>OY728147.1:551513082-561513082 GCA_963277665.1 Viscum album | reverse complement strand
AATGTAGTTTTCAGCATTATAATCCTTCCTATATCTCAGGGGATGCAGGACCTCAAGTTACAGACTCATGGTTAGAAGCCATGTTGTCTACCATTGATCATTTCAAGAAGACTCAAGAGATAAGGGTGATGCTCACAATATATAGGCTTTTGTATTACACCAAGAGATAGTGTGATGTGATATTATAGGCAGGATGCTAGCAAGTTATGTCTTGGGATTATCTCCAGGGGACTTTCTATGATTTCATTTACCTAGAGTCATTAAGGGCTGACTAAGATCGAGAGTTGATGAGATTGGAATATAGTGCACTCTCAATCATGGACAAATCTTATCTCTTCACAAAGATGTAGAGATTATCACCCATCCTAATGGGTGATGAGTTATTTCTGGTGAGGATGTTTGAGGACAGTTTTATTTAGGTAATCCATTCTATGGTGAACATCTTCAGGATGACATCCCTAACATCTATAGTCAACCATGTGCTGATCACAGAGCACAACCAGAGTGATATAACGGTGTAATCATGAGAGGCTCGACATCTAAAGTCGGTATTCCATTGTTTGATCGTAGAAATCATCCCAGGGAGTCTACGTGTAGAGATCCAATTAGGCGAGATAATCCTTCAGGTATCCATTTGGTATGCTCGAAGTGCAAGAGGAGCAGGCATACAAGGAGACATTTCCCAAGAGACCCAGTTGAGTGCTGATCTTACGACAAGGTGGCTCATCATCAGCATTTTTGTCTATTATTCTGACCAATAGCCAAGGATATGGGTTCTGCTGTTACTCCATGTCCACGAGCAAGAAAATAATTTTATCACCACTCATTGATGTAGAGTTCATCCGGTCATTCATGATGAGGTAGAGGTCATGGTCGTAGTGTTCAGACATTAGGTGTTTGAACACCGGTGGGCAGATCAGCTCAGGAATCATAGAATGCTTCACAGGGTCATAGAGCAGGTTAAGCTATTGCACTGGATGAAACCAAGCATGAGTAGAATCACGACCCCTCATTAGTTAGAGGTATGATTTTGCGTTCCTCTGTTTTACATTCTACTATTTCTAACATAGGGGCTTCCCATATCATTCTATTTTTTGTTGTTGTGAAGATCTGTGGGCACGATATCATTACTTCTACGGATATATTTATGTTGGACCCATCTTTGGGAAATAGAACGACAAGTGTATATCAGTGTAAGGAGTTCCCGCTTGTGGTTTGGGGATGTCACCTTTAACGGGACCATTATTTATTAGAGATGACGGGCTATTACGACATTCATGGAATGGACTAGTCAGTTCCCTTCCATACCATTGTTAATTTCTATCGTCATAGGGTAATTTTTAAGTCCCTAGAAGGAGGAGGTTTTCTACATAATGGTGAATGGGCTGTCCATGTTACAAGAGCATGACCTATGCATCATGGGAAGGGAAGAGTTATAGCTCAGATTTCTAGTTGGTATCTAGATGACCGGGGGATATCACAAATAGACATTCCCTCAATGGTGGATCGTTTTTAGAATGTTTTCCGATATGAATTTTTAGGTTCTCCTCTAAAGAGAGAGGTAGAAATTTCTATTGATCTTGTTACATGAGTAGTACCAGTGTCCATTTATCCATATGGGATGGATACACCAGAGTTGTAGGAGCTCAAGAAGTTATTAGAGGAGTTTCAGGAAATGTGTTTCATATGACCCAGTATAACTCCTTGTGGTTCACATATTTTTCTTTGTGAAGAAGGAATTCATCAGCCTCTAACATTGAGTAGATTGTTGGAATCTGAATCAGTTGACGGTTAAGAACATACAACCCTTGTGGTGGATTGATGATCTCTTTGATCAAATTTGAGGAGCCCAAGTGTTTCAAAGATTGACTTGAGATTCAGTTACCATCTGTTGCACATTAGACTATCTGATATACCTCATACAGCCATTCAGAGTAGGCATGGCCTATGAAAGTATGTGGTTATGCCGTTCGGTCTCACAAACGAGCTTGCAATTTTCATGAAACTGATGAACCGATATTCCATCCATAATTAGACTTCTTTTTCGTGTTTTTCATGGAGTATATCTTGGATAACTCTCACACCCAAAATGACCATGCTACACATATTAAGAAAATTTTGAGTACACTGATAGAGAAATAGTTATATGCTATGCTTTCAAATTTCCACTTTTGGATGGACTGGACTCACTTATTGGGTCATGTTATCTGAGAGACAATAGTATCATTAGACCCAAAGAAAGTGAGGGTAGTAGTTGCTTCAGAGTATTCTAAGAACTTAATAATGGTAAAAAGTTTTATAGGGATGGATTGTTACTATAGAAATTTTATATAGGACTTTTCAAACTAATAAACTCCATAGATGGGCCTAACTAAAAAGGATGTGAAGTACTTGTGGACAGATTCCTGTGATTCTACCATTTAAGAGGTAAAAGGGAGGTTGACATGGGAACTAATATTAGTTCTTCCAGAGCCAAGAAATAGTATCAATATTTACTGTGATGCATCAGTTATTAGTCTTGGAGTAGTACTAATGTAGGAGGAAGTAAAAATTTCGTACAGTTCTCCATAGTTGATGCCATAGGGGAAGAATTAACCTAAACCGGATATTGAGTTAGTTGTAGTTGTTAATGTTTTATGCTTTTGGAGGCATTATCTTTTAGAAGAGAACTTTGTGGGTTTAACTGACCAAAAAAGTCTCATGTATATCTTTACATTTAAGGATCCTAATTTTAGACCTTGAAGGTGGGTTAAGTTCCTTAAGAACTTTAACATTGATATTGCCTTCACGCTTTTGAAAGCAAATAGTGTGGCTAATGCATTGAGCATGAGTACCTAGATTCATTATATCAAGGAGGCCAGAAGTGAGTGTCAGCCTATGGATCTATTCTCTGAGATGAATTTGGAAGTGCACGATAGGCAGGGGTAGACATTTATTTCTTCTAATGTTGATACCTTCACTCTACCTGGTTGAATTTGAATGAAGAATCTATCAGATGTTGAAGGCCAAGTTCTAAAGGGAGTGTGTCTAGAGAGGACATTATTCTTGTATGGCCTGTAGGAAAGGACAATATCTTGTAATTTCATGGAAATGTATGGGTGTCAGTATACATACATGAGGAGTGGATGAAGGATTATCATCCCTTAGTTTGGGATGTTATTCTGGGAATTGCCAAAATGTACTGAGATCTTCACTATCAATATCAGTGGCCAGGTGTGAAGAGAGATTTTGTTGGATTTTTAATGTGGTGTTGTACCTATCAACAGGTGCATGCATAGAATTAGTGGCAAGCATGGGTTTTGTAGCAGTTGATCGTTCCCCAGTAAAAGTGGAATGATGTCGCGATGGACTTCGTGACTAGTTTATCGTGGTCTCCTAGACGGAATGATGCAATTTGGGTTGTAATTTACAGACTCACTAATAATGAACAATTTATTCCATTCAAGGATACATTTAGTGTTGATGAGTAGGGAAGTTCGTACATCAAAGATACTGTACATTAACATCAGGGTCCACACTCCATCGTTTTAGACAAGGATTCCCATTTTAATTCTCGATTCTGGAAGGGACTACAGAGGGCCTTGGAAACACATGTACTTCTGATTATAGCATACGATTTCAAGAGAGATGGCCATTCCGAGCATACGATTCAGGTACTATAAAACCTGTTTTGAGAATGCATCCCAGATTTTGGAGGATCCTGGGAGAAGCACATACCCCTATTGAAGTTTTCCTAAAAAATATTATTCATGCGACTATTCAGATGAAACCTTAGGAGGATTTGTATAGTAGGCATTGTCGATCACCCCTATGTTGGATGGAAGCATGTGAGAAAGCTATGTAGGTAACTCGTCTTGTATTGGAGACCATATATTAGGTGGAGTTCATTTTGAAGAGGTTGGATACTAAGTAGTCATGACAGAAATATTATGCTAATAAATGGAGACGTCCTCTAGGGTTCGAGGTCAGATATCAAGTTTTCTTATGTGTCACAATGAGGATGGGACACAAGAGGATTAGGATACCAGTAACACTTTCAAAAATATACGTCATTCCATTTTAGGTTTTCACAGAGTCAGGTTGTTTGCCTATTGATTACAGTTACCTCATAGGTACTAGGATAAGCATGACGTCTTCCACATTTCTCCGCTACAAATATTACTTCTCAGACCTCTCTCAGGTATTTCAACCAGAGGAGGTTGGGATAGAGGTGAAAAAATCATTCTAGGAGAATAATATCTGGATTATAGAAGACAACACAATGTTTCTCTATGGCTGTTTTATTCCTCTGGTACGGGTTCTATGGAAGCCCCAGAGACTATAGGATAAGACATGGGAGAGGGAGGCCGATGTGCAATCACAGTGGCGAGATCTTTTCAAGGATTTTTCTTTCCCCACCTTCTTAGGCAAATTTCGGGATGACTTTCATTAAGGGGTGATGTTTGTTTGTAGAGACCCAATGCTTGAAGTACATGGAAATTACATTACTTTTTCGGAATACTTAATACATAAAAAAATAGAGACACAAGGACCGTAATAGTATAGTGTCTTTGGAAACATGTAACATAATCTTCTAATCATGGTGATAGATCTTCAACATCTCTCATAAAGATCATCGACATTTGTTTTCTTACCTAAAACATTTATTTATATCCTGGGGAAATAACATATAAAGGGTGAGCTCAAATGCTCATTAAGGGTAAGCATGGAGAAAATAAAACAAACCGTATACATTTGAACATAAAAACATGACCATAATGTTTAAACATGAAAATCATGAGCAATGAGATAAAACAAAGAAGTACATAAGGCATAGATCATAATGTAACGTCATTAATGATAAAATAGAATGAGAATAAAACATGTAATTGTGAAAAAACATTAATCACATGATATGATTTCCATAGTATCCAAGGAATTGCTGCCAAGACCATCTTAGTGGACAAAGTCCCTTACTGAACTGAGTTTACTTGCCGTTCCATCCCTGTATCACTGAACCAGATTTACAATCCATTCCAGCCATGTCTATCTCATGAGATATAAATCTTTACCCAATGAATTGGATGGAGATACAGGTCCCACCCATCTCATAATTAAATCATTCTTTCTTGTTCCATAAAATAAACATAAATCATTCATCATAACCAAATGAATAAAATTGTTTTCATAAACATCATCCCATCATAAGATAATCGATATAAAACAAATGGATATCATTTCATCATAAGAAAAGTGAAACCATTTAAATCATATAGACATTATATTTGAAACATACACATATGAAATAATGTCAACTTAGATGGAAAATAGTTTTGATAAAACACTTGAAATAAATTTTTGAGGAAAATATCCTTTCTTATTCAAAATCAATTTCTTTTCACAAAACGTCATGCAATATTAAAAGAAATAGATTTTGTTGAAAGTAGTCATGAAATCGTTTGAAAAAATCTTCATGAAAATAAGGCGTTATGAAACCGTAAAAATCCATTCATGTAGTATAAGTTAAAAAAACATTCTTCTAGTGCTTTTGCCGGAAAAGTCAATGAATGAACCTCATAACGTAAACAAAAGAAAGATTCCTTACATACCATGTAGTAAAAGTAAAAAATGGGTAAAAAGGAATTTAAACATACATAAAAATATATTTAGAAAATAGGGACATGGATGATAACAAAAACTCCAGTAAATACTTACTAATACACAATCTCGGATAAGAGCGATATTGGAATAGTTATCCCTTATAAAGATCACTTTGTAAATAAAATAGACAACTTATGTGTATTATCTATAAGGTCAAATAAAGAATGTATAAATACATGATAATATATAAAAATTAATTTCTCACATAATCAAAGAAGGACATAAACAAGAAAGAGAATATCAACCCAAAGAACGGTAAATGTGTTAAGAAGTTCACTTACCGCGTGTCCGACTTCACTCGATCGCTCTATAATATCCTGAATAATAAACCAAAGTTAATTTATACTTTCTTAATAACCTTTTTAAAATTTATTATTCCTTTTATATCAATTATTACCATGTTATAATCATTATGTAACCATTTAAGTCAATAATGTTCGTTTTGTCGATATTTAGTACTTAAATAAAAAATGGACTTCTTATAATTTCATGTTGTTCATCTGGTCAAAGGTTAATTATATCCAGAATGATATTCATAATTTATATATCATATATATCATATATATCCATCAAATACATGTTTTTATAATATTACATAACATATGGAGGTAAGAAATGAAATGCACCGTTCAGGGAGACGGTAAGCCTTATGTACACATTAACGCTACTTTCATTTATATTTATTATTTTAATGGAATTAAAACATAATGATACATAGTTATATTATAATTATAATATTATATCAAATATTATATCATTAAATCTATACTTTATACATCTCACATAAGGCATTAACGAGTCACATCACTTTAAGGGTGTGGTAGTCCGCACATCCTCAAATGAGATTATCGTATTTACCCACTATGGAAACCATAAAGGCTTGATATTATTGGGAATTAAAAAATCATAAGTAAATCATAAACATAATATATATCATATAGAATAAAGTTCAATCATAATGGGAACCATGAGAGGCGGTAGGAGAAAATCAAACAATCATCGTTTCGGGAGGCGTTAGTTTGCCATCCACATAAACATTATGTTCATCATCCATTAGATGGGGGTGTGTGTAAGTGTAGCTCTAATACTTCTCATAAAAAATCCTATTATATTTAGGATACTGGTTTTTTTACAAAATAAAGGATTAAAAATAGTTTAGGGGATGGAGAGGTAGAATAATAGAAAACAATTTAAGAGAAACTGTTACCTTTAATTTGGGTAACTTCCTTTGGTTTGAACCAAAAGGTCTTCTTGGAGTTCCTTCTTCTTAAGTTAAGGCTTCTATGGAGAGGAGAGGAATGTAGGGAGATTAATTTTTTCGAGTTTGGAGGAGACAAAAGGCTTGAGAGGTGTAAGAAATTGCATATAAGTGGTCTCCTTTTATAAGGCAGAGGAGGGGATCTTTAGGAAACTGTGAAAACATTATTT
This sequence comes from Viscum album, assembly GCA_963277665.1. Lineage (NCBI taxonomy): Eukaryota > Viridiplantae > Streptophyta > Magnoliopsida > Santalales > Viscaceae > Viscum > Viscum album. Next base: position 561,506,014 of record OY728147.1, on the reverse strand, counting down.
TATTATAAACTTATCGTCAGTTTAAAGAGGTCCAATACACATTAATGTCAAAGATAAGATGACTCATATTTGAAATAAAATCATCCCATCAGAATTGGAAGTGTTTTGGATAATATTTTAATCATTTTAATATAATTTATTTAATTCAATTATTAATTAGGTAAATACTGCATCATTAATGTGTCATATATAATTTAATTTATTTGATGTCTAAAAATTATAATAAAAATAATAAAATGTAGGAAATCTTTTTATCTTTCCAATTAATATTTATAGTCTAAAATATAATTTATATATCCCCACATAAAAATTAATTACTAAAAGATTTTTGTGAATGCCAATTTTTTCTTTACATTAAATTAATTAATCTAATGTGTCATTGTCTTTCATAAGTGGCTCCATGGGGTCCCAAAATCGACCCATGTATGCCCATGGCCGGCCATTACTCATCCAATAAGATTTGGACAAGTGTTAAGTTAATTTTGAATTATTATAATATTCTCTTAACCTTGAATTACCCTATTTACCTTTAAATGTGGTAAATAAAAGTAAAACATTACTATTCACCAAAAATTATTTTTATCTAATTGAACAACATTTTACTACTTGATATTAAACCTGTCTTTCATATTTTTTAAATTCAACTCACAGAAGCAGTAAAATTATGTTTTATGAACAATTGCAAAAGCTCATAGGAGGTGGGTAAAAGATGGTGAAAAGTTCAATACAATTTTTATAAATCTAAAATTATTATAAAATGACTCCAATGAATTTTATTGAACTTATCTAAGTATTATGTATCTATTTTTACCTAAAATAAATTTAAATCAAATAAATTATTATTTAAATAATAAGTCGGTTTTAACAAAAAACTCAGTGTTTTCACTATTCATAAAAAATTGAAGTTTTTCAGAAATATACAAAAAATTCAGCCTAAGATATATTTGATATTCCGAATTCAAATATTATTTCTATTTTTACAAATTAAAATCATATAAGTTTCATTAATTAATTTTAAAATTAATTTCCATTATCAAAACAAAAAGCGTGTTTTTAAGAAACCATAACTATCAATAGATTGATACTTGTTTATGTCCAATTTCAAAGTGAAATTAATTCCAATGACCAACATTGGATTAAATGGTAAAAATATATTCTAATTAAAATTTAAAACTAATTAAAAATATAATCTATCCATATAAATTATTGCGATGAAAAAAGTTGTTTTTATTTAAAAAATATCGTGTTTTTACTATTCATTAAAATATGAAAGTTATCATAATAATATGAAAAATTTATCCAAAGTATATTGTTATATCCTGATTCCAAGGAAGAATTTGATTTTGTCAAATTGAACTTATAAATATGTCAAAAACTAGATTTAAAGTGGGTGCGCCATCAAAAGGCAGCAAAACATCATTTTTTTAAAAATACTTATTTTACCTGAAAAATTTATTTTATTCTCATACCGTGTTATAAAAAATATGTAAGATGAATGATAATGTTATAAAATTAAAAATTTAGTTAATACTATTCATGAAGGCTAGTCTATCATAATATTATAACAATATATCGTTGTTTAGTGAATCCCGGTATTGCATACTACACAGGCTATTGACGAAGGTTGTGATTGCATGTAATGCAAGCCAAGTCACTGCGACGTGTAGTGAAAGACACCATTGTTGTTGCGTATAACAAAATACAACCATATTTTATTTATACATTAAATAAAATATATACATAATGTTGCGTAGAATAATTTCTACAAAACAAACTTGAAATTGTGTGTAACACGAGCCAAGAATAGTGTTTCATATACTTCAAGCTAATACGGTGTTGCGTTTAGTGAAAGATAATCTTACTGTAGCATAAAAAAAATCAATGAATGTTAAAAAGAATAATTCTAATAAAATCTCGGGTTGTTACATTCTACCCCCCTTAAAATGAATTTCGCCCTCGAAATTCGTCGGGGGTATAAATGGTTTACTACTTGAAAGTTTCTTTCATAGAAACCCACATCGTAAAAAGGAATACTAAAACTTAATTTTAAAAAGGGATGTTAGCATCATAAAGGTCACCCAATGTAACATAACACTGGGTTTCCACATAGGACAACATATGTGAAAATATGGATATGGAAGAAAAATCTAACTATCATGTTCTGATGGAGAGTGGTAGAGAATATGGAAATAAAAAATCCAACAATCACAAAGCCATATATTTGTGATGATCTAAGGTACCATCTGATTCATTAGATATAAGATTACAAGGAAAACATTTTTTTCCTTCAGGATAATTTCCCTAAAGTTGAATAATTTTTTAATTAAAATAAATTATTACTTGATTTTGGTACAATCTCATTGTTGTTCATGTATTGAACAATATCCACTTCATATCTTAAAGAAATGAAGTTGAAAATTTTTTAAGTGTTAGCGGATCATGAGATAGAATGATAGGTCATTCCATCTGTCTCAATCATAAGGTTAGAAAAAGTTATATACATAAGTCCATCTACGATGATATTATTTGTATATGGTTCCAAAAATGGACTTATACTATGGACTTATACTTCATCTATCATATCGATTATTAAAATAAAACTAGTTTCTACTAACGAGGGACTTCATGTAGGCTAATGGTAGGTGACAAAGGCCTGTCACACTTTGGTTGTGGGTTCGATTCCCGCATCCTTGTCCGATGGGACGGGTTGTCTCCCGTCCTGCAAGTTGTCCTTTTTCTAAAACTACATTATTATTCCATTAATAATATCAAAAAATTTATAGCCTTAATTAGTAATAACTTATGTCCAACATAATCCATTCCAATTTTTAGGCTTATCCAAAATACTTCTTTCCAATCTTATAGTATAAAGAAAACAAGTACTTGAAATTTCATCTACCGAGCATGTGAATACCATCATTTATCCCCCATATAACATATATCTTGTTGGTCACATTCCAAACATGTGAATACCATTTTCATGTATTCTCTTGAAAAATAAATACCCATTTAAACTTAGTGAAAACATAAATGCTATCAAAAGTTAACTCCTTCCACATACCAAAATCTAAAAATTCTATATACTCAACCCATGATATAAAATTATCCGCATATCATTCATGAGATCATGAATACTATCATACATATTTTTTCCTCCTAATCCCTTCATTATGTGTATTTTAACTTCCTTCCAAAAATATCTCAATCACTTTTCATGGTTATTAGTACCATAAAATTATTAAAAACCACAATGATCCAATACATTGATATTCCAATATTCCACGATAATTTAAATGAGATTCCACAAAATTATCTCAGAATCTCGTTACATAAACACTTATTCATTCCACCACATCGTTGTCATACTCAATATCACAAATAGTGGTCGCATGTGACTTCCCTTTATCCTTTGCCTTAGGAGGTTGCTTCCATCGATCATCATTAACCGCTTGATTATGGCATTGATTTAAATAATGCCCCATTTCCTTGCAGTTGAAGCATTGAAGTGTAGGTGGAGAGTTCTCTGTAGTCTTCTCTCTATTCACATCATTAGCATCCTTTTTCCCATTACTTCGACAATCCACTACTCAATGACCTTCTTTTACACACTTAAAATTTTTTCTAGTACCTATTAGGCAATATCCACAATGCTTCTTTCCACACTTTGAGCATAATGAAACATTATTCTTCAATTGACAATTGTTCTGAGATTTCTCCTTGAAATCCATCTGTCTTTTCTTGTCAAAACCATGAGATTGATATGTAACACCAACTTCCAGTTCTTCCTTGATAACACAATGCACAATTTCTTCATAGCTACTGAAGTATCTTATATCTAATGCCCTTCTAAGACTTGGTTTTAATCCATTGAAGAATCGATAAACTGTACATTCAGGTTGGATGATAAAGCCAGATGCATACCTTGCAAGCCTTATAAAATTTGCCTCGTATATACCAACAGATTCATCATCCTTTTGCTTAAGCTCAAGTAACTCCTTTTCCATCTTCGTTCGAATAATACGAGGGAAGTAATTATTGAAAAATAAGTTCTTGAACTCATCACATTCCATGGATTCAATTTCAATTTGGGGAATTGTATTCTTAATTAGAGTACACCACTGGTCTTCTACACCTTCTAAATGGTAAACAACCAGAATGAATTTTTCATGTTCTGAACATCGAAGTATGAAAAATATCTTTTCAATGGTACTAATCCATTGTTCAGAAACAAGTGGATCAGAATACCCACTGAAATAAGGTGGATGTTGCCTCATGAAGGACTCAATAGAATATTGTTCCCTTCTCTGCTCATTTGGAAGTCCAGAATGATTCATAGCTTGTGTAAGTATAACAATAAGATTTTGTACACCATCTCCCATATCTTAGGTTTGTTTAGAAGTACAATCATTGCATTGTCCATTACATTGATCAACACGGTTCCTTCGGGTTCCAGCCATCGTTTAAAACCCAAAAAGAATAGTGTGAGAAGCAAAAAATCATGTTAGGGAAAAATACATAATAACGGGGGAGTACCTTAAATATCTAACATCTTAGGTTTAATTCTATGATCATTACTGAAATTTTAGGATTATAACCTTTACTTATACTTAACCATAGGGATATCCCTAGACATACCTTAGAAATATCTCAATGGATCTCACTAAAGATTCTGGGTCCTACTTTCCAAAGGTTAACTAAACCTCCCTCTGATACCAACTGTAGAGACCCAAAGATTGACGTACATGGACATTACATTACATTTGAAGAATACTTAATACATAACAAAAATAGACACAAAAGGACGGTAATAGTTTTGTGTATTTGAAAACATGGAACATAATCTTCTAATAATGGTGAAAGATCTTCAACATCTCTCATAAAGATTTTCCACTTTTTTCTAACCAAATTTTTTTCTTTATATCCTGGGGAAAAAACATATAATGTGTAACTCCCCAACCCCAGTTACCTAGAGTCGGTGCATTATTACATAACATTGGCATGATCATAAGAAATATCAAATCTCGAAAGACCGATTGGTTTAGTAGCCTTGGAAACACTAGATATATTCATAAAGTTTTACATTACATCATAAAGTGAAAAACTACAACAACAACATTTTGTCTCCATATTCCACATTCATATCCCCACATAATATCCTTGCAGGTCATTCATAATTTAATTCTTCACTTCCTGGGAAAAAAACATAGAAAAGGGGTGAGCTCAAATGCCCATTAAGGATAACAATATAGCGGAAACTTTCATAAATAAGAATTAATATTTAAGGCAGTGTATAACTAAAACAAAAGCCTTTTAAACTTGAACTTCAACAAAGTATGGAAAACGAAAAAAGAAATAATTCCATCTAATTATTCACATGGATATTCTACTAATCGAATAATCACATGTAATATCAATAACCACTTTCATAATGATGGAATGCATAATGCCAGACTGTCATAACCACATAGCCAAGGCCTCATGCCAAGACTACAAATAAGATTTTGTCAAGGCCTTGTGCCGAGACACTAGTTTGTCTCATGAGACCTACCGATGCATCGAGGAGGTATAGCGGGCTTCACCCATCACATATTAAGTCCAATGCACTGCCATATGAAAAGGTTTAAACATAACATAAACATTCGTATTAAAACTAGCATACGAAATGTCAATACTTTCACCATAAACTAAGAATGGTACAAAAATAGCACATCCATAGTCAAACATATCACAAAACATTCAATACAATATAGATGTTTTGTAGCATAATAAATCAACTTCAAATAAGTGTAAAATCCATTAAAGGATGTTGACATAGATGAAATCAAAACTCCTTTTAGAGAAATATATCTTTCTATTTTGAAATCATTTAAGAGTCTTATATTTATGAAATAAAACATTTTCATTGAAAATATTCTTATAAGCTTGTAAGGGAAGCTTCGACGATTTTCTAATGGTGGGAAATAACCGCACCTGCCGTATAAGTTAAAGAAAACATTCTTACCTTAATTCTGTCGAAAAGGTTAAAAGCACCTTGTTTGGAAAACGACGGAAATATTCCTTTATAAAACTCTTATAAAAAGTCAAACAAGGGTATAAATGACTTTAACCCATAATCTTTTAAATATTAAAAAAATTGTTTTGAAATACATTTTTAAGAAACATGGATGTGGATGATAATGAAATCCCAGAAGGTTTTTACGTAAAAACAACCTCAGATAACGAAGAGAATGTGAAATAACCCTTAACTTGTACTTTTCCTTGGTTGGGGTAGGTTAACCTCCTGTATAATGGTGAAATAATTTTTATTAAATTATAGAAGAATCATATACATTCATATGATATCATATATGATCTTTTAACATTGATTTGTTAATAATATCTTAGTATTATCGTTGTTTCGGGTGTTAACTTACTCATTTTATTTTATATGTTTTGTTAAATAAGGCATGTTTGTCATGGATAGGTTGTATATTATTCATATACAGAATGATATAAAGTCCTTAAACATCATTTTTAAATCATCAAATGATATATATACTTGAATGGATACGATGGAGAATGAATCTCATCGCGTTCGTGGAGACGGTAGTCCGTACGTACGCACGAGCGACAATATCATTCTTTTGATATTAAAATAATATATAAATGGATGGTATATCATATATACAAGATCATTAACATGTTATATTTATTATTTACATGAGTTACACATCATTATTATACCGATACAAATAATAACATATTGAATAATAATTTCACCACGACGTGGAGACGGTAAGCCGTACGTACGCACGTATGGGGACATGTTATTCAAAGGGTTGATATAATACTAAATATGGTAGTACCATATTTATAATAACATCACAGTATATATATGATACTTGAGTTATTATTTTAGAATGGTAATAAAAAAGGAAGAAGAAGTGGAAGAAGATAGGAACTTGGAAAAGGGTGGTGAAATCATTACCTCTTTTCAAGTTCTTCCTTTTGATTTGATCAAAAGGGCTCCTTAAGATGGCTTTATGATCAAAATAAGGCATCTAGGTTGTAGTGAGGGATGTTGGGAGATTATTTGGGCAGAGTTTGGCCGAACCAAAAGGCTTTGAATGTGTGAAGAAATGAGAAGGAGGAGTGCCCTTTTATAAGAGGGGTGAGGGGAACCTTTGGAAAAGCTATAAATATTAATTTATAATAAATTCATATTCGGTTTCTAATGGATCCAAAGTGGATTATTTAAATTTAAAGGTTGGGATGGGTCGAAAACCACTCAACCAATAGAATTTAGACAGGTTTGGGAACTTATATTAAACAAATCTTTATGTATTAACTCAAAGTTAATTAGTTTCACTTTTACAATGTCTCTTTGTATTTATATATTATATGGTTAATAAACTTACTATATATATCTATGCGACCCCTAAGTGGTCCATTAATTATATAAATATCATGATATAAGTCTCTTGGCCGAACCTTAGATTTTTAGGATTTTAATATCAATTAATAATATAATATTTTTTTTAAAAAACTCTTTTATGTCAATTTTGACACTATTCAATAGTTGATTTTTGTGAAACTCATAACAGAATTATTACATCAAAAAAAGTTAATTAAATAAATCATAATATTTCATATTATCCTATAAAATTATTTTAATTCATTCAAAGTCTCATATTATATTTATTTTGGTATTTATAAAATCAATTATTTTAAATTTTCACTATTATGGTAATTACTGCATAATCATTGTGTCATAATTAAATTAACATATGTAATCTATAAAAATTATAAATAAAATATTATTATGTATGAAATCTTCGTAGATTTCTAATGAATATTTATAGTCGAAAATCCAACATATATAACTCTATGTAAAAATTGTTTTTCTAAAAGATATATGCTTGTGTCATTTTTGTATTCATTTTAACTTAATTAAAATTAAGTGTCCCTATCACCTACAAGTGGCTCCATGGGGTCCCAAAATCGACCCAAAGATGACTATGGTCGGACATGTATCAACCAATGAGACTAGGACACGTTTTAGGGTAATTTAGTATTATTATAATATTATTTTTAACCTTTATTTACCAGATTTACTTTTTAACCATGGTAAATAAAATATTTACCGAAGTAATTATTCAAAATGTCTAAAAATAAAAGTTACCTATTTACAAAATTTGAAAATCCTGATTCCAAATATGGATTCCAATTTTCCAAATTCAACCCACAAAAGTGGCAGAAATTAATTTAAAATTAATTTCCATTGTTAAAACAAAAAGTGTATTTTTAAGAGATAATAACTATCAAAAGATTGACACTTGTTTATGTCCGGTTTAATTGTAAAATTATGTCCAATGACCAACATTGAATTAAATGGTAAAAATATATTCTGAATATACTTTAAGACCAATCAAATTCATAATTTATCAATATTAATTATTTTGATTAAAAAAGTTGTTTTTAATTAAAATTTAGTAATTTTCACTATTCATCAAAATATTAAAGTTATCCGAAAAGTACCAAAATTTCACCTCAGGCTAAATTCGATCTTCCGAATCCAAAAATGAAGTCCATTTTGAAATATAAAATATATATAATTTCAAAAAGTGGGTATTACTATTCATAACGGCTAGTTTGATTGGTTATGGTGTGTTAGAACTCGGTGTTGCGTACAACACACGCTATCACATTATTCAAAGAGAAGCATACCGTAGAAGCTTGGTGTGTTACATAAAGGGTGAGATCAAATTCTCAGTAAGGTTAAGCATAGAGAAAATAAAACCAACTGTATACATTTGAACATAAAAACATTACCATAATGATTAAACATGAAAATCTTCAGCAATGATATAAAACATGGATGTACTTATGGAATAGATCATAATGGAACATAAATAATGATAAAATAGCATTGGAATAAAACATTTAATTTTGGAAAAACATTAATCACATGAAATTATTTCCATAGTATCAAGGTATTGCTACGAAGACCATCTTAGTGGACAAAGTCCCTTACTGAACCAGGTTTTCTTGTCGTTCCTGCGCTGTATTACTAAAGCAGATTTACTTGTCTTTCTAGCCATGTAAATCTCATAAGATATAAATCATCACCCATTTCATTGGAAGGATATACAGGTCCCACCCATCTCATAATGAAATCATTCTTACTTGTGCCACAAAATAAACATAAATCATTCATCATAACCCAAAGAATAAAATGGTTTTCATAAACATCATCCCATCATAACATAATCCATATAAAAAAATGGATATAATTTCATCATAAGAAATTTTAAACCATTTAAATCATAGAGACATTATACTTGAAACATACACATCTGGAATAATATCATCTTAGATGGAAAATAGTTTTGATAAAACACTTGAAATAAATTTTTGATGAAAATATCTTTTCTTCTTCAAAATCTTTTTCTTTTCACAAAATGTCATGAAATTTTAAAAGAAAGATAATTTGATGAAAATATTCATCAAATATTTTGGATGAATCTTGATTAAAATAAGGCGTTATAAAAGCCTAAAAATCCGTTCATGCCATATAATTTAAAAAAATATTTTTTTCAGGCTTTTTCCAGAAAAGTCAAAAAAGTACCTCGTAATGTAAACCAAAGAAAGATTACTTAAATACCATGTAGTAAAAGTATAATATGGGTAAAAAGGAAATTAAAAATACATGAAACCATTTTTAGATAATAGGGACATGGATGATTACAAAAATACCAGTAAATACTTACGAATAAACAATCTCGGATAAGAGCGAGATTGGAAAAGTTATCCCTTAAAAAAATCAATTTGTAAATAAAATAGATCACTTATGTGTATTAACTATAAGATCACACAAATAAAGTATAAATACATTATAATATATAAAAATTAATTTCTCACATAATCAATGAATGACATAATCAAGAAAGAGAAGATCAACCCAAAGAACGGAAATTGGGTTAAGAAGTTCCCTTACCTCATGTACGACTTGACTCGATCGTTCTTTAATATCCTGAATAATTAACCAAAGATAATTTATACTTTCTTAAGAACCATTTTAAAATTTATTATTCATTTTATATCACTTATTACCATGTTATAAACATTATATAACCATTTATGTTAATAATGTTCATTTTGTCAATATTTAGTACTTAAGTCAAAAATGGACTTCGTATAATTACATGTTGTTAATGTGGTCAATGTTTCAGTATATACATAATTATATTGATGATTTATATATCATATATATCATATATATCCATCATATACATTTATTTATAATATTACATAACATATGGAGGTAAGAAATGTAATGCACCGTTCATGGAGACGGTAAGCCGTATGTACAATGAATGCTACTTTCATTTCTATTTCTTATTTCAATTGAATTAAAATATAATGATACATAGTTATATTATAATTCCAGTATTATAGCATATATAATATCATTAAATCTATCCATTATACATCTCACAAAATTCATTAACGAGTCACATCACTTTAAGCGGGAGGTAGTCTGCACTTCCTCAAATGAGATTATCGAATTTACCCAATATGGAAAACATTAAGGATTGATATAATTGGGAATTAAAGAAGCATAAAGAAATCATAAACATAATATATATCATATATAAATATATTTTCATCATAATGGACACCATGAGAGGCGGTATAAGAAAATCGAACACTCATCGTTTCGTGAGGCGTTAGTTTTCCATACGTAGAAACATTATGTTCTTCATCCATTAGATGGATGTGGGTGTAAGTGTAGTTCGAATAATTCTCATAAAAACATAATACTATATTGAGGATAATGGTTTTGTTACAAAACAATGTATTAAAAATATTTTAGGGGTTGCAGAAGTAGAATAAAAGAAAACAATTTAAGAAAAACTGTTACCTTTAATTTGGGTAACATCCTTTGGTATGAACCAAAAGGACTTCCTGGAGTGCCTTCTGACTAAGGTAAAGCTTCTAGGGGTAGGAGAGGGATGTAGGGAAATTAATTTTGAAGTGTTTGGTCGAGAGAAAAGGCTTGAGAGGTGTAAGTAATTTAATAGAAGTGGTCTCCTTTTATAAGGGAGAGGATGGCCTCTTTAGGAATGTGTGAAAACATTATTTTATTATACACTTATCTTCGGTTTCAATAGATCCAAAACACATTAATGTCGAAGATATCATGAATAATATTTAAAAGAAAATCATCCAATCATAATTGGACATGTTTTGGATTATATTTTTATCATTATTATCCAATTTATTTAAATCATTTATTAATTTGCTAAATACTGCATCATTATTATGTCATATATAATTTAATTTATTTGATGTCTAAAAATTATAAAAAAAATACCAACGTGTAAGAAATATTTTTTCTTTCCAATTAATATTTATATTCAAAAAGATAATTTATATAGCCCTTATAAAAATTAATTACTAAAAGATTTTTGTTAATGCCAATTTTGTCTTTACATTAAATTAATTAATTTAACGTGTCATTGTCTTTCATAAGTGGCTCCATGGGGTCCCTATATCGACCTAAAGATGCCTCTGGTCGGCCTTTAATCATCCAATAAGGATTTTACAAGTGTTAACATAACAAACCATACTTTACATACATTTTTATTAATTCAGAATTGAAGCACACTTGTTACAACATATAACAAAACTTGGAAAGGACCATATAGGTATAGTGTCTTTAGAAAATGGGAAACATAAACAACCGGTTCATAAAGCATCTATATTGTATCCCATTTATTTCATCATATCTAGAGTACCTTTTGGCATATCCTACTTAATAACATTCTTCCTGACCTGGGGAAAGAAAACATACAAAAGGGCGAGCTCAAATGATCAGTATGGGTAAACAAAAGAAATATCAATCACATCATATTCATAAGAACATAACATTTTGGAAATCTTAACCTGCAAATGAGATCATAATTTCATACCATGGGATAAATAATAGTAGTGAAATTTAATCCCAAAAATCATAACTTAAAACATAAAACATTCTGACATACACACATAATCATAGAGAATCATTTCTTAGTAGTCAAGACGCATTGCCAAGAATATCTTAGCGGACAAAGTCCATTTCTGAACTGAGTTCACTCCTCGTTTCAGTCTTGTTTCAGTAAACGGGATTAACCTGTCATTCCAGACATGTATATATCATGAGATATAAATATTTAACCAATTCATTGTTGGGAAATATAGGTCCCACCCATCTCATAATGATACCATTCTTATGTGTGACACAAAATCATAAATCATACATCATTGCATAACCCATGTAATAAAAATGGGATTCATAAACATCGTGACATCATAAAACAATTCATATAAGATAAAGGAATTAATAAAAATAATTCCACCACAGTATAATCAAATCAATATAATAATAGGGATAAAAATATAAACCTATTTTGTCTTAGATGGGATATAATTTTGATAAAACACATGAACTCAATTCTTGAGGAAAATATCCTTTCTACTTCAAAAACATTTTTCCTTTCTTAACATGTCATAAATTTTTAAAGTTAAATAAGTTGATTAAAAATAATCTTGAAAAATTGTAAGGGAATATTCTTGGAAATAATTTTTTTAAAAATCCATTCATTCCGTATAAGTTAGAAAAACATTATTCTCGTATTTTTGTCGGAAAAGTCAAAAAGTACCTCGTACGAAAAACGAAAAAAGATTTCATTCATATCATTTACTAAAAACTCACCGAAGGGTATAATTGGATTTAAACAATTGTAGGTGGATGGAAACAAAATTACATATTGAGGAAACATGGATGTGGATGATAAAATACACCCTAGTAAATACCAAAGTATAAACAATCTCAGATAAAAATGAGATTGTGATATTTTCCCTTACCTTTGGTCCGATTTGCTTCGTAAGTGTCTGAAACTCCTGTATAATGATTTAAATAATGTCATTTACTTATTCCAGAATCATTCTCATTGTTATTATATCATATATGGCCATATTCGTAGCTTCTTATTAGTAATATTTCATTGCTACTTGTTATTCTGGTGTTTATTACTTTTTGTTCTTATGCGTGTTTTGTCGAATAAATTCTTATTATTCTCTTTAGGTTATAGATACCTCATTTCTAGAATGTTATTATTTTAATATATATCATATTCATTAATTCAATTAATTTATATAATAATTATGCAATGAAGATCATGTAGAACGAGTCACATCAAATCGTGGAGACGGTATTCCGTACGTACGCACGAGCGATGACATCGTTCCCATGATCGTGGAATTGAATTGGAGTGTATGTATAATATTTCATAATCAATATCATTTTAAAATAATCATATATAGTTATTATTTAAACCATTATACCAATCCAAGTAAGGTGGTGGTGGAAAATAGATTACACCACAGCGTGGAGACGGTAATCTGTACGTACGCACACGCAATGTTTTCGTTTTCCATAGGATGGATAGATGGTGAAATAGTGTTGTTTCATAATTATAATAACATATCCGTATATTAGTGATACCGATGTTATTACTTCATAATGAAACAACTAAATAAGAAGAAGTGGAAGATGAAATAAAGTCGAAAGAATCGGTAACAGACATTACCTCTTCTTTGAAGCGCCTCTTTGAGACCTCCTCTTGGGGCACTAAAATTGGTCTTTGAAGAAGACCATGACCTCTATGATCTTTCTAGGGAAGTGGAGAAGAGAATTTGGTAGGGTTTTTCCAATCTTTAAGGATCAAAGTGGTGTGAGGAAGAGAGGGATGAGGTGCCCTTTTATAAGGGAGGAGAGGGGCACCTTTGGAAATATAAGAAATATTAGTTTATATTAAATCCCAACCCCACATAAAAAATACCAAAATAAATAATATCCGAAGATTAGATGATATAGGGTTTTAATCCAATCAACCAATAAAATGTATACTTGTTAGGAATTTATTTTAAACATTATCAACTTGATTTATCCTTATTTATCAATTTAATTTTATTTGTGGTAATAATATTCTAAATTTTAAATTATTATAAATAATTACATATGTGTTGTGATTTTTCCATAATTTGACACTTTATGATATTTTTATAAATATTAATTTTTAATTTTTAAATATATTTGTGATTTTTAATCAATTTTATAATATGTTATTTTTATAAAATAACAATAGTGTCAATTTTAACACTATTCATTTATTTGAATTTAAATAAAATATATACAGAAAATATGTTCAAACTAAAAGCATTAATAGATTCATAAAATGTCATATGTATCTAGAAAATTAGTGGATCACATTAAATAGTTCATATAATATTTATTTTAATATTTTTAAAACCATTTATTTGATATTTTAATTAATCAAATAATTTCAACACCACTATTGTGTCATAATTAATGATAATTAATTAATCCCTAAAAATTATAAATAAATTTCTATGATGTATATAATTTTATTAGATCTCTGTAGAATATTCATGTTCTAAGTTTCATTACGGTTATCACTAAATTAAAATTATTATACATATAAGATTTAAGAAAGTGACATGTTGTCACATTCTTTGGTTTAAATAAAAATTAAATTATTTTCAAGGACAAAAGTCTATTAAATGAATCTAATCCGACCCTTAGGTGATATGGGTCTACTTTTAGTCATCCAATAGGATTTTGGCAGGTGTTAGGGTAATTATATAATCTTATATTTACACTTAATTATCCGATTTAACTTTAACTATGGTAAATAAAATTTACCGTAGTTACTATTTATAATGCCCAAAAATAAAAAGTAGCCTATTAACATAATTTGGACCCACTGATTCCAAATATGGAATCCATTTTTCAAAATTCAAAACATATAAGTTGCAGTAATTAATTTAAAATTAATCTCGTTGTTAAGAAAACGGGTTTTAGAAGTTAAAACATTGCCAAAGATTGAAATGTTTTTACATATAAATTCAATGTGAAATTAATTCTAATCACAGAAATTATATTAAATGGTAAAAATATATTATATTTATACTTTAAAACCATTAAATATTATAATTTATCCATATAAATTATGTCAATGAAAAAGCTGTTTTTAATTAAAAATTAGCATATTTTTACTATTCGTCAAAATATGAATGTTTTCAGAAAAATATAAAAAAATTATTCAAAGTAAATTTTAATGTCCTGATTCAAAATAAGAATTTTATTTTGACAAATTTGACTTATAAAAATGTCAATTACTAGATTTAATGTGGGTGCACCATCAAAAGGAGGCAAAACTGCATTTTTTTAAAAATACATATTTTTCCCGAAAAATTTATATTGTTCTCTTACCCTGTTCTAGAAAATGTGTAAGAAGAATAAAGATGTTATAAAATTCAAAATTTATTTAATAATCTTCATAATGGATAGTCCATAATAATATATCGTTGTGTAGTGAAACCCGGTATTGCGTACGACACAAACTATCGAGGAAGGTCGTGATTGCGTGTAAAGCAAGTCAAACTAGTGTTGTGTGTAGTAAAAGATTCCTTTGATGATTTATATAACATAAAAACAAAATATTTCTCATAAAAGTCTCGGGTGTTACATTCTACCCCCCTTAAAATTCTTTTCACCCTCGAAATTTGTCAATTTGTAACAAATAGATGAGGACACCTCTCCCTCATCATATCCTCAAGCTCCCATGTAGCTTCTTCTAATTGGTGGTTCCTCCATAAAACTTTCACCAAGTGAGTGGTCATGTTCCATAGAACTTTTTCGCTACGATCCAGAATCTCTATCAGCTGTTCTTCATAAGAATGATCTTGCTCCAGCGATACAACTTCTGAGCTGTGTACATGTGAAGGATCAGAAATGTACATTCTCAGGAGAGATACATGGAACACATTGTGAACTTGGGAGTGATTCGGTGGAAGCTCCAATCGGTAGGCTACCATCCCAACATGATCTAGTATTTCGAAAGGACAGATATACCTAGGGCTCAGCTTTCCCTTCTTTCCAAATCTCATTACTCTCTTCCAAGGAGATATTCGTAAGAACACTTTATCACCAACTTCAAACTATAGGTCTTTTCTTCGGTTACCAGCATAACATTTGTCTCGTCTCTGAGCTTCTCTTATGTGTTGTTGAATAGATCTGACCTTTTCGGCCATCTCATCAACATGATCATGTCCTAATATCTTTCATTCCCCAACTTCATCCCAGTAAGTTGGAGTCTTGCATTTCTTTCCATAGAGAGAATCATATATATCCATCTGAATATTGGAGTGAAAGCTATTATTATAAGAAAATTCCACCAAAGGTAGTTGTTGATCCCAACCACCTTTGAAATCCATAGAGCAAGCTCTCAACATATCTTCTAGAGTTTGAATTTTCCTCTCAGACTAACCATCTGTCTGATGAGGGTAAGCAGTGCTGAAACTCAATTCTGTATCTAGAGCATGTTGAAGACTTCGCCAGAACTTTGAGGTAAACCTCGGATCCCGATCAGATATAATAGAAAGTGGTACTCCATGACATCTTACCACATCCTTTACATATATCCTTGCAAGCCGATCTAGAGAGAAATATTATCTAATAGAAATGAACTGTGCCGACTTTGTAAGACAATCAACTATGACCCAGATAGCATTATTTCCTTTGGATGTTTTAGGAAGTCGAGTGACAAAGTCCATAGTGATGTTTTCCCATTTCCATTCAGGTATGGGTAATGGTTGTAACATCCCCTTAGACTTCTATCTCTCAGCTTTAAATTGCTGAAAAACCTAGCATCGAGAGACATATTCAGCAGCATTTCTTTTCATGCCATCCCACCAGAAGTACTCTTTCAGGTCCCTATACATCTTCATGCTTCCATGATAAATAGAGAACGAAGAACTATGAGCCTCATCCAGCAGCTCCTTCTTTAATTCTGGGATGGGAGGAACACAAACTGATTCCGGAATTTTATTATCCCATCACAATCATGGTTGAATTCAGGAACCTTTATCTCCTTCTTTTGTAACTCTACATCTTCTTTCTGTGCCTGTTTAATCTTCACATGTATAGATGGTTGAACATTCATTTGAGAAAGATACTATTTTCCCCCTTCCATTATAATTCCAATATCCATCCTTTGTAAATCCATAAACATTGGATCTTTTGTGATCCTCATTATGGATAATATAGCATGGTCTTGTCGACTTAATGCATCTGCCACATTGTTTGCTTTCCCAGGGTGGTAATGAATTGAGCAGTCGTAATCCTTAATCAGCTCTAACCATATTCTTTGGTGCATATTCATCTTATTTTGGGTGAAAATATACTTTAAACTTTTATGATCAGTATAAATATCACACCTTTCTCCATAATGATAATGCATCCAAATCTTTAATGCAGCGATTACTGCAGCTAACTCCAAATCATGATTTGGGTAACTTTTCTCATGAATTTTCAACTGTCATGAGGGATAATCTATCACCATATCGTTTTTCATAAGAACACATCCCAGCCCCTTCATGGATGCATCACTATAGATCACAAACCGTTCTCCACTACAATGAAGTGTGAGTACAGGTGCACTGGATAACCTTCTTTTAAAATACTTGAGATTCTCTTCACATTCCTCCGTCCACAGGAACTTAACTCCTTTTCGAGTCTACTTGGTGAGTGGATTAGATAATCAAGATTTTTTTTACAAAACATCGATAATATCAAGCCAAACTAAGAAAACATTGGATCTCGGTTACTGTTGTTGGTCTCGACCATCTTTCGATAACCTATGTTTTTGATTGATCCACAGACATCCTCTCTTTTTAGATTATGTGACCCAAAAATGCAACTTTTTGAAGTCAAAATTCACACTTGGTAAATTTGGCATAAAGCTTCTCCTTTCTCAGGGTCTTCAAAATAATTCTCAAGTGATCTTCATGTTCTTCCTTGCTCTTTGAATGGACAAGAATACCATCTATAAAGACTACCACAAACTGATCAAGATAGTCTCTAAAGACTCTATTCATCAGATCTACGAAGAAAACATGGGAATTAGTAAGACCAAATGGCATCACTGTAAATTCATAGTGTCCATACCTTGTACGGAAAGCTGTCTTTGGTATATCCTTCCTTTTGACCCTTAATTGATGATACCCTGAATGAAGATCAATCTTGGAAAAGTATTGAGCTCCACGTAGTTGGTCAAATAAGTCATCAATTTGTGGGAGAAGATATTTGTTCTTGATTGTGATCTTGTTATGTTCTCGATAATAAATGCAGTGTCTCATTGATCCATCTTTCTTCTTAACCAACAGAACAGGTGCTCCCTAAGGTGACACACTAGGGCGTATGAATCCTTTATCAAGATTCTCTTGGAGTTTCTTCTTCAATTCCTGCAACTCAATTGGGTCCATCCTATAAGGTGTCTTTGAAATAGGCAAAGCACCGGATACGAGTTCTATTGAAAACTCAACTTCACGATTTGGTGGAAGACCTGGCAATTCCTCCAGAAAGACATCGTCAAACTCCCATACAACGGGAGTATTCTTAATCGTGAGTTTCTCACCAACCATTTGAGATAAATAACCTTCATTTAGTGGAATCAAAACCCATAAGATGGAAGAAATTTCCACTAAAAGGTTATGTTCATTCTTGCATCGATAGACGATCATTGATTGATCTGGAATATGAAATGTAACTTCCCTTTTTTGTCAATTGATATGAGCTCCATATAAAGAAAGCCAATCCATGCCAAGAATCACATCAAATTCCACTATAGGAAGGATCAAAAGATTTGCAGGAAGCAATTTCCCACAAACGTCAATCGGAGAAGAATTATAAACTTTTGATGCAACGGTTGTGCCATTAGGGGATGTCATATATAACTCAACATCTAATTGTTGAGGTAATACAGTGATACCCTTAGAAAATTCTTCAGAAATAAAAGAGTGGGTGGATCCAGAATCAAATAAAACATTTGCTACATTAGAGTGGATGGTAAGTTTACCTCTCACCACTTCTTTGTCGTACTCCACATCGCTGATATTAATTTCATGTGACATTCCATTGCCTTTGGCCTTAATATTTTGTTGACGTCTATCATCATCATCATCAACCCTTGGATTTGGGCATTGATTGGCATAATGAACCATCTTTTTTCACTTGAATCATTGAAGTGTAGTTGGTTCATTTTGTGTATCCCTTTCTTTTTTGCATCATTAGACATCTTATTCCCATTATTTTGACATTCAATTTCCCGATGACCTTATTTTCCACACTTATAACATTTTCTTTTCCCCTTAAGACAATTTCCTCTATATTTCATTCCACACTTTGAGCATAAGGGAAAACTCATATTCTTTTTAGTCTGGTCTTTTGATTTTCCTTTGAATTCCATTTTCCTCTTCTTATAAAACCCATGTGACTGATGGGTTACACCAATTTCCATCTCAACCTTGAGAGCACATCGAACAATTTCCTCGTATCTATTGAAGTCCCTAATGGATAAATCCCTTATAAGACTTGGTTTTAAGCCACTAAAGAATCGGTCGATCTTACTCTCAGGTCGGATAATAATTCCAGAAGCGTACCTTGAAGGCCTTGTAAAATTTTCTGTAACGCCCCGACCCCAGCTACCCAGAGCCGGTGCGTTAATTCATAACATTGGCATGATCACAAAAGATCAAGTCTCGAAAGACCAATTAGTTTAGTAGCCTTGGAAACACTAGATACATTCATAAGTCTTTCATTACATCAAAAAGTAAACAAACTACAATAACATGGTCTTCATAGTCCACACTCATATCCTCTTCTGACTATCCCTGCAGGTCATTCCTAAAATACTTCTTCACATCCTGGAAAATATTAAAACATTGAAAGGGGTGAGATCAGATGCTCAGTAAGGATAACAATATTGCGGAAGCTTTCATAAATAAACATTAACATTTAAGGCAATGTATAACTAAAAAAACCTTTTAAACTTGAACTTCAACATAATATGGAAAAATTAAAATGAGATAATGCCATATACTTCTTCACATGGATATTCTACTGGTCGAATAATCACATGCAACATCAATAACCACTTTCATAATGATGGAATGCATAATGCCAGACTATCATAACCACGTAGCCTAGGCCTCGTGCCAAGACCACAAATAAGATTTTGTCAAGGCCTCGTGCCAAGACACTAGTTTGTCTCATGAGACCTGCCGATGCATCGAGGAGCTATAGCGGGCTCCACACGTCACATATTAAGTCCAATGAATTCCCATATGAAAAGGTTTAAACATAACATAAACATTCGTATTAAAACTAGCATACGAAATGTCAATAATTTTACCACAAACTATGAATGGTATAAAAATAGCACATCCACAGTCAAACATATCACAAAACCTTCCAATACAATATAGAAGTTTTCTATCACAATAAATTAACTTCAAATAAGCGTAAAATCCATCAAAGTATGTTGACATAGATGAAATCAAAACATATTTTAGAGAAATATCTCTTTCTATTTTTGAAATCATAAAATAAAACATTTTCTAGAAAATATTCTTATAAGCTTGTAAGGAAAGCTTTGAAGATTTTATAACGGCGGAAAATAACCGCACCCATCGTACAAGTTAAAAAAAACATTCTTACCTTAATTCTGTCGAAAAGGTTAAAAAGGACCTTGTTTTGAAAACGACGGAAAGATTCTTCTTATAAAAAGTAAAAAATGGTATAAATGACTTTAACCCATATTCTTGTAAATAATAAAAATGTTTTGAAATATATTTTGAAGAAACATGGATGTGGATGATAACGAGGTCCCAGTAGATAATTATATATAAACAACCTTGGATAATGAAGAGGTTGTGAAGTAAACCCTTACCTCGTGTCTGACTTGGCTCAACCGTTCTTTAACCTCCTGAATAATAAACTAGAGTTAATATATACCTTATTATGAACCATTTTCAATTTCATTTTCCTTATTATATCACTTATTACAATGACATGAACATTATGTAATTATTTAAGTTAATAACGGTCGTTTTGTCGATCTTTGGTACTTGAGTCAACAATAAACTACTTATAATTACAAGTTGTTTATGTGGTAGAATATCCATTATCTCCAGAATTATATTCATGATCTAGATGTCATATATATCTCATATATCCAGTATATACATTCATTTATAATATTACATAACATTTAGAGGTAGGAAATGAAATGCACCGTTCATGGGGACGGTAAGCCGTACGTACCCATGAACGCTACTTTCATTTCAATTTCATATTTAATGGAACGAAATCATAATGATATAAATGTATAATATAATTACAGTATAATATAGTGTATAATACCATTTACTACATCCTTTATACATCCCACATATGGCATTAACGATTCAAATCACTTTGAGGGGGCGGTAGTCCGCACTTCCTAAAATGAAATTATCGCGTTTTACCCATAATGGAAATCATAAATTATGCCATAAATGAGAAATACAGAAGCATAAGTAAAACATAAACACATTATATATCATATATAAATATAGTGACATCTTAATGGCCACCTTTGAAGGTGTTATATGAGTGTTGAACAATCATCGTTTCGTGAGGCAGAAATTTTCCATCCACAGAAACCGTATGTTCTTTAACCATTAGATGTAGGTGTGTGTAAGTGTAGCTCTAATCCTTCTTATAACAACATCCTAGTATATTGAGGATACTGGTGTTGTTACAAAAGAAATGAATAAAAAGATTTTAGGGGGTTGGAGAAGAAAAATAAAACAAAACAACATTAGAGAAGACATTACCTAAAAATCGGGTAACTCTTTTTGATTTGAGCCAAAGGCTTCCATGGGAAGAGTTATGACCAAATTGAGGCTTCTAGGAGTAAGGGAGGAATGTTGGGAGAGTATTTGGGCTGATTTTGGCCGAGCCAAATGGCTTGAAAGTGTAAATGTGGTGGGAGAGGTGGGGGCCTTTTATAAGTGGAGAGGAGGGGCTCTTTTGGAAAGATTGAAATGTTACATTATTACACAATGATTTTCGGATTCTAAAGGTCCCACACATATATAATTCGTGGATAAGTTGATAAGGGTTCGAAATATACCCATCCAATAGTCTTTGGACAAGTGTAAGCCTTGGATTGTACATTATCTTCTCATTTTATTTAAATTGTTAAATAATGATGTCATCGCTGCATCATCATGATGTCATAAATAATTTAATTTATTTAATGTATAAAAATTATAAAAAAAATACTATGATGTAGGAAATCGTTTTATCTTTCCAATGAATATTTATAGTAAAAAATATGACTTGTATAAGCCCATGTAAAAATTGTTCTAGTAAAACATTTTATGTTTGTGTCATTTTTTTACTTTAACATTAAATAAAAGGTATTTATGTCATTTTCTAACTAAAGTGGGTCCATGGGGTCCCCAAGTTGACCCATGGGTTGTATTGGTCGGCCATGACTCATCCAATAGGAGTATGACAAGTGTCAATCTCATCTCATATTATTAAAACATTATTTTTACCTTAAACTACACTAATTACCTCTAATCGCGATTAAGAACTTAAAAGTTACTATTCACCAAAAAATTATTTTAATCTTATTGAACCACATTTTACTTCTTAATGACAACCATGTATGTCGGATTTTTTAAAATCAAATCACAGAAGTGGTAATATTTCATTTAAATGAAAAATCAGTTATTTAACTACCACTTAGTGGTTTCACTATTCCTCAAAAATTGAAGTTTTTCTGAACAATGCCAAAATTTCACCCTAAGATATAATTGATATTCTGAATTCAAAAATGATGTATATTTTACAAAATTTCAAACATATAAGTTGCATTAATTAATTTTATAATCA
This sequence comes from Viscum album, assembly GCA_963277665.1. Classification (NCBI taxonomy): domain Eukaryota; kingdom Viridiplantae; phylum Streptophyta; class Magnoliopsida; order Santalales; family Viscaceae; genus Viscum; species Viscum album. Next base: position 561,483,180 of record OY728147.1, on the reverse strand, counting down.
ATTCCCGCTGTCACAACAAATAGTGTGTTTTTAAGAAACAATTTATATCAAAAGATTGGCAATTATTTATGTCCAATTTCAATGTTAAATTAATTCTAATGACCACCATTGGATAAAATGGTAAAAATATATTCTAATTATACTTTGAAACCACTAAATAGTATAATTTATCACAATAAATTATTTTGATTAAAAAATTTGTTTTAAGTATTTATCACTATTCATAAAATATTGGAAGTTCTCAGAAAGTTGCAAAAAATTAAACTTAGGATAATTTCGATATTACGAATACAAAAATGAAGTCCATTTTGAAATATAAAATTTCTATAATTTTAAAAAGTGGTTATTACTATTCATAACGACTACTTTGATTAGTCGCGGTGTGTTAGAACTCGAACTTGCGTACCATGCAAGCTATTGCATTATTAAATGAGAAGCGTATTATGGAAGCTCGAGGTGTTACATTCTCCCCTCCTTCAATAAATTGCGTCCTCACAATTTGAAATTTTTCTTTGAAAATAAAAGGTTGAAAAGATAAAATACCTTTGTGGAAAACCCACATCGGAAATAAGGTTAATAAAATTTATCCTTAATAAGAGGGAAATGGAAATAAGAAAGTCACCACCAAATTATGATCTCAATAAGGAGAACATTTGTGGAAATTAGAGACATATAATTGGAGGAAAAACGTAAATATTTGTAGGGAGTGATTGAGGTCATCAATCACAATCAACTGTCAAATTGAGGGCCTCGGAGCCTTCAATCTATGTAGATTTAAAATATCATCAGTTCAACAAGACATAAGGTATTAGGGTAACACATTTTTTTGTTTTAATATCCCTTTACTAAAGTTTAATAATTAATTTATTCATTGAATAAAATATAGGTATATATATATATTTATGCTTGACAATTAGAGTTTCAACCTTCAACTCACCTTTCACTCAAAAAGATAATAGAACCCAAAAATATTATACTTATCCAAATTGTATAAGGTTCCAAATGTTAACACATACCATTTAGATTAGTAAAATTATTTTGTAATAACCAGGGACTTCCTGTAGGCTAGTGGTAGGAAATAAAGGCCTGTCGCACTATGGTTGTGGGTTCGATTCCTGCATCTTTGTCCGACGCGTCAGGTTATGCCCCACCCTACAGGTTGTCCTTTTCCTAAAAGTATAGTATTATAATATTCCAAAAATAATCTTCATAAAATTTTTAACCTTAAACAATACTATCCAAAGATCAACTTAATCCATTCAAACCTATATAGTTATCCAAAATACTTCTGTCCAACTCACAGTCCAAATTTTATAAGGAAGGTAAACATAATGAAGATCTTTTTTTTCCATGTAACCACATGTGAACACCTTCATCATGTATTCTTTTTTAACATACTGAATTACCATGATCCCTTATTCCTTATAGAATACTAGATATACTCCTTCTATCCAAAAATGTATACAAATCATCAATCAGTTTCAAGGAAGTTAAGAATATCCAATATAATTTATCCAAATCAATCATGTCTTATTCCAAAATCACTATCTCGGTATCAGAACCATATTATGATTTATCTTTCTCTCAACCATATATTTTCCAAAAATTTAACCTACTGTGGAGTCACTTTTCTTGGTTCCACACAATCTCAAGTCCTTGATGAAATAGTACTGCAGTACAATCCTTATATACTCCATAATTATTATAACCAGTACATCATTTATACAACACTCAAATTACAAAATTCATTAATAAAAACATAAGAACTCTAATCATTACTCCTCATCTGTGGTAGTATCATAACTTGATTATTATCCAATAACATCATTTGGGGCATACTCTGATGATTTGGACATTGGTTTGCGTAGTGTCCCCAATCCTTGCAGAAGAAGAATTGTACATTTGAAACCATTTTCTTACCCTTGCAGTCACGCACTTTGTGTCCTTTTTCTCTACACTTATAACAAACTCACATTCCCTTTAGGCAAGTTCCATGATGCTTCTTCCCACAATTACCACATATTGGAAAATTCTTCTTTCCCCTCATCCCTTTATCCATCATTCTCTCTTCCATCCCTTTCGTCTCTTGCTTCGTTTCAAAGCCATAGGACTCAGAGAATTATTTACTTATCTTATTAACACATGATACTATTTCTTCATATGTTGAGAACACATGGGAGACTATTTCCCTTCGAAATGTTGGCTTAATACTGTGAAAGATACGATCCTTCTTACTCTTTGGATCATACATATTGCTAGAGTTCACATTCCTTCTACTGGGCACCATTTCTATACAATGGCATAAACTAGGTTAGTTTATGAATCAAAATACATAATACCATACTTATAAAACACTTAACATAAATTGAACTATTTATGGATATAATCCATAATCATAAAAAGGTTTTCTTTGAGGATGTATATACTCATAACCGTTCATAGTGGTTTGTAAAGAAAACAAGAATTATCCTAAGCATATCCCCCGGGAGTGTCGTAACCAAGAGTGCAGCAAGGCCCGTTGTCGTGCACCAGTTCCCGTTCGAGTCTAGCTTAAAGCGGTGTTTTTGGGTTTTACTCCTAGGTACATCTGTGCCAGAGCCGCCTCTACCTGCTCGTATCCAGACAGGGATGTATTTCTCGGAAAACTCACAAAATCTCTATAATACCAAAATTCTAGGAAGTTCTTCTATACTAATCCTCAAAGTCTATCCTTGGGCTATGTCCTCTAATCAGAGTTTATCTAAATCTAGCTTCCAAGGTTAGTACTAAACTACCTCTGATACCAACTGTAACGCCCCAACCCCAGCTACCCAGAGCCGGTGCGTTACTTCGTAACATTGGCATGATCACAAAAGATCAAGTCTCGAAAGACCGATTAGTTTAGTAGCCTTGGAAACACTAGATACATTCATAAGTCTTTCATTACATCAAAAATTAAACAAACTACAATAACATGGTCTTCATAGTCCACACTCATATCCTCTTCTGACTATCCCTATAGGTCATTCCTAAAATACTTCTTCACATCCTGGAAAATATTAAAACATTGAAAGGGGTGAGCTCAGATGCTCAGTAAGGATAACAATATTGCGGAAGCTTTCATAAATAAACATTAACATTTAAGGCAATGTATAACTAAAAAAAACCTTTTAAACTTGAACTTCAACATAATATGGCAAAAGTAAAATGAGATAATGCCATATACTTCTTCACATGGATATTCTACTGGTCGAATAATCACATGAAACATCAATAACCACTTTCATAATGATGGAATGCATAATGCCAGACTATCATAACCACGTAGCCAAGGCCTCGTGCCAAGACCACAAATACGATTTTTTCAAGGCCTCGTGCCAAGACACTAGAGTGTCTCATGAGACCTGCCGATGTATCGAGGAGCTATAGAGGGCTCCACCCGTCACATATTAAGTCCAATGCATTCCCATATGAAAAGGTTTAAAAATAACATAAACATTCGTATTAAAACTAGCATATGAAATGTCAATAATTTTACCACAAACTATGAATGGTATAAAAATAGCACATCCACAGTCAAACATATCACACAATCTTTAATACAATATAGAAGTTTTGTATCACAATAAATCAACTTCAAATAAGCGTAAAATCCATCAAAGGATGTTGGCATAGATGAAATCAAAACATATTTTAGAGAAATATCTCTTTCTATTTTTGAAATCATAAAATAAAACATTTTCTTGAAAATATTCTTATAAGCTTGTAATGAAAGCTTTGAAGATTTTATAACGGCGGAAAATAACCGCACCCACCGTACAAGTTAAAAAAAACATTCTTACCTTAATTCTATCGAAAAGGTTAAAAAGGGCCTTGTTTTGAAAACAACGGAAAGATTCCTCTTATAAAAAGACAAAAAGGGTATAAATGACTTTAACCCATATTCTTGTAAATAATAAAAATGTTTTGAAATATATTTTGGAGAAACATGGATGTGGATGATAACGAGGTCCCAGTAGATAATTATGTATAAACAACCTTGGATAATGAAGAGGTTGTGAAGTAAACCCTTACCTCGTGTCTGACTTGACTCAACCGTTCTTTAACGTCCTGAATAATAAACTAGAGTTAATATATACCTTATTAAGAACCATTTTCAATTTCATTATCCTTATTATATCACTTATTACAATGATATGAACATTATGTAATTATTTAAGTTAATAACGGTCGTTTTGTCGATCTTTGGTACTTGAGTCAACAATAAACTTCTTATAATTACAAGTTGTTTATGTGGTAGAATAACCATTATCTCCAGAATTATATTCATGATCTAGATGTCATATATATCTTATATATCCAGTATATACATTCATTTATAAAATTACATAACATTTAGAGGTAGGAAATGAAATGCACCGTTCATGGAGACGGTAAGCCGTACGTACGCATGAATGCCACTTTCATTTCAATTTCATATTTAATGGAACGAAATCATAATGATATAAATGTATAATATAATTCCAGTATAATATAGTGTATAATACCATTTACTCCATCCTTTATACATCACAAATATGGCATTAACGATTCAAATCACTTTGAGGGGGCGGTAGTCTGCACTTCCTAAAATGAAATTATCGAGTTTTACCCATAATGGAAATCATAAAGTATGCCATAAATGAGAAATACAGAAGCATAAGTAAAACATAAACACATTATATATCATATATAAATATAGTTACATCTTAATGGCCACCTTTGAAGGTGTTATATGAGTGTTGAACAATCATCGTTTCGTGAGGCAGAAATTCGCCATCCACAGAAACCGTCTGTTCTTTAACCATTAGATGTAGGTGTATGTAAGTTTAGATCGAATAATTCTTATAACAACATCCTAGTATATTTATGATACTGGTGTTGTTACAAAAGAACTGAATAAAAATAGTTTAGGGGGTTGGAGAAGAAAAATAAAACAAAACAACATTAGAGAATACATTACCTAAAAATCGGGTAACTCTTTTTGATTTGAGCCAAAGGCTTCATTGGGAAGAGTTCTGACCAAAGTGAGGCTTCTAGGAGTAAGGGAGGAATGTTGGGAGAGTATTGGGGCAGATGTTGGCCGAGCCAAATGGCTTGAAGGTTTAAATGAGGTGGGAGAGGTGGGGGCCTTTTATAAGTGGAGAGGAGGGGCTCTTTTGGAATGATTGAAATGTTACATTATTACACAATGCTTTTCGGATTCTAAAGGTCCCACACTTATATAATTCGTGGATAAGGTGATAAGGGTTCGAAATATACCCATACAATAGGCTTTGGACAAGTGTAGGCCTTGGAATTTACATTATCTTCTCATTTTATTTAAATCGTTAAATAATGATGTCATCGCTGCATCATCATGATGTCATAAATAATTTAATTTATTTAATGTCTAAAAATTATACAAAAAATACTATGATGTAGGAAATTTTTTTATCTTTCCAATGAATATTTATAGTCAAAAATATGACTTGTATAACCCCATGTAAAAATTGTTCTAGTAAAACATTTTATGTTTGTGTCATTTTTTTACTTTAACATTAAATAAAAGGTATTTATGTCATTTTCTAACTAAAGTGGCTCCATGGGGTCCCCAAGTTGACCCATGGGTTGTCTTGGTTGGCCATGACTCATCCAATAGGAGTAGGACAAGTTTCAAGCTCATCTCATATTATTGAAACATTATTTTTACCTTAAACTACACTAATTACCTCTAATCGCGATTAAGAACTTAAAAGTTACTATTCACCAAAAAATTATTTTAATCTCATTGAACCACATTTTACTTATTCATGACAACCATGTATGTCTTATTTTTGAAAATCAAATCATAGAAGTGGTAATATTTCATTTAAACGAAAAATCAGTTATTTAACTACCACTTAGTGGTTTCACTATTCGTCAAAAATTGAAGTTTTTCTGAACAATGCCAAAATTTCACCCTAAGCTATAATTGATATTCCTAATTAAAAAATGATGTCTATTTTACAAAATTACAAACATATAAGTTTCATTAATTAATTTTATAATCAATTCCCGCTGTCACAACAAATAGCGTGTTTTTAAGAAACAATTTATATCAAAAGATTGGCAATTGTTTATGTCCAATTTCAATGTTAAATTAATTCTAATGACCACCATTGGATAAAATGGTAAAAATATATTCTAATTATAATTTGAAACCACTAAATAGTATAATTTATCACAATAAATTATTTTGATTAAAAAAGTTGTTTTAAGTATTTATCACTATTCATAAAATATTGGAAGTTCTCAGAAAGTTGCAAAAAATTAAACTTAGGATAATTTCGATATTACGAATACAAAAATGAAGTCCATTTTGAAATATAAAATTTCTATAATTTTAAAAAGTGGTTATTACTATTCATAACGTCTACATTGATTAGTCTCGGTGTGTTAGAACTCGAACTTGCGTACCATGCAAGCTATTGCATTATTAAATGAGAAGCGTATCATGGAAGCTCGGGGTGTTACATTTTCTTCGTAGGTACAAACAGATTCATCATCCCTTTGGTTCACTTCAGGAAATTCCTTCTCCATCTTTGTTCGGAGAATAAGAGGGAAGTACTTATTGAATAATAAGTTCGTGAACTCATCCCATTCCATGGAATCGATTTCATCCCTTTACCTCATATTCTTAATAAGATTCCACCATTTATCAGCATCTCCTTCCAAACGATACACTACTAAGATGACTTTATCATGTTCAGAACATTGAAGAACTGAAAATATCTTTTCAGTGGTGCTGATCCATTATTCATCCACTAATGTATCATAAGACCCGCTGAATGAAGGTGGACGCGGCCTCATGAAGGATTCAACCGAATGTTTCTCCTTCTTTTTCTCGTTTGGAAGCCCTCTATGATTCATAGCTTGAGAAAGTTGTGTGAACATGGCTACAAGATTTTGCATTCCAGCTCCCATAACATTTGGTTGCTTAGGGGGACAATCATTTCATTTCCCGTCGCATTCCGCATTAACACAATTCCTTTGGTTTCCAGCCATTGACTAAAACCAAGAAGAATAATATGAGAAACACTAATTATAGTAGAAAAAACACATAATAAAGAATAAAATTTCACACTTAAGGTCTTATCATAGGTTGTTCATGGCCACTTCTAAAACACTAAGATTGTGTTCTATGCATAGACTTATCCTTAGGGTTCTTACTAAGGCTTTCACATCCTAGTTTCCAAAGGCTGACAGCACCCTTCCTCTGATACCAACAATAACAACCCATAATTTGCATACATTGTTATTAATTCATAAATGAAGCACACTTGTTACAACATATAACAAAACCAGGAAAGGACTGTATAGGTATAGTGTCTTTGGAAACTGGGAAACATAAACAACTGGTTCATAAAGCATCTATATTGTCTCCCATTTATTTCATCATATCTATAGTCCTTTTTGGCATATCCTACTTCATAACCTTCTTATTGACTTTGGGAAAGAAAACATACCAAAGGGTGATCTCAAATACTCAGTAAGGGTAAAAAAAATAAATATCAATCACATCATATTCATAAGAACATAACATTTTTGAAATTTTAACCTGCAAAAGAGATCATAATTTCATAACATGGGATAAATCATATTAGTGAAATGTAATCCCAATAATCATAACTTAAAACATAAAACATTGTGCAATACACACATAATCATATAGAATCATTTCGTAGTAGTCAGGACTCATTCCCAAGACTATCATAGCGGACAAAGTCCATTTCTGAACTGAGTTCACTCCTCGTTTCAGTCCTATTTCACTAAACCAGTTTAACCTTCCATTCCAAACATGTCTATCTCATGAAATATACATCTTTAAACAATTAATATGAGGGAGATATAGGTCTCAACCATCTCATAATGATACCATTCTTATGTGTGCCACAAAATCATAAATCATACATAATTTCATAACCCATGTAATAAAAATGGGTTTCTTAAACATCGTGACATCATAAAACAATTCCTATAAGATAAAGGAATTCATAAAAATAATTACATCCCAACATAATAAAATCAATTTAATAATAGGGATACAAATATTAACCTATTTTATCTTAGATGGAAAATAATTTTGATAAAACACTCGAACTCCATTCTTGAGGATAATATCCTATCTACTTTAAAAACATTTTTCATTTCTAAGTATGTCATACAATTTTAAACTAAAATAAGTTGATTAAAAATAAATTTGGAAACTTATAAAGTAAACTTCTTGGAAATAATGTTTTACAAATCCATTCATGTCGTATAAGTTAAAAAAACATTCTTCTCGTACTTTTGTCGGAAAAGTCAAAAATTACCTCGTACGAAAAACGAAAAAATATTCCTTTCATATCATTTCTAAAAACTCACCGAAGGGTAAAATTGGATTTAAAAAATTGTATGTGGATGGAAATAATATTACATATTGAAGAAAAATGTATTTTGATGACACAATACACCCTAGTAAATACCAAAGTATAAACAATCTCGAATAAAAATGAGATTGTGATGTTTTCCCTTACCTTAGGTCCGATTGGTTTCGTAATTGTCCAAAACTCATGTATAATTATTTAAATAATGTCATTGACTTATTATAGAATGATACTCATTGTTATGATATCATATATGTCCATATTATTTTCTTCTTATTCGTAATATTTCATTGTTACTTGTTATTCCGGTGTTTATTAGTTTTTGTTCTTATGCATGTTTTGTCAAATAAATTCTTATTCTTATCTTTAGGTTATAAATACCTCATTTGAAGAATTGTATTAGAGTAATATATATCATATTAATTCATTCAATTCATTTATATAATCATTATGCAATGAAGATCATGTAGAAGGAGTCGCATCACATCGTGGAGACGGTATTCCGTAGGTATGCACGAGCAATGATATCATTTCCATGATCGTGGAATTGTATTGGAGTGTATGTATAATATTTAAGAATAAATATCACTGTACAATAATCATATATAGTTATTATTTACACCATTATACCCATTCAAGTAAGGTGGTGGTGGAAAATAGATTACACCACGGCGTGGAGACGGTATTCCGTACGTACGCACGCGCGGTGATTTCGTTTCCCGTAGGATGGATAGATGGTGAAATAGGGTTGTTTCATATGTATAATAACATACCAGTATATGATTTATACTTATTTTATTACTTCATAATGAAAAAACTAATGAAGAAGAAGTGGAAGAAGAAATAAATTTGAATGAATCGGTAACAGAAATTACCTCCTCTTTGAAGCGCCTCTTTGAGACCTCCTCTTAGGGCACTAAAATTGGTCTTTGAAGATGACCAGAACCTCTAAGATGTTTCTAGGGAAGTGGATAAGAGAATTTGGCATGAGTTGTCCGAGCATGAAGGCTCAATGTTGTGTGAGGAAGAGAGGGAGGAGGTGCCCTTTTATAAGGGAGGAGAGGGGAACCTTTGGAAATATAAGAAATATCAGTTTATATTAAATCCCAACCGCACATAAAAACTTCCAAAATGAATCATATCATAAGATTAGATGATATATGGTTGTAATCCAATCAACCAATAAAATTTATACTTGTTAGGAATTTATTTTAAACATTATCAACTTGATTTATCCTTATTTATCAATTTAATTTTATTTGTGGTAATAATATTATAAATTTTAAATTATTATAAATAATTACATATGTATTGTGAATATTCCATAATTTGACACTTTATTAAATTTTAGGCCATATAAATTTTAATTTATAATTTTTAAATATTTTTGTGATTTTTAATCAATTTTATAATATGTTATTTTTATAAAATAACAATAGTGACTATTTTGACACTATTCATTTATTTGAATTTAAATATTATATATACAGAAGATATGTTCGAACTCAAAGTTTTAATAGATTTATAAAATGTCATATGTATCTATAAAATTAGTGGAGCACATTAAATATTTCATATAATTTGTATTTTAATATTTTTAATACCGTTTATTTGATATTTTAATTAATAAAATAATTTCAACATCACTATTGTGTCATAATTAAATATAATTATTTAATCCCTAAAAATTCTAAATAAAACCTATGATGTATATAATTGTATTATATTTCTGGATAATATTCATGTTCGAAGTTCGATTAAGCTTATCACTAAATTAAAATTATTATACTTATAAGATTTAAGAAACTGACATGTTGTCACATTCTTTGCTTTTAATAAACATTAAATTATTTTCATGGAATAAAGTCCATTAAATAAATATAATCCGACCCTTAGGTGATATGGGTCGACCTTTAGTCATAAAATAGGATTATGGAAGGTGTTAAGGTAATTTTATAATCTTATATTTACCCTTAATTACCTGATTTTCCTTTAACTATGGTAAATAAAATTTACCGTAGTTACTATTCATAATGCCCAAAAATAAAAAGTAGCCTATTAACATAATTTGGACCCACTGATTCCAAATATAGAATCCATATTCCAAAATTTAAAACAAATAATTTTCAGTAATTAATTTAAAATTTATGCCGTTGTTAAAAAACAGGTTTTAGAAGTTAAAACATTGCCAAAGATTGAAATGATTTTACCTATAAATTCAATGTGGAATTTATTCTAATGAAATACATTATATTAAATGTTAAAAATATATTATATATATACTTTAAAACCATTCAATATTATAATTTATCTATATAAATTATCTAAATAAAAAAGTTGTTTTTAATTAAAAATTAGCTTATTTTTACTATTCATCAAAATATCTAAGTTATCAGAAAAATATCTAAAATTTATCCAAAGTAAATTTGTATATCCTAATTCAAAAGAAGAATTTTAATTTTCCATATTTAACTTATAAACATTTCAAAAACTAGATTTAATGTGGGAGCGCCATCAAAAGGCGGGAAAACTGCATTTTTTTTAAAAGTACTTATTTGTCCCAAAAATTTTATTTTTTTCCTTTACCATGTTCTATAAAATGTGTAAGATGAATAATAATGTTATAAAATTTAAAATTTAGTTAATACTATAATTAACAGCTAGTCCATAATAATATATCGTTGTTTAGTGAAACCCGGTATTGCGTACGACGCAAGCTATCGAGGAAGGTCGTGATTGCGTGTAAAGCAATTCAAGCTAGTGTTGTGTGTATTGAAAGATTAATTTGATGATTTATATAACATAAAAACAAAATATTTCTCATAAAATTCTTGGGTGTTACAGTTAAGGTAATTTTGATTTATTATAATATTCTTTTAACCTTTAATTACCCTATTTACCTATAACTGTGGTAAATAAAAGTAAAAGTTACTATTCACTAGAGAAAAAGTTATCTAATTGAACCACATTTTACTCTTTTATTCTTACCTTTTCTCTAGGATTTTTGAAATTAAACTCATAGAAGCGGTAAAATTATGTTTTATTAACAATTGAAAAAGCTCCTAGGATGTGGGTAAAATATGGTGAACAGTTCAATATAATTTTTATATATCTAAAATTATTATAAAATGACTCCAATTAATTTCATTGAACTTATATAATTATTATGTATATATTTTTACCTAAAATAAATTTAAATAAAATAAATTATTATTTAAATAAAAAGTTGGTTTTAACCAAAAACTCAGTGTTTTCATTATTCATAAAAAATTGTTGTTTTTCAGAAAAATACCAAAAATTCACCCTAAGGTATATTTGATATTCTGAATTCCAAAATGATGTCCATTTTTCTAAATACAAAACATAGAAGTGGAATTAATTAATTTTAAAATTAATTCATGTTATAAAAACAAATAGCGTGTTTTAGGAAACAATAACTAACAAAAGATTTAAACTTGTTTATGTCCAATTTCAAAGTGAAATTAATTCCAAATACCAACATTGGATTAAATGGTAAAAATATATTCTAATTAAAATTTAAAACTAATTAAAAAGATAATATATCCATATAACTTATTGCTATGAAAAAAGATGTTTTTAATTAAAATATAGTGTGTTTTTAATATTCATTAAAATATGAAAGTTATCAGAATAATATGGAAAATTTATCCAAAGTAAATGTTTATATCCTGATTCCAAGGAAGAATTTTATTTTGTCAAATATAACTTATAAATATGTTAAAAACTAGATCTAATGTGGATGCGCCCTCAAAAGGCGGAAAAACTGCATTTTTTGAAAAATATTTATTTTACCTGATAAATTTATTTTATTCTCAAACCATGTTCTTGAAAATATGTATGATGAATAATAATTTTATAAAATTTAAAATTTAGTTAATACTATTCATAAAGGCTAGTCCATAATAACATTATAACAATATATCATTGTTTTGTGAAACCCGGTATTGCGTACTACACACGGTATTGAGGAAGGTTGTGATTACGTGTAATGCAAGCCAAGTCAATGTGAAGTTGTGTGAAAGACTCCTTTGTTATTGAATATAACAAAATACAACTATATTTAATTTATAAATTAAAAAAATATATTCTTAATGTTGCGTAGAATATGTTCTACAAAACGAACTTGAAATTGTGTGTAACACGAGCCAAGAATAGTGTAGCGTATACTGCAAGCTAATACGATGTTGCGTGTAGTGAAGGATAATCTTGGTGTATCATACAACAGAATATTTCAATGAAATTAAAAAGAATAATTCTAATAAAATCTCGGGTTGTTACATTGTAAGTATTGGGATTATCTTTTCAGATATGGATCATTTTCATGTTGTTTTTAGGGGAAAAAGGGGTGAAGGAAAATTTTTGTAGACAATGCCATGTACTCGGGCACCACATCTAGACCATGTTTAGACCATTTTAGATCAGCATACATGACCGTTTGATGATGTGGAAGGACTACTTATGGCAGTACCTAGTAGAGGACGATACACACTGTGTATATTTATAGAACACGCCATGTATTGAAATTTTTAATTGTTAAATAGGTTCGAGATCACGTATCATTCACATAAATTTATTCATATAGTGCCCTCTAATCTTGGAGTAAAAGAAATCTCTGATTTTTCTCTGAGAACCCCATTGGTCGTTCGTTCTCAGAATCAATCACCATTGATTGCGTTAGAATTGTCATAGTGATTTCGCCTTTTTTCTATATACTCTCCTTCTTATTTTACTTATCTCATGAGTTGGTCTAGGAAGAACTGTTTTTTAAGTTTATTTAGATCTTCAATATTCTAGGTTAATTGAGAGGTTTAGGTTCAACTATATAGATCATACAATGCCGAGGTATGTGGTTTTGACTTTTCTTTGTTGCCTTTGGATTATATGTGCGAAAAGTGACGAGTACCCACTTTTAGGGTTTTGTGTGTGTTGGATTTTGACCCTATTGATGCCTGCTATGCATTGAGAATTGGAGTAAGGGCTTTTGATTATGAATATTGATTATTAATTTTCATAGAGATGAGTTTTCCTTGTTTTCTTGATATTGGCTATTGGGTCTAGAACTCCTTGTTAGGTTGTTCTATTTTCCATGGACAAGTTCTATTAGGATGTTGTTTTTATTATATGACATGCTTATGATATGCATTGTAGTTTTTTAACCAGGTTGTATTTGTGATTTTACTTGGGAATTGGGATATCGTTTGTGCGTGTTTTTGTTACATAGGGATTGCAGAACCTGGTGTTATTATAACATAGGGGGAATCTATGTTGAGGGCTTCCCCAGAGAGTATGGTTTACTATTCATGCTGTGAGACCACAAGGGGGGTTGATGTTGAGTGGCCCCTCATAGTGTATATAGATTACCCTTAAAAGAACACAAGGGGAATTGAGTTGTGTACTTCTTTAAAAAGTATATAGTTTATCGTTAAATAAATATAGGAGTAATTGAAAGTGAGTGTTTCGTCAGAGAGACTATGATTGCATGAGACCAAAGGGTCTAGACTGTGTGAGCATTCACAGAGGTCATTGTATCATTATTATTAAATGATAAGTTGAACCAGAGTGGTTTGATTGTGAGATATTTCCTAGAGGGTTTATTGAGAATGATTGGTTGAAAATTTAATAAATGTAAATGATTGTAGTTTGAAACTGTAACACCATTTAATTTTTAGTACTTCCATATTTATTAATTCATTTATTCCATTTTTCATAATATATATTTATTCACTAAATGTTAGGAAGAGATATTTGGGTTGGTGCCTATTGATATTCATCTCACACCCTATTTAGGATATGCTTTTGGGTCCAATGAGTTTATATTGTTTCAGGTATAGATAATGGAATGAAGCCTTAAATTTATGGTACTGATGGTTGTAGAGATGGAAAGAATGGGACCATGATGAGGCTTACGATGGAGTTAGAGTTTACTAGTTCTCTCATTACCTTGGTTTAGTACTATATTTTCAGCATTGTGACGTGTTTGTATGATTTCCTAGATATATGTGAAAATCCTCATTTATATATATGCTCTAGTTGTTTATTTACATTCACTCCTCCACTGTTTACTTGCTTGATGTTATTACTCAATCTATTGTTGTATATTATTTCTATTTTGGTGTGTTAATCTTTCAATGAGGGCATAGTTTCCCCACTATCACACACAAGGACCACACTACTATTCGACCAACTCTGGCCTTCTATGAACTTCACTTGAAGCCATGTGACCAATCAGGTATGAGGCAACTTTGGGCGGAACGTGGTACTGGGACGTTACCACTGGGTTCACTCCCCATTCTAATTATGTTTATCCCATTAGATATAAATATTCACCCAATTAATTGGATGTATATATTTATTCCACCTAACTGGTTTATAATTTATCTAAATTCCATTGTTATAACATATCCCTTATACACGATTATAACTTAACCACCATCAGATTATGAAAACCATACATATTGGTTCCTAATTATCATAAGTAATTCATCATATAAGAAACCATGAATGTAAATAGGCTCCATAAAATACTATTAATTTTTTAACCCATGAAATGGAATGGGTTCGGTAAAAATATCATCGTGGAATAACATGTGAAAATAAAATAAGTTTCATAATAATTTCATCAAGTAAGTAAATAATATTCCATTGAAAAAATAATCACATTTTACATGTAATTTATCATTGTATAAACCATGGAAGAGAAGATGTTTTCAAAAACATCATGTCATCAGAATCCAAATCATTCCATTTAATGATTATTAAATGTATCATATGATCAAATCCCAAAAAAACATATATATCATGAATGGATATCCTCTAATATGGAAAATTATTTCCAAATATATCTTTGAACACATAATGTCGAAATTCTAATTTCTAATTTGAAAAAAACTTTTTAAAACAGTAATATTTTAATAATATCACAAATTAAAAAATATCATTGGATCTATAAAATTGTATGCATAATGATCATCAAAAACATTACTTATAGTTAATATTCTTCTATTTTTAATATATTTTTAAAAAAAATAACTTAAAATTTTTTATTAAATAATTTAATTTAAAAATACAAATTAAAACATATAAAAAATTTAAAAAAATTGTATGCTCATGTTAGTGAAAAATATAGTAAATTCCATAAAATTTAAAAGAGGGTATCCAACCACATTTTTTGTAAAATCCAAAAGGGTATTTTATTATTGAATTACCCAAATAATCATATCAGAAAAAATTATAAAAGAAATAAATGGGTAAAAATTTATTTCATGAATAATTTTATTAATTTTGAAATAATTATATATAAATATTTTTCTTTTGAAAAAAATGTTTTTGGGAGAAAAAGGGTTTCTATCCAAAAACATAAATAAACCTGGTTTACTTTCAAAATATTATTTTTAAATAAAGAGCACATAAACAGTAGAAAATAAATACCAAAATTTACATTCAAGGAATAATCAGAAGAAAAAAAATTATTAGTTTCTTTAGAGAGGTATCATTCACTTTTATCAGTGGATAAATTAATATAATCAATCCCAATTAATTATTATATTATTCCAAAATAATCTTAACAAATTGGTATTATTGGATAATAATTCTAAAAAATAACAACATTAAATTATAATTAAAATGTAATGATGTAAATAAATTATTGATATTAAATTTCAATTGGGTTGAATATATGACTTATAAAATATCATTTGTGCATAAAATAACTGTAACACCCCAAGCTTACACTGTACGTTTCCCTTCGAATAATGCAATAGCGTGTGTTGTACGCAACCTCAAGCTCTAACACACACCACAACTAATTAAACAAGCCGTTGTGAATAGTAATACCTACTTTTTGAAATTTTATAAATTTTATTTATCAAAATGGACTTCATCTTTGGATTCGGAATATTGAAATTAGCCTATGTTGAATTTTTGGTATTTTTCTGAGAACTTCTAAATTTTTATGAATAGTGAAAAATACTTAAAAACAACTTTTTTAATCAAAATCATTTATAGTGATAAATTATAATATTTAGTGGTTTTAAAGTATAATTAGAATATATTTTTACCATTTTATCCAATGGTGGTCATTAAAATTAATTTAACATTGAAATTGGACATAAACAATTGCCAATCATTTGATATAAATTGTTTCTTAAAAACACGCTATTTGTTGTAACAGCGGGAATTAATTATAAAATTAATTAATACTACAAATATGATTGGAATTTTGTAAAATAGACATAATTTTTGAATTCGGAATATCAATTATAGCTTAGGGTGAAATTTTGGCCTTATTCTGAAAAACTTCAATTTTTGATGAATAGTGAAACCACTAAGTGGTTGTTAAAAACTGATTTTTCGTTAAAATGAAATATTACCACTTCTGTGATTTGATTTTCAAAAATCCGATATACATGGTTGTCATTAAGAAATAAAATGTGGTTCAATGAGATTAAAATAAATTTTTGGTGAATAGTGACTTTTAAGTTCTTAATCGTGATTAAAGGTAATTAGTGTAGTTTAAGGTAAAAATAATGTTTTAATAATATGAGATGAGCTTGACACTTGTCCTACTCCTATTGGATGAGTCATGGCCGACCAAGACAACCCATGGGTCAACTTGGGGACCCCATGGAGCCACTTTAGTTGAAAAATGACATTAATATATATTTATTTAATGTTAAAATTAAATTGACACAAACATGAGTTGTTTTACTAAAACAGTTTTTAAGTGGGGTTACACAGATCCAAATTTTCACTATAAATATTAATTAGAAATCTAAAAAGATTTCCTACATCATAGTATTTTTTTTATAATTTTTAGACATTAAATAAATTAAATTATATATGACATCATTATGATGCAGCGATGACCTCATTATTTAACGATTTAAATAAAATGAGAAGATAATGCAAAATCCAAGGCTTACACTTGTCCAAAGACAATTGGATGAAGATATTTCGAACCCTTATCACCTTAGACACGAATTATATAAGTGTGGGACCTTTATAATCCGAAAAGAATTGTATAATAATGTAACATTTTGATCTTTCCAAAAGAGCCCCTCCTCTCCTCTTATAAAAGGCCCCCACCTCTACCACCTTATTCACACATCCAAGCCTTTTGGTTCGGCCAACCTCTGCCCAAATACTCTCCCAACTTCTCTCCCTTAATCCTAGAAGCTTTACTTAAGTCATAAAGCCATCCTAAGGAGTCCTTTTGATCAAATCAAAAGGAAGAACCCGAAGAAGAGGTAACATTTTCATCACCCTCTTTCAAGTTTCTTTCTTCTTCCACTCCCTCTTTGTTTATTATTTCAATTCTAAAATTATAACTCCAGTATCTTCTATATAATTTGATGTTATTATAAATATGGAACAACCATATTCAGTATTCTACCCATCATTTGAATGATATGTCACCATACGTGCGTACGTACGGCTTACCGCCTCCACGTCGTGGTGTAATTGTTATTCAATATATTATCATTTAGATGGGAATAACAATGATATGTAATTCATGTAAATAATAAATATAACATGATAATTATTCTGTATATATGATATACTATCCAATTATATATTATTTTAATATCAAAATAATGATATTGTCGCTCGTGCGTACGTACGGACTACCGTCTCCACGAACACGATGAGATTCATTCTCCGTCGTATCCATTCAAGTATAATTATCATTTGATGATTTTAAAATAATGTTTAAGGACCTGATATCATTCTGGATATGAATAATATACAACCTATCCATGAAAAACATGACTTACGTAACAAAACATATAAAAGAAAACGAGTAAGTTAACACCCGAAACAACGATAAATCTAAGATATTGTTAACAAATCAATGTTAAAAGATCATATATGATATCATATGAATGTATATGATTCTTGTATAATTTAATAACAATTATTTCACCATTATACAGGAGGTTAACCTACCCCAACCAAGGAAAAGTACAAGGTAAGGGTTTACTTCACAACCTCTTCATTATCCAAGGTTGTTTATACATAATTATCTACTGGGACCTCGTTATCATCCACATCCATGTTTCTTAAAAATGTCTTTCAAAACATTTTTACTATTAAATGGAAAATGGGTTAAAGTCATTTATACCCTTATACGTTTTTGAAAGGAATCTTACCGTCGTTTTCCAAACAATGTACTTTTTGACCTTATGGAAAAATTTAAGGTAAGAATGTTTTTTTACTTATACGGCGGGTGCGGCTATTTTCCTCCATTATAACTTCGTCGAAGCTTCCCTAACAAGCTTATAAGAATATTTTCAAAGTAAATGTATTATTTTATAATTATGGGACTTTTAAATTATTTCAAAAAGGAGAGATATTTCTCTCAAATAGATTTTATTTCATCCATGTCAACATCCTTTGATGGGTTTTAAGTTTAATTGAAATTGATTTATGATACAAAACTTCCATTGAACATTTTGTGAAATATTTGACAGTGGATGTGTTATTTTATACCATCGATAGTTTATGGAGAAATTTTTGACATTTCGTATGCTAGTTTTAATACGAATATTTATGTTATGTTTAAACCTATTCATACGAGGAATGTATTGGACTTAATATGTGACGGGTGGAGCCCGCTATAGCTCCTCGATCCATCGGTAGGTCTAATGAGAAAACTAGACGTGGAATTGGTAGAGGCCATTTCCCAATTTGATTTATGGTTTTGGACGAGGCCTTAATCATTTTAGACGTCTTGGCTGAGGCCTTGACAAAATGTTTCCGAATGTCTGGCATTATACATTCCCTCATTATGAAAGTGGTTATTGATATTTCATGTGATTATTTGTCTAATAGAATATCCATGTGAGTAAGTAATGGTATTATTTTACTTTACTTTTGCCATATTATGCTGAAGTTCAAGTTCAATAAGGCTTTTGTTTTAGTTATACATTGCCTTAAATGCTTATGTTTTCTTATAAAAGCTTCCGCA
This sequence comes from Viscum album, assembly GCA_963277665.1. Classification (NCBI taxonomy): domain Eukaryota; kingdom Viridiplantae; phylum Streptophyta; class Magnoliopsida; order Santalales; family Viscaceae; genus Viscum; species Viscum album. Next base: position 561,463,788 of record OY728147.1, on the reverse strand, counting down.
ATATTGTTATCCTTACTGAGCATCTCAGCTCACCCCTTTCAATGTTTTAATATTTTCCAGGATGTGAAGAAGTGTATTATGACTGAATTGCAAGAATAGTCAGTGAGGATACGAGTGTGGACTATGAAGACCATGTTATTGTAGTTTGTTTACTTTTTGATGTAATGAAAGACTTATGAATGTATCTAGTGTTTCCAAGGCTACTAAACTAATCGGTCTTTCGAGACTTGATCTTTTGTGATCATGCCAATGTTACGAAGTAATGCACCAACTCTGGGTAGCTGGGGTCGGGGCGTTACAGTTGGTATCAGAGGCAGTTTAGTACTAACCTAGGAAGATAGATTTATATAAACTCTGATTAGAGCACATATCCCGAAGATAGACTTTGAGGATTAGTATAGAAGAACTTCCTAGAATTTTGGTATTGTAGAGATGTTGTGAGTATTCTGAGCAATACATCCCTGTCTGGATACGAGCAGGTAGAGGCGGCTCTGGCACAGATGTACCTAGGGGTAAAACCCGAAAACACCGCTTTGAGCTAGACTCGAATAGGAACTAGTGCACGACAACGGGCCTTGCTGCACTCTTGGTTACGACACTCCCGGGGGATATGCTTTGGATAATTCCCATTTTCTTTACAAACCACTATGAAGGGTTACGAGTATATACTTCCTCAAGGAAAACATTTTTATAATTATGGATTATATCCATAATTAGTTCAATTTATGTTAAGTGTTTTACAAGTATGGAATTATGTATTTTGATTCATGAACTAATCTAGTTTATGCAATTATTTAGAAATGGCGCCTAGTGGAAGGAATGGAAACCATATCAATGCACGCACTCCTTGTAGGGATTGCCCTCCTGCTCAGGATAATTATGGAGGAGCTAGTGATACAACTGGTGCTGATCAGCTTCTCACCATACTGGGACAACTCACGCAGGTTATGAATAACAACCTTACTCGTATGGAGCACCCTGATCCGCAACGTAGAGGATCAATGCTAGACCGTTTCATGAGGCAACAACCGCCAACCTTCAATGGGAGTACAAATCCTATAGTAGCTGAGCAATGGATAAATTCCTTAGAGAAAATATTCCATGCCTTGGGGATTAGTGAAAGGGAGAATGTTGTCATGGAAGTTTACCGCCTCACTGGAGATGCCGATCAATGGTGGTAACTAATTAAAAACACAAAGGAAGATGATGAATTAACAAACATGGAATGGAAGGAGTTCAAAGAGCTGTTCTTAGAAAAATACTTTCCTCGAGACCATCGAGCGGATAATGAAAGGCAATTTCTGAGTCTGAGGCAGAAGGAGGATGAGAATGTCGCAATGTATGAGGCTATCTTTACAAGGTTAGCAAGGTATGCTGCAGATTACATACGTAACCCAAGAAGTAATACTGATCGTTTCTTTGATGGGTTGAAACCATTTCTCCGTCGAGCTTTAGTATCACAAACCTTCTCTTCATACGAAGGTATTGTCTCGTGTGCTATCAAGACAGAAAAGGAATTCTCTAAGTCTTATGACTTTAAATCAAAGCAAGATAAGAAGAGATCTGCTGAAAACTCTGGGAAAGGAAATAAGGAAACCGGGAATAAGGGTAGAAATGAATTTCCACCCTGTGATAATTGTGGTAGGAAGCACCCTGGTTCCTGTCTAAAAGGAAAAGGAGTATGTTACAAGTGTGGTGAAAAAGGCCACCAAGCTCATGAATGCAAGGGAAAGAAAGCGGCTGTCAACGTTGAATGTTATAATTGTAGAGAGAAGGGACATTATGCAAATTAATGCCCTAAGCGTCGGGGGAACTTACCTCAGAAGAGGCCAAGGGATCAAGGCCAGGCTTATGCTATCACTACTGCTGAGGTGGAAGCTCCGAAAGACATGGTGGCAGGTAATTTAATGGTTTCCTCAAGTTTAGAAAATGCATTATTTGATTCTAGATCATCGCATTGTTTCATATCTTCACAGTTTTCTAAGAAAATTAGATATTTCCAATTTGATTTAACAAGGGAGTTGTCGGTCAAAACCCCTAAGGGAAGTATTGTTGCAACAAAGTTTTGTCGATTAGTTCCCATTAGAGCACCTAAATGTTCTTTACCTGCTGATCTCATCGTCATACCCATGATTGAATTTGATATAATCCTCGGTATGGATTGGCTTTCGGACCATGATGCAAAAATATATTGTAAGAGGATAGAGGTTACGATTCCTGATGATGATGATAAGGAACACCTTATCTTTAGAGCAGAATTGTCGCCACATAATTCTTATCTAGATCCACCCCCAGTAGCTCAACTAAATTCAATTATTGGGGAGGAAGAGATGGAAATTACTGAGGATGAGGAAAGGAATATTCAAATAGAGGATGTACGTATTGTGAGAGAATATGTTGATGCGTTTCTAGAAGGTTTACCTGGACATCCTCCAGAACGAGAAGTTGAGTTTTCAATTGATTTAATTCCTGGATCAAGGCCCATATCGAAGACCCCTTATAGAATGGCCACTGTGGAATTAGTTGAACTAAAGAAACAACTAGAGGAATTGAGTAATAAGGGATTTATTCGCCCTAGTGTTTCTCCTTGGGGAGCCCCTGTTCTTTTTGTTATGAAGAAAGATGGATCTATGAGGTTGTGCATTGATTATAGGGGGATCAATGCTATAACAATAAAGAATAAGTATCCCCTACCTCTCATTGATGATTTGTTTGACCAACTGCATGGAGCTTAATACTTTTCAAAGATTGACCTTCGGTCTGGATACCATCAGTTGTGTGTGAAGAAGGAAGACGTTCCAAAGACAGCATTTTGAACAAGGTACGGGCCTTACGAGTTTACAGTAATGCCTTTTGGATTGACTAATGCACCCTCTGTTTTCATGGATCTAATGAATAGAGTTTTCAAGGAATATCTTGATGACTTTGTAGTGGTATTTATTGATTATATCTTGGTATCCTCCAAAAGACATGAAGATCATGAAAATCACTTACGCATTATCCTGAAGACTCTTAGAAGACATGAATTATATGGGAAATTTAGCAAGTTTGAATTCTGGCTTCATGAGATTTCTTTTCTTGGCCATATTGTCTCTAAGGATGGAATTTCCGTTGATCCTTCTAAAACCAAGGCAATTCAAGAATGGCCAGCACCAACAAGTATAACTGAGGTACACAGTTTTATTGGTTTAGCATGTTATTATCGACGTTTTGTCCAGAATTTTGCCAGATTGGCTAACCCATTGACAAAGCTCACACGTAAAGGTATTAAATTTGTCTGGAAAAAAGAGTGTGAAGAATGTTTTGAAGAACTAAAGAGAAGATTAGTCAATGCCCCTGTATTGACTCTACCATCGGGGAATGATGGGTTTGTTATTTATAGTGATGCATCGAAGAAAGGACTCATTTGTGTCCTTATGCAGAATGATAAGGTCATTGCCTATGCATCACGACAGCTAAAAATTCATGAGCAAAACAATCCTACTCATGATCTTGAGTTAGCAGTTGTGATCTTTGCTTTAAAGATATGGAGACATTACCTCTATGGTGAAAAATGTGAGATTTATACTGATCACAAGAGTTTGAAGTATATTTTCACACAAAAAGAACTCAACATGAGGCAAAGGAGATGGCTTGAACTACTCAAGGATTATGATTGCACGATACATTACCACCCGGGGAAGGCAAACAAGGTGGCATATGCTTTGAGTAGAAAAGACCATGGAGTTTTGAATGTGATGAGAATTGAAAGGGATCCAATTTTCTTGGATCTAGTGAAGATGGACATGGGAATAACTAGGGAAGGTGAAACATCAATGCTTTTTCAAATGGTTGCCAAACCATCATTACTAGAAAGGATTAAGAGTTCTCAGACCAATGATGAAGAATTTCAGAAGAAGAATAAAGGTGTGAATGATGGAAGATTGAGGGACTTTGTGTATAAGGATGGAATTTTGAAATTCGGGAAGAGACTTTGTGTTCCCGATATACCTGATCTAAAAAGGGAATTGCTGGGTGATTCTCATAGTTCCAACTTCTCTATACACCCTGGGAGCACCAAAATGTATAGATATTTGAAGGAACATTTTTGGTGGGACAATATGAAGAGGGAGATTGCAGATTTTGTGTCGAGGTGTATGGTTTGTCAACAAGTGAAAGCTGGAGAACAACATCCTGGTGGAGTATTGCAACCTCTTCCCATACATGAGTGGAAATGGGATAATATTACGATGGACTTTTTCATGGGACTACCAAAGACTCCTAGAAGGAATGATGCAATATGGGTCATTGTTGATCGACTTACTATGTCAGCACATTTTCTGGCTATACGGGAGGATCTACCACTTGAACGTCTAGCAAGACTATATATTAATGAAGTTGTAAGACTTCATGGAGTACCCCTATCGATTGTTTCTGATCGTGATCCTCATTTTACTTCAAGATTCTGGAAAAGTATTCAAAAGGCCTTGGATACTGAACTTCGTTTGAGCACTGCCTATCACCCTCAAATAGATGGACAATCAGAACGGACTATTCAAACCTTAGAAGACATGTTGAGATCATGCTCTCTTGACTTTCAGGTTATGTGAGATCAATATTTACCACTGGTAGAATTTTCCTATAACAATAGCTTCCATTCGAGTATTCAGATGGCACCATATGAAGCGTTATACGGAAAGAGATGTCGTACACCAACCTGTTGGGATGACGTTGGTGAAAGAAAACTTGTAGGCCCAGAACTGCTGGAGGAAATAGTGGAAAAGGTGAATGTAATCCAAAATCACATCAAAGCAGCTCAAAGTAGGTAGAAGAGCTATGCTGATAATCGAAGGAAGGATTTGGAATTTCAAGTCGGTGATCATGTTTTCCTAAAGGTATCTCCATGGAAGGGAGTCATACGTTTTGGTAAGAAAGGTAAATTGAGTCCCAGGTACATCGGACCTTTTGAAATTCTATAACGAATTGGGGCAGTAGCTTACCGATTGGCAATGCCACCAAGTCTCTCCAATGTTCATGATGTGTTCCACGTATCTCTGTTGAGGAAATACATGCATGACCCAACGCATGTACTCACCTATGAGGAATTAGAAGTGGAACCCGATCTTTCTTATTGTGAAGAGACCGACATGATTCTTGATGTGAGGGAGCAGGTGCTGAGAAACCGGACGACTCGTCTGGTGAAGGTTTTGTGGAGAAATCATAAAATGGAAGAGGCAACGTGGGAACCTGAGGAATTTATGATGAAAAACCACCCGAGTCTTTTTATGCAGTAATAACCTAGAAATTGTGAGGACACAATTATTTGAAGGAGGGGAGAATGTAACACCCCAAGCTTCCACTGTACGTTTCCCTTCGAATAATGCAATAGCGTGTGTTGTACGCAACCTCGAGCTCTAACACACACCACAACTAATTAAACTAGCCGATGTGAATAGTAATACCTACTTTTTGAAATTTTATAAATTTTATTTATTAAAATGGACTTCATTTTTGGATTCAGAATATTGAAATTAGCCTATGTTGAATTTTTGGTATTTTTCTGAGAACTTCTAAATTTTTATGAATAGTGAAAAATACTTAAAAACCACTTTTTTAATCAAAATAATTTATAGTGATAAATTATAATATTTAGTGTTTTAAAGTATAATTAGAATATATTTTTACCATTTTATCCAATGGTGGTCATTAGAATTAATTTAACATTGAAATTGGACATAAACAATTGCCAATCTTTTTATATAAATTGTTTCTTAAAAACACACTATTTGTTGTAACAGTGGAAATTAATTATAAAATTAATTAATAAAACTTATATGTTTGGAATTTTGTAAAATAGACATCATTTTTGAATTCGGAATATCAATTATAGCTTAGGGTGAAATTTTGGCCTTATTCTGAAAAACTTCAATTTTTGATGAATAGTGAAACCACTAAGTGGTTGTTAAAAACTGATTTTTCGTTAAAATGAAATATTACCACTTCTGTGATTTGATTTTCAAAAATCTGACATACATGGTTGTAATTAAGATGTAAAATGTGGTTCAATGAGATTAAAATAAATTTTTGGTGAATAGTAACTTTTAAGTTCTTAATCACGATTAGAGGTAATTAGGGTAGTTTAAGGAAAAAATAATGTTTTAATAATATGAGAAGAGCTTGAAACTTGTCCTACTCCTATTGGATGAGTCATGGCCGACCAAGAAAACCCATGGGTCAACTTGGGGACCCCATGGATCCACTTTAGTTGGAAAATGACATTAATATATATTTATTTAATGTTAAAATTAAATTGACACAAACATGAGTTGTTTTACTAAAACAGTTTTTAAGTGGGGTTACACAGATCCAAATTTTGACTATAAATATTAATTAGAAAGCTAAAAATATTTCCTACATCATAGTATTTTTTTTATAATTTTTAGACATTAAATAAATTAAATTATATATGAAATCATTATGATGCAGCGATGACCTCATTATTTAACGATTTAAATAAAATGAGATGATAATGGAAAATACAAGGCATACACTTGTCCAAAGCCTATTGGATGAGGAGATTTCGAACCCTTATCACCTTAGACACAAATTATATAAGTGTCGGACCTTTAAAATCCGAAATGCATTGTATAATAATGTAACATTTCAATCTTTCCAAAAGAGCCCCTCCTCTCCTCTTATAAAAGGCCCCCACCTCTACCACCTTATTCACGCATCGAAGCCTTTTGGTTCGGCCAAAGTCTGCCAAAATACTCTCCCAACTTCTCTCCCTTCATCCTAGAAGCTTTAACTTAGTCAGAAAGCCATCATATGGAGTCCTTTTGATCAAATCAAAAGGAAGAACCCGAAGAAGAGGTAACATTTTCATCACCCTCTTTCAAGTTTCTTTCTTCTTCCACTCCCTCATTGTTTATTATTTCAATTCTAAAATTATAACTCCAGTATATTCTATATACTGTGATGTTATTATAAATATGGAACAACCATATTCAGTATTCTACCCATCATTTGAATTATATGTCACAATACGTGCGTACGTACGGCTTACCGTCTCCACGTCGTGGTGTAATTGTTATTCAATATATTATCATTTAGATGGGTATAATAATGATATGTAATTCATGTAAATAATAAATATAACATGATAATGATTCTGTATATATGATATACTATACAATTATATATTATTTTAATATCAAAATAATGATATTGTCGCTCGTGCGTACGTACGGACTACCGTCACCACGAACGCGATGAGATTCATTCTCCGTCGTATCCATTCAAGTATAATAATCATTTGATGATTTAAAAATAATGTTTAAGACATGATATAATTATGGATATGAATATGATACAACCTATCCATGAAAAACACGACTTACATAACAAAACATATAAAAGTAAACGAGTAAGTTAACACCCGAAACAACGATAAATCTAAGATATTGTTAACAAAGCAATGTTAAAAGATCATATATGATATCATATGAATGTATATGATTCTTGTATAATTTAATAACAATTATTTCACCATTATACAGGAGGTTAACCTACCCCAACCAAGGAAAAGTACAAGGTAAGGATTTACTTCACAACCTCTTCATTATCCAAGGTTGTTTATACATAATTATCTACTGGGACCTCGTTATCATCCACATCCATGTTTTTCTTAAAAATGTCTTTCAAAAAATTTTAATATTAAATGGAAAATGGGTTAAAGTCATTTATAACCTTATACGTTTTTGAAAGGAATCTTACCGTCGTTTTTCAAACAATGTACTTTTTGACCTTTTTGACAAATTTAAGGTAAGAATGTTTTTTTACTTATACGGCGGGTGCGGCTTTTTTCCGCCATTATAACTTCGTCTAAGCTTCCCTAACAAGCTAATAAGAATATTTTCAAAGTAAATGTATTATTTTATAATTATGGGACTTTTAAATGATTTCAAAAAGGAGAGATATTTGTCTCAAATAGCTTTGATGTCATCCATGTCAACATCCTTTGATGGGTTTTATGTTTAATTGAAATTGATTTATGATACAAAACTTCCATTGAACATTTTGTGAAATATTTGACTGTGGATGTGTTATTTTATACCATCCATAGTTTATGGAGAAAATGTTGACATTTCGTATGCTAGTTTTAATACGAATATTTATGTTATGTTTAAACCTATTCATATGAGGAATGTATTAGACTTAATATGTGACGGGTGGAGCCCGCTATAGCTCCTCGATACATCGGTAGGTCTCATGAGACAACTAGACGTGGAATTGGCTGAGGCCCTTTCCCAATTTGATTTATAGTTTTGGCCAAGGCCATAATCATTTTAGACGTCTTGGCCGAGGCCTTGAAAAAATGTTTCAGAATGTCTGGCATTATAAATTCTCTCATTATGAAAGTGGTTATTGATATTTCATGTGATTATTTGTCTAGTAGAATATCCATGTGAGTGAGTAATGGAATTATTTTATTTTACTTTTTCCATATTATGCTGAAGTTCATGTTCAATAAGGCTTTTGTTTTAGTTATACATTGCCTTAAATGCTTATATTTTCTTATAAAAGCTTCCGCAATATTGTTATCCTTACTGAGCATCTGAGCTCACCCCTTTCAATGTTTTAATATTTTCCAGGATGTGAAGAAGTGTATTATGACTGACTTACAAGAATAGTCAGTGAGGATATGAGTGTGGACTATGAAGACCATGTTATTATAGTTTGTTTACTTTTTGATGTAATGAAAGACTTATGAATGTATCTAGTGTTTCCAAGGCTACTAAACTAATCGGTCTTTCGAGACTTGATCTTTTGTGATCACTCCAATGTTACGAAGTAATGCACCGACTCTGGGTAGCTGGGGTCGGGGCGTTACAATAACATGTTTCTGAAAAAAAGCAAAGTGAGACAAAAATCCATTACAACATTGGAAACATTCAAATCGTAAAACCAATAATATATATCATCAAATGGATATGATAATGAGAATAAATTCAAGTATATTGATCATGAAATAAGTTCATGGATAATATATAAACCACTTTAATAAAATAAGTGGTGAATATAGATTGTAGATCAATAAATAAATAGGTCAGACAAAAGTATCATGCATTATGTCTTGACTTCTGTTAGGCATTTTTGAAAATACTATATAATAAATATATGATTATTATACATAATAAATAGTTATTTTTATATTAATGATGCAATAAATTTTTTACTTATGACCTTTTATTACCAATTTGATACAAATTTCTTCTTGAAAACATGTTATGTGTAAGAACTACATTATTTTTCTAGTATGTTTTGATATGTTATTTAATGTATTGGGAATATGATGATTTTTCATAATATAAATAATGTTTAAATGATATAAATATCATAAAACATAATTATATATGTATTTATATTAATCAATAGTAGTTAGATATTGATGATTGAATACACCATTCATTTATATGGTAAGACATATGTACACGTGGTCATTGATTCTAATTTCTCCACGGATTAAAAACAGAAAGATAGATTATTCATTAAAATTATAGAAAACTTTTTATCTTATATAGATGAAATAATATCTTTTAAACCATCATTATAAGGTTCTACAGAATGCATGAAGGAATCACATCACTTCACAATGTGGTAATCCACTATACACAAGAGCGACAATATTATTTAGCAAATTGCTTCTGAGGAATGATGTTATATGTCATGTTATAATATCAGATTAATATTATGTTCATAAAATAAATATAATCATTAAAATAATAATTTTATATAGTCTCGATAGGTGGTGATGGAAATCCAATAAAATTGGTTCGCAAGGTGGTAGTCCACCTAACACATGAATGATGATTTCATAAACCATTTGATGGATTAATAAAAATATTTACATTATTCAATAATTATAATAACATATTGATATATTTAGGATACATATATTAATATTTAATCATTTTTTATAAGAAATTTAATAGGTTGTGGAAAAAAATGACAGACAATGCGCAGTTTGGGTTTTTAGCTCTTCATTAAAAAACATCTTTCGGTTTCCCGTAGTAGTATTCCTAGGATATAATTATGAAAAAATAAGGATTCTAGGAAGAGATGTTACAATCATTTTAGTGATTCAGGTATGCATTTTCAAAACCATGTAGCTTTTTATTTTTTAAGTTGCCAGGTGAGGGATTGGTATTTTACAAGTACGGTGAGTGGCACACATATAATTATTTAAAAGATAAATTTATAAGGACATATATAACAAGATAAATGGATCAAAATGGAATATTATCGATCAAATAATATAAAATGTATAAATATTTCCATAAAATAGGTTTTATATAATTTTTTGGCAATTTTGAAATAAAAATATTTTAAATTGACCATTGGTAATCCCCTTTTACCTTAACCGAGGTAAATTTTTTAACATTTTTATTATTAATTATTGTCAAAAGTTATGTTTAAAAAATTAAATAATATAAATTAATTTTCTTCCAAATATGTAATCCATTTTTCTAATTTCTAGTTCCATACGTGGGAAAACATAATTTAATATATATCATAAAGACTCAATGGGAAAGCAGTTTTCTAGTTAGAAAACCATCAATAGAGTAGAATGTTTTTATTCAGAAATTCAATATGAAAATAATTAGAATGACCTAAATTGGATTAACCTACATAAAGATAAACTAATTATAAATTTAAAAAAAATTAAAAACAAAAGAACCATTTAAAATCACAACTTAAAAGAAACATTCTTTAAGAAAACAAATAAAATCCACTCCATGAAATATTTTAAATGATGAATTGAAAAATTATGTTAGTTTTTTAAAATAAATTTTCAAAATATGGAATAATAAGCTTTTAAAAAAATTCAAAATATTTGATTTTCATAAAAAAATAATATTTTAATTATCAAAATTTGATTTATTCATCTATTTTGTATATAAATAAATATAATGAATGTTAAATAATAGAATGAATATAAAATATAAAAATGTAATTAAAATGGTTCACCGAAAGTTTATCTATCAATTTATTTTGGAAAAAAATATTTTATTCATAAATAATTTTTCCAGAAGAATATTCACATTATATTCAAGTAGTTTTTATTTTTATTTTTCTAATTAATGGGAAACCAAAGAATTTATTTTATATACATTTATAAATAATATTTTTACATATATTATTTAATTATATTCATAATTTCTATTCCAACCGCTAGTTGACAAATATCATGTTACATTATAATATTTTAAAAGTGTGTCATGTTTCATTTAAACTCGATGTTTCATGTAACAAAATATAAACTATTTGTCACTTTAATTTTAAGATAAAATTAGTTTTATATGTGAAGCAATATATACATAGTGATAAATGTAATGGAAAAAATATTAATATTTTTGAAATAATTATTTCATAAAATCGTTGTGGTTTACTTTCTACACCCCTTAGTAAATTTTTTCCTATCACTTTCATTGTATTCTCATTAATAAATGGTTTTAAATTATAAAATCCCTTTTTGGGAAAACCAATTCATTGAAAATATTAATAAAACATTATCCTTAAAATAGTGCAATGTGTGTGCAATGGTCTAATGTAAAAAACATAGATGATTACAAATACAAAAACGTAGGTGGGAAGTGATGAATTTTACATAGAAAAAAAGTTTAATGTCCAAATAATAATATAGTGTTATAGATATCATTGATAAAAATAACATCTAAAGTAAAATAATTCAAAACCATAAGCCAAATATGAATAAAAAAGGTTATTGATATCATCGTAAATGAAATTAATAGGAAGCCATTTTAATTCCAAATCCTTATCCAACAGTTCAAAAATTGTCAATAAAAGTTATACTAACATTATTTTATTACATTTTATAAGAACATTCTCATACTTTAGATTTTTTTTGATCAATTTACTCATCATCTCATATTGTATGAAATAAAGTTAATTATTTTTATTCCATAAATAATAGTGTATCATAATATCCCAAAAATAATGACAATACATTCCATCATTCTATACTTATAAAAAACAATTCAAACATGTCATCCAATAACATCCAATATTTAAAATAATATATTTTATTTTTAATTATCCTTAAGACCCCTCCATGACATTACAATATTAAAATAAAAAATAAAGAAATAAGGTCGATAAATTTCCAAAAAATAACTTTAAAATAATCGCAAAAATATCAATAATTATATCATAATGGTATCATAAAAATATTTGAATTAAATTATCATATATTCTCCGTAATCATTTTAATTTCATAAATTACCAGAAAATAATTATTAAAACATAACTTATATAATAAATTTTTCTCTTTCTTCATTCCTTAAAAAATTAGATACTACTGAATATATTGAATTAATCCAAATATTAAGGAATCTCCATAATTGATGATATATAAAACTTTTTCAACATATCATAAATCTTTTTTGGCATCATTATTTCTATCTAGAATTCATTATCTATATCGATCATATATTTATCCAAACTGAAATCCATTTTTATAAACATCAGTAAGACATTAATAGTTATCTTCTGTATATAAAAATATAATATTCCATTAAATCATATTTCTAGGAGACCAGTAACTTGTAACATATTCTTGATGGTACATAATTAAAACACAAATTTTACAATCCATTGATGTTTCATTATTCTAATAACAAAAATTCCACCAATAAAAATATAAATGAATGAATCTCATTACATAAACACATCAATCATTCAATATTCATCATACACTCTTAACCATAATTTTTCACTTTATCCCTTAACACCTCATTCATTTCATATGTAATCTTTATTCACTTAATCTCTTATTATATAACCACTTATCATACAAATAATTCAATTCATATTCTTCATAATTTCTTATAGGGAATAAGTTTTCATATTAGTCCATCCATGATATATTCGGGAGACCATTATTCTCATCCATGTGATTAATTTATATTTACCTGATACCTTAGAAATCACTATAATTATGGAAATATTGTCCCAAAAAATCATTTTCTCACTGCTTTGAAACATTCCTTTGGGTTCTTTATACGACACCCTCACATATAGGAAAATTAATATTCTTTCCTCTATGGTCTCCGCAACCAGGACACTAAAAAAATTGATCCTTCTCTTCATTGGTGAGTCTAAAATATGGATATGATCCACGTTTAAAATAATATATCTTGTTAGCTAATTATTCACAATAAATATATATTTTACTTCAGTTATCATCACATTTGGTTTCTCATATACAAATTCTCTTTCACATTCAATGTTGTTCTCATTCCTTCTTGTTCCCTAAATTTACTAAAACCAAAAAACATTGTGTGATTATCAATAAATATTTTATGAAACCATATAATCATTAAAATTTACATATAGGGTGACTAAATAATTACAAAATATTTTTAATCAAGGTCGCTTTAGGCTTATCCTATGTCATCAATGGTCATCATTTAAATCCAAAATGATGGTTGTTAAAATTTTTGTGAATTCCCACCGATTATACCCTAGAATTGTCAAACTACATGTGTAGCATAACTTGTTATTGTGTGAGAGGTGATGATAAAGTCCATTATAAATATTATCATTTCGGATTTATTACTGTTTAGTACCTCTATTCCAGATCCACATCATCTTTTATTATGTAGACAAGAAGGTAATATCATAGAAACTACATTCTATATAATTTTATAAAATTGTATGAAAATTTACATTGCATTTACTCATCCATAGACTTATCCTTATACATATCCTTAATGTACTCACTAAAATTTTTATATCCTTGTTTATAATGGAAAAATAAACCTAGTTTTTGATACCAACTATAAATACCCAAACATCTCACACATTGATATTAAATCTTTTGGAAAAAATATTCATTAAATTACACAAAAAAATCATGTGGATTGTATATTTATAGTTTCATTATAGCATGTATACATAAACATATGATCTATAAGTGAGCTATGTCATATCTCACTATGTTCTTAATAACAAGCACCCTTAATATAAATATCATACATATTACCTTTAATCATAACAAGTAGTATGCAAACACAATAAAGGGTGTTATCAAATGCTCATTAATTATAAACATGGGACATATCAATATATCATGCAGATAATGGTATGAGAACAAGGAAAAAAATGTATAAAATCTTTCACTAAATATCTGTATTATAAACATGATTCATGAAATAAATATTTTCAGTTAACAAGACAATAATAATAATTAAATAAGTGAGTATTAACAATGAGAGAATAAAAAAAGTATTCATTTGTGGAATAAAAATAAGAAGAGAAAATAATTTCATCTGTAGGTCAAGTATCACATCCAAGACAATCATTTTTGATTGGGTTTACTTCCCCAAACAATCACAGAAATCACATTTCCTTCCTAAGCTAATCATAGTGGACATAGTCCCTCAATAAACTTGCTTCACTCCAAATTATAGTCTTAATTACGTCATGAGATACAATTCATATCTATATAAATTTAAGGTAGATAGAGGTCCCACACATCCTGGTTACATATAAACAACATCATTGTTTATAACATAACAATGTTTCATGTTTATAAGATATAAAACCTCATATAATGAAAATAAATGATATGTTGGCCAAAAGATCACAAGTAATTCAAAATATAATAACCAATGGAAAATATTGGGATTAAATGAACATTAATCATATCATAACACCTGAACTGAAATGGGTTTCATTAATATTTCATCATAGAATAACAAGTAGAAAAAATATGTTTTGTAATCATTTTATCATTACATCAAGGAATTAATTGCGGAAATTGATGTTGGTTTGATAAAAAATTTATCACGGAATAAAACTTCGAGGGAAAATAGGATTCATTATCGTCACCATAGAACATAAATACAATTACAAATAATGGGAATGTTTTCCTTGTATAATATCCAAATTAAATATTATGTAATGTCATAGGATTTTATAAAAGATAGATATTTTTTTTGAAAATCACCTATAACATGTATTGATAAAAATAGTCCTTCAAAATTGATTTTTTAAAATATTAAACATTTTAAAAATAATTCTCAATAATTAATAACATTGTAATATTATAATAGAATATATTAAATCATTAAAAACATTATTTTAGAAGTACACCATTTTACATTTTGATATTTCGTTTTTAAATCTAAAAAGTAATAAAAACATTTAGAAATAAATTTCATTCAGTAAAAATTTCAATTCATATAATGGAATATTTAGGAAAAATATCATTAATGATGGAATAAATACATTTCATTCCATAAAATAAAAAACAATGCAGCCTTTGACATTTATGGTAAAATATAAATGGATATTGTTTGGAAAATAAAATAATTATTCTATTGATTTTTATAAAAGTTATTCAAGGGTAAAAATGATTTAATGAAACCATTTTTAGAATCTGGGAACCATTTATGTTTTTCTTTAAAATTTATTTTCAAAGGAAAACATTTTTGACCTAAGTGAGAGATAATGCATGATTATATTAAAATAATTAGTCTTGAATAATGTGCTCATAATGAGAGGAAAATATAATAAAAACATGTATAATAATGGCATGTACGGAGGATAAGAAAAATAATTATTTTCATGAGATACGGATCATAATATTTTAGTTGAGGAAGAATAATTATTTAAAACACAGAAAAATGATGATATTGTGTCATAAAACTATTACACATTAGTAACATTGAATCATAAACCCCATGGACAAATGATATTAAAAAAATAAATTATAATTAAATATAAATATTTATAATATTATATGTCATCGAGGTTGTATGTACACATATTAAAAGAATATTTGTACATGATATAACATATTTCACCAAGAATACCCATTTTGAAAAAACTCACATTCAAATTTTGATAAATTAGGATCATAAAGATCATGATAGTGAGATCATCAAATATATATAAATATCAGAATAATTTTTATGATAATAAAAATAAAATATATTCATTGGTATTATATAATCCACATAAATTAAATAGGTGGTGAATATGGTATGTGTCTAAATGATGTTAAAAGGTAGATGATAATCACTTCACTTACGTCTCATCTTATTTCATTAAATTTAAAAACTGGTGTATAATATATATAAATTTATTATACATATATTAAATAACCATACTTTTACATATTATCTAATACATGATTTAATTTAATCCATTTATTACCCATTGGATTAAAATTCCATGTTAAATTCATATTTCAAGTAATACAAGTTTTATATTTTACGTATCTTTGGATTTTTAATTTATTGACCCTTTAAATTGATCATGGTTTCATCATCTCAAAAAATTTAACTATGGTATAAATAAAAAAATAGATTCAGTATATATGTATATTTAGTAATACATGTAATATAAAATGATAAAATGAAAAACACTATTAATGGAGATGGTAGACCATACATACGTATTATCAATAATTTATTTTCATAAAATATGATACCAATGAAATATAAATAATATATTAACATTAAATAATTATATTAATTTCAAATATATAAAATATTATCATAAATATAATCACTATAACTATCCTCATAAATCATAGATGAACCGCATCCCTAGGATAGATGGTAGTTCGACATAAACAAGAGGGATGTTGTAGTTTTCCAACTGCTTGGGAGGAAAGAATGTATATTTAGTATGATAATTTAAAAGGTATGATAATATCAATAATATAATATATCAATATTATATCTATTATTATATACAAATATGAGAGGTTCTGATGAAAAAAATAACATCTGTTCGTGTGGGGGTTGTCTGTCGTACACTTAAATGGTGATTTCATAAACCATTATATGGAAAAAAAGATTTATTGGAATTATTATATTAAAATAATAATAAATTTTTATAGAAAAGATAATAATTTTATATATCATCATGGTTGAAAACTAATTGAATGAGGAGTAAAAAATAAAATAAACTCTAATTTTTGAGTAGCCTCTCCATTAATAAATGGACTTTTGGTTTTAACCAAAAGTCTTGTTAGGTTTTACTTATGAAAAAATAAGAAAAATATTTTTAAATGATATAATTATGGATTGTAATTTTTTATTTATTGAAGAAAACAATGTTTTTTTGGATGTCTAAAAATAAGGGGAGAGGGTGTAGACTTTTATAAGTGTGGTCAGTGTCACAATTGTAATTTATACAATAATTGGTGTTACTGACATTTTTCAAATTCTTAATTTCTAAAAAAATACTTCATGATCAACCCTAGATGATACAATCATGAAAAATGCACATTAAAAGTGTCTTTTGTGAAATTTTGGAAATTTTTAAAACATATCATTTCAGTTTAACACAATAAAAAACATTAATACCTTAATCATTGTTAGTAGTTTTTAGTATTTTAACTACTCATTACGGTAAAATATTGAGATGAACCTATTTTATACCTTGAAATATTTTTATTGAAATATTTTGTCTATTTTTATGAATTCTATTCACATTAGTGTAAATATTTATATTAAAATTAATCCCCCTGTCTTGATGAAAAATAAATTTCCAAATATAAAATATTCAATAGTTTTAAATGATTGTATTTAAAAGAAAATATTTAAATTTTTAAAATAACAAAAAATGGATATATATTCCTAAAATTTATAAAATATTAGATTAACACCATTTTAAATAAAAAAAGAGATTAGAAATTCTTATAATAAATATAAATTTTCATTAAAAACTAATATTTTTACTATTCCTTGGAAAAATAGTATTTTTAGAGATATATAAAAATATGAGAAAAACTTATTTTTTTACATGAGGATTTGGAAACGGAATTTTATTTTTTAAATTGTTTTTCTAAAGTGGGGAAAATAATTTTTATATAAGCATTTCAAAGGTGACAAACTACTTTTTAGAGAAATATATTTTTAATATTATAAATGGAATAATTGTTATATCGTTTGAGAAGAAAAATACAATTAATGTTAAAAATTATACTGAAAAAAATATATTACTTTCATTAAAATATTTCCACCAAATTGGGTTTTTTATTTATTGATGTAAATAAAATTTGTTCTCATTCAAATAATTTTATTATAATAATTTAATATATTTTTATTTTTATTTTATTTTCATTACTATTTAATTATTTTATCAATGATTTCATTTTATATAAATATTAAATATATATTTTTACATAATATTGTTAATATTATTCATAACTAGCATTAAAATAGTTAGGTTATTAAACCCATATTAAATAATAACATTGAAAGTGTATGTTAGGTTTTATTGAAACTTAATGTTGCATTAACAGAAGCTAAAATAAATGTTTAGTTAAAAGTACACAAAATACATTGTTGTGTGGGATGCTTGTAAAAAAATTATGTTTAAAAATTATATAAATAATAATAACTGTATTGAAAAAAATATATATTTCATAAAATCAAGGGGGTTTTCACCAGATTAACCACATTTCAATATAAACATGTCTCATGAAAAAGATTCAATATGATGTGGGACAATTTTACATAGCAATTATTCTTAAATAGGTGAAATTTTAATGTTTTTAAACTTTTTATCCTCACACCTATAAAACACATATCTTCCACTTTGACAGACCTTCACTACTTAATGCTACTAGGACACAACTTCAAGACACAAAATATTCCTACGATATCACCATTAAGTTAGGTATCTAGTAAATATTCATGAATGACGATATGGATCTACATGGACAATTAAAATGAAATTAAAAGACTATGGTGACATCCACATATATTAATAATTCATATATTCATATTTATTTTCCCCACATAGACAAAGTGTTGTTCAGATGGCATGGAGGAGGATTTTCTCCACTCTCCACTACATTGTGGTGTTCCTTGTATAACATGAAAGAGCATCAAATTCTAGTTTTTGGTATACAATGTTTGATGATGTGAAAATGGAGTAAAATTGATCATACTAATGTAACTGAATTTTAGATTAGAGGTTTCTATAGAGGTATCCCAACCATAAATTGAAATTATTAGATAGAAAACATTCTTAAATTATATTGTTAGACATCTACTATCACTGAGGGTAGAGGTGATATAGTAAATATTGATTCAAAATTTAGTGGTAATCTAATATCTATAAGACTGTAGACACATTTTAGATAGAAAGATACACTCATGAAGAGTGTTTCTACCCATTATTTTCGGATTGTAGGCATGATCTACCACTGATTCCATCATAAAGAACCCAACTCTTTTGTGTTAATGTTGGTGTTAACATTATTAAATTGGAAGTAGATAAAATGAATCATAACTTGAAGGATCGTAAAACTTATTAGTTTAGGTAAACTAGATACATACACAGTTCTCACAATAATTTTGAAAACATGAATCACAACCTAGTATTTTCTTTGAGTACACAACTAATTCGTTTTTCGTATCACTTCATATCAATCATAATGCACATCCTTGCATCCTGGGGATTAGAAACAGAAGAAAGGGGTGATATCTAAAACTCACTAGTGGTGAGAATATAGTACAACCCATAATGAAAAAATTATTATAATCAATATATAATGGATAATAACAAAAAAACTAAATATTTTTAAAATAATTAAGATGAAGAATAATACAGAATGAATAAATTTTGATCAAATAATTCCACATCAATAATATCATATGTTTGAATCTTATAAATGGATATTATAGTTAATATAATAATTTCAGGGAAATTACGAAATAATTTCATATTTATGTATTGAATAATTTCACACATTTTAATCATAACATTGAGGCATCATACTAAGAATCATAACTAAATGTCTAAGGCCTAATGAAATACTGAGGAAAGATTATCTTATGAGTCCTAGTGATGAATAAAGGAAATAATTTTGCTCCACACCTATCAGTTACAATGTCCAATGAATTACTCATATAAAAGGGTTGTAAAAATACTAAAAATAACAATTTTCATTTAATCATGAATATGTAATTTTAATAATTTACTCATTCAATAATCATATTCATTAACCATCATATTTAATATGGCGAATGATAACGAAATAGTAAATCCTATGTCAAGATGATCATAAAATATCTGAATAAATATTGTGGATGGTATAATAACAAAATATTGTTTTCATAAAATTTAATAATGTATATTGATATTGATGAAAATACTAAAAACATATTACATGAATATTTGGTGAGAAAAATACCATATTAAATATAAAAAATATTTCTTATTTCCAAATAATGTGTACAAAATATAGAAATTGTATTCATTGAAATGATACATGTAAAATTTTAAATGAATCATTATTAATTTAGGTTTAATTATGGTAATAAATTATTTTCATGTAGTATTATTTATGAATCCATTCATTTCATGCTTTTGTAAGAAGATAAAAAAATTCATTGTTCAGAAAATCATAAAAATATTCTTTTGAAAACAATTTTTAATGAAATAAAAAAGTATTAAAATAAATATAAGCCTTACTATGCGAATATTATAAACATTTTATAAATAAAATTTAGAACATATGGATTAATAAGAGAAAATTTTCTTATTTGAGACTAAAACAATATTGAATAATGATGAGATTGTGAAATAAGAAATTACACATGGGTTTATTTTGAATCATGATCACCAGGAAATAAAAAAATTCAAATTCAAAATTAAATACAATGAATAAAAATATATTTCATGATATAACATATCAAAGGGGATTTATATACACAATAAAATAAATCAGTAGTTTATATGAAATTTGGCTCATATAAGTAAAATGCTGACGAGAACCCCGTAATGTTGGATAGATTTCTAATATATTTGTTTAAAAATCCTGAATATTTTGTATATATTTATTATTGATTTAATGGGGAACCAATTTAATATATATCATACAATATTTGATATAAATATATATTGTTATCTCCCTTTTATGATTAATTCATTGTTAAAATCATGATTCCATGTGGTAACTTCTTCGCATTTCATATATGATTTGGTAAGATAGTTTTGGTGCTTACACAAAAATTGTCAATCCATTATATCTATAGTGTTATGAATTTTATTAATATAATTTATATTCAATATTTAGATTTTATTAATCCACAAAATAAAAATATAAGTAGATTAATTATGTTATTCATGGATACGGTAGGTTGTTTGAACAAATGAATGTTGTTTTAACATTTCAATAGATAGAAGTGGTGAAAGGAGAATAATATTATATAATTATAGAGTTATTATTATATGATATAGTTATCATACATATTGATTAAATCTATCCGTATTACAGTCATTGTGATGTGTAAAGGAAAAACCTACCACATCGCTTCTTGGTTTTGGTAGCCCAGACATACAGATGAGCGAGGTTATCATTTATCTAGGGATTGGAAGGTATGAAATTATATATGAAATTATTATTGAAATTATATTTTTTTCATATATAAAATATATACTAAGTACCTCTATGATTATAATAATCCATGTGAATATATAATCAAAAACATATTACACCTACTCTGTGGGGATGGTAAGTCATAGTATGCACATGAATTGTTTTCTTATATTGTAGGATAGAAAATAGAAGTAAGATGGTTATATGATAATAATAATAACATTTCAGTATATTTTTTATAAATGTAGTTTTTAATATTGTATGGGTATAACACTTCACGATTAAGTAGTAGAAGAAATTAATATGTAAGAGTCAACAAAGATGATTACATTTTCATAGATGTATTTATTTGAAACTAAACATTAAAAAATTCACCTGAATACAAACTCAAACTAGTACCCAAAACCATATTCCAAATAACAAAACGATGTACCCATTCTACAATGGTTGGGGAATAACACTCGAGAAACAACAAAAAACAACCAGAGGGAACTATTTCACCTAAATTCAAGTGACAACAAGGAATATAAATATATTTGAAACAATAACTGAAAGGATAAATTTATGTTATGTTGAAACCAAATAGTGGAAATTATTAACATGATATAATAAAAAATATTCAAGAAACATTCCAATAATAATGGACTACCAAAATATTTGTACTCTATGTGATAATGTGAAAAAACCCCAACATCTCAGCACCAACAAAACATCTCAGCTGATAGAAAACCACACTACCTCATTGTGGTGTCTTTTCATTACCTATATCAAAATACATGACAAGGTTTGTAAACCTCTAAATATGCATATAGGGTTTGATCTTATAGAAAAAATATGTTCTCACCATGGTGTTCCATATCATGTCTCAAAACAAAAATCTACAAATTCTCTACCCTATATAGAACAATGCTTGAATATAGTTTATCATATTTTATAAAAAAGTTGTATTTTTTTAATTTCACCTTTTCCACATTTCAAAACAATTTTGGTAAATAAATTTCAAATCATTCATCATCAATATATCTCAGTATAAATATCAACTCAAATTAAAAAAATATTGCATCATTTATCAGTTCAAATATATGTCAATATAACAATATAGTACAAACCCTAGGGAGAGGACCAAATTATTAATAAAGTATCTGATGTAACATCACACTAGGGACCATATTAGGTATGAATTACTAGGATAATCTCATCTGACATAGAAAATCAACATTCCTCGATCAAAAAGAAATTTGAATCTATTCTAGGGATAATGTGAACACACTATCAAGTGAGCCTATAAAAATGTATAACATGTCCATATAATTTTTTACCTAGAGTGATGTGGAAACACCCATGTGAAACCCCCCCAATAGTGGAAGAGGCCTATTACTATACCTTCTACCCATGTATAGAAATAATCCCATATGATATATTTTCCAATCAAATTCATCAAAAAAATTCAGCATTTTCATGATTCGAAACTCATTTCACAAAACTATTTCAATATTCTAAAAAACGCATTTTAATTTAAAAATAATATAGAAAATAAATCTTATAAAAAACCCATATTTACACTCACAAATTTATATTATTCATATAAAAAAATTTATTTAATCAATTTAAATGAAATTAGGTATATTTAGTTCACCGAAAATAGATAGATATGAAACCACGTAACTAAAAACTCTATGTCGCACACACAAAAATTGATTACCTCCTAAAAATAATGAAAATGAATATGGGGGCCCTATAATAAATATAAATTTATTCGAACTGAATATATTTATTCATAGGACCAGTGAAGAAGTTGAATCAATACATAACTCAAGAACGCACAACCACTGCACCATAACCAATAAATAATTAACCCCCAAAAAATATTACACAAAAGACCAAGAAGAAAATAATAAGAACATCACCACGAGTAAACATATAAATTAACACAACATAATGACACAACCATGATCATATAAATGTATATATAGAAATAATGACTCACTTGGAGATATGAAAACCAAACCCATAGATGATAAATCAATGATAGATACAATATAGAACGAAAAAAGACACACAAAATTAATAGGGAAGTCTTCTAGGATGAGATTAAAATGAGCTGAGGAGGATGGAAATGACATATTTCCAAAGAGGTTACCAAAAAGAAAAACATCGAGATATTGACATGGAGATTAATTCATTTAAATGTAATGAAATCTTCTAGGCTCGACTAAATTTAAATCCCCAATGATATTTTATTAAAATATTATTTATTAACATTACACATTCTGTAACTATTACCGGATATATACCCCTCTCACACTATGTACAATATTCAAAACTTGTCTCTGGTGGACAAGTACACATTGTGTAACACATTTACATAATAACCCAACAAATAATATAAAATATATATTTTTATATGAGAACCCCAAAACAACTTGAATATTATATGAACTCTGAGAGAACCCCAAAAAGATATAAACACATTTTTACTCATATTCCATTAATATGAAATAAAAATATACCATTTCAAAATATTTTACTATTTTCAAATTCGCAATGGAAAACCAATTAACCAAATATGGGAAATGTATCATGAATAAAAAATATTTCATATAAACATCATATAGGATAAATAAATGGTCATTGGACTCATCATTGATTTATATTTTGGTTTTCGGATCCATTATCATACAATGAATGTCTAGGATCTGGTTGAAGTAGTACCAAAAATCAATTATTAAAATTTGGTCAATCAACTTCAGGAATTATAAGGTGTTTTATAATGGAGTGTGTGAACAAGTCCACAAACATCACCATCCACTGTTGATGAATAATTAGTTTTTGATCTGAAATGACTTTCCAATATGATATTTTTTCTCAATCTCTAAAAATATCATTTAACATAGAATTATTAAAATAAATGGATGAAAATTCATTATAAGTATATCTATATTTTTTACAAGGCCAAAATGGTTAGAATATGTTATATTCTAAGTAATATAATTATTTCACCTCAAATAGTAATACCAAAATCTCAACATATTGTATTCTATATGTAGTAAACCTTTTGGAACATATTAAATATTACCTAAAACATTCAAAACCCAAAAATCCAATAAGGTGACACAGAATTTGACATTCAAAACATTCAAATTCCATGATCACATATTATAATAACCTGAATCACTATTAACATTTACATTATTCTATATCCCGTAAATAAAAAATCCAAAAAATGCCGTCATAAATTATATTTTAATAAAATCATGAGACCTTTTAATAGAAACAAATAAAATCATATAAAAATATTATAATCATTATTTTTTGAAATCATTCATATATTTTGGGATATATTCTAGGAATGATGTGTTTTTCAATGGAATCACTTGTAGTAGAATCACTTCTCCTTTTTAATGAAATTATTCAACACATATTACCAAATCCATAAAGAATAATTATTAAAGTACTATCCTTATATATAGATATTATTATAACTAAAATATAATTTATAAAATAATTTTTGAAAATATTTATTGAAATACACTAATAAATCACATTAATCATTCCTCATTAACTATAATAATAAAATAATCATAACCTTGAATCATTTTAGAATATTGAGCTATATTTTCTGGATGATTTTGAAATTATTTAATTTAGGGAACTATCTATATAGTATTGAATCATCTAAAATTGGAATATTATATCTTACACATGGGATCACAATAATGGTTTCCTTTATTTCCGCATGTGTATCAAACTAACATTCCATACAATAAAGAACTGTAGTGTTTCATTCCTCAATTATTAAACGTAAAAAAATACATCTCTATTTACATACCCTTATATTTTTTTCTATTATATCATATTCTTCCCTTTATTTACATTATAATTACTTAAATTTGAGATTTATTTCCATTTTTTATAGAACAAGATATTATATGGTTTTATGATGAAAATGAATGGGTTACCATTTCCCTTTTATGAATTGTTTTAATCACATCAATGAAATTATAAATCACACTCTAGTGATAAATATGTTGTTCTAAAGAATGAATTAATAACATTGTAAGGGTTTTTAATAACATAGAAACAAATAACATTCCCTTTTCTATTAGACATTATAATTTTCACTCCATATTTCACCATTTCTCGCAATGAAAATATTTTTTCTAATATGAGTTCATTAATTTTATTTAATTCCATAATCATTATTTATTTCACATTCTTAGTGTTGTTAATCTATTATAACAATCTATCTACATCCTTAGAGAGATGATAAACATGCATAAAAAACCTCTCCCTTTCATTACATACGACTGAATGAAATATATTTCATATTAAACTTATCAATTTCATATATACAAATGGATTTATAGTTCTAATGAATGATGAAGGTTTCTGATACCTGAAGTTGAAAAACATTTTTAAACTAAATTATGGATCTATAGGATTCTCCGTATAGGAAATATTATTTCTAAGAAACATATTTATTATTCCCAATATATTTATAATTTTTTAATACTAAACTAAAACTTCTACTCGAGCTTCATTATCATTCCATGGAGGTGAATACCTTAATGTATTTGGTGTACCAATACAATTTATATTCAATCGACAATGTTCCATTTATTTTAAAATTATTAATTCACTATATTAGATCATAACGACTTTAAAAAAATTTACAATATCACAACTAGGGAAAAAATAAAAAATTAATATATTTTATAACTAATATCTAAATCAGAATCTTGGTTTATTTTGGAATATTTCAAAATTATATCAACATTATTCATTCCCTAATATATTTTTTCCTAAATTTGGTTCCCAATATTTCTACTAGACATTTCATTAATACCAATTTTAATGAAACCAAGTCCAGTTGCATAGTGTCGGTGATTACATTATTACATTGGCACTAGAAACAAGGAATCAGATCTCAAAGTAATAAAGAGTATATCATACCTGGTAAACTAGATACTGAAATGAATCTAACATTATTATTGAAAACATAAAATAAAAAATATTATATAATTTGAATACACCATTATTCCCTATATATTACGTAACACATAGAGATTTTATGAAATAGATTCATTTTAATTTCTTTGATGTCTTGTGTTGTATGCTACACCAATTTTATCTTGTGCTATACAGAACATTATATTAGCTTGAAGTATAGGAAAAATTTTTCTTAAATTGTGTAACACCCCATTTTAATTTTCTTTTGCAAGAATTAATTTCATGAAATAACAATTATAATTGATAATGAAAAATTATAACCTAGTAATTATAATGGCAGGTAGGAATGGTATTAACCTTCATATTTAAAAACTATTTAAAAGAAAATAGTTGTGTCCATAAAATAATAAAATAACTCTTTAATGAATATATTAGTGATACATATATATGTAATATATTATATTTATTATTTAAAATAAATCTAATTTGTTTTTATACATTATATAAGATCAAATTTAATTTTCTGAAAAAAATGAATGTTTTTTTAAATATAATGTTTTTCTGACTTTTAATGGAGAACCTATTTTAAATCAAGTTTATTACACTTGTTTAATTTATATATGACATAATATACTTATTATTTACAATAGGGACATCAAAATATTCCATGTTTTAAAATATGGTATTTTTCTTATAAAATACATTTTTAATGAATAGTTAAAATACTGCATTTTAATTCAAAACATCATTTTTGTCTAATTTATTACTATAGTTAGATTATATTTTTCATCATTTGTCAAGTTTAATTGGATTCTGATTTTAAAATTTATTTCAATATTGGTCATTTGATGTAATCTCACTTTTAAATTTGACATAAACACTTGTTAGTCTTTTTTTACATTTTACTTCCTAAAAACCTGTTATCTGGTTTTGAAATGAGAATTAATTTTTAATTAATTTATGAATTTTCAGTGTTTTTAATTTGGAAAAATTGATTCTCATATTTTTAATCAAAATTTGATAACTGTATAAATAGTTAACATTTATTTTATGACATTTTGATTTGTAACTATTGTAATTAATTTTAGTTACGACTGTTAACATGTAAATTAGGTAAATTAGGGTAAAAATAATATTAAAAAAATATAAAAATCCCCTAAAACGTGTTTTAATCTTATTTTATGAGTAATGGGAGAGAAATAAAATTTTTACGTCAAAAATTTTGCATTTCGGAGCCACTTGGGTATTAAAATGTCAGGTTATAATAATTTATTTAAAGTAAAGGAAAATATAACGTAAAAATGTATCTTTTTACTAATAAAATTTTTTATTGGAGTAATATAGACGATATTAATGACTATTAATATTCATTATAAATATAAAAATATTTCCTTCATCATTGTATTTTATTTATAATTTTTATACATTAAATAATTAAATTTATTTATGACACAATGATGATGTAGTGAGTACATTATAATTAATGATTCAAATAAATGATATTATAAATAATAAAATAAATGTGATTTTAATATTTTGATGCCATCCACGAATTTTAGGGATGATAATGAAATGTTATAATTTAGGTAAGGTAGTTTTTTTGAATAGGGTATTACGGTACATCTTTAACAAAAATCAATTACTAACATCTATCAAAATTGACAAAAAAAATTAGTTTTTTTAAAACAAATACGACTTTATTTAATCATATAATAGTAATAAATTTCATATATTCTTCCAATTGACTTAGATAATGTTATAAATGTATTTGAAGATCTACATGATGTTTTATTAAAATTTTGTAGTAATCTATAGGACCATATTGTGTTAAAATACTAGAATACATGGTAAGTGTTAATTTATTTAACTGAGGGTTAAATCAAAAAGAAAAGGTTCCATTTGTGACCTAATAATTTCTAAAACCAAATTTGTTAGAGAATTTAGACCCATAGTTATCATATACTCTAAATTTTTCAATTTATATATTCTATAATTCTAAAATAAATTTCAAAAAAAATATTTAAGACATTCTTAGATTTATCATCCTCCCTCATATAAAAGGTCACCACCTCAACCCACATACTCACACCTCTAAAAAACATGGATCGCCAAAATATTTCTAAAATAAGACCCCCAAATCCCTCCATATGATATATAGGCCTCACCTTGGGCATAAATCTATCATAAAGGGAACTTTTATGGAAATCAAAAGGAGAAAAAAGAATAAGAAGTAATTATTTTATCACCTATTTCAAATTAATTCATCTTATACATCCTGTTTTTATATTGTTTCCATACTAAATTAATAAATAACATATAATAAACAATGTGATATGTTATTTTAATTATGGTACAACATTATACAACATTTTTATGTCCTATGAATAACAATATCACCATGCCTGTGTACGTACGACTTACTGTCTCCACGCCATGGTGTAATTTTTTATTTAACAATGCCTAATTTGGAAGGATATAATGATGGGTATAATATATTAAAATAAAGAATATAACTGGATAATTAATCTTTATAATTAATATACCACTCAATTCCATACCGTTTAACAATTAAGTGAATGATATTGTCACTTTTGCGTATGTACGACCTACCATCTCCACATTGGTATTCGACTCATTCTACTAGATATTATTTAATACATGATTATATTAATTAATTAAATGAACAAATATGATATATATTATATTATAATCATTCAATAAATTACATAACTATAACCTATGAAGTCGAACAAGATCTTATCAAACAAATCATGCATAAGAACATAAAGTAGTTAATAACCGAATAACGAGTGACAATGAAATGTTACTAACAAAAATATGATAATATAATCAAATTTTATATCACAAAAACAATTATGATTATTTAATATGTCAATAAAATTCTTTAAATCATTATACAGGAGGTTAAAATACATTCAAAATATATTAGACCTAAGGTAAGGGTTAATTTTCAAATCTAATTATTATGTGAGATTGTTTATACGGAAATAATTATTGGGGTATACTAATCATTCAAATACATGTAACCTAAATATTTAATACTATATATAATCATATAAAATTGTTTAATTTAAATTTTACACATTTGTTAATTTTTAATAAATGGTATGAGAGGAATATGTTTCTATTATTTAGTACAACGTACTTTTTTTACTTTTCAGCATACATTCATGGAGAATATTTTTTTAATTATATGACATGAATTAATTATAACAATTTAATTACTACTTATTTAAATTAAGAATAATTTACTAGATTTAAAGTTTATTTTCAATAAAATTCATTCAATTTAATATTTCTTGGAATTTTGAGAAAAGATAATATTTCTATAGTTGAAAGGATATACTCCAAATGAATTAATATCAAGTATTTTATCAAAATTATTTTACTTATATGATGACATTGGGTTATGTTTCTATACCTATTATTACATTAATTTGAATGTTTGTATGATTGAATAATTATATGAAATGCATTTATTTTATATGTCTTATGATGGAATGATGTTAAAGAACCCTATTTTTTGTTCCTTGAGTTATGTTATATTGAATGGTTTATGTTTTTGTGGCACATTTATTAATGATTTAATTTTGAGATGGGTGGAACATTTATCTACCTCAAATTCATTGGTTAATTTTTTATATATCATTATACTGACATGACTAGAATGGAATATAAATCGGGTTTAATAATACAGGGCTGAAACAACAAGTAAATCCAGTTATGTAATGGACTTTATATGATTTGATGGTATTAGATATGATCCTTGGATAATATGGAAATTAGTTTATATTCTTATATGTTTTCCACATGTTTATGTTTTATTCCAGTTATATGTTATCATTATTAATTTTCCATTTTGATTTATTCATTATGTACATCCATGATTTATTTCATAATTTGTGATTTTGTTATTTAGATGTTTTGTTCACATTTTGACATTATTATGTCTATGTTTTCAATTATGATTTTCATTATTTCCCTTACTAAGAATTTGAGATCACCCTTTTCATATGTTTAACCATCCCCATGATTTAATGAATTGTTTAAGTGAGGAAAACTAATAGGGATGATCTTTATGAGAGATGTTTATGATCATTCTCAAAGATGGAATAATGTGTTCCGTGTTTCCAAAGACACTAAACTAATACTGTCCTTGGGAATCTGTTTGTGAAATGTATTATGTATTCAGAAATATAATAGAAATTTCCACGTACAAAATGTTTTGGTCATTAATGTAGGTATCATAGTGAATGTTTCTTCACACATTTGAAACTAAGATAAAAAAATCAGATATATCTCTATGGATATTTATAATGATATGTCTCGAGATTTACTAATGTAAAGACATGTATATGTTAAGATCCAAGGGTTTTCTTATAATTATATCTAACATAGGGTTAAATCGAACATATCATAGATTGAAATATTGTATGTAATCTATCTTACATATGTGTTTAAAATTTCTAATATGTATTTCTCACACTTTTAATTCTAGTCTTAGTCAATAGAATGAACTATAAAAAACATAATTACCCATTGCATGTTTCATATGTGAAAAGTAAGGTAATTATGATGATCGATTTCTTATGTGGAATCATCACGAGGATAATAATGACGATGGAATGATTATTGGACATACTTATTAGGAAAAATAGAATATAAATGACATGTGAATGGTATGCGATGTTCTTCCAGTATTGTTTGCAGTAAACCAAAGAAGCTTAAGTTTGATAAACCTTAAGTCATGATGCATATTTTAGGAATGATAAAGATGATGGATCATGAGTATTTATTTAAGAATAATGTTGGATTATTGAGGTGTATATGTTTCAAAATTCAATGACTATATTATATAAATCTTGAAATATATATGTTTTTATCAGTATAAGTTATTCATTAAATATATTAAATGTGACTACTAGGTCCTAGTGACATCAAGGACACCACGCCTTAACATTGTTGTTGAGTACTGGTCCACCATGTACCACCGGTTTCCTCACATACACATGGTCTCCATCAAGGGACCAACCCATGTTCTAGAATGGGTTATCTAATTAATAAAATTCCCCAAAGGTGAACACATGTCCTTTCTAGTGTGATTTTTCCTAACTCACACAGACCTTGGGAAACATCCCAGACGGTTGCCCATCCTGATCACTACTCCAAACCAAACACGGCTAACTGTGTACTTCTAATCATATGGACTCCGGAAATGGAAGTTCCACCATGTAGACATGAGCCATATCACTTATTCATTTAACCCTTTATCATTATGGGGTGTTACATTCACCCCCCTAGAGAACAATGTCCTCATTG
Source organism: Viscum album (assembly GCA_963277665.1). Lineage (NCBI taxonomy): Eukaryota > Viridiplantae > Streptophyta > Magnoliopsida > Santalales > Viscaceae > Viscum > Viscum album. The sequence continues at coordinate 561,432,086 of OY728147.1, read as the reverse complement.
TGGACCCTAAATATCAACCCTAGTACTGCACTTCACTTAAGGTCGTGTTCCTCCAATGATACTAAATGTGAAAAAAGGGTCCTAGTGACAACACATACAACCTGCCATTACATTGTCATCAAGTCCTCGTCCGCCAAAGACCACTAGTTTAACCATATAATCTTCGTCCCCATCCTTGGGCCCACCCATGTTTTTTAATGTGTCATTGTCATCGAGTCCTTTCCTGCCAAGGACCATTAGTTGATTCTTTTTTCTTGGGAACAAATTATGGATTTCTTGATAGGAGGGTTATGCTATCATAGTGGAAGTATACAACTTTTTGGGACTTAATAAATAATCCAATATGTTTTGTTACAAGGAAACATGCGTGATTTCAATAAGGATATCTTATAATTCATGTTATTACTTTTACTTAAGGGAATACATGAGGAAGGTGTTAAAATTATTAGAATCTGACAATCCAAAGATACCTTATGATATAATGGGAATAAATGTTATAATGAGTTTTTAAAAAAATTTATATTGTTTTATACATTCATAATTCAAAATTATTGTAAGGTTATAATTTTTTTGGAATGTTTTAGTTTTGAATCCGATAAATTTTGTTTGAATAATTTATTATCCCACTACATAAGGACATATGTGTTTTTGGTAAAATGTTATATCCTTATTTGGAGATAGATGTAATATACTATCATTCTCTTTATGGATAAGATAATCTTATATAACTTTTAAAATAAAAAATTCAACTTCATTTCATTGAATTAGAGTTCTTGTGGAAATTATTCAGTGAACGTACAATGGTGAGATTGTACTGAAATCATGTTATTATTTCTTATCATGTTCTTCAACTTTAAGAAAATGGTCATGAAAACAAAAAATGAAACATCCTAGGTATTTATAGAATAATACATTTTCATATATATACATTATTAATGTAATTAATATTATTTTTATTTTTAATGAAATACAATGTATGATAGAGTACCTGACACACAACAATATGTTTCTCTAAAATATTATGTTGCACAGAACACTGTGTTATAGAAACAAATAATACAACAATAATATTGTTATTTTAAATGGTACTTAATGCATATTGATTATATTGGTTGAAATGAACAGAATTAAATATATTATGATTTTACATATTTTCGAAATGTTTTTAAATTTATCAATTGAATTTTGGAGTCTTAAAATGAGAATAAATCCCATTTTAAGAATAAAATACTCTAATATTTCTAAATGGCCACTTTAGCATCTTTTGATGGAAAAGTCTTATTAAAAATTGTTTTTTCACTTTTATATTTTTTATATTATAAAATTATATTCATCTTTAAAATCACGTATTAAAAATTTAATTTGGTTGAATTTTTTTATTTTTTCTGATAAAATAGTTGTTTTTGTGAACAGTGAAAAAAACAGCATTTAAATTCTAAAATTCCATTTCATATAATTTAATAATATAGTTATATTTTCATTTTAATTTGTTTTAATTTGTAATTAGAATATATATTTTTCATTTGGTCCAATTATGGTCATTAAAAGTGATTTCACATTTAAATTGAACTAAAACCTTGTTAATCATTTGATAGTTTTTACATCTTAAAAACATGTTTTCTGGTTTGGATAATGAGAACATATTTTAAATTTATTTATTCAATTTTTTTATTTTAATTTGGAAAAGTGGATTCCATATTTTTAATTCTATGGTCCAAATTATATAAAAAGTTACCTTTTATTCTTGTACATTAAGAATAGTTACTCCAGAAAAGTTTCTTATATACCATGGTTAAAGGGTAAAATCAGATAATAAGGGTAAAAAATAATATTATAATAACATAAAACTACCCTAAAACTTATAATAATTCTATTTTATGAGATATTTCCAACAATGAGAATCCTCGGATCATCTTTTAGACCCCATTGATCTGCTTTGTTATGATAATGTCTATTTATAATATCTGATTTAAGGAAAAGGGAAATATAACATAAACATGTATCTCCTACCTCAAAAAATTTTAATTTGGTTTATAAAATTGGTATCATTTACTATAAATAATAATTATAAACTTAAATATATTTCCTACACCATTTTATTTTTTTATAATCATTAGACCTTAAATAAATATATATATTTAGGACACAATAATGATGCATCAATTACCTTATTAATTAAATATTAAAATAACTAATATTATAAATATTATAATAATTGTAATTTGAACATTTTGATGCCCTCAAAGATTTTTTTGGAAAAAAATAACATGTTAGGGATGTGTTAATTCATTTGGTTCGAAGGAATACTGTTCTTACGACTTTAATAGTAATCATTTTCTAAATAGTGTCAGAATTGATATAAATGAGTTTTAAAACAAATAATAATTTAATAAATGATATCATAGTATTTATAATCTAATATTCATCCAAATTACATATATAATGTTAAAATATTCATTAATTTTCTGGTTGTGGATCTCTTGAAATTTTATACTAACTATAGAAACAATTTATTATGAAAATACAAGAAGACATAGTAAGAGTTAATGTTTTTTTACTAAGGGTTACAGCTATCAGATAATGAAATTTTTTTAAACATAATATGTCTATATTTTTTTTGAGAGGATTTAGACCCATCCTTGTATATTACTCTAAATTTACCACTTTCAATTATTATAATTCTATATTCAATTTGTAATAAAATAATATTCAAGATATTCAAAATGTGCCTCTCGTCCCTCTTATAAAATGTCAGCACATCTACCTACTTACTAACACCTCTCAAGCCCTTTTTAACGTCCATATTCTTCTCAAATAAGCTTAAAAATAAATTTCTTTTTCCGATTAGTCTTACCTTCAGCCTAAGGGAATTTAATATAGTGATTCGGAAAAAAGCAAAAGTAGTTACCCGATTTAGATTTAATGTCTTCTCTCAAGATACTTTCCTTTATTTCTTTCATCAAACCCCCAAAATATCATAATCCATTAATTGATAAAAAAAATAGTATTCAAAATATACTTGTAAAATTTAGTTTTAGGGTTAATCCTAACCTACACACACCTCCATCTAATGGATAGAGAATATAATATTTCTGTGTATGGCGAACTTTTCCCCCCGAAAAGATGATTGCTGAATTTTCTCCTAAAAGCACTCATGGTAGCCATTACAATGGAAATGTATTTATATATGATATATATAATATTTATATTGTCTCTATTATTCTATAAATTTTATTTACTACATACCTGTACGCTTTCCATAATCTGTAAATATGATAATTTAAATTTAGTATGTGTTGTCTACCGCCCCTCAAAGTTATATGACTCTTTGAAGCCATACATGAATCATATAAGGGATGTCATCAATGAAATTTTGTTTAATATATAACATAGATATCCTAATGTAATTATAATATACATATGTATAATTTATTTTTTAATCATTAAATATGAAATAGAAATTAATGTAGTGTTCATGCGTACGTATGGCCTACCATCCCCATGAACGGTGCATTTCATTTCTTATATCCAAAGGTTATAGAATATTATAAATAAATATATACTAGATATATTTGATATTTAAATAATTAATAATATTATTTAGATAATGTACCTAGGACCACATGGATAATTTTCATCAAAACAAGTTCATTTATTAGTTAAATACCAAACATCCAATATGAACTAAAATAATTAAATATTTGTTTTTAAACGGTAATAAAGTGTATAAAATCAAAAATAAACAATAAAAATGTTCCAATTAAATAAGAAATTTACATATGTTTATTATTCAGGATGTTAATAAATGAACATGACATGTCAGAATCAAGGCATGGGACTTCATATTAAACTCCTTTCATTTTGGTATTTCTTGGTAATATTAACCTTAATTATTTCATAATGTATATATACATCCACTATGACATTTCATATCCATATTTTTCATATACTAATGATATTTTCTAATTCAAGGAGATTAATATTTAAATGTTCAATGTGGTATGAGACACCTAGAAAATTTGGTAATTTAATTATCAAATGTCTTTCTTCATGATATTAAATTAAATATTCAATTATATGTGTATAAAATGAATATACATGAATGATTATGTCAATATTTAAATTCATTCAATGTTTTTAAAAGAAATATTTTTATACGATGCCTTTTAAATTCTGTAAAAAATGACAAAAGTTATGTTTTTTAAATTTTACAGAGACAACAACTTCTCTCCGGCCACAACACTTATATGATATTTTGAATCATCTATTACCCTTAATGTATTTTATATTTAAAAAATATATCTTATTACTTTGTTTCGGTATCTTGGTTTTGACAATGGGATCCTAAATGAAATTATAATTTTTATTAAAAAATTTATTTAAAAATAAATTAGAAGAAATTTTCAAAAATGGGTTTTGGGATGAACATGTTTTATTCATGAAATTCTATATGTGAATTTTATGAAACAGGTGAGCTTGGTATATATTAAACAACTATTTGAGACCCATTATTGCTAATGGGTGAGCCTGATAGAACTTATATAATGGTCTAGTCCCCATTATAGATCCTAGATGATCACGACATAGCTTATACGATGGGTTGATCCATGTTATATCTCAGATTGAGCCCTATATAGCATATAGGATGGATGATCCCCATAATTGATCTCCAATTTGGACGTCTATCATATGGTCATTCCCATTCAAAGATGCATGAGTGGGTTTTTTTATATGGTGATCTATATCACCTAAATGAGTTATTATTTCATTCTATTGGTTTAAGTATTTTTAATTGATAAAAAAGAATGAGTGTTATTCATGTGAAAATGTTTTTTTTTCATTTTCTCAGAGAACATTGAATGGATTATCAGGTTTTAACTAGAATAATGGTTTTTCTGAATCATCATGTCCCTTATTGTGATTTTTATTCTCATCCCATGTTTTCAATGATTTTTAAGGATTTAATGGAGAATAGATTCAAGGATAGAATAAAAGAAAATTTATGATGATTAAACATGAATAGAAACCGTGATTATTTTTAAAAGTTATAATGTTATTGAATAAACTGATATTGTTGGATGTCTCAACATTATATTTCTATGTTTACATTATTTAATAGGTATTTATAAATTCTCTAAATATTTAAACCTAAAAATAAAATTAATTTGAATTCATGACATACCTCAATATTATGTAATGTTTTATGCTAGGGACTAATAAAAATGATACCTTTGTACATTATATTCAGATGAATTAGATGGTCCCTTGAATCATCACAAATTTATAGGGTTATAGTTGTTTTACTTATACAAGCCTAGTTATATATAACTATCCATTAATACGTGACAGATATATTACTCTTCTATATAATTTTTTTCACTTACAACCTATTTTTTCCATTTTGGGAAACACGGCGATGAGTAACTTTTGTTAATTTTAATGTTTCTAACATTCTTATTTTAAAATGAAGTATTTGTATTATTTTTTACAATATGAGTTTCTATGAATTCAAAATTCATGTAGTAATACCTTTTAATCCTTGATTAATTTCTAGAAATATATTCATTTTAAGTGGTTTATAATGTAATACCCTGAGATTTTATGAGATATATTTGTTTTAATTTTAATGATGCCTTCTGTAGTACGCTACACTAAGATAAGCTTGCACTATACATAACACTATATTAGATTCGAGTATGAACAATTTTTTATGGGATTAGTTACAAAAAATTTCATTTTATATTGATATAATTAATTTCGTGCATGAATGTGTATAACTGATAAGAAAATATTTTCACCATGTCATTATAATGGTGGGTAGGAATGATATTAAATTCCTTCTAGAAAACTATTTAAATGACAATAAGTGAGTCTAAAAAATACTAATATCAATAAATTGGTATTTTATTAGGGAATTATATATTTAATATATTCTATTTAATGCTCAAAATTCATCTTATTTGTTTTCCAAACATTATATAAGAAAAAATTCTATTTTAAGGATAAAATGAGTGTTTTTCAAAAATGTTGTTTTACCACCAATTGTAGGTGAAACAATTTTAAATATATTTTTAATCTTTTAGAAGATATATTTTACATAATAAACTTATTAGTTGGATTTGGGACAACAAAATTTACCTTTGTTGAAATTTTCGCATTTTTATGATGAAATTCAAATTTAATTGAACAGTGGGAAATACATCATTTTAATTCAAAACTTTATTTTTGTCTAATTTATTTATATTGATAGATTATATTTTTAATTTGTATTAATGTTTAATTATTTTAGTTTTTTTATAAATTAATCCAATTTGTTTCCATTGGATGCAATTTCACACTTAAATTGTCATAAACACATTCCAATCTTTTGATAGTTTTTAATTTTTAAAAACTATATTTCTGGTTTTGACAAGAGGAATTAATTTTATTTAAATTACCTCAAGAAATGAGGGTTGAATTTGTAAAAATTTAATCAATATTTGGAATCATAAGTTCCAATTTATTTAAATATGTACCTTTTTTGGGCATTATGAATAGTAACTTCAGTAATTATTTTAATTTATCACAGATAAATGGTAAATTAGGGAAATAAGGGTAAAAATTATATTTTAAAAATATAAAAAACCATACCACATGTCAAATATTATTTCATGAGTTATGGGAGAGAAATATCCTTAGGGAACACCTTTATCATTTGGGGGCCACTAGGATGTGAAAATGATATGTTATGATAATTAATTTAAAGTAATGGGAAATATAAATAAACAAGTATATTTTTAGATATAAAATTATATGGTGGGGTTATATAACATATCTATTTGACTATAAATAGTAATTATAAGGATATAATAAATTAATATATCATGTTATTTCATTTAAAATTTTTGGACATTAAATAAATAAGTAAATTTATGACAGAATAATGATATAACGACAACCTTCTTAATGAATGATTCAAATAAATGATATTATAAATATATAAATAAATGTAATTAGAAGATTTTGAGGACATAAAATATTTTTATGGATGATAATGGACTATTATATTTAATTGAATTTCATTTTTAATCAATAATTTCTTCATATCTTTAACAAAAATCAATTATTAAATAGTGTCAAAATTGACACAAATAAGTTTTTAATGAAAATAATATTTTATTAAATGATATATTATTAATAAAAATAAAATATTCATCCAACTAAAATATATAATGTTATTAACGCCATTAATTGTCCACTTTATGTTATATTGTAATTGTATAGTAACAATATTAACTGTATAGTGTAAAAATACAAGAAGACAATATATGAGTTAATTTATTTAACTAAGGGTTAAAGACAAAATGTATGGTTAGATTTTTGTCTTAAACATGTCAAAAACCTATTGACTAAGAGTAAATAGACCCAAAAAATCTTATAATAAAAATATATCACTAAGTAGCTATTATAATTTGTAATAAATTTATAATAAGATAATATTTCATGACATTCCTAAAGTACCCCTCCCCCATCTTATAAAAGGCCATCATCTCTGCCCACATGAACACACCTATCCAACCCATTTTTGGGACCAACATCTTTAGAAATATGTTACAAAAATTCCTCCATTTCTCCAAATACTACACATTGAGAAGAGAGAGATTTTAAATATACATTTTGTGGAAATCCAAAGTAGATACTTGAAAATGATGTCATTATTTAAACTCATCTTTCAAAAAACAAATCTTATTCTATTTACCTTACATAAGTTGTTTCTATAATAATTTAATAAATCCAATATCATAAATATTTTGTGTTGTTATTATAAATATGTAGCATCCTTATTCCTACTTTTAACCATCTTAGGAATTATGATATTCCCGTGCGTGCGTGCGTGTAGCATAATATCTCCACTTCGTGGTGTGATTTTTTATTCACCAATAAATAATATTGATTTTCATAATGATGAGTATAATGTATTTAAATAATTATTATAACATGAATATTATTCATTATGATAAATATGACATCCAATTCCATAATTTGTGACCATTACATGAATGATATCCTCACCTGTGCATACGTACGACCTACCATCTCCATGATGTGATGTGATTCATTCTACATGTTATTATTTAAACCACGATTTTATACATTAATGTAATGAATTAATATTATATATATTATACTAATATAATTTTATAAATTTTATAATTATATCCTATTATTTTTAACAATATCTTATCCGGCATAACATTCATAAGAACATAAAGTAGTTAATTTCCAAATAACGAGTGACAAAGAAATTTTACTAACAAACAGATGATAGTATAATCATATATGATATCATAATAACTTTTATTATTCATTAATAATTCAATAACGTTATTTAAATCATTATAAAAATGGTCAAATACAAATGATTGATTTGAAACCTAATGTAATGTTTAATTTTTCAATCTCATTATAATTCGAGTTTTTTTATATTTAAACATTTATTGGGGTATATTTATAATCCAAATATATGTTACCTAAAATTGTAATACTATTTATATACTATAAAATAGTTTAAATTCTATTTTAACCATTGGTAAATTTTTACTAAACTGTTTGAATGGAATATTTTTTTTATTCTTTATGAGATACCTTTTTTTGAATTTTCTGGAAAAAGTATGAGGATAATGTTTTTTAACATCTATGGAACGAATGGATACTTAAACTATCATAATTCCTTATTTTCATGAATCATCCATTACATTATTTAAATACTATTTTTATTTAAATTTTTTTCTGATAACCATTTGGCTCATTGGGAAAAGAAATTGTTTTTGTAGAGGAAATGATATTTTTCTGAAGAATTAGTTTCAACTATTTTACCAAAAACTATTATCCCTCTATGATGAAATTGGTTTATTATTCTATTCCTATTGTTACTTTGAATTTATTGGGATAATGGTGGAATATTTCTTATGAAATCCATTTACATTATATGGATTATGATGGAATGATGTTTAAGAAACACATTTTTCCTTAGATTATGCTATGGTAAATGGTTTATGTATTTGTAGATATGTAAGAATGATTTCAATATGATATGGTTGAAACATATATCTCCCTCCAATGAATTGGGTAATGATTTATAACTCATGATATATACATCTCTAGAATTTCAAGTAAAGTTGGCTCAGTAATACAGGGCTGAAATGAGAAGTAAAACTTCTTCAGTAATGGACATTATCTTCAATGATTTTATTTTCTACAAGCCTTGGCTAATATAGAAATTATTTTCTATGAAAATGTGTTTTCCACAATTTCAAGTTTTTTTCCAATTCAATGTTATCATGGTTAATGTTTGTTTGTGATTTATTACTTACGTATCAGCATGTTTTATTTAATAACTCAATATTTATATATATCCAAAAGTTATGTTCATGTATTTATGTTATTTTGTTTCTATTTTTTATGATGTATTGCATGCTTACCCTTATTGGTCATTTGATCTCACCCTTTTCATATGTCTTTCTTTATATATGATATAAATATATATTTTATGATGGATAAATGGGGAAGATCATTATGGGTTATGTTGATAATATTTTCTCGAACTATATGAATCTGTGATGGGTTTACCAAGGCACTAAACTAATATGGTCTCTGGGAATCTATATGTGTAATTTATTATGTATTCTGCAAAATAAATGTATTTTTAATGTATTTCAAGCTTCGATCATTAGATAATACCCCTACATATTTTTGATAATGTACTTCTTGATAGCCTAGGGAATAGAATCATAATAATGGGGTGACTTATAATTACCATTAATCATATGTATACAATAAAATATATCTTTAAAAAAATTTCCATAATCAATAGGATAACTAAATAACCGAAACCAAAAGACATTTAAAAAAACCTAATCATGAAGAATAATTCAAATAAAATATTTTATTTTCAAATTATTTCATATAAATATTTGCATGATCTTGAAATATATCCATTGATATTATAAATAATGGATTAACTACATGGACATGAATAACATATTTCATAACAATGGAATGAATATTGCCAGAAATCAGAGAATTAAAGTCATGTATTTTTTCTAATACATCATATATAAATGTCTATGACAATAACCAATAGAGAATAATGTTTTCCTCATGAGACATACTTCTTCATCAAGGGGTTACAGCTCACCTCAACCATCATTTACTAAGTAAAAATCAATCATCATACGATATCGGTGAAATATAATCTATGTAATCATTTAAATTTAAACTGAAATATGAATTGTTAATAATTTCCCAAATAAATAATGATAATAAAATACGATCCAATGTAATATGGTAAATGGTATCAAAATATAATATCTCAGGACTAAATATTCCTAAAAATCCAAAGAAATAAGGATTATGGAATCATTAGTTTATATTCTTAGAATAATATTAAAAAGGTTATTTAATAGATGGAAATAGTTTAAATATATTATTGGAATAATGTTTTGGGGAAAATACCAATTATTCATTGAAAATAAATTTTAAAATATAATACTTGTGAACATAATAAATAAATCATTATCATTGAATTCATCGATGTAAACATGGTATGAAAGCTTGAAATCATAGAGATATCATGTTGGCAGAAAATTTATCATAATCTAATTAAGTTAAAAAAATATCCATATCTTAGTCTATAATGAAAATAAATAATTAAATTTTTTAAAACAATTTTGGATGATTCCATTTAAAATATTTTTTAAAAAGTTAAAAAATGTAATAGTGTAAATTAAAAAATAATTTGAGAATATTTATATAATTTTTTAAAAAATAGATAATATTGACCTGGATGTGAAATGTTTCATAACTGAGGCTTAATAAAAAATGACAAATAATATTTATGAGACTATAAAAAACCCTTAACACAGGGGGTTATTTATAATAATAATCCCTGTGAAAGAAATAAAATAAAATTAAAAATTAAATGAAATTAATACAAAGAGATTTTATTATATAATATATCAAATGTCCAATATATACACCACATATATTAAAATGGTGTTTAATATGGAATATGTATCACATGTGTAAATGTGAGATGAGAGACCAACTCTTTTTTTGGATTTATTTCCTTTTTCCATGTATAAATATCCAATATAATGAATCTAGAATTTTTATTCTAATATTATATAATAATACTAATATATATAATTCCATATATGATTTAACTATAATATATTATCACACATTTATTATTAATTCAATAGTAAGATGATTGTCTTTGGATGGTATCAACTTTGTTTTTCATGTATGATTTGGTTCAATAGTTTTAGTCCCTATAATTATACTATAATACCATTATATAATGATTATTATCCCTGGTTTAAATACCATGAATATTCAATATATATATCTAAAATTATCTATAAAAAATAGGTATATAATAATTAATTACACCGCTTATGGCGACGAAAGACCATCAATATGCATGAATGTTCTTTTATATTTTCGATGGGTAGAAAAAATATAGTTGAACAACAATTAATCATCATTGATTCATTAGCATATCATATCTTTAATACATATTTATTAAATCTATCCTTATTTCCATACATTTAACGTGTGAACTAAAAATGGATCACATTGCTTCATGTAGGTGGTATTCTACACATACATATGATGGATAAAATCCTTTTTCAATGTATTAGAAGGGTTGATGGTATATATATATATATATGATATTATAGTTAACTATTTTGTTTTATATATTGAATTTAAAATAATTACTTCTATCTTTATAACCATCCATGTTATACGGATAATTAAAACAAATTACACTTATAACATTTAAATGGTATGTTGTGGAAACATACGAGCTAGGTTTTTAATTTTTTAAGATAAAAAATAGATGAAATAACGTTTTCCAATAATTTTAATAACATTTAAGTATATAGGTTACATTTGAGTAATTTTTTTATAATGGGTATAACACATGAAGATGAATTATAATAAGAAACAAACATGGTAGATTTGTTAATGATAATGACCTCTTCTTCGTTGGACTCCCATTAGATCACTTCATAGGGATCCTATTATTTATATTATGGATGGATCTTAACCATAAAAACATGGAATTTTATTTTTATATTATTTATGGGAAGTTTTTCTTCATGATATATGGGTCAATATGGTTTAAATAAATATAATAGGGGGTTCCGTTTTATTATTGATTTGTTTGACACTTTTAGAAATTCATAAGGCATTAAAGTGACACTTATTAATATATAATACCAAATGTATGAAAAGTCGTTTATTTTGAATATAAGATGAGTATGGGTCAAATTAATCTAAAAAAATATATATTGTGTAAGTTTTGACTATTTTTATATATGTATCATTTGGTTTTATCCACTCATTGACTTTTTTTAAACATACAATGTCTACAGGGGTTGTATCTATTTGTGGGTGAATATAATTAATATAAATGGGAAAAATGGCCCACAAATGGAAAATGGTTGATATAATAAACCATATTCCAAAAATGTGGCTGAGTCTATGATTTTTTTATGAAAATATATCATTTAGTAATTTATTAAAAATAATAAAATATTAGTAAATCCAATTTGTAGAACTATTCATTAAATTGTCATTATTAATATCAATAAAAAAATTATAATTATAATTAAAATTTTAAACATATACCTATAATGTCACGATCAATAATGAAATTCACAGAACACATTATTTTACACAAAATAATACTATGTTTACTATATTAAATATAATTAATTCCATATTTCCATTAATTGAATAAATACAAATTCAACATTGTGTAAGACATTAATTTATTTATTTCACGATTAAATTTGAAATAATTAATCATGATAAATATAAACTATTATAATTTGAATATAGTATTTATAATTGATTATTTCCTCAACATAACTTGATTTTAAATATTTTATATTTATTTTAAAAACAATATAGGGGCTTATTTGTGTTTCCTTGAAAAAAATAATATAATGGTCAGAATATCATCCTAACAGATATAAATTTCCTTATAACAAAATATTGGATGATTATTTATGTAATATAATCATCAAAATATCATTAATTCTAGTAAAAGTGTTTTTCCTCATTCTTATTATTTTATTTGGAACATTAAGTATCTAATTTACCCTTTTCCAATGGTACAAAAAAATTCAAGTTACTATTTATATTGACCTAAAATAAAAGGGAACTATTTAATGATGTTGAATATTCAAAATAAATATTTTTAAACTATTTTTCAAAATTCACATCATATATGTTGAATAATTTAATTTTAAATTTAATTGGTTAAACATAGAGAAAAACAAGTTTTTAGAAAAAAATATGTATAAAATTTTTTTTATACCAAACAAAACCATAATATTAATGCCAATGAACATTATCAGGATATGAATAATATATGAGAACTGATTTTTAATATTAAATTACTTTTTAAAACAATAATGAACATCCAACATTTTTAAAATATATATAATTTTCTATATAAAAAGTTGTTTTTTTCTTAACATTTGAAAATAAACAGTTTCATAAAAATATGAAAATTTCACCCTAATCTATTTTTGATATGGTTATATAAAAAATGATATTATTTTTAAAAATAAAAAGTTTCATACATTTGATAATTTAGTTACAATATTTTCTCACTAATTGTTTTTGAATACAACAAATTTCAGAAACATAAAAATTCATTTTGAAGATTAAGTACTTATTTTATTAAGAATTAATCATTACATTTTTACTAATTATTTCCAATATATATATATATATATATATATATTTCATAATATTTTCAATTCTATTCACACATAAAATCTATTATGGGTATATTATAATGGTATGGTTAATTATAATGATAACATTTAATACTTTTTTCACGGTTCGTTTATGATAGGTGATGAAATATATATACACTTACAATCATAATTTAATATTGATGTGGTTCCATGATGGTAAAAACTAATGAAGCACCACCATGAATAAAATACCATCATAAAAGGAAATACAGAGGAGGTCAGGGTAATGAGTGTTTTGCAAATTCACTATAGATGAAGCGGTGAATGAGATGTCAGGGTTACTACAACTATTTTGGGCCGATGGTCATATTACCATAAATGATCTACCATTATTGTTAATGATGGACCACCATGAGGATGAACCATTCCCATTCTCACTATATTTTTTCATGTGTTCACGAGGTAGAATAAGGCGTACTAATGTAGTTTACATTTCTCCATAAAGGTTCTACATATTTGTTATAAGGATGAGCTTCTATAATGATAACATGATACTATTATGAGTGATACCATGATGATATACCCTAATGAAATGGTAGATATGACTACCATGAGTTTTCTACTATTATACTGAAATGGTAGATACTAAACAGTAGCACACAAGGTAATACCGTATTGATGAATGAATGTATATGTTTCTTATGTCACTGTGTTATATGATTCAATGATGTATTATTTAAATGTGCGGTAAGTCTGCATTTACAATTTGACAAATTATTTTAATAGATATATCTATTATTTTAACCAAAAATGAGAACAATAATATCATAGAAGAGAAGTGGAGACGATGATATTGAAATTTGATGAATATCATGATCAATTATCACATTAGTAGTGGATGATTAAAAAATATAAAGTTCTTTTTCCTCAAGTAAAAGTTAATATTAGTTTTTTTCTGTATATAGTTACATTAAAAAAATAAAAGAAAGTTTTGTTTTTTTTCTATGTGATATATTCAATTTTTATAGTCAATGTTACAATAATATTTATTATTGATATTATTTTACCATTTATTGTTTATTCCTATTAGATATGGATAAGGGTTTCATTAACTCAATGTATGTTGGAGTTCTGCAATTCAAAATCAATTATGATACATTATAAAAAACAAATAAATATATAAAATATTTTTTACCTTATTTGAATTAATGTTCTTATATATATATTTTATGAGCAGCTTTATTCATGAATGGAATAATAGGTCAAATATTCATGTATGATTTATTATAGAAGTGTGAATTATTCAATATTATAAAAAAATTAGAATAAAAAGCATGAACTTTTAGTTTATTGGAATACAGAATTCAACAAAAAATATAGCATGATCAATGAGAAATTAATTTTATATAAAAGAAATAAAATTTTCTGAAACAACATTTTAATATTATGTAATTATAATTTATCAAAATATGATGCAAAAATTTACAAATTAAAATTTATCATTTCAATTCTAGTAAATAAAAATATATATCAATTAAAATATTTTAAAAAATATTTTAAAAAGTTAAATTTCAGAAATAATAAATTAGGATAGGAAAATGAGTCAATCACTGTGTGACACCACAATGATGATATACAATTGGTGAAGATCTACACTTTAGTATGATCTACCATTTTTTTTGATATACTATAAAGTAATACACTGGTACCATCATTGTCTATTATACCTCTATGGTGAATAGAAGGTAAAACTATTGGAGCTTGAGATGATACAATTAGAATGGATAATGGTTCTACTAGGATGACATGAATATGTCAACCATGATGGTTTGTGAACAACACCTTAATTCATGAAATCTAAATCTAGTATATATTTTATTGTGGAAATAACAGGATAGATTATGATATTGTTGGGATAGCAAGGAGGCAAAACTATTGATGCTTGAATATCACATTTGAGGAACAAGATACTGAGAAATAACAAATTTATATTTGAATGTCGGTTGTGCTACCATGTGTCATGACCCGACCCAAGCTCGAGCCCGATTTGAAACATCCCCAAGATCGCCTCCATAATCCAGGTGTGGTGAAATGTTCTTAATGGAATAACTAACATGGGGACCCAATTTACTAAGATGTTATACACACTCACACAACTAGCTCAATGTAATAGTGCATTTGGGGAATTTAAAAGATACAACACCACTATAAATTAAACTAATAGTTCATGAACCTTTAGATTTTATCAAAGATTAATAGTGTAAACATAAATTATATGTGTAAAAATACTGTCTGGACTGGAAATTTTTCCCAAACAGACAAAAAACTAGTATCATAAACAATTGAATGAGATCCCAACTCTTGAATCCCATGCTATAACCATTGTACACGGTCGTAGAACACTATATCCCTAAGATATTCTGATGTCTTGATAAACCATTTCTTTGTCTTAATTAATAAATATTGGATGATTATTGATGAAAAAATCATTCAATACGATTAATTCAAGTATTACAGCGATTTTCTCATCCTTATCATTTTATTTTGATCATTATTTATATGATTTAAAATTTTCCATTGAATAAAAAATTCATAAGATTAAAATTCATATTAACCCAAAATAATTGGAAACTACTTACTAATTTTTAATATCCTAAATAAATATCAGTAATGTATTTTTTAAATTTCAAATTATATAAGTGGAATAATTTATTTTTAAATTTTAAAATTTAAATGTAATGGAAACATTTTTGAAGAAAAAAATAATTTTATAAAGGTTTTTGTACAAAACTCATCTATTAAATTATTACGAATGAAATTATTGGGTAATAAATATTATATGAGAACTAGTTTTTAACATTAAAACTATTTTAAAACTTTATGAAACATCGAAAATTGAAGAAATATAAATAACTTTTTATATTCAAATTAGTATTTTCTAGTAATCATTGAAAAATATATACATTCAAAAAAATATAAAATTTCACACTAAACTAAATTTGATATTCTGATTTAAAAATTAATATTATTTTTATAAATCAATATTTTAATACATTTAATGAACATTTTTATAATATTTTCTCTATAAAAAAACTATTTTGAAGGAATTTTTTTTTTGAAACATAAATAACATTTCAAAAAATTGAATACATATTTAATTAGAAATAATCACTGAATTTATACTATATATTTCCTATATATATATATATCATTATATTATAATTTTTATTCACACTTAAAACCTTTAATGGGTATGTTATATTGAACTATTAAATTATAATAATTATATTTTACTACATTGTCATGGTTCTTTTATGCAAGGTGATGAGATTTATATACACTATCAAAGTTATGAAAATACTAGTGTGTTACTATGATGGTAGAAATCGAGGAAGCACCAACATTAATAAAATAAAAACATACATACTACAATGTAGGAGTCTAGGCTCGTGAATGTATTTCTGAGGCCCTGTAGATGATGAGGTGAATGAGATACCGTGGAAACTGGAACTATTGTGGGATGAAGGCGATGAAACCAAAATAGATCTACCTCTATTGTTAATAATGTATCAGCAAGAAGAGGAACCATCCCCTTTACCACAATTTTTTACATAGCCTCATGATGATGAATAAGGTTTACCAATGAAGTCTACATTGTGCAATAAAGAATATCCTTATGTGATATATGGATGAGCTACTATATTGATAACATGATATAGATATAAGTAATACTATGATGATTTACCTTTATAAATTGGTAGATACAAATACCATGAGTTTTTTTACCAAGATACTGAAATGTTAGATAATGAATGGTCTCACAAAACATTATACTATTGTTAACAATGAATATATATGTTTTCACAATCATTGTGGAATACGATTCGATGATGGTTTATCAAAACAGTAAAAAAAATAAACATATATAATATGGATAATTATTTTAATGATTATGAATGACTATTGAAAAAAATGAAAACACAACGATCATAGATTAGTAGTGGAGTAGTTGATATTGAAATTTTATACATCTCAAGGTCATCTATCACATATGTAGTGGATAATTAAAAAAGATTATGTCCTTGATCATTAAATAAAGTGAATTTTAATTTTTTAGATATAGTGCCTTGTAAATTATGAATGAAAGATTTATTTTTATGTCATTGTGATTCAATCAATTGTTATAGTTAATATTTAAATAATATTATTTATTGAGATTATTGAACCATGGAGTTTTGATTATTTTTTTGAAACTAATAATGGTTTCAGTAACTCTATGGATTTTGGAGTACATTATTATAAAATAAAATTAAGAAAAATTAGAAAAAAAATCATATAAAATATATATTTTTACATTAATTTGAACTAATGTTCATATATATATATATATTATGCACTATTTTATTCCAGAATAGAATGATATGATAAACATTCTAGCATGATTTACTAAAAAATATAATTTATTCTTTATTTTAAAACATTTAAAATATAAATCATAAACATGTCGCTTATTGGAATATAAAAACCACAAAAAGGCAATGATCAATGAGAAACTACAAGTATGTAAATAAAATAAAATTTTATCAAAGAACATTTTAATATTATTTAATTATATTTTACCAAAATCTGTCAAAAAATTAGTAATTATAATATTTAATTAAAATTATTGTATATACATATATATCAATAAAAAGTTTTTAACTAATATTTCAGAAGATGGAATATGAAAAAAATGATGCTAGAAAATGGGTTATATAATTATTTGAAACCACTACAATGATCTACCATTGGTGAAGATCTATAGTTTAGTATGATCTACTATTTGGTGTTATATAACATAAATGAATACATAGGTACCTTCATTTTAGTCCCTACCTCTATGGTGAAGAGACGGTAGAACTATTAGACAATGAGATGCTACTATAATGATGGATATTAGTGCTACTAATAAGAAATTAATCTTGATACCGTGGGGGGTAGTGAATAATACATTATTTTAAGAAATCTAAATCAATTTTATTGTATATGGTGGCACTAACATGATAGATCATTCTACAGTTGGGACTGTTAGGAGGTATAACTGTTAATGTTTGATGATCACACTATGAGGGATGATCTAATAATAAATAAAAACTGTTGATTTGTGGGCTACCATGTGTCATGTCCCGACCCAAGAATAGGCCCACACTGCCACTTCCCATAGCTCACCTCTATAGGCCATGAAATGGTGACATGTTCTTGAAGGAATAAGTAACTTGGTGATCGCATTTTCTTAAGAACCCAACAAGAACTCACAACCAACTCAATGTAAAAGGTAATTAGGGGAATTTAAATGATTCAACACTACTATAAATTAATCCAATCAGGCATGAATCTCTAGATTGTACAAAATTATGATAGTGTAACCATAATATAAAAGGGAAAAAATACATTCCAAACTTGAAATGTGTCCCAACCAGATAGAAAAATAGAATATTAACCAACTAGATAAGAGCCTAACACTAGAATATAATGATATAAAAACCAAACGCGGTCCAATATCCTTGTATCTCAAAGCTATTCTGGTTTTCGGATCAACCTATTATTTGTCAATAAAAACGAATATTACATGGTAATTGATGAAATTAAACCACCTAATATCATTTAATTATGTTTTAGGGGGATTTTATCATCTTTATCATTTTATTTTGAATATAAATTATTATATTTACGCCTTTCTATTGTAAAAAAATTCTTGAGGTTACTATTAATGTTAACATAAAATAAAAGGGGCCAATTTACTTAATTTTAATATCCATAATAAATAAATTTAAAATATTTTTTAAAAGTAAAATAATTTTAGTGGAATAACTTATTTTTAAATAATAATGGTCAACGTAATGAAAAACCGGGGTTTAGAAGAAAAAAAATAGTACAAAAAGGTTTTTATACCAAACACAACCATAAAATTCATTTCAATGAAAATTATTGGGTTATAAATAATATATTAGATCTTATTGTGTTTAATTTAAACAAAATTTAAACATTATTTCCCTTTACTAATTATTGAAGTATAAAAATGCTTTTTAAAACATGTATTATTTTTAAAAAATCAATGGAAAATAAATATTTTCATAAAAATATGAAAAATTCACCCTACACTGATTTTGATATACTGATTTTAAAAATAATATTTATTTTATAAGACAATGTTTTAATACCCTCGAGGAAATAGTTATAATATTTTAACAAGGAAAAACATATTTAATCAAAAAAAATTCTGAAACATAAAATAAAATATCTGAAAAATGAGTAATTATTTCATAAGTGTTTATCATTAAATTTGTACCATGTATGTCCATTATATATATATATATTATAGTATTTTTTATTTTATTCCCACCTTAAACCATTATTGGGTATGTTATATTGGTCTTGTATATTATTATAATAAAATTTTAATACTTTATCACAGTTCATTTAGGCTAGGTGTAGGAATTAAAATACACTAACAAAATTATAAAAATATTAGCGTGTTACCATAATTGTTCAAATTGTGTAAGCACAACCAAAACTAAACAACCATCAAGACAGGGCAGTGGATATTGTGTGGATCTACCATAGATGACGTGGTGAATGAAATATCAGGGATACTGTCACAATTTAGGGCCAAAGGAGATTTTACCATATAGGATATACCACTATTTTTAATGCATTATCACTATGATGAGGAACCTTCCACATTATCACTAATTTTTTATATGGGCTCATGATGATGAATTAATTATACAAAATTAGTTTATTTGAACCATGAATAAGTTACATATGCAATATAAGGGGGAGATACCATACATCTTACATGATATAGGTATGTGTGATAAAATGATGATTTATCTTTAAAAAATGGTGTATAAAACTACCAAGAGTTTTCTCCCATCATACCGAGATGTTAGATACATTACTGTACCACACAACAAGCAACCATTGTGAATAATTCATGTATATGATTCTACCATCATTTTGGAATATAATTTAAATATAGATTATTGAAATGAAGAATAATTGTACATTTATAGTAAGGAAAATTATTCTAAGAGTTATATCAAACCATTTAACCCAAAAATGAAAACACAAATATCATATAAGAGAAGTGGAGCAAAGGATAAAATTTTTTTACGTATCTCAATATCATATATTACATCTATAGTGGAAGATTAAAAAACAATAATTCCTTTATCATCATGGAAAGAAAATAGTATTTATTGTCCGTATATAATATTTTTAAATAATGAATTAATGTAGTATTTTTATGTCTATAAGATTCTATAAATTTTGATAGTCAATGTTATATCAATATTAATTATTGAGATTATTATACCATAGATTTTACATTCTTATTTAAATGGATAATGTTTTCATTATCACAATTGATCTTAGAGTACCTCATTAGAAAATCACATTATGACACATTATGTAAAAACAAAAAACATATAAAATATATATTTTACCTTATTTTGAATTAAAGTTCTTCAACATAAGATTATATGATATTTTATTCCTAAATGGAATAACATGATAGATATTCTAGTATTATTTATTGACCAAATATAAATAATCCAATATAATGTAACATTTATATTAAAAATCATAAATTTATTATTTATTGGAATATAAAATTTACAAAAAAATTAGCGTGATCAATGAGAATCATTATATATATAAATGAAATGAAATTTTATTAAACAACATTTTAGTAGTATGTAATTATATTTTATCAATATATTGTGTGTATAATTAGAAATTAATTAATTTTATTTAAATTCCATTAAATAAAATATTATATCAAATAAAATATATTAAGAATTATTTTAGAAAATGTTATATGGAAAATGATAAATGGTGATAGAAAAAGTTCACCACCACTACATGACACCACTGCAATGATCTACCATTTGGGAAGATCTACAATTCAATATGATCTATTGTTCAGTGTGATATACCATAATTTAATGCACCGGTACCATCACGGTCGGCTATACAAATATTTTGAAGAGAAGGTATAAATATTGTATCATGAGATGCAATAGTAATGATAGACAGTGGTGCTACTAGGATGACATGAAGCATGATAACATGATGATCAGTGAGAAATACATTTATTATTGAAATGTACATCTATTAGATAGTACATGGTAGAAATAATATGATTGATCAATCTACTGTTGGGATCGTTAAAAGGTACATTTGGTGATTTTCATAGATCAAAAAATTTTATATGGGCTATTGATAAATAATAAATGTCAATTGGGATGTTTGTTGAGCTACCATGTGTCATGAGCTGACCCAATCTTGGGCTTGAGCCGCAACATCCCCAAAATGGACTCCATATGCTAGGGGTGGTGACATGTTCCTAAAGGAATAACATACATGGGAAGAACATGTACACAATCACACAAAAAACTCAATGTAAAAGTGCATTGGGATAATGTAAAATAAGAAAAAATATTATAAACTTTACCAACTAAGAATGATCCTCTAGACTATACAAACATATCATATTGTGAACTAAAAATAATAAGAGAAAATACATTCTGAACCAGAAATGTGTCCCAAATTGACAAAAAACTGGAGTAATAAATAACTAAACTAGATACCGAATCCAAAATCCCATTTAATGACCACCAAAAGCAGTTAATGAAAACTGTATCCATAAGATAATTTGATGTTATGATCAACCTGTTCTTTTTCATCATATGTCATGACCTGTGCGGGAAATTTCCATGGAGGGGTGATTATATACATACCCAGTGAGATTCCCCAAAAAATGAAGTAGGAGAAGCAATTCATACAGTAGTATAAGAATACAACAAATGAACAAGGTACAACGAAATAGTACAACTCAACCTAGTAAAAGAGTTAAATTATACCCAGCCAAATACATGTAGATGGACACTAAGATAAGATGACCATCTCTTTGAGTCTTCATTGCCTATAGTAGTAGATTGCACTCATCAAACATGGAGAATATAAACACATAAAACATGTGGACTTCCAAGAATGTAATCACCTTTCTTGGAAGGAGTGTATCCAAATAAAAAGTCGAAATCGAGAAGAATGAATACATATTCTCATTGAGAGAGGACCATATGAGAGAGTAAGGAGATATAAATCAAAAATACCATCCACAGATGATGTGAATCTAGATATTACAAAATAATTCCATCTTTGATTCCTGATATTTCATGAGTATTCCCTGAACACACAAATCTAAGGGAGTCAATCACTACACATTAATACTATATGCTTTTAATGGAACGGACTCAACCACACAGTTTTATGTAAAATAAAAATAATGAATCACGTTTGGTAATGATTATCTCTGACTCATGATAAAAAAGCCATCTCAAACCACTTCTATTCAATATGTCATTAATTCAAGGGAAAAAAATTCAATGTAGAGATCTGATGCCCATGTATGATAGTAGAGTCCTACTATAATATTCACTGAGGAACTCTACTTCCAATTCATACAGGAGGTTCTACTGTGAAAATCCATCAGGGTACTCCACTACCCAATTCTACTAGACTATATACATAGTAAGGTTATCAGGGAACTCCACTGACCAACCCTAATAGTGGGTATTCATGGATTTTTAAGGAACACCAATGCACAACCATACTGAAAGGTAACATAAAATGTTCATCAAGAACTCCATCTCCCAACCCTTCTTAATTGTTTCCATATAACTATGTGGAACTCTACTGACCACCCATGCTAGAGGGTAACTCGGAAGGGTCATCAATGAATTTCACTTCCTATACCATCTAGGGGGTATTCCTAGATCTTTGAGGAACTCAAAGACTATCATTGATGGAGGTTAACTCAAAAATATCATCGTTGAACTGTATTTATTGACCCTTCTATAGGGTAATGCCCAGAACGATGTCCTTAGAGAACTCCAAGGCCCAACCATAATGGAGAGTAACACTGATAATTCACCGGTGATCTGCACGATCATTTTTTCTATTGGCTATCTCCTCAAGAGTAATCATTATTAAAATTTCTTATATTGTATTTCCAAATCCAAAAAATTGGTCACCATCACATTCTACGTAGAAAAATACTCGAGATGGGATATTCATTTTCCACAATCAGACACTCGGTGAAAAGGTGTCATTTCAAGGCATAATGTTTGAATGAAATTTCATGGGATGAAGTTTCAAGTCCAAATAAAATACATGATATTGTTATTGAAATGTATGAAAAAATTTAAGGGTAATGACATCACATACGAATCATAATTATGATGCCAGATGACAAATATATGTCAAATAAAAGATTTTGCAGTAATAATAATTTTTTATTATTGGTATTTCAATGTAATGAATCAGAAGTCCAAAAAAGGATCCAAAACCATTCATTAAAAATCCATACCAATTATAGGATCATGCAATCCTTTCGGCTCATCAAAAAAGTGCCTTCGTTAAAATATATTACCGATATAATATGTTTTATCAAATATATTTATATCGTATCATATATCATATATCTTATATATCATATCTTTTATCCTATATTGTATATCTTATATATCATATATGATTTCTTATAGCATAAAAATTATATCTAATGTCTCTTATATTATATTTTATATCATATTTCCCTTATCAAAACTAAACAGATCAAGACTCCTTGAATCACAACAATTACCGATATATGCCATTATCTCAAAACAAAATTCACATTGTTGATCAAAACTGAATGCGATTGAGTGATTGAGCTTAGTCCTACACTACAATGTCATGTTGAGACTACAGAGATCCAGTTGGCGAAAAAAAATAATTGAGTTAGAAAAGAACCATAAACTAATGTTTTAAAAATCATCAACCATGTGTTTGTGGTTGGCGATCATGAAAGGGGAACATAGATTGTACCATTGATTGAGGAATATGAAATTCTCTAGGTGGGATCATGAAATGGATATAACAATAAAGCCTTCGAAGAAGGAATAATGATATTATCCACCTCTTAATATAATTGAATATTGACACCAAAATACGAGTCCTACCATTGTTTTGGGATGATTGTTGACAAAGAATGAATTCACCATAGAAGGAGGAGGATCAGTTGTGTTCATTGCATCTTCCTCTAATCTGACCTATCATCATGCCATCATTGATCATGATTTTCCAATTTAATGGGTTTGAGAGAACTCACCAGTGATTACAAGGTTTTGGGACCAACCCTTGAAAAAAGTACATAATGATATATTTATTGTCTTATTTTTTATTCTATTTAAATTTATAATGAATTATGTAATTAAATTAATTTATCCATTAAATGTACTTACAATAAAAGAATTATCTAAAAATCCAACGGCGTCCAACTTTATGATATCCCTAGTTAAATTTTTTTTTCCATACTCATCTACAACCTCTAATTTCTTCTCTGATCATTCTTTTAATGGTTATCCTATTATCATTAATTAACCGCATTCATGTAATATAAAATATAATTTAATTTTTATAAAATTAATTCCATGCACACAAGGCACCAGAATCAGATCTCTTGTCAATTTCAACCACTAAAAAATAATTAAAAATATTTCAAAGTAATAAATTGAAAAAATTGGGTCCCTACACCTTCCAATACTTTAAACATTTCATCCTCGAATATCAAAACATGAAGAAGAACTAAGGATAATATGGCCACAATTGGCTCTCCCACTTGCAATAATTGTCATGCACATTCCCATACTACATCAACAAATGAACCAATGGGATAGCCCATCCAAGATGGCTCTTTTACTACCCATCCATGGTCACCACTGGGTTCTCCAGAATGGTTCATCCACCCTCAATGTCCAGCTATACCCTGTCAATGACTTGCATTGGTTCATTTTAAAGACCCGTAAATTCCAAGGAAAGTTTTTTTCTTAATTTTCTTTGTAATTTTACATGAAGGTAGTTTCTGACGACACCTGATTCCGAGGCCCGGTGTGCCCGGAATCATTTTCTGATGTTTGGCTAGGGTACGTTCATTGAACGGACGAGTGGGTTTTTCTAACTTTTGAACAGGTAATCGGAATCGAATTATGAGGGCACCGATAGAATTGCAGCGCTGGTAATTTCGTAGAAACGCCTCTTCTGGAGTTGCGTTCGCTCGGGTGTGGTTTTTAATTTTTGGGCTTAAAGTTAAGAAATAAAATAAATTGTACGACAAACTTTATATTATTTCACTTAAGCCGCTTGAAGCCAATTGAAGACACTTAAAGCAGCTTAAGATGAGTTGATGTGGATAGGGTGCTATCTAGAAATATCCTACCCTCTTGGTAGGATATTAATGAGGTGGGGCCCGCACGAGCCCCACCGTTTCATTCCGCTAAGTAACGCAACCGCAGAAACCCATCATTATGAAAGTCAACTGACACGTTTTCTTAATTTCTTAATGCACCAATTAATTGGACAGTTTTATTTGTTGAATTCATTGGTCGGTTTTATTCGTAGAATTAATTGGGCGGTTTTATTCGTTGAATTAATTCAATGAATTAATTTAATCGTTTCTTAACCTGTTTTCAATCCATTGGCGTAATAATAAAATAAGACCAACGCACGACTTCTGGAAAAATGCTCGTTGAGAGGTTTTGACAACTTTGTGCCTTCATCCTCCTTCGTGATGAATGCAATGAATGCAAAGAATGCGAAGAACGCCATCACCCTCGGAGATTGACGACGCTTCTTCCGAGACGTTCTTCCCCGCAACGATCTCCGATCACCAACTGCTTGAGGTAGGAGATTTCGGGTTTCTTTTAAATCTTCTTTGTGGTTTATAACAACACATGGATTTAATTGATGTAATTAAATATTCATGTTCTTGAACCTCAGAGTTCGTCGACGCGTCACCGTATTCCGTGACGATGCAACGCCATTCCGCGACGACGCGACGACTTTATGCGACGACGCGACGCCCTTCTGCGACGACGCAACGCCTTTCCGCGACGCGACGATCACCTCCTTCCGCGGCGGCTATCAAATCTGTGAAGAACGTGTGTACGAAGACTTGACGAGGTAGGGGTTTGTTGTGAAATAATTTATATCCTCGTGATTGTTTCTTTTAAAACAAGAACCTGGGTCAAGTGCAATTTTAAATTATTAAATTTTTTTTGATAGGTTTGTCATGTGTTATTTATCTTCTCGTTTGTGTCATCTATCGCAGAGGGTGCTGGCCAAACAAACATGGCCCGAAAACCCTCCCTCCTTCTTCATTGTTGTTCGGATTTGGAGGGGGACGACAAAACGTTCCACAAAGGCAATTTGATGTTTCCGCAGTGAAGAACGGTTCCCGGGAGGAGCAGCGGCGCAGACGGGAAGGAAAACGGACCACCGAAGCAACTCTGGTGGCCCACGGAAGCCACCGGCGGCGCCGGCGCGCCGCCGGACAGAGCCGCCGCAACTGAAGCCACGGCGGCGGTGGCCAGCAGACCCGCGACCGCGCGGTTCCGGCCCTCACGCGTGACACGGAAAAATCCACGTCCGCTGATCTCCAGCGCGGCCCCACGCTGGGCCGCAGCTCTTCCAACCCGCGGGGGCAGCGCCCAGCGGCTGCCTCGGTCTGCCGCTTGGCCGAACCGAGCTGGGCCGGTCTGACCGGCCGGGCCGCGCCCTGGACGGACCAGACGGGGTCCAGCCGGGTCGGACTGGGTCGGGTCGACCCGGTTTGGCCGACCCAGGGGGGGTCGGGCCGGGTCGGCCCGTGCCCAGACCCCCCGTCTTCGGACAGTTTTCGGTATTTTTCCCGTAACATGAGCTACGGGCCTCCGAACGACACACCGTCAGCGGAAACGCGATCCTTGGATCTAGACGGTCATTTCGATATATTGTACTCAAGATTTCAGAATACTTTGGGTTCGGCTAGGTTGGTTCGTACACGAAACCAACCGGGCCCTCTGAGCAGAAACGCTCATATCTTGAGCTCCGGACGTCCGATTGATGTGCCGTTGACTTTTTTGTTTTCCTCTAAGTGAGATGGATCTTTTGGCACACTCCGCTCAAGGTTTGGACGCAGGTGGAGTTCGGTCCGGTTGGTTTTGCCTTAAAAATCAACCGGGGCCCAGGAACGAAAAAGCCAATAACTCACAGACCGGGCGTCTGATTGAAATGCTGACTGTCTCATTGAATTCCTCTTGAAGATACGGAACTTTTGGCATACATCGCCCGAGTTTTGGTTGCTGTTGGATAGTGGCCGGGTTGGATTGTACCCGAAATCCAACCGGGCCCCTGGAACAGAAATGCTGATATCTTTCAGACCGGACGTCCGGTTGACGAACCGTCAGCGGCGTTGGTGATCACATTGAGAAACGATCCCTTTGAGTATACCCTATGGGAGTTCGGGGTACAGTTGAGATATGGCCGGGTTGGTTCGCACATGAAACCAACCGGGCCCCTGGGACGAAAAGGCTAGTAACTCACAGACCGGGCGTCCGATTGACGCGCCGTCTGTTGTGTTGAGACCCATGTGACGAGGCAGTCCCTTGAGATACTTCTTCGTGGAAAATTGTGATACTTGTAGTATCGACCAACAACTCATAGAGCGGACCCTCCCGGAGACGAGCATGCGGAATACGGAGACTGTGTAGGCGGATGAGACTTGACGACTTCTGATCGAACGACTCGATGTGTTACGGATATCCTAGGGAGGTGCGTTTGGTTGTAGCGGCACATGGGAGCGCTTGGTTGTAGAGGAAGACCCACGAAGGATGTGCTCTTGGTTGTAGCGGCATAGGGGAGCGCTTGGTTGTAGCGGCAGACCCACGATGGAGGTGCGCTTGGATGTAGAATCACATGGGAGCGCTTGGTTGTAGCGGCAGACCCACGACAGAGGTGCGTTTGGTTGTAGCAGCACAGGGGAGAGCTTGGTTGTAGCGGAAGACCCACGACGGAGGTGCGCTTGGTTGTAGCAGCACGGGGAAGCGCTTGATTGTAGCAGCATGCCCACAGTACTCGACAGGCGGAGTACCTCAGCAGTCTTAGGTTAGTGATTAGTACCTCAGAGTCGTGACAGGACCACTATACACTCCAGAGACGGGGCTCTTCAGCAGTTGCGGTTTCGATAATGAAAATCCCGATTTGAGCTGAGACTTTTGACCTTCTGTTTACCTCATGTTTGAGATGGGTTACATGATAACTTAGGTATATGTATGGGAATATACCTGGGTAGTGGTTATCCGTTGTTTTCACAATCCTTGTGTTTTCTCAGGATTTAGATGGGTTACTTGATAACTTAGGTATATGTATGGGCATATACCTAAGTAGAGGTTATCTGTTGAGATCTTATTTGTGGTTATCCTTGTTGTTTTTAGTGAGACATTGAGGGTCTCGGGGTCTCTACTGAGTATCATTATACTCACCCATGCACGGGCTATGCACGCACCTCGTTGTGTTGGTTGCAGACGACAAGCAGTGCTGACGGAGGCCGAGTGTTCGAGGACTGGACGGTACCCGGAGGTGGACTACACGACGAGTCAGTACCCGGAGGCGGACTACACGATGAGTCAGTACCCGGAGGTGGACTACACGATGACACGACACACGAAGGAGGTTTACGGGCGAGAGCGTTGAGGAGGCTATCTGTACCTACCCTTTAGGTAGGATCCGTGGTGGACAACTAGGAGCTGCGCCATCTGTACCTACCTTTCAGGTAGGATCTGACGAGGACGACCCAGGAGCTGCTTCTTTTCTTCCAGCTGTTTTCTTTTTCTGTTGTACTTGTTCAGTTGAAGTTGTACTTTCATTTGGGTTTTTATTCTGGCCCTTTTACTTTTCAGCACTTTCTTTTGTACTTAGTGTTTTTCTTCCGCTTGTGCTCTGTAGTTTTTCGTTTACTTTTATAATGGCAATGCCTTCCCAGTTATCGGGATTTACGCCTTTGGTGCTAGTCCCCAGCCCCTAGCCTATGGAAGGCGGTCTTAGGGTAGTCATAGCACGGACCCCGAGGACGGGTCGTGAATAATTGGTATCAAAGGAGTCGGCTCTACTAAGAGATCAAAATTGGTCATGACGTCGTAAGGCCTCGACGTAACTACTAAGAGATCCAACTGTCACTCTCGCCTCCAAGGGTCGAGTCACACTATCGGCATCAGTGCAAGGTCACTGGGTCTCCTCTATTAGAAATCTCGAAAGTGAGGGTCAAGTCAATAGTCTTAACCAGGACCACTCAGTATCAACCAAACAAAAAGGACAGGAAAGCAAACATCACAAAGATAAGTGTATTTTTATTATTGTAGCTCATAGTACAAAGACACGAATACAACAGAAAAATGGAACTAGAGTACAAGGGACGTATCCAATAGTTCCGCTCCTGTCCACCTGCTCCCAGAGCTCTACTGGATTGTCCACTGCTCGGCTGTGGCTCAAGCACCCACCGCTGCTTCTACCTCGGTGGATCCTCCAAAGCCTTCGGATCAACTGTACGAGGAGTCGGACAGTCACGTGCCAGGTGACCCTTTCCGCCACAGTTGCACCAGGTGCACGACGTATTCCACGTATCTCAACTGAAGAGATACGTGCTCGACCCTTTTCATATCATCGACCTTGAGGAGCTGGACGATGGCGATGAGGTGACTTCTACGGAGGTTCCTATGGGGATTGAGGATCGACAGGAGAGGATCCTAGGAGGATGGTCGATTCCTCTTGTGCACTTTCTTTGGAAGCACAGGAACCTCCAGGTGAGCACATGGGAGCAGAAGGCTCAGATGCGTGCTCAGTACCGCCTATGTATCCCTACGTTTGTGGTGAAGCATTACGGGGACATAAAGCCCTGTGGTGGGAGTAATGTAAAGATACGTAAATTCCAATGAAATTTTTTTTCTTAATTTTCTTTGGAATTTTACAAGAACGCAGTTTCTGACGGATCCTGATTCCGAGGCCCGGTGTGCCCGAAATCATTTTCCGAAGTTTTTCTCAGGTACGTTCAGTGAACGGAAGAGCGGGTTTTTCTAACATTTGAACCGGTACTCGGAATCAAATTCTGAGGGCACCGATGGAATCGCAGCGCCGGTAATTTCTTAGAAACGCCTCTTCCGGAGTTGCGTTTGCTCGGGTGTGGTTTTTAATTTTTGGGCTTAAAGTTAAGAAATAAAATAAATTGTACGACAATCTTTATTTTATTTCACTTAAGCCGCTTGGAAGCCACATGAAGCCACTTAAAGCAGCTTAAGCTAAGTTGATGAGGATAGGGTGCTATCCAGAAATATCCTACCCTCTTGGTAGGATATTTGTGAGGTGGGGCCTGCACAAGCCCCACCGTTTCTTTCTGCTAAGTAACGCACCCGCGAAAACCCATCATTATGAAAGTCAACTGACGCGTTTTCTTAATTTCTTAATGCACCAATTAATTGGGCGGTTTTATTCGTTGAATTAATAGGGCGGTTTTATTCGTTGAATTAATTGGGTGGTTTTATTTGTTGAATTAATTCGATGAATTAATTTAATCGTTTCTTAACATGTTTTCAATACGTTGGCATAATAATAAAATAAGACCAACACACGACTTATGAAAAAATGCTCTTTGAGAGGTTTTGAAAACTGTGTGCCTTCATCCTCCTTTGCGAAGAACGCGAAGAACGCGAAGAACGCGAAGAACGCCGTCACCCTCAGAGATTGACGACGCTTCTTCCGAGTCGTTCTTCCACGCAACGATCTCCGATCACCAACTGCTTGAGGTAGGAGATTTCGGGTTTCTTTTAAATCTTCATTGTGGTTTATAACAACACATGGATTTAATCGATATAATTAAATCTTCATGTTCTTGAACCTCGGAGTTCGTCGACGCATCATCGTATTCCGCGATGACGCGACGCCCTTCCGCGATGACGCGACGCCTTTCCGTAACGCGACGATCGCCTCCTTCTGCGGCGATCAAATCCGCGAAGAACGCGCGTGCGGCGACTTGACGAGGTAGGGGTTTTTTGTGAAATAATTTATATCCCCGTGATTGTTTCTTTTAAAACAAGAACCTGGGTCAAGTGAAATTTTAAATTATTAAAATTGTATTGATACGTTTTTCATGTGTTATTTATCTTCTCGTTTGTGTCATCTAACGCGGAGGGTGCGGGCCAAATAAACACGGTCCGACAACCCTCCGTCGTTCTTCATTGTTGTGCGGATTTGGAGGGTGACAACAAAACGTGCCACAAAGGCAATTTGATGTTTCCGCGGAGAAGAACGGGTCCCGGGAGGAGCAGTGGCGCAGACCAGATGGAAAACGGACCACCGGAGCAACTCCGGTGGCCCGCGGAAGCCACCGGCGGCGCGACGGCGCCCCGGAGCGGCGCCGGACAGGGCCGCCGCGGCTTCAGCCACGGCGGCGGAGGCTAGCGAACCCGCGGCCGCGCGGGGCCGGCCCACACGCGGGATGCGGCAAAAGCCGCGTCTGCTGATCTCCAGTGCGGCCCCACAGGGGGCCGCAGCTCTTCCAACCCGCGGGGGCAGCGCCCCGCGGCTGCCTCAGTCGGCCGCGCGGCCGAGCCGAGCTGGGCCGGTCCGACCGGCAGGGCTGCGCCCTGGCCGGACCGGACTGGGTCGAGCCGGGTCGGACCAGGTCGGGTCGACACGGTTCGGGTTGACCCGGATCGGCCGACCCAGGGGGGGTCGGGCCGGGTCGGCCCGGGCCCAGACCCCCCGTCTTCAGACCGTTTTCGGTCTTTTGCCCGTAACATGAGCTACGGGCCTCCGAACGACGCGCCGTCAGCGGCAACACGATCCTTGGATCGAGAAGGTCGTTTAAGTGTAACACACTCAAGGTTTCAGAATACTTTGGGTTCGGTTGGGTTGGTTCGTACACGAAACCAACCGGGCCCTCGGAGCAGAAATGCTCATATCTTGAGCTCCGGACGTCCGATTGACGTTCCGTTGACTTTTTTGTTTTCCTCTAAGTGAGACGGATCTTTTGGATCACTCCGCCCGAGGTTTGGACACAGGTGGAGTGCGGTCGGGTTGGTTTTGCCTTAAAAACAAACTGGGGCCCTGAAACGAAAAGGCCAATAACTCACAGACTGGGTGTATGATTGACGCGCCGACTGTCTCGTTGAATTCCTCTTGAAGAGACAGAACTTTTGGCATACTTCACCCGAGTTTTGGTTGCTGTTGGATAGTGGCCGGGTTGGATTTTACCCGAAATCCAACCGGGCCCCTGAAACAGAAAAGCTGATATCTTTCAGACCGGACGTCCGTTTGACGAACCGTCAGCGGCGTTGGTGATCACGTTAAGAAACAGTCCCTTTGAGTATACCCTATGGGAGTTTGGGGTACAGTTGAGATATGGCCGGGTTGGTTCGCACATGAAACCAACCAGGCCCCTGTGACGAAAAGGCTAGTAACTCACAGACCGGGCGTCTGATTGACGCGCCATCTGTTGTGTTGAGACCCCTGTGACGAGGCGGTCCCTTGAGATACTTCTTCGTGGAACCTTGTGATACTTGTAGTATCTACCAGCAGCTCATGGAGCGGACCCTCCCAGAGACAAGCGTGCGGAATACGGAGACCGTGTAGCTGGCTGAGACTCGACGAATGCTGATCGAACGACTCTGTGTGTTACGGATAGTCTAGGGAGGTGCGCTTGGTTGTAGCAGCACAAGGGATCACATAGTTGTAGCGGCAGAACCACGACGGAGGTGCGCTTGGTTGTAGCGGAACATGGGAGCGCTTGGTTGTAGCGGCAGACCCACGACGTAGGTGCGCTTGGTTGTAGCAGCACATGGGAGCGCTTGGTTGTAGCGGAAGACCCAGGACGGAGGTGCCCTTGGTTGTAGCAGAACAGTGGAGCGCTTGGATGTAGCGGAAGACCCACGATGGAGGTGAGCTTGGTTGTAGCAGCACGGGGAAGCGCTTGGTTGTAGCAGCATGCCCACAGTACACGACAGGCGGAGTACCTCAGCAGTCATAGGTTAGTGATCAGTACCTCGGAGTCATGACAGGACCATTGTACACTCCAGAGACGGGGCTCTTCAGCAGTTGCGGTTTCGATAATGAAAATCCTGATTCGAGATGAGACTTTAGAACTTGTGTTTACCTCATGTTTGATATGGGTTACTTGATAACTTATGTATATGTATGGGCATATACCTGGGTAGTGGTTATCCATTGTTTTTACAATCCTTGTGTTTCCTCAGGATTGAGATGGGTTACTTGATAACTTAGGTATATGTATGGGCATATACCTAAGTAGAGGTTATCTGTTGAGATCTTCTTTGTGGTTATCCTTGTTGGTTTTAGTGAGACCTGGAGGGTCTCGGGGTCCCTACTGAGGATCGTTATACTCACCCCTGCACGGGCTATGCCCGCACCTCGTTGTGTTGGTTGTAGATGACGGGCAGTGCTGACGGAGGCCGAGTGTTCGAGGACTGGACGGTACCCGGAGGTGGACTACACGACGAGTCAGTACCCGGAGGCGTACTACATGACGAGTCAGTACCCGGAGGTGGACTACATGATGAGATGACACATGGAGTAGGTTGACGGGCGAGAGCGTTGAGGAGGCTATCTGTACCCACCCTTCAGGTAGTATCCGTGGTGGACAACTAGGAGCTGCGCCATCTGTACCTACCCTTCAGGTAGGATCTGACGAGGACGACCTAGGAGTTGCTTCCTTTCTTCCAGCTATTGTTTTTTTCTGTTGTACTTGTTCAGTTGTAGTTGTACTTTCATTTGGGTTTTTATTCTGGCCCTTTTACTTTTCATCACTTTCTTTTGTACTTAGTGTTTTGCTTTCGCTTGTTCTCTGTAGTGTTTCGTTTACTTTTATAAAGGCAATGCCTTCCCAGTTATCGGGATTTACGCCTTTGGTGCTAGTCTCCAGCCCCTGGCCTAAGGAAGGCGGGCTTGGGGTAGTCATGACACAGTCCCCGAGGAGGGGTCGTGACATTCATGCACATAACTCATCTACTACGACATGTGGATGATGTTGTACAGTAGATAAAACTATGGGGGGCATGCTATGTTTGTAGGTGACCTTTCCAACCATCTACATGATATTGAATGAATCGATGACCCTACGAGAAAGATTTCCTCCCTTTCCAAAATTCTACATTCCTCTT
Source organism: Viscum album (assembly GCA_963277665.1). Lineage (NCBI taxonomy): Eukaryota > Viridiplantae > Streptophyta > Magnoliopsida > Santalales > Viscaceae > Viscum > Viscum album. The sequence continues at coordinate 561,397,255 of OY728147.1, read as the reverse complement.
TGTAGTGAGACTCATAGAAAATCATGGTCTCCCTTCATGAACTTAAAGGGTCTATTATAGCGATATACATATAAATTATTTCAACTGTGGGCCTCCCTCATCCACCAAAAAATGACATGGTATTCCTTGTTGTTACCTAAATTAACTCTGGGCCCCCATGAGATTACTCAAAATTTTATGTCTACCATAAAGCTGACCGACATGTTCTACCATACAGGGCCTTAAACGGTGGCATGTTGGGGGTAGATTGGTTTGTGTTTTTCTATCCGAAATATACCATTTCAAAGGGATCATCTTAGATCAGGTGAAAGTCTAACTGACATGTTCATAGCATATCCCCTAGCACATGGATTGTATGATCTGTTAGCCTATTGGTTGGGTGAAAAAATGGGTTACACATCCTTAACTAGGTCTCAAATTCCTTCAGTAGGCCTCTCCACAATCGTGACATAAACTGGTTTTTAGGATAAAAGATAATATTTGAGGTTATCCCAACAAAGGGATCAATCACTCATATGTAAAAATGAACAAAACTCTACATCAAACCCTCCTCCTTGATAGAAAATATGTGTACCAATTTCATGAGTCCATCTAATATCACCCATATGGAATCTGGTTATTTCATACTTCATAGAATCCCTATGACTATGTCCATTGATATTCCATCCCTTTTCCACTATGAGATCTCTAGGAGTTGCAACAATCCTTCCAGAACGTTGTTCTCAACCTTTAAATACTGAATGTGAGGCATTGGTAGAAAATATTAGTTATGATTTATCACATCCCAAACCAAAAAAGTTTCTACTGAAGATTTTTTACATCTTCCCTACACTAGGATTTACCAATACATGATAAGTGTGGAACTCCCACATCAACTACTCTTGCATAGGGACCAGAACCACGATCCTCCCCTGGAACATGATTTCATGATTCCTTATTCAGAATGTCCATGATTGGAGTCCATTATGGATATAGTATTCAAAAAAACCATTCATTTAGATACAACTCACATGATCAAGAACCAATAGATTTCGCACCATCTACTAAATAATGTATGTACACTTCTCCTACATCAGGGGAAGCTTGTAGGGAAGATAAATTCACTAAATAATTTTATACTAATAGACATTATAATTCATAAAAATGGAGTACACTACAATGCTTTCCTTCCCTATATAGTATAGTATCTTGAAGTCAAAGATGTGTAGGAACTCCAATTAGCATCGATGTCTCTAGTTTAGTTCTCTATGTCTAATGATGTACCTAAGACTCTTGTGGTCTAAGTAAAACACAAAATGATATCCAAGAATAAAATGTGTCCACATAATGAGGGTGTAGAATACCTCTACCATCTGTAGGTCAAGACATTCATAGTTCTGGTCATGTTGTATAAACTACCTCGACCGGTAATCGATAACTGTCTGGCACTGAATCAACACACATCCACTCCCATATCACTAGGCATTAAAATATAATACGAATTCCATGTATTCATCTAGTTGTCTCTCTAATGTAGAACATATCTCCCTCTCCATAAAATCCACAAAGGCCCCAAGTCACTATGTATACCAGGTATGTTAATTCCTTTTCCACTATAGGGTGGCCAAAAAGGGTGAGATCCTGGAAAATTCATCCAGAAATATCTGGTACTACACTTCCACAACAAGATATGTCCATACCTATGAAACACTCTTAGGTAGATCGTATTAAATAAATTCTTCAATAATGTCAAGATCCATGGATAAATATTTCACTTAAATGAAATCCCCTATAATATTACCATTGTGTATCATGAATTGTAACATCAACAGTTTTCTATAATGTTGGTTCTCTCAATAAAAACAATGATCCATCATTAAGTTCATTACATGCTGCTCCTATGATGTTGTGTTTAAGAGTATTTCATGGAGGAAGATACCAACTTACTGGTCCATGTATGGTGGGAAAACATAGTTCCTCAAATCCATTAAAAATGCATAAGAATTCATTACACCAAAGGGAATCACTGGAAACAATATTGCATGTATTGACATCGTAATTCCATATTTGGAAAGTAAATCTACAAAAACCAAAAACTGGTGACACCTAGACCAGATATCGATCTTCAGGAACCATACCAAACCTAAAAATTGGTCAAATATGTCACTATTCATCGATAAGGTGTATAGGATCTTAATAATGATTTGATTCAGGTGACGATAGTCCGCTCTATTTTATAAGATCTCATTCACCTTCATCAAATAAAACTAGAGCTACCCAGGGGGATACAATTGATCAAATGATCAATTTATCAGGTTGGTTTCCTAAATGAAAAACAAACTTCTTTAGTTCTGTAGGATCCATCTGATATTCGGAATAATATATCAATTTTCAGAGAGGATGACCGTCTGTAAAAAACTCCATCTCCCGCATTAGAGGTTGTTACATGATGGGGTTATGGAAGAGAAATTTTTAATCCTCTGTGATTAAATAACACAATTTCCTAAAAAAATATTGCAAATAGGGATACACAATCATACTAATTTGTTGGAGGATAGAACCGCTTGATCATAGATTTCAATTTTTATACCAGCATATCTCTCTCACTAGAAAGGAATAATTTTTCCCTATTTGTGTGTAGGAATTATAATAGTATGTGGTGAAAAGAAATCTAGTAATGGACCATAGAAAGAAAATTAATACCCAATATGACATTACACGGTTACATTTTGATGGAAAAAATTTCCAACGTGATCCTCTCTCTTCGACGAGGTAACTCTGATTGTTGGAAGATTAAAGATACAAAAGTATCATTCCATGTAGGAAATTTAAGGAGAATATTCTATTCTAGCACCTCTACTAGGATCCTTATATATAACACATTAAGTATTGTGATATTATAATTATTAGTCTATGTCTACTGAAAAAAATATCCAATAGTAGAAACACCCATATTGTATATTGAATCATCTCGTGTTCTATATGATCGTAGACAAACATAACATTTTGTTCTTTTTTTCCCCAACTGCTGGATCCTTGTGCTTTGCATGGGCCACTTGGTGGAAGTGGTTCAAGGATCTCATACCTGCATCCACCGCCTATAGATCAAGCTCCTCTATCTGTTCTTCCTCTATAGGGACCATGACGTCCCTCAACTATATGTTGTTTAATAATATGATATCCTAGTCGTGGTGATACATCAGCTATCATCATGAGATTCTTAGTGCGTCTCATCCAAAAATCCCATGAACTGTGACACCATTAATCAGAAGCATAGAATCAAACCTACCAAGGATATGTTGGTCCTCATTACATCCCCTTCACTATAAGACCACGTGCCTAGTCCCACTCACAAAATGGTTTCCAATGCCATGATTTTGGGATCCTTGTTCCTCCAAGGTGTTGAAGGAAACTCATCTCTAATGTTCCCGCTTCCATCTCCAGCTATTCTACATCCCTCTGATAAATTTTATCTATCCTTAGTACCATCTTAATAATCCGAACAATGGTGGGTATGCACAGAGTCACAACATTGGATTGAATCCCTCATCAAATACCCATATCATACTTTTTATCTTGTGAGTAGACATCATATATTATGTCAAGGGAGTAATTTGTATGGTTTGTGAACCTTTCTGCATAATCATCTATAACAACCCCTCGCTAAGAAATCCTCAGTAGCTCATGGATTTAGAATAATTGTAAGTTGGAGGGGTAGTGCTCCGAACGAAATGGCTTCTAGAATTCATTCCATGAGAGTGTCGACTCATCATCCATTTGTGTAATGAGGTTCCCCCAATTACCATATTCTATATGGACATTTTTGGCTTCTAAATCCACCACTTGAATCATTGTGGGCTAAACAAGACATTAAATACTGAACACCAGTCTATCATATCCCCTTTTGATTGGGGATCTAGCTGAAAACAGAACCTCAGTGGTATCTCATGATAGAAGTCATAGTGTACGCTCTTCCTGAATACATAATTATCCAAATATTGATGGATGATCTACTACTCGACAGATGGAAGTGTTGTTATCTACCAATTTCGAGGAAGTGGATTCTGGGATTTAAACATGAAATGAGGCATCATTTCTCATACAATCATCATCACGAACCATAGATGGTATTCTAGCTGGCTATTTTGGGGAGGAATATTTAATGTTATCAATGAGTACAATTACCAAATAAGAATATATATATATATAGTAGAAATATTGGGGTATTGACTCAAGAAGGGACGTAAAAAAATCAATCATATTTGATAAATGTATTGTTGACCCATCTAACAAATGTTTCAGTATAGTGAATTTAAAAAATGCTGGTCAAGGTCATAGTGAATAGAACCATCGGTTGTCCCTTCCATAACTGGACTCCATTTTATTATAGATGAAACATAGATACTATGAAACTTTTGTGCTAATCACAACCAATATTCTTATGGGGATACATCAAAACAACCTCTTATTGAATGAATATTATCAGATATAAATATTCCACGACCTAAACAATTAAAGGGATCGATCTAAAACTACCATAAGCCCATATTCAATGGATAGGGGTGGAAATATGTGCATTAAGGAATAAATACATATGGCAGACTTTTCATAAGAACCTATACACACTCTTACATCCCGATAAATAAAAATTAAAGGAGAGAGAATGTAAATGATGTAACACTGCTATAAGATAAATTAAATAGGAATGAACATCAAGACGATATATAAGTATGAACTTGTAAAAGGAAACGAAAAGGAAAAAATATAGATGTGCAACTAGGAATGTGTCCCAACCTGACATAAAATTGAAAAATTGAACAACTAAATGAGAGACTAGCTCCTACGTCCCCTGCTATGCCAACCGTAAGTGGTCTAAGAGCTATGTATCCCTTAGCTCTTATGAGGTCATGAACAATATATCCTTCATCTAAATAAGTAATGAAATGTGTGGGAGATCCCATGCATGGGTGACTATAATACTATATGATAAGACACCTCAAAAGATGATGGGAGAGCTGTAAGTGGTATGATAGAAGATAAAGACAATAGATGTACAAGGTATAGTGAAAGAGTACAACTCAACCCATTAAGAGAGTGAAATTATACTCATCCAAACACGTGGATCTCGACCGAGTTGTATGATTATATTATTATTGATTCATATATACCTATAACAGGAGAGTGGAATCATCCAACAAAGATAATCTAAATGATGAAATCATGTGGAATACCACGTGTCTTCACGTATCATAGATGAGAGTATCCAAATACAAAGACTGAATCAAAAATAAATAATATATATATATATATATGATCAATCGAGGAATCCCAAATGATAGAGCAAGTAGATCTCCATATCACCACCATACACAGGATGATGACTATCCAACAGTTTCATAATAATTCCATCAATGATTACAAAAATCTCACGTGTCTGCCTGGAATAAACATGTTTATGAGACTAAGTCACCAAACCTTTATTCTATCATCCTTTGGTGGCATTGGGCTACATTCTTGGTTGTAGGTCGTGTCACATAAATGATTCTCAATGGGGGATGTTTCCCCTTCATAATGAGTCCAAATCAACTTAAAACAATATATTTCCACTATATACAATAGTCTAGCGGCCACATGTTCTAGGTAAGGATCACATACCCTAATATGATATTAGGATCATACTCATATTTTCACTGAGGAACTCCACTATCCTATCCTACTAGAGGGTACCACTCCAGAATGTCATCAGGGAACTCCACTACCAATTTCTTCTAGAGGTTAATTATTCTATGGTTTTAAGGAAACTCCTCTACCCATCCTTGTTGGAGGTTATGCCCGAAACATCAATGATCTCCACTACCCAAATCTACTGGAGGGTAACATGGAATGTTCATTAGCTAACTCCATTAACCGGAACTGTTGGAAGGTAAGCATGTAATATTATTTAACTCAAATACCCATCCCTTTTAGAGGGTAACTCAGAAATATAATCAGTTAACATGACTGCCCATCCTTACAAGAGGGTAATCCCTGAATATCAAGCAACATCACTAAAAATCACTCCTGTATGGTAACTCAATGTGATCATTAAGGATTTTCACAACCTCAACCTTCTAGAAGTTAATTCCCAAAAAATGGGTCTCTTGGGAAGCAATATGATTTTAAAATCTTGCATCATATTACGATATCCACAATAGTGGGACCATCACCTTCTACATGGAATCATTCTCATGAGATATCATTTACATTACTGAATTTGAATCCAAGTGAAAATGTTACATTACACTACATCATGCTCAAATGGAATCTCATGCTCTTCATCCATGAGTCTCATTTAAATACACTATATTCATCATCAATCAATCACCTAAATTTCAGTGTCATAGTGTAATAGGCGGTTCATCATTCCGATATCGAATGAGGAATCATGTCCAATAAAGATTCCACAAAAGAAAAAATTTATTATTATATGGTGTTTCATTGATCTAAGGAACATGGACCAAAAAGGTATTATAATAAGTCCTAAATTTACCATATCAAATATAGGATCATGTTGTCGCTGAACCTTCATCAAATAGACACCTAGGTTAAAATATATAACTAATATAAGATTATTCAAAAAAGAATTATATCTCATGTATTATATCTTATATCATATATCTCATATCTTTTATCTTACATATTTTATCTTATATCTCAAATAATATATATCTTATATCTTATATCTTATCTTATATCATATATCTCATTTCTCATTTCTCATATCATGTATATTATATATTATATATTATATCTCATATCTCAAACCTATATAATGAGAATCCTTGTACCATAGTGATTCAAGATATATGAATCTCTCACCAAACATTTGGCTTATTGTTGATATTTCATTAATATGAGAAACCGATCTTGCTCGGTGCTGCTCAGAAATGCAGTATTAGGATCATAGGGATCTAATTGATGAAGAACATGATGAATTATGGGAGAAAGTAACCATAACCTAATGTTTTCAACATCACCATCAACAACATCATTGTCGATGATGATGAACAAGGAATCAATATTAGTAAATTGATTAAACAATATGGAATTTCACACATGGGAGCATAAAAATTTCATAACAATATATAGATTGAATAACGAATAATGATATACTCAATCATATAATCAAAAGTAATAAAAACAGAAAAATAAAAGTCTTACATATTTACTGGACAGATTGTTGATCAAGAATGCTTTCTCAGTTGATGGAGGAGCATCTATAGAATCTTCCAGATCATCATTTAATCTGATCTGATGCTATGTGGTTGTTCTTAATCATCATCCAATAGAAATGGAAGGAGTGATCACACTGGTGATTTCAGTGTTATGAGAGTGAACCTTGAAAAATATAGAATTATATACTTATAAACATATCTCTTTCAAAGTAAAATAAACAAATTAAATAATTAATTAAATTAATTAATCCATTAAATGCACTGCTGACGATTGAGGGTATATAACATCTTGTGGTGAATCAATTTAGGTCCCCCAATGGGTAAAAAACACAATCTAGACTCAACCTTGGTCTCATATTTGTAAAACAATCATCAATTTTAGTGTAATCCCATATAATTTAATTAATCATTTGTTTGTAATATTAAATATTTTATTTTTTATAAATTTAATTTAAGAAACACTGGGCCACCGAATAACATTTATTCATATAACATAGCTGTAGAAATATATTTATTAATTTTTCAACGTCATACAAGGACCAAATTGAGTCTCTAATCCATCTTTTGGATCCACCATTTGGATATACCCTGGAAATATTACCTTTGGAGATTCCCTATACCATCGTGGCTGAGGAATAGTTATCCATTTCTGGATAATATGAATTCATGATGATCTATTATTTCATGGATCATACTAATACCATTTTCTAGAGATATGATCTACTATCGGAGGTCATGTAACAATCATTGTATTCTGATTAAGGAAAAAATATATGCATACCTAATTCCATATGATTTAACCCCTCATAAACATGATATGAAAAAACCAATGTTGTACATAGTACAATAAGATGATTGTTGAATGATAATTGTGGTTTACAGGAACCCCATTGTAGGCCTCAAAGAAGAATATAATGAAGCGTGGTCAATTGGATAGATGTGATGGATTCGATTATGTGTCTATCCTTGTGTCCATTAATAAAATGATGGAGAAATATTGAATCACAAATTTGAGTCCCACATTAGTTATCCACTTGTGCTTCTGTATTGTATAACAATCAACATTTTCTGAAATAGGTCATGCATGCTATTGGGTATTAGAACCCGTCACAGAACACATAAATGTACTCATGAGTCTGAAAATGCTTACAGTAGTCCACGAGCCCCATACACCTTCATGAACACTGTGATTCCAAAATACCAAATCATATAGATATACCATTAGATCTCATTAATCTATGCATTCCACTTAGGTCATATTTCAAATAGGGTTTTCAAACATGTTCCAAAAGATAGGTTGATGGGATGGACCATGGTATAATAAATTAGCCAATTTGTTTTAACTAAACAAGGAACAAAAACTATTAAATATAATTTATTTAATACAAATAATAAAATGAAATGTATATTAGATAATTAAAAATTATATAAAAAAATTAATAAAAACTATTTTTTAAACAACAATAAAAAACAACTAAAAAATGACAATTATAATTACATTTAATTAAAAAAATTAACTAATGCGATTTAAATTTATCATAAAAATTAATCACTGAAATTCCCATTGAAAACAATCTATATCTTTTTATAAATTTTTATAAATCCCCAATTTTCTTTCAGTTTTTCCCCCAAAATTTCACAACATTTTTAAATTATTTCAATCTTAAAAATATAATGATAAATAATATTAGAAAATAAGACAAAGAAAATTAGAGAGGATAAAATGATGTTACAAAAAGTGATATAAAAAATAATACATGGATTATCATGCCCACAAAAAGTTAAATGTCAATCATTCACATTTTAAATTTTAAATTTATATATATAACAAAATCTAGAGCATTTATAAAAATTTATTGGAGCTAGTTTTTTTTGTAAAAATGTATTCCATAATAATGTATCAATTATTAAATTGATCTATCATGAATTCATATCCAACATATATATTCTTGGTACTATAATATTGTAACATGTTTTTTGAAATATAAATGGAATATGTACTGTCATAAAATATTGGAATTCACACTATGTGAACATTAAAATCATTAGGATTTTGTTTTACATAGTGGTTTTCAGAATAGAAATTAAAAACTAAAATATAATAAGACTCAATTTTTTAAAATGGAAATGAAAATTTATTTTCTAAAACCCATGAAATTTATAATTTACCAAATAAGTGATAAATTATTGATGTACACTTATTTCCATGTCTATAAACACCAATGTCAGAATCATAATATGTTAAATGATTAAAAGTGTCTTATTTGGAAAAAATAAAATAAAAAGAATTATTCCAAAAACATATCTAAATAATATTTCTATGGCATGTAAATGAATTTATATAGGATTATTTTGATATCTAACACTCATAAATTCAACGATCACGATGTCAAGACATGATGTAATAAGATAAAAATAAGCTTCATATCTTCCTCAATAAAAACTTTCACTAATAGAAATTCCAGATTCGTTAATATCTAGATAATAATTAGGGATAATCATGGATATGATAGTATTACAACAATCAAGATCGGATTTTTTAAACAACACTATTCATGTTTTCATTGATTTAGTAAAATACCTTCATTTCATTGATAAAATTAAATTTCTAAGCAATATTCTTAATTCTCCAATTAGACTCCTATAAAATTTTGTAGTCCTTAATTATTAAAAAATATTACATAAAATATAAATTTTTAGAACCAAATAAAATACCATCCAGATATAACTATTTAATTAATATAAAATTGGATAAATTTTTATAAATAAGGTTTTATCGATCATCCCATTATTAAAATCATTTTTCTGTAAAATTTCTGTCAGCATATCTACCCATGCCCTTTTTGATTTTATAAACCATATAATTAAATTATTTTTTTGAAAAAATAGATAGAAATTTCTTCACTTTTAAAACTAGTTTCAATATTTACATACACCTCTTCTAAAATTATACCATATAAAAAATCACATTTTACTACCACTTGAATATCTATAATTTTTTTGAATATGTGGAAATGAATGTAAAATATAAATAGATTAAAATATACCAATTTGTGAAAATGAATCCTTCAATTAATTTACATTTTATGGTAAATGACGTTATGTAAATATTAAATCCTTATTTAATAATATCTTACATGAATCGTAAACTTTATTTAAAAATAACCCTTTGGATCCAATTGAGTATTTTTATATAGGAAAATCAACATGTTTCACAAAATTATTCAAATCATTTTGGTTATGTTCATCATTCATCGAAATTATCCAATTTTAATATTTCGTAGATTCATTAATATTACCATACCTTAAATCAGCAAAAAAATTATAATTAATAATAAAATTAAAAGAGATTTTCTTGTACATATTCTATATTAATAATTTCAATTTTTTTGAATTAATGATCTCTATGATATTCTAATTAATAAGATCGTATTGAAAATATATTTTATTCCCTATCAGCTAATGCAATAAAATTTTCATCTTTATCATTATAAAATCGAAATCAATAAATTCCTTAATAAGACTGAAAATAATATTTAATATTTTTTCAATATTTTAAATGAACTATACATGCGTAGATTAATCCATATAAATAGTTATCTTATTATAAAATATTTATGAATTATTATTCATTAAATATCCTAAAATAATTCCTTCATAACTTTTAACATCAACTGTTCCTGTTTTTCTAATGAATTTATATTATAAACTATTTATTCAATAATTTTAATGTAACCAATCCTATAATTAATTTCATTAAATAGTTCATAATGGTATTTATTTAACAAGGTTGTAATATATTCTCTATTTAGGATATGTAAATATGTTTTAACTCATTCATCCAAAATAAATTTCGGTATGTTGAATTCTATTGGGAAAAAATCCCTAATGGCAACATTGTATTGTTGTTGGGTTGATTGTTTTTGTTGATAAAAGGATATTTTCATTGTCAGCTGGGGACCTATAGAGATATTATTGACCATCTATTTTGAATAATATCCAATACAATTCAATGGATTCTTGGGAAGTGGTACACAAAGTATGTATTTAAGGTGGCGTTATTTCCCAGTGTTTTACAAACTTTTGGGTCCACAATATAGAGAATAAAGAAAGGGTTTTTTTGGAAAAGGATTTTTTGCTCAAAACTAATGGAATTTCATAATGGTGGTAACATGTGAATAATCATGATTATATCATAAAATAAATTAATGTAATGAAATGTGTGAAATATTAGTTATTACGTGAAATGATGTCTATGTGCATCGAAAAAATAATGATGAATCCAATGACGAAAACGTGGATTACATGCCCAATGAAACATCAAATATGGATTCATGATATCTTAGGAAATGTTACACTCATAGAGGAAGATTCATAAGGAACTTTTTTGAATGAATTATTGTGTTTATCAATAACCGGCTACCCCCACCCCCCCTCCCATCATCATTCAGTAGCTCAACCTTATAGAAAATCTATCGATCTGAATCGTATAAGGGTATCGTGGAAAATGATTTTTTCATAAAGAGATTTTAACATAGAAGGTGTAACTTGTAAATATATTAGTGTTCAAATTAAAAATAAATCATTCATGTCTATAAATTTAATTCAAGACACCCAATGGTTGCATGAAATATTTAATTTTCAAAGTATTTATACAATAATGTGGTATTTATAATGTGGATGAATGTGGAACTCAATAATAAAATACATGTGGTGAAAAAATAATATTTATTGAATAAATAAAATTTGGATTTCTTGAAGAATCAGTGAGTGTTCTTCAGTTTAGAGAGTTTTGAGCCATCAAATTGTTACCGGTTGTAAAACAGGAGGGATAATGAGTCTGCTTTGAACATTGTAAATGGAAGTTCACTTTTAAGGGATTTGGAATATCATCACATTGTTGTTTTATTATCCTTAGACGTACCCCAATGTAGGTGAACCATAAAAAATTAATGATTATGACTCTTGATTTAATTTATGCTCGTATATTTCCATGGCAATGAGAGAGAAGTGTTTTTCTAATAATACAACATGATCTAAAGGGGATGTTGTTTTAAACTATCATTATTAGGGTATTTAACCATGTTGGTGTGTAAAATTAATTATTTATTTTCCCTTCAATATCCTAAAAAATTTTGTTCTTCCTCTATCTAAATCCATATTGTGGTTGAGTTATGATTATGAAAAATTAGTTCTATATCCATTATATTGTCAATATTTTCCAATATATAATTTATCACATTCTTATCCATTGTAACTTTTAAATTATTAAATAGAATGAATTATTTGATTTAGAAAATTTTAAAAATAAATCTAATTATCTTTTTCAATTATTCAATTTTATAATATATAAATTGAGTGTCTGTGAATCCACTGAAAACATCTAAAATTACAAATAAATATATCTTAATTTCTATACTAGAATTTCTCATGGGTTTAAATAATTCATGATAAAAAATTTATTATAATATAGTATTATTGTCCATATTAAAAAATCTAAAATAATATTTTTATTAAATACACATTATACAATAATGACACACGTAATTTATACATTCTTTAAGAATGGTATGTTTTAGAACCAGTCAATCTTTTGACAAGATGTACATTTGTCTATGGTGACCATGTAGCAATTATATTTTAAAAATAATGTGATATATTTCTACAACTTTTAAAAACATTACATTTCTCCAGGATAGTCTCAATAAATATATATTAGATATTTTCTTTAAATTTTTCATAGATGAAAAAAAAATTATCCTAAAAAAGATGAAATTTATTATCTTAAAACATTACATGCATAAAATCGTCCCAAAATGGTGGTATTATAAATGAATTATGTATTAATAATTATATAAATAGATTTTTTAAAGTAAAAAAAACATTTAATATAAATTTTTTTCCATCAACATGGAAATCCCACTAAATGTTATAGTACATCCATTACAAGAATGGAAATATAGAAATGTAGATATGTAACCACTCATATGAACGGGGAACACATTTTATATATAATATTTTCCTTATAAATATTTGTAAATTTATACTGATTAGTTTCATTGTTGTTAATTTTCATTATTTTATGTTTACACACTAAATATATTTTATTTCATTTGTTAAAAAATCATATTAAAAAATATTTGTCCATAATTTTCATAAATCATTAACAATTTAGTTAATGGGATATAAAACCATGGGTATAGAATCAAGAGAAATTTATAATAAATTTTAATTATGTCTTATAATGAATGTTTTATGTTATTATGGTATATTTAAAGAAGATATAAATATTCCCCTACGATTAACATCCCATATCAATAATTGATGGGAATGGTTGATCAACTATGAACTGATATGAATAGAGTCAAGGAAACATAATAAGTACAACTAGATCTAACTGAATTTTTAATGACATCTGACTGGTTAAAACTAAACATGAGGAGTATCCAAACTCCAACCATCCCAATAATCAGATTCAAACATACCATAATGAGTTAGAGTGAATTCACGATGATAGAGACATACCTACTAAGAAATATATGGGAGATCAAAAATAACTATATAACATCAAGAATGAGTATGTGGCACAGAATGATCTCTTGATCTCTCACAATGAAGAATAACTAACACTATTTCAATATATTTCCATTTTTTATAACATATACCGTATATACAGTAATCATGTTCCATATATATTTTTCAAATAACTAGATCAATTTCATCATCATTTATGAAAAGAAAATTTTATAGGAAAATTCTAAAAAATATATAGAGGCCATATTTCCTTTTTTTATTGTCATAAAATAAAACAATGTTATCCATAAAAGAAGTCATTTATTATCTAAAAAATATATCATCATACAATCATCACAGTTTTGTGACATTATATATAAATTGTTCTATAATAATTCTATAAGAAATAATTTAGATATTATGAAATATTTTAATATACCTTCCTCCAGATGAAAATAAAAATTAAATTAGAATTATCTCCATAATAGATAGTACCTCCATTACATGATTAGAATAATAGAATGTTAGATAATTCAAAAATCATATGACTTGGGAACCCATTTTATATATAACATTTTCATTATAAATAATTATAAATTAGTTCATGTTTAGTGTCATGGAAGTTTATTTTATTTTTTATGTTTCTATATTAGAACATTTTTTATTTCATTTATAAAATACATAAAATTGTTTTTAATTATTAATTATTTTTAATAACTATAAATAACTAAATTCGTAGAAAATTATTCCATGGGTGTTGGATGATAATAAAGCAATAAATATTGTTGAGGAAGCCCTATATTGAATGGATGAGGCTTTGTGGTACATGTAAAGACGATAAATAATGGAATACCGATTGATTTCACATCGCATGAATTAATGGAAATGGTTTATCAACATAGAACTGACCTGTACAAACAAAAAATGGGAAAAGTACCGCTAAATCTACAAAAGTTATAAGAAATAATCAAGGAGGTTCAAACTAAGCATGATAAGTATCGATATCCCTATAATAAAAAAACTCAAATTCAAAATGACCATGATGAGCTAATGTGAATTCACGATGAGGGAGACTTACATCATATGATATATATGGGAGACCAAAAATATCTATAAAACATCTTAAATGTGTATGAGGTAAAACATAATCTAATGATTCCTTACAATGAATAATAACTGAAACCATTTCATATATTTCTTACCATTGATGATGATATCACCCATATGTCCCAATTTATACAAAATATAGGGGATCCTGAATTCCTTCATCCATTCAATAAAATTTAACTCTAAAATGCAATTAACATTAATAATTATATTATATCCAAAACAAAACAAATATTTTATCGTATCTTAACTACAATATCATTTAATTTTATTCAAACTGAATTGAGTATTAACACCTATTTTTTAAAATTTTCAGAATTTTCTAACACTTCTTTTTTTTCTTGGAGGTTGATGAATATCATGCACATTAAGAAAATGAGGATTTAATGGATCCTCCCACAATTATTGAATACACATTAGGGGAATTCCATAATAATTTTCAAGTAGTTGAGATTGAGGAAAAAAAGATAGTTGTTACCCACATTTAAAAGTATTATTATGAATCTCACTTTGGTGTGTAAATTCTATCCAATTACTATTACTTTCTAAACTCATTTTTTAATTTATAATTTATGAAATCTATAATGTAAAAGATATAAAAATATATGGGGAAAATATATCTCCATGTATCCAACAAAAAAGATAATGTTTCATAAATAATTCTACCCATGTAATTAATATTATAAAAAATTATGAAAGGAGTGGATTTTATGTATTGTATCCATTAACGCCTTATCAACAAGGAATAAAAATATCATTCTAGAAAAAGACTATTGTGGTGTTTATAATCCAATATTATCTACCAACCGACTAATAATGGATGAAAACTATCATAACCCTTCTATATGTTTTAAAAGTCCAAGACAATCTATAGGGATTTATCCAATATTTGTCTTTAAATTTTTTTCTAGCAACATTCTGTTTCATCCTTATGAATTATTGTAGGATGAGGTGCTACTCGATATTTATTTTTCTGAAATATTTATATTATCCTTATGTATAATTGGATAATTATATTTTTTATGACCATCATGGAAGAAGAAACTCTATTGAACAAGTAGAGGGTGGTATAAATGTACATTTTAAAATGGTGTAAATTCCAACATCAATTATTTTATGATTCTAGAAATCATGGAGGTTTTAAATAATTTAAATTATTATTTTAAATGAATTTTTTTTAATGAAATTATTTCTAGGTGTATGAGGGTTCTCACTGTGTTCCGGGGATTTGAGACACATAGTGTTGGAAAATTGGGAGAACCTAGGGAAGTATAATGGTTAGTGCATGATTAGGTAGACTATGTGGACATGAAGTGAAACCCATGAATCACTTAAAAGTGAAATATCACATTGTTTGTGAATAGTTTTCTATCTATATGTCATTCCCCGGTAATTCTGAAACCCATCCCCCCAAGAAATGTGGCTTGTGCATGATTTGAGAAACTGTGATGGCAAATAGTGCTCCCTATTAGAGATGAAAATTTTAGAAAATTTCCACTTCAAGATTCTAATGTTTCTTTCTGATATTATCCCCCATTTCCCCCCTTTATACCTACCATATAATCCCAAGGCCCATAATTTGATGATTCTAGTCTATTTCGAGCATTAATGGTTGTATATGAATGCTATTGTTAAGTATAATTCATCCCTTACATCTCTTTTTTGTATTAGGGGTATTAGTATGAATCATATTATTCCAAATATCTAAAACAATATTTTTCTGGATGGATCTATGTAATAGATTAATAGAGTGTTTGGATCTGGTTTTGATGGAAATATTAAGTGTGAATTCATTTATATATTCGAGGTACATGGCCTACATGTAATATTCAATAGGCATTTGGTAGATTTGGTTGCATTTTTTAGGTGCCCCATTTTATTAATTTAATACGTATGAAGAGATTTGGTAGAACTAACACCTAAATGATGATATGAACCCTTAAAAAACCACCATGGGATCCGTCAAGGATGAGTCGAACAATTTAAGGCCACCTATGGAGTGTGCCAACCATTCCCATCATGGTTAATGGAAACATTATGTGCGAACTGGAATTATGATTTTGTATTTTCCATTAATAAAAATTAATTCATTTAATGTGATGTCTAATAAAAGTATATGGATAGTACTGTGTATATTTGAATAACCTCTTAGGGATTTTATTGATTGTTTTTATAAAATAGGATCAAATATATAAATTGTAATGTTCTAATGGTATCATATTTTTGAATGAATAAGTGACATAACATCTGGGGATTGTTTATGTTCTAATAAAGATAATTTTCATGACTTATTGACTATTCATAGGGAGTTAGGGATTAGAAATGGGAATTGATGTAATTGACTGTGTTATACTAATGGAAATTATATTAATGAATTGTGGAAAATTTATTATTCCCATATAGTTTGTTATGATTTGTGATACTGCTATTAGAATTGATTCAGAGGGTTGTGATGTTGTATTGTTTTGGTGATTTGATATATAAGATTATGAACATGTCTTGGTTGAGTGGTGTATTAACATGAGGTTCTACTCCCATTGTTTGAGTTTTATTGAGGATTTAAACATCATTCCACAATGCATAGATTTGGTAAGATGAAGAATTCATCTCCACCTAGTGGTTGCATTTGATGAGACCCCCTATACCAAATCCTAAAGGTGAGTTTCTTGAATATGTGATGATATGCTTCCACTAGTGATATAAGAAAAATGGTTTCTACCTTTATGGATAGGGATTTATGGATATTCATAATACATTCAACAAGTTATAGATTTGAATAATTTAATGAAGATGTTATATGTAATGAAATTGAAAATAATGGTTGGAATGAATAATGTGAATCTTGTTAGAAAAGAGAACTAGAATTTCCATTTATTCACATTACATTTATTTTTTATTGCATGAAGCACTTGTTTAGAATGGATATTTTTTTATACTTTTCGGGTTGGCCTAGTGACTTGTTCTCACACCCTTCTGTGGACAACATTGGGTACCTGCTAAGACATCATGCTTGAAGGATAGGAATTGGATAAGGGTCTTGTTTGTGGGTGTTGAGTTGGGAAAGAGACTTTCATAGTTGAGGTTAAAGACATAGAGTGAGGACCCTTTGGGGATTAATCTATTTATCTTTATTTTCTGGGGATCCATCACATTTGGAACAATAATTATGACATGATATGATTATTATTCACTTTTAGTTTTTACCTAGATTATGATACAATTAGTATTGCATGATTGTTGAATACTATATATTATTTAATCTATTTAAATTGTAATTTAAAATGTATTACTATGGTAATTATTTTATAGTATCCCCAAATGATATAATAGACCATCATCGAAAGTTTTCTACATCTTCTTTACCGGGAGGTGTGCATCTGGCCATGCGGTGAGAGGGCATAGAGCAGCATATTTGTAGCATTCGGGTCGAGGACATTAAAAAATGCTATCAGAGCGGTTATCTTGTTTGACATAAAATTTCAAGATGATAGATATGTGATTATGAATGTGTTAGGCCATGTAAATGAGCTTGTTCATTCTATTAACAAGACCATGAATGAGGTACAACCCAATATACTAGGGCAATAATTTTCATTCATTATTTGAATTTTTACAGTTGATGATATTTACCCCTTATGTGATGCACATATTGTGTTATGTTATTACTTAATGTTATTTTTCCCTTATCCTAAATGGAGAGGGGATTTCCATTCAAGAATCATTATAGAAACCTATAAATACAAGTGACATTCAAAGGGGTAGGAAGACACATGATGGGTGTGTGTGACGTGGTGGGTTGAATGAATATTAGATTATAGGAAGTTTATATGAAAGGGAATTTAATAACATTATGTAAATGGGTAAAATGGAAAAATTTTAAATAATGGTTGAATAATTATTCTTAATGAATGATTTTATGTGAGTTAAAATAAAATTTGTAAGAAGTAGTGGTATGATAATTTATCTAGGATAAAAGAATTTAGTCTTGAGTGTAGAAATAGTAATAAATTATTGGATAATGTATGACTTGAAAACATTGAATTGTTTACCCACGATAGATGATACCTATGGTATGAAGGGTCAAGCATAGTATTCATGTTCTAATAAAGAGATTTGGGATTTTGTATAAAATGATTTGATTATGTCAAATTGAAATCATTGTATTTTATGAATAATTAAATCCTTATGTTCTGTATTATAAAACACATATTTGGGATTGTATTGAAACTCTACCTTGATATTGAGTGTCGGTCGGGAGATAAAAGGATGTCACTAAAAATGATCATCTAGTAGAGAATTAATAGAATGTGGTGAAACACGATAATAGAGATGTTCGGTCTCATGAGAACCCATGTCAATTCATGAAAATTGTGGAATGAGACATTGGGTGGGTTGCACTAAACAAGATAGAGTTCACCAGGGTGTTTCATCTTCAAAAACCATCCAACCATTACCAGTGTGGGTGGGCTAGATGTAGAAAACATCTAGATAGTGTCCATCGTAACGATTATGGGAAATTTGAAGGCTTCTTATGTGATGTTAGTCATGTTGGGGGATTATATATTGGGAATTTTGTAGAAGCTCTATTGTGATATCATGGTGGAGACCGATCAAGATGAAGGAATGTTATAGAATGATTTTAAAGAAATTCTGCTAGAGAATTCCAATCCAGAAACCTAGAAGAAGGTTATGGAAATGTATTTCATGGTTCTTCCCAAGGGTATATTTCTATGATGTGCTATGCTATTCGTTTCAGTAACATGATTTGAACCATTCTATTTTCTATTAAAGAAGTGTTAGTAGTGGAGAAATGTTTCCAGGAAGGGTTGCGAAATAAGATCGGGTCTCATGTGAGAATCATCCATTTGAAATGCTTTTATGAGTTAGTTCATGATTTCCTTATCTCACAAGGGTACCTGATGGGTGATTCAGGTAGTGGACCTGGGGTACGAGTTTGATGAGAAATTGGTATGGATTCCGAGAGTAGGAATCATCATTTTGAGAGCATCAATAAGGGTAGTAGTGAAGAGAGTAGTATAAAAAATGGCCATTTTCTATAAGTGGTGATTGGGTGTTTTTATTAGTGTTCCAGACTGGGGAACATGTGAAACATGTGTTCTAGACCCCCAATTGAGTGCCAATCATGCGGATGGTTGGGGAACCTACTAAGGTTTTTCAAAAACATTCAATAGTTGGGCCTTGAGGGAGGATTCAGTTAGGTTCAACATTTGAGAATGAGATTGGTTACCCCATTTTAGGTGGGAAGTTAGATCTCAGTTGTTCTTACTGTTCATGGTGATTGATGTGGTACACCTAGGTCAGTGAGTACAAATTTGAAGAGTTGTGAAACTTGAAGAACTCTGGACTGAGCCTTTGGATAAGGGTTAGGTAATCTTCACATAGTTCATACTACACTTGGAGGTGTCATTTCTGGACCATTCACAGTGTGAGGTACAATTCATATAGATTCCAAGCATTCTAGTTCTTCATTAGACATAGGTTTCACACACTCTTTTATCACTTGTCAGATTGTTGTTTGGATAGGCCTAGCAGTGGATCATGTGTGTGGGGTTATGTAAATTAACACTCTATTGGGTAATATAAATAAGGATATATGATAATTTAATGGTTTTCTTTGGAGGATAATGGGTTCAATTTTCAGGGGACTTGTTCTTCCACGATATATTAGGTTTTTACCTAATCCTGGGAATGAATTGTTTTGTGTTCTACCAATATCATATCGACTATTATTATCATTGGCCAATAATCAAGTCTCCTGATGGATACCCATATTTCCTTCATGTTGAGTGGCATGTTTGTGAACTCCATACAGTGATTCTTTTCCAGCAATTTGGAAAACTCATAGCCCCGGTAGCATGTCTTGTGCTTGATGATAGTGAAATTGAGTAACCACTCTTTTATCACATTACAGATAATGTTACTTATTTTTTCCCTAGTAATTCTAAAGGATACCATATGAGAGAGATGTTTAGATTGTGAATGAATTGATGCCAATGGTAAAAATAGTAACCATTCACCGGTATAGAATTGTGCCAGCCAAACTATAACAATTTAAAGCATAGTTATTGGAGATGGAGATGAAAATAATAATTCATCATATCACATGATTTTTGGGATATCATATACTATTTTCCAAGTTGGAAAATTGATTAGTGTGGTTGTATGTTTATTATAGGAATATGAATCAAATTATTCTTATGAACTAACTCCCCATCCTCGAATAGATCTTATTTTTTGGGAAGATAAAATATTATTCAGTGTTTTCAAATATTTATATGATATTGGGGTATCACCACATGACTGTCACTGGTTTTGATATATCATGGAAATAAAATGAGGAGTAGGTACATTCTATGTGTGTTTGTAATAATATCTTTTACTTTGACCCAATGAACCATCTATGTTCATAGATTAAACGAAGAATATTTTTCAACCTTATCTAAATAATTTCATTGTTTTATATTTTTATAAAATCATTATATACTCCAAAACTCATGATGATCATAAAAAAGAACATGGAATCATCTTAAGTAAACTATGATAGAATCTGATATATTCCAAGCTATCCACGTTACATTTCTGAATCAATGAAGTTCATTTTTGGGGTCATGTTATCTTAGAGAAACTATTTTAAATAGACACATAAAAAGTGGATGTTATTGTGTCTTGGGAGAAGCCAAGGAAAATTTATGACATTCAATGTTTGTTAGGTTTCTCTGGGTATTACCATAGGTTCATTAATGACTTTTCTCACATATAAAAACCACAATTTGTGTAACCCATAAGGGATTTATGTATCAACAATTGAGGATTTCTATTATTCATTAAAATAATTGAACATGGGGTTGGAGACCACCTCAAATCTATTATTTCCTGAGCCGGGAAAAGGTTTGTATTCTTTTGTGATGCATCTGGTGTTGGGTTTGGATCAGTGTTGATGAAGGATGGTTAGTTCATTTAATACTGGTCCAGATAGTTAGGGCATCATGAATGAAATTACCCACACTTGATCTTTATTTGGTTGTGGTAGTTTATTCTTTAAATTGGATGAGAAATTACCTATTTAGAGAGAGTTTTACAATTTTTACAAATCATAAAATTATTATGTACAATTGATCTCATCTTGATATAAATCTACGCTATTGAATATAGGTTGAATAAATGTACAAATTTGACATCAAGTTAGTTTACTCTCGGTGAAAAGGTAATAGTATTGAAGATTCCCTGAGTCAAAATTCTCAGAATCATGCAGTTCATGAATCCAGCTTTAGGTGGAATGTGATGATATTGTTTTCTTTAATGAATCTGGACGTATTGTATGTGCAAGAGTAGATGATACTTGTTTAAATATTAGTTTAATACAAGATTTAGATCTAGGTCAAGGATATCCGACTTGAGGATTCAATGTGTTTAGATATGAAGGAATATTCTATTGTTAGGGAGATAAAACCTAGTTGGTCAATCTACGATGATTAGAATATTTGTGTTTCTGACTGTGTGGTTGTGCCGGTATTATGAAAAAGCATACCTAGATATTTGGGGATGATTATAAATTTTCTATTTGTGACTATGTGGGAAGTGTTGAAGAATTATCCTCATGAATGTAGGTGGTATGTGCATCCAAGGTTGAAAAATAAGTATCATCATATTTATAGGATATATTGGTTGCATGGTATTAGGAAATAGGTTGTGGATTTTGTGGCACAATTCCTTACCTATAATAAGGTTAAGACCAAGCATCAGCTTTCGAGTGGGTTTTTACAGTCATTTCCCATTCCATAATGGATGTGGGACGATGTAATAATTGATTTTATAATGGTTGATTGGAGAATGTCTCTTAAGAATTATTTTATTTGTGTGTTTGTTGATTAGTTAACTATGGTGGGACATTTCTTTCCAATTAGAGATACCTTTTAGGTGGACAGTATGGTAGTGTTATATCATTGTAAGATAGTGTTTATTCATGGAATAACGAGGACTATAGTTTCAGATCAAGATCCCAATTTCATGTCCCACATCTGGATAGGATTGCATTAGGTGATTGGTACCCATGTATTCTTTGGTATGTTTTTCCACCCATTGATTGATGGGAAATCCGATTGTAGGATTCGGGTGTTGTAGGACATTTTGAAGTCATTTTTCATAGATTAAAAGGGTTCCTGGGAAAAAATCTGTATCTTGTGTATTATTACTACAATAATATTTTCCATGCCTTGATTTTGATGTACCATTTTGAGGCACTCTATATCCGATAGTGTAGATATTTGTTGTGTTGGTTAGAGGCTACATATTATGGGATCTTGGGATTGAGTCTCATGTGGGAAACATTATATAATATTAAAATGATTCATAAATTCTTGGAAATGAATCCTAGAATGCAAAATATTTATCTAGATTAGCGTCATAGACCACATGAGTTTTTTGTTGGTGATAGTCTGTTTCTTCAAGTGTCTCCACAGTTGGGTCACTATCGAAATCAGATGTAGTGAATGTTAGCTCCGAGGTACATGGGCCCCTTTTAGATTGTGGATAGGATCATAATTTTTTATTAATTATTTCCTCTTCCAAAACAATATAGTAGAATGTATGATTTATATCATGGTTCATAGATTCAACATTATTTCCATGATATGGCTCTTGTGATTATTGTGGATGATGTAGATCTTGAGGTTGATGAATTCATTGTGGAGAATCTAGAATGTATTATGGATCATACTGGAAACATATTTCAATGTAATATGGTTCCATTCATTAATGTTTTATGAAAACATGGAAGCATTCTTGGAGATATTTTGGAAAGGGAGTGCGATGTTTTGGCCTAGGAGCACAATCTATTTTCTTCAAAAATTCAATGATTCTTGGGAGTGTAGATTGATGATGGTCTATTATAAGGTTGGGAGGTTGTAATATTTTGGAATTCTTGGAATTATGTAAAATATTAAATTTTGTGTTCCAATATCTAATTTTTGGTTAATGTAATTTCTTTTTAAGAGTGTGAGGGGCCTTAGGGGTGTTTTGGGGGATTGATAAACAAATGGATGGAAAAATGGAACCTCATGTGGACAAAGCATCGTATTTTCATGATTAAATAAAGAATAATGCCATCCCATGAAAAATGTACAACCTTGAAAGGTGTCATATAACATAGTTGGTGGAGATCGTGTCAAACCCTGTGGCCTTCCTGGGTATCAATTTGTCCTAACATTCCTTGGACAATTTCTTGCACATGGATTGGAAATGTTTTTAGGAAAACCATGCACTGTAATATTACTAAAAAATTTACTAAAATTACACTTCATTATTTTTATGTACTTACCTGATTTTATCCCCCATTTCTTCTATTGAAACCCTAGTTACCCACATTAATGACCCAATCTTCCCAATGGCCATTATCCTTCAATTATTGAAAATTTAGAGCATCACTAGTTTCAGATCAATTCACTAGGATGTATAACACATCCCTTTCTTATCATCTATTTATTAGGGATTTTAGTTTCATCTATCTTATACATAAGATCTAAAACCCTCTTTTTCTATTGTGATCTAGGTTATGGCTTTGATGTGTATGTTCCCCAGGATCTATAGAAATAATTTAGAGTATGTTCATGTACAGATTTTTGGTAGGTGGTCTATAAGTTATATCCCATATTATTGGTGTTGATTTGGATGCTTTGGGGAACATATTGTAGTATTTTTGATACTTTTGGTGAGATTTGACAAAATGAAAACAAAAATGTGAATTTGGAGAACTAAAAATCCCTACGGGATGAGTTGGGGATGACTTGATCGATTCAGGGGAACCCATGGAGTGCATCCACATTCCCAATAATTTTTAAAGGAAACATTATCTATGAAATGGACTTGTGATTAAGTAGTGTCCAAGATGAACATTTATATATATGTTAATGTTATTTCTAAGAAGAAAATATTTATAGTCGTGTCTATATGTGGATATATTCTAAGATATTTATTAATGTTATGATTAATTGGGTTAATTGTGATTAATTGGAATGTTACAAATGAATTATATCTTATACTAGGAATGTAGAAGTGAATTATCTTATGTGGATGATTGATGTTTTAATTGTGTAAATATTGGGGACCTTTTGAATATTCTTAATGTGTTAGTAACACTTAATTGGAATTGGGATACATGAATAAGTGATATTAAAGTGAAATGTGTTGATGGGGTGGGGAAAATATTAGTTCATATATTGGTTGTTAATGCATGAGAAATTCCTATTGGTATTGAATATGGTAGGTTGTGAGGTGGTATTGGGGTGGTGTATGGAAATATAATAATGTTCACATGATATGGTATAGTGGGGTTTTGAAATGAGGTTCTACTCCCATGAGTTGGGTTAGACTTTATCTTTAAACTTCACTACATAATGCATAGAGTATGGAAGGGGAAATAACACTATTCCCCTAGTTGATGAATTTAATGAGACCATATAGACCAAGGCTTTGAGGTGGGTGCTTCCAATATGTGATGATGTTCTATCCCCAGTGATATAGTGAGATTTGTTTACCCCCCATATTAAATGTGATAGATTAATATTGCTAATCCATAAAATATGTGATGGAAGTGAATTACTCATTGAAGATGGTATATGAAATGAATTTGGAAAAATTATAGGAACTACATAAGTAGTCCTTCTTAATTATTAGAACCTAAAATGTCTATTATTTACCTTTTAATTATTAGTTCATACATTTCCCACTTTTTTAGACTTGATATATTGTAGAAACTATTGGTGGTGGCCTACTGAGTTGTACTCACACCCTTCTCATGGCTCCATTTGGTACCTGATCAGAATTAAAGTTTTACAGTCACGAATAAAGAAAGGGCCCAGTGCTAGGGAGTTGATTTGTGAATGGGACGTACATAGATGAGGTTATAGACATGGATTCATGACCTTTTGGGTATTTATCCATGTTTTTCTTTTTTTCATTTCTCTCAATTTGGGCACCATTAGTATGACATGATATGGTTATTATTGATTTGTTGTTTTTAGAGAGTTTTGGAGATGCATGGTTGTTCATGTTTATTGATTATTATATATTGTTTATTCTATTTAAATGTCTATATTTTTTTTGGATACATTGGTAAATAGGGTGTACTCTCCTATTGTGACTTAACATCCCCATTCCTCTTGTAGGAAACAACTCGCATATGGGGAGGTAAACATGAGGTATTGTGGAGGCCCGGATCCGGGAACCTATTTAGTGTATTCCGAGGAAGGCATGTTACACTTTATCCTTAAAATTACAAAACTATTTTCTATAAATTGAGTTTTAAACAAAAAAATGTATATCTATGTTAAAACTAGAAAATTCATGCCAATATTAGAATTATTTTTCACTATATTTATCATATTTATATGAGTTTATTAGGAACACTATGATGCCACGATTTTTTTGTCAATGATAATAAGTTGTAATGTGTATGATGGAGAATTGAATAATTATTTTAAATAACATATATTGATACAATGAATCATGATTTGGGTGAATTGGATGATTAATGGAAATTAAATATCATTATAATTTATCATGATTTTATTATCAGAAATTCATCTTAATTTATTATTATTATTATTCACGAAATATATTATTTATAAAAAAATGTATTCCATTCATCATGGTATTTCTGGACCAACTATTTTCAATTATATGTAGATCAAATTTCATGAGGGATCTTGGACTATGACACCTATAATAACTTTCATTAGAACATTTCAAATCCAAAGACTATGTAAAACATTATATAAAATTATTGAGTAGTCTTTTTCAAGCCATTATCCATGATAACACATTTTAAATTTAACATTGTTTATCCCTTAGATACAAGGAATGAACTTATTTAGGATGTCACATATTTAAATACATTGTTATCCATTCCTACCCTCCTCTGAGTATTTTTAATGAATTTTTTATTTTATAGTGTTGTTTTAATGAATTAATGGTTGAAGGGATTCACTAAATTGAATATAAAAACTGTGGGGGTTCTTGCTTTTTTGAATTTATAAATGTTTTTTGATTTATTCATTTTAGTTTACTATAAACACTATAAGAAAAAATAAAAAAATTTGTATTTAGTTGTGACTTCAGAAAAAAAACCATTACTATAGTGTTGCCTTATATTATATGTGGTTAGCCCGTTGATGTGTGGTTTTTTCAACAATTAATTTCTAAATACTAAAATAATCTGAAGAATTTTTTAAAAAAATAAGAAAAATTTTGAAAAAAATTAATACAGAAAAATACAGGGGGAGTAATTCATTTATTGTGTTTTCATTAGTCAGAACCTTTACATTGATCTTAGGGTACAATAATTGTAAATTTTAAGTAGATAATTTCATTTCAATAGTACTTTTGATTTTATTCATTAAATTTTATATACTAGCCTTCTCTTCGATCCATAACTATATAAATAAATTCATTACAACTGTAAGACTCACAATCATTAGTGACATTATTTCAAGTCCTCATGATTTCATCTTAGTTTTTTTAAAACAGTTTAGGATGTAGTTATTTTTCAATTCCATGTATATGTATCATGTATTTAATTAATTATCAAAAATTTAGTATAATTTTTACCTTAAGTCATGAGGGAGAAAGATATATAGATAGTTTGAGAATCAATTGCAATATATAGTAATCTGTAATTATGAATCTTGAATGAATGAAATTAGAATTAGAAATATTTTGGAAAAGTGTGAATGTGAAATACTTTAGATTAATATATATATATTAAAATTATTAAATTTAATTTATATTTTATGGGAAACATGAATTTATTTTACCATTGATAAGTTGTTCAATTTTAGTTTTATGATTTTTAAATAATATTAAATTTGTTTCCCTCTTGAATTGGTCTCTATGATTTTATACACACAAAAAAGAGTAGT
The DNA here is from genome assembly GCA_963277665.1 of Viscum album. NCBI lineage: Eukaryota > Viridiplantae > Streptophyta > Magnoliopsida > Santalales > Viscaceae > Viscum > Viscum album. The sequence continues at coordinate 561,369,507 of OY728147.1, read as the reverse complement.
TTATTTGGTGGGGAAGGGGGGGGGGGGGTTTGGTTCAAAAATATTTTGATCCAAACTTTAAGAAAAATTTATATTAATTATAAATTATAAATAATAAATTATCACATTTAAAAATTTATTTATTAAAATATGAGAAATTTAAATATTAGTATATATTTTTTAAATGAATGTTAATATTGAGAATATTTTCCTTATGAATTACTATATTTTGTTGATATCTACTAACTATTTTAAATTTATTTTATAAAATAAAATTTCCAAATGTGATAATCATAAACCTGTCGGCCCACATGCCACATTTCCAATCCAGTAGGGTCGACGGGCCAAGAAAAAATTTTGGGAGGTGCTACCAAAAGTTAGTGGTGATTCATAACTTATGTGGGTATGTGAAATTTAGAATCATGCCAACTTGTGGTTGATAGGTCTCCATGGTGATGGAATCAAGGCATCCCTAGAACAGTGCAACACCCGCCACATTTCACAACCTACGACCCCAGCCTGACATCATTTTCGGTATCACATCTGGGATTCACATATTAATCATAATTAAGATATACTAAAATTTAATTTTTTACGTAAAATACTAAATTAATATACAACATCAACCAAAATATCATTTTCCCAATTTTCATCGACCACCTATATTCGAACACACCCTAGCTACCACTGATCATTTCACAATGGAAGTCAACACAATCTATACTATATGTAACCGTAATGGAGTCTCCATGTTATCCAACCATGATTATTGAGATCATAAAAAAAATACCAAATATAAATCCCATTGTAGAATGGGTGACCTTGTGGACCTTGAACGACCATGTAGTTTCACATTGAATAGAAGTTAACACCAAGCATTCTAATGGGTTATCCATCTAACCACTATGATTTCTGAATGAAAAGAGGGATTGATTATAGGTCCTACAACACTAGATCCTAGTATGAGAAATTTGGCTCACTCCACATCATCCACACCCAATGAATTCCATGCACATAAGAAGATTGCATCAAGGGATGATATTTTTCACAAGATGTAATGATATTGAAACACGTGATATCCTCAGGTGAGTTTAATAATTATTTTATAAAATATAGACACATTATTTTATTTATTGAGGATAAAAAATATATGAAATATAATAATGGATATATATTTATTTCCCCCTATATAAATAATGGTGGATTTTTACTACAATTAGGTAGAGAACCCAATCAGGACATCGATGGCCACACATTAGAGAATCTTGGTAATGTACTTTTTAATGAAAATTTCCTACTATTTTTATTATTATTTATTATAAATTTACTATCTATAATTTTTTAATGAATGAATTTTTTTATTAAAGTCTTCCACTAACTTTAGTATTATTTTTCTTAACCTACATCACTCTTTATGTGTTGTATTTTAATTTCTTTTTCAGTCTCAATTATATTATATTTTTTTCTTAAACTATATTACATTATCTATAAGTATTTTCTTTCTTTTAATTATTGATCATTAAAACATCTCATTATCCCACCATTATTATCATTATCATGATAATGGGGGATTGAGTCATGGCCAACCATTAGTAGAGATAATGTGTTCTTATATTATAATTTTTTTTATTAAATGTTCTATTTATGGATGTGATGATTGATGTTGATATGTATGGGTATGGTGATTTTCCACCACAACACTATACATGGATTAATTTTTATTATTTTATTTAAATATATTACCACTCTTATGTTGATCAAAAACTCATCATTTGGTAATGTTGAGGCATTCTTGATGATGAAACAATATATGGTGACACTGGGTCCTGGATGCTAGCTCAATAACGACTATGGTGTTCATTTAACCTTCATTACTTTTAGAGGGGGAACAATTTTCTATTATCAGTCAATATATCAATATCAATACATAAAATAATTTTAGTTTAGGATGGATAATGCATAATTTAAATATCGACAGGATTTGAATAATCATTTATTAATTTTCAAGCAAAAAAAAATAAAACCCTCTTCCATGTTCATCAATTTAAAATACCATTTTTCATTGCATGTTAGGTAAGTTATAGATTTTTATTTTGGTTTTTCCAATATAAAAATTGAAATTTTAATTATTTTAGAATATTATAAAATTAAAAAAACATTTATTTGTTGGTTAAGTAATAAAATATGTGAATATACTATGAATCACATTAATTTAGATGACCATATATAGACAATTTCCATCATTATGAATCAAATAGAATGTTATTTTTTCATCCCATTCATTACTACAAACTCAATGATAATTTTTAACAAACTATTTTTAGGATTTATTAAAATCCTAAACTAACCGTAGGACATGGCTTAGGTTCTTCTGTAAATTGTAAACGTAATAGATCACATGTATAATGGTAATATGAAGAGAATAAAATAAAAAGAATAATTAAAGAAAATTAGGGATATATATATAGAAATAAAAAACATAATAAATAATGATAATAAAATAAAATGAAACACACAATGATATAATATTAAGAATAGGAAAATGATTGATATAACACATGATTGAAAAAAATCATAGATTACAATATGTAAGACAACAAATTGACATATCGAGATATAAAAAAATGAAAATAAAAAATAATGAAAGATGTGCATCGACCATCTTATCCATACTATAGAATTTCGACCACAATCGATATCTCTCCGCAATGGAAACAAGAAAGGATATATATTTTTTGAGGGTGAAACCCTTATATATCCATTCTAATTTTTTCTATCATTCTGTATCTTTGGTCAAAAATTGAATGTCTCTATATTTTTTATATTATGTTCTCAACACACATGTGGATGTCAGGTGTTTTTTTATCTTTACAGATTGTGTAAATATTCCTTTTCAGATCACCATTCTCATGTGACTATTTTAATGGGGTTTGATGTAATGTGTAATGTTTCATGGTGCATAATAGTTGTGTATGTGGAGGAGGGACACTCATAAAGCACACCTACCATTTATCCTTCACAGTGGTTTAATGGATGTCCCATTAAAATTAATTGTGTTTGTTTCATAAATATGGGAATATAAATGGTTGTCTCAGGTCCCCAATGTCATCAATGTTGGTATGGGTCTCTGATGTGGTGTTATGGTTTTTGTTGATTATTTTATGGGGATTTTCATGGATACTATAAGGATTTTTTAGAGAGTGGAGGTGGTGTAAAATGGAATTAGTTGAGAGTCAATCGGAATTTCATTGTTTCCATGTTCAAAAAGAATATGTCAAAGTGGATGGATGATTTTTTTTTGATAACATAAAATAATTTGTATTTACTATCCCAAATCAATGTACAGGATGACTTCATTCCACATAATTATACTATCCATAAAAAATACAATAAATGGAGTATGACAAGAGTTATAGGATCCATACCACTGATGGTGTCTTCTTCCTATCACTTTGTGGATCTAGAAACAACACACTGGTGTAATGATCAGGTTTCCCAATTTGTGTAACATATAACTCACAATTAAAAATAGGATAGAAAAAATTTGGATCTTAAATCTCCATGAATTCTTGTTGGCTTTTCAGTGTGAATTGTGAGCTTGTAGGTTGAGGGACGACCTAATTGGGATTGTTTATGAAGAGTAAATTTATAAAATTTCAATGATTTCAATGGAATATAAAAATTAGTACCAGGCTTAAAAATCATAAATTTATAATTCATATATTACCATTGAAATTAATAATTTTTTACTCTCCTTGTAACATTAATCCATTAACTAATTTGAAAAATGACAAAAAATCATTTAAATTCATTATAATTGGACTAAATGAAAATATTTTTTTTTATAGTTTTCATCATTGAAAATATTTTATATCAATGAGAATAATCCATGAAAATAATGTATTATATTGTTCAACATCCAATATGTGAAATAAAAAATTCAACAATCATTCAATTTCATTGGAAATAAAAAATCTTGTTTTGAAATTCCGATTCATAAAAATCATACAACTTTTACCTCATCACATGTATAGTAAGCACTAAATACTTCTATAATTATTTCTATATCAATCAATAAGTGTTATAAAATAACATGAATATGTGGAAAATAATTCATTAAAAAATTAAATATTATAAACCCCTAATTTTATTAAATCTTATTCATATTCACATCATGGATTTTGAATTTAAAATTTAATACCTTTTAAAATATAAAAATATGTCAATATATTTAAAAGAAATAAACTGGACTCAAGAATTAAAAATTTAGTTCACCTACCCATTACCCCACAAATTATAGATTTTATACATCCATTAAATAGGAAAAAATAACGAACATGGTATAGAAAGAATGTTTTAAAAAATAGGTAATGAAAACAACATAGCAGAAAAATATAGTAAGAAGAAGTAGTGGTCGTTCTACTAATATACTATTATTTGATCCAATCTTACATAAAAAAATGAAATGAATCCATTGAACGGTTGGTACCTTCTACCTTTTTATTTCTTTTACATTCTATCTTGTTTTATAGGATGGTTATTTCTATTAAATATTTTTATATATTAAATTTATTAATTTATCTTGTGTTTCTAAATTCTATAATTGACTCATATTCCACAATTATTGTATTAGAATCACAATTTACTATTCATAATGTTAGATATTCCTCCAATTCCATTATGTATCTTCTACATAACATTCTGGGGATCATCATAAAACTTTAATCAATGGTGGATTCTATCTTTTTCACCTGTGACTATAGTATGATATTATTATAGTAGATCATCATTTTATTTCATATCAAAACATTCATGGTACCACATAAATATCCTTTTTACCCCTTATTTAACTATAGGAGTATGTGTTCAAATTATATTGAAAATGAAATAACATCCTCTTCATGTTTATCCACCCTTCATACGAGATGTTTATCACCTATGATTTATTCTCATACATCCTGCAATAGTGGAAGTGTCAAGAGATTCTCATGTTACTATTAATCCATAATGCCTATAAAAAATCCATTTACTTATACTTCTCAGTGATAGTTGGCAGTACAATAGGGTTTTTATGGTTGTTCCTCTATATTATCTACAATCACCTTAATGGTATAAGATATCTTTTGTTGGAACCCCCATGAAAAAATCTCTCTTGTTGATTGTTTCGTTCTATCCAGAATGCATCCTCATTTTAGTAGGGAATTCATCACCTCATATAGTGGAATAAATAGTAACTATAAATATACTACTCTTGCCAACAGTACACGATTGATTTTATCTTGATGAAATGTTAGATCTATGATGTTAGCATGTCTAATATATGACATTAGAAGTAATGGAAATAGTAGCTCGATTGTAAGCTCCATTAATTCTATTAGAAATGTTAGTAATATTTATTTTCCTCCATACTAAAAACTAATAATGTGGAATATTACTCATTTTTATTTTAGGATGCTCCATGGAACTCAATGAACACCATAATGTAGCATTGAGTATAAAAACTCATCTTCTATGCCATCATGCCTTAATAATGGATGAATGGGGACTAATTCACTGCATGTCCCTTTTAGACATCCATTTTCGGTTCTCTAAGGCCATTTTAGGTTCTTGAGGTTATCCATGGTGACCGATGAAATGACAGTAAAGTTGGGTTTGACCATAAAAATTACAGGGGATTTTAATGGTATATCTATGGAGATGAAGTGTAGGTGAATTAAGGTCATGTTGAAGGAGTTCATTGAAGTGGTGTCTTGGTGTGCCTCTAGTGCATGATAACAGATCTATATATAAAAAATATTGTGTTTTATTTAGGAATAGTGATCATAGAAGAGTTATATAATGTAACACTAAATTTTGTTTGTGAAGCACTAATGTATTGAAATTAGTTCCATTGCTATCTAAGAATCATTCTCAAAGGATGAGATCATATTAAAAATGGGTTTCATTGATCTGCATAGACCATAATGAAATTGACCCAACTATTTATGATCTCCCCCTTGTGTATATCACACCATGCCCTACAACCTTTTATACCTCCTTGTGGAACCTCCTTGTATTGAATACCCTGTTATGGGAAATCGATGTGGAATGGATCCTTTTTTCGTTTAGATTTATCGAGATTATGCAATTTTTTAAAACAAGCAATATTAAACCATTATAAATATTAAAAAAATGTTTCTCTTATAAATTCCAAATCCCCAAATCATTTAGTTTAGTAATTTAAATCTATTGTAATTACTAAATTACAAATAATATTTATAGAATAATCAATTAATTTCATGGATATATCCCTTTTTATTCACCAAAATCATTAAAATTTGTATAATATTATTCATGAAAATATGTGTGCGTCATGTTCCCAATGATAAACTAAAATTTTATTCAATCATAAAATCAAAACATTGATTCCTAGAGGGAAACAATGTAACTAATATTTTAATTCTAAAGAAAAAAACAAAAATTATTATCAATATTAAACCATATTTTCATGTTTTACATTAGAAATTAATTCAGTAATCCAATTAAAATAATAATATCATTCACATATTTAAAATTCTCACTTTCGAAAATTGTTGTGGTTATCCTTTCTTTCAGTCAATATTCTCTATTCATTATCAACTAGCATTAAATTTCATTTCTTACTCTCTTATAATCATTCCAATAATCACTCATGATACAAATTTATGATGATTTAATATTACATAATGAGATCATGATCTTTAACGATAGGGTTGAAATTGAACTAACTTATCATCCACGTAATGATACAAGGAACATAAAATCCTGAGGAATTTTTAATAAAGGATCATTTAATTATCAGGTTTGTGGTTGGTAGGAAATGAGATTACTGTAAGGATAGAATATGGAGAATTATATATAAATTAAATTATTGTATCAAAAAGTAATTTTTTAATGAAAATATCTCATTTGAATTATCAACTACCTTTATCCACGATCTATGTAAGGGAAAATAATATGATAGTATAATGATTGAATTTCACCTTGTCAAATTTCAATAATAATTTTTCATTTTTTCATTTTCTTTCAATCAATGTTTTTAAAAAAAATTTAATTTTTTTTCAATTGAATCATCGAACAAACCTCACATATTCCACCTATATAAATATATGAACATTCTTATGTTTAAAGTGGATTATATTTTATTTACACAAATCACATCCCTTTTCCTATTTTTTCTTTTTTTTTCTTTAAGAGAATATATAAATTATCATTAAATCAATTATTAACAAACTGAAATAAAACCACATAAACTATGTAAATATAACATAGTGTGTCCTATCAACCATTAATTCCCTCAAACCAAAACATCAACTTTTAATATATCATTAAAAATATTTATATGTGGCATGGAATGGAAAATAATCACTTCAAATATAGATAATCCCAAATAAGGGTAAAAATTATCTCCCAGTTTAAAAAATGATAAATTCTAATGGTGGAATAAATTATAAGGGACTATCAAAATATGACCCATTAATTTTGATAGTTTTGCAAATTTATTATCCTTGAAAAGGATTGATGAATGTTTTTGTATGAGAAATTTTCCAAAACCACAAAATAAAAAATATTAAGAAAAAATAGGAAATAGATGGACTCAAAATACTCATTTTAATGAATGATATAATTTTTCATAATCATAAATTGGATGAACAAAAATGAAAATTTCATAAATTAACATTGTGATATTTTGTTGGGAAATTTATTGTATTTGAAGAAACTCTTTCCCTTAAATCATGATTCATCATTTCAATATACATTATTTTCATTAATTATTCATTTTTATATATTAATCTCCTTATTATATTATCCTTGATGTCCAAAAAATTTGAATCAAATGTGTAATTTTAATTAAATCATCCATTATATTTCATGGAATGAATGAAAATAATGTATTTTCATCCAAATATCAATTCACAATAGCGAATGGAGTTTTGAAAATAAGACAGAATATCAGAATAATGGAATTATTGTTAATCATAAACAATAAATTATTGAAATATATATTCATATAAATTTTCATTCTACATAGTTACATTTTTTGGGACTCCAATTGATTTCCTTCATGGGGTACTATAAAATAACTCTTACCAGTGCAAGAACCAATACATTAAATCTCAAAGGTGTTAATGTAAAATGTGATTTTATCCTATACTCCTACATAATAAAAATAATTTAAATATTAAATTTCAACCGAAATATTAGTTTTTTTCAAATCGTTGGATCAGTTAAACTTCATGGGTTGAAATTAGTAAATGGTTTAGATATATTTTTTCCCTTTCATAGGTTCTTATGGTAAATTTCAATAGAAAATTTTCATTATTTTCCCACAGAAAATAAATTTGATTCCAACATCCTCAATATTTCTCGAAATCGAGAAAAATGGATTGAAATAAGTATCGATAAAAGGAATTTCCTCCTAATAATGAATCTTACTCTTCATTAACAGCAATAATTAATTGTAGAGAAGAACAAGATCTTTGAGTTTAATGGACTTTTTCTGAATTTATTTTTCATGATAAACTCTGATCCACTACTAATATATTAATGAATATTAAAAAACTCATTCATTTTATTGACTCCATATTTTAAAAATTAAATATTAATTCTTTTCTAGAACAAAGAAATACAAATTGTTTTTTTTGGAATGCCAATATATTTATATATCCAGATCCATTGGAAGATGAATTTTTTATCTGTTAAACAACATTTATGTTCTCTTACACATGGGTTCATTATAGGATATCTTATAAGGCCATAATATTTTTTAAATCCATACTCTATAATCATCCCCCTTAGTGTAACCTGTTTACCCAAAAAACATTTTACATCCCGATTAGACTCATCATCATAGAAATTAGTATATGGATTGTTGTGTGAAAATTTCATTTCATTTACCCCATACATTTTATCAATATCCTACATATTCTTTCGATGAAAATTAGTCCTTTGGTCACTGATGAAATCTATTTCTACTCCAAATATAAAAAAATAGTCCTGAAAAAATCATATATAATGATTTCACCATATGTTTTGGTGGACCTGGATTCAACCCATGAAATAAATAATCTACAGTAATTAAAATGTACTAATTCCCAAAATAAATTATAGGGGTTCTCATGAAAACAATACCCCATGCATAGAATATTTCAAAATAAATGATGGTTTGTTGAGGAATCTAAAATATTTTCAAAATATTTCTATAATATTGACACATCTCATATATGTTAAAATATTTATTAGAAACTGTAAACATTATTGTACTATTTTTTCTATATTAAAAAACATTTATAGTTACTCTTTTTGGACCAAAGTGGCTTCCATGTGTGTGATAAATATTCAAATATTGATTTTATTGCACATTATAGTAAGAACCAACTTATTATATGATATATTTAAATTTTTGGTTGAAATAGATGATCCCAAATATATAATCAATCATTATCCTTATTATTAATTTTCTACTATATTTTAGGTAATATGATACTTTTTATAAGACAAAAAATTACTATATTGTCATACCATGTTACTTCACCATCTATTATGTTGTTTTTCTCAATCATTATTTTATAATTTAGTGGTCTTATAGTGGAAATTTCAAATTTTGAAATATTTTGAATATTGAAAAGTAGATAGATATATATATATATATATATATAATCTATCATATTATATTTATCAATTGGATGAAATATTCAATGGGTAGAATCAGTATTTCAAAATGTTCATTAGAATTAGCATCCTTACTTATGTAACTATGTGTTTTATTATCATAAAAATCATTATTTTCCTGATAACTAAGATATAAATTAAAAAAAATATAAGAAAAAATGTATTAAATTTGAGAAGTGACAACTTTTTTTAATATTTCATTTGCGGAATAATGTTCATGGACACATGTTTTGTTTTTAATTCCTTCATTATTCTTCAATTTTTTAAAATTTAGTTTGACAATTTAACTAAGAAATACTATTGTTAAAATACTATTCTTCATTATTGGGATTGAAATCACAAAGGATAATGAAATATTAATTGAACTTCCACCTATAATAATTTTTAATGGAAAACTCTGTTAAGAGTGTGACAACTTCATAGACTTGAATCCATCATATATTATTTCAAACAAAGAACTGATCATGTCCACGATATGAAATTTGTTTGTTCAATAAGAGGGAGGGAAAATATTTAATTAAAATAATATAAATATTTTCATGTATAGTGTCATGGTGGAAGTCACCAATCTAGATAAATTAACCTTCCATCACTAAAAACATAAATAAAATATTAATGAAATCTACTGAATAATTTTTGATTACTTATAATTACTTGAGAAAAATCTTTAGATTGGTTTCATATTATAAGGAATAAAATAACACATGTAGAAGATTGAGAATAATAGAATAAAAATAATATAAAATTTAGGATAATTATTTATAATGAGGTAGAGAGATAGAATCAAAATTTAATAGAATAGATAATGAAAAAGCATAAAATAATACATAGAATGGGAGAATAAGAAAGAGGAGGATGAGAAGAATAACAAGAACAAGATCATAATAATGATTTGTCGAACACATATTTATAAAATATATATTCATTAAAATATGATGTATTTTATATTTGAATTAAAAAAAATTAAAATGAAAATTAAAATGAATAAAAATTAATCATAACCCAACATCTCCAATATATGGAATTAAAATTCCTAATAAATCTGTAAAACTAAAGAAAACACAAAAAAGACTATATATATTGGTTAAATCATTCCAATTCCATTAAAAATATTCTTTCTTCCAAAATAAATAAAGATTTTTTTGAGGAATGTAACATTGGAGAAGATGATTCAGTTAAATGGATGTTTTGTCAGTTTGAAAGATTTATAAATGGTCCAAGTTCTCACGGAGAAAATCTATAAACAATAACTCAAATATATATATTACGAGGATATCATCCAAAAAGATTTATTTTAAAGACGGTCTCCATTGATTAAATTATAAAATATTCAATATTCTAACATATAATAACTAATAAGGCTCATTACTATAGTGTAACTTAGAGTAGAGAAAAACATCGAATGAGGAATCTACAATGAGAAATGTATTTATTTTCATTATAATGTTAATTAATACTCTTATAATTTTTAATGTGGGTTCTAGGAAAGTGAATATGTAATGGTGAAATTTTTGAAGAATATTTTCATTCTCATGAAAAATAAATATATTAAGTGACAATTCAGATTAAAGTTAAAACAATACTACTAGATACAAGATTCTAATAATTTTAATGATGTTTTAGAATTAACATGATAGGAGTGATGAAAAAGGGAATATTAGAAAAGACGATCCCAAAACACAAAAAACCAATGTGTTAAAATGTGAAATTAATAAAATACAATAAATATTTGTTTGGATATTGGAAATGCATAGATAGTTCTATGTTAAGAACCGATTTCAATTGTTAACATGAGACATGGATTCATTTACTGATGGGTTTCATGTGTGTTGTATTTGATTCATGTTTCAATAACATAATTACTCATTCTAGTATAAATCAATATACTATATTTCTTTAGGAAAATTAAATGTATTCTAATTTGATTTATTGAAATGTTAATTAACTAATTAATGGAAATGAAGAATTAAAAATCATTGAATTTAGGTAATTAAAATGTATTCAGATATAAAAATAAAAAATATTAAATAATTCAATATATTGGGAAACTAAAATATGAATGTGATCATCTAAATAATTTTGTTTTCCAAATTGATAAATTTTAAATATGCATGATTTTTTTTCAAAGATAAAAGAGTAAAATTATTAAGTTGATTATATATTGAATTTGAATGATAAAAATTAAAAAATAATATTTTATTAGGTTTCTGATGATTTCAAAAAAGATTATAATTAATATAAAAACAATAATTAAAAAAAATAAGAAATTAATAAATTCATCATCTTGATATAATGTGAATGTTAATATAGATTTAGAGACCAATCAAATAGGGAATATGAATTGAATCATGATGTCCACAATATTAAATATTATATAATTTTTTTCTCCAATGTAAATAGAAATTTGATAAAATATTGTCATTGATGAAATAAAAAACCCATAATAAATATTTTGGTTCTAATAGTTCATCGCAAATGATAAATAAAAATAATATTAATTTATTGTAAATAGGATGTATTTACTATGTAACCTATTTTAAATGTTGAATAGATGTCCATTATGCCAATTATTTTTATCTATAATTTTTACAATCATTTGGGAATACCCGAAAACTCATTTTATATTTTTTTTCCAAATGTACCACTAATAAATCATTTTAATATATTTGGCATCTAATTTTTTTTAATAATCCAATTGGACCATTTTTTCATGGGTAAAAATATATTATGTTTAAATTTTTTTCATAACTCAATCCTTATAAGTATAAAAGTCATGTGTTATTTATACACTGGATACTATAGAAACATGACATGTTATATTTATAAATTTCTATCCATTAATTCATGTTATAGTGGTATTGTCATATACTGGTTGAACTATAATGATTATATTGATGGTATTGTTGAAGTTGGTTGTTATAAAACAATTATCATTTGACATGTATTGAATGAAATTAGTTTAAAACATATTAAGAAAATTATACCGATGTTCTGTGATGAAAAACTAAATTTTATTTTTGAAAATGATAAATGTGCAGGTCTAAAATTTAAATATGTTTTACTTTTTCAAGTTAAAAAAAGAATATTGATACTATTCAATTATCCGATCCAACCAACCAATTGGTTGACTGTTTAAATTAGTTACAACTAGATGAAAATATGTGGCATATGATTATTTCCAATGAACATTTCAGACTTACTAAAAGTCTAAATAAATCAATAATATTTTCTAAAATTCCTTAACAAAGCAATAAATATTTCTATATGGAATGAATTATTAGTAGTTAACCCATGTTTTCTTTAACCTGTGGGGCTTGAATGTTGTTTTCATGATGAAAAAATAATAATAATATTACTAGGACTATGAAGATAATTATTTGGGGTATTTAGAATCAAAATAAGAGACTAATATGAGTGTGTTTCATGTATGGATTATATACTTGTATTGATATCATTTTCTTTTCAAAATTAATACGGATCTTTTAAAAATTAGTTAAATGAATACATAATTTGTTTACATTTTTCACCCAATATATTTTTTGATGATAATGATAAAAATTATCAATATTTTATTCCATATACTATTCTCCTTTCATTGTTTAAGAGATTCAATTACATTTCATCGAATTTATATTTTCTATCTAAATATAAATTTTAAATCATCCATATTAGTCAACTATTAACTAATCACATGTTTAGTAATCCATAATACCTTTTATAACTGACTCTAATTAATCCAATTATTGTGATCAAAAATCAATAAGAGGGTGAAAGTATTTCATTAATAATGGAAATAGTAAAAATCTAAAATTAAATACAAACAAGGTTTGTATTTACAATATGATTTTGGAATATAGAATTGAAATTAATTTAAATAATGAAAACAGATCAATGTATAAAATTAAATTGAACTAGATTCAAATTTGTATAACTTCCCCATCTCCAAACAACATAAACATTCTACCCCTCCATTAATGAGGATAAAATTCTGGTAGAATGGGTAGAAGGCATGATTTAAATAAAAAAGGATGAAAAAAGATAAGATAAAAAATGTAGAATGTAGTAGTGGTTGTTTTCACCTAATATACAATCCTTCAATAAATTATCAAGGACAGAAATACATGTATTTTCACTTGAAGGAGATGCTTCTATATAATGATTCTAATTTTTCCAATATCATTTTTTAAATATTTTATGGAATATATATAGATCTTTGTAAACTGAAATAATGATATTCTGAGGCACGGTTAGTGGATAATTATTTTAAAAAATATATGAAATATACAAGATACATGCACATGAAATTTACATTTAAATGTGTAATAACCTATAAAAGAGACTTTCAATAGTTATTTGGTGAATCTGTTGAGTTTATATCTTATGTTTTACTATAATTGTGACATAACCATGTAGTGGGTCATACATTCTATTTGGGTGAGGTTTTGGGAGGATGATTAAATAAATAATTTAATTTAATTAGATGAGATAACCTAATATCGTTCAATATAAATGATGTTACGGATAGTTTTTAGGGATATATAGCTCACCTAAAATATTTATTAGATCCCTTTGAGAGCATTGGTTGAGCTTTTGTTGTTGATTTAATACCAAATAATGCATCATAGATCGGTGTGCGATGTATTTCAATGATTTCGCCAATGAAAACAACATGAAATTTTTATTCACTAGTTATTGATCCATGTATGAATAGGAAGTTTCTATATTTGGATTTACCCTTGATTATTTCATCTTATGGGGAATGTGAATCAAATAACTAATGAATTGATTTATTGATTGTGCCTATTGTGGGTATGGGATAAATATTTTTTTGGTATTCAGTGTTTTTTATGGGTTATATTTTTTTTTAATTTTTTTATTCTAAATAGAAAAAATAGACGCCAACATGAACATTTTCTAATTATCATTCCTCACCAATTTTTTTAATTTCCTAAACAATCCCCAATTCATCCTAAGAATTTAATTTGGACAATGGTTTGAAGAATGCTCAAAAATTAATGGCGGATCACCCATTCCATGGTGCAATATATTGATACTATAGATACAGGTTCAAATTGATGATGTTATTGACATATGATGACTAATAATTGATCAATAATATATATAAGGATACATGTTATTCTTATTTTTGACACACAATGATCGATGTCATGTGTGGATAATTTTTGAAGGCATTTGAATGAGAAAATATGGCATTCGGTGATGGAAAAGGTCATCCATTATAGAATTTTTGTTTTGTAGTGAGACAAGTAGAATCGATTGTGCAGGTTGATGTTCAAGAAGAAGATCAAGTTTTCTATGAAATTCTATAGAACATGGCATTTAATTTAGATTATATGACACCTGGGGGCTTATCTGTAGTTCTAGGGTGTCATTTAAAAATTTAAATATCTCACATTCTATAACCCCTATCACATGAATTGTGGGTCAACCAAGAAGGTAGGTGTGTACCTCATAGGGAACACATACATGAGTAGGAATACTTGAGATCAGACCCATAGTGTAATCCAAAACTTTCATGGCTTGGCCAGGGGTACATGGGAAATCCTCTGTACCTTGAATCATTCTCGAGTACACATGCTTGGACACGGTACTCTAACATGAACATTGTCCATGGGCATTAACCATGATACTTGGGTAGGACCATGTGTTGAAGTGGCTTGTCATGTACTACAAGTACATTCTGTTTACTCATTAAATGATGTCATAAAAGAATTTCTCCCTTCCATTTGCACATTTTTAATTACAGAGTATCACCTTGATACATTCCAAGAGGATAAATATGTAATATTCTATTATTTATGGATGGTGGCCCTATTAGGGGTACATATTTCTCACATGGAGTTGTGGGAATCAATCTATAAGAAAAAATGTGAGATCCTCTACTATCATCTTTCAATAGGTGGAGTATTTAATATTTTCATGATCAACACTTCCTGATTGTCGACTATATATGTTGGGGTTTATTCCAAATTCATTTTTTCTATACCACATTTGTTTTGGTGTGATCGTCATCTATTAATTTTTTTTTCTAACAAATAATGTGTACTTCCTATGTGAGACCAGATGACCATTTTCATGACCCGCCTCCCTGATCCACGAACATTTTCATCTGACCCCATGGGTCTCTTGTAATACCTTTAATTCCTTCCCACCACACCAGAGGCTATTACTCACTAGGGTCTCTTATCAAATTAATGACTGTCCCCAAACGCTAACACAGGTTCTTTCAGTGTGTTTCGTTCACATTCACTCACAAAGAGAAAGGTGCACCTAATTGACATGGGTAGTAACATTTATCCTTTTACGTATCATTTTTATTGCGGTGTTACATTATCCACCACATTAAATCACAACTCTCTAGTTGTGGAACCCAATCCTCAAACCTAGGCAGTGCCTAACCACTTCTAGCTGGGTATTGTCACTGATACCATTTTTTCACGAACCGAATCTGGTCACCACTAATACCGGCACCAAACCCTAGCCATGACAAGGACCGAAGGGAATTCCATATCCCCACGGGCTGGAATAAGTGCCATGGTATCATTTATCTTGGTTTGGGAATGATTTACCTGAATATGTATACACAATACATCAAAAACATTTGTTAAAATGAATCTGAAGAATTCATACCAATAAGGTTTATAAACAAATACCTAACTGAACACATAAGTTTAAAATCAATAAAAAAGGAAAAAATACATAATAAAACAAAAAAAAATATCCCCATGGACTCCACATGACAAGGGGTCATCACCCCAAAGTCGTTTCCACAACTCTTCCCCAAGGATGGGGCTAACACCATGAACCACCATCACCAATATCCTTTCCATTACTTGAGTCAAACATGACCAAGTCTACTTACACCCATGGTGTGTATGTTGGGTGTGAGACTATGCCAAATATTATACCTCCCAATGATTCCAAATAGCATGCAATACAATGTGCAAAATAGTGCATTTTTAATACGCAAAGTAAAGCAGTGATGAAATCCACGAAATGAAACATTCAATTGAAAATAGTTTTCGGGAAAATGTTTTCAGAAAGTTCACACATTTAAATACAAATTTTAGATACTGGAATGTACTTCCAATAACACCCCAATACATGGGAAAATAAAAAAACACAATGAGCAACAAAATCAGGAACACCCCTAGGCACTAGATATTCTCGGGCCCCATGTACCTCATGCCTCGGTGTAAAGTAACCATAGTAAAATCCATTCTCATGCATGCACCACATTTATAGAACATACCCATAAACTAGTGGTCCCCAATAATCCACAACATATTTTTTTTAGAGTTGTAGTTATCCCAATACTTGGTGAAACATGGACAAAACCCATCCTGTCCACCAGCCGTACTAGTACACATCTGCCACACCAAGGTAACCGAGCATCCACCATTGTGCTCAAAAAATTTCAGAATGATACATATATCCATTTTCATATAAAACAGAACTACTAATAAAATAAAATCAGTACATTAGCTACAAAACTTTGAATCCATTTAAAACACACATCAAAACACCTTGAGTTTCAATAAAACAACCTCTCCAAATATTTCCCTGTTTTGAACCCAAAAATCTTTGAAAACCCCACTTGAACACCATATTTATACTCATATTTATCAAAAAAGAATCCAAATCACCCTAAAAATTTATTTAAACTCATTACATGAGTTATAAAACAATCCCAATAAGCATCACAAAAAATACCCATGTAAAACAACCAATTCAACACCAAATTGGAACTTAAAAACTGCATTCTTAACAAAAATCACCCAAAACCAATTTCCCAACAGAAAAAAAATTATAATAACATTTAAAATATTAATTTAAGAACTAATATAGTTCAATACGGTCAACAATGTATTTAAAAGGAATCCCTTAATCAACAAATAAATGATTTATTTGAAAACACCACAAATTTCACATGAAATTAGCACTTACAATTCCCTTGCATTACAGACACCACTAAAACCAATTTTTGTAGCACAAAATCCATGGTTTGAACATGAAAATATAATAACCACAGTATCTGTGTTACCATTATTTCATAAAAAGTGGAATCACCTACTAAATTAGTAAAAACCTTGAATCTTTTTTTTGTGAAAACCAAATCACACCATCCCCGCACCAAGAGGGACCAAGATCAATCCCAAAACAACAAGAAATGACCCATAAAACCCAAGTTTTAACCGTAGTTTAGAAACACTACCCTATTGAAATTTGTTACATCATAAAAATGAGATGAAACTTCATGGAAAGTCGAGACAAGGAGTAATAATTGAAAGTGTTCTTATGGAAAGAACATACCTTTTCATATTTGGCCGATTTGAGAAACCCTAGGATGTTTGTCCATATATCATGCTATCTAAGAGCACCAAAGATGGGTGAAATAGACCGGGAACGTGTCTGGTTTCAATGGGCTCATGTGAGACTTGGGATCACCCAAAAATACTTAATATTAAAAAATTTAAAAAAGAAACAAAATTTATTTTTAAATCTGGAATTGGGCTCATGGTTTGGCCCAATTCATTAAAAGTCACCTATTCCTCCATAAAACCTATGGAATCCCAAAAAATTAATGAATGGAAAATAAATGACAAATACTTTTAAAATATTTCATGTATGTGACAATTCTCCCCACCATGAAAACACTCAGTCCATGAAATTCAACCATAAGCTTGATCAGAAAACAAGAATGAATACTCTTCCTCAACCCATGGATTCTTCTGCCATGTATCTTGTGTATCAATACCATGCTTCCAATGAACCCACACCAGTGGAATGGACTTCTCACGACACACCGTGTCATGGGAGTCCACTATTTGCACCGACTGCCCAATAATAGACAGGTCAGGCTCTAGCTCCAGTTCTTTGCAACTGAGCACAGGGGATGGATCCGGGTTGTATTTCTTTGACTGGGAGACATGAAAGACGTCATGGATGGATGTCAACTGAGAAGGTAAATCCAACATATATGCCACATTGCCAATACCCATAGTGATCTCAAAGGTCATGACATACCACGACATCAACTTACCTTACTTCCCCAATCAATGATAGCCCAGACGGGGGGCAACATTCAAGAATACCATGTCACCCACATTAAACTCTAGGTGTCGACACCTCTGGACCGCATAAGATTAATGACGAAGGTGAGTTGTCAACAAGAGCTACCTAACCAACTTGACCTTCTTAGAAGAATCCTGCACAAGGCATGTCCCCAGCAGTGAAGTGTCTCCTACCTCACCCCAACATAGGAGGGACAAACATGGAAAACCGTAGAGCTCCTCAAAAGGGGCCATTCAAATCGAGTATTGGTAACTTTTATTATAGGAAAACTAAACCAATCCCAAATGGCTATCCCAAGAACCTTCTGTAGAGACCCGTAGCCTGACGTACATGGACATTACATTACATTTGCGGAATACTTAGTACATAACAAAAACACACACACACAAGGATCGTAATAGTTTAGTGTCTTTGGAAACTCGAAACGTAATCTTCTAATCGTGGTGAAAGTTCTTCAATATCTCCCATAAAGGTCATCCCTTTTTTTTTCTAAAACCTTTCATTATATCCTGGGGAAAAGAAAACATAAAAGGGTGAGCTCAAATGCTCAGTAAGGGTATACAAAATAAATAAAAATCATATCATATCTTTTTGAAAATCATAACCTGCAAAAGAGATCATAATATCTTAACATGGAACAAATCATAGAAGTGAAAATAAGATCACCATAATCATAACATGAAACTTGAAACTTTGTGGCATGCACACATAATCATGGAAAATCATTTCTTGTTAGTCATGACTCATTGCCAAGACTATCTTAGTGGACAAAGTCCCTTTCTGAATCGAGTAACCCTCGTTTCAGTCCTGTTTCACTGAACCGGTATAACCTACCATTCCAGCCATGTCTATCTCATGAGATATAAAATCTTTACCCAATGCATTGGAGGGAGATATAGGTCCCACCCATCTTATAATGAATCATTTCTTATGTGTGCCACATAATCATAAAACACACATCATCGCATAACACATGTAACAAAAATAGGATTCTTGAAACATCATGACATCATAAATCAATTCATATAAGATAATGGAATTCATAAAAATAATTCCATCACAACATGATCAAATCAATGTAATAATAGGGATAAAAAACAGAACCCTTTATTATCTTAGATGGAAAATAATTTTGATAAAACACTTGAACTTCATTCTTGAGGAAAATATCCTTTCTTCTTCAAAAACATTTTTCCTTTCATAACATGCCATACAATTTTAAAATAAAAGAAGTTGATTAAAAATAAACTTGAAGTCTTGTAAAGGAAGCTTCTTGGAAATAATGTTTTAAAAATCCATTCAAGCCGTATAAGTTAAAAAAAACATTCTTCGTACTTTTGTCGGAAAGTCAAAAAGTACCTTGTACGAAAAACGACAAAAGATTCCTTTCATACATATTACTAAAAACTCCCCGAAGGGTAAAAATGGATTTAAAAAATTGTAGGTGGATGGAAATAATATTACATATTGATGAAACATGGATGTGGATGATAAAATACACCCCAGTAAATACTTACGAATAAACAATCTCGGATAAAAATGAGATTGTGATATTTCCCTTACCTTAGGTCCGACTTGCTTTGTAAGTGTCCGAACCTCCTGTATAATGATTTAAATCATGTTATTGACTTATTACAGAATCATATTCATTGTTATGATATCATATATGGTTCACTTATGACATTATATTACCCGTTCTTTTGTAAATTCCATGTTAAAGAAGCGTTTTGGGTAAAATCGTTTCATTTATCGTAGGTGTTTTGACTTGTTGTTCTTGACGTCATTATTACTTATATCATGATTTACTTACTTCCAGAATATAAAATATGATTTATATATCATATATATTCAGTATATATATATATATATAATAGGTAGATAAATAAAATGAAAAACACCGTTCATGGAGACGGTAGTCCGTACGTACGCATGAACGCTGTTTTCCTTTCCTTATTGTCTTGAAATGGAAGTAAGTAGATGACATACATATGTATATATATACATAAATCAAGTATCTTTATAATGTCATATATTTCATTATTATTTCTTATATATACTTTATAATCATTCTTAAATGGTTAACATGGAGAATGAATCTCATCGCGTCGTGGAGACGGTAGTCCGTACGTACCCACGAGCGATGATATCATTTCTATAAATATTGAATTGAATTGGAGTGGATTATACAATATATCAGAATCAATATGATGTTGTAATAACTATGTATAGTTATTCTTTACACCATTATACCCATCCATGTAAGGTGGTGGTGGAAAATAGATTACACCACGGCGTGGAGACGGTATTCCGTACGTACGCACGCGCGGTGATTTCTTTTTCCGTAGGATGGATAGATGGTGAAATAGGGTTGTTTCATACTTATAATAACATATAAGTATATGAGTGATACTGATGTTATTACTTAATAATGAAACAACCTAAGAAGAAGAAGTGGAAGAAGAAATAAAGATGAAAGAATTGGTAACGGTAATTACCTCTTCTTTGAAGTGCCTCTTTGAGACCTCCTCTTAGGGCACTATAATTGGTCTTTGAGGAAGACCAGAACCTCTAGGATGTTGCTAGGGAAGTGGAGAAGGGATTTTGGCAGGGTTTGGCCGAGCTTGAGTGCTCAAATTGGTGTGAGGAGGAGGGGGAGGAGGTGTCCTTTTATAGGGGAGGAGAGGGGCACCTTAGGAATATCTCAAAATATTATTTTATATTAAAGTCAAAATCGGTTTATAATGGTTCCAAATGGTCTTATTTCGAAGCTAAAGTGGGGATGGGTAGCAATCCTATCAACCAATAAGATTTAGACAAGTTTAGGGTATTATTTTAACCTTATCAATTAGATTTAACTCTAAGTTAAATAATTTTACTTTTACCGTGTCTTTTTGTTTTCTTTCACTATATGGTTAATACACTTACTATAACATGGCAAACGAACCCCAAATTGTTTATTATTAACATATATATCCTTATATAAGTCATTTGGCCGAACCTTAGATTTTTATGAATACAATAACAATTAATAATATAATATTTGATTTAAAAACTATTTTGTGTCAATTTTGACACTATTTGATATATGATTTTTGTGAAAGTCATAACAGAATTATATGTTCGAACCAAGTTGATTAAATAAACACTAATATATCATAGTAACCTAGAAAATTAGTGGAATTCATAAAAAGTCTCAAATTACATTTATTTTGGTGTTTATAACATCAATTATGTCAATATTTCATTAATAAGATAATTACTACATCATCATTGTGTCATAAATAAATTGAATTATTTAAAGTCTAAAAATTACAAATAAAATATCATTATGTAGGAAATCTTTTTATATTTCTAATGAATATTTATAGTCGAATTTATCTTATGTATAACCCCATATTAAAAATGTTTTAGTAAATAAACTTTGATTTTACCTCTTTTAACTCTTCTTTGAATTAAATCATAATAAATGTCCTAATCTAATCCAAGTGGGCCTAAATGGTCATATTATATTCATAAGGTTGTTTTTGGCCGAATTACACTTATCCAATAGAATTAGGACATGTGTTAGGGTAATAGTAATATCATATTTACCCTTAGTTACCCTATTTACTATTAACCGTGGTAAAAAAAAGTAAAAAGTTACTATTCACCAAAAATTATTTTCATCTCATTGAACCACATTTTAGTCCTTGATATTAACCGTGTCTGTCGGATTTTCGAAATTCCATTCACAGAAGTGGTAAAATTAAGTTTTATGGAAAATTCAGTTTTTAACCTACCACTTAGTAGTTTCACTATTCATCAAAAATTGATGTTTTTCAGAACAATGCTAAAATTTCATCCTAAGCTATATTTCATATTCCGAATTCAAAAATGAAGTCTATTTTACCATATTCATAACATAGATGTTGCATTAATTAATTTTATAATTAAATCCCGCTGTTAAAACAAATAGCGTGTTTTTAAGAAACAATATCTATCAAAAGATTGACACTTGTTTATGTCTGGTTTAAATGTAAAATTACATACAATGACCAACATTTTATTGAATTGTAAAAATATATTCTAAATATACTTTAAAACCACTCAAATTAATAATTTATCACTATTAATTATTTCGATTAAAAAAGTTGTTTTTATTAAAATTTAGTAATTTTCACTATTCATCAGAATATGAAAGTTATCCGAAAAGTACCAAAATTTCACCCTAAGCTAATTTCGATATTACGAATCCAAAAATGAATTCCATTTTGAAAAATAAAATTTACTAAATTTCAAAAGGTGGTTATTACTATTCATAACGGCTAGTTTTAATAATATCTTAATAGCATATCGTTGTTTAGCGAAACTCGGTGTTGCGTACAACACACGCTATCGAGGAAGGTTGTGATTGCGTGTAATTCAAGCCAGGTCAGAGAAGTGTATTGTGAAAGATCCTTTTGGTGTAGAGTATAACACAAGACATTAATAAAATTAAAAAGAATATTTTTCATAAAATCTCGGGCTGTTACATTCTACCCCCCTTAAAATGAATTTCTCCCTCGAAATTCGTCGGGGTTATAAATGGTTTACTATTCGAAAGTTTCTTTAATAGAAACCCACATTGTAAAAAGGAATACCAAAACTTTTCTTTAAAAACTAAAGTATGAAATTTAATGATTACCCAAATAAACTAATCACTGGGTTTCCACATAGGTGAAAATATGGATATGGAAGAGAAATCTAACCATCATGTTCTGATGGAGAGTGGTAGAGAACATGGCTATGAAAAATCCAGTAATCACAAATCCATAAATTTGTGACGATCTATGGTACCATCTGATTCATCAGGTATAAGATCACTAGGACAACATTTTTGGTTTTCAAGATCATTTTCCTAAAGTTGAAAATTTGAATTAGAATAAACACTTACTTTATTTTGGTACAGTCGCACTATTGTTCGTGCCTTGAACAATTTCCACTTCATCTCTTAAATAAATGAAGTTGAATTTGTTATTCGTGAAGTGTTAGCAGATCATGTGATAGAATGACGGGTCATTCCATCTGTCTCAAACAAAAGGTTTGAAAAGTTTTAAGTTCATCTTATGGCTAGATTAATTGTATATGGTTCCAAAAATGAACTTATACTTCATATATCATACCGCTTAATAAAATAAAACTAGTTTCTACTAAACAGGGACTTCCTGTAGGTCAGTGGTAGGCGATAAAGGCCAGTCGCACTTCGGTTGTGGGTTCGATTCCCACAGCCTTGTCCGAAGCGATGGGCTGTCGCCCGTCCTGCAGGTTGTCCTTTTTCTAAAACTATATTACTATAACATCCCATAATATCGAAAAACTTCTATCCTTAAACAATAATAACTTATGTCCAACATAATCCATTCCAATCTTTAGTCCTATCCATAATACTGCAGTCCATTCTCATAACATAGTGAAAACGATTACCAGAGATTTAATACCATCGTTGATCCCCATATATCATAAGATATATCTTGTTGGACACATTCCAAACATTCAAAGGCCTTAATCTTGTACTCTCTTGAATACCCATTGAACCTTAGTGAAAACTTGAATGCAGTTAAAAGTTAACACTTTCCACATACCAAAATCCTCAAAATTCTATATACTCAAACCATGATATCACTTGGTCCTTATATCAATCATGAGCTCATGAATACTGTTAAACATTTCATTTTCTCGTTTTCCCTTCATTATGCGCATAATATCTCAATCACTTTGAATACCACATTAGACCAATACATAAATATTCCAATATTCCATGATACAACATTATTTTGGAATCCCATTACATAAAAACTTAATCATTCCACCACATCGTTGTCATATTCAACATTGCCAATAGTGATCGCATGTGACTTCCCTTTGTCCTTTGCCTTAAGAGGTTGCTCATGTCGATCATCACTAACCCTTGGATTAGGGCATTTATTGGCATAATGTCCCATCTCCTTGCACTTGAAGCATTGAAGTGTTGGTTGTGCGTTCTCTGCAGTGTTTGCTTTATTCACTTCATTAGAATCCCTTTTTCCATTACTTCGACACTCAGCTGCTCGATGACCTTCTTTTCCACACTTAAAACATTTTCTAGTCCCTTTAAGACAATCTCCACTATGCTTCTTTCCACACTTTGTGCATAAGGAAACATTCATCTTCTTTTCACCATTATTCTGAGATTTCTCCTTGAACTCCATCTTTCGTTTCTTTTCAAAACCATGAGATGGATATGTAACACC
The DNA here is from genome assembly GCA_963277665.1 of Viscum album. Taxonomy (NCBI): domain Eukaryota; kingdom Viridiplantae; phylum Streptophyta; class Magnoliopsida; order Santalales; family Viscaceae; genus Viscum; species Viscum album. The sequence goes on along the minus strand of OY728147.1, from coordinate 561,344,494 downwards.
AACTTCCATTTCTACCTTGATAGCACAACGCACAATTTCTTCATAGCTACTGAAGTCTCTTATAGCTAATGCCCTTCGAAGACTTGGTTTTAAGCCACTGAAAAATTGATCAACTTTACTTTCAGGTTGGATGATAATGCCAGATGCATACCTTGCAAGTCTTGTAAAACTCGCTTCGTATATACCAACAGATTCATCATCCTTTTGCTTTAGTTCAAGAAACTCCTTCTCCATCTTCGTTTGAAGAATACGAGGGAAGTACTTACTGAAAAACAAGTTCTTGAACTCGTCCCATTCCATGGAATCAATTTCATCTCTTTGCCCCGTATTCTTGATAAGATTCCACCATTGATCAGCTTCACCTTCCAAACGATATACTGCTAAGATGACTTTATCATGTTCAGAACATTGAAGAACTGAAAATATCATTTCAGTAGTACTAATCCATTGTTTAGCAACTAATGGATCAGTAGACCCACTAAAAGAAGGTGGACGCTGCCTCATGAAGGATTCAACAGAATGTTGCTCCTTCCTTTTCTCGTTTGGAAGTCCTGCATGATTCATAGCTTGAGAAAGTTGTGTGAGCATGGCTACAAGATTTTGCATTCCAGCTCCCATATCGTTTGGTTGCTCAGGGGGACAATCATTGCATTGTCCATTGCATTGATCAACACGGTTCCTTCGGGTTCCAGCCATCGTCTAAAACCCCAAAAGAATAGTGTGAGAGGCAAAAATCTTACTAGGGAAAACAACATAATAAAGGGGTAGTACCCTCAATATCTAACATCTTAGGTTAAATTCTAAGATCGTTAGAGCAATTCTAGGACTATAACCTATACGTATACTTATCCTTAGAGACATCCCTAGACATACCTTAGAAATATCTCTAGGGATCTCACTAACGTTTTCGCATCCTAGTTTCCAAAGGTTGACTAAACCTTTCCTCTGATACCAACTGTAGAGACCCGTAGCCTGACGTACATGGACATTACATTACATTTGCGGAATACATAGTACATAACAAAAACACACACACACAAGGATCGTAATAGTTTAGTGTCTTTGGAAACTCGAAACGTAATCTTCTAATCGTGGTGAAAGTTCTTCAATATCTCCCATAAAGGTCATCCCTTTTTTTCCTAAAACCTTTCATTATATCCTGGGGAAAAGAAAACATAAAAGGGTGAGCTCAAATGCTCAGTAAGGGTATACAAAAGAAATAAAAATCATATCATATCTTTTTGAAAATCATAACCTGCAAAAGAGATCATAATATCTTAACATGGAACAAATAATAGAAGTGAAAATAAGATCACCATAATCATAACATGAAACTTGAAACTTTGTGGCATGCACACATAATCATGGAAAATCATTTCTTGTTAGTCATGACTCATTGCCAAGACTATCTTAGTGGACAAAGTCCCTTTCTGAATCGAGTAACCCTCATTTCAGTCCTGTTTCACTGAACCGGTATAACCTACCATTCCAGCCATGTCTATCTCATGAGATATAAAATCTTTACCCAATGCATTTGAGGGAGATATATGTCCCACCCATCTTATAATGAATCCTTTCTTATGTGTGCCACATAATCATAAAACATACATCATCGCATAACACATGTAACAAAAATAGGATTCTTGAAACATCATGACATCATAAATCAATTCATATAAGATAATGGAATTCATAAAAATAATTCCATCACAACATGATCAATTCAATGTAATAATAGGGATAAAAAACAGAACCCTTTATTATCTTAGATGGAAAATAATTTTGATAAAACACTTGAACTTCATTCTTGAGGAAAATATCCTTTCTTCTTCAAAAACATTTTTCCTTTCATAACATGCCATACAATTTTAAAATAAAAGAAGTTGATTAAAAATAAACTTGAAGACTTGTAAAGGAAGCTTCTTGGAAATAATGTTTTAAAAATCCATTCAAGCCGTATAAGTTTAAAAAAACATTCTTCGTACTTTTGTCGGAAAGTCAAAAAGTACCTTGTACGAAAAACGACAAAAGATTCCTTTCATACATATTACTAAAAACTCACCGAAGGGTAAAAATGGATTTAAACAATTTTAGGTGGATGGAAATAATATTACATATTGATGAAACATGGATGTGGATGATAAAATACACCCCAGTAAATACTTACGAATAAACAATCTCGGATAAAAATGAGATTGTGATATTTCCCTTACCTTAGGTCCGACTTGCTTTGTAAGTGTCCGAACCTCCTGTATAATGATTTAAATCATGTTATTGACTTATTACAGAATCATATTCATTGTTATGATATCATATATGGTTCACTTATGACATTATATTACCCGTTCTTTTGTAAATTCCATGTTAAAGAAGCGTTTTGGGTAAAATCGTTTCATTTATCGTAGGTGTTTTGACTTGTTGTTCTTGACATCATTATTACTTATATCATGATTTACTTACTTCCAGAATATAAAATATGATTTATATATCATATATATTCAGTATATATATATATATATAATAGGTAGATAAATAAAATGAAAAACACCGTTCATGGAGACGGTAGTCCGTACGTACGCATGAACGCTGTTTTCCTTTCCTTATTGTCTTGAAATGGAAGTAAGTAGATGACATACATATGTATATATATACATAAATCCAGTAGCTTTATAATGTCATATATTTCATTATTATTTCTTATATATACTTTATAATCATTCTTAAATGGTTAACATGGAGAATGAATCTCATCGCGTCGTGGAGACGGTAGTCCGTACGTACGCACGAGCGATGATATCATTTCTATAAATATTGAATTGAATTGGAGTGGATTATACAATATATCAGAATCAATATGATGTTGTAATAACTATGTATAGTTATTCTTTACACCATTATACCCATCCATGTAAGGTGGTGGTGGAAAATAGATTACACCACGGCGTGGAGACGGTATTCCGTACGTACGCACGCGCGGTGATTTCTTTTTCCGTAGGATGGATAGATGGTGAAATAGGGTTGTTTCATACTTATAATAACATATAAGTATATGAGTGATACTGATGTTATTACTTAATAATTAAACAACCTAAGAAGAAGAAGTGGAAGAAGAAATAAAGATGAAAGAATTGGTAACGGTAATTACCTCTTCTTTGAAGTGCCTCTTTGAGACCTCCTCTTAGGGCACTAGAATTGGTCTTTGAGGAAGACCAGAACCTCTAGGATGTTGCTAGGGAAGTGGAGAAGGGATTTTTTCAGGGTTTGGCCGAGCTTGAGTGCTCAAATTGGTGTGAGGAGGAGGGGGAGGAGGTGTCCTTTTATAGGGGAGGAGAGGGTCACCTTAGGAATATCTCAAAATATTATTTTATATTAAAGTCAAAATTGGTTTATAATGGTTCCAAATGGTCTTATTTCGAAGCAAAAGTGGGGATGGGTAGAAATCCTATCAACCAATAAGATTTAGACAAGTTTAGGGTATTATTTTAACCTTATCAATTAGATTTAACTCTAAGTTAAATAATTTTACTTTTACCGTGTCTTTTTGTTTTCTTTCACTATATGGTTAATACACTTACTATAACATGCCAAACGAACCCCAAATTGTTTATTATTAAAATATATATCCTTATATAAGTCATTTGGCCCAACATTAGATTTTTATGAATACAATAACAATTAATAATATAATATTTGATTTAAAAACTATTTTGTGTCAATTTTGACACTATTTGATATATGATTTTTGTGAAAGTCATAACAGAATTATATGTTCGAACCATGTTGATTAAATAAACACTAATATATCATAGTAACCTAGAAAATTAGTGTAATTCATAAAAAGTCTAAAATTACATTTAATTTGGTGTTTATAACATCAATTATGTCAATATTTCATTAATAAGATAATTACTACATCATCATTGTGTCATAAATAAATTGAATTATTTAAAGTCTAAAAATTACAAATAAAATATCATTATGTAGGAAATCTTTTTAGCTTTCTAATGAATATTTATAGTTGAATTTATCTTATGTATAACCCCATATTAAAAATGTTTTAGTAAATAAACTTTGATTTTACCTCTTTTAACTCTTCTTTGAATTAAATCATAATAAAAGTCCTAATCTAATCCAAGTGGGCCTAAATGGTCATATTATATTCATAAGGTTGTTTTTGGCCGAATTACACTTATCCAATAGAATTAGGGCATGTGTTAGGGTAATAGTAATATCATATTTCCCCTTAGTTACCCTATTTACTATTAACCGTGGTAAAAAAAAGTAAAAAGTTACTATTCACCAAAAATTATTTTCATCTCATTGAACCACATTTTAGTCCTTGATATTAACCGTGTCTGTCGGATTTTCGAAATTCCATTCACAGAAGTGGTAAAATTAAGTTTTATGCAAAATTCAGTTTTTAACCTACCACTTAGTAGTTTCACTATTCATCAAAAATTGATGTTTTTCAGAACAATGCTAAAATTTCATCCTAAGCTATATTTCATATTCCGAATTCAAAAATGAAGTCTATTTTACCATATTCATAACATAGATGTTTCATTAATTAATTTTATAATTAAATCCCGCTGTTAAAACAAATAGCGTGTTTTTAAGAAACAATATCTATCAAAGGATTGACACTTGTTTATGTCTGGTTTAAATGTAAAATTACATACAATGACCAACATTGTATTGAATTGTAAAAATATATTCTAAATATACTTTAAAACCACTCAAATTAATAATTTATCACTATTAATTATTTCGATTAAAAAAGTTGTTTTTAATTAAAATTTAGTAATTTTCACTATTCATCAGAATATGAAAGTTATCCGAAAAGTACCAAAATTTCACCCTAAGCTAATTTCGATATTACGAATCCAAAAATGAATTCCATTTTGAAAAATAAAATTTACTAAATTTCAAAAAGTGGTTATTACTATTCATAACGGCTTGTTTTAATAATATCTTAATAGCATATCGTTGTTTAGCGAAACTCGGTGTTGCGTACCACACACGCTATCGAGGAAGGTTGTGATTGCGTGTAATTCAAGCCAGGTCAGAGAAGTGTATTGTGAAAGATCTTTTTGGTGTAGAGTATAACACAAGACATTAATAAAATTAAAAAGAATATTTTTCATAAAATCTCGGGCTGTTACATCTTCAATGTCCAAAACTCATGCAAGAAGCATGTCCTCCAAAATATGATTCGCCCGCTCTATCTGACCATCCTCTTGAGGGTGGTATGATGTGCTCATCATAATCTATGACCATAAGGACATCTGAAGGAATTCAGAAAATTGATAAGTGAAGTAGGGGACTCTATATGAGTCAACTACTAATGGTATTACATGGATTCTCACATATTTCTAAAGATATAAATGGCCCAAATCATCCAAATTAGTTGTATCTTTTATCGGAATGAAGTGGGATTATTTGGTCAGACGATCAATCTATACCCAAATGGAATTATTACCCTGAGGTGTATGAGGTAAGACAAAAATGAATTCAATGGCGACCTTGTCCCACTTCTAGGTAGAATGGGTAATGGATGGAGCTGAACAGATGGCCATTGGATGCTCTACTTCCACCTGCTGTCATGTGTAGCATCTTAAAACAAAGGATGCTATGTCTCGTCTCATAGAAAGACACCAGAACCGCCGACAAACATCATAATACATATTGGTGGAACCCGGATGGATAGACCACTGAGACTGGTGGTTGTTCTCTAACACAACATTTCACAGAGATAATGACACTACTGAACAGTCCATGAAGAACATGATTCCCTTGGAGATGGTGACCAATCATAGGATGTATCCCCACCAATAAGAAACATCTTTTACCAGTGACAAAGCTCATCACTAGGCTTTTCTCACTGAATCAACTCCAACAGAGAAGGAGTGAACTAGACACTCGGCAAGAATGCCCTTCCACTGTGTTCCCTAATCTCTACATTCATATGAGAAAATAGCACCATCAAAGTCCACTCATCACTAGATATCCTCAAATCCTGAAATAGAACTCTTCTGCTCAAATCTTCGGCCACCACATTACTCTTTCATGGGGTATAGATGTTGTCATAGTCGAACCCCATACAAGTACTTGATCTTGCGACGCTGACTAAAATTGAGGCCCTTCTGTGAGAAGATATAAGCTATGCTTTTTTGATCAGACTAGAACACAATCTTTACCCCAAAGAGGTAGTGACGCCATGTCTTCAAAGAATTCTCACCACTTACAACTCCAAGTCATGGGTTGGTTAATTCCATTCATGTGGTTGGATTTGGCGAGATCCATACGCCACCACGTGATCATCCCGCACAAGCACACACCCAAGAACCATACCTGAAACTTCACAATATACCACATACCCCATTATGGCCTCAAGAAAAATCAGCAAGGTGGCGGTAGTCAACTACCTCTTTAGCTCCTCGAATGATGCATGACATTCTAGACCCCATAAAAACTTCCCCGCTTTCTAGGTGAGTGTAGTCATAAGTGAAGAATGCTAAGAGAAATCCCTAATGAATTTCCTGTAATGACCATCCAGGTCAATGAAACTCGTGATCTCGAACACATTCTTCGGCTGCTCCAATGAAATAACCGCACTAATCTTCTCGGGGTCAACTGAAACTCGCTTATTAGAGATCACTTGCCCCAGAAATCTCACTTCCCTGATCCGAAAAGTGCACTTTGACAACTTTTCATAGAGTTGGTTATCCCATAAGGTACAGATAATAATCTTCAAGTGATGTTCGTGATCCTCCTCAGATCCAGAGTATAATAGAATTTCATCCACGAACACCACAACGAAGGAAACGAGATACCGATGAAACACCCTATTCATGATTTCCATAATGACCATTGGAGAATTGGCCAATACAAAGGGCATGGACAAATACTCAATGTGGTCGTACCTGCTTCAGAAGGCTTTCATTGGGATATCAGACACTTTCACCCGGAGTTGAAGATACCCAGAACAAAAGTCTATTTTTGAGAACCACTTTTCCCCCTTCAATTGATCGAAGAAATCATCCATTCTGGGTAAGGAGTATTTGTTCTTAATTGTTACCTTATTCTGCTTTCGGTAGTCAATGCATAACCGGAGTGATCCTTCAACCTTTTTCACCATCATTATAGGAGCGGCCCAATGAGAGATTCTTGGGATAATGAATCCTATGTATTCTATGTCTTACAACTGTATATTTAATTCCCTTAACTCGGTAGTGTCCATACGATAAGTGGTAAGAGATATCGGGTGTGTTTCTGGTGCCAGATCAATTGAAAAATCTACATCCCACTCCAGGGGAAAACATGAGAAATCATCCAGGAATACCTCCGGAAACTCATTCACTACATGAGGTAGTGCACCTCAAATGGAAATACCATCATCCTCTAGCATGAGCGATGATAACTAGATGTTAATACTTTCCAACTCTGTGAGTGGAGGTCCTGTGCGACCTGACCGAGGATCCCATTCTCCTCGAAAACCTGACGACTCCCATCAGGTGCTGTAAAAATCACTGACCACCAATAGAAATTGATATGTTCCTTAAAGTGTACTAGAAAATCCATCCCAATAATTACATCAATAGGATCCATATCTAGGACCAAGATGTCTCGACCCATCTCATCCCCTGACACATAAATCGCGCACGACGGGCACCTGAGACCCTACTACAACTTCTTTCCCAGCGGTGTCACCTACTACATCGCGAAAGACATCAACTCAGTTGGAAAACTCACCATGTCCACAAAATGGGCAGAAATAAATGAAAATGAGACACCTGTATCAAAAAGAGAAGTATATATAGAAGATGTGATCAGAACGGTACCTCGAACTGTCAACGCTCCCGCCTCTGATCCTGCTGGTTCCTGATCCACTGCCTGGAGATGCCTATTATCTGCCTGAGGATGACCGCTAGTCTATGGATGGTCCCCGAACTAGATCTACCCAGATGATGACCCATCCCTACCACCAAATCTACCAAATCGAGATCCCCCAGTCCTCAACGGCTCAGACTGTGATGGCACTCCTCTTGAAGCTACTGACCATGCCCCACACGGAAGTGGACGTGCCACACTACAGAAACTCTCCAAATGACCCATACCTCCACAATAGTAACAAGGCTTATGAAGTAGTGTACATTATGTTCATATGTGCCGGGGCTTCCCACCCTAGTGTAACATGACCGATATATCATAAAAAGTCATAGACGAAAACCTCCTGGAAGAGTGGCATGAACTGCCACCTCCATTCTTCACATGATCCTCCCACTTCCTTTTCATCTTCGAGGAGCTACCACTGCCCACTACTGATACTGAACCAGAGAAACCATCCCCACATTTCCTATCAATCTCCACTATGACTGACTAATCAACGACCTCAGCATAGGTCCTCATCATAAATAAGAACAAATGGGAGTATATATCTGGTCTAAAGACTTTCTCAAGCATCTGGGAATTCTCCATCTCATTGGAGATGATTTCTAGAGAATACTCAACCAACTCAGAAAAATGGTTGGCATAGTCCATCACAAATAGATTCCTCTGAACAAGGTCCATAAACACTCTGGACCTAGCATAAGCCAACACCTCAAAGAAGTACTGTTCATTGAATACATCCTTGAAATCTCCCTAGTGCATCTGCTAATTCATCATAGTCTGAAGCACTGACTCTCTCCACTTGTGGCTAGGACCCTCCAACTGAAAGGAGGCACACGTCACCCTAAGCTCCTCACTTGTTTCCAAGAACTCAAACATACTCTCGATATTCTCAAGTCATTCCTCTACTTCCTGGGGTTCTGAGCTGCCTCGGAAGGTAGGAGGCTTGTTTTTCATAAACGTATGAGCTTTATTTTTTCTAGGACCCATCTATTCATCCATATAAAGAATTGGAGTGGGATTTGGATCATGTCCCAGTGCTTGGAATTCCTGGACAATAGCCTCGACTAGCCTCTGATCAATCGGTGTGGGAGAACTCTCCAGCTTCATCCCGTGGGGGTGTGTGAGCCTTCCGGGAAGGCATGTTGCTAAAAAATTGAACAGTCAGAAAACTATATTTCATACCAAAATTCTGAAAATTTTAATCAAATAATCTGCACACATTCCAGTAATAAAAGAAACAACTACTCCACCTTCGCTCGATGTCCACGTGTGGTCTGTAGCCCACACGTCTCACCTAGAAGTGATGTCAATACATAAATTACAACGTCCCCTGGAGACTCAAGGTCTTCCACGATAGGTGCGGGCCAGGAACCCAACTCCAAACCAAAACCCTGAGCCCCATTAGTCCTAGATCTTGTCTATCCCGTCTGATCACAAAATATCAATATAACCCAAAAACATTAACCTCCTCTGATACCATTTTATACGACCCACCTCCTCGGGCCATGAACCTTATAATCTAACCCCATGGGTCTCCTGTAATACCTTGGTTGCCTTCCCAGCACGCCATAGGATATTAATCACTAGGGTCCGTTATCAGTCTAATGACTATCCCCACAGGACAACACATGTTATTTAATTGTGGTTTTTCCTCACTCACACACACCCTGGGAAACTTTCCAGATGGTCACCCATACCGATTACTATAACGGGCCAAGTATGCTTAACAATGGAGTTCTAATTAGATAGGCACCTGAAAATAAAGGTGAACCTTGTTGACATGGGTAATAACATTTATCCTTTTATGTCTCACCTTTCCAGGGGTGTCACCACCATGACATCTTAGATGGATGAAATCAATTATATATGACTCATTATGTGTGATCTCATGGAATATAGAATTGCAAAACCCTCGAGTATGATTACTAGGTTGGAATTATTGATGAAAATTTCCCTTCAGAATACATGTCTTTGTTGAATATATCTAGATATTCTCTTTTTATACATTGTAGTATTAATGTTTGGAGTCGAATATTATTATACTTGATGTTATATACTTATTAATTTCAAGGTGTCCAATAAGTTATGGTTATACTAACCCATTTATGGACTTTTCCAGCACATGTAATGTCCTTTGAAGAAGATCGTCCATTTGAAGGAGTAAAAAATAAACTAGGACTAGGAAATTCCTAATCAAACTATTAAAACTAGGGTTTTTCATACGGTTTAATTGAAGACAATCCAATTATACACATTCAGGTTGGACAAGTTTTATGAATCTCTAGTGTGAATTTTAATTCCCCATTTATTTATTCATGTACATGTGGACATTCACTAATGGTGGTATTTATACATATTAATGCATGATTTGTTTCATATAATCCTTTTATGGTATATTAGATATGTTTCCCTGAAATGTTAAATTATGAAACGACCTCCCAGGTGAGTGATATGCCAATTCAGGACTTGTTTCTAGTTCATATCATATTGGAGGTAGAATTTTTGTAGTCATAGCACTCGACCCTGTGGAACATGTTTTTATAGAGTGGTATCAGATGATTCAGTTATACCATGGGAATAGAGGTTGTGATGTTGGTTTTGGGAAATAGTGATATGTGTTTTGATTTTGGAACTTAGACCAGGGACTCCAGTGTTAGTTTGGAAGTCGAAATATCCATACCCCAGGCCACTGATTATCTTCCTATCAACATGGTACATCTATAAATTGGTTTAAATGAAAAAATTAGTGTATGTATCATATAAAAATGGGTTATAGTTTTCATTTCCATCTCAATTCGTCTCTCTAGATAGACTCATTTACTATGGTACATCTATTCTTTTTCTAGATTCCCCCATGAATTTTTTCAACTATGATTAAGAACCACGATCAAAGGGATGATCCCCTTATTAATGAGACTTCAATACAGGGACCTATTTATGAGGTGTTATCTCCAGGAGGTTTACCATCCATACCACCACCTATTGACCACCATATGGTGTTGACTATACCCACAAATATTTTGTGAAGACTAAGACTGCTTCTTGAGTTTCAGTAACATTGAACGATCACATTCCATCGAGATATCACCCCACATCAGTGTGAAGACTGGATTGAGGTGGTGATGTGATTATTAATTATTTCCTCAACACCATATTCCCATATGGTGATTTGGAAACACATATTGTCTGTTTCATTGTACGGTTAATCTGAGGCTCAGTTCCTATTGGTATGATGAGGAAACTCTTGAATGGTCCTTGTTTGAGTGACTGTTCAAATTGGAGTTATCTGCAGCTACATTGAGGGATTTAAATATCTAGTATCTTTTATAAAAAGAAGATATATTTCAGGATATGGATAAATATTCATCTAGGATTACTATGCTCTTGTAGTACATGATGGATTTGGACCATGGTTAGTTATTTCCGGATAGAAGCATTGAGTGAAGACTATTAAAAAAATTGAGACAATATTAGAGCTATGGTAAATCATAAATATATTATGGTGATATAAAATTCTTTTGTATTTGATTGTTTATTATACGAGTTTATGTAGAGCTTCTTTTCATACAGTGGAAAAATCGAACTAGAAACAGAGGAATTAGGGAGACAACATCAAACTCAGGGATATAGATGTCTGAGATATTTCAAGAGATGATCCAATGAAATTGTATTTGTTTTCCAGGTCTCAGAATATGATTCTAGTCTTCCAAGGTAGAATCAGTTCTATTATAGAGATGACATGGCACATCTCATGATGGATTGTACGACCCCTAAAACAGTTGATAGAGAAACATTGGATGTACCTCCTAAGAAAGGGAATCTACCATATATTGAATGTTATCAAGGAGGAAGACATGGCGTAGGAATTGGGAGAGTTGTGGTAAGTTATATTGTCATTCACATGTTTCCACCACTACTCACATGTTTTCCAAACAAAGCATTGTGATTTGGAGGGATTGTGGTGGGGAAGTTGCAGATGGTAAATTTTAATGACCTAAATACATCATGAATGATGCAAGGTATTATATGAGCCTTTTCTACCTTATTTTCAATACTTATTGTAATTTTTTTTAGTTTTTTCCTTTATTTCATCGTTCCATGTTAGAGACATAAAGAGTATTATTTATCCTTTTACTTGAACATTTCATATAGTCTCAAAAAACAAGTGACTCAATCACCATATACATGTGACATTACTGTGACCTAACACTAGGATGATAGATTTTCATTTGAGATCTCTTTATAGTATTGATTATGCACTATGACACTGTCTTAATAAAAGATCATAATATACAGTTCATTGCTAGATATATTGTTTCAGGTGGAGGATGTAGTTATTCTATAGTAATGGGTATATGTTTTCCTTTATATGTGAAAATGAAACCTATGAAACAAGTAATTTACTCATGCATTGGACGGTGTACCCGATCACACATTAGTTGGATAGTAGGACCCTTGGTGTAATAGATTTAATGATTTACTAGTCTCATCTAGGCATTGAGGAGTATGAGGAAATCATTCATGAGGATGTGACATCCATCACACCCCTCTGAGAGATATACATCTACATTGATCAACAAACATGAGATGAAATTGATATCAGTTCCATCAAATTATAAGTATTCCATAATTATTCTTGAGATAAAGGTAATGATGTCATAATTGTATAGAATCGGATTTATTAAATCCACCCCTTAACCTTTGGTAGCCCTAGTATTGTTTATAAAGATGGTGGAATGAAGATTGATGTTTTTCTGTACTATCGCCACCTAAACCAAGTGACTATAAGGAAAAATTATATAATAATTATAATCTAATACTTATTTGATAATATTATATGGGAATTGTGGTTCGTGAAGTTTGACCTCATATCTGGTTGTCACTAGTTGTGAGTATCAGATTTTTATATATTGAAGTAAACATTTCTGTGTCGTTGTGGTCACTATGAATAATCGGTGATGAATTTTATAATTAATAATTTCTTATTAGTGTTCCTGGGACTCATGAACCATATTATTTGACCATTATTATACCATTAAATGGCACTCCTTAATGATTATATCCTAATATACATGGAATCATATAAGGAGATCTTGAAACACTTCTAGATGGTTATGAAAAAAAAACAAATACCATCAGAATTATTTTTATCTCTTGAAGTTACAGTCACAGCTATAGGAAGTTCAATTTCATGTAGATGATATCTTAAATAATGGTGCAGCATTGGACTTAGTGATGGTTGAGGTAATATTATCTTGGATCCAACTAATAGAATGAAAAAATGTAGACCATCCTTGGGTTTCAATGACACTATCAAAGATTCATACATGATATCCCTAGGATATCTACTCATTTGATAGCTCCTCCATAAGATGGGAATCCTTCCATGTAGAAATATAAGTTCTATTAGGATATAAAGTAGTTGAGGAAGAGAATAATGAGCACTAAAATAATGAGATTTATAGAGGCAGATGTTGACTATGTAGTGTTCCCTAGTACATTAGGGATCAATATTGGTTTTGTTTTGACGAATCTGATAGATTTGATTGCCTATGGTTAGGGTCACTTGAGGTCACATGGGAAGAACTATTGGACCCAAATATTCATTTAGTAGTAGTAGTATTCCCACTGATAATGTTTTGTTACTACCATATGGGAGTGTTGTTTATAAACTATTATGACCACAATACTCTAAAATATATTTTCTCTCATAATGATATTTACTTGAGGCGAATGGGATGTCTATATTCGGTCTAAGACCTTGACTTAGAGATTGTCTATACTCAAGGGAAGGGAAATGTGGTATAAAATTCACTCAGTAGGGGATCTTTCTCACCATTTATTGTCAAGGGATCAGAGTAGTCAGCCTCATTATAGTAATCATTAATTGACGGGGACAGATAATCATACATCTGGTTGATGGCTATTACCCTCCCCTTTTATGTTGAGTTTTAGAGGCATAGCTCGAAGATTCCGACTTTGAGACCCTATGTAATCACATATCCATATGTTATACTCTAGAAGGGTTTTATGAATGAAATGGATTGTATTTATTTTCATTGGAAGAATGATGGTACACATTTCATTGAGAGAGGAGTTTCTGAGGGGTATTCTTACATCACCCTTACTAGTATATCCATGTATGGAGGTGATGTACTAGGACCTCTGAAATCTATTTTGGTGTTTTGGGATAATAAGTGGAGTAGTGTAGTTTGTATCTCACTTCCCTATATTTCATAAACTGAAGGATGAGCACCATATTCCAACATGTTCATCTCAACCCATTAAGGTTCCATAGTGGATATGTTATGGTATATTAATGAACAAAATGATGGGTTTACCATGTGCGTCTAAATGAAATGATTCTATATGGTTGATCATTTAATGACTTACTAGGTTTGTAAAATTCCAATATATCCATGAGAAGTGCTTCGTAGAGACTATAATAAGCCACTACATACAAGATATATCCTAACATAAATGATTTCCTATGATTATCATTTCTAAATATGATGATCACTTAATATCAAAATTGTGGAATAGATTATAGTATTATTTTGGGAATCCTTGGTGTTTGAGTACCAAATTTTACCCTCAGAATAATGGAATGACTATATATCCCATTCTGGTCTTGAATGAAATTCGACATCCATACATGTTAATCATCGACCATAGCTGGTAGGATCTCCTTCCATTGGTGGTGTCTACATAAAAATATCTAAAAGAATTCAATAATTAAGTATGCAGTGAAGGAATTTTAATGTGACGGTGTAGGTAACATATATGATAGACTAAATTAATATTGTAATGTTTATGGGCCCATGGTTGGTGAGAGAAACTATAGATATGTTTCAGATCATATATGAGTGGATAGGAAATAGAATGATCCATTAAAAATCATATGAAGATTTTAAATGTAGGTATTTTGATTATGGTGAGGGATGCCTTGTGTTCTTGAGTGTCCCACCCTGATGAGGATTGATGATATTTGGCCACGGTGGTAATCTATCGTTCAGACTCCCTATCCCTTTATAGATACTATATAGATTGGTTCAGGTGGTGTAACATTTAGCTATATTACCACAGTTTGATGGGGTACATTATATTTTCCATGTTTCTCAACTATGGTGGTATGTTAATGATCAATTTTTTTATAAATTTTTGAAATAAGGACATTGAGGATATAGATACCTTTGTAGAGTAGCCAGTATATTTTGGGGATCTTTATGAGTGGATTCTTCATGAGAACTCGATTGTCTTTGTGCATGCTCCGTGGAAGTACAAGAATCTTTAAGAGTTCACTAGAGAGTACTAAACTAAGTTATAATCTCAGTGAACACCACTATTTTTCTATCATATTTTTTAGTATTACAAGACATAATGACTCAATGTTTGGAGAATTTATTTTATATAATTATTCTATGTTTCTTTTGGAATATTTTACTGATAAATTACAAGCTTCATGTAGAGATAGTCTGGGAATCTGAGGCCCAATGTTAATGAAATTTATTTTTTGGAGTATATTATTTATATTATATGAACTGGAATTTTGTTTCCATATAAATTTAAAATAACTTCTATTGAGTAACTCTAATTAAAAATCAATTGACACTATTATGTTTATATCATGGGTTTTACCCTATGTGTGATATAACGTTAGAGTATGTCTGTATTTTTGGATAGGAGCGATATCGTGAGGATGTTTAGATACAATAGTTAATTAAATTAATTTATTTAATTACATATATTTTACTAATATTGATACATATAAACATTATTATGGATAAATTATATGTTTCTCCTCACAACACTTCTAATTAAGAAGATATGATAGAATGTGTGGGAATAATTTCTATTGTAGAGTGATAACAAGATCATAAATTATTACTTGGTGTGTAATGGAATTGAAGGGTACCACTAATTATTATATAAAAAATTAATCTTCAAAAGAGATTGATCCATAATAATGAATTACTTTATTATTTTTGGATCTATCCATGTTTATTTATTCTTATGATTAATGTTAGTCAGAATAATACTGAGTTGATTCATAGATCATTCATATTTCATCAATAAGATAGAAAATATATATGGGAATGGGAGTTTATTATCGATTATACGGTTTTCCATTCATTCATAATTCTAATAGAAACAAATCGAATCCAACCTAAAAATTGGATAAGGTGTGGTATTAATGTTTTTTTAAATTTCCCACATGATTCTTCATTCATCATAATCAATTACTTTGGCCTTCAGTTTGATGAATTACTAAAAATAAATCATTTGGAAATTGTTTCATGAAAAAATGGATTGGTACTGCAGATCTATGTTTGGATTGAAGATGGAATTGTGTTTTGATTTTGTATGATCAATCAAAGATGGATTTAGGAATAACCATTCTTTAACATATACCCCTAATCACCCGGTGTGTGACTCATCCAAGAAACCATGAATGTTCCTTAGAGGGTGAAAAACAAGAAAAATAGTACATTCTCTTGGAAAACCCATGTATTATGAAAAATATATATCTAGTTCAGTTGTATGTAGGATGATCCATGTAAATTGACATTTTCAAGAGCACATGGGCTTGGACACATCGTGTACAACAACATGTACATTGTCACGAGCACTGGTTGGGATTCATGTGTAGGACCCTTTTGAGAAGATACATGACATGTACTACTAGTACAATCTGTGTACTCATTAAAATAGCTCATTAGGACCTCCTTCTCTTCAATATGGACACAATTTTCCTCGGATCATTCCCACGATCTATTCTATGTGGGTCAGAATGGATTCATTTCCTATAAAGAGTACATTGTCTTGGAAACACGATGAATGTGCCTTAGAGGGTAAGAAACAATGAACAGACCACATTGGCTTGGAAACCCCATGTACTATGAAAAATATATATCTACGTCAGTAGTATATAGGATGATACATGTAAATTGACAAGGCCAAGAGCACATGGTCTTGGAAACATCACGTACTATATCACGTACATTGTCACAAGAACTAGTTGTGATTCATGGGTAGGACCCATTTGAGAAGATACTTGACATGTACTTCTAGTAAACTCAGTTTAATCATTAAAAGTGGTCTTTAGGACCTTATCCTCTTCAACATGGAAACAATTTTCTCGGGAGCATTCCCATGATATGTACTACTAGTACAAATAGTGTACTCATTAAAAGAGGTCATTAGGACCTTACCCTATTCAACATGGACATGATTTTCTCAGGATAATTACCATGATATATTCTATGAGGGTTATTATGGATTCATTTCCTATAAATAGGATATGTATCCCCTTAGAGTGACATCAGATAATGATATATTTGATGTAATTCTTTAGTGAGGCATAGTGTGAGATCATATATTATCATCATTACCTATTTGGAATTATTGGTATAATCATAAACAACACTATAAGTTAATTGATCGTCTACATAGTGGGTGATTCTAGAATAAGTTCATTGAATTACTAATAGCCTTGGGTACGATCCTCATATGAATATTTTTCTATTCAGAGTTCTAGAATATAATTCCTAACAACGTAACTTCTGACTATGTCATATCATATAGATGTGATCGGTGTAATGTGACTCATGTATTAATTTCTCTCCCAAAATATTGATATGTGGAACCATTGACAATGATTAATGTGACTAAATTACAATTTTGATTTTACGTAGAGAATGATTTTATTTTTTGAGTATATCTTTGTATTTTTTAATAAGTGTTGTAGTCAAATACATATGATGAGATGACTATAATTTTTGGTGTTATGTTTTTAGTTATTTTGGTATTCCTTACTTGGAATTTTTATAGTCACCCTTGTATGGTATTTTCCAAAATGTGACTTGAATTATGTAGTTGATCGACCATTTGAAGGAGTCTTATATGGAACTAGACCATCTGATGACTATTGAGCTTCATAAATCGAGGTGTGTTCATGTTTTTGTATTGAAATAGGTCCATTCTACACATCCTAGATGGAATTGTCTCAGACTCACTGTGTCAGGAAAGTATTTTTAAAAATATTCATTACACTACATTCTTTTATACTATTTTGGTTGGATGCTAATGTATATGAGCATGCTCTAGCGGTTTTTTAAAATTATATAGTTTTACTGTCTTGAAGATTTGTGATTGTGAATAGGTACATTAGTATATGGAATCCTATTTGACTGATACACACACCCTTCACTAGACACCATCCCGGGGATTGTTGGAGGAAGGATTCAGGTAGTCATGATTTGAGCCTCATTGGTACAAGAAATTAATGAGTGAAATAAAAGAATTCAATTACACTGTGGACTAGAGTATGTAATAATATCTTAGTGAGAAAAATTTAGGTGTATTGAGTTCATCTCCTAGACCAAGAACTATATTATTGGTATGATAGATGATGTATCAACACAACTCAACGCTGATAACGAGTATTTTGACCCTTGAAATATAGAAACTGGTTATGAGGAAAACATTGTTTTCTTCATTATATTTAAATGGGATTTCGTTGCCATTTACTTCTTGAGTCATCTCTCCATATATAGATAGAAAATTTGGTATATATTTTCTACATCGGATTCCTCCACAATGTTTTATAGCTAGGATTCAACATCGGGTTCACGAGTACGATCCCCATAGCATTGATGGTTTGATGCAGGGACCTATTATGTAGGTGTTACCTCAAGGTAGTTCACCATTCATATCACTAGGAATTATGTAGTAGATTGTAATATATGTAACAATGGATGAGTTGTGCATGTCGAGAATGATTATTTAGTTTTAATGAATAAAAAACACTACGTTCTGTGGAAATTCCAACCCATAAGCATTTGATGACTATCTTTATGTGGTGACATGTGTTTTATAACTTTTCGTGACACATCTATAATGGATTGTAGTTCCAAAAGAAATAATTTTATATGAATGTAAAGGATGATGGTGTGGTTTTAGGATCAAATATTATGAATAGGTGACTCTTTCATATTTAAATTTTGATAAACTACTCATAGAAAAAATCTATCTAGGTAAATTTATGAATTTTCACATCAAATAGATTTTATAACATCATTAGTTAAGAATGACAATGGATAAGTGTTCATAGAGGTGCACAAACATCACATGGTACTCGACAAATATGATTTTTGATATATCCATTCGGGCATGAAAATAAGATAGATTAATACATATATTTATCAAATAAATAAATTTATAACTCTATTAATGCCTATTGTTCCATGGATTCTTGAGAGTGACTTTGTATTCAACAGTATTATGGCTGAACAAACAAAGACTAATATTGACTACAAGGGGAACACTGATGGAAATACCTCATTAGTAGAAACCTATGTCAAATTCAGGGAAATAGATGTGTTATATGTTTCAATATCTGATCCTTGAAGATGGAGTCTATATTTTAGGGATCACAAGATTGGTATTTTTATCCCACAGCAAGGTGGTTCTATTCTTATGATGGAATGAAGCATCTTGTGTGATATTAGATAACCCATAAAATAGAGGATAAATATATATTCTAAATTCCTCCTAAGGAGTGTAAAAAGAGATATATGGTATGATTTATAGGTAGCAGACATAGTAATGTATATGTCATAGCGTCATGAAGTGGAAGATATTTTGACTTGTTTCCAAAACCCACTCTTAGTTGTACACACCTAGCTAAAAATGGTGGGGGTAGGGGAAAGGGAAACATCATGTGTCTAACAATTATGACCCATATGATCCATGTACTATACATGGTACAATATGTGTATTATATTATTTACTATATTTATTATAGATATAGGTTAAATTGGTTCGTTTATTTTTAGTCACATTGTTTGAGACATAGTGATTCTTATGGAGACATTGGCTCGAACCTCGTGCTTGGATACTCTAACTAGAGGAAACATATTGTTAAAATATTTTCGATGATAGTTGGGACTGGATTATGGAGGTAAGAAGTTACTTTTGGATCTCTTTATAATAGTGATTAGGCCTTACATGTCATATAAAATATGGTCTTATTTTCTACTTTTCAATCACATATTGACTGTTTGAAGTTGATGATGTTGTGTGTCTGTAGTATTAGGTCGTGTATTTCATTTTTTTCTGAGGAGAAGGAAACCCATGAAGCACGATACAAATTAATCTATATAAGGGTTTATCTGATCATTCACCATTTATGTAGAATGACCCATGGTGTACTAGATTCTATGAGTATCATGTTTCTTACTATGGAAGTGGAGTCTAAGGATGTCTTTCCTTAAGATGTTATAAGATTACATCCCCAATGAGATATAGTCTTCTATATTGGTCAAGTCATTGGGATGACCCAGATATCTAAGATAGCATGTAGGGTGACTCCCACCAAGCATGATGACCTGAAGAAGTATCTGAAGGACATATAGAGAAATTAATTGGATAGAAAAAGTTTTTCATTGTGGATAGGCCTAGTATTGTTCACCAAGATGGTGTATGGTAGATTTAACTTTTTTGTTGTCTACTATAACCTAATGTATGTGACTGTAATGATGAGGTTCCACTCCCATGAATCGATGACATCTTTTATCAGTTGGGAGGGCCACAATGGTTATTAGCAATTTACCTCGGATCAATTTATCCCTAGTAGTGATTAGGAGTTGGTGAAATATTAAAGTTGAAATTTTGGTTTGGCTATGGTCACTATGTGTACATGTTAATGCCCTTATGAGTGAAAAAAATCCTACATGTGTTCATGAGAATCATGCACCATGTCATTAATATTTATTATACCAATTTTTTGTACTATTAATCAATGAAATCCTTATGTACCCAGGGTATAAAGAAAGGAAAATGATAAAATTAGGTTGTGTTATACCCAAACATTTTAAGAAAAATATTTATGGAATTTATTTTAAGTTCAAGTTATTTATTTTAGAGTGCCACTTTATGGGTCATGTTATCTAAGAAGATGTGGAAACAATGGACCAGGAGAAGGGTGAGGGAGTGTTCTCTAAGGATCCACCCCAGATGTTGATGGATGTGAAGGTCATAATTATTTTGAAAGGATTATATCAGATATTCATACCTAATTTATCAAGGATATAATCTCTCTTTACATCTCTAACCTAAAATGGGAATACTTTTGTGTTGATAGAGAAGTGACAACATTATTTTTTGTGAGTTGAGATAGAGACTAATGATCCCTAAAATTGTGAAATTTAGAGAGGAGGGTTTTGATTACATAGTCTGGGGTGATTCATTTGGGATCACATATTATTTTTTCTAATTAAGAGTAAAGTTTTTATTCCTTTTTTCATATAAGTTGAATCTAAATTAGTATAAATACATGATCCAAGATCATGAATTAGAATTAGCAATCTTTGAACTAAAAATGTTAAGACACTACAAGATGTTTGACTAGTTTATAAGTAATTTTGAAAGCATGATTCTCAAGTATATATTCTCATTGAATGATATTAACATGATATAAAGGTTATTAATATGTATCCTGAAAGTCCATGACATGGATATTTTCAATAGTTCTAGGAAGGGTAATATGGTAGAAGATGTTCTGAGTAGGGTATTTTGTTCATAGAAGATGAGTGAGTCGTTGAAGTAGTTGTTCTCATAGTAGTTTTCATTTAGGGATGGGGATGTGGTATCTTTCTTCTATTGCATAGATTTTACCCTTTCCCTATTATAATGAGTCTGTGTGGCATGGATTTGGGATCACAACCGTGATACCCTACATACTGAAATTTCTAATGGAAATGTTCTTGATTTATTTTGTGATGGTAGAGATAATGTAATTTTTTTAGAGGAAATGTTATGCTACTAGTTGTGACGAGAGGGTATGTTATGAGTAAGTTTAATAATTAAACCTTAGTTGTACATGCAGGAATTGGAATAGTTATTATAGGACCTTTGAAGTCATTAATTTTTCTATATATGAAGATAGGGGTTGCAGATATCTTCCCTTGATGCCATACATGTTAGCAAGTGACTGCTGATAAGTAGGTTTAAATGGGTTTAGGTCAAACCCTTGATGTTCCATAGTAGATGTGGTATGTGATATCCATTTAAATTATGAAGGTTCTATTAGTTACCTCTTGAGGTCATAATCCCATATAAGTTATCATATAATGACTCACCAATAAGGCCCACATCCTAGTTATCTAAGAGAAATGTTATGTTGATATTGTGGGATTCCTCTACATAAAAAATATTTTACAAATCCATGGAGTTCCATCAATGATCATTTATGACTATGGTGATACCCATACATATTTTTCATGGAATGTATTGTTGGAGAATTTTGACACAAAAATGTGTTTCAATATCGCATCCACACCTAAAATAAATCCAATCAAAAAGACAAATTATGTCTTGGAGGATATGTTTTGGTTTTGAATTTTTTTTGGTCATATTTGGGAGGATAAAATAATATTGATAGAGTATAAGTATAGAAGGAACTAACCTTCCACCATCAGTATTGTACTATTCATGGACTTTTAGGGGAAACCCCATAGGTCACTTCTATGCTAGACCTAACAAGGAGTGTTAGGATTTAGGGGCCTATATTTGTTGTGACCCATCATAGAAAATTTTTAGGTCATCCCAGAGTGGATGATTAATTAACAATGTCATCATGATCCCCATGTAGATAAATGACATAGCCCTCTGGAAGTCATGGAATAAGACCATGTGTTCTAGAGGGTCTCTCATAGAGGTGCATTTAATAGATTTGGCTTGGATGGAATGTTATCTTAGTCACTCATTGTCTCGATCCAAATACTATCTAGAGTTGGAGATGCAGCATAACGTTTTTCAATACTACCACAGTTTGAATAGGTACAAATTATATTCTATATATCGTAGGTGAGGTGGTATGTTCACAATCCATTACATATTTTTTAATTAGGGGATCAAGGATTCAATTAAGGTTCCACCTTTACAGAACACCAAGTATATATTAGGGATCATAATGAGGGGATCCATTAGGGGTTTTGGATTCCACTAGTTCATGAATGGTGGCTACACTAGAATCTTATAGAGGGAACCATGGGGGGAGGGGAACTCATATG
Organism: Viscum album; assembly: GCA_963277665.1. Lineage (NCBI taxonomy): Eukaryota > Viridiplantae > Streptophyta > Magnoliopsida > Santalales > Viscaceae > Viscum > Viscum album. Next base: position 561,321,527 of record OY728147.1, on the reverse strand, counting down.
ATTGTTAAGTATGCTAATCACTTTTTATAGAATTATTCATTGTTTACAATACATAAATCCTCATGTTAGGGATAATGTAATAAGTTTTACTATTAAATGTATTTGTATTGATTATTTTAACGATAATTTTAACAGATCAATGATAAGAGGAAATGATATTTAAAGCCATGGTTTGGATAGAATTATGGATGGAAAAATATTAAATTAATAAATATTATGTGAGTAATGTTATTATGAATAAGTTGAATATATTATAAAATAAACTCAGATCATAAATATGATTCTTTCATTGAGTTTAAATCGATTATTTCACCTATCGTGGGAACAAACCATTTAGCATGTTAGATTCTTAGGTTAAACCTTATCATGGGTGAATATTATAATTAATGAATTGCATAAAATTGGTTATTTAATTATATTCTAGGAACTAATATTCTCGTATATTATGACCAAAATAGATAATTTTTAGGGTTAGCCACATAATCCTACATATTTGGTTAAGACACAAGAGATCATTGGAGAAACTTCTATAGGCGAGAAATGGATATAACATGGAACATTGATCTGTGTGTGATGGGACACAAGGTTATCCCCCAACAACAATGAAAAAAATCATTATTTTATAGAAACACATCCATTTTGAGTTTGTGAATTTCCCAATTTGGATTTACGCATCTTGATTTTTAAAATTATTATCTTGAAACATTTAATTAATGAATTGATTCATGAACCACACATTCTAGTTGTACAAGATTGATATTTTCTAGGATTTGGATTTTGTTATTGATTATATTTCTCTCATAATTATAAATTCTAGGGGAAATTAATCAATGACAAAAAAACATTGGTTAGGGACCCTTCCATATTTTTTATGTAATGATCATTTATTCCACCATTCTTCATTTGTTGTGGGAAATTACTTTAGCACGGGGTTCAAAAAATTCAAAAACATTAAATGTTTTCAATAAATTTCATCATTCAGCATATTGAAATAATGGATTTGGGGTCATATTGATTATGAGATTAGGTTATAAAAAAGTTGACTAATTATGTATTGATTTAAGGGTACAGATGAGTCATATCATCAATATATGATAGCATACGACACATGTTTATGATTTCCTAATAAATTTGAAGGCATGAACATGGTGTGGGGTGATGGGGTTGGTCAAATTATCATAGATTCCAATATTCTAGTGAGAAATGTGTTAGTGATGGAGTGGCTACTAGTACAATAAATAGATATGAACTTCTAAAAAATACCAAAGAACATGTTGTGTAATCTATGATTACACGGAATGTGGGGCCCTAGATTTGGTGATAGGGTTTTAATGAGAATTTTAAATATCAAAAATCATGTGACTCCTACCACAAGACCTGTGACTTGAAATAGATGTTCATAATCTACCTAAGATGGTATGAAGACATGACTAGAAGTACACGAGTCTAGACACACCATGTACTCCAAAAGATACATGGACAATATAGTTCTACAAGGAAATTGTTTTGTACATAGACACCGTTAGGAGTACATGGGATCAAAGAAAGTATGTACTCTGACAGTGAAATGAACACAAGTGCAGTTTTTGACACACACGGGGGACCTAGTGTAAATTGGTAAAACTATGTACTAAAGTTAAATGTTTTCCACTCTATCAAAGATGGAGTAGATCCATTTTCCTATTCAACATGTATTGTTTCGGTAGTGTGTGATCCATCGAAACATTCCAATTGGGTGGGAATATAGTCAAAATTTATATATAGGATAGTGATCCCTTTTGTGTGATATTAATATTGAATAAATTTTTGGGAATACTTATTTGAGGCCTATAGTTAGATCCTCAACCATTGTCTTTACCCTAGGGGAATTCTTGAAATTTTCATGACCAACACTATTCGGGAGTTATTTCTCTAATTATAGTGTAATTATAGTTTGATTTGTTGGTTTAACCCATGGTCTTGGGTGACATCATCATTTAAGTATCATATTATTAATACTTATAGTTCGAAAATCATATATTGAGACATGACATGAATTCCATCTTGGATAGAGGCCATTAGTCCTCTATGACTCATAGAGCATGATCTCAAGGACACAAACTATGAGGAACCTTCATGAACGATTCTATGGGGGAAATTACAATTATTTATTTAACATAATAAGTCATTTTTTTCACAATAAGTAGATATTCATATTATATGTGTAACAATCCTATACACGTGATAATAATACTTTAATTATTGATGTTTTATTCTTAGTGTGTTCAAATGTGTCCAATTGGGAATTATTATACCGTAATATAAATGGAATTTTTCACATTTGTCATGGATTTTGTAGAAAATAATCATCTCAGAAGAGTCCTAGAGGGACCAAGAGCCAACGAATATTAGATATCTGGTGAGACTAAGGTGTGTTCATGTGGTTTTATTTATATTATTTCACTTCTATATTTTCAATTTGGCCTTTATTCCCTCTTTGTAGTGGGGTTTTATATTCCTCCTTTTTATTTTTTGTACATGCAATCTTACACAGATGGTTGGATTTATATCTAATAATTATTAGCTTGTTAGTTGTTTTAAATTTCATAATTTTATGGGATTAGATATATGTGCTTGTGTTATTAAGGCCTCTCGTGTGATTGATACTATTACACAACCCTAATCGCCAACCCCTGGCCTTTTATAGGAGGTATTGGGGATGTCATGAAATGGTACACATTGGTATGGTGCATGACATAATATATCTCTCATTTAAATCTTCTGTATCTCAGGTAAAAGGTCTAAAACATCTACTAAAATAAATTATATTTAAGACCATTTTAATTTTAGAGGATTTTAAATCTCAAACGTTGACTCATTTTCAATAGTGACTGTAGCATTATCAACTAGTATAGTTCTTAAATTTAACACTACATGTTTATCATATAGTATATAATGTCCCCAAAAATTGTTTCAGACAAATAGAAGAATCACATATTGTAGAACAATGGTATATAATCATAGTAGGAGGTGTGATGGTACAATGTTTACAGTATTGAATCTATTCAATATGTTTCATATAGACACCCACCATGGATACACACAAAATTTAATTATACAATGTCATCGACCATGCAAGGTAATGGTCGAATGATGGTGAATTTTTTTAGGTTTCTCATGTTTTTAATCCTCTCTTCAATCAACAATTGAATCACATATGGTAACATATTATACTATCTATAATATTTTTCAGTATCTACTATAGCTAATGCACCACATCAGTAATGGTTACTCTTATACACATCTACAACCGTTGCCTCCTCCATTGTATTACATATTATGGAAAATATTAATTGAGATTAGATTCATATATTCATAAGTTGTTGAAGGAAAGTAATAGTGAATTATTTGAAGAAGGAAATGTGTTCCAAAAAAATTAAAAACTTTCATATAGGTTATGAATGAGAATAAGGGAAATAAATTGAAGTATAAGTGGAAATTTAATCCAAGGAATTGGATGGTTATCAATTAAAGGAAAAATCAGAAGGAAAATAGGATGCAAAAAATATGGTAATATTTCTATTTGGACTTCTAAATAATATTCTAAACTATTTTGATAATTTTTAAATTGTAACAAGAATTTTTCTACTCATGAAAAATATAATCCATCATTTCTAGAAGTTGTATTTATTTCCAAAATGTATTAACACGATCAAAACTTAAAGAATGAAGGAAAAATAATTTTAGTTGATACAATACAAATTTTTGATGTTGAACAAAAATAATTCTTAAAGAGAAACATGAAATAAATATAAGAATAGAATGGAACTAGTATAAGAAAACAATCAATCATAATCATATATTCTATAAATTATTATAGCTTAAGGAATTCATTATATATTTAATAGATTAATAAAAGTTTAGAAACCAATTACTTATTTTCCCAGGACAGATACAAAGGTTTATTTGGGGGTCTGAAATCAATTAAAATATTCTCGTTCAATGAAATGTTTAACAGAGTGGTTGATAATTTTGAATGAATAGTTGGATATTGTTCAATAAATTACTTAGGATTAGAGGAAGATTTGTAATAATATTGTGAAATAGTCCCATGAATTTCATGATGATTTCATGCTCTATAATGATAATTTTGATATTTTCATGAAATTTTTTGATCAAACCAATATTGTATTCAATAGTATTAAAAAATATATGTCCACTAGGGTTAAATATCATAATAAATTAAATATCCCATCCGAGAAATAGACTCAAGATTTCTTATATTTATAAATGATATAAATTATTATTCTACCTAAAATTTAAATATTTAAAGACTACAATGATGAGATTATTGGTGTGAATTATCACTATTATGTTTTCTTGAAATGTCTAATTCTTAGGAAGTTCGGAATAATAGTTTGGAAGAAAATTCTCATTTTTAAGAAGAAAAGATAAATTTGCATTGTGAAAGAATTCACATTCAATAGAAAAGGTTATAAGAGTTAAAAAAATATCAAGATGATTTTATAATAATGATTGAAAATGTAGTAAAGAGTTTAAGATGTAGAAGATGATTTTTATATCATTAATGCTAAAGAATGATTAAATTTGCAAACTGTTGATGTATTTTGTTGTTATTTATAATTTTAATGATTGACATTGTCATATACATTTAAAATATTTTAATTTCATCCAATTTTGTCCAATTTTATTTCATTAATTTGAAATGAAAATGTAATTTTTTTATTTTGTTTCACATAATAGTTTTTCTTAACCTTTTAAAAAACATCAATACATTCCATATTCGATTTTTTAAATCACAAATTGGTATAATTTTATAGAAAAATAAGGAAGAATTATGTAATGGAGATAAATACTTATAAAATAGAGAATATGATCATGATAAAAGTTATTATACTAAGGGGGGCATGTCTTATTCAAAATCATATTTAGATGAGATTTAATATTAGTTTGGGATAAGTATAACTATCTAAATTAAAAAAATGTTTTAACTAAAAACTATAAGTCAAATAATTTATTCAATTTTATTTCTAGTTTTATTCCTATGGTATGTTTTTTCCAATACATGGATGATTTTTGGGTCCAAAGTTTCTATTATAATCTATTCCTATAATTTTATTTTTGAAATCAAATACATAATATTTAATTATTAACATACATTTTGAATTTTTATTATAACGTTTTTTATAAGAAAAAATAATATTTTTAACTTATATAGAAAAATATATAAGGAGTTACTAAAATATATCTTTTCATTATGCTTTTCGTAATTGCAGAACATACAATTTTTTCCAAAATGAAACAGGATATGAAATGATACTGGATAGAAAAATAATGGTACTCAACTTTATTGTACACACCATTATCCAAATGATTACAAGATCTATTTTTTTGACATTCTTACTAACAAAATCATATTTTTAGGATTCATAATTCTCAATATTAAAAACATACATTGATTCATTGAATTTATAGTAATAAACATTTATTACAAAAAAATGTGATCCATAATATATGAAATATTTTTTACTCTTGAAATTCTCTATATAAAAATGACATTGGACATTTTTTTATAATATAAACATTGAAGAACCATGTGTACAATTCATCATGAAAAACAAAGAAAAATACAACCGTTGGAGGATCAAGATGTCCATTGGGGAGTTTCCTATAAATACCCATCCATTTGAAGAGTTTGGAGTAATGTAATTGTCATTTGCATTTGCAAAAATCTCAGTGTGTTGGAGATTTGATGATTTCAAGAGTGAACTACTTATTCCTGAAACATGTAACCATGTTGGGATTTTATTTTATTTGTGAATTAAAATCTTGATTACAATCAGGGGATTTTATTGATACTGAGGAAAAAATCTGATCATAGTATTGAGGCCTTACTAGGATAGCGAGACAGAAAAGATGATGGTCATATCAAGGGCTCATAGTGGTTGATAGAAATTCATGCAGATCATTATTTCCAGGGATCACAAGAGATATCCATAGAATGATCTTCACATAGGGGGATTTAATAGCTATGGAAAAGACATAATTTCTTATAATTATTATACAAGGGACCATTATCCATGTTCTTTTGATACCATACTCTATGTCAAAAAATTGTATTCAATTACTTTTTTGTAACTTGTTTTTTATTTCTACATAAATTGTTATAGAATGTTAATCTTTTTATATTCATATTTCTATTTGTATCTTGTTTCTCATAATAAATATAATTATGAAACCATTTTTCTAGTCTGAATTACCTTCTAAACATGTTATTAAATTTATTAAAATTCTATATGGTTTTTCATATAATTATTACTTTTCTAATAATCAGATTTATCAGAAGCATTGATATTAGGATTATATTTTGAATACATTCATAAATAGTTGTCATTTGTTAATATGATTAATATTTTAATATGTTACCATCTTCTGGTGAATACAATTCTTTACACTACAAAGAAATAATCGTTTTTTTTGGACATGTGACTTATATATATCAAAATGCACCATATTATGATATTCTTTTTATCATAACAAAAGGTGCATTCCTCATTAAATTTAAATACCTAAGAGGTTTTATGAATACTATTTAGATTAACAATGATAAAATAATGTTCTTTTATGTTCAAAATTGACATTCTTAAAACCTAATAGACACCTTTATTTTATTTATCAATCTCCATAAACATTTTAATCATAATATTTCAACCGTTAAGAGGTCAAAACTGACTAGAAGACATCGTAAGAAAAATTAGGAATGTAATACCTTAGTTTTTTTTATTATTTTTAATAATTATCCTCAAATTATTTAGATATCCAATTTCTTGGTATGACGAAGAATATGATTTCAGGTTCTAAAATGGTGTAAAAAAAAGAAAAAGAAAATGTGTACCCATCCAATGTTTTTAAACGAGCCCAAATTAGATAAAAAACATATAGAAATGTTGTTTATGCCATTTCAAATATTTACAAGATATCCTCAGGTCAATATGATACCAGAATAAGTCAGTATGAGGGAAATTATAGTCTAACTCTCACATATTCATTCTAAAGTAAAATAAAATGGGTGAAAACAAATAAAACAATTTTTTAAATACATTAAATATTTATATAATGATCAGTACATCATTTTGGATCCATATGAATTTACCACCCATAAATAATAATCTATAATTTCCATGTATGAGTTAAATAATAATTTAAAATTCATATTTTTATCAAAAAAACATATCACAAGTGAAGGGTTCACAAATAAGTTGTGAACTTAGGATTTTCATGGTATCTTTTGATAATGATCCTAGAATTTTTTTGACATTTAATTAAACTCCAGACATTGTTCTGGTGCCCAGATTTCCTGACAATAGTGAAATATTTATTTCCAATTATTTGTTCTATTTAATTAATTAACAATTTCCCCTGTTTGGTTTAAAATAAATAGAATAATATATGATTCATGTTGGATCAAATGAAAAAAATCTCAAAGTCATTTATGATCTATATGAACCAACCTCAACAAATACAACCCCTGAACTACCCGGTGTAAAAAATTGTGTGGTTTTTCCGTCACAATCTCATTAAATTGACATGAATTCTAAAATTAGTTAAAATACATAAGACATGATTGTATTTATCCAAAAACAAATTTTAATGGCCCTTTAATTATATGTGATATTTAGGAATCAACCACACATAAATAAGAAACCTAAATATCATAATAAAATTCAATGTATGTTTTTGTCTTCATATTTTTATATTTTCTTTTAGAAATAGGTTTTTAGTTTTGTATTCTCATATTAATATTACTCATAGATTCTTGATTTTGTTGAAAAATTAATTCCATATTGTCATCAAAAATTTAAATATAAAGAAACATGTATCAAGGGGTTAAATCATGGATGATCCTTGGACATCCATGAATACACCTATTCTGGTGTTCATCATCCTAGATTTAACAATTTAGTCCATCCAATATTGTTAAGAGTTTGCTTTATCCATGGAAGACTCTATAGTTTTACAATTTTTCATTTTATTGGGATTTAATTTTTATTTTAGATGAAAAATGTTAGTAATGTATATATATATATATATATTAAAGGGAAAAGGAATGACAACTAGATTTTTGTGAAAACCCAAATTTATAGAAATTGTTTTATCAATTTGCATATGTGACACAAAACATTTAGATTTGACAAGAATGAAACACTATAAGTCTATATGATATATTTGTTTTTAAAGAAATTCAATCGCTTTGATATGTTTTGAGACATGCTAACCCAAGTCTAAATGAACAATAATGTAGTATATCAATATAAAAACTCACTTTAATAAATGGGTATGAATAGTACTAATTAATTATGAATAGTATGATTATCTATTTATTTTATATAAAATAAAAATCATTTAAAAGAGAAATTAATGTTTTATAAAAAAGGGTATTTTTATAAAATATAGTCTTTAAACGTTTTGTGCCAATAATTTTAATTTATTATTATAATTGTGATAAAATTTATTTTATAAAATTATATAAAATTTTTATATCATTATTTTAAAATTATCTATTGGGGAATTTCAATGATTTTTTTTAAAACATTACATTTTTGTTGAATTGAGAAAATAAAAATTTTATTGAAAACCTCCTATTCATTTAAAAAAATTAGGAGGTTAAATTATTGTTTAAATTTTTTTTAATGTCAAAATAATTCAGTAATGTCCCAATTTAATTAAATTTTGTCATTTTAATGATTTTCTTTTAAAATTATGATATATAAAACTTGTATACATTTGAACATTTTCTATTATAGAAAGGAAACCTTTTTCATGTGTTCGAGTATAATATTAAATTGGATTCATCCACATCATTGAATTAAAAAGGGAAATTTTTTCTCCATTTTATAAAGAAAAATAATTTATGTTATTTAATATTTTTAACTTATTTTTATAACAATTTGAATATTTAATGTACTAAAAATTAATTACTATGGGTAAGGTAATACAATTTGTATTGGGGGTAAAAAAACATAATAAAGATTAAAATGACCTAAAATAATCACAAAAACAATGGGTTATCCATATATATAACTTATAATATCTATTTTCTAATAGTGACCAATTTTTGTAGTTATTATTATTATAAAAATGTTGTTTTAATTGATTGATTTAAAAAAATTTGTAAATGTCATATCACCCAATTAATAAAGTCCACCCCCACTTCTACCCTCAACAGACATCCAAAACCCATTGTATCATACAATAACTACCATAATAAATAACATAAACCCTCAGAACATACAATTTACCATGGGTTTATCATATATCTATCATAGTAAGGAATATTTTGTATAACTAATGAAGTTCATTAAATAATAGGTGATGTTCTTAAATATATATTTTTATTGGTTTCAACTTCGACCACATTTAAATCTTATTTAACCATTATTATATAATATCTTATGCATTTAACATATAACAAGAATTTATTATTTTATCGGAATGTCTTATATCCATTACAAATTCATCAAATGGGAAACAAAACTATCGATCTTGTGTATAGAGGACTAAATCCGGATGGACCTGTGACATTCATTTTCCATTAAAACCATTCAAGTATTAATATGGTGCTGAATTTAAAGAATTAATATTATAATAATGATAATATTAATCATCTATAATTTTAATATCACAAACACCTTGTAATATTTCATTTTGTTTACAATATGAATGTGTTCCTCATGTGTATAGTGGACTAATTCCACACGACACATTATGATTTATTTTTTCATTCATTAAATACTATGTAACAAGGAAAAATTTAAAAAATACTCCAGATATATATACATATATATATTATTAACTAATTATTTAAAATTATTGTATCATCCATATAGTTACCCATTAACTCATTAATGTATTGATATCGTTGTGTGTGCATACATACAACTCACCATCTCCAAAAAGTGATATGATTAATTTTCCATGTACAACATTTAAGAATGATAGTTAATATATATATATATATATAATGATTAATGTTATTTTTGAAAAATTAATATAAATCTGGAGATTATGGAGCTATATAATTTGATCATGGGCTGAACATTCACAATAAAATACGCATGATAAAAAATTTAGTTAAGGAATGAAAAAATAGTAATAATGAAAAATTATAAAATAATGGGAGAAAAGATGTTATAAATTGATTTAATATGATATTATAAATACATATATGGTTTTTTATTAATAACATGTTTAATACAATTTTAATGAATATAAATTCGCATTCAATCAAATGGAAGTTGGAAATAATTGACTAAATATCTATTTGTATTCAATGAGTCATATTGTATTATTATGAACCTAAATTATTTTATATGGTTTTATATGACAACTATGCATGTAATTCCATTAAAAAATTGGAATTATTTATAATTTATTATTAATTTTTTATTATTTCCACTAATGGATTTTTTATGAAAATTATCCAAGTGTTAAATAATTATATAACTCAATTAAACATCATTTTGATGCATCACGTGATCATTATCATCTAATGTAACACCCAAAGATATTCATGAGATGCATTTTTTAATTCATTGGGTTGTATGATACACCAATAAAATCTGGGGCTATACGCAACAACGAAATTACTTGTTGTATACCCAAAACCATTCTTCGATTTTGATACATAAAATTTCAAGTTATTTTGATAGTTTTAGTTTCACAAAAGACCTAGTTTATGTGAATAACTAAATATAATTATCTTAACTTATAACATAGTCAATATAATGGTAGGTATGAAAAATGTTATCTTTCCTATGAAAAAACTATATAAATGAAAGTAAATGTGTTTATAAAATATAAAAATCATTGTTGATAGATTATATTAATGTTATATATATATATTAAATATTCAATAAACTGTTTAAAATTCATCTTATTTGTCTTGTATGAAAGATAGAAGAACCAATTCAATTGTTTTCGGATAAAAGGAGTAATTTTCCAAAAATATGTCGTCTTTCATTATTTTGAGGGCATACCCATTATAATATTATTTTCTGACACATTTAAATGTTATTTTTATTAACATAATAATTGTATATGGATTTAGGATAGTAAAATTTAATTTTTTTGAATAATTGATATATTATTGATAACAGGTATGTTTTGTTAAATTGTTAAAATATACTACATTATAATTGAGAATTAGTTTTTTCATCCTAATAAAATATGATGAAATATCATGTCATAGAATCATTTTAACGTAAAGATTAAAAATATTTCTATCATTAAATATTATTATGATCATTGTACATAATTTTTCAATAAATTTAGATGTAATTTTTTGTCAATCTTTTGATAGTTTTACTTTTTAAAAAACAATTTTAACATTTTTAAATGGGATTATTTTTAAATTATGTAATTTATCATACATGTTTTAAATTATAAAATATGCATTAAATATTTGAAATCAAATGATCCAAATTTTGTTAATTGGTTACTTTTTGTATAAAAACTATGCTAATTTTCATTTAACATAGTTTAAGGTAAATAATGTAATTTAGGTAACAATATAATATGATAATGACAGTAAAATTACATTGACACCTACCAAAATCCTATTGTATGAGTAAAAATCATACTAAAACATCCAAAGATCCGAATCGAACAATTTAATTGACTATTTCTTTTTAAAATGTTAGAATGTTCTATTAAAATAAAATGAGGTGACATGAAAGTTAGAAAATGTCATCCTCTTAATTCATATATGAAAATTAATTTTAATATAGGAATAAATATTATAAATGATTTAAAATAAATAATCATATAAAATATAATTAAATTATCATCATAATATTATTTTATTTATAATCTTTATATATAAAATATTTAAAATAAATACTAACACAACCGTGAAACAAGAATTATTTATTAATAGAAATATCAATCTAATAACATGGAATATATTTAAATGAATATAATTTTAATTTATTAGAGGAATGCATTAATTTTTTAGTTTAATATTTCCTTTTAAAAAGTCTATTAAATATTTTATGTTACCAAAATGTTTCTATTTTATTTAAATTAAATGAAATTATTTTTATCAATATGTACAATATTGATAATTTATAAATATGTAATATTATAAAATTATTTAATAAACCTAAAACTTTTTAAAAATAGAAAAATTACTATTCAAAAAACTAAATGATCATAAATTTTACAGTTATGGGATATTTTCCACATATAAGTAAAATTTATAGTCTCTCAATATTTAAAATTTTGTTACTACAATTAAACATAGAAGAGAATAATTAACGATAAAACAAAATGATAAGGTTTATAATGAAATAAAAACAAGCCAAAATGTTATTTTTTAGAGTATTTATATCCATAACCATATTATATTTTTCAAAACTCATGTTTTTTTCATTTTTACTTAAAAAATACTTTTTATTAACTTAATATTTTGAGAGATTCTAAAATTTCTTCTTTCTCCAATTGTAAAATGAAACATCCACCCACATTTATTCAAAATTAATTATTCATACATATTCATAAATACCCTGAAAATATCCATTATAATAATTCCTAGTCAAATTATATAGATTTTGGTATCCCCAGAAGACCAACACTAGGGAAATTAAAAGGATATATAAAGGGATATCGCTGAAAAAGAGGTAATCTACTTTACCGACAAACTCATGATTTATTATTCTTATACTTCATCACTAATTATATTTCACATTATTGTGTAATAAATCCTTTATAACCTATATAATGATATGCTATTATGTTTATGGAAAAACCATTTTCCACATTATATCTATCCCACAAAAAAATTAAAACACCAGGTATGTGTACATATGGCTTGTCGTCTCCACGTTAGGGTGTAATATGTTTTCCATCAACACATTGTTTTGATAGTTGTAATGATGGAAATAATAACTATAAATGATTATTAAAACATTATATTTATTATTATATAATATATAAACCTTCCACTTCAATACCTTTCTACAATTAAGGGAATGATTTCATTGCTTGTTTGTCTGTATGACCAACCGTCTCCATAATTCAATATGATTCATTCTAATAGATTACAATTAAAGAATGAATTATAAAAATTTATTTAATGAATAAATATGATATATAATATATTAATATGAATATATAAATTATATAATTAGAACCTCTTAATAAGAATCATAACATTTTAGACAAAACATGCATAATAAAATGAAGTAGTTAACACCCTAATGATGTGTAATAATGAAATATTAATAAAAGGGTGTTAATATGATCATATATGTTATCATAAATATAATAATGTTTCTCTAATAAGTCAATACAAATATTTAACCTCATATAAAGAATATTTGGAATCATATGATGGAACCCAATCCCACGGTAATGAATTTTATTGTCTCAGTTTTACATATGCAGGACATATTCCATATACAACACTGATTTATTTTTATGTGGTTTTTATATATCCCCTAAATGTTATCATAATATTATAATGAATTTTATGAAATTTCAATATAAATATAATTTATTTTATTTTATATGTAACATGATTCAACTGATTATATTTTGGAAAGTTATAATATTACTATCTCATTATTATTTAAGATTGTTTATATGTAAAATATTTCTAGGGAATATTTATTATTTATGTCCATGTTTTCTAAACAAGGAATTAAAATAATGTTTTTATAATGTCCTATGGATATTTGATGTAATTTTCCTCATTTTTCGTTTTTTACAACATTTTTTCTGGGATGTTTTCTTTATTTTCTAAAGGAGCTAATAGTGGAATTTTCTGAAAAAAGTATAAGAATAATGTTTTTATCTTATACTGAATGAATGGATTTTTTACACTTCTATAACATAATATTTTCATGTAGATTACCTTACATGTTTTCAAGGTAATTTCAAAATAAAATCTTTTCTATAAAAATTCTGGGGTATTTTAATAAAAGAAATCATTTTTGAAGATGGAAGAATATTTTCCTCATGAATAACATTCTAGTGTTTTAACAAAATTATTTTCCATCTGAGAAGACATTCCTTAATAAGGATTTGTTTCATAAATATTATCTCTATTATTACTATGGTTTATTTTCGTTATGATGGAATTATATTTATCAAATCCATTCATTTTTATGTATTAATTTTTTATGGAATGATGTTTATGAACCCACTTTTATTCCATTGGATATTCTGTGTTGACTGATTTCTATTTATGGTGAACACACATGAGTGATTTTATTATGAGAAAGGTGGAACCAATTCCTCCCTCATATGAATTTCGCAATGACATATAAATCAGGATTTAGGTATTTTATTCATGAACCAAATTTCATGGTTACAATTTTATGCATAGCCCTGTTTTATAATGTCCATAATTTTATGAGTGGACTGAGTTCCAATGTCCAAATTTTTATAAAAATTCACTATTTAATCTTATTAATTTTTTGAGTGAACATGTATGTATTTATACAAGTTAATATAAATATAATATGATGTTTCAGCAAAAATTTCATGCGTTATGTTACAGTTATGATCGTTTGGATTCTACTCTTTTATTTTCTTTATTATTTATCATTGCCTTTGTTATGTAGGGAATGTTATTTTATTGATATGATCATATTCTGATACCCTTTATGATACTATTTTTTATTACATATAACAATTTTTAACCATTACTTAGTGTTTTATCTCACCCCTTTTTATGTTTCTTTTCCACAGGATTTGACGAAGGGTATTAATTATGATGTGTCTTAAAAGGGGTTCGAGTTTGGAAGTATAAAGAAGTAACCAAGTGAATATTTTTTAAGAACCACTTTGATATGTTTTCCAGTTTAAAAAGTAATTAAACTAATATAATCTTTTTGTTTCTATTTGATTAAGGATTTAAGTATTCATAAAATTAATGTATTGTACATGAATGTAAAGCATGGGTCTTTACAGTTTTTATTTGGGAGAAGGTTTAGTCAACCATTATAATCTAGGATGTGAAACAAATAGTATGATCAGTAAATATTTTTTTATGATATGTATATGTAATTCTAAAGAATATTCCAAATTTTATGATATTGTCGTAGAATTTTGGTAACGATCATGAATAATGTAGTACTAAACTTATGATGATAGTTAATTATAGTACCCCCACTCGATTATGTTTTTATCATAGTATTATTTTTTCTTCTCAAACTATTATTTTTTGTGTTTTAGGAAACTGTTATAACCAGAATTAACGATTTTAATGATGAATTCATTGGGAAATGAAATGATTTTCCTTCTATGAAACAAAATGTTATGGGACTTTCAATGAAAAATCATATCTCTATACTCACAAAAGTTATAAATCATACTGGAATTAGAAATGGTTAGACGGGGGAATAAATTTATATTGAGTCTTTTATGCGGAAACATTCTCTGTTATTAAGTGTGTCTTATACTCCACTTGTTGATGGTGAATGGGTCAATATCAGTTGAAATATATTTTCTATCCTTCAGTGTTATGAACACGAAAAATTTGTGATGTATTTTTAGTATATTGAAGTTTATTTTGATCAGTGATGGAATATTATGCATGACATGAGGGATAAATATGAACATGAAACTATAGAGTGGTAGTATTTTAATGGCGTATTTTATAGAATGTACATTCCCGGTGTTCTACAAATAATTATAGAGAATTAATTCCATCAGATTGTGAAAATGGATGATGAATATATTGGTACCAATGAATCTAATTTTACAACACATGAAAGGTACACTTTTGGTTTAATCATTATCCCTTAATGAAAAAATGGATGATTATTTTTTGTCATAATATGAAGCCTCCATAATGATTTTTCCATATGGTACCCTATAATCTATGAAGAAGTTGTTCATTCTTCCCTAAAATTTAAAATAAATGTTGGTCACTGCGAATTTAATGGAGACATGAGAAGAAAGATATAGCATAATGGAAAATCTAGACGTTTTCTGAAAGTACATAAGAAAAATTATTAATCACTTACATTCCCAAAATGTAGAAAAGAGAACTCAGGGGAATCCCTTAAAGGAATAAGAAGACTCATAAATTGAGGGATGCATAGCCATAAAAGAACAACAATGTATGGGTGATGTGAAAATTTTATTCACTGGATACAATGTTCAATAAAATATACCACACACACATCAGTGCTACCAGTGCAAGGAAATGGGTCATTAAGCCAAGAAATGCTCTAATCCAAGTGTTATCAATGATGATTAAAGTCGAAATCATAGTAAGGCTAAAGGTAATAAAAAATCGTCTGCATTAACTATTGGAAATATGGATTATGTCAGTGAAGTTGTTGATTAATTGAGTCTTTATGTGTAATTTCTCGGGTTTTTGAATTGCGTTGAAATTATGTAGGATTTTGAATTTTTTTCGTTTAATGACGGGTCAGTTTTTAAACCGAACTCTAGAACATTATTCTGAATATTGAAACATGTAAAGGTGTTTTTTGTACTTGGTTAAATGCTCGATACTTTTCTCAGTTGTCCTGATATGTCTCGTGGGCACTGAGTCTAGAAAGGTCCACTTAATTATATATGCATGGGTTGTGCTTGGTTACGGTCTAATAAGGCAACGTACCAAACATAATATTTCAATTATTTTAATTAAATAATATTAAATGATGGATATGGGTTTAAAAATAATAATTTGTTAATAATAATAATAATTATTTTATTTTATTTAAGGTGTCATTTATTTTTTGGATGTGAAATGATTTTAATTTAACTCTTAATGGGGTGTAAAATTTTTGTTAAAAGAATCTCATTGAATGATAAATGGGGTGTATCATATATGTGAAATTAATGTTTCCTTTGTGTATGTCGAATAATAGATTTTTTAAATTAGGATTTTATGATTTGATTAAGCTATGATTAACTAAAAAATGTTTTTCAGAATTAATAATGATGTGTTTTCATTTAATAGGGGTGTTGTTTTTTTATAAGGCTGAATAATGATAAAAATTCGATTATTATTATTATTGATCTATGAGTATAATAATAATAATTAATCATGGTTCGTATTGTTATAATTAATAATAATAATAATATCATTTTGGGATTTAATTAATTATTACTAAATAGTGGTTTCATTAAATTAAATTGATTTACACAGAATTTAACTAAATGATGTGTAGTGGGAATTTTTGGGTTCTATCGAGAAGTTTTTCATTAATAGTAATGATGATTATTATTATGATGGTTTCCTTAATTTAATTTTATTTTAAAATGAAATTAATTAATGGTTATGTTGGTATTTTCATTTTATTAAAATAATGTTGTGATAATTTAAATAAATAAAATGTAAGTGAGGATTTGGGTGTTTTCAAAGAATGGTAAAATTAAATAGTAATGTTAAATTATATGTATCTGAGGATTTAGTGGATATCAATAAACGGTAATATTAAATGGTAATATTAAATTTGCAATAAATGTCTAGTTGGGTTTAATTTAATTAAATTCAAGGTAAAAAGGAATTTAACTAATAAAGTTGAAATGGATCATTCTTAAATTAATGGTTAAAAATAATTTTATTAATAATTGCGATGAGGGGTTTTATTTAAATAATTTATGTTGAGATATTTAATAAAATAAATGAGTTATAGTTTTTACTAAAATAAATTTTTTTGGAAAGAATTTAATTATATTAACTTGTTAACGATGTATTGGGTATGAAGTAATAGTGATGTAGAATAATTAATGACGAAAAAATATATTAAATGAGTATGGTTATAATAATAATTATATTATCATTATTAAATTACATTATTATTATTATTATTATTTTAAAAGGAAATATTAGAGGAGAGGCGCCCAAGGCCTGTGTGTGTCCCCCTGGTTGCCTCCCTCCATGCACGACTTGCATTAGTGGACTCTTCCTTGATCTCTTCCCCTCCGATGGAGTAGCTCCCTCTTACTGCGGTGGATCCATCACCGCAACCACCCTTGGACGAACAGCCCGATAAAACGCACGACACCCCTCAAGAAGAACACTTGTAGTAATGCAACGCCACTCTTTGGGGTGCCACCCCCTCTCCTGGACCACTCATTACACTCGACGATTCCTCTTAGACTCTGCACGAATATTTTCTTCCTTATCACGGTGAGTCTGTCTTCTTATATTTTGTGATTCACATTACAACTTGACTCCTCTCTCACCTAGTTTTCTCAAACAAAACACTATGGTTTGGGTTTAATAAGATTTTTGTGCTCATCTATATTTATGTTATGCCAATGTTCACTCGGGGCCCATTGGTCTATAATCCTACATCCACTTCCAAGTGCAAGGTTTATGGAATCAATTTACCTTTTCGTCATTGCACTGGGTAATTTTTATTTTTCACTATTTTTTTTGCACCATGTAAATTAGAGTCTGAAATTTTATATGAGTCCCTAGTATAGATGTATATGTGAGTTGACCTTACTTAACTAGTTCTGGTATCTTATTACAGTTAGGAATAATTTTTAATCCTTGTGGTATACAATGCGCATGAAAACACATACATAGAAGTATATATGTGTATATATATATATATAAAGGTGCATGCACATGAAACTGTAGACTAGTTATATAATTGTATATCCCGTATGTCATGCTACCTGGTATTTATCTTGTTCCACCACAATGATGGTTCCCCTTTCATGTCATAAACTATATTAAATGCATTAATAAAATGATTGGTGCAATTTTTTTGGTATTTCAATAATGAAAATATGTATTTATATTGAATTCCATTAATATGTGTATTTAGTATGCTTGATTAAATTGAAAAATGTGATATGTTATGTGTTGATGAATGGCTTTGGATGTTATTAAATGATCATATAAGATAAATGGGTACATGAACATGTGTTAGTTTTAAGTAGGTATTTCTGAATTGTTTAAAGTGATGTGATTAAATTATTAAATGATGTTTTTTTTGGCTAAGAAAATATAATTAGATATGTAAAAGAATTTTGTGCTTTGAGACTGGATATAAATAATTAATAATAGTATTAATTAAAATATATCATTTTAGCTGAATGATTTATTTAATTTGGGGATTAATTGCGATATATTGTTTTAGATATTCGATATAATTTATGGTTTCCTAATTAATAAATGATAATAATTTGAATGTTTAATCAATTATTGAATAGATTAAAGTGTACGATTAAATTAGTTAATTAATCAATTATTTAATTGGAATCAATTAATTTAATTGATGAATTTTCAATGCTTTAAGTGATGTACCATGATGATGATTTATTATTTTTAAAGTTCGGTTTAATTAAAAAATGTTAGAATTATAATGAGATAAATCATTCTTGAAATTATTAAATGGATGTGGATTGTTTTTTATATTAATTAATTAATTGATTATTTAATGGTAATGTGTACTTAGTTAATTGGTTATTTAACTAAAATAATTGGTATTTTTAACAAATCGATTGGATGAGTAAAGGGATACGAAAAAATTATTGGTGAATTAGTTATCTAGTTTTCGATTATGGAATTGGTATAACTAAATATTATATTATTTTATAGTTGACATTATTGTGGATAAGAGTAGTTAATTGTTAATTAATTATTAACTTTTGAGATGTGAAATGTTAAATTAATTATTTAGTTAGTGGGCATGGGATTTATGATGTTAATTATTTTTTGAATTAATAAAAAAATTTGATAATTAACTTATGATCTAATTGATGGATGGTTATGGGGTGTTAGAAATGGAGATCTGCACCAATGATAAAAATATATGCATGATTGATAAACATATTCCGAGATAGAGATAGATTCTCCAAACACTCACATGGTGATATACATGGTGTTCTACACCCATCATGCAAGGATTTATTCTATATGGGACAAGGATTGATGCTCCAAATACCCAGGTGTTATGAGACATGGACTGACACTCCATATACTCATGAGGGTACTAGTCATGATGTTCAACACCCATTAATTGGCATTAGACTGGGAGTCTAGTTGGTCATACACCAATTTAATTAAATGAATAATTAATGTTGTTGTGACATAATGATTAGTGAGTTGAATATGAGAAAGGGTTCAGACTTGATAATAAATTGGGTGAATCACTATTTCATGGACGGAACTAGGATAAAATCACTATTTTTAGTGGACTGGGCCAGACATACTATATGAAAGATTATATTTAATATCTTATGGTGCATTATCCAAGAAAAAGAACAATATTGGTTTTCATCATTAAATTGATTACGTAAATGGTTTCCAAAAAAAATATATTGTGAGTGACTTATACGGGGGATGTCGGGCATATGCACAATCTTGCGAATTATATAATTTAATGAGGTTTGAATATTTGATAAATGAAAATTAATTTTTGATTACTATTGTGTGTACATGAAAAATGTATGTTGAAGGTTCATACACCAGCTGAGGGATGAATCAAGCATATGGGTATACAATTATATTTTAATTATTACTTTATTTATTCATACCTTCACACAATTAAAATTAATTATTGAATGTATAGATTTGGGTTATACACCAATGGTCCCAGACTATTGAGATTTATATCTCACACCCTAATCGGGCCACCTTTTCCCTGGGGTGCCTAAGTATATTCCATTTGGTTGAATGATTGTGTTGTTTTCAAATATATTGCATATTGGAGCAGAGGACCATGCAGAAGCCTGGGATGCTCGAGGAGATTGACCTTAAGGATTTTAGTATTTATTTATTTATTTATTTATTGATGTTTAATTAATGATGTATTGTTTATCTCTTTCATAGCAGTACCATCATACCATGCATGCATTTTATAACATTGGTGTTTTCCATTTTGTTTTATATAAAATTATATCGTACGTAGTTTTATCATTTATTAAACTTCTTCAATAATTTTATGATATTTACCTCTGTTTTTACTCTGATAAGAGGGTATAATCTACTTACTGACTATTCTTAGACACACACTACCTTTCAAAAGCCTCAAGCGAATGAGGAGACACACATGAGGTCATATGGCGACCAGTCTGGCCACCAGTTCAGGGGTGAGCCAGGTCAAGATGTTACATTATGTAATGAAATTCTAGAATAATGATGCAGAATCACTTTTACAGTAACATTGTATAATTAAATATCAATTTAATTGTCCAATTTGTTTTGAAACTTGTATTTAAGATTATATGTTGAGTGGTACCAGTAACCTTGAAATGTGATTTAGATATTTGTTTTGGAAAAACAATTAATGGAAGGATAACCCTTAATGTGAGCATAATGTTGGGATATGGGAATAAAGTGATATTGGATAGTATTAATGACCCTTGGACGGATACAATGAAATATTGATCTAGGATATCATGGATTATGAATATTTAATTTTTTAATATATTGTATGTGGAATTATTTTTTTTATGAAAGCATGCATTTCTTTCACGAAGGTTGTACAGTAATTCAACTTATTATTATGTTTCATGAAATTGTTTAATGATGCATTTCACTTGCTTTTAATGTTAATTTGGAGGGATAACTTATTATTTATGAGTGATAAATGTTATGAATATTTAGTGAATCTATTTCTAAAGTTTTTTATTTTCATTTTATTGAATGATTGTATGGTCATCCATTTTTGGATAGAATAATGTTTTATACTAAATTATGTTAGTTAGATTAATGTATTATCTCACTATAGGTGGACCTATGCATATTTGATAAATTGTGATATTCATTTGTCTGTGATAAATTTATATGGAATTTCTCACCATTGTCATGATTTTATAACGCATAAAGAATAAAAAATTCAACTTTATTTATTTTAATATGAGATAAAGTTGAAAATTATTGAAAGCATGATCACTGATGATATTTTACCAAAATCAATTATATCCAATCAATAAAATTATTCAACATTAATAATAAGGATCGTGGTGTAAAATGGTCTCCTATTATCATCATTTTTATGATACCAATGATATCCTTTATACTTCTTTGTTATATGATATTTTGATTACTAACCATCAATAGATTACCAATAATTTTACGATGAGTTATAATTATCAATCACTTTTAATATTACTATTTTCCTCCCAAAACAAATTATCACCTATGTTCTCCTATGTATATATCTAGTTATTAATTATTTTTGGTAACTATTGCTTTAAAAATATTTCTTTTTTAAAGGATGTTTTATTAACATTTTTATGATCTGAGATTCCATAAAAGAACCATTCAATATTTAAACCTATGAGAAGAAACATGAATAATGAAGGTGAAATTAATTTTTAGGGTGGTAGACTATAACACCGTGATATTTTTATGAGGTATTTTTATTTTAATTTATTTTTTTTTTCATTATAATAATGTATGATTGCGATATACGCAACATTGACTTAGCTTTATGTATGCACAAAAATATGATAGGAATATTTTACAAATAATTTGAAGTTATTTTGATTGAATAATTTTCACACAATACCGAGTTTATGTGAACAACTAATTATTATTATTTTACATTGTAACATTTTCATTAAAACGAAGGATATTAAAAATATTATTTTTACTTTGAAAAAATTATTTAAATTCAAATAAGTGAATTTATAATTTAATAAAATTATTATTAATGCGATTTATTAATGTAATATATATGTAAAATATTAAATAAATTATAAAAATTCATATTATATGTTTTATAGACATGATATAAGAAAATTCAATTTTTTAGATGAAAGAAGTATTTTTTAAAAAATGAAGCATTTCCACCATTAGAAGGAACACACTGTTTAAATAAAGTTTGTTACACAGATTTATATTTTATTTAAAAAAGAACCTTTTATTTTTATGTTGGATATAAAAATTTAATTTACATCATGTTTTAATATTCCGTCGATAATTTTTTTTTATGAAGAGTAAAATTATAATGAATTTTAATAGAATGAAATTTTTCTTCAAAATAATTTTCGTGGATAAATTATATTATTTAATGTTATTAAAGTAAATTTAGAATATTTTTCAGATTTAATAGATATTTTTCACGTGGCATTAATTTTAACATGAATTTTTCTGTAAAAATATGTCAGTATTTTGATGGTTTTACTTTTTAAATCTAGTTTTCTTATTTTAACAAAAAGATTATTTTTAAAATAATTAATGTCAATTGAATAATTTATGTTTTGAAAAATGGATTCCATATTTTGAATCAAAGGGTCCAAATTATTTTAATTGGATACTTTTTTTATAGTAATTACATAAATTTTTATTTAACGTGGTTAATGTTAAATCTAGTAATTTAGGTAACAAAATATTATGAAAAAGACAATAAAATTGAACAAACATTTGAAAAAATCCAATCAGATGAGTATGAATTGAAAATTATCACATAAGTATCATAATTGATACATTTAATGTTGTTTTTTTCAATGAATATGATATAAATATTATTAAAATAATATAATTTGACATGAATGTGAAAAAATGTCACCCTCCTATTTCATATAAGTATAATATGTATAGTATAGTGATATACATGAAAAAACCATAATAAAAATATTTTACAGAAATATAATGAATTTATATTCATCATTATAATTTATTTATAATTTTTATTGATTAAATAATAAAAAACTATTGTGACACAATAGTGATAAAATAATTGTTTTACTAATATATATATCAAATTAATGATAGGAAAAAATTTATAATTAAAATAATTTTAATTAATTATGGGTCTCCAAGAATTTTCTTCTTAAAAATTACATATATAAAATCATATTCAATGGTTTTATTGAAGTTATTTCTCAATTTTGATTAAATGTACATTTAAAAAATTAGTACTGTCAGAATTGATAATATTGATATTTTATAAAAAATAATATTATTTCAACATGTTTAAAAATCTTAAAATTATTTAAAAATTACAATGTACCTAATATAAGGTCTAATAGTGCCTAAATTGTACATTTATGGTAAATTGGCTCCATATATATACAATTTATTTTATCTTGATATTTAAAATTGTATTCCCATAAAAAAACAAAAAGATAATAATTAAGGGTAAAATGAAATGAGACGGTTTAAAAAAAAATTACAACTTGCCAAAAAATTATTGTCATGGTTAATTTAAAACCAACATAATATTAAATTTTACATAACTGATGTTTTATTCATTTGTATTTAATAATTAATTTATACAAATTTGATATTGTTTGTGTTTCAAAAAGAGACCCTCAACAAAATTATAAAAGGGCTCATCCTCCATTATTTATTAACAAATCATTAACCCTTTATATTTGTCCATAACCATTATATTGAACTTATAAACAACCCTATACACATTCTATAAGTGATAGTCTTCTCATAAGTCATACTTTAGTTCTTTTAAATGTAGATTTAATGGGATTCTGGTGATGCAGAGGCAATATCCTTTACTGGCACTCTCCATATCATTTCATCATTTACATCATCTTACATTTTTTAACCTTTATTAACTAATAAATATATAATATCCTATATAATATTATGTTATTCTATTTAGGTAACAACAATATTTGTTCTTATATCCATCATTTGAAAAACAAAATCACCATGCGTGTGTACATAAGACGTACCATCTCGACTTCATTGTGTATTATGTTTTTCATCACAACTTTATTTGGATGGATGTAATGGTTGAAATAAACACAAAATAATTACTATTATTAAATTTTATTAATTATGAAATATTATATACCCTGTCCAAATCAATACCATATCAAAATTACTGGAATGTTATTTTTGCTCATGCGTACTTAGGAACTTCCATTTCCACGATGCTATGGGATTCATTCTATATGATCACCATTAAAGAATGCATTAAAAAAATTTATATAATGATTTAATATCACATATATTATATTAATATCATAATATATATGATATAACTATATCAAATAAAGAATAATTAGAAAATATTTGAAAAAAATGAGAAATAAAATGAAGAAATTAACACTTGAAAGAAGCGTAATAATGAAATATTGTCAAACATGTGATAATATGATCATATATGATATGAAAAAGTAAAATATGGATTTGGAATAATTTAATAGCATTATTTAATCAATTATACATTAGTATATGATATATACAAAGGATCCGAGAACAATGGTAAGGGATTATTTTGTCTCACTTTTATTTCTATATGATATATAACTTATTCAATTCTTATTACTTTTATGTTCTGTTTATGTTACCCATGAATGTTTCTTTGATTCCTACTATTATGGTTATCATATCTACATATTAATATAATTATATTTATTTCAATACTCACATTTTTTACAGATTATAAATAGGTAATGGGTGATTTTGCAATCTCATTATTATCCATGATTGTTTATACATATGTATTGACAGGGGTATATTTATCATCCATGCAAATGTTTCATAACAATGATTTCATTAAATATTTCATTGTCTCTTTTAAATTTTTAATTTCATTTTTACACATTTTTTATTTTTACTAAATTGGTTGAAAAGAATTTTTCATTCAATTTCCAAATGGGGTACTTTTTAACATTTCTAGAAAAAGTACGAGAAGTTTTTTTAACTTATACTGTCTAAATAATTTTTTATGCTATAACTACACCTTATTTCCAGGAATATAAAAATTACATTTTTCCATGTTTTTATCATCAAAGTTATTTTCATTTAAAATTTAGAAGAGTTTTAAGAAAAAAAAATTTAAAAGAAGAGAAGATATTTTCTTCAAGATTTAGTGTTAAGTGTTAAAAAAAAAGTATTTTCCATCTTAGATGACATAATTTAATAAGGATATTCTTCAATTATTTTATCCCTATTATTAATAAGATTTATTATGTTTATTATGGAAATATATTTATGAAATCCATTCCTTTTCTATATATTAATTAATGTTGGAAGGATGGTTAAGTAACCCAATTTATTCTATGGGAATGTTTTGTTGAATGATTTGTGTTTTTCTGGAACATAGATGTATAATTTCATTATGAGATAGGTGGAACATTTGTATCCATTCGATGCATTGGGTCAAGATGTATTTATCTTGATGTATGTATATTATGTTTGAATCTGATTTCATATTCAAAAGTTTATGAATGGACCTATTGTTTATCATGATCATAATATTATGAGTTTTCCTGGTATCCATATCCATATCTTTTTTAAAGGGAATGATATCATGTCTTCAATTTAATAAGTATTCCCATTTCTATTTTTTCATGTCATAATGTTATATATATATGTGTATTCTACAATTTAATGTCTCATGTTTATGTAATGTTCTTATGTATTCTAATATTTTATTTTCATTATGTTTCATGTTTTCCTTCGATATGAAGGAAATGATCTTATATTGTTATGATCACATTATCACACCATTTTTTCTCATGTTTATGATTACATATCCCTCTTTCATAAACTTATTGAGCATCTGAGACCACCCTTTTTTATTTTTCGTTTCCCCAAGAGAAATAGAAGGGTATTATGTAAGATGTGTCAAAAGGGGTTCTAATTATGAAGGATAAATCATGACATGATTTAAATAATATATGAACCACTTGTTTATGTTTCCATGTTTCCATGGACACTAAACTAATACTGTCTTTGGGTGTCTATTTGTTCCATGTATTATATATTTTACAAAAATATTGTAATATTCATGTACATCATGCTTGGGAATTTACACTGAAATTCTATGATAACCTGTGCTAATATTTTTGAATATCCTATTTTATATTTATACATATTTTATTTGGATATAAATTTCAGTAATAAAATGGATTCACTGATTAATTATCAATTCAACCATATTACATATTCAACGTATATCATTTAAATTTCACTTAATTGATGCATATGATAATTTTATTGGCCTATTTTTTATTATGTATATAGTACCCCCTTATCATTAAATATCATCAATACATAGTAATTCATGATATTTTATTTTTTAATTTAATTTTTATTATCCATGGTCATTTTTATTCAATATTTTCATGTGGTAATGAATTTCAAAACACATTTTTTTTTCCATTTTTATTATATTAAATATTTATCAAATTTTATAATCTATAATAATATGTGTATGGATTTTGTAATATTCAATTTTGTATTTACACTTATTTTATACTTGTTTTTATTTTATACACACAATAATTTCTTGATTAATTCTCAATTCTACGTTATATTAATTGTGATGGGTTTTTTACAATCTCATTTTAATCAGGATTGTTATACCTCAATTTTCATTCAAGATATCTATTTAATAATTATACATTAAAACCCATTAAATTTTCTTATTGCGTAGTTTTTAAAGATTATTTCATGTAATAGAATAAAATTATTCTCTTTTATACATATAAATAATGATAAAATGAATTTAAATTTTTTGATATTACATATCCCTTTGGTAAAAAACATTCTTCATTAATTTTTTTTCTAGAAATTCTTTAAAAATTGTTTTTAATATTCCCCAAAAAAAATTAATTAGTATTATTTTACCCATGTATGAATTTATAATAATATATTTTAAATAAATCATTAGGCCATTTACAAAATAATTCTAGTTATAATTTTAATGAATATATGAGAATAACATTTATTTTAACTTGTATGGAATGTTACAAATTTACCACCATCATGAAAAATTATGCTTTTAATGATTTAGTTATAATATTCAATTTTAATTTTTGGGGAAAATTTATTTTATAATTTTTTTTAAAAGTATTGTTTTAAATAATTTAAACAAAATCAAAATGTTATTATCCTCAAGGGTTTTTTTGATAACATTCTTATTTTATGCTTACTCATCAATGATTGAAAATCATTATAATACAAATAATCCATTAGAGGTTATGTATTGTTAAATAAATATTTTTTATTTTATATATGGTTTCTAATTAGTTTGACTAAGGAATATATTGGAATTCCTTTCCTAGTTAATTTTTTAAATCATTAACATTCCATTGAAATGTTCACAAAAATATTACAGTTAAATGTTTTATTTCCCATATATAACTAAATTATATTTCATGGGTATATTTATTATTTGAACCATATATCAATTATAAATATGGTATTTTACTTTGAGATTTATATGATTGATTAGGGAAAATACTATTGACCTATATTTCTTTCGGGTGAAGGAAATATTTTGATAAGCATTACTATTCATGGATTATATCTTTTATCAAATATTTATGTAATTTTTTTTACATGAATATATGGGTGGGGTTCAGTTATAGATACCCAATTAGGGCATCTATATTCTTATTATATGTATCATTTTTTATACATTGTTATCTGTGTTTATAGAGTATACCAAAACATCCGTTTATATTGTCTTAGGAATGGTCTATATAACAAAGGTATCATCATTCCCGGGATTGTGATTTCCAATAATTAAAAATTTCATTAATGAATAATTCAATTTTAAATTCCCATGATTTGTTTAGGATACATTATATCAATATAATATTTAATTTTAAATATAATTACAATTTTTTTTAATTATTTACAATTCCATATTGATTATGCATTATATATTCATGTTAGTCGTGTTTTTAAATCGAATGACTGTTTTGTTATTTATCATTAAATATTTAATGTGAATTAACAAAACATGGTACTAATTGTTTTATTAAATAGAATGTCTATCAAATTATTTACCATACCATATTGATTATGCCAAATGAGACCATGGTAGTCATATTAATTATTAAATTGAATATGTGATAAGATATTTACCTTTCCATATTTGTTATTTCTTATTGTTTATTAATCATTTAATAATGAAATCTTATTCTTTAATTAATATCTATTAATCATTTGAGATTACTATTATTTATTTTCCATTTCATGGAATTTATGAAGTGTATGTAGAATGATATAGAGAGATGTTATAGAGGGAATAATGATAATCTACAGAAAAATAATGTTTTAATTTCATTATTAAAATTTAATATTGGAATCATATATGTGTAAAAATTACCATGACTACTAAAATATTAATTTTTTTTGGATGAAATTGTTTTATCATATGATAATGTAAAAATGTAGACATCCAGTCTATGTTACTGGGGTAGGGGTTATTATATACCGTATAAAATGATTTTTCGTAGAAATGACTATAAATATAATTTTTAAAACATTTATTTAGGAGAATAAACCAATGATAGGGAAGAGGATATGTATTTTAGAACAACATAATGTTTTTTATGGTAGTTATTATGTTGTATTTCATTAAAATATTTCCATTTTTGGATTGTATAAATGGATATAGTACCTAAAACGACGTACATATGGTTAATAATGAATAAAATGGGATACAAGGCATGACTCAATTATTACATGGTACATGAAAATAGGAATTACTACACAACTGGTTTGTAAATCCATGGTGATGCTCTTCGGATAATTAATGTTTTCATTACAAACAATTATTAATGATATGAATATATTTTTACATTGAACATAAGTTTTGTAATATTGATACAATGGTTTCATGACATAGACATCCTATTAATGATTATTTTTTATTATAAATTATTCCCACAATGACTGTTATTTCTCACACTATAATTTTCTATTTTATTCACTAGATGAATCCCAGTGGATTCATTATAACATTGAATATGCCAGAAAATTTGGTGACAATGATTAACTAAATGGAATGATGATACGAGTGATATATATCTTGATTCTTCCTTAATGGTTTTCCATAAATTTGTCTAACAAACAATACCTTAGAAAACTCTCAAACTCACATATGATGATTAGGATGGATTTTGATAAGAGCTCCAGTGTTAGAGAAAATAGAGTAAACAAGGCTCTATTTCCTTCATTTCTACATTTTGGAAATAGAAAACATTGAATTAAATTCAATGTAATGGGAAGATCATTTATTTGTGGAAAATAAGGGAATAAATAAATGAGTTTCCGTAAAAAATGAAGAGTATAATTGAAGGAAATAAATATTATATATTGATAAATGTATTGTAATTTTTCATAAATATTTTTAACTACGGAATGTCCATATCCATTACCTCATCCTATATTTAACCCACAGAATAATGAAGGACCTATATATTGAACTAAAATTGAAGAATTATTTATGTATTGAGATTTATGAAATAAAATTTATATTTTTTTTTTAAACATTATTTTTTAATACAAATAATGAAACATCTAGGTATTCTATTAAATTCAATTAGTGAGTGTTTCTCTATTTATATAAGTGTTATTGATTCCATCATGGGATTATGTAATTATTGTTTACTGTAGTTAAAAATATTAAACACACCTATTTAAAATTTGTGTTGTGGAAATATAAATCGAGTAAAGATATTACTAGAAATCATTAATGGGAATAAAACCTATTATTTTACTTTATTAAATATCTATTTGAAGAATAATTGCACTAAATTTATTAAAAATAATATTAAGGGTACTAGTAACCTTTATTTTTCATATTTTCTAATATTTTTTAGTAATTATTGGTCAAAAAAATATTGGAGCATTGTGGGAATAATATTAATATGGTTTTAGAAAATGGACATCACATATATTGGGATACAACCAGTTTCATCGAGTGAAGGTCATGGGGCGACGAACCGAGATGTGAAGAATCATAAGGGTTCACCACCTACCACTAAAAAATGTAATGATATAGAAAATATGTCATTATTATACTTCTTTGATTTAATGAATAAATATATATGATAGAACTACAATGTTAGTATTGAAATTTAGAGATTAAAAACTTGTTCTAACCATAATGTTTTTGAAAAATATTTATAAATGTGAATGATATTATCACTCTTTTATAGATTTTATGATCAGTGAAGATATAAATTTAGTTATTCGAGAATAAATGTTCATTTTTTATATTATTTTCACAAAGCAAGAGCTGAAGTGGGAATTAATCGATTAAAATCCTAAGGATGAAATTTTCTTATTAATTAGAAATGTGTCATGTAATTATATTCAGTTATATTAATACATAGTAATATAATTTAATAAATTAAGAATATGATTTTAAATCAAATACATTATCCTCTATTATTCATATATAATAAATTAATTTTTTTAAAATCATAACATATATATAGTTTTAAGGCCCACATCGATCTTTTAATCATTCATTTTCTTGTGATTAATGGTCTTTATTACTCCCTATAATTTTAATGTTTTTCTCCCATGTCCACATCATCACATCTTACCTATATTATCCTTATTATAAAACAAGTAATGTGTTATTCGAAATGAACTTTAATATTTCTATGACCCCCTGTTTAGAAACAATTTTATTTACCCTTTTATAATGTGGTCTTTTGAAGAATGGTATTTCTGAAATGTCAATCAATTAATTATCTTGATCATGTTTAAATTAAAAGAAATAATTTTATTTAAGTTAGAGATAATTGAACACTATGTCATTCACAATGAAAAAAATTATTTGATAAAAAATTTGAAATTTAACATCAGGATTAGACGATAATGTAACACCCTGAGACATTATGATATATATATTTAAAAAAACCTATATAATTTATATAAAATAGAACACGTAACACCATGTCAAAATGAAATATAATATAATATACCAATATAAATTATATGTAAAATTACCGGGAATGAATATTGATAATTAAATTATTAAATTACGGTTATATATGTATAATAATAATATAAGAATTTTTTAGAAAAATGAAAATTTATTTTAAAAAATTACTTTTCTGGAAGATGTTTTTGTGACACATTTCCTCAATATTTTAAAATATTGTCTTACCAATTTATAAATTTTATTTTAGAAAATTAGATTATTTATTGAAATCAGAATATCAATATTATGTTATGTTGATTTTTTTTGTTTTTTTATAAAATGTTTATTTTTTTGATGAATAGTGAATCATAATGATTTTTATAAAAAACTCTTTTTTATTAAAATAATTTTTAACCTTAAATTTTATTATTCAATTCATTATAATGGAAAATTAATTTTATAATATTAAAATTTAACTATTTATGGCAAACTAAATCATTATTATAATGAATTTTGGTAATAAAATGTTCTATGTATATTAGTATTTTCACTTTTGAAAATTCTTTTTTATCACATCTATCAGTATAAATTTAAAATAGATTCATCCACTACAATGAATTAAAATTAGTACAATGGATTACATATTTGGAGTCAGAATAATTTATATTACTTAATATATTAAATTTATTTTTGACCATTATTAACTATAAAAGTGTTTAAAAAATCCACATTTATGTTAAAAACAGGATTACCAATTTTAAAACTCATAATATAAGCGATTAAAGACACTTCAATTTTTCAAATACCCATTTGGTGTCCATAAATCTTCCATATCACCATTAGGGATTGATTTAATTCATTTATATGACATTTATGTTAATAGTGTACTTCTCTAATTTTAGAAAAACAAATTCCATATTACATTACATAACGTTTATAATATTATAACATCTCTCCATTGTACGTTGGACTACCACCTCGTGAAGTGATGTGATTATTATATTTTATTATTCTTACATGAAACGTAAAAAATATATAAATTAAATTAATATATGAAATATATATGACCCTATATGGATTCTTGAAAACAAATTAATAATTATGTTCAATTCCCTTTCACTCGTTAATATAATGATATCATCACATGTGCATACATACCAAATACCATCTCAAAGAAGTGATACAATTCATTTCTCATACCAATCTTTCGAGAATTATTCTAAAAAGGTTTATAATGATTAAATATGATTATTCTAATAAAATTTTGTTATTATGGAATTATATTTTATTCTATTGAATAAGTACATCCACATTAAAACATTAATGAGGAAACATAGAAGTTAACCCATGAAACAACAGTGACAACAAATGATTATTAAAGAATATATGATAATATGTTAGGAAAGGATAATATATGATATTATAAAGAGGTACATGGTTATGTAATAATTATATAACATTAATAAACATGTTTTATGATATATTAAATAAAATTAATCTATTTAGATGTGTGAGGTATGGAACATCATCTCAATTTCTATTCTTTGGGGAATTTTTTAACGTTATAAAGATAATTTATTTTATATGTTGTATATGCTACAAAATTTCACGTGTATATCATGAAAACATCAATCATAATTTTTTTTGTCTTAATATAAAATATTACATCTAAAGGGATTAGGAATGAAATTTACAAAGTGGTAAATAATTTTTCAACTCAACTTCTTTTAATTTTGTTGTATTAAATTTTCAATATATTCTAAATTTTAAGATTGTGTGTGTCAATAATTTAAAATTTATTATATTTTTTATCCACTTTTTTTATGTGGATATACATTTGACATGTATAATTGATTCATTTATTTATATCCAAATAATTTTTTTATTCTTTTTAAGGGAATTCATCTCTATTTCACATCATTGTGACTTATTGTAATATTTTGCACACAATTTCGTTTAAATGGTTTTTATACTAACATTTTTTCATGTAATGCAAGGAATATTTCATATTTCATGCTATATAAAGTTTAAATAATAAATATTTTATCCATGGGGGATTAACATGGAAATTAACATGTTGTTAATAATTTCATAACTTAATTTCATGTAATTATGATATATTACTTCTTCAAGGACATTGAAATTTTAATATGAGTTGTGATATAATTTTTTTTAATAAAATTTATTATATTTATTTTTTTATTAACATTTGATACCCATAAATGATTCATTTATTATTTCTCACTTCAATGTTATAATTTATGTTCACTTTTATTTGAAAATATCATTTTAATTATAATTTTATATACATCAATTTATATTAATGGAATTTTTTTGATCCCTATATAATAAACCCCATTAGATTTATCCTTAATATGGTATTTATGATTATTTCATGTAATATAATCTTAATAATCTATTTGGTTATTAAATTAATTGACAAAATATTTAAATGAAAATCTGATTTCCATTTTTATCTCATTGGTCGAAAATCATTCTTCTTTAAAATCCATGTTTTCAAAAAATGTATAAAAATTTTATTTTTACATTATAAACATGAATTATTAAATAAATTTCTTCAATTTTATTTTTTTTAAATTATGTTATGAGTGAAATACTCATTCCATCTCCCAAATATGGATGTTTGGATTTCACTGAAAATGTGAAAAGAATAATTAGTTTGTTGTGTATGAATATTATAGAATTTCACAGAATTATTACAAATCATTTTTATGTAAATAAAACTATTTTTTTCAATAGTTATTTTCAATTAATGGAATTTTCAAAATATTTTGTGAGATTTTAGTTTTTAAATAATATTTTTAAAGTGAATGGGATATATACATTAGGAATGATTTTAATATCTTTTTTATTGTATCTATATTCTTAAACGACATCAAGACTTTATTGTAGTTACAAATAAATGATGTTATTATGTATTTATACAATAATTAGTATTTATATCTATAGTTTATGATTATTTTAATTAGAGAAATAATTGATAGTATAATTCATTTTTTTGTAATAATTGACATTACCATTAAAGTTTCACTTTTATATCACCACCAGACATTATATATCCCCTAAATATACATATTATTAATCATTTTTATACTTATGAATTAAATCATATATTATTTTAAAAATAATATTTTACATTAAATTTATAAGAATGATCACTGATATTATTTATAAGTTATACTCAATACAAAAGATAGAATGGTATTACTAAGGAATTTTTTTTATGAATTAAATAAATTATTATACATATGAGGAATGAATTTAATATCCTATGATTTTTTAAAGGAAACACTATGTTCAATACCATACAATATACACATCATTGATCGTAAACGGACTACATATTGTTTTATGTAACCATTATAAACATTCCATTAAATTTCCATGAATTAATACTGTTATCTTAATGTTCTACAACTCAATAATAATTTATTAGATAATATTTTTCTATAAATGAAATTAATTTTAATTAATAATATTTTATTTTTCAGATACACATTATTCCTGAATAATATTTATTTCTTTCACGGGAGAACAATATTAATAATTTATTGGTCAATTATAATTTTATTAATGAAATATGTAGAATTTCTAAAATATGAAAAAAATAATCATAATATGGTTCAATTTTGTTAATTTTCTGAAATGTTTTACTTTTCAATTAATATAGAAAAATACAAATTTTATTGAAAAATGTATATTCATTTCATGTATTTACAAAATATATTGATATATTTAATAATTTTTTAAATTTTAATTTGTTCATTTTAAATTAATATAATAAATTTATTTTCTAATTTTTTTATATTTGAATTTATTTTAATAATATACTTAAAATGAAAATAGATTTTTTTTAAAAAACATGTTTTAGATTTAAATTTAAAAACATTATGACTGTTATGTGTCTTGAATTTTGATAAATGTATTTCATACATGGAATCAGCACTTCTTTATTAACTAAACAGGTCCCATTTATATTTTTTCCAATATTAATAATAACATTAGTAATCATTCTCGTAAATGTATAGGCTAAATCAAGTAATTTAATGTAAAAAAGAAAATGTTAAACACTCTAAAATGACCCTAATAATACCCATATCTAAATTTATTATTTATTAAAGATAATAATAATCCATATTTCTAAATTATAACCATTAAGTGGAACATATATTAGATTTTGAAATATATATTATTTTATTCAATGAAAAATCAAAGTTGTCATAGTCATCTTATTATTAAATATAACATTTATAATATAGTTATATAAAAAATATATCTTCAACTAAAAAAATGAATTATAAGGATAAACAGTTTATATTCATCATTTTAGTAAAAAAATTTGTGATGGGATAATGATGATAAATAATTTTACAATGATGATATAGTGATTATTAAATTATTCAAGAAATAAAACAAACAAAATTAAAAGTATAAAATTAATATAATTTCAAATAATCAATGGGAGAAAATATTTTTATAGATGTACATGCTATATTAGGGAATTACTAAAAGAGTTGGTTGAATTAATCTTATTGTATTGGTTTTTTAAAATTTCAATTTAATAACTATTATCAAAATTAACATTAATGGATTTTAAAAAATAATAATATTTTATTAAATGATATCAATTTTTTATAACTATAAAATTTATCCACCTGATTGGGATAATGTTTAAAAAATAATCTATGTTTAATTTCTCATTTTGTTGGGATTTTATAGTAATTATATGAACCGTCATTGGGAAAAATACATGTTGTCCAATTAAGAGTTAAAAGGGTTTAATATGAGTTAAACCCAAATGATAAAGAAGATGAAAAAGTAAAAAAATGTAAAATTTTCATTTCATGGTGGTATTAAGGCTCATAAACGTTTTATATTATAAAAGAATCATTTTGGATACATTTGTATTTAAAAATTATTTTATAATAATTTAATATCTATGAAATAACAGTAGAGATATGGAACCTCATATTCTCATTTCATCACACATGAATCCCATTTTAGTCCTTATAATATCATCCAAAATTCCTTTATAAAATAGATAACCCATTATATAGGTCTTAGATTAAGTATAACACTATCCTTAGTGGTTTTATATTGTTACAGAAATGTATTTTTCTAAAAGATATGTATAGTTTTTAATTAATAATTTCAGCTTGGTTTCATCTTCCTCTTCCATAAAACATACATAAGAATGATAATATAATAAATTTAGTATCCATTATTTAATAAGAGGTTATTATGATAGTGTAATGACCTAAATCCATCCCTACTTCTATAAATGGGAGAATAATGACTCATTCATGTGCTTGACATTCAACATCCTCATTAACAGATATAAATTGTATTCCAACAGTATATCTACCGATTGTTTTAAAGATATAATTACAATTTTTATAAGATATTTATGACGAATATCTCATACTGTAAAGACAATGTATCATTTACAGTCTTAAATTTGCATAAAAAAATGATAATTGTAGTCATGTGTACATGTGAATTATTTCCTCCATGAAGTGATGTGATTTATTGTAATCAAAATGTCACAAGGATTATATATATAGGTATACTTAACTTAATATTATTTTTATTATAACAATATTATAATTCAATAATGATAAAATTTTAGATTCTTTAATTCCAAAATGATCATTGAAAAATAAAAATGATACTCATGCATACAAACAACCTATGATCTCCAAGATTGTGACATAGTTTAATTTTCTTATAAATATTTTATAAATGTATTTAAAAGTAATATTTATTTATGAATGTAATAATTATGTAATTTATATAATTCTATATATTATTTAATAATTCACTATTTTACTATAGACATAAATCCAATGTGCTTTCAAACTCATGTACTGAATATCATCTAATCATTCGACCTGAACATAAATAATTAACTAAAAAATATAGATAAAATAAGATATATTAAAGGAATAATAAAATTTATAAAGGATTTAATTTTTTTATAATTATCCTATGTTTATAATTTGTGATGATAAATAATCTACTTAATGATTATAAATCAAGGTAAGTGACTCCAAAAACAAACAAACCTCTTTTAAATTTTTTAACGATTTATATTATTAATGTTTATCTATTATGTTTATGTTTTTAAAATAATTTTTATATATATATTTATATGGAAATTAAAAATTTAAAAATGAAATTATTTTATTTTCTATAAAAAAAATTCGGAAATTTTTCTTTTTTGGTTTTATGTAAACGAGTTTCATTTAAAAATCCCCTTAAAAATTTCATATTTTAGATATTTTTAAAAAGGTAAAAAAGTAATTTTTTAAAACATATATGTTAGAAAAATAATTTATTAATTTCACAATTATTTATTTATTTAATGTTTCTATAATTTTTTTCTTATTTATTTTCAAATAAAATTTATTAATTATTATGTACACAGTTTTTGGATTTTAAAATTTATTTTTTCATGAAATAATTATTTTAATATCTAAAACAACATTACACATGGGTTGAAATTATTTTCCAAGAATTTAATTCAAGATATGTTACATATGAATTATATAAAACATTAACTCCCAAGATACCTTATACAGTTGTGTTATCTCAAATATAGCTCACAAGTGAGCTCGATATTGATTATGCGTAGGTTTGAGCACTATTATTATTCACAGGTTAGCCTTAAATAGCTTATATGAAGGGTGAGAAGAAATATAGCTCTCTAGTACAATGGATAATGATTATATTTTAATTAGGTCATATGTTTCATAAAATTAAAAAGATTTCAGAAATGTTATTATGATCATTATTCTCTATTTATCAAGAATGGGGTATTTAATTTTGAATTATTGGTTTTATAATAATTATTTGAGAAAAACATGTGTTTATTTTTCATACAAAAATTTCTTATTTCATCTATCCAAATAAAAATCCCGGTTAGGGAAATTCTAAATATATTTATATTTTAAAATATATATATGGGTTTCTTTATTTATATCACCTTACTGATTTTTTTTATCATCACATTTTTTAAAATGTTTTTCAAAGGGTTTAAGGAATCGTCTGGTCATGAAAGATAACATGTGAAAAAATGTGGAAATATTTCTTAATTAAAAAACATGTTTTATTTTAAAAGGATATGTTTTGTATAAAATGTTTAATGAGTAATAATTATCCACATGAAACATATTAGTTTTGTTTTTTATAGTATTTCAAAATTATATTATACTCTTGACCTAAATGATCTTTAATATTATAAGGATAATAATTCATGATTAAGATTACTGGAATATGTAGTGTTTAAGGCCAGTTCCTTATTGTAGACATAAAATATGGTTTTACTAACTTTTTGTGTTAGGATATTTTCGTAAGAGTAATTGATATAATCATTGGTTTATAATTTTTTAGATCATTATACGTTCAATGTCTTAGAAAATCTCTTTGGGGGTTTTAATTATGAAATTTTATGAAGATTGATAATACTTATTAGATATTCATTTTTAGGTAATTAGGGATTCTTACAGTTTGGATGAAAAATAAATTCTGTTAAAATCATTTGAAATTAAAATATTTTAATATTTTTTAAGGATATTTCGCTAATTTATGGAATTTTATAAGGATTATATTATAATAGTTTTTTTAAAAGGAAGACATGCATGCATGGTGAAAACCCATCACATCTAGGAAAGCGGTGTGTCTTAAACACCTGAATGATGGAATATAATTGTTTCATGCCTACAACTAGACTACATGATGTACATTTTACTATAAAAATATTTTAAATTATTTAAACTATAATAAGGAGAAAGGTCATGATTATTTTTGGGAATATATGTTTTATTGTATAGTTAACATTGGTATTAGAAAATGTCTTGATGAATAAGTGTTTAATGTTATTTCTAAAGAGGATATCTATTTTGGGAACAATATATTATTATTATTTTTAAATACTATTATATTTTAATTGATGCATAATTTTTGAAATCAAATATGGAGTAATTTTTTATTTTATTGTGTATTTATGGTTATTCTAGCTATTTAAGAAAATTTTTATCTTATGATTAATATCATAGGATGTTGGAATAAATATTTTTATGAGACATTAACCATTATTGATTTTATTTGTACAAAAATATTAAAGTTATATTGGAAGACTATGTGACACAATCCGTATATTTTTTTGTTATCAATCATAGTTTGGAGTAATGTTGATTAAATCTAAGGGTAGTTATTTTTTGAATGATCAAAGCTGAACTATCGGTGTCACTATTTATTTATTTAGATTGAATTAGATTTTCATCATATGAAGGATTATTATTTTTGGAGAGCTGACTAATATTTTACTGAAATGTTTTTCTTTGGTTAATTCTTCAATATAAGATGACTATATAATTAATCATTTTTAGGTTTATATTATAATATATTGGTTGAATCAAGTTCTTTTGGAGTGAAAAATTCATCTTGATTATTCATAATTTGGAGAAAAAAATGAGTTTGTGGTGGAAAATAATTGAAGGATGAAACACTACTCTACAATAATTTTTTTTATTATTTTATTAGAAAATAAAGGAATTAATTAAATTTAGGTAATGTAATTTTTTTAAAAAAATTATATTTTGACATTTATCAATCCACATCTATCCCATTTTTTTTTTATTTTTTTTGGATAACATTATAAATACCATGTTCTCTATAACTCTGTATTATAATATTATATTTATTCTTCTCTTACATATACATTTTTTCCATCATGGAAGTATAATATGTGTTATCTCAAGTAACCTTTATACATCCCTTTCTATCTTTTCAAATAGATGTATTATTAATTTTTTTATTATCTGGGATCTCAGTAAAGATATTTTGAAAAGTCAAAACTTTTTCCATGATCACATGTTCAATATTGAGATCAATATATTCCTATTTTATTTTTGGAAATTATAATATCCTAATATTTTTAAATGGAACCACTATGTTCAATGGCAAAGAAGATACACAACATTGAGCTTAAATGAAATAAATATAGTTATTATGTGAACAATATAACCTACTAGTTAAATAATTATAGAATAAGGATGCATTAAAAATTCCAATAATGTAAAAATATAATGAATGAGATTAAAACTTTAAAAATAAATAAAATTTTACATAATTTATATTATTCATCAATTTTTTATTTTATAATTATATAATAGGGATGTATTGATTTAGTTTATTCAAATATATTTTTTATTGATATTTTTAAATTTAAAAAGTAATGAATGTTTCAAAATTGACAATAATCATATTTTAAAATAAAAAATAATTTAAAAAAGGATTTAAAATTTATAAAAATAATAAATTATTCCAAAATATTAAGATAATTCTTAATATATCTTATATGGTTCATTTATAGGTCATGTGACATGTTTGAGAAATTTTATTTTCCATCAATGTGTAAAAATAAATGATGTCATAGTTAGAGTTCATGTGGTTAAATAAGGGTTGAATCGAAATGATAAATAATTAAGAATAGTTATAACCTTTCTAATTTCCATTGTATTAAGTTATTTTGACCCATAATTATCCAAATTTATAAATAAATCATCTTGAAGGTATTTTTGATATAAAATTAAAATAAATTAATTTTATATATTGATAAATACCATGTGTTTTCCTACAATCACATATAAACAAGAACCTATTATTATAATTTCATTACACATAAAAACGATTTATAGTCATCCAATATATCAAAAAGTGAAGTTATAGTAACCCTACCAACATTATAGATGTATTATTTTAGTTAATACACCACCCTTGTTGGTCATAAGGTGTTAGTGAAGAGATGATATATAAAGAAGGTGTATCATTTTTAATTTCTTCATCTTTAACATCCCTATAACACAATTTAGACATGATAAAGTAATAAATATAGTATCATCCTTAAACTGATAGTTTTAAAGATAAATTCATGACCAATATTGATCTACACTTTCATCATATATGAAACAATGAATATGTTCATGTGTACTGTGAACTACAACATTATGAACCAATATATTTGGGTTCCATCACCATATCTCCTGATGAATAATAATGGTGGAATTATATTTTAAATATTATAGGTAAGAAATATTTATCATTATTTTGAGATAATATAACATTGACATTCTAGCGCAAACATCCTAGTTACCCTAGTAGCCTGATAACTATGCCAGACCTGACATTGCATGAAGGGAATTATCGATCCTCATGGGTTGACTTATCGGACATGGCATTGTATAAAATGATACCGGGAAAAGAAATTCACTAATAATGTGTAATAAAAATAATCAATAATGTGTACATTTCAAAAATATAATTCACTAGGTATAATGAACAAGATGTCAACAAGGCATAAAAATTCCCAATGTACAACAACCCTAGTAGAAAAACTGAGAGTAATTAGCCCATGTATTAATGTATAAAACACACCATGTCCAGGGTAAAATATCCAGATCCACAACCAAGATATCATTACCAATTACTCAAACACGGAAGTACATAATCAATAATTATCTTAAGTAAAAATTAGGGTGTGATCTAAAAGTCCTAGTAGACTCTCACTACGAACTTTGTAATAAATATAAATAATAGTTTATCAATTAAATGTTTCCTCTTTAAATATAAATAGCTTTGGAATTTCAAATAACATTTTTAAAATTTAAGATATGCATTTCATGTGATGGAAAATATTTTAATAAAAGGATTTAAGAGAGATTGAATATTTTGAAAACAATGGATTAAAAATATTTTTTATATAAATTTAGAAGGCTTGTAAAAAGTATAAAAATATTGTTATACATTGACATATCAAATATATACAAGAGAGAAGTATTGGTTATAATAAAAATAGGTATGAATGTTTTAGGATATATGACTCCAAATTCAATAATTTACAATGAAAATATGTGTATACAAATGAACTTTTGAACTGGTTAATGGTGACTCGTCACCATCCCATTAAGGATGTAACCCATTGAATATATGTTTTGAACATTAAATAACAGCAGAGTGTGTCAATATAACTCACAATCTTCCTATGTCTTCAATGTTCTAATACAAAATCAATTATTTGATTTTATTATATGACTTCATAAAATAAAATAAAATTTCATTCCAACATCACGAATGCCAATATTCCATTAAAATACAAAGTATGTTTCAATAAAAATAAACATGCATGTTTAAAAAGATAAAACCAATGGGATTATATCAATACACATAAATCGATTTTCAGAAGTTTTATATTAATTTAAATCTTCTGCCATCAATTTGAAAATTATTTTCCACAATTATGATAAAAATTTTAATTTTAATAGTTTCCATGAAATCTACAATTTCAATCATTTTCCAGAAACACACCCAAATTCTAATGGAATTTGGGGTTTTCATAATTATAAAATCCAAAACATTTCAAATCAACCAATTTTTTGACATTGGGTTTTATCAAATAAATTGAATGTAATTTTGAGGAATTAAATTAAATTAATATTTGAAATAAATTAGTAAATTCAACTTTAATACATTTTTAAAAATGGGATGGAATCACCTACCCCTTTCCCACAACTCAACACGCCTGATAGAACTCGTCAATGAAAATGATGGTATAGAAGACCCTGAAAAATAACATCTAAACATGATCCTACATCATGAAGAATAGAAATAAATATTTCATGATGATCTATTAAGAACAAAGGAGGAGAAAGAGGGAAAGAGATGAAGAAAAAGAGAAGAATGCTTACATGGGAATTTTTGCCACAAGAGAAATGATGACCAAATGCCCAATGAAATTATTTGGAAGTGTTATAGGTATCCGTGATTTATGATGGATGTTTTTCGGTTGAGTTAAATGAAATAGAAGAGGAATCAAAATAGAGAAATTAGTTATTGTGCATATTCTGAAAGAGTAGTCATGGTATTACAGTATGTGTACCACCATCACACATCTTAATATATTTAAATTCAGGAGCCACTAATTTTTTTCGCATTTAGTTATAAACCAACCGCTAATAAACACAGTGCATTTAAAGAGTCATCACATCGTGTAGCAATTCCTTATATGATCCATTCTCATGATATTCCCCCATAAACCATTACACAATTCATAACCATCATGTAGCGTATTGAAATAACCTGATTAAGGTGAGAGGACAACAAACTTTTGACTTCACCATTATAGGTATCAACCAAATTCCATCCCAACCATACAAAGTCAATATAATGGAAAATGATAACAAGTTTAAAAATGTACCTATTAATTTGGTAATGGAATGTTACAAAATCCACACCATAAGGACATCTTGAACGCAAAAATCTTATGTATAATATTTCATGCCAAATATATCATTCAACTACTCTCTCTTATGTTCCTCAAATTCCCACATGTAATGATGATTAGATCCATGGTTCCAAAGAAAATGAAGCAATGATATTGTTCTCCAATAAATTACCAGGTCTCAAGTTAAACTATCTTGACTACATCCTTAGTCAATGAAAATTCATGTTCAATGTCAATATAACTCCATCTCAAAACATGTGACATATTAGAGATATACATTCTCACCTATGATAGTTAGAATAAGTTTCATATCAACGTCATCTTTGGTGGAAGAGATAAACGGTATGAAGCTTTCCCCACATTTGCAACAACCTCCAAATGTCCAACAAAATGAGGAGAAAGCTTCCCATGCCTCCCATGTTGTCGATGAACCAACGGGGATGAATTATTAAACAAAAAATAGTGACTAATTGGGAACTATAATGGTTGATGGCGATGATCAACATTTGGACTATATTGGCTCTATGGGTTGAATATCCTATGTTTATTTAACTAAAAAAAATTTCATCTCATGCACCAAACATGGGATAACAATGGAAATTTCACGAATATACGACCTACACAAGGTATATTTACAATTAGTGACATCAAAGGCCTCAAAATTAGACATTATGATTTCAAACTGTTAGATTTTTATGTAAGAAAACTCAAAAAAAACATAAATTATCATCCCAAGAACCAATGATGTAAATAATAAAATCACAAAGAATATACTGAATAATTTGTATATATATATATGGTCATCCAAATATAAATGAATGTCCATGACCAAGTGGACTGAAACTCCCTGTTCCTCCTGAAGGACATTCC
Organism: Viscum album; assembly: GCA_963277665.1. NCBI lineage: Eukaryota > Viridiplantae > Streptophyta > Magnoliopsida > Santalales > Viscaceae > Viscum > Viscum album. The sequence goes on along the minus strand of OY728147.1, from coordinate 561,276,779 downwards.
CTAAGAAATATGTGAAATAAGGACCCATATAAATAACTTTTGAAAAAAGAACTCTATGAAAATATATAATCTCTATCACGTAGGGATTTCCAAAATGACCAAACATGGATGAATCAAAAATTGGGGTGAAGTGATCTAACATGGTCAGCCTATCAACCATAACCCATATCAAATTCTATCTTCTATGGATATGTATCAACCTATTGAAAAAGTCAATATAGATCTCTTCCCACAAACATGTAGGGACTTACAGTGGCCAATAAAAACCAAGACGATTCTTTTTCTCCACCATATCCTTCTTTTATTTAATAAAACAAGCTAGAAACTCAGCAATGCCCTATCTCAAACATGGCCACCAGAACTACTCGCAATTTTCATTGAACGTCTTAGTGGTTTCATGGGTGCAGAACCCACTGGGAGATATGACAGTCCACTATCATTGAGTAACATTCCCTTAACGACACAATGAAGTGATTTAAAAAACATAAAACACCCCTCTAGAGAATGAAAACTAGGAAACAATATCTCAACCATAAAAAGACTATCCAATACTACGAAATTCATCATAATGCTATTGCTTCTGAAAAATAAACTTCATAAGAGTAGATTTTAAATCAATTCTAGAAAAAAAAATCTTATCCCCTGATCCCTAGACTCTAAAATGTAACTATGAAAATAGATCCATCAAATTCTAATCTTAGGAATATTATTTCACTACTTAGGATGGATGATTCATTCTCAATACCTCTCAAGTGACATTCTATTTCTTTGGGATATAAGTGATGTAAAAATCAAAACACGGAAAGTATTCCACCCAACTCCTCTAGAAAATATTTAACTCTTTTTAAAATAATTTATAACCCAACCTATTTTTATCTGAAAACATAGTAATCATTTCCACATAATGGTAATACTGCCAATTCATATGGATTTCATTACTACTACACATTCTAGGTCGTGGGAATGATAATTCATCCTGTATGGAAAATTTTGATGATATGAATAAGAAAATACATTATTACCTTGTATACGATGACAACCCAAACTAGAAATTTATGCATCATAGAAGACCACATAGATATGCTGGGCCTCAGGAAGAGTAAACACCAATGTAGTAGGAAAATAAAATTCCAACTCAAAAAAATATCTCTAACATTTATTATTCATAGAAAACTTCATACCATTTTGAGTTATAGAATTAATTAGAGAATCCAACAATGAGAAGATCCTCATGAACTAGAAGTAATATCCGATTAATCCCATGAATCCCTGAATCTTGACGAAATATCATGTTCTCTACCAAGTCATAACATCCTTCAACTTCTTAGGAAAAAACAAATATTCCTTGTTCTGAAACAACATGTCCAAATAATTTCTCTTATCAAATCTGAAAGTCTCATTTAGAAATCATGTAATGTAGTTCGTGATTTCTCAGAATACTTCAATCTATTCTCAAATGATTCACATGATCCTTCTCATATATAGAGTAATTGAGGATGTCATCCAAAAAGACTACTATAAAGTTATCCAGTTACTCATTGAAAATACTTTTCATTAGTTCTATGAGAATTATAGAATTATTTTTTAGTCCAAATGGAATAACAATGTACTCCTAATGGTTGTACCTTCTCAGAAAGGCAATTATTATGAATGTTTTAATATTTGACACTAAACTAATGGTTACCAGATTGATGGTAGATTTTTTAAAACAAATTCTCCCATTTCAAATGATCAAACCAATCATCAATCCATGGAAAAATATAGGTTTTCTTCAACATTTCATTATTTATATGTTAATTGTCTACAAATAAGAGATGAGAACCATCATCTTTCATATCAATGAGAACTGGTTCCACCCAAGATGACACACTCAGTAGTAAAAGGCCTTTCTCAATAAGATATTAAAATTATAACTTCAACTAATTAATTTCATCTGGAGACGTACATAATGTGTGAATAGAAAATTGTTTATTCCATGGATTAAGTCAATGAAAAAACTTAACTCCCTTATTGGTAGAAAATTAGAAAATAAAATAAACATCTCAAAAAACCCGAGGAAAATTGGATTGATATCACCATTCTATGTTTCCCTCTCCAGATGAGAACAAACACTAATATTACAAACCATAATTTGGATAATAAGATCTATATCTTCTCAACAATGTGTACCATTCACCGTGAACATAATTAAAAAATCAACTAGGTTTAGTATGGAAGACCTGTATAAGTAAACAATCAATCTCGTATTTATTCGAAATAAGCCATTACATTAAAAAATTGACATCCATAGGTTTCCTGTCAAGTACCATAAAACTCCAAGCCAATTGACATGTGATAGATAGAAGATATGAGAGAGAAAATGGATACCTCACACTATATTAAATACTATGTGGTGTAGTAATATCAATTAAACAAGATAAAATATCAATAAGAAGATATATAATATTAAAAATATAGGTTGAAATAAACGAATGTGATCCATGAGCATCAAATAGATTATTTCTAATGATGAATCTATATTAATGGTTTATCTCTTCATTTTTAGATCAATATCTATATCATTTGGAGACACTTTCACCCTGTGATGTAGCTTCATTCATGATTCTTATGTATAGAACCATTTTATACTTGAAGCATATGATTTCACCATCATTTTATGTGGATTTGATGATTCCATTACACTATACACAGTATAAAATTTATGGAATAACCTCAAAATGTTACCTAAATTCCCACAAAATCCACTATTCATTATAGCCTTAGCGATATTGATATTATAATTTCCTTTCCTTCTAAACCTATAAAATATCAATGGATATCTTCTAGGCATTGAAGGATGTATGAAATGAACCTACCATCGAGAAATTCCATAACAATCATCACTGCTATGTTACCCATAATGGAATTGTGGATCTTCTAGGTGAAAAAAATGAACCCCCATTCACCAAACCATTCAAGCCATATCCATCTCTACCATCATCTATATATACACCTGATATTCATAAGGGGGAATATTTATCATGAAATCCTGAGAATGGAAATGTAATCCGTGTCCGAAATAAAAAAATCAAGACTTTATCCGATCCTTAAATAAATTATAAGGAGCAAACTAAACATGTTTTGAATTTTGATTTGAATACTGAGTAATGATTTAGTTAGACCCCTCAAGCTTTAAAACCCATTTCCTTGTAAAAAATATAGAGTATAGATATAACTAGTTATTGCAATGAACCATGAGGTCTTCCCACTGTAATAACTCAAGATTCATTTATGAACTATCATGTCCTACTATGTTATATTCAGTACACTAGCATGATGGTGGCACACATCAACTTAATCATGTCCTATTTCTCCATGAAATCAGACAGACATTCTTGTACTTTCAAAAAATTATTCAACAAGTTAAGGATTAGTGGAGTCTTTAAAAACTGGTAGCATCAAGTAAAGAAAATTTTTACTAAATTTGAAAATTTCTTTATGAATTTCCATAGTTGGAGACTAAAGGGAAACATGAGGTGGTTCTTATCCCATATGATGAACATTATGCATAGTTAACCTCAACTATAATAGGGACGACAAAAGGATTTGATCAGAGTGGTTCATAAATATCTTCCTCCTAGATCTGATTCACATGTCTTCTTGGAGGCAAGATGATACACTACATTATGAGACATCATGTAAGACACTAAAAAATGCTCAAATTTTGTACCATTTGAATCAAAATCCGAAAATAATGATAAAAAATGTTTGGAATTCAATCTATCAAAATCATAATAGGGAAAAGACAAGATCTAATCTATATGGAATAATTCCATATGTTCCCCTGGAGAATTAATGTTGACTATGGAGAGAATGATCGTCGATATCAATCACAACAACCTCTTATATCTCTATTATTTATAAAACATTGCATACTGACGCCAATATAAGAGAATAAACTAAAACACCACAATCGATAACAATTTCTCCCAAACGATCATGGGTACCATGGCAACCAAATAACCAAGATAGCCCTGACATTTCTCAAAGAGTGTTCTCGATCCCTACAGGTCGACCTCTAGGGCATAGAATCATACAATCTGAATTTGAGAACATTTTTTCTCTAAAAATAACAGATCAAAAGAAAAAAGATTGTATTCATATCTAAGAGATACATCAGTAAGAGTAATGTACTAGTTTTGAGCAACAAAGAAAAAATAATAATGTTCTACAACCCAAGTACTAAAACTGATAGAAAATTTCCTTTGTACCTAAGGAAATTACTCTCTATGTCAGTGGTTCAACAGCTAGATCCACTTCCATGATATCATTTCCACATTATCGAAACTATAAGGTGGTAATCAAAAAACACCTTAAGTGAAAATTATTGTGGGAGTTTAAAATAAAAATAGGGTTGCATCAGGGATTCTATAAATGACTCCCATAATTGATTGAAGATGAAATGCATTCAATTATAAAATAAAATTGTTTTTATTTACATATATTGTTTAAAAAAACCATGCTACAATGTTCAGATGATGGAAAATTATTAAAGAAAATGCTTTACCAGTGATGAATTATTCATATAATATCGGATTAAATAAATTTTCAATGTAAATATTTTTTATAAATTTAGATGGCATATATAGAATATTAACAATGTTTTCATACATTAATATGTCAAAAATAAAAAATATAGTAAACAAGGTTATCTTCTAAATAGGTATGGATGTTCTAGGATATAAGACTCTTCAATATCTATGTGATCATAAAAATATATAGATATACACAACCCTCTATCAAAGTTAAATATTGACTCATAACCATCCCACCGATGATGTGTCCTGGTAAATTTATGTTTATGAATATCTCATAAATGTATAGGGTGTTTAAAGAACTCAGAATATAGCGATTCAATGCATGTTCTCTTACACAATCAAATATGGTAAATTTATTTTCCATCATCATAAAATAAAATTAAACCCCCTTAATTCATTTCCAATTCCAATTTTATATTTGAAATATAATTATGATTTAATAAAAATCAATCCTTTTTAAGAAGATAACACTGATGGTTTTCTATCAATACATTTTAATCTATTTTCCAAATATTAAAATCAATTAGAACACATTTCCATTATTTTCACAATTCAATTCCATAGTAAAATTCTACAATTTAATATTAATTATTTCCATCAAATCTAATATTTCATAAAATTTCTTTAAAAACACCATAATTTAATGGTTCTCGGGTTAACTCTGTTTGTAATCCAAAACTGTTTCACATATTACAATTAAAAAGAAATAGATATTATTAAAATAAATTAAAATAGTTTTATAACATGAATTTAAATAACAAAATTAAATAAATAATGTCATTCATGGTTAATAAATTTTATTAAACATGATGAAATCACCATCCATTGTATCAAAAACTGAACAATCGTGATGGAAAACATCAATGAATTAAATTTTTATATGCCCATGAAACATAACCTAGAATCCTGATGCAACAACCAAAATCATAATTCATAAATTTAATGATGATCTATTTATAGTAAAGGGAGAGAATGAGAGAATGGTATTATGATAAATGGAAGAATTCTTACTTGGGTGTTTAAACCACTAGTGCAACGATGATAAAACACTAAATGGAAGGATATGGAAGGGTTTGAGGGCCCCAATATCATTTGGGGAAGGATTTGTATTGAAGGGAAATGAAACAAGAGAGGAACAAAAGGAGAGATATTTGTTGTGAGACTTGTTCTAAAATATTATATGGATTATTAAATAATGTGTAACACCATTACATGACATGAAATAGTTAATTTTAATATCATCTGAATAAACAACGCTTCAAATTAAAAACAAACCATTAATTAAATCACAACATAAAAGGAATCTTTATTTGGTGTAATTGTTCTTGGTGTAAAAGCTTCTCATGGTATGAACCCAATAACCATTACACAATGTGTAACCTAGTTACATGGTGTGTAACCCTCCCACTGCCTACCAAAATGAGTAGTAAAAGTAGAGAGTCCTACAAAAATATGACTTCACCATTATAGTGGTAAAAAAATCCATCCAAACCCAATTTAGTTAATAAATTCAGAAAAAAATGAAATGTTTATAATGGTACAAATCATTACTGAAAAGGGATGATACATATTCTTACATTTCCATGTATAGAAAAAACGATAATATCGATCGTGCATATGTGTGAATTATCATCTCTTCAAAGAGATGTGATTAAGTTTTCACCAAAAACATCATTTATAATATATATATGTTCATTTAAATTATTAATTTAATAATTATTATATTTCCAACAATCTGTAAAGATAAAATAATAGTTACATTATTTTCAAAATGATTATTGAGAATTGAAATTTTTACTCATTCGTACGTACAACACGACATCTAAATGTTTGTAACATAGTTCATTATTCATATCCAAATATTTATTTCAGGAATATTATTTTAGAGATGATTCAATAATGACATGTCTCACTAGTGACAGAATATAAAATCAATTTTTTACTCAATTGTTGAATATCATCAAAGCATAGGATTTGTGCTTTATTAATTATGTAGTTGTTATAAAATGATAATATGTGAAAAGAAGGATTTGAATAAAAATAAAAAAATTATAAAGAATTTTCATAATTATTAGATGTTATTTAAGGAAGTCAAACAACATATTTGAAGAGTAAGAATCAATGTATGAAACTCTGAAAAAAACTCATTTTGATTTTTTAAAGATTCATATTCTAAATATTTCTCATTCATGTCCATTTTTTAAAACACTTTTTTTCTTTTATATGAATTTGAATTATTTAATATTTTTATCTTTGAATTACACTTCATAAATTTCAAAAATGAATTTTATTAATTCTTTATTTTGAGGACATTCATTTGAAAGTCAACTATTAAAGTTCGTCGTTTATTTATTTTTTACAAAGGTAAAAATATTTTTTTAAAATTTATAGAAATAAAAAAATGTCACATATTCATGATTCCATAATTATTTAGTGTTTCCATTATAATATTTCATAGTATTTTCAATGATTTTTTAATTATTATGTGGAATATTTTTATATTTTAAAATCAATTTTTTTGAGAAAAAGATATGTCGATATTTGAATGTTTTTTACACATTGGATTAAAATTGAATTCAAGGGATTAATTCATGATATGGTACTAGGGAATTAACTGATGTGGGTGAGCATGGAATAAGATATAGAATGGATTGATCCACATTATAGCTCACATGTGAGCTCGATATAGAATATACAAAGTGTTAAGACACATTATGGCATATAAGTGATCCCAAAATTGATGATATAAATATTGATCCCCATAATTCCTATCTAATATATTGGAAATTAATATATTTAATTCATCTTTATAGTTATTTCAATTAAAATGGTTTTTAAGATGTTTACATATTATTATTATTTATGATACTCTAAATGAGTTTTTAATTGGATGATATGGGATCTAGTATCATTATATGAGATAAATGTGGTTGTTTGTTTTTTCATGTGAGGATGTTTTATTTCATACACACAAAAAATTAATGTAAATGAAAACATTATATGTTATTTTATTTCTTTTAAATTTTCTTATGGATTTATTTCATTTTATGTCCATTATTATGTTTTCTGTGTTAATCCCATGTTTTATAATGTTTTCAAATGACTTATGGATGAGTTGGGACAAGGATGATCTCAAGTGAAGAATTGTGAAGATTATTCATAATGAGAAAACATGTTTTTTTATTAAATGTTTTTTTGGTGAAAAAGCATACTATGTGGTTATATTCCAGTGATAATTTATTAGTTTACCTAATAAGAGTTCTTCGTAATTCATTAAAAAATTATAATGATATTAAGGATTGAAAAAAATTAATTTTAATTTAATATCACTAGATTATCTACTGTCTATGTTTGGTTCCTTACATGATTTTCTCATTCATATACATGTGGGGGATCATAATATATATCCACTTTATTCATTAGTAATCTAATGAGAAAAATAAATTCGATATGTTTATCTATATCTGTATCTTTTTTATACCTACACATTAGTAAAAGATTATCATACTAATGGTAATTTCGTTAGGGGTGTCATTATTATTGAGTTCTTAATGTACAATAAGTAATCACATCATTAAAAAATATTTTTTCTATTATTATCTATGATATTTTCAAAATTGTATTATCTCTTTCTAGATATTCAATCATAGTTAATTTAATTAATGGATTATATTTTCAGTTTATTACCTTACCATATTAATTATTCTTTATTTATTAATTATAGTAATGTTATATAAATGACATTTTTTTAGTTGAACACATTTACATAATGATTATTCCTTATCTAATCATGATTGTAATTTTTTTATTAAATTGAATTTGTGTTTAGTTATAAAAATTTTTATACTGATTATTTCATATATAACCATTATAGTGAATTTATTTGTTATATGGAAGTTGTGTTGAAATATTTAACTTTTCATATTAATTATTCCTTATTTATTATTCTTTATTTAGTCATGATATCTTCAAAATAACATAAATCTTTGATGAAAATTTGAGATAACAGTTATTGTTTTCCCCATCCAAGGAATATATGATATTAACAATGAAATATATGAAATGATATTCTAGAGGGAATATTAATATTATAAAAAACAAAAACAAATTGAAATTTTTATATTCAAATGTAATATTGGAATAATGTAACTATTATGTTCACTTAGACTATTATATTATTCGAACAATTGTGATGTAATCATTTTATCATATGCTACTGAAATAATGTAGGCCCAATTGATAGGTTATTAGGGTTAGGGTTGTTACAATTTATAGTTTATTTTATAGTATTTGAATTTTAAAAATCCAAATGGTAATATTATTTTAAATAATTGTTCTCAATGTTTGATGATCAACCTAAATAGATCTTAAATTTTTTTATTGAAAGTTATAATGATGTACAACATATTTAAATTTATTTTAAAAAAGGGAGAACTTGTAAATTCATGTGGATCATTAAAAAAATATATATTTAAACTATAACAATTTTAATTTAAAAAAATTATGTGTATTAATAATATTACGATCATTTTACAGTCAGCATTGAAATTGAAAACATTAGTTTAATCCTTTAAAGTGTTTTATAAATTTGGAGAGTTTTTTTAAGTGGATCATGATGGGAGGTTCATTAATGTTTGATGTTGTAAAGAACGTTTGATGGATGGTTTTGAAATGAGAAATGTGAAGTATACATCCATGTATAATTATTATTATTGTCCAGTAGGGGATTTTAAATGTTTTATCAATAGCATGTAATTCCCTATTATTCCCACTATAATTCATTGACCTGTTGATGTTAATTTTTCACTGTTATAGGGAAATAATTATTTTTATTGGGGACTATTTTTTGTTTTGGCATTAGATTTTTGTTGATATATACTTATTATTGTAACAAATATTTTGATATCCTATATATTCAACCACTCACACCTGTATTGGTCATGGGAAGGTTAAAATACTATATAAATTCAGCAGGAGTTAAAATTACATATTAATTTGTCTATCTAGCTATAGGGGTATTCATTTTTTGAGTGGAACCAGATGGTCTCCATGTCATCTTCACTATCTTGAGATGATTAGATTAAGGTCATGTTAGTACAATGTGACTACCTAGATGGGTTGAATCTGTAGGATGTCCTAGGATTCATTACTCAATTTATGGATGATATTATGGAATTAATATGTTATAGATGATGATTCATCCTCTCTTATTAGATGACTACATAGAGAATATGATTCTATTATTTAATGGGTTCTATACTATTTTAAGTTTCTAGTGACACATTAACTTGTTTACATTTATTATTTTTAATTTATCTAATGTGAATAACCTATATAATGATGAATCCTTTTGTTTAGTTTTTTATTCAATATTTTAGTGTTAAAGATGATTTTAAAACTATATTAAGTTAATGTGTTTCATAAATTTTTAAAAACCGGTTGAAAATAGTTTTATATGTTGAAAAAAAATTTACGGGAAAACAAATTGGATGTTATTATATGATTTAAGGGATAGAAAATTGAAAATTAGTTAATATATTATCTTCCACTATTTTATGAAAATTGATTTATAATTATTGGTTTGGAATGTGACAGTAAATGTTGTGGCCTATTGAATATTTTTTTTAATCTCCATATTATATTAGTTTCATGTTCATAGTTGAGTTTCTAACAAATGTTGGGACATTAATATAATTTTTCATGAATTATATCATTTTTATTTATCACATAAGACAAGTATTCCTATTACAGTATTTAGTTGGACCATTCATTACTTCACTTGAATTTATAGAAAATTAATAAATTTATGTGGCTTCTTTAATAATTGCATTCATGGTTATTGTTGTATTTTATTATTTATGTGGACTATAGGTGATTTTGGATTTGTAACAAATCGAGTGAGTTTTGGTATGTTTGGATGTAGCAAGAATGTTTTTGGAGTTTTGATGTTGAAGGGAGGGATTTATTTCATCACCTATTTATAAAAAATGTGTATTTATTAATTTATTATAATATAATTCTTGTGTGATAATCAATATAATGGGTGTGGAGTGCTATATTATTACTATATATTTTTTGTTTCTTTGTAACTCTTTTAATGGATGAAATCATACCAAATTATCCTATCTGAATCCCAGATGATTTTTGGTGTCTCATAAAGAATAAAAATTTCATAGGGGAAACTGGAAGGCCTATATGGATGTAACATTACATAGAAATCTATCCATACTGTTTTTAATGTGTTTTTACGTCATATGATTTCAATATATTACATCAATGAGTCTCATTTTCGTATTGCATGGAATGAATTAATGAATATTTTGATCATGTATTTATTAGGTTTTATTACCAGAAAGAATATATCTAATGACTTACATAATTTCTATTTTCATATAGAAAATAATGGATTTTTTGAAAAAATAAATTCTGAATATAATATATATTTAATCTCAATTGAATGATAGTCTATAGTTGAAATAAAATAATATTTTGAGAAAATATAGATGATCCAATTTATAATGATAATTTTTATATGTAAATTAAAATAAGAATATTACTAAATGTGTTCATAAAATTAATTAAGTAAAAGATTATATGAACAATTAAATTTTATTCTTATTTATTATGAAATATATTATAGTAAAAGAACAATTGGTAGAGATACTCATTGAAGAGATATGTATTTTATCTTGAATATTCATCATTTTTTAATCATTTAACGAAACTCCATTCTTTGTATTATATTAAAAAACATAAATACTTGTATATTTTTTGAATGTGTTTAGTTATTTTAATGATTGTGTTTGTGAGGAAAAATATAGTAATTAGAGGGAAATAATTTTAAATAATATGAAACATTTATATATCACGTTTCACTAACTTTCATGAAAATGTGAAATACCTTTGAAAATGACTTGTAATAATTTCTCTATAACTATATTGTCTGGTTATTCTTGAATTTATAGATATTGGGTGTTAGGAATATTTGATATTTTAGGATTGGTTTATTTATTACTAATGTATCAGGTTTTGTGTAGGGGTTGTGTTTTCAGTATCATATTTTTTATGGATTGAATGGGTATACATGGATTTTGTATTTTGTTACATATTAAGTTTAGAATAAAAATTAATGCAACTAACATGGTAGTATCTATGTATTATATTACTATCATATTTCCCATTAATTTAGTTCCTATAGGTTGGTCAATAAAAGGATTCCATGACAAAATCACTTAACACATGTAGTACTCCATTAAGAGTTAATCAAATCAAAGTCTATAACATGAATATTCACTTTGGTTTTAACAACAACAATCCAATAATCCCATAAGAATAAAAAATTGAATCAATGTGTTATTATTCTAAATTTTATTCTTATTTCATCCTACCTCCAATGAAAACAGAAGATAACAATCCCACTATGACCTAAATATATTTACCCACAATTGGTAATGATGATATACACACAAAATAATGACATGTAGAGGTTCACCATATTTTCCATGCATCTTGAACAAGAACTGAATTCATATTTTTTCCTCCATAGAAAATGAATTTATTCTTGTATAATATAATTAAAAAATATCTATGATTTATATGTAGACACATAGAAAAATTCAAATTGACCTATAGGGAAGATATTATGTGATTTCATATCATATGTAGTGGAAACCAAATATTTTACAGAAACTGTTCCACATCATCATCCCTGTCTCAAAAAAAATCAGTGGACGATAAAATATTATGGGGTTCCATTCAAATACGTAGCATCATTGTTGAATGAACCCTCTTTCATAAAGAACACAATGGTATTTTTGGAATAAACCATTTCTAATGAAATTACAAGTCCCACTATATCATTTCACATGTTGGAGTGACGATTTCAATATCAATCATACCAAATGGTGGAATAATATATAGACATCATTACCCATAAAATATAGTATAGAACAAAAATATAATATTTATGAGGAAGATATATACTCCCAAAAATATTTAGTTACATCTAATTGTATGTTTAATATAACGACAATCAATAAATTTAGTATAACAAAAAAATCATTCATTTTATGCTTACATTGATATTGCAAGGAAAGCAATAGAATTGATTATCATTGAATACTTTATCTAGTAGTGGGTATCCCAATCCATTACTATAGAATGAATATATGGTTTAATGAGGACCAGAAACTCTTCAGTGGGTATATGACCACTTAATTTTTTTAACTATAATGATTTATGTAGTGGGTCAATCCAACATCGATGAAGTAATACTAATTCTATACATATTATAGAATTGATGACTTGTGAAGAAGATATAGATCCAAACCATAATATTTTTTCCCCTCAAACCAATCTAGTTTAGTATAAAATTTATCCTTTCCTTTTATAATAAGTAATAAATACATATTGTAATGTCATGTTAATTTGGGAGATCAATAAAAAAATATAATATTATGCCTACATTTTTTTAATATATATCTATGCAACGTATAAAAATAATGATGGTCAGTGTTAGTGGTTATATTTATATAAGTCCGAAATTTGAGTTTTGGTGTCATGTAATATACATCATTAACAATAAATAAACACCATTTACTCACTTTGAGAACATTCAATGGTATATAGTGTATACTCTTCCATTATAATTTATTAGTGTGTATGAATTTATTCAATAAAAATTTCATATGTAATAGATTCTTCCACTAAAACATAATAGTAGAAAAAATTAATAAATCAGATATTTTATTATAACTAATATGATATTAACTTCAATTAATATTGTCTTTCTATCAACACATAATTTCATTGACTAATTCATATAAAATTGGATCTATTAAATATTATAAATGTATCGTTTTTATATGATATAAATTAAATATTTAATATTTAATACATAGAAAAAAATAATATGTATTTTTATTTCACCTAAATCCAATATATATAATAAAAATTTACAATATACACTGTATAGCTACTGATTTATACTATAAAAAGGTTAAAATGTAATATTTTCATCCATTTTTCATTAAACTCGAATCAGATAATTCATGTTACGTATAATATAATATTTATAAAACATTAAAAATAAAATATAGTGAATTTAAAATATATTTAGAATCTCTTTTAACATGAAATTACATAAAAAAATTCATATTCGATATATTCATAAGTAAAAATAATAGTATGTTTTATGATCATAAAAACATTTAGTAGATGAAGAAATGTTGGTACACTAAAATTATCAATCATCTTGATCATGATTTTTTTATTATTTACATCCATTGAGTAATTTACATGGTCGATGTAGTCATAAATATTATTTTCTGGAAAATGTGATAATGATAAATCATTATTAGTTTAATTAGATTGATAAAAGTATTAAAATTGAATTGAATGTCCACTTTAACATTTTTATTAATCTGGTTGATCTACTATATAACTATTTCAAGGAAACTATTTTTATTTATGAATGAATATATTTGGATAGAGAAAATCATAATAAAATTCAACGGCATGGGATTTAGTTGATTTTTATTGTTAAATTTTTATGAAACTACTTACTGCAATTCACAAAAAAAAATACATGATAATAATTTTTTCCCTTTAATTAACACAATTTAGATGACCATGTATATTTCATTTTTAATGGTCATTTTTTCTAGAAATTATTATATATTTTTTTGAACAAAAATAAATGTATTCTATTTGAATTATTAAATAAATTTTAGAATCATTGAAATACATTTGCCTTTTTGGGGATTAATCATTCATAAATTAATATATTTCTTTCAGAAAGAATACATCACTATTGAAAATTTCACACATATTTATTTCAATATGTTTTCTTGTATATTATATATTTTAATTTAGATGAAAAGTAATGAAAATTTTATTTGAAAATAAATCTTAAAAAAACCAATACATTGGATATTTTTGAAATATATTTTTTGGTGAATTGAATTAAAATAATAATATGTCATTTATTTATCTATAAAATTAATTTCATCTTTGGAATTTTGAAATATAAGTTTAGATTTCGAAAATTATAATAGAAATTAAATGATGGAAAATAATATTGAGATTTATAATTACATCATAATATAAATTTAATATCCATTTCAATAAGTTGGGTGTAGTATTAAATGATTTTTTTTCATGAAATCACACTTATAGAAATAATTATTGATTTGAGGTGAAGGATGAATCTTAATAAGGAGAGAATAGTGAATTTATTTGCAACCATTACACATAAAGTGTCATAAAATTGAACCAAAATGTGGTATCTCATAGAAACTCTAAATAATATTTTCACCATACCTAGATTTTGTTGTGTGTAGTGGGTACAAATGCAGATATTTCAGAATTTCACGTTATGATAATGTTAACATTTATGGTTTGAAATCATGATGCACATACATGGGAGAGTGTGTGGATCTATCTTATGTTTTGAGTTCATGAATTTCTATATGATGTGGGATTTAGAATTCTGATTTTATGATATTTTTATTAGTATTTATTATATCATGATATCCATTTGCATGGTTGAGTTTTTTTGTGGTTGGATTTCATTTTCATTGAGAATGGATTATGGTTTGGCAGTGTGATGTTGGTTTTTTTAGTCTTTAAATCATAATAATGACATAAAATAGGATTTTAAAATGTCTTAGTAATTATTATGTGCCTAAACCATGGTCCCCGTACTATTTAGAATGGTTTGGTAGAGTCATATAACCCATTTTTTATATTTAGGATCCTCTGGTGTATGTCTCAACAATGGTAATTCAAGTCCATAAAAATCATTATATATTTCAATGAAAACATAAGCGAATGATTCTCATGTCATATGTGATCTGTAAGAATCAAAATCATGTTAATCAACAAACCCGATTACTTTTTATTATCCAATATAACATTTCAACTTGATATTTTTATGAAAATATCAATTCAAACAACATGGTATACAAATATAGTAGATATATTTCTATTAAAATTGTTAAATATGAAAATTATTTGTTGTATAATTATGATATTTTGGAATTTCTCATCAAATAATTATATTCATATATTTTTATTTGTGATGAAAACTATGATTTTATATTTTCAAGGACTATTAATAAATAATAATTCTACAAAGTAGGGTTTAAAAACTAATAAAACATGAAAAAATTGTTATGATAATAAATATACAATATCATTGTGTCATTTAATATCACTACGAATAAACCTCATGTCAATCTGATATCCAAATTTATCGATATAATGGAATATGGTATCAGATCATCATATTCATATTTAATTTTTAAAAAATTCTTAGAAGGGTCAAAAATAGGAAAAAATTGGGTTTCATGCTATCCTATTAATATAATACTCAATGTTTTAGTGACAGAAAAGAATCAACTACAAGTCCCTTAGATTCCATGATTTCTCAAAATGATCTGAATATTTCGTTCAAATTGAATTTTTTATTTAATTGATACTATAATAATCAAGGGTTATATATGATGGCATTTAAATGACATGTTAAATTATGAAAAATTCTACATTAATCATTTTCCATAAGCTATTTGAATTTAATCCTACACTCATTTCTAATTAGTACTAAAAATCCTCATGTCAATATAAAACCCAATTTTCTGAGTATGATTACCAATAAATTCTAAACCAATTTTTTGTTTCAGGATAAATTCCATATAAATGACTTAAAAATTATGTCAATGAGTTTATATTTCCCTAAATAATTAAATTATTGATTCAAAAATATTTTCTAAAAAGTTAGATCCAATATTGTATCTATTTGATTCTTGGTTTTCATTATGTAATCACTTTTTACCTTAATATTTTGATTGAAATAAAATATCACCCATCAAGGATTGAAAAACACTATGATGAATTTGGGATGAAAGGTATTATAGTACTATGATCCCCATGCTATTTGGTATCTTTAATTATCAATTCTACATTAATCTATTATCTAGATTGTTGTGTATTATGAAAATAACGATTTCTAATTAAAATTTTTAATAATAAATGTAAAATCACATTTTTAATGTCTAAAACTAAGGAAACATCATAAAATTATTATAAACAAATTGGAAAATGATTTTCGTGTCAATTGTTAATTTTATGGACCAACGAAATTTCAATACAACACACAAAATTCATAGTAGTGTTCAATGTTTATTTTGGAAATCACAATATTATTTATGAGACAACAAACCTATAATTGGTCCAAATTATGAAAATATATTTTTATTGTCGTTATAAAAATAGATATTTATTAAGGAATGTTTCTCGATTTTCCAGACCCCATGACACATCATTATAATGAATTTTTTGTTCACTATTATCCAATGTATTATTTTACGAAAATATTATTAGCAAACTGAAAGATGAATATTATATTGGTAAAAGAGGATATTATATAGTTAGATTAAGATTATAACATAGAATAAGTATCCCGTGTTCATTTTTAACTATATTAATTATCCACACATCAATATGATGCCTAGATAAATTTGTATGATGGAAACCATGATTTCATTTATCCAATATGGATTTAAATGCCAAAAAATAGTAATACATGGAAAAAAATAAATTTTACACAATTTTTTTTAAATATTTGTAGAGTAATCTTTGATTAATTTTTAACATTTATTATTAGTTCTCAAATAAATTCTACATGTAAAGGTTCGATTTGTAAAATAAACAATTTTATTTGGACTCTGTCTTCAAAAATATCAATTAAAATGATAAAACCTGAAAAAAATAGTATTATCTTATATAATGTAATATTTATGGTTCATTTATTCCAAAATGTAAATAAAAATGTTAATTAATGTGTTATGATATTATGAGAGATAAATATCACTGTCTATGTTTGACACCTTTTCGATTTCATCAATTTTAGGATACTAATTTTTACTTATATAATTACTAATTTTTCAATATGTCCTTATTAATTATTCAATAATTAACATGTTAAAATATAAATTATCTAAATTTTTATTCATATTACATTTTTGTATTATTTTCCTTTCGTCTTTTGGAATTCATATATTTCATTTTCGTTATTATTTATCTATTCATTTATTTATATTTTCTCTTATTTAAATATTTTTTTCTCTATGTAAAATTGTATTTAAGTATGAAATCACATGTATGAAAAACCCATATATTTTTCTATTATAGTCTTATTTATGGTGAATTCGACTATGTCTCAATGCGATAAAGCAACATATCCTAAAGATTGGACAAAAAAATCACAGGTCATATGTGGAATCCCCAAACTCTATTTCGATGATTAATTTTATTTTCACAATATTTGATAACCAAGGTTAATCCTCCATTATAATAAACACCAAGAAACTAATAGAAAATTACAAATAACCCTTCATCATCAATGAACCATCGAGCCGTGAATAAATCCCCAAACATGGCCCCTCATTGATACACTCATCCTTAAAAATAAGAGGATTATAAAAATTAGAAAAAGATATAAAATAATCATACCATAAGACAATTGTGTCCAATTATCCATGAATCAATGGTTTGAAACCAAAAAATATGATCAAGGGTCATAAAAAGATGTTAAAAAACCTATTATCAATCACATTATACATCAACATAGCTCAATATAAGAGGTCACATGACCAAACACTATCATTTCCAGTGCATATTAAAAGCAATTTAATTTTAGTGGGGTGTGAATATTAGTTATTAAATGTTATAAAGAATTTTTTAAATGAATTTGAGAATCATATTAACCCATCACACATTTACCCACATATTACTAGCGAGGAAACACAATTATTAGAAGCTGTGGTTTTCATAAAAAAAACTATGTTTTTGTTAAATGGTATGGATGGGTCTATTGTTATTCCGGTTCTCCCTAATCATAAATTCAATCAACTATGGAAATTTTCCAAAATAAAATATACATTAAAATTTCATCATCTTCCAAAATATATTGGAATGATGTCGCCTCTAAAGAAATTTTATAAAAAATTACCCCCAAGGCACTAGGCCAACCATCATTCCCTTATTGAGAACTTCCCCTAACCCATTTCAAAATGAACCCCACAAGGACTAAAACATAATCCACAATAGATTCCAAATATTTTTCGTAATCCATGTTGTACCATCAATACATGAAAAATATAAAATATCTACCATCACACCCTATATAAGGGAATGACGAACTCATGAAATTTCAACACCATACCATAGACTCTTTAAAACTTCAAAATCATTATTTCTACCTCTGATACTAATGGAATAAAAAAAATGTATAGGAATGTCAGGAAAATAAAATCCACACATTAATATGATACCCAAACTAGTCAATATGATCAAAAGATCCCATTATCATCAGTATTATTATTAGAGTGAAAAGGAAACTAAATATGGAAAAAACTAAGTAAACGTTTTTTTAATTTTCTTGAAAAAAACAATGATTCTAAATTTATTTTTTATTTATATTAATAAACTATACATTAATATGATGCCTCTATTTGATAGTGTGGTCCAATGTATCATTTCACAATGATAATTTTATTAAAATTACATATATCGAATTGATGTATCAAAACAGGGTGGAAATATTCAGATTTATATTAAAACATTAGAAAATTATATGTAAGTAAATTTCAAAAAATATGTATCATTTCATTAAATATTTTATTCTCATATTTCTCAATGTGATGCATAAAATTATTTCAAAAAATTTTTCTAAATAAAATTTAAATAAACACCAAAATAGTTGTCGGAAAAAATATAAAATATACTAGATTAATATGAAACCTGGGTAAAAGATCTTCAGGTAATTTTAGATATATTAGAATATTCTACACATCAATATGACACCCAAAATTCATAGGATGATCAGAATTTTAGTTTAACCATAACATTATTATAATATTTTTAATTCACCTTAATTTGATAATAGAAAAAAATTATAGTTTCATTAAACCACAATTGAATGAAATTGAAATATGTTTTTATATTTATATTTATAAAAGAATTAGTCTAATGAAAAAATTTCTAAAATTATAATGTGTATCATTACGACTCATTTTTAATAAATCTACATATCACCCATTAGGGTGAAAACAGAGTAGAAAATAGAAAATTAACAATGAATCATAAGACACTAATCCCAAATTAATTTTTAATATGTAGGATTCATTCATTAATAAATCAGATTTTAGAATACTCAATATAATGTATACCATGATTTGATATTGTTAACACATAATAATTAATGATAAATCATAAATATATGAGCTAAAATAGAACAAATAATATTTTATGTGGAAAATAAAATAATGATATTTGATTAATTAATGATATGTATGAATTTAAATCATATTAAAATACTAAATAAATGTATTTTTTGGTCAAAATCTTCGTTTGAACATTACAAATTCTTTGAAATTTCATAAAAATGGGTCTAAATTAATAATATGTGTTTTTATTTCCTTGAAATCATCGAGTAATTGTCCAAAAATTATTTTTTATCTATATGTGTTTTTATTAAGTAATTTGATGCATATATTTCATTGTATGATCCAATGAATCATTTTACCAAAAATAATTTTTAAAAATTATATTTCACTCACTATGGTGTCGAAACCAAACATTGAACTTCAAGTTTACATAATGTCTTAGAAAAATTATCCCCATGTCATATTTAATCACTATTAATAAACATCATGTCATTATGAATGATGAATTTTTTTACATAATGAAAAGTTTGGTTTCATATTTTCATAACGTAATAGTAAATAAAAAATCCCAAATTTAGTTATAAAACACCTGAAATTGGGCAAGGATTAACGTGTAAAATTTATAAAATATCGTCCCAATCATTTATAATCAGTATAAAAAACCAAATCAATTAATTGACCATAATAGAACAGTAAAATCTAATTTTTAAATTTTAATTTAAATTATTATTAAAGTGCAATGTCTACAAATTTGAATAAAAAACAAGCATATATGTTTTTATTGACGTACAATTTTAGTAGAACAATCATTTATATATATTTTATCTATATGAATAATACACTTGTAAATATGAATGGATAATATTTTTTGTATCAATAAATGTATATTTTCTTGTTGATAAATATATTTAAATGACTTATACCTCAACCTGGTGTTAAAACCAAGAATAATAATTAAAATTGAGCTTGAAACATAGTAAAATGATAATGATGACTCTATTTATTCATAGAAATTAGTTTCAAATCAATCCAATTCCTAGATTTCTCAATAAGTTGAGCAGTATGGTTTCATAATGACATTATTGATTTTAAAGGAAAAATAACGAATCAATTTGTTAAAATACAAAACTATCCTCAAAATTTCCTGAATTCACTAGATAACGATCATTGAATTGTTTTTTTACTTATTTTAATATTCCTCACATCAATCCAATCTTTATTGGTTTGAATGATTAATAATTTTATTAAAAATATATTTCCTTAAAAAGTGGAATCAATGATTCAAAACCAAGAACAAAATATTCTCTTATATTTTCAATTATCCTCATGTTTTTTATTCGACTTATTTTTTTCAACAATTTCTTATATCACTTATGCATGTATTTTCTTATATATCATCTTACATTGAAATTTTTTATATTTTATTTTAATATTACATCATTTATTTCTTCTAATGATTATTAAATATACCTTTAAACATATCATTTTAATTTATTTTTTATTCTAAATTATATTAGAAATTCGTTATTATTGTCTTTAATATTGTTTTTTCTATTTTACATCTATAATTTTATTAAAATATAGTTTTTTTATTTTATATTTGAAATAATTTATAAATTCTCCTTTTTTTAATAAATTTTTTTAAATATTCTAATTTATCTCTTTCTGTCATTAGTTTACTTTGGAGTCATTTAGAATTTTCACTTATATATATATATATATATATATATATATATCTATTTCTAATTTTCAATAATCTCACATATCAATATATTTTATCTGTCTACTTCTGACTCTGCTTCATCATTTCTGTAGAGAAATTTTTATACTAATTTTCTTTAACTTTTCTTTTCTCCATGTACTTATATTTGATTTATTTTTCATATGAATTAACTATTTATTGTTTATTCAGCACATAATTTTTTTGTTCAACATCCAATCTAATTTTTATATTATAATTTATAAATTTTATTTTGATATTTTCTACAATACATATATTTAAAATTTTGGTTTCGTATTCAATGTTGGTCTTGTATTATCCAATATACATCAATAGAGGAATTTTTTTATATACGAACAAAGATTGTATTTCACCATTTGCATTTTCGTAAAATCCTTATTTTACAATTTTTTTAATAAATTTCAAATATTTGTTTTACTTTTGATCATTTCTTATGACTTCTCTATATATTTATTACTCTTATCATTGTTTTATAGTATTCCATTTTCAATTAAATTTTTCAATAATGATGGATGTGTAACCATCATCATTGTTTGAGGGACGTTTCTATTTATTTGTAAAAAATATATCTCCTCGATCTAGGAGTTAATTAGTAACAATACATCTCTTAATTTATCTATGATATGTTTAATTGTTTTTATATGTTAATGTTGAAATAACCTATAGCCAAGTTGTTGGGGGTTTTTGATGTGTTCTTTGTATAATCATGTGTTAGTACTGGGAGAAAATAAATTCTTCCAATTATGGGGAGGTATGGAGAACCTACTAATCCTAATAGGAGCCACATAGATTATACTACTTTCAATGACCATTTCTAGATATTCCACCTATGTTCATTATCATTTCTATTAGGTTCTAGCTCTCTATGGATGGTATAGGGGTTTAGATCAATGTATACATTCCTGCTAGGATTTTTCTATGTTGGGGTCATTTTGAGGTTTTTATCGAGGAAATTAGTAATCAATTGACACTAGATAATTTGTTTGGGTTGATACATAATATAAAGATGATTTTTTAATTAAACTATTTTATAATTAATATGATGTTGATCAAATTATATATTCTTGATATTTTTATTTAGATATATTCTTCCTTGTTTTAAATTATATGTCAAAAGAAAATGAATATATATATTTTTTGGATGGGAATAATTTTTTATGTCATGTTAAATCAGTTCATTTCTTCATATACTTCGATTGAATTGGAATAATATGATTAGGATAATGTTTAAATAATTTTATCCCAGGATACAAAAAGTTCCTTCCCTTACCTATAGGCATAACATGTGACAAATAAATGAATTATTTCTAGAAGAAAAAAATAGTTGTTTAGAAAATAAAATATTTATATGGTATGGTTGCTCATTTGCTATTAAAGGGTACCTACCTTGGGATTCTATCTATGTTATCCCAAATTCATTGTTAATAAATATAAATTAATTTATGAAAAATACTAACTATTATATATTTTTATTATTTATCTACATTTTGATTCTCTAAAAATCAGCCCTGATATGTGATGTGATATAATCATCAGATTGTAGATTTGATATGGGTGGGGAGGACATAGGTTGTGGTAGTAAATGATTCATATGATGGTGATAGTAATGTTTATGTGCATGATGGATTCAATAATGGATCCAATATGACTTAATTGTTGGAACTAGGGATTAACAATTTTTTGGGATGAATTTTTTTATTTTTTCTTCATACCAATCTTTTTAAAAGACAAATATATAAGTTAACATTTATATATAATCCCCCTTAATAATTTTATGCCTTTGTATGTTCTTAGTTTCATCTAAATTATTGTGTATAATGTGATGTATCCATGATTACCTAGAATTATGGAATTGTAAATGATTAATTCATTTTTAAACCATGAATTAGTTTCTCACCAAAAAATCAAATTTCAGTTTTACTCCATTGAAACTGTTGACTATGTTGGATTAATTATGAATGGAGATGAGTTAATGTGAGGATAATAATGTGTGGATAAAATAAATATTAAATTATGGTTCATAAATTGTATTTTGGATGATGTTAATTATTGGATAAAAATTAATTTAAATATTGAAACGGAAAATGGAGAATTAATTATATGTTCCTTGTTAAATTCTTATGTTCCTATAGAATACCAAATCCATAGAAGTTGTACCTAAGTGTAGGAGTGATGATAACTATATATGATCCTCATACTATTTTATCCATATACTGTGCTTTTAAGGAATATTATTCTAAATATTATTTTTTATTTCATATTATACTCCACCAATACTTAGGGTGAACAACACAAAATAGACTGATTTAGGGTATGTTCCCAAATGTCTCAGTGGTGAGGTTAGATGGATAACTACCCCCCATTTTCTCTATACATTTCTCTTGGTTGAATCGTGAACTAGTTTTAAAATTGGATGGTTCCTTATATATGATTCTTGAGGGATGTAATAGACTCTGGTAATTTCTAACAGATGTATCCCTTGATATAGTATCCAATGAACCACTATAGCAATAATGTCTATGGGCTATGACGAC
This sequence comes from Viscum album, assembly GCA_963277665.1. NCBI lineage: Eukaryota > Viridiplantae > Streptophyta > Magnoliopsida > Santalales > Viscaceae > Viscum > Viscum album. Next base: position 561,252,700 of record OY728147.1, on the reverse strand, counting down.
TCATGGTATATTATATGTTTTCAGGGTAGTGATGGCTTGAGAAATAATATAAGACATATAAAAAACTCTATATGAGATATCATGGCTACTAAACACTACATAGTTACTATATGTGTGTGTGTGTGTGTGTGTGATTGTGTTATCTTATTAGATAATTTGGTATATGAGACAATTTTTCAGATATGTTGACTTAGTGTTTATGAAATGGATTCATTTGGACCAGAAAGGATGCTGATGTACGATATTGGGAAATAACGTAGAATAAGAGAGGAATAAATAACATGGTAACATTGGGTGTTATTATTAAAATATAAGATATATTTTATGTGAAAATTTTTAGATATATCATTGTTGATGTAATGACACGGAATTCTTATGGAATTGTTTTTCAATACATTGGAATTTTATGAGTCCTCAGTTTCTGACGGAGCATGATTCTGAGGCCAGGTGTGCTCGGAATCAATTTCTGATGTTTTGTTCGGGTATGTTTAGTAAACGTACATATGGGATAATATTATTTTTTAACCAGTTCTCGAAATTGATATCTGAGGGAACCGTTGAACTCGCAGTGTTGGAGATTTCTTAGTGAGACCTTCACCGTAGTTGCGTTCTAAAGAGAGTGGAAGATAGATTTTGGGGGTTTTTTAATTAAGAAAAATAAAAGTAAGGGTTAAATTATTTTTATTCCTTGGTTGTTAAAACCTCCAAGTGGAGGTTGTTGGTGGGTCCCACCCGCACATAACCTCCCTTGGGAGGATATTTTTATGTGGGGCCCACACAATCTTCAAACCCTATAAACCCCCCATTTATGTGGGATGAAACCCTTAATCTTCCATTGAGTTAATGAAGCCAACCATCTCTTCATTTTTTTTATTTTCCACATTACTTCCCCAATTTAATGAGCCAAATCCAAAGATTTAATTATGTGATGTAACTTAATTAATTTTAATCCTTCGAATTCTTTCTATCAATTCGAAATAATAGATAGTCTCTTCTTTTTGGGGTTGGAAACATTCTTTTTGTGGAATGTTGAGAGAGGAGCCTTAGAAGAACAGGGAGAACTTTATTCTCCCAATGAAGAACTCCCCTATCCAATGATGAATGAAGGAATTGTCTCTCTATCCCTCTTCAACCAAGGAAAGAAGAGGAAACACCGCCATCCTTGAAGAATGCCAAAGACGCCCGCCTTTCTGCGACTTTTTCAACGATCGTCAGCAATCAAGGTAGAGAGATTTGAATAATTTTTATATATGGGATATACCCTCCATTCCTCGACATATGTTCTTATTCTTTGTTTCCAATTGATATCACCATAATGAAGAGGGATTTGATCACATGAACATGACGGACCCTCCCACCTTTGTTGTTCTCTTTTGTAGATGATGGAGGTTGTACAACGGCGGCATGCATCAGGCTGACCGCAATGAAATCCAACCGTGAAGAAAACAGGCTATGCAAGGGCCTTCGGGTCACCAAGAGGTGGCATGACGCCATTCTTCCACACGGAGGAGTGGGTATTTTCTTCCAGTATGGGCCGCGATAGAGATTGTGCGGCACTGATGTGCCTCACAGGGGAAAGAAGTGGGTCGCGGCCAGGCCGGGCCACAGAGGAAAGAAGCATGACGCCATCACACCGCACGGAGGGAAGCAGGACTGCGGCGCCATCGCGGAATGGTGGAGGTGAAGTGGTGGACGGTCGGGCCGACTGTCATAGAGAGGGAGCGACAGGATGCACGGGCCTAGCCGAGAGGAGTGAGACCCTATCATGTCCCACGTGTGTGGGACAGTTTCCACCGGGCGCCGGTTGAGATCACAACCGAACGGAAGAGCCGTTCGGGAGCCACGGTTCGTGGCTAGGGTAGGCCGCCGGGCAGCCATCGGCTAGGATGCCCTCGGGCCAGGCCGCCCCCTCATCTCAGGCAGTATCCTCGGACCGGGTCAGATCGGACCTGGACCCATTTGGCGAGTTTACATCTTTACGTCCCAATCTTGTGCTACATGTGTCCGATTGAAAAACCACATATGACGTTGTAAGTCTTGGAGCGAGATGGTTCTATTAGAATAACATGATTTGTATTTGGACATAGTTAGAGTAAGGTCTGGTTGGTTCGAACCTAAAAACAAATTGGGCCCCAGGAACAAAAATGCCAATAACTCACAGATCGGGCGTCCGATCGATAGACCGTCTGTCGCGTTGGAACCCTTACGACATTGAAGTCCTTTGGGTTAATACATTGTGGATTTTAGTGGAAGTAGAGTTACGACTGATATCTTGAGGACTGATCCTACAAAACTCCAGAGAACCGAGTGCGAGGAATAGAGTTGCTGATAGTGAGGTAGAGGATAGAGACAGATCATACATAGGATAGTGCTCAACGATCTTGTGTAGGTCAGTGCATACTGATCTTGTGTGGTTCAAATCTTGTGTGGGTCAGTGCCTAGAGATCATGCTTGGGATAGCGCAAACCAATGTTGTGTGGGTCAGATCCTGTGTGGGTCATTACGGGGGTTAGTACCTATCAATCCTGTATGGGTCAGACTTCGTATGGTCAGAAGTAGTGCCTATTGACAGAATAAGATGATGTAGCTTCACGAATAATTATTTTTATTTTTATACTAAAAAACTTAGTTATATGTATGTGCATATACCTAAGTAAGTTTTATCCGCTGATTTCATTATTTGTGGTATCCTTGTATAATTTTGTGAGACCTTGGGGGTCTCGGGGTCCCTATTGAGTATCGTTATACACACCCCTACATGGGCCAGGCACGCTCTACATTGTGATGATTGCAGACAACGAAAAGTGTTGAATGGGGTAGAGAGTATCATAAAAGGACTATACTTGGAGGAGGACCACTCGGAGAGATGTATACGGAGCGGGTAGACAGACATGGATTCTTGAGGAGGCCATATGTACCAACCCTTCAGGTGGGAATCCTAGAGGAAGACCCAATATATACTTTACTTCTTTTATTCAGTTGAACTAGATTTTTAGTTGTATTGTACTTTACTTTTCGGCCTGTATTTTCTGCCCCTTTACTTTCAACACAATACTTTCTATACAGTTTTACATAGTGATTTACTTCAAGTTGCATACTCTTTGGTATTTTTTTGCTGCTATAAAGGAAATTCCTTCCGAGATTAGGGATTTATGACATTGGTGCTAGTCTCCAGCCCATGGACTATGGAAGGAGGGCTTGTGGAAGTCATGATACGGGCCCCGGGGGACGGGTCGTGAAAAAATGGTATCAGAGGAGTCGAATATACCGCAGAATATTGGACTCTGATCTTTCTTTTCTGTGAAGGAATAGTGTTAAGGGTACTTAGTTTGGTTCTTTGTTCAGAAAGTACAGTATTGGTGCGGCGGCCGAAGTATCCATACACCACGACCCTGACTACTGATTTTTGATTTATTACACGAAAACACTGATTGTGTGTGTGTCTTTAAAAGTTTTTTAAACCAGCTCACCAGGTATAAAATTTTGACTGTGTCACATCAGTTTCATTCAGGATACCTCCCCGTGGATGACCAGTTAGAGTTCTGAGGGTCTTATGATCTGACATACACCGAGCGATGAGGCCATAGTGTAGGGCCCTATACCAACGGAGACACCAGCGGGTACCACTTCTCATTGGTCTACCGATGCTACCAGCCCCAACAATAGAGAGTGCACGCCGATGGAGCTCATTGCACGAGTTCCAGCACTAGAGGCCACCCAGGTTCAGGGGAGAGATGTACCCACAAGAGGCTGTGGATTGTCTAGAGGTTGTGGTGAGAGTATTCAGGCTCGTAAGGAAACCAGCATACCTCATGGTGATCCATAAACTGAGTCTCCATCAGGCAGAAGTAGGCAGATGGTGGAGCCTGATGCTTCAGGTCCATGACGATGCGACGTTACTCTGGACAGACTTCGACAACCTATTTCTGGCAGTGTTTGTACCAGCCAAACTTCGAGCAGTGTGGATATAGGAGCTACTTCATCTGCAGCATGGAAACATGATAGTAGCACAATAATCAGCGAGGTTCATCAACCTCTCACGCTACTCCACAGATATGGTGAGGGACCCAATATTTAGGGACCAAACCTTCAAGCAGGGGCTCATGCAAGATATCAGAGCCTCGATGATCTCCCTTAGCATCCCGACATAGGCATGGGTGTTAGAGAGAGCCCTCCTAGTAGAGAGTTTCCTTTCTGATCAGTCACCAGCAGTGAGACCCACTACTAGTCGACATGCAGTGGAGTATTCTGCAGCTGGAAGAAGATAGATGAAGCAATGGTATAAGAGGACCAGACCCACAGGTGGTCGACCGTGTGACTCAGGATCTGTTGTGTGAGGCACACAGAGGATATAATTACCATCCAAGAGTAGATAGTGCTGCTCATGTGGTGGGAAAGGTCACATAGCTCTTGAATGTCCGACCCGTCATTCCAATGATCAACAGACAGTTGAGGGACCTCCCAGGCAGAGGCATAGGTTTGATCGAGGCGGTCCGCAGGGCGCAGGTGGACGTGGCAGTGGGGCAGGTCGAGTAGCTGGCAGTGTTTGATGTTTCGAGGTGTTTCCATCACCACCACAAGAAGGTGCACCCAAACCGTAGGGAGCAGGTGGACATGGTAGAGATCAGCTTCATGTAGTTGAGTCCTACGACCATGGCGCTGCAGAGATGGTTCGAGGTACGATAAATGTCTACTCCACCTTAGCTTCAGTTCTTAAAGACATAGGTTTCAGACACTCTTTCATAGCTACTACCCTCTTTCGGAGCTCGTAGATACTGACATAGCCATTGGCTCAATACATACGTTTAGAGAGTCATGAAGAGGAATACTCAATGATTACGCATCGGTGATAGTAGTGTGAGATTACTCTAATAGGCGAGTGCTTTGGTTGGGATCTCCTCGTAGTGGCATCGAGGCCTTATGATGTCATCATGAGGATGGACTGGTTATCTAAAGTCCATGCTCTGATTGATTATATTAGGTACAAAGTGTGGTTTGTCCACACGGATGGGACCATGTTTACCTTCACCAGCGAGAATGGAACCATTGAAACGCATGACATACTTACTCGAAAGAGGATGCAACTGATCAATCACTTGTTGGCTTGCCTTAACCTCAGAGAGTTGATGTGAAGAGTTCCACATATCCTATAGTGGTGGACCAGTAAGAGGATTTTTTCCCGGACGATGTTCCAAGACTACCTACTTGTAGAGATATGGACTTCTACATTTACCTGTACCCTAGGATGGCACCGATATCTACTCCAGCATATCAGATGCCTCCCACCGAGCTTAGTGAGTTGCTGGTACAATTGGCGGACTTACAGGGGAAGGGATTCATCCGGCCCAGTGTTTCTCCATTGGAAGCCTTGATTTTGATCCCCAAAAAAGCGGACACATGCATTTGGCAATGTGTCGACTATCGTTCACTGAACCAGTTGACCGTGACGAACAAGTACCCACTCCCGAGTATTGATGACCTCTTTGATAAGATCAAGGGAGCATGGTGGTTCTCAAAGATAGACCTCAAATCAGGTTATCACCAGCTCAGAGTTCGAGATGAGGATGTGTAGAAGCGGACCATCATGTATCGTTACAACCACTACGAGTTCTTGTTTATTCCCTTTGGTGTAACCAACGCTCCATCTGTGTTCATGAGTATCATGAATATGATCTTCCAACCTTACATTTATTTCTTTGTTGTATTATTCATCGACGACATTCAGATCTACTCGACGACTATGGAGGAGCAAGCCTATGATTTTCATATTGTACTGGACACACTCTGAGAGATCCTGCTTTATGGTAAGCTCTAGAAGTTCCAGTTCTGGATTCAAGAGGATAACTTCATGGGACATTTCATCTTGGAGGTTTGAGTTGTAGTAGATCGAGCGATGACTGAGGAGGTAGTTGATTGGGAGCCACCCAGGAGTGTGAAAAAGGTACAGAGTTTCCTGGGATGGGTTGGATGCAATCAAGGATTCGTCCAAGACTTCTCTAGAGTTGCAGAACCACTTTCATCCTTAAAAAAGAAGGGTAAGCTCTTCACATGGTCGAAGAGATACCAGAAGAGCTTTCAAGAGCTGAGGCAGAAGCTGACTAGTACCCCCATTTTGAGGCTCCCATAGTAGGGCGTATGGGGCATAGTTTACTGTGATGTATTAGGGAACAGACTTGGTTGTGTACTTATGTAGGAGTGAACAATGATCTCATATAATTCTTGGCAGCTGAGACGACACGAGAAGAACTACGCTATCGATGACCTAGAGTTAGCAGTAGTGGTATTCTCCTTGAAGATGTGGCGACACTATCTTTTGGGCGATCATTTTACCGTGTACTATAATCAAAAGAGTCTCAGGTATATGTTCACTCTGAAATATTTGTACCTCAGACAACAGATATGGATTGTTTTCCTCATGGTCTATGACTTTGGGATAGTCTATACTTCTGGGAAGTGGAACGTTGTTACAGATGTGCTCAGTAGGAGGACTGGTATTCAACTTCTAGGAGAGGAGACAAAGTAGTTGTCTACATTAAATATATCCTTTGTGGCTAGAGATGGAGCAACCTTTCTACAGTCCTTTACTGTCACTCCTCCAATTCTTCATCAAGTCATGGAGGCACAACATAGATACATTGACTGTGAGACGCGATGTGCTCACATATCCACAGGGTAGACACCTTATGGATATGTAGAAGGTGGGGAGCTTGTCATCCTCTTCAGAGGGAGTACAATTGTACTAGTAGCACATTAGGAAAATGTGTTTAGGGAGTTCCACACTTCCCCTCTAGCTGTACATCCAGGGGTGTAAAAGATGTACCAGGAACTTCGATGATAGCATTGGTGGCCATGTATGAAGAACGTGGTAGTAGAGTGTGTCTCACGATACCTCCCTTGTCAGCATGAGATGGCAGAGCACCAGGTACCGGAAGTATTGTTTCATACCTTTGAGGTCCCAGAGTGGATGTGGGATGGGATATCCATGGATATCGTGACAGATCTTCCACATACATCCAAGATTCATGATTCAATATGGGTGATCGTTTACTGAATCACCAAGTCAGCCCACTTCTTATCGATCAGAGAACAAGGCTCAGTAGAGAACATGGGACACCTCTATGTGCAAGAGATTGTGAGTTTTCATGGAGTACATTATTCCATAATCTCCGACCATGACGCACGGTTTACATCCCTGCTACGGAAGCAGTTTGCAGAGACATTTCAGATACAGTTAATTCTGAGCACCACCTTCCATCCTCAGACAGATGGTCAGACAGAACGGATCATCCAGTCCCTCGAAGACATGCTTCGTGCTTCTGTCCTCATCTTTAGTCGTAGTAGGGAGGAACATTTCACTTTGGTGGAGTTCTCCTATAAAAACAGCTATCACTCTATGTCACGACCTGCCTTCACCAAATGAGGCAAGTATCAGCAGGTTACCAAGACCTTCCTTCTTTAAGTTGAAGGAGAGATAATTACCCCTGAAACCCGCCTTCTATAGGTCCCGGAGTGGCGACAAGCACCAAGGGTATGGAAATTACACATAAGTGGAAGGCATTACCCTTTTTGTTTTATAGGATTGTGAGATAAGATGATGAAACCCAACAACACCAAGAGTAAAAGAAAAGTAAATGCAAAAGTAAACCATTCCCACATGCATGTTACAAAAGTAAAATCCACAGGGTACAAAAGTGACTACAAGGGTAAGTACCAAAGAAAGAAAACAACAACTACGACTGGACCAATGATCTGAGCTAGTACAGTTCTATGCGATCCCCGAAGTCCTCCTAGAAACCTGAAAGAAGTTTTATATACATAGTGTGAGCATACAAGTACACTCATTAGGGAAAACCAAAGACTCTTGTGCACAAGTGGGGGAACGTACTAAAGTCCCGTGAGAAGCAAACAGCCATTAATATGAAGGAGATCACCCATCCCACTCACCAGATACACTCACCAAGTAACGCAATCAAAATAATATATAATAACAGCACATCAATGATTGGGTACGCTGCTCCACTTTCCCATTGGTTATTGAGACATCCTACGCATTGAACTAATCCCGCCATTATCATTGCAGTCCCACTGCCACACCCTCCCACACACACCTGGCCCACAACCGCACGCAGTCCCACTGCCGAATCCTGCCCGCAAACACCTGGGCCACAATTTTCACACATACCACGCCTGCAAAAACCTAGGCCAGAACAACCACCACCACGCCTAAAGACACATGGGCTAAAAGATCCACTGCCACACCCGAAGACACCTGGGCCTCATCCTGATGATACTTGGGAAACTACCTGCCCGCGCACACCTAGGCCATAAGCACCATACTACCCCACACAAATATTCTTGGGATAATAATGGACCTCAGGCCATCACATCCTGCCCGAAGGTACATGGACTATCTAGGAAAGGGAGCAGAAAAGGAGCTAATAATCAGCCACTAAGAATAGTGTTGGGAAAAACACCCTCCCCCATGAAATGGGGGTGTTCGGCACTAAGTGCTCAACATGGGTGGGGTGAAAATAATAAACACAAAACTACAAGTATATACATAGGTATTAAGCACTCACCCAAAGTTAGGTTTTTTTTCTTCAGAAAGCCTACAGATCACGACAGCACTCAAGTCCGAGTCACGACTCTTGCCAACAAAAATCGTTCGTCACATTATTGATTTCATGTTTAGTAATAATGATTAAATAAGTTCATGCACCTACTTGGGAAACTAACACCATAAGAATAACCAAGGAAAGAATCTAGCCAAACGTCAATTTTAAACATTCACACCCGTTTCTCATGTAATGATAAAACAACAAGGGGATAAGTGAGATCCATCAAAGTACTAGAACCAAAGAAACCCTTGAGACACTACCTTGTGTCCCCCAAAATGGTTTCTCATCAATAGAGGATCCCACCCCAATTCGTGATATAAACAAGGTAACCACCAAGTCTTAAAACTCACAACCACTGAATCCATATCAATAGGGGATCCCATCCCCTACCACATCTCCAGCAATCGGCCCATAAAAGAAAACAACCAAACCACTACCACCAACACAAAGTTGGTCCATGCCGGTATTTTCAGATTTATAAGATTTATCACACTACATGATTTCAATTTCGTGTGCTTTAACCGGGGGTTATCACAGAAGGTTTGTTCCTTGTGATTTCAATTCATTTAGCTGGGTGTACGTGATTATCCAATTTCCCTTTTTACAGGAGTATTTCATAACCAAAAACAAGTCATATAAAACTTCCCTAGGGGTTCATTAGTGCACAGATAAAGTCCAATAATGGCCATGATTTTCAGTAGGCGTAAGACCACACAATTCAGAAAGATGATCAAAACATAAAACAGCATCAACGATCACAGCCCCCCCTTCTTTCTTCATATAATCAGTTCATTATCTTTATTTAGGTCTGGTTTAACCAATTCTATAGAACTAAATAAATTCCCACCCCACATGATACACACAAGCGAGAGACGAAGAAATTCTCTACCTGTTGATCAACGATCGACGCTATGGCCGGGGAGGAACTTCACGGATAGCGATGAGGTTCGCCTGAACGAAAAGCTACTCGTCTGGACGAAGGGTACTCTTAACACAAGGTGATCAAGAACAGAAGAAACCATGGCTAACCCTTAGTTTATATGAGCTACAGACGGTTGAGATAAGAACGCCAAACCGTGTAAGGAACGGGGTTCGTGTGTTGACCACGCGTCCCCCCATGTTATTAAAGAGGTTAGGTGGTCTAAACTGATTCACACACAAGGTTAATTTATTCAATATTTAATTATAACATTTATGGGCTCTAACAAGCTTTAAAACAAGATTAAAGGGGGTCAAAGAAGGGTTTAAAACTCAATTTTCACACATCACTGGAAAAACCCCGACAAGGCCCGGTGACGTCGATCGGTCGCACCAATCGGTCGCGCCGATCGGTCTCACTAATCTATCTCCTCGATCGGTCGCGCTGATCGTTCTCACCGATCGGTCGTGCTGATCGGTCAAGCCGAGACGCTACCCCTTTAAGATCTGGATTTTTGGCAATGTAAAGGACCAAGAGTGTCTGGGTCATCACATCAGATACCTCTCAAACTATTCTCACCCTCAAGAATTTAAACAACCTAGAAGGAAAGAGAAGGTCCGAACAACCACCTCGAAAGATACCCCTCAAGAGTGAACCTCATTGTTAACTAAGAACACTTTCTTGTCACGAACCAAGAAACATATCATGTCGAACTTCCCAAGCTTGTGGGGGTTGGGGAGTCTCCTTCCCCATGTCATGATATTATCCGCTTTGGGAGGCACTAACTCGCTCGCACGGGTTTAATCGCATCCACCTTAATGTGTCTTGATTAGGGGTCGGGTTCTCTCCTCCCTCATCGCCAAGACGTTTCACACACATTCAAAGGAAAAATAAAACTAGCATTTCATTTCCAAAAAGGTAAAACATCCTACCACAACAGCTATAACAACATAACAAAACTCAAAAAAACTCTGGGTACTGGGCACGCATCTGTGATTCCCTCTCCCACGTACTCTCCAGATGACTACCATGTCTCCACAACACACGAACCAAGGGAATGGTTCGCCCATGAAGCACCTTTTATTTGCGATCCTCGATCATCACTGGTCTCTCCACAAAAGTCACGTCATCCTTGATGTCCATCTATCTGCATCCGAGGATGTGTGAATCGTCGTGCAGATACCGACAGAGCTAGGAAACATGGAAGACATCATCTATCCTCAGTAGCGGTGGTGGTAATGCTAGCTGATAGGCCACTTCGCCGACCCACCGTAACACATCAAATGGCCCGATGAACCTGGGAGAGAGCTTACTCCCCTTGCCAAACATCTGTTGTCCATGACGAGGGGAGACCCTTAAGAACACGTGGTCTCCAAACTCAAATTCCAAGGGCCTCCTCCTGGTATCATCATACAACTTCTGCCGGTCCTGGGCCACCTTCGTCCTTTACCGTATGAGCTGAACCTATTCTATTGTGCTATGCACCACCTCCAGGCCAAGGATGCCTGCCTATCTTCTTCGGCCCAACACACAGGTCAACGGAATGGCCTCCCATACAAGTCTTCAAATAGGTCCATACCAATGGTAGAGTGATAACCATTATTTTAGGTGAACTCTACCATGGGCAAGTGTCGCACCCATGATCCTCCTGAGTCCAGAACACATGCCCGCAGCATATCCTCCAAGGTCTGGATGGTGCGCTCTATTTGTCCATCTATCTGGGGATGGAAAGTAGTGCTATGGTGTAATTGTGTTCCAAAATTATGCTGCAATCCATTCCAGACCTGCGAGGTAACCCATGCATCCCTATCGGAGACTATAGACCTCAGAACTCCATGCAACCGCACCACCTCATCCACCTACTTTCGTGCCAAATCATCCACAGTACTCAACTCCCTGATCGCCAGAAAGTGGGCCGATTTTTTCAACTGGTATAAAACCACCTAGATGTCGTCATATTACCCTTGGACCTTGGTAAGTCCCGTGACAAAATCCATCGAGATGTTTTCCCACTTCCAATCGGGGACATCTAGAGACTGTTGTAGGCCGCCTGGAACATGGTGTTCAGCCTTCACTTACTGACACACTAAGCACTTAGACACCAACTCTACCACTACTCGATTCACTTCGGGCCACCAAAACCATCTCTTTAGTCCTTGGTACATCTTGGAAACTCCTGGGTGTACCTCTAGGGGTGAGTTGTGGAACTCACTGAGAACCTTTCCATGCACCAATCCTGGAACAAACAAACTTCCCTGGAAAAGCATCTGGTTCTGACCATACTTTATCCATCCTTCCGGAGCATTGCCCTGGTCAACACGGTCACTCATCACTTGTCACCATGGGTATCCCCACTGAGACTCCTCCACTTGTTGCAACAGAGACGACTGCACTGCCATCTGATATAGGGAACCTCTACCACCATCCATCCTCGCATATAGGTGTAAGGCATCCAACTCCCCCATCGCCTTCCAGGCATTATTTGACACTCAGACCGCATCCTTCTGCGTCTTCCTACTCAAGGCATCAGCCACTACATTACCCTTTCCCTCAGTATAAGATATCTCGAAGTCGTAATCCTGGAGGAACTCCACCCATCTCCATTGTCACAAGTTTAGGTCACGTTGGGAGAAGATATACCTCAAGCTTTTGTGATCTGTGAAGACCGCAAACCGTTCTATGATGAGGTTGTGCCGCCATAACTTTAGCGCAAAAACGACCGCAGCAAGCTCCAGGTCGTGGGTGGCATAATTACGCTCATGAGGGTATAGCTTCCTGGACCCATAGGAGATCACACCTTGTTGATGCATCAACACACATCCCAGGCCCTTTAATGAAGCATCACAGAACTCCTCATACATCGCCCCTTCTTCTGGAAAACATAGCACTGGGGCACTAACCAACTTCTCCCTCAAATAGCTGAAGGCTAACTCACACTGCTCACTCCACACAAAAACCTGGTCGTTCCTGGTCAGGGCTGTCAAAGGGGCTGCAACTCGGGAGAAGTTGGGTACGAACCTCCGATAGTAACCTGAAAACCCGAGGAAACTACGGATCTCTGCCACGTTCTTAGGTGCTGGCCAAGGAACAACTGCCTCGAACTTTGATGGGACCACCAGTACCCCCTGCTCGGACACAATGTGCCCGAGGAAGTGCACTTATCGTTTCCATAAAATGCATTTCGACAACTTCCCATAGATCTGATGATGTCGAATGTCCTCTAGAACTGTCATCAGGGGGTCTGCATGGTCATCATCTGATCCTGAGTAGACCAGGATGTCGTCGATGAACACAACTACGAACTGATCTAGGTACTCCTGGAAGATGGAGATCATAAGCCCCACGAACACAGCCGGGGCGTTCGTAACACCGAACGACATGACTACGAAATCTAGTGTCCATGTATGCACCTGAACGCCGTCTTCAGGATGTCACCCTCCTTCTCTCTCAGCTGGTAGTACCCAGACCGCAAGTCGATTTTTGAGAACCATCCTTCCTCATTCAGCTGGTCGAAAAGATATTCTATCATTGTAAGAGGGTAGTGATTTTTGAACATCACCTGATTCAGCCTCCTGTAGTCTATGCACAACCTGAGACCACCATATTCCTTCTTTGAGAACAAGACCGGAGCACCCCATTGTGATGTACTCGGCCGAATATTACCCCTATTCATTAGATCATCAATCTGGATCCGCAACTCCCATAACATTGAAGGTGCCATCCAGTAAGGAGCCACTGAGATCGGACGAGCGCCAGGCTGCAGGTATATCCCGAACTCGATATCCTGTCGAGGGGGTAGAGTCGTTCTCTCCTCAGGAAAGATGTCCATAAATTCACGGACATCCTTTGGCACCTCCACCGTCTCAGCATCTACTTATTCCACTGACAACTCGGCCAACAAGGAGAGGAGGAGTTCCTATCGCCTGCTGCCCTTCTGACTGCTTCGCTCGCCAGTGAAGGTAACACGCCGGCTGCTCAAGTACGAGAACACAACCCTTCCTCGGAAACAGTCAATGACAGCACACACAGAAAATATCCAGTCAATGGATAGGATGTCATCGTATGGATGTATCTATAGCAGAAGAAGATCTCTAACCGACTGATGTGGCCCTATCATCAGTCTGCATCCCCGACAAACAAACAACAAGTCGATATGACCTATGACTGGTGTGATCAACACTAGGGTAACTGGAAGTTTCTTGGCATCTAGGCCCAAGGCACGGGCTAGACTGGGTGCAACAAAAGAGTGTGAAGCTCCGATATCGAACAAGGCATATGAAAGAGTGCTAAACAAACTGATTATACCTCGAACAACCTCCAGACCAGGTTGAATTGCTACCTCCGTGGTGTGTAGCTGTCCACGCCCAGCTCCTCTTCCCCTCGGCTGTCGGCCACCTCCCCGACCATGCCCTGGTCAAGGTCCTTGAGGAGCGCCCTGAGGTCGGCCCCTTCCTCCTACGTCTGTCCTCGGAGGAGTGGGAGCTCTCTATCCCTGCTGCTGCTGCCGGAAAGGGCTGGATGGAAGCAGCTGCTGGGGTGGGTGCTGGGGCTGTCCGCCACCGCCGTACTGTACCCGGTTCGGGCACTGACTCAGGAGATGTCCATGGCTCCCACAGACGAAGCATCGCGGTCCTAGGCCCAATAGAAAAGGGCGAGGACCGGGGGATCGAAACTGAAACTGCTACGTCCTGCTCCCTGCAGGTCGGAACCTAGAGGGTCCCGACGCTGGAGGCCTGATGCTGACGGCCTTCCCCTTTGATGGTCCCAGCTGGATCCCCTCTCGTGACACACCTCCAAGAGCGTGCATCCTCTCCAACAATTCGGCCTTCTTCTGGACCTCCAAGTACGTAAGCTGGGTAACGGGGTAACATCATACTGGAGGGAGGGTCAGAGCGCCTCCTCTAGAAGTCTTTCTCGAGACTCCTCTTCGAGAAAGTGGTCCGGAGAAAAATGTAGGAGGTCTTTGAACATGATTCCCGGCTCCCTCACTGACATACTCCCCTGTTGGAGGGAGAGTAGCTCCTGTCTCTTTTCTTCCTTCATCATCGAGTAGAGGAATTCCTCCTAGAACTCCTTTGCAAAATTAGCCCATGGCACCTCAGCCTCTCTCCTCTCTCCCAGGTAAAGTGTCCACCACTTACACGCCACTCCCCGCATCTGGCTGACGGCCAGAGGAACCCAGTACTTGGTCGGGGACCGAATCATGCCGAAGGCTATCACTAGATCCTCTATCCATCCTTCCGTCTTCATGTCAGAGGTGCTGCCCTCGTACTTATCGAGGGTCTGTCACTGGAAGTCCTGAAGAGTCTTCTACCACTAGTCGTCCCCTTCCTCTCGATAAGCTCTTTGCCGATCGGCCAAAGTAGTCTTTGGGGCCTCGATCTCTTGTACCACACGTGGTCGCCTTCCAAGTGACATAGCTACAAGGTAAACAATAAATTCCTAAGCCCATGTAGTGAAGAATATTGTTCTTAAAATTTATTAAACTTTTCATTTATTTATAATTCGAACTACATCCCAAAAACACAAGAACAAAAGTCATTATGATTCATGTACCTTTCCTAGGGTCTCTACCCTGCAATCAGCGTGGCCTCACTTGGTCGTTCGGTAGATCTAGAGTCCTTGCATCGGATCAGGGGGGGACCTAAAATCCTTTGTCCTAGCCAGTCTTCCCTAGACTAATTCATGCACTGAGGTCACCCAACACTGTTTCCTTACCATCCCATTCAATCCTCACTGTGACTAACTCTATACTCCATCCTATCTCTCAACCTGCCTCTGATACCATTCTGTCACGACCCGCCTTCACCAAAAAAAGGGAAGGGTCAGTAGGTTGCCAAGCCCTTCCTTCTTTAAGTTGAAGGAGAGATAATGACCCCCGAAACCTGCCTTCTATAGGTAACGCAGTGGCGACTAGCACCAAGGGCATGTAAATTACAAAAAAGTGGAAGGAATTTCCCTTTTTGTTTTATAGGATCGGGAGATAAGTTGATGAAACCCAAAAACACTAAGAGAAAAAGAAAAGTAAACCCAAACGTAAACCATTCCCACATGCATGTTCCAAAAGTAAAAGCCACAGGATACAAAAGTGACTACAAGGGTAAGTACCAAAGAAACAAAACAACAACTGTGACTGCCCCAAATATCCGAGCTAGTACGGTCTTGCGCGATCCCCGAAGTCCTCCTGGAAACCTGAAATCCATTTTATATACATAGGGTGAGAATACAAGTACACTCAGTAAGGAAAACCAAAGACTCTCGTGCACAAGTGGGGGAGCATACTAATGTCCCGTGAGAAGTAGACAACCATTACTTTGAAGAAGTTCACCCATTTCACTCACCGGCTACACTCACCAAGTAATGCAAAACAGGTAATATATAAAAAGATAACATCGATGTTTGGGTACCCCACGTCACATTACCACTGGTTATTGAGACATCCTATTCATCAAACCAATCTTGCCATTCTCGCCGCAGTCCCACAGCCACACCCGCCCGCACACACCTGGGCCACAACCGCAAACAGTCCCACTGCCGAATCCCGCTCGCAAACACATGGGCCACAACTGTCACATGTATCAAACCTGCAAACACCTAGGACAGAACAACCACCACCACTCCTGAAGATACCTGTGCTAGAAGATCCACTGCCACGCCCGAAGACACATGGGCCTCATCCCGAAGATACTTGGGAAACTACCTGCCCGCACACACCTGGGCCATAACCACCGCACTACCCCGCACGAAGAATCTTGGTCTAATAATGGACCTCAGGCTATCACAGCCTGCCCGAAGGTACTTGGGCTATCCAGGAAGGTGAGCAGAAAAGGAGCTAATAACCAGCCACTTAGAATAGAGTTGGAAAAAACACCCTCCCCCATGAAATGGGGGTGTTCAGTACTAAGTTCTAAACATGGGTGAGGTGCGAATAAGAAACACAAAACTACAGGTATATACCTAGGTAAAAATCACTCACCCAAAGTTAGGTTTTTTTTCTTCAGACAACCTACATATCACAACAGCACTCATGTCCGAGTCACGACTCTCACCAACAAAACTCGTTTGGCCCATTCTTGTTTTCATGTTCAACAATAATGTTTAAATAAGTTCACGCACCGACTTGGGAAACTATCACCATAAGCATAACCAAGGAAAGAATCCATCCAAATGTCAATTTTAGACATTCACACCTGTTTCTCTTGTAATGTTACAACAACAAGGGGATAAGTGAGATCCCTCAAAGTACTGGAACCAAAGAAACCCTCGAGACACTACCATGTGTCCCCCAAAATGGTTTCTCATCAACAGAGGATCCCACCCCAATTCGTGATATAGGCAAGGTAACCACCCAGCCTTAATACTCACAACCACCGAATCCATATCAACAGGGGATCCCATCCCCTCCCACATCTCCAGCAATTGACTCATAAAAGAAAACAACCAAACCAATAACACCAACACAAAGCAGGTCTATGCCGGTAATTTCAGATTTATAATATTTAACACACTCCATGATTTCAATTTTGTGTTCTTTAACCAGGGGTTGTCACAGAAGGGATGATCCTGGTGCTTTCAATTCGTTTATCCAGGTGTACGTGTTTAACCACTTCCCGTTTTTACAGCAGGAGTTTACAACCACAAATAAGTCATTTCAAATATCCCCATGGGTTCATTAGTGCACAGAGAAAGACCACCAACGGCCATGATTTTCAGTAGGCGTAAGCCCACACAATTCAGAAAGATGATCATAACATAAACCATCATCAATGATCACAGCCCCCCCTTCGTTCTTCATATAATCAGTTCATTATCTTTATTTAGGTCTGGTTTAACCAATTATACAGAACCAAAAGCATGCCCACCCCACATGATACACAAAAGAAAGAGACGAAGAAATTCCCTACCTGTTGATCGACGATCGACGCTATGGTCGGGGGCGGAACTTCCTGGATACCGATGCGGTTTGCCTGAACAAAAAGTTGCTCGTCTGGATGAAGGGTACTCATAACATAGGGTGATCGAGAAAAGAAGAAACCACGACTAACCCTTAGTTTATAAGAGACGCGGGCGGTTGAGATAAGAACGCCAAACCGCCTAATAAGCAGGGGTCGTGGGTTGACCACAAGGCCCCACACGTTATTAAAGGGGTCGGGTGGTCTAAACTGACGCACACACCAGGTTAATTTATTAAATATTTAATTATACCATTTATGGTCACTACCAGGATTTAAAACAAGCATAAAGTGGGTCAAAGAAAGGTTTAAAACTCAATTTGAGCACGTCACTGGAAAAACCCCGACAAAGCCTGGTGATGCCGATCGGTCTCACCGATCGGTCGCACCGATCGTTGTCACTGATCGGTCGCGCCAATCCTTCTCACCGATCAGTCGCGCCGATCATTCTCACCGATCGTTTGTGACGATCTGTTGTGCTGATTGGTCTCACCGATTGGTCTCCCCGACCGGTCGCACCGATCGGTCCCACCGATCGGTCGCTCCGAGATGCTACCCCTTTAGGATCCAGATTTTTGTCAAAGGAAAGGACCAAGAGAGTCTATTTCATCACACTCCACCATCGGTATGGATCCTTTTGAGCCCTTATATGGTCGACCTTTCATATCACCACTGTGTTGGAGAGACCCAAAGGAGTCAGCACTAGTGGGACCAGAGATGGTACGAGCTACCACAGAGAAGGTGCAGATCATCTTGGAGAAGATGAAGACTGCACAGAGTAGACATAAGACATATGCTAACATGAGATGGAGGCCTCTGGAGTTCAATAATGGAGACCACATCTTTCTACAGGTCTTACCTCAACCAGGTCTACAGAGATTTGGCTGAGGTGGAAAGTTGTCTCTCCATTTCATCGGACCTTTCCTGGCCCTCAGCAGAGTAGGCAAGGTGGCATACCGCTTTGCTCTTCCACCTTAGCTACACTGGGTGCATGATGTAATCCATGTATCTTTGCTGAGGATATATATTCACGGGCCATCCCACATCATCAAACACAGGGACATGGACATCGATGACAGGGCATCTTTTACGAAGGTTCTTGTGGTGATTGAGGATCGATAGGAGCGGGTCCCACAAGGACAGTCGATACCTCTAGTGAGAGTTCATTAGAAGCACGAGAACCTCTAGGAGAGAATAAGGGAGTGAGAGGCTTAGATTCATGCTCAGTACCCCCATTGTTCACTTAGATCGAGTTGTAGATTACTGGGACATAAATCCTTAAGGTGGGGAGAATGTAAAGACAAGGAATTTCTGTGGACTTTTTTTTAACACATCGTAATTTTACGAGTCCGCAGTTTCTGACTGCAGATGATTCTGAGGCCCGATGTGCCCAGAATCAATTTATAAAGTTTTGTTAAGGTACCTTCAGTAAATGTACGTACTGGATTTTATAACATTTGAAACGGTGCATAGAAATGATATCTGAGGGTACCGTTGAACTCGTAGTGTTAGTGATTGCTAAGTGAGACCTTCACCGTAGTTACATTCTAACCAGAGTGGATGTTAGATTTTGGGTGGTTTTAATTAGGTTAAATAAATATAAGGGTTATATTATTTTTATTTCACGGTGGTTAAAACCTCCATGAGGTGGTTAGAGGTGGGGTCCACCCTCACATAACATCCCATTGGGGGATTTTTTTAGGTGGGGACTGCACAAGAATAAAACTCCCTAAACCCCGAATTTATTTGGGATGAAACCCTTAAAATTCTCTTGAGTTAATGAAGCCAACTATCTCTTCATTTATTTGTAACATTCCACCTTCCTTCCCCAATATAATGAGAAAACTTTTCCCATTTAATTATGTTATGTAACATAATTAATTTTAATCCACTGAATTCTTTCCAACCATTTAAAATAACATATAGTATATTATTTTTGGGTTTGGAAACATTATTTTTGTGGAACATTGAGAGAGCATCCTTGGCAGAACCTGGAGAACTTTATTCTCCCAATGAAGAACGCCAGTCTCTAATGAAAAATGAAGAACATCTCTCTTTCTCCCTCTTCAACCGGGGCAAGAAGAGGAAACAGAACCGTCCTTTAAGAACGCCAAAAATGTCCTCCTTTCCGTGACTTCATCAATGATATTCAACAATCATGATGGGGGATTTGAATTATTTTTTTGTATGTGATATACCCTCATTTCCTCGTCATGTATTGTGCTTCTTTGTTACCGGTTTATATCACCATAATGAGGAGGGATCAGATCAAACAAACACGGCCGACCCTCCCCCACTTTTTTTATATTTATTTGATGATAGAGGAAGTACAACGGCGACCGACGTCGGGCCGACCACAATTAAATACATCCGCAAAGAAAACCTACGACGCAAAGGTCGTCGGGTCGCCAAGAGGTATTGTGGCGATGTCGCCCCGCACATAGGAGCATGAGGCTGTGGCCAGGCTTGGCTACAGAGGTGATGGGGCGGCGCTGACGCGCCACACTGGGGAATGTAGCGGCATGTGGCTAGGCTTGGCCCAGCCGGAAGAGGAGTGGCACCAGCGCGTCGCGCGGAGGGAAGCAGGACCACAACGCCATCACGCCGCGGTGGAGGTGTCGTGGCGGTCAGCCCGGACGACCACTGTGGAGCAGGAGTGGATGGATGCTCAGGCTAGCACATAGAAGTTGGACTCCATTGGGTTACACGTGTGCCAGACCAGCCCCACCAGGCACTGCTTCGGCTGACTCTTGAATGGAAGAGCAGTTCGGTTATAAGGGGGTGTGTGCCTCCCCCCTGGGCGCGACTACGACAGACCGTCGAGCCGCCCTCGGCCGGGCCGTCATCCGAAGGGTCACCCTCTACCGGGCTACTGTGGGCTGGGTCTCCCTGGGCCGGGCCCCCCTCGTCCGGGCTGCCCTCATCCAGTATCACCCTCGTTCGGGCAGCCTTGGCCCAGGCAGCCTTGGCCCGGACCGCCTACATCCGGGCCACCCTCGGGCCGGGCCCCCGTCGGACCCGGCCGCACTCGGACCGGGCCGCCCCCTCGGCTCAGGGTGCTTCCTTGGACCAGGTCAGACTCACAGGCTGGGTCAGACCCCTGTACGGATCGGGTAGGGCATGTTCGGTCCGACTGGGTCGGACTGGTTCCACACCCATTTGGCATGTTTACACCTTTTCGCCACAATCATGGGAAACGAGTGTCGGATTGACGAACCGTCTGAGGTGATGGAATGCTTGGAGGGAGATGTTTCTATTGGAATATCCCACTTCAGATTTGGACATTGTTGTAGTATGATCGGGATGGTTCGAACCTAAAAACCAACTAGGCCCCTAGAATGGAAATTTCAATAACTCACAGACTGGGCATCTGATCAACGCATCATCTATCACGTTGGAATCCTTACGACATGGAATTCATTTGGGTTTCTCCTTTGTGGAGTTTTCTGGTGGTCGAGGTATGACCGATATCTTGAGGACTAATCATATGGAACTCGATCGCACCATGTGTGAGGAATCCAGTGGCTGATAGCGACGTAGAGGTTGGAGACAGATGTTACCGAGGTCAACGCTCATCAATCCTGTGCGGGTCAGCGCATACCGATCCTATGTAGGTCAGATCCTGTGTGGGTCAGCGCTTATAGATCATGTGTGGGTCAGTACATACCGATCCTGTGTGTGTCAGATCCTGCCTAGGTTATTGCGTGGGTTAGTACCTATCGATCATGTGTGGGTCAGACTCTATATGGTTAGAAGAAGTGCCTCTTGACAAAATAAGATGATATAGATTCTCGAATAATCATTTGTTTTTCTATACTTATTCGTTGCACTACGCGATAGGAGGAGTTCTCCAGCAGCCATGGATTCATTAATAAAAATCCATTTTTTAGGTAAGACAATGACTTTCGTGTTTTTTTCTCATGTTTGAGATTGGTTACTAAATAACATAGGTATATGAATGGGAATATACCTAAGTAATGGTATCCGTTGATTTCATATTTTGTGTTATCCTTGTTGGATTTGGGAGGCCATGAGCGTCTTGGGGTCCTTACTGAGTATTGTTATACTCACCCATATACGGGCTATGCCCGCACCATGTTGTGTTGGTTGTAGATGATGGACAGAGCTGATCAGGGAATAGAGTAGCAGAACAGGATGGTACCAGGAGGTGGACCACTCGACGAGATGTACACGGAGCGAACGAATGAACATGGAGTGCTAATGGGTCCATCTATACCCACCCATCATGTGGGAATCCCGTAGGACGAACTAGTAACTACTTTAAAACATTTCTTCAGTTCTACTATCTTTTCAGTTGTATTGTACATTACTATTAGGATTGTATTTTCTGCCCCTTTACTTTCAGAACACTCTTTTGGATAAATGTTTACATAGTTTTTTACCTCCAGTTGCCTACTCTGTTGTGTTTGTTTACTGTTATAAAGGCAATGCCTTTACAGCATAGAGATTTACGCCTTTGGTGCTAGTCGCCAGCCCCTAGCCTATTGAAGGAAGGCTTGGGATAGCCACAATATGTGCCGCATGGGACGGGTGGTGACAGTTGAGGATGAGATGATTTCATATATGTTTAGGTTATGAGTTTATTTCAATTATTTTTGTAACACCATGACATTTTTTGAAATTTTTTTATTAACCATTAAATATTTATAATTTCATGAAACATAGTTTTTATCTTGAATTATAAACAAAAATTATATTATCTATTTTGACATGAATAATTGATATTATCATGAATAGCATGAAACACTATGTTTTTCCATCATTACACATAACACCATGTTCAATGAAAATTTGAAATACTATTAATGTATTATTATTTAAAACTATATTTATCACCTAGAAGTTGGAATCGATGGTATGAATATGTTATATCTAGTGATGAAAATATGTGGTTAAAAATATTATATGAATCAATTTCTTGGTGAAAAATTATATTGAAATGGAAATAAAATCCATTTGAAAATAAAGGGAATCTTTTTAAGAAAACTATTTTTGTGAAAGAAATTATTTATTTTAAATGAGATAAATAAATTTCTATTGTTTTATGATTTTATTAAAATTTATATATGATATATTCGATAATGTTTTTACTATTTATATTTTGTTTTTTGTGGATAAGAGATAATAGTTAGTATAATTTTATGATTAAAATTAGTATTTTCTCTAAAAAGGATTTGTAGCACTTTTCTCATAATGTTTTAATTATATTTTCAAAGAAATTTATAAAATTAATTAGAAAAAATAAAAATAATTTTTTAATTATATATTTAAAAATTAATTTTGGTAAATTATATATAATTTATTAAAATGTTTTATTATTCAATTAAAAATAAAAATTGAATTATTTTGTTAAAAACAAATTATTTATTACTCAATGAATTTAGAAGATAAATATTATTTAAATATGTGTATAAAAGTTATATTAGATAAATTATTTAAATATTAATCCAATTTTTATATTTTAATAAATTCCATATTTAATTTTGATGTAATTTTTTAATACTTTTGATCATTTTCCATTTGAAAACCCCATTTATTTCTCTGTATATTGGATTAATTTTGTAATAATTAATTTAGATCCATGATTTATATTTGGAAAGATAAATTAGATATATTCAATAATAATAATATTTATTATAAAAAAATTTAAAATAAAATTATTAAATATGGATTGAAAAATTATTTAACCTAAATTACTATAATAAAGGTAAAAATAGTGTAAAAAACGCGGTTAATCTATGAAGTTGAATGTTAAAAACAACTTATATCTTCTACCACACCCAATTTATACCTATAATAAGATTTAATATACTTTAGGTGGATAATGGATGAATTTCTTTCCTTTTGGTATGAGATAAATATTGGTACTTCTTTTTCCATATAAAAAATATTAAGTGTTCCACTCACTTTAAAAATAAAAGGCTACCCAATGACCTCTCTACTAAAAAATTCCTAAACCAATTATTTTCAAATATTCCTTCCATGAAAACCAAATTAATTTATTCCAATAATCCTCTATGTCTTATTTTTTTAAAAAAAATTATTTTTATAATCCTTTTGGTGTAGTGTGAAGGTATTTGTCTAAATAAGAGGTAACATCCCTATTATAAGAATTTATTTTTTTCTAACCACATCATATGAAAATTATTATGACACCATGGATAGAAAATAACATAATTATAATAAATATACATAAATATTATTCTGTTAACATAATATCATTAATCGTTACCCTCCACCATGAATTGGGTCGTGAAATCATTATTCGTGTATAAGGTAGCCTAACACCCCCCACGAACCAATGTTATATGTTTTCTATAACAACATTTCATGCCTTTATAAAATGATAGTTTTATTTTTTTATATGTTATATATTTTATTTTATTATTCTTATTTAATAATGATATTCAATTTTCCATCTTACATTCCATTCTAGGGGAATACCATAACATCCTTCATGTGTTCAAAAAACCACCCCCTTGGGAAGCGATGTGATTCGTTCTTCACATACTCATTACATGGAATGTGATAAAGACAAATTTAAATAATAAATGAGATATATATTAAATAAAAATAACTCTTTAGTTTTAATATATAATTAATCTTTTTTCACATCTCCCATCATGAAAATGGAAGCATTTTTCAAATGTTCATATGACCAACTATATGGATGAATGTCAATTTTTAATTTCTATAGCTTCCATTTATTGTTTATTATTAATAAATCAGTAAATATTATATATGATAATTATATCATTATTATTATTGTTATATATATTATGAATAAAATTTCAATGTAATAGGTTGAATTCCTAAATCAAAACATACAAGATAAATACATCATTTATTACAAGAAACATGACATTATCATGAACTGCTGATAAATGGGTAATAATGATAATAAAATATTAATATATTATATGGTATTTATAATTATTTTTCATTAAAATATTTATATGAAAATTTTATTTATTATACCCCCGTTAATAATGTTTACTATATAAGCCGAGACTTATGCTCTGGGATTTCTAGTCTCTCATTTATTTCCGACAGAAAATGAAAACTCAATACTCTATTATTTAGTGTGGTGTATATTCAATCCAATTGATATGTAATACCATTAATACACGTATTTCCATTATATTTATTGTTTCATATATTTTCATTATTTATTCTGCCTTATGATTCAAAATATTATAATATAAGTAAGATATTTTTTACACAATTTTTCTTCTTTGGGACATATGTCATCTTATAAAAATGTATCATTTTTTGATGTGTATGTACAAACCACATATTAAATTTATTATCATCAATGGTTTATAATAATGATATTCTATGTAACATTTAATTTTATTCTTTGAAATATCATATGATTAAATGTTACAAAATTATTATGTTTTTTATGATACAATTTCATTATTTATTGAGATTATTTATGATTATATACTATTATGGAATATTATGATATATCTCCCATTAAACTCATGTATTATCTTATACCACAGTTAGGTAATTTGTATAAAATTTCCAATAATATTCATCTATTTATATTCTCATGTGTTCGTTATAAATTAAACAAGAAAAATCCATTTTATAACTCTCTTTTGTCAAAAAGTAGTTTTCAACCAAAACGATGTTTAATAAATAATATTTAAAATATGTATTTTAAATTCTTAAAATTATTTATAAAATTATTTTTACCCATTTTTTTATTTTTCTATTTTTATTGACATATTGATGACATTTTCCCATCAAAGTTTGACATTAACCAAATTTTGGTATTCTATAACCTCCTATTGGTTTAATGATTTTGTTATATGTTTTCATGTTTGAATTAAATGAAAGTAATTTATTATTTTTGTTATCAAAAATTGGTTTTTAAAAATGAATTTATATTATATTATTGAAATATTTTAAATTATTCATCAATATTCTATTATAGGTTTCAATAGTACTTTTTAATGATGTGAATTTAGAAAATGATATATGGTTAAAAAATATCAATTAATGTGGAAAGGTTGATTACTCATTAAATGTTCAATGTGTTCATTAATGATCATTTTGGATAAAATATAATATATTTTAATGTTTATTATGCTTTATTGTGGAAATTATTGAATGATACAAACCTTATTCATATTTTTTTATTGTTAATGTTTTTGTTAATTAAATGATTATAAAAATCATTTATATTTCATGGGATTGTCATTAGGGAATTGATGAAATTTTTAATTATGTCATTTTCATTACTAGGGTTATGATTATATCATATTAAGAATTCATTATGATATTATGGAACAAAATAGTATTGTTATAATTTTGAGATTTTATGTACCTTTAGCTCCATCCAATGAATTGGATAATTCATTATATGAAATGAGATAAAAATGGGAATCATAACGATGGGCTTGATACACAATGGGAAACAATTTGAATCAATATCAACTATGGAAAATATTTGTATACTAATACAATATGTGAAGTAGTTATGTCGTGATCAATAATGGGAAACATTTAATAAGTCATGATTTACTATGATGATGGTTTTGGTAATTAACCATGACATATGTAATGGGTTTCTAGGGTGAATTTTTTGAATATATTTTATCCCATTTTCATTTCATGGGATATAATATGAGATATGATGAATGATTTATGATATTTTGGGACAAAAAAGTATTTTCGTTCATCATGTGCAATGTGGGAGTTATATCTCCCTCTAATGTATTGGTAAATTATTTATATCACATGAGATAAAAATGGTAAAAAGTCAATGTGATTCAGCTACTAAGTAAAAAACATAACTCATGATACACTATGAGAAAAAGGTGCATCCTAATCCACTACATAAAACATCTATATCAAGATCCACAATAGGAAACATGTGATCTGTTCTGATCCACTATGTTGATTTTCTTGGTAATTAACCATGGAATATGAATTTATTTTATACATTTATGATTGTGAGACTATTTTATGACATTAGAATATGATGCATGATTTGTTATGTATTATTTCTCAATCTTATGTGAAATAGTTTTTTTCAATGTAAATGTTTAAATAAATTAATCAAATTTCTTATTTATATGTGTTCGTGTGTGAACATCATAAATTATTTTCATGATCACATACACTTATTATTATATTACTATTTAGTATGATAATTTTTTTCTATTATCATTAGCCTTACTAAGATCCCTAGATCGTTATTTCTTATATTTCATTCCCCAAGATATGATGAGTGGTTTAGGTAGGTTATTCGTATAATGAAACGGTTTTAGAATATATTTGTGGAAGATTATGAGGATGCAGCAAACCATCAACTTATTAAATATATATTTTTCATTCTGAAATGAAATATTTAAATTCATTATAAATTTAACAGAAAATATTTTGATATTTATAGAACTTAAATAATTCATATTCTTGGAATAGTAAATTGACTATATGAATAGTAACATGACTGTTAGGAATAATAATCGAACCAACAAAATGGAATCCTCACAAAATAAAGTATAAACAATGATTTTCCAACCTGTATGTAGAAATATGATATATTAATATCATTGAACGGGAAAATAATTTTGTGAATTTTATAGATTAAGTGTTCCAATTTTTGTAAGTAATAAATATGTCATAAAAATTGTATAATTAATATAATGGTTTAAAAGAAATTTTATTCTAATAAAATTGATTCATATTTTACGTTTTTTCTATGAATATAATATAATTTTATGATACAGTAGTTTATTTTTCAATTTGACATAAAATGAAATATATTTTTAAAATTGGTATTTTTCTAATATATGATGATTATAATTAAAAATTTAATTCCCTATATTTATAAAAAAATTTATAAATTTTTTATCTATTTATTAATTCAACACGTCAAAAATTGTTTTGGGTGAATTTTTCAATTTTTTCCGAAATACATAATTTTTTTGAATAATGAAATATAGAAATTTACAAATTAAGATAAATACATTGTTTATTGTGTCCAAGATGATGTTCTTTTGATGTAACAACCCTTTCTTTAAAATCACATGCACTAACTATTGTATTTAGTCACATGAACCCACATGGACGGTTGTCTTGAAAAAACAATAAAAAACATTTCAAATAATATAAAACCCAACTCGTCAACTATAAATACCACATCTCACCCATATTATCATAAAAATATCATATTTTATACTTGTAAAATTTATTCCAAATAATATTCCCATGAAATTTCACCACATACAATACCTATTGGTATCAATAAAATTACAAACCAAAGTCCTTTAGAAGTTTCTCAAGGTGGATAAATCAAGAGGCACAAATCCACTTCCTTTTAATTTTATTCTGTGTTAATTTATTTATATCTTATAATATATTATTCTCCTCTTATCCAAGTGTCATTAAAATTAATGTATCATATATATATATATTATCATTTAATCATGTTTATGGGAAAATTCACCATTATAATTTTTCTAATCTCCCTTTTAATTTTTAAATTAAAACATCACTTGTGATGTGTCAATTTATCAGCATCGTGGATGACGTGATTTCAATATCTATTACATCCTTCTTGGAAGTTCATAAGACAATATAAATGGTTGAATAATATTTTAATGTTTATTATATTAACTCATTTTCTATTCTATAACTAATAGATATACATAATATTATATTATATAAAGAAACATGTTCATGATGAATGAAGAACTGCAAAAAGATATAAATCAATATCATTAATGTTTTATTAAATTATTCATACTCATATACAAAAAAATATTTTCTATTGTCATTTAATATAATATAAACATATTAATAACATTTCATTCTAGCTGTTGTGTTTTTATTCAATTGAATAATAAAATTCATTTTAAACCGTCTATGGCAACAATGAAATAAATAAATATGAAATAGTAGAAATATCAAAATATTAATAATAAATGGGTTTAATGATGTTATAAAAATATAATATAAGTAATTAAAAATATTAATATTTATTTAAATGTGTTCATAACTCTATCTAAACCATTATACATGAGCATTGAACATGTTTTATCTAAGACAAACATGAGTTATGTAATTCTTACACCAATTTCCATTCTTTGGGTTAACATTATAAATTATAAATTTTGTGTTTCCAAGATTGTTTGTGTAAATTTTTTATAATATTATGTAGTATTTATTTTATTAACATTCTATAGACATATTAAATTCTTTTTATCAATTATTAGTCCAAATATATGATATCATTTAGGAATATTTCCCTAAAAATCCACTTTAAAATATCGAAATTAAAAAAATTCAAAAAGAATGTTTTTATACAATTATTCCTATTTTATGATTATTCTAATGTTCTTGTTAATTTTATATTAAGATGGGTGGGACCTATATCACCTTCTAATGATTTATAATGTTTTTGTTTGAAGTCGGTCTTATATATTCTCCATGTGTATCTGTGGTTTTTACACCATAAGGTAGACATGATGGTTACATTGTAAGGTAGTTATGAGGGTAACATTTTATGGTAGAAATGAGGGTTAAAAATCATAGGTAGCCATAGTGGTTATAATATTATTTATTTTAATTCAAAATTAACGTATATGGGTTATTTATGCTTTTCTATGATTTATAGAAATCTCATGCCATAAAAAATTTACTATATGAAACTTATTGGGTGGGAAATATGTCATTCCAAAAATGATTTAATGTGATTATGAGTATTAATGTTAAAATATATTCTCTGATTATTTTTATATACCCTACTATGAATTTGTTTCGCATCCCATGTATTAAAATATTTTTCATAGGGTCGGTAGATGATTAAAATATACGGAAAAGCTGAGTTGAAGGATATGAAGACTTTTCAAGAATAGATTTCATGTTTTTTATGAAAATCATTGGGATTATGGATAAAAATAATATTGTTTTAGTAGTATCCAATTTTTTTTATCAGTTGATATGTATGATTTATGTCCATGCATTATTAAATTCTAAACCAAAAAGTTATTTGGGAATTTACCAATGTGAATTCAAATATGATTTTAGTAGATTATATAGTGTTCAAGTTCATCTCCTTAATGTTGGTATCAGATCAAATATTAGATAAAATTAGGGGTTATGATGATGTAAATAGAATAACAGAAATTATTTATACATTATTTTTATTCTGGAATGATATAGAATTTAAATATTATTATATTTTACCATCTATGATCTGTATTATTAAAATGGTTTTCCAAAGAAGAGACAGTAAATCTAAAATTGGATGGATCCTAGAGGTTGACATCAATTTGAATATGTAACAAGGAATGGTTGTAATTGGAACCGAACAATTTATGATAGTATTGGATCTGTTGAATCATGCTATAAAATTCATGGGAATCAATATAATAGAATAACTATAGCTACTAAAAAGAAACATGATGATAGTGGAACATTCTATAAGGAAACACCCTCATGATTTTAGTTGATCATCTAAACATTTTTTGATTTAAGGATGGATAAATGAAATTGAAAAGAAATTATATTCAATGGTGTGTTAAGATAATAGAAATTTTATTGATTCTATTTATTTTATTAAAGTTGAAGCTGACCAGTGGTGGTAAACGGTAAAGAATATCATGGATAGTGTAGAGTTTTTATTTGTGGAATGGGAGAAATTTATGAATTTTTTATTAGAAAATATATTCCTATGGTTTTTCTATTTATGATGGAAATTAAATTCTATGAATTGGAAAATATTTGATGATTTAGTGGTCGTGTATGAATCAAACATCTCCCAGTTGGAAATGTATGATCCAAATATTATTTGGGATCCTGATATTAAAATCATTCATTTTTTCATAGACAATAATGTAGGGTACCAAAATACATTGGAATCCCTACATTTATAAAGTTAGTAGAAACTTTTTTGATGTGCTAAGTTCATATAAATATAGTTTTCTGATGATCATGTGTACTTTATGACAATAATATATGGTCTTACAAATAGAAAGTGGTATGCAAGAATCATCCATTGAAATTTTATGATAATAAAGTATTGTTTCTATTTTTCGAAAAGTGTGGTAAAAGTCACCCTAGTGATTTTCTTCAAAATACAGGTAAATGTATTTTATATGGAAAGATTAGATATATGAACTAAGATTGCAATGAAAATAAACTTATGATTAATTTTTATGAGAAATCTATAAAGTGATTAAATGTGGCAATATGTTTCATTATATACATACATACCCTAAGAAAGGACTAAATGATGGAAATAAGTCATATTATAAGAAACAAATTTCTATTGTGATCCTGTGTGACTAAATCCATAGTTTTTATCCATCCAATGATTTGGTATCAAGTTCGTTATTGGATTACGTAGGTTTTGCAATCATATAGTTTGATACAGGGTCTAAAAATTCAATTATTTCTATGAAATTTCTAGTAAGATTGAAATTCCACATGAATTATATATTGTAAAACCTATGGTTAAAACATTATGGGGAAATATTACAAAAAATTTCATTATAAATATCATCTTGTTGTTGTTATTGGAAATAAATTACATAAAATTATTGTTATTTTACCCTAGAAAAAGTTTTATGTTATTATCTGTATGAATTGGATTTCTGTATATCATGATCTATTTGATTGTATAGCAAAAAAAGTTTTTTAAGAATCTATGTCAGTTTGTATATAATAATAAAACCATTCAATTGATAACATATTAGCAATCTAAGAAACTACTAAAAGATTGATGTGAATGTTATCCCTTTCATATTTTTCAAAAAAAGTGTTCTATTTAGATTATTGATGTTCAAATAGTAAATTTATATCGTGATATTTTTTAGGATGAGTTTCCTAGTGTTTTACCTAGTCCGGATGTGTAATTTAACTTTTATTTAGCTTTAGAGGATAAAAAAATATCGAAACCCCCTTATTTAATACCTTAAGAATAAATTATATAATTTAAGAATAAGTTGTAGGAGAAACTTGAAAAAGAAATAATTCATACAGAACTTCCCCATGGGGACCTCTTGTTTTTTTATTATAACAAATATGGTTCTATGAAACATTTCATTAATTATAAACCTTTGAATAATATTACATTTACTAATATTTATCATTCTCCTCATATTGATGCCTAGAATGATTGGCTCTAAAGAGCTCAATATTTTTCCTTGATTGACACTATATTCTACTACCACCATCTATAGGTGATGGAGGATGACATTTAGAAATTAGATTTTTATACTCGAAAATGTAATTCTGACAATTTTGTTATGAACTTTGGTTTAAAATATTCTGCAATGGTATTCATGGATAATATGATTATAATATATCATGAATATGTGGAAAATATTATGTTTGTGTTTATTTAGGATATTTGGGTCTTTTCAAAAAAAATTAGATCATTAAAAAATTTTATACGTATTATTGAAAATTATAAAATAAAAATTTTTATATGGAAATTTTAGAAATTTTGATTTTTGGTTGTAATAGATTTTTTTCTAGGAACATTGTAAATAAAGATGGAATAATTGTAGATCGGGCCAAAACAAAAGTGCTTGATGAATGTTCAAGACCTATAGATGTTATGTGAATTCTCATTATTCATATATTATACCATTATTACCATGTTCTGGTTAAAAACATTTCAAGATTACCAATATGGCTAAAAATGTTATCATTATATGGGGTTAAATTTAATTGGACTAAAGAATGTGATCTTTATTTTCGGGAACTGAAGAATAGATTAATGGATTCTTCAATTTTTTCAATGGCATCAAAAATGGGGAATTTTTTAATATACATGGATTCTTAATTGATGAGACATGGTTTATTATAATGAAGAAGGAATATGTAATTGTTGATTAATTATGAAAAATGAAGCCCCATGAGTTAAATTATACCATGCATGATTTGGAATTAGAATTTATGGTTAATTGTTTTCTAAATTTGGAGACAAAACTTATATGGAGAAAAATATGAAATATATACTCACCCTAAATGTCTGACGTATATATTAACTAATATGTAATTAAACCTTAAATTGATAATATGGAATAAGGTGATAAATTATTAAAATTTTATGATCAATTACAATCTGGGAAAAGAAAAAAATGTGATAGAAGCCTTGAGTAGAAAACAACATTCCTCGTTATCCATTTTATATTTGAAACAATAACCCTTGAATAATTAATTGATTAATATTGGATTTGATGTTATTGGTGTATAAAATTTCATTGTTTTGTTTTAGGAGTCAGTATAGTAAAATCAATCATAAAAAATCAATTTAGCATTAAACGATGACTATGAGTTGTAAAAAAGGAATATTAGGTTAAAAATTGTATGTTTTATGAATTTTACATTGATAATTATTCTTTTTTGATATTTGGAAATAGAATATATATTCCTTGTGTTTTCTAGATAACGAATGAATTGTTGTGTGAATATCATAGTTCTCCAATTGTAGTTCATCATTACTATACTAATATATATAGAGTCATTCAAGATTATTACTGGTGGGGTTGAATGTAAAGAGGTATTGGAAATTTTGTAATGAAATTTTTGACATTGAAACAAGTTAATGTTGAGAAAAAATTACCAAATGGGATGATTTAACATTTTCCAGTTCTAGAGTGTAAATAGTAAAATATATCCAATGTCTTCATGGTGCGAATACAAAAGACATATTTAGGTAATAGTGTGACTCAGGTTATTGTTGACCACATGTCTATACCTACACATTTGATTCCCATTAGTTATATTATGTCTTCATATCATCAGTATAGATTGATCCTCAAATAAATTTTCAAGATACATATAGTTCCTCATTATATTGTATTTGAATATGATCCAATTTTCATTTACAACTTTTAAAAAGTCCTTCCAAAGTCATTTAATAGATAATTAAATTTTAGGAAAACCTTTAATTTTTAATATGATGGACTACCATAGTGTTGAATTAAGTCATTAAAGGAAATGAAAAGATATTATAAAATTAATTACATTGGATGTTGGTTTCATTATCATTCATTAGTTTAGTTTTCTTATAATAAAATTATTCACTCCACTATATACATGGCACCTTTTGTGGCATTATATGGAAATTGGCTGTGAGGTCTAGTTTTTTGGGATGATGTTGCGGAAAATAAGTTGATTAAATCCACATTAATAGAGCATGTGGATGAGAAAGTGAAGTTGATTTATAAAAATAGGAAAACATATTAGAGATTGAAGAAAAGTTATGTAGATAATATGAAAAATAAATTTTTTTAAGAAGGTTACAATATTTTTCATAGAATATCACCATGGAAAAGTGTTGTCTATTTTGGTAGGAAAGGAATTCTAAGTCCATATTTCATTAAAAAAATTTCAAATCGAGGACATGATGGACAAGTCACCTACTGATTATTTTTTTACACTAATTTTATCTCAGGTACGTAATGGTTTTCATGTTTTGAGGTTGAAAAAGTATTTTCCAGATTCATTTCAGGTATTTATCCCAGAATTAGTTCAGTTGGAAGACAACCATTATTGTGAGGGAAATTCTATTACAAATATTGATCATAGGTAGGATGAACTTCATAATAAGTTAATCCAAATGGTTAAGGGTTTGTTAACAAACCACATGGATGAAGCCCAGTTCACATATAGTATGACGTATAAGAGTATCAGAGGAAAGAGTAGCAGTCATAAGAAGTAGAGCTAACCATATTAGAATAATGAAAGGGTATTTCCACCACAATCATGACCAGTCCCCATGATGCTTTGTACCAGGAAATGTTAGCAAATCATCAATTCATGGTAGGGATCTAGGCGATCAATGATATAGAAATTGGGGAGGGGTAGTTCTAGAGGGATGGGTCTACGGGTTATGAAATGGGCATAGTATGCCTCTGGATCATTGGGTCATGTATTGGCCTTCGGGTCATGTTTGGCCTTGTTCCTTGGGCGTAAAAGTCATGTAAGGGTTCCCCTTAATCCCTCATAATGGGGATTATCCATAATAAAATAAAAAATAAATCATTCAGGCCATTCATGTAGTTGTTGTTTTAAAATTGGTGGTTAAAAAATAAATTATAAATTTAAATAAAATTTTAATTTCCCATATTTATAAAAGTATTTAAAAAAAGTTTATTAAATTTTGAATTCTACCTGTCGAAAAATGATCCTGGTGAATTTTGGTGAGTTATGTGGAATACAAACAATTTTGTGAATAGTCAAACAAAAAAATTTATGAAATAATTTAAATACCTGATTTTTTGACTAATGGATGGTTTTATGTTGATTTAAAACCACTTGTTTTTTAATGACATTCACTAATTATTGTATTTAGTCACCTGAACCAAAAATATTTTTATTCTTGAGAAAAATTATAAATTAATGTTTAAATTAATGAAAAACACCCCTCTCCTCAATTATAAATACCACGCTCCCCACCTCATCTATTCACACCAATAATGATATGAATATTGACAAATTTCTTAAAAATAATATTTTAATGACTACTCACTACTTCCAATATAGTCTGGTCTCACTAAAAGTCCAAAACCAAAGTCCTTAAGGAGGTTCTCAGGGAGGATAATTCAAGAGGTAAAAATCCACTTTCATTTTCTTTTATTTCCTTTTCAATTATTTTTGTTCTCATATAAAATATTCACCTAAATATTTCTAAGAGGAAAGAAAACTATATTTACTAATATATACTATTATTTTTTCATGTTTATAAGAAAATCATCATAATACTTATTTTCATCTCCCTCTTATTCTAAAAATAAAAACAATGTCCATGATGTATTGATTTACTGACATCATGGATGATCTATTAACTATTTCCATTACCTCGCTCATGGATGTTATTAAAACCCTTTAAATGGTATAAATATATTTTCATGTTTATTATATAACCTATTTTATATCCTATAATTAATGTATATACATAATATTAAATATTATAATTAAATTATTTCTTGATTATCGAATATCTTTCAAAATGGTCTCAACGCATATCATTAATGTTTTATCTAATGAATAATAAACATATATGAACAAAATTACACTATCATTTACTATTCTAAAAACATATTAATACCATTTTACCCCACAATTTTATTTTCTTATCCTTTATATATGAAAAATGATTATGAATCGCCTATGGAAACCATTAAGAAAATCCACCCAATGCAATGTAAATAAGAAAATATTTTTAATAAATGGGATTAACTAAGTGACATTAATATCATATATGTAATTATAAATATCAATATGGTTCATGAATATATAAATAAAACTCTTTATACACTTATACTGAATTTTTGACATGTTTAAAGTAAGACCAGCCTAAGGTAAAGGAATTGTTATCCAAATTTATATTTTTTGGGTTAACATCTACTCTATAAATTATCTGTTACTCTGATTATTTTATAAATTAATTTTGATTATATAATATTTTATTATTTTTAATTACATTTCATACACATATTCCTTTTTTTATGAATCTTTAATTCTAGTATATGATTTCTGTAAGGGATTTATCTCTAAAAGTACTCATTTTAATTTCTTATTATAAAAAATTCAAAATCAATGTTTTTCTAAAAGTATTTTTATTTTATGATTATGTTTTGGGTCTTTTGAATTTTTTATGACAAAGGGTATGACCAATATCTCCGTCCAATGAATTTGTGTATTTTTATGTTGGGGGTCAGTCATTTGGTTACTCCCTTTTTAACTATGATGGCCACACCATAAGGTATCTTTGATGGATAAACTGTAATGTAGTCGTAAGGGACACATTGTAAGGTAGTAATGGGGGTTATAAACAATATGTAACTTCTAATGATTATTATCTTAAGTAATAAATTCCTCAAGAAACCAATACAGTTTATTTTTGTTTTTCTATGTTTTATGAAAATAATATATTTTAAAAAATTAACTATATGATATTAATTGGGTGATAAATATATCAGTGAAAATGATTTCATATGTTTATTAGTATTCTTGTTATAACATTTGTTCTACTTCAATTCATATCCTATAATATGAATTTTATTCCTATGCCATGTTTTCAAATGTTTTCCATAGGTTTTAAGGATGATAATGTGAAAAAGAGAAGCCAAGATGAATATTGGGATGTTTTTTCATGAATATATTTCATGTGTTTTATTGAAAACATTTTTATTATGAAAAAATTAATATTATTTTATTTGTATCCCATTTGTATGCATATGGGTTTCTATGTATGAATAATTTCATATCTTTCTAAAAATATAAACCGAAATGATATTTGGGAGGGTAAAGAAATGAATTCTAATAGAATTTTTTTAGATTATGTAATGATAAAGGCTGAGTATTTATATAGTATATCTTATAAAATAATAGGATTGTGTTTCCTTTATTTAGACACACAAAACATTTATGGTCCATGGGAATGTTTGTATTATTTATATTGAATATTCATATAATAATATATTACAATTATTTATAAACAAATTTGGTACTTAAATTTGGTATAAATGGAACAGTTTAGTCAATATATTGATATTACAATTAAATCAATCAATGACATAACTGGGGACATGAATATTTATATGTCTGGGTATACTTATTTGGATATCTATAAGGACATGTTTAAAGATAATTCATGATATAGAAAAATATATTCAAATTTTTGTTAAGGTTAGATCACGGGGATTCCAAGGAAATAATTTAATTTCATGATAATACATGTGGATTAGGGTATCTAACATATATATATATTTATATGGGTATCAATATAGAAAATTGTGAGTTCATATGGACTTGATCATCACCTTAGGTAAGGAAATAGGCCTTTATAAAAATATGGTTGGAAACTCCATGGGTATGTTGATTCTAAATTCAAAATATAATTGTGAAACATGACAATGTAAATTAATAATGAAAATGAATAGACTATTTTATGACAAAGATGTATGAGGTTGAAATTTTTTTCATGATTTAGGTATAATATATATTATTTTTATTTATTATGCTATCTTCCACTATGATTAGTGTGTCTCACACAATGGTTTCTTGTTTTTCATTTGTTGGAACCCTAAGGAATGATGTTAATGTAGTGTGCGATAGATAATGAAATGAATGTCCTTAAGAGAAAACTAATTTTATGGGGGATTGACTGATAAATCATGATTCCATGATAACGCGATATAGTAAATATGTGAATCATGTTGATTTTCCAAAAAATGAAATGGGGGAATAAGTTTCTGTTGACTCTTTAAGAAGGAATCATCCAACTTCTTTTAGTTGTTCTTCTACTAAACTAGTTTCTGATAAATGGATCACTACCAATGAAAATATATATTCTTTTTATCAATATTCATATAATGTAAATGACATTTTAATTGTGTATTATTTGAATAGTGAATCATATTTTCATAAAACCTTTATTAAGAACATGGGAAAATATAAATAAATTTAATATATTGAATATGAAGATATTGAAGTTATATTTATCAATAACAACCTCCATCATTTAAAAAATGATTTAAAAAGAATTCCTTGAACATATAAAATGATTATTAATGAATTGGAATCATTTAAGATAACTCTATAAGTCATTCAATGTATGATTCTAGTTTAGCGATCAGACATTAATGATTTTTTTATTCTATCGTTGGGTAAAACAAAATATTTAAAAGGCCTTGTATATATGAGACATCTGTAGCTATGTAGAAGTTGTTCAATGTGAACTGAGGATTGAAATGTAAATTAGATATTTAAACGATTCCAATAGTTTTTATATGAAAAAAAATATCATGTTTCATGAAAAATAAACTTTATATCATTGTGTATTGAAATTACATCCATCTAAATAGTATAAATATTTGAAAATCATTTAGGGAATTACTATAATGGAACTCTATGGCACGTATATTGTGGAATGGAATTTCATAAATTCAATTAATGTAGAAAATATATGAATTATCTAGTTTATGAAATAGTGGACAATGGAATCATAAACAATTCACTACACACATTGAATGCATCTTGTGTAATGATTTTTTTAATTATACGAATCAATTCCCCAATCTATGGTTGTAACTTACTGATGATTAAAAAAA
Organism: Viscum album; assembly: GCA_963277665.1. Classification (NCBI taxonomy): domain Eukaryota; kingdom Viridiplantae; phylum Streptophyta; class Magnoliopsida; order Santalales; family Viscaceae; genus Viscum; species Viscum album. The sequence continues at coordinate 561,214,098 of OY728147.1, read as the reverse complement.
CCTCCAGAAAATTGAATATATATAATTATTATGAAATAATATTGAATGATGTGAATCATGGTAATCGGGACACATATATCCTCCAATACACAGTTAAAAAATTCATATATTGTTTTTTATAAAACATCCCTATTAAAATCATATAATTCATTTTTTTGAAATTTTATTCCATTTTTTCACTCCACATGGACTCTACAAAAATTGAATAACCATTGATATTCTATTAGTACAAGGATGAGACCTACTATTCTGTTAAAATTTAATATGATACGAGATTATATAAGAAATAAAGGGTGTATTAAATTTTATAATTGTATATATATCCATGTGAGATTAAGAAATGCGTTATGGATACCATCATGTGTTTATGAGTTTACATTTGATCAAATGTCCAATTCCATTGAAAACACTTTTGAAGTTCCTTAATTAGAGTTTATCTAGATTATGTATATTTTTAAATAAATTTCTGACCAGTCATCCTTTTGAATTTTAGGAGAAATGGATTTTAGAAACATATGAATAAATGTATTGGTATATTTTAGGGTTTAACATATAAATTTTTTAAGGTAAGTATAGGTTATTTAAAATTTGGAACATTCTATTATTATATATTTCTAAAAAGGACAACGACTAATGTTGAGGGATAATCAATTCCTACTGGAAGGGCCATAGGGAATGAACTTACAACCAAAGGAAATAAATAGTATAACAACAACCACTTCCCAATGGGAATGATTATTTCATGTTGTAAAATATAATTTTTAATATTTTTTTATTATGTATCAAAATTCATATCATATTAGAGAGAAAATTATTAGTGAAAAAGGACTAAAAGGATGAAACCAACGTTATTCAAAACACAATAGAAATGGAAAGGCATCTCCATAAGAGATTCCCTCGGACTCAAAATAATATATAAAGGGAATATTTCTATATTGAATATAGTAATTACACTTATGATGTTATCATATATTTATTCTATTAGATAATATTATCTATTGGAAAATATTTGAATGAAACTCATTGATAAATTTTTAAGGACGATATTATGAAAGACATTGTATTGTATCTAAATGGGATCCAATGTTTTACCTAAAATTTTCTATGATGTATTTGTCATGATGTTGATACAATGATGATTATTGGAACTACATAGCATGAATAGATAGGATGTTATTATAAGGGAACAATTAAAGCCCTTGATAACATTATAATATCATTGTAAATGTTTTTCAATGTTTTTACTAATAAACACATCCCGCTATTAGACTTCTCTCACAGAAATAATTTTCACTAAAGCATTCATATGGCCAATTATTAGGCCCTTTATCGATGGATCTATATAACACTAACATATTGGAAGGAAGATACATAAGGAGTACTATTAGGTCTTTAATACTCTGATGAAGTGGATGAGAATGTTAAATTACTCTAGAAACACATTGATAAAAATGTTGCACTCATGATCATGGAAGTGATCTAGAATTTTAGGTTGGTGAGATGTTCATTCATAAAATTTTTTTATTGGTGAAATAAGGGAAAAATAATCCCTTTTTATATAAGTCTCTATGAAAATACATTATCAAATATGGACAATGTATTATAATATGGAGCTTCCAACAAGCCTCACATAGGTTCATGATGTCTTTCATATATATCCCATGATTTAGTACATACCAAATCCATAAAATTTATTTATCCCAAAGGTCATACCACTAGAGAAATATCATTCATATAATGAAAAATTTATTGAAATTCATTATCACACAAACAGAGTTATATGAAAAATATACAATCACATGTTCAATGATTTATGGTAAAACCACAAGAATGAAAAAGTTATTTGTAAAATACAGTATATATATTTTTTTAATTAGACATAGATCATTATTCCAAAGTTATTAATTAGGAATTTGAAATTCATTTTCATTATGGTATAATGTAACACCCTAAGGCTTTGTGAAATATATTTCCTGAATAAATACAATAATTTATATATATTAAATTACTTGAAACACTGTGTTTCGCTTGCGTTACATGAGTTTATCATTCACACACAAAAAAATTAGATTATATATCGTTACATGGCGCACTATCCTTCTCATGTGCTACATGAAATAATGCATTTAAAGAAAATAGGTCATAATATTTAAAAAATATTATTTTTTAATATGAGTTTTTTAATCAAGCTGATTGAATAGAGTATATGAAAATTATTGATATGATAATTACATTATATGGCTTACTCTTGTATATATAATCAGTTTATCATTTAAAATTTAATTATAAATGTAAATAAAAAATATTTTATTATAAAATGATACATTTTATGAAAAAAAAATTTATGTAAAAAAATGTTTTATGTTAATAAAATAAATTAATCAATTTGGGTGATTTATTTTAATGAAATTAAAATATTACATATTAAAAAAAATATAGTTTATATTATTTGTTTTTTAGACACAAGATAACAATGTAAATAACATTTTATTATTCAAAACATTACTTTCTCTTTATCAAAATATTTTCTTCACTATTTGGTCATTTTATAATGTAATTTTTTGAAAATAAATTTGAAATATTATTTAAAAAAAATATTTTTAAAGATAAAATTTTAAATTATCTTAGGTTGAATTTTTAAAATTTTTAAAAAATATATATATTTGTTGTGATTGCGAAAATTGGTTTGTTAAAACATCTGCGTTTTTGTTCTAATAATTAACAATATATATTGTATATTAATATGTATTTTAATGTTAATTTTGATAAACGATATATCTATTAATCAAATTCAATTAATTGGATTGAAGTCCATATTTTAAATTTTATATAAAATATATTTTAGCTTTTGAAAAATTTATCTTTGGAAAACCTCACTCTTATCCATTTATAGGAATAATTTTAAACTAAATATTTCAAATTATGTGAAATGAATTTGGGAAAATTGATGCGATAATTTAAATAAGAATAATATATATAATCTAATTAGGAAATATATATTTTAAAACATAATGAATAGTAAATACAATAAAAATTAATTATCATTTTTATGGTGAACATGGGTTTATTAGAGAAGTTAATACAAAAACAAAATAGGCAAAATGAACCACAAATTTCAAAAATCCAATTATATGGACATATTTTCACCTCATATATTCTTAGACCTAAAAATTAAATTTTTTTGTCTTTTTTCATGTGAAAAACATGGGTAATCCTTTTTATAAAAATTACAAGTGTCCCACATAGCTCCCTTATAATAGAGAATCCACTCTCCTCTCATATTTAAAATTAAAAATAACATTTGTGTTTCCATAACCTACCCACATCACTCCATTATTACCTCGACTAATCATTGAAACATTATTTTGTTGAAAAATATATTATAAGATAAATTTGTTGAAATCTAAATGGAGTTGTCTAAAGAGGAGGAAATATCCAGAATTGAGATTTTTATTTTATTTCATCCTCTAACTCCATTAATATTTATTTAAACATGATTTTAAAATAACCTAATAATAATAAAAAACACATTATATATATTCTTTTTTATCATGATATTTATAGAATTAATTATTTATGATAAATTTCTCGATGTATATATTCTTTTTTATCATGATATCACATTATGTATATATTCTTTTTTATTTTTATTCCTATTAATGATAAATTGCTTGATGTTTTATTGGACCTAACCGTGGGCTAGACCTTTTAGGTTACACTTCTCATTTTATAGAATTAATTAATTATGAATTTTTATTATAATTATTAACATTATTAAAATGATAATCCATTCCAAAGGATTAGTCAGGGATCTTTGGTAGAAATGATTTAATACCATTTGAAGTCTTGTAGTATCTATTTGAGGGTTCCTAACCTGTGTATTTCGGTGTCTAAAATTGTGTTAACATGAATGGATATGGATTTTTATAATTTTTTAGGCATGAAATTTTAGTATATTAGATTGTACAATATATCATGATTTCATAAATGAAATTGTTACATATTATATGGTTATTTCATTTATCTTCATAATCTAGTATTTCATTAAAAAAAATGGCATCCAATGTATTTTGTTTGGATTCCAGATGTTAGTTTTGGGAATGAGTATTTTTTTGTTTGGATAAGTATATATTTTCTTATGATATTTAGATAACATATTATTTAACTACACATACAAATATATGTGATGATGTTTCATGAAAAGAACCATAGGGGAATCCACTCATGGACCCTTCTTTGGTGGAAACTATAATTCACACCATTCAATAAGGGATCAAGTTGGTTTTTGGGAACAATGAATGGATGGTCGATCATGTATTGGAGTATAATATGAAAAGTTCACTAATATCCCATAGTTAAAAAATAATCCTATGAATTAGAAGAGTTTCTTTATTCTATTGAGGTTATCTTGAAGACCACATTTAAAAATAATTATTGTAAAAGAAACATTATTAGTCTTGTTTTTATGTCACACCTCTAACCTTTTCAGACATTCTTTTATGCCACAACTATTAGGTAATTTTAAGAACCACCCTAGATGTTTTGAGATCTACAATCTGTGAATATGGAAAAATATAATGGGACATACATAAATCAAATATCACAGATCTACAATAGTAATACTATCCATGATTTATATACATTTTTTACTATGAAACATTTAGTATATATATGAATGTTATATAAACTTTGTGGGTCTTATTTTTTTCAATTCCATTTATCTATTTTCCTACATTGTAATACTTATGTGTTTTATTATTTTTTATAATATGCATGCACAATATGATAAGGATAAAAGTAGGATCACATTATCGGGGAATACTCCAAAATATGCAATGTGTTTTATGGAGTTTATAGATTTTTCAGTTTCATGTTGATAGTGGAATAAGATTCTCATTTCCAAAATGAAAATTCATAATATGGTTGAATTGCTGTGATGTTTATGAACACATTATATTGATTCAATTCCATGCACAATATTTTTGTTTGATTTGGCACATAGAATCTAATGTTTTAAAAGGATTTACCATAGATTTTAATTGAATGAATGACCGCCTAACATCATCGAAAATGGAATATTAAATGAAAAACCTTATATGTGATGCATTCCTCCTTATAGAGAACCAACATCATCATCAAAAAATATATCAAAATGGAGGGGGATATAACTAAAAACATCTAGAATGATTTTTTAGACTATAGGAAAAGAACATTAATATTTTAACATATTATTGGATCCTCTTCATGATTTTATGCAGAATAATGTAAGGGAAAACTCAAATGACTAGAAAAATACATTTCGTGGTTTTTTTATAAAACAAATCTAGTGTTATATTGGGGATGTTTGAAATATTCAAAACATTCATTTATAATAAAGGTCTAACATTTCAATTGCCTATGTGGAATTAAATATAATGTGATTTCAATGATATTAGAATTTCTTAATTATTAATTTCCTAATGAAACGATCCTTGATCCCTTTTATGATATATTTGTTACCAAGATAAGTCTTAGCTATACATAAAAACATGTGTGTCTCAATTGTATTATGTTTTATTGGGGGAGAATTAATGCAGAATGGGTTGAAAAAATGTTCAACTTCTAGATGGTAGTAAATGGGTGATGATAGAAGTATTAATCAAAAAACTTAAATGATGAATTATAAATGGAAAACAGAAAAAATGGGTTTTAATTACATTCTATTAATTCCTTAACTGTATAGACAATTCATGTCATCAAAAACCACCAAGCAAAAGATGTGGAATTCTGTAGATAATAACAATGATGGGTTAATGAGACATATATGAGACTAAAAATCATGGATAAAATTTGATTCCACAGATCCATATTGGTCATCTAATCCTAGGAATGTTTGATTGGGATTATATAACAATTTAATCAACCCATTAGGGACTTTTACTACCTGTTATAGAATTTGGGTGGTTGATTTGATCCCTAAAAATCCACCTCCAGTTATTTTCATGCAACATGCATATTTTATCATTTTTATGACTATTACAATAAATAAAATTCATAAAAATGATATTGATATGAACTCGTAGCCTTTAATATAATAATTAAAGGAGTTATGGACAAACAATGATGTGATATATGATTAGAATTTTAGAACATTACTCAAAATTCATTTTCGCTAATGTGAAACATTAATGCATTCCATTGACATGGGAATTTAGCTGGTACAAACATTGAAATTGTTTTCATTTGCCATTTTTTTAACATTGATTTTGATTACAAACAACTACCTCACATTAGAAAATGGTGCTTCTTATATCAATGATGATTTGTTTATGAATCTTATAAATTTTGGTAGACCAAGAAAAAATTCAATGGTTCTATTGATCGTGGACCACCTATAAATTTTCTTACACTTTATGAAATTTTGGCATAACATAGAGAAATTGAGATAGAATATTAGAAGGTGCATCATTTTTATGATAGTTGGAAATTTGTTCAAAGTGTGTCATAAAGTGAAATCAGAATGAAACATTGGTAGAAAAAAATTATTTTTTAAACATCCATATTTGGAATTTAACTTGTTGTAGAATAATCAGGGTGAGATTCATATTGATAATAATGTTTTTGAAAATTTTATTTTACATTTCTAAATAAGAATAAAAAATAAAATTATTATCTTAATGATCAGAAAGACTTACCTGTAATGATCATAAGGTGTAGTATCTGGACAGGTGAGAATGGAATGTATGATCCTGATATTTTGGAAATAAGAAATAGGGATAAAGATAACTTCAATAGAATTTTAAAATACTTCACTGTGTATGATGTGTATTGAAGTTACATAAAAATGATTGTTGACTTAAAGAATCATAGTTTACATGAACTGAAAATCAACAATTCACATATTTTGTTAAATTAGTTACAAGCACTAGCAGTTCATACATTATTACATGAACATGTTATTTCATTTTTACTCCAATAATTCACATTCTATAGATAACTATGTGAGAAATGTCTACAAATAGTTAATCATTAGAATATTCAATAGATAATTGTATTGGAATATTGGGCAATGGAGGCGATCTTGGCTCTGTCGTTTTTCAAATTCATGATGCATGTAACTGTGCATTTGGTTAAGGAAGCTGAATTAGGAGGCCAAAATACATTATTTATGGATAAATACAATTGAGAGGTATATTATATATATGTATTTAATTTATTTAATCAATTATTGGCATGTAAATATATATTCCATTATATTTTTTCCTTTATTTTACAGAAAGAATGAGAGTTTCAAATCATATATGAAAAATAATGCTCAACCTGAAGAACCATTTTTAAAGGCTACATGGAACGGGAGTGTATTACCTATGGTTTAATACATTTTTATTATATCAATATAATATTCAATCAATATTGATGTGTTGTTCATACATCAAATAAGTCTCAACTACATGGGAAATAAAAAATATTTACTCATCTTGGACGTTCAATTGGGAGGACATGAAACTTTACACTAATATAAATTGAATTATCAAAGGCCAATATATATGTGATGATGAATAAAGAAATTTTAGATCATGTTATTGATGATTTAGTTATAAAAATAAATAGATGAATGAGAATTTAAAAAATTGGGAATGACATAACAGAAGCTATTAATAAGGAACTCGTAGACTAGTTTTCATAATGTGTAAGTTCATAAATTGTTCATTAAATACAGATATTAGGTGGAAACATATATTTGGTAAATATAATAAGGTAAATTACTTTTTATTTATCTTGAATACTGATACTGATGCTTTTTGATTGATTTGGTGTATGTTTCTTGAGGTCCTCTAAAACATGTTGGATTGTTCGATGATTATAATGTTAACTTTAAATTTTATACAGTCTATCAAGAAAAGGGTTTTAAAAAATAGAATAGTGAAATATTTACATTTTATGTAGTGGTATACTATGGAATATTAAATAATATGATTGAATTAAATTACCATGTTCATTTTTTAGTAGTTTTATTCAAATGTAATTTGGTCGGTTATATTAGGTGTTGTAATATAGATTCCTTGAATATTACTTTTGTAAACTTCTCTCTCTTGATAGATTTTGGGATCCATGAATTGGATGACCGAATATATTAGAATCATAAGAAAAAATGATATATTATGTGGATGATGTCATATATTAAGTGTAGATATTAGTTGCTCTTGTAAAATTAAGGGACATGTATGATATGGGAGATTAAGTGGAAGATTTGACCACGATCATTGAATCATGTCAACATCAATAAGGTAACTTATTTTTCCATCATGATATTGCAATTATTAATTATACAAGGATGTATAATATAGATTATTAAATGATGGATAAGTAAAATGAGATGATTGAAGGAGAATATGATTATATGTGCAGTCATCAATTCATTTATAAACCTATTATGTTATTTGTGTTGTCATTCATTGTCATAGTAATGTATATTTTTTTATCATTATTATGCATTTGTTATCATTTATTAGATTTTTTCTAATGTAACATTTATTTTATTAAATGAAAGTAATTCCAAGTCTCTTTTCCCTCTTTTATTAATACATGGTCCATACCGATGACATCGTGTAATTATTTGGCGAGATTCATGGAAATCTTGAGGTGGAACCTTTTACACATCTGATTACCTATGATGATTGGAGAAATATGACTTCCTCTTGAAAAAATTGTGACTTGTGTCATAGATAATGGCAATTTTAATTATTTTTGGTGTAATTGAATATCATTACGATATTAAATTCTAGCATTTTCCAAATGAATCTCTATGTACAGATGTTTTGTTATATTCTCACTGTTGATATTATAACATGAAAGTGTAAATTGAAACCATCAGATGATTTATATCAAAATATTCCCAGATATATCCCTGGTGATGTTTCATCGATGATTGGTTGTGAGCAGGTAAATCAAAAAATATTTAAAACAGTCAGTTCAAAACCATTTACTAGTTTATGTTTAATGATAAAAATACACCACTCTTTAATTTCTTATATAATTGTCTTACATGTACTCGTAGATGGATTTAGATATGGAGATGAAGATTAATATGGATATGAATATTTATATGGTGATGAGAAATGGACATGTGGGAGTTATTATTTACCTTTCTGATGTCTTGGGATAAGAAATAATGAGGGTTTCATGATGTATTATTTATGAAATAGTGTTCAAACCATTTATGGCTGGATGTATACAAATATAAATGATTGTTAATGCCATTATTTTTATATATATGTGATTTTTTATTATTATGTTTGGGATTTTTTATGATATAGATAATTTATACAGTTGGTTTAAATTTGTATATATTAAAGTGGCGTTTTGGTGTTGCAACATATATAGCTAACAACTGTATCAAATATCAGCAAGTATATCTTATTTAAATAAACATGAAGATATTGTATAAACTACCAATAAATATGAAATAGTATTTTTCTTTATGGCTAAACCCACTTATATAAGATATTTTTACAGTGTTCAAAATCTCCGCTGAACATTAATCACTACTATTTAGTAGTGGTTTCAATCATTTTCACGTCAGTTTTGTGGAGTAATTTTTTACTTAAATTTTGCAGCAGTTATAACTACAGATAAGTTTAAAAGACTATATTTTATTGGATTCAAACAAATTATATAGAGGATGTTTTTTGAAAATGATATTGAAACTGCTTCCAAATAAAAAAAATGCCTCTACTCATCACAATTTTTATACTGAGAGCTATGGTATGGGGTTTCAAATATATCTTTTTAATTTTGGGAAACATGTGGAAATTCACCCCTCCTTTCTCTATCAATGTGTAATACTATCCATTTTACATTATATATCACAAATATACCTATTTTTATGATATTTAATGATTTATTTGACATTATCATTTATTTGGGATTAGGATTCCATATATTACAAAATCTGTAAGGGAGTATTGCCTCAATATTATTTCATTGATACATAGGATATACTAAAAACCAATTTCCCTTTATGAGAGGTATATATATATATATAATTTGACATGTACTAACATGATATTTTTTATATTGCAATTGTATACAATCATTTATTTATTATTACACTTATATATATCTTACAATACAATGTTACCAAAGTGGTACATTTTTTATGAAATAATGTTTTTTTATTATGATTAATTATAATTATGTTTCCGATTATGAAATATTATTATCTATCTCTCAAAAAGATATGAATATTGTTATACTCCAAATATTTTTTTTGATGATACATGCTTTAACTTAATTTTAATTTTTTTGTTTATCAGTATTTCAGGATTTGGTTTTCAATAAAAATATTCCTTAATTCTTCATTGGGTAAAAAACGATTTTTCTCCCAAAATAATTTACTTAAACTATTTTTGAAAAAGTTATTAAAACTCTCTAAATGATTTCATAAACAAATTTCACCAATGTTGATTATTTTAGAAAAAAAAATTGAAAGCATTATTCGTATTTTTTCTTAAAAAATCCCTATATGATTTTTCCCAATAATATGAAAGAAATCATTATTTTAACATATACAGAATTAAAACAATCCCCTCCCATCATGAAAACCCAATGTGTTAGTGATTAAATTATACGGTACAAAGGATTTATTAAAATAATCAAAATTTTAATTTATTTTAAATATGGAAATTTTATTTTCCACGGGAAATGATTTAAATGATTTTAAAAGGTTATATTATTTGATTCGAAGGTTATTTATAAAGGAAATGACCTTTGAAGAATTTTTATTTTTAAAAAATATTATACAAGATAAAATGGATATTTAACAATCAATTTTTATATGTTATATTTCAAAATAATTTTAAATATAAGATGAAATATTATAATTATACTGATGATTTAATCGATATAATATTGTATGATACCATCCTTATTATATCTTAGGATTTTTATGTTTGTTTGGATAAAATTTATTTTAACACATTTATTATTCCTGGTTTATTCTATTGTGAATTCCTGAAATTAATATGAAATCTATTTCCATTACATGGCTTGTGAGGTGATGATGTGATGAATATTGTATAATATTATGTCATTGTTATGTATTGATTTCATTATGAGATGTGTGGGGCCAATATAACCCTCTGATGCATTTTTTACAACACTATATATGTGTGATAATAATGGGAATCAACTCAATAGGCTTAATACAATATAAAAAACATGGGAGACCTGATTAACTATTGGAAAAAAAGTGTATTCTTATCCACAATGGTAAATGGTTCTGTAACATCCAAATATTATATCGAATATATTTATCAATTAAATTTATTTTAATTGTTAGCTTTGGTGACATGAACGATTAGTCCAAAATGATTTATGGAAATTTATTATAATCACCCATATAACCTAGAAGTAATATTTGATTAAATGAGTAGTATTAACAAAATTATTTGTTATACAATTGAATTACAGATTTATAATTTATAATATGATTCTTTGTGAGTAGGAACACGATTTTTAGTAATATAATTTTATTGTTAAAAAATGAATATTCTTAAAAATGGGTTTTCATTCTTTTTATTGGTAATTTTTATAATAATTTCCAATAATTTTTTTTAAAATTCACAAGATAATTTTTTTTGAGAATTAATCCTTTATAAATTTTCATATGATGATTTATTGATATTTCCCAGAAAATATTAATATTTCCATGAAGAAGTAAAAATTAATTTTTCTAAAACTATAAATATCATTATATTAAAAATTATATCTATCATATTAATTTGATATTAATTTATCATAACTTTTATCGGTTTTATATTATCTAATTAATTATATTTTATATATATCCATATATTCTGTTTAGTTTTAGAATGTTTTTGTGATTAAAAATTTATTTTTTAAGAAAACACATTTTCATTGAGTTTTGAGGCATTAATTTTAACGTATTCTTTTACACATTTTTTTTGAATCTAGAAATGGTTATTCCATATTTTTAATCAGTATGAATTTTTTTAATAATAATACCATTTTATTTTTGTTCAATATGAAAAATAACAATAGAAATTTTATTGTAATGATAAGGTGAAATCAGATAATATAGGATAAATATAATATTATAAATAATATTAAATAAATGAAATACCTGAATAAAATTTTATGTGTACATTTTGTCCATAAAAGTTCACTTTTTCAATGATAATTTCTAGAAACCTTTATGAGAAAATGGCCTTCTAGTATTAAATTTCATGAAAATTCATATATATATCACACTATTATTTTAATAACAATATTATTCAATATATCTAAAAAACAAATAAATGATACAGAAAATATTAAAGGAATTATAATAATATCTAATTAAGGTGATACATGATTTTAACATACTACCATGAAATTTTGTGGATCTTTGAATACAATTGCTTCAAATTTGATGAGTTTTAATGATGTTAATAATGTCAAATTAATGAATAAAAGCCAAATTAAAAATAATTACATTATATGAAAATAAAATTTTGTGAAATTATTTCTAAATAATAAAATCCATTGATAAAGAAAAATAAGATAATATATGGTATTTAATGTCATAAAAGATGAATTTATCCTCCATTCAGTTGAATTACGATCAATAATAGTCACACTATATTTTTCTATATTACGATGTTAGAATAGATCTCCTCAACTAAATTATAAATGGGAACACCCTCCCTCACTTATTTAAACCCTATTAAGACATAAAGTTCAAATTTACCATAAAAATTATATTCTTGACTTGAAAATTCACATTTTAGATGTTATGTTACTTCAAAATAACCATTCCAATATCCCTTTAGATAAGACCTAAATAATTCATTTCAAATAAGTAGTAAACACCTAATGAGGTCTATTTCATTTTCTTCTTTTAATTATCTTGTCCACATCATTGAAATTTATAATAAATTTTTTAATTTAAATATATTAAAAATTTATTAAATGTTATTATTATTCTTAAAACATCATCATTAATCCTCTTTACCATAAAACAATAATGGAATGTAATGTTTGTGCATACGTATGACTTACCGTCTCCATATAGAAAAACAATTCAATTAGCATCAAAATATTTTTTGAAATTTAAAAATATCTTTTCAAATTTGGTATATTATATTTATAAAATATATATACTTTTTTAATTAAAATATCAATCATGCATTATTTCCATCCAATCCTTTGGCATAAAACAATAGCATTGAAGAATACATTTTAACTACCACCTCTATGTTGTAATGAGATTTGTTTTTCATTTATATTGTATATTTATGGTAATATGTACTAACTATATTTTTATATATTAAATATATTACATAACATTTATTCATAAGTGGTGAATTATTATTTTCATTTCATTCACTACATAATTCAAAACATTGAATCATCTATCATTCAGATGTACGATTGTACGTCACCAGGAACATTGTAATTCATTTTTTATAAATATAATTTTTATCAATGAATATTAATATATACATAATAAATATATATTATTTATATATAATGATTAAAGTTTTTAAATTATGGGACCCTGATCAATTAATAAGGATATGTATAGCTAAACCGAAACATGAATGGAAAGAGAAGTTGTTATCACCCAGAACACTGATTTGAAAAACATATAATTACTAAATCTGTGATATTATGTTATAAATAAAGAATACATTTTATTATAAATTATAAAACTGTTATATGATACATCTATAAAATACTTAAAAGTAATATATAAGGTGCTTGAATGTAAACATGTAGTGATGCGACATGAGGTATGTGATATTCATCTCACTTTTATTTCTATAGGATGTATGCCTTATAGATAACATGATTATTTTTCACGATTTATATATTCTACATGAATGGATTTTTTTATTTTAATAAATAAAATAATTTAAAATAAATACTCATATAGTAATCATTCATTCAATAGGGCTTATTATCCAAATGTTATAAATGTGGTAAGTATTTATTTCATTTGGTTGTCAATATTCGATATTGTTTAGTATTAAGAATCATATGAGTAATCTTACTATTCCATGTCCATGATTCTAAAAAATTTCAAAAAAAATTTATTAAAAACTTCATCCTACCTTTTTAATCACATTTACACATTTTGAACAATATACATAACTTTTTGAATAGAATCTTGATTCCATTTCGAAATAACCTAATTTATAAAATTTCAAACAAAAATATGGAAGGAATGTTTTATTTACTTATAAAACAAGTTTATTTATCCGTACCATATTTATAAATAGATTATTTGAATAATTATTTATACTTTAAATATTTCATTTTCAATGGAAATGATTTCTTTTTTAAGTTTACTTTTTTTTCAAAAAGAGTTCATATTTTAATAATAAAAAGATATATTTCTATAGATTTATTCCAAGGGACCCTTAAAATTAATTTAACATAAATGATGTAATTATTTTATGATTCATAATATTTAATAGATATGTGATCAAATGATACAATTATCCCTCTCTATATATGGTTTTTATTTATGTGGTCATGATGTTTACGAATCTTGTTTATTTTCCATTAGATATGCTACAATGAAATATATATGATACCACTGTTTTTTCATTGGTTATGATATAATTAATTCATTATGATATATTGTACCATAGAAGTATTATTTTCATTTATTTATTGTGAGGACCTATATATCCCATAAATGTATTGGTAAATGATTGATAACTAATGATGGAAGAAAGTATGTCTGAGCCTGATTTCATGTTCCCAATTTTATGTGTGGAAGTAATTATTATTTCCCTAAGATAATGTGTGGGCCTTGATTTCATGTTCATAATTTTATGTTTTTAACTAGGCATCATGTACATATTATCGTTAGTGGACCTTTTTTTCATCTCTATATGTATACACAAGGTGCCGATATCATTTTTTCAACTTAATGGGTGATGATTTTTCTCTTTAACCGTGTTCACAATGATATAATTTAATCCAAAAATACAAGTTCTCTCATCAATTTTATTCTTAAATGGATTATATAAATTTAAGCATTTATTTTTCATGTCATATGTATATCCAATGATTATTCAATGACTCTGAATAATGATATATGACATACATGTTCTAGATCTCAAATTATATGCTAAGGATCTCAAACAATTACAGTCATGTAATACTTATTTTATCATTAATATTTCTATTGTTTATCCATACTGATAATATAATGTAACAATTACTTAAATTTTTCCCCTTGTTCTACTGAATGGTTTTAGAAAACATCATTTTCGAAAGGGTGTAACTCTTTTAGAACATAGTTGGTGATGATGTAGATTATTTATGAACCAATTGATTATGTGTCCATATTTCCATCATAACTATAACTTTAATATTTTTGCATGAAATGACATGCGAGAAAATTAATATTCATTTTCATAAATTTTATATATATGTAGGAAAATTATGGGCCAATACTATTTCCTAAATATTCATATTTTAAAACATGTGATATATCATTATCCACTATATTTATTGTCATTGTAGTTAACCATAACATAGGATGTGGTCTTATATACTTATTATGGTTCTTAAATTTGTTGACGCTAACATATGGGTTTGGATATATTTTTGATAATTTCTCAGTCTTATTTTCCAAATATTATAAAAGGAAAATAATTTATTACATGACACAAGATTATGATGCATGGATGGTTTGGTAAAAAAGCTTATCTTCATTATAACACTCAATTATTTGTATCTTATTCTTTAATTTTACTGTAGATTTATATATTAAATGTTTAACCATATGTAGAATCTGATCTTTTCATTTCATTTTTTCCTTCCCCATGTTATAATGAATGGTTTTGGTATGGTGTGACTATGATGAGTACAATGTGAGAAAATATTTGTGGGAGTTGGTGAATATCATTCAAGAAATAATAATATTTTTTGTAGAATACAATGAAAAAAATCCGACTATGACCCTCAGGTTTGTATATTGAAATATATTGAATATTAATCCAAAAATATATAATGACTATATATTAAAAGACTATGTTCACACAATTAAAATTTGAGATTTTGTATGATTTCATTATCCATTTCATGAAAGGCTACAAAAGGGATCCAATTGAGTTTTCATTTTATTATCACCAAACATATATATATATACTATTTTTAGGTCGATAAGATAAGGTTGGAAAATATTTTGCATATTAAAAGAACCTGGGGTTTCAATAGTTAATTTGTATTTTTGGTCGCTATTGAGTATAATATTTTATTACAAGATTTTTCTTTATAGTTTTTTAGACTTTTAGTATATAACAAGTATGAAATTGGGAAGTATTTTTTAATATTGATTACGATTTTAATAGTGTTTCTATCTTATCAGGATCTTATGCATTTTATTGTTTGGGTAATTACTCCCATGGATTTTTATGATATACCCACAGTTCTAGTCCCCTTCCAAGTGCTTATTGAAAGAGGATATTGTGGGGCCCACATTCACATATTGATATGGGATAGGTTTGAGGTAGAGTAAAAAAAATTTAGAAGATAATACAATAATATTTAGTTTTATAGGTTGTGGATTATAAATTTTATTTTTATAAGGAAGTGGTTTGGAGAGGCGAATTTTTCATTAATTATTCCCTTACAGGTTGTTCTTTTGATGGTTAACATTGGTTATTCTTTAGGGGAATTTATTTCATACATTTAAAAATGTGTGATATGGTTCTCCATGTGTTCCATAGCTAACTCTTTGAAGTAATTCATGTCATTAAAAAGATGTATTTTGATATAGTATTTAATTATTGTCAAAGAGGGTTGATTCTTGAAGTTGTTCAGTTTGCATCATGATATTCTTTCTTCTAAAAGGGAAGGCCATTTACACCGTTATAGTTTGAATAATCAATCAATTAGATGAACATTTTGGTTATAGGAGTTAATATAGATATAATTTATTAGTGGTTATACACATCCTCATACATGCTATGATTGTATGTGGGAAATTGTGGGTAGTTTGAATTAATAAATCTACTATATAGTGGTGAAGGTGTATATGGGATTCTTGATGCGGTAGTATCTTAGTGAGGTTATGAGCTACATAGAGTGTTTCAGATGATCATCTATAATCATGATACGTGATATACCACTATTTTTTGAAGAGGACATTGTCTTGTTTTTGGTCTACATCATTATATACCACTATGTTTCATCTTCAGATAGATGGGATATAAAAACTCATATTATTTTAAAAAATTATTCTTGATTTTATTATATAAATTTATACATAATAAAACCCAACAATATCATTTGTCCATTTTATTATGGTAAATAGGAACAATGTTAAATAACATGCCATATAAATATAAATAATTTTTTTAAAACACCATTTACATGCTATTATCAATCGTTTGTTATTTTAAAACATCATGTGATAACCATGGGTTATAAAAAAGAAAGTGATGATCTATAAAGAAATGAATTTGAATAATAATCGAATATCATTATGTAAATAAATATCTATGATGAAAGAGTTATATTGGGGCAACATAAAAAGATTTAAAATAATTATAATTAATGATGAGGAATGAAATAACTTTGTACTATAATCGAGATATAAAAATGTGGAGAAAACATAAAAACATAACCTCATAATAAAAAGTCAATTCTAACCATCATGAAAATATAACATGGTGTGATTTATATAACCTCAAACTATACTTATATGGCATCTCATGAGATGTAAACATTACCAAATTCAATGTAGGAATATATAATTCATGGCTCACCAATAACATTTACAACATTTACATTCATAAGCGTGCATAAAAATCATACAACATACATATGAAATAAATTAAATTTTACCACATTATTATGGATTTTGGGTAACATTAATGTAAATTCTTAATAAAATTACAGATAAGTACAACTAGGTGAATAACTGTTACAAAAATTGAAGATAAAAATTCACAACATAATTGTTTGGGAGGGAATAATGAATGATAATTTTTGACTGCATAACATCTTTAAACAAAAATTATCGTAGTCAGGAATGAGATCAAATAGGGTATCCCATTACATGGATACCAGAATGATATTAATATTTATATGTAAAAAAATATCTCCAGATTAAATATGGAAATCATAATTCATTAAAAAATGTTCTTGAATAATGAGGAGAAGTAGAGGATAACTTACCATGAGATGAAACTACGAAAACATTTGAAGGGGTTTTTTGAAGATATTGGTGGAAAATTGGGAGGACTATAGTGGGGAAAGGGTTGTATAAAATCATTCTCCCATTGTTTTGAGTGAAATGTAATTGATGTTATGGTGTGTTTATATAGAAAAATGGAGGATAATTATTTATAAATCACAAAGCAAAGATTTTGGAGTCGACCTAATAATGTAATCAAAACCAAAAATCATCCCATATATCTAATGATTAATACTAATAGAGATTGACTTTTAATATTAGATAAATTTAATTTCCAAACTCATTGATCTAATTCGCAACATGATTTTTAAGTGAATCATTTTTATATAAAATTGAATCTAGAAATTTGATAATATAATAATGGAATTTTAGGATTAATTAAGGGATTATAATATTTAAGAAATAATTTTTTAAAATTAAAACATTAATATAAAATAGAATTTTGTTTTTTGATACTCTTTATAGTATTTATTACTACATTTATTATTCTTTATGATGTCATAGTACATATTGTATAATGATTCCATATATAATTATTCCCCATAATTTAAATTTCTCATAAAATTATGAAAAAATAAAAATGTTCCTATTTAATTACTGTAGTATAAATATTAATTATTATATTATACACATAATTCTACAATTATTATTTTTTAAAATTTTGAAATGAAAATTCCCCATATAAAAAATATACTTGTTTTTTGACCGTATTAGTTTTCGATCCGTTATAAAAATTTTATAAGATATTATAAAATTGCATAATAATTAATATTTAATTAATATTATCTAATTACAGAATATTATTAAAATATAATTTATTTAAAATATTCATGAATTCAAAAAGAAAGTGTGCCTTGAAAGAAATTTGATATTTCCCAAAATACAATTCGAGTTTTTTCCTATTAAAATGTAGATTTTAACAAACACATTTTTTATTCATATATAAGTTAATAATAAAAATGGATATAAAATAATTTTTTTTTAGAAATAACATACTATATTTTATTTAGTTTGTTTCTATAAACCTCCCATTATAGAGATATAAATTTTTCTAATGATTGGGTGTGTGGTAGGGAGATTTTCATGTGGTATTTTTTTGATCATTGTCTCGAATATGAATTCTATGGACATAAAAATAGTCGTTAAATTTTCCACTCATTACTTTTTTTTGAATCTCATCATTTTATAGCTCATGGGGAATAAACGGTGATTTGAAATTCAATGAAATATATGATAAATGGGATTCATGTAGTATAATCCTACTTGTTGAGGGAATCACATCATGTGTCTATGTCAATTAAACATTATAATAAACCATTATTTATTGATATTAATGGTCACTATAAAATGACTACATTTTCAATGGATATACCACTTAATAGTCTTTCAAATACGATATGATATTACTTATAATGGTAAAAATAACCAAATTTGTTAATTTAGTTTATATAACTACCTAAAATTATATTGTATTTTATCATCTAGAAAGGAAATATCATTTATAAAAAATGTTTAAATATATTTTCCCCCCGTTCAAAAATTTCAACTTCAAAATTTTAATTTCATAAAAAAATTATATGATGTATCTTCAGTTTCATCACATCATTAATTTTTTATGTAACTTCATCGTACAAGCTTTTGTACTAAAACATTTTTCCTTGTGTGTTATCATGTTTTGAATAAATTTATATCTATGATCTATGGTCTTCATCTTCTACTCCTTGTATGCTCTATCATTAAATAATGATACCAAATCTATATATAATATAGGTGAGAATTTTGGTATGTTCATCCTCAAGAGTGATACACAGAACACATCATCTACTTTATATATTTTAGGTCGGAGTGATAGTCAATAATCCGCCAAAATAATGTCATACATGATATAAAAATGGATGATGTGGCTACCGAAAAGATATACCTTCATCCCAAATATCATGAAATTCATAATGAAACATATATAAAGAAACACTTTATCATGGGTCGTAAACTCTATTTCACATCAACTATTTTGTATATCAATATTTTGCAAACATTGTGTGGATTTCAAAAGTTACTGAATGGAATGAACATTGCTTTTTCGTCTCTTTAAAAGAATTGTTCCTAAAAACTTTAGGTCTCTATATTCACCCATCCTGTTTGTTTCTAACACCGATTCCCATATACATTGTCCTAAGATTCAATTTGAATTCTAAAATGGAAACTTTTTTCATCTGTGAACTCCACATGGAAGATGTGTTTTCCCCATCAACAATGGAAATACAATAAAATATATATCAACATATCATATAGTGTTTGAATGGATATATCAAATTGACTATCACCCATAGGGTTGTGTGAACCAATTTTTTAGCGAGGTATAAATCCTTTTAACCCATGGGTGAACCCCTTGGTGTGGTACAATTTTGTCTTAGATCGAGAAACTGTACATTTGGCGAGTTGTTTTTATTTTGTTAGAACGAAGATGTGGGATGTAATTTGTAAACATTCCAAATACCCAACATTATTTTTAAATAAATGTCTTATAGTAAAATACTGATGTGTAATGGATCGATTGGGACAATTCAACAGGTGTAATGATGTTTCCCAAGACGAGATAACCCGAACATTACGTGACATATAAAACAATTAAACTCTATGTAAATGTTCGGATATATTGTAATGGGGTGGTACACTATTCTTTTTATTGTCTCTGATTTCCATATTTATCCTCCATGCATTGGAATTCTACTTTTTAAGATCCTATTAATCCCTAAAAAATGTTCTAGTATATGTTTAATATGTAGACACCAATTCTATATCCATGTACCACGTTGGATGTGTGTCAGTATGTGTTTTATCATTTATTATCATTTCATCACTATTTTTTCAATCAGTAATTCCACTTTGATGAAGGATTATATTCACAATTTTATTGTGGTTGAAAAAATCATTTGTATCCTTAGGGACAATGCCAAACTAAGATCTAATTCCGGACGAGGATATTACTAAAGGTCTAAACATGGTGATCTAGAACCGAACACATAAGTCTAACTGATTCATAAAATTTTGTTATTGTGCATTCTCTAGTTTTTCTGAGAGTTTATAAATATATTCATATGGAATTATTATAATGATTTTTCTCTTTTTCTAGATCCACTTTCATATATTTTCAACACATCATTGTCTGGAGGAACTTCATCTCCACCCACACCAAGTATGGTGTGACCTATTTTATTCCAATGTAATTCATAATGGTTTTGACAATGCAACCACTCAAGTGAGAAAAGGAAAAACATTTTAATGTTATGTGGCTTAATGAAATAAATGTATATTTAATGGTTATAACATGTTTATGTCACTTTTCCATTAAAAGGTAAGTGTCTAGATTAATCTATGTATCTATAACCCCTTAAATATAAATTATATTATTATATATAAAATGAAACATCAAAGGTATGTGTCCAAATAAACAAATAATCTTTTTAAATCATTAAATGGATTGAATATTTATAAATACACACTTTCTTGTTAATTGAAATTGAAATTTTATTTTTTTTTCAATTTTTCCCCTAAAATGTCATTATTATGAATGGTATCAAATTGATCCTAAATAATGATTGTAATAAATAGATTCATTTTTTTCATGTCATGTACTATTAAAGGAAATTTAATGATCATTGAAAACAATAAAACGATTGAAGTGTCGCATGGCATAAATTAAATAATAAATTATGTATATGATTCCTATTTCATATGGTCCATTTAAATTTAATAGTAATTTGCATACTTGTTTCATCCATGTATTATTAAGGTAATTCATTGAGCACATAGATTATAAAATACTGATTCAGGGAGCATGATTCCAAGTGAGATACACACACAAGATCCTGTACCTTTTCTATTAGTGGATTTCCAATATGATGTAGTAGGACCCCTTCACTATACTTATTATAATATAATGGATAATATAAATTAATTATATTGAACATGAATCCCACAGACATGAGGCTTCATGGACTCACCCCGTTTAGCCCTATTATGCTAAACTATGTTTACTATGAATGGGATCCTAGGAAAAAAAATTGAATATTATACTATGGAATGCATTGGCCAGTGACCCTTGCATTATAATCATAACCATTTAACCAAACGTCATTTCATCAATGAGTTGGCTCAACCACATAATTTATGTATTCATTGGTTTCAAATTGGATTATTTTTCTTCATTATTGTTATTATAAGATGTCTTGGTTACACATTGGAACTACTACATTATCTATATTATATACAATGCGAATGAATGCTATTATAGACTATAATATATTCAATTAAATAACACATTTTTGGAGACTAGATGAGGTGTAAAAATGTATGAGATATTATTATATAACTCATTTAATTATATATATATATAGATATATCTATATAAAATAACACTATTTATGATTAGATTCAGATACATGATTGTATAGAATCCATTAGTTTTGGCTGAATGATATTTATTACATAACCTTTCTAGAAAACCATCGGTATAAGGGAATATCATATGTACGCTGATATTGATATGTGAATAATTCTCCATTTGGAAAGTAATTTTTTTCATGCATTAGGATGGATCCAGGTAGTGGATTACAATGACATTTCTTGGGATACTAGATAGGTTTTGGATTTTTTTATCATTATTTAGAATGTATTAACTAATTCTATCAATACGTGTGTTCAATTTTGAAGAGATATGAAAAGAAAATTTATTCTTTTATATGATTCAGAATGTAGATATTATTTATTATTATTTATATATTACTTTTATTATTATTAATGTCTTCTTCTACTGAGTTAATCATTGTTTTTTGTGATTCCATTATTCTATCAAATTCATATATTCAATGAGATTCACTATGAAATTAGAGACAATTTTCACCATGGACACACCCTAGTCCCTTATTTCTATTCACCAGTAACTAGAGTACATGATGTTGTGGATGAGGACATGTGGCCCGCTTGGTTATGGAACATTTGAGTAGCCACCAATTAAGAACATAATAATGTGGCATCAGAGTAGTTTCCATTTATTTTAGATTACTTTCTAAGAAACATAGTTTGGATATGAGGAAAATTTTAGGTCACTGATATAATCCTTACATGGGTGTAGATAACCCACATTCTTATTAAATTCTAGGTTTTGTAGGAATAATGAATTTTTTCTCTATATTTATTTTTTAAAAGTTTAATTACTTTATATGTTCGGTGAATCACATGGGTTGTGGTTCCTGATATGTTTTATGGTTATTAAATTTTCCTAGTATGTAATGGATAATTAGTACATACATCAATATATGAAACTATAACTAACATTCCATTCATATGACATTCGATATGTGTGAATTTTAAGGAATGTGTTTAATGTGTTTCTTGGGATTGTTGATTGAACCACAATTGTTTTATATTTCACTTATTCTTGTATATTCTATAGGGTAATGTAGTTGGTTATATAATTTTTCGTCGTCAATATATATATATATATCATATATTGGTTTTTGGTGGAATCATAAATATCTAGTTTCTACACAATCAACTATGATCCCAATATTACGTAAGCTAGGTTTTGGAAATCTTTGAGTGACTACAACAGTATATTAATGAGGTGTATAGACCCTTTTGAATTGTAATGGATAGTCTACCTAGCAGAAAAATTATATATCACATATCATATTCTATTACAAAATATTGATGGTGTTGAATGGAATTAAATATTTTTTCATTTCAATTATAATGTATGTGGGCCTTTTTGGTTGGTGAATGTTGATATATTTTATAAAAATCATTTAAATAAATATATTTAATAAAAATATTAGATATAAAACAAGTCTTGTAAATGAAAGTTTTTTATAGTAAATGAATATGATATGTTCTACTAACCCTTCAAAATTATGAAATCTATTTAATTAAATCGAAATACTTATCAATAGCCTAGCCTTTTATGTTGCTAGTTCGGGTAGTACCATGCATAGTGAGGACTTATTATTAAGTTCCACTTTATTTAGTGCAACTATATATTTCATATTCTAGATCTGAATCAATATTTAGAAATTTTATAGAGGTACGCCACCATTAAATAATCATGTCATGTTCCAGAATGTTTGAAATGACCGTGATCCATTGATAGTGGGACTTGAGCTACCAGTCTTATCGGTAGAATTTACACATGAGGGAGCACATTTTATGCCAAAACCGGGCACTCACACATAGATTCAAGAGAGTCTCCAATGTATGATGAAGTCAATGAGGGGTTCTTTACAACCTTCACCTACCATGAATCATATGACATGTGAGTTCCACTAGAAGCATCCTACTATCTTTTTTCTGGATGGTGATCCACAAACTATAGTGTCGTAGATGGAGGAAAGTCATTCTATTTTCTAAAATTTGGGGAATCCAATAGATATGAAGGTCATGATTTTCAATTATATCCATCATGATTTGTCCATGAATTTGTGTGATATGAATACCTAGGATGGTCATTATTATGTCTTGGGCTATGGTGATTTCCAGAGTACCGTATGGGATTAAATATTCCTTCAGATGCTAAATATTATTGAAACTGAGGTTTTAGGCACATCATGAATGGTACTAAAACCATCATCGACTATTCAACATGCATTACCAAGGTGAATTTTTTTTCACATATATATGGTAATAATATCTCACAAGAATGATTTTTTTAGTACGGGGTCATGTATCACATACACTCATAGGATAATTTTTTATCATTCATAAATATTATGATTTCATTAATCATTCTCTTATCATTGAGTGAATCATAGAGACTCCAATAGTAATGAGAACTATAGTTTTTTCAACGATGGTATCTAGTTAATCATGTATAAGTATTTTTATCTGTGTGGTTACTTTTCAGGATTGTGGTGGCCCTAGTATTTTAGATGGATGCTCCATTATATGCTACTAGTTGGGATATAATGGGAATCTCATGATTTTGTTTGATGGAGAAACTATTTAGTGTTGTACTTATAGTCATACGGGGCTTCATTATAGATTCTGTAAAAGAATTTTCTCAAATTATAATGGAATATGTTGGTCACCAACACCACCATCAGGGGTATGATCTTTTGTACCACATCAATTTTGGAGTTTGAGTCTCACTATTAGGATATTCCAAGAAAGAGGTTATTCATGGTATCTAGGAATATGGTTATTTGTGCCAGTAGAATGGACCTACATATGGTAGTCAAGCAATAGAATTTTTTTTGGATATTTCCAGATTCATTCCATTTAGACAATACCTATTGATTAGAGTGTATGACCAACTAATGTATGAGTATGTTTTATTGTAACCTTTAATATTGTATATTAATCATTAATACGAGTGCATCAATTTCAATTATAATTATATCAACTATGGAATGTATTGGTTTGGAAATCTGTTACTTATATCTTGAAAAGACACTAGACAGAGTGATTAGTGTTTAGTTAGAGGAAGTACCCCAATGAAGTGACCACCCCTTGTGTGAGTTAATTATACCCCCTTATGGTACATCATCACATTCAAGCTGACATGATTTAATTTAATTCATATAATTAATTGGTTGGTTATATTTCATGATTATTTGAACTTCTATCGACACACGATATCATTTACATCAATAGAGGATGTAATTTATCCTCACAAGTGTGAGTGGGTTATACCGGATGGTAGAGTGGGATGATAAAATCATGGGTTTTCTGGACTAACTGCTCTGATTTCTAGTCTCCTTACATAGGAATGTGGAACACATATGATATATTTAACTCATATATTATAAGATTTCAGGGGTGTATTTCATCAATTTTTTCATACTTATTACAATAGTGCTATAAGTCATGATCAATATTATTTAATGAGAACCACTAGTTTCCATTCCTCTACGCAAGATGGAACATACTAAGACTTAGGATCATAAGATACAACTGAATAATTTAGAGTTTAAATTTTTTATCTGACCCATTACTTCATCATGTGGTCACCCATGCTATTTTCCAAGATGTTCGATTATACTATTTTGCAACACATGGATTTTTTATTGATTAACTATATTATTGATAAGAAAAATAATTCATTTACTCTAATATATGGTCTTTTTTAATTTCTTTGAGGATCTAGGTTATTCTTGAAGATCAACATTTGATTGAGATATCATTGGTAGTGAGTCAGTCTTTTACATATACAAAATACATATTTATGAAGTTGATATGGGTTATATGATTATGTCAATATGTAATTCATTATTTTGAACATGACTTCAATTTACATGGATTTGATGAATTTGGGATTACACCAAAATCTAGAATTAATTTTTGAATTCTTCAGGTGATACATCTGTCTGTATGTGTATACATGTATAAACAATGACAAAAAAATTTAGATTCTTTTGAATGCAGTAAGAGAGAACAAACTTAATGTAAATATTTATATATTTAACATATGGACCAACAATGTTCATTTCATGGGTCATATTATATTGGAAGCAAGAGAATCTATTAACATAGAGATGGTGAGTGATTTTGTTTCCTAGGATCATCCCATGAACATGTCTGATACACATAGATACATGCGGATAACTGGATGTTAGAATCATATCTTATAAGAAAAATCAATACGTTCTTAGAGTTTTAATGTTCTTACGATGAAGTGTGTGATGTAACTATGGTCGAAATCATGTGATAAATCCATTCAAGATATGAATAGAAGTCCTACCTCAAAACTTATTCTAACAATATAAGATCCTAGAAGAAGCTACATAGTGACCAATAATAAATAAAAAATTACAATAGGTGAAGTATTGATGAAAGATGATATGGTTGTTTAACATTGGTCTCACCAGTTGATACCTCACAAGAGGTAGTACTCAATGTAGGAACCATAATATTCAAATGTTGTCTATGCATTAAGCTACTAGATAAACAATCTTATAGGTGAGAACATTGTATTTTATTTTGAACAGTAGTGTATCATTTTTTTTATGTAGCATGAAATTTATCTTATATAATGAATATAGGATGGATATTTTCATTCAATTAACATTGTTAATTCATGAATTCCTATAATGGAATATGTAATAGTGGATTCAATAAGTTGGAAACTGAGGAAAATATTGTACATGAAACCATTTATAAAACAATTTAATGGAATCTTTTATAGTTTTTATCTAGGGATTCATAATATACATGATAACTCATCTCTTGTAGAATTTGTTGTTTTATAAAAATATATTAATAGGTTATAGAGAATCCATTCATATACTATGAAGTCGTTGAACTCTAATATATTATATCCGATGTGGAACTACCTTTGGATTTCTTTGTGGAAATGGAATACATCCTACATATACATGGATGTGTTTGGGTTCCTACATAAGTAAATAAAGAACTTATTAAATAATCTAAAGCTTCTCAGTGGGATGTTCTTTCCCGAATCGCCATGATGTATCATGTTATGGAATTCTAGTGTTGGTGACATAGAATGAAACACCATATATAAGGTTTTATTAGTATGTTGTCAACTTGTATTTATGCGTTATCATTTAAACATAAATTATATGTCTTGTTACATCCATTTACTATACTGAAATGGAAATGGGAAGTTAATTATATGAGGTTTTAGGTATATTACTATGGCCTCCTTAACATAGTGAGGAGGTTTGGGTTATCATTGATTGAATAACGAATATACCCAATATCTTGCTTATCTTGGGGAGATTATTAGATGATGAGATAGAAATACTATATGTCTGTGAGATAATACAACTAAATGGATCCCACATATTACCATTCACGATAGTGAAACACTTTTCCAATTTATTTTTTCATAATTTTTATACAGTGGTATGGGATCACAAGTGCTTATGAACATTGATTTTGATCCTAAGAATGTTGGCATGTCAGAACGAGCAAATAGATGTTGGAGGACTTGTTCTGAGAAATCATTATTTATTTCAGTAGTCATAGGGGATTTAGTATATCCTTCACATTATATTCTACTTCAAAAATAGAATTCATGTCAAATTTTAAAAGGATCCTTATTAGGTCATCTATATGACACCATCTCATTCACCCCTATTCTTGTTAGATTATTGTGATACAATGCTATTAGATGCTCTTCCTATACAAGAAATTTTAGAAAAAATTGAGTTAAATAGAAGGAATATGTCTACCTCTAATACAAAAGTGAAAACACATTAACATCATGATCAAAAACAGGTTGATATCGTGGTCAGTGATCATGTTTTATTACAATAATCATATAAACATGAGCATAGATAGATATGGAGTAAATGGAAGTTGTCACCTAATTATTTTGATCCATATATAATTTTTTAAAGATATGGACCAATAAACTTTTGGTAACTACAACCTATTAGTCTAGAGGAATATTTAATTATCATGATGAGCTCATCATAATCAATTTCAAGCCACAAGAAACCATCCATATTCATGATCGAGAGGCATGTTTCACTCCATTGTAAAGCACAAGAATGTAAGAACCATTTATCATATTTATCGTATAAAATCTTTTTTTCTTCTAATAAATTTCAATGATGGCCAATATATATAGATTATTCAATATTAGATATGATTTATATATGATCATGATTGTGAAATCAGCCTCTATACTAGGAAAATGGTTTGAAAAATCCAAGAGAAGCACATCAAAGAATTCCCTACTAAAGAAAACATCATAATGATTTATAGTCTCTAGTGTATCAATAGTTTGAGAAAAATATTATTTCCAATATGGAAATAAAATTAATTTTTGATATGACGATACCAACCAAGATTCATCCACCTACAAGAACATGTATTGAATTAGGGGATAATTCATGATACAAATGGTGCTTTCCTTTTATCAATAAATTATGATATATCTGTATAAATAAAAGTAAATCATATAACAAATTGTAAAATATTATTATAAAGGTGGTATCATAATATTTTATTTGAAATTTAGCCCACAAATTTATAAAGGTGATTAGATAATACTTGTGTACAATAACTGGACCATTTATCTTCTTAAAAAATAACTCAACATCCATGTTATAAAGTTGTGTTTGAATATTCATACAAAACATGTGTGATATGAATGATTTGATACTGAAATGATCAAAATATATGTTCACTATTATTGGGAATATTAGTAGAATACATGTCTCCACATAGTTTTCATTATCCACCTGAGCAGTTTTTACTAAATAAGATTACCTTTTATTACTTGTCCTTGGATTTTATTTTCATCGGTTTTTAATGAAACACCTTGGCATGTTTCAGTGATTCTTATAGTTTACCTCTTATTTTTAATCTAATTACTATATAATTGGATGTTTGTTGACAGGAGAATTCCTTCGTTATATTACATTTTTTCTCTCTCCCCTAATGAATATCTTTCTTGGTTCTCTAACATTCCATATATAGAGAATATACTTTTCCACTATAAAACATTTCTATAATTATTCTTCCTAAACATATCACAAGTGGGGTATTGAAAAATGTATCCCCATGTTATTTCTCCATCACCTCGGTAAAAATAAATTTTATTCCCACATAATGTATTTAAACATTTGAGACCCATTATATTCATAGATCATTATCTCAATGTGTTGGGAACATCAATCAATATCCATATAAGTTTACAATTCATCAATAACTATTAATTTTTATAGATACTGATTTATCCCACGTATTAAGTATCCAAAATAACTTTTATTTTTAATGGATAATAAAAAAAATTATCTTGTAATTATTGTGATATATTCTCCATACACCATGATATATTAATCATCATTTATCTAGAGGATATAGAAATACCTCTCTATTTTATGTTAGAGAGTGTGAGTATTTGTTTTCCCAAAAACATGTTTTCATATTTCCTCCCACTATTTTAGTTTGATATCCTCTGTGAGAATTGGATTCTTAACCAATATCAACCATAGATTATACTATCCATTGATATGATAAATTTATGTCATGAATATATTTTTCAAAAATAATTTAATGTTGGAGATTAAAATTCCAATGTAGTTATCCCACTATTTTGTAAAAAATGTATCAGAAGTTTTAATAAAATTTATATGTTATTGTCACATTCAGGTCCCAATTTTATCCTTATATTGTTTAGGGGTTATTGTTCCACCGAATTCATGAATATATTAAAATTTTGATTCCATTGAGAAATTGTTGTTATAATTTCCATCATTCATGATCTTACTAGGTTTGGAATCTCATTTGGATAGACATCAAATTTCCCCTCACATTGTTTGTTGACTCGTTATGTCTTATTTCCAAAAATAAATATAACAAATTAAAAATTGAGATTATTAATTTTTATCAATTATTAACATAAATGAAAAACCATTAAATTAAAAAATATTACTCATAAATGATATATATTCCATAAACAATTAATTTCTATGTTTAAATATATGTTATCTTTGATCTATTTCCTAACACAAAATCATAAACTAAATTCTTATAATAATGGTTCATTAGGATCTCGTGAATTTACAAAATTATATCACTAAAGAGTTTCAAACAAGATTTAAAGTTTGTAATGATGTTATTCATTACATGATCATCATGCCTTGTTAAATGTTTTAATTTCGAGATTATTACTACATGGTACAACTACATAAGTGTCACATCCAATAGTAGTATGTACACACAAATGTATTTAATTTAAAACCACATAATCTATAAATTAAAATAAATTGGGGGTTTGTTTTAATATGATAAGACTTATCCCTAAGACACTCGTAAATTTTTTAAAATAATTATTACAAAAATAAAATTACATTTTTCATATACCAACTAAGAAGTATGATATCTTATATTAGCATTTATTCCTGATTTATTAATTAAATGTACATTTAATAAAACCATAAAAGATTTTATGGAATAGTTCATCGGGTACATTGGTAAATAGAATAACAAATTAAAATATAAATACCCCGGGATTTTTTTACATCCTTAAACAACATCCTAAAAAAAATTTGTTCCTCTAAAACTAAATGATATAACCCAGAGACATGCATAACAAATGGTTGTGATATAAATCACTGTATGGTAATAATTTATCTTTAGGTTAATGGAAAAAAGTAGATGTGAACAAGAAGTAATTATTAGGTATCATAAGAGGGGTGAAAAACATGATCATGAACAATGTTGAAAGATATAACATGATATAATAAAGGCACCCTTGGAATGTCGAAACAACAAAAAACATGCCATCATAATAATATATAATGGAAAACCCAAATGAAAAAAACAAAATTTCAATAGGATTACCTCGTTTTCACTATAAATAGAATCTCATGATGAAAAAAATTACGCAATTGATTGGTGGGATATATTATTTTAGGCTCACATATTACAGTAATATCATGTAAATGTATAGTTTTTCCTCATTGATTACAGAAAACATGGATATCATTCATCAATTTTAAGAACAACACTAAGGTGTGAGATTTACATAAATATGAATTCATAATATTTTATTAATATGTATAAATAATATAATACCCTTGAGTGGATCTGGATAATGTTTTTAACTGCATAAAATTTTGGAATAAAAAATAATAGGATAATTTTGGAAGCATAAAATTTGATGAAATGTTTTAAAGAATGGGTGAAAGAGAGAAAAACAGTCTCTAATTACTCATGAATCATATGTAAAGCGATTTGGATTTGTTAAAATATATACCAACATGAACAATTATAAATCAATAGGAATGAATGAAATAAAATTCCATATTAAATAGAAGGAGATTATCCCTTACCATAATAGAGTGTTTCTAAATTCTTGAGATGAGTTTATTAAGAGAATGGTGATGCGGATCATGGTTCACACATGCAGCAAGGAGTAAAGGGTGATCATGGAATTGATCATAGAAGGATAATTAATGGACAAGACCCATTTCATGGGATTGGTTTCCCAATGAATAGAGGAATAATGAGGAGGACGAATGCGTCTTTACATGGCGTCATTTTAAAATTACAAGAGGATGCCCAACAAGCATGCATGAGAGGAGAAAATGGGCCTTTAATCACATTTATGAAAGACCAAAAGTTAACCTAATATTCCCACCCATATTCTTCCACTAAATTTAATCCACTTTCATGAAGGAAATATCCATTTTCAAAAGGTGTGGGCCCCATGCCTCTAAATCCATTGTGGGAATATTTAAGGTCTTTGGGTGGTTCATAAAAGACATATTTAGAGATATCTTGTCCACTAAAGCCATGGAAATGTGTAAATAAAGTCAACTTCGTGGGATAGGATTTATACGTTTGTGGGATAGGTAGTTTGACATGTATTCCTCTCATTTGGATATAAATAGCCGCCTTTTGTACCCCTTGAAGGTTAATTTTAGAATTTTAGAGTTTCTAGCATTATTATGCTTGTGTTTTTTATGTTCATAGGTGAATGGAAGTAAGGCTCGTCAAAGGAGTGATCAACATTTTTGGAGCTTTATAATTAGAGTTTCAAGGGGAAAGTCTCCTTGGGGTCCTAATTGATCATCCCCTTCCCCTTTTATTCCTCTAACATTTTTTTTATTTCCATTGCCCTCATCTTTCTTTGATTGTTTTTCTGCATTTTTTTCAACGAATACCACACTCTCATACAGTATCATATCATTTGGTAGAAGAGGAAGGAAACAGAAACAATGTTATTTCATTTAAGTTTCTCCCATATATTTTTTTTCTTCCCTTTCTTCCATTTTCTGCCATCAACAATTCTGGACGGAAAATTCTTCAATATTTTCATATATTTTTTATTGGTGTTTCTGGGTGTATAATATGTCATTTTAATAGTATAAAATCTCATATTTTTTCTAGATTTGGAAACACTAAAATTCCACACCTATATTTGAAGATATAGCCGAATAAATTAGTGCTACATTTTCACCCATGTGAAATCTAACAATCTCCATGGTGGATTTCTATTTGATTTTGAAGTTCATGTAATCTCAACCATTTACACCATTGAAATCATATTAGTATATTTTTCATTTTTTGTACTTTTATCACAAAAGGAGCACTCATTGTATCTCAATTCTTGTTTATTGTGTAATAATAAAAAATTAAAAAAAATAAAAATTAATAATAATAAAAAAGGATGATGCTCATTTAAAACATTGTGCTTGCTGATAAGTTATAAATTTGATTTCATTTTCTTATCCATCATCTTCTTTCCTTCATCCATATCCACCATTCTTCTATAACCATTTCCCCCAGTTACCCCCCATATTTCTTGGACCATATTGATCCAAAAACTTTTAAAATATCTAATTTTTAATGATTTCCATGAATTGATTGCTTCTACTAGTTTTCTTCTTGATTCTATTTACGAACACTTATAGGAACCTAGTTTTTCTGTTGGAATGTTTGAGGAACCTTTTGAGAGAAAAAAATGAGAGAAATTTTGTGTGGGGAATTTAAAAAAATTTCAAGGGAAGGAGAAAGAAGAGAGATCGACATTATATTATTCATGAAAGCTATCACTGACCAGTTTACATGATTGAATTATAGGTTGAATGATATACAAAGTTCCTCGTCTTCAATGTATCCAAGAAGGACAGAAATTCATGAAGGTGATGATGAGTACTTCTATTTCAATGAATCAATTCATAGGATAGGGAAACGTGCTACTTGGATAGAAAATGACTTGGGAAGCCTCAAAGTGAAACTTCCATACTTTCAAGGGAAGAGTGACCCAGAACAATATTTGGAGTGGGAGCAGAAGGTTGAACATGTGTTTAGACTTCACCACTACTCATATGAGAACAAAGTAAAATTGGTGGTGCTTGAGTTCAATGACTATGCGAGTATTTGGTGGGACCAATTATAAGTAAGTCGATGATGAAATAGAGAAAGGACAATTTGTACATGGGAAGAAATGAAGATAGTAATGCTCAAAAGGTACATTTCTAGTCATTACTATCAAGATTTGAATTTGATGTTACAAAAACATGTGCAAGGTTCCATGTATGTGGAGTAATACTACTATGAAATGAAGATATCGATGCTTCGAGCCAATTTGGAGGAGGATCATGAAGCTACTATGGAAAGGTTCATGAAAGGATTGAATCTAACTATTAGAGATGTGGTGGAACTTCAAACCTACATTGACATGGAAGAGTTTCTACATAAGGCAATGAAGGTCGAAAAGCAACTACATTATCAGAGGAGTCAATTAAGTTCACATAACATTTGGAAGGATAACTGGAAAGATCAAAAATCAACTTCTATGTGGAACGAAACAAAACCAAGGGATTCTAATTTTGTACCAAAACAAAGAGAAGAAGCCAAAAATATGTTCTTCCCCACTGATTCAAATGGAAAAATGGACACAAATTTCCCTTCTAAATCTCGTGATAAAAAGTCGTTTAAGTGTCAAAACATTGTCATATTACATCTCAATGCCCAAACAAAAGGGCCATGACTATTTTGGATAATGGATACATCCATAGTGAGAACTCTAGCGATGATGAGAATCCATCTTTGGAGGAGGGTTCAGATGTAGAAGTTGAAGAACACATACACGGAGATGCATTGGTGCCAATAAGAGCTTTAAACATTCAACCAAAAGATGATCATGATGAGGAGAAACATGAACATATTTTTCATTTGAGATGCCACATCTAGGAGAATGTATGTAGTATGATCATTGATTGTGGATGTTTTACTAATGTGGCTAGTACCTTGTTGGTGGAAAAGATGAGTTTTCCGACTCTAAGGCATACTAGACCCTATAGATTGTAGTGGTTGAATGATAGCGGTGAAGGGAGGGTCACAAAACAATCCATAGTTTATTTTTTCCAATAGAACATATCCTGATGAGGTGCTGTGTGATGTTGCTCCAATGCAAGCTGGACATTTTCTACTAGGGAGACGATGGCAATTTAATAGGAGGGTGATGTATGATGGATATGCTAACCGCTTTTATTTTATTTTCAGCAGTCGAAATATCGTTTTGACTACCCTAAGGAACATACAATCATATGAAGATAATGTACGGATAGAAAATGAATAGAAAATGAAAAAATAAATGAGTGAAAAAGAATGTGGGAAAAATAAAATTTTTTGTGATAAAAAAGAGAGTGATGAGTTGACAAAAAAGGAAATGAGAGATAAAATGAAAAAGTGAAAAAATTTATATTGAAAATGAGAGTCGAGTGGAATAAAAAGAAATGAGGGAAATCGAAGAGATAAAAACAAGAGTGTTGAGCAAAAGGTGTGTTTATTTTCTGGAAAAAGTGAGGTGAAAGGTGCTTTATTGAGCAGGAAATTATTCTTACTCATTAGTAAGGATGCTTACCTTGCAACTAATGAACTTTTTTATTATTTTCCTACTTTTGTTGTGTCTTTACTACAAAAATTTGGTGATTTGTTTCCTGAAGATACACTCGATGGATTACCATTATTGAGAGGCATTGAGAAAAGGATTGACTTCATACCTTGTGCTAAAATTCCAAATAGGCCATAATATAGAGCAAATATAGAAGAGACTAGAGAGATACATTGTAAATTTGAAGAGCTCATGAAGAAAGGATTAGTGAGGGAAAGCATGAGTCCATGCACCGTTCTGGTGATCCTACTACCCATGAAAGATGGAACATGGTGGATTTTTGTGGATTATCGTGTGATCAACAAAATAACAGTTATGTACCGTTATCCCATTCCTCAACTTGATGAAATGCTTAATGAATTACATGGGGCCTCTTTGTTTTCAAAAATTGATCTTAAAAGTGGATACCACCATCTTCGAATGAAGGAAGGAGATGAGTGGAAAACTAATTTTACAACAATGTTCAGTTTGTATAATTGGTTAGTTATGCCATTTGGTTTAACTAATTCACCAAGTACATTCATGAGATTAATGAACCATGTCCTTTGTTCATCATTGTAAAATTCATGGATGTCTATTTTGGTGATATATTGGTGTATAGAAAATCTCTAGACAACCATGGTGAACATGTGAGTTTGGTGTGTGAGACCCTTAAACAAAACCAAATTTATGCCAGTCTTCAAAAATGTTCCTTTTATAAGGATTCTATTAGGTTTCTTGGATTTTTTGTAGGGGAGGAAGGGATTCGTGTGGATGATGAAAAGATCAAAGCAATTTAGAAGTGGGTCACACCGAAGAGTGCAACCGAGGATATGAGTTTTAATGGATTAATAAGCTTCTATAGGAGGTTTGTAAAGGATTTTTCATCCATCGCTGCACCTCTTAATGAACTTGTAATGAAACATGTAGTCATTAAATGTGGTGAAAACAAGAAAAATTGTTTAACACAATCAATGATAAATTGGTCAATGCTCCCCTTTTAAGGAAACCCGATTTCACCAAAGTCTTTTAAATTGAGTGTGATGCATCGAGAGTTGGTATTGGTGCGGTTTTGACTCAAGAGTCGCGTCCAATTACTTAATTTAGGGAGAAATTGAATGGGGTGGAATTAAATTATTCAACTTACAATAAAATACTTAATGCTTTGAAATGAACCATGGAAACATGGAAAAATTACTTATGGACTAAAGAGTTCATTATTCATTCTGACCATGAATGCCTTTTGTACTTCACGTCCAAAGGTAAGTTGAATCGGTGGAATGCATTTCAGATGGAATTCATTGAGACTATCCCCTATGTGATCTATCACAAAAAAGGTATGGAAAATATGGTTGTTGATGATCATTCACGAAGGTATTCACTTCTTACTTATCTTCATTCTAGATTACTTAGAGTTGAGTTACTAAAGGGAATGTCTGAAAATGATGGAGAGTTTTCTCAAATTTGGACATCTTGTGAAAAACATAGTTTAAAAGATTATTAGAAAAATGATGGGTTTCTTTTTAGATGGGATAAATTGTGCATTCCAAATGGTTCAACTCAAGAATTTCATGTAAATGAAACTCATGGGGGTGGTTTTATGGGGCATTTTGGGGTTGATAAAACTCTAGCTACTTTTCATGAACATTTTTAATGGCCAAGCATGAGAAAATATTTTATTTCAATTGGTTCTAGGTGTGTCACTTGTAAGCATGAAATGTACAAGTTTCAACCTAATGGATTGTATTCCCCCTTTCCTGTTCCATCCCATCCTTGGACTGACATCTCTATGGATTTTTTTTCGGGATTGCCTCGATCCCAGTCGGGAAGACATAGCATTTTATTTGTTGTGGATCGATTCAAAAAAATGGCCCATTTCATTGCATGCTAAAAAACTAATGATGCTATACATATAGAATATTTTTTTTTTCAATGAAATTGTGAGATTACTTGGACTGCCCAAAACCATTTTAAGTGATAGGGATATAAAATTCCTTATCCACTTTTAGAGGACATTTTGGAATAAATTTGGAACTAAATTATTATTGTCAATAGTTTCACATCCTCAAACTAATGGAAAACTGAATTGGTGAATATAACTCTTTCTACCCTCTTGTGTGCAATAATTCAGAAAACTCGAATGAATTGGGAAAAATGTTTTACGCACATAGAGTTTTCAAATAACTGAGTAGGTAATTTTACTACTAACTTCTCAACTTTCTAGATTGTCTATAGATTTAACCCATTGACTCCGTTAGATATTCTTTCATTGCCTACTAATGAGGTTTTTGATCTTTCAGCTGATGAGAAATTAAAATTTGTTCAGGACTTACATGCCAAGGTAAAAGCCTACATTGAAAGAAAAAATGAACAATATATAAAGCATGAAAACAAGGGTAGGCGTAAGGTTGTACTAGAACCTGGAGATTGGGTGTGGGTGAATTTGAGGATGGAAAGGTTCCCGGAGCAATGAAAATCCAAACTTCAATCATGAGGAGATCTATTTAATGTTTTAAAATGAATAAATGATAATGCCAACAAGATTAACTTTCCCTAGTAGGTAGGGAAATGTGAGTTCTACCTTTAATATTTATGATCGCTCTCCTTTTGAATATGCATATTCAAGGAAGAATAATTTTGAAGAGGGAGGGGATGATGCGGATCATGGTGCACACATGCAGCAAGGAGTTGAGGGTGATCCTAACATTGATCGTGGAAGGAGCATTAATGGACAAGACCAATTCAATGGGATTGGTGGCCCAATGAAAAAAGGAAGAATGAGGAGGATGAAAGAGGCTTTACATGATCACATCTTGAAATTACAAGAGGAGTCTCAACATGCATTCATTGGAGGAGAAAATGGGCCATTAATCACATTTGTTAATGCCCAAAAGTGAACTTAATAGCCCACTCATATGCTTCCACGAAATTTAATCCACTTTCATGATGGAAATCTATAATTTCAAAAGTGGTGGGCTCCATGTCTCTAAATCCATGGTGGGAATCTTCAATGGCTTTGGGGTGGTTCCTAAAAGTCTTCATTAGAGATATCTTGTCCCCTAAAGCCATGGACATGTGTAAACAATGTCAAATTCGTGGGATATGCATTATACTTTTGTGGGATATGTATTTTTATTTTATTCCTCTCATTTGGCTATAAATAGCCACCTCTTGTAGCCCTTGAAGGTTAACATTCGAATTTGAGAGTTTATAGCATTATTATGCTTGTGTTTCTTGTGCTCTTAGGTGAATGCAAGTAACGCTCATGAAAGGAGTGATCAACCTTTTTGGAGCATTATAATTAGAGTTCAGGGGGCAATTCTCCTTATGGTGTTAATTTATCATCCCATTACCCTTTTATTCCTCTTTCATTTTTTATTTCCATTCCCCTCCACTTTCTTCGCTTTTGTTTCTGCATTTTTTTCCAATGTGTACCGCACTCGCATACGGTATCGTATAAAATGGGAAAACTAATGAGGGGTATATATATAGTGAATGGTTTAGTAACTTCATGATCCATGTGTTCTTAGTAATGAGAAGTTATATTTTGGGTTGTTTTTTATAGAATAATAATTGAAAATTTATTATTAATTTCCAATCACAAGTATTGGTCTCTATGTGACAATGTACTCAAAACCACAATCCTACATTTGATTGTTTTCAAATGTTTTCTTCCTAAAATTTATTTTCATTATTTTATATGTCTATGAACATAACACATTAAAATAGTTTCCTCGGTTATGTGTAAGTGAGTCATATTTATAAAAGATTTATTTTAAAAACAAAATATGTTGAATTTGATTTGTAGGATTCCTTAATTGTTAATAAAATTAATAAAATAACCTCAAAAAATATTTCTAAGGAAATAATAATTTTTTTTCATATATCCAAGTATAATATTTATTATATATCTTTTGGTATTTTATGAATTCATAATATATACTATATAATTATATCATATTTTATCTTTTCCCAAAAAATCAAATTCTTACGAATTTATTCAAAAATGAATCTTTGACAAATTTCAATGTTCTGATTTAAAATAAAATATTTATTTTATCAAAATAATTCTCTTAATATAACAATATTTTAAATTAATAAAAAATTCTATATTTATTCAAATGGAATTTATTTTTGATAATTATAGTTATCCAGCCCTTTTAAAAAGTATACAGACCATCATAAAATTATGTTATCATTAAAATTAAATATATATTATTAAATAGTAATATGTCAATGGAATATAATTTTATAAAAACTATCATAAAATCATAAAAATAAATTTGGAACCATATATTTTCAAAAATTATTATTCATGTTTATTTGTATTAAAACTTAATTCCTACGAAATACAGTATTTGACAATTAATATATTAATTATATGAATGGTAAAGTAATTTAATTTTTCTATTAATCAACAAATATAAATCTCAATTATTTTAGGGTTTAGATATATATTCCATTATTACACTTTAGAATTCCCTTATAGTTTTTTATGTGAGGGTGAGAATTTTTTGGAGAGTTTCAGTGAACATGATTTGGGTCTTGATCATGATATTATTGAAGATATCCTATAAATAGATTATCTCATTCTTTTTTTATTGAATTTGTTATCGTACAATTTGAAGGGATTTTCCCGGTGATTATATCTCCATATAATTCTCCAATAAATGGGATTCAAATGTTATTATAATTCCAATCAACGACATTAATTACTTTGTCATTATTACTTTTAAATTATCATATAACCTAATATATTAATTTTAATGGTCATAGTAAAATTTATATATTTTCAAAGGTTATGATTCATAAAAAAAATTAATTATGAACTGATATGATTTATATTATACCAATATAACCAATGCAGTTCACATGAATTATATTACCAGATATCTTTGTCTTGTATTTATTAATGAAAAAATGGAATTTCATTTATAAAATTTTGGAGAATTACATGGTAAAAAATACAAGACAATGGAAATTATTAAAGAATTGTTACATTCTTTTGACTATAATTTTATAGGTTTCCATGTAAGGAAACTAATATTTTTCAAGTCAAAACACATTGATATTTTTAAAAATATAATTATTATTAGATAATTTGATTTTTTTTGTAAAAATATATTTGTTGTTGTCTATTATGGTGGAAATTTCCAAGAGATTTTGTAACTATCAAACTACAATTAGTACAGTCTATGAAAGATATGGTTTTGGTGATATGTGATAGCATTAATGAAGTGCCAGATCATTTGAGGTCCTGTATTGATCATTCGAATATACCTGTAAAATTCACCATTGGAGAAAATGTCCTCTAGAATTTGCCCTGTCAATGTGGATATGGAATATTATTCATGTTAGTAATATTTTTACTCTATGTGTTGGTAATATCCTGCTATTGTCTCATTTTTGAGAAGTATAATATCAGTTATTTCTTTCCCCCATTAATAAAAAAGATATATGATGTCCTTCCTGTGTCTTAGATCCACTGTTACATTCACTATGACTGTCACATCATTGATCATGTAGTGATCAACAATTAAGATGATGTAGCCATTGAGATGTTTCATATTATGATCCATGAACTCCAATACGAAGGTGATACAAACATCTTATATACTCATATTTCATTTCCATTTGTGTCATGTTTTCATGGATAAGAGTACCTAAAAACAAGTGCTATAGATACATGCTCAATACCCCGAGCTGGTTTTTCGTTGAGGTCATTATAGTAGTGAATATAATTTCTTGTTTTTGAAGTTTATAGATTATTTTATTGTATTCTTATGATTCCTCTTTTTATTAACCATTATGTCATTTGATTGTCTTCTTCCTTGGGGGAGTGTTTTGGAGTTACATTTATTTGTTGCTTGTTTATATAATTGTTCCTCTAGGTGATGGGTTTGAGCTCTTATTATTGTGAGTTCACTGAGATGTATCCCATGGGGTTGATTATAGAAAAGAAAATTTTTAATTCCCTCATGTTTTGGTTGTCAATTATAGAGGATAATAATGGTTTGATATGTATTTGATATTATTCACCAGAACCAAATATCCCATTAATTTTAGTTTTTTGTGCAAGAAGACATATGAGGAGGTTTTAATGTTTTCAAAGGGTTAATGAATATTTTCTGGGATTCATGTGCCATGGATACTTGAGATACCCCTCTAGTATTGTGGTTCAGTAATGGAAGTAATACCAATAGCATAGTGTCATTGGAGAAGAAATTTATAGGTAAAACATTTTTATGCATAGAAGTGTTATATATTTCTAGACCAGACATTTTCGAGAAGATCATTATTCCCTAGAGTGAATCTAAGGTGTAGGTTGGATGATCTCTATAGTTTGTATTTTATGGGTGTGACATAGAAGTTTTAGGATGCTTCTATTAATTTTGTTGATAATTTTGAATAATTGAGGTGTTATTCTACTACCACCATTTTAGAGTAGTGTGTTATTCAGCACTGTGGATGGGGGAATATTTGTAGTATCTAACCAGGTTCATATGATTTAAGGAATAGTATGATCCTATTTCCATATATCCACCTTTGTTTAGGTGGGTTGTTGAATGGTCCCATCTAATAATTTGTAGTCAATCATATTTTATATGGTTCTGACGCATGGTTGAGTTGGTTGCCCCATGGTAGTCTATTTTCATTATTTCCTTTAAACAGCCCCAATCCTAACAAAAATAAATTTCCCCCACTTCTATCACTCTTAAACTCTAGTATCTATGAAATTATTATTTTTAAATCTTAATACACTTGGTATGGGAATTATTTCCAAATTATCTTGATTTGTACATAATTATTCAATGTGTGATTCTCTTTCATTCATATGGATTTTCCTCTATGAAATATCATTTCCTCCCATTTCATC
The DNA here is from genome assembly GCA_963277665.1 of Viscum album. Classification (NCBI taxonomy): domain Eukaryota; kingdom Viridiplantae; phylum Streptophyta; class Magnoliopsida; order Santalales; family Viscaceae; genus Viscum; species Viscum album. The sequence goes on along the minus strand of OY728147.1, from coordinate 561,171,663 downwards.
ATTCAATTTTTTGGCATATTAACTCTGTCAATATAATAATTATTTCATTTTCAATTTTTTATGCATTCATGACATGAAATACTTGTGAGATCATTGTGTCCTTGTATGATATGTGATTATATATTAGTGTTCTTTATACATTCAATTTTAATTAAATTTTATGTATTTTAGCTGTGGTATTAATATATTATCTACTGTTTAAAATTAATTGTAATGTAACAATATTATTAATTCATTAGATGTTGGTTTAAATTACCCTAGTAAATTATGATCAATATTAATAAAGAAAAGGTTTATGGTTAGTGATTGAATCATTTTTAAATAGTTATAGTAGTTTTTCTCATGTTTTTCTATATTTTGTGCAATTTTGATTGTTTTCTTTATCATGTACGTTATTTTTTAATAGAATTTTGTTATACAATAAATTTTTCGATAAAATAAATTTGTTAATTATTTAAGATAGGTAAATATTTTAATTTGGGGTATTTAGTGAAATTTATATTCATATAATATGTTAAAAGTAAAATTGATTCTTACCACATGCTTAATTTAAAAATGTTGTACCATGTTTTAGGTGATGTTTCTGAAGTCCATATAGGTGGATTTCATATGGATGAAAACAATATTTTATGTAATATTAAATGAGTTTTCTCTGTTATATATTTTTTGATAATATAATCCAATGATAGATATATTGTGATTTCATGTTATGGTTTATTCCTTAGGTTATCTATATTCAAAAATTATTATAAATTAATCTGTTAATTCATTTTGGAATCCAAACCAGTTTTTTGAAAAAGTAAACTTTTGGGCATTGGAATGGTAGTTTTATATTGAATTCTTCATTCCATGGTTTTCGGTATCAGTGATCTCTTTTCATATAAATAAATAATTCATTAATTTAGGTCCATGTTACATAATTAATCATGGTTTTTATTGTTATCATGTAAATGTTCTATAGAAATCAACTCTTCTAAGTGATTTGATATAATAATGGGATGGATGATGAGATATGGTTGGGTGGACTGAGGATATTATAGTTATTGAATCGTATGATAGTGAGAAAATTAGTTATGTGAATAGTGGTATTATGTATTTCACGAGGAATATGTAACACATTGTATAAGTTATCATCCATTTTTATGATAATAAATGGGATGATTTCATGAATATAATCTATTTAATTGACTGAATGTATGGTTCCATAATTATATGAATTCTTTTCCCCACTAGTTGAGGAAGATATATTTTTTTGGTTATATCTATCATTTAATGAATATTAGGATGTCTCTTACATCCCCTTAAATTAATTACTGGTATATGATTATTAAATTACTAAACCATGGGATTGGTTTTTCATATAATACAAATGTTAATTTTAATCCATTGAAACTATAGAATTAGTTGGATTCTTCGTTGTGAAAAAAGTCTTTTCTTCATGATAATATAGTGTGGTCGAAATAAATGTTAGTTAATTGTAAATTAAATTTAGATAGGATGATTCAAATTAATTTCTAATGACATAACTAACGATATTTTGTGTTTAAAAATGAATGATGTAATTGAATAAATATCCTTAAATTATTCACTTTTTGTAGGATATATATTCTGTAGCAGTGGAATATAAGTTTCTATGTTGTTATACCTGTATATGGATATAATACTAGTTATATCCTAATGTGTGGTTGTGAGATTTATTGTATCATGTAGTATTTTTGATTTAATACTCAACCCATCCTTGTATATAGGGTTCCCAACACCTAATGGACTTCGCATGGTTGTTTTACCCCAATATATTGGTGGTGAGGATGGATAGATTATTACACTCTTTAGTCCCTCTCTTCTATTTTTAGTGTTATATAATGGTATTCATGGTGTCTACGTACTCATATATTTGCGTAGGGGGATATAATTTATTTTTTTAATTCAGAGACATGTATCTCAAAATATACTATCCATGTGAAATTATATATATGATGTCATTGGGTTGTAAGATATCATGCTATACTATATAGTTTGTGGGTATTTATGGATTAATGTTTGATACCCAATGTATAATACACACCATAAAATATATGGTGGAATTGAAAAAATTATTTACTACTATATAGTTAGGTGGAATTGATAATTGGATGATGTGATCCATGTGAAACATATGTTGAAGAAATCCCCAAGTGTTTATAGGATTGCTTCTTTTGGAGAGAAATGGATCAAAATGTGTAATGTTTGGGAAGAAAATAATAAAAGTAAAGAAAAATATGTTGGGTAACCAATTTTTTATTATAATAATATACGTTCACTTGTATGGGAGACATGGTGAGAAATAAACATAGAGTGGGTGGGAACATTGTACATATTTTTGGGTGATGAGTTTTTTTCAACAAATACTGTTCTATAATTACTATTATTTCATTATCAATTTCATGAGAAGCTACATAGATGATCCAATATTGAATACATTTTATGCTAACCTAATGTATTTATGAAATTTATTCTAGTTGAATGTATCACATTAGAGAATGGGCTGCATATTACACCCTCATGGTTTTTCTAAAGCTATTTGGGCTTCGTGGATATTGATAAATTTACCCTTCTGGTACATGTAGTTTATTTTCTATTTTTATGGTATTTTATAAAACTACATATAAGAACAGGGGACCAATATTATCATTATGTGATAGATATGATTAGTGTGTCTATTTTATAAATTTCTTCTACATGTTCTTTTAGAATGTCATGAATCACATTTTCATGTTTGATATACCCTCAAAGGTAGTTTCTAACCTAGGGCCTAGATGAGGTAGGATTCATGGGGTCACTACCTCCCTTTACACATAGTCAATATAGGATGTGTACCTTGGGGGTGGTTGGGACAATATGGGAGAAACCTATAAATCATTATTACGTAATTTAAAATTTAGTCTATATAGAATCCTCCCCTCTAATATGGAAATTTCAAATCATTTAGATCTAGTTTTAGTAATATAATATATTAATATATAAGTTTCATATTTTCTAGAATATATTGGAAACTTTATTCTCATTATTTCCAGTTTTTGTTAGTTATGTTAGTTATTTAGTCCAACAAGAATCATAATTTTAAATGACATTACAATACCAACCATGATTATTGTAGTTGATATATGTTCGTATAGCCAGTCTTTTTGGTTTTAAGATGCATTCGTTTATTTTAGAATGCATTTAACTCATAATCTATTTTTTATAACCATATTATTATTTCTTAAATATTATTTGACCATATTATACTATTCATATTCAATTTCATTATTGATAGAGACAATCATTCAAATGTGCAGGGGTAGAAATTGTGAAATTATAATTGAATGGAATGAAAACATTGGAAAATGGTCATCTACTAAATTATGATATCAATAAATTGACCTATAATCAATCTAATACATGATTTTATAACTATGAATTATAGTGAAAATTGACCGTGAAAATATAATTACAGTGATAGGTCTCCTAAATTTTGATAATACAATGTAAATGAGTTCATATTTATATCGTAACATACATTAAGGAATAAAAAATAAATTTTCATTGGTCGGGATCAACCACATATTAATATAATTATTTTACTCCAAAAAAATTTCCAAATTAAAATTTCATTATAATATTTTTATTTGAATTTTGTATCTATCATCAATGGGTCATAAATGATCAAAATATATTAAATTGAAATAGAAAATATATGGATCAATTGTATTTTCTTTCTTGATCTTTTGGTGTCAACCATGAATCAATCCTTGTTTATAATATTCAACATCATAAAAACTATGATTTCATATATTCAATAATTATTAATTAATGGTACATAACCATTATAATGTTCAAAATGAATAAAAATTGATAATACAAGATTTTATGAAATATTAATTTAATGTTATTATTATTTAAATTTTTTTAAAAAAATAAAGCATCCATATGACCCCTGAATTGTTTGGAATAATTGAATGTGCAGTTTGACATTCACAAACATATACAAGTGAAAAATCATTAAAAGAGCATAGAATAGAGATAATATTTTTGAATTTAAAGGAAGATATAGAATCATGGATCACAATACAATGAAGAGTACATAAAATTAATTTTAGTTCTCAATGTTAAACCATTGGTCACACATTTATTTTATAGGAACATTCATTGTTGAGACTATATCGGTGAGGCTTATGTTACTAAATGCATAATTCAATATGTGAATTTTTTTTCAAAATTCATAGGTTTTAGATGCCTATTTTATTATAGAGGTTTTGTTTCGAATTTTGATCGGGTGATGAATCTTATCACATTTTGAATAGGAGTTTATATTTACCATTGAAAATGATAATCATTGTGTCACTCCTTGAATTGTGTTTTCACATCCATAGATTGAATATCCAATTAGCCATAAATATTCAATATCCTTCTATCATTAATGTAAATTTTTGGGTAGTTATAGGTAGAATTTTTTACAATCATTATACTCTATTAATCAACCTTTATCATTGCTCTTGGGATATTGATTCCAAAAATTTTGTTTGATTTCCCTACCATTTATCTTTATTTTCCAACAGTAAGTCATTCTTTACAAGAAAAAGATGTGTTTTTGAGATATAGTTGTGTTGGGTGATGTTATAGATAATGCATGATGTGTAATGGTGTATCATATGTTTCAAACACATTCATGTTTGTACAATCAGTGATTCTGTCCTTATGACCATCATATTCATTTATAGGTCTTGTGTAGGGAATTAGAATTTATCTTATGATGAAGGGGATCCATTTTATCTTTTTATTTAGTCCATATATGATATTAACATGTTTTTTCCATTTAGGTGGACTCTATGTCCTTATTGAAGATAATAATAAATAATAACAAATGAAATTTATGGGAAATGTTTTCTTAGATATGATTACATGTTAATGTTTCATTGATTATGATAATATACATAATTATAATATTTAGTAAAAATAAATATTATTTTATTAATTGTGTACGATGGTTATGTTGAGAATCTACAACTTTTGTTGTGAATGTTTTTTAACACACCATTCAGAAAAGTTTATGAATGTAAAAATCATTATTAACTGGTTTTGTGTGAATATTTAATATTTAATAAAAATAGTCATGAATGATATGATGTAGAGATCAAAAATCAATATATTATTTCATTAAGAATTAAGGGATTTAAAATATTATCCTATGTGTCGTGATACGATTTCTTAATTTGTCTTTGGATTGTGTTGTTTAAATTTGTTTCATATGATGATGTCAGTGATCAATTTAAATGTAGAATATTTTTTGGTGGTTGGGTTACATATGGTTTTGGCATGTTTGTGTGGATAGTTATTTTATAGCGGATTTTTCTGTGATTTCAGTTATATGATTAGTTTTTGGAAATGGGTTGTTTCCGATGATGTGATGGGGATTTTTGTGAGATGGTTTGGTTGAAATGTAATAGATTTTTTATTGATCAGAATTTTTTATAGGGAACTTTATCATTTATAAATTATATTTTAATGTGTATGGTTAGGAAAAAACATTTGGGAAAATATTTATGTATAGAATGTTAAAATTTTTTGGAATGTAATTGGAAATGGAAGAGTTAAAAAAGTGGTGTGTTTATATATGGATATACATTTAATATATAATTGGATATTTTATTAAATTGGTCCCGATAATTGATTGGAAATATAAGAAAAATACATGAAATTATAATGAGAGATTAATTATCAGCGTTTTTGTGGACTTTTGGTTTCGTACATTTTTATTAATTTAAGAAATAGTAGGTGGTAGATGTCATGAGATAATGCAGTGTTGATATAGCCTATTATACTATTCTTTGATGTGAACCATTATGACTAGTATTTCATGTGGTCTATTATACATGTATTATTTATGTTACATCTTTATGAACCTAACATGAGTTGATTATAATTTATAAAATCCTCAATGTTTGTGTGTGTGTTTACTTAATATTCAAGATGATAAGTGAATATGTTTCTTATTACCCATATTTTGTGTTCTTTCATTGATTGTAGTATATAGAATTTTCACCTCGATGGTGGAGAAAACAATCCAACAATGATACATTTGGTGGTGATGTCATATATTGGGAGGATATGATATATTATTTTGCAATTCATTATAGGAGGATTGAATGATATTGATTCCCATCATATTCCTAAGAACCAATTTATGTAGTTTATTGGTTTTTCATTGATACATATTGGTAAATATGATTATGGGGTAGTACGAGTTTGTATTTGGATTCTAAATGATGTCAACATTGGATGTTGAGCCATGAATGAGGCTAGGGTGTTTAGGGTTATGTCATGACCCATATCCAACTCAGATTGATATAAGATCATAGGTATATAAATGTGAAGGAATCATATAATGCTTGAACTTTTAGTTGAAAAATTAAATTCAGTGGGGGCTCTAGTGATAACAAAATTTTCTATGTTATCACAAAATTATTTTATAAGAATGGATTTTTTATTTGGGGACTGAGAGATGGAATAGTGGGAATTGTTAATTAACCTTTATAGGTGAATTAATGTTATATACATTTACATGGTTTATTTGTATTCAATTTTCATATATCCACAATAGTCCATGGGTATTCAATCATTGAGTATACATGTTAAGATCAACCAAAGTATATATAATTTTTTTTCACATTTCTAGGAGGTCGTTGAAGGCCAAGCATGACATTAATAGCTTGGAAGGTTTGTAATATATTTGGAATTTTGTACTTTTGAGTCTCTATTGGTAGTATTTTATTTTGGAGTATCTAATTGTATTTCTAGACACATAATTTTTGATTTTTGATATATTATATATAATTGAAATCTTGTGAATCCTTGGTTTTGATCCTATCTTATATCGTTGACATAAATTATTATATTATTCATCACATTTTTTTATATAAGCTCGTTGATAGTATCGAACATGGATCGTAATAGAGGTTTGGCATGGGGTTGATCATCCTCTTTAGTACCATCCTAAGAAGGTCATTAGGGGTTTTTTTTGGAAGATTTTCAATCCTTTTGATAATTTTATCTTTTGGTGCCAAAAAATAACATCACTATAAAATGTATGGTTTCACTCATCCAACATCACATATAGAATATTTGATGACACTATAAACAAAATACACCTATTGAATATTCAATGACCATAATTCCAATAACACCAGTCCATTGAATGGAATTATAATTGGATAAAACATGCATAACCTCACAAAATTCACCATCCAAAAGGCTTGTTTTATGGAAAATTGAAAAATATCCATACATAAAAAAGTACAATATTCCAAAATATCACCATCCATTAACCAAAACATCACTGAGGCTTCAAGATTAATTATCCATTATTTAAATGTCTTGTTGCAAAACAAATATTCTTTGTTTTTAGCCTCCTATAATGTTTTCGACCTCTATCTCATTCTCCCCAATTAAATTTAAAATGATATAATACTTAAGGTTGATATATGTAATCTAATCATTGAACAATATATTTTTATTTTAAAGGATTATATTTTAGATATCATTGAAAATAATTTTACATTCTTTAACCCTTCAAAGATCCTATATCAATTTATTTATCAACATTATTTATTTGATAGGTTTCATTTTCAAAATATATTAATATTTAGTAATTTTAATATTACATTACTTCAACCGAAGGATATCTAATTCATTTTTTCGCATCCTTATGTTAACATGGATCTAGTGGTTCAGTATTGGGAATCTAAATCTCCTATGAAGTCTATATTAACAAATCCTTAAAATTGAAATTTCTCCCCAAATAAAGCTCCCCATTTAACATTCGTTTACAATATATAATGATACGTGGGACAAATTCTCACTCCAATTTACACGGATTCAACTTAAATACACTCAAAAAAGTCTATATTAAATTAATGATTTTCCAATTAATAATTATAAACTCTATGAATCTTCTTATAGTTATAGAGTATGGTAGCCATTCCATGTTGTTGAGTTCTTTTTTAAATTATAGGTTCTTCAATGTTGGAAAATTTGGGATTTTTTTGATATGTATTTTAAAAAACATACACTTTATCATGACAAAACATTTAATATTATTATAGATTTATTCTGTAAAGATTTAAAAAATAATCTAATTTTCCTATATCTCTAGATCTACATTCTCATGATTTACGTTACCAAGATGAGATCCTTCATTTTTGGACTTTCCAAAAAACATTCATTTCAAATCCCGAATCTTCATATCATCTAGTCGAACTACCAACATGGCATCGAAATAGAAAATGATGAATGTATAATCATCCAATTTCATATAGTAACAATAGTTCAAAAAGATACATCTTTTGAATACTTCCACGTATATAAATTCATTGATTTTTTATTACACTATAGTAACAAATTATTTAATTATTACTATATAATTTACATAGAAAATACAACTTCTATATAATGGGAATCCTAATTGTTTATAATAGTGTATTTCTTCCTCCAAATTTCCATGATGGAAATTTGTATTGAAATACATCTCCACTTGTAAAATATATTCAAATTAATCAATTTATAGAGATATAAAAATTTAAAAATGATTATAAATCTATGATAGTAACATAGATGATTCAACTACTTGTTTATTTTAAAGATGATTCACTCCCATTATATCATTTTTATTCATTTCCGAATTAATTTTTCCCTAATCTGGTAATCCCATATATTTTGAAATTACAATTTCACTTCTAGAGGTTTACCCATCTCCCAGGTTTTTTCACTATAATGATTACATCCCATTATTAAAAAATGTAACCAAATATTGCACGTCATTGATCGATGACTGTTTTTCTATATACTTGGGATAATCTAAATCAATTAGATTTATTAATTTAAAAATATCTGAAAATATTTTTATATTTATTAGGATTCTCATTTATCTCCAATGTAGAAATAACTCTTCTAAACCACTCATCTCTTCTCCTTATACAAGTACCTAAATATTTGGTACTCCCAATTGAACATCATCCCTTATAGATCAATATTTAATTCCTTAAATTGATCAATATAATTTTTATCTTGTTCGTTCAAAACTTATTTATGTTTTATATCATTTTTTACATTCAAATTACCCACATTGATCAATATGGACATCAACAATGGATATTTCATTATCTTTTTCATTCGTGAAGTTCTAATCATTTACCCGAATATTCTCATTAACGAGAACATATCTTATCCTAATGATTTGTCACATATTTTCTATCCTTAAAATTAAATCCAATATATTCATCACAATATAAGAAGAAAATAACAAATATTGGATTTTTCATCCTGATTTTATTTGTATTTATAATTTACATATACATATTATAATCTACAAAATGAATCAAAGATTTTAAAATTATAATAATGTTTTAGACCAAATTTTCTCTACTATTTCCTTCCCAACTATCAAGGTTTGCATATAATATGTTGATATGGTGTTTTTCTATGATAGTCCACACATGATAACTTAGGTATTCCATAGTTCCACCAAAATCTATGAACCTCTTATACCAATGGCTAATTTGAAATTTGAGTAACTCCATTTTGTTATACAGTTCAAGGAATAATATTCTCATGCATTTTCACATATTTTATTAGTTATATTTCATATTTCTATCTAGTTTAATCTACACCATTCTCGATAAATATGTATTTTAAATTCTGACCACAATACCATTATTCTAACTATATCCTCTAAAAAACATGAAATATGAAAAATTCAAATTAAAAAAACCCATTATTTCCATGTAGCATCATTGATTAATGATAAAATACTGCTATAACAACTATAGTATTAAAAAATTCTAGGTACACAATCATCAAAGTGTTCTAAATCCAATTTTTAGTTCATTGTCTTCCTTTTACCTAATTTTGAAGAATATTTTCTAACCTTTACCTAAACTCACCATTTACAGTTTCCTATTTTTTATGTTCATGAATTAGTAATATGTGATCATTGAGAAAATACATGTTTATCTAACTATAGTGTATACACATAAGATTATGGGATATCATGTATTTATAAATTATACAAGGGAAAAATTCAATCACATACGAATTTCTATTCATGTGAATTGTCCCACCATTATCTCCTCATGCAACTATCATGGTATCTCATGTAAACGGTCATACCCCTTCTAAAAAATATTCTCATATCCATATTATTTAATATTTCCAATTGAAATAATAGTTTCCTACAACAAAAGAATGAATAGAAATTTTTTTCAATAATACAATAATTTTTATTAAGTAGATGAATTATATTTTTTAAAAAATATAAAGGGATTCTAATTCTACGAGGTGAACTTTACCAAACATGATAGTAGATTGTTGAATTTTCATGATTAATTTATTATGGAATGGAAATTTTATTTAGATTCAATATATCATGATTATATAAGATATTCTTAGTCCCCATGTTTTTATTACTCACTCCCTCTTGTCCAATGTTATTTTAACTACCTTTGGAAAAAAATCTGGTTTTCTTTATGTTCCATATTCAATAGTTCTTGATATTCACTCTCTTACCATTCCTATAACATGTATCACCAGATCCAAATAATTTTTTTACTAAAATCATTATACATAACAACCATTGACCACATTTATTATTTTGTATGGGGCGAAAGCCCCCATTCACTATAATTAATGGAACTAACAGATTGTTCTTGAACGTCAATCCACGTGAGCTCTACATTCAATAATAAGTTATGAAAATATTTAATCACCAAGAAACATTTCCAATGGATTTACTAACCGTTGTTAGTGTTTTATTCATGATTATTTCAAGTTAATATAACAATTTAATCACTCATAATTAAAATAAAACTATATCCTTTGATGATTTTTTACGCCATAACATTTATATTGAACTCATTCACATGACCATCCAATTTTATTCATTTCAAAAACCTTAAAGAAAACTAAAAAAAATAAAATAAAATTACGGTCTGTAGGATTCTCATACATATCATCCAAATCAAATAATGTATGCATTATATATTTATTCTCATTGAGGTTGAATGTTACATTAAATTATAGTGACATAATTACAAACTCCAATGTATTTCTATCTAGCGTTTACCACTGTGTCATCTCAATTATGTCATGTATATAAATTTTAAATAGAAATTATATTTGTTTCATGTTAATAAAATATTCTCTAAAAATAATCATGATTCCAAAATTCATTCCAAAATATTTATTGATCAAAATCATCCATTAATATAATTATATAAATAAGCTATTATTTTTTAAACCTCAAGGATTTAACCAAATGATTTGATACAACTTTTTTGGGATCCTTTGAAACTACGATTAACCATGCCTGTAATAGAACTACCAGATTAGCGAACATCAATCCACATTAAGCACAAACATATTATTACAGTTGATAGTCTAAAACTCCCAATTTTCCCTTTGACATATTGGAAGGGATGTAAATATAAATTGAATAGTACTAAATTTAGCAATCATCCCATAATAAAAAAGATGAAAAAAACAATTATGTAACAATAACAATTATATAGTAACAAAGGAAATAGTATTAGAAATAGAAATAAATGATATAATCATTTGAATTGAATCAGAATATATGTCATACATGCTCAAAATAAGCACCACTTCATCCTTTTAAATTATAATTGGAATAAATTTATTTATATATATATAAATTAAAATATAAATGAAATTTAAACAATTTATTCTCTATTAGCTATAGAAATTTTAGAAATCAATCATGTTATAAGATCAAAAAATTATTACATACAAAACACATCAGGTAAAACTAGTGAATTATAATCCCAAGATATGATAGTAAATATCGAATTGATGCTTTATCTCAGCAAAAAATTGATGAGAATCCTGTCTTGTTGAAATTTCATTGAATGGGTGATCAAACATAACAAAATACATGATGTGAATGTCTGATTATTCCACTACCCATAAATATGTTGTTCATTGTAGTCTCCACATTATACAACTCCAGATTCTATAGACTATAAATATGGGGACAAGATCAATTGAACATTAGTTTGTTGAGTAAAACCACACTACACAACCCATGAATAATAATATATTTCTACCGCAAACAATATATAAAAAGTGAAATTTGAAAATTTGAAAATTCATTATCACATATACAATAATAATAACCCCACACATTATTGAGGTTTCATTTTAATATATATATAAATAAATCTAATCAAATATACTTTTACAATTAAAATTAAATCATGCTACATCAACATTAAAAATCATCAATAAAATATGATTTTATTATTACAAAATAAATTTTTATTTATTCAAATGGATTCCATAAGAATAATTTTGGTATATTTAACATAGACATTAAATTTATTATTTATTATTTTATAGTAATAACAATAATTTTTTCATGACATTTGAATTGAAAATGTATTTTTCTATTCTGAATTTAAAAATAATTATTCTTCAAAATAATATATTCCTTGAATCAAAATAATTTTTCTATTACATTATAAAATATTAAAAACTATTTAAAAAATATTTTAATTCTCTTAAAAGTTTTCCACTCAATAAAAAATACATTCATTTTATAAAAAAACGATTATCCATGTTATTCCATAAAAATTAAATACTATGTTTTTTTTATAATTTCAAAGATTATAATCATTTTATGTCCATAAAAATAAAAAATATATAGTTTTTTTACTTACTGTGTAATTGAATTAATAAATATATTTATTTTAAATAAATGAATAAATAACTTGTAAAAATAATAATGTTCTATAAAAATTATGAAATTTTTAATTAAACTCTATTATATTGTTTTATTATTCAATACATTCAAATTAAAAAATTTTAATACTTCATGAATATTAATAATTCAGTAATATCAATTAATTTTTTATAAAATATTAATATTAAATAATTAATTAATAAAATTGTTAATAATTTTGAGAAAATAATAAATTTTCATATATTTAAGTATTTTAATATAATTTAGGCTTTTAGATATTATTATAATTATAAAACAATTTTTTAATAATGCCACTCAAAAAAAGATTTTTTTCTTTTTTCATTAAAAACCCATTTTCACCAATTTTAAGATAATATTGATTTTACTTTTTTCATTTAAAATATATTCATCTCATCACAGTCAAAATAAAAATAATATTTTATGCCTTTCATAAAATATTAATGATTTAATTTTTTATAACAAATAAATTTCATCACTTTCAAAATACACAATAATTTTTTTTAATATATTTAATATATAATCATATGTATTACTCAACTAATTTTTGTAACAATACATTGGTGTTTTAAAAAAATATTTGGCACTCTCTAAACAACTTTTTCTTTATTATATTGAAAAATATTTTAATAGGCTTTTCATTTGAAAAAAATTCTCACACTAGTCGAACATGACTACAATAATACAAAGTTATAAATATTTATATATAGAATGAGTGAATTCCTAGAGAAGGTATAATAGTAAAACACATAGATTATTATCTATAAAATAATAAAATGTTTTTTATCATATGTATAGAAAAAACATATTTCATTTTCCATAAATAATATTTTGATTATTTGTATTGAATTTAAATTTCATTTTTAATAAATTTAAAAACATTAAAAATTTATGATATTTTATTTAATGAAACAGTTAAAAATTTATAAAAAAAGAATATTGGTATCCCCGTTTATAAAACATTTATGAATAATTCTTATCCTGCTTAGTAATATTTAATGATTATTCTATTATCAGAAATCACGATGTGGATTAATAGAGACTCTATTTTGTTATTTATTAATTTTTAATAGTTCTACACAAATCTATATATTCAATCACTTCCCTAGAATCAATACACCATTGATGGATTACATCAAATAATTCCACTAATACCTCTTGGGTAGAGATAATATGTACAAAAAAATGGGATGTCTATGATTTATGGGTTTTGAGATTATGAAATATGTTTTAATTTTGTTAGAAACTATTAATGTTAAACAATGTCACGCCATTTCATACTTTCCAAACTAGTCATTGACCATCACCTTCAAAAAAAAAATTCTTCATTGATTGATTTCTACCATAATTCCTAATTTCTCTACCTTTCTCTCCCCAAACCCTATCTCTCACTATATGACTATTTCACATTGTATAAGACATGTGCTCTATATCTTTCTCACAATCATTCATTATTTCAACCACCAATATGATAAAATGATCACTGAATTATATAAAAAATATAAAATACAAATGAAATCTATTAAAATATCATAATGTAGTGACATAGTGTTCTCATGAGAATTTCAATGAAGTGGGGTTCATGTAATAGAACTTGTTTTTAGTATCACTTGATATGTAATCATCCTGATGAATCTGAGAAGACAACATCTGAAAGAAGAAATGGAATTGAATTAATCTTTTAACCAATTTAAATTATAATATATTAATATGTTATTTGATAGTATATGATATATATATAACATAACTTAAACAACCTCTCTAATATGGTTTAGAAACGATTTGTGCAGAAAATGTACAATTAATATTTAAAACTTTTATAAAATATATACTATAAATTGAAAATAATTTTATCAAATCATCATATGAAATTTATCATTGAGTCACTTTTTGTTTATTTTCTGAAATGTACTTATTTACGATGATTAATGAATACATTAATTTGTGTAGAAAACATCCTTTTAAAAAATCACAATGAAAAATAACTTTTAAAATTTGTAATAATTTAAAATTAGAAAAAATATTTACAATGTAACTATTTTAGGTAATTTGAATCAATTTTATATAAATTAACTATTAAATACATTTTAAATGATTTGTATTTTCAATTTTAGAACTCTCTTTTTGTCACATCTATGGGTATAATATTAAATGGAATTATGTAAATTATTTGAATATAACATGAATAAATGGATTATATATTTGAAATAGTAGTAGTTTATTATATATAATATATTCTGCATAATTTTATATTTTCATGAATAATAAAATAATAAAATAAAAAATTTTATCAGTTAAGGTAAAATTTGATTTACAAAGGGGTAGAACTAAGAAGATATAGGAAGAAAATCACTTACGAAATTGTCCTAAAACATGTTTGTGGAAATTGTAATACCTGATCACATATTAGTGTATATTATTACCCATTTTTTGGGTTTTGGCATGATAAAAACATGGTCACAAATAATTTATTTCAATAATTCAATGTACATACTATCCCCCACTTATAAGTGGCCACCCCTCTCCTCCACTATCCACAAATACAGAGATCGCTACAAGAAATCCATCCTTTCCCAACCACTCTGAACCGTTGGTATATGTTATACCAACGGTTCCGGCAACCGTGGGGAAGTAAGCAGTTGTGAAAGGCTTTTCCCAACGGCTTAAAAGGAACCGTTGGGATAGGTTAGAAAAAATCAACCTACCCCAATGGTTGTGCCAACCCGTTGGGAAAAGCCTTTCCCAACGGTTTGGCCCGTTGGGGAATCCCATGAATATTTTCTTTCACAACGGTTTGAACACCATTGGGAAAGGTTTTTACCAACGGTTCTACCAACCGTTGGTAAAAACACCAATTCCAAAAGCTATCCCAACGGTTTAATGAACCGTTGGTAAAAACAGCTCTATATGGGCTATGCCAACTGTTTGAAACTGTTGGCATAGGCTTTGCTGTGCAAATTGCACAGCAGCCTGCAATTTGCACAGCAGGTCTGTTTTGGGCTCATTTTGGCACAGCAGGTCTGTTTTGGGATCATTTTCAATTCAATTTTCATTTTCAATTCAATTTTCAATCCAATTATTGTAACTGCAACACATATACAATGCAAACATATAGAGAACAAACCAACACATTTAAATAATGCAAACCAACCAGCCAACACATATAATGCATCCTGGAAATATACTCATCCATAATTAAATTAGAATTCATAACATAATTATAAACATACATAATTCATTTAGAATTCAATTTAAAATTTAGATGACCATCATATGTGGAATCCGGAATTCAATTCATAATTTGATTGGTTTTTTGTACACCATATATTTTTACTCGAAATCATATACATTTTAAACAAAATACATACACCTAGAATGATACCGTTCACACCATGCCTCGGATTGAGGCGAGGTTAACTCGTACACGTCACAAATGACTCATTGATCGTTGTCCTAAAGTATCAACATATTCTGAAATCATTTGGTCAGTTTTTTGTATGCCAGTTGTTGTTTTCACATAAAATGAAGTGTTTTTTAAATAAAATAGAGACACTTTGAACGGTGCCGGCCACACCGCACCTCAGATTGACATGGTTTTGACTCGTACACATCACACATGAACCATTAATTGTTGTGCTAAAATATAAACACAATCAGAATGTGTTTGGTTGGTTTTCCGTATGTATTTAAAATGTAGTCCATTTTAATGAAAATAGATACACTTAGAGTGGTCTCGGCCAAACCGCGACTTGGATTGAGGTGCAGTTGACTCGTACACGTAACATATGACCCATGTATCGTTGTCCTAAAATTTCAACAGATTCTGAATGCGTTTGGTCGGTATTTCGTATGTCAGTTGTTTATTTCACTTATAATCATGTCCCTTTTAAACAATAGAGATGCAGTTAGAGTAGGACCGGCCATATCACCTTTCATATTTAGACGTGGTGGACTCGTACACGTCTCAAATGACCCATGAATCTTTGTCCTAATGTTTCAACACAATCCGAATGCGTTTGGTCGGTTTTTCGTATGTTAGTTGATGTTTTTCACTTAAAATGACGTCCTTTTGAAACTAAAGACATACACTTTGAGTTGTGCCGGCCACACCGTGCCTCGAATTGGGGTGGGGTTGACTCTTACACGTCACATAAGACCCATGGATAATTGTGCTAAAGTATCAACACAATCAGAATCCGTTCGGTCGGTTTCCGTATGTCATTTGTTGTTTTCACTAAAAATGAAGTCCATTTTAAATAAAATTGAGACACATTGAGTGGTGTCGGCCACACCGCACCTCGTATTGAGGTGGAGTTGACTCGTACACGTCACATATGACCCATGGATCGTTCTCCTAAAGTTTCAATAGAAACCGAATGCGTTTGGTTGGTTTTCCGAATGTACTTAAAATACTTTCCATTTTAAACAAAAGAAAGTCACTTAGAGTAGTCCTGACCACAACGTAACTCGGATTGATCCCGGGTTGGCTCGTACACGTCACATATGACCCATGGATCGTTGTCCTAAAATTTCAACAGATTCCCAGTGCGTTTGGTCGGTTTTTCGTCTGTCAGTTGTTTATTTCACTTATAATCTTTTCCGTTTTAAACAAAAGAGACACATTTAGAGTGGTACCGGCCACACCGCGTCTTGGATTTAGTCAGGGTTGACACGTACACGTCTCAAATGAACCATGTATCATTTTCCTAAAGTATCAACACAATCCGAATGCGTTTGGCCAGTTTTCCATATCTAGTTGATGTTTTTCACTTAAAATGGCGTACTTTTGAAACAAAAGACATACACTTTGAGTTGTGCCGGCCACACCGCGCCTCGGATTGAGGCGGGGTTGACTCGTACACGTCACATATGACCCATGTATCATTTTTCTAAAGTATCAACAGAATCAGAATCCGTTCGGTCGGTTTTCCGTATGTCATTTTTTGTTTTCACTAAAAATGAAGTCCATTTTAAACAAAATAAAGAAACTTTGAGTGGTGTCGGCCACACCGCGCCTCGGATTGGGGTGGCGTTATCACATCAGAGCATGCCTCATCCCATAACCATATTAGTTGGGTATCATCATATGAGATTTACCTTTTGGAATTAATATTCACTTCCTCACCAGGTACCTGAGTAGATTTCATAGATATAATCATCTCACATCCTGTAAGGCATCCATTATGTATGATCTGCAGAATAATTTGAATGATCAATAATCATGCATGGGATCTTCCCATGATCACTATAGATTATGAGAAGGAATTATGATAGGTCACTTGAAGAACATCAAACACATATTTTAGATAATTTTAGACATAATATAATACAATAATGTATAAATCTATGGAATTTGGGATAAAAGGATGGATGAAATACTAAATTATGGGAGACTAAGGTGAAGGAAATATATGTTGACCCTAATGTTCATAACATGCATCACCTATGAAATTTTATTGCACTAGGAAATTTCATCCTATTCACAATACATTCCATTGGAAACCTATTTTGATCATTTGATGTCCCCTTGACATGTCAAATAAAATCAGATGGCACCCATGAATATGCCACCCTTGTAATGAAAAGCCTTTAATTATCACCATTCAGACTACATGTTTTCCAATAGAAATGTATCTCCTTCTATATAGGGGAATTGATACATATTATCTCAGTCTCATATTAAATGTCAGGAATGTTAGATGGCTCCATTAACACCCTCCAGGCACACCAACTAGGTCCTGTGATATCCTCAAATCATGTCACTATGGACATAAATCACCCTTCAAGACATGTCACACTGACTCTAGAGTTTCCGTCCCAGTGTGTCAAACATGTCTTTTGATGAAAATGGAGAAGATCACCAAAATCAAGAGATTCTCTATAGGCATTACATCCATTATCATGAAATTGCTTCTAGGATCAACCAGTCAGGACTTGTGATGTCCTCCAATCATTTTGTCCTTTATCATTAGAGAAACATCAG
Organism: Viscum album; assembly: GCA_963277665.1. Classification (NCBI taxonomy): domain Eukaryota; kingdom Viridiplantae; phylum Streptophyta; class Magnoliopsida; order Santalales; family Viscaceae; genus Viscum; species Viscum album. The sequence goes on along the minus strand of OY728147.1, from coordinate 561,152,893 downwards.
ACAATCCATCTAGGTTAGGAAAATTCATCAAAATATTTATAGGATCATGTAATTTCCATTGGAAATTTCCAAAAGAAACCCTCTATCATGCTAAGTATATAGTCAAGGCATTCCATGTGGAAAACCAACACATATCCATAAGAGAAGAAATCTAAAAATAATAGAATCTATATGCATTATAAAATTGTCCACCATTGGCATGTAAGCTTCTATAAAAATGGAACCATAGTATTTATGTTTTAATTAATGGAAAAATAAATTCATTAAAACAACTACAACAACTTGATTGAGATCAATTTTTACCTATTTGGATGGGGGGTGTACCTATTTAGACGGTGGTCGATGATGTTCGGACGGGGGGTTCACGAGAGCACGGGAGCGGAGGATAATTAGGGCTCTGTCTCGAATGAGGGAGAGCAGATCGGGGTTGCTATTTTGGCAAAACCATTACCAACGATTCGTAAAAACCGTTGGCAAAGGCAACCTTTCCCAATGGTTTCAATAAACCGTTGGGAAAGGGATAAGTTTAGCACCCCTTTCCCAACGGTTCTATAGAACCGTTGGGAAATGGGTCACTAGAATGCCCTTTGCCAACGGTTTCAGAAAACCATTGGCAAAGGCTGAGTATACCAACGGTTTAATTGAACTGTTGGTATACTGCCGTTGGGAAAAACCCAAATTCCAGTAGTGTATGTTTTTAACAAACACTCATTACTGAAATAAAAACCTTACTCCCCTACCAACATCTTATATAAAATTTATTTATCATTTAGTCATCCTATATTGTCTTTTAGTGCAAAATATCTATGAATATTAAGTAACATTCTTAAATTATATTTATTATTTATTCATTCTTCACCAACCTCATTAAAATATTATTAATATTAGAATATATAATAAAAAATCTGTCTTAAATATATTTATATTTTAGTTTTTTATTTTCCTAACCTATTTCTATATCTATTTCTATTAAATGGGAATAAATAGTTCATCATGTTAATGGCAGACTAACACCTTGCAAAACAGTGAAATTTTCATTCCATTAACACTTATAATGGATGGATATAATGATGTATTTGACACAATTATATTATATTTATTATATTAATTTTTATGTAATTTTATTAAATATATAAATTTATACATTTTATTAAATTTCGTTTATGATAATGTTTCATCTGTATATGGCTGATAACTGATTCAGGAATTGATGTGATTTTTTTTCACTTATGCTTTAAATGGAATATAATAAGGAAACATTTAATGAATATATATGACATATATGAGATGATAATGATCCTAAGAGAATAAATATTACATAGTTTATTAATAATTTAATTTTTAATTAATAATATTCTTTTACATGCGTACATACAACCAAGAAAATCCATGATGTAATGAAAATAATTTTACAAGTCCATCCGTTGAGATTGATTATAAAAATGTATATAATGATTCAACATGATATTTAAAAAATTAATATAATACAGTATTTTATTGATCTATATCATATAAAAACATTATATATCATTCAATAAAATTAAATAAAGATGAAACACGAAAATTAATAACCAGTGTAATAGAAAGAGTAAAATATAATTTAAAGAATGTTGGTAAAATATTATAAGAGGTTCATATATGAATATATATATATATATATATATTATTTAATTAAATAATAAAAAATTAAACATTATAAGGGATTATAATATACATCAAACTAAATGGGAGGGTGTGGTAAGGTATTTCATCATAATTTCATTTCATTGATAAATATTGTAAATTTTTCAGACCAATTTAATTTAAATAGATTACATTTTACAACATTGACATGAAATAATATTTTTTTGACAATTCATAATATATTTAACTATATTTTGAATTATTTCAATCCAATGTGTTTTACACATAAAAGATACCAAGAGGAAATCAATTTCAGAAGTCAATTTCACTACTTTGAATTATATTATATCTTCACTGTCTTTAATATATTTAGAGTATGTGTTTAATGAATTTTTTAATTGAATTTATATATTCAAACTTGATTTTTGTTTATTTAAATTTGATAAACATAATTGATTCGTTGTTTAATAATAACATCACTGTTCGAATCATTTTAATATTTTATTTATTAATATCATTTTAATCATGATTTTTTGTGATTGATTTTTTGATTAATCAAAATATTTGGTCATTTTATAATAAAACAATATAATCTAATTCTCTTATATTATTTCAACATGTTTTCAATTAATATTAAAATTAAGCTACTTTTTACATAAAATTATTGAGAAAATGTTTTCAATACCATCAAAATTCTATTCAATCATGAATAAAAAATCCATTTTCATTAATATCTCAATAATATTTATAATTTTATTAATATTATCCAAATTATTTATTAATTTTTTAATAGAAATTATATATTTCATATTTTTTTCAAAATAAAATTTTTTTTATCTATCATATGAAGATGCAATTTTCCATTTCTCAAAAACTGGGAAATGTATGATTCTATTTTAACATATATAAGTGGACAAAATATCCATTCATCGTTAAATTTAATTTAATTTAATAATAAATTAAAATATTAATTGATTAATTGAATAAAATTTCTTCATTTTTTTTGAAATTTTTATTTTCATAATGTGATTTTTAAAGTTGAATATTTTTCTTCAAGAAAGTTTATATTGATTTATTTGTGGTATTTCAAATCATTAATGTTAGTGACCAATTAGTTTATGTTTAAAAGAATTGGGATATGATCTTTTCTTACCATCCATATTTTTTAAATGGATGTTATATGATAATTTTTAGAACCTGAAGTGTTGACATTAAATATCATTATTCAATTTTGTACTCATTATATTTCTAAAGAAATATCCACTTTCCTACATAATTAGACATTAAATTTCCCATTAATAACTATATTATTTATCATCGATATAGTAATTTCCTAAACTATATAAGATTTATTAATATAATTCCTTACATTTATGGTTAGTTGACTTAATGTGGAACAATAAATAAATATTTATTCTACACTCAATATGAATATTTAGTGATATGAAAAATTATTTATCCATGAAATCGATTTTTCGATATATGAGGTATGATTTTGAAAAAACTATACATGTGGGGAATTGTTAGAGATACCCACTTTATATAAAATTATTCACTAGAGATGAATTATTTGGACAGAATTATCTAAATGGTTTCGGAGTATTACTAACCCATCATTTTTGAATCGTCTTTAGAAATATATTGAAATTATTTGTATCATGATTTCTGAGATCATGACATATAATAATTTTAAATTTACATCATTGAAATTTCAATTATTTTTATTATTTATGTTATTTTATCAAGGATTCTTTTGGATTCAATTAATTATTAGTTTAGATGTTAAATGGAATGTGTTTTCAGTTATTTATTTTTAAATATATATTATTCCTTATTCAAATATGATAGGCATGTTATTGATTAAATGGAATGCGTCTTTAGTGATTTTATAATTAATTTTTATTATCATAGTCTATTTAACTTAATGGGTTGTGAATTCAATTAGTTACCATTATTTTTGGACAATTCTTATTGATCCATGATATCTTCCATTAAGTATAACCATTACTGATCATTTTATCATAGCCTACCCTTTTTAATTTCCCAGGAATCCATGATGTGTAATATTATTGATATAAAAGGATATTCGAGAGGGAATGGTGATATTATCCAAAAAATGTAATATTTTTTCAAATTTATTTTGGTAATCATAAATTTATGTAGTTTTGAAAGAGTGATAAATAATTTTTCAATCCAGATTCAATTCCATGAATCATATTCCAGTGTAATAATGTAATTATACACCTCCATGTCATTAGAGTCTTGGTCAGTATTGATTTTTTGAAGGAATATTTATTATAAATAATTGGAACCATATTTAGGAAATAAGATAATGGGTAACATTACCATTTGATATTATTTTAGGATAAATATATAATTAATCCCCAAATTCTAATTTAGGAAAATATTATTAGGTTTTTATTGGATATATGTCGCTATGTTGATACTACACATGAATGTTGTTTTCGAATAAATGTACCTAGTTTTATTAAATCCAAAAAATGTACATTGGGATTTAACTTATCATAACCGCATTCTTGAAAATAAGCCTTACTAATCACCTTGGATTACAAATATAAGTGATATTGTTATCTTAATTCCCAATTTCATTACAATCCAATGTGGTGTATCTGAATAGATGATTAAAAATAATGACCTAGTTTAAACCTATTGTATTATATATTTAAAATAACATGGAATGAATTGGAAATACTATAAATGATAATGTTGTTTTCCCACTATGACTATTGTTTGTTTACTATGCATTATGGTTTTATTCAATGGATTAAAACGATACGAATATTGTTAAAATTTAAAATGATGGAAAATATGAGGCCTACATGAAACAAAATGGGATTTGTAAATAGATGAATGATATCATGAATACTATTGATCATTTACTGAAAAATATGATTAACAACCTAAATTTAAATGATTTTTTGGACTCACCAAAAAATAAAATTATGGATTCCATTAATACATTGAGTTAGGGAGACTATAAAGGATTTTAGGATATATATCCTTCATGTTATCAATGAAAAAGATACACTTAAATGTGGATGAATAAGAATGGATGTTGATTTGTTTTTAGAATACAATTACCTAAAACAATGAATTTCCAATGTAAAATGAATATTTGGATGACAAGAAAAAAAAATCATCCTAGGGATCTTGTAATAGATATATTTTAAAAAACTTGGTGAACATGAGAATTATCCAAATAAATTATCTTTACTAATGGTAAACCCCTAGTCCTAGATAGATCCTATGAAGATATAATATTGATGAGTTACTAATGTTTATTTATACAAAAATAAAATTTGTAATGGATTTTTAACAATGGTATTTTAATTATATAATTATGAATCATCTATGGTTTTTATAAAATAAATCATAAACATCTAAGTAATAATTATGTTAAGTGAAATATGGGTTATTGATATTTATATTGACCCTATGATCATATTTTAAAATAATCCTTTTTGAAATTATTATTGATTGAATATAACATAATTAAGGTTAATTTTTTGAAATTGTTCATGAATATTAATCATTGTTTTACTATCAGAAATGTCAGTTATTAATAATTTCATTACATTTTTGTTGGTTTATTATTAATAGTATTAGTAGCCATTAATATATATTTTATTTTTTTTTTGTAATTAATGTTCATCTATATTTTTGAACTTGATAATAATTATATTTATATTTCATTATAAAATGGATAAACCAAATTCCGGATGACAACACATTTCATCTAGAAAATCCTCATGGAATTATCCCAAAACCGATGGACAATAAGGGTTTAACACATTTAATTTTTTGGAACCATGGTCGTTCTATGCATGAATTAGAGTGTGGTTTTTGTCAAAGATACTTGTGCACCGTTGACTTTAAGGAGAGTAAAAATGAACTCCATTTGTTTTTCATGATCAGAACATGAAAATATGGAAAAGGGAGAAGGGAGTCCATGTTTTATGTTTGTCCGCGCAAGTGACTTGCGTGGTAGAGACTTTCATGCCGAAACTTTCGCAATGAGGGAAGTCTTGTGCGCCATCGCATAGGGAATCCAAATGCCTATAAATAGAGGTCGACCCCTACTCATTCGGTACAAAGTTCAGACAATGAGAAATTCAGAGCTCCTGTCGCCAAGGTGTTGTGGTCGCGCAAGTGGTGGTGGGTCGCGCAAGATGAATTTGTGTGACCATTGCTCGCTGCGCGTTTGAGGTGTTTTGGGTGAGACAGGGTGTAAGTCTCCCATGATTCGAGTTAGTGAAGGAGGTGTCACACAAGTGGTTTGGTGACACTAGTGATCCATGATTTTAAGAAGCACGACAGCACGTAGTTGCATGCCAAAATCGGTTTGGGATTAAAAGGATTTGAGCCGCGCAATATTGAAGTTAAATAAGTGAGTGTCGCGCAAGTGGGCGAGGTGAACTTGCACGCAGTCTTGAAACATGTGTACCGGCCTTGGAGAAGCGCACCAGGTGTGGTTGAAGTACGCCAGTCTTTATGGGGATGTGCAAAATATGGATGTTTTCCTGATACCTTTGGTGTGAAGTGAGATCAGTCTATAGTTGGAAGTTGGACTTCAACAGAGCATCTACATACAACATAGGATTCATTCATTTGCAATGATGAAGAGACCTTCATGTCTATAATCTAAGTGGGACTTCACTAATTGCAGTGAGCTAGGGGGAGTCAACAGGAGTGACCCGAGGGACGCAGCAGGCTATCCCTGAATAGTTTTTTAGGAAGTACGCCTGGGACATAGTGACTATTCCCAAACGTTTGTAATCTACAACAAGTGAAGAGTAGTGGAATTTGGTACGACTGAAAACCTGTCGGTGTATGCTCCTTGGACGTAGCCCTTTGTGGTGAACCATGTAAAAAGTGGTGTGTCATCTCTATGTGTGTGAATGTTTTTTTTATTCTCATATCCATCATACAGGTTAAACTAGATTCAACCAACGTGGGAACAATATCCGTCATTTTAAAAGAAAAATTTGACCCCCTAAATCACCTCTCCCCTCTCAGGGTTTCCTAGGGTCCTACAAGTGGTATTAGAAGGAGGTTACTGGTGTTTGATCTGTTTTATACCTCCATGGAAAATTCAACCAGTGTTAGGGGAGTTTCCCTCTTTGATGGAATTAATTTTCATATTTGGAAGAACATAATGAGATCTCATCTAAGATCACTTGTAATGGATGTTCTATTTTCCACTATGCAAGTTATATATGTAATTGATCCAACAGGGCTGGTTGTGACTGATGCCTATAGGAAAATTCATGACGCAGATGGAAAACCACAGAATTCTCTCACCGTAGAACTTTATGATCAGATTTATCTAAAAGTGATAAGTTGCACCTTCGAAAAGTCCATGTGGGATGAACATGAAAATATTTATGAATGGGATAACAATGTGAAGGAGGCGAAACTACATGTCCTGCACAATAGGTTCGATGATATGAAGATGCGTCCTGATGAGAGTGTAGATTCCTTCTTCAATTAAATTACTAATGTTGTTGGAGCAATACGGTGTCTAGGTGAAGAAATCAACGATGTTGACATTGTGAAGAAAATATTAATAAGACTTCCACCACATTACAATGCATAGGTTTCAGACCTTGAGGAACCAGATCTTTTCAAAATTTCTCGAGATGATCTACTGAGTCGCCTGGGGGCATATGAAATGAGGGTCAAATGAGAAGATTCTATATCTTGAGTGATCAAGGAAATCACATTCAAAGTCTTTGAGAAAATAAAAATATCAAAATATAGTAGTGGTGATGATAATGATGAGAAATAAATTTTTTATCTTATTGAAACGAAGTTTGAGAATGGAAACAGAAAATTAAAAAGGAAGTTAACTCTAGCTTGCTTTTGTTGTGGGAATGTTGGTCACATTGCCTCTCAGTGTTCAAGAATGATCGATGATGAGAATATTGATTCTGAAAAAATTGGAAAGCCTCTAAAAAGGTTTTTCAAATGGGGAGACATCAAATAAAGAATGAAATTAGCAAAGAAGAGTTTTTTCTATGAAGAGGAAGAAGATGGTAATGAATTATGTGATGAAGAAGAACCAGAATTTAAAACTGGGAACCATGCTTCCATGAATGCCACTGTTTGAAATTCAGAAGATACTGGTAGAGAAAATCAATTGAAAACTAGTTCATATCCCATGATGCAACATAAGGATGATGTTAGTAAGCTTAAGATTAAATGTAAGAGTTGTAATAAGTGGAATTCAATTGTTAAAGTATCAAATGAATATGTTGATCAACATGAAGCTAAAATTGACCGATTATAAGAATTGTTAAATCTACTGTCTAAAATAATTGAAGGAAATGATGATGTAGTGGATCTAAATCTGGGAATTGAAGAGCAAGAAAAGGTCATCACTGACCTCACATCCAGACTGGATGAAAATAACAAGGCTGTTGAGGGTCTTGAGGAGAAAGATATTACTCTTAGGATTAATCTTGAGACTGAATGAATTTCAAAATAATCAAGGAAGAAAATATAGTTTGGAAGGTTCTCAGACGCTGAGCTATTGAAGAGAAAAAAAGTGCCTCTAATGGAGTTGAAAAGATTTTAAACGATAAAAGACATGCCTACATGAAAAATAGTGGAATTGGTTGTGAGGAAGAATCGTCAAATGCAAGAAATAAAGGTGACCAAAATAAATGCATGATGAAAGTTGGTGATGTGGGAAAGTCTTCTAAAGTGGTGAAAATGAAACCCCCAATTCAATATGAATAAATAAAAGCAGACTATCCTCAAGCCTCATGAAAAAAGGATTCCTCATACTATTATCCCATAGAATAAGTAATGAGGATCAGTAGAAGTGAGAAGACATTTCCTCTCATGAAGTGTCAGTTCTATAGATATTTGTGTCATACCATCTCTTATTGTAAAGTGGAAAGAAGCTATTTGAATGGAGAATATATAAGTGTTCACCTGAGGAGAACAAATCCATATGTTATTTCTTTTAGAACAAAAAATTTCTATGGATATTGTTTTCATTGTTCTAACATTAGTCATAAGGATGTTAATTATAGGAACATGAGGGACATGGACACCTCATAACGTAGTTCATGACAAGACAAGCCTTGCCAGAAAGACATTGTTGTTCTTTAAAACAGGTTTTCTCCTCTCAAAGAAGATTTATACTATGAATAACCTAGGATCACAGAATAGAAAAATGAAAGGCCATCATTGCTCTTTACTCAATCTAATGTCTCATGGAAAGAATGGAAAAAATTGAGAAATTCAAACTTGCAGAGGTGGCCGTCAAAGCTACAAAAAGAAACAATGTCTGGATTCTGGATAGCAGTTGTTCATCTCAAATGACAGGTAATGTTGGCCTGTTAACGGATATCAAAAGGAAGGTTGGTGTTACAGTACAATTTGGTAATGATGTATCTTTGAAAATCAAAGGCAGTGGAAGTACTGAAATAGCTAATGGAGAGCTAAAGAAGACTGAAGTCTATTATGTATATGGCCTACTTCATAATCTACTCAGCATGAGTCAACTCTATGACTTGAGACTTATAGTTACTTTTAATCAAAAAGGATTCACTATCAAGGGAAAGACATGAAATTCACTAATGAAGGGTTGTAGAACAGAAGGAAACTTGTATCAGGATGATAGTAAAGAAAATGTTTGTTATATGACTGTTGAGGAAGAAAACAAATTATGGCATCAGATACTTGGATACATCAATCAAAAAGACAAAATGAAAATATCAAAATTGAGGATTATCATGTACATTCCCAACCTGATACGTGAGCGTGAAATGTCTTGTCGTGCTTGCATTTTTGGGAAGCTGGTCTGCAGTTCATATTGGCCAATGAAGAAAAGGGTACCTCATCTTCATCATCTAATTCATATAGATGTATGTGGGCCGATAAATGTTGTCGAAACTCATAGAGAATGGTACTGTTTCCTTTTCATAGATGATTACAGTAGAATGGCATGTGTTATGGTCATTCAAAAGAAACGACAAGTGTTTGACTGCATGAAAACATATTGGCAAATCGCCAAGAATGATACTGGACAAACAATCAAAGTGTTGCGATCTTACAATGGAGGGGAATACACATCCATTGAATCTAAAAATTACCTAGAGAATCATTGGATACAACATTAGGTATCACCTCTGCGAACTCCACAACAAAATGGAGTTGTTGAACGTAGGAATCGACAGGTGGACGACATGGTATAAACTATATTGATTGAGAGTTGTATTCAAAGACATTACTGGAAAGAGGCTGTTCAGGATGCAGTGTATATTCATAATCAAACAGGACTATATATGGGTGAGATGAAGGCACCATATGAATTTTGTCATGGAAGGAATCCCACTTTGAAGTACTTTCTTGTTTTTGGATGTAAATGCATCATCATAAACAAAGAAGGAAATCAAGGGAAGTATGGTGACAATGCATATGAATAAATTTTCCTGGGATACTTAGTTAACAGCAAAGCCTACAAGTGTTTCAACAAGCGATTAAGATGGATTGTGGAGAGAAATGATTTTATGATAATTGAAGAGAAAACCAGAAATGCTTCAACGAAATCATATGCCGATGTGATATAAAGTGAGGAATAAAGTGAACGTGGAGAAAATAAAAATACAGAAACAGAGGAAGATGTACAAAACACTCAGCAGTCACATCATGATGTTGATACAGAAGAAAAATCTGAAGAAGAAACTATGGATGGAGAGAATGAAACTGAACCTCACAGGTGAAATCGAAGAGCTAAGATTGATCCATCAAACATAATTGGGGACATGAGTGAACCCACACCAACATGGTGGATGAGTAATAACACGCAATCTGAATTTCTATTAGTTGTGGAGCCATCATCATTTGATGTAGCTGCAATGGATAAATCATGGGTGAAATCCATGAATGAAGAGTTAAATCAGATTGGAAAGAATCAGACATGGGATCTTGTCTAGATACTCGATGGTCACAATGTGATTGGTACGAAATGGATCTTCAAGAACAACTTTGATGAGCATGGATGTGTTATTAGAAACAAGGCACGACTGGTATGTAAAGGATACTCCCAGATTGAAGGCGTTGATGTTGAATAAACCTTTTTTCTAGTGGATTGACTAGAGCGAATTAGGATTTTCCTTTCCATGGCACTCCAAAGAAGATATATAGTATATCTAATGGATGTCAACAAAACATTATTGAATGGTGTACTCGAAGAAGAAGTCTAAATTGTAAAACCAAGAGGTTTTGTTCTTTGTACTGATGAAACAAAGGTCTGCAAACTGAAGAAAGCTCTATATGGTTGGAATCAAGCACCACGGGCATGGGATTCCCATATAGACTCGTATCTCAAGAAGATGTAATTTAATATAGGAGGAGTAGACCACAATTTATATTTGAAGAATTCTCCAAAAGACCAGTTCATTGTTCTGGTCTATGTTGATTACATTATATTTGGTCGCGTCAGATAGAAATCAGTGGAGGAATTTTCGTATTACATGAAATCATAATTTTAAATGTCTATGATTGGGGAGCTCACATATTTCTTGGGGCTGCAGGGGATATAAAGGCAGGATTACACTTTCATTTCTCAAGAAAAGTGTGAAAGAGAGCTGCTGAAGAATATTAATATGCAAGAATCTAAACAAATATAAACTCCAATTGCAGTTGGAACCAAACAAGGAAAGCATGAGGATGGGGCATCTGTATACCCCACTATGTACAGGAGGATAATTGGGAGACTACTTTACCTGACAGCGACACGTCCAGATATTGTCTTTGCAACCGGTCTAGCTGCCTGCTTTCAGATTAATCCAAAGGAGGAACTTATGAATGCAGTAAATAGAATCATTAGGTTTATTCAAGGTACTCAAAATTGTGTCTTATACATTTTTGTAGGAAGAGATAGTGAATTATCATCATTTTCTGATGCTGACTGTGTTGGTGATGTAGGGGACATAAATTCTACCAGTGGTGGAGCATTTTATATTTGGGAATAAATGTAATGGCTAGTAGAGCAAGAAACAAGAAATTCATTCTCTTAGTACTGCTAAATATGAACATATCTCTACAACAAAGGCATGCACTCAAATTCTATATATGAAAAAACAACTAACAGGTATTGGTGATGAGGTGAAGCAACCAATGTTAATTTACTATGATAAAAAGAAAGCAATTGATCTTATGAAGAACATGTTCAGAATACTCATACAAAACATATTTAAATTAGTTATCACTTTATCAAAGAAAAAGTTTAGAAAGGAATGATTAGAATAGATCAGGTGGGAACTGATGAGTAAGTGGCTGATATCCTAACCATTCCATAGTCAACAACTGTGTTTGAGAAGCATCGGTTGAACCTTGGTGTTCAGCCACCTCCCGGTGCATTATGAGGTTACCCAATACCCCTCAACCTAGTTATGTTGATTGTTTTTAATATATTTATGGATTTGATGAAGGTATGTGGGGTATATACTATATAGAGGGAGTGTGGATAGAGCTGAACAATGAACAATTACCAGTCTTAGGGTTTATTTTCAATGGGGGAGAAAGGAAAAAATTAAGGCATGTAATACTTTTATGAAACAATGATAATTCAGTGTCGGTGATTGGATGTGAAGGAATACATTGGATGGGAACCCAATTCAAGATTCCTCTCTTGTTTTCAACACCGAGCATTTCTCACATAGACTTAGAGTGTTGGCTGATTTGTTTCTTGTGTTTGTGGTTTGCCTATGTCTTGTTGTTTATTGAGTTAATTTATTGATTGCCAACAAACCCAAAGGCATATATTATTTGAAAAATTGTCATTCTATTCATGAATTAGAGTATGGTTAGTGTTTTCTATCAATCCTTAGTGGAAGTTCATAATGTTTTCCAGAAAACTGATCATACTGAATAAGCAGATAACAGTATGGATGGATTCACCATTTCCCATTGTTTACCAATTTTTTTGTGCCTGAAAATCGAAAAAATTAGAAAAGTGATTTTTGGAAATGAGACTTGTTCTCCGTTGATTTTATGGAGAGGAAACATGCACTCCATTCTTTTTTCATGATCAGAACATGAAAATATTGCAATGGGAGAAGGGTGCACATGTTTTATCTTTGGTCGCGCAAGTGACTTGCGCTGCAGAGACTTGCGCGCGGAAACATGCGCGTCAAGGGAAGACTTGGGAACCATCGTGTAGGGTATCTAAAAGACTATAAATAGAGGTCTAACCCTCCTTATTGAGTATGATTTTTGGACTTATAGAAAATCAGATCTCCAGTCATGTATGTGTTGTGGTCGTGCAAGTGGTGGTGGGTCGCACAAGATGAAGTTGCGTGATAGTTGTTTGTTGCCCGTCCGAGGTGTTTTGGGTGTTAAAGTGTGTATTTATCCCATGTTTGGAGTTGGTGAAGGAGGTGTCATGCAGGTGGTTTGGTGACACTTTCACGCTAGGATTTTAAGAATCCCAACAACTCATAGTTGCGTGACAAAATCTGTTGGGTCTTAATAGTATGTTAGTCGTAGATATTTGAAGTTGAATAAGTGAGTGTCACACAATTGGGAGTGGTGAACATGTGCTCCATCTTGAAACATCTGTGTCGGTCTTGGAGAAACGTGCCAGGTGTGGTTGAAGTACGCCAATATTTCTGCGACTGTGCGAAAGCTGGATGTTTCCCCGATACCTTTGGTGTGAAGTGAGATTAGTCTATAAGTGGAAGTTGGACTTCAATAGAGGATCTACATACAATAGAGGATGCATTCATTTGTGATGATGAAGAGACATTCATGTCTATAAAGAGACTGTTACTTCACCAAAGATACTGAGCGAGGGAGAGTCAACGACAGTGACCTGAGGGACATAGTACGCTATCCCTGATCCGTTGTAATGGCAGTAAGCCTTGGACAGAATGAATGTTCCCAAACCTTTGTAATCCACAACGAGTGAAGAATAGTGGAATTTGGTATGACCGAAAACATGTTGGTGTATGCTCCTTGGATGTATCCCTTAGTGGTGAACCAAGTAAAAAGTACAATGTCATATCATTGTGTGGGAATGTTTTATTTATTCTCATATCCATCATACTATTTAAACTAGTTTCTACCAACAAGGAAACAAGATCTGTTAGTTTAAAAGAAAAAGGTGACACCCCAATTCACCCCTCCCCACTCAGGGTGTCCCGGGGTCTGACATAATTTTCTATTAGGATGTTATAGTTATTATGTCTCTATTATTAGTTAAAAAATATGATAAATAAATATTTATGATGACCTGGTGTTTTTAGTTATTAGGATTGGAAATTAATATATTATATTTGATAACATGTTCTAACCATTTAACTTTTTAAAAATATATTGTCAATGAAAAATGTCTTATCACTCTTCTCAGGATATCTAGATCCAATAAAAGTGAATTGTTATTGTAGAGGAATAAGATTAGATTTATGGACATTCAATTATTGTAGTGTAAGATGAATTGGATATTGATTGAAGAATAAAAAAATGATGCAATTTTTCTTATGAAATAGAGACATATCATGAAATTATATTAACATACATGAAAAAACAATAAAATAATTTTACAAATTTCGTAAAACTATATTGAAAAAAAAATATAAAAATAATATCTGATGAATCCAATGAATTTAAATCTCTAAAGAGGCATGTTTTTTTGGTCCTTAACATTCAATTACACAATCAATTTCTTGTAATAAATTCCCTCTATAAATCTCTATATTTATGTATGCTTTTCTTAGAGGTCCATATATTCAATTTAACACAATTGATTCCTATATAAAATCCATGTTAAATGTTATTCCATATGACTTTTTTAGTTCTCGTTCTCTCTTATTAATTGGATTTCTTATTAAATATTTTAATGTGGGATTTCAATAAATGAATATTAAAATATTAGATCATTTATTTTAGATTATGAGATAAAATTATGTGGATGAAAAATTGTTTGTGAGGTAATTTAACAACCCAAAATTATAAAAAAATATTAATTTTATTCGATATCATTTTCAACATGATACAAGGAGTGTAAAAAAATCCATGAAAAATATTTCATTTAAATTAATCACTTCAATAGTTTGTGGAACAGACCACCCCGAGTCTAAATGCAATATAATGAAATAAGATAATATTAATTTTAAATTTAATTCGTTAATAAATATTGTAATATATAAATTATGATAAATATTGATATGTGTTTAATATATATAAAATAATAATTGTTTAAATGAAAATTAATTTATTCTAAAAAAATATTTTTTTCCTTAAAGATGATAAATCACTCCATTCTCACATAATTAGAAATTAATTTTTTCTTATGTTTCATAATATATATATCAAAAAATTATTATTTTTTAAAATTGAAAATAAAAATTATCTAATGGTTTGGATTATTTTCTGAAATGTCTTGTTTTTTGATTAATAATAGAAAATAATATTTATCATATAAAACCGCCTTTTAATGAAAATAATTACCAAGGATATGTTATATTTAATTTTTTTATATAAAATTATTTATATTATATTAAAATATAACAATTTTTGTTCATTTTTATCATTTTCAAATTAATTTTTTATTTTAAAACATCTTATACAAATGATAAATATATCCTCAAAAACCTACTTAATCATCTTACTTGTGAATATTATTTAAAATTGGATTCTTATATGTATCTGAATTGAATTGGATAAAATTGATTCATTATTTAGAATAGAAAAATCTATATTATCTAATATGGTCATTTTAATTTTCTCCATTATTAATAGTATAATCAACAAAAAATTATTTTTCATGATTATGGTAAAAACTAATTTATTATGTCTTAAAATAATATGATAAGGGATAAAACTCTATACAAACAAGTCCGAAACAATTTTTATAGCCTTATATAGACTTTATATCTTATAAGGTTCTATAGTGACCTATATTTAATTTTTTTTATCATTTTAATAGTGGTGTAATTGATTCTTTTCTAATATTCCTTGAGTGTCAGGTACCCCACATAAAAATGCCACCACCTCTGTTCCTCACATAAAACATCCAAATCTATATGGATCAGAAAATACAAACTTAAATTACATGATTAATCCCCTAAAATCTTCATATTTCTTATTTTTTGATTAAAAATGGATCTTAAGAAGGATTTTGGTTAAACCCTGAAGAAGTTGTCTATAGAATATTAAACATTCTTAAACAAATAATTTTGTTTTGTTTTTTATCCATCCTTCATATAATAATATAAATCCATGATTTAATAATATCCTTAGTATCATAAATATAATATTATATAATTACTATAATATAATTTCTTATATAATTTTCTTTATCCATCAATTGGGAAATGAAAATATTGATCATGTGTAAAGTAGACTAAAGAATCACACACCGATTAAAATTTATATCTATTACAACATTTCAAAGATAAATATAAATTTTTATATAAATTATTTATATATTATATATGATAATATTTTAATTTCATATTTTTTATATCAAATTTAAATTCAGGCATTCTAGCTGTTTAAAATATGATATTTCCATTTTTTGTACGAGGGACAACTACCTGATGGAGAGGAGGGATTCTGTTTTCACTTATGCATTACATGGAATATGTTAAATATACATTTTGTGAATATATTTGATACATATGAGATGAAGTTTATAATGTATTTTTTTATATCAACCACCTATATATCTATTCACTTGTAATAGAATGATATCACTACTCCGGTATTCATACGGAATACCATCTATACAAAGCGTTGTGATTCATTTCCATAAATATCAATCAACAATGATTCTAAAAAATATATATGACTCAATTTTATTTTTATATCTTTCACATAATTATGTCGGTTATTTAGCTATATCATATACAAAGGAATCAGAACAATCATGGAAAATAATGAATGAGAAAAGAAGGCAACTAACACCCAAAATAAAAAAAATAATGAAATATTATTATCAAACTGGTTGTAACATAATATAATAGGTTCATATATGATATTATAAATATTATAATTGTAACATTATAAATCAATAATGTTGATAAAATATTTATATTGTAGTTTTAATAACATTCACCAAAAGGAATCTTGAAGAAAGTGATTTCACCTCAATTTAATTTCATTGAGGAATATTTTTATGTTACACATTCAATTTATTTAATATGGTATATGTACAGACCCATTGAAATTTAATACCTTAATAACATAATTATTAAACGAAAATAATTATTCAATTTTATGTATTTCAATCAAAAGGGTTTTAACTGAATTTTAACTATGTGGTAAGGAACATCATTAATGAATTTCATTCTATTTGGTTGTATTACTTATTCAGTGTACTAAATATTTTAAGATTATGTGTGTAATTTTTTTTATAAAACATGGAATTAAAATCATATTACGATGATTTGACTTTGAATCACGTAATCCTTTAATTTGTTAATTTTGACATCAGCGTTATGATATTTATAATGTTTTATTTAACAATCTAATTTAAATCATGATTATTTATTCCTAAATTTACATTGAAATAATTTATATGATCATGAGCTAATAAAAAATTTCATTTTAATATCCCTAGGTTATTCATGATATTAAAAATTAATAGTACAGTTTTCCCATTCATATGTACTTTGAATAGTAGAAAAATTATTTTCATTAAAATTCAACATTATTTCTCTCTTTCGAAAAAAATCTATTTTTTTCAAACTCCATGTTTTCAGAAAATGTTTTCAAAAATTATATAATATTATCCAAATGATCTATTAAATACATTGATACCCATGTTTTTTTTATAAAACGGATTTAATGAAATATTTATATCTCTTTATGAATGAGAAGATTTTTGAACATTTTAAAACTATGTGAAAGGAATGTATATTTTAAAATTATATGAAATGTATATTCAATTATAACCTCTATTTTTATTTAATATATTGTTAGATGTATAAAATATTATTGTTAAAATAGTTTTTTGATAATAACCAGTTCTGTTGTATAGGAATTTCTGTAAAAATATTTTTCAATTGAATGGAATTATTTTGAGACCATACCCTTTGAAGAAACGTGATTCCGAGGCCCAGTGAGAGAAAAATAGAATTTTGATTTTTTTTAGTAAACAAAAGTAAACGTGCGAGCGAGATTTTCAAAATTTTGAACCGAAACTCTGATCAGAAATGGGATGTCACCGTTGAACTCAAAACGCCAGGATTAACCTAGAATGAAATTAAATTCCAAAAGTAAGGTTCAGATGGAAATGTCATGTTTCTGACATTTTAAAAAAATAATAATTTAATTTTAATTTTTTTTTATTTTTTTTCTCACCTTTGAGAGGCAGACGATGGAACTGTAGTGCGGTGATGAGGCACATTAATAGTAACTCATAATTTTTTTTTTGAAATGTAACCTATGCGATGTTTCATAAATGAATCAGTGTAACGACGCAACGTCCCAAAATTACATAAACGTTGATATGTGTTTCATTTTATTAAGCTAACACATTGGAGAGTTGTGAATTAATCCCAGAGTATTATCTAATGAACAACCCAATTTTTTTCTCTCCAATGAAAATTGATGAACACTTGAAGGATAGCTAGTAATTTTGATACCTTATGAAGAATGAGACTAGGAATCAACAAACACCTTCAACTTCATAAAAATTAGCAGGTGGACAGCTTCAACATCTAATCATTATCAATTAAGGGGTTTTTTGTTTATGTATCCCCTATTCCTGATTTTAAACAATGAACGCAGATCAACACATGAATAATTGGATCTATGGATCGTCTGTTCAGTCAGGAGGGTGACGTTTCTGGGGTTCACTTCATGGGATTAATTTGGTGTTGATGGAAAATCATACCCTAGCTTCCCATGTTATAAAATTCCATCACGGAGGGTGATGTTTGACATAAACAAGTCATGACCACCCTCTACATTGTGTGTTCATGGGGGAATTTTTTTTGATGTGGTAGAAAGAAATGATCGAGGCCTTCGTAGGGAAGGCGATACCGCACAGAAGTTATAGGCACCATCACAGCGAAGAACAGAACACCTGAGCAGACCTAGTGTTCTGTAGAGTATTTTTCAGGCAGCGACCATATGAGGGTGTTGGTGTCGTAATATGGCATGCTAGAAGGAGCACCTCGGCTGACCTTGGCTGCGGCGAAGCAACATGATTGGTGGTTGTGCTCGTGGCCAGTGGAGGTGGACACGACCCGCAACTATGATCCTAATTATTCAGAGGGAACGTGGTCTAGGACCGCGTACAGGCATTCAGAAAGAGGCGTGGGGACGACCTCAGATGTGTCGTGCATGCAGTCTAGAAAGAATGAACCTTCTTCGACGTCGGGGTGAGCGGGGAGCCGACACGGCTTCCAACTGCATCCTAGACAAGTGAATAACAAGTCCGGATGTTGCTGAATGGGCAGGCCAACTGGTCGCACCCCCTCCCAACGGACCGTACCTAGGCTGGGCCGAGTCGGGTCGGTCTAACCTGGTCAAACTCAATTTGGACCCAACTAACCCTTTTGGGGAATACGCCAATATCATAAAATCCGGTCATCTGATTGATGAGCCACTTATCGAGTTTGAATACACGTGATGAGGTAGATATTTTGGAATACCCTATCGGTGATTTCATGAATTTTTAAATTCAATGAATGAATTGAGATTTGGTTCTGTAGAGATAAATCGTGCTGCATGAGGAATACCTATGTTTGGATTAAGACAAAGGACTTTGGATGAGAGACCCTATAAGGATTAGATACTCTTTTCCAGTGGGAAGAGAATTCATTGTGACTCGGCAGGCCCACGGTGGAGACCAGCTTTGGTTCGACCTGGTAAACCCATGGTTCTCGATAAGAGGAATACCTATGTATTAACATTGATTAGTGGGTAGCGGCTTCTGTGGGACTCAGAATGCCAATAGTAGGGAGAAGATAATCTATCACCTAGAATACCCACGGTACACATTAGTGATAAGTACAACATCAGTAAAAAGGTTAGTGGGATGTGGATTTTGTGTGACCTGTTTGTCCCATTGTACTCATTTTGTCAAAGATCACTTGTAGCCCACATTGCTCGATGATATGGATAATGGTTCTACTATCCTAACCTATAATATTCCTGTTGTGAGATATAGTTATTCATGATAATGTTTTCTGATTCTGATTTGTGGACTGGTTAGTGGCCTTTATTTTGTTTTATTGGGGTCCATATTGAGTATATTGTTACTCACCCCTACATGGGTTTCGCCAGCATGTATTGTGTCTAGTGAAGACAATAGTCTATTTTAAGGAGGACATGGTGGCCTAGGACATGGTGTTTCTTACTGAGACAATTCATATGGGAAATACTTCAATGACTTCGAGCAGAAACTATGTTCCGTCCCACCAAGGGGTTTTTCAGCAAATGGAAATCCATATTTCATATTGTACTTTACATTTTTATAGTGATTAATTTATTGGGATCGTATTGTGGACCATTTTACATATATTTGAAGATGTTCTCAGTGATTATTTATAGTAGAAATCTTGTTTACTTTTATAGATTTGGGAAATGGTTTTGTGTGTCTGCTTATAGGAACTCAGGTAAATGCATCCCACTTGCAGTTTGACACCATCAGTGCTAGTCACCAACCACTGGATTTCGAGAGGTAGGCTTGCAGTATGTCACAGCACAACCCCTAGGAGACGGTTCATGAATAAGTGGTGTCATAGGTGGTCAATTCTACATCAAAGACTGATAGTATGTTGTTTCTTTTAGACCAAAAATGTTAAATGTTTCAAGATTGACATTCATATTAGGGGAGTACAGTATTGGTGCAACACCGATGTATCCATACACCAGAACCGTGAATTCTTATTTTCCACTCTATATATGAAAACACTAGTTTCATAGATGCATCTTTAATATTTTTCTAGAATATTTGTTATCACATGAGGTATAATCATCTAACAGTGCCACATCATGTTTTTTATCAGGATGCCACCATGATGATGGCCATCTGGGCTTCAGATATTTGATCATGTGGATAGCCCACCTAGCGAGGAGGTGTCAGTTTAGGGACCAATGCTAGAGATGGCCCCATAGGGAGGTGCATCATTGTTTCCACCACTCGTTGATCAATAGTTACTACCACAATTACAGGTTGACAACGCACAAAGGATTAGTTCATTGCATGAGTTCTAGAGACAGAGACAACCATATTCAGTGGAGAGATATATCCTCATGTCGCTGAGGATTTGTTAGAGGTAGTGGCGCGGGTCTTCCGCTTAGTTAGTACAATGGTTGACCAGATAAAGATCATGGTAGCGAGTATTCTCCAAGGCTCAGTAGGTACATACTGAAGCTTGACCATCCAGATGCATGACTTGGATACCCTCTCATTGGAAGACTTATAATGGATTTTCCAATAGAGTTTTTATCTATGACCATGAACTCGTAGCACATAAAAGATCTGCTTACCCAAAAATGTGTATCATATCGGGGGCGAATTACTCTATGAGGTTTACAGACCTCTCTCGCTACTCCACAAACATGGTGCCTGACTTTTTCATTAGGGCCCATAAATTTGAGAAGGGACTTAGATGAGAGATCAGAGAATCCTTGGTGTCTCTCAGTATCCCCAATTAGGCTGGTCTACTATAGAGATCCCTTCTTGTGGAGAGATTTCAATTAGAGTAGGCACCGACAGCTGGGAAACCAGAAGACCTTAGGATGGAGAGTCCTTAGTGGTGAGCAGCATGAAACAAACACGACGGCCCATACATGACAAGTCTTTCAGGGGCCGACCTCGAGACTTATGGTTAGTAGTACATGACTCCCAGAGCATAGGATGTTAGTAGGAATCTAGGATGTGCTTCACGTGCGGCGGGCATGGACACATGGCTTGTCACTGCCCGACCAGCAACACAGACGATCAGTATATAGTCAAGGGACCGACGAGATAACAAAGTGGTTCGAGCAAGGAGGTCTATAGGGAGTCCAACATGGAAGGGGACTTGGCTGGGTGGTAGGAGGTGGACGAAGATTTATGGTACTACCACCACCACCCCTAGTGGTTCACCATGGGATTAGGGTTCTGGACGAAAGGGATCATGCCAACATTAGGTGTTGGAGGCCCATGACCATTGTTCTCCTTAGATGATTAGAGATATGATATGTGTCTTATCTAACTTATCTATAGTTCTAATAGACATAGGGGAAAATATATCTTTCCTTTACAAGGATATCGTTTGAGGCTCGATGATTTCTATGGAGCCATTGGCTCAATCTATAATATGAGAGACTACGATGAGAGGGGATTCGATGATTACACAGTAGTGCAAGTAGTGTGAGTTTACACTAGAATGCAAGAGCTTTGACTTGGATCTCCTAGCAGTAGAGTCGAGGCCTAATGGCTTCATATTAGGTATGGACTAGTTATCTACATTGCATTCATAGATTGACTGTTTTTGGCAGAATGGTTGGTGTGTTACTGACAATGGGACACGTTATTCCTTCCATAGTAATAATGGATCTGTTTTAGAAAATTTTGGACATTCTAAGAATATGGTGCATTAGATAACTCCCTAGTTGGATAGCCTCACCCTCAGAGTGATAGATAAGAGGAGTAAAAGATTTATTATAGTGGTGGTCGAGTAAGAGGATTACTTTCTAGAAGATGTACCAGGACTACCTCCTCACATATATATAGACTTTTTCATTGACATTTTCCTAGGGAAAACACTGATATCTAAACCTGAATATTGGATGAAAACAATGGAGCATCATGATTTGATATTACAACAGGAGGACATTCATTAGAAAGGGGTCATAATTCCCATTGTTTCACCATGGTAAAACCCATGGTTTTTTTTCAAGAAGATTGATGGGAGCATGGGGATATTTGTGGACTTCTGTCACCTAAACTGGGTGATCATGATGAACAAGTATCCCTGATTGAGGATTGATGAACTCTTTGATCAGATGAAGGGAGATACGTGGTTCTTTATGACCGACCTTAGATCATTCTGTCATATGTTTTAGTTACGAGATGAATATGTATGGAATATATCCTTCCATTTCCGTTATTGCCCCTACGAGTTCATGGTGATTCCCTTCAGCATGAAATATGCCCCAACACTTCTCATGGGACTCATGAGAAGGATCTTCATGCCTTTCCTCAATTATTTCATAATAGACTTCATAATTGGAATTAAGATGTACATGGTGTTGGAGGAGGATCACGCTACACACCTGTTAAAATCCCTCGATAAACTCTGATATCACCATCATTTTGGTAAGCTCTTGAAGTTCCAGTTCTAGAATTGGGAGATAGAAATTCTAGGAAATGTCATCTTGGAAGCTGGAGTTGCAGTTGATTCAATGAAGATCAAGGTAATGCTTTCGTTGGAGCCACCCAGGATTGTGACAGTGTTGCAATGTTTTGTGGGGTTGTATGGGTACAATCTAAGGTTCGTACATGAACTTTCTATAGCGGAAACACCAATTTCAACATTGAAAAATAAGGAACAACCATTCGTGTGAATAGTGAATTTTTAGTATATTTTCCAGGACCTGAGGAGGATACTGAATAGTTCCCCCATCTTGTGACTATCAGAAGTGGTATTTAGGTATATTGTTTTCTATGATGCATAAGGGACTAGACTGGGTGGTACCCTGATATATAAGTGAGAAAGTATCTCATACGACTCAAAGATGTTGATGTAGCATGATAATAACTACATGACCTTTGACATTGAGTTGTTATCATTGGTTTTTGGAATAAAGACATGGTGTCACTACTTTATGGGTGAAAATTGTATCAACAACTCTGACCACAATATAATCAGGTATATATTCTCACAGAAGGACCAGAACATGAGACAATAGTAATGGATGGAGTTACTCCAACACTATGATTTTAAGATGGTCACTAATTCTGGGAAAGAAAACATGGTTTCAAAAACACTCACCAAGAGTTCTGGTTTACAACTGCTGAGTGAGGAAACAGATATGATAGTCATGATGCATATAACATTTGTGGATAGTGATGGAGCAACATAAAATTAGTCTATGACTATCACTGTAACAAACAATTTTTTTAGGAAATATTATTTAAAATAATTTTTATCCTTCAGTAGCTTTCTCAGCATGGTATCAGGTGTTTAAACAAACCACAAGATTCTCGTAATATAAAACTATTATTATAGACTTTATTTAGGTTATCAGGAATAAATATAACTAACTTATGAAAATAGATTATGAATTCATTGGCTAGTAATTATTTCTGAAAAATATAAATCCATTATATATTTGTATTTTTTTAGTGAATTAAATTTGTTAATGAAAATAATGAGATATATGTGTTATATATTTAATAAAATATATTTTATATTCATCCAATGGATATTTTAGTCATAGGGTATGAATAAAACCCTATTTATGTATAAGAAAATATTTTTTGAAGGTTATTTTTACATCATTGAATGAAGAACATATTTTAAATTAATGGTTAATCCCATTAATAATTTATATATGAAAACATAAACATGTTATTTTCATGAGTGATATAATAATTTACTTTGACAACAAATTCTGATATTTTTCTGATAACATTCATGTTTTGATAAATAGTAAAAATACGAAAAATTGTAATTAAAAACAAGTATTTTTTGTCGAGATAATTTATATAGATAAATTATCATGTTGAATGGTTTGAAGGTTTAAATTGAATATATTTTTAAAATTTAATATAATATATATCATTTTGAATAATTTTATATTGAATTAATATCTAAAAACATTGCAATCATTTTCAATGTTTTATCTTTTAAAACCCATTTTCTCATTTCAACAATGGTAAAAATTTTAAATTAATCAATGAAACTTCTATTTATTGAATTTGGAAAAATGCATAAATTATTTGAAATTAGAAGGTACAAATTGTGTGAATAGGCCCCTTTTATTTTAAGACATTATGTATTGTAAACTCAGTAAATATTTTATTTACAATTGTTAAAAGGTAAACTGGTAAATAAATGTTAAAAATGAATATTATAATAATATTAAATTACCCTAACACATGTAATAACCCTATTGGATGATATATATCTGATCGTGCGCATCCTTGGGTCGATTTTGGAACAATATGAAGCCCCATTTTATTGAAAATGACATTTTATAAAAATTAATCTATTTTAAAAGAAAGCGTAACATAATAATATATATTTTAGTAAAATAGTTTTTTAAAGTGGTTATATAAGTTATATTTTTGAAAAAAATATTCATTTGATAGATTAAAATATTTTCTACATCATGGTATTTTATTTATAATTTTTAGAGATTATATAAATAGGTTTATATATGAAAGGAAAATGATGTAGCGATTGCATAATTAATGAAAGATTAATATAATTAATTTATATATATTAAATAAATGTATTATGATGTCGTATCCTATATTTCTAGATTATATTGACATATAATATTTTATTTTATTCCTTTTTTTATGAAATACTTTTTTTATCAATTTTAAAAAGACGTGAATGAATACCATCCAAAATTGACACAATTTATAACTGAAACCGTAAAATAATTTATTTATTGATATAAAATTTATAAAAATATAATATTCATCCAAATGGTTAATATAAGTCAAAATATGTCTCAAATAATTTTTTTGGGCCTTTTTACATGATATGGTAATTACACTAACTCACAATGTGTAAAAAATATTATATCACAGTAAGATTCAAAATGGAAAAATAAGGGTTAATCCAAAATAAAAAGGATAAAAAAATATTCAAAACGTGTATAAAAACTATTTTATGAAGGTTAGTCAAACAAAAATCATCTTTTCCTAAAATTAAATAGTTTTAGGGCAATTTTTAGTCGAAATGGAATTTACAATGAATTAATATTTTGAAGAGTTTTCAAAAGTGTCCCTCTCTACTCTTATAAAAGGGAACATCCTCCCTCTCCACTTAGCTGCATTTTGAGACTACAAAGTTATAAACCCACTACCGATTTATCCTATAAAAATCCATAGTAACATTTAATAGGTTAGTTTCATCTCAATAAATCATCTCTAGTTCCCTAAAATCAAATTTAATGGAGGCATGTCGAGGAAGCGGTAATCTCTTCTACCGATTCTTTCATATTATTTTATTCTTCTACTTCCTTATTATTTAGTTGTTTCCTTATAACGAAATATCATCAGTATAAATAATATAATTATATGTTATTATAAATATGAAACAATACTATTCCAATTTCTATCCATCCTACGAAAAATAAAATCACCGTGGGTGTGTACGTATGACTTACCGTCTCCACAACATGCTGTAATTTGTTTTTCTCCACTACCTTATGTGGATGTGTATAATGGTGGAAATAATAACTATAAATAATTATTATAACATGATAATAATTATTATATACAATAAAACATACACATAAATACCATTCGACAATTTTGGGAAATATATCGTCGCTGGTGCGTGTGTACTTCTTACCATCTCCACGGTGCGATGTGATTAATTCTACATAATCTTCATCAAAAATTATTATAAAAATAAATTAGATGAATAATTTTGATATATATAATAATAATATCATTATTTAAATTAAATTACATTAACATAAAAAGAGGATTAAGAACATATCTAACAAAACATATATAAGAACATAATGCAGTTACTACCCGAATAACAAGTAAAAAATCAAATGTTACTGACAATTTAATTAAAATATGATGATAAATATTATCATAAAAATGATTATGATTAATTTTTAATAAATAAATATCATTATTTAAATCATTATATAGGATATTCAGACACATACAATGTATAATGAACATAAGCCAAGGGATAAGTTGTCCAATCACGTTTTATCGGAGATTGTTTATTCGTAAGTATATATTGGGTGTATATTTTTCATCCTTGTCAATGATTAATAAAACTATTCTCATATAATTTGTATTATTCTTCAATTCATGGTTAAATACATTTTTACCCATTTTTACTTTTACAACATGGTTTGTAAAGAATCTTTCATTTTTAACCTATATGAGGTATTTTTTGAAATTTGTGGTAAATGTATGAGGAGAATGTATTTAAACTTATACGGCATGAACCAATTTTTTCTCTATCATACAGAATTATTTACATGAATATTAATTTAAAATTTTTTATGTTTAATTTAAATTAACATCATTTAATTTATAATTTAATGACATTTTGAAAAAAAACATTCTTTATGAAGAAATGATATTTTCCTCAAGAACTGAGTTAAAGAGTTTTATAAAAATTAATATTCCATATAAGATGAAATAGGGTTATGTTTATGGAAAATTTATTTATTTATATTGATTTATTTTATGATGGAATTATTTTTATGAAGTCCAATTATCTTATATAAATTATCTTATGATGAAAAGATGTTTAAGAATCCCAATTTATTACATGTGTTATGCTATGTAGTATGAATTATGTTATTGTGGAACACATAAGAATGGTTTCATTACGATATGGGTGTGACCTATATCTCCTTCCAATTAATTTGGTAAAGATTTATATCTCATGATATAGACATTGATGGAACAAAATTTTATTCATGTTTACTGATACATGGCTGTAAGGAGGAGAGAACTAGGTTTAGTAATGGAATTTATCCTCTATACTGGACTTGGAAAAGGGCCTTGAATAATTTGAATAGTTTTTCTATGATTATGTGTGTATGAAACAAAATTTCATGTCTTATGTTATGATTATTGGGATTATATTTCACTTTTATGATTTATCCCATGATATTATATTGTGATATTTTTTATGAAGGATATGATTTTAAAATGTTCTTTTCTTAAGATTATGATTTCATTTTTTTCAGTTGTTTACCATTAATAATTGACGCTGCCTAATGATGGATTGAACAGAAATTACTATCAGTGACATGGCGTATGATAATGATGTGGTGAAAGGTACAATTACCATGAACTCTAAAGGAGAAAATTATTTATTTGATGCTGGATGAATCCAATACATTATTCTAAATAATTTTATATGTTTATCACCATATTAACTCAACAATTAGATGTTGATATAGCTTGGAAAACTCCTAAAGGCACAATAGTTGCATCAAAAGTTCACAATTCTTCTTCAATTGATTTTTCTGGGAAATTACTTCATGCATATCTTGTGATCCTTCCTATAGTGGAATATGATGTGATTCTTGGCATGGATTGGATTTTTTATATAGAACTCTTATCAATTTCCAAATAAGGGAAGTCACATTTCATATTCCATGTTAATCTATGATCAGTTATCGGTGTGAGGATGAATATAACCTTACATTGGAAATTTCATCGAAATAATGGATCTTGATTCCAATAATTGATTGTTTTTAATCTCTAATGGTAGGAGAGAAAATCACAATTAAGAATATTTCCATTTTATGGGAGTTTGATGATGTCTTTCCAGAGGAATTTCCAAGACCTTCACCAAATCAAGAAGTACAGTTTTCAAAAGAACTCATACCGGGTGCTATACCTATTTCTAGGACACCTTATAAAATAGATCCGATTGAGTAGAAGAATTGAAAAGAAAACTATAAGAGAATCATGAAAAGGGATTCATATTCCTTATTAAGTTAGCTTGGGGAGAACCTGTTTAATTTTTTATGAATAAAGATGGATCAATGAGACTATGTATTGACAATTGATAACATAACAAGATCACAATCAAGAACAAATACCTTCTCATGTGCATTGATAACTTATTTGAAAAACTACGCAGAGCTCAGTTCCTTTCCAAGATTGATCTTCATTCTGGGAATCATCAATTAAGGGACAAAAGAGGACATACCAATGATGTCATTCTTATCAGGTATGGACACTAGGAATTTATTGTGATGCCTTTTGAACTGACAAATTTCCCTTCTCTATTCATGGATCTAATAAATGAAGTCTATATAGACTATCATGATCAGTTTTTGTATCTTTTATAGATGATATTATTATATATTCAAATATAAATTAATAATATGGAGATCACTATAGAATTGTTTAAAGGACCCTAAAAAGGAGAAGCGTTATGAAAAATTTACCATTTGTGAATTTTGGTATCAAAAAGTTTCATTTTTGGGTCACATAATTTCATGATATGGAATATATGTGTATCCGGCAAAAATAATGGTTATTGAAAGATATTCGAGACCAACAATAATAAATGAGATCCGATATTTTCTTAGTTTGGATGGATAATATTGACGATTTCTGTATTATTTTTCAAGAATATCTATTCCACTAAACAGGTTTACCCAGAAAGGAGTTAATATTGTTTGGATGGAGGAATGTGATGAGAATTTCAAAGATCATAAATGAAGGTTTTCTAGTGCACCTTTTCTCACACTACCATGTAGTTGAGGATGGTTTGTTATCTACATTGATTCAACAATGAAGGTGCTAGAGTGTGTTCTCATCCAAAATGATATGGTGATAGCTTATTCTTCAAGACAGTTGATAATCTACAAGAAAAATTACCCAACTCATGATTTCGGGTAGTATGTGGCAGTATTTGCATTAAAGACATGGAGGAAATATCATTATAGTGAAAGCTAGGATATTTATACTGATCATAAAATATTAAATTATATTATCACACAAAAGGGTTTGAATATATACTGATGAATATGGATTTATTTGATTAAATATTATGATTGCTCAATACATTACCACCCTGGCAATGTAAAGATGGTGGAAGATTCATTAAGTTTAAAAGAACATGCCATCTTATCCATGATTAGGATCCGAAATGGTCCAAAATTTATAGATTATCTAAGGATGGGTATTGAAAATATAACGGATTGGGTGAAATCTTATCTTTCTCAAATGAATTTCAACCATCTATACAAGTGACGATTAATGAGGAACAGAAAGAAGATGTAGACATAAAATAGAAGGTAAGAAATATTCTTTATACAATATTGATTGTGATGAAATAATAAGGTTCAAGAATAGGGTTTGTGTTCCTCCAATTTTATAATTAAAGAAATATATATTTGATGTGGATCATAGTTTTTCTTTCTCTATTAACCTTGGATGCTCAAAGATGTACATGGACCTGATAGGGTACTTATTGTTAGATTTAATGAAATGAGATGTCTCCGAATATGAATCTTGATGCTTGGTTTGTCATCAAGTTAAATCTACGAGACCAAAGTCTAATGGGATATTTCTACCATGACCCATACCATGAACGAAAAGGGAAAACATCACTATGTCCTTCATCATCGGACCTCACAAAACATCCATTAGAAATAATTCTATCTGGGTTATAGTTGATCATTTTATGATGTTGGAAAACATTATTTATATTAGAGAGGATTTCTCACTTGATCAACTTGTAGGGATATATGTAAATGAAGTGGTAATATTTTATGGAGTAACACTTTCCATTATATCTGATTAGGATCCATGTTTTACCTAGATGTTTTGGTGAAATCTTCAGCATGCTATGGATATAGAGTTTTGTTTCATCACTACATACCATCCTTACACAGACAGTCAGTCTGAGAGGACTATTTAAAATCCGGAATACATGTTTAGAGAATTCCCTATGGATTTCAAAGGTATATGGGATCAACAGCTTCCATTGGTTTAATTTTCATTCAATAATAACATCCATTACAGTGTTCATGTTTCTCTTTATGAACTCCTCTATAGAAAAATGTGTAGAACTACTCCATTAGGGGCTGATGTTGGGGATAGAAATCAATTATGACCTAATTGTGTTGATCAAATAGCATAAATGATAAAATCAATTCAACAACACATAAGAGGAACTAAGAGTTAGAAAAAAATTATGATGACAACTGAAGAAAAGACCTAGAGTTTGATGTGGGGAGATAAGTTGTTCTTACGAAAATCCAATTGGAAGAGAGTAATGAGATTTTTAAATAAGGTTATGTTATTCCCTATGTATATTGGTCCTTTTTAAATACTAGACTGTGTTGGGAAGATAGCATACCAATTGGTGCTTCCAACGAATCTCTATAATACTCATGATGTGTTCAATGTATCTCACTTGAGAAATGACATACCCAATCTGCCACATGTACTAATCTCAAATGTCATACCATTGGAGCAAGAACATTCTTATGAAGAACAACCAATAGAGATTCTGTATTATTTTGAAAAGGTTCAACAAAACAAGACCACTCGATGTTAAATGTTTTATGGAGGAATCACTAATTAGAAGAAGCTACATGGGAAATTGAGGATATGATGAGGGAGAGGTATCCTCATATTTTTATTTCAATGTAACTAATTTTGAGGTTCAAATTTAGTATAAGGGGGGGGGGGTAAATCTATCACCAAGATGTTTTTATGAAATATTTTCTTTAAATAATTTTTATCCTTCAGTTTCATTATTTGAATGAAATCGTTATGTTTAAGGAACCCTGATATTCCCTTAAAATAAAATTATTGTAATAGGCTAGCTGTTAGGTGATCATAAATAATAATAACAAACTTACCAAAATGAATTATGAATTCATTGGCTCTTAATTTTTTTTGAAAAACATAAATCAATTTGATATTTTTATTTTTTTAGTGAATTTAAATTGTTAATGAAATTAATGAGATATACGGGTTATATACATAATAATTTTTTTTTTATATTCATCCAATTGATATTTTAGTGATAGGGTATGAATATAACCCTTTTTATGTATAAGAACCTATTTTATAAGGTTAATTTTACAATTTGGACTAGTGAACCCGTTTTAAACTATGATTTTGTCACATTAGTAATTTATATGTGAAAATATAAACATTTATATTGAATCAGGATATAAAAATGTTATTTTGAAATAATTCTAATATTATTCTGCTAACTTTCTTGTTTTTATGAATAGTAAAAATACAGTATATATTTACTAAAAAAATATTATTTCATACAGATAATTTATATGGTTATATTATAATATTGAATGTTTTGAAAGTATAAATACAATATATTTTTTCAATTTAAAATATTTTATGTGATTATCTTATATTTTACATTGAATTCATAGAAAAAAAACATTTCAATTTTTGAAATGTTTAATCTTTTAAAACTCATTTTCTTCATTTCAACGACGGGAATAAATTTAAATAAATTATCGAAACATCCGTGTTTTGAATTTGGAAAAATGAATTCCATATTAGGAATCATAATGTTCAAATTTTGTGAATAAGTATCTTTTATTTTTATAAATTATAAATAGTAGCTTCAGTAAATATTTTATATACCATGCTTAATGGGTAAACTGGTATATAAGGGTAAAACTAATATTATAATAATATTAAATTACCCTAAAACGTGTTCTATCTCTAATGGTTGATACATGTAAAACTATGGTCATACATGGATCAATTTTGGGACCCCTTGGAGCCCCTGTAATGTGAAAATGAAAATTTATAAATATTAATTTAATGCAATGGAAAATGTAACATAAACAAAAATATTTTATTAAAAAAATTTAATATAGGGTTATATAGGTTATTGTATCGACTATAAATAGTCATTAGAAAGATAAAAATATTTCCTAAATTATCGAATTTTATTTTTAATTTATAGAGATTATATAAATAGTTTTATTTGTGACACAAATATAATGTAGTGATTACCTCATTATTGAAATATTCAAATAAATGAATTTATAAAAATTTAAAAAAAAAATTAATTTTGGTATTTTGATGGCACGAAAAAATGTTATATTATACATTGACATATTATTTTTGATTTAATGTGATATTTTTGAATTAATATGCTTTTTATGAATATTTAATAATTCAAGTATGACTAGTGTCCAAAATTGAAAAAACTCATAAAATAAAACATAAAATAGTTTTTTAAATTATATTAAATTACATAAAATATATGATTCATCAAAATGGTTAATATAAGTCCAAATATTTCATAAATAAAATTCTTTGGGTTGTCTGACATGGTATAGTAATTACACTAACCCACAAGTTCTACATTAATTGATATCCTGGTAAGATTAAAAATGGTAAAATAAGGGTTAAACCCAAACGATAAGGATAAAAAAATACTCAAAACATGTTTAAAATTATTTTATGTGGGTTATTCAGAAAAAAATCATATTATAAATTAATTTAATATGTTTTGGAAAATTTTATACGAAATTTAATTTAATTTAAATTATTATTTTGAATAGTTTCCGAAAGTGCCCCACTAAACTATTATAAAAGGTTTCCTACTCCATCTCATCATCAATCCATTTGGATCCTTCAAGATAGGACAAAACCTGATTATTTATCTTCTAAACTACCATAGTTACATTATAGTGATTATGGTAGTCTTAGAAGACCAACTCTATTTTCGTAAGAGGAAATTTAAAAGAGAAACATTGAGGAAGAGGTTATCTCTTATACTGATTCATTCAAATTTATTTCTTCTTATAATTCCTCTTATTTAGTTTTTTTAATATAATTAAATAATATCTATATCACTAATATAGTGATATATATTATAAATATTAAACAGCCCGATTTTTCCATCTATCCATCCTAACAAAAATGAAATCTCTGCCCATGCGTACGTACAGCTTACCGTCACCACGTCGTGGTGTAATCTATTTTTCACCACCACGTTACATGAATGGGTATAATGGTAGAAATAATAACAATAAATATTCATTAAATGTGATACTAATTATGATATACTATTCACCATCCACTTCGAAACCATTTAACAATTATGGGAACAATATTGTCACTTGTGCTTATGTATGGATTACAGTCTCAACGATGCGATGTGATTCATTCTACATAAAATTCATTAATCCATGATTATATAAATGAATTGAATGAATAAATATGATATATATTATACTAATATAATTATTTAAATGATATAACTTTATCCAAAAAAGTGAAATGAGAAATTATATGAGAAAACATACATAAGAACATAAAGCATTTAATACCCGAATAACATGTAACAATTAAATGTTACTAAAAATGGATAAAAATATGATCATAAATTTTATCATAAAATTGATTAAGATTCTGGAATAAATAAATTACATTATTTCAATCATTATATGTGAGGTTATGATACTTACAATGCATAATGATCTTAAAGTAAGAGATAACTTTTCAAATCTTGGTTTATCCCATATTGTTTATTTGTAAGTGTCTACAATTTATATATTTAGAATCAATGTCCCTGCTTTCAAAAAATATTCTCATAAAATGTGTATTATTCTTCTATGTATTTTTAAAGTCATTTTTAACCATTTTGACTTTTACTACAGGGTTTTGAAGGAATCATTATTTTGTTTAACATAATATATACTTTTTGACTTTTCTGGGAAAATTATGAGGAGAATGTCTTTTAACATATTCATCATGATTTTTTTACTATTTCATAAAGAATTATTTCGATGAAGATTCATTTAAATTTAATAAAGTTTACTTTACATTAAATTCATTTCTTTTAATATTGCGTGACATTTTGGGAAAAGATACCATTTCTGAAGATGAAATGATATTTACCTCATTATGTGAGTTCAAAGTGATTTATCTAAATTATTTTTACATATAATATGAAATATGGTTATTTTTCTATTCAAATTATTTCTAATTTTTAATTGAGTTTATTATGGAATTATATTTATGATTTCCATTTATCTTATATGTATTATGTTATGATGACATGATATTTAAGAATCCCATTTTATTACATGGGTTATGCTATGATTTATAAATTATGTTTTTCGTCTCACATAAGAATGGTTTAATTATTAGCGGGTGGGACCTATATCTCCATCCAATTAATTTTTTAAATAAATATATGTCATGATATAGTCATGTTTGGAACAACTAGTTAATCTAGTTTAGTGATATAGGGATCGAAAGAGGAGAGAACTCAGATTACTATTGGAATTTTTCCACTATGATGGCCCTAGAAAAGGGCCTTGAAAAAAATGAAATGATTTTATATGCATATGTGTGTATGTCAAAATATTTCAGGTCTTATGTTAGGACTATTGGTATTAAATTTCGCTTTTATTATTTATCGCATTATATGATATTGTGGTCTTTTATATTCAACATATGATTTTCAAATATTCTGTTCCTATGAATATGATATGATTGTAATTGCATATGTCTACCCTTACTGAGCATTTGAGCTCACCATTTTATATGATTCATTTTCCCTAGACATGAAGTAGTGTATTATGTATGATAGGTCAAAAAGGAGTCTAGATATGATGAAATAAACTGGAGAGAATGTAGATGTTTGATGAACTAGTTGTTTATGTAACCCACATTCTAAAGACTATATACCTACACAGTCCTATATAGTTTTTTTTGATATTGTAATAAATATACTTCTATTCAAAAGTGATATCAGTATATGTAAGGTATGGGTTATTATTTTCACCCCCACTCCAGTAGTTATTAAAGGAGGTGCAACTTGTGGTTATTGACTAGGAGGCTAGACGTGCTCAAATAACCTAGAGATAGGCTCTTGATTGATTTTCAATAGGAGGGGAGCACATCATCCTTTTATGAGGATTGATCATAGTACCGGGGAAATTAATGTTGGTGGTGTTGAGATAGTTCCACACATCCATTTTTGCAGTACATCCTGGTGTGGAGACGATGTTCCAGGACCTGTGATGTCATTACAGGTTGACAAGAATGAGGAATGTAGTGGTAGAGTTCATTTCATGATACCTCACATGTCAGTATGTGTAGGATGAGAATCAGGTCCTAGAAATCATGAAACAACCACTTGAGGTACTATAGTGAAAGAGGGATGTATTCTATATGGACTTCATGATATGGTAACCACACGTGTTCTGAGGCCATGATTTTATCTGTGTGATTGTTGACCGACTCACCATGTCATCTCATTTTATATGCATTCTGGATTAAGGATCAGTAGATGGATTGGGATGAATCTTTATCCAAGAGATATTGAAGCTCCACGTGGTGACATTGATGATTGTATCAGATCATGATTCACCCATTGCATTCAGGTTGTGGAAGATACTATAGTTTGCATTCGGGACTCAGCTACGCTTCATAACAACATTTCATCCCCAAACAGCTGGTCAGACTTAGAGAACCATATAGACCATGGAGAATATGCTTATTTCTTATGTCCATGATTTGTTCATGGTTTCGAGGTCCACCTAACACTGGTGGAGTTTGGATACAACAATAGATACCACTCCATCAATTTAATGGCTCTATTTGAGGCCATGTACGGGCGACCATGAAGATCACCTCTATATTGGAAAGACCATATGGATTTGTCCCTCATGGGTCCAGAGATGGAATGAGCCACCATTGAGAGGTTGAAGACCATTTTTGAGCGAATGAGGACTGCCCGAAGTAGGCACAAATTGTACCTTGAAAAGAGATGGTGACCCTTGGATTTTGAAGTGGGAGACAATGTTTTACTTTAGTTATCACCCCGACGAGGATTGCAGATATTTGGCTGGGGTGGAAGGCTATCTTTGAAGATCATCATACATTTACAGATTATTAGTATAGTTGGAGAGGTGGTGTAACACCTATCTCTTCCCCTTCAGATACACCAGCTGCATGCTATTTTTCACGTGTCGCAGTTGTGAAGGTACGTTCATGATCCATCACACGTTGTAGACTAGGGAATGATAAAAATGAATTATGTGGTGACATTTGTAGACATTACTGTGGATATAGAGGATCAACAAGAGAGGGTCCTTCATTGATGGTCGATTCCTCTAGAGTGCATTTGGTGGCAGGACTGGGACCTCTAAGAGAGCACATGAGCACAAGAGGCTCTGATTCATGGTCAGTACCCCGATATGTTTTTTTAGAATTTATTATGGATTTTGGGGAAGTAAATCCATATGATGGGGAGATTTTAATGTCCTGAAATTTTTCTATAATTTTTTAAAAATGTATCGATTTATTTCAAGACCACATGCTTTTATTGAATGTGATTCTGAGGCCCGAAGATCCCAAAATGGAATATTGAACTTTTTCAGTTCACATAAGTAAACGGGCGAGTGAGTTTTTCTAAATTTTAAATCGGTGCATAGATTGGATATAAAAAGGCACCTATGAACTCAGAATTTTGGGATTTTCCTAAAATAGACTTAACATCGACCGACAAGTGTCAGACGGAAAATTTATTTCTCATACTTTTACAAAAAAAAGGAAATAAAAAATAAAAAGTTATTTTATTTATTTAATCACCATTGAGTGTCATATAATGGAGATGCATTGTGGAAAAGAATCTAATTAATGGAACGTCATAATGGATCATTTTTTTATAAGAGTAACCACTACACTGTTTAATAAATGAAATAGTGTAATGATGCCACATCGCAGTGTACCCGAAATGCTGTTATGTGTTTCCTTTTATTAAGCTAACACGTTCGAGAGATGTGAATTAAACCATAGGTATTCTTTGATAACCCATTGGAGTGTTTTTTCTCCAAAGAATAATGAATAATGCTAGAAGGATCTCTATAGATATCAATGCCTTACAATGAATGGGATTGGGAATCTACCAATGACATAGACTTCCTTCACATTCATGAGTGGACCACTTAAATGTAGAATGTAGGTCAAGGTAGGGGTTTGGATTGTTTTATGTTTTCACCATTCATTATTTTAAACATTTAATGAAGATCAAAACATGAACATGTTGTTTCGTTAATTGTCCGATCTTGTGGGAGGGATAATATTGTTGAGATTTCATTTTGGGATTTATTTATTGTTGATCGATCATCATACCCAAGCCTCCCGTGTTTTAAACATCTAACACAAAGGGCGCAGGCAGACACGAACATGGACCAACAACCCCCAATTTTTCATTCATTGTGGATGACTTTTTAAATTACAAAAAGGAATGTATAAGGTCTTTCCAACGAAGGAATTGCCCCACGGAGGTCGTAGGAGCAGTCAGTGTGATGAATGGTCCACCAGAGTGGACCTGGTGGCCCACAGATTATTCTATCTGATCAACCCGTAGCGTCATCCATGAGTGGGTGGTGGTGATCCAAAATGGCGTGCTAGGAGGAGCACTATATCCATCCTAAGACATGGTGGAGTAGCCGAATCACCGGCTGGGCCAGTTACCACTGGAGGTGGATGTGGCAGGGTGGCTGAGTTGGTGGAGCGGCCAACAACCACATGTCACATTCTTCAGAGGGTACATAGTTCAAGGTTGTGTATAGGATTATGGTCTGCCAGAAGTGTCTTCTACATAGTGATAACCATGAACACATCATGCATATTTTCTAGAGGGAACTTCCTTGCTTCGTTCATATGGGGAGTGGGGAGCCAATGGTGCCATCCAACAACATTTCGACTAGGTGACGAACTAATACACCTCTTGTAAACTGGGAAAACCAGCGGGCATGTCCCACCTCATTGGGAAAGACCAGATTCCCAATAGAATGGACCCAGACTGGGCCGAGTCCAGGTTGGGTCGGTAGATGTGGACAAAACTGACCCCTTTTTGAAAAATGTCAATATCATGCAAATTTGGAGTCTGATTTATGAGTAGTTTAAGTCATTGTAATCCTCACGAAGAGAAGGATATTTTAGCGTACCCTATGATGGATTTATAATATATTGATATTTGTAAAATATCGTGAAGCACAGTTATCTCGAGAATAATTTTCCTACATGCGGAAACCCTATGGTTGGATGATACAAAATGACTACTGATGAGCGACCCTGTGTAGTTTAGATACTATGGCCATGAGGGAAGCGACTTATAAGGGACTAGATAGGCCTATTGAGGGGAGAAAATTTTGTGTTACACAAAGAGCCATCATATTTTATAGGAGGGGTTCCTCTTTATGGGCATGGATTATTTGGGAGAGGCTTCTACGTGACCTAGCATGCCCACTATGGGGAGAAACTTCTGTGTGACACAACATACCCATGATACTCATCTGGGATGCCTATCACAAAAATCCTATGGTAAGTTGGAAGCGGCATTTTTGTGACCTAGAAGGCCCACTATACTAATTGTGGATTAGTTATCCATCATCCCATGGTGTCCGACGATGTGAGAAATGGTTATACTGTCATGACCTATACTATACATGGTGTGGTATATCTTGCATCGTGATCATTCTTGGTGAACATGATATGTGATTTGGTTATGGATTTCATTGTGGTATTTCATTTATTTTTTTGGTTCTACACTGAGTATATTGTTAATCAAAACATTATGAGCTCCCCCCCATGTGTTTTAATTTATGCCGACGAACGCCAACCTGACAGCGGACTCGGTTTTCTAGGACCTAGGGGGGCCATGTAAGACCCGACAGATGAAACATACTTCTACTACTTCCAACAGCTAATCTTTACTGACCATTTAGGTGGTGTTTTTAGTGGATGTCTATCTAGAGTTCCTTGTGTACATTCTTATTTTCCAATTGGTCTTTTTTTGGGTTTTTATTTTTTGGCACATTTGTGTACTCAGTGATTATATATAGTTGAATTATTGTTTACTTTTCCTAATTTGGGGAATGTTTTTGTTAGAGTGTGTACATAGAATACAGTAAAATTCCTCCCACATAATGGTTGACTCCTTCCATATTTGTCAACAAACCCTGGCCTTCGGGAGGTGGGCATGGGGTATGTCATGGTGTGGGCCATGGGGGACGGGTCATGAAATCAGTAAATGTTTTTTTAAATACTGATTTACAATGTAAAAATTGTGTTTTCCTCAATAATGTTAATAAATATATTTTCATGGTATTTCTATTTGTTAACAAAAAAACCCATTATTTTAGAGATACACCATTATAGATTTTTTTAGTTGATATGAAATATACTTTTCTATGGATATTTTATGATCATATTTACAAATGAATTAAAAATGATTCACTTTAATGATTCATTTTTGTAGTCGTTAACATTCATGTGTTCTTTTGAAATTAAATTTAACAAAATATCTACATTATTTATCATTGATATACTCATTTCGTAAACTACATATCATTTCTACATATGGTGTATTACATTGTAATTTTTTATGGAATTGTTAAATATTTATAAACATGTATTATTTTCACCATATAAATATACAATGAAATATAATATTTTTGAGTAATTAATTATATTATTCGATATATGGTGAAATATTATTGAATGGAGAAATGGGTGAGGCCCAATTATAGATATCTTGTTGTTAAATTTTTTGTCTCAAGAGGTGAATCTGTCTAAAATCCTTACTTATATGGGTTTCTGGTTATTAAATACCCATCTGTTTTATAAATCATTGTGAAACGTCATGAGAGTAGATGTATCATGATTCATAAGATCTTTATGTCATGTAAATAATAATTTACCTCACTTATAATTCAGTTTTTATGATTACCCATTACATTTTCCAAATTATATTATCTTAAAACACATTTCATTGTCAGTTTATTGGTTAAATGGAATGTGATTTCTGTTATTTTCTATTCAATATTTTTTATACCTTATCCTTTTAGGATAATTATTTTCTTGATTAAATGGAATGTAATATATGTTATTTACATTTCATATATATTATAAAAAATATATTATTTAAATTGAATTTATACTTTATTATATATCATTCCAAATTAATTATTTATATTTATTTTTGGTTGCATCTATTTTACATAGCCCTTACTAGACATTTGATCTCACACTTATTTGATTTACATTACATGGAATCCATGAATGGTAATAAGAATAATTTTCAAGGATATTATAGATATAATAATAATATTTTTTAAAAATGTTTCAATTTGTATTATGAAATATAATATAGGAATCAGGTCTTAATATTCATTACATAGACTAATAAACAATTAATTTTCATTGGAAACAAATCCATGTATCATCTTCCACAACAATAATGTAAGGAATTGATTCAATGTTTATAGAGTATGGGTAGATAAAAAAATAAACACATTTTCTTAATATATTAAATTTAATTGTTAATTCAATTTCATTCTATGTTTATTTTTATAATGTTTAATGGTTATGGGTGAAATATTAATTTTGATTCCTATGAGTTTTAATAATCAGACATTATCTATGAGATTCCTATTTTTAAATATGACAATGTGGTGTTTTGTTCCACCTTATTCATTAAAGAGATAAATTTTTTATATTTTGATTCTAATGGATTCTAATTTTTTTCTCATACATTTCTATTATTTAATATTTCCCATTGCCTTTATTCATTGTATATCTAGTATCATCATAATTCTGGTATAAAAAAAATTTATTTATGGGATAAAATGTGTATGTATTAGTCTATTAGATTTAAATTTTATTTTTATATAAACATTAGTCCATTTTCTTATGAATAAATTAATTTAATTTTTTTTGAGAATATAATAATAGGATAAAACAACATTTAAATGTTTTTCATATAAAATTCTTTCTAAATCATATTATTTTATCTTTGAAACACTAAAACTCTAAATTACAGAATAATATATTTTTTGGGTTTTAGATATTAAATTTTTTACATAATTTTTAATATTCATATATTAAATTTAATTAATGTAACAATATATAATTATTTTTTCGTTCTATATGAAATAATGACCTCAAAATGATTTTATTTTATTTTGGAATGATATATATAATGAATTTCATAAAACATTGAATGGATTATGTAAAAAATGGTATTAAAGAAATTTTGGTTACTAGGTGTTATAATGTATCTTATATTCACATGAATTTCATATTTCATTATTCATTTCCCATGGGAACATGATGATGATGTATAAGAATATAAGGATCATGTCATTTTTGTCTAATACCATAGTTAATGTTATTCCAATTTATTTACATTTAAAATATCTCATTTAAAATTTAATATTTAAATATCTATCTTCAGTCAGGATTCATATCATGAATCAATTTCAATTATGGTTATCAAAATACATATCAAAATAATATAGATGAATCACAATGGTAAATAATTCTATACTGTTCTATAACCTCATAACTACTGTGTTCCATAAAATTTATCCCCTACATGGAAATTATATACTTATCTATGATAATGGTTTTCATGGGAAATGATGGGATCATATTATATAGACATTAATGTATTAGATTTGGTCATTATTCATAAAATTTAGTATTGGGTGGTTGATCACATTGTTTATTAGACCTGTGATATTTAATACTTTTAAAATAATTATATTAGGTATATCAGTTTGGGTACTTTAATTTTGTGGAATTATGGTTGGGGGAAATTGGAGGGGTAGTAGCTAAATGATTTTTCAGGTAGGTATAGAGACAGAGTATTGGATTTTTACTCAAAAGGTTACCCTACATGATGAATTCACTATAGAGTGTTGTAATGCCTCCAAAACAATATACCCCTAACTAAGAAGTATCATAGAGTGGATTTATCTACATGGTTACTACTATTTTAATTCTATTTCACATCCTACTATTAAAAATCACTATTATATCATCTCATTATATAAAAAACCAATCAATTATTATTCGATCTTCACACACACAAACACAAACACACACACACACACACACAGATATATATATACATATATATATGTATTTGTGATCATGAATTTTCTAGTTCTTA
Source organism: Viscum album (assembly GCA_963277665.1). NCBI lineage: Eukaryota > Viridiplantae > Streptophyta > Magnoliopsida > Santalales > Viscaceae > Viscum > Viscum album. The sequence continues at coordinate 561,110,624 of OY728147.1, read as the reverse complement.
TCAATCTGATTCTTCTATTGCTGGTCATTTGTTGGATTGATATCATCGTAAATCAAATGCTGAGATTTGAAATTTGATCATATGTTGATAAAATTCTAAATACAGAAAAGAATAGATTGTAGTATTTCCTCAATTAAATCAGAAATAGAGTTAAAAACACATAAAAAGTTAATTGAGAAAAAATTATGGCTATAAAAACTTGAATGGAATAGTTGGTTAGAGGATAAAACTTGTTCTAGAGGGTTCTGCCTTATAACATGTATAAAAAATATGATCTATTTAGGATTCGTGATATATAAGAAAAAACATTATAAATGATTACATGGATGGGGTTTCAGGTGTATCATGCTTCATATGATGTTATGTCATGTAATGCATGTTATATTTTAAATTTCAATCCTTCAATTTTTTTTGGGAATTTATATGTTTTAATTTAAAATTTTAAAATAGCATAATATAACTCTACAATTTTAAAAAAGAAATTGATTAGTTCATGAAACTTTCATATGAACATTATTTTACATATAAATCATGTTATATATGAAATAATTTATGACAAGGAAAATTCAATTTCATTATGTCAACTGTGAATGTTTTATTTATAATTTAAAATAATAAATACTAAGACCATATTGGATCAAATTTTTCTTCTGAAAAACATGTATTTATATATAAATATTTTCTATTATTTCATGAAAACCGAATTCATTTTAATTGTGGATTTTAAAATTTATTGAATTGGTTTTCACAATTTCTTATAAGTACCTTAATATGAATATAGATGATATGATTTTCATTAGTTTCCATTGTTGATTTATTTATAAATGAAAATTTTATAGTGAAATAGTTTATCATCGTGTATTTAAATTTAATGTGTTTTAATGAGATTTTATTGTATACAAGATTATAATATAATGTAAATATTTCAAAAAATCACAGTTTTGTTTTGATCTCATTTTCCAACTCGGTGTAATGATAAATTGTCTATATAATATATAATTTTGCAATTAAACTGATATGAAATCATGTAAAGTTATATTTTTTTATGACAGGTTATCTATAGTGAGTGTAAAATAATTTTGCCTTAAATTTTATTAGTGTGATAAATGAATATGATGTTCTATACTTCTATTTTAAATCTATTTGAAGTGTTTTTCTGATGGGTTTTCCTTTTATAGTGTTTATTGGACTGGATATGTATTTAATGTATGTTATATTTTATATCAATGTGGTGTTTTTATGTTATCATACGTTGGAATATAAGTCATATATGTATTAACACCATTCCATATTTTTTTAATGATTGATTTTATTTTTTAGGGATTTATTATTTTATCTCAAGTTAATATATATCATTGTTTCTCCCTTGATGTAATTTTTTAATAATTTAATGGTTCTCATTTGAGATTAATCTTCATTATGACTTTCCATCAATTTTTTTTGAAATGTGTTTTGTTGTAATACAACTTGATCCCCATTTGGTTGATTTTCTCACATTATAATGAGACCATGAGTGTTATCTTATGCAATGATTTTTTATCCCCAATCTATTCTCTCTCCTTCTCTCTCATTATTGAAATCTTAAGAAAACAGTTTTTTGAGATGTATTTGTTGTAGCATTTTAGAATAATCATGATTATTAAATTTTAATTCGAGGATGTTTGATGATTTTGTAGAATGTTAAAAACATTACATGTTGTTATAAAAATGACTTCTTATTTTTAATTTGGTTTTTAATTTATTATTTTATTCAATAATGTAATATGATTTTTTATTAAGATGGTTTTTATTTGTAATTTTTCTAATAAAATAGAATATTTTTATGTTTTTTTATTGTGGAATGGATTAATAACACCATTAATTATTTATATTAATGTTATATTAATTAAAATATTGATTTTATAAATTAAAAGATTTCCCTTATGAATAAACATGGATATTCATTATGGTTTGTCACATTTTAATGGCGTTGTGTACTAATACCTAGAACATTCAATACATTCATAAATTGTGATGGCTCGATTCTACAGGTTCTATAATGGTATGTTTTTTTATATATATGTTACATAAGGGTATCATATATGTACCTTTCACTATGTAATGTTCACCTTAGTATCTCAAGGATAACATCCATTACTCATCGTTGTGTAATATTAAAAAATTTCTTTATATATGGGTAACTTTATCATCTACAATGGTAGTATGAGTCTCACATAAGAGTAAGTTGGATTTTTTAAAAGCTATGTAAGTGGGATGATTATTTTAAAAAGGATATTTGAGTGTATGAACAAGATACACATTTATAAGCCTTAGATTAGAATTGTGTATGAGTAAATTGGTTTACCCTTACACAAACAACAAACTGTGTATAATGGTATTTTCCATTGATCAAAGAACATGTCAGAGTAATGTGGAGATATCCCCTAAATGAGCTTCATGGAATAAATAATAAAAGACAAGGCATGTTACCATTATGTATACACATAAATGTACGTATATATAATGTATTTTTTTAAATAAAAAATTATTCCCAATCCTATAACATCCTGATGTTCGTTTCATGTGAAATAAATGGGTTTTCAATGTAAAATAAATTGTTAATTGAATATATTAATAAATCATAACTGATGTTGCGATGTAAATAAAATAGATACCAATTTATAATAAATTGATGTGAAATTAAATATGGTCATTGATGGGGGTATCTTGGGCTAGATATTTATGAATGTTTACCTGAGTTTATTTATCTCTTGATAGTTCCTCATTTTTCTCTCATCTCTAAGTTATCTCAAGTAATCCAATGGTGTTTCAAAGAAATATGATTTGGCACGAGACATTTCATCTCATTATCGAAATCTATCATCCAATATAAATGTTTCTTACTGTCATTTATCATACTATGGAGAAGTGAGTTACAATAGAAAATAATTACCATGTAGTGGATTTTTAATTATACATTTTTTACAATTAATGTATATATTTATCATTTCTAAAAAATTTCTATCAATGGTTACTATTAACAACAATCAGATAATAATATGGTGAATTATAATATAATGAATTTACAAGTAATCATTTGAATAGATGATGATAATGCATGCTGTGATATTTTTTTTATGATAATAAATTGCTAACTAAAAAAAATTTTCAAATGGAAGACTAATTTATTTAATCGAATGTATATTGGTAATAATTAGTGATTTCAGGATTTATATTTAATGTGTTAATATTATTTGAATCAATGGGTTATTAGACCACTACATGAAAAAATTGTTATCTTTTATTTATTTCATTCTGCAATTGAGTAATAAGTAATATTTCTTGACCTGGATAAATAATATTATCACTAAATCTATATATTTTATACAAAAATGTATATTTATAAATATAATTTTAATCAATTTTTTTATGAATTATAAATAACTATGGATAAAAATGTTTGATAAACTATATGCTTATTAGATTAAATAGAGAATATGTATTTTAATATTGTATATTGATGAATGTTATTATTAAAACAATAAAATATTTGGAAATTAATAATCTCATGACAATTTATATATATTAATTGGTAAAATGTAATTACTGAATGATTATGTGTTTAAAATCATAACTAATTAAAACAAGAATTCTTATTATTATATCGAATTACCCATATCATACTGAAATATAATATTTTATTTTTTAATAGTCATTATAGTATGCAAAACAAATATGGATGATCCTATTGATTTATTTACTTTTGAAACATGTAAATATAAACATTGGTCCATAAGTGAGCTACATCATCTCTCAGAATGTTATTCACAACGACCACCCTTCATAGACATATCATATCTAATACAAATAATCAAAGCATGGGGAATTTATAAATAAGAATGGGTTAGAAAATATTTTCAGTTAGGTTAAATGTAATAGATAAGTGAGAATAATATGAACATATGAGTATGAGAACATGATCAAGAAATTTTAAAAACATACACATCTTATTAATTATCATAATCTTTCTTCAAGTAATACTTGTTTCTACTTAATAAGAAATTAATAACATTACAATAAAAATAAATTATATATGAGATCATAACATTGGTATAATAGATGGAATTTTTTCATTAACATTTTATATAAAATAAATTCAATTGTAGTCAAGATTTCATTACAGGACCAGTACAATGTACAATTTCCATTACAATATTTGGTTCCCTCCCAATTCTAGACCTATCTTACTAAACAAGACTACCACACTATTCTAGCCATGTCTTACTAAACCACTCTGACTCCATATTAAATTCCTTTCTATATCATGAGATATAAATATTTTCTCAATTTATTGGAGAGAGATATAGGTCCCATCCACCACCTAGTGACAATATGTTTTTATATGTGCCACACTATCATAAATATTCATCACATCATATACCATTTAATGAAATGGGCATCATAAAAATTTCATCATATTATAACCTTCAAAAAATTGACTCCTTTCATAATAATATTTTCATTAAATAAGCCATGTGAAGAAGTGGGGATCGTTATTATTTACTCATGTTATAACCAGTGAAAGAGAAAAGTGTTTAATAAATATCATTCAATAATTATGAAAAATATTCATTGCAATAATATGAATGGAATCCATTTATCATATACTCAATAAGAGATGGGTAACATCATCAGAAGTAATCTTATATGGAGATAATCCTTAATGACCATTTCAATCATTTCTTGATCAAAATATCATTTCCTCTTTGAAAAATAAAATTTTATATATAAGAAATTTAAAACATATATTTTTTTTGAAAATAACCTTCAAATATTATAATTTATTTTGTTAAATAATATTTAAAATAATAATTTTTGAATGAATCACTTCAGCATTTTTAAAAACGCATTATAATTTATTTGAATATTTCTTTTAAAAATCCTTATTGCTGAAGATGTTGTTTTTTTACCAACCATATTATTTTTTATAAAAATGTTATATGAATAATTTGGTATATAAATGTAACATAAATAAGGAAAATCATGTATTATAATTACATAAATAATATGATAATTTTTTTCATTATAATTCAAGATAGGTATATCAGGTGATTTAATCGTTGGATACTTAATCATAAATAGTCCTATTAAATGATGCAATTATAAAATATATATTTTACCAATTTCATAACATTAAATCATGAGAGACGTGATTAAATAACATCACACGAAAATAAATGTATGATAGGTAGGAATATATTCATGTTAATAAAACACAATGGGTCTATATAGACACATTTCAGATGACTGTAGAAGTATAGAATAAAGTAGTTCTCAGAGGAAGAAATTGAGAAAAAATCAATTACCATAGGCTTGAAATCTATTAAAATCCTTAAAAAATAATTTTATAATAAATATAAGTGTATTATAAATATATTACATGAGCATATTAATATATTTCATAATATATATCATTTTAGTATGTTATTTTATTATCTTTTTATTAACGTTTTAATCTTAATGGTTCGTTTTGGGAAATAATAACATTGTTTTCCATATATTTTGTGATTTTTTATATTTATTGTCAATTTATATTTAAAATGGTTACATAATGCCAAAAATGTAAAGACCTAGAAATTCAATTTAAATTTTTTAATTATATATATATTTTACGAGTCTGCGAAAATTGATGTCGTGTGATTCTGTGGCTCGGTGTGCCCGGAATAAATTTTGGAACTTTTTTTGCCTACGTTCCATAAACATGTGAGTGGGTATTTGTAACTTTTGAACCGTTGCTCGAAATTGAAATCCTAGGGCACCGTTGAAGTCGTTGTTTCGGTATTCTCTTATGGAGAGCATCACCTTGACCACAGTAGGTCGAGGGTGAATTTTATTTTTTGGGTTATTCTTGAAAGAATGAAATAAATTAAAATGTTAAATTTTTTAATTTATGTGATGAATCCCCTCAACATGGGTTAAGGTGGTGGTGACCACCCAAGCCTAAACATCCTATGAGGATGATTAGAGGTGGGGACCACCTGAACTAACTACCATTTTTGAATTTTGGGATGCGGAGCACCCGACCCCTCTTAATCCTGGAGAAACCTCTCAATTACCCATTAATCCTTTTCTCCCGTTAATTAGAGTATATTTATTATGCCAATGTGGTATGATTAATTGGGCCAACAATTAATTTTGAAAAACATTAAATTTGATAAACTTAAATAAACAAGGGGGTATTTTTAATTTTCTGTGGAATTGGGAGAGGAGAACCTTTTGGTGGATTACTCTCTCCAATTAAGAACATGTTCTCCAACAAAGAACACACTACCCAATGAAGTACTCTCAAGCCGGAGAGGAAAGTCTTCAACGTCAACGAACTAATGATCGATGAAACACCAACATCAATGATGTACTAATATTTTCAACAACTTTTTATCTTTCCTCGTGTCCTCCATCAACAAATATCTAAGGTAGGAGTTTAATTATGTGTGATTATTGTGTCCCATGTTCATACCTTTTAAAACAAAGAATGATGATCAACTCTCTAACTAGTTGATCTGTGGATGATTTCTTTAGAGGGGTTGGGAAAGATCATTTTCTAGGGGTTTTAGTGTTTAACATTCATCATTCATGTTTTTGTTGACCCGCTTGATATCTCTCTAACACGGAGGGTGCATGCCATACAAACATGGAACGACCCCTCCGTCGTACTTCTTGAATGGTGATTTATTTGCGATGGATGAAGGCAGCTTTGTGCCACGACAACAAATAGAAGAGATTGTCGACAAATCACTAACTATGATGAAGGCGATGGCCCCGTGGCTCCTTGCCTCTTCGTGGCCCTCCGCACCGCCCCGCGTCCTCACCACCTCATGGCCATCATATGTGTTGCATGGCCCTGTAGCCATCCACGGTGCCCTACGCCCTTCGGTGGCTCCCAGCGGCCTCACCCACCTCCCCCACCCACCCACCCCCTACCCCCCCACGTGGTATTGCCGCCTCTCAGAACTCCATGTCACCTAGTGGCTTCACTGCCTCGCCGCCCTCCACGGTTCTCGGTGGCCTCACTGTCCTGAAAACCTCGACATCGTTCCATATACCCACCGCTTCGCCGCCCTCCAAGGACCTACGAGGCCTCGCCACCCTCTGGCCCTCTGTGCTTCCATACGGCCTCGTTGCCTTGCGGCCCTCCACGCTACCCCATGGCATAGCCACTTCGTGGCCTTCGGCGTCCCCCCAGTGGCCCTTTACAGCCCTCCATCTTGCCCTACAGTACTCCCCCCCACCCCCGCAGCCTCGCGCCGCCCTCACGGCCTTCACGCCGTCCCTCGTGGGTACGGCCTACCAACGCGGCCTGGCTGGGCCAGACCCAGTAGGCTGAAGCAGACCCATCAGGCAGGTTCAATTTGAATCGAGTTAGGTCGGCCCCAGCCAGGTCGGGTTGACCGGGTCAGACCAGACCCAAGCCAACTTCTATCTATTCTTTATATCAGCAAGAATATTGGAATAGTGCATCTGTTTGATCAACCTTCAGTGTCTCTGAAAACCGTGGAGCGAGACGGTCCATTTGAGTATACCCCACAATAGATTTTGATAATGTCGGAATACGGTTGGGTTGTATTGAGCATGAATCCAAATGGACTCTCGGGACTAAAAGGATAATTACTTACAGACTGAGCATCTGATTGACACAGCATCTATTACGTTGAGACCCCTATGACATGTCGGTCCTTTGAGATAATTCTTCCTTGTAATTTGTGGAAGTTGGAGTATCGACCTATGGCTTGAGAAGCAGACCCTCTCAGAGAAGAGAAAGCGAAGTTTTGGAACCCAGTAGCTAGCTGTGACATGAAGAATGAATAGTAATACTATGTGAGTCAGCACAGAGAAATCATATGTGCGTCATCACCTAGTGATCCTGTGTGGTTCAGCACCGAGCAATCTTATGTGGGTCAGCACTTAGCGATCTTGTGTGTTTCAGCACTGAGTGTTCTTGTGTGGGTCATCAATTAGAGATCCTACATGGATCAGCATCTAGAAATCTTCTGTGGGTCAACAACAAAGCCTCTTATCAAATTATGATGATTCTATATTTACATGTAACCACATATACTACTCTACCTATGAATACATGGTGTGAGATGAGTCTGTACCATAGGGTACTTTCCTTCATGGTAATACCTTGGTTGTATTATTCTGTGTGGCGTACATGTGTGGTACATAAATTCGTGGTATTCCTTACAGTGTGGAACAGTTGAGATTTGGGATTTCAACTGGACTCTATGTTTTCATAATGATTGAGATTGGTATACTTGATAACATAGGTATAGGAATGGGAAAATACATAAGTAGGGTTGCCACTTTATTTCATTCCTTGAGGTTTTCCTTGGTGGATTTTGTGAGATCATGAGGGTCTTAGGGTCCCTACTGAGTATCATTATACTCACACCTGCATAGTATATTCCCGCACCATGTTGTGTTTGGTTATGATGGAGGACAACACTGATAGAGGATGAGGGTATCAGGGATAGACGGGGCCTAGAGGAGGACCATAAGGTGTGACGGTACACCGAGGAGATGGGCGGACATGGAGTGCTGAGAAGGTGATCTCTACCTACCCATAATGTATGAACCATGTAGGATGACCTAGTAGTTTCCATTCTTTTTCTTCAGTAGTATTTTATTTCAGTTGTACTTCGACTATTACTGTTGGGCTTGTATTCTGACCCCTTTTTACTTTCAGCATTCTTTTTTGTATTCTTTTGAATTCTCTTTATATATTTTTGTTTGCATGGTTGTGTGTGTCTATAGGTAATAATGGAAATTCCATCCCAGTTATATAGAATACGCCTTTCGGTGCTGGTCGACGGCCCCTGCCTTTTGGATGGTGGGCATGTGGTAGTCTTGCAATAGTTCTCGAGGGTCAGGTCATGAAAAATCGGTATCAGGGGTGTCGGTTCTACCATTTAACATAGGACTCTGATGATTTTTTATAACGACAATAGTGTTATGTGTAGTGAGTGTGGTTATCAGTTTAGGGAATCAACTGTTGGTGCAGCGATAGACATATCCATACACCGGGGCACTGAATTTTGATTTCTGACTTAGTGCATAAAAACACTGATTGCGTGTGTGTTTTCCATAGTTTTCTTTGTGATCATGTTGATTCAACTCACGAGGTATAACATATTGTTCTTGGTGCACTTGTTTCTTTTCAGGATTCCTCCATGCAGACAACCATCTAGGGATCCGTATATAGTACGTACTGATATCCCACCGAACGACAAGGCCTCGGTGTAGGGCCCTCTTCCAATAGAGGCACCTGTGAAGGAACCAGCGGTACCATTATCCTTTGGGTCACCGATTCCACCAGCCCCAAAATCAATGGGTGCACACCGCTTGGGTGAATTGCATGAGTTCCAGTGCTAGAGGCCACCTAGGATCATGAGTGAGACGGACACACAGGCTACTGAGGATTGGTAGGAGGTCGTTGTGAGAATCTTTTGACTAGTAGGGGCACTAGCTGATCTCATGGCGATCCTTGCAGCTATCCATCTATAGGAAGAAGCAGGAAGATGGTGTAGCATGATGCTCCAAGTTCATGATAAGGTGATGCTTCTCTAGGAAGACCTAGAGAGTCTATTTCAGGCAATGTTTGTCTCAGAGACTATTCGCACAATGCACAAACAGATTCTTCTTCATCTGCAGCTGGGCAACATTTTTGAGGCTCAGTACTCCATGAGGTTCACTGACCTATAATGCTACTACATTGATATGTTGTGGGACCCATTATTCTAGGCCCAAACCATTGAGAAGGGGCTCAGGCGAGAGATTAGGTATTTGGTTATTTCTCTTAGCATCCCTACTCAAGCGATGGTGTTAGAGAGAGACCTCTTAGTAGAGAGTTTTCTTGATGAATAGTCATCAGCAGCGAGACCGACCACCAAACGTCACATAGTAGAGTCTTCCGTTTCCTGCGGAAAACAAATATCGCATAGGTCCAAGAGAACCAGACCTATTGGTGGACGACCGCATGATTCTGGGTCAGATCTGTGGGGCATCTCAGAAAGATCCAGTCATCCTAGGATCGGGCAGTGTTACGCATGTGGCGGGCAGGGTCTCATGGCTCATGACTACCTGACTCACCGTATGGATGAACAACATATTTTCAAAGAACTGCCAAGGAAGAGACATCTGTTTGAATGAGGAGGTCCGCTAGGAGTAGGCATACATGGAAGAGGAGATAGTCATGCAGATAGTGGTGGGCGATGATTCATGATGTTACAACCACCACCACCAGGTGGTCCACCCTGACCATAAGGAGTAGGAGGACATGGGAGAGCTCAACTCCAGGTAGATGAGGCATACGATCACGCTGCTCCGGAGATGATACATGGAACAGTCTGCATCTACTGCACCTTAGTTGTAGTAATTATAGACACAGGTGGCAGTCATTCTATAATTTCTACTACCCTCGTATGGAGCTCAGAGATTCCGATGGAGCTGTTTGCTCGATCCTTTCTTCTAGAGACTCCTAGGGGAGAAGATTCGATGATTACCCATTGGTGTCAGTAGTGCGGGCTTATTTAAGTGGTGAGATCTTCGGCTGGGATCACCTAGTATCGGTGTCGAGGATTTATGACATCATCATGGATATGGACTGGTAATCTACAGTACATGCTCAGATAGACTATATCAGGCGCAATGGGCAGTGTGTCTGCATGGATGGGACAATGTTTACCATCACTGGTGAGAAGGGAGATATTTCATCATAAGATGGACTTACCTGGAGGATAGTGCATCTGATCACTAATCAGATGTCTAGCCATACCCTTGGAGCAGTTGATGTAGAGATGATGAGTTATCCAGTAGTGGTGGACCAGTATGCAGATGTCTTCCCAAAAAATGTTTCGCGTCTATCCTCTCCCAGATAGGTGGACTTTTACATTGAATTGCACCACAAGACGACACTAATATCTACACCAGTGTATCGACTAGCTCCCACAGAGCTTCGTGAGCTGCGGGTATAGCTAGAGGACTTACAGGGGAAAGGGTTCATTCGTCCCGGTGTTTCTCCTTGGGCAGCCTCGATTATGTTTGCCAAGAATGTGGATGTGAGATTGAGAATTTTTTGGACAAGCAGCGCCTGAACCAGGTGATCCTGAAGACCAAGTACCAACTTTTGAGGATTGACAACATCATTGATCGGCAGAAGGGTGCACGGTGGATCTTGAAGATAGACCTCTGATCAGGCTATCACTAATAATGAGTACCAGAGGTGGATGTGCGGAATACGGCTTTCAGATGTCAGCTTAACCACTAAGAGTACTTGGTTATGCGATTCTTTGTGACCAATGATCGAGCTGTGTTCATGGGACTCTTTAACATGATCATTCAACTATTCCTTGACCACTCTATAGTAGTCTTCATCAACGAAATTCTGATCTACTTGACTAATGATAATGTGCATGCCTATCATTTGCTGGTAGTACTGGACACACTCTAAGAGAACCAACTTTATGGTAAGCTCTCGATGTGCCAGTTCTAGATCCGGGAGGTTCACATTCTGTGAGATGTCATATAGGAAGCTAGAGTTGTAGTAGATCCTGTGATGAATGAGGTGGTACTATATTGGGATCCACATAAGTGTGTGACAGAGGTACGATGTTTATTGGTTTTGGATGGGTACTACCAACGATTTGAGCCAGATTTCCCTATAGTGGACACACCACGATCAACACTGACCATGAAGGGGAAACTATTCATGTGGCCAGAGAGATGCCAGCAGTGTTTTCACAACTGAGGTAGAGGATGACTAGTTCCCCAATCAAAAGGCTACTAGAGGAGGGAGTAGGTAACGTAGTATACTGTGACGCATCAGGGACCATGCATTGATGTGTCCTGATTTAGTAGAGAAAAATCTTCTCATATGGCTCTCGACAGCTAATACAGCATGAGTAGAACTACATTACCCATGACCGGGAGTTATCAGCAGTGGTCTTCGCCTTGAAGATGTAGTGACATTACATGATGGGCGAGCATTTTAAAGTGTACTCTATTCATAAGTGTCTCAGGTATATATTATATCAGAAGGACCTGAACCTAAGACAGTTACATTGGATTTAGTTTATATATGGCGATGACATCGAGATATTCTACACTCGTGGGAAGGGGAATGTGGTAGCAGCTGCACTCATCCAGAGATCTAGTATACAGCTGCTATGTGAGGGGATAGAGCAGTTGGATGCTTTGTAGAAATCTGTTTTGGATCAGGATAGAGATGTTTTTTTCAGTCTCTTATAGTAACTCCCCCACTTCTTCATCGAGTCAGGGAGGTCAAGCGCTGGGACAATGACTGCGAGACTCGATGTGCTCAGATATCCACAGGACAAGCACCTACTGTATTTTCTAAAGTTGGGGAGCATGTCATCCTCTTCAGCAGACGTACCATGGTACCAGGGTTGCTTCGTGAGGAAGTGATGAGGTAGTTCCACACATCCCCTCTAATTATACCTCTAGGAGTGGTGAAGATGTACCAATATATCTAACAAATGCACTCATGGATGGGAATGAAGATTGCAGTAGCAGAGTTTGACTCTCAGTGCCTCACTTTTCATCTGGTGAAGGTTGAGCCTTAGAAACCAGTCAGCTTGGTTCATCATTTATGTGTCCCAAAGTAGAAGTGGGTTGAGATATCTGTGGAAATTGTGAGAGGAATTCCACTTACATCTAGAAGTCATGATTCTATTTGGGTGATTTTCAACCGACTCACCAGGTCGGCCATCATCCGACCGATCAAATAGTAGGCTTGAGTAGAGGGATTGGGATGCCTCTTTGTGAAAGCGATTGTGAAGCTACATGGAGTACCCTCGACTATTTTCTCCAATCTTGATGCACGTTTTAATTCACTACTACGGAAGGGGTTTTGGGATGCTTTCAAGACACAACTTCAATTGAGCACTATCTTCCATCCTCAATTGGATGGTCAGACTGAGGGGAGCATTCAGACCCTTGAGGACATGATTGTTGCTTGCGTCCCCGATTTCAGTCATAGCTTTGGTGGATCACTTACCTTTGGTGGAGTTTTCATACAACAACAACTATCATTACACCATTGTGAGGGCACTTTTGAGAAATTTTACTTGAGACCTTGCAGATAACCTTTGTGTTGGATTGACCCAGGGGATTCACCACTAGTGGGACCAGAGGTGGTACAGGATACCATAAAGAAAGTGCAGATCATCGTGGAGTGGATGAAGACTACACGGAATAGAAATTAGTTATCATATGAAAGGATACAGAGACCTCTCTAGTTTTAGGATTATGACCACGTCTTTTTAGTTCCTCATTAGAGGTGGAATGGTGTCTTACCACTTAGATCTTCCACCTCAGTTTCACCAGGTGCACGACGTCTTCCACATATCCTAGCTTAGGAGATATGTTCACGACCCTTCCCACTTCATTGACCACTGCGAGATGGACATCGACGATGGGGAGACATTTTCTAAGGATCATGTGGTGATTGAGGATGGACATGAGCGATTCCTTCATGGGTGTTCGATACCTCTAGTGCATGTTCGATGTGAGAAAGGGATCCTCCAAGAGACTACATGGGAGAAGTAGGCTCAGATGAATGCTCAATACCCCCACTTTTTCATATAGTATGAGTTGCAGATTATGAGGATGCAAACCCCTAATGTGGGGATAATGTAATGACAAAGAAATTCCATTTATTTTTTTATATTATATGGAAATTTTTTGAGTCTGTGACAATTTACGATGTGTGATTCTCAGGCCCGATGTGCCCAAAATTATTTTCTGAACTTTTTTTGGGTACATTCATAAATGCATGAGTGGGTGTTTTATCTATTAAATCGTTGCTATGGATTGAAATATGAGGGAACATTTGAACTATCAGTGTTGATATTTTCTTATGGAGACCTTCAACTAGACCATAATAGGTCGTGGGTGAATGTTAGTTTTTGTGGTTTTCGTGAAATAATGGATTAAATAAAAATCATAACATTTTTTATTTATTTGTTGAAACCCCTCAAAAAGGGTTACGGTGGGGGGCCCACTGAAGCCTAAACGTCCTAAGTGGATGTTTAGAGGTGGGTACAACCTAAACATACACACCTTTTTGAATCTAGGGGCGGGGACCACCTGACCCCTTCTAATGGGGGATAAACCTCTCAACATATCTTTAATTCTTTCCCCCCATTAATTGGAGCCAATTAATTATGCCAACGTGGTACAATAAAATTAGATAATAAAAAATTAAAAGGGGTATATTTTAACATTTTAGTGGAATTGGGAGAGGAGAAAATTTTGGAGGATTAAAATCTCCAACAAAGAATACGTTGTCCAATGAAAAATCTGCTCCTCAACGAATAATTCTCATGCTGTTGAGGAACATCTTCAACGTAAATGAATCGACGATCAAGGAATCTCATATGTCACTGATGTATGTCTATCCCGCAACGACTATGCCTCTTTCCTCGCGACCTTCATCGACAAATCTCTGAGGTAGGGGTTTAATTATGTGTGATTTTTCAATCCCATGTTATTCCCTTCTAAAAAAATAATGTGGAACAAATCTCTAACTAGTTGATCCATGGAATATTTATTTTTTTGGTTTGGAAGTAATCAATTGCGAGGGGTTTTAGGAATTGATGTGATTAATTCAAGTTTTTTTTGAGTCGCTGGCTGCTGCTCTAACGTGGAGGTTGTGGGACAAGAACATGGACCGAACCCTCTGTCATTATTCTTGAATGGGGTGTTCTTAGTGATGGATTAATATTACTTTGTTCCACGACGATGAATGGATGCGAAAACCGGAACGTTGCTGGCAGCGATGAAGGCAATAGCCTTGTGGCGCCTCCCCGCATCGTGCCCCTCTGATTCTCCCCACAGCCTCGCTACCTCACAGCCCTCTGCGGCGCACCGCGGCCTCGCCACCTCGTGGTCATCCATGATACCATGTGACCTCAACATTGTGCGGCCCTTCACGGCGCAATGTGGCCTCGCCCCCTCGCGGCCCTCAGTGCCGCCCCACAGCCTCGCTGCCACATGGCCCTCTACTACGCCACGCTGCTTCACCGCTGCATGGACCTCTGTGCCAACATACATCCTCGCTGCCCCGCGGCCCTCCACAAAATCACGTGGCCTCGCCTCCCTGTGGCCCTCCTTGCCGCCCCACAGCCTCGCCACCTCGAATCACTCCATGCCGCCCCACGGTGCTCTACAGCGCCCCGCGGCCTTGCTGCCCCATGACCCTCTACGCTGCCTCGTGGTCATTGCGCCTCCCCCCCCCTTAACAGCATCACTCCGCCCTCATGGCCTCCACACTGATCTACACGGGATGAGCTGGGCATAGAGGGCCGGGTCGACCTGAATCGGGTCAGGTCAGCCTATGTCGGGTCTGAATGAGTCAGACCAGAACTGAGGCCAACTTCAAACTGTTCACTCTATCAGACATAACATTGGCATAGAGCGTCCATTTGATGAACCGTCAGTGGGATTGGAAACCATGGAGCGACACAGTCTCTTTGAGTACACCCCACTAAATATTTGGATATAGTTGGAGGACGGTCAGGTTGGATTAAGCCGAAATTCAATCGGGCCCTCGGGACTAATTAGCTAAAAACATACAAATCGGGAATTCTATTGATGCACCTTCTATTTCATTGAGACCCCTAGGACATGTCAATCTTTTGAGATACATTTTCGCGGGACTTCATGGAAGTTGGAGTATCGGCTAGTGCTTTGAGGAGCGAACCCTCTCAGAGAAGATCATGCTTAGTGCGGGATCCCAGTAGCTGGTTGTGACATGAAGAATAAATAGTGACCCTAGGTGGGTCAGCCCTGAGCGATCAAGTGTGGGTCAGCACCGAGCAATCATATGTGGGTCAGCCCTGATCGATCTATTGTGGGTCATCACCTAGAGATACTATGTGATTCATCACCAAGCGATCATGTGTGGGTCAGCACCGAGTTATCATGTGTGGGTCAACACCATGATATCCTATGTGGGTCAGCATCTAGTGATCTAGTGTGGGTCAGCAGCGGAGACTCTTAACCGAGTAATATGATTTAGTAGTTACATCTAATCATCTCTACTATTGTACATAAAAAATACATGCTTTGAGGTGATTCTTTACCTTCTGTCACATTCCTTCATGGTAATACCTTCGTGGTATTATTCTCTGTGGTGTGGTTTTGTGGGGCTTACCTTTGTGGTATTCCATTCTTTGTGGATCAATTGAGCTTTGGGCTTTGATTTGGACAAGTGTTATCCTCTTGATTAAGACGGTTATACTTGATTACATAGGTATATGAATAGGAATATACATAACTAGGGTTTTCAAGTGAATTCATGCTTTGTGGTTTATCCTAATAGGATTTTGTGAGACCATGAGGGTCTAGGGGTCCTTACTGAGTAGCGTTATAGTGACCCTTACATGGGTTTGCCTGCACGTTATTTTGTTTGGTGCAGACAGAGGACATTGCTGGTCGAGGCTGAGTGTACCAGGGCTAGAAGGGGTTGGAAGGTGGACCATACGACTTGACGGTACACAGAAGAGACTGGAAAATATGGAGTGCTGAGGAGGCGATCTGTACCTACCCTTAAGGTAGGAACCTCGTAGCACAACCCACTAGCTAAATTTCTTTTTCTTCTGATGTATTGTATATCAGTTGTACATGTACTATTACTGTAGGGCTTCTACTCCAGCCCCTTTTTACTTTAAGGACTCTTTTTTATATACAGTTTACTTGTGTTCATATCTTGTTGTGTGCTTGGTTGTGTGTGTCTAGTGGTTATAAAGGAAATGCCTTCCCTGTTATAGGGAATATGCCTTTCAGTGCTAGTCTCCAACCCCTGGCATATGGATGTCAGGCTTGGGGTTGTCATGGTACGATCCTCGGTGGTCAGGTAATGAAAGAAATAATTATAAGGATGTTTAAATTATATATTTTTTTATATATGTATTTATAATATTTAATAAAATTTAGTGATAGAAAATGAAATATACCATTCAATGCTATAGTATACAGTACATATGCATGAATTATATTTCAATTTTCTTATTAGATGTAAATAGTGAATAGTAAATAATATATGTTGACTCTTTTTTATGTGATATATATAAAAAAATTGATTAAAACCCTTAATATTTTCGATGTATATTGTGAACTAATCTCGTCACCTTAGAATGCTGTATTTTTCTTTAAAGGTAAATGACATTATTGTATTCCCATCAAATTGAACGTGTGATGCAATGTGTGATATAATACTACCATAATCAATATAATATAATAAATTTAATAAATATCTTATATAATTAATAAATAAATCTTTATTACCATACATGATATGTGGTAAGGGAAAAAATGACATTAGTTCACGTGGCGGCAATATACCATGAAGAAGAAGGATGATTTCCTATCATATTTTATCGATGTGAAGATAGTTATTGATAATAAAAATAAAATAACAAAATCTAAAAAATATGTATGATATCCATTTAATTATATAATCATGATATATTAATGACTAAATTTGTTGGATCATGGAATAAAGCTAATTCACTCATTGATGAGTACTACTCTTTTTCTGATATCCCTTATAGGATTTCACTAAAATACATCATTTGACATATTAAGTAAAAAAATTGAATATATGATGTGAGATTGATTGTTGGGATGTGATTTTGGTAGGTGTTTCTTGATACAAAGGTCTTCAATGGTTTTAGTAATTGAGGAGGGATTCTATCCAATTATAATTGTAGAGTGGTGATATTATTTAATATAAACAAATTTATTCTCTATTAAAAGGTATCATTTATCTCATATGACAAAAAATTGAATAATAATTGAGGGGAGGAACTGTGTGGGAATTTCACACATCCATCATAAAATAATAAAAAAATTATCATATTATTCATTAATCAATATATTTACTCCATTTTATTCTTATTGTTATTACCAAGTTAATTTGTATCTTTTTACTATAATTCTTAATCTATACATTAAGAGTTATATTAAAATAGATTCTAAAAATAACATATAAAAAATTATTATCATGTTTAAATCCCATTCCTTAAATAAAAAACATAGATGTCTCATAAATTAATATTAATACAAATTCATGTAATGTGTAAAACCTTGTTCTAACCTCAATCACATTAATAAATTATATATGTTTCCACCAATAATATTTGATAAAATAAGATCAATCTCAATATATAATATATTTATCATGAACCAGATGTGGTATCCATTATTTAAAAATTTAATTTATATAAGTGGTATAATGTAAAATTAAAACAAGAGACACGATGATATGGAATGTTTTTAGATGGTAAATGATCAGATGTTTACCAAAACTTAATATAATATTTCAATATGAAACATATTAAAATGACCTAAATTTGATTAATTGATATATTTATCAACATATTATTATTTAATCCCAATTTATTATATTAAATATCTTTTAAAAAAATAATTGAAATCATAGTTTGCAATTAAAAAGTAGTATTTTTATTTACTGAACATAAAATGAATCATTTCACAAAAATAAAGAAAATTCATCTAATGTAATTATGGATTTATAAATTAAAAGATGATATATATTTTATCCAATACAATCCAATATTATGAAAAAAATAACTTTACTATTATTCAAAAAATTAATTTTTTTTAAAAAAAATAGTATTTTTGGAAACATTTAAATAAATATCTGAATATTGTGTAATATATTATCATTATGATTTAATTATGTAAGACTATTATACATAATACATAAAGTATTATTATTACCATTAATATCCCTTTGATTAATTATTATATTATAATGGTCATATTTAAATAACTATATTCATAATATATCATAGTTTTTATAAAAGGAGGTGTTGCGAGTAACAAAAGGAAAATCATTGATTCATGTAGTGAAAGTTTAATATACTGTTACTAATGATTTTTTTTTATTTTTTATAGAATGAAGTGAAATCCGTCAAGGAAATTTAATTTATTCTAAAAAAATTCATTATAAAAACTCAAACTGTACAATATATCTCCCTAAAAATTAATATCACCATCTAAATTAGTACCTCTAATACAAACTAATTAGGATACTTCTTATTCATCTTATCATTAAGATACCTTGAAGCATCTTCAAATTACTCGTATTAGAAAAAAAAGATGTAGACAACCCAGTGGTCTTGTTTCACCAAATATTTTTTGTATGATCTGGAATATACAACAGATGTTCTATATTAGAATTATCTTACACCAATGGTATGATTTATGAATTCATTACATGTGAAGGGTCATGTATGTACTAGATCAAGAGGGATACATAGAAAAATTATGGAATTTAGAGAGGTTTGGTTGATGTTCCAACCAATAAGCTACCATCCTGACGTGATTATAAATACAAAGGGGACAAATATGTATAGGGATTAGTTTCCCCTTTTAATGGAATCTCATAATATTCTTATATGTAGAAACTGCAAGTAACACATTTCCATAAACATCAAATTCAAGATCACAAAATAAATTTGCCCCATAAGGTTTTTCAGAATTTGATCTTCCTTGATGTGTTTGGGAATGGAGTTATACTTCTACACATGGTTTTCATCCTTTTCATGTCCCAATAGCATTGATTCTCCAAGAAAATTACATCACAGTGTAGATATATAGATATTTACATTTTGGAATTCATAAAGATCCATTTGAGTGCTTTAGTGAAGGAAATTGGTGCAATAAATAACAATTACATAAAGGTTTTGATTCCAACCTCCATTGAAATCCAATGAAAATATCCGAAAATATTTTGTATGTTTTGAATTTTCACTTCAACTTTAACATTTATATGAGGATGATATTCAATGTTGAAACTCAAATCCATATCTGGATATTCCCGAAAGCATTACTAGAACTATGAGACAAAGCATGAATCCAAATATGATATAATAGAATGCGGTACCCCATGAACCCATTGTTCTTCCTTAATTTAAACATGGCATGTTGAACCAGAGATAATCCTTCAAGGAAATAGATGATGTGTTGATACTTCGTAAGGAAATTGACAACAATACACATAGTATTAGGGCCTTTAGATTTTATATGGAGAAAAATGAAAAGATCTATGGGTATCATTTGAAACACAGACTTATATGATTATCTATCAACCATATCTTATTGAAATTCCAAGAAACAAGGTACATACTCTTATATATCTCTCCTTATTCAATCCAATCGGATATACTCCATGAAATCTATATACATATCAATATATCTTGGATAAATATAAAATGATGAACTATGTGCTTCCTCAAAAAACTCATTCTTAAAATCATCTTTGAATAGAACACATACAATGTTCAGGAAACATATCATTATATCAATATCAAGGATAAAATATGGATCATTTATAATCGCCTTTTTTTAGCTCTATATCATCATTTTGAACCACATTATTCATCACATGGATAGATGCTTCAATATTAAATTAAGAATGTTAATATATATCAGCTTCCATCAATATTTATAGATCCATAATTTGAAAATCTATAAATATTAGATCTCATTTATCCATAACATGGATAAGATACCATTATCCCTTCAACTAAATCATAGCCCACCTGTTACATTTTCTCAAGGTGGAAACATATTTTGTATTCATAATATTTAATCAACAATAACCATCTTCATTGGAATATATTCAACTCCATATGGTAAATATATATATTAATTTTTTTTCAATATATATATAAATCATTTCGACAAAAAGGTATTTCCCCAATACATTTATTCTAAAAATTACCTCAACTAGCTCCAAAATCATGAGTTGGGAAATTTTCTATCAGCACAGTCAGTTTTCATTAGGAATAATATATAACCCTATAATTATTCATAAGAAAAAATCCATATCCCTTATTAGATCTATCTATATATATTGGAAACCCTTATCCACTATAGTAAATGTTATCAAAAGTGTGATGAGTGATGTTATATTCAGTTCCTCGAACTGTTTTTCACAATTATCTTACTAGAAAAACATGGAACCCATCCAAATTAATTTTTACAGAGAATTATATATTCATGATAAATTATCAACTAATTTTTTTTAATATCTTGTGGAATCAAGAAAAATATAGATTTCATTTACCATGGATGGTCTAGGCCAATATTTAATGGCCTCAATCTTTTCTGGATTTATTGATTTACCCATTCATGAGTTTATATGACCCTTAAAGGAATCCTTTTTCAGGACAAAAACTCATAGTTATTAAAATTTTAATATATTTTCTCATACGTCATGGTATATATTACAATTCTTAATTGTTATCCATTATCTTTCATTCTCAATGATTACAAAATAATAACATTTATAGAAACTGTTACAAGCTGATCAAGGTAATCTATAAATATTATATTATTTAAATCAAATGTGAGCACATGTGAATTATTAGTACCTAATATAATCACTATATATTCGTAGTTTCCATAGCTTGTATGGGAAGTCATATTAGATATATCGTCTTTATTGGAAATTAATTGATATTATCAAGATTGCAGCTAAATCATGGAAATCTTTTTAGCTCTGTGAAATTGATGAAAAATGTAATCAATGTGGAGTAGATGGTACATTTTTCTCAAATGTGATATTTTTCAAATCCAATTAATCTATGTTATGCCAAATCAATACATATTTCTATTCACATGAATGATTATATGCACCCCATGTTAACATACATTACTAAATAGTAACATTGTCTAGGTTCATTTGGGTCAACTTATTTAGTTCATGTAACTCATTTGTTTTCACTTTATAGAGAGTATTTTAAATTAGTGTAGAAAAATGTTTGAGTTCTATTAGGAACACATATTTGTGATTAAGATGAAGGAATAGAAACTCATATGTAAATAAATGATAAATTTTTTTTTCAAAATAGCCATATTATTGATTCCATGTTTCCTTAAAACCATTTGATATAAACACCACCACTGAATAGGGAGAAATACCAATATAGTAGTTGTAATATCTATTATAGGGTTTTAAACATCGGTACATTAATAGTGGTTAATAGGTTGTTTATGATTATCATACATTACATACCTTTATACAAAATTGATATTTGATTTATTTAGAGAAATCCAATCCATGCATTGGATTACATTAAATTCCACAATAGGAATGATGTAAATATTTTCAAGAAGTAAACTCATGTCAATGTCAATTGGAGAGGAATTGTATAATTTTGATCTGATTATCATAACAATAGGGGTAATCAATATGACTTCCACATATAGTAATTTATTATGAATGTTTGAACACATAGAAAACTAACTAGATATGAGATATTGGTTGTCAAGAGAGATAAATATGAACATAGATGTTATATAAGGGATGGTAAGTGTACCATTCCCCATGATGTTATATCACTCCTCATTTGAAACAGTGATCACACGAGATTTACCCTTTTCCCTTCGCTTAAGTGGAATATTATGTTGATCATCATAAATAACCCAATAGTTTGGGTGCTGGATATTATAATTCAAATTCTCTATAAAGATTATGAATAGAAGCATGGTCAATGCCATCTGTGTAGATTTCATTCTATCCAAATTAGTATCTAACTTATTTGGATAACATATGAAATCAATTACTTGATGACCATCCATTACAAATATTCAAAAATTTATATTCCCCATAATTAAAATTTCTCCATGCTAATTAAAAAAAATTATTATAAATGAATGGTCATATGATTCTCTCAGTGGATTTTAGATATTTCTTTGACATCCATCATCGTTTTCATGTAAAACCCATGAGATTTATTTTCATATCTAACACTTATTTCCACCATGAGAGCACATAGAAATATCTTCTCATATGTTTTAAAATATATTATGGAAAACACCCTTCATAGACATGATATTAAACCACTATGTAATCAATCGTCTTCAATTTCAGGATGACTCATATTAATAGAAGAGTACCTAAAAAGTCATGTAAAATTTTTCTCATATATACCAATGAATGCACAATACTTCTTCTATATCTAAAGTAACTCCATATGTATATTATAAAAATTAATACGATAAATTTACTTATTAAAAAACTAAATTCCTGAAATTGGATCATTCCATGGTAACCGTTTAATGAAATGTTTAATGATTCTTAACAGTAGTATACCATTGATATTCTTCACATTCCAACTCATATAAATCAATAATAAATTTTTCTGATTCAGAACATTTGGTTAACGAAAAATATCTTTTTTGTGGTTGTCATCAATTTCTAAAAAACTATTTGAATAGTTGATCGACCAAATGAATGGAGAAAATTTACCATGATGGAATCCAATTAATGGGGTCCCCCCCTTTTGTTCATTTTGAAGTACGGTATGATTTGTATATTTATAATGAAATATAAGGATATGAATGATATTTTTCATTCCATCTCTGATAACATTTGTATTTTCAGGAGGAAAATCATTATACCTCGAATAAACATAAGAATTAAAAAGGTTTTTTAAGGTACAACCATTTACAAGATTAAATGATCGTAGTGTAAGAAGAAATTATAATATTGGGGAACCACATTATATAAAAAAAATAAATTATAGATGTCGAAATCATGAAACCGTTATATGTAATCTATGAATACATAAGATTATCCTGGGTCATTAAATATCATTATCTTTTAAAATACTTCATGATTCATTGTAAATTGTTTTTTAATTAATTAATAATATCACTAATATTGTAAAACCAGGTGTGAAGCATGTCCAGTTGCCGTGAACTAGTTCTCGAATGAGTCCATATCAATACGTTGTTTTCAGGGTTGTTTTTCCAAGGTAAATATGATTCAAAGACACAAAAACATGTAGTATCCATACTATAATTTACTTCATGGAATCAATTTAACATACATTTTAAAGAATTCCATTTCATTTTCCTATACATTGACACAATTATGGACATGTCAATATACATATCGCTGGGTACATCAATATTGTATTCTCAATCATGTTTCCATTAGTTAATGAAACCTAACATCATATTAAAAATATAAATACTCATGTTTATGATACATATATAGTATATCAATGTTTAAAAATATTCATTAAATTAAAAATACAGTAGCATGAGGTTCGTAATAGTCTAGTTCCATTTGAATATTGGAAAAATAATCACTGGCCCAAAAGGAAACCTGGTTCCCTCCCAATTCTCTCCATGTATTATTAAATTGGGTCCACTC
Organism: Viscum album; assembly: GCA_963277665.1. Classification (NCBI taxonomy): domain Eukaryota; kingdom Viridiplantae; phylum Streptophyta; class Magnoliopsida; order Santalales; family Viscaceae; genus Viscum; species Viscum album. The sequence goes on along the minus strand of OY728147.1, from coordinate 561,086,368 downwards.
TACATTCTAGCCCTACATATCTAATGAAATATAAATCATTTCCTAATAAATCATAGGGGGATATAGGAACAATCAGTCACAAAATTAATACCATATTTATTTGTTCCACAAAACATAAACATTATTCAAATCATTACAAATGAAATGAAAAGGGTATAAAAAAATTTCAAAATCTCATCATTTATATAATAGAGGAAGGTTTCATAATAATTTTTTCAATAAAGTGCCTATTAAAAAGTGAAATTTTAAGCATTTACTCAAGGCATATCCCATGGGAGAGAAACAAGTTTAAAAATAAATCATGTAAACAAAAAAGAATCTATTTTTAGATAGAATATGAATTATATCCTTATATCATATCGATTATATGGAATAGGATATATCATCAGCTTTATTCTATATAGAGAATAATTATGAATGGTAAATTAAAAATGTTATTGAAAAAATATACTTTCATCATCGAAAAACACTTTTTAAAACATAATACCTTTTAAAGACAATATTATATAAAAAAACCATGAAAACATATATAGGAAGAATTTATAAAATATTTAGAAAATTTATTTAGGAAATTATCATTTCCTATTAGAAAAAACATATTAAAACAATTTTATAAATTTTATTAGAAAATATGTTTTCAGATGAAAATTATTTATTTGAGTAAAAGAAAACATTTCATTAAAAATTATTTTGAAATTTTCAGTAAATATATAGAGGGAAAAGAATAAAAAAATTATTATCATGGATTAAAAAAGAGGGAATAAAGATTATTATATTTCATGAGAGGCATATCCTGAGAATTATTCATTGGATATATAATCATAATTAGTCCCAATAAATAATGAGATTGTAATATAAAACATTTACCACATTGGAAACATTGAATCATATTCCCCATGACTGAAAAAAATGTGTTACTCAAAATATCATTACAATGAAAAAATTATTGACCTTAATTTTTATAGAATATTTATATATACCTCATTGGAGAATTTATGTGTGTTACAAAATGTATATCTAAAATAAATAAAATTTAGACAGATATCCCTAACCTAAATTTTAGAATTTTTTCATACTAATTTAAAAAACATTTACAAAAAATATATATTATATAATCATAAAATATAAAACTATAATAATATATATTTTAACATAAAATGTCCTCTTATGACCGTTTAAAATTATTTAGTAAATATATAATGATAATTTTTCTTTTTAGGGAATGACTAATTCTGTCTTATATGTCTTGAGTTATTATATTTTCTATCCTCTTCCATAGATAATGGTTATATAATAAATAGAATTAAAAATTTATATAAATATAAAATATAATAAATATACATTTATTTATTTTAATACATAAAATTTAGTGATAGAAAATGAATCACACTATTTATATAGATGTTATGTTGTATATACAAATGAAAAACATTTCCATTTTATTTGTAGGATCGAAATAAATAATTTTAGATTATCATCCCAGAATATTTTTTATTCCATATCTATCACATATATTCATAAAAATCATCATTTATACCTTCTATGAATCGTATTAAATAATCACCTTGATTCATGAGGTAGTTTTCCACTGTACACACGATCGATGTTATCATGTTCTCAAAAAATGGAAATATGAATGTATTTATGATCTAATTATTAAAGAATCTGAATAAAATATTAAATATAATATATATACCATATAAAGGATAAATCTATCAGTAATACAATCCCAGATCGGTGGTAATGGAAAAAATGATATTTGTTCACAAGGAAAATGTCCACCGTAAAGATGAACCTTTATTTTGTTACCATTTTAATGGAAGGAGAGATTCTTGTAGTTCGTCGTAATAACATAAAAACATGTCAATATATAGAAAAATTAATGTTATTTTATATGAACTATATAACTACAATTCAAGGGGTTGTAGAATAAAATAAATCAAAGTCATTAGTTAATTAATTTTAACACTTCTTCATGTACCCACAATCGTTTTTAACTAAAATTCATCATTGGGTTGATTTATTCCAAAAATAAGGCATATATGATAGTATAGGGATGTTGGGAAGAGATTTTGGTTATTTTGTTTAGCCGCATTACATTAATGGTGTGAGTAAGTGAGGTTGTGAATGCCCTTTTATAATTGACGACGAGTGGAGTCTTTTTAAATATGCCAATGTATTCATTTGTGTATGGTATCCCATACTTCATTTAAACACAAAAGAGAATAATAAATGTGAGTACTCATGATTTTCTTGATAGAAACATCTAAATAACTATAATAATCGTTTATTTATCAAGTATCCTTTTGTATTTATGTTTACAAAATTTTATCCTGATATTTTTTTACCAAGGCAAGTTTTATATTTTTATTTATCTTGGTAATTTATCATATATGAACAATATTTGAAAAATATTTAATCAATAATTTATTTCTAATAATTATAAATGATAAATAAAATATATTAAACCAATATCATATGTTTGTGGATATTTATTTTAATAATTATTTATGTAATGCATTGAACATCATTTTACCCTTAATCATTATAATTAATTTTAACTGTTTGCACAATTAATTGTGGAAAAAATAACATTGATGTTATTGGTTAAATAAATTATTCAGATATAAAATATTTATTCCATTTTTTGAAATTACATTGACAATTAATGAAAGTATCGGAAAAATTTAATATCAGGAATGTGTAGAAAAGAGACATTTAATGGTAAAATGATCAATTAATTAGAAATATTTTATTACCCATCTTAATATGATATCGACTCTATTGAACTAAATTTGATTAATTGATTTATAAATGAGTTAATTATAATTCCAAAATATTAAATGTGTATTATTGTTATAAATAAATTACTGTAAATTCAATTTTTCAATTAAAATTCAATATTGATCACAACTCACCAAAAATGATTTTTTTTTTGAAAATTTCAGAAATGTGAGAATAAGAGAATTTTTAAATTTTTAATTAAAATCGGTTGATTATTTTTTACAATATAAAATATAATGGTATCAAAATTTAATATTATTTTAATTCACACCAAGACATAAAAACATTTTTTGAGAATATATTAATATTCAATCACATAATTAATTAAATAATACTCTATTTTATTATCTATATGATTTATTTATATAAAACCATTATTAATAGAAATATAAAATTATTTACTACCATTCATATCAATATGTCTAATAGATATTCTATAATGGTCATGTTCAAATGACTATATTAAAAATATATTAGGGTATTATTAAAATTCATTATTGCATGTAATGTATGATACAAAATTGTTTCTTGTAGAGAGAGATTGGAATCGTGTTTCATATAAAATAATATTAACAATATTTTCTTTGATAATCAAGAAATCAATGAAATTTAATATATTTCAATATTAATAATTCTTAGAAACTCAGGTTCTTACATATAGAAATTTTTTATATTAGAAGATTGAAAATGAGATTATAACATTATGTATTTTAATTAAAATTAAGCAACTGTATGTATTATCACATGTTGGAATACATAAAATTAATTTTTTAAATATTTTCTATGTGTGATTGAATTCATTTAAGTTGTATGTTGATTTCTAAATGATTTTATAGTTAGTGTACTATCAAATTATATTTTTCCTTTCTCGTTAATATTTTTTTTAAAGGTTGGGGTCGAAGCCTCAATTTATTATTTAAAGTAAAAACCTCTTTAGACTGGGTAGAGGGTGTCCCATTACATAGCCTGGAGGCCCAAGGCCAAGTGTCTTGAATACAAGGCTTGAAAGCCCATTTTGGCCCAAAGGACCCCTCTGTGAACAGTGCTGCTATAGTACCTACTACAGTAACTGCTGCCGCTACAGTACCTGCTACAGCCCCTCCACTGCTACAGTGTCACCACTGCTAAAATTTCACGGCTGCTACAGTGCTACTACAGTGCAATGCTATAGTAACCCGAAAATTCACCCCTGCCCGGATTTGATCCCGGGACTTTTGGATGCCAAGCAGGAGCTTGTACCACTAGGGTATAAGCTCGTTGGAATTACTTTCTCGTTAATATGATTATATATTAAATATATATATATATATAAAGATCGTAATGCGTTATAGATAATTAAAATTTCCATGATGAAATGAGTTTTTTAAATATTTCTTATTTTGAGAAAATAAAATGATGTAAGAATATTGAGAAAAATATATATAATTTTTCTTGATTTTTAATATAGATTGATCTTTAGATATTATTTATTAATAAATATATTAATAAAATTATGTATTCACAAATTAATGATTTCATATGTCATGTTTTTTTCGGTTAGGGATCGCAGACTTGTTTTCATAATGAATCGATGTTTTTGATTTATTTATCTATTGTTTACGTTCAAATTTTATGTTGAATATTACATTAAATATGTATTTCGGATCTATTGATTCAGTTCCTTGGTATTATTTAAAAAAATGTTTAATTATTTGAATAACGAGAGAGGTTTCCTAAGGCTATTATGGTGTATTTGTAACATCCAGAGTTCCATAAAGAAATATAATGTACAATAGTATACTTGATACCCTAAATAAAGCATAAACGAACCACTAAATATTATTATTAAAATTTTCCATCACAACCTAGCCATTGGATTGGCTGAAAAGAAAATTATTAATTGAACTGTAAACATATGGTTTAGACATGTTTATATAATGATTAATTTGTTACAAATATTTAAAATGGAAATATAAACTAACTGAATATAAAGTATGTATTTTCATAAAATCTAATTTAAATGAGAATAATTTTATTCATAAAATCATATCATTTTTTTGGATTATACAAACTAAATATAAAATAAATTTTAAGGTTAAAATTAATATTATATTTTTATAGAAAATATACATGAAAGAAAATTAATTTTATGCATAAAAGTAGTATTTTTTAATAAAATAATTGAATTATTACTGCCTTTTGATAGAGAACCTATTTTATATATAGTATATGAAATGTCTATAAGTTCTATTTTATGAAAATTATATTTTTTATTTGGATAAGGGACAAATAAATTATTTGGATGAAATTTTGGTATTTCTCTGAAAATATTCATATTTTAGTGTCCCGTGAAAAACTATATTTTAATACTATACTACATTTTGATCTAGGATATTTATATTGATAGATTATCTATATAATTTTTTTAAAAGTTAAATTAGATTAATTTCTTATCATTTAATATAATTTTGTTCATTATAAATAATTTCCCATCTTAATCAGATATAATCTCACATCAATATTTTGTTTGATTTTAGTTTTCAAACACCGATTTTATTATTTCGACAAATGGGATTAATTTTAAGTTAATTACATAAAATTATGTGTTTGGAATTTGAAAAAAATGGATTCTATATTCAAAATAAATATTTCTAAAATATGTAAATATGTACCTTTTATTTTTTGACATTTTGAATATTATCTTTAGTAATTATTTTTATTTATGATGGTTAATGGGTAAAGCATGTAAATAAGGGTAAATAGTATGATAATTATATAAAAATACCCTAAAACATGTCATAATCCCATTTTATGAGATATGGATGACCGAGAGAGCCCTTGGTTTGAAAGGTTTTCATTTTATGATAGAAGTTTGAGATTTGGACACATATAACATTAAATTTAAAAGGAAAATATGTTATAAGTATTGATCTTCTTACTAAAAAAAAATTCACGGGTTTATATAATTTATATATTTGACTATAATTATAAATTAATAATATAAAAATATTTTTATATCATTATTTTATATATATAATTTTTAGTCATTTAATAATTGTGTTTTATCACGAAAAAATAAAGATGTGGTGATTTCTTTATTGATAAAGAATTTAATAAATGATATTATAAATATTAAAATAAAATTTATTTTATAAATTTTATATCAGAATCAAAATTTTAGATGAATATGACATGTTATAATAATATTTAAGGGTTTTTATAGAAGTTAATTATAATTTTTTATATATAATTGGAATTATATAAAATGAATATTGAAATATTCGAGAAAACATAAGTTTTATATAAATAGTAATTTATTTAGTTATTTAAAATCATATAAATAATTTTAAATCTCAGTGTTACTATGATAAGTTCTAAAATACCATTAAGTGTCAAATTAGGGGAATTTAAACAAATATTATTAAACTTTATAGCCCTTTAATAATTAAAATGATGGTACCTCAAATAAAATTTAATGAGAATAATTAAGGGAAAACTGAAGAGATATGGTTTAAAAAAACACATGTCTAAAAATTATTTGAATGGGATAATTTAAAAATAACTTTATCTTATACATGAAAAACCTCATGTTGGAGATATTTTAATTAGAAAATTAATTTATATTAATTTTATAATTTAAATGTTTTAAAGGGTTCCCCTTCCAAATTATCTAAAAAAGTAACATCTCTTCTCTAGCATTCACACATCCAGAACCCTTAGGTTCAGACAATACCAATCGAAAACTATTATTATAATACCTAAACATATACTAAAATCATTCCATAGGGATTAAACACTCTCAAGAAATTCTTTTGGTATAAATTAAATTTGATGCCCAGTTTTGAGGTAACACCTTCTCTAATTTATTTTAGTTTCACTTCCATTATTTACTCTGTAAAATGTTATTATTTTATGATTACATTACAAAACCAGTATGATAATTATTCTAGGATTTTTTATAATAATTTTATGATCTAAAAATACACACACATCTATTACATTGGTAAAAAAAATATAATTTATATGAATGATGAACAATTGCCTTCAGAAATGATTATTGTTCAATTTTCCCAAACCAAGTCTCATGGTGGCCTTTACGATGGACAAAATTAATATAGATGATATATATTATATTAATATTTTCTATATATTTCAGTAATTTTTATTTAAACATTCAATTATTATTTCCATGTTGTGTAAGTATGATTATATTGTATGTGGAAATGTGGACTACCGCCCAGGTCAATGCGATATTACTCATTCCCTCTATATATGAAACGTATAAAAGATGGTTTTATCAAACCTATGGGAAATATATAAAATCAATATAAATTTTGTATTATAATATACACTTATAAATTTTTTTATTATTATTTTAATATAAAAATTAAATGAATGTAGGGTCCATGTGTATGTACGACCTACCGTCTCCACGAATGCTGAATTTTATTTCTTATATACATATATATTTTATTTTTTATATACATATATAATAGATATATATGATATTTAAATCATTAATAATATTCCATAGATAATTTAATTTTGACCACGTGGGAAATTTACACTAAAATAGAACATTTTTGACTCATGTACTGAATATTAATTTAACATATGATATGAACAAAATTATCTATGAAATTTTTATAACATATTAATATGTGATATAAAAGTAATAATAAACCAAAAAAAGGTTATCATGAAATTATAAATTATCGTATATTCATTATTTAGGAAAATAACGAACATACAAGACAAGTCAGAGTCAAGGTAAGGGAAATCATAACTCAATCTCTATTCAATGAGTTAAATATCCATGTTATTGGTTTTGTTTTCAAAATAATTATATTAATATAAAATGATTGTTTTACAATAAAATTCCTCATATATTAGTAGTATTTAAATTAATAAAAAATAATTATATCATTAATTTATCCTTAGTCTAATGATATGATCATTGTAAAGTACTTCATTGAAATCTTAATTTATTAAGGCTTGTTTCAATAATATAATTTTTTATAATGGTGTATAATTATCCTATTTGAAATTAAATTTAATTCAAAGGTTTTTGAATGAAATTATTTCCTATAAATTTTTTATTAAATACAAATACGTATGACTTTTTAACATTTACGGTGACAATTATTTCTCCACTACTGTAGCTGTTATTTTATATTTGGATTCCCCTATAATACATGATGTTTTTAATAGGAAAAGAAATTTATTATTATCTTTTTGGATTTTTTTTATTGAAAATGGTTTGGAATGTGGATTTACTATTATGAAATGAATTATTGTCACAACAAATGATATTTTCTCATTGAAATTTTGATAATTGAAATTGTTTATCTGTTATGATTATATATTGGCCCGTGGATATTTCATGGGAGATTATGTGATAAACTAAAGACTAGTGGTTATGATATAAAACAAATATGTATGGTTCTTTATTAATCCATGGATGGGTGGTCACATTATAACTACGAATAAATTGGTTTTGGAAGTCATCCGTTTGGATATTCCATTTTGTGATATGTGTGAAAATCGACTATTTGGTTATTCCATTTCTGTAGGATTATGTACTATGATAACATTATATTTTATGTGTTGTTTATATGTGTTAAAGGTATCATTTTCGTTACAAAAACTTTAATCAGTGAGCTTATATTTAGTGATGTGTATTTATTACTACTTAAAGGTTAAAAGTATTTATTTATGATAGATTATTCAGGGTTTAATGTTTTTTGCAAGGATAAAATTTTTCATTATTCTTGGTTCCCTTACTTGATTTTTATTCTCATCTCATGATTTGAAAATAAAATCAAATGATTTAAAGGATGGTAGAGTCTTGGATGAGTTTAAGGAAAAGTTAGGATGCTTAAAAATGTGTCGAAACCTTGTTTCTTTTTATAATGATTTTGTTATATGAAAAAATTGATTGTGAGTAGAAGTGTATAATTTGTAATATTTATGTAATTATGTATGATTAATTGAATAATTATATAATGATATAAACCTGATAAAATCATCAATGTAAATGAATGTCAAATTATTGAAGTAACTTAGGATAGAGTAATGTTTAAGGATATGGGTTTATAATTGGTATTAGAGTATGGTTTAGACAGTAATGAAGACTTGGATGTTTTATTAATAGTTAGGGATATCATCATGGGTATATAATTTTAAGATTTATCATGTGTTCAATTTCATAGAAACCCCTTTTTAGGCTTCAAGAATAGAAAAATTATGTTAAATAGCTCAATTTTTTGAGACATTCGCCTTTGATGATATTATGTGTTATTGCATTTTGTGATTAAAAATGTGAGGTATGAAATTAAATTTGGTTTTAAAACATTGTATGGTTTTTAGGTCTTTATAATATTATTGAAATATTATAATAATTATGTAGTTTTAGAAAAACTACAACTCGAGGGATGGGTGACAACTCGTCTGCTCTAGCATAAACGCATGAATCGATCCCACAAATGAAGGATGACAAGGGTGCTTTACCTAACACTATCCTATATGATTCCCCTAGTTAGTACAAATATTTCTTTCTTATTAAATGTTTTTATGGAATAATATGATGTTGATTATGGGAACTTCTGTTTTATCATACGGATATCCTAGTTATTGGAAAATTATATAGGGATTGAATGATACATGTTATTTTGGAAGACATTTTATTATTTGAAAACCATATATGCCTACTGAAAATTTAATACTATGAAAGTTTATTTGAGGATTAATGGATGAATTTTATTTCTAATGAAACTATGTTTTTATAGAGGATTTATAAGGATTCAGTTAATTATAAAAGTGATTATACTATCTTAGATAAACTGTGATTATGATAATTACTTTATTTGTGCGACAATAATAGTGTTTGATGATGTTTATATATAGATGATATAATGTATCTTGGAAGACAATGTTATTTAATATATATAATTTTTTTTCAATCTTAGTTGGGGTTATTTGGAGGATTATTAAATACTATTATTTAACTTGTAGTCATTGTTGACTGTTAGATATTACTATTGATTTTTGGAGATTAAAAGTATTTTTTCTTAATAAAATGATTTATTCTTTATCGGGGAATTATATGATTTCCCCCTTTAATTTTTAGGATTTATTTGATATTTCATGAAAAGATGAATAGATAATTAATCTTTTCCGTATTATGTGATTATCTATATGTTTGTTATAGTGATTCATTTGTGTCCTAGTCAACTTTTATACTCATCCTTTGGTGGAAATATGAGATTGTGGTAGAAATGTAATAAATGATGAAAACCTTATTGAAAATAATATATATTTATTTATGTCCATTATTAATCATGTAAATAAATTTCTTAACATTATGAAAAGTATACTAAAACTACAATGATTTGCATTTACTTATCATACTGTGAAATCAAATATTGTTTAATCTATCACTGGCTTGTGATTTTTTGGTTGCTAACATTATTGCGATCATGTTTTCTATCACTTTCAATTAGAAAATAAAAAATGATTTTTTCTTTAATGTCCATATTTTCCTACAAGGATTCCTAGAATCTGTTATACAAGGTGACCTTTGTACTTCTCTTTATTTTGTATATAGTGGTACTTTTATAATACATTTTCTGATGTGGGATTGTAATAATTTTATTTTGAAAAATCATACAATATTTACCAAACACAAATTCAATTGTGATGATGTAATTTATTAATTCGGGGATTATGTAACATCTCTTATATTATGAATGGAACCATATGTTCAACTGTGTACATGCTATGCTACAATGATCTTAAAATAACAACTAAATATTATTATTTTATTGACAAAGTAATATGTTATCCGTTGAAGGTGTGGGATGGAAAATTTTTAACTTAATTATAAAAATATTGTTTACAGTGGTTTGTATAATTATTAATTAGTTACCAATTATTTTAAAAATGGAAATAAAAAAAATGTAAATTAATGATATGTTTTCATGAAATTGTATTTAAATTAGAATAATTGTTTTTATAAAATAATATTACTCTTATTGGACTATATTAATAAAATATAAACTCAGTGTTAGGTTTAAAATTCATAATATATATTTTCTGGACATGATATAATAACAAAATAAATTTTAATCATAAAATATGTATTTTATTTAAAATATATTTTTACTAATTTTTTATGGTGATCGCATTTTAAATATAATTTTAACATTTTTATAAAATCTATTTGAAAAAATATTCTTTATATTTTTATGAGGTACAGCAAAATTTAATTTTGTTGAAATTTAGGTATTTTCCTTATAAAAAACATATTTTAATGAATTGTTAAAAACTACATTTTAATTCAAAACTAATTTTTCATCTAAGTTATTTATATTGATAGATTATTTACATAAATAGTTTTAAAAGATAATTATATTAAATTTTGTCCATTTAATCTAATTTTGGACATATGATGAAATTTTATATTGAACTAATATATAAATATAGGTCAATTATTTGATGGTTTTTACTTTTTAAAAACATGTTTTCCCATTTTGTTAATGTAGATTAATTTTATATAAATTAATGCATCTTATATGTTTTTAATTAGAAATAAATTATTCCATATTTTGATATATATGGTAAAAACATATTGAAATATTCCCCTTTTATTTTGGGACATTATGAATAGTCGGTTTAGTAACTATTTTCATTTACCATGGATAAAGGGTAAATTAGATAAATATGGGTAATAATAAAATTATAATAATATAAAACTACCCTAAAACATGTAATAATATCATTTTGTTAGATATTTCCAACCAATACAACCCTTGGGATGAAAATTTATCCTTTTAATGACCCTTGTGTGTGATTATAATAGTTATAAATTATAATTTAATGTAAAGAAAAATATGTTGTAAAGATATACCTTGTTACTAAAATAATTTTATGTGTTTATATAAGTTATGTATTTTTATATAAATAGTTATAATAAATTATAATTATTTAATACATCAAGGAATTTTATTTAAATTTTTTTCCATTATGTAATTAAATTTAATTATGAAACAATGATTATGAACAAACAGATTTATTAATGATTGAGTAAAATAAATTATATTATAAATATTTAAAATAATATTATTTTTCATAATATATGTCACAAATTATTTTTCAAGGTGAATATGAAAAATTATAATACTATTAAATGGTTTTCTTCAATATTATATCTATTTTTATATTTTATATAAATTAAAAAAAATAAAGATTGTAAAAATTGACATAATCGTGGTTTTATAAAAATAGAAATTATTAAATTATTTTAAATCCAAAATATCTTTTAAAATCACAAGGTCAAAATGATATAATCTAAAATTTAATGATGTGTCTATTTATTAGAAAATTACCTCATATATATATAATTAATATCCTCTTACTAGTTAAAATATTGTTACATCCTTTAAAATTAAAAGAAAATAATTAAGGGAAAATGAGAATGATAAGGATTGAAATAAAAAAATTACTTGTATATAAAATATTGAATGAAATTATATAGAAATTTCCTTGTTTTATATTATACATATCACTTTTTTATCCATTTCTGTTAAAATATATATTATATAAGTATAACAATTTATTATTTTAGAAGGGAGATGCTTTTCTCTCCTATAAAAAGTTACATTTCTTCTCTAATACTCACACATCAAAAACAATTTTTTTAGGAAATTATATTACCAATACTCTTCATAGAATCCATACACACATCCTGGAATCCTTTATTGTGGAAATAATACTCCAAATGATTTATTTTGGTATAATCCAAAAAATATACCTTATTAAGTGTTAACATCTTCTCTAATACCTTTTTGCTTCATTTCAATTCTAAACTCCCTAAATCCCTCATATTCAATGATTACATAACAAAAGCAGTATAAAAAATAAACAATTATTTTGTTATTTTATGTTTTTGATCTTCACTAACACGAACCTCCATTTAATAGGTAATGTCCATATTGATTCTGTGTGTGGTGAACTATTGCCTCACGAAACAATTATTGTTCAATTTTCCAGCTCCACATCTTGTGGGGGAATTTTTTAGGGAAAATATTATTAAATTTGATATATATTATATTTATATTGTCTCTATTATTATTTATGATATATTTAGAATATATATTTATGGTTTCCATGTTGTGTAAATATGATAATTTCGTTCGAGAAAGTGTGGACTACAACCTCCCCAATGTGATATAACAAATTATCAAAATAAACGGAAAATAGAATGTATGGATTTATTTAGAATAAGAGACATATATGAAATTAATATAAAAAATTCATTATAATATAAATTTTTATAATCTAATTATTATTCTTTTATTATGAGCTAGAAGTTAATCTAGTATTCATCCAAACGTACATACCTACAGTCTCCATGAACAGTGAAGATCATTTCATGTCTCAATATATTAATGATTATTCTAAATACATATATAATATATGTATATAATTTTTAAATCATGAATAATATTTTCGAGATAGTGGAATTTAGACCACGTGGAAAATTAACATCAAAGCGAGTTCATTTTGGACTGAAGTACCAAATAACAAAAATAAAACATTTGAAATTAACATAAATATACATATAATTCTTCAAATAAGGTAATAAGTGATATAAAATGATTAATAAACTTGAATATGGTTATCATTCAAGTAGAAAATATCATCAGTTTATTATTCTGTAATATAATGAATGTGTGAGACATGTTAGAAAGAAGGTGTTGTAAATATTAACTCTGTCTCCAATCATTCAGATACATATCAATTTCATGGCTTTTGTTATCCATGAATATGTGTAAATGACCTATTATTGTTTAATACATAATATCCAATTATATTGCGTGTATTTTTATTTTTTACACATAATAATGCCATTTATTAATTTTTTATCTAACGATATAATCTTTGTAAGGGGATTTGTCTCGAAATCCTTTCATTAAGGAATATTCCGTCAATATACACTATTTGATTTTATATAGTATATAATTAACCCCATTTAATTTCAATTTAAATCATTTTTTTAAATGAATCTTTTTCTAGGATCATTTTAGAAAATGGAAAAAGTAATGTTTTTTAACGTACGTGGTGATAATGATATTGACTCTCAACTACCTTAAACTTTATTTGTTATTTGGATTCCACTATAAGACTTAATGTTTTTAAAATAAAATTTAATAGCATATCCATTTTTTGGTGTTTTTTAATTGAGAATGGTTTAGAAATTGGATTTACTTTCATGAAATTATTTCTTTGGTCGGAAAATGAAATTTTATGAGGGAAATAATGAAAATTAAAATCTATTATGTTTAATGATTCTATAATGGTACTTGGATAGTTGAAAACTAGTTATTTGACTATAACATGATGGGTGGTTAGATGATAAACCAAAGACAGTTGGTTCTGTGATACACTGGGGATGGGTGGTTACGTTATCCCCTCTAATGAATTGGGCTTGGAATTCAGTCATATGTCTATTCTTTTTAATGATATTTATAAATGTTGGTTGTATATTTAATATTTTAAAGTATTATTATTTCCCAATTATAATTTATATGATATGTGTGATTTCTATGGGTTTAAGGTTATCTTCTGATTAAAAAAAATAGACATAAAAAAGTGCATATTCAGTGATATTGTTTTACTAATTCTTAAATGTGAAAAATGTTAATTTATGTTAAATTATTTAGGGTTTAAATTATTTCGCACGGTTAATAGTTTATGTTCATTATTTATAAATTAATGAGTTTTTTATTATAGTTCCATGTATTTAAATGTTTTATATAAGATTGAGTGGATAATAGAGACAGAGATGGGACCATGTAATATTTTTTACATTTAGACATGAATCAAAACCATGATTACTCTTTAATGGTTTTTAATTTATGAAAAAAAATTGATAGTGACTATAAGGGTGAAATTTATATTATTTATGTTTTTATGTATGAGTTATTACCTTATTATCAAAAGCATTAAATGTGAAAATATCATCAACGTATATGAATGCCAAATTATTAAGTTAACTCAATATTATGTAATGTTTAAGACTGGGGACTTATAGTCTTGGGGTGTTGGTTATATTGATAATATGGGTGGGGATTCAAGAGGATGTGATGGTGGAACTGTGTTCTATGTTTAGTGATGATGTGGGTTGGGTTTCTAGAGGCTATAATGGTGGAATGAGGTTCTTTAATAATAGATATGATGTTTTGATGTGATATTGGATTCCATGTTAAGTGTAATGGTGTTAAAAAGGGAACTACTACTAATAGAATGGGATGATTTTTGGAATTAATAGTGTCGATAAGATAAGATGTGTGATTATTGTTTAATTTAAATTATCAATTGGATATAGACATGATCAGTTCCCAACTACAGAATATTGTTGTTGAAATGAATTGTGACTCTGTCACTTATGTGGTTTCTAGGGAAATGTGATATAGTAACTAATAGTTTTATAAATGATACATGAAATAATTAAATAATGTTTATTGTTATTAATACTTTTTTATAATGATTATATACATGTGTTAATAATAGAATACATAATAGTGTTTATTTCACTAATATTTGATGATTTAAATGAAATTGTTGTTAATGAAAACAAGATAATATTAATTAATTTGTAATTATTTAATCAATGTTGAAGCATGATTATTTTATACCTAGGATTCCTTTTACATATCATTGTTAGTGAAGAGTACTATTTGATTTTAGAGACATATGGGTATGAGTCTATTCTGTTGTGTGCTAGGTTGTTGTGAGAATTATATAGATAATTAATATTATATGATATTAACTGTAACCCAACACAAGTTGTTTGTAAAAATGATAAAATGTTGAACTATTTTGGGTGTTGTATTGAACACATAGAATGGAAAATAATGGTTGGATTATTATTCCCACATATACCACACTCTTATAATTTTTAAATTATGTGATGTTATGTACGATGGTTATTTTTCACCACATATTTTTATAAAATGATATAATGGATATTGTTTTTTCCACAAATACATATATTTAGCAATAATTAGTATCCCAATTTTCATTATATGTATGTTTTTTATGGGTTATGATGGTTTGAGGTATAACATTAGATATATTGGTTATCATGTATTGAGTTTCAATACTCGTTGTATAAAAACATATATATATGTTGTGGTCCCTCATGGAAAATACTCAGTTATTATATGAATATGTGTTTGGGATGATGTCATGACATGAAATAGGGGGTGTATGAATATTCTCAAGTGTTTATGGGGTTAATTTGGGGAGATATGTCTTAGGATATATGATGTTTGGGATGAATGGAATGATAGTGTTGAATTTATAGAGGGGTGCCCTCTTTTGTTGTTATAATATATGATCTCTTGTTTTTTTATCCTTGTTGATGTTTAAAAATGTTGACGATGGGAAAAGGAATAGAAAACCTATTTATTTTATGAATTAGATTTACTTGTTTACGTGTTGAGATTTAGTATTATTTCTTATCATTTTTCCTGAGAGGTATATGGGGGATCTTACTAAGAGGACATGGTATAATCCCACTATGTATGTATATATATATATATATATATTATTTTCCATTCCATGAGATATGGTTAGAGGTCAAGCTAGTATATCACGGTATGAGGATTTTAAAGGAACAATTAGTGCATCATGACACTACTGAGGGTCTTTTTTACAATTTTCACTTTTTGTCGTTGTTTGTCCTTACATTCATATCATATATCTGGATTGCTTATTTTTTTAAAATGGTTTTTTGTTTATTTATTAAAATTTTTTGTATTGTTTGACATGTCATATAGGTTATTTAATCCTATTTGACAATATTATATACCCCTAGTACTTAACCCATACTAGTGGACAATTTAAATGTGGGATTCATGTGTTACAATCTCTATTATATCATTTCCAGACTATGAGGGGACCATTTAAGAAAAGTGAGTAATGAAAATAAGTATATTTCTATATATTATAAATTAAATATTCAATCGAATAGAAATTAAACCTATTTCTACATATTAGAACCTAAATGATAATCATTTTCTAAAAAAATCACTTCAAACAAAGTCCATTAGATACATTTTGAATCTTTGGCACCTACTTTTAAAGATGGGTAAATCTAATAAATCTATTATTTCTATCATTTCAATTAAAATTTATTAAATTTTAATCTTCATGTTCATATTTTAAATTAACAATCAATCGATGTCTTGTTATTTCATGTAAATTAATGTTATTTTATAATATTAATCTTTATAACTCAAGTATTACTATAAAATAAATAAAAACTATTTTGGGGACATTTAAATGAAACTATGTTCTTGATTAAACTATATTATATTAAAAATATTTAAAAACAATATAGTGGTCATTTGAATAAAATTTTAGGAAAAATTAAGTTTTTTTTAGGTTTTGACCACATAATGTTTTTTATAATTTATACTATAAATCATATTTGTCAATTATTCTTACTAAAATATACAAAAAAATTATTTTTTTTACTCCTACAAGTCAAAAAATAAATATGTGTAACTTATCTATGATATAATGATAATCCCATTCAATTTTCATGTTTTCAACCATTTAATATTTTTCATTGCAATTTGAATTTTTTTTAAAAGGCATTTCTAATTCAATGATTATTGAAAGTAGGATTTAAAAAAATTCTAATTGTCTAAGTGGAAAAATATCTGAAATAATTTTCCAATCATTCCATAATAAATCATGGTTTTTTTCTAGATTTTGGATATTTGATGTATATTTTATGAAATTTCAATTATTCAAAATATTATTTAAGTCATTCTGAGAAAACTATGTGTGTGGTCTATTTATAAATATAAAATGGTAAGTGTAGTTGTTTTGATTAAAGTTTAGTATAAATCAAGGAAATTATCATGGTTGAGAATGTCATGAACATTAATAAAGTCGTCTAAATTTAATAATGTTAAAAGGTACACTATAATAATAAATCACATTATTTTGACATTGAATATATTATTAAAAATAAAAAATTAATCACTTATCATTTTCATTTTCATTGATATATAGTTGATCTTATTTTATTTTAATTGACAGGTTGATGACATAAAATTTATACATTGGGTTATTCCTCAAAAATCCCTTGTCTACTTAATGTGAATTTTATTCATATATTTCATAAATTAATTATAATTTTTTTATATGTTTTCACAACAATTTAAGGTCACCATTTATATTATTACTATTTGACCAACATTTATAAAAACTGTTGTGTCATCAAAAACATTATTCTCATTCTTTTTTACTGCACTATAGGGAAGATTACTATGAAATCTATTCTTATATGTTTCAAATTAATAATTATTCCAATTCCGTTTATTTTAAGATAATTAGAGGAAAAATTAATTTGTTACACATTATTTTATGTTTTTTTAATATTAAATCATAATAAAGGTTTCAAAATATTAATAAAAATGCATATAGGATTGAAAGGATGTCTATTCGTATATATCCAAAATTCATAGTGGGTAATATTTAATAAATTTAATGACAATTGAAGTAAGTTTTCAATATTTTATCCATAAAAAACTTTTTAAATAATTTTTTACTAGAAATCTATATTTTAGATTGACCAAACCACATAGTAAAATAGAACGAAATTTAGTTTACTCCTAAAATTAACATGTTAAATAGTGTTGTATTCAATGATTTCATGTCATTCATAATTCATTTTCATTATCCTTTCATTTTCAATAATATTTTGAAAATTTATAAATCATTTAAATTTCAATTTTTATTATTTAATTGTCTCAAAATTTCATATTGGATGAAAAGTTATTCATACATGTGAAAAATTAGTCAATTTTTTTATATTATATTATTATATTTTGAGATCATTTTATGGGGTTTTTCTTTTATCTTGTTCTATTATATCTTGGTACCACTTAAGACTTTTAAATATACATACTTTTAGCTACCTTATTCTGTCGGCAATCATGTTATTCCCCAGAGATTATATTTCTTCTTTTATTTATCATATTAAATATTTATATTATATATACCATTAAATTTTACCGAACATATACTTTCAATTCATTTATGAATGTAATTTATAGTATATTCTTCTAAATATATTCATCTACATATTTCATATTCATAACACCTTCCGATAGAAGTACTGCTTTTTTTACCATTCATCAATTATATTTTCTATTTTGGATTTTCAAATGAATTTAAAAATTACATTATTAAAAAAATTACATCAATATTTTATTATTTTTTATAATTACTAGATTTTGTTTCAATAATATTTTTCTCACTTATTCATTAACATCAATTTCTGGATTGTAACTTAAATAATGTAATTTTGAATCATTATTAATTTCATTATATTTTCCTCTATTTGAACATGAAATTTTTTATTAATTATTATCATTGATTTAAAATGTTAATTATCATAATAAATACTTTTATATTTCATATGGATTGTTCTCATGGATTTCACATTTACTCATTAGTATAACATTCATTTCTAGTTATTATTACATTTAATATTTTATCATCATATACATCCAACTTAAACATTTGATTTTTAATTATTGATTTCTTTTATCTTATATATTTTCTTTTTATTTATTTCATATTCTTTTTCTTCTATTATTATTATTTCTTAATTATACATTTTATTTTACTTCTAGTTTTTTATTTTTGTATCAAATTTTGATTTATAATTTTTATTTTCAATGATTGGTTTAATTTTTTACTTTTTCAAATAGTTTTATTTTTCATTTAACCTTTATGTATTTAATATTTTTCATTAAATATAGATTTTTATTCCCCTTATATCAAATATATTCTATCATATATATTATGTTTTTAATTATTAGTTTAGTTCTTTATTTATTCTCTTTAATTATTCAACATGTTGTCCAAGTTCTTTTTATTATTAGTCAATTTTAATCATTTTTTACATCTATTCATTTCATTTATTATGAGACCATTAAATTTTTTGTTATACATCATGTTAAAATTTTATCTTATACTTGTAATTTTTGAAATATGATTCCACTTCTCCCCATAAATATTGGATTTTTGGGAGACATTCATCATTTATTTCATCATAATCCATCCAATTTTACATATGGATTATTTTTTATTGATTTAAACATTTATTATAGAACTCCTTTTAATTTTTTCTCAAATGATATGATTTTTTTATTTTTCACTACAAAATATTAATATCATACATTTTATCATTTAAGATGAGATATGAATATGTTCTTAATTATTATTTCATGTTTATATTATACTTTCCAATTTTTCTGACAACATTGTTATTTTTTATCTTATATTTTTACTATATCTAGTTTCTTATATCAGATTATTTTTATTTATATAATTATTTATTCTATTTCATTAAGTGATTCCACTTTTTCTCCCACATTCAAATTTGATAATAAATTTTTGATTTCAAATTTTTTATTCATTTTCTGTTGGTTCATTGGGTTTTGATTAATGATACCTATGTTTTGTATTTTACTTTTACTTCAACTTATTTTACTACAAATTTTTCGTTCTTATACCCTTAATTTTGACTATTAATGTAGCTCTATTTTTTAAAAAAATATATTTTTTATATCTTTCTAAGGTTTTGATTTCTAATTTATATCCCCATTATACTATAACTTCTTCATCAACTCATTGATAACTGAATAATATATTCCTCAAAAACTAGCTCTTCAAAGAAAATTACAAGATAGTTCATCTTGTGATTATACATATTTATATACAACAACAATTTTGTTTTCTAACCAAATTTTATTTCTTATAATTTTTAATTTTTAGCACATATCAATTTTCATATTTATTAAATTCTATAATAAATTTATCTCTATGTAAATATCTATTTCATGACATTCATTTAATATTTTTTTTATTTCATTTTATTTGATACAAAATATGTTTTTATTATAATAAATAATAGACTATTATATATATGATCACTCTTAGAGAATATTGAATTTTGGTAATTGTTGTTTTATTATTTAAATAAAAGATATTAATGTAGTTTATAAAATGACATTATCATGAATTAGGTATTTTGAGTAAAAATTGAAAATTGATTGTAATTATGATATCATATTTGAAATTAATTTTTTTAATATTGATATGGGTATTCTTCTTTTATGGAAATAAATTTTTAAACTGTTAGTTTCATATCTAATGAGACATTTTCACATAGAGGAGGATTTTCAAGCACTATATCTATCAATGAAAAATCATATGATATATAATTACGAAATCCAATAAATTATATTTTTCATTTTGATTTTAATATTTTATATGATATGATAATATAATTTTTATATATATTGATAATTTAATTAAAGATAAATTTATTTTTATTAAAATATAATTTAATAATTTTAATAGATGTTGGGTTATCAGCGAATTACACTAACCAATTTCTGTAATGATGAGTTTTTTAAATCATTAATTAGTTGATTATTGTAGAAAACCCATCAATGTTGTTGAATGTTAATTTATATTCATTTTATATAATTATAGTTATAGGATACAAGGATTTATGAATCAATGTATAGTATATATTTTATTTATGTTAACTTGATGTGTGTTTTTTTTATTGAAATGTTAATATCTTGTAGGATATTTTTTTGGGGGATGTAGATTTTTTCAAAGTATACATAGGATAGAGTGCATGAGGAAACAAATTTATTCATATTATAGGGAGTTTTAGATGACCCTTGTATCCTAAAAAACCTCATAAATGACACCATATTCGAAAATTTATACAGGTTGTGCTACATTTGAATAGTATCACAACTACACACTCGTGGAGGATTATGTGGAGGGGTATAGGCTTGAAATCCTTACAAAGTAATGAAAAAATAATTCTGTGTAGAATCATATTAGATGAACCGGAATGTTCACCTTCTATATCATTGATAAAAATTATGATTTAATCGATGTGCTTTTAATAGGTCATATAATGCATCCGAAATGCAATCCAAAATATGATCACTCTATAGCAGAATATTTAGTTACTTGTTCTTGTGAGAGGATTAATTGTGTATAATATTACAGTATTAAATATATGAATTATAGCATATGAAATATATAATGAACAAATTTTAATGGTGAGACACATTATCATTGATTGTGGAATGAGTTTCACCCAAATGGAGATTAATTTTTATAACCGCATTTCATTTACACAATTTATAAATGATGATATTAGACTTCACCGATGTATATCATTTTAAATTAAATAACTCTGAAAAATGGTGTCACCACCATTGCGGGGTAAAATATATATAATGTGTTTACAATGGTGTGAAAAATTAGAAAAATTGGTGTAGAGTCATTTAAAATCAATTCTAATCAACCTCACATCAATCATACACATGAATTTTATTTTATGATATAAAGTGTTATTTAGCCTTCATATTATTTCTAATGTCATAGTTTGCCTGAAAGCGGTAAATAAATTTAAAAAATTCATATTTAAACGAAACTATATATGAAATTAAGTAAAATGAAATTTTTATATATAGAAATAATATTTTTTTTCAATCCAATAATGAAATTTCTAATTATGATCCAAATTTTCATCTCAAATTATAATTTTTCGTATAAATATATTTTAACTATCATGGGGAAAAAAGAAAAAGTATATAATATATTAAAAAAATCATTAAAAAACTATTGATACATTTGTGATATAAGAATAAACTACACATACATCCATTCCAACAGTTAATAATATCACAGTAAGTAAAATTTTATATTTCATATGTTTATTAATAATTGAATTGACATACATGTATGTGTAAAAATTAAGATAATGATATCTTATTAGTGAAGAATAATTGAAAAATGATGTTTTTAACATTTCTAATTCGTATGATCCAACCACACATAAATATGACTCCCAAATTTATCAGTACGGTAAAAGATATTTCTGATTACAAATATTACTAATGTTACATGATACTTAATTTATAAATAAATTGAGTAAATGAGTTTCAAATAAAATAGACACAAATAATAATTATTTACATTTTTTTACGATTTTATAAAATCATCCCCTAATCTATCATTTTCACATATTTCTTGATAATATCCAAAGTATCCATCACCAATATAATTTTAATTAAAATGTCATATAAACATTAAAGATTCAAAATCCTATAAAATTACATAATATAGTCATTAGACATTAATGAATTTTATAATCGAGTTGTTTATTATATGTAAGAATCAGTTGAGCACTAATATAATTCATTAATTTTTAGGTATGATAGAATATATAATTTAAAATAGAGAAAAAATATTAACTATTTAAAAATTAACAATGCTGGGGTCAAAAAAATTACACTAATATAGAAATTAAATCATTAAATGAGAGTCATTGATTAATTTATGATATGTACATACAAACTACTTATCAATATAATAAAAGAATTTAACTGAATCATCATTGTTTTTGTTTTACTTTCACATTATAATTATTAAAAATAATAATGTGGGTAAAATCCTATAAAAGGAGTTTATATTTCCCAGAAAAGAAATTATAGTGATAATAAAATAATTTTTGAACTATAAGAATCGATTGCATGTTAATATGATATTCAAATCACTTAGTTTTCATGTTTTTTTCAATTCATATTTATATATTTATTATAATAATATTTCATTATCTAGGAGTTAAAACTAATTAGGTGAATTCATAATGAATTTCGTTTACAATGATCTCTGAGTCATTAATTATATGTAAGAACTAATCTCTCCAAATTGATGCTCTTGAAATACTCATTAAGATAATGAAATATGTCTTTAATTTACAATATTATTAATTATTATCATCTCCTGAAATTAGTAGAATCTATGAAAAGTGGTTAAATTGAAAATGAAACATATTATAGTGATCCTAATGTTATATATCACATGAAGCTATCAAACATGAATTACTTAGGAACCTGAATGTGTAAGTAATATTAAAATTATCTTTTTTAGTATCATATTTTTAATGAAAGTACCCATCACCCATGATGGGGTAAAAATTTATTGGAAGACTTTTGTGAAGACCCTTCCTCGGGGCCCGAGCCATGACTACCCCAAACCTGCCTTCCATAGGCTAGGGGCTGGAGAATAGCACCAAAGGCGTAAATCATGATAACTAGGAAGGAATTGCCTTTATAACAGTAAAAAAAACACCACAGAGTACAAGCGGAAGTAATACACTAAGTATTAATGAAAGTACTGAAAAGTAAGTGGGCCAGAATACAAACCCAAGTGAAAGTACAGCTACAACTGAATGAAAGTACAACAGAAAATACAAACAGCAGGAAGAATAGAAGCAGCTCCTGGGTCGTCCACCTCAGATCATACCTGAAGGATAGGTAAAGATAGCGCAACTCCTGGATCGTCCAACATGGATCCTACCTGAAGGGTAGGTACAGATAGCCTCCACAATGCTCTATCCCGTCTACCTCCTCCGAGTATCGTCTCTTCATGAAGTCCACCTCCGAATACTGACTCGTCGTGAGATCCACCTCCGGGTACTATCCAGTCCTCGAACACTCGGCCTCTGTCAGCGCTGCCCGTCGTCTTCATCCAACACAATGAGGTGCAGGCATAGCCCGTTTAGGTGTGAGTATACGATACTCAGTAGGGGCCCGAGACCCTCAAGGTCTCACTAAATCCAACAAGGACAACCACAAAGAAGGATCTCAACAGATAACCCTTAATTAGGTATAAGCCCAAACTTATACCAAAGTTATCATATAACCCATCTCAATCTTGAGGAAACAATATGGTTATGAAATCACCGGATAACCACTACCCAGGTATATGCCCATACATATACCTAAGTTATCAAGTGACCCATCTCAATCATGAGTTAAACACAAAGGTCATAGACTCAGCTCAAACCAGGATTTTCATTATCAAAACCGTTACTGCTGAAGAGCTCCATATCTGACGAGTACAATGATCTTGTCACGACTCCGAGGTACATCTCACTATCCTAAGACTGCTGAGGTACTCTTCATGTCGAGTACCACAGGTTAGCCACCCAAACACAATAGTTCTTCCCACTGCGGTCTGCCACCAAAACACAACAGTGCACCCCCCCCCCTAATAGCCTGCAGAGGTACTCATTCTGTGGAGTATCGCGGGTCTGCACTCAAACATAGTAGTGCTCCATCCTCCAGGGGTATGCAACCAAACATAGTAGTGCTCCGTCCACTGGGCTAGTCGACTCACTCCAAGTCAAGTTGGTCAAGCAGTCATCAGGTCTCAGCCAGCTACACGGTCTCCGTACTCCGTACGCTCATCTCCGGGAGGGTCCTCTCCACAAACTACAGGTCGATACTCTAAATATCACAAGTTCCATGAAGAAGTATCTCAACGGAACGCCTCGTCATACGGGCCTCAACGCAACAGACGACGCGTCAATCGGGCGCCCGGTCTGTGAGTTAATAGCCTTTTCGTACCTGGGGCCCGGTTGGTTTCATGTACGATCCAACCCGGCCATATCCCAAATGTACCTCCAACTCACATAGGGTATACTCATAGGGACTGTTCCTCAACGTGATCACCAACGCTGCTGACGGTTCGTCAAACGGACGTCCGATCTGAAAGTTATCGACTTTCCCGTTCCAGGGACCCGGTTGTATTTCGGGTACAATCCAACCCTCCCATAATCCAAATGCATCCAAACCTTGAGCGGAGTAAGCCTAAATGTCCGTATCACTAAGAGGAACCAACAAAGTCGACGACACGTCAATCGGATGTCCGAAACTCAATTTATAACTGTTTCCGCTCTGAGGGCCCGGTTGGTTTCGGATTCGAACCAACCCGTCTATACACAAAGTACTCCGAAACCTTGAGTGTAATATACCAAAACGACCATCTCGATCCAAGGATCTCATCACAACAGATGGTTCTTCCATCAGATGTCTGTAGACCATGTTATGGGAATTTTAACAAAACTGCCCGAAAAGAGGGGGTTCGTGCCCGGTCCGACCCGGCCCCAAACCCCCTAGGTCGGCCAGAACCGGGTCGACCCAACCCGAGTCCAGGTCCGGCCCAGATGGGTGCCACACGGCCCGGCAGGCGCGGCCCAGCGCGGGGGCCAGCCCGGGTCCGGGGCCGGCGCGGCCGACGCCGCCCGGCCATCCGGGCCGGCCCCGGACCCGGGCCGGTCGGGCCACCCATGGGGTATTAGGCCTGGTCAGACCGGGCACGAACCCCCTATTTTCGGGCAGTTTTGTTCAAACACCCATAACATGGGCTACAGACCTCTGATCGACGCACCGTCAGTTGCGATATGATCCCTAGATCGAGACCGTAGTTTCGGTATATAACACTCAATATTTCAGAAAACATTTGGTACAGACGGGTTGGTTCGAATCCGAAACCAACCGGGCCCTCGGAGTGGAAACCGTTATAACTTGAGTTCCGGACGTCCGATTGATGGGTCATCGACTTTGTTGGATTCCTCTTAGTGAGATAGACCTTTTGGCTTACTCCTCTCGAGGTTTTATGCAGTTGAGTATGGTCGAGTTGGATTGTACCGGAATTCCAACCGGGCCACTAGAAGGGGAAAGTCGATAACTTTCAGACCAGACGTCCATTTGACAAACCGTCAGCGACGTTGGTGATCACATTGAGGGCGGTCCCTATTATTATACCCTATGTGAGTTTGGGGTACAGTTGAGATATGGACGGGTTGGTTCGTACACGAAACCAACCGGGCCCCAAGGATAAAAATGCTATTAACTCACAGACCGGGCGCCCGATTGACGCACCGTCTATTGCGTTGAGACCCCTATGACGTGCCGGTCTTTTGAGTTACTTCTTAATTGGACTTGTGATACTTGGAGTATCGACCTGTAGCTCGTGGAGCGGACCCTCCTAGAGACGAGCGTATGGAGTAAGGATACCGTGTAGATGGCTGAGACCTGACGACTGCTTGACCGACTTGAGTTGGAGTGAGTCGACTAACCCAGTGGACGGAGCACTACTATGTTTGGGTGCAGACCCATGGAAGATGGAGCAATACTCTGTTTAGGTGCAGACCCGCGGTACTCAAAAGAAGGAGTACATCTTTAGGCTATTAGGGGGGGGGTGCACTACTGTGTTTGGGTGGCAGACCCCAGCGGGAAGCACTAATATGTTTGGGTGGATGACCCGCAGTACTCAACAGGAGGAGTACCTCACCAGTCTTAGGTTAGTGAGTAGTACCTCGGAGTCGTGAAAGGATCACTGTACTCGTCAGAGACGGAGCTCTTCAGCATTTACGGTTTTGATAATGAAAATCCTGGTTTGACCTGAGTCTATGACCTTTGTGTTTTCCACATGATTGAGATGGGTTACATGATAACTTAGGTATATGTATGGGCATATACCTAGGTGGTGGTTATCCGTTGATTTTATCACCTTTGTGTTTCCTCATGATTGAGATGGCTAACGTGATAACATAGGTATAAGTATGGGCTTATAACTAAGTAAGGGTTATCTATTGAGATCATTATTTGTGGATATCCTTGTTGGATTTAGTGAGACCTTGAGGGTCTTGAAGTCTATACTAAGTATCGTATACTCAGCCCTGTACGGGCTATGCCCGCACCTCGTTGTGTTTCATGCAGGCGACGGGCAGCGCTGACAGAGGCTGAGTGTTCGAGGGCTGGACGTTACCCGGAGGTGGACCTCACGACGAGTCAATATCCGGAGGTGGAATTCATGATGATACAATACTCGGAGGAGGTAGATATGCGAGAGAGTTGTGGAGGATATCTGTACCTACCCTTCAGGTAGGATCTGTGGTGGATGATCCAGGAGTTGCGCTATCTGTATCTACCCTTTAGGTAGGATCCGAGGTGGACGACCCAAGAGTTGCTTCTATTCCTCAAGCTGTTTGTCTTTTCTGTTGTACTTTCATTCAGTTGTAGTTGTAATTTCAGTTGGGTTTGTATCCTGGCCCACTTACTTTTCAGCACTTTCTTTTGTACATAGTGTATTACTTCTGTTTGTACTCTGTGGTGTTCTTTTTACTTTTATAAAGGAAATTACTTCCCAGTTACTGAGATTTACGCCTTTGGTGCTAGTCTCCAGCCCCTGGAATATGGATGACAGGATTGGGGTAGTCACGACACAGGCTCCGAGGACGGGTCGTGACAAATTGGTATCAGAGGTGTCGGTTCTACTGTAGAACATATAACTATGATATTTTCCATTCTGTGAAGTAATTTTGTTAAGAGTACCGAGTGTGGTTTTCAGTTCAGGGAGTCCAGTGTTGGTCCTGGCGGCCGAAATATCCATACACCATGACCATGCCTACTGATTTCCGACTCAATACACGAAAACACTAATTGTGTGTGTGTTTTCAAAGGTTTTCCCCTTAACACATCTAAAACCAGGTCAGCTCACTAGGTATAAATCGTTTGACCGTGTCATGTCTGTTTCTTCCAGGAGATGTGCTATCTTTACCTACCCTTCAGGTAGGATCCGAGGTGGATGACCCAGGAGCTGCTTCTATTCTTCCAGTTATTTGTCTTTTCTATTGTACTATCGTTCAGTTGTAGCTGTACTTTCAGTTGGGTTTATATTCTGGCCCACTTTCCTTTCCTCAATTTCTTTTGTACTTATTGTATTACTTTTTCTTATACTCTGTGGTGTTTTGTTTACTTTTAAAAAGGAAATTCCATCCCAGTTATTGGGATTTAAGCCTTTGATACTACATGATCATCATCCTCGACGAGGTTTATAGAGATGTGGCCAACTGTTCGAGGACTGGACGGTACTCGGAGGTGGACCTCACGACGAGTCAGTATCCGGAGGAGGACTTCACGACGAGACGATACTCTGAGGAGGTAGACAGGAGAGAGCGTTGTGGAGGCTATCTGTACCTACCATTCAGGTAGGATCCGTGGTAGAAGATTGATGAGATGCACTATCTGTACCAACCCTTCAGGTAGGATCCGAGGTGGAGACCCATGAGCTGCTTTTATTCTTCCAGATGTTTGTCTTTTCTGTTGTAATTTAGTTAAGTAGTAGATGTACGTTCAGTTGGGTTTGTATTCTAGCCCACTTACTTTTCAGCACTTTCTTTTGTACTTAGTGTATTACTTCTGCTTGTACTCTGTGCTGTTTTGTTTACTTTTTTAAACGCAATGCTTTCCCAGTTATTAGTATTTACACCTTTGGTGCTAGTCGCCAGCCCCTGGCCTATGGAAGGCGGGCTTGGGGTAGTCACGTCATGGGCCCCGAGGATGGGTTGTGACAAATTGGTATCAGAGGATTCGGTTCTACCACAGAACTTATAACTCTGATATTTTTCTTTCTATGAAGCAATATTGTTAAGAGTTCCGACTGTGGTTTTCAATTCAGGGAGTCCAGTGTTAGTGCGGGCAGCCGACATATCCATACAGAAGGACCATGACTTCTGATTTCCGACTCAGTGCACAAAAACACTAATTGTGTGTGTGTTTTCAAAGGGTTTCCCCTTAAAACAGCTCAAACCAGATCAGTTCACCTTGTATAAATCATTTTACCATGTCACGTCTATTTCTTACAGGAGCTGCGCTATCGGTACCAACCGTTCAGGTAGGATCCGAGGTGGATGACCTAGGAGTTGCTTCTATTCTTCCAGTTGTTTGTCTTTTCTGTTGTACTTTCATTCAGTTGTAGTTGTACATTCAGTTGGGTTTGTATTCTGGCCCACATACTTTTCAGCACATTATTTTGTACTTAGTGTATTTCTTCCGCTTGTAATCTGTGGTGTTTTGTTTACAAATATAAAGGCAATGCCTTCACAGTTATCAGGATTTACACCTTTGGTGATAGTCACCATCCCCTGGTCTATGGAAGGCGAGATTGGGCTAGTCACTGCACGGGCCCCGAGGACGGGTCGTGACAAATTTGTATTATTATTAAAACATGGAAAAATAACCCATGTGACATTTCTTATTTTTATAAATCATCCAAAAATTAATAATATCCCAATATTCCTCAGTATAATAGAAGCTATGATTTTATATTCTCATTGTTGATTAAATGGAAAAAATGAAGTGCAATGGTATAAATCATAGAATAAAGTCATGGATTTTTATTACATCACATGAAAAAAGTTTTGATTATTTTTTTACATCTATAAATATTCCAAAAATAATCATATATGAAGACATAGGATGGATTGAAAAAATAATATTACTATAAAAACCGTAACAATTTCATCAAAGAGACAAAATTCGGCCATTGATCTAAGATGGTGAACTTACCAGTCATCAATTTGATTAGATATATATTAACATATGTTAATATTATTTATTAATCAATATTAAATTATGTCAAAATTATATATGATTTTTTTCTAGGTTTAGAACTTTTCAAAATTATTCTATTTGTTTGTACATATTTTGATTACTATTTTATTAATTGATTTTATTTTTTTATAAGATTACTGTAATCATGATGAATTATGTAACAAAATTTTTATTCTACTTCTATATTCATTATTTTAATTATTCTATTAAGACTTCTATAATATTAAAATTATATTATATTATGACTCTTGTTACTATGAATATTCAATAGTACTATACTTTTTCATTTTCATCTAGTTTATCCTATAATTATTTCTGTATATTAGTTTTCAATTTTTAATTATATATATTCATTAATTATTATAAAATTTTCTACATAGCACTTATCATATTTTGTGTATGATGAATTTTTTACTAAATCTATCTATATATCCATTTATGTTTTTATGTCTTGTGTTTTCTATTTTACTTATTTTATTTTTATTTTATATTTCTACATTTTATTCATATCACCACTAATGGATTGATATATAAATAATCCCTATGATATTTGGGTGGTTTTGTGTGATTTTTATAATATAAATCATGGTTATCAATATATTTTAATAAATAACATTATAACGAATAATGTATTAGGAATGAAAAAAATACCTCATAAATGAGATACTCTATTTGTAAAGTATCATTATTCTATTTATTTATGTAATTTTTTTAGTGGAATGTGATTTAAAAACATTTATGTCTGATCACTACATATAACATTGAATGAATATATAGATTGTAATCTGTTATATCAAGTAATGATAATGACCTGAACACATAGTGGGAAAAGAATATATCATATCTCTAAAAATTTATATCAAAAATAACATAAATTCAACTAAAATGAAAATAGATTATTTCAAATATATAATTTCTTTTACAGTAGACAGAATGTACATGGTAATTATATTGTTAGGATTAGTCTGTTGGTCCTGGGACACCAACAGTTAGTCTTATACGAGAGTGTAAATACACCTCATGTTTCTTCTTCTCCATTATTCTTATTTACTCTCACCCTTATCCATTATTCTTATTCTTCTATAAAAATATATACTAATAATTTCATTTTTATAGGATTGTAGTACATAAGAAGTAAAAATTTTTCCTTCCTTCTTCCATTCCATTTCTACTCATGATTTATCAAATCTATCACACATGAATGGAAACCATGGAGTGATATTAATAATGTGTTTCTGACTTCTAGAAATTAGTTTTAGTATGGTTTCATCATTTTGAAGATATACAATGGACAATAGTTGATTAAGTAATGTGGGTGGCATGTATGACTACTAATCCTCTTTGAGAATTTGGGAAATAATAATTTCCAAAAAATGGCATGAAAATTTTGAGTGATGATGTGTGGTGAAATAAAATATTGAAGAATCATTGTTCAATTATGAGATGGGTGGATAAAAAATAATCATCCATAGGTGGATACAGAGGTGAAAGAAACTTGAACAGGAAAACATAATATTAGGAGAGATTAATTTTTAGAAGTTATGAGAATGTTTTTGTAGAATGAGGTTGATTTCATTTCTTTGACGATATAATTGTATGATGGATGATCAAGGTAGAGAGGTTGAACTATAGTGAAGAAAATGATTTTTTCGATGTACAAGATGAATCAAGATTCATTGTGGATTCCATTCTGATATATCAAATAAAAATAAAAAATATCATGATCATTATTGTTAAATGACTTGAGAAAATTTTATATCATGATGATGTGTTGACAAATGACCTAATGAAGGACTTTAATATGCGAAAGTTTGATGTTATCATCAGTAAAAAAATATTTAATGCTGAAATATTAGGGAGAAAAAATTTTCTTATGATTCTAAAGATTTAGTACTTATCATAAAATTATTTTTGTGTAATTTTTTAATGTAAATTTGCGAAAATATAGGCCTTTCTGATAGCCGTCTCTATGAGGTTCGGAGTATTGGTCCACTATAATGTCAGAAATTGAGGATAGTGGATTAATCCCCCACATTTTTCACTATATAACCAACATTTGTGAAGATGTTAATCAATGAGAATATGATGAATCTATTTTATGATATCACATCTTCTCTTATCATATTCTCCATCCCATGATTATTTTTTTTCTATAGAGATGAAGCATGGTCATGGATGGTCACCACGGTGGCATGTGAAACTACCACAACTGCCATTTTCAATGTTGAAATAGAACTCACATAGTAATTTTTATATGGATTTATAGTATCATAAATATCAATGTATGATCCTTTTTATGTTTTCCCAAATATTTATTTTTTAGTTAATCATTTTGAGTCTTCATAGGTGTTCATATAAGGAAATGGCTCAGAGGATGTAAATATTTTCATAACATAGATATTCAATCATTGAATGGATGTTCCATACATGAAAGGATTCATAAAAGAGACCATGAATCTTCATTAAGTGCCAGAAATATATTCACTTTGTGATTCATAAATTCATGATGTGAACATGATATTGTATTTATGTTAATGTGACATGATTAAAATACTATCGGTTAATATGCTTATTAATAACCTAAATACTATGTTCATACCTTCACTATAACTAATTTCAGTCGATTTAATGCCCAATGAAATGAAATTATTTTCTAATTAACCTCATTCCATTTTCCCCCAAAACACAGATCTCTATTGACCATTTTGGGCTCTCCCCTACACTTCCTACCAACCTATTCAATAATTGAATTCTAGTTCATTCATACACATCAAATTAGGTAACATGTTCTTTGATCATGATACATAGACTCCAATTATTTATTATCAAAATCAATTAGATCAAAGATGTATCGGTAATATCAATGGTTTTTAATTGAAATAATTATTGTTTTTTTTATCAAAAATATAATCTATATCATGATTGAATGAATTGACTTTTGTGTAATGATAAGATAAAAACCGTTCGTGATTGCATATAATATTTGGTGATTTGATTCTGTTCTAATGTTTTATGTGTGGACCACTTCTTCTTTAATCCTATAGTTATAAATGTGTTAAAATTGGTGTTATTATAGGATCAGGTGTTGGATTTGGACCGTGTATGGGGAACCATAACTTGATAATAATAATTCAACCTAAGGTATGATGACTATGACATTATTGCATATTTTCTGTAGGTTATTTCAATGTATTTTGGTCTGTTTGTGTGCAGACCAAAAGAAAATTATTTGATTCTTTATGACATTTTCTTCACATTTTTTATCCAAAAAGACTTTTTCATATGTTTCTTTCATTTGTATTGTTTTATTAATGAATTTTTTTATATAATTTTTTTTGATCTAACATTTGAATCCTATATCATATTTAAAGGTTATTTTTCCATACAATTTTCCATGTCAGTTGGGTATGTAGACTATCTACCTAAGGGAAATGATTTAAAATCATGTTCAATATGCCTTGAGATATCGCTTCCTATAGAATTTCATTCATGTTTTACGGATATCATAATAAGGAACATGTATTAGAATATTTAACATTATTACTAATGGAATGAGGATAAAATAGCTACAATCGATCCATGTGGACCATAAATATGGTTTTACTTGTGTTGTATTTTATTATATCTATATATTGTTATATTCATGGAATTCCCTGACATTTTTTATTAAGACTATGTTACATACCATTATAAATATCGAATAGTAACTTATACTCAAACCATAATCAGGAATTTTGGTGTGCTTATAGAATTAATTCTTATGGATCTGATGAAGGTTATTGGGGATGTGGTGTATGGTTTATATGGTTATCAAGATTATATAGATCATTCATCATGGTCATTGAAGTTCCCAGTCAGGATCCAAGTATCACTGAGAGGGGGAGGTGGTGAATCCGTGATATCTTTTTTTTTATGTTTCTGCATTTTGAATTGACCATCGCCTACTATTAAAGAGTCTCTTCCGTGTTGAACATACACAACCACCGGAACACAAGATTTACAAGGTTCACTACTCAACAAGAGTAGCTACGTCCTTGGTATGGTATGGATACAACCCAGTACCACACAATCCACAAGAAAACAATCCTTTGATGTGGAATACAACGAGTAGGATACACCCTTACACTCGTGCACCACTTTGAAAACAATCTAATAGTGCGTGTTCCCCCCCTTTAGTACAAATAGGGTAACACAATGTTTCAGTGCTTCTTTACAATTGAACAGATGTATTCTCTGATGTAAAAATCTTCACATTCTTACCCAGAAGCCGGTAAGAACACTCTTACGCACTACTGAATACGTGTGAAGACCCCAAATATTTCGCGCAGCCTTTAGGGTGCCCTGCGCGCAATTCAAATGGCTTGCGCGTAAAAATTTCATTTTGGCGCGGAAATCATTTTCACGCAACTTCCCTTTTTCGCGCAAAGTTCCAATTTTCACGCAGCTTCTAGATTTTTCACGCGACTTTCTTTATTTCGCGAAAACCACTTTTTTTCACGCACCGCACTTAGTGTAAGATTTTACGCGCACCAGAGCTCGGAATTTCTTCGATGTGTCGAGCAGCAACAAATGAGAAGGGTTAGCCTCATATTTATAGGCATTTTTTACCCCACGCAAAAAACACTAATCCGCGCGTAATGCCTCCTTCATGCGTGTAAAAAATCTTTTAGGCAACTTCATATTTCGCGCCATGCTTCAATATTTCGCGCACCTCGTGCCTTTTCCATTTTTCATCCTTCTAAGCATGAATAACCAATTGCGCGCAAAATTCCACATCGCATTCCATATTTCAGGCAAACGCATCCTTTCACGTGACATCGTATTTCGCGGAATGATCCAATTTTTCGCACAACTCATGCCTTTGAAAATTTTTTAGCTTATGATCTCAAAACGTCTTTTGCGCGAAAAACATAATTCATCTATTTCGCGCATCCCGCAGATATTTCACGCAACCCGCTACTATTTCGTGCACCACTTCATTTTTTCACACAACCTACCTATATTCCGCGCACACTATTCCTTTGTCATTTTTCGATGTTCTGAATTTGAATCATGCATTGCATGCAAAAATATAAACCATCTTCAATCTTGCATGCTCCATCCATTCCCAAAAACATTAATCTGGGCTTTTCTGCCGTCCCTAGATTGTCCATTGCTTTTTCATTTTCTCTATTTACTACTTCTTATAACCATTCTTCTTCACTTATCACGAATCCCACTATCGTGATATTTATCCTTTGATAGATCAGCTTTAGCATCACCAGAGTTGCAATGGGAACTGAAACTTCCCTATCCTCCGGCAGTATCATTCCTTCCAATCTAAACTTTATATGACTAGCATCATAATTTCTCCACCGTTCCTTCATAATTCTTGCATCACAAGTTCTCCTAACTCATGATATGTGTGAAATACATACCAGCAATGCATCCTCTGATTTGTAATCCTTCTACAAGGTGAATTGATTTATCTTAATTGACAACAAAATACAACACTCTGCAAAGGCTAACTCTTCAATATTTATTCTCCATTCAACACGGTCCCAAAAATCATAATAGTGGATAATGCTACTACTATTATTATCATATTAGTACATTGTATCCTTATGATTTGGTTTTGATTTAAATAATATAACATTATATTCAACCATTATATTGGATGGGTTTTAATTGTACTATCTGATACTCTGATTCGTATTCATTTGTTTCCATACTTATTAATTATCCTTATCAATCTATTTATACATACTGATATTCTCCTAGTAGTGAGGAAATAGACACCCTATGGCATTATGTATTCACTTACCCATAGTCGGAATCCTCTAGAATATCAAGATAAACCAATGAGGTTATGTAACATTTCCATCTCAGATCCAGTGGTTCAGGTAAGGGCATTAAATACAAAAGAGACTATGCGAGCTAGATAATCTAATAAAAATTATGGATTAGTAATATGACACCCTAAACCATACTAGGAGAACATAAATAGTGTTTTAAAAAATGGAGGAATATCTCAACGATTGTTTCTCATATATATGAAGAAAGGGTGATATCCAATTTGTTTATTCTAATTGGTTAATAAAAAACCAAATTTCAAGGTTGGGTGATTTTTAACAATCAGGAAATAAATACAATGTTATAAAATAATATATCTAAATGATAATAGTAAATATCACATA
Source organism: Viscum album (assembly GCA_963277665.1). Classification (NCBI taxonomy): domain Eukaryota; kingdom Viridiplantae; phylum Streptophyta; class Magnoliopsida; order Santalales; family Viscaceae; genus Viscum; species Viscum album. Next base: position 561,050,058 of record OY728147.1, on the reverse strand, counting down.
CAGTTGGATGTTAGATGTTATTTTACTGAATTAGGTAATGTTTTATTTTATATTGTATGGTGAATGACGGATCGAAAAGAAAATCACAGAGTGGTTGTGGGTATAATTCTGTCCAGATGATTAGAAATTTGTTTTATGACATATGATGTTAGGCTTATATAAGAATTTGGAGAAAACCCTTGAGTATACATATCAACTATTCATATCATTTTCACTTCCTCTATATATTCTATTCCAATCCCATGTAATTATTATCATTCTTCTATCATAATATATTCTATGTGTTTGGATCGTATTGGAATCTTGTTATGTGATTTTTATGGTAGTGATAAATATTGAATCACCTATGATAGGATTTATAAAACTCTACATTTCGATATTTATTATGAATATTAATATTTGATTTTGTGTGATAATGTAAATAATAGTTATTTTTTGTTATTTTAGTTTAAATTATATTAGTTAAAATTAAATTTTAAACTTTTCAATAAGGTGGTAGTATAAATATTTTAAAATAATATGAAAGGGGGATCAATAGATTAAAAATATCAATATAATAAAAACCACATCACATTGATATTAAATCTATTGAACATGATCATTGAGTTATTTATGATCATTAAAAACATACCACACAACATTCAATCACACATATTTCTCAGTATAATAAAAAAGTGAGATTTTTCCATCAAAATATTATTACTATAAAAGGTCAGCAAAATGATGTAAGAATCAAGAACAATATTTCATATCTCTATGAAATTATATGATAATGAATGAAAAATTACTTTTTTATATATAGCAATCAATCACCTATAAATCAAATGAGTGAATTTATATGTATGATCCAATGTATTGTTTCACCATACGATTTTTATATAATTTACACATAACCTGTCAAGTGGTCAAAACTGTGATGAAATTCCCTTATTAAAATAGAATATTTGAAATAAGATCCTTAATTCATTTTTTCTATAGGAATCATCCATGCATAAATCCATTGCTGGATTACATGAACTCATTGAAACATTGATTAAAATTTATTAATTGTTTTTAATTATGGAAAAGTCACCCATATTGAGATAAATTCATACAGATAATGATATAATTTTTTAGAAAACATAGAAAAATATTGATATCATCAATTTAAATTTTAATTATCAAACTACGCATCAATATATTTATAAATTCCTTGGAATAATGAAATGTTTTTCCTTCACATTATTAATAAGCTGAATACTCATCCTATAGAGGCCATAACATAGAAAATGATATTAATTTGTCTTCAAAACATAGAAAAATAATTCTAATATTATTTTTCTATAATTAAATAAACATCTCATAAATCATATTTTTGAATTTCATTGTAAGATATAAATAATAAATTATCATTATTATTTTTATTAAAATGTTTGATCACCCAATAGTTAGATAAACACAAGAAAAAAACATATCAATTTCATGAAATATTAGGAAAATTAACATTGAATGATTATTGATCTATAATAATCATTTTCACATTTAATTTAATACCCATATTTTTTCTTAACAGAAAAATGATTTCTTATAACTGAAAAATCTTAATTAATTAAAGATAACCCATATTTTCATAATGAAGTAAACAAGGTCATATTAATTTGAAAAAAATTGGAACAAACTATTTGATACATTATTGATATTTATAAACTAATACCATATTAATAACTCACACAAATATCAAAGGATGATATGAATTTTTATTTGAATGTCACATTATAATTTATTTGATATTAAACTAACAGTGTTAAAAACCAATAAAATGAGTTTTTATTTCCAAAAAAATGTATAATAATTATTACATATTTTTTATTTATATGACTAAATCATGAATCAATATAAATATCTTATTGAAAACTGTTATCCAGATTTTCAATTTTACATGATATTGTTCTTTAAGATATAAATACCTCATAATGAAGTAAAATCCATGTGGGTGATTTATTATATACATTGGAAATTATAACGATGTTCTATGATCTATTTTTAATATATACAGACCAATCTAACATGAATCCAATACCCAAACTACTCAGTGTGATCGAATGTATGGTTTGATCATTTTCATTATTATTAAAGTGATAAGTCCCAAAAATTAGTCAAAATAATGATGAATGTTTTAGAATGACATGGAACAATTTTAGAATAACCCTAAAATAATATACAATGTGTAGGATTAAATGATGTTTCAATCAAATTCCCAAATTATAATATAATATTCAATGTAAATTTTATATTATCAATTTTTATTAAAATGATCTAGAACCCATTAAGGGGTAAAAATTAAAACAATGATTCTAAATTGATTCTCAAATAAAGGAAAATAATCCCAGCATCATTGTTGTTTTTTTGGAATCACCAACTGATTAATATAATTATTGGATTTATTTTTATAATGGAAAATATGATTTTATATTTTCTTTTTTTATTTAAAATAAATAATATTCCTCATGGGGAAAAAACATAGATCATATCCATGAATTTCCATTAAAAAACATTTTTTCAATCATTAATTAATTTTTGAATAATATTAATAGGCATCAAATTAGTCATATAGGCTATGATCATATTGACTGAAAAAATATTTTCATTATTTATAAAAATACATAATAACATTCATCATAGAGTCAAAATGTATCTAACCATTTTGTATTGTGAGAAAACTGAAGAATTCATTGATGGGCCATATATAACATGTGAAAAATATTTCATAAGTCAATAACATATTATTTCATGATAATCTAGAATCATTTCCTTTGTTTTTACCCTTTTTCATTGGCTTATAAAATTTATTATTATAAATTTTATTTTTTTCATGTTTTATTCTATTTATTTCTTATTCTAATATAATACTATTTATGGATTATGATTTTTGTATTTGGATTGAAATTATATAATTTTATTAACCTCTATAATTACTTCTTCTCTAGAACTAAAATTCACTTGAATTGTGAAATTAATTTCTATGAAAATTTATTAAGGAATATACTCTATAAATTTTCATCCTGTTCCACATATGATTATTTATATGGATATACATTTTCAATTTTTATTTCCCAATATTAATTATATCTTCTACATTTTTTCACCCCAATATTATCATTTTCCTTATATACATTATTTTTTATTAGATTTATCCCTATTTCTATTTCTATTTTTTCTATTTCCTATCACATTTGTTTTTTAATTGTGATTTTCACTATTTAATTTCCTTATTATGAAAAATATATTTTAAATCTATAAATTATCACACTAATATAAAATTAGAATTTAGATATTCTGGTTAATTTTATATACATTATTTTTGATAATTTATTTTAATAATTAAAATTATAATCAAAATTATTATTTGAGTTTAATATAAAAATATATCTACAATGATATATCCAATATTAAAATCATCCATATAGTACTTCTTCCAATAATGGGTTTTTATTTTAAAGTAATAAAGAATCATTTATTTTAGATGCTACATGATACCATTGAATGGGGAAGTGGTTATGAGATAATTTTAGATGGAAAAAAACTATATCGTAACTACATAGTAGGATTGATATTATTATAGATATAAGAGAATGTATCACATAGAGGTGTGAGTGCATTTTTTTAATAAAAATATGGAATATTATTGAGATTAAACTATAGGTGTGCAAAGTTAATAAGGATGTCAGTATACTGAATGCAATGGTGGTTTTTGAGTGGATTCATCCATTTTTCATAGTACCTAGGCTATTTTTTGTTTATTGGAGTGAAAGGAAATCTCTCGTGTAATCTAATCCATCATTATCTATCTTAATCAATCATACCCTATAATTATTTTTCAATGTTTTTCCAAATATATATTCTGATGTTATTTAATGTGGTAATATTGTATCACGATGAATAATATTTTTTCTAACTATCCATCCTACATACACTCCTCGAGATGAATAAATACCATATCACATTGGAATTAGAATGACAATATCACTTGTAAGAAGAAATGGCCTTTCATGAAGAACATTTATTTTGTGTTCATCATCACGAGGATATGATGTTGCATACAGAATCCAGTTCACATTATATGTTAAGGATTATTAAGGGGCCACAAATGGAATTTGGGGAAAATAATTTTTCACTGTGTCTGGTTCCTGATGAGAATAATGAAACAATGGAAAAACATTAAATTAAATAAGCTATTCTTGGTCAGGTGATATGGCAGGTGGATATTGATTCATTGGTGGAATCATAGGAAGTGATCATCTAAAAATATGATGGTAAATTATAGGGGGTTTGAGTTTTGACACATTAATAGGAAGGTAGTGAAGATTTATTTGTGACTTCTATTTCCAAAGACTATATAAAAAGAACTACACCTAGTATAGAATGGTGGAATTATATTTCCAAACCATATTTCTACTAACATCTATAATGAACCATGTCTGATGATGGGTTTTTTTCTGATAAATGTAAATAAATTTTAATTTCATGTTCTCCACATGATTTGATGACTGGAGAACCTCTCATCGAAGTATGATTTATCTCCAATGGACCAACTAGGGGAAATTTTTATTCAATCATTTGGAATTGGTATTTGATGAAAAACTGAAGGCATAATTACTTGGAATGATGTTTCATCCTAAAAAATGGATGATTCCATGCATACTATTAATCAGTTGGTATTTTGTGTGTTTCATGAACTTGGATTAAATGGTTTGACCACTCTAATAGTGGTCTCTTATAAGAGGTGAATTTTTTACCCCTATCATGTATAGAATTCATGTCAGGGGATTATCACCTCATCGTTGGTTCTATATTAAAAATGGTTGTGGGGATTTAAGGACTTGAGAAGATCCTATAGATTATAAATTAATATAAATATAGCGTTATGAAAAGAATATGTACCATGTTTATATTCACTTGAAACTACAGAATAACATATGTGGAAAATAATATGGGTGGAAGTTGAATAATCCACATCATCCATTGTTAGTGATCAAATATCACCCCCGTACATCTATGGAAATAAATTTAGGTACTCTAGGATATATAACAACATATAAAAATTTTATTTTAAAAATAACATACCATATTACACACTTTTATATCATCTAAATGATCATAAATTACTAATGATAATATATGACAATTCATGGAATGTATATGTGAAAATGTTTCAAAACAATGAATTTATTGTCATTCTTGAAGAAAAATGTCAGTTTCAAAGGATTGAGTAACAATGAAACTGATTAAAATTAATAGTTAGGAAATAAAATATCATAAAAAATAAAATAATATGTTACAAATGTATGTTAAACAACTATTTGTATTATAAAATTTGAAATATAATATAGAATAAACAAGGGTATGAAAAAATAAATTAATAAACATGAGAGTAAATAGAGGAGAGGGGTGGATGGTCAACTGATATGATTGATTTAGTTGTTTAAAAAGTTAAAAATTGGCATGGATGATATTATTTATATGACTCTTGAATATTGTTATCTAATCCTATTCATCTTCTTCTTAATCTTATATAATACTCCATAAATCTACTTCTCATCGTCTTTAATTCAACATCTATTTTCTCCCCATGTATATTAAGAAGATGTTTCCTATGGTATTTCTGGTATGTGAATCTAAAAATAATACGATTGATTTATGATATATTGTTGATTTTTTATTCTTCCACAACTATTGAAAATTTAAATGATCAATTCATTGATCAATTTAATTTTTTTGAAAACCATTATTTTCATTATAGGGTGGTGGGTAAGCTTCATATTAAGTAAAATCTCCTATAAACTAAATTTTATTAATCAAATTACATTTCAAATTTTCGATATGTAATCATTACGTATATTTTAATATTTATAATCTAATATCATATATGTCAGTTGGTGGGGGTTGTCGATTCAATCATATTGTACTTAGGATCTAGTGGTAGGGGTACTGAAATTATTACTATTTTGGATGGTTTTTGTAGGAACACAGATTCTAATATAAGAAAAAAACTAAACCATCATTTGGTTATATGTAATGGATAGTCCACCTAGGGGCATTATCACATCTACCATGTCATATATATCATTGGGGGAGAGGTGAAATCTATTGATCCTCACTATGTAAATTTAATTTATGTCACAATAAGGTCATATCTTCCAACATGGAATTTGTTTCTTTACATCAGAAGCATAAATCATATTTATGATTCATAAGATATAGAAAATGTAGTTATAGTACTTTTGGAACATTCCACATCCAAGAAAAAGATTTTATTTCAATGCCCAGTAAGAAGAATCTAATTCTAATTAATGGAATTGGCTAATAATAAAACATATTATGGTATATCATGACATTATTAAAAAAAATCATTTCACTATGATATTTTTATTTATATGATGTATCATCAATCATGGAATAAAAACTGTGAAAATAGGTTAATATTAAATTATAAACATTGGAAAATAATAGTTGAGTCATTTGTGATATATAGAAATCGTTTTTACATCAAGATGATCCTCATATTTTTCAGTATAATTAAATCTATGATTTAATATTTTTATCACATATATAAAAAATTCCATTAATGAAATATTAAATATAAAATAGAATAATGTATTTTTGAATTAACTATATAATGAAAGTTTAATAATTTTTTATATGTATTAATATAACTGATGTAAATCCAGCATTCAGTGGTTCTAAAATAAATAATAATTTTATTCGACATAAATATCATTAGGAACTATTTTTAATGAGTTAAATCCTACAAAAAAAATCTCATATTATGAACACACTCACCTTTTTGTTGATTGACCACATATTCATACATTTTACCAAATCATCTAAAAATATATTTCATATCAATTAAATATTATTTGAGATCATTTTTATGGTGTTGAGTATTTTACTATCTTTTCCATTTCTATGAATATATTTTTTACTTCTTCATTTACATCCTTTTCATCACCATATATATTTTACATGTATTCTCAATGTAAATGATCATGATTAAAATTTTATTTATGAATTATATGCTTTCTCTTTTATACAACATTACTTCATCCCTAGAATCAACATTTAGTACATTAATTTCCCCATTTTCAACCATATAATTCTACTTATTATTCACATGTTAATTCAAAAACATTTCTACATCATATTCAACTGAAATTTTTTGATTCATAAAATTTAAATTATATAGTTTTTTATTTATGTTTTAATTTCAATTTTTTATTTTAAATTTCATTACTTTTTGATATCATATTTATTTATTTTTTCCACAAAGAAAAATGATCTTTGAGGTAGTTATGATCTATATGAATCTACAAAAAATCTACCTGACACATTACTTTCTTTGTTTGATTGAAACTATTGTTTTATATTAACATATTAATTAATGTAAAATTTTCTTACATGGGATCTAAACTGAGAAATCAAGATAGGTTGTTGATTATACGCCCTAAAATTAATAGTCAAATCATTTTTCATTTTATGGTATTATTACTGTTTCAATTTACTTCTTGTAATTCTTGGTTTGATCCATTATATCCATTTATAGTTATATTTTCAGGAAAATCACATATCAACCATCAAGAATTCAAATCCAAGAATATTATTACATATTAACATGAAACAATGTGAATGTGTTTCCTCGTTAATTTATCGTTGGAATAAATCAACTTTGAATCAATATGAATATTTTATATCACATAATTATGAAAACAATGATTTTATATTTTTATGTTTTACCAGTAAATGAAAAATCATCCCATAATGGCCAAAAAAAAGAAAGCAAAATCAATTTTTTTTAAAACAAAATAAAATGATCTTCATGTCATTTATAATCACTATAAACTAACCAAACATCATTTTTAATCCAAAACATGATGATTTTTTAACATATTTTGATAGAAATCATATTTATTTAAAAAACATCGTGTAGTGGATAGTAAAAATAATAATAAATCATTGTAAAATCATGTGGTTTTGACTATGTACTCTAATAGATATATATTTATATTCAGTTCATGAATTTATGATCCCTGTGGTATCTTTTTAGAAATTTTTCACAATGTATTGAGGTTCCTCGTGTGAAATGCATGACCACCACATGGTTTAGAAAACCATTTGGGAATAATGTTCCCCCATCATGAGATTTTAAATTTGTATTTTATTTATTTATTTATTTACTGAACTAATATACCCCTCTTTCCATGCCCATTAAATGGTGATCCACTCACCCTATTCGATCTTTCTAATGTGCATGATTTCTTCCATTTGTTCTCCTCTCACTAAAAAAATTATTTAATTTTTATTTTATAAATAGGTTAGACCCCTAATTAAGGAACTCATTATAACTACTTATTTAATTTTTTCCCTAATCCACTATGTTTTACATTCCCAAATCCATAATTCAAGGAATAAAAAAATTATACTTTAGTGAACTTAATAATGACTGTGTTTCTTATATTGAATTATAATGTCATATAGGTATATTGGTGTGTGTTAGTGAGGAATTCCTCACGCACATGAGATTCTGCGCTTGAGGAAATTAAATTCTATCTAATTTTGGTAGGTCTAGGGCCTAATGATCATGATAGGACAAAAAATATAACAATCCATTTGGTTAATTTTATAGTCTTGGCCACATGGGAAATTTTTTAAAAATATCAAGATATTGGTTTGATGGTGGAAAGGGGGGAATCCATTTAACCATTCTATGTAATGTATAATGAATTATGTGATGAATACTATATTATGAAATGGGTTTTCACATCATCTAGATCTATGTTTATTCATATGTTTCACATAGTTGTATCTTCCATAGGTTATATAATATAGAGCAAAAAATCCTTAACATTTCAATTCCATGGTAAATCATTAGTTTCTATGTCTAGAAATAAATAACATTATATAGATCATTCTAGTAACAAAACATAATATTTATGTAAATGGATGTTTTTAAAAAATTAGTTGGGGATACATCAGACACCCATTGGTTTTGGAAATATTTTTAATTTTCTATGATTCCTTTTTATGACAGATGCTTTATTTAATCTTATTTTTATGATGATCTTCTACTTTTCCATAATTATTAAACTCACACAGACAAAATATTTTAAAATAAGGTTCAAAAATTTATATGGATCGAAATAATTAAAACAATGTTTGCTTGATATAATAACATTGTAAAATTGTTATTGAATCATTTCAAACCTATACAAACATATCCTGAAGTAATACAACAACTAAACATATTATTATTATAAATAGTTAAATTTAACCATTAATTTAATATTAAAGTGTAATTTCACCAAAATGATGTGAATATCATGAACATGATTACATATTACAATAGAATAATTGGATAATGAACCTGAAATAAATTTTAATTTTTAATAATAAAACATGTATCAATAAATTAATGAATGACTTAGTATGAAATAAATTATAATTTCTCATAGTTATTTTTATTTAATTAAAATACTACCAGTCATGAGGATAATACATAGTTGAATGATTTAGAATGAAATAGGATATTGGAAAATGATCCATAATTAATGTTTTATTTGTAGTAATTATACTTGCATGAATTCATTCATCGATTTACTTATATCATTGGATCTATGATTTAATATTTTTATTTCATTCATTAAAATGAAAATTCACACATGACTAGATTAATATGGATAGAATGATCTCAAATTAGTGTGAAAATAAAAATAGATTTTATCATCATTTCTAATTTTATATGATCAAACCAAAAATCATCATATATCTGTAATTGCTCGGTATGATAAAATGTGTACTTTTTCTATAACATTATTAATAATTCCACAAATCACCTATAATTATTCCTTATCTATAAAATGAAAATGAATTTTATTCAAAACATAGAATAATTATTTTCAAATATTTTTCATATCTAAAACTATACATCAAATAAATTGGGTACCTGATTTTCTCGATGAGATATTAAGAATTATTTTTTCTTGATGTTTTTATCAAAATGATAGATCGCTAATTAGTGGTGAAAAAATTGGTAAAAAAATTTATATTTTCATGTAATTTAAAAAAATTTTCTTCGAGATTTTTTGTTCTATAAAAATATTTCTCTCATCAAATTAATACCTACATTTCATAGTATTAGGGAAAAATGATTTTATGTCATTTTTAATTATTAAATAATAAAAAAATCTCCAATTTTTGGGTTAAAACAAATTTAATATTACCATATTATATTTAATACAAATGAAAACATTATTTGATACATTTATGATTTGTATGAACAAAGCCCATACTAATCCATCATTCAAATTTCAAAGGATGATCTCAATATTATATCAAATTTGTGTTCTTGTAAAACTAAAAGATCACCAAAAGGTGATGAAAACAATTAAAAAGAGTTCTCATTACCATGAAATCATAGTATACAAATCATTTAATAATTTTTTTCTTATTAATGACTCATTCATTGATCATAATATCGAAATTCTTAATGTTATCCATATTGTCGTTTATACATTATATTTTTAAAAAACTTCCATAAACCCCATCAAGTAGTCAAAACTATGTGGGAGATTTATGACTAGAATATAAAATTTTAAAAAATATCTATGAGTAATTTCGGATCTCTATGAATTGTACAAACATGAATCAAACAACCAGACAACTCAGAATGATAGATTGTCTGGTTTGACAAATTCATTATTTTTAAAGATAAAATTAACATAAATTAGTAAAAATAAAAAATGAAGGATTATATTGACATATAATCATATCAAAATGACTCTCAAATTATATATTTTCTATAGTAATCAACCATAAGTCAATCCGATTCCATATTTGTTCTATAATTTTAAGTGTATATTCTCAATTACATATATTTATTTAAATAAAATATCACCCTTAATGGGGTACGAATTAGAATATGAATCCATATTTATTTTAAAATAATGTAAAAGGATATCTAAGTGATTATTGATTTGTATGAATTATCGACTCATTAATACGATTCTTGGATTACTTGATATAATGGATATTATGATTTTATATTGTCATTATTAATTTTAAATAAAAAAATTTCCTCAGAGGGTTAAATCGTAGAATAATATAATTAATTATAATCAAATCTTAGGGTAATGATAATTTATTAATTTTTTGTATATATTTATAGACCACACATTAAACTGACATGAAGTTATCAGAATGATTGTGATTTTTTTTATTTGAACTAAATTTACATAATTAACTTCATCAAATAGTCAATATATAACAAACTATGTTAGATTTTGAGGTTACAAAAAAAATAGGATGATGGTCCATCTATTTCAACATGTAAAGAATTATTAATAAATATATTTAATTTTATTTAATTGATATGAAATATCATTTTTTATGGTTTCAATTTATTTTTCATTTGATTTTATGTTTTAATATTATGAATTCAATTTTACTTCTTTTATATATCCCTACTCTATTTGATAATGTGATTCTATTTATGGATTATCATTAGCAATTTGGATTCAACTTATATATATTTTTTCATCATCTATCATTACATAATCCCCATAACTAAAAATCACTGCTTTTATGACATTAAATTCTAGGATCATTTCAAACTGATTTTACCGTATCATTTTCATCTGGTTCAACTTATGATTGTTCATATATATATATATAGGTATATGTATATATTATTTTTTCAATTTATATTTCAAAACTTACACTATTTACTCTATATTTTTACATCCAAATCTTATATTTTTCCTCATATAATTAATTTTCAATTTAATATAATTATATTTATAATTCCATTTTCATGTCTTTCTTTAGTATCTATTTTTTTTACTTTTATATTTTCAGTCAAACATTTTCTTATTATTTAAACTAATATAATTTTTTTATAAATGAACACCCTATAATAAATGTGCACTCCTATGATTATGGTTTATTTAATTTTTTATCATTTTGGTAATATAGTTATTTATAATAAGTTATAATGAAAAATAAATTTTTAGAAAAATAATATAAAATTTATTTGAAGGGCGATATGAAATTTGTTAATCATCCATATTTTATTTCGTTGAGTATTGTATTTTGTATGAAAAGAAACTAAGAAATTTTTAATTCTAAAAATAATGGATACCATTTCTTGGGGAGATTGTTTTTTGAACATTGTAGCTATTAAAGGATGGGATGTAAGAACATTAGTGAAAAAAACAAGGATTAAATATAAAATAAGATATTGTATACAGTTGCAAGTCACCTTTTGGTCTAAAAAATATATATATTCGTCAGAATCAAAAAGGGGCATTAAAATAAAATATAGAGGACTATAGAGTACATTCAATGGGGTTTCATTGAGGGGATTCATGCATTAGTCTTGGAAAATTGTCCATTAAGCATAGACGAGAGTTAAAATACTCCTCTTGAGTTATTATATACTTTATTTTCCATCATACTCACTCATCCAGTATAATAATTTATCATCATTTTTCAAAATATATATTCATATGTCATTACTTTTTGGACTATTGGTACATGATTCATATATTTTTTTAACTACTTATCTTTATTAAACTCTTCATGATGTTGAAAGTCCATATCACATGTGGAAGGCTTGAAAATTTAAATAGCAAGAGGATACAATTTTTTGGAATAAAAACTATATATAAGTGTATCTTCTTGTTTTTCGGAAGTATTATATAAAAATTTAGTCACATTAGGTTATATGGTTAACTAAGGACCCTACAATTGAATTCATGGAAACAATAGTATAATTTCATGTGTTGATGAGGTGAGTCATGAAACCAAGGTAAAACTACATATAAACTGAAAATCGTTTCTTTATGAGTTTGGGAGTTAAAAATTGATTTCTGAATTCCATTCCAGGAAGGGACCATGTCACAATATTATGATTGTAGTAAAAGATGTGGCATGTTTTGAGTATTCAAATAGATTTATGTAAGGAGATTGAGGTGTTATATTTTTTCATGAAACACATAGAAAGAGTCGTAACCTATAGAGAAAGGTGGGTCAATAGTGTAGATCCCTTGCTTCTTACATCCATAGTGAAGATTTAATGATGGTAGTTTTCTTTCTGACGTATATAGAAGCATTTAGAATATTTATTCTTTTCCTATTGTAATGATTGGTGAACCTATCATTACAAGAGGATGTGTTCCTAATGAACCTACTATGGTAAATTATTTTACAAAAATTATTATTTGGAATCATATGAATAACTAAGGGAATAATAGCATGGAAAGAAATTATTTAATACGAAACACATCATTCCATTATCTATATTCAACTTATTTTTTTGTTGGTGTTTTATTCGAAAGGATTAAATGATGTGAACCCTTTAATAGTTGACTCTATGTATAGGGGTTATTAACCCTCATAAATTTGAGAATTCATGTTAGGGGATTATCATCCTTCCTTTTGTACTAGATGGAACATGGTTTTGGGCATGTATAAAATTGAAAAAATCCTACAGTTGGGAGATTAGTAAACTTATTGGGTTACCAAATACTCTATCCCATGTCTATGTTCCCTCATAACTGAGGAATAGTAATTTTAGACAATATCCGTAGAGGTAATTGCATCATCCACTACATCAATTTTCAGTGATCAAATATTACTCAGTCACTTAAAAAAAAATTTAATCAATGGACACTATGAGTTGGAACAAAATATCAAATATTTGTTATTAAAATGAAAGTACATACTTACACTTTATTATGAAATATACATGTTAATAATATAATTAAAATAATCGGTATAATTATTGGATAGTTTTTGAGGAAAGGGTGAAATAGAATAATATTATTCTCAGTATAGAGAAAATAGTTTAATGTCATGGGGGTTAGTGATAAATGCAATGATGAAAATTCATATTTTGGAGAAAATATATCATGTAAATAAAATACATAATAAAACATGTATGGTATTCTATTTTTCATCCTGTTAAACTATGACATATTCTAGGAAAAAACATTGGTGATAATGGATAAGTAGGGACACATTAGAGTGAATAGCATGGGGTTAAATTGTGAGTATTCAAGTGTTATGGATATGAAAGTAGTCATTAGTCTTGTATGTGAGTGAAGATATTTCTCTAGAGTCTTATTCTCCATTCTTATTATTATTATTCTCCTTCTTATCTCTTCTGCAACAAATCTTCTATGAATCATCATTACTAATGAATATGTTTTCCCCATATATATTAAAAATATTGTTCATTTTGGATTTATTATTTGTTAGTCTCAAAAGATGAAAGAAATGAAAATTAAACTGAGATACGAATAATAAGAAAATTAATTTATATTAATTTATTATATTTAATATTTTTCATGAGAAAATAATATATTGTTGGTTTAAATTTATTATTTAATTTTATATTAATTTATCTTAACCCAAAATAAATTGAAATAGTTGATTAAGTTGTATTGTTGATGCTCGACACTTCTACCTCTCTTCTATAATGACCTTATTGATTCATGGATACATTGATTATGCTATGAAAACAATTATATCTGTTATAGGGTTGTGGTTATTAATTTTCAAAAATAATATCATTCATAATACTTAATTTGATGAATAATAATATGGTTTACATTTTTGGTATGTGAACATTATTCATGTTTTAATATTTACTTTCTAATAAAATATTGGTCTTATAGTGACAGTTGTTGATGAATTATATGCGTACTCTAGTTGAAGTGATGGGGGAAATGAAATTATTCCTATTATGGGGAGTCCATGTGTTCTTGTTAACTGAGATATAACTCAAACAAAAAAAACCAAAATATTGTGATCAATTATGGATGGTCTTCCTAGGGGTTTTATTGCAAAGACCATGTTAATGAATCAATGGGGTAGAGCTGAAATATATTTATCCTCACATTGTTAATTATAATTAATTATGTGTAGTGAAATATCTCCAGACATTGAACTTTGTGTTCTTTAAGAAATGCGTTTATTTATAAGAGAAATAATATATTTGACTCATAAGTTGAAGAATATTTAATAATATTACCTTTGTCACCTTATATATCATTTAATAAAACGTAGGGTCCATTTATTGTAAGAATCGTCTCGTGTTATATAAATGAATCAGCTGTGAAGAAACATTCTTCTTGAAATGTTTCACAATAATCAAAATATCTTTTGACCTGTATATCTTTATTTAAATACGTATCAACAATCAATGAATAAAAATTTATTAAATGAGTTTATATTAACATGGAATCTTATGAAAATGATATTTTATTCATTTATGTTACATAACAGACAGCATCACATCAATATGATTCTCATATTTATCAGTATTATTAAGTCTCTGATTTCATATTATCTTTACAATTTTAAAAACCAAAAAATTCATTAATGTGGTGTTTGAAAAAAATTACCAAATTTTTTTATTAAATAACGAGATAATAAAGGTTTATTAAATTTTTATATTTATTAATGGTCTTCATATCAATCCCACATAAATTGGTTAGATATATTGAAAAAAAATATTATTCAACATTAATATATTTAGAAATATGCATTCATGTTTGAAATCCTAAAAAACCTTTTCAGATTATTATCTTACTAAATTTCATAATGATTGAATTCTAATCCATACATTGTAAAGAATGTTTGAATATCAATTTCTTATGAATTAAATCAAATTTTAGATCTTTTTATAGGGGTTGCGTCTTTTTCCTTTGTTTTTCATTTCTAGGTACATATTTATTTACTTATACATTAACATCTTTTCTATCACCTTATTCCTTCTCTAAATATTCTTCAGATAATTGATTCTGTATCAAATTTTATATTCAAATTTTATGCTCTCATTATCATATAACAATAATTCATCCAGAAAATAGTCATTCAGTACATTAATTTCTATATTTTATAGATTATACATCTACTTTATATTCAAATAGTAATTCTTTTTTTGATACATCAGATTCAACTACTATTTTTTGATTCATACGATTTATTTTTTTCAATTATGAAATTTATTTTTTATTTACATGTAAATTTATTTTTCATTTATTTACTATATGATATCAAATTATTATTATATTTTCCACATAGAAAATGATTATTGTGTTAGTTGTGATATGTATTCACCTAAAAAAGTAAATCTGATAAATGAATTTCATTGTATAATTGAAATTAAAATTTAAAATCGAATTCTAATAAAACATCAATGACCCCAATATTGGATCAAAATCGAGAAAAAAGTTATTATTCTGATTATAACTCCAAAAAATTGATCCTAGAATAATTTTTTAAATTAGGGAATTAATCACATTTCAATTGAACTCTTGCTGTTCTCGGTATGATCCAATGATACTTTTTAAATTGATAAGTTTATAAAAATAAAATATCATCATTAAAGGGATAAAAACTGAAAATAAGAGTCCATATTGACAAGGATACATTGTAAAATATTCTTAGAGTAATTTTTTATTGGTAGGGATCAATCTTGACCCATTTTGATCTTTGTATTTGTCATGATGATGTGAACTATGGTATTATATTGCCACAATTTAATGGTAAATTAAAAATAATACTATGAGGGTCAGAACTAAGAATACAATCTCATATAGCTGGGAAAGCCAAGTAAAATGATATTTGAATCATTAAGTGTCTTTATGAAATATAAAATCATTAAAAAAATCCACAATTTAGTTAATTTTCAGTTGTTTTGGATGAAAATTATAGTTTGTTTTAAACATTTATGGTGGTGAACTATTAACACGAATGACTTGCAAATCACATGTATTAATATTTTTCCATATATTGTTATATTTTTAATGACAACATGTGTCTAGACAATCCACACATTACATTAAATGTAATTGTTCATAATGTATTGAGGTTTCCAATGTGGAATGCATGACCACAACAATGTTTTTAAAATTTAATAGAAAAAATGATCCCCATTCCTAATATTTTAAAACATTATTTTATTTTTTGTTTACGTTTGGAATAAATATATTTATCTCACCTTACCCATCATATGATAGACTGCACCCATAGTAGATCACCCAATCAGGCATTCCTTCTACATGGTGCACTCTACCGACACTGTAATTTCATCCGGTTTTTATTATGAATATAGGTATCAATTGGATGTTAAGAAACTCCTCATAAGTATTTATTTCATTTTTTGTTATTCTCAATTAATTTTCATGATTGATCAATCTCTATGATATATGGTTTTATTGTTCACATAATTCAATGTTGTGTGATCCCAAACACAACGTTTTTGACCTTTTATCATTGGTTAGACGTAATTTTTACTTTGAACATCGCTTTAAATTTTTAACCATTGATATTCATGGGAATTTATTTTTTTATCTATTCATATTATATATTTATATATGAATGTTTTAATATATTTAAAACTCATGTGGTTCTTTATTATCACTTCTATTTAATGGATTTTAAATATATGGTACATGATGAAAATATTATTTCATTTATTTTTTCTCTATGATTGAATGTTGAATGGCCTGAATAGAACAAAAAAAATATTTTAATATTTGTAATCAAATTTTTAATATTTAAATCTATATCCAAATAATTTACTAGGAATGTCATGTGTCACTTGAATAGAAAAGTATTTTTACTTTATTTATAGGATTATTTTAAATTAATAGAATTTATTAAAAATTCATTGACCTCATTTCAACTATTCTGGGATTTATATGAGAATATTTTAAACCGTTATGGAGTTTTAAAGAAGTGACTAATTATTTATAAATATATGTTAATGGGTGATTATTTAAAATTTGATGTTTTATAGAATACAGTAATAATGGCTTTCAAATGTGAAAAGTGGTATGGACTTCCATGTATAGTTCAATGTAATGGTTTGGAATTTCCTTTTTAATAGTTTCTTGAAAAGTTCAGAATAAATTAATTTCCAACTGAATTATCATTACACACAATGGGTTTTTTATTATTATAATGATTGTATATTTTGTTTAGTGGATGATTTTTATTAAGGGTGTCGGAGGTGATGAAGAGATATATTTATGATTTTAATGCCTATTTCTATCTCTTATTGTTTCGTAACCTCACAAATGTATTGGTCATGGGAGTTCAAGATCACCATGTAAATTATAAGAAGATTAATAATAGTATTTTATTTTGTATATATTTATATATATGTGAAGAGGAGTGATGTTTTCACATAGATTATCCTCATGAATTCCTAAAACTCATGGGATAATGAGATTAGAGATTTCATGGTTTAACTTAAATAACTATAGGGAATGTTTATATAATATGTCCTAGGATTTATGTTCATTTTATGGGTTTATATTACTAAATTCCAATGATTGATACAATTGAAATCCCTTCTTGATTATAGGTTTATTAATAGAATATAAGTCTATTATAGTAATTACTTCCCTCTTGTATTTTATTCTTATGATAAGTTGTTTAATATTATTATTTGTATCTTAACCTTTTGTGCCTATATTGTTATGGTATCTAACCTTGTCATAAGTTTTTTTAAATGTGATTAAAATTTATTTTAATCTATTTGATGTGAAATTATTTCTATACAATTTTTATGTAGGATTAAAATGTGTTAATTTGGTTAAATGATGTGTTAGATGGGATAACATTTTTCAACTGTGGTTTTCATTAAAGGAAAATAAAATATATGTTTTTGATTTTAATTTAAATTAAAAAAATCATTAATGTGGATTTAGAATTAAAGGATTTTCTTGTATCTTATTTTGTGCTGACCCATTGAGTAATTTCATTCACCGATTTATATTTTCTCAGAGGTAGTCTCTCGGTTCAACTACTGACTACTTTTAGATTATTAATTATCATTAGATATTGATGCCACTTTTAAATGTAATATCATTGTAGTCTATTTATAATAATATTTGGTGATAATTATCATTACATTCTAAGAATTTATGAAAATTATTTCCTACTAAATTAGTAATATAGTGCAATCTTATATAATTATAGGTGGACTCTATTATTTAGGTGTAGTATGTGATTTGGGAGATCGATGATGTTGATGGGTTAATATGATGAACATAGGGAGTGGGATAGGTGTGACAGTTTAGTGAGTGTGATGATATATTTATTCCTATATATTTTTATATAAGATTCTTGTCTATTTATTATTACTATATGATTATAAATTGGATATCTGTATTATGGATTTGTTATTTTAGATTTCTACTATAAATACAACATTTATTTAACTATGATTTAAGGGAAAAATGATTCCCATTATATATATATATGATAACATGATTCTTTTCATTAGTCAGTAGGGGCCAAGAATGCACTTCGGTCTTGTGGTGGGATGGTTTGATTGTAGATCAGATGTTTCCCATATCAGGTTGTTACAATTGGTATCACTGTAATATGTTTTATAGGGGTACCCATTGTTACTGTGTATCCATATTGTAATTTGGTTTTTCATAAAAAACCTAAGTAATAATTTATTATTACTACTGTAGATGTACATATTCAAGAGAGTTTCGTCAGATATCTTCTTTATATATATATTAGATTCCATGGGATGTGGTATTAGGATATTTGAGTTCCTGATATTGTTGGATTACTATTGATAATATGTTGACTACCATTATAATGGTGAGTTTATTTAGGATTTATAATATATGTTGGGATAAAATGGAATATTGTTCTATGGTATGATGTTTAGGTTTCATAGCTTTCAAAAAACGTAAATTTTTACAAATTTTATTTCAGATGTATTATAAATTTTCTTATGGCTAGAACGTTGTCTATAAAACCGTGTTTTCTAGTTCAATATTCTTCATCATCCAATTTATTATTGATATTTACGCCACTCTTGACAAATTACCAGTGATTAGAATTACAAAATTATAATATATGTTCTAGTTTTATTTAAAATAGTAGAGATTTATCCTAAAATATTTTTCAATTTTTAAGTATCAACAACATGTTAAGATGATGAACATATTCATCGATGTTATCAAAAGTTTCATATCATAGTGATATTTTTTAAAAAACTACAAACTGTAATTTTAAGGGTTAAAAATGAGTATTTGTCTATAGATTGGTAGAGAAACTTATGAAAATGGTCCTTGAGAAATTTGTGATATGTAGGAATCATCCTTCCATTAATCTAATTCTCATATTTCATGATATGATGAAATTTAAAATGCATACTATCAACCATTACTAAAAAATTTAAATACTACTATTGTATGAATCAAACATTTGAATAATAATCCTGGGTTATGATAATGATCTTTGAGTCACATTGAATCTATTTGATCACACCTCACATGAATCTAAAACCCAATTTTCATGATATGTTTGAAACTATCCTTTGACCATAACATTGTTCATAGATATAGAAATAACTTAATGAAGCCCAAAATTGATTAAGAATGTTTTTATTAATATTAAAACATATAAAAACTAACCAAATGTAATTTATGATATATAGGATTAAACTAAATTTCAAAAGGTTGCTCATATTTATTAGTATAAACTAATGATTCATTCAACATTATATTATTGGAAAATGACTTATCTCTTATAAAGGGTTAAAAACCAAGAGTATTACTTCATGTTGACATGAAAATGCATGAAAATTATCCTCAAAACCTTTTCTATATAATGTATTATGTTTCTCATCAAATTGATTCTCAAATATCCTATATGATATGAATTATAATTTCATATGGGTGACTCTTATTAATAACTTACAAATCAGCCACAATGGTATCAAAACATAAAAAATGTCGTCAATTATGTGAAAAAAATTAAAAAATAACCTAATAGAACTTTTAATCTATATAAAACAATGACACATAAATATTAACACTGAAATCCTTAGTATGATCAGATGTGTCGTTCCACTATCACATTCCATTAATGTTATCGGTAACCAAAAAGTAGTAACAATAATAAAAATGTGTTCGGATTTCTGTTAAAATATAAAATAATTATCCTCAAATAATATTTGATTGTTATGAATCAATTTTGTTTCATTTAAATTAATCGATTGGTTATTTGGATCCAAACTATATTTTCCAATGATGTTTTATTAAAAATTTCATATCCAATGAGAACGTGTAAAACAAGATTATTTTATTTTGGGTTAACATAGAAACTTATAACAATTATTCCATAGTTAATTACAAACATTCATAATCTTTCATATATCAATTTGAATCCTAAAATCACTATATGATTGAAACTATGGTTTTATATTATTAATAATTATTAATAAAAGTAAAATTCTCTATTTGGGTATTAAAATTGAGAAAATAGGTATAGATTAATATGAAAACATAGGAAACTAATCTATGATCCATTTTATTTGTACAAACAATCTATAATCTATATCCCCCCCCCCAAATTCATGGTTTTATAAAAATTATTGATTGACTAACAAATTTTTAAAAATTATAAACTTCACCTAAAATTATTCAAAATCAATGTTACATTATTTTATTGGTAAGAAAATATTAGTTAATGATCCTAATTTATTCTGGATCTATAGGATTCTTACATATATGCATTTTATTCCAAGATTTCATGGTAAGATTCAAAAAATGTTATCACCTTGACGATTTGGATAAAATGAAATATCAATCATCATATTGTAAATCTTGTGCAGATGAAATTATATTAGAATGTAATCATATAACAGTTATCCATGAATTTTTTTTATAAACATAAATTATACGGTTGAAAATTTGAATCTCAAATTACACAGTTTGATGGATCCAATTATTTTATATTGTTAATTATAATTAATAATTTATAAATCACATGTGTTGTGGTTCAAACATAGAAAAAATCTCTAATGGGCCCAAAATATTAGGAAAATGAGTTTTTTGTCGTTTTCAATTTGTAAAAACCAACCTCATGACTCCTTTTTAATCTAATTTAATTGTATGATCGAAGGAGACTTTACATTTTTTTTAATATGACATGTCACCTAAAAGGGATGAAAAAAATGAAGAAGATTTGTATTTTCATGAAAACATATGAGATTAGACCATTCATTAATATGATGTATAAATTCTTCAATATGATCCAAATTTGGAATTCATCTTGATATTTTTATTAATATTACATATCCCCTATTATATGGTAAATCTAGAGTTTAGTAATTTAGATTTAGTTTTTATATTTGGAAATTGAACCCCATGTATTATTTGATCGTTATGAATCATCCAAAAAACAATATAATGCTTATATTTTGTGGTATGATGAATTCTGTTATTTTTTATTGTTAACAATTATTATGAAATGAAAAATAACTCATATAGCTTTCTAAATTGATAATACGATCTCTGAGTAACATAAAAACATAAAAAATTTATTTTTGTTTCAATTGGGATCCATATGAACCAAGATCACAATATTATAATAGACGAATTTTCTTATCATTGAAAGTTTAACTTTACCAAAAAATTATAATTAAATTACATATGTAGGATTTATATATATAGAAAAATGAAAAAATATAGGGGGTGGATTTTAGATTTTTTTTAGTATCCCAAAAGGTATTTAGCATAAAATAATTTAAACTAATTAATGTCACAATGACTCTTAACAAATTATATTAGTAATCAGATTAGGAATGGGAAACATTATATATGCATCAAAATGATTCTGTTATGATATCTATGCAATAATTCATATATGAAAAATATATTATTTACAAAAATAAAATTATTTAATCATATAATTTTGGATATTGATCAAAATCACAATGGCTATGATAAAAAGACTGAAACAATTAAGGAATCTATTATAATGTTTATAGAATTTTAAATGGTAAATTAGTTAAACATAACAACTAGAATTGTAATTATAGATATCCTTGTCACTATAATCATAATGAAAATGTAAAGACCCATAATTTTCAAAGAAAATTTATTCTTAATTTCTATGGGATTGTATGAGTACGCAGTTTCTGACGACACCTGATTCCGAGCCCCGGTGTGTCCAGAATCATTTCCGAAGATTTGCTTGGGTACATTCAGTGAACGAATGAGCGGGTTTTTCTAACATTTGAACCGGTGCTCGGAATCAAAATCGGAGGGCACCGATGAAACCACATCGCTGATAATTTCTTAATTTGACCTTTTCTAGAGTTGCGTTTTCTTGGGAAGAATTTTTTTATAAAATTTTAATTAAGTGTTATGTAAATAATGTTGTGTCACAACTTTATTTTTCTCTGTGGTAAAACTTCCATGTGTGATAATATCCTAACACCTATTGATAGGATATTAGTGTTGTGGGGCCCACACAAGCCCCATCCCTTCAATTTCCACTAACTCCTCTAGCCCTCGTAATGTTGGAAACCCCCCATTTATTATGTAACTCTTCCACTCTCCCTCTTTAATTTCATGCCAACTCCCACATTATATTTATTGATTTATGTTATTCACTTTATTTAATTTAGAATTGAATTTTGAACCTTTTTAATTCACGGTATGGGTTTATAAGATAAGAATGAACCATATATTATTTGGGGTTGTTTTCTTTGTGAGGGGATTGGGGATGAAAGCTCTAAGTTTGAAGAATGCGAAGAACGCCATGGCAACGACGACGAACATTGTCACCGCAAGGAGAGATCGACGATGCATCTCTTCTTCTCTCCGCAGCCGGCGTGTGATGACATTCCCTTCTTGGACGCACATCATTCCATATTCTATCCACTTCAAAGAAAGGGAGACTTCGCTTCCTCCTCTGACGTTCTCCGTTGACGTATACAGAGCTTCATCCCGCAATGCTGTTTTCCGTGATGTTAGCTTCCACAAACATCTTTGAAGTAGGGGTTGTTTTTATGTTCAGAATTAATTAAAGTACTCCATTAATTCTTTGTCAACCTATTATCAAAATAACGGAGGAGGTTGGACCGCACGAACACATCCAAACCTCCTCCCCTTTTGTTGTTGAATATTTTGTGGCATGGATTGGAGGCGGCACGGTGCAACGGCACCGCGAGGGAACGAGGTATATTGCGGTGTAGGTGTGAGGCATCGTCGCATCGCGCCGGTGAAGCTGAAGGAAGTTGCGACCAAGAAATGGTCGTGGCGGAGGGGCGCGTGCGGTCGCGTCGTGCCGGAGAACCATGGACGACCGCAGCCAGGGTGGGCCGCGGTGGAGGGGCGCGGCGTCGTCGCGCTGTGACGGTCGGACAAGGGTCGCGGTGGTGCAGAGGAGGGCGGCCAGACCTTCGGTCGCCGGTTATTCCGTGGGGTGGGACCAGCAAGTCCCGCGGTAGCAACCGACCGACCATAATGGCTGTCCAGATTCCAAAATTCTAGGGGGTCATAACCCACGGCAGGTGGCATAGCCCCCCCCCCCCCAATGGGGGCCGTTTTCTTCAATCAAGGGGGGGAGCACCCCCCCCCCCTTTCGTGATGCTCGGTCACAGACCGAGCGCCCAGCCGAGCCGGGCCACCCACGCTGGGCCAGGCCGCGCCCGCTGGGCCAGGCCGCGCCCAAGGGTGCCGGACCCAGACCCGGTTCGGGCCGATCCAGGGGGTCTTGGGCCGGGTCGGTCCGGGCCCAAAATCCCCTAAAATCGGACATCAACGTTCAAAGGCCTATAACATGAGCTATAGACCTATGATTGATGCACTGTCAGTTGAGATGTGATCTGTGGATTTATACGGACGTTTCATTATATTACACTTAAGGTTTCAGATAACGCTGTGTACAGCCAGGTTGGTTTGAACATGAAACCAACCGGGCCCTCAGAGCGGAAACACTTATAACTTGAGCTTCGGACGTCCGATTGACTTGACATCAACTTTGTTGGATTCCTCTTAGTGAGACAGTTCTTTTGGATTACTCCGCTCGAGGTTTGGACACAATCGGAGTATGGTCGGGTTGGTTTTGACTTAAAAACCAACCATGCCCCTTTGATGAAAAAGCCAATAACTCTCAGACCGGGCGTCCGATTGACACGCAGTCTGTCATGTTGAGTTCCTATTGAAGAGATGGAACTTTGGAATATATCAACTCCGGACATTATATCAGTTGTTGTATCGAAACCCTTGGCTTGTGGAGCGGACCCTCTCGAAATCAAACATGTTGTGTGCGGGAACCCTATAGCTAGCTGCGAAGAAGATGACGTCTATCGTACTAGCATCCTTCATGGGTTCGGTGACTATGCTGGGATCCTCTGTGGGTTCGATGAAGAAGTCTACTTTGCTGGTATCCTCTTTGTGTTCGACAACGACTTGTTCCATACTAGGATCCTCTATGGGTTTTATGATGACATCTACCGTACTACAATCCTAGGTGTGTTCGACGACGAAGTCTACCATACTACGATCCTCTGTGGGTTTGATGACTGTGGTGGGATCCTCCTTGGGTTCGACGACGATGACTACTATACATGGATCTTTCGTGGGTTCGACACCTATTACTTCTATACTAGGGTCCTATTTGGGTTCGGAAGAGAGGATGGTTCAGAGGCTACATCTAATCATCTCCACCCCTCTTCAAAAGTAGTATACATGCATGACCTGAGTCTTGACATTCAATCATTACCTTCTGTATTTTTTTCTGCCCTTTTTGAACTGGGTTATGATTTCTTATGTGGACTGGGTTGTGCTTTCCTGTGTGGAATGGGTTATGCTTTCCTTTGTGGATTTGGTTTTTCTTTCTTGTGTGGACTGGGTTGTGCTTTCTTGTGTGGACTGGAATGCACTTGTGCTCGAGTGTTGGAGCTGAATAAGAATGTTTGACTTAGGTATATGTATGTTCATATACCTAGGTATTGATGGTTGTTACTTCGTGATTGTATTCTTTCCTTATTGTTTTATCCTTCGTGGATTCTGGGTGACATTCGGGGGTCTCGGGGTCCCTACTGAGTATCGTATACGCACCCCTTCACGGACTATGCCCGCAATAAATTGTGTTGGATGCAAACGACGTACATCGCCGATCGTGGTGGAGGATTGTGGAGCTGAACAGTACCTAGAGGTGGACCATTGGGCGGGACGTACACAGAGCAGACGTCTGGGCCCAAGGAGCTGAGGAGACAGTCTGTACCCACCCTTCAGGTGGGGTTTCCAGTGGACGGCTTAGTTATTCTTCTTTATAATACAGCAGTTGTACTTTCCTTTCAGTTTTACTTTACTTTCAGTTGGGTTTGTATTCTAGCCCATTTACATTCCAACACATACTTTTTTACTCAGTTTACTAAGTGTTTACTTCAGTTTGCGTACTCGGTGGTGTATGTTTTCTTTTTAAAGGAAATTCCTTCCCTTTTATCAGGATTCACACCTTTGGTGCTAGTCACCAGCCCCTTTCCAATGCGAGGCGGGCTTGGGGTAGTCACGACATGGGCCCCGAGGACGGGTCGTGATAAATTGGTATCAGAGGAGTTCAGTTCTACCGCAAAACTCAGGACTCTGATCTTTCTTCTATGTGAAGAAATAGTGTTAAGGGTATTGAGTGTGTTTATCCGTACAAGGAGTCCAGTGTTGGTGCAGCGACCGACATATTCATATACTAGGACCCTGACTTCTGATTTCTGACTCAATACACAAAAAAATTGATTGCATGTGTGTTTAAAATGTTTTCATTGTGATTACATTGAGGCAGCTCACCAAGTATACTATATTTCCGTGGCGCACGTGTTTCTTTTCAGGATGGCCCCACGATGGAAACCAGCTAGAGTTCCCAGATCTTGTGAGACAGCAGCCCACCGAGCGACGAGGCCTCGGTGGATGACCCCATTACCGCGGAGGCACCGGTGGTACCTCTACCCACCGAGCCACTGATGCTACCAGCCCCAGTAGCTGAGAGTGCATGTTGCCTAAGTGCACTGCACGCGTTTCAGCATTAGAGACTGCCCAGGTTCCATGGAGAGATGGATACTTAGGCAGCTGAGGATTGGCTGGAGTCTGTCGTCCGAGTCTTCAGATTAGTAGGGACACCAGCCGACCTCATGGTGATCCTTGCGGCGAGTCTCCTGCATGCAGAAGATGGTAGATGGTGGAGCCTGATGTTCCAGGTTCATGATGAGGCATCACCTCATTGGACAGACTTCGAGAGACTCTTCTGCTCTGAGTTTGTTCCATCCACCCTCCTTGCAGTGCGCATCCAGGAGCTACTGTAGCTGCGGCAGGGTAGCATGACAGTATCCCAATACTCGGTGAGATTTACCGACCTATCACGCTACTCAACAGACATGGCACGAGACCCATTATTCTGGGCCCGGACCATGGAGTAGGGACTGAGGCATGAGATCCGGGTTTCGATGATCTCCCTCAACATCCCGACACAGACATGGGTACTAAAGAGAGCCCTTCTAGTGGAGTGTTTTCTCACCGAGCAGTCACCAGCGGCGAGCTGCAGGACGACCTGTAGCGGATTCTTTGTATCCGAAAGTAGATAGTTGACGCAGAGGTCCATGCGTTCTAGGCCATCAGATGAGTAATCACAGGATGTGGATTCGGTTTTATGGGGAACATGAAGGAGAGCTACCCACACGAGGAGAAGGCGGTGCTATGCATGCGGCGGGCAGGGTCACATGGCTTGAGACTGCCCGACCCCCCCCCCAGAAGATGAGCATCAGGAGGTAGAGGGACCTCCCAGGTATAGGTTCGACCATGATGGTCCGCAGGGAGCAGGCAGATGAGGTAGATGAGCTAGTCAAGCATCGGATGTTGGGTGATGCTTTGAGGCCCTACCACCACCACCACCAGGAAGACCACCCCTGACCGCCGGGAATGGGTGGACAGGGGAGAGATCAGGTTCAGGCAGTTGAGGCCTACGACCATGGAGCTCCAGGAGCAGATAGATAGGAGCAGGACTAGATCTAGACATGGAGACTTTTTTTCATGATGCTTCAAACTTTTTTGATATCTTTGATGCTTTGTGTCTTTGTAATTTGAGCTGTAGTAATAAAATACATTTGATATTGTGACTTTTTCTTCCCTTTTCTTTCTATGTAATTGATACTGAGAGGTTTCAGTTAAAACCATTGACTTGAACCTCACTTTTGGGATTCCTACTGGAGGAGACCTAGTGACCACACACTGTTGCTGAGAGTGTGACTCAACCCTTGGAGGTGAGAGTAATGGTCGGATCTCTGGGAAGTAGCGTCGAGGCCTTGTGATGTTTTCAATGGCATGAAACAGTACAGTTCATGTCAGGATTGACTGTATTAGGATAATAATGTGGTTCATCCATTGGATGAGACCATATTTCTCTATTCAACAGACGAGGAATCTCAGCTGCTTATGTAGATCGTATATGAAGAAGGGTGGAGATGAGATCTTACAAATGGCTAGTCTCACCTGTTGTTCGCCAAGCTAATAGTTTTGGATTCAAACTGGTTCATTAGTCTCAGCTATATCCTCTCTTAGAAGTACATGAACCTGAGACGGCGGCAATGGCTTGAGTTCCTCCAGGACTATGACTTCGAGACAATTTATACTCTTGGGAAGGGGACCTTTGTAGTAGATGATCTTAGTAGAAGATCAGGCATTCAGCTATTAGGGGTGGCGAGAAAACAGCTGACCACATTTCTGATATCCTTTTTGGATAGTGTTGAAGTCAGTACGTGTAGAGCCAGAGATGGTTCAGGTTACGATGGAGAAAGTGTAGATCATCCAGGAGCGGATGAGGATTGCACAAAGTAGACTAAGTCCTATGCTGATAGGAGACGGAGACCACTGGAGTTCGAGGATGGCGACAATGTTTTCTTATAGGTCTCATCTCAGTGTGGATTACATTTATTTGGCAGGGTCGGCAAGTTATCTCCGTGCTTCATCAGACCATTTCAGGTTCTCATCAGGATAGGTGAGGTGGCTTATCGCCTGGCCCTACCACCTCAGTTGCACCGGGTGCACAATATCTTTCACGTATCTCACCTAAGGAGATATGTGCATGACCTGACGCATATCATCGACCACTGCGAGCTGGACATCGATGACATGGTGACTTTTGCGGAGGTCCAGGTGGAGATGGAGTATCGAAAGGAGCGGGTCCTATGTGGATGGTCGATACCTCTGTTGTGCATTCAATGGTAGCATGAGAACCTCCAGGAGAGAACATGGGAGTGGGAGGATCAGATGCATTCTCAGTACCCTCATTTGTTTCCCTAGTTTGTGATGTATCTTTACGAGGATGTAAAGCCCTGAGGTGGGAGTAATGTAAAGACCGGTAAATTTTAGGGAAATTTTTTTCCCAAATTCAATGGGATTTTACGAGTACGTAGATTCTGATGGCACTTGATTCCAAGGCGAGGTGTGCCCGAAATCATTTCCGAAATTTAGCTCGGGTACATTCATTGAATGAATGATTGGGTTTTCCTAACATTTGAACCGTAGCTCGGAATCGAAATCTGAGGGAACTAAAGAAACTGCAGCGCTGGTAATTTCTTTTGTTGACCTTATCTACAGTTTCGTTTTCTCAGGAATAGTTGTTTTAAAAAATGTGGTTTAAGTGGTAAGTAAATAAAGTTGTGTCACTAATTTATTTTTCTCTATATGGTATAACTTCCATGTGTGAGAATTTCATAACACCTCTTATTAGGATATTAGTGAGGTGGGGCCCACACGAGTCCCACCCATCAATTTCCTCTAACTCATCTAGCACTCTTCATGTTGGGAACCCCCCCCCCCCCATTTATTTTGTAACTCATCCACTCTCCCTCTTTAATTGCATGCCAACACCCAGATTAAATTAATTGATTTATGTTATATAATTTATTTAATTAAGAATTTAATTTTGAACCTTTGGAATTCATGTGATGGGTTAATAAAATAAGGACTAACCATATTTTATTTGGGGTTGTTTTATGTTGTGAGATGATTGGGGAAGAAAGATCTAATTTTGAATTACGCGAAGAATGACAAGTCTTCGACAAAGAACATCGTCACTACAAGAAGAGATCGACGAGCCTTCTCTTCTTCTCTCTGTAGCCGGTGTGTGAAGATGTTACCTTCTTGGACGCACATCATTCCATCTTCTCTCCAAGTCAAAGAAAGGGAGACACTGCTTCCTCCTCAGACATTCTCCATCAATGTATACGGAGCTTCATCCCATGATGTCATTTTCCGTGACGCTAGCTTCCACGAACTTCTTCAAGGTAGGGGTTGTTTTTACATTCGGAATTAATTGACGTACTCTGTTAATTCTTTGGCCGACTGTTATCAAAATAACATAGGAGGTCGGACCGCATGGACACGGCCGAACCTCCTCCCCTTTTGTTGTTGAATATTTTGTGGATGGGAATGGAGGTGTCTCGGTGCAACGACACTGCGCAGGAACGAGGTATATCGCGTTGTAGGTGTTTGGCGTCGTCGTATCGCGCCGCTGAAGCAGTAAGAAGCTGCGGCCCAGAATGGGCCGTGGCGGAGGGGCCGGTGCTGTCACACCGCACCGGAGAACCGTGGAGAACCACAGCCAGGGCGGGCTGCGACAGAGGGGTGTGGTGCCGTCGTGCCCCACCGGTCGGACAATGGTCGCGGCGTAAGTCTGTGGCGGTGCATAGCAGGGCAGTCGGACCTCCGGCCGCCAGCGCATTTGGTGGGCGGGAGCAGCAGGTCCCGCAGTAGCAACCGGCCAGCCATTATGGCCGGCCAGATTCCGGAAGATTGGGGGTCGTAACCCCCATCATGTGGCATACCCCCCCCCCCCCCCCGAAGGGGGATGTTTTCTTCAATCAAGGGGGGAAACACCCCCCTTCCGCGCCGCTCGGTCACAGACCGAGCGCCCAGCCGAGCCGGGACGCTCGCGCTGGGCCAGGCCGGCCAAAGTAGGTCAGGCTGCTCGCACTGGGTCCGGCCGCCCGCACTGGTCTGAGCCGCGCCCAAGGGGGCCGGACCAGGAACCAGGTGGGGTCGACCTGGTTCGGGCCGACCCAGGGGGTCTTGGGCCTGGTCGGTCCAGTCCCAAAACCCACTAAAATTTGATAGCTACGTTCAATGGCCCATAACATTGGCTACAGACCTCCGATCGACACACCGTCAGTTGCGATGCGATCCTCGGATGGAGAAGGAAGTTTTGATATATTACACTCAAGGTTTCGTAGAACTTTGGGTATGGCCGGGTTGGTACGAACATGAAACCAATCGGGCCCTCGGAGAGGAAACACTTATAACATGAGCTCCAGACGTCCGATTGACATACCATCAACTTTATTGGATTCATCTTAGTGAGAAAGTTATTTTGGCTTATTCCACTCGAGGTTTGTACATAGTCAGAGTATGGTCGGGTTGGTTTTGACTTAAAAACCATTTGGGACCCTGGGACGAAAAAGCCAATAACTCTCAGACTGGGCGTCCGATTGACGTGCTGCCTGTCATTTGAGTTCTTATTGACTAGACGGAACTTTGGGATACATCATCACCGGACTTCGTGTCAGTTGATGTATCGACCCCCTTGGCTCGTAGAGCGGACCCTCCCGAAATCGAGCATGCTGTGTGCAGGAACCCTAGAGCTGGCTGGGACGAAGATGACGTCTATCATACTAGGATCCTTAGTGGGTTCGATGACTGTGATGGGATCCTCTATGGATTCGACGACGTCGTCTACTATGCTAGGATCCCTTGTGGGTTCGATGAAGACATCTACCATACTGGGATCCTCAGTGGGTTCGACGATGACATCTACCGTACTAGGATCCTCCGTGGGTTCGACGACGACCTCTACCATACTAGGATCCTCTGTGGGTTCGACGACTATGCTGAGATCCTCTGTGGGTTCGACGACGATGACTACTATACATGGATCCTCCATGTGTTTGGAAGTGACGACTTCTATACTAGGATCCTATGTGGGTTCACTAGAGAGGATGATTCAGAGGCTACATCTAATCATCTCCACCCCTCTTTGGAAGTAGTATACCTGTGTGAGTTGAGTCTTGAATTTCAATTATTACCTTCAGTATGATTGTTTTGTTATCCTTTGTGGACTGGGTTATGCTTTCCTGTGGAAACTGGGTTGTTCTTTCTTGTGTGGACTGGGATGTACATGGGCTCGAGTGTTGGAGTCGAATAGGAATTTTTGACTTAGATATATGTATGGAAATATACCTAGGTAGTGTTGGTTGTTACTTCGTGATTGCATTCTTTCCTTATTGGTTTATCCTTCATGGATTCTGGGTGACCTTCGGGGGTCTTGGGGTCCTTACTGAGTATCGTATACTATCCCCTGCATGGACTATGCCCGCCATACGTTGTGTTGGATTTAGACGACGTACAACGCTGATCGTGGTGGAGGCTTGTGGAGCTAGACAGTAGCTGAAGGTGGACCACCGGGCGGGACGTACACAGAGCATACGGCGGGACCCGAGGAGCTGAGAAAATAATTTGTACCCTCCCTTCAGGTGGCATTTCCAGTGGACGGCTCGGTATTTCTGATTAACTTTACAGAAGTTGTAGTTTCCTTTCAGTTGTAATTTATTTTTAGTTGGGTTTGTATTCTGGCCCGTTTACTTCACAGCACATACTTTTGTACTCAGTTTACTTATTGTTTACTTCAGCATGCATACTCTGTGGTGTTTTTTTACTTTTTAAAGTCAATTCCTTCCCTTTTATCGGGATTTATGCCTTTGGTTCTAGTCGCCAACCCCTGGCCTATAGGAGGCGGGCTTGGGGTAGTAATGGCACGGGCCCCGAGGAAGGATCGTGACAGACAATGATTTTAATCACTTAATATAGAATATAAATATGAATATATAAAATAATCATGTTCTATTATAAAACAATATAATTTAAAGACAACTAAATGAATACTATTCATTTTAACCAAATAGAATTGTATCTAATTACCATTGATAGATATCCCTATATTTATACATTGAAGAAAATTTGACATACCCAGACCTAGGTAATCCATTTATTTGATGATTGGCTTATATATTTCTACCCCCAGAAACCCTCGATCTAGAAGGTATTCGAAACCTCTTTCTGCCTAGAATTTGAAGCCCTCAATCTGAAAAAGATCGGTACATCTACCTCCAAATCAACATAATCCCAAAATCTAATTACCAATGATCAGTGCCACACGAAGAATGTAAAAACTCATGAAAGTAACAAGTATGTAAAATTATCAGTTCACAACATATACTCATTAGATTATTTTCAAAAAATAGTATTTTAACATAGCTCCGGAAGAGTATCTCCAATTCACCTATAATTTTGAGAACATTTAGATGACATAGTACTTATAGTACAACATCCCAATGGTCATATTCGATTACAATGGATGGATTTTCTCATGAATGTTTGGAGGGATTTTTCCCCCTAAAACTCCAATAGTCATCTTATATAAGAAACCATGACATTTATTATAATAAATATTGATAAATATTACATGGAATCGTTTTTATTTAAAGGTATTCAATTCTTATGAATGAGTTTTCAGTTATTATAAAGTTAGTTTGAATGGATCCAATTATTTTCATTATGAGATTAATTAATATTTTTAGCATTACGATATAATTTTAAGTTATAAAATATAAAATGTCT
The DNA here is from genome assembly GCA_963277665.1 of Viscum album. NCBI lineage: Eukaryota > Viridiplantae > Streptophyta > Magnoliopsida > Santalales > Viscaceae > Viscum > Viscum album. The sequence goes on along the minus strand of OY728147.1, from coordinate 561,016,528 downwards.
GTGATAAATATCATATTCATTGTGTATGATATAAATCATCTCCAGGCTCATTATGATTATCATTAAATGACTTATTTCTTTAAAACTCTTGAGTATGGCTATTATCGTATTATTATGATAAATTATTGTGATGAAAGGTAAAATGATATCATCAATGTGAGTAAAATAAATTAATATATGAATTCATTTAAATAGACAGTTTTTTATATCAAAAATAAAAAGGAATAAAAAATTCAAAATAAGGCTTCTGACTCAACAAAATTTCAATTAAATAATGAAAATCCCATTAAAACATGTTCGCATTGCAATAAAAACAATGGAAAATAATCCCTGAATTATTTTATAATCAGGAATCAAATGTTCATCATAATGATATCCATATTTATGAATATCATCCAATGTTACATTTCAACATAATTTCATGTTAAAATTACATATCACCCATCCAGTGTTCAAAAAAAATATTGTTACTTCTAATTGGAATGGGAAATTTTAAAACTAATTCCTATGTAATTTTTTTTTTCAATAAGAATTATAATTTCAAAAAAAATGAATCATATATTTCTCCATATGATGAAAAATATGATTTTATGTTGTAAAATATTATTATCCAATGAAAAATCCTCCATTTAGATATCAAAAAAGATAAATCCAAAGTGACTTGGCATGAAAACCTAGTTGAAATATCTTCTATACATTTCTATTTTTTAAAAACCATCCTCACATCAATCTGGAACCTTAATTTCTCAATGTTATTACAATTACTAGAGGGCCTTCATATTTTTATAAAAATGAATGTGCAGTTAAAATGTGTCTAACCATTTAGTCATTATTGGAATGACAAGGAATCATAGGGAGATTATCATTTTATAATTTTTCATTTATTTAAATAAAACACATTATTATATAATTCCCGGATTAATCTGTATGATCCAATTTATATTTTCACCTCCATATAATAATAAAAGTGATATATCACCCATCTTATAGGCATAAAAATGTATATTTTATAATTTTGTCATGAAAACATAGGAAAACGTTCCACAATTCATTTGTGCCCCATAAGAATTAGTTGTGCATCAAAACATTTCAAATATTTCATTTAATTGTTTGTACTATTATTTTATATTGTTAGTGATTTTTAAAAATATAAAATTCCACATGTGTGTCTCAAAAAAGGGAAAACATCATATTGAAAAAACATGATGAAATATAATCTTTCTTCATTTCTGATCATTAATACGATCAAAATGTGGGTCAATTAAACACCGGGATATCTCAGTATAATTATAATTATCTTATAACCATCAATTTTTTATTGATGTTCCATATCACCTATCAAGAGGCCATGAATGGTTTGATGAGTTTCTATTGACATGGAATATTATAATAATTATCCTTGTATTATCTATGATATAAAGATATCAATTTTTCATCAATAAGATTCTGAGCATTCATGGAAAGATGAAATTTACATTTTTGCTATGATTTTTTTATTAAAGTTTATTTTCATCCATTTGGGGTTAAAAACAGAGAAATCATTTACTGAATGAATTTAATCATAGGAAAATTTTCATCAATTAATCTGTTATGTGTATAGATTATCCACAAGAAAATTTGATGTCATGATTTATCTCAACGAATTATTATATGATTTCATATTTCTATCCCATTTTATGGTTTGAAAAATTATCTATACGGGGCTCATAAAAATGAAATTTGAGCCATTTATGATTTTTAAAAACCATATACTTGTCTATCCTGAAACTAAGATTATGTGTATGATTGAAATGAGTTGTTAACAATAACATTCTTATTAAAGTGACAACTGTAGCATCCTGGTTTTTTATAGAATAAAACATTTTCATATCTATTAATAATTTAAATTTAATATTTAATTTTAGTTTAAATGGGTCAATATGTATGAAGACGTACCCGAGACACAACAATGGGTTTCTCCGAATCCATATGTTGCACACAATACTGAGTTATGCTGAAAAGTAATCAAACAATAATATTTTTTTATGGTAATTAATGAATATCCATTTTTTGGAGGGAATGAACATAATTAACAATAGTAGGATTTTCCATATTTGTTAAATGATTTTACATTTTGTTTAATGAATTTTAGAGGAATAAAATGATAATGAATCCAATTTTAGTCAAAAGATACTCTAATATTTTAAAAATGTCAAATTACAACCTTTTGGTGGAGTACCCATTTTAATGTTTACTATTTTCACTGTTATATGTTTTATTTGAAAAACTAAATTTCTTCTTCACACAACAGAAATATAAATTTTCATTGGGTGAAATTTTTATGTTTTCCAAATAAAATCTAAATTTCAATGAATAATGAAACATAATACATATTAATACAAAACAACATTTTAATCATATTTAAATATATATATATATATATATTCCAAATAATTTTATTTTAAAGTTTAATTGGATTATTTTATATATCATCTAATCCAATGTTTCTCATTGGATGTAATCTCACTATTAAATTAGACAAAAACACATGTCAATATTTTGATAGTTTTTATTTATTGTAAACCCACATTATGGTTTTGTCAATGAGATTAATATTTAATAAATTATTTCAAGTTTTATGTTTTCAAATTGGAAGATTAAATATCATATTTTGATTCAAAATTAATAAATTAGGTAAATAGATACATTTTATTTTGGGACATTATGAATCCTAAATTTTTTAATTATTTATATTCACCATGGTTAATGGGTAAATCATGTAAATAGTGATAAAAAATAATATTATAATGATATAAAACTATCCTAACACGTGTCCTAATCCAATTTGATGTCATTTTTATGACAATGATTGTCCTAGGGTCGATTTTAGAACCCCAAGGATCCATTTGGATTTGATAATGACATGTTATAATAATTAATTTATTTTACATAGGAATATAACATAAAAATGTATCTTTTAGTAATAAAAATTTAAAGGTGGGGTTATATAACATATCTATTTGAATATATATATTTCATTAAATATTAAAAAATATTTAATTTTTAATAATATTTATTCATTAAATAAATAAATTTATTTAAGACAATGATGATGCTGTGATTTCTTAATTAATCAATGATTCAAATAATTTATATTATAAGTATTAAAATAAATATAATATTATCATTTTCATGCTGTTACTGAATTATCTAGATGTCTATGACATCTTACCTTTCAGTTCATGTGTTGTTTTCTACTTCATCATGTTTTTACTACATTAAAAAAAATCAAAAACTTAATAGTGTCAAAATTGACATAAATGAGTTTATAAAAAAAATAATATTTTATTAAATGACATAACAGTAATAAAAATCATATATTTGGAAAACTAACATGTATAATGTTGAAATTTTTATTAATAATCCAATTGATGTTCTTTTGTCATTTTATAGTAACTATATTTACCATAGTGTAAAAATGCAAGAAGACATGTTGAGGGTTGAATTTTTTTAAATAGGTATTAAATCCAAAATATAAGGAACAATTTTTGACCTAAACATGTTTAAAAAAGAAGGGATGAGAGTATTTTGACCCATAATAATATTTTCCTATAAATATATCTCTTTGAAACTAATATAATTCAAAATTCAATTTATAATAAAATAATATTTCAAAACTCTCCTAAAGTACCATTCCGCCCTCCTATAAAAGGCCACCAACTCTACCCACTTACACACACAAATCATGCCCCTTAGCTCATCCAACATCATTTAAAATAAATTCTAAACATCCCTCACTTCCTCTTAACAGCCTTACAATGGTAAAGTGTCAATTCATGAAATCCCTCTGGCTCAAATCAAAATGAGTTACAAGATTTAAAGATAACATCTTCTCTCATGATCCTTTCATTGATATTATTTGTCAAACCCAATAAACTATATTTTTTAGATTATTTTATAAGAAACCCAATATCCACAAAATTATAGGATGGTTTTTTGATAAGGGTTTGACCTACACATACACAGACCTCTATCTAATGTGTATAGTACAAATAGTTTCTGTGTACAATAAACTAATGCCTCACGAAACCATGATTGATAAAAATTCTCCTACCACCTATAATTGTAGAAATTATGAGGGAACTGTATTTCTATATGATATATATTATATTTACATTTCCTATATTTTAATTTAATTTGTATTTACATTATAATTTTATGGTTTCCACAATCTGAAAATACGATAATATCATTTGTAGATGTGTGGTCTACTGCCCCTTCAAAATGATATGGCTTGTTCATGTCATACATAGAACATAGGAAGGATTGAGTTAATGATCATATGTAACTCATATAACATTGATATTATTATTGAATTATAATATAACTATTTATCATTTATTTTTCATTCCTTTAATATGAAAAATTTTAAAGTATGATTCATGTGTACATTCCACCTATCATCTCCACGAATGGTGCAATTCATTTATTATCTCTAAATATTATAGAGTATTATAAATACATATATAATTGGTATATTAGATATTTAAATCAATAATAATATTCTAGAGGTAATGGAATTATAATAACATGGATAATTATCATCAAAACATGTCTATTCCTTACATAACAAACGAACATAGACAAAACCTACGAGGTGAACTCAAATAATTAACTAACTGTTATAACATGGGAATAAGTTATGTAAATTTTATAATAATAATTAAAAAGGTTCTAATTCTGGTAGAAATTAAAAATTGTTTATTATTCAGTGAATTAAGGAATGAACAAGATTAGTCAGACTCATGGTAAGGGATTCCTCTTCATCCCCATTAGTTGAGGCATATTTTTATTTATATACGACCTTTTTATATGGTGTATAATAAACCCTATTGAATATTAATTTCATTCGACAGTTTTTAAAAAAATCATTTTTTAGTGTTTTACAAAATTACAAAAATGAATGTTTTGTTGTATTGTACTCAGTGACAATGACGATTCCACCACCTAGAGCATTATTTGATATTTTTATTTCTCTACTGGTCATAATGTTTTTAAAAAGAAATGTGAATATTGTATTCCTTTTTTTGGTATTTTGGAATTGAAAATGGTTTTTAGATTGGATTTATTATATCAATATATTTTAATGATGTCTTATTATTGTATTGAGGAAAATTTATCCTTCTTTTATGTTATTTTAGTTGTTATGATAATGTTACAATTTTTGGGCATTACATATGTACAATGGTGTGTCCATGATACACTGAGGGTGATTTATCCCATGATAGATCTCCAATTCATTGGGTAATGTGGTGGAGTTAATCATTAAGGGTTCTCCTAAGAGATTTAGGAAATATATTGTGATGGGTATTCCAAACAAAACCATGATTGTTACTCCATATGTGGATGTGAAAGCTGCATTGTAAATATGATATGGAAGACACATGTTACCTTTATGAATTATACATTTTACAATTTTCTCATGGTTCTTATGAATTAATGGGGTAATAAATATTCATGGACTAATGTTTTCATTCCTAATTTTATCCCTGAATGAGTTTTTATGTTCATCCCATGTAATTTGAAATGTTTTCACAGGGTATAAGGATGAGTATGATAAATGATAAAGTCAAAAAAATTCCATGAAATGAAATCATCTTTTCAAAGGGACATCTTTGGTGGAAAAAATAGATACAGTTTTGATAGTATCCTATGGTATGATTATGGGATCATATGAATTCATAATGGTCAAATTCATTATAACTATAAACCTGAAATGTTTCTTGATGTGAATTAAAGTCAAATTGCTGACGTTTCACTAGATTGAGTAATGTTTTGTGGTTGGGGACTTATTGTTGTTAACATAGATCGGTTTATAAATCATTATGAGTTTGGATATCATAAAATTGATATCCAGAAATTATTATTAGATTACGTTCAAATTTAAATGATATAGAATATGATGAATTACATGTGACTTATTATGTGATATGTGTGTTTATAAAGGTTTTCTACAGTGAAAGCATGGATGTTGTGCTGGGATGACATCCAAATGAAAAAAACGGTCAAACTATCAACAAGATATTTTATAAATTGGAACTAAATAGTTTTTGTATTGATGGCACAGTTGAATCACGCTATAAATGGAGGTGGTATCCATGTGTGAGACCAGCCACATAAACGCAAAATGAACAAGTCGATAGTTGATAATATCATGAGGCTACATCCTCCATAATTCGAAGGATCATCTGACCTTGTTCTATATAATTATTGTATTATTTCAAATTAAAATTTTTGATGTCATTGGGTGTTCAGAACATCAAAAGGGTGATCCTAATATTTCATTTTTTGACGGTGACTCCAATCAATTATAGTCGATGGTTGAAAATATAATGGATAGTGAAGAGATTGAATATATTTATTGGGATGAATTAATAGGTATGTTTCTTAAGAAATATAATTTTAAGGCCATTTGACTTATGATCAAAAAAAATCATGGAATTTAAGAAATATGATGACTAGGTGGATTATTATGATGAAAGATTCTCTCGATTGGCAAGGATTTCTCCAAATATGATACGAAATCTTAATTGTAAAATCATTCATTTTTTATCCAGGATTTATGATAATGTATCAATGCGAATTAGGCTAATGTGAGTTAAAAATATATTAAAAACTTATTAAATGTGTGGTGAAGGTGGCAATGGAGTTTCCATGTGATCATGTGTTCTTTCACAAACATAATAATAAGAGGTCAATGTGGAAGACGAAAGGGAATAAATATTCTAAATTGTCTGATGGAATGAAATATATGTTTATAGTATGTGAAAATTGTGGTACAAATCACATTGGGGAATTCCTTTTAAATTATTATCAGTTCATCCAATGTGGTAAAATGGGACATAAGGCTAGTAATTGTGCTGAAAAATATCGGGGTAGTGTTAAGACACATTATGATTTATTGTCAGGAAATTTCTTTAAATGAAATGAGATTGGTCAATATTAAAATGAGTTTCAGATTAAGAACTCAAATGAAGGAAATTACCTAGTCTACAAGAAAGAAGGTTTGGTGAAATGATTTGAAACCATTAAATAGATAATGGGTCATCAAAAGAAGCAGTATCTAGTACATTGTTTATTTTTATAATTATGAAAATGAGTTTTTTGATTCAGGGTCTACACATTCATCCATTTTGATGAAATTTTATGGAAATTTGGAAATTCCAATGGAAGAAATAAATCCTAAACGTGTGGTAAAAACACATAAGGGAAATGTTGTTTAAAAAAGAAATTATAAATTATTCATGTTCTTGAATTTGGATAGAATCTAATAGAAAACCATATTGTTTTACCTCTATTATAGTTTAATGGTATTTTGGGTATGTATGGTATTTCGGATTATCATTAAAATATTTACTATTGTGAAAAAGTAGTTTTTTCTAAAATAAATTCAGTTCTTGTACAATAATGAACACTTACTATTTATAACATATTAGGAAGCTGGGAATTGAATAAAATATGGAAATGAATGTGACCTTTCACATGATTATTAAAACCAAGGAAATGTTTATATTAATGATTTTCTAGTGGTAAATGAGTATCTTGATGTTTTTCTTAATTAGTTTCATGGTATAACACCAAATCAGAAAGTTGAATTAACTATTGACATGGATCCTTATGAAAATCCTATTTGAAAACCCCCTTATCCAATGGCTCAAATTGAACTTCTAGAGTTAGAGAATCAATTAAAAAAATTATTAGATAAGGTTACATTCAACTTATCCCATCAAAATCAGGTTCTCTTTTCCTATTTACTAAAAAGAAATATTTTTCAATGATACATTTCATTGATTATGGAGCCTTTAATAACATCATTATTATGAAAAAGTATCTTTTTCCTCATATTAATTAAATTCTGGATAATCTCTTGGGAGCTGAAAATTTTTCTAATATTGTCTTCTGGTCGAGGTACCATCTATTCAATGTAAAGGATGTAGAAATTCTGATGGCTGCATTTCATACTATATATGGACATTATTAATTTGTATTTATGTATTTTAGGTTATCCAATACCCCCAGTGTATTCATAAAGATTATGAATATTATTTTCCAATAGTTAGTGGATAGGTTTGTTGTTGTGTTTATTGAGTATATTTTCATATATTCTAAATGTAAAGTGAGGCATGAATTTCATTTAAGGGGTGTCTAATAAAACATAAAATAAAATAAACTATTTCATAAATCTATATGGTTCATGTTTTGGTTAAAAGTAAATTTGATTCCATTGTCACATTATCTCGATAGATGACATCCCCATTGATCCTGCTAAAGCAATTGTAATCGAAGAATGGATAATACCCACAAATATTAAAGTGATTCGTCGTTTTTATAGTATAAAATGATATTACGTGAATTTTGAAGAAACTTTTTCATAGTTATATTAACAACTAACTATGTTAACGTGATGTGGTGTTATGTTCATCTGGTCAACAATAGTGTGATGAATTTATTTTGGAATCGAAAATATAATTGGTGAATGATCTAGTTCTGGCACTACCATCCAGAAATAGTGAATTTTTTATCTATAGTGATTATTCGCTAAAAGAAATAGGATGTTTTATAATGAAGAATGATAAGGTAATTGTTTATTCCTTGATTTAGTTGAAAGATAATGAATTAAATTACTCTACATGTGATTTGGAATATAATTTTATTATTGTTTTATATAAACAATTGAATTCATAATATATTTTTAGTTAAATGAGGACAATAAAATGGCCATAAATGATTGATGTATATATTTACAATGAAATAATAGAACATGAGATAGAGATGATGGTGAGAATTAATCACAGATTGTGATTTCATAATTCATTTCCATCATGGAAATAATATTAAAGTGGATAATGTATTGATTCAGAATATAAATGTTTCATTATCCATGTTAAATTTGTAACATGACCTTTTGATTAATGATTTGATGAACATTGGCATGTATGTTTTTGTGGCATGGGATTCGACTTTTTTGTTTCAATTATTAGTTCAATAGTCTATAGAATATAGAATATAAACAATGCAGAAGGATGATATTTAGTTGCATAAAGAATGTATAATTGGTTTATAAGAGTATATGGATTAATATAACATTGAAAAATAATATGTTTTGAGGTTTAAAAAGATATTATGTGTGCCTTGTGATTCACAGTTGGTGAAATTTTTTTTGGGGGAAGTTCATAGTTCATCATTATTTGTTCATCCAAGATTCTCTAACATGTACATTAATATTTGGGGGAATCGCTGGTGGGATGGATTGAAAACTGATATTTCTGGCATTACCTTGTGATGTTTTATTTTTCAATAGGTTAAAGAATAGCAGAACATAATAAAATCGATGCTTCTGACTTTTTAAGTACCAATGTTGAAATAAGAAAATGTTTCCATGGATTTAATAGTGGGGTTACCAAATAATTTTGGAGGTACTAATGTCATTGGGTTATTATTTATCGACTGACTACACCTTCTCATTTTTATCCTATTCGAGATAATCTATCTCTAGATCAACATTATCGATTTTATATTAAATATTTATTCAAGTTACATGGACTTCCCATATCCATTGTATCTTATTGTGATACTAGGATCACTTATAACTTTTGGAAAGTCCGTAAAATGTCATTTGGAAATGAATTAAATTTTAATACATGTTTTTATGCTCAATCAGATAGGCAGTAAGAATAAACAATTCATACATTGGAATATATGCTAAAGGAATGTTCAATGAATTACCAGGGTTGTTGGGACCAACATCATTATTTTATTGTGTTTTCTTATAATAATAGTATTCATCCCCTAATAAATATGGAACAAGTTGAATCATTATATAGACAACAGTGCTGAACTCCAGCTTTTTTGGATGAATTAGTGGAAAGAAAGTTAATGAGACCAGAATTAGTACAAGAGATGGAAAACAAATTTCAGTAAATTTAGAAGCACTTGAAGGGAAAAAAGTAGTCTGAAAAGTTATGTTGATACCTGGAGCCTAGATATTTCATTAAATGTAGGTGATCATGACATTCAATATGTTTATCCATTGAAAATTGTGATGTTTTTTGTAAGAATAGAATATTATGTCTATGGTTCATTTGACCCCATGAAATCCTATAGAAAGTTGGATCAGTTTCCTACAGAGTGGATTTACGACCATATTTATCCCAGGTACACAATGTTATTCATGTTTCAATGTTATTAAATTATATTTTGGATCCATCTCTAGTTTTGAGTACAGAGGTTGTTCAGTTAGAAGAGAATCGTTCATATGATAAATATCAAATACATATTATTGACTGGAGAGATAAAGTTTTGCATAATAAGGCGATTCTTCTTGTAATTGTACTTTGGAAAACCCATATGGTTGAAGAGGCAACATGGGAATATGAAAATGTTTTGTGGGATAAATACCCCAACAAATTTTATAAGTGAATAAAATTGAGAATATGTAATTTCTAGAAGGGGGAAGGATGTAAAATCGCTGGTATTTATAGAATAATACATTTTCATATCTAAAATATTTTTTGAATTTATATTAATTATATTTTAATGGGGATAATATAGATGATACTATTCCCAACATGAAACAACAGGTTTTTCCAAAATATTATGTTGCACACAACACTTTGTTATACCGAACAATAATACAACAACAATATTTTTATTTACAAGGGAAGTTAACACCTTGTTGTTGAATTGTAGAGAATGAAACGAATTAACTGTATTATGATTTTACATTTTTATTAATTTATTTTACATTTATCTATTAAATGTTACTAGCTTAAAATTATAATGAACCAAATTTTATGCATAAAATACTCTAATATTTTTTAAAAGTTGGTTTATAACCTTTTGAAGGTGAACAATTTAAAAAATATATTTCGTCACTTTTATATGTTCTATTTGAAAAAAATATACTTCTTCTCTAGAAGTGGCACATCAAAATATTAATTGATTGAAATTTGGTTTTTAACTGTTAAAATCCATATTTTAATGAGTAGTGAAAAATAATGCATTTTAATACAAAATTATCTTTTCATAAATTTTATTTATATAGCTGGATTATACATTTAATTTGTTTAAAATTGTAATTGGATTATGTTTTTATCATTTAATCCAATTTTGGTCATTGAATAAAATTTCAAATTTAAATTGCACATAAAATAATTTCATTCTTTTGATAGTTTTTACTAGATAAAAACCCTCTTTATAATTATGACAGAAGATATTATTTTTAAATTAATTAATGAAACTTTTTTGTTTTGAATATGAAAATAATTGATTCCATATTTTGAATTAGAGGCTCCAAATTATAAAAATAGTTAACATTTATATTTTGACATTATGAATAGTAACATCAGTAATTATTTTTTTATACCATGGTGGGTGGGTAAAACAGGTAAATGAGGGTAAAATATAATATAATAATAATAATAATAAACTACCCTAACATGTGTATGTATCATATTAGATGAGATATGGTTGACCATCATCATCACTGGGTTGATTTTAGGAAAAATGGAGCCACATGTATGTGATAATGACATGTTATAAATATTAATATAACATAAAGAGAAATATAACAAGAACATGTGTCTGTTATTAAATCAAATAAATCCTAGGGGTATATAACTGATATTTTTTACTATATATAATATTTATAAATATAATATTATTTCATAGTCTATTTATTTTATTTTTAATTTTCAGACATTATATATATAAATATTTATAAGACACATTGATGATGCAATTATTACCTTATTAATGGAACATTCAAATAAATGATATTATAAATATAAAAATAAATATAATTGGAACATTTTTATTCCATCTAATAATTTTATGGATGACTAAGAAGTGTTATCTTTTATTAATTTTTGTTTTTTAATGCATAAAGTTGTCAAAAATTTTAAAAAAACATTTACTATATAGTGTCAAAATTTACATAAATGAGTTTTATAAAAAATTCTATTGTATTAAATGATATATTTTTCATAGAAATCATAGATTATTCTAAATGAAATGTATAATGTTACAAATGTCATTAATTATCCAATCAAGGATCTCGTGGTATTCTATCATAACAATATTAACCATATAGTGTAAAAATATGTAAAGACATTGTAAGAGATAAATTATTTAACTATGGGTTAAAACCAAATGATATGGTTAAATTTGTAAACTAAAACTGTCTAAAACCAATTGTTACAGATTATTTAGACCCATACTCATCTTATCCTCTATAAATATCACTTTGGGGATATTATAATTCTGATAAAAATTAGGATAACAAAATATTTCAAGACTTTCCTAAAGTGCCCTACCTCCCTCTTATAAAAGGCCACCATCTCTAATAACATACTGACACCTATCAAACCCAATGATTGTTCCAAATTCTACTCAAATAATATCATAACATACCACCATTCTTCCAAGAAACATTTCTCTGGGATTACGTAAATTCACGAAAGCATCTTGGCTCAAAACAAAAGGCATTACCTGATTTAGAGGTAATGTCTTCTCTCAAGATCCATTTATTTTTTTCCAACAACATTACTCGTCTTTTTTACATTATTTTATAATAAAACCGATATAATAAATATTCTAAGATGTTTTCATACTCTGGGCTAGACCTATACTTACACACACCTCCTTCAACTGTATATAGAATTTATTGTTTCTATGTTCGGTGATCTACTACCTCATGAAACATTGATTGTTATATTTCCTCCTTCCACAGTTCATAGCTGACATTATGATGGAACTTTATTTATATATGTTTTTATTATATTTATATATCATATATTCTTATTAAAATTTTATTTACAAAAAAAATTTATTCTTCAATAATGATTAAATATGATAATTTCATTCGAGGGAGTGTGGACTACTGCCCCTCAAAGTGATATGACTTGTTTATTCCATTGAGGGACCATATAATGGATGGAATTAATCAAATTATGTAAAATATAAAAAATATATATTATACTTGAATTATAATATACCTATTATAATTTTTTCATTTTCATTAATAAAACCATGAAATGAAAGTAACATTAATGCTTTTGTAAGGCCTTCCGTCTCCATGAAGGGTTCATTTCATTTATTATCTCCAATTTTTTGTGACATTTCTAAATACATATATACTATATATATATTTATGATATATAAATAGTGAATAATATTCTAGGTTTAATGGGCTTATGACCAAAGGCATAATTTACGTATATACAAGTTTATTTTTTAGTCAAGAATCGAACATCGACCAAACATATGATATGAAATCAAATAATTAACTTATTGTTGAAATATCTAAATCAGTGATATAAAATGAATAATAAACATTAAAAAGACTGAAAAGAAAGTATACATCATCATATGTTTATTATTTAGGAATTAATGAATGAACAATACAAGTCAAACTCAAAGTAAGGACATCATCTCAATCTCGTATAATTGAGATTGTTTTATTTATATACAAACTTCTTTTATACGGTGAATAATCAATACCTTTGAATTTTAATTTCATTCAACGGTTTTCACAAATAATATTTTTTTATGAACCAATATTCTAAATGACAAAAAGAATGTTTATTGTTAATGTAAACTGTTACAATGTCCTTTTTAACACCACAAGCATTATGTTATGTTTTACTTCCTCTACGAGTGATAATATTTTTAAAAAGAAAAGTAAATACCATATTATATATTTTGGTATTTTTGTATTGAAAATGGTTTTGAGAATATATTGATTATATCATAATATTATAATGGTGTCTTATGATTTCAATATGGAATTTTTATTTTTCCATTTTTCTTGTTCATGTTTTATGATTATATTATGTTTATAAAGAATTACTTATGAATGTTGGTGGTTTCGTGATAAACTGAGGGAGGGTGAGATCATGATAGTTATCAAATGCATTAGGTAATTTGATTGAGGTAAAAATTAAGGATTCTCCTAAGATATTTGTGTAATATTCTATGATGGTTATTGTAAACATAACCATGAAGGATACTCCCTATGTTGCTGTGAAAGATACAACGTAACTATTATACTGATGAAATATATTTCCCTTATGAATTATAATTGATATGATTTTTTCATTGCTCTTATTAATCAAGGGTTTATAAATATTCGTGGACTAATGTTTTAATTCTTTATTTTTTCCCTTAACAACTTTATAATATCATCCCATTTTTTTGTATGGTTTTAATATGGTATAAGAATGAGTAAGATAATGCAAAAAGTCTACATGATTATTATAATGAAAAGAAATCATAATTTTTAAAAGTGTATGCTTTGGTGGGAAAAAATTGATACTATTTTGATTGTATCCTCTTGTATAATTATGGGATTATATATACTAATAATATATTAATTATTTAAAACTCTAATCATGAAAAGATCCTCAATGTGAATTAAAGTCAAATTATTGACTTATATCTAGATTGAGTAATGATTTAAATCTAGGATATTGTGAAATTTTCCCCAACTAAGGATAAAAAATATAAAGAGAGTTCAAAATTACATGAAGACATAAAATATTGATGGTCAAAAAACTTCTAATTTGTATAAATCTATTTCCCCATCAATAGGGTAAACATATTTCTCAGCGTGATATCTTGTTTCTTTTTAATATGTTAATTTTTAAAATGATACATCACCTAGAAAGCGGAAAATGGGAAGACAACATCAAGACGACTTTGAAAAAAATATAAATAATACTAGATTAATTTTTCATTAATGGGAATCATTTATGAATTGATATGATGCATAGATTTTTTGATACGACATATATAATGATTTATACATTTAAGGCTTCTTTTTAAATGCAAATATGACTTTTGGGGTTGAAAATAATAAAATGAGGTCATATTGGAATCAAAAAACTTAAAAAATACTCATTTATACACTTACGACCTCTCAAACCCACTCATCAATCTTACACTTGAATTTATTCATATAATAGAATCTATCATTTGGCCTTAATATTCTTACTAAATTGACAAGCCACCTCAGAGTGGAAATTACTATGATATCAAATATAGAATGGGATTAATTATATGAGAATGACTATATAATTATTTGGGATTAATGTAAATCAACAAAATTTAATTTATATTCCATGATTTCCTACTCTGATTCAAAGTATCAATAAACCTTGATATTTATATTAAAATAAAATATTCACTATTACTAGATCCAAAATAAGATGATGAAGATATATTGATGGGGAAGTATATGAAAATTATCATTTGGTTATTTAAATTAAAAAAATCTCAAATTAATTTGAATTCTAATCTTAAATGTAAAAAATTAATTAGCGATAATTTTAATTCTATTTCAGTATAATCGATGTTCCTTTTATAAGATTTAACCTTTTGACACAATTTTTTTATTTAAATCTAAGAAAAAATTATTTATATTAATTCAAAAAATAATACGTAGTTTTTTTAAGTTTGATATAATCATAATGTTGATATTCAGTTCATGAAAATTCTATTATTATTTTAGAAAATAAATCTTAAATTATAATTTTTACCCTTTAAAACATGTTATTTTGGCTTTTATATCATTAAAAACTCATTTTTTTCATTCCATGATAATTTTAAGATGCATTGATTTTTTTGTAAATTCCTTATTGTAAAAAATTAGAGTTAAATTTTTCACTATTTTTTACAATAAGATTATGTTTGTTTGGTAGTGACATTTTGAGACACGTTTTGTAACCAATAAATCTACCAACGCACTTTTCAGTAATTGTTTCATAGTGCATATCAGAATGACATGAGACAAGTTTGTAAATTTAAAAAACCAATCAACAATCACATTACTTTCATTTAACAAAAATCTTATTTCATTTTATTTTATTTCATCCTTCTTATGTTACTATTTTTACTTTAAAAACAATTCGAATTCACTATTGAACCATTAATTAAAAAATTTAATTACATTTATATATAATAATACTAATATTCCCACCATTTAGAATCAACCATATTACATATTTCAATGTGGCCCATTTTTATATTTTCCTAAATAATAAATAATAATTTTGAAAATATTTCACGAAAATCCATAATACCATGCACATGAAAGAACATTAAACAAGTTTTTTGTTGACTTAAAAAAATTATTTTGAATAAATTGACCACACAAAACAATGAATAGATGATTTTTAGTGCCTAATGTTTAAAAATTTCTCATTAATGTTAATTGTATTCATACATGACAAAACAATAAATGAAAATAATTATCGTGTGATATAATGAAAATATGCATTTATCATTGCTCAATAACTATAATTTATTGGAGTTTAAAATTAATGATTAGTA
This sequence comes from Viscum album, assembly GCA_963277665.1. Taxonomy (NCBI): domain Eukaryota; kingdom Viridiplantae; phylum Streptophyta; class Magnoliopsida; order Santalales; family Viscaceae; genus Viscum; species Viscum album. The sequence continues at coordinate 561,000,160 of OY728147.1, read as the reverse complement.
ATACCTTGGTAAATTTACGAATATAACAAATTTTATATAACATCTGATTTATTCCTTCTTATCGAAAATTATTTGGAGGTCATTTTACGATGATTATAATGTAATATGTGGTCAATTTTTGGGTTTTAACCATTGAATTCATGTCAGTATTGATTGTTGAATCTAATAAAAAATCTTTTTTTGGATTATTCTTACAATAACACATTAAAATAGAAATGTGATCTATTTTTACATGAAACAAGTTAACCAATTATCAATTTCTTATAATTCTGAGACTATTTGATGTTTATAATTATTTTTGACCTGTAAGAGAATTTTTTTAACTTCTAAATCATTAATAAATGACATTTGGATTACTCTAAGAAAACCAAATATCAGATTAAAATGTACAATATTTCTTAATGTATGTAGAAATACTATGGGTTTTCCAACAATTTTAATGTTATGTGACATTTTCAACTAGGGTATGACTATATAACGACATTGGAACACTATTTCATTAAAATTTATTTTTTGGCATTCTAACAACATGATAATAATTAATGATGTGTGAATTATTGTAACTAAAAATGAAATAATTAGTTGTAGTTTTTTAGTGATTTCACCAATATAGAAATCCATTTTCTATTTCATGGACCTTTTGAAATTAATTATTAAAAATATTTTTATCGTTTTTTAATCATCTATCAATTTACTTTGATTCTATTATAATATTAGGTATGTTGCAATATCATAACCATTAGAGGATTTAATTTTTAATTTATAAGCAATAAAAACAAAATTTAAATCATTCCAAGAAATTTATATGTTATAATGATGTTTGTTTTCATATTTCATTCCAAAAATTTAATTAATATCAATATCCCTTTTGTCATCAAATTTCATTGTTTTTTCTTATTTTCTGAATCATTGTAACAATTACATAAATCATTATAATTCTAATAAAACATTTTTTTCACTCTAACCATACCAAAAATTTTATTTACATGTGATATTTTCATAAATGGCATGAATTGATCATCGATCATTGTGCAATGATTTCTTAAAAAAATTAGGTTTTTTTGTTTTTGACTATTTGGTGCAAATTTTGTGATTTTTATCAATAATAAAAAAAATTTATCACTACAAGATATTTTATTTTCAAATTTACATGTTTTCAATTCATATAAGTAACAAATTAAATGGTGACTATGGTCCTGGGATTTAATAATAATTGAATTTCATTATTTATGTTCTAACCATTAATAACTTCTAAATTTATCAAACCATCTATTTTAGTCATTCTTACTACACTACATGTCAGAACAAATGTGGCATATTATAACGTTTTAAATATAAAAAACCATCATCCTATCATTTCATGAAATTTGAAGGGTATGTTTCTGATGTTTTAACACCTTTAAACTTGTTTTTAATTTTACAATAAATAAAAAAAGGACTTTTGTTATTTAAAATAAAAGAATATGTTACACTGCCATGCGATCAACTCCCAAGAGTCTTTTATAAATTATTTTCCACATTTCAGGAAAATCCATATTATTTTTCTTGTTTGTATCATTTTGAAAAAAAATTAATTAGAAAAATATAAACAAGACAATATTTTCAATCATTATGACCACACCACATGATAGAGATACATATGGTCCTTAATTGCTTAAAAAAATTAATCACTTAATATTTTCATGTAATTTCAATAATAATAATGGTTTTTTGAAAAGTGTTGGCAATTTAGAACAATTTTTCAGGAAAATTACATATAATAAAACAATTTATTTCCATTCTAAAACTCCAATACATCATACTAGCACACTGTGTCTTCCCTCATGATTAAAATTATCAAAACAACCATTTTTATTGTTTTTTGAAAATTACAATGTCATTTTCCTGGTTCTATTCATTTAATTTATTTCTTTACATTTAAATCTATAAATACACACCTTTCTGCACAATGAGAATACCATGAGTGGAATTAATATGTCCAAAAATTATACATGTTAGTAATTAATGTGTGATCTAGAATAACATGTGATCTATTTCAACATATCTAAAACTAAATGGTTCTTATATTCTTATGATTTCACATTAATATGATTTTTTACACAATGTAGTAACCCTTTTATTTTTTATCACTATTAAATAAAATAATTTTTTTATCTTTTCATCCACACCACAATGATGTGTGGTTTATTTGTTCTTGTCACAAATTTTTCTAGGACCATTTTCATTCTGTTTAATGATAATTCAATTACTTTTTCTTGGATTCCTTTTTAATGAATTTTTAGTACAAAATCATTAAAAAACATTTTCTCTGACTCATATAAAATTCATTAGAATGATTATATTATGATTTCTTATAAATCTAAAAAAATAAATGATGGGTATTTTCTGAAAATTTCATTATAAAATTTACTTTTTTAATCAGGTTATTAAAAATTTCTTCTTTTAAAATATTATTTTCAACAAAACATACTTTTCATTTTTGTCCACATAGTACAACAATATGATGTGAGATATATTCCAACTTGTCAAAAATTAAATTTTGGTCATTTAATTGGGATTTATAGAAAATCATAGGTCTTTTCATATGTTTTGAACCCTTCAAAAAAAATCTAGACAATATATTTTTTGTAAAAAACGTTTTGTCATTCCATGCTCACCAAATATTTGATTAAGAAACACATTGTTTCTATATGTAAAAAATTATTGGAATTTCATTATTATCTAATAATAATTCAAGTTAATTAGAAAATTTTTATCACTTTGAGAAATATTTTACTGTTTTCAAATCAAAAATATAAACTATTGTACATGATGTGTTTCAAGACCCACTCAATCATATGGTACAAATCGCCTAATAGAATTAGAGAATGTGTAAAATGACCCCTGAGTCTCTTCTCATGTAGTCCATAGTTTGGATACTAGCAATAATGTATAGAAATATCACATATGTGTTTCATTACACTCTATATAATATATGATAGTAAAATAAGATAAATCAACAAAAAGATTCCTCATATTTTAATATAATGTTAAAGAAAAATATTTCCACAATGCATCAAAAAGAGAATTACATATAAACAAAAGACCTTAAGTAAAAAATAAATGATAAAACAATCACTATAACTCAGTAATATATATAATGATCAAATTAGTAAAGTTCATATTCTTCCCTTAATACCTCCATGAAAAATGAAAGAAAAATAAAATAAAATTTCCCTAAACCTAACATGTATTCTCCCAAGCATCATACTCAATGACTCTTGGGAACATTTGAAAATAGGATACAAAGTAACCAATGTGTAAAAGGTATTACCAATTTTTGCTAAGAAAGTCAACTAACTAATCTCATAATCAGTAAGGTGATCTCAAAAAATATCACATCCATGTATATTAATGTTATAAAGAGTTTGTTGATGTAAGGGTTCCCTCAACACTCTCCCAGTATTGTTCCACTATTACATGCCAATTTCATTTTTCAGGTAGTTACCATATCATCAATATAATTATTCACAAGGTTGCCCAGACATCACATCCCATATCACGTTATGACACCTATTTGATCACATATTATTTAACATTGAGAAAACGGGTCAATCACAACACATTTCCAAAAAATATGCAACTAGAATAATAGTGTATCACCAATGTGAAGGAAAAGAACATCATTCCCTCCTCCTATCATGCACGTCTCAAACTATGATCCGCATAATCCTATTATCATTTATATCCATTTACTCACTACAATTATAAGTTCTGCGAAACACATGAATATCAATCATACCTGGAATAGGGAGTAAGGTTGTTCAGGTAGTAATCCATCCATCCACACAATTAAGATGTTTTGATAAACACTACAAACACAATTGGGATTCATTTTAAAGTTCCCAATTTGAGTTGTGTGTGTACATAAATCACAATGAAAATTAAATATATATGTATTTCATTTATAATATACCATAATATTGGTTTTTAACATGAATACCATCCAATTCAAAACATATTATTAAATTTAATACAGTGTTTACCTCTTTCTCTACAACATTTAAATTCATAACTTCACAAGAGTATTTCACAAACCACAAGCCATGGTCCACCATTATTTATAATTTATGTGATTTTCATGATTTCCCTTTTAAAAATAATTTCATTTATCAGACCCCTTTATTAAATAGTTAGAATAAACCTCTTTAACTATACCTCCCACTTAAATTAAAATTTTCATTATTAATCCCAACTCATTGAATTTCACTTTCATTAACATAGTCATTTGTATTTTAGTTCATTTTATCCAAAAATAAATCTCAATTTCATAGTTCCCAATTAACCACAAAAAATAGAAAAAAAATCACATTCATTAATAAAATTTGTACATTTCCAATAATGCCCATCCTCCCATTTACATTTTATTTATTTATATCCCAAAGCATTAGACCCAATACATGTTCATTTATTTATAACTCACCAGATTTTAATAATTCCATTATATACCATAAAGTACGAAGTCAAATAATAAAAACTACCATTATCATATCAACTTTGTTCTCCCTCATCCCATATCACCACCACGTGCACACAAGTCAACACCAAAAAACCAAAAAACATAATTCCAACCATTTAACATCCTATCACAAAATAATCTTTACAAGATATAGAGAGACCCAAAAACATCATATTTACAATAATTCGGTTACATTAGAATATTTAAGGGAATTAAAATGTTGCAATGAAATAATTTCATAATTTTATTTCAAAATAAATCTAAATATTCAATGATAAAAACTCATTTTATAATCAATAATATGAAGAAATAAATCACTGAGAAGCAATATCATGAGAAAAAATATTATTTATCGATATTTTATCATCTATAAAATGATCTAGTATAATCTTTCAATTAAATAATATAATTAAGTGTAATAAATCATGATTAATAATTATTTTCATGTGCTATAATATTTACAATGGAATGCAATATTGACAACATGATGACATATGGAAAGATATAGTATAAACCCTCATCTCCTTTTTTAATCCCACTTATTTATCATCCTTAGGTTTGTTCCATCCATCATACTATTGAATAACAAAAATTCAGGATCCACCTCAAATGGTACATCATGATGAATGAATAATGATACCCTATGTTGAATTTATATTCCTCTATAAATAACTACACTAATATGTATATATGTGACATGATTTTGATAACAACCGATATCAATAGTGGAATGCAATGATGAATTTTCAGTGGGATTTGAAATACAAAAAGGTGAGGCTTAAGATTCCCAAAATTGAGAGGAATCAATGGAGAGTTGAATTAGGTGAGGTGTCTAAATTCTTTTACTTATGGATTTCCCACATTGAATACTTCTTAAACTCAATAAAATTTCCAACAACTAATATCTAATAAATTCTATTTTAAGTATTTTATATTAAAATTTTATAACATTTTTGTTAGGATATATTAATAATTAATCAATTTAACATTTATATTTTAGGCGGTTACATTGATTCAAAATTATTGGAGGCTCACAAAAGGATAAATTCGATTTTTAAGCAGTTTAGGTCAGCTATATTATATAGGTTTTCATAGAAAAATGTTTTCATATTTTACCATTACAATGTTCAATGAAAGTAATATTTAAGGGTAACTCCAATATACACATATGTAATAATTTAAATTTCTTCCATACATTTACAAATTTAGTATGTCGTATTTAAAGGGAAATGGGTCTCATAATTATAAAATTGGACACTTGTATATTGGATTTTGAAAACTATATAGGTAGTTACATGAATAAAATTATAAAACAATTGGTATTAGTGTTATTCCATTATAGAGTACCAAGAATTGAACAATTCAACATAAATTATATTTTTCATAACCTTAAATATTCATTAGGATATGAGAAATTTAAATAACCAGGTTATTCAAAGCCCTTCCATTGTGAAAATCTAGTGTTTTTAGTGTTCATAGGGGTCACATGGCTTCGTTCCAGGGACTATTACAAATACATGGATCCAATAAAGGGTTCAACCGATATAGTGGAACTGTTAGGGTGACATCAGTAAAAGTAAAACCATGATGGTGGTGACATCATGGTCACAAAATGAAATGGTGGTACCGCTTACGGTGTCCCACTGAACTAGTTGCACCGTTATGGTGTCTCACCAAACCGTGACCCACCCGTTTCCAAAATTATTCCTAGATTCCCTTGTTTTTCTAGTTCCACACCTGGTAACATATATTTTGACCTAAATTTGTTTTAATTCCCCTTTCAAAATGATTTAAATCTATAAAATGATGTTTTAAACACCCAAATGTAAAAAACACTTTAGTATCAAAACCTGGTGGACTTTTTCCTTGGTTTCACACCCTTCCTCATGTTTTCCAGCATTTAACATGTTATGTTGGTTTTCTCTTTTTAGAAGATATATTTAAACTCTAATCCATTTTCTCCACCATCTCAGAGAGGAATTATTAAATAAAAATTAATCCTAATGTGTTAACACCCTAGTCGCATGGTCAAGCCATGATCTGACTTCATGTTCTTAAAAATAGTCTCCCTAGTTTTATGATCTTTCTTTTTCATTAGATGAAATACTCTATTTATTTTTCCTTATTATTTCTCTAAGTACTACTGGATTCTTACTCTAGAGACATGTGCACCCATGTTGAAGCTCTTCCCACTCAGCCATGATGCCCTTGGGTTTTCCTTTCATGTAATTCATGCATCATTCGTTCATGACACAAGGATAAAACATTTATCCTTGATCATCCATGAAGGTTTTTTCTTTCAACATTTTTTTTGTGCATGATGTGGGGGAGGGGTGTGATAATGTTTCCCTAAGGGTGTGGATGAAACTGAACCATAACGAAGATAAGAAATGGAATCTTAATGAATAATGGGCTTCTAATGATGATATTGTTGTTGTATTCTATTATCTTCATTGTTTTTTTTGTTGTAAATTTTATGGTCTTATTCCCATTCAAAATCATGTTCATTGGTGGTCCTTTATTGTGCACTAATAAACCACTGTTATCTGGATAATCATATAATTGAATGTTTGTATCATGGAATCCGGTTAATCACATAAAATTGTTTGATAAAATGGATAACTCATAAATTAGAATCCTTGTTTGATCACCCTACCTAATCAAACAGAATGAAGTGACATAAGAAATTGTGATGGCTAATTCAGAAAACATCATTGTAGAAGTATGCATGGTTTATTTTGTTGATTCATGTTGGGAAATGTGGATGGGAATGGGATCTCCTATTATTTAGTTGATGGTTTGTGGATATGTGGTCGTGCAATGATGGTTTTTTAGGGCGTGGTTAGTTTCAAGTACTCGAGGGATCTCACAGATTCTTTTTTTATTGTTGTGACAATACAAGATAACCGAGTGTGAATTCATAAATGTACGATTGGTATCATTCCTTCAGCTGACATATTATCATGTGTATATGCTTGTTAGTTTCCCGGTAATGATGTAATGTCTAAAAATAATCACTTGAACATGATAACGAGAATGGGTACAGTGTGGGATTGTTTCCAAAAATGGGTTTTGCACTAATTGTGGTTATTTTGAATTTGGGAATATAGGGAATGGATCACGAGTTGTTATGTGTGAGTTATTTCACTACATCGGGACCCATAGGTGGGGATGAGTTCCTGATTACATATATGTATAAAATTTGGTTCTTGAGTTTCTCATATGCACCCCACCCATGTTGAGATCTTCATGTCGAACACCGCCATTTCATGGGTGTGGGTATTTTTCCCAACATTTTTATGAGTGGATAGTTATAAGATCTTTTCTGCTCCCTATTCAAGTTATCCAAAAATTCTTCAAGCAGGTTGTGATTGATTAAGGTTTATTATGGCCCTGGGATCTTCGGGAAGGGAGTGTTGTGGGGGTTGGCCCAGGTGTTTGTGAGTAGGTTTGTTTCCCAAGTATCTTCAGGATGAGGCACAGGTGTCTTTAGGAACGACAATGGTTATTCTTGCCCATGAGAATTTGGGCATGGATATTGGTTTGTGGCCCAGGAGTATTCGGTCATTGTTATGTGTAGTTGTGGATGCCCTGGTGTGTGCAAGTGCGATACGTGGTGATTTCCCTTAAGGATTTTGTTGGGGTGTCAGTGGGACTATAATGAGACTTTTAAGGGATGTTTGATTCATAGGATGTCCAAAATAACCAGTGGGAATGTGGTGCATGGTAGCCAAATATCTATGTGTTATTACTATTAATTTACCTATCATGTGTTATTTTGGGAGTGATCCATTGTGAAGTTGGGTGGATAGTTTCTTTTGTATGTGATTTCGTTATCTCTATGTATCATGGTGAATTAAAAGGTCTCACCACTTGTTCATGAGAGTTTTTGGTTTTCCCTACTAGGTACACCGATATACTCACCCTATGTAAATAAAATTTCATTTAAGCTTCCAAGAGGACCTTGAGGAAAGTTCTGAACCCTTCTATCACGGGTGTTGGGTGTTGTTATGGCTGAATTTCCATTATTTTTTGAAACATTATTTAGTAGTTTCTAGCACTATGTATGATATTATTTTAATCATTCATGTGGTAATGAATTGTTAAGATTTACATTTATTATCTACTTTTGGATTTTTTTGGATTTACCATCTTATTTCCTGATCAAATTATAGGAAAATGGTAATTACTTCCATTTTATATGTGATTTTATACTAATGGTTCTAGTTTCCACTCCAGGGCCTATTAGAGGCAAGACTCGGGGTTCATTATCTATCTTTGAACATGAAGAAGGAGGGGTCTGGAAGTTTTCTGTCACATTCCCCATCATGGTGATGGCGGGTCATGCAAGATTTGTATAAGTGGTTAGGGTTGAGGTATTGGATGGAGGTTGGAGTTAGGAACAGTGAGGATTTCATGGGATGGTAGGGAAATGGTGTAAGGAAATGTTTTTGCCTAAAATATGCCAGAGAATACCTACATGGAATGGGGATTTTAGTGCCCCTGTTATCCGATGTAAGAACTCTAGTACTACTGAATGACTAAGTGAGGCTATAATTTTTGTACGGTAGAGACCCTAGGAATTTTACAGGCATCCTAATGACATGTGTCCCGATGTGTTCTGGGTGTTTTGGTAGTTTAAAATGAAGAACATTCTTAGGAAAATTTTGGGATAGATCTTCTACAATACTAGGGATTCAGCATTTACATGCTTACCTTGAATCTATGGAACATGGATGACATCAATGACTAGTGTCAGAGATCAAGTACCTGGAGGATGATTTGGCTGATTAGCAGAGGACTGATCAAGAGGTGCGTGATGACCAATGGATGAAGACACTTCATTCTATTCTGCGGAAGATCATCAAGATGTATGATGGAAGCATCTGGGGAATTGAGACATAGAGATCGCTCGAGGAGCTGTTAATATGAATATACATGATCTTGGCTCTTACAATGTACTAGTTTCTTCTAGACATAAGCTTTATGTGGGAGTCAGAGCATCAATGGTGTAAACTCTATCTTGGTGAGAATAAGGAAACTGAGGTTTTATAGACCGACTTCAAGAGGGTTTTCTTTGTGGAATTCCATTATTCTAAAATGAAGTCCTAGAAGAGGCATGAGTTACTCTTCCTCCAGCATATGAGTATGTGACTAAGGGAGTTGAGGATTATGTTTAAGTGTCTCTTTCTTTTCACTCCAGACCACCTCTTGGATGAGGAGTTGCATATTAGATGCTCAGAGGAGGAACTAAGACCTTATTTTCAGTATGTTGTACCTCCATTCACTCTACTGACGTACATTGAAGTTTAGAAGTAGAGTGAATTTGTGGATAGGTTTCCCATTCTGGGAGGTATGCCACAAGAGGGGAGCCAGCTGAGCTCGTCGAAGGGGATGTTCATTTGCAGTAGACCTCAAGCACTAGGTCCATCCAGGTGTTGGTCAGTGTGGAGTAGGTTCCTATAGTTCATGTTTCGATCTCCTTGTCCTCACCCAGTATCTATGAGCCTAGGAATGAGGTTATTAATATGTGGAAGTCGTCATTATTTCCAAAATCAGTACCTTAACTTAGTGCAGTACAGTTGTGGTGGGCAGGTTCAACACCCACATTACCAGTAGCATTTCCCTGCCGGACCATTTCTACAGCAGCACTTGCAGGGGAACCAATCTCCCACTCCACCTAGGGTGGATGATGCAGGAGGAGGCTGACCTTAGGGTGATCCTCAGGGTCCTCTATTTGTGCATGTTTAGGGAGGCGGTTGATAGCCCCAGTTTATTGTAGCTTGTTGTGGGAAGTAGTACGTCACAGAAGTAGCAGTTTGGGCAAGGTTAGCAGTCCTTTGAGGTACGATTAGCTTGGATAATACATTTTTATGTTCTTTGTTTGATTTAATACATTCACAGTGTTTTTTTGAACCCCTTCAATCCCCTACATTAGGAATATATGTAGATAGTGTCTCTATACTCCTGGTTTAGAATACTCCAGATGGAGATCGTACAATCCTATTTGACATCTTTCAAGTATGCTGACTGATGCTAGGGCCACATCCTGCTAGTGGGGATCTCTTTCTGCTAAAAAATCATACATACGATGTCATCCTCAGCATTGAATGGTAGTTCTCCACACAAGTTATTGTCTACTAATTTTTTAGAAGGCTCATGTTCTTAGATATGGGTGGAAAGTGTGTATCATTCATTGGTGAGCATGGTTTCCAGGAGGGAAGCTGGTGAGTGGAGCCCATTCTCTCATTGTTAGCTAAGATCTAAGTGGAGTTGGAAAATACAAATATGGTGGAGGTCTCGAGGATCATTAGTGAGTTCCTAGATTTATTCTCTCAATAATTCATGACTCTACCCCCTCGACGTGATAATGTGTTTGAGATAGACTTGCAACCCAGTGGATGTCTGATTTCGATGGCTCCCTATCGGATTAATCATTCTAAGATACAAGTGTTTCTGATCCAGGTTGATGACCTGATGAACCTGGGTTATATCCAATCAAGCACATCACCTTGGTGTGCTATTGTATTCGTTTCAAAGAAGGCAGATGGTGTTCTCTTTCTGTCTATAGAATATTGAATACTAAATCAGATAATTGTCTAGAACAGTTACCCACTCCCATGGATCGAAGACATTTTTGACCAGTTGAAGGGAGCAGGTTGGTTCTCTCAAATCGAACTATATTCAGGATATCACCATTTGAGAGTGAAGGTAGTTTAAATCTCAAAGACTATTTTTTGGTGAAGATATGGCCACTTTGAGTTCGTGTTCATGTTGTTCAATGTTACGAACGCAATAACCATGTTCATCGGACTCATGCACTCCATTTTCTGTGAATATATTGACCAGTTTGTAGTGTGATTGTTGAAAAAATCTGTAACATCCCAGGTAAATAAATAATATTACATTCTAATGTTTATCATTATTTGTGTATAAAATTTTGATATTACTTTAAAGGGAATGTTATGCTCGATGGCGTACCCAATAAACAACAACGAGTTTCTTTGAAATCATATGTTGCAGACTAATAATATATTACAATTATAATAGTTATCACCTAGCCGTTGTAATGGTGGGAATGAACAGAAATAACTACAAAATGATTACATATGTTTGTTAAATATTTTTACAATTATCCAATAAATTTTAGAGGATTAAAATCTAAATGAATCCAATTTTAAGAATAAATACTCAAGTATTTTTAAAAGATTGTTTTTCCACCTTTTAATGGTGAACCTTTTTTAAATATAACTTTTGAAAATTTTTTAAGATCTATTTGTCAAAATAAACTTATTCATTATGAATGGGACATTTAAATTAGTTTTGTTAAATTTTGTTTCTTTTTCCGACAATGTTTTTTTTAATGAATCGTGAAAAATACTACATTTTACATCAAAAATGCTTTTTCATCTAATTTAAATATATAGTTAGATTATATTTTTAATTGGTTTTAAAGTGTAATTAGAATATATTTTTACCATTACTTCAATGTGGTCCATTATAATTAATTTCACTTTGAAGATGGTCATAAACAAGTGCCAAACTTTTTATAGATATTGCTTCAAAAAACCCGCAATTTGTTTTGACAAAAGAAATTATTTTTTAATTAGTTATTTCAATATTTGTGTTTGGAATTTGGTAAAATGTATTCAATATTTGGAATCATAAGGTCCAAATTATTTAATTAAGACTCTTTTGTTTTTGGACATTATGAACAGTAATGACGGTAATTATCTTCAATTATTGTGATTAAATAGTAATCGGGTTGTTAAGGATAATAAAATTATATCATAATAATACCAAATGACCCCAACATGTGACCTAATTCTACTGGTTGTGTCATGAAGACCATGGGATGACTTGTTCCAAACTTTCGGACCCCATGAAATCAATTTTTGGTGAAAGTGACACTTTGTCATTTTAATTTTTAAAGAAAGAAAAATATCACTAAAGAATGTATCACCCTAGTAAAAAAAATTAGTTTTTTCTGTCTAAATGATATATTAGACCATAAATATTCATTGTAAAGATAAAACTATTTCCTACATGATTGTATTTTTTAAAAAATTTTAGTAAATAAATATATTAATATATTTATGACACCATGATGATGCAGCGATTACCTCATTAATTAATGATTAAAAAATTATAATATATTGTAAAATCTAAGACTTAAACTTTAAAAAACCTTATTGGGTGAGTATATTTAAATACCTTATCACCTTATCCTCGAAATAAATCAATTTCGGACCTATAAAATCTGAAACTCATTTTAAAATAATGTAAATTTCTTGACTTTCCACGAGTGCCCCTCCTCCCACTTATAAAAGGCCCCCACCTCTACCTTCTTACCGACACCTCTAAAGAAATTTGCTCAGACAGAAACTGCCCATTTAATCTCTCCAAATCCCTCTCTTAATCATTGAAGCCTCACCTTAGGAACAAATCTCTTCAATTAACCCTTTTGGTTCAATCCAAAGAGTGCTACCCAATTTAATGTTAATGTCTTCTCTAATGGTCTTTTGTTTTATTTTGCTTCTCCAACCCCCTAAACTTTTTTTATTGGTTTATTTTGTAAAAACACCAGTATATTAAATATACTAATATGTTATTATAATATGTATTCTATCTACACTTACACACATATCCATCTAATGGTTAAATAACACACTGTTTCTGTGGATGGCGAATTACTGCCTCACGAAACGATGATTGGTCAATATTATTTTAAAACATTTAAAGGTGGCCATTATGATGTCATTGTATTTTATATATTACATATATGGTATTTATGTTTTCTATATGATTATGTATTTTATATTGAAAACATACCTTTATTCTTTTCATGTTGTGTAAATGAGAAAATTTTATATGAGGAAGTGTGGAAGACTGCCCCATCAAGTGATGTGACTCGTTCATGCAATACACGGAATGTATAAAGAATTAAATTAATGAAATTATGTGACCTATATAAAATATATATAATATTTGAATTATAATATATATATCTCTCAATTATTTTTAATTCCATTAATATGAAAAATAAATGAAAGTAGCGTTAATGCGTACGTACGACCTACCGTCTCCATGAATAGTGCATTTAATTTTTTTAATCTCCAAATGTTATGGAATAGTATAAAATGAATATTTAATTGATATATATGATATTTAAATGATTAATACTATTCTGGTGATGATGTACTTATAACTACGTGGACAATTCATTTCAAACAAGTTCATTTTTTACTCAAGTACCAAACATCGACAAAAACATCTGATATGAACTCACATATTTAACTAATTATTATAACAGTATAATATGTGATATGAATTGAATAATAAACTTTAAATGAGTTCCTTAATAAATTATAAATTGAAAAAGTTTATTATTCAGGAATATAAAGAAACGAACCAGACAAGTCGGACTTGAGGTAAGGGATCCTACCTCTCTCGTTCTTTTTAAGTACTCGTTTTTATAAAACATACTTTAAGCTCCTCTTTCTTATGTTGGGGGATGTTTTTTTAAATTCAAATTGCTGTAATTTCTATGTTCATATGATGAGAGACCATATTTTATTTTATCAATCCATTTTTTGGAAGTTTAAACTGCCGTCGTTAGGCTGTCGAGTTTTCATAAGGGATTTTTCATCTCACTTTTATTCCCGTGATATTTATGGTACATTTGCCACCATTTATTTTGAGTGGGGTATGTACATCACGTTATTCTACTTTTTGTGTAATATAATTTCATTTATGTGGATTTACATCAACGTTTTACCGTCCTTCTTTCATGGGGTGAACGTTTTGAATGTTACCCAAATTGGTAAGGGAGCCTTTCACCCTCCTCTTTTTAAAATACTTATTTTGTTATGTCTTTTAATTTACATAATTTTATATTTGGATATGTTCTTATATATCTTTATTGAGGAAAATTTTATGTCCATGTTATGAGATATAATTTTCTCCCTCATCAACTAATTTTATATATTTTAAAGTTACACCGTTAGGCTGTCGACTTTTACCAAGGGAACTTCTTATCCCAATTTCGATTTCATTGTGTTCATCTTGGAGTTATTGAATATGCCATCCTTTGAATATTTTTGAATGACCTATGATTTTTTCTACTCTTAATATCCACTTATATTGGGTGTTTTTATATTTTTCACACATAATTATGAGTTTGATTTATCCTTAATTCAAGGATACCTTTTTTATAAGGGATTTCATATCATTTTACATTTCTATTGATACTTAATTGATGTTCTGCACCAATTCACTCTTATATGGTGTATATACTGTCCTTTGTAATATTATATCATGAATCCCTTTATTATCATGATATTATAATGTTTTGATTAAATGTTATTCCTCAATTATTGTATTCAAGTGTCTCTCATTTTGTTAAAACCCCTTTAACTAAAATATCATTTTAAATGTTTTAATGATTTATTCTTATAAATATTTCTCATTAATATCCATGTTTTTAAAATAGTTTTAAGGATTTTTTTATATGGATATTAATGGTTTACATTGTTAAAATCTTCAAATTGGTATGGGACACTTTGATTTAAAAATATCTTTATTAAATGTTTTAAATGGTTCTGAAAATGGTTTTTATAATGGATTCATTATTTCAATATCATAAAATGTTATTGTTTTTGAAATGTGGGAATTTTATATTTCCTTTATGATTAAGTTATGTTATATGATTATGTTATGGTTCTTGGGAATTTTTTTTGAAGACGGGTGGTTCTGTGATAAACAAAGGGCAGGTGAGCCCGATATTGCTCTCCAATGCATTGGGTAACGCAAAGGGGTTAAACGTTAAGATTTATCTGAAGAGATTTATGGAATATATTGTGATGGATATTCCAAACGTAACCATGAGGGTTACTCCCTACGTAAGAATGTTATGAATGCCTCATGTTACCTTTATGTCTTATGATTTCTATGATTTATTCATAATTTTATGAGGTATGTTAAAATGTTTATGTTCTATGAGTAATGTATGATTTGATACATTGACTAATGTTTTCATTTCGTACTCTTAGATCCCTTACTGAGCTTTTTATGCTCATCCTAAGTTATTGAAATGTTTTTCACACGTCAAGGGAACAGTACTTGATGTTATGATAGTTTCAAGGAAGTATCAAGAAATAATCCATGTTTTTAAATATGTTTCTGTTAATGGGAAAAATGAGTACTATATTTTATGTAACCACTTTGTTTAAATGTGGAATGAAATGCGTGATTTATGATCTAATTCTCTAAAACCCTAATCCTGAAAATATCCTCAACGTGTATTCTTGAAATAACTCAAGATTAAGTAATGTTTAAGGCTGGGGCCTTATAGTTGGTATCAGAGGTTGGTTTAGCTAACTTTAGAGGTTAGAGTGTTATTTAAGAAAAAATGACAAGTTGTGTATAATCACAATGGTTAGTATATTACATGGATTCATTGTTTTTTTGAAAGTTAGAATGAGTTTGAGATAACATGGAGAAGTATATCTTCGTGTTTATCTTCCTCATTTTTATATGATGATTTTACTGATATACTCACACTGACCTTTTTGGTTTTAGTAAATGGCTGGATCTAGCACGCACCAAAGTTATAGTGGATTTGAAAAAAACTATGAAGTCTTTATGAAAGAACAACTGAATGATATGGGAGCTACAATGAGAACACTTGTGGTTATCCTCAACCAACTATCTAGAGTCATGATTGACCACCTGAACCTTAGTGATTTTTATAAGGCATCATATATGCGAGAAACTAATACCTAAGGAAGTTTAGGTAATAATCATAAAGGTAAGTATGTTCAAAAACCTATGTGTCAAAGATGTGGAAAGAAACACATAGGAAAATGTTTCAAAGGGACAGAAATATACTATAGTTGTGGAAATGAAGGTCATAAAGAAGGAACCTACCATGGAAAAAGGAATCATCTATTTGACTCTAAGAAAGAGAAATAAGTTCTTTCTTGAAGGATTAATTGAATGTTTCAAATGTGGTGTGCATGGTCATTTTGAAAAAACTTGTCCTACGAAGGCATTTCGGGAATTGGGTCACCAAGATCGTACAAAGATTCGTTTACCAATACTTAATTCCCTTCCGATTGAGGATGAATAAACTGACAATGACCAATGAAATGTATGGATTATTTCTTAACATATGTTTTTCTATTTTTGGAAGAAAAGGATATGATTCATGATTTTGTTTGTAGGAAAGATGTTTTTTAGAATAAGTTGAAAAGGAATGGTTAATAGATCATGAAGAATGTTGAATGAGTAAGAAGTCAAAATATAATGGATTCAAGAGTTATGGTAGATTTTAGGATGGTGAAATTATTAAATGTATTAAGTCTCTTTTGATGATGCGGTTACATTAGAAGAATTTTTACACTATATCTAACCCTAATGTTTGATATAAGAAAAATTTATTCAAGGAATAATTATCCTTTCTTTTGTGGATATAGTTATAGAGAACCATTTGGGTTTATATGATCCTTGGATTTCATGAAATTACTGGTTAATACATTTTGGGTTGTAAAATGAAAGTTATTAGATAACCGTTGTGGTTAAAATATGTTATGGTTATTTTGGAAGATTTTATCTCTTTTTGGGGAATGTTTTAATAATTACATAGTTTTGTAAAAAGGACAATACGCAGATCGTGTGACAACCCGTCACATCGGACGAAGCTTCGTGAATCAAACCCACAACCAAAGTGCAACTGGTATTTATCACCTACCACTGGACTACGGGAAGTCTCAAGTTAGTTTGACTGATTCTTTTTTGTTAGATGATTTTAGGAATCAAGAGTAAGTTGGTTTTGGGTTACCTATGGAAATGATTAGCCTATCATGGAGGATATGTGATTATGTTAATTACTTTTTAGTATGAGAGTTTAAGTGTAACTGATGTTATTTTAGGGAAAAATGTTAAGATTTATCTTAGGAGACCATGTGATTAAATACATTAGAGATTTGGGTTTCAATCTTAGTTTGGATTATGTTGAATAATTTTATGGATTGATGTTTATTGAATGGTCTTTGTTGAACATTGGGTTTTGTTTGAAATTTTTTGGAGATTTGGAGTAGTTTTTCTTTTTGTAAATAACAATTATCCTTTTTGGGTATTATCTGATCTCATACTAAACTTTTTTGTTTGGTTTTAGTTAATGTCTAAATACATGGGAAATATATAGTTCACTTTTTTCGATTAGGTGATTCTCAAGAAGTTGATTATAGTACTCTTAATGCGAACAAGTGTTCCTAAATACTCTTCTCTTGGAGAAAATATGAGTTTGAGTAAGGAATCTAGTAAATTTTGAAAGTCTACATGACAAGTAAGTATGTTTCCTTATGATTTAGTAAAGCTCAAAAATAAATTTCTCAATGAAAAGTAACTTAAAACAAAAATGTTGTCTGTTAACTTTTCATACTGGGGAATCGAATACCGTTTAACCCATCACTAGTTTGTGATTTTCTTGTGGTTAACTTTCTCCTAGACATGTTTACTATCACTCTCCATCATAACATGACCCTTTGTTTTCTCTTCCATATCTATATTTTCCTAAATTTAATACTAGTAAGGGTTAACTCGGGTGACCTTTTTACTTCTCTCCCTTTCATTTAAACTGATAGTTTTACTGACTCTTGTTCTGATGTGGGACTTTCGATGATGTTTCCATGCCCAATTTTGAAATTGCGAGGATGTAATTCCCAAAAGGGGGGAAGGATGTAACATCCCAGGTAAATTAATAATATTACATTTTAATGTTTATAAATATTTGTGAATAAAATCTTAATATTACATTAAAGAGAATGCTATGCTCGATGGCGAACCCAATACGCAACAACGAGTTTCTTTGAAATCTTACGTTGCACACTAATAATATAATAATATTATAATAGTTAAAGACTAACCATTTTAATGGTGGGAATGAACAGACATTACTAAAAAAATCATTACATATGTTTGTTAAATATTTTTACATGTATCCAATAAAAGTTATAGGCTTAAAATCCAAATGAATCCAATTTTAAGAATAAATACTCTAATATTTTTAAAAGATTATTTTACCGCCTTTTGATGGAGACCCTTTTTTAAATATAACTGTTGATAATTTTATAAGCTCTATTTTACAAAAAAACATATTATTTAATATTGGGACATTGAAATTTACTTTGGTTAAATTTTTGGTATTTTTCTGACAATGTTCTTTTTCTAATGAATATTGAAAAATACTGCATTTTATATCAAAACTGCATATTCAACTAATTTAAATATATTGTTAGATTATATATTTAATTGGTTTTAATGAGTAATTATAATATATTTTCACCATTTAATTCAATGGTGGTCATTAGAATTAATTTCACTTTGAAAATGGACATAAAAAAGTGCCAAACTCTTTATATATATTGTTTCAAAAAACCACGCTATTTGTTTTGACAACATGAATTATTTTTAAATTAATTATTTAAATTTTTGTGTTTTTAATTTGGTAAAATGGATTCCATATTTGTAATTAGAAGGTCCAAATTATGTAATTAAGACTCTTTTGTTTTTGGACATTATGAATAGTAACAACGGTAATTATCTTTAATTATTGTGATTAATGAGAAATTAGGTAGTTAAGGATAATAAAATAATATCATAATGATAAAAAATGACACCAAAATGTGTCCTAATTCTACTGGTTGTTTCATTGAATGCCATGGGATTCCTTGTTCCAAACATTGGTACCCCATGAAATCACTTTTGGGTGAAAGTGACACTTTATTATTTTTATTTTTGAAGAAAGGAGAGTATCACTAAAGAATGTATAACCCTAGAGAAACAATTTTAGTTTTTTCTATTTAAATTATCACTTAGACTATAAATATTCATTGTAAATCTAAAAGGATTTAATAAATCATAGTATTTTAATTACAATTTTTAGACATTAAATAAATTAATTTATTTATGACACCATGATGATGCAGTGATTACCTCATTAATGAACGATTTAAATAAAATGAATAGATAATGTAAAATATAAGACTTACAATAATAAATAACCTATTGGGTGAGTATTTTTAGGACCCTTATCACCTTATACTCGAAATATATCAATTTGGGACCTTTAAAATCAGAAACTCATTTTAAAATAAAGTAACATTTCTTGACTTTCCAAGAGTGCCTCTCCTCCCTCTTATAAAATCCCCCCACCTCTACCTCTGTACCGACACCTCTCAAGCCGTTTTCTCGGCCAACCCCTGAACATTTCATCTCTCCACATTCCTCTCTTCATCATTGAAGCCTCACCTTAGGCATAAATCTCTTCAAGAATCCTTTTTAGTTCAAACCAAAGGGAGTTACCCGATCTAATGGTAATGTCTTCTCTTATATTCTTTTGTTTTATATTGCTTCTCCAACCCCCTAAATTATTTTTATTCCATTATTTTGGAACAACATCAGTATATATAATATACTATGATGTTTTTATAAGAATTATTTGAGCTACACTTACACACACATCCGTCTAATGGTTAAAGAACATACTGTTTTTGTGGATGGTGAATTACTGCCTCACGAAACGATGATTGTTCAATATTCTTTTAACACCTTTAAAGGTGGACATTATGATGTCACTATATTTTATATATGATATATTTGGTATTTATGTTTACTATATGCTTCTGTATTTTTTATTTAAAGAATACCTTTATTGTTTTCATGTTGTGAAAATGCGATAATTTCATTTGAGGAAGTGTGGACTACCGCCCACTCAAGTGATGTGACTCGTTCATGCAATACATGGAATGTATAAAGAATAAAATTAATGAAATTATGTGACCTATATAACATATATATTATAATATAATTAATATATATATATATCTCAATTATTTTTAATTCCATTAAAATGACAAAGAAATGAAAGTAGCGTTCATGCGTACGTACGGCCTACCGTCTTCATGAACGGTGCATTTCATTTATTTTATCTCCAAATGTGATGGAATAGTATAAAATGAATATTTATGGGATTTATATGATATTTAAATAATTAATTCTATTCTGGAGATGATTTACTTATAACTACATGGACAATTCTTTTCAAAGAAGTTCATTTTTGACTCGTGTACCGAACATCGACAAAAACATATGATATGAACTCACGTAATTAAATAATTATTATAAAATTATAATATGTGATATTAATTGAATAATAATATTTAAAGGAGGTACTAATGAAATTATAAATTGAAAAATGTTTATTATTCAGGAATATAAAGAAATGAATAACACAAGTCGGACTTGAGGTAAGGGATCCTACCTCTCTTTTTCTTTTTAAGTACTATTTTTTATGTAACTTACTTTAAACTCATATTTCAGATGCTGGGGGATGTTATTTTATATTCCTATCACTGTATTTTCTATATTCATATGATGAGAGACCATATTTTATTTTAATTAATCCATTTTTTTGGATGTTTTAAATGGCGTTGTTAGGCTACCGAGTTTTCGTAAGGGATTTTTCATCTCACTTTTATTCTTGTGAGATTTATGCTACATTTGCCACTATTTATTTTGAGTGGAGTATGTACTTCCCATTATTCTACTCTTTGTTTAATATACATTCTTTTATGGGTATTTTCATTAACGTTTTACGGTCCTTCTTTCATGGGGTGAACGTTTTGAATGTTACCCAAATCGGTAAGGGAACCATTCACCCTCCTCTTTTTAATAGACTTATTTTGTTATGTCTTTTAATTTAAATATTTTTATGTTGGGATATGTTCTTATGTATCCTTATTTATGTAAATTTTATTTCCAAGTGATGAGAATCCATTTTCTCTCTCATCAACTAATTTTATGAATTTTAAACCGACACTGTTAGGCTGCCAGATTTTACCAAGGGAACTTCTTAACCCAATTTCGATTTCTTTGTGTTCAGCATGGAGTTATTGAATATATCATTCTTTGAATATGTGTGAATGACCTTTGATTGTTTTAAACTTAATATAAACTTATATTGGGTGTATTTATATTTGTCACACATAATTATGAGATTGATTTATCCTTAATTTAAGGATACCTTCTTTATAAGGGATTTCATCTCATTTTACATTTCTATTGAGACTTCATTGTTGTTATGCACCAATTCACTCTTATATGGTGTATTTACTATCCTTTGGAATATGATATCATGAATCCTATTCTTCTCATTATATTATAATGTTCTGATTAAATGTTATTCCTCAATTACTGTATTCATGTGTCTCTCATTTTGTTTAAACCCATTTAACTAAAATATCATTTTAAATGTTTTAATAATTTATTATTATAAATATTTCTCTTAATATCCATGTTTTTAAAATGGTTTTAAGGTTTTATTTATATGGATATTAATGGTTTAAAATGATAAAAACTTCAAAGTGGTATGTGACACTTTGATTCAAAAATCTCTTTATAATATGTTTTAAATGGTTTTGAAAATGGTTTTTAGAATGGATTCATTATATCAATATCTTAAAATGTTATTGTTATTAAACTGTGGGAATGTTATCTTTCCTTTATTCTTAAGTTATGTGCTATGATTATGTTATGGTTCTTGGGAATTGTTTATGAAGACAGGTGGTTACGTGATAAACTAAGGGCGGGTGAGCCCGATATAGCTCACCAATGCATTGGGTAACACGAAGGGGTTAAACGTTAAGGGTTCTCTGAATAGATTTAGGTAATATAATGTGATGGGTATTCCAAATGTAACCATGACGGTTAATCTCTACCTAAGAATGTTATGAATGCATCAAGGTACCTTTATTTATTATGATTTCTATGATTTGTTCATAATTTGATGAGGTATGTTAAAATGCCTATGTTATATGAGTAATGTATGATTTCAGACGTGGACTAATGTTTTCATTTCATACTTTTAGATCCTTTACTGATCTTTTTATTCTCATCCCTTGTTTTTGAAATTTTTTTCATAGGTCAAGGGAAAGGTACATGATGTGATGATAGTGTCAAGTATGTATCAAGAAAGAATCCATGTTTTATTTTAAGTATGTTTCCATTAATGGAAAAAATGGGTACTATCTTTTATGTAACCACTTTGTTTAAATGTGGAATGTAATGTATGATTTATGATCTAATTTTCTAAAACACTAAACCAGAAAAGACCGTCAACGTGTATTCTTGAAATAACTAAAGATTAAGTAATGTTTATGGCTGGGGACTTATAAAATCCCGATCAACTCGTGGTCATAGGTGGATCCCACTGAGTATATGAGGATATTTTTGGATGTCCTCAGACACCACCAGATCTATGAGAAGTTTTCCATGTGCATGTTCTAGACACTAGAGGTTGTCTTCCTTGGACATGTGTTTACCCAGCATGGAATAGTAGTGGACCCGTCGAAGTTAATATTGATTGTTTCGTTGGTTTCACCCAAGAACGTGGATGATGTTCGTAGATTTTTGGTCCTAGCATGTTACTACCAAATGATTAGTTCCCAACATCTCTAGAGTTTCTGCGCCTTTGACTGCAATGACCAAGAAACATCAGGTTTTTATTTTGAGTGAGCATTTCTATGTAGCCTTAAGGTATAAGAAAGGAAAAAATGGTTAGTACAGTAGTACTAAGGTTTCAAGATGATGTGGTAGCGTTTAATGTGTTCTGTGATGTTTCTGGTCTAGGCTTGGGGTGTGTGGTGATGTTTTAGTAGAGAGTGTTGTCTTATGGGTCTAGGATGTTATTTCCTCATGAACATAACTATGTCTTAGATGACCTATATGTTAAAGTGATATTTTTCTCACTGATGTTGTTGTGACATTACCTCATCGGGGAATGCTTCGTGTCCATCACAGATTACAATATCTTGAGGTATGTCTTCTACCATTCAGACTAAATCATGTGCTAGTGGAGGTGGATTGAGTTTCTCTTTAACTACATCATTCAAATCTCTTATACCTCAGGAAAAGGGAACGTGGATGATGAAGGATTTACAAATAAGTCATTTTGCCTATGGTTTGAGAGTCATCTGATGCTTGGAATAAAATGGAGGAGTTAGAAGAATTACATCAGAGCATGAGAGTGGATGATGGTAGAGGTTTTATGATCTATATGGTGGTACAGTCTTCCATGGTACAGTAAGTTGAGGAGTCTTAGGGGGACATAGAGGTTGAAGTATTGCTTGATCTAGTTAGCTAGGGAAATAATCTAGAAGGATGGTCAGAAGATGGTCAAAATCAGATTATTTTCTATGGGATGTTGTTTTTTAAGATATGATGTTTGAAGGAGTTATCCATGTGTTCTATAACTCATCCTAGTGGTACAGCAGAAAGTTTCCAAGGTGTATCGAGGCCTGAGGGAACAGTTTCGGTGGCCCAGGGTGAAATGGGTAGTGGCAGTGTTTGTGGAAAGGTTCTTAGTATGTCAGCACGTGAAGGTTGAAAAACACATACTAGGATGATTTTTGTAGCCTTTAGATGTCATAGAGTGGAAGTGGGATGACATATTGGTGTATTTCATCATGGGACTACCTAAAGATAAAGAAGACTACGATGCTATTTTGATAGTGGTAGATCAGCTTACTGAAAAAGATCACTTCCTGGCAATCAAGGAGTCATGTGCGGTGGATTCCATAGCCCAATGGTATGTGGATGAGGTGGTTCAGTTACATGGTGTTATGAGTTCCATATACTTGGATCTGGATGAATGGTTAACCTGAAGAGTCCTGAACAGATTGTAACTTGATATGGGAACCCAAATATACCTTATCACTGACTTCCACCCTAATAAAGATTGGTAGATAGATTAAACCATCCCGATGATGGAAGATATTTTATGGGAATGTGTTTTTTTCTTCACCTGATTGTTGTAAAGATAGATTCCTCTATTAGTGTTTTCTTACAACAATAGATGTCACTCTAAAATTTTTATGGATCTATTCGAAGACTTGAATGGAAGGTCATGTCATTTTCCCATGTTCTAGAGAAAGGTTGGGGAAGCAGGTGTTCATAGCCTGGAGGTGGTGCAGAGCACGATGGAGAAGGTTAATCTTGTGCATGAGAGGATTAAGGTGGCTCAAGACCATAATAATCTGTATGTTGATTATTGGATGAGACCCTTAGAGTTCGAGGTTGTGGACCACATGTTCTTAATGGACTCCCCTCAACATGTGTAGCAGAGGTCTGGACGAGGGAGTAATAATTCTTATAGGTTATTCAGAAACATTGAGGCGGTTTGGCGAGTCAACAGGTGGAATATCAGTTGGCTCTACCACAGCCGCTACTGAGGGTCCACAACATCTTCTATGACTTTCATCTCTTTCAATATCTACATGATGATTCACACTTCCTCAAATGGGGAGAGTATTATAATGTGGACGATGCGTTGTTCTTGGAGAAACCTATGAGGATCATGGATCATGAGGAGAAGGTGATTTGTGGATGAACCATTCCCTTGGTTAGTGTGTTGTAGAGGCATGGTGGCCTTGAGGAGAGTACATGGGAATTGGAGGCACCAATGTATGCCTAGTACTCAGATCTGTTTTGAGTTCTGTTTTGTCTTTGTTTTGTACCTGACTACGATGTAGTGCTTAACCTTGTTAACTATGAGATGATATTTTTTCCATTATCTGAATGTGTGTGAATATTACAGACTATGGGGAGGGGAGGACCAAATATCTAATCCAGACACATTAATGTGGATGCGATTAATCCTATGCGAGCGAGTTTGTGCCACCCAAAGAGCATAATATATTGACATGGGAAAAGATACTCAGTAATCCATTAGTGTGGATAGTGTGGCATGTATATGTTTGTGTGGTTACATTGCGGAGATGAGCGGTAATGTAATCGTAGTTGTTCAAGAAATATTTGAGGGAGAGGTGTTACTATATATCGAGGTTATTCCAGCTTTTGAACAACTCTATGGTGGTCGCCACTAAGAGGTATCTTACATGTGGGTTGTTTTGACTCCTCTCTTTTCTTTGGTTTTATACTTGAATTCTTGAGGAAGAGAATAGGATGAGATGTATTTGATGTAATAAACATGTTTTTTCAAGCCCTTCATTTGTGAAAATATAGTGATTGTAGTGTTCTTAGGGGTCACATGGCTTCTTTCCCAATGAGTTTTCCAAAAAAATTGTTCCACCAAATGGTTGCACCAACACGGTGGCACCGTGACTGTGGCACCATCACTGTCACACCATCATGGTTTCACACCAAAACGGTGGCACCAAATATGGTGTCTCACTGAACCGGTGGCACCGTTATGGTGGCCCAACCTTTTCCGAAAATCTTCACATTTTCCCAAGAATTTCCATTTCCACCCTTAGTAATGTTTCTTTTTTACATAAAAGTTTTATAATACCCTTTTAGAATCTATTTAAAGTCATTAATGATGTTTTAAAACTGCAAGAGATTTCTAAACCGTTAGTTTCCAAAATGTGTGGACTTTTTTCCTAGTGTGAATATATTCCCGGTGCATTACAACTTTTCCCATGATATGTGGTTTTTCCTTATTTAGAAGATATCTTTAATCTCACAGCCATTATCTCAATAATATGTGAGTAGAATTATTAAATAAAATTAATATTGATGTATGAATCTTTCCCACTACATGGTCATGCCAACATAATACTTCATGTTGTTTGAAATAATTTCCTTATTATATCATATTTTCTTTTTCCAGAGTCCAGATCCTCTCATCCTTTTTTTGCATCCATTTTCTCTATATATGCCTACAGACATACTCATGTGACATCGACACCTGTGTTGGAGCTCTTCCCACTCTTCCATGAATCCCACAAGTTTCCTTTGTTGCATGTGGTGCATCCTCTTTTCTTTAAAAGATGATAAAACTTCAATTATTGATCATCCGTGTAGGGTTTTTTCATTGTCTCTCTTTACATTGCATCATGCAGGGTGAGTGTGGTAATATTTCCCTAAGGGAATGGATGATCCCAAACCATAAAGTATATAATAAACGGAATCATAATGAATAAAGGGGTGTGAATTATGGTGATGGTGTTATATTCTTTTTTATTCATTACTTTTTTATATTGTAAATATAATGGGCTTATTCCCACTTAAAATCGTTGTCGTTTCTCGTCCTTTGTTGTGAACTAATGAATCTCCATTTTTTTGATAATCTTTTGATTGAATGGATCTAACATGGAAACTGGTTAATCATATCAACATGGTTGATAAAATGGATTCCTGATAAATAAGAATCTATACGTGATCACCCCAGCTAACCAAATTTAATGTTGGTACATAATAAATTGTGTTGGGTAATTCTGAAAATATTCTTGTTGTAATATGCATGGTTGATCACATTGATGAACATGGGTGATGTTGATGTTGATGGGATCTCATGCTTTTAAGATTTTTTTTTTGTATATATGGCCATGAGGAGTCAGTGTGTTGGGCCATGGATTGGATCTAGTACTATGAGGGATCTCACAGATCCCTTCTGTTGTAGGGATTATAAAAGAGAACTGTGTGTGAAGGCTTAAATGTATGCTTGTCTAATATCCCACCGTTATTTTCTTAGCATGTTTCTATGCATGTTAGTTTCTCGGTAGATACAGTATATTTAAACAGAATCACTTGAAAATGATAATGACAATAGGTACAATGGGGGATTTTTTTCCAGAAACGGGTTGTGCTCTAGTTGTTGTTGTTGTGTATTTGTGCATGTAGTGATAATAACAAGAGTGGTTGTGTATGGGATAATTATCTACATAGGGACCCTTAGGTTGGTATGAGTTCCTGATTAATTATATAAATATAATTTAGTTTATGTTTTTCTCATACGACCCCACCCATGATGATAACATCATTCTGAACACATCTATTTCACAGGGAAGGGTGTTTTTTTACAAAATTCTTATGAGTGGCTGGTTATTAGCACTTTTCTAGTCTATCTACAAGGTATACCATGACACTTTGGGCAGGCTTTGATAGCCTAAGATTTATTATGGCCTAAGACTCTTTGTGAAGAGTGTTTTGTGATGGCCAACACTGGTGTGTGCGGGTAAGATTGTTTCCCAAGGCATCAGGATGGTGCCTAGGTTTCATCGCTCGTGACAATTGTTATTCTAGAACAGGATTCATTGGTCGTGGAAGTGGTTGTTATGACTGAGGTGTTTGCGGGAATGGTTTTGTGTGTTCATGGTGGCCTAGTTTTGTGTGGGAAAGATGTGCAGTAATGGCCTAAGTGGTTGTGGTTGGGTTTGTTGCTGGACTGCATGGAGACTTGCAGGGGAGTTCTGAATCATAGGATGTCCCAAATAACTACTGGGAAGGTGGTGCAGTTTAACAAAATATCTAGGTGCTATTAATATTAATATATCTGATTTCATTATTTGGGGTGTGTGCCTTGATGAGTCTTGGTGGACAGTTTCCTTACAAGGTGCTTTGGTTATATCTATTCTCACATGGCGTTAGATTGACTCCCCACTACTGCATGTGATATTTTTGTTTTTACTAATGAGTATACCTATATACTCACCCTACATATATAAAACTGCTATCTGACTTCTTGGAGGACCATGAGGACTGTCCCAGAACTTAGTATCTTCGGCGTGAGGAGTTGTTTTTGATGATTTTCTTTTCTTTTTGGCACTATCCTTTGGAATTTCTTCTACTTTGTATCGGCTTATTTTATACATGCATTTGGAAATGGATTGTAGGGATTTACATTTATTTTTGACATACGCAGTTGTTTTAGATTTACCAACTTATTTACTAGTCTTATTAAATAAAAAGGTTAATTCCTTCCATTTTATGTGATATTCTATACCCTTGGTTCTAGTCACGACTCCAGGTCCTATTGATGCGGGGACTCAGGGGTCATTATCTCTTCTTAAACATGTAGAGGGAAGGGTCTAGTAGTTTCTTGTCCCATTTCACATCTCAATGAAGTAGGGTCATGAAAATAATATCCTTATAAAAGCATGGCACTACCTTTATATAGGCTCAAACTATACTTATGCGAGCATATGAAAATCTAGGAGACCTTTATGGATAAAAGATTTACCATTACAAAACTAATGGAAACTATATCATACCCTCAAAACATCTGGAATATTACCGTAATCGTTATGGTTTAAAATCTAGTATTTCCATATAAAACACATGGGGGATTTTACATACCTTAAAAACATAATGAAATGTTTGGTTTAACTGTATGTAGTTAATGGGTTAATGGGTTTCCACATAGAATCTTATGGAAATGATAATATAACCCTATGAAACCTATGAAAATGAGAGGTTACCCTTACATAACCAATGAAATTAAAATACTACCATTACATGAGACGTTAAAATCCCATTTACCCTTAAAAACACCAATTTAAAGCATTAATGTGAATATTTGATTTTAAATATGTACTATTTAATTAATCTCTCTTACAACTAATTATTAAAATTGTTTATTATCACATCAAAAATCATTGAACCCTTTATAAATAACTATATTCACATTGAAATCCTTCATTTCATATTCTAAATAATATTTTCAATATAGATAAATAAAATCTATATTTTCAAAAACACATTAAAAACATATTTATAAAATAAAAATTATTTCAAATAAACATCAAAAATTATGATTTATCTCCCGAAAAATATAAAAGTCAAAAATTATAAATTAAATCTATGTTATATTCCAAAAAAATGACATCCAATTCATCTCAAACTATCCTAAGCCTTTATTATTAAAATTAGATAGATAATTTAACAACATAGAGATATAACTATCAAGGTTAGCATTATATTGGGAACACAAAACATACTCTTGATAAAACTAATGAGGGATTTACCTCTCAAACAAGAACAAAGATAAATTGATATCCATAAAAACATTGAAAAAACAATATCATTCAAACATTAATTACACAAAAACAACACCATTTCTATAGCACATACATAAATAAGCCCCCCTTTTGAGTAAAAAAAATTCACAAGTTATCTTGTTTGAGAAATGTTTTTTTTATTTATTTTCAAAAATATTACATCTGAATACAATAAATTAACGATATATACATTATTTATCATTATTTATCTTGGAATATAATCCCTTTATTACATTCCAATCCAATGTTTCACAAAATTTCAACAATAAGGTAATTATTCAGGCCTTCATTATATTTTTTTAACTATCATATCCATTATTTCTTAAACAATTCATAAAATCATATTGTTCATGGAGCAGAAAAAATATTAAATTTTTTAATAATTACAAGAAAAATATCCCAATATTTTATATTAAAAGATATTTTGATTATAATAATTTAAATATAACCCATTTCACAAAATTCGTTTTAATGAATATCCAAAAAAATCAGAATAAATTCAAAATGAATGCGAATATCTTGTAAATATACTATCTTATTTAAAAAAAATTCCCTCAATAAAATAAATTTTGTGAAAGCATTTTTTTACTATTATATCAAATTAAACAAATATTTCTACCTCTACTATAACACTCCATGGGTCCTCTAGATCATATAAGATCATTTGGGTCATTTAGTGTACTTACTAATGTGCCTCTGGGTGTACAAGCCATGTAATGGTTTCCCATTTAATCAAACTATATATTGTAAATTCATTGATAAATAATTATTTTCTAGGCCAAAAACTTTTTTTTAATGAGTGAATTAATTATTACATTAAATTGTTTACAATAAACTATTATTCAATATACCATCCCACCACTCATATTTTATTCAATTGATAACTACGAGGGATTTAATTAATTATACCATATAATTTTTTTATTCACCGACAAAACCCAACCATGATTAGTAAAAAATTAATTTTTAAAACTAATATACATAACATCCAATTTATCATGAAACAAGATTTTGAAACAACTAATTATATTTAATTAATCCATGATATCAATAATTTATTTTCTTCATCTTTTTTATGATACATTACTATCTAGGGAAACACTCACGAAAATATAAAAGGGTTATAAAATTCCATTGTACATTTCCCATAGGTTCCTACCATCGATTTCAATGGTTTATAAATAAACAACAGATAATTTTTCACATCCAACATAGTCTTTTAAACCATTATAAAATATATTGTATAGCTACAAAAATTAATGTAACCCATCTGACTCACAAAGATATTATCTTCTATTGGAGAAAATGAATCACACAAAAAAAATTTAATAGTTTTTTAATAAAATATATGATGATGGGTTTTGATTCTCCTATATTCATGTTCTTGAGACTATAACACATTCATGTAACATAATAACAATTCCAAAAAAAAACGACCAAATCAATAAAAATCAAGCACTTTCATCACATCATTATAATTTAGGTGTAGAAAGAATCATCATGTTCTTCAATTACATTATATTCCAAATAATAATATTATTTTATAACCTACATCATGGAATTATACTTTTTATGGGTGTAAGGTAATTCCATAAAAACAATGACATCCCAACACACAAAAACACATCTTCCTCACTCTAAAAATCCCCTCATCATGACCAAAACCCTCACATCACAGCCACATCCCATTACAACAACCACATAACATTATTACTTCAAGACATAACCAATTTCCCCATCATGAAAAAAATACATCCAATACATTTAAATAATTACATTTATTTTCATTAGTACAGAATCAATTATATTAAATAGTAAAAAATTCATGAACAAGATATACATTCTTAGAAAAATTCATTCAAGGTGATAGTAGTCAATCACAAATAAACACATTAATGTATCCAAAATCAATTATTTTAAGAACATGAATAAAACATGGATAATCATAAAAATAATATCATGACTGATGAAAATTTATGTGAGTACTCAGTTTTCCAAAAAAATATTAATGAAATTCAAACATCATTCTTGAAAAATGTAACCAAGTTATTTTATATTCATATTGTTAATGAAAAACATAGTCCTAAAATAATTTTAAAATATATATATGAAAGGTTGTTATGAAATATTAAAATATTACCATTACATATAATAAATTATTTCCAAATTGATAAAATAAAAATTTCCCACAGATCGCAATATTAATACTACAACTGTTTTATTACTATGTGTCAGGCATACCCTTCTCGAACTAAAAATAATTTAAACATTATAATTTTTTATGAAAACATTTATAATCATTGAAAATAGTGTGAAATGATTATACATCATTATTTAAATACAATTATAACATTTTAATCATGATTTCTTATTACTAATATGATATATTAGACACACCAAACATGAAATATTTACATATAAGAGATTTTATAGTCATACACCAATTAATTTAATCATTAGGTATGATCCACATTAAATATAAAATCATACAAAAAAAATAAAGAAAAAACTATTTTATTAATAAAAATTCATATTTGTCATAACTAATGAGTTAAATCTTTTAAATTTCATTGAGTCTCAATTTTTTATAGTGGTGCATAAATATCATCTTTCTATATTTAGTGATAAAAGATAGAAAATATCTATCCTTTTAATAAAATCCAACAAATTATTAAAAAATAGAATATATTAATAATAAAAATATAAAATCATCCAAAAACGGAGAATAATTTTATTTATATAAAAATTGTCAAATTTCTATATTAAATTTCAATAATCATGATGAAAATTTATCAAACACTTCAGAATATAAATTTCCAAACCCATGTCTTTCAATAATTCCACAATTAATTAATATAATAAATCATAAATATAAAACGATTAGTTTCATATTAAATTTCATGGAAACAAAAAAAATAATTAATTAAAATAATTTTAGTATGGGATTATGAAATATACACATTGTAACATGCTTTGTTAGGGTTGAAATATGTAAATAGCTATTCATAACAAAAAATCATAGAATTTTCCATTATCAATTTTAAATTTAAATAAAATATATTTCCATGATGTTGATTATATCAATTTAAACAAATTAAATTATCAATGACTCATTCTAAAATGGATTTATGGCCATTAATGATCCAATTCTAGGACACTGATCCTACCAAATCATGAATTGAGGTGCTGCTTCATGTATCTTGGAGAACTAGTAGAGTTACATAAATTATGATAGGCTATAATTATTAATGAATGATTGGGATTGGGATGTAGAATAATATAATTATATAAATATTGAAAAGTGATCAATTTCATTAGGATTTCATTTTAGAATGAGTCATATGTAGGAGACTATATCTAAGGGTATATAAATCTATAATTTGGGAGGAATTCCCATCATTATAGTTTAGGTTTTACTGACTAGACAATTGAACATAGGAAAAACTACGATTTCATTCAATGATAAACTCAGACCATCCCAAAACACATGAATAAATTTCAAAAATAAAAACATACTTCTCTAATTAAATAAATCAAATGCAATAATATATAAACAATTCAATGAATGATCAAACACAAAAGAATGAAAATTCAATCATAGTCTCCCATGTCCACTTAAAAACACGTAATATAGATAATATGTAACCTCATTATAAGAATAACATGGATACATAGAAAGACTGTACATAACAAATCATATGAACTAGAGAAATAAACAAACAAATTCACATCTGATAGAACAACATAACCAGTGGCTCCTAAATATGTAAAATAAAAATTCTCATTCTCTCCCTGGGAGGATCTCCAAATAATGAATCCATGGATAATTTCATGATGAAAATAAAATCAATAAAATGGTACCCCTCAAGAGAATCGCATAGGTCATCACCTCTCATGAAAAACTGTTGAATTTCATAGCACTCTTGTATCATCCGTATAATCCTACCTCCCGACATATGTTCCATCACATCAAATCTCACCGGAAGAATCTAGATACATTTAATAACAACTTTCCTAAACACACCAGTTCCATCAAAACAAATCTATAACACATCCATATAATGAATAATTAGTTATCATGAAATTTAAGGACATCAAACACATTCCCTCATCTAGAATAACATGACCCCCACTATGTAGGAAATCGGCATCTTATTAAACATATTTATAAGGAAATATAATATAAAATCCATGGAAAGTATTTCATATCTAACTCACTTGGATGAGAGGGAATCTAGAAGTATTTAGCGAACCATATTCACCATATGGTTTTTGTGGGAATCCCCTGCAAAACATTTTTTTATAAACAATGTTCTCCCCCTTGGCATAGGTACACATCAAAATATCCCTGCAAATAAATTATTAAAATATATAGAATATATGTAGAACTATTTTATGGGGTTCATCATGAATACCATCACATTCACAAAACATCCACAATTCCCTCACAACACTCACCACATTTTTTCACATCTAAATTCATAACTCCATGCATGTTATCCAAAAAACCTAATCCATGTTCTTCCATCTCGTTAATATTATTCCAATTTAAAAATTTCACGATTTTATATACAATTTAATTTATCACACCTATTCATTTCATATTATGAATCATCATCTATATTCAAAAATACTAATTTAAATCTAGTGTTCATTAAGAATTACATTACACATGATTTTATTTTAATCAACTCATTAGTTTCTCCTTCTATTAATTTATTCTAAAATCCAGTCTGCAATTTCATAGTTCCCATGTGTCAACATCAAGTACCAACCATTTTCACATTCCTTAATCATCTTTCTATATTTCAATTAGACATCATCATATAATTATCATTTTATTTATATATATCCCAAATAATTAATCCCCCACAAATTTAATTTAATTAAAAAATTCCACTTTTTATGAATTACATAATTATTGGGAAAGTATAATGAATACACACTATTCCATCAAACATTCGAATAGAAACTCCTTGTTCATTCATCAAATATGACCAGAATATCCCCAGATGTCAATATAAAAAAACCACACACATAATTCATAAAATTTTATGTACCATCACATCAATAGACTTAATAATAATATGGGATACCCAAAAACAACTAATTTAAAGATAATTAAC
Source organism: Viscum album (assembly GCA_963277665.1). Classification (NCBI taxonomy): domain Eukaryota; kingdom Viridiplantae; phylum Streptophyta; class Magnoliopsida; order Santalales; family Viscaceae; genus Viscum; species Viscum album. Next base: position 560,965,676 of record OY728147.1, on the reverse strand, counting down.
ATCATTTTATTCTTTACTAGAATTACCAATTTCATGTGAGGTGAATTAACAATTATATTTCCATGGAAAAAAACTCACTATTGAAAGAAAATATCATAATTTTCATTATCTAACACAATATAATTGAAAAAAATATCATGGGAAACAATATTAATTATACTCATATGATAATCACTTTCAACATCTTGGATAATGTATCAATTATCTTTTTATTCATATCATGACATTTAAAAAAAATTACTCTTTGTTAATCTAATAATATTTTTTAGATATTCATATGAATGTAAAATGAATAATTTTGGTAAAACACATGTGGAACATGTTATCACCTAAAATTTCAGTTAACCACCTAATTATATACAATGTTAGTATTAATAGCATCTTCTAAAAGGATAAACAATTGATCCATCCCTCATTAATCTTAGAACATAAAAAAAATATAAAGGAAAACCTACCGGGTAATTCATTTCCACTATAAATAAATGCACCAATTAAGATAGTCCAGATAAAAATATGATAATAGAAAAAAAGGAAATGTATCATATGAATATTCAACAATATTTCTGTACATAAATGTTTAGGTTTTGTGAACCCAAGATATTTAGGAATGAAGAGTGACTCTAATGAGGGTTAAAAAATGATTTATAAATATATAGATATCCTTTTAGTTTTTTGAATTTTTCATTTAATACTCTTCATATAAAATAAAAAAATTCCATAATAATGTAGCATTATATAAATTGTGAAAACATTAATATTGAGTCAAGAATGTAAAATAATTGTTTTTAACAATTTTATACACTCCAACATAGGAGGCATTCATTATATAACAGTATCATAATTTAATATTAAAAACCCAATGGAAAGGATATCATAAGGTTTACTCTAGAATACTATTAAATATGACTTGAATATTACACCATTACATTACTGATGGAGTATGTGTTTTGTGCAGCTAACTGACTCTTACATTTTCAAATTTTCCCTCCCTTACATAGAATTTGTACAAACCTATATAACCCTTAAGATAATATTGTTACAAAACTCCACCATAACTTGAATAACCATACACATCCTTTACGCTTTCCTTATTTTCTTTACTTATCATTTAGAAGTGTGAAGTTACACTTATTTTGTATTTATATCACCCTTACACTGGATTTAGTATATGTGTCTTTCCATTACACAATAATTTGGAAAAATTTATGACTGTGTAAACTACACATTGTGAACTAAAAAAATTATTAGAAACCCCTAAGGATATATGTGATATGATTATACAACTAATGGAATAAAAATAATACCATAAAAATGACATATTAACCATAGATATCCCTTCCAAATCCAAAATCAAGATTGATTTAGATTAACTATATGAATATAATATCGATTAATGGATACCATTACCTAACATGATGAAGAATAAGGTTAACCATGTGCATATTATGGAATGTTATGATAACATTTCATAATAAATTTAGAATAGAGTTCACCCATTCATATCCTACGAATAGAAAAGATTAACATTAAAACGGCCATTAAAAACTACCATTACACCTATGAAACTCTTAATTCATGTGTAAGATTAAATATTTAATTTATAATGTTTACATTTAAATTAAAATAACATCAAAATAATTAATTAAATTAATGGATATATATTCTAAATATAAACCACATTATTAAAAAAATTGAATAATATTGAAAAATTTCAATTTCAATTACAAAAAAACATTTAATTCTTTGATGAAACATCCATATTTAAATAAAGAATCTAAACGTACATAATAAATTAAAAAAAATCATTATATAACTACATCCTAAATTTATGAAATTACTCTTGAACAATTGCAAATTCATTAATAGAAATGAAATAATTAAAAAATGTCAGATTTTTAAATCTAGAAAACCACTGCTTCATTCTACTAAAATATATCAAAAATTATATGGAGTTCATTTAGATGAAATTTAATTATAATTTTAAAGAATTGGTAATTTCAAGGAAATTCTTTTCTTAAATACTTTGGAGTTTTACGAGTATGTGGTTTCGGACGGCACCTGATTCTGAAACCCGGTGTGCCTAGAATCATTTTCTAATGTTTTGTTTAGGTACATTAAGAAAACGTACATGCAGGTTTTTCTATCGTTGGATCTAGTGCTCAGAATTGAAAACCTAGAACACTGATGAATTCAAAGAACCGATATTCTCTTAAGGGGACCTTTACCACAGTTGAATTTTATGCAGGTTGAAAGTTAATTTTTCGGGATTTATAATAAATTAAATAAAATTTATGTACACAATATTATTTATAGTTGGTAGTTATATCCTACATGGAGATGTTATAGGTGAGGCCCACACCCAAATACCTCCCATGAGAGGATAATGTGATGTGGGTCCCACATGAACCTCTAACCTTTCAACATCCCTTAACTCCCCATTTACACACCGTTTACATATTTTGACTACTTTTTCCTTAATTTGTGTGAGTTGTTCACCTCCCACTCTCCCATTAATTTTTGTCAACACTTTTAATTAATGAATATAACTATTCAAATAATTAATAAAATTTTTTGAATTTTGAAATTCATGTGTGAATAAAATAATATCCATAGCTATTATTTTGATTTGGCACTCGTTGTGTTGGGAGAACATTGCGGAAAGCTCTAGAGAAATAGGATAACATTATTCTTATGTCGACAAAAAATAACTCTGATGAAGAATGTAAAGTGACTTCTCCATCGATTCCTCTTCTTTGGGTGCACTTTGATGTCAACAGAATCGACGTCCTTTTTCCACGACGCCTGACCTCCGCGAAGCTTGTTTTTCACGACATGTTGACATGCTCCTCTCTTGAAACAGAGGTAGGGGGTTTGCTTCAATTTTAATTGAATAAAATCGTTCATCGTTCATCATTGATACCATGTTTTTTCTTCGGCCATATGATACCGCCTAACGCGGAGTGTGAGGGCCGAAAGAACTGGGCCCAATGACCCTTTATTGATCCTTGTTTTTTTTGGAGGCGGTGACGGAATAGGTGATGACGACCGAAGGAAGCGGCGACCGTATGCCGGACGCATGGACAAGAACTGCAGCCCACATCAGCGGGCCGCTTGGGCAAATAAGAACAGGCCAGCCCCAGCCGATCGGGCTGGAGGACCACAGTGCCTCCAAGGCACCGCGCAACGGAGGACCACGGCTCGTGATCCGCAGGCCGCTTCGGTGTCGGACGGGCTGGCCACCTGCGGGCCGGGATGGAGAACGTCTCGGCACTCGTAGGTGTCACGTGGGATAATCTGGGGATGCCCATATTGGCCGATCATGCCAGGAAGACCGATAGGCTTCGACCGGCCGGAAAGGAGGGCGGCGCCGCTCTGCGCCGCCAGCTCGGGAACCCCCCCCCCCCCACCCGCATCGCGCGACCAGCCGGGCCGAGTCGCAGCAGGACAGGCCGGTCCGTGCCCCGCCAGGCTAGCCACACACTTCACCGGGCCAGTCCGACACCACCTAGGTCGGACACGCCGAAACAATGTCGACCCAACCAGCCAGCCCACTGGGCATGATGGGTCGGGCCCGATTTACATAAACGTGGATAACATAAGTACTGCGTGTCCGAACGACACGCCGTCTATGGCACTGGGACCCTCACGATAAATAGATCCTTTTGTGATACACTAAGTGAGTTTCGGATGACCTTGGAAAATGACTGGGTTTGGAACAAGCGTAATTTCAACTGGGCCCCTCGAACAGAAAAACCAATAACTCTCAGTCCGGGTGTCCAATTGACGCACCGTCTATCGCATTGGATTCCGTTTTATGAGACGGAACTTCAGGATACATAATTTTTTTACTTCGTGATAGTTGATGAATTAACCCCTTGGCTCGAGGAGCAGACCCTACCATAATCGAGCGTTCTGTGTGCGGGAACTCTAATGCTGGCTGCAACTGCGACGACTACCGTACCAGAATCCTCTGTGGGTTCGACGATGATGGCTACAGTACTGGAATACTCCGTGGGTTTGATGATGATGACAACTATACTGGAATCCTCCGTGGTTTCGACAGCTATGACTATTGTACATGTATCCTATGTGGGACTGACCATTTGATTTCTATTCTAGTATCATCAGAGGGTCCGACAGAGTATCTGGTCTAGTAACCTACGTGGGTCCGGTAGCTTAGCAGGTCTAGTATCCTACGTTGGTCTGAGAACATAGATGTATCAGTGACTACATATTATCATCTCTATCGCAATACGAAATATGTATACCTGTGTGAGCTGAGTATTGACCTTCAAACACTATCATCGATGTGATTGACTTACTATCCTCTGTGGAGTGGTTTGTGATTGGGCTTGAGGGTTGGAGCTGAACTGTGACTAATAACATAGGTATATGTATGGGAATATGCCTATGTAGAGTTGGTTGATACTTCGTGATTGTATCCTTATTTTGTGGTTTATCCTTCTTGGATTCTGGGATACCTTCGGGGGTCTCGGGGTACCTACTGAGTATCGTATACTCACCCCTGCACGGGCTACGCCCGCAATACTTTTTATTGGATGCAGAAAAAGGACAACACTAGTTGAGGTGGAGACTTGAAGAGCTGGACGGTACCCGGAAGTGTACCACATTGCGAGAGGTACACGAGACGTATGGTCGGACCTAAGGTGTTGAGGAGTCCATCTTTACCCACCATTTAGGTTGGATTTCTGGAGGATGACTCAGTGGTTTCTATTTTACTTTATTGCAGTTGTACTAGCTTTTCAGTTGTACTTTACAAATTTTTGGGCCTGTATTTCCGGACCCTTTCCATTCTGAAATTGCTTTTGTATTCAGTATTACTTAGTGCTTACTTCTATTTCATACTCTATTGTGTTGTTTACTTTTATAAATTAAATGACTTCCCTTTTAACGGGATTTACGACGTTGGTATTAGAGGATTCGGTTCTACCATAGAACTCAGGACTCTTATCATTCATTTCTGTGAATCAATAGTGTTAATAGTATTGATTGTGGTTTTTTAGTCCTCGGAGTCCAGTGTGGGTGCGGTGGCCGACAACTCCATACACCAAGACCCTGACCGCTAATTTCCGACTCAGTGCACGAAAACAATGATTCCATGTGTGTTTCCTTTGAAATTTTTTCATTGTGATTACATTATGTCATCTCACCAGGTATACTGTTTTAACCGTGGTACAAATTTTTCTTTTCAGGATGACCCCATGAAGGCCACCATCTAGGGTTCCGAGTTACGTATAAGATCGAAGCCCACCGAGCGATGAGGCCTCTGTGCAGGGCCCCATCACAGCAGAGGTACCTGTTGTACCACTACCTGTTGGGCCACCAATACTACCATCCCTAGAAGAAAAGAGCTCACGCCGCCTAAGTGCGTTACAAAAGTTCCAGCGACCTAGGCTGCCCAGGTTCCGCGGAGAGACGGACCAACTGGTAGCTGAGGATTTTTTGGAGGCTGTTGTCAGAGTTTTCAGACTGGAAGGGACACCATCCGACCTTATGGTGGTCTTTTCCATGAGTCTTCTACACGCAACAACAGGAAGATAGTGGGGCCAGATTCTCTAGGTGCATAACGATGCATCTTTACTCTGATCGTACATTGAGAGTCTCTTCCGCTTGGAGTTTGTTCCAGCCACCCTTCGTGTGGTGCGGATTTAAGAGATACTTCAACTGTGGTAGGGTAGCATTACAGAATCTTGGTACTCACCGAGGTTTACCGACCACTCGCACTACACCACAAACATGGTACGAGACCCATTCTTTAGGTCCTGAACCTTTGAGCAGGAACTCACACTTGAGATCAGGGCTTCGATGATCTCCCTCAGCATTCTTACACATGCGGGAGTGCTGGATCGAGCCCTTCTTGTGCAGATCGTTCTCACTGAGCTTACACCAGTAGTGAGACCCACCACAGGGTGACACGTAGTGGAATATTCTCCATCCAGTAGTCGAAATTTTATGCAGATGTCCAAGAGGACCAGGACATCATGTGAGAGACCTCAGGATACAGATATGGTTGTGCGGGAAACACAGAACAGATCCAGATTTACGAGGAGCAGGCAGTGTTATGCATGCGGTGGGCAGGGTCACATGGCTTGAGACTGCCCGAACCACCATTCAGATGAGCATAAGATAGTAGAAGGACGTCCCAAGAAGAGGCAGAGTTTCGACCAGGGTGGTCCTCCAGGAGCGGCCGGACGAGACATAGGAGCTGGACGAGCAGCGAGTGGTGGACGACGTTTTGGGGCTCTACCACCACCACCACCATGAGGACCACCCCGACCACAGGGGGCTAGCAGATAGGGGCATGAACAGCTCCAGGAAGTCGAGGCATATGACCGCGGTACACTTGAGATGATTCGAGGTACTATATCTGTCAACTCCACCATTGATGTTGTACTTATAAACATAGGTGCGAGTAATTATTTTGTTGCTACTACCCTTGTTTGGAGCTCAGAAAATCTGACGGAGTCGTTGGCCCAATCCTTATGGCTAGAGACTCCTACGGGTGTAGACTCCACGATTATGCACTGGTGATGGTAGTGTGAGATTACTCTAGTATATGAGAGCTTCGGTTGGGATCTTCTTGTATCGGCGTCGAGGGCTTACGACGTCATTTTGGGTATGGACTGGTTGTCTACAGTCCATGCTCAAATCAACTACATTAGGCACAAAGTGCGGTGTGTCTGCACAGATGGGACCAGGTTCACCTTCACCGGAAAGAACGGAGCCTTTGCAGCGCAGGATGGACTATCACAGAAGATAGGGCAGTCGATCACACATCAGTTGTCTAGCATCATCCTCGGAGCGGTTGATGAGAAGAGTCCGAGTTTTCCTATTGTGGTGGATCAGTACGTGGATGTTTTTCCTGATGATGTTCTAGGACTACATCCTTGAAAAGAGGTAGACTTATACATTGACATATTCCTCGATACAACACTGATATCTACTATAGAATATCAGATGGCTCTCGCTGAGCTTCGTGAGCTGCGGGCATAGGAGGAGGACTTACAGTGGAAGGGATTCATCTGATGCAGTATTTTACCCTGTACTTCTCCAATTTTGTTTTCCAATATGGTGGATGGGATCTTACGATTGTGTGTCGAATACCGTCTCCTGAATTAGGTGACCATGAAGAATAGGTACCCACTCCCGAGTATTGACGACCTATTTGATCAGCTCAAGGGTGAACGATGGTTCTCGAAGATAGACCTCAGGATAGGCTATCACTTGCTCAGTGTTTGATACGAGGATGTGCATAAGACATCCTTCTGGTGTGAGTATGACCACTATGATTTCTTGGTTATTCCCTTTGGTTTAACCAATGCTGCAGTGGTGTTCATGAGTCTCATGAACAGGAACTTTCAGCCTTACCTTGATCGCTTTGTTGTAGTATTCATCATTGACATACTTATTTACCCGACTACTGAGGAGGTGCACACCTACCACATTCAGGTTGTACTGGCTACACTCCAAGAGCACCAACATTATTTTAATCTCTCGAAGTGCCAGTTTTGGATTCTAGAGGTTCTTTTATTGGGACACATCATCTCTGAGGCTGGAGTTGTAGTGGATCCAGTGTAGATTGAGGAAGTTCATTGTCCGGAGCAACCCAGGAGTGTGACAGAGTTGTGGAGTTTCATAGGTATGGCTGGGTACTATCATAGATTTGTTCCAGACTCCACTAGAGTTGCAGCACTGCTTTCATCTTTGACAAAGAAGCGGAAACCCTTCGTGTTGTCATAGAGATTCCAGCAGTGCTTTCAGGAGCTGAGACAGAGATTGACTAGTGCACCCATCTTGACGATACCAGAGGAGGGTGTTGGGTAAGTAGTTTACTACGATGCACCAGGGACCAAACTTGAGTGTGTCATGATGCAGGAGGGAGTGGTGATCACTTATGGTTCTCATCAACTAAGGCATCAAGAGCAGAACTACGCTACCCATGACCCGTAGTTAGCAGTAGTGGTCTTCGACTTGAAGATGTGGCGACACTATCTGATGGGAGAGCGCTTTATAGTCTACTCTGACCACCAGAGTCTAAGGTATATCTTCTTGTATAAGGAACTGAACCAGAGACAGCGGCAATGGCTCGAGTTCCTCTAGGACTATGACTTTGAGATAGTCTATAATTATGGGAAGGGGAACGTTGTAGCTAGTGCTCTCAGCAAGAGACCGGGAATTCACCTGCTAGGAGAGGGGACGAAGTAGCTAGCCACGTTGCAGATATACTTTTTGGATATAGATGGAGTAGCCTTTCTTCATTCCCTCATAGTCACTCCTCTACTTATTCATCGAGTCAGAGACCCACAACGTGGGAATATTGACTATGAGACGTGATGTGCTCAGATATCCATAGGGCAGGTGCCTGATGGATTTTCTAAAGGAGTGGAGCACATCATCCTCCTTAGGGGACGTACTATGGTACCAGTTGCACTACAGGAGGAAGGGCTAAGAGAGTTTCACACTTCCCCTCTAGCGGTACATCCAGGAGTGGCGATGATGTACTAGGACCTCTGACGACAACACTAGTGGCTGAGTATGAAGAAGGTTGTAGCATAGTTCGTTTCACGATGCCTCAATTTTTAGGAAGTGAAAGAGGATCACCAGGTACCAGCAGGCCAGTTAGAACCCTTAGAGGTCCCAGAGTGGAAGTGGGACGGGATATCCATGGATTTTATGATAGGGTTTCCACGTACATCTTGAGGACACGACTCTATCGAGGTGATCATAGACTGACTCACCAAGTCGGCCAATTTCCTAATGATCAGAGAGCAGGGCTCAATATAGATCTTGGGAAGCCTCTACATTCATGAGATCGTACAGCTTCGTGGTGTTACATAATCTATTGGTTCTGATAGTGATTCTTGTTTCCCTTCACGGCTATGGAAGGGGTTATAGGAGGCTTTTGGGATGCAGCAACGTCTGAGCACCACCTTCCATCCTCAGACGGACGACCAGATAGAGAGGACCATTCAGACTGTTGAGGGCATGCTCTGTGCTTGTGTCCATGACCTTGGTCTCACTTGGGAACATCATTTATCCTTGGTGGAGTTTGCGTACAACAATAGCTACCACTCCAACATCGGGATGGCACCATACGAGGCGATGTACGTCCGACCGTGCAGATCACCTCTTTGCGGGACTGACCCTGGGGAGTCAGCACTTGTAGGACCAGAGATGGTTCAGGGTACGATGAAAAAGGTGAAGATCATCCAAGAGCGGATGAAGACTGCACAGAGAAGATAGAAGTCCTATGCTGATAGAAGATGGAGACCAATGGAGTTCGAGGATGGCGACAACGTCTTCCTATAGGTCTCTCCTCTACATGGACTATGAAGATTTGTCCGGGGTGGAATGTTATCTCCATGCTTCATCGGACCGTTCCAGGTCCCCAGTAGAGTTGACGAGGTGGCTTATCGCCTAGCCCTTCCACCTTAGTTGCACCGGGTGCATGACATCTTCCACGTATCTCAGCTGAGGAGATGCGTGCACGACCCATCCCACTTCATCGAACACGTGGAGTAGGACATCGATGATGGTGAGACATAAATGGAGGTCCCAAGGGAGATTGAGGAACGACATTAGCGGGTACTACGTGGATGGTTGATTCCTCTGGAACGCATTCGCTGGCAGCATGGGAACCTCTAGGAGAATACGTGGGAGGGGGAGGCTTAGATTCATGTTCAATACTCCCATTTTTCTCCTAGTGTGTGTTGTAGCATTATGGTGATCTAAAACCTTGAGGTTGGAGTAATGTAAAGACCTGGCTATTTCAAAGAAACTTTTTCATAAATACTTTGGAATTTTACACATCTTCGGTTTCTGACGACACCTAATTCAGAGGCTCGGTGTGCCCAGAATCATTTTCTGATGTTTTGTTCTAGTATGTACAGTAAACATACATGCGGGTTTTTATATCGTATGAACTGGTTCTTGGAATTGAATTCTGAGGACGCTGATTAACTTGCAGCGCCGGTATTCACATAAGGGGACTTTTACTGCAATTGCATTTTATGCGGGTTGAAAGTTAATTTTTGGGGATTTAGAATAAATTAAATAAAATTGTTGTATACAATTTTATTTAAATTTGATAGTTATATCCTACAATGGGAAGTTATAGTTGGGGCCCACACCCTCATAACCTCCCATGAGAGGATAATGTGTGGTGGGGCCCACACGAACCTCAATCCTTTCTTCTTCCCTCAACTCCCCATTAACACCACCATTTAATTAATTTGACAACATTCCCCTTAATTAATGTGATATCATTACTCCCACTCTCCCAATAGATTTTTACAACACTTTTAATTAATCAATTGAACTCTTCAATTAAATAATTAAAGAGTTTGATTTTTGAACTTCATGTGTGAAGAAAATAATAGCCTTACCTCTTATTTTGATTTAGCAATCGTTGTGTTGGGACAACTTCGGGGAAAGATCTGGAGAAATAAAAGAACAATGTTCTTCTCTCGACGAAGAATAACTCCGACGAAGAACGTAGGAGACTTTTCCATCGACGCTTCTCCTTCGAGCGCACTCTGATGTCAATGGAATTGAGGTCCTTTTTTCAGGACACCCGACCTCTGCGATGCATGTTTCCCGCATCTCGTTGACGTGCTATGCTCTTGAAATCAAGGTATGGGGTTTGCTTCAATATTAAATGAATAAAATTGTTCTTCATTCATCATTGAAACCATGTTTTGTTTTCGGCCATATGATACCGCCTAACGCAGAGGGTGCAGGCCAAACGAACACACCCTAACAACCTTTCATTGATCCTTGTTTTTTCTATAGAGGCAGTGAAGGAAGAGGTGATGACGACCAGAGGAAGTGGTGGCCAAATGCCGGTCCCGTGGGGAGGAATCGTGGCTTGCATCCACAGGCTGGTCGGCCGAATAAGAACCAGCCGGCCCAAGCCGGCCGGGCTGGAGGACTACGACGCCTCTAAGGCGCCGCGCTGTGGAGGACCGCAGCCTGCACTCCGCGGGCCGATTTGGTGGCGGACCGGCAAGACGTTTGCGAGCCAAGATTGTGAAGGTTGCGGCACCCGCAGGTGCAGTGCGGGAGAACCGATGCCCGCTTTCACCAGGAAGACCGGCCGACCGGACAGAAGGGCGGTGCCACTCAGCACCGCCGGTTCGGAAACTCCCCCCCCCCAGCATCGCTCGGATAGCCGGTCCAAGCCGCTCGGCCAGTTGGGACGTGTCATGGCCTGCAAGGCCAGGCCGTGCCCCGCCGGGCTGGGTCGCGCCCCATCGGGCCGGGTAGCGCGCTTCACCAGGGAGGACTGACACTAGCCGGGTCAAACCCACCCAAACCAGGTCGACCCGACCCGCCAACCCACTTGGCCGGATGGGCCATACCCGATTTACTTAAACATGGATAACATAAGGACCACACATCCAAATGACGTGCCGTTTGCGGTACTAGGAACCTCACGAAGAAGCAACCCTTTTGAAATACTCTATGTGAGTTTTGGATGACTTTGTAAAATGGCCAGGTATAGAACAAGCGTAATTCAAACTGGGCCCCTGAATGAAATAGCCAATAACTCTCAGACTGGGAGTCCGATTGGCGTGTCATCTGTCGTGTTTGGTTTCTTTTGACGAGACATAACTTCTGGATACAACAACTATGGGGTTCATGATAGTTATTGTATCGACCCATTGGCTCGAGGAGCGGACCCTCGCGGAATCGAGCGTGTCATGTGCGAGAACCCTAGAGTCGGCTACGACTACGATGACTACCGTATTGATATCCTCCGTGGGTTCGATGATGATGGCTACCGAACTGGAATCCTCTGTGGATTCAACGACTGCGAAAACTATATTGGAATCCTCCATGGGTTCGACAGGGATGACTACTGTACTTGAATCCTACGTGGGTCGGACAGTTTGACTTCTGTACTTGTATCCTGAGTGGGTCCGACAGAGTAGCTACTCCGGTATTCTACATGGGTCAGATAGCTTAGGTGGTCTAGTATCCAATGTGGGCCCGACCGCTTAAATGAATTTTTGACTACATATGATCATCTCTATCGCAATATGAAAGATGTATACCAATGTGAGCTGAGTGTTGGCTTTCAATCATTATCATCGATGTGATTGACATAATATCATGTGTGGACTAGGTTGTGATTGGGAACGAGAGTTGGAGCTGAACTGTGATTGATAACTTAGGTTTATGTATGGGAATATACCTATATAGTATTTTTTGATAATTCTTGATTGTATCCCTCTTCTTTGGTTAATCCTTCGTGGATTCTGGGAGACCATCGGGGGTATCGGGGTGCCTATTGATTATTGTATACTCACCCCTGAACGGGCTACGCCGGCACTACGTTGTGTTCGATGCAGATGGCAGAAAATACTGACCGAGTTGGAGACTTATAGAGTTGGAAGGTACCCAGAGGTGGACCACTAGGCGAGATGTACATGGAGAGGACGGTCATACCTGAGGTGCTGAGGAGGCCATCTGTACCCACCGTTCAGGTGGGATTTCTAGAGGACACCTCAGTGGTTGTTGTTTTACTTTAAAGCAGTTGTACTAGCTTTTCAGTTGTACTATACTTACTATTGGGCTTGTTTTTCCATCCTCGTTCATTTTCACACTTACTTTTGAATTCAGTATTACTTAGTGCTTACTTTTATTGCGTACTCTATTGTGTTGTTTACTTTTATAAGGGGAATGCCTTCCCTTTTAATGGGATTCATTCTTTTGGTTCTAGTAGTCATCCCCTGGCCTATGGAAGGTGAGCTTGGGGTAGTCAAGGCACGTTCCACGAGGATGGGTCGTGACAATAATCATGGTTTTTTAGTATTAAATCCTTTGACGTATGTTGATAAAAATATTTACTTCTATTAAATATATTTTTTTCTTAAAATAAAAAAAATGATTGCATAAGATTGATATGAGATATATTCATATCGTTAAAAAATTCAATCAAATATAATTCTCTGATGATTCATTGAAACTATGGGATCATTTGATAGGTTTTCTATATTTGATTTTATATCAATTACAACACACTTTTTTATGAGTATTCATCCCATAAAATCGATGAGTGGTTTATTCATATCTACAGATAAATAAATTTATGTTTTTTTATTATAATTTAAAACAATACATTGTCAACTTATTGATTTTTACCATTTGAGATAAGTTTTTAAAGATAGTTAAATCTATTAAAATGTCATATTTAGCCATTTTGACGACACTACCCAGGGAAAAATGTGAAATTTATTCCTAAATATTACGATTAAATCCGTAATATTTTTTATGATTTCATTCAAATTTTAGGTCATTTTCATGGTTTCAATCATTTTATGATTGTTTTTTCAACTTTTTTGTCAAAAAAAACTATCTTTTCATCATTATGGGAAAACTGCAAGTCTGATTGACATGAGGTCAAGTCCTAACATTCCCTAACTAATCATTTGGGTTTTTATGAGTTTACTATTATTTGAGATCAATTGTAATATTTTAAACATATTAACAATTTGAAATAATTTTTTATTGTATGATTTGTTTTGATCATTAAGAAAACAGAATAAATAAGAAATCGATATAGTCTACTTATACAATTAGAAGATAAATGGTGAATATTATTATAATATTTCAGGACAATATAATTTAGGTTTTCTAGTCATGACCACTTTATATATATTTAATAAAACTAAAATATTCAAAATAAACATTTTTTTATTATGAGCTCACCAAAAATCAGATTGACCAACTATTATAGTCTACTTATACAATTAGAAGATAAATGGTGAATATTATTATAATTTTTTATTTATTTTTATTTATTGGTTCTTCTTATGCCTAATACATTACTTATTTTCCTTCTCCTCATGACATTATGTAATGTTCCCATCATTATATATAATATGTATTCCATTGTATTAGAATTATAAATTTTAATTTCAAAATTCTATTTCTTTATCCCAATATTTTCATTTCATTTCATATTGGACTATAGTTTCTATATTCTATGTCTACATGAGACTCGTCTACAACTTCTAGTTTCATTCCTATATTTTATTTGACTACTAAATTCTTCCTCATAACATTCCTTATTTGGGAATTTGGATTTCTATATTAACTATTATTTTCATTTATTTTTACACTATTTACAATTTTACTTCTATTTCTTATGATGTCTCATACTCTACATATATTTTCAACAAATTCAAATATCACATATGCATCTACTTACATTTATAAATTCTAACTTCACTCATTTCAATTATATGTATTTATTTCATTTCATTTCATTATTCTAATGTTTATATTTGAGTTTTGTTAATATATTTTTTGTCATTTGAACAATATTTCTTATTATACATTAATTGTTATTTCATAGATAATATTTTACAGATTTCATATCTACTGATTTTTTCAAAAATCACTTATTGTTCTGGATCTGTTTAGTGATTTTTATCTTATGCTTGAAACTTCTAATTGATATTTTTTTTGCTTCAGTCATTTAAAATTTTTATTTTTCTTCTGAAATATTTTCTCATTTACTACATATCATTTTCCCTTTTTGGGTACTTTATTTTTCCTTTTCATGTTGTTTTATATTATTAATTTAAATTCATTTTATATTTTTTCACCGATATTTCTGTATTGTTTTTTTATATTCATTGTTTTATCAAAGTAATAAAGGATAATTCATGGGTCTTCTTGAATTTTTTAATATATTTGATTCATATTCTATATTCTAACATCAATATTATTCTTCTACTAATTAATTTGGTTCTTCATTCATTCTCTTAAATCCTATTAAATATTTTCTTCAAATTATAGTTTTTATTATAAAACTATTTCCACACATTTTTTTACATATTTTTTCATTACATTATTATGAGAAATTCATTATTTATTTCTTCTACTTCTAATACAATAATGACATTCCCCTTCTATACTTGGTATTTTTGATTCTTTTTCACCCCTTATATTTCCACTTCTAGCACTTCATTATAGTTCCCCAATTATGTTAACGTCAATTACATATTATAATTATGTTGTTCTTTTAACTTCAAATTATTATTATATATATTGGCATATTCATTTAATACTGTTTTTAATTTTTCTCTTGTATTATATGATCAAAAATATATTTTAATTATTTTTTTACATTTGGTTGTTATCTACCTAATGTCTTATAAAAATTCTCTCAAATTTTTTTATTTTCAATTGTTCTTCATCATTTTATTTGTATACATCCCCAACTATGCCATTAGATCATCACTGTCAATTTCAAATTTTAGCATCATATTATACTTGTGAATTTAATTTAATCCATGATATATTTTTTTTATTTGAATATTACTTCAAATTTTTATATTTCTTTTTTTATTCTACCATATCATATGAATATGTTTTGGTATTTCATTTTTTATTTTGATTTAAATTATTTTTTCCACAAATTATTTTATTTCTACATCAAATCCCCATTTTCTACTACTTTTTTTTAATGACTTTTATACCATGTATGATCTTTCTCAAACACTGTATTTGGAAGCTTCATTTTCTAATATTCCATATTATTATTTAGTATAGGTAAATTATATTTAAATTTAATAAAAAATTGTATTAGTTATTATATTTTCCATGAATAATTTATCAATTTCCACGTCAAGTATACGTGATTATAAATCTATATGTGTGCCTTATTTCACTATCATAAATTTAAAAATTTTAGTATTTTTTCCAAATAAATTACACTACAACAATTTTTTTAGCTAGAAAATATATTTTCATATTTAAATAATCACTCTAGTTGATAAAAATTTATTGGTGTTTTCGGTTTTAATATATAAACCATATGTATGAATATATTTTACTTATTTTCAGTATTATCAATAATATAATTTTTTTAGAAAATGAATATATCATGTAAAAGAAATATCATCTTTGAAAGTCATTAGTATAATATTGATTTGTGTAATGTGTTTTATGGATAGAAGTTTATAAAATTTTATTTTTTATCCCTAAGAGACTCTTGAATGGTGGTGTGGTTTCCAATGAACTATAGCAATCAATGTAAAATAATATGATATAAGATTACAATACATCTTATTAAATATTTTACATGTATATTTTTATATAATTTATTTGAGATCATAATTTTTTGTTTAATTGTCAATTTTATGTAACAATAATTTTTTTTTCTGTTAACTAAAATTAAAACTAATAATGTTGTAGGTGGATTTATTTTCAAAAAGTTACACTACACCCCCTCATATATAAAACCATTATAAATTCATGACTGTGTTAATAATTGATAAAAAACAATCACCCTCATTTTTGGGTAATTTCTATTTAGATATGAAATTGATATCAATCAGATCGATGCTTATATTAATCAAAATAAACATTATACTATTTTAATGTTGACCAGATGTGTTTTTTATGTTATCATTCCAAAATCTATTAGGATAGTTGTTGGGGGGGATCTAATACATTCAAAGGGTAATTGGGTTCATTTACTATTGGAAATCCAATTTTCCACATTTTGATAAGGGTTGGTGGTCATGTTGATGCTGATCGGACCCAAAAATATTATTATATGTTATGTGATCTATATGGGTTGGGCAACCTAGGTCTGTCATCACATCCTATAGAAAAAATTCATTTTGGGGGAGTGGAGAAACGCAATGATCCTCACTCTATAATGTTAATTATATTCATATTCATATCTCCTGATATGGAATTTTATATTCTTATAGATACATGATTATTCTGAAGAGTATCATATTATTAGTATTCATATGTTATATAATAGACATGAAAAGGGTCAAAGATGTATATTCCAAGTAGATGATGTGTTGTATTTACATTAAGAAGCATCATTCTGTAAGTAATTAACCTTCTAAATATGCATAATATATATCGTAGTTGGAATTTATTATTAGCAAATATTGTGGGATCATTACAAAATCATTTTTTTTAATTTTCACTCGAATAATGATTTTTTTAATAACACCATTTCCATTTATTTTACATCAACTGAACATAATTTCACATCATTATTTATTATTATTACACTAAAGAGATCCATTAAAAGTTATGTTAAAACCATTTATGGTTCAAAACATTATAGTGTATAAAATGAAGAATGAAACCTCTATTTTACAAAAAAATAAAGGATAATAATCTTTGTGTTATTTTATATTTTTATGAACCGACCATACATATATTTGAATCCCTATTTTTAAAATATTACTGGATGATTAGTTTTATTTATAAAATCTTATTATCTTGATATCTTAATTAAAATATGATAATACAGTTAAACCATGTTAGGATTCTAATAATTCATAGAAGAGTGAGCCTCAAATCAGTTTTGATTTATAAGAGTCAAAATCATTTCAATATGAGTATTGAATTTTTCAGTATGATTCAATTTATCTTTTTCATCATGTCAATATGAGTAAACATCATTTCAATATGGGTATGTAATTTCTCAATATAAATAGATAAAAAGTTAAGAGATGTTATCATTTATAAATAGAATCATTATAAAATGAATCTAGAGTCAAATATGAACTATAAGAATGTACCACACATCAATCCAGTTCCATGTTTCTTCAAATCATGGAAAAAACGATTTCATATTTTTAATACATATTACTAAATGATACATCAAACATGTAGTGGTAAACACTAGTATATTGAGTTTATATTTGAGTTAACATACCCAAATAAATGTTCACAAAATTTATTCTTTTTGTTAAATAACCAAACCCAAATTTGACATATGAATATCTCTATATGATCAAAAGTTTATTTTTCCCTATCATATCATTCTGAATGTCAAATTTCACAAAAAACAAGCTAGGGATAAAAATATTTTTTTAATGTTATATGGTAACATTGACTCTTTGTTGACTATATGAATAAATGTTTTTGTTATAAAGGTTATTTCTCATCATGATGTTTTAATGATGGGTTTTGGGCTATTCTATCTCACTATGGTTCCCAAAATGAAATAGATAATTTTTAATGATATTGGTTTTATAGTTTATTGGATCTATTTTTTTGTTTTTAAATAGGGTTTTAACTAAAAAATCATTATGTGATGACTCCTGTGACATCATTACTCATCATTTCCCTCAATTATTCCATACAAGAATCAGTAGTCCTTATTTTGATTGATGTTTTTATATCATATGTTATAAATTATTTTGTCCCTTCAATTCATTATATTTCCTTCATTCATATTTATTTTTGAGATATACTATTTTTATTTTAGGATAATGTATGGCCATATGTTATTTTAATTGAAACATTGTCATGGGATATTTGAATGAATAAATTCTAGGGTAGTTCCCCCCATTTCCTCTTATTTTTACACCATCCTTCATTGAAAACGTGAATAAATATTTTATTGAGTTATATGGTTGGTTTAGCTTATGTTTAAAATAACTAATGACATGGAACACTTTATGATATAATGAAAAAACATATTTTCCCGCTAGTTTTATCATTATATGATGATAAAATTCAACTTCCATCAATCTTGGACACCGAATTAAAAGAAGAATTTGAGGTATATCATAATTCTTCTCTCCTGTATTTGTTAAAATATGACATTAACAACTATTTCCCCATTGAGTGTATGGTAATTGATGGATAATGAATATAATCAATCAGAACTAATAAAATTGGAAAGGATGGGTGTTCTTAAATGTGTTTACAAGATTTGGTGTGATTAATTATGAGATTTTTCATTTTTTTTGTAAAAATCACTCTAACCGTTAATGTTTTTATTCAAAATGGCTGATGAAAATTGAGAACTATTGTTGTAATTCATTTTCTGAACTCACCAATCATAAAATATCAATCACATCAACATTTCTAAATACTGTTTTTTGTGAATATATATTATTATATGGATATACTCATATAAGGGATGATATAATGTAATAAAACCACGATAGTAATAAAAAATGTCGTGATTAAGTGATATATAATATTGTTCTATGTCTGGTGAGGTATTTTCGGAATTTTCCAGGATGTTTTCTTTTTAATATGAATTATAGAGTTATTGTTCTGCTATGATCGGATATAGAAATGTTGAATACCAAGCGATGACAATGGTTTTAGAAAGGGGTTTTTTATGTATTGTTTTTATTTAATGGTTGGTGGTGTTTATTGGGTGATATTTGGGTTGTGGAAATGGTTTTTAATGCGAGGTAAAGATGATTCTTTTGAAATTATTGGGTTAATGTGTTCTATTTTTTCTATTGATTATAGGTGTTTATTAATGTTAAAATTATTAAAAAAATGAATTTACTGATTTTGGACTATAATTCATTGTGAGGAACTTGATTTATAGATTAGATTATTAAGAATTGGTTTCAATGGAATTGGAAGAAGATAAATTAGAAATGTAGTCTTGATGTGTGTGGTTTTTAAATATAGGTTGACCATAATGGATTTTTAAACTGTGAATGATAAAAGAATTATAATATCTTATGAATAGATGAGATTATAATGAAAGGGGAATTTTGGGTTTTTTGGGGTTATCTTTTTTGGTTTTTTTCATTTAGTGGATAAAGGATTTTGTGACAGATGTCATGAGGTGATTGGGTGGTGATGTCGGTAATGCTATAATTTTATTGATGTGGACCTTCTTTCTAGGTGCTTTGTGTTTTCTACAATCATTGTATTTTCATGGTATATCTATATGATCACCAAAAATGTCATGTACTATGTACTAACAACTAAATTTTTTGGGATATGTATTCCCTAATATCATGGATATGGATGGAACCCATGTTTAATTTTTCCCTCTTCCATTCTCCTCCTTTGAAATTAGTTTATGGATGTTGAAACTAGTTGGTCAAGTGTATTAAATGATGACAACACTCCTTTTGGTGATGCGAAAATATTATATTACATGATTTTTTTTGGGGTCATTCCTAGAGGAAGTGGTAATTAGGATGATGTACTTCACCATTATGATATCCTATTTCCCTATTTACAATGTCAAGGTTGGATATATGGTAGTACAAAGGATTATTTGGAAAATATAGTTCATATTTTCATATATATTGATGTTATAATAGGAATATGGTTCATATAATAGGTTGGAAAAGGTATGATTATGACCTAAAAAAGATCATTCTAAGATTGGCATGTGATCATTGATATATGTAAGTGATGAGAGAACAAGATGTTTTTAATTTGCGTGTGAGAGCCAGATATCTATGGCGATGTGGATGTGGTTTTCAATTATTTACGTTCTATGTAGAATAATTTAGTAACATGGATGCCTTCTTTTGTGATTTTTCAAATGAAAGTAAGGGATTATTAGTTATCTATTTTTACTTCTTGTATGTTTTTTAGTTTAGAAATTTATTTACTTGGATAACCATTCCATATTTTCATGTGGTACCATTGTTATTATTGTATTGAGTGTACAGGTTATGATCAATCTATGTATATATGATCTATTATAAGGTTTCTCTGTGGCATTCATATACCAAGCTCAATAATTATTACTTGGGTGATGTTATTGTAATGTATTTATTTACTTATGAATTTCCCTTAGTAGTGATGAATTTTTGAGTTTCTCATTTTAACACATGCCTTGAATGGTAAGATTTTGGTTATTTTATATTACTTTGATATGGTTTTGATTGGTTTTTGTAATATTATCTTAGATACTTTTCATATATTATGTGGTTAATTCCATACATTATGTGTGCTTTAACCATTGTTTATTTTATTTCTGGATTATTATTAGAGGAAATCTATGTTGTCCCTCTTCAACATTATTACTACATTTGAGGG
The DNA here is from genome assembly GCA_963277665.1 of Viscum album. Classification (NCBI taxonomy): domain Eukaryota; kingdom Viridiplantae; phylum Streptophyta; class Magnoliopsida; order Santalales; family Viscaceae; genus Viscum; species Viscum album. Next base: position 560,944,850 of record OY728147.1, on the reverse strand, counting down.
GTAATAGAGTAGGTTGGGTGGTCCTAAAAATTGCCTCTCATTGTTCATCATTCATATATTTAGTCCTTCAATGATTCAAAATATAATTTCATTATATTTTTATTATTTTATTCTGTTATTAAAATATGGGAACAACATTACACAATTATCAGCTGACCATAATTTCAGTGACCAAGATCAATTGACTAATCATGCAATGGACTAAATCATGCATCAGCTATAAACATCCATCCAGACAATCTTTTTTTTGGGAACCATGGTATCACTCCATTCATATCATGAAATAATAATTCTTTTTTTTTTCATTCCATTCATGCAATCCATATTGTGGGATTATTCTATCGTACAGTTTCATAATCTATTACATGGGTTAACATATCAACCATATTTTGGATTCTTGGTATCTTCTATATGTATTTCTCTTAATTCAATTATATTTTTTTAATGAAATGATAGATCTGTATAATATAATTCATCAATCCATGGAACACCATATCCTTTTCTGAATATGTTTCACAATGGATATCATAGAAAAATATATATCTTTTTTACTCCATCTAAGATCTTTTAGATTTTCCATTATGTATATAGATCCATGCCTACATTCTTTTTTTGAAACAAAATATAAATCAATTTATTTAATTGAATTTTTTTATATGCATAAAATCATAATGTTTATTATTCATACGTTAATGAAAATGAATCTGGTTATGCTCTTTTAGTTATATAAATCTCTCACGATGAATGCATCAACTAATCATTTTAATAGATCATTCACCCCAAAATGAAGGGAATACTTTTCTATTAAATTAATATATAGAAGGATCTAAATAGGTACAAATGAGTTTCATAAACTGTATTCGACATTAAGATATGTGAAACTTAGTCTATTAAATTAATAAATGGTTGAGTAAAAATTATAAATGATATTAAACCCATTGGAAATAAATTGTATGAAACATTATCCCTGAACATGAAGAATTCTTCTATTTTTTGAGATGTTTATTTTAATAATTTAAAATTATAATTATCTATAGTAGAAACTAGATTATAATTAATCATTTAAAAGCTTTAATTGACCAAAAAGAGGTAAAATTCTTATGATCAGCACCAATGTTCTAGTTTTTCAAACTCTTTCAATCTTCATCCCAATGAATTGCATGTCTTGAATGGCATCATTACATTCAAAACGTCCATAGAACATATATTTTAAATTAGTTTTTGTGTCATCTTATAAATAAATATATAAAATTTCATTAATATATATAAAAATGATTAAATTATCATTATTCCATTTTTTCTAGATATTAGTGATCCGTGTTATATATCTTGAATGATTCCTGTGAAATAATTCCATTAATCTTATAATTGCATTATTTTATTCTTTCTCTAGGTAATATGTATTGTATACATTATATATACAAAGGAATGGTTCCTTTTTTTCTGAATCTTACTAGTTTTTTCATTTAAATGAATTATTCTTTCCCATCATGATGGAAAACAATATTGACATCCATTTACATAATTTACAAATCATCCAATAAAACCATATATAGAACTATGTTATGGGTAAAATGTTTAACTACTATTAAGATTATTTCAACAAAATTAACATGTTTCTTCTATTAAAATAAAATAAAATTCCAATCATACATTGTAATTGTTTCTTCCATTATCTAACTACTTTTCCTTCAAAAATCTCACACATTTTTTTATAATTAATGATTCTATCACTTCATACATAAATAATGAAACTATTTGGAGTCACTATGAAATGATTGCTAATATGAAATATTTTATTATCATTTTAAAGTTAAAAATTAATAATTCAATGTTGTCAAAAACCATTATATTGTTCTCATGATTCAAATTAGTCTCTATATCTATGTCAAATTCTATAAATATCATGGATATGAATTTTATACTTGTAATTAGACATCTGATACTACAACTTGAACATCAACAACTGTAGATCATTATATTTGATGTTTTAAACTATTTTTTCATCAGCATCTGGTGCTTTCAACACATATACACACGTTATCAATATGTTTTATCGTTGTGATAAAATATTTTTATAAATCTGGACATCAAAAATTAATTTTTCTATAACTTATTATTTTTACAATATCAAATAATTCAATTAAATTCCTCATTGAGGATAAAATATTTCATCTTAATTATAAATATCCTTTCAATATCCTTAAAATCATATCTGAAACATTCCTTAGAATATTCAATGATAAATCAAATTTAGATTTTGTATCAATATTTTCATTATCCATAAGATTTTCATGTATTTATTGTAAACAACCAATGATTAAAAGATGATGATCTTCTAGCCCATATATAGACCCTAAATCATAGGTTTGAACCTAGATATATATTTAAGATAGACATATATGAATTTTATATGTCAATAAATTGAATTATTCTTTCACAATTTATTTTGTTATTCCACAATGTAGCCACTAAATCCTACCATTTTCTGTAGAAATTGTATTCATCTGTTAATCAACTTTATTTTTTCCTTATTTTTGAGGACCACATTCTCATAACATATTTCTATCTTTTGATTGGTGTTTCAATTTTATTATTGGTGTAATATCTACAATTTCCCATCTAGATTCATTTTAATATTTGACCAAATTCTCTTTTACACAAGACTTTTCACTTAATAAACACCAAAAATACAAAATACATATGACTTAAACAATCAATATTATTTTTTAGAATCAATATTGATTGTTACAATATTGATAAACCCATAAATAGATATAATATATGTATTTACTCAAAAAATATTAGTGGATATGTTCAAATTTTTGGCTCCCAAGGTTCCCTATATCAAATTTGAATGAAAATTTAACTTCGTCCCTATCAGAAAACTATTAAACGTTCTTATTTTTATGAGAATAATTTTTTGCATTACATTATCTTCTAAAAAATTATTTATTTTTTTGACAAGTTGATAATGACTAAAGAGATAGAAATAAAATAATTTGAAATTATAAATTTTTTAAATACAATTTTTAATAAATTTATAGTCATTTAATGTGTCTCATTATTAACACCTTAGGAAACTATTAAAGACTCTCTAGTAATTTTTCATAAAAAAATTTAATACTACTATTGTAGTATTATTTATCAAGTTTTATAATAGAAATAATATTTTCAATTAGGCCAAGGACATGGAAGAATTTAATTAGATTTAATAGCCCATAAATCATCATATGAATGATGACATATCCATTTCCAAAAAATTCAACGGATTCATATTTTGATAGGGGAACTACCCATAACATCCATGATACATAGTTTATTATTAATAATTGATCTCCAATTAAATTGAATGATAATCTATATTTAATCACCGATGATTCTAATATTTTAATAATAGTTATAATCTAATTATTACTCCCTTGAAAATGACTAATAAAATTGAACTACAAGATGTTGAGGTTTTCTACTATTCTTTATATGACTATAGAAACTCTTCATAATATTCCAATGCTTCCCGAAACTAAGACATGTAACACCTTAACTATATGGATCTCTTAAATTATGTAAATCATATTTTTCAAACATTAATTTCCTATTATATTTATAATGATATGAAATTCATCTTCTACTGGTTTTAATTGAATGAATAGATGCTTCATGAATATCCCTAATATTATGCCCTTCATCATAGGGAAATTTTTTATCATAATACACGAAATCTATATTTTTATTGGGTTACTAACCATTGTATCCATAACATCTCACATTTCTAGAATTGAATTCCACAAAAGTAAAATCCATAAACCTTAAAACATATAACATCTACTAATTTGATATTCACATATATCATAATGAAATCATTCACATGATTATCCAATTCTGCTCCATCAGGAAAAATAAATCAAAACTAGAATCATAACATGAAAAAATATGTTTTGTTGGTTTTTCATATATTTCAACCAAATACATCATAATGCTCAACAATGTTTTCCTCAATGTGTTAATAAAAGTAAAAATTCATTCCACTTACATCACTACCAGAACCATAAAATTTATATCATGTATTTTTTCTTATTAGGTTATCGTTGAAATAATTTAAAACTATTTAGGGAAAATTCTTGTTGAGTTAAACATCTTTGTACACATTATAGATGAATAAAACTATTCCATTGAATATATTTATATGAATATTCCTTCCACCTGACTACATAAATGAGTTTTTAGATGTGTATTAATCTCCATTTTTGGAAAAAATTATTTTATACAACTTTTTAAGATAATTTGATACTTTGATCCACCATGAATCTAATAGAACCATTAGATCGTTACACATCAATCCACCAGAAAAATGCATGATGTAGCATAGCGAAAAGACCATACCACTATTATTTCCCACTATCTTCGTTCATGAGATGTGAGTGGAATTCACACCCTATATTATTAATTAATTCTCCCATCAGATATACTTGAATGATCATAAACAATCATAGAACCATAAACAAATTCAATAGTAAAACATGAAACAGTTGATTTGAAATCATTAAATTAAACATCGATTTATTTTGATTTTGATGATATAGACTATATTTATTAGAGAATTGGAACTGTAGCCATATATATTACCATTGAAAAGTAATTGATTTTAATAGTAACAATTTACTATTAAAAAGTAATTAATCATGATTATTTATCTATGCTACAACCATATAAAGAATGAAACTTTTTAGTAAGTCACCACATTCATAAATACTATTATAAGCCACTCAATCAAGTTAAACCTACTCCAAATGGAATAATTTTTGATATCACATGGTTGTTTTATTTCTTATACAAAAATATTGATAATCAATTATTTACAAACATTTGAATAATTAGTGGTAAAACCTATCATTACCAGAATATGAGAGCCACATATGATCTTACATCACATATGTATGTCCAATTGTAGTAATATACACATTACACCACTCCAACTTACAGAGGCCTAAATTCTAGTGATGAATATACATTTAATTTACAATGAAAAAACTAATATCGTATCCAACTACCAGTACAAATAACTCTATTCAAATACAATGCAATATAAAATATGGAAAAAAATATGACTTAAGACAATGTCACATATACATTATAAATATACATATTAAATCATATCATTCCATTTTATTTTATATATAACAAGACAATGTCTATAACCTAACCTAAAGATACAAATCATTCTAAATCAACATTAAGAAAAAATAAAATAAGAATATCAAAATTTAACACATTAAAAAACTATTTCTTTTCAATTAATAAAATTTTTATATATTTTTTAAAAAATAAAAGTATCTATGAATTAAATTATGATAATAATAATATTTTTCCTATAAACGAAGAATAATTTCCATTTTTCTCTTTAAATTATTTATAAATATGACTCTTGAACAAAATCAATACCTTGAAACATTAATAAATTTATTATTCCATTAAAAAAAACTACAACAATCATAATTTTTCCTATGTTTTTAAAAATTTCCGTCATAAAAAAACTGATGATATTATTTATTATTCCATTAAAAATAAATATTTTTTTAGATTTCATAAATTATAATATTTTAAGGCCTTTAAAAATTAATTCATAATTTTTATGAGTTGTTTTCATTGATTCAATTAAAATAAATAAATAATTTAAAACCTCTAATAAATACTATTAAAAATTATAGATTTTTATAAGATATATTACATTATTTTCATTCATGACCCTTTAAATTTTTTAATTATTTATACAAAACCAATGTAATTATTTTTTATGCATCCTCTATAATAATAGTTCACTAATCCCTCCAAAACTATTCTTACATTACAATAGATATGATGTAAAATATAATAATAATATATGTATTCAATTAATATATTTTTATCATATTTTAAAATATTATTGATGATATTTAATAACATTGTGAAATAATATGTCTTTATGTAGTTAAAAAATTAATATTTAAAATAAAACAATATATTTTTTGATATTTAAATATTATAATATATTTTTATTCCTTAAAAATTATTATAGTTATACCTTATTTGAAATTTTTTCAAACTTTTTTATAATTTTATTGATTAAAAAAATGTATTTATTTTAAATATGATAAAAATATTTTCTAATTTCTGAAAAAACAATTATAATTTTTTAAACAACAAAAAAATATCAAAAATATTTTTTAATTTATTTCCATTAAATATATATATATATATAATCCCTTCAAAAAAATTTAATAAATTTTTATTCTTTAAAATAAAAAACAATTTTTTCATATTTTTTAATATAATATAATTTTATTTATACCTTTAAAAAATAACACATTTAATTTATCTATAATAATTATAAATATTTAATTTTAAAAATAAAATCATTTCATTCATTTTTAAATAATTATGCACTTAAAATATATAAAAATTTAAAAATATTTATTCTTATTCTATTAAAGAAAAATATGTTTCAATTTTATGTCATTAAATAAACTTATTTTACTCATTTAATGATAATATTGGATTAATATATTCCTTTTTCAAAACCCTTTATGTACAGTGAAAATAATAATAATTATTAAAGCCGTTCAAAAAATAAAAATATTATAATTTATTAACAAAAAATAATTTATTTCATTTCAATATATAATGATAAAGAATTTAATTAGTTTATTTAAGTTATTAAATTTTTAATAATTGAAATTATTTATATTCATTATATCACTAAAAAATTTTAATTAATTTTTTTCTCACAAAAAAAATTAGTTATTCCATTATGAAAAATTTCATTTGACCTTTTAAAAAATATTAACATGTTATCAACCAGATCCAGTGTGCCAAATAAGTAAATAAATTTTGAAATTCAACTGTTGGTAGATTTGATCCTCAAAACTATTTGGAAGAATTAAAGCACATATTTTTATTTCATAATATAATAATTTTATTGAACATATCAGTGCAAAAAAATTAATATTCTATTTTTGATACATCAAATTTCGGTTTTTTATGTTGAAAGTGTATTCTATTTTTATTAATTGTAAAAATATTAAAATTTCATTTTGAGGAGATATTTTGTGGTGATAGGATTTAGGGTTTTTGAGCATCTAATTATTTGGTCCAATTTGTAAATGAAGATGATTTTAAATAAACTTCCACCAATCCTTACAACCCAAACTACCTATTGGACATCTCTTTAATATTAATATATTCAATGATCTATCATTCTCATAATTATTGATGTGTTTATTTTCAATGCAACTAATGAAAATTAGTGTGATCCACTATTTATCTGTTGAACCCAAACAGAACACAATTTTCATATAGTGAAATAGTGTTTTGTTCACATATATGTTCTTATAAAGAAATATTTCAAGCCCTGTAATGGATTTATTATCAACTCTTTACGAGAATCAATATTGATGATATTGAGAAGATAATAAAATGGGGGATGAAATGGTATGGTGTGAAACTAAAAATGTTTATTTATATGTTGGTTTTTTGATTTTTGTAATTTTTATAGATAAATGATTATTATTTTTCAATTAAGTATTATTTGTTGAATTATTCTCTATCATTATTCTCTTTTTGTTGTAATCACATTATTGGAATTATCTCAACTTATTTCATTAACATGATAATTTATTATATATTATATTTGTTGGAGTGATTTTTTTTGTTTCAAAATACAAAAAATTATTATTTCTTATATAATTGACATATTTTCTATATTGTTTAAGCATACCTTTTTTTCAACACTATTTATATTTTATATCATTTTACATGTTATGAAGTATTTCTGTTCATTATAGTTTATTTCCTTAGTGAAAATATATTACAATTTGAAGAAAAAATATAATAGATATTGCATAATAAAATTCAAAAAACATATTATAATGTTATTCAATTTGAGGGATGTATATTTTTTACAAAACAATTTATTCAACACAAAAAACTATGGTACTCAAAATCGTACTAAATATATTTTATGATCTGGTCATCGTCGAATTTTTTTCCATCATTATAAATTTTCTTATATTATGATTATCTACGTGAAAAAACAAGATGATGTATCCTCTCTCCATAAAATATTGAACTCCAAATGTTTTAATTTTAATAATTAATGTTGAATATATAAATTTTGTTATATATTTGTTGTGTTGTTAACACTGGGGTTAAAAAACATATTTATCTTTTCATTATATTGTCTCTTAGACTCACATCTATTTCTCTAATCTTTATTCTGAAACCATGGGAAGCCGGAGAAGATGTAGAAATAGTTATAGAAGATTACATTTATTATAAGAAAATATTAGTAGATTTTATATCACCATATAAATAAATACAATATCATGTTCTACATGATTATTTCAAAATTATTTTTTACTCTTGTTTTATACATTGAATCTATTTAAATTTTTGTTTCCATAATATATATTTATTGAATATAGTTGAATCAATAATGTTACGAATAATGCTTATTTATATCACTTTTCGTGTATAATTCTCAAAAAAATTTAACATAGACATGGTTTTTTACTTATCTTTGATAATGGTCGATAAAAGAAACAAGTGAATAAACGTTTCTCAACATTTAGGTGTTAACTATTTTATTAAGAAATATAGTCTATAACAAGGATACTGAGAACATTGTGTCTCACACCACAAGTTTTTCATATATAACATTGATGGATATAAAGTATTTATTTTTGGAATAGTTAGATGAATTGAAATGTATTTAATGGAGTCAGTTGGAGAGTTACTGGCTGTAAAGTTACTGGATGGAGGGACATGATCAAATGTAATTTTATCCTGAAAAGAACCCATGATTGTCCTACAAATAAAAATAACACATTATATTCTCACTGCTTAAACATATCTAAGTGGCCATCATTATTTGGTTCTAATTTTTTTCCATCCACTGAATGATTTTTATTAATAAAAATTCATAGAAAATATTTTTTTGATAGAGGAATGATGATCCTAGAGGCTCAAAAGAATATGAATCATGGTTACCTTTGCTGAATTAGTATTTAAATGTAAAAAATTGGTAAAGTAGGATAATGAATGAAAATTGATGCATATAAAAATTATTCGTTAATTGTGGAATAGAGGAAAAAATGTGTTGATTTGGTTCTACATTATCACATTAAAGAAAAATTAAAATTTCCTCTTTGCATTATTGATATAGAAGAGAAAAAGGTATAGAGGAGTAGAGTGATGAATCATTATGAATATTAGTATTCATATTTTAGTAATAAATGTAGTTTTTTCTAGGGGTGTTTGACTTGGTTTGAAAATTCTAATATAAAGGTCATTAGTTGAGTGGGAGGAAGTTTGATGTTGTATGATGTCACCATGGTGGAATTATTGACGTTTGTGTCGATGAGGGCATCTACCATTATTTCTATAGGACTCCCCATTCAGTTGTACATTTAAATCTGATACATACATTAATATTATTCATACTATAATATATCAAATTATATTTCAAAAAAGTTTATAGAGAATATAGAAATGTAAATGTTTATATTTTAATGTGTGTTAAAAATGGTTCATAATGGGAGAAGACAAATGGTGATCCTCCAATATTATTTTTGAAATCCCTCAAAAAAAGGTTTTCAGATCATGTATTTATATGAAATTGAATGGGTTTCTAAAAGACCAAAAAATTTCATGGAAAATGTTTTATTAAATGGTTTGCAATTTAACAAGTCTGCGGTTTCTAACAGCACTTGATTCTGAGGCCCGGTGTGCCCGGAATCATTTTCTGAAGTTTGGATTGGGTACGTTCAGTAAACATACGTATGAGTTTTTCTATCTTTTGAACCGGTGCTCGGAATTTAAAACTGAGGACCCCGATAAACTCGCAGTGCCGGTATTTGCTTAAGGGGAACTTTACCGTAGTTGCGTTTTATGCGGGTTGAAAGTTTTATTTTGAGGAATTCATACTAAGTTAAAAAAAAATTGTTGGTACACAATTTTATTATTTATTGAAGGATATTTCCTCTTAAGTGGAGTAAAAGGTGGGGCCCAAACCCACATAACCTCTCACGAGAGGATTAAGTGTGGTGGGCCCCACACGAATCCAAACCATTCACCTTCCCATAACTCCCCATTAACACCCCCTTATTAATTTTACAACTCTCCCCTTATTTAATTTATGATCTCTTCACCTTACTCTCATTAAGTTTTTCAACACAATTAGATCAATGACTTCATTAATTAATTGGCACATCTCATTTTGAAACAATTTGAATTGCATGGAAAATTATAAAATGAGGAAGCTTTATTAAAATATTGGCCTTGGAAAATATTTTTGGGTGGGGAAACCCTATGATGAATTTGAAGGAGAGATTCCTCCCTCACCATTGAAGAACCTGAGGAATGATATCCTCTCGTCGTCTAGAACAAGATTTTGAGGAAAACCTTCATCCTTTCTTATTATTCGCGTCAAGGGAGAAGACACCGCTCACGAGGAACTTCTTCTACGTCTACGTTCTGCGACGTCCGACCTCCACGAAACTTGTCTTCCGTGACTCGTTGATTTTCTCTGCTCTTGAATTAGAGGTAGGGTGTTTGTATAATTTAATTCAAATAAATTATACCGTCATTCTTGTTGATTTCGAATGATTGTCTATGGACAATTGTTTCCACCTAACACGGAGGGAATGGGCTAAACGAACACGGCCCGATGACCCTCCGTTGTTTCTTGATTTGTAATTTTCAAATGGAGGTGGTGGTGAATGGAGGCGGCGGGGATCGAAGGCGGCGGCAGCGCACTGGCTGCATGTGGACGAACATTGGACTACAACCGCGGGACGCTCGACTGATGAAGAATAGGCCGGCCGTACCCGGCCGGGTGGTGGAACATCGGCGCCTAGAGTCCGCACAGGGCGGTCCTCTTCGACGGAAGAACCGGCTGGCTCGTCGGTAGGCCGAGTGTAAGGAGGTGCGATGCTCATTGCCACCACGGGCCGCAACTGCAGGCCGGTCGCGTCGGGAAGACCAGAAGGCTTTAGCCGGTCGGACAGAAGGGCAGTGCCGCTCAGCACCACAGGTTCGAGAAGTCGACCCCCCCCCCCCTCCCACACCGGCTCGGCCAGGGGGCCCACGGGTCGGGACAAGCCCCACCGGACAAGGCCTCACATTTTCAGGCCGAGATGACTGCTTAGCCGGGTCGGACCCGCTGAGCCAGGACGGTCCAACCCGCCAGCCCACCGGGCTTGACGGGTCGAGCACGTTTCACTTCAATCTGAATAAAATCACGACCGTAAATCTGATAGACACGCCGTCTAGGGAACTTGGACCCTCATGTTGAAGCGGCCCTTTTGAGATACACTAATTTAGATTTTGACAACTATGGAAATAGACGGGTTTGTAATGAGTGTATTTCCAAACAAACCCCTAGAACGGAAAAGCCAATAACTCTCAGACCGGGCATCCGATTGACGCGCCATCTATCACATTGGTTTCATTATGACCAGAAGGAACTTCAAGATTAATAAACTCTAAAATTCATGATAATTGATGTATTGACCCCTTGACCCGAGAAGCGAACCCTCGCTGAATCGAGCGTACTGTCTACTGGAACCCTAGAGCTGGCTGCGACCGCGACGACTACCGTACTGGGATCCTCTGTGGGTAGGATGACGATGAATACGTTACTTGGATCCTATGTGGGTTCAGCAGCTATGACTATTGTAATTAGATCCTCTGTGGGTTTGGTAGTGATGACTACTGTACTTGGATCCTCCGTGGGTTTGGCAGTGATGATTATTGTACTTAGATCCTCCGTGGGATCAGAAAATATGACTTCTGTACTACGATCCTATGTGGGTTCGGCAAAGAAGATGATTCAGAGGCTACATCTAACCATCTCCATCCCTATTCGTGAGTTTTATACCTGTGTGAGTTGATTCTTGACTATCAATCATTATCATCGATTTGATTGACTTTATTTTTTGTGTGGACTAGGTTGTGCTTGGGCTCGAGATTTGGATCCTCTGTTGGTCTTGTATTTCCGTCCACTTCTTCTTTCAGCACTTAATTTTGTATTCAGTAGTACTTAATGCATTCACATGTTGTGTACTCTCTTGTGTTTCATTAATTTTATAATGGAAATGTCTTCCATTTTTATCGGGATTTACGACATTGGTGCACGTCACTAGCCCCTGGCCTATGGAAGGAGGGCTTGGGGTAGTCACGACATGGGGCTCGATGACGGGTCATGAAAAATTGGTATCATAGGAGTCAGTTCTACTGCAGAACTTAGGAATCTGAACATTGTTTTGTGTGATGCAATATTTTTAAGACTATTGATTGTGGTTTTAGTTGAGGGAGTCCAGTGTTGGTGCCGTGACTAACGTATCCATACACTAGGACCATGACCTCTGATATCCGACTCAGTGCACAAAAACACTTATTGAGTTTGTGTTCCCTTTGAAAAGTTTTCTTTGTGACTACAATGAGCCAGCTCACCAGGTATATAGTTTGACCGTGGCACACTTGTTTATTTTTAGGATGGCCCCACGAAGGCAGTCAGCTAGTGTTCCGAGTTAAGTGAGAGATGGTAGCCCACCAAGCCACGAGGTCTCGGTGTAGGGCCCCATCATAGCGGAGGCACCACCGGTACCACTAATCGCTGGGCCACCGATACCACCAGCCCCAGCAGCAGGGAGTGCATGGTTCCTGAGTGCATTGCACGAGTTCCAGTGATAGAGGACACCCATCTTCCAAGGAGATAATGACACACAGGCAGTTGAGGACTGGCTGGAGGATGTCGTCATAGTTTTTAGATTGGTCTGGACACCAACTGACCTTATGGTGATCCTTTCCTTGAGTCTCATGCACGCAGTAGTAGGTAGATGGTGGAGCCTGATGCTCCAGGTTCATGACGAGTAATCATTACATTAGACAGAATTCGTGAGTCTCTTCCAATCGGAGATTGTTCTAGCCACCCTTAATGTGGTGTAGATTCAGGAGTTACTTCATCCACAGCATGAGAGTAGCTCAGTACTTAGTAGGGTTCACCGACCTCTCACGCTACTCCACCGACATGGTTCGAGAACCATTCTTCAGGGCCCAGACCTTCGAGCGGTGACTGAGGCATGAGATTATGGCTTTGACGATTCCCCTCAGCATACCGACATAGGTGGGGGTTATGGAGAAAGACCTTTTTGTGGAGAGATTCCCTGCTAAGATTTCTCTCGAAGTGAGACCCACCACAAGGCAGCACGTAGCAGAGTATTCTGCATCCGGCAGTAGAAAGATGTCGCAGAGGTCCAAGCGGACTAGGCCATCAGGTGGGCGACCTCAGGATACTTGTTCGGATGTATGGGGCACATGAAATAGAGACAGACATACGAGGGGAAGGAAATGCTATGAAAGCGGCGAGCAGGGCCACAAGGCTCGTGACTGCCAGACCCGCCAGGTAGACGAGGAGCATAAAGTAGAGGGCACTTCCAGTCAGAGGTAGAGTTTTGACCTTGGTGGTCCATCGAGAGTAGGCGGACGAGGAAGAGGAGCTGGCTGGGGAACGGGTGGTGGACGATGTTCGGGGCTCTACCAACAACACCACCAGGAGGACCACCCTGACCATAAGGAGCTGGAAGACAGAGGTGGGCTCAGCTCCAGTAAGTCGAGGCCTAATACCACGATGCACCTGAGATGATTTGAAGTACTATCTATGTCTACTCCACCCTTGTTGCAGTTCTTATAGACACAGGTGTGAGTCATTATTTTATTGTAGCTGCCCTCGTTCAGAGCTCGGAGATTCAGACGGAGCCATTGGCTCGATCCTAATGGCTAGAGACTTTTACGGGAGAACACTCGACGATTACACACTGGTGCAAGCAGTGTGAGCTTACTCTAGGAGGCGTGACCTTTGGCTGGGATATTTTTGTAGCGGTGTCGAGGCCTTACGACGTCATATTGGGTATGGAATGGCTAGCTACAGTTCATGCTCAGATCTACTGTATTAGGTGCAAAGTGAGGTGTGTCCGCACGGATGGGAGCAGGTTCACCTTCACCGGCAAGAAGGGATCCTTTGTAGTGTAGGATGGACTTATGAAGAGGAGGGAAGCCGATCACACACTAGTTGTCTAGTCTCATCCTTGAAGGGGTTAATATACCGTGTCCGAGTTTTCCTATTGTGGTGGATCAGTATGCGAACGTTTTTCCTGACAATGTCCCAGGACTACCTCTTCATAGAGAGGTAGACTTATACATTGACCTGTACCCAGGGACCACATCAGTATCTACTCTAGCATATCGGATGGCTCCCGCCGATCTCCATGAGCTGTGGGTACAGGTGGAGGACTTGTAGTGGAAGTGGTTCATCTGTCCCAGTGTTTCAGCCTGGGATTCTCCTATTTTTTCACCAAGAAGGTGGATGGGATCTTGCGACTGTGTGCCGACTACTATCACATGAATCAGGTGACCGTGAAGAACAAGTACCCACTCTTGAGGATTGGCGACCTCTTTGATCTGCTCAAGGGAGCACAATGGTTCTCAAAGATAGGCCTCAGGTCAGGCTATCACCAGCTCAGAGTTCAAGACGAGGATGTGGAGAAGATAGTCTTCAGGTGTCGGTATGGCCACTATGAGTTCTTGGTTATTCCCTTCGGCATAACCAATGCTCCAGTAGTGTTCATGAGTCTCATGAATAATATATTCTAACCATACCTCGATCGATTTTTCATAGTTTTCATCGAAGACATACTGATTTACCCGACTACTGAGGAGGTTCATGCCTACCACTTTTGGGTTGTACTGGATACACCTCGAGAGCACCATCTTTATGTTAATCACTCGATGTTCCATTTCTGGATTCGAGATGATCACTTCTTGGAACACGTTATCTTGGAGGCTAGAGATGTAGTGGATCCATCGAAGATCGAGGCAGTACTTTCTTTGAAGCCACCCAGGAGAGTGTTGGAGGTGCAGAGTTTCCAGGGTCTGTCATGATACTATCGAAGATTTGTTATAGACTTCTCTAGAGTTTCATCATTGCCTTCATATTTGACGATGAAGGGGAAACCCTTCGTGTGGTGGGATAAATGTCATAAGAGCTTTCAAGAGCTGAGACAGAGATTGACCATTGTTCCAATTTTGAGGCTACTAAAGGAGGGCATAGGGTAAGTGGTTTACTTCGACACATTAGAGACCAGACTCGGGTGTGTCTTGATGCAGGAGCGAGCAGTGATCGCTTATGGTTCATGGCAGTTGAGACATCACGTGCCAAACTACGCTACCCATGACCTGGAGTGTGAAGCAGTGGTCTTCTCCATGAAAATGTGGCGGCACTACCAAATGGGAGAGAGCTTTACATTATACTATGACCACCAGATTCTCAGGTACATCTTATCGGAGAAGGACCTGAATCGGAGACAACGAAGATGGCTCGAGTTCTTCCAGGACTATGACTTTGAGATAGTTTATACTCCTGGGAAGGGGAACGTTGTAGCTGATGCTCTCTGCAAAATATCGGGAATTCAGCTACTAGGAGAGGCGACAGAGTATATAACCGTGTTGCAGATAGCCTTTGGGGATATTGATGGAGCATCCTTTATTCAGTCTCTCACAATCAGTCCTCTAATTCTTCAGCGAGTCAGGGAGGTACATCATGGGGATGTTGACTGTGAGACTCGGCATTCTCATATATCCTCCGGATAGGAAACTGATTGATTTTATGAAGAATGGGAGCACGTCATCATATTTAGGGTACGTACCGTGATACTCATTGCATTACAATAGGAGGTGTTGAGTGAGTTCCACACTTCCCCTATAGCGGTACATCCAGGTGGGCCGATGATGTATCAGGACCTCAGACAGAAGAACTGGTGGCTGGGTATGAAGAAGGTTATATAATAGTTCGTTTCATGATGCCTCACTTGTCAGCAGCTGAAGGAAGAGAACAAGGTACCTGCAGTCTTGGTACAACCCCTAAAGGTCCCTGAGTGGAAGTGGGACGGGATATCTATGGATTTCATGGAGGGGAATCCACGTATATCTAGAGGACACGACTCTATCCGGGTGATCGTAGACAAACTAACCATGTCGGTCCACTTTCTACCAATCATAGATTAGGGCTCAGTATGGAGCATGTGATGCCTCTACATTCGGGAGATCGTACAGATTCATGGTGTTCCATCATCTATCATTTCTGACCAAGATGCTTGATTCACTTCTCATCTTTGGAAGGCGTTATATGAAGCTTTTGAGACGTAGCTACGTCTGAGCACCGCCTTTAATCTTCAGACGGATGGTCAGACCGGGAGGACCATACAGACTCTCAAGGACATGCTTTATGTATGTGTCCTCGACTTTATTTGCATTTAGGAGGATCACCAAACCTTGGTGGAGTTTGCGTAAAACAACAGTTACCACTCCACCATCTGGATATCCCCTTATGAGGTAATGTACGGCCAACCTTGCAGATCACCTCTATGCTGGACTGACCCCAGAGAGTCAGCATTTATAGGACCAGAGATGGTTCATGATATGATGGAATTGGTGAAAAGCATCCAGGAGTGGATGAATACTATACAAAGCAGAAAGAATTCTGATGTTGATAGATGATGTTGACCACTGTAGTTCGAGGATGGCGACCACCTTTTCCTAAGGGTCTCAGCTCGACGAGGTCTACAAAGATTTAGCTGGTGCGGAAATTTATCTTCGCGCTTCATCGGATATTTCCAGGTCCTCACCAGAGTAGGCGAGGCGGCTTACCACCTGGCCCTTCCCTCTCAATTGCATCAGGTGCATGACGTCTTTCACGTATCTTAGTTGAGGGGATATGTGCATGACCCATCCCACATCATTGACCATGGGAAAGCTGGAAATCGATGATGGAGAAACCTTCGCAGAGGCCCCGGTGGAGATCTAGGATCAACAAGCCAGGTCCTACATGGACGATTGATTCCTCTGGTGGGCATTCACTGGAAGCACGAGAAACAATAGGAGTGCACTTCGGAGTGGGAGGCTCAAATGCAAGCTTAGTACCCCCATTTGTTTCCCTGGTGCGTGTTGTCGCTTTACAGTTACATAAATTCATGATGTGGGGGTAATGTAATAACCTGTAAAATTCAAGGAAATTTTTTTCTTAAATACTTTGGAATTTTATGAGTTTGCGGTTTTTGACAGAACATGATTCCGGGGCCCAGTGTGCCCGGAATGATATTCTGAAATTTTTTTCGGGTTCGTTGAGTAAACATATGTATGTTTTTTCTATCTTTTGAACCAGTGCATAGAATTGAAAATGGGGAACACCCATGAACTCGCAGCGCTGGTATTCGCTTAAGGGGACCTTTACCGCAGTTGCGTTTTATGCAGATTGAAAGTTATATTTTGAGGAATTCATACTAAATTAATAAAATATTTGGTACAAAATTTTTTTATTTAGTGGTGGTTATTTCTGCCCATGGGGAGTTAGAGGTGGGTAACACACCTACATAACCTCCCATGAGAGGATTTAGTGTGGTGGGTCCCACACTAATCCAAATCCTTCACCTTCCCTTAAATACCCATCAACACCCCCTTATTAATTTGACAAATCTCCCCATATATAATTTATGATCTCTTCACCTTCCTCACATTATGATTTCCAACTCAATTAGATTAATGTCTTCATTAATAAATCGGCACATCTCATTTTGAAACAATATTAATTTCATGGAAAATATTAAAATGAGGAAGCTTTATTAATATATTGGCCTTGGAAAATATTTTTGGTTGGGGAAAACCTCTGGAAAAATTGGAGGAGATCTTCCTCCGTCACAAACGAAGAACTCGAGGAACAATATCCTCTCATCGACTAGAACGAGATTGTGAGGAACACCTTCATCATTTCTTCTTCATCGCGCCAAAGTTGAAGAGACCGCTCACAAGGAATGTCGTCTACGACAATGCTTCGTGGCGCCCGACCTCAGCGACACTTGTCTTTCGCTACTCGTTGACGTGCCCCACTCTTGAATTAGAGGTATGGTGATTGTATAATTTAATTCAAATAAATTATATCATCATTCTTGATTAATGCGAATGATTTTCTATGGAAAATTGTTTCCGCCTAATGCGGAGGGCGCAGGCCGAACGAACACGGCTCGACGACCCTCGATTGATTCTAGATTATTAATTAGAAAAGAGAGGCAGTGGCGAATAGAGGCGGTGGAGAGCGAAGGAAGCAACCATGTGCTGGCCGCGTGTTGAAGAACTATGGGTCGCAATAGCGGGCCACTCGACCGAAGAAGAAATGGCCTGTCGTAGCCGGCTGGGCTTGTAGAACTGTGGCTCCTCTCGGCTCCGTGCTATGGAGAACCGCGGCCCACCCAGGGCAGGCCGCTTTGGAGAAATAACCGGCCGGCTTGTCAGTCGGCTGAGCGGATGGAGCTGCGATGCTCATTGGTGCTGCGGCGGAGGTATCGCAGCTCGCCACAGGGGGCCGCGAGCCCCGAGAAGAGTTGAAGGATTTAGCCGACCATACAAGAGGGTGAAGCTGCTCGACCACGGTTCGGGCCGAGCCGAATGCCATGGGCCAGGCCGATCCCCATAGAACCGGGCCATGCATTATCGGGTCAGGCTGACCCCTTAGCCGGGTCGGACCCGCCGAGCCAGGACGGGCCGACCCGCCATCCCACCGGGGTTGACGGGTCAGGCCCGTTTAACTTAAATGTGAATAACATCACGACCGTTCATGTGATTGGCGCACCCTCACGAATAAGCAGTCCTTTTCGATACTCTAAGTGAGTTATGGAAGACTTTGGAAAACAGCTAGGTTTGGAACGACGTATTTCCAACCACGCCCGAGGAACGGAAAATCCAATTACTCTCAAACAGGGCGTCTGATTAACGTGTCATTTGTCGAGTTGGGATGCTTTTAATTAGAAGAAAAATAAGGATACATAAACACTGTAATTATTGATATTTTATGTATCAAACCATTTCCTCGAGGATCAGACCCTCTCGGAATCAAGCGTCTGGTGTGCGGGAAGCCTAGAGCTGGATGCGACTGCGACGACTACCGTACTGGGATCCTCCGTGGGTTCGAAGATGATGACTACTGTACTTGGATTATCCATGGGTTCTGTAGTGATGACTACTATACATGGATCCTCTGTGGGTTCGGCAGTGATGACTACTGTACTTGGATCCTCTGTGGGTTCGGCAAGGATGATTACTGTACTTGGATCCTTCGTGGGTTCGGCAGCGACGTCTTCTTTACTAGGATCCTACGTGGGTTCGGCAGAGGAGATGATTCAGAGGCTACATCCAATCCTCTCCACCCCTATTCGTGAGTTGTATACCTGTGTGAGCTCAGTCTTGACATTCAATCATTATCATCAATGTGATTGACTTTACTTCCTGTGTGGACTGGGTTGTGCTTTGGCTCTAGAGTTGGAGCCAACTGGGGTTGTTAACATAGGTATATGTATGGTCCTATACTTAATTAGAGTTGGTTGATACTTCGTGATTATATATTTAATTTTTTATTTTATCCTTCGTGGATTCTAGGATACCTTCAGGGGGTCTCAGTGTCCAAACTGAGTATCATATACTCACCAATGTACGGGCTATACCCACACTATGTTGTCTTGGATGCAGACAATGGACAACACTGATCGAGGTGGAGGTTTGTGGAGCTAGATGGTACCCAGAGGTGGACCACTTGGCGAGACGTAAACGGAGCGGATAGTTGGACCCAAGGTGCTGAAGAGGGCATCTATACACACCCTTCAGGTGGGATTCCCGGAGGATGGCTCGGTGGTTGCTATTTACTTTGCTGCAGTTGTACTAGATTTTCTATTGTACTATACTAACTGTTGGGATTGTATTTCCATCCCCTTATTATTTCAGAACTTACTTTTGTATTCAGTATTACTTAGTGCTTTCACCTATTGAGTACTCTTTTGTGTTTTTTTACTTTTATAAAGGCAATGCATTTCCTTTTTATCGGGATTTACGCCTTTGGTGCTAGTCGTCAGCCCCTAGCCTATGGAAGACGGGCTTGGGCTAGTCACGGCTTGGGCCCCAAGGAAGCGTCATGACTGGTTTCATATAAAATACTAGATTTCCCAGAAAAATAGTTGGTGTGACAGTTTATGGAATGGATGCTTCAAAATATTGAGAATTGATTGTATACACATCATCATATAATGAATTATAAAAAAATCATATATTCATGAATCAATTAAGTGTTTATCTAGTTTATAATGATCAGTAAATTGTTTTTGTTTCATAAAAACATATTTATATTAGTTGAGAATAAATTAGTCACAATTGCATGAAATTTCTCTCTAATCTCTCCTACAAACCTTGCCATCATTGACTTGCCATCAGGGACTAGCCCCACTGCTCATTGTTTTTCAGAAGCACCCAATTGTCTCCCCAACTCCGGATAAATACTATGCCTCATGGTACATCCCTATTTAACTGAAGAATCTTCATACTGAGTCCCCAACACCCATGTAATATGGAAATAAAAACACATATACAAATTTTTTGTGGTATGATTTGTTCCCACGATGCATTGGATATAAGGAAATCGAAGAACCACACATCATGGTATTGCATTTTAATATATATTGAGAGTACATTATATTTCTATAATGTAAGATATATATATTAATTATTACATTAATATATATATGATTTCTTGTTAATTATTTTTTAGAATGAATATATTTATATAATAATTGAAATTTTATTATAAATATATATATATATATAAATATTATTATTTATTTAAGATCCATGAATACATGTCCAACCATAGAGCCATGTTTCCATAAAAACACTTCTCCCTTTTTTCACATTAATTTCCTCAAATCGAATCATTCCTTTAAAAAAATTCATTCACCCATAGGTCCTCCACTCATTAAAAATATCTTAAACATCCTTATATCACTACCAGTTATAGAAAAACTGAACATAAATCCATCCCTTTTGATCATTATCCCTTCAAATAGAATCACTACTAATACTCTTATTCCATTTCAACATCTCCAATTTTCAATTTAGGATACCCTAGCCAATCCTTCATTAATCTCAAATCCATTGCACTAGTTACCAGGAATCCTATATCTCTCTAATTCCCCCACATCATGTACTCTAACAATCAATTTAGATAATCTTCTAATTGGATTTTCTGAAACCCTAATATAAAAAACATATTCTTCCTGAATTATTAATATTAAAAAATCAATATTTCAATAGTTAAAATCATCTCTATTTTATATTAAAATGTATCTATTGCTTTTAGATGAAAACATTCTTCATATCTATACTATTCACTTAAACTGAATGAAATAAAATGATTCCCTCCGACTATAGTTATTTTTATTCCTCTAAATATTCCATTTTAGGATTTACTATACTAATATTTTTATCAGCATACTGAATAGGATGTCACTATTAATGTGTATATATTATACACAATATCCCAATGGTTATGTGGCTATCAAGAACAATTCTGAATATGTATTTTTTAGTCATATATTATATAAACACTTCATTTTACATATTTTCATCTACCTTTCATTAAATGAGTTTATGTTTCTAATAATATTTATTTTTATTCAAAATAGAATGTAATATTTTCTATAATGTTATAATTTATATAATAATATTCACAATTGATATAGTACATCATTTTATTATGTTCACCACATTTTGGATTGATCATTATTTTTATGATTGGATACTATCATATATGGTCATCTTCTATAGGGAGGGTTAGAAAAATAAAATCATTTAAAATATAATATAATGGATATAGTTATTGAATTTATATTTTTCATTAATTATTTTTTAAAACATTGTGATTGGGACATATTTTAATTAAATTCAATGTAATAAGAAACATTTTTTTCATGATATTAGTGAATATCAAGTTGAGTGTGTTATTGAACGAGGTCTATCATCAAAAATTATATTTACCTCTCTCTACTGGTGTTCTACCACATCGAATTTGTATCATTTCAATGATTTAATATATGAAACATTAAATATGTTTACTGTATATTTTTTACTTCTTGTGATGTATATATTATAATCTCTTCAATCTATTATGTTGTTATACTGACCCAATATTTATATGTATATTTTCTATCCATATATTTCATAAAATATTTAGTATTGTAATATTGTTTATATATATATAATAAACCAAATATTTTTTATTGCAATTAATTATAATTATTTTTTTTCAAAATTTGATAGATTATTTTCTGTAATGGAAATATTTATATATTAAAAATCAATGTAGAGCCATTCACTTGTGATATACATCATACAAAATTATTGACTTATTATGATTTATATGATTCGAAATATCATTGAAGGGTATGGTATCGATGAATTGTTCCTCATTTAATTTTAATCAATTTTAAATTTATTGGATGTTGGTGATTAATTTTACAATATCTCCAAATTTTCGGTCATTAATAATTATAAAATGTATATGTTTTACATCATATTCATTACATAATTGCTTGAGATACAATATTTTTATGATTTGTTCTCAATATCTAATGGAAATGGTTAAAGTGTAGCTTTCTTTAATGCGACGAAGGTTGGGGAACAATTTCATACCACATGTGGATTGGTGATATCATTAGTGATATTTGGATGATGTCATTTTGGAAAAAAATATACAATAATATGGGTTTCTTATTATATAAAAGTCTTATGTGAATTTAAAACTTCTTTTTTAATAATAAATTCTTTGAAATAGTGTTTATTTTTCCCTCACTCGTTTTATTATGTTTATTATATATTCTACCATCTAGATATGTTATTGTAAAGACTCGAAATTTTCGTGTAATTTTTTTATTATATAGAATTATTTAGAGACTGTATGCTTTAACAACATGTTGTTCTAAGGCCCAGAGATCCAGGAAGATAATTTTGATATTTTTTAAGGTACATTCAATAAATGCCCGAACAGATTTTCCTAAATTTTTAGCTGGTGCTAGGATTGAAAAACTAAAGACACAATTGAATTAAAAATTCCGGGATTCTCATAGAATGGACTTAACATCAGCTAACAATAGCCAAATGGAAATGTTTATTTTTTCACATTTCAAAAAATAATAAAATGTTTTTGAAAATTTATTTTATTTTATTTTTTCATATGATGTGAGGTGACCTGGAGATGTTGTGGTGCAGTGATGAGGTGACGACATGGCACATTAATTAAGCTACAAAATGTATTATATCACACAATGTAACGATACAATAAAAGAAGTTTAACCCTAATGCTATTTCATAAATAAAATGATGTTATGACGTGGTGTCGTAGAATAGCTGAATTGCTATGATGTGATTCCCTTTTTCTTTTCTCACACATTTGTGGATAGAGAATTAAACCTGGAGGATTCTTTGATGAAACATGGGTAAATTACCTCTCTGATAAAGAACAATGAACACTAGTATATCATCATCATCTTCGACTCACCAAAAAATAATGGTACCAAAAGCGACGACATAGACTCCTTGAACTCTTGAGGATGAAAGCTTTGACATAACATGTCAAAAAGGTAGGGGTTTAATTTTTTTTTTTCACCTTTTATCCGTGATATTGTCCATTTCTAGAAATAATGAACTCTAACCAACTCGTGGAAATGTTGATCAGCGATTTGTGCATTTATATGGGAGGGTGAATTTTTTTTGGGATTTATTATTCCTGATTCAAACCTTACATGAAATTATTGAAGTTAAATCCTCAAACATCACTTGGGATTTAAACCTATTACACACAGGGCTCGGGAAAACTAGAATAAGGCCTAAGCACCTCCTCTCATGAATTCTTGGTGGCCACATTTTCAAATAGGAATAAATTCGATTTCATGGCCTGAGCAGGGATGTAAGCAACTCGAGAGGCTGTTAGGTGAAGACAGATCGGAAAACAGACCACCAGAGAAACTCTAGTGGCACACAGAAGGTGCTATGTGGTGACACAACAAGTGTGGTGGTGCTGGAAAATTTCGGAGGCGGACATGCCACACTGGCCATTGGAAGGGGGAGGCACCACCCAGCACCGCGGCAGTGGTGGTGGCGGCCAACACTCACTGACTGTGATAAAGGATTCTAGCGCTCCTGTCGGCGTGCGGCAGCGGTAGTAGGACACCCCCAATTGTTCACATCGACAGGAGTCATGGTGCTATGTGAAGGGGGTGGTATGCATTTGATCCACCTGGTTTGGCTGGAAAAGAGCGACGATTTATCGACCAGAGCCGGAGGAGGACGGCATGTGGCATTCCATGGGGCAGAGGATATTGGTTGTGGCTGGTTTCCACATCCAGATCGAGCGGAGCACCACTAGTCTGTCCCCTAGCGGACTGGGCTAGGACTAACAGGACGCATCCCAAGAGTAGCGAGACAGAACCACGACCCAGTAGGATCGTCTTGTGCCAATGGGATGGAGCAACGCCGGCAAGCCAGACTCACACTGTTTGGATCGGGCCGAAGAGACCGGGTCGCCAGGCGACCCAGAGGGAAGGAACCCCCGGTAAACAAAGCCAGGCCCAGCGTTATCAATGAGGCTTGGCCCATTGTCCAAGCCGGACCAGACCGACCCCGATTTGAAACCGGTCATTTCACATTCTTCTAAATGAACCAGGGTATGTGGGACACATGGGCCGGTTTTTTCGGGTCAGTCCGACCGGCTGGACTGGGACCCATCGCAATGGGTCCTCTGGTTACTAAAACGCTTGAATCATGCAAAAAACCCATCTGATTGATGATCCTTTTTGAGAGATTGGACCCTTTTGAGGTGGCATATCCTTTTTCATTCGTTCTGATTACTTTCATGGAGAGTGATATGTGACTAATTGCTTGAGGAGTGATTCCCTCAAGCATGCTATGTATGAAACCCTGTCGTTGGCTGAGACTCAAAGACTGCATGACGATGGCCCAGTCTGAAGATTATTTGTGTGACCAAACATTATTATGGTGGGGGAGTAGCTCTATGTGACCCGAAAAGCCCATAATACTTGATAGGAGGAGTACACCAGTTCAGACAAGGTTGGGAGCGACTCTGTGTGACCCGACATGCCCATGGTGGGGAGTGGCTCTGTGTGACCCAGCATTCCCATGATACACATCGGGCATGAGTACCAATATTTTCCAAGGTTAGTGGGAAGATTCTCTATGTGACTCGGCAAGTTCACTATACTCAATATTGGAACGGTTCCCCCAACAATCGAGGAGTTCGATTACATGACTGGTGGTGTTACTATCATTACCCTAGAATATACCTAGTATGAGATGTGTCTTTTAATTTCTGCTTTTTGATTGATATATTTATTAAAGAATTTCATGAGTGGTATTTTTCATTTTGGTGTTTTCCTTCACGGACTACTGTGAGACCTACATGGATCTTGTTTTCCTACTAAAAATTGTTATGCTCATTATTGCACGGGCTTTGCCTACACCTGTTGTGTCTGGTGAAAACGATCAACATATTGAAATAGGGGCTCAGGGGTGACGTGACTGACAAATGCTACGAAAATGGTAATATTGGTCTTAGACCAGGTGGGGCCTACTAGGAAAAGGTGGATATTACATAATAATTCGACTTCAAGTAGCTTCACTACTCTTACGATCCAGTGAGTTTTTCTGCGGATGGCCATTAGATATCTTTTTTTAATTTTCTCTTTTACTTATTTTGTTGTGTTTGAATTATGTCCAACCATATTTCATCTGTACCATGTAATCCATCATGTTTTAATAAAATTTCCCCCCTTTTAGTTTGTTGGGATGTGGTTTAATGTGCGTGTGTACAATAGTTAGGAAAATGCCTCCCACTTGTAGGTTGATGCCTTCAGCGCTAGTCACAAGAACCTGGCATTCAAGATGTGGACATGGGGAAGTCTGGGCATGGAACCTGAGCGATGGGTCGTGACCAAGTGGTATCAGAGGGATGTCAATCCTTCTCCAAATACCAAGAGTATGTATTTTGTAATGGGGCTTCAATGTAATGTGATGTGAGTCCGACTTTCATATTATGGGAATCCAGTGTTTGTGAGGTGGTTGACGTATCCATACACCAAGAACATGAATTCTTCATTTCACTAAATAGCTGAAAATTTTGTTTTCATAAGTGTCTCCTTATGTTCTTTTGAATAAATGTCATCTATTCTGGTATAACTGTCTTACAGTGGAAAATCATGATCTATCTCAGGATGCCTCTATGAGGGTGACTAGCCTGGATCCCGATACTTGGTCATGAGGAAAACCCACCAAGTGACGAGGCATCCATTCAGGGACCAGTCCTTGAGATGGATCCACCGGTTGATGCTCCAATGCTACCACCACCTGATGGTCAATATCCAATTCATGTGGTTATGGTATATATCGTTTGTATGATCAGTTCCCTACATGAGTTTCAGAAATATAGACCTCCTAACTTTTGGGGAAAGATGGATCCTCAGGTCATTGAGGACTGGCTGGAGGCTGTGACACATGTCATCTTCCTAGTTAGGACACCACCTAACTAGATGTAGATATTGTTAGTGAGCCTCTTGTAGGGCTCAACAGGGATATGGAAGAGCATGGCCACCCAGATGCATGATGTGGAAAACCATAGTTGGGCAGAATTCGAGCATCTTTTCCAAGAGGATTTGTCCACGTGACCTTTTCCAATGTGTGAATTCAAGAGTTTATTCTCCTAGAACAAGGAATGATGATGGTTGGTGTGTGATCAACGAGGTTTACCGAGCTATATCGCTACACCATAGACATGGTGCGAGACCCTTTCTTCAGGGATCGATCCTTCGAAAACGGACTCGGGTGGGACATTAGGGAATAAATGTTCTCTCTCAGCAGCCCACCCTATCCTAGGGTGATGGAGTGATCCATTCATATAGAGTGATTATAGGTGGATAATGTGTTGATAGGTAGAGCCAACAATATACCAAAGGCTGTTGAATCTTTGGCAGGTAGTAGACAACAGACATGTGTGCCTTAGTGGGCTATGTCTTTTAGAGGACGACCAAATTACTCTGGGTCAGTAGTGCCATGCTCCCAGTCCAGGGGGAGTCAGTAGGGATCTAGAGTGTGCTTCACATTCGGTGTCCAGATACACTCGGAACATGTCTACTTGACCCGTCATACAGATCGCCAACAGACGGTCGATGCGACGTCGAGGCAGCAGTAGTAGTTCGAGCGAGGAGGTCCGCCAGGCGGTAGACGCGGCAGGGGCATTGGCCGAGCAGTAGAGAGTGGGTGAATGTTTGAGGTGTTACAACCACCACCCCTAGGTTGTCCTCCCCAAACTAAGGGAGTAGGTGGATAGGGGAAATCTCAGCTCCAGGCAGCAGAGGCATATGATCACAGTGGTCCAGTTATTATTTGAGATATGATCTTTTTTTTCTCTACCCTAGTTACAGTTCGTATAGACATAGGTGCTAGTCAATCATTCCATTACATGGATATAGTTTGGAGCTCGAAGATTTCAGTGTAGCAGTTGGGTCGATCCTTAAGGCTAGAGACTCCAACGGTATATGATTTGAGGATTACACACTAGTACCAGTAGTGTAAACTTAATCAATGAGGTGATAGCTTCAGCTGGGATCTCCTAGTAGCGGCGTCGAGGTCATACAATGTCATGGTGGGAATAGAATTGTTATCCATAGTACATGCTCAGATCAAATTTTTTAGGCATACAGTGCGGTGTGTCTGTGATGATTGGACCAGGTTTTCCTTCACCGTTGAGAAAGAAACACTTGCACTATAGGAAAAACTTTCTCAGAGTAGGGGGCAGTCGATCAATCACATGTTGGCTATCCTCAACCATAGTGAAATAGATGAGTGGTGCTCAAGATTTCAATTTGTGGTGGGTGAGTATGAGGATGTTTTTCTAGATGATGTTCCAATATTATATCCTCACTGCTAGATATACTTTTGCATCGGGTGGTACCTCGTGACAAAACTGATATCCACACCAGCATATCAGATGGCTCTCATGGAGCATTGCAAACTGAGGGTACCACTAGAGGACTTACAGGATAATGGGCTTGTAAGGCCCATCGTTCTACCATGGTCAGACTAATGCTTTTTCCAAGAAAGCATACGAGAGTTTGAGGTTTAGTGTGGACTTCCGGTGCCTGAACTAGTTTACTGTGATGAACAGGTATCCACTTCTATGATATGATGCCCTCTTCGACCAACTAAAGGGAGAAACGTGGTTCTCAATGATAGACCGTAGATAATGTTATGACCAGTGTTGGGACTGTGATACAGATGTTTCAAAGACAACCTTTAGGTGCCGGTATGACTTCTATGAGTTACTGGTGATTGATTTTGGCGTGACCAATGTCCCAGCAGAGTTCATGGTCCCCATGAACAGGACCTTCAGGAATTACCTTAACCAATTCACATTGTTCTTCAATAATGACATGTTGATGTACTCAACATTGGAGGAGGAACACACTACACACCTATGGGTAGTCCTGGATACAATCCGAGAGCACCAGCTTTATGGTATGCTCTCGAAGTGTCAGTTCTAGATGTGGGAGTTTCTCATTTTGGGGCATGTCATCTTATAGGTAGGAGTTGTGTTAGATACAGAAAAGATAGAGGTGCTGCTTGAATGGGAGCCACCCAGTAGCATGACTGATATGTGGAGCTTCTTGGGGTTAGTTGGTTACTATCGAAGTCTCTATCCGTCTTCTCCAGAGTAGCAGCACTTTTAGCATCCTTGACACTGAAGGGAAACCTTTTCGTGTGGACGGAGATATATCAGCACTGTTTCTAGGAGTTGAGGCGGAGACTGACTGCTACCCAAATCTTTAGAATATTAGAGGTGGTAATTGGGTATGTAGTTTAATGTGACCCATCAGGAACCAGACTGGGTTGTGTCCTGATGCAGGAGAAAGTAGTGATTTCCTACAACTCACTTTAGTTGAGGTAGCATGAGCAGAACTACGTGACCCCTAACCTGGAGTTAGCACCAGTGGTCTTTGACATAAATATGTGGTGGCACTACATAATAGATGAAGGGTTTACAGTTTACTCTGACCACAAGAGTCTCAGGTATATCTTCTTCCAGAAGGGTTTGAACTTGTGACAACAATGAGGGCTATTGTTCTTCACTATGAATAAAATGACATTTTGCGACGAGTTATTTGCGACGATATATATTCTTGTTGCAAATAGTTCGTCGAAATGATTATTTGCGATGGGTGATTATCCATGTCGCAAAAGGTTTGGTGCGGGCTGTACGCCAAACCACAGGAAGGGTATTTTCAATTAGGGGTAACCCCCCGTCGCAAATACCCAAAGGCAATAAATACATTTTTCGACAGGGAGGTACCCCGTTGTCCCAAATATCCGGCAGCAGTAATACTTTTTTGTAACGTGATATGCTCCCATCACAAATAGTGTGTCAGCAAGTAACTATTTGTGATGAGATCTGTCGTAAATACGCTTTTAACCACCGAAAGTAATTAATGCGGATGAAGGTATTTTTGACGATAATCCCATCGCAAATAATCTAACCTATATATAAACTCATCCGTTTTCACCCACCTAGGCCTTTTACTCTTTCTCTAAACTCTAAATTTAGAGTTAGAATATCTCTGAATTAAATTTTTTTCTGAAGAGATTTTGAAGTCGTCTACACCTATAAGATATCTTGCTTAAAGGTATTTATGTTTTATTCAATTTAAAATTCATTTTATTTTTATATGAATTTGAATTATTGTTTATTGGTTTTAATTAAAATAGATTTAATTATTTTGTTACCGTTATTTATTTGTAGTCATAAATTGAAATTATTAGTGCTAATTATTAATAATTAGTGGTAATTGAGAATTACTAGCAATAATCAGTAATGAATATAAATAATGAGTAGTAATATGTAATTAGTAGAAGAAATTAGTAGAAATTAACAGAAATTTAAACTAATTAGTAATAATTAGCGGTAATTAGTAATAATTAAGAATAAATAGTAATAACTAATAAAATAATAAAAAAAATACAAATAATTTGTCATAAATGCGAATAATAAGTAATAATTATAAATAATTAGTAATAAATAATTATAATTAGTAATAATTAGCAATAAATACTAATAATTAGTAATAATTTGAAATAATTTGTATTAATTTGTAATAATTACTAACAATTAGTATTAATTGTTAGTAATTAGTATTAATTAGTAATAATTAGTAATAATTTGTAATAATTAGTAACAATTAGTATCAATTAATAGTAATAATTATTAATTAGTAATAATTAGTTTTAATTAGTAATAAATAATATTAAATAGTATTAAATAGTAATAAATATTAATAAATATTATCATTAGAAATAATTACTAATAATTAGAAAAACAATCTAGTAATTACTAATAATTACTAATAATTGGCTATAATTACTAATAATTATCAACAATTACGATCTATTAGGTAGTAAATTATAATAATTAAAAATAATTAGTAATAATTAGTGATAAATACAAATAATTAACTTTAATTACTACTAATTTGAAATAATTTGTAATAATTAGGAATAATTTCGAATATTTAGCCGTAAAAAGTAATAATTAGCAATAAATAGTTACAATTAGCTATAAATAGTAATAATTAGCAATAAATAGTAACAATTTGTAATAAATAGTAATATTTAAGAAATGATAGTAATAACTAGGAAGAAATACATATAAATAGTTAACAATAGTAATAATTAGTAAAAATAGAAATTATTTTTAAAAAATATTAATAATCATTAAAAAATAGTAATAATTTGTAATAATTGTAATAATTTATAAAAAATTAGGATTAATTAGTAATAAATTGTATTAATTGGTAATAAATATTATTAATATTTAATAAATAGTAATAAATATTAATAATTACTAATAACTAGTCAAACATAGTGTGAAATAGTAATAAATAGTTTTAAATATTAATAAATACTGTTAAATTGTAATAAATATTGTTAATGAGAAATAAATATTATTTATTAGTAATAAATAGTAATACTTAGTAATAAATATAAATAATTCTTAATAAATATTCATAATTCGTTATAACTAGTAATAATTATCAATAAATAGTTATGCATAGTAATGAATAGTTTAAAGTTGTAATAATTAGTAATAATTAGTAAGAGTTATTAATTATTAGTAATAATTAATATTATTTAGTATAAATTATTAATAATTAGAAATAATTTGAAATTCTTCGTAATAATTATCAATAATTAGTAATAATTAGAAAATATTATTAATAGCTAGCAATAAATAGTAATATTTAGTAATAATTAGTAGTAATTGTCAATAATTAGGAATAATTAAGAATAATTAGGACTAAATATGAATAATTGGTAAAAATTAGTAATAATTAAAAATAATTAGGAATAATTAAGATTCATTTGGATTAATTGGTAATAATTGTAAATAAATAGTATTAATTTGCAATAATTTTTTTTAGTTAGCAATAATTAGTATTAATCAGAAACAATTTGTAATAATTACCAATAATTAGCAATAATTTTCAACAATGACTAATAATTAAAAATAAATATTAATAATTTGAAATAATTACAAATATTTAGCAATAATTACACGTAATTAGAAATAAGTTGCAATAATTATTAATAATCAGAAATAATTACTAATAATTACAATAATTGGAATTAATTATAAATAAATAATAATATTAAGAAATAAATATTAATAATTAGAAATAAATTGATATAATTACAAAAAATGGAATCAATTATAAATAAATAGTTATAATGAACAATAAATAGTATTTTTATCAATATATTGTAATAATTTATAAACAATTGTAATTATTAGTTAATAAATAGAAATAATTAGCAACAATTAGTATTAATTACTAATAATTAGATATATTTTTTTAATAATTAGAAATAAACAGTAATTAGTAGAAAGAATTAGTAATAAATAAGGATTATTGTAATAAATTGTAAGAACAAGACACAATGTCTAGTAAATTGGCAGTACTCCTTTCGCTCGATGACTCTTCTCCTTTCAACTAATGCTGAAAAAATATTTATGAAAAATGTGTTCCCACGTATGCATATACATTCTCGTACGCATGATATTGGATATGCATACATAGGAGAAAATATTTCATAATTTTTCAGGTGGTGATAGATGCAAGTAGATGATTCTTTGATGAAAAGGGGGCTCTTCTGTCTGACCACTCTTTTACATTAATAATTCTCACACTAAAATCACAATGATGAATATGCTTGGGGGTATGCTTATTCATTATTATATGCATAAGAATTTATATGTGAACCTACATGAAGGTCATATTTGTGATTTAAGGGTGAGAATGTTTCAAGTAAAAGGTATGTCATATAGAATAGAATCCACCAATCCACTTTAAATTGTGTCTCCCATAATTAGTTTTAATTTGTTAGATATAGCTGTAATTATTTATCTTACCTTTTAGGAGAGTGGTTTTTCTAATATCAAATATTCAAAAAAATAATGATTTTATATTTTGTAGAAATATATGGAACTAGGAAGTCAACAAAAGACATTATAAGATGACCGTGTTTGGATATATCAGTACATACCTCCAAACAGGTCTAGTATGAAGCCTATATATATTGACGGTGTGGAATATTTCTTATCATTTGTATCATCAAAAACATAATTTTTACAGAAAGATATGTTGAATCAATAAGGTTTTCCTTATGAATTTTTCATTCCTTCTTGTTTTGAAAATCACAAACACCTTTCTTAAGGAAAAATGCTTTCTTAAGGAAAAATGCTTTCTTAAGGAAAAATGCTTTCTTAAGGAAAAATGCTTTCTTAAGGAAAATTCTTTTATAAGGAAAATTGCTTTCTTAAGGAAAATTGCTTTCTTAAGGAAAATTTATTTTATAAGAAAAATCACTTTTATAAGAAAAATTTATCCTTATTATATTTTCATCTCGATTTTTCTTATGTATGAGATTCAGATTCATTTCTATTTTCTCGGAATTGCTCGAGATATTGATATGAAGTATTCTGTTTTAAGATCTGGATTCTGGATAAGAACTGTGATAAAGTTTCACTCCGAAATCCAGAATGAGAACTGTAATAATGTTTCATTCCGAATTCCGGATACGGTTTTAATCCAGATTCAGGATACGAATTCTTATGAAGTTTGATGAGGAATTATCATTACGAATTCTGATGATGAATTCTCATTACGAATTCTAATCATGTATTCTCATTACGAATTTTGATGATGAATTCTCATTACGAATTCTGATGATGAATTCTCATTACGAATTCTGATGGTTAATTCTCATTACAAATTCTAATGACGAACTCTCATTCCGAATTCTCTTATTAAACAGAATCTGATCATCTTTGTTTTTTACACTCTGAATTAATTCAGACTCTGAAAAATATTTTGGTTAGACTCTGAACTTTTATTCTGCTTACATTTCTATAATCTGTCTACTCTTTATTATTTCTATTACACTCCGAATCTTCACTCCGAAGTTTTCATTCCGAACCTTTTAGTTAGAATTAAAACGATGTCGTACATTCTGTTATACTTGTTTTGTTATAAAACGATGTCATCTATTTTGTTATAAACTAACCGTTGTCTATGTGACACGTTTACAGGTCCCTCCGATCTTGAAAGAAAATATGACCGTTGGAGAAGGAGGAGACCTTACCTATAAATAGGATCTCATTTGAAAGATCTCAGTTCTGAAAGGCTGACTGATCTTCGACTCATGTGATTACATGCTTGAAGTGATTTCTAGAGAGAGAGAGGCTCTTATTAACTCTCAATGCTTCGTGCGACTCCGAATGTTGGTGATTACATTCGAGTACTTCCGGGGATATGAAGACAGAGGTGCCAACTACCTTGATGTTCGAGGGATTCCTTGCTATGGAAGACAGAGGTCGCCAACTACCTTGAAGTTGAGGGCTTGCGGGGATAGCAAGACAGAGACTCCGATCTTTGTATCGAAGGCTTACCCTGGTGTGGGTAAGACGGGCCTGCTTGAATGTATAAATCAAGGGACCTTTATCCAAGGTTGTTGGATACCCTTCTCTTTGGGTTAAAAGACTTATATCTTGTTACTTGTAGTTTAACTACTTGATTTATTTCCGCTGCATTTCTTATCTTAAGGAATGTATAACATTCTTATACTTCCTTACTTATACTCTGATTCATTTAGATTCTATACGCTTTAAGGTAGAATCTCATATTGTAACTTTTGTTAAGTTTTAATTTCCGGAACCATATTTCCGGAACCTACTTTCGGAATCTCCTTCCAAGTTTGCATTTGGTGTTAGAGGTGTTGTGAATTTACTTAGTTTAACTTTGTTAAACTTAGCCCTTTCCTTTGCTTAAGGAAAATATAGTTAATCGTAACTAACTTTAAAGGTTCAAAAGGAATTTTTAAAGTATACAATTCACCCCCCCTCTTGTATATTGAGCATCTACATCATTATTTCGATCCTACAATTTGTATCAAAGGAGGTCTCTGAAATACTTGTACTCACATACAATTTTTTCTTTCACTTTTTCCCGTTCTGAACTTTCTGATTCCGAACTTTGTTATTACAAAACTTTTTCTACTAACATGTGTGGGTATCAAAGGTTATTTCTAGTATGGCAGGAATTAATGTTGGTTCGATTGATAATCTAAATACTACAAGACCACCAATCTTTTATGGTAATGACTATGAGTACTGGAGACATCGAATGAAGACTTTTGTTATCAACACTGGAGTAGATAACATTGTTATGCTTACTGGTGATTGTAAAATTCATGAAAAGGAAGTTAAAACCTTCACTAACCAGGAAAAGCAAGAATATCAACTCAATTATAAGGTACGCAATACTCTACTATGTTCAATGACTAGAAATATATATAGCCAAATTTCTTCTTGTAAAGCAGCTAACTGTATCTGGAAGAAGTTAGAGGTTACACACTTTGGGACTTCTAAAGTAATTGAGACTAGAAGAGCTATGCTTAGAGCTGAGTATCATGGCTTCAATTTTACTTATGGTGAACCTATCTGTAAAGTTCAACAGAGATTTATGACTATAGTCAACAGTCTACAGTCTATAGGAGAAAAATGTTTATATGATGAAGCTCTTGTGGACAAGATAATTGATATTATGCCCAATGAGTGGAAATCCAAGAGAACAGCTATAGATGAGAACAGGAAGGTCACTCAAATTACTCTTGATGAATTATTTTGAACTCTTCTACAACATGAGACTAGAATGAAGAGAGATGCTGACAACATCAAGAAGAAGAATGGAAATGGTACTGTTGCTTTTACAACAACTTCAAATCAGATGAAAGCTAAGACTCCTGAGAGAGTAACCAGATCCAAGTCTAAGAAAGTTATTTTCCAATCCAAATCTAGTGAGAGTGAAGTCTTAGAGAATGAAATAGCAAATCTTGCTTGAAGAATGAACAAGATAGCTGGCCAGAGAAATTTCCAATCCAAGCATAAGAAAAAGGACAGGAAAGATATGAACGATGGAGAAGTTACTTGTTATGAATGCAAAAGATCTGGACATATTAGACCAGATTGCCCTATTCTCAAAAATAAAGAAAGAAAAGAAAGGCATTCAGACAGGAACAGGAAGAAATATTATAAATCTAAAGCTAAGAATGTTTTTAAAGCTAACGACACCTGGAGTGCCAGTGGTGGTGACTCTTCAGATGAATTTTCTGATTATGAATCTTCAGGACAGAATAATCCTGGTCTTATATCCAGATTACCTATGGATAATCATTGTTTCATGGCTATGGTACGAAATGCTGAATCATTGACCAATGTTTCTTTAAATTCTAATGATAGTAAGTATTATAACCTTTCTGATGAAGAATCATCTTCTGATGAGGAAAATACTTTACCTACTTATGAAGAAGTCTTTAGGTTTGCTGAACTTATTGAGATTGAGAATTCCAAACTCAATAAGAAACTTGATAAGGCAAACTCTAGGAATTCTATTCTTACAAAAGAGATATCAGATCTTCCTAACGATCTTAATAAGAAAAATGCTGATTTTGAAAATATTTAAAAAACTCTTGAGGAAGTACGTTCTGAGAAGAACAAACTTTCTAAAGAGTTAGAAAAAGTAATTTCTAAGAAAAATGTTTTCGAGCCTAACTCTAGTTCAAAAACTAATGATTTTGAGGATCAAAACTTGGTTGTAAAACTGAAGTCTGAAATTTTTTCCTTAAAGAAGTGTTTATCAAACTTTACCCATGGTAAGGAAAATTTTGATAAGATGTATTCCCAAATACGACCTTTAAGAAATAAATCCGGATTTGGTTATACCCATGCAAAACCTATTTTCAATAACAATTATTTTGTTCCTCAAAGTGCCCCATTTTTTACCAAGTGTCAATGTGGTGGTCACTGGATAAAGAATTTTTCCTTAAACAAAACCCAATCACTAGGATTTCACAAAGCTTACTTTTCTAAGAAGATGTGGGTTTCTAAAATTTTATTGTCTGCAAATCTCGGATCCAAACAAGTATAGATTCCGAAAATCTAATTTTATTTTTGATTTCAGGAAAACAGTGAGAGTACCAGCAACAATACATGGTACATGGATAGTGGATGTTCCTGGCACATGACTGGTAACAAAATATTTTTCGAAAAGATTATAAAACTAAAGGAAGAAAGGTAACTTTCAGAGATAATGCTAAGGGAGAGATTGTTGGTATCGGTAATATTGTTCTTCTTGGTAAAACCTTGATTTCAAATGTTCTTTTTGTTAAAGGTCTTAAGCACAACCTCATTAGCATAAGTCAATTATGTGATGAAGGTTACCTTGTGAATTTTAGGAATGACAAGTGCTTAGTTCACAATTCCAAGGAAGAAATTATTCTCTCAGCCAATAGGCAAGAGAATGTTTACACTCTGAATTTTGAAGACCTCAAAAGCCAAGATTTACCTTGACTAAGTGCAATGGAAGATCATTCTTGGTTATGGCATAGAAGACTAGGTCACTATAACCTTAGGAATCTATGTAAACTCTCTAAGAAGAAACTATTTAAGGATCTACATGAGCTTAGATTTGATTCTTCTAAAGTTTTTGATCCTTGTCAATATGGAAAGCAACATAAATCTAGTTTTAAATCAATCGCTGAAGTCTCAACAACTGATGAATTACAGTTAGTGCACATGGATCTTTTTGGTCCAACACAAACTGGAAGTATTGGAGGCAAATACTATGTGTTTATTCTAATTGATGATTACACTAGGTTTACTTGGGTCTATTTTCTAGCAAAGAAATCTGAAGCTTTTTCCTATTTCAAAAGTTTTAGATCTCAAGTTAAAAATGAGAAAAACCTTCCATTGAAAACTATTCATAGTGATCATGGAGGAGAATTTCAAAATTCTGATTTTGAAACTTTTTGTAGTAAGAAAGGTATTACTCACAATTTTTCAGCTCCTAGAACTCCTCAACAGAATGGTGTAGTTGAAAGAAGAAATAAAATTCTTCAAGAGATAACTAGAACCATGTTGAGTGAATATTCTATTGCTAGACATTTTTGGGCTGAAGCTGTATGTACTACTTTCTATGCTATAAATCGAGTTTTGATTAGACCTTTTCTTAATAAAACTCCTTATAGGATATAGAATGGTAGAAAACCAAGACTTTCCTACTTCAAGGTTTTTGGTTGCAAAGTATTCATTTTGAATACTAAAGATAAATTACATAAATTCGCACCAAAATCCGATGATGGAATTATCTTAGGATATTCCACAACCTCTAAGGCTTATAGATTTTTTAATAAAAATACTTTTACTGTTGAAGAAACAGTACATGTAAGATTTGATGAGTCAGATCCTTTTGTTTTTAAACCATCCCTACCTTCTTCCTCAGATGGCTTTTCAAAAACTGATTGTCAACCTTTGAAAGAAAACCCTTCTGATAAGGATGATGTTCTAGAAGATACTTCTGAAACATTTACCCCAGAAGACATTCTACCCTATGTTGATGAACAGGTTTTACAAAACCCAAATTAGGTGTATCTTAAGAATCATCCCAGTGATAGTATCATTGGTGATGTAAATCAACCTGTAAGGACTAGAAGTTCCTTAAGAAATGAAGTATAACATCTAGCATTTCTTTCCCAATTAGAACCTAAATGTACTGTTGAAGCTTTAGGTGATGATGATTGGATTAAAGTCATCCAAGATGAACTAAATGAATTCGAAAGGAATAAAGTCTAGACCTTGGTTGAAAGACCTAAGGAAACTTATGTTATTGGAGTAAAATGGGTTTTCAGAAATAAATGTGATGAAAATGGAATCATAGTAAGAAATAAAGCTAGACTTTTTGCTAAAGTCTATAATCAGCAAGAAGGAATAGACAATGAAGAAACCTATGCTCCAGTAGCTAGACTTGAATCTATCCGTATTCTACTTGCCTTTGCAGCATTCTTTAATTTCAAACTTCTCCAAATGGATGCGAAATGTGCTTTTCTTAACGGTTATATTCAAGAGGAAGTTTTTGTTGAACAACCTCCTGGCCTTGAAGATACAAAACATCCTGATCATGTTTTTAGACATACCAAAGCTTTGTATGGCCTTAAACAAGCCCCACGAGCATGGTATGATAGACTCATTGGATTTTTGCTTCAAAATAACTATATTAAGGGAAATGCAGATCCAACTCTTTTTATAAAGAAAGATTAGAAAAATGTATCTATTGTTCAAATTTATGTTGATGACATCATATTTGGTTCAACTCAGCAATCTTTGACCGACTCCTTTGCAAGTCTAATGAAATCTGAGTTTGAAATGAGTATGATGGGTAAGTTAACATTTTTCCTTGGTTTTCAAATTTCTCAAAATCCAGAAGGAACTTACATATCTCAACATAAGTATATTAAAGATCTTCCGAAAAAGTATGGTTATGACAACACTAAGAGTATAAGTACTCCCATTGGTACCTCAAACTCTTTAGATCTTGATGAAGCTGGGAAACCAGTAGATCAAACATCTTTTAGAGGTATGATAGGAAGTTTACTTTACTTAACAGCTTGTCAACCAGACTTAATGTTTTCAGTATGCTTATGTGCAAGATATCAATCCAATCCTAAGGAATCTCACTTAAAGGTAGTAAAAAGAATTTTTCGCTACCTTAAGGGAACCATGGATCTAGGATTATTTCATACTTCTGGAAATGATTTTGTTCTTAAAAGATTTTCTGATGCTGACTTCGGTGGATGTAGAATGGATAGAAAAATTACATCCGGAACTTGTCACTTCTTAGGAGATTCATTAGTTTCTTGGTCCTACAAGAAGCCACATTCTGTAGCACTTTCCACTGCTGAAGCTGAATATGTAGCAGCTGGAAGTTGTTGTGCACAAGTGTTGTGGATGCAACACACACTCACAGACTATGGCCTGAGTTTTACTAAAACTCAAATTTTGTGTGATAACACAAGTGCCATTGCCCTCAGTAAGAACTCTGCACAACACTCCCGTGAAAAACACATAGATATTAGGCATCACTTTCTTAGGGATCACACACTTAAAGGAGATATTATTATTCATTTTATTGTAACGCAAGATCAACTTGCTGATATTTTCACAAAATCTTTTCCTTCTGATAGATTTTAATACATTAAATAGAAGTTAGGAATGATAACCGTAAGGTAATCCTCCTAAATTAACTTACTGTTGAAAAAATCTCCTTACAGCAATAAACTCCTTTTCATAGGGGGAGTACATCTGATTGTTAGATTAACAATGTTTTTCAAAATTTGTTTTCAAACTTTTCATAACTACATTTCCGGAATGGAATTCCCGGAACTAAAATTTTCTAGAATGGAAATTTCTGTAAAAAATACTTCTGGAATGGAAGTGTTCGTATTGATAATTTCCGGAATGGAAAATTTCATACTGATATTTTCATAACGGTATTTTCGTACCGAATCTTTCATAATAAGTCTTTCGTTTTCAAAATTTTTAATGAAAGTTTCGTACTGAGTTTTCCGTATTGTCTCTATTGTTCATAGTGATTTTTCTGATTTTTTTCCCTATTCGTAATAAAGTTGTTTTTCGTTGTTTTCGTAAAAATGTTACCAATTACGAATAATCCTCCTAATCCAATCTGAAATGTATGATTTCCTTACTCAAGTTTTCGTAGTCATATTTTACTTGCTGACATTTTCTTGTATTATGTTTCTGGATTATACTTTTCTTAATTCTCTGTTTCAATAAAAAACCTCAAAAAGATCGGATTCAAGTTTTCTAAAGAATTAGTTTTCAACTGTTAGATCTGGTCTCAGCTTATCACAACCGTTAGATCAACCGAGGAAGTTGAACCGTCATATCATTGCCTATATAATGGGGACCCAAATACTCGTCCCACATCGGTTCTCAAGCTCTCGCGTCCCGAATCTCTCCCTCTTTGTTTTAAGACCGTTCATAACTTCAGTTGTCTATGTACCGAACTTCTAAAAGGTCATCAGATCCGAATGTCTGTGGAAGTAGCTTCACAAGACATGTCTTCATCTAAGCCGATCTCGAAGTGGTTAGTTTATAGAGAGAGGCTGGTACATCCGGACTTCTTCAACAAGTATGATTCCCTTATTTCTAAGAATATCAAGCTTAATGGTTGAGAAGATGTTGCGGTGTCAAAACCCGGGAACCAAGATGAAGTGTTTTCAGACTTACTTGTTGAATTCTATGAGACAGTTTCTTTTCTTCAGGAAGATGGAAAGGAAAAATTGTCTTTTAAGTCTTATGGGAAGACTTATAAACTTTCATATGCCAAGGAAGCCAGCTTGGTAGGGCTAAGGAATGAAGGTGAAGTTGAGTTTGTTTCTCATGTGTTGTCGGATTCTAAAGGTCGCTTCGACAAGGAAAAAGCTTTAGAAACTCTTGGACTGGCTGATGACAAGGCTCCGAAGATTGCTAGTTTATCTACAAATTTCCAGATTCTGGAGCTATGGGTACAGTTTCTTATCGAACGGAGGAAAGGTGACAAAGATATCTTGAAGAAGAGTGAGATATATATCCTAGATTTTCTGATAAATCTGAGGAAGTTTAACTTGATGAAGCACATTCTTATCACTCTTGAGAATTTGATGAAAGGAAATCTGAGAGCTCAGATTATTATGTATCCAGCAATCCTCTCGAAGTTGATAGTTCGGTGCCTTGAGTCTTTCAATGAGGCTTGCAAATCTAAGCCAATAGTTTTCATGATTATGCTGGTGAGTGATGGTACTCTTAAGAGAATGGTTGTAGCTTTTGACAAGGAGTCTGGACAGTTTATTGATCTACCTGCTCAAGGAGAAGCAGTTCCGAAAGTTGCTGATTCAGAATCCTCTAAGACAGTAAGGAAGAGA
Organism: Viscum album; assembly: GCA_963277665.1. Taxonomy (NCBI): domain Eukaryota; kingdom Viridiplantae; phylum Streptophyta; class Magnoliopsida; order Santalales; family Viscaceae; genus Viscum; species Viscum album. Next base: position 560,903,513 of record OY728147.1, on the reverse strand, counting down.
AAGCTGAAAGAAGTGGAAGTAGAAGCAGTGAATCCTAAGTCTAAGGAAGTCCATTCCGCACCTCCAAAACCAAAGAAGAAGAAATCCTATCCTGATGAAGTTTTTGCGAATTGGAGAGCAGATAAAGAGAAAAGGAAAGAAGGGGATCCGCAGTTTGGATTGGACCCTGCGGAGGCTAAGGCCTTGAAGGAGAGAACTGCTGATAAGCTTGAAAAACAAGTAAAGGAAACGAAGCTCAAGAAGAAGATGTCTGAGGCTGAGGAAGCTCAGACTTTTTTGAAATTCAATGAGATGGTTTCAGCAACTATTCATGTTCCGAGATCTTTCTCCTTGAAATCTCTACCTGAGACTCCAGGAAAAAATTTCGTTGCTCCAGATGAAGCTGTTGCTAAGAATACTGAGGAAGTAGAGAAAGTTGAGCAAGTGGAACAAGAAGAAGATGGTGCTGAAGGAAGTGGTGAAACCGGAGATGTGCTGAAACAAGTAGATGATTACAAGGGGACACCTTTGGAACACTTATCACTCCAAACTTCAGAAGCTGAATCTTCGAAGCTAGTTACTCCAGCAATGGAAGAATAGAAAGGAGAAGAAGAAGTTACTTATCATGGAGAAGAAGAACAACTTGTACATGATGTTTCTCAGAAGGAAAACGTAGGAGTTCGTGTTCAGGAAGTTGCTGATGGGGAAGATAACGTTGTTCAAGTTTCTGAATGTGAGAAGAGAACTCCGGAACAGGATTCAATTCTGGAAAAATACAAGGGAAATCAAAGTCTTGCTGATACTCCGAGCTCAGAAGTGAGAAAGTGGAAGGAATTTGGTAGTACTTCGAAAAGAAAGCTTGACCTTATTGAAGAAGAAAATTCTCCAAGCAAAGTTTCATATTCGGAGTCATCCTTGGTGGGGCATTACTTTGTTGTCCATTCGTTAAAGAAGTTGGTGGGATCTATCCCGACCTTCTCATGTATTGAATCAAGATGCCAGATGCTCCAACATGCTTTGAATCAGAAAACAGACTCTGTGTCTATGGTTATGGACAAGTGCGTTGAGATTGAGGCTCAGTATCAAACCATCTTTGTTGGATAAGAAGCACATAGAAAATCTTGCAAAAGGATGACAAATTGGTCGAATAAGACTTTTGAAGAGGTGAGGTTATTTGATGAATTTCAAGACAATGTCAAGGATGCTTTTGAGACTTAGGACAAGAAGATAAATGACCTGACTTCATCCTTTGAAGAGAAGCTGACAGATGAAAAGAACTTCCAGATTCAACAAGTCATAGATCTGAATGGGAAGTTAAATTATGTTTCTCATAACTGGAAAATTTAAAGAGATCATCGGATTGAGTTTGAAGAGAAGATGAAGGCTCAAGAAGAAAAGATCAAAGCTCAGGAAGAAAAACTCATGGACCAGGAAGAAAGAATTGATGCTCAAAGTGCAAGAATAGTGGTCTTAGAGAAGCAAGCTGAAGAAGATCATAAAGACCTGAAGAAGATCAAGACTATTCTTAAAGGGCTCATTTCGAAGTAAAAAGATCCGAAATAACCAAATCCGATCTTTTTGTTGTAATATTTTCTTTGTTGTCGAGATTTCAAACCTAATGAAAATTGTGCCTCTCGTTTCTTTTGTTGTCATTACTAATATTTCAGGTACTTTGTTTTTTTTCCATTCCCTAGATTTCTTTTTGAAAATCACAAAGGGGGATAAGGAAAAGATCCTTAAGAAAAAGAATAACTCCAATGAGAGTTTATCAAAGGGGGAGAATGAAAAGATCCCTAAGGAAAAAGAACTCTAATAAGAGTTTGTTTAAGGGGGAGTTTTTCATTTAAGAAGAATTTCATATTCATAATGAAATGCCACTCCGAAAATCTAGAATACGATCCTTAGAGTTTCAAAGCCTAAGGGGGAGTTAGTCGTATTCATCAATATCCTCAAATAAAAGAGAGATAAGCCTTAATGTTTTTCTATCTTCATAGAATTTTTTTTTGTAAGGATGTATGTGCTTTCCAAAAAGGGGGAGATTGTTGAGTCAATAAGGTTTTCCTTATGACTTTTTCATTCCTTCTTGTTTTGAAAATCACAAACACCTTTCTTAAGGAAAAATGATTTCTTAAGGAAAAATTATTTCTTAAGGAAAAATGCTTTTATAAGGAAAATTGCTTTCTTAAGGAAAATTGCTTTCTTAAGGAAAATTTCTTTTATAAGCAAAATCGCTTTTATAAGAAAAATTTATCCTTATTATATTTTCATCTAGATTTTTCTTATGTATGAGATTAGGATTCATTTCTATTATCTCGGAATTTCTTGTAACTTTGATATGAAGTATTCTGTTTTAAGATCCGGATTCTGGATAAGAACTGTGATAAAGTTTCACTCCGAAATCCAGAATGAGAACTGTAATAAAATTTCATTCCGAATTCCGGATATGGTTTTAATCTAGATTCAGGATACGAATTCTTATGAAGTTTGATGAGGAATTATCATTACGAATTCTGATGATGAATTCTCATTACGAATTCTGATAATGAATTCTCATTACGAATTCTGATGATGAATTCTCATTACGAATTCTGATGATGAATTCTCATTACAAATTCTGATAATTAATTCTCATTACGAATTCTGATGACGAACTATCATTCTGAATTCTCTTATTAAACAGAATCTGATCATCTTTGTTTTATAGACTCTGAATTAATTCAGACTCCGAAAAATATTTTGGTTAGACTCCGAACTTTTATTCTGCTTACATTTCAATAATCTGTCTACTCTTTATTATTTCCATTACACTCCGAATATTCACTCCGAAGTTTTCATTCCAAACCTTTTAGTTAGAATTAAAACGATGTCGTACATTCTGTTATACTTGTTTTGTTATAAAACGATGTCGTTTATTTTGTTATAACCTAACCGTTGTCTAAGTGACATGTGTACAGGTCCCTACGATCATTAAGGAAAATATGACCGTTGGAGAAGGATCCGACCTTACCTATAAATAGGAGCTCATTTGAAAGTGCTCAGTGCTGAAAGGCTGACTGATCTTCGACTCATGTGATTACATGCTTGAAGTGATTTCTAGAGAGAGAGGCTCTTATTAACTCTCAAAGCATCATGCGACTCCGAATGTAGGTAATTACATTCGAGGACTTCCGGGGATAGGAAGACAGAGGTGCCGACTACATTGAAGTTCAAGGGCTTCCTTGTTGAGGAAGACAGAGTTCGCCAACTACCTTGAAGTTGAGGGCTTGCGGGGATAGCAAGACAGAGACTCCAATCTTTGTATCGAGGGCTTACCCTGGTGTGGGTAAGACGGACTTGCTTGAAAGTATAAATCAAGGTACCTTTATCCAAGGTTGTTGGATACCCTTCTCTTTGGGTTAAAAGACTTATATCTTGCTACTTGTAGTTTAACTACTTGTTTTATTTTGGCTGCATTTTGTATCTTAAGGAATGTATAACTTTCTTATACTTCCTTACTTATACTCTGATTCATTTAGATTCTATACGCTTTAAGGTAGAATCTCATATTGTATCTTTTGTTACGTTTCTATTTCCGGAACCATATTTCCAGAACCTAATTTCGGAATCTCTTTCAAAGTTTGCATTCAGTGTTAGAGGTGTTGTGAATTTACTTAGTTTAACTTTGTTAAACTTATCCATTTCCTTTTCTTAAGGAAAATATAGTTAATCGTAACTAACATTAAAGGTTCCAAAGGAATTTTTAAAGTATACAATTCACCCCCCCCCCCTCTTGTATATTGAACAGCTACATCATTATTTCGATCCTACATGATAATTATATGTCCTTGTGAAAACTATGCTCTATGAACGTTTGACCCATTTGACAATGTTGGGGGATATCTCTGGGAATTTTGTTTTCAGAAAGAATAAGTTTTCTGTTATCAACATGATAAATGCAGTTCCATGTAAGATAAAATAATTTGATTTTAGATCCATCGTGTTTTTTCAAATTTAGTAGATGATGTTGTAGGTCCATCTGTTTAACAAACACAAACATAGAATAATATTGATTTCACTCATGAGTTAGAACCATCTAAATTTTGTGAGTTGTTGAGGTCTGTTGAGGAGGCATTATATCCTGGTTGCAAGATACTAAAATTAGAATTTGTATCAAATTTTATGTTTATTAATTATGATAATGGATTGTCAATCAATTATTTTGATTTGATATTTTATTTTGGTAAAAACATTGTTACCCGAAGAAAATAGGATTCATAAAAATTACTATGGGAGAAAGAGGATAATCGATAATATTGACATTAATTATCAAAATATTCATTCATGTTTAAATGTCTACATCTTATATTCTAGTGAAAATGATTCATTGGATATTTGTCCCACATGTGGATAATTGATGTCTAAATATTGTAAACAGGGAATGTCTGGATTCATTCCTGTAAATAAGTAGATATTTTTCCTTCATAGACCTAGGTTGCAGTGTTTATTTATGACTCGAAACACAGAGTAAATAATGTCATGGAAAAAAACCAAGATTTCAACAATTAAAATCATGGATAATCGATCTGATGGTGATTAATGGAATCATTTTGTCCCAGTGAATCCATCTTTTTTCTTTAGATGCCCGGAATGAGTGATTGGGTGTTTCATCTGATAGTTTCTCCCTATTTTGTTCTTATGGTATTATTTATTCATTTTGGAATATCTTTATAACATATTAAAATTTACCTCTATGGCTGCTGATGAAGAAACCTTATATCATTTAGAGATTATTCATCTTATGACATACAAAAAATAAATTTGATGTTAATTTGAAACCATTGATTCATTGGTTAAATTCATTATAGAGTAATGTTTTTGTACAAATGGTGGTGTTGCGAAAAAAAATTCCCTACTAAACGCTACATTGATGTGGAAAATTATTTACTTATCGTCAAATGGCATGTTTTCTGGTGAGAGTAAATATGGTCTGAAATCATATCCTTACTGTATAGGAGAGAACAAAGCGTGTATACTTGTCAATGGGAAAAACTTTTCTATTTTTACTGTCATTGATGATTTCATCCAACTAATCATCCTTTTTGAAGGAAGAAATATAATTTTAGAAAAGGCGTAATTGATAGGGATAGACCTCCAAGAAGGATCACAAGTAGAGAGTTAAAATTAGTTATATTATCACTACCTCCCATCACATTTGTACCATCCAAAAACAAAAAAATCATGGCATTGGGAAGGAACACAATTGGTTAAAACAGTGCATTTTTTGGATCTTATTTATTGGTCTATTTTGGTAGTCCACCACGTGTTGGATGTCACACTTATTCAAAAGAAATATTTTGAAAATTTATTTCATATATTTTTTGATACACTAGGTTGGACTAAAGATAATTAAAAGACACAATTTGATCTCTTCCAAATTTGTAAGAGACCAGAACATGAACAATTTGAAAATGATAGATGATAGGGGTAAATGAAACCAAAAGCATCATGGACACTGTCCAAAAAGATTTTTTATTACATTGTCAATGGATTGAATATTTGAGACTTCTAGATGGCTATGCTTCCAATTTGGGCATATGTGTTAGGAATGGTCTTATTACTGGATTAAAAAGTCATGACTGTAATGTCATAATGAAAACACTTATGATAATTGGAAGATGAGTTTCATTTAAATCAATGATTTGGGAATTGATAATAGGCAGGTCATATTTTTTTAGATATATGTACGTCAATAATAGAATATGATGCACATAGAAAACATCAAGAAGTTGTTGTAACTATATGTAAAGTGGAAAAAATATTTCCACAAGCATTATTTTACTAAATGGTACATTTGATATTAAATTTTCCACATGAATAAAAATTTGGTGGCTTGGTACAAATTCGATGGATGTACCCAAGAGAAATATGCGTTCATAAATTGACCAAAAATGTACTTAACAAATCATCATTTGAAGGCTCAATTTCAAAATCTTATTTTCAAGAAGGCGTTTATTTTTTCAGCTCTCATTATTTCGAATCTGATAATCCTTCAAAAAATAACCAAATGAGATGTAATGCGGGGATGTTTATGGTGAAATGTGAAATAAATTATCAGTTTCTAATCAAGAAGAGCATGGATTCGGAGGAGTTCATAAACGATGACTTTTAGATTATGAACTTCAAAGAGCTCATACAATGTTCTTCCCAACAATGAAGAAATGGAGTCATTTTTACTATGAGTGATTCTATCAATTAATCTATAATTTATGTTACAAAAAGTAAGAATATTTTATTTGTATGTTATATCACAATAATATCATGAAAAAACGTCCACAATTTATAATAGCTTATTATGAAGAATGACAGCAAATGAAATATCTCAATGGATTTAAAAACTTGTAACATAAATTATTGATGGATTAACACATCAATTCAGTTTATTATTTATTATATAGATAATTGTTTTAGAAATTTACATGTGTCTCAACATGCTGAAAATTGTGATTAGAAACTATGTATATTGAGTAACCCACCATCCAAAATAGTTAAATCATATAATGAATATGTGGTCAATGGTTTTTCATTTCTTATAAACGTATACAGGGATTCAAAAAAACATTGAATAATGGAGTTTTCTAGAGAGGATCTCATCATTTAGAAACTAAATATGACTTTTTCAGCATGTTGGATGAAATTATTGAACTACGTAGTCTACGAAAAAATTACAAAACTATGTTTAAATGTATGTGGTTAGATGTTGAGAGATGCATGCATGTTAATCTAACTCATAGAATAATTGATATTAAATATAAAAGTCTTCTTGTAGTAAATTAACCATTTTTACTGGCTCATTAGGCGTATCGAATTTATCAGGCAAAGTACTATGACACTTCAAGAGACATGCGTGATTGGTGGAGAGTAATAAAAAACAAATTTTGCGAAAATCATTTTACTCAAAGTAAATTTGGTTTCACTGAATTTCCGGAATTGAATTTTTTTAAGAGACTATTTAAAATATATCTTTCTTACAAAGATACATGAATATTAATTATGACATCCCCCAATTAATGGTCGATGGTGACAATGATGTTAATGATGTTCCGAATGATTTTCAAATGGTGGGAGATGATGAAATTGAAACTCATATTGCTATCGATGATGTAGAGGGGAATATGAAGTCATTAACATCCTAAGATATGAAGATGATGACGAAGGTGAATATTAGAACAGTTAAATGATGGTTATAATAATAACTAATATATATCTATATATAGTATTTAATTTCAACTATTTCCTAACAACAATCAATTTGTTATTTAGATGGATTATTATGAATTTTGTCAATTTTTGGAGGGTGAAAAACCATTGGATGAGGATGATTTATGATCATATAACCTTTACCATACTTGGAGTTCATGGGGTATGCAGAGGGGGAACTGTCTTGCATGACTGGTGATTTCTGACCCTATCCCCGAGCGATGTTCACATCTTGAATTCGATCCACACACGTAAAGGGTATGGTAACCAGTGTAATTTAGTTAGATTTCAATAATTTATTAATATACTAAATGTTTCATTATTTCTTTCATAGTTTTTCATATATAAATGTAGGAAAATAATGTGCCAGCTTCGGTAATTATTTTTCTCTTCCATGAATCACATGGGAAGAAATTCCCGTTGATGTGCATCTCGAAATGTTAGATCAATGGATTGTACGTACATAAAAAATATTTATTTTGAAATTTATTACCTTGATAACATGATATTATAAATTATTTGTTGAGTTTATGGTATACCATCGATGATAGCATGTGTGACGTTATCCATGCATCATGATAGATTTCTATGCATGACTGTTTCAGTAAGTTTCTTTTTACAATTTGTTAAGGAAAACAATGAAGAAAGTAGGCGTGGAAATATTTAATGACCAACATAGAGCCCACCGACCAAAGTAAATTTCATCTCACATTTGGGTTGGATTATGTTCACAAAGGTTTGGTGGTTTTTTTCAGAGAAGATCTGAATTTGGTCGATAGAACCAATGGAGAAAGGATGTGACCCTTTGTACCAGTAATCGTACATTCAGTACCCATAGAGAGCATCTGATATGTACATTTTTTTTAAAAAATTATATAAAAATAAATATAATAATTTTATTTAATACTCATAAAGGTTGTTGAAAATCCCGATACTATTGAGTATGACGTTTTTCAAAGGATGTACAATGATCCAGCCACAAGAGAGATCATAGATGATCACCTGTTTCATATTATAGTCAGTATTATTTCCTTTTTAGTTTGTAATTTAACTGCAAATTTTATTTTCACTATATTAATTTCAAATACAAACTAAATGAGGTATATGATGATGTGATCTATCAGGAATAGGATGAGAGTCAGGCCGAGACGACTTATCCGACTATTGCACACAATTTTGATGAGGCAACATGAATACAAGCGACAAAGAATGAATTCGAGAAGGGTTGAGAAGTTGGTATTAGCTCTCTATTGACTCATAGGACTTATTTTGGTACTACTGCGATGTTGGTGTCTAGCTCAAGAAAAGCTCATAGAGAGGAATCTCGTTCTGGATCATAGTATCAGGAGAAGCTGCAAGCTCAGAGTGATCTTATAAAGAGTTCGTGTAAGGAGAATGAGGAGAGGTGCAGGCACCAGCAGTAGTATGAGAAGTAGAGTTGCTGACAGCAACAACAATACGATGAGTAGATGATTCCGTGTTAGTACCAGCAGCATGAGAAAATGGATTACATGCTTCATATGACTCGTAGTTTAGGGATAGATCTTTCTCCACCATCTCCTCCAGCTCCTCCACCTCCTCCAGAAGTCTATCCCTTGTGATTTTTTTCTCGTTAAAAATGTTTGAATTCAATATTTGTTGTAATATTAAAAATTTATAGTTTCTATCTTTTCTATTGGAGCGAATATTGCATAATTTTTATTTTATTTTTTATTAATTTTTAATAGTTTATCATTTTATTATTTTTCATTAGTAAAAAATATTTTAATGTGTGTTTATATTACTAATAATTATAATAATATTTTATTATTTTTTAATATTTTTTTCAGAATATTAAAATTGTAGATATTTTATTATTATTTTATTTTCATAATAATATTAATATAATTTTTTCCTAAATATTAATAATACTAATAAAATTATTATATTATATTTATTATTTTATTAATAGAATTATACTAATAAAATATATTTATATTACTAATATTAGTTGTATTATTATATAATGTTATATTATTTATATAAATAGTAATAATAATATTATTATTTTCTAATATTAATTTATCATAATTTTAGTGCAATATTTCTAATATTATTAAGTATTTATGATGGGATATTTGGAGATGGGTTCTTTTCGCAAATAGTTTCTATATTTTTTTAAAAACTATTGGCAATGAGAAAACGGGACCGTCCCAAATAATATTTTGTAACAGGCCCATCGCAACAACTTATATATATATATAAATGAGTAACTATTTGTGACTGAACCTTTTGTGATGGGTTCCAATCAAAAATAGTTTATATATTTTTTAAATAACTATTTACGTTGGGAAAACGGTCCCATCAAAAATAATTTTTTGATCTAAACCCATCACAACAGGTTCATTTATATATATATATATATGTGTGTGTGTGTGTGTGTGTGTGTGTGGAGAACTATATGCATCGAGACGATTCCCCTTGAAAATAGTATTTTTTATAACAGGATCATCGCAAGAAAAAAAATTGTGACGGGATCCTATGAAAAAAACATCGCAAATACTTCAAATCATATTAGTGCCTCTAGGTTTATTAATTTGATATAGTTTATTCTCTTAGAAAGAGGAACCTGGAGGCAGGTGCCCTCAGCAAGAGGACCAGTTAGCAGCTGTTGAGTGAGGCTACAGAGCTGCTAGCTATGATGCATATATCCATAGTTGATAGTGATGGAGAAAATATCATCATTTATATGACTGTCACTGTGCTGCTTTTACAGCGAGTTAGGAGGCACAACTTGTGGATGTTTAGAACAAGGCCTAACGTGCTTAGATATCCATAGGATGGGCTTCTGATAGATTTTTGAAAGTTGGGTAGCATGATTTTCTTTTTCAGAGGGCACACCGTAGTACCAGTGAAGTTTGTTGAGGAGTTTTTGAGGAAGTTCTATACACCCCAATTTGGTTGTACATCCTGGAGTGGTGAATATGAACCATGACCTCCAACATTAGTACTATTGGATAGGGATGATGAAAGTGGTGGCCGAGTGTGTTTCACGATGCCTCACATGTCAGTATGTGAAGGATGAGCATTAGGTTCCGGAAGGCTTAGCCCTACCACCCGACGTACCAGAGTAGAAAGGATAAAGTATCTCGACAGACATTGTTACTGGGTTACCACCAAAAACAAGTGGCCCTGATTCTATTTGGGTGATCATTGACGGACTCCCCAATTCACCTCACTTTCTAGAAATCCAATAGTATTTATGGGTAGAGGGCTAGGGGAACCTCTACGTCTAAGAGATATGACTATTTCAAGGGTTTCCATCAACGATTGTCTCAGATCATGGCTCCCACTTCACATCCTTTTTGTGGAAGGTATTACAAGAGATGTTCAGGATGTAGCTGCACTTGAGAACAACTTTTCATCCCTAGATGTATGGTCATATGGAGCACACCATACATACCTGATAGGACATTATTCTTTCTTGCGTCCTTGATTGCAGTCATTATTGGGAGGTCCGCCTTCCTTTGGTGGAATTTGTAGACAACAACATCTATCACTCCACCATCGGCATTGCACCGTTTGAGGGTTGAATAGGCGGCCTTTTAGATCACCCATATACTAGAATGACCTAGGGGAGATAATATTCATGTGTCTAGAGTTGGTATGGGTTACCACCGAGAATTTGTTGATCATCAATGGGTGGATAAGGACTTCTCAGAGTAGGAAGAAGCCATAAGTTAATAGGCGACAGAGATCCTTTGAGTTTGAGGAGGGTGATCATGTTTCTCTTTGGGCCTCACCTTGACGTGGATTGTAATGTTTGGGATGGGGTGTCAAGCTATATCCAAGGTTAATCAGACCTTTTCAGATCTGGAGCAGTTTTGGAAAGTGGCTTACCAAATAGCCCTAGCCCCAAAGATGCACCAGGTGCATGATGTTTTGCACGTGTCATAGTTGGGGAAGTACTCAGATGATTTATCACACGTCTTAGACTGGGGAGAGATAGTAATTGATGATGGGGTGATGTTCGTGGAGTTCCCAGTTGAGATATAGGGTCGACATGAGTGGGTCCTATGTGTGTGGTCGATTACTTTGATGCGAGATCAGTGGCAGTACTAGAGTCTCCAGTAGAGAAAAAAAGAGAGAGAGGCATAGATTCGTGCTCAGTACCCACATCTATTTGTCTAGTTTCTGGTTTTGGATTTCGGGGAATGTAAAGTATCGAAATTTTTTATAATTTATTTCTATTAAAAATAATTATTATGAGACCACGCACTATGACGGCATGGGGTTTCGAGGCCCGAATAGCCTGAAATGGAATTTTTATGTTTTTTATAGTGCCTTCTGTAAACGTATGACATGGATTTTATAACTAATTAATCAGTTCTAGGATAAAATGTATAAGGACATCTGTGAATTTAGAACACCGGGATTCTCCTTCAATGGACTTAATGTCAACCAGAAAGGGTTGAATGGAAAAAACAATTTCTCGAATTTGCGAAAAATTATAAAATAACATTAAGAAGTTAATTTATTTTTTTTGGTCATCTGAAGAGTGGTGATTCCCTAAAGTTGATGTGCGGAAATGAGGTGGTGAGAAGGCGCATTAATGAGGATCATTAATGGGCCGTATCATGCAGAGTAATGATGAAATAAAGGAAGTGTAACAGCGACATAGTTTCATAAATGACGTATTATAACGATGTGTTTTCACAGCGTAACTAAATCATTGTGGCATGATTTCCATTCTATTGTTGAATGTGTTGGTGGATGGAGAATTGAACATGGAAGAATCTCTGATGAATCATCATTGAGTCTCCTCTCCAACAAAGAATGACAAATGTTGGATGATGATTATCATATTTGATGATCCTCGAAGAACAGAGGCAGAAGTAAAGACATCGATGCCTTGAACACTCGAGGAAGAATTCTTCGACATCAAATGTCAAAGATTTAGTGTCACGACCCATCCTCGAGGCCCATGTCGTGACTACCCCAAACCTGTCTTCCATAGGCCAGGGGCTATCGGCTTGCACCAAGGCATAATTCCTGATAAAAAGGGAAGGCATTGCCTTTGTAAGTAAACGAACACCACTGACCAAGAAAGAAGAAGTAAACACAAAGTAAAACTGGGTACAATAGTAAGTGCGGAAAAGTAAGTGGGCCAGAATACAAACCAAAACTAAAAGTAAAGTACAACTGAAAAAGGGAGTACAGCAACTGAAAAGTAAATCCGCAGCGTCGAGTCATCCACTAGATGTCCAACCTGAAGGGTGGATACAGATACCCTCCACAGCTCCTTGGGTTGAGTCGTCCGCTCCGAGTACGTCCCGCCCAGTGGTCTACCTCTAGGTACCGACTGCTCCACTACCCTCTACCACGATCACCACTATCCGTCGTCTGAATCCAACACAACATAGTGCGGGAATATCTCGTTCAGTGGTGAGTATAAGCTACGCAGTAGGGACCCTGTGACCCCGACGGTCTCCCAGAATCCACAAAGGATAATCCAGAAAGAAAAAACACAATCACGAAGTAACATCTGAGACTACATAGGTATATGCCCATACATATACCTAAGTCATAAATTCCAGTTCGGCTCCAACATCCGAGCCCAAGTTCGATAATGTCCACACTGGATAGCACAACACAATCCACACAGGAAAGCATGTCAATCATATCGAAGATAATGATTGAAATTCAAGATTCATCTCAAAAATGTATACTTCATCGTAAGAGGATAGAGACGATCAGATGTAGCCACTGATTCATCTAAGCCGTCGGACCCACACCGCATCGATTGGTACTAACCCCCGCAATGACCCACAAAGGATCGATAGGTAACTATCCCCCGCAATGACCCACATAGGATCTGACCCACACAGGATTGGTAGGTGATGGCCCACATAGGACCGCAGAGCGCTGACCAACATAAGATCAGAACCACACAGGATCAGTAGCATTGATCCACGTAGGATCGCTGAGTGTTGTAGTCGTCGCCGTTGAATCCACGAAGATTTCTACATAGTCGTCATCGTCGTCGCAGTCGCAGCCAGCTCTAGGGTTCCCGCACACAGCTAGCTCGTTCGGGAGGGTCCGCTCCACATTCCGAGGGTCTGATACATCAACTGACACATAGTCCGGAGTTGATGTATCCAAATGTTCTGTATCATCTACAGGAACTCAACGTCACAGACGGGGCGTCAATCGGACGCCCAGTCTGAGAGTTACTGGCTTTTTCTTCCTAGTGGCCCGGTTGATTTTTAAGTCTAAACCAACCCAACAGTACTCCAAATGTGTCCAAATCTCGAGCGGAGTAAGCCAAAAGGTACGTCTCACTAATAGGAATCCAACAAAGTCGACGGCACGACAATCGGACGTCAATAACTCAAGTTATAAGTGTTTCCACTCCGAGGGCCCGGTTAGTTTCGTGTACAAACCAACCCGCCCGAACACAAAGTTCTCCGAAACCTTTAGTGTAATATACCAAAACAACCGTCTCAATCAAAGGATCGAATCGCAGCTGGCGGTAGGTAGATCGGAGGTCCCCCGACCAAGTTATGGGCAAAAGACCGAAAGATGTCCAGGAGTAGGGGGTTCGGGCCCAGTCCGACCCGGCCCGATACCCCCTGGGTCGGCCGGGCCTGGAATGGCGCCAGGTGGCTCGGCCATAACGGCTGAGCGATGAGGGGGGGGGGGGTTGTAGAAAAGAAATGGTGGGGCTCGTGTGGGTCGCACCTCACAAATATCTTACCTAGTGGGTAGGATATTGTGGTTCCCCCTCCATTCACTTAGTTTATGTTAAACAACTTCATGTAAAATAAAAATTGGTCGCACCATTTTTATTTTATTCCATTACTTAACCCAAAAAATTTAAAAACCACTCCTGATAAAACACAACTACGGAAAAGGTGTTTCTAAGCAATTATTGGCCCTGCGATTCCATCGGTGCCCTCAGAATTCGATTCCGAGCACCGGTTCAAAAGTTAGAAAAACCTTCTCGTTCGTTCACTGAACGTACCTGAGCTAAATATAGGAAAATAATTCCGGGCACACTGGGCCTCAGAATCATGTGCCGTCAGAATCTACGTTCTTGTAAAATCTCAAAGATAATTAAGAAAAAATTTCCCTTGAATTTTACAGGACTTTACATTACTCCCACATCAGGGTTTTACATCCCCGTAAAGATACATCATAAACTAGGGAAACAAATGTGGGTACTGAACATGCATCTGAGCCTCCCGCTCCCAAGTGCTCTCCTGGAGGTTCACGTGCTTCCATCTAAGGCGCACTAGAGGAATCGACCGTCCACGTAGAACCTGCTCCTGTCGATCCTCAATCTCCACCAGGACCTCCTTAAAAGATTCCACATCATCGATGTCCATCTCCCCATGGTCAATGATATTTGTCTGGTCGTGCACGTTTCTCCTCACCTGAGATACGTGGAAGACGTCGTGTACCCGGTGCAATTGAGGTGGTAGAACCATGCGATAAGCCACCTCGCCAATCCTGCTGAGGACCTGGAATAATCCGATGAAGCGTGGAGACAGCTTTCCGCCTCGGCCAAATCTTTGTAACCCCCGTCAAGGTGAGTCCCACAAGAAGTAGTGGTCGCCATCCTCGAACTCCAGTGGCCTCCGTCTCCTGTCAGTATAAGACTTCTACCGGCTCTGAGCTGTCCTCAGCTGCTCTTGGATGAAGTGGACCTTCTCTATCGTGGCATGGACCATCTTCGGTCCCACAAGTGTTGGCTCCCCAGGGTCTGTCCAGTACAGAGGAGATCTGCAAAGTCAGCCATACAATGCCTCGTATGGTGCCATCCCGATCGTGGAGTGGTAGCTGTTGTTGTACGTGAACTCCAATAAGGGTAGGTGGTCCTCCCAGGTGCGACCAAAGTCGAGGACACATGCGCGGAGCATGTCCTCGAATGTCTGAATGGTCCTCTCCGTCTGACCATCTGTTTGGTGGTGAAAGGCGGTGCTCAGACGTAGCTGTGTCCCGAATGCCTCCTGCAACCCCTTCCAAAGCAAGGAAGTAAAGCGAGCATCTCGATCAGAGATGATAGATGATGGCACACCATGAAGACGTAAAATCTCCTGAACGTAGAGACGTCTCAAGATCTCCACTGAGCCCTGCTCTCTGATGAGTAAGAAGTGAGCCGACTTGGTGAGTCGGTCGACAATCACCCAAATTGAGTCGTGGCCTCTGGAAGTGTGTGGAAGCCCAGTCACGAAGTCCATAGATATGCCGTCCCACTTCCACTCTGGGACCTCCAAGGGCTGTACCAAGCCTGCTGGTACCTGGTGCTCTACCTTCACCTGCTGGCAGGTGAGACGTCGAGAAACGAACTCTACCACAACCTTCTTCATGCCCGACCACCAGTTCTGTTGTCTGAGATACTGGTACATTTTCTCCACTCCAGGTTGTACCACCAAAGGGGAAGTGTGAAACTATCTCAGCACGTCCTCCCGTAAATCAACTGGTACCAAGGTACGTCCTCTGAAAAGGATGACGTGCCCTCCTCCTAAATAGAAAACATCAGGTGCCTGTCCTGAAGATATCTGTGCACGCCGCATCTCAAAATAATTGTCCCCAAGTTTTGCCTCTCTGACCCGCTGCAGTAGTGGAGAAGTGACTGTGAGTGACTGAAGAAAGGCTGCTCCATCTCTATCCACGGAGGATATCTAAAAAGCGGCTAGCTGCTCTGTCGCCTCCCCAAGTAGTTGAATGCTCGTCCTACTGCTGAGGGCATCAACTACTACGTTCCCCTTTCCAGGTGTATAGACTATCTCAAAGTCATAGTCCTGGAGGAACATGAGCCATCACCACTATCTCAGGTTCAGGTCCTTCTGCGAGAAGAAGTACCTGAGACTCTGGTGGTCAGAATAGACTATAAAGCGCTCACCCATCAGATAGTGTCGCCACATATTTAGAGCTAATACCACTGCTACTAACTCTAGGTCATGTGTAGTGTAGTTCTCCTCATGCTGCCTCAACTGACGTGATCCATAGGCGATCACGGACCGCTCCTGCATTAGGACACATTCGAGTCCGGTCCATGATGCATCGCAGTAGACTACGTACCCTACTCCCCCCTCCGGCAACCTCAAGATAGGTGTGCTGGTCAATCTCTGTCTGAGCTCCTGGAAGCTCTTCTGACATCTATCTGACCACACAAAGAGTTTCCACTTCTTCACCAAAGCTTAGAGTGGTTCCGCAACTCTGGAGAAGTCTAGAACAAATCTCTGGTAGTACTCAGCCGGTCCCAAGAATCTCTGCACCTCCATCACGCTTCTGGGTTGTTCCCAAGCTAGCACTGCCTCGATCTTCACAGGATCCACCGCTACTCCCACCTCAGAGATGACGTGTCCCAAGAAGTGTACATTGAGTATCCATAACTGACACTTCGAGATCTTTCCATACAGCTGGTGCTCTCAGAGTGTGTCTAGTACAGTCCGCAAGTGGTAGGCGTGCTCCTCCTCACTTGTCGAGTATATCAAAATGTGGTCCATGAAGACCACGACAAATCGATCGAGGGATGGCTGAAAGATCCTGTTCATGAGACCCATGAACACTGTTGGAGCATTGGTCATGCCGAAAATAATAACCAAGAACTCATAGTGGCCACACCGACATATGAAAGCCGTCTTCTGCACGTCCTCGTCTCGAACTCTGGGCTGATGATAGCCTGATCTATGGTCTATCATTGAGAACCACTGTTCTTCTTTGTGATGATCGAAGAGGTCATCAATCATTGGTAGTGGATATTTGTTCTTCACAGTCACTTGGTTCAGGCGACAGTAATCGAAACACAGTCATAAGATCACATCCACCTTCATGGCGAACAATATCGGGGAAGCCCAGTGTGAAACACTAGGTCGAATGAATCCCTTTTCCTGCAAGTCCTCCAGTGGTACCCATAGATCTTAAATCTCGGAATGAGCCATACGATATTCTAGAGTGGATATCGGGGATGTCCCGGGGTACAGGTCTATAAAATGTCTACCTCTCTGCGAGGAGGTATCCATGGGACGTCATCGGGGAAAACGTCTGCATACTAATCCACCACTACAGGAAAAACAGGACTTCGCACGTCAACTGATCCTAGGATGAGGCTAGCCAACTGATGAGTGATGGGTTTTCCTCTCCTCTACGAGAGTCCATCCTGTGTTGCAAAGGCTCCCTTCTCGCCTGTGAAGGTGAACCTGTTCCATTCGGTGCATACACATCACACCTTGCGCCAAATACAGTCAATCTGAGCATGGACTGTAGATAACCAATCCATGCCCAAGATGACGTCATAAAGCCTCCATGCCGCTACAAGATGATCCCAGCCGAAGCTCTCTCCTCCTAGAGTAAGCTCACACTGCCGGAACCAGTGCGTAATCGTCGAGCCTGCTCCCATAGGAGTCTCTAGCCTTAAGGATCGAGCCAACAGCTCTGTCGGAATCTCCGAGCTCCAAACAAGGGCAATGGCTATGAAAGAATAACTCGCTCCTGTGTCTATAAGCACAACAACATGGGTGGAATAGACACAAATCATACCATGAGTCATCTCGGGTGAGCCGTGGTCATAGGCCTCCGCTGCCTGGAGTTGTGCATGTCTCTGCCGGCCAGCTCCCTGTGGTCGGGGTGGACCTCATGGTGGTGGTAGTGGTAGAGCCTCGAAGCGTCTCCCACCACCTGCTACTCGGCCAGCTCCTCTGCCTCATCCACATGCTCCCTATGGACCGCCACGGTCGACCCTCTGCCTCTGCCTAGGTGGTCCCTCAACTATCTGCTGCTCCTCAGCACGGCGGGTCGGGCAGTCATGAGGCATGTTGCCCTGCCCGCCGCATGCGTAGCTTTGTCTACCTCTCGAAATACTGGCTCTGTGCTGAGTAACCTGCATCTCTGAGCCAGTGTCCTGAGGTCGTCTGCTTGAGGGTTTGGTCTTCCAGAACCCATCTGTCATCTGTTGATTTCTAGCTGTAGAAGACTCTGCTACGTGCTACCCTATGGTAGGTCTCACCGCTGGCGTAGACTCAGAATGAAAGCTCTCGATGATAAGGGCTCGCTCCAGTACCCCTGCCTGAGTCGGAATGATGAGGGAGATCAGCGATGCCATGATCTCCTGCCTCAATCCCTGCATGAAGGTCCGGACCCAGAGGAAAGGGTCTCGTACCATGTCTGTCGAATAGCGCGAGAGATCAGTAAATCTCGCCGAGTACTGAGCGACCATCAAGCTGCCCTGCCGCAGCTGTAGTAGCTCCTTGATGCACACCGCACGAAGGGTGGCTGGGATGAACTCCGAGCGGAAGAGGCTCTAAATATTCGTTCCGAGGAGAGATTCCTCTTCGTGCTCCAAGAGCATCACGCTCCACCATCTGTCTACTGCCGCGTGCTAGAGACTCGCTGCAAGGGTAACCATGAGGTCTACTGGTGTCCCTACCATACGGAAAACTCGTTCAACTGCCACCATCCAATCCTCAGATTCCTAAGGGTCCGTCTCCACACGAAACCTGGGTGGTCGCTGACGCTGAAACTCGTGCAGTGCACTAAGGTGACGTGCTCCATCAGCGGCTAGGGCTGGTAGCATCGGTGCCTTGGTGGGTAGAGGTACCGCCGGTGCCTCTGCTATAAAAGGGCCCTGTACTGAGGCCTCGTCGCTCGGTGGGCTGTCGTCATGTACAATGCTCGGAACCATAGCTGGCTGCCGTCGTGGGGCTATCCTGAAAGGAGACAGGTGCACCACGATCAAAACAGTATACCTGGTGAGCTGACACAAAGTAATCACAATGAAAACTTGAAACACACATGCAGTCAATGTTTTTGTGCACTAAGTCGGAAATCAGAATTCAGGGTCCTAGTGTATGGATACGTCGGCCGCCGCACCAACAGTAGACTCCCTGGACAGATAACCACACTCAATCCTCTTAACACTATTGATTCATATAGAAAAAGATCAGAGTCCTGAGTTCTGCGGTAGAACCGAACTCCTCTGATAGCAATTTGTCACGACCTGTCCTTAGGGCCCGTGCCATGACTACCCCATGCCTTCCTTCCATAGCCCAGGTGCTGGCGACTAGCACTAAGGCGTAATTCCTGATAAAAAGGGAAGGCATTTCCTTTGTAAGTAAACAATCACCACAGAGCAAGGAAAACGAAGTAAAAATTAAGTAAAACTGGGGTCAATAGTAAGTGTGAAAAAGTAAGTGGGGCAGAATACAAACCCAAACTGAAAGTAAAGTTCAACTGAAAAAGGTAGTACAACAACTGAAATGTAAATCCACAGCGTCGAGCCATCCACTGGAAGTCCCACCTGAAGGGTGGGTACAGATAGCCTCCACAGCTCCTCGGGTCCAGCTGTCCGCTCCGAGTACGTCTCGCCCATTGGTCTACCTCCAGGTACCGACTGCTCCACTAGCCTCTACCATGATCAACATTGTCCGTTGTCTGCATCCAACACAATGTAGTGCGGGCATAGCCCGTGCAAGGGTGAGTATAATCTACTCAGTAGGGACCCTGAGACCCCGGCAGGTCTCCCAGAATCTACAAAGGATAATCCACAAAGGAAAAACAGAATCACGAAATAACATCTGCCATTACATAGGTATATACCCATACATATACCTAAGTCATCAATTCTAGTTTGGCTCCAACATCCGATCCCAAGTTCGATCATGTCCACACATGAAAGAACACCACAATCCACATAGAAAAGAAAGTAAATCATATCGAAGTTAATGATTGAATGTCAAGATTCAGATCACACTGGTATACTTCTTCGTAAGATGATAGAGATGATCAGATGTAGCCACAGATTCATCTAATCCATCAGAACCACACAGGATCGATAGGTACTATCCCCCGCAATGACCCACAAAGGATCGATAGGTAACTAACCCCCCCAATGACCCACACAAGATCTGACCCACACAACATCGGTAGGCACTAGCCCACCCAGGACCGCTGAGCGCTGAGCCACACAAGATCGGACCCACACATGACCGGTAGCACTGATCCACATAGGATAGCTGAGTGTTGCAGTCTTCACCGTTGAATCCATGGAGTATTTCTGCAGAGTCGTCACCGTTTTCGTAGTCGCAGCTGGCTCTAGGGTTCCCGCACATAGCATGCTCGTTCAAAAGGGTCCGCTCCACGAGCTGAGCGACTGATACATCAACTGACAAATAGTTCAGAGTTGATGTATCCAAAAGTTCCGTATCGTCAACAAGAACTCAACGTCATATATGACGCGTCAATCGGATGCTCGGTCTGAGAGTTATTGGCTTTTTCGTCCCAGGGGCCCGGTTGGTTTTTAAGTCAAAACCATCCTGAGCATACTCCAAATGTGTCCAAACCTCGATCGTAGTAATCCAAAAGGTCTGTCTCACTAATAGGAATCCATAAAAGTCCACGGCACGTCAATCGGATGTCCGGAGCTCATGTTATAAGCGTTTGCTCTCCGAGGGCCCGGTTGGTTTCGTGTACGAACCAACCCGGCTGAACCCAAAGTTCTTCGCAACCATGAGTGTAATATACCGAAATGACCGTCTCGATCCGAGGATCGCATCACAGGTGACGGTGCATCGATCGAAGGTTTTCATACCATGTTATGGGAAAAAGACTGAAAGATGTATGGCAGTAGGGGGTTCGGGCCCGGTCCGACCCGGCCCGATACCCCTTGGGTCGGCCCGCACCAGGTCGACCCGACCCGGGTCCGGGCCTGGCACGATTGGGCACGGCCATGCCCGGCCCGCCCTGGGCGCGGCCCGGCCTAGCACCTGGCGGCTCGGCCGTAACGGCCGAGCTATGAGGGGGGGGGGTGAAGAAAATAAACGGCGGGGCTCGTGTGGGCCCCAACTCACAAATATCCTATCAAGTGGGTAGGATATTGTGGGTCCCGCTCCAATCACTTAGCTTAGGTTAATCAACTTCAAGTATAATAAAAATTGGTCGCACCATTTTTATATTATTCCTTTACTTAACCCAAAAAAATTAAAAACTACACCTGAGAAAACACAACTCCGGAAAAGGTGATTCTATGAATTTATCGGCGCTGTGATTCCATCGGTGACTTCAGAATTAGATTCCGAGCACCGGTTCAAATGTTGGAAAAACCCACTCGTTCTTTCACTGAACGTACCAGAGCTAAATTTCGGAAAATGATTCCGGGCACACCCGGTGTTGTGGCTCTGACAACCAGCAGTGGCAGCCGGCTCATGCTGGTATTTTAATGGAGGTTGCCCCACCCGACACTATTGTAGTAGTGTTGACGATTGAACCTCACTGGTAGTGCTAGTGGGTGGTGGGATAAGGTGTTTTTGGTAGGAGTCGTGGTGCAAAGTGGGCGCGACGTGAAGGGGGTTCCATGTTTCCGGGCCACATGGTTCCACTAGACATTCCATGTTCCGTCAACCGTGGTAGGAGGAGGCTTCCCCACAACGTCCTGTGAGATATAGGAGGCTAGGAACTTCTAGTTCCCACTTCCGATCTAGTGGTGCACCACTGGTCTACCCCTAAGCGGGTCGGGATATGGCTGGCAGACCAGGCCCCTAGCCTAATGTGCCAAACCCTCACCGACAGGCCTATCCGGCACCGGCATGGTGAACCTGCAACATGTGGGGATAACTTGTGTTCGAAGGGTGAAGCCATGACCATCAAGATGGGCCAATCTAGACAGGGTTTCCAGGTGGCGCGGTAGGCTAGAGCCTATGCTAAACAGGGTTGGGCCCAGTGAGACCCACTAGGCCTGATCGAATGGCCAGGCGAGACCAGACCGACCCCATCTCAAACTTGGATAGGTCAAGTCTATCTAAATTAATTGAGGTATGTGTGAACACCCGATCCTAGTGGGTTGAGTCGGTCTAACCAAGTCGGATCGGGCCCCATCCCAATAGGCAAACTGGTTACTAAATTGCTCGTATCTTGCAAACTACACGTGTGATTGACAATTTGTTTGTGGAGTTGGGACCCAATTGAGGAAGAAAATACTTTTGATTTCATGTTGGTGACATTCATTTATATCGATATGCGATTAATGGATTGAGGAGAGGTTCTCCTAAAGTTGCTACATACGGAACCTTGTGGATGGGTGTGACCTTAAGACTATTCGATGAAGACTTAGTGGGAAGTGGCTCAATGTGACCCAGTAGGACCACTTTGGGGAGTGAATCTATTTGAACTGGCTAAACCATGACACTCGATATGAGGAGTTACTCAGTTTGGCCAGGGTGGGATGTGGCTCTGTGTGACTTGGCAGGTACACGGTGGGGAGCAACACTTTGTAACCTAACATACACACGGTACTCATCAGGGATTAGTAGTGTAGAAGCCTAGGGTTAGTGGGATGTGGCTCTGTGTGACGCAGCATGACCACAATACTCGATAAAGGAGGGGTTACCTAAAAAATTAGGAGTTTGATAACATGAAATATTATACTGCTATAATTATCTGAAAATATACCAATTTTGGAATACATCTTTTACTTTGTGCAATGTATTTGAGATCTTTCATGGTGGAATTACTACTCTGCTATTTTCTATTAGGGTGTTTTCCTTTTGGTTTTTTTCATTCATGGATTACCGAGAGACCTTAGAGAGTCTCGAGGTACTTACTAAGTATTGTTATAATCACCTCTACATGGGATTTTCCGACATGTGTTCTATCTAGTGCAGACGATCGACGTTTAGACAGAGGTGATAAGGGGGGATGGGATTGAAAAATATTATGATGGTCGACTTAGTGGTCTTAGAGAAGGTGGGGTACAGTATGAATAGATGGACTGGACATACTACATCAACTTTCTGTAGATTCACTACTCTTACGATCATGTGGGGTTTTCTATGGATGGACAAAAAAGCTCTTTTTTTAATTTTTAGTTTCAGTTCATATGTTGTTATTTTATTCTGGGCCAATTTCTTTCATTTTTACTTTTTACTCAGTAATATTTTTTTATACATGTTTTCCCCTTTCAGGGTGTTGGGATGTGGTGGCATGTGTGTGTGCATACAGGTACTCAGGAAAATGGCTCCCACATGCTGGATGATGCTTATGGAGATAGTCTCCAGTCCCTTTACTTCAGGAGGTGGGCTTGGGGTAGTCACGTCACAGCCCCCAGGGGGCGATTCATTACAGTTATCTCTAAAATCACCTAATATATAAATTACTAATCACACTGAAACACATTTCTCACATTGGGATATTTATTTAATAATGATTAAATTACAATAGAATAAGTTATTATCATACTTATTTTCACACATTTATGATTTTTTAATATAAATAGGATGAA
Organism: Viscum album; assembly: GCA_963277665.1. Taxonomy (NCBI): domain Eukaryota; kingdom Viridiplantae; phylum Streptophyta; class Magnoliopsida; order Santalales; family Viscaceae; genus Viscum; species Viscum album. The sequence goes on along the minus strand of OY728147.1, from coordinate 560,880,040 downwards.
TTGCTATTTAATATACATGCCTTTTCAATTTAATATTCGGATTCAATATGAAAATGTATATGAATTTCATATAACAATTCAATTTCAATATGACTATAAATACAATTGTAATAGGCATTCAATATTAATACTGTTTTATAACATGCATTGAAAATATTACTTGAAATGGGAAAACTTTCCTTAATAAAATAGAATTTACTGTATTATTATACACACTCAATCCAATAAATTAAAAATAAATAAATAAATAAATATATATATATTACAAAATTAATAAAATCTCATTCAATATCAACATATCACTTCTCATTATTGTTTTTTCATAATATTATTATTTATTTTTCGTAATGTCAACATTTATATATTAATCATGGTTGTTGACCCATCTAACCATGTCATACATTATAGATCATTTTTACATCACTAATATTTTAATTATACATATCATAATAGGGAATGTTATTGAGGTGTAAAAGTAGGGATAAAAATAATAAATTGTAAATTTATTGGATATAGTTCATGATAACATTATTTTTATTGATTTTAATTTTGGTAAAAATCACTCAGTTTTGATTTAAATATAATTTAATTTATATCATATTTTTTATATAAATTCTTGTAATTATTTTTAATGAAAACTAAATGTTATTGTTAATGTGAAATTTGATCAAATGAAAAGATGGTTAGAGAAAAATGATAATGTTGATGTGTGGTTGTTTTCACTAAGTTGCATTTTTTATAGAACATAGGTTCTATACATACAATGAAATAGGTTTTATATATGAAATTATATTTTAGAATTTACCAAATTTCTAATTTTATTTGATCTTTTACGAAATAATTTATATTTATCCTCATTGATTTTCATTGTTTTCTTATATATAACATCATTGTTATAACTAATTTTTCTATACCATTTCATTAATATTGATCTATTATGATCCCTATAATTCATTTTATATGAAAAAATACTCCATGGTTGATGATTTCCTTTTATAATGAAAAGTAGATATCATATTTTCTTATAAACATTCAATCCACATGTACATAACGATATAGTATCATTAATTGTTTAGTTTCCTTTTAAACTATAAAGTAAGTATTATTTGTGAAATTTAAATTAAATTACATATAACTATGTGGTATCAAGGTGATTACTAATGAAATTTCCACACGCATTCAATCTTCTTTCTTTTATAAAACATGCTTTGAAACATATTATGAGATATTGGATTAATTATTATTTTTAATGTAAATAATCTTGTATTATTATATAACCATATAATTAAACCTACAAATTTGTTAATTATAAATTTATAAAATTATATTATATTTTATTAATTTTATTTTGTTTATTTTTCAGTTTTTATAAATGATTCCATTATAACTTTATATTTTTTTTCCTATAATTATATCTTCAATGGCTGTCTCACAGTAGAAAAATTGGTTTATGGAACTGCCAAGATTAAGGAAAAGGTAGATCCAAATATTTGTCAGCTTCTTGAATGTTTTAAAATATTATTATATAACATTTCATTTCAATATTTGAAATTAGAATTATTAAATCCTGACATGCTTATCTATATAACTAGATGAAACTTTTCATAATCAAATTTATATAAAATTTAACTTTCATTTATAGAAATTAGTTTTAGTTAAAAATAGATATTGGGGATATCAAATTTGGTAATATTAAATAGGATAATTTCATCTACAGTGTTACAGTGATAAGGAATTTGTTATATTTTCTCATCAATTAATATTTTATTATTTTGAAATAGTGACTCATTAAAACTACATGTCATTCATATATTTTAATTTATTTGATAGTATTGAGTTATAATATGATCATGAATTATTGTTAGAAAATAATCTGTTATTTTAATGTGAAAGTTTATCTAAAGCGATAAGTATTTCTAATTTCATACACATACACACAGCCTATTTTGTTTTTATCCTGATTCAATAATATTAATAAAATTTTTGAATGATATATCTTGAGATTTTTTAATATATATATATATATATTAACACATTTTACACAATATATTTTATTTGTTTTGAATTTATTTTTTAAAATATTTTAAATTTAAAAATGATGGGATTTAAATATCTTAAAATGTCATTACAAATGAATTTTGAATTTATATATTCAAATATGACCATATATTTTGATTATTTTTAACTAAAATATTATTTATTTTATTAAATCATAATTCATTATGTATTTTTTTTAATAATATCCACTATTTTTATGATGCTGATATTAAGAAACCTCTAATAATTTATTTTAATTATTCATCATTTTGGATGCATTGTCCTATTAGTTTATGCATAAGATTCTAATATTTGAATATATTTTATAATAGAAATTTTTCAAAACACTCCACATTAAATGATGTATTTTAAACATTCCCTTAGTAATAATAAAGTTATCATGCCATTTTTCAATGTGATTATAGGTGGATTAAAAGAAAAATTGTTTTTTTATGCTCAATGAAATAATATTATTTAGAGTTACATGGCTCGACTTTTAAACTATAACCAAAATAAATGTTGGTTTTATAAGACCAAGATTTTTCAAAAAAAAAAGTATTTTGTGATAGTATTATAACTTTTTAGGTTGTCCCGACACATATAATGTTGATTTAGTAAAATTTACATGAATATGTTATCACTAAATTAATAATATTAAATGTTATTTTTTCATAGAGTTACAAAGACTATCATATTTGTTATTTAATAAACATTAGAAGAAAATTAGAATAAATATAGTGTTCATAATAGAATCAAGATAGTGATTGTATCAAAAAAATGAAGAATGTAATGTTAGTAATATATATCAATAAAGATATCAATATTATGAGAATATTTTTTCAAAAAAAATGATTGAATTTTCAATCCTAAAAATTAATTATATAAACGGATAAAATAAATTTGTTAGGTATTTATAAATGAAATTTAATATATTTATATCAATATATATTTTGTATATGATAATTCATATTTGAAATACATGCCTCTAGATAATTAAATTAGTTACTCAAAACCGTAAATTGAATTACTTTTTGAAATATAATTTCTTCTCTATAATTTTTTCCTAGATATTTTTCATGTTTTTTCTTCAATACCCTCTATATATGAATCATGTAATGATAAATATCCTTGAAATAAAAAATGAGAATGAGCATCCTACATATTTGATTAATTGATGAGTTTTATAATTTTATTTTGATTCATTTTTACAATCTTTTTCTAATAGGTAACCTTATTATATTGTAAAGTGCAACCATTCATATAAATTTAGACTGATTTTATATAATTGGTAACCCTAATTTCCATTTTTATATTTTATTACAGTAAATTCATTTTTTGAAATTAATTTTTGTTTTCCATTGGTCTTTACATTTTGATCTATATCTATCATTAGTATATTTTAAATTATCACAGTGATTATCAACATTTATTAAATCATCATGAAGTTAAAATACATTTTATAAAAATATTCATATCTATAATCATATGAAATAAGATATTCTTATTGATTTCAATTTGTATCGATATGCTATTTTATTTTAATTTCTTAATGTGAACCCCTCAAATTAAATTCTTATTTCCACTTTGGATTACATATATTTTTTTATTAGAATAAAATTAATCTTTTTTATCAAATAAAAAAATTTACATTTTTTATTAAATACAAATATTGCATATTTAATGAAACAAAAAGTATCAATTGGATTGTAATGTTTTAATGATTGTTTTAATCCCACATTACACTGAAATTAAAATAAGAAAATTCATTAAACTATCTTGTTGGAAAAACTATATGTCAGTGGAAAATGGTATTTACTATATTCACCAAACTAATTTACAATATTCATGTTATTGATATTAATATAAATACTGTTGGTATAGGTTAATTCTATATTTTTTTAAATTTTAGTGGTGGTTAATAAAATAAAATTATTTCTTCATATAATGTTAATGTGGTCAGTTATGTGTTTGGATGAAAATCAAAATTTGAAGAATAAACAATTTTCATGAATATATTAATGTTTATAACAAAATGATATTCTAGTCAATTAATAGAAATATTTTAATGAATCAATCCATACATTTAATCAAATGATAATAGAATATATATTTACCTATTTTTAGTGAACTTATCAAACTGTAATGTTTCCAAAAGAGTATCTTATCTTTATATGTATGATTCATCAATTTAGTCGTTTTATGAATATATGTATACCTTATATACAATCTCTTTGTTGTGCCTCTTCACTTTATATTTAACGATTTAAATTTCTTATTTAGAGTTATTTTTCTGCACAGATGTATATTATCATTGCATTAATATCATTTTATTGTAAAAAATTATCTATAAAATATTTCATTTTTAATATTTTTTTGGAACTGGGAATGTTTAAAAGTTGGAATTATGGTTTATTATATGCATACAATGAATGAAATTTGAATGATGCATTTATTCATAATTTATTAAATAGGGTTGATGGTTATAATCAATTTAAAATTTCAATATACGTATTTCCACATTTGTTTGTTGGCAAGATAAACTTATTACAATATAAATATTTGGAAAAAGATTCTAATGTTATTAAAATATAGATTATATAAACTTTCAAGACAATAAATTCAATGTTTATTCTAAAAGATAATGTCCATAAAAATGGGGAAAATTAAAATTTAAGAAATGCATAATATGTGGAACAATAATAAATGTATTATATAATAACATTCTTTATTCTTTAATCATTAATTATATTATATTTTGTATCATTATGTCCATATTGTTTCAATTAATAATTCTATTAATTATGATTTTAACTTCATGTCATATGTGATTCATCGATGAATGTCTACTCATGTTGTGGATACCATTCGATAAGTGAAATTGAAGTTTTTTAAATACTATATATAGAGTTTTCATTTGTATGGATTTTAGGTGATGTTTGTTAGAATAAATTTTTTTGGTTCACATTTATTTATATAATTTTATTGTTATCCAGATGTTTGGTGAAGAAATGTTTATGATTCCATTTATGATGCCTGATTAGTACAATTTTTATCATTCTGGATCTTTTTTGAGAGTTTGGTTGTTTTAATAATAATAAATCATTTTAAATAATAAAAAATTCATGACGATATATGTTTTCATAGGAAGGATATTATTATGAATATATAAATATATTTTACTATATAATGTAATATATATAAATATAAAAATGTGTAAGTTTATATATATTAACACATATTTAAACACATTAGTATATATGTATATAAATATATATATTTATTAAATAATATAAACAATATTATAAATGTTTATATATTAATATATATATTTATATATTTATATATATATACCAATATATTTATATTAAATTATTTATATATGATAACTCATTTAGATATTATTGATTATTTATAATTATGTTTTATCTTCTGGGGTTGTGCGATTTTATATGATTATATGTTTATAAAAATTTCTTTGTCTATCTATATATTTGTAACATTTATTTTTAAAGACATTGAATAATATTATATAGAGTTAATATAATATATTTGATTAAATAAATTTTAATATATAATATTTAAAAAATATATGTATACTTATGCGGACCCGACCTTTATCATAACATAAATTAGTAAATTACATTAAACATCACTTCATTACATTTCCAAATATCTGTTATTGTTCAGTGTTTTAGATTATTATGAAATAATTTATACATATAAACCCATAATCATAAAAATTGGATTCTACTAGCCAATATTCATTTTTTACCGTAGTAGTCTTTTAAAAAAACATTCTTACTCTCTATGAAAAACATCATGACATTAAACAAGAATCCTTAATTTCCATTACACATCCATAATCCCCATGAAAAAAATTTTTAAACACTCTATGAGAACAAAAAATAATAGTAATGGATATAAAAATATGGAAATAAAGTGATATTCAATTTATATATATACACATATGAAATCATTTTAACAAGATATACTTGTTTCCCATAATGTATCATATACATACAATGTGAAAAAAGTGAATTAAATAAAACATATAAAATAAGAATAATACCATATACTTTACTTGGGAAATAATTTACTTAATATTTTAATCCTCATGGATAACTTATGATTTTTAACCGACATTGTTACCTTACTATGTAACCCTAACAACTATATTAGGATGTAAAAATCACAATTACACATTGAGTATCCAGATGGCCGACCTCAGACGTATACACACCCATTGAAATGAAGGGATATATAGATCCAACCTTCATCCTAAAAAATCCCATGAAGAAGAAAAAATTCTTAATACAATAATACTTACATCATATAAATCATTAGCTTTCACAATAGAAAATATATTAAAAATGATTTTTATACAATAGTTCCTTAAAAATAACTTATATTTGAAGTGACTATTGATAAAAATAATGTACTTTTTGTACACACTAAATATCCACATAATACAAAATAAAATAATCAAATTAATTTCACTAATAATCTTTGTACCACATAATCAATTATGTAGAATGATATCCCATTAAACAAAAATTGGTTTATCAATTCACTTCCCTCAGATTCATCTTACCAAAACGTGTTCAGACCTACTGTATAATGGTTTAAATAGTTTTATTAATATATAATGGGACTAAATTAATAATTATAATAAATTTTATCATATATATATTCAATAATTCGGCCAATTATTTAATAATATTATGTTATTTTCATTGTTTGTTACCCTTTATTCCATGGTTTTCATTTTGGATCGTTATTAAATACCACATTGAATAGAAGGGAAACTCTAAAAGATTAATTAAATGGTTTTAATATGATTCCATAATGCTAAATGATACCATATATCATTTGTTTTATATGGATGAATCTTTAAATAAAAAATTAATGAAAAACATTTAATTTATTTTGGAGGTTTTTATAACCATATTGAACATATATCGTTTTATATTATATCACGTTTCTAAAATCAATACATAACATTTAATAACTTATAATATTTATGATAAAATTTTATTAAACCATAATTACTCTTTTGGGTCTAGCCTTGAAAGTGTTAATGGAAAATGAAAGTGTATCGTCCAACATAGTCGTAAATTGTCATATCAAAGAGCATGTTCACATTTTTAGAATAAAAGGGAGAGGAGAATTAGATTAATGATTAATATTTCCAATAATATTATAGAATATCAGTATATATAAAATAATATTGCGTTTATGCCTATTTAATAATGGTAGGTGAAGAGGTTTTATGAAATGAAAAAGATTTGATAGGAAATTAAAAGGAAACGAGTGAATAATTTACCTTTTGATTATCCTCCCCAGAAACATCCGTAATGACCTTGGTATAGAATAATGGGATAGAACATGAGATATTAGATGGGGGATTGATTTCTAGGAATTAAATTGGGCGAAAATTAAGCAATCTTCATGGATTAAATGTATGAGAAGAGGAGGTGGTGGTGGTGATATTTATAGTGGAAGATAGGGGTGTTTTCTCATTATAATATTTATTAGATTATTATTATTGATCTATAAGATAAATAATATGAGAATTAAATCTAAATATAGTTACATAATTAAGTCAATTTCTACAATATTGTTCTTATATCGTTCATGACTCAAAGAATATTGTATTTGTCTTACTATGTATATAAATTGTAAATTGTAGTTTTTTACTATTCAGAAAATTAATTTTTTTATAAAAATCTCACAAAATCACAATAATAATTTTTAGATTTTTTGAATTAAAAAATGAAATCTTTTGTATGAATTTTTTTTCTATATATGTCAAATTTAATTTTCATACAAAACCATTTATTTTTTAAAAAATTCAATTTTTAAAACAATAAATGAGTTTCTACCACTTTGAAATTTTAATTAAGGTCTCATAAAATTATCTTATAATCCAAAGAGAATAATGTTTTTATTTATGAATATTTTTTATGAAAATATATTTATATTAAATACAAAAAGTATTTGAATATTTATGACTTTAAAAGTACCAACACTTAATTTATAATTTTCAAAAACATTATTTACTTATTTAATGATATAAATATATCATATATGATTTTATAAGAAACATAAATTCTATTTTAACTCTCATAGGTGAGGATATTATTCTCTATGTATAGATTCTTTATCTTCTATAAATATCACTTATTGTAATATAAATTAATTATTAATATAACTATTTAATTCTACAATGAAAACAAATATTTTAATATATACCTCAGAATTTACATTCTCCCCACCTACTAGACATTTCATATTAATAATGTTTATTTACCTATTATAAAATTGAGGAAAAAATTCCCTGATATCATTTTTAGACTCCCATGTTTTTTCATCACCAATTTGGTTTCTCCACAAAACAATAACCTAATAATTTTCATTATTATTAAATACATGATCTATATGATTATAAATATATACAAGATGTTCATTATAAGAATGGTTTTCTTCAAGCTGACCAACATCTAGGCTCAAGACATGATGTAAATATGTGACATAATTTCTCTACATCAAAACATGAATGAAATTTCCTACCTAAAATAAACATAGAGGAAAATATACATAATGGATTAATGTTCCAACATTATCCAAGATTTCATTAGCTCTAATCAACCATACATTTCTATTATTAAAAAAAATAACATGTTTCCATGGAGAGATTCTACGAAAAACATGATTTCCTACCTAGAAATAAATATCTTTCATTATATTATCTGAATAACATTTTAATCATAATCTGAGTGGTCCTCATCTGTTTTTGAATCATATTAACTTTCATAGACACTTCCTATACGAATTCTTGTACCATAATCTTTCATTCCCCAGCTTCAACCCTAAATGATGGATCTTGAATCATCATTAAATACAATGAAGCAAAATGTATCATATGTATACTGTAATTTAAAATTTTATTATAAGAAAACTCAAATACATAAATATGTGGATCCAAATATCTATAGTAGTCCATTGAAAATACAAGAAGCATGTCTTCCAATTTCAGAATATTTCACTTCGTATGTCCATCATATTGGGGATGAATGGATGTGATGAAATTTAATTCACTTCTAAATGAGTTATAACGGAATTTCTAGAATATATAAATGAATATTGGACCATGATAAGATACAATTGATAGAGGAACTCTATATAACCTAATAATTGGTTTGAGGTACATTTTATAATGCTCATCCAAAGGGAGATTATCTCAAATAAGAAGGAATTTTTTTGATATAGTTAGTTCGTCAACAAAAAGAGAAATCACATTTTTACTTCGAGAAGTATTTGGTACTACAACAAAAAATATAGGGATATATTTTCCAATTTCAACTATAGAAATGGAAAAGCTGAAGCATCTCCTTTTTAAATTTTTTGTTTCTTTAACCTATTGATATGTCTAAAATTTCATGGTAAAATATGTAACATCATTTATAATTCCATCCCACAAAGAATATAAATATTGGACTTTGTGCATCTTAGTACTATTAGGATGAAATGAATAAGAATATCAATGAGAGTCACATAGTAATTATTTCTTCAATAGGGAATCAGAAAGCACAAATAATCATTTCCAAAATCATAAAACATAATCTTTATCAATGTTAAATTCAGGAAAAATTTCCCCATTATCCAGTTCTACCTTTTTATATAACGCATTATCATTGTTCATCACTTGCTTAGTTCTATATCACATAGACTTCTTCACAAATACAATAAAAAAAGAGAACATTCTAAGAGCAAAAAATTCCCGGAAAAAATTTGTCAAATCATTAATCATATTGTCTTCTTCCTAACATAACATGGTTAATGATGCATGATGTCATTGAATTGCGGCATCCTCAGTATTTTTTTATTTTCTAGGATGGTAACTGATTGTGAAATCGTAATCCTTTGTATGTCCATGAAATCTTCACAGCATCATATTTAATTCATATTATGTGGATATATATTTAAGAATTGTATGATCGATATATATATATATTAATCTTGGATCTATATAAATGATTCCTCTAAATTTTGAAAAGTGAAACTAAATCTGTTAATTTCAAATAATATGTGTTATAATTTAACTAATGAGGATTTATATTTCATTAAACTCAAAAAATTACCTAATCATTCTACATTAGAACAAAAACGTGTAGCTTCAATGAAGCATCAATGTAGATGATAGAGTCTCCCTTTAAAGATGGAAGGATGGAAACTGATGCATTCAGTAATATCTTCACCAGTTTCTCAAATAAAATAATCAAATTTTCTTTCCCAAAAAAATTTCACCCCTTTTCATGTAAACATGTTTTTTTGAAAAATAAATGTTCAGTTGTATTAACAAAAAAATAGTAATGGACTAATATTCAAATAAAAATACGAATTTTAGGAAAACATTTAGTACTGGGTCACTCATAATTCACTTTAGTTTTCATGGGATCAACTCATATGATATCATTATTTACCATTTTTCCATGAAATGATATATTTCTCAACAAAAATCACATTTTCTAAAATTTCGTATAGCATATTTTTTGAGTGTTTCTGTGAAAATATATAACTGTTTTTCATGGACCTCATAAATTTTTTATATTCCAATATATCATAGAAAAAAATAAAAAAAATCTTCTCAAAATAATAATGTAATATTCTATTCATACAATCAATGTATAAAAAATGGAAAATTTCAAAATAAAGGGCATAATAAAAAATTCATAATTCTAATTTCAAATAAAAAAACATGTTTTCGGGATGTAATTATCCTTCTCCTTCAGCTAATTCTAATAGGATCTCAGGTCAATTTTGGAAAAATTATGAGCTCCCTATACATGATCAAACAAGTCATTGATATGATAAAAAGAATATATATACATAATAGTAATGTTATTCAAAGATTTATAAATAGTGAAAAGTATCAATGAATACTAAATATTTATAACGAAAACATGGATTTTTAATCTAATTTTGGAATCCTAAACTGTGAGAACAGTATATTCAAATACCCAATCAGGTATAAAACTTGGAGAATTATACATGTATTCATTTCCACTATAACATCAACAATCTGAAAAATTCCCTGGTTTCTAACAATACAAGAGGTATAAAATTAATTCCCATATTGTTATAATTTATTAGCTTCATGATATGTTATCAATTATAAGGGTTAGTTAATATATAAAAACAGAAAATATTTCTATAAAACACTTATTTTATTTTCTACGATCAGTTATAACAAGAGAAACTGATATACAAACCATAACTACAATAACATCAAAATCCACTAAGTGAAATAAAAGATTTCAAGTAATTTATTTCTGTATATAAGAAAAAAAGGATTCATATAAATCAATTTAATGGTAATATTTCCCCCTTGGTGATTTAAATATAAGATCCGTTCAGATTACAAGAGGTGAAATTTTCAAAAATACCCATTTTTTAATAAATAATGGAATGTGTATGCCCCATATCAAACAAGACTTTATGAAAATCTAATTAAATATAAAATGTATTTGATACCATGTAATTGGATGTACCAAAAACCGTTGACATATATACAAAGGATGTCCTTACACCTTTCTAATTGTTAAATATAATCTTCCCATCATTCATATCTTTTTTTGGTCATACATTTTAGTAATGACACATCTCACCACATTTAAATTAGTTTACAATTTACTTATCATAATAATTTTTAAGATTTTTTTCTTTACTATCTTATGCAATATTTCTAAACATACCACATTAGAAAACATCTTGGTTTTTTAAATTCATTCGCTAGGGTTCCTTTTACCAAACTATTCACATTCTAGAAACATGAAATTATAACCTTTATATTTCATTGATATAATGTTACAAATTGATTTCCTCTAGAAATTCTTTTATCATTATATTAAAATTATATTTTAACTTCAAAAAACAAATTTTTTCTCTATAAAATTATAAAATATATCTCATATCTTTATAATTCACGTGAGTATATAGAACATATGAATATTGGCTATAATCCTTTGTAAAAATGATTGATTTTACTATCAATATCATAATTAATAGATTTATCATACCTTACCAATTAGGTGAATTTTTCATCATAGACGGCCGCTGTGTCTTAATAATATTATGTAAACAATGGAATTGATTTTACATCTTATGTCAAATCACCTTAGGAAAATATTTTTCAAATAGTAGATGAATATATTCATGACATTCCATTGAATCAATCTCATCATTTTCCGTGATATTTTGGACAATTTAAAACCACTAGTTTGCTACATCGAGATAAATGAAATATATCATGAAGAAACTATTGATTGTACGAACACCCCATGAAATAAAATATATTGTTATGGGATTCAATCCATCCATTAGTTTCCACTGGTATTGAAGATCCACTGAATGTGGGATGGTGTTGCCTCTAAAAATGTTCCACTATAATCATGTTCTTTAGTGGTATCTCTGGTTATTCTATTGAATGGATTCCATCATTGTTTATAACATGATTGAACTAATCCATTACTATCATAAACTGTTCGGTTCTAATTCCCATCAATGTAATTTTTATATTTAGAAATATATCATCCTCTTGGTTTCTCCCTATTTTATCTTACCTTTTTTTCCAAAGAAAACCATTCTTGATAGGCATATGATAGATGAATCACCATGGTAATTTTTAAATTCTATATCATTTTAAGATAAACATAAGCTATGAATAATTTATGGGGTTATTGTTAACATCATCCAAACAACTAATTTTATCTAAATTTTTCTCTTATACAAACATTAAGGGCCCATTGTTGAACATCAGATAAATTATTACATTCCTTCTAAAATCACTTCGTTACATTACAAAATATATTTCCAATATAGATTTATAGTGAAATATGAAATAATTCACATATATCAACGCTAAATCATACAATGTGACTACTACTAAATAAATTTCTTTTTCATAATACGAATCATATTAATAAAATAACAGCTTTCATTCTGTGAAAAAACATCACGAATTAACACTGGAATCCTTCTTTTCCTTTACCCATCAACAAACCCTGTGAAAAATGTTTCAAAAAATTATATGAGCACAATGTTCTCATTATGTGATATAAAAAGAAATAAATTAATTGTTATTCAATGAATACTTATACCCATATAAAATAATATTCATATGATATATTTCTCACCCATAAATTATCATATACATACATTTTGAAAACAATTGATTTCTATAAAACTTATAAAACATTATTAAAATCGTATTGGTTACATGGGTAAGTACAAACATAAAATTGTCACCATCTTGGATAACTTATAATTTTTAACGTTAGTGGAAACATTCCACTATATAACTAATGGATACAATATCAGCTAACCGTCAGAGTTACATTTGGAGTAACCATAATGTCGGCTTTTAACATAATCATACCCAATGAATTGGAGATAGATTTAGGTCTGACCCTTCTTTATGGACAATTACCAATAAGGATAACAAAATCATAATAAATAATACTTACATAATACTAAATATTATCTTCACAAAAAATGAAAAAATTTAAATGAGGAATTTTAATGAAAAGCTCCATAAAGATATCCAATATATGAAATGATAATTGATAAACGAATGAAATATGTATGAATACTATAAATATACATAATAAAAAAAATCATATAATCAATATTCATTATACAAATAATCATGGAACCATATAATTAATGAAGTATAAGGTTAAACTAAGGAACAGAAATTGGGTTATTTATTCTCATTCCACAGTTTTTCATAATTAAACATGATCAAACCCCTTCTATAATGGTTCAATTCTTATTATAAATATATTACAGAAAAATATTCATATGTATAATTACTTATTTAAGGTTCTTATAACATATTTCTCTATGTATTACTGAAAAAATTTCATGGATTTGATAAAAATTGTTGGATCAAAATGTATATATAAATGAAAAAATACAAGAGGGAGGGAATTGTATTTTTAAACTCATTTTAACCTTAAAATAAACATGGATTTATTTAAAAAGACAAATCCTATTCAAAAAAATTATTATCTATTTTAATAGTAATCAAACACGGCCCTTGGTTTTGATGGATATAGTATCATATTAATTTATATTACGATATTTATTCCATAGTTTATAATCATTGTTTAATCATATTTATAGTAGAAGATGATTGAATCAGAGTAGGATAAATAAGTATCGTAAAGATAGTGGTTACCCAAAATCAGAGTATTACTACAATAATGACTCTATTATAAATCATATCGAATCTTATTGAGACAAAATGAAATTTATGTATAATGTAATATTGTGTAAAATATTTTAATTAGAATTAAAATTATTATGATAAATAGAATTGAAATAGAAAGATGAATATATAAAAATTAGCATCCTATTACAATTGAAGCAGAAATAAAAAAAACTCATAAAAAATTAGTTATATGAATGAAATTTTTTCAAAGTAAAGATAAAGGGTACCAATAAACTAGCATAAAGGTACTTTGATTTATAATTACAAGAATTTTTTTGTTAACATTATCATTGTAACCCCTAATATGATTATGAGTCTATTTTTCTATCCCAAAAATCCCTAAAAAAATAATCTTATTTTCTCTATCTTCTTATCCTTAAAACTGTCGATGTGATGATCACATTCTCTCTTACAATCTCCATGTGTCCCCAATCAAGAAGGTGATAATCTCCTCTATCCGTCTAGCCTCATAATCCCTTGATCGTAATCAATCAAATTGGAATTACACAAAGAAAATAGAAATTATCATGAAAGAGAGTACCCAAAATTGATTCCATAATAATTACTATATCTAAAGAAATAAAAAAGACTAGAAACAAGCTATTCATGATTTTTACACTTTAGAGAAATGATAGAATAATCATAGCGCATATTCTCAAGAAATATTATGGAAACCATCATTATTGAGCCATTAAAATGACATACTATTTATAGAAAAGACTTCCAATGATCATCATGTTCTCCATAGTCGTATTTTACCTTTGATTTTTGCAAGGACATAGAGACCTTACATCTCAATGATCATATAATAATTGAATTCATGAATTCATACTGATAATACATAATCAAAAAATTTAGAGTAAAATAATAAATTTGATAAAATAGACTTCCATAATCAATTAAAAAAATTTAATTCTAATTGATTTCCATAAATATGTTATTACAATGAATTTTCTAGATATGGAATTCATTGTTATCAGTTTTAGTCAATTCAGTTATTCTTGGTTTTGAATTGATTAAGATAATTATAATGGTCAATATTTTTTCTTGAATACCCTAATAATATTTTAAATTTTAGTAAAAGTATAATTTTTTATTTAATCAAAATAACAATACTTTATAAATAAATTATTAATTATTTATGATAGTATTTTTTATTTTAAAAAATTTAATGGAAAATTCATAATGAAAATATAATTGTTTTTGAACATTAGAAACCAGCATTATTAATTAGAAATTCACATTTAAATTCATATGTAAAAATTTCTTTTAAAAACTTATATATTTAGAAATAATTATTTATAATTAATCCCCTTGTGTTTATAAGTCATCTTAATTAAACAGTGAATTCTAAAAACTCACCCTTAGGATAAGAAACTCTTATAGATCTTATTGTCATGCTTTATAAGTTTATCTCCCCTTTCATATATTATATCTCCTTTACTATAGATTTCCATTCCTATTTATAACTTTGTCCAGATTTTTGGACAACATAAAGTAATTGGGACTACAATAGTAACAAATGAAAATGTTAAAGAAAATACTATACCAAACATAACAATATTATCCTTGATTATATTAAATAAATGAAACAACACTCAACCAAATGAATTTTAATACAAACAGAAAAATTGTAGATGAAATTATCTTTCATAAAAATTCTTATAAAAAATTTAATACAATATGTGTATTATGAATAGATGTCACAGAACGAATATGGACGCCGCCAAAACTGGCACCAAACCCCGACCGTGACAAGTCCCGAAGGGCGTTCCCGATCCCCACGGGCTAGCACAAGTGCCTGTGTATCATAAAATGATAACTAGGAATGATTTACCTGAGTTTATAAACATAAAGCGACAAAAGAATCCAATGAAACAAATCTGGATTTTTCAAACCAAATAATCTTTTTCAAAAATTCAGAAATGAATTACACAATTATAAACAATTTTATAGACCATTACAAAGGTACAAACCCAAGAAAATACATCCTAAGAACCTCCACATGGAAAGAGGCACCTCCCTCAAGCCATCTCCACAACACTCCATCACGATGGACCGCTAAAAACCCGAACCAAAGGCATAAAACCTGTACCCAAACCTATGACATAAAATAAGAAAGTATACTTACACCCAAATGTGTAAGTAGGGTGTGAGCAAAATACCAGTAGGATACCACCTCTACGAGATTCCATGTGATAAACATTTCATGACAAAAAGCATTGCATGTTTTGTAAATAAGAAATGCTAGTTACAATTTTCTAAAGGATGAAATGATAAATGAAAATAGTTTCCATGTGAGATAATTTTAAAGGAACAACAATTTTAAAATAAATAACAAAGCTACTGAATTTTCCAGCCAACAATACCGTATACCGACGGTAAGTACAAAGGATCTAATGAGCACAAGTAATAGGAAATAACCCCTAGGCACTAGCTAGCTGTGGGTCCCAGGTATCTCGTATCTCGGTGACAGTAACCACAAAAAATATCCATTCTCGTGCACGAGCCACTAGTAGGGATCATACCCATAACCTAGTGATCCCCAATCATCATCATCATTGTTTAGTTAGAGTTGTAAGCATCAATCTTGCTATGTGAAACTGAGGCCAAACCCCACGGATTCACTAGCATACTAGTACACATCCACCCACCTAGATACCCGGGTTTTCCCTTTGTGCTCAAACAAGTTCAACAATCCAAGAAGTATAGTTTTCACATGCAAATATCTATTCCACATCACACATTAACCAAAAAGCCCCATGTACATCACATAAGTCAAAAATTCCACTATTTATTCAAATGCATTTTAAAAATCAAACTCACACCAAAATTCCCTACAACAATTTTCACATTTCTTTAACACTTACACAAATCCTTTAAAAGATTTTATAAAACTGTTACAAGATATTCAACTCACATAACATCCCACACACATGTCACATAATACCCTTCTCACCTTCACAATTCATTTTATCAATAAACTCACACGAAACATCCCACACCCGTGTTTCGCACACAAAACATAATTTAGTAAAACATTTCGGCAATTTATAAAACATTCTAAAAATGTTTGACATCTCAAATCACCACTTTACCATTCAAAAACCCACATTAGGTGAACACTCTCACCCAAACAGTACATATACACCCTTTCCCCACCTTTTTTAACAAAATAAAACATTTGCAATTTTTATAAAACAAACCCAAGAGGTATAACCATTATTTGCACACTAAACCCATTTCAAACCCCTCATTCAAAACCAAAATCATAATAATAACAATCCAAAACAGAATTTTCAGCCCTAAAACAATTATTAAAGCACCCCCAAATGTTATAAAAATACATCAAATAATAACACAAAGATACACATGAAAAACACATGTTTTCATAAATATCCTTCAAAAAGTACAACACGGTTTTACACCTTAAACTCATTCAAAAAAAACCACTTTTCAAGGCCCACATGATAATAAGGAATTAACAAAACAGAATTGGCAGCCCCTTTCAAGACTAATAAATCACTTTCATATGTTATAAACTAAACCCAAACATTACCCCAAGAGTCACACATAAAAAGTACCCAATTTCAAGCTAAAATGCAACTAAAAATTAAATGTTTAACCAAATTCATCAAAAATAGTTTTCAAACCACACAAGACAGATTATAAAAATACTAAATTAATAAAACAATCAGGCTAACTCATCATAAAATGGTTACACATGGAATCACCTACCTTTTGAGTCGAAACCCTCAAAACTTGGTGCGAAACCATAAGCGCACCACCGCCGCACCACAAGGAATATAAATCCAGACCTAGACCACCATAAATTGACCCAAAAGATACCAAATCCGACCTTAGGATCGAATCCTTACTTCTGGACATGAGGAACTTCAAGAAATATGAAATAAAACTAAAAGAGGATGGAAGGAACCAAGAAGGAATTCCCTTACTTGAAATATCTTGAAGAAATCGGCCCCAATCCACCTAACTATGAATCTCCAAGTACCCAAAACTGATATGGAGGTCCGAAGGAGTCATATTAGGTCATGTGGGGACTGAAATGGGGGGAAAAGGATGAAAATTGAAGGAGTTATGAAAGATTCATTTTACCTCATCAAATCTGGTCGATTTGAGAAAGATTGAGAACGATCGTCCAAATCAGCGGGGTATATGAGCTCCAAAGAGGAAAACGCGATACAGGGGGTGAGGCTGAGGTTTTTGGCTTCGTGTGGGAGGTTGAATCACCGAAAAACTGTAAAAAACGAATGAGATATTGAAATTTTATACAAATAATTTAAAGTAGGAAATGGGATTACGGGCAGGCCCATTACCTTAATAAAAAACCCAAATCCATCATGATTTGGTATTTCTATGTGGTTCAAAAGGATATGGTGATTTTAATATATTATGGTATGCCAATTGGGAAGTATAATGGGTTTAAAATAGTAAAAATTGAAGGAGTTATATAAGAATCAAAATTTGTTCTTAAAACTGGATTTGGGCTCACAGTTTGGCCCAAATTTTCAAAACCCACCATTTTCACCAAAATGAGTGGTAAACCCCCAAAACAAATCGGTAATGGAAATTAAATGAGTAATGAATTTAAAAAAAGTCATGGGTGTGACAATTCTCTCCACCATAAAACTTTCCACCCTCGGAAAGCCACATCACGGATAATGCAAAAACCACCCAACCGAAAGGCATAAATGGACTCATTTGCTAAGCTTCGCCCACAAAGGTCAAAACACCTCTAGTGATCAATTAAGGAAGGAATACTTCACAACCAAAAAATACACCTCATTACTGAAATTATCAAGCACATTCAAGATTTATCCTAAAACAAAACTCCTCAAACACTATCTGAACAAGGCTCAAGAAATATACCCAAACAAACAAGAACATCGAACAAGGTTACACTTACCTTGATATAACTAAACAATTGGGAAATATCCAATCCCAACGTTTACTCAAGGAAGATGTATGTGGTTATATAGATCCGAATGAGACTACCCACATCCAATCCAAGACCAAGTACAAAAGTGAGATACTGGTACAAGGATACACAAATGAGCTCCCCAACCATAAGAGACAACTTAAATTTTTTTTTTCCGAGAAAGAATCAAGACACTAACAGGGGAGCCCCAAATAAACTCCGTAGTACAAGGGGTAGAATCCCATTAGTCATTTTCAAAATAATATACATGAGACTCATAGTGGTTCTCCCCACCATAAAAACCATCCATCTTAGCTGACCAATATGGGCCGACATAGAAAAACCCCAAAACATAAAGTGTTGGGACGACAACATGGTTAGCCCGCACAGTTTGGGAAACTGTTCTCTAACCATGTGGATCCTTATACCTACATGGTTTTCTGGTTAATGGTTACTAATAAATGTTCACTCAACATGTCAGGACAAATCCAAAACCTTTCCCCAAACCCAAAGGAAACCAAAGGGGAAAATAAAGTCATTGGGAGATAACGTGGGGATGAGGCACTCCACCTCTTTCCACCATATGGGAACAAAAGAAGAAAGATGAAAACACCAAATTTTTAAACTATTTCCATCTCTCATACTAAGAACAGTTCTTTGTTCAAGGTTAAAAACTACCATGGGATTTCCTTTGACTACGTGCCACCTTCTCTCTAGGACCTATGGCTGGAGCTGGAATGATTGAAGCATCTTCGGCCTCGCAGTTAGGATTTGGAAACCCCCAAATATAATTTCTTCTTCCGATACTAAAAACAACTACACGGAATCTGAGATGGGTTCACCCAGACATAACACACTCCAGAACTCACTTTAACCTAACTTTTAAATTCACTGAAATAAGGGTTTAGAGGATGCACTCACATTACACCCTGCTTCTTCGGGTGAGAAACAACAGAAATAAAGGACACATATAAACACCTTCCTCTAAAATAGAGGATGTCAAGATCTCCCAAAAGGAAAAACAGTTTTGAAAAAAAATAGACTCACATAATATTGTACAACATCACCTTTACAATCAAACAAGCACGTGACATCACATCAAGTCACCGAACAAGTCCAAAGCGACTGAGAGAAATAATACAAGGAGGGGGCCTTATACAATATCACCAAATATCACAGCATTCCAAAAAGTGTCCATAACAGCCTCTCATGTCCAGATTTCCCACACTGGTAGTTTAAAATAAACCACTTCTACGAAGAGACTATGAAGGACTTAGAGGCCCTCTTAGACACTATCCATACTAACAACCCCAGGCAACTTTCACCTTCGACGAATTAGGTAGCTTAAGAAACTAAGGTATCTTTCAACCATCCACGAGCACTCTTACGCAACAAGAGGATCCAAAAAAAAATCAAGAAAGTAAATGGTGTAGACTCATTCCTCAAATCTCAAGAAAATATTCCTTACATTGATCAACTGGAGGATTTTTCTAATGGTGAAACAATCCGCATTGCACTTCAGTTGTGCACTAAATCTTAATGGGGCGTACCTTATCGAAAGAGAGAACCCAAGGACCCAACCAAGCTGGTCCATTGGTAAAAACATACCACAAAATAGATCCAAAATCATTAATGGAACCATCTTAATGGTGTCCTGAAACATATATCATAGGAGACTACTAACCGGACCTTTTACCCAGCTTTCCAACCAAACACAACCCCCAAAAAAACAGTTCGAACAGGAGGGGTTCTTGGACTGAAAACATCCCACAACATCAACATTTTCAAAAACCCATAATAAAAACCATCCCAAACTATTCATCAAGAAAACATGTTTTTCTTTAAAACCATTTCAGAAAAAAAAAAACGGTTCAGCGGTGAGCGTATCCACCAATGGTACCCCATGGGCCTCACACATGCATGTTTTTGTGCCACACCAGGCACCCTCCTCATATCCGTCCTGGCACTCATCCAGTCATGCCATCAACCATATATCATCCCATATAACCCCATTCATGTGGTCACTCATGGAAATACCAATGGTCAATGCACTGATTCGTTCCACTTTTCAAAACAAAAACGGTCAACCAACACATCATTCTTATCAAAACCGCTAACCAGGAGGTCGAACCCAAATTACCGCATTAAAAAAACTTTTCAGAAAGGCACAATATCTCCAATGAAAACTCACATTCAATTTATTTACATCAATTTCAAATCATCTCATCCCATTAAAAAAACTTTTAATAGTTTAGAAAACTCTAATGGGAACACTTTTTCAAAACCAACTTCAATATAGTTTCTTTTTTCAAAAGAGGTGTAAGAACACAATTTTCCATTTGAAAATAATTCTGAATATTCAGTTCTACCATTTCATAAATCAAACCATTCCATATTTATTTGAAAATCATTTCACAAAAACATTACACTTCCTAAAACCAAGTCACTTTAAAACCAAAGTTCTAGGATTTCAAAACTAAAGAACACCAGACAATGCGAGAGGAAAAAAGTTTCAGTGGGTGACATGGACATATGGTTGGCGGCCATATTCCAATCACTTCACTATCACATATAGTGTTCTAGGGAATATCCCAGGCTCCACATGGCTTTCCAGACCCTGCGAGCTCATTGAGACCATTAACCCAACTCTCTTTTCATTTCCCTTAATCATCATCAAACCAAGAAAACCAAAAGACCTAGACAAATCCCAACTTCCCCTGGTGACTTGAATCCTGAAATGAGGTGTGGTGATCAAGCACACTACCCATAACCATAATTCTATGTCCCAACAATCATAACTCTAGACTATCCTGACTATTTCCCAAATAACATGACTCCAATGGAGCGAACCTCCTCTGATACCATTTTTTCACAGACCGAATCTGGACGCCACCAAAACCGGCTCCAAACCCAGACTGTGACAAGTCCCGAAGGGCGTTCCCGATCCCCACGGGCTGGCACAAGTGCCCGGGTATCATAAAATGATAACTGGGAACGATTTACCCGAGTTTATAAACTTAAAACGACAAAAGAATCCAATGAAACAAATCTGGATTTTTCAAACCAAATAATCTTTTTCAAAAATTCAGAACTGAATTACACAATTTTAAACAATTTTTAAAGACCATTACAAAGGTACAAACCCAATAAAATACATCCCAAGAACCTCCACATGGAAAGAGGCACCTCCCTCAAGCCATCTCCACAACACTCTATCACGATGGACCGCTAAAAACCCGAACCAAAGGCATAAAACATGTACCCGAACTTGTGACATAAAATAAGAAAGTCTACTTACACCCAACGGTGTAAGTAGGGTGTGAGAGAAAGCCTAGTAGGATACCACCTCTATGAGATTCCATGTGATAAACATTTAATGACAAAAATCATTGCATGTTTTGTAAATAAGAAATGCTAGTTACAATTTTCTAAAGGATGAAATGATAAATGAAAAAAGTTTCCATGTGAGATAATTTTAAAGGAACAACAATTTTAAAATAAATAACAAAGCTACTGAATTTTCCAGCCTACAATACCGTATACCGACGGCAAGTAAAAAGGATCTAATTAGCACAAGTAATAGGAAATAACCCCTAGGAACTAGCTAGCTGTGGGTCCCAGGTACCTCATATCTCGGTGAGAGTAACCACAAAAAATATCTGTTCTCGTGCACGAGCCACTAGTAGGGATCATACTCATAACCTAGTGGTCCCCAATCATCATCATCATTTTTTAGTTAGAGTTGTAAGTGTCAATCTTGCTAAGTGAAACTGAGGCCAAACCCCACGGATTCACTAGCATACTAGTACACGTCCACCCACCTAGATACCCGGGTTTTCCCTTTGTGCTCAAACAAGTTCAACAATCCAAGAAGTATAGTTTTCACATGAAAATATCAATTCCACATCACACATTAACCAAAAAGCCCCATGTACATCACACAAGTCAAAAATTCCACTATTTATTCAAATGCATTTTGAAATCAAACTCACACCAAAATTCCCTACAACACTTTTCACATTTCTTTAACACTTACACAAATCCTTTAAACGATTTTATAAAACCGTTACAAGTTATTCAACTCACATAACAGCCCACACACATGTCACATAATACCCTTCTCACCTTCACAATTCATTTTATCAATAAACTCACATGAAACATCCCACACCTGTGTTTCGCACACAAAACACAATTTAGTAAAGAATTTCGGCAATTTATAAAACATTCTAAAAATGTTTGACATCTCAAATCACCACTTTACCATTCAAAAACCCACATTAGGTGAACACACTCACCCAAACAGTACATAAACACCCTTTCCCAACTTTTTTTAACAAAATACAACATTCGCAATTTTTATAAAACAAACCCAAGAGGTATAACCATTATTTTCACACTAAACCCATTTCAAACCCCTCATTCAAAACCAAAATCATAACAATAACAATCCAAAACAGAATTTTCAGCCCTAAAACAGTTATTAAAGCACCCCCAAATGTTATAAAAATACATCAAATAATACCACAAAGATACACATGAAAAACACATGTTTTCATAAATCTCCTTCAAAAAGTACAACACGGTTTTACACCTTAAACTCATTCAAAAAAACCTCTTTTCAAGGCCCACATGATAATAAGGAATGAACAAAATAGAATTGGCAGCCCCTTTCAAGACTAATAAATCACTTTCATATGTTATAAACTAAACCCAAACATTACCCCAAGAGTCACACATAAAAAGTACCCAATTTCAAGCTAAAATACAACTAAAAATTAAATGTTTAACCAAATTCATCAAAAACAGTTTTCAAACCACACAAGACAGATTATAAAAATACTAAATTAATAAAACAAGCAAGCTAACTCATCATAAAATGGTTACACAAGGAATCACCTACCTTTTGAGTCGAAACCCTCAAAACTTGGTGCGAAACCTTAAGCGCACCACCGCCACACAACAAGGAATATAAATCCAGACCTAGACCACCAAAAATTGACCCAAAAGATACCAAATCAGACCTTAGGATCGAAACCTAACTTCTGGACATGAGGAACTTCACGAAATATGAAATAAAACTAAAAGAGGATGGAAGGAACCAAGAAGGAATTCCTTTACTTGAAATATCTTGAAGAAATCGGCCCCAATCCACCTAACTATGAATCTCCAAGAACGCAAAACTGATATGGAGGTCCGAAGGAGTCATATTAGGTCATGTGGAGACTGAAATGGGGGGGAAAGGATGAAAATTGAAGGAGTTATGAAAGATTCATTTTACCTCATCAAATCTGGTCGATTTGAGAAAGATTGAGAAAGATCGTCCAAATCCGCGGGTTATATGAGCTCCAAAGAGGAAAACGCGATACATGGGTGAGGCTGAGGTTTTTGGCTTCGAGTGGGAGGTTGAATCACCTAAAAACAGTAAAAAACGAATGAGATATTGAAATTTTAAAAAAATAATTTAAAGGAGGAAATGGGCTTACGGGCAGGCCCATTACCTTAATTAAAAACCCAAATCCATCATGATTTGGGATTTCTATGTGGTTCAAAAGGATATGGTGATTTTAATATATTATGGTATGCCAATTGTGAAGTGGAATGGGTTTAAAATAGTAAAAATTGAAGGAGTTATATAAGAATCAAAATTTGTTTTTAAAACTGGATTTGGGCTCACGGTTTGGCCCAAATATTCAAAACCCACCATTTTCACCAAAATGGGTGGTAAACCCCCAAACAAATCGGTAATGGAAATTAAATGAGTAATGAATTTAAAAAAAAGTCATGTGTGTGAAAATAGAAATATTTAATTATTTAAAATCTAAAACAAGAAAATTCTTTTTTTGTTATTAAATGATTTTTTGTCTTCATCAAATTTTTCAATTAATTCATAAGGAGAGATGTTTTTATTTTCAAGATCAATAAAACATTCCTCCTAGATAAAAAATCATTCAACTTGACATATTATCATTTTATTATTTCATTTAAAATTTTCATCCAAAATATATTTCTTATATTCTTGACCATTAATTCTATCGTAGAAAAAATATCAACGATCCTTCAAATAAATAATGTCATCTTTGTATACATTTGACGTAGACATATCTTTGAAAAAAAAAATTATTCTTTCATGTAAATTTATGATATCTTGAGTCTAATACTTTGATTTTGTTCTAAATGTTACAAAATATTTAACCATGTTGGACATATCCCTTATAAGGCATCTAAATTCAATATCGGTTTCATGCAATCATTTGATGAAATTTCTACAATTTTCATCATCAATATTTTTGTGTTCATCAATACCATGAGACCATATTAAAACTATATTACAACTATTAATTTGATATTCCTTATTTTCTTCAAACACTTTTAAATATGAATTTTGAATTATCATTTGGATTTGAAATTCATTCAAAGAATCCAAATCATTAAATTATTTTTCAATAAACAAATAATCCTTTTCCCACCTTAGAAAATATAGTATTTAATTTTATAATATATTCAATGTATGATAAATTTAATCAATACCCTGAGATGTTTTCATATTCAATGGTTTGGATTCTAATTGATTGGACATCATGATAGTTCTAACGTCTTCTTGCTCTGACATTCATATCAATTTCATTGAATTTTATGTCTATTTCTCATATGAAATTTCAATTTATTCTTTGATATCATTTTTATATTATTTAGACATTTGTTTTTGATTCTAAAGATCCCCCTTGAAAAAATACACATATTATCAAAATTATGGAGTCTCTTTTCCAAGAGTAAAAAATTTTCATTATGATTTCCCAAAGATGATAATTTTTTTTGAAGAGGCTAGAAAAGATATCTAAGAATTTTTTTTAGAATGATTATAATTTTCCTTCTTTTATGAATTTATATTTTGGTTAATTTAATCACCTTATTAATCATCTTCACCTTCTTATTAATCTTCTCCATTTTTTCTCCTTATTCTCCTTCTACTTCATTATACATTTTAATTTCATTGAGAAAATATTGTTTTTAATGAATTTCACCAATACCATATTACAACATCTTATAAAAGAAGTAATCCATTAACAATTTTTCATTACCAAAGGTAATTAAATACTTATCGATGAATGTTTTTTTACATTATCATCAGTATAGGGAACTGTGGTATTAAAAAAAATTAATTCAAGATGTTTGAAACCCGTATCAGGTGTTAAAACAAATTTCACAGAATAATCTTCAACACGTTTCATAAACATTTCAACTAAATATTCACTTTAATATTTTTATTGGACATCATTTACTTTTTATCCTTATCTAGAATTTTTTATCCTAGTATCATTATAGAAATGGATTTATTCTGGTCGGGTCTTATTTTAGGATAACCTTCTCTTCTTTCGATCTTCAACCCTACCCGTTCTTCAAAATCTTATTTTGAGTAGTTCTTTTTTTCTTATCTT
Source organism: Viscum album (assembly GCA_963277665.1). Classification (NCBI taxonomy): domain Eukaryota; kingdom Viridiplantae; phylum Streptophyta; class Magnoliopsida; order Santalales; family Viscaceae; genus Viscum; species Viscum album. Next base: position 560,853,351 of record OY728147.1, on the reverse strand, counting down.
TTTCCTAGGAAGAGAATATTCCTTCAATTTCCTAAGAACAAACATCATTTTCATTTTTAATGAATTGTATACATTTGATGTAGAAACTTGAGCGCTCTTGAATATCATTTTTTGATTCAATATAAAACACACAAATTATTCTTATGATTTTATATTCCTTATTAATAATTATATTTATCCAACGTTATTCTTACATGATTTCAATATTAAATCATATCATCATGTTTTCAATCATCATACTAATCAAACTGGTAAACATTATAATCATACACATAATGGACATGGCCTTTATGTTGTAGATAGTCAAAAAAAATAAATCATGTATGATTGATATTCATAATTTTGGAACGGTAATCCAAAATAAAAACATCATACACATGGATAATATATCTATCACCCATTCTTGGAATGATAATTACTCCAATCTATTTAGCTAACACATTATGATTAGGAGTTAAATGATATAATTTTATTACATCTTCATCTAGTTTATTCATAAACAATGAATGTTGATATCTTTATCTTATTATTTTTTTTTATTGGGTAACTTATGAGATGGGAAAAATCATCCCCTCCATTGGAAATACCATGAAAATGATGGAATATCTGGGATTCATTTTATTATATATATCAGAGATACGAATAGAAACCATTTACATTACCAATTCTATAATGAAACATATAGATGTATACAAAATTCAACCCAAATTTGAATAAATAAAATCATTATTTGGATATGACTATTTAACAGATAAGGATTCAAAACCTTGAAACTCAAAAATTCTTCTCAAAGATGAATTGTATATATATTATAATTTTCATGTAATAATCCTTTCGCAGAATATGAACCATTTTTTGTAATATTTCACTAGATTCATAATATTTGGACTACATACGGAAGATTCATAAATGAAAAAAGCAATTGGACATAGTGTCTTAATGGTAATATCACTTCAAAGAGAAACACTAAAAAATAAAATGTGGGATACAAAGTTGGTCCTCATTTTATAGATGATGTAATTCAACTATTTTTATTAAAATCATATCTGAAATGTGAGATTTAATCACATTGACATATTAGTTGTGATATTTCCCAATGAATGATATTAAAATTAATTTAAAATCATGAGGTTTTAAATAAAGGTTTTTTATATTATGTGAATATGATGGAATTAAAAAACAGTTATTATTATATTGGGTGAATAAGATTTATATTAATATGAAAATGAAAATAAATAAATAAGTATGACACTTATTATAAGGGAATAGTTTAAAAATATAAATTAATGAAGAATACATTTTGGAGTGAAATCATTGATTTGATCAATTTTTCTGATTTGTTTTATCAAAATAAAATATTTTGATTATAAAAATTTAATTACAAACAACCTTATTACTAAAATATATTTATGAAAATAAAATTAGGAAAATATGATTATGAAAATTGGATTTCGAAATTTTGATTATGAAATTCTGATTATGAAAATATGATTATGAAAATAATATTATGAAAATATAGTGATAATTAATATTGATCCAAAAATAATTTAATTTTACAGTCTAAAAATATTGGTATCTAAAATGTTTTACATTGAGATCAAAGAACTTATAAAATGATATAAACTAAATTTTTTAATAGTTGAATGTTTTGTTAACACTACTATAAATGCAAGCTTTCCCAACACTTCTATACCAATGGTTCAAAAGAACCGTTGTTATAGATGTCGTTTACTAATGGTTTTAATAAACCATTGGTAATGGTGTGGTTAGGGAGAGACTTCCCAATGGTTATTAAAACCCATTGGGAACCCCCCCCCCAAATTCCCTGAAACAGAACCCCCAACTCCCAGAAGCACCCCATTTCTAGAAACACATTATCGAATCCTAGAGGCGCCCGCCTAGGTGAAACTCTTCTATCTAATCAGCTGCAACTCCCCAATTTCGGTTAGACAACTAAATCATCTTCTTATATTATCTATGTATATCCTTTATTCTTGTTATTTATCCATTTATTTCACAATATAGAAAGATCACATCATTTGGACCTTTTTCTAGAGAATTTGGAAAATTTTATGACTCACTACTCCCATCACGAATTGTGTACTCAAATCACCACATCAATGTATACATTGTCAAATTAAATTTTTCATTAAAAATATACATTTATAATGGCATGGTCTCTTTATTGTGTTCTAATTTTTAAGATTCATAGTTATTTTTTTAATATCAATGCTCCAAATATTATAGATTCATGTATATGAACTCATAATAAATTTTTTGTAAATATTTATTCATATTATTTCGTGAAAATAACTCCTTTCATTAAGATCATGTCAAATATGATGATCTTATGGTTATTGAAAACCATCAGGGTTCATATTATTTGTAATATAATCATACTAATAAGAAAATATGATTACGATACTTTATAAAAATGGTTGTCTTGATAACCTTAGTTAGGACTGTAATTAATGGTTAAATTTCAAGTATGTCTATTAAATTTATCATGGTAATTATATTAATTTAGTTTTATGAAATGAAAACTCATAACATGGTTGACAAACATTCAAATCTGGAAAGTTTATAGGGCTCAAACCCATGACAGAAGGGTGAAATTGGTTTTTACACATTAGTTATCTATTTCTAATTACTTCCATATTTGTATTCATTACAAGAAATGACCCCCATTGAAGAGATGAGGCAGAAAAAGATGACAGAAAATAATCGTCGCATGACACAGAGGGGCTTTCCTCCACTCATCCCTTTTGTGAGTATTTTATTTCAAATATATATATTTCAATAACTTATAATATCAAGTGTTTACTTTTATGTTAAATTTCTTTTCAGGATCCACCCCCAAGATGAGAGATATCCGACGAGGAGCCTGATATTACTCCCAGTATAGAGGCTAGTGGTAGGAGGGGCTTGTGTCAGAGTTAGATGATCATCTGGTGTTACCGGTACTAAGGCATGTGGTACGAGGGCTCGTGGTGTGATAGCTAGATGATCTACTGGTCATACCCGATTGGACTATGCCTCTAACACATACATATCTTCTATGTCCCATTTTGATCCAGGTTTGTCTTTTGGGAGACGCGGGATATTTAGGCCTTCGTTGTCTACACTACCAGTTGTCCAGACGTCTGGGCTATCAACTTTTGCTTCTGGTTCCTTATCTCCAAGCTATTATATTACACCTTCTTCAACTCCTTCTCCGACATAGTTTTTGGTTGAGGAGCGTACACTAAGGGAGACTCCACATTTACAAGATATTCCTTCATCTTCTACACATCTAGAAACACCCATTGTTCCGACTACAACAAGTATATTTATATAACTATAACAAATTTTTAGACCAAAATTTATTTTTATTATAACCAGTACTGATATTCATTTTCATTAATAATAGATTCATCTATTTATAGGAAACGAGGGATGAGACATACTCGATTACGTGCGGTATGGAACCACCAGACACAGTTGATGGATTAATATAATGATAATGGACAGATGATTGATACATCTTGCCAGAAATTTTGGGGTTTTTTATGATGCTAGGAAAATACTCTGACATCATTCCGGTTAGCCCTCTCTCTTGGAGTCATCTTCCACATGAAGTCACGGATAAAGCGTGGGCACATATATGGGTAAAAATTCTATTGTATTTTATGTAGTATTTTTTTTATTTAAATCAATTAATATATTAGGTGTTAGATTTGGATTAACTATTCTGATAGTGAAGGTGTGCGACCAGCACGTTTAAAGGATCTAGGAGAGATTTGGATAGCTTATAAGCATGCGTTGTATGTTGGCTGGTGTGATAGAGTGGTCATGGAGTTGGAGAAATTACCTATCATACATGACTACCCGATAGAGCAATATCTCTAATGGATTGCCCATTGGGAGACTACCAAATTTATGGTATTAATCCCAATTGAGTTATTTAAAAGACAGTTTTCATATTTGTCATTAATATTATCTTATTTATTATTAAATATTATTTAGGAATCATCCGAAAAAAAAACATTGATTCAAAGAAATACCTCCACACATTGTGGTGCACTACAATGGCAGGTCAGGAGAGGCAGGTGGTACGATATTGTTGTTTAATATTTTTCTTTAGGACTTTCCCTTTTTATTGTTTCCTACATAGTTTATTTGATTTATTTAATATTGAATATATGATTATTCTTTCACATTATATTGTTTTAATGTCATTTCCAATGCACAAATTGAATATTGAAGGGCGTATCCCTCGAGAATTATTGTTTTCTCGAGTACAATGAAAAAAGATGGAACTACGATTAATGAACCGACATAAGAAACACTACAACAAAACCGCTATTTAGCGGAGGTTCAAGGAACCGCCGCCAAAACCTTTTGTAAAAAAGGTTTTGCGGCGGTTTATAATAAACCGCCGCGAAACGTTTGTTTTTTTAACACCCGACCCTCCTTCCCCCGTGATCCTGGCCCCCCGCTTCCCCCTCGACCCCGGCCCCTCGCTTCCCCCAGTGACCCCGCGACCCCAACCCCGGCGACCCCACGCGACCCCGACGACCTTGGAAAACCCGCAACCTTGCGAACCCTGGCACCCCGCGACCCCGGAAGCTGCACCGTCTTCCCCTCTAGGTAGGGTTTTGTTTCTCCTTATTTAGGTTTTTTTGGTTTTCTAGTGGGTAGGTTTTTAGTATATAGATTAATATGGGATTTATATGCATGTGTATCTTAGAATCCTTTCTAGACAAAGTTAAATTTTGTTGGTAAAGCCTCTAGCACGTCAGGACCCCCCTATGGATTGAATATAAATCTAAAATTGTTGTTGACACACTGATGGAATGAACCAGGAATGTTCCTTGGTCACTCTAACCTCATTGGGTTGACTATATCAATTATGTCAATCATCTCAATTTGGTAATTTGACATTCCTACAGAGAATAGAATATAGTGGTGGATTCTTTATCGAATAGGGAAATAATATAAATGAGTATGATGAGGTCCTTTAGCACTCCTTAATATTTTTTACCAATTGTGGATGGGGATATATGGGGAGTGATCCACTCCCTTCTTGTAGGACCCCTTTTAATAATTAACCTTGTTTTTTTACATTTTTTTAAAATAAATTTTAAGACCACCATCACATGGATCCTGGATATTCTTAGTAATATTTTTTCATTGAGTTATGATTATTCTTTGAACTTATTTCATATTAATTTGGTACGATCTATCCTTTGATTGTATTATGTAGTAATCTACCATTTTTTAGGAAATACCTTACAAAAACATAAACCCTTTGAAAAATATTTCTCACTACGTGGGATATGTTCTATTGAAATCATCCAACGTCATTCTCCTTATTGATTATGAAAAATGATGTTACAATATTCCCTTTTCCATATACCAAGTAATCTATATGATATGAATATCACATACAAAAAATAGATTGAATGATTTTAACCTAAAGTGTATGATATTCTATTTACATAGAGAAATGGTTTTACATTTTGTATATTGATTTTCCCAAATGGATGATTATAATAATGTTGAATATGTAATGTCTTACCATAAAACATATTTCTCTATATGAGTATTGGTCATTTTAACCCTTATATTTACATTAAAAATTATTTTAATTGTTTATGATGACTCTCTACTGATGTTGGTTGATTATTTATTTGATTTCTGTATTTATCATTACATAGAAATCCGCAATTTGATAAATTAATGGATTCTTATGGATTATTATAAAATTTCATGTTGAATCTTATAGTGAATGAATTGAACATAAATAATTTATGGATGGGACCCAACATTATATAACCCCTCGGTGCATTAATAGGTCTATTGAGACATAATTGTTTTTGTCATTTGGCATATGCCTACACCCCTTCCCCCAGCCATAATCCTCCTCTCCCCTACTCTCCCTTCCATCCTGCCCATCCCCTCCCCTCCCCTCCCCTCCATCCATCCCATCCCCGCCCCTCCCCCCTGCCCAACATTATCCCCCAGCCCAGAAGCCCCCCCTGCCCCTCCTCTCCACTCCTCTCCCCTCCCCTCCATCCTGCCCAGCCCCAACCCCTCCCCTCCCCCCTTTCCAACATTTTCCCCCAGCAGCCCCCTCCCATAACCCTCCCCTCCCCTCCCCTCCCCTCTAACCTACCCCACCCCTCCCCTCCCCATGCCCAACAATTTCCCCCAGCAGCCCCCTCCCCCTACCCCTCCCTCCCCTCCCCTCCACTCCATCCTGCCCCAGCCCCTCCCCTCCCCTCCCCTCCCCTCCAACTTGCCCAGGCCCTGCCCCTCCCCTCCCCCCTGCCCAAACATTTCCCCCCTGCAGCCTCCCCACCTTAGCCAACCGTTTCCCCCTGCACCCCCTCCCCCCTTCCAGAATCCCCCCCCCCTATAATCAATCCTGCCCCTCCCCTCCCCTCCCCTCCATCCTTCCCCTCCCCTCCCCTCCCCCCTGCCCATCATTTCCCACAGCAGCACCATCCTCCCTGCCCCCTTCTCCCCTCCTCTCCATCCTTCCCAGCCCCAGTCCCTTTCCTCACCCTGAACAACATTTTCCCCAAGAAGCCCCCTCCCACTTGCCATCACCCTCTCAAACCCTCCCCTCTAACCTTATCCTCCCCTCCCCTCCCCCTGACCAACATTTTACCCCAACAGCCCCCTCCCTCGGCCCCTCTTCTCCCCTCCCCTCCCCTCCCCTCCATTTTCCCAACCCCTGCCCCTCCCCTCCCCTCCCACTAACCAAAATTTTCTCCCAGAAGCCCCCTCCCCCCCGGCCATCACCCTCCCCTCCCCTCTAACCTACCCCTCCCCTCCCCTCCCCCTGCACAACATTTTTCCCCAGCAGCCCCCTCCCCACTACCCCTCATCTTCCCTCTCCTCCCCTCCCCCTCCATCCTGCCCAGCCCCTCCCCTCCCCTCCCCTCCAACATGCCCAGCCCCAGCCCCTCCCCTCCCCCCTTCCCATCATTTTCCCCCAGCAGCCCCCTCCCACATGCCATCACTGTCCCCTCCCCTCCCCTCTAACCTGCCCCTCCGCTCCCCTCCCCCTGCCCAACATTTTCCCCTAGTAGCCCCCTCCCCCTGCACCTCCTCTCCTCTCCCCTCCCCTCCCCTCCATTTTGCCCATCCCCAGCCCCTCCCTTCCCCTCCCCCCTACCCAAAATTTTCTCCCAACAGCCCCCTCCCCCCTGCCATCACCCTCCACTCCCCTCCCCTCCAACCTGCCCCTCCCTCCTACCCAACATTTTCCCCCAGCAGCCCCCTCCCGCTGCCCCTCCTCTCCCCTCTCCACCCCTCCCCTCCATCCTGCCCAGCCCCAGCCCCTCTCCTCCCCTCCCCCCTTCCCAACAATTTCCCCCAGTAGCCCCCTCAGTGAAATGCCATGCTAAATAAAGATGTTATTGTTGTCCACTGTAATTTTAAAAAAGGATTATTTAGTTCTTATTCCGACCTAGAATACGTGCTGATTTGTTGATGTTAAATCATTTTCAATATCGGACAAAATCATAGGATTCCTGAGTCAATATCTTCCTTCATTTAGTGTTTTTCAAGGGTTAGTGGAAGAATTTAGGTAGTTGGAACAAATTGAGGTGATCCTCAATTATCTTAGGGAACCTGATACTTTATGTGTGAGAATTTTTTAGAACTGGATTTATAGTTTTAGTAGAGTCTAGTGGGAGTCAGTGGTACCTTCATAACTTCATGAATGTATGAATTGAAATATCATCAAGATTGATTTTTTAATGGTTATTTCCTATGGAAATGAATGTAGAGAATTAGACTGAGCTCATGAGACATTTTATTGGTGACAGATCAGTATGGGAGTATGTCAATAACCTTTCAAGGTTTATTATATATTCTCCAAAGATAGGGGTCATCAATTATGAGAAAGATCATTTCTTTGGTGATGGTCTTCACCCAGTCCATGGTAAATCTCTACTTTCTTTGGACATAACACCCATTTTGGAGGTTGTCACTAGGGACATGTGAATGGAAGCTAAATATTCATGGAAATCGATGGTTTTTCATTCCTTAGTTTTATCAGGTATGAATCAAATTAATAGTGGGAATGAAGAGAATCCAATGGGCAATGAATAGAGGTAGGATGAACCATAACATGATGAAAATGTCCATTCTTATAGAAATACTTCATCCATTTTGTAATTCCATTTTAGGGACATTGAGGAATTTGGAGACCCATTTCTTGATATATCATTGTATATTTCTCTATTATGGAAATTTTGTTCATCATTATTTGTTTTTGATGATGTGGTTATAGAAGATGTCTCATGTTTGATTCCTTGTTCTTTGTGTAGGCACATTGTGATATACATGGATAAAAGCTGGATCACATTACCGAGGAACAAACCTCAGTATGTTAAGGGTTTGAATGAGTTTTTAGGTTTTTAAATTTCTAATCGATCCGTTGAAGGGAGAATGAAATGTCCATGTCCTAAATGTAAATTTAGAACATGGTTAAAGAGAGATGAGGTTTATGAACATTTAATACTGAAGCAATTCCATGCTCAATATTTGTGTTGGATTTGGCATGAAGAATCGAACGTTACAGAAATATTGAGCACTGATTTTAATCCACATAATGAGGTCCCAAGTTCATCGAAAATGGAAAATAAAATGCAAAACCTAATAAATCATGCATTCGGCACTGCAATACACCACTATCAATATAAAAACATATCAGAACAACCATAAGAGGGTGCTACAAATTGCAACGTGACAAGTGATGTTTTTGAGACTGTAACACATGAAGATCAAGATTGTCACATATCATTGGATCCTCCTATTGATTTTGTGGAGCCAAATGTAAGAGAATACATCACTAAAGAAAATGTGTTTCATGATTTAGTTGATGATGGAAATCAAGAGTTGTATAGTGGGTGTTTGAAATATTCAATGTGTTCATTTTTACAGAAGTTTTACCATATCAAATGCCTATGTGTAATTACATATAAGTCAATGATCATGATATTGGAATTGATTCGTGATGGATTTCCTGAAGAAAAAATCTCAAAATCTTTTTATGATATGAAAAAATTTGTTAACAAGATTGGTTTTAATTATACAAAAATACATGTGTGTCCCAATGATTGTATGCTTTATTGGAGAGAGGATTCAAGTTGACAGAATTGCAAGAAATGTTCTTCTTCTAGATGGTAGGCAAAGGGTGATGTTGGAAGTCCGAATGAACATAATTTCCTGGAGAAGAATAAAAGGAGCACACCTGCAATGGTTTTGCGTTACTTTCCTTTGAAGCTTCGATTGCAAAGATTATTCATGTCATCGAAAACCACCGAACACATGAACTGGAATTCTGTAGATAATAACAATGATGGGTTAATGATACATCCATTATATTCCCAATTGTGGAAGACATTTGATTCATTACATCTCAATTTCTCAGCTAATTCTAGGAATGTTAGATTGGGATTGGATGCTGATGGATTCAACCCATTTGGGACTTTGAGTACCAATTATAGCATTTGCCCAGTTGTTTTTATCCCTTATAATCTACCTCTGTGGATGTGTATGAAACAAACATCATTTATCCTTTCGATGATTATTCCTCGAAAACAAATTCATGGAAATGATATTGATGTATACTTGCAGCCTTTGATTGAATAATTGTAGGAGTTATGGAGCAACGGTGTTGAGACATTTGATGCTTCTTCTAAAACAATGTTCAAAATGCATGCTGCTTTAATGTGAACCATTAGTGACTTTCCTGGACTTAGGAATTTAACTGGTTGGAACACTTACACGGGTTTGTCTTTTCCCATCTGTAACATTTATTTTGAGCCGAAACGGCTATCACAAAGTAGAAAATGGTGCTTCTTGTGTCATCGAAGATTTCTCGATGCATCTCATAGATTTAGGCTAAACAGATCAAAATTTAATGGTTCCATTGATTGTACACCACCTCCAAAGTTGTTAAATGGTTTTAAAATATTGGCACAACTTGAAAATGTTGAAACAGAATTTGGGAATGTTCATCATTTTAATGATAGCGGAAAACGGGTCCGAAGTGTATCATCAAGCGAAATCGGAAGGCAAAAATGGAAGAAAAAAAGTATATTCATCAAACTTCCGTATTGGGAATTTAATTTTTTGCGTCATAATCTTGATGTGATGCATATTGAGAAGAATGTACGTGACAATTTGATTTTCACATTGCTTAATGTGCATGGAAAGTCGAAGGATCATCTCAATGCTCGCAAAGACTTACAAGAAATGAACATAAAACGCGATCTCTAGCCAGATGAGAATGGAAAGTATCCTCCGACAATTTTTGCAATGAAAAATAGGGATAAAGATACATTATTTCGAATGTTAAAGAATGTTAAGGTATCTGATGGGTATTCAAGTAACATCTCAAGTTATCTTGACTTTAAGAATCGTAAGTTACATGGATTGAAAAGCCACGATTCACATATTTTGTTACAAAAGTTACTACCATTGGCATTGCATACATTATTACCTGAAAAAATTATTGTTGTTGTACTCTAGTTCTGCACATTTTTCAGAAAACTATGTGAGAAATCTCTATATCCATTTCAGCTTGACATCCTCTAGGAGAGGTTTGTATTGACCCTTTGCGCAATATAGATGATCTTTCCCCCGTCCTTTTTTACTGTAATGATGCATTAAACTGTGCATTTGGTTGAGGAAGCTAAATTAGGAGGCCCCGTTCATTATCGATTGATGTATCCAATTGAGTGGTACTTTATTTATATGTTTTCCGGTTAAGTAAACAATTTTTGGAACTTAATTAAATGCATAATTATGTTTATTTTATTTCACAGATATCTTGGGCTTTTGAAATCATACGTGAGAAATAATGCTAAACCAAAAGGCTCAATTGCTGAAGGCTATGTGGCTGAACATTGTCTTAACTTTTGTTCTCGATACTTGGATGATATTGAGACAAGATTTAATCGAGTTGTACATGTTTAAGACACATCAACTCAATCTCAAATACATCAGAAATCCAAAATATTTCATGTTATTGGCCGATAAGTTGGGAGGACCTCAAATGTGGCACTGACTGAATTAGAATTATTTCAGGCACATAGATATGTGTTGCTGAATAGTGAAATTACAGATCCATTTATTGAAGAGTTGAGGATAAAAACGAAGAGATGAATGAGAGGCCGAACATGAAATGAAAAAGATATAACGAAAGCTGTTAATAAAGATCTTGTAGAATGGTTTTCACGACGTGTCAGTTCATAAATATTGCAATAAATATGAATATTAGTTTGACACATACATTTTGTAAATCTAATGAAGTATATTTCTTTTTTCAGATCATGAATACTGATACTCAAGCAGAGGTATCAGAAGATTTGATGTTTCTTGCTAGAGGTCCTCTAAAATAAGTTAGAATGTTCGACGCTTATAATGTGAAAGGGTTTATATTTCGTACAATCGATCGAGAAGTGGGTTTGTGAACACAGAATAGTGGTATATTTACATTTGCTGAAGTGGAATACTATGGAGAGCTGCATGATATTATTGAAATAAACCACCACAGACATTTTTTGGTTGTTTTATATAAATGAAAATGGGTCGATATTATCAGATGCGTTAAAAGAGATTCCTTGGAATTCACTTCTGTGAACTTCTCTCGCTTGATGGATATTGGTGTTCGTGTAATGCATGATCCATATATCTTAGTAACCCACGAAAAAATGATATATTATGTGATTGATGTTGTTGATTAAGGGTGGAGTGTAGTTTCTCATGTAATACAAAGAGATTTGTATGATATGGGTGATGATGTGGAAAATTTGACCTCTGAAATTGAATTTAATCAGCAATAGGAAGCAGAATTATTTGTCCATCGTGATATTGAAAATATTAGTCTAGCAAGGATGAATGAAGTGGATGAAGCAATGGTGCAGGAAACCGACATGATTGATGGGGAAAATGTTTGTATGTACAATTATTTATTTATTCAGCAACCACTTGTTTCTTTTCTGCAGTCATTCATTATCATTGTTATATATATTTTGACTGTTAGTACTCCATCTGTTATCATTTTTAATTTTTTTTTCTGCATATTTTATTTGAAATATATATTCTGAACTTAATTATATTTTATTAAAAGATAGGAATGCCAAGGGAGAAGTGTTAAATTATTTCATCTAGTTCTGCGACAGATGACTATCCATCTGGCTCCCTCTCCATGACATTTGATGCACCTGCTGCCGACACCCCTGCAACATCTCCCCTGCACCATCTCTCACACCATCTGTGGATGTCCTAGTAGAGGCTGAGTCGTCGACTCCCACTTCAGGAGCCTCAGCAGTGGGGTAGCGACGCGCCCCTTCCAGTTCATCCCGGACATACTGGAGTGTCAGTATCATAGGTACAAATTTTAATTAAATAAATTTATTTGATTTTGTTTATACTAATTTTTTTCACATTGAAGATGACAAAAATGAAATCATGGAGAAAAAAATAAAAAGTTCAGATGTTTGGAATCTGAATGGCGAGGAGATTGTTGTGCCATTTGATTCTTACGGGGTCCCTACGGATGATGCCGCGGGGTTTCTTGGCCAGATTCTTGTCCAGCGGGTAGCGGAGCCCATTTCCCTTCTCTTTTCATATGACGATTGAAGACATATTCCTCTAAGCTGAAAAAATGAAGTTTTTGATTCTCAAATCACGGTAAATTTATTACATTATGGTTTAATTTAATGTCATGTTACTAATATTTTCAAAATGAATTTTTGTATACAGATGTTCTTCCACATTACCGTTTCTGATGTGATAGCACGGAAGTGGATGTTGAAAAATCTAGGTAAGAAGTGGAAAGATTTTAAATGGAGATTGTGGTGTGATGTCAACGATGCTTCGTTGAACACACTACAAATGTATGAGAAGCTACCTAGTGGGGTACCATAAATCAGTGGAAAGTGTTTGTTGACAGGCATCAGGATCAGAAGCGGATGGTATTGAAATATATATATTATTATATTATCCTCATTTTACCTTTATACATGTATATGAAATGGACATGACATTCAATACATCATTATTAAATGGCATTTTATTTATTTCAGGATCTATCACGACAGAATGCGTCAAATCGAGCAAAGCAAGTCATCCCGCACACTGCGGGCTCAAGAAGTTTTTCTAGAAGTCGAATTTCATTGGTAATGTTTTAATTAGTTTAAATATTTATAAGAAAATATTATCTTTTTAATATATCTAATTGTTGAATTAACTTTTATTAAGGAAGTCACAGGGTTTAGGCCATGAAACCTCCAAAACTGAACTGTGGTTGGATGTTCACAAGAAATCAGATAGAAGTTTTTTTAATGAGCCTGCTAAAGAAGTTGGGGTATGACATCAATTTTTTATCATAATAAATTCTTATCAATTTTTTCTGTGTTAGTATATATTGATATTTGATTTATTGGACAAAATTAATGAACTATGGGATGCCAATCCTGCGCATTCCTACTCTGTCTCCCAGGATGACCCGGTTGCTAAAGTCCTTGGGATGGAGAATCCTCGTAGAGTGCGCGGGATGGGTTTGGGACCCGTGCCATCTAAGGTTTTTAGTAGGCCACTGAGGATATCTTATGCATCTACTGCTAACTTTAGTTAGCCCGGAGATGCTAATAAAGATATTATTTCTTTATGAAACACAGTTCACCAGTAGGGGGATCAAATATCTAAATTGCAGAAAGAGTTGACTGAACTACATCAGCAGATGAGCAGATATGCCCCTGGTGGGAGTGCATCGATTGGTGGTATACAGGTAAATCAAATAAAATCAGAATCATTTAGTTTTATAACATTCATTTGTTTTATGTTTTAATATAAATATGTAACTTTATTTAATTTTCAATATAATTTTCATACAGGTGACAACACAAAGTAAAAATGAAGGTGGAGAGGGTAACGATGCATCATCAGACCCTGAGTAGTTGTACTGTTGATGTATTGAACAAAAATGAAAACAGTTGGTTTGTATATGTAACATTTGGGGCACATAGTTTCCACCACACATTTTCATGTCCTAAAATTTCCTTGATTTATCACGTTTCTTTTTATGCATTTTATTGATTTCTGATGTTTTTTCTTATGTATTCATTTCTAGAGTGTGGTATACATAATTCCATTTAGGTCTGTGTTAAATTGGTAGTCGAGATTTTGGATGACTAGGAGTTAAACCCATTGTTGATGTGTTGAACAAATTGGGTCATTTCATAGTGATCAAGGGGATAGTGTTGTGGACACTTTGGTGAGGCCCATTTTTGAAAATGTCTGATTTAAGTGTCAAAAGTATCTAAACATGCTCTAGATATTATAAAATGTCATGAGACTATTCTAAATCAAGGGTGGATCACTAAGATATAGGTGTGACTGAGGGGTAATAAATTAGCATAAGTCCAGGAATATAGGCATGAATACATTATAAATTAATATATAATCTCGAAGATGGGTGTCGACTTGATGCACAATTGGTATGTCTTATAAAAAAAATTAATTTTAAGAAAAGATCTTCTACCAAATACTTCAATATTAGGATGGTTACAATGGACCATTTCCAACCATAACTATTTTGATCACTGAACTGTTACTGCATCACTTGAACTGCATTCCCAACACAATTTCCACTTAATCATGGTATGTCTGGTAATTATTACCTATCATTATATCCCTGAATTATTTATATTATGATTATTAATTCCATTTTTTGATTCATTACATGCTATCTGGTCATGAAACTTTCATTACTGTAATTCCAGAACTTTCTTCTTTACCATTCATGACTATTCTTTCTACAACCACTCTCCCAAAGGTTATAGTTTCCATGAACTGTGTGATTCTCCCCACCATAGGATTTTAATATTCATCATTTTAATAAAAATAGGAATCTAATTCCCATGAAAAAGACTATGTCCACCACTAAACATGGTTTCTGGATGTGAGTCAACATAATTATACCATGTTCCATCATGACAATCTATCCTTGGCATACGCTGAAGCCTCATTTGGAACTAATATTCCATCATTGAAAAACTTGTGGTTAACTTCCTACCACATAGATTTTCATCATCCACTTAATAATAAATAGAAATGGTCTATTCATAATCACATGTATTATGAAATCCTCATTCCATGTTCACACATTCAATCAACATCAATAACTACATCTTGAACTTTAACCCAGATTGATGTTGTTATAAAACTCGATCCTCTTACATAGTCATCCATAGAACTAGGATAACTTAGCTTTTCTTCTAAAAACACTAGTCTACATCACTCACCATAACGTAGTTAATTCCTAGGTAACCTCACTCAGGGAGTGATCGGTTAACACAACCTTTTTAGATCCCACAACCCTAAACCAAGTAGTTATGTGATAATACCCCTCAAGGTGTTACCTGTGATTTCATCCCTCAAACTCTCAACGACTAGAAATTTTTTCACAAAACACCACACAACTCCATCCACCAAACATTAGTTAAATAGTAAATTTATATGATAATGACTACTAAAATGATGTTACATCAATGAAATGGGAACACCCATTTCATATAATTCATAGGACCAATGACACTGTGCATTCTTGGTATTTTCTAGCCGACTCAAAAAATCAAGCCCAAGGGACACATTATCCTACATAACCATTTAACACGGATGATGACTTCTTGAGTCATACACCTTTGAAATTAAACTCACACAACTAACTAAACTAAATAAAATTAGATTGGCATGTCAGTCCCACTAATATCAAGCATTAAAGATGCTCATAACACCTAGAAGTTTTACTTATCTCATGAACGCCTACCAACTTGGGGAATAATTCCACAACTGGAGTCCTACTCAATCCCAAAATACATAAAAAAACACATTCTATGACTCAAAAACTAAAAATATGCATCCAATGATGCTTAATATCTCCAAGGATTCCAGAAAAAATAGGTTAACCCCTCACATAACACGAGGAATCAACTCTAATTCTAGGTTTGTTCCTAAAAGGTCACTAGAATCTCCCACCTAACCTATATTCCAACATAAAAAGATGTCAACTAAGACTCACTGGAAATATCCACATTCCTATAAAAGTTATATCCCAATGTAACTCTAAAACAATTCACATAATATGATTTTTTATAACAATATATTTCTAATGTGTTATTTAAGCTATTTCATCAGTTCAAATTTATTATAAGTGTTAAGGATGGTTTCAAGGCCACAAAACAAAAAAAAATCATTATATAATTGGTTTGGGAGTAATATAACTACTAATTCATCAATTATCAATTTTTATAAGTAGTGTGGAATCACTATGGATGATCTATCCTAAGAAAGTGAAGTTATATGATTTAGTGGAATCCAGTTTGGGATGTTACAATGTTGTATAAATGGAGTTTTATCTTTCTAGTATTTACTATTTAGGATATTGTATACATGAGTATGAGAAATGTCTTGGATCCTTTGATTTTTTTTTCTGGTTTTATTTGTTTTTCAGGGCAGTGGTGCAATATAATCCAAGAATTATTGTTTTTCTTCTTGGCAGCTTTTGGCGGTGGTTTGAACCTCCGCGAAATGTATTCTGGCGGCGGTTTAAACCGCCGTGAAATGTATACTAGTGGTGGATATAAGAGCCGTTAAATTGGCGCCTCATGGCTGCCTCATTCCGTGGCGGTTTACCTGAATTTAGAGGCGGTTTTATGGCCACTGGAAATTTAGTTTATTCGCGGCGGTTATAACCGCGACGAATAAATAGATTTCCAGCGGCGGTTTTACCGCCGCTAAATTCAGGTAAACCGCTGTGGAATGAGGCACCTAAGATGATTTCCTGAAACCGCTGCTAAAAGTTAAAAAACACCGCTAAAAGTTTGTCGACGCCCTATTAGGCGGTGGTTTCTGTAAACCGCCCCCAAACAGTGTCACGGCGATTTAAACCACCGCTAAACGCAAATAAAACCGCCGCTAAACGGCGTTTCAGTTGTAGATAAAATATAGTATGTTTTAATTTGTTAATTTCAAAGATTAATATCTATTTTAAAATTTATTAATCTATTAATGTTTTTAACCAGATTCATTAGAGGCCCTTAATGCCTTTGGAGCCTGACAATTTAGGTCCAAATGAACATTTATATCAGGCGTTGGGAGATGATCACCCTGGTCGAGTATGCTGCCGACCTGGTAAGAATATAATTCCGATGAGGTATTGGTCCTCTCCAAGTATACATTATAGTACAAAAAATTGGAACAGGTCAAGGATCATGGAAGATAGTCTGATAAAAGGGTCACAGAGATGGAAGAATTGGTTTAAACTAGGGAGAAAAAATTTATGAAACTGATAAAATCATTATATTCATCACTTCCACCATATACCAGTGCGGCTTTTCAGACATATATGTCATCAATGGGTGAATTATCCAATGCACCAGGGGGGAGATATAGTGGAGGTCGAGATGATGACGTTCCCGGTGATGCCGGGGATGATGAAGAGGATGAGGGCAAGGATGAGGATGAGGAAAAGGACGAGGATGAGGACGAGGGTGAGAATGCGTCAGAGGATGAGCATGGGGATGATGAAGAGGATGACGTAAAAGACGTAGATAGAAGTGAGGATGAGGGTGATGATAACAGTGGTGATGGTGATGGTGATGAGGGGATGATTTATTCATTAGTTTTTTGAATTATGTATAACTCTTTATTTTTGAACCTGGTTTTTCACTCTGGTATGGATATTTTTAATTCAGTATTACTCTTTATTTTTGACCAAATATGGAAGCCTAATTATGTTATAATGGTTTATGGGGCTTCTCGGGCTTTTTTGGAGCTCGAAGCACCGGTCGGCGTAGAAAAACACCATGCCTCACAGTTAGTGAAAATTTTAAGTCCAACCCTCAAGGTATCTACCAACAATATAGGGATATATATTAGCAGCAATGTGAATTATTTTCCTTAACCATGCACGAGGGGATTCACAACATGCACAATGTCTACAGTTTTAGTATAAGATATTGTCCATGTTGTTGCACGATTTGCCTAACTAGCATGCAAAAAACTGCCCAAAGGAATTCATATTGTGTTGATACATTAGGAAAAAGATTGATGAGTCATATGTGATGTTTAAGATTCAACATTGCCTCGGTTCGAGGCATGGTGTGACCCGTATCACTCAAACTGTCTATCTTTTGTTTAAAATGGACACCCTTTTAAGTAAAAAAAACTGGCATACGGAAAACTGACCAATCATTTTTGGATTGTGTTGATACATTAGGAAAAGGATCTATGGGTCATATGGGACATGTAAGACTCAACCTCACCTCAATCTGAGGCATGGTGTGGCCGGTACCACTCAAAGAGACACACTATTATTTGAAATAGACAACATACTAAGTGAAAACATCAACTAACATACATAAAATGGACCAAACATATTTTGATTCTATTGATACTTTAGCACAACAATACATGAGACATTTTTTCCAAGAAGGAGTGAACCCCTCTTCAATCCGAGGAATGGTGTGGCCGGTACAACTCAATGTGTCTCACTTTTATATGAAATGGACCAGATTTTATGTGAAAACAACAACTGACATACGAACAACCTAACAAACACATTCAGATTCTGTTGATACTTTTGGAAAACGATACATTGGTCATCTCTGACAGGCATGAGTCAACTCCATCTCAATCTAAGACATGGTGTGGCCGGTATCACACAAAGTTTCTCAGTTTGATTTGAAATGGACAAGATTTTAAGTGAAAACAAAAACTAACATACGAAAAACATACCAATCGTATTTGGATTGTGTTGATACATTAGGGAAATGATACAATAGTCATTTGAGACATGTAAAAGACAACCCCACCTCAATCCAAGGCACAGTGTGGCCATTATCACTCTAAATGTCTCACTTTTGTTTAAAAAGGACATCATTTTATGTAAAAACAACATGCATACAGAAAAAAGACCAAACGTATTCGGATTGTCTTGATACAATAAAAAACATAGATGGGTCATTCTTAAAGTGTATGAGGAGAAGAAACATCATTCAGACATATGGTTTGCATTGTACTATTGATTTTGTGTTTTTTAGGTTTTTGGCTAGCTAGAAAAGTATGTGTGGGGTGGTCAAAACTGGCCGAACAACCTCAGAATGCCATTAAATCAGAAAAAAATAAAGGGTCGGTGAATTATAAAATGGTTGGCCATACGGCACATCAATCAGAGGTTTCGTGTGACTATGGTGGCCAAAAATCCACTTTGCATGTCGTAAATGGACAAAACATGCATTTAATGGTCAAATGCATACCGAACAACATCAGAATGACTTGGAATCACAAAAAAAACACCAAAATAATTATTCTTGAGGTGTATCGGGAGACAAAGCATCATTTGGACGTGCAGTTTGTACGACATGGATGAATATGTGTTTTTAGGTGTTTGGTGCACATGAAATGTGTGCGTGGGGTGGTCAAAACCAGCCAAATGACCTCAGAATGCAGTAAAATCATATGACAACAAATGGTGGGTGAATTGGGAAATAGTTGGCCATATGGCATATCAATTGGTGGTGTCATGTGACAGCGGTGTCCGAAAACGTACTCTGCGTGACGTTAAGGGCCAAAACATGTGTTTTATGTTCAAATAGATACCCAAAGACATTAGAATGACTTGATATAATTCGAAAACACCCTAATTATTATTCATGAGGTGCACGATAATTTTATACGTCATTCGGATGCGTAGTTTGTGAGAAACGAATGAATATGTGTTTTTTAGGTGTGTGTCGTGCTTGAAAAGCATGCATGGGGTGGTCAAAACTAGCCGAATCACTTTGGAATGCCAGGAAATTGGACGAAAAAAGGGTGGGTGAACTGTGAAATGGTCGGTCATACAGAACATCAATCAGAGGTGTTGTGTGACTATGATGGCCAAAAATGTACTTCGCATGTGGTAAATGGAAAAAACAATCGTTTAACGGTCAAATCCATAATGAACGACTTCAGAATGGCATGAAATCACACAAAAACACCCTAATTTTTATTCTTGAGTTGTACGAGGAGAGACACATCATTCAGACGTGTGGTTTGCATGTAAATACTAAATATGTATTTTTTAGGGGTTTGGCGCGCTTAAAAAGCGTGTGTGGGGTGGTCATTACTGACCGAATGACCTCAAAAAGCCATGAAATCAGACAACAACAAAGGGTGGGTGAGTTGTGATGTCTTGACCCATACTCAATGCTCATGTTGTGACTACCCCAAGCCCTCCATCCATAGGCCAGGGTCTAGAGACTAGTACTAAAGGTGATTCCCTGATAAAAAGGGATGGCATTGGCTTTAAACCTATAATACACATAGTCCGAACATATGAAGTAGAAGAAAAAAGTATAAATATAGAAATGAAAGGTGTGTTGAAAGTAAGTGGGACAATATAAAAACCCAAATGAACAACAATTACAAGTACATGTAAAATGGGAAATCATCTCCTGGATCGTCCATCAGGAAATCCAACCTGAAGGTCAGGTACAGATCTCAAACAACTCGTCCCTGAGGTACATACCATCTAGTCCAGCTCCGAGAAACCTCCTGTCTGTCACCCTCAGCATCGATCACTGCTGACTTTCGCCTGCACAGAACACAACAATGTGCTGGCGAAGCCTGTGAAGGGGTGTGTATAACAATAATCAGTAGGGGACCCTGATACCCCTGAAGGTATCTCAAGAATCAACTAAGTATAAACCACAGTATTAAGATACAATCACAAAATATCAACCATCACTACTTAAGTATATTACCACACATATTCATAAGTTATCAATCATAGTCCGGCTCAAACACTCGAGGCCTAGCACAACCCATTCCACAAAAGAAGCAAAGTCGATAATCTCGATGATAACAGTTGAAAGTCACGACTAAACTCACACAGGTATACAACTCATGTAGAGGGGTTGCTATGATTAGATGCATCCACTGAATCATGTCCTCTGTTGAACCCACGTAGAATCCTTGAACAATATCTATGTTGTCGAACCCATGGAGGACCCTAGTATAGAATTCTTCACTGTCAAATCCACAGAGGATCCTGGTCCTATACCATCGTCGTCGAACCCACAGAGTATCCTAGTACAGTATTGTCACTATTAAACCCATTGAGGATCCTGGTATAGTAGTAGGTCCACGTAGGATCCTATCATCTCACTCGCTGCCATCCACAGGGTTCCCGCACATAGTATGCTCGATTCCATGAGGGTATTCTCCTCGATCCAAGTGTCAATACATAAAATACCACTAAATTTGAAGTTGATGTACCCCATAGTTCCTTCTCATCATTAGGAACCCAACACAAGATAAGGTGCATCAATTAGTCTCATAGTCTGTGTGTAATTGGTATTTTTTTTCAAGGGGCCCTGTTGGTTTTTAGGTTGATAAAAACCCATCCGTACCCCAATTTAATCCAAACCAAAAAATGGGTTATGCCAAAAGAAACGTCTTGGTCTATGCTTTCCGTCGCCGTAGACGATTCGTCGATCGGACACCCATAGCCCGTGATATGGGATGAAAGGTCAAATGGCTCAACTGGGTCCGGGTCTGATCCGGCATAGCCGGACCGACCCGACCCGACCCAGGCCCGGTTCCAGATCGCAGTCTGACCCGGCCCGCCAGAAACCATCACAGCCCGCAACGGGCGGCTCGGCCCTTCTGAGGCGGTCCTTTCCGCGCGGTGGCCCTCCCTGTGTGGCTAGGAGGAGGACCGCTTGCTGAATCCGGCGGTGGGTTTGACTTGCGGGGCCTGCCCTGACTGAGCGAGGGGGGGGGGGTCGGCTCTTCCGCCCCATCTTCCTGTAACAGCCGGTTTCGGTGTCCGCAGGACCCAAAGGGTCCTGCCTGTGGTCCACCCGTCGGCAGTTGGACTGACCCAACTCGACCCGAACTGGGCCGACCCGACCCGGGTCATGTTCCAGAATGGGGTTCGTCCCATCCCGGTCTGGCCTGCGGGGCTGGGAGGCAGACCGCCCGCCAATGCCAGCAGTGGTCGTGCCACGCAAGCCCCGCCCTAACTATGCAAAGGGGGGTAGTCAGCCCCCCCCCCCACTCCCCCACCCGTCATTATGTAATTGCTGGCTCGTGGCGCCGCCCTGGTGACCGCGGGACCTGAACGGTCCCACATGTGGTGCACTCGCCGGAGGCTAGCTCAGCCGGCTGCCCTCCTCCGTCTATTGTGGCCTTTGGCCATAGAATCACTCTTTCGTGGCGCGCTGACACCGCACCCATCCTGTCTGACCGCCGCGACCTTCATGGCTGAGGCTTCTTCCTCCAGCGCGATGTGATGGCACCGCGCCCCTCCGGTACTGCCGCGACACAATCCTATGCATGGCGCGATGGCGTCGCGCTCCTTCAGAGACCGGGCAGCCCTTGCGCCGCCGATTCATCTAGCAGTCTGGTCGTCGCCGTACGCTGATTCTCCACTGCGGTCCTCCCTTACAGTGGTGCAATTGTGCCACCACCGTTGTCAACAAACAAGAAAAAAAAAGAGGGAGGGTCAGGACGAGTTCATGTTGTCCGAGCCCTCGTTGTTATGTTTATATAAATCGGTGATTCACATTCCAAAACGTGAACAACGAAGAACAAGTACAAAAACAATTAAAATCTTCCTACTTCGCTTGACGATGATCGTTGACGAAGTCACTGGATGGAAGCATCGTTTCCTCAACGTCGGAAGAGGTAGAGTTCAGAAAAGACTAGTCTAAGATGACGTCATTGGCATTATTCGTGGGTGACAGTTTCATCCCACGACTACAGGTTCTTCATTGGAAGAGGACGCGTTCTTCCATGTTCATCATCCTCTCCCAAAGGTTCCACCTAAAGAGTTTCCAACAAAAAATAATGCGTTATGATAACCCATTATTTAATTTGTTTGAAATAGATTTCAAAAGAATTCAAATTAATTAATTAATGAACCATTAATTAATTCATGTGTAGTGGCACCTTAATTATGGGAGCTCAAGAGTTTTCCCCATACAAATGGGGGGTAAATGGGGGTTCAAATGCCATGTGGGCCCCACCACTTTGATTGCAAGAGGTGTAATACTTCGGGGGGCCCAATAAAAAATATCCTCCCAAGGGTGGTTATGTGTGGGTGGACCCCACCTCCATCCTCCACTTGGAGGTTTTAACCACTAAAAAATAAAAATAAGCACAACTTATTTTTATTTTATTTTATTTTAAAACCACAAAAACTATCTTCAATTCAAGATAGAATGCAACTGCAGTAAAGGTCTCACTATGAAATCACCGACACTGCGAGTTCAACGGTGCCCTTCGATTTCAATTCCGACCACCGATTCAAAAGATATAAAATCAGACTCACACGTTTACTGAACTTACCCGAACAAAACTTCAAAAATAGATTTCTGGAACATCGGGCCTCAGAATCCAGTGATGTAAATTTTCACGGACTTGTAAAATTACTATTGATTTAGGAAAAAAAATTCAACGGAATTTATGGGTCTTCACATTCTCCCCACCTCAAGGATTTACATCCCGGTAAGCTACAACTCACACAAAAGAAACAAATGGGGGTACATAGCACGCATTTGTGCGGCCCGCTCCAATGTGCTCTCCCAGAGGCTCCGCGGCTGCCTGTGTACATGCACTAAAGGTATCGACCATCCACTAAGGACTGGCTCCTATTGACCCACAATCTCCACTGGAACCTCCATGAATGTCATCCCGTCATCGATGTCTAGGTCTCTATGGTCGATGATGTGGGAAGGGTCATGCAACTATCTCCTCAGCTAAGATACGTGGTAGACGTCATGCACCCGGTGCAACAGAGGTGGAAGAGATAAGTGTCAATCCACATCTCCTACTATGATGAGGACCCATAAAGGTCTGATTAATAACAGAGACAACATGACACCTCGACCAAATCTCTGTAAACCTCATCGAGGTGAGACCTGTAGAAAGACGTTGTCTCTATCCTTGAACTCTAGGGGTCTCCGTCTACTATCAGCATTGGACTTCATCATGAAATGATCGGTAGGAAGTGGGCCAGCTTGGTTAGTCGGTCAATGATAACCCATATAGAGTTGTGTCCTCTGGATATACGTGGATGTCCCATCACGAAATCCATGGATATCCCTTCCCAATTACTCTCTGTGAGCTCTATAGGATGAATCATTCCTGCTGGAACCTGGTGCTCCGCCTTCACTTGCTGACACGTGATGCACCGAGAGACAAACTCCGTTACCGCCATCTTTATACCTGGCCACCAGTGTTGTCGTCGAAGGTCCTGATACATCTTCGTCACTCTTGGATGTACCGCTAGAGTGGATGTGTGTAACTCCCCCATCACGTCCTCTTGAAGTGCTATTGGTACCATGGTACTCCTCGGAAGAGGAAGACGTGCACCCTACATACAGAAAATCAATCAGGTACCTTCCCTGTGGATATATGAGAATGTCGTGTCTCATATTCAGCGTCCCCATGCTGCGCCTCCCTGACTTTCTGAAGAAGTATAGGTGTTTCTTTATGAGATTTCCGAAAGGATGCTCCATCTCGATCCACAAAGGATATCTGCAACACGGCCAGCTGCTCTGTCTACACTCCTAGGAGCTGAATGCATGATCTCCAACTGAGAGAATCTACTACAATTTTTTCCATCCCAAGAGTATTCACTATCTCGAAGTCATAGTCCTGGAGAAACTCAAGACAATGTTGTTGTGTTAGTTTCACGTCCATATATGAGAAGATGTACCTGAGACTCTGGTGGTCTAGTAGACTGTAAAACACTTTCCCATCAGATAGTGTCGCCACATCATCAATGCGATGAGCACTGCTGCTAACTCCTGGTCATGGGTAGCGTAGTTCTATACATGTTGTCTCAGCTGACGAGAACCATAATCTATAACTAATATCTCCAACTTCAGGACGCATCTGAGTTTGGTCCCTGATGTATCTCAATAGACTATGTAACCAATGCCCTCCTCTAGTAGCCTCAAGTTGGGCGCACTAGTCAACCTCTGCCTCAGCTCCTGAAAACTCCGCTGGCATCTCTCTGCCCAGAGGAAGGGTTCCCTATTCTTTTTCATTACTGATAGTGGTACTGAAACTCTAGTGAAGTTTGGAACATATCTCTGATAGTACCCAGCCAGTCCTAAAAAACTTCGTACCTCCATCACACTCGTGGGTGGCTCCCATGAAAGTACTCTCTCGATCTTCGATGGATCCATTGCAACTCCAGCCTCTGAGATGACATGTCCCAGTAAGTGTACATCTCAAATCCCGAAATAGAACTGTGAGAGCTTACCATAATGATGGTGCTCTCGAAGTGTGTCTAGTACTACCTGAAAATGGTAGGCCTGCTCCTTCTCGGTAGATATGTAGATCAGAATTTCCTTGATTAAGACTACCACAAAGCGATCAAGTTTTTGAGGAAAGATCCTATTCATGAGTCCCATGGAAAATATTGGTGAAAAGGTAATTCCGAATGGCATAACGAAAAAATTGTAGTGTCCAAACCAACATCTGATGGTTATCTTCTGCACATCCTCATCCCATACTCTGAGCTGGTGATAGCCCGACCGGAGATCTATCTTCGAGAGCCAACTCGCTCCCTTCAGCTGATCAAAGAGATCATCAATCCTCGAGAGTGGGTACTTGTTCTTCACGGTCACCTGGTTCAGGTGCTGATAATAAACACAAAGTCGCAAGCTCTCATCCTCCTTATTGGAGAACAAAATCGGGGATTCCCAGGGTGAACTAATGGGTCGGATAAATCCCTTCCCCTACAAGTCCTCTAGCTGTACCTGCATGTCATTAAGCTACACGGGAGCCATCCAATATGCTGGAGTGGATATTGGTGTCGTCCTGGGTAAAATTCAATGTAAATTTCTACCTATTTGTGAAGAGATAGTCCTGGAACTTTATTAGGGAAGATATTTGCGTACTGTTCCACCACAACAGAAAAACTTGGACTTCGCCCATCAACCTCTCTGAGAATGAGGCTAGAAAACTATTGTGTGATCGGCTGCCCCCTACATTGTGTTAAAACATCTTGTGCCTAAAAGGCTTCCTTCTAACTGGTGAAGGTAAAACTCATCCCAACCTCATGGACACACTGCACTTTCCTCCTAATGTAGTCAATCTAAGCATGAACTGTGGATAACCATTCCATACCCAAGATGACGTTGTAAGTCCTCGACACCGCTATGAGGAGATCCCAGCCGAAGATATTGCCTCATAGAGTAATCTCACACTACCATCGCCAGTGCGTAATCATCGATTCTTCTTTAGTAGGAGTCTCTAGTCATAATGATTGACCCAATAGCTCCGTTGGAATCTCCGAGCTCTGAATGAGGGCAGCAGCAATAAAAGAATGGCTCGCACCAGTGTCTATAAGTACTTCAGAAAGGGTGGAGTAGATATATATCGTACCTCGAATCATCTTAGGTATGTAGTGGTCATAGGCCTCTACTCCCTAGAGCTGAGCCCGCCCCTTTCTGCTAGCTCCTTGAGGTTGGGGTGGACCTCTTGGTGGTAGTGGTGGTGGTAGGACCTCAAAATGTCATACACCTCCTGCTGCTCGGCCTGCTCCTCTGCCACATTCACCTGCTCCCGGCGGTCCACCATGGTCGAACCTATGACACTACCTGGGAGGTCCCCCTACAATTTTTTACTCATCTGTATGGAGGGTAGGGAAGTCACGAGTCATGGGACCCTGCCCGCTACATGCATAACATTGCATACTCCTCGTATGGCAGGCTATGTCTCATGTGACCCGCACAACCAAACATGTATCATGGGATCACTCACCTGATGGGAGGGTCTACTTAGACCGCTGTGAAATCTACCTAATTCCCACTAAATAAGACTCCGCTATGTCTCACCCTGTGGTGGTTCTCATTGTTGGTGACTGCTCAGCTAGAAAACTCTCCACAAGAAGGGATCACTCCAGCACCCCGGCCTGTGTCGGAATTTTGAAGGAGAACATCAGAGCCCTGATCTCATGCCTGAGCCCCTTCTCAAAGGTCCAGGACCTAATGAATGTATAACATACCATATCTATGGAGTAGTGCGAGAGGTCAGTGAACCTCGCTTAGTACATAGCTACTGTCATGCTACACAGTAATAGATGCAGTAACTCCTGTATCTGTACTTCACGAAGGGTGGCTGGTACAAACTATGCCCTGAATAGGATCTCGAAGTCTGTCTAGAGTAGTGATGCCTCGTCATGAACCTAGAGCATCAGGCTCCACCATCTTCATGCTTCTTCCATCAGGAGACTCGCGGCATGGATCACCAAGAGGTCGGCTGGTGTCCCTACCAATCTGAAAACTCTCACAACAGCCTACAGCTAATCCTTAGCTGCCTGTGGGTCTGTCTGTCTCTTGAACCTGGGCAGCCTCTATCACTAGAACTCATGCAACACACTCAGATGACATGCACTCTCGACTGTTGGAGATGGTTGTATTAGTGGCCTAGCGTGTAGTGGTACCGCAGGTACCTCTGCTGTGATGGGGCCCTGTACTGAGGCCTCGTCTCTCGGTGGGCTACCATCTCATAAAAAACATGGAACCCTGGCTAGCTTCCAACGTGGGGCATCCTAAAAAGAAATAGGTGCACCATATTGAAAACAATATACTTGGTGAGATGATAGAAAGTAATCACGAAGAAAAACTTTTCAAAGGAAACACACATGCAATAAGTGTTTTTGTGCACTTAGTCGGATGTCAGAAGTCAGATTTCTAGTATATGGATTCATCAGTCGCCGCACCGACCCTGGTTTCCCTAAACTAATAACCACACCCAAAAAACATAACACTATTTCCATTAAAAGAACCACTGTCCATGTTCTATGGTACAACCAACTCCTTTGTTACCAATTTGTCATGACCAGTCCTCGGGGCCCAGGTCATGACCACACCAAGCCCGCCTTCTATTGGCCAAGGGATGGAGACTAGCACCAAAGGCAAATCCCTGATAAAAAGGGAAGGAATTGCCTTTAAACATATAATAATCACAGTCTAAACACAAGAAATTGAAGAAAAAATTACTAATGTAGGAAATAATGGTGTGCTGAATTAAGTGGGCCAGTATACAAACACAACTGAACAACAAGTACAAGTACAAGTAAATTGGGAAAAAAGCTGCTGGTTCATCCATCGGGAAATCCTACCAGAATGGTAGGTACATATCTCGAACAACTCTTCCATGAGGTACACCTTGTCTATTCCATCTTCGAGAACCCTCCCATCCCTCACTCTCAGCCTCGATCACTGATGACTGCCACCTGCACATATCACAACAAGGTGCAGGCGAAGCCCATGCATGGGTGAGTATAACAATACTAAGTAGGGGACCCCGAGACTCTCGAAGGTATCCTAGAATCCACTAAGGATAAACCACAGTAGTAAGTTACAATCATGAAATATCAACCATCCCTACTTTGGTATATGCCCATACATATTCCTACGTTACCAATCACAGTCCGGCACCAACACTCAAGCCCAATCACAACCAATTCCACAAAGGATGTAAATTTAATCATCTCGATGATAAAATATTAATTTCAAGACTCAACCCACACATGTATACAACTCATGTAGAGGGGTAATGATTAATCAATGTAGCCACTGAATCATCTCTTCTGTCGAACCCGAGTAGGATCCTGGAACTGTATCAGCGCTATCGAACCCATGGAGGATCCCGGTATAGAAATAATCATTGTCAAACCCTTGGAGGATCATGTTCTAGTAACGTAAGTGTCAAACCCATGAACGATATAGGTACATTATCATCTCTGTCGAAGCCACGGAGGATCCGAGTACAGTAGTAGGTCCACATAGGATTCTATCATTTCAGTCGCAGCCAGCCATAGGGTTCCCACACACAATATGCTAGATTCTGGGAGGGTCCTCACCTCGATCCAAGTGTCGATAGATAAACTAACACTATGTCTCGAGTTGATGTATCCCGTAGTTCTGTATAATCATAAGGAACCCAACGCGTCACATGACGGGTGAACCGGATGCCTGGTCTGTGAGTTATTGGAATTTCCGTTACAGGGGCTCGGTAGGTTTTTAGATTCAATCCAATCCAAATGTACCCCAACTACATCCAAACACAACTTGGTTATTCCAATGAACCATATTTCTCTATGATTTTCATCGCCATATATGGTTCGTCGATCAGACACCTATAGCACATGATATGGGTAGATAGGTGAAAGGGGTCAAACTGGGTCCGGGTCCGGTCCGGCCCAGCCGGACCGACCCGACTCTACCCAAACTGGGCCGACCCGACCCAGGTTAGGTCAACCAAACCACAGTCTGGTTCCAGAGTAGGGTCCGACGTGGCCTGTCAGATCTCGGCCTGACCCGCGATGGGCGGCCCGGTCCGTGCGGCAGCCCGACTTACATCCGGTGGCCAGGGCCGCGGGTGGCACGGCCCACGTGGATGGGAGGTGGACGGTCATCTAATTATAGCAGTGGCCACGCCACGCGGGGCTCGGCTTGACTGAACAAAGGGGGGGGGGTCAGCCCCCCCCCCCCCCCCCCCGTCTTCTAGTAATTGTCGGCGTGTGGCGTCGGCCCAGTGATCGCGGGACCCAAATGGTCCTGCCAGTGGTTCTCCCACCATCAACCGACTCATTCTGTCACCCTCCTCCATCCACCACGGCCTTTGGTTACGGTTTCATTCGGGTGCGTCACGATGGCTCTGCACACATCCCATCTGACCGCCACGACCATCGTGGCTGAGGCTTCTTCCTCCGGTGCGGTGCAATGGCACTACACCCCTCTCACACCACCACAGCCGGCTTGCCATGGCACGATCCTCCATGCCGCGCGACGAAGCTGAACTCCTCTGGAGACACCATGGATCTTGCACCGCTGGTTCTCATGGTCAGGCCACCACCGGCCATTGATGCTCCATCGCAGTCCTCCCTTCCGGTGGTGTCGTTGCACCACCGCCATCATCAACAAATAAGAACATAAAATAGGGAGGGTCGGGTTGTGTTTGTGCGGTCTGATCCCTCCATGTTACGGTGATATAAACTGATGATTCACATTCCAAAACCTGAACAATGAAGAACGGGTATAAAAACAATTCAAATACTCCTACCTCGCTTGATGATGATCATTGATGAAGTCGAGGGAAGGCAACGTCGTTTTTTCAATGTCGGAAGAGGAAGAGTCCGGAGAAGATTAAATGAAGATAATGTCATTGACGTTCTTTGTGGTTGATGGTTTCGTCCATCGACTGAAGGTTCTTCGTTGGCAGAGGAAGCGTTCTTCCATGTTCTTCATCATCTCCCAAAGGTTCCACCTAAAGTGTTTTCAACAAAAAATAATGGGTTATGATAACCCATTATTAAATTTATTTGAAAAATAATTCAAAATAATTCAAATTATTTAATCAATGAACCATTTAATAATTCATGTAGAGTGTCACCTTAATTAGGGGAGCACATCATCTTTCCCCCACATAAATGGGGGGTTAAATTGGGTTCAATGCCCATGTGGGATCCACCACTTTGAATGTAAGAGGTGTTAATCTTCTAATGGGCCCCACCAAATAATATTCTCCCAAGGGAGGTTATGTGTGGTTGGGCCCCACCTCCAACAAATAAAAATACGCACACCTTATTTTTATTTAATTTTTTTTAAAACCCCAAAAACTATCTTACATTCTCGACAAAATTCCATTGTGGTAAAGATCTCACTAATCCATCACTGACATTTTGAGTTCAACGGTGCCTTTATATTTCAGTTTCGAACACCGATTAAATTGATACAAATTCCTGCTCTCACATTTACTGAACGTACCCAGAAAAAACTTCAGAATTTGATTTCGGGCACACTGGTCCTCAAAATCAAGAGACATAAATTTTTACAAACTCATAAAAATCCCATGTATTTATGAAAAAAATTTCCAAGGAATATCTGGGTCTTTACATGTGAAATGGTTGTCCAGAAGGAACGTCAATCAGAGGTGTTGTTTGATCGAGGTGGCCGAAAATGTACTATGCATGTCGTAAATGACCAAAACATGTTTTTTACAGTCAAATATATAACCAATGACATCAGAATTATTTGGAATCACATGAAAACACCCTAATTATAATTCGTGAGATGTATGGAAATATGACACGTCATTTGGATACACGGTTTGGCAGCACGACTAAATATGTGTTTTTTAGGTGTTTAGTGTGTTTGAAAAGCATGTGTGGGGTCGTCAAAACTAGTCGAAAGTCATCGTTATGCTTTGAAATCCAATGAAATTAAGGAGGGTGATCTGTGAAATGGTTGTCTAGATGACACGTCAATCATAGGTGTCGACTGACTGCAATGTCCACAAACACACTTTGTGTGTCGTAAATAGCCAAAACATGCGTTTAATTGTCAAATGCATGCCGAATGACATCATGATGACTTGAAATCACATGAAAAAACCCTAATTATTATTCTTGAGATGTATTAGGAGACAACACGTCATTCGAGTGGGCGGTTTTCACGGCATGACTAAATATGTGTTTTTATGTGTCTGGCATGATTGTAAAGCATGTGTGGGGTGGTCAAAACCGGCCGGCTGACCTCGTAATTCCATGAAATCGGACGAAAATAAATGGTGGGTGAATTGTAAAATGGTCAGCCATACGAAACTTCAGTCTAATGTGTCGTGTGACCGTGGTGGCTGAAAACACACTCCACATGTCGTAAATGGCCAAACCATGTGTTTAACAGCCAAATGCCTTGAGAACGACATATGAATGACTTGAAATCACATGAAAACACCCTAATTATTATTATTGAGGTGTATGATGTGGCAAAATATCATTCATACGTGTGGTTTTCATGAAATGGCAGAATATGTGTTTTTTAGGTGTTTGGGGCGCTTGAGAATAGTGCGTGAAATGGTGAAAACTGGCCGAACAACCTCAGAATGCCATGAAATTGGACGACAACAAAGGGTGGGGGAATTCGGAAATGTCTGGCTAGACTTCACATCAATCAGAGGTGTCGTGTGACTGTAGTGGCCGAAAACGCACTCTGCGTGTCATAAATGGCCAAAACATGTGTTTTACGGTCAAATAAATACGAAAGATATCAGAATGACTTGAAATAAAAAAAACCTAATTATTATTCAGGAGGTGTAATAAAATACAAAACATCATCTGGATGTGTGCGTTCTATGTAATGGTAGAATATGTGTTTTTTAGGTGACTGTGGTGCAGGAAAAGCGTGCGTCAGGTGGTAAAAACCATTCGAACATCCTTGGAATACCAAGAAATCGGACGACAATAATGAGTGGGTTGATTTTTAAATGTTCATCTAGAAGACATGTCAATCGAAGGTGTACTGTGACCGCGATGGCTGAAAACACAGTCCGGACAGCCCCCCCCCCCCCCCCCCACCCACACACCCCCACCCCAGAAGGCCCCCCTCACCCGAGGACATCCCCCCCCCCAGACAGCCCCCACTCACTGAGGCCCCCCCCCAGACAGCCCCCACCCAACGATCCATGGATTATTTTTTATAGGTTCGAGTCGACCCCACCTCAATATGAGGCAAGGTGTGACTGGTATCACTCAAAGTGTCACACTTTTGTTCGAAATGGAAAACATTTAAATTAAAAACAACAACTGGAATTTGGAAAATTTTCACTAGGATACACATAGATTCATGAAATTAAGGAATACAAAATAAAATATAGTCTATTGGTCATACATTATTAGAAGAAAATATTCACAAGGAATATATTGAAACAGAATGGGTCATACTATATATATAAAAACATGAATTATATTAGGAATGATTCTTGACATCCCATCATGAACATGCAACAAGAGCCATGTTATAATTCTCATTCACGATTCATTCATTCTATACAATAACATACAATAAATAAATATAATATAGTGATTTCATATGAAACATATAAACACTCATGAATACCATATAACATATTGGTCAAAAAGGCTACAAATAGATTCTTGATTAATAAGTTTTAATGTATCATAAGAATGTTCTAATAAATAGGAATACATATGGTGACACCATAGCCCCATGGATCACCTCAATCCCATCCTCAAATAGTGGGTTCTAGGACCAAACCAATGTCCCTTTGTGAACCCAATACCAATGACTTAATTGAATAATCATACCCACTACCCAAGATGGGGATTCATCTCACATCACACCCAGGATAGAAAATTACAATTTGACACATACCTTCTTATTCTAATTGAACAGTCAATGAAAAACATGTACGTTATTTCAGTAACCCATCTCATATGTCGAGATTGGCCAATTTTTCCTACTAACACATCAGGAACCATTTATACATGGATACATAATCATTAGAGGAATATAAACATCCCATATGCTTCTTATAACTCATCATAGGTATAAGAACATGACCACTACCATTTTCTATCTTATGGGTATCATGATCTATGCCACTCTAGCAGTTTTTTTCGGTTAGTTTTAAGATACTCAACCCAAGACCATGACTAAACATCCCATGTGCTTCCTATAACATCTAAGTTTTTTCTCATGTCTGTATTGGTGTTGTGGTTTGAGTGAGGGATTAATTCTAAATTTTGAATATTGTAATCTGTGTTGGTGTTGTTGTTTGTGTGAGGAATGAATTCTAAATTTAGAATACTCTTATGGGTGTTATTTCATTTCCTATAACATGTAGGATTTTTCTCTTATGGGTGTTATTTAATTTGAATTTGTAAATTTATAAATTTCTAAAATCTGGAATGAATTCTAAATTTTGAATATTTTGGATGGGGATTTTGTATTGGTGTTGTTGCAGGTCTACAGTGGGGGAGGTGTTTTTCTGTGTTGTAGTGTATTTGTTGGCCTGGAGAGGGGAGAGGGGCCTACAACTGTGGAGTTGAGAAAATGTATACCAACACTTTTAAAACAAATGGTATAGATTATATTATATAACTATACCAATGGATTTGTTATAAATGTTGGTATAGGTTTATACCAACGGTTATAACAAAACCGTTGGTATAGTCTTATGGATTTCCATATTTCCTCTATACAAACAGTTTTTAACCATGGGTATAAGTGTAACACACATATACCAATTGTTTTACAAACTGTTGGTATATGTTATAATTTAACACACATACGCCAATGGTTTGTAGAAAACCGTTGGTATACCTTTTATTTTGACACCTATACCAACGGTTTTCACAGAACTGTTCTTATAGGCCTATTATCACAGCTTACATGGCCATGTTTGAGGGAACCATTGGTATACTATATACCAATGGTATCCATGCCATGACCAACGGTTGTGAACTGTTGGTGTAGTCTAAAATTCCAATAGTGTAAACAGTAATCATATGTAATCCCTATATAAAAATGAGTTACATTACGTTAAGAGATAAAAAAAGAAGTAGATATAAAATAATTCATTACATTAATCATTCCTATATCTGTTTAATGTTTCAAAATCTATCAGAAGGTAATAGATTTGTAAAAATATCAACATATTGTTCATGCAATCTAACAAATTGATAATTGATATATCTTTTTTTGTGATCCCTAAGAATGTGATTTGTAAAATATATGTGTTTTCAAATAGGGTGATGTGAAGTGTTTCCATTAATGATATGGCCATAGATTAATCACATAGTATCGTAGGTTTTTTTAAACTCATGCCATAATTTGTGATTGTGTGATGTATCCACCACAATTGAGCACAACAACTTCCAACTGCATCATATTTATCTTCTCTGTTGGGAAGTGATACTGTGTGTTGTTTCTAAAAATAAAATCAATCTAATGAATCTATTATAAAATGACATGTTATATATATAGTTTTTATTTCCATTATATAATAACCTTAGTCACCATCCATGATAAATTTTAATTAAAAAACATTTCCCGATGAATAAGAAGGTCATAGATCTATAGTTCCATTTAGATAAATTAAGATAATATTTATATATATTAAATGTGATTCATTTCTGTTTTCTTGAAGATTTTCACATAATAATACTCAAATCATTAGGTCTTGGTGACTAGTATATATGTATAGTAAAAAATCGCTCATACCTCAGAAATATTATTGATCAACTCAATTCTCATATTCATTAATATCATGTATATTTGAGGTAATTATGGAGCATTAAAACAATTAGAATAATCATAACTATACATTTTATGAATATCATTATATACTTCTGTTTTGATATATAAGTACCTATTGTTTTTGGTGATATTTGAAAACATAAAAATTATCGTAACTCACCCATCATAATTATTTCATATTACATTTGATATGATCCACGAATGAATATTTTAATTATTTATTAGTTGAAGGGGAATATAATTTAATCAACATATATTTCAATAATAATAATATTTTTGTTTAATTTCGTAATAAAAAAATGTTAGACCAGTATTTCCCTTAACATTTTTTTACAAAAATCTTGTTAATATATCATACAAGGCTCTATGGGTTTTTTAAGTCCATATAAATCATTGGTGAGTTTAAAATATTATTCATGATGTTTTGAATATTCAAAACCATGTGGTTATAAAAAAATTATTCCCTTGTACATAAATGTTAAGGAACGAACATTTCACATCACCAATGATACTATCATTAGGATGATTTCTATGTAAAAACTCACTTGGGTTTTAAAAAACATGTTCATTAACATAAGGCAGAAGGACTTCTTGATTAAATAGTTTAGCAAATATTCCCTAAGTAGTTTCCTTATAAGAGGAATAATATATAAAATGAAGAGGATTTGTTTTTGAAAACACATACATGTATATTGGTTGAGTTAGTTTATTTTTTTTTGATTTCATCATATTTACAATGTACTATTTCCCCAACAGTATAATAATTATTGTATTAAAAACTAAATATGACTTGGAAGTAGTAGAATAACCTATGAATATGTATTCAATATATTTGGATGAATATTTTTATAAATTGTCTTTTGTATTCAAGATGAATGCTTTTCATCCAAATTTTTTTTAGTTTTAGGCATTTTGTTTCGATCCTATCCAGAACTCATAATGAGTGCTATTAAAAAATGTCAAATTAAAACAATATTTATGGAATTTATTATGTACTTACCAATTCAGACTGGTTATTTAGTAATTGAGTGCTCACTAATCATTATTATTATTATTTTAGGAAGAATAAAATTTCTTCTTTCTACAACACCATTTTTATAGGCAGTTCTTTTTTATGAGAACAAATGTTGAATTACTTTCTAACTAAAAATAGTTTCAAAATCATAATCTACAAATTTTCTACCATGATTAGTATAAACAGTCATCATGGGAATATATTTTTCATATTTATCTATGAAAAAAAATATTACATAAAAAATTCTTCAAATTTATTTCTATAATATAATACCACATATAACTAGTGTAATCATCAACTAAAAATACACATAGTACATGAAACCAATAATTATTGTTTGTGTAAGTAAAAAATATCCATGTGCACTAACAATAATGATTCATAATTTCATACATAATTAATAGATTTATAGATTTACTTATGATACATTACATACTGATAAGTGTGATTTTTTTTTTCAATAATGATATCAATGTTCTGGTAAATCCATAATTCTTTTTCGTATATGACAGACATATATTTTTATGGTAACAATGTCCAGTTCTAATATTCTATGATAATGATTTGTTTTACAAATCACTATGAAACTTCAGATCATGGATGTTAAGGAATTAAATGTTTAGTGTAAATAGAATGACTTTTCTATGAGAATAATGAATGAATTCATCCTTGAAATTTTGTACTATATAATTATCATTTCGGAATTCTAAAACGTCAAATTCATCACATAATTGACTTATGTTTTATATGTATATGATTATGGACATTATAAAATCATTTGATATTAATGCTATACCATGAATAACAATATTACATATAACAATAATACGTCCATGACCATTATCGCAAAAGATAACATTCTCATCTTTCAACATGAAAATAATTTCATATAAATATGTGTCTCTAATAATAATTATGGAACACTGAAAATCAATGTACCATTTATGTTTATTATTGGTACTCTAATTGTTTTCCTAAAAACAAAAACATTATTATTTTTGATCAAAATTTTTCTTAGGTTCCGATATTTT
Organism: Viscum album; assembly: GCA_963277665.1. NCBI lineage: Eukaryota > Viridiplantae > Streptophyta > Magnoliopsida > Santalales > Viscaceae > Viscum > Viscum album. The sequence continues at coordinate 560,816,164 of OY728147.1, read as the reverse complement.
AGAAAATAAAATTTCAATAATCTATATTTGTTTGAAAAATTGGGATTTTTGATTAACAATTTGTTGAGTATTATTTAATGAATTTTTTTTCAAAAATAAAATTTTATAAATCATTAGTAAAATTATATTTTTCAGAATTGGATAATTTTTGTTCTTTTGATATATTACAATATTTAATTATTAAAATATAAATTTTGACTTATCATTTGCACGTTTTCCATTATCCTTAAAAAAAATTTACACTCATTTAAATTTTTTATTAACAAATGTTTTTGAAATAGAGATACAAATTTAAAAGAAGATAAAGTAATATCATCATTAGATGATGAGGAATATTCATCTGATGATGTATTATACTGATCATCAGGATAATTTTAATATAAATACATAATGGTTAATGAATTGGTTGGGTTATCCTTATAGATAAAAAAATTTATTTTTTATATTTACTTCATCATGAAGACCAATATTTCTCTACTATGAACAATATTTATCTCAGTTATTGTATGAAGAATCACATCCACTAGAACATCATGTTTCAGAATATTTAATAAATTTATTAATTTTAGACATATAAATCATATTTAGATTTATATAAGATTTCCAATACATTCAATAGTTTCTTTTTAATATTAGGTATTTAGGTTGAATGTTTCCATATAAATTTCACACAAAAAAAGTATATTAAAATTCATCATTCTCAATCATATCATTTTTAAATTCCTGGTAAAAATATTTAAAATCATTTTAACAGAAAATCATATTCATTTGTGAATAATGAATAGCTAATTCATTCTCAAAATTTTATACTCAGTTGAATCATATTGAAAAACAAATTTATTTCTCTTTGTTGATATGAAAACTTTTTCAGGAGTCTGAGCTCTTATTGAATTTCATGTAGTATTTAATGAAACTCTACAATTATTTTATTTGATTTACCATCATATCCTTCTAATAAACCATCATATTATAAAAGGGTTTCAAAAAAATCATTTTTAGTGATATTTTTAATCTTTCTTGATTCATCAGTGGTTGTTCACTTATATTATACTTAATTACAGATGATATAAATTATCTTTTCAAAAATTATTCCATCTTCTAATCCTTTTTCACATATGGATTGTAGTGTATTTAATAATTTCATAATCGTTTATTGTACCTTTATGAAAAGTTTTCCAAATGGAAATTCAAATTCTTGATAGCATGCTCTTGGGATTTATCTTATATTTTAAAAAATGATTGATATTCCAAAATTATTAATCTATAACTTTTAACAAATACTATTTTACACATTGAGACAAGATATATAACTATATATGCTCATATTCAAATAATATAATAACATTTTTCTAACTTGATAATTAAATTGATGCACTTGAATTTCCAAATTTATAAAAATAGATACCTCCTTTCAAAGAAACATTTAATGTCTCGTTTACATGAAAAAAAATCATCTTCGATATTAATAGAGAATTTCATCATTGTATCTATCTATTATTCATAACGATCACCATAAAAATAGATTTTCTATTTGGACTGAGGTTATATATTGTACCATCATTGATTACAACCCTATTAAACCATATACACTAAATCAATTCTATAATTCACATAGTGTAGAATGTGTTTATAATCAAAAACTTTATAACATTTATGTAAAATTGAAAAATCAAGAATATAATGGTAGCATATATGATTAGTGGACGAATCCTCTAATACAAATTTTTGGTAACAATAAAATAGATACCTTGTTATGATACCTATTGATAAATAGAAATGTATATGAGCAATATTAAATAAAAGAGGAGGTGAATTGTAATTATAAAAACAATTTATTTTAAACTTAAAATAACATTGTCTAATATGTATTAGAAAATTTGTATTAGGAAAACATATAATGTATTTAAAAAGTTATCAGACTTGGACATTCATTCTAATAAAAAATGAATCATAATCATGTTTATTATGATATGTATTCTAGGGGCCATGATCATAGTTTAATAATATTTACAATAGAAGATGATTTAATCAATGCAACAACATTACAAATCGTAATCACTATGGTTATGATAAATCAAAGTATTAAAATAGTTATGATTCTATCAAAAAGTTTATAGAATCAAATTCAGAGTAAAACAAATGTATATTAAATGTAATACAATATTAAACAATTATATCATAATTAATGATATTATAAAAAATAGACTAATGATATAAAAATTAGAAAAAAATAATTAATATCATATTTCAAAATAATTAATAATAAAAGGACTTTCAATAATACAAGTAGAGTAATTCCATTATTTTTACCCTATGAGAATGGATACCCAATAAACTAAGAAAAAGGAATCTTGTTTTATAATTAGAGGAATTTTCTCTTTAGTTTTATAAAGGTAAGACCACAATACGATGATTGTTCTATCATTCCATCCTCGTAATCCCTTGATATAATGATCAGATTTTCTCTGAATCCCTATCCCTAACTGCCCTTGATATGATGATCACATTATTTCCTTCTATAATGAAATAACTCAATAAATATTGTTATGATCTCCTCTATCTTACTTGACTCATAATTCCTTGATCATAATCACAATAATTAGAATTTAATGATGAAAATAATACAGATTCATAATGAGACAAATAGACATAATTCATCCTAACTATAGGTGTCCCTATATTCCATGCATGAGTTAACAGGATCCAGAACATGACAAAGACAATCTGTTGCCAACTCCTGACCCTCATCCCAGGAACATCTTTAGACAAATTCCACTCTAAATAAATCTAGATTTGACCAGTTTTCAAAAAAAAATACCAAAATTTCAGCACTGGTCATCATATCCTAATTCATCTACTGGTCCAACATCATATGCCTACACAATGCTGAAATATTCCCCATATTCATAAACATTGAGTAGAAGTCAATCCGTGACTTGAAAATAACTGATTTTAGTAACAAAAATCCTCACCAATAGAAAAAAAATTATTCAATAGGATATCTATATACATATACTTCCGAACATATGCTTGGTTAAATCATTAGACAAAATGATTTATTTATATTGTCAAAACAAAGGAAACATCCCAATTATTACAACCCTTCTCTTTTATTACACAATTAAACATTATTTATTACATAAACATCAATTGATAAAACATAGAAGATCGAGATTTATAGTGTCTATGGTTCATAAGATCATTAAAGAAAAACATATAACATGAAAAAATAACATCTTTATTGAAATAATCTTTTACATGACCAATACATTCCCTTTTACTTAGCATTGCATGAGATAACCTGAGGACATGATAAAGAATGGGTGAGCTATAAAGTACATTAAGCGAATAAACATTGAGTAACATGAGAAATACAATACATGTTATAAAATAGGTGTATCGGTAGAGAAAAATTGAAGCATAAACAAAAAGGTATGATAAGGCATGATAATCATAATATGAAAATGTGGAAACAACACATAACATGGAATTATCATGAGCCAAGGCTCATTGCACATGGAGCATGAGTAATTCCTCATTCAAATGAAGAACTAGTAAAACCTCATTTCACTTGAATTAGAATGAGTAAACACCCAATTCACATGATGTATCATGATAATATACTTTACCCAAACCATTGGAGCACTATAAGGGAACACCCTTCTTTAACATTTCATTTCATGCATCAGTGTGCCACATGGATCATAAAACATGGATTCATAAAACATAATAATTTATTCCAAGATAAAGGAATGTGAAATTAATTCATTAAAATTTATAATAAATATTTAATTGTGGCTAAATGTGAATACCCTTGATAAATAAATGGTAATTTTATTCACTACACAATTGCATTGGCATAGAAAATCGATGCAATTTCTGTAGTGTAAAGGCGTGACATAAGAATTTATAAAAAAGGTTGATGAGAGAGGGGAGTCCCATAATATGTACATTAAATGGACAGTAAATGGTTCATATAGATACATTTCCCAACAATTGTAATTGAATTTAGAGTCATGATACAAAATAATTTTTTGAATGTAAAAGAAGAGAGAGAAATTTCTATCAGAGTTTTGGCATAGTAACGGGTGTAAATGGGAGGCATTTAATGAGAGAGAAAGGGGTCTCCCATCATTCAAACATAAATAGGGATGTATCGGGGTGGTGCAAAACCATACCCCCACATTTATAATTGAAATTAAAAGGGCATAACAACATTATGAAAATTGGACCAAAATGAGAAAGAAAGAAAAAACCCTTACATGGAAGTGTGCATCCAAAGGCTTGAGAGAGGCTTGAGAGAGGCTTCTTTGGTGCTTTGGGCTCCTTGGGAAGATTATAGAGAGAGAATGGATGAGTTTGGACAAACTCAAAAGGATTTGAGTGAGGAGTGAGTTGGAGTTTGGGCAGGTTTATATAGGAAATGATATGAATTCTTTAATATATAGGTTTGGGACACCTCACATTAAACTAATCCTAAACTCATGTCAATAAATCTCTTAAATTACTATGTTGGAGGAAAAATATTAGTTGATAACGACATTCTTATTAAAATAAAATGGTAACTTATTGTGGTCAAATCTAGGTAAATGACTTCATATTTCAATACAATCATTGAATAATGATCCTAACATAATTTTTGATATATTGTAATGAATTTTTTTCCTATTTTATTTCAATATTTCTCTATATAATTGAACTATATTTTCAGCAAGATATATTTATTAAAATAACATATCAATTGTAAAAGGGTCAAAACTTATAATATGACTATGTACGGACATGAAAAATATGGAAAATGAACCTTGATTACTTTTTTAATATGTTGGAAATCTCAATTATATAATCGAATTTCCAGATTTTATGGTATGGTGTAAATTGGGATATCTTATTTCTAACTGAGATTAATATAGAAAAAATTCTATTGTACTTGTTAAAAAAATAGTGATGATCTCATATTGGCATGAAAAATTAGGAATATTATATTTCATAAATTTTTTATACATGGGAATGTGTATCACGTGAATCCACCACCTAAACTACTCAATTCAATCAAATGTATAGCTTGACTGTAAAATTATTATTATAGTAGTATGAAATCAATAAATCAATTCAATCCATGATGAATATTTTTTATTGAAATAGAAACTAAGTATAATAATCCATGAATAATTTCATATTTTATAGAATCAAACACATGAGAATCTTATGAATAGATTCATTAATATTATCTATATTTTCCTTCTACAATGTTATTTTTTGTCAAATGACATACCACCATTCAAGGGGTCCATTTTATAATGTTGAATTAATATTGAAATAGAAATGAACAAAAATGATATGTGTTTGAATAAAGACATGTCATAATTCGTTAGATTCAATATGATGTCTTAATTGATTGATATAATGGAAATAATGATAAAATAATTATATTATTTTCCGTAATTAAAAATATCATGAATGGATTAAAAATTTGGAAATGGCTCTGATTTCAATGAATTAACAGGAAAAAACATTGATTAATTTTTTATATGTTTTAATAGAACTCACATCCATCAAACATGTAGTTGTCTGAATGTGGAAATTTTTATTTATTTGAGATAAAATAATTTTATAACATGAATTAATGATTTAAAACATAATAAATGTTCTTTTATTGTGATATTACCATACATAATATATACATTAAGTCTATGAATTCATGTCAAGAAAATCTATTCTTCTAAGTCCTATAATTTCACAATAATTTTATATTGTTTTATGTATTTCAACCTTTGTCATGGGATTTAATTTTTGTGTGATACTTATGATAATTAATTTTACTTTTTTTCTTCTCATTATGCTTTCTAATAATATGTTCATGTTAATGGATTATGTCAATACTTTTGGATCCATCTTCTATAATTTATTACATATCTACCAATACATGTTCCCCATTATATACTTTCAATTGTTTCATGATTCTAGTTTATACCATCAACATTTAATTTAGAATCCACTATTAAAACTAGATTCTAGAATAAAAAATCAACTATTTCCTTTGTATTATTTCCTTTTATTCATCATGATATTGTAATTTTGTTTTAATTGTGAATTTAAATTTTCCATTAATTTCTACATTTATTTATGTTTCTTCATTCTCTATCCACTTTTAATATTATCCTTTATTCATTTATTCAATATTTTAATGAACCAAAATTGAATCCAAATAAATAATGGTTATTTATGATGAAAATTTATGTTTTTACATCCACTTTAAATTAAATTTTATATTAAAAAAATGGTCACTACAAAAAAAAGATATATGGATTTCCATTAAAACATAAATAAATGATAAAAATAATAAATTTCTATACTTATTAACTACTCATGCATCAATTATAGGGATGGACTAATTATTAAGTTCAAATGTTTCTTTTCACCTTTCTATTTTTATAAAAAAATTAAAATCACCTTAATGTGGGAAAAAACTACGTAGATTACTTCATCATTACATTGAAATATTAGAAAATAATTACCAAGAATTTTTTTAATTGTATAAATTAGCCATTAATCAATTTGATTCCCATAATAATCATTATGTTGATTACTATAATTTTTTGATGATATGTATTATAAATAAATGAAAAATTATGGTGTAATAGAAAAATCAATGTAAAAATTTTTATATTGGAATAAAAATAATGGAAATGGTCATGGAGTCATTTTATATCATGTTGATCTAAACATAATTCAATATGACACCATAATTTTTATAAATTTAAGGAATATTTTATATATAAATATTTCAATATTTCAATACAGTATGTTCAATGTTATTATTTATGTTTTATATACCAGGTGGTTTTTTTATGTATCAAGATAATTCTATTTTTCCTATCATCAAAAAACTAGTAAATATGTAAAGGGTCTAAGAATAAAATGACTATAATTTTATTTTGTCTATTATAGGCCTCTCCACTATCGTAATAATTGTAAATCCCTATGGTGGGGGATGGGTAATCATTCATGGTCCCTAATATTTGATGTATAGTTTTTATTTTTATTTTTATTCTTTTAATCCTCTCACACAATCCCTTACATCACACAATTCACCCTCTGGTCTAAGATCTCTACCACATGTTCCTCCCCCCTTGCAGCCACTAATAACATGGATATTTCATCAAGGTTCCTTGATGATTCTATGATGAAATGTAGTTGAAATGTACTTATTTACCCTTCTTATTCAATTATTATTACCTCAAAATGTAAATTTTTGATAAGTTGAACCCCTAAGAATTCTAATGAACATAATTTTATGGTTTCTCTGGAATTTTAGGTGTTAAATATATTATTTAGACCTCATTCATGAATGATTTAATTCTTTGGACCTCCCACCATTGGTTAGTAGTAGGTCTACCGATATCTCACAATTTAATTTTACAAGGGCATAACAACATTAGGAAAATTGGACCCAAATGAGAAAGAATGAAAAAACACTTACATGGAAGTGTGCTTATAATGGCTTGAGAGAGGCTTGAGAGAGGCTTATTTGGTTCTTTGGGAACCTTGGGAGGATCATAGAGAGAAAAGAGAAGAGGTTGGAAAAACTATAAATGCATTGACTGAGGAGTGAGTGGGGGTTTGGGCGGGATTATATAGGAAAGGTGAGAGAATTTATTAATATTTAGGTTTGGGACACCTCACATTAGACTAATCCAATCCACAAACCATCCCATGGTTATTTCCCATGGTTTATTGAAAAGGGAATTGGAAGAAAATATTTTATATGTCCAATGTCTGAACTTTTAAAATAATGGGGTTGATTATGTGGAGATGAGTCACACTCCTAAGGTAAACAATTTAAAAATACATGATTTTAATAAGCCTTGAAGGGTCCTTTAATGATTTTATAAATAATTAAAAAAAACTAGAGACACTTTATTTTAATTTTAAAACATATATTGAATGAACGAAAATCTTATAGTATTTTACCAAAACACAACTGGGTCAATATAATTTCATAAAACACATTATGTATTTAAATGAAATTTAATTTTTACCCGAATATTTTACTGTCTCATAAAATTCTGAAAAAATCACCATTGAAGTGGCTTTGGGTTTGTTTGACTTATTTTAAAAACCATTAATGGAACCTTCAAGACTTATTAAACATCTTGTCTTTTTAAATTGTTTACCTTGGGAGTGTGACTCACCTCCACATAAGAAACCCAACTATTTTAAATGTTCGGACATTGGCCTTAAAAAAATATTGTTTTCCAATTCCCTTTTCAAGATAATGAAGTGGACATTGATGTTATATTGAAGGATTAAGAGTACTCCAAACTATCATAATTCCATAAGAATTAATTATGGAGGAATGGGAGACTCATGTTAGTACAGTGGATATTAGGGTGTCTTAGGAAGGAGGTTCAAGTGGTGGAATTAGTGAGAGGATGAAGGCTATAACTAGGATGAAGTCAAAAGGGAAAATTTCAAATATTAATTTGTTTGATGACAGAGAATATATCAAGAAAATTCCAAGGAGGGAGGTTCCAGTTATTGATCTTGGTAATCGATTTTAAAGAGTAGTGATTGAATACCCCTTTCAATAGATTGACGAAACTCAGGCAGTTCTATTTAAGGATTATAATGTCATCCTTTGGTATGAGTCATGTGCTGAGTATTATGGTCATTTTTTCCATGATAAGAAATATTATTTCTAGGATAGTAGGATTCTAAAATTGAGGAGGACGACGAGCCACATATGATATTAGAATGGGAAAAAGGACTACTATTACATACCAATAAAAATGTAAACAATATCCATAAAGATTTTGAATGTCTAGATGATTGAAAATGATTATAAGGCTCCTAAAATATCATTTCAAGATGAATATATAGATCATGGTGGGTACATCAGTAAATATTTCTCTAACATGTCTATACCGGGAGAGAGGTGCATCTCATGAACAATCTATATAACAGATTTTTCACTCGGATGAATAAATGGTATAAATGATAGTAGTGATTAATTCTAATACGGATGATGCTTACATGATGATGGGAAGACCATTATGAGTGAATATAAGTTATTAGAGGTGTATATGGATTTAATATAAAGGGGATGTTTTTATAAGGGGAATCAATGAATGGAAGATCAATCAAGGGGAGTTTATAAAGCCTTGCGATAAGCTCGCATGTCAATTTGAAAACTTTTTAAAGGATATTCTAGATAGTCTGGTTAGAACTCTCCCCTTCAAATTATATATGTAAATATTGTTTGTTAGTCTATATTTTTTCTCAATTAATTTTTGATATCCATAAGTGTGTGAACCTTGTGGTTTCTCATTTTTCCTTCAAATGTGTTTTCATAATAAAAAAAATAATTTTCAGTAAAATATATAACATGGTAACCCATAGAACACCACATTCATATAGGGGGGGCGCATTCAGACCCCATCGTCAGATTTTATAAAAAACCATATCATTCATATAATAATCATTTTTAAAAACACCTGAACCATCACATCAAATAAAAAAAAATGATTCATTGGTTTTCATATCACATCTCAGATTAAAAAACCTAATCCATAACAAGAACAAAATTTTGATGACAAATTGGATAACACATAACATCATGAAAAATTCAATAACATCAATAGTAGGTTATCATTAACATTAATGAAATCAGAAACATTCCTAGAACCAACCGTGGACACCCACCCACAATGGAGAAAATCATGCCCTCATAAATCACATCCATATGGGAAAATCATGTAGTGGACTATTAGTTTTATAATTAATATGCTTTCAAGTGGAAAATCAGGTAGTAGACTATTGAGTATTTTAATGCTCGTAATTATATTAACTCATTTTCATGTTATTGATGGATTTCATATCCACACATAGTCTATCTATTTATTTTTGTAGATTGTTGTATGTTTAATTTATCACATAGATAATGTGTTAATTTTTCTTTATTTTTTACCTTTTATTACTTTCATATAAATTCCACCTAAGGGATCCATTTAAATGAGTTTAATACTACAATAAGTTATTGATATTAGTAGATTGTATTATAAATGTGGATTCTGGGTAATTTATTTCATCAAAGATAATGGGAGAGTTTTGGGGTCATTGGTGGGAGATGTTTTGGTGAAGGAACTTTGACCCATATATATGTACTGTCTAATTTTTTTAAAAAAATATATGAATTTTAAATGATAATTAGGATAATGCCTAGAAATACCAAAATAGGTTTGACCCATGGATAATTCATTAAAATAATGAAAGATTAACATATTTCTACCATGTTATTTTAGTGCAATTCAAACACACTTTCGTAGTTTGGACTAATTTTAGTTGAATATTCAATGAATTTGGGGTGGTTAGGTGAATCATTATATTATAACAAGAATCTATGGTATGTGATTGATTTGATATTGGTTCATATGGATCAAAAATGCTATAATTATTTATTTTTAATATTTTTTAACCAATATGAGTTTGTGTTTTCCCTACATTTTTTAATAATGGATTAATATATGAAACCATAGTTTCAATCATACCGAGATATTCTTCTGTAAAATTCATATTATTGTAATTCTAAAAAATAAAAAACTTCATGGCGATCATTGTATAAGTGATCCATCTAAATTCACATTCACATTCTCATTTATGACCCCTTTATGGGTGATATTATATTTGAATAATAAAATCATGTTAAATTGATTGATTGGATAATATTGAGAATTAAAGTCATCATATTGATGTATGGTTCATTCCTACAATGAAAAATTTATAATTATATCAAAATCCAAAATATAAAAACTATTTTTTTATATTTAATGGGAATATTATCATTAACAAAAATATGATTCTCAAACAACCACTTTGATCACACTAAAAAATTTATAGGTCAGGGTGATGTGTGGTTGGCTAATAAAGACAATTAAAGTACTGATGATCATTTTTGTAGGTTCCATTACAATAGATGATTATTTGATCAGTATTGATTGTAACATGAGTTATATTTTTTAAGAGCCCCACCATCCAACTATTCACCTCCTTGGTAGAGAATTTAGAATGAGTGATTATGACCCCCCAAGTCTATCTTTTAGTACACCTTGATCTAGTGACTGGAATACCGGGTATAAATAAGGTCACAAATATGGGATGACATACATTGAATAAAACTAAAATAACGATCGAGAGGTAGGATATTAACCATAAAAAACATCATCATATATATAATAGTACAATCTTAAATATCCAATGCTTATGTAATATAAATGAAATTCAATGTAATTTATGATGTAAAACAAAATAGACATTCTAGTAGAAGAAAATAAAAATATCTGAAAACCCTTCATTTTGATATATATTTTAGTCCATGATTTTGACTATTAAATTGAAAATAGGGGCTATAAATACATACAGTGATCATCCATATATAAGTAATAGGATGATACCCATCATATCCTATATTCCAAAAAATCTAGGAACTGGTAAAAGTTTTCCCTATAAAATAAAATAAAAGAATGAAATGAGTAAGGCATACCAGGGGTTGTTAGATAATCGAGTGTGCATCACTTTGTATCTATATGCCACCACCAATGGGGCACAATAGTCAAGAGAAGTGAAAGACCATATCCACCCATGATAAATGAGTTCCTGCTTGTCCAATGCATCTGCCACCTAATTGGCCTCCCAGTATATATGTGAGACATCAACTCGTATTTCAGCGATCTTTCTGAGGAAATCAACCCACAGAATTAGCACGCACCAAGGGACATGACGTGTCTCGTCCTCATAATGACTGAAAAGACCTTTAATAGAGGAAATTGTTTTCCTTGAAGATTGAACAAGTAACATGAAGTCATCTGTATACAATAGGTGAGATGGGGTGCGTTCACTCACACCATCCTTGATCTGCATGTAGAGTCCCAATTCAGCAAAGTCATTAATATAACTACTACGGTCATCCTCTATAATGGAATAAAATACCAAAGATTGGGTAACCTTGTTGTGCCCCCTGGTGCAATTGAAAAACCCAATTGGGGCACCATTAACAAGAATTGATAGCCATGAAGAGCAATGTATAATACGAATCATATTCACAAACCCATTAGAGAAGCCATACCATCTAAGGAAATCAAGAAGGAAGCTCAATTTATGAGTGTCAAAAGCATTGGAAATATCAATTTTTAGGGAAAAATTCGAATACTTTATCTCTCTTCTCATAAGATTGACACTCTCAGAGGCCATGAAGAGGCACTTTGGGTTGCTCCACCCAGGGAAAATTCAAATTGATTAGCACTAATCATGTCACCAAACATCCCATTAATCCTACCGACCAACATTTTACTAATAAGATAGGTTATTTTGTTCCCATGTGAATCTGGCCTAAAATCCTTGATGCCAAGAGCATTCTCTTTCTTGGGGATGAGAGCTATGAAATAGGAGTTCATTCCATGGAGCATTTAAGAGTGCACAAATAAATATTTAATTTCCTGTTCAATATCATTCGGAAAAATGTCCCAATAGAACATGATAAATTTGTTATTGAACCCATCAGGACATGGCTAACTCTCAAGATAGAGAGAGAAGAGACCAGATCTAATCTCCTCTTTTCATGGGAGACCAATTAGAAGTTGATTTGAATGGTATTCAATACAAGGGTTGATGTTGTATACCATGCAGTGAATAATTGACATCCCATTATATGAATATATCCTCTTAAAGTGCTCAACAACAACAAGACAAATCTAACATTCTTCGATGTAGATGTTCCCCCCAATGCTGATCACCTTATTCCATGAATTCACTCTCTTTTACTTGTGTAATCTATTGACGAACTTGGAGTTCCTCTCCTTATCATGTAACCATTTTACATTGAGTTTATTTCATACCAATCTTTCCTTAACCATAAATAGATCGTCATTTCTATTGTAGGATATTATTTCCTCTCTAGATAAGTGTAATGTTCTGGTTCCGGGTGCCACTCAATGGGTGCCCCGAACCCGGTTCGCCATTTGACCTTAAGAGCATTTCCCCAAACACCAGAGGCTGCTGACTAACAGTGAGTGCCTATGTCTGATAGTGGGGAAACTATTCCTTCATTTGTCAAAGTGTAATGGAATGGAATATGAAATAAAACATACAAAAATAGCAGAAATAGTAAAACATACACAATTGAAACAAATAAATGCATTAGTTATAACCAACCAGTATATAAATAATTATGCAACATGAAAAAATTCTATGAAAACAGCCAGAACATGTTGCACATCAATACAGTACAACAAAATGCAGAGTACAACAAAACAATGAAAAATAGCTGGCAATGGCATCGCGAGCCTAGTATCGGTCTCAGGCCCTCCTACTCCACAACAGCAGTCAAGTACCTCTATAGGGAATCTTCCCCATATCCACACCTGTAGAAACGTAATCAGTTTGGGCCGAAAAGAATGACCCAAACCGGGTGTGAGAAATATATCTCAGTAGGCACCCACCAAAGGTTCGTGCCCAATTGCCTGCAAACATGAAACAATAGTGTGCGGTATTAAAATGTAATAATCTAAGAAGTATTAAAAAGTATCTAACTGAACTGTTAAATTTCCATTTAATTATTCATTTAATCAATTTAATATAAGAAAACACCACAATGCATTTCTAAGTAAACAGTATGCGTCCTCAGACAACAAACCATACCATCTGGTAATCAGAATCCATACCACAGGTATTTCACTCAGGCGTAATAGAAATTTATCTCAGGCGTAAAAAGTGTCGCCCTCAGTCATAGAGTCTATTTCACACAGGCACAGAAGAATTTTCCCTCTGGCTGAAAATAACTACTGCACTCAGGCTAAATAGTGCAGTGCCCACATACTAATCAAATCAACCCCCTCAGGCTAAACAGGTAATCAGGCCATGCCCAAAATGTAAATAAGCAGTAAACACACAATTCCTCTCAAGGAAATTCTACAATTACTACTTTAAAGGCATACCCTCGGGTATCCTGGCCAAACGACTAAAAAGTGGAACACACCCCCGGGGTGGTTCCAGATCCAAGCAACGATCCCAACCAGCATTTTAATATCACAATTAACTACCTATTAAATTTTTTGTGTTTAATATAGCAATGGACTCAGCCACACGACACCCCAACATGGGTTTGTGGCAAAAAAACACTTAAAACCCACGACAGTTGGAAAAACAAACACCAAGACACCTACCATGTACGCCAACGAGCGCTATACACGAACGTCGATCCTAGAAACGCCCAAGAACAGAGTAGATCCGAGGTAAGAAAACTTTCATTCAATCTCAAATAACTCCCGATAGGGAAATAATTGGTAAGAAACATGCTATGAGAAGAGAGGGAATACCCACGCGGTTCCAACATGACTGACAGAAGCGGGATCAGATTCCTGGTGCTCGATCGGCAGATCTCCCAAGGTTCGGCCACCCTCTTTCGTTCCTCTCATCTGGTTCTAAGCCTTCCCTGTGAACAGGGGAGGCTACTGACCATTTAAACGAAAAAAAACAAAGTTCAAGGTGTGTACTTCCAAGTACACGACGTGTAGTTCCTTCATTTAACTGTTCCTCTGGGAGCACCTCCACACTGTTCATCCATCGACATGAGTACACGACATGTAATCCTGACAACACGGCGCGTACTATCGCTCAGCTAGTGGTTGCTCCATCGCCTTACTGTTTGGCCTGTCGACTGACTACATGGTGTGTAAAGGACCACTACACGGCATGTAGTCGGTTCCTACACCCTTCATCGCCAACATATCTACACGCCCCGTGTACCCATCCCACATGGCCAAAAGTACACAGCGTGTGGATAAGTACACAGTGTGTACTTCCAAAATTTAGGATTTTTCCCCACTTTCCATATTTTCTCAAAAACACATAAGGAAAAGGGAACAGAAGAAGCTCGTATCTCAAAAATAAGAACCAAGTTCTTACAAACTTCCACCATTATAGCAATTCGTCCCCGAATTTCCCTTCCAAAGGTGGTGAAGATATACCCGTGAACAACTCCAGCCACTGACGACATACATCGGTCTCCTACTCCCAGGTCTCGTCCTGCACTCGTCCATGCTTCCATAGAACCCATACGAGAGGAACATACCGGCCTCAGAGAACCTTCGTGCTCCTATCAACGATACGGATCACATGAACTTCAAATGACACATCGACTTCAAGCTCACCCTCCTCTGGATGAAAGACGTGAGATGGGTCAGAATGATAGCGACGCAACTGAGACACATGGAAGACATCGTGCATGGCTCGGTACCGCTGCGGTAACTGCAACCGATAGGCAACCTACCCAAATCTCCCCAGAATCTCAAATGGCACCACATTCCTCAGTGAAATATTACCATGTCTCCTGATCTTCTTGTGTCCCAGTCTCGGCAAAACACGGAAGAAAACCTGATCCCCGACCACGAAATCCAAAGGTCATCTACGGAAATCAGCATAAGACTTCTGAAGAGACTGCACGGTAGCCATCCACTTCTGAATCAACTGGACCAGCTCATAAGTCTCATGTACAAGACGTGGTCCTAGTAAAGCTGCCTCACCTGCCTCTAACCCGCACAAAGGTGAACAGAATGGCATACTATAATGCCTCGTATAGTGTCATTTTGATAGTTTCCTGAAAACTGTTATTATAGTCAAACTCGACAAGGGGTATATGCTTCTCCCAAGAGCCCCCAAAGTCCAAGACGCATGCACAGACCATGTTCTCTGCCACCTGTATCATACGATCTGACTGGCCATCGGTCTAAGGGTAGTATGCTATGCTAACAAGCACCTATGTACCCAGTGCCCTCTGAAAACTCTGCCAGAAACGAGATGTAAAGCGGACGTCCCTATCAGAAACAATAGAACGAGGGACCCCATGAAGATGTACAAGGTCTCAGATATACAGCCTTCTAAGCTCGTCAACATAGAAGGTCTTCTTTATTGGAAAAAAGTGAGCTACAATCGTGAGTCTGTCCAAAAAAACCCACATGGCATCATTGCCTCGAGGTGACCTTGGAAACCCTGACACAAAGTCCATCACGACATAATCAAATTTCTACTCCGGGATGGGTAACTGCTGTAATAGTCCAGCTGGTCTCTGATGCACCGCCTTCACCTGCTGACATGTGGAACACCTCGTAACAAACCCAGCTATATATCTCCCCATACCTAGCCACTAGTACTGACGTCTCAAGTCACAGTACATCTTGGTAATCCCGAGATGAAATTCCCAGGCTGAAGCCTGAAACTCCCACATCAGCTCTTCGCGTATATCCCCTGAAACCCATACTCGTCCATAGAAACGCAGTACCTCATCACCACCTATCGCCCAACCGGGAGGAGGGTCCTGACTTACCATCGACTCCTATAGAACTAGGCCTCCTGAATCAAATAGATGTCCAATCCTCACTCTGTCTAGGAGGGTAGACGTCACATCTAATGAGGAAAGATAAGTCTCCCCGTGACTGCCATGCACCTT
This sequence comes from Viscum album, assembly GCA_963277665.1. NCBI lineage: Eukaryota > Viridiplantae > Streptophyta > Magnoliopsida > Santalales > Viscaceae > Viscum > Viscum album. The sequence goes on along the minus strand of OY728147.1, from coordinate 560,799,663 downwards.
CATATGCATCTCATAGAACAAGGCCATAAGCTACCACTCACCATTGGCCTCATGAATTTCATGTGTCTAAGTATTCCGAATCAGTGCATTGGCTACTGCATTACATTTGCCATGTGTATATGCAAGCTCAAAATCGATGGACTGCAGGTACTCGAACCACCTCCTCTGCCTCAGATTTAGGTCACGCTGAGTAAAGATATACTTGAGGATTTTGTGGTCGGTGAAAACCACAAAATTCTCTCCCAAAAGATAATGTCTCCAACAGTGTAACACATGCACAACTACAGCCAACTCGAGATCACGTGTCGGGTAATTCCTCTCATGTGGCCTCAACTGCCGAGACCCATATGCAACAACTCGATCGCCCTACATCAACATTTCTCCCAGCCCAATACCTGATGAATCACAGTAAACTATATAGCTCTTCCCCTACTCTGGGATTATCAGGACTGGTGTTGATATCGACCTTCCTTTTAGGTCCTGAAAGGCTGCCTCACAAGCTTCTGACAAAAAGAACTCCACAACCTTCTTAGTCTGACCCGTCAATGGTGCTGCTAAGCTGGAGACGTCCTATATGAAGCATCTGTAGTAACCAGCCAGCCCCATGAAACTCCGTAACGCAAAAATGTTCTTAGGCTGGTCCCAGGAATCTACTACTCTAACCTTCCCTGGGACTACTGCAACTCCTTCCTCTGAGATGATATAACCCATGAAGTGAATCTGGTCCATCCAAAAGTGGCATGTTGAGAGCTTAGCATATAGATGATGCTCTCTCAGTGTACTCAATACGATCTCATGATGGGTGGCATGGTCATGTTGAGTGTGAGATTACACCAAGATCACGTCCATGAAATACTACCACAAAAGAATCAAGATACTGATGGAACATATGATTCATTAGAGCCATAAAAACTGTTGGCGCATTCGTGAGTCCGAAGGGCATAACCAAATACTCGTACAGTCGATATCTGCTCTGAAAAGCCGTATGTGGTATATCCGTTGGTCTCACGTGCAACTGATGATATCCAGACCTCAAGTCAATATTCGAGAACACTTGGGCTCCAAAAAGCTGATAAAAAGATCATATATCCTCGACAATGGATATCGGTTCTTGACCGTCAATTGGTTCGGCTTCCGATAATCCACTCAATGTCTGATGGTACCATCCCCCTTATTCACAAAAAGGACTGGTGAACCCTACAGAGAAGTACTAGGTCAGATAAAACCCTTCACCTGTAACTCCTCTAACTGCCTATTGAGCTACTGCAACTGAGGTGTGGCTATCCTATAAGGAGGGATGGACATCGGTGCAGCTCCTAGCATGATATCAATAGAGAAATCCACCTCTCGCTCTGGAGGTATACCTGAAAAGTCGTCTGGGAAGACATTCCGAAAACGATCAACAACTAGAGGGAAATCTGTCTGAAAAGTCCCCTGGTCATCCAGATACAAACTCGCACTCTGGGTTGTGACTCCACCTCACCCATGATGCTCTGGTCAAGTTCAACTCGCCTGAACATCCCATTCGCCCTTTTATAGAATCTCTTCACGTTCTGGGGACGTGAAACGCACCCTATGACGAAAGTAGTCTAAAAAGGCTCGGAAGGGATCCAACCAGTCAATTCCAGGAATGAAGTCATATCTATTCATATCTAAGACATAGAGGTCCCATAAAAAGTGACACCTACCAACCTCAAGGAGGCACTCCATGCACTGACGCACACCAGCCGTTCAGGTTCCCAACAGAGTGTCTAGCGTCTTGATATCAAAAGGATAAGAAACACAATGTAGCGACCCCCAAACCCAGGGTTCTTAATGAGACATGATATACTTAACATTTCATTACATCATTACAAATTACATATCATGTCCCATTACTACAGAAGATCCTGAGGCTTAGGATTATTGGAAACCAGCTGCTTCTGATTAACTTCATTAGTACAAACCATGCCTGAATAATTTTAAACAAAAACGTAGGGTGAGAAAATATGCCCAGTAAGGGGTTTTAAAAACGTTTTCGAAAAACACTTTCTCAAAACAGTTCATTTGAAGAGAATAAAACACTTTGCTAAAAACGAAACATTATATTTTCTTAAAAACATGAAATCCAACATTTTTGAAAACCACTTGCACAGAGATGTACACACTTGAAATAAACTCTATAGTAAACATGATCAGAGAGTGCAACATAAGAAAAATAAACAATGCATAATATCCAAACAAGGTTACTTAAATTATAAAAAGAATTCTATGGCTAAGTAGGGAAAACGTGCATAACATGGTTCATGAGAATATACAGTTCTTCTAACAGTTTACCACATGAAAAACAGTTCTTGTCACATAACTTACATTTTCATAGTCATGAGAGCTTTCAACTATGGGTTTTCCTATTAGTTTAACTAACCCCTGGTTAACCTTTATCATTACATGAAGAGGGATTGTATAATACTGGACTTTGTCAAGACCTTTCGTCAAGACCGTATTACATACATAACGGGTCAAGGCTCACTGCCCACCCCGTTTCCTTGATAGCTCGAGCCATGGCTAACTGCCAAGACTGTCGCACATAATCGTCTCATGAGAATATTGCTTTACCCAATGCATTGGAGCGTTGTATAATTCAGGGCACACCCGTCACATCATTCTTGTTGCGCTATATAATTTCGGGCACACCCATCACATGTAAGTCTTATACATCCCTCACATATCTTGACATGGTCATTCTTTCATAGGGTTTGATGGATTCTTAATCAACCCCCTTTCTACATACTAATTCAAAACTTGAAGACAGTTCAATCATAAATAAGCTGAGACATGCATGCTAAATTCGTACACATAAGAAATTGTCATAACAATTGAAACATGAGTTTTAAGGAAAAGAACATAATCACTTAACATCATAATACCCAATTAAAGCATGGTAATTCATAACTTACACATATGATGATAAATGGGTATTGTGGGTGTTTAATTAACACTGTGTAAACATACATGTAGTTAGAGATACAATGTGCATAAACAAGTCCATCTAAGGAAAACCATGTACATAATTGTGAAAAGAACTTTTTTATTAACACTTTAAACAACATGACCCCTTTTCTCTATAATGATTGTAAACACCATAAAAACTTGTAATTGAAAACAACATGATGATATATATACTAGTACATATGCATGGGTTTACCACAACAAACCATGCACAAAGTTATACATTAAAAAAAATGTTTGGAAAACCGAGTGGGGTTCCTTTATAAATAAAAGAAATGAACTTAACTTTCATAAATACTTCATCATAAATATTAATTTGTATATAAATAGTTTTTGGGCATTTTTCTTGAAATAACATTCTTTTGTGTAAAATCATCTTAATATATTGTACAAAACAAAAGATCCAAATTCATCCCTTATTCACATTGATGTACATGTACATCCATATGATTACATGTACATATTTCTCTTTATGCTTCATATAATTGCGTGATTTACATGTTCACGCAATCATTCGACCAGTCCATTTTTCATAGGCGAAAAGAAATTTAGGGTTATAAACATTGAGAAAAGGTTGTATACTTGCGTATATCATCTTATACATATGTGTATATAAATGTATATATATATATACATATATATACAGAAAGTGTAAAATTCAAGAACCCACACCCAAATAAAACAGATCCTTCGAACCCTTACCCCAATTTTAGTATTTCACAAAGAGGATGACAAGATCGGTTCAAGGAGCCTTGCATAAGTGTACATGGTGTGTATGTGTATAGGCATATATATATATGCCTATATATACTTTTGTGTAAACAAACACAATGAAGCTTAAAAAGAAAACAAGGCAGGATATTTCCCTTACCTGATCGATGGGGAGGAGTGGACGAAGCAAGAGAAACCGAGAGTATAAACACATCAGATATAAATATATATATATAACACATATATATTTATATATATGTAAACCGAAGCATTAACAAAACTTAAAAATAGAGTTCACCCCATACCTTAGCTCGGAGAGGAGAGGAATCTATAGTAGCGACGAGGTCCAGAAGCCGGAGAGATCAAGGGAGCCGGACACAAACGTCCTGCTTCGGTGCAACTTGGGGTTTTAAAAAAAATGTAAAATGAAGAAGAGGACTCTGGAGTCATCGGCCCGGGTATCGTCGGTGCCGACTCCTGGAAAGGAGGGAGCAGCGCGGGTCTATTCATCGGCCTACGAGAGAAAAACGAGCCACCCTAACCTACTGGTACAACGATGCAATGAAGAAGAAGTCCGCGAGGAAGAAGGAGGCTAGAAAACGAAGGACGGTTGAGATTAAAATAGGGAGATCGTGCAGCTTAGAAGTGGTGCGGTTTTAAAAGAGAAGGGACGGCTGTGATCGAAGGGGGCTGGATCCGACGGCTGGGCAAAAAAAAGGCGTTGGTTTGGCTTGTGGTGCGAGGAGGCGGACTCCTCCCTAACTTGTCCCCATTTTTTTTTTGTTTGATTTCCTAGCCAGCCCGATCCCTCCCCCCTTTTCCCCTTTTTTCGGTGCATGACCTGCTCCACGCGGGTTCTTTTTTTTATCAACTCTAATATCTCAATGTTGTTATTCTTTCTTTTATATTATTACCATTATTATATATATATATATCGTTATCATATGTTATCTTATTAAAAAATTACATGATTACAAAACAATTATCATATAATTTATTATCCTATCAATATTCTTTTATTACACCTATTATAAAATATAATTATTATTAACATACAATTATTAAATTAACTTTTATTATTTAAAAAAATGTCATTGATCAATAAATATATATATATATTGATTCAATCAAACATATTATTATATAAATAAATGTATATGTTTTATTCTTAAAACATCAATAATTCTTATTATCCTTATTATATTATCATTATTATTATTTTAAACCATAATTACTAATTACTTAATATTTCATTAAGTAAATTAAAGATTAAGAACATTTAGTAATCATAACATAACACATATATATATATATATATATATATTAATTTCCTTTACTAGTTAACTACCTTAATTTTTCTTAATTAATTATTATTAATAAACGTAACTACATTTTATCACACATAAAAGTGTGTTGATATAAATATCATCACCATGAAACACATAAGTAATAGAAACCATAATTTGACAATGTTTCCAAAATATTTAATAAAGGTTGAATTATAAGAGAAATAATATATCTAATTTGATGAAATATATATATATATATATAACTCAAGGGTTAATACATTTTAGACAAAATAAAAACTCATTAACTTTAATATAATTACAACATAAAATTTTAATTGATCAAATCAAGAAAATTAGTGTAGTGAATAATAATGTTAATTTTTTTCATAAAACATAATTCACATTTCTGGGAAAACAAGTCATAAATTGATTACATTATTATTGATGTCACTTTTAAACATTAAATAAAATTACACAATTAGCATTTCGATCCTTTTGGGGTAAATCATTTATTTCCAACGGTCAAAATAAAACATTAGATTCTTGGGGAAACCAACGGTCAAATTTATAGCTGTTTGGGGTTCAATGGTTAGATTAGGGTGCTTATAAAAGGGTCTGGTCATAGGGTGTCCCTTACTCCAAGCAACTGATGGAGAAAAGGAAAGATGGTTCGTGTGATTCCCTTAGTTCTCATCACGGTTTCAGTGGCTTCGGCCATCCTCATGTTCATTCTGATGGACGCCCGAAACCCTTACCGCTCTTGTGCTCTTAGTGGTTTTAAGCGGTCTCCCCATTATTGTAATCGGGTTCTTAGTTGGGATTTTGGGTTAATTTATCTTCTTGTTTGGTCAGTGGATGTTGTAGCCGTGATGTTGCTTATTTGAAGAAAATGAGTTTTCATCTATTTGATGCATTTTATTATTGTTACCTTATTAGTTATTTGTTGGTTCACTTAACGGGTGATATTGGAAGGAAAACTTGTCAAAAAAAACAAAACAAAACATGGTTTCTCTCGGGTCATTACATCACTTCCCCCTTTAAATAATTGTGCCCTCACAATTCTATCATAAAAAGATAAAACTGAAACCCCATACGTAGAACAGTACCGAAACAGTGGATCTGGCTCGGTTAACGGGATACCGAAGTTGGCACAAAACTCTTCTGTTTCCTTTGCCCAGATGCACCTCGAACAGTACTCCTTGAACTCTTGTTCGTGCATACTGCACATTGGATTCCAAAGGGAGGCTCGTGTGATGCAAAGCTCGGAAACGTCCAAGTAGATAAACTCCTTGAGAACTCTTCTGGACACATCACGCTCGAGGTAGTCGAGAGGGATGATATAGCGACCCGAACATTTCATACATTAATATTACATCATTTTAATGATAAACATCATAATTGTATTACACATGGAGGATCCAGGGGATTGGTTTCTTGGGAAAACTAGGACTACACATAACAAATACAACATCAAGCATAAAAATTCATTTAATCTCTTCTTCTATAGCTTCTTAGTAGCACTTGTCCTCTCCTTAGTACATGTAGCCACCTGAGGATATACATCAAAATGGGTGAGCTAAAAGCCCAGTAAGAGGATAGATAAGAACAATATAGCATGGGGTGAGCATAATCATGAAGAAGATCTTGAACATGAGAGGAGCATAAATAATAAACTTGAAATGTGGCAAAGAATAAAAATAAAACATCATGTCTTAGTGGTTAACTACCACACATACTTGTGAACAAAGCTAGCATCATGTTCACGCATCATTTCACATTTACTAATGAGATTCATCACTTTACCCAATGCATTGGAGCGCTATATAATTCCAGGTGCACCCGTCACATTTAAACATTCATATTGCGCTATATAATTCCGGGCGCACCCGTCACATCATAACATTATCATTATCATGCTTGCCACAAAGAACAAATATCAAACATGTACATAAATAACCCATGTAATGGAATGGGTTTCATCTCATAATAACACATTCATAATCTTTGGGTTCCCAAAAGAAAGAGGGAACAACATACTTGATATAAGAACCATCAACCTTGAATGAGAGGTAAAAGGTGAGATCTTGAAAGAAGAGTTATTTTGGAAAAAAATTTGATGGAAATAAAAAACCAGTGACAAACATGTATATCACAGAAAAGTAAAGGAAAATATGAACAAAATACTTTTGAGGAGTAACCATATCAAAAATGGTGTGAAAGAGGGAGAACCCGAAGGAAGAAAATTGGGTTCGAGATTTCTCCTTACCTTGTACTCGAATTCTTCATTCTCATTAATTTCCTGTATAATGACATTATATTCATTAATTAAAAATTCCAGAACCTTTTATAAATTAATAGGGTTCATTCTGGTTTCATTATTTCATATTATTTTCCTTTGGATGACTTATAGAGTTTAAAAACATTGATCGGGGATGTTCATTTTCATGGTTTTCTTGAGCGGTCCACTTGTATTCTTAAATTGATGCTTGGGTAGATCATGGGTAAAAATCTAGAACAGATATTACATGTTATTAATGATATTACAGAAGCTTTAATGATTTTATAATGAGTTATATTAGATCCAAGTGGACGAATCATTAGATAAAAATTTAATGATGGTTATTTGGGTTAATTTGAGCGGTTTTTGTATCACAACGATCTTGTTTTAACATTTATCTTAGTAATAAGTCCATAGGTTATTTCCAGAACTTAAAATAGAACATAATACATATAAAACATTCTGGTTCACCCATAAAAATAGTTTCATGACCATATTTAAGGTATAAATGGAAGAAGAGAGCATGTTGTTTTTGAAGGTGATAAATTATCACACACATGAACAACGTTATCTTTAATAAAATAAAAGGAAAGGGAAAAGGGTGTGGGGTGATATAATATAACATTATAATAATAAAATTACAGTATATATATAATACTGGATTTACAGAACAATTTGGATGAAGATAGATAGAGAGTGATCAAGAAAGGAACTTGAACTTGAAAGGAAATTAAAGGAGAAGAGAGATAGAAATTACCTTTAGAATCCTCTTCTTGAGATCCTATTTAAGGAAGCTATGCTTGGTCTTTTGATGAGACCAGAAGCTTTTGGACGTGGGGGATGATCTAGGGAAGGTGTTTGGGAAGAATTTAGTGAAGGCTTGGAGCTTGAGAGGTGTGAGGAAAAGAGGGAGTGAAGGGTGGCTTTTATAGTGGAGGGGAGAGGGGTTTCCTTAATATAAAATTGATTAGTTTATTAATTTCACCTAAGGCAAGGAATAGTGAGTCTTGGATGACTAATAATAGTAAATATTACTTGTGAATTAGGTATTTGGGTTCTTACATCACTTGTGATGTCAGGAATAGTGGGTTTTAATTAAAATGTATTTATATGATAAATTAATGTATTCTACTATTCATAAAAAATTCAAGTATCTCAGAAAAATCCCAAAATTTTACCCCGACCATTTTTCGACGTGTAGAATCCAAAAATGAATTCCATTTTTCTAAAATAATTTTCTAAATTTTATTAATTTAATATTTAATTAAATTCATAATTTACTTAAAAAAACAGTTTTTTAAATTAAAACTGATTTTGCAGTTCTTTCAAAAATTACTTAGGGTCTTATAAAATTATCAAAAAACTATTAGACATTGATTCAATAATTTATGAATATATTTCAGGAAAATAAATATTCTTTTAAATTAATTAATTAATTATAATTATTTATTTATGACTTATAAAATACCAAAAATGTTTACTAAGGTCAAATTATCACTTTCTATGATGTCTAAATTTTATTTTATCATTCATAGGTAATGTTACTCTTATTTACTATTAATAAGGTTCATATTAATATTCATAAGAGTAGGTTACTATTCATAAGGGTAGGTTACTATTCACCAAAAATTATTTTTGTTTCATTGGACTCCAAAAACTATCTTGAACACAACCGTGAATGTTAGATTTTTAAAATTCCAAACATAGGGGTGAAAAAAATTATTTTTAAAGGTCACTTATCACTTAGTAGTTCATTACTTTGTGTTTTTATGACATAGATATACGAAGGGAATTTTCCATTGAAAAACATTGGGTCGTTACATTCTTCCCCCCTTAAGAAATTTCGCCCCCGCAATTTCACTTTACACAAATAGGTGAGGGTGCTTCTCTTTCATTGCCTCTTCCAGTTCCCAAGTTTCTTCCTCAAACTTTTGGTTCCTCCACAACACTTTGACAAGGCGTTTTGTCTTGTTGCGTAGAACCTTATCACTTCGGTCAAGAATTTTTACCGGCTTCTCCTCATATGAGAGATCATCTTCCAACTGTACCACCTCTGAGTTTAGTACATGTGAGGGGTCTGAAATGTATTTCCTCAGTAGTGATACATGAAACACATCATGAACTTGAGCCATATTCGGTGGAAGTGCTAGACGATAGGCCACGGCTCCTATACAATCAATGATCTCAAAGGGGCCAATGTACCTTGGGCTTAGCTTCCCTTTCTTCCCGAATCACATGACTCTCTTCCATGGAGATATTCGAAGGAAGACTTTATCTCCAACGTCGAAGTCCAAGTCCCTTCGACCATTGTCAGCATAGCTCTTTTGCCGACATTGAGCAGCTTTGATATGTTTCTGGATGACTTGAACCTTCTCTGTCATCTCTTGAACAAGATCGGGACCAAGTAGCTTTCGTTCTCCAACTTCATCCCAACAGGTTGGAGTTCTACATCGCTTCCCATAAAGAGCTTAATACGGAGCCATCTGAATACTCGAGTGGAAGTTATTGTTGTATGAGAACTCAACCAATGGGAGATGCTGATCCCAACCACCTTTGAATTCAAGAGAGCATGATCTTAGCATATATTCAAGTGTCTGAATAGTCTTTTCAGACTGGCCATCAGTTTGGGGGTGATAGGCCGTGCTGGAATTTAATTCAGTACTCAAAGCATGTTGAAGGCTCCTCCAGAATTTAGAATTGAACCTTGGATCACGATCAGAGGCAATCGAGAGTGGAACATCGTGCAATCTCACTACTTCCTTCACATATATACTTGCACGTTTTTCAAGTGAGAGGTCTTCCTGAATAGCGATAAAATGGGCAGTCTTGGTGAGTCGGTCAACCACAACCCATATCGCATTATTTCCTCTTGACGTTTTCAGGAGACCCATGAAAAATTCCATAGTAACATTTTCCCATTTCCACATGGGTATAGGCAAAGGTTGCATCATACCTTTGGACTTTTGCCGCTCAGTTTTAACTTGCTGACATACCAAGAACCTTGATATATATTCCGCAATCTCCTTCTTCATGTTATCCCACCAGAAGTGTTATCGGAGATCACGATACATCTTGGTACATCCAGGATGAATAGAGAAAGTTGAGCTATGTGCATTATCCAATAGCTCCTTCTTTATTCCGGGTGATGAAGGCACACAAAGTCGCGTTCCAAACCGAATCACACCATCATCGTTGATATGGAACTCTTGCAGCTTCCCTTCCTTTACTGCATTCACCCTCTTTTGCATCTCCATATCATCCCTTTGTGCTTCATTAATCTTTTGTTGGATGGATAGTTGCGCAATCATTTGGGCAAGGTAGGATGTATCCCCTGCCCTTACGATTCCCAAATCCATCATTTGCATATCCAACAAGATAGGGTCTTTCTCAATCCTCAACATGGATAGAGTAGCAGGTTATTTCCTGCTTAGAGCATCAGCTACCTTGTTCGCCTTTCCAGGATGATAGTGAATAGAGCAATCGTAATCCTTGATTAGCTCTAACCATCTCTTTTGACGCATGTTGAACTCCTTTTGTGTGAATATATACTTTAGGCTCTTGTGGTCGGTGTATATCTCACACTTCTCACCATAAAGGTAATGCCGCCAGATTTTCAAGGCAAACATCACGGCGGCCAGCTCTAGATCATGTGTCGGGTAGTTCTGCTCATGGATCTTCAACTGTCGTGAGGCGTAGGCTATCACATTATCATTGTGCATGAGTACACAACCCAAGAATTTCTTTGAAGCATCACTGTATATCACAAAACGTTCTCCACTTTTCGGTAGTGTGAGTACAGGTGCAGTGATCAGCCTTCTCTTTAACTCCTTAAAGCTTCCCTCACATTCATTCGTCCAGACATACTTTACCCCTTTCCTTGTTAACTTAGTTTACGGGCTTGACAATCGTGAAAAGTTTCTCACAAAACGTCGATAGTACCCAGCTAATCCAAGAAAACTATGGATTTCTGTGACACTAGAGGGCCTGGGCCATTCCTCCATCACCTTTGTCTTTGAAGGGTCAACAGAAATTCCCTCGCTTGTGATCACATGTCCCAAGAATGTGACTTGATTCATCCAAAAGACACACTTTCTGAACATGGCGTACAACTTCTCCTTTCTCAATGTCGCCAACACAAGTCTTAGATGTTCTTCATGTTCCTCCTTACTCTTGGAGTAGATGAGAATATCATCGATAAACACTACCACAAATTTGTCGAGGTAATGTCTAAAGACTCTATTCATCAAATCCATGAAGGTTGCAGGGGCATTAGTATGTCCGAAGGGAATCACCAAAAACTTATAGTTCCAATACCTTATACGGAAGGCAGTCTTCTGAATATCTTCCTTCTTCACCTTTACTTGATGATATCCAGAACGAAGATCCACCATTGAGAAGTATTGAGCTCCTCTTAACTGATCGAACAAGTTATCAATCCTTGGGAGAGGATACTTGTTCTTTATGATGATCTTGTTGAGTTCCCGATAATCGATACACGGCCGCATGGTACCATCCTTCATCTTCACAAAGAGAACTGGCGCACCCCAAGGTGATGCACTAGGGCGTACGAACCCTTTTTCCAGATGCTCTTGCAACTGCTTCTTTAACTCCTCCAGTTCGATAGGAGCCATCCTATAGGGGCATTTCGAGATAGGAGTAGCTCCGGGTATGAGTTCAATTGAGAACTCTACCTCACGATCCGGGGGAATTCCGGGTAACTCTTTGGGAAATACATCGCTGTATTCCCTTATGATGGGCATTTCCTCAAGGTTGGAACTTTCCTTTGACTCAAACATTTGGGCGAGGTATGTTTCTTCATAGGGAATCATCACCCACACCATTTAAGAATTTCTCAAAGGAGATTCATGATCTTCCTTGCATTTGAAGAGGAGCATGGGATGGTTTGGAATATGAAAATATATTTCCTTTTCCCGATAGTTGATATGTGCTCTATATAACGAGAGCCAATCCATTCCCATTATAGCGTCGAATTCCACCAAGGGAAGTATTACGAGATTTGCCGAAAGAATCTTCCCACATACATTAATAGGAGAAGAATCAAACACTTGGGTTGCAATGATTGCACCACTTGGTGTTTTTACAGATATCTCTACTTCAAGGTTTCGGGGCTTTGATTCTATAGTTCTATCAAACTTGCAAGATATAAAGGAATGTGTAGAACTAGAATCAAATAAGACTTTTTCCATTCTTGAGTGAATAGGAAGTGTACCTTGTAAGACTTCATTATCATGTTCCACCTCCACAGTAGTGATGGTATAAGCCTTCCCTTGTTCCTTTGGATTTGGTGGTTGTTGGCGCTGATTACCCACGAAAGCTCGAGGTTTAGTGCACTGGTTTGAATAGTGCCCTAGCTCCTTACAGTTGTATCATTGAACCACAAGTGGTTCTCTCCTTTCATCGGCTACATTATCCTTCCTTTTCATGTCTCTTCGACACTCGTGAGCTAGGTGTCCTTCTCTCCCACACTTGAAGCATTTCCTCATCCCTTTGAGGTAGATCCCATTGTGCAACTTCCCACATTTTTGGCAAGTGGGTCGTTGTGTTTTCTTCCCATCTTTATCACTAGATCCACCAGCTTGAAACTCCATCTTTATTTTTTTATCACCGTAGAAATGGGACCATTCTCCAAACTCCATATCCACATTGAGAGCACACCGAACAAATTCTTCATAACTCCCAAAGTCTCGAATTGAAAGATCTTTTCGAAGATGTGGTTTTAATCCACTAATGAATCTGAAAATTTTTCTATCATTGTTGATAACAAAACCTGAAGCATACCTTGCGAGCCTTGTGAAATTTGCTTCATAGGTTGTGACAGATTCTCCTTTTTTTGCTTGATCTCTATGAATTCTCTCTCCATCTTCGTGCGAAGAGTTCGTGGGAAGTACTTATTAAGAAAAATTAACTTAAAGTCTTCCCATTCCATCTCTTCAATTTCCTCCCTTGGCTTGATGTTCTTAATCAAAGCCCACCATTGATCAGCTTCTCCATCTAGAAGACAAACGGCTAGAGTCACCTTCTCTGTCTCGGAACAATGAAGAACAGAAAAGATCTTCTCCGTGGAGTTGACCCACTATTCCGCAACTAGTGGATCATAAGATCCACAAAACGTCGGTGGTCGTTGCCACATAAAACATTCGATATCTAGCTGCTCCCTCTTTGGTGAAGGAGGACGTTCCCCATTATTATGGTTATTATTCATAACCCGGGATAATTTTGTAAGAATCTCCATGATGTTTTGAACTCCACCTCCAAAATCATTGGGGATGTCTTTTGGGCAATCGTTGCATTAGCCTTCGCAAGAGTTGTTGGCCTGATTTCTCCTGGTTCCCACCATTTTATAAAATAGAAAAGGTTAGAACAAAACATAAGTAAACAATTCATGAATAACTTATCCTTTTAAACAATTATACCAAAACATAACATATGGGATCCCTAGGTAAATATCCTTGTGTGCATATTTGAACTTAGTCTCATGCTAGAGGTTTTCTTTAGGGTTCACTAATCCTAATTCCCAAATTAACTAAACCTTTCCTTTGATACCAACTATAGTGACCCGACCTTTTCTTACATTAATATTACATCATTTTAAAGATAAACAACATAATTGTATTACACATGGAGGATCCAGAGGTTTAGTGTCTTGGTAAAACTAGGACTACACATAACAAATACAACATCAAGCATAAAAATTCATTTAATCTCTTCTTCTATAGATTCTTAGTAGCACTTGCCCTCTCCATAGTACATGTAGCCACCTGAGGATATACATAAAAAGGGGTGAGCTAAAATCCCAGTAAGAGGATAGATAAGAACAATATAGCATGGGGCGAGCATAATCATGAAGAAGATCTTGAACATGAGAGGAGTATAAACAATAAACTTGAAATGTGGCAAAGCATAAAAATGAAACATCATGTCTTAGTGGATAACTACCACACATACTTGTGAAAAATGCTAGCATCATGTTCATGCATCATTTCACATTTACTCATGAGATTAATCACTTTACCCAATCCATTAGAGCGCTATATAATTCCGGGTGCACCCGTCACATTTAAACATTCATATTGCGCTATATAATTCCGGGTGCACCCATCACATCATAACATTATCATTATCATGCTTGCCACATAGAACAAATATCAAACATGTACATAAATAACCCATGGAAAGGAATGGGTTTCATCTCATAATAACACATTCATATGGTTTGGGTTCCCAAAAGAAATAGGGAACAACATACTTGATATAAGAACCATCAACCTTGAATGAGAGGTAAAAGGTTAGCTCTTGAAAGAAGAGTTCTTTTGGAAAAACATTTGATGGACATAAAACACTAGTGACAAACATGTATATCCCAGAAAAGTAAAGGAAAATATGAAAAAAATACCTTTTAGGAGTAACCATATCAAAAATGGAGTGAAAGTGGGAGAACCCGAAGGAAGAAAATTGTGTTCGAGATTTCCCCTTACCTTGTACTCGAATGCCTCCTTCTCTTTAATGTCCTGTATAATGACATTATATTCATTAATTAGAAATTCCAGAACCTTTTATACATTAATAGGGTTCATAATGGTTTCATTATTTCATATTATGTTCCTTTGGATGACTTATAGAGTTTAAAAACATTGATCGGGGATGTTTGTTTTCATGGTTTTCTTGAGCAGTCCACTTGTATTCTTAAATTGATGCTTGGGTAGATCATGGGTAAACATCCAGAACTGATATTACATGTTATTAATGATACTACAGAATCTTGAATGATTTTATAATGAGTTATATTAGATCCAAGTGGATGAATCATTAGATAAAAATTTAATGATGGTTATTTGGGTTAATTTGAGCGGTTTTTGGATCACATCGATCTTGTTTTAACATTTATCTTAGTAATAAGGCCATAGGTTATTTTAAGAACTTAAAATAGAACATAATACATATAAAAAATTCTGGTTCAACCATTAAAATAGTTTCATGACCAGATTGAAGGTATAAATGGAAGAAGAGAGCATGTTGTTTTTGAAGGTGATAAATTATCACCACATGAACATCGTTCTCTTTAATAAAATAAAAGGAAGGGGAAAAGGGTGTGGGGTGATATAATATAACATTAGAATCATAAAATTAAATTATATATATAATACTGGATTTACAGAACAATTTGTATGAAGATAGATAGAGAGAGATCAAGAAAAGAACTTGAACTTGAAAGGAAATTAAAGGAGAAGAGAGAGAGAAATTACCTTTAGAATCCTCCTCTTGAGATCCTATTTAAGGAAGCTAGGCTTGGTCTTTTGATGAGACCAAAAGCTTTTGGACGTGGGGGATGAGCTAGGGAAGGTGTTTGGGAAGAATTTAGTGATGTCTTGGAGCTTTAGAGGTGTGAGGAAAAGAGGGAGTGAAGGGTTGCTTTTATAGTGGAGGGGAGAGTGGTTTCCTTAATATAAAATTGATTAGTTTATTAATTTCACCTAAGACAAGGAATAGTGAGTCTTGGATGACTAAGAATAGTAAATTTGACTTGTGAATTCGGGATTTGGGTGCTTACATCACTTGTGATGTTAGGAATAGTGGGTTTTAATTAAAATGTATTTATATGATAAATTAATGTAATCTACTATTCATAAAAAATTCATGTATCTCATAAAAATCCCAAAATTTTACCCCAACCATTATTCGACGTGTAGAATCCAAAAATGAAGTCCATTTTTCAAAAATAATTTTGTAAATATTAATAATTTAATATTTAATTAAAATCATAATTTACTTAAAAAAACCGTTTTAAAAATTAAAACTGATTTTGCAGTTCTTTCAAAAATTACTTAGGGTCTTATAAAATTATCTAAAAACTATTAGACATTGATTCAACAATTTATGAATATATTTCAGGAAAATAAATATTCTTTTAAATTAATTAATTAATTATAATTATTTATTTATGACTTATAAAATACCAAAAACGTTTAGTAAGGTCAAATTATCACTTTCTATGATGTCTAAATTTTATTTTATTATTCATAGGTATTGTTACTCTTATTTACTATTCATAAGGTTCATATTACTATTGATAAGGGTATGTTACTATTCATAAGGGTAGGTTACTATTCACCAAATTTTTTTTTCATTGGACTCCAAAAACTATCTGGAACACAACCTTGAATGTGGGATTTTTAAATTTCCAAACATAGGGGTGAAAAAAAATTATGTTTAAAGGTCACTTATCACTTAGTAGTTCATTACTTTGTGTTTTTATGACATAGATATAAGAAGGGAATTTTCCATTTAAAAACATTGGGTCGTTACCGATGATGCGGTTGAGGAGACTGAGATTCAAGACTTGGAACATGTAGGCTGCACTGAGCTGGCCATTCTGAGCAGCCACGTGGAAGCACGCTCTGGCAGAAAAGTTTTGTGCCATAGTGAAACACTGGAACTGTCCCTCAAAGTACCTTTCCCTTCGCCTGTAGTAGGGGAGTTGAGCCGTGGCAATGAGGTGAAAGACACGATCATCCTCTTGACATAAGCGAAGGATCTCTGGACCGTTTTCTAGATCGAGAAAACGCTGGCAGGACCCTCGTAGGTGGAGAAAGGATGGATAATCCACCGTGCATGCCCTGATCAAGATGACTTCGACTAGCTCATCGGGTAGGGATGGGAAGTTTGTTTGACCATCCATCTGAAAGAAAACATCGAAGGGAAACTCTTAACAACATTGATAATGTGGAGACATGAAAGGAATCAAGAAACTTCTATTTATGAAAAATTTTACACGGAAAAGTCTGAGTTTACAAGACGTACGCCACAAAGAGTTGCAAAACTTCCTAACAGCTCAAACCACACACAGGACGAATAGACAGGATTAACTCATGGGAACATTTATAACGCCTCCTGAGTTTAGCGTGAGGGGTATGGAGTTGGGAAACATCGGTATACACTTCTTTCCTAAGAGACACACAGATAGACTCATTTTCCAATGCTCCAAAGTCCATTAACTGGACCCAGAAGCCATAGTGCAAAATCTGGCACAGGTAAGCCACTCGGAGGTCTCCGCAGCAGCAACTTCTTGAAAATGGTTATCAAGCATTGTGTCAAATTTCTCGCCAGGAGTGAACACTCAGAAGAGTCCTTCGTGATACCTTCCCCGTCGTGCATAAGAGGGAAATTGGGTCATCATCATTAAGATATAATCAATCCCCAATCCCCGATTAAGACTAAGCACCCTAGGTGAGTTTGACACGTCGTACAGGTTCTTACACGTCATGCGAATTTGGGCACAATTCAGAAAGTTCTCATGGCTAGCTAGAGATATAATGTTCTCTAGAGCCTCAGTGGGAAGTGAAAAAAGGTCGGTAGGTACATCAACCATCTTAAAGTTATAACATTTTTATTTAGTCAGTCATAGTAATACATTTATATCACTTGGTTTTCCAGATTTGCCTGAACCTATCCTCTGATACCAACTGTAGCGACCCCCAAACCCAGGGTGCTTAATGAGACATGACATACATAACATTTTATTGCATCATTACAAATTACATATCATGGCCCATTACTACAGAAGATCGCGAGGCTCAGGATTCTGGGAAACTAGCTGCTTCTGATTAACTTCATTAGTACCTGCCATGCCTGAAATTTTTTAAACAAAAATGCAGAAGGAGAAAATATGCCCAGTAAGGGGTTTTAAAAACGTTTTCAGAAAACACTTTCTCAAAACAGTTCCTTTGAAGAGAATAAAACATGTTGCTAAAAACGAAACATTATCTTTTCTTAAAAACATGAAATCCAAAAAATTTTAAAACCACTTGCACATAGAAGTATGTACTTGAAATACTCTATGTAGTAAACATGATCAGAGAGTGCAACATAAGAAAAATAAACAATGCATAATATCCAAACATGGATACTTAATTCTAAAAATAATTTTGTGGCTAAGCAGGGAAAACGTGCATAACATGGTTCATGAGAATATACAGTTCTTCTAACAGTTTACCACATGAAAAACAGTTCTTGTCACATAACTTACATTTTCATACTCATGAGAGCTTTCAACTAGGGGTTGTCCTTTTAGTTGAACTAACCCATGGTTAACCTTTATCATTACATGCAGAGGGATTGTATAATACTAGACTTTGTCAAGACCTTTCGTCAAGACCGTATAACATACTTAACGGGTCAAGGCTCACTGCCCACCCCATTTCCATTATAGCTCGAGCCATGGCTAGCTGCCAAGACCGTCGCACATAATCGTCTCATGAGACTCATGATTTACCCAATGCATTGGAGCGCTGTATAATTCCGGGCACACCCATCACATCATTCTTGTTGTGCTATATAATTCAGGGTGCACCCGTCACATGTCAGTCCTATACATCCCTCACATATCTTGACATGGTCATTCTTTCATAGGGTTTCATGCATTCTTAATCAACCACATTTTTACATACTTATTCAAAACTTGAAGAGAGTTTAATCATAAATAAGCTGATACATGCATGCTAAATTCATACACATAAGAAATTGTCTTAACAATTGAAACATGAGTTTTAAGGAAAAGAACATAATCACTTAACATCATAATACCCAATTAAAGCATGGTCGTTCATAACTTACACATATGATGACAAATGGGTATTGTGGGTGTTTAATTTACACTGTGTAAACATACATGTAGTTAGGGATACAATGTGCATAAACAAGTCCATCTTAGGAAAACCATGTACATAATTGTAAAAAAAACATTTTTATTAACACTTTAAACAACATGACCCCTTTTCTCTATAATGATTGTAAACACCATAAAAACATGTAATTGAAAACAACATGATGATATATATACCAGTACATATGCCTGGGTTTACCACAAAAAACCATACTCCAAGTTATACATTAAACAAAATAATGTTTGGAAAACTGAGTGGGGTTCCTTTATAAATAAAATAAATGAACTTAAATTTCATAAAAACTTCATCATACATATAAATATGTATATAAATATTTTTTGGGTATTTTTCATGAAATAATATGCTTTTGAGTAAAATCATCTTAATATATTGTACAAAACAAAAGAGCCAAATTCATCCCTTATTCAAATTGATGTACATGTATATCCATATGATTACATGTACATATATCTCTTTATGCTTCATATAATTGTGTGATTTACATGTTCACGCAATCATTCGACCACTCCATTTTTCATAGGCGAAAAGAAATTTAGGATTATAAACATTGAGAAAAGGTTGTATACTTGCGTATATCATCTTATACATATGTTTATATAAATGTATATATATATATACATATATATACACAATGTGTAAAATTCAAGATCCCGCACCCAAATAAAACAGATCCATCGAACCCTTACCCCAATTTTAGGATTTCACAAAGAGGATGACAAGATCGGTTCTAGGAGCCTCGCATAGGTGTACATGGTGTGTATGAGTATAGGCATATATATATATATATATGCCTATATATACTTTTTTGTAAACAAACACACTGAAGCTTAAAAGGAAAACAAGGCAGGATATTTCCCTTACCTGATCGAAGGGGATGAGTGGACGAAGCAAGAGAAACCGAGAGTATAAACACAGAAGGTATACATATATATATATATATATAACACAAATATATTTATATATATGTAAACCGACACTTTAAGAAAACTTAAAAACAGAGTTTTCCCCTTACCTTAGCTCAGAGAGGAGAGGAAAATACAGCAGCGACGAGGTCCAGAAGCCGGAGAGGTCAAGGAAGCCAGACGCAAACGTCCTGCTTCGGTGCAACAAGGGGTTTTAAAAAAAATGTAAAAAGAAGAAGAGGACTCTGGAGTCGTCGGCCCGAGTATCGTCGGTGCCGACTCATGGAAAGGAGAGAGCAGCGTGGGTCTATTCGCCGGCCTACGAGAGAAAAACGAGCCACCCTAACCTACTGGTACAGCGGTGTGACGAAGAAGAAGGCCGCGAGGAAGAAGGAGGCTGGAAAATGACGGACAGTTGAGATTAAAAGAGGGAGATCGTGCGGCTTAGAAGTGGTGCGGTTTTAAAAGAGAAGGGACGGCTGCGATCGAAGGGGGCTGGATCTGACAGCTGGGCAAAAAAAAGGCGTCAGTTTGACTGGTGGTGCGAGGAGGCAGACTCCTCCCTGACCTGTCCCCATTTTTTATTATTTTATATTAATTTTTTTTTTTGATTTCCTAGCTAGCCCGATCCCTCCCCCCTTTTTCCCCTTTTTTCGGCGCATGACCTGCTCCACGCGGGTTCTTTTTTTATCAACTATAATATCTCAATGTTGTTATTCTTTCTTTTATATTATTACCATTATTATATATATATATATATCATTATCATATGTTATCTTATTAAAAAATTACAAGATTACAAAACAATTATAATATAATTTATTATCCTATCAATATTCTTTTATTACACCAATTATAACATATAATTATTATTAACATACAATTATTAAACTAAATTTTATTATTTAAAAAAAAGGTCATTGGTCAATAAATATATATATATATATATTGATTCAATCAAACATATTATTATATTAATATATGTATATGTTTTATTCATAAAACATCAATAATTCTTATTGTCCTTATTATATTATCATTATTATTATTTTAAACCATAATTACTAATTACTTAATATTTCATTAAGAAAATTAAAGATTAAGATCATTGAGTAATCAAAACATAACACATATATATATTTTAATTTCCATTACAAGTTAACTACCTTAATTTTTCTTAATTAAAGATTATTATTAAACGTAACTACATTTTATCACACATAAAAGTGTGTTGATATAAATATCATCCCCATGAAACACATAAGTAAAAGAAACCATAATTTGACAAAGTTTCCAAAATAGTAAATAAAGGTCGAATTATAAGAGAAATAATATATCTAATTTGATGCAATATATATATATATATATATATATTACTCAAGGGTTAATACATTTTAGACAAAATAAAAACTCATTAGATTTAATATATTTAAAACATAAAATTTTAATTGCTCAAGTCAAGAATATACATGTAGTGAATAATAATGTTAGTTTTTTTCATAAAACATAATTCACATTTTTGGGAAAACAAGACATAAATTGATTAAATTATCATTGATGTCACTTTTAAACATTAAAGAAAATTACACAATTAGCATTCCGATCCTTTTGGGGTAAATCATTTTATTTCCAATGGTCAAAATAAAACATTAGATTCTTTGGGAAACCAACGGTCAAATTTATAGCTGTTTGGGGTTCAATGGTCAGATTAGGGTGCTTATAAAAGGTTCTGGTCTCAGGGTGTCCATTACTCCAAGCAACTGAAGGAGAAAAGGAAAGATGGTTCGTGTGATTCCCTTAGTTCTCAGCACAGTTGCAGTGGCTTCAGACATCCTCATGTTCATTCCGATGGATGCCCAAAACCCTTACCGCATTCTTGGGCTCTTAGTGGTTTTAAGCGATCTCCCCATTATTGTAATCGAGTTCTTAGTTGGGATTTTGGGTTAATTTATCTTCTTGTTCGGTCAGTGGAAGTTGTAGCCATGATGTTGCTTATTTGAATAAAAGGAGTTTTTATCCATTTGATGCATTTTATTATTGTTACCTTATTAGTTGTTTGTTGGTTCACTTAACGGGTGATATTGGAAGGCAAACTTGTCAAAAAAACAAAAAAAAACATGGTTTCTCTCGGGTCGTTACACACCAAGCCCAAGGCTCTCCACAATGGGTATAGATATGAAACTATGTGTAGCCCTCGTATTGAAAATTACTGAAGATAAGGAAGAAGCTACTAGAATAGTACCTCTGACTGTATAAGGTCCGGGATCCTCCTCCTGTTGGGTGTGCTGCATTGCATATGTCTTCCCAGTGTCGCGGCCCTACGACACAGCCTGACTACCCTGAGCTGTCCCGCCCTACTTCCTCTGAGATCATGGTTTCTGGATACCATGGCCACGACCACCATCTCTGCCTGCACGCCATGACGTATTCCAGTTCCCCGACTGATAAGAAGCCACTGGTCCTTCTCCCGCACGTGGAGTCTGCACAGAACCCCTCTCACTAGCCACTGGTGGAAACGACCTGCAAATGATCTGCAGATGACCCATCTTGTCAAAGATCAACACTCCACTGGGTCACGTGGACATTGTGGCCTCTTGTGACCCTCTCTTCCACACTGGTAGCACCTGACTGGGCCACTTGAAGAAACTGTCTGGCTGGTACTGTCACCTTGAGAGAAGTCCATCTTTCTTATCCACTTGCCATTAGGAATATTACCAGTAGCTGGTGATGAACCGCCCTTGTGCACACCACTAGATTCCCGCAGGTTCCTCTATGTAATCAGTGCCTGGTTCACAAAAGCATTTACTGAAGGAAAATTGAAAACATTGACCAGCACTCGGATGTCATAACGAAGACCATCCTCAAAACGTCTGGCTCTCAACGTCTCATCACCCACTAGCACGGGTGCAAAGTGCTGAATTTCGGTAAAACGAGCAGAATAGTCCATCACTGACATAGTTCCCTGCTGTAGATTCATGAACTCTCAAGCTCTATCTTCTCTCAGCCTCTTTGGGAAGAAGAAGTCATAGAAGACTGCCTGAAAATATTCCCACACAATTTCCCTGTGATGCTCTGATTCGGTGGTAACATCCCACCACCTCTTGGAAGAATAACACAGCATATAAGCCGCAAGGTTGACCCTCTTCCCTAGAGGTGTCTCAAGATGCTCGAAAATAGTCTGCATCGACCCCAACCAAGACTCCACAGCATGTGGTCCGCCATCCCTTGAAAAGGTAGGCGGATGTTGCTGCTAGAAGACAGAAGTCAGCTCGGCCATAGATGTGGCAGCCTGCGGTGCTCCCTAAATGTTCTTAATGAACCGCATAAAGCCTTTACAGAACTGCGCCTCTATGCCTGTGTTTGGTATAACAGCTGGCGCCGCATCTGGCTCTGCTGGAGGATCTGCTGGTAGCCCATGTCCCACCATCTCTGGAGTATAATCGTCACCGCTCTCCTGGCGAACAACACAAGGTCGTCTAGGCAGCATGACACTACAAGGTCAAAAGAACAACTTAGATCAATATTTATCATGACTGAATGTGAAGGAACCACAAAGGGAACAAGAGGAATAAGTCATTTTAAATGTTGAAAAACAAGACTACACGGCGTGTACAATGACTAAACAGTGTGTACTTGACTTCCCTTCCCCTGCCTGGGCCCTTCTACATGGCTAAGCCACACAAATCCCATTCAAAAAAACTACACAGCGTGTATAAAATCTCCACGGCGTGTATGGTTTTATTTTCCAACTGACCGTGTCGTTTGTGACACAGACGACTACTCGTCTTGACACTACACTGTGTGTTACACCCGCGCACGGTGTGTACATCACCTCGTTTCCCCACCACACGGCTACCACCAAATGGTCTGTCCTCGGAAAAGACTACACGACGTTTCCCAAAGGTACACGATGTGTTCATGGAGAGGTGACACTGACCCGTGTTGTTAGTTACATGGTCGAGTCCCCTGGTCACACTACACGGCGTGTTTAACATTGACATGACGTGTTCTATAAAGGAGTTCACCGACCTGGGTTGTTAGTTACACGGTTGGACTCCTGGTCAGACTAAACGGTGTGCATATAAAGTACACTGCGTGTTTTACCCTATCTCTTCCATTCCTCGTGTCGTCGCCTACATGGTTTTTGACACGAGAAGAGAATACACGGTGTGTACTCAGGGTACACGATGTGTACGCAAAAAGATTATTTTTTTTTCTGAACAGAAGGTCATACACGGCATGTTTTAGGTACTACACAGCGTGTATACTGGGTTTCTTGACAGTATGCCCAGAAACATCTTCCATAACCCAGAAAATACTGAAAAAAAACACCCAAGTAACAAATTCCTACTCATGAGGGCCCATACTCCCCACGAATCCATGTTTGACATCTTATCTATGTTATAACTAATAAAAAGTTAATGATCCACCAAATTCCGGTCAATGGGGGCCCATAATCCCCAGAAGCCAATGTTTGGTGTCCAATCTATAACCATGCTCAAATAAGAAAATACCCTATCAAATAGATAGTATTTCATCAGAGCATCTATCACAACAATGCACTTTTATAGTGCAACAAATATCACCACTACATGCAATTTCTAATGCACCTACATGGCATGGAAACTATGCATGGCATGTGATATCTATCATGTACCTATATGATGGATGATATGGAATACCTTCATCTCATCGGGTTGCAACTAAATAGAACCCACAGAAAAACTATAACAACACAATCTCAAGTGTGTCACCCAACAGTGAAAAAAAAATCGACAGTAAATTTCTAAATTAGTAAAATTTCAACACGAGGTAAAGTGGTTTTTCCCTATACATGGGTTAGATACACCTGGGTACAGCTTATTACCAACTACTGTTCTTCCTATCCCTAACTACGACTACAAATTGTAAGTCAAAGAAACGAACGCCTCTAATACCACTTTGTAACGTCCCGGTTCCGGGTGCCACTCAACGGGTGCCCCGAACCTGGTTCGCCACGTGACATCAATCATATTTCCCCAAATTTCAGAGGCTGCCGACTAGCAGCGAGGGACTAGGTATGATAGTGTAGAAATTATGCCCTCATTTGTCAAAGTGTAACACATCGGAATACAAAATAAATTATACAACAACAGCGGAAACAGTAATCCATACACAATTGAAATAAACAAATGAATTAGATATAACCCACAATTATATAAATAATGATGCAACATGCCACAATTCTATGAAAATAGCCAGAACATGTTACACATCAATACAGTATAACAAAATGCAGAGTATAGCAAAACAAAGCAAAATAGCTGGCAGTGGCATCTCGAGCCTAGGTTTGGTCCCATGCCCTCCTACTCCACAACAACAGTAAAGTTCCTATACAAGGTGTTAGAAATATATCTCAGTAGGCACCCACCAAAGTCTCGTGCCCAACTACGTGCAAACATGCAACAATAGTGTATAGTAGTAAAATTAAATAAACTAAGAAGTTATCAAAATTAACTAACATTACAGTTAAATTTACATTTAATTATTCATTTAATCCATTTAATATAAGAAAACACCACAGGTAAATTGTCAGCATCCTCAGACAACAAACCTTACCCCCATGTAATTAGAATCAAACCCGCAGGTATTGCCCTCAGGCTTAACAAAAATTTCCCTCATGCATACAAAGTGTTGCTCTCAGGCAGAGAGTCTATTTCCCTCAGGCATGGAAGAATTTTCCCTTAGTCTAAAAATAACTACTACCCTCAGGCTAAATAGTACAGTGACCACATGCTAATCACAACATTTCCCTCAGGTTAAACAGGTAACCAGGCCATGCCCAACATGTAAACAAGCAGTAAACACGCAATTCCTCTCAAGGAAATTCTATAATTACTAATTTTATGGAATACCCTCGGGTATCCTGGCCAAACAGCTAAACAGTGGAACACACCCCCGGGGTGGTTACAGATCCAAGCAACAATCCCAACCAGCATTTTAATATCACAATTAACTAACTATTTAATTCTATGTGTTTAATATAGAAATGGACTCAGCCACACGATAACCCAACATTGTTTTGTGGCACAAAAACGCACAAAACTCTTGACAGTTGAAAAACAAACACCAAGCCACCTATCTTATACGCCAACGAGCGCTACACACGAACATCAATCCCAGAAATACCCAAGAAAGACATATATCTGATGAAAGAAAACTTTCATTCAACCACAAATAACTCCCTTTTGGGAAATAATTGTTAACCACACACTAGGAGAAGAGAGGGATTTCCCGCGTGGTTCCAACATGATTGACAGAAGCGGGATCGGATTAGCGATGCTCGATCGGCGGATCTCCCAAGGTTCGACCTCCCTCATCTGCTCCTATCATCCGGTTATAAGCCTTTTCTATGAACAAGGGAGGATACTTCCCATTTAAGCAAAAAAAACAAAGTACACGGTGTGTAATTCGAAGTACACGATGTGTACTTCCTTCATTTAACTGTTTCTCTGGAGGCAGTTCCACACTATTCATCTGTCGACATGAGTACAAGACATGTACTCCCAACTCCATGGCGGGTACTGTCACCCAGCTGGCGGGTACTCCACCGCCTTACTGTTTTGACCTGCCGACTAACTACACGGCGTGTAAAGGACCACTACACGGCGTGTAGTCGGTTCCTACACCCTTCGTCGCCGACATGGCTACACGCCCTTTGTACCCATCCCACATGGCCAAAAGTACACGATGTGTGGAGAAGTACACGACGTGTAGTTCCAACATTTAGGATTTTTCCCATTTTCCATATTTTATCAAAAACAATTAAGGAAAAAAACGAAGAGGCTCGTACATCAAAAAAAAGAACCAGGTTATGACAATAAGATATTTTGCTGCTCCTGACTGATCTGAATCCTGTATAGCTACTTCTCTAATTGCCTGATATCCTCATTAATGTTTTAAAATGATTTCCTTCCCCATTCCCTCAGAATACCTTTATTGTGTTTATGTTTCACAAAAATTCTCTTGAGGGTCCTCTTAATGGATTCAGACCCCCATTCATCCAAGGGAATTTTCCTCCATCTGGGAAACACAAGCCATTCATTTTAAAAATAATGGAATTGGAGCTGACCTCGTAACCTGGGTGTTAACATAAAAAAATGAATTATGATAAGAGTGGTTCTTAGTATGTGTGAATCGAGATACTTCAGGATATGGAGCATGGTCATCAATACAAACAAAGAATCTATAATGATTTCTCACATGTTTCCCCATCCATGTGTATCTACATCATGTGAGATAAGAACCAGCTCTAGGAACTTGATTCATATTTCAGTAATCAATGCACTCAGAATATTCATCTCTCATATTCTCTTTAGGCTTTAACACTATATTAATGTCAATAATGAGCATCCACTTATGCTCCATCCTCCAAGAGGTGACTTTGATTTCCTCCCACAAATTCCTCATCCTGATGTAAGAAATGGAGGGATAAATAAAAGATACTGACATGTCCTGCCCAGCAAAGCTGCAATTAACCTGAACATGTTGATGCCCACTATCACATGAAGTAATCTTAATTTCATCATGCCTTAACACCCATAAGTTGTCAATAAGAGATGCATTTTGATTCTTGGAGACAATGCGTTATCCTTGGGAGCCTCATTTGAATCTTTTCCGGTTTTCAAAGTGAAATTTTGTATAAGAAATACTAAGAAACATCGTCTTTTAGGTCATAACATAGTGTCGAAGGGCCCTGACTGCGTGGGAATTTCCCGGACCATTACAATTTCAATAAGGAATACTCATTTTTTACTGGCCATGCCTCTTTTTAGAGGCCCCCCTTTTCTCTCCAATGAGACCTATTTTTACCCTCTATTACCCTTTCCGCCCTACCCCTTCTTCAGACAATGTCCAAGTGTAACACCCCAAGCTTCCACAGTACGGTTCTCTTTGTATAATACAGTAGCATGTGTTGTACACAACATCGAGATTCTAACACACCGCGACTAATCAACGTAGCTGTTATGAATAGTAATACCAAATTTTAAAATTTTATAAATTTTATCACTCAAAATTAACTTCATTTTTGGATTCAGAATATCAAAATTATCCTAGGGAAAAATTTTGGTACTTTTCGGATAACTTTTATATTTTGATCAATCCTAAAAATTACTAAATTTTAATTAAAAACAACTTTTTTAATCAAAATAATTAATAGTCATAAATTATTAATTTGAGTGGGTCTAAAGTGTATTAGGAATATATTTTTACCATTTAATACAATTTTGGTCATTTTACATAATTTCACAATTAAACCGAACATAAACAAGTTCCATTCTTTTGATAGTTATTATTTCTTAAAAACACACTTTTTATTTTGACAGCAAGAATTAATTTTAAATTAATTTCTGCCATTTATGTGTTTTGAATTTGGAAAAATGGACTCCAAATTTGGAATCAGGATTTCCAAATTGTTTAAATAGGTAACTTTTATTTTTGGACATTTTGAATAATTATTTCGGTAAATATTTTATTTACCATGGTTAAAGCGTAAATCAGATAAATAAGGGTAATAAATAATATTATAATAATAATAAATTACCCTAAAACGTGTCCTAACCCAATTTTTTGATACATTTCCGACCATGGGAATCTTTGGGTCGATTTTGGGACCCCATGGAGCCACTTGTAAGTGATAGTGACACATTATATTAATTAAGTTAAATTAAATACAAAAATGACCTAAGCATATATCTTTTAGAAAAACAATTTTTACATAGGGTTATATGTGTTATATTTTAGAATATAAATATTTATTAGAAATATGAAAAGATTTACTATAGAGTGGTATTTTATTTATAAATTTTAGACATTTAATAATAAAATGTATTTATGACAGAATAATGATGCAATATTTTTCTTATTATTGAATGAATCAAATAATTAGTATTATAAATTTTAAAATAAATATAATTTGAATGTTATGATGCCATACACGGATTTTATTTGTTAATATTACATTTTTTTTATTGCTTATATGAATTTGGTTAGAATTAATAAATTGTTAATACTTTAACAAAAATCAATTATTAAATATTTTCAAAATTCACAAAAATGAGTTTTTAAAAAAAATATTAAATTATTAACTGCTATTCTATTCCTAAAAATCTAAGTATCGGCCAAAGGAATTATATCATGATATTGGTATCATTAATGGACATCATGGGGGACTATTGGAAGTTTATATCATGTTTATTAACCATATAATATAAAAATACATAGAGACATGGTAAATATCAAAATAATTAACCAAGAGTTAAAACAAATGATAAAGTTATTAATGTGACCAAAACCAGTATAAAATATATTGGATGAGCTTTTATCGACATATCCCCACCATAACCTTTAAATAATATACTTTGGAGACATTATAAACTGAATGTAAATTTATTATAAATTAATACTTTATGTTTTTCTTAAAGAGCCCCTCCACCCCCTTATAAAAGGACACAACTTCTAACCAATTATTCACACATTCAAAGACTTTTAGTTCGTCCAAAACCTGCCCAAATACTCTCTCAACATCCCTAAATTAATCCTAGTGGCATTATTTTTATCATAAGCCAACCTATGGAGCCCTTTTTATCAAATCAAAAGGAAGAACCCAAAGAAGAGGTAATGTTTTCACCACCTTTTTTCAAGTTCCTTTCTTCTTCAACTTAGTATTTCTTGGTTATTTCCATTATAAAATTATAACTCTGGTATTTTATATATACTGGGATTTTATTATAAATATGGTACAACCATAATCAGTATTCAATCCATCCTTTGAATGACATGTCACCATACGTGCGTACGTACGGCTTACCGTCTCCACGTCGTGGTGTTATTGTTATGCAAAACATTTTTATTTGGATGGGTAGGATCATGATGTTTAATTGATGTAAATAATAAAAATAACATAATAATGATTCTTTATATATGATATACCATCCAACTATATATTATTTTAATATCAATAGATTGATATTGTCGCTCGTGCGTACGTACGGACTACCGTCTCCACGAACGATATGAGATTCACTCCCCATCGTATCCATTCTAGTATAATTTTCATTTGATGATTAAAAATAAGGTTTAAAAACTTCATATCATTCTTTATATGAATAATATACAACCTATACATAACAAACACGGCCTAGGTAACAATGAATATAAAAGAAAACGAGTAAGTTAACAACCGAAACGACGATTATACTTAGATATTATTAACAAATCAATGTTAAAAGATCATATATGATATCATATTATTGTATATGATTCTTTTATAATTTAATAATAATTATTTCACCATTTTACCAGAGGTTAACATACCCTCTACCAAGGAAAAGTACAAGTTAAGGGTTTTTTTCACAATCTCTTCATTATTCGAGGTTGTTTTTATGTAATTATCTACTAGGACCTCTTTATCATCCACATCCATGTTTCTTAAAAATGTATTTCAAAACATTCTTACTATTTTATGGAATATGGGTCAAATTCAATTATACCCTCATTTTACTTTTTATAAGTAGTTTATAATAGAATCTTTCCGTCGTTTTCCAAACAGGGTCCTTTTTAACCTTTTCGACAGAATTAAAGTAAGAATGTCTTTTTTTAACTCATACAGTGGGTGTGGATATTTTCTGCTGTTATAAAATTATAGAAGCTTCCATTACAAGCTTATAAGAATATTTTCAAAATAAATGTTTTCTTTTATAATTATGTGACTTTTAAATGATTTCAAAAAGAAGATATATTTCTCTCAAATAGTTTTGATTTCATCAATGTCAACATCCTTGGATGGATTTTAAGTTATTTAAAGTTGATTTATTATGATACAAAACATCCCTTTTGTATTGAAGGTTTTGTGATATGATTGACTGTGGATGTGTTATTTTTATACCATTCATGGACGATGGAGAAAGTATTGACATTTTTTATGCTAGTTTTATTATGAATGATTATGTTATGTTTAAACCTATTCATATGAGAAATGCATTGGACATAATAAGTGATGGGTGGATCCCACTATAGAACCTCGATGCATCGGTAGGTTTAATGAGACAAAATAGTGTATTGGCATGATTCCATGACAAAATCTTATTTTTAGTCTTGGAACGAGGCCTTGGCTACGTTGTTATGATAGTTTGGAATTATTAATTCCATCATAATTAAAGTGGTTATTGATATTGCATGTGATTATTCGATTTGTAGAATATACATGTGAATAAGTAAATGACATTATTTCATTTTATTTATGCCATATTATGTTGAAGTTCATGTTTAAAAGGCTTTCATTTTAGTTATACATTGCCTTAAATATTTTTTCTTATTTATGAATTTTTCCTCTATATTGTTATCCTTACTGGGCATTTGAGCCCACCTCTTTCTATGTTTTATTCTTCCCAAGAATGGAAGAAGTATTATTTGAATGACATACAGGGATAGTATGAGGGGATATGAGTGTGGACTATGGAGATGATGTTGTGGTGGTTTTCATTTTATGATGTAATGTAAACTTTATGGATGTATCTAGTATTTCCAAGGCTACTAAACTAATCGGTCTATCGAGACTTGAAATTTCTTGTGATAATGTTGATGTTATGTAATAATGCACCGAATCTGGGAAACTTGGGCTAGGGCTTTACAGTTGGTATCAGAGAAAGTTTAGTACAACCATTGGAAACTAGATTTAGATAAACAGTGATTAGAGAACATAGACCTAAGATGGTCTTTCAGGATTAGTATAGAAGAAATTTCTAGAATTTTGGTATTGTATAGATATTGTTAGTTTTACAAGAAATAAATTTTTCTATGGATACGAGCATTTAGAGGCGGCTGTAGCACAGATGTACCTAGTGGTAAAACGCAAAAACACCTATTCGAGCCAGACTCGAATGAGAACTGGTGCACGACAATGGGCCTTGCTGCACTCTTGGTTACGACACTCTTGGGGGATATGCTTCGGCTAATTCTCATTTTCTTTACAATCCATTATACAGGGTTTATGAGTATATACTTCCTCAAAGAATTTTTTTTTTATGATTATGGATTATATCCATAAAACATTCAATTTATGTTAAGTGTTTTACAAGTATGGAATTATGTATTTTGATTCATAAACTGATCTAGTTTATTCCATTGTTTAGAAATAGCACCTAGTGGAATGAACGGTAGCTGTATCAAAGCACGCACTCCATGTAGTGATTTCCCTCCTGCTCAAGATAATTTTAGTGGAGCTGGTGATGCAACTGGTGCTGATCAGCTAATCACCATACTGGGAAAACTCACTCAGGTTATGAATAATAACCTTACCCATATGGAGCACCCTGATCTGCAGTGTGGAGGATCAATGTTAGATCGCTTCATGAGGCAGAAACCACCAATATTCAATGGGTGTACAAATAAATTAGTAGCTGAGCAATGGATAAGTTCTCTAGAGAAAATATTCCATGCTTGGGGAGTAGTGAAAGGGCAAAAGTTATCATGGTAGTTTACCACATCACTGGAGATGCTGATCAGTGGTGGTCATTGATTCAAAACACGATGGAAGATGATGAAGTATTAAATATGGAATGGAGGGAGTTCAAGGAGATTTTCTTAGAAAAATACTTTCCTCAGGACAATCGACCAGATATGGAAAGGAAATTTCTGAGTCTGAGACAAAAGGATGATGAGAATGTCGCAAAGTATGAGGATAACTTTACAAGGTTATCATGGTATGATGGAGATTATATACGTAACCCATGAAGTATGATTGATCATTTCATTGATGGTTTAAAACCATTTCTTATCGAGCATTAGTCTCAAAATCCTTCTCTTCATAAGAAGACATTGTCTCATGTGCTATCAAGATAGAAAACGAATTCTCTATGTCTTATGACTTTAAAGCAAAACAAGAGAATAAGTGATCTGCTGATCAATCTGGAAATGGAAGTAAGGTGAAGAATGGAAAATTTGAATATCCATTCGGCATTAAATTTGGGAAGAAACACCCCCTTACTTGCTTAAATGGAATGGGAGTATGTTACAAGTGTGGTGAAAAAGGCCACCAAACTCATGATTTCAAGGGAAAGAGAGTTGATGTCAACGTGGAATTCTATAATTATAGAAAGATGGGAAATTATGCAAATGAATATCCTAAGAGTCAGGGGAACTTTCCTCAGAAAAGTCCAAGGGATCAAGTCAAAGCTTATTCTCTCACTACTACTGAGTTAGAAGCTCCGAAAGACGTGGTGGCAGGAAATTTAATGGTTTCCTCAAGTTTACAAAATGCTTTATTTGATTATGGATCATCGAATTGTTTCATATCATCCATGTTTTATAATAAAATTATATATTTACAATTTGATTTAACAAGGGAGTTGTCAGTTAAAACTTCTAAGGGAACTATCATTGCAACAAAGTTTAGTGAATCAGTCCCCATTAGAGAACCCAAATGTTCTTTATCCACTGATCTCATCGTCATACCTATTATTTAGTTTGATATAATCCTTGGTATGGATTTGATTTAGGACCATGATGCGAATAATTATTTTAAGAAGAAGGAGGTTAAATTTATTGATGATGATGATAAGGAACACCTTATTTTTAGAGCAGAATCGTCACCACCTAATTCTTATCTAGATCCACCCGAGTAGCTCAACTAAATAACATTATTGGCGAGGAAGATAACGAAATTATTGTGGGTGAGGAATGAAATGTTCAAATAGAGGATCTGTCAATTGTGAAATAATATGTAGATATTTTTTCGGAAGATTTACATTGACATCCTTTAGAACGAGAAGATGAGTTTTCCATTTATTTAATTCCTCGTTCAAGTCCTATATCGAAGACCCCGTATATAATGCCCATTGTGGAATTAGTTGAACTAAATAAACAATTAGAATAATTGAGTAATAAGGGATTTATTCAACCTAGTGTTTCTCTATGGGGAGCCCCTAACATTTTTGTTAAGAAGAAAGATGGATCTATGAGGTTATGTGTCGACTACTGGAAAATCAATGCTATAACAATAATGAACAAGTATCCCCTACCTCGCATTGATTATTTATTTGACCAACTGCATGGAGCTCAATACTTTTCCTAGATTGACCTTCGATCTGGATACCATCAGTTGTGTGTGATGAAGGAAGACATTCC
The DNA here is from genome assembly GCA_963277665.1 of Viscum album. Lineage (NCBI taxonomy): Eukaryota > Viridiplantae > Streptophyta > Magnoliopsida > Santalales > Viscaceae > Viscum > Viscum album. The sequence continues at coordinate 560,765,627 of OY728147.1, read as the reverse complement.
GAAGATGGCATTTTGAACTACGTACATTCATTACGAATTTACAGTAATGCCTTTTTGATTGACTAATGCACCCTCTATATTCATGGATCTAATGAATAGAGTTTTCAAGGGAAATTTCGATGATTTTGTGGTGGTATTTATTGTGGATATATTGGTATACTCCAAAAGCTACGAAGAACAAGAAAATCACTTGCGCGTTATCCTGATGACTCTTAGAAGACATGAATTATATGGGATGTTTAGCAAGTGTGAATTCTGGCTTGAGGTGTTTTCTTTTCTTGGCCATATTGTCTCCAAATATGGAATCTTTGTTGATACTTCTAAGATAAGAGCAATCCATGAATGGCCAGCGCCTACGAGTATAACTGAGGTACATAGTTTTATTGGTTTGGCAGGTTATTATCAACGTTTCATCCGGAATTTTGCCCGATTAGAAAACCCATTAACAGACCACACACGTAAAGGGGTTAAATTTGATTGGACAAAAGATTGTGAGGAATGTTTTGAAAAACCGAATATAATATTAGTCAATGATCCTATATTGACTCTACCATCATCGAATGATGTGTTCGTTATTTGTAGTGATGCATTGAATAAAGGACATGGTTGTGTCCTTTTGCAGAATGATAGAGTTATTCCCTATGCATCCCGACAGCTGAAAATTCATGAGAAAAACTATCCTACTCAAAATCTTGAGTTAGCTGCTGTAATATTTTCTTTGAAGATATGGAGACACTATATCTATGGTAAAAAATGTTAGGAATATACTGATCACAATAGTTTTAAGTATATTTTCTCATAAAAAGAACTCAACATGAGGCAAAGGAGATGGCTTGAACTACTCATGGATTATGATTGAATGATACACTACCACCCGAGGAAGGCAAATAAGGTGGAAGATGCTTTGAGTAGGAAGGATCATGGAGTTTTGAACAACATGAGAGTGGAAAAAGATCCTATATACATGGATCAAGTGAATATGGATATGGGAATTACCATGGAGGGTGAAACATCGATACTTTTTCAAATGGTTTCTAAACCATCATTATTAGAAACTATTAAGTGTTCTCAGACAGATGATGATGAATTTCAATAAAATATTAAAACTGTGAATGATTGTAGATTGAGTGAATTTGTGCATGAATATGGAATTTTGAAATTAGGGAAGAGACTTTGTGTTCTCAATATACCTGATCTAAAAAGGGAATTTTTGGATTATGCTTATAGTACCAATTTCTCTATACACCATGGGAGCACCAAAATGTATAGAGATTTGAAGGAAAATTTTTGGTTGGACATAATGAAGAAGAAAATTACAGATTTTGTGTCAAGATGTATGGTTTGTCAAAAAGTGAAAGGTGTAAGGAAACAGCCCAGAGGAGTATTGCAACCTCTTCCCATACCTGAGTGGAAATGGGATAATAACATGATGGACTGTGTTATGGGACTACCAAAGACTCCTAGAAGGAATGATGAAATATTTGTCATTGTTGCTCGTCTTACCAATTCAGCACATTTTCATATTATAAAGGAGGATTTACCACTTGAACGTCTAGAAATACTATATATTAATGATGTTTTGGGACTTCATGGGGTACCCCTATCGATTGTTTCGGATCGTGATCCCCGTTTTACTTCAAGATTCTAGAAGAGTCTTCAGAAGGCATTGTATACTGAACTTCATTTGAGCACTGCCTACCACCCTAAAATAGATGGACAATAAGAAAGGACTATTTAAATCGTAGAAAACAGGTTGAGATCATGCTCACTTGACTTTCATGGTATATGGGATCAATATTTACCTCTGGTGTAATTTTCCTATAACAATAGCTTGCATTCAATTATTCAGATGGGACCATATAAAGTGTTATATGGAAAGGGATGTCACACACCAATCTGTTGGGATGATGTTGGTGAATGAAAACTCCTAGTCCCATAATTGGTGGAGGAAATGATATAAATGGTGAAGGTACTCCAAAACCACATCAAAGCATCTCAAAGTAGGAAGAAGATCTATACCGATAACCGAAGGAAGGATTTGGAATTTCAGGTATGAGGTCATGTTTTTCATGAAGGTAGCTCCATGGAAAGAAGTTATATGTTTCGTTAAGAAAGGTAAATTGAGTCCCAGGTACATCAGAACTTTCGAAATTCTAGAACAAATTGGGGTTGTAGCTTACTGTTTGGCCATGCCGCCAAATCTCTCCAATGTTCACGATGTGTTCTGTGTATCACTGATTAGAAAATACATGCCTGACCCAACGCATGTACTAACCTATGAAGAATTATAACTAGAAAACGATCTATATTATTGCGATGAGCCTATTAGGATTCTTGATATAAGAGAACAAGTGCGGAGAAAACGGACGACTTGTCTAGTTAATGTTTTATGGAGAAACCATAAGATGGAAGAGGCAACGTGGGAACCCGAGGAACTTATGATGAAGAACCACCCGAGTCTTTTTATGCATTAATATTCTAGATATTTTGAGGATGAAATTATTTGAAGGAAGGGATAATGTAACACCCCAAGCTTCCACGGTACAATTCTCTTTGAATAATACAGTAGTGTGTGTTGTACGCAACTTCGAGATTCTAACACAACGTGACCAATCAAAGTAGCTGTTATAAATAGTAATACCCACCTTTTGAAATTTTATAAAATTGATCTCTCAAACTGGACTTCATTTTTTTATTTATAATATTGAAATTATCCTAGGGAAAAATTTTGGTACTTTTTAGATAACTTTTTTATTTTGATGAATAGTGAAAATTACTAAATTTTAATTAAAATCAACTATTTTAATCAAATTAATTAATAGTGATATATTTTGATTTTGAGTGGTTTTAAATTATATTTAGAATCTATTTTTACAATTTAATACAATTTTGGTCATTAGAGATAATTTCACAATTAAACCGGATATAAACAATTGTCAATCTTTTGATAGTTATTATTTCTTAAATACACGCTTTTTGTTTTGAAAGTGGGAATTAATTTTAAATTATTTTCTGCCACTTTTGTGTTTTGAATTTAGAAAAATTGAATCCATATTTGGAATTAGGATTTCAAAATTTTGTAAATAGGTAACTTTTATTTTTAGACATTTTGAATAATTACTTCGGTTAATATTTTATTTACCATGGGAAAAGGGTAAATCTGGTAAATAAGGGTAAAAACTAATATTATAATAATAATAAATTACCCTAAACCGAGTCTCAACCCTATTAGTTGATACATGTCCTACCATGGGCATCTTTGGGCCCTATGGATCCACATGTAAGTGATAATGACACTTTATATTAATTAAGTTAATGTAAATACAAAAATGACATAAGCATATATCTTTTAGCAAAACAATTTTTACATAAGGTTATATATGTTATATTTTCGAATATAAATATTCATTAGAAATATAATAATATTCCCTACATAATCGTATTTTATTTATAATTTTTAGACATTTAATAATAAAATTTATTTATGACACAATAATGTTGAAGTATTTTCCTTATAATGAAAGAATCAAATAATTAGTATTATAAATGTTAAAATAAATATAACATGAAAGTTTTGATGACATAAACGAATTTTATTGGTTAATATTACATTTTAGGATTTCTTATATGAATTTTTTTATAATTAATAAAGATGTTAAGACTTTACCAAAAATCAATTATTAAATATTGTCAATATTGACATAAATGACTTTTTAAAACAAGTAATATATTATTAATTGATATTCTATTCCTAAAAATCTGAGGTTCTGAAAAATGACTTATATCATGATATTAGTATCATTAATGGACCACTTGGGGGTCTCTTGGAAGTTTATATTATGTTTATTAACCATATAATATAAAAATACAACGAGACAAGGTAAATGTCAATCTAATTAACTATGAGTTAAAACTAAAAGATAAGGTTATTAATGTGACCCAAACCGGTCTAAAATCTATTGGTAGAGTTGTTTTAGACCTATAACCACCTTAAACTTTAAATAATCCACTTTGGATCCATTAGAAACCGAATTTGAATTTATTATAAATTAATACTTTATGTTTTTCCAAAAGAACCCATCCTCCCCCTTATAAAAGGACCCAACTTCTAACCAATTCATCACACATTCAAAGCCTTTTGGATTGCCCAAAACCTGCCCATATACTATCTAAAATTCCCTTAATTCAACTTATAGGCCTTAGTTTGATCATAAATCCAACCTATGTAGCTTTTTTGATCAAATCAAAAGGAAGAACACGAAGAAGAGATAATTTTTTCACCAACATGTTTCAAGTTCCTTTCTTCTTCAACTTCTTCTTTCTTTTTTATTTCCATTCTAAAATAATAACTCCAATATCTTATATATACTGTGATGTTATTATAAATATTTTACAACCATAATCAGTATTCTATCCATCCTTTGAATGACATTTCACCATACGTGTGTATATACGGCTTACCGTCTCCACGTCGTGGTGTAATTGTTATTCAAAACACTATTATTTGGATTCATATGATCATGATGTGTTATTTATTTAAATTATAAATATAAAATGATAATTATTCTGTATATATGATATACCATCCAACTCTATATTATTTTAATATCAAAAGAATGATATTGCCGCTCGTGCGTACGTACGGACTACCGTCTTGACGAACACGATGAGATTCATTCCCCATCGTATCTATTAAAGTATAATTGTAATTTTATGATTAAAAATAATGTTTAAGGAATTTATATAATTCTTTATATGAAAAAGATAAAACCTATCCATAAAAAACACATCTTACGTAACAAATAATATAAAAGAAAACGAGTAAGTTAACACCGAAAACGATGATAATAATAAGATATTATTAACAAATCAATGTTAAAAGATCATATATGATATCATATTAATGTATATGATTATTTTATAATTTAATAACAATTATTTCACCATTATAAAGGAGGTTAACCTATCGTCAACCAAGGAAAAGTACAAGGTAAGGCTTTATTTCACAATCTTTTCATTATTCGAGGTTGTTTATACTTAATTATCTACTGGGACCTCTTTATCATCCACATCCATTTTTCTTGAAAATGTATTTCAAAACATTCTTACTATTTTAAAGAATATGAGTCAAATTCATTTATACCCTCATTTTACTTTTTATAAGAAGTTTATAAAAGAGTCATTTCGTCGTTTTCCAAACAAGGTCCTTTTTATCCTTTTTGACAGAATTTAGGTAAGAATGTCTTTTTTTATCTTATACGGTGGGTGCGGCTATTTTATACCATTATAAATTATTAGAAGAATTCCTTAAAATATTTTAATAATATTTTCAAAGTAAATGTTTTCTTTTATAATTATGTGACTTCTAAATGATTTAAATAAAAGATATATTTCTCTCAAATAGTTTTGATTTCATATATGTCAACAACCATTGATGGATTTTAAGCTTATTTGAAGTTGATTTATTATGATACAAAAATTCTATATTGTATTGAAGGATTTGTGATATTTGTGGCTGTAGATTTGTTATTTTTATACCATTGGTGGTTTATGGAGAAATTATTGACATTTCGTATGCTAGTTTAAATAAGAATGTTTATGTTATGTTTAAACCTATTCATATGAAGAATGCATTGGACATAATAAGTGATGGGTGGAGACCGCTATAACTCCTCGATGAATTGGTAGGTCTTATGAAGCAATCTAGTGTCTTGACATGAGGCCTTGACAATATCTTATTTGTAGTCTTGGCACGAGGCCTTGGCTATGAGGTTATGATAGTCTGGCATTATGCATTTCATCATTATGAAAGTGGTTATTGATATTGAATTGATTATTCTATTAGTTAAATATCCATGTGAATAAGTAAATGGAATTATTTCATTTTGTTTCTACCATATTATGATAAATTTAATGTTTAAAAGGATTTTGTTTTAGTTATACATTTCCTTAAATGTTTATGTTTATTTATGAAAGTTTAGGCTATATTGTTATCCTTACTAGGCATCTGAGGTCACCCCTTTCTGTGTTTTATTTCTCCCAAGATGTGAAGAAGTATTTTATGAATGAACTGCAGGGATATAATGTTGGGATATGTGTGTTGAATATGTAGACTATGTTGTTGTAGTTTTCATTTTATGATGTAATGTAAACATTTTGAATATATCTAGTACTTCCAAGGCTACTAAACTAATCGGTCTTTCGATACGTGATATTTCTTTTGATCATGCCAATGTTATGTAATAATGTAGCGACTCTAGGAAACTGGGGTTAGGGCGCTACACCAAGGGAAATGATAATATGGATCTCCTTAGTCAACTCATTTTCCCCACTATCTCCCTTAACAGTAGCAGTATACGGCTCCAGTCGGTCACTGGGAACTACTGAAGCCTCTTATGGGTAGACTGTAACTTTTTCTATGACTTGATTCTCCTTCTCCAACATACCCTTGGTGAAATCACTCAACATCCCAACCGTTACATCACTGACACAATCATTTGTTTTAGCAACAGTCTCCCCTAGGTTGGTAGTGAATTCATTTTTATGCCACATGCCATTATCATAAACAAGCCTTCCATACGTCCCACAACTGGAGGTAGTAACGACACCCCTGTAATGTCACGACCCATCCTCGAGGCCTGTTCCGTGACTACCACAAGCCCGCCTTCTATAGGCCAGGGGCTGGCGACTAGCACCAAGGGGTAATTCCTGGAAAAAAGGGAAGGCATTACATTTGTATAGTAAAAAAACACCACAGAGTAAGCAAGCAGAAGTAAACACTAAGTAAAAACTGGATACAACAGTAAGTGCATAAAAGTAAGTGGGCTAGAATACAAAGCCAAACTGAAAGTAAAGTACAACTAAAAAGGGAAGTACAACAACTGAAAAGTAAAGTCACAACATCGGACCTTCCACTGGTACTCCTACCTGAATGGTAGGTACATATAGCCTCCACAGCTCCTCGAGTCTAGTCGTCCACTCCAAATACGTCACGCCCAGTGGTCCACCTCCAGGTACTGACCCACTCCACAAGCCTCCATCACGATCAGCGATGTGCGTCGTCTGCAACCAACACAATGTAGTGCGGGCATAGCCCGTGCAGGGGTGAGTATAATCTACTCAGTAGGGACCCCAAGACCCCCAAAGGTCTACCAGAATCCACAAAGGATAATCCACAAAGGAAGATACAATCATGAAGTAACATTTGACACTACTTAGGTATATGCCCATTCATATACCTAAGTCATCAATTCCAGTTCGGCTCCAACATCCGAGCCCAAGTTCGTTCACATCCACACAGGATAGCACAACACAATCTACATAGGAAAGCAAAACAAGATTCAGCTCACACAGGTATACTTCTTCGTATGACGATAGATATGATCAGATATTGTCACTGATTCATCTAAGACGTCAGACCCACACATGATCGATAGGTACTAACCCCCACAATGACCCACAATGGATCGATAGGTAACTAACCCCGACAATGACCCACAAAGGATCGATAGGTAACTAACTCTCGCAATGACCCGCACAGGATCAGACCCACATAGGATCTGTAGGCGCTAGCCCACACAGGACCACAGAGCGCTGAATCACACAACATCTAACCCACACATGACCGGTAGCACTGATTCTCGTAGGATCGATGAGTGCATTAGTCATCGCCATCGAATCCACAGAGGATTTCTGTACAGCCGTCATCGTCGTCGCAGTCACAGCCAGCTCTAGGGTTCCGGCACATAGTAAGCTCATTCGGGAGGGCCTGCTCCATGATCCTAGGGGATGACACATCAACTGACACATCGTCCGGATTTGATGTATCCAAATGTTTAATATAATCAATAGGAACTCAACGTCACAGGCGGCGCGTCAATCAGACGCCCGGTCTGAGAGTTATTGGCATTTTGGTCCCAGGGGCCCAATTGGTTTTTAAGTCAAAAACAACGCCACCATACACCAACTGCGTCCAAGCCTTGAGCGGAGTAAGACAATCGGTATGTCTCACTAAGAGGAATCCATCAAAGTCGACGGCACGTCAATTGGACGTCCGGAGCACAAATTATAAGTGTTTCGGCTCCGAGGGCCCGGTTAGTTTCGTGTACGAACCAACCCGGCCGAACCCAAAGTACTCTGAATCCTTGAGTGTAGTTTACCATAAAAGACCGTCTCAATCCAAGGATCTCTACGCAATTGACGGTGCTTCGATCGGAGGTCAGTAGCCCATGTTATGGGCAACGGACCGAAAAGTCCAGTATTATGGGGGTTCGGGCACGTTCCGACCCGGCCCGGTACCCCCTGGGGCGGCCTGAACCGGGTCGACCAGACCCGGGTCCGGCACGCATGGGCACGGCTCGGAGGCTCGGCCGAAACGGCCGAGCGTTGAGACGCAGGGGGGGCACTGCCCCCAGCTTGTTTGTAATTGCGGCCCCACGGGGGGCCGCTCCTTGTCAACGGATACGGTATAGCGCCGCATCCCGCCTCCCTCTGTCCTGCGCGGTCGCGGGACCTATGGCCTGCCACCGCTGCTTCAGTCGCGGCGGCTCTTCCCAGAGGCACGCCAGGAACCGCTGCCTCTGGCTGCCGGCGGAGTGCTCCGCGAACCACCGGACGAGCTCCGATGGTCGATTTTGCCTGCCGTCTTCGGCAACGGCCTTCCTGGGACCGTTTCTTCACTTCGAAGACCTCAAAACGACCATGCAACATGCTTTATTATCGCTCGCCGATCTGCACACAAAGAACGAAGAGATGGTGGGTTCAGACTTGTTCGTTGGTCCACACCCACAGCGTTAGCGGTTTAAAAAGGCTTCCGACAATTTTTCAAACACGTGCCGAGAATATAAATCACATAGATTTAAAAGAACCAAAACCCCTACCTCGCCGAATTCGTTGAGCGAGGGTTGGTTGCGGAAGAGGGCGTCGTGGAAGAAGCTTCACGGAAGAAGCGTCGCGGAAGAAGCGTCACTGAAGAAGCATCACAGAAGGAGGATCATCGCGTCGCGGAGAAAGGATTCGTCAGCGTCGCGTCGTTGATCTCCGAGGATCCGGAGTTCTTGTCGACCCTCATCAGAGGTCGGATTTCATCGCGTTCATAACGTTCTCCAAGTTCTTCACATTCTCCACATTCTTTGTGAGGAGGAAGAACATCAAGAACCTGAGATAATTCTCCCAATTCTTCTCGCCCAACCAACTTTAATAAAATTAGAATTGTCTTATTTTATTAACACATGCCAACGTTTGAATTTCAAAATGAAACAACCAATTAATTTTATTAATTGAGGAGTTTAAAACCGCCCAATTAACGAGGCATTTATTATCAAGAATAAACGCAGTGGTTGACTTCATTAAAAAGGGGTGCGAGCGCGTTACTTAATTAAAGGAGGGGTGTTGAAAGGGTTGAATGAAACAGTGGGGTTGGCGTGGACCCCACCCCACAAATATCCTACCTAGTGTTGTAGGATATTGTGGGTCCCACTTGAACCTCTTATCTTAGGTTAAACAACACGATGTCAAATAAAAATTGTGCGTCCAATTTTTATTTTATTCCTTAACTTAAGCCCAAAAAAATTAAAAGCCAAACCCGAGAAAACGCAACTCCGGAGAAGGGTTTCTAAGCAATTACTGGCGCTGCGATTCCATTGGTACACTCTGATTATGATTTTGAGCACCGGTTCAAAAGTTATAAAAACCTGCTCGTTTGTTCACTGGACGTACCCGAGCTAAACATCGGAAAATGATTCCAAGCACACCGGGCCTCAGAATCAGGTGCCGTCGGAAACTGCGCTCTTGTAAAATTGCCAAGAAAATTAAGAAAAAGATTTCCATAAATTTTATGGGTCTTCACATCACTCCCACCTCAGGGCTTTACGTCCCCATAAAAAAAATCATAAACTAGGGAAACAAATGTGGTTATTAATCACGCATCTGATCCTCTTGCTCCCATGTACTCTCCTGGAGGATCCCGCGTTTCCAACTGATGCGAACTAGAGGAATCGACCATCCACGTAGGACCCACTCCTATTGATCCTCAATCTCCACTGGGACCTCTGCAAAATTCACCCCATCATCAACGTCCATCTCCCCATGTTCAATGATATGCGTCGGGTCGTGCACGTATCTCCTCAGCTGGCATACGTGGAAGAGGTCGTGCACCCGGTGCAACTGAGGTGGTAGAGACAGGCGATAAGCCACCTCTCCAATCCTGCTGAGGACCTGGAATGGTCCGATGAAGCGTGGAGACAACTTTCTGCCTCGTCCAAATCTCCGTAATCCACATCAAGGTGAGACCCACAAGAAGACGTGGTCGCCATCCTCGAACTCTAGTGGCCTACGCATCCTTTCAGCATAGGACTTTTGCAGGCTCTGAGCTGTCCTCATCCGCTCCTGGATGACCTGGACCTTCTCTGTCATGGCCTAGACCATCTCTGTTCCCACAAGTGATGACTCCCCAGGGTCTGTCTAGCACATAGGTGATCTGCAAGGTCAGACGTACAATGCCTTGTATGGTGCCATCCCGATGGTGGAGTGGTAGCTGTTGTTGTATATGAACTCCACCAAGGGTAGGTGGTCCTCCCAGCTATGACCAAAGTCGAGGACAAATTCGCGGAGCATGTCCTCGAGAGTTTGAATGGTCCTCTCCATATGACCATCTGTCTGAGGGTGAAAGGCAGTGCTTAGACGTAGCTGTATCCCGAACGCCTCCTGCAACCCCTTCCAAATCCGAGAAGATAAGAGAGAATCTTGATTGGAGACGATAAATGATGGCAAACCATGAAGCCGTACAATCTCTTGAACGTAGAGACGTCCCTTGCTCTCCACTGAGCCCTGCTCCCTGATGGGTAAGAATTGAGCCGACATGGTGAGTCGGTCGACAATCACCCAAATGGAGTCGTGACCTCTGGAAGTGCATGGTAGTCCAGTCACAAAGTCCATAGATATGCCATCCCACTTCCACTTCGAGACCTCCAAGGGCTGCACCAAGCCTGCTGGTACCTGGTGCTCTGCCTTCGCCTGCTTCCAGGTGAGGCATCGAGAAACGAACTCAGCAACAACCATCTTCATGCCCGGCCACCAGTGTTGTCTTCTGAGATCCTGGTACATCTTCGCCACTCTTGGATGTACCTCCAAAGGGGAAGTGTGAAACTCTCTCAGCACCTACTCTCGTAAAGCAACTGGTACCAAGGTACGTCCTCTGAAAAGGACATCGTTCTCTCCTCCCATGGAGAATCCATCAGGTGCATGTCCTGAGGATATTTGTGCACGCCCCGTCTCACAGTCGGCGTCCCAACTATGTGCCTCTCTGACCCGCTGCAGTAGAGTAGGAGTGACTGTGAGTGACTAAAGGAAGGCTGCTCCATCTCTATCGACGAAGGATATCTGCAAAGTGGCTAGCTGCTCTATCACCTCCCCATGTAGCTGAATTCCTGTCCTCCTTCTGAGAGCATCGACTACTACGTTCCCCTTCCCAGGAGTATAGACAATCTCAGAGTCATAGTCCTGGAGGAACTCGAGCCATCACCGTTCTCTCAGGTTAAGGTCCTTCTGCGATAAGATGTACCTGAGACTCTGATAGTCAGAATAGACTTTAAAGCGCTCTCCCATCAGATAGTGTCTCCTTGTCTTCCAAGAGAAGACCACTACTGCTAAATCCAGGTCATGGGTAACGTAGTTCTTCTCATGCGGCCCCAACTAACGTGATCCATAGACGATAATTGCCCGCTCCTACATCAAGACACATCCGAGTCCGGTCCCTAATGCATCACAGTAGAATACGTACCCTACTCCCTCCTCTGGAAACCTCAGGATAGGTGCACTGGTCAATCTCTGTCTCAGCTCTTGGAAGCTATCCTGACATATGTCTGCCCACACAAAGGGTTTCCCCTTCTTTGTCAAAGCTAAAAGTGGTGCCACAACTCTGGAGAAATCTGGCACAAATCTCCGGTAGTATCCATCTAGTCCCAAGAATCTCTGCACATTCGTCACGCTCCTGGGTGGCTCCCAATCTAACACTGACTCGATCTTCGCCGGATCCACCGCAACTTCGACCTCATAGATGACGTGTCCCAAGAAGTGGACCTCATGTATCCCGAACTGACACTTCGAGGGCTTTCCATAAAGCTGGTGCTCTCGGAGTGTGTCTAGTACAACTCGCAAGTGGTAGGCGTGCTTCTCCTCAGTCGTCGAGTATATCAAAATGTCGTCAATGAAAACCACGTCAAATTGATCGAGGTATGGTTGAATGATCTTGTTCATGAGGCCCATGAACACTGCTGGAGCATTGGTTACATCGAATGGCATAACCAAGAACTCATAGTGCCCATACCAACATCTGAAGGCTGTCTTCTGCACATCCTCGTCTCGAACTATAAGCTGATGATAGCCTGATCTAAGGTCTATCTTTGAGAACCACCATGTTCCCTTGAGCTGATCGAAGAGGTCTTCAATCCTCGGTAGTGGATACTTGTTCCTCACTATCACCTAGTTCATGAGACGATAGTCTACACAAAGTCGAAAGCTTCCATCCGCCTTCTTGGCGAACAATATCGGGGAAGCCCAGGGTGAAACACTGGGTCGGATGAATCCATTGCCCTGCAAGTCCTCCAACTATACCCGTAGCTCTTAAAGCTCAACGGGAGACATCCGATATGCTTGAGTGGATATCGGGGATGTCCTGGGGTACAGGTCAATATAAAAGTCTACCTCTCTTCGAGGAGGTAGTCTTGGAACGTCGTCGGGAAAAACATCTGCACACTGATCCACCACTACAAGAAAAACATGACTCTGCACGTCAACTGATCCTAGGATGAGGCTAACCAACTGATGAGTGATGGGTTTTCCTCTTCTCTACGAGAGTCCATTCTGTGCTGCGAAGGCTCCCTTCTCTCCGGTGAAGGTGAACCTGCTCCCGTCGGTTCGTACACTCCGCACCTTGCACCTAATACAGTCAATCTGATAATGGATTGTAGATAACCAATCCTTTCCCAAGATGACGTCGTAAGGACTCGACTCTGCTACAAGAAGATCTCAGCTAAAGATCTCGCCTCCAAGAGTATGCTCACACTGCAGGGACTAGTGTGTAATCGTCGAGTCTGCTCCGGTGGGAGTCCCTAGCCGTAAGGATCGAGCCAACAGCTCTGTCAAAAACACTGAGCTTCGAAAAAGGGCAGCGGCTATGAAATAATGACTCGCTCCTGTGTCTATAAAAACTGCAGCAAGGGTGGAATAGACACAGATAGTACCTCGAATCATCTCGGGAGTGCCGTGGTTGTAGGCCTCCGCTGCCTGAAGTTGTGCCAGTCTATGGCCGCCAGCTCCCTCTGGTCGGGGTGGACCTCTTGGTGGAGGTGGTGGTGGTAGAGCCTCAAAGCGTCACCCACCACCTTCTGCTCGACCAACTCCTCTTCCTCGTCCTCCTGCTCCCAGCGAACCGCAACGGTCGACCCTCTACCTTTGCCCAGGTAGCCCCTCAACCATCTTCTGCTCCTCGGTACGGCAGGTCGAGCAGTCACGAGCCATGGGGCCCTTCCTGCCACATGTGTAGCACTGTCTGCCTCTCAAAAGAATGGCTCTACGTTATATGCCCCCCACTGTTGGGCTAGTGTCCTGAGGTCGTATGCCTGAGGGTCTGGTCTTCTTGGACCTCTGCAACATCTGTCGACTGCTGGCTGTAGAAGACTCCGCTATGTGCCGCCCTGCGGTAGGTCTCGCTGCTAGTGTAGGCTCAGCAAGCAAACTCTCGATCCGAAGGACTCCCTCCAGTAACCCTACCTGTGTCGGAATGCTGAGGGAGATCAGCGATTCCCTGATCTCATGACTCAATCCCCTCTCAAACTTCTGGTCTCGTAAGAATCGGTCTCGTACCATGTACGTCGAATAGCGCGAGAGATCAGTAAATCTCGCCTATTACTGGGAGACCATTATGTTCCCCTGCCGCAGCTGCAGAAGATCCTGGATGCGCACTGCACAGAGGATGGCTGGGACGAACTCCGAGCGCATGAGGCTCTCAAAGTCTGTCCAGAGAAGATATGCCTCATCGTGCACTTGGAGCATCAAGCTCCACCATCTGCCTGCTATCGCGTGCAGTAGGCTCGCTACGAGGATTACCATGAGGTCTTCTGGTGTCCTCACTAACCTGAAAACCCATAAAACTTCCCCCACCCAATCCTCGACTGCATGAGGGTCCGTCTCCCCACAGAACATGGGTGGTCGTTGATGTTAAAACTCGTTCAGTGTACTTAGGCGACGTGCATTATCAGTGGCTGGGGCTGGTAGCATCAGTGGCTCGGCGGGTAGAGGTACCGCTAGTGCCTCTGCTGTCAAAGGGCCCTATACTGACGCGTCGTCGCTCGGTGGGCTGTCTTCATGCACAACGCTTGGAACCCTAGTCAGCTTCCATCACGGGGCCATCCTAAAAAGATACAGCTGCGCCACAGTCAGAACAGTGTACCTGGTGAAATGACACAAGGTAATCACACGGAAAACGTGGAACACACATGCAATCAATGTTTTCATCCATTAAGTCGGAAATCAGAAGTCATGGTCCTAGTGTGTGGATACGTCGGCCGCCACACCAACACTGGACTCCCTGGAATGATAACCACACTTGATACTCTTAACAATATTGCTTCACATAGGAAAAGATCAGAGTCCTGAGTTCTGCGGTAGAACCGAACTCCTCTGATACCAATTAGTCACGGCACAGGCCCTGAGGATGGGTCATGACATGTAATGGGTGTGACAGACTCATAGTGTTGACCCTCTTCCAACTCATCTTCCCATAGTCTTACACTCAAGGGAATGAATGTATTCCATGATTTAAGAGGGTGGGTAAATGCCCACAGTATGTCTCTTTCGGGCAGCCTTGGAGGGGAAAATCTATGTGAGGTTCCCTTCTGGATCAAGAGTTGGAAAGAGATACATACACACATCACTTCCAAATCCTTTAACTCTTTTTAAATTGGTAATCCACACCGAGTGCATCATGATCATCCCCTGGCCAGTTAGGTGAGCCCATTATTACCTGGGCAATGACACACTGAGGAAGGGAATCCGACCAATCTGCAACTTTAACATTATAGGAAGAGGGTGTCCTCTCATCAACCGTGCTCTCCACATCTAATGCAGGACCAATCGGTTCCCCATTGGTAGGATTATCATTAACCATGGCCACAGAGGAAGAACCCCTCATATTCAAAGTTTCATTCTACAATTGACCATGTCCATGGTCATCTCTGTTTTTCACTAGGGTCTCTATAGAGATTTTCTCCTTCCCCTTCCTTCTTCTACACATGTTGTTATCATGGACATTCATCTTGGAATAATGAAATAATTTGTCCCACTTGAACTCATCAGTCATATGTCCAAAGAATAAGTAGTTCAGACAAAACATTGGCTTCTTCTCATAAAAAATTTCATGCTTTATGCTGTCATCCCTTGTTGTTATAACCACCACCTCAAAAAGTATAGCAGTTATTTCAACTTCATCCAAAATTATAGTATAATTCCCAATCCTCGGATTGTCTGTCTGTCATACAAAAAAATGTGGTTTTCTACAGAAAAAGAAATGTCCCATAGGATCCTTGGATTATAATACATCAAATTTAGATTTTATATTATGATCCATAATTGGGTATGAGTATTACAGACATTCATGGGATCTAAATTACGATCCCATTCCTAAACATGTAGAAAACCAGGGCTCAAGGAGACAGTTCCCTTGCTCCATGATTTCCGCTTACCCTCATCTGAGGGGAAGACAACATGATAATAACCTCATCCCATCACAATCATTATTAAATCATCAAATACCCAAACCTATACAACCCTTTTAGTCAGATCATGAAACTTTCACAGCCGCTCACCCTTAGGAATGAGGACTCTCGTGATAACCAAGTACCAACAAAGGCTGACCCTTTCCTCAACCGCTTCCTGATTAGAAGACGCATGGGAAATCCTACCTTTCCTTATCACTATCCTAGGTGGGGGTGCTTCAATGTATGAGAAGGATGCTTCAACTACATTTCTCACCACTTTTGAAAAATTCCTCTTTATCCCCGCGTGTTCATTCAAAGAAGCTACATTAATAGCCTCACCCTTCTTTGAAAACAAGAACATCTCATTGTGACTAATAGGCTTAGCACAGGGCCTCTCGTCACTAGCATGATCCGCACACATCCCTAGGGTGTGGTCAAAGGTATCATCAGCTTCGCCAAGCTTAGGGTTTCCTCCCAGTTCCCCTTAATCAATCTCTCTCATATCCTATTTAAATTTGAAAATATTATACTAATAAAAAGGTGAGAAATTAGTATAACCAACTGCACTTAATCATCTGAAATAGCTAATATCATCCCCATAAAGTCACACTAACGTAATAATATTTCCAATTATAGTATCATAATAAGAATTATATAAATAAAAGGGATGTGTATGGATTCTTTGTGGTTGTGTGATACTGTTTATTTTATCATCCCCATGACCTAGGTATAGATGGATTCTGAGTGGGGATATCCAGCCTCGGTGGGGGAGGACCTTCACTATCCATGGAAGAAAATTTACCCTCCTCCTTCTTCCCCTTTTGAATTCCCGATTGACTGCCATGATATACCATTACAACCAATGTATGAATGTTCCATAGTGTCCTGATGTACTTTTGTATCTATTGAATTTTTCCTCGGAAATTGTCAACACTACTTTACTATTTCGTATGACATTGATAACACAATTCAAATAATGGAGTCCATCCATATAGTTTTTCACCCATTTTATTATTCGATCATTTGATTTATTCGAATGTTTTATTTTCTGTCTCCCCAACCCCAATTACATCATGATACATTTTTTTAGAAAAATATTTGTTATTTGAATGGTTGATCTATAATGAATTTATCAATGAATCCATAATTTTCCAATTTTTATAATCAAATGACTTTCACATTAAGTATGATTCGCTGACCAAGTCGATCTAGGTAATATTTATAGATCCCATTATACATTATCATAATACATCCATTATCCATAGGTTATGTAATCTATTAGGATTTTACCTTTGTTCTGAAAAGATGACTAAATAATATTGTCAACCGATTTCATTGAGCGTCTCTGTTGAAGTTGATGTTTCGTAATCTCCTGTGGAGTCATTATGGTTTTCTATTTGTGTGGATTTTGCGTAAAACAAATTGGTTATTTTCAAGTCATGGTTTGACTTATAATCAATGTGTATGAAAATGGGGAATATTTTGGAACTGTGTAGGGATATGAAGTTGGACCAGAAGTCAGATTAGGGATTGAGGACCCATGCTGAAAATTTGGTATCTATTTTGTTTGCCAATTAGGAAAATATTCCTTTATTTGGAATGGAATTTGACCACAGATGTTTCTGGGATTAGGGTCAGGAGTTGACATTGGATTTTTAGGGTCATGGTGTGGATCCTGTAAACTATTTCAGTGAATATAAGGACACATATAAGAATGTAAAAACTATACCTCCAGGCCCAGTCATGTATAACGTCTATGGTTGGTTAAAACAAAACATGGATGGGGTGTGTGACCTAGTGTCTTTTGGGGTTCATGATAAAGAGGTGGTCATGGGTGTTAGATTGAAGGATTTTCAGTATTCCAAACTCTCATAACTCTATTAGATTGAATTATGGAGGAATGAGATTCCCGTGTTAGTACAAAGGACATGAGGTTGACTTAGGAAGGTTTTTCAAGTGGGGGAATCATTGAGAGGGTGAAGACTATAGTTAGGATGAGGTCAAGAGGGAGAAGATCAAATATTAATATGTCTAATGAAAGTGAATCTATCAAGGAAATCCTAGGAATGGAGGGGGGTTTTATTGGTCTTGAAAATTGACTTAAAGGAGTGGTGATTGAATATATCGTTCAATATATTAAAGAAGATAAGGTAGTTCTATTTATGTATTAGAATGTGGTTCCCAGTTATGAGTCAATTGATGAGTGTTATGGTCATTTTTACATGATAATAACTATTATTTCTAGAATCTTAGGATCCCCAGTTTGAGGAGGAGGACGAGACACATAGGATATCAGAATGAGACAAATGACAACTCTTACATACCAATAAAAATGATAACAAGATCCTTCAAGATGTTGAATGTCAAGATGATGGAAAATGATTATAAGGCTTCTAAAATATCTTTTCAGAAAGAGGATATGGATTGTGGTGGGTACGTCCCCAATGATTTCTCTAACTATTCTATAACAGGATACATGTGCATCTCATGAACAATCTCTAGAGCTACTTTTTCACTTTGATGAAAAATGGTCTAAATGTTTCAGGTGATTAATTCTATTAAAGATGATGCTTACATGGTGATGGGAAGACCATTAAGAGTGAATAACAGTGATTAGAAGTGTATATGGATTTAATATAAAGGTGATATTTTTATAAGGGGAATCAATGAAGGGAAGATAAATCAAGGAGAGTACATAATTCCTTAGGACATGCTTTCATATAAGTTTGAATACTTCTTAATGGAAGATCTAGATACTCTGGTTAGAACTCTCTAATTGAAATTATATATGTAAATTGGGTTTGGTAGACTATGATTTTTATTTCATGTATTTTTTATATCCATAAGTGTTTGAACCTTGTGGATTCTCAATTTTCCATTAAATGTGATATGATAATAAAAAAGTTAATGTTCAGTAAAATATGTAATTGGGTACCCACAACATAACACTTTCACACAGGGGGTACGCTTTCAGACCCCATAATACGATTTTTTTAAAACTCCCATATCATTTATATAGTAAAAATTTTTAAAAACAACTAAACCATCACATCAAATAACACACAACGATTCACTGGTTTTCACATCACATCCCAGCTTATGAATCATAGTCCATAACAAGATAACCTTTTTGATGAAAATTTGGATATCCCTTAACATCTTCAAAAATTCAATAACTTTAATAGTTGGATATCATTAAAAATAATGAAATCAACAACCTTCCTAGAACCCACCATAGAAACCCACCCACTATGAAGAAAATCATACTCTCAACAATCACATTCATATGTGAAAAATCAGGTAGTGGACTATTGGTTTATTAATTAATATTTTTTCATGTGAGAAAATCATGTAGTGGACTATTGAGTATTTTAATGCTCATAATAATATTTTCTCATCTTCATTTTATTTGTGGATTTCCTATCCACACATAGAGTGTCTATTTATTTTATAGATTTTCATATGTCATAACTATCACATAGTTAATGTGTTCGTATAAAATTATTTTTTAATATTTTATTACTTTCGTAGAATTTCCACATAATGGATCCATTTTAAGTAGTTCAGTACTAAATAAAGTTATCGATATCAGTAGATTGTTTTATATATGTGGATTATGGGTAATTAATTTCCTCATAGATGAAGGGGGAGTTTTGGGGTGATCAGTGGGAGATGTTTAGGTAAAGGAACATTGACCCATGTATATGTAATGGGTAATTTTTTTTAAAAAGATATATGAAATTTAAATGATAAATATGATCCTTCCATGAAATACTAAAATCGGATTGATTTATGAAAAATTCATTCAGATAATGAATGATTTAAATATTTCTACCATAATATTTTAGTGAAAACAAACACTCATTCATATTTTGGAGAAGGATTAGTTGAATATTAAATGAATTTGGGATGGTTAGATTTAACATTATATTATAATGAGAAACAAATGTATTAGATTGATGTGATATTGGTTCATATGGATCATAAATGGTACAATTATTTATTTTTAAATTTTTTATCCAATCTGAATTCGTGTTTTCATAAAAATATTTTTATTAATAATGAATAAATATATGACATCATAGATTCAATCATAATGATATATTCTGGGTAAAATGCATATTATGCTACATAAAAAAAATCAAAAATTCCCTTGGGATCATTGTACAAGGTATCCATCTGAATTCACATTCATATTCTCATTTATGACCCCCTGATGAGTGATATTCTATTTTAATAATAATATAATGTTTAATTGATTGATTAGATAATATTGAGAAATGCAGTCATCGTATGGATTTTTTGTTCATTCTAATAAACCAAAATTTATAATTGGATCACAATAAAAAAAATACAATTTTTTTTTGCATATTTAATTGGAATTTTATCATTAATAAAATTTTGATTCTGAAATAGCCAATTTGATCACACTAAAACATTTATAGGACATAGTGTTGTCTGTTCGGCTCATAATGATCATATATGTAACGATGATAATTTGCATAGGTTACATTCCAATAAATTATTCATTTGATCAGTACTGACCCCCACATGGGTGATGTTTTTCAACAACCCCTCTATCCAACAGTTCACCTCCTTGGTGGATAATTTAGAAAGAAAGATAATGATCCCTCAAGTCCAACCAGTAGTACACCGTGATTTTATGATTTGCAACGAAGTTGTATATAAGGTCACCAATATGGGATTCCTTATACACAATGGAACAAAAATAATGATCAGCAGATAGGTTATTAACCATAGAAAAACTCTTTCATATATGAAATAGTACAATCCCCAATATCCAATGTTTAGGTAATATCAATGAAATTAAATGAAATTAATGATGAAAAACATAAAATTCATCCAATAGAAGAAAATAAAAATATCTGAAAATCCATCATTTTGATATATATTTTAGTCAATGATTTCATCTAAATAATTTAAAATATTGGATATATATACATATAGTGATCAACCATATATACGTAATAGGATTATACACAAAATCTCCTATATACATTTGAAAATAGATTACTAATTAGAAAGTGGGAAATTAGTATAACCAAGTCCTCTTAAACAGATAAAATAGCTAATATCATCCTCACAAAGGCACACTAAAGTAATTAAAGTTCAAATTATAGAATCATAATAATAACTATATAGATAAAAGAGATGTTTATGGTTTATTTGAGGTGGTGTGATACTGTTTATTTTATCATACCCATACCTAGGTGTTGATGGATTCATAGTAGGTCCATCCACCCTTGGTGGGGGAGGGACCTTCGTTGTCCATCGAAGAAAATAAGCCCTCATCCCTCCCATTTTCAAATCACGATTGAATTCCGTCATACCCCCTTACCCCCTTAGTATGAATGTTCCATGGTTATATGATGGACTTCTGTATCTATTGATTTTTTCCTAGGAATTTTCAAACACATCCTTCGAATTTCATATGACAAAGATAGCACAATTCAAATAATTGATTCCCTCCATAGAGTATTTTATACATTTTATAATTGGATATTTGGATTCATTTGACTCTTGTATTGCATGTCTCCCCAACCCCATTAACATCATGATAAAATTTTCTTCAAAAGAATATTTTTTCATTAAATGGTTGATCTCTCATGAATTAATCAATGAATTCCTATTGTTCCTCTTTTTATAAACATATGAATTTCACATTAATCATGGTTCCCTTACCATGTAGATCTAGGTAATACTTATATATCCCATAGTCCCTTTATATAATACTTCCATTTTCCATAGGTTACGTAATCTATTCGGATGTTACCATTGTTCTATCAATAGGACTAAATCATTTTTTCAACTGATTTCACTGAGTGTCTGTGTTGAAGTGGATGTTTGGAGATCTCCCATTGATTCATTAGGGTTTTCAATTGGTGATGATTTTTGGTAAAAAAAATTGTTATATTTATTCATGGTTTGACTTCTACTCAATGTGTATTAAAATGGTGAATATTCTGGCACTATGTAAGCATATAAAGTCACTCCAGAAGATAGATTAGGGTTTGAGGACTGGTTCTGATAATTTAAAATCTATTTTTTTGCAAACAAGGAAAATATGGCATTATTTGGAGTGGAATTTGACAGAAGATTTTTCTGGGATTAGGGTCACGAGTCGGGATTTGATTGTCTTGGTTATAGTGTGGATCCCATGAAATTTTGAGGGGAATATAAGGACACCTATAATAAGGTAAAAACTATACCTTCAGGCCTAGTAGTGTATAATGTCTATGGATGGTTGAAACACAACATGGATGCGGTTTGTGGTCTAGTTGAATTATTGGGTCAAAATAATAAAGTGCACATGGGTGTTGGATCGAAGGATTAACATTATTACAAACTATCATTGCTCCATCAAATTGAATTTTGGAGTAATAGGATTCTCATGATAGTAAAAATGACATGAGGGTGTCTTACGAAGGTGGTTCAAGTGGTGGAATCAGTGAGAAGGTGAAGGATATTGGTAGGATGAGGTCAAGAGGGAAAAGTTAAAATATTAATATCTCTGATGATGAAGAATCTATCAAGACAATCACAAAAAATAAGGCACCAGTTACTGAACTTTGTAATCAATTTTAAAGAGTGGTGAATGAATACCCCGCTCAATAGATTGATTAAGCTCAGGTAGTTTTAATTAAGGAGTAAAATATGTACCCCATGTATGAGTCAAGTGATGAGTATTATGGTCATTTTTCACATGATAATAAATATTATTTCTAGGATACTAGGTTTCCCTATTTGAGGAGGAGGAAAAGCCACATAGTATTTTAGAATGGGTAAAAGGACTACTCTAACATACCAATAAAAATGTAAACAAGTTCCTTAAATATGTTGAATGTCAAGTTGATGGAAAATGATTTTATGGCTATGGTGATATCATTTCAGGATGAGGATATGGATCATGGGGGTAAATTCCCAACGTTTTCTCCAACTAGTCTATAATGGGAGTCATATGTGTCTAATGAACAATCTCTAGAGCTACTTTTTCAATCGAATGAATATATGGTGTAAATGTTTTTTGTGATTAATTTTATGATGAATAAAGCTTAAAATATGATGGTAAGAACATTAAGAGTGAATAACAATGATTATAATTGTATATTCATTTAATAAAAAAGTTATATTTTTATCAGGGAAATCAATGATGTGAATATTAATCAAAGGGAGTATGTAAAGCCTTAGAACAAGCTGGCATATCAGTTTGAAAACATATTAAAGGACAATCTAGATAGTCTGGTTTGAACTATATACATGAAATTATATATGTAAATTTGGTCAATTATACTATGTTTTTTTGTCAATGTGTTTTTTATATCCATAAGTGTTTGAACCTTGTGGTTTCTCAATTTTCCATTAAATGTGTTGTGATAATAAATAATAATAGTTTTCTGTAAAATATATAATTGGTTACCCCACAACACACCACATTCCCACTAGGGGGATACTTTCAGACCCCATCATCATATTTTTTAAAACTCTCAAATCATTCATATAGTAATCATTTTAAAAAACACATGAACCAGCACATCAAATAACACACATTGATTCATTGGATTTCACATCACATATCATCTTAAGAAACATAGTCCTTAATAAGAAATTTTTTTTCTTGAATAATTGGATATCACATAACATCTTGAAAAATTCAAAAACATCAATAGTAGGTTATCATTAACATTAATGAAATCTGAAACATTCCTGGAACCTACCATGGACACCCACCCAATATAAAGAAAATCATACTCTCATCAATCACATCCAGATGTGATCTGGGATATTAAATCCACGAGGTAATTTTCATAAGAACATATAATGGAAGGGATATTGGGGAATAAGTTGTAGCTATCCATTCATACCATCCATCTGAATGTTCTAAAAACACCACAAAACATTTGGTTTTTGTCATATAGATATAAACTCATTTTTGGTGAATATTGAAATTTAAAATAAAATAAAATGTATAATAGTAAAGAACATTATCGCACCATATTGAAATATAATTAGAGAACCACACCCCTTCACAACATCGTAAAAAATAATTCAATATCACATCCACTATATGTGTATATTCTAAATAAAATCCATACGAAAGCAGAACCCAAACCACAAGACACATTCCCAATGCATTCTAAAGCTAACTCAATTTTTATATTTCCCTAATACCAACAATTAAATGTAACCAATCCTTTATTTTCATATTAATAATCAACCACTTTATCTATACATCACACATTACATCAAGAATTCACTAGATATTAAATCCCATTCAATTTTAGTTCCATTAATATGGTTGAATATACATCAACTCATTAAGAAAAAATACCAAACACGAATTCCACATTTCTAAATTAACATCACCAAATAATAACCATTTTTAATTAAATTAATCAACATTAAATAATCAATATATTAATTATAATCCCTTTAATAATTCAATTATTCCACGGATAATCAAATTTTAACTACAAAGACACATATAATTAGAACCCAATGTTATTAATGAAACCTATAATTACTAGGAAAATACACGATCAAATAGAATTCCATCAATAATTACAATATCAACAAATTATTAATTCATACAACACCACCACTATGCTCCCATAAATCAATCTCACCAATAACAAAAACCATAATTCTACACATTTCACATGCCATAAAAAAGCAACATCACAAGAAAATGGGATATAAAAAACATCTCATTTACCCCTAAATTGTTCAATGTTTAACATTAAGGGATTATATAATTCAATGTGTTAGGAATTAAATAATATAATCTAGAAAGAAAATATTTTGGGGACAAAACACATTTCATTATCAAAAATAGCTGAGACACATCATTGAGATGAAATATCATTGAAAAAATAAATTATAATCTTAATTTGAAAATCACTATAAACACCCAAGATAATAATTGGTTAATAAATATTAACAAACATGATGAAAAACATAAAAAATCATTTTTCATGAGATAATATTTTCAATTATAATCACATATTCGAAACATGAATAAATATTGTAATATATAGGTGTATCCACTCACACCCTTTAATTTTCATTTTACAATTTATTTATCTTCATTAAGAATGTTAATACCATCTTCTAAAGGAAAAAATAAATTAAGGATCCCTCTTGACCATACTACTATGGAATTAAAAGGTTCCCCAATAGAAAAGAAAGAATTTTTAATGTTTTAGAATACAGAGTGAATATAATGTAGATAGTAGCCGTAATGAATATAGAAGAATCCCTAGATGAATTTATAATTGTCTTGATACACCATGAAGGTGAATGAAACAAATGTGGAATAAAAGGGGGTTTAAACATTCCATAGTATCAAATTTATAACATCAATTTTTATCCATCCTTAGATTATAATTGAAATTTCCTTATTTTATTCCATATAGTATTTTCATTCAAAATATATCATAATTATTATTAATGTATTAAATTTAACAAAATTTGATATAATTTAAATGATTAAAATGAAATTAAAAACAATATTTTTAGGATGTTAAGTAATTCTAAATGTGTTTAAAAGGTTTCTGGAAGGAAAACATGGGTTTTTAGAATAATTTTTAATCATACATAAATCATATGTGATGTGAATGTGCAATAGGGTTTTACAGTTTCAAATATTGATATCAGTATATAAGATGAATAAATAAATGGTTCCCATTACAGAGAGATGGGTTCCCATTATGAAGGCCTTAAATAATTGTGCTAACCCTTATGTGAGTAGGAGACTACACATATACAACGTTATGTATTTCAGTGCAACCATTATGAAATTCATGAGATACCCTTATGTGAGGATTAAAATTTTATGCTTACCCTTGTGTTAGGTTTAGATTAACCATAGATAGGATTTAGTATTAATGTATTACCATTACATGAATAAGTTAAAACATCTCTTAGGCTTTAAAAATCCTTTAGAAAATATAATATTTCTTTTACCACCAATACAAAATGGGGAAATTTCTAGTTGAACCTAATGTGACTCATCCCTCATGTGAATACCCATAAAGAAGATTAGGTAATTAAGTGAAAACATTACAAAACTAGTTGTACATTTATACACATTATGATATTTCAACGATACCATTACATAGTATTAGAAAATATATACATAACCTTTCTATGATTGTTTAAAAGATATGTTCTTGTAATATTGGTCATAGAAAAATTGGGTTACCGAAACATATTCTATTAAAACCCATGGTAATCTGTATATAACTTCAATTTCATATGTAATGGTAAATATTTCATTGAAAATATTTATTTTTAAATTATTCTCACATATTTGTAATTATGATAATTGTTTATTATAAATCGAAAACCAGAAAAACACTTCTAAAATATTAAAATAGCCTCAAAAATCAAAAAATTATTTTCCAAAAATACTAATTTGTAAAGTGAAATTAATTTTATAAAACAAAGAAATTTTTAAATTTTATAGTATATATATTGATTTATTATATAAAATTATTTATAATTTATTAAATCTCTCCCATACCACTAGACACATTAGAAATTTAATGCATGGATAGAAAATATTATTTCACATTTTATTAACTTTCATTCACACAATTTCTTTCTTAGAGAATAAATATAAAAAATGGAAATAAGAGAGAAAGTATAGGAGTTAATTTAGTCACCCCAAGAAATAGTTATCAATGACCTCAACTTATTTGAAAAACTCAATGAATGTATACAAAGCATTCTAGGGGATACACCTCTTGAATAATATTAAATCCACATAGCAAGACACATCATAGAAAACATACAATATATAATTACCAGAAATTCATTATAAAAGTAAACATCATTGGATACTATCACTTCATATTTTAAAAAAATGAGAATAAAATAACCTCACATTGAGGAAAACCAAATTATATCACCCACATTATTAATGTTACTAATTAATTACATAAAATTAAAATATACACATGATTCATCGACATTTATTATAAAATAAGATAATATAAAAAAGATATCATGGTTAATATAAATATGGTATGCTAGAATGATTTCATAATTTATTGTTGGTAATCATATATATCATACTTAAATTAAATAATTATGTCCTATTGTCATTGAACTTTATAAACATAAAAATTATATTCATAGGATCCTATATTTTATTTACATATATCAAACCATGTAATTTTTAAAAAAAAATTTGTTAGTAATAATAATGATAGAAAAATTAACCAAGTTACATTGTTTTTTAAAAAATACTGTATTTTAGAATAATAATTTAAAATAAAAATGATCTTTATACAGCATTCCATTAGTCATTTTTTGAAAAAAAAAATCTTTAAAAAATAACTCAAAATAAAATTTAAAATAAATTTTTTAATTATATGGAAATTTTACATAAAATATTTTATGTTTATTGTCACGACCCGTCCTCGGGGCCCGTGCCGTGACTACCCCAAGCCCGCCTTCCATAGGCCAGGGGCTAGCGACTAGCACCAAGGCGAAAATCCCGATAAACAGGGAAGGCATTGCCTTTGTAAAGTAAACAAGCACCACAGAGTAAGCAAGCAGAAAAGTAAACACTAAGTAAAAATTGTAACAAGATGTGCTGAAAGAAAAAGGTGCCGGAAATACAAGCCCAACAGTAAAGTAAAACTGAAAGGGGAGAACAACAACTGAAAGGAAAAGCCGTAGCGTCAAGCCGTCCTCTGAAGGTCCCACATGAAGGGTGGGTATAGATAGCCTCCACAGCTCCTCGGTCCAGCCGTCCTCTCCGAGTACGTCCAGCCCAGTGGTCCACCTCCAGGTACCGTTCTGCTCCGCACGCCTCCACCTCGATCAGCGTTGCCTGTCGTCTGCAACCAACACCACAAAGAGCGGGCATAGCCCGTGCAGGGGTGAGTATAAGCTACTCAGTAGGGACCCTGAGACCCCCGAAGGTCTCCCGAAATCCACAAACGATAAACCACAATGGTAAGATACAATCACGAAGTAACAACCGACAGTACTTAGGTATATGCCCATACAAATACCTAAGTCATCAATCTCTATTCGGCTCCAATATCCGAGCCCAAGCACAACCCATTCCACACAGGAAAGCAAACATAAATCCACACAGGATAGCACAACACAATCCACAAAGGAGAGTAAAACGTAAATCCACACAGGATAGCACAACACAATCCACAAAGGAGAGAAAAACGTAAATCCACACAGGATCACATGACACAATCCACAAAAGAAACTCAAAATGGAATCCACACAGGATAACACAACACAATCCACAAAGGAGGGTAAATATTAAATCCACACAAGATAGTTCAACACAGTCCACAAAGGAGAGTAACACAGGATTCAGCTCACACAGGTATACATCATCAAAAATGTGAAAGAGATGATCAGACATAGATACTGATTTATCTAAGTTGGGACCCACATAGGATACAAGACCAGCCGTCTTCATTGTTTCGTTTTTGCTGGGACCCATATAGGATACAAGACCAGCACGAAATTATCAAAGTTGGGACCCACATAGGATACAAGACCAGCACAGCTAGGACCCACATAGGATACAAGACAAGCTGCCTTCATTGATTCATCTATACTGGGACCCACATAGGATACAAGACCAGTATTGAATCATCTAAGCTGGGACCCACATAGGATACAAGACCAGCACAGCTAGGACCCAGATAGGATACAAGACCAGCTGTCTTCATTGATTCATCTATACTGGGACCCACATAGGATACAAGACCAGTATTGAATCATCTAGGCTGGGACCCACATAGGATACAAGACCAGCACAGCAAGGACCCACATAGGATACAAGACCAGCTGTCTTCATTGATTCATCTATACTAGGACCCACATAGGATACAAGACCAGTATTGAATCATCTAAGCTGGGACCCACATAGGATACAAGACCAGCACGGCTGGGACCCACATAGGATATAAGACCAGTATTGAATCATCTAAGTTGGGACCTACATAGGATACAAGACCAGCACAGTTAGGACCCACATAGGATACAAGACCAGCTGTCTTCATCGTCGCAGTCCACTGAGGATCTCTGCACAGTCGTCGTCGTCGAAGTCGCAGCCAGCTCTAGGGTTCCCGCACACAGCAAGCTCGTTCGGGAGGGTCCGCTCCATGAGCTGAGAGGCTGATACATCAACTGTCACATAGCCCGAAGTTGATGTATCCAAAAGTTCCATGTCGTCAACAGGAACTCAACGCAACAGATGGCGCGTCAATCAGACGCCCGGTCTGAGAGATATTGGCTTTTTCGTCCTAGGGGCCCGGTTGGTTTTTAAGGCAAAACCAACCCGACCGTACTCCACCTGCTTCTAAACCTCAGGTGGAGTATGTCAAAATATCTGTCTAACTTAGAGGAATCCACCAAAGCCGACGACACGTCAATCGGACGTCCGTAGCTCAAGATATGAGCGTTTCCGCTCCGAGGGCCCGGTTAGTTTCGTGTACGAACCAACTCGGCCGAACTCAAAGTATTCCGAAACCTTGAGTGAGATATAGAGAAATGACCGTCTCGATCCAAGGATCATTTTGCCGCTGACGGCGAGTCTTTTGGAGGCCCGTAGCTCAAGTTACGGGCATTTGACTGAAAATGGTCCGAAGACGGGTGGGTCCGGGCCCGGGCGGACCCGGCCCGACCCCCCATGGGTCGGCCGAACTGGGTCGACCCAACCCGGTCCAACCCGGCTGGCCCGGCCGGTCGGACCGGCCTTGCTCGGCTCGGCCGAGCGACCGAGCAGCCCGGGTTCCGCGGGGCGCCGCCCCCGTGGTTTGGAGGTGCCGCGGCCCTCGAAGGGCCGCGCTATCAAGCGGACGCGGCTTCTGCCACATCCCGTGCGGGCGAGCTAGACCCGCGCGGCCGCGGGTCCGCTGGCCTCCGCCGCCGCGGCTGAAGCCGCGACGACCTGTCTGGTGGCGCGCCGTCGCCGGCCGCTTCCGCGGGCCACCGGAGTCGCTCCGGTGGTCCGTTTTCCTTCCCGTCTGCGCCGTTGTTCCTCCCGGGTTCCTTTCTTCATTTTGGGATCAAAAAATTGCCCTTGGGTCAGATTTTTCCGTCGCCCGCCAAATCCGCACAACCACGAAGAACGGCGGAGGGTTTTCGGGCTGTGTTCGTTTGACCCGCACCCTCCGCGTTAGATAAAAACAACGGGAGAAATTATTCAACACATGAAACAACAATTTTAATAAATTAAAATTGTTCATTTGAATTCGGTTCATAAATTTTAAAGAAACTTTCACGAGGATAAGGGCATTTCCAAAATAAAATCCCCATCTCGTCAAGTCGTCGCCCGCGGGTTCTTTGCGGATTTGATCGTCGCGGAAAGAGGGGTTCGTCGCGGAAGGAGGAGATCGTCGCGGTATCCGGTGCCGCGTCGACGAACTCCGAAGACCAAGAAACAACAGATTTAATTATAAATAATTAAATCTGTGTGTTGTTATAAACCACAAAGAAGTTTAAAAAGAAACCCGAGATCTCTTACCTCAAGCAGTTGGTGATCGGAGATCGGGGCAGGGAAGATCGTCTCGGATGAAGCGTCCCCAAACTCCGAGGGTGATGACATTCTTCACGTTCTTCGTGTTCTACGCGTTCTTCGCGAAGGAGGATGAATTCTCAAGAATTCTGTCAAAGCCTCTCAATGTGTAATCCTCCAAATTTTGGTATTGGTCTTATTTTATTATTACACCAACAAACAAAAACAGGTAAGTAACGACCCATTTAATTCGTAGAATTAAATTAACGAAAGAAACTGCCCATTTAATTTATGAACAAAACTGCCCAATTAAATGGTGCGTTTAGAATTTAAGAAAACTCGTCAGTTGACTTTAATAAAGACGGGTTTTCGCGGGTGCGTTACATAGAGGAAAGAAACAGTGGGGGCTCGTGCAGGCCCCACCTCACAAATATCCTACCAAGAGGGTATGATATTTCTAGATAGCACTCTATCTGCTTTAACACAGTTTAAGTGGCTTTCAAGTGGCTTCAAGTGGCTTAAGTGAAATAAAATAAAGTTTTTCGAACAATTATTTTATTTCTTAACTTTAAGCCCGAATATTAAAAACCACCACCGAGCAAACACAACTCCGGAAGAGGCATTTCTAAGCAAATACTGGCTCTACGATTTCATCGGTGCCCTCAGAATTTGATTCCGGGCACCGGTTCAAATGTTAGAAAAACCCGCTCGTCCGTTCACTGAACGTACCCAAGCCAAACTTCGGAAAATGATTCCGGGCACACCGGGCCTTGGAACCAGGTTCCGTCAGAAACTAACTTCTTTTAAAATTCCAAAGAAAATTAAGAAAAAAAAATTCCTTGAAATTTACGGGTCTTTAAATTACTCCCACCACAGGGCTTTACGTCCCCGTAAAGCTTCACCACAAACCTAGGGATACAAAGGCGGTACTGAGCACGCATCTGAGCCCCCCGCTCCAAAGTGATCTCCTGGAGGTTCCCGTGCTGCTATCTGAAGCGCACTAGAGGAATCGATCATCCACGTAGGACCCGCTCCTTTCGATCCGCGATCTCCACTGGGACCTCCGCAAAAGTTGCCCCATCATCAAAGACCAGCTCTCCATGGTCAAGACTTGCATCGGGTCATGCACGTATCTCCTCAGCTGAGATACGTGGAAGACGTTGTGCACCCGGTGCAACTGAGGTGGAAGAGCCCGGAGATAAGACACCTCACCAATCCTGCTGAGGACCTCGAAAGGCCCGATGAAGTGTGGAGACAACTTACCGCCTTGGCCAAAACTCTGTAATCCACGTCGAGGTGAGACACGCAAGAAGACGTGGTCGCCATCCTCGAACTCTACTGGCCTCCGCCTCCTGTCATCATAAGACTTCTGCCGGCTCTGAGCTGTTCTCATCGCTCCTAGATGACCTGGACCTTCTCTGCCGTGGCCTGGACCATCCCCGGTCCCATAAGAGCTGCTAAGATTTCTTCTTTGCCGATAAAAGAAATCTGGTCCCATCCCCTGGATGAACCACATTCTTTGCCAAATACAGTCAATCCCGACATGGATGATACTAATCCATTCCAAGGATGACGTCGTAAGGCCTCGATGATACTACCAAGATATCCAACCGTTACTCTCGCCTCCAAGGGTTGAGTCACACTGTTGGCATCAGTGTGTGGTAACTTGGTATCCTCCAGTAGATGTCTCACAAGTGAGGGTCAAGTCAACAGTCAAAACAGGAACCTCTTAGTAACAACACAAAAGAGGACAGGAATGAAAACATCACAAAGGTATGCGTCTTTTATTATTGCAGCTCATAATACAAAGACTCTACACAATAGAAACAAGGAACTAGAAGTACAAAGGATGTATCCACTAGTTCCGCTCCTGTCCATTTGCTCCCAGAGCTCCATGATCGAAGGCCTCAGTTGCCTGAAGCTGAGCTCTCCCATGTCCACCAACTCCCTGTGGTCGTGGTGGACCTCCTGGTGGTGGTGGTGGGAAAACCTCGATGTGTCTCCCACCATCTCGGCCAACTCCTCTGCCTCGTCCGCCTGCACCCTACGGACCACCGTGGCCGAACCTCTGTCTGGGAGGTCCCTCTACCACCTGCTGCTCATCTGTAAGACGAGTCGGGCTGTCTCGAGCCATGTGACCTCGCCCGCTGCATGCGTAGAAAAGCTTCCCCCTTGTGTAGCTGGCTCTCCTTAAGGTTCCCCGCATAACAGAATCTTCATACAGTAACTGCCGATCTGATGATCTGGCCCGTTTGGACCTCTGTGTCACCTTTCTACTACCAACTACAGAAGACCCTACTACGGGCCGTAATACGGAGGGCCCTGTCACTAGAGCCTGCTCGGCGAGAAAACTCTCCACTAGAAGGGCTCTCTCCAACACCTCTTCCTGAGTCGGAATGTTGAGGGAGATCATCGAAGCCCTGATCTCATGCCTCAATCCATGCTCGAAGGTTCGGGCCCAGAAGAACGGGTCCCGTACCATATCTGTGGAGTAGCGCGAGAGATCAGTAAATCTCGCCGAGTACTGGGCCACTGTCAAGCTGCCCTGCCATAGCTGAAGAAGCTCCTGAATGCACACCGCATGGAGGGTGGCTGGGAAGAACTCGGAGCGGAAGATGCTCTCAAAGTCCGTCCAGAGAAGAGATGTCTCGTCGTGTACCTGGAGCATCAAGATCCACCATCGGCCCGCTGCTGCGTGCAGTAGGCTCACCGCGAGGATCACCATGAGGTCTGCTGGTGTCCTCACTAGCCTGAAAACTTGCACCACTGCCTCCAAACAGTCCTTGGCTGCCTGGGGGTCCATCTCCCCGCGGAACCTGGGCGGTCACTGACGCTGAAACTCGTGCAGTGCACTAAGGCGACGTGCATCGTCAGCGGTTGGGGCTGGTAGCATCGGTGGCTCGGCGGGTAAAGGTACCGCCGGTGCCTCTGCTGACAAGGAGCCCTGCACCGAGGCCTCGTCGCTCGGTGGGCTGTCATCATGATCTACTCTCGGAACCCTAGCTGGCTGCCATCGTGGGGCCATCCTGAAAAAAAGCAGGTGTGCCACGGTCAGAACTGTATAACTGGTGAGCTGACATAAAGTAATCAAAAAGAAAACTTGAAACACACATGCAATCAGTGTTTTCGTGCATTAAGTCAGAAATCAGAAGTCAGGGTCCTGGTGTACAGATACGTCGGCCGCCGCACCAACACTGGACTCCCTGGACTGATAACCACACCCAATATGCTAAACACTATTGCCTCACATAGAAGAATGATCAGATTCTGCGGTAGAACCGACCACCACTGATACCAATTTGTCACGACCCGTCCTCGGGGCCCGTGTCGTGACTAGCCTAAGCCCGCCTTCCATAGGCCAGGGGCTGGCGACTAGCACTAAGGCGAAAATCCCGATAAACAGGGAAGGAATTGCCTTTGTAATGTAAACAATAACCACAGAGTAAGCAAGTGGAAAAGTAAACACTAAGTAAAAACTGTAACAAGTTGTGCTGAAAGAAAACGGGGCCGAAAATACAAGCCCAACAGTAAAGTACAACTAAAAGGGGAGAACAGCAACTGAAAGGAAAATCCGTAGCATCGATCCATCCTCTGAAGGTCCCACCTGAAGGGTGGGTACAGATAGCCTCCACAGATCCTTGGTCCTGCCGTCCGCTACGAGTACGTCCCGCCTAGTGGTCCACCTCCAGGTACCGTCCTACTCCGCACGCCTCCACCTCGATCAGCGCTGCCCGTCGTCTGCAACCAACACCACGAAGTGCGGGCATAGACCGTGTAGGGATGAGTATAAGCTAATCAGTAGGGACCCCAAGACCCCCTATGTTCTCCCGATATTCACAAAGGATAAACCACATCGGAAAGATACAATCACGAAGTAACAACCGAAACTGCTTAGGTATATGCCCATACATATACCTAAGTCATCAATCCCTGTTCGGATCCATCATCCAAGCCCAAGAACAACCCAGTCCACACAGGAAAGCAAACGTAAATCCACACAGGGTAGCACAACACAATCCACAAAGGAGAGTAAAACATAAATCCACACAGGATAGCACAACACAATCCACAAAGGAGAGAAAAACGTAAATCCACAAAGGATAGCATGACACAATCCACAAAGGAAAGCAAAACGGAATCCACACAGGATAGCACAACACAATTCACAAAGGAGAGTAAACAGTAAATCCACACAGGGTAGTTCAACACAATCTACAAAGGAGAGTAACACATGATTCACCTCACACAGGTATACATCATCAAAAAGGTGAAAGAGATGATCAGACATAGATACTGATTCATCTAAGCTGGGACCCACATAGGATACAAGACCAGCCGTCATCATTGTTTCGTTTATGCTGGAACCCACATAGGATACAAGACCAGAACTGAATTATCAATGCTGTGACCCACATAGGATACAAGACCAGCACAACTAGGACCCACATAGGATACAAGACCAGCTGTCTTCATTGATTCATATATACTGGGACCCACATAGGATACAAGACCAGTATTGAATCATCTAAGCTGGGACCCACATAGGATACAAGACCAACACAGCTAGGACCCACATAGGATACAAGACCAGTATTGAATCATCTAAGCTGGGACCCACATAGGATACAAGACCAGCACAGCAAGGACCCACATAGGATACAAGACCAGCTGTCTTCATTGATTCATCTATACTAGGACCCACATAGGATACAAGACCAGTATTGAATCATCTAAGCTGGGACCCACATAGGATACAAGACCAGCACGGCTGGGACCCACATAGGATATAAGACCAGTATTGAATCATCTAAGTTGGGACCTACATAGGATACAAGACCAGCACAGTTAGGACCCACATAGGATACAAGACCAGCTGTCTTCATCGTCACAGTCCACTGAGGATCTCTGCACAGTCATCGTCGTCGAAGTCGCAGCCAGCTCTAGGGTTCCCGCACACAGCAAGCTCGTTCGGGAGGGTCCGCTCCACGAGCCGAGAGGCTGATACATCATCTGTCACATATCCAAAAGTTGATGTATCCAAATGTTCCGTGTCGTCAACAGGAACTCAACACAACAGACGACGCGTCAATCGGATGCCCGGTCTGAGAGATATTGGCCTTCATCCCTGGGGCCCAGTTGGTTTTTAAGGAAAAACCAACCCTACCGTACTCCACCTGCCTCCAAACCTCGGGCGGAGTATTCCAAAAGATCCTTCTCACTTAGAGGAATCCACCAAAGCCGATGACACGTCAATTGGATGTCTGTAGCTCATGATATGAGCGTTTCCGCTCTGAGGGCCCGGTTGGTTTCGTGTACGAACCAACCCGGCCGAACTCAAAGTATTCTGAAACCTTGAGTGCGATATACCGAAACGGCCGTCTAAATCCAAGGATAGTGTTTCCACTGACGGCGAGTTGTTTGGAGGCCCGTAGCTCATGTTACGAGCATTTTGACCGAAAATGGTCCGAAGACGGGGGGTCCGGGCCCGGCCCGACCCGGCCCGACCCCCCCTGGGTCGGCCGAACCGGGTCGACCCGACCAGGTCCATCCCGGCCGGACCCGGTCCGGTCCGGCCTGGGCGCGGCCCGGCCGGTCAGACCGGCCTGGCTCGGCTCGTCCGAGCGGCCGAGCAGCCCGGGTGCCGCAGGGCGCCGCCCCCGCGGTTTGGAGGTGCCGCGACCCTCGAAGGGCCGCACTGTCAAGCGGGCGCGACTTCTGCCGCGTCCTGTGTGGGCGAGCTAGACTCGCGTGGTCGCGGGTCTACTGGCTGCCGCCACCGCGGCTTCATCCGCGGCGGCCTGTCCGGCGGCGCGCCGGGGTGCCGCCGGCCACTTCCGCGGGCCACCGGAGTCGCTCCGGTGTTCCATTTTCCTTCCCGTATGCACCGTTGTTCCTCCCGGGTTCTGTTATTCACTGCGGGATCAACAAATTGACCTTGCGTCACATCTTTCCGTGGCCCGCCAAATCCGCACAACCACGAAGAACGACAGAGGGTTGTCGGGCCATGTTCGTTTGGCCCGCACCCTCCGCGTTAGATAAAAACAACGGGAGAAATTATTCAACACATGAAACAACAATTTTAATAAATTAAAATTTTTCATTTGAATCCGGTTCTTAAATTTTAAAGAAACGTTCACGGGAATAAGGGCATTTCCAAAATAAAATCACTACCTCATCAAGTCGTCGCCCGCGGGTTCTTCGCGGATTTGATTGTCGCGGAAGCAGGGGTTCGTCGCGGAAGGAGGAGATCGTCGCGGTATCCGGCGCAGCGTCGACGAACTTCGAGGACCAATAAACAACAGATTTAATTATAAATAATTAAATTCGTATGTTGTTATACACCACAAATAAGTTTAAAAAGAAACACGAGATCTCTTACCTCAAGATGTTGGTGATCGGAGATCAGGGCGGGGAAGAACGTATCGGATGAAGCGTCGCCAAACTCCGAGGGTGAAGGCGTTCTTCGCGTTCTTCACGAAGGAGGATGAAGGCTCAAGAATTCTGTCAAAGCCTCTCAACGTGTAATCCTCCAAATGTTGGTATTGGTCTTATTTTATTATTACGCCAACAAACGAAAAGAGGTAAGTAACGACCCATTTAATTCGTAGAATTAAATTAATGAAAGAAACTGACCATTTAATTTACGGTCAAAACTGCCCAATAAAATTGTGCGTTAAGAATTTAAGAAAACGCGTCATTTGACTTTCATAAAGATGGGTTTTCGCGGGTGTGTTACTTAGCGGAAAGAAACGGCGGGGGCTCGGTGCTGCGATTTCATCGGTGCCCTCAGAATTCGATTCCGGGCACCGGTTCAAAAGTTAGAAAAAACCCGCTCATCCGTTCACTGAACGTACCCGAGCCAAACTTCGGAAAATGATTCCGGGCACATGGGGCCTCGGAATCAGGTACCGTCAAAAAATGCGTTCTTGTAAAATTCCAAAGAAAATTAAGAAAAAAAAATCCTTGAAATTTACGGGTCTTTACATTTATTTAGAAAATTAGTTCCCCCAAAATATATTTTTTCTATGTGGGTTGCACTAAATTTTATTACAAAACGTAATATGGAATCCCAAAGATGAAATTCTACTGTGAAAATTATATTTTTAAAAAAATACTTCTTTAAAAAATAAATTACCAAGCCACACTAATGGTTTAAATAATTTAATCAAATCAAGTGAAATGATTTAATTTATAAACCCACCATTTTTGTTCAATATTATATGAAACATAAAACACTATAATAATGATATCTAACATTTCATAATTAACATGTTCCCTAAAATACGTTGTTAGGTCACATGATTTCCTCGAAATATTTTCATTCAATAAACACAACCATACCATCCTATTTAAAATTTTGATTTCAAGAACATAAATTATTTACTCGAAAAATCAAATTATTACTTAAAATGCATAAAAAATACATTATCTATGAATAATACATATTATTTAGTTGAATTATTTCCCATTATTCGAAAAAAATAATTATTCTTTCATAAAATTATTATTTAAAATTTTTAAGGGATTAATATTCAAATATACAATTTCCATAAGTACATGGAATAACATTCAAGGGTTTTTAATCTAACACCACAATAACTTCTTAAGCCCAGAGAAGAACTTATATCATCAAAATAGTTCTTCCACAAGCATACTAGTTAAAGAAATCTATCCACCACTCCATGATATTTTCTACATTGGGATGCACTAAATCATTTACATGGTCTCAGAACATATCATAATATAAAATGATATGATTAGTGATGTTTCCCATCTCATTATTTTTTTGAGGTTCTAACACACTCCCCCAATATAATATCATTCCTAATAAACCCAACCAAAAGAATTGTAGAAAAATATTTTCTTCATTTAGTAATATTATCACCGTGTACTGAAATATACTCCTCATCAATTAATATTTTTTCAAAATTTTATTCTATTTTATTACAAACATTATCTTGAGAGAATATTTATGTGGTTTTTGCTGATTCCATAAAAAAATATTCATCGAAATTATTCTAATCATCACCACATTACCTCCATTTCACATAAAAAAACTACTAATCACAACCCCAACATATCATCAACATCAGAGAGCAAAACCACCTTACCCATCTTTGAAAAATTGGATTAATTACGTCTACTTTTATAAATTATACATAATTATTAGAAAATTTATTATTTTATATGGGAAACATATTAATTATGTGGATTTATTTTCATATATAATTTAATTCAAGGTGATATAAAACAATCACCTAAAAAAACAAGAAAGCATACCAAAGACCGTAATTTATAGTGTAGTCACCAGAAACATATAATTGTTTAATCTAAGACCCAAAACACTAAATAGAATGTGTAAAACCCCATTTCATAAAAAAGTTAATTATCATCCAATATCATGCTTAACAAGATTAAAAAAGGCATTAGAGCATCATATTGTTACCATGTAACTCATTCCCAAATTCATTTGAAATGTTATATATTTTATGTTACTTTTATCATTTCAAATTCCCTATTACATATACTAAATGAATTCATAATTAAAAAAAGAAAATACATACACATTGATAAAAAAATTAAAAACACATGTGTTATATTAATATATGTCATACTTATCACAATCCAACCATAAATTATTCTGTAAAATCTATACAATGGAAAAGATGGTTAGTCATAGTTATACATGTAAGATGAAATAATATTTTTATAGAAATCAAGAATTATTATCACATTACATGATTTTACATTCTATTGGAAACATGAAAAAAATAAACATCCACTAGATTCAAATAATATATATTTTCGGTTTCTATGAAAATTTTTACAACATTAGACATCTTTCCCATAAAAATATCGTCATGGAGTACCACTCAAGGTATATTCATTTTAGTAAATAAATATTTTATCAATAATTAAAATTATAATTTTTTTTCAATTAAATAGTTATCCGTCACAATATCATATCATAAAAAATATTATCATTTTCAAAAATATTTAAAAAATAATTAATAATAATTATAAATCTAATACCATATTAAATCATATGATCATGTAAATATAAAAAAAAATTAATTCATGTCAAAAACATGAAGAAATATTTAAATATCAATGTTTTAAAATATAAAATTGAATTAACAATAGTCATTGTTGTATTGTAAGAAAATCAAATAAAAGTAAAAACAATGTCTTGATGTATTTTCATAACACATGATAAAGTATAATTAAAAAATGGAATTAAATTCTAGGCATGTTTACTCTCGAAGAGACCAATATAGTACTATGCATTTATTTTAAAAGATTCTTTTTAGTATGGAAATATGATATCTATTCAAAATTATTTTATTAATAAAGTAATTAAAAAGTAAATAGATATTCACGAAAATATATACTAATTGTTCTTAGATAACACTTATGATGTTTGAAAAATATGAAATCATGGAAGATATTTTAAATATTGTTAAAAATTAATTAATAATTAATAATTCAATAACATGATAATAAAAAAAAACATAATATATAATATTTTCTAAATAAAATTACATTGTTTTTATAATAACCATTTTAACCTTTATATCATGTAATACTATTAATTTATAACAAATATTTGTTTATTAGCGAGAAAAATATTAGTACAATTACACATGTGCATAAAAAATTTCATCATTTATTTAATTAAATTAATTAATTTCCAAAATAAATTATTCAATCATAATATTAGTAAATCACTTCTTATTTAACTCCTATAGTTATTTACCTATCAAAAATAACTACATCACATTGATTTTTGGTGGGATAGGTTTCTTTTAAATTGATATTAGGTTGCCAAAAATATAGTGTCCTATTTGGTCTCTCATGATTATGTCACATACCAAGATCGAATGGAAATTATTCAAAAACAAATAATAAAATCCTTACAGTTACTATCTCTAAAATGATTCATATTTATAAATATAAACCTCTCATTAAAATTTTTTTCATCCCCCCCCCTCAATGGTAACCCTACTATGTCTACAGTGGTGAAATAGAGACAAAGAACCCTTACTCCAACCACCAACTAGCCCCCATCTGTATACTAGGATGAAGGGTAAAAATAATGTCACATATATAGTATTTATACCCTTAAAATTTAGAAATAGTAAAATTTATTGATTATATATCAACCAAAAAAATTGTATAACATAAAAAAATAAAATCCAAAATGCCTGTAATTTTATAAGCATAAAATGAAAATCTTCAAGTTA
Source organism: Viscum album (assembly GCA_963277665.1). Lineage (NCBI taxonomy): Eukaryota > Viridiplantae > Streptophyta > Magnoliopsida > Santalales > Viscaceae > Viscum > Viscum album. The sequence continues at coordinate 560,725,107 of OY728147.1, read as the reverse complement.
GTCATCAATGAAGATATTATAATAGGTACTCAACATCAAAACCAAATACAAATCTAGAATTTTCTATGTTATTCCACTATTTTAACCTAAAAACATAAAAATAATATATATACATAGGGTGATAATTCATGTATACTATGAAATGTTATATCTAAATTCTATCATGAACATATGAGAAGGAAATACTAATCCACTAATGAGAACAAAATAGAACCAAAAATTAAAATTAAGTCAACTAAACAATCAAAAATTCACTATGTAACTCTCACAAAATAAATCATACAATTATAATAAAATATAAAATACCATATCGATAAATTGGAACCCATTACCACACAACATTTTCACTAGTGTGGCACTCTTGCACCCCAATGTCATAAACCATGGAACTCCTATATCGATAGTATTTTAATCTTATCCAAAATGACCAAGTCCATCACATCAAATAATTAGGTAATTAATGTTTCCTGTTACTTAATATCATGACCAAAAACATAATAATAATTGTAACATCTTCATCTTTTCCAGGAAGAAAACTATATTTTATAACATATCAGACATTAAAATACCTATCCAGAACATAATATGAAACATGTTGAATTAAATATATATTTATTTAAATGTATTTATTATCATTCATTAAATGAAACAATTAGTCTATCTTTTGTTCCACACAATAATAACTTTCTTTTAATTCTTATATTACAAACATGACTGAGTTTTATGTTAATATAATATAATATTCGTATTGTTAATTAATATAATTATAAAAACCTAGAATTAAATCTTTTATTATGAATATGGTTAAATATATTACTATGATATTTATTTTAAAAACATTAATTATCTATTTGTAAATTATATATAAAATAAGAAGAAATTAAAATAAAAAAATATTAGTTTTATACAAAATAGTTGTTCTCTAAAAGATTATTTAATTCTTCTTGGGGTAAATATAATATTAATTTCTACCAATTTTAGATAATTAACATAAAAAAATTCATTTTAATATAAATATAGAAATAATATAATAATTTTAATTATCATAATATATAATAGATGATTCTTTTATTGATGAATACTTAAAAATAATGAATGTTAATTGAATGCGACATTTTAATTAATGAAATTTATAAGGTAAAATTGTATTTTAATTTGAGTTAAATTAATATTAGATTTATTTTCGATAAATTAATACAATTTAAGACATTGGAAAAATTTTCAGGTTATATTTTTATTAATAAATATTTTAAAACATTGAACATTTTCCCTTTAAAAACATGCTTTATCATCACATATATAATATGAAATTTAAATTAAATTCAAACTCTACTATGAAATAATTTTAAGAAATAGAAATACATTTTTGGAATTATTATAATTTATACTATATTATAATTTCAACATAATATTATTCAATAATATTTAGCCAAATATTATAATAATTTTTACCTCGATTGTGGATAAAACAGGTCTTTTTGAATTGCATGCATTTGTATTAAAGATAATTTCACGTAAAGATATTATTTTCATGAAATAAATTTTAAGTAAATATTTTGAATCATTAGTTATATGTTAATTATAAAAATTCATCTAACTTTTGGTCTTAAATGACAAATTACTTAGGTAATGAAAAAGATAAATGGTGCCATGGTAAGATAAAAATGGGTAAAATTGAGTAAACATATTGACCAATGAATAATATTATGAATAATTTTTTGTTTTATATCATGGATGACTGTATCAACCACAAAATCCCTTCCATCACTTATTAGTAATTTTTTTGGAACATGTTGTTAGGGTGACCTCCCAATTTTGAATAATTAGGGGTATTTAGAAGAATGTACATCTTCCTCTATTATAAAGGTGCATTAACTCTCCTCACTTGTTCACAAATCTTAATCCATTTGGATGGACCACTAACTATAAAATCACTTTTCAGAATCCCTAACAAAAAATTCAATTCCTTATTTTCTATATAAATCGATAATTTTATGATTTTATTTTAAACATAATGAGAATACCCATTGAAGAGCAAATGTCCTTTAACGATTATATTGTTTAATTTCTATCTTCCCCTCACAAAATATTCATCTTTACTGATTATAAAATTACCTTTGTATATTTAATATACATAGATATTTTGATTTTTTTATTAACTACATCAATGGGCACACACATTAAATGGTTAATGAAATAATCATTTAAATGTATAGCTGACATTCACCTCACGAAACGATGTCATCTATTTTATCATCACCACCTTAATGGTTGAGTATGATTATGGAATAATGATAATATTATATATTTATGATATAAATTTTCTTATGAATTCATTATATCAAATTTAATATTTTTTACATTCATTTTCATAAGGTATATGATAACTCCACCTTTGAGTATGGTGGAATACCACATAGGAAAGTAATGAGATTAATTTTACACTAACATGTTACACTGAAAGTAAAATTGGTAAATATAAATGAATCAATTTATATACAAGATATGGTCATCATATTAATGAATTTGTTGTGTGGAAATATAATATATCTTCTTATTTCTTACATTGTCACTTACTAAAATGGTTATAACATCGTTCATGAACATGTGGACAACCGCCTCCTATAAGAGATGAGAATCCGAATTTCATTACCACATAAAAATAATAACATATTAAAGTATAAATAATTTAAAATAATAATATTTATTATGTAATTATCATTCTATAAATATAATAGATATCTTTTTATCTTTCTATATGATCATTGAAATTAGAAATGCTACTCTTATGTGAGTACGACTTACTATCTCCAATATTGTAACATAGAATTTTGTTTCATAATCATATTTCATGATTAATTTAAAAGTACAATTGATGTATAATTATTATAATTATATATTTATCATTATTCAAGATAAGTTTATATATTGTCTTTTTTGACTAGAGTCTATCTACTAATGTCATTTATTGACATATAATCCAAACATAGTAAGAAATATATATATATATATAAACCTAATTAAGTAATAAATCGTATAAAATTATAATAAGTTAAATATAATAGATATTAAAATTTAAAAAAGTTCTTTTAAATATTTTTAATTATGATAATTCTATTATTTAGTATGATAAATAACATGTGAAATATATCTAACTAGGAGTAATAGTTTCATGCCTTAATTCTATTTATATTAGATATATGTCATATTCAACACATATATTTGTTTTGTTCCATATAAAATTACCATTAATTGATTCTATTAATAATATTATTCCATTAATTGGGATTATAATTTCAATTTTAGGGTCTTTATTTTATAGGATCTATGTTTTGAATGTTACCAATGTGTTAATGGATTTTTGTCTAAATTCTACTTCTTTTGAAAAATATATTATGTTATAAACCAATCATATTTTTGGATTAGTATATAGTAATCATTGGAAATTTAGATCTAGAATATCATTATTTTATAACGATTTTATGTTTCATAAAATTGTATTATTTCACGGAGTTTACGATATAATGTTGAAAATGTGATAAGCTACTTTTTTACAATCTCATTTTTTATTTGGATTGATTATGATAATGTCACCAATGATGAAATATAATTTTTTTCCTAAATTATAATATACTCTCTTTATTCATGTTATTTCCATGTTATTGTAAAATCATTCCACTCTTTGGAATATTATATATTTGGAATGTGTTTTTATGAAAATATTACATAAATTTTCTCTTTGGTTGGAAATGTGTTTTCATCCAAATCAATTTTTTTGAAATTATTTTAAAAATGATTTAATCCATTTCAAAATGATTTATTAATGAATTTGTTAAACATTTTGGTTTAATTTTTGTTTTCAAATGATTATTCATGTTTTTTTCAGATGATAGAACGTTTCAAAATGTATTATTATTAAAATGAAATGTTCATTTAACTTATATGACATATACAGATTTAATTCTATTCATTATTTTCAGGTCATTAAACAATCCTATTCATGTTTAGAAGATTATTTTTAAGGAAAAATATTTCTCAAAATATTTTTGAAATTGATTTTTTATAAAATGTTTATTAAAAGAAATAAATTTTTAAATTTTGTTATGCTTTAAGATGTTATTTTAACTGTAATAAATATATTTTCAATAAGAATTTTTTAATGATATTATTATATTATTAATATTCATAAAATATAAAAACCCATTTATTATTTCTACAATGTGTAAATTTTATATTGATACCATCCTTTTCATTTGTCTTGATGGACTAATATTGTTTCAATTTGACTTTTATGGTAACTATTACTTTTACATTGTTTTATCATGTTTCAAAGAGAATGTTATAGAACCCATTTTTTTCCATGAGTTAATAATTTATCAAATAGATTGTTACCGAACCAATTTCCATTACATGTGTTTAATATGTAATAATGAAATTTTTAGGAACCTCTTTATTTTCCAAGGGTTAATAATATTTCATGGATATTTCCATATAAACTATTTATATTCCAAGAGAAAATAATGTATCAATGAAATTGGAAGGCAATCTATTTGTTTTCCCTAATAGATTCATGATTGAAAGATATTTTCATGGAACCTATATTTTCCATGATTTAATCATGTTTCAATGATAGATTTAGTGAATCTATTTATTTTAAACATATTATTTATGTTTCAAAAGATATTTTTATGGAGCCCATTTATTTACCATAAAGTATCCATGTATCATAGAGATTTTTATGGACCTGATATATTTTACAAGGTTCAATATTAATATATATTGTTATTAAAACTATTTAATTTTTATGGGAATATCATGTAAAGAAAATAATAACAATCATATCATTGTGTTTACAAATAAGGATATATATACATTATTCATGTTTTGGGTTATGTAGATCTTATACAATGAGGTGGCCCCGATAGAATTTTGTGAGCCTATTATATCTTATACAATGTGTTTTCATAGATTGGGCTCAAATGAAATATTTATTGAATATGTTATGTATAAAATTATATTTTATATAAGACTTATTATTATTCTAATTTGAAGGTTTTCAGAAAGGGATCAACAAGGGGTTTTATGTGTTCAATGATATTAATATCCAAGATAACAATATGTTCTCTCTATTATTTTAATGGGTTTATGAGGTTTCATTAGACCAAAATTAATATCACACGGCTCATTATTATTGATTATTCTGACAATTTACATTATTAAATCCATATATCATGTTTTTATATTTTATGATCTAGGTATTTTTTGGATTGATTAATTCTATGTTATAATAATTCACTTTTATTAGGTCATCATAAGATTATTCATTATATTGAAAAATGATGAACATTATTTGTTAATTCCAATATTTCAGATTATGTGAATTTCATATCAGCCTACATATTTTTACATTTCCACAAGTTAAAATTAATATGATTTTATGTTTTTTTTATTTTATTTTTTATTAAAGATAGAGACATCTAAATGTTAATTTGGAAATTTGGGTTATGTTGGAGATATGCTTATTTAAATTCATGTTAATTATTTTTGAATGATTGTTTCCAAATTTGTCTAAAATTGGAATACTAAATGTTCCTCTACAATGTTAGTGATATTATTTTTCCTTCAAATGTTATATGATTTCGGAGTAAAAAATGGTGTCATAACTATCTGGATAAAAAATTGAAATGTATAGAATACTATTTTGGAAATGAATCCAGAAGGGTGGGTTCTAGGCTGTTATAATTTAATTCAAAATATGGAATAGTTAACTTTATATATTATGATGATATCATGTGAAGTTATTATTTGTGTTATATATGAAATCATAATTCTATTCTATTATGCTTGATCATTTGTTAAATTTCATATAAAAATATTTTGATGGTTTTTAGTAATAAATGTTTTGAGGATATATTGTACATTTTTTAATTTGTTTTTTAGACTATGTTAATTTTAACTAGTAAGATCAAACTGAATTGTTATTTAGGGAGACAATATTATTCAATGATCAATATAAAAATGTAATTCTATATGATTGGAGATAAAATGTCACATACAACATGAACGTGGTGCATGAACCAATGACCGATGGACAATTAAAAGATCAATCCTACCACTAACCTAATTGATTATCTTGTTAGTATGAATTTATTATAAGTAAGGAATTTTTTTATTTAGAAAAATGTGTGATGTTATTTGATGAATAAATAGTTGTTTTATTTAAAGAATATATGATAAAATACATATAATCATTGGGTTTTAATCTTAGTCATGTAATTTATAATGATTTCTATGGAAATTTATTTATGGAATGACTTTGTTTGACCTGTGGATAATAATGATGAATTTTTTCAGACTAATCGGTGATGATTTTTTTATTTTACTACATGATTGTGATTTTTTGTTTGGTTACTATCTACTGATAGTATGCATATCTTGTTATTTTTATGGGTATTATGTTTTCCATTGAAATATTATTTTACTGACCGATGAATAAAAAAATATTCATTGATACTCATCATTAAAAGAATAAGATATTGTTGTGGAATATTTTTAATGGATAAAATTATAATCATTTATGAATTAAATTTATATATTATCTTAAATTATATGGTATGTTAATTATTCATCTAAATGAACAAATCCATAAAAAAATTATCCTAGTAAAAAATATATTTTTAACCGATGGTCTATTCAATCATAAAATATTTATTGATTGTATGCCCTTAACATTCGATTGATTCATCATCTATTTATGATAAATAAACAAAATTAATCTCAATAATTATTTACCCTTTTCCTCTATTCCCACATCTCTTATCATATTTGAAATCTTTTTTGGTGTTATTCAATATGACCTCTTCACTTTCCATTTTCTATTATTAATTTTTTTTAAATAAATTATGATTTTACAAAAATAACATTCTCATTTTTCCAACCATCAATTACTAAGATAATTATCAATTTTTTAGAACTCAATTTAATAATTTTGGGTAGGCGCTATAATACCCTAATAATTTAATATATGAAAAATTGGTTCAATATAGTATGGATAGGAAATACCAAGCATAAAAAATGATTTAATACACTAAAGAATTATGATATTTTTATTTTAATCTCATCAATATTTATCATGAAATGATAACTGGAGGTTATATTTTATTTCACATAAAATTGAGTTTCATCGAAAGCATGAATTACCCAAAATTTCATGTTTTACAGGTCATCAACATATAAATAATAATATTATTTCATATAATAGTTGCTATGAATCGTTAAAATAGTGGGTATGAATTGGATAAAATATCCTATATAAATAGATGGTTTATAGTATTTTTTATCTATATAATTATTATAAATATAATAACAATCATTTAGAGGAATTTTTTTTGTTCTCAGAAAAAAAATGTTCTTTCCAAAAAGATTGTTTAACCGTCCTTAGATAACATAATTTATATTTAATTTATGAAATGTTTAGAAATAATATTTCAAAAAATAGTAATCATTTTAATAAGATGAATACCATTATTAATATTCGGTTAATTTTATTTAATTTTTTGAGATGTTCTATTTTTTAATGAATAGTTAGGAAATATTGAATTTTAACCGAAATTTGTAATTTCATTAAATTAATTTCAATGAAAACGTATAGTTTTAATTAATTATTAAATTAATATTATATAATTTTTATATAATTAAATCCAAATTATTTAATTATAAATTTGTTAATATGGACATTTTATATGAAAATATTGTATGCTTTTGAACATTTTCACATTGAAAGCCCTCTTTCTTATTACATATACAAGATTAATTTTAAATTAATATTTACCAATTATATAAGTATCGTTTGGAAAAAATTAATAAATATTTAGAATAAGAAGAATTAATATAAGCTAATACATTATTATCCTAATTATTAGTGATAATAGAAAAATTAATTACTATAATTATGATTAAAACATGATTTTTTCACATAAAATGCATTTTTATAAAAATAAATTTTACACGGTCATTATATTTTTATTTAATAAAATAGATTTAGTATTTATAATAGTCGGTTTAAATTATATATTATAACTCATTTTAATTTTCTTATTACTGTCAAATTATTTCATGAAAATAAAAAGATACATGTTTCCATGGTAAAAAGTAAGAGGATAAAATTTAGTTTAATTATATACTTTGGAATACACTGATTAATATTGTAATTTTTTTTAATTTTGTAGAGGTTTATGCCATAAAAATGAATCCTACCCTGAATTATTATTCAATTTTGGTGGAACATGATTTGTGAGGAACATCTTAATATGGAATGGTTTTGGATATTTACAAGAATACCACTCCTCCTATATTATGAAATGGAATTTAATCACCTCACCACTTCACAACTCTTAGGCCATTTCTATGGACCAAAAACAAAAAAAATAAATTACCGATATCCATCATCTAATCATAAACACATTTGTTTTTGAATAATAATATCCCAGGAATACAGTAATTAATACATAAAGACAATACATGATGAATTTGTAATGTCCATTAACGATAATGTCTATTTTCTTTCCTTATCTACCTTATTTTATTGTACTAATTACAATATGATATATAATCCTCATTTTCTATCATATAATAATATTTTATTATATCAATTTAAATGCCTAATTCCACACAAACCTATATATAAGGGATACAAAATCATCATTTGTGTGTACGGTGGAATATGTCTTCAGAAATGATATCATTTATTTTTCTTTTACCATGACTCATGGTTGGGTATGCTGGTTTATATAAAGTGTATATATGATATAAAAAAAATTATTATATCAAAGTAGTAAATATATAACATATATTATATTTTTTACATTCCATATCATAGTGGATACAATGACATCACTTGTATTTACACTAGAATTTCGCCTCACAAAGTGATGTGATTTGACTAAAATGTTAAAGAGAAAATAAAAATAATTAAATATAATGAATATATGTCATATAAATGAAATAATAATGATATTCATGAATTTTTTTTCATTATGGACATATAATATATAATTTTTCATCATACATTTTCACTCATTGGAAATGGGATAATTTGGTTCCTGGATGTCTGGACTTTGCCTTATTGAAGTAAAGAGATTTATCATTTGATAACCACATCACAATAATGAAACAAATATGTATATATAATTATATAATATGATATTTATGGTATTAATATTATAATTATTATGTAATGATAAAATTTATAAAACCTCCTTTTGGTAATGATTATTGAAAAGGGTAATGGTACACAGACGTATATATGACCTAGAATCTCCATGATAGTATCATATCATATTTTTAACAACCATATAAATTTTTTTTAAAGATAAATTTGTATATAAATATTATAAATATTATATTAGTATTTGTTTTTATATGTTTATATAATTATCTCTTTGAACATATTCATCCTACAATTGATCTTTTTGACAAAACATCCAAATATGGTAAAACCATCAGACATAAACATAATTGATTTATTATTCAGGTATAAAATTATGACAAGTATAATAAAAAGAATATTAAACATTAAATTTTATAACATAAATGTAAATAATTAGTATTTTATTATTATTCAGTATGATAAAAGAAGTGTGATGAATTGAACTCGAGGTACGTGTTTTCTCATTTCACATTTATTTTCTGAGATATATATCATATTCAACAATTATTTTGTTTTATGGTGTACAAAAATCCCATTAATGTAATTTTATATTAATAAAATTAAATTTATTAATATTTTCATAACAATTTTTAGATCAAAAATTCATGTGGTTAATAGTTTCAGTGTTAATAAAGTGTTAAGGTATTTTTGTTCTAATTTTACATCTTTGGGATGTATGGTATGGTACACAGCTATATTACTTATTGAGGTGTATATAACACTCAATCGAAATTTTATATCATCAATATATTTATTTTCATGATATTATAAGTTTCATTTAATTTTAATCTTTCATGGGGATTAATATTCAATGTTAAAAAATTTGTATGTGTTTCTGTTAAAAGACCAGTTTATATCTGGATTATGTATTAATAAGTATTTGATGTTATAATATCATAATTATCAAGTCATCAATTAAACTTTTTTTAGTTATAATATCATAATGTAATTTTTTCATGTTTCATCCCATTTTACATAAAATGATTGAAAAATATTTTTTACGAATACATGACTCATTTCTCTATTAATTCAAAAATATGCTTTCACCCTAAACCATGTTTTTAAAAAATGTTTTAAAAATAGTTATATCCTTTTAAAAATGATATATATGTGTTTTTAACCCAATTTTATATTTTTTTAAAAAGTGCTTGAATTTTCTTTTTTTCTAATCATGGAAATGTTCTAAAAATTATCAATGAAAAATGAATGTTCATTTCATATGTTCAACATCTAAATTTTTATCCACCATCATGAAATTCACTTATTGGAATATTTTTCAAATGTTTATAGGGTTATATTTAATTTAATTATTTTTCCTAATATCCTAAAAATATATTATTTTTTAAATATCTTTAAAAGAAATCAATTTGAATTTTTTTTATAGTTTAAAAATTCATTCTAAAAAAGTTATGAATATTTTTTTCATGATTATTTTTATAATATTATGATGGAATCTATATTCATAAATGATAACAACACTTTTATTATTAATCCATTCGGTATATGATTTTTGATACCATGATTCTTCGTTATACATATGGACTAATATTATATTAATGCTATTCGTATGGAATTTTTTTCTTTAACATGGGTTAATCCTAATTGAAATATATTTTTAGGGATCATATTTCTTTCCAAACTGTTAATCATGCTTCAGAGATATGTATATGGAACCCATTAAATTTGCATGGGATAATCATTATTTGATGATACTATTATGTAAAACATTTATTTTATTCGAATTAATCACGTTTCAATGATGTTTTTATGGAATCCATTAATTTTATACAAGTTAATCATGCATCAATAATACTTTTATAGAACCTATTTATTTTTCATGACATAATAATGTTTCTAATAGATTATTATGGAACCCATTTTATTTCAATGGGTTAATAATGGATCAAAAAAATTGTTATGTAATGTGTTTATTTTTCAAGAGTTATTAATATTTCAATGATATTGTTAAGGGGACCATTTAATTCCATGGGTTAAACATGATTTATTAATATGGTAATAGAACCTTTTATTTTCCAGGGATTAATAATGGATTTATAGAGATTGTTATAGCTCAATATTTTCTATGGGTTATTCCACATAGATACGGAATATTGAATTTTCCCTATGATTTTAGGATGAAATATCTATGTATATTATACTTGTTGTTATTCTAGGACATCTTATATGATCGGGAGGCATAAAAAACCTAGGGTGTTACTGTTTAATATATTATGATAGGTGTAACTAGACATCCCACCAATTAATTGGGTAAAGATTATGTTCTTCTGAAAATAATTTTAGAAGTCAGATGTATGGTTATTCTAATTGTTTTGGGTTCTCATAAAGTTCATTAAGGGTTCAATAATGGTTCCATGAAATGATTTTCCAAAATAAAAACATGTTTTATCATTTCATTATTTTAGATTATGATATTTCATTAGGTCATGATTACTATCACATGGGACATTATTATTTAATCATATGGATATTTTCATTGATAAAGCCATAGTCCATGTTTTAATGTTTGATTATATAGGTACTGATGGTTATGGATATTTTTTATTATACTCAATCACTTTGATTATATATCATATCCTTTTGACCATCATATGGTCACTACATAAATTTATTTTTTAGTTCATACATTTTCCTATTTTGTCATTTAATCTCACCCATCTTATATAACATTTTCAATTGGTTATAAATAATGAGGTTAAACATGTTATGTATATAAGGGATTTTTATATAATATGATAATTAAATTATGTGGAATTGTAAATATTGGTTATATCGGATAAATCCTCATTTTAATTGAGTAGATTTATATATGTTCTTGTATTTTATAATTTTTCTAAAATTGTAATCTTAATAGGTCCTTAAGGATGTATGTAATCGTTTTTCCTTCTTAGGTTTTACGGTATTATATGGAAGCAATTGGGTAATATATATCACCATCAATGATGGAAATATAATGTCTATTAGATTAGCATAAAATCTAGTATTGTGGGTTATGGGATGCTATAACAATAATTGGGTATCATGACCATGAAGTAACTCCACCTAATTAAATATTTATAACTTTATGACCCTCACTATGATCAAATTAATCAACTCCTAAAAAAACAAAATTTACAATACCCTAATCAATCCACTAAAGTCCATGCATAAAAATATCTCCTGGAAGAAATTTCTATTATGTGAGGGTATACAATCACCAATAATCAACATTTTATTGTTAGAAAAAAACCCCAAAAATTTGGGTTTGAAAAAAACTTCTTTTCTCATGTGGGATATGTATAAATATAATGACATAGATAAAATATATCATTATATAAAATATAAGAATAAATTAGTGGTTTTAAACAAGAATACCATCCATTAACAACGTCACCAAACATGACTCGCATCCCCTTCCAAATTTAATTTAACATCTAAATTCATAACTCCAAATAAGCATGAGATAAAAAAACAACATTGGGTATTTATTTTGTTGTTCAACCAATTTATATATTTTTCCATTACCAATAAAATTCATTATTGATCCCATTTAATTCATATTAATCATCAACAACATAAAATATAATTCCCATATTAATTATTTTATTCATGATCCATTCAAATCGTTTAAATATTATTTTCCTTAACTAGTTAATTTAACATACAATTCAGTAAACCCAAAACCAAACATCATTTACATATTTCCTGATGAACCACATCAAATAAATTGTTTTTTAAAATTAATTAATCGATAATGCATATTCAATATTAATGATATCATAGAATATATATTTCATTTATTTTCATCTCGATCCAACATTCCCAACCAAAATTCCTTTAACTTGAACTCACTAAATCTCATAAATACCACAATTATTGAGAAATTATCAGGACAAAAAACTCAATTCTATCTAACAATCCAATATTAACTCAGTATTTCGTCATCACATAACACTACCACACACCCACAATCAATATCAACAAATATCGATAGCCATACATTCACCCATTTAACATTTGATGACATCGATTAGCATCACAACAATTTATAAACAAAAAGACTTTTTTACACAAATTGGAATAAATTAATATCTTTATGGTATAAACCATTTTCATGCTATATGACATGAAAAATTATATTTCATAATGAAAAATTTAGCCTTACAAGTAAAAACATTTCAATGTCAATTACTAATGGTACAAAATCAATGATATGTGATATTATAGAAAACCAGATGAATTAGATTCATGTGATAATCAGTTACTCAATAAAAGATAAATTTTTTATTATATTTTTTATGAAAACATGTGATAATAATTATTATTATTCTTTATCTATGAGATAATATTTTTGATTCAATCGAATATATAAAACCTGAATGAAGCTAATAAAATATAATTGAAACATGTCATTCAATTTAATTTCTCTTAAATTTAATTTCTACTATTAATCATGTTCATACCATATTTATAAAAGGAAATCAAATGCGTGATCACTGGTCCCCCACATTTACACATATAAAAATGGGGATGGTTCACAAACCTGAAAAAATGATATTTCCATTTGACAGTGAGAAGAGGATAGAGGAAGACGATAACAACCCCTAGAAACAAAATAATAGCCTTATTTGAATTTTCAATAGGCTTGCAGATCCCAAAACTGTGAGGTTTGGAGCACCCAAAGTCAAGAGGAATATTAAAATTCTCAATGGAGTGGAAGAAAATGAAATTTTAACATCCATTAATATCCCTAAGTAGATATATAGTAATATTTTCATGTTTAATCCAAATTAAATTTTCATTGAAATCAAATATTAATAACAATCAATTTTAAACCATTGAAAACATTACATATATAATAAATGAGTTGAAAAAAATAAATAAAAATTATTTTTTGAATAATGAATCATTTATAATACATTAGTAGATCTTGTAGGAGGGGAAAATATTTTTTGAAGAATTTTATACAACTCATACATGATTTAATTACATTACATAAGGGAAATAATGTTTTATTCTAATGTTACTTTGTAACATTATGTAATACGAAGAAATCTATGTATACCCTTACATATATAACAAGTATAAAAAAATATTATTTGGAACACACAGTTTTCCCATTCATGATATGCAGACTACCCTTACACATCCATATGAATATTCTTATTATCCATTTTCATGTTGTGAGGTACCATTTTTGGTGGTTCAGATTAGAATGGGTTCCCTTATATGAGATTTTTTGTACCCATAAATAGGCATTAGGATTTATGATTCAACATTATCTAATTTAGGATCCACCCTTACAAAGGATCCAGCTACCTTTATAAAAATTTAATAATTGAAGGGATACCATTAGAAAATAATGAAACAGTGGAATGAAACATAGGCTACACCACCCTCATGAAAATAACCATATGAAACAATAAGGATTACAGTTATAACATTACAAAACTATGGGGTAACTTTTTTTTGTTCATCATATTTCAAGGTTACACTTACATAACATAATGAAGACTCAACATACACTTATACATCATTTATAAAATCTTTATTTCTGAATCATAATCATGGATAAAAAATATTATGTGTTGAGATTAAAAGACAAACTATCATTATAATAAAAAAAATCAAATTTCAATTTTACGATGCAATATTTTAATGAAAATGATAAATGATAATTAAAAAAATATTTACTTAAATAAATAAAGTGTTATAGTCATTACAAAAATACCCAAAATTATATATACTATCAAAATTACAATCATGAAATGAAAATTAACTTTCCAAAGTAGTCATATAAAATATGAAACTACTTCTATAATTTATGAAAACATTTTTAAAGTAATTTCTAAGATAAAAATTTATTTTTATATGATTGGTAATATTTAAAATTTTCCACAAACCACTAAAAACACTATAATGGATATGTAAGGATATGGAGTATTATAAAAATTTACCATTTTTACATTACTAAGAATCACTAATGATATAATATCATAGATTCCATTAATCCATGAAAATTAGACATTAGATTTAAATTCATAAGATTGAAAGAGTTTTGGAATGACTCTGGATCATTTTCAAATGTTTCACTTTTCTTCTTTTGTAATTTTCTTAGTATTATAACATAGATGGGTTACATTAAATTTTAATAAAATTATAAAAATTATAAAATATTTTAGATTATTCTAAAAAATCCAGAATCAAATTCACAAATGGATCATTCATAGATATGAAATCTATATTGATAATTAGTCTTCTAGGATTTCTTTGATAATTCAATCAAGTTCCCATTTTTATTAATGTTTTTGATGAATCTTAACATTAAATATAATATAGAGGATAAGGGTAACATTCAATCATTATTTTTATTCCAGTGTTATATTATCAAGTGGGTGGTTTAACAATATACCAAATTACAATGAAATTTGTTTTTCTATAATTGTATTCCAATCTAAAGTAGGTCTCTTAAATTTTTCCATCATTAGTGATTTTTTATTTTTCCATAAGAAGTAACAATATGTGGCCATTTTTTAACTTATATAGTTAAATTGTACCATCATATTGATAAATAGATGACTTCCATAGATCAAAAATGACATGGGAATTTTTTGTCTATAGTATCCCTGTCAATCCAATGTATTATATTTTGATTTGACTTGTTTATGTGTTATATGTTAATTTGATACAAATGTAATGGTTAAGTAAAAATATGATTAATAAAATTATAGTGTTATCATATAGACATATATATGATTTATACAAATAAATAATGACATTATTTTAATGCTCACAATATTTCATGAAAGTGGAACTAGTTTTCTCATTTTTTTATTTTTTTAGTGACTTGTCGCTTTAATATAAAGATGAATGTAAAAAATAAAATTAATTCATTCCTAGAAATTATTATATCATAATAATTTTTTGTTTCACTATATATATTATAAATGACATGAAAATTGGTTTTCAATTTTTTGCACCAATTTGATCTTGTTTAACGAGTTTGGACCCCAACAACGTCTGAATCAATTTCTTTAGAAATTTCGCAATATATAAATAATAATAGTATAAATATGTATGATATAAATTTAATTTATAAAAAATTTAAAAGATGTTTACATGATGAATTATTTTTTCATTGCAATTAATTAAAAATTAAATTAACTGAGAGTGTTTCAAAAAACAATTAGGCCGCAAAACTTCCAAATGATTCAATATTAAACTTTATACGTGGAAATATATATAGAATGGTTCATCTATTATGAATAAGTATATAAATCCTCAATATGTAAGTGAAACATTATATAATAAAATTCCCTATACTTTATAAATCATATGAATCTAAAATATTATTAGCTTTTAAGAATAAAAACAGATCATGAATAATAGAAAATTCGATCTTAAAAGGCTTGTTTCTTTAAAAAAAATAAATTTAATAGAACAATGATTTTCATGAAACCTCTAACAATAGTTTCCCCACCATGACTAGAAATCAGAGGAGTTAAACGATGATTCCTAAAGCCCATGATAATTAGGTAATATGATGGTGACGTCCATCGAGGGGAAGTCATAAATGAAAATGGGAGACATTACCCTCTAATTGAATAATATATATATATAGATATATATATATATGAAAATCAAAAAATTAAACACCACTTCATATATAGTAGTAAAAAACAATATTACATTCACTAAAAGTCATTGAAGACTAAAAAAATAAATTGGATCTTCATGTAAAAAATTAATACCTCTTTAGTGACAACGATTCTGAATTAGTTCTCAAAAAATAAACAAACTATAAATTTCCTGCATGATCTTCAATCTACACTAACAAGCATAAATTATATATATATATATATGGTGAGAATAACAAGTTTATATATTAGGATCCTCTCTGAATCATCTCAGGTGAAATTTAATGAAATAAAGCTTATTACCGATTAACAACATGAAAAATATCTCATCAATTAAATAGTTACACTATCCCAAAATCAGAATGGACAACTAATTGAATTTAAAATAAAGAACATATCATATATTATAGTAACAAAAAAATATTCCCTATTACTACATACCGACTGTTTTACTTCTCTACACCATCATCACATGTTCTCTTTCAACATTGTCCAATAGAATTAATCCTAAAAACACTTTTGATGATGAATCAAACTGTGCATCTCATGAATCACATCATATAATCATCCAATTTCACTCCTCCATACAGTGACAAGTTATTTTCAAGGATCCACCATATCATATATTACATTAATAATACAATGATTATTGTACCTCATTTCACCACACTACTTACATAGATCCATCAAAACTGATATTTTTCATACATTTAATAATTTTAAGGGTACTATATTTTGGATATATATATATATATCTGTGTGTGTGTGTGTGAAATAAAAAAAACACATTACATCCCTCAACACACATATATGGTAATGATAAAGACTATTTATACCAATAAAAAAATATTAGGTGAAGATTGTGGAGTGAGAGAGTGTATTCATCCATTTAATAGACACAAAATTGGATGTTTGGGAAGACACACACACCTATATTCAACTTGTTATTAGTCACCATAATGAAATTGGTGGGTTATTATATGAAATTAATAAAAGTGAATAATATATCTCAAAATGATATTATTGGAATTTAAATAATCCTTCGACCATCTATAGATATCAGTTTTTATACACCCTTATACTGCAAATAAGAAATATATTTCATATATATAAACAAAAATTTAATAATTATTATAAAAATGTATTCATTTATTTTTACATTCATACTCATGTGAATATATTAAAGAACTATTAATTATGATTATTCCATTCGAAATTTATTATCAGTATGATGAATTTCCAACAAAACTACCATAATCCATCCAAATCTATTATGTATCATGAGTAACAAAATATAAAATTAAAACCTATACCATCCACAGTGGAAAAAGTATATAATAAAAATTATTATTATTCTATTATTAAATGTATTCAATGAAATCTACTATGTTACCATGGAATATATTTACTTCCCATAATAAAAAAAATTGCTCATGATGTTGGAAAATAAATGTAGATTAATGACCAATCAAAGGAGATAAAACATAATCAAAACATTAAATAGAATTAATCTATAATTATGTACACAATTTGGAATGTTATCTTCAATCTAATGTATCAAACCATATTTCATCCCTAACACCATCATCATTATCATGACATATCTCACATTCATAGGTCTCAAATACTTCAACAAACACTTGATCCACCCCACCATTATATCATCATAATACATGCATCCTAGGATCATGCCTCATCATTTAGGAAGTCTTATTTCAAAATAAAAATAGAAAACCAAAAATAATAAAATGATTTAATAAGGGATTTTATGCCAAAAAACAAGCCGTCTTATATTCACATGAATAAAAAAACTAACTTGGAAATATTATTGATCAGCATGAATCAATGGTTGTTAATTCCATAACTTATTAACTAATTAATTTATCATATGTTACTGTATTTTGTAAAATATCATTAGATATTACAAAATCATATTTTTTAAAAACACATTAAAAGAAAAAATTAACCATCCAAATAATGCTAAGAAATAATATTTACATTAATATTTCTCTATTATTATATGTAAATATCATTATAACATCATTTTATTAACTAATACATTAATATTTGAATTTACAAATTCATTAAACCCATAATAAGAATCATTTGATTTCCATCAAATTATTAGAAATAATATATTAATTATATATTTAAACATTGAAATTTATTTAGTAGACATGTAATTTATAATTTTTTGTTCCATATTAATTTTCACATTAATTTTTGAAAAATGAATAATAACCATGAATAACGAATTATTAAAATAGACAATACAATATCTATAAAAAATAATGGGAAAACTATTATCATGGTTGAATACATTTGAACACTACAACCATAATCCTTTTATCTCTTTGAATTTGGTTCATTATTTGTTAGGATTAATTACACCATAACCCTATTGGATATAAAATGACAACCTTATGACTGAATATAATAATTAAAATTATAATAAAATTATCATTTAACTGATGGATTGAGTTTTCATCAAATGAGAATCCATATACCATGCAAATCCAATCCCAAATCTTAAAAGAAGGATTCATCCATACAAGAATTATTCCAAAAAATCATTCCAATAAACATAATAAAAATTAAATAAAAATAAGTGAGATCATACTTATATCATGGTATGTTAAATATGAAGAAACGAGATTGGTCCAAGAAGGAACCATAATGAAATGATGAATTACTATCCATGGATTACAATAAATCAAACATGAGATTATAGGGATTAAATTTGATATAAAGGCATACAAAAATCCTTGAGAAATGTCTAATCGATGCAAGGATATTTGAGATAAAATATTTAGGTTTTGGATAAAACAATGTTGATGTTTTTATTATATTCAGACTTCCTATCATGTACAAATCATTTGGATAGCTCATTAAGGTTTTTAATTACCACACATTATGTTAAAATAAAAATCATGTCACATAAAAAATCAATCGATAATTAATTCACATTATGAAACCCATGACCAAAAATTGATATTTTGTTGTCAACTTATCTGGAATAAAACCCATCCCATTAACATCTCATTTTCCATTTCAATTGTCAATAAACCTAGTGAACCACCCTCAGAAAAGAAATGAAATCACTTCATTCCACGATCTAAACTCCAAAAAAAAGAATGTAACATAAACAACATGATATTACTGTAATATCTTAATCTCCGCAAATATATATATTCTAACTCATAAAAAACTCTTAACATAATTAAGGCGTTCACTAATCACCACTATAACAACTCAAAATATTAAAATATTAAAATCCTATTTGAAAGATTGAATAACAGAAAACACAATGAGTAGACGGGTATATAAAATCCTAAAAATTAAATATATTTTTTATATTTTTTATAAATTAAATATGTGATATATTTTTCAATTCACAAAACACTATGTTGGTTTTCAATACACACAAAAATGAATAACTTCGATGGAATGTGTTATTCAATAGAAATGGTTTTACAGAATTATATTAAAAATATCATGTAAAATGATAATTATCACCTAATAGTTAATTTTTAATACCTAAATACGATGAAATTAATTAGTATTTTTTGTATTTTTTTAAAAAATAATAACAAATAAACAAAAACACTAATGGTATATAAAGGAAATGTTTTTATAAAATCATATTTTTATATACACAAAGATGTTTAATAGTACTAATTTAAAATAATAGTATAAGTGAATGATAATAATAAAATTTAGATATTATATATTCTATAAATGTTTTTAAAAGCCACCTAATTGATTTTAGAGGCATAAGATAAAACTAATCCAATTTTATGCATAAAAAGATGTATATTTCTAATGGATTTTTTTATCTTTTTATGGTGAACATGAATCAAATTTAAATTTTCAATTTTAATAAATTATATTGGAAAAATGAAATTAATTTTTTAAAATGGAATGTAATCTTATCTTATTGTGATTTTTTTTCTATATAGTTTATTTTTCTGATGAATTGTGACTAATAAAGAATTTAATTGAAAACAATATTTTTGTCTAAATAATTTACAATTTACAATTTTATTTTTAATTTTTTAAAGTATAATTAATTAAATATATATATAAATATATATATATATATCTAATTTATGTCAATTTAATAATATTTATGTTTAATTAAGATAAAATAACATTGTAATCTTTTGACCATTTTCCCGTTAACACCCAACATTCTTACACCATTAGTGGGATTAATTTCAAATATTTTTTTTCATCTTATGACAATTGTATTTTAAATAATCAAAAAAATATTTTGAATAAAAAAATTGATAAATTTTAATTTGTTTCACTTAATATTTTACAAATAATATATGTGAAAATAGTTTAAATTAATTACATTGATTAAGTAGAAAATGAGTTTACAAACTAGTTAGACATCCAAAATATGGTGTAATGATGCTTAAAATATTTTCCAAATAAAATTAAATGAATAAATGTAGATATTAACATATATATTATCAATAGGGTATCTTTATTGGGGCACATTTACATGACCATTATCGTTGTCTAATTATCTCTTCCAAAAAAATATGTTTTCAATTATGATAGGTCACCACCTATCCTATCCCATTCAAATAATCCATCCAAATTGCATCAGCCAATACCTCCACAAATCATTCTAGAAACATCCTCCCCTCATAATATAATCATTATCATTTTAACAAATGAAACGAATTAATGCATTAATTAAAAAATAAGAAGACTACTCGAAGATGAGGTAATGTTCTTAGAAAAGTGTTTTTATTTTATCCGTTATCCAAATGCATAAATACATTTTATACAACTCTTATATAAAATATCTATATAATTCATAAAAATAAATTTTTATATTTTATTTTTAATACTAGAAAATTCCCACCATTCAAATCTAATAGTATATGAAATCATCATGATTGTGTATGGTGTGCTAATGCTACAAGAATCGATGTTGTCATTTTTTTTCCGTTACATCCTTTCATTGTTGGTAATAATTACATATTTATAGATTATAGATTATATAAATTATTATATGATGTTATTATACTTATTTACTTATTATATAATATATAAAATCATGATATTTAATATGTGGGAATAAGATAACGTGGCTAGTTTGTACGGAGGACTACCACCTCACATTGTGATATAAATCGTTCATGCTTTTCATTGAATTTATTAATGATGTATCAAATAAAAAAGTCCAATATATTTTACCTAATAATGATACGAAAATGGTAATATATATACATATATATTTAAATTGTTTTTCTTTTATTTAATATGAAAATAAAATAAAAAAAACATTCTTCTATACTTACGGTCTAACCTCTCCATCAACCATGCATTTCACATCCAATAAAAAAATTTATGGAATATTCTAAATACATATGAAATAAATATATATGATACTTAAATATTTTTTACATTATTTAATCATGAAATAATTAAATATGTTGGGGGAACAAATTGTAACATGTCAAAAAATACACATAAATCAAGGTATTTGATGCACCAAGTAAAGAAAGTAATGATGGATTATAAAAAAATATGTCATGATATGTCATGAAAGTATCATATATATATTATTAAATTTTAATATAGTTTTGAAATATGGTGATTTTTTTTAACACCATTATAAAGTATGATAAATTACATTGAAGAATAATAAATCAAATGTTATGGGAATTCATCTCAGTTTAACCTCATTGAGGCGTATTATAATACTATGAAACTATTTAAATAAATATGGTGAATATAATTCCAATTGATATGTAATATCATGATTAATTTATAATTTATATTAATTTAATTTTAAATTTGAATAATCTCATTTTATTGGATTTGAATTAAAAGTTAAAAAAGGGAAATTAATTTTGTAACTAAATTCATTTTTATCTGGTTATATTACATCCTTAGTGCTAATAACATTATAAGATTGTGTGAATACCGAATATTGAAAATATATTTTATTCATTTAACTTATTTAATGTATATTTTCCTAGGATACAACTAATAGATAAATTTAGTAGTTATCACTTCCATGTTTTGATAATTTAATGTTTTGGTTCCACAGTCTCATTATAATATATATTATTTAATCATGAAATTTCATAAATAAAATTATATGATATATTTTTATAACCTGTTTAATTATATTCTTCATTATTTATCCATTATCTTATTCAGTTTATAGTACCATCATCCCAGAAATTTTTTTATAATTTTTTAGAATATGTTTTAATAAAAACGGATTACATTTCTCTCTCATGTCATAAATCTATGTTCTTAAAAATGTTGTTTTGTTATTTTTTTTAATTTTTCGACCAATTAAAATGGTTTTTAAATTAATGTTTAACCATTTTTACATTTTTTCAAATGTATTGGAAGGAATCCTCTGAATTTTTTCTTAATAGGGAACATTCAACCCTATTTACAATTAAAATTTAACATTCTTTTTACATTGTGTGGTGTGTATAGAATTACTCGTCATCATCTCATGGAAGAATAATTTTATATTTTCCTATGAATTTTTCAAGGAAATTATTTCATAATGTTCTTTATATTGTATGTTTTTATGGTTGATTTCATTGAAAATTATTTTCCAAATGTTTTATTTTATAAAATTATGTTTTCAAAATGAAAAAAGACATTTTCCTGAAAAAATAGTTGTAAAAATACTTTAATATCATAAAAACCCTTATTATTACTCCAATGGAAGTATCATAATTTGATACCATTAAATTTTTTCCTCTTGATCTATGTTGGTAATATTGACTATGGGTTGTATTGGCATTCACGTCCTTCAATCAATTTCATAGTCATTAACATCTAATTGAGTTATTCCAAATACAATGATCATTGAAAATTAAATTTACCCTAAAAATCCATATAATTTAACATTGATGTGAACAATACCTAAACTCTATATCACTTATACATATGATTTTTACATTGAATGTTATTTGATTAACTGTTGATCTAATAACCTGACCCTAGAATCTAGGAGTCGATTCAATATTTTATTATATCAAAATGATTACACTAAATTATAATCCATAAAGAGTGGTTTGTATAGGATTATTGGAAAGTTATATTAAATAAATGATTCCCATAATATATTTAGAAATACAGAATAAAAACATGAGACATTATTAAATGATATAAACAGAATCCATGAATGATTGTTCAATAGTTTATTCATGAAAACATGTTTAGTGGAAACATAATATGGGTGGGAACAAATTATCATTATGGTTAAGTAACAATTAATAAATAATGATATAAATGAAATAAATTTGAATTTAATGTTAAATAACTATGAACCCATTCCATTTATAAATGACAATATGGAAATATCAATATGGAATTTTATAAAACTGAAACACATGACATTTTAATAATCACATAAACCAGGAAAATAAAAAATGGATATTATAGAAGTTTAATAATAACGTTGAATAACAATAACTAATATCATTATGTTGGAAATCCTAATGCTGGAAATTGAAAACATATCATTGTGGCATTGGATGAGGAATCTGTAGATAAATTGTTAAATCCTTGACATAATCTATTTGTGAAAACATTGTCCAAGCCTCATCAAAGATCATATCTAGTTTGTCTCATGATAAATATTGTTGCATCAAGGATCTATACTAGTCCCATAATATCACATACAATATTTGTTTCATTCCACATATGTATGGGGTGAATCAAAAACAACATATACATACAAAATTTAAATAACATCCCCTATCAGTAAACATAACCATAGATCATTCTGATTATTATAGAGAAAGTTTTCAAATTTGCACATCCATAATCAAACTGATCATAAACCTTAAAAAATAATTTTTTAAATGATTTCATCATAGATTAAATATAATGATACATAAAACTCATCAATGGATATTGTCATAGATTAAATTAACCAAATAAAATCATTGAATTATCATTATAAAAATACCACTTTTTTACATTGAAATCATTTATTTAACAAGCCATACATAAATCTGTAATAGAAATAATAATAATGAAATAATTGAATAATATACATATAAAATAATATGTAACAATATATTACATGATCTGAGATGAAAATTAATTTTAATGCAATTCTTGAACACTTTTGTTGCAGAAAATATCCATTTTTTCTACAACAGAAATGCTTTTCCGGACATAATCAATTATTAAAAACCATTATAATTGAAAATAGATTTTAAATCATATAAAATAATACCTATAAATTAGACCATAAAAAAATACATATAAATATTTTTCTATAAAAATGATCTTAATAGAAACTTTAAAAACATTTCATTAGTAGAATATTCTTGAATCATTTCAATGTTTTCCAAAACACTGTGAACCATTTCAATCAGAATCCCCACAAAATAAAAAAAATTATAATAGTATAAAATATAATTTTAAGTATTATATTCCTGATATAACATTTCAAATTGGAGTATATACACCTCATAATATAACAAATTATCATAACGAAAAATGTGTCTAAAGGAAGTCAAATTGTGACAAAACAGTCTTACACATTTGGTAAAAATTGATGTGTAATACCCCATGAATATGATATCATGATATAGATATGTAAATAAAAATAAATTAAACTATAAATTTAATAGAATATATACATGTAAATTATGTACGCTAAAAAAACATTATTTAATATGATATGTATCCCACATAGATAAGAACTTTGTCAAAATTCTTTCATCTTCCATTTCCATTTGGGTGATAATCCTATAACAAAAAATATAATGATTTTAATAGTGTTAAAAAATAATTAAATTATAATAATAATTTTTTAACAATATATTCCATATTCTTATAATATATTCTCACATGTTTCTTAACAATCACTCATTGTTTCACAGTATTCAGTGTTAGTTGCCTAATTTTCTAAAGTACATGTTGACCTAATATTTGATGCTCATGGTACTATAATTATGTTTTCATAATATCCAAAATGAATAACTGGAATTAATTAACTTATGTATTATGTAAATATGTATTTATAATAATGGATAATGTTGGGAGATATGAAATTAAATGCACCATCCATTGAGACGTAAGTTGTACATACCAAATAACATTACTTTCAGTTCAATTACATATTAAAATATTTACAAGTAAATTATATCGATTTATATTATAGTTTAATTATAATACAAATTTCATGATTGTAACATATTTTTATTAAAATCATCCTTAATTAACTTCATTTAATGGGTGAACGAATCACAACACTTTGAGGATTCAGTCGTTCACACTTCCTGCGAGTCATTTTTTTTCATTTTCCAAAGCCAGTTTATGGGTTCCTGGTACCCAAGTGATTACAACCACAAACTCAAATAAAAAGAAGCACACAATTAAGGATCAAAACAACAAAGACATACATATCATAATAACCATACTCCTCACCGCATCCCATGCATGATTCCTCTCCTCCGGTAGCCGTAGCCGATTCCCATTCTGGCGATCTCCAGTAGCTTTCACTTTGAACCCGACTCCTAAGCAGATCAAGAAGTGGTTGTTCCGGAGATATCATTTTGACCACAGTCCCCTCCTTAAAAGCCATAGTCTCCTCACTATTTCTCTTAGAGGTAGATCTGGTCCACATCGGCCGCGGAAGGCATGAGTAATCTCTCCTTGGTCGTCTTCTTGGTGTCGTAGATAAAGCCCCTCAGCTGGAGTCAAATTATTCTTTCCATTTTGAGCCACATCGCTGAAGGAACGACCATCAGTGCCACTAAAATTCTCCTTCTCTCGTCCAAACTTCTCCCTTCCTTTACTGGTTTTCTTCCCTCGATACAAACCATGATTCCCTGACTTGTTTCCCCTCCGTTGGTCTGGGGTATTATTCTCCATTAAAGGTAGACATTCCTCCTTAGTGGCCAGCCTCCCCCCAGTGGCGGCCTGCACCTCTTTCACGCCACCGCCATCTTGAATTTCTTCCACCATCATGGTTTAGATTCTAGTCACCTTGCAGCTATCTTCAAAGTTCTTCACACTTCCAAAAAATGATTTTATCATACTTAATGAATATTGAAATTTTGAGGGAATGTTTTATATAATATTTAATGATCATAAAATAAGTTATAATATATATATATATTTTTTCTTAACCATAAAAAACATTTTATGTCCATACATGTAGGAGATAATGGAAAAAGAATAAAAACATTATCCACAATGGTGATTAACAGAAATATGTTGGACAATAATTTCATCTCATTGAGTAAGAGTAGATGAAAAATAAAATGGATATAATTTATTCCATTAAAAAAATAAAAATATGTTCTATACATGATTCTATAGTAATCAAGTGTTTATGGATGAAGGTGATGTGGGAAAATTATAAAAAATGAAATTAAAATATATACATTGGGAAAACATTATCATGAATTTCACATATTTTAGAGACCCTTGAGGACCGTAGATTTCTTTATTTAGTGCTAGCTGAATAACATATACATGGGAACACTGATGAAGAAAGGGTTTTTAGATATTTTAGTAGCTTCATGGTTTATGGGATAAAATGGGGTGGTGAGGGGTGGAACATATGCATGAATAGGTATGGGTTTAAGTGATTAATTAATAAATATATTATATTTAAATCCATCCATTGTATGGTGGAATTAAATTGAAAGAATTCGTATAGAAATTAACATTTTTTATGATGGATATGTTCAATAAAAATCTCAAAATAATTTTAATTTTTTTAATTTTAATTAGTTTTATGCCTTTAACCTTTTTATCATATACCCAATTAACCTTTTCCAATACCACAATAAATTATTTATTTACCCTGGTATATTTTTTATTGCTAGAAATTTAATTAAACTCAAAATTTAATTTCAGCCTTATGAATCCATATATGGGATCCATTTTACATAATTATATTCAAATAATATAATAAATTTATTTAATATTTACATTAGAGTCAAAATTAATAAGTGGTGTTTATAGTCAATCATTTAAATGTTTGAATTGTTTTTATATCATATTTATGTGTGAAATTTATTAAATTAACCTAAATCTGATTTAGTTATTTATATTAAAACTAATTATAATTTAAAATAAAATATAAAATATAATTTTTCAATGTAAATTAAATATATGAATATGAAATTTTCAATTAAAAGGTTGTATTTTCTCTATTCATAAAAAATATACATTATTTTAAAAATATAAAAAATTCATCAAAAGTAAATTTTTAAATCCATATTTAAAATGAGAGGTTTATTTTTTCCAATAATATGTATTAATGTGTAAAAATTGTATTTAAACAAGATTCTCCCTTGAATGGCGGTAAAACTATAGTAAAAAAAATATAGTTTTTTAAAAACGTACAATTGGATAGATTCTTATCTTATGCATATAAAATCATTTTTCATGATGCAGAAAAATGGATTAAATTATTTTATATAAATATCATAATTTGGTTAATGCTGTTCATTCCCACCTTCTTAGCAGTCAGTGTTAAAATAATAAAACTAAATAGAATATCGCAATTTTTTAAGCCCATTGTTGAAAGAAATGTAAGATGTCAATGAAATTAAATTTTATTAAATAGATATGTATCCAAAAATATTAGTGCGTTGAATTATCCCATATTTAAATTAATTACACCCTTGCAATTTTTTAATTTCAATTTTAATACCAATGGATGATAAAAATTACTCTATGTGAAACACAAATTGGAAATATGGTAAATAAAAAATCCTCATAATAAGATGGAGAGGAAATGAAAATGTTGGAAAAAAATTATGATATTTAGTTGTAAAAAATTAGAAAAATATGAAAACATGGGAATGTAAGATAATTCAAATGAACAAGTTCTAAAGGATAGTGATAGGTAATGTAGTAATCATAAGGTGTACCATCACAAAAATATAAATCCATAATGGTTTAAATATTCATTTATTTTTCATTATTTAATGATATCAATTAATATTTATTTTTAAAATTTTATTTATCAATTTTTTATGCTTTAAAAATTTATCTTGTACCTAAAGTAATTATAAAAGGAAACATAATTACATGAAATTTAGAGTTTCATCATTTCATCCATTTCAACCACAAACTCTTCATTATCTTCAATAGAGAATAAAATAAAATAAAAATTTATTTATCATAGTAGTTTAGGGTTGAAAAATGAAATTATTCTTCATATATCATTCCATTTGAATAAAAAACTATGTTATATTAATTTGTACATCACGTAGGCCATTTTTTGGTGATTCACCCTCACCGCCCTTCGGTTGTGGGTTCAAGTTTTATGGCCTTGCTGGCTGGGACTGATTGTTTCTCAACCTCGAGGTTGTCCTTTTTCTATGAATATATTATTATAACATTCCAAAAATAACCTAATTATATTTAATAATAGTGATGTTTTTGGACATCAAAAAGTAATATCAAATGTTCATATTAACCAATTATAAACATAAGATTGAACCAAAAATATATATATCAAAATTAAACATAAAAATGTGTCTAAATTTTCAATATCAATCATAAAATCATATTTTCATAAAAAATATGTCTCTCTTATTATCACATACCAAATATATAGACACTATTTTTGTAACACCCCAGGTACATAATGAATATGACATTTTCATATTTATCCATATTTGTGAATAAAATATTAATATGAGTTTAAAGGGGACTCTATGCTCGATGGCGTACCCAACACGCAACAACGAGTTTCTTGGGAATCTTACGTTGCACTCTAATAATAAAATAATATTATTTTAAATGGTAGTTAACATGTAGCCGTTGTATTGGCAGCAATGGATAGAAATAACTAAAATATGATTATATATGTTTTCAAATGTTTTTACATTTATCCAATAAAATATAAAGGCTTAAAATATGGAAAGAATTCAATTTTAGGCATATATGCCCTAGTTTTCAATAATGGTTCACTTATCGCCTTTTGATGGAGAACCGTCATTAAATATAGTTTTTTAACTCTTATAAATTCTATTGGACCAAATAAAACTCTTCTTATGAATTGCGACATCAAAATTTACTTTGTGTAAATGTTTGGTATCTTTCTGATAAAGTTCAATTTCTTTAATGAATAGTGTAAAATGTTGTATTTTAATTCAAAACCTATTTTTAATCTAATCTATTTATATGATTAAATTATGTTTTGAATTGGTTTTAAAGTGAAATTAGAATATATTTTTACCATTAAATCCAATAGTGGTCATTGAAATTAATTTCAATTTGAAATCAGACTTAATCTAGTGTCAATCTTTTGATACATATTGTTTCATAAAAACACGGTATTTGCTCTGACAGCGGGAATTAATTATTAAATTAATTAATGCAACTTATATGTTTTCAATTTTGTATAATAGACTTCATTTTTGAATTCGGAATATCAAATATAGCATAGGGTGAATTTTAGGGTTTTTTCTGAAAAACATCAATTTTTGATTAATAGTGAAACCACTAAGTGGTACTTATAAAAACAGATTTTTCCGTTTAAATGAAATTTTGCCATCTTTGAATTTTGAATTTCAAAAATATGACATACATGGTTGTCATTAAAAAGTAAAATGTGGTTCAATGGGATAAATATAATTTTTTGGTTAATAGTAACTTATTAAGTTTTTAATCGCGATTAAAGGTAATTAGTGTAGTTTATGGTAAGAATAATGTTTTAATAAAATGAAATGACCTAGACACATGTGCTACCCTCATTGGATATGTCATGGCAGACCAAGAAAATCCGTGGGTCATCTTGCGGACCCCATGGAGACACTTTGGTTGGGAAATGACATAAATATCTTTTTATTTAATGTTAAAGTAAAAATGACACAAACATGAGATGTTTTACTAATACAATTTTTACATGGGGTTATACAAGGCATAGTTTTGACTATAAATAGTAATTTGAAATCTAAAAATATTTCCTACATCATAGTATTTTTTTATAATTTCTAGACATTAAATAAATTAAATTATTAATGACATCATGATGATGCAGCGATGACCTCATTATTTAACGATTTAAATAAAATGGAAAGATAATGTAATATATAAGACCTAAAAATGTCCAAAACCTATTGGATGAGTGTATATAGAACCCTTATCACATTATCCTCTAAATAAATCAATGTGGGACATTTAAAATCAGAAAATATTTTGAAAATAAAGTATCATTTTGTAACTTTACAAGAGTGCCCCTCCTCTCCTCTTATAAAAGGCCCCCACCTCTACCACTTTACCCACACTCCCAAAGCCTTTGTCTCGGCCAAACCCTGCCCATTTTGTCTCTCCACTTCCCTCTCTTACTCCTTGAAACCTCACTTTGGGCAGAAGTCTTCCCAAGGAAGCCTTTGAGCTCAAACCAAAAGGAGTTACCCGATTTTAAGGTAATGTCTTCACTTGAGTCCTTTTGTTTTATTTTGCCTCTCCAACCCCCTAAACTCCATTTTATTAATTTCTTTTGTAACAAATAAAGTATCTTCAATATACTAGGATGTTTTTATAAGAAGTATTCGAGCTACACTTACACACACCTACATCTAATGTTTAATGAACATATTGTTTCCGTGGATGGCGAATTTCTACCTCACGAAACGATGATTGTTCAACTCTCAGATAACACCTTCAAAGGTGGCCATTAATATTCCACTATATTTATATATGATATTTAATATGTTTATGTTTTACTTAATCTTCTGTATTTCTCATTTATGGCGTACCGTTATGGTTTCCATTTTGGGTAAAGGCGATATCTTCATTTAAAGAAGTGTGGACTACCGCCCCATTAAAGTGATGTGATTCGTTAATGCCATATGTGGGATGTATAAAGGATGGATTTAAAGTTATTATATATGATTTTATACTACAATTATAATATACCTATATATCATTATTATTTCTTTCCATTAATGTATGAGATAGAAATAAAAGTAGCGTTCATGCGTACATACGGCTTACCGTCTCCATGAACGGTGTATTTCATTTCTTATCACCAAATGTAATGTACTATTATAAGTACATATTTATATTGGATATATATAAGGTATCTTACATATAAATGATGAATATAATTATGAAATTAAAATATACATAACTCTCATTTATTTTTAATTCCATTAATATGACAATGAAATGAAAGTAGCGTTCATGCGTACGTACGGCTTACCGTCTCCATGAACGGTGCATTTCATTTATTACCTCTAAATGATTATGTAATATTATAAATACATGTATATTATGGATATATATGATATATATGATATCCAAATCATGAATATCATTCTGGATATAATGAACCAATGACCACACGAACAACATGTAATTGTAAGTAGTCCACTTTTGACTTAAGAACCAAATATCGACAAAACAAAAATTATTAACTTAAATGATTACATAATGTTTATAACATTTCAATAATTTATATAAAAGGAATAATGAACTTGAAAAAGGTTCTTCAGCAATTAGAAATAAACTCAAGTTTATTATTCAGGACGTTAAAGAACGAACGGGTCAAGTCGGACCCGAGGTAAGGGATCCTACACCTCTCTTTCTTTTTAAGTACACTCTTTTATGTCATTCCTTTTAAGCTCATATTTCTTATTATTGGGATGTTCTTTTATATTACTCCAACTATACTTATTATGTTCATATTATTAGAGACCCTATTTCCTCTCACTAATCCATTTTGGAAGTTTTGAGTGGAGTCGTTAGGCTGCCGAATTTTCGTAAGGGATTTTTCATCACACTTTTATTCCCATGAAATTTATGCTACATTTTCCAAAATTTCCTTTGAGTGGTTTATGTACTGACCATTATATTACTAATTGTGTAATATACATTCTTTTATGAGTATTTACATCAATGTTGTATTGTCCTTCTTTCACGAGGTGTATGTTTCGAAAGATACCCATGTCTGTAAGGGAACCTTTCACCCTCCTCTTTTTAAAAGACTTCTTTTGTTGGGTATTTTAATTTACATATTGTTATGTTGTGATATGTCCTCATATATCCTTATTGATGTAAATTTTATGTCCAAGTGATGAGATACCCTTTTTTTATCTCTCATCAACTCATTTTGATGTGACATCGTTAGGCTGTCACGGGAACTTCTTAACCCAATTTCGATTTCTTTGGGTTCAACATGTAGTTATTGAATATGTCATCCTTTGAATATGTGTTAATGACCTTTTATTATTTTTAACTTAATATGCACTTATATTTGGTGTATTCATTTGTCAAACATAATTATGTAATTGATTTATCCTTAAACCAAGGATACCGTCTTTGTATGGGACTTCGTCTCAATCTCCTTTCATTGAGGCATATTTTGTTTTATACACAACCTTCTTTTATACGGTGTATAAACCCCTTTGACTTTTACGTTTATTCAATAGGAGTCTTTTTTATACGAAGCGTTTACTAAATGAAAAAAGGGAACGTATTTTTCGTACATATGCGGCGACAACGACTTCTCTGCCGTCGTGACCATTATTTGAGTTTCGGCTTCCTCTACAAGCCATACCTTTTTTTAAAAGAAAAAAAATAAAATTTTTTACTTTTCTTTTATTTTGGTATTGAAAATTGTTTTCATAATGTTTTTATATCAATGTGTTGTATTGATATCTTGTGATTGAAAAGTGGAAATGTTATGTTTCCTTTATGCATGTTTTATGTGATACGATTATGTTGAGGTTCTTGGGAATTATTATGAAGACGGGTGGTTCCGTGATAGAATAAGGGCGGGTGAGCCCGATATAGCTCTCCAATGCATTGGGTAACTCGAAGTAGTGAAACGTTAAGGTTTCTCCGAAGAGATTTAGGGAATATATTGTGATGGGTATTCCAAACGTAACCAAGAGGGTTACTCCTTACATAAGATTGTTATGAATGACTAAAGTTTCTTTATGTCATATGATTTATATGATTTTATGAGGTATGTTAAAGTGCTTATTTTTTATGGGTAAAGTATGATTTCATTCTTATGTATACATGTACTCATGTTTCCTTTCCATATTTTTATATCCCTTATTGAGCTTTTTATGCTCATCCCAAGTTTTTGAAATGTTTTTCACAGGTCAATGGAAGGGTACATGATGTGATGATAGTGTCAAGGATGTGTCAAGAAAGAATCCATGTTTTATTTTAAATATGTTTCCATTGATGGGAAGAATGAATATTGTCTTTTATGTAACCACTTTGTCTAAATGTGGAATGTAATTCAAGTTTCATGATCTAATTCTCTAAAACTCTAAACCTGAAAAGATCCTCAATGTGTAATCTTGTAGTAACTCAAGATTAAGTAAGGTTTATGGCTGGGTCCTTATAGTTGGTATCATAGGTCGGTTTATATAACTTTAGTGGTTAGGGTATTCTCTGAGGATAAGTGACATTACCATAATGGTTAGGATTTCAGAAAGAGTCCTAGTTTTAGATAAAGTGAATGAGTAAGTATATCTTAGTGTTTATCTTCTTCATTAGTACATGATGGTTATGTTGATAAACCCACACTGACCTTTTTGGTTTTAGTAAATGGATGGATCTAGCAGGATCCAAAGTGACAATGGTATTGAAGGAAACTGTGGTGGTTCTCTGATTAAGGGACTGGATGAGATGGGGGATTCAATGAGGAATCTCATGGTTGTCCTAAACCAACTATCAAGGAGTCATGATCAACCACTTCAACCTTGGTGAGTTCTCTAATGCATCATGTACGAGATGGCCAACTCGATGTGGAAATTCAGGTGATAATTATTAAGGTAACCATTAGGGTTTATATGAACCTTACTTTTTAGGTAATTATGGGTTACTCTATTATATGATGGAAAATGAAAGGAATGAGATAAACATGAGGTTAAAATATGTTATGATCATTTTTGAAGATTTTATCTCGTTTTGGGGGATGTTTTATGAATTATATAGTTTTGGAAAAAGGACAACACGCAGACCGTGTGACTACCTGTCGCATCGGACAAAGCTTTGGGAATTGAACCCACAACCAAAGTGTGACTGATATTTATCACCTACCACTGGGCTACGTGAAGTCCCTGGTTAGTTTGACTGATTATTTTTAGTTGTATGATTTTATGAATTAATAGTAAGTTGATTTTGGGTAATCTATGGAAATTTATTAACCAATCATGGAGGATATGTGATTAGGTTAATTATTTTTCAATACAAGACTTTAGGAGCAACTAATGTTGTTTGGATATAAATGTTACGATTTAACTTGGAAGACTATGTGACTAAATCCATCAATTATTTGGGTTTCAATCATATTTTGGTTTACTTTGAAGAATTTTATTGACAAATTTATTATAGAATGGTCCTCGTTGAACTTTGGGTTTTGTTGGAAAAATTTTGGAGATTAAGAATAGATTTTCTTTTTATAAAGGGTTATCCTTTTCTGGATTATCTGGTCTTGTACTAACCTTTTTGGTTTTGGTTTTGGTTAAAGTCTAAAGACATGGATAGTATATAGTTCTCTTTTGTGGATTAGGTGACTCTCTAGAAGTTGATTATAGTTCTCTTAATGCAAATAAGTCTCCCTAAATACTCGTCTTTTGGGAAAAAAATATGAGTTTGATTAAGGAATCTTGTAAAAGTTGAAAGTAAACATGATAAGTGATTATGTTTCCTTATGAATAAATTCCTCAATAAAAATTAACTTACCACAAAAATGTTGTCTTTTAACTTTCCCTACTGGGGAATCGAATACCGTTTAACCCATCACAAGTTTGTGATTTTCTTATGGTTAACTTTCTCCTAGACATGTTTATTATCACTCTCCCTCAAGAACATGACCCTTTTCTTTTTCTTCCATGTCCATGTTTTTCTACTTTGAATCCTAGTATGGGTTAACTTGGGTGGACTCTGTACTTATCTTCCTTTATTTTAAAGTGATTGTTTTACTGACTCTTGTTCAGATGTGGGACTTTCAAGGATGTTTCCAAGCTCAATTTTAAAAATTGCGAGGACGCAATTCTCAAAAGGGGGGAAGGATGTAACACCCCAGGTAAATAAAGAAAATGGAATTTTCATATTTATCCATATTTTTGAATAAAATATTAATATGACTATAAAGGGCACTCTATGCTCGATGGCGTACCCAACACGCAACAACGAGTTTCTTGGGAATCTTACATTGCACTCTAATAATAAAATAATATTATTTTAATTGGTAGTTAACATGTAGCCGTTGTATTGGCAGGAATGGATAGAAATAACTAAAATATTATTATATATGTTTTTAAATGTTTTTACATTTATCCAATAAAATATAAAGGCTTAAAATACGGAAAGAATTCAATTTTAGGCATATATGCCCTAGTTTTCAATAAAGGTTCACTTGTCGCCTTTTAATGGCGAACCGTCATTAAATATAGTTTTGTTAACTCTTATACATTCTATTGGACCAAATAAAACTCTTCTTATGAATTGAGACATCAAAATTTACTTTGTGTAAATTTTTGGTATCTTTCCGATAAAGTTCATTTTTTTAATGAATAGTGTAAAATGTTGTATTTTAATTCAAAGCCTATTTTTAATATAAATTATTTATATGATTAGATTATCTTTTGAATTGGTTTTAAAGTGAAATTAGAATATATTTTTACCATTAAATCCAATAGTGGTTGTTGAATTAATTTCACTTTGAAATCAGACTTAAACTAGTGTCAATCTTTTAATACTTATTGTTTCATAAAAACACGCTATTTGATCTGACAGCGGGAATTAATTATTAAATTAATTAATTTGACTTATATGTTTTGAATTTTTTAATGTAGACTTCATTTTTGAATTCGGAATATCAAATATATCTTAGGGTGATTTTTTGGGTTTTTTCTGAAAAACTTCAATTTTTGAAGAATAGTGAAACCACTAAGTGGTACTTATAAAAACTGATTTTTCCGTTTAAATGAAATTTTTCCATCTTTGTGCTTTGAATTTCAAAAATCCGACATACATGGTTGTCATTAAAAATTAAAATGTGGTCCAATGGGATAAAAATAATTTTTTGGTGAATAGTAACTTATTAAGTTTTTAATCACGATTAGATGTAATTAGTGTAGTTTATGGTAAGAATAATGTTTTAATAAAATGAAATGACCTAGAAACATGTCCTACCATCATTGTATGTGTCATGGCCGACCAAGACAATCCATGGGTCAACTTGAGGACCCCATGGAGCCACTTTTGTTGGGAGATGACATAAATATCTTTTTATTTAATGTTAAAGTAAAAATGACACAAAAATGAGATTTTTTACTAAAACTATTTTTACATGGGGTTATACAAGGCATATTTTTAACTATAAAGAGTAATTTGAAAGCTAAAAAGATTTCCTACATCATAGAATTTTTTTTATAATTTTTAGACATTAAATAAATAAAATTATTTATGACATCATGATGATGCTGTGTTGACCTCATTATTTAACGATTTAAATAAAATGGAATGATAATGTAATATCTAAGACCTACACATGTCCAAAACCTATTGGATGAGTGTATTTCGAACCCTTATCACCTTATCCTCTAAATAAATCAATTTGGGACCTTTAAAATCCGAAACTCGTTTGAAAATAAAGTAACATTTTGTAACTTTACAAGAGTGCCCCTCCTCTCCTCTTATAAAAGGCCCCCAACTCTACCTCCTTACCCACACTCCCAAAGCCTTTGGATCGGCCAAAACCTGACCATTTTGTCTCTCAACTTCTGTGTCTTACTCCTGGAAGCCTCACTTTGGGCATAAGTCTTCCCAAGGAAGCCTTTGAGCTCAAACCAAAGGGAGTTATCTGATTTTAAGGTAATGTCTTCACTTGAATCCTGTTGTTTTATTTTGCCTCTCCAACCCCTTAAACTCTTTTTATTCATTTATTTTGTAACAACTCAAGTATCTTAAATATACTAGGATGTTTTTATAAGAAGTATTAGAGATACACTTACACACACCTATATCTAATGGTTAAAGAACATACTGTTTCTGTGGGTGGAGAATTTATGCCTCACGAAACAATGATTGTTCAACACTCATATAACACCTTCAAAGGTGGCCATTAAGATGTCACTATATTTATATATGATATTTAATATGTTTATTTTTTACTTAAGATTCTTTTTTTTCATTTATGGCGTACCTTTATGGTTTTCATTATGGGTAAACGCGATATCTTCATTTAAGGATGTGCGGACTACCGCCCCCTTAAAGTGATGTGATTCGTTAATGCCATATGTGGGACGTATAAAGGATGGATTTAAAGTTATTATATCTGATGTTATACTGGAATTATAATATTACTATATATAATTATTATTTCTTTCCATTAATGTATGAGATAGAAATGAAAGTAGCGTTCATGCGTACGTACGGCTTACCGTCTCCATGAACGGTGAATTTCATTTCTTATCCCCAAATGTAATGTACTATTATAAGTACATATTTATAATGGATATATATAAGTAATGTTACATATAAATTATGAATATAATTCTGAAATTAAAATATTCATACCTCTCATTTAGTTTTAATTCCATTAATATGACAATGAAATTAAAGTAGCGTTCATGCGTACGTACGGCTTACCGTCTCCATGAACGATGCATTTCATTTCTTACCTCTAAATGATTATGTAATATTATAAATACATATATATTCAGGATATATATGATATATATGATATCCAAATCATGAATATCATTCTGGATATAATGAACCAATGACCACACGAACAACATGTAATTGTAAGAAGTCCACTTTGGACTTAAGAACCAAATATCGACAAAACAAACATTATTAACTTAAATGATTACATAATGTTTATAACATGTCAATAATTTATATAAAAGGAATAATGAACTTGAAAAAGGTTCTTAAGAAAGTATAAATTAACTCATATTTATTATTCAGGACGTTAAAGAACGATCGAGTCAAGTCGGACCCGAGGTAATGGATCATACACCTCTCTTTCTTTTTAAGTACACTCTTTTATGTCATTCTTTTTAAGCTCATATTTCTTATTATTGGGTTGTTATTTTATATTACTCCTACTGTACTTATTATATTCATATTATTAGAGACCTTATTTCCTCTCATCAATCCATTTTGGAAGTTTTGAGTGGCGTCGTTAGGCTGCCAAATTTTCGTAAGGGATTTTTCATCACACATTTATTCCCATGAGATTTATGCTACATTTTCCACAATTTCCTTTGAGTGGTGTATGTACTGACCATTATTTTACTAATTGTGTAATATACATTCTTTTATGAGTATTTACATCAATATTGTATTGTCCTTCATTCACGAGGTGTATGTTTCGAAAGATACCCACGTCTGTAAGGGAACCTTTCACCCTCCTCTTTTTAAAAGACTTATTTTGTTGGGCCTTTTAATTTACATATTGTTATGTTGGGATATGTCCTAATATATCATTATTGATGTAAAATTTATGTCCAAGTGATGAGATACCCTTTTTTTATCTCTCATCAACTCATTTTGATGTGACGTCGTTAGGCTGTCACGGGAACTTCTTAACCCAATTTCGATTTCTTTGGGTTCAACATGTAGTTATTGAATATGTCATCCATTGAATATGTGTGAATGACCTTTGATTATTTTACACATAATATGCACTTATATTTGGTGTATTAGTTTGTCAAACATAATTATGTAATTGATTTATCCTTAAACCAAGGATACCGTCATTGTATGGGACATCGTCTCAATCTCCTTTCATTGAGGCATATTTTGTTTTATACACAACCTTATTTTATACGGTGTATAAAACCCTTTGACTATTACGTTTATTCAAAAGGAGTCTTTTTTATACGAAGCGTTTACTAAACAACAAAAGGGAATGTATTTGTCGTACGTATGCGGCGACAACGACTTCTCCACCGCCATGACCATTATTTGAGTTTCGGATTCTTCTACAAGCCATACCGTTTTTTTAAAAGAAAA
Source organism: Viscum album (assembly GCA_963277665.1). Classification (NCBI taxonomy): domain Eukaryota; kingdom Viridiplantae; phylum Streptophyta; class Magnoliopsida; order Santalales; family Viscaceae; genus Viscum; species Viscum album. Next base: position 560,685,288 of record OY728147.1, on the reverse strand, counting down.
ATAAATACCATGTTTTACTTTTCTTTTACTATGGTATTGAAAATTGTTTTCATAATGTTTTTATATCAATGTGTTGTATTGATATCTTGTGATTGAAAGGTGTAAATGTTATGTTTCCTTTATGCATGTTTTATGTGATACGATTATGTTGAGGTTCTTGGGCATTATTATGAAGACAGGTGGTTCTGTGATAGACTAAGCGTGGGTGATCCCGATATAGCTCTCCAATGCATTGGGTAACGCGAAGAAGTGAAATTTTATGTTTTCTCCGAAGAGATTTATGGAATATACTGTGATGGGTATTCCAAACGTAACCAAGAGGGTTACTCCCTACATAAGAATGTTAGGAATGCCTCAAGTTACCTTTATGTCATATGATATCTATGATTTTATGAGTTATATTAAAGTGCTTATTTTATATGGGTAAATTATGATTTCATTCTTATGTATACATGTACTCATTTTTCCTTTCCATATTTTTATATCCCTTACTGAGCGTTTTATGCTCATCCCATGTTTTTGAAATGTTTTTCACAGGTCAAGGGAAGGGTACATGAAGTGATGATAGTGTCAAGGATGTGTCAAGAAAGAATCAATGATTTATTTTAAATATGTTTTCGTTGATGGGAAGAATGAATACTGTATTTTATGTAACCACGTTGTCTAAATGTAGAATGTAATGCATGTTTCATGATCTAATTCTCTAATACTCTAAACCTTATAAGATCCTCAATGTGTAATCTTGTAGTAACTCAAGATTAAGTAAGGTTTAAGGATGGGGCCTTATAATTTTTACATTAAAACCATAATTAAAACATCCATGATTCAATATATTTAATAACGTTGTACAATAGTTCAATCCTTATACATTCCATTAATCTCATAACCAGAATATCATAAGATAATTCATGAGTCCAAAAATAAAAATAAAAATTCTTATTATACTATATATGTATTGCTTCCATCAACGTTTCATTGATCCAAATTATTTTCTGAGTTATATTATCATTATGTATAGGGAAATAATTTTCATAATGTTCCATCTCCATATAATTGTATCGTGAATCATTGGTAGGTTTTTTCAACTAAAATCATGAGAATGATGGCCATTCTCACCACATTATAATAAAACTATTTTTTTAATATGTAATAATGGGGTTTCCGTCCATATTTAACACAAGTGGGAAAATCCTCCTTTACCCTTTTCTCGTTATCTATATCTTATTCCACTGCTTTATTATTCTCTTTTTTTCTCTTGATGTCATAAGTATTAGAGAATTGTTTCTCTAACATCATAGATCATGACATTATATATATATATATAATGAGAATGTTTTGGAGGGAAATATATTTTAGAGGAATGGATTTGAGAAATCAAATAAATGATCAATATTACTATTTGGGTTACATATGTTGTTTTTATCTTTCTATTCTACCCTTTTAATTCATGATCCATACAAAGAAGAAATCTCATCCTCCTTGTTCCTTATATTCTATAATTGTCTCTCCATATCTGTTTGTTGTTTGTAAGGGTTATATTTTTTCATAGATACTTTCTTGAAATCCTTCCATTCCAAGTGTTTTATTTCTTTATCCTATGTAACATTAGGGATTATTGACCTCTATTGATTAAAATCTCCAGAAAGATGAGAAACATACATGAAACCTTTTCCATTTCATTACATATGAATTTAAGGAATATCTTATCCAAATAACTTATACATTCTTCATTAAAAATTTATTTTAATTACAATGGAATGTTGGGACATTTTGTGTAATGAAGTGGTCTAACATTTATCCTCCGCATTGAAGATCATGATGCTCTATACAGGTATGTTTATTTAAAAAATAGTTAGTTGGAACAACATAGTTAGAAGATTCCCTAAAGCTGATCTAGATCTAGTTTCAATATCATTATATTTCATATGAGGGAAATCAATGCATGGATTATGTGCAATGATATCGTTTCCATTTCTTCCACTAGGCATCATTTCTAAACAATGGGAAAAATATATTATATCATATCATTATGAATCATAAATTATAATTCTAATACTATTTAAATATATAAAATAAATTGAAATATTAATGTGTATCTAGTATCATAACATTAAAAATGGTTTCTAATGGATTTTATCATATCAAATACATAATGTTTATCCTCGTGTAATATTCCAAAAAATTTGATTTTTAAATCAAGTTTCCATAGTTGTAGTTAAACCTCCTTTGATACCAACTGTAACACCCCATCCCTATAGTCCTGATGTTGATGCATTATTTTATTTTATTGGCATGATTATAGATAATCAGATATTGAAATACCTATTAGTTTAGTAATAATGGAATTCAATTCTAGATACGTGATACACATAATAAATATGGAAATTGGAAAAAAACATGATACATAATAAAAGGAAATAATAATCATCATTGAATTCATGTTAAATGATTTATTATTCATAACTTGTGAAATGAAACTTAATAAGGGTGACCTAAAATAATCATTAATGGTAATTAAAGCCAAAGAAGAAATTAAATAGAGTGAATTAAAAAATATGGAAATGTAAATAACTGATAACTGATGTCATATAAATTACTATTCAGGTAAATATCAATATATAAAGGAAATAAATTTAAAAACATTCCATATAAATAATCACATGAACTAGTAATCATAACCATGGGTATTCGACTATTTAAATAATAACAAGTATTGTCAAAAAATATTATAATTATGGAATTAATAATTTTATATTAATAAAACATTCATTTGAGGCATCATCATATACATATAAAATTAAATTTTTAATGCCTCTGCCAAATCCATGTCTAAAAACAAATCAGAAATGCCTCAACCAAGTATATATCTAGTTTCTCTCATGATACATGTCAATGAATCTAGGAGATATAGTGGGAATAATCTATTACATACTAATTATATTTAGTTTTTGTTATAAATGGGGTTAAATATATACAACATATACATACAAAATATAAAAAACATTCCGCAATAAATAAATATAATCACAAACCATTCTGAGTAATATGGTGAATGATTTCATACTTGCACATCCATTGTCAAAAAAATCAAAAACCTTTAATATAATATGCTATATGATATCATAATTGATAAATCATAATAAATCATGAAATTAAACTATGTATATTGGCATGGATTAAAATACACTAAAAAATTATTGAAAAAAATGAGATAAATACCTCTTTTTTCATTGAAATCATTTACTAAAAAATCCCGACATAATTCATTACTATAAATATTAGAAATGGTATAATTAAATATTATCCCCAATAAAAAATAACTTTCATCAATTAACATGGTCTTATATGGGAAATAATTTTGAGAAAACTCTAGAAAATATATCTTGATGATAATATCAATATTTCCTTGAAAGAACACTTTTCAATAAATAATTTTTTTTAAATATTAATTGAAAATATAATTAAAAACATATAATGTCATAACTAATTTTTTTACATAAATCATTTCTTTATTATCATTTTACATGAAAATGAGCTAATGATATCTATCAAAAACATCTTTTGAATACAATAATCATTAAACGTTTTTAAGTGTACCACACTACTATGAAAACTTTGATTCCAAATACCCAAGAAATTATAATATTAACTAAAGAATAAATTATCCTTAAAGGAATGATATTTATAATATAATTTGTCAAATTTTATTATATACACCTCATATAATATTTTTGGTGTATAACAAAACATGTGTCTCGTTGAAGAGAAATTGAGAGAAAATTACCTTACTAATTTGATATCGTTTTAACCATAAATCCCCATGATGTTGAGATCATAAAATTTATATTTAAATAAAAATAAAATAAACTATTAAAATCATATAATACATTCCTTTGTATTATATACACAAAAAAATAAATGAGTGTTGAAAAATGCATACATCTCATAGAAAAAAATGAGAGAAAAAATTCCCTTACACTGTGTTTCATTATGGGTGATAATCATTTAAATTGTATTATAATAGCTTTTAGGGTGTAAATAAATTATAAAATAACCATATATATTATTATTTTTTTATACATCATTTCCTTATAAAAACGTGTTATCCATTTGTTAACAATCTATCATTATTTCTCTAATACGGGTGTTAATTTGCTTGTTTTCTAAAGTATGTATTAACTTGTTATTTGATAATTATTCTACCTAGAAAATAATTTAATCATATATAGAAAATAATTAATTATATAATTCCCTTATATATATAGTATATATGTTTTAAAAAATCAATAATTTTTGGACATATGAAATGAAAAGCATCGTTCATGGAGTCGGTAGGCCCTATATACTCATGAACACTACAATCATATATTTATTTAAATAAAATATTTAAAATTAAATTATAAATATCAATGGTATAATTATAATATCATATATATGTTATATATTTTATATATTTTAATTATTTTTTTCTTTAATATATTCCATGTATAGGGTGAATGAATCACATCACATTGGGGAGGTGGTAGTCCAAACATCCATAAATTATGTTATCATATGTACACAATATTAAAATAATTAAGGTATTATTAATATAATATATATATAATATGAAATATTTTATAATATATATATATATATATCATTTAACAATAAAAATAGTATTATCACCATTAATGATGTCGAAAATATAATCATAATAAAAACAATATTCATATAGGTGATTAACCAGCATTACGTGGTAAATAATTTTTTTTCTTTTTATAAGAGTAGATAACATTTGAAATGGACATGATATAATCCATTATAAACATAAAATCTATTATATAATTTAATCTTGAGTTATCATGCACTGATGGATGATCAAAGTGAGGATAATGTGTAAAAATAAAAGAAATTAAAAGGTACCGTGCAAAAATTATCTCTTGAATATTACCTCTTTGAGAAGCATTTTTAGACCATGGATTTGGACTTTTGGAGATTACAATATCACATAGGCATAGGGAGATTGAGGATGAGAATTTTTGGAAGATATTTTTGGAGGTACAATGATATTAGGTCGAAATGGGGTGGTGAGGGGCGATATTTATACTTCAACAGTGCTGGGATTAAGTTATTAAGTAATTAATATTTCATATTTAAATCCAAAAAATATGACATTTCATTAAATTAAAATACATTGTAAATAAATTAATAATTCATATTCTATATTGGTACTAGATACTATTCAGGATATATTTAAATGTTATGATTTTTTGTTATTTGATGCATTTACGCTAATTTACATAAACGTGTTTCATCGTTTACCTATTCCACGGCAAATTATTTTCTTACCATTGTATCATTTGTATAAAATAAAATTAATTTGAACATTGAACCTAATTTGGACCATCAAATTATAAATATAAAATCAATATATTTAATTTTATCTAATTAATTTCATATTTTTATTTATAACTATTAATGTGACAAAATGAGAAAGCTGTTTTTTAATTTGAAATATTCCAATGTTTGAAATGTTTCTATATCTAATTTAAGCTTGATTCTAATTAATATTACCTAAAATGTTTTTATTTATAGAAAATCGAAGGAATATAGTTTATGAACTATTAAAAATCTAATTTTACTGTATAAATATATTATATGAATATGATGTTTTGAAATAAAATACAGTATTTGTCCACATTCTTCAAAAAGAAAATATTTCTAGAAAATTATCAAAATTTCATAATAAGTTGATTTTTATATATTATGTTAATACAATAATACTATTTTAACGAATAATTTGTATAAAAGTGTCAGAAAATGTATTTGAATTAGGTTCACCATTAACATGTGGTAAAACAACCATCAGAAATATATAGGATTTCAATGTGTAAAATCAAATTCATTGTTATAATATTCCTATAAAATCATTTGGATGAATTAAGAAAACATTTTATTAAATATAATTTTTTCAAATTTCATAATATAATTATCTTTAATCATTACCACTAAATTAATTACTATTAATTAAATATTAATATTTAATAGTATATTGAGATTCATTTAATCTAATTGTCGTTGTTAATGCAAACTATCAAATTAATTATAAATATTTAAAAGAATATGTATAATCATATAAATTGATGTTATATTTGGAATATTGATAAATTTATTACCCATGAAAAATAAATATAATTGAAAACTACCATTATGTTTGAATCCAATCCATTTTTTTATATATTTGGATTTATTTGGAGTAGTATGACATCAGTTGGAGACCGTTTAAAGTATGCCCCTCAAAGCATTTAATCTCTCATGCGATGACTGAGTTGGAAGGAATTAGAAAAAGGTTTATTATCTATAATTTTATAAACTATACTATTGATGGCCTTTACGATAAAGGATCCATGTACAAGGGAAAATGGTCTTCTATATTTAAGCATTACATTCATTCAGAATTCAGTTATTATTATCCAAGATATATTCATTATGAAAAAAACTAGGGATAGATTTATTTTTTCATTATATAAATGAAACGTGTTCTCATTTATGTACAGTCCCTTATTTATTATTTTGTATTTAGGTATTTAATGGGAATTTTTTCTCAGTTATTCTCCTTTCTAAATTTATTTTTCATTTTCTAGTTATTTAAATTGAATCTGCATTCATTGATTTACCATTCCAAATTGATTATTAATTATTGATTCATGAATTATTATATTACACTAATCATTTAGATAAAATTTGAGCTAACCCCCAATTTATTGTATTTCCCATGGAATCAATTACGTTTACATAGGCTGATATATAAGGATATTTTAGATAGAATGATGTTTCAGCCAATGAAAAAAATAAATTTTAATTTTTTAATTAATATTTAATGTATGACATATGTATGTGTATAGAAAACTAAGATTAATACATTATTCAGTCATTTTGGAATCAATATTCATGTATCGAAATCCAATTTAATTGTATTTGGCATTGATTTCGGGATTATGGGTTGGGATCATTAAAATTGGTACAACAGAGTGTTTTAGATGAATCCTTGGTAACTATATGTAGTAAAAATTGGATTATAAAACAAAAATGTATAATATATTTTTATGATAACTATATATGATCATTCTATGTTTTTGTTTAGATAGATATTATCTAATTTTTCATTTAAATGCATCCATTTCCTGATAATAAAAGTGGATAAGGGTTTGGAAAAGATCTACCAAGGTGAAATAACTCAAAGATGGTGTGTCATGCTTGACTAAATTGTAATGTTGTACACGAAAATGGAAATTACTTGGAACCTGGTTTGAAAATCCTTGGTTATATTCATAGGAAAATTAAAAATTTCATTTAAAACCATTCTGGAAGATTTATGTTGATTATTAGAATACAAAATCTATGTCAAATAATAAACCATAGAAAAAAATATGTGAAAATAAAACCGAAGATGTATTTCTATATTGGGGTTTATCATTTTAAGGATTAATGTATTTAATCAATGTTATTTCGGTGATACGAATCATGAGGAATCTATATATATTTCATAGTGTTTTATGAATCATTTGTAAACAAATAACATAGGATTTATAGATAACATCACATGTATTTGAGTTTAAGGATGATAGTAATTTCAATTTCGTGGAAATAATTTTTAGGTTTTATATAATGGTATTCATCCATGATTATGGAAATTTTGGAGATTTAATGGAAAGTGAATTTTTAGTTAATAAGTTAATTATTGAAAAATAAATTTAATTTTAATAGATATAATTTAATTGTATTGATAATATTTTTTGTTAATATGATAAAATGAAATTGTAAAAACATTATTATACTTTATGAAAAAAATATTCTGTTGTATTTAAAACCAATAAAAAAATTATTTAATGATTCAAATTGTATTAATGATTTCTATCATCTTTTTAGGAAAATTATAATAATTATAGTTCTTATAAAAAAGTCAAATGACATGTAGGGTTTCAACATGTCACACACGGAAGGATGGAGGAGCCTGAACACAAGACCAAATGATGATATGGGTTTCTCTATTACAACAATTCACTGTGTTTTCATGGTTAATGCAACAATGATTTATGATAAAAAAATTAATGAATAAATGTTAACAATGAATTGGTCATAATAATTTTGAGGATTAGAGTTGAATGTATTAAATTTGATAACATTTTCTTAACATAATTGATTATGAATGTAAATAGAAACATATAGAATGACTTTTCACTCTTTATTAGATATTTTGATCTATTAAAAGTGAATTTTACTGCTACAGTCAAATTATTTCATTTATTGATGTTCATCTCATATAATAGGTTACAGAAGAAGAGCCAATGTATGAAAATTTTTATCTAGAAATATCTCGAATAGTTATATCTCCATATATTCATAGATATTAAAACAATACCTCAACATTATAAAGAGATAACAAAATAAAATTCAATCATATTACCATCATTTCCAATGAAATCAATGGATCTTTCACTCTGATTATATTTATGGTTTTGAACTCAAAAAAATCAAATTTAGAATTATATTATTTATGATTAATGAACCCAATCACGTTGTATAAATAGTTACACTTTTCATCCTAGTACATATCTTCAATTTTCACTGATGTTCGACTACTCCGAAACATATATTTTTGTTATTCCCCTTGACCTTCATACTTGTCATTAAATCTTATTAAGAGGAAGTTATATTATCCTTTTTATTACGATATTTTTTCTAAAAATAAGTTACACAATAAAACCCATTTTTTAAAAGAACACATTTTAATATTTATGAATTAATTTATGTACAGTGGGAAGAATGAAACACATAGAAACATTAAAATCTGAACACCATATTCAATAGCATGTATGAAACACATCACCTAGCATATAATGTAATATAACGTCACCAGATATTAAAATATATTTAAATTTTAAAATTTTAAAATATTTTATATATCTTAAAATATATGAAACACCATTTTTTCTTGTCTTGTAAAAAATACAGACATTCTTTGATGTTTGTGTTACATGCACAACTGAGGTTTAACGAATACAATAAATATTATTATTTAAAATGAAAATTATCTAATATATTTTAAAGTTATGGTTATGAATATTATATAATAACATATAAAAATATATGGTTGAATGACATGTTAAAAATTAACTATAAATGAATATAAATCAAAATTTAATTGAAAGTACTATTTTTTAAAAAATTATTTTTATGCGGTAAATGGTGTTTTCTGATAATAACTTTAATTAAATAATTTTTATGAATGATCATATTGAAATTAATATATTCTATATTAAATATTATTTTTAAAATAATCCAATTTATTTTATAGACAGAATGTAATAAAAAATCCAATATTTATCATGAAAATTTATATTTATCTAATACCAAGTTTTCATCCTATTAATTGGGTAATTATTTTAAAACTAAATTTTCATAAATTTTATAAATTTTATATTAACACATAAAATTAATTCTTTATTTATTAGTGTGAAATTATATTCGAGTGAGTATCTATAAATTTATTTTGGAATTTTCATTTATTGATGAATTCTGAAAAATACTAAATTTAATTGTAAACAGATTTTCATAAAATGTATTTATAGTTATTAATTATATATTTGTTTATATTTATTATAAAATTTGATCAATTATAATTCAATAAATACTCTTTATTTGATTGAATTTTATTTAAATTGAATTATGATATTAAAATATAGTAAATCGTTGAACACTCTCCAATCCCTCTATCATCCCATTAGTATAACTAATTTTAATTTAATTTTTTCCCACTTATGTGGATTTAACATTAAAACAATGATACCATATTTTTAATAATCATAATTTATATTGACTAACGTGGTATATATAAATTTTGAGACAAATTATTAGTTAAAATAGTTAAAATTAGTTTCAACGATAATGGGGAAAAGAGTTTATATAGAATATAATCATAAAAAATAATGTTAAAATAACCCCAAAACATATTAAAACCCAATTAATTGATTTATATATATGATATAAATTATATTATCAGTAATGGATCTTTATTGAGGCCTTGTTAAGAGAATAAAATGGTTTTTTAAATGACTCTGTAAAACAATTACAGGTGTGATAATCAACCCACATATAAAAGGCCAGCCATTATCCCATCCCCATCACACCATCATGGCAAATTATTTCCACAAATAAATACTCCAATATATAATAACCCCCCCCTAATAAAATATTCCTCATCATGTTCATAAATTCAATATATTAAGGATTCATTATAACCCTACAGATTATACCCGTTTAAAAGGTAAGATTTTGTTAATAAAATATATATTATTATCCACATCAATAAATTACAAGAATTCCATTGTGATATAAATATATCAATATATTATATATAATTGGAAATTTTTATTTTATGGGTTTCAATTAAAACATAATACACTTACATAAAATGGTTTACAAAATTGCCTTTGGTGTGTATGACTGAATACCACAATGAGAATCGAGGAAGTTTGTTTTTTTGTATCCTCATTTCATAATTGGGAATTATGATGGATAAATAGCTTATATATTACTTTTAGGATTTATATGATTTTATTAGGATTTTGGACTTATTATGTATTACATAACTTTAATCGTTACATTTTGAGGGAATACGATAATGAGGATCGTGTGTACATGGGACTACCACCTCATGGAGTATGTCATTCATTCATGCATTAAATAGAATTGATTAATGTTGATATTAATAAACATATGTGATATATATGTCATAATAATTATATTGGAATTATAATAAATATATATAGTTAACATTTAATTCTCCCAATACGACATGAAAATGGAAACCATGTTTATGTGTAAGTATGGCCTATAATATCACTAAATTATGTATTCTATTATCTATTGAAATCATGTTCTATGTAATAGAGACATAAAAATCCAAACATACTCAAAATTCATGATCATTAGCACATGAAACAATAAAAATAATCAAATGAAATTAAAATAACGTGTAATGATATGCTATCAAAGTTTTCTAAAAGAAATAATAAACAATAATATTGTTCAGGATTAATTTAGTAACATTTGTAGAACCATTATATTTGTGGTTGAGTCATTTTGAAACCAAAGTAAGTATAAGGTAATGTATATTTTCATACTTTTATTTTATTCCGCCATATTACAATGTTATATAAATTATTACTTTTATACGATGTATATAGCCTTAATATATAGGGAATATAATGAATAATTAATTATTAACGGAATTGTATGATTCAATTTGAATTATTTCGCTTAATGGGATTTTAATTAAAATTCACGAAGTGATATTGAATTTCTAAACTCAATTAATTTTTGATATGTTATATCACATCTTTTTTGTCCTAAATATAAAATGGTTAAATTTATTTTCAATTTTGAAAAACAATTGTGGTCATTCCACTATTTGTTTTTTCATTTAATGGGGTGAAAAATAATCAACTCATTGATTAATTCTCACTCCAATGATATGATCAAATTAAGGGTTTATTACTTAATCATGTTTAAATCAGTGGTGTTTATTCTTGTATTTAAATTAAAAGAAATTATTTGATAATTTTTGAATAGAACATTTCATTTTTTATATTCTTGTTATTCATGATATTTTTCATGTAATAGTACCATATTTTCCCTCTTTGGAACATAATTTTTTTAGAAAATTGTATTAATAAAATCTCACATCATTACTATCATAAGTCGTAAAAACACTTAAAAAAAGGTTCTCTAAAAATGATTTAAAAAACGATTCCTTTCATTTAAAATTGATTTATTAATGTAATTTTTATCAATTTTTTTCTTCTTAAAAAATTAATTTGATGGAATATTCTGATCTCATTCAGAACAACTCCATTTAGTAACCTCTCTTAACAAAATAAAATCAACTTTTTTTACTTTGTACAACATATATGGAGTTACCCGACATAATTTTATTGAATCATCAATTGGATGTTTAAAATGGTGTTTTTAAGGAATTCTTTTAATAATATTCTATAAATTTATAGTTTTTTAAAAGTGATTTTCATTGAAAATGATTTTAAAATGATATATGTTATAATAAGTGATATCAAAATGAAAAGGATACATTCAACCTGAATGTTTATAAATGTATTTTTATTTGTAAAAAAATCACACATTCTTACTTGAATTGGTATATGTTGTTTTCAAAACATCCTTAATATTAATATTGATGGATTATTATTATTTTAACCAAGTATATTGTGGTCATTTACTTCATTTAACATGTTTCGCAGTCCTTATCATACCTTTGAGTTATTCAGTTTCCATTTAACATTGAATATTAAATTACACCTATGTATCAATATTAGTTATCATAGATATAATTATTTACAAAATCACATTCCAATTATCAATATGGTGTTTACATTGAATGTTATTGGATTAACTGGAGAAATATTATTGAATCCATAGCCTCACGGAAAAGATATATTTGTTAAGGAACATTGTGTATGAAATAAATCAATTATTTGATATATGATGATTTCTTGGACAATTCTGAAAAAGTTCATGGATAGTGGAAATTATTCCCCACATTAAGTCAGTAATCTAACATGATGAACTAGTTAGATATCCACAACTAAAGGGGTTTTACACAATATATTTTAAACCATGTTGTGAAAGGTATTTTCTTTAAAGGTTCCACATACCTAGGAAACATGGAATCCAATATTTAAGCATTTTCATCGTTCAGATTTTAGTTATCATTATCCATAATATGTTCACTATGAAAAAATAAAACAATTCATTTCATCCCCATTCATTAATATGGAATGTGTAATAAATTATTAACCATTCCATATTGATTATTCTTTATCTATTTATATACCTTGAATGTCTTCTCAATTATATATGTTTTTATATTGATTATTCTATATCCAGTTATTTAAATGAAATGTGTGTTTATTTAATTACCATGTCATAATGATTATTTATTGTTGATACATAATATCATCTGCTGTATGTAACCCTTATTGGTTCTTGACCTCACTATAATTTTTTTCAATTCCCTAATATTAATTGATGTTTACTATGACTGGTATTCATTGATATAGAAGACATAATAAAGGTGACATCAAAAGAGAAAACATTATGTAATTTGTGTTTTCGATTGTAATATAAGACATTTATGTATATAATATACACAAACTATTACAGTATTAATTCCATTGGTACTATATATACCCTTATATTTTAATAATTTAATTTTATAAGATGTTGATTCCAAGATTCTATGGTTAATATTGTTACAATAATGGGTTCTGAAATCATAAATTATGCTTTGAAAATCGGTCATGGGGTCTTACACTGGATACATCTCATCCAACTATCATCCAATAGAACATAAATCTAATACTAATTAGGATGATGGAAATTTTTACATTTAAAAATACACAACATGATATTCCTCTCATGAAGCCATCCATCAATGCTAATCACCTTTCCATTAATAAGAAAAATGCGAAAACTGTGAAATTTCCAAAACTAGGTCCAAAACGTACACTCAATAATGATACCTATCAAAAAAATTAGGGAAATGATCATATCAATATTGAAGAAGAATCAATATCATGGGAAGATAAATTTCAAAAATAATAAAATGAATTTTATTCAAAGACAAGATCTGAATAAAAATAGTTTGGGATATTGAGAACACAAATGTGAATCTTGTTCCCATTTATATCCATTCACCCCATCACATATTACTCAATACAACGACCATGAGAATAAAATTCCCAAAAAATAAATTATTATCTTATTACTAAAACTATACCTACCAAAATAAAAGGTCACATACTCATAAACATCAATCTCACCCATATCAACTATGCAATATTCAGAAAAATGAGAAAAATGAATCTATTGAACATTGAAGTCATCACTTGACAAGATCAACTGTGAAAGAAGTGTAATCAAATACTCCAAAAATCCATCATAGTGAGAAACCTAAAAGGCATAAAAAACCATAGGGAAATCAAGCCACAATGTTTGAATCATCACTATCGAGGACTAGTTCCCCCCAGAAAAAACCCATAGTTTATAATTTTAAACTTCGAGCATCTCATAAAATGGTAAATATATTATTTTTATGACCCTTCACAATAGTCAAAGTCATGAAAATAACCTAATCCATCTCTATTGTATTATGAACTACCTTTTGAATGATAATTAATTACTCTTCAACCCTATTACAACATAATGGATAACTAAATGGGTATATTTACAATGCATTAAATAGTTCCATAAAAAATGGAATGCATAATATTGTTTTAAAACAAAATAAATAATGGAAGGTGCTTCGCCATCAACCCATTAAAATTATTTACAGAATAAAACAACATGCACTAAAGTGCCTCATCATTCATTTTATACCATCCATATTTAAATTAATTGTAGTGAAATTATATAATTGACATCCAAATTCATGCTAGAGGGAACTCAACAACCTAGTGAGAATAAGGATCACTATCAGATAAGATCATCATTTGGACTATGTGGAGTATCAATAGCTCTTCTTGATATTTTCTCAATAAAAAATCCACCAATTTTTAATCCTTGATCATTTTAATGTTGGGTTATTTCATCAAAATTTCCACTATAATAGATTTATCAACAAATAATTCAATATGTAGAGGGTAATATGTTAAAATGTCTATCATTATGTCCTCCCACTTCCAATGAGGAATATCCAAAGGTATGGGAATACCATGATATCATTTTTCATGACCAGCACAATCCTAAAATAGAAACATCATGAAACAATAATTGAATATTAAAGATTATTTTTTTGGAATCCAAAAAATCCATATAAATACAAGGTGCATATTTATCACACTAGGAGTTACCACCAATGGTGATTTATGAAAATCCCATATATGAATGTCATTCATCACCATGGAGATAAAAATCCTACCCTAAAAAAACTAATGTGGTTCATCATTAGTTAAACAAACATAAGATTTTACAAAGAAAAATTTTTAATGGACATGAAATATTTGTTCCATTACCATACTCACATATGGTGATTGAGGTGTTTTGGGAGGTCAAGGTGACTCATCCCCGACACATTACAAAATTTTCATTTACACAAATAGTGATTATAGAATAGTGTGTCATAAATTGTAGGATAATATTTTTTCTAGAATGGAGAGCCATATAATAATTGGTCTATTGTGGTTCCAGAATGGTGAGAAGTCTAACTATTTGATGAAATGTGTTTCCAGAACACTGTCATTTACTTTTTCAAATTTACAGTTTTAATCAAATTCCTATAATTTTGCACATTTGAAGTATCCATTTATTTAAAAGTATTACAAATCCTTTTTTAAATTAATTTATGCCGGTTGAAAGACAAAAAAATTCTTTCATAATTTTCATAATGGTCAGGATGCATTTACATGGTCAAAACAAGTGATCTTTGGGAGATCCAATCTTAATGTCCAATATTTTGTTTCGTAAACTACTGCTTTGTTAAATCATCTAATGGGATGAGATATATTGTTCCATTGTTCTTCGTTCTTGTTTCCTAGTGATATATGGTCCAACATTTTTGTACATCCTCATAGTAGTCATCCATAGTTATATAGATTCGGGTCATGTCTTCTCTGGATTTTCATCCTACTACATATGCACCCCCTATTTCGGTGAAATATGGATTTTTTTATCCATCTTTAATATATGGTATATTCTACCATTTTTATTCTATGATCTAGGATAGGTTTCTTCTCTTTTATCTTTTTATTTTTTATGAGATATGTTATCTATGTTCCTAATGAATCTTATTGGGTTACTGGTTGTTGTGGGGGTATCTCTGTGCCCTTGGTTGCATGTAGGCATCCATGATAGGTGGTCGTGATCCGATATATTGGCATGTTATTGTGATAGAACATTGGAAACCATTTAAGGTAGATTATTCATGGATTCTATAATTTATTTATGTGCAACAGTAGAGTTACCTTTTTTTATCCCACTTCATCATAATGGAATCGACAAAATCAATATATAAACTAAATTAAAGAATTGATATTGATTATATGATGATGCATGTTGTTTTGTGAGAAAGTATCTTATCTAATCCAGTCTATTAAGCATGTTTTAATTGTTGGAAAATTGTCATGAATATAAACTTGGTTTAATTTAAAATTATTTGACCAAATATAAATGAGAATTTAAATAAATCATGTTGTTGTTGTAAATGTTATGTTATTCAAATTGATTAAGATGTGCATGTTTACATGAAAATATTAATAACCCTAAATCATGTTGATTATTTTATATTAAAGGAATGTAATATTAATTATTCAATTAATATGTGATCTCATTCTCAATTGGTTTCCCATATATAGAACCTACAAATAATCAATGTGTTAATTAAATATGGATTAAACATTCAGTTGTGTGATAAAAGATAATTCTTGGTAGGGTTATGAGTTATCATTCTAATTTTAATGGCCAACTACCTTATTCATTGGAGTAGTGAGTGATAATTGTGTGTGAAGGGTGAATTCATTATTTATGGATTGTATCCATTTTTTTGTTGATTCATTTACACTTCTTGTGTTGTGGGGTGGTCCAGGGATGGATGAGACTGGAGGATCATTGTGGTATGTTGGGGAAGGGGTCCTAGTTGTTGTTGTGGATTTTATTAATGCCTATAGTGGTGAGATTCATTGATTTATGAATGTGGGTGTTGGGAAAGTCTCCAGATATGAAAAAATAGGATGGATGTGAATGTTGGATGCTTATTGAATCATATTGTTTGTTCATCATCATTACCATCCCCATTCCATGAGGAATGTGGTCATTCTTACCCTCTATCAAAAAGAAGAGAAGAGGCATGGGTTATGCCACATGCTATTAGTGTTTAGATTATCGAGGATTGATGAGTCTACTCTCATGATTTAGGTGGAGAAGAGACCACGAGTAGTTCATCTAATCACTGTGTTGATCCCCACATGTTTGATATATAAGAATGTTTTCTTAGAAAGGTTTTTTTGGAAAAGTTATAATTTATTCATATAATTGATTGAATAAATGATGTGAACCCATGGGGTCAGTGCTTGTTGGAATTCCATGATGAGGATATAGATTAAAGGAAATATGGATAGTGGTTGGAAGGCCAATGAAATTTCATGTGGAATGATAATGGTTAATTAAGGGTTATATAATTACATAACATAATGTGAAATTGATAAAAAATGGATAATGTAATATAATGTATCTCTTTAAATGGTTATGTGAATATAGGATACATAGCCTTAGTAGTGACAACTTGGATATCGAGAGCTGTAAGCTGTAATTGAGTCTAATACTAGATTATTCCAATAGTGTGGTTCTAAGATATAGTATATTCTGTACATTTTGTGTTTTTATACACTACTCCAACAGACCAGTTAGGGAAACTAACACCTCAGGTGTTCTGAGCCCAGAGATGTATATTCCCCAATATTCTGGAGGGAGTATGGATGGTTGACTACCCCCTTTGTAATAATCACTTCTCTTTGTAGTTATTTTGATCTTATTCATGGTTGTTAGTTATCCGCATATATGTGTGTAGAGGTATGTAATGGATCGTGGTTATTCACCAACATTTATTCTAGGTATATTATCCTATTGACTACACTAGGTATGATGGGTGTAGGTATTGAGGGATTTGGTGTTCTTACTCTATGTATGTCGTATAATGGAATAAGGTATAATACATGATATAAGATACACATTATGAAAGTTTTGGGGTTTCCTGGAAACTACCATATTACTTTGGTAACATGGGTGTAGTGGTTTTGATGTTTGAGGAGCATTTTGTGGTTCTTTTTCTAGGCATATTTGGCAATGCCTTTTTGAAGATAAATGCTTAGGATGTGTGATGTTGGATAAGATTAGCACACTGGTAGGTAAGTGGTAGTGGTGTACCCCAGATATTTTTATTATTCTATTTACTACTGTATGTGATACATAGTTATTGTATCCATGGTGATTCTCAGAACTTTGTATAACTCTTTCGGTGATGAGTTTGATTCACTTGTTGGTCACTATGCTTTAGCATGCTAATTTTAAATTTTCATGAGAGGCTCTAGGGAGGATCCTCATAATTATACTATTATTCTCTCCATATGTATATATATAATCTATATTTTAGGTAACATGGAGCAGTTTGGAGATCAGTCTAGTAACTACTAACATGCAGTTAGAAGAGCTGTTCGGGCATCATGGTCATTGATGATTTACATTATTTTTTAACTTATAGTTTTTATTTTATGTTGTAGTAATTATTTCATGAAATTAAATTTGTTCACATGTGATTTATTTTATATTTCTCTATGTATTGGACATGGTTGGTGCATGTATTATATCTCTCTTACTCATTTATTTTCTAAAAGGGTGATCCCTCTCATTTGTATGTTTATTATACCCTCAGTGTAGGTTACTAACTTGTGGCCTACATGAGGCTGGCCTCAGGTGTCACTCTCTAAATTATCAAATTTTCGGCCTCGCAAGAGTACAAATTGTGGGGAGGGGTCATGAAAGAGAGGTATTAGAGGTCTGGTTGTGGGATACGATGGAGTATGGAGTTATGCACAGTTGTGGTTGCATGAGTTTCTAGGGAAACATCGTTAACATTGTTTAGAAAGTGGTTTAAAGACTAGAGACTAGATAAGACCCAAGATTTAAGGCCCCATTCAGTTGATGCACAAACAATTAATCATAAAATGGATTTTAAATGAGGTGACATATGTTATTGGCTTGAGATATATGAAAAGGACAACCATCCTCTTATTTGGTTTTGTTTTATAATGGTTACAAATTTGGATATGTTAAACAAAAAATGAATAAATGAAGAAAAAGTGTTGTTATTGTTCAGCCTTACATATTCATGGATTAAGATCTATAACGGTTTGTTATTTTTCATGAGTGGAATCAGGTCAATGTCCTCATTATGTTCGCAAAGAACATGTCCATCAATCTATGCCAACAAATCATCGTAGGGTAGAGGATGAAGATGAAGAAACCTTAAGGAGAACACTCTGATATATTCAGAAATAGGGTCTGTAGAAGTATGAGGGAAACATTTCATATGCAGTCACAGAAGACTGTATGTGGCAGTTGTGATAGCCTTATGTTCGACCTGTTCATAGAAGGATCACTAGCTATCATTGGATGTGACAATGATGTGTGGGGAAGGGAGGAGGTAGTGGTTCTTGTCCTTCATAAATCACGATGAGTCAACAATATCATTGGAGATGTTCTGAGACATGTTTAGAGTTTCATTTTTTTCATTGACAATGAAGGTGTCTAGTCCCGAAGAGTTTCAACCCTTAGATAAGGGAGAAATGGTATGCGATAATATAGAATCAGTTTCAAGAACCACATAAGATATGATTCAGATATGTTACTAGATGAGGAGGCTTGGGAGAGGCCTTTAAAAGTGGTTTTATATCCAGAGATTTAGTTCCAGGGACCCCGCCTTTGCTGATTTCATATCATGAGGTGCTGGTAGAGATAAAGGACATCGAGAGGATGTTAGGAAAAACCAAATCATCATAAGAGGGGATTCTTCATGATTCCTCGTAAAATGGAGTTGTAGTCTGAGGTTACTGGTTTTTTGGGGTAGATGAGTTTTCGTTCTTCCATGTGTAGGTCCCAGCCCTCATCATCTTGTTTCTCTAGGTGAAGCAGCTCTGAGGACAATGCCAAGGTATCAGGTAATTTTTTTCTATTCTAGGAAGAGGTCACTGGGAGTGAGACTTTCTGTCCATTTAGATTGTTTAGCATGACATAAGTGTTCCACTCCAGATTCGTCCATTGAGGTAGTTCTACCTGAGGCATAAATAGTAGGTTACATGAGATTTGGATTAACATAGGGAAGATAGTGTGTAACACCCCAAGCTTCCATGGTAAGTTTCCCTTTGAATAATGCAATGGCGTGCATTGTACGGAACTTCGAGATTCTAACACACCACAACCAATCAAACTAGCCGTTATGAATAGTAATACCTACTTTTTAAATTTTTATAAATTTTATCATTCGAAATGGACTTAATTTTTGGATTCGTAGTATCGAAATTAGCTTAGGGTGAAATTTTGGTACTTTTCGGATAAGATTCATATTTTGATGAATAGTGAAAATTACTAAATTTTAATTAAAAACATATTTTTTAATCGAAATAATTAATAGTGATAAATTATTAATTTGAGTGTTTTTAATGTATGTTCAGAATATATTTTTACAATTTAATACAATGATGATCATTGGATGTAATTTCATATTTAAACCAGACATAAACAAGTGTCAATCTTTTGATAGTTATTATCTCTTAAAAACACGCTATTTGTTTTGACGACAGGAATTAATTTTTAAATTAATTAATGCAACTGATATGTTTTTAATTTGGTAAAATTGACATATTTTTTGAAATCATAATATCAAATATAGCTTATGCCTAATTTTTTGTATTTTTCTGGAAACTTTCATTTTTTGATGAATAGTGAAACCACTAAGTGGAAGTTAAAAACTGAATTTCTCATAAAACATAATTTTACCACTTCTGTGAGTGAAATTTCGAAAATCCGAGAGACACGGTTAATATCAAGGAGTAAAATGTGGTTTAATGAGATGAAAATATTTTTTGGTGAATAATATGTTTTTACTTTTATTTAACACGGTTAAAAGTAAATACGTTAATTAAGGGTCAAAATGATATTAATATTACCCTAACACATATCCTAATTCTATTGAACAAGTGTATCTCGACCAAAAAAAACCATATGAATAAAAATGTTATCATTTAGGTCCAATTTGATTAGATTAAGATTTTTTTTTATTATTTAATTCAAAGAAGAGTTAAAAGAGTTAAAATCAAAGTTTATTTACTAAAACATTTTTAATATAAATTTAGACATAAAATAAATTCTATTGTAAATATTAATTAGAAAGCTAAAATTATTTCCTATATAATGATATTGTATTTAAAATTTTTAGACATTATATAATATAATTTATTTATGACTCAATAGTGACGCAGTAATTGCCTAATTATTGAAATATTAAAATAATTGGTATTATAAATATCAAAATAAATGTAATTTGAGACTTTTTATTAATTACACTAATTTTCTAGGTAAATATGACATGTTAAGATTAATTTAATTAACATTTTTCCGAATTAATCATTCTGTTATGATTTTTTACAAAAATCAATTATTGAATACTGTCAAAATTGACATAAAAGTGTTTTTAGAACAAATATCATATTATTAATTGATATTAAATTCCAAAAAAATATAATGTTCGTTCAAGAGACTAATATAATGATAGGTGTATCATTAATGGACCACTTGGGGTACTATTGGATGTATATAGTATGTTTATTAACCATATAATATAAAAATACAAAGTGACATTGTAAAACTGAAACTAATTAACTAAGAGTTAATACTTAAATATAAGATTAATACAGTAACTCAAACCTATCTAAATTCTATTTGTTGAGTGGTTTTAGACCTATCCCCACCTTAACCTTTAAATAATACACTTTTGATCCATTAGAAACCGAATATGAATTTTTTATAAAAACAAATTTCTAGCTTTTCCAAAGTTGCCTCTCAACCCTCTTATAAAAGGGAACTCCCCCTTCTCAATAATTCACACCTTAAAAGCCTTTTGGTTCGGCCAACCCATTCCAAAATACTCTCTAAACTTCTCTCCATTCATCCTAGAGGCCTTCATTTAGTATGGAATCCATCCTAAGGAACCCTTTTGATCAAATCAAAAGGAAGAACCCGAAGAATAGGTAATGTTTTCACCACCCTCTTTCACGTTCCTTTATTCTTAAACATCTTCTTTCTTTGTTATTTCTATTCTAAAATAATAACTCCAATATCTTCTATATATTGTGATTTTATTATAAATATGGTACAACCATATTCAATATTATATCCATCCTTTGAATGGCATGTCACCATACGTGCGTACGTACGGCTTGCCGTCTCCACGTCGTGGTGTAATTGTCATTCAATAAATTATTATTTGGATGGGTATAATAATTATTTTTAATTCATGTAAATAATGAATATAACATGATAATTATTCTGTCTATATGATATACCATCCAATTATATATTATTTTAACATAAAAAGAATGATATTGTCGCTCGTGCATACGTATGGACAACCATCTCCACGAACGCGATGAGATTCATTCTCCATCGTATCCATTCAAGTATAATTCTCATTTCATGATTAAAAATAATTTTTATGGACTTGATATCATTCTGGATATGAAAAAGATACAACCTATCAATGAATACCATGGCATACATAAAAAAACATATAAAAGACAACTTGTAAGTTAACACCCAAAACGACGATAATACTAAGATATTATTAACAAAGAAATGTAAAAAGATAATATATGATATCATATTAATGTAAATGATTATTTTATAATTCAATAAAATTTATTTCACCATTATATAGGAAGTAAACCTACCATCGACCAAGGTAAAAGTACAATGTAAGGGGTTTCTTATCTCACTTTCAATTCCGTGAGATTTCCATTATTCACCACTTAATTATTGCATGTGGTGTGTATACTGCCCATGATTGTATTAATTGTGTAATATAATTTAATTTATGGATATTTACATCATAATTGTATTATACTTCTTTCATGGGTGCATTTTTCATAAGTTACCAATTTGATAAATGAATTTGAAATTTCAATTTCCCCCCATTCGACTTTACGCATACTTCATTGATTAATTTACACCAAGATTATGTGTGGAATCACTATTCATTTGATTATGTCATAATTTCCACTCCCCTTTCTATGGATATAATTTTTATACACATAATCAATCCATTGGTAAATTCTCAATTCATCGCTATGAACTTGATAAGAGTAATTTTTACTCAATCTCGATTTGTTGAGATAAACATCCAATTCAATGGTGTTGTTTTTATAAGAATATGTGTGAATGTCCTTTGATTGTTTTATAATGAATATCCAATAATATTTAGTGTATTTATATTTTTCACACATAATTATGTCATTGATTTATCCTTAACCAAAGGATACGACTTTTATGAGAGATTTCATCTCAATTTACATTCTATTGAGACTTCTTTGTTGTTATACACCAAATCACTTTTTTGTGGTGTATATAGTGTACTTTGACATTGTATATCATGAATCCCTTTATTCTCATGATATTACAATGTTTTGATTACCTCAATTATTTTTATTCAAGTGTCTCTCTTTTGGTTAGGAACTCTTACTAAAATGACATTTTCAAATGTTCTAAAGATTGATTATTCTAAATCTTTCTCATTAATGTCGATGATTTAAAAATGGTTTAAAAGATTTATTTATATGGATATTAATGTTTTCAATTCAAAATTAATTTTAAATTCTTCATAGTAGTATGGGTCACATTGATTCTAAAATCTTATTTAAATGGATTCTTAACGAATAGTGTGACTTTTAAATGATTTCAAGAAAAAGTGGGATATTTCACTCTAATTGTTTTGATGATTATATTCCTCTAGGTCAATATCCTTCATCATTCTCGATTGAGGTTTATATGATACAATACAATCTTTCATATTGTATAGAATGAGTTATTTTTTACTGTGTTTGTGCTATTTTTATACCATTCATGGTTTGTGGATAAAGTATTGACATTTCGTATGGTAGTTTTAATACGAATGTTTATGTTATGTTTCAAACATTTCATATGAGGAATGAATTAGACTTAGTAAGTGACGGGTTGAGCCCGCTATAGCTCCTCGATGCATCGGTAGGTCTCATGAGACAATCTAGTGTCTTGGTATGAGGCCTTGATAAAATCTTATTTGTAGTCTTGGCACGAGGCCTTGGCTACGTGGTTATGATAGTTTGGCATTATGCATTCTGTCATTATGAAAGTGGTAATTAATATTTTCATGTGAATATTTGACTAGTAGAATATCCATGTGAATAAGTAAATGGAATTACGACATTTTATCCTTTTCATATTATGTTGAAGTTCAAGTTTAAAAGGCTTTTTTTAGTTATACATTTCCTTAAATGTTTATTCTTATTTATGATAGTTTCCGCTATATTGTCATCCTTACTGGGCATTTGAGCTCACCCCTTTTCTATTTTTTACTTTTCCCAAGATGTGAAGAAGTAAATTATGAATGACCTGCAGGGATAGTATGAGGGGATATGTGTGTGGACTATCAAGACAATATATTGTTATAGTGTTTCACTTATTGATGTAATGTAAACATTATGAATAAATATAGTGTTTCCAAGGCTACTAATCTAATCAGTATTTCGAGACTTGATCTTTCTTGTGATCATGCCAATGTTATGTAATAATGCACCGACTCTGGGTATCTAGGGTTAGGCGTTACAGTTGGTATTAGAGGATATTTAGTAAAATACTTGGAAGCTAGATTTAGATAAACTCTGATTAGAGCATGTAGACCTAAGATGAACATTGAGGACTAGTATAGAATAACTTCCTAGAATTTTGGTATTGTAGAGACTTTGTGAGTATTCTGAGAAATACATCCCTGTCTGGATACGAGCTGGTAGAGGAGGATCTGGTACATATGTACCTAGGGGTAAAACCTAAAAACACCGCTTTGAGCTAGACTTGAAAGGGAACTGTTGCACGACAACGGGCCTTGCTGTACTCTTGGTTACGACACTCCCGAGGGAAATGCTTAGGATACTTTACATTTTATTTACAACCCGATTTGAATTATTATATATAAGATGAGAGTGAATGACCTTGGTTAATCCTAATGTGTTTCAAATTGATAATATGGTGACATGTTAATATATAAATGATTTCATGACTACTATTACTCACACAATGCTTTCTGGTTATAGTCAATGGCTGGATTCCAAGGAAGTCATAGTGAGTTTTAGAATGATGTAAAAGGTGGGAACAATGGTGGAAATGAGAAAAAAATGGAATGTTGATATGCATAAAAGATATCGTCTTTATAAAAAATCAATTTTCCAAAAATATGATCAACAATATATATATTAACCAATTCCCAGACTCAACAAAGAAGAGAAAGGTGATGAATGATAAGAGCTCCAACAGTGGAGACCATGGAGAATGGAATCCTCAATTTCTATCATGTAAGAAATATGGAAGGAGACACCCAAGAATGTGTCTCAATGGGACAAAGAGGTGATTTTTGTGCGGGAAGGAAGGACATAAAGTGAAGAATTGCCTATGAAAAATGAAGATTACTATTGAAGAAGATAAAAATGGTCCCAAGAATCCATTTACAGTCATTTTCCGTAAATGTAGGGGACCTGGCCATTACTCGAGTGAATTTCCTATTCTATAGGATATCTTCTTGGTCAAAGAAGAATCTATGTGGAAATAAATGGTTCGAGAAATTTCTAGAAAGTATTAGTGATCCTTGTTGATGGGATTACGTTGGAATAATTTTCTCTTGTATTTTTAACCCTACAGTTTTCCATGTGAGAATGATATTTGAGGAAGAATTATCTTTTCTCTTGTGGATATAGTTATAAATAACCATTTGGTTTATATGATCATTGGGTTTGAGGAAATTACAAGTAATTATAATTTGGGATGAAAATGCAAGGTATGAGATAACATTTGTGGTTAAATTATGTGATGGTTATTTTAAGGAATTTAGCTCATTTTGGTAATGTTATAAAATATAGTTTTTGAAAATGGACAACACGCAGACCGTGTGACAACCCGTCACATCGAAAAAAGCTGTGGGAATCGAACCCACAACCAAAGATTGATTGGGATTAATCACTTACCAATGGACTACGTGAAGTCCCTGGTTAGTGTGACTATTATTTTTAGTTAAATTATTTTATTGATCAATAATATTTTTATTTGGGATCTTATGTCTTATCAAATGAATACCCTTAGTATATGAAAATGATTTTGTGATTAAGTGATAAATGTTATTTTGTAAGTTGTTCACTTTGTTGTGAACACTATATGCCCAATGAAAATATAATAGTATGGGATTTCATTTGAGGAGTAATGGTTAATTTTTATCTATGTTTTTATTGTGGATTTATAGTGATTTGGGTTATTTATGGAAATGATTAACCTATAATAGAGAATATGTAATTAGGTTAATTACTTTTAAGTTGGTGACTTTAAGAGTAATTGATGTCATTTGGAGATTCAATTTAATGTAGAAGAATACATTCTTATATGTTTTGGGTTTCAATATTATTTTGGATTATATTGACGAATTTTAAGGGAAATTGATTATTGAATGGTATTTATTTAACTTTGGGGTATTGTTGGTTTAATTTTAGAAATTAAGATTAGTGTTTTTCTCTAATGGAATAACCTTTTGAGGGATCATAAAATCTTATACTACCCATTTTGGTTTTGATTAATTTCTATAGACAAGGTAAATATATTGTTTATTCATCGTAGATTATGTGATTCTATAAGAATTTTATTGTAGATCTTCTAGTGTGACCAAGTCTTCGGGAATACTCATCGTTTAAAAATGAGTTAGTAGTAGAATTTATTAAACAATGTTACTTTACTTAAAAATTATGTATATCTCTTTATGTTCTTAGTCAATATCATAAATGAATTCCTCATATTTTTTTATGTAACTTAAAAAAAATGTTGTCCGTTTACTTTTCCTACTGAGAAACTAATGACTGTTTGTCCCATCACATGTTTGTGGTTTTCTTATTGTTAACTTTATCCTGATCATGTTTTCTATCCCTCTCCATCAGAACATAACACTTAGTTTATCATCCATATCCATGTTTTCATACATGGAATCCTCGTATGGGTTATCTTGGGTGACCTTTATACATCTCTTCCTTTATTTTAATGTGGTAGTTTTATTGACTCTTTTTCCGATGTGGGACTTTCCATTATATTATCAATCCCAATTATAAAAAAAAATACAAGGACACAATTTATTGAAGGAGGGGAGAATGTATCACCCCAATCATCCATGGAACATTTCCCTTTGAATAATGCAACGATGTGCATTGTACGCAACTTCGAGATTCTAACACACCACAACCAATCAAAATAGACATTATGAATAGTAATACCTAATTTCTGAAATTTTATAAAATTTATCATTCGAAATGGACTTCATTTTGGGATTCTTAATATGAAAATTATATTAGGGTCAAATTTTTGTACTTTTTGGATAAATTTCATATTTTGATAAATAGTGAAAATTACTAAATTTTAATTAAAAACAACTTTTTTAATCAAAATAATTCATAGTGAAAAATTATTAATTTTAGTGTTTTTAAAGTATATTTAGAATATATTTTTACCATTTAATACAATGATAGTCATTAGATGTAATTTCACATTTAAACCAGACATAAACGAGTGTCAATCTTTTGATAGTTACTATCTCTTAAAAATACTCTATTTGTTTTGATGACGAGAATTGATTATTAAATTAATTAATTCAAATGATATGTTTTGAATTCGGTAAAATAGACATCATTATTGAATTCATAATATCAAATATAGCTTAGGCCTATTTTTTGGTATTTTTCTGGAAACATTCATTTTTTGATGAATAGTGAAACCACTAAGTGGTAGTTAAAAAACTGAATTTTTCATAAAACATAATTTTACCGCATCTGTGAGTGGAATTTCAAAAATACAAGAGACACGGTAAATTTTAAGGAGTAAAATGTGGTTTAATAAGATGAAAATAATTTTTGGTGAATATTAACTTTTTACTTTTATTTACCACGGTTAAAAGTAAATAGGGTAATTAAGGGTAAAAATGATATTAATATTACCCTAACATATGTCATAATTCTATTAAACAAGTGTAAATCGACCAAAAACAACCTTATGAATATAATATTATCATTTAGGTCCACATTTATTAGATTAGAAAATTTATTATTATTTAATTCAAAGAAGAGTTAAAAGAGTTAAAATCAATGTTTTTTTATAATACATTTTTAATATAGAGTTATACATAAGTTAAATTCTATTGTAAATATTAATTAGAAAGATAAAACGATTTCCTACATAATGGTATTTTTTTAAATTTTTAGACGTTAAATAATATAATTTATTTATGACTCAATTTAGATGTAGTAATTACCTAATTATTGAAATATTAAAATAATTGATATTATAAATATCAAAATAAATTTAATTTGAGACTTTTAATTAATTACACTAATTTTATAGGTTAATATGACATGTTATAATTAATTTAATTAACTTTTTGTGAGGTAATAATTCTGTTATAATTTTTTACAAAAATTAATTATTGAATAGAGTCAAAAATGACATAAAAGAGTTTTTAATAAAATATTATATTATTAATTGATATTAAATTCCTAAAAATATAAGTATCTGCCAAGAGACTAATATCATTATATATGTATCATTAATGGACCACTTGGGGGTCTATTGGATGTATATAGAAAGTTTATTAACCATATAATATAAAAATACAAAGAGACATTATAAAAGTGAAACTAATTAATTAAGAGTTAATACTTAAAGATAAGGTTAATATAGTAACCCAAACCTGTCTAAATCCTACTGGTTGAGTGGTTATAAACATATCCCCACCTTAAACTTTAAATAATACACTTTGGATACATTAGAAACTGAATATGAATTTATTATAAAATAAGATTTCTAGCTTTTCCAAAGTTTCCCATCACCCCGCTTATAAAAGGGAACTCACCCTTCTCATTAATTCACACCTTCAAAGCCTTTTGGTTCAGCCAACCTCTACCCAAATACTCTCTAAACGTCCCTCACTTCATCCTAGAGGCCTTCCTTTAGTCATAAATCCATCCTACAGATACCTTTTGATCAAATCAAAAGGAAGAACCCGAAGAAGAGGTAATGTTTTCACCACCCTCTTTCAAGTTCCTTTCCTCTTCAACATCTTCTTTCATTGTTATTTCTATTATAAAATAATAACTCCATTATCTTCCATATAATGTGATGTTATTATAAATATGGTACAAATATATTCAGTATTCTATCCATCCTTTTAATGGCATGTCACCATACGTGCGTACGTACGACTTACCGTCTCCACGTCGTGGTGTAATTGTAGTTCAAGAAATTATTATTTGGATGGGTATAATAATGATTTTTAATTCATGTAAATTATAAATATAACATGATAATTATTTTTCCTATATGATATACCATCCAATTATATATTATTTTAACATCAAATTAATGATATTGTCGCTCGTACGTACGTAAGAACTACCGTCTCCACGAACGCGATGAGATTCATTCTCCATCGTATCCATTCAAGTATAATTCTCATTTTATGATTAAAAATAATGTTTATGTAATTGATACCATTCTGGGTATGAATAAGATACAACCTATCCATGACAAACATGTCTTACGTAACAAAACATATAAAATAAAATGAGTAAGTTAACACCCGAAACGATGATAATACTATGATATTATTAACCAAGAAATGTTAAAAGATCATATATGATATCATATTAATGTAAATTATTCTTTTATAATTTAATAAAAATTGTTTTACCATTATACAGGAGGTTAAACTACCATCTACCATGGAAAAAGTACAATGTAAGGGGTTTCTTATCCCACTTTTAATTCCGGGAGATTTCCATTGTTCACCACTTATTAATTGCATGTGGTGTGTGTACTACCCATGATTGTATTAATTGTGTAATATAATTTAATTTATGGATATTTACATCATAATTGTATTATCCTTCTTTCATTGGTGCATGTATCATAAGTTACCAAATCGATAAGGGAATTTGAAATTTCAATTTCCACTCATTCGCCTTTACGAATACTTGATTGATTATTTTACTCCAGGATTATGTGTGGAAACACTATTCACTTGATTATGTAATAATTTACACTCCCCTTTCTCTATATATTCTTTTTATAAAAAGAATAACTCCATTGATAAATTCTCAAGTCATCAGTATGAACATGATAAGTGTAATTTTTACTCAGTCTTGATTTGTTGAGATAAACATCCAATTCATTGGTGTTGTTTTTACAGGAATATGTGTGAATGTACTTTGATTGTTTTACACTGAATATAGAATCATATTTAGTGTATTTATATATTTCACTCATAATTATGTCGTTGATTTATCCTTAACCGAAGGATACAGCCTTTATGAGAGATTTCATCTCAATTTACATTCCATTGAGACTTCTTTGTCGTTATACACCAAATCACTTTTATGTAGTGTATATAATGTACTTTGACATAGTATATCATGAATCCATTTATTCTCATGATATTAAAATGTTTTTATTACCTCAATTATTTGTATTCAAGTGTCTCTCTATTGTTTAGGAACTCTAACTAATATTTCATTTTAAACTGTTTTAAAGATTGATTATTCTAAATCCTTCTCATTAATGTCCATGTTTTAAAAATGGTTTGAAGGATTTATTTATATGGACATTAATGTTTTCAAATCAGAATTCCTTTTAAAAATTTCAAAGTGGTATGGGAAAATTTGATTCTAAAATCTATTTTAAATGGATTCTTGAAAAGTAGTGTGACTATTATTTGATTTCAAGAAAAAGGGGGATATTTCAATCTAATTGTTTTGATGATTATTTTCATCTATGTCAATATCCTTCATCATTATCGATTGAGGTTAATATGATACAATACAATCTTTCATATTGTATCGAATGAGTTATTTTTTACTGTGGATGTGCTATTTTTATACCATTCATTGTTTGTGGATAATGTTTTGAAATTTCGTATGCTAATTTTAATAAGAATGTTTATGTTATGTTTCAAACATTTCCTATGAGGAATGCATTGGACTTATTAAGTGACGGGTGGAGCCCTCTATAGCTCCTTGATGCATTAGTAGGTCTCATGAGCCAAACTAGTGTCTTGGCATGAGGCCTTGACAAAATCTTATTTGTAGTCTTGGCACGAGGCCTTAGCTATGTGGTTATGATAGTCTTGCATTATGTATTCTGTCATTATGAAAGTGGTTATTAATATTTTCATGTGATTATTCGACTAGTAGAATATCCATGTGAATAAGTAAATGGAATTATTTCATTTTATCCTTTCCATATTATGTTGAAGTTCAAGTTTAAAAGGCTTTTGTTTTAGTTATACATTTCCTTAAATTTTTATTCTTATTTATGATAGTTTCTACTATATTGTTATCCTTACTAGGCATTTGAGCTCACCCTTTTTCTTTGTTTTATTTTTCCCAGGATGTGAAGAAGCAAATTATGAATGACATATAGGGATTTTATAAGGGGATATGAGTGTATAATATGAAGAAAATATGTTGCTGTAGTTTTTCACTTATTTATGTAATGTAAAATTTATGAATATATCTAGTGTTTCCATGGATACTAAACTAATCGGCCTTTAGAGACTTGATCTTTCTGGTGATCTGGACAATGTTATGTAATAATGCACCGACTCTGGATATCTAGGGTCGGGGCATTACATAGTGCATGATGTTGGCCTCCCTGATATGCTCCATATCCTAAGAGAGTTGAGTGAGGCCATGTTGGTGGTCATCATCAATCATAGAGTGGTTGTGGTGCAGGTTGTGGTGATATTCATGATTTAGCATTTCTGCTACCCTAAGAACATGATATCCTTCATGGTAACCATTTCATGTTTCTAATAAGGTCTTATGGAATACTTGATTTAATATCGAAACACTCTATCATACCACATAACCTTGACCATGACTTGAGATATGAGGGAGAGAGGCTTCCAGTTCCATTGGCATTGACTACTCCAGTTGGAGGTCATGATGATTAGTTTTATGTACATAGAAACTATGAGATAGAACAACGGAAACACTAATCTTGAAGAGATTTACCATGATTATCGATACAGCCACAAGATTTCATCCTCTACATGTATAAGTTGTATTTAATGTAGTTTACCGTGGGTTGAATCAAGAGTTAGGTGGTGTTCTTCAATGCTGATGGAGATCCAACAATATTTATTTGTTATCGAGATCCTCATATGGGTAAGGCGCCTGTTCATTTCTTTTCATCCTTGAGGTCAGAATTTATTATTATTTCCTCAAGGGTTCATCCATTGGTGCTTTCTAGGTTTATGGAAAAGTACATTTACTTATTTCAAGATGAGGTTTTAGCATTACCCACTCGAGGAGAGATCGAGTTTGGGGTCAATGTATATTTTCGGTGTGTGTCTTATCTCGATATCTCCATATATGATGGTTGATTTTGGGTTGTGAGAGCAATATAAACTTTTCTATGGTCTGTTTCTCTGCAGTTATGTTTGTCCAAGTGTGTCACTATGGGGTGTAAAAGTTTTCTTCCAGAAGAAGGATAAATACAGACTGCGATTGTGTATCTATTATCATAAAATGAACAAAGTGATAGTTACAAACTACTAAAAAATTCCATGGAGTAAGGATTTATTCAGTCAAATTATGGGTGAAATTTGGTTCACTAAGATAAATTTTTGGTCCTTGTATCATCAAATCCTATTGATATATGAGGATATTCCAAAGACTAATTTCAGTTTTCATCATGGACATTAAGATTTCATGGTGATGTCATTCAGTGTGAAAAATGATCTAGTTGTTACCATAGGGATGATGAATGTTGTTCTCCATGTGATCCTAGATATGTAAAAAATGGGTTTCATCAATAACATCCTTATGTACATTGTGTCAAAGGTGGTGCATGAAAAGCATCTGATTTCACTTTTAGGTGTCCTTCATTGACGAAAGATGTTTGGGAAGTTGACAATGTGTAATTTTTGAGCATAAGATGTCTGATTCTTGGTTAATGTTATATCCTAGTAAGTATTTGATGTGGATATATAATAGATAAAAGAATTTGTGTCTTGGGAATCCATCATGACAGTAGTAGAGGTGGTATGTTTCCTTGGACTCACATGCTATAAATTTTGGTTCATAGTTGATTTATCTAGGGTTGTGACTCCTCTAAAAATGCAATCACTGAAATACAAAGCATTCATGTGGACTAATCAGTGTTATAAAGCATTCATGTATCTAAAGGTGATGTTGGTCAGTGCTACTGTTCATTTTTATCTAGAATAAGGAGTTAATTTTTATGTTTTCTATGATGCATTGTGTATGGGGTTTGGATGTGTTATAATGTAGTAGATATCCTTCAGTTTTTATTGGTCGCAGTAGATGCAACCCACGAATGTAACTATACCAACCTTGGTCATGAGTTAGAAGCAGTGGTGTTTTCCCTAATGTTGTGGATACACTACCTCATCAGCGATAGCTTTGTGGTTTTCAATGATCATAATATCATGAGGTATGATTTCTACTAAAATGACATGAATGTGTGACATAGTAAGTGGATTATGTTCTCACGTGATTAGGACATCGTAATATAGTATACACATGATAAAGGGAATGCTGTAGTTGATGCGCTGAGTTGGAAGACACATAGTGATACTATGCGTGAATATGTTTATTACATGTGAGTGATGGAAGAACATTCCACATTACATTTGGATAAGGGAGATGTTGGTAGGGGGATAGGTCATCTTTAATGTTGATGGTGTAGTCATGTCTGGTCCACCAGGTAGAAGTGGCCAAGTTGGGGGATCATTAAGTGGAGCGACTGAGGGACTGATTTTTTTGTAAGGACCTTTATAATTTTTCCGAGGATTGAATACACTATGTGCTGTATCTGGGAATGATTTTTGTTCCATTGGAAATTTGGGGGATAAATCTAAGTGCGTTCCATAATTCATCTTTAGCAGTACATCCTTGTGTGACTAAAATGAACCACAACCTGAGGAGTTAGTTTTGGTGGCATGGGTTTTTGTGTGAATTTACAATGTTTGGGTCTCAATGTTTAGTCTAATAGAAGGTGATGTACTAGCACTGGGATTCGATTGTTATGGTCCAGCCATTAGATGTTGCTATTTGAAAGTGGGAGGGCATATTGGTATACATTGTTACTAGTTTACCTTGAGATCTGGGAGGCTATGAAGCTATATGGGTGGTATTGGACCATTTGACTATGACATGCCAAATTTATTGCTACCAAGGAGTCGTGATTAGTTGAGGTTTTATAGAGATAATATCTGGAGGTGGGTTTGAGACTTCACATTGTATTGAGGTTGATCAATTCTGATCGAAGGAATTTTTTTACCTATATGGTGTGGAGAGGTCTCCTGCATGATTTTGGTTCTTAGTAATCCCCATGAATGGATAGCCATCTGTAGAAGGATGGTTATACAGAGTAGACTATCCAGACAATTGAAGTCATGTTGAGCTCTGGTGTCCTATATTTTTGAGGATAATTGATGATACACCATCCCTTGGTAAATTTTTCTTAAAAAAATTCTCCCCACCATCATTATGGTGCTGTTTGAAGCCTTTTTAGTTAGACATCTCATTATCTTTTGCGATGGATTTGTGTTAGAGAGTCAGCAGTTTTCGGGCAGGAACTGGTATAGAATATAATAGAGATTGGTAAGGTAATTTGCTAGAGGATGATTGCAGAACTGGATTTTCAGAAGTCATATATGTTCCAAAGAAGGAGAAATATATAGTTTTTTGTTTGGGATCACTTGTTATCAAAGGAGGATCCCCATATTTAGCAATGAAGGTTTGGTAATGGGAGTAAGATTCATCCACTATTGTTGGGCCAATTGAGGCGTTGACTTCTTTTGGAGCTATGGTGTATTAGGTGGATCTTCCCCAACAATGATCTTAATACAAGATTTTTTTCATGTGTCATGGCTCCGTTATTATCATCATGACAACAGTCACAACATTTATTTGGGATAGATCGACATTGACTAAGATGATACCTTCAAGGTGTGTCCAGTAGAGATCAAGGAATTAATGGAGAAGGTTTTGTGTGGGTGTACAATTCTCTTGGTTCATGTCTTTGGGTGGCATGGTGGCATGTTGGAGAGTACCTGGGAACACGATTCCTAGATATGCGCATAGTACCCCATGATGTTTTGTGGTCAGATTTTTCAAGTAATGATGTTTGTTTTGTGGTTCTATATATTTTCGAATTATGGAATGGCTTTATTTTTTTCATATTGTATCATTATCTAGTTTGTATGGTTTCACTCCCAAAATAGTGTTTAGAAACTAGTTTTAGTTGCGTGTGGTTTCGAGTCCTCATTTTTGAACTATTTGAGCTCATTTGGTAACGAGATCCTTGAGAGGTATCATGAAGAGTGGTGTCTCACAAACCTATTCTATTTTCTATCTAGGCCAGGTTAGGATTCTAAAGGATCATATTGTTTGGAGAGGTATCTGAAGTAATTCCCAAGTCCTATATAGTTTACTCCCTTGTCGAAATGTGGTGTTTGACGTGTTCTGGGCAGTTAAGGTTACTCATCCCGAAGAAATTCATAATATACAGTTCAATGAATAGTGTTTCCAAAATATTAATACATCTAATAGTTTATCAATAGTGTTTAGATAAATTGTGAGACCTCTAATTATAGTTGTATAGTGTTTCTAGAACAGTGTGATGTCCAATGGTAGGTCTATATTGTTTCATGAATGGTGAGTCTTCTAATGGTAGGTCAAAAATGATTCCATAATGGTGATACATCTAATTATAGGTATATTGTGTTTCCATAATGGTGAAACATCTAATAGTGTCATGGATAGTGTTTCCAGAATGGTGTCATTTCAATTGTCAAGTTTCAAGTTTTTCTAAGATTCTTACAGTTTAAGGTGTTTGATGTTTCCTTTGATGTAAAATGGATTCAAATATTTTTTTATGTATATAAGGAAAATTCAAATCCCTCAACTCCTATATTATTTTACATAATGGTCGAGAAGCCTTTACTCGGTCAAAACGTGTGATCTTTTAATGAACATATGTTAATGGAAATTATACCATATTTTCATCTTATGCTTCATTAAAAAATCTAATGGGATTAGATATATTTCTCTATTGTTCTTCCTTCTTGTTACATGGTTATAGATTCACGAACCTATACTTCATTCACATATGAGTCATACATAGTATTTTATCCTAGGATCATGTCTTCCTGTGAGGTTTTTCCAACTGCATGCGCAACCCCTATTTAGGTGCAATTTAGAATTATTGATCCGTATATAATATATGGTTTGTTATGACACTGTTATTCTAGGTTCCGAAAATAGGTTTCTTATTTTTTATCATTTCCTTGATATGGCATATTTTTCTATGTTCCTAATTGAGCTTCTTGTGTCTTTGGTTGTTGTAGTGGTGTCTCTGGATCCTCGGGTGTATGCAGTCCTCCAATAGAGGTGATCATTATCCACCGTGTTAGCCTATTTTTTGTGGAAGGAACGTTGTAAACCATTTGAATTAGAGAATTCATGGATTCTCTAATTTATTTACATTCATCAGTAACGATAGCATTTCTTATCCTACAAAAATAATAATGTAATAAAAAGAATCAATATATAATTTAGATTAAATAATTAAAATCAATCGTATGTTGTTGCCTATTATTTTTCTAGATAGTGTGTCATATAGGCCATGTTGTTTAACATGTTGTTCTTATTGGATTGGGTTAAATAATTAATATTGGGATTAAATTTAATTTAATAGTAAAATGATAAAGAGGCATGTAAATGAATATAGTTGTTGATGTAAATTTTATATTAATAAAATTGTTACAGATGTGTATGTTTAACTATTGTGAATTATAATCCTGAAGCACTTCGATGCTTGTTGATTAAAGTAATTTCAAACTAATTAATTAATTAATTTGTGATATATTTATGATTAGGATTCAAATAGTAGGAAACTACAAATTATGACTGAATTAACTCATGATGGATTAAATAACCAGTTGTTTGATAAAAGATAATGTGTCATCGGGTTATAATTTACCAGACTACAATTAATGGATAAGAACCTTGTTATTTAGAGTAGTGAGTTCCCATTGTTTGTGAAGGATTAATATCTTATTTAAGGCCTAGATCCAATTTTTTGTTGTTTGTTTCTTGCTACATGGGTTGTAGTTAGATGTAGGGATTTTTAATCCTGGAGTGTTGTCTTAGTATATGGGGAAATGGAGGACTAGTGGTTGTGGTGGAATCTGTTGATTCCTAGAGCACAGAGATTCCATGAATTATGCATGTGGGAGTCATAGTGAAAACCAGAGATAATGAAATGATTTGGAGTGTATGTTAGATGTTTGTTGAATATTTTTTGTTAATCTTAATTATCTTCACCTTTATTGAAAAAGATGGTAGTGTTTAACCTCATTCCCATAGAAGTTAAGATGTGTGGTGTATTCCACATGCTATCAGTGTTTATCTTTCATGTTTGGATGGGTCTACACTCATACTTTGGGTGGAAAAAAACATTATGGGTAGTTCGTCTACTCACCATGTTGAGAAACACATGTTTGGTAGGTTCAATTATTTTCCTAGAATACCATGAATTATGGAAAATTGATAATACCATTAAATATATGATTGATTAAATGTTGATAACCAATGGGTATGGATGTTGGTGGAATTAAATGATGAGGATACAATTTAAATGGACATTGGATCTTGATTTTACGGAAAATGAAACCTAATTTTGAATGATACTTGTTAATTAATGGTAAAATAATTAAATAACATAATGTATAACTGATAAAAATGGGCAAAGAAATATTATTTTTCTCCTTATTAGTTTGTGTTCTTATTGGGTATATAGTCCTAGCAGTGACAACTGGGAGTATGAGAGACATTTGTTGTAGTTGAGTTTAAGACTAGGTTATTATGTTAGTGTGGTTGTAAGTTATAGAATATTCTATTATTTTTGTGTTTCTATATTCTACTCCACCCTATTGGTTATGGGAAATAACACCCCAAGGATTCTGATCCCCGAGAGGTGTTTTCCCATAAATTCCTGTTGGAGGATGGATGTCTGAATACACCCTTTTTATGATCTTTTCTCTACATGGTTACTGAGTTGGTAGTAACGTAAATTAGTTTTCCCCATATATGAGTATTGAGGACTATAATTTCTTGTGGTTATTGACACACATATATTATGGAAATAGTTTCAAAATGAATACTATATGTTTAATTTTTATAGGATGTGATGGCTTCAGGGTCCCTATATGATGTATGTGATATAACGGCTTAAGTTAAACTACACGATGTTTGAAACACAATATGCAAGCGATGGATTCTAAAAAAAACAACTTGGTTACTTGGGTAACATGGGTGTACTTGTCGTGCTGTACATGGTTCATGTTGTAGTGTTATTCCAAGGTGTCTACGAGCATTCCTTTTTTGAGAGAGATGATTTTGGCATGCAACATGTGAGAAAATAGGAAAACTTGTTTGTAAGTGGTAGAGGGGTACCCCTGATATTCATATTATATTATATAAACTTTTATGTGATACATGGTGAGAGTATACATGTAAAGGCACAAAACATAGTATACCAATTTAGGTGATGAGTTAGTTTCACTTTTTGTTCACTATGCAGTAACATGCTTTCATTACCCTCGCATGAGTGGCTCCTGGGTGGATCATTATGCGTATACTATTATACTCATCGAATATATATATATATATAATGATTTCCAAGTAACTTGGAGTAGGTTGGAGATCATACTGGTTACTACTATCTTGGATTTGAAGTATTTATTCATGTAACACCCCAAGATTTCATAGAACATTATTTCTTCAATGTAATTCAATAACTTACACTACACACAACACCGAGTTCAAGCACACCACAACTTACCAATCTAGCCGTTCAAAAGCTTTTATGAATAGTATTAATATAAATTTGAACTATATATAATCCTTATAATTTTAGAATCCATATTATGAGTTTCATAGACATAATGTAAGAACTAATTCATTTTTTTCAGATAAAAAAACTATTTTTCAAAAAATGCAATTTTATCACCTTTTAATGGTGGACCCTTTTTAAATCAAATATTTTAAAATTTTATATATTTAATTTGATAAAATAAACCTCTTCTTTAGAATCGAGACATAAGAATTTAGTTTCAATAATTTTTTGGTGCTTTTCTGATAACTTTCATATTTGTGTGAATAGTGAAAATTACTAAATTTTAATTAAAAACAAATTTTTTAATCGAAATAATTAATAGTGATAAATTATGAATTTGAGTGATTTTAAAGTATAATTAGATTATATTTTTACAATTTAATCCAATTTTGGTAATTGGACATAATTTCACATTTAAACTAGACATAAGCAAGTGACAATCTTTTTATAGTTATTATTCATAAAAATACGCCTTTTGGTTTTGACAACGGGAATTAATTATAAATTAATAAACGTAACATATATGTTTTGAATTTGTTATAATTGAATTCATTTTTGAATTCGTAATATCAAAATTAGTGGAGGGTAAATTTCTGATATTTTTTTGAAAACATTCAATTTTTGATGAATAGTGAAAAACACTGAGTTAGGATTTAAAACCGACTTTTTATTTAAATAATTATTTATTTTATTTATATTTATTTTAGGACATAATATATACATAATACCTATATATTATCAATGTAATTAATTGGAGTTATTTTTTAATAATATGAGATATATAAAAATTTTATCGAAGTTTTTTCTTTCATTTACACACCTCCTAGAAGAATTTGTAAATTCACATAAAAATTAATTTTACTGCTTCTGTGAGTGGAATTTCAAAAATATGAGAGACATGGTTAATATCAGGGAGTAAAATGTGGTTCAATAAGGAAAAATAATTTTTGTGAATAGTAACTTTTTGCTTTTATTTACCACGGTTAAAAGTAAATAATGTAATTAAGGGTAAAAATGATATTAATATTACCCTAAAACATGTCTTAATTCTATTGAACAAGTGATTTTCAACCCAAAAAAACCTTAGGAATAAAATATTATCATTTAGGTTCACTTGGAATATATTAGGACATTTATTATTATTAAATTTAAAGAAGAGTTGAAAGAGTTAAAATCAATTTTTACGAACTAAAACATTTTTATTATAGGGTTATACATAAGATAAATAAGATTATAAAAATTCATTATAATGAAATAAAGAATAACTACATAATGGTATTTTATTTATAATTTTTAGACATTATATAAGTTAATTTATTTAAGACACAATGATGATTCAATATTTTCCGTATTAATGAACGACTAAGACAATTGATATTATAAATACCCAAATAAATGTAATTTGAGACTTTTAATGAATTAAAATAATTTCCAAGGTTAATATGACATATTAGTATTTTTTTTATGAATTTTTTTCAAAGTAATAATTCTGTTATGAATTTATCATAAACAAAATACCCAATAGTGTCAAAATTGACAGAAAAGGGTTTTTAAAACAAATTTTATATTATTAATTGATATTCTATTCCTAAAAGTCCAAGGATTGGCCAAAGGACTTATATTATGATATAGGTATCATTAATGTACCTATTTTGGGTCTATTGGAAGTATATAGTATGTATATTAACCATATAATATAAAAATACAAAGTGACAAGGTAAATGCCAAACTAATTAACTAAGAGTTAAAACTAAAATATAAAGTTAATATAATGATCCAAACCTGTATAAAATATATTGGTTGAAAGTATTTAGACCCATAACAACCTTATAATTAAAATAATCAACTTTGAAGTTATTAGAAATGGAATATTAATTTCTTATAAATTTATAATTTATGTTTTTCATAAAGAGCCCATCCTCCCCCTTATAAAAGGACAACAATTCTAACCAATTAATGATTCATTCAAAGCCTTTTGTTTCGGCCAAAATCTGCCCAAATCCCCTCTAAAATATCCTCCCTGCATCCTAAAGGCCTTATTTTGATCAGAAATCCAACATATGGGTCCCTTTTGATCAAATAAAATGGAAGAACCTAAAGAAGTGGTAATGATTTCACCACCCTCTTTGATGTTCCATTCTTCTTCTACATTATTTTTCATTGTTGTTTCCATTATAAAATATTAACTCCAGTATCTTCTATATACTGTGATGTTATTATAAATATGGTACAACAAAATTCATTATTCTATCCTCCCTTTGAATGACAGGCCACCATACGTGCGTACGTACGGCTTACCGTCTCCACGTCGTGGTTAAATTTTTATTCGATACATTATTATTCGGATGGGTATAATAATGATGTGTATTTGATGTAAATAATAAATATAACATGATAATTATTCTATATATATAATATAACATCCATATATATATTATTATAGTATCAAAATAATGATACTCGTGTGTATGTACGGATTACCGTCTTCATGACGCGATGAGATTCATTTCCATGTTCACCATTCATCGACGATTATAAAAATATATAAGTATGTAATATATGACATAATAATACTACTGAATATATATATATATTTATAAATATAAGTATTTATGTACTTAAATATATATTATTCACTTACTTCTGTACAATACTATATGAAAACGGAAACAACGTTTTTACGTACGTACGGACTACCGTCTCCATAAATGGTGTTTTCCATTTCCTATATAACTCTATTATACATATTTATATTCTAAATAAATATGATATATAAATCATGTTTTATATTATGTATGTATTTAAATCATTATCATAGTGATACAACCTGGTGTAACATGTTAAAACACGTACAATAAAGAAAGGGATTATTACCCGAAATATTATTATAACATTGAAATTATTATTAAATGGGTAGTATAATGTCATAAATGAATAATGTATGATATAATAAATATTAATATGGTTTTGTTATAATTTAATAACATAATATAGTCTTCATACATGAGGTTAAACGTACACTCGACTAATGGAAAGTGAAAGGTAAGGGGTTTTTCATCTCACTCCTTATTCCTGTGAGATTCATGCCATATTGCCAATATTACCTTTTGTGTGGTGTATGTACGGCCCATAATTTTATTCTTTCTATAATAAACATTAATTTATTTTTATTTATATATTCATTGTATGATACCTCTTTCATGGGTTGTATTATTCGTAAGTTACCAAATTGGTTAGGGTTAACTTCACAATCTCTTTATTATACGAGGTTGTTTTTACGTAAGTATCTACCAGGACATATTTATTATCCATTTCCATGTTTTATGAAACATTTTTCAAAGGGAATATTTTAAGGGATTTTTTTACTAAAAAATCATTTCAAATGTTTTAAATATTTAGTCTTCTAAGTCATTCTCATTAATGTCCATGTCTTCAAAATGGTTTTTAAGGATTTATTTATATGGACATGAATGTTTTTAAAATGTTAATTCCATTAAGAAATTTCAAATTGATATGGAACACTTTGATTCAAAAATATCTTTAAATGACATTTTTTATAAATTGTGTGACTTTTAAAAGTTTTCATGAAAAGGGATATTTCTCTCAAAGAGTTTTACAAATCATTTTGATCTATGTCAAAATCTGTTAATGGATTTTCAACTTGTTTTGAAGTTGATTTATCATGATACAAATCTTCCATATTTTGTTGATGTTTTGTGATATGTTTGACTGTGGATGTTTTATTTTTATACCATTTATTGTTTATGGGTAAAGTATTGACATTTCACATGATAGATTTAATACGAATGTTTATGTTATGTTTAGACCTTTTCATATGAAGATTGCATTGGACTTAATAAGTGATGGGTGGATCCCGCTATAGCTCCTCGATGCATCGTTATGTCTCATGAGACAAACTAGTGTCTTCGAATGAGGCCTTGACAAAATATTATTTGTAGTCTTCGCACGAGGCCTTGACTATGTGGTTATGATAGCCTGTCATTATTCATTCCATCATTATGAAAGAGGTTATTGATTTTTCATGTGATTATTCGATTAGTAGAATATCCATGTGAATATGTAAATGGAATTATTTCATGTAATTATTTCCATATTATGCTGAAGTTCAAGTTTAAAAGGATTTTGTTTTTGTTATACATTGCCTTAAATGTTTATGATTATTTAAGAAAGATTCCACTATATTTTTATCCTTACTGGGCATCCGAGCACCCCTTTCTATGTTTTATTATCCCAGGATTCCAAGAAGTGTATTGTGATTGATATGAAGGGTTTAGACAAGGGTATAATGGTATTTATAAAGGATTATTTATGTTTTTTTGTATGTTATAAGTGTATTGTAACATTCATTTATGTAATCTATTTTCTGAGACTGCTAAACCGATCGGTCCTTCGAGAATTGATTCCTTGTAATCATTCCAATGTATAAAAATAATGCACTGACTCTGGGTAACTAGGGTATGGGCGTTACAGTTGGTATCAGAGGAAGATTAGAAATAACCTTGGAAACTTGATTTAGATAAACTCTGATTAGTGCACATTACCCTAAGATAGACTTTGAGGATTATTATAGAAGAACTTGCTAGAACTTTGGTATTGTAGAGATTTTCTGAGTTTTCCTAATAATACATCACTCTCTTGATACGAACATGTAGAGGTGTCTCTGGAACAGATGTACCTAAGGGTAAAACTTGAAAACACTGCATTGATCTAGACTCGAACGAGAACTGGTGCATGACTGTGGGCCATGCTGTACTCTTGGTTACGACACTCCTAGGGGATATGATAAGGATAATTCTCATTTTATTTACAAACCATTATGAAGGGTTTATGAGTATATACTTCCTAAAAGGAAACATTTATATGATTATGGATTTTATCCATAAACTGTTAAATGTATGTTCAGTGTTTTAAAAGTTTTCGAATAGGTATTGATATTGATAAAATAATCTAGTGTATTCCATTGTTTAGAAATGGCACCTAGTATAAGGAATGACAAATACAGAAATATGAATGATCCAAAGAGTGATAAGGATCATATCATTCATGGTATTAAGAAAACATTTAGAAGGGAAATAGTCTCCCATGTATTATCATCATATGAAAATATAGTATCATGTGTTGATAAGATAACTAAACATTTCTTGGAGTCCTATGGATTTGAAGGGAAGACCGTGAAGAAAAGGATGGTAGATAGAAAGACAGATAATGGGAAGAAGATAAAGAATATTTTTTCCATATGTGATAACTGTCGAAAGAATCACCTTGGAAAATGTTTGAATGGAATGGGAGTGTGTTATATGTTTGGAGAAAAAGAACACCACTTTCGTGATTTCAAGGGTAAGAAAAATGTTTCAAATGTGTGATGCTTCATATTCAAGGAGTGGGGAAACTACACAAATCAATCTAAAAATCATCAGAGTATGCCCCAAAT
Source organism: Viscum album (assembly GCA_963277665.1). Lineage (NCBI taxonomy): Eukaryota > Viridiplantae > Streptophyta > Magnoliopsida > Santalales > Viscaceae > Viscum > Viscum album. The sequence goes on along the minus strand of OY728147.1, from coordinate 560,640,980 downwards.
GATGAAATTGGATAATAATAAAGTTATGATACTACCATAGATGAAGATGAATGACTAGTGTACTTATTGTTTTTATTAAAGAATTATTTAATATGATTGTTGTATCAACGATTTACTGGTTATATGAATTATGGAGATAAATAAGGATTGTACTGTTGTACTATTTCACTGAGGATTTGAGATTATATGTTATTATGAAAAGTGACTCAACAACAAGTTAATTTTTTTTAAAATACATGGTTGAAGGAAAGGTAATCCTTAATATTGTCTTGATAATGAGGTAGTAATTTTGGAATAAGATATGGTTGATTTTGATAAGTGATATTGGATATTCATGACTACCTAGGCACTAATTAATGGTTTTTTTATTTCATCATTGTTGGAATATTCAATTTTTTGGATATAAGGAATATATATAGTATTCTATAGGGAATAAAGTATCATGAATTTAATCAATAAGGTTTTATCGTAATTCAGGGTGTTATCAAATTTTAAAAGAATACACGATGAATGTATTCACATGTTATTACGTGGAAAAAAAAGATCTTCATTATATTTACCTTCCTTATAAATTTTGGACTATGAGTTTTGACAGAAGTAATTTGGATAGGTCTAAAGGTTTGAATGGACTATATTTGACATTTGATACAATTGTTATGATTAATGCATTTCTGAAAATGATTTTTGGATTGTTATAAAATGGAAAACCCGGAGGACAGGTGACAACCTGTTGTGTCTGGCAAGGCCGCGACACATGAACCCGCAAATGAAGGGCAACAAGGGTGTATCACCTACCGCTGACCCACGTGATGTCTTTGATTGAATAATGTAGTTTTATTTAAAGGTTCTGGTAGATTAATTATAAATTATTTTTTAAGAACCCTATATGAATAGGATAAATAGATTATTTTTTAATGTTCTATTATCTTTTAGAGTGAAAGATGAGTTTGTGGTAGAAATTAGTTAAAGGTTGGACTATACATGAGATGTATACTTTTTTATCTTATTCTTTGAAGAAATAAATTCTTAAACATTAGTTAATGAATCTTAAAACTAGAAATTTTTTATCCTAATACCTTACGTTTTGTTGAACCGATGGTATTTTAAATCGTCATAGATTGCTTGCTTTGAGGCCCACAATTCTATAATTTATTGTGATTGATGACCTCAATCACTCCGTATAAATATTTACGTTTTTACACCAATTATGTGTCTCTAATTTCCACCAATGTTCTCCTAATCGAGAACATAATTTCGTGCTGGCTTTTTCATTCCCTTTTTCTCTTATTAAGACTAAATTTTATTAACACAATTTCTGATGTGGGTTTTCCCACAAATGTATTTTCTATTTTCAACCATTTATTTTAAAAGAAAATTTTCAAATTGAAAGGATGCAATTTATTGACGGAGGTAATAATGTAACACCCCAAGATTGCATAGAACATTATTTATTTAATGTAATTCAATAACACGCACTACACGCAACACCGAGTTCAAGCGCACCATAACTTACCAAACTAGCCGTTCAAAAGTGGTTATGAATACTATTAACTTAATTTTGAAAAATATATAATCCTTATAATTTTAGAATCCATATTATGAGTTTTTTAGACATAATGTAAGAACCAATTCATTTTTTCAGATAAAAGATGTAATTTTAAAAAAATGCACTTTTACCGCCTTTTAATGGTGAACCCTTTTTAAATCCAATATTTGAAACTTTTATATATTCAATTTGAAAAAATAATCTTTTTCTTTAGAATCGGGACACAATAATTTTGTTTTAATAAATTTTTGTGCTTTTCTGAGCAAAAACCAAAGAAGGACTCAGAAGTTTTTCAGACCTACCAAACGAGTCTAGAGTTGCACTGTCAATCACTAGAGCTTTTCTAAACTCTCTCTCACTTCCTTTAGTGATTATGTCATTACATTTTGAGCATTGTGTGTACCCTGTTTATTTTACACACACTCTGTCTCCTAATCTAAACTGGAGGATTCTTAAATTCTCACTCAAACTTCATAACCCTTTGTTTTCCACTATGGATAGTGGTAGAGGTCGTGTAAGACCTGAATAACATGTGTGCTGTTGTTTATTTTTCAAACGAAGAACTGTTGTAGAGATCTTTGGACCTGGACATTAGTTTACTGTTTTTTACCCCTGATCCATGGTGTGGATCAATTTATATAAATTGTTGAGAGGACTAAGTCTCAGCTTGATACTGAACCTCTTGGTTAACTTTGTTGTGCATTTTAATTTATGTGTTTATGTATACTATATATTTATTTCATATTCCGATGCTATTACTTTGAAATACAAAACTATTTCAAAGTTACATTGATTTTTAAATTAGAAAGTATTTATAATTTTTGTAATCCAGTAAGTAAGTTTCTAAAGTTAATTTAATCTTCAGATTAAGTCAACTAAGACCTAATCAATCTTTGAGAAACTGATTGAACATTTACACTCTGTATAAATTCACTACTATTTAACATTGTTTTTAAATTGGGGGATTTTAAGAGAAATAATTTCAACAGAAATTTTTATTGGTACTCAATTCACCCCCTCTTGAGTATCCACTCCGAAAAACAATTCTATATATCCACATTTGTTTGAAATTAATAGCCTACAATTATGAATCAATTCTACTAGTTTGAAACATATAAATATGTGTATTCTAATAATTTTCCATTGTCTAAGTCATCAGTTGATCATGTTATATGGAAGCGGTCAATCCCATATTGTCGACTCATCTTTTCCACACACTCTAGGTTTAGACTGATTTAACCAATTAACCAAAAATATGTCATTCATCCTTATAGATTATAATTCCCAAGTTCTTTATCTAGGTAGTTATATAGTTTCTATGTGTGGAACAAACTCCCACTATAAATATCAACCTAGTTCCCAATGATCAAACTCACCAAATGATTGGGGAAATCAAAACATCAGTATGCTTCAAACAAAAACATGATCAATAACATACCAAAACAACCACATATTCTCTATGTCAATCTGTAGACAAACATAATTATGGTATCTAAAAACATATGTTCTTTTTTTAGATATATCTCCATCCTTATATATTAGGGACTCGAATATGATCCATAAACCTCCACAACACCAACAATAATTTTATGACACTCAATTTCTAATACATAATTGTTCACACAACACTGAAACAATATATATACATGAATTTGTGCCTCCTGAAAATATTCCATATCCTAATAGAATAATCCTATGCATGTTATTCTTAATATTTATGTATTACATAAAATACACCGTAAATAATATAATTTAAGAAAAAAAATAATATCCCAGCCATACATTTAAAAGGAAATTATTTTTTCATTTAAAAAACCATATATCTATATATTAATTTATCTATCCACTTAGAAAAATGATAAAGTTGAGTTAGTGATTAATATGATAAAATTTATTATTCCTAAACTATTTATGAAAATTTAATGAAACAAGCAGAAGTATTTTTTATCATATAATATATTTCATATTGATAGGTCATACTTATGTTTTAAATTTTTTTGATTAATTTATTAACATACATCACATGTCATTAATGTCCCATATCCATGTTTCCATAAAATAAAAATCTCCAACTAAATTGTATAGTGAGAAACATATATGAAGCTACGTAGTTTGAATAACTTTTTAGGTTTGAAATAATACTCCTTACTATTCATCTTTTTGAACATATTAAAAATGCATAACCTATAAACAAAAAATTTAGTGAAGAAATAAATTTTTATATGTATTAATTGATTTTTGTTTAAAATCTTCTAGTTTGAAGACATAAACCAACAAAAATTCCATTGAAATAAATTAACTACTTATATTATTGTTTAACAACATATCCTAATTCAATTATTAGTTAAAATTCACTTCACTTCTTTTTCATCATGTAATTTAGTATGTATAATTTTTTTCCATCACTAATTCCAAACATAATCCCACTAGCCTATTAAAAAATATATTCTCCTCATTATTTATTGTTAATATACACTAATACTTTTGTGTTAAGAAATACATTTTATTTAGATTTAGTAGAAATATAAATCATGGGAAAACAATATTATATATTGTTCTATTTGTTTAGAAAATTTTCTATTTAAAATATGTATTATTCTATTATAAAACAGATGGGTGGTGGGAACACATTCACATATATTTTAATAAACATTTATATGATCATTTTATGCTAGATAAACAATTATGTCTAAATATTGTCTTGAAAATATGTTATATACATTTTTGAATCATAACCAATGTGTTTTATAATAATTTATCTCATACATGTTCCAAAAAAAATTAATGGATCAATTTATCTTATAAAATTAGATAAATGAGATTATAAAATAAATATTTTACTAAGATTCATGTGATCCAAATAAAATCCTTCACACTGAAAAAATTATTTTTTTATCTATGTATATTTATCTTACTTATATAATCATCAAGATAATTAAATATATTATCTAATTAGAAAAATATCAAAATTTATAAAACATTGGAAAGTACAAAATAATTTTCAAAATTGAATAATTGTTATGTTCATCATCAATTCTATCATTGAAATTTGATAGAGTTTCAAAAATTCATTCAAATATATTAGTCAATAACATATTCTTGATTTAGTGTTCCCATTCATGACTACCCTTTATTTAAATGATCGAAATTGAATTCTTGAAGAATCAATGTGGAACATTACAAAAATCATTTATTCCAATGATTTGTAATTTTATAAACTTACACATTCTATTTTTTTCGAGAATCCAGACATCATATTCTTAGTTTATCCATTTTATACACTATGAGAATATGATATAAAATATTCATGATGTCAGAAATATTTTTGGAATGTTTCCCTAGATTAAAATATATTAAATTCATTAAAAATAAAAATAATGTTTCATCTAATTCATTTAAATCCTGGAAGGAGATAAAATTATTTAAAAAATCATATAGGTTCACATATTAAATATCATCAACACGTGATTACTAAGGAATTATATGTTCTAAAAAATAGATTATTCAATATGAATAGTCCTTAGACCATTAATATTGATTAAAAAAATTCATACATTACCACTATAAGTAGTATTTTACATTAAAATTATACATTTCAAGGTTTTGATTAAAATTTCAAACAATATGATATTGATGATATTGTATACAATAAATGATTTTATCATTTCAGTATCAGGTTTTAAAAACATTAAATAAAGAAATTATTTAAGTGGGACACCACTAAAATGATTAATATATTCTCAAAATCCATCTGAAACATTAGTTTTCGAATATCAATATTTGAAAATTTAATGGGATGAATTTAGAATTTATTCAACTATTACTTATTTTATAGTAGGGAATAATTCAAACCATGATTTAAATATTTCATTGATAACTGAGTGGAATACAAATTTTCCAATGTGTCATACGGATAAATTATATTCTCTTCATATTCCATCATCACTGTTCAGGATTTGAAATTACATGTTTTGAAATATATATTCTAGAAAATCTACAAATTGAATGGAAATAGAAGCTATCTTTTTCCTAAAAATACCTTACATTAAAATTTAGAGTCACTTATTACATTCATTCCTTATAGCACATAATCTAGCGGCATGTTCCATTGACACGATGTTATAAAGAAAGATGATTGAGCTCTTGATTGGTGTCCCATTACATTAAAACGCAGATCTACTCTTCAGTTATGTCAATCTATTCGTGTTGTTTCAGATAAAATGATGAGTTTTGGAAATTTAAGTAGGACACGTCATGTACTTTTGAGTGACGTTGTGTACCCAGTGTCTGCTGGTGATCGTGTAAAGGCTGTGTTATGGTTGAGTACATGGATTTGTGTGGTGACCTAGAGACAACCTAAATCAGGGGCCGGTGAATGCAATTACACACCTTATACATTCACTGAACATGAAATGTACTTTTCTTTGTAATGGTTCTATCAGACTAGGGTCACCACAAATCGACAGAATCCTCATCTTCTAGATCTCTCTCGTCTAGGAGTGATAGATACAAACAAATCCTTTTCATGCCTCTGACTCAACATCTATTCTCTGAATCGATCTCTGTCAGTTGCAGTGGAATGACATCAGTGAGTTCTTCCTTGTTCTAGAGGTTCATCTACTAATTTCTTTAATCATGTGAAATATCCATCGGTGATTTTTTTTACTTTTTGTTGATCTATCATATTACAGATCGTTTCAAAAGCCGAAACCGGCCTATATCGATCATACAATGTCAAGTTAGGTGGTTGGTGCCTTTCTGTATTTAGTAATTGAGTTATATGTGCAAAAGTGCCGAATACCCTTGTTCAAGGTATTGCGTGTTTATGGTTTTTAGCCCTGTTATTATTTTCTATCCCTAGTGTACATGTGTATAGGATTTATGATTATACATACTATTATTTACCTTGATATGGATATGTTTCCCATGTTTGCTTCATGTTGACCATTTTGTCTAGCTTGGCCGGTTAGGCGACATTGTTTCCCATGCCTAGAAATGTTATGATGGACTTATTTTATCTGAAATGATGTGAGATGTTGTAGACTATTTATCCATGTTATTCTTGACATTTACCTTGGCATTCATATATCATTTGTGCACAATTTAATTACACATGGTTGTGGGAACCTGGTGTAGTAGACCAAAGGGGAAATGGACATTGAGGGCTTCCCCAGAGTGTTTGTTTACTTTTATGTTGCAAGCCCATTTGGGGGTGGAATTTTTGCTCCCTCAGAGTTGATGTAGTTCATATTTTTGAGACCATATGGGGAATTTTATGTTGATTTATTCCTTATAGAGTCTATAGCAACTGATGCGATACCACATTTGGAATTGTAGGTAAGTGCTTCCTTAGAGAGTATGTGCTAAAGCTGAACTAGAGGGGTTAGACTGTGAGTAATTCCCAGAGGGTTACTTTTTTATATATGCTGAACCAGATGGGTTAGGCAATGAGTACATCCCAGAAAGTAACATTTAATTATTGGTTGATTAACTAATAAATGAAAATGGATGTAATTGAAACTATATGATTGTTTACTTTTGAATATTTTCTTGGTTATTGCATATTTTTCTTGTTGCCTTAAATGTATATTCATTGACTATTAGGCGCATATCTTTGGGTGGTTGCATATTGAGATTCCTCTCACACCCTATTTGGGTCATGCTTTTGGGCCCAAATAGATTATATTTCATCATGTATAGATAAGGTCATGGGCCCTTCTACTTCAGGTACTTGATTGCAATGGAGTTAGAGAGAATGAGAACAAGAAGAGTCTTGCGATGCTGATTGAGTTTATTTGTTTTCTTTGTACTTTGGTATAGTACTATATTACAATATTTTGACTTGTTTGGATGCATTTCTAGACTTATGTATCATCCATAATTTATATATATGTGATATGGTTGGTTATTACTTCCATTCAACTGCTGTTTACTTATTTCATGTTATTAGATATTCCACTACTATTATCATTTTTTCCTACATCATTACTCTTCCAACGAGGGAATAGTTTCCTCATACCATCAATAGTTTGAGGTTAGATCCTAGTTCGTTCAGTTTTAACTTCTTCACTTTTATATTCAAGTGATTCTCGTAGATTCATATCTATTTCTAATTTAGAGAATCTTGGGATTTGTATCAATACTTATGCTAATGTCCTGACTCTAAACACTCTTATGGGGACAAGGACGTCAAGTGTACATCATTGAAAAGAGTTCCCACTTGACGTTGGTGGGTTTCACTTTATAGGGTACATCAATGTCCTAGAGATGACATGATATGATATCATGTAACGCCCCAAACCTAGATACTCGGAGTCGGTGCTTTATTACATAACATTGGCATGATCTCAAGAAAGATCATGTCTCGAAAGACCGATTAGTTTAGTAGCCTTGAAAACACTATATATATTCATAAAGATTACATTACATCAATAAGTGAAAAACTACAACAACATATGGTCTTCATAGTCCACACTCATATACCCTCATACTATACCTGCAGGTCATTCATAATTTACTTCTTCACATCCTGGAAAAAATAAAACATAGAAAAGTGGTGAGCTCAAATGCCCATTAAGGATAACAATATAGCCGAAACATTCATAAATAAGAATAAACATTTAAGGCAATGTATAACTAAAAAAATCCTTTTAAAATTTAACTTCAGCATAATATGGCGTGGATAAAATGAAATAATTCCATTTACTTATTCACATGGATATTCTACTAGTCTAATAATCACAAGAGAATATTAATAAGCACATTCATAATGACGGAATGCATAATGCCAGACTATCATAACCACGTAGCCAAGGCCTCGTGCCAAGACTACAAATAAGATTTTGTCAAGGCCTCGTGCCAAGACGCTATTTTGTCTCATTAGACCTACCGATTCATCGAGGAGCTATAGCAGGCTCCACCCGTCACTTACTAAGTCCAATGCATTCCTCATATGAAATGTTTGAAAATAACATAAACATTCATATTAAAACTAGCATACGAAATGTCAATATTTTATCCAAAAACCATGAATGGTATAAAAATAGCACACCCACAGTAAAAAATTACTCATTCAATACAATAAGAAAGATTGTATTGTATCATATTAAGCTCAATCAAGAATGATGAATGAAATTGACATAGATGAAAATAATCATCAAAACATTTAGAGTGAAATGTCCACCTTTTTCTTCAAATCATTTAAAAGTCACACTTTTTTTGAAGAATCCATTAAGAATAGATTTTAGAATCAAAGTGTCACATACCACTTTGAATATTTTAGAAGAAATAATTATTTGAAAACTTTAATGTCCATATAAATAAATCCTTAAAACCATTTTTAAAACATGGACATTAATGAGAAAGATTTAGAATAATCAATCTTTAAAACATTTTAAAATGTCATTTTAGTTAGAGTTCCTAACCATAAGAGAGACACTTGAATACAAATAATTTAGGTAATAAAAACTTTGTAATATCACGAGAATAAAGGGATTCATGATATACTATGTCAAAGTACATTATATACACCAAATAAAAGTGATTTGGTGTATAACAACAAAGAAGTCTCAATGGAATGTAAGTTGAGATGAAATATCTCATAAAGGTCGTATCCTTAGGTTAAGGATAAATCAACGACATAATTATGTGTGAAAAATATAAATACACTAAATATGATTGGATATTCAGTGTAAAACAATCAATGGACATTCACACATATTCTTGTAAAAACAACACCAATGAATTGGATGTTTATCTCAATAAAACGAGATTGAGTAAAAATTACTCTTATCAAGTTCATACCGATGACTTGAGAATTTATCAATGGAGTGATTATGTGTATAAAAATTATATCCACAGAAATGGGAGTTGAAATTATGGCATAATAAAATAAATAGTTATTCCACACATAATCTTGGATTAAACTAATCAATGAAGTATGCGTAAAGTCGAATGAGTGGAAATTAAAATTTTCAATTCCCTTATCAATTTGGTACCTTATGAAACATACACCCATGAAAGAAGGATAATACAATGATGATGTAAATATACATAAATTAAATTATATTACACAATGAATACATTCATGGGAAGTACACACACCACATGCAATAAATAAGTGGTGAAAAATGGAAATCTCATGGAATTAAAAGTGAGATAAGAAACCCCTTACATTGTACTTTTTCATTTGTCAATGGTAGGTTAACCTCCTGTATAATGGTGAAATAATTTTTATTGAATTATACAAGAATAATTTACATTAATATGATATCATATATGATCTTTTAACATTTCATTGTTAACAATATCTTAGTATTATCTTCGTTTCGGGTGTTAACTTACTCGTTTTCTTTTATACGTTTTGTTACATAAGCCATGTTTTTCATGGATATGTTGTATCTTATTCATATCCAGAATGATATCTAGTACATAAATATAATTTTTAATCATCAAATGATAATTATACTTGAATGGATACGATGGAGAATGAATCTCATCGCGTTCGTGGAGACGGTAGTCCGTACGTACACACGAGCGACAATGTCATTCTTTTGATGTTAAAATAATATATAATTGGATGGTATATCATATAAACAGAATAATTATCATGTTATATTTTATATTTACTTTAATTACACATCATTATTATATCCATCCAAATAATAATTTATTCAATGACAATTACACCACGACGTGGAGACGGTAAGCCATACGTACACACGTATGGTGACATGCCATTCAAAGGATGGATAGAATACTGAATATGGTTGTACCATATTTATAATTACATCACAGTATATAGAATATACTAGAGTTATTATTTTATAATAGAAATATCAAAGAAAGAATAATTTTAAGCAGAAAGGAACTTGAAATAGGGTGGTGAAAACATTACCTCTTTTCGGGTTCTTCCTTTTGATTTGATCAAAAGGGCTCCTTAGGATTGATTTCTGACTAAAGGAAGGCCTCTAGGATGAAGTGAGGGAAGTTTAGAGAGTATTTTGGCAGGGTTTGGCCGAACCAAAAGGCTTTGAAGGTGTTAATTAAGGAGAAGGGGGAGTTCCATTTTATAAGAGGGGTAAGGGGAAACTTTGGAAAATCTAGAAATATTATTTTAAAATAAATTCATATTTGGTTTGTAATGGCTTAAAAGAGGATTATTTAAAGTTTAAGGTGGGGATAGGTCGAAAAACCCTCAACCATTACGATTTATACAGGTTTGGGTTATTATATTGACCTTATCATTAAGTATTAACTCTTAGTTAATTAGTTTCACTTTTACAATGTCTAATTGTATTTTTATATTATATGGTTAATAAACATACTATATACATCCAATCGATTCCCAAGTGGTCCATTAACGATACACCTATCATGATATAAGTCTCTTGGCCGATCCTTAGATTTATAGGAATTTAATATAAATTAATAATATAATAATTGTATTAAAAACTCTTTTATGTCAATTTTGACACTATTCAATAATTGATGTTTGTAAAAAGTCATAAAAGAATGATTAATTCGAATAAAGTTCATTAAATTAATCCTAACATGTCATATTAACCTATAAAATTAGTGTAATTAATAAAAAGTCTCAAATTGCATTTATTTTTATATTTATAATATCAATTATTTTAATATTTCAATAATTAGGTAATTGATGCATCACTATTGAGTAATAAATAAATTATATTATTTAATGTCTAAAAATTATAAATAAAATATCATTATTTAGGAAATCGTTTTATCTTTATAATTAATATTTACAATAGAATTTATCTTATGTATAACCCTATATTAAAAATGTTTTAGTAAATAATATTTGATTTTAACTCTTTTAACTCTTCTTTGAATTAAATAATAATAAATGTCCTAATCTAATCAAAGTGGACCTAAATGATAATATCTTATTCCTAAGGTTCTTTTTGGTCGAGATACACTTGTACAATATAATTAGGGCATGTGTTAGGGTAATATTAATATCAATTTTACCTTTAATTACCCTATTTACTATTAACCGTGGTAAATAAAAGTTAAAAGTTACTATTCACCAAAAGTTATTTTCATCTCATTGAACCACATTTTACTCCTTGATATTAACCTTGTGTCTTGGATTTTCGAAATTCCACTCACAGAAGAGGTAAAATTATGTTTTATGAAAAATTCAATTTTTTAACTCGCACTTAGTGGTTTCACTATTTATCAAAAAATAAAAGTTTCCAGAAAAATACCAGTAATTAGGCCTAAGATATATTTTATATTATGAATTCAAAAATGATGTCTACTTTACCAAATTCAAAACATATCAGTTGCATTAATTAATTTAAAAATTAATTCTCGTCGTCCAAACAAATAGCATGTTTTTAAGAGATAATAACTATCAAAAGATTGGCACTTGTTTATGTCTGAATTAAATGTGAAATTACACCCAATGAACAACATCGTATTAAATGGTAAAAATATATTCTAAATATACTTTAAAAAAACTCAAATTAATAATTTATAACTATTAATTATTTCTATTAAAAAAGTTGTTTTTATTTAAATTTTAGTAATTTTCTCTATTCATCAAAATATGAATGTTATCCGAAAAGTACCAAAATTTCACCCTAAGCTAATTTCGTTATTAGGAATCCAAAAATGAAGTCCATTTCGAATGATAAAATTTATAAAATTTCAAAAAGAATGTATTAATATTCATAACGGCTAGTTTGATTGGTTGTGGTGTGTTAGAATATCGAAGTTGCGTACAATGCACGTCATTGCATTATTCAAAGGGAAACATACCATGGAAGCTTGGAGTGTTACATTCTCCCCTCATTCAATAAATTGCGTCCTCGCAATTTTTTTAAAATTGGGCTTGAGAATATAATGGAAAGTCCCACATCAGAAAAAGTGTCAACAAAACTATCCATTTAATAGAAAGGAGGATATGTATGAAGTTCACCCAAGATAACCCATACTAGGATTACATGTAGGAAAACATCGATATGGACGATAAACTAAGTGTTATGTTCTGATATAGAGGGATAGAAAACATGATCAGGAGAAAGTTAAGAATAAGAAAACCCCAATCTTGTGATGGGACAAACCGTCATTAGTTTCCCAGTTGGAAAAGTAAACGGCCAACATTTTTTTTAATTAACATTACTAAAAGATGAGAAATTCATTTCTGAGATTGACTATGAACATAAAGAGATATACTTAATTTTTATGTAATGTTTCATTCATTAAAAAATTCTATTACTAACTCATTTTTAAACGATGAGTATTTCAGAATACTTGGTCACAGTAGAAGAGCTACAATAAAATTCTTATAGAGTCACATGATCCACAAAGAATAAACTATATATTTACCTTGTCTATGGAGATTAATCAAATCCAAAATGGTTAGTATAAGATCTGATGATACCTAAAAAGGTTATTCCATTAGATAAAAAATACTAATCTTAATTTCTAAAATTAAACCATCAATAACCCAAAGTTAAATAAATACAATTCAATAATCAATTTCCCTTAAAATCCTTCAATGTAATCCAAACTAATATTGAAACCAAAAAAGTTTAACAATGTAGCATTCCACGTTAAATTTTATCTCCAAAGGACATCAATTACTCTTAAAGTCACATACATAAAAGTAATTAACCTCATCACATATTCTCTATTATAGGTTAATCATTTCCAAAATAACCCAACTAATTATAAATCCTCAATAAAAACATAGATAAAAATCCACCATTACTCCTCAAATGAAATCCCATACTATTCTATTTTCCTTCGGCATATAGTGTTCAGAACAAAGCGAACAACTTCCAAAATGACATTTATCACTTAAGCACCAAATATTTTTCCTATACTAAGGGTATTCATTCGATAAGACATAAGATCCCAAATCAAATTATTATTGATCAATAAAATCATTTATCTAAATTTAATACCCACACTAACCAGGGACTTCATGTAGTTCAGTGGTAGGCGATATATCCCAATCACACATTGGTTGTGTGTTCGATTCCCACAGATTTGTCCAACACGAAGGGTTGTCACACGGTCTGCGTGTTGTCCTTTTTCCAAAACTATATTTTATAACATTACCAAAATGACATAAATTCCGCAAAATAACCATAAAATAATCTAACCACATATGTTATCTCATACCTTACGTTTTCATCCCAAATTATAATTACTTGTAATTTCCTCAAACCCAATGATCATATAAAACCAAATGGTTATTTATATCTATATCCCCAAGTGAAATGATAATTCTTCCTCAAATATCATTCTCACGTGGCATACTGTAGGGTTACAAAAAGAAGAGAAAATTATTCCAAAGTAAACCCATCAAAAAGGAGCAGTAATACTTTATAAAAAAATTTCCATCCATTTATTATCTCATAGCTTCTTCTTTGACCAAGAAAATATCCTATTATATAGGGCATTCACTTGGGTAATGTCCAGGTCCCCTAAATTTATGGAAAATGACTGTAAACAGATTCTTGGGACCATTTTTCTCTTCTTCCATAGTACTCTTCATTTTTCATCAGAAATCCTTCACTCTATGTCCTTCCTTCCCACACGTAAAGCATTTATTTGTCCCATTGAAACACTTTCCTAGATGTCTCCTTCCACATTTCCTGCATGATGGAAATTGAGGATTCCTTTCTGAATGGTCTCCATTGCTGGAGCTCTTATCATTCATCACCTTTCTCTTCTTTGTTGAGTCCAGGAATTGGAAAATATGTATATTGTTGATCATATTTTTGGAAAATGGATTTGGCATGAAGACGATATCTTTTATGGCTATCAACATTCTATTTTGTTGCTAATTTACAACACCATTCCCACATTGTACATCATTCCTAATGTCATTATGACTTCCTTGGAATCCAGCCATTGACTAAAACTAGAAAGGATTTTATGAGTAACAGTAGTCATAAAATCATTTAGATATTAACATGTCACCATATTCTCAATTTGAAACACATTACGATTAACCAAGGTCATTTACTGTCATCTTATATATAATAATTCAAATCGGTTTGTAAAGAAAATGTAAATTATCCTAAGCATATCCCCCCGAGAGTGTCGTAACCAAGAGTGTAGCAATGCCCGTTGTCGTGCACCAGTTCCCGTTCGAGTCTAGATCAAAGCGGTGTTTTTGGGTTTTACCCTAGGTACATGTGTGCCAGAGCCGCCTCAACCTGCTCGTATCCAGAGAGGGATGTATTTTTCGAAAAACTCATAAAATCTCTTCAATACCAAAATTCTAGGAAGGTCATATAATGTAATCCTCAAATTTCATCTTAGGTCTACGTGCTCTAATCAGAGTTTATCTAAATATAGCTTCCAAGGTTTGTACTAAACTTCCTATGATATCAACTATAACTCCCCGACCCTAGATACCCAGATTCAGTGCATTATTACATAACATTGGCATGATCACAAGAAATATCATGTCTCGAAAGACCGATTAGTTTAGTAGCCTTGGAAACACTAGATATATTAATAAAGATTACATTACATCAATAAGTGAAAAACTACAACAACATATTGTCTTCATAGCCCACACTCATATCCCCTCATACTATCCCTGCAGGTAATTCATAATTTACTTTTTCACATCCTTGGAAAAATAAAACATAGAAAACAGGTGAGCTCAAATTCCCAGTAAAGATAACAATATAGAGGAATGTTTCATAAATAAGAATAAACATTTAAGGCAATGCATAACTAAAAAAAAGGCCTTTTAAACTTGAACTTCAGCATAATATGGCAAGGATAAAGTGAAATAATGTCATTTACTTATTCACATTGATATTCTATGAGTCGAATAATCACATGAAAATATTAATAACCACTTTCATAATGACAGAATGCATAATGCCAGACTATCATAACCACGTAGCCAAGGCCTCGTGCTAATACTACAAATAAGATTTTGCAAAGGCCTCGTGCCAAGACACTATTTTGTCTCATGACACCTACCGATTCATCGAGGAGCTATAGCGGGCTCAACCCATCACTTACTAAGTCCAATGCATTCCTCATATGAAATGTTTGAAACATAACATAAACATTCATATTAAAACTAGCATACGAAATTTCAATACTTTATCCACAAACCATGAATGGTATAAAAATAGCACATCCACAGTAAAAAATAACTCATTCGATACAATTTGAAAGATTTAATTGTATCATATTAACCTCAATAAAGAATGATGAAGGATATTGACATAGATGAAAATAATCATCCAAACAATTAGAGTGAAATATTCCCCTTTTTCTTGAAATAATTTAAAAGTCACACTATTTGTCAAGAATCCATTTAAAATAGATTTTAGAATCAAATTGTCCCATACCAATTTGAAACATTTAAAAGATATTTTGATTTTAAAACTTTAATGTCCACATAAATAAATCCTTAGAACCATTTTTAAATCATGGACATTAATGAGTAAGATTTATAATAATCAATCATTAAAACATTTTAAAATGTAATTTTAGTTAGAGTTCCTAACAAAAATAAAGACACTTGAATAAAAATAATTGAGGTAATCAAAACATTTTAGTATCATGAGAATAAAGGGATTCATGATATACTATGTCAAAGTACACTATATACACCACATAAAAGTGATCTGGAGTATAACAACAATGAAGTCTCAATGGAATGTAAATTGAGATGAAATCTCTCATAAAGGCTGTATCCTTAGGTTAGGGATAAATCAACGACATAATTATGTGTGAAAAATATAAATAAACTAAATATGATTGGATATTCGGTGTAAAACAATCAATGGACATTCACACATATTCTTGTAAAAACAACACCAATTAATTGGATGTTTATCTCAACAAATCGAGATTGGGTAAAAATTACTCTTATCAAATTCATACCGATGACTTGAGAATTTATCAATGGAGTGATTATGTGTATAAAAATGATATCCATAGTTAGGGGAGTGGAAATTATGACATAATCAAATGAATAGTGATTCCACACATAATCTTGGAGTAAAATAATCAATGAAGTATGCGTAAAGCCGAATGAGTGGAAATTGAAATTTCAAATTCCCTTATCGATTTCGTAACTTATGAAACATGCACCCATGAAATAAGTATAATACAATGATGATATAAATATCCATAAATTAAAGTATATTACACAATTAATACAATCATGGTATGTACACACCCATCATGCAATAAATAAGTGCTGAACAATGGAAATCTCACAGAAGTAAAAATGAGATAAGAAACCCCTAGCTTGGTACTTTTTCCTTGGTTGACGGTAGGTTAACCTCATGTATAATGGTTAAATAATTGTTACTGAATTATTCAATAATAATTTACATTAATATTATACCATATATGATCTTTTAACATTGCTTTGTTAATAATATCTTAGTATTATCGTCGTTTCAGGTGTTAACTTACTCATTTTCTTTTATATGTTTTGTTACGTAAGAAATGTTTGTCATGGATAGGTTGTATCTTATTCATATCCAGACTTATATCAATTACTTAAACATTATCTTTAATCATCAAATGAGAATTATACTTGAATGGATACGATGGAGAATGAATCTCATCGCGTTCGTGGAGACGGTAGTCCGTACGTACGCACGAGCGAAAATATAATTCTTTTGATGTTTAAATAATATATAATTTGATGGTATATCATATATAAAGAATAATTATCATGTTATATTTATTATTTAAATTAATTACACATCATTATTATACCCATCAAAATAATAATTTATTGAATGACAATTATACCACGACCTGGAGACGGTAAGCCGTACGTACGCACGTATGGTGACATGCCAGTCAAAGGATGGATAGAATACTGAATATGGTTGTACCATATTCATAATAACATCATAGTATATAGAATATACTATAGTTATTATTTTATAATATAAATAACAAAGAAAAAAGTATTTGAAGAAGAAAGGAACTTGAAAGAGGGTGGTGAAAACATTACCTCTTCTTGAGGTTCTTCCTTTTGATTTGATCAAAAGGGCTCCTTATGATGGATTTATGACTAAAGGAAGGCCTCAAGGATGATCTGAGGGAAGTTGATAAAGTATTTGGTCAGGGTTTGGCCGAATCAAAAGGCTTTTATGGTGTGAATAAATTAGAAGGGAGAGTGCCCTTTTATAAGAGGGGTGAGGGGAATCTTTGGAAAAGCTAGAAATATTATTTTATAATAAATTAATATTCGGTTTATAATGGCTCAAAAGTGGATTATTTAAAGGTTAAGGTGGGGATACGTCGAAGACCACCCAAAAAATAGGATTTGGATAGGTTTTGGTTACTATATTAACCTTATCTTTATGTATTAACTCTTAGTTAATTAGTTTCACTAATACAATGTATCATTGTATTTTTATATTATATGGTTAATAAACATACTATATACATCCAATAGACCCCCAAGTGGTCCATTAATGGTACACCTATCATTATATAAGTCTCTTGGCCGAACCTTAGATTTTTAGGAATTTAATATAAATTAATAATATAATATTTGTTTTAAAAACACTTTTATGACAATTTTGACACTATTCACTGATTGATTTTTGTAAAAACTTATAACAGAATGATTACGTTGAAAAAAGTTTATTAAATTAATCCAAACATGTCATATTAACATATAAAATTAGTGTAATTAATAAAAAGTCTCAAATTACATTTATTTTGCTATTTATAATATCAATTATTTGAATATTTTAATAATTAAGTAATAACTTCATCACTATTGAGTAATAAACAAATTATATTATTTAAGGTATAAAATTTATATATAAAATACCATTATTTTTGAAATATATTTATATTTATAATGAATATCTACAATATAATTTATCATATGTATAACTCTATATTAATAATGTTTTAGTAAATAAACTATGATTTTAACTCTTTTAACTCTTCTTTGGATTAAATAATAATAAATGTCCTAATCTGATCTAAGTGGACCTAAATGATAATATATTATTCATAAGGTTGTTTTGGTCGAGATAAAATTGTCCAATAGAATTAAGATATGTGTTAGTGTAATATTAATATCATTTTACCCTTAATTACCTTGTTTACTTTTAACCGTGGTAAATAAAAGTAAAAAGTTACTATTCACCAAAAATTATTTTCATCTCATTGAACCAAAGTTTACTCCTTGATATTAACCGCGTCTCTAGGATTTTAGAAATCCCACCCACAGAAGTGGAAAAATTATGTTTTATGAAAAGTTTAGTTTTTTAACTACCACTTAGTGGTTTCACTATTCATCAAAAAATGAATGTTTCCAGAAAAATACCAAACATTAGCCCTAAGATATATTTGATATTATGAATTAAAAAATTATTTCTATATTACCAAATTACAATCATATCAGTTGCATTAATTAATTTAAAAATTAATTCCCGTCGTCAAAACAAATAGCGTGTTTTAAGAGATAATAACTATCAAAAGATTAACATTTTTTTATGTCTGGTTTAAATGTGAAATTACATCCAATGACCAACATTGTATCAAATGGTAAAAATATATTCTAAATATACTTTAAAAACACTCAAATTAATAATTTATCACTATTAATTATTTTTATTAGAAAAGTTGTTTTTAATTAAAATTTAGAAATTTTCACTATTCATCAAAATATGAAAGTTATCCGAAAAGTACCAAAATTCCACCCTAAGCTATTTTTGATATTATGAATCCAAAAATGAAGTCCATTTTGAAAGAAAAAATTTATAAAATTTCATAAATTAGTTGTTACTATTCATAACGACAAGTTTGATTGGTTGTGGTGTGTTAGAATCTCGAAGTTGCGTACATTGCACGCCATTGCAGTATTCAAAGGGAAACGTACCATGGAAGCTTGGGGTGTTACATATCATTCTCATCATGGACTGGATAGTTCCCTTTTGGGTATTCATCGAATATTATCACTGTAGGGTGAGTTTCACATAACCATCTGGTGTTTGTTTTTAAACAACGGTGAATCGGATGTCCATTGGAGAAGAGATGGACCCGAGCATCATGGGATGGGGGATGTTACATGCCATATTTCTAGTTTATATAAGGAATACCATGGGACTTTATAGAGAGAGTTTCCCCTAATGGTGGATTTTTTCAGGGATGCCTTTTTAGAGGACCTTTAAGGTATTCATATGGAGCAAGAGGTAGAATTTTCTATTGATCTCATTCCAGGAGTGGCACCAATGCCCATTCCTCCTTATAAGATGGATACACAAGAGTTAAAAAAGCTCTAGAATAATTTGAATGATTTTAAAAAAAATCATTTCATCTGACCTTGTTCTTCTCCTTGGGGTTCGCCCGTTATATTTGAAAAGATGGAAGACTGTACCCTCTGACTATGTGTTGTTTTCCTAAAGTTGTACTGGTTGACGGTCCATAAATGATATCCCTTGCCAAGGATTGATGATCTAATTGATCGTCATCATGTAGACCGGGTGTTCATGAATGTTTACATGATATTTGGTTATCATCAGTTGCACATTAGGCCTTATGATATATCTCTTACAGTCTTTTTGAGTATATATGGTCAATACATGTATGTGGTTCTGCTGTTCGGTGTCATGAACGCGCCTGTAGTTTTCATGGTCCTGATGAACTGAGTGTTCCATCCACACTTGGAATCCATTGTATTAGTCTTTTTGGATGATATCATGATGTACTCACACACTCTACATGACCCTGATACACATCTTGAGATCGTTTTGAGTACACTGAGAGAGCATTACTTATATGCTATGTTCTCAAAATTCCACTTTGGGATGGGCCAGTTTCCCTGATTAGGTCATGATATCTTAGCGACATGAGTATCAATAGACCTAGAGAATTTGAGAGCAGTAGTATCCATAGAGATACCATATAACGTCTTTGAGGTAATGATTTTTTTTTGGGAAATCTAGTTACAATATGTGTTTTATACCAGACTTTTCACGGCTAGCAGCTCCACTGATGGGCCTGACTAAGAATGGTGCATTGTACTTGTGGTTTGATTCTCTTGAGTCACCAATTTAGGAGTTGAAAGGGATGTTTACATTAGTATCAATACTTGTTATTTCAGATCCGATCAAGAGCTATAAACTGTACTATGATGCATCATGTATCAGACTTGGAGGAGTGAGTATGTAGGGGGAAGGAGTCGTTGCATACGAGTTTCGACAGTAGAAGCCACATGAGAGGAACTACCCAACACAAGATCTCGTGTTTGATGTAGTTGTTCATGCTTTAAATTTTTGGAGAAATTATCTTCGGGGAGATCATTTTGTGGTGTTTACCAACCACAAAGGTTTCAAGTATATCTCCAGTAAATGTGATCTGAATTTTAGTCAGCGAAGATGGGTTGAGTACATTCATTACTTTGACATTGAGCTTGCCTAAACACATATGAAAGAAAAAAAATAGCTGATGTGTTGAGCATGAGGACTCGGATACATGAAGTTCAACAAGCTAGCCTATAGTTGCAGCTTATGGATCTTTAATATAATATGAATTTAGAGATGCATGACAAATAGGGGTAGACATTTATTTCATCGGTGATTGTTAAGTATACTCTTATTGATCGATTCTGAGTGAGGAAACTATTAGATTCTGATGGTCTAGTCATTCGGGATAGTGCTTCAAGAGAGGAACATATTCTGGGATGTACAATAGTTGAGGATGAGATATTATGTTTCTAGGGGCATGTATGGTTATCTGAAGACATTCCCGAGGTGCTGATATGAGATTTTTATTCCACAGATTGGGCAATTCATCCTCATGTCAACATGATGTACTGATATTTACACCCCCAGTATTGGTGTCTTGGTAAAAAAAGAGATTTTTCTGGTTTTGTGAGGAGGTGTTCTACTTGTATGAAGGTGAAGGAGGAGCATCAACCACTAGAATTGATTTTGCATGAGTTACACATTCTTGAGTGGAAGTGGAATGATGTCCTGATGTATTTTTTGATGGGGTTGATAAGGTCACCCTGATAGAATGATGTAGTTTGGGTTGTCATTAACTGAACCATGAAGGGTTCTCACCTTTTAATGATCAAAGAGAATATCAATGTATAAGATCTTGGAAGGTTGTACATTCGGGTTAATGTATGTCTACATGGGGTTCCACCCACCATGGTTTCAGGAAAGGAAGCACATTTTACTTGACAGGTAAGTCAGAGACTATAGAGTGATTTGGGAACATAGGATCTTCTGAGTACAGATTACCACCCACAGATAGATGGCCAGTCCGAGCATATGATTCAGGTGCTAGAGGATAGGCTCCGAGTATCAGTACTATATTTTCGAGGTTCTTGGAGGAATCACATATCTCTATTGGAGTATTCATAAAATAATAGTATTCAATCAACTACTCAGATGGCCCCTTATGAGGCTTCTTACGGTAGGCCATGCTGATCACCCCAATGTTGGCTAGAATCAAGAGAGACAAATATGTTGGGAGTTCAACTTGTCTAAGTGACCAGAAAGTAGATGAAGTTGATTTGGAAGAGGATGACTACTACCCAGTCATGAAAAAAATCTTATTTTGTTTGACAGAGACAACCCATTGAGTTTGAGGTCGGAGATCATGTTTTTCTATTTTTCTCACCGAGGATGGGACACAGAAGGATTAGGAGATAGGGTATGCAGTCATCGAGATAGGCCAGACCATTTGTTGTTTTGGGATTAATCAGGTTGGTTGCCTATCGGTTGCAGTTACAACAGAGGTACCAAGCTATGTACACTGTTTTCCACATGTCTCAGTTGCATCATTACTTTTCATACCAGTCTCATGTCTTTTAACATGATGATGGTGATTTGGAGGTGGATGCATCATTTGAGGAGAATCATATCTAGATTATTGATTAAAACGTGAATGTTCTACGGGGTTGAAAGGTTCCTCTTGTATGTGTTCTATGGCTGCACGAGCTAGTACAGGATGAGACATGGGAGAGGGAGGCAAATGTACGATCATAGTAGCTAGATATTTTCTAGGATTCTTCTTCTACGCTGCCATGCAATAGAAATGTGGGGAAAAATTACGTTAAGGCGGGAATTTTGTTCAAACACATATCTTTATTTAATGTATGTCATATTTTTTTGGTTATTTTTGTGATAAATATGAGTTTGAAAATTTAAGGATTACACGCCATGTACATTTGAGTACACACTGTGTACTCGGTTTCCGTGGGTTATTGTGTACAGGCTGTGTAACAGACGAGTATATGGCTATGTTGGGTGACTTGGAGATGCCTAATGAAGAGGCCAGTTAATGAAAGTACAAGTCATGTACTTTCTTTTTAATTGATATATTGGATCGAGGTCATGTCTAATCGATAGAAACCACTTCTTCTTAGTGTGTCTCGTCTAGGAGATATGGGTACTGGCCAATCATCTTCGGGCCACCGACTCACCAACCGTTCTTCTAATTGAAATCTCTTGGTTGTGTTGGAATCACATCGGCGAGTTCTTCTTTATTTTAGATCCTCATCTCTTGATTTATCCTCTCTCGTGAGATATCTTTGGTTGGAAATTTTGAATTTTTTGTAGATCTACCGCATTCTAGATCAATTCAAAATCATACACTAGTGTATATCGATCATAAAAAGACGAAGTAGGTGGTTGGTTTCTTTTCATAGTTATTTGTTGAGTATTATGTGCAATAGTGCCCAATACCATTATTCGGGGTATTGCGTGTCTATGGTTTTTAGCCCTGTTAGTGTCTGTTATTCCTTGTGTGCATGAGTAGAGGATTTTTGATTGTAAATAGGGTTATTTACCTTTCTATGGATGTGTTTGTAACACCTGAGAATTTTATGACAAATATTTTGTTTTTATGTTATAAAAATACTCAAAGAAATCTTTCACGACACACAACACTAGCTTGGCTTGCTTTACACACAATCACGACCTTCCTCGATAGCTTGCATCATACGCAATACCGAGTTTCACTAAACAACGATATGCTATTAAAATATTATTAAAACTAGCCGTTATGAATAGTAATAACCACTTTTTGAAATTTTTTAATTTTTTTTCAAAATGGAATTCATTTTTGTATTCGGAATATCGAAATTAGCCTACGGTGAAATTTTAGTATATTTCCGGAAACTTTCAATTTTTGATGAATAGTGAGAACATTGGGTTACTATTTAAAAACCGACTTTTTTATTTAAATAATTATTTATTTTATTTAAATTTATTTTAGGTCAAAATTGATACATAATACATATATAAGTTCAATTTAATTCATTAGAGTAATTTTATAATAATTTTAGATATACAAAAATTTTATTGAACTTTTCACCGTCTTTTACCCACCTCCTAAGAGAATTTGCAAATTTACATAAAACTAAATTTTATCGCATTTGTGAATGGAATTTCAAAAATCCGAGAGACACAATTGATGTCAGTAAGTAAAATGTGGTTCAATGAGATGGAAATAATTTTTGGTGAATAGTAACTTTTTTACTTTTATATACCACGGTTAAAAGTAAATAGGGTAATTATGGGTAAAAATGATATTATTATTACCCTAAAACATTTCGAATTCTATTGGATAAGTGTAATTCGACCAAAAAAAAACTTATGAATAAAATATGACCATTTAGGCCCACATAGATCAGAATAGGACATTTTTAATTAATTTATTTAAAGAAGGGTTAAAATAGTTAAAATAAAATTATAATTAGTAAATAATTTTTAATATTGGATTATACATAAGATAAATTCGACTATAAATATTCATTAGAAATCTAAAAAAATTTACTACATAATTTAATTTTATTTTTCATTTTTAGAAATTAAATAATTTAATTTATTTATGACACAAAGATGATGCAGTAATAATCTTATTAATGAAATATTGACATAATTGTTGTTATAAATACCCAAATAAATGTAATTTAAGACTTTTTATCAATTAAACCAATTTTATAGGTTAATATGACATGTTAGTATTGATTTAATTAGTTTTATTATAACTAATCATTCTGTTATAATTTTCACAAAAATCAATTACTAAATAGTGTCAAAATTTACATAAAATAGTTTTTAAAAAAATATTATATTATTGATTGTTATATTTTTCCTACAAATCTATGGTTCGGCCATGATACTTATATCATGATAGGTGTATCATTAATGGACCACTTGGGGGTCCTTGGATGCATATGGTAAGTTTATTATCTATATAATATAAAAATATAAAGTGACATGGTAAATCTCAATCTAATTAACTAAGAGTTAAAACTAAAAGATAAGGTTCATATAATGACATAATCTTGTCTAAATTCTATTGAATGAGAGTATTTCGACCCATACTCACATTAGATTCGAAATATATCAATTTGGAGCTATTAAAAACCTAATTTGACTTTATAATAAAATAATATTTTTAGTTATTCCAAATGTGCCCCCTCCCCCCTTATAAAAGGGCACCTCCTCCCTCTCCTCCTCACACCAATTTGATCCTTCATTCCCGGCCAACCCCTTCCAATTTTTCCTGTACACTTCCCTAGAAACATACTAGAGGTCCTGTTCATCTTCAAAGACTTATTTTAGTGCCCTAAAAGGTGGTCTCAAAGAAGCGCTTCAAAAAAGAGGTAATGTCTGTTACCGATTCTTTCATATTTATTTCTTCTTCCACTTCTTATTCTTTAGTTGTATCATTATGAAGTAATAACATAAGTATCACTCATATACTTATATGTTATTATAAGTATGAAACAACCCTATTTTACCATCTATCCATCCTATGGAAAATGAAATCACCGTGCGTGCGTACGTAGGGAATACCGTCTCCACGTCGTGTTGTAATCTATTTTCCACCACCACCTTACTTGGATGGGTATAATGATGTAAATAATAACTATATGTGATTATTGTAAAGTTTTATTGATTCTGAAATTGTATACATACACTCCAATACAATTCCACGATCATGGGAACGATATCATCGCTCGTGCGTACGTACGGAATACCGTCTCCATGATGTGATGCGATTCGTTCTACATGATATTCATTGCATAATTATTATATAAATAAATTGAATGAATTAATATTATATATATTACACTAATACCATTCTGGAAATGAGGTATCGATAACCTCAAGATAAGAATAAGAATTTATTCGACAAAAAACGCATAAGAACAAAAAGTAATAAACACCCGAATAACATGTAGTAATGAAATATTACTAATAAAAAGCTAAGAATATGACCATATATGATATAATAACAATAATAATGATTCTATAATAAGTTAATAACATTATTTAATTCATTATACAGAATATTCAGACACTTACGAAGCAAATCGCACCTAAGGTAATGGAAAATATTACAATCTCGTTTTTATCCGAGATTGTTTATACTTTGGTATTTACTGGGGTGTATTTTATCATCCACATCCATCATTCCTCAATATGTAATATGATTTCCATCCACCTACAATTTTTTAAATCCAATTTTACCCTTCGGTGAGTTTTAGTAAAAGATATGAAAGGAATCTTTTGTCGTTTTTCGTACGAGGAACTTTTTGACTTTTCCGACAAAAGTACGAGAAGAATGTTTTTTAACTTATACGGCATGAATGGATTTTTAAAAAAATATTTCCAAGATTCTTCCTTTACAAGTTTTCATTTTTATTTTTAATTAAATTCTTTTCGTTTAAAATTTTATGACATGTTAAGAAAGGAAAATGTTTTGGAAGTAGAAATGATATTTCCCTCAAGAATGGAGCCCAAGTGTTTTATCAAAATTATTTTCCATCTAAGATAATATAGGGTTCTGATTATATCCCTATTATTACATTGATTTGATTATGTTGTGATGGAATTATTTTTATGAATTCATTTATCTTATATGAATTGTTTTATGATGTCATGATGTTTAAGAATCCCATTTTTATTACATGGGTTATGCAATGATGTATGATTTATGATTTTGTGGTACACATAAGAATGGTATCATTATGAGATGGGTGGGACCTATATCTCCCTCCAATTAATTGGGTAATGATTTATATCTCATGATATAGACATGGCTGGAACGACAGGTTAAACCTGTTCGGTGAAACAGGATTGAAACGAGGAGTGAACTCGGTTCCGAAATGGATGTTGTCCGCTAAGATGGTATTAGCAATGAGTCTTGACTACTATGAATAGATTCTCAGTGATTATGTGTGTATGCCAAAAAATTTCATGTTTTATGCTATGATTATTGGGATTACATTTCACTACTATGATTTATCCCATGTTCTGAAATTATGATCTCATTTGCAGGTTAATATTTCCAAAATGTTATGTTTTTATGAATATTATGTGATTGATATTTCTTTTGATTACCCTTATTGAGAATTTGATCTCACCCTTTTCTATGTTTTCTTTCCCTAGGTCAGGAAGAAGGGTATTAAGTAAGATATGCCAAAAAGGGACTATAGATATGATGAAATAAATGGGAGACAGTGTAGATTCTTTATGAACCAGTTGTTTATGGTTCCCATTTTCTAAAGACATTATACCTATATGGTCCTTTCGTGGTTTTTTTATATGTTGTAATAAGTGTACTTCAACATTGATGCATTAACAATGTAAGTAAATTATGGGTCGTTATAGTTGGTCTCAGAGGAAAGGTATAGTCAAACTTTGGAAACTAGGATGTGAAAGCCTTAGTAAGAACCCTAAGGATAAGTCTAAGAATAGAACACAATCATAGTGTTTTATAAATGGCCATGAATAACCTGGGATATGACCTTAAGTGTGATATTTTATGTTTTATTATGTGGTTTTCTTATTATAATTAGTGTTTCTCACACTATTCTTCTTGTTTTTATTCAATGGTTGGAACCCGAAGGAACCGTGTTAATGCAGAATGTGACAGGAAAAGCAATGATTGTCCCCCTGAGCAACCAAACGTTATGGGAGCTGGAATGAAAAATCTTGTAACCAAGCTCACAAAACTTTCTCATGATATGAATCATGCAAGACTTCCAAATGAGCAAAGGAAGGAGCAACATTCTGTTGAATATTTGATGAGGCAGCGTCCACCTTCATTCAGTGGGTCTAATAATTCATTAGTTGCTGAACAATGGATTAGTACTACTAAAAAGATATTTTCAGTTCATAAATGTTCTAAACATGATAAAGACATCCTAGTAGTGTATCATTTGGAAGGAGATTATGATAAATGGTAGAATCTTATTAAGAATACGAGGCAAAGGGATGAAATTGAGTCCATGGAATGGGAAGAGTTTAAGAACTTATTTTTCAATAAGTACATCCCTTGTATTATCCGAAAAAAGATAGATAAAGAGTTTCTTGAACTGCAGCAAAGGATGATGAATATGTTGGTAACTATTAAACAAATTTTACAAGACTTTCAAGGTACGCTTCTGGTATTATTATCCAACATGAGAGTAAGATCGATCGATTCTTTAGTGGCTTAAAACTATGTATTCGAAGGGCCTTATCCATAAGGGACTTCAATAGCTATGAGGAAATCGTTCGATGTGCTCTCAAAGTTGAGATGGATATTGGAGTAACCCATCAGTCATATGGGTTTGATAAGAAGAGGAAAATGGAATTCAAAGGAAAATCAAAATATCACACTGAAAAGAAGATGAGCTTTCCCTTATTCTAAAAGTTTGGAAAGAAACATAGAGGGAGTTGTATTCCAGGGACAAGTAAATGTTTCAAATGTGGAAAGGAAGGTCATCAGGCATTTGAATGCCGCAATGATGGGAAGAATATGTCTAATGATGTAAACAAAGGAAGGGATACACAGAATGAACCTACTACACTTCAATGTATCATGTGGAAGGAGATGGGGCATTATTCCAATCAATTCCCAAATCCAAGGGTTGATGATGATTATCAACTTCAACCAACTCTTAAGGCTAAAGAAAAAGGAAAGTCACATGCAATTTCTATCAGCGATGTGGAGTACGCTAACTATGTTGTGAATGGTACACTTACCATCCACTCTAAAGTAGCAAATGTTTTATTTGATTCTAGATCCACCCACTCGTTTATTTCAGAAGAAATTTCTAAGAGTATCCCTGTATTACCTCAACAATTAGATGTCGAGTATGCTTTGACACCCCTAATGGCACAACAGTCGCATCAAAAGTTTATAATTCTTCCTCGATTGAAGTTTGTGGGAAAGTGCTTCCTGCAAATATTGTGATCCTTCCTATAGTGGAATTTTATGTGATTCTTGGAATGTATTTTCTTTCTTTATA
This sequence comes from Viscum album, assembly GCA_963277665.1. NCBI lineage: Eukaryota > Viridiplantae > Streptophyta > Magnoliopsida > Santalales > Viscaceae > Viscum > Viscum album. Next base: position 560,612,166 of record OY728147.1, on the reverse strand, counting down.
TGGGGCTCATATCAATTGCCAATGAAGGGAAGTCACATTTCATATTCCAGATCAATCTATGATCGTCTATCAATGCAAGGATGAGCATAACCTTACAGTGGAAATTTCTTCCATCTTATGGGTCTTGATTACACTAAATGAATGTTATTTATTTCAAATGGATGGAGATAAACTCACGATTAAGAATATTCCCATCGTATGTGATTTTGATGATGTCTTTCCAGAGGAATTGTCAGGTCTTCCACCTAATCGTGAAGTTGAGTTTTCAATAGAACTCGTACCGAGTGCTTTGCCTATCTCAAAGACAACTTATAGAATGGCCCCAATTGAGTTGTAGGAATTGAAGAAGTAAATCCAAGTGAATCTAGATAAGGGGTTCATACGCCCTAGTGCGTCACCTTTGGGAGCACCTATTCTGTTTGTTAAGAAGAAAGATTGATCAATGAGACTCTGCATTGATTATCGAGAACTTAACAAGATCACTATCAAGAAAAAATATCATCTACCGTGCATTGATGACTTATTTGAACAACTACGAGGAGCATAATTCTTTTCCAAGATTGATCTTCATTCAGGGTATCATAAATTAAGGGTCAAATGGGAGGATATACCAAAGACAGCTTTTAGTACAAGGTATGGACACTATGAATTTATAGTGATGCCATTTGGTCTTACTAATTCCCCTGCTATCTTCATGGATCTGATGAATATAGTCTTTAGAGACTATCTCGATCAGTTTTTGGAAGTCTTTATAGACGATATTCTTGTATATTCAAAGAGCAAGGGAGAACATGAAGATCACTTGAGAAATATATTGAAGACCCTGAGAAAGGAGAAGCTTTATGCCAAATTTACCAAGTGTGAATTTTGGATTCAAAAAGTTTGATTTTTGGGTCACATAATCTCAAAAGACGGGATATTTGTGGATCCAGCAAAAATAGAGTTTATCAAAAGATGGTCAAGACCAACAACAGTAACTGAGATCCGAAGTTTTCTTCTTTTGGCTGGATATTATCGACGTTTTGTGAAAGATTTTTCATTATTATCTAATCCACTCACTAGGTTGACTCGGAAAGGAGTTAAGTTTGTTTGGACGGATGAATGTGAAGAGAATTTCAAGGAGTTGAAAAGAAGGATATCCAGTGCACCTGTGCTCACACTTTCTTGTAGTGGAGAAAGGTTTGTGATCTACAATGACGCATCTAAGAAGGGATTGGGGTGTGTTTTTATTCAAAATGATATGGTGATAGCTTATGCCTCACGACAATTGAAAATACATTAGAAAAATTACCCAACTCATGATTTGGAGTTAGCTGCCGAAATATTTGCATTAAAGATTTGGAGGCATTATCATTATGGTGAAAGGTGTGATATTTATACTGATCATAAAAGTTTAAAGTATATTTTCACACAAAAGGAGCTGAATATGCGCCAAAGAAGATGGTTGGAGCTGATTAAGGATTACAACTCTTCAATTCATTACCACCCTGGGAAAGCAAACAAGGTGGCAGATGCATTAAGTCGACAAGACCATGCTTGCTTATCCACGATGAGGATCACAAAAGATCCAATATTTATGGATTTACAAAGGATGGATCTTGGAATTATAATGGAAGGGAAAATCGTATCTTTATCAAATGAATGTTCAACCATCTATACATGTGAAGATTAAAGAGGCGCATAAAGAAGATGTTGAGTTACAAAAGAAGGTGAGAAATGTTCCTGAATTCCACCGTGATTGTGATGGGATAATAATTTTAAGGAATCAGGTGTGTGTTCCTCCCATACAAAGAATTAAAGAAGGAGCTGCTGGATGAGGCTCATAGTTCTTCATTCTCTATTCATCCAGGAAGCACGAAGATGTATAGGGATCTGAACAAGTACTTCTGGTGGGATGGCATGAAAAGAGATGTTGCTGAATATGTCTCTCGATGCTTGTTTTGTCAGAAAGTTAATGCTGAGAGACATAAGTCTAAGGGGATGTTACAACCATTACTCATACCTGAATAGAAATGGGAAAACATTACTATGGACTTTGTCACCGGACTTCCTAAAACATCCAAAGGCAATAATGCTGTCTAGGACATAGTTGATCATCGTTCAAAGTCTGCACACTTCATTGCTATTATAGAGGATTTATCTCTAGATCAGCTTTCCAGGATATATGTAAAGGAAGTGGTAAGATTGAACAAAGTACCACTTTCTATTATATCTGATCGGGATCCGAGGATTACCTCAATGTTCTGGAGAAGTCTTCAGCATACTCTGGATACAGAGTTGAGTTTCAGCACTACTTATCATCCTCAAATAGACGGTCAGTCTAAGAGGACAATTCAAACTCTAGAAGATATGTTGAGAGATTGCTCTATTGATTTCAAAGGTGGTTGGGATCAACACCTACAATTGGTGGAATTTTCTTTTAATAATAGCTTTCACTGCAGAATTCAGATGGCTCTTTATGAAGCTCTTTATGGAATGAAATGCAGGACTCCAACTTGCTGGGATGAAGTTGGGGAAATAAAGCTATTAGGACCTGATATCGTTGATGAAATCGCAGAAAAGGTCAGATCTATTCAACAACACATAAGAGTAGCTCAGAGTCGACAGAAAAAATATGTCGAGAACCGAAGAAAAGACCTATTGTTTGAAGTGGGTGATAAAGTGTTCTTATGAATATCTCCCTGAAAGAGGGTCATGAGATTTGGAAAGAAGGGGAAGTTGAGCCCTAGATATATCGGTCCTTTCGAAATACTGGATCGTGTTGGAAAGGTAGCTTACCGATTGGTGCTTCCACCAAATCTCTCTCAAGTTCACGATGTGTTCCATGTATCTCTCCTGAGAAAGTACATACCTGATCCTTCACACGTACTTATCTCAGAAGTTGTACCACTTGAGCAAGATCTTTCTTATAAAGAACAGCCGATAGAGATTCTGGATCGTAGCGAAAAAGTCATACGGAACAAGACCACTCGCTTGGTGAATGTTTTATGGAGGAACCACCAATTAGAAGAAGCTGCATGGGAACTTGAGGATATGATGAGGGAGATGTATCCTCATCTGTTTGTAATGAAGTGACGAATTTCGAGGGAGAAATTCATTTTCAGGGGGGTAGAATGTAACACCTGAGACTTTTATGAGAAATATTTTGTTTTTATGTTATATAAATCATCAATGGAATCTTTCACTACATAGAACACTAGCTTGCCTTGCATTACACGCAATCACGACCTTCCTCGATAGCTTGCATCGTACGCAATACCGAGTTTCACTAAACAACGATATGCTATTAATATATTATTAAAACTAGCCGTTATGAATAGTAATAACCACTTTTTGAAATTTTGTAAATTTTATTTTTCAAAATGGACTTCATTTTTAGATTCTGAATATCGAAATTAGCCTAGGGTGATATTTTGGTATTTTTCTAAAAACATTCAATTTTTGATGAATAGTGAAAACACTAGGTTACTATTTAAAAACCGACTTTTTATTTAAATAATTTTTAATTTTATTTAAATTTATTTTAGGTAAAAATTTATACATAATACCTATATAAGTTCAAGGTAATTTATTGGAGTAATTTTATAATTATTTTAGATATATAAAAATTTTATTGAACTTTTCACCGTCTTTTACCCACCTCCTAGGAGAACTTGCAAATTTACATAAAACATAATTTTACTGCTTTTGTGATTATAATTTCACAAATATGAGAGACACGGTTGATGTTAGTAAGTAAAATGTGGTTCAATGAGATAAAAATACTTTTTGGTGAATATTGACTTTTTTCTTTTATTACCACGGTTAAAAGTAAATAGGGTAATTAAGGGTAAAAATGATATTATTATTACCCTAAAACATGTCCTAATTCTATTGGATAAATTTAATTCGACCAAAAACAACCTTAGAAATAAAATATGACCATTTAGGCCCACTTGGATTAGATTAGGACATTTATTATTAATTTATTTAAAGAAGGGTTAAAATAGTTAAAATCAAAGTGTAATAAGTAAATAATTTTTAATATAGGGTTACACATAAGATAAATTGGAATATAAATATTCATTAGAAAGATAAAAATATTTCCTACATAATCGTATTTTATTTGTAATTTCTAAACATGATATAATTTAATTTATTTATGACACAAAGATGATGCAGTAATTATCTTATTAATGAAATATTAATATAATTGATGTTATATATATCCAAATAAATGTAATTTGAGACATTTTATGAATTAAACTAATTTTATAGGTTAATATGAAATGTTTTTATTTATTTAATTAACTTTTTTCGAACTAATAATTCTGTTATGATTTTCACAATAATCAATTACTAAATAGTGTCAAAATTGACATAAAATAGATTTTTTAAAAAATATTTTATTATTGATTGTTATTTTATACCTAAAAATCTAAGGTTCGTCCATTATACTTATATCATGATAGGTGTATCAGTAATGGACCAATTTTGGGTCTCTTGTATGTATATGGTATGTTTATTAACTATATAATATAAAAATACAAAGTGACATGGTAAATGTCAATCTAATTAACTAAGAGTTAAAACTAAAAGATAAGGTTAATATAATGACCTATATTTGTCTAAATTCTATTGGATGAGAGTATATCGACCCATCCACACCTTATATTAGAAATATATCAATTTGGATCTATTAAAAACCGAATTTGACTTTATAATAAAATAATATTTTTAGTTATTCCAAAGGTGCACCTCTCCTCCCATATAAAAGGGCATCGCCTCCCTCTCCTCCTCACACCAATTTGAGCCTTCAAACTCGTCCAAAACCTGCCAATTTCTCCTCTCCACTTCCCTAGAAATATCCTAGAGGTCCTGATCTTCTTCAAAGACCTATTTTAGTGCCCTAAAAGGAGGTCTCAAAGAAGCGCTTCAAAGAAGTGGAAATGTCTGTTACCGATTTTTTCATCTTTATTTCTTCTTCCCCTTCTTCTTCATTAGTTGTTTCATTATTAAGTAATAACATCAGTATAAATAATATACCGATATTTTATTATAAGTATGAAAAAACCCTATGTCACCATCTATCCATCCTACGGAAAATGAAATCATCATGCGTGCGTACGTACAAAATACCGTCTCCACGCCGTGGTGTAATCTATTTTCCACCACCACCTTACTTGGATGGGTATAATGGTGTAAATAATAACTATATGTGATTATTGTAAAGTGGTATTGATTCTTAAATAGTATACATACACTCTAATACAATTCCACGATCATGTGAACGTTATCATCACTCGTGCGTACTTACGGAATACCGTCTCCACGATGTGATGCGATTCGTTCTACATGATATTCATTGCATAATGATTATATAAATGAATTGAATGAATTAATATGATATATTTTAAAATAATAACATTCTGGAAATGTGGTATCTATAACCTAAATAGAATAATAAGAATTTATTCGACAAAACACGCATAAGAACAAAAAGTAATAAACACCCGAATAACAAGTAGCAATGAAATATTACTAATAAGAAGCTAAGAATATGACCATATATGATATCATAACAATAAGTATGATTCTGGAATAAGTCAATAACATTATTTAAATCATTATACAGGTGGTTTGGACACTTATGAAGAAAATCAGACGTACGGTAAGGGAAAATATCACAATCTCATTTTTATCCGAGATTGTTTATACTTTGGTATTTACTGGGGTGTATTTTATCATCCACATCCATGTTTCCTCAATATGTAATATTATTTCCATCCACCTAAAATTGTTTAAATCCAATTTTACCCTTCGGTGTGTTTTAGTAAAAGATATGAAAGGAATCTTTTGTTGTTTTTCATACGAGGTACTTTTTGACTTTTCCGACAAAAGTACGAGAAGAATGTTTTTTTAACTTATACGGCATGAATGGATTTTTAAAACATTATTTACAAGAAGCTTCCTTTAAAAGATTTCAAGTTTATTTTTAATCAAATTATATTATTTTAAAATTTTATGACACGTTAATAAAGGAAAATGTTTTTGAAGTAGAAAGGATATTTTCTTCAATAATGGAGTTCAAGTGTTTTATCAAAATTATATTCCATCTAAGATAATATAGAATTATGTTTCTATCTATATTATTACATTGATTTGATTATGTTGTGATGGAATTATTTTTATGAATTCATATATCTTATATGAATTTTCTATGATTTCATGATGTTTAAGAATCCCATTTTTATTACATGTGTTATGCAATGATGTATGATTTATGATTTTGTGGCACACATAAGAATGGTATCATTATGAGATGGGTGGGACCTATATCTCCCTCCAATTAATTTGTTAAAGATTTATATCCCATGAGATAGACATGGCTGGAAGGGCAGGTTAAACCGGTTCAGTGAAACAAAACTGAGACGAGGAGTGAACTCGGTTCAGAAATGGACTTTGACCTCTAAGATGGTCTTGGAAATGAGTCTTGACTACTAAGAAATGATTCTCTATGATTATGCGTGTATTCCACAAAGTTTCATGTTTTATGTCATGATTATTGGGATTACATTTCACTAATATTATTTATCCCATATTATGAAATTATGATCTCTTTTGCAGGTTAAGATTTCTAAAATGTTATGTTCTTATGAATATGATGTGATTGATATTTCTTTTGTCTACCCTTACTGAGCATTTGAGCTCACCTTTTTGTATGTTTTCTTTCCCCAGGCCAGGAAGAAGGGTATTAAGTAAGATATTCCAAAAAGGGACTATAGATATGATGAAATAAATGGGAGATAGTGTAGATGCTTTATGAACCAGTTGTTTATGTTTCCCAGTTTCTAAAGACACTATACCTATACAGTCCTTTCGTGGTTTTGTTATATGTTGTAATAAGGGTACATAAATTATTATGTATTAATAATGTATAAAGTATGGGTCGTTATAGTGTTTCCCATGCTTTCTTGATATTTACCATTTGGTCTAGCTGTTCCTGTTAGGCTGCATTGTTTTCAATGCTTAGTATTGTTAGGATGGAGTGATTTTATCTGACTTGTAGTGAGATAATATAAAATATTTATCCAAGTAGTTCATATAGTTTACATTGTCTTCCATATATCATTTTTACATGATTGACTTACATAGGGCTATGGTAACCTAATGTAGTATATCATAGAAGGAATGGACACTGAGGGCTTCCCCAGAGTGACTGTTTACATTAATGTTGTGAGACCAGAGTGGGGGATAGACATTGTGCTCCCTCAGAGCATCTGTAGTTCCTCATTGTGATACCATAATGTAGAATTATATGTTGATCATTTTTTAGAGTGTCTACAGATGTCGATACGAGACCAAAAGGGTAATTATCAATGAGTGCTTCCTCAGAGTGTTTGTGATTAGGCTGAACCAGAGGGGTTAGACTGTGTGTGCTTCTTATAGGGTTTAATGTTTCTGATTGGTTCAACCAGAGGAGTGGATATGTGTAACACCCAGAGGATTACATTTAATTATTTTTTGAATAAAAAATATATAAAATGGATGTAATTGAAACTATAGGATTGTTTACTTTTGAGTACTTTCTTGTTTATTGGTTCATTTGGCTTATTAGCTGCCATATATATTCGTTGACTGTTAGACACAGATCATCGGGTGATTTTCAACTAATATTTGTCTCACGCCCTGTTATGGTAATTATATTAGGCCCAAAATGTATATATTTTTGTAGGTATATATAAGGGAAACTTCCCTTTTACTTCAGGTACTTGATAGATGTGTAGTGGGAGAGCATGTGACAAAGCTGATGCTAGAGATGCTGTTGTAGTTTGTTTGTTTTATTTTTTACATTGGTTTAGTAGTGTATTCCTTCATTGTGACTAGTCAGGATGCATTCCTAGACATATATAAATCATGAATCATTTATATATATGATCTCTAGTTGTTTATTACTTCTGTTCTTCCACTATTTACTTATTCCATGTTATTACTGCTTCTGCTTTTGTTATCTTTTCATATCAGCTGAATTACTCCTCCAATGAGAGACTAGTTTCAACACTATCACACCCAAGGCCCTCGTTAATAGTTGGAAGCCCTTGGCTTTTTCATAAATGTGATTGAGGCCATGTGAGTGACCGGGTACGGGGGTGCCTCTTGGTGGATTCTAGAACCGAGATATTACACATTATAAGGAATACACAATTTAATAAAGGAAAGGGTTATTAATCTCACAAACTTATCTCATGTAATTAAATATATATGTGTATGACCCTAGTTTTTTAATTTGGAATATATTTTCTTCCACCTAATTATAATGTTCATAAAATATCAATGTGTATCCCTAAAAATACTTGTTTTCTCACCCAAAATAAGTCCAAGTGCGCTAATTTCTATCCCGAAAAATCATATAAATATGGTATATGAAAATTTATTATCATTTTATAGAGTTATATAAGATTGAAAATGTATACCTGATTACATAAAGATTGTCAGATATGAAACCCCATTAACTACTCAAGACAAGGAATAAGCTAGTTGGTATGTATGTAGTGGACCCCAAGTCCCCTCCACACTGATACACTACTCAATATATACAAAATTCATCATAACTATCACACATAATTTGTATAAAAAAATATTCATCAAAATAATGAATGATCATTATATCAATTAAAAAAGGTAGCCATGGTATTTGGAAAACTAAATTCATTACTATTACTGGCTTATAAATCAAGGAACTATTTATAATCAGTTTCACCATTAAACACAATCAAACACAATTTATTAAATATAAAAAATATTTAAAAGAATAAAATATGTAATATTTTATCAATAAATGCTAAATTCATATATTTGAACATGAGATACCTATTCATAAAAAATAATCATTAATATATATATTTAAGGATTTTTTAATTTTAACTATATATTTAGTTTTATATATACATGAATATAATCCAATTATATTTATTAATATATGAACAATGTAATGTTAACAATTATTCCAAATTCTTAATCACTTATATATTATTTTATGAGTTATAAATTAGCAAAATTAAACTTCCATTTTCTATAAATATTACATAATCAAAATATCATATACAAAACTATTATTTAAACGATAGTAAAATCGATAAAACTACACATTATAAATTATTAAATACTATATATAAATAAAATAGTAATACATGACCATATTACATTCAATATAAATTTTAAATGTTATTTTAACTATTACAATTTAATATTTGTGGAAGGAATATCATCAAAATTTATTTATATATCTACAAATTTAATGGAAAAGTTTATATATAATTTATAAATTTAAAAATACCAAAATAAATTTTAAACGGTTTTATAAAAAAAATTATGAAAAAACTAAATCATTTTATATGTTTACATTAAAAACAATAAAAACTCTCTGATAACCCATGCACGAAATCCATATACTATGTAAGGGTATCATAATTCGACTCACGTGCACACAATCTATATATGGGTAATTAGAATTATCACTTAGTCCTTGCAAACCTCATAAGGGAACTCAGATCATACACTTATGCGAGCACTTCAAATAAAGTAATAACTCGATGTAGACACTTCCTGAAATGGTAATATTTTATACAACATTAATCAATATCTTATTCTTAGGCAACACATATTATAACATTTTAGTAAACATGATTCACATATGGTTAACTGGTTGGATAAAATTATGTAACCATTTTTAAATATTAATTACCTTTATGTATACAACACCCCATATAATAGTATGTTATGATGAATATTATGAAAGGAACATCTATGTATGGGTATTCCATATTAACCAATATGTGATCCAGATAACATCATGGTATGTCAAAAGATACCCTTCTGTTACAACATAATTATAGGTTTCACCCAGACTACCATTAAAAAATTGATCTTCATAATGGTAATTAAATGGTTTTCTTTTCAAATCCCATTTATGTAAATGAATCAACTCTATTACCATTACATATCCCCTTCAAAAAATCAGTACACCAGTTTTAAAACAGATTATCTAGAAAATGAAAACTAAAATGCATTTTTAATAATTTCCATGAATGATTTAATAAATATATCACATTTTTTCTTCTAATACAAACATTAGTTTTCATACAAATCTCATAAAAGATACTGAACATATTGGATGAATTTTGAAAAAATATCTAAGAATGTCTACACAAGAAAATTTTACATTTTGTAAAATAATGAAAATAATGAAATTAATAAATAATATATATCCATTATACCTTAAATGAACGAATCTTTTAATCATCCATATAACTGCATCACATGGATTTGATAAATATCATTCTGTTTAAAAATAATCCTACATATGTTTTGTATCCAAAGGTGAAATGAATCACATGTCAGATATGCTGGATTATGCATTCTCTTAAAATGTCCTAGACTATAAGAATGAAATTGAAGAATAATATTTATGGTCAAATGTTTAGTGTGGTTTGGAAAAACATAATGGGATTCAAAATACTCTCCCCTAAAATTATGGATTTTGTATAATCAATCTTTGATTCTCATTGATTGTCCTATTCATTCTTTAAGAGAATATATTCATGGATATATATCTAGTAATTTTTATGTATCATATATATTAATACATGACATCCCAGAAATTTTATAACCAGAAACAATCTAATAAATTATAGATAAATGTAATAATAATAAATGACATCGGTTTATCAATTTTTAAAAATCATCATGTACCGATATACAATGTATGAATGTGATAATATAAATTCACTGGAAAACTACATATATATAATATATATACATATACATGTAATTTTGTTATGTAACTTTTATATGGGATACATGTACATGAGGATGTTTATATTGATTTATAATAGTTAGGCCAAATGGGGGAATTATATTAACTAATATGAAAAATTCGTCATGGTTTGTGGGGTAAAATATATTGATATTTTATATCAAATATTAATTTATTTCAATGAATTGTCTTATATTGTATCCTATAATTTTTTATTCCTTTGGATATGAGTTTAGTTTTAGGTGTTACATATATGTAGGATTCATTAATTTGTTCATAGAAAGGGAATATATTTTTATAAATTTTACTTCTTTGGAGAAGAATCAGGTTCATAATCATAAACGAATTATCATTTTAGAATAATTTACATTACTGAAGTCAAATATTATATTTTTTAAAAGTTATTATGAATAATTATCTTTTTTTATGAGAAAAAAATTTATTTCGGATTAGTTCCCATCAAACACTAATTCGATTAGATTACAAAAAGTTCAATTTAATCAACATCAAGTCATAATATTATTATTATTTTTCATTATTACTTTTTTAGTTAAAATTTACGCTCGATGTGTGGAAAAAATATGTAGGGTGAATAGTAAGAGAACATGCAATAGTTTACACAAAAACACAGGAAACCAATTTTCATGCCATTATTTTTTTGTATAAACTAACCACATCACAACCGGGCTCCCGAAATTTTGTGTTATGATAAAAATAGGATGTTTATCCTTAAAATTATTATTACATTAGCATGTTACATAAAAAGACAAAACCCAAAAATTAAATTGTGACTTCCAATAATACATTGGATACTGATCCTGAAATAATTTAGGATATATAGAGACCGACCGTGTGTCAATCTAAAAAAATATTTATCTCTATTATCAACATTTTCATAAAATGCTAACATTTTTTATATGAAATATAGATAATTTTTTTTTTGAAAATGAATAGGAAGCTTTGTATTAATGCATAAAATTAGGAGTACATTCCTCTTGTTAATTATGATGTATTGAAAATACCCATTGATTAATCAGAGGACCCAATTTCTAATATTAATTTATATTATGGTTTAAGATTTATATTTCTTATTAATAAATAATTAGTCCCTACTATAGATTAAAAAATAAATGAAAAAACTCTGATTAGCATGAAATATCGAAAAATTTATTTTTTTCCATTTCTAGGATATACGGAATATAAATAGATCTATGTGAAAAAAAATTAAATTCCACGATCAAAATATTTGTTACGGATTAATGGTACCATCAAACATACATGTAACCTATAATGTTTAGAAATTAAAAGGTTATATTTAATATTCCTGAAATATAAAGAAATTGATAGTGAAACTATTTTTTTTTAATAAAAAAATAAATTGAGATTCAATATGAATCCTAAATTTCTCATTATTAGACAGACTACCATTTCACCATGACATATTTTTTAAAATGAAATATTTCCCATCGATGTGTACAAATTATATAGAAGAATTAATATTTAAAGGAAATTTTAAATAAATGATTATTGATTCATTTAAAATATATTATATAAATAATATTTGTACTAATAATATGAATTATTTTATCGGTATGATGAAAATTATGATTTCATATCATTAGAACATCTTTTTAAATTCAACATGACTTATTTTGGGGTAAAAATTGAGGGGGAAAATATTTCTGGTACTGAAACATGGGGAAATGAACCGACCACTTGTATATATAATTCATGAACCACTCTATGTGATTAAAATCTCAATTTTACAATCACATTCTAAATAACGTGACAAGTCCCCTCATCTGGGTTAAAAACATGAAATTGAAATTGAATTACCATTAAAATTTAATAGAATGATCCTCATGTAATTTGTAATATGTCTGAATCCAATATACATCAATTTTATTAATATATTTATCAATAATAACCATATTATAGTATAATAAAAATAACTTATTAAAATGACATATCACCCATCCTGATGAAAAAACCCATCTGGATGAATTCTGTTTTATATGAAAAAAAGGACAATGATACATGAGACAATATTGATTTGTTGGAATTACAAATGCATAATTATGATCACATATTATTTGGTATGATATGATTTATGATATAATATTAGTAAATCTTATTAATAAATGAGATTTCAATGATATTGTGATCAAAACCTTGAAAATGAGCTCAAACGTGATCATAAAAAAGAAAACTGGTATGTTACTCACTTCTTATCTGTACCAAATGATCAAAAATTGATACGATACCAAAAAGTAATTTTATTATAAGATGTGATATTTGGTCATCTTATATTCTTGTTATTTATAAAAATTTGGTCCAAAACAATAATATTAGTTTATATTACCTTGATATATATTGAAAATGATTCCTAAATAGATTATGATATATATGAATTAATTTTACATCATACTGAAATCTGGACTGATTTTCAAGATCCATTAATTAATTTCAATATTATATATTTAAAAATATATATCAAAAATTATGGAATAAAAACATTAAATATTAAATTTAATTGTCCTTGGAACTGAATTTAGAAATCCCTATAATTGTTTTTGTCAATAGGAATCAGAAGAATATCAATATGATTCATGAATTTCTTAATATTATAGAAATTTTGATTTTATATAGATAATGATTATTAATAAAAGACCAATCACCCAGGAGTAGATACGAATGAATAAATATTTTTATATAAAAACCAACCTCACCAAATGTGACACCTAATCTAATCAGTGTTATCAAAAGTGACGTTTATCCTTCATATTCTCTTTAATATGACATGTCATCTAAATTTATAAAAAACAATGAAGGCTTGTTCAGATTCAAATATTCATTTTTGTACAAACTATGAATTAAATATTAATTTAGGAATTAACCATTCTTCTATTAGAAACCTAAACTGCTCAGTATGATTCAATTAATTTTCTCTCAATGATATTTATCATATATTTTCCCATTACACTTCAATTTTTCAAAAAGGAAAATAATATTGTGGATTAAATTAAAAACAATGTGATGTAATCCTCGGTTATTTTTGATTTGAAATAATATATCATCAATCAATATTATAACTAGATTATCTGTTATTTTAGAAACAATGAATTTATATTTTCATTATTTCTTTAAATTTAGTCGTAATCAATGGGTTAAATCATATAAAATGAGCATGAATTTCTTTGAAATCACAAATTTATTTGTCCATTAACCTATATTGAAATCAATATTACTTCACCAACTGGTTTGAGGTATTTTTTTCGCATGTCATAATTATTAATATTAGAACCATTGATCTTATTGTGTTTTATATTTGGATTTCATCTCCCAATGAATATTATATATATATACATGATTTATTTGGTACAAAAATCTTGTTTTACTGTATGTTCACATATGTTTAATGGAATATAATTTATCATAATGTGTTCGAAATTTGAAATAATTTAATGAAACTACTTTATTTTTGAATTGATTGAATGAATCATTAAAAATTATATTTTTTTAATAATGATATATTGTATATTAAAATTGGTTTTACATGGGCTTAACAATTAATTTCAAATGTCCCATTAATTTTTAATTGTTATTATTTAATTTCATGGTATGTTTTAAATAAATAATATTATTTAATAAATACTCATCTCTTTTAAGTTATGGGAGGTTATAAGTGGAATAATATAATCCTTTCAAGTGTTTTATATATTCAAAAATAAATTTTTAAATGTATTCTCAATAATGGTCAGTTAAAATGGGATTTTTTATAAAATAATTCATTAATCGTTCTGAATTGAAATAAGGAAAATTATCCTTCAAATTATAGTTTATTTTTAGGCTCCATTTGAAATATCACAAATTTATTATTGATGTATTTTGATATCCATTCTGTTCCACATGTATTTGATGAACAATTTGAGGCTATTTTTATTATTTTATTTTTTGGACAATGTTTTTTTAGGAATATTTTTTGTTTAGGATTCATAGGGTAGGGTGAGATATACACATTATTGTAATGCATTCTAGGATTTCAAATGTTACACCCTCAAACATTTATTTTTAAATGGATTTATAGGTTACTATTTATATTCTTAGATGATATTAAATAATGATTTTGATTTTGATTCTAGATGGAATTTATTTGGGTGTCGGCTACACTGACATAGACAACATAAATGATTCACTCTTCATATATAAAGATATTTTCTTTTTCAATTGTACAACATGGAGGGTAAATTTTTATATGAAAACCTATGATTTTTGTCTCCAGTTTAGTATAATATTATTGGGCTCTTAAAATGGATCTCATGACATGTCCATATTGATTGAATGCTTACAAAGCGAATAGTTTTCTTGTACTTGAATGATTTCCTTGTTGTTTTTTGTTTTTTGTGAGTCCTCATATTATTGATTTTTATTTTATTTCCATATCTATGGTGTTGATCAAAAATAACCATTAACCATTGGATAAGGCTATTTTATTTCATATGGATTAAAAAGGATTCGATAAATTAATTTAGTTTATGGGGTTTAGATTATTTTTTAATAATACGTTTATAGGTGTTTTATTGGATTCAAAAAAATGTTCTATTAAATATGATAATAGAAGTTATTTGTCTGTTTATAGAAAATAAATAGAAAACTAGCATTTGAGTATCATATCAAACTATGTTGAGAATCGTTTTGTAATTGATGGTATGTCATGTTTGAAATAGGTGATGGACAACTAAGTATTTTCATTCCCATTCCCATATTTTCATAAATCCATGTTATTAATTTAGTTCATACCCATAAATTTAGTGTCTATTGAATTGGAATATTATAGTCATTTCTATTTATCACATTGACCATGTGCACATAATACATGATTTGGTAGGACATGAAATCAAATTCCATCAATCGGATGTCATGTGTTCCATTTAAATATTTTATTTAATTTTATCAACGTATTGGATTATTGATGTCGAGTGTAGGTGAATTGAGAGATTCAACATATGGATAAATATTTGGGGTGAGTTGAGGGATATAAAAATGTTAGGATGTTTGTTGGGTAATATAAGGAATTTATTTCTTCCTCTATTTTTATGTTTTGTTTATTTATTAGTTTATGATATATGATTTTTGTGTAGACATCTGTCAAATAGACGGGCCATGCATTATTTCTTTTATAAATTTTTATGTCACTTTATCTCTGATTTTATTGGTGAAATTTTTTACAGTATATGTATTTGTTCACAAAATACCAATCCAAACCTCATGGTGATTGCGAATACCCCTTATGCTAGGGGGAACTAAGTAAGGTATTGGATCAGATGGAACACTAGGAATAAGACTAACAAATAATGTTTATTTACTATGAACCTAATTATTTTTAAAAAATAGACTCGTATTATTTATTTATTTTAATCATATTATTATTTTATCTGTTAATTGTGTGATTATCTAATTGTAAAGAATATCTATATTTACTCTATGATTTCCAAATTTCATAATGAAAATAATGTATTATTTGATTAAATAAATTCTAGATTATTTATACATATATGCATGTGGAAATTATAGAAGACCTTATAAATTAAATGAAATTTTTTAATAAATATACACCCACCACATTATACAGATTATTATTCATATTTTCATAATACAAATTTTATATTTCTACTTTTAGTGAAATTAAAATTGTTAAAGTAAAAAATTAATATAACCTCTAATGCTTTATTTTATTTTTGAATAATTATAATATATTCAATAATCATTTTTCATTAATACACATTGAATACAAATCCATTCTATAGACATGATTCATCATTTGTTATTTTTTGAAGGACTCTATGTTTTGACATTATTATTCAAAAATCGAAATTAATATATGATTTATTATATGTTAAAACATCACATAATAAGTGTTTAATTGACACCAACGACAGTTATTAAGAGAGAATTACTAGTAAAATCCAAAATAACCTTTACAAATTCGGTATCACTAACTAGAACACAACTATATGATTCCATTGAAAATGAAATGTAATAATGTAACCATACCTATATTGGAAGGAGAGTTTTGAATGTTCTGATATAGGGTTTTTAGGATGTCTTAATTTTTAGAAATAGGTTATTCTATGACAGTGTATTGGGTTTAGTTGATGGGAGTTGTTAATAATGAAATATTTTTGACGGATTCAGTAGATCTACTTGGCTCTGGGATGTTATTTATATATTACATTCAATAAAAAAAATTAATAGAACTGTATCTGTAGTATCTTCCGATTTTATTGATGTAAAATCTTCCTTTGATGACATTATCACCAGATTGTACGAGAAAAATGATGCGGTAAAACTCTTTGTCCCAAATAAAATATGAGAACCACCATTAATATTGAAACCATTGTAGTCTAACAATAGGAATATACACCTGCTATTTAGAAGAATGAATCCATTAATCCTTAATACATTCAACAATAATAGTCCATGATACAATAAAGGTGGAAAAAGGACAAGTAGGCATTCCCTATATATAACATTCACCACCAATATGAACACTATTCATAGTTCGTAAAACCCCTCATATGAATTGATTTTTTAAACTAATAAAATATGAACAATAAAAGAGGTTTGAATTTTAATGGAATATGTGTAAATGGATAATCAATAAACATAATTGGGGATCTAATATCACGTACAGAGTCACTACTATAGGATACCTAAAATGAGAATCTTTAGGAACCCATCCTAAAATAAATCATTGAGTTGAAGAGTATATTTATTATATTTCTAATCGATTCTATATAATCTATATTGAATTAACCAAATATCAATGAGAAATCTAGATTTATTGGGGACCTAGGTTTCTATTATGGATTTTTAAATCCAACTACATCATCTATAAATTAGTACTAAATGTTCTAAAATAAACTCCTCAAAATGATAGAGCATAATCCAATCTAAAAACACATAAAAATATATGAGAAATATTTGATCCCATATTTCAGTGGATGATATGATCTCTGCACATTTAAGAGTTACAAACTCCACTAAGTTTTAGGGAACAAACATCTAGAAATTTATAACATTAATAAGTACTTTGAAACAGTATAATTAGTGATATTGAAACAAATGTAATAAATGTAATTTCAATTGAGTACCTTGACTAGTAGAGGTCACCCAAATAATTTTTTATATAATGAATATGTGGTTTAATGACCCCCTGAAATTGATTAGTTTATCTTTGGAAGATAAATTTTTCGTCCATAATATATGATAATATAGATGAATTTATCTTGGAGGTTTAAGTACTCACAATATTTATTTTTTAGATAGATTACTTATAGTTAAGACCTTAGTCCAACCATTTCAAAATATAAATGTTCATCATTCCATCCATCCTAGTACAAATATATTAAAGAAATAAATTTATAGAAATAAATAAACAATTACTGCATTCACATATCAAATCATGAGTTCAAAATTAAAACATAATACATTTTTTCAATAAATTATGAAATCCATACAAAAATAAACTTAAATTAAATATTCTAATAAAATTATTGATATTAATATAATTTTTTCACATTTAAATTGATCTTTTATTATAAAAAATGAAATATTTTAAATTTTTATAAAAAAATTAACTATATAATAAAATAATAAATTTATCACAATTAAATTTAATGAATTCAAAAATTAATAAAAATATGTAACCCTAGTTATAATAATGAAATTAATTTGGATATTTAGTGATTTTCCATTCATATTTATTTCAAAAATATGCAATTAACCATTAAAATATTTATTTAGCATAAAATAAAATAGTCATGTCTTATATGTTGAAAATATATATTAATTTAGTCCTATTTTATCACTAACCGAAAGCAATATATATACAATGAATTACACATGAAATTAAATAAATAAAATTAAATACAATAACTTTTATTCACACACAAAATTTTAAATGAATTTATTTTCAAAATCATTGAATGAACTAAAAATATTAATTTTCATCATGATTGTGTTAATGTAATGAAAAAACGTTTTAAACTTTTCTTTAGGTGATTTGGTGGAGTTTTTAATTAAAAAATGAATAAAATAATCTAAAAAATCTCATATCATCAATGTATATTTTATTTGATAAAATAAATCAATATTTTTTATTTATGAAAATTGTTTCATTAGAAATGTGATAATATGTATCAACCAAATTACTAAATAGTTTTCAATTAGTGATTCAATTATATTTTTACCTTTTATTAATTTAATTACACCCCATGAAATTTCCCATTATCGCATACTAGGGAAAATATTATCCTTAACTCTATCGACTATGAATATTTATAATCGCTTAAAAAATATATGAAATAGTGTCAATGATGTTTTATTGTTATATTGTACCAAAAAAACTCATATATTATATATTTTTAAAACCAAAATATACATATTTTACTAACAGTTCTTATATTTTGGAATATTATGTTATGTATTTATTTATTAAATGAGTTTACCAGTATCATTCGATACACTATATCTTAGTTTAAATTTTTTCTTTGTATTTCATGTTACATATGATGAGGTATTTATTATGAATGATTGGAATGATGAAGAAATTATCACTTTTAAAAAAAATTCATATAGTTAAAATCTACATTAATAATGAATGATGGATATTATTATTATATATAAATTATTATGGAAAGGAACTAAATTTTTATTATAAATTTTTATAATTATGAAGTATTATATTATTAATTTTAATCATTTAAAAACTACTTGTTACAAAATTTTTATAAATGTAACTATATATATATTAGTTAATTAATGATTTATTGAAAAAAATATCTTATTAATTGAATAAAATAACTGATTTGATAAAAAATATATATTACATGTTAAATATGGGAATTATTATTATGTTATAGAGATAACATCTCATTACTATGATATTTTTATAAAAATATTGATACACAAGAAGGAAAATATATTTTTTTAAATTTTCTTGGTGGCTCTCTCATTTATACTTTAAAGTAGTAGGTTGGTAATAGAATTTGTTGTGTCTATTCCAATTTATTATATGAGTAATTGTTTTGGTTTGTATTTATTAGATTATTTTTTATAGAAAATCATTAATGAAGAAATTAATTATTATAACAATGTAGCTTCACATAGATAGTTTGAATAAATATTTACTATATATTATATATAAATAAAACCAAAAAATTATTGAAGACACTAGCAATCAAATAAAATTTATAGAAAATATACATGAGTTAGTTTATAGGGATATATATGATTGGTGTACGAATAATGCTATTATATTTTTACCAAACATTCGGTTAATATTAAAAAATAACAATAAGAAATGATTCGTTATGGATCATTTTTTATTTTCAATGATATATGTTTTATTCAAATTAATATTGTCTATGATACTCTTCAAATATATATATTATCTATTTAGAAGGTTCATAATTTTTTTTGGGGTGTGGAGCCCAGCACTGCATGCGGAAGTCATCGTTGCAGAAACACAGAAGAGGACAGAAGATTTCACCCGATGGCTTTTTATCACCCGAAGGAATTTTACACATCACACCCGAAGGCCTTTTTCACATCACACCCGAAAGCCTTTATTTACAACACAACACTGACACCATGAGCATACCATTTTTTTATACCGTCGATCATCGCAACCGGGACACGCCGCTTGATCTCCACAACCAAGAGGACTTTCGATACATGGCACTGTCATCGTCTCTACTTCATTCGCACCATCTTCGCTTCGTACCGGTTACCGCAAACACGACAAACCCTTCACCGCTCTCTCTTGGTGGCTATATCTTTGTCAGCCCCACATTCCAAAAACATGCTACCACATAATCTTATATAGACACACAACCCATATCTCCATTAATGCAGTCAACATTCATTATTCCATCATTAATTCCATCAATTAATATTTGGATTAACTCTTCATTAATGTTGGGAGAAAATCCTCCATTAATGTTGAGAAAATCCAACCATTAATATTTTATCTCTGCTCATTATTGAAATTTTAAATCAATTAACTCCAAACAATCTCCACCTTGATTTAAAATTCAAATACTCCAAAGTCATCTCCACCATCTGGGCCAATTTGATCGCCAACTCCACCTAGGTCTAAATGTCACACCATGAACGGAACACGCCGCATGACACCTGCGGCCAAGAAGACTATTGATATTTAGAAACACCGTTGATACCGCCGTCATTTTCCGATGACATCTGAGTCCTTGATAAGCTGCTCCACCAGATGCTTTCCATCGTGTTCTGCAACTGAGTACTTCAACCAATCTCTCTGATACCACTGTTGGGGCGTGGAGCCCAGTGCTGCATGCGGAAGTCGTCGTTGCAGAAACACAGAAGATGAGAGAAGATTTCACCCGATGGATTTTTATCACCCGAAGGAATTTTACACATCACACCCGAAGGCCTTTTACACATCACACCCGAAGGCCTTTTTTTACAACACAACACCGACACCATGAGCATACAATGTTGTTGTACCGCCGATCATCGCAACCGGGACACGCCGCTTGATCTCCACATCCAAGAGGACTTTCGATACATGGCACTGTCATTGTCTCTACTTCATTCGCACCATCTTTGCCTCGTACCGGTTACCGCAAACACGGCAACCCCTTCGCCTCTCTCTCTTGGTTGCTACATCTTTGTCATCCCCACATTCCAAAACATGCTACCACATCTTCTTATATAGACACACAGACCATATCTCCATTAATGCGGTCAACATTCATTATTCCATCATTAATTCCATCAATTAATATTTGTATCAACTCTTCATTAATGTTGGGAGAAAATCCTCCATTAATGTTGAGAAAATCCAACCAGTAATATTTTATCTCTCCTCATTATTTAAATTTTAAATCAATTAACTCCCAACAATTTTATAGTTGTTGAAAGATATTTTGTGATGTAAATACTTTAAAAAAATTTAAATCTATTCTATTTTTGGGTAAATGTGATGCTTCTTGTAGACACTATTTAAGTGTGGCCATGGATAGGGATTCAAAGTGTGGTCTGGATAAAATATATTTTATCTTTTTATGCATCATGTGTCACCTAATTGATCCCAACTATGAGATCACTTGGAAATATATATATTATATGGCCACTATACTATGATATGGTACTATTGGATGGAATAAGACATATATAATGATTATCTAGGGTATTCTGGAGTTAGAATATGTTTTACAAACATTAGAGGCACAGAAGGTAGAGAGTTCCCAGACTCTAATTCTATTTAGGGAATCCAGATTCTATGGTAATTGGGAATTGAAAATTTGAATTTGGGATTATGATTTATTAATATTGATGATATGTTTAGATTAATTGGAATTTTAGAGTTTTAATAGTTTTTTGATATGGTTTTGGGATGAATTTATTATATATGAGTGATCATAATTATATTTTTTCATGGTTTGAGATACCATGAAATAACCAATCGACCATCCTTAAGACATATTAGGAATTGTTGCATAGATGAACAAAAATCCCTAAAACCAAGTCGAATAGTCCAAAATTGATCTAAAATCAATTATTTTTTCTTATTTTGGGACTTTTATATAAATTATTAAATCATGGGATTCATAAGAGAGAATAATATTTTGTTGTCAATAAAAACATACGACAAAAATAGCAAATCATTCATGTTTTGTAGGAATAATTTTTATTGAATCCATTTATTGAATTTCTCTATATTATCAAAATTAAAATGTTAACTTTATATTTATATTATAATTTCTTATTTCTTTTCAAGTGACCAGAAAAGAAAAAAAAATTATTTAAATAGACCAGTAGGAAAAAATCAACATGTGATTTTTGACCGATGAGAAACAATTGCACATTATTTTGATTTATGGATTAATTAGTATGATGAGAAGTGTAATATGACTTATTAATGATAAAAAATAAATGGAAAACAAATGATGTATGTGTTAAAATAGGGAAAATGAGCTCACAAAATTCTTTAATACATAAAAAATTACCTTATTTTAATTTTAATCTGTATGAACTAAAATCACATAAATCATACAAAAGAAATGGTTTCATTGATTGAACATGATATATGAACATCACATATGTTTTAAATTTATTAATAGTTTAAATGGGATAACAAATCTTAAAACATGTTTCTACATTCATTAATACATTGGATAATAATCCCCAACATTTTTTCAACGTTACAAACCAACTATGTGTCTACTTAAGGCCTTAATTACTCAGTACATTCCAATGAAAAATTTCATAATGATATTGGTATTTGAAATATACATTATATTTCAATTGGTCAAAAAAATGCATTCAAATTGTCAAGGTAAATTATGAAATTGTTCATGAATTCATTTGCTCGAAAAGATCATAATATGAACATTGGGTCAATTATGATCTATACAAACCATAGAAAAATCCATCCAACACAATAATTTCACTATATGATCAAACATTTCATTAGAGTTTCACATTATTAATAATGTTACAAGTCCCTTAAAATGGGTAAAAAATAACAACATGTGTTGGGATTATCATTAAAATTTAGATGAATGAACCTGAAAACATTCTTCGTCTCATAGAACTGACCACATTTAAATTCAATGTATATATTACTAATTATAATCCTGGTATTCATCTCCTTGATATTTTTCATCAAATGAAATATCTCCCAACATAGAGTCAATAAAATGTCAATGTTTTCATACAGGACTCGAATCAATGGAAAATGTTCTTCGAGCTATTTTTCACTTATTAGAACGTATTTTCCATTAATAAAATATATAAATTCCTTGGATTGATGGAAACTCTGATTTCAAATTATTAATAAATATTAATAAATGATAAAAAACATTATATTGAAAAAAAGAGCACACAAATCACATTTTAATAAAAAAAATCAACAAAAAATCCATCAAATCATTTTTCATATGTACGAACCAACCACCTGAAAATCAGACACCTCAATTAATAATTTTGAAAAAAGTACCATTTTCCCATCACAATCATGGTCTAGTGACTTGTCACTTAAATGAAGTAATAACTGAGTAATGAAATTTGTATTTCATATTTACATGGAAGAGTGATTAATAAATAATTTTTTTTTTCAAAAATTCACTAATAAATCAATCTAATCATTTTATTTATATGTTTTACCCAAAATATATTTTGAAATTCATATTTTTATTTAAATGTCATATCACACATATAGTGTTCAAAACCATGAACACATTTTCATAATGGATGTGAAACACTTTAAAATAATCATTGATTAATTTCTAGATCGTAGTAATCAACCATGATTCAATATGATGCTCAAAATTCATTGTATACTGGATACTAGGATCTCATATTTTCATTATTAATTTAAATGTAAAAGATCAATAATCAAAGAGTTAGAATGGAAAAATAAACAACAAATTTTAATGAAATCTTAGGATTATAATAATTTAATAAATTTTAATAGGTTTAAGTATTCCACATGAAAATAAAACATAAATTAGAAGGAACTATAAAAAAACTATTAGATGTAAAAGGAATTAAAAAAAATGCATTAATTGGTTAATGCATAAAAAAATTACAGATCGTGATATTATTGAAAGTTAGATCAATTGAATGTGTCATATCCCTACCAGGGTTCCCCTCATATGACTAAAATGGGAATATGGGAGATAATTATTCCCAAGATCCTATTCCAATTGTTAATTTTTGTAGTGATATGAACATAGGGTATACCATACACATATAGTGGATGCATTACACTCTACGATAATAGAAAACAAATATAAGATATAAATAATTGGTAAAAAATTATTGCTCAAAAATAAATAATAAGTCCATATATATGATCTTGATTTAATTATATAATGTTGGAACATATTAAAAACCTAAAACAATTCATTAAATGTTAAAATGAAGATCCAATATATCCTAATCTAATCCTCAAACTATAAAACTATATTATGATCAGCATCTAGGATTAAATTAACATAAAATTAATTTATATATTTTTAGGGTGATTATAATAATGATACTCTATATGATCCATTATATAACATGTCATGAAATAAGTGAATTAATAATACTGAAGCCTAGTGATTAAACAAATGAAACTAACTTGTCACCTAAAAATGTTTAAAATTCGTTTCCAATCCTCACCAAACCAAACCTGTAACAATAATCACATAAAATTGATCATATAATATAGTATCAGAAGATAGAATCCCTCTACCGTATTCAATATAGTTTTCATCATTCCCCCAACATTTCACATCTTTACTCATCACTCTAACAAAAACTACCTCGTAGACTCCTTAGTAATGAATGCTAAGCCAATGAATCATTGGCAAAAAAATGAACCACATGAATCACATCATCTCACCATCCCATCCACATATCCACAATGTGACATCGTAATGATATGTAGAGGACATATTACAAAAATTCTTTATTATTCCTCAATCCATCACAACCCATACAAATTATACCAAAGATAACCATTAGGATACTATATTTGGGGATATACGTGTATATAATAGCATGTATCTATTATATCCTTCTAAAGGAATAAATTAGGATAAAAAATTCCAGGAATACAAGAACATAATAATAATTTATGATGACATTAGATACATAATGCGTATTCAACCATCAGTTACTTAACAAAATAGATGTTATGGAAAACAGAATCTTATATTCTAGTACGTGAGAATCACTATACACACTTGGGTGGGGTAGCATACAAAATAAAAAATAATACACGATATATATATATATATATTAACATTATGGTAAAAATCATGCATTGGACTCATCTATATGTAATTTTAAATGGTACTCAAAAATACATTATCTATGTCTTAGGTATCAAAATCATATAATCATCATGCAATAATTTTAATTATTAATTATATTAGGATTTAATTTTTTTCTATGATTAGAATTGTAATCCCTTTATTAATCCTATAGATGTAACTCTTCTTTCCTTTCATTTATTCTCAAGAATTAAATCATCATAATGTTATAATCATGAACTTATTAGGTTATTTTATTAATTACTTTATCAACTAATCACAATTCAAGCACTCTATGAGTCATCCACTGGTACAAAAAAATGGTTCAATCGCGTTGCACAATATAAAATAGATATATGTAGTTGGAAACTAATAATATAAGATATTCCAGCGCAATTCTATTAAATAATATAATATTATATTATAAAAGTATAACAATTTTTTCACAACAATTGTGGGAATGCCCATCTTCAAAAAAATCTAGGAGTCCTAGTGCCACTCCTGACACTATTTCACATTATATCACATCTAACCTTCCATAACAACGTAATCATAATTACTAAAACATCATGACAATTAAATAGCATCTAGAATCTCCACCAATATATTCACTATAATCGGCACCAAATACACCCATCCCAACCACATGCATCCCCTTTTATTAGTTTTATTATAAATGGTACTCCATGCAACCATCACAACCCCATGTGGTCCTTTTATTTATTACTATAATTCAATGATTTAATTCAATCCTAATAAGAATATATTCAAATAATGAATAAATATTAATTATACTAGTATTTTTACACATATTTTAATTGAATACATGTCCTAATAGAACATTTCATTTTATCCTTAATCAAACATTATCAATCTCACACGGCCTAAAAGTAACTATTTTTATAATAATTAAATTCTATGTTCCATGTTTATTTAGCCAATTAATTTAACATTAAAACCTAATATAGTATTAATTATTTTTTATGTTTAACTATCATTTATTTAATCTATCAATATTACATATGCTTCTCTTTCATATATATCAAATATCCAGATGATAATCATGTAATGTAATGGCACGGACCTCTCCGTCCCATTCCATTGATGAAAAGAAGGTCATGAAGTGTTCTGGAAGGTAAAATGGTCTTTTCCCACACTTTTCACAATTTTGTAACTAAACGCCATGTAGTATGAGTACACGTCGTGTACCACCATGCCGGGTATACCCCGTGTTGAAGCCGTGTCCTTGCCGCATGAAATAAATGTGTACACGCAGTGTAGCCCATACTACACGCCGTTTAGTTCCTCCCCACGTATGTGTTACCCTTAAACCGTGTGTTGAACAGTCAACGGCTGTGTGCCGTGTTGAAGTTGTTTCCTTTCCGTGTGAAATAAATGAGTACACATCGTGTAGTTCCTCCCCGCATACGTGTTATCCTCAAACCGTGTGTCGACCAGTCAACAATTGTGTGCAACGTTGGATGTCATGTTGGAAGTCGTGTGGAGACCGTGTGAAATGTCTGAGTACACACCGTGTATATTAGTTTTTCTCACCTATAAAAGGAGGGGGACTCTCCTCCTTTTCAAATGATTCCTCTCCTCGCCATTCCTTCACGAAGACCTCTCCCAAGAGACTCCAAAGCTCCTTTCTTCCATAACTTCTTCGTCCGAGCTCTGATTTACGATCCATCAGTGGCCACAAGATCGTAACGACAAGGCAGAACTTCTGAACTTGGATATGTTGCTTCCCGTTGGCCTTTCCTTCCCAGTTTTCACCCGAGGAGGTTTTTCCTGGTATTGACAGAAGCGACGAAGGCCGACAAACATCTTCAAATGTTGATCGGGGGGAGTGTTGTGATCAGAACCGGTTGAGGTAGGGATACTACCATCATTTCTCTCTTTTTTTCTTCTTACGGGGTGGGTATCCTCTTGTTTTTGTGATATACGGTTGAAAAAACAAATAATGATAATAACCGGTTAAAGAACAGGTATGGGGAAGTTGTTATGTTTATCTTTGTTTATCCTATTATTATGTTTTGAATTGAATAGGATTATGCCTACTAAAAATCACAGTCATTGGGGGCCTGTGCTTGTGCAATTAAATGTTTCTCTATCTTTCTAGACCGTTTTGTGGATGGATACTTTGAGAAATGTGGAAATTGGTTAATCATGTAAATTTGGCTGAATAAATAAATATCTGTAACCCTTGTGTGATCACCCCGGTTGAATAAAAAAAAGAATAATGAACATGTGGGTGTTGGCATGGTTACGTGGTTTGTGAAAGGGGGGTGAATCATGGTTTTTTATAAATAATATGGGCAGTGGGGCTGCAGTAAATGATTTTAAAGGGAAAATGATGTGGCACGAGCCATATTTGTGATACGGATGTGGAGATGTGGTTATAAGGGCAGAAGGGCTGCAGTAATGGTTTGCAATGTTAAAAGAAAGTGGAAAGTTGATAAATGAATAGTGGGGAATGATAACGAATTAAATGTGGGAACAATCAATGGGGTTTTATTGATGATAAAAAATTTGGTTTTTTGTTGCATGAGTTTTATCTAACTTGATTTATTTTTGGAAAGGATATGTTTTATGAACGATTGATCTGATTGGTTGTGGTTAATTGCCCAGTATTTAAGGAACTAATAAAATAATTCTGTTGAAACATGAAAACCTAAATGGGGTTGGGGTTGTTTGTAGTTGGAATGCTTCGTAATAGCAGTGCTGAGGCACATGCTCAATTTCTCTGTTTATAAGCCATTGGTTGGGTTGTGTGGTTGGTATACATGTATGTATCTATATATTTTTTTCTCTCCCCAACCATGTTGATCACTTAGTGCCGAACACTCCCATTTCATGGGAGAGGGTGTTTTACCCTTATTTATTATCTTCTTCCAGCTCCTTCTTCTATAAGCTGTGATGGAATTAGGCGACCTTACACCCAAGACTATTCAGGTAGGTTTCTATTGGGTTGGTTTTCGCCCAGACTCTTCAGGGAGGTTTACTGTTCCCAAGAACCTTTGGTATGAGGCCCAGGTGTGTTCGGGTGAGGATGTGATTGTGGTTTTTGAGGGCCATGTGTGTGCGGGCGGGAAGAGTTCTATAGCGTCAGGACGTTCGCCATTAGGAAGAGCAGTTATCTAGTGGGGGGGAAATGGTGTAGGGTACACAATACTCTTATTCATATATACTACTACCTGTTGTTTTGAGTTTTTTGGTGAACATGGCTGGTGGGGTTGGGTGGATATATTTCCTTGCTAGGTTTGGTTTGGTCTGTTGTTCTCACGGGACATTATGATGTCTCCCCACATATGCATGAGATAATTTGGTTTCCCCTACTGAGTATACTTGAATGCTCACCCTACGATTACGTTCAGGTTTTTAAGAGGACTACTAGGTCCGTATGGGACCATACGAGTCAGGACATTTGGAGTTGTTAAAGTTTGTTGTACTCTTGTTTCTCTTTTTATTTTACATTGAGCTTTCCTATACTTGTACTTTGTTTCAGAATTGTTTAAACATGCATGTGGGATTGGTTTGGGTTTATTTTCATTTATTTGATCTTTTTTTATTTTGGTGTTTGACTAATCCTATTTTTCGATCCTAAATAATAAAAAGGGTAATGCATCCCATATTTGTGAAAACTCATACCCTTGGTGCTAGTCACCATTTCGGGGCCTACTTGAGGCGGGACTCGGGGGGGGGGGGGGGGGGGGGGGGGGGTCATTATCACCCATTCACCATTTCTAGCTTAGGAGGTGCATCTTTAGTGGGAGGTGGTCATGATAGAATGGTATCAGAGGTGATGGTTGAGAGATAAGATTTAGTCTGGAGTTAGGCACAGTGAAGATAGCATGGGATGATAGGGAAACAGTGTTGGGAGATATTGGTGTGTGACATAGGCCAAGGAAGACCGGATAGGAAACATGATTTATGGGCCCCCCATGATCCGATGAAAGGACTCTGATCTTACTGAACGACCAAGTGATACTACATTGATTGTTGGGTAGAGACCCTATGGAAGGTACATGCATCATCATGTTTGTGTTTTACTTGATTTGGGTGTTTTGGGAATGAAATTGAAATAAAATGATAAAATGAAACCTTGAAGAAATTTTCCATGCTACATGGGATTAGGTGATCATTGTTTACCATAAAGCTATGGAACCTGGACGTCGACCCCGGGTGACTAATACATGCGAGGCCCAACAGATTCAGGTAGTTGATCAGTTGAGGATTGACCGAGAGGAGGAAGATGGCATGTGGCAGAATACTCTCTGTTCATTCCAACAACAAACCCTTAAGAAGTACGATAGTAGTACTTCAGATATGGAGATGGATGGGGGATTGAAGAGCTAGGGATTTCTTTTACATTGATTAGTGCTCTGAGGGAGTACTGGTTTCCCCAAGATGTCAGTCAGCTAAGAGGTGTGGCACGTCAGTGGTGGATGCTCTACCTCGGGGAGAGGTCAGAGGCAGAGGTTCTGTGGGCTGACTTTGAGAAGGAGTTCTGAGAGGAATTCCTTTCTTCAATGATCAATGCGGAGAATTGGAAGGAGTTACTATCCCTCCAACAGGGGAGTATGTCAGTACGACAGTTGGGGATCAAGTTCAATGGTCTCCTACGCTTTGCTCAAGACCTCTTTCTGGATGAGGAGTCTTGGGCGAGACGTTTAGAGGAAGCGCTTCATCCTTGGTCCAGTATTGTGTCACCCCCTTCAACCTTCCAACTTACTAGGGACTACAGAAGATGGAAGAGGTTGTAGAGAGTATGCACTCGCAGGGAGGTGCACCACGAGAGGGGATCCAACCAGGTTCGTTGATGGGGAAGGCAGTCAGCATCAGGTCTCCTAGGACAGGACCTTCCAGTTTTAGGCCGGTAGGGAGTTGGCACCAGTAGTTCCAGTTCAGATCATCGGGTCATCGTCCCTTTTTCATGAGCCCATGATCGAAGTGTTTCCCTTGTGGAGGTTTCAGGCACGTTTAGAGTCGGTGCCTGACCCGAGCTTAGTACGGTGGAGGTGGGAAGGTTTAGCGTCCGCCTCAGCAGCACCTCTTGGCGGTGAGGCCCTTCCAGCAGCAGCAGGACCATGATCCTCTGAGGGCAAACATTGCAGGAGGAGGCCGACCTCAGGTTTCTCCTTAGGGTCCTCGACTAGGGCATGGTCAGGGTGGTGGTCGACCTCAGAGAGGCAGAGGATTTGGGCGTGGACAGTTGCACGCAGCAGTGTTGGCAGCTCTGGTAAGACCCGAGGTGGTGCGAGGTATGATTTGTTTGTTCATCACTCTCGTTACTGCTTTGTTCGATTCTGAAGCTTCACACTCCTCTGTTGAACCCAATCTAGCCCATGATTTTGGTGTAGACATAGAGAGACTTTCCGTACCCCTAGTGTTGGGTACACCAGTTGGAGGTCAGACCAGTGTATCTTGTGTTTCCTTGGGATGTGGGATGACGTTGGGAATGCATCGATCGAGTGGGGATCTTCTTTTCCTACAGATGAAACCATATGATTTCATCCTAGTAATCGGTTGGTTGTTTTCTGTTAGTGCCATTATCGACTACTTTCAAAGAAGAGTTGTGTTCTCCGACGTGGATGGAAAGCATGTAGCTTTTGTTGGCGAGAGGAGCTATCTGGTGGGAACCAGTCATGTGAAGAATCTCCTTTCTTTGTTTGGAAGTATATTAGTTGTTTCAGCTGATACAGAGATGATGGATGTCGTAGAGGTTGTTGGGGAGTTCCTAGATGTTTTTCCTGAGGAGGTTGTGACTCTACCCCCCCCCCCCCCCCCCCGACGTGATGCTGACTTCAGGATAGTCTTATAGCCTGGTGCCCGTCTGATTTTGATGACCCCTTATCGGATGGAACCTTCGGAGTTGCGGGAGTTGTTGATTCAGATTGATGATCTGATGGGAAAGGGTTTTGTTCGACCCAGTGTTTCGCCATGGGGTGCTCCAGTTTTTTTCGTGAAGAAGGCAGAAGGTGGTCTCAGTGTGTGAATAGACTACGGAAGGTTGAATCATGTAACAATCAAGAATCGTTACCCCCTTCCAAGGATTGATGATCCCTTCGACCAGCTAAGGGGAGCATGTTCATTTTCTAAGATTGACCCATGATCTGGATATCATCAGCTGAGGGTAAAGGACAGTGACATATCAAAGATGGATTTCAGGTGAAGGTATGGGACCTTTGAGATTGTAGTGATGAGGTTTGGAGTTACGAATGCACCATATGTGTTCATGGGACTTATGAACATTGTCTTCCGATTGTTTCTGGACCAGTTCATCATTGTGTTTATCGATGACATCCTGATCTACTCATGATCAGAGGAGGAGCACACTGAGAATCTCAATGCAGTCTTGGAAGTCCTTCGACACCACCAACATTATGGGAAATTTTCGAAGTGTATGTTCTTGATGGATGAAGTACACTTCCTTGGCCATGTGGTGTGTCAGCATTGAGTTTTTGTGGAACCGTAGAAGGTGGAGTCAGTTGTTTCTTGTGCGGTACCCAATAGCATGGTAGATGTTTTTAGTTTCATGGGGTTGGTAGGTTATTATTGGAGGGTCATTTCAAACTTCTCTCGAGTTTATTATCCATTTAAAGATTTTACTAGGAAGAACCATGTCTTATTATGGAGCGAACAGTGCCAGAAGGCTTTCGACTACCTGAAGGGGAAGTTGTTTGGTGCTCCAGTACTCAGGTTTCCGGAGGAAGGGTTGTTGTATGAAGCTTTTTGTGATGCTTCTGGCCTTGGTTTGGGGTGCTTACTAATGCAGATGAAGTGTGTGATCTATTATGGGTCTAGGCAGTTGTTCCCTCACGAGCGTAACTATTCCACCCATGACCTAGATCTTCAGCGGTAGTGTTCGCACTGATGTTCTGGCGACATTACCTCTTTGGGGAGTGCATTGTGGTATTCTCAGATCATAGGATCTTGCATTATATCTTCTCCCGGCATGACCTGAACTTACAGCAGCGGAGATGGGTCAAGTTTCTCTAGGACCATGACATCGAGATCTCTTACACTGATTATAAGGGAAACATTGTGGTTGATTCCCTTAACAGGAAGTCATATAAAGAAGTGGTTCAGGAATCCACTGATGCTTGGAAAGAGATGAGAGAGTTGGTTGCCTTGCAATAGGATACAAGGGTAGAGGGTGTTAGAGGCTGTTTGTTTCAGATGACGGTGCAATCCTCCTTATTGCAATAGGTGGAAGAGTCTAAGTGGAGAGACTCCAAGGCAGAAGTAATACGATATCATATTGATCAGGCGAACACTCTAGAAAGATGGTCAAAGGACAACCGACATCCGATGATTTTTCATGGAAGGTTGTTTGTTCCGGAGGCGATGCATGGACATTGTTCGGAAAACGAAAGAAAAATTCCTTTATAAACATCATATAAAAAGTCAAACAAGCGTATAAATGACTTTAAACCATATTCTGTAAAATATAAATAATTATTTGAAAAAAATTCTTTAGGAAACATGGTTGTGGATGATAAAGAGATCCCAGTACATTATTACGTATAAACAACCTCAAAAAATGAAGAGATTGCAAAATAAACCCTTACCTTGTACATTTACTTGGTTGGGGGTAGGTTAAACTTTTTTATAATAGTGAAATAATTGTTATTAAATTATACAAGAATCATATAAATTATTATGTAATCATATGTGATCTTTTAACATTTCTTTTTTAATAATATCTTAGTATTATCTTCGTTTCGGGTGTTATCATACTCGTTTTATTTTATATATTTTGTTACGTAAGACATGTTTGTCAATGATTGGTTGTATATTATTCATATCCAAAATGATATGAAGTCCTTATTATTTTGAAATCATCAAATGATAATTATAATTGAATGGATACAATGGACAATGAATCTCATCACGTTCGTGGAGACGGTAGTCCGTACGTACGCACGAGTGACAATATCATTCTTTTGATATTACAATAATATATAATTGGATGGTATATCATATATAAATAATCATTATCATGTTATATTTATTATTTACATTAATTATAGATCATTATTATACCCATCCAAATAATAATATACTGAATAACAATTACACCACGACGTGGAGACGGTAAGCCGTACGTACACACGTATGGTGAAATGTCATTCAAAGGATGGATAGAATACTGAAATATGATTGTAACATGTTTATAATAACATCAATGTATAGATAATATACTGGAGTTATTATATTAGAATGGTAATAACAAAGATAGAAGAAGTGGAAGAAGAAAGGAACTTGAAAAGGGGTGGTGAAATCATTACCTCTTCTTCGGGTTCTTCCTTTAGATTTGATCAAAAGGGATCTATAGGTTGGATTTATGACTAAAGGAAGGCCTCTAGGATAAAGTGAGGGAAGATGAGAGAGCATTTGGGTAGAGTTTGGCTGAGTCAAAAGTCTTTTAAGGTGTGAATTAATGAGAAGGGGGAGTGCCCTTTTATAAGAGGGGTGAGGAGCACCTTTGGAAAAGCTAGAAATATTATATAATAATAAATTCATATTTTGTTTCCAATGGCTGAAAAGTGGATTATTTAAAGGTTAAGGTGGGTATGGGTCGAAAACCAGTCAACCAATAGAATTTAGACCGGTTTGGGTCATTATATTAACCTTATCTTTTAGTTTTAACTCTTAGTTAATTAGTTTGACACTTACCATGTCACTTCGTATTTTTATATTATATAGTAAATAAACATACTATATACCTACAAGAAAACCCCAAGTGGTCCATTAATGATACAAATATCATTATATAAGTATCTTGGCCTATCCTTAGATTTTTAGGAATTGAATATCAATTAATAATATAATATGTGTTTTAAAAACTCTTTTATGTCAATTTTGACACTATTTGGAAAATTTATTTTTTTGAAAATCATAATAGAATGATTACTTAAAAAAAAGTTAATTAAATCATTCAAAACAGGTCATAGTAACCTAGAAAATTAGTTTAATTCATAAAAAGTCTCCAATTATATTTATTTGGGTATTTATAATATCAATTATTTTAATTTTTTACTATTATGGTAATTACTGCATCAGAATTGTGTCATAAATAAATTAAATTATTTAATGTCTAACAATTATAAATAAAATAAAATTATGTAGGAAATATTTTTATCTTTCTAATTAATATTTATCATCTAATTTATCTTATGTTTACCTTTATATAAAAAATGTTTTAGTAAATAAACATTGATTTTAACTCTTTTAACTCTTCTTTGAATTATATAATAATAAATTTCCTAATCTAATCCAAGTGGACCTAAATGATAATATTTTATTCCTAATATTGTTTTTGGTCGAGACACACTTGTCAAATAGAATTAGGACATGTTTTAGGGTAATATTTATATCATTTTTACCCTTAATTACCATATTTACTTTTAACCGTGGTAAATAAAAGTAAAAAGTTACTATTCACCAAAAATTATTTTCATCTCATTGAACCACATTTTACTCCTTGATATTAATCGTATCTCTCGGATTTTTGAAATTCCACTCACAGAAGCGGTAAAATTATGTTTTAGGAAAAATTCAGTTTTTTTAACTACCACTTAGTGGTTTCACTATTATCAAAAAATGAAGTTTTTCAGATAAATACCAAAAATTCACCCTAGTCTAATTTTGATATTCCAAATCCAAAAATGAAGTCCATTTTGAAAAATAAAATTTATAAATTTTCAAAAAGTGGGTATTACTATTCATAACGGCTATTTTTATTAGTTGTGGTGTGTTAGAACTCGATGTTGTGTACAACACACGCTATTGCATTATTAAAATAGAAGTGTACCGTAGAAGATTGGGGTGTTACATTCTCCTATCCTTCATATAATTTCATCCTAAAAATTTCTAGAATACTACCGCATGAAAAGACTCTGGTGGTTCTTCATCATAAGTTTCTCGGGTTCCCAAGTTGCCTCTTCCGTCTTATGGTTTCTCCACAAGACTTTTCCCAAATGAGTCGTCCGGTTTCTCAGTACTTGTTCTCTCGTATCAAGAATCTTGATGAGCTCTTCGCAAAAAGACCGATCGGGTTCCAGTTATAATTTCTCATAGGTGAGTACATGCGTTGGGTCATGCATGTATTTCATCAATAGTGATACGTGGAACACATCGTGAACTTTGGAGAGATTTGGTGGCATTGCCAAACGGTAAGCTACAAGCCACAATTCGTTCTAGAATATCGAAATGTCCGATGTACCTGGGACTCAATTTACCTTTCTTACCAAAACGTATGACTCCCTTCCAGGGAGATACCTTCAGGAAAACATGATCACTGATTTGAAATTCCCAATCCTCCATTCGATTATCGGCATAGCGCTTCTACCTACTTTGAGCTGCTTTGATATTTTTTTGGATTAACTTCACCTTTTCCATCGTTTCCTCCACCAGTTCTGGGCCTACAAGTTTTCTTTCTCCAAGGTCATCTCAACAGGTTGGTGTGTGACATCTCTTTCCGTAGAACTCTTCATATGGTTCCATATGAATACTCGAATGGATGCTATTGTTATAGGAAAATTATACCAACAGTAAATATTGATCCCACATACCCTGAAAGTCAAGTGAGCAGGATCTCAACATGGCTTCTAAGGATTGAATTGTTAATTCTAATTGTCCATCTGTTTGAAGATGGTAGGCAGTGCTCAAATGAATATCAGTATCCAAGGCTTTCTGAAGACTTTTCCAGAATCTTGAAGTAAAATGGGGATCGCAATCAGAAACGATCGATAGGGTAATCTATGAAGTCTGACAACTTCATCAATATATAGTCTTTCTAGACGTTCCATTGGTAGATCTTCTATTATAGTAAGAAAATGTTCTAGCTTGGTAAGACGGTCAATAGTAACCCATATTTCATCATTCCTTCTAGGATTCTTTGGTAGCCCCATGACAATGTCCATCATAATATTGTCCCATTTTCACTCCGGTATGAAAAGAGGTTGCATGACTCCTCCAGGTTGTTGCCTTCCAAATTTCACTTGTTGAAAAACCATATATCTTGACACAAAATCAGCAATCTCCCTCTTCATGTTGTCCCACCAAAAATGTTCCTTCAAATCACTATACATTTTGGTGCTCCTAGGGTGTATAGAGAAATTGGAACAATGAGCATCATCTAGAAATTCCCTTTTTAGATCTGGTATATCAGGAACACAAAGCCTCTTACTGAAATTCCTTCTTCATAAACAATGTATCTCAATCTCCCATCCTTCACAGCTTTGATCCTCTTTTGAAATTCTTCATCATCGGCCTGAGAAATCTTAATCCTTTCTAGTAAAGATGGTTTGGAAACCATTTGAAAAAGCATTGATGTTTCACCTTCCCTGGTTATTCCCATGTCCATCTTCACTAGATCCATGAATGTTGGATCCATTTCAATTCCCATATTGTTCAAAACTCCATGGTCTTGTTTGGTCAAAGAATCTCCCATCTTTTTTTCTTTCCCTGGGTGGTAGTGTATCATACAATCATAATCCTTGACTAATTCAAGCCATCTCCTTTGCCTCATGTTGAGTTATTTTTGTGAGAAAATATACATCAAACTCTTGTAATCAGTATAAATCTCACATTTTCACCATTGAGGTAGTGCCTCCATATCTTCAAATCAAATATCACAGTTATAACATGAGAACATGAGTAGGATAGTTTTGTTCATGATTTTTCAACTGTTGGGATACATAGGAAATAACCCTATCATTCTGTATAAGGACACAACCAAGTCCATTCTCCGATGCATCACTATAAATAACGAACCCATCATTCCCCGATAGTAGAGTCAATATAGGATCATTGCCTAATATTTTTGTCATTTCTTCGAAACATTTTTCACACTCTCTTGTACAATCAGATTTAACCCCTTTACGTGTGATCTTCGTTAATGGGTTAGCCAACCAGGAAAAATTCTGGAAGAAACGTCGATAATAACCTGCTAAACCAATAAAACTATATAACTCAGTTATACTCGTCGGTGCAGGCCATTCTTGGATTTCCTTGGTCTTAGAAGGATCAATAGAGATTCCAACTTTAGAGAAAATATGTCCAAGAAATAAAATCTCCTGAAGCCAGAATTCACACTTGTTAAACATCCCATATAAATCATGTCTTCTTAGAGTCTTCAGGATAATGCGCAAGTGATTTTCATGATCTTCGTAGCTTTTGGAGTATACCAAGATATCATCAATAAATACCACCCTAAATTCATCGAGATATTCCTTGAAAACTCTATTCAATAGATCTATGAATAAAAAGGGTGCATTAGTGCATCCAAAAGGCATTACTGTAAACTCATAATGCATGTACCTTGTTCGAATTGCTATCTTCGGAATGTATTCCTTATTCACACACAACTGATGGTATCCAGATCGAAGGTCAATCTTTGAAAAGTATTGAGATCCATGAAGTTGGTCAAATAAATCATCATTGCGAGGTTGGGATACTTTTTCTTTATTGTTATAGCATTGATCACCATGTAGTCGATACATAACCTCATAGATCCATATTTCTTTTTAACAAAAAGAATAGGGGCTCCCCATGGAGAAACACTAGGGCGAATAAATCCCTTATTACTCAATTCCTTTAGTTTTTTCTTTAGTTCAACTAATTCTATATTGGCCATTCTATAAGGGGTCTTCGATATAGGCCATGATCCACGAATTAAATCAATGGAAAACTCAGCTTCTCGTTCTGGAGGATGTCCAGGTAAATCTTCTGGAAACACATCTACATATTCTTTTACAATAGGTACATCCTCTATTTGAACATTCCTTTCCTCA
Organism: Viscum album; assembly: GCA_963277665.1. Classification (NCBI taxonomy): domain Eukaryota; kingdom Viridiplantae; phylum Streptophyta; class Magnoliopsida; order Santalales; family Viscaceae; genus Viscum; species Viscum album. Next base: position 560,573,722 of record OY728147.1, on the reverse strand, counting down.
CCCACTGTAATTTCATCCTCTTCCTCCCCAATAATTTAATTTTGTTTATCCACTAGTGGTGGATCTAGATAAGAATTAGGTGGTGACTATTTTTCTCTAAAGATAAGGTGTTCCTTATCATCATCATAAAATATTGTAAACTCTTTCTTATTACAATAAATATTCACATCATGGTCCGAAATCTATTCCGCACCGAGGATTATATCAAACTCAATCATAGGTATGACGATGAGACCAGTAGATAAAAATCATTTATGTGCTCTAATGGGGACTGATTCAGAAAACGTTGTTGCAATGATACTTCCTTTAAGAGTTTTAACTGAAAACTCCCTTGTGAAATCAAATTGGAAATATCTAATTTTCTTAGCAAACTGGGAAGATATGAAACAATGCGATGATCTAGAATCAAATAATGCATTTGTTAAACATGAGGAAAACATTAAATTACCAGCCGCCATGTCTTTCGGAGCATCTACCTCAGCAGTAGTGATAGCATAAGCTTGGTCTTGATCCCTTGGCATTTTCTGAGGTAAGTTACCCTGATGCTTAGGACATTCATTTGCATAATGTCCCATCTCCCTGCAATTGTAGCACTGAACATCGGTAGCTTCCTTCTTCCCTTTGTAATCACGGGCTTGGTGGCCTTTTTACCACACTTGTTACAGACACCCAGTCCCATTAAGAAAGTATCGGGGTGTTTCTTCCCACATTTACCACATGATGGATATTCAAACATTCCCTTCGTCCACTTATTTCCATTCCCAGATTGATCAACAGATCTCTTCTTCTCTTGCTTTGCATTAATGTCATATGACTTAGAAAATTCTTTCTCTGTCTCGATAACACATGAGACAATGTCTTCGTACGATGAGAAGGATTGTGAGACTAATGCTCGACGTAGAAATGGTTTTAACCCATCAAAGAAACGATCAATATTACATATTGGGTTACGTATATAATCTCCAGAATACCTTGCTAACCTTGTAAAGTTAGCCTCATACTTTGCGACATTCTCATCCTCCTTTTGTCTCAAACTCATAAATTGTCTTTCCATATCTTCTCGATGGTCACGAGGAAAGTATTTTTCTAAAAACAGATATTTGAACTCCCTCCATTCCATAATTGATACTTCATCATCTTCATTCATGTTTTGAATCAATGACCACCATTGATCAGTATCTCTAGTAAGGCAGTAAACTGCCATGATAACTTTTTCCCTTTCACTACTCCCAAAAGCCTGAAATATTTTCTCTAGGGAATTTATCCATTGCTCAGCTACTAAGTGATTTTTAATCCCATTGATCATTGGTGATTGTTGCCTCATAATTTGATCTAACATTGATACTCCATGTTGCGGACCAAGGTGCTCTATACTGGTATGGTTATTATTCATAACCTGAGTGAGTTGTCCTAGTATGGTGATTAGTTGATCATCACCAGTTTCATCACTAGATACACTATAATTATCTTGAGAAGGAGGGGAATCCCTATATGGAGTTCATGTATTGATACGGTTTCCCTTTCATCCACTAGGTGCCATTTCAAAACAATGGCATAAACTAGATCAGTTTATAAAACAAAATACATAATTTAATACTTATAAAACACTTAACATAAATTGATCTATTTATGGATATAATACATAATCATAAAAATGTCTTCATTAAGAATTATATACTCATAAACCCTTCATAATGATTTGTATAGAAAATGGGAGTTAACCTAAGCATATCCCCCGGGAGTGTCATAACCAAGAGTGCAGCAAGGCCTGTTGTCGTGCACCAGTTCCCGTATGAGTCTTGCTCAAAGAGGTGTTTTCAGGTTTTACGCCTAAGTACAACTATTCCAGAGCCGCCTCTACCTGCTCGTATCTAGACATGAATTTATTGCTCATAAAACTCACAAAATCTCTACAATACCAAAATTCTAGAAATTTCATCTATACTAATCCTCAAAGTCCATCTTATTTCAATGTGCTCTAATCAGAGTTTATCTAAATCTAGCTTCCATGTCTTGTACTAAACATCCATTGATACCAACTGTAATGCCCTGACCCCAGTTACCCAGAGTCGGTGCATCTATATATATTCAAAACATGGCATTTTTCCTACGACGTGTCACCACAAAGGGAATCCACGTCTCCCAAATCATGTATTCAAAACAAATTGATATGGATGAAAACACAATAAAAACATGTACATATATAATTGGATTAGAGGATTTATAATATTACATATATTTGAATATATTTATTTATATTTGGATCGTATTTATTATGAAAATATATATATATTAATTGAATAAATTTCACAAATCCAACTGTACCTCTCCCCTACTTATAAAGGTGAACCTACTCTCTTAAATAATTATAATGTTTGAGCCCTCGGTATCAGAAAAGACCACCCAAAAAAACATTATAGATTGTATTAGAAAAATTTTATGATTTATTAAATCCATGTGCAAATGATTATAATGCTTCTAGAGTATTTTAAATTATTTTTATCAACTAATTGTCATATAACTTATGTTAGTGATTTCATTATACTTTATTTTTATACATCCTCTAAAACAATAGTATACATTAAAAAAAATCTTATTTCTTTTAAATATTACATGTTTTTATTATTATAATGGAAAAACCACTATCCTGATTTATCTATTACAATGTAAATTGAGAACGTCGATCATTTATATTTGTGAAACACAACCTCCATGAAGGTATGTCAATCAATTTTCTCATCTGATTTAAAGGGATTTTATTAAGAACAATTTTAGTAACAATATAATATATATTATGTATACAAAGTATTTAACAATGGTTAATAATTAGTAACTTTTATTTTTTCCATCTATCAAAAATTTATAACAACATTCATGTGTATATTCGGACCACCGTCTCCATGACCGATGTAATTCATTTTCATAAATATAATATATTTGGATGAATCATAAAAAAATAAATATTTAATATATATATATTCTATAAATATAACGATTAAAATCATGTAAATTATGGATCCCGGAGAAATGTACAATGGCTTGAACTACCAAGCAGAAATTGTTTTGAAAAATGGAACCGTAAACATTAAAAAATGGTGATTTTAATAATTATTTCCTAACATATGGTTTTGGAAATATTAAAATTGGATCATGTATGATATTATATGTTTTTAAATTTACTCTAGTATATATATATAATATTTTTTAATCTATTACACTATAGGTTAGAGTGTGTTTGAAGGAAGTCATTCTCGAGGAAATGGATTTATGTTATAATCTAATTTTCTATAAGGATTGGTTATAATTATGTTTCCAATGAAGATATAATTTAACACTCAAGAATATCGTGAATTTAATATTCATATATATAATTATATATAATACATGGTTAACCTTCATTAAATTGTTATGATATTATTTTTAAAAATAATATTCAACCATGTTATAATTTCTAAAAAATGAATTAAAAATTAATAATCTTATGTTTTTATGAATTACGAATTTTTAAGTTTTTTTCATGAATGTTAACTTAATATGTTTTTAATTTATATGGAATGAAATAGATTCATGATATCATTAAACCGTAATAATTTGAAGAATCAATTATAGGTTTTAAAAATTAACATCATTGAAATTTATTTCCATTTTAGTTTTAAAAATTTTATATTTTGAATAATAGTTTTCAAAGTAAAAAAGAGTACTTCTTTGATGAAATATTCCATGTGATATCTTAACATAATTTTCATCATACTTAACATACATTAATTATATATATACATTACTTGGTATATTATCAAATGATACCATCCTTATTATTCAAATAGATGGTTTATCATTATAATGAAATTATTTTTATAAATCCTTTTTTACTTTAATTGTGGTTATTCTATGGGGAGATAATGAAATGATTACGAATATCATTTCATTTGAACACGTTATGATATATGATGATTTATTTATGATATATTTATTTAAATATAAAATGAATTATGGATATATGGAAGTTGGGAGTAATATTATATATCGCTCAAATTCATTGGGTAACAATGGATAGATCAATAGACAATAATTAGTAGAATGGATTGTGATCCTAATTCAGTATGAGACACTATCCACCATGATTGTATTGAGTGTTAATCTATACTAATTATTATATTTACTAGAGATTGAACTCAATCCACTATGATTGTAATAGAAATAATATTTTACTATTGATATGATTTTATATAATTATGTCAATTCCCCAATGATTTTTCTTAATCCATGTTATAGACTCTTGATCAATGTTCATTGATTCCATTATGATTAAAGTATTATTATATTCCATGAGTTATTCAATTGATATTTATTATGATATATTATAAGTATTTTATTTTTTTCAATTGTTATTATCATTTTTTCACACACTTACATCTTTATTATGATTTTGTGGACAATGATATCTTATTTGTTTACTCTTTATAAGTATACAATGAAAATGGATTATACAAACATAAACATATTGACGGATGATTTATATTGGTAAAAATGAGTATTTCCAGGAGATATTAAATTTTATTAGTATAGGTTTTAATTATCAATACTTTTTATCAATATTTATATCTATTGAAATTTATATTCTAACATAATAAAATATTTTTCAAAAAGTTAAATCTATTTGTTTATTTTATCAATACTAGTTTTTTTTATTTTACCAAAAATGAATCTATCACTATAAATTGATATTACAAATACATTTTATACCATTAATTATTTTTAGTAAATGAACTAAAAAAAATATATTTTTCCAAAAAATATATATGTATATATATATATTAATTTTTTTTATAAATAATAATTATTTTAATAAAATAATATAATGATATGTTTTCATTGAAAAAATATATGTTTATGTTATAATATATACATATATGAAATAAAATTGATAAAAATGAATATAATTTTTGGGGACTTGAATAAGATCGAATGTAGTAAAAAATAAAAAATAATAATGTCACATATATACATTTAGATTATATATATATAATATAATTTTTTAACACAAAATATATAATTATTAATTATTTTCAATTTATTTAATTATATATAATTTTTTTATACATCATTTTATATTTCATAAATTATACCAATAATATGACACTATCATCTTTAAATTTAATTTCTCATGAAATAGTGGATCACTGTTACCATGTCCTCTATTGTCCCGCAAGGCCCAGTTAATTTCATTTTCTAGTAAATAATCTGATTATTATTAATTTTACTTTATTTTATATTTTTAAAATTTTTACATTTCTTATCCCTTTATCCCCTACATCACCCCACACCCTTCTATTACATTATGTGTTAAAACCATAACCAATATGAATCTGAGCAGTATGCCACCTTCCTTAGACCATGGAATTAGGCTATATCTCATTATGATTTCTCTTCTGTTAACCTTCAATTATAATTCATTCTACCATCCTCTATTATTATTCTCTTTTAATTGTGATATTACCTCTCTTCTATATGGAGTGGGACCCATCATAACCCTAACTAGATTTTGGGTGATTTATTATTTAATTCTGGATTGTTAGTGATTGTGATCCCCATTTGTTATTTTATTTTCATGCTGTTGTGTTTGTCATTTTAGACACAGTTTGTTAGCCCCGATTTTGTTTTTTTGATTATCATATATTCTATTATTTTTTTCTGTAATGGGGAAAAATGAAAGAGTGATAATTTTTCTCTTATAGTTGTAGGAAGAAAAAAATTCTTTTTAATAACATGACACATAAAAAATCGTTGAAAGTATATTATTCATCATCATTAAATGGGTACTCTACCATTAAATTATTGAAAAGATTCACATAAAATTCGAAATAATCATCAACCTGAGAATTTAGCTCACCCACGTTGTCGCGACCTTCAACAACAAAATATATTGATATCCTCTAACAACAAAACATAATATTTTACAACTGTATAATCCTAATAATGTGTTATAAGTATCCAGAATGTGGACAATATGGTTATCAAATAGCAAAAGACAATTTCATGTTTCATCAGCATCGAATATTTGTCATAGATGCATCTGGTATTTTTGGGCTTATATACATTGAAATCAGTCTATAATGTGAGTCTTCTACATGGATTCCAATGATCAAAATGGAAATATATTGTGATGATGAGTGTTATTTTCACATCTAATACATTCCTGGATATTATCTTCAAGAATCGGTACACATCAAGAATTATTTCTGGTCCAATATATGGAGTGTGGAATGACTGGAATAATATATTTTGTTGGATACTATGAGTTATCATTTATTAAATATTGGATGATATTCTTGGCTAAAATAGTTACCTTTTTGCTCCCTTATATTTGTGTTAATGTCTTGTATAAATGAAATTTCATTCAATTACTTGATGATAAAATACTACATTCTGTATTCACTAAATATTTAATTTACATTAATACATTTTTAGAGGCATGGTGTGGGAGAGTAACAAACATCTTATATTGTTGGGACTAGATTATATAATTTTGAGTTATGTTTCACTGTTAATTGAGGTTAGGGACATTCTAAATGGTTTAGGCTACATTTTAGACAATATTATTTTTCTTTTTATATCACTCCTTTTTATTTGGAATTGTTTTGGTGAGTGGATATCTTCTGTTAATTTGGGGTGTTTTATTTTATATTAACCTATCATATCATTGTTTCATTTTTTATTTTTTTTCTCACTAATTCTATACTACGTTTTATGGTTATTTATTGATGAATTTTAGTTCATAGAGTCTGAAATAAATTCTATTATGATGATATATCATTGAATATATTTATGGTGTGTTTTTTAAATCACATTTCTTCAGGTAAGTCATGCATAGTTTTGAGTTTTAATACATGATGTTTTTATTGTGAAATTTATATGTCATGATTATTTTATTAAAAATAATAGTTATTTTCGTCATAAAAAAATTGATTTGATGTTAATTTTAATGTCAAATGTTAAATAGATTTTTCACGTATCCTACTAAAAATAGTTTATTTACATAATATTATATTTGTTTAATTATAAATCATTTTAAGTATTCACTAAACATATGAATGTGTGCACTGAATTTTCATTCAAATGCGATGAATCTGTTTTCATTTTAGTGGAATGATATTGGAACCGTTTTACCTTTACTTTTTGGAAGAAAATATCATCATCAAAACATGATTTCTCTCTATTGATTTTTTATTTTGAGGTTTTAACATATCAATATGTTCATGAAACAAGGTTCAATGTATGAAAAACCATATTCATTCAATATTACAAGAAGGTTATTTTCACAAGTTTCAATTTAATTATCTCATAGTTTGAGGACTTTTAGGGAATTTGGATTCAAAATAAAAATCATCATTTAGCCTTGTATATTCATTGCATCACCACTATAATTTAGCCCTTATTTTATCTATTTTTTATATCTAATGATACATACATTTGTTAATCATGATTTCATGTTGAAATATAAAAAATTGGAAATTAATGGAAACATGGATAATATGGTGATCTCTTTTTCAATGAATTTTATACTATATGTGAATTCATCTTAGACAAGTAAATGACACTAATATCACATCCTTATTCTATAATTTTTTAATCTGGGTTGTATTATTTTAATTGAATTTCATTTCTATAATCGATGGTGAAAAATGATTATAATTTTAGATTGAATCACAGTTTCATTTATTAAGAAACAACGGTGATATTTTTTTCGATAAATGTAGAGGATAAGACATATTTCCTTATAGGATTATCACTTTCACATGTAAATTTTATATTATGAATTTTATTCTGAAGTATATTATTGATACCTGATTTTTGATTTTGTCACCATCCACTTTCTGAAACATTCTTCTTTTTAAGTGTTCTTGTGTATTTTATGGTTATTTTTTATTTTAGAGTTGTGATTAATATTAAAAATATTAAAATTCAATCCCAATTTATACTTTCCATTTTCATAATTCCTGGAAATGGGTATTCTTTATATATCATTGTTGTTAGATGGATGAATTTTTTTTGGTTGTGGAATCTAGTCAGACCACCTTAGGGTTATTGATTCAAATCTCTTTATGATCAATAGAAGATAGTTTCATTTCATTTGTAATGATTTTTATATAATTCATTTAATGGAAAACTATTTGAATTTTTTTTGTGTGGCCAGAATGTTATACCAAATGGTGCTTATCTAAAGTTGAGGGAGTGGGGAAAGGTTCCCCTTCCGTATAGAAGGGTTGTCTACTATAGTTAAATGGATTAAAATGAAGTTATGAATGTTTTGATACACTATAGAATATAATATTTCAAGTGATGTTATGGGGATTCCATGAAATTGATGTCAAATATATGCCATAAATAGATTGAATACGTAGTTTCATTGAGATTCATTTAATGTTTATTAGTGTTTGAACATGTTTAATGTTTTTTGTAATGTGTTTTTTGAAGCTTCATGTATTTTCCTTATGTCTAAATATTTATTATAATTATATTAGAACATTGTTTTTTAAATATAGACTTATTTACATGGTATTTTATATAAGGTAATTTTATAATTATTATATAATAAATATAATAAGATATTATAGTTTAATATATAAACAGATATAATATAAAATTTTAACAATAAATATTGGAATACCAACATTTAGAGTCTAATTTTCCAAAAAATATTATTAGTTATATTAATATGTTTCTAAACATTTCTGTAAACATATATATTTTATATTTTGTTATTATTATAATTTCAATGTAACCATTCTATATGTTTCCATAACATTTAACTCTAGTGTTTTTACCAACAGTGTAGGGACATGGCATTTCATGTGGGTAAAACGTTTTACCAAAAGAAAATTAAATATTCACAATTGATATACCCATTTTGTAAGAATCTAATTATATTGTGGGTTATAAATTAGAGATCTAAATTTTTTACATTAAATTTCCCTTTTCTTTGAAAAATGGTTTTATATATGATATGTCTCAAAATGGAAGTATTTATAATGAAAATAGTGGGAGATTATGAGATTTAATTATGAACCACTTGATTTTGTATTTACATTTCTAAAGTTAACAAATCACTATTCATTTTTAATGGATTGTAATGTTAGGAAAATAGTAATAGAATTATAATGTTAGATGTAATTGTATGATAAGTATTTGTCAATATGGAATCATGGGGAGAGGTATGATATCCATTATTGCACATTATGTAATGTAAAAAAAATTAAACGAAGAACCATATGTTATACCATAATATATTCTATTCTTATGTATTAGTTTTTTTATAAATATCTAAATGGATATATGTTTCATAGGTTATATAATGGATAATAGATGTAATTCTAGAAGTTTCCACTTCCTGTGTGAATCTTTCATTTCATATTTATAGAAGAACCATAATTTTATAGAATATTCATATAGTTAAGATGACTATTATTGTAGATGGAAGTTATAACCCACCCCCACCCCCAATTATAAGGAATATAGTACACACTAATTGATTTATGAATGAGTTTCCCCAAAAATATGATAGTTTAAGATAACAAATATTCTATTTATTGAATGGGTAATTGGAACAATCCAATTTTATAACATTATTCTTCATAAATTGAATTTTTTGTCAAAAGGTTTTAAAAATATTATAGGGGATACAACCCATTAAAAAAGCTCATATTGACATTGAATCATTGGAAAATTGTAATTACCATGACCCCAGTTTTCCAGAGCGTGTACCTTTATTTATATGGCTGAAAAATATATGTGATTCCAATTTATATGATAGATATGTTTTCTCATTTTTTAAATCATTTTACATTAATGAAATCTATTTTACACTAGTAAAATTAAAAAAAATACTACATAGAAGAATATTATGAATTTTATCCTTGGATACCCTTTTAATGACGAGTTAGTCATAACTTCGGGAATAGAAACAATATAAAGAAGAGCTGAAATTCATAGGTGGGGTCTTGTAAAATGGAGTGAATAAAAAATAAATTATAATAAGAAACATGTAGAGTTCCTTAACTAAGCATAAATTAAACTTCATTATAATGTGGCCTATATATGAAGTGAATAATAGATGATAAAATAAATCCATATTAATAATCACATTATCTTGGATATGGCCTTGTATAATCTAACTAAAAAGTAAATCGCCTAAAACAACAATAATGATGTTACAAATAAATTCAACAGATGTTCAATAAAAATATATCCTAAAGATAGTAAATTTTATGATCAATCCACAAGATAAATTATATCTCTGGGTAGAAACATTCATGATTTGGCCAATTGATTCATCTCATGAGACAATTGATGCATTGAGGGTGTTGTGTTACCTAATCCTAAACACATATATTCCATGCCCAAAACATTATACAAATATAAATTATATATTTAATTCATAACCTATTTTCCTTAACATCATATATCACTATTTAGTAAAAGATATATATTTATCATTATTCCCCCATATATTTATATATCTTCTAAAGTAATAACTATTTGTGAGAATGTTATAGAAATATAAAATAATAATATCCATGATTCATGATTAGTTATATTTAAGATAAATTTAATATTTATTGAATTAATATGATTAATAAATTATAGGTGATGTTTTCACACAACATTAAAGTTAATTTTTTTATAATACAAAATAAGCTTCAATGGAATATAATTTTAGAATAAATCATTACAATGATCATATCATATAAGTTGGAATTAATCAAAATGACAAAATTATTTCTATATATTGTAAATAATTATATTAAATTTATAAATAAAAAATAGGCAAATAAATATTCCTTTCAAACCTAATCATAGAAGGACACAATCCATGAAGATTATGTTTTACCCAATGAATGGAAATTGTGTTAAGAGTTTCCTTACCACATGATTCCATTTGGTTTTACATAATTTATCTTCGTATATTGTGGTTATAAAATTTTAATTAACTTATAATAAAACCATATTAATATTTATAATATCATAAACGATCCAATTATAACTTTTTACCACCCATTTAATAATAATTTTTACTCATTACACTACTTTGTTTGTTAATTAAATTATTTTCTCATAGCATTTCTGTGATGAAATTTATGTAACATACACATATTATATTGTCAAAAAATCAATTGAATTGAATTAATTTCAAATAAATAATTACAAATATATATATATATATATTAGAATAATGCAGGAATGTTGTATGTGGAAAATGAATAACATCACTTTATAGAGATAGTAGGTCATATGCATACATTGGTGTTGGTATAAATTACAAAATATTTAATGGATAATGAAGTAAATAATATATTAATATTTCAATAATTAATACAACGTAATAATTATCATATATTTCTATTATTTCCATCATTATAACATTCTAATTAAAATGGGAGTGTAAAAAAAATTCAATATATAGTGGACATTGTAATCCATATACAAGAACCCATGTTGAATTCATTTTTCCTAATATAGATAAAATGTACTATATGGTTTTATGATAATAATAATAACATATGAGAATATATATGTTACTTTATGTAAATGAATATAATTGAAACAACACGTGAATAGGATGTTCAAGAATAAATAACCACGATTTAGTTTATAAAGATGATTAACTCTTCTTTGGTACACGCCCATTAATCAATTATGCTGTCAATTATTGGTAAATTAGAATAAAAAACCTCTAAAACATGGATAAATATATTTATGTGACTATTATTAAGGTATTGGTTGAGATATATGGCTCAATATTGTCTGAATAAGAGATTTAAGGGATTTTATTTCATAAATGAATTGAGGGCCACATTAGGAATTTATAAAAAATATTAAAATATAATAAGAGTATTCTTTAGAAAATGATGTAATAATGGTCTATAAGTGAATATTGAATGAAATTTTAACCCATATATTTTCCCCTTCTTGATTATTTTATATATTATTAATTTTTAAAAATATAATAAAATATTTCTTTCATGAAATTTCATTGTTTTCAATACCGATAATAGTCATTACAAAAATACTAAGAATATAGAAATAAAAATAAATATTCAAAATAATAATCTTAATACCTTATTAAAATTTCATAATAAAAATGGAAATACATGAACATCCTCAAATGACTCATAGTATATTAATATTAATATTTTTTATATCATTTATTTGGCTTTTCCATTAATTGTGTAATTAGTGAATCATAATTTCGTAATTATTTAATGTAATTATTTTTTAATTGAGGATTAAAAATAATATATTACGATGAATGTAAATATTTTATATTTCAAAAGACTATCCTTGGTCAAAAATATCTAGCATATGACCTCAATATGTTATAATTATAAAAAATAAGCTTATAAATAAAGTGAATTTTCAAGAACTCAAATACGACAGGTGACTTCAGGCCATCCATGTTGATAGTAATGACCTAAATTATATATATGGATTATTTTTTTCAAAAAATACACATCTAAATAAATTATGAGATGATTAATTTTAATTTTATAATCCTTTTCATTTTGTTTTTTATCAAAATTACCTGATTTTTCATTAACCATTGTAAAATAATTTTTAGGTTTACTATTTATATTTTTGAAAACTTAAATTATCATAATTTAAAATAAATTACCTCATGATTCTAGATATTGAGTACATTGTTCCTAATTGAAATCCATGAAGTGGAAGAAGTTCATTTAAAATCACGCTAGGAAAATTAAATGAAACTGGTTTTGAGAAAACTTTCTGATTATATATTAAATTATTTTGATACCAATTTTAAACATAATTTTTTTTCCAAATAATATTTGGATAAAATAAAGTATAATATAAGTAATTTTAATTTCAAATCATCATAACATAGAAATTTTATATAGTATAAATAAAAATAAAATATTAAATAAAATAGTTATATTTCAATATTCACTAGAAAGTAAATATTAGCATAAAAATAAAAAAGCATACCCTAAGATAATTTTGAAACATAAATTTATAAAATGATGTTTAATTTTTAAAATATAATTTATATTTGTGTAGAATATTATTCTAAAAGAATTTCCACTAAAAGGCGGTAGAAGTCCAATTAAAAAATATATCCTTTAAATGAAAAATTTGAATTTGTTTCACATATAAAGATGATAAAAAATATATTATGGATATAAGAAAAATTTGTTGAATATATAATATATATAAATTTTTATATGATAATTCAGTATTATTTTTTAATTTAATTTATTACTATGATCCTCCATTGGGCGCATAAAAATAGTTTTGTTTTTAATAACATTTCATTTATATTGAATAGGTTTATGTATTATTGTATAGTTAATTGATTAAAAATGAATTATATAATCTTTTGTAAACAAAAGTTTTATAAATTTAGTAAATAATTTTGATAGCTTCAATAGATATTATTATTTCACATCTATTATATTGAATACTAACATTTACATATTGATGTAGTTCTATAAAACATGGTCTAGAATGTAACACATGTTGTTAATGAAACTCAATATTTTCTGTAACTAAAGTTGACATATTGTTGTGTGTTCTCTATGTTACTATCTAATATTTCAGTTATGAATAATTATCATTGTGTTTCATATGAATTAATTATGAAATATAATAATGTTATTCTAACAAGAAAATGTGTAAATGTCTTATGTGTTAAATTCTCTTAATCATAAGTAAATTATATCTTCACAATTCTTTCTGAATCTCATCAATTATGGGACTGATATTTTCAAAAAAATAAACAATCCCACAAAATAAAATAATTAATAAAAATACTCCTTAATATTACCTAATGTGATATATAATGAATAAAAAACTAGACTTCTAAAAATTTGAACATTGGTGTACAGTGAGAATATGAACAGTGAACATATAAGTAACACTGAAATTATAATGAATAATTATAGATATAATATATCAAATAATTTTGGGTTTTCTAGAAAAGGGTAATGACCTCAATTTTATAGACTACATAGTTGTATAATGGGCCATTGATATCATCAAAAATGATGATTAAAGGATAAAAATTATTTAATGATCTTTTCAATAAAGATGAGGAATAATTTTAATATATTATAACCTACAGAATGATATTTAATTTATATGTTTCTATTTTATATTAACAATTTCTCAATTTGATATTTTATTATTCAATTTCCAATTCACCATTATTCCATTCAATAATTATCCAAAAAAATATTTTTTGTTCATAAAGCCTTAAAAATAATTTTCTAAAGATTGTAAGATCCATATAAGATTAAAACGAGGTTCTTTCAAGCTCACACTATTTAAAAATTCCAATATATGTATCAGACATTATATAATATGTATAAATATTCATACTGGGTAGTAATACAATATACATTAAAACATAATCAATAGTTCTACATAAACCATATAAAAAATAGTTGACTTCATGAACATTACGTAATATTACCATCCAAAACATTAGAATTTTTTCTAACATAATTAGTTGTATCCTATTTTCATTATCCATATCAATAATCTATTTTTACGAAGATACTTTCTCCACATCAAAGCCACTATAAAGATTATCTTTTCCCCAGTAACTTGTTTTCAAAAATGATTAACATTTTACTATATTCATTTTTATGTTACAAATTTACATATTTATTCACATCCACTACGAAATAGTACTATAGTAGAATATACATAAAAATAATTATTATTATAATGATAATATAATCAATCAAATAATTTTAGAAAATATGTCATTGATCCAAATACACAATCATATTAAACACTCAACATAGATTCTATCAATAAAAAACACATTATATTGATCCATTAGAATATTATATGGTATATTCCCAATAATCATGATGAATTTCGTTTCTAGCATAAAAATTTTCTTAAAGTTGAATCAATATATAATAATATTTTTATTCTTCCCATTTCATTTTTTCCAGGTGACAGTTTTCTCCACACTAATAACAAACTATCTATCCTTTCATGAATTTCCCGGGAGAATCATTCCACAGTTATCACATCGTGGAAAATCCTCCATTTTCCATTTCACATTATCTATGATTTAATCAGACACCCTATTATTCACTTCTATACCACTAAATCCATAACTCTTGGATACTACTTTCACTCTTTTGATAGTATATAAAAATATTTCATCATATGAAACAAATGTTTGCGAGACCAGCACCAATCCATGACATGGAAGAATAAAAATCATAAAAATTTCAATACATGGCATTTTTTGATGCACGTGTAATCTATTGATTACCTTAATATCCTTATAATGGAAGAATCATAATAGTTATGGAATTTTTTATCATTTTTATTTTAACTATGGGAATTTCTATACATCAGTATTTTTCACATATGAATGGTGTATTTCATAAAGAATGTAACTAGTAATTTTTACTTTTTTTATGAGTTTCATTACTTATTCCTCCCTGGTATTATGGATCAATAACTACCAATGATATATATTTCCAATGAGGAAATACATTATAGGTGTAACCATTTACTTTTTGTCACATCATAATGTTTTAAAAATCATCTCCGAATAAATAATCCATTTCAATTTTTCTATTATATCAGTATTCCAACAAAATAATGGTGTCCTTTGTTGCATTATGTGATATAGTATCAATGAATCTGGATATAGAACACAATTCTCTTATTAATCAAGGTTATTTTTCATAAACTAATTAATCATCCATAATATATGCATATCTTTCTATTTTCTAATACTTATAGTATCAGCTTCCTCGGTTGATAAATATCTATAATTTTTTTGAATATTAATTACCTTCTTCCATCCATGTGTTAATTCTAAAGAATGGAATATACTATATTACCTCATAAAATTAAGAAGTACATATAATTATAAATATGGAACAAAAGTTAACATAAATTTATATATTTATGAATGAAAATATCATAATCATAAACATGGATTTTTTTGCATTATTCAATATTTATCAACTACTAGGATTTCTTTTATAATATATGTTTTCCTAAATAATGTTCATAATGTTTCTACTAAACACTGTATGATGCAAACTCTAACAACCCAAAACCAAGTACCACAGTGGCTGTGCAATACATTGTTTTACTATCAAAGACACATCATTAAAATAAGAAGGGACATATTATTTTTGAAAGTTCTGAAACAAGTTCGCATACATGAAATTCATTTTAAAAAGGGAAAAGAAAATAAAACATATACAAAAAAACGAAAATAAATAATATCATTGAATAAAAATTCAAGGATCGCTTCTATAGAAGCTAGAGAACAAAAAAATAAGGGTGTAATTAATTATTCTATATTAGTGAAATAAAAAATAAATATAACATGAATAAAATAGAATATTAAATTATTAATGGTAAATAATTGATAAAATATGTCATTAATCGTCTTCATGACAAAAATATGGAAGTAATTAATGATGATCAAATAATTCCATAAAAATATTTAGATGATCATGAAACATTAACATTGATATTATAAGAAAAAATGACCACATTGAATAAAAATAATATTTGAATTCATTATAGTAGACACCAGAACTATCAAGATATATCCTCACGATATTTATTTTCAACATATATTCACATGATAGTTTATATTTGTGGGTTGAAACTCATGTGGTTATGACAACTAATTTATCTCATGGGACTACCTATGCAATGAGGGGATTGCATTAAATGGTCCCAGATATTCAAATATCTATACAATTAAAAAGATATGGATTTAAAATTACATCCCAAAATATTCAAATATCTTTCAAATGTATCATTATCTGTAAAAATGTTTTACAGCTTCAGAGATAATAATATCCCTGATACAATATTTTGAATATTAATGAATTTTTAAATATACAATGAATGATGATCATAAATATATAAAATTTTACTATATACATTGTATAATAACTAATTGGTTTATAATGACAAATAAATAAATTGGTAATATAAATAGAAATGAAATACTTATAAATATATTATTATTGATGTCGAAGTTAATAAAAATCAATTAATTATTCCTATCAATTATAAATACACATTAAATATGAGGAATTAATACATTGTATAATCAAAATTAATTTCACAATTAATCTAATCTTGGCATAATCATTAATATAGAATTCGAACCTAATAAAATGAAAATGAATTATGAGATTCCTCGCATCATGATTACATTTGGATGTATATTCATCATTCTCTAGATTAATGGATTAAATCATTATATTTAATTATAAAATAACTATGTTAATATTTGTAACAAAATATAGGGTCCTCTTATAAAATCTGACCACATATTAATTAATAATATCGTATATATTTGACTCTTTCAGGAGTTAATTTCCTTGTTTTTTCATACATATTCTATCATGAAATGAAAAATACATGGAAATATTATATAGTAAAATCATATATGAAATGATATTATTGATATTAATCTCATTTTGTATCAATATATACATTTTTTACTATATTTATTCATGAGTTTATGTGTAAAATGAATAGCATTGCTTCATGGACACAGTAGGTCTAATGTATACTTGAGCGGTGATATGATTCACATAACATGGAATGAGTCGAGAATAAATGATATTTTTTCAGAATCCATATCAGGTAATAATTATTATATATATAAATTTCATCAATCAATATAACCATCAAATATAAATTGGGGAGAAATAAAAATTACAACACGGCTTGGAGACAATAAGACATACAAACACACATGGAGTGCATTAATTTATCATATGAAGGATAAAAGGTTGAATATGTTTTCCCATTAATCATAAAAATATGTTATCTTATATATGGTACTATTTTATTACATAATCACATATAAAATCACATGAAGATGACGTATAAGAATAAATAAACATGAAGGTGTCAATAATGTTGATTAACCAACTTTGTTGGACACCAATTAATCTCTTCCCAATGGATCTAGGGATTGTAATTTTGAAGGAACATAACAAATAGATCATTGATAAGTATTTTTATATGATAAATATGAGGTTATATTCCATGATAGATGTATCAATGTGGTTTGAAGAAGTTATGGAATGAGTTACCTATTATAATTGATATGTTGGGAACTTTCATAAATTCTCAAAATATTCGAATATAATAATTATTTTCTCATTAAAAATACTTCCTTATAGTATATAAATGACTAAGGTATGACATTTTAGACCATATAGTAACCCCTTTTTCGATTATTCAATATTTTTTTATTATTAAATAAATAAATGTTATTATATATTCCTCAATTATAATTACTTTGAATTTCGATACTAATCAATACATTCAAATTAAGAATATGAAGATAAAAAGATATCATCAAAAAAAAAATTATATATCTAAAATATGTCATAGTATTCTTGTTAAATATTATATCACTTTGATTAATTCATATAATATTATATATAATATTTTAATATCATTTTGGTTGTTGATTTAATAAAGCAATTTTGTGATCATTATTGTGAATAATTTAATCTTATTAATGTTCTAATATAAGAAAAAAATAAAGTATTTTGTGGAATATTAATATTCGATATTTTAAATTAAAATTTATGGTCAAAAATATCATATGGGTGACTACATGTTAAAAATGTTTTATTAAAAAATACAAGTGTATGAAATGTTTGACTGTTAAATAACTAAAACGCTATAAGGGACTTAATGTCATCAATGTTTCTAAAAAATTACTTAAATGTGACCCACATATAATTATTTTGAAACTTAATTATCAAATAAAATAGTGAAAATTTATAGGGTAATTTTATAATCATTATCATGTTATTTTTTAATTGATTACTCTATTCAACCATAACCTTGGTAATAAAAATTTCTTAGTTTACAATTCATTTATTCCAAAAATATGATCGGGATATTTATTAAATATAGACATCCAGATTAAATATATGGATATAATGTAACACCACAAGATTTCATAATATGTTATTTCCTCAAAGTAATTCAATAACTTACACTATACACAATCATGAGTTCATGAGCACCACGACCTACCAAAATAGCAGTTCGAAAACCGTTATTCATAGTATTATCTGAATTTTGAACATTATATAATCTACATAATTTTAGAATCCATATAACAAGTTTATTAGATATAATGTAAGAACGAATTCATTTTTTCAGATAAAATAATAATTTTAAAAAAATTACCGCCTTTTAATGGCGAACCCATCTTAAATCTAATATTTGACACTTTTATAAAATAAATTTTACAAATTAAACTTCTTCTTAAGAATAAGGACATTAAAATTTAGTTTGGATAAATTTTTGGTACTTTTCTGATAACATTCATTTTTTGATGAATAGTTAACAATACTAAAACTTAATAAAAACAATTGTTTTAATCAAAGTAATTTATACTGTTAAATTATTCATTTTAACAGTTTTGAATTATAATTAGATTTTATATTTATCATTTAACACAATGTAGGTCATAATAAGTAATTTCACATTTAAATTTGACATAATCAAATGACAATTTTTTGATAGTTTTTACTTTAAAAACCTCATTTTTGTTTTGAAAATGGGAATTAATTTTCAATTAATGAATGTTGATTATATGTTTTTAATTTGGTAAATTTACCTCATTTTTGAATTCAGAATATCAAATTTAGCTACGGGTAAAATTTTGGTATTTTTCTGAAAACATTCAAATTTTGAGAAATAGTGAATAACACCATGTTATTATTTAATACCAACAATTTATTTAAATAATCATTTATTTTGTTTAAAATTTTCATAAGTCAAAATATATATATACTTTTTTTATAACTTCAATTTAATTTATTGGAGTCGTTTTATAATAAAATTTTATGTATAAAATTTTATCGAACGTTTTACCGTCTTTTACCCACCTCTTAGCTGCACTTGTAAATTTGCATAAAACATAATTTTACTGCCTCTATGAGTTGAATTTAATAAATCAAGAAGAAATTATTTAAATCAGTAAGTAAAATGTGGTTCAATAAAGTGAATTTTTTTTTTGGAATGTTAACTTTTGACATATATTTACCACAGTTAAAAGTAAATAAGGCAATTAAGGTTAAAAATGATATCATAATTACCCATACACATATCCTATTTATATTTTATTAGTGTAATTCAACCAAAAACGACTTCATAAATAATAAATAATCTTTTAGGTCCATATGGACTAGATTGAGACCTTTATTATCATATAATTCAAAGAAAAGTTAAAAGTGTTAAATTCAAAGTTTAATAACTAAATCATTTTAAATATAGGGTTACACATAACATAAATTAGACTATAAATATTCATTATAAACGTAAAACTATTTCCTACATATTGGTTCTTTATTTATAATTTTTAAACAATAAATAGTTTATTTTATTAATGACACAATGATGATGCATTAATTACCTTTTTAATGAAGTGTTAAAATAATTGATATTATAAATACCCCAATAAATGTAATTTTTAAACTTTTTATGAATTAAACTAATATTATAGGTTAATATTACATGTTAGGGATTATTTAATGAATTTTTTTCTATTTAATAATGCTTTTATATATTTATAAAATACAAAATACAAAATACAATCAAAATTGACATAAATGAGTTTTAAAAAAAAATAATATATTATTTGTAACACCCAGAGATTTTATGAAAAATATTCATTTTAATTTCATTAATGTCTTGTGTTGTACGCTACACCAAAAGGAACTTGCACAACATGCATCCTTGACTTGCCTTTCATTACACGCAATCGTGACCTTCCTCGATAGCGTGTGTAGTACGTAATACTGAGTTTCACTAAACAACGATATGCTATTAAAATATTATAAAAACTAGCCGTTATGAATAGTAATAACCAATTTTTAAATTTTAGAAAATTTAGATCTCAAAATGGACTTCATTTTTGGATTTGGAAATATCGAAATTAGCCTAGGGTGAAATTTTGGTATTTTTCTGAAAACTTTCAATTTTTGATGAATAGTGAAACAACTAAGTGGTAGGTTAAAAACTGAATTTTTCATAAAACTTAATTTTACCGCTTCTGTGAATGGAATTTCGAAAATCCGAGAGACACGGTTAATATCAAGGACTAAAATGTGGTTCAATGAGATGAAAATAATTTTTTGGTGAATAGTAACTTTTAACTTTTTTTTACCACGGTTAAAAGTAAATAGGGTAACTAAGGGTAAATATGATATTAATATTACCCTAAAACATTTCCTAATTCTATTGGACAAATGTAATTCGACCAAAAACAAGCTTAGGAATAAAATATGACCATTTAGGCTCACTTGGATTAGATTAGGACATTTATTATTAATTTATTTAAAGAAGGGTTAAAACAGTTAAAATCAAAGTTTAATAAGTAAATCATTTTTAATATGGGGTTATACATAAGATAAATTAGACTATAAATATTCATTAGAAAGATAAAACGATTTCCTACCTAATGGTATTTTATTTTTAATTTTTAAACATTAAATAATTTAATTTATTTATGACACAATGATGATGCAGTAATTATCTTATTAATGAAATATTGACATAATTGTTGTTATAAACAACAAAATAAATGTAATTTGAGACTTTTTATGAATTAAACTAATTTTCTAGGTTACTATGATATATTAGTGTTGATTTAATCAACTTGGTTCGAACATATAATTCTGTTATGACTTTCACAAAAATCATATATCAAATACTGTCAAAATTGACACAAAATAGTTTTTAAATCAAATATTATATTATTAATTGTTATTTTATTCTTAAAAATCTAAGGTTCGGCCAAATGACTTAGATAAGGATATATATATTAATAATAAACAATTTGGGGTTCTTTTGGCATGTTATAGTAAGTGTATTAACCATATAGTAAAAGAAAACAAAAAGACACGGTAAAAGTTAAATTATTTAACTTAGAGTTAAATCTAATTGATAAGGTTAAAATAACACCCTAAACTTGTTTAATCCTATTGGTTGATAGGAGTTCGACCCATACCCACTTTAGCTTCGAAATAAGACCCTTTGGAACCATTATAAACCTATTTTGACTTTAATATAAAATAATATTTTGAGATATTCCTAAGGTGCCCCTCTCCTCCCTTATAAAAGGGCACCTCCTCCCCCTCCTCCTCACACCAATTTGAGCACTCAAGCTCGTCCAACCCCTGAAAAAATCTCTTCTCCACTTCCCTAGAAACATCCTAGAGGTTTTGGTCTTCCTCAAAGACCAATTTTAGTGCCCTAATAGGAGGTCTCAAAGAGGCGCTTCAAAGAAGAGGTAATTACCGTTACCAATTCTTTCATCTTTATTTCTTCTTCCAATTCTTCTTCTTAGGTTATTTCATTATGAAGTAATAACATCAGTATCACTCATATACTGATATGTTATTATAAGTATGAAACAACCCTATTTCACCATCTATCCATCCTACGGAAAAAGAAATCACCGCGCGTGCGTACGTACAGAATACCGTCTCCACGCCGTGGTGTAATCTATTTTCCACCACCACCTTACATGGATGGGTATAATGGTGTAAAGAATAACTATACATAGTTATTACAAAATAATATTGATTCTGATATATTGTATAATCCACTCCAATTCAATTCAATAATTATGGAAATGATATCATCGCTTGTGCATACGTACAGACTACCGTCTCCACGACGCGATGAGATTCATTCTTAATGATTAACCATTCATGAATGATTATAAAGTATATATAATAAGTACTAATGAAATATATGACATAATAATGATACTGGATTTATGTATATATATATATGTATGTAATCTACTTACTTCCATTCAAGATAATAAGGAAAGAAAAACAGCGTTCATGCATACGTACGGACTACCGTCTCCATGAACGGTGTTTTTCATTTTATTTATCTATCTATTATATATATATATATATATATACTGAATATATATGATATATAAATCATATTTTATATTCTGGAAGTAAGTAAATCATGATATAAGTAATAATGATGTCAAGAACAACAATTCAAAACACCTACGATAAATGAAACGATTTTACCCAAAACGCTTCTTTAACATGGAATTTACAAAAGAACGGGTAATATAATGTCATAAGTGAACCATATATGATATCATAACAATGAATATGATTCTGTAATTAGTCAATGACATTATTTAAATCATTATACAGGAGGTTCGGACACATACGAAGCAAATTGGACCTAAGGTAAGGAAAATATCACAATCTCATTTTTATCCGAGATTTTTTATTCGTAAGTATTTACTGGGGTGTATTTTATCATACACATCCATGTTTCATCAATATGTAATATTATTTCCATCCACCTACAATTGTTTAAATCCATTTTTACCCTTCGGTGAGTTTTTAGTAATATGTATGAAAGGAATCTTTTGTCGTTTTTCGTACGAGGTACTTTTTGACTTTTCCGAAAAAAGTACGAAGAATGTTTTTTTTAACTTATACGGCATGAATGGATTTTTAAAACATTATTTCCAAGAAACTTCTTTTACAAGTATTCAAGTTTATTTTTAATCATATTCTTTTATTTTAAAGTCGTATGACATGTTATGAAAGGAAAAATGTTTTTGAAGTAGAAAGGATATTTTCCTCAAGAATGGAGTTCAAGTATTTTATCAAAATTATTTTCCATCTAAGATAATAAAAGGGTTCTGTTTTTTTTATCCCTATTATTACATTGGTTTGATTATGTAGTGATGGAAATATTTTTATGAATTCATTTATCTTATATGAATTGTTTTATGATGTCATGTTGTTTAAGAATCCCATTTTTATTACATGGTTTATGCTATGATGTATGGTTTATGATTATGTTGCACACATAAGAAAGGATTCATTATAAGATGGGTGGGACCTATATCTCCCTCCAATGCATTGGGTAATGATTTTATATCTCATGAGATAGATAGGGCTGGAACGGTAGGTTATACCGGTTCAGTGAAACAGGACTGAAACGAGGGTTACTCGATTCAGAAAGGGACTTTGTCCACTAAGATAGTCTTGGGAATGAGTCTTGACTAACAAGAAATGATTCTCTATGATTATGTGTGAATGACACAAAGTTTCATGTTTTAAGTTATGATTATTGTGATTACATTTCACTGCCCTGATTTATCCCATGTTATGAAATTATGCTCTCTTTTGCAAGTTAAGATTTCCAAAATGTTATGTTCTTATACGATGTGATTGATATTTCTTTTGTTTACCCTTACTGAGCATTTGAGCTCACCCTTTTATGTTTTCTATTCCCTAGGATATAAAGAAAGGTTTTAGGTAAAAAAAGGGAAGATCTTTATAGGAGATGTTGGAGATCTTTCACCACGATTAGAAGATTACGTTCCGAGTTTCCAAAGACACTAAACTATTACGATCCTTGTGTGTGTGTTTTTGTTATGTACTAAGTATTCCGCAAATGTAATGTAATGTCAATGTACGATAAGCTTCGGGTCTCTACAGTTGGTATTAGAGGAAAGGTTTATTCAACCTTGGGAAACTAGGATGCGAGAACTTTAGTGAGATCCCTAGAGATATTTCTAAGGTATGTCTAGGGATGTCCCTAAGGATAAGTATACGTATAGGTTATAGTCCTAGAATTGCGCTAACGATATTAGAATTAAACCTAAGATGTTATATATTGAAGGTACTTCCCCTTATTATGTTGTTTTCCCTAGCAAGATTTTTGCCTCTCACACTATTCTTTTTGGGTTTTAGACGATGGCTGGAACCCGAAGGAACCGTGTTGATCAATGCAATGGACAATGAAATGATTGTACTCCTGAACAAACAAATGTTATGGGAGATGGAGTGCAAAATCTTATTGCTATACTTACACAAGCTATGAATCATTCTGGACTTCCAAATGAGCAGAGAAGGGAACAATATTCTATTGAGTCCTTCATGAGGCAACGTCCACCTTCTTTCAGTGGGTCTTCTGATCCACTTTTTGCTGAACAATGGATCAGTACCACTGAAAAGATATTTTCAGTTCTTCAATGTTCTGAACATGATAAAGTCATCTTAGCAGTATATCGTTTGGAAGGTGAAGCTGATCAATGGTGGAATCTTATCAAGAATACAAGGCAAAGAGATGAAATTGAGTCCATGGAATGGGACGAGTTCAAGAACTTATTTTTCAATAAGTACTTCCCTCGTATTCTTCAAACAAAGATGGAGAAGGAGTTTCTTGAACTAAAGCAAAAGGATGATGAATCTGTTGGTATATACGAAGCGAATTTTACAAGACTTTCAAGGTATGCATCTGGAATTATCATCCAACCTGAAAGTAAAGTTGATTGATTTTTCAGTGGCTTAAAACCAAGTCTTAGAAGGGCATTAGCTATAAGAGACTTCAGTAGCTATGAAGAAATTGTGCGTTGTGCTATCAAGGTAGAAATGGATGTTGGTGTTACATATCCATCTCGTGGTTTTGACAAGAAACGAAAGATGGAGTTCAAGGAGAAATCTCAGAATAATGGTGAAAAGAAGATGAATGTTTCCTTATGCACAAAGTGTGGAAAGAAGCATGGTGGAGATTGTCTTAAAGGGACTAGAAAATGTTTTAAGTGTGGAAAAGAAGGTCATCGAGCAGCTGAGTGTCGAAGTAATGGAAAAGGGTTTCTAATGATGTGAATAAAGAAAACACTGCAGAGAACGCACCACCAACACTTCAATGCTTCAAGTGTAAGGAAATGGGGCATTATGCTAATAAATGCCCTAATCCAAGGGTTAGTGATGATAAACATGAGCAACCACTGAAGGCAAAGGACAAAGGGAAGTCACATACGATCACTATTGGCAATGTTGAATATGACAATGATGTGGTGGAATGATTAAGTGTTTATGTAATGGGATTCCAAAATAATGTTGTATCATTGAGTATTGCAATATTTATTGATGTGGTATTCAAAGTGATTGAGATATTTTTTTGGAAATAAGATGATATGCGCATAATGAAGGGAAAATGAGAAAATGAAATGTTTAATAGTATTCATGAGCTCATGATTGATATAAGAACAAAGTGATATCATGGTTTGAGTATATAGAATTTTGAGGATTTTGGTATGTGGAAAGTGTTAACTTTAAACTGCATTCATGTTTTCACTAAGGTATTCAAGAGAATACATGATTAAGGACTTTGAATGTTTCGAATGTGACCAAAAAAACACATCTTATGATATATGGGGATCAACGATGGTATTAAATCTCTGGTAATCGTTTTCACTATGTTATGAGAGTGGACTGCAGTATTATGGATAAGCCTAAATATTGAAATGGATTATGTTGGAAATAAGTGAGTATTGTTTAAGGATAGAATTTTTTTTCGATATTATTGATGGGATGTTATAGTAGAAAAAGGACAACCTGGAGGACGGGCGACAGCCCATCGCTTCGGACAAGGCTGTGGGAATCGAACCCACAACCGAAGTGCGACTGGCCTTTATCGCCTACCACTGGCCTACAGGAAGTCCCTGTTTATTAGAAACTAGTTTTATTATATTAAGAAGTATGATATATGAAGTATAAAGTCCATTTTAGGAACCATATATGATTAATCTCACTATAGATCGACTTATGTATATAATTTTTGCTAACCTTTTGACAGATGGAATGACCTGTCATTCTATCACATGATCTACTAACACTTCACGAATAACAAATTCAACTTCATTTATTTAATAGATGATGTGGAAATTGTTAAAGGCACGAACAACAGTGATATTGTACCAAAATAAAGTAAGTATTTATTCTAATTCAAATTCTTTAACTTTAGGGAAACGATCTTGAAAACCAAAAATGTTGTCCTAGTGATCCTATATCCGATGAATCAGATGGTACCTTAGATCATCACAAATTTATGGCTTTGTGAATGCTGACTTTTCCATATCCATGTTCTCTACCACTATCCATCAGAACATGATGGTTAGATTTCTCTTCCATATCTAAATTTTCACCTATGTGGAAACCCAAAGATTAGTTTATTTGGGTAACCGTTACGTTTCATACTTTTGTTTTTAAAGATTGGTTTTGGTATTCCTTTTTATGATGTGGGTTTCTAATAAAGAAAATTTCAAGTAGTAAACCATTTATAACCCCGACGAATTTCGAGGGCGAAATTCATTTTAAGGGGGGTAGAATGTAACACCCCGAGATTTTATGAAAAATATTCATTTTAATTTCATTAATGTCTTGTGTTGTACGCTACACCAAAAGGAGCTTGCACAACACGCATACATGACTTGCCTTGCATTACACGCAATCACGACCTTCCTCGATAGCATGTGTAGTACGTAATACTGAGTTTCACTAAACAACGATATGCTATTAAAATATTATTAAAACTAGTCGTTATGAATAGTAATAACCAATTTTTAAATTTTAGAAAATTTAGCTCTCAAAATGGACTTCATTTTTGGATTCGGAATATCGAAATTAGCCTAGGGTGAAATTTTGGTATTTTTCTGAAAACTTTCAATTTTTGATGAATAGTGAAACCACTAAGTGGTAGGTTAAAAATTGAATTTTGCATAAAACGTAATTTTACCGCTTCTGTGAATGGAATTTCGAAAATCCGAGAGACACGGTTAACATCAAGGACTAAAATGTGGTTCAATGAGATGAAAATAATTTTTTGGTGAATAGTAACTTTTTACTTTTTTTACCACGGTTAAAAGTAAATAGGGTAACAAAGGGTAATTATGATATTAATATTACCATAACACATGTCCTAATTCTATTGGACAAGTGTAATTCGACCAAAAACAAGATTAGGAATAAAATATGACCATTTGGGCCCACTTGGATTAGATTAGGACATTTATTATTAATTTATTTAAAGAAGGGTTAAAATAGTTAAAATCAAAGTGTAATAAGTAAATCATTTTTAATATGGGGTTATACATAAGATAAATTCGACTATAAAAATTCATTAGAAAGATAAAACGATTTCCTACATAATGGTATTTTATTTGTAATTTTTAGACATTAAATAAGTTAATTTATTTATGACACAATGATGATGCAGTAATTATCTTATTACTGAAATATTGACATAATTGATGTTATAAACACCAAAATAAATGTAATTTGAGACTTTTTATGAATTAAACTAATTTTATAGGTTACTATGATATATTAGTGTTGATTTAATCAACTTGGTTCAAACATATAATTCTGTTATGACTTTCAAAAAAATCATATATCAAATAGTGTCAAAATTGACACAAAATAGTTTTTAAATCAAATATTTTATTATTAATTGTTATTTTATTCCTAAAAATCTAAGGTTCGGCCAAATGACTTATATAAGGATATATATATTAATAATATACAATTTGGGGTTCGTTTGGCATGTTATAGTAAGTGTATTATCCATATAGTAAAAGAAAACAAAAAGACACGGTAAAAGTTAAATTATTTAACTTAGAGTTAAATCTAATTTATAAGGTTAAAATAACACCCTAAACTTGTCTAAATCCTATTGGTTGATAGGATTTCGACCCATCCCCACTTTAGCTTCGAAATAAGACCCTTTAGAACCATTATAAACCGATTTTGACTTTAATATAAAATACTTTTTTTAGATATTCCTAAGGTGCCCCTCTCCTCCCTTATAAAAGGGCACCTCCTCCCCCTCCTCCTCACACCAATTTGAGAACTCACGCTCGACCAAACCCTGCCAAAATCTCTTCTCCAATTCCCTAGAAACATCCTAGAGGTTCTGGTATTCCTCAATGACTAATTTTAGTGCCTTAAGAGGAGGTCTCAAAGAGGCGCTTCAAAGAAGAGGTAATTACCGTTACCAATTCTTTCATCTTTATTTCTTCTTCCACTTTTTCTTCTTAGGTTATTTCATTATGAAGTAATAACATAAGTATCAATCATATACTGATATGTTATTATAAGTATGAAACAACC
Source organism: Viscum album (assembly GCA_963277665.1). Lineage (NCBI taxonomy): Eukaryota > Viridiplantae > Streptophyta > Magnoliopsida > Santalales > Viscaceae > Viscum > Viscum album. The sequence continues at coordinate 560,544,710 of OY728147.1, read as the reverse complement.
CTATTTCACCATCTATCCATCCTACGGAAAAAGAAATCACCGCGCGTGCGTACGTACAGAATACCGTCTCCACGCCTTGGTGTAATCTATTTTCCACCACCACCTTACATGGATGGGTATAATGGTGTAAAGAATAACTATACATAGTTATTAAAACATCCTATTTATTCTTATATATTGTATAATCCACTCCAATTCAATTCAATAATTATGTAAATGATATCATTGCTCGCGCGTACGTACGGACTACCGTCTCCACGACGTGATGAGATTCATTCTTAATGATTAACCATTCATGAATGATTATAAAGTATATATAATAAGTACTAATGAAATATATGACATAATAATTATACTGGATTTATGTATATATATATATATATGTATGTCATCTACTTACTTCCATTCAAGACAATAAGGAAAGAAAAACAGCGTTCATGCGTACGTACGGACTACCGTCTCCATGAACGGTGTTTTTCATTTTATTTATCTATCTATTATATATATATATACTGAATATATATGATATATAAATCATATTTTATATTCTGGAAGTAAGTAAATCATGATATAAGTAATAATGATGTCAAGAACAACAAGTCAAAACACCTACGATAAATGAAACGATTTTACCCAAAACGCTTCTTTAACATGGAATTTACAAAAGAACGTGTAATATAATGTCATAAGTGAACCATATATGATATCATAACAATTAATATGATTCTGTAATATGTCAATGACATTATTTAAATCATTATACATGAGGTTCGGACACATACGAAGCAAATCTGACCTAAGGTAAGGGAAATATCACAATCTCATTTTTATCCGAGATTGTTTATTCGTAAGTATTTACTGGGGTGTATTTTATCATACACATCCATGTTTTATCAATATGTAATATTATTTCCATCCACCTAAAATGGTTTAAATCCATTTTTACCCTTCGGTGAGTTTTTAGTAATATGTATGAAAGGAATCTTTTGTCGTTTTTCGTACGAGGTACTTTTTGACTTTTCCGAAAAAAGTACGAAGAATGTTTTTTTTAACTTATACGGCATGAATGGATTTTTAAAACATTATTTCCAAGAAACATCCTTTACAATTTTTCAAGTTTATTTTTAATCAAATTATTTTAATTTAATGTCGTATGACATGTTATGAAAGGAAAAATGTTTTTGAAGTAGAAAGGATATTTTACTCAAGAATGGAGTTCAAGTATTTTATCAAAATTATTTTCCATCTAAGATAATAAAAGGGTTCTGTTTTTTTATCCCTATTATTACATTGGTTTGATTATGTTGTGATGGAAATATTTTTATGAATTCTTTTATCTTATATGAATTGTTTTATGATGTCATGTTGTTTAAGAATCCCATTTTTATTACATGGTTTACGCTATGATGTATGGTTTATGATTATGTGGCACACATAAGAAAGGATTCCTTATAAGATGGGTGGGACCTATATATCCCTCCAATGCATTGGGTAATGATTTTATATCTCATGAGATAGACAGGGCTGGAATGGTAGGTTATACCGGTTCAGTGAAACAGGACTGAAACGAGGGTTACTCGATTCAGAAAGGGACTTTGTCCACTAAGATAGTATTGGCAATGAGTCTTGAATAACAAGAAATTATTCTCTATGATTATGTGTGAATGCCACAAAGTTTCATGTTTTATGTTATTATTATTGTGATTACATTTCACTGCCCTGATTTATCCCATGTTATGAAATTATGCTCTCTTTTGCAGGTTAAGTTTGCCAAAATGTTATGTTCTTATACGATGTGATTGATATTTCTTTTGTTTACCCTTACTGAGCATTTGAGATCACCCTTTTATGTTTTCTTTTCCCTAGGATATAAAGAAAGGTTTTAGGTAAAAAAAAAGGGAAGATCTTTATAGGAGATGTTGAAGATCTTTCACCACGATTAGAAGATTACGTTCCGAGTTTCCAAAGACACTAAACTATTACGATCCTTGTGTGTGTGTTTTTGTTATGTACTAAGTATTCCGCAAATGTAATGTAATGTCAATGTACGATAAGCTTCGGGTCTTTACATTATTAATTGGTACTCTTTTCCTAAATATATATGGTTCTGCCAATGGGATTAAATACTATTATATATGTCATTAATGAACCACTTGGGGTTCTCTTGGATGTTTATAGTATGATTATTAACCATATAATATAAAAATATAAAAAGACATGGTAAATGTCAAACTATTTAACTAAGAGTTAAATATAAAAGATAAGATTAATATAGTGACCCAAACCTATCTAAAACCTATTGGATGAGGGTTTTTAGACCCATAACCACCTTATACCTTAAATAATATATTTTTTATCCATTTGAAACTGAATATGAGTTTATTATAAAATAATATTTTATGATTTTTCTTAAGGTGTCCCTCACCCCTCTTATAAAAGGGCACTTCCCCTTCTCTCAAATTCACCCCTCCAAAGCCATTTGAATTGAACAAAACCTGCCCAAATATCCTCCAAACTATCCTCCCTTAATTTTAGTGGTATTAGTTTGATCAGAAATCCACCCTATGGATCCCTTGTGATCAAATCAATTGGAAAACCCGAAGAAGAGGTCATGATTTCACCATCATCTTTCATGTTTTTTTCCTCTTCCACTAACGATTTCTTTCTTATTACCATACCCAAACAATAATTCCAGTACATTATATATACAATGATATTATTATAAATATGGACCAACCATATTAATTATTTTATCCATCTTATTAATGATAATTTCACCATGCGTGCGTACAAACAGCTTACCGTCTCCACATCGTGGTGTAATTTGTTATTCAAAACTCTCATAGTTTGATTGATATAAGGATGAGTAATATATATATAAATAATGAAAATAACATGATATTGTATCAATAAAATTAATATACCATCCAATTCAACCCATTTAATGAAATAATATTTTTTCTCGTGCATACGTACAGATTACCATCTCCACGACACGATTAGATTCATTTCTACGTTCACCATTCATCAACGATTATAAAAATATATATTACTAATAAGTCTGTAAAATATGACATAATAATGATAATGGAATTATATTTATATATATATTTATATATATTAATGTACATACATATATCTTATTTACTTACTTCCATTCAATACGGAATGAAAACAAAAACAACGTTTATGTTTACGTACGACCTATCATCTCATTAAACTATGTTTTTTATTTCATATATCTATCAATTATAAATATTTATATTCTAAATATTTATGATTTATAAATCATGTTTTATATTCTCTATGTATTTAAATCATGATCTAAATGATTCAGTCATGAATAATAAGTTAATATATGTATGATAAAGAATGATATTATTACACGAAATGTTATTTTAACATGAAAATCATTATAAAATGTTTAGTATAAAGTAATAAATGAATCATATATGACAAAAAAATATTAATATGGTTCTAGTATATTCTAATAACACACAATGGTCATTATACAATGGAAAGTGCAAGGTAAGGGTTAATTATACAATGTCTTCATTATCTGAGGTTGTTTATACAGAATTATTTACTGGGATCTCTTTATCATCCACTTCCATGATTCTTAAAATTTATTTCAAAACATTTTTACTATGTACCAGAATATGGGTTAAAGTCATCTATACCATTATTTTACCTTATATTTTAATGGAAGGAATATTTCTGTCATTTTCCAAACTAGGTACTTTATATCCATTTTGACAAAATTAAGTTTAGAATGTATTTTTTAACATATACAGCAGGTGCAGCTATTTTCCACCTTTACAACATCTTCAAAACATCCCTAAAAATAATATATGAATAATTTAAAAATGTATATTCTTTTTATAATTATGATACTCTTAAATGATTTCAAAATAGAAAGAGATATTTCTCTCAAAAAGTTTTGATTTCATCTATAAAAACATATTCTGATAAATTTTACACTTCTTTGATGTTGATTTCTTATGATATAAGTCTTCCATATTGAATTTAATTTTCTGTGATATGTTTGACTCTGGATGAGTTATTTTTATTCCCTTCATGGTTTATGGTTAATGTATTGTAAATTTCATTTGATAGTTTTAATACGAAGGTTTATGTTATATTTCAAGCTCTTCTTTAGATGACTGTGTTGAAATAGTATGTTCTGGGTTAGGGATTGGTAAAATTAAGCCATCCAGGTTGGGGTCCATTTACAGTAGACTCTTCGCCTTGGTGTTTGGTTATAGTGTCTCTCCAGGTTGGAGTCTAGTTACAGAGGCTCTCAGAGTTGGTGTCCCGTTACAGAGGCTCTTTGGGCTGGGGTCCGGTTACAGTTAGCCCCTAGGTCCTGGAATGAGACATCGACACAGAAATTAAATCCTATAACTATACATCCCCTCATTATGAAAGTAGTTATTACATGTGATTATTCGACTAATATAATATACATGTGCATGTTTAGATGGAAATATTTGATTTATTTTTCCATAATTTTTTCATGTTTATGATTAAAAGGCTATTGTTTTTATTGAACATCATGCCTTAAAAGTTTACAGCTTCCGCTTAGTTATTTACCCTTATTGAGCATCTCATCTCACCCTTTTCTTATGTTTTATATTCCAAGGATCCCAATAAGTGTTTTATGTTTGAGATGCAGGCTTAAGCTAAGGGAACAATGGCATTTTCAAAGGATTTTGTGTGTGTTGTATTTTAGAATATGAAATCTATCCTTCATACATGTAATATATTTTCCAAGACTGCTAAATTGATCGTTCTTTTGGGACATGATACCTTTTAATCATTCCAATGTATGAAAATAATTCACCGTCTATGGGAATCTAGGGTTGGGGAGTTACAATTGGTATCATAGGAAGTTTAGCAACAACCTTGGAAATAGATTTCGATAAAATCTAATTAGAGAACTCTAACCTATGATAGACCTTGAGGATTAGTATAGAATAACTTCCTAGAATTATTGTTATGTAGAGATTTTTTGAGTTTTGCATGCAATACATCTCTGTCTGGATATGAGTAGGCATAGGTTGCTCTGGAACAAATTTACCTAGTGTAAAACCAAAAAACACCACTTTGAGCTAGTCTCGAACGGGAACGGGTGCACGACAACGGGTCTTTCTGTAACACCCCAAGAATTTATGAAAAATATTATTTTAATTTCATTAATTTATTGTGTTGTATTCTACACCAATATTACCTTGCGCTATACGCAACACCGTATTAGCTTGCAGTATACGCAACACTAGTCTTGGACCGTGTTACACACAATTTTGATAATAGTTATTCTACGCAGCATTGAGTATATATATATATATATATTAAATGTATAAATGAAATGTGGTTGGATTCTGTTATACAAAACAACGAAGGATTCTTTCATAACATGCAACCCTGACTTGGCTTGCATTACACGCAATCACGACCTTCCTCGATAGCGTGTGTTGTACGCAATACCAGGTTTTAATAAACAATGATATATTATTATAATATTGTCATGAACTAGCCGTTATGAATAGTATTAACTAAATTTTGAATTTTATAACATTATTATTTATCTTACACATTTTCTAGAACATGGTATAAGAACAAAATAAAATTTTCAGGTAAAATAAGTATTTTTCAAAAAATGCAGTTTTGCCGCCTTTTGATGGCGCACCCACGTTAAATCTAGTTTTTGACATGTTAATATGTTCAATTTGACAAAATAAAATTCTTCTTTTGAATCAGGATGTAAAAATTTACATTAGATAAAGTTTTGATATTTTTCCGATAACTTTCATATTTTAATGAATTGTAAAAACACGCAATATTTTAATTAAAAACAACTTTTTTCATCATAATATCTTATGTGGTAAAATTATAACATTGAATGGGTTTTAAGTATAAATAGAATATATTTTTACCATTTAATATAATGTATGTCATTAGCATTTATTTTACCTTGAATTTGTAGGTTAAATCAATTCAATCTTTTGCAATGTTTTAAACAAAAACCCGTTTTTATTCGACAACGGGATTAATTTTAATTTAATTTCTGCAACATCTGTGTATTGAATTTTAAAAAATGGATTCCATATTTGGAATCAGTGGGTCCAAATTATGTTAATAGGCTACTTTTTATTTTTGGGAATTATGAATAGTAACTACGGTAAATTTTATTTACCATAGTTAAAGGTAAATCAGGTAATTAAGGGTAAATATAATATTATAAAATTACCCTAACACATGCCAAAATTCTATTTGATGGCTAAAAGTAAACCCATATCATCTAAGGGTCGGATTAGATTCATTTTATGGACTTTTGACCATGAAAATAATTTAATTATTATTAAAACCAAAGAAAGTGACAACATCTCACTTTCTTAAATCTTATAAGTATAATAATTTTAACTTAGTGATAACCATCATAAAACTTCGAACATGAATAGTATACAGAAAGCTAACAAAATTATCTACATCATGAGAATTTATTTTGGGATTAAATAGTTATCATTAATTGTGACACAATAGTGATGCAGAAATTATTTATCTAGTGAAAAATCAAGAATATAGTTTTTATTAAACTAATAGTGACCATAGAAGGCACAAAACCCTGACCAAAACTTATTGGTAATGTAAATTGAAACTATAATCATCCAATGGTCGAATATTTGACCATTTGGAGTCTTATACAAGCAATTATGACACTTATATTATTTTATTTTAAATGATTCCAAAGTTGTCACCTTCATAATTTAATAAATATAAAAATTTAAATATTGTGATTTTAAGATGATAAATTGGAGTAAAAGTATTATTGTGAAAGTTAATATATTTATCTTAATCATAGGATTTTATTTTAAATTTTTATGCAAAAAATAAGTATATTAAATAATTATACAAAAATGATGTAGTAATTATTTTATTAAGAGATAAACCAAATAAATGGTTTTAAAAATAATAAAATAAATATTATATGAACTATTTAATGTGATACAATAATTTTATAGGTACATATGACCTATTATTAAAATATTAAAGATTTTATTTTGAACATATATTCTGTATATATTTTATTTAAATTCAAATAAATGAATAGTGTCAAAATTGACACTATTGTTATTTTATAAAAATAACATATTATAAAATTGTTTAAAAATCACAAAAATATTTAAAAATTATAAATTTAAATTTATATGGTCTATAATGTTATAAAGTAAACAATTATGGAAAATGCACAACAAATAAGTAATTATTTGTTATAATTTAAAATTTATAATTTTATTACCACAAATAAACTTAAATAGTTTAAATAAGGATAAATCAAAATGATAAGGTTTAAAATAAGATCCAAACATGTCTAAATTTGATTGGTTGATGAGATTACAACCCTATCTCATCTAAACTTCGAATATGAGTCATTTTTGTAGGTTTTTATGTGGGGTGAGATTTATTATAAATTAATATTTTTAATAATTCCAAAGGTGCCCCTCTCCTCCCTTATAAAAGGGCACCTCCTCCCTCTCTTCCTCACACAACATTCAGCCTTCAAGCTCGGCCAACCCATGCCAAATTCTCTTCTCCACTTCCCTAGCAACATCCTAGAGGTTCTGGTCTTCCTCAAAGACCAATTTTAGTACCCTAAGACGTGGTCTCAAAAAGGCTCTCCAAAGAAGAGGAGGTTCAGACACTTACGAAGCAAATCAGACCTAAGGTAAGGGAAATATCACAATCTCATTTTTATCAGAGATTGTTTATACTTTGAAATTTACTGGGGTGTATTTTATCATCCACATCCATGTTTCCTTAATATTTAATATTATTTGCATTCACCTACAATTGTTTAAATCCAATTTTACCCTTTGGTGAGTTTTTGTTAAAAGATATGAAAGGAATCTTTTTACTTTTTTTCGTACAAGGTACTTTTTGACTTTTCCAACAAAAGTACGAGAAGAATGTTTTTTTAACTTATACGGAATGAATGGATTTTTAAAACATTATTTTGAGGAAGCATCCTTTACATGTTTTCAAGTTTCTTTTTAATCAACTTCTCTTAGTTTAGAATTGTATGACATGTTAAGAAAGTAAAAGTGTTTTTTAAGTAGAAAGGATATTTTCCTCAAGAATGGAGTTTAAGTGTTTTGTCAAAATTATTTTCCATCTAAGATAATATAGGGTTCTATTTCTATCCCTATTATTACATGGATTTGATTATGTTGTGATGGAAATATTTTTATGAATTACTTTATCTTATATGAATTGTTTTATGAAGTCATGTTGTTTAAGAATCCCATTTTTACTACATGGGTTATGCAATGATGTATGATTTATGATTTTGTGGAACACATAAGAATGGTATCATTATCAGATTTTTGGGACCTATATCTCCCTCCAATGCAATGGGTAACGATTTTATATCTCATGAGATAGACATGGCTGGAATGGTAGGTTATACCGGTTCAGTGAAACAGGACTGAAACGAGGGTGACTCGGTTCAGAAAGGGACTTTGTCCACTAAGATAGTCTTGGAAATGAGTCTTGACTAACAAGAAATGATTCTCTATGATTATTTGTGTATGCAAAAAAGTTTCATGTTTTATGTTATGATTATTGTGATTACATTTCACTGCCATGATTTATCCCATGTTATGAAATTATGCTCTCTTTTGCAGGTTAAGATTTCCAAAATGTTATGTTCTTATGAATATGATGTGATTGATATTTATTTTTTTTACCCTTACTGAGCATTTGAGCTCACCCTTTTATGTTTTATTTTCCCCAGGATATTAAGAAAGGTTTTAGGTAAATAAAAAAGGAAGATCTTTATGCGAGATGTTGAAGATCTTTTACCACGATTAGAAGATTATATTCCGAGTTTCCAAAGACACTAAACTATTACGATCCTTGTGTGTGTTTTTTTATGTACTAAGTATTCCGCAAAAGTAATGTAATGTCCATGTACGTCAAGTTTTGGGTCTCTATAGTTGGTATTAGCGGAAAGTTTTAGTCAACCTTTGGAAACTAGGATGTGAGAACGTTAGTGAGATCCCTAGAGATATTTCTAAGGTACGACTAGGGATGTCCCTAAGGATAAGTATACGTGTAGGTTATAGTCCTAGAATTGTGCTAAAGATATTATAATTTAACCAAAGATGTTAGATATTGAAGTTACTCCCCCTTTATTATGATTTTTTCTTCTCACACTATTCTTTTTGGGTTTTAGAAAATGGCTGGAAACAAGATGATTCACGATAATGGAGGATATGATGGACAATGGAATGATATTATTCATGAGCAACCAAATGAAATGGGATTTGGAGGTCCAAACATCATTATTATGCCGAATCAGCAATCTCATAATGTGATCAATAAAGTAAAATTTGGTAAGTTTCCTGACTTGGCTAATAAGAGAAAGATGGAGTTTTATGATGATCATAGAGGAAAGAAAGTTCAATTTCCCCTATGTAAATCATGTGGGAAGAGGCATCAAGTAGAATGTTTCAAAGGAACTGGAAGATGCTTTGGGTGTGGAAGAGAAGGACACAATGCCAGTAAGTGCAAAGGAAAAGGTTCAGTTAACACCAGGGATGAGGATAATGGTATTGCTACGACATCAACAATGGTTAAATGTTTTAAATGTGTAAATTACGGGAATTATGCAAACCAATTCCCTAAGGGAAAGTCTCATGAAGAGAATCAGTATGGTCATATGGGTAGTATTTATGTGGATGATGATGTAGAGACTACAAATGATATGTGAGATGAAAGAATTGTTGAAGCTCGGTCAATGGTTTAAGAAGGTATTGGAATGATTACATGTTTATCAAGTGTAATGTTCTACTATAGAATAAAAAGACATCTAAGGATTTTTACACTGTTGCCTTTCCTTATGTTTTGAAAGTTTATGATGAATGGTATGAGTAACAATGAAAGTTTATTCAGATATTTTTTTGGAAAGTGGATGATATGAGCATAATGAAGTGATAAAGAGAAAATGAAATGTTTGACAGTATTAATGAGCTCATGATTGATATAAGGACAAAGTGATATCATGGTTTGATTATAATGATTTTTGAGGATTTTGGTTTGTGGAAAGTGTTAACTTTTAACTGCATTCATGTTTTCACTAAGTTTCAATGGAATACATGATTAAGGCCTTCGAATGATTGGAATGTGACCAAAAATATAGGAATGCAGTATTACAATATATGGGGATCAACGATGGTATTAAATATCTGGTAATCGTTTTCACTATGTTATGAGAGTGGACCGAAGTATTTTAGATAAGCCTAAAGATTGGAATGAATTATGTTGGACATAATTTAGTATTGTTTAAGAATAGAACTTTTTTTTGATATTATTGATGAGATGTTATAGTAATGTTGTTTTAGAAAATGGACAACCTGCAGGACGGGTGACAACCCATCGCGTCGGACAAGGCTGTGGGAATCGAACCCACAACCAAAGTGCGACTGGCCTTTATCACCTACCACTGGCCTACAAGAAGTCCCTGGTTAGTGGAAACTAGTTTTATTTTATTAAGCGGTATGATATATGAAGTATAAGTTCATTTTTGGAACCATATACGATTAACCATAAGATGGACTTATAACTTTTGCTAACCTTTTGTTTTAAAGAGATGGAATGACCAATCATTCTATCACATGATCTGCTAACACTTCACGAATAAAAAATTCAACTTCATTTATTTAAGAGAAGAAGTGGAAATTGTTCAAGGCACGAACAACAGTGAGATTGTACCAAAATAAAGTAAGTATTTATTCTAATTCAAATTCTTCAACTTTAGGGAAACGATCTTGAAAACCAAAAATGTTGTCCTAGTGCTCTTATATATGATTAATCAGATGGTACCTTAGATCGTCACAAATTTTAGGATTTCGGATTGTTGGCTTTCCCATAGCCATGTCCTATACAACTCTCCATCAAAAAATGATGGGTAGATTTCTCTTCCATGTCAATATTTTCACCTACGTTCTCCTAGGTGGATACCCAGTGATTAGTTAACTTGGGTAACCATTACGTTTTATACTTTAGTTTTTAAAGATATGTTTTGGTATTCCTTTTTACGATGTGGGTTTCTATCAATGAAACTTTCAAATAGTATACCATTTATAACCCCGATGAATTTCGATGGAGAAATTCATTTTAAGGGGGGTAGAATGTAACACCCCGAGATTTTATGAAAAATATTATTTTAATTTCATTAATGTCTTGTGTTGTATTCTACACCAATATTACCTTGCGCTATACACAACACCGTATTAGCTTGCAGTATACGCAACACTAGTCTTGGACCGTGTTATACACAATTTTGATAACAGTTATTCTACGCAACATTGAGTATATATATATATATATTAAATGTATAAATTAAATGTGGTTGGATTCTGTTATACAAAACAACGAAGGATTCTTTCACAACACACAACCCTGACTTGGCTTGCATTACACACAATCGTGACCTTCCTCGATAGCGTGTTTTGTACGCAATACTGGGTTTTAATAAACAATGATATATTATTATAATATTGTCATTAACTAGCCGTTATGAATAGTATTAACTAAATTTTGAAATTAATAACATTATTATTCATCTTACACATTTTCTAGAACATGGTATAAGAACAAAATAAATTTTTCGGGTAAAATAAGTATTTTTCAAAAAATGTAGTTTTGCCGCCTTTTGATGGCGCACCCACGTTAAATCTAGTTTTTGACATGTTTATATACTAAATTTGAAAAAATAAAATTCTTCTTTTGGTTCATGATGTATAAATTTACATTAGATAGAGTTTTGATATTTTTCCGATAACTTTCATATTTTAATGAATAGTAAAAACACGCTATATTTTAATTAAAAACAACTTTTTTCATCATAATATCTTATGTGGTTAAATTATAATATTGAATTGTTTTAAAGTATAAATAGAATATATTTTTACCATTTAATATAATGTATGTCATTAGAATTGATTTTACCTTGGTTTCGTAGGTTAAATCAATTCTATCTTTTGTAATGTTTTAAACAAAAACACGTTGTTATTCGACAACGGGATTAATTTTAATTTAATTTCTGAAACTTATGTGTATTGAATTTTAAAAAATGGATTCCATATTTGGAATCAGTGGGTCCAAATTATGTTAATAGGCTACTTTTTATTTTTGGGAATTATGAATAGTAACTACGGTAAATTTTATTTACCATAGTTAAAGGTAAATCAGGTAATTAAGGGAAAATATAATATTATAAAATTACCCTAACACATGCAAAAATTCTAATTGATGTCTAAAAGTAAACCCATATCAACTAAGGGTCGGATTAGATTCATTTTATGGACTTTTGACCATAAAAATAATTTAATTATTATTAAAACCAAAGAAAGTGACAACATGTCACTTTCTTAAATCTTATAAGTATAATAATTTTAACTTAGTGATAAACATCATAAAACTTCGAACATGAATATTATACAGAAATATAACAAAATTATCTACATCATGAGAATTTATTTAGAATTTTTTGGGATTAAATAGTTATCATTAATTGTGACACAATAGTGATGCAGAAATTATTTATCTAGTGAAAAATCAAGAATATAGTTTTTATTAAACTAATAGTGACCATAAAAGGCACAAAAACCTGAACAAAACTTATTTTCCATGTAAATTGAAACTATAATCATATAATGATCGAATATTTGACCATTTGGAGTCTTATACAAGAAATTATGACACTTATATTATTTTATTTTAAATGATTCCACAGTTGTCACCTTCATAATTTAATAAATATAACAAATTAAATATTGTGATTTTAAGATGATAAATTCTAGTAAAAGTATTATTGTGAAAGGTAATATATTTATCTTCATCATAGGATTTTATTTTAAATTTTTATGCAACAAATAAGTATATTAAATAATTATACAAAAATGATGTAGTAATTATTTTATTAAGAGATAAACCAAATAAATGGTTTTAAAAATAATAAAATAAATATTATATGAACTATTTAATGTGATCCACAAATTTTATAGATACATATGACCTTTTATTAATATATTAAAGCTTTTATTTTGAACATATCTTCTGTATATATTTTATTTAAATTCAAATAAATGAATAGTGTCAAAATTGACACTATTGTTATTTTATAAAAATAACATATTATAAAATTGTTTAAAAATCACAAAAATATTTAAAAATTATAAATTTAAATTTATATGGTATATAATGTTATAAAGTAAACATTTATGGAAAATTAACAACAAATAAGTAATTATTTGTTATAATTTAAAATTTAGAATTTTATTACCACAAATAAACTTAAATAGATTAAATAAGGATAAATCAAAATTATAAGGTTTAAAATAAGATCCAAACATGTATAAATTTGATTGGTTGATGATATTACAACCCTAACTCATATAATATTAGAATATGAGTCATTTTTGGAGGTTTTTAAGTGGGGTTAGATTTATTATAAATTAATATTTTTAAGAATTCCAAAGGTGCCCATCTCCTCCCTTATAAAAGGGCACCTCCTCCCTCTCTTCCTCACACAACTTTGAGCCTTCAAGATCGTCCAACCCCTGCCAAATTCTCTTCTCCACTTCCCTAGAAACATCCTAGATGTTCTAGTCTTCATCAAAGACCAATTTTAGTACCCTAATAGGATGTCTCAAAAAGGCGCTTCAAAGAAGAGGAGGTTCGGACACTTACGAAGTGAATCGGACCTAAGGTAAGGGAAATATCACAATCTCATTTTTATCTGAGATTGTTTATACATTGAAATTTACTTGGGTGTATTTTATCATCCACATCCATTTTTCCTTAATATGTAATATTATTTACATTCACCTACAATTGTTTAAATCCAATTTTACCCTTTGGTGAGTTTTTATTAAAAGATATGAAAGGAATCTTTTTACTTTTTTGTACAAGGTACTTTTTGACTTTTTCAACAAAAGTACGAGAAGAATGTTTTTTTAACTTATACGGCAGGAATGGATTTTTAAAACATTATTTCCAATAATCTTTCTTTACAAGTTTTCAAGTTTCTTTTTAATCAACTTCTCTTAGTTTAGAATTGTATGACATGTTAAGAAAGTAAAAGTGTTTTTTAAGTAGAAAGGATATTTTCCTCAAGAATTGAGTTCAAGTGTTTTGTCAAAATTATTTTCCATCTAAGATAATATAGGGTTCTGTTTCTATCCCAATTATTACATGTATTTTATTATGTTGTGATGGAAATATTTTTATGAATTCCTTTATCTTATATGAATTGTTTTATGATGTCATGTTGTTTAAGAATCCCATTTTTACTACATGGGTTATGCAATGATGTATGATTTATGATTTTGTGGCACACATAAGAATGGTATCATTATGAGATGGGTGGGACCTATATCTCCCTCCAATGCATTGGGTAATGATTTTATATCTCATGAGATAGACATGGCTGGAATGGTAGGTTATACCGGTTTAGTGAAACAAGACTAAAACGAGGGTGACTCGGTTCAGAAAGGGACTTTGTCCACTAGAATAGTCTTTGAATTGAGTCTTGACTAACAAGAAATGATTCTCTATGATTATGTGTGTATGCCACAAAGTTTCATGTTTTATGTTATGATTATTGTGATTACATTTCACTGCCATGATTTATCCCATGTTATGAAATTATGCTCACTTTTGCAGGTTAAGATTTCCAAAATGTTATGTTCTTATGAATATGATGTGATTGATATTTATTTTGTTTACCCTTACTGAGCATTTGAGATCACCCTTTTATGTTTTCTTTTCCCCAGGATATTAAGAAAGGTTTTAGGTAAATAAAAAAGGAAGATCATTATGCGAGATGTTGAAGATCTTTCACCACGATAAGAAGATTATATTCCGAGTTTCCATAGACACTAAACTATTACGATCCTTGTGTGTTTTTTTGTTATGTACTAAGTATTCCGCAAAAGTAATGTAATTTCCATGCACGTAAAGCTTCGGGTCTCTACACTTTTTGTCCTCTTGGTTACGACAATCCAATGGGATATGCTTAGGATAATTCACATTTCATTACAAGACAATATGAAGGATTCAGGAGTAAATACTATCTCAATGAAAACATTTTTGTTATTATAAATTATATCCATAAACTGTTCAATTTACATTAGGTTTTCTTTACATGATTGTGATTATTCATTCCAATTCATAAACAGACCTAGTGTATTACATTGTTTAGAAATAGTGCCCAATAGAAGGAATGATAACTCCAGCAAAATGTATAATCCAAAGAGTAAGGAGGATCATATCTTTCATGGTACTAAACCAATAGTTAAAAGGGAAATAGTATCCCATGTTTTCTCAACATATGATGAAATAATATCATGTGTTAATAAGATAAGTAAATAATTTTCTATGTCTTCTGGCTTTGAAGATAAGCAATAGAAGAAAAAGTTGTTAGAGGGAAAGATGGATAAATAGAACAGGGGAATGAATGATTTTCCCTTATGTGATAAATGTAGAAAGAACCCCCTTGGTAAATGCTTTAAGGGTATTAGAGTTTGTCATTAGTGTGGAGAAAAAGGACACCAAGTACATGATAGAATGTGTAAGAAAAAGGTTTTGAATGTAAAATTCTACATCTAGAAGGCTTTGGAAGATAACGTGAATCAATGTCTCAGTCATCAGAGTATACCATAAATGATTTTATTGGATAATAATCATGTTATGATACTATCTCAATTAAAGAGAATTGACTAGTGCTCTTATGTTGTGATTATAGATTTATTTCATTTGAGTGTTATTTCAATAATATACTGGTTATATGAATTATGGAGATAAATATGGATGGTACTACATTACTATTTTATTGAGGATTTGATATTATATGGTTCTATGAAAAGTGTCTTGATAGTATGCTACAGTTTTTGAAAAATACTTGGTTGATGGAACAGATTAATATTTTTTTTATTTCATATTTGTTGGAATATTCAAAATTTTTGGATATAATGGATATATCCAGTATTATATAACTAATAAGGGAGGATGAATGTAATCAAAAAAGTTTAATGGTAATTTAGTGAGTTACCATGTTTTAAAAGAATACATGATGAAGGATTTCACATGTTATTATGTGGCAAGAGGATCTTCATCGTGTTTAACATTCTTATAAATTTTTTATTGTTAGTTTGGATAGATGTATTTCGGATAAATCTAATTGTTGGAATGGATTATGATTGAAATTGGATTCAATTGTTATGGGTTTTTTATTATCATAAAAAGTAAATCACAGAGGTCGGGATAAAACTAGCCGTGTATGGAAAGGCCACAAGACTAGAACCGACAACTGAAGGGCGACAAGGGTGCATCACCAACCATTGGCCTACATGTTGTGCTGGATTTTATAATGTATTTTTTAAATTTTTTGATAGGATTCTTATAAATTCATTATTTTTGAAACACTATAAGATTAAGAAAAATAGAATATTTTCTTGGAGTGAAATATGAGTTTGTGGTAGAAATTTGTTAAATGATGTAACTCTACTTGTCTAGAATATATATATATATATATATATATATATATATATCCTCTCATTCTATGGCTAAATTAATTCATAAACATTAGTAAAGGGACTTCGTATCCATCTCCTTTAATTGAGACATCCTTTGATTTCTAAATGACTTTCTTTTATACAATGTATAAAACCCTTTGATTTTTCATTTCATAGGGAATATTTTTCTTTTAATCATTTTACTAAACAATAAAAAAGGAATGATATTTTTATATAAGTAGTGACAATGACCTTTATGCCGCCGCGATTTGAATTGGATCTTTGGCTTCCTTAACAAGAAAAAATGTTTTTTTTTTAAAATGAAAATAAATGCCATATACTCATTGTACATATTTTGGTATTGAATGTGGTTTTGATAATGGATTTGTTATGTCAATATATTTAAATGATATATTTTGATTGATGAACTCAATGAATCCCTATAAATATTTACGTTATCCCTCCAATTTTGTGTCTCTTATTTCCACCAATGTTCTCCTAATCAAGATCATAATTTTGTGGTGACCCTTTCATTTTCATTTTCCTCTTATTAAGACTAAATTTTATTAATCCAATTCCCGATGTGGGTTTTCCAACAAAGGTATTTTCTATTTTCAACATTTTAATTTGAAATAAAATGTTCAAATTGCGAGGATGTAATTTATTGAAGGAGGGAAAAATGTAACTCCCCATGATTTCGTAGTATGTTATTTCATCAAAGTAATTCAATAACTTCCACTACACGCAACACCGAGTTCATGCGCACGACGACTTATCAAACTGGCCGTTCGAAAGTAGTTCTGAATATAATTAACTAAATATTGAACATTTTATAATCTGTATATATTTAGAATCTATATAATGAGTTTCTTAGTCATATTTTAAGAACAAATTTAATTTTTTAGAAAGAAAAGTATTTCTCAAAAAAAATTCAATTTTCCACCTTTTAATGGCGAACCCTTTTTCAATCCAATATTTGAAACTTCTATATATTAAATTTCACCAAATAAAATTCTTCTTTAGAAGCTGGACATTAAAATTTATTTTGGATAAATATTTGGTACTTTTCTGAAAACTTCAATATTTTGATGAATAGTTAAAAATTATAATTTTTATTTGAAATAAACATTTTTAATTGAAATAAATTAAAGTATTAAATTATTTATTTGAATGGTTTTGAACTATAATTAGATTATATTTTTATCATTTAATACAATTTAGTTCATTTTAAATAATTTCCCTTTTAAATTTGATATAAACACATGTCAGTCTTGTGATAGTATTTACATTAAAAAAACACGATTATTGGTTTTTACAACGGTCATTAATTTTAAAATAAAATAACCAGATTCTATGTTTTTAATTTGTTAAAATGGATATTGTTTTTGAATTCCAAATATCAATAATATCCTAGGGTATATTTTTGTTATTTTCTTGAAAACATTCAATTTTTGATGAATAGTCAAAAACACTTTGTTATTATTTAAAACCAAATTTTTATTTAAATAATTATTTATTTTCTTTAAATTTATTTTAATTAAAAAAATATATATAATATCTATATAAGATAAATTTAATTCATTTTAGTCATTTTATAATAAAATTATATGTATAAAATTTAATCGAACGGTTTACCATCTTTTACCCACCTCCTAGGAGCATTTGTAAATTTGCATAAAACGCAATTTTACCACTTTTGTGAGTTGAATTTAAAAAAATACAAGAGACACAATTGATATAATTATGTAATATTTTGTTCAATAAGATGAAAATAATTTTTGGGGAATAGTTACTTTTGACCATTATTTTCCACAGTTACAAGTAAATAGGGTAATTAAGGGTAAAAATGATATCATTATTACCCTAAAATATGTCCAAATTCACATGGATAATTTTAATTCGACCAAAAACAACCTTCGGTATAAATTATTATTCTTTAGGTCCACTTGGACTCGATTAGAACATTTATTATTATATAATTCAATGACGTGTTAAAAGTGTTAAATTTAACGTTAAATAACTAAAACATTTTTTATATTGGGTTACACATAATATAAATTTGACAATAAATATTAATTAGAAATATAAATATATTTCATACATACTAAAATTTTATTTATAATTTTTAGTAATTAAATAATATAATTTATTTATAACACACTAATGATGCAGTAATTACCTTATAAATTAAATATTAAAATAATTGATATTATAAATACACAAATAAATGAAATTTGATAATTTTTATGAATGAAACTAATTTTATAGGATAATATGAGATTTTATGGTTGATTAAATGAATTGTTTTCAATGTAATACTATTTTTATGAATTTAGAAAAAACAAAATAGAAAATATTGTCAAAATTTACTTAAAAGAATTTTTAAAACAAATATTATATTATTATTTGGTATTCTATTCCTAAAAACCTATGGATTGTCCATAGGGATTTAATTAAATTATATATGTCATTAATTAACCAATTTTTGTACTCTTGGAAGTTTATTGTTTGTTTAGTAAGCATATAATACAAAAATACAAAGAAACATGGTAAATGTCAAACTATTTAACAAAGAGTTAAATATAAAAGATAAGGTTAATATAGCGACACAAACGTATATAAAACCTATTGGATGAGTGTTTTGTGAACCCTACCCACCTTAGACTTTAAATAATTCAATTTGGATTCATTAGAAACTGAAAAAAAATTATTATAAAATAATATTTAAATGTTTTCCTAAGGTGCCCCTCACCCCATTTATAAAAGGGAACTTCCCCGTCTCCCAAATTCAAATCTCCATCGCAATTTGGCTCGGCCAACCCATGCCCAAATATCCTCCCAAATTTCCTCACTTCATCTTAGAGGCCTTATTTTTATCATAAAGCCATCCTATGGAGTCCTTTTGATAAAATCAAATGGAAGAACCCGAAGAAGTGGTTATGATTTCACCACCTTCATTCAAGTTATTTTCGTCTTCCACTTATGTTTTGGTTGTAATTAACATACCAAATTTATAACTCCAGTACCTTATGTATACTATGATGTTATTATAAATATGTCTCAACCATATTCATTATTTTATGCATCCTATTAATTATAATGTCACCATGTGTGCGTACTTACGGCTTACCATCTCCACGACGTGGTGTAATTTGTGATTAAACACTATCTTATTTAGATTGATATAAGGATGAGTAATATGTATATAAATAATGAATATAACCATCTAATTTCTCTGTAAAATTAATATACCATCCAATTCCACACCATTATGGAAAATGATATTGTTTCTCGTGCGTTCGTACGGATAACCGTCTCAACGACGCGATGAGAATCACTTCCACGTTCACCATTCATCATCGATTATATAAATATATATTACTAATATGTATGTAAAATATGACCTTATAATTCTACTTGAGTTATATATATATATATATGTACAAACATATATCTTATTCACTTACTTTTGTTCAATATGATATGAAAAAAGAAACAACGTTTATGCGTAGATATTGTCTACCGTCTCTATAAACGGTGTTTTCCATTTCATATATCTATCTATTATAAATGTTAATATTATAAATATGTATTGTTTTTAATTTTAGGGTTATATTCGGGAAGTATTTAAATGATTATCTAAATGATACGATCAAGAATAACATGTTAAAATATGTACGATAAAGAAAGATATTATTACTCGAAATGTTAATTTAACATGAAAATCATTATTAAATGGGTAGTATGTAGTCATTAATGAATCATTTATGTTATAATATATATTAATTTGGTTCTTGTATAATCTAATAAAATAAAATGTTTATTATATAAGAGGTTAAACGTACCCTCAACCAAAAGAATGTGCAAGGTACGGGTTAATTCGACAATCTCTTTATTATATGATTTTGTTATAGGTAATTATCTACAATGACCTCTTTATCATCAACTTACATGATTCTTATATTGTAATTCAAAACATTTATACTATTAACTAGATAATGGGTTAATGTAATTTATACCCTTATTTGACCTTATATGTTTTTGAATGGAATCATTCCGAAGTTTTCCAAAGAAGGTACTTTATAACCTTTTCAAAAAAATTATGGTAAGAATGTATTTATTAAATTATACGGAGGGTGCAGCTATTTTCCACCATTAAAAATTCTTCAATTATTCCCTTAAAATCATATAAGAATATTTTCTAAATAAATTTTTTCTATATAAGTATGTGACTCTTAAATGTTTTCATAATAGAAGAGGATATTTCCCTCAAATAGTTTTGATTTCATCTATGTCAACATCCTCTAATAAATTTTTCACTTGTTTTAATTTGATTTATTATGAAAAAAATCTTCCATATTATATTTTAGGTTTTGTGATATGATTGATTATGGATGAGTTGTTTTTATTCCATTCATGGTTTATGGTTAATGTATTGTCATTTCGTATGGTAGTTTTAATACGAAGGTTTATGTTATATTTAAAAATCTTTATAAGATGAGTGTTTTGGACTAGTATGATCTAGGTTAGGGATCGGTAAAAGTAAGCCCTCCATGTTTGTGTTCGGTTACAGAAGACACTCCATGTTGGAGTCTGGTTATAGAGGCTTTCCGGGTTGGAGTCTGTTTACAATGGCTTTGCTGGTCTGAGTTTGGTTATAGAGAATCTCAGGGTTGGGGTCCAGTTACAGTTAGCCCCTAGGTCCTGGCATGAGGCCTTGACACATAGATTAATGACTGGTAAAATACATTCAGTCATTATGAAATTAGTTATGACATGTGATTATTCGACTTGTATAATATCCATGTGCATGTTTATATGGCAATGTTTGATTTATTTTTTCCATATTATGTTCATGTTTATGTTTAAAAGTCTATTGTTTTTATTACACATCTTTCCTTAAAGTTTATATCTTATTCTAAATTATTTACCCTTGTTGAGCCTCAGAGCTACCCCCTTTCTTATGTTTTATTTTTCCAACATCCCAGGAAGTGTATTATGTTTGAGATTCAGGTTTAAGCTATGGGATCAATGGAATTCTCAAAGGATTAGTTTTTTGTATTGTATGTAAGAAAGTGTAATGTAAAATTCATGAACTTAATCTATTTTCCAAGATTCCTAAATTGATCGGTCATTCGGGACATGATTCTTTGTAATCAGGCCAATGTATTAAAATAATGCACTGATTCCGGGAAGCTAGGGTCAGGTCATTACATATTAATATTTCATAACTAAAATCAAACATGTGGTACTGTTTAATATAAAAATAATCTTGATAAACGTAATGAACTAAAATTATTATGAAAAGACCATATTAAATATTAAGATGTTTTTACACAAAATTCATATTTAAAATTTATTAAAACACGAAAAATTGGATTATTCATTACATTATTAAACTAATTTTTCATTGAAAACAACATATAATATATGTTTTAAATCATGCAAAAAAATATAATTTTCAATACAAATAGATATTTTTTCACTATCTCCTAGAAAATAAACATGTCCATAAAAATATTATAAATCCACCCTAATATTATTTTTCACATTATGATTTTATAAATAAATTTTATTTACATAGTTGAATATTAAAATACTATGAAAATTTATTTTTATAGAAAATCCTCTATTAAAAGGTAAAAAATCTATCTTTAGAAAAATATATCTTTTATGCTTAAATTTGGATTTTTAAAAATATTACACTAATAAAATCTAATATATGAAAGTAAATTATATATATATATATATAATATATCAATTTTATTAATATCATTCACTGAATGTAATTAATTAAATTTATTAGCCTGAAACTCCTTTGGGAGCATAAAAATATTTTTTTATAAAAATGATTCTTTAATATTCAATTGGTTTTTATAATCATTTATAATTAATTTGTTATTCGAGAATTACATAAACACGTGAAAATTATCCCAAATGTTTGTATCTTTGTCAATACATTCCATTACAGAGTAAAATTGATAATTAATATATTAAATAAAAAATTTTATGGTATATCGTAGTTTGGTAAACCATTGTATTTCATGTAACACTTTCTATTTATGGAGCACAAGATTATGTGTAAAAAAATAAATCTTTTTATTTCACATTCCATAAAAAATCTAATTATTATTTTTTGTTCATGATTGAAATTGTTTTTTATAATGATACCTAGCCAAAAAATTAAAAAAATTTATAAATCAAACATTGTGTAATAATATGTTGTATTATAGAAATAATGTTTATATAATTTATGATATTTATGAAAAGGAAAATAATTAATTAGATAATAGACATTCATGGTATTAAATCAACTATTTTCTGACATTCACATTTTTATTAATGTGAGAGGAGTTGTTAAGGTCATCATAATGAGAAACTGTGTTCGTATTTCGAAGAAAACATAGGCGAATGAACATTAAAACATTCATGGCTCATTCTAATTTACTAAGATTGAATATAATGATCATATATCACATTATAAACCATAAAATAACATCACATTGTTATTTTTAATATAATTTCATATCACCCGTCACATGTTTCATACAAATCAAAAGGATTTTGATTTCTGTAAAATAATTTTTTCAATAATACATGATTCATTTTGGATATCAATGAATAAAATATGAATCAGTCCATTATCTAATTTCACAATATTATATAAAATTTGATTAAATAATTTTTAATGAATATATTGAAAATATATATCACCCTTATAGGGGTCAAACCCATGATAATTTGGTAATATTATTTTAATAAAATAAAAAAATTATTTTCAAATCATTTGTAATGATTAGAAACCATGAACATATCAATTTTTCTATAATGAAAAAAATATCTATGTGGAATGTATATTTAAATGAAATAGCTTTACAGATCTTTCCATTGATGTCAGTGTTATTCAAAATCAATCTATTATTTAAATGAATTATTAATCCACAATAAAAATGTGGAATTTAGACATGGGATAATCAAAATTAATTTCACAAATAATCATATATTGATATAATCATTGATGTAGATGTCTATCCCAATAATTGGAAGTTGAGTTAAGAGATCCCTTACATCACGATACCTTTTGTTTGTAAATTATTAAATCTCCATTATAGGGGATTTAAATATTATATTAACTTATAACATAACAATATTAAAATTTATAACAAAATATATGAACCTCTTATCAAATTCTACAACATATTTATTAATAATATTTTATTTATTTGACTGTTTTTGAAGATAATTGCCTTGTTTTATGATACGATTCTACCCTGAAATTTTCACTAAATAGATATTTTATATAGAAAAATCATATCAAAAATAATATTATTGATATTAATATCATATTGAATCATTATATACATTTTGATACTACAATTCATCATGTTATTATTTTGAAAATTAGTCACATCGTGTCATTGAGACACTAGGTCTTATATATAAACGAGCGACAACATAATTAACACAATTTTGAATGGGTAGAAAAATATATAATATATTATTTTTTAAGAATAAATAAACTATCATAATTATCATATATAAAAATTATTTCTAACAATATAACAATCCATTAAAAAATAGGGGTGAAATAAAAACAACTCCATGTTGTGGTGACAATAAGATGTATGTACACACGCAGAGTGCATTAATTTTTCATACGAAGGAAAAAAGGTAGAATATGTTTTTACCATCATCATAATAAAAATATTATCATATATTTGATAAAATATTTAATACAGAATCAGAGAAAAAACACTTGAATATGATGTTTAAGAAGAAATAAATATGACAGAGTTGATAAATATGATTACCATACTTTGTTTGACTTCAATTAATCTCTTCCTAAGGGATCTAGGGATTGTAATTTTGAAGGAACAAAACCTATAGATAAATAATAAATATTTTAATATGATAAATTATAAGTGATCATATATGATATTTGTAGTACCGCCAGTTTCATTTAGTAACCCTTAATTAATGATTTTAATTGTTATAAAGTTAATGGTGATGAATGAGAGAGTTTGGAGAACATGGAAAGAATTTTTAGGGGAAAGGGGAAGTTTCACAGGTGGTGCACGGTTTTCCAAACCATTCAGAAAAAATGTGCGTAGTTAAAACTTTTGAGGTAGTGTCTCCCTCAGGGTTAGAGCACAGTTTTGTAGAGTGTGCGAGGAGGCCTTGCGATGGTTTGCCATGTCAGTGGCTAATGCATGATTAACACACGATTTGTCAAACCGTGTGAACTATCTACGCGTGCAGTTAAATAAGATCTGAAAAAAGTGGATCTTACACGGTTTTGTCGCTAAATATCCCTTTTTTCCTCCTAATATTCCATAACATGAGATCACCTTCCCTTGAAAGTAGGAGAATCTCTCCCAAGAATTTTCGTGGAAATCTGAAGGTTTTACATAGCGAATCAATAATGGATTCTTGTGGTATGTGATCATTCTTCATTGTTATTGATCAGTTCTTTAGATATACTTATCATTTTTTCTTTATTTCTAAGATATATTCCTGTTATGGGTAGATCTAATTATGTGGGTGCCAAATAGGATGAGATTTGGCCTTTGAATTTCTAGGAAAAGAGATCTAAGGCGGGTTCTTGAAGAATCTACCCAGTTTTCTTCTGCATTCTTCATTCATTATGGTTTTCGTCAAAACCATTGTGGTAGGAGGCTTCTTTATCAAATCCACATAGTATAACTTATTTTAATTCTTTGATTTTTAATGTGTGGAATTTAATTTATTGTGAATTTTTTGTTGAACACTTCTTTGAAGCCTTCATTAGTGATGGTTGTGAAATTTGGAAAATTGGGGCTTTTGAATTAGTGCTTTGGTTTATAATTTTTATAATCGAGATTTTAAAATGGTAATTTATTACAGTTGTGACACATGGTTTGTATTAGATGTTTTCAATAAAATATAATATTTTATTTATGTGAAGTGGTTGTTTCAAAATTGGGTTATTATTTAGTTTTCAATAACAATATTGTTTTATTTTAATGGATTGACTTGGTTGAACACACTTGGTTTTTTACATGATGGTTGTCTATGTTCACTGGAATGTGGGACATATAAGGGTTAGGGTTCTCCCCCATCATTAATGGAATGGATAAGGGTTAGGGATCTCCCCCATCAAAGAGTGCATGTGGGAAGGAGAAGGATTCGAGGTCTTGCCCATCATTAACGGGATAGATGTGGGTTAGGGCTCTCCCCAGTCAATTGGTTCACTAAAGATGATATAGTTAAAGGATGACACCCCACTCAGGAGTATTGAGAGATCATGGTTACATGTAGGGTTGATTGGGTTGATGTATGAAATGAATTGTGTATGTCAATGGAATATTGAGAAACGGTTTTAAAGTTTGTTTATTTTTTATTCTGAAAAAATAACTTGTTGGAAAAATTGGTTTCCATTACAATTGTATGCTTTTGGTTATAAATGGTTTTGGAAACTTGTTTATATTTGGTTAATAACTATTTAGGTAGACTATTTTATATAAACTGTCCTAAATAAATGTGACTAACTTTTCTATCCTCGGGGAGTGACTAGATAACTCATTAGGGAAAACCTACTCTATTTAATACTCACCCCTGCTTTGTAACTTTGGTGATTTTGTAAATTCTATCTTCTGGGACAGGGGAAAAGGTAATTTTTCACACGTATTTATCACCACCTTTTGACGGTTGGGTTTTTTTGTGATTGTGGAGCTTCGATATTGTGAAGTATGGACTGTTGTAGTCTTCTGAGAGTCTTCTATCGTTTACCCTATATGTACATTTATATTTGGTTATTCATCCACTATTGAATACTTTTATATGGTTTTTAGATACATGAAGATGTTATATTTTATTTCATTTTTTCATGCATCATATAATGAATTTTTAGTTATGGTTGGTTGGTATATTGATTATTTCTCAAAGGGTAAATATCCCACACTTGTATTTGAACCCATCGTCATATATTTCCAGCCTTTGGAATCATGGGGATGTCTCTTAAGGACTAGTAACGACTCATTTTACTATTAAGAAAATGAGGATTGGAGGGTTATTACAAATGGTATCATCTTTTTCTGTCCCTACCAAACAAGTAGTCATCGATGTTCCCAGATTTGGATATGAAATCCCTTCTTGTATATTATTTGCATAGGAATCTTAGAAAGAAGTAGGATTGTCGAAAAATGAAATATATCACATAAAAGGATATAGCTAACCCTTTTAGGTTGAACATCACGTTACCAGGGAGTTGGGTAAATAAGTGTTTGGAGACACTTCTAGGATTTTGATATATCATTATCATGGGTTTAGCCAATGAGAAGACCATGACATGAAATATAGAGGAATGGCTTCCCACTAGGAGTGTATGCATCATTTTGAGAAATGATCATTTTTGAAAATTATGGAATTGGGTTTCAATTAAAGGATTTTGAAAAGGAAAATTAGAATCCTATTTTGAAAATGGTTTAATTTTCAAAATAATGTGAAGTGGTTTAAAAAAATAGTTAAACATGGAAAAAATGTTTTTTTTGGAAAACAATTTCATGATAGTTTATTTGATAGAATTTGAAATGATAATCCATTAGTTTGAATTGATTGACATTGATGGGTACTTTTTTTGTATTATAAAATGGCACCCAATAGGAGTCATCGAAACCAACCCGAAGAAGTTGCGGATAATGTGGTTGTACCTGAACCATAGGTGAAGCAAGAGCTGGTTCAGAGTGT
Source organism: Viscum album (assembly GCA_963277665.1). Lineage (NCBI taxonomy): Eukaryota > Viridiplantae > Streptophyta > Magnoliopsida > Santalales > Viscaceae > Viscum > Viscum album. The sequence continues at coordinate 560,517,405 of OY728147.1, read as the reverse complement.
TGTCTAGGCCTTTCATGCTGTGGATACGGGGAACCGGGGGAATGAACCATGGCAAGTAGATCATATCATCTAGTTCCTGAAGCAGAATCCATAGATCTTTTGGGGTGATGTTGAACCCGAGAAGGGGAATATGTGGCTATGTTGGATGAATCGTATCTTCGATTTCATCAACACACCATCAGATCTCAGGGTCAAGTTGGTGACATATATGATTAAGGATCATGCACATCAATGGTGCGATTTAGCGGTTCCGGCTAAGGAAAGAGGTTCGATCGAAGATTGCGGTTCTCTGTATTACATATTATATAGAGATGGTGAACAGAGTGACTGTTGCTGAACGTGGTATCTCATGATAGTAAGGAGGAGGAATGATGATACCTACATGAAACAGTGAGAACTCAACCGCTTGGAACCGGAAGAAAAATGACACGTATTTCAACAGTGAATGTGGAAATATGAACCAGACCGCAGGATCATTAAACCATCCTCCACAACCCCAGATCAATATATGTTGTTTTCAATGTGGTTTTCTTGACCACATAAAGCGATATTGTATGACAAAACCGAAAGCATGTAATAATTTTAACATGACTGGACATCTTTAGCACTATTGTCGCAGTGCTCCAAGGCCAGGTGCTCAAAACACTTCTCAGCTATCGCAAGGATTGTATGAATCGATTGGATGAGGATAGCAGGATCAGTCTCGTCAGTAGATCCGAGCTAGCCATTTTGATTCTAGAAATACCATGAATTCTTAGCTAGGGCACCCTCAGCAAGGAAACAAGGAGAAAAGTATAGTGAAGAAGTAATTGTATGGTGCTGAGCAGATGATTATAGATGATCAGGCGAGACCATCTATTGTAAGAGGTATGATTCTTTTGAATTCAACCTTTTTGCAAGTGTTGTTTGATACTAGTGATACGCTACAATTCATTGCTTCTGGTGATGTTGAATTTCTATGTTTAAAAAAGGAAATGAGTCCTCATGTTTTGAAATTGAAAACACTTCTTGGTGAAAGAGAATGTCAAGCCATTATGCGTAGAGCATGGGCTATTACTGTTGATGGAGTTGAGATAAAATGGGTCTTCTCGATGTTTGATATGGATTTTAATGGCACAATCATGGGTATGGATTGGCTGACAACGTTGAAGGCACAAATCGACTATTATAGGAGAACTGTTAGTTTCATGCCTGAGTACGGTATCGAGCATCTCTTTAAAAGATATTGGAATTTAAAGAAAATAGAAAATAGCTTTTTGGTACCAATTGTGTGAAAGATATCGTACAAATTGGAATATTTGAATTTGGTATCCATGGAAGAGTTCTAGGAAAATAGTTTGACAGCTGTTGTGGATCTATTTATAGATGTATTTCCCGAGAACATATCAGGATTACATCCTCTATGGGAAGTGGAGTTTACGACTGATTTCCTTACAGGGACCAGTCCTATTTCCCTTCCATCTTATAATATTTTACCAATAGAGTTATGGGAATTGAATGTGCAGTTAGTGGAGTATAAAATAAAGGGTTTCATTCAACTATGTGTGTCTCCATGGGCAGCACCAGTTTTCTTCGTAAAGAAGGACGATGGAAATATTTAGCTGTTTTTTTAATATCATATTCTTAACCATGTCACGATGAATAATAGATATCCAATTCCATGCATTGATGATCTATTCGGTCAAATAAGGGGAGCACAATGGTTCTCCAAGATTTACTTGCGATCAAGATATCCCCAATTGAGAGTTTGGAAGGGGAATATTCCAATGACAGCTTTCCGAATTAGATATGGACACTATGAATATGTTTTCATGCCTTAAGGTATATAAAATTCACCAGAATTCTTCATGGAGTTGATTAATAAGATATTTCAAAAATTTCTGGATACTTTTGATGTGGTGTTTATGGATGTCATTTTGGTTCATTCAAAGACAAGGGCAGATGATGAGGTGCACCTAGAAATAGTGTTACAAATCATGAGAGATCATCTTTTATCTTCCAAATTATCATAGTGTGATTTTTTTATATAGGAAGTATGTTTCTGTATACATTTCATTTCTATGAATGAAATTTTTTATGATCCTGAAAATATAGAAGCCGTCATCTCTTGGCAAACACCAAAGAATGAGTTCGAGATACGAAGTTTTATTAGACTATCTGGTTACTACCGATGCTTTGTGGTTTATTTGTCACGAATAACTTCACCAATGATAGCTATGACAAAGATGAATGCTTCATTCCAACGGACGTAATAATTTTAGAAGTATTTCTAAGAATGGAATGTTCTACTTACATCAAATCCTATCTTGACCTTGACAGAATCATGACAGGGGTATGTGGTGTATTGTAATGCTTCAGGATCAGGGTTTTGTTGTGTTCTCATGAAAAGAGATCATATGGTTGCTTATTGTTCAAGGGAGTTGAGGGTTGATGAAAAGAATTACCTAACACATTATTTGGATTTAGCTGTAGTCGTCCTTGCTTTGAAAACATTGAGACATTATCACATTGGTGAGAAATTTACTGTGTTTAATGATCAAAAAAGAATGAAACTCATTTTTTCACTGTGAGATTTGAATTTGTGGCAATGGAGGTGGATAGATTATGTCCAAATTTTTGACATTGAATTTTTGTAAAAACCTGGGAAAGGAAATTTGGTGGTGGATTCATTTAGTAGAATTCCATATGCTCGATTAGCGAAAGAAGCTTTAGATAAATGGTAGTTGATATCGGCCTTAGCCGAAATGCATATGGAATGTGATGATAGAGTTTATGTTGCTGTTTTCAATTCATCTATTCTTGTTCCTGATTAAGTAACAATTATCAAAGAATCACAAAAAGAGTATGCCAAATGTCTAGTTGTAAGTTCAAAACAAAATGCTGGAAAGACCATTTATTGCTGGTAACTTGATGGGGGATCCATTTTTGTTTCAATGATCTGATGATTGTGCATACGGTATGTCAGAAACAAATCCATCATGCTTACCACCATTCAAGATGGGTTTTACATCTAGGTACATTGATGATGTATAAGTCATTGAAGGTGCAGTTTTGGCAGAGTAGCATGAAAAGGAAGGTGGCCGAGTTCATCCCGTGGTGCCTTACTTGTTTGCAGATTAATGCAGTGCATTGAAGATTAGATGCTATGTTAAAATGTTTTCCGATCCCTGTATGGAAATGAGATCAATTAGAAATGTATTTTGTTATGGGTCTTCCAATAATGGTCCGGAAACAAGATTTCATTTGGGTGATAGTGGATAATCTATCCAAGTCGTCCCATTTCAACCTTATTCGTGAAAATCATATGGTGTAGGATCTTTCAAAAATATCTATCTGAGAAGTGGTGAAGAGGCATGGTGTACTAGTGTCTATAGTCTCAGAGAGAGATCAGAAGTTCACATCTTCTTTCTGGAAATCATTAAATCAATCCCTTGGAACTCAGTTGACTATATGCATCGTGTATCATCCATAAATGGATGGGCAATCCGAGTAGATGATAAAAAAATTGGAATAATGTTGTGGGCTTGTATAATTCGATTTTGGTGGCTCATGGAGGAGCATATACACTTGGTGGTTTTCTCATATAATAACAGCTATCAAGCTTCAATAGGCATGGCTCTGTTGAATCATTGTATGGGTGTCCTTGTCGTTCTCCACTATACAAGGTTGAAATGTGTGAAACATCAATAGTCTGGACTAGACTTTCCCATGAAACATCAATGATGATCCAATTGATTAGATAGAGGATAGAGACAGCTCAGAGTAATTATAAATCTTATGAAGATCACCATCGATGACTGTTGTCATTCACTGTGGGTGATCATGTCTTCATGAGGATCTCTCAAAGGCATGGACATCATCGTTTCGAAGAGGGAAAGTTATCTCCTAGATACATTGGCCCTTTTGAGATACTACAATGGGTTGAAGAGGTGGAATATTGGATGGAATTACCACCACTATTTAGTTCTATGCATAATGTGTTTCATGTATCACTGTTGAAAAAGAATCGCCTTGATCCTAACCATGTGATCAGATGGGATCATGTTGAGCATGAACCAGATGCATCACTGGTACATATTCTAGTGCAGATCATCGATAGACAAGAGAAAGTCATGCATTGAAAAATCATTGGCCTAGTTCATGTTTTATAGAATCATGGTCAGATTTAGGAAGACACATGGGAACATGAGAAGGATGTGAAAGAGCATTGGCCAAAACTATTTTTTGCTAGCAAGGGGTTTTAACATTCCAAGGATAGAAAGACCAATAGAGTGGAGAATTTAGTACCCCCGGTGTCCGGTATGTTACCCTTACATAATGATTTTAATGGTTATAAAGATAAGGGTAATTATGAGAGAGTCAGGAGAACGTCAAACGGTGTTTTGAGGCCAAGGGGATGTTTCATAGTTGCCACACTGTTGGTCTAACCCTGTGGCCAAACCATGCGTAGTAGACACATTTCATGTCGTGGCTCTGACAAGGTTTGAGTGCGGTTTGGGAGATCATGCGAGTAGGTTGTGCGAGGGTCTGTTGAGGCAGTGGCTATTGCACATTTAGCGCAAATTTTTTCAAACTGAGTGAACTAGCTGGGCGGAAACTTAAATGAGATCCTGGAAAAGTGGATCTCACAATTTTTTGCCCCTAAATGACTTTCTTTTCACCTAAGCATCCATAACCCGAGAACACTCCCACTTCATGGTAGGATAACCTATCCCAAGCTTTTTGGAGGTGATCAGGAGGCATTCCTTGGTGATTCAAAGCGAGATTCATGAGGTATGTGATCATTCATCATCGTTCTTGATCAGTTTCTTAGATCAACATCTCATTTTCTCTTGGTTTCTTAGATCAATGCCTCTTATGGGTAGATCAATGTGTGTGGATGAGAAATATGATGAGATTTGGTTTTGGTCATTCTAGGAAATGTGATATAAGGAGTGTTCTTGAATAATCAACCCGATTTTCTTGTAGATTCTGCTTTCATTGTGGTTTTTTTCAAAACCTTTAAGGTAGGAGGCTTCTTTCTCGACTCCACTTAATAGAACATATTCTCATGAATTCAAATTGAATGTGTGGAATTGATGTTATTGTGATTTGGTTGTTGTAAACTTGTTGGAAACCATCATGGCTGATGGTTGTGAAATCTGGAAAATTGGGGATTTTGAATGACTGCTTTATTTCATAATTATTAAAATAGTGATTTTAAAATGACTATTTTACAGAGTTTTGACAAATGGTTTGGAATAATTCATTTCAATAAAATAGGATTTTTATTAATGTGAATAGGATGTTTTAAAATTGGTTTATTATTTGGTTTTCAATAAAATTATTGTATTATTTAAATGGTTTGAATTATTTGAACACGCTTGGTTTTTGACATGATGGTTGCGTGTGTTCACGAGCATATATGACGAATAAGGTTTAAGGGTCCCCCCCATAATTAACATGATGGATAAGTGTTAGGAATCTCCCCCATCAAAGGGTGCATTTGGGATAGATAAGGGTACATGTTGGTTAATTATAAAATATTTCACAATATTAAAATACTAAAAAAAATTCTAATTCCAATGTCTAAAAAATGGCATATAAATGAATATGGGATGTCATTTTAGATAATATATTATCCCCTTTTTGTTTATTTTATTTTATTTTTGATTGTTAAATAAATGAATATTATAATATATTCCTCAAATTACATTATCATCAATTTCGATACTAGTCATTACATTCAAATTATTAATTCAAATGTAACAAGATATTTTCAAAAAATATTTTTTTATATCTATAATATTTCATATTGTTTTTGAAAAATATTGGATCACAAGAATTAAATAATATTATATTTTATTTAATATTTTTATTTCATTTATTTGAATTTTTATTTAATTCAGTAATTTCGGGATCATTATTATGAAATCATTTAAAGTTATTAATACAATAATACAAATAAGACCTAAATTATGATGAGTAATATTAATATTTTTTAATTATAATTATAATTTATTATAAAACATATCTTATGGATGAACACATGTTACAAATCTTATAGTAATTAAAAATGGGTTTATACAATGTTTGACATTTAATTAATAAAAATACACTAAGTTACTTAATTTCTTCCATTTTTTCCCAAAAATGACTAATATATGACCAAAATATTATTCATTAGAATCATACTTATCCAATAATATCATGACAATTTAGAGTGTAATTTTTTTATTTTTTCATATTATTTTTCACCTTATTATTCGATTCAACATTATCTTGGGTAATAAAAATTACTTAGTTTAATATTCTAGTATTCCATAAATAAAAAGGGGATATTTATTAAATTTAGTAATCATAATTCAAAATATGGGTATAAATTTTTCATAATTTAAATAAATATGTGGCATAGTTAAATATTGAATTAAACCGGAAAAACGCAATGAACAACAATTTTTATTAGAAAGTGCAAATTAAATACTAAAATGTTCTTACAAAAAAATTTGAAATGAAATTTATTAAAATTGAAAAAATTGTATGATTCAAAAAAATATATATCTAATTTTACATTTAAACCATCATAAAATATATTTTTTAAATAATTGAAATAAAAATAAAATGTTCAAAACATATTGATTTTTTTGACAATCTACATGAAAATAAATATATACCTAAAAATATAAAAAAAGCAATTACTATAATTTTTAAAAGATTATTTTAAAAATAAATGTTATTTTTCAGTTGGAATAGTAAAAAACTATCATAATTTAATTTTTTTTAAAAAATCACCATTTCAAAGTTGGAAAATTTATCTTCTAAAAAGTATAATTTTTCGCATAAAATTTGATTTGTACTAGTGTTATGCCTATTATATCTATTCATTGAATGTAATTTCATTTAATATATAATATTTAAATTTCAATAACATCAATTAAAAACAATAAATATTTAAATTCATTAGGAAGAAACTCGTTTGGGTTCATAAAAAGTTGTTTTTTATAAAAACGTTTATTTTATAATAAATTGGTTTTTATATTCATTTATAATTAATTGGGTACTAGGGAGTTATATAAACATCTGTAAATTTCTATCCCAAAATTTTTATCATTATATATACATTCCATTACAATTTTTATTTGATAATTAATATATAAAATTACAACATTAATAATATATTTCAGATTGGTAATACATGGTATTTCATTTATCACAAGCTATCGATGGATCTTGTTAATTTCTGTAACCGAATAAATTTTTTTATTTAACATACCAGAAAAAAATATAATTACTATTTGTAGTTCATGATTTACCAGGATTTTTTTATAATGAATCCTACGAAAAAAATTAATTTATTATAAAATAAATATTTTGTGAAGTGATGGTGTATTAAAGAAATAATCATCATATCATTTATGTTATTTTTGAATTGAAAACTCATTGAATAGATACCTAAAATTCATGGTATGAACAAAACTATTTTTGATATTCAAATCATTATTGAAGATAGAGGTGTAGTAATACTGGTCAAAAATAAAAAATGTGTTTGTTTAACGACAAAAACTAGGAGAACGTAATTCACTTCATTCACGATACATAAGAATCCACTACAACTAAATTGAATAATATTATTTATCTTTATGATCGATATTAAAACTTTACATTGATATTTTTATTAAAATTTAATACCACCTTTCACATGTTCCTAACCAATTAGAAGGATTTATTTTTATAATTTTTGTATCACCCATATAGGTGTCCAACCCAGGATATTAATATCATATTATTTTTAAAAAAATTGCGAAATTATGTTCAAATAATTTTTAATGTTCTCGAACAATGAACATATCAATCGGTCTATAATGAAAAATACATATAACTAAAATATAAATTGAAGTGAAATACTTATAATGATATTTTCACTAATGTTTGTGTTAATCAAAATGAATCAATTATGTATATCAAGTTTAAATCCACATTGAAAATGTGGAATAAATACACTAGATAATCAAACATAATTTCACACATAATCTTATCATGAAATAATAAATGAATTTGACATCTAACCAAATAAATGGGGATTGAGTTAAAATATCCCTTACATCACTATTACTTATGGTAGTACATTCTTCAATCCGTAGTATAGTAGATATAAACATTAAATTAAAATGTAACAAAACCTTATTAATATTTTCAATGAAATATATGATCCTATTATAAAATTTTATCACCTATTTATTAATAATATTTTAATTATTTGACTGTTTCTGTTGTTAATTACCTTGTTTTCTCATAAATATTCTGTAATTAAATTTTCAATCCATGGACATATTATATAGTAAAATCCCATAAAAATGATATTATTTATATTAAAAAAATTATGAATCATTATACACGTTTTTTTAAAGTAATTCATCATGATTTTTTGTGCAAAATGAATCGTGTCACATTATGGAGTCTATATATCATGTTTATGCATGAGTGACGATATAATTCAAACAATTTGGAATGGGTAGGGAAATAGATGATATATTAAATTTTTCGGAATCAATATATTGTCATTATTTTCATATAAATAAATTATTTCAAAACAATATAACCATCCAATTAATATCACATCGAAGTAAAATATGTCACCATAGTGTGGAGATAATAAGACGCATGTACACACGAAGAGTGTATTCATATATCATACGAAGGATAAATGGTGGAATATTTTTTCCCATCGTAAAAAAAAATAATCATAAATATGATATAATTTTTATAATATAATCACAGAAAAAACACATTAAGGTGATGTGTAAGAACAAATAAATTAGAAAGAGTCGATAAAGATGATTACACCCCTTTTTTGGACTTCAATTTATCTCTTTTGGAAGGATATAGGGAGTGAATTTTTCAGTAACAAAACTTCTACATAATTGATAAATATTTTAATAAGGTAATTTCTAAGGGAAATTCTATGATAGATGACTCGATGTGTTTGGAATATGTATCATAATGAGAACCACATTATAATTGAAATATTGGTCAATTTTTGGATTTCTCAATATATTAAAATAAAATAAAATGTTTCTAATTTCTATGACTTCCAAACAGTATATAAATGAAAAGGTGATAGAATTTTAGACAATATATCATCCCCTATTAAATTATTCTATATTTGTTATCATTAAATAATAAACTATTATAATATATTCCTCAAATAACATTATTATCAATTTTGATATTAATCATTACATTAATATGTTGAATATGTTGACAATAAGATATCTCCAAAAAGAAATTTTTATATATCTATAATATGTCATGTTATTCCTGAAAAAAATATTGTCTCACTTTAATGAATTCATATTATATTTTATTTAATATTTTTAAATCATTTATTTGACTTTCGATTTAGTTCATTTATTTCGGGATCATTATTGAGAAAACATTTATTTTTATTAATTATTGTATACTAATAAAAAATAAATTATTTTAAGTAATAATAATAATATCTAATTAAAATTATAATTTGTTTTCAAACATAACTTATGGATGAATAAATTTGAAAAATTTTATACTAATTAAATACATGATTATGAAATGTTTTACTTTCAATTAAATAAATACTATAAGAGAATTAATGTCCTCAATTTTGAAAAAATATGAATTAAATTTTACACATATACTACTGTATATAATCATACATATCCAATAAAATTGAAACAATTTCTAGGGTAAATGTACAATCATTAGCATATTATTTTTCTCTTGATTATTCAATTCAACCTTAACTATGGTAATAAAAATTACATAGTTTACTATTCATGTATTCCATAAAAATGAAAAGCCTATTTATTAAATTTGTACAACCTAATTCAACATATGGATATATATTTTTTATAATTAAAATGAAATATATGGTGGTGTTTAATTAAAAATTAATCATAAAAAACAAAATGATCAACAATATTTATGAAAAAGGCCATATTTATTATTAAACTGTTTTTACAAAAAATTTAAAAAATAAATCGATTAAAATCAGAAAAATCATATTATTCATAAAATTATATAACTCAATTTATTTTTAAACCAACATAAAAAAATATGTATAAAATCATTGTAATAAAAATAGCATCTTATATAAAAATCGTTTTTTCACTATCTACTGGGAAATAAATATATTCAAAAAAATATAAAAAAGACCACCATAATAAAATTTATAGATTATTATTTTAAAATAAATTTAAATTATTAGTTTGAATATTTGAGAATTTCCAAATTTATTATTAAAACAAATCCTCTATTAAAAGGAGGAAATTTCGTCATTAGAAAAATATATATATTATGCATAATATAAGATTTGTACAAATAATAAGTCTAAAATATTTATTTGGTGACAAATATTTTATAATATATAATATTTAAATTTCATTAATATCATTCACTAAATGTAATTAATAAAATTTATTCGGATGAAACTCATTTGGGTGCATGAATATATATTTTTTTTATAAAAATGATTATTTTATTGTAGATATGTTTTTATATTAATTTATAATTAAGTGGATACCAAAGAATTATATAAAAATGTGTAAAATTTTATCCATAATTTATCTATCTTTAACTATTCCTTCTATTACAATGGATAGTGTACAATTAATGTATTAAATAACAATGTTAATAGAATATTGTAGTTTGGTAAAACATGGTAATTCATGTAACACATTTTTTCAATGGAACTCGATATTATGTATAACAAAATAAAACATTGTATTTCACATACTATAAGATAATAAAATATTAATTTGTTGCTTAAGATTTACGTTGAATTGTTTATAATGACACCTACCAAAAAATTATAAAATGTGAATTTTGAATTATCATTATGTATTACTTAATGAATATTCATATCATTTATGAAATTAAAGAATTTACCACACATTAATTAGATACCTAACATTAATGGCATGAAAATAACCATTTTATGACATTAACATTTATATTAAACTGTTAGTTGTCGTTAAAGTGGTCAAAAATGTGAAAATGTTTTCATATTTTGAAGAGAGCATTGGAGAACGAACTTCAACACATTAATGTTCCATTGTAATTGACTGTGATTAAATAAAATGATCACATTTCTTATTATGATCCATACAACAAATTCACATTGATATTTTTATTAAAATTTTATATCACCATTCACATGTTCCAAAACAATTAGAAGATCTAGATTTACATTATCACTCTTTTTTAATAATCCTTGAGTCATTTGTGATATCTAGGAATCAAACATCCACCATTATGTTATCGAGACTCTCAATTTCATAGTAAATTTAATTAAATAATTTTAATAAATATATATAAATGACATATCACCCATATAGGGGAACAACCCAAGATGAGGTGTTCAAATTATTTTCAAAACATTAAAACATTATTTTTAAATTATTAGAAATGTTTATGAACCATGAACATATCAAATTGTCCATAAGGACAAATAAATCTAGGTGGAATAGAAATTGACATATTGATAATGACCTTAAAATTGAAGTCAGTGTTAATAAAAAAGAATCAATTGTTTCTATCGATTTTAAATCCATATTAAATAAGTGGAATAAATAAGTGGGATAATCAAAATAAATTTCACAAATACTCTTATCATGAAATAATAATTGATGTAGATGTCAAACATAATAAATTTAAATTGAGTTCAGAGATCTCTTATATCACAATTACATTTGGTTGTATGTTACTCATTCTCCAGGATAGTGTATTTAAACATTGTATTAACTAATTACATATCCATATTAATAATTATAACAAAATATTAGATCCTCTTATAAAATTTTACCACAAATTTATTAATAATATTTTATTTATTAAAATACTTCATGTGTTTATAGCCTTGTTTTATCACACATATTCTATCAGTAAAATCACACTATAAGGACATATTAAATATTAAATCATATAAAAATTATATTAATGATATTAATATAGTTTTGAACCATTACACGCATTTTTTACATTAATTATTCATGGTTTTATGTGGAATAGGAATTTCATCATGTCATGGAGTCAGTAGGTCTTATGAAAGCATGAGTGATGATATAACTCACATAATTTTCAATGGCTAGTGAAATAAATGATATATTATTTTTTTAAGAATCACAATAATGTCATAATTATAATATATATAATTTATTTACAACAATACGACCATAAAATTTAAATAGTGGTGAAATAAAAATTACACCCTGGTGTGGAGACAATATGACGTACGTACACACGCTAAGTCCATTTATTGATCATATGAAGGATAAAATGTGTAATTTGTTTTTTTCATCATCATAATAAAACTTTTGTTCATATATATGATAATATATTTTTCAAATAATCACTAAAAACATATAAAGATGTTTTTTAAGAATAAATAAACATGAAGGAGTCAATACATATTATTAACCAACTTTGTTGGACTTCAATTAATGTCATCCTAAGGGATCTAGGGAATGTATTTTTGTAGTACCAAAACGGCTAGATAAATCATAAATATTTTTATAATATAATGAAAATGACTTCCAAATAGTATATAAATTGAAATGGGATAGAATTTTAGACGATATATCATCCCATTTTCGATTATTCAATATTTTTTTAGTATTAAAAAAATAAATATTATAATAAATTCCTCAAATAACATTATTTTCAATTTCGATATTAATCATTGCATTCATATTTTGAATATGATGATAATAAGATATCTCCAAAAAACACAATCTATATAACTATAATATGTCATATTATTCCTGAAAAATATTTGATCACCTTAATTAATTCATATTAAATTATATTTAACATTTTAAATTAATTTATTAGATTTTTTATTTAATTCATTATTTTTGGTATCATTATTGTAAAAAAATTTAAGGTCATTAATTCTTGTATATAGAAAAAAATAAATTATTATGAGAAATATTAATATTATCTAATTATAATTATAATTTATGATCAAATATTACGTTGGTATGTCTAAATGTTAAAAAATTTATTCTAATTAAATACACGAGTATGAAATGTTTTATTTCAAATAACTGAAATACTATAAGGGACTTAATGTAATCCATTTTCATAAAATATGAATTAAATTTTACACATATATTTTTCTTTATTAACTTACTTATCCTATTAAATTGAAACAATTTATAGGGTAATAATACAATCATTATCATATTATTTTTCACCTGATTATTCAATTCACCCTTAACCGTTGTAATAAAAATGTCATAATTAACAATTCATGTATTCCATAAATAATAATGGAATGTCAATTAAATTTGTAACACCTGATTCAAAATATGGATATAAATTTTTCATAATTAAAATGACTTATTCGGTAGAGTTTAATTTATAATTAATCCAAAAAAAACACAATAAAAACAATACTTATGAAAAAGTCCATATTAAATATTAAAATGTTTTTAAACAAAATTAAAAAATAAAATTGATTAAAATAAGGAAAATAATATTAATCCTAACATGAAATAACTCAATTAATTTTTAAACCAATATAAAAAAATAATCTAGGAATCATTTAAATAACAATATATCCTTCTATAAAAATTGATTTCTTTTCACTATCTACTGGAAAATAAATATATTCATAAAAATATAAAAAAATCACCATAATATAATTTTTACATTATTATTTTAAAAATAAATTTCATTTTTCAGTTTGAATAATTATTACGTTACAAATTTTTTATTAAAACAAATCCTGTTTTAAAAGGTGGTAAATCCATCATTAGAAAAATATATATTTTATGGATAAATTGGGATATGTACTAATATTTAGCCTGTAAAATGTATTTAGGGAATGAGATTTCTTAATATATAATCTTCAAATTTCATTAATATCATTCACAAAATGTACTAGATTAAATTTATTAGGATGATACTCATTTGGGTGATTAAAAATACTTTTTTCTAAAAATGTTTCTTTTATTGGAGATTTCTTTTAACTATTCCTTATATTAAAATGGGTAGTTGATAATTAATGTATTAAATTACAAAATTAATAGAATATTGTAGTTTACCAAAACATGGTAATTCACTTAACACATAAAATCGATGGAACTCCATATTATGTTTAACAAAATAAAATATTCTATTACAAATATTGTATGAAAATAAAATTATAATTTGTTGTTTAAGATTTACATTGTTTTTTTATAATGAAATCTATGAAAAATTATTGTAAGACAAAAATTTTGATTTTTCATCGTGTATTACATAATGAATATTCATATCATTTATGATATTAATGAATTGACAACACATTAATAGATACCTGAAATTAATGGAATGAAAGCAACTATTTTATGAAATTGACATTTATATTAAATTGTGTGTTGTCGTTAATGTGGTAAAAATGAGAAAATGTCTTCATATTTCGAAGAGAACATTGGATAATGAAATTCAACACATTCATGTTCCATTGTAATTGACTGCGATTAAATAAAATGTTCACATTTTGGATTATGATCCATTTAACAACTTCACATTGATATTTTTATTATATTTTCATATCACTCGTCACATGTTCCAAAATAAATAGAAGTATTTTGATTTACATTAAAATAATTTTTTAAATAATCCTTGATTCATTTGTTATATCTAGGAATCAAATATGCTCCAATTTGAAGTCTAATCTCCAAATTTTAAAGAAAATTTAAATAAATAATTTTAATAAATAATTAAAAATGACATATCACTCATATAGGGGTCAACCACAAAATAATATGGTCAAATTATTTTAAAAACATTGAAAAATTATGTTTAAATCATTATAAATGTTTGTGAACAATGAACATATCAAATTGTCCTTAAGAAAAAATAAATCTACATGTAATAGAAATTGACATACTAATAATGACCTTATAATTGATGTTGGCGTTAATAAAAATGAATCAATTTTTTCTGTCGCATTATAATCCATATTAAAAAAGTGGAATTAATACATGGGATAATCAAATGTAATTTCACAAATAATCATACCATGACATAATCAATGAAGTAGATGTCAAACTCAATAAATGTAAATTGAGTTATGATTTCTCTTACATCAATATTAAATATGGTTGTACATAATTCTTTCAAAAATATAGTGGATTTAAACACTATCTTAACTAATTACATAACCATATTAATACTTATAAAAAAATATTTGATCCACTTATAAAATATTTACACATTTTTTTTAATAATATTTTATTTATTTGACTACATCAGGTGTTTATTAATTTGTTTTATCACACATATTCTATTAGTAAATTTACACCACAAGGAAATCTATATTGTAAAATAATATAAAAACTGATATTAATTTTATTAATATAAATTTGAATCAATATACATATTTTTTACATTTATTATTCATGGTTGTATGTGAAAAAAAAAGTCATCGTGTCGTAGAGTCATTAGGTCAAATGTATGCAAGAGCGATGATATAACTGACCTAATATGAAATGGGTAGGAAAATAGATGATATAATATATTTTTTAGGAATCTATATCGTGTCATAATTATCATTTATATAAATTATTTACAAAAATATGACAGTAAATTTATAATAGGGGTGAAATAAAAATTACACCATAGTGTGGAGACAATATTACATAAGTACACACGCATAGTCCATTCATTGATCATATGAAGGATAAAAGGAGTAAAATGTTTCTTCCATCATCGTAATAAACAGTTTATCATACACATGATAATATATTAATTAAATAATCATAGAAAAAACACATGAGGATGTTGTATAAGTATAAATAAACTTGAAGGAGTCGATACATATTATTACCCAACATTGTTAGACATCAATTAATCTCTTCCTGAGGGATCTAGGGATTATATTTTTGAAGAAACAAAACCTCTAGATAAAAAAAAATACATTCAGAAGCAAAATTAGAATGTAAATTTTATGATATATGACTCGGTTTGGTTTGAATATGATATAGAATGTGATCCCTATTATAATTGTGATGTTGATAAATTTCATAATTTTATAAAACATTAAAATATAAAATTTTTTTTCTATTGACAAAGGCTTACCAATATTATATAAATTAATAGGGGAAGGATTGTAAGACTATATATTACCCCCCCCTCTTGTTTTTTCGATTTTTTTATTATGAAATAAATAAATATTATTATGTATAATTCAGATAATATAATTGTCAATTTTGATATTAATTATTACATTCATATTAAGAATATTAATAAAATAAAATATCTTCAAAAAAACAATATATCTATAATATGTCTTGTTATTCATGAAAATTATTGGATCACTTTAATTAATTCATATTATATTATATTTATTAATTTTATATCAATAATTTGACTTTTAATTTAATTATTTAATTTTAGGATTAGTATTGTCGAATAAATTAATGTTATTAAAACTATTAGAGAAAACAAATTATGAAGAATATTAATATTCTATAATTAAAATTAAAATTTATGGTCAAATATTTCATATGGATGACCACATGATAAAAATGATACACTTAATAAAAAGAGGAGTATGAAATATATGACTTTTAATTATCTAAAATACTATAAGGGAAATAATGTTATCCATTTTTCTAACAAATGAGTAAAATTTGATAGATATATTAATCATTTGAAAAATACTTTTAGAATTATATTGTCACAATTTAATGGATAATTTTACAATTTATATCATATTAATTTTCACTATATTACTCGATTAACCCTTAACCGTTGTAATAAATATTACATTGTTTATTATTCATGTATTACCTAAATAATAATGGCCAACGCATTAAATTCGTACATCTGAATTCAAAATATGGATATATATTTTTCATAATTAAAATAAAATTTATTGTAGAGTATAATTTAATATTAAAATGGAAAAACACAATGAACAAAAATAATTAAGGAAAATGATATATTAAATATTAAAATATTTTTACAGAAAAATGAAAATTTAAATTGGTCAAAATAGGTTAAATTGGATTATTCATAACATTATATGACTAATTTTACTTTGAAAAAACATAAAATATACATTTTAAATCATTGAATTAAATATATAATGTTTAATACAAATTGTTTTTATTCACTATCTACTGGAAAATAAATATATTAATAAAAATATATAATATACATCATAATATAATATCAACATTATTATTTTAATAATAATTTATATTTTTCAATTTGAATATTTAATAACTGTAAATATTTATTTTTTTAAAAAATCCTTTATTAAAATGAAGAAAATCAATATTTCGAAAAATATATATTTTATGCTTAAAATTGGTTTTGTACGAATATTATTCCTATAAAATATATTTGATGAATTTTATTTTTTTTAATATGTAATATTTAAATTTCATTAAAATGTTTTACATATAATAATTAATAAAATTTATTAGGATGAAAGCCATTTGTGGGAATAAAAATAGTTTTTTATAAATTTGTTTCTTTTTTAATGTATTGGTTTATATATTTATTTATAATTAATCAGTTACTATATATTTATATATACATTTGTTAATTTTTATCCCAAATATATTTATCCATATCCATACCTTCCATTATAAGGGAACATTTATAATTAATATATTAAGTTACCACGTTGATAAAATATTGTAGTTCAGTAAAACATGGTATATCATGTAACCCATTTTATCAATGGAACATAGTATTATGTGTAACAAAATAAAACATTGTATTTTACATTCCATAAGAAAATATAATTATTAATTATTTTTCTTGATTGAAGTTTTTTTTTAAATAAACCTATCTAAAGAATTTAAATTTATTATAATAAAAAAATTATAATTTAATGGAGTATTATAAAATTAATATTCATATAATTTATGATATTTATGAATTTACAACACAATATTTAGAAATCTAACGTTCATGTTATGTACACAAATATTTTCGGATATTATCATTTTAATTAAATTGTGGGGCATGGTAAAAGTGGACAAAATGAGAAAATGAATTTGTAATTTGATGAAAACATAGGAGAATTAACTTAAAAACATTCATGATCCATTGGAAACGACCACGATTCAATACAATGACTAGATTAATTTAAAAAAATTAAAAAAAAATTATGTTCAAATCATTTATATTCTCTACGAATCGTTAACATATCAATTGAAGTCCTATATTTTTATGTATGATTACACATTGAATTTATGATTATATTCATATTTATTAGAATATTAACATATTAATTTCTAAAAAAAAGAAGGCTATTTTTAATTTTTATGAAAATAAAGATTCCTTATTTTGAGATTATTTTTGATCTATCGAAATCGACCAATCAACAATTAGAATCATATTTTACATATAATGATCCAATGCATCACTTTAGAATGATATTTTAATAAAATCAAATATCATCCATCCAAATGAAAAATCAAATTATAAAATATAATATTTTTCATAGAATCATATGAAAATGATCATCGTGTCATATTTGAACTATAATAATCAATCCCACATCTATTTGATTCTTGGATTTCTTGTCATGATGGAACCTATAATTTCATCTCAATAATGTATAAATATTAATGAAAATTCACCCATGGTAGGGAAAAATATAAATTAATGAATTTTAATTTATGTGAAAATGTATCAACATAAATTTTCTATAACATACAGATAAATGTTTTTTCATTAGTTTAAATTATTTAGTTTGGACCTTATGATGTTAACTAATAGGGCCACAATGTTACTTAGGTAGTATGAATCTTGCTCGGATCTTGACATTCCAACATTTTGGAAAATAGACTAGGCTATACAGGTAGAAAAACCCACACCACTCAGACAACATGTTTACTTCTAAACAAGCGTGACATTTCTAAATCGGGTAGGGGTTTTTAGGGGTTTTATGAAACTATGCGAGCCTATGCATTATCCAAAGATGGTTGTAGAGGGGTTTGAGCTAAGGATCTTCGCACAAAATCCCCATTGGTTGGTAATCCCTGAGAATAGCCATTGTGAGTTACCTCCATAGATAGTAGAGGAAATATTGTTCACACATGATTTAGCCAAATCATGTGGCGAAACCATGAACCCCCATTTTTTGAATGAAATTATTATTTCTCTGTTAATTAAATTAATACCTCAGCTTCCTATTTCATTGTCTCAATTATAACGTAAGTCTAATATCCCAATCACATTGAGCTATCACTCTACCTATAATATGTATTTTTATTTTTCCTCAATCGAAAATCCAAATGAAGTGTAGTTTTTAGAATTATATCCACATTAGTATGATCTCAAATACACTTGTTTCATATTTCATCAGGTCTTTCAATCTATTAGGCTATTTTGTTGTGATCTCATTCGAAATATATACATGTATTTCTTATGTTCTTCTACATTCAACATATCTACTTTATATATGAATCTGATATTGGATTTGGATTTGTCTACATTCCTAAGGTAGGTAGTGTAATTATTTTCTGTCCATGATGTGATTTATTCATAGCTTTAGTGTTCTACCGTATGATGACCATTTGGGTGAATACATTAATTTTTTTTCATTTTTTATACATAATTATATACTTAATGTTAATCCCTAAGAGACCATTTCTATGTATTTATACAATATCATCCACAACCATATCCAACCATATGGGTTCTCTACACTTGATTCCCTCCCGAATGTAATTTTTTAATATAAGGGACACCCATCTACATTCTTATCTTCAATTGTAAATGGAACATCACCCCTTTCCCTAAATGATCAATTTACAAGAAAAAATTCTTAGTGTTATTACAGATAAGGATTATCAATTTCTATGTCATAATTAATAAAATTTATTTTTTATTGGTTTTAAATTGATGGATAAGATAATACACATGTTTAATAATTATAAAATTTTAATTCTATAAAATTTGACTCCCATGGAAATATTGGGTATTTATGATTATGATGAATTGGTTGTAATTCATCATGATATTAATATAGTTCTGATGATATCATTAGTTATTGGATGGGTAAAAATGGTTAAGGAACATATTGATAATGAATTTATTCTCTCCCATTAATTAGGTGTTGATCATGATGTCACTCAATATTATACTATTATTGGGGTGATGGGAAAGAAGTTACATATTTTGTTGTATTGGGGATTGGTCATGATTACACCCCTCCTATTATGAAATATTTTCATGTTGTCTCACATTCATTATGAGTCTCAGTGCACATACACCTTGCTAAAGACATTATCTAATTAGACATTATATGAATGCTTGAGTTACGCCCTAGGTCCAAATACAACCATGTATTAATTTATATGACTCCATATATCCTGTCGTACCCTATAAATATTGTTTTACATAATATTAAACTATATATATGATTACAATATATATTTATGGTTACTGATCATAAACTTCTACGGGCCTATGTAGAAGAAGGTAGTGCCCACCTTGTGTCTCGTAACAACCCGAGCTAGCTATTATTTATTTTTTCATCATAGATTATTATTCATAATACCTATACAATTAATAGCAATTAAAACTTGTTAGATTATTTATATACACTATTGGTGGGGCTCTATAGAAATTTTATATAACACTATACTCAAGCCACCATTAGTTCATGAGTAGATAACTTTTCTAAAGGTATGGATATGGGAAAGAACCATACTACAAATGCTGGATTAATTTTATTGAATTTAAGGAGCACAGTAGAAGTGGATCGATCATATTGATATGATTCTATTGAAGATATATATTTTTGTTTCTGTATATTTTTATAGAAAGTTGAATATTCTTTTATTTTTCCAGCATTTTTTATAAGATCATTCCATGAAATCTTTGTATGTGAATCACCATATGATTATTTGATAATTACTATATTTTTGGTCATTTATGCTTCAAAAAAATTATTATTACTTTTCCATTGTGAAACTATGTTATAACATTCATCCCCTACGATAGGTTATATGTACTACTGAAATTGTTTTTATTTATACAATCTTCTGATACATTCTAGATATTGATTATATTTTATGTTGAACATTGGAATGATTGTGTCGTCCCCAAACTATACCTTCTTATACTCTTTCTTCAGCATGGATGCCTCTAGCATACAATAGGTGTTCTTGAGGCCATGTGGTTCATCATATTTGGGAACAAGATATGTGGTTCCTCGTTTGGGCTATTTAGATGTTTTAATATGGAATTTTATTTCGATTTTTATTATTTTTTGAGTTTTATATTGAATAATTATATATCAGGGAGTTTGGTAATTGTCATATTCCAAGCCATATCTTACCCATGTACATGTGATTTGTTTACCTATGAGGGGTTGTTCTGTTATTGATTAGTCATCTTATGTTTGATACGACGTCATTATTGTGCGAAACACAATTTTTATGATGTTATTATCATTGGAGTTATTTAAAAGATAATTATATTACTTATTACTAATGAAACAATACTTTGTCGTTTCATGCATCATTTTAGGAAAAATAGGATAATATGACCTTTATTTTCCCTAATACGCTTACATTTAGCATGAATTACCAGGTTTCATATAGATCGTACCATGATTATTTTATATTTAAATGTGATGTTATTATATGAAGTGTGATTACAATTGGATCAATTATAATTAAAAAATCAATATAAATTTTGTTTTCTATTATATATTGGTTATGAAACATGAATTTTTCAACTATTATATATTCTAGGATTCAGTCATAATGTTTATGAATTAGAATATATTTATTATATTTTTAACAATACAAACTCAATTTAAACAAAATTCTAAAAAAAATAGGTACCAATAAATTGTATTCCAGTTGCTATGTAATTTTTTCCTATATTCATTTAAATTTACATTCTATATATATTAACCACTACTGTTTGATATGAGACATAGACCTAGCCCATACTTTTGTATTGTGTTGTTGAGGGTGTCAGTTATGTTATCATGAAACTTTACAATCTTCCTTCATTACATTGGCATGTACTTTAACGAAGGAAAATATATTTGACCATTTCTATATGAATGATTTATACCTATCCTGTTATATAAATTATATTATTTCAAATTTCAAATTTTCATTTGAGGCATCCTTTCGGCATTGTATTATCATAATACCATGATTTCATTGAGTCATATAATTTGACGGAATTAATGACCATGGGACATACACAGTTGGCGTCGATCCATTATCTACTACTTGTGTAGTGCCACCAAAGGCATCACCTTATATTCTTGATCTATGGATAGATAACCAGTATATAGAATGTTTCTGTTGGATCTAAATATATATGAAGATGTCAGAATACAAGAGTGGGTGAATTATTGTATTAAATGTTTTTTGTTTTTACCACCAAAGGAATATCATTTAAAATAATTTATAGTAATAAAATTCATAGTAATTCAAAATTTATTAGTAAATAAATCATATAGGGACTTGGTTCTTTTTATTAAGGTATCATAATATTGTCGATTACGATAATGTATTTCACATCTTGTATTTATTATTATTCATGATATAATCATACTATGCGTCATATGAAAGGTAATCATACTGGTTATAATAATCTGAGTAAAAAAAACAAATATTATCGCATAATGTGTACATAATATTATTAGGTAATTCAATCGATCCTAATCACATAAATCTCAAATAAAAAAATTTATTCACAAAAGGATATAATAGAAAATTGAATTCATAATAAAATTAAATATTTATTACAATGAAGTGGAAATGTTTACATGTAAAATAATAAAATTATTTTAATGAAAAGTGAAAGGTGTGCAATAACATTGGATAGAGGACTCTATTTTTATACTTCCATGTATGTATGTCTTTCCCACAAAATGTTATACACTCGATATAATGATTGTATTTTTTATTGTTATTCCTGCTAGCCCTAGATTAGATATTTGATTGAACCCACTATCTCCATATACTCAAAATCCCTCAGTCCTAAAAATATCGTCACGAAAATCATCCTATGCACGAAATCCATTAATCATAATCAACACTATTGACATCGCACAATGAATGTCAAATATCTTGAATGTCACAAGTATATAGAATGAGCAGTTCCCAATATGTAACTTTAGAGTTTTTGAATGAAGAAATAATATGGCAGTGCTCCTCCATTGTGTATTAAATTCATCATATGTTATATGATCATTCAAATGATCTAGTATTTATAGGCCACCATCCCAACAATCATCTTGGATTCTAATGGTAAACTTTTCCCCTAAAAACTCATAAGGAAATGAACACTTGGTACTCCAAAAGTCATCTTATTATAGAAACAATTCCATCATATTATAAATCATATCAAAAGGGAATATAAGATATCATTTTGATTGAATCACTATTCAAATATTACGATATTTTTGCCTGGTTATGATAAAATATGTTTGAATAGATCTAATAAATCTTGTTATAAGAGTATGTATGATTTTTATATTTATGCACAATAATGTCAGGATGAAAACTAGACATTATATATGATAGATATTGTGTATAGTTTGTATGATTGAAATCATATTGAGGCTCATTATGATAGTCATGGAATGAATTATTTCTGTAATAATCATCTTTAACCTTATTACCATTTTAATTTTAAAATTTAAATAATGATAATTGAAAAAAAAATCCATAATGATATTATGATAAAAAATAAATGAATTCATTAAAAAAAGAGTATTTATTTCAAAAAAAGTAATATAAAATTAAAATGAATTATTATGACTCAACAATATTTTGAATTTTGGAAATAAAAAACCACATGTTTTTTAAAACAAAAAAAATATTAGTAGGAAAAAAAACATTTTTTGAAGTGAAGAATTATAGTTATTTCCCATTGAGCTCAAAAACATTTCTTAATATTATTTTGAATACGACTAACTCTCCCTTATGATAAAAAAATCTCTATGGATTTTTTTCTACTTCCTTTTAAAAAAGAAACCCCCTTACTAAAGTAAAATCCTTTTTTCAATATTATTTATCTCATTTATCCTTTTATGACAATATATCCTCCATAAAAAATGATTTCCCATTAAATTACTCAATATTTCCTTTTGGTTTACAAAAAGTAAAAAGGAAAGTATTCTAATACCTCAAAAAGTGACATAGAGATAAAAGGTACATTGAAATAATGAGTTTGATCATCTAAAATTAATGATGTAACATACATCCAAAAAATAGAAAAAAAATTAAAAATATGTATATAGATTTCAAAAATCCTTCATTTTTAATCTGAGAAACAATACCACAAGAGTTTGATAAAAAATATATTTTTTTCTTTTCCCTATCCGTTTTCAGTAGATAGAAGATCATAGTCTTAAATTTATTGATTTTAATATTTTTATCAATATTCTTATCAAGTGATTACAGATGAGATCGAAAAATTTATTTTTGTTGATTAATCTACTTGTCATAGGATACAGTATTTTTCCACCTGCAATTGCAAATTTTCTTATAGAGTACGAATTTTTTCTTCCAGATATTTTATATTATGATTATAAATTTCTATCCTGTAGGTTATAAAGACATTCTTATTTTTAAAATATATTATTAATTCATTTTAAAACATCATTATTGATACATAATTTCGAATAAAATTCATATACTTTCAATCTATTTGAATTCTATGGATTGATAGTCATCTAGTATTTTGAAGCCATTTATTTTTTTTTGAAATATCAAATTCTAATTTGTTGAATTCCATAGACAATTCATCCCCTAGACTTCTTATATATTCAATTGAATACTTAGGATGATATATACATTATTATGACTTATGAAACGACCTCACAAACTTATTTCATGGCTTTCTATGTTTCATAGTACATTTTTCACTCGCTTTCAAAAGAACCTCGAGCATGACTGTTATTTTAATAAAAAAAATTATTATGTCTGATATGTTATATTGGTTATCTACAAAAAATCAATCTTCCATTAAATCCACGAATATATAATAATTTATTTTCAAATATATAATGTGTTGAACAATTTACTGATCTCTTTTTAATGAAATGGTATTCTTTAAATAATTTTCTTCATGATAACTTGGATGTTCTCTAGAATGAGTTTCATCCTCTTCATTATCATATGAATCCAGATTTTGATCTTCATCAGATCTTGTCCTTTCATTTTTGGTCTAATATATGAATAACTATAAAATCTTTTGTTCTCAGCGTAGAATACATAGAGGCTTATACTCAAAGAGATGTTATATTTCCCTGGGTTTATTGAGAAAACCTCACTGAATTTTTTACTGAATATTAATTTTCTTCTTGAGCAGCTTTATTTTCTTTCACACGTTCTTGATTTTATTCTTCTTTATCCTTATATTCTTTTCATTATTCATCTTAATTACTCTTATTATTTTCTCAAAAATATAGATATATTATTCTTATTCCAATATATTATATTTATTCTCAATCATTTTCTTGAGAATGAAATAGTGCAACTGATTATTTGGATACTTTTTCATTTTATTTCCCATGTCATGTATAGAGGGAGTGATTTTTACTTCTATAATGGGTTCCTGGTTTCTAATTCATTCACTATAAAATTCATAACATTTCATGAAACTGTGAATATCAATAATTTCATCCATTGTATTTTTCATATTATACTTTTTCTAATCTTCATTATGAGTTTCTAACGGCTAATATTTTCATCAAGAGATCCTATTATATTTACGCCAAACTACGAGTCTCATTTATTTATTTCAACTTTCACATTTCTCCACTTCACATCACTTTTATCATAGTAAAATTTTCATTTTTTATTTAAAAATAGAATAATATTTGTATTTAATTTGTTTCTTACATTCAGTCAACAAGGATTGTATTGAAATTCCATGAATTCATATAACTATCTCTTTCGGAGATTCAGTTACATCATCCTCAAAAAAATTCTTCGATTTTGAATCCAAATGAAATTTCAACTTCAATAATATATTTTTAGTATTTAAAGGATATATAATATTACTTCTTATAGACATTACAGTAATATTACCAAACAACGTGATTTTTTAAATGAACATGCTCAAATTTGTTGGAATCATAACAAGTTGAGGCTGAATAGCACTATATTTCAAATTAATAATTTTTAAAATAATGTAACCTCTAAATTTAATAATTATGTTATTTACATGGTAATCTAGAATAAATACATTTTAGATAATTATACTTTCCATATCAACACTTCTAAGGATTAAAAAAGAATTTATTCAGAGTGTGGTAAGACTATTGTCTGATGATAAATGGGTAACTTTTCTCTCTTCCTCAAGAATCTAAAAAAGATATTTCTCAACCTTATCATTTTTATGTAACCTTTTTTATTTTTTAACTTATGGGAAGGGAATAATACATCACCCTAATAAGGTACATCTAATATGTTCTCATTTATTTTTGCGGACAAGCTAATCTAACTATTTTAAATGGAAAAATAAAACAATTCAAACATCATCAATCCTTATTGAATTATAAAATTTACTCAATTTATATTCAATAATTGGATCATTATATGTACTAGATTTATATAACCAAAATGTTTCCCATCTATTGAATTGAATAATTGTTTTCAGTGAGGAATCATACTTATCATAAAACTATCTACTGACTAAACTATACCTAATGAACTCCATGTTATTGGAATCTTTTGAAGGCATTTCTTTGGGAGAAATTGGGGAAGATTCTTACTTTATTTTTATGGAATGCACAAAGTACCGAAAAATATGACTTTATTATTTGAGGATAAATTCAATGAATAGTATATAAAATAGAATGCTCGACCAGGAAGGTGTCACTTTATATAAGAGCATTAAATATGACAGTTGCGATTCTACGAAACAAACTTGAAAAAAATATCCAACAATTAAAAAAAATTATGTATTGATGGTTCAAAAAACATTGTCGTATTCATCATAAATGTGATAACGTTTTTTAAAAAGTAAAATAATATTAAATACCATCAATTTTGAATTGGAAAATGATGAATGAGATTAGATATTTTACCTTTAAGAGGTTTATTATAGTTCTCCTAGTTTCAATATTTTGATCTCTGAAAATAAAATTTGAGTAGGAAAATATATTGAATATAATAAAATATTCTATGTATTAATTTAATATATTGTGTACAAAAATAATATAATGTGTATAGTAAAAATTTTGTTTATAAAATAAGAGAATTGAAAATATGACTAATTTTTTAGTGTGTAAAAAGTTATGAGTACGAAAAGAAGAAGAAAAATTACTCAGAAGTATACCCCATTGAAATGGAGTAACATAATGTTAGAAGATGGTTTAACCAAGAAGAAGATATGAATGGTTAAATTATAGTGATCATTTCAATATTATGTTTAATGTATTCAATGCTATCCAAATGAAATTGTTTTGTAATAATAATGTAAGTTGTTCCTGCATTACGCTGAATTTTAAAATGATATATCCATTATGTGTTTGATCCCTATGAATGTGATTCCTAATATATATGAGTTTCTCATTGGAGTGATGAGTATGATTTTTTTAATGATATGAAACTAGTGTTATCAAATAGTGTTTGTGCTTAGTAAAAATCATTCCATAATCGGTGAGTGTGGGTTTCTTCCACACCACTTTAGCAAGAGAACATCTAGTCTCCATATATTTGGATACAATAATGGAAACTACTACATAGTGTTTTTTCTTATAGTACCAAAAAACTTCTAAATTTCCTAAAAATTACATTTTTTGATGTATTTTTCTAACTATTATACAATAACCAATGCAAACAACTAAAAAAATTCCATTAAAAATCATTTCCAGAAGAATAAATATGTACCAAATACATAGTCCCTTTTAGATGATGACAATATTATTTAATAGTTTTTAAATTGTATTTTTTTGGATTTTATGGATCCATTACACGTAATAAAATTGAAAACATAATTATTGTATACCTAATATTATGTATACAAGGCTTCCTATAACACCTATAAAAGTTCATTGATCAACTTTTTCATAGCTTCATCCTGACCAATAATATTTTATATAGTAAATCTGTTATTAATACATATATATTGTCATATCCATTATTTTTAGGAAGATATTTATTATCCTTATATTTATATATGTTTTTTTATTCTGGTTTTCATAAATATATAATTCAAGAATGAATGTTAACTCAACCAATATACTCATGTCAAACATATATTGAAATATGTTTTTAAAAATAATCCATTAAGGATTGATGAGTGGATCTTATTATAATGCCATGAACATTGATAGGAACAACTAAATATTTTTTGTTTTCCTTCATTATAAAAAGTGTTTGTTCATAAATTCCTTTAATATTATTTTTTTGAATAAAAAATATTGTTAATCCATCATACAGAGCACATGGGTCTTATTTATCTACATATAAGGCTTTGTTATGTTTTTAAATATATTTAGGGTGTTTTGTTTCTTCAAAAAAATGAGTTTATTTAACAAACATCCTCTTCAACATATCAACTGAGGAAAGCACACATCACATCCATTTGACAATGTTTGAAATTATATTATTTTTAAAAAGCTAATAAAATTAAAATAGATTCGTGTCTAACTTATAGTTGACATGTTTCTTCAAAGTATATTCGGACTTGCTGATTATAAAAATTATTAACTATTATTTTTTTATTTCTTACAATGGCTCTATTTTAATTATACATTTTTCTAAAATTCCAATTATAATCCAATTACATTAGATTCATTAGGTATTTCCACTATAATCTAGAATTTATTCCTTTCAAATAAAATTAGTTAATCTTGCATTTATTTGGTCTAGAAATAAACATTTTATATAGATGTTTTTTCAAGAACAACAATATTATATATACCAATAATATTTCCATGAGAATTTTATCTAAAGGGAAATCATCCGCCAATAATTAAAATTATCTTTCCAAAGAAGTATTTATTTCTAGTCATACATATGAAACATACAATAT
This sequence comes from Viscum album, assembly GCA_963277665.1. NCBI lineage: Eukaryota > Viridiplantae > Streptophyta > Magnoliopsida > Santalales > Viscaceae > Viscum > Viscum album. The sequence goes on along the minus strand of OY728147.1, from coordinate 560,488,410 downwards.
CCATATACTTTATGTTTGTGTTCTTGGTAATGTCATTGTTTTCCTAAAAATAATATAATTGTACATTTGGAATCCAAAATGTTCTCTATTCTCAAAATGTTAAATTTTTTTTATGAATCAACATTTATTTTGAAAAATAGAATAGTGGAACCCCAAATATGGATTTTTATTTAACAAAAATTTTTATTTCGATGACCTTAATGTTAATATTTTGGAAAAAATGGGATGTTTTAGGAACAATGTAATTTTTATTAAAATTGGTTTTGATTGAGTGTAACCAATTCCAGAACTATTACCAAGATGAAGAAGTGTTTTATACATTTTATCAAAGCCTTATTTAGTAGACCTAATTTTTGAAAATAATTTCATAAATAGAAAATTTCATATTCTAGTTTCGTAACTATATTCTAATGCTTTAAAACATTATTTTTAGAATGAGAAGTGGGTTTGGTTTCTAAAACATTTTACTCAAAATGAGTTTTTCTAAATACATAGAAATATTATCCATATTAGAATTATCTTATTCAATGTTTTTTTGATGTAGAGTCAATTTTAAAAAAAATAAAATCAATATCATTATAAGGATTTTATACTACATTCGTTAATACATAAATTCTACCATTTTATTCTTCAAAATACATATTTACATTGAAGTTTTCAATTTCAAGAAATTTTTAAAATCTAGAAACATATTCATAAGAAGGTAACATATTATCCTTTAAAATGAAATTTTGTTTGTCCAAATAAATATATCATTTCCCTTTAGAAGATTTTGAATATAAATAGATATTATTTCATGATTTATAAGTTTGTACATTATTTATAAGAGATTGATTTTTATATGGGATTCTGGTATAGAGACCAATATTCTTCTGTCCATAATTTTAATCATTCGAAGAATTATTAGACGAGTCTCATCCACTTGAACTTTGCGAGACAATTGATTTCAAAATAATCATTACATTTTCATTATAATGATTTTTTCTATCAGGATGTCATTCCCTTGTATTTTTTCTTTTTATTTTTCAAAATCAGGTCTGATATTTCATTAACATTTACATTCATAATAAGTAAATTCATAATCCTTCTTATCATTATTTTCTCTATTACATTTGTTATAAAAATAATAAAAATCCATTTCTTACCAAAATCCTTCTTCATCATTCAATCAATATTATATATTTAACATTACAAAATTTTAAATTCACATATATTTGATTAAACAATCACATTTGTTTACTTTGATGAAATAACAATTTTTCATGATTTTCAGCATTCAAATGATTTGATGTAGAAGTAAAATAAATTCTTCCATTATTTATTTTTACGTTCTCAATGTCTAATTTTAATCTATTTTAATATTTTAAAATAGTTCCAAAAGCATCCTCAAGTGTAACATGAGTTGTCTTTCTTTATTTTTCAACTACTATTATTACTGATTCACGTTAATTTAGAATGATGTATATAATCATTATCAGAAGGATTTCATCAAGAAATAATTTATCCCCCATAAAATGTAAACAATTAAAGATTTTTAGTAATACGTTTTGATCCTTAGAAATATGGTCTCAATAGGAAAATTAGAATTCATGATAATCATCCATTAGAATATCTCTTCTTGTTTCAACAATATAGAACCACCAAATTGCATAATTTCTAGATTCCTCTAGATAAAATGTTCTTCTTTAGAAGATTTAATCCGGTTGTCTATCTTTATAGTCATTGTTTATTGAAATGTATTACATATCTTTTAACATAGTTGATATTCCTATTTCTTTAGATTTGTAAATGTTTTAACAACCTTGTTAAGAATTTTATAGTCTGCAGTGAGAATGAAAAAGTTATCAAAACCATATTGATTCCATATTTGTACAATCTATCTCTTTAGTATTTATAATCATTTCCATAAAAAATAAATGGACTAGGATGATTTAAAATTTCTATTGATTTGAATTTGAGTCTTTCTTTCTCTAAAAACAATAATATAATTTCGTTTCAATAATTTACATTAGTACAACAAGTAATTATATACAAAATTATTATATGGGAAATAAATCTAACATGAATAAGAATCAAATGACAATATCAGTATTACATAGGCATGGAATTGATAAAAAATTTTAGATCGAAATATATCTGAAATGGAACGGTACAAGATGGATGGATTGTAGGTTTAAAAAAAATTCATTGTTATCTCAAAATAAAATATTTTAAATGAATTAAAACTATTCAAATTCAAAATACCAATTAATGTAATATATCATTAATCAGACAGGGCCCTTCGTCTGGTTATTAGGGTATCCTAATTAGGGGGATTACAATAATGTATTGAACCCAACTTATTTAATAAAATTAATTATATAATTAATTTATGAAATATATTAATTTTAATAACAATTTTGATGATAATCAGTGTAAATTAGAACAACGATTCTATCTTAATGAGTACAAAATCTAATTGGGAAATGGAAATGATCATAATCCTAGAAATCGTACATACAATGAATTGTAATCATAATGTATATAATTGAAAAAATAATATATAATTAAATTACCAATATATTAAAATGAAATGGAAATGTATCCCTGTAAATGAATACAATTATATTAACACAAAAAATAATGGTATCCAATAACCCTAGATAGGGGTCCTTGAGTTATATATTAAAAAATGTTTTCCTTACCCACACCATGTTACGACCTCGATACAACGATTGACATCTGTATTTCAATCCCCTTAAGTGAACTGTGTTGCATTTGTTGTCAATTATGTATGTTGTTGTCAATATGTGACATGGAATGGATGGATGTCAAGGAGCGTCATGATGTGAATGTCAAAGGATGTGATGGTGATGGTGATGAATAGAGAATGTCCATGGACCATATAGGAATGTCACTTAGGAGATTCACTAAGTGACATAGGAGATGATGGTTGAAACATTCTCTAGTAACATCAGACTATTGTAGAACTACTCTTAATGTTTCAATACTTGCATCAAGATGATACTAAGTTACACCACTTGAAGAATGGATGATGATGGAGCATCATCATTACATCAGACGATTGATGAGTTGATCTTTAAGTTCAATGAAGCTGTATCAACTGGATATAATGTCATCACAATTTTAGAAGACCATGAATTGTATTGACAATGCATGAGGAGATGAAGAAGATCCATCCACAAGTTCTAAGTGTATGATGTGGATTAATGAAGTCCATGCACTATCACTTAGTGCATGTGAATCTGAAGAAGATCCAACTTGATCTCTGATTAGATCAATGATGTTTGTTGAATATTTATATGATTAAGGAGATCAGTTGAAGAATAATTCATTTCCTAAGATTTGAATTCATGTTGAAGAAGAATTGGAGGAATTCTAATGGAGAATAAATAGAGAAGATAATAGAAGAAATGAATAATGGAGGAGTTGTTAAGGAAATGAAGAAGGGGGGCTTGAAGTGGCATTTGGCATGTTGAGCTTGTTACTTTGTTTTTAAACAAAGTGTTTGTTCTATACTTAAGAAAAAAGAGAGTGCTGCCAAGGAGGCCAGCCAAGGGCCATCACCCAATGATCTTGTGGGACTCAAGGTCACCACGCCCATGGGGAACCCTCAGGCCAGGGCACTTGAGGCAGGAGCGTGCGCGCCCGAAGGAGCAGAATGGGCGCCAGTGGTGTGCCCGAGTGGCAGCGGTGGGCACAAGAGCGCGCCCGCTAAGAGAACTCGGTTCAGGGTGGCACCGAGAGGGGAGAAGTACAACTGAGTGTTGGCAGGGAGGTGGTGTTTGTTAATCCGCGAGAAACTTGCACGCCAAATCGATGTGGGACGGCGAAATTTATCTGGGATCTAATCTGGGCCGTCCAAGCGATTGCGCGGCAGATCTCGATCGCTCATCTCATCCGTGGTGAGATGTTCTAATCTATGCTGTCTTCCTTCATTAAACGCCAGATCCGATGGCTGCCGCATCGTCCCCTTCCTCGAGCTCGGCCGAGGCACCTCCCTTGATGCCGCCTGAACAAGTGGCTCCCCGAGCATGGATGTTGAGGTTCCGGCCACCTCCGATCGAAGTAAAGCATCTTTGAGTATCGTCTGGCCACACTAAACACAGCCATGCTATAAAATGGGCTTGCATGTAATGTATGGAGAATTTCAAAGGAGGCCGAGTAATGAAAAGTTTCCGAGGGTGTTCCACGTTGGTCGAACGCCTAAACTAATGGTTTGCATGCGTTCTAAGTCGCATGCACGAAGAGGAAAGGAAATGAAAGGAACCCGCGTGAAATATAGGAGATTCAAGATTTGGAAAGATTTTGAAAACCCAAAAATCTCGGGGATTCGAGTTGTATCTCCGCGGATGACCGAGGAACCTCCTCCGCCTATAAAAGGAGCTCCCGATCATCATAGATATTTGCAGATCCTTTGTTGAAAATCTGACGTCCCGTGAGTGCTTCAAGCCTCACGAAGAACACCATGCGCGCCCCCTGCGTGGCAGTGAAGCCTGAAGCCATCAGAGGTTCCGTGAGGTTCCTTTTGCGCAATCCTTGCGTGAAAGAAGAAAGGGAGGTCCCCTGCGTGCTACCCCTTTGCGCGACAGGAAGGAGAGGTTGGGAGCGCGACCTTGTGCACTCCCTCTGTGCACTGTGCCCCCTGCGCGGCAGTGGTACTTGTGCGACCCACGGCTGCCCCTTGCACCGAGTCCTTGCACACCTTGCACCTTGTGCTTATGATTTTGAAGAAGGCAGTGGGGTGTTGCACCTTGCGTGGCCCTTTCCAGTGCACCTTGTGTGGCTGTGAAGAGAAGAAGGGCACACCACTTACGCGCCTCCCTTGCGGCAGTGGTTCCGGTGAAGACAAGGAACACCTAGTGTGTGTGTGCAAGCAGAGGAGGATGACCCGAGCCTTGGGTGTGCAATGGAGGAAGGCCATTATATACCTACAGCTTGTGTGTGCAAAATAACAAAGAGGTCGTAGCCTTGGGTATGTGCATAAGAAGTGTAGGCCACAACAAAGAAGAACACATTTTATGTGTGCAAAACAAAGAACAAGTTGTGTGTGATAAACAAGTGAACGTCGAAGCCTAGGTGTGTGAAAAGTATACACATTAAGAAGAAGATGGAAGAGGACATCCACACTAAAGTAGAACACACTTTTAAGTGTTTGAAAAAATTGAACAAAGAGTGTGAAGGAAGAAGTGGTGTGTGTGAAAAAAGAATTACACCCTTTGAGGGTTTATCACACCAAAGAAAGAGAAGGGGAGTGCATGCTTGCATGCATGCACATGCACACGTGAACAAGTTGAATCTGCTTGTGTGCATTTTGAGTTGTCCAAGACTGAAAGTTCTTGAAGAATATTTTGAGAAGCCATGCAATCAGTGCATGAAGATGCAGAGTTAACATGCACTTAGTGCATGAAGTTATTCTAAAGTGAGACTGAGCCATACTGAAGTCAAAGACATCAGTTGTCTGAGTTTTCAGTAATTGAGAAGACCTTGATCAACAGAAGTGATCAGAAGCTGTGAGCAAGACCAACAGACCTTTTAAGAGGTTGTTGAATATTTTTGAAGAGAGTGGCCAGGTCATCCTTAAAAGAAAGAGATAAATCCTGAGAAAGACGAGGAGTCATGTTCATCACAAGTGAGCAGAAGTACAGGGAAAGGCCAGCAGTCTTTATCCCAGACTGCTGAAGATACTTGAAGAAGCTTAAAGTGAAGAAGAGCTACTCGTGTGACTCGAGGAGCTAGGAGAAGCCCCCTGTGAGACTCAGGGTGGAAGAAGTCTTCAGTGGGATTTTGGAGGAGGCCAGTGGGACTCTGGTAACACTGTGGGACGCAGTATAAAGACCCTCATGTGGGACTCAGGAGAGATACAGTGGGACTCTGTATCGACCATTGTAATTTTAAAAGGTTATAATGGAGAAACCATGTTGTGGTGTATAACCAACATGGCAAGGACATAGGCCTTTGGTGACAAACCTTGTAAATCCTTGTGTCTTGTGCCTTTACATTTACTTCATCCCTCGAGGAAAGGCTGAGAGATACAAGAAGAGTGGATCGAGGCCTTAACAAGCCATAGAGGTTTAATTGATAAGAATAAATTAGTAAAATGTTTTTAAGGGATCACTGATTCACCCCCTCCCCCTCTCAGTGATTCACATTGATCTGGGCACTTCATCCCCAAATTACATCAATAAAGAATGTGATATACACCTTTATCTCCATAACCTCAGAATCTTTCACTACGCAAAATATCATCACAACTGTATTCTAATTCAGAAAATCCATTAATTCTAATAGGAAATATCACTATTACCAATAGAATGACAGAACTCTTGAAATTCAATGTTATGTAAAACGATAAGTTCACAATGTGTACACATCAGAGTTTTCCCACAAAGAAGTAGTTTTACAGTGCACAATCATAGTGTCTCAAATTCACCCAATGTTCTGAGATCAATCAAATGACCTGATATTTTTATTCCATCACTCCGACAAGGATTTTAGATTCATACAAATGGATTTTTTCTGAATATCCTGAGGGACTTGGACACATGGAACTCCAACTTCCATCATATAACTAATATAATAATATTTTTTTATAAATCATATCAAAACATAGTAAACAAAATTGATTTGATTTAATGGTGTTTAACTATTATAATAAAATTTTCTTTTTTATGATAAATAAATTTTAATTGATAAAGGATTCTCATTAATTGAGTTAGTATGTTTTTTATCATTATGGGAAATATTTTCAATTTGAAAACTCTAAAGTGTGTATGATAAATATAATATTTGGAATGTATGACATAAATCGTATATATACTCGTTATGATAGCCATAGAATGACTTATAACTTCAAAACTCAATATTAATGTTTTTATCGCAAGAAAATGAAAAAATATGATGATGAAAGGTGAAATAAAATCATTATAGTGGGTATGATAAAACATTTGTTAATTAAATTTAGAAAAGTGAATTTGTGATTTCCAATACAAACAAGAGTAGAAAATTGAAAAGAAGTATTTTTAAATAATAGTTTCATCCACATGATGCAAAATATTCAAGGTTTCTCTCAACCTTCTCCCACTAAAGTAATGTTGAATTATTATTTTCAAAAGATTTATCCTCATATAACATTGTGGGATGGATGACCACATGTTGTGGAGTCAAGGATTGATTCCATTTTTAAAATATTGAATCATCTAGTGATACCTTCAGAGTTTATTTTTAATATTTATTCTTATATGTTACGTAATTCATCCAAACGATTATGGGATGTTTTTACCCCAGACAATTGAAATCACAATATGATTTTTATATATTTAAATAGATTATTTTAAAATTACATAATTCCAAAATCCTTGAGGGCTGACTAGTATAGTGAAATTTTGAACAAGTATTAGTGCAAAATTTTTATCGCGGGCTATTCAAATCATTTTACTATGTTGAAGTGTTACTGACCAGTTCTACCAAACAATGATCTTATGAATGCTAGTAGATTTTAGGATCGGATGGTATATGAAATTTTATCACTTTTCAAGGATTTTAGGGTAATTATTAATTCATATATTCTAATCTAATTACTCATTACTAAGAAGAATCATAATGAATGTTATGGTGGGACCTACGCTGGTTCAACACTTAACCTACCAGTGGTTCATCTAAAGTATGCAATCATTTATTTTAGGATTCCCTCATGGGTGGATGTAGTTATGAGGATTGAATTTTCAAAATTCTTATGTGTCACAAGTGTTGGCTGATAGAACATTCCAAAACAAAATTTATGCATGATACAATGGAATGTAGAGTCTCTCGTATTATGGGTCATGTCTAACTCATATGTTTGAATATTCCATCAGTGCCTAGTTAGTGGAGATTTATACCTATCCCACATTACAGAGTAGGCCTAGAATTATCATTCCAGATTGGAATCTATAATACTTTTATCCATTCATTCCTTGTATGTGGTTGAGATAGAAGTAATCAGAATCAGGATTATCATTATGGAAAATATGGTCCTCCTTAGGGAGGTTCGGCATTGAATCATGATCGAAGTCCCAAACTATTTTATACCATGAAACCTATGACATTGCTAAATAGTTCCATACCATTAATGGTTCTAGCTACTATTATAGTAGCCTAAAATCTAGAGTCTAGTTTATTTCACATAGTCGCCTCTGGCCCTTATATATATGTTTAAATTATTGATATTCTCGGCTCTAGATAGAAAACATCCATTGAATGATGAGTCTCAATAACCAATTTGAAATCAAGTTAGAGAGAGTTCAACATTGTATATATTTTCCCATTGATATTGGTAAATATATGTTCATATGAAATCTATTCATCCTATACATGACATGGATTTAATTAATTAATATATTATACTATTTCGTTCCAAATGGACCACAATTACTACCATCATCAGAGTGTGACGTTTACATAACAAAGGGTGGTAGGAATTTGCATAAGGGATAATGGGATATATATGATACACAATGAAGAATAGACTATAATGGGCTAGCCAGATCCGTATCATATAAATAAATTATATTCATATATGATCTAAGGTTATAACCTTCTAATTTCTATCATGTAGTTAATTATTTACGGAACGTCTTCCCTGACGACTTATATTTATTACCGCTACTGATAGAGGTAGAATTTACAATCGAGTGAGTCATAGGAGAAGAAGCTTTTTCCATACCCCGTCATTAGATGGATCCTACCATATTATAGATGTAAATAAATAGTTAGTTGATCTGGAGGCTCAAGGATTTATATGTATTAGTACATTTCCAAGGGTTCACTGGTACTATTTTCAACGAAGGATGATGGTACAGTCATCAATTATGTTGATTAATGGTAGTGGAAAAAACTAATGGTTAATAAAATTTAACCATTACCTCAAATATAAAACATATTTTATCTGCTATGAAGATATAGAGTGTTTTAAAAGAGTTATTTGGGTACATTATATCATTAATAGTGTTTCTGGTCAACATACATACCACACATTGCTATTTATGCTCGTATGGTCTTTATGAGTATCGGGTTATGTTGTTAATCCTCACAAACACACTTATAGTTTCCATGTATCTAATGAATATGGTTTCACACAATTATTTTTATTCATTCCTTATGATATTCATGGAAGGAATATTATTTTATTCTTGTTCACTACATGAGGATGGTTACTAAATTCAGATTATACATAATACTCTGAGAGACCATGAAAATTATGTATTTATCTAGAAATGCAATCTATGGATCAATAATTTTCAGGTCTATGGGAAATTAATCCTAGTGTTATGTGATTTTGTAGACCTATAGATGATGAGAGTCATGTTTTACTTGAAGAAACATATAATAATCATTCAAATAAATTGTTTCATGGTGATACAAGGATTTTATTGATTCTTGATCATGGATTTCTCTTGCCCTATAACACCAAAAGTTGGCTTGCTTAATGGTGTGTGAAATTAATTTGGCCAAAATTATTTGAGGATTACTTTTAGGAGTTGATGTGAATGTGGAATTTAGTAATGATCTTAACTATTTAAGAGGTATAATGTAAAAAATACAATTTTAGTAGATGTATTAAGTATCTAGATGGGAGATGTTTTGATCGATGATGAGTGATTCAAGGAGTAATAGTATCCTCAATTGTGGACTCAATAGTGGAATTACCCAACATATAACCTCAATAAAAAAACATATTTTTAGGATTTATATTGCTGGAGACATTACTTACATGGAGTGATTTATTTGGTTTTAATGTATCACAAAAACCTCAAGTACATCTTCACATTACATGATTTTATCTGAGGATACACAAATGGGTTGTGTAACTTATTCAAATTGATTTCAATCGTGATTATAAAATTGGGAAAATAAATTTTGTATTTATTCTCAATGCTAGAGGACTATGTCGTATGTACCTCCAGTGTCTTGTAGTGAATGGTTTATCTTTCCTTTATTTAGGGGATGCATGTTGTGGTTTTGGAGGATCATTTGAATATTATCCTCCCATAATTATATGCAACCTATACTATTAGAGAAGTGGTGACAATGTGTAAAATATTTGATCCCCATGTATTAGTCTATAGGGAGTTATTTTCGAATGAAAAATCAAATTATAGATGGGATGTTGATGGGGATGATAGTTTATTCTTTCATGGGAATGCACAGATCCTAGTAGACCCAGAGATGAGATTATTTGAGAATTCCAAGTTTAATCATGGGAAATACATCAGGATGTAAAAAATATTTGTGGATAATAACCATCCCAATATTGGTGACCTAGTATGAAACTCATTATTAATTTTTTTATAACTCGGTTAAACACCTATATACAGGTGAATGTAGAAAATCAGTTTCTATCATGATTTTATTTATGTTCTCTAATTCTGATTAAACATGGGAATCTGTCTCCACGATGATCATGTGAAGTTACCATGTTCAAGTAGTGGAAGTGATATTTTTGTGGATACATTAAGCATTTGATGAAGGCCTCACACTTCTATCCTATTTGAGAAACATTCATGGTAGACAATCCTGGGTAGTAATATATTAGAGAGGTCATTCGTATTTATGGTGATACATGTTCTATAATATCTGAAATTGATTCTCACTTCTTATCCTGATTATGGAAGGGGTCCCATAAGTATTTCGGTACAAATATTCCTCTAAGAACATTATGTATCCCATAGAATGATGGACATATATAGGAAATGATTCAGGTGTTTGGGAACATGCTCTGTGCATGAATCCTTATCATCGAGGGTTCATGGGGGAAACACATGCCCTATGTTGGGTTCACAAATGATTACTTCTTTAAGACTAATATTAAGATGGTTCCATATGAATATTAATATAATAATCCTTTCTAATCTACTATATACTAGATTCAGGAAGAGGATGATATTATTATTTGACGAATTTTTGAGGAGGAGACAATAGAATTGTAATATTTGATCAAAAATCACATAATGACTACTGAGTTAGGAGAAAAATCATCTTCCAAATTACATTACTATCATATTGATAGAATTATTGGAGATTATGTCTTTTTATGAGTCATTAAGAGTTTAGTACATCAATGAATTCATAGGTAGGGTAAGATTTTCCCTTGATTCATTGGACCTCTAATGATTTAGAAATATACCAGACCAATGCCTTACCACATATAAAATCCTCACAGATACTGGTTTGTGCATGAAATATATTCCCTATCTCAAAATCGGTTGCATTACCCAGACAAGATGATTGTTTTACAACTATATGAGGTTTAGTTAGATTGGGGTTCTTTCATTAAAGATTATATAATATGCATCATATATTAAAGTGTGATGGCTCTCTGAGGAAGGTATGTTCCCATTGAATGATTGACATAGAAGAATGATCATGTAGAGGTTGATTCATGGGGATGGGAATCAAATATATGATCATAGTGGCCAGAGCATTTCTCAAGTGATACATCATTATCCTCAAAATCAAAACTCAACTATGAATTTATTTAAAAAGGGTAGGATGGAAGGGGACTCCATTTTTCAACAGTGTGGATCATTATATTTTATTTAGTTAATATTCCATAGTGTGTAACTTATAATGTCACCTAAATGAGACAAAGAAGTTATGAGTATTTCTGTTTATTTATTGGAGTTGGGATAATAGATTTCATATAAAATATTCCATCCCACAGGGTTAGAAGAAACTATTCTCCCTTACCTACATTTTTTTATCACTATGTGAGTAATTTTAGTACAGATCTGGGGGCCACACACTTTTTCGCCAACCATGATATCATATATGCATGTGAGTGTATGTTTTATAGGGGTGTGAGACAATGGGAAGCACATAACTTTTGAAGATGTAGAATAATTGTGAAAGAATCCCATGGTGGTCCCTCCTTGTATAGTCAACACGACTTGGTTTGGATATAAATTTTCCAACCCATGTGCTCCCATGTTTGGTAGAAATAATATTTTTTCCTGTAATGAATTTAATACCTCACCTATACATTACAATCTCCCATATCATAAGACTATCTCTTCTCCCCCTCACGTTGATCTCCCCCTCTCCATATGCTATAGTTTTTTCATATTCCTAAATTTTAAGTACAAATAATTGTATTTCTGGATCAATATATCCACATTGATAAGCAGTTGAATCCCCTTGCGTCAAATTTCAGTTTCTCTATCCATTTATTCTTCTAGTCTGGTGCAAGATCATGCACCAAATATTCAGGGCATTGGTTAGATCTTCACATTTCATCCAATATTATCGTATATGAAACTAATATTGGATGAGGAGTCATTTACTACCCCATTGTAGGTGGTATACTCATTTTCCATAAAAGATGTGATAATTTGATAACATCTTAGTTGATCCCTTTTCCAACCATTATCAAAAGATCTAAAAAATTTTGTTTTTAAAATATAAATATCTATATTAATAATGATATACTACCAAGTATCCTAAAAATTTAGTTATTTGGTATCATCCTCAAACATAGCAACTACTTTGGGTGTGGGAAAATGGGAATTCCACTCTACATATTTTTTTAGTCATGTGGAACACCTTCAAAGTGTTCTTCATATATTTGAGTTGGAATTTAAATACATTAATTATTGTTCAATTTACTTGAAATCCTTAAAAGTATATGGATTGACTTTTCTTATCAATTTACATAAAAAAATAATTTAATGGGTTGATAAAATTTAACAAAAATGGGTGGAAATGAACACATTTTTTTAAATAATTATTACATTTGAAATGTATGATATTTGAGACCAGTAGTTATATTGTATCTTGTGGAGTATTATCAATTAGAAAAATTAATTATGTTAGTTATATTATTATTATTTTTCAATTTATATTTTATAGTGAATGGTGGTTCAGAATCATTTTTATCATATCATTTCATTATCCATTAAATTGACTATTAATCATGACATATCATTCCATTATACTTTTTTAAGGGTGACACACAAAACAATACATGTTCCTATGTACTACGTTTTGGGAATTATTAATTATGACACCTATATAGAATGATTATGAAGATGACTTATATTCACTTTGCGATTAACCATATGTACCCTTTTCCGGAGCCTTCAACACATTGGACTAGGTATGGATGCCTGAGTTATTCCCCATTCCTAGTAAGTTCATAATTTAGATGTATAAGCCTAATTACTTACAAACACACTATGTTCATTTTGGTAAATTCTATATATAACTATATATTGTACTTTATGTATAAGGTTTGTATTTAGAAACTTCTATTGGCCTATGTCGAACAAGGTTGAGAACTCATGGTATCTGGTAGAAACATGAGCTTCTAGGTACTCATTTATTTGCAATTTATAACTATTAATTCTAATTATAGACTACTAAGTTATGTAGAATACATTGAAAATTTATTGACATTTTTGGTGGTGGATTACAGGGATTTTATCTCACTCCTTACTCGGGTCATTGTTGGTACCAACATATATTACTTTCCTAAAGGTATGGATAAGGGAAAACACCCTACTATAGATTATTGATTAATTTTTATTATATTATGGATCATGTGTAAAGCTGATGAATTATATGATCATGATAATAATGGAATATTTGTTTGGATTTTTGTAAATTTTTAAATCATTTTTATATGCATATGCATCGTTTCCATTTTCTATATATCTTCTTACCATGACATCATTATAGATTAATCAACATATGTGATTATTTCTATTTTTAAAATTTTTAGTAATATATTCTTTTATTATATTTGTCATATTTTTTTCCACTATTCCATTCTGTTATATGATTCTACTGTAATAGCGGGTCATTGGACCTATTATTATTATTTTTATTTATAAATGCTATAATGGTTTTCTTATTATTTATTTGATCAATTGTTTTTCTTTGATTTTAGGGTATAGTCTCCCCACATTTACCCATTATACCTTCAATATAATTTTCTAGCCTCTGGGATATGGGGGAAATGATTGAGGCCACATTGCATAGTGACATGGGGCACTTGTTAAGTGCATCTCTATTTAGTAAATTATAGAAAAAATAGGAACTAATTCTTATCCATTTCTAATATGTATGAACTGAGAACATGTCAATTTCAAAGTAGAAATTTCCCATTATTATCACTTTTTCGAACATTCAAATTCATTTTACAATAAATTGTAACCTAAGAGGGGTAAAAATAAACAAAATTAGTTCATATTAACATAAAAGCATATTATAATGAACCTCATATAACATATGGTATATACGATTCAATTTGTCATCAATCAGATTAAGGAAGAACAATATATTTTCCAATGAACAATTTCATTGATTTTATTTATTAATATCACATTTCCCTAGTCATGAGGTTAAAATTTAGTTTATTAAATCATATTTTCCTCGAATACTAGGACTATGGACTCAAATTTTTTCATGATATATATGAACCAATCACACATGAATCCAACACATTACTACCAGGTATGATTGTATCTGAATTTTCAAATTAACTACATTATTAATGGTTAAATTCAACTACAATTATTCAAATCTAATAAGGAAATTTCATAATTATATAGAAACATTGTTTAATAATCCTTACATTATGTATGAGAAAAATGAATCAGCAATGTTTCAAAATTCATCAGTAAAACTCAATGTTTGTTTAAAGGATGATACTTATATTAAAATTTACTGTAAATAATAAATGGGTAAAAAAATTTAATTAGAGTGTATTGACATGTAATATTATGGAATTACTAATTGTATAGTTTTTTATTTATAAGAATCATCCAGAAATCAAAATTATTCCAAGAAAACTCCACATATTAGTAGTTTTTATTTCAATTATTCACCATTTATATAAAAAAATGTGCATAAAAGGGTTAATTCTTAGATAATAGACTCAGTTTTTCTTGGTATCACAAGATAGAGACCATATAATAATTTTTTATAGGTATAAATAGCCACTGCAACAATCAATGACATTGTTGTTGGATTGATATTGAACTAGTTTTATAAGATATAAAATTACAAAAAAAACTTACATCAAATTGAAAAAACCATACAAAATCATAGACAATTATAAATACAACATGTTATATATATAGTCCACATATTCATGATCCTTAAAAATAATTCTAAAATATATGTTCTATAAATTCATGATAATCTAATCTTGATTTATTTATATCCATTTTTTATTTAATTTTTATACATTACATATTACATGATGTTTTAAATTAATTTTATCTTCTATATAAATTGATATTATATTATATTAAAATGGATTATTTTACTACCATTGGATTAACCATCTATATTTCATTATTAAACAATCATTATATCTTACATAACATTCAAATTTACCTCATTTCTGATTACAGTATCTATGAATTTTGTTTAATGCTTCTAATCGTTAATTTTTAACAAGTTCTTCTATGGTTTATTTATCTTTGTATATTTTTTCATTTTTTCCCAAATAATCATTATTATCCACTAAATTTTTCATTGTAAGAATTATAATATTTCTTTTCATCATTTTTATATATTAAATATATATTCATAACCATTTATATATTTATTACTTCTGTTTTCTATTCCTTTTTCTCACTTATTTTCCACCAGAAAACTATTTTCATGTTATAATTAATGGCATGCTATATTAAAAATCATAATGAGGGAAGACATTTGTCAGGATATTTTTTTTTATATTAAAATCCAAATTCTTATTTTATTTTTATAAATATGATTAAAATGAATCATTGATTTTGACTAAAAAAATAAAAAATATTATTAAACTAAATTATAATATTTTAAAATAATTTGTGTACTATCATAGTGAGTATTTGTTTCCAAAGAAATAATAAATCAATTTGAATTATACAATAATGAGGCCCTTTCATGGGGTGGTGGTTTCTGAATCACTGCGGTTAGTAATGACCAGGGCATAAATTACCAACTCATAAAATAATATATTAAAACATAAAATAATATATTAAAAATATCTTGTTTTCGGTATTTTAGAATAAAAAATGGTGAATATTATTATATTTAAACAAATGGATGTATGTTATAGTAGTGAAGAAATATAGAAAGGAGTGTCAATAGAATGGGTAATATATATTTAGGGGATTCAACCATTTGGATTGGGAAAATAATTTTTATCACTAGACATGATTGTAGAGATACCTCTGAAGTCATCTTCTCCGTTATTTTTCTTCTTATATTATCCTTTTTAATTCTAAATAACGTTTTTCTCATATACACTATATGTACATTTTTTATGTGTTTTTTTCAATTCGAGTCCAAATAATATGTTCAAGTTATTATTTGTCTCTCACTCATCAGTTTGTATAAATAATAACTCACATTGGAGATGACATGTGAATGATAATAAAAAGGAGAAAGGGACTTATGGTATGAAATATTACTATGGGTGACATTAGAGGAGATGATTTAGTTTATATACATAAGTCCCCTATATGAGAAAACATTTACTAGGGGTAATCATGAAGAATTAAGTGAACCATAAGTTCCTCTAAAATAGTTTCATGAGATCAGTAAATACATAAATTTTATATAACAGAAGGAATCAAATTTTTCTCAAAAGACATGGTAGATAGAAAATGATCAGTCTGTTTCATCTAGGGAGGAGACTATACCATGATTGGATGGTGGGTGTAGTTGACGAAAATGGTTTTATGACATCATAAAAAATATGAAGAATAATGGGATGCATCCACTTTCTATGATAACCATGAATTATTATGTGTACTAATCAATGATGATAAGAACTGTATTAACAGAATATATAATTGGTGATGCCCTTATGGTATTAAATTTTATGGGAGATTTATATTTTGAAGGATCAAGAGGGATTCATTATGTATGTTAATAGAATGAAACAACAATTTGAGAACATTCCATTTCTGGATTATTCATTCCCAGAAACCCTTCCAGAACTCATTGGTAAGAACAAATTTTGATTTTTCATCTATTTAAAAGCAAAGTAATAATCATCATTATATCATATTCATTATAAATTATTGATGATTATATTCACACCATAAAACTAGTTAAATAAAGTTTGTTTTATGGACATGGTCCACAAGGTTGTACCACTCAAATATATGTTTCTAATTATAGGGTAGTATTGATCCCATTCCATGTATAGTCTTAATGATGGGGTATTAAAAACATGCCTTTTAAAAAAATTTACACATTGTTGTGTAATTTAAATTCAAGAGGAAATCATTTATGTTGGTGAAGATCAGACATCTGGGTTTACAAGCTATCCCTTCCCAGTTTAGACAGCCTCTATCCCAATTAATACATGTAGTGGAATACTACCATGAAGGAAATTATGGGCTCCAAAACTAGTATTTTCATGATTAAGAAGGACTCCCTAATATATGTTTTACTAGTGTGTATGACACTATAATGGAAACATTATAATACAATCCATGGATTTTATTTTTCTATTAGAATCTTCCATGATTCAATATGATTCATTGATTTCATAGTATGAACTAAAAAATTATTAAATATTTTCATCCTTTATTAATAAATGAATATCACATATTTAGGTGGGTAAATATATAGAATGATAAATTATTTACAAGAAAATTAAGTAATATGATAATTGATTTATTTATAAAATCCATGAACTGACAAATTTTAAATCAAACACTCGAATTACATTGAATTAATTCTACATTCAGCTGATTATTATTGGAAAAACAATCATTTTTCGAGGTTCATGGATAGCCTTAATGATATGTATATCATGTGGAAAATGCAACATTTTTTACATTGCATGGAAAATTTCATTATAAAAAAATGCATGGAAAAATCTATGAAATGTATTAGTAGTAATATTCAATAATTTGTAAAGGTGTCATGTGTGGGAAATTGGACCATCAATATGAATTCAACTATTTGGATCTCTCTTTATGGGTTTGAGATAACATTTCCAATGCCTGAATATTTAATATTTTAAATGATTGATTGTTTGGTTTTTATTATTTCTTTTTCTGAATTAAGTAATTATATATTTAAATATATAAATTTAATGGAAAATAAATTTCTACTATTTTTTCATTTGATTTCACTGGACTTGGAATTTTGGAAATATACTGGAAATATTAATTTACATAATTTTGTTCACAAATTGTTTTTTGAATGGAAAAAATTGCTCCTAAAATATGACATTGAAATTTATAATTGTGTCATATATATTTTTATTGGTATTCCATGGTAATTACATTTAATTTTCATTTGTAGGCTTCAAAAATAGTATTTCTTATATATTTCAAATCACGTTTTTTATAAATTATATTGTTTAAAAATATTTGGACCAAATTTGTGTTCTATGAGGAAATAATGGAAAATATTTTAATCCTTTTTAGTGTTTTATAAATTTAATAAGTGATTTGTAATTGGATTTCAAATAGGTGTTCTTTAATTTTAATGAATTGTATTTATGATTTCTTTTAAGATGAGAAAATTGAATGTTCCTTATATGTGTTTTTTTATTTTAGATATATGTTAAGAAAAATAAAAATGTTTCTTTATATATTGTGATGATATTTTTTCCATTACAATTGATCCACCTGTGGAGGTTTTATGATTATTATAGCGATAGTATGATGCGGTTAGGGGATACTATTGTGAACTCTTGTTATAGGTGAGGGTGATATATCCTTATTCTAGTAATACCTATGTTTATATCATATCTATTATCAACATCACATTTTATCTTCCAAGTGAGTTCATGTTCATAATGTAAACTCATAAATTATTGAAAAATATACATCACATTGTGTGTCTGACTAGAGGTGTTTTATAGTGTGATGCCCTGGATTTAGGTGCATCCTAGTGGAGTGTTGTACCTGGTCGGTCACATGGCCTTATGTAAGTTTCCCCAAATGCCAGACGTTGTCGTCTAGAAGTGTGGGACTTGGGTGTGATTTTTGGAAAAAATAACTTCATTTAAAGAGTAATGTTGCAGAAAGAAATAGATATCAATGGAAGAAGGAGAAAAAACATGCAATAAGTAAACAGCAGAATACTAAAAGTAATAACTAGCTGGAGAACATATATATATAAATGATTCAATCTACTTATATCTAGTAATGTATCCAAACAAGTCAAAACACTAGAATATAGTACAAAACCAAAGTCCAAAATAAAACAATTAAACTCCTATAGGATCGCAAGCCTCAACATGGTCCCATGCTCTCCAACTCCATAACAATCGAGTACCTGAAGTAGAAGGGCTCTTGAAATTATCTATACCTATATTAATATAATCTATTTTGGACTAAAAGCATGACCCAAATAGGGGTTGGGACGATTCCTAGTCAGAAACCACCCAAATATCTGTGCCTAATAGTCGGTTAATATATATGGAAGGCAATAAGAAAAATGATGTTGTAAACAAGGAATTACCCCAAAAGTAAAAAATCCTATAGTTACAATTGCATTCATTTTCATATATCTAGTATGAAGCAATCAAAAACAGGTTACCCACTAGGAAGAACTCACATCCTAACCCCTATGGTCCACTAAATCAAACACAAGAAACTATCTGAGAAGCACTAACAGTATAACCCCTCTTGTTATGCATTAAAAAAGACAATCCGAGGAAGCACTCACCATCAATTCACCTTGTTGTCTTTTATTATTAAACTACAGACACACTGGTGAAGCACTCTACATCCAATTCCTCCTATGGCCTCGCTTCCTGGATCTACTGACCCTCTGAGGGACTACTAATGTCCATACCCACTATTTTATCACAATGTGAAAAGTAAACAGACACTCTGAAGAATCCCACATCATCCATTATCCCTATAGTCTACTACATATGATCCCCATAGGACATTGTAATTCAGTCTTGCGCAACAACATTCAATAAAAAATGTAATCCTTATGAACTACTTGGCTAAAAAATTTCATAAACTACTTGGATAAACAATTACTAGCATATAAAAATATTAGATAATATCAAACCATCCTACTGGCACTAGGCAAGGAAAATAAGTAGCCTAACTAGAAAAGCAAGGCCCAACGACCAATATCTATTCAAAAATGGGCCAAGAAATCCATATCAAGATAAATAAACTTATTCCCAATCAAAAAACATATACTCAGGTAGACATGGAATGTCGGGCATTAATAGGGCTGAAATCCCTAAACACGCAACACCCCATTCTAGGGCATTGGGAACTTTTGCATATAATATTAAATGAATAACTAGAGAAAGGCCAAAAAATATACCTTAAAATTGAACGATGGATATAGATTAAACCCGGAATTTGAATCAATCAAGAATGATGTAGATCAACAAAAACATCTAAAACACTCCCCCAAGAATATCTCATGACAGGAGAGAAATCAATAGATCAGGCTCTAGACAAAAAAATAACTCACCGTGTAGATTCAAATGCAATCGACGAGAGTCGGTTCTGAAAATGGATGGTGAGACATTGGATTGAAGAAGAATCATTAGCTTCAGTCTCTCCTAGATGAGACATGTCGAGAAGAAGGGTTTATTGTGAATGAGATGTGAACCAGGTATGATAAAAAATTAAAAGGAATGTACAAGGAATCCCTTTTAAAAGTACAAAGTGTGCATATTTTTTTTACTCGACCCCACGTTATGTGGTCTCCATGTCACCCTACATGACAATGTACTCATCCATTACACATCCAGTACTTGGTCAATCACGGCACCCAGGAACACTTCATGTACTCTTAAGTACATGGCATGTACTCTTTAAATATCAATATTCTCCACTTTTTCTCATAAACAGTAGAAAAGAAACATCCATACCTGAAACGGAGGTCTGAATTCTAACAAATATCCCCCATTAAATATATTCATACTAGAATTTCCATATCAAGTGGGCATAGATGAAGAATCCCTGAAGATATCTAGCCACAATGGTCATACATCAGTGTCCCTCTCCCATGTCTCGTCCTATACATGCCTGTGCTTCGTATAACTTGTACCTGAAGAATAGACCAGCCATGAATAACCCTTTCACATTGATCAAAAATCAAAATTGGATGCTCCATAAATGATCTATCAACCTCTAGCTCAATCTCATTGGGTTTAATGAAATCAGACAGGTCTGAGAAGTAATATCATAGTTGGGAAATGTCGAAGACGTCATGCATAGCCCAGTACCTCTGAGGTAACTAGAACTGATAGTCAAATAGCCTGACTCTCTCCAAAACCTCAAATGGTCCAACATATCTTGGTGAAATCTTTCCATTAATCTAAATCGTCCTATGTTCCAACCTTAGTGTGACATGTAAGCAAACCTGATCTCTGACCTCTAACTCCAGATGCCGTTTCTATCGATCACCATAAAACATCTATCATTACTGTTCAATATCCATCCTCCTTTGAATCAACTCTATCAGCTCTACAGTCTCCTGGAAAAGACAAGGTCATAGCATAACTGCCACTCCTACTTCCATCCAACTAAATAGTGATTCGCATGGCCTACCATACAAAGCATAAAAATGACACATCTGAATAGTTGGTTGAAAACTATTATTCTAGGAAAACACTATATTCTATATGTACTTCTCCCAAGAATCTCCAAAATCAAGGATCCAACCTTGAATCATGTCCTCCTACTCATGAATCTTAAATTCAGGCATGCCATCTATCTGGGGGTGGTTAGTTGTCCCTAGAAGTACCTATGTAAACAATGTCATCTATAGTTCCTGTTAGACCCAATAAGTAAAATGTATGACCTTGTCTGAAACAATGGAGTGGTGAACCACAAGAAGACCCAAAATCACTCTGATGTAAATCATTTCCAACTCATCAACACTAATGGTCTCTTTTATAGGCATGAAGTTAGAATCATTCGTGATTCTATCAATGACAACCCACATTATAACATCCTGGTTCTGAGTGTCACCGGATATGCCCTGTACCCGATTGGTCACATGGCCTCAAAATCATTTCCCAAAATGCAAGAGGCTTCCAACATTCAATGAGGTCCTGGGTGTGGTAGTGGGGAAACTATGCCCTCATTGGAAGAGTAATTCATCGGAAAGAAATATATAAAAATAGTAGAAGAATTAATAACATGAAAAAAGTAAAACGCTGAAGGTTGGAAGAAATAACCAACTGAAGGAAATATATATAAATGAGGCATGATACATAAGTCTAGGAAACAATCCAAATAAGTTACAATACTGGAATACATTAATAAACCAAATTATAATGAAAACAAATAAACACTAACTTCATCACAAGCCTCATCTTGGTCTCATTCTTTCTTACCCCACAAAAATTTTATACCTGAAGTAGAATGGATATTTCCCTTATCTATACCTACTGTAATATATTATGTTTGGTCCCAAAAGAAACACGCAAATAGGGTGTGAGACGAATCCTAGTAGGCAACATCCAATAGATCTATGCCTAATAGTCAGTGAATATATACGGAAGGAAATAAGAAAAATGAATTAGTAAAAAATGATAGACCCAAAATTAAACAATCATATAGTTCCAATTTCCCTCAATTTTCTATATCAAGTAATCATCAATCAAAAACATGTCACCCTGTAGGAAGTACTCATATCCTAACCCCTCTAGTTTAACCACTCAAACACAAACAACCCTATGGGAAGAACATACAGTCTAACCCCTCTGGTTCAACTTTAGAAAAGTCACTCTGAAGAAGAACTCACTGTTAATTCACCATGTGGTCTTCTATTGGTAAACTGCAGACAATATGGGGAAGAACTCAATGTCAAATTCCCAATGTTATCTCGATGATTTGATCTATATAAACTCATAGGGAGAAGTCTTGTACATCACTCTTATGGTCACGCAATGTGAAATGTAAAGAGACTCTAAGTAGAAGCCCTCAGTGTCCATTCTCAAAATGGTATACTACAGAAGGATCCCATATCTTAGTGTAAGTCAATCATGAACATTGATGATTAATATCCAAAGTAATCCTTAAGAACTAATTGGATAACAACATTCAATAACTTTTTCTCTAAACAGTATCACTCCATCCTGAAAACACTAGGCATGAAAAACAAGAAGCATAACATGAAAAACAAGGCCCAACGGCCAATATTAGTTCAGACAAGGGAAAATTAAACTATATCATGGTAAATAAAACTATTCACAATCAATCATCCTCTACTCAATAACACATTTTTATGGGGACCATTTTCATTTAATATTACCAGACTATCAATGGAAAGGATCAAACCACACACCTTGAAATTGTACGATCGATATTTTTGAAAACCAGCCATTGAATCGACCTAGAACATCATATATCTAAAAAACATCTAAAATTTTTAACCAAGAATATCCCACGAGTGGGGAGAAATAAAGAGATGAGGTTGTAGATGAAATAAGTACTCGCTCTGGTGATTACAACGCAATCAATGGCCATATACATGAAGAATTGACAGCGGGTCTATGGATCAGAGATGATTTGTCAGCTTCTGTCACTCCTGGACGAGGTAGGTCAAGTAGAAGTTTTTTCTATGAACGAGACGTGACCCCGGTCTGATAAAATGATTTAAAAAAAGCATACAAGATTAATCTTAAAAGTACATTATGTGCATATGCCTTTATCAGGCCCTTCATTAGGTAGTCTCCATCCCACCCCACATGGCCATGCTCTCGTCTATTTTACAGCCAATACATGGTCACCCCTGGCAACCGGGTACGCGGTGGGTACTTATATGTAAACATTGTGTACACCTTAAATTTCCAAATTCTCCTATTTTCTGAAAAACACTAGAAAATGAAAACACGTACCTGAAACGATGGTCTCCATTCATACATATGGGGTTGAATGTTCCATGGTGATCCACATGATAGGTTTACACTCCAAGAATTATGAGAATTTTTTTCCTTGGTCAACAACACATTCTAGATAAAAATTTTAGATAGTATGACAATTAATTAATGATGTATGTTCAATTTTAAATTATGTAATGACTATTTCAGATCCAATGAAAAAACAATATTTCCTATTTACATAGATAATTTATATATTACACTCTAATTGTTTTAAAAATTTTTGAATAAAATTATTTTTTCAAAAAAAATATTTCATTTTATTATTTTTAATTAGGTCATATAAAATGGATTATCATGCATTTATTTGGAATATGGAAAGGATATATGTGTCATATCTTAAATTTTCATTCTCATATATTTATTATCATAGTTTTAGTTCTATGGTTCCATCATAAATGGTTATTGAATAATTGATAGACTTGAGAGATTGTGGTGTGTTTTATTTATCGTAAATGTAATAATTTAAAAATATTTGGTAGGACAAGACATGACATTAATTTAATGACACCACTTGACTCTCTTTTAAATGATGTCTTTACAATGTTTTATTATTTTTATCAAGTGAATAAAATATTTATATGTATTAATGGTTATTTGAAGGATACAATATGTTGAGATATTTTGATGGTGACTTTATGGAGATGTATGGGTGAGGGAGCATTGATAGTGTGTGGGTGGATTTGTATTTGATGGATTCTAAATCTACTACTTAGGTATTAATTTTTTCCTCTTATATTTTGGCATGGACTTTCGTATGATAGACGAGTCATGATATATTTTGGCTATAATTTTTTGTCATATTAACTTTGATATACGGTAGAAATCATTCCCATTGTATTTATATAATTTCCAAACACTTGATTTGTGATTGTGGGGAATGATAAAACCACATAGGCTAGTGAAATGAAATATTGGGTTTCATATAAATTTGTTCACTGGATCCGGTCATTAAAAATAGTTTTAGAGGTTTACGTTATTTAATAGGATAATGTATTCATTATTAGTTATTTTTAAATTTTATTTTTAATAGTAATAACAACATATAATTTAAATTTTCCAATTTAGAGATACACATGGATGAGATTGTCATTAGAACACTAATTTTTGAACCCACATGTTCCCAATAAATGGGGTATTTTTAATATAGAGTTTGGCATTTTCATTCATTTCTATATTTTATAAGTATATATACATTGCAATGGTTTAGTATTTTTTCGGATTGATTAGATTTAGGGATGAAAATGGATGATAGGTCAGGGGGATGTGGTTAGTTTGTTGGGCCTGAGAAACTGAACTATAACTAAACACAATATTTTTACTCATCATGTGAATAGTTGGGTGGTTGGTTTGGGGTCCCTTAAACCATGTTTTTTGAGTAAACATTGTTCTAAATCCCATTAATTTTTTATATTTAGTATGATATTCGAAAATTCATAGTTATTATTTTAAAAAAATTGAAAACATGTTTATATTTCAATGAAAACACAAGAGATTGATCTACAATAAATTTCTTCTATATAGGAATCAACAACACAACATTCCAATGTCCAGATATCTAATTAATATCACCTTTATCCCTTCACATAGATATTTTATTAAAATTTCATATAAATAGTCTCAGTATAGAAAACAAGAAGATGTCATTATATTAATATAGAAAATTAGAGAAAATGATCCTTGAGATAATTTTGATCTATAAGAAGTGGCCTTGAATCATTCTGAACTATATATTTCTTCATGTGTTGGATATTATGAATACCAATTATTGATGAATATTAATGAATGAAAAATAATCCAATAGGTGTTAAAATCTAAAAAATGAGAGAACATTGAGGAAAATATTATCAAACAATTTTTAAGTTATTTTGTAATCTTTATGAACCAAACTCACATCAGTTCTATTGTCAATTGGATTTTTATGATTGATTTGTCCATTCGACCATAACTTTTTTTATGTGAAATGTATCCTATTATTGGTATAAAACATGGATTGTGTATTTGTGTTGTTGAATAATTGGAAAATTATCCTTGAATCATTTTTGATCTGTATGATTCAACAATGCACCAATAGCATGCATTGATTTCCCATTATGATAAAATGGTGTTTTAAAAAATTGTTCTTATTAAAAAACCTATTCCACCAATTTAGAGGTAAAAACCAAGAATATGATTTCATATTGACATGGTAACTTAGGAAAACATTTTCCAAAGTCATTTTGTATAATTTTTAATCATCTATGAATCTATATGATTATATAATTTTATTATATGTAGGAAATTATGAAATTATATTTCTAACACTTATTAATTAATCACAAATCCACCAAGTAGGCATTAAAAAATATAAATTTATATTATATTTGACTAAAGAGTTTAAAAAAGTTCATCGAGAAATTTAAAATCTAGAACAACCAACCACATATCAGTCATGAACTCATATTTCGTAGTATAATTAGAATTTTACATTCCCAATAAAATTATTAATAAAAATGAATTTCTTTAAAAATGGGTACATACCGAGATAATAAGTTCAAATTTATATAAACAATTTGATCAATAATCCTGATATTTTTATTTATATAGAAGACTAAAACACACAAAACAATGATGACTTGATTTTTTAATATAATAGAATGTATTATTTTTTTGATATTTTTATAAAAATAATATTCCCTTTAATACAATTTCATAACCATGTTTAAGATTCTATATTTACATGGAAATATTTAGAATTGATTTACAATTCATTTTTGAGATGTCAGTATCTATTAATAATTAATATAATCAAAGAATATTTATTATGATTGGAAAATGATTTCATTTTGTAAAATGTTTTTAATAAATTATAAATTAACACGGATTTAGTAAAACCATAGAAACATGCCATTTATTATTATGAAAGTATCGATGAATGAAATTTGAAGAATTAATTATTTTTATGAGCTAACTAAGCACAAACCTGACATCTGATATAGTGGGTATGATAAAAAGTTCCGTATGAAATTCACATTCTTAAGAAAGTTTCAATTCAACCTAAATGTGTTAATACATTGAAGATGATTGCATATATGAATTAAAACATAGGATACTAACAACAAAATTATATTTGATTTGTAGAAATAAACAACACAACGATATTTTAACACGATTTCTTAATATTATCCAATATATAAATAAACCATTATATTATTCATAAAATTTCTATCACCCATTATATAGAAAAAATAAGTCAAATGCCATTAGATAAACATGTAAAATTATATGAAATATGATTGAGTCGGTTATTATATTTTGAAATTAATCCCTCATTAATTTGATGGATTGATTTATTGGTATGATGGAACATATAATTTCATATTGTTAATAAATATTAATAAATAAATAATCACATGTGATCAGGTCAAAATGGATTAAACATACTCATATGAGCATGAAACTAGTTAAAAAATTATATTTTAGACATTTATAATCTGTTTGAACCATCTCACATCATCCAAACACATAAATTTATCTATATTATTGAAAATAATGTTTTTCTTTTACATTTTTATTGAATAAAAAAGTTACCTAAATTATATAGAAACTAAGAAAACAATTATTAATTGTCATGAAAATAGATGGAAATTAATTGTTTTTTAATCTCAATAACAGATTCCATTGTAGCATCAAAAAAATAATTTCACATTTACATATTATAAAAATTGACAGATCACTCATTAGGAGGTCAAGATCGATCTGGAGTCATTTGATGGGAATGAAAATTTTGTAAAATAGTCTCTGATTAATTTTTGATTGGTTTTGTTAATATGCACGTTAATCTTATAATATAATTTCTATCGTGGATGTAATATATTATTTGATAATGATAAAGATTATTCGAAAATAAAATATCACTAATTTAGTGGTACCAATCAAGATAGCATTCTCTTATTCATAAAAATCATTGATTAATTATTTTCGAGTAAATAAATATTCTTATGAACCAATAAAAACTTATTCAAACACACTAAGAGATATGTTTCATTGAAATATTAGTTTTGGAAGTTGCATTCTAATTAGAATTACATATCACCTAAAAAGGGATAAAACTAACCAAATAAGTTTAAATTGACATGGAAACAATATAGAATGGTCATTGAACAGTTTTTTTCTTTAGGAATCAACTGTTTATAAAACGTTTCATCATATATATCTATATTATCCAAATAATCATTTAACCATATTACTTTCAATAAAAATTATTATCCATAGGAAATATTAAAATACAATGTAGGAAATCCCAAATTGATTGAAATATTAGGAAATATACATATATTATTTTTCATCAATAAGAATCACGAGAAATAAAAAGGGGCATAGTGTGATAATTCATTGAGTGGGGTGTGGGGAATTTTTGTATAATGTTCTTGAGAAGTTAATAGTAATAAAAAATTTAAATTATCAATTACTCTATAAGATTTATAAATATGAACCATGAGTGGAACATGGATTTATATTTAAATGGATATAATTTAGTTAAACTAATCTGTTTTAATGTTCATAAATAAATAACAAAATAATGCGAGTATTAACTTGGTTCAAACTCATTATTATACGTCAATGGGGAATACATTGGCGGTGTTTCACGAATCCAAATAATTATGAATGTCATAGTTTACTAATGTTTGGGATAGGATAATAATATCCCCTAGTGCCAAACAATTTTTTTTAGGAAAAGCTAATTTTTTGTAATGGTTAACTCTAATGAATGTTCCATTATCATGTCATTTCTAGTTGAAATGATCACCATCATATTTTTTTTCATGTATGTACATTATTCATTATTACAGTCATGGTTCTCATTTATATATTTGAATTACTGACCACCAAGAGTCCCACTGGTTTCCTCCTTCACCTCATTGAAAACACCATAATACAGAACCTTCTTCAATATTGAATTGTACTCGAACAAATTATTAATTTTTGGTCAAAAATAGTATAAAAAAAACTTATTAATCTTGTATTCATGATCATTAATGGATTGGAATCCTATAATATTTCTATCACCTAAATAGAAAAAAACCTTCTAAATATATTTAAAATCATGCCTCTAATAAGCTCTCTATTTTTTCCCTCACATAAATATCTCTCATATTTATCAACTACTGGGAGATTCCTCTGGTGATAATAAAAATTTATTTTTAATCTACAATTATAAAATATTCTTTTAGTACCATTAAGATATTTGTAAATTATACTTAAATTTATACATGAATATCATAAGTAACTATATGTTTATTTTTGAATTATAGAAATACATTTTAATATCTTCATATTGTTAACATTTATTTTCATATTTAAAAATAATAAAAATTATAATTTCAAAAAAATATGATCATGGAATTAATTATAAAATCTTTTTATATACCATGATCATAATAACCTCCATCTTGTTAAATTTTCCATACAATTATGAATAATCTCACACTATAATGTATTTTTTTTCTTACATAGGGATTCCTATGAAAACAAATGATGTATTCATCCATGGATACTATTTTATAGACATCACCTCCCTGATACAGTACTCTCCAAATTATTATAACTACCCAGTTATATGGTGTAGATTCATCTCAAGGGAATAAAAATATATCAAATTGTAGAACAAAAAAATAAATATCCCAATTAATTTGTTGCCAAGAAATTATCAACGTAGTCTACAATTTCATTCTTATATGATGTAGCTATTTCATTATGGAGAAAAAATCACACAAAAATTCCATTCCAACATCTAACATGTTTAAAACCATTATAAAACGGCATGTGAAACCCCATATAATTTTTGATTTAACCCAGAAAATAAAATGGAAGGTTCTACTAAATTGTTTTATAATTAAAACAATATTATATATATAGTCATTTAATAACCTTAAGGTAATTATCATTTTACACTAAAATGGGTAGTAGAATACCAAGTCAACCCTTATTATAGTTAGAGTCCACCATTACTCAAGCTGAGGAATCTATTAGCTACACATACACATTTTTAGATTATTAAGATTATGAAAGAGAATATCCATGTCTATTTAACTTTAAACCACTCCCAGTCAGACTTATATAAATCACACATTTTACTTAAGACACCATTTAACGTTTTCAATGAAACCCATACACATGGAAAAATGAGATTTACACTTACACATCCTTCCATATACATCATGTACACATTATCATCCCTTATATCTATTCTAATATATTTATTAAGATAATGAATTACCATTATGATTTTTTGTTTTTACCCATACTTCATATCATGCATCATTGTAGTATATCGATAATAAATTTTATATGAAATCAATTTGATGATACCCTCTAAAAAATCCACTATATAGTGAAACATGATATATTTGGTGTATCTAGACGGAACACATCATAAATACAATATCTCCCTTCAATACATGCCTACCATGACCCCCAAATATGTCATAATTTTCTAGGATTTGGGTTGGGTTCACTTTTCAGTACCAAACTCTATGAGCATCACATCTGACCTCTTTTATACATCTCAACTATCACAATATTCACATAGTCAAAACATTATAAAATTTTATAAATATCCTCAGGTATATATATAATTCTAATTGTTAACTGCATACCTTTTCCAATATAGTTTGTATCTATAATTCTCCAAATGATCACTTCATCACTCAAAAAATATAGTAAACTTCAACATGTTTTTTAAATGTTCTTATCATAATGTGGAAAATGAATCATTAAGTTTCCAATACACATATTATTTATCAACCATGACTATCCTTATATTCAAAAAATAATGGAAAAACATATGATCATAAAATCTTACATCTATAGTTTTGTATTTAAAATATATATACCCTTTTGATTTTATTGACCATATTCAACATAGTTTTTCTCCCCCAAATTCAATGAACCAATGATTTTTTAACCACTATAATAATATCTTATCCCTTATAGTATATCATATTCTCCACTATGTTCAATGGAAAACAATGTTTCTTTAGAATGGACATGTTTTTTTAAAACATAATTTTGAAAATATACTTGTTTACATCCCTTCATTAACTTCCTTATTAGAGGGAATTTCATCTCCAAATAATCTCTCTCTTAATTCTGGAAAAGATTCAATGAAAGATCCCGGCCTATATTTTGGATATCTTCTCCACCTGAAATTTTTTCCTCAACTAGATTCAAAATATCATTATTATTTGAATGAAACCTCATTTTAATGATCCAAATCCATTAAAAACAGAAGATATTAAATCCAATCTTATATCTTATATTGTTTTCATAAGTTATTCTATGAATGAATTTACCATACATCATAGGAGATGTTAATAATTCCTATATGACTAATAATCAAGTTCTCTTTCAATGATACAAATGTATTTATATACTTCAACAATGATTTCAATATAACTAATGTAAGTCAAAATACACACTAATAATCAATGGTTTTTTAAAATTTTATGTGACAACATGTGTCCTATATCAATCCCATTAAATTTGTTAGTACAGAAAATTAATTTACACGTTTGTGACAAACATACAACATGAAGAATTTGATTGATCAAAATGATAAATATTTCAAACATATTTTTGGAAGATTGTGTGAATTTTAAAATATTTTATCAATTTATCTCCAGGCCTTTCACCTATTAAAATGTCTCAATAAATTCATATATGGATTAATATTCTCCGATGTTTGGAAATAATCCATTTGAGACATTATCTCTTAGAACCTTTTTTAATATCAATTTTTTTTAAATAATTGTTACTCATCAACTACATTACAAAATTTTCAATAATCACAGTGCACATATGCTTCTCTTGAATAATAATTTATTTTATATTCAAGAAAAATTTACCCATGAAATTTATACCATCATTAATTCTACACCACATCATAAATTGTTAGAAATAGTATTGAAAATGGATAGATGGGTACCTTGAAGATCTAAATGTTGGGGAATTATACATGTTAAGAAGAACCAAACCATCACCAAAAATATCTGTTTTTCCCATTTTTTTAAATTATTTAAAATTAATGAAATTATCTCTTCATGTTATTCATAATTATTTTTAGCTAGATATTATAAAATGATTCAATAGTTTCTAATTATTTTGATAACTCTAACACATTTTTTTCAATGATTTCACTATTTTCATCCTTAAATAGCTTGAACCTTTCCAAAAATTCGTAATATATAACACATAAGTATGTATCATAAAGGGATGCATCACTAGTGGATATCACCCCTGGATATCATATACATTGCATAATCACCATTTCATCCTTGTGGTTAGGGTATGACAGTCCTGCTAAACTACATCCTTGATAGGAAAAAGTTCTATGAGGGAATATATCTTCCATGTTGTATTCAACATAACATTATCTTTCACTTTTATTGGGGTGTTAGTGCAACAAGATCTCTTCTGACTTATTCTATAGGATAGTAACATATTAATGTTGAGGTTTCACTATCCTCTATCATAATTTGGATAATAAAATTTCAATTTAAAGGATGAATTTTATTTCTTTTAACATGTAATACATTATGTTTTTGGATATAATTATTGTTTTGGCATAATATAAATATTGAAATGAGTATTTACATTATTCACAATTGAAATATCCCGGTTCCGAAATCCACCCAGAGGCTCCCCATACCAAGTTGGTAACATGGCGTAAATTAAATTTCCCCGAACAACAGAGGCTGTTGTCTAGCAGCGAGGGCCTTGGGTTTGATAGTGGGGAAACTATTCCCTCATTGGCAAAGTACACAACAGATGTAACCAAACATACAACAAAAGAAGCAGTAAATATCCATCAACAATAAATGCAGAAGACTGATAAATAAAAAACTGGAGCAGAAATATATGTAAATGATGAATAATAAATATGTGTCTAGTAAAATAGCCAAACAAGTCACAATTCTGAATATAATACTACACAAAATTACAAAAGAAAAACAGATGAGAAACTCCTCAGCATCACAAGCCTCGGCTTAGTCCCATGATATCCAGCTCCAGTGCAATCATGAAACTGAAGGTCATTTTCCCTTATCTATACATGCAACAATATAATCTATTCGGGCCAAAAAGCATGACACCCACAGGGTGTGAGGCAATGTCCCAGAAAGAAACCACCCAAATATCTGTGTATAACATTCTTGAATATTTGGCAGGTAAATTAAAGTAAGTAGTAAATAGTAGGCAGTGAACCAGATAATACACATCAGTAAACAGTCCCCAGTTCTAGCACATAATTTACAAACAAGAAAGAAGCCAGTCAATCATGTAGAACAAATAGGTATCCTCTGGGTAGTTCTTACAGCCTAACCCATATGGTTCAACCTACTAGTAGTAGCAACCATCTGGGCGACACACACAATCTCACCCCTCTAGTTCAGTTTAGAATAATAGACTCTCTGGGGACGTACTCACCAATTCCCCCTATATTCTCATAATGTATTAAAGGCACTCTATGGAAACACTCTACGTCTCATTCCGCATGTTTCCCAAATCGAGTAAATACAAACACTCGGAGGAAGCACTCAACATCAACTCCCCCTGTGGTCTCACATCGTAAATTAAAGACACTCTAAAGAATCCCTTACATCCCTTATCTACATGGTCTGCTACACAAGGTTCTCACAGCCCTATGTAAAGTCAGAAAGTATCACATCGTGTAACGACCAAAGCATCCTCCAGAACTACATGGCTATCATTCTACAGCATCCCAGCATGGAAGAATAGTCCTAACCATCCTATAACTAGGCATGGAATTGGAAAATAGCCTAATAGGAAATACTAGACCAAACGGTTATAATAGACAAACATGCATTGGAAAAACATCCAAAGCATAGTAAAATTACCCTATTAACAAATAATAACCTCTATTCAGAAAAATAAGCAAAGTAGGCAAACAACAATGGAAAAACAGGAAACACGAAAATCCTCGTTCAAGGGTATTGTTAGTATTTTCAAAAAATACTCAATGACATTCTATAGAAAGGCACAAACCACCAAACTTTGGGTTAGGAGATCAATATACATGAACCACGAGGCATGAATCTCCTTATAACATCATAGATCTACGAAAATTTACAAAACACTCAACCCATGATAACTTGAGAAAGAAGAAGAAATAGAAAACAAAGCTCTAGGAGAAGTAAGAGCTTACCCCTTCGGTTCCAATGTAATTGAAGGGGATCGATTAGGAGAACAGACAGAGGCTCG
Organism: Viscum album; assembly: GCA_963277665.1. Taxonomy (NCBI): domain Eukaryota; kingdom Viridiplantae; phylum Streptophyta; class Magnoliopsida; order Santalales; family Viscaceae; genus Viscum; species Viscum album. The sequence continues at coordinate 560,454,281 of OY728147.1, read as the reverse complement.
GGGGCTTGATGGCGTTCTGTGGCCGTACAACTTCTCTCGGTTGATGAATCTGGAGAAGATGATGTTAATGGTTATTAGGCGCGACCCCGACCCATATAATGAAAAAAAATAAAGTACACCATGTGTACTATTGGAGTACACGACGTGTAATATGATTTTCCATGCTCTTCTTTATGAGGCCTCCATGTCACCCCTACATGGCTGTGTGAGTGTCCATGACATGTCCAATACATGACGTGTACTTATAAAGTACACAACATGTACTTCAAAGTTTTCGAGAAACTTCCCTTTAAAAAAAACACCATAAAAAGGAAAAACATACCTGAAAGGAAGGTCCGGGTTCATACAAACTTCCCTCCTTAAAGAAATCATTTCCCTAATTTCCCAAACGTGGTGAAAAAGAAGAAACCTTGAACAATTCTGGAAACTGCGATGGTATATTGGCCCCCCTCTCCCATGTATCGTCTTGTACTCGACCATGTTTCCATAGCACTCGTACCTTAGGTACTGACCGGACACATAGAACCTTCGTACTGTGATCGACAATCCTGATATGATGTTCTTCAAGTGACGTATCCACCTCAAGATCAACCTCATCAGGTTGAAGGACATGAGATAGGTCTAAAAATTAAGGTTGGATATGAGAAACGTGGAAGACGAAATGCATAGCCCGGTACCTCTTAGGTAACTGCAACCGATTGGCAACCGGCTCAACTCTCTCCAACACATCAAATGGCCTGACATACCATGGGGAATGCATACCCAATATCTGAATCATCTTGTGTCCCAACCTCAGTGCGACACACAGGAAAACCTGATCCCTCACCTCAAACTCTATAGGTCGTCTCCGATGATCAGCATAAGACTTCTATCGAGACTGTGCAGTAGACATCCTCTTTTGAATCAACTCTATCTACCAGTGGTCTCCTGAACAAGATGAGGTCCCAGCAAAGCTTCCTCCCTTGCCTCAGCCAACATAAGGGAGATTGGCATGGCCTACCATACAAATCCTCATAAGGTTCCATCTGAATAGTTTCTTGAAAACTATTATTGATTAAAAACTACAAAGAGGTATATGCTTCTCCTAAGAACCTCCAATGTCCAGAATGCAATCTTGGAGAATATCCTCATGCACATGTATCGTATGCTCATACTAGTCATCTGTATGAGTATGGTATGTTGAACTCAAAAGTACATGTGTACCCAAAGCCTTTTAAATCCTTTTCCAGACCCAAGAAGTAAAACTTGCATCTCTATCTGAAACAATGGAGTGTGGAACTCCATGTAGACGTACAATCTCACTGACGTACATCCATCCAAGATCTTCAACACTGAAGGCCTCCTTGACCGACAAGAAGTGATCAACCTTCGTATGCCTATCTATGACAACCCAAATAAAATCATTTCCTCAAGGCGACCTAGGCAAACCGGTCACGAAATCCATCGCGACGTCATTTAAATTCCACTAGGGAATGGGTAACTGCTTTAAAATACATGATGGTCGTTGATGTTCAGCATTCACCTACTAACAAGTGGAACACCTCATGAAAAAACCAGCAACATCCCTCTTCATACCTGGCCACCAATTCTGATGGTGTAGATCACGATACATCTTGGTGACGCCAGGATGAACTACCCAAACTGAGGAATGAATTTGTAACATCATCTACTCACGTATGTCTTCTATAACAAATACACGTCCATGGAAATGCAATATCTCGTCCTCTCCTACTGTCCATCTTGGAATTTGGTCCTCTCATGACATGATTTCCCATAGGAATAGAACTTCAGAATATAATAGTTGCATCATTCATACCTGATCAAGAAGTGTAGAGGTAACAGCTAAAGAACATTGGAAAGTATTCCCCTATCTTTCATGCACTTCCAAATACATCTCAGAGAATAGATTCATTAGCTTCCACTCATTACAGGCCTCTTGAACTGCATGTATCTAAGTCATCTTACTCAACGGATCAACCAGTGCATTGCCCATTTCCAGTTGTATAGGCAAGCTCAAAGTCAAAGGACTAAATATACTCGACCCACATGCGCTGTATCAGATTCAGATCACCCTGAGTGATGATGTACTTGAGACTTTTTTGGTCAGTGAAAACAAAAAAATGATCTCCTAGAAGATAATGTCTCTAAAAATGTATGGCACGAACAACTACCTCCAACTCGAGATCATGTGTCAGTTAGTTCCTCTAATGTGGCCTCAACCGCCGAGACTCGAATGAAACGACTCCATCTCCCTTCATAAGTATAGATCCAATCCCAATACTTGAATCATAGAAGTAAACAGTATAGCTCTTAGTCGGCTCTGGCAAGACTAGTATCAGTGCAGAGTCGAACCTCCCTTTCAGCTCCTGAAATGCAGACTCACAAGAATCTGACTATAAGAACTTCACACCTTTCTTGGTCAGACCCATAAGCGGTGCTGCTAAGTGTGAAATGTCCTGTATGAAGCGTCTGATGTATCCATAATGCCCTAGAAAACAACGCACCTCAAATACGTTCTTCGGATGCTCCTAGAAAACTACTTCTCTCACTTTCTATTGGACTACTGATACTCTTTTCTCTGAGATAACATGACCCATGAACTGAATCTGATCCATCCAAAAGTTTCATTTTGAGAGCTTAACATTTAACAGATGCTCCATCAGTGTACTCAAAATGATCTCATGATTGGTAGCATGGTCGTGTCCTGTGTGAGAGTAAAACAAGATATTGTCCATGAAGACCACAACAAAAGAGTCTAAGAATGGAAGGAACACTCGGTTCATTAGTACAATGAAAACTGTAGGCGCGTTTGTGAGACCGAACGACATATCCATATACTCGTAGAGACCATACCTGCTCAAGAAAGCTGTAAGAGGTATATAAGGTGGTATAACGTTCAACTGATGATCTCCATACCTCAAATCGATCTTCGAGAACACCAGGGCTCCTCATAGATGATCAAAGAGGTCGTCAATCCTAGGAAAGGAAAATTTTTTCTTGACCATCAACTGGTTCAGCTCCCGATAATCCACGCAAAGCCTGAGGGCGCAATATGCTTTCTTCGAAAATAGGACAGGCGAACCCTAAGGAGTTGTACTAGGTTGGATGAAACCCATTGCATATGACTCCTCCGACTGCTTCTTGAGCTATTGAAACTCAGGTATAGCCAACCAATGAAAAGGAATGGACACCTTTTCCCCTCCTAGCATGAGATCAATAGAAAATTATACCTGACACTCCAGAGGAAAAACTGAAAATTCATATGGAAAGTCATCCCTGAAACAATCCACCACTTGAGGAAAGTCTAACTGTGAAGTCCCCTGGTCATCCAGATACATTCTGGGAATCAGATATGTAACTCAGCCAAACCCATGATGCTCGGGTCCGGTTCTACTCCCATGGACATTCCACTCTCCCTTATGAATAATAGATTCACCCTATAGTGATATGAAACTCACCATGTGGTGATAATAGTTGACGACTCCCCGGAAGAGAACGAGCCAGCCCATTCTGAGAATGACATCATAGAGTGGCATCTCAAAGACATATTGGTCCCATTGAACGTGATACCTAGACACCTCTTGAGGGCACTCCTTGTAGTGATGAACATTATCCATCATATCCCTAATGGTGTGTCTAGTGTGAAAATGTTTGAAGAAGAAAAGATACAGATCCCACAAACTCTCCACAATAGCAACATGGATAAAGCTATGCGTAGAAACTATATCGAAATGAGAAGAAAATAAAACTGAGGATACTAAGATTGTACCTCTAACTATAGAGGGTTCATGATCTTGCTCCTACTGGGTTTGCTCCACTGAAAAAGCCTCACCTATACCACATCCTTGTGATGCTGCCTGACCGATCTAAGCTGATCCACCCTGATGTCGCTGAAAGACTGGTGATTGACCACCCAGTCCTTGACCTCTACCTCAGCCCAAACGGCCGAATGAACTCCAGTTCCCAAACTGGTGAGAATCTAGTGGCGCTTCTCCTGAATGAGAAGTCATGGATGAACCCCTATCACCAGCTACTGGTGAGAAAACCTGACAGAAGCGTTGAAGGTGACCCATCATGTCGCACGATTGTCTCTCCACTGGGTCTCTCTAGCACTACATCGTTGTATGCCCAGACCTTCCACACTGGTATCATACAACTTGGCTACCTGAGATGTGTATCGCTACCTCATATCATTGTGCGTAGACTCCATGTGGTGCTTCCTGTTGTCATTTGGTGAAGCACTAACTCTAGAAGTGGAGCCACCATGGTTCTCAGCTCCAGAATCTCTCAAATTGTGCTCTGCCATATGTTTCTAGTTGATGATGGAAGCGATAGAATTCATAATAATGATATTCACGTGTGAGAGGATCTCCTGTCTAATAGAATCCTCAAATTTACATTCCAAGAAAAATCCATCTTCACTCTGGAGGAGTGTGAAACACTGAAGCTTAGGGAAACGAGAGGAGTACTCCATGAAAGAAAGAATACCCTACTTCAGGCTCATGAACTACGGGGCTCTGTCGGCCCTTAGGGTCTTCAGATAGAATTATTCAAAAAAGATGAACTGAAACTCCTCCCACGCCATAACCTGCTGATGACCAGCCAGTGAGATCACATCCCACAACCTCTTGGCCGATTCTCGTAGCATATAGGTAGTGAGCTTGAACCGCCTCTATGGAGGCATCTTCAGATGCTCGAAGATCGTCATAATGGCTTTTATCCTTGACTCTGCTCAATGAGGTCATCCTTCCCCTGAGAAGGTGGACGAATGATACTACGGGAAAACACATTCCACATCTACCATAGCTGAGGCAGGACACAGAGCTCCCTGGAGTTTCTGCATCACCCTCAGAAAGCCTTCCCTAAACTATGCCTTAGTGCATGCATCTGGTATAACTTCTTGTGCCAAGGTTGGCACTGCAGGATGACATGCAGGAAGTCACTTATCATCCATATCTAGTGTCTGATCACAACCCTACAACTGAAGGACAACCAGAAGACGTCTCAGTGCCATTTATCTGAAAGTTCAAAAGAAAACATTTGATTCCGGATTAACATTGGCTGAAAAAATTAAGGCACAAGAAGGAACATGGAAAATAAGGCATTCAGGTTATGAAAAACAAAACTACATAGCGTGTTATTTCCCTACACGGTGTGTGCCCTTAGGTCCTTCACATGTGCATTTACTTCTACCTAAATTGGTCGTGTAACACCCTGAATACATGGCATGTTGTCCATAAACATGGCGTGTACATGAATCCTCTTCCCTACCCAAGTATTTCTACAAAGTTAAGCCACCAAACTCCTCTAAGATAAAACTACGAGGCGTGTTCACAGCAGACACAAAGTGTACTAGAAATTCCTTACCTGGCCCGTGTTGTTAGCGACACGGCCTAAATCATGACCGTCACTAAAAGACGTGTTCCAGACAGACACGGCGTGTACGAGAATGGGTAACACTAACCCGTGTTGTTCATGACACGGCCGGGTACCTAGATCAGACGACACGGTGTGTAAAATTCAGACACGGCGTGTATGTGTAAAGATAACACGACCCATGTTGTTCATGACATGGCTGAGTTACATATTTCACACTACACGGTGTGCTAAACTAGTTCAAGGCGTGTTCCTACAATATTTTTCACAACCCCATGTCCATGCACGCATAGTCAGTGACACATCTATAGACCACATTGCTTGTAATCCTAAAGTACATGCCGTGTATTCTGGGTTTTTCTAGACAGTATCCTCAGAACTACATCGGATCCCAGAAACACAGTAAAACAAGCACTAAGGTTCCAAATTTCGATCATTGAGGTGCCATACTCCCCGTGAATCAATGTTGGGAATATTATTGAAGTTACAAACAAGGTAAACAAGTCGATGATCCACCATATTCTTGTCCATGAGGGCCCATAACACCTCAATATCCAATGTTTGGCTTCCATCTATGCAAAGTACTATACAAAAAAATTCCCTATCAATCATTAGGGATTATATGAAATAATCTATCACAATGGCATGCATAATCAAAATCACATCAATCACAACAACATTCAATCGCTAATTCATCCTTGATGGCATGGCTAGAATGCATGACATGTGATTTATAACAAGTTCCTATATGATGCATGAGATGAAATATCTTCATCTCTTCAGGTTGCGACAGAAAATATAACCGCAATAAAAAAAGGTAACAACTCAAAGCATGTGAATCACTCAACAGTGAAATCAAATCAACTGTAAAATTAACAAACCAAATAAAATTTTAATAAACGCGGTATTATGGATTTTCCCTTTACACGGGTTAGCTATTCTCGGGCACAACTCATTACCATGAACATATTCCATCCTATCACTGGTTAAAGGCTCCAAACAGTATGTCAAGAGAAAATAATTCTCTAATACCACTTTGTAACATCCCAGTTCTGGAAGCCTCCCAGAGGTGCCCTGTACCCAGTTGGTCACATGTTCTCAAACGCATTTCCCCAAAAGCCCAAGGCTTCCGACTAGCAGCGAGGGACTTGGGTGTGATAGTGGAGAAACTATTCCCTCATTCGCAGAGTACACAACATATGTAATAACACATACTACAATGGAAGCAGTAAATATCCAGCCACAATAACAGAGGAAGACTGATAAATAAACATCAAGATCAAAAATATATGTAAATGATGCAAGATACAAATGTTTCTAGGAAAATATTCAACGAAGTCACAATGCTAAATATAGTACTAATCAAAAGTACAAAATAAAAACATATTAGCATCTCCTCCGCATCGGAAGACTCGGCTTGGTCCCATGCTCTCCAGCTCCAGTGGAATCACGAACCTGAAGTATAAGGGTGATTTCCCTTATCTATAACTGAAAAAATATAATCTTTTTGGGCCCAAAAGCATGACCCAAACTGGGTGTGATACAATGTTCCAGTAGGAAACCACCCAATGACATGTGTGTAACCGTCATGAATAAATGGCAGATAAAGAATATTAAGCACTAAATAGTGGCAGTAAACAAGATAATACACAACAGTAATCAATCCACAGTTCTATAACATAATTTACAAACAAGAAAGTAGCCACTCAAGAAAGTAGAACAAATAGGAAACCTATGGGTAGTTATCATAGCCTAACCCTTATGGTTAAACCTTCTAGTACTAGAAAACCTCTGGGAGGCACACACTCTCACACATCTGGTTTATCATAGAGGAATAGACTCCCTGGGGAAGCACCCACCGTCAGTTCCCCCTATAGTCTCGTATCATACTAAAGGTTCTATGGGAAAGCACTCAATGTATCATTCCCCCTATGGCTTGCGTCAAGGAACTACAAACACTCTAAGGACGCACTCAACATCAATTATCCATGTGATATCGCATCGTAAATTAATGAAACATTGGAGAATCCCTTACGTTCATTCTCCCTATAGTATGATACACTATGTTCTCAAATCCCTGTGTAAAGTCAGCAAGTATCGCATCGTGTAATGGTAAATGAATTCGCAACAACTACATGGCTAGCATTCTACAGCATCTTAGCATTGATGAACAGTCACACCATCCAACAACTTGGAATGGAATTGGTAATAGCCAAACATGAAAAACTAGGTCAAATGGTCATAATAGGAAAACATGTATGGGAAAAACATCCAAAGAATAGTAAAATTACCCTATTAACCAACTATAACCTCTACATAGGAAAATAAGCAAAGCAGGTAAACAACAAGAGAAAAAAAAACACGCATTACCCCGTTCAAGGGTATTAGTGGAATGTTTCAAAAAATACTCAATGTCTTTCTTTAAAGACCCGAAAATTTCATGGATATTTTTTTTATTAATTTCATTGGAATTTTATGAGTACACATTTTCTGATGGCGCCTAATTTTCGAGGCATAGTGTGCCCGGAATAAATTTCTGAAGTTTAGCTCGGGTACGTTCAGTGATCGAATGAGCGGGTTGTTCTTTATTTTGAACCGGTGCTTGGAATTGAAATACGAGGGCACTGATTAACTCTCAATTCCTGTAATTGCACAATGGGACCTTTACTACAGTTGCGTTTTAAGCGGGTTAATAATTTTTTATTTGGGAATCTAGAATAATAAAAATAAAATTTGTAGTGTAAAATTTTATTTATATCTATAGTAATTTTATCCTACAAAGGGGAGTTAAGGGTGGAACCAACCTACCCATTTGGGGATATATGATAGGTGGCGCCCACATGATCCCCAACCATTCATCTCTCTTGAAACCCCCCTTAAAATTCCCAATCTCTTATTTCTTTGCCAACCATTCCATTAATTATGTGAACCCTTTCACCTTACTCTCTATCATTTAATATGCCAACACTAGTAGTTAATTAATCACCAAAAATTAATTAATTACTTGTGTGTAATGAATTAAATTTGAAGTATTTGGTGTTGCATGGATCTTTTTTAAATGGGATAAGTCTCTTGTAATATTTTCGATAGAAAATGTTTTGGTGGGGAACCTCTAGAGGATTAGAAAGAGTGGTGTTCTTCCTCTAACGAAGAACACGAAGTCACTGATGACATACATTCTCTTCTTCTTCCTCCGCATCAAGGGAAGAGACACCATTGTGGGGAATGTCGCCAACGATGATGGATCTTTTTCTAACATCAACGTAATCAATACCATTCTTTTACGATGTTCGACCACCGCAACGTTAGTCTTTCGTGGTTTGACGACGTGCGACGTCATTGCGAGGTAGGTGAAAATTGTTTATTTCTCATTTAAGTGGTTTTATCTGATGAGAATGAGCATTTATTTATATGATGTTTGTATAATTTATTGATGAATAAATTATACCGTTGTCATAGTTTAATACACGTGTTTGATTATTTCCAATTGATAACGTCTAACACGGAGGTCGCGGGCCAAAAAAACATGGCACGACGACCCTCCTCTGGTTGTTCGTTTGTGTGTGGGATGATGGGAGATGATGAAATGGGGATGCAACGGCAATATGGAACCTTTAAAGTAATGTTCGGGACCCGGGAGTGCCATAGGCGCTTTCAGAAGCTAAAACGGACCATCAGAATGACTAAGGTGGCCCGCGGAAAATTTCGACGGCGCGGGTTGCCGGCGCCACGGCGCCGGCAACAAGAGGCGGCGGCCGACCGCCAAGAGGCATCGGCGCCCGTGCGCGCCGCCATAGAAGGTTCGCTACTGCAACAGCCACGACGTTGACATGGTGGATCCTGGGGCCGTGAGGGATCCGGGACAATTGGGGGTGGCACCAGCCGACGCCGCCGATTCAAATCAGCGGGGTGCCGCCCCCAAACCCCCCTCCCCCCCCCCCCCACCGCTCCACGTGACCGCTCGGCCAGGCTGGCCGAGCCGCGGCCGGGTACAGGATGGGCCATGCTCAGCCGGGATGGACCTGGACTCGGGTAGGGTCGACCCGGTTCGGGCCGACCCTTGGGGTGTTGGGCGAGGTCGGACTGGGCCCATGCCCCCTATTTTCGAATTGTTTTCGGTTAAACAGACAAACAATGAGCTACGGACCTCTGATCGAGGCACCGTCAGTTTCGTAGGATTACATGGTTCGATACGGTCGTTTGTTTATATTGCACTCAAGGTTTTGGTGATGTTTGGGTACGGCTGGGTTGGTTCAATTTTGAAACCAATCGGGCCCTCAGAGCGGAAACACTTATAACTTGAGGCTCGGATGTCCGATTGACGTACCGTCAACTACATTGAATTTCTCATGATGAGATGGTTCTTCTGGAACAATCTACTTGAGTTTGGATGCAGTTCGAGCATGTACGGGTTAGATTTAGCTTAAAAACCAACCGGGCCCCAGGAACGGAAAAGCCAATAACTCTCAGACCGGACGTCCGTTTAACGAACCGTCAGCAGCGTTGGTAATCTCGTTGAGAAACGGTTCCTTTGAGTATACCCCCCTGGGATTTTGGGGAAAAGTTGAGATACGATCGGGTTGGTTTGCACACGAAACCAACCGGGCCCCCTGGTTAGAGAGTCTAATAACTCACAGACCGGGCGTCCGATTGACGCGTGGTCTATTGCATTAAGATGCCTATGACGTGAGAGATAATTATGATACTTTTTCGTGGGACTTCGTGACACTTTGAGTGTCGACTAGTGGATCATGGATAGGATCCTATGAAAGACGAGCATACGGAGTACAGTGACCTTATACCTGAATGAGACCTGATGACTGCTTATCCGATTCGATTTGGAGTGACTTGAATAGCCCAGTGGGGACCACTACTGTGTAGGGGTGGCAGACCCATAGTGTACGAGAACAACATTTTGAGGTGGTAGACCCATGGTACTCGACAAAAAGAGTACCTCTGTAGGCTATGAGGGGGATAACTACAGTGTGAGGTGGAAGATCCATGGCGGCGTAGCACTACGTTGTGAGGTGGCCACCCCGCCGTACTCGATAGGTGGAGTACCCCTGCAATCTATGGATAGTGAGTGGAAACTCGAAGTCGTTACATGAATTATGTGCTTGACCGAGAAGGAGTTATCTAGAAGTCATGTTTTTGTCATCATGAATAAAAAATCCTGGTTTGAGCTGAGTCAATTTCCATTGTGTTTTTCCACATGATCGAGATGAGTTACATGATAACATAGGAATATGTATGGGCATATACCGAATTAATGGTTATCTGTTGAGTTCTGTTTTTGTGGATTATCATTGTTGGATTTAGTGAGACCTTGAGGGTCTCGGGGTCCCTACCGAGTATCGTTATACTCATCCATACACGGGCTATGCCCACACCTCGTTGTGTTGGATGCCGAAAATTAACAACACTGACAGAGTATGAGTGTATGAGGACTGGATTACACATGGAGGTGGACCTCACGATGAGTCAATACTCGGTGGTGGACCACACGACGAGTTGGTACCCGGAGGAGGTTGACGAATGAGGGAACTGAGGAGGCTATCTGTATCTACCCTTCATGTAGGATCTGTGGCGGACAATATAGAAGATGCTTGTCACCTACTAGCTGTTTTGACTTTTACCTTGTACTTTACTGTTGGGATTGTATTTTCGGACCCCTTTGTACTTTCAGAACACTTTTTGAACTACATTACATAGTTTTTTCTTCTACTTGTACTCTGGTTGTGTGTGTTTACATTTCATAAAGGCGATGCATTCCATTTTATAGGGATTTATGCCTTTGGTTCTAGTCGCCAACCCCTAGCCTATGGAAGGCGGGATTGTTGTAGTCACAACATAGGCCCTCAGGACAGGTCGTGACAAGTTGGTATACGATGAGTCTGTTATACCTTAGAACATACGAATTTGATATTCCCATTCTGTGACGCAATAATGTCAATGGTACCGAGTGTGGTTTTCTATTCAGGGAGTCCAGTGTTGGTGTGGCAGCCGACATATCCATACACCAGGGCCCTGGCTTCGGATTTCCAACTAAGTGCACAAAAACACTGATTTCGTTTTTGTTTTCAGAAGATTCTTTAAGTCAGCTCAGCCAGGTCAGCTCACTAGGTTTAAATAATTTGGCTGTGTCGCATCGGATTAGGATGCCTCCACGTAGACAGTCAGTTGGAGTTCCGATAGGGTACCCGATGACGGACCACTGAGTGATGAGGCTCCGGTGCATGGCCCTATTACTATGTTGGAACCTTCGAGTGGTGTACCAGCAACACCACCACTCGTTGGGTATCAGATGCCACCAGTCGTACTAGTGGACCGTGCATACTGACGGATCACATTTCACAAGTAACAGCAGTAGAGGCCTATGATTTTACGAGGTGAGACAGATTCCCAGGCAGTAGTGGATTGGCTGGAGGTGATTTATAGAGTTCTACACCTAGTTTAAGCACTAGTAGAGTAGATGGTGATCTTAGCTACAAGTGTTTCCCAATGTGTGACCATGAGGTTGGTCCACATAGTGATGAGGCTTCGGTACATACACCAATGCCTGAGATAGTACCTTCGGGTAGTGTTCCAGTAATATCAATACCATTTATTCAGCAGTTTCAACTGGGGATACTGGTAGATGACACATGTAGGATTAATTCCATACAAGTGTTTCAGCATCAGATACCTTTCAGGATATGAGGCATGCTCGAAACACAAGTGGCTGAGGACTGACTTGAGGAGGTGGATGAGAGTTTTCTAGTGCTTATAAAGCTTCGTTATGACGACATGTCAGTAGTTGAGTATTCATCAATGTGTACCGATCATTCCTAGTACTTGATGACTATGATACGATCAGTTCTTTAGAGATCGGACCTCTGAGCGAGGTGTGTTTAAGTATACCTGAGCCAGCACTTTTACTCTATGCATTCCTCCTTATGTTAGGGTGAAAGAGAGAACCTTTGTGGTTGAATGTTCTTTGGCTAAGTGGATACAACCAGTGAATTTTAGCAATGGGAAAACAAAAAACTGGTGCCAGTATCATAGACATGGGTGTGTAAAATGTTTCAAGAAGATGAAGTGTTAAGGACAAATGAATCTGCAGAGCAGCATACGTGGGAGAATAGCTAAGAGAGAAGAATGAGGTGGTGAACATTTCGACATGTTACAAGCCCCTGACATTGTAGTCCCCGCTAGGGTCAAGGAGCCGGAGGGCAGGGGAATAGAATAGCTGTATGCGGTCAAGGTGCATGACAGAAAGGCTCTTGGGATGATTCAAGGTACATTTTGTGTCTACTACTTGCTGCTGTAACAACAGACATTGATAAAAACCATTCATTTCTTCCACAAATCGTGTCCTGGACCTAGAGATTCCAGTTAAGCCATTGACATGACCCTCAGGTCCTGAGATTCCTTTAGGAGGAGACTGGATAATCACACTTACACTGACGGTGTGATATGACCCTTGAGGAGGGAATTTCAGTTGGAATCTCTTGGAGGAAGAATCAAATCCATTCAACGTTAGTTTGGGTATGGACTGGGCAACGACATTTCATACACAGATTGACTGTATTAGGCAAAAAGGTTGTGGTTTACCTACAAAGTTGGGATGGGTTTCCCTTGGTCAGTGAAGAGGAAACCCCAAGAAGCACAGAATGGAATCATGCATATGTGGGTGCAGTCGATCACTCTGGAGTTGGTCAGATGTGCCTTTGTGACATACTTCTCTAGAGTTGCAGCATTACTTTTAGCATTGACGAAGAAGGGGGAATCCTTCATGTGGTCAGAGAGATGACAGCAGAGCTTTTCAAGAGCTGAGGCAGAGGTTGACCAGTGCGCCCATTTTGAGGCTACCAGAGAAGGTGTAGATCATCCAGAAACTGATGAAGACTGCACATAGCAGACATAAGTCCTATGCAGATAGGAGTCGGTGACCACTTGAGTTTGAGGGTGGAGACCACGTTTTCTTACAGGTCTCACCTTGACGAGGTCAATGATGATTTGACAAGAGTGGACAGTTTTCTCCATGATTCATCAGAACTTTCCAATTCCATAGAAGGGTAGGAGAGGTGGCTTACCTCATGGACTTTCCACCTCTAATTCACCGGGTGCAAGACGTCATCCACGTATCTCAGTTGAGGAGATGTGTGCACGGCCAATTCGTCATCATCAACCACATAGAACTACACATCATTGATGGGGCGACATTCGTGGGGTTCTAGTAGAGGTTGAGGGTCGACATGAGTGGGTCCTACTTGGACATTTGATTCTTCTGGTACACATTCGCTGGTAGTACGGGAACCTCCAGGAGAGCACATAGGAGCGGGAGGCTCAGATGTGTGCTCAGTACCCTCATTTTTTATCTAGTTTATGATGTAGCTTTATGGGGAAGAAAATTCCTGAGGTGGGAGTAATGTAATGACACAGAAATTTGAATGGAATTTTTTTTCATAAATTCTATGGGATTTTACGAGTACGTAGTTTCTAACGGAACCTGATTCCGAGGCCCGGTGTGCCCGGAATCAATTTACGAAGTTTAGCTCGGGTACGGTCAGTGATCGAAAGAGCGAGTTGTTCTTTCTTTTGATTCGGTGCTTGGAATTGAAATCTGAGGGCACCGATGAACTCACAGCTCCGGTAATTTCTTAAGGGGACCATTACCACAGTTGCGTTTTAAGCGGGTTGAAATTTTTTTTTTTGGAATCTAGAATAAAATAAATAATATTGGTAGTGTACAATTTTATTTATATCTATGGTAGTTTTATCCTACAAAGGGGAGTAAAGGGTGGAACCTAACTACCCATTTGTGGATGTATGAGAGGTGGGGCCCACACGAGCCCCAACCATTCAACTCACTTGAAACCGCCCATAAAAATACCTTACTTTTATTTCTTTTCCATCTATTCCATTAATTATGTGAACCCTTTCACCTTCCTCTCTATCATTTAATATGCCAACACAAGAAGTTAATTAATCACCCAAAATTAATTAATTAATTGTGTGTCATGAATTCAATTTGAATTATTTGGTGTTTCATGGGACTTATTTAAATGGGAGAAGTCTGTTGTAATACTTTCGATATCAAATATTTCGGTGGGGAACCTCTAGAGGATTAGAAAGAGAGGTGTTCTTCCTCCGACAAAGAATGTGAAGTCACCGATGATGTACCACCTCTTCTTCATCCTCCGTGTCAAGGGAGGAGACAACGCTACAGGGAACATCGCCAATGACGATGGCTATTACTATAACGTCAACAGAATCAACACCATTCTTCTGCGATGTCTGACCACCTTGACATTCGTCTTCCATGGTTTGACGACGTTCAACATCTTTTTGAGGTAGGGGGATATTGTTTATTTCCCATTAAAGTGGTTTTATCTCACGAGCATGAGCATTTAATTATATGATGTTTTTATAATTTATTCTTGAATAAATTATACCCTTGTCATAGTTGAAAAAAAGTGTTTGATTATTGCCAATTGATAACGCCTAATGCAGAGGGCGCGAGCTGAACAAACACGGCCCGACGACCCTCTGCTGGTTGTTCGTTTGTGCTCGAAATGACGGTAGACAGTGAAACGAGGCCGCAATGGAAATCTGAAGCCTTCTCAGTAATGTTCGAGACCTAGGAGAGCTGTAGGCGCTATCGGAAGCTAAAATGGACCACCAGAATGACTCTGGTGGCCCACAAAAAATTCTTGCAGAGCTGGTCGCGGGCGCGGCGGTGCCGGCGACCAGAGGCGGCGGCCGGCGCCAGACGACTGCCAGGAGGAGGAGGCGCCCCAGGGTTCCACTGGAAAATTTCCACTTCAGAAATAGTTGTGGCGGCGACAGGGTGGATTCCACGGCCGCGAGGGATCTGGGACAACCGGGGGCGGCGCCAGTTCCAATCAGCACCCCCTACTCTGTGTGACCGCTCAGCAAGGCTGGCCTAGCCATGGCCGGTCACGGGCTACGCCACGCCCAGCCGGCCCATACCCGGACTCCGGTCGGGTTGACCCAGTCCCGGCCGACCCAGGGGGCGTTGGGCCGGGTCGGACCGTGCCCAAACCCCCTATTTTCAAACCATTTTCTGATAAAAAGACATATTTTGAGCTACCGACCTTCGATCGATGCCCCGTCAGTTGCGTACGATTCCATGGACCGAGAATGTATTTTCGCTATATTACACTCAATGTTTCGGTGATGTATGGGTGTGGCCGGGTTGGTTTGAACTCGAAACCAACCGGTCCCTCGGAGCGAAAACACTTATAACTTGATGACCAGATGTCTGATTGACGTACCATCGACTACATTGGGTTTATATTGATGATACAGTTTTTTTGGCATAATACACTTGTGTTTGGATGTAGTTGGAGTATGGAAATGTTGGTTTTAGCTTAAAAACCAACCGTGCTCCCGGAATGGAAAAGCCAATAACTCTCAGACCTAACATCTGTTAGATGAACTGTCAGCATCATTGGTAATCTCGTTGAGAATGATTACTTTGAGTATACCCCATGGGTGTTCGGTGTACAATGTATATACAGTCGGGTTGGTTCATACATGAAATCAATCGGTCCCCCGGGTTAGAAAGGCTAAAACCTCATAGACCGGGCGTCCAATTGGTGTGTCGTCTGTTACATAGATATCCCTATGATGTGGGAGATATTTGAGATACATATTCATAGGACTTCGTGACACATGGACTGTCGACCCGTGGCTTGTGAAGCGGATCCTCCTGGAGACGAGCATACGAAGTACGGTGACCTAGTAGCTGGTTGAGAGCTGATAACTGCTTGTCTGATTCGATTTAGAGTGACTTGAATGGCCCAGTGGGGAGTACTAATGTGTTGGGGTGGCCGAACCATGGTAGAGGAGCACTAATTTGTTCGGTGGCAGACCTGCGGTAGTCGATAGGAGGAGTACCACTGTAGGCTATGAGGGGGAGCACTACTGTGTGAGGTGGCAGACCCATGGCGGGGGAGCACTACATTAAGAGGTGGCCGACTCGTGGTACTCGACAGGAAGTGTACCTCAATAGTCTAAGGTGAGTTAGTGGCACCTCAGATTCATGACAAGACTACTGTGCTCTATAGACGAGGCGTTCTCTAGCAGTCGTGTTTTTGTCAACGTGAATAAAAATCCTAGTTTGAGCTGTGTCAATGACCTTTGTGTTATTCCTCATGATTGAGATGGGTTACTTGATAACACATGTATATGTATGGAAATATACATAAGTAAAGGTTTTCTGTTGAGATCATTCATTCTGGTTTATCCTTGTTGGATTTAGTGAGACCTTGAGGGTCTCAGGGTCCCTACTGATTATCCTTATACTCACCACTACAGGGAATTTCTCGCACCTCATTGTGTTAGATGCCTATGACAAATAGTGCTGATAGAGGCTGAGTGTATGTGGACTGGACTCACCTAGAGGAGGACCTCATAACGAGCCAGTACCGAGAGGTGGACCACACGACGAGTCGGTACCCGGAGGAAGTTGACGGAGGAGGGTGCTGAGGAGGCTATATGTACCTACCCTTTAGGTAGGATCTGTTCTGGACAATCCAGGAGCTGCTTATCACCATCCATTTGTTTTGACATTTACCTTGTACTTTACTATTGGTCTTGTATTTCTGGCCCCCTTTGTACTTTTAGCACAGTTTTTGTACTACTTTACTTAGTGTTCGCTTCCGCTTGTACTCTAGTTGTGTGTTTTTACGTTTCATAAAGACAATTTCATCCCTTTTTACCAGGATTTATGCCTTTGGATCTAGTCTCCATCCCATGGACTATGGGAGGCGGGCTTTGGGTAGTCACGGCATGGGCCCCGAGGACAGGACGTGACATTTTCTATAGAAAGGGACAAACAACCTACCTTGGGGTTAGGAGATAAATATACTTGAACCACGAGGATTCAATATCCTTAGATCGTCATAAATTTATGAAAATGCAAAAAACGCTCAACCCATGATAACATGTGAAAGAGGAGGAATTGGGAAACAAATCTCTAGGAGAAGGAAGAGCTTACTGCCGCGGTTCCAACGTAATCGACAAAGATTGATTCAGAGAACAGATGGAGGCTTAGGGGATCATAGAAGTTCTGCAACCGCACGAAATCTCTTAGTCAAATAATATGGATAAGAGGACGTTTATGGCGATTAGGAGAGACCCCGGTATGTTTATTGAAAAAAAAATAAAGTTCACGACATGTAACTTTGGAGTACATGGCGTGTACTTAGCATTTCTGTACTCCTCTTTAGGCAACCTCCATGTCACCCCTACATGGTCATGTGTGTGGTCAT
The DNA here is from genome assembly GCA_963277665.1 of Viscum album. NCBI lineage: Eukaryota > Viridiplantae > Streptophyta > Magnoliopsida > Santalales > Viscaceae > Viscum > Viscum album. The sequence continues at coordinate 560,436,624 of OY728147.1, read as the reverse complement.
GACATAGCAAACACACGACCTTCAGCGACATGAAAGTACTCGGCATGTACTTCAAAAATTTCCAGAAACTCCTCTTTCACAAAAACACCAGAAAAAGGAAAAACATACCTGAAAGGAAGGTCCGAGTTCATACAACAATCATTGTACTATCTCCATGTTGTATGAATCATGAATTTTCAATGATCAAAAATCACAATAAAGATCATTCATTAAAATGGTTTGTGAAAGGTCACTCATATTTCTAGGATCACATAATTATAATGTTTAAAAACAGTTCAAAATTTCCCATGGGTTTCTCGATTGAACATTCAATAATTGGTACACTGCTAGTTGAAGGGATTACCATTAGATGTTTTTATTGAAATTTAGGTACCTTCAATAGTTTCAGATTAATGGATTTCAAAATCTTTATTGTATAGATAATCTTTTAATGTATATCATGGATTCTCAATCACTTCTATGAGAAAAGATTGATGAAACACTATTTAATTTCATAAATAACAATGGAGAAAATTATTTTTTTAGAGGACAGTGTAAATGAAATTCATTATCGTTATCATTGATTTATGATCAGTCTATTACAATTCCTTTTAACTTATAACCCCTCACTCAAACAACACATTCTTCTTCCTATAATGATTGTATATTTGATAAGTCCTATATTCAGATATTTCAAACAAAGATCTATTGTCATTCACTACTGACGATTTCTATATCATGTGGTACTAATCATATACTTTAATATAGTAAATATAAAATGAAATACATTTATCATTTTTAGAATTAGTAATGAAATATAAATTTCACCATTTAACTTGAGATTTAACATGAACGGTATATATGATATATAACACATCATGAGAAAATATCCATATTCTCAGCATTTATATCCATATATATTAATATGAAAAGTAGAATTTTTACAACACTGCCACCACGATCTTAAAAAATATGTTTTAAGATCCATGATTAAAACACTTATATAGCATACAGTTGACCCTCCATTAATGAAAAGATGCACACAATCCTTAAAGTGATGGTATTTAAATATTCCAAAGAAATCATTTATTTTATTTATTCATGTATAATACTGAATATTCAAAACCAAAATTTTGAAGAAAAATATAAAAAATTTAAACCAAAGTAATTTATATAGTTTATTACTTGATATTTTTTATAAGTCACTCAGATTTAAGAACACTAAATATAAGATTCACATTCCATTTATAAATAACCATTTTTTCTCTGGTGAGACACTCTGTATTTTAGATACACTGTTGTTTCCTAATAGTCCATCTAATACCATAAACTCATTTCAATCATAATCCATTGTACAATACTTGAATCTATATCATTTAGAAACTCTCATCATCTCAACATCACCTTGATAATTAAATGGGTTTTTATACTATGATGTATACAAAAAATTAATAAATATATCCGAGCTATGGAAATATAGAAATACCATTACAATGGTATCATTTTTCCCATAATCATGTGATAGAAATCCTAGTATACCATTATGAAATATAAAATTGATCTTTACACTATCTAATTTATATATTTACTACACTTAAGATATCATATCAAATTATATATCCCCACATCGTGAAGCTATATTCCATGCCCATTTACCCATATATAAAGAATATATTTTACTTTTGTTACATTTGTGAAATGGAAATGATTCTCTTACCTAAGGAATTCTGATATTTTATCCTATTTGAGCTTCATTTTTCTACATGTATGTACATTATTCCATCAAGACTCAACTTATACACTTTTAAAGTTGGGTATAATAATTTATGAATTGGGCATGTTTGCATTATTCAATGATAACCTTACTATATAGCCATAATCCTTATAATGTAGATATTGTTAATACAGTTTGGAATAAAATTAATGATACACTCCATAATAACATCTTGGGTGATGACTATGATATATTTAGTATATATTGATACTCTAAAACAATTTTATAATAACTCCCTTCAAAAAACTCCCACAATGAACACTTAAATATAATTGTATTTATTCATTTTTTGTACCATGTTCTTGTGTTACAGAATCCATGCACATCAATCCATGCCTCTTCTCGACTTCTCCACATGCGCTATGATCACATTTTTTGCACATTGACACGTATATCTCTGAATCTAGTTTAAAAAATATATGTTTTCTGCATTGTTCACTAACAATCTTCTATAAACCCACACTACAAAGTTACGGAATCATAGAGAGAAACTATGAACCCGGAGTCCCACCTCAAATAGGCCCCATGTTAATGAATTTTAAAAAGGGTATAAAAACACCAGAAATTGTATGCATTACCCTCTATACTATTGTAGGATCAATAGATAAGATGAATAATCTACAATACAATCAACTAAATAATATTATATAACCCAGAAGTATGCCTTAATGCATATATAATCGAAACATATAAGATAAAAGTATCCAAAAAGTAATACCAATAATGAAAATGTAATGTTGCAACTAAACATCTATCCAAGGTCTGAAGTTTTATTTTCCATCAATGTCGATGTAATATTCTTCGAATCCTAAATTTTTTTATATACATATAATGTGAATGAAATTATACTTAGTATTAAAAATAGGTCTCTCACACAAGTGTTAAATAATAAAAATATGGAACCCATTGGGAATTATAAAACCCACAAAACCAAAAAAGTATTATATCCATCCAAACATCACTATATAATGATCATCAAATAACCCCGGTCATGTATAATAACATAACAAGAATCATATCGATAATGGGTACCCTAAACAAAATTTTCACTTGTATTATCATATCATACCCAAACATAATATGTACTGTAAATCCCATATCATCCAAATATATCATCAAGCCCAAGGAAAATTCATATCAAAACCTGATCAATGAATCATGTGATTTCCTCTGATTATGAATGGGCATATCAAATATCTCTTGAAGAAAATTGGTCCACCATACATTCACACCAATAACCATTATAGTACAATATAATGAACATAAAGGACATATGTCTTATTACCTCTTCATACCATGAACTTCCACCACTATAAGCCTCCCTACAAGAATGATAATATAAAATATCATATAAAGTAAATTATCAACCACAAATAACTAGCGGACCCCTAGTCCATCACAAATACCATCTAATTCTCTAACATACCACCAACCATCACAACCTATGAAATTCATACATCGCCTATACGAGAGTGAAATGTAGTGAAAAGATGGCTTCCAACCATCTTCCCTACCCTCTATATGTCAGGAACAACACCCCACACTAGCTTGACTATGTGGGTGTCAGCACGCAATGCATGATCCAAGTGAGGTGGGTATATGAATCACAAAGAATATTAAATTATATAAATTTAGCCACATAGAATCCCATTGTATAGGTTCACAATGAAACATTGATAAACTCACAAAGTCACCACATTTTCATTCACTTATAAATTCATAACACAAATCAAACAACTTGACACATCCGAAAAATAACCAATTCATTATATCTAGTAAATTCATTTCATTATTTAGCATAAAATATTTTTACCACACATACAATCATTCATTTATTCAGTATACATTTCTATCCCATTAACCAAACCCAATCACAACCATTTTATTCATTAATAAATAGTTTTCAATTCCACAAATACCTGATAGTCTAGAAGAAAGAAACCAAATACCAATAATTTCTCATTATTTCTATTATAATACACCTTCAACACCATAAAATCATGGCCAATCAACAACCACATCTCTCCCAAAAATCACAGGAATAAAACCAACACACCACCCCATAATAATTACCATACAACCATCCTCCCTAAATTCCACAATCTCGCATCATTGTACCACAAGAATAACAACACATATAAACACTTCAATGATCAATTTACATATTTTCAAAAGTATTATTTATCATAGTCTAAATTATATTAGGATTGTTATCACACAAATCCTAATCATGGGGAAACCATTTCATTGTCCAAATATATGTATTTAGTCTATTTTTCTATTTTACTATGATATCAACAAACTGAAACCAAATAAGTCATCACAACACATTTAATCCAAAAAAAACACCCCCAGTGAGAGAAATTTTCTTCTATGAGTCAATACCTTTCCACCACAATATAAGACTGATAAAATAATCTATAAAAAAGTGTGATACATTACATTTTTCACATTCAGTTATTTTTAAGAAGATATTAATTAGAATTATTATCCTATTATAGTATCCATACATAATATAAATATTGATATGAGTATTTACATAGGTCTCCCTAATTGTATTATCTGAAAGTTGTATGAAACACCAATTTTGGTTGAACCAAAAATACTATAAAGACAATTCCTTATAAATTTTTTTGATAGGTCATTAAAATTACTAGGATAAAATCATTACAATGTTCAGGAACATCTCTCATACACTAAAGGGTTACTCGATTGATCATTAAATCAATGGTTCAATAATAGTATAGTTGATTACCTGTACATTTTATTACTAAAATTTAGTTCTCTTTTCCAGTATCAGATTCATGGATTTCATATTCAGTTTTGAATAAATAATCTATTAAATTACTTAATGGATTATCAATCACCGCTGTAAGAAAACATTGATGAAACAACATTTTATTTCAACAATAAAATTGTACCATCTTCATATGATTTAGTGATAAATTAAATGAAATCATATTTCTTCTTCATCTATTAATCATCAGAGGTTACAAATTATTTAGATCTTACAACAACTCACTCATTCAATAGCATATTCTTCCTTGAATTAATGGATATTAAATAAGATATTTATTCATATATATCAAAAAAATCCCTCCCCACTTTCCCTTCTATAGAGTTATATCACATGTCGTACGAATCCTTTATTTTTATTTAGTAATTATCAAATGAATTAAATATATCACTTTGATAATATATTTTTTAATTCTAAATTTCATCACATATCAAGATATGTAACAAGAACTATATTTATGAAATATATAACTTAATGACAATATCACAATCTTGTCAACATATATTTCCAAATCTATTAATATGTAATGTCATATTTTCACAACACTACCATAATGGTGTTTAAAAATTAATTTTTAATACACATGATTAAAAACCCTATATCCCATGTAGTTTAACCTCCATTTATGAATAACTACACAGTATCATGAATATGGTGATAGGTAGGGATTACCAAGTAATTATCTCATGTATTCATTCATGGCTAAGAGGACATAATCATCACCACAATGGTGAAGAACAGTCCCAAAACTTTTGAACCACAGAACTCTATACAGTAGATTATTCTATATAATATAGAATTCTATCATATTGAAGAACACTAAAAACAAGATTCTCATTACATATTAATCCATACATTTTCTACAAAGAGAGAAACAATTTTTTAGGAGACTTCATTATTTCCTAACAGCCATCTACGTCCATAAACTCATTTCAATAATCATCCCTAGTAAAATACCCGAAATTACATCGTGTGTAATATCTTATCATCTCAAAATCACAATGAAAATGACATGTTAATTTATACTATTTTATATACTCAACTTCATTTCCATATGTGCGCTATGGATCCTCATAAATACCATTACAACAGTATCATTTTACCCTTATACGTTTAATGAACGACCTAGTCTACAATTACGCATGATAAAATTGACTATTAGACTATGTAAGGAATATAATTCCTAACCATAAAAGATCCCATCAGATTAATTATCCTAACTACAAGAACCAATATTGAAATCCCAATTAGACTTATATGAAGAAAATATCTCAATTTAGTCACATTTATGAAATGTTAATGATACACATACGTAAGGAATGATGGTATTTACCCATATGTTAGAATTAATCCTATTCTTGAATATAGAGTTTTCCATCATGACATATCATATACACTATTATGGTTGAAGATACAACTTTATGCATTAGGAATGTTACCATTATTTAAAGATACCCTTATCGTGTACCTATCATCCTTGTGTTGTATCCAAAGTGACTAGAGTACGGAATAAAATTGAAGATTCTTTCCAAAATCACCACTCTAGTGATGATCATGATCTCTATGGTATATCTAGATACTCTAAAACATAGATGAAATAACTCCATTCAATGAACTACCACCATGAACACTAATTTATTGTGGTGTTTCTTATTTTTTAGTACCATGGCATAGTATGAACCACTCCATGTGCATCAATCCTAGCCACATTTGGAATTCGGTATGTGGCATATACCACTTCTTCAGCACTTCGACATGTATATATTTTACTCTGGTTTATAATATAATATGTTTTATACCATTTTTATGAAATATTTTTTCTGACCCCTCCCTCCAAGTATTCATCAAAGAGGGTATATATATTATAAAACCTCAGTCACACATTCATTATGGCCCATGTGGATGACTAGCACAAAGAAAACAAAAACTGATGAAACGGTTCAAATTACCTTCTATATTATTGTTGGATCAAAATATAAGATGAATCATCCATAGTAAAAAAGAAAAATTAATATAAAATAACCCAAAAAAATCCAACAATGCATATTTAATGAACATTTATAATGTAAAATTCTATATAAATTTATATAAAAATGAAAATCCAATGTAGGGACACAAATATCATTAAATGGTCGGAGCTAGTATTGTCCATCTATGTCCATGTAATCTTCCAAAAAACCTGAAAATAGTATTTATACTTATACTGAGAATAAATTTATACATGTTATGTATAAAAATGTCTCTCACTCAGATTCTATTGAATCATAATAATGAACCCTTGGGGAAAGAGAAGAACTAACAACACTAAAACATGTCAAATATCCATCCGAACATCACAATATAAAGATCATCAAATAACCCTAGTCATGTAATATAATATTACATGAATCATATCAATAAAGGGTATCCTACACCACTTTCTCAAATGTATGATTCTCATATACCACAACATCAAACATCCTGGAAATCCCATGTCTTCAAAATATATCACCTCTCCACAAGAGCATTTATATCACAACATGCTCACAGACTCTGGGGATATCCACAAACCAATAATGGTCGCATCAAATCTCAGTCGAAGAAAATAGTGTCACAAAACATTCACACACATAACTTGTGCAATACAATATCACGAATAATAAGGAAATAAACCTTGTTCTCTCCTCCTACCATGAATGACCACCACCGTAGGTATCCCTACAAGCATGAACATATAAAATCTTGATGAAAAACATATGAGGTACCACATATCACCCAACGACACCTAGGAAACCACAAAACCCATAAAATTCACTCACATATCTCTGAACATCGTAGCCTTTGAAAAACCTTTATCGACTGTAGGATAGAGAGAGTGAGGGGGGAAGAGATGACTCCTTGTAATCCGTCCTCACCACCAGGTGTTAGGAAAAACACACCACCCCACTATAACTATGTAGGTACCTATAGAAAGTGTATGAATCGGGTGAGGGGGTATAGAAATCACAAGGAATATAAAATTATATACATATATCCACACAAAAATCCAACATATGTGATCCTAGTATAACAATGATCAACTAAAAAGACACCAATTTTTTAGCAACCTCTTTATTGAAAACTCCAAATAAACCAAAAGACACATCACACCAATATCCAAATTCAATAATATAGTAAATTTATTTCAATACATAGAATCAACAACATTTATCCACATAAAAAATCATCCATTTAATTTTCATTTATTTCCATCCCATTAACCAACCAAAACCACAACCATTTAAATTATTGTTATAAATTTATTTATTCTATCACAAACCTAGTATATAGAATAATGAAAAAAATATAAATTATTTATCATCTTTTTCAATATTCCACCCCCATCCACATAACTTATATATCACAGAAAAAACCCACTACCTCAATTCCCAAAAACCACAGGAAAAAAACACCAACACCTCACCCCAAAGAACAACCAAACAACCATTAACCCAACATGCCCCCAATCACATATCGATGTCCCACAAGAACAACTACACAGGAAAACATATCAATTTTTATATTACATATTTTCATACGGGGATTTTATCACATTCCACAATATTTTAGGGTTGTTGTCAAACAAACCATAATCATGGGGAAATCATTTTATTAGACAAATATATATCGTTAGACTATTTTATATATAGTGGTGATATAAAACAATCACAAATAAAGAAGTCAACAAAACATATTTAATCTGATAAAAAAGTCCCCAATTTAGGATATTTTCAGGTTGTCATCAAGACGATACAATTACAATATCTCAATAATAAAAAATTTATAAAAACATGAGATTCATTTACTTTTTCATAGTTTATTATAAATTAAGAAATTATATATATATTATTTTCAACAAAACTGAAACTAATAAATAGAATATTTAATCCCATCAAATATGATACACATTAATGATAAATCAAATATTTACTACCACAAAGAATGTATTCATACACAATAAACCCTGTTAAGAGAATTAAAAATCTATAAAACCCCAAACTAATGAAAATACAATGGATAAAACTACACCATACCAAAGGATCGTCATAATTCATCCTAAATAATAAACCAAACCAAAATAACATTGCTGTATTGTATTCCGAATGGAAAATTTAATGATAACAATTTAGAAAATAATAAAGAATCACCATGAATGTCGAAAGCAGATCCATCATAACAATAAATAAAATGTGTGAGGAATGGGGATATATGATCCTCCTATGATTCTTAGGGATCATCCAAAATGATATAGAAGGATAGGTGAAACCGAATGAATGATAATTAGACGAGAAAAAAAAACATAAAACCTTAAATATCATAGTTTAAAATTTATGTAAAAATTACAATGTTTATTATTCAAAAGATCGAAAAAATTATCATTAGTCCTTAAAAAATAAAAATACTTAGCCTTCAACTAATACATTTAGTGTATCCCCCTTATAAGATGTGTATTCATCTCACTGTACGCCCCTTAGCTGATTTACAAGCTATGACCATGTCAGGTACTCATGCTGTGAACAACCAATATTTATCAAGGTAAAGGTATCTATAACATCCAAGATTTTATTTTCATGTATTTGTTTCTCATTAATTTGGGTATTCCTTTTTGGATAATATTTTATTTGTCATTTTGTGAAAAATGAATGATTTTGGGTGGAATGATAATGGTTATTGGGGGGCAAATGATTAGTAGTGATCACCCATCATGCATAAGAAATCATGAAGAAAGAGTTTGGCTGATATGGAACCTATCACATGACAATCAATCGACCATGTGTCTCATTCCAGGTACACATGATATCATTACCCATTTGAGGTAGAACCTATCATATGAGGTCATCATCTAGTATTGCCTCCTTATACAGAGCATGAAACATGGTCACCACATAGTTTATCAAGCTTTTTAGAATGACTATTCACCCTATAATGATCATAATTTTTTTTCTCTCCCCGATATTGTCCCCAAGACCTTCGCTCCCTCTCCCCTCTCAGGATCTTCCCCTAGGTGTGCCTCCTTTTATATCCTCCCACCATTGGGCTATAATGTTTATAGATATGGTTTTTTCTTATTAGATTCATCAAGTAATCTCTATCCTTCGATTATTCCCCAATTCTGGGGTCACCGTTATTTTTCATGCAGTTTCTCAAATCCAGAATTTTGGAATATGATATTTGGATTTAATATTGAATTTATAAGATTGGAATTAATGTTTATGATTATAAATTTATTTTTTGAGGTGTGGATGATGTACAGTTGGAGTTTCAAAATTGAATTTGGGACTTTCAATAGCTATGTTAGTTGATTCCATGATTAAAATTATTTTACATATTTCTATTTCATTCATGATTATTTTATGATTTATGTGTGTTGGGAGAATGTGAATTTTGGAAACCTTTTTTATGAATATTGATTTAAAATGGGTTTTATATAAGAAATGGGGTATATTATTGGTGTAAACCTCTATTGTGCTACGTGATAATGTTTTGTAAACTGTGTATGGTGTTTATTAAATAGTTCAAGTGATGTGAACCATGTTTTTATTTTGTTCATTGTGTGATTTTGGTTTTAAACAAGGATTTTGGGTTTTTTATGTTGTGGCGTGTGAGGGGTATTAGATTTTTTTTCATAAAATGTTAAAGTCGTGTGTTATGGGAAATTTCAGACATAATTGAGCATAATGGGAACCCTGGGTAACTATGTTGGAGAACATGGACAAGTCATCTAGTGATGCCAAAGTGGATGTGACCCAGTTTCACATAGTGGGATTGACGATGACAACACTAACAAAATATTGATGACAATTGGTGACCACTAGTTCAATGTGGTGTTCCTTTCATAGTGTCTCAAGCTTGAGAACACTAGTCATCATGGTTTTTATGCCACATTTCATTGAGATACGAGGCACCATGTGTACCGTTGCTAGCTATTTCATCCAATTTATTCCTGTGAGTAGTTATATTTGTTAATATCACACTTATCATTTGTTTATGATTTTCTTTTTTTGGATATTTCAAAAGAAAGAATGTTTTCTTTTAATGATGTTTTCATAAAATTTGTTCTTTATAATTTTTTTTCAATACATCATTATTATAACATTCGAGTTAATTATCTTATAATTTTTATAGTATGGAATCTATTATTGGGTGGAATCTTACTTTGATTATGCTCATACCCTACTTAAATAATTTTTTGTATGGAGGCATAATAATTTTTTAACAGGTAAGGAACTGAGTTTTGCTGATGGTGGTTCATCTTGCTATTGGTTCTCCTCTATGAAACATTATTGAGGTGACTTTAGGGTGTATCCCCTCTTACCATTTGGTGGTTGTCTATATATTGTATGTTTACATTTGTCAATAGCCTTTATAGTTTTTATATAAACCATTTATGTAAAATATAGAAATAGTTTATGTCTTGTGGGGTTATGGATTTTTTGTTTCATTTTATTGAATTGTTTGTTTTTTATGTTTATAAATTTATGTAAATCATTACCATGTTGCAATATTGATACCAATGCTGTAGTTTTTAGCCCTTGTGGATTAGGAATTCTATTTGGGACATTCCACAGACACTGTTTGGTGATGGTTCAAATAAATACTGGCATTTCTTCATGAAAAAATTGTATTAGACCATAATTAAGCTCTCTTTATCTAGTGATTTGAGAGGATTCTGGATAGATTGAAGCAATGACTATCTGGGATTACAGTTCTTGTTATTATTATGGTTCCTTACTAGCTCACCTTGAGATAGATTTTGATCCACCATGGGTTATTGGAAATTATTTTTTTAAATCTCTTATAGCAGACTCGTAATGACTACAGACAATATGTGGACACTGGGTAGAGTTGAAGTGGTTTTATTGTCATATTGTTAGGGGTATTTGAATTTATTTATATTTTTTTATTACTAAATGTTTTATGAAATTTTTAATATTGTTTTTTTGTTGTGATTGTTTCATGTTTCAGAAAAATGAATCCCCAGAGATTTCCCTTGAAACCGCGGGAATACGTCCTAGAGAGTTCTCCCCCATCATATGATTAGTGGTTAATCGAATAAATTTTTTAGCATGTTGATGAGTTATTATAGCGAGTGGGTCTGGTTCCTACACATGTTAGAGAAGCAGAATCGTTTTCTACGAAGGAAATGTCCCATGAGTTATTTGTAAAAAAATATACTTCTTTTAGATGTAGCACCGAGCCTCATGGAGCGTAGGTGTCAATTTAGATGACATAGAACATGTTATATTTACTTGAAACACCTAAGGATTCCAGGTTGGAATTCACCTCATTTCATCTAGAAGGCACTAGACGATGGTTGTGGGACTCAGTGGTCCAAATAGGGATGCAATAGTAGATGAGATGAAAGACTTCAAGGATGATTTCATTGACCAGTATTTTCTAAGGTCAAAGCAAATTCCAGATACTGGGTATTTGTAGATCGTGTTCAAGGGTACCAGACAGTAATGTAGTATTCTAAATATATTTCCATGGTACAACATTATGCACCAAAAATAGTATCAAACAAGAAAATGACAACATAGTGGTTTTAATGAGGTTTGTGACCAGAGATCTATTCTTAGGTCTTCATGTCACGACCCGTCCTTGTAGGGCCCGTGCCGAAACTCCCCAAGCCCGCCTCCAATAGACCATGGGATGGTGACTTGCACCGATTAGGCATGCTACTGATATGGGAGGCATTTCTTATCAACCTGTGCACACACACACATCTCCAAACCCACAAAGCAGAAAAGTAAAACTACTTAAAGGAAAAGATGCTTGCATACACTAAAACCCAACCATAGAGTATGACAGTAATGTAATGTACATGAATTTAAAACCCTACAAGCCCAATAAAAATAAAGTCTATAACAAATTCCAACCTATAATGAAAGGTGCTGGAACGGAAGTTTGTAGCCGTAGGAATACACCTCGGCCTGTCTTATCTCACTATGTACCGTCCGGTCCTGGTCCGCCTAGAATCCTATCAAATGCTCGCTCATTTTCACAGGAAACGACATGTGCTGGCAATGCCCATGCAGGGATGACTATAACAATACCCAATAATACACCCCAATCCTAGAAGGAAATACAACAAGGGAAAATTCCACAAAAGAAAGGTACAGTTAGCTCTTCAGAGTATATGTCTACTGAACATATATCATGAATATCCAGATATACTCATACACAATTGACTATCGCGAAACCCACAACTAGGATCCAGCTCGAAGATTCCACTAATCATACAACCGGGAAAACACACTCCTAGTTCTAAAGAGATAGATACGAAGTACTCATTCTGGGAGAACACACTCCACAAGTACCTTGAGAACATGATGCTCAGATGAGGATCACAACCAAGTCACGGGGTGATTCCGACAACTCAGTCTGAGCTAATCCACTAAGTAGAAGATCGGTGCCCGAGTAAAGTTGGTCACGTCGATACCAAGAACTCTACCTAGGGTTCCAGGAATGAATATAGGATATGTCTCTATATCTCAAAGGGGGGATTCCAACAACATTATTCAAGAAGTTCTGCTAATGGGAACATACTCGTGTATAAAAGAAATGATACCAGAACCTTCATGGGAAAACCAAGGGTACGAACCCTAAGAACTAGTCCATGTCACATAAGACAAGTGGCTCAAGCCATGATGAAAAGGTTACACAGTGTGTAGTCTGGTTACATGTCGTTTTCCTTGACCCCGGGTACTACCCGTGTAAATGGACCATTTCATTCTTTCAGGATGTGTAAAACCAAACTACATGATGTGTAGAAAAAGTACATGTCGTGTTCCTTTACCCCGGGTACTAACCATGTAACCGACCCATATAATTTGGCTTGTCGGTTAGAAAGAAACTACACAGTGTGTAGAAGAATCACAAACTGTGTCCGAGCACCTGGGCTCGCTTCGTGTACGCTGGCCATGTTCCCGTACACAGTCTATGCCCGTGTCCGTGTTGCCGGAAGGTGTACCAGTACATGGGGTATTTCGTGTATCTGGCCGGGTCTGGCCGGGGAGGGGTATACACGCCGTGTCCTTGGTCGTGTACCAAACCCGTGTCTATGTACTCCCGGAGTACAAGACATGTGGGTCGCCGATGAACACACACCATGTAGCACATACTACATGCTGTGTAGTTTGGAAATTTCTAGAATGTCGTCTTCTTCCTCTCGCTTTGGCCGATCTTCCGGATCTGCGATCTCTCATCCGTTCCTCCCAATACTCCACGGATTGGTTCGGTTCATCATAAGAACACCACAATGGGTGCTTTCGGCCCTTAAAACAGATCATAAACCTCAAAAGATCTATCAGAAGAAAAACGCCTGAAAACTCATAACTCTCGATCCGCTCCAAATTGTCCACTGATATCACTGTCGCACCACCATGACACTGCTCCGGGGTGGGATCCACAGTTTGGGATCGTTGCGTTGTATAACGGATGCTCAAAGATCTGTCATTCATCACCATGTGAAGAACGTGAAGAACGCGAAGAAAATAAAGGGGAGAAATCCAATGAAACGAATTTGAGGAACGAACCTCCGCCGTCATTCGTCACGACATTGATCCGCTCCAGTTAATAGGATTATAAGGAGAAGAAAGTCAACAAAAATGGATTAACATGGATTCTATCTCCCAAAATCCACCCAAAAAGCCCATACCGCAAAAACAATCAATACGCGGACTAATGTTTTGAAGGATTAGCCGTTGTTCATTATAGAAATCAATAATGGGAATGAAATCACAAACAAACATCCTAACTGGATTTCGCGGTGTTCGTCAGCGATGATCCAGTCGATGCGTCGTCATCGTTGCGTTGGGAGGTTCTCTCCAAAGCCTCCAGAGCCACCAAGGGTTTCAGGGTTATGAGGCTTGTAACCCTGGACCCTTGCACCGACCATTAATTAAAAAGGTAATGGATATCTGTTGCAGCAGATTTAAAAGATTTCACTGTAGAATAAAATATTTTTATTTAAATATTTCATTACTCATACGTCCCAAAAACAGGATTCCAGCACCGACATGCGCCGGCCAATGTTAGGCCTCGCCTAAGTTAAAATCGCTGTTCCAAACGCTATGGTTCCCTCAGATTTCTGATCCGAGCACCCGTTCGGAGTTATTACAGTTACCAGGAAAACCGCAAGTGCACGTTATTTAATTATTAAATTAAAATCATACACTTGTTCCGGGCTCACTGGACCTCGGAACTACACGCCGTCTCAGATCCTGGTCTCAAAAGAATTCCCATATAATATTAAAAAAATACATGGATAAATTCGAGACATTACATCACACCCACCTTAGGGATTTTACATTCCTAACAAGCCAAAAAAAGGGCTAGTAAAAAAGATGTGGGTACTGCACACGAATCTGAGCCTCTCGCTCCCACGTGCTTTCCAGGAGATTCACGTGCTACCACTAGGCACGCACCAAGGTAATTGCTCGTCCACGATGTGTATTCTTCTGTAGATCCACGATCTCTACCAGATACTCTGCAAAGGTCTCCCCATTATCAATGTCAATCTCTCCCCAGTCGATAATGTGTGATGGATCATGCACGTACCTCCGTAGATGTGACACATGGAAGACGTTGTGTACCCGGTCCATCTGAGGAGGTAAAGCCAAGAGATACACCACCTCGCCAACTCTACTCAATATCTGAAAAGGGCCAATGAACCTCGGAGATAGCTATTCGCCTCGGCATAATCTCCGCAATCCTCGTCGAGGTGAGACATGAAGGAACACATGGTATCCATCCTAGAACTCCAAGGGCCTCCACCTCCTATCGGCATAATACTTTTGCTGACTCTGTGCAGTCTTCATCCGATCATGGATGACCTGCACATTTTCTATAGTATCTCTCACCATCTCTAGGCCCATGAGTGCCGACTCTCCCGGGTCAATCCATCGTAGTGGTGACCCTCAAGGTCGCCCGTACAGAGCCTCAAATGGTTCCATACCAATAGTGGAATGATATCTTTTGTTATAAGGAAATTCCACTAGTGGTAGGTGATCCTCCCAGCTATGTACGAAGTCAAGTATGCAAGCTCAAATCATATCCTCCAAAACCTGGATGGTTCACCCTGTCTGAACATCAATCTGGGGATGAAACACTTTGCTCAAGCGTAACTGAGTCCCAAAAGCTTCATGCAATCCCTTCCACAACTGGGACGTGATACAAGAATCACGATCTGAGACAATCATGGATTGAACTCCATGAATTCGAAATATATCATGAACAAAGAGGCATCCCAATCTCTCTAATGAACTCTTCTCCTGTATGGATAGGAAGTGGGCCGACTTGTTGAGTCGATCAACGATCACACAGATGGCATCGTGTCCCCGGGACATACATGGTAAACCCATCATGATGTCCATGGATATCCCATCCCACTTCCACACTGAATGTCAAGGGGCTGAGTCAAACCTGCTGGCACCTGGTGCTTATCATTTACTTACTGACAAGTATGTCACCGAGAGACAAACTCTGCCACACCCTTCTTCATTTCTGGCCACTAGAACTGACATCGGAGGTCCTGATACATCTTTACCATTCCTAGATACACCGTGAAAGGGGATGTATGGAACTCCCCCAGAACCTCCTCCTGCAATTTCACTGGTACTACCGTGCGCCCTCTTAAAAGAACAACGTGCTCCCCACCTTCTGAATATCCATCATCAGCATCACCCGTGGATATCTGAGCATTTAGAGTCTCATAGCTAGAATCCTCGCGATGTGCTTCCTTGAATCGCTGTAAGAATGGAGGGGTAACAACCAACGGCTGAAGGTAGGCTCCCTCATCTCTATCCATGAAGGATAACTGTAAGGAGGCCAACTGCCTCATCGCCTCATCTAGCAACTGCAAATTGGATTTCCTACTGAGGGTATATGCCACTACGTTCCCCTTCCCAAGAGTATAAAAGATCTCAAAGTCATAATCCTGGGGGAACTCAAGCCATTTCCTCTATCTCAAATTCAGATCCTTCTGAATAAATATATATCTGAGACTCATGTGATCCGAGTAGATGGTAAACTACTCGCCCATCAGGTAGTGCCACCACATATTCAATGCGAATACTACCGCTGCCAACTCAAGATCATGGGTCACGTAGTTATGCTCGTGTGGCCTCAACTGACATGAGCCATATGCAATCACCACTTGCCTCTGCATCAGGACACAACCAAGCCCGTTTCCTGATGTGTCATATAACACTACGTACTCGACACCCTCTTCAGGTAATCTCAATATCGGGGTGCTCGTCAGACTCTATCCCAACTGCTGGAAGGTGTGCTGGAATCTCTCGGTCCACACAAAAGGTTGTCGCTTTTGGGTCAAAGCTGTCATGTGTGATAAAATCCTAGAGAAATCAAGGATGAATCTCCAATAGTAGCCTGCCAACCCAAGGAAACTCTGCAACTTCATCATGATCCTGGGTGGATCTCATGCGAGCACTGACTCCACCTTGGCTGGGTCCACTGCTACACCATCTGCCGAGATAACGTGTCCTATAAAGTGGACCTCTTGTAAACAGAACAGAAACATCGAGAGTTTCCCATAAAACAGGTGCTCTTGGAGTGTGTCCAGAACAATCTTTAGGTGTCTCGCATGCATATCATTGGATGCAGAGTTCACAAGGATATCATCGATGAAGACCACTACAAACTGGTCTAGATAGGGCTGAAAGATCTGGTTCATGAGCCCCATGAACACCGCCAGGGCATTCTTTACGCTGAAAGGTATCACCAAGTACTCATAGTGACCGTAGCGACATCTGAATGTCGTCTTCGGTATATCCTCTTCCCGTACTCGCAACTGGTGATAGCCTGATCGTATATCATCCTTTGAGAACCATCGTTCCTATCTCAACTGGTCGAAGAGGTCATCGATACTCGGTAGTGGATACCGGTTCTTCACTGTCACCTGATTGAAGAGCCAGTAATCCACACATAGCCTCAATCTCCCGTCCGAATTCTCGGCAAACAACATTGGGGACACCTAGGGTGAAACACTGGGTCTCACAATGCCCTTCTTCTGCAAGTCGTCCAGCTGCACCATCAGCTCACATAGCTCTACAGGAGCCATCCGATATGATGATTCCAATATCAGTGTCATCCTGGGTTGCAACTCAATGCAGAAATATTTCTATTGATGGGGAGGTAGCCTGGGGACATCCTCCGGAAAGACGTCCTCGTACTCAGCCACCACTACTGGAATCTGGAAACTCTTAACATCTACTGCGCCAAGGGAAAGGCTAGCCAACTTATGTGAAATCAGTTATGCCCTCTTATGCATGAGTCCATACTACACTCCTTGGGTCACTCTTTCACCAAAAAATGATAACCACGTTCCATGACTGCGGACACACCACACCCTTCACCTAAAACAGTCAATATGGGTATGAACTGTGGATAGCCAATCCATACCAAGAATGACATCGTAAGGCCTCAACGCTACCACCAAGAGGATCCAACATAAGCTCTCTCCTCCAAGGGTCATGTCACACTATCTACAAACGTCGGTGATCTCTAAATCATCTCCAGTCGGTGTTTCTAAGCATAAGGTTCGAGTCAATGTCTCAGCTGGAATCTCTAGGGCTCGAACAAGATAAGTAGCTAGAATGGAATGACTAGAACCTGTGTCTATCAGTACGACAACCAAAGTATAAAAGACACAGATTGTACCTCTAATCATTCCTGGGGTACATGGGTTATAATCCACTACTACCTATAGTTGTCCCTGCCTATGTCCACCGGCTCCCTAAGCCTCAGGTGGACCTCTTGGGGATGGTGGTGGTAAAGTTTAAAATGCCGACCACCTATAGCTGATATCCCATCTCCCCTACCATGTTCGTCACCCCGCAGATCTGTCTACTCCACATGTTACCTCTGCCTCGGTGGTCCATCCACTACTCCTGTGTCAGTAGTACGGCGTGTCGGACAATCTTGAGCGAGATGTCCCCTGCCATCACATGCTTAGCATCACCTCTCTCAAGGATGGCTGGATTCTCCATAAAAACCTTGTACAGATGATCCCCTGTCCTTGGATCTCCTCTGAAAACGTCTCCCATTCCTGGGTCCCTGACGTCGGCTCCCTGTAGTCGATGTCTCTACTCTATCTCACCCACTACTAACATCTACCGGCTGTCTCTGCACTACCAAGATGCTCTCGACCACCAAAGCCCGCTCGAGCATGCCAGCATAATTAGGAATGCTCATAGGGATGTTGCTAGCGCAGATATCTCTACGCAAGCCCCGCTCAAACGTCTGAGCTTTGAAGTACTAATATCTGACCATATCCATCGAGTACCGCGAGAGATTTGTAAACCTCGACGAATATTCATCCACCATCATGGTTCCCTGCCGGAGCAGTAGAACCTCATGTATGCATACTGCTCTCAAGGTAACTGGTGAAAACTCCTCTCTAAAGCGATGCTCAAACTCCGACCATGAAAGTGTCGCCTCATCGTGGGTCTTGATAACCAGACTCCACCATCGTGCTGCCGAGCCCTGCAGAGGGCTCACGTCCAGGATCACCATCTACTCTGCCGGTGTCCTGACCAAACGGAAGACACTGGACACTTCCTCAAGCCAGTCCTCTACTGCCTAAGGGTCATTCTCACCTTGAAACCTATGGGGTCTCTGTCTTTGAAACTCATGGAGTGCGCTCAGCCTACTCTCCTACTCCACTAGTACAGGAGGCACAAAAAACTGCACCACAGGTGGCAGAATAACTGGAACACCACCTGATGGTAAAACTGGGGGATTCGGTCCCTGTATCGAGGCTTCATCACTAATGGGGTCATACTCGTGATTGAGCTGCTGCATCCTAGAGGGTGCACGCCACGGGGGCATCCTGTAAAGAAACAAGATGTATCTTAGTCAGTGAGTATATCTGAGAGATGACTCAATAAGTACATGTAAAACACAACCCATTCCTATATGATTCATGTACCATTGTTATCCCATGCTACTAGTGTTCTCATGTTCTGTGTCGAAATTCAATTTATCAGATTCCTGGTGTATGGATATGTCGGCCGCCCGCCCCAACACTAGGGTCCCTGGCCTAAAATCTGAACTCAAAACACTTAACACTGCGTCCCAAACCAACTAACAGACTCTCAGTCCTAAGGTAGAACCGACCACCTTTGATACCACTATGTCACGACCCGTCCTAGTGGGGCCCGAGCCACAACTCCCCAAGCCCACCTTCAATAGGCCAGGGGCTGGTGAATTGCACTAATTAGGCATGCTACTAACATGGGGGGAATTTCCTATAAACATGTACACCCGCAAAAACATATCCAAGCCCACAAAGCTGAAAAGTAAAACTACTAAAAAGAAAAGATGCATGCATACAGTAAAACCCAACCAAATAGTACGACAATAAAGTAAAGTATAAGAAAGTAAAACCCTGGGCCAAAAGTACGAGCCCCCCAAAAAGAAAGTCTGTATCAAAGTACAACCTATAAAGAAAGGTGCTGGAACAGAAGTCTGTAGCCGTAGGAACACACCTCATCCTGTCTGGCCTCACTGAGTACCATCTGGTCCTGGTCTGCCTAGAATCCTGTCCAAGGCATCCTTGTCTACACAAGACACGACATGTGAGGGAAAAGCCCATGTAGGGGTGAGTATAACAATACCTAGTAGGAAACCCTGAACCACAATGGAAATAAAACAAGGAAAAATACCACAAAAGAAAGGTAGAGTCAGCTCTACACAGTATATGTCTACCGAACATATAACAAGAATATCCATATATACTCATACACGATCGAATATCGCAAAACCCACCACCAGGATGTAGCTCGAAAATTCCACTAACCATGCAATTGGGAGAACACACTCCTATGTATGAAGAGAGATATACGAAGTACTCATTCTGGGAGAACACGCTCCACATGTACCTTGAGAACATGATACTCATATGAGGATCACAACCATGTCATGGGGTGATTCCAACAACTCAGTCTGAGCTAATCCACAAAGTAGAGGATCAACGTCGGGGTAATGTTGGTCATGTCGATACCAAGAACTCTACCTAGGGTTCCAGGAATGAATAGAGGATCTGGCTCTAAGCCTCATAGTGGGGATTCCACAACTCTATTTAGGATGTTCTGCTAAAGGGATCATACACCTGTATAAAAAAATTATACCAGAACCATCAAGGGAAACCCAAGGGTACGAACACTAAGAACTAGTCCATGTCACAGATGACAAGTGGATCAAGCCATGATGAAAAGGTTACACGGCATGTAGTATGGTTACACGTAGTGTTCCTTGACCCCAGGTACTTTTCATGTAAACAACCCATGTCATTTTTTCAAACCGTGTAAAACCAAACTACACGGTGTGTAGAAAATGTACACGCCATGTTCCTTGACCTCATGTAATGCCTGTGTAACCGGACCATGTCATTCGGCTTGTCAGATAGAAAGAAACTACACGACGTGATGAAGAATCACACACCGTGTCCCAGCACCTAGGCTTGCACTATGCACGCTGGCCATGTGACCGTACACGGTCTCTTCCCGTGTCTGTGTCGCCTACCCGTGTACCAGTACGCGGGGTATCCTGTTTATCTGGCCGGTTCTGGCCGGGGAGGGGAATAAATGTCGTGTCCTTGGTCGTGTACCCAACCCATGTCGGGGTACTCCCTGAGTACACGCCATATGGGCCACCGACAAACAGACACCGTGTATCCCATACTACATGTCGGGTAGTTTGGAAATTTTTAAAACACCATCTTTATCTTCTCAATTAGGCCGATCTTCCGGATCCACGATCTCTCGTTTTTCCATCCCGATACACTAGGGATTGGTTCGGTTCATCATATGAACACCGTGACGGGTGTTTTCAGCCCTTAAACAGATCATAATCCTTGAACGATCCATCCGAAGAAAAACGCCTGAAAGCTCACAACTCTCGATCCGCTCTGAATCATCCGTCGATATCACCGTCACAACTCTGTGACATCGCTACGAGGTTGGATCCATGGTTTGGGATCGTTGCCTCCTAGAATGGATTCCCAAAGATCAGTCATTTATCACCCCAGGACGAACGCAAAGAATGCAATGAAAAGAAAGGGGAGAAATCGAAAGAAACGAATTTGAGGAATGAACCTTCGACGTCGTTCGTCACGACGTTGATCCACTCATGTTAATAGGATTAAACGGATCTAAAATCAACCACAATGTATTAACATGGATTCAATCTTCGAAAATCCCTGAAAAAATCCCATCCAGCAATAATGATCGATACGCGGACTAATCTGTTCATGGATTAGCCCACGTTCATTGTAGAAATCAAGAACGTGGAAGAAATCACAAACATACATCCTACCTGGATTCCGTGACATTCGATTGCGATGATCCGGTCAATACGTCGTCGTCGCCGGGTTGGGAGGTTTTCTACAGAGCCTCTTTAGCCACCAAGGGATTCAGGGTTATGAGGATTGTAACCCTATACCCTTGGTCCAACATTTATTTAAAAAGGTAAGAGATATATTTCCAGTAGATTTAAAAGATTTCACTAGAGAATAAAATATTTTTATTTAATTATTTCATTACTCTTACGTCCCAAAAACTGGATTCCACCATCGACCTGCGCCAGCCGATTTTATGCCTCGCTTAAGGTAAAATCATTGTTCTGAACGCAACGATGCCCCCAGATTTCTGATCTGAGCATCCATTCAATAGTTATTGCACTTTTTCATGGAAACCACATGCGCGTGTAATTTATTTATTAAATTAAATTTTTACACTTGTTCCAGGCACACTGGGCCTCGGAACTGCACGTCGTCTCAGAGCCTGGTCTCGAAAGAATTCCCATATAATATTAATGTAATAAATGTAAAAATACGAGACATTACACATTATTTTTATGTTAATTACATACGATGAAGTATTTGATCAATCGTGTGTGGTAGATATAGATCACTTAGGAATTTCTAGTTCCACTGGGGATATGTTGGAGAAGGGATTTGGTAGTTCATTTGAGATGTAGTGGAAGCTATATGAGTCGGGAAAAAGGGTGGTGGTTTTTCAAGACATCATCCCAGTAGTATTCATCAATGGATTATAATGCAAGTTCATTTTTGTGCAATCAGTGTGGGGAGGTGGGTCACATATGACCTTTATTTCCATCCACACCATGATAATAACATTGATGTTGTGATATGGGGATGTTTCTATTTTCATTCAAGGTGAAAAACCCATATCAATGTTTTGTGGGGGTTATGGCTTCCCGGGAAATATAAAATTCGTTAGAGCCATATAGGATGATGTGATCTCATTTCAGTGGTCATGGATACATTAATGTTTCTATTTATAGTTAGAGTTAGTTCAAGGCAAAGCCACAATTCGGTGGACATGGTCATAATCAAGAAGATACTGGACATCTTCAAGTTGTGGATCAAGCACCAATGGGGCTAGATGTATGGCTGTTGGCAGTATGTGTTACCATTCTGGTTTTATCTTGTATTGCATCTAATTTTTTCTATATTATTAAATATTTATCATTTATTTCGTCATACATTGGTAACCATTTTAAATTTTTAATCTAAATAGTGTTTCTAACTACGGATTTGGTAACATTGTTTCATAATAAGAAGGTTAAGGGTCTCAGTTTCCCATATTTATCACTCTATGTGTCAGGGGTTGAGCTGGAATTGGATTTCCTTATCATTCCAAGATCATATTGATTGTAATAAGTGGAGGGTAATTGTCATGGAACCTGATGGGAGTAATATGGTTTATTCACGGGGAATTGAATTCTCGATCTAGTAATACGTGACCATCACTCCCATAATATGGTAATACTGATCTTTAATTATATTGACTCATTATAGAGGGTGGTGGTGGAACTTCTGATGCTGTATTACCTCATGTAGTGGATGAGAAACCAGAGGTATTCCGAACTGATTTATCAGGCATACCCCTAGACTGTGATGTTGTTTTTTTAATTGATTTGGAATCAAAGACAGATACTATATGCAATACTTCATATCCAATGTCCCCCATAGAGTTAATTGAATTATTGACATAGCTTAATGATATTGATTTTAATGGATTCATTCATTTTATCATCTCCCGTTGGGCCTACCAGTCATGATTGCAAAGAAGGTCGATGGATCTCTCTAGTTTTGTATCTGTTACTAAGAGATGAATAAGGATACCATCACGAAAAAGTATCCTACACCCCGAATTGATGATTTTTTTGATCATTTGAAAGTGAAAAAATGATTCTCCAATATTGAAATTCATTCTTTTTACCACCATGAAAGGGAAAAGATGGTGGATATATTTTGAAAATTTGTTTCAAATGCCACTATGACCACATCGAGTACATGTTATTTCTTTTCTTGTTGATGACTACTCTATTGAACATTATGGCACTCATTAATTTGGTGTTCCACCAGTATCTTGACTACTTTATTGTGTTATTCATGGAAAACATACTTGTTTATTTTAAATATGAAGAAGAGCCTATGAATTATTTATGAATCATTTTGGGAACTCTACGATATCATGGTTTTTATACTATAATTTCAATGAGAACTTTCTATACCAGGTAAGTGATGTTTATAGACATGTCATCTTAGATAATGGAGTTTCCATGGACCCTGAGAAGATCATTGTAGTTATGGTGTAGGATCAACCAATGAAATAGTTCAAGAGTAGGAGTTTCCTTGGCTAGGTATGTTATTACAATCTGTTTGTTTGGGACTTCTCTTGGATTGATTACTCCTTAACAACACTCACCCAGATGTACGAAATGATTGAACTGAATATATAATGATAGGATTCCTTTGATGATATTAAGAGGAGTATAACTATCACACCTATGATAATCATTCAAATGTTGGGAAAGTGTTACATGGTTCTAATGTATGTGTATGCAAGATGATAATGTGGTGCCATATGTCTCCATCCATATCCAACCACATGAAAATAATTATTTGAACCATGTCATAGAGTTAGAATATATGATTCATGCCACGAAGAAGTGGAATCATTATCTTTTTGGAGATATTTTTGGTCTATTACGATCATAAGAGAAGAGCCTATATCTTCAGCCGAAATTATTTCAATTTGAGCAAATGTCATTGGTTCGAGTATTTGAATGGGATTGATTTTTATTTCATCTACACACCAGTAAAGGGTCATGTTATTACTGATTCATTGAGTATAAATGTTCCAGTTCTTTCATTAAGGATGTTCAGAGATGAGTAGAACATAATGAGACTCTTTTTCTAGATTCACTTTTTTATCAACTCAAACATTGATAAATAAAATTTTATGTTATATTTAATGTGTTATGGTAAATGAAACATATCAACATAGTTTATTTAATCCAATTTTACTATGAATGATAGTTAATTGTATATACCTTTAATAATATAGTCTTTAAATACTGATCATATGACTAGTAAAAATATGGGGTTTTAATAAATCCATTTATAACAGAAAAAGTTAGTGATGACCTCAACCAGTTGGATAGTACCATATGAAGCCCATTTATCTAATATCATGTGGTTGATATCATTTATATGATTATTCCTAGATCAATACCAATATATGATCCAATATCTTAATCATTAGTGAAACCACTTACAGGAGAAGTTCTAGCTCATGGAGATCACGACAGAAACCGTGTTTACAGAATGACCCCAAGAAAGACAAACCATCACCCACCGTATTCAAAGGAAATATTCTAGTGTAATAAGGAGATTTAAAACAGGACACTATCTGTAAGATTATGTATATTATTTTTAATATAATAATGTATATATTTTCTTCCTATTATTTTTATGTTATAAATGATTGTTAAATAAAAATTAGTAATTTTTTTTAATATTCAAATTAAGTTATGAAATATATATATATGATGATTAATTAATGAACTTTTGAAATAAAAGATATTTTAATAAAATATTATTATTAAATTAATTTTATTAAAATATGTATGTGAAATATATTTTTTATTATTGCTCGAAAAATATTATTGTCAAAACTAGAAAATTTTCAATAATTATCAGTTTATTTAATTGAAAGATCATGTATAATGAAAAATATAAATTAAAAATGAATATTATTTTTGGAATCATGATGTTGAAATTATCCAATAGTTGATTTTTAAAAAATTTCTGAGCCAGAGCGTTTTTTTGTAAAAATTTTAATAACTTTAAAATATATGACGTGCTTTATGACATCATATTGGACCAATATATATGTAATGAATAACATAAAAGGTATACTCAGAGAAAGAAATTATTATTATTTAAATCAATGTAATTATACGTTTATTTGACTTTTTTTATAAATCCATGGTGAATCATCCAAGACATAAAATATATTTTGCGATTTCAAAATCATTTCATTGAATGTGAGATTCACCTCCACCTAAAAAAGGGAAATATTTTATTATATTCAATCCTTGGTCTCAATAAATTCTGTATTCCAATCCCCATTCCAATAATCTTTTATAAAAAACCCATGGGATGGTTTTTTAATTTTGGATATTTTATTTTGTAGGGTCCAATTCCAAAATAGTAATGAAACCCCTCTAATTACTGTATAAATCCAACTGTGCTCACATTTGACTTCCCTGAAACAAATTATATGCACTTGTCTCCCTAGATTCCTCCCATGGTGCCCACAACCTCCCAATAATCCGTTCATATTCCTTTGTAGACACACATCCAGTTAATTGATTTCTATCCAATCATTTGAATTCAGGAAATTTATTGTAGATTAGTTATTTTAATTTGAATTTTTATGATGAAATTATCTTATACGTATTTCTTTATTATTGAAGAGATGTTATATGTATTAGAGATCATTAATTCCTCTTCATTAGGACCCTTCCCTAAACTATTTTCCAAATTTCTATTATTTATTCACTCACTCCTCTTTTTATCAAGCACTTCATTTTTTATATTCCATTTTGATTTCAATTTCCATAAGATTGTATATAGTAGTACATATTACCCTTACTTTAGATATTCTGTTTAATATATGGGAGCCCATTTCACTCTCATTTATCCCTTTTATGAACCCTTTGGTACACGTGTTACTATGCCAAAATTTTGTAAAGAATCTTATACCGTTATATTTTATCAGTCATTTCTTTTATGTCATATATCTTCATTTACTTTTACCTATGTTTGGATATGTTTTGAAATATCACCCATCCTATTAATTTCATATCTAAATGATGAGATACTTATTTCACTCTCATGAACCCATTTTCTGATTTCCTATATGATATCGTTATGATTTTGAAAATGCACCATGACCTTTCATGCCAAAATTAGTATGTAGTGAATTCCAAACCCCATTCTCGATCATGGGTGTTCAAATTATTGAAAATATAATTTTTTATTGGGGACTTACATGTATATATTCCAAATTCATATATTGTGTAATAGATTTTTATGTTGACATAATCAATGTTATATGATCTATGTCACACACATATACTGTAGAATGAAGTAATTATGATGGGTGTTCCCTAATAGTGCTCCATTACATTTGGTAATATTAATATTCGTGATATTATAGGTGAATGTTCCTTGGATCATTATCCTTCATGTTAAATATGCTTTGAATCAGTTCATTTATCTTCAATGTGCTTTGACTCGTGATCCTCCATGATCAATGGGACATGACTCATGATACTCCTTGTTCAATAAACATCCACTCATGCTAATATCAGTATGTATGTTGTTTCAACATTTCCATGATATGATTATCATGATATATCATGGATTTATATTCGTGTCCCTTTTGTGAACCATATATTTTCCTACTGTATAACATGTACTGTATTCTTAAAAATATTCAATTTTTATTCCCTTAATGTGCCTTATAGTTGACCCTTTTCTTATACATGCCCTCAGGTTGTCTCATGAAGTGTTAAGTGTGAGGGAATGATATGATCTTGTAAAATAATTTTTCAATAATATTGTTATATCTTTTGTATTATGTTTTAATATGAAGTACATAATTCCAAAACACACAATACAAATCAATATTAATATATTTATTAAGTGTAAATTTATGTAATCAATCACGATTAAATATGATATAAAGACAAGGGAAATTATTTTTGGTATTAAATTATTTCTTATGCTTTTTTTAGAATTAGGATTTTGAATCCCTAGGGAAAACCATTATGGATATAACTATGTGAAATAGAACATCCTAAGAATTTTGTGAGTATCGTGTGTGGGGATTACCGTGAATATATAACCATATCTAGAATCTAAAAGTTGACATGATTCTAGAATAGATGTAACTCAGTGTAAAAATTCTGACAAGGTGTTTCAGATGTGACTTGGGGTATCCTGGTACATTGAAAGAGGCCTTACATTGCACCTAGTTTTACCCTTCAATGGTATACCCTTAGGTAAAATCAAAATATCATTAAAAACAATTATTTAGGGAGAAAAATTTCCCACAAAAATATATCTAATATTGTTGATTAGGATAACATATATTGAAGTAGAGAAACTCATACGTTATGGAGGTAAATGAAAATTAGATGTTATCTCTTTAATTTCCCCAGATTACCCATTATTTGTTGAAATGGTTAAGATACTAATCTATAATTTTCATTTCATTTTATCCAATAGAAGGAAATTGGAGGAATCATGAAAACAATCTATATGGAGGGATGTGTGGGAATTTCCCCAATGAGATTACCAACGTGATGGGAGAGAGAATCACACACTTTGTCACAATAATATCTTAGGTAATGCATGTTCAGAATAGAATCCTCGACCAGGTGGACAGTCCAAACCCCCCTCCCCCCAGTGAGTGAAACCAATTGTCGAGAGTTATATGTGACAAAGGGAAAAAACATTTAATGGATCGTCTGATCCCTTAATCAATGATTAATTGATAAAAACCATAAAAATAATCTTCTACATCCTTCAACTTTCCAATCGATAGAATTATATATTTGTTGTTTATTATATGGAGGTTAAAGCTGATAAGTGGTGGACATTAATCAAGAATCGAATGCAGGTGGAAATTATCAAAGCAATGGAGTAGAATGATATTCGGAAAATGGTTTTTGATAAATACATTCCTTTAACACCCCATCTAAAAATAGAATGATATTTTCTTTCATTCATGAAAAAGTATGGATGAACTATTTGGACGTATGAGGAAAACGTCACAAAACATTCATGATATGATTTTGGTTTTAACATTACCCCCAAATTCAAGGTTGAAGTATAATTTTTTGGATAAGTCATAGCCTATAAAATGAATTATCTATCTATGACTTCGATATCTATGAGGAAATTGTTGGATATACCATTAATTTCAAGATGTAGATTTATTGAGAAATAAAGGTTTTCATGGGGATAACAATCATAATTAGGACATCAATTTTAGTGGTTCGATGGATAAATAGAATGGCGCCGAGAAATTGTATCCTCCCACTATTAAATTCTGTGGAATAAAGAACCATGGAATTTGCATAATGGGACCATGGAAATTCATTAGGTGAAGAATAGATGGTAGCATGAAAATAATTTTCGATAGGAGAAACCCTCCAATTTGATAGAATAAAATAATTCTCCTTTATACACTCAACACATTGTTTATTTCAAAAACTACATGTAATCAGTGAATATTGTGAACCAATGACTGAATATAAGGGTTTTTTTGAGGCAACCAACAACATCAAAGGAAGAATATTATATATTTTTCTATCACTACTGCCAAAGGGAATCCCGAAAAATATGTGGTGACAAGTACACCGATTATTCATTCAAGAATAGGTTGAAATTATTTTTTATTATGGTTCTACGGATTCTTGTATATTATGAAATTTCAGTATAACTATTCAAACACAATCACAACTAATTAAAGTAGATTTGCTAGTAAAAATTGAAAATGGGAAAACTATTCTATCCAATGTAAAAAACTCATCCCCTTTCATAATATGTTGAATTTAATTCCCAAAAAAACTTCTAATACATTCCCTTATAGAATTTGACACAATTAATTTCATTTATTGGATTTCTCTATATAGACCCAACATAAATTGTAGTGAGAGGGAAATCACCCTCTATATAGAGAATCAAACACTAATTCTCTACATGTGAAAGGAGGAGGATGAATCTTATTTATCACATTCTTATCAAGGAATGATATTATTCCCCTACGAGAAAGCTTATATATATCAAAATATTCACTCTAATGAACAAACTATTCACAAAGACATTTCATTTGTGAGGGAATATGTTGAGGTGTTTCCCAAAAAAATTCCTAGACTCTCCCGAATCTAAGTGGTTGATTTTTTGATTGAGGTTTTAATAGGGGAATTACAAATATTAATGACTCTGTATTAAATTGATGTTGTGGAACATGGTGAACAGAACAAAAAATATTGGATAATATTTATTAAGGGATATATTCCTATGTTCATCGCCAGGGGGTGCACTAATACTCATTATTAAGAAGAAGGATGGGTCAATGATCATTTAGATTCAATATCATGAACTCAATAAAATCATGATAATTACCATGTATTATGTTACATGAAATGATGACTTGTTCGATCCACTACATGGAGAACAATAATTCTCCTAGGTGGATCTAAAGTCAGGATATTATAATGTATGTGTGAAGAAAGAGGTTATCACGAATAGAACTTTTTGTAAATGTTACTGGGATTATGAGTTCATAATTTTTCCATTTTAAATAACTAATTCCCTTGAAATCATCATGTACATGATGAATAGATTATTTAGATATTACCTCAATAAATGTTTTTTATTCTTAATAGAACATATTATACCAACTATGAGCAAGGCGAGCATCGAAGAATTGGGCTTATGAACTTGAAAAAGGATAATCTCTATGAAAATTATTTTAATTATGGTTTGAATAAGTATTATTATTGGTTACTATCATCACATCGAATGGGATATCTATGGATACATCAAAGAAAAAAATTGAGGGATAGCCAAGGACAACCTCTATGAAATATATATGTAGGGTCCATGTGTTAAATATATATTATCATTGATTTATCATAAATCTCTAATGATTTTCAAAACATCTTACCATGGTAACATGGAGCGAATCATATTTCCATAGAATGATGAATTTGAATAATGATTCGTGGTGTTGAAAAGGTGGAATATCAATGCCCTTATGCTCACAATCCCCACAACTGGGGATCTCTTCAAAATTTTCAATAATGTCGAAAGAATGAATTTGTATATGTATGATGTAAAGTAAAAAATTCCTTTCATATGCCTCATGGATGTTGAAGACTCATGAGAAAAACTATCTCTTGCATGATATAGAGTTGGTAGGGGTGATCATTGCTTTGTATTTTATTTATAATTTTCTCTTTGGGAGATGTGTGAAATATATAAAGATCAAAAGAGTCTTAAATATATATTCACACATAAAGAGATAAATATTTTCCAAATAATATGGAAATATATCATGAAGTAATACAAATTCACAATCCACTACCATTCAAGGGAACTGAACAAGGTTGGTCATGCTTAATTTGAAAGGACCCAACAATTCTATCATTAATGATAAATCATAAGGATAATATCTTTTTTTATTTTAGTTGTATGGACCTTGGAATCATAAATAAATGAATATCATCAATCATTTCATAAATAATTTCTCAAGAGTCTCTTTTGGAATGGTTAGTGGATTCTCAAAATTATTATATTGTAATAGAGAAGAAAGTGGAATCTATTAAAAAATGGGAATCCTAAGAGTTCTAAGATAATGAAGAATGAATTATTAGATATTTATTGAGACTATATGTTCTATAAAATCCTATGTTAAATATAGAACCTTTTTATGATGCCCATATATTGAATTTCTCCATTCACATTGGAAACATAATAATGTATCTAGATCTCTGAGAGATCTATTAGTGGGATAACATGATGATGGAGATTCAAGAAAATACATCAATGTGTCCTTTATTTTATAAGGTAATGTTTTAAAGGAATAAGTAAATGTGGAAGACGCATCCATTACTCCAACTATCATTGAAATGGGAAAATCATCATAGAATTATTCATTAGACTTCTTGATCTAATGGAAACAATGCATTATGGGTTGTTGTAGATCGTCTCATAAATACTTCACACATCACTGTAATTAGATGGGATTTCATACTAGATCAACTGGAATTGATTTATTTTGATGAATTGGTATGAATTTATGGAGTTCCAATATCAATTTTGTTCAATATAGATCCAATTTTGACTGCTTTGTTTTGGAATAAATGAAATCCTACTCTAAACACTAAGCTGAACTTCAATACGGCTTATCACCATCCAAATGATGGAATATATGAGCATCAAATCCAAACAAATGAGAAAATTTTGAGATAAACCTAAATTTACTTCAAAGGTGAAAGGGAACAATATCTTCCTTTGGTAGATTTATCTTACAACAAATATTTCCAGTCATGTGTATAGATGTCCCCTTATGAATACCTTTATGGGAAGAGGTTCATAACACCAGCATGTTGAGTTGATGTTTGGGTACAGAAACTTCTAGGTCCTGAGATGGTCAAAGAAATGTTGATGAAGGTCTTAACATCCAACATCACAAAATATCTACTCATAATAAAAGAAAAATGTAAGGTTACAATCATCTATGTCACCTAGAGTTTGATGATAGAGACATGATATTCTTATTCATATCACAATGGAAGAGATTGATGAGATTCTAAATGAAGGGAAAGAATAATCCAAGGAATTTTTGACCATTTGAGACTCTTGATCAAATCTGGGCGGTGGCCCATATATTAACACCTCAATCAAACATATCTCATGTCCATGATTTATTACAAGTATCCTTCTATAGAAATTACATACCAGACCCATCACATATAGTATATTGAGAATCGGTTCCATTGTAGTTTGACATATCTTACGAGGAGCATCTGGTGAATATCATAGATGGTAGAAAATATATACTACTAAATAAGATAATTCCCTTTGAAAATGTGTCGTTGATAAATGACATGTTTTAGGAATAAACAGAAGGAACTAGAGGAGGTGAGGATGCAAAGTCACCCTCATCTGTTTTAGTGTAGGAAAACGAAACATTGAGTGAAACATTTCTAAATGGGGGAAGATTGGTATGAACCAATATTTTATAAAAAAAATAAACTTTTTAATAAATGGTTTATGGTAATATAAAACACATGTACCACTTTTTATTATGTCCAATTATATTTTCAATGACTTTTATTGTCATTATCATTTATAATATAACCTTTGAACAATGATCACAAGAATTGAACAAATATGTGTGTTTAACAGACCTATTTTTCCCATAAAAAAGAATTCATAGATTCAACTATTATGATGGTACCCTTTGAGTCCCATTTATCAGAGATTTCAAGGGAGATAAAATTTATGGGATTTTGACTCAACTAAATGTAATCTATGATCCAAAAAATTAAGCATTACCAAAACTATTTACGTGAGATGTTAAAGATCATCGAGATGACAACCAAAACAATGTTTAATGAACACCACCATGAATGCCCCAACACCATGCTCCTTACTCTTAGTGAAAATGATGGTGTAATAAAGTGCTATGTCTTAATACGCTAGAAATAATATTATTTTTTTTGATAATATTATTTATAATTTTATTCTATTGTTGTTACTATATAAATTATTTTTCCAAAAAATTTATTATTTTCTGTTAATATTTAATTTAAATTAAGAAATAGTTTTTTTGAAATAATTGAATTTTCAGATAAATTTAATTTAAATTAATTATTATTATTAAATAAATTTTTAAAAAATTTATATGATCATATGATTTTGATGATGTTAAATGAAATTTTTATTATGGATCAAAATCTATTTTTATCTAAACCCATCAATTTTAAACAAATAAAAGATTTTATAATAATATTAATAAATCCAATATTTAGAATATTATTTATAAAAAATAATATTATTATGGGAATTAATAACTAAAAAATATCCAACAATGATCATTTCGTAATTTTATGAGAAATTCACATTTTTTGGATAAAATTAAATATCGTATAAATATACGGTGAATTTTATGACATCATATTGTCCCAATAGTGATGAAATAAACAATATAAAATGTATCATGATCGAAATAAATTTTTTAAATTAAAATAAATATTTAATTTTATTTTATATATTTTATTAAGCCATAGTGAATCATCCAAGTCATATAATATAATTTATTTTATTTAAAATCATTTAAATGAATTTGTGACTCACCTATACCTATGAAAGGGAAATATTTTATTATCTCCATCCCATGGCCTCATAAAATAATGTATACCAGTATCCTTTTCAAAAATTACAGGGAAAACTATGTTATGGTTTTTTATTTCAGAATATTTTATTATATTGCGTTAAAAACCAAAATAATAAAGAATATCCCTTCCATTACTATATAAACCCACCCAAAATACCATTTCATTTCACTCAAATTAATTTATGCTCTTACAACATATTCCCTCTACTTCCTATATTAATACCAAGGATCCCCCATTCTCTAATGAATCCTCTATCAGTCCGTTGGAGTCCCACTTCTACAAAAGGGATTTCACTCATCTCCATTGAATTCATGCATATTCATTGAGAAGAGTTCTTTTAATTTCAATTTATATATTTATATTAATTTTTAATAATTTCCTTAATATAATATTGAATTCATTTTTATGAGGTATAATTTATTCCCCCTCATTGTAACCGTTATCTAATTTGTATCAATGCTGTAATCCCATAATAGATTTTCTCTCACCCATTTTATCGAGTTCCTTATTTATGATATTCCATTTTGATTTCCATTTTATTAATTTGAGATACAATATTACCTTTTAAATTACTTTTCACATGAAATTTAAATTATGAGATCCTCTTTAACAATCTTTTATTTCTATTTTGTACCCTTCTGTACACTAGTTACTATGCCAACATTTTTTAAGGAATCATCAACCTTCCTTTTTTTTCATGCTTTCCTTTTATGTTATGTATTCTCCTATCCTATTTACAATATAGGGATATGTTTTTAAACATATCCGGATTAACCACTTAATTTATAAATTATTAGAGACCAATTTCTCTATAATCATCCAGTTTGATGGATTGTTATATGGCATTGTTATGTTGCCGATATAGAACCACAAATTTTTATGCAAAAATTATAATGGAGTGAATTCCATAGCATTTTCCCAGTCAAGGGTATTGACATTCAAGGTAATATAATTATTAACATGATGATTAAAAATGTTTATTCCATTTTCATAGATCAGGGAATAAATTTTTATTTTGAATAAAAACAGGTTATGTTATATTTGTGGCACACTAAACACAAGAATGAAATGATTATGAAGGGTTCTCCCATACAGTTCTCCAATGCATTAGGAAGATATTAGTATCATGATACATTAGGTACACTGTGATTTGACTCATGATACATCATGTCCAATTATAATTGACTCATGATTCATCATGTGTAGTGATTGTTGACTCATGCTCCTCTACGTGCAATGATCCTTGACTCTTTCTCCACAATGTTCAATGATCTTTGAATCATGAAAATATAATGTTTTATGTTTTTTTACAAATTTCCATGTCTTGATTATCAGGAAATGTATTAAAATTATATTCATATTATTCTTGTGCTCTATTGATATACCAATTGTCTAACATGTATTTTATTACTCATTGTTTTCCATGATTATTCCCTTACAAGGATTTATATGTCACTCATTTATTGTGTTTGTCCTCAGGTTGTCCAACGAAGTGTTATATAAGAAAGAATAATTTGGTATTGTTATAGATCTTTTCAATAAAAACGTATTATTTTATGTTTTTTGTTGTTATGTAGTGTACCTTATTCCCCAATACACCATAACTCTCAATATTTAAATTTGTATCGAGTGAAATTTTAAATAATATATCATGTTTAAATAGGGAATAAAGAGCATAGTTTTTATACATTGAAACCATGTAGCATAGCGGGGGTGGGTGTTATTAAGTAGTTTTCGTTTATGTCTTTCTGGTAAGAAGATGATTCCGTAGGTGTAGACAAGAGATGAGTTTTTACAGCAGCCTATGTAACGCCCCAACCCCAGTTACCCAGATTCGGTGTATTATTACATAAAATTTTCATGATCACAAGGGATCAAATATCATAAGTTTGATTAGTGTAGTAGACTTTGGAAGTACTAGATACATATATAAGTTTTACATTAAATTATAAAATTAAAAACAACAACAAAATTGTTTCTATTGAACACATTCATATTCCTTATATTTTCCCTACTGGTAACTCATAATATACTTCATTGCATCCTTTGAAACATAAAACATAGAAGTTGGTTAGTGCAGATGCTCAGTAAGGATAAACATTTAGCATAATCGTTCATAAATAAGCATAAACATTTAATGAAATTTATAAGACCAAAACACAAGCCTTTTTAAACATAAAATTTAACATTATATGGAAAAGATAAATCAAATAATTACTTTTAATTTTTCACATGTTTATTATACTAGTCTAACAATCAGTTGTAATATCAATATCCAATTTCATAATGATGTAACACATAATGGAAGACTTAATAACCACATAGTAAAGGCCTCATGCCAAGACTACTGAATTTTTTTCCAAGGCCTTGTGGCTAGAAAGTAGTTTGTCTCATGAGACCAACTGATGAATCTATGAGCTATAGAGTGCTCCACATGTCACTTACTAATTCCAATGAATTTATCATATGAAATGGTTGAAACATAACATAAACATTCATATTAAAACTAGCGTAAAAAATAATTTAACATTAACCATAAACCATGAATGGTATAAAAATAATTCATCCACATTCAAACATATCACAAACTGTTCTATACAAATATGGATGATTGTATCATAATAAATCAACTTCAAATATGTGTAAAATCTATCAATGTATGTTTACATAGATGAAATCAAGACTATATGAGAGAAATATATATTTATATTTTGAAATCATTTAAAATTAAATTTATTATAAAAGAAAAAATTTATTTTGATAAACTATTATAAGCTTGCAAGGTATGCTTTAGACATGTCATAACTTTTGAAAATATATGCACCCACCGTATAAGTTAAAAAAGGCATTCTTACATTACTTTGTCGAAAAGGTCATAAAGTGCCTTGTTTGGAAAACGACAGAAGGATATCTTCATAAAATTTTTGATAAAAGTAAAAAAATTGTATAAATGAAATTAACCCAATGTCTAGGAAACAATAAAAATGATTTGAAATAAATTTTTATGAAACATGGTTGTGGATGATAAAGAGGTCCCAGTAGAAACACATGTATAAAAAACCTTTGATAATAAATAGATTGTAAAATAAACCCTTACCTAGAAATGTTCCTTGATCAATGGTCTGTCAACCTCTTGTGTAATAGTTAAATCATTGTTATTAAAATATACAAGAAAAACATACAAAAATATGATAACATATATGATCTTCTATTATCGCTTGTTAATAATATTCCGGTAGTATCATTGATTTCGGTGTTAACTGATTCATTTTCCTTTATCTGATTGGTCATGTTAGATATTTTTATATGTATATGATGTATTTGATACATATCTAGAATGATATTAATGTATTAAACATTATTTTTAATCCTAAAATAAAATTTAATCTTGAATGGTTATGCTGCTGAATGAATCTCATCGCGTTTGTGGATACGATAATCCGTAAGTACACACGAGGAAAAATACCATTTTATTGATGGTGGTATAATATTTAATTGTATGTTTTATCATATATAAATAATCATTAAAATGTTATATTAATTACTTACGTCAATTATAATCATTATTATTTCCATCCAAATAATGAAGTGTCAGAACTACAAACTACACCATGATGTGGAGACGGTAAGTCGTACGTACGCACGTAGGGAGACATGTCGTTAAAAGGATAGGTAGACTAATGAACATGGTTGTACCATATTATTAATAACATCACAATATTTTTAATTTACATGAATTATTATTATTTTATGGATACAAAAAGAAAGAGGAAGTGGAAGAAGAAAAGAACTTTGAAAGATGTGGTGAAATTATAACCTCTTCTTTGGTGTTTCTTATTGCGTTGAAAAAAGGGTTCCATAGGTTGGTTTTATAATAAATGTAAGGAATCTAAGTTAAATTGAGGGTATATGGGAGGATATTTGAGAAGGGTTTGGCCGAGCCAAATGGCATTGGATGTGTGAGTTTGAGAGAAGATGAAGTAGCTTTTAAAGGAGAGGTGAGGGTAACTTTAGGAAAAGATTGAAATATTATATTATTATAC
The DNA here is from genome assembly GCA_963277665.1 of Viscum album. NCBI lineage: Eukaryota > Viridiplantae > Streptophyta > Magnoliopsida > Santalales > Viscaceae > Viscum > Viscum album. The sequence continues at coordinate 560,398,691 of OY728147.1, read as the reverse complement.
AATAATATTCGGTTTCTAAAAGGTAAAAAAGATTTATTTTAAGGATGATGTGGGGATGTGTCTAACACCACTCAAACAATTGGTTTTAGATAGGTTAGGTTACCATATTAACCATATCCTTTAGATTTAACTCTTGGTTAAATAATTTACCATTTACCATGTCTCGTTGTATCATTATATTATATGGTTAATAATATTACAATAAAATAACAAGCGGTACAAAAATGTTTTGTTAATGAATTATCTATTATTATATAATTTCGTTAGATGAAACATTTATTTTTAGGACTATTATATCATATAATAATATAGTATTTATTTTAAAAACGTATTTAGGTCAATTTTGACAATATTTAGTAATTTTTTAATGTCCTGACAAGTCGATTAACCAAAAAAATTCATTTAATCAACCCTAAAATGTCCTATTAAGCTATAAAATTCGTGTAATTCATCAAAATTCAAAATTTACAGTTATTTTTATATTTATAATATCAATTATATTATTCATTTGTTAATAAGGTAATTAATGCATCATCATAGTGTCATAAATAAATTTAATTATTTAATGTAAAATAATTATAAATAAAATACCATTATGTAGGAAATAATTTTATATTTCCATCATATATTTATAGTCAAATTTATATTTTGTTTAAACCTAAATTAATAATTATTTAGTTATGAAAATTTTAATATTAGTCATTTAACTATTCTTTAAATAAAATAATAATAAATATCCCAATAAAATCCAGGTGGACTAAAAGGTTAATATTTTATTCCTATGTTTATTTGGTCGAAATAAACTTATCCAATAGAATTTGGATATATGTTAGGGTAATAATAATATCATTTTTACATTTAATTACCCTATTTAATTTTAACCGTGGTAAATAAAAAAAGGTAATATTCACCAAAAAGTATTTTCATCATATTGAAAAAAAATTTACATACTGATATCAAATGTGTTTCTTAGATTTTTGAAACTTAATTCACATAAGTGATAAAATTACATTTTATGAAAATTTTATAAGGTTTTTAGAAGTTGGAAAATAGACGTTTAAAATTTCAATAAAATTTTATACATTTAATTTTATAATAAAACAACTCCAATAGATTGCATTGAACTAATATAGGTATTACGTATATAATTTTACTTAAAATAAATTTAAATGAAATAAATAATTATTTAAATGAAAATTTGGTTTTAAAAAAACAACCCTATATTTTTCACTATTCATCAGAAATTGAATGTTTTCAAAAAAATATCAAAAAATCACCCTAAGCTAATTTCTATATTGCAAATCCAATAATAAATTCCATTTTGAAAAATAAATTTATAAAATTTGAAAAATTGGGTATTACTATTCCTAACGGCAAGTTTAATTTGTCGTGGTATGCTAGAACTCGATGTTCCATACAACGTAAGCTATTTCATTATTAAAAGGGAAACATACCATGGAAGTTTGGCATGTTACATTGTTCCCACCTTAAAATAATTTCACCCTCAAAATTTCTAGAATAATACTGCATAAAAATATTCATGAGGTTCTTTATCATATGTTCCTTGGGATCCCACGTTGACTCTTCTATCTTATGGTTTCTCCATAAAACATTTACCAAACGAGTCGTCTGGGATATCAAGACTTGTTTTCTGGTATCAAAATTATTGACAGGCTCTTCAAAATAAGTCAAATTTAGTTCATGTTATTTTTCTTAATAGGTGAGTACATGTGTTGGGTTAGGCATGTATTTTATCAACATTGATATGTGAAAAACATCATGAACATTAGAGATATTTGGAGTCATTGCCAAATGGTATGCTACAACTCCAATTCTTTCTAGAATTTTTAATGGTCTGATGTACCTGGGACTTAATTTACCCATTTTACCGAATCATATACAACCCTTCCATGGAAACCCCATCATGAAATCACGATCAACTACATGAAATTCTAAATCCATCCTTCGGTTATTTGTATAGCTCTTTTGCATAATGTGAGATGCTTTGATGTGCATACAATATTATATTCAAGTTTTCCATTGTTTGCTCAACAAGTTCTTAGCCTATGAGTTTCGTTTCACCAACCTCATCACATCAAGTTGGTATGTGACATCTCTTTACATATAACGATTCATATGGTGCCATCAGAATACTTGAATGGAAGCAATTGTAATAGGAAAAATATACCAGAGGTAAATACTAATCCACTTAACTTGAATGTCATCTGAGCATGATATCAGCATGTCTACATTTGTTTGAATAGTCCATTCTGATGGTATATCGGTTTTATGGTCATAGACAGTCCTCAAAGGAATTTCATTATCTAGATACTTCAGAAGACTTTTTCATAATCATGAAATAAAATGGGGATCTCAGTCTGAAACAATCGATAGTGGTACTCCATGAAGTCTTGCAACATCATTAATATATAGTCCTGATAAATGTTCAAGTTTAAATTCTTCATTTATTACTAGAAAATTTGATGACTTGGTAAGATGGTCAACAAGGACCCATATTGCATCATTCTTTCTAGAAGTCATTGGTAGCCACATGAAAACGTTCAGTGTAATATCATACCCTTCCACTCAGGTATAGGAAGTGGTTTCCTGAATCTTCTAGGATGTTGACTTCCAGACTTTACCTGTTGATAAAAAAATATATATTGACACATAAATAGAAATATACCTCTTTATACTCTCTTTAACACCTCAAGATTTCACAGTACATTATTTCTTCAATGTAATGCAATAACTTGTACTACACCCAACACAATGTTCAAGCACACCACAACATACCAAACTATATGTTCAAAAGAAAATATGGATAGTATTAAATGAATTTTTAACTTTATATACTCCTATAATTTTATGATCCATATTATGACTTTCTTAGATATAATGTAAGAACAAATTCATTTTTTTCATATAGAAGAATTATTTTTCAAAACAGTAAAATTTACCACCTTTTAATGGAGAAACCTTTTTAAATCCAATATTTGAAACTTTTATATATTAAATTTGACAAAATAATCTTTTTCTTTAGAATTGGGAATTACGAATATAGTTTTAATAAATATTTGGTGTTTTCTAATAACTTTGATATTTGGGTGAATAGTGAAAATAAAATATTTTAACTGAAAACAACTTTTTTTATCAATAAAATTTATAGTGTTGAATTATAAAATTTAATGTTTCGGAAGTATAATTAATCTATATTTTTACCATTTAATCCAATGATGTTACTTTTTTTTAACATCACATTAAAATTTATCATAAACAAGTGTCAATCTTTTGATAGTTATTATTTCATAAAAATACGCTTTTTAATTTTGAAAACGAGAATTGATTTTAAATTAATTAAGGAAACCTCTATGTTTTGAAATTTTTAGAATATAATTCATTTTTTAATTTAGAAATTAAAAATGAGCTCAGGGTGATTTTTTGGTATTTTTCTGAAAACATTCTATTTTTGAGGAATAATGAAAACACTAAGTTATAGTTTAAAACCGAATACTTATTTAGATAAATATTTATATTATTTAAATAAAATTGAAATCAAAATAGATACATAATACCTATATATTTTTTATGTAATTCATTGGAGTCAGTTTATTATAAATTTTGATGTATAAAAATTTTGTTGAACTTATTACGGTCTTTTACCCACCACCTAGGAAAATTTGAAAATTTACAAAAAACAAAATTTTACCACTTCTGTGAGTTGAATTTCATAAATCTGAGAGACACGATTGATATTATTATTTAAAATGTGGTCCAATAAGTTGAAAATAGCATTTTTTGAATATTAAGTTTTTACAATTATTTACAATGGTTAAAAGTAAATAGGGAAACTCAGGGTAAAAATGATATTATTATTACCCTAACTCATTTCCTCATTCTATTGGAAAGGTATAATTCGACCAAAAATGACCTTATAAAATAAATATTAACCTATTTGGTCCATTTGGATTAGTTTAGGACATTTATTATTATTTAATTCAAAGAAGAGTTAAAAGAGTTAAAATCAATGTTTAATAACGAAAACCTTTTTAATATAGGGATTCACCTATGTTAAATTCGACTATAAATATTCATTAGAAATATAAAAATCTATCCTACATAATGGTATTTTATTTATATATTTTTTATACATTAATTAATTAAATTTATTTATGACACATTTATGATGCAGTGCTTACTTAATTAGTGAAATACTAAAATAATTGATATTATAAACATCCAAATAAATGTAATTTGTAACTTTTTATTTGTTACACTCAATTTAGAGGGTAATATGACATTTAATGGTTGGTTTTATGGATTATTTATAATTAATATGGCTGCTATGAATTTAAAATAAACAAAATACCAAATAGTGTCAAAATTGACATAAAATATTTTTTAAAACAAATATTATATTATGAATTGATATTATATTCCAAAACATCTGGTGTTTGAACAAAAGTATTATATAATGACATTTATATCATTAATGAACCCTTTGGGGTTCTCTTGGAATTTTATGGAATTTTTATTAAGCATATAATAATAAAATTCAAAGAGACGTGGAAAATGTAAAACTATTCAACTAAGAGATAAATCTAAAAGATTAGGTAAATATAGTGACCCAAAGAAGTCAAAAACAAAATAGTTGAGTGGGTTTCGACCCATATCCACCTTAGTATTTATATTATTCATTTGGGATACATTATAAACCGAACATAAAATTATTTTAAAATAATATTTCTAGTTTTTCATAAAGTGCCACTCACTTCTCTTATAAAAGGACACTCCGCCTTCTCTCTAATTCACACCTTCAAAGACATTTGTTTCGGCCAACCTCTACCCAAATACCCTCTAAACTGTCCTCCATTCATCCTAGTGGCATTCCATTAGTCATAAAGCCATCATAATTAGCCATTTTAATCAAATAAAAATGAATAACCTGAAGAAGAGGTAAATATTCCACCACCTCTTTGAAGTTACTTTCATCTTCCACATCCTCTTTATTTGTTGTTTTCATTATAAAATAATAACTCTAGTATTTTCTATATACTGTGATGTTATTATAAATATGGTGCAACCATATCCATTATTCTATCCATCTTTTGAATGACATGTCACCATACATGCGTATGTACGACTTACCGTCTCCATATAGTTGTGTAATTGTTATTCAATACATTATTATTCAGATGGGTATTATAATGATGTGTATTTTATTCAAATAATAAATATAACAATATTATGATTCTTTATATATGATATTACATCCAATTATATATTATTTTAATATCAAAAGAATGATATTGTCGCTCGTGGGTACGTACAGATTACGGTCTCCACAAACGTGATAAGATTTATTCCCAATCGTATCCATTCAAGACTAATTTTCATTTGATGATTAAAAATGATGTTTATATACTTTATATCAATATGGATAAGAATAATATACATCCCGTCAATAAAAAATATGACTCACAAAACAATGAATATAAATGAAAATTAATTTGTTAACACTTGAAATGAAGATAATACTAAGATATTAAAAACCATGCAATGTAAAAAGATCATATACGATTTAATATTAAAGTATATGATTCTTGAATAATTTAATAACAACTATTTAACCATTATACATGAGGTTAACCTACACTCTACCATGTAAAACTACAAGGTAAGGATTAATTCTTCAACCTCTTCATTATTCAAGGTTGTTAATATGAAATTATCTACTCGGACCTCTTTATCATCTACATCTGTGTTTCCTAAAATGTATTTCAAAACATTTTTTCTATTTACTAGACAATGTTTTAAAGGCATTTATATCGTTATTTGACCTTATATGTTTTGAATGGAATATTTCTGTCGTTTTCCAAAGAAGGTACTTCATAACCTTTTTGACAAAATTAAGGTAAGAATGTATTTTTTAACTTATACAATGGGTGCTGCTATTTTCTACCATTATAACATCGTCTAAGCTTCCCTTACACGCTAATAAGTGTGTTTTCGAAATAAATGTTTTCTCTATAATTATGTGACTCTTAAATAAATTTTAAATATAAAGAGATATGTCACTAAAAATTGGTTTTTATTTCATCTATTCCAACATCCTTTGATGGAATTTATGTTTCTTTGATGTTGATTTATTATGATACAAAACATCCATATTGTATTTAAGGTTTTGTGATATGATTGACTGTGGACGTGTTGTTTTTGTAAAATTCATGGTTTTTGGTTAATGTATAGACATTTCATATGCTAGTTTTACTATGAATGCTTATGTTATATTTCTAATTTTTTATATGAGGAATGGATTAGACTTGGTAAGTGATGGGTGGAGCCCGCTATATCTCCTCAATGTATCGGTAGGTCTCATGAGACCACTAGACATGGAATTGGCCAAGGCTGTTCCCAATTTGATATATGATTTTGGCCGAGGAATTAATCAATTTTAGATGTCTTTGGTCGAGGAATTGAAAAAATGAATCATAATTTCTGGCATTATACAGTCCCTCATTATGAAAATAACATTGACGGTACATGTGTTCATTCTACCAGTAGAATATCCACGATTATGTTTTATTATGGCATTATTTACTTAGCTCATATTCATGTCATAAGATTATTCATGTTTATTATTGGTAATGGTATGTGGTTTCAATTATTCACCATGCTAAATATTTATGTTATCTTCCACCGTATTGCTTACCCTTAGTGGGCATTTGAGCTCACCCTTTTCTTATGTATCATTTTCCTAGGATATGAAGAAGTTTGTTGCGAGTGACTTGTAGGAATAATCGTGGATGATTGGATGTTTCTAAAGGAATAAATTCATGATGTATTTATTTTCAAGTTGTAAAGCTAAACATATGTAGGAATCTTGATTCCAATAATACTAAACTGATCGGCCTTTTGATACATGATTTCCTTGTGATCATGCCAATGTCATGTAATAATGCACCGACTTTGGGTAATGAGGGTCGGGGCATTACAATTTGTATCAGTGGAAGAGTAGTAAAAACTTTCAAAACAAGATTTAGATAAACTCGGATTAGAGCACATAACCCTAAGATTGACTTTGTGGGTTAGTATAGAAAAACATCCTAGAATTTTGGTATTGTAATGATTTTGTGAGTTTTCCAGTAATAGATCCATGTATGGATATGAGCAAGTAGAGGTGGCTCTTCCACAGATGTACATAGAGGTAAAACCCGAAAACACTGCTTTGAGCTAGACTCGAACGAGAAAAGGTGCACGACAACGGGCTTTACTGCACTCTTGGATATGACACCCCTAAATGATATTTTTAGGATAATTCTAATTTTCTTTACAAAATCATTAAAAATGATTTACGAGTATATAACTCTGCAAAGAAAATATTTTTAAGATTATGGATTATATCCATAAACTATTCAATGTACGTTAGGTATTTTACATGTTTGGAATTATTCATTTCCATTCATAAACTGACCTATCATATTCCATTGAATAGAAATGGTGCTAAGTAGAAAGAATGTGAACCCCAGTAATACGTATGATCAAAAGAGCAAGAAGGATCATATATTTCACGGTATTGAGCCATCATTTAGAAGGGAAGTAGTCTTCCATTTATTCTAAACATATGAAAAAATTGTATCATTTATTAATAAGATAAGTAAATAATTCTCCGAATCCAATGTCTTTTAATGGAAAAAAGAGAATAAAATGATGGAAGAGAGAAAGATGGATAAAGGGAAGAGGGAAAAGAAAGATTTTCCCAAAAGTGATAACTGTGGAAAGAATCACCCTGGTAAATATTTTAATGTAATTAGAGATTGTTATAAGGGTGGAGAAACATGACACCATCTACGTGATTTCAGGTTTAAGAAAAGGGTTTCAAATATAAAATGCTTCATTTGAAAGGCGTCGGGCACTACGAGAATCACTGTCCCAGTCGTCAGATTATACTACAAATGATGCTATTTGATAATAATAATGTTATGATACTACCTCATACGATGAGTAATGAATAGTTTTCTTATGTTGTTAATGTAAAATTATTTCTTTTGAGTGTTATATCAGAAATATACTTGTTATATGAATTATGGAAAATATTATGGATTGTACTACAGTACTATTTTATTATGGATTTTAAATTATATTGTTCTAAGAAAAGATACATAATAGTTAGCTACACTTATTGGAAAAATACATGGTTTAAAGAAATATAATCCTTAATATAGTTTTGATAATTAGGTAGTGATTTTGGAATAAGATATGGTTGATTTGGATAAATTATATTGGATATTATTGACTTCCTCGGAACTAATTAATAGTTTGTTTATTTCATCAGTGTTGGAATATTCAATTTTATTGGATATAAGAAATATTTCTATTATTATATAAAGGATAAGGGAGAGTGAATGTAATCAAAAACGTTTTATGGTAATTCAGGGTGTAACTATGTTTTAAAATAATACATGATGAAGGTGTTCAGATGTTCATACGCGGTAAAAAGTATCTTCATTGTGTTTAACTTCCTTATAAGTTTTTTATTGTGATTTTGGATAAAATTATTTTGGATGAATCTATAGGATGGTGTTGATTGTGTTTGAAATTTTATACTATTGTTAAGGTTATTTTTGGATTATTATAAAAAGGAAAACACACAAACCGTGTGACAGCCCATCCCGTTAGAAGAATCTGCGAGAATCGAACCCACAACCATAGTGCGATTGGGATTTATCTCCTACCACTGGTGTACGTGAAGTTCATGGATTGTATAATGTAGTTTATTTTTTTAAAGGGTTTGAGATTTCAATTATAAATTCATTTTTTTATATCCCTCTATGAATCGGATAAATAGAATTATTTTTTTTCTACTATCTTTTAGAGTTAAAGATGTGTTAGTGGTTGAAATTAGTTAATGGATAGAACTATAATTGTCAAGTATATTTTTTTCACTTATATAGGAATCAATTAATAATTAAACATTATGTAAAGGATCGTAAAACTAGAAATGGGTTATCCTAATACCTTATGATTTTTTGAACATATGATATTTTAAATCATCATAGATTTATGGATTTGAGGCCCTCAATTCTTCAATTGTTTGTGACTGATGACCTCAATCACACCCGATAAATATTTATGTTTTTAATCCAATTATGTGTCTCTAATTTCTACCATTGTTCTCTTAATCAACATCATAATTCAGTGGTGACTTTTCCAATCCCATTATCCTCTTTTTAAGACAAAATTTTATTAACCCAATTTTCGATGTGGGTTTTTCTCACAAATGTATTTTCAATTTTCAACCCTTTATTTTCGAAGAAAAATTTAAAATTTCAAGGAAAAAATTTATTGAATGAAGGAATAATTTAACACCACAACATTTAATAGTACATTATTCCTTCAAAGTAATGCAACCACTTGTACTACACGCAATACTGAGTTCTAGCGCACCACAACTTTCCAAACTAGCCGTTCAAATGTGGTTCTGAATAGTATTAACTGAATTTGGATCTTTATATAATTCTTATAATTTTAGAATCGATATTTTGACATTTATAAACATAATTTAAGAACAAATTCATTTTTCTTTCAGATACATGAATTATTTTTCAAAAAAACAGGCAATTTTACAGCCTTTTAATGGAGAACACATTTCAAATCCAATATTTGAAATTTTTATATATTCAATTTGACAGAAATAATATTCTTATTTATAATTGGGAAATAAGAATTTAGTTTTAAAAAATTGGGGGTTTTCTAATAACATTCATATTTCGATCAATATTGAAAAATACCATATTTTAACTGAAGATTTTTTTTAATAAAAATAATTTATAGTGTTGAATTATACATTGTAATGGTTTTTAAGTATAATTATATTATATTTTAACCATTTAATCCAATGACGGTAGTTTTAGATAATTTCACCTTAAAATTGGACATAAGCAACTGTCAATATTTTGATAGTTGTTATTTCTTAAAAATACACATTTTGGTTTTGACAAAGAGAATTATTTTTAAATTAATTAATGCAAATTATAAGCTTTTTAATTGGTAAAATATAATTAATTTTTCAATTCGGAATATAAAAATAAGATTAGGGTGAATTTTTTGTATTTTTCTAAAAACAATCAATTTTTGATGAATAGTGAAAACCACTGAGTTGTAGTTTAAAACCGAATTTTTACTTAAATAATTATTTATTTTATTTATATTTTTCTTATGTAAAAATAGATTCAAAATACCTATATACGTTCAATGTAATTAATTAGAGTTAGTAAATAATAATTCAAGACATATAGAAAATTTATTGAACTTTTTGCTTTCTTTAACACACCTCTTATGAGCATTTTCACATTTTTATAAAACATAATTTTACCGCTTCTGTGAGTTGAATTTCAAAAATCCAAAAGACACTGTTGATATAATTATTTTAAATTTGGTTCAATAAGATTAAAATAATTTTTGGTGATTAGTAATGTTTTTACTTTTATTTACCACGGTAAGAAGTAAATAGGGAAATTAAGGGTAAAAATGATATTAATATTACACTAACACATGTCCTAAATCTATTGGATAAGTATAAGCCGACCAAATAAAACCTTAGTAATAAAATATTAACCTCTTTGGTCCACTTGGATTAGATTAGGACATTTATTATTATTTAATTCAAAGAAGAGTTGAAAGAGTTAAAATCAAAGTTTAATAACTAGTTTTTTTAATATATGGTTACACATAAGATATATTCGACTATAAATATTTATTTTAAAGATAAAATTATTTCCAAAATAATTGTATTTTATTTATATTTTTTAGTCACTAAATATTTAAATTAATTTTTGAAACAATGATGATGCAGTAGTTACATAATTAGTGAAATACTAAAATAAATGATATTATAAATATCCAAAGAAATGTAATTTCAGATTTTTATGGATTACACTAATTTTATAGGATACTATTAAAGGATAGGGTTGGTTATACGAATTTTTTTCGATGTAATTATGTTTTTGTGAATTTAGAAATAACAAAATACCAAATAGTGTCAAATTTGACATAAAAGTGTTCTTAAAATAAGTATTATATTATTAATTGATATTCTTTTCCTCAAAATCTATGGTTCGGCCAAAAGAATTATATAATGATAGGTGCATAATTAATGAACCACTAGGGGTTCACTTGGAGGTTAATAGTATCTTTATTTACAATATAATATAAAAATACAAAGATACATGGTAAATATCAAACTTTTTAACTAAGAGATAAATCTAAAAGATAAGGTTAATATAGTGACCAAAACCTATCTAAAACCTATTGGTTGAGTGTTTATAGACCCATACGATACATATGATTTATATAATTTATTTTTTAGCCATTAGAAACAAAAAATGATTTTATTATAAAATAATTCTTCTACCTTTTCTTAAGGTTCCCATCAACCCTCTTATAAAAGGGCCCTCCCCCTTCTCTCTAATTCACACCTTATAAGCCATTTTTCTCGTCAATAAATTTCCCAAATACCCTCTAAACTGACCTCCTTTAATCATATATGCCTTAATTTAGTCAAAAATCCAACATATGGAACCCTTTGGATCAAATCAAAAGGAAGAACCCGAAAAAGAGAGAAATATTTCACCACCTCTTTCAAGATCCGTTCATCATCCACTTCCTCTATAATTATTGTTTCCATTATAAAATAATATCTCATGTATCTTCTATATACCGTAACGTTATTATAAATATGGCACAACCATATTCATTATTCTATCCATCCTTTGAATGACAACTCAACATACGTGCGTTCGTACGGCTTACCGTATCCACGTCGTGCTGCAATTGTTATTCAATACATTATTATTTGTATGGGTATAATAATGATGTGTAACTGATATAAATAATAAATAGAACATTATAATGAATCTTTATATATGATATACTGTCCAATTATATATTATACTAATTTTAAAAAGAATGATATTGTCGCTCGTGCCTATGTACCGTCTCCACGAATCCAATGAGATTAATTCCCCATCATATCCATTCAAGAATAATTTTCTTTTGATGATTAATAATAATGTTTAAAGACTTGATATCACAATGGATATGAAAAATATACATCACATACATAACAAATATGAATCACATAATAAACAATAAAATGGAAAACGAATATGTTAACTCCTGAAACGACGATAATACTATGATATTATTAACATAGAAATGTTAAAAGATAATATATGATATAATATTAATTTAAATTATTTTTTATAATTTAATAAAAATTATTTCACTATTATACAGGAGGTTGACCTATCCTCGACCAAGGAAAAGTACATGGTAATGGTTAATTCTAGAACCTCTTCATTATTTAAGGTTGTTTAAATGTATTTATCTATTGTGGCCTCATTATCATTCACATCCATGTTTCTTAAAAGGTATTTCAAAACATTTTTAATATTTACTAGAATATGGATTAATTTCATTTATACCCTTATTTTACATTTTATGTTTTTGAATGAAATCTTTCCGTCATTTTCCAAACAAGGTACATTATAAATGTTTCGACAAAATTAATGTAAGAATGTCTTTTTTAACATATATAATGGGTGAGGATAATTTCCACCGTAATAACATCTTGAAAGCATCCCTTACAAGCTTAGAAGAATGTTTTGAAAATAAATGTTATCTTTATAATTATGACGGTTTGGAAACCATTTGAAAAAGTATTGATGTTTCACCTTCCATGATTATTCCTGTATCCATTATTACTATATCTATGAGAATATAACCCCTTTAATGTAACATCTTGTTCAAAACTCCATGATCCTTTCAACTAAAAGAAACTTCCACCTTATTTTCCTTCCCTGGGTGGCAGTGTATTATGCAAACATAATCATTGAGTAGATCAATCCATCGTCTTTTCCTCATATTGTTTTCTTTTTGTTAGAACATATACTTCAAACTCTTGTGATCTATATATATCTCATATTTTCACCATATAGATAGTGTCTCCATATCTTCAATGGAATGATTACAACTACTAACACTAGATAATAAGTGGTATTGTTTTTTTCATGAGTTTTTATGTGTCGTGAAGCATAGGCATTTACTATATCATTCTGCATAAGGACACAATCATCTCTATTCTTTAAAGCATCACTATAAATAACAATCCCATCATTCCCCGATGGTAGAGTCATGATATGAAAATTGACTAATCTTCTCTTCAGTTCATTAAAAAAAATCATCACTCTCTTTTGTCCACTAAAATTTAACCCCTTAACTTGGGAGCAAGGTTAATGGGTTTTCAAATCGGGTAAAATTCTGGACGAAGCACATATAATAACCTGCTAAAAAAGTAAAATTGTGAAACTCAGTTATACTCATTGATGTGGGAAATTATTTTATTTTTTATCATATAAGGATCAAAAAATATTCCATGACTAGAGAAAATATGGCCATGAAATGAAATCTCATGAAGTCAAATTTCCCACTTGCAAAACTTCCCATATAATTCATTTTTTCTAGGAGTCGTTAGAATAATGCATAAGTGATTATTTTGATATTCATATATTTTCATGTATACCATGATGTCATCAATAAATACCACTACAAAGTCACCATGATATTCCTTGAAATCTCTATTCATTAGATCTATAAAAGTAGAGGGTTCATTAATCAGTCCAAAAGGTATTACTATAAACTCGTAATTCTCGTACCTCGTACAAAATGCTATTTTTTAATGTATTCCTTCATCACACACAACTTATCATATAGTGACTAAAGGTCAGTCATTTAAAAATATTTTCCTCCTTGATTAATGTTGAATAATTCATCAACGGGAGGTTGGGGATACATATTCTTTATTTCTATAGAAATGATCTCCCTATTGTAAATGCACAAACTCATAGATCCATGTTTCTTCTTTACAAAAGGAATAGGGGCACCCCATTGAGAAACACAATGGAGTATAAAAAATTCATTACTCAATTTTTATAGTGGTTAGTTCCACTAATTCTAGAATTTTTATTCAATAAGGGGTATTCGATATGGTCCTTGAACAAAGAATTAAATCAATAGAAAACTCAATTTATCATTCTTGAGGATGTCGAAGTAAATATTTTGGAAACACATCTACATATTCTTGTACAATAGGTACATCCTCTATTTGAACATTCGTTTCCTCACTAATAGTTATTTCACTCGTTTCATCCCCAATAATTGAATTTAGTTGAGATACTAGGGGTGGATCTTGAAAAGAATCAGGTGGTTGTGTTTCTGCTCAAATGATAAGGTACATCTTATCATCATAAAAATTGTAACATCCTTTTTCTTACAATGGGTTTTTCGTCATGGTTCAAAATCCAATCCATTCTGTGGATTATATCACATTCAATCATGTGTATAATGATGGGATCGGTAGATGAAGAATATTTATATGCCCAAATGGGAACTAATTCCAAAACCAATGTTGCAAAGATACATCCCTTAAGATTATTGACTGACAACTACCTTATTAAATTAAATTTGAAATATCTTATTTTCTTAGCAAACTGGGAAGATATGAAACAATGAGAGGATCCAGAATCAAATAAATAATTGGGTAAACATAAAGAAACCATTAAATTACCTACCACTGTGTCTTTTTGAGCTTCAACCATAGTAGTAGTGATTGTAAAAACATACCCATAATCCCTTTGTATTATCTAATGTAAGATTTCTTGGAATTTAGAACATTCATTTTCATAATTCCCCTTTTCTCTACAATTGTAGAATTCATCATTTATAGCCGCATTCTTTCCCTTACAATCAAAATCATGGTAGAATTTTTCACCACACTAGTATCAGAATCCCATTCCCCTCAGGAAAGTATCGAGGTGTTTATTCCCATATTTTCTGTAGGATGGATATTTGCCTTATCCATGCTTCCCTTTATATCAATTTCCAGAGTATTTAGAAGTTCTATTTTTCTCTTTCATTGTTGTAATGTCGTAAGACATAGAGAATTCATTTTCTGTCATGATAGCACACAAGACAATATATTTGTATGATGATAATAATTGTTAGACTAATTCTCAATGAAAAAACAGTTTTTACCCATCGATGAATCGATCAATCGTACTTCTTGTGTAACATATATAATCTGATGCATTCCATACTATCATTTTAGTGTTATCATCATCCTTTGAAACATTCTAATCCGATTTTTTCCTCAGATATTGAAATTATCCTTCCATATCAGCTCGATGGTCATGAAGAATGTATTTTTCTAAGAAAGGCTCTTTAAACTCCCCCCATTCTATATTTGATACTTCTTCATCCTCTATCATGTTTTTAATTATTGACCACCATTGATCTTCATCTCCTGTGAGGTGATAAACTACGATGAAATTTTTTTCCCTTCCGCTACTCGCCAAAGGATGAAATATTTTTTTCTAAGGAACATATCAATTTCTCATTTTCATATGGATTTTTATTCCTAATGAACGTTGTTGGATGTTCCCTCATTACGTTTTATAACAATGATCCTCCAAATTTTGGATTAGGGTGGTTCATATGGGTAAGGTTATTATTCATAACCTGAGTGGGTTTTCCTTGTTTGATGATAAGCTGATCAGCACTAGTTGGATCACCTGCTCCATTATAATTATATAGATTAGGTGGGTAATATCTTAATGGATTATGTGTGTCGATAAAGTTTTGGTTCCTTCCCTTATGCACCATTTCTAAACAATAGAATATACTAGATTTGATTATGAATCAAAATTCATAATTACAAACTTGTAAAACACTTCACATAAATTGAATAGTTTATTGATATAATCCATAATCATTAAAATGCCTTCTTTGAGGAGGTATATACTAATAAATACTGCATAATGGGTTTTAAATAAAATGTTAATTATCCTAAACATATCCCCTTGGAGGGACATAACCAAGAGTGCAGGAAGTCCCATTATTGTGTACCCGGTTACCCGGAGACAAACCTGAAACTCCTTATCGATGTTTTCACTCCTAGGTACTTATGTGCCAGAGTAGCCTCTACCTACTTGTATCTAGATAGGGAATCATTCCTTTGAAAATACACAAAATCTATATATTACTAAAATTCTAGGATGTTCTTCTTCATTAATTCTCAATTTTTATCTTAGGACAATGTTCTCTGATCAGAGTTTTCCTAAATCTAGTTTCCATGGTTTGTACTAAAATTCTTTTGATACCAACATTAATTCCATGATCCCAATTACCCAGAGTCTTTGAATTATTACATAACATTTTCATGATCACAAGGGTTCAAATAGATAAAGACCAATATGTTTAGTAGACTTGGAAGTACTAGATACATACATAAGATTTAAATTATATTATAAAATTAAAAACAACCTCATAATTTTCTCCTTTGATCAAATTAATATTCCCTAGACTATCCCAGCACATCAGTCATAATATACTACTTCACATCCTGGGAAAATGAAAACATAAAAAGGGGTGACCTCAGATGCCCAGTAAGGATAAAAATATAGCTAAAACTTTCTAAAATAATCATAAACATTTATTGTAGTGTATAAGACTAAAAAAAGAATTATAAACATAAAAATTAGTATAATATGGAAAAGATAAATCAAATAATTCCATTTACATATTCACTTGGATATTTTACTAGTCGAACAATCACATTTAATACCAATTGCCAATTTTAATAATGATGGAATTCATAATGCCAGAATTCATAACAACATAGTCAAGGCCTCGTTCCAAGACTACAAATACGATTTGGTCATGGCCTAGTTTCAAGACACTATATTTTCTCATGAGACCTACCGATGCATCGAGGAGCTATAAGGGGATCCAACCATCACATTCTAAGCCCAATACCTTCCTCATATTAAAAGGTTGAAACCAAACATAAACATTAATTATAAAACTAACAAATGAATTGTTAATAAATTAACCACAAACCATGGATGGTAAAAAAATAACACATCTACAGTCAATCATATCCCGAAACCTTAAA
The DNA here is from genome assembly GCA_963277665.1 of Viscum album. Taxonomy (NCBI): domain Eukaryota; kingdom Viridiplantae; phylum Streptophyta; class Magnoliopsida; order Santalales; family Viscaceae; genus Viscum; species Viscum album. The sequence goes on along the minus strand of OY728147.1, from coordinate 560,381,680 downwards.
AACAATATGGATGATGGTATCATAATAATTCCACTTCAACCAATTGTAAAATCCATCATAGGATGTTGACATAGATGAAATACGAACTATTTGAGAAAAATATATATTTCCACTTTGAAATCATTTAAAAGTAAATTAATTATAAAATAAAACATTTCTTTTGAAAATATTCTTTATAAGATTGTATAGGATACTTAGAAGATGTCATTATGGAAGAAAATATCCACACCTACTGTATAAGTTTAAAAAGACATTCTGACCGTAATTTATCTAAAAGGTCATAAAGTACCTTGATTGGAAAATGATGGAACAATTTCTTTAAAAAAATTTATAAAAGGTAAAAAAAGGGTATAAATTTATTTATCCCATAGTCTCTTAAATAGTAAAAATGTTTTGAAAAACATTTTTAACAAACAAATATGTGGATGATAAAGTGGTCCTTATAGATACTCACGTATAAATAACCTCGGAAAATAAAGATATTGTAAAATTAAAAATTACCATATAGTTTTCCAAGATCAGGGATTGGTTAACCTCTTGTATAATAGATAAATCATTGTTAGTAAATTATACAAGAACCAAAAATATAAATATGATATCATATATGATCCTCTATTATTGCTTTATTATGAATATTTTGGTAGTATCATTGTTTCGGACTTTAACTGGTTATTTTTCCTTTATATGACAGGATACATAAGACATTTTTGATTGGGTACTGATGTATTTTATTCATATCCAATGTGATATTATGTTATTAAACATTATTTTTTAATCGTAAAATGAAAATTATTTTTGAATTGTTATGGTCGGGAATGAATCTCATCATGTTCGTGGAGACGGTAATTTGTACGTACACACGAGTGACAATCCCATTCTATTAATGTTGTTATCACATGTAATTGGATAGTATATAATATATAAAGAGTCATAAAAAATTTATATTTATTATTTACATCTGTTATACTCACTATTATACACATCCAAATAATGAAGTGTTTGAATAACAAACTACACCATGACGTGGGGACGATAAGTCGGATGGGTGCTCATATATTGTTTTATGATTCATAAGATGGACAGAATAATAAATATGGTTGTACGATAAATATAATAAAATAAAAATATGTATAAGGTACTTGAGTTATTATTTTGGTATAGAAACAACAAAGAAAGTGGGAGTGGAAGGAGAAAAAAAACATTGAAATAGTTGGTGATATTATAACCTCTTTTTCGGGTGTTTTTTATTGAGTTGATAATAAGATGTCCCTAGGATGGATTTATAATCAATTTAAGACCTCTATGATCAATTTAGGGAAGTTGGGAGGATATTTGAGTAGAGTTTTGCTGAGCCAAACGGCTTTGGATGTGTGATTTTGAGTGAAGGACAAGTAACCATTTATAAGAGTGGTGATGTTAACATTAGGAAAATCATGAAAATTTATTTTATTATAAATTCCAATAAATAATAAAATTTCTCCAAAAGGATTTATTTTAAGTATAAGGTTGGGATGAGTCAATTAATTTTCTACCAATAGGATTTAGATAGGTTTAGGTCACCATATTAATGTTATCTTTTAGATTTAACTCTTTCTTATATAGTTTAACATTTACCATGTCTCTTTGTATCATTAAATTATATGGTTAATAAACATACTATAAAATGACAATAAAACCCATAAGTTTTTCACTAATGACATATCTATTATTATATAAGTCATTTGGCATAACATTATATTTTTATGACTATTATATCATTTAATAATATAGTATTTTTTTAAAATCATTTATGTCAATTTTTCAAATATTTAGAATTTTTTTTGGTTAAAAACCTAAAATCTTGATTAAATCGAAAAATAATCACTTATTTAACCCTAACATGCCCTATTAAACTATAAAATTCTTTGAATTCATCAATATTGACAATTTAAATTTATTTGGATATTTATAATAACAATTTTTTTAACATTTCAATTATAAGGTAATTACTGCATCATCATTGTGTCATAAATAAATTTAATTATTTAAATTCTAAAAATTATAATTAAAATACCATTATGTAGTAAAACATTTTATCCTTATAATTATTATTTATAGTCTAATTTATATTATGTGTAACCCTATATTAAAAATGTTTTAGTAATGAATATATGAATTCAACACTTTTAACTCTTATTTAAATAAAATAATAATAAATATCTTAATCTAATACTAGTGGACGAAAAGGATCATATTTTATTCCTAAGGTTGATTTTAGTATAAATACACTTATCCAATAGAATTAGGACATGTTTTAGGGTAATAATAATATCATTTTTACATTTAATTACCCAATTTAATTTTAACCACGGTAAACAAAAGATAAAAGAAACTATCCACCAAAAAATATTTTCATCTTATTGAACAACATTTTAGTAACCTATATTAACCGTGTATCTCGGATTTTATAAATTCAATTAATATAAGGGGTAAAATTGCATTTTATGCATATTATATAACGTTCCTAGAAGGTGGGTAAAAGGCGTCAAAAAATTCAATAAAATTTTATACATCTAATTTTATTATCAAGCTAATAGAATGGATTGAATTGAACTAATATAGGTATTATGTGTCTATTTTTACTAAAAATAAATTTAAATAAAATAAATAATTTTTTAAATAAAAATTCAGTTTAAAAAATATAACACATTTTTATTCAGTATTCATAAAAAATTGAATGTTTTCAGAAAAATAACAATAAATTCATCCTAAGCTAATATCGATATTTAGAATCCAAAAATGAAGTCCATTTTGAAAAAAAAATTAAAATTTTAAAAATTGGGTATTACTATTTATACCGGCTAAATTTCTTGGTCATGGGGTACTAGAACTCGATGTTGCGTACAACACAATATATTGTATTATTCAAAGGGAAACATATTGTGGAAGCTGGTTGTGTTTCTGCCTATGCAATTCTTCATTATGCGGAAACATCTCACAATTGGTCATTGTCATTCACAGAAGTTCTTGTATCTAATCGATCATTAATGATTAAAAGTTTCATTATTTCAATATCATACGGATATATAAAACAAATTAATTTTTTTATTATTGGGTTTAAATGATCTTTATGTATCATTATCATTGAAAATATAGTCGTTGAGGAGTGGTCACACAATTGATATAAATATATGGTTTTGAAAAAATTTCTTTCGACATAGACAAAGGAGAGGATGGCCTCATCTATAAGGCTCGAGAAATATGAAGATCATTTCCAATGCTCATAAAGAAGGTAGTGTCACTATGATTCACTATTGTCCATGCCCAAGATGAGCTTCAACACATTAACCATGAACGAAATCAGTAACAAGAGAAGTTCATGTTAATAGAGATTACCATCCGTGTGATGTTATCTGAGCTTACACAATAGTCTTTCATTATCATACACCATACAAGTAGGACTTATATATGTTATATAAGGGTTTAGGAAATATCATCTTAGTTACTTACTATGTAATAACTTTTTTATATAAGAGTCTTATACCACCAATTCATTTATGAGAATAGTTTTCATGAAAAAATGATGAATTTGATAAATTTATTTTTCAGGTAAAAATGGTTATGATTATAAATATGTACATTATCATATTATACCTTTTGTTTTATTTATAATATTATAAATATAAGTTCCTATAATATTTTATTATATCATTTTCTTATCTGCAAATGATTAGGTAATCAGCTTGATAAGAGTTATTTGATAAAATAAAAACTTTTTTTTAAAAGCTAATTTTGATGAATTAATGAATTTTTTAAATAATTAAAATTTCAATATAGTATTATTATCAAATTAATTTTATTAATATTTAATTAATAAATAATTTTTATGGTTTCAAGTGTAATTTTTTTATCATTTGAAAATTATTTTTCTCATAACTCATCTTTTTTTGAATAAATGATAGTATGAATTTTAAAATTGAAAAATAACTTATTTATAAAACTATTTAGAAAAAAGTATTATTATTTTTTTAATCAGGATTATGAAATTATCCAACTGTTTATTTTTTATAATTTTAAGATACTGTCCATTTTTGGGTAAAAAATAAATTCCGTATAAATATATATTTTATTTTATGACATCATAAAGACCAAATGGTGATTTAATTAATACCAAAAAATGGATATTTGAAAAAATATATTTTTTAAAATCAAATTAATGTTATTTTAGGTTTATTTGACTTATTTTATAAGTCCATAGTGAATCCTCTATATTGAATAATATATTTTATGATTTTAAATTCATTTCATTAATGGTGTGACTCACCACCACATAATAAAGGATAATATTTTAATCTATTTGGTCACTGGACATACTAATTAATCTATCCCACTCCCTTTATCATGAATCCCTGAAAATAAACCTGGGATAGTTAGTAGGTTAGAATATTTTAGGGTGTAATGTCCAAAAACTAAATAATAAAAAAGTTTCCTCCATTCATATATAAAGAAACTAAAGATCACATTTATCTTCACTATAACTAATATATTCTCATCCTAACATTTCTATTGAATCCATAGAGTTCTCCCAAGGCTCCTCAATCCCCCATTAAGCCTCTCCCAAGCCTTTCAGATAACACGTCCATGTAAAGGAACCTCACTTTCCTTCTTTTCTCACACATGTCAAATTTTCATTCTTTTTTATACCATTTTTTTCAATTAGAAATGATAGGTAATGTTTTATCACCTCCACCATTAAACCCTTGTGATGTTTTAATGACGAGATAGCACTTTAACTCTCATTTATTCATGTTTTAAAACCTTATGTACACCCATTACTGTTCAAAAATTTCATATGGAATTCCGCACCTCCTCTTTGAAATATATAACGATTGTTGAGAGTTTTTATTGATGGGACAACTTTGTTTATGATGTTTTTATTTGTTTTCTATATTTTTCAATACTAGTAAAAACAAATAAGTTGACGAAGCAGGGATCCAATGTTGATAGTGATCGATTGATGTGAGGATTCTTGTAGAATATTTATGCAATAATATCATTTTATTTCATGCTTCGGAAATTCTCCATGAAGTAAATTCATATGATTGTTTAACTAATACTACGTTCAAAGATGTTTTGTCGAAGGTGACACATTTTTTACAATAATGAATAATATAAAAGTATCATCCATTTGAGGATTATTGGAAAATAATTCTGAAGTATCATCTATATAATGATGAATTAAGAATACTAAGGATTTGAAGTATATAATGATGGTTGGTGAAGAAGAGATAGTTTTTATAGGATTGGAATTCTTAGATAGCCTTGCATTGCACATTTCATTGAAAATATGATGATGATTTTCTGATTTGTATTTCACAAATATCATAAATTTGGAGAACTTTTGATTAATTCCTTATGAAGGAAAGGGGGAGAAAAGTTGATGCTAGTCATATTTAGTTTTGATTAAAAAGAATTAAGCTGCTGGAAGATTGGGATGTTGCAGTAATTCCATTTTCAAATAGGATGAATCTAAAGCAGTTCGAAAAAGGATAAATATCATGATAGTGTATTTCATGATGGATGATGAAGAATCGTTATGGGATGCCATGAAAATATCCATGACAAATATATATATGATATGAAGGTGGAACAAAAGAATATTTTAATGTGATGCATATTTCCAGTGTTTTCCAAATTTTAGGGAATCAGAATCAGGAGATGAAGAAATGTGTTTTTGGCATTGGATGGTGAGCGCATGTTTGAATATGTCTAATAATGTTCCGAAAAAGTAGAGTTTTGTGATACAAATGTAAATTTATTGAAAAGGAGATTCTTGCAAGAATTGTTGGTTTTTATGTGAAAACATTAAGGGTTTTTGAAATGTTGCATTCAAGTTATGATTCGATGTCAAATAATTGTAAAATGGAAAAGGAATGAATTGCGTGAATGATTAAAAAACTACGCGAATGATGAAGTTGGCGCAAAAGTATCTTACGCCCCCTATGCAATGTCAAACGGGTTTTTGTATGACGCGTCAGTATCTTCAGCAACATGTCGAGGATTTAGAATATAGGGTAAAATAATTTCTATAAATAAGTTGTGACCCCCTCACATTTATAAATCTCGACACATACATAAAACATGATCTATGAGGCGTGAATGAATATTATGTAAATGGGAGTGTGTGAAAAAATATAGATTCACCAAAGAAGGAGATGTTGTGCACCAGAAGAATGTAGCGCACTGGATTCACGTCGCACACAATAGTTCTTTCGCGACAAACGATGAATGTAGTTGGAATGTTTTTAATGTTGAGTGTAATTCACCCAATAGGGGTTCAAAAAATATTGTGGTCATGCAGGGCATCAGCAGGTACATAACACACTTGATGTGTTATTGCAAAAAAGGAAGAACTGTGAACCATTCAGTTTCACAAAGAGAAGTTGTACCACACTCACACGACAAGTGTTTAACACCCTCATTGTGATTTTTGAATATACACAAAACTAGATGTGCTTATGAATTCATATCATCACAAAATAATATGTTAATATACTGATACATGCTGGTGTTAGTATTTATAAGAGATGAATTAATTAAAGATGAATAACAATGTTTTCCCAATAGATGAATGATAATTATATAGTGCAGTTCCGCAATGATGACGATGAGATGAACCAGAAATCATTGATCTAATAATCATAAAGGGAGTTTTTGATTCTTGCAATGAAGAGGAGAATTGATCTCAGTTTCGTTGGGTTTTCACTAAAGGAGAATGTTTGAAGAATAGTAGGTTTCAGTGTATCTATTTTTTCATTGAAGAGGCATACGATGAAGATTGTGCAACATAGATGTTTGATGTAAATAAATAATAGGTTGTTTACTTACATGCATCTAAGTATGTAACAAAGATAAGAAGATCTGTTTTGAGCAATAATGTAGCATTGCAGATTCAATGAAGTTTCAAGAGTGGGAGGATTCATTTGGTGTTGCAAACTCATTTTACAGATAGAAGACTGTCATCATAGGTATTATAAATAACAAGCTAGAGGCTACTAGAGACTATCTAGACTGGCAGTATAATGAACCAGCGAGTGTGGGTGTATATCATAATCGTTGCAAGTTCTAATAGGATTGTTATCATTCCCCCTCCAATTGTAGGAAGAAACACTAGGAATAAATTATTTCAATCACGTCCCAAGTGTAGGGAGCCACACTATCTAGCCGATTGTTTTCTTAGTCAACCCCTTTAACAATTAGTACATTATAGTGTAGAATCCTTGCATAGGTCACTAAAATACACTTTATGTATGTAGCTACTTTTATTGGGTGGTGAACCTTGTAAAAATATTATTTTCATATTTTTACTGTATTCATATTATTGAATGAGACAGGGAAAAGAGTATAAGTGAATCAAGATCCTAATAGGTAAATAGGTATAGAAATAGAATGTTTTATTTGGGTTCAATAGGCCCCAAAACTGATTCACCACTCTCTTAGTGTTAGGCATATCCCAAACATGTATTCTAAATTGGTATCAGATGGGGGATCAACTCTGTTGGAATCTCTATAAGGAAACTATTCTGTTCTGAATACTTGAGTTCCTTTCTTCAGTCCACAGTGAAGATTAGTTTTATTGATAAATCTATTACCTCTTATCAGAAGGCTACATCTTCCAAGACCAAATTGGATAGGGAAAAGAAAGAGAAGATAAATATACTAGAAAATTAGCTCTTATCATAATAAGAGGATGTATCTAGTTTTCCATACCTTGCTGAGAATGAAGAAACATTGGGAATGGAATGTAATGAGATGATTTCTCGTCTTTCCACAAGATGATGGATAACCTTTTTACCTAAAATGATCAAAAGGTTTGCGTTAGAATAATCATAAATTATTATCATGATGGAAATTCTAGGAAATGTTGTGATGACTAATGAACAAATTCTAAAGAACTATCAGTTGATATATGAAGAAATTTTTTTCATAGTACTCATGAAGAAAGGTCTCCCTATTTTTTGGAGTATTTCAATGCATGTAAGAAAATATCACTCAGTTGCGAGAAGAAACAGATTTTTTAGAGAAAGGCATAGAAATAATATTGTTGAATGTTTAATGCTATTCAGAATGGTTAGAGCCATTGAAACAAAAAATATGGTGTTTGAATTATGTTCTTAGATGTGGCACATATATGTTGACGAAAAAGAGGTATTCAATAAGACTCTAGAAGAGAATATATTTTCCCATAAAGATGAGTTAAAAAGGGGCAATGAAATCAAGGAGTTATATTTGGAAGATGACTCCACAAAGATCAAAGAAAATGACTCTTTCTTATAAAAAAAATTAATGATGCAAGAAGATGAATTTTAATCATTAAATATGAACTATGAAGTGAAGATGACAATGACTGAAGACCAAGAATTCATCCACAATATGATATGTCTAGAATTGAAAGATGAGTTGACCAATCTTGAGAAAAAAATAACGAGTCTCCAAAAAAGATGTATATTGTTTTTTCTAGTAATAAATACAGAACGAAGGATTTAAAATCAAAATAATTCCAACAAGTGATTAGAAGATAATGGATTCAGTCATTGATCTATCACAAGTAGCTGATAAAGTAATGGTACCATCCATACCAACATGTACAAATGTCTCTAAAACTAATTCAACAAAAAGTTTATCTTGGAAGAATTATTCTAAACAAGAAAGGATGAAGAAGAATGAGAGTAAACCAACCACCATTCCTATAGTGGATAAGCAAATTAATGTTGAAGATAGAGCCCCATAGAAAGAACAAAAATTCAAGAAGAAGTTTCAACAGCCTGATAAAGAATATGGGAAGAAGTCAAGGATTGTTGGACATTGCAGGTGCTGTAATAGATTTGGGAATTTTTCACTGTATTGTTGGTACAATCCATTAAATATAAAACCACATATAATTCCAACCAAATGGGGAATAATGATAGGGAATATGAAGGAAACTCCATATAATCCTAAGAATATGTATAATGTAAAAATATTTGCAATGTTATATAACAACTATGATGTATAAAATAGGAGTGGTCACATGAATGGTGCATGTTCATTTCAATAGGTACCTCAAGCTGATAAAAAAAGAACACCACATAAGATGGATAAGAATGAAGAATTAACCTTGGGAATAAATCAGATGAATAATTTAAAAATAAATTCTCCCAAGAATAATTAATGAAGGAAAGATGTAATTTCATTGAATTCTAATTCTAGGAAGTTGAAGGGTAGTTCATCCAAAATAACTACTAAGAAGGATGACACTCAGAATAATCCATGTAGAATATCCAATCATGATGCTGAATCCTATAAAGATATATTGGGGGTTTCGACTAATGTTTTAGAAATAATGAAAGAGATGAAAGATGCACATGTTAAGGCTAATGGTAAAAAAATTATCTTCTTCACCAAGACAATGATGTTCTGTCTGTGAGGTGTAACAATACAGGAAATACTATTATTAGTTTACTTTAATTTAGTCCAGTTCAATAAGAATTCTTCAAGATGATAAATGTTTCACTAGTAGATTATTGTACATTGAAATCCCATCAAGAGAGAAGACTCACACACAATGAAATGGACGATGTATTGAAACCCACAAAATCACAATAACATTGAAGATCAGTTGGGAATGTTTGATGAATGGAGCTTCTCAGTTGAGAAAAACATCTCAACATTGATGTTAGCATTGATGATGCATGGATAATCCACATTATTCCCTTAAATAATTATGTATTGTATCTGTTCTTATCATAAATTTAATTGAATGTGACACATGATCTTTTGGGGAGAGCCTGGTATTCGGTGATTAGAATCATTTTCTTGAGGGGGAGACACGCGAAGAATCTTCTAGAGTCCCAATCGTAGTCAGTATCAATATCATCTCATATAAAACTCAATTACACTGAAGATTGTATGAGGTTAATGTCATTGGAAAAGGTATGTTATTTCAAAATCTCTCATCCTTGGTTACTCAAAATAATGATTATTGAATAAATAGGTATAACAATATAAATAAGTGACATATAATGAGTGATTGTTTTTCAAGTCCACTTATCCTTCAAATTGCACATGGATTTTATTGTCCTTTATAGGGGAGAGTGCATAAGATTCCAGGAGATTATTTCATATGACACATATTATCCTATGTTTGGAATGAAATTGGAAATACCTTGATGAAAAGTACATGAGTTCTCATCACATGAGGTGTCATATTTATAGGGTAATTGACATCATGGCCTTCTAAATCCAATCTTCATGTTTTATACACTGAGCATTACTCATGTGGACATAGATTGAAATTATTTAAGGCACTTTGCTTATGTAATTAATGATACCCACTCTTCCATGAAATTTTTATTTCATCTCAATAAGTTAGAGAGGAGTGAAATGAATTTCTTTAGGAACGGAATAAGTAAGGGGTGAGGGAAGATTATCATTTTTACATTTAATCATTTATATCAAGATAATTTATAAGGTATTGAAGAAAAAATACAAAGGGTGAGGTTGTTGGATGCACTTTTTGTATGATGTATTTAGTTTTTTCAAGAGTTTTCAATACTATTCAAAAAATGAATGGGATATACAAGGGCTCCAATGATAATGTTGATCAGGTTAAGTGAGGATGTCGTGAGAATTGTTATGAAATCATTTCATTGGATTCCATGCTTGGGAAATTCTCCATGAAGATAATTCATAGAATTATTTAATTGATCATAAGTTCAATGAACCTGTGTTGAAGGTGAAAAATTCATTACAACACTGAATAATAGAGGAGTATCATCCATTGGATGTTGACTAGAGAGGAATGGTGAAATATCAACTATCAGAAGATAATTGAAGAAGAATAAGTATTTTAAGTAGATAATGATTGTTGAAGAATAAGATAGACTTTGTAAGGGATTCACATTCTAATATGATCATTTATTACACATTGCATTGAAATAATGATGTTGGTTTTCATAAATGTATATAAAAAATATCATATGTTATGATAACTAGTGATGCATACATTATTATGGGAAGGGGGAGAAAGGATGATGCATGTGATATATCATTGTGATTGGAATGAATCTTTCTGCTAGACGATAGGGAAGTTACAGAAATTTTAGTTGAAAATATGATGATGCTAAATCTGTTCGATCAAAGGATACATATCATGATAGTGTATTTCAAGATTAAAGTTGATGAAGGGTTATGGGATTCCATGAAGAGATCCATGAAAATGGAACAGCTGATCTGAAGGTAGAACAATGTTTCCAACTTGTTTGAAGACGACTTAGTATGTAGTGCCCAATTGGAGTTCCATGATCCAAACATAAAAATATAGGAAAGGTCATGAAACTGTGAAAGATTTGTTTTGACGTACAAGATAGAAGGGTGTTTGGAATGTTGCATGAAAGGCATTATTTGAGGTCAAAAAAATGAGAAATGGAAAAGGCATGAAGTGGGAAAAGATTCAAAAAGTGCGCGAAATATGTATTTCGTTAAAATGAGATGTACGCTCCCAAGGCGATGTCAAAGGATGTTTTTCACATCGCGTCAGGATATTCAGTGACACATCGGGGTTTTCTGCGCAAGGGGATACATGTTATATAAATAAAAGGTGACCCTCTAACATTTATAAAACGTAAACCATAGATAAATCCTAAGCTCTTAGGTGAGAATGAACATTATGTAATGAGTATTTTGTGAAAAAATAGAGTTTCATGCAATAAATAGAAGTTGCATGCAATAATTGAGTTGTGACGAATATTCACGTTGCATGCAAGAGTTCTTTCGCGAAAAAAGTTGAATGGGGAACATAAGTTGTTAATGATTCAATCATGTCTCTCAAAAGATCTGTGAGAGATATTGGGGTCCCACGGGCCACTGACAGGTTCATATTACTCTCGAAGTGTATTTTAAAAGTAGGAAGAACTATGAACCATTTAGTTTCAGAATGACAGTTTATACCACACTCACATGTATGGAGTCTAACACAATAGTTTTGATTTGAAAGGTGAAGAAGAACTAGACTTACAACAGAATTCATAACTGAAAAATGGAATAAGTTAGAATGTTGATACACTTAGGTGTTGATTTTGAGAAGAGAAGAATGTATACACTATGATGAACAATCTTGGCCCAACTAAAGTCTTTAATAGTTATGATCCTAAGATAGAAAGTACATAATTGATCTAATAATAAAAAATGGGAGTTTTTGATTATGGAAAAGGCAAAGAGAAAGGATCTCAATGCAATTGGCTTTTCCCTGAATGAGAATGTGTGAAGAAGAGTGGGTTTCAATGCAGTTTTTTTCATATTGAATAGGCAAAAAAAAGAAGAGTGTGCAACTTATAGGTTTTCTATAACGAAATAAGAGGTTGGTTACCTGCATGCTGCTAATTATGTAACAAGGAGTAGAATATGTATGTGGAATAAAATAGTAGCATTGTATCATCCACGAGGTCTAAATAGGTGGACGATTGTTTTGGTGATGAAATCTCTTTTAACAGTGAGACGAATTTCTTTAGAGGTTGAATAAAGAACCAGCTAGAGTCTACCAAAGACTGTCAAAACTCGAAGTATAAAGAACATGTGAGTGTGAGGGTATATCCTAAACATTTCATTTTGAAAGAGTATTGATTCCCTTCCCACATTCGAGTGTACGGAGAAACATTTGGATGCAGTTACATCCTTACCTCCTCTATGTGTAGGGATTCATACAGACTAGCAGATTGTTTTCCTAGTCAACCACTTTAACATGAAATATATTATATTGGAGAATCCTTACACTGGTCATTACGATACACGACAAGGATGTAACAGCTCTTATTGAGTGGTGAACCTTGTAAAAATATCATGTGAATACTTTTACTCTATTCATATTATTGCATTTAAAAATTAAAAAAGTATAAGATAATCAAGATATTAATAGGTAAATAGGTGTAGGGATAGAAAACCAGAATTGGGTTCAAATGTCCCCAACACTGAATCACCCCCTCTCTCTGTAAGCTATATCACAAACTGGTCCTAGTAGTCTTAGTAATTTATATTTATTGTATTGATATTTACTTTTAATCATTAAATTACAATCCTATTATTTTTTTATTTCAATGAGGATCATTTTCAAATTTATTTGGACCCTTACATAAACCGTTACTATGCCAAAAATCCGAAAAGTATCTCCATCTCTCATTTTTCATCAAGCACATATTTTAGTTCATGCATTTTAATTTCCATTTTCATGATCTGGGATATGTTCTTCCATACCATCTTACTATCCCTATTTTTTAAAACATTATGCTATCTTTTTTTCACTGCCATTAATCCTACCTTTGATCCTTAAATCCACCTATTACCATGTTGAAACTCTATAAGGGATTTCTCTCTTCTAAATCCCATTCAAGAACATCTATTATATTATGTATCGTAAATTCAATTTCTTATATTGGGTAATTATTTCCCAGGATCTCCTTACATTACATTACATTTATAAAGTTTGATAAACCTCTTTCTCTTTCAATAACCCATTTTAGGAATTTCTATATGATATTGTTATGCTGTTGATATTGAACCAAGATTATCCATGCCAAAATAATCATGTAGAGAATACCATACACATTTTTCAATCAAGGGTATTCACAATTATGCACATATATGTATCAAATGGTGAATTAAATTTATTTATTCTACATTCATTGACTGTGGAATAAATGATCATGTTGAATGAATCCATGTTATATGATCTATGTGGAACACTTATGCATGTGATTTAAATTATTATGAAGGGTGGACCCCGAGAGAGCTCCAATTCATTGGTTAATGTTCAATATCACGATCTGTCATTTTGGGATAGGGTTTCACTGGATTCCTTTTATTAAGTTTATTCATCACATTGGGACATGGGTTTTCAAGATTCCATTATGTTAACGATGCAGTGTGTTGTGTTGTTTCCACATTTCCATGTTATGATATTCGTGTTATATCATGCCATTCTATTCATTCTTCTCTTATACATCATTGATATGCCTATTAACTGAAATTATTTTATTCTCCATGTTATTCCCTCTATACTCCCTTAATGGTTATTATAGCTCACCCTTTTCTTAGCTATATCCTTAGGTTATCCCTTGCTATGTTCGAAGGAATGTTTTTGTCGTGTAAAAGAATATTTCAACAATGATTATGTGTTTTATGACTTATGATTTCATGTAATGTTCTTAAGCCCCAAAAAATAAGGCCTCTTGATATTCTAAGATGTATTAAGTTAATGATTATGTTATAAATAATTTTTATGTCTGTAATAAAAACAAGGGTTTTTAAACTTGGTATTAGAGTATAGGATTATATATTTTTGGGATTCAGATTAGAAAACTCTATTGTACGCCTTAGGGGTAATACTATGAATATGACAAAAATCCCTAAATTTTGGTGAGTATAGAATAAGTGGTTTTCCAGGAAAATACATCCCTATCAAGATACGATCAAGTAGAGGAGGCTATGTCACTAACGTATCTAGGGGAAAAACCTAAATACACATCATTGAGATAGACTCCAACAAAAACAGGTACCAGACAATGGTCCTTGATGCACTCTTGGTCTGACACTCCCGAGGTGCATGATTTTTGTAAATTCATAATATTAGTATTAACCATTATTAAGGGAACCAAAACCCCCCATAAGAATAAAACTTATGAAATAGATCATAGATAACCTAGACTGAAACATAGTGTATCCAATATAGGATACACTATTGATATACAAGTTTATGCTTATATGTTTAATATTTTGTTTACAATCAGACTAAATATTTATTTAACCCCCCATGTTATTTTATTTTCATAGACAAAATAAGGATAGAGTAAGATCTTGAATGGATCTTCGCTCTTTTCCGGAAGAACTACTTTGAGATATTATCCTGAAGTCATGCTCAGATGACTTTGAAATTTTATAAAATATCCATGTTACATGAAAATATCATTATGTGGCAACCAATACCTATATAATTTCTTGACTCTTTCAAGGATCATCTACCATCTACTAGAGAATATTGCACTCTCATATTTCTTAAAATGCTATGTGTGGGAAGTACCATCAATGTCATTTCAAATTCTTCTATTTATTTCAGAATTTGGATGCACTAAATAATTTTATTGATGCATTAGAAGAGGGAGACATATGATCACCATATATGACCCAATTTATATATTTATTTCATTTGGGAAATAAAAACACTAAATTTCAAAAAACCCAATTCTGAAATATTTTATGATTAATCTCTAATAATTTTTTATATAAAACATGTTCAAATGATGTCTCAAAATCAAATATAAGAAATAAATTTTTATGGGTTATCGATGATTCCATAGAAATACTCTAATATGGATAAGGTGTTTTTGGTTATTTGAGGTAGATGATTTTGAAAAAAATCATGAGGTATCATTGTGATGCACGAACCATTTCTACCAAAAGGCAAATGCTAATAGGAAAGATTTATGACCTCATTTAAGATATGAAAAAGATGTACCCTCACCAGTTTTCCCCTTAGAATGTAAAAGGAAATTTTAATGGAAATATTAAATAATCAATTAGTTACTTAATGTGAAATCCATTTTTTTAATAATATTCTTATTCAACCAATTCCCCTATGAAGTTATAATTTCATAAAAATATAATGAATATGTTAAATTTTTGTTTCATGTTAGAATGATACTCTTCTGAAATATTAAAAATTTATTTTAAACTATGGTTTTTATTAATAATTATATAAAAAATTCTTTTAAATGAGCATTATATCCGTTTCATATCTGAAAATGATTAGGTAATAATTTTGATATGAGTTATATGATAAAACCGAAAGTGTATTTTTAATTAATTTTTTTTATAGAATTTTTGAATTTTTGAAATAATTAATATTTTAATAAACTATTATTATCAAATTATTTTTATGAATAAAAAATTTGTATAAATTTTTTATGAAGTCAACTATAATTTTTATTTCTTTTTCTGAATAGTCTTTCTCAAAACCCTTCAATATTCAATAATGTTTTTTTATTTTAATAGTAAAAAAGAACATACATAGAAAACTATTTATATTAAATGAATAATATTTTCCAAATCAAGAGGTTTAAATTATCTAAGGATGACTTTTTCATAATTTTATGATATAGTGGAATTTTTGGGTAAAAATTAAATATCATATAAAGATATAATGCGATTTATGACATTATAATGACCCAAATAGTGAGGTAATAAATACCATAAAATGGATCATCGACCAAATATATCTTTTAGCATTAAAATAATGTGATTATAAATTTATTTTAATTATTTTATAATTCCTTAGTGAATCCTCTAAATTGAATAATAAATGTTTTGATTATAAATTCATTTCCATGAGTGTGTGACTCACCTCCACAAAACAAAGGCCTATATATTAATATCATTGGTACTATTAAATGTAAAATAATTATTTCCACACCACTTGTCAATAAACCATGACAGTAAACCATGGATTAGATTATGGTTTTGAATATTTTTGTGTCTAGTGTCAAAAACAAAAATAATAATGAATTTCCCATCCTTTCAAATATAAATCCACATAATAACAGATTCCTCTTCACTAAAACTCCTAGAACCCATTACTCTCTCTAATATAATCTCCATATATTCCTATAAAGGTTCCCAAATATCCAATTAATCCCCTCATATGCCATTGGGATCACACAACCAAGTAAGGGATCCGCACTTGCCTTCTGTTCTCATTTTTGTCCAAATTTCCTTATATTGGTACACCCTTTTTTTTTCAAGTAAAAATGGTGGGTTATGCTTTTTCACCTCCCCCATACCACCCTTAGTATTTTTTATTAAATATAGACCCATTTTACACTCATTTATCCCTCTTATACGTATATGTGCACCTGTTACCATTCTGAATTTTCGTATGGGATTACACTCCTCATTGAATTGAAGTACATTTATTGAGAGTAGTTCTTTTAATTTGTATTGATTGTAATAAAATAAGACTATAATAATTATATTTCTGTAAAATTGATCTTATTTCAAGGATTTATCTTTTATCCATACCCATTTGGACCCTTACCTATGCCCTTACTATACAAAAATTCTGTAAGAGAACTCTCTCTATCCTTTTTCTTCAAGCACCTATTTTATGTAATACCTTTTGATTTTTTATTTTCCTGATTTTGGATATATTCTTCCATACATAATTACTTTACTTTTTAAGTAATAATTTTTGGATCTTCCTTTCACTCCCATTAAGATTCACTTTTATCATTAATCCCACCTATTACTCAACCAAAATTCAATAAGGGGTTTTTTCTCCTCCTTCCCATTCAAAATCTTACTTAATATTATGTATCATAAATTCCTTTTCATATATTTTTTTTTATATACAATGATCCTATTACTATAAATTTCAATTATAAATGATGATAGACTCATTTCCCTTTCAATAACCCATTTTATGAACATCTATTGGTTTCTTTTATGCTACTGAAATTTCCCAAGGATTTTCAATTCCAAAATATTTGGGTAGTGAATACAATACCCATTCATCAATCAAGGTTATTCAATTTTATGAACATATGTTTATTAAATGTTGAATTACATGTATTTTTTCTCCATTCCTAGATTTTATAATAAACTATTCTGTAAAATGTGTCAATGTTATATAATATATGTGGAAAACATATGCATGAGATTGAAATGATTATGAAATATGTTCCTTAATAGCGCTCCAAAGCCTTTGGTAATGTTTATTATAACGATAAATCATGTTTGGATAGTGGTTTACCTGATTCCATTTAGGACATTTTCCCACCTTGTTGGGATATGTGTTTACCCGAATCTTTTATGTCAATGATGATGTTTTTATGTTGTTTACACATTTCCATGTTATGATATTCATGTTATTTCATGAATTTCTGTTGATGTTTCTTTTATGATCCATTGATATCCCTATTTCCGAATATTTATTCAATTAATCATGTTATTCATTTTTTACTCCCAAAATGGAATTTATAACACACCCTTTTCTTATATATGTACTCATGTTTTCCCATGCAACGCTATGTTTGATGGAATTTTGTGGTCATGTAAATGATGTTTTCTATACAGATGATGGATATTTTGTATTATGTTGTAATTTAATGTTCATATGTCCAAAATCAATTAAATCTCTCAATATTATTGGTTATATTATTCGCATGTTTATGTAATAAATAATTTTTCTGTCTGTAGTAATGACCGAGGTTGTTATAGTTGTTTTTTTTCAAAGGCAGTTTCATGGTGACGATATCTTTATAGAAGGTGGTGATGTATGATATCCACAATTGTAAATGGTTTATTCATCAAATTTCTAGAAATATGTACAATTATAGTTTTCAGCTACATTGGTTGCTCGGTTTGAGGTGGAAAATATCTTATATCATATCATGATGTTATATATGTCAACTTGTAAAATAATAGCATCAAAGGCCCTCTGGTTTGCTTCAACCATTACCCATCCCAAACAGGAAGTGGGATGAGATCACCCGTGATTATAATATTGGAATACCTCATAAACCCTATGAAAGTAATTCCATTTGGGTAGTAATTGAATTTTTTGTTTAATCATCACATTCCATTCAGATAAAAAATTTAATGAAAGGTTATGAGTTTGGTTGATTGTATGTTTAGGAAGTTGTAAGGATTCATGGTCTTCCTAAAGTTATTTTCCTGATTTTTACCCCTTTTAACACTCAATTTTAGTATGTACTTAAAAATTCATTGGGTTTTCATATTAACATGATCACGACATTCCATCAATACATGTATAATAAAACAGAGTGAGAAAATTAAATTTTGAAAGTCTTTATTCGTGCATGTTTTTTGGATTTCAAAGGATCATGGGAAAACAATTTTATATTTTTCAATTTTTTTATAATAATAATTTCCAATATTCAATTCAAATAAATACATTTTAAGTACACTATGGTCGTTCCTTTTAGTACTCTTTATGTTGGGATATGGTAGGTGAGACATCACAACTGGGATCGAGCCTTGCAAAACAGACATCTGAGAATGTCATGTTATTCAGGAAGTGATTATTGATAGCTCAAATTTTATAAAAATCATATTTTAGTCATAGGCTTGAAGATAATTAATTTTTTTGGGACATCTGGTGTTGGTGAATGTGGTTCCTCTTTGGTTCATCATCATTTGGGGAAATAGGTGAAGCTAACGTTGATTTATTAAGGGAATTCTGAAATCACAGAGTGGATTGGTGAGACAGAATACATGCTATATTTTATTATGATTATGAAAACAATTCATGATGAATTTCATGTCTCTCCATTGAAGAATCATAATCTGGAATCATTACATTCATTGAATTTTGGAGGAATTGGAAATAGATCTCTATTTATTTGTGTATAAAAGACCAGTGTGAATTATAGATTCCAAATAAAAAGAACTTTTCAAGTAGTATATCCCATTGGTCTGTGTCCCTTGGAAGAATAATAATGTCATTTAAAAGACTTGGGGGGAATAATTCGTAGGTTTGGAAAGAATACTCTTACATTCATAGTGATTATATATCAAGTTGAATTTCTGGGGATATTCATGGGGGGGATTACCACATCCTAAATATTCATTTTATGTAAACAAAATAATTTTTGATCTATATTTTTACATTAGATTAACTTTGAATTATTGGACCAAATTAAAAAAATTTGGTTCAACAGACTTCCGTGCATGGTTGGTCTAAAATTAGTAGTGACTGGGTGATCTACAAATGTAATAATGTCTTTAGTGTCATGGTGTGATAGGACCCACCACACGACCACCACATGATCGTACACCTCATACCACGTACTCATATAGTCGATGTAGATTTTAGGCCGATGATACCACGTAGATTGTGCATGCTCAGTCAGACTGTATGATGTTGTTGTGCTGTGGGTCCTCCCTTGAGAGAGAATACATCGCAGTTTCTAAATGGTTTATTAAATAATGTTAACTAATCACATTACCTAAAAATCTCATTAAAATTTAGGTTTAATTTTTTCACATAGATTTTAACCCTAAACCCATCTTTTCACCTCCCAACTAAGGATCTCACTCCCTAGGTGTTTCTCTATATATTTCCTACTCAATTAGGGCTCTAATTTTGGGTCATATTTCTGTGGTTCATCCATGATTCATCGGGTAAGTATCCTCCTTCCTTTGATTCATACCTTATTCTAGGGATTCCATATTTTTCATGTGGTTTCTCTTCCCTAGTGGCTAGGGCTATGATTTTATGGTTGGATCATGAATTGTTGGGTTTTATGTTTATTTTTAGGGGTTGATCATGCATTGTTAAGGTGTGATTGACATGGTGTTGTAGTTTTACATCGAATATTAAGAATTTTAAAAATAAGGTAGTTTATTATATGAGTAAATATTATTTGATAATTTTATATTATTTCATGATAATTTTTAGATGTTATATGATTTATGTGTGTGATGGAAGGTGGTTATCAAAATTATTTTTATTGAATATGGATGAACATTGTTTTTATATAAGAAATGTGGTATATTATTCTTGTAAACACTAATTGTGCAGCTTTAGTTTATTTTATAATTTTTTTCTACTTGTTTATAAAATAGTTCAAGTGGTGGAAACCATGTTTGGAGTGGTTTTTGGGTGTGTGTTTTGTTTTAAAAGAGTATATCTTGGTGTGAAATTCGTGTGTTCAGAGGTGTATTGGATTGTTTTATTCTTGAAATCTGAAAGTGTTATTTTATCTAAAATGTGGAACCTAATTTAGTTCAATGGGAATCCTGTGTAATTATGGGTGTAGAATATGACTATTATAATAGTGATACAAATGAATTTTTATCTTGATTTGCCTTTGAGGGATTGGATATGACAAAAGTAACTACATATTTGTAATGATTGGAGACGACTAGGCCCATGGGGTGTCCCCTCCTAGTGCCTCATACATGTGAAAATGGTTTTCATGGGTAATATTATGAATTTTAAAAATATATGAGGTACCTAGATACCCTTTTATAGCTAATGTATATAGGTTTTCTCTTATAACTATTGTTATTTGGTTAAATCACACTTACCATCAGAATACATATGATTGGATGATTATTTCAAAATCAATCACGTTATCTTTTAATGTTTTTTTATAATGCTGTTAAACTTAAACAAAATTATGACTTTTTTTATTAAAACATTAAATATATTTATCTTCTAATGTTTTTGACATGGAATATATTGTTTGTTGTCATCCTAATGGGCTTAGGCTCACATCCAACATAAACCATTTTCTTTAAGTAAACGTGGTATTTTTTGACATAGGTTAGGAAAATGCTATGGTGATGGTGGTTTGGGTTTCTATTGGATATCATCAGTGTGACTTTATAGTGGTAACTTGAGGGAATTTTTCATCTCTAGATGTAGTGGTTATTAGGTTAGTTTTATCCCATTTTGTTTCTAGAATTTTTTATTTTTTATAAATCATGTAAGTCGCATCAGGATATTTATATGGCTTGATTTATTATTAATTTTCAGTTTTAGATTATTGAATTGCTGGTCATTATATTTTTACACCATTGGTTAAATCATTTCAATTTTTAATTTTTGATACTCAGGAACTGGTTGATAACTTATGGGGATTAGTAACGCCCTTTGGCCAATGCCACAAACTAAGTAGGGTGTCAGTTCATTTGACAATTGGGATGGGTTCGTGATAGTCTTAGATGACACTGTATGTTACAATGGATACCTCTCCAATGACTCTATCTATCGAGAATCTGAAACCAACACAAGACATATATGGTGTCTAACCCCCAAATTGATACCTCTCAAGGATATCATCATACCTCAATTATACCACCAGTGAAAAATTCCAAAGTAAAAAATCCACAAAACATATAACACAACCTCATCACCATATAGCCATAAACTACATCCTTACAAAAAAACAGAACTACACATCCATTTCAACATCTAAAAGTCCCAAAAAAACATAGGTGGTAACAAAAAAATCGAACTAGCAGAAGAATATGAATTTGGGAATTTAATCCACCATATATAAATATTTTATTTTATGGTTTGAACACACTCACCCACACACATTTAATCGCATCATAAATAATACATATTGATTAGGAATTTGGTCATAACATTTTTATATATCAGGAATTTACCACACGTGATACCTCAATCACATAGAAATACATTAATCTAATAGAACACAAGGGTCTGAACATTAAGTAAATTGTAAAATAGAAAAATATGAAATAAACAATAATAATACTATTGGGAATGAATCAATGTACATCATCCCAAGAACACTATTTTAGGTCACCATGCCTCCACAATATGTTATCCAAGGGAATGGTTTTCTGTATAACACAATCTGTTAGAGATCCAAGAACTCTACTAGCCATTCCTTGAACATAACATCTACCACGATATCTATATTTCCCCATTCCATTACATGGTGGGGATCATGATGAAACCACTGAAGCTATGAGACTTGGAATATGTTTTCAATCCTCTAAAACTATGGTATAATCACTAATAGATACACTACCTCTCTATCATTCCCCAACACCTCATAAGTCCCCATAAAAATTTGGAAAATCATAATCCCACTTCCAAAACTCATATTAATATCCCAAAGAGAATACTTCAAGAATATCTGTTCTCTAACCTCGAACAACATGGGTATCATATTATTTTCAAAATAAAATAGTATTTCAGCAAAATTCATTCAACCTCTTATTAAAAATAGAAAACATCACTTTTTTGCTCAAAACCACGTTGGGACCAAGAACATCTACCTCTGGAACCTCGCTCAAGGAAAATGGAGAATGGCACTATCTGATGTACAAATCCTCATACAGACCCATGCAAATATATGTGTGGGAGGTATTATTATAATAAAACACAACCGATGGATGGATAAATACCCAAGATCAACTATAGTTCATGAGAAATTACTGAAATATATCCAATAATTTATATATAGTATTTTCTATCTACCAATTCATTTGATGATAGAATGATATGATGTGGCGCTGAGCCCTGAGTGCATGTTGTAGTCCCGTTTTGATGCATGAGTTACAATGGTCATCTAGATCTAAGTCAATTGGCCTTTAATATCCATGAAACCACACAACCTCATCCACATACATATTATCCAAAGTATACAATGCACATGACTCATTTATCACGTCTAAATGTGACAACATTGTCAACAAATCTATGAAAACTCGGATATCATCAAGAAATCGCAGAACTCTAGGTAATACTATGATAGAATCCATCAAAATTTCTTCCCATTTCAACTATGGAACATTCTTGTGTTACAAAAAACCTCCTGGAATATGATTTTCAAAAATTTAATTCTATAATACCATGTAATTCTCCACAATCTATGCCACTACCCCTTTCAACACATGACAAAAAAACTAAAACATTAAACAACGAAATATATTTTGCGCTCCTTGTAGTACAACTAATGTTGATGTATGAAACTCCTGAGAGACCACCTTGCATCATAATCAAAATAACAAACCTCCCAGAAAATAGAAATTTGTTTCGATGATCCTTCAACCATTTATTTAGAGAATCACCATCGATAACATAGTCATACATCACCTCTCCCTTGGAGTCTCCCCCCTAAGAATCCTCCAACATTCAAATCAGATATTGTTTTATAGTCATCCTAGAAACGAAATCCTAGACTATCAACCAACATGAATTTATGGGGATTTAATGCAACTCAATAATTACCTTCCATGATTCCCCTAACTCATGAACAACATCCTTGTCCAATATTTAACTCAAAGATTCTACCTCTAGATTCTATTTTTCTAAGGTGTAGGAGCTCTAAAATTCATAAAACTAAAGAAAATTTATCCACCTTTACTATTGTAAATTTAGATTATGTTGATAAAATCTATACCACAAACCCTTTGTATATGTGAATTCCACAATGTGATCCACATTTATGATTACATTCCAAATCTTCTGCACAAAACCAACCAATTCCAACTACAAATCCATGATTGAATATTTATTATTAGAGGGGAATAAATTTATAGAGCCAAAATATAACACTTCCATATACTACATAGACACATATCCAAATCTTATACAATAACATTCATATAACACATTAAACAACACACCATCATTAGGAAACTCAATCATTAGTGAACTAACCTACTTTTCCTTCAAGTAATTGAATGGATTCTAGTACTGATTAGTCCACAAGTAATTATTGTCCTTCATGGTAAATGTTGCCTATGTGGATAGAAATCATGTGATATTTTGTGTGATCATATAGTAATAAAATAAAAAAGACTAAAAAACTATGAACCTGTTCCTCATTCATGGTTTCTTCCCACGAAACAATTTCTTCAACTTTTTCCATGTTCACTGCCACATCCTCATGAAACCCCACATGAAAATGTAATGTCAATTATAATGAATAAAACAAAAATATTTACAACATTCCACAATGATAGTGGATTTTAACATACATCATAAATTCTCTGAGATGATTGGCATGCTGCTCAACTGACAACAATTCCATCAATATATAATTGAATAATACTCTATAAAACCTATCATGGAATTATTAGACCACTAAGTGTGAAACAAATATAAATAGGTATAGTGAAATTTTAACATATAATGGGACTATTGAAAATTTCAACGTTACAATAAATTCATATGAGAGAATTATTTAGGATATCGACCTAACTCAACATCCATACCACAAATCGATCCTGAAATCCCATATTGCCCCTCTCACCAGTTTGAATGGATCATTTATCCTTGGAAGTGTGTAACAGTTCATGATATTACCCTAATTATACATATAGTTTCCTATTCAATGCTATATATTACAATAATCTTTCATGTAGATAAATAATTAATCACCATGCAGTGACACACCTGGCCCAATAAACATTTCAACGTCAGATCATCTATCAGAATCCTCAACCACCACAACAGAACATGTGTAATCGAATAACTATTTAATAAAAAAATAGTGATAGATAATGTTCTCTTTTAATTTAGTTTTGGATCAAAAAACAAATATATGGTTCGTTGATGGTTTCTAAAACCCCTGAAGTTTTTTGGATTTGTCATCCAACTCACATCAATTCAATTAATTTATAGGTGGTTTATTTGAACTATCACAAAATGATTTTTTAGTAGTGTTTTTCCATCATTATAAATACTAATGTCATAGTTACATATTATGACACCACAATTCCCTTTCCATTTTTTAGTAGGGGAATCCACCACTAAATAAATATTAGCCTTATATAGTGTCCATATAAATCATAGTTAAACAAAAAATTTAAATATATAATGGATTTTTAAATTGTGAATATATATAACTTAAAATACAACTACAGATTATTCACCCATATAAGAACCCAAAAAACATAATTCACAATAAGAATCCCCATAATAATATCATCATATATGAATATGATTCATTAAAAAGTATAACATCCTAATATAAGACAATATAATTAATATACATATAGAATTAAATGCCATCCTATATTTAATTACATAATTATTTCATCAAAATAATAAATCACATTATGGGAACACCCCACGAAATAGTAAATCCTACACTATGGGGAAATATCTGCATTTTGAATATAAGATAGTATGCCATTAACATGTTCATTTACATAGATATTTTCACATCCAATGATATAGACAACTATGATATGAATAATCAAACAATGATGTGATCAACATATTAAATAATAAAAAATATAACAAATAACCATATTCCACATGTAATAAATAATTAATAAATTTCCAATTTCAAATATTAAAATAATCATAAAAAATTCAACTCAAATTACATTATGTGGAAAATGACTTTTTAAATCATCACACAAGAGGATCTCAAAAAGGGTGATCAAATCATTAATAAAACCCATTTTATGTACATCCATATAGACCATTGAAATAAACAAATAATTTTATTTTATATATTGAACATGGAATGAAATTTTAAAAAAAACTTTTTAAAACATTTATTCCACCATTATGATGCGATTTAAACCTAAAAATATCATTAGAAGAAAAAACCCTATTAAAATCGTTAAATCATTTGGAAACAAAAAATTTAAAACCACACCATTACTATCCTCCAATTTATTGAAAATGGAATATTTTTATTCATCACACACATTTGTCATACACAACATCTATCATAAATATAATCACTTACAATTCTCTTAAAATATTCTAGGGAAAGAATGAAATGCATTGAATAAATTTCAAGAACCCATCATGGGTTATGTAAGGTATAGATACATATGTACCATTAACTTACAAAAATTATTTAATTGACGGTTTTCAGGGCCTGTTCACAGTGTTCTGGGACTTGTGTGTTATTCCAATGGTGAGATATTCCAGCAGTTTTCCATTTTTCTTATTTTATGGTTATGACTCATTCTAGTAGTGACTAATTTTTTGGTGACTCTTTCTTGTAATGACTCATTTTGTCCATGAATCAATCTGGAAGAGAATCAAAATATAAGTCACTCATTCTACAGGTGGCTCACTCTAGAGGTTTCAGATTTTGGAGTTGAATCACTCTGACGATGAATGGTTTTGGTAGTGACTCATTATGGTGGTGACTAATGCATATTGGTAGACCATTATGAAGGTGACTCAATATGGAATTTATTAGTTTGTATTGGTGATTCACTCGGTTGTTTAATAATATTTCTTTTTGGTTACTCATTTTGGATGTGACTCACATTAGTGGTGACTCATTTATGGTGGTGACTTATTTCTAGTGGTGACTCGGGAGAAATGATTCATCTTTTTCCAAGAAAAATATAAATTTCTTTCACTTATTACATATTTTATGAAAATAAATTTGTTTAATAAGGTAATTAACAAAATTTAAATCCATTTCTAAATAAATTAATAATATATTGTGTTTTTAAAAAGTGTTAATTTCTTTAGAATGTTAAAAATGCATGTTTTTAATGAAAACATCCATTAATGGTGAACTGAATCATTTGAAATATTATTTGATTTATATTTAATCTCTATAAAGAGGAGATATTGATTCATTCATTCCTTCTTTATTCTATTTTTAAAAGTGGTTAAAAATTATTTTTAATTGTGGTCATAGAATGTACTGATGCAATTGGTTAGTGTTCATATTGTCAAAGAGGTACTTTCATTATATAAGCTCACCCCCAATTTTGTTTCATCAATTTTTTTAAGGGAATATTATTACAAGTAGTTTAATCTACCATTTCTTCATATCTATATCATACCGGAGGGGATTATTTTTTCATATGTTGTTAAAATGGTTAAATATAGATTAAATAAATAATGAATTGTATTAAATTTAATTAAATAGTTTTTGGGAATGTAAAGTGTTATCAAATTTTTTTTGATTTATTTTTATTTTATTTGATAATATTTGTGTGTGGTCATAATTCCTTAATTAAATATTTTCTGCTGGTGGTGTGAGTATGCTACATCAATTTTTTTTGAATCCTCTATTTATGTTACTATTTTTTTAATATAATAGAAATGTCTAAACACATATATTCAATCAATGCAATGTTTTTTCCATGATCTAATTGATTATTTGATATCAATATTTTGTATTCAATTGAAATTTAATAAGATATACATTTTTAATTTGATGATATCCATTTTCATGTACATGTTTTAATGTATATTATTGGTATTGAAGAATTTGAAAAATTGATAATAATTATTAGAGAGTAAAATTGATTTCTGTTTATCATTATTATTTTTCTAGGGTTGTGTAATTTGTCTTGGAATATGTCTTGGGGGACCTACTGTGTTGTTTGTTAACTTTTTAATAACTGGTATGTGGGAATTGTGGGCCTTTATATACTGGTTAGTATCCATTTAATTGTTAATTTTTATTTCTATACGCTACCAACCCACATTGAGCACTATATGTTGATACCTTTATAGTCACATAGTGGTGGTATTTCCTATCATCCTAGTGGTTGGATGGATGGCTAGAAAATTACTCTTCCTTGCACCATGTACTAATCAATAAAGTCCTAGGTATCTT
Source organism: Viscum album (assembly GCA_963277665.1). Taxonomy (NCBI): domain Eukaryota; kingdom Viridiplantae; phylum Streptophyta; class Magnoliopsida; order Santalales; family Viscaceae; genus Viscum; species Viscum album. The sequence continues at coordinate 560,353,556 of OY728147.1, read as the reverse complement.
TGGGTGAGTGGTTAGGTGTTGTCACATGTGTCTTCAGAATGATATTTAATGTATAGATGAGGTTTGTGTGGGTGGGATGTGATGCTGAATTATATGATGTGTGGTCTAGGTGTGTTTTAGAGAACTATGTTTTGGGATGTGGTACTAGTGTGTTCACGAATATTATCTTTTCAAATATTTGTAAGAGGAGGGACTTCCATGACGTCTGTCATCGGGGTGTGAGAGAATCTAATCTATGGGAAAGTCGTGTGGGTACCATGTCAAAAAATATGGGTTATATTTTATTATATTACATGGATACATTATTTTGTGAGTGAGAATTGGTGTGGTGTGTGTTATCGTAAGTCAATAATTTTGGTGATGTTATGTTATTATATATTCTCAGGGATGTATTATTATATCCCGTCTACCTGTGTATGAATGAAATTGGGTTTTCAACACTGTATATTTATATGACTACATGATGTAAATGGTCTTATTTTATTTCTTTCTAGGATGATTATGTGGACCATTCACGACGTTACAATGTCAACCCATGGGATATTAGATGTCTTTCATCTTATTTTTTTGGGTATTTACTCTTATGAATTTTTTTATCTAAATAATTTTTATAGATTCAAAATTAAAGGATGTGTTTTGGATTTATTTTATATTAGTTCGTTGAATTGATTGATGTTGATTCATTATATCTCCCAATCTTGTTTACCAATAAAGGAAAATAACTCTGATATTGCGATATTTTTACACCATGGTGGTAGTCACAAATATAGGTCCAAATGAGGTGGGACTCAGGGGGTCATTATTATAATGTATTCATTAGAATAAAACAATTATTTTGAGCAAGTATATATAAATAAATGAACTGTAAGGGAAATAATGAAATATTATTGAGAAACCAAAACTTTTTTTTTAAATCACCATTTTAATATTATTATATCATATGTTTAGTTATGCATCCTCTCATAATTAAAAGTGAACCATGATCACTACGCGAGGAACATTGATAGAAACCCTTTCGGTCTCTATCTCAACTAAATTCTACCATCACATGCATGACATTTTTGTTTAGTAATATGAAGTGTTTATTTGAATTTAAACATTAAACCAATAAATAATTGTATACTAAATTATTTTGATGATATGTGAATTTCCTACTCACTACCATCCATTGATGATATATAAAATGGGGTAGATCTAGTTGTCTTATGTAACAAATCAATCAAAACATTATTTAGACAAAAAATAGAATCTTTCTTCATTATGTGTTCCCCATGATCTGAATTATACCTTTCATTGCAACAAACTATATATTATATTTTCATGGTATAGATTATATGCAACCAATAGTAGTTGTTGATGCAATCCTCAATCTATTTACAGAGACCTATGATACGAATGTTCCCAAAAATATGATAGGATATTGAATGATAATCAAACTGAATCATTATTCAGGAGAATCAGCGCAAAAAAAATATTATGAATTGAAATATCATAAACCAACAATCAGCTATATGAAATAGATAATTTTATTATATAAATATATAAAATATGGAAAAAATTACCAGAATTGAAGTTTTTATGGAAAAAATCAATCTCCCGACATTTCAAGGGATGATTTTTTTACCTCAAATTTATCAATTTTTCAATAAAATTTATCAAATAACTAAAATGTAATTTAATAATAACGTATAAATTTCCACATCATTTCATATGAATGATTATATGTATAACTATGATTATAAAATAATATATATTTTTAATACTCCATGTTTCTCATGATGATTGATATCAACAAAAAACATCATTTTCTCTCTAGGTGCCCCTTAGTGTTCCTTATAAAAAAAATTTGGTGGTCAACGATTTATCATTTAATTCATTCCATAATATCTTTTTATGATCCTTCCCTTTCATTAAAAAATTTTATAGTGAGCACATTCGTGTAATATGTTCTAATATAGTATATTGAAATGAAATCTAAACAATGACATTATGATTTTAAATATTATAATTGAATAACATAATGAACTTGAATTACCCCACTATGTATAATAATTATCATTATTAGGGAGTCAAAGAAGTTAGTTTTCCTAGATTGAGTCACATGCCACTATTAAGAAAATTTAATGGGAAAGGTAATTGTATATGATTCCATCTAGATTAGAATATGGACAAATAATCTAGCAGCATCATCTGTAGGGATCCCATAAATGTATAATGAGACAATATCTTCAATCCATTTATAATTCATATATATAAAATGTTCATGAATCTATCCATAGTAAGAATGATTGAATATTTTATTACAAAATTTAGTAGTAAAACTAAGGTGCAGTAAATCTATTCATATTAAAATTTAAATCAATAACTATCACCCTCAAATATCCTCAAGAAGAAACAAAAGTGATGAAATGTTCTATCACTACTGATCCGACTAAATAGGGATGAACTATCTGAAATATTGATTGGATGGAGAATGAGGGTCTTCCAGATTTTGAATGAAATAAAGTTATGGGAAACACTGATGGTTCCAAATGGCGGGCGTATCATCTTTTTTGGAGGGAGGCCAATGGATCATTATCATTTAGTGAGGTCGAGGGAACGTCATTTAGGTATTGACTGTGATTTCTGAAATTTGTATTCCTTGTCATTCATTTGGTTTAATTAAGTAAAATTAAAATTACTTCCTATATATCTAAACATTTGTGATGAATATATAATAAACAACAATAGATGTATAGTAATTAAAAACAAAATGTACATATATATGATATTGAATGACTACATATTTAACATAAGTATTTGATATATTAAGGGATTAATGCACATAAAATAATTTTGACATTAAATCATTTCATTTTCATGATCCATAATTATTTATTATACATCATCCAACCTGGATAATATAATATTATAAATATTAGGATGAGAAATTATTTATTGTATAATGTTGATGGGATTCAATGTGACATGAATTTTTTCTGATGCATCAGCCATATCACACATGTCTCTTTATATTATGTGAAAAAAACTCATCAACCATCATCCAGGAAAACTTCTTCTTTATATACCATTTTTAAATGTGATGATAATATATAAGGATCAGGTAATTCATGCTGACTAAAATCTATCATGATATAGAGGATTACATAATAATATTGCATTGAATATTTTTTTCATTCCCCTTGAAATGTCATCCCTCATTTATATGAAATAAACAAATTAAAATAGAACTCCGTTGAATATTTTTGATTGTATCATGGAATTTTATATAGTATTTCAATTAAGAAACTATAGGTATACCACGTTTCTTTGTTTTCAAGCCCAATTTCCTAACTACTATCTATTTACATTAAAAGCATCAAGTTTTCTTGCATGTTATAGAGGACCTCGATACTTATGAAATAAATTTTATAGTCTATTCTTTGATCTCATGATCATTAAATATTAATAATAATTATTAGATTTATCAAATTCATATAAACCTAATATAAATATTGATAGAAATATTTGTGATCATACATGATGTGAAAACCATTCTACAAGATCATTAGTAACATTATTTGTTATATATTTCTCATTTATTATTTAGTATCTCATACGTCTCATTGTTTGTTTCCTAAGCACATAAAAATAATATCTTCAAATTTACTATTAAAAATTAGATATCTATGTTCTTATAATAATTTTATTTCCATTAGTGTATTATTCAAGATTCTTCCAATTGATCGACCAATAGAATGAATTATTTTTTATTTCACATGTAGTTGATATTGATATGATTTGTTGTCAAAATTTATAAATTTATTGAATATGGTCTCAATATCATCCAAGTATTTAGATGAATTTTATGACACTCCTCTTCTATATTTCCAATAAAAATTGATCCCCTGGTATGAATGTTTCTTTCCACATATGATATGATATGTCTATCATTTCATTGAAATAAAATGAATAACATATATGTTTACATTTAATGAATTTCATAGAATATTTAAATTTTGATTAGAATAATATTAATAAATCACATATCTACTGGATACATCTATAGACAATATGTGGGGACTCTTAATTTTGTTTCCTCAACCAAATGTATAGTTAAATGCATCATGACTCTAAAAAACAATGGAGGAACAATAATTCCATTGAAAAAATGTTTCAATAAAAATCACTCCAGATGTTTTTCAAGATAATATTGATGATTTTTTTTACATTGATGTATAATTAATGTGAATAATTGGAGTATAACCACTATAACCATTTCAGGATACAATATATACAATTCCACTAGTAGAAACTATGTAACAAAATCTATGAATCATGAAATTTTAATCCATGTAACCTATAAATAATTAAGATAACACACCATGATATGTTACTTGAATACACATCCAATACTTTCACATGAATTAAAACTATATTGAATGAATATTTATCTATATTTTTTATTGAAAAAGTTTCCATTGAATTTTCTCTATTCCAATATGTCTAAATATCCAGCTTTATCTTCATATTTTTTAATTCATTCTCTCCATTGATATGATCTTTAAATTTTCCACACTCATTCAGCAATGTGAAGACCAATTTATAAAAAAATATTCCATATATCCATAACATCAAGATTATGCAACAATAAAATTCTTCTTATGAATTATTCATGAATATATTTTTATTCCTCCATTTTTTCATAAAATTTTTACCTGACGATAAACATAAATATAATATCCCACTATCATTAAAATGATTCACCGTGCGTAATTATGAATCATTATTTCTATGTATGGAAAATAATTCATAACCTGTCAACATCGTTGGAGGTGTTTGACGTTCAATATATCCATGAAATTTTGAAATGTTCAACTGCAATTTATGGTGTTCACCAAGAAATCATTGATGGTATATGAATAAAAAAAATTCAAGGCAATGTAGACATTTTTTTATCAAAATCAATGTAACAAATAGGATTATCTAAATATATATAAGGGTTTATAAATGATAAGATCCATTGTCTTGGAATGTCAGTAGTGGTCCAAATTAGGGAAGTATACATTTTTAAGAACTTTCATGATGATTCATCAAATCTCTCAACACCATTTCTCCATAACTCCTATAATTCATCAACTTGATACTGAATGTATACATAAATATCATTTCTGAACAGTTTTATCATGAATAATAATCTAAATAAAAGAAATTATTTTTATACACATCCATGGATATTGATTGTAAGGGATAAAAAACTAGAAAAATTCAATAACATGTAGTCAAAGTCTCAATTGGGTTGAACCCCAGGACACCCAATCCCAACCACACAATCCATGGATCATATGATAAATATAGATTTATTGAATCAACTGACTTCTAGGATCGTGAATATCTTTAATGTCACATTAAGTATTTATTTTTGTATCATTAGAATTAAACTTTATGTGCTTGTCTTTTTTTGATTACATGGATAATATTTTCAATTGAGGATTAAAATTGATGTATTAGAAAACCATTATAGGAGTATTATATTTCTTAAAATTTAAATTTTTTTATCTATATCAACTCCCAAAATCATCCATTGAATTCCATCTAGAAAATGGATGTTTTATGTTAATCTATATACATAAATACTCTCCCTAATAATGAATACAATCACTTTAACATAAATGTATTTTTTAATAATTTATACCATGATTATTAATAGATTTATTCTTATCATAAAATGACTCATGAATCATTTATTTTTATAATTCATCACCTAATAATTAAAATATCATTGACATAGCATTATTTGTATTACTTCACGAGCATTTGATATGAAGCAACCTCAACAGAAATATATGTTTTGAATATTTCAAACATCCACTATATAGCTCATGATTTCCATCATCAACAAAAGTATTTAAGTCATTTTTCCTATTAGTTAAGTTCTACATTACATTAGTATCCATTTAATCAGTGGGAGGATCCAATAATATGTTACAATCTCGATCTTGTTTTCCAATAGTCCCAAAAAACATCACATATCATGTTACAATGTGTAGCTACCACCAATAGTGATTACGATATTATTTGATGTTGATGTTGTTTTATTTGAAATCCATAAATCATTTTTATAGTGTTTTTTATTTTATTGTCCATTGAAGATTATGTTTTTAGTTAATTACAATTATTTTGTAAAACTCTAGAAATTCAACGATTTTTTTATTATATGGGAATTTTGTGAGCTCGTGAAAATTGACGGTGCGTGATTCCGAGGCCCGGTGTGCTGGGAATGAATTTGTTTAGTTTTTTTCTGGTACGTTCTGTAAACCTATGAGTGGGTTTTTGTATCATTTAAATCGGTGGTATAAATTGAAATCTGAGGGCACCGTTAAACTCGCAGTGCAAATATTCGCGTAAGGAGACCATTAACTCGACCGCAGTAGACCAAGGGTGAAATATCGTTTTTCCATTATTTGTGGGAAAATAAAAATAAAAGTATTTAACATTTTATTTTTATTCATGGAACCTCTTATGAATTTAATGTAGTGGACCACCTGAACCATCTTAATGAGAGAAACCCCGTGAGCATCCTCATTAAGGAGGAATTAACCCATGGACTTACTCCCCATTAATTATTCTCCCATTTAATTATGAGTCGTCAAGTGATTGATGTTTCCTACATGTTTTGTGCCAACAATTTAAAATTGGACATACCGTTTTTATTTTGGATGGATATTTTATTTTGAGAGCATTCATTGGGAAAAGGGTTGGAAAAGTTTTTGGGAGAACATGGAGGAACACATCCTCCCATGAAGAATGCTTCTTTAAATTATGAACGCTGACGTTCTCCATCAACCTCGACTCCTTTTTCTTGACATCCTCCAACAGTGGACGTCTTCAACAATGAAAAACCACCTCCATCGAAGAGAGTTTATCTGACGAACAAGATCGGGATCAGAGGCATGTGTCGGGTGTGACGAACATCGACATCTTTGACTTCTCTCTCGCAACACAACAACAAACCATCGAAGAAGGGGTTTAATTATTTGTTATTATCAATTCCCATGTTCATAGTTTCTAAACAATAAAAGAGAATCAACTCACTACCTAGTTGATCTACGAATGATTTGTTTTTCAGGTTTGGAAATAATCCTTGTTCGAGGTTATAGGGCTTGAAGTTATTCATTCATGACATGTTTGAGACACTTTCTACCGCAATAACATGGAGAGTGTCCCAAAAAACATGGCCTAACCTCTATACTGTTCATTTTTAATGATGTCTTCTTTGTGATGGATGAAACCAGCAATGTGACATGGTGATGAACGAATGCGGTGGCCAGCACACCGCCATCCGTGACGAAGGAGAAAAATGAAGGGCGGCTGGCCAAGCTAGCTTCCGGTGAAGACACCGCACGTGACCACGCCACACGGCCCCTGTGGAATCACTGTATCGCCGCCCTCTATGCCACCTCGCAGCTCCGCCGATCCCACATCACTCTGCACCACCCTATAGCCTCGCTTCCCCGTGGCCCGACTGCACTGTGGCCCTCCAAACCACCCCTCGACCTACCCGTTGTGAGGCCCTCCGCGCCACCCCGCGACCTCACCGTCGTGAGGACCTCCGCGCCCCCACACGGCCTTGCCGCCTTGTGGCCATCTGCTCCACCATGCATCCCTCCACGCTACCCCACGGCCTTGCCGCCCCACGTCCCTTCGCGCTTCCCCATGACCACATCTCCTCGTGACCCTCTGTGCCGCCCCGTGTCCCTCCACGTCGACCGACGACCTCAATCGTCCTGCTGCCTCATGGCCGCATCACCTCGCGGACGTCCACACTGCCCCATGGCCTCGCCGCCCTGCTTCCATCCACAACGCTCTGCGGCCTCGCCACCTCGTGGCCCTCCCTGCTGCCCTCCACAATGCCTTCCGGTCTCACCACCCTGCTGCCAACCACACCGCCCCACGACATCGCTGGGTGGTGCAGCCTCCATGGCCCATGTGGCCTTCGTGGCCCTCATGACCTCTACGTCCACCACATCCTCCGCGGCCCTCACTGATTTCATGGACCCAACAACCTCGACAGCCCTCGCGGCCTTCGCGCCACACATCATGGACTGTGCCGAACCCACTGGGGTGGACCAGACCCAGTGGGCTGGGTTGGTCCGATCGGGTTGGACCAGACCCAGGCCAACTTCGAACCATTATCTCTATCGGCCATAACTTTGGCAACGAGCGTCCACTTGACAAGCACTCTACGACAATTCAAACCTTGGAGTGAGATTATTCCTTTGAGTATAACCCACTATATATTTGGATAACATTGGATTATGGTCATGTTTGATCGAGTACAAATCCAATTGGGCCCTCGAGACTAAAAGGAGAATAACTCATAGGTCGGGCGGCCAATTGAATCATCATCTATTTCATTGAGACCCCTATGACGTGGTGGTACTTTGAGATACATCTTCATGGGACTTCGTGGAAGTTGGTGTATCAACCACTGGCATGTGGAGTAGACCCTCCCAGAGACAAGCGAGCATAGTGTGGAAACCGTGGAGCTCGCAGTGACATGAAGAATGAAGAGTGATCCTGTGTGGTTCAGCACCAAGTGGTCTTGTGTGGGTCAATAGCGAGGGACCTTTGTGGGTCACCACCTAGAGATCCCCTGTGGTTCAGTACCTAGAAATCCTTTTTGAGTCATCACCGAGCAATAATGTGTTGGTCAGCACCAAGTTAACCTTTTTGGGTCAGCACCTAGCGGTCCTGTGTGGGTCATCACCTAGCGGTCCTATGCGGGTTAGCAGAAAATCCTCTAAATAGAGTAATAATATTCTGTAGTTACATCTAATAATCTCTACTATTGTACCAATGAAATACCTGCTGTGAGATGAGTCTGTACCTTGTGGTACATTAATTCATTGTAATACCTTGGTGGTATTGTTCTATGTGACGTACATGTGTGGTACTTACCTTCTTGGTATTCCTTCCTTCGTGGAACAATGGAGCTTTGGTATTTTGAGTTGGACTCTGTGTTTCCAGATTATTGAGATGTGTATACTTGATAACTTATGAATATCAATGGGAATATACGTATGTAAGGTTGTCTGTTTTTTTTTTGCATTTTGTTTTATCCTTGGAGGATTTTGTGTGTCCTAGAGGGTCTAGGGGTCCTTACTATGTATCATTGTACTCAAATATGCATGGGATATTCCTGCACCTTCTCTTGTTTGGTATAGACAACAGACAGTGCTGATCGAGGATGAGGGTGGCTGGGTTAGACGGGGCCCATAGGTGGACCATATTGCATGAGGGTATGTAGTGGAGACGGGTGGACATGGAGTGTTGAGGAGTCGATCTGTACCTACCCATTAGGTAGGAACATCAGAGGACGACCCCATAGCTACATTTCTTTCTCTTCAGTTGTATTGTTTTTCAGTTTTACTTGAAACATTATTGTTGGTCTTTTATAACAACCCTTTTTTACTTTCGACAGTCTTTTTTCTATTTAGTTTACTTGTGTTAGTATCATGTTGTGTTCTTGGTTGTGTGTCTATAATGGATATAAATTCAATCCTTTCCTGGTTTTAGAGAATATGCCTTTCGATTCTAGTCTGAATCCCCTGGCCTATGGAAGGCAGGCTTGGGGTAGTCCCAACACAAGCCCCGAGGGACGGGTCATGACAAATTAGTACCAGAGGAGTTAGTTATACCGTAGAACATATGACTCTGAACATTATTTTTAATGGAAATAATGATATGTTTAGTGAGTGTGGTTATCTGTTAATGGAATCATGTTTTTGTGCGGTGGGTGATGTCTTCATACACATAGACCCTGAAATCTTATTTCAGACTCAGTGCACATAAAAAATGATTTCATGTCTGTTCTAAAGATTTTTTGTTGTCATCTCATTGATTCATCTCAGAAGGTATAAATTTTTTATTGTGGCACACCTATTTCTTTTTCCGAATCCTCCACGTATAGAGCTATTTAGGGTTCTGGTTATAGTATGCACTGATATCCCACCGAGCGATGAGGCCTCAGTGCATCGACCTCTTCCAATAGAGGCACCAATGCTACCATTACCCATGGGGTCACCAATGCCACCGTCCCTAGCAGTATATGGTTCATCCTACTTGAGTGAATTGCATGAGATATATTTCCATATTCCACCTATGTTTGGGGGAGAGACGAACCCACAAGTGGCTGAGGTATGGTTGGGGACCATGGTGAGAGTCTTCCGACATGTAGGGACCCCAGCCGATCATATGGAGATCCTTGACGAAAGACTTCTACAGGAAGCATTAGGTAGATGGGGGAGCATGATCCTCCAGATTCATGATGAGCTGACACTTCATTTGGTAGGCATCGAGATCCCGTTTCATGCAGTTTTAATCCCTGTGACTCTACACGCAGTGCACCGACATGTGCTTCTTCATCTTTAGTAGGGCCGCATGATTGTTTCTCAATACTCATCAAGGTTCAACGACCTCTCATGATACTCCACTAATATTGTGTGGGATCCATTTTTCAGGGCTCGGACCTTTGAGCAAGGACTCAAGAGGGTGGTTAGGGCTTTGATGATCTCACTCAACATCCGGATGCATGCATGGGTGTTAGAGCGAGCCCTCTTAGTGGAGAGTTTTCTTGGTGAGATATCACCAGCAGCGAGACCCACTATCATTAGTCATGTAGTGGAGTCTTCTACAGGTGGCAGCAGACAGATGTCACAGAATTCCATGTGGACCTGCCATACAGATAGACGACCACATGATCAAGGATCGATTATGCTGGGTACCAGAGATAGAGCCAGTCATGCCATGAGCGGGTAGTGTTACACATGCGGCATGCAAGGTCACATGGATTGTGAATTTCTGACCATCTGTATATATGATCAATATATGGTCGAAGGACCCCCAAAAATAGATAGTGGACCGACCGAGGAGGTCCATGGGAAGAAGGCAGACGTGGTAGAGGAGGTGGTCTTGAAACTGATGGTGACCGATGATTCGAGTTGTTACTGATACCACCACCAGGTGGTTCACCCTGATCACAAGAAGCGGATGGACATGGGCGATCTCAGATATAGGTAGTTGAGGCATATATTCATGGTGCTCCTGAGATTATATGCGGTACGATCTGTGTCTACACCACCTTAGTTTCTGTACATATAGACACATGTTCTAGTAATTCTATTATTTCCACTACCCTCGCTTGGAGCTCGGAGAATCAGATGGATCCATTGGCTCGATACATACGTCTAGAGACTCCTACGTGAGCATATACGACAATTACATAGTAGTACCGACAATGCGAGCTTACTCCAAGAGGTGAGAGCTTCAGCTGAGATCTCCAAGTTGCGACATCAAGGCCTTACGAAGTCTTCTTGTGTATGGAAGAGTTATCTACAATCCATATTCATATTGTATATATTAGGTGCAATGTGCACTGTGTCCGCATAGATGGGACCAGGTTTACCTTCACCGGCTAGAAGGAATCCTTTGCAGCACATGATGAACTTACCCGGAGGAGAGTGCAGCCGATCACTCATCAGTTGGTTTGGCTTACACTCGGAGTAGTTCATGTGATGAGTTCGAGTTTTCTTGTATTGTTGGACCAGTACTCTTATTTCATCTCTGATGATGTTCCAGGTCTACCTCCTTGAATAGATTTAAATTTTACATTGACATTCACCCCAGGACGACACTGATTTCTACAATAGTGATTCATATGGCTCATGTAGAGCATCATGAGTTGCGGGTACAACTGGAGTACTTACAAGGTAAAGGTTTCATGTGGCACAATATTTCTTCTTTGGGAAGCCTATATTTTGTTTTCCATGAATGTGGATGGGAGTTTGAGACATTTTGTTGACTATCGGCGCGTGAACTAGGTGACCGTGAAGAACAAGTACCCACTTCCGATGATTGACTCCCTCTTTGATTAGCTGAAGGAAAACAATGGTTCTTGAAGATAGAACTCAGATCAGGCTATCACCAGCTTAGAGTAAGAGATGAGGATGTGTAGAGGATGGATTTCAGATGTCAGTGCGATCTTTATGAATTCTTGGATATGCTATTTGACATGAACAATGCTTCTGCAGTATTCCTGGGATTCAAAAATAGGATCTTTCACCCATACTTTGTACGCTTCATAGTTTTCTTCATTGATGACATTATTATATACACAGCTACTGGGTAGGAGAATGCCTATCATTTATAGGTAGTACATGACACACTCTAAGAGCACAAGATTTATGGTAAGCTCTCGGAGTTCTAGTTCTGGATCCAAGAGGTTCAATTTCTTGTACATGTCATATCGTACTCTATAGTTGACGTATATCCTGTGATGATTGAGTCAGTACTTGGTTGGGATCCAACATGGAGTGTGACAGAATTACGAAGTTTCCTGTGTTTGGATGGATACCATAGAAGATTTCTGCCAGATTTCTCCAGAGTTGCAGCTTAACAAACATCATTGACGAAGAAGGATAAACCCTTAGTGTAGTAAGAGAGATGCCATCATATTTTTTAGTAGCTGAGGCAGAGGCTGACTAGTGCCCCCATATTGAGGTTTTGGGAGGAGGGCGTAGGGTATGTAGTTTACTGTTACACATCATGGACTAGTATTGGATGTGTCCTGTTGCAGGAGTGAACAATGATCACATATGGTTCTTGACTGCTAAGACAACATGAGAAGAAGAATGCAACCCATGACCTGGAGTTAGAAGAAGTGGTTTTCTCCTTGATTATGTGGTGACATTACCTGATGGGCGTGTGTTTTATAGTCTACATGGATCACGAGAGTCTTAGGTATATCTTATCTCAGAAGGATCTGAAGATGATACAACATCGTTGGCTTGAGTTCTTGTTGAACTATGACATCTAGATACTCTATACTCCTAGGAAGGGGAATGTTGTAGCAGATGAACTCAGCAATACATCTACTAGGTGAGGCAACCGTGTAGTTGGCCAAACTGCAGATATCCATTGTGGATCGGGATGGAATAGTTTTTCTTTAGTCTCTTATATTCAATCCCCCACTTCATCATCGAGTCCGGGTGGAACTTCTTGGGGATGCTGACTGTGAGGCTCGATGTGATCAGATATACACAGGGCATGCACCTGATGGATTTTCTGATGGTGGGGAGCATGTTGTCCTCTTCAGAGTAAGTACCATGGTACTAGTGTTTCTTTGGGAGGATGTGATGAGGGAGTTCCACACATCCTCTATAGAGGTACATCCAGGATTAGAGAAGATGTACAAGGATCTCTAACGACAGCCCTGGTGGTCGGAAAAGAGGAATGATGTTGCAGAGTTTGTCTCTTGGTGCCTCAATTGCCAGCAAGTGAAGGTGGATCATCAGGTACTTGGAGACTTGGATTAGCTTTTTGAGGTCTCAGAGTGGAAGTGGGATGGGATATCCATGGACTTTGGGATAGGAAATACACATACATCTAGGGGTCATGACTCGATTTGGGTGATCGTAGACCGACTCACCAGGTCGTCCCACTTCCTATCGATCAGAGGGAATGGTTTAGTAGAGATCTTGGGATGCCTCTAAGACAAAGAGATAGTGAGGATACATGGATTAACCTTGACGATTTTATCCAATCGTGATGCATGTCTTACTTCCTGGCTATGGAAGTGGTTGTTGGAGGCTTTAGGGATAGATCTTCAATTGAGAACCTCCTTCCATCCTTAGATGGATGGTCAAAATGAGCAGACCATTCAAACCCACAAGAACATGGTATGTGCTCGCATCCTTGACTTCGGTCGCAGCTAGGAGGACCAATTTATTTTGGTGGAGTTTGCATACCACAACAACTATCACTCCACCATTAGGATGGAACTGTTTGAGGAGTTGTATGGGAGACCTTGCAGATCACCTTTGTGCTGGACTTACCCAGGGGAGTGAGCACTAGTGGGACCAGAGATGGTACGAGATACCATAGAGAAAGAGCATATCATCTTGTTGTGGTTGTAGACTGCACATAGCAGGCTGAAGTCTTATGTAGAAAGAAGATGTAGACCTCAGGAGTTTGGGGATGGTGACCACGTTTTTTTATAGGTCTCACCCCGTTAAGGTTTATGGAGATTTGGCCCATGCGGTAAGCTATCTCTGAGGTTAATTGGTCCTTTTCAGGTCCCCAATAGAGTTGGTGAGGTGGATTACCACATAGCTCTTCCACCTCAGTTGCCCTGGGTGCACGACATCTTCCACATATCCCATATGACGAGATACTTTCACAACAATTCCCATTTCATCGACCATGGAGAGATGGAAATAGAAGATGGAGATAAGTTTTCAAAGGTTCCAGTGGAGATTGATGTTCCAAAAAAGAGGGTACATCGTGGGCGGTCAATACCTCTAGTGCGCATACTCTAGCAACACAGGAGCCTTCAACATAGCACATGGGATTGGGAGGCTCATATGTGTGATCAGTACCCCCACTTGTTCCCATAGTTTGTGTTGTGGATTATCAGGATGAAAATCCATGAGGTGGGGAGAATGTAACGAATCGTCAGCAGTGTTAGAAACCATAGAGAAAGGCAGTCCCTTTTAGTATACTCCACTATAGATTTGGATAATGTTGGTGTATGGCCGGGTTGGATTGAGCATTTATCCAACCGGGCCCTCAGGACTAAAAGGATACTAACTAGTAAACCGAGCGTCTAATTGATGCACCGTCTATTGCGTTGAGACACCTATGACGTGATGGTCCGTTGAGATACTTCATCGTGATATTTCATGATAGATGGAGTTTCAACACATGGATTGTGGAGCAGACCCTCCCAGAGACATGCGAGTGTAGTGAGGAAACACTGTAGTTGGTTGTGACGTGAAAAATGAAGAGCGGTCCTGTGTGGATCAGCACGGAGAAATCCTATGTGGGTCAGCACTGATTGATCTTGTTTGGATCAGCACTGAGCGACCATGTGTGGGTTATCATCTAGTGATCCTGTGTGGGTCAACACCGAGTGATCTTGTGTGGGTCAGGGACCAGCAATCCTGTGTGGGTCAATAATTGAGCCTCTTAACAGAGTACGCTCATTCAACAGTTACATTTATTCATCTCTACTATTGAACCTATGAAATTCATGGTGTGAGATGAATTTTTTCATTATGGTACATTCCATTGTGTTAAACCCATGGCAGCATTCTTCAGTGTGACGCACCTATGTGGTACTTACCTTTATGGTCATCTATCCTTTGTGTAACAGTTGATCTTTGGGATTTTGAGTTGGACGATGTGTTTCCACATGATTGAGATTGGTATTCTTGATAACTTAGGTATATGCCTGAGCATATACATATGTAGGTTTTTCAGTTGATTTCATGCCTTGTGGTTTAACCTTGATGTATTTTGTGAGACATGAGGGTCGTGGGGTCCCTAGTGTGTATCATTATAACCACCCCCATATGGGTTATGCCCACACCATGTTGTGATTGTTGCAGACGACGGAAATTGCTGATCGAGGATGAGGGTACCCGGGCTAGACGGGGCTCAGAGGTGGACCATACAATGTGATGTTACATAGAGGAAACATGCATACATTGAGTGTTAAGGAGGCGATCAGTACCTACACTTTATTTCAGAACCTCGGAGAACAACCAAGTATCTGCCTTTCTTTTTCTTCAGTTGTATTATTTTTCAGTTTTACTTGTAGTATTACTGTTGGGCTTGTATACCGGCTCTTTTTTACTTTCAGAACACTTTTTGCTATACAATTGACTTGTGTTCATATCTCTCTGTGTACTTGGTTTATTGTGTTTACAGGTTATAAAGGAAATGCCTTCCCGGTTTTAGGAAGCACTCCTTTCGGTGCTAGTATCCATCCCATGGCCTTGGAATGCGGGATTGGGGTAGTCATAGAACGGTCCCTGGTGGACAGGTCATTAAAGATTTTCAGTAGTTTTTAATCATATTTTAAGGATTGATTCTCAATGCCAAATCCAACAAAAATATTGGACATATAATTGCATCAATATAATTTCTTTATAATAATAAATTCTATTCATCCATCTCATATATTAACATATATGACAAGAACATCTTATTGTAACATCAATGCATCGATTGGAAATTGGAAAAAAAACTCTAAAAACATAGTAAGCTTAGGTGTGTTCCCTGGTAATGTGATCCAATATATATTTATAAATATCACAATGATCTTACACATAATTTAAAAAAATTACAAAAATATGTTTTTCAATTTAAAAAATGTGATAAAATGAATTTAAGAAAAAAAACCCATTTAGTTTTTATAAATATCATATAATTACTAAAAATGTAAAAGTAAAAAAATGGAGTCAATGATGGATTTTATAATGTAAAATAAATTCATGAGATTAATCATCCAATCAATAAGATAACTATATTTCAATTTTTTTAATTAATTTATTGGACATCAAATCAGAAACCAATTTGTAATAATAACTATTTACATTAAAACACATTAAAAGTTAAGACACCCTTCATTAATAGAAATCAACTGGTGTCAAGCACCCATTTTTCAAGCCCATTATATCACCATTTTAAATAATTTCAAGACACTAAAATACTTATTCATTAAAAACCATTAAAAAACATTAATTTTAAACAACATTCAATTCCTAAAAAAATATTCTAAAATAAAAAAAACATTAGAAATATAAAATATGACACAAACACCACATTATATTTTCAATTTCAATTTTAAAATTCACTTGGAATTTTTACATCCAATTATCTTGTTACATAGTTCTATGCTATGTCATTATACCATTTGAAAACATTTAAAGAAAAGAATGGGATTTTATTAATTTTCAAGGATTCTTGCAATGTATAAGTTTAGAAATAACAATAAATAATTGAAATATATGACAATTAGGAAAAATTCCAATGGAATGATATAAGTAAAAAATGAGTCATATTAATTGAAATATATACTATGCATATAGAATTGAATAATAAAAATTGATGGAATACTAATATTAATCCATGAAATGGACAATATGTGAAATGGGGAACCACTAGTTTGTATATTTAATAATCGAATAAAAGTGTAAGGGATAAAATCTGAATCAACTAATTAAAAATATATTTATGAAATGAGGATATACATGATGGAAAATGAGACAAACTAACATACTAGTAGAAAACTAAACTTATTTTATGATATTTCATTGGAAATATATAATTGATTTAGTTACAATTCTCTATAAATGAACATATATTTCTTAGGTAAAAAAATCATTCTTGTAAGAAACCAATAAAATATCTTATATGTAAGTGGTCAATAAAAATACATATGAATTCCATGAAAAACAATGTATAAGGCTAAAAATAAATAATACAAATACAAGAGGATATTGATTCCTAAAAAACATATATGTATTCAATATGATCATCATGTCCTATAAGGAAAATATAATGTTTCAAGATAAATATGGAAAATATGGAATTTAATAAAAAAAATATGACAATATTAAATGATAAAAAATAGAAATCATAACGAATATATATCATTTAATACATCACTATGAATAATAGAGCCACAAGAAATCCAAGAAATTATATTATAAAAAATAATGAATTTAATTTGTTTAAAATTAAATGATAAACATTCAAAACTCATGAAATATTCACAAAAATAAATAATTAATCCACTAAGAGGGAAGGGAAAAAATTTACTAGTTTTAAACTCACAATCTCTATACTGTTTACCCCACCCTCTACTATTTCCTTGATAATTCTCTATATATATGAGAGGGAGTGGAAGGACATAACCCATTTGAATTATAGACTCTTTATTTTAGGCATTAAGAATATGATAAATTTTACCCTAACCTAAATAACATTCACTAACTAAGGTATTAGAATTATGTAAACAATATTTTCACTTGAAGATTTATCGACCCGAATCCGGATCCCCTCCCCTGGTTCACAGTACCTGGTTTGCCACATGACCTCAAGCGCATTCCCCAAATTCCAGAGGCAACCGACTAGCAGCGAGGGCCTTGATAAGATATTGGGGAAACTATGCCCTCATTTGGAAAGGTATACAAGGTAAAGAAAACAACATTCAATAGCGGTAGCAGTAACAACATACATAACTGTAACCAAACAGTGGAAGAATAAATATATAGAAATGATTATAATGATGTAGTAGGTACAAGTATCTAAGGAAAAAAGCAAACACAACAACATTCTGAAATACAAATGAACACAAAGTACTAAAGAAACAGTAACTTTAGCAGCATCGCAAGTTGTAGCTTGGTCTCATGCTCTCCAGCACCACATCAAGTGAACCACCTGAAGTAAAAGGGTTCTTGCCTTTATCTATATCTGCAACAACATAGTATTCTTGGGCCCAAAAGCATGACCCAAATAGGTTGTGAGACAGATTCCCAGTAAGAAACCACCCAAATATCATTGCCTAACAGTCAATGAATACATGACAAGTAAGGTACAAGAACAGTAAACAGGAAATACACAACAACTAAAATTTATAGTCTAGCATATAGACTACAAAAATATAAAACAATCAAAAAGTAAAACAAAGGTAAACCCCTGGGTACTTCTCACATATAAACCCTTATGGTTCAACCTATATGTACTAGAAACCTTCTTGGAGGCACACACAGTCTCACCCCTCTGGTTAAGATAAATAATAGACTCTCTGGGGATGCACTCACCATCAATTCCCCCTATAGTCTAGTATCCTACTAAAGGCTCTATGGGGAAGCACTCAAAGTCAATTCCCCTTGTGTCCCACGTCGAGGATCTACAGACTCTCTGGGGAAGAACTCAACGTCAATTCCCCCTGTGGTCTCGTATCGCAATTAAAGACACTCTGGAGAAGCCCTTCCATCCATTCTCCCTATGGTCCACTACAGAAGGTTCACATAGCCCTATGTATAAATAAACATTCATAGCACGCATGTATCATCCAAGTAAACCTCAAGGCCTACTTGGCTATCACTCTAAGGTTCAGCAGAAAAACAACACAACAGTTCCACTATCCTATAAATAGGCATGGAAACTGGAATAACGCCTAACAGGCAAAGCAAGTACAGAAAACCACCCGAGTACAGAAGAAACTACTCTATTCACAATGGTAATCCCCTACTATAGAAATCAATAAAGAAGGTAATAAATCAAGGGAAAAACAGGAAACCCACAATTCTCGTTCAAGGGAATTGGAGGAATTTCACAAAATATTCAAATACATTCTATAGAAAGGCACAAAACACCCACCTCGATCCTAGGAGATCGATATAAGTGAACAAAAACGACAAATTCTCCTTAGGACGTCGTTGATCTGAGACAACGTATGAAACACATAGACCATGATAACTTGAAAAAGGGGAGGAATTGGAAAACAAAGCTCAAGAAGAAGGGAGAACTCACCGCTGTTATTCCAACACAATAAACTGTGCTCGAATGGGAGAACGGATGGAGAGGATGGGGCTCATCGATGATTCGCGGATCCTCGGCGCTCTCGGATGAACGGAACGTAGAATAAGACCTTTCTGTGTGTCAGGTACGACCCCGGTCCATTTAATGAAAAAACATACACTACGTGTACTAGGTTGTTTCCGTACTCCACCAAAATAGGACTCCACGTCACCACTACACACTGTGTGTGTGGCCCGGACATGGACATCAAATGGCTTCGAGTAGGAAAAGAGTACAAGGAGTGTACTCATATAGTACACGGCGTGTACTTAGAAAATTTCGAGAAACTTCTTTTTTCTCGATAACTCCAGAAAAGGAAAGGCGTACCTAAAAAGAAGATTCAGGTTCATACAAACTTCACCCCTTAAAGAAATTTGTCCCCAAATTTTCCTAGCGAGGCGTAGAAGAAGAAAACCCGAACAGCTCCTGCCACTCTGATCGTACATCGACATCCCTATCCTTGGTCTCGTCCTGTAATCACCAATGCTTCCACAACACCCATACTAGAGGGACAAACCGCCCATGGAGAACCTCAGTACTGCGATCGACAATCCGGATAGGATGCTCCTCAAATGATGCATCTGCTTCGAGATCAACCTCCTCATGCTGAAAGACAAGAGACGAGTCCGAAAAGTAATATCGGAGCGGAGAGACATGGAAAACGTTGTGAATGGACCAGTACCTCTGGGGTAGCTGCAACCGATAGGCGATCAACCCAACTCTCTCCAAAACCTCAAACGGTCTGACGTACTACGGTGAAAGCTTACCCAGCCCCCAAATCCTCTTGTTTCCCAACCTTGGTGCGACACGGAGGAAAACCTAATCCCTGACATTGAACTCAATAGGTCGTTTTCACTGATCAGCATGAGACTTCTGTCGAGACTGTGTTGTAGTCAACCTCGTCCAAATCATCTCTATCTACACTAAAGTCTCCTGAACAAGACGAGGTCCTAGAAAAGATGCCTCTCCTGCCTCCAGCCATCATAAGGGTGATCAGCATGACCTATCATACAAAGCATTGTATGGTGCCATCTGAATGGTCACTTGGGAACTGTTGTTGTAGGCGAACTCCAATAGAGGAATATGATTCTCCCAAGAACCACCAAAGTCTAGGATGCAAGCTTGGATAATATCTTCAAGCACCTGGATCGTGCGCTCGGACTGGCCATCAGTCTGGGGATGGTATGCTATACTCAAAATTACCTGTGTACACAAGGCCTTCTAAAGTCCCTACCAGAACTGAGAGGTAAAGACCTCATCCTTGTCTGAAACAATGGAGTATGGAACTCCATGTAGACGAACAATATATTTGATGTAATGTCATCCCATATCATTGATACTGAATGTCTCCTTGATCGAAACGAAGTGAGAAGCCTTCATTAGCCTGTCGACGACAACCCAAACTGCATCATTCCCCCAAGGCGACCTCGGCAACCCAGTCACAATGTCCATGGCAACATCATTCCACTCCCACTCCGGAATGGGTAACTGTTGTAAAAGGCATGCTAGTCGCTGATGATCCACTTTCACCTGCTGACAAGTTGAGCATCTCATGACAAAACCAGCAACATCCCTCTTCATACCCGGCCACCAGTACAGGTGATGAAGATCCCGATACATCTTGGTGATGCTAGTATGAACTGCCCAAACTGAGGAAAGAAAATCCCACATCAACTCCTAGTGTATGTCTACTGGCACCCATACGCGTCCTTGGAAACGCAAGATATCATCCTATCCCACTGTCCATCCAGGAAGAAGGTCCTCTCCTAACACACTCTCCCGAAGTACTATGCCTTTTGAGTCAGATAGCTACCTCATCTGTAACCGATCATGTAATGTAGAGGTAACAACTACAAAAGATAGGAAAATATGTCCTTGTCAGTCGTGCACCTCCAGATGCATCTCAATGAATAGATCCATAATCTTCCACTCACTACTGGCCTCTTGAACTGCCTGAATCTGAGTTCTCCTACTCAACACATCCACCACTGAGTTTCTGTTTCTCGGCGTATAGGCATGCCTGAAATCAAAAGACTAAAGATACTCGACCCCCTACGCTGCTTCAGATTCATATCACGCTGAGTGAAGATATACTTGAGACTCTTGTGTTCGGTGAAGACCAAAATGTTCTCTCCTAGAAGATAGTGTCTCTAACAGTGTAATGCATGAACAACAACTTCCAACTCCAGATCATGCGTATGGTAGTTTCTCTCATGTGGCCTCAAATGTCGAGACCCATACACGATGACTCCATCTCCCTGCATAATCACAGCTCCTAGACAAATACCTGAAGCATCACAATAGACTGCATATCTTTTTCCTGACACGGGAAAGACTAGTATCGGTGTTGATGCCATCCTTCCCTTCAGCTCCTAAAAGGATGACTCATAAGAATCTGACCATAAGAACTTCGCACCCTTCTTGGTAAGACCTTTCAATAGTGCTTCTAGGCATGAGAAGTCCTGAATGGTGCGTCTATAGTATCCAGCCAGCTTTAAGAATCTTCGTACCTCAAAAACGTTATTCGACTACTCCCAGGAGACTACAACTCTCATTTTCTCTGGGTCTACAGATACTCATTCCTATGAGATGACGTGACCCAATAAGTGAATATGTTCCATCCAAAAGTGGCACTTAGAGTGTTTAAAATAATGTTGATGCTCTTTTTGTGTACTTAGGATGATCTCAAGATGTACGGCATGGTCGTATCGAGTGTGAGAGTACACCAAGATATCGTCCACGAAGGCCATGACGAAGGAGTCCATGTAAGGATGGAACACTCGGTTCATCAGTGCCATAAAAATTTTAGGAGCATTCATGAGACCAAACAACATTACTGTATACTCGTATAGACCTTACCTACTCCTGATGTCTTTCAGAGGTATATCTGATGGTATAACCTGCAACCGATTATAACCGAACCTCAAGTTGATCTTCGAGAACACCCGGGATTCTCGAAGCTGATCCAAGTGGACATCAATACTTGGCAAGGGATATCGGTTCTTGACCTTCATCTGGTTCATCTTTCGATAATCCACACAAAGACGAAGGGTACCATCTGCCTTCTTCACAAAAGGTTAGGTGAACGCCAAGGAGAAGTACTGGGTAGGATGAAACCCTTTTCCTGTAACTCCTCCAACTACTTCTTGAGATCTTGCAACTCAGGTGTGGTCATTCTATAAGGAGGAATGGACACCAGTGCTACTCCTGGAACGATATCAATAGAAAAGTTGACCTCATGCTCCTGATGAAAACCCGAAAAGTCATTTGGGAAGACGTCCCTGAAATGATCCACCATTCCAGGAATGTCTAAATACAAAGTCCCTTGATCATCCAGATAAAGACTAGCAATCTGAGCTGTCAACCTTCTTAGCCCATGATGCTCGAGTCCTTCTAGACTCGCCTGAACATCCCAGTCACCTCTATGAAGAAAAGATTCACCCCTGGTGAAATGAAACTCACTCTGTGATGATAATAGTCGACGACTGCCTAGAATGGAACCAACCAGTCCATCCCGAGGATGACATCCTAGCCTATCATCTCAAGGACATAGAGGTCCCATGAGAAACGATGCCCTGCAACCTCAAGAGGGCACTCTCTACACTAGGGTTCACTAGATTTCCTCATCCCGAATGGTTTGTCTAGTGTCAACGAGTCAGCAGAAGAAATGATACAGAGCCCAAGGATCTCCACAACAGAAATAGAGATAAATCTATGCGTAGAACTAATATCAAAAATAGTGAAGATAATACTGAGGCTACTAAAATCGTACCTCGAACTGTAGAAGGTTCAGGATCTTTAACATTATTGGTTTGATCTACCGCAAAAGTCCGCCCTGCCTCGCGGCCCTGTGATCCTGCGTGACTACTCTGAGCTGAACCTACCTATTGGCGCTGAAGAACTGGTGACTGAATAGCACAACATCGACCTCCACCTCAGCCCGAATGGCTGGAAGAACTCCAGTTGCCCGACTAAGGTGCAACTGGTGGTGCTTCTCCTCAACGAGGAGTCATGGAAGAACCCTCATCACCAGCAAATTGTGAGAAAACCTGGTGGAAACGCTGATGGTGACTCATATTGCAGCAGGATCGTCACTCCACTGGGTCCCCCTGGCACTGATGCATCGTGTGCCCACTCCTACTGCATTGGTAGCATACATCCTGGATTCTAAAAGATGAATCTCGCTTCCTCGGGTCACCGCGCGAAGACTCTCTATGGAGTTTCCTTCCACCAACTGGAGGAACAATAGCTCTGGAAGCAGAACTGCCCTGGCTCGCAGCTCCCGAGTCTCTCAGATTGCACTCCACAATCAGTTTCTTGTTGACGATGGAAGAGATGGAAGTCAACTGGAAGAGATTCACTTGCGAGCCGATCTCCTTCCTGAGACCATCCTTAAACTTCTTTTCCATGAACACCCCACTTCAATCCCGGAGGTGTGTGAAACACTGCAGATTGGTAAATCGAGATGAATACTCCATAACAGATAGAGTACCCTACTCTAGACTCATGAACTCCCGGGCTTGATCGTCCCTCAGGGTCTCCGGGTAGAAGTTGTCATAGAACACGTGCTGGAATTCCTCCTAAGACATAACCTACAGATGACCCGCCTGTAGGATCACGTCCCACCACCTCTTGGAAGAGTCTCAGAGCATGTAGGTAGCGTGCATGACCCGGATCACTAGATGAATCTCCAGATGCTCGATGATAGTCAGTATGGATTCCAGCCCTGACTCTGCAGCATGTGGTCCTCCTTCCCCCAAGAATGTAAGAGGATGCTGCTTTTGGAAAAACCAAGTCAAGTCTTCCATAGTGGTGGCAGGAGGCGGTGCTCTCTGAAAGGTTTGAATCATACTCATAAAGCCTTCCCGAAACTATGCATCAACACCGGTAACGGGTATAACTTCTAGTGCCAAGGATGGCACAGTAGGAGGATCTGCAGGAGGTCCCTGATCGGCCATATCTGGTGTCTGATCACCGTCTGGAAACTAATGAACAACCGGAGGATGTCTTGGAGTCATAGATCAGAAAGATCAAAAAGCACACCTTAGATCAGGATTACCAAGGACAAAATAACACAAGAGTACAAAAAGGAAACGGGTAATGGAAGACACACATGTTCACAAAACATGACTACACAACGTGTATAAAAACTACGTGGTGTGTCTTCTTAATCCACTGACATGGGCATGTATCCTGACCCTACAAGTCATGTAACACCTCAAACTACACGGCGTCTTGACCCCACACACGGCGTGTACTGGAAAACTATTCCCCTTCCCGAGTCTCTTTACATAGATAACCCACATGATCCGACTTAACCTGAGACTAGACGGTGTGTCCTGAACAAACACGACGTGTACTAATCAAGGCTTAAGTGGATCGTGTTGTTAAATACACGGTCGTCTACATGGAATAACGATACACACCATGTTCCAAACCAACACGGTGTGTATAAGAGAAGGTGACACCATCCCATGTTGATCGTGACACATCCGGTTACCTAAACAAGACTACACGACGTGTTCCGAAAACAACACGGAGTGTCTAAGAGAAGGTAACGCCGACCCGTGTTGTTAGTGACACGGACGGATTCCTGAAAAAGACTACACGACATGTTCTGAAAACAACACGGCGTGTCTAAGAGAATTTAATGCAGACCCGTGTTATTGGTGATGCTGTCGGGTACCTGAATAGAACTACACGGTGTGTTCCTTTACAACACAACATGTTCTACTCAAGCTTCCCCGACCCGTGTTGTTAGTGACACGGCTGGGTACATGGCTCCGAACTACACGGCATGTACTAACCGTACACGTCGTGTTCCTGAATTTATTTCTACAACTAAGTTTCCCTGCTCACATGGTCAGTGGCACGATCATATAACTACATTACGTGTAGTCAAAAGTACACACGGTATATTCTGGGTTTTTCTGGGCAGTAGCTCAGAAATTGCACAGAAGCCTAGAAAACACATAAAACAAGTCAAAGAGGTGAAAATTTTGATTCGTGAGGGCCCATACACCAAGTGAATCAAAACTTGGCATTCATTTAAGAAAAGCAGAATACAAACAATCCTCTAACAAGGTAGGAGATATTCTATCATGCATCTATCACAACTGCATGCATAATCTACACAAAGTCTATCACAACATCATGCAATTGCTAATACACCCTAGATGGCATGGAAAGAGTGCATGGAATGTGATTTCAACAAGTTCCTATATGATGCATGATATGGAATACCCTAATATCATCGGGTTGTGACATAAATATAACTGCAATAGTCTAGACAATAACAACACAAAGCATTTGAATCACTCTAGGTGAAATCATATCAACCGTAAAATCTCAAAACCAGCAAACTACAATTAACGAGGTAGTATGGATTTTCCATGTACATGGGTTAGATACTCCTGAGCACATCTTAATTCCAATTACTGAATTCGTACTTTATCTGGATAATGTATCCAAATACAAAAGAAAGAGAAAAGAACCCCTCTGATACCACTATGCAACGACCCGAATCCAGAGCCCCTCCACTGGTGCCCCATACCCAATTCACCATTTGACCTCATTCGCATTTCCCCAAATGCCAGAGGCTACTGAGTAGCAGCGAGGGCCTTTGTATGATATTGGAGAAACTATATCCTCATTTGGTAAGGTATTGAAGGTATGGAAAACAACAGTCAATAGTAGAAGCAGAAACAATATACATAACCGTAACCAAACAGCCGAAAAATAAATATATAGCAACGATGATAATGATGCATTGTGTAAAAGTATATAAAGAAAGCAGAAAACAAAAAAACGTGCTAAAATACAACTGAACACAATGTAATAAAGGAACAGAAACTCCAGCAGCATCGCAAGTCGTATCTGGGTCCCATGCTCTCTAGCTCCACATCAAGTCAACCACCAGAAGTAGAAGGGCGCTTTCCCTTATCTATACCTGCAACAACATAGTCCACATGGGCCCAAAATCTTGGCCCAAAAAGGGTCTGAGACAGAGTCCCAGTAAGAAACCACCCAAATATCTGTGCCTAACAATCAATGAATACATGGAATGTATGTTACATGAATAGTAAACATGAAATACACAGCAGTTACAATTTATAGTCTAGAATATAAACTACACTAATATAAAACAATCAACAAGTAAAACAAAGGTAACGCCCTGGGAAATTATCATAGCCTAACCCTTATGGTTCAACCTCTATGTACTAGAAACCCTATGGGAGGCACAAACAGTCTCACCACTCTGGTTAAGCTAAAGAATAGACTCTCTAGGTAGCACTCACCATCAATTCACCCTATAGTTTAGTATCGTACTAAAGGATCTATGGGGAAGCACTCAACGTCAATTCCCACTATGGCCCACATCGAGGATCTATAAACTCTCTATGGAAGCACTCAACGTCAATTCCCCATGTGGTCTCACATCATAATTAATGACACTCTTGAGTAGCCTGGGCTCCAGATTCGGGTCATTACAAGACCTCAAGCGAATTTCCCCAAACACCAGAGGCTGCCGACTATCAGCGAGGGCATTGGTAAGTTATTGGGGAAACTATGCCCTCATTTGGAAAGGTATACAAGGTAAGGAAAACAAAAGTCAATAGCGGAAGTGGTAACAACATACATAAATGTAAAAAAAAGCGGAAGAATAAATATATAGCAATGATGATAAGGATTCTGCAGGTACAAGTATATAATGAAATAAGTAAACAAAAAAACGTGCTGAAATACAACTGAATACAAAGTACTAAAGCAATAGAAACACCAGCTGCATCGCAAGCCGTCACTTGGTCCCATGCTCTCCATCTCCACAGCATGTCAACCACCTGAATTAGAAGGGTGCTTGCACTTATCTATACCTGCATCAACATAGTCTACTTGTTCCCAAAATCATGGCCCAAATAGGGTGTGAGACAGAGTCCCAATTGGAAAACACCAAAAGATTTGTTCCCAACAATCAATGAATAAATGGAAAGTAAGTTACATGAACAGTAAACAAGAAATACATAGTTTCTACAATTTACACTCTAGCGTATAAACTAAACAAAAATAAAACAATCGACAAGTAAAATAAAGGTAACCCCCTGGGTAGTTCTAACAGCCTAACCCTTATGGTTCAACCTATAAGTACTAGCAACCCTCTGTGAGGCACACACGATATCACCTCTCCGGTTAAGCTAATGAAAAAATTCTCTGGGGAAACACTCATCATCCATTCCTCCTATAGTCTCGTATCATACTAAAGGCTCTCTAGGGAATAACTCAACGTAAATTCCCCATGTGGCCTATTTCGAGGATCTACAGACTCTCTGGTGAAGCACTCAACATCAATTCCTCCTATGGTCTTGCATCGTAATTAATGACACACGAGAGAAACCATTCCGTCCATTCTCCATATGGTCCATTACACTAGGTTCTCGCAACCCCGTATATAAATAAACATGCATAGTGCGCGTGTATCGTGCATGTAATCCTCACGAACTACTTTGATATCATTCTAATGGTCTGCAGTAAAACAACACAACAGTTCCACTATCCTACAACTAGGAATGGCAAATGGAATAACACCTAACAAGAAAATCAAGTAAAAAAAACACCAGAGTTAAAAAAAATACTCTATTAGAAAAGGTAAAACTCTTCTATAGCAATTAAGAATGCTGGCAATTAATCAAGGGAAAACTGGAAACACACAATTCTCGTTTAAGGGAATTGGTGAAATTGCACAAAATATTCAAATACTTTTTACAGAAAGGCACAAAACACCAACCTCGAACCTAGGAGATAGATATACGACAACAGTGACGGCAGATTCTCCTAAGGACATCGTAGATATGAGAAAACATCTGAATCACATAAACCACGATAACGTGAAAAAAGGAGGAATTGGAAAACAAGACTCAAGCAGAAGAGGGAACTCACCGCTGCGATTCCAACGCAATCAATGGTTCTCAAATCAGTGAACAGACTGAGAGGTGGGGGCTCGTCGAAGATTCGTAGATCCTCAGTGATCTCGGAAGAATGAAACCTAGAAGTAGACCTTTATGTTCTTCAGGCACTACCATGGTCCGTCTAATGAAAGAAGGAAAGTACACGGAGTGTACTTTTAGAGTACACGGCGTGTACTAGGTTTTTTACATACTCTGCCTAAATCATCCTCCACACCAGCCCTACAAACCGTGTGTGTGTCCCGGACACGGCCAGCACACAGTTTTGAGTGGGAAAAGAGTACATGGTGTGTACTCATTATGTATACGGCGTGAACTTAAAAAATTTCCAGAAACTTCTTTTTTCTCAAAAACTCTAGAAAAGGAAAGGTTTACCTGAAAAGAAGATTCTGGTTTCTAAAGAAGAGAAGTACTCTATGAAGAAAATAACAGGTACTACATTTGATTCATATAGTTATTACCTCTCTATATACAATCATGGAAGATTTACACTTGATTATAATATTATATATTCCATTGATTAAGAACAAAAAAAAGGTGAATCATAAATTCCATGCCCAAGAATACACAAGGGTACCTAGTATAATTGTTACCCAGTGATCTCCAAGTAGTTATAGGTCATGGGAGAAGATGTTCTAGGTGGTGAGGCTAAGGTTGAGGATCAGGTGGATCAAAGGAAACCATAAATCCAGAGATCGTGAGCGAGAGGGGGGAATTAGTTGAATCTAGAGTGCTAGCCTGGGAGAGGGTTCATGGTGAATGAGGGAAACTAGAGACAAAATTGATGATCATTATTGGGATTTGGGGGAAATGAAATCACATAAAAGGGATTGGGGTGGATCATGGTATACCATATCACAAGAATGGAGGGAAATGATCTGAGATACAATGAGAGGGGAAGATTCATCATGGAGAGGGATTGGGGTATTAGTTCTTGATGGAAGTGGTGGAGTGGTGGTGGATGAGTGAGATGTGGTGGGAGTGGGTCAAGAGAATGGGTGGTTCATGTGAAAGGGGAGCTCATTTGGATGACTAATTTTTCATATAGAGATAAGATTTAGTAACTTCATTGAAAAACCCACCACCAATATATCAATTTTTTTTAGCATAATATTAATATTATTTAGATAAAAGTACCTAGTAAACATAGAATTTATGTAATAAAATTTAAACTAGGAGTACACTGCAAGTCAATCCTGAACATGACATCACGTTAAATTGATTACATCATATACACGTCTAGGAAATAATCCATCAAATCCCAAATTACACTAGGGACCTCCACAGTCGCAATGAACAATGATTTCCCCAAAAACACTTGCATCATTGAAGGAATTGACTCAACCAGTTGACTTCCTTCCTCATTACTACAATCATAAACAAAAATCCCACTCTGGGAATCCAAATATTAAAAAGGGACTCTTCTATAATCGGGTTAAACCACAAAACATGAAAAACACAACCATTTTATTCTGAGGATAACATCATATAGATGCATCGGTACTGCGGAAAGATCCCAAATATACTGGTTTCACCCCATTATGTGTCCACACCCCTGGAACACATCAAAGAAGCTGGTATATCTTGATAATAGAGTAGGCAACACAAAGGGAACTAGATTCCACTTGACATCTTGTCCCAAAGCATTTGTAATAGAGGGAGAAACAAAATAGTGTGAAGAATCTTAATAAAATATTCAACGAAAATGAAACTAAAAAACAGATCATGCTAATGATGATATATCAAAAATATATCCTAACTACCGACACTACATGAAGCAGACCCATCCCATCTCATTTATCTCTCTAATGATGAACTCCTCTGTAACCACACTCATGTGTAGGTCCCTGCACACAAGAATCTTCTTAGAGATATAATATAGCTTTTTTATAACCCCTGGATAAATATTTATCCTGCTGGACCTTTTTTTGGAATGATTTCACTAGAAACTAATGGTGAGTTTATCGCAAAAAATATACACCTCCATGAAAATATCATCAAGGAACCACTTAGAACTTACCTTTTTAAGAACAATAACAACTAAATAAAAAAATATTGATACAAGAACCCAATATAATAATTGAAACCACATTCCCCCAAATGTTGAAAATGAACTTGTTTAGGTTGACTCCAAGATGTTTTATACCTTAATGCACATGTGGCCTAAGACCAAATATAAAAATTGATTCGATAAATGGATCCCTAATAGTTCCACGAACATGTAAAATCTCATCCTGAATACATCTTCTTGATCACCTCACTCTTTTTTGAACATCCTAATCTATAGGGGAAATAAAATGATTAACTGTATATTGGATGGTAGGATGCAGGAACTCCTCAAGACATATAAAACAAGCATCCCCTTCTTGAAAAATATATTTTTGAAAAATATAGCTACCCAAACCCATTAACATATATTATTACATGATTTTATGAATAATTTTCATTGAAACTAAAAAAAATATTCCAAAATTATAGTTTCATTGTAAAACAAGGTACACCAGTAGAAAACATGAATTTAGAGTAAAAATATATTTTATTATATATTTAATGAGCTACCAAATGATTTTGAGATACTATATTTTTATATGATAACCTATGGAATACATAAACTAATGGGATTCACTAAAAATTCCATTATGTGAATAAACATGGGAAGAATGAGAACTACACGAGTTAGAAGGGATAAAATGATAAAAAAATGACACAAATCAAAAATAAATATTTAGAAGAATACGATGTAGATCGAGGAATCATATAAACATGGAAATATTGGAATGTGGAAGCAACATATATCATGACATTAAAATGTTTCAATGCTAACTTCAATAACAATATCACATGGTGCAAAAAATAACGTAATGGATTAGTTTTAATCTCAAATCCTATATTTGAAGTATAATGAGAATAAATTTTACCTAATATTTGATAGAAATCTAGTAAAACCAATTATAACTAGTTCATTCATATGGGTTCCACAAAATAAATCAAACATAACAAATAAACTTAAGGTTAAAACATGAAATGAAATGGGTATTGTAATCATCTAATAAGGAATAACCAATGAGTATATAACATTGGAATCCATGAAAAAATCATTTTGAATTATTTATGAGAAATAATAATGTAAAAATATTAATATATCATGAATAATGTTGTGAAGAAAAATTTAATACAAGAAAAAAATATTTATGAAACACAAAAAATGATTCACTTTATTGCAGGTTAATTGACCAGATTAATGAGTATTTAAAGAGGAATACTAAATATTATTTCATTTAAAACCCATGAATTATCTGAAATACTTTTTGAAGATAATGTGAGTGAATTCAAAAATATAAAATTTATTAAAACAGTTAACTGTGTGAATTTTAATGTGGGGAAAAAATGAGAAGTTCTCATTAACTGGACTTTATTATTGAGACAAATTGGGAAGGGAATAATTTAAAACATGTATTTATACATAAAAAAATATTAATCCATAAATGTAAACATTTTTACAAAATTTAAACATAATTATGGTTAATTATATTACATTAATCAAAAAATATAATGTGGAAATGTGAGAGAATTCATTACCTGAAAAAATGGAGGTTTCGATAGATCTTTTAGATTATGTCAAAATATATTCTTCAATTAATGTTAATTTATTAAATAATGGATTTAGATTCATTATTTATATAATTTATAACCAAATTTACAAGTACCAATTTAATTATAATTTTATTATGTACATTTATATACATTTATGGCCATTGGGATGAGTTATAATGATCCATTTTAATGTTTATTGTGCCTTTATTTGATAGCCTAATGGTATGCTCCTTTGGTAAAAATTATGGATGTTATTATCAAATGGGAATAATTTTATAGTTATGAAATTATATGGTATTAGAGAAATTAATAAACATTATATGTTAAAATATTTTAATTTTTATAATATATGTATGATTCAATTGATATAATGTTAATAATTATTATTTATATTATTATGGTAATTTTATTCACAAACAATAACTAGAATCATTTTATTAAATATTGGGTGTATATATTAGTTCCATGAGAATATATAATTTTTAATTTAAAAATTCAAATATTATTGAATAATAAAAATAGTTTTACATCCATCTTTTAATTTAGTAATCTAAAATGATAACTTATTATACATGGAGATGACAAACCGCCCTAATTTGGATAACAAATTGATTTCAATGATTTAGAGGAGACAATAAATGATGTGGAATAAATATATTCCATTATAAATATAGAATTCTACTATATACCTCATACTGGTGTTTTATTAATTTTTGGATGTCGGAGATGAGGAAAAGTTATAAGAAGAAATGAATTTTTGAGATATATTTTGAGAATATTAAATCATAGATATCACCACCTTGAATGTAAACTTAAGGGACATGGAATTAGTCATTTGATAAGAGAATAAGACCATGGAAGTGGGGGATAGGATTGGTATGAGAATTGGGAAGAATATTTACATGATACAAGGCTTAGAATGTGTGATGATAAGGGGTTCTGAGAGGTTTCATTTTTAGGTGGAGGAAATGGGTGTTTTGATTATATAATTCAATTCTTTATTATTTTGGATAGAAACTATCAATAGCGATTATTCCAAGGACTAATTATTGTAAATAGTGTATTATGGATCTATATAATGGATTCTTTCACAATCCATGACTTAAAAATGTATCTATTTGTCTTATCACTATTCACCACAATTTCTATTATTTTTGTAAAATCACATAGTATCACTGTTACAATTTTATATTTTCTACATTTCAGAAAAAAACACATCCTTTTATATAAAAATAATAGTCAATATAGGATAACTTTAATTTTTATATGAAATAATTATTTATTCCAAAAATATCTACATTATTATTATAATAGATTTTATTGACATATTGAAAAATTAATTAAGGATAAATAAAAATATGCTCTTATTATAATACATCATATTTTTAATTTATGATTTTATTTTATGAAAAATAATTTTTATTAAGAATAATTATTTTATGTATATAATATTAAATAAACATTAATGTTCTACAAAAAACACATGCATGATTTATACTTTTTAATGCTTTATTTACATGTTGTAGGATATAAATATATAATTATTTATTTATAAGGCACCTGAATTTTTTTTCTATACATTAATAGGTGAGGTTAATATTATAATTTCTATTTTACAGTTTCTAATTGTCAGATTAATATTCCAACATTATATTTACTAAAAATGTTTATTGTTCTAAATTTTCTACAAATTCATCTTATTTCATTCATTATTCATTCTCATATATTTTCTAATAAGGTTATATATTTTCATCTCCAAAATGAATTATATATTTTTAGTATTAAGTTTTATTTTTAAAACATTGTTCGAGATTGTATTCAATATAGTGGATCGATAATATCCAAATTTTATCATTCTTTAATCTTATTTTCTATTTGTTGTCCTATTATAAAATTTGGTATTTTTTTGGTTTATTATTTGATAATTGAATCATTCTTAAGAATGATGTAGAATTTTATTATCTGATTCTCTATGTGTTTTATTTTATTTATAACATAAATATAAGATGAGATTTTCATTACAAAATTATGTGTTATTACACAATATTCTGTTGTTCTTTAAACCTTATTACCTCCAACACTAATATTATCCAACAAATTAATAGGATTAACCTTTTACTACTTCAATGACATCATGGTATCTGATTGAATCTCTATACCAAAATCATTTGGAATTTCAACCCATTAAACATATACATCATTATGATCTCCCAGATACAGTGTCCACCACTGACACATAGCTCCCTGCATCTGACTAACTAAAAAATTACCGAATATCCCACCTTGGATCAGATCACACTGAAGCATTTCTCAATATCATATATATTTACCTCTATCTTCATATTTAATGTACGTAACATATAACTCCCCAATGCCTACATCTCCAAAGTATTAAACTCCCTTTTCCATGCTTCATCCTTCTTCACTGCATCCATCCTACATCGATTACCTAGTTCACCCTACTGAGTCTCTGTTTCATAATCCCCACATATATGATCATCCCAAGCCATATCAAAAAAGAAAAAATGATTTCTTATTCATGGTAGTTTGTAATTTGTTCATGATTCATTTTAATTCGAATTAATCATTTTAAACTTTCCAAAATAACCCAATATAAATATTAATTGCAGTCAACATTCCTGATCGTACCTCTCCTAATTCACCAAATTGAAAAAGGGCCCACAAAATATAGTAATTAAATTGGATCCTTGTTTGTTCACATGATCTTCTATGGGGGCTAAAATCCCATTACCTCGCATGTCCCCATATGTTATGTCACATAGTATTGTCAACTACCACTAATTCCATACCAACCCATGAAATCATCACTATTCATAAACCCCCTCATCTACCAATATCTAAACTATCACCATGGATACCACTCTTTTGGACCCCTTGAATGATATCACAATGACAGAGATAAATAATTCCCCCTATGTCCTAACACCAATTTACCCCGTGTTAGGGACAAACACCAATGGTATGAAAATTTCATGAATGTGGATACATTAACATATAAATTAATGTATGATTGAGATATAATACGAATCAAAAAAATAATATGACATAATATAAAAGATAAAAAATCAATCAAGAATGCATGTAAAAAAAATAATTATAAACATACATGTAACAAAAATGTAAATACAAGAATATAATTCAATTACAGAGACATAGTTGATATATATGGTTAGAGATTTTAATTTCAAACATGGTCTACATAATCCTCTAGGTACCATACACATCCATTTATATATGTTGTGTGAACATACATATATACCTTTTATTAAAACTAGTGTATCACATGAATATGTTATCGAATCATTGTAATGATCCCATGAGAGAATATAAGAACCAGCGTCACCTCAACTAGTCTAATATTAATCCCATCATCACCGAGGAATTCTCACCAATTAACACAAGAAATGTAATATTATTCGACAATAAGCATATCATTAAGGGGATCCCCATACAAAATTAATTGTAGAATGAATAACTAACAAACCTATGTCATATTTCCTAGAACAATCATCTCTTTTGAAAACCACACTTCTATCAAGCATGGTCAGAACACATCATGCATGTATACAAGTTGGCTCACCTCCCCAAAATCACGACCACATCACATCTTTCCCACAGACACTTAGGTCACAACCCATCCACATCAATAAAAAAGGTAGTATGGAATCATGAATATGAATGAAATCAGCCTTATGACCAATTAATACAACATCGAACCCCTAACTTAATCTTCCCCAAAGGAACTGTCAAATTGGATCTTGTGGAAAATCATATATACCATCACATAGTGCTTGAAGAAACATGGGATATTAAAACCACTATTTAATGTAGTAATATACCTAGGGCCATCTAAACCTATGAAATTATATCCTCGTTTAAAATATATAGTGTGAAAGAGTGTGTACTTATCCAATAGTAATCTCACAGAAGGTTGGGAAAAACACACCCATGTTACTATGTGAGTGTTTTCACATAGTGCTCGATTTGAGTAGTGTGAGTATAAAAAACCCAATGAATATATATGTATATAAATACCACAACACACAAACAATACCAATTGGTTATCAATCACACAATAATCTAATAACAACATCACCACATTATCTTCTCCCTCTAAATGTTTATCTCAATACAATCTACTTGCCACCTCAAACAACCATCCAATTCCCATTTTCTAGTTAATTTACTTAATTTCATATCATCAAACATGTAGTGCCCCAATATTGAGGTATGTAACCATATTTAGTTCATTATCTTGTGTATAATGTGGTTGGGTACTATTTTGGAGAGTTTATTATGGTTATGTTATTGTTTCTAATCATTAATAGGGTTTCACAGTTTGATCACGGTTTGGGGAAACCATTCAATAGTCCCAGGTAACCATGAAACATGATATAGTGTTCCTTCACTCCTTTTTTCATGGATTATCTAACTGTGTGAGGATGTTGTGTGGTGTTCCCTACATTTCATTATATTGTGAACAATGAGACCACAATTTTACTAACAATGGAAGGTAATTGTGTGCCGAAATAAAAATATGGTATTAATTCAAATCTTCATTATTATTTTTATAAAACCCTTTATTATTCCTCCCACATGAGGCACACTCAGGATTTTTGGTTCTCAATGGTTAGAGGGTATTTCCCACTAGTTACATAAATATTTTTAATAGGTTTCATGATGCTGTGAAATGGATTCTTTTTCGGTAAATCATCACTCTAGATTCATTCATGGTTTTCCGTAGATCTAGTTCATCATCTCTCCCATATTTCTAGACCAACACATATTGCATATATATCATAGTGTTTTGTTACTTAAAATTATATGGTTTGGGCTTGTTGATGTACTTCAAAGGGATCTATGGATGTTTTTTGGATGTTATACTCTGATGCGGTGTGCGGTTGTGTGGTATGTTGATTTCACAGAAACCCTAAGGTTAATGGAGTCTCCATTGACTCAAAATTTATTAATATAGAATCATTATTTTAAAAAATTTTGTTTTATTGGATTTGGATTTTGTTATGATGTGTGAAGTTATTTGTATTTTTTTGGAAGTATGGATTTTGTGGAAAATAGATTACTATGTAGAAATGTTCTTTTTTGTCAGATTTTAAAATTTTCATTTTAAAATTGGTATCATGGGGTTGTTTATAAAAAATGTTTATAAAAATGGTATTATATAAATGGTATTTCATTAATAAAATTTGATGTGTCCTGGATGATTCCAAAAGAAATTATATGGTTGTAAAATCCTTTTTTATACATTTTGGTGGTTTTGGTTAGTATATTTTCTTGTTTTTTTCCATGGGCATGTTATTAATGATTATAAATGCTGTGAAGTTGGCTGGAAGTACCATAATAAAAAAAGATATGGAATTTAATGGAAGGGCCTCCATCAAGGATAAAGTGGGAATGAAGTACGACTACATTTGTAAAGGTGTAAATGGGATATGATTTAGTGTTCAATGGTGGTTGTTTACTATTTTGAGTTTGTGAAACTCTATGGGTTTCATTATTTTTAATATTATGTAAGGTAGAAATTATTATTCCCAATTCAAATGATAAAATGGATTATGAGTTTGATTTTCTCATTCCATTGCATTGTTTGGATTTGGGTAAAAATGGATTGGTAAGGGTGTGATGGTATTGTTCAACTTCGTTTCACTATTTTTTATTTTTATATAAACTGTTTATAAAAAGGTGCTAATTTTTATTTCCTAGTGGAATGTGTAGTTATGTCATTTGAGGAAAACTAACTCTGTATTTTTACTCCCCCCTATATTGGCACCCAGTTGCTTTTGTAGATGTTGTTTTTAAGGACACATGTATTGTTAAGTAATTACTTTTTCAAAGAGGTTTGTCAAAATTCTTGGGTGGTATTGTAGTGCTTGGATCATTAAGATTAGTGTCCGGAACAATATTCTGCTAGGGCTTCTTTTGGGTTTTCTGTTGATTAATCCTCTTTGTACTCTAATTTTTGGAACTTAATGTGATGGATTTGTGTTTGTTTTTTGGAATGGTTATGGAAGTGTGTGGTTGTTTGGTTTTCTTTTGGTAAGGAAATTATTTCATTACCTTGTGGAAATGAATCATGGAGTCATGGTTAGTTATGACTTGATTTTTTTGGTTTTATTCTAAGGGAAAACTGTTCACCAATTGTTCTTGAATCCCTCACCATTTATGGCTAGCATTTGGAACATTGGGAATGTTGACTAATTCCGAGTAGCATCTCCCTGCCTTATCATGATAATACGTAGGGGGATGTTACAACTGATATCATTTTGTTGGGTCCATCACATTTACGTCTCTTTGGTCCCATTGAATTGATTTTTGGTCTTGGTGTTGGAATTCGTTCTTGGTCTATTCCTCGAGTTGGGATTGTTGCAAGGAATAGAATTTTAGAAACATGAAATGTATAGAATAAAAGGATCTAGCTAACCCTTTTAGTCATATTTTCATGTTACCATGGAGTTGGGTAATTTTTTTTTTTTGGAGAAACATACTGGATTTCGGAAATCAAATTATTGTTGGATTATCCAATGAGATGAGCATGAGATTCATTGAAGAAATGAATCCCCACTAGGATTCTTATTTCCTTGGGTATAATAATTTATGTTGTGATATGAGTGTAAAAGTATAGAAAATATAGGAATTTTTACAAATGTGATGATTTGTAAAGTGGATAGTATTGGAATTTTGAAAATGTGTTGATTATTTA
This sequence comes from Viscum album, assembly GCA_963277665.1. Lineage (NCBI taxonomy): Eukaryota > Viridiplantae > Streptophyta > Magnoliopsida > Santalales > Viscaceae > Viscum > Viscum album. The sequence continues at coordinate 560,314,850 of OY728147.1, read as the reverse complement.
AAATATGATGGATTTTTAAAAAAATGGATCAATACGATAAATGTGAAAGTGTGTAAATCATGGTACTGATAGTTAAAATTTATTTAAATTTGAATTTTTTTAGCCTTCTCATGCTATGAGAGTATGACTTATAGTAATTTGTTTGTTGACATTAATTCGCAATATAGGTGTTAAAGAGACAAACTGGGGGAGGCTTCTGAAAATGTGTTCTCACCTCATCCCCAAGTAATACAATAGCTAAAATAGAGTATAGTGTTTGTTTTCTATGATTTTTATAGTGGGAATAAAGTAGACGAGAGAATGAATGTGGATCATGTGGTACAATTTCTAAATATGAATCCACAAACCTTTATGGGAGATTTAGAGACCGAAAGGGAAGAGGCTTGGTTGAATAGAATGAATAGAATAGGTGAATTTATGGGAACACTAGTCGATCTGAATGTGAAGCTATCAACTTACATATTGGACCATCATTCACATCCTTGGTCGGAGATGCAAGTCCAAGATAGAGCAAATCAAGGGATAACATGGGAGGGTTTAGAATAACTATTTAATAAAACATTGTACCCACATATGTTTAGAATTCATCACACAACAGATGTATTTATCATTAAGAAAGAGAACATATATACGATAGAATTTCCTGATATTTTTGTGATCATAGTTATCATTTAACACCTCGTGGTGGGTATTACAATAATGAAGGCATGTATTGTTGATGTCTAGTTGAGGAAAGAAATTATATCTCAAATATTGGTAATATGTATAAGATATTACAAGGAAATTGTTAATAATGACACAATTTAAACTAGGTTCAAGAAGAATAAAGACAAATATTTATAGGGTTGTTAGTTTGGTTTTTAATATAATATAATGATCAGTGAATATTTCACTGAAGACTCAAAGTATGATTCTATATTGTCATTGTGTCTCTATAAGACACATAATGTATGATTGAATGGAACAACCACTTGCATGGAATCACTGTATGAAGATGGGGCATCGATAATGTTAATGTGAGAATGCTCCAAGGTAGAGTGTTCATGACACTCATAAGGGTTTTCACACATCCTTTTCATGAATTGGGTTAGAGAAGAATCATACCCCTTGACATTAGAGTAATCTTTTTCATGGTGATTCTATGAATAACACGGTTCCTCAGTAGAGAAATAAAGAGAACTATGTGGCATGAAAGCAGTTGTTTGGAGCTGGGATGATTCTGATGGATGATCGGATATGACCATCAAAAGTGCATAGATTGAATCTATTTATATTCTTATTTTATGAAAGAATTGTTTGATATAGTTTCCTCACATTCTTTTATTAAATTTTTGTGTTTTTAAATTTATGGGTTTAATTGTGGAAATGATGCATTTGCTTTTGAAACATCAAACACCACTTGGTTAAAGAGAATTTCAATCCATCTTCCATAGAGAATGACATGTAATGGTGGATGGGGTTGAGTTAATGTCATATTAAATAATGCATGAGATGGATTTTATGATATAATGCTGGTAATGGAATAGATAATTATGTTTAAGTTCAAATCAACTTTTACACACAAATGGTTAGTTCTATCATGGATGATGGCATCCAACATCACATTACAGGAGAGAAGAATGAAAAAACAGCCGCAGTAGGGTTGTTCAAACTAGTTGTGGGATCAATATCATATTAGTTAGCAGTGTTATCATGAGAATTAATGGAATTAGTTTTGCATAGAATATTTCCAACAGTTGTTGATATGTTTTTGATTTATATCCCAAAAAATTCTAAGGTTTGACACCAATGATGGAATTGGAGTTTACGAATGACTAAATTTCAGGGAGTAATCCTATCTCACATCCATCTTATTGGATATAAGAAAAAGAATTTAATGAATTTAATGTTCAATTGGATTTGTTAGAAAACAATGTAATCTTCTGTCCTAGCATGTCTCAATGGGAAACACTTTCTTTTCATTTATAAGGATGATTGAACATTACAGTTTTAGTTTGATTATATTTGGATTAATCATGTTATGATAAAGAAATGATATCCACTTCTACATAATGATGATTTATTCTACAAGTTTATGGGAGCTCATTGGTTCTCCATGATAGAATTGCGACCAAGATATCATCAGTTGTGTTTGCGATAGGAGGATATATCCCCAAACAACTTTCAATAAGTTTACATGTCTATTATGACTATATGGTTATGTCCTATGGTCTAAAAATTCACCAGTGGTTTTTTAGAATGTGATGAATTATATATTTCAAAAATATAAAGATTATTTGGTATGGGAATTTGTTGATGATATAGTGGTGTATCCAGGACAAGGGCCGAACATAAGAAGCAGATGGAGATAGTGTTTGGGATATTGAGAGATCATCAGTTGTATACCAAATTGTAGAAGTGTGATTTCTGTATACAAGAATTTTATTTTCCTAGCCATGTAAATTCCCAAATGATTTTTCAGTTTATCTATTAAATATAGAGTATCTTATTTCAATGAAACCACCAAAGAATATTATCGAGATACAGAGCTTTTATAGTCTTGTCGGCTACTTTAAGAATTTTGATCATGACATATCACGACTATCCTAAACAATGTAGTTTAGACATGGGCGAATGTTCCATTAAAATGGAATGAGTAGTGTAAAAAAATTATGTCCATTAGGGGCTCATTATAACAACACCAATATTACTTTTTCATGAACCAGGAATGTGGAACGTGGTGTATTCTCATTCATCAGGATCTTGTTTGGGTTTTGTTCTCCTGAATTGGGGTCATATGGTTGTGTATGGCTGATGAAAGTTGAGTGTTAAGGATAATTAATACCCAATACATGATTTAGAGTTGGTTTCAGTGGTTAATGGTTTGAAATTTTGGGTCATTTTCACTTCAGTGAGAAATAGGTGTTGTTTACTGATCATAAGTTTTTAAAGAATATTTTCTCACAAAGATATTGCAACATGAGGTGAAGTAGATGGATGAATTATCACTAGATATTTTATTTTTACATTATTTATGCACTTGGTAATTGAAATTTAATGGAAGATGCTATATGCAAAGAATCATATGATTAGGTACTGAAACATGAATCTGATCAATGGTGGTTGATGACAGTCATAACTAACATGCTTTTTGAATATGATGAAATGGGTAATAGAGCGGTTTTCTATGTTTTTTCCGTGGTTCATGACATTGTAGGTATGTATAATGAGGTAAAAATGTCTAATACCTTATGTATGATGATGATGTCGAATCTCAATGGTAGAGAGACCATTGAGAAATGGGAACTAAATGGGTATTCGGTTTTTTGTTTCCAAAATCTTAATGTTTCACTGGTGGATTTTTAAAAGTAAATTTATAGGGCTTATCATAATATCATATGTTCATTCCATCCTCGAATTCGAAAAATGTATTAGGCAATCATATCAATGTATTCGTGGGATGTTATAAAGAGGAGAGTGGAAGAGTTTGTTTTGAGATTTTTGACTTTTTAGAATGTTAAGGAAGTGAATCAGAGGTCGATAGGTATATTGAAATATTTACCAATTCCTATCTAGAAGTGGGAGAAAATAATTATGGAGTGTGTTATAGGACTCTCAAGAATCGTCTGAATGCACGATTTCATATGTGGGATAGTGGATCAACTCGCAAAGTCGGCACATTTCATCTCTATTTTTGAATCTGATATGGAGGAGGATTTGTCCAAACTATATATATGTGTAGTTTTAAAGAGTCATGGTGTGTCAATTTTTATTGAATCATATAGATATTTTTCTTTCACATCTCATTTTTTGAAATTCTAGGATCAAGCCCTTGGGACACAATTGAAGATATGTATAGCATATCACCATATGGTGAATGGGAAATATGAAAGTATGATACAGACTATGGAAGATATGTTACAAGTTTGTGTGATAGAATTTGGTGTCTCTTGGGAGGATCACATTCTATTCATGGATATCTCATATAATATTAGTTATCTTGCATCAATTCATATGGCTCGGTTTGAAGCATTGTATGAGAATTTGTGTCATTCTCAACTTTGATGGGTGGAAACCAGTGATACTTCAATGTTGGGACCATGGATTTTCCATGTAACTACATAGAAGATCAAGTTGATTATAAAGAGAATAGAGACGTCTCAGAGTCATCTGAAATTGTATCTAGATCATTTCCAAAAACCAATGTCGTTCAATGTGTGTAATCATGTGTTCTTGAGAACATATACATGGTAAAGAAATCATCGTTTTGGGGAGGAGGGTAAGATATTTGATTGGTATATATGGATTTTTGAGATAATTTAGTCGATTAGAGAGGAAGAAAATTGATTCGATTTTCCATCATGGATTAGTGTGGTACATAATGTGTTTAATGTATCTCAATTGATGAAGCATAGGATGGATCCATACCTTGTGATTTGATGGAATCTGGTTGAGTTAGAGTCAGATGCTTCTTTGGTGCACATGTCAGTGTAGATTTTGGATTGGTAAGAGAATATCAGACATGGTAAAAGAATCATCATGGTTTAGGTTTTGTGGAGCATGGTCATCTTTGAGAGGAGAATTGGGACCGAGAGAAATATATTGATGATCAGTGGCACGAAATCATTTATAAAAGTGATGGATCATTATATTACATGGATGGAGAGTCCAATTGTGGGGAGAATTTACTTCCCCATGTTGAAGGTATTTAACCCTTGTTAAAACTTTTTCTTTTTTATAATGATTTTGGGTAATGTTTGGAATAGATTGAGATTTTTTCTGTAATATTTTGAAGATTTTATTGGGCTACATAGTTTTATTATGGATAGGAAAAACCATGAATCATGAGATAGTGGGTCTTCACATGGTTTTCAAACATTTTTTCTAACCGTGTGTGGAGGTCATGCAAGGTGACCTTGAGGATAGTAACAGGCCCACAATCAGTGTATGATTTTCCTAACTGTGCGAGCTTATCATGCACAATGATAAAAATAGGGTTTTTAAATTTCGATGTTGTTGGGATTTTACCTGAAAATTCCTTTTTTCCCAGTTGAATCTTAGTTGATATTTATAGTTGTCAAGGGTAACAAAGACCTCACACTATTTCTGGATGTAATTTAGTGGGTTTTCATGTTTTGATGAAGGTTATTGATCACTATATCTCCAGTGTTGATTCATTTTTGGGTTTCCTTATATATAGTTCTTACTCTATCCTAGTTTTCAATATATCTATTCATTTCATATATGTATGTATAGGGTTTTAGCTATAATTCGACGGTTTGTTCTTGTTGATGTTATGAAAATGGACTTATGTTTCATTGTGGATGTTTTACTATGATTTGGCGTGTATTTTTGTGTGGGTAAATTTCAGTAAAACTCTATGGTATGTGGATTCTCTCTCAACTCAAGATTGATAGAACTAGAAGACTTGTTTCATATTAATTGGTTTTCTATGATATAGTTGTGGTTATGATTTTTGAATCTTGTTGGTAATTATGTCTTGTGGTGAATTATAGATATTGGGAAAAATAGGTTATTGCGGTGAATTATTATTTGGTTTTATATTTTAAAATGATGATTTTAAAATTGGTAGACTGAGAAGTTTTATGAAAATGGTTTGTGAAAATGGTTTTCCATAAAAGGTGTTCCTCTATTGAAATGTGATGTTCCCTATATGATTCCCTAATGGATTTTGTTGTTGTTAAATAGTGGTTTCGACATTGTTGTGGATTTGGTTATTAAATGATCTATTTATTGGGTTGGGGAAAGTAATGTTAGATTTGAAATGGTGTGATGTGGGAGGGGAGTAACTCTATAAAATTATTATCGAAATTATATGTAATGTCCACCATCAAGGATAAAGTGGGTGTGGAGTAGCTGTAGGTTTGGAAAGGAGTAAACAGGATTGGACGTGAAGTTATACCATGGATGTTTTCCAATTCAGGTTTGTGAAACACTATGATTATGCTTAATTTCCGAGTTGTTATGAAATATGGATATTTCTATAATAATTTGTGATGATAAAATTGATTATGAGTTCTTTTTTGTATTTCCATTGTATTGTGTGAAGTTTGGTGAAGAATATCTCTCTAAGGATGAGTTTTCTGTTTTGATAATTGTTGCACAATTTGATGTTTTTATATAAAATATTTTGTATAAATTTTCTAACGGTTCTATTATAGGTTATGTGTTGGGAAGTCATTTGGGGAAAACCTACTAAGTATTTATACTGGCCACCATCATTGGCAACATGATTCTTTTTTAGATGTCATTTTTAGGGACATTGTTAAGGGTAAAACATCTCATTTTTCAAGCAGTTCATCATAATTCTTGGGAATTATTTTTTTTCTGGGAGCATGGTGCATAGTGTAGAGCCTTGGAGTGCGTCTTGGATTCCATTGGGTTTTTCATTGATTCCTAAACTTTGTGCTTTAATTTTGTATCTTTTTATGATGTCATTATTTTGGGTTTTGCTAATTTTTATTAATGATTTTGGTTGTTTGGTAATCTTTTGGTTAGGTATTTTTTGGTTTACCGTTTGAACATGAATCAGGTATCCATGATTGGTTATGCCTCGGTTGGTTGTTTTGTTTTATTACAAGGGAAATCATTCCCTACATTTTTGTGAAGCCCCTGACATTTATATCCTTCCTTTGGAATCTTGGGAATGTCACCTATGGTCATATAACTTCTCACTACCATATCAAGAAAATAAGGAAGGGGTCGTTAAAGAACACATTTACCCACAAAAGAAGTCATTTATATATTCATTATCTATTTTAACCACTATAACAAAAAAAATATCATCCCTTTGAATCATTATTAGAAAATTATTTATTCCATCACTACATAAGCATCAAGAACAATGAAGCCTCATATCATAAATAGGTCATCATCTGTATCTTAACACCATATTTACACCACAAATTCATATCCCTATTAGCACCACCTAAATTCCCCAAATGAACAACTAGACAACAAATAACTGAATCATCCCGGGTTTTTAAAAGGATAAAATATGTTTGATTGCGTAAATAATACGCCACATAAAACATAAGCATTATAATGATATTTTTTAACATATCTGTTAAAATGGAAGTAATGAACAAAAATAATTTATTTATGAAAACATTTTTTACACTTTCATTTAATTATTTTTTTTTTGAACTATTATTTACAAATGAATATAAAACCCATACTAATTAAAAGGAAATTATTTTCTATATAATAAGTTAAAATAAAATAAAAGAGTTTATAAAATAATAAAATCACTATTTATGTATTTTATTAATTAAATATAAGTTTAATATATTCAAATTAATTTTTAAAATTCATCATATATAATTAGTAGACATGATATAAGAACAAATTAAATTTTAGAGATAAAATGAATGTTTTTTTCAAATGCAGTTTTACCACCTTTCAATTGTGAAACCATTTTCAATATATTTGGTATGGATTTATATGTTTACTATTAAAAATAATTTTTTTATTTTGAATAGTACAGTAAAAATTTACTTTTGGTGAATTTTTGGTAATTTTATGAGAATATTCATTTTTAAATGAATAATAAAAATACATCATTTTAATTCAAACCAATATTTACTCTATTTTTTATATAGTTATACTTCCCATTTAATTATTTTTTATGTGAAATAAGACTATTTTTTATAATTTAATCCAAATTTGATAATTGGATGTAATTTAAATTGGAATTGGATATTAACGTACAACATTCTTTTGATGGTTTTTACTTATAAATTAACAGTTTTCTCGCTTAAACAACATAAATTTATTACAAATTAATTAATTCAACATATGTGTTTCAAATTTAGAGTAATGGATTCCATATATAGAATTAGTAGTTCCTTATTATTTTAATAGGATATTGTTAACATTATTGGGATATTATGAATAATATCTTTGTTAATTTTTATTTACCATAATTAAAGGCAAACACGGTAAATTTGGGTAATAAAAATTATTATAAGGACAATAAATTTATCATAAAATGTTAAAAAATCCATTTGGATGAATTAAAGTCAAAAAATAAAACCTAAGGGTGATAATTGATAATTTAATGTACTTTTGTCCCTAAAATTGTTGTAATTACTATTAAAACAACAGAAAGTGACAACATGCCTCACTCTTCTCTCTTATAAGTACAATCATTTAAATGTTGTGATAAAATTGATAAAATATAAAAAAAGTTTCTAACTAAATATAAAAAAATTATATACATCATTTAAATTTATTTATAATTTTAATAAATTAAAACAAATACCCCAAATATGGACACCAATGTGATATAATAATTATTTTATTATGAATATTATCAAATAATGATGTATTATATAGTAAAATAATTTTTTTAAATTTATGACATCCACGATTTTTAAATCTTAATATCACCTGTTATAAGACTATAAAATTATTTTGTTCGAAGTTATATCTCTGTATAGATTTTATTTTAAAATCAATGAAATGAATAGTGTTAAAAATTACACTATGGATATTATATTAAAGTAACATTAAATTTATTAAAAAAATATTAAAATCATTTAAGTTACAATGTTTATTTTATGATGATTATAAGTTAAATAACTATCCAATTATAGGATTTTTACTTTATATAAGAATACAAAATATCCTCATATAATTAAAATGTGGTAACCTCAATTAAAATTGAAAGAGAGTAATTGAGGATAAAATGAAATGGAAAGGTTCCAATAAAATATATACATGTCTAAAAATTATTTTATGAGATTATTTATATTTATAATCAACATATAATAGAATTAAATCAGTTTTGGATAATATTTAATCGATATTTATTTTAATTTAATTTACTAATTTTAATAATTCAAAGGGTACCCCTTCATACTTCTATAAAAAGGAACCCATTACTCTATATTAATCACTATTCCAAAATATATTGGTTCACCATATCTCTTCCCAAAACGCGTCCTTGAATTCCACCCATAATCCTAGAATACTCCCTTAGGGTATAAATCCTTCCAAGGAATCCTTATGGTATTATCAAAGAAGTTACCTATTTAAGAGGTAACACTTTTTCTCATTATTTTTCATTTAATTTCCATTATCGACTCCCTATAATAATATTATTATTTTATGAAATAACAAAACCAGTATACTCAATATTATGGTGTGTTTTTATAATATGTTTTAAACCTAATCATACACCCGCAATAAATTTTAATGAACATATTGTTTCTGTGTACGGTTAACTACTGTCTCAAGAAATTATGTTTGTTCCATTATCCCCTACCACATTCATGGTGGCCATTAAGATGGAATCTATGTTTATATATGAAATATATAATATGTATATTGTATATATTCTTCTATAATAATTATTTCCAATATACCTTTAATATTTCAATTTTTTTAAATATGATATTTTTGTTTGAGAAACGTTGGACTACCTACCGCACAAAGCGATATGGACCGTTCCCGCTATACATGTAATATATAAACCATGGTTTTATTAAATATATGATAAATATATGAAATTATTTTAATCATGGTATTGTATGGTACACTTCTATCATTTTAATATTATTATTCTAACATGACAATGAAATTTAAATAACATTCAAAAGTACGTACGAACTATCATCTCTATGAACGGTGCATTTCATTCCATATAACCAAATATAATGGATTATTATAAATACATATATACTAGATATATTTGATATCTAAATGATGAAAATTATTCAAAAGAAATATAATTTTGAAAACATAGAAAATTTACATCAAAATAAGTTTATTTTTGAGTTAATTACCCAATATCTACAAAAGAATTAATAATTATGGAAAAGGTTCTAAAGAAATTAAAAAATTGAAATAATTTTATTTATTAGTAACATTAAAATTGAACTTGTTGAGTCAGACTTAATGTAAGGGATCATCTTAACCCATTTTTCATTATTTGGGTTAATCTTTTAATTTTTGATTATGTCATCGTAGGATTATGTGTGAAATAACATTTGATAAACTATATTGTATTTATAAAATTTAGAGATGTATTTATAGTGAACACACATAATAAATATATCCCATTATCAAAATTACCTTTGTAAGGGAAATCTTAACTCAGTCTCCATTATTTGAGTTAAATATCCATGTTATTGGTTTTTTTTCAAGAATATGTGTGAATTAACAGAGATAGTTAAAAAAATCACATGTATTTTTCGTTTTTATGTTTTCACAGATAATTATGAGATTGATTGATCCCTGATCTAATGATATGATATTTTCAGGGGACTTTGTATAATTCTCCTTTCGTAGAGATATATTTTGATGTTATAAGCCGCATTTTCTTATAATTTGTATACTCAAACCATTTGAATTTTAATTTTCTTCATCGATTTTTAAAATGAATCTTTTTTATATTAATTATTTTAATAAATGAATTAATAATTTTTTTTAACATATACGGCTATGAGGACCTTTCTGCCTCTTTGACCATTATTTGGTATGTGGATTCCTCTACATGTCATCTTTTTCTTCATGAAACATAAATAATATATTTTTTAGGTATTTTTGTATTGAAAATTGTATTGATAGTGAGTTTATTGAAAATTTAATTTATATATTTGGATTGAAATGTGAAAACGTTATTTTCTATTATAGATGTTTTATGTGTTATGATAATTTTAGGGTATTTGGCCATTGCTTTTGTAAACGAGTGTTTCTATGATGAAAAAAGGGTGATTGAGCATGTGATAACTCTCCAAATCGTTGGTAAACAAGACTAATGTAAATTTTAAGGGTTTTTTATGAGATTTATGGAATATACCCAGATAGGTATTCAAAACATAGCCATAAATGTTAATCCCGATGTAGATATGAAACCTTAAATTTAATTTTGATTTGAATTCCACATGTTACCTTTATTATTTATTATTTACTTGTGTCTTATAGAAATCATATAATTTCATTTGTTATGTTAGATAAATTATTTGTTATGGGTGAAAAAGAATGATTATGTGAAAATGTTTTCATGGGTTTAAAATATTCATAAGATAACAGTTTTATTCCTTATTTGATATTCCTTATTGATATTTTTATGCTCATACCATGTTTAGAAATATTTTTCATTGGTTTTAAGGAATAATATAGACAATGAGGGATGAAATAAAATTTTATGATTTAACATGAAATGTAACCATGTTTTTTTTAATTTTATATTGTGTTATGGATGAAATGAATACTATTGGAAGTTCCCTCTTTGTATTTATATGGTATTTTTATGTATCAGTTATGTCCTATTTCTCTAAAACTCTAACATGAAAAATATCTCATTGATAATTCTTAAAATATCTCAAGACTACGTAATGTTCAGGGCTAGGGCCTTACAGTGAGTATTAAAGGATGGGTTAGAGAAAATCATAGATTAGTATATTTTCTTAAATGATATGGATATTCTCATGGGTTTATATTTTTTAGGATGATCGTACAATAAATATAATAGAAACCCAATTTGAAAATTTATGATATGATATATTATATTGAGTAATGGTGTTTTTGGGGATATTATGTGTGAATTGTTCTTAGAATGAAAAATGAGGGGCATAAAATAGAAAAATATGTTAACACTTTTTATGGTTATTTTTATAGTGTTTATAATATTTTTGGAATATTATATGAATAATATTGTTTTAGAAAAAGGAAAACCCACATGTTGGGTGACCACACGTCGCATCTGACAAGGCTGTAGTGATCTAACCCACAATTGAAGGGTGAAAAGGGTGTATTGATTTACCACTAGCCTATTGGAGTCCATGGTATGTATTAATTATTCTTATTAGTTAAATGATTTTTTGGATTATGCATATGTTGATTTTAGAGACATATTTTTTAACCAGTAATAAAACATGGGATTGGAAAATGATTTTTGGTATTATGTGATCAATGTACTATTTAATTATATTCAATATTTTTGGAACCCAATATACCTAATTAAAAAAGAATACTATAGGATTTTATTGTAGGTTTAAAGGTTTAATAATATTTTCAAAGAATATATGTTTTTATAGTGGGCTTATGGATATCAATGTTATTTATGGATGTGATTAAAATATTATGGAGAATATGTTATTAGTAAATTACTTATTGGTTTGAGACTTTAATAGTGGTTGAAATTATTTGGAGATAAATGATAAAACATATTCTCAAAGACTATGTGATCAAGCCCTTCAAAATTTTGGTTTTCCGTCATAGTTTGTATTATTTTATGTGTTGTAATGAAATTTATTTGTTGAATGATCTATGTTGAAATTAAGATATTATATTTGAAATTTAGGGATTAAATGTAGTCTTTTTCCAAATAATGAACTAATAATTTGGGTAATTTATATTATTTTATCAAAAAAATATTTATCATGGTTCAAGACTAGATTAATAGATAATTAATCTTTTTTGTATTATGTGATTCTATAGAAGTTGATTCTAGTCTTTTAGGTGTTACCAGGTAATCAAGAATTCTAATCATTTGGTGAAAATATAAGTTAGTGGTAGAAATTTAGTATGGGATGAAACTATATTTTATAAGTATATATGTTTTCATTATGTTCTTATTGAAAATTGAAAATAAATTCCCAATCTTTTTGAAAAGTATCTTCAAATAAAAAAGTTTTTATTTTCTTTTACAACTTCAATATCAAAGACCATTTAACCAATCATAAGCTCTTGGTTTTCTGATTGTAAAATTTCTCCTGATCATATTTTCTATCAATCTCAATAAGAAAAATATGGTTTGTTTTTCTTCGCAATAAATATTTTCCCACATGGAATCCTAAAATGGGTTATGTTGGGCGACGTTTTTATTTATATTTTTTTCTGTTAATGTGATAGTTTTATGAATCCTTTTTAAAATGTGTTAATGAAATAAATGTATTTAGAAGATTCACACCATAGTAACCAATCCAAAATTCAATTTTCATGGAGTAAATTTCCAATAGGGGGGAGAATGTAACATCCCATGTTTTTAAAAGGAGACAAAAAAGTTTGATATAATACAAAATAGACCCCATCAAACATAAGCATTATTATGGCACCTTGTGTCATAGTTGTAAAAATTGTGTTAATGACAAATATTACTTGATTTAATAAAATATTTTTTACACATGAATTTAATTAATTCTTTTGGGAAAAATTAATTATTAAAGAAAATAAATCCCTTTTTATTTTAAATGAATATTTTTTCTTGAAATCTATTTAAATAAAAATAAGTATGTTTATAAATTAATAAAATCACCCTTTAATGATTTTAATAATGAAATATATATATAATATATTCCATGTAATTTTTAAAATTAATCAATTTTTTTCTAGGAACCATATAATAAAAAATACAATTTTATTGATAAAATGTTTGTTCTTCTAAAAATGCAGTTTTACTAGATTTTGAGGGAGAACACATTTTAAATCTAACTTGTTAGTATTTTTTTACATAATTTTGATAGATTAAATATATTTCATAGGAATTGGATCATCAAAATTTACTTTTCTTGAGTATTTTAAATTTTTCAGATAAAAAGTCATTTTTAAATGAATAGTTAAAAATATTACATTTTATTTCCAAACATCATTTTCATCTATTATTTTGTATTGTTATATTTACATTTTAAATAGATTAAAAGAATAATTAGATTAATTTTTTATAATTTAATTCAATTTTGTTAACTGTATATTTTTTAACATTGAAATTAGATATAAACATAAATAAATTTTTTGAGGGTTATTATATTCAAAAAACTCATTAAATCGTTTAGACAAAGAGAAATAATTTTAAATTAATTAATTCAACTTAAATCATTTGAATTTTGAATAATTTATTCCATATTTTTAATAAGTGGGTCATAATTATGTTATTAGATTAATTTTATTTATTTTATATCATGATTCGTAACTATTGTAATTTTTATTTACCACAATGGAACCAAAATTGGGTAAATTAGGGTAATATACCAAATGATCAGGACAATAAAAATACCCTAACACATGAACAAATCATTTTGGATGAATGATATTCTACCAATATCTCCAATGAGAAATACTTGATTCTTTTTATGAACTTTTTTTATGAAAGTTTAGTTATTGTTATTAAATCAAAAGAAAGTGACTACATGGCACCCACTTATATGAAATAAGTTTAATAATTTCAATTTAATGATAAAATGGATGGAACATAGTACATAAGTATTCTACATTAATATAATAAAATTATATACTACATTTTAGTTTATTTTTAATCCTTATTAATTAAATAACTACCATAAATATTGACACAACAATGATACGATAATTATTTTATTCAGACAAACATGAAAAAAATAATATTACATGTAGAAAAATAAATAACTATTCAAATAATTAATACCATCTATTATTTTTATAGCTGAATATGACATGTTAGAAGAAAATTTAATGCTTTATTTGAATTTTATATTTCTTTCTTAATTTTAATTAAATTCAATGAAATGAATTTTGTAAACATTGAAAGTATTGATATTTTATTAAAATAATATTTTATTAACTTATTTAAAATAATTAAAATAATTTCAAATTACAAAAATTATTAGATAAGGTCTAATAAATAATTTCTTGACATGATATAAGAACAAATTGAATTTTAGAGATAAAATGATTGTTTTTTAAATGCAGTTTTACCACCATTCGATGGTGAAACCATTTACAATATATTTTTTAGGCATTTATATGTTTTATTTTAAAAATAATTTTTTTATTTTGAACAGTAAATTCAAAATTTACTTTTGTTGAATTTTTGGTAATTTTATGAGAATATTCATTTTTAAATGAATAGTAAAATTACATCATTTTAATACAAACCGACATTTACTCTATTATTTATATAGTTATTCTACACATTTAATTAGTTTTTTTAATAAGACTATTTTTTATTATTTAATAAAAATTTGATCATTGTATGTAATTTAAATTAGAATTTGATATAATGGTACAACAATCTTTTGATTGTTTTTACTTTCAAAATCCCAGTTTTCTCGCTTAGACAACATAAATTAATTTAAAATTAATTTATTTAATATATGTGTTTAAAATTTTGAGTAATGGATTCCATATATAGAATTAGTGGTTGAAAGATATTTTAATAGGATATTGTTATCATTATTTAGATATTATGAATAGTAGCTATGTTATTTTTTATTTACCATAATTAAAGGTAAACCATGTAATTTTGGGTAACAAAAATATTTATAAGGACAATAAATTTATCATAAAACTTTACAAAATCTATTTGGATGAAATAAAGTCAACAAATAAAACATAAGGGTGATAATTGATAATTTATTGTACTTTTGTACCAAAAATTATTTTATTACTATTAAAACAACAGAAAGTGACAACTTGCCACTCTCTTCTCCCTTATAAGTATAATCTTTTAAATGATGTGATAAAATTGATAAAATATAAAAACAATTGTCTACATAAATCTAAAAAAATTATATACATCATTTAAATTTATTTATAATTTTAATAAATTAAATAAAAATACATTGAATATGGACACCATCGTGATATAATAATTATATTATTAAGAGAAGAATAAAATAATGATTATTTATATAGTAAAATAAATAATTATTTTATTCAGAAAAATTTGAAAAAATAATATTACATATAGTAAAATAAATAAAATTTGAAATAATTAATACCATCCATGATTTTTATAGCTGAATATGACATGTTAGAAGAAAATTTAATGCTTTATTTGAATTTTATATTTCATTCTTAATTTTAATTAAATTTAATGAAATGAATTGTGTCAACATTGGAAGTATTGATATTTCATTAAAATAATATTTTAATAACTAATTTAAAATAATAAAAATAATTTCAAATTAAAAAAATGATTAGATAAGGACCAATAGATAATTTCTAGACATGATTTAAGAACAAATTAAATTTTAAGGATAAAATGGTTTTTTTTAAATGCATTTTTACCACCTTTCTATGGTGAAACCAATTTCAATATATTTTTTATGCATTTATATGTTTTCTTTTAAAAATAAATTTTCTTGTTTTGAATAGTACAATCAAAATTTACTTCTGTTGAATTTTTGGTAATTTTATGAGAATATTCATTTTTAAATGAATAGTAAAAATACATCATTTTAATACAAACTGACATTTACTCTATTTTTTATATAGTTATACTTCCCATTTAATTATTTTTTATGTGCAATAAGACTATAAAATAATTTTTTTCAAAGTTATCTCTCTGTATAGATTTTATTTAAAAATCAATTAAATGAATAATGTCAAAAATTACACTGTATATTTTATTAAAATAATATTAACTTTATTTATTAAAAAATATTAAAATCATTTTAGTTACAAAAATTATTTTATGATGATTATAAGTTAATTAACTATCCAATTATAGGTTTTTACTTTATATAAGAAAACATAATATCCTATTTATAATTAAAATGTGGTATCCTCAATTAAAATTAAAAGAGAATAATTGATGATAAAATGAAATGGTATGGTTCAAATAAAATATATACTTGCCTAAAAATTATTTTCTGAGATTATTTATAATTATAATCAACATATAACAGAATTAAATCTGTTTTGGATCATATTGAATCGATATTTATTTTAATTTATTATACTAATTTTAATAATTCAAAGGGTACTCCTTCAGACTTCTATAAAAAGTCACCCATTATTCTATATTAATCACTATTTCAAAATATATTGGTTCACCATATCTCTTCCCAAAACACTTCCTTGAATTCCACCCCTAATCCTAGAATACTACCTTAGGGTATAAATCCTTCCAAGGAATCCTTATGGTATTATCAAAGAAGTTACCTGTTTAAGAGGTAACACCTTTTCTCATTATTTTTTATTTCTTTTCCATTATCGACTCCCTATAATAATATTTTTATTTTATTAAATAACAAAAACATTATACTATATATTATATGGTATTTTTATAATATTTTTTAAACCTAAACATACACCCCCATTAATGGTTAACGAATATATTGTTTCTGTGTATGATTCACTACTGCCTCAACAAATGATGATTGTTCCATTATCCCGTACCACCTTCATGGTGGCCATTAAGATGGAATATATATTTCTGTACGATATATATTATATTTCTATTGTATATATTAATCTATAATAATTATTTCCAACATACCGTTATTATTTCCATTTTTGTAAACACGATATTTTTGTTTGAGAAACATTGGACTACCTCTCCCTCAAAGCGATATGGATCGTTCCCTCTATACATGTAATATATAAATGACGTTTTTATTAAATATATGATAAATATATGAAATTATTTTAATTATGGTATTGTAAGGTAAATTTTATATCATTTTAATATTATTCTTCTAATATAAAAATGAAATTTAAATAACATTCAAAAGTACGTACAACCTATCATCTCCATGAACAGTGCATTTCATTCCATATCTCCAAATATAATGGATTATTATAAATACATATATACTAGGTATATATGATATCTAAATGATCAAAACTATTCAAAAGAAATATCATTTTGAAAACATAGAAAATTTACATCAAAATAAGTTCATTTTTGAGTTAAGTACCCAATATCAGCAAATGAATTAATAATTATGGAAAAGGTTCTAAAGAAAGTAAAAATTGAAATAATTTTATTTATTAGTAACATTAAATTTGAACATGTTGAGTCAGACTTAATATAAGGGATCATCTTAACCCAGTTTTCATTTTTTGAGGTAATCTTATACTTTTTGATTATGTCATCATAGGATTATGTGTGAAATAACATTTGATATCCTATATTTTATTTATAATATTTAGAGTTGTATTTGTAGTGAATACACATAATAAATATATTTTATTAACAAAATTAAATTTGTAAGGGAAATGTTAACATAGTTTCCATTACTTGAGTTAAATATCCATGTTATTGGTTTTGTTTTTTCAAGAATATGTGTGAATTAACATAGATTAAAAAAAACAATAATAACATATATTTTGCATATTTATATTTTCACAGATAATTATGACATTGATTGATCCCGGATCTAATAATATGATCTTTGCAAGGGACTTTGTATCATTCTCCTTTCGTATAGTTATATTTTGATGTTATATGCTGCATTTTTTTATATTTTGTAAACTCAAACCATTTGACTATTAATTTTCTTCATCGATTTTTATAAGGAATCTTTTTTATTTTAATCATTTTAATATATAAATTAATAAAATGTTTTTTAACATATATGGATATAATGACCTTTCAGCCTCATCGACTATTATTTGGTATGTGTCTTCCTCTACATGTCATATTGTTCTGAATGAAACATAAATACTATTTTTTAGGTATTTTGGTATTGAAAATTGTATTTAGAGTGATCTTATTGTATATTGAATTTATATCATTGTATTTCTGTGTGAAAATGTTATTTTCTATTAAGGATGTTTTATGTGTTATGATAATCTTAGGGGTTTTGGCCATTTCTTTTGTAAACGAGTGTTTCTATGATGAAAAAAGGGTGATTGAGAATGTGATAGCTCTCTAAATCATTGGTAAACAAGAATGATGTAAATTTTAAGGTTTTTCCTATGAGATTTATGGAATATACCCAGATAGGTATTCTAAACGTAGCTATATAGGTTACTCCCGATGTAGCTATGAAACCTTAAATTTAATTTTGATTTGAATGCCACATGTTACCATTATTATTTATTATTTACATGTGTCTTATAAAAATAATATGATTTGATATGTTATGTTAAATAAATTATTTTTTATGGGTGTAAAAGAATGATTATGTGAAAATGTTTTCATGGGTTTAAAATATTCTTAAGATAACGGTTTTATTCGTTATTTGATATTCTTTATTGAGATTTTTATTCACATACCATGTTTAGAAATATTATTCATTGGTATTAAAGAATAATATATACAATAATAGGATAGAAGAAAATTTTATGATTTAACATGAAATGTAACCATGTTTCTTTTTAATTTTATATTGTTTTATGGACGAAATGAATACTATTGGAAGTGCCCACATTGAATTTATATGGTATTGTTATGTATCAGTTATGTCCTAATTCTCTAATACTCTAAACATGAAAAAAAACCTTGATGTGAATTCTTCACATATCTGAAGACTACGTAATGTTTACGGCCAGGTCTTTATAGTGAGTATTAGAGGATGGGATATAAATCATCATAGATTAGGATGTTTTCTTAAATGATATGGATATCCTCATGGGTTTATATTTATTAGGATGATCATAAGATAAATATAAAAGAAACCCATTTTGAAAATTTATGATATGAAATATTATGTTGAGTAATGGAGTTTTTTGGGGATATTATGTGTTAATTGTTTTTAGAATGAAAAATGAGAGGTATGAAATAGAAATATATGTTAAAAATTGTTATGGTTATTTTTATAGTGTTTATAATATTTTTGGAATATAATATGAATAATATTGTTTTAGAAAAAGGACAACCCACATGATGGGTGACCACCCGTTGCATCTGAGAAGGCTGTAGTGATCGAACCCACAATTGAAAGGTGAAAATGGTGTATTGATTACCACTAGCCTATTGGAGTCCATGGTATGTATGAATTATTCTTATTAGTTAAATGATTTTTTGGATTAATCATATGTTGATTTAAGAGACATAATTTTTAACCGGTAATAAAACATGGGTTTGGGAAATGATTTTTTGGATTAAGTGATCAATGAAATATTTCATGATATTGACAATTTTGGGAACCCAATATACATAATTAAAAAAGAATACTATGGGATTTTATTTTAGGTTTAAAGGTTTAATTATATTTCCAAAGAATATATGTTTTTATAGTGGGCTTACGGATATCGATGTTATTTATGGATGTGATTAAAATATTATGGATAATATGTTATTAGTAAATTACCTATTGGTTTGAGACATTAATAGTGGTTGACATTATTTGGAGATAAATTATAAAACTTATTCTCGAAGACTATGTGATCAAGTCCTTCAAAATTTTGGTTTTCTATTATAGTTTGTATTATTTTATGATTTGTAATGAAATTTATGCGTTGAATGATCTATGTTGAAATTAAGATATTATTTTTGAAATTTAGGGATTAAATGTAGTGTTTTTCCATATAATGAACTATTCATTTGGGTAATTTATATTATTTTATTAAAAACAATTATCATGGTTCAAGACATGATTAATAGATAATTAATCTTTTGTGTATTATGTGAATCTCTAGAAGTTGATTGTAGTCTTTTAGGTGTTACCAGGTAATCAAGAATTCTATTCATTTGGTGAAAAGATAAGTTAGTGGTAGAAATTTATTATGGGATGAAACTATATTTTACAAGAATGCATGTTTTCTTTATGTTCTTATTAAGACTTGAAAATAAATTCCAAATATTTTTGAAAAGGATCTTCAAATAAAAAAGTTTTTATTTTATTTTACAACATCAATATCAAAGACCATTTAACCAATCATAAGCTCTTGGTTTTATGATTGTAAACTTTCTCCTGATCATATTTTCTATCAATCTCTATATGAACAATATGGTTTGTTTTTATTTTCAATAAATATTTTCCAACATGGAATCCTAAAATGTGTTATGTTGGGTAATGTTTTTATTTATATTTTATTCTATTAATGTGGTAGTATTATGAATCCTTTTTACAATGCGTTAATGAAATAAATGTATTTAGAAGATTAACACCGTAGTAACCAATCCAAAATTCAATTTTAAAGGAAAAAATTCCCAATAGGGGGGAGAATGTAACATCCCATGTTTTTAAAAGGAGAACAAAATGTTTGATATAATACAAAATAGACCACATGAAACATAAGCATTATTACGGCACCTTGTGTCATAGTTGTAAAAATGGTGGTAATGAAAAATATTAATTGATTTAATAAAATATTTTTTACACATGAATTTAATTAATTCTTTTGTGAAAAATTAATTATAAATGAAATAAAACCCTTTTTAATTTAAATGAATATTTTTTCTTGAAATATATTAAAATAAAAATAAGTATGTTTATAAATTAATAAAATCACTCTTTAAGGATTTTAATAATGAAATATATATGTAATTTCTTTGATATAATTTTTTAAAAAAATTATTTTTTTCTAGGAACCATATAATAAAAAATTCAATTTTATAGATAAAATGCTTTTTTTCAAAAAATACAGTTTTACTAGCTTTTGAGGGAGACAACATTTTAAATCTAACTTTTCAGTCTTTTTTTACATAATTTTGATAGATTAAAAATCTTTCATAGGAATTGGATCATCAAAATTTACTTTTCTTGATTATTTTGAAATTTTCAGATAATAATCATTTTTAAATGAATAGTTAAAAATATTAGATTTTATTTCCGAAAATCATTTTCCTCTATTATTTCGTATTGTTATATTTTCTTTATAAATAGATTAAAAGAATAATTAGATTAATTTTCCTATAATTTAATTCTATTTTGTTAACTTTATATTATTTAACATTGAAATTAGATATAAACATATATCATTTTTTTGAGGGTTATTATATTCAAAAAACTAATTAAATCTCTTAGATAACAAGAAATAATTTTAAATTAATTAATTCAACATAAGTCATTTGAATTTTGAAAAATTTATTCCATATTTTGAATAAGTGGGTCATAATTATGTTTTTAGATTAATTTTATTTATTTTATATCATGATTAGTAACTATGATAATTTTTATTTACCACAATAAAAGGAAAATTGGGTAAATTATGGTAATATACCAAATGATCAGGACAATAAAAATAACCTAACACATGAACAAATAATATTGGATGAATGATATTCTACCAATATCTTTAATGAGAAATAATTGATTCATTTCATGAACTTTTTTTATAAAAGTTTAGTTAATGTTATTTAATTAATAGAAAGTGACTACATGTCACCCACTTATATGAAATAAGATAATTCTTTTAATTTAATGATAAAATGGTTGGAACATAGTACATAAACATTATACATTAATCTAATAAAATTATATACAAAATTTTAGTTTATTCTTGATCTTTATTAATTAAATAATTAACATAAATATTGACACAACAATGATACAATAATTATTTTATTCAGAAAAATATGAAAAACATAATATTACATATAGTAAAATAAATAACATTTGAAATAATTAATACCATCCATGATTTTTAAAGCTGAATATGACATGTTAGAATTTAATTTAATGCTTTATTTGAATTTTATATTTCTTTCTTAATTATAATTAAATTCAATGAAATGAATTGTGTAAACATTGGATGTATTGATATTATATTAAAATAATATTTTATTAACTTATTTAAAATAATTAAAATAATTTAAAATTAAAAAAATCATTAGATAAGGACTAATAGATAATTTCTAGACTTGATACAAGAACAAATTGAATTTTAGAGATAAAATGATTGTTTTTTAAATGCAGTTTTACCACATTTCGATGGTGAAATCATTTTCAATATATTTTTATGCATTTATATGTTTTCTTTTAAAAATATATTTTTTTATTTTGAATAGTAAAATCAAATTTTACTTTTATTGAATTTTTGGTAATTTTATGAGAATATTCATTTTTTAATGAATAGTAAAAATACATCATTTTAATACAAACCATCATTTACCCTATTTTTTGTATAGTTATACTTCCCATTTAATTAGTTTTTATGTTTAATAAGACTATTTTTTATTATTTAATCCAAATTTGATCATTGTATGTAATTTAAATTGGAATTTTATATAAATGTACGTCATTCTTTTGATTGTTATTAATTTTAAAATCCCAGTTTTCTAGCTTAGACAACAAAAATTAATTTTAAATTAATTAATTCAATATATGTGTTTCAAATTTTGAGTAATGGATTCCATATATAGAATTAGTGGTTGAAAATTATTTTAATAGGATATTATTATCATTATTTGGATATTATGAATAGTTTCTATGTTAATTTTTATTTACCATAATTAAAGGTAAACAAGGTAAATTTGGGTAACAAAATTTTTTTAAGGACAATAAATTTATCATAAAATGTTACAAAATCCATTTGGATGAATTAAAGTCAAAAAGTAAAACAAAAGTGTGATAATTGATAATTTAATGTACTTTTGTCCGTAACATTATTGTATTAATATTAAAACAACAGAATGTGACAAATTGCCACTCTTTTCTACCTTATAAGTATAATCATTTAAATCTTCTGATAAATTTGATAAAATATAAAAAAAATTGTCTACAAAAATCTAAATATATATATATATCATTTAAATTTATTTATAATTTAATAAATTAAATAAAAATACACCAAATATGGACACCACCGTGATATAATAATTATATTATTAAGAGAAGAATCAAATAATGATGTTTTATATAGTAAAATAAATAATTCTTTTGTAATTTATGTCATCCACGATTTTTATAGGTGAATATCACCTGTTATAAGACTATAAAATTCTTTTTTAGAAGTTATATCTCCGTATAGATTTTATTTAAAAATCAATGAAATGAAGATTGTTAAAATTTACACTATGTATATTTTATTAAAATAATATTAAATTTATTTATTAAAAAATATTAAAATTATATAAATTACAATGTTTATTTTATGATGATTATAAGTTAATTAACTATCCAATTAGAGGATTTTTACTTTATATAAGAAAACATGATATCCTCTTTATAATTAAAATATGGTAACCTCAATTAAAATTAAAAGAGAATAATTGAGGATAAAATGAAATGGTAAGGTTTAAATATTATATATACTTGTCTAAAAATTATTTTATGAGATTATTTATAATTATAATCAACATATAACAGAATTAAATCAGTTTTGGATCATATTGAATCGATATTTATTTTAATTTACTGTACTAATTTTAATAATTCAAAGGGTACCACTTCAGAATTCTATAAAAAGTCACCCATTACTTTATATTAATCACTATTTCAAAATATATTGGTTCACCATATCTCTTCCCAAAACACTTCCTTGAATTCCAACCCAAATCCTAGGATACTCCCTTAGGGTATAAATCCTTCCAAGGAATCATTATGATATAATAAAAGAAGTTACCTATTTAAGAGGTAACACCTTTTCTCATTATTTTTCATTTATTTTCCATTATCGACTCCCGATAATAATATTTTTATTTTATTAAATAACAAAACCATTATACTCAATATAATGGGGTTTTTTAATAATATGTTTTAAACCTAAACATACACCCCCATTAATGGTTAACGAACATATTGTTTCTTTGTACGGTTAACTACTGTCTCTAGAAAATTTTGATTGTTACATTATACCATACCAACATCATTGTGGCCATTATGATGGAATATATTTTTCTGTATGATATATATTATATTTATATTGTATATATTATTCTATAGTAATTATTTCCAACATACCTTTATTATTTCCATTTTTTTAAATACAATATTTTTGTTTGGGAAACATTGGACTAACTCCCCCTGAAAGCGATATGGATCGTTCCCTCTGTACATGTAATATATAAATGATGGTTTTATTAATTATATGATAAATATATGAAATTATTTTAATCATGGTATTGTAAGGAACATTTATATCATTTTAATATTATTCTTCTAACATGACAATGAAATTTAGATAACATTCAAAAGTATGTACGACCTATCATCTCCATGAACGGCGCTTTTCATGCCATATCTCCAAATATAATGGATTATTATAAATACATATATACTAGGTATAAATTATATCTAAATGATGAAAACTATTCAAATGAAATATAATTTTGAAAACATAAAAAATTTACATTAAAATAAGTTCATTTTTGAGTTAAGTACCCAATATCAACAAAAGAAATAATAATTATGGAAAAGGTTATCAAGAATGTAAAAATTGACATAATTTTATTTATTAGTAACAATAAAATTGAACATGTTGAGTCAGAATTAATGTAAGGGATCATCTAAACCCAGTTTTCATTTTTTGGGTTAATCTTCTACTTTTTGATTATGTCATCATAGGATTATGTGTGAAATAAAATTCGATATACTATATTGTATTTATAAAATTTAGAGTTGTATTTATAGTGAATACACATAATAAATATATTTTATTAACAAAATTAACTTTGTATGGGAAATCTTAACATAGTCTCCATTACTTGAGTCAAATATCCATGTTATTGGTTTTTTTTTCACGAATATGTGTGAATTAACATAGATTTTTTAAAAATAATAATGAAATATATTTTGCGTATTTATATTTTCACATATAATTATGACATTGATTGATCCCTGATCTAATGATATGATCTTCGAAATGGACATTGTATCATTCTCCTTTCGTTGAGTTATATTTTTATGTTATAAGCCGCATTTTTTTATATTTTTTAAACTCAAACCATTTGACTATTAATTTTCTTCATCAATTTTGAAAAGGAATATTTTTTATTTTAATCATTTTAATAAATGAATTAATATTTTTTTTTACATATATAGCTATAATGACCATTCTACCTCTTCGACTGTTATTTGGTATGTGGCTTCCTCTAAATGTCATATTGTTCTGAATGAAACATAAATACTATATTTTTTTAGGTATTTTGGTATTGAAAATTGAATTGAGAGTGAGGTTATTGGATATTGAATTTATATCTTTGGATTGCAATGTGAAAATGTTATTTTCTATTAAGGATGTTTTATTTGTTATGATAATATTAGGGTTTTTCGCCATTGCTTTTGTAAACGACTGTTTCTATGATGAACAAAGGGTGTTTGAGAATGTGATAGCTCTCCAAATAATTGGTAAACAAGACTGACGTAAATTTTAAGGTTTTTCCTATGAGATTTATGGAATATACCAAGATAGGTATTCTAAACGTAGCTATATAGGTTACTCCCGATGTAGCTATGAAACCTTAAATTTAATTTTTATTTGAATGCCACATGTTACCTTTATTATTTATTATTAACTTGTGTCTTATAGAAATCATATTATTTCAGCTGTTATGTTAAATAAATTATTTTTTATGGGTGCAAATGCATGATTATGTGAAAATGTTTTCATGCGTTTAAAATATTCTTAAGATAACAGTTTTATTCGTTATTTTATATTGTTTATTGAGATTTTTATTCTCATACCATGTTTAGAAATATTTTTCATTGGTATTAATGAATAATATAGAAAATGATGGGATAGAAGAAAATTTTATGATTTAACATGAAATGTACCCATGTTTCTTTTTAATTTTATATTGTTTTATGGACGAAATCAATACTATTGGAAGTGCCCACTTTTTATTTATATGGTATTGTTATATATCAGTTATGTCCAAATTCTCTAAAACTATATCCATGAAAAAAACCTCGATGTGAATTCTTAACATATCTTAAGACTATGTAATGTTTAGGGCTAGGTCCTTACCATGAGTATTAGAGGATGGGTTAGACATCATCACAGATTAGGAAGATTTCTTAAATGATATGGATATTTTCATGGGATTATATTTATTAGGATGATCGTAAGATAAATATAATAGAATCCCATTTTGAAAATTTATAATATGAAATATTATGTTGAGTAATGGGGTTTTTTGGGGATATTATGTGTTAATTTTCTTTAGAATGAAAAATGAGAGGTATGAAAAAGAAATATATGTTAAAACTTGATATGGTTATTTTTATAGTGTCTATAATATTTTTGGAATATTATATGAATGAGAATGTTTAAAAAAAAGGACAACCCACATGATGGGTGACCACCCGTCACGTCTGAAAAGGTTGTAGTGATCGAACCCACAACTGAAGGGTGAAAAGGGTGTATCGATTACCACTAGCCTATTGGAGTCAATGGTATGTATGAATTATTCTTATTAGTTAAATGATTTTGTGGATTAAGCATATTTTGATTTTAGAGACATATTTTTTAACTAGTAATAAAACATGGGATTGGAAAATGATTTTTGGGATTAAGTTATCAATGTAATATTTTATGATATTCACTATTTTGGGGACCCAATATACCTAATTATAAAATAATACTATGGGATTTTATTTTAGGTTTAATGGTTTAATTATATTTTCAAAGAATATATGTTTTTATAGTGGGATTATGGATA
This sequence comes from Viscum album, assembly GCA_963277665.1. Classification (NCBI taxonomy): domain Eukaryota; kingdom Viridiplantae; phylum Streptophyta; class Magnoliopsida; order Santalales; family Viscaceae; genus Viscum; species Viscum album. The sequence continues at coordinate 560,287,648 of OY728147.1, read as the reverse complement.
TCGATGTTATTTATGGATGTGATTAAAATATTATGGAGAATATGTTATTAGTAAATTACTTTTTGGTTTGAGACTTTAATAGTGGTTGACATTATTTGGAGATAAATGATAACACTTATTCTCAAAGACTATGTGATCAAGTCCTTCATAATTTTGGTTTTCCATTATATTTTGTATTATTTTATGATTTGTAGTGAAATTTAATTGTTGAATGATCTATGTTGAAATTAATATATTAATTTTGAAATTTAGGGATTAAATGTAGTCTTTTTCCTTATAATGAACTATTAATTTGTGTAATTTATATTATTTTTTGAAAAAAAAAATTATCATGGTTTAAGACAAGATTAATAGATAATTAATCTTTTGTGTATTATGTGATTCTCTAGAAGTTGATTCTAGTCTTTTAGGTGTTACCAGGTAATCAATAATTCTAATCATTTTGTGAAATGATAAGATAGTGGTAGAAATTTATTATGGAATGAAACTATATTTTAAAAATATTCATGTTTTCTTTATGTTCTTATTGAAAATTGAAAATAAATTCCCAATCTTTTTGAAAGGGATCTTTAAATAAAAAAGTTTTTATTTTCTTTTACAACTTCAATATCAAAGACCATTTAACCAATCATAAGCTCTTGGTTTTTGGATTGTAAACATTCTCTTGATAATAATTTCTATCAATCTCCATAAGAACAATATGGTTTGTTTTTCTTCTTAATAAATATTTCCCATCATGGAATCCTAAAATTTGTTATGTTGGGTGACGTTTTTATTTATCATTCATTCCATGAATCTGGTAGTTTTATGAATCCTTTTTAAAATGTTTTAATGAAATAAAATTTTTTATAAGATTCACACCATAGTAACCGATCCAAAATTCAATTTTCCAGCAAAAAATTTCCAATAGGGGGATAATGTAACATCCCATGTTTTTGAAAGGAGACAAAAATTTTTGATATAATACAAAATAGACCACATCAAACAGAAGAATTATTATGGCACCTTGTTTCATAGTTGTAAAAATGGTTTTAATGAGAAATATTAATTGATTTAATAAAATAATTTTTTACACATGAATTTAATTAATTCTCTTGTGAAAAATAAATTATAAATGAAAATAAAACCCTTTTTAATTTAAATGAATATTTTTTCTTGAAATCTATTAAAATAAAAATAATTATGTTTATAAATTAATAAAATCACTCTTTAAGGATATTAATAATGAAATATATATGTAATATATTCCATTTAATTTTTAAAATAAATCCTTTTTTTCTAGGAATCATATAATAAAAAAAGTCATTTTTATGGATAAGATTTTTGTTTTTCTAAAAATGTAGTTTTACTAGCTTTTGAGGGAGAACACATTTTAAATCTAACTTTTCAGTCTTTTTTACATAATTTTGATTGATTAAAAATCTTTCATAGGAATTGGAATATCAAAATATAATTTTCTTGAGTATTTTGATTTTTTCAGATAATAATTATTTTTAAATGAATAGTTAAAAATATTACATTTTATTTCCAAACATCAGTTTTCTCTAATATTTTGTATTGTTATATTTTACTTTTAAATAGATTAAAATAATAATTAGATTAATTTTTTATAATTTATTTTAATTATGTTAACTATATATTATTTAACATTGAAATTATATATCGACAATAAACAATTTTTTGAGGGTTATTATAATAATAAAACTCATTAAATCGCTTAGACAACGAGAAATTATTTTAAATTAATTAATTAAAATTAAGTCATATGAATTTTGAAAAATTTATTCCATATTTTGAATAAGTGGGTCATAATTATGTCATTAGATTAATTTTATTTATTTTATATCATGATTAGCAACTTTGGTAATTTTTATTTACCACAATGAAAGGAAAATTGGGTAAATTAGTGTAATATACCAAATGATCAGGACAATAAAAATACCCTAACACATGAACAAATCATATTGGATTAATTATATTCTACAAATATATCCAATGAGAAATAATTGGTTCATTTAATGAGATTTTTTATTAAAGTTTAGTTACTGTTATTTAATCAAAAGAATGTGACTACATGTCACCCACTTATATGAAATAAGTTTAATAATTTTAATTTAACGATAAAATGGATGGAACATAGGACATAAACATTCTACATTAATCAAAAAAAAATTATATAGAACATTTTTGTTTATTTTTAACCTTAATTAATTAAATAATTACCATAAATATTGACACAACAATGATACAATAATTATTTTATTTAGACAAATATGAAAAAATAATATTACATATAGTAAAATAAATAACATTTGAAATAATTAATACCATCAATGATTTTTATAGATGAATATGACATGTTAGAAGAAAATTTAAGGCTTTATTTGAATTTTATATTTCTTTCTTAATTTTAATTAAATTTAATGAAATGAATTGTGTAAATATTAGAAGTATTGATATTTTATTAAAATAATATTTTATTAACTTATTTAAAATAATAAAAATAATTTCAAATTAGAAAAATGATTAGATAAGGACTAATAGATAATTTCTAGACTTGATATAAGAACAAATTGAATTTTAGAGATAAAATCATTGTTTTTTAAATGCAGTTTTACCACCTTTCGATGGTGAAACCATTTTCAATATATTTTGTATGCATTTATATGTTTTCTTTTAAAAATAATTTCTTTATTTTGAATAGTAAAATCAAAATTTACTTTTGTTAAATTTTTGGTTATTTTCTGAGAATATTCATTTTTAAATGAATAGTAAAAATACATCATTTTAATATAAACCGACATTTACTCTATTTTTTATATAGTTATATTTCCCATTTAATTAGTTTTTATGTGTAATAAGACTATTTTATATTATTTAATCCAAATTAGATCATTGTATGTAATTTAAATTCAAATTTGATATAAATGTATGTCATTCTATTGATTGTTTATACTTTTAAAATCCCAGTTTTCTCGCTTAGACAACAAAAATTAATTTTAAATTAATTAATTCAATATATTTGTATGAAATTTTGAGCAATGGATTCGATATATAAAATAAGTGGTTGCAAATTATTTTAATAAGATATTATTATCATTATTTGGATATTATGAATAGTATCTATGTTAATTTTTATTTACCATAATTAAATGTAAATTAGGTAAAATTTGGGTAAATTTTTTTTATAAGGACAATAAATTTATCATAAAACGTTACAAAATCCATTAGGATGAATTAAATTCAACAAATAAAATATAAGGGTGATAATTGATAATTTAATGTACTTTTGTCCCTAAAATTATTGTATTACTATTAAAACAACATAAAGTGAAAACTTGCCACTCTCTTTTCCCTATAAGTGTAATCATTTAATTGTTGGGATAAAATTGATAACATATAAAAACAATTGTCTGCATAAATCTAAAAAAATTATATACATCATTTAAATTTATTTATCATTATAATAAATTATACAAAAATACAACAAATATGGGCACCACCATGATATAATAATTATATTATTAAGATAAGAATCAAATAATGATGTTTTATATAGTAAAATAAATAAATTTTTTAATTTATGTCATCCACGATTTTTATAGGTGAATATCACCTGTTATAAAACTATAAAATTCTTTTGTTCGAAGTTATATCTCCATATATATTTAATTTAAAAACCAATGGAATGAAGATTGTTAAAATTTACACTATGTATATTTTGTTAAAATAATATTAAATTTATTTATTAATAAATATTAAAATTATTTAAATTACAAAGTTTATTTTATTATGATAATAAGTTAATTAACTATCCAATTATAGGATTTTTACATTATATTAGAAAACATAATATCCTCTTTATAATTAAAATGTGGTAACCTCAATTAAAATTAAAAGAGAATAATTGAGGATAAAATGAAATGGTAAGTTTTAAATAAAATATATACTTGTCTAAAAAATATTTTCTGATATTATTTATAGTTATAATCAACATATAAAAGAATTAAATCAGTTTTGGATCATATTGAATTGAAATTTATTTTAATTTAAGGTAGTAATTTTAATAATTCAAAGGGTACCCCTTCAGACTTATATAAAAAGTCACCCATTACTATATATTAATCACTATTTCAAAACATATTGGTTCACCGTATCTCTTTCCAAAACACTTCCTTTAATTGCACCCCTAATCCTAGAATACTCCCTTAGGTTATAAATCCTTTCAAGGAATCCTTATGGTTTATCAATGAAGTTACCTATTTAAGAGGTAACAACTTTTGTCATTATTTTTTATTTATTTTCCATTATCGAATCCCTATAATAATATTTTTATTTTATTAAATAAAAAACCATTATACTCAATATTATGGGGTGTTTTTATAATATGTTTTAAACCTAAACATACACACCCATTAATAGTTAACAGACATATTGTTTCTGTGTACGGTTAACTACTACCTTAAGAAATGATGATTGTTCTATTATCCCGTACCACCTTCATGGTGGCTATTCAGATAGAATATATATTTCTGAATGATATATATTATATTTATATTGTATATATTCTTCTATAGTAATTATTTCCAACATACCTTTATTATTTCCATTTTTTAAAATACGATATTTTTGTCTGAGAAACATTGGACTACCTCCCCCTCAAAGCGATATAGATCGTTCCCTCTATAAATGTAATATATAAATGATGGTTTTATTAAATATATGATAAATATTTGAAATTATTTTAATCATGGTATTTTAAGGTACATTTATATCATTTTAATATTATTCTTCTAACATGACAATGAAATTTAAATAACATTTAAAAGTACGTATGACCTATCATCTCCATGAACGGTGAATTTCATTCCATATCTCCAAATACAATGGATTATTATTAATACATATATACTAGGTATATATGATATCTAAATGATGAAAACTATTCAAAAGAAATATAATTTTGAAAACATACCAAATTTACATCAAAAGAAGTTCATTTTTGAGTTAAGTACCCAATATCATCAAAAGAATTAATAATTATGGAAAATGATCTCAAGAAAGTAAAAATTGACATAATTTTATTTATTAGTAACATTAAAATTGAACATGTTGAGTCAGACATCATGTAAGGGATCATCTTAACACAGTTTTCAATTTTTGGGTTAATCTTCTACTTTTTGATTATGTCATCGTAGGATTATGTGTGAAATAACATTTGATATCCTATATTGTATTTATAAAATTTAGATTTGTATTTATAGTGAATACACATAATAAATATATTTTATTAACAAAATTAACTTTGTAAGAGAAATATTAACTTAGTCTCCATTACTTGAGTTAAATATCCATGATATTGGTTTTGTTTTTTCAAGAATATGTGTGAATTATCATAGATTTTTTAATGAATAATAATCACAAATATTTTGAGAATTTACATTTTCACAGATAATTATGACATTTATTGATCCCTAATCTAATGATATGATCTTTGCAAGGGACATTGTATCATTCTCCTTTTGTTGAGTTATATTTTGATGTTATAAGCCACATTTTCTTATATTTTGTAATCTCAAACCATTTGACTATTAATTTTCGTTATTTATTTTTAAAAGGAATGTTTTTTATTTTAATCATTTTAATAAATGAATTAATAAAATGTTTTTTTAACATATACGGCTATAATGACATTTCTGCCTCTTCGACCGTTATTTTGTATATGGCTTCCTCTACATGTCATATTGTTCTGAATGAAACATAAATAATATATTTTTTAGGTATTTTCATATTGAAAATTTTATTGAGAGTTTCCTTACTGTATATTGTATTTATATCTTTGGATTGCAATGTGTAAATGTTATTTTCTATTAAGGATATTTTATGTGTTATGATAATATTAGGGTTTTTGGCCATTGATTTTGTAAATGAGTGTTTCTATGATGAACAAATGGTGTTTGAGAATGTGATAGCTCTCCAAATCATTGGTAAATAAGACTGATGTAAATTTTAAGGTTTTTCCTATGAGATTTATAGACTTTACCCAGATAGGTATTCTAAACGTAGCTATATAGGTTACTCTCGATGTAGCTATGAAACCTGAAATTTAATTTTGATTTGAATGCCACATGTTACCTTTATTATTTATTATTTACTTCTGTCTTATAGAAATCATATGATTTCATCTGTTATGTTAAATAAATTATTTTTTATGGGTGAAAAAGCATGATTATGTGAATATGTTTTCATGGGTTTAAAATATTCTTAAGATAAAGCTTTTATTCATTATTTGATATTCTTTATTGAGATTTTTATTCTCATACCATGTTTAGAAATATTTTTCATTGGTCTTATTGAATAATATAGACAATGATGGGATAGAAGAAAATTTTATGATTTAACATGAAATGTAACCATGTTTCTTTTTAATTTTATATTGTTTTATGGACAAAATGAATACTATTGGAAGTGCATACTTTGTATTTATATGGTATTGTTATGTATCAATTATTTCCTAATTCTCTAAAACTCTAAACATGAAAAAAACCTCGATGTGAATTCTGAACATATCCCAATACTACTTATTGTTTACAGCTAGGGCCTTACAGTGAGTATTAGAGGATGGGTAAGACATCATCAGAGATTAGGATGTTTTCATATATTATATGGATATCCTCATGGTTTTATATTTATTAGGATGACCGTATGATAAATATAATAGATACCCATTTTGAAAATTTATGATATGAAATATTATGTAGAGTAACAGAGTTTTTTGGGGATATTATGTGTTAATTGTTTTTAGAATGAAAAATTAGAGGTATGAAATAGAAATATATGTTAAAACTTGTTATAGTTATTTTTATAGTGTTTATAATATTTTTGGAATATTATATGAATAATATTGTTTTAGAAAAAGGACAACCCACATGATGGGTGACCACCCGTCGCGTCTGACAGGGCTATTGTGATTGAACCCACAATTGAAGGGTGAAAATGGTGTATTGATTACAACAAGCCTACGTGGAGTCCATGATATGTATGCATTATACTAATTAGTTAAATGATTTTCATGATTAGGCATACATTGATTTAAGAGACATATTTTTTAACCAATAATAAAACATGGGACTGGAAAATGATTTTTGGGATTAAGTGATAAATGTAATATTTCATGATATACACTATTTTGGGAACCCAATATACTTAATTAAAAAATAATACTATGGGATTTTATTTTAGGATTAATGGTTTAATTATATTTTCAAAGATAATATGTTTTCATAGTGGGATTACGAATATCGATGTTATTTATGGATGTGATTAAATTATTATGGATAATATGTTATCAGTAAATTACTTATTGTTTTGAGACTTTAATAGTGGTTGACATTATTTGGAGATAAATGATAAAACTTATTTTTGAAGACTATGTGATCAAGTGCTTCAAAATTTTGGTTTTCCATTATAGTTTGGATTATTTTATGATTTGTAATGAAATATATTTGTTGAATGATCTATGATAAAATTAAGATATTATATTTGAAATTTAGGGATTAAATGTAGTCTTTTTCATTATAATTAACTATTAATTTGGGTAATTTATATTATTTTATCAAAAAAATTGTTTTTTTATCATGGTTCAAGACAGTATTAATAGAAAATTAATCTTTTCTGTATTATGTGATTTTCTAGAAGTTGATTCCAGTCTTTTATGTGTGACCAGGTAATCAGGAATTCTAATCATTTGGTGAAAAGATAAGTTAGTGGTAGAAATTTATTATGGGATGAAACTATTGTTTACAAGCATGCATGTTTTATTTATGATATTATTGAAAATTGAAAATAAATTCCTAATCTTTTGGAAAATGATCTTCAAATAAAAAAATTTCCTTTTATTTTACGACTTCAATATCAAAGTCCATTTAACCAATCATCAGCTCTTGGTTTTCTGATTGTAAACTTTCTCCTGATCATATTTTATATCAATCTCTATAAGAACAATATGTTATGTTTTTCATTGATATAAATATTTTCCATCATGGAATCCAAAAATGTGTTATGTTGGGTGATGTTTTTATTTATCTTTCATTCTATTAATGTTATATTTTTATGAATCATTTTTAAAATGTGGTAATGAAATAAATGTGATTAGAAGATTCACACCCTAGTAACCGATTCAAAATTCAATTTTCAAGGAAAAAATTTCCAAAATGGGGGAGAATGTAATATCCTATGTTTTTAAAAGGAGACAAAAATGTTTGATATAATAAAAAATAGACCACATCAAACATAAGAATTATTATGGAACCTTGTGTCATAGTTGTAAAAATGGTGGTAATGAAAAATATAAATTGATTTAATAAAATATTTTTTACACATGAAATTAATTAAATCTGTTGGGAACAATTAATTATAAATGAAAATAAAAGCCTTTTTAATTTAAATGAATATTTTTTCTTGAAATCTATTTAAATAAAAATAAGTAATTTTATAAATAAATAAAATCACTCTTTATGGATTTTAATAATGAAATATATAAGTAATATATTTCAAGGAATTTTTAAAATTTGTACTTTTTTTCTAGGAACTATATAATAAAAAATTCAATTTTATGAATAAAATGATTATTTTTCTAAAAATGGATTTTTACTAGCTTTTTAGGGAGAACACATTTTAAATCTAACTTTTCAATCTTTTTTTACAAAATATTGATAGATTAAACATCTTTTATAGGAATTGGATCACCAAAATTTACTTTTCTTGAGTATTTTAAAATTTTCAGATAATAATCATTTTTAAATGAATAGTTAAACATATAATATTTTAATTCCAAACATCATTTTCCTCTATTATTTTGTATTTTTATATTTTCATTTGAATTAGATTAAAAGCATAATTAGAATAATTTTTTATAATTTAATTAAATTTTGTTAACGGTATATTATTTAACATTGAAATTATATATTAACATAAATCAATTTTTTGAGGGATATTACATTCAAAATACTCATTAAATTGCTTAGACAACGAGAAATAATTTTAAATTAATTACTTCAACTTATGTCATTTGAATTTTGAAAAATTTATTCCATATTTTGAATAGGTGGGTAAAAACTATGTTATTAAATTAATATTATTTTTTTATATCATGATTAGTAACAATGATAATTTTTATTTGCCACAATTAATGGAAAATTTGGTAAATTAGGGTAATATACCAAATGATCAGGATAATAAAAATACACTTATACATGAACAAATCATATTGGATGAATTATATTCTACCAATATCTCCAATGATAAATAATTGATTCATTCAAGAAATTTTTTTATGAATGTTTAGTTACTGTTACTTAATCAAAAAAAGTGACGACATGTCACCCACTTATATGAAATAAGTTTAATACTTTTAATTTAATGATAAAATGGATGGAACATAAAACATAAACATTATACATTAATCTAATAAAATTATATACAACATTTTTGTTTATTTGTAATATTTATTATTTAAATAATTACCATAAATATTGACACAACAATGATACCATAATTGTTTTTAAGAGAAATACGAAATAAATAATATTACATATAGTAAAATAAATAAGATTTGAAATAAATAATATCATCCATGATTTTTATAGCTGAATATGACATGTTAAAAGAAAATTTAATGCTTTATTTGAATTTTATATTTCATTCTTAATTTTAATTAAATTCAATGAAATGAATTGTGTAGACATTGGCTGTATTGATATTTTATTAAAATAATATTTTATTAAATTATTTAAAATAATAAAAATAATTTCAAATTAAAAACATGATTAGATAAAGAATAATATATAATTTAATTTCAAAATGTTTTAATTTTACCATATAAAATAAATCTTAATATCCTTTAAATAATTAAAATGATGTTACCTCAATTAAAATTTAATGATTGTAATTAAGGGTAAACTGAAAGTATAAGGTTTAAAATAAAATCTATACTTTCCTTAAAATTATTGGAACTGATTTTTTGGAAAAATATAGACCTTAAATTCTAAATAAATTATTTTAGGACACTTTTTAATCTAATCATAATTTATATTAATTTATTTCTTTTCTAAATTCCATGGTTGTGCATCCCCTATCATATAAAAAGGCACCCATTCCACTCTATTAATAGCACTTCCAATTCATTTTTTCAGACAATATCTACCCAAAACACATTATATAATCTCACTCCTCATCCTAGAACCCTCCATTATTATATAAAGCCTCCCAATGAAGCCATTTGGTATAATCAATAAAATTAAACAATAAATATCAAACGCCTTATCTCATGTTTTTAACTTTCTTTCCCATTCTCCACTCCCAATAATATAATAATTTTACTATTACATAAAAACAAGTACCATAAATATACTATGATATTGTTATGATATGTTTTTCCTACAGTTACACACACCACCATTTAGTGGATAACAAACATACAGTTTTTGTTTATAGCGAACTAATGCCTCCCAGAACGACGATTGTTCAATTTTTCCCTGCCGCCTCCAATAGTGGAAATTGAGATGGAAAATATATATAAAAATTGCATATATTTTATTTATGTTTCTTATATTTTTCATTAAGATTTATTTTAACATAACTATATTCAATACTTGTTTTGTAAATAGGATAATTTCGTTTGAGGAAGTGTGGACTACCACCCCCTAAAAGTGATATTACTCATTCTCTCTATAAATGGGACTTATAAATGATGGTTTTAAAAAAAACCTATGATACATATTTTACAATATTATAAAAAATTTATTATAATACTCATTGACATGATTTAATTATTATTATTCTAATTTGAAAAGGAATGAATGTAGCTTTCAAGTGTACGTACATCCTACCATCTGCATATACTGTGAATTTCATATCTTTTCTCCAAATATTATAAATAATAAATATATATATATACTAGATATATAATATATTTTAATAAATAATATTATTTTGGGGATGATGGAATTTTTACCACACAGACCATTTACATCAAAATAAATCCATTTTTTACTCATACTCTCAATATCTTCAAAACATATGATTCAAACAAAAATCATGATGTAATTTTTCTAATATTTTTATAAGTAATATAAATATAATAATAATCTTGAAAAAGGTAGTGACTAAATTAAAAATTAACCTATGTTTAATATTCATGAACATAAATATAATTACTGAGGCTTAAACCATAAAATTATATTGAATTTTGTATAATAAAATACATTGTTATTCACTGGGGATCTTTATAGGTTTAGAGTTTTTGAGAAAAATGATATAAAATATTCATAACATCCCATAACCACACTTGAGTATACTACTCAAATAGTATTTATCTTTTTACAAAATATAAAAAATAAATAAAAACATAATTTCATTGAATGATCCTCATAGAATTTAAATTGTATTCATTATTTCTTTTTAAAATCCTTATAAACGGTGAAACCATTTTAAAAATTTGGTATGAGGAATAACACCTCAGTAAGGGATATAATGAAATAAATCATTATAAATGTGATGAAAAATATCAAAAAAACCTATAAATCCAATTTCATAAAAACTCATTTACATGAAAGGAAAGATATTGTAGTTTCCTTGGAAATTTTTTACCATATCAGTAACATAATAACTCTTACCCATTTAATAACCATTAGGTCAAATTCAATATCTGGAGTACCCGATGCATTTGAGAGCTATTATGGGGCTCAAACATCATTTCTTGAACTATAATAGGCTGAACCCAAAATATCTTGACCAATAATGGCCTCATCACATTATAACTACGTCCCAAAAACATTTCATTATAATAAGATATCATGAAATTATGACAAATCATTCATGACATATATATTTTAAAACAATCATTCTGAATTTTATTAAAGTGGATTATAAAAGGATATGGAATGGAATGTCCCTTAAAAATATAATTAGAGTGAAAATTAATGCAAATTAAATGTTATGTGTATACACTATAAATACACATAATACAACATGATGTAAACAAATATTCATCAAGAAAATAATCTTAATACACCATAATGAATCAAGTAAAATTTTAACCCACGATTAGAAGTTGGGTTATGAATTTCCTTTCCCTATGTTCGTCTGACATAAAAAAATTTAAACCACATGTAAAATGGATAAAATAGTCTTATTAATATTTTAAGAAAACTTTTTCATGTTGATTAAAATATATATGTTCTTTTGATAACATCATTTTACCCTTTAAATGATAGTATTTTGTTTCTTCCATTGTTTCAGGTGCATTATTTACATGATTTCAATGGTCATTTTGTATTTTGTTGTTGTATGTAAATGGAATTCATGAAGTGGAATGAAATGGTATTCATATATTTTTAAAATAATAAATTTTCCCTAAAATATTTTGGTTATATTTTATATGGATTAATCATTATATAAATCATTAATGATATCCGTTTAGATCAATTTTTGTTGTTTTTTGATAATCACAAACTTATTTCATTATATAATGTAATATTATCTATCTATGTTAACTCAAGAACAAGAATGATGATATATAATAAAAATAATATTTTTTTTCAACCATTAAAATGGTTTTATATCTAGTTTTGAAGGAATAAATGTAAATTTTATCCAAATCATCCAGAATTTTGGTAAATCTTCACATTACATATGCTATTTTTATTTTAAGAGTAAGAAGATGAGGAGAGGTATAATGATGATGAATGTTTCAATAAACATGAAAAAAAATTCATAATATATATATCAAACTATATTTTTCATGCCTCTAGGATAATGGGGGGAGAGTAATATATATGAAAAGAAAATAATCGATGAAAAAAGAAAATGAAAGAGGATTCTTACCTCTTGATCTATTATCCTTGATATCCTCCATAAGGCCATTTTTTTGGTATTTGGTGAGAACAAAAGGTCATGGACATGGGGAGGATCTTTTTGAATTATATTAGGCACAACTTAGTCAATGATCAATACATGAGCGGTGTTATAGGAAGTGGGGAATCAGGGTGGTATTTATATTAAATGAGAGGAGGGGTTGTACATTATATTAATCCTAAGATAAATATTTTTTCTCAAGAAGAAGAATATTATTGAATCATGTGACCCCCAATAGTAATAAGTTCATGTGAGTTGTTACAATGTGTACATAAATCATCCCTAAATATCATATGATGCAGCAGAAAAATATTTATCATTTACCGTAATTTATCATATATGAATATTCTTTAAATATTTACAAAAATCCCAAAAAAATCCCAAAAATTTAACTTAATAATTTTTAAATGTGTATAATTTAAAAATTAACTCCATTTTTTGAAAATAATTTTTCAAAATAATTTTAATATACGTTATCAATAAAATATTAATTTAATATAAAATAATATTTTTATAACTATAACTCATTATTTAACACCATTCAAAATTAATCAGGATCATATTATGTTGTGAACATAATATAATAAAATAATAATATGATTTAATATTCATATGTTTCATACTTCTATTCATATAATATTCCTAAGGGTATGTTACTATTCAATAAAAACCAAGTTGCTTCTATCAGACTTCAAATAACATTCTGAACACAACTATATAAGACAGTTTTTTGAAATTAATATCATTGAAGTCAAAAATTAGTTTTAATGGCTACTTATAACTATCAACATACAAATGTTTTATGAATTTTATTTTAATTTTAAAATAATTAGGTGTTACATTGTCCAATCATACAAAAAATTGTGTCCCTGCAATTTTATTAACTTATTAAATAGGTGAGGGTACTTTTCCCTCATTACATTTTCAGAATCTCACGTTTCTTCTTCAACCATGTGGTTTCTCCACAAAACCATTACATGGTGGATTACCATATTCTACAATACTTTTTCCCTTAAATCTAGAATTTCAACTTCTTACTCTTCATAAGAATGGTTCTCTTCTTGTTTATTTAATTTTTTGCTTTATAAATGAGATGAATTTGGAACATACATCCTCGACATAGAAACATTGAAAAAATAATGTACCTGTGATAAACTTGGAGGGGAATATACTCAGTAGGTGAGTGGTACTACTTTCAACATGATTTCATAAGTTTCAACTTACAATGGACATGGATTTTTATTCTTACCAAAAAGCCTAAAACATTTCCGTGGTTTTATTCTTTGAAAAACATGATCACCTTCCTCAAAAGGAAAGTCATTATATTATTATATTCATAAATTTTCTATCTTCTCTAAGATATCCTCTAATGTTGCTTGATCATCTTCACGTTTTCAACCACTTCAACTACTAATTCTGGTTACATCAACTTTCTTTATCAGACTTCATCCAAAAAATATGTAGTTCGACACTGATTCCCATATAATGCTTGAAAAGGTGCCATCTGTATACTAGAATGAAGACTATTTTTATAAGAAAGTCAACTAATTATAGATGTTGATCACGACATACCTAGTAGTATATTTTTCATTATTGAATCATATCCTCTATTATCTGAATCGTCTATTCTTATTGTCCATCTAATTGTGGAAGAATATATGTACTAAAAAGTAATTCTGTTTGTAATGACTCTCGAAGTCCTTTAAGAAGTTATAATCCAGAGGCATTGTATCATGATAGTCTCTTTGAGGTACATTTTTGAAAGATGATCCAGAGACATTGTCTCTTGAATAGAAATAAAATGTGCATATTTAGACAACCTATCAACAATAACCCAAATCACATTGTTATCTAGAGAAGACATTGGTAGTCACACAATGATATTGATGGATATATTCTCCCATTTATAATCTGTTATTAGAAAATGGTGAAGCATTCCCTTTGGTAAATACCACTCTTCGTTAACATATTGGAATGTGAAACATTTATTGTAAAAATCAGCAATACCCCTTTTCATTCCCCCACACCAATAATACAATTAAAGAATTCACTAAATATTTGTGTGTCCTGGATAGTATAAAAATTGAGAACTTGTGAGCTACACATTACAATTCATTCATTAACTTTGAATCCACAAGAACTCATAATCTAATCCCAAACCTCCAAAAAATTTGTATGTAGATTAAATTATGGTAACATATGAATTTTAACTGATTCTACTTTTTTCTGTAAACTGACATCTTCTTTATTCCCTTGATTAATTCTATCTATTCATGATGAAAACATTGAATCATTAAACAGAACAGAGAAAAGTCATGCAACAACTACTTCCATTCCAAAATTCATCAAATCATTAGTCATTGGGTCATGTTCCAGAAAAACATGGTTAATGATGCATGATGTTTTTGACACATGGAATCCAAAAAATCAATTGACATTATTATATTGTAATTTATTGTGATATCACAATATTTCATCAAATCAAGCCATATTTTCTAAATCATGTTTCATTCCTTATAAGTGAATATATAATTCAGACATTTATGGTCAGTATATATTTTACATTTGTCTCCATATAAATGATGCTGACAAATTTTCAATGAAAAACCCATAGCTTCAAATTCAAAATCATGGGTAGGAAATTTTAAATCGCGGGGTCTTATATTCCAGGAATCATATGTAATTACCTAATCATTCTAGATCGGAACAAAACCAAGTACATTCAATGAAAAATCACTATAGGTGAAAAATTCACAACTTTTCAAATGTTGGTTCAGGAATTGAGCATTCACTAATCTCTTTTTCTGATATGGAATAAAACATCACAATCTTTTTTCCAAACAAATTTTACCCCTATTTGTGTAAAATTAGTTACCAGGATAGATAAAGGAGAATTGTTTTTAACAATCCTATTGTAATAGCATGCCAAACCACAAAATCTATGAATCTCATTTATATTTATGGGTCATGGTCATCAGTCAATATCCATTATTTATCTATCATCAGACAATACACAATCATTATATACAGTGTGAAAAATGAAAGAAATTTGTTTCAAGAAAAATTCACAATTGATGAATTTTATATAGTGTTTCTTTTCTGTTATGGTTTTAAAAAGAATCCCTTATATGTTTTTCATTGTCCTCTTATCATGTATAATATAAAATAATTTCATCAATACAAAAAACCACAAACAAATGAAAGAACTCATGAAATATTCTATTCATAAGATCCAGGAATGTATTAGGTGAATTATCTAACCCAAAAGGCATAAAACAATTCATATTCACCTTATCTAGTATAGAACGTCGTCTTTGGGATGTATGCATCCTTTACATTCAACTGATCATACCATGACCTCATGTTAACCTTAAAAAAATAATATGTTCCCTAGAGCTGATCAAACAAACCATCGATATGAGAAAAATGAATACTATTTTTATCATCGATGTTATTTAAGGATCTATAGTCTATTAAATGTATCATAGAACCATATAACTTTTAAACGAATAAATAAGAGCACCCCATAGAGATGTTCAATATATTATTAAGAATTTATATAATAATTATTGCATTTTTTTAAAAAAAAAATTTATTTTATATTTGAGAAATTCGATAAGGAGGTTCAAAAAATGGTACAACATTTGTATCTAAGTAAACAGTTTACTTATCCTTTCAGTTAGGAATCAAACCAATCAAATCATCATAAAAATATCTATTTATTCATTTACCACTAGTACATCATTAATCTATATTGTTCACTTATATTCTATAATATGTGAAATAAAACAATTATTTTCATATTTTATCTGTTTCCAACATTAATGGTATGTTATCAGTGGTATGGGTTCATTCTTGTAAAAAATCTGAATCTCTTTTTGAAAAAAATGTTTTTATCTAAAATATATCTTAGCATAAGAAAAATAAATCTTTTCGATACCCATAACTACATCAAACTACATGAGAGGCAATACAATGTGGTTTGAAGGTAAAATCCCTCCTCAAAAAAGAATACATATATTCTTATAATTTCTTACTGCCATAATATTTCCTCCATGTGGTTTTACCATGAGTTCTAGTTTCATTTCATGAGGTGGAATTCCCAATGTTTCGAAATATTTCTCAAGAAAAGATGGAATTGTAGACCCCAAATCAAAACACACATTTTTTAGAATCCATAAAAAAATAAATTTACCTGATACAAACTCATGTGATGGCTCAACACTTATAGAAGTGGTTGAATAGAGTTTCACTACACCATTCTACATCCAATCTTCTTGATTCCTAGCCTAATTGACTAACATCAGTCAAACATTAGAAAAATGACCCAATCCCTTACAGTGGAAACATCTCACCACCAGCTTCACGTAGATTTTTGGATCATTTTCCTTGAACTCGTGATACATGTTTCTAATCATTCCTCATAGGTATCATTTCCCAAAATTTACAATACATTCACAAAGATGATTTTTACCACACATTTCATAAGAAGGGAAATTGATTTTTTATCCTCCATATTTCATTGATGAATTATTCCTCATCTCCTACAAAAATGATTACTTATTATTATTTTCATCATGAGGATCATATGTGTCAGAAAACTACATATCAACATTTTTAGAATAATGAACAATTTTATCATAGCTTTTAAACTCTCGTGAGGCCAAAGCTCTTAGTAAAAATGGTTAAAAACCATAGTAAAATCAATTAATTTTACATTCAAAATCAGAGGTAAAATTTTATACATGCATGGAGAGCTTTGTAAAATTGGATTAAAATACTTACATAAGATCATCATTTTTCTACTTCAGTTCCATGAATTGTTTCTCTATTCAGAGTCAAACAGTTTTATGAAAATATTTTTTTAGAAATAGACTCTTAAAGTAACCCCATTAAAGACTATCATGATCATATATTTATCTCCTATATTTATCCAGAGACCACCATTAGACAGATTCACCTTCTAAATGATAAATTCCTGGTATATACTTTTGAAATTCCGAAAATCCTATGAAACCAAATATCATTTATAGAGTATTGATCGATCTTTCAACTATCATTGGATCTATGGTTCTACTAAATGTTAGAACAATTTGGATCATAAAATTCTCCACAAAATATATGTTTCATTGTGGTAGATTAAGTACTTCTCTAGAATGGATACAACCACCTAATATTTCTTGAGTTAATGGATCCATTGTTGTCACAAACTGCTTAGTTCTGATTCCCACCATTCGTGGATTCATATTCGTACAGACAACATCCTCTTAGTTCCTTCCCACATCGACATCCCTATTTCTTCAATGGAAAACCATTTTTAATAGATATATAATAGATGATGAAGCATGTTAATCAATAAATTCTATAACATTTGAAATTACAATATATTGAAAATCTTTTATTGTATTCTTTTATCATCATCATATCCCTTAATGTTATCTACACCATCCTCTCATACAAACTACAAGGACCCACCATAAAACATTAAATAATCCATAATTTTTTTCAATAAAATAAATTCTCCAACATTGAGGATCATCATAGGATTTGGGTTTTAATGAAATGAGGACATGAAACATACATTACATCCCATAACCATACATGAGGATACAAATAAACTATTATAAAATTTTTAGAAAATAAAAAACATAAATAAAAAATATATCATTAGAAAACTATTTACATAATTTAAATTGTATTCCTTATTTCTCTTACATATCCTTATAACTTGTGAAGAACACTCAAAACATGGTATGAGTAAAAAAATTCAATAAGGGGTATAAGGAAAAAATCATTAGACATTTGGTAACATAACCACCAATAAAACACATTTCATAAGAATTAATTAAAATCAATGGAAACTACATGTATAATCCTTGTAAAAAATATACCATATAACCCTAACAATCACCCATAAAGATGTAATAATCATTTGGTCAAATTCTTGCTCCGGAGTAACCAATTCCTTGGTGAGCTATAATGGGGCTCACCTGTCAATTCTTGTGATATAGTAGTCACAACCCAACATCTCATGAGCTATAATGGGATCAACCCAACATAACTATGTCCAAAAAAAATCATGGTAATTAAGTATTATGAAATTTCAAGAAACCTCTCATTACATATATATAAAAACCTATATCTCTGTGTTTTATTTAAGAGTCTTTTAAAAGTGTTCTAAAAGGAATGTCCCATAAAAATATAATATGAGAGACAATTAATCTAAAGTAATGGATAAGTGTATTAAATATTAAAAACAATTAAAATAAAATATAAATATAAATTCATCACACAAATAATCTTAATACCACATAATAAATAAAGAAAAAGGTGAACATGATTATTGGAAATTGGGTTTAGAATTCCCTTACCTCAGGTTCATCTAACATAAATCATTTTTTACAAACTGTATAATAGTTAAAATAGTGTTATAAATATAATAATTAAAAATTCATATTTATAACAGCTTATATGATAATTTCATAATATAATTTTACACTTTAATTATTAGTATGTTATTGCTTCCATTTCTTCGAGAGTGTTATTTACATGAATTCAATGGACGATTTGTATTTGATTTTCATTTCATATAGAATTGAAATTCAAAAAGTGGGATGTTATAATATTTTTTTGTTTAGAGAATATTAATTGATTCCATAACTCATTTTGGTTTTATGTTATGAGGATAAATAGTTTGATAAACCTTTAGTGATATCCATTTAGATCAGTTTTACAATTCTTTGATAATCAAGAACTAGTTACACTATATTACATAATATTATGTATATATGTTATCTCAAGAACATGAAATATGATATATACTAAAAATCATATTCTTCTTCAGACATTAAAATGGTTTTATATCATGTTATGAAGGAATTAATTGAAATTTTATACACATCGTCCATGTTTTTGGTAAATCAGCACATCACCGATAGTGTTATTTATTTTTATAATTAGAAGATAATCGGAGGATGAATGATTATTAACATTCTGACAAACATTATAAAATCCAGAATATATATCTTAATGTATATTTCATTCCTCGTGGATAAGAGCAGGTGAATCTAGTATAAGAAAATATATGAATTTTAAATAAAAAAAGGAAATAATATAAGAATATTACCTCTTGAAATGTTCTCCTTGATATCATCATTATGGTATTTTGTTTTATACTTTTGGTGATACCATAACATCATGTACGTGTGAAATATCCATTGGATTTATGTAGGGTATAACATAGAATATTATCAAGGCATGATAGGTGTGATTGGAAGAGGTGAATGAGAGTGGTATTTATAATGTAGGAGAAGATGAATTTTACATTATTTTAATCATTAGTTTCATATTTTTTTTTCTTAGGTATATGAATATTGTTGATTTATGTGACCACAAATAGAAATAAGTGTATGTTAGATTAAGATAAGTGTTCTTACATTATCCTTGCATCACCTATGATGTAGTACACAAGAATTTAGCATTTATCACAATTTATCGTATTATACTCTTCGTAAAAATTAATGAATTTTAGAAAAATAACCAATGTTATTCCAACCCATTTTAGACTCATAGAATTCAAATAATATCTTCAGTTTTTGTAAATAATTTTATAAATCTTATTATTTTTTTTAAAATAAATTCACAATTTATTATGAAAAATATGATTAAAAACTATAACTCATTTTTCGACACCTTATAAAATTAATAATAATATAATTATCTTATTATCTTAAGAAAATAAAATAATAATATAACATACTATAAATAATGTTGATATTACTATTCATAATAATATTAATAAGTGTATGTTAATATTCACTAGAAAACTAGTTGGTTCTACCAAATTCAAAATAACATACTTATCAAAACCGTAGATGACCATTTTTTGAAATTAAAATTAGAGAAGTGGAAAATTATTATTATAAGATAGTTATACATATCCAAATAAAAATAAATTATGGATTTTTTATTTAATTTTAAAACAATGCGCTGTTATAATAAATATTGTACGTGACGAGTCAGACTCATGTTTTGGGAAATTCATAACCCTATTTGCATTCATTGGGATATTCTTCAACTTCATGATTATATAGATACAGTTATGTGAGAAATAAATTTTCATATATTATATTGTATTTCTACTTTCCTTTTGTGTATTTATAGTGAAGAAAAAAAATTGATCTATTTTATTAAAAAAAATTATCTTTTTAAGGGAAACCATAACTCAATCCCCATTAATTTAGTAAAACATCCATGCCATTGATTTTTTTTTTCTATAATAATTTTGAATGAAATATAATTATTTAACACTGAATATACACTTATATATGGCGTATTAATTTATGTCAGTCATAATTGTGTCGTTGATTTTTCCTTGATTTAATGATCTGATCATTTTTAGTGGATTGGTCTCATCCTCTTTTTATTGAGTATTATTTTTATGATATAACCCACCTTATTTTATATAGTGTATAATAATTCCCTTTGAATTTTATTTTCAATTAATGGTATCCAAAAGGAATATTTTTAATATGGTGTGTTATTAAATAAAAAATAGTAATATCTAGTTAACATATGTGGTGACAATGACCTTTCTGTCGATGTGATCATAATTTGGTATTGGATTCCACTACAAGACACAACAATTTTAATGAATTGTAGATACTATATTTCATTTTAGGTATTTTGGTATTTAAAATGGTTTTTATAATGAATTGATTGTATCTTTAAATGATTTAATATGATTTCAATGTGGAAATGATATTTTCTTTTATGCATGTATTATGTATTATGATTATGTTATGGTTCATGGGAATTGATAATGTATATGAGTGGTTCCATGATAAATTGGGTGTGGGTGAGCTTGTGACTGCTCTCATAAATATCGGGAAATGAGATAGAGGTAAACATTAAGGTTTTTCCTAATACAATTAGGTAATATACAATGATAGCAATTCCAAACATAGCCACGAAGGTTATTCTATATTAAGAGTTAATGATATAATGTAAGCATGATATGAATGAAACAAGTTACATTATAATTTCTAATTTAATTGAGTCATAAATAAACCATATGATTTCCTAAGTTATGATAAATAGATTATGTTTTATGGGTAAAAATAATTATTTTGAGAAAATGATTTCATAAGATTATAATATTCTTTGTCTAATAGTTTTTTTCATTATTTTATATTTCTTTACAATTATTTTTATGCTCATAAAATATTTTTATATGTTTCACACAGCTTCTAAAGAAGGAATATTAATTATGGGATCAGGGAAAATTAATTATTTGACATTAAAAGAAACAATGTTTCTTTTTTTGATGAAATTTATAATATTCAAATTGTTCAATTTGTATTTATATGGTTATGATATGTCAGTGTTTTGGACTGATTCTCTAAAACTATAATCCTGAAAAGATCCCCAATGTAAATTCTTGACTTACCTAAAGACTATGAAATGTTTCTGTTTGGGAATTAAGGTAAGCCTACATTCCCCAACCACACATCACCACCCCCAAAGCATGATTACACATAAAATCACATCAAACCCCATTTTAGATCTTTTTAAAATGGAATTTTATCATTTTCCAATTATGTTCGATGAATTTTTACACAAACGAGAACCCAAGAAGTCCATTTCAATATCAGAGTATTCATGTATAGTAAACATTCTATTATCATGTGATATAAATTAATCACAAAAAAAGAATATGTCACATAACTTATCATCCAAGTAAAACAAATCCCTATAATTGAATGAAATTTTAGCGGAGAAAAAAAAACATGTGCAATCACAATATCAAAATAATATAAAAGATATAAAAACATGTGATTAATTCTACATTTCTCGCACCAATTTCAATCAAACAATTATTTATAATTCACTATCAATAAAAACAATTACATATATATTAAATGTAATGAACCCTAGAAATATATATTATAAATAGTAATGAAGGATTCCATAACTCAATAATGCTTTTTTAACTCATTTATCACTACACGGTGGATAATACTTCCTATAAAAAACATCCACATGCAATACTAATAGATAATCATTCACTACAACAACAGATCAATAATACATATCCCAACTCACACCCAAAACAATAACAACATCATCCGAATGAAATGTAAATTGAAAAATGGTAGGAAAAAATGAGGAATGAAGAAGAACTCAACACATATCACCAAAAAGGATCTAACAAGACCAATGTATCAATGCTTGAAGAATGGGGCTAGATGACCTACTCAACTTGCCTTGGGATCTTCCAAAATAGGAGCGAATGATAGGTGAATCCTAATGAATGATAATCATTTATAAAAAATAACATAAATCATAGAATTCCATGTATTTATGGGTGTATAACCATATAGAACATGAAATTATTGAGATTCAGAAAATTTTCAAACTTCAATGAAAAATATTTCCCCTTGACCTTAATTTTGTAGAAGATGTGAATCCCAAATAAATGATGTGTACTTGCCTCGTGGGGTACCACTTATGATATTTAGTTATCAAGAACCATCAAATAATATCATATATGAACAACCTTAACTCATCTTCATGACATTACGTGATGTTTATTTACTGTATGATATCGTTAGAGCCTCCAGTATTGATGAAAAAAAATCATGACCTCTCTCAAACACCTCTAACCACCAAAAATGGAAATTTACGGGGATGAGATTCTATAATAAATTATATTATAAAACTTCCAAGGGTAGAATAACCACTGAAATTCATTGTTCATATTTAATTTTTTTGTTACTAGTATTATTGTAAAAATATATATTCATCCATTATGATTCCAAAACACATATTGGTTTTAAACCATCTCAACCAATATTCTCTATCAAATTCTACCATCCTTATTTGTTCAAATGAAAGTTCATTCATTTGTGATTTATAAAAGGAATCATTCATGAATGAATCAGATCAATGGATTTCATTGAGTTGTGGAAACTATATTTTCATATTATAAAAGCATATTGTTATATAAATATTCTATTTTATTTTTGTCGAAATAAAGAATTTGATATCTAATTTTCATGAAAACATAGAAAAAATGATCATGTAATTTATATTATTTAAAAACAAACCACACATCATTCTAAAACACGAATATCGCTATTTAATCAAATTTATCATTTGAACTTTACATTATTAAAATCTTTAGAAGACATATATATGTGATTAAAACAACTATTTTTATGTTATATTGCAATAGTGACAAAGGTGATAAATTATAAAATAATTTGTGATATATATTAATCAACCAAACATTAATCTGATTCTTATATTTCTCAGTATGAACCTATTTATATAATCACAATAATATTTTTATTAAAATGAATTTTCATCTATAAATTGGTAAAAATAAAATATATGAGTTCATATTTAATTGGAAACAATGATCAATAATCTTCGAGCCATATGTGAGCTGTTGAAAAGAAAAGTTATTTTTCAAAATAATGAATAGACTATTTAATATTATGGAAACTATTATTTCATATTGATATCACTTATTATTAATTGATAAATATAATATTTTTAGGTCAAAATTAAGTAACTGAAATTATGTTAGAACAAAAAAAGAGAAATTTTAGTTAGATCCATTTTATATCTATACAATTGATCAACACATCATTCCAAAACTAAAATTATTCAGTATGACTGAATTTATATGCCGACCTTACCATTTATATTAATTTTTTATACTACTATTCATGTTTAAAAAATTTATAATACATGTCAATACTAAAATAGAAATAATATATAATGCTTCGAAAATTATATGTGATTTAAAGGAATAATATACACATCATGCCGATGCCCAAATTACTTGATCTAATCCAAATTAACATTTCATCTTGATAATTTTATACTGAATACCTATTATCTTTCATGTTGTAGAAACATTGAAGAAATTTTGAGATCGACACACACTATTAGGAAAATGTTACTTGGGACATTTTTTAATTGTGGGAATTATATAGACATCAATCTGATATCATGAATTCATAGTATAATTGATGCAATTGTTTTTAATATTTTGTGTATATTTATAAGTGATGAAATAATTATTTGGGTTTCCAAAAAGGTAAAGTTATTTTATTTCATTTAACTCTTAGTAAACTAATATTTAAGTCAATTATATTACCTACTAAGAAAACATATGTCTATCTAACAAGTTAATTTCTTGATAATATAAAAACTATCGTCAGACCTTCACATTTTTATTAAATTGATAAGTCAATAAAACATGATACAAATCAATAAATTGTGATTTTATTTCTATGATAACATAGAATCACGATACACAAATCATTTTGCATCATCAAAATTAAACTATTATAAAATTTTACACCTTGAATTTTTTTAGAATGATAAAATGTATCTGTTTACATTGATATTTTCATTTGTATGAAAAATCATCTATCACGGGGTTAAAATTGATAAGATGACATCATATTAAAATAGAAATATAGTACGAAAATCCATGATTTATTTGGATTTTTGGTAATCATGAGTTAATTATGGTACCTAGATAGGTCGGTAAAATGTGATGTTTGATTTCATGTTATTATTGATCATAAATATAAGAAAGATATCCAATTAAGGCGGACAATTTTGATAAAGAGTTCATATGTTCATGAACACATTGAAAGGTAATATTTAATTCATTAGTGATCACTAATATTAAAAATAAATTCATTCCCACCCATTAATTTCTCAGTATGATAAATTTATTATTTGGACTAGTAATTATTATTGATGTGAAACATCAACGGATAATGGTCATAGTAGTGGAAACAAGTTTGGATTGGAATTAAACATAATTGAATGATAGTAAATTTATTTGGTATAAAAAACAATCACAATGTCAAAAAATTCCCATATTATCATTTTATTTAATGTCAATTTCAACATGGTAGTTTTATTAAAATGACACATCACTAGTCTACAGGTCAAAAAATGAGTTGATGAATTTCGATTGACATAGAATTATAGGAAACTGTAAATTTTTTCATTTCTATAAAACCTAATTATGGAATGAAAAAAATTATATTTATATATAAAAATTTTTAATAGTGAAAATTTTCATTAAATTTTAAGATAATATAGTATTATTTTCTAAGCATTCACATTTTGACACCCATTTTTAATGATTTTTTTTTAAAAAAATATTTTTCTCTCACTAAACAAAATAAGACTTCTGTTGATGTTAGATTAACATATAATATATATAATTACATAATTATTATCCTCATATAATCGTACTAAAATTTGAGTCATTTTATGAATTTTAATACTTTAACATTTGTTTTTTTACATTTTTATCAAAATAAACACATATTTCTTTATTGTGAGAAAATATATTGTATGATTAGTATGTTCTATATTAGTACATATACAAATTATATATAGGATTTTTTTATTATTTGAAAACAAAATATAAGTCGTTTTTTAGTTTTTTTCATTAATGCATGTTTATAGTGACATAAATTATAAAAAACATAATTTAAGTCATTTAAACTACACTGTGTTTCAAATAAACATGTGGAATATTAATAAATTTCCAATGTTAATTTGAAATCATTTTTCCTATTATTTCTCAATAAACACGGATAATTGAAAATGTTTTTAACAAATTTTCAAATTTCTAAATCAATACAAACACACTTTTGATCATTTTGATTAAACCGAAAGATAAATTGATTATAGGTGTATTTCTACATGTCTAATATTAAATTAGAGTCATAATTAGTTGATTTCAGTTCAATGTGATGTCATTTTCACGATCATTAACTTCAAATGTATGATGTTATTGAATTTTATATCCAATAATGCTATCATTTTTTTCCATTCATACAAAAAAATTTATAGGATAGATGTTTGGTCTATTTGTACCTATAAATAATTAAATAAAAATTTATTTTAAACTATTTCGCATATATAAGATTATAATTTAAAGGTTTTTTTCATTTCAATTGCATTTTTAAGGACATAAACATAAATAAATAAATTATTTATTTTTACCAGTATACATCATATTTAATACCATATTTTCCTACATGTTTCATTGTATCCAACATCATATAAATAATTAATAAAAATCATTGTAATATAATTTCATGAAAATAAGAGTTTCTTTTAGCACATTAGTATTTTTTTTATTTTACTATTAAATAAATAAATAATAATTTTCTATTTATTTTAGGCACGTCTCAAGTAATATAGACATGTGATATAATCCTATATATAAATAATAAAATGGTATCTATATTCATGTTATTCTAAAAAAGTATATGGAAATTTTTATGGTTCTAACCATTGAAAATAGGTTTATAATAATTTGAAATCAAATAAAAAATCTTTTCAGATCATCCTAACAATACAAAAATTTTTATTAACATATGTTTTATTCATACATAACAAGAATTAGTCAATGGACATCGTATTGTAATTTGATGAAAATATAATGTATTTCTTTTCGGTATAGTCTATCCATTACAATTTGTTTGTAAAATTTAAATAAATATAATTTCACATTTTTATTTTCATTGAATATAACAATTTGAATATATGTGGTTTATATTCCTATATATTATAATATAAATGATGTATTTTATTTTTTATTTTCCAAAATATATAATGTTTCATACTAGGTTGGGATTATAAATATAATTTATTATCTTTTTCTAATATAAAATATATTTTATATCCTATTAGTATCATGATACTCTTGAATAACCTATATTCAATACACAAATTTTAAAAATTGGATTGTTTTTATATTTCAATGATTTCATAGGAATATGATGTTGTTTTATAGGCCTTATCCCTTTAAGGAATGTTCTTCTATAAATGATTTTACAAGATTATATTAAAATCTTAGTCCAATGATTTCATGATAAATACAGTTGGTTTACTAGTTATTCATAGTTTGATGAATTCATTTACATTTATATCTATTAAAATAAAATATCAATCATTATAAGAAATTCATCTGTCAGATCAATTTGATGATACTTATAATAAAAAAAGTTATATGGATGTCATTATCCATCAATGTTATAGAAATTGAGGTTGTTTGATTTATTATTTCACCTGGAATCACTTTTTTAAATGTTTTATATCTAACAATTCTTATTTTTTAGTAACCCAAAGAACACCACACATCATATATATATTTGGAATATTCATTAAAATCATAAATTGATTATCACTCAAAATAATCTGATTTCATAATATTTTTTGTATAATATATATTTACTACTTGGAATATTTTTTACTATATAAATCAATAAAAATTCATTTGTTTCATTCAAAGAAAACAACTAGTAATTTTATTTTTAGTCTAATATATCATTTCACACACTAAATACATCATTCTTCCATATATTTAATAATATATCATAGTGTTTTTTTGTATTTGACATGTTGGTGCGCATTTTTAATGAAATTTACATATTTCCAATGTTATTTTCCAGCCATTCTAACCACATAGAAAATTAGATTTTTATTATTTCTACTCATCCATGATAATTTTTAATTAATGTTTGATGTCTTAAATATTCGAAAAGTTCATGGGACATATCAAGTTTCTAACACAATAACATTTTTTATAAAATTGGAATAAATAAAAATTTCCCATGTGTTCAGTCACAAAAAACAGTATATCATAATGAAAATCAATCTATTAATTCATGTCAAAAAATAAATTTATTTCACATATAATGATAAAACAAGGAAGTTTCTATGGTTTTAAACTTTTTATTCTATTTTTTCACAAATATTTAAAATAAATAGTTAAATTTTCAGTCTTTTTGACAAGACCAAAATATGGATTAATGTTTGGTCAACTCGTACATGTCTAAAGGTAATCACATACCATTTTCTTAGGATATCATGAAAATTTTGGGTCATTTTAAACTGGTTTTCCAATTGAGGCATATTTACACAGACATATAAATATAATGAGACTCATATTTTGAATGTTATGAGAACATAATTATTTTAATTGACATGTGGTGTCATCATACATGAGTGAATTTATACAGTGACTATTATCTCGTATAAGTCACGAATTATATTGGTCATTATGAGAGGTTTTACACTTTAAGAACTATTTTTATAAATTTAAATATACAAAAAAAATATTATGACCACTCTGAAGAAACCATGAGTAAAAATGATGTGACTTCTGTTAAAAAACTTTAATAATATAAACGTGAGTATGACTGACATTTTATATGATTCTACACCTATAAAATTAAATACATTTCATATTCATTTTATTTCACTTCAATATGTGGTTTTTGAATAGGGTTTGAACCACACACACATGTTTTTAGTGGAAAATAAATCCAATAAACTGGATTTATAGTAATTAATTACACATTAAATATATTTTCATTCTATTCATAGGGGTCAAAAATTAATGAATGATTTTTCCTATGATTTTATGATAACTTTTCTTCCATTACTATTTATCACTTATAGACATATTTATTTGACCATTAATTAAAAAAATGTATTGATATGCATTTATGAAGAAAAATATTCCGATTTGTGTATGAAAAATTTATTCATGCTAAAAACAAATTTTTTTTTGAAATTACATTACAAGATGATAATTTTTAATATATTATGACAATATAAAAAAATTCTTATTTTTTTTATAACTACTGTTTCGAAAATTCTGACTACACAGTAAAAACGAATATTGCATGGTTTCTTTCTACACATATAAACTTAATTTTTTATTATTTCCATGTTTTTTCACATCAAGGAATTTATATTATCTAGTATATTATCATTTGATGAATGATTTTTAATTTTGTTTAAAATCATTAGAATCATAATTTCCATTATTCCAGGTTCACTACAAGATGCATTGAAGAAACAATTATTTCTATTTGTCAAAAAATATTTATAAGGTATTGTATTTTTAATGAATGAAATGTATAATTTATATTATTGGTTTCGAACATTTTCTTCATAGTTCATGATGACCAAGTACATAAAAACAAAAAAAAAAATTACATTACCAGAAAAATTTTGTTGTCTATACATACTTATACAAAATTAGACTAAGAACTTTTTAGGGAGGTTTTATAATAATTTGAAGTACTTTGGTTTAGTTAGGGTCTAATATAGTTGTAAGGGACCATTTTTCATACATTTAAAAAATTGATCATGTCCTAGTAAAACAAATTTATTTATATAGTTGAATTTCATAACATTAGGTAGCATGTCAGTGTAGTGTGGTCCCATAGTGAATGTTTGTGACGACGAGAAACAGACTGAAGATAGTTATGCAGTTTATTATTTGTTTATGGTAGTGTAGGTGGGGATGGTTTATTCTTTCGATGTATTGAAACATGTCAAAATAGTGGCATAAAAATAGAACATTCACTATTGATGATTCATGTATTCAATGATTTTCACATGCTGTAACTGTATATATTTATACAATATGAATCTCATGTCATCAATTAGAGAGAGATCATTGTTTATGGTGATGAGACCATCTAGGAGTATCATATAAATACTCGTTACTGACTAGTGTTGTGTTGATGTGTTATTCACTTGGCTCCTATCTTCAGGCACGATATTGTTTTGGCAAAGAGTACATGGGAACATTAGTCATGGATTCTATATTAGTACTTTGAGTTTATTTATGATTATATAATCTATAATGAAGGTGTTTGTTTTATTTATGTATAAAATTTAGTTTATGAGATGATTCCCCCTTAATTTTTTGGATTGAATCATGTTTTGGATAATGTCCAAGAGATAAATCATGTGGGGTAGATTTTCATATTACCACATTCATTTCATCTCTACGATTAGTATTGGATTTACAAGGACTATATTTGTTTGAGATATATATAATATATGGTCATCGATATTTATAGAGTAACCATTTTCATGTTTCCAAGTCTTTTTGTTTATATAGGTGTCTTGGAGTAAGTCTATAAGGGTTTGCGTACAAAATATATAAATAAGGATATTGAAAATCATGTAATCATTACACATGAATAATTTTATTTTCAACACTATTATGGGTATTTTCATAACATTTATTAAATATAGGTTAAATTCCTTGAATAAAAAAGTATTTCAAAAGGTGTTTAAAAATAGAAATTTACATAATTATTTGTCTTTTAATGGAATATAAAGGCACTATGCACCGCACTATAAAAAGCTACTATAGTTCATTTCTCCCAAACTATAGAGACTCCATTGATTTCTATAGTACCATCAGACCTCCTAACATGTTTTTCTAGATTCCTTCAATACAGATCAATCCATGTCTTCCATCATTGATCTAAGGGGACACAAGTATAATCCATTCATCATTTTATATAAAATTCTCCATATTCATCCTTGTTTCCTATGAATTATTCTCTATAATTTTTTCATATCATCTTTTATTTTCTAATAATTTTTTTATCAGTGACTGTCGAATAAAACTTTAGTAGAATTTTATTTGATCAAATGATTGTTCATCAGAGATTTGTAATGTTGGTAAATTCTTGAAAAAATAATGTAGATGATTTTGAAGTAGGGGATTCATTTCTTCTCATTATTATTACATGAAATCAGAAATTGGTAATGGTTTTTCCATTTATTTTGAAATGAAATTAAACTACTAATTATTGAATGAGATTGAGAAATAAATTGTTAGTGATCACAAGATTTTGTGATTCATAACATAATTATATGTTTCTTAATGATTTTTTCCTTATTGTTATATCAAAGCTATTGTTTTTTAGAATTTAATTATGATTGGATAAACTTGATAAAATTTGAAAAGTAATTAAATATTGAATCATTTGATTATTAATTTTCATTAGAATAATTATCTATGTGGATTGATTAAATCAATATTTTTTCAAAATATTAAAATGATAATATTTATGCTATTATATATTTACATTTTAATTTGATAATTAATTTTATAAGTTAAATTAATATAAAATTATATCATGTTAATGAATTAATTAGATAATAAATGAAAATTCATTATAAATGGAAATGGTTTTAATTATACGATCATGTTTGACTTTTGATATCATGTTATATAATAATTCAATATGATTATTTTCATAAGAACCATTAACTAATTAATTTGTTAATTCAATATTTAATTTGTACTACTTGGGTGAAAAATATATTTTCTAGGGTTATAGTTGACCATTTTCTTTAGAAGGCTGAGTGACTTGATTTTCTTCCATTATAGCTCATTTGCGTGTGATGGATGTATGCCTTGTTTTAGGGTCTGAATTTCATTATTTGTTATTCTTGAATTTTTCCTAATCAGTTTCGATAATCTATATATGTGATATTCTATAAGTAATGTGTTATGTTGAGGGGATTCAGGCATGTGATTTGAGAAAGAGATGGTTGATCCTCGAATGAATGATATGTTTTTCCAAAGGGGGTATGGATATTGTTGTAGTAGATGATGCCAATGTTGATAAGATGCAATGGGATATTCATGTGGTTGTTGGGAATTACAGTAGGGAAATGTAATGGGTTAATTCTATGATTTTCGGTCAAGGTGGTGTTGATAAATAGGATTCTTGTTTATGATTTTATGTAACAACTGATGAACGTTTTTTTGATTATTCTTGATTCAATTTCCCACCGCATAAGGCCATTTGATGTGCTTGGTTTCATTTTTTCAACTATGTGGTACCTTCGGGTGGTTTTCCAATAGTACCAGGATTAGGAAATAATAATTATACTAATAAATAATTATTTAATAACCAACTAAGATGTTGCTGTTGAAAAAAAAATTATAAAATGGTGTTAATCTTGAGAAACAAGGGGCTTTGTTTGGATTATTCCCAGATTACCTGGAAATTAATCTGAAGATTAATGTAATGTAATTTTTAATAATGTTGTTTGTTAATTAGTGACTATAAAATATATAATTCAATGAAATAATGAAAAAATTAATGAATGTATCTCCTTTATATGATTTTTTCATGATAGATATATGGTCTTATTAGTGGAAGCCTAGAATCCGAGAGACATTTTACATAGTTGATAATAAGACAATTTTATCCCCATAACATGTTTTTGAGATATATTATATCATTTATAATAAGTTATTTCATACATTTCCCCACCAATTTTATTAGGGTGAAAAAACCATGTGATATGAGGGTTGTTTTTCAAACATCCTAGTCTTAGGATTGCTTGATGAATACCCTCTCTTCCCCCTCACTCTTCTATTAGTAGTTAATTTTTCAAGTATATGTGGTGGCTAGTTATCATAAAAAATACTAGAGGGATATGATGCATTGTGGTTGTTTCCATCATATTTAATATAAGATATAGAATCCAAAAGCTTAATGTAGATATAACTGGTATAGGTCTGGATGGACTGAGCTGCTTTATCAATATATATTCTAAAATGGCTTCATGTATATTACCAAATTCATAAAAAAAGTAATACATGTTGTGGATATTTCATGAAAATACATGGTAACTATGTATTTTGATGTGATATGAGATGATATCATGATTTGTTTTCCAATGATCATGTAGGGATATTTTGTTTCAGTGTCTTTAGTCTCTCTTTTTTTGATAGAGACGGCTCCTGATATGTGATGTTGGGGAAGAGATGAAAAATAGAGTGGAAGAAGGATATAAGTACCCATAAATACTCATTATTATATTATATAATCCCTTTTAGGTGATACGTGTTGATAGTTAACTATATTATGTATGAGAACATTGTATACCATTTTAGGTTACGGGTTATTTTAAAAATAGTTCACTTTTCATTCACATTTTTTCATTTTATTTTTCATGAGAGTATTAATCGAATGTACTACTAATTAGAAGAATATTCCCACACTATGAGTATATGAACAATTTTTTTGTCAGCTAGAGAAGGTTGTATATCAGACTAGATGTTACAAGCATGAAGTTCTACATGAGTTTTAATGGATTTGTGGTCACTTTCATCATTATCATTTTTTTCATTTAGTTATTCAATCATATGTTTTGTACTATTTAAAACACAATATTTTCACATTAAATTTTGTATTATATGTAAATTTATTTCATATAGTGTTAACTAGTGTATCTATAGTTTCTCTCAATTTTTCATGTCTCATAGAGGTAAATTCATCCCATATTAATGTTTATTATAACCATAATGTTTTTCACTAAACCATTTCGTATAAGATGTCGGACCTGAAACATCACTCTCCACATCCCCTAACTATGATATCATTGTGGGTAGGGGGTTGTGACACACACACCGTTTGGAAAAGCTCAATATTTTGATTGTGTTCCCCTTACATCCATATCCCCAAGGTAAGTTCCTATAGTTTTCAAGGAGTATCATGGATAGATCCCACACATATAAATCCCATAACCCCTTATTCATTCATTATTATTCATTCTCCAATTTGGTGGTCAATAGATTGATCACTAGAGTATAGTGATTCCAAAATTTTCAGATTTACTTGGTTTTTTGATGTGTAATATATTCTTTGATAATCGTTTAACATGGATTTATAGTTTTGGAACATAATCCTTTGGTATGAGCTAGATTTTCAAATTTTAGAAGCATTATTTTAAGAGAAATTTAATTTTTTCTTTAAATTTTTTTTTAAAATTTCGAAATAATATTATTTTATATATATGCAATAATGAATGTGAAAAACAATATCTACATGATTTTACAATCATTATAGTGGATTGTAACGTTTTTTCCATGTAAAAAATAATATTATATTGAATTTCAGAAATGATTGTTTACTAAATGGAATGAATGGATCTATAATAAATTTTTTTATAAACAAATTTGAATATTTAATATGGTTTCCCATGGGTTTTACATTTAATTTATAATTTTATAAGAAATTCAAAATGTAGTTAATATATTTTAATAATTTCTTTTGTAATTTAATTTTTTTTTAAAACATTAATCTCATTTGTGTTGTGTGAGGAATTAACTAATTTCATTTTAATCCTATATTAGTTTTTATGAATGATATTAGAAATTTCTAAATGTATTTAAATGCGATGTTCTTCAATTTTTGAATTTTTAATGAATATTAGATAAACCATTTTATAAGAAAAATTATACTTAACCATTAAAACATAAATTATTTAAATGATTTTGTTGGTAAATTTAAACGGAATGATTTTTTAATATGAATAAATTTCATTCCTCTTTTATTTTATTTGATGATGATGATTTTCTGTTATAATATTGTTGAACGAACAATGTGTTCGTGAAATAATTTTTTGGGAAAGAATATAAGGTGAAGGAGAGGTATATTGGTTCTTGTATTTTTTACATTGATCCTATGTTAATTCTCAACCATAACCCATTATTGGTCATGGGAGTTATCTATCAGTATTTATATTCATGGATATTTTAAAACTCTATTTTATTTTTGGTGTCTATCTATAAGGGTATTAGGGTGTTGAGTGCACCTCGAAGGTCCCTGTGAGATATTTGTGATCCTCGAATAGGGAGTTTCATGGTCGACATACTTATTTATTCTACTTTGTGGAATAATTATGTTGGAAAACCAACGATTTAGGATTAATTTTTGGTATTATTTTCTTATTTATCTATGTAAGAGGCCCTCAAACATATTTCTTGAATACTGGTTTACAAAGGGAATCCTTATTTTTTGTTAGAATGGTTTCACTGTACATGGTTATTTTTTTTATTTGAATCATGATTTTTGGTCATATTATTATATAAATATCTATACTTGTGCATTTTTATATTAATTAAATTGATTCTAATGTTGATTGGAACATATATTATATGAAATTGATTAAAATTAATTTTTTAATGTTGTTTCAAATTATTGATTTTACATTAAATTTGTGTTACATATAAAAATGAAATGATGTGATGATTTTATTTAATTAAAACTAAATGGGAATAATATTTTTGGAATAAATTTTAAACTATCTTGGAAATGGTTTCTAATTAAATACAAGGAATGTGGAATCGTGGGTAGAATTTTTATTATTATAATATTTTATTTTTTTAGGTTTTTTGGTAATTTTACTAACAAATATTTGAGCATTTAATATCTATGTAGTTTGAGTAGAATATATTTATCACAGTATCTAGTTTCTCTTATCAATGTTTCAGTTTAAAATTCCATAAAATTGATCTAATTTTTCTTCATCTATTCCATTTTATTGAATAATATAAATATTTATGTTGTGATAATTTTATAGTTTATTTATATAGGTGGAGCCTTTAATATTTGGATGCAACAACTTGTTAATTCATAACATATGTAGATATCTAGTTGGAGGAGTTTTCAAGGTGAGATTGGAGATTTATTTCAACATCACTTTATATTTGGTTCTTATTTATTTATTCTTAAAATATTTGGGTTTGGTATTATCCCATATAGTTAGGTCATGATAAATGTTTCATATAAATAATACGTTTCTTTGACTTTGATTGGAAAATGTAATTAATTTCACTATTGGTATCTAATTCCCATATGAGTTTCACTAGTCCCTTGTGAAGTTGAACACCCATCGAAGTAGTTGAAGCCCATGTCATGTTCTAGATTCAACGATTTCATGGTGAGGTCATTTAACAAAATATCATTGTACAAGGTTCTACAGTATGATCATGAAAAATATTGTTTTTATTTAGAGTTTCATGATATTTTCAAGTAATAATATTTTTAAAACATTATAGGAGAGAATATTGAATAATGTATTAAGATCACTTTAGTTTGGATCCTTGAGAATCCATAAGAAGTGGGATATTAGTTTTGTAGTTATATATATTATTTTTTGACTATAAAGGACAATTTATTTCTATTGGAATGGTTTAGTTACCTTATGGGGTTATATTTGATATCAGATTTAATGAAAATTATTTTTTGATTACATGAGATTAGTTTCCATGTACTATTAAATATAGAAATGACCAAACTATCCAATTTGAGGAATTTGAGGAATTTTACCACGGCTAAATTGTGGTCTCTTCAACCCTGATGTTTGTTAAAAGATTGGTCCACATATATTTTTTGATATATAATATATTAAACATTAATTTAGGTACATGGGAATTAAATTACATTCAAACTAGTCTGGTTTTCCCTAAAAAATATGATAATGGTAATTAGTTCATTTTTAATATGAAGTAAGAAATTTTGTATCACTCCCATGACCTCATTTTATTGTATTATCAAAAGTATCAGTTCATTGTGAATGTTTATAAAATTATAATATCATATAAAAATTTCTCAAAAATATCATATTATTTGAGTTCGAGATGTATATAATTATAGTAATGATCTGTGAGACATCCATGATTTACATGAATCAATCTCAAATAAATTTTATTGATGGAATTCATGGAATAATTATGACAATGTTGGGATTTTGATAAATTTTATTACCAAATATTATTTCTAGCTATCATGTATGGGAAAATTGAGAAAAAAAGATTAGACTACTGTGAAAACACATAAAAATTACATTTATGTAATTTATAATATAAAATTAGATTACTCATATAAATTTAAATCCTGATTTTCATGGTAGTATTGAATGTGATATTTTGTGTTCAAATAATTATAGAATTTCCAAGCCATCAAAATTTCATGAAATCAGAAATAATAATTTTTTATTAAATCGTTGGAGAATGATTATCAAATTATTTTTCATTTTTAAAAATTGATTCCACACCAATAAAATGAATAGAATTATTAGTATGATCCAATGTATAATTTAACTTTTGTATTATTATATAAATTTAATATCACTTATCGTGAGGTAAAAGAAAAAATATATTCTCTAATTGACATGGGAAATATGGTAGTTGTTCCTGATTTATTTTTGATTTGTATGAATGAATCATGCATCAATATGATGGATGGACTATTTTATATGATGGAAACATTGATTTCATATTTTTAACTCTTATTAATTTATGTTAAATACTTTGTCTATGAATCCATAATGAGTAAAAAAAACTATTTCCATGAATACATATTAATATTATTTGATAGTTATTTCAACTCTCTACATAACAACCAGAAGAAAATTTGAAACCTGAATTTATTGGAAGGAATGGATGTGATATTGAACCTTTACATTATTACCAATGAGAAATGATTCCAAAATGTTCTCAAATCATGAAAAACTAGTTTAATTTTCATTCAAATCATTATACAATGATAAATATGTAATTATTCATCTATATAAATTAACCAGCCATCACTATGATATTTTGATTACCCAATATTATCTAAATTATAAATAAAAATTATTATTTTAATAAAAAATACTTGTCAACCATAAATGAGATACATCAAACTAGATTATTACAGATTGTTTATGAAATAATGGAACAAAATCTGATAGTAATTTTTTATTTTTAAGAATTTTTTGAATATGAACTTGATGTCAATATTTTACAGTATGTTGGAAATTAATATTTCATATTCTAAATTAATATTAATAAATTAAAAATAAATATTATATAGGTAAAATAATTATAAGAATCATAGATTAATTTTTTAATTTATTGTATTTAACATCGTGTCATTTCAGATTTGTACGAAAACAAATGATTAGTTGGACACCCAAATTTCACTATCTCAACAAAAGGGAAGTTTAACCATAAATGTCTTTTAAGTGATAAGTCACCTAAAAATGTTAAAACTAATAAGTGTAATTGTATTAACATATATACATAATAAAAAAAATATACGATTAATATTAATTTTTTTGGATTTGATTGTGTACTAATATGTTTCCATGATTTCTCATTGAGATCCAATGTGACATTACATTATCATGTTGTTATTAAAATTATATATCACCAATCATAATTTCAAACTGAAGAATACTACATTATATTGACAAGAAAAACAATTAATTTAACCCTTTTTCTAATTTGGTCGATATAAATAATTTAATGGGAAATAGAATGATTTTATATTTAGATATTATTGAAACAATGATTTCAAAATCATTAAGGCGGATTAATTAATGAAAAAGCAGACGGGTATGGTTAAAAACAAGGAAAACGATATCATATTGGGTCAAAAATTTAGAAAATGATACATTCATATATATAATCTATAAGAACCATAATCATATCAGTCTAACCTCCACCATAAAATTTAATTTATATAATAAGATTATTTACGTTGTCATCACATTCATATAAAAGATATAATTTCTCTACATGGTGTAAAAATCATGAAAACAAGTCTATATTGACCTTAAAATATAAATTATTGATCATAAAATTATTTTTATATGTTGGTATCCACTACAATGCAATTTTATGGTCTAATTTCTTTGTATGACCTTAAATATTTTTTCATATAGTTATTTTTTGAAGGTCTTATCCTTTGATAATGTGTCTGAACTGTGTTGAATATTATAGAATGCCATAAAATCTTAGGCCTAATATCCTTGATTCATTTAGGATATGTTAGAAACAATATTGAATCAATATGACTCTGGTATCACTTAGTGTGATAGAAAATTTTATTTCAAATATTGATTGATTACTAATAAATATGATATTAATTGTTTAGGATTCCGAATCAAAAAAAAAGAGCACAGTTTTATGGAAAATATATTTAAAGGATATATGAGTCATTTAGGATGTGTAAAAACATAAAGACATCAATATGACACCCTAAAATATCATTATAATAAAAATTATCATTTTAACATCATATTATTATTAAAGAGAGAACTCACAAAAAATAATTCAAAAACCACTAGATGAAATTGAATTGGTTAAAACAAATATGAGTAAAATCCTATAATTGATCATGATTAGTAATAATGAATAATGCACCAGTCTTATTCCAATGTTTAACAGTAAAATTAAACATACCTTTTCACCTTTATATTTTATTAAAACATCATATAACCCATCATATGCTTAATACTATGACGGAGACATTTGATTAACATTAAAAACTTGATAAATGACCATTGGGATTTCTAGATCGTTAAAAATAATTTGGGAGTTTATTTGATACCTGGAATCATCAGTTTGATGGATTTTATGATTTAATATTGATAACTTTCATTTATAAATTATAAATGACCTATGTTGAAGTCGATGTTGTGAAAATGAGATCAAATGTGATAAAATAATTTGAATATTGTATTTCTTTAATCTTTGATTTGTACGAGTGAACCTAACATAATCCCTACAACCAAATTTCATAGTTTGAAAGAAAGTGATGTTTTGCCTATACATTATGATCAAATTGAAAAGTCTCATAAAATGGCTCAAAAATGAGAAAACATTTCAATATTTTTAGCTAAATAAAGAATAACCAACCATGTGTCAATATTATGTGAATATCTCATGATATGATACAAAGTATAATTTAACTTATTATTTCTCTTTAAATTCCATATCACCTATTAAATGTTCAAAATTAATATGGTGGATTTATATTAACATAGACTAACCCAAAATTTATATTTGAGCCATTTATTATTTGTATGAACCAATCACATGATTGTCAGACACATGAATTTATTGATATGATCAAATTTTTCTTTTCTCCAGAAAATTCATATTAATGTGACAGGTCATATAATTACGATCAAACCATGATTATGATTTTTAAATCAATGATATCATATATTAGAAACAAAAAAATCATAGGTGGTCTTTATTAATCAATACCAGGTTTATTTGATACTCGAATTTATCTATGTGTTCATATGTAAATGTTTATAATTTCAATTTTTTAATGACCATATCGCTTCTAAAACGGTAAAAAATGAGTAAACAGTGATGGATTTATATTTAAACATGTTAAAATTTCCCCTAAGTCATTTTATATTTTAAATAATTTACTATTAATAAATTTGATCTCTGAAATCCATGTTATGATCGACAAAATGATTTCTAACTATTATCACTAATTAAAAAATGGGAATACTCACATCTTGGGACCAGGAATGAAAAATTAGATCTAATTGACTTGAAAAATGAGGAAAATGATAATTTTTTAATTTTTCATATTTAATACCACAGTAAAATTAAATATTACACAGAAAATATTATTATTATATAGGATTTTTACGAAATGGATTTTAAAATTTTAATAGTTTTAATGTGGTGTACAATTACCCCTAATTTTTAGTAAACTATGTGGTTTATTTATGTCCTCAGATGGTGTCATGTACATGATCAGTACATAGTTATGCAATCTGTGTTGTTTGGATGAGTACATCATGGTTTAAAATATTATGTAGTAATCCACACACGTCATTATGGATTTTCATATTTTATTTTGTGTTATCAATATATTTATTTTTTATCCTCTATCCCTCTCCCCCAATCGCCATATCATGAATCTCCCTGAGGGTGAACTCCCAAATATGAATTCTGTCCTAATAAATTATCACATCCATCATTTACATCATTCAATTTTCATGGATATTATAGTTTAGAACCCATAAGCAAGGAACACTTTTCCCATTATTATTTTATTCTTCATTCTTCTCCACTGTGGCGCTCAATCATTTGATCCATAGGGTATATAGATTACCCAATTTTTTTAGTTTCCTTCATTCTATGGTATTTTATCCTTTCTCCTAGCCTCATTTAATAGTATTAAAATATTTAGATCTTCATCCAGTGGTTTGTGGTTTCTTTTCCCATTCCTGTCTCATTAACAATTATAGATTAAAATTTCATGGAATTAATTTTTTTCTCTAATTTCAATATTATTGTATTATAATTAAGTATTTTTTAATAGAATTTATTCTTAATTTTTACTCAAATTATTGTTCAATGAAGAGGATTTTAAAAAATGGAATAGTATTCTTTCAAAACACCTTCTCCTAGTGGTCTTGGATCTCCACAAGATACTCCTTAAAGGTCACAACATTATCAACATCGATCAATCCCCAATCAATGGTGATGGATTTTCCCTGAAGAAATCTATGAATTATTTAAACATGAAATAAATCATGAAACTGGATTATCTAATATTAAATTTCATTCAGATGGATTATGGAACCAAAATGAGAAATCCTGAAAAATGGCCAATAAAATTATTGTTATAGATTAATCCCATGACCAAACCATTTCATCCCACAATTACGATCCACCATTAGAAAAAAATTATCTCAAATATTATTTTTATAGAGGTATCCTCCAATAATAGGAAAACTAAATAATATGAAATTTTTCTACATTCATTTTCTCAGGACTAAACTAAACTATCTTCTTTATTTAATACTATAGTTTCTACTTGATAATTAATGACTCTATCACACATGTCCAACATGACGTAGAATATAAATGCTGGTCAGTCAATGATTCGAATTATTTCACAAAAGAGGTTGTGTGAATATAATTATTTAATTAATACTAGATCAAAGGTTGTTTAGTTATTTTAAAACTGATAAAATAGAGGAAAAGATCACTAAATATCTTAATTATTATAGATATTTCATTTAGTCAAACTATTTTTTTGGGATTATAAGTACATGTATGGAACAACTATGATCTAAAATCATTATAGAGTCCTTCATAGACAATTTCGGTCAAAAAAGGATCATATCCAAAGATGATGATCATTGTAATTCCATGGATACTCAATATGTACACCATGTAATCGCTTGAAAAAATCTACAGTAAGAATTATTTCATGATTTCGTTGAATTAATACATGTTTTTGAAAGTCAGTTATAAGATATATAGAATCATAATCTCCAAGATAATATGGTAAAATGATAAAAAAATACAATAGATATGTACTCCATTGACCAATAATATACATATAACTGATGGGGAAGCCCACCTTTAATAGGGTGTTTGCTGTTCACTTTATAAAGACTAAACAACCCACACAGACACTTCAATTGAACGCTTTATCATAGATAACCAAAACTGACCTCTCATAGTATGGTATATAATTATCATGATAGGATGTTCTAATATGGGAGAGTTATAGAAATAATAGATAACAACATTATTTCATCGAATGGATAAATAATGTTCCCTAAAAACTCATTATATTATTTATCAACATGCCATCCATTACTGTCTATACCATATAGAAGATGGTATCAATAGACCTCCACCTTGGAATCCCTATGATGGGACTCTAACACCTCATGCCCCAAAAATGAACACACATTAATCTAAAAATGTAATCCTCTTTTATAATTATATTATGTATGTTGATTAATATTTGAGAGAACATCCATTATTATACATGAATATGCATATTCATGCATCAAATCACTACGTGAATTCCTATATAAAAAATCAGCTAAAAATTCACCACTTCCCAGGGTATTGAAATTCATTAAGTCAGGTTCATGAAATTACATCATCGACCAGCATTAAGACATGTTCATTTCTATATGGTAGAAGAAATACCTCAAAATCTTGTCATAATTAAATGCCAAAAAACACTCAATGGTAATTTAATTCCTCCACAACTTGACAGTAAACATGATAACAAAGAATATGAAATAAATAGTGTCATTTTTACATTCAGTGGGTTGTATCGTCCCAATAACATAATTAATAACTGATATATATATATAATTATGAAACTACCCATTCCATTAAATAATGATTTATATTAAACATAGTAATTAACTCATTCTTTTGGATATTAATGTAATCGTGTAATTAATAACATATCTTTAGGTAATCAAATGTATTTTGAAATTTTCATTTCAAAAATATTTCCTGATCGAATATTTTCTTGATTTTTATAGGATTCATAATCAGAGTGGGTTGTTAGGGATCGGTCTCATGTACTAATTACAGTTACTAACAACAATAATCACATTTTTAGTAGTCTTGGAAAAATATTATGAAATGGTTTTACATATCATCTAAGGATCCATATTTAATATACTAATATATATGAAATTCCAAAGAAAAACTCATGATAACAAATATCACACTTTTTTAAATTCCAAAAAGATAATGGTGATGAATAAATCCAAAAACTACCTATAAAATAACATCATTCCCTTCATTAGATATATATATATCAAAACATGATTTCTTCAATGAAATCCATAATAAAACACTCCTATAACTTTCAAAAAACTAAATTCATTATGAAAATGAACACTGTTAGAGAATTATTAACAATGAACAAAACCCAAATTAACTCACAATTCCCATGATGAAATCATAATATAAGAATATTCTCATAATTTAATTTAATATTTTGGTATCGATAATCAATAACCAAGTATCTCCCTTAATATAATCAAATAAGATATTAATTCATTGAATTTGATATCAGTTCTTCACTCTCACCAAAATCAAGAGTCAATAATAAATACACAAACACCAACTACTATTATCCCTCTAAATGAGAATAATGGTTCTCCCCTAAGTTACATGATCAACTGAACTAAACCTCATCGATGAAGATCATTTATTTCTACACATAACTCCCACAACTCTAAAAGAGTTGATTGATATATAGACATTGTGTTTGGATAAGTTCCTGAATATAGATATTA
The DNA here is from genome assembly GCA_963277665.1 of Viscum album. Taxonomy (NCBI): domain Eukaryota; kingdom Viridiplantae; phylum Streptophyta; class Magnoliopsida; order Santalales; family Viscaceae; genus Viscum; species Viscum album. The sequence goes on along the minus strand of OY728147.1, from coordinate 560,243,194 downwards.
AAAACTCGATCTCTTTTAGAGATGGTAACATCAATACCTCCTCATGAAATTATTAAATGAACAATTTCAATACCCTTGGAAACAATATTGGATGTATCTATAATCATATCTATGTCAACTCATCCATCATGGAAGAAAAGTATAGAACATGAATTTTACAAATCCAAGTGTCTTACTCACTCACAAATAAAATATACTATCTATTAGTATCAAATAATAAAATATATATTTTGAATAAATCTATAATATCATATATATACTAAATACAGTCCATTATAGGGATTATTCCATAAAGTTATATCATAAAAATTTTGATATCTCTTCAAGATAATGGTCTCTGAAGAACTATCTCACAATCAATACATACATCACAATGATAATCTCAACATTCAATTCATATAGTCCACACTAATAAGACTATAATATTCTCTACCTCATGTTCCAAATCAGGGACTCAGTCATGTTATATGGTTGGGTGAATGTTTTTAGAGTCAAAATAATTCCTAAAAAATATGGAAAATAGAGCATGTGAATCAAAATTCATTTGTGTCTCAATTTGTGCTGGAAACTCCATATCCTAATCCTAACCAAATCCTACTACACAAACTATCGAGACATAATGAAAACATCCCTGATGGTTTCACTCTATAATCTATGGAGGTGTAAAATCATGGGGTTTTCTTCTCCCTATAACATTCCAATTTTCAATATTAAAATCACCATAAAAATTATTGGATTGTTTGAAACAACATAAAAGGTGGATCCATAAGTGGAAATCAAACCACAAATTTCTAGCTTATAGTGGTCAGCTACAAAAAACAAAGATGACCAATCTCAACAGAAGAAAAACCTTAATATTATCCCATGGTAAAATTTTACGGTTTTCCACCCCTGAAAAATGATATGATGGAGGATGACACATACCTCAACAGTCTAAAATCTCATTTGTACAAAAAAGGGGGAGCCAGGATCCATATATCAACTACATGGAAAATCATTATGATTCCTCTCTCCACAAGAGACAGTGATTGATGACATCCTCTGAATGTCATATTCCCTCCCCAACACCTATAAATAACTTAATAGACTAAATTTTACGACACAAGAAATTACATGTAGATGAAAATACTCCTTGAAATTCTTATATTTGAGTCTTAATCATTCATGATGTCCAAATCATTTTAGAGAGTGGTTGTAAATGGAATCCCAAACTCTTATATGCTTGATCTCCCCTATAAAATGGTATTTAGGCCCCAGAAATTTTCCACCATCACCGTCGAATAATTATTTTTTGTTTGGAAGTGATCTCAAAACGTCTCCCATCATACTGTAATGTTATTTTTATCCCAGTGAAAAAAACCACCACTAAAATGATTCTTTATTCAAAAACATCACATAAAATTAAACTGAGTGCTATTTTTTAACATTGAACAAATTTATGGTTATACCCACTTTCTCCAAACATTACAATGTCTCTAAAAATTTAATTCAATCATATATGGTCTATAGAAATAAAAATATCAAATCATATTCTTTAATGTTTCAACCTCATTGACCTCAACCCTATGACGACCACCTTGCACATCCAATTCAACAACGTAGGCATGAACATGACGGTGGAATATACCAATAGCCATAACTAGGAATTAATAAATATTCATTGAAATATAATCATTGAATATGTAAAATAATAATAATAACTGACTAATTTATTTTATTTCCAACCTAATGAAAATTTCTTCCCATTTCAAATATATGTTAAATAAAAAGAAATCATGATCTATTGCATTTTATTTTTCTTGAATTAAGTGTTACATGAATTTTTAGTCTCATTAATTTTAATGTTCAATATGATTGATTAAACGGGGACATAAGATACATGTTTAATAGCTATTATCCTTTTTTAGATTATATAATAATATCATCCTACATTATTTCCATCCCAAATATTCATTTATCACAATTTCCTACCTCTATACTCCATCAAATCCCCATCCAAAACTTTTTATGGCACTTTGTCCTGACCCCTCCAAAAAAAGGAACCCTCCACGGTAATCAATTATATAAGGGATTTAATTTTTCTAGAAAACCTCCCCTAATAGGAAATGATTGAGAATTAATTATTGAGGGTATTTTATAAAAATAAATTATAGTCCTTAAACTCTAACAAGGACATGTGTAAGGGGTATTGTGAATAAACATCCATAAAACTCCTTCTGAAGATCGGAATATAAATTATCCTAATCAATGAAAGTAATTTCATTACTCTAACTTAAATCTATATCTACCGAATTAATCGTTTGAGCAACCATAAATCAAAAAATCTCCCAAACAACCACAATTTATCAACTTTCAGCCTGGTTGCCAAAAAAGTTCTTTTGGACCTGAATTAGTTTCACCTTTTCACCAATTTCCCACATCCTAATATTCTATATATAAAAGTAATTCAACAGTAAGATGCATATTCATATGTATCAAATCCACCACCCTTCGCATAATATCATCTAATTATTAGATTCAATGAACCACATGAATCGTAAGGTGCCCTCATCCCATGCCACATCTCCAGACAAAAACCATTTAGTTTATGATTTACACTATTTCTCATTATTCATGTATTATAACTTAATTCATAATATCCAAAATATGAAATACCTATAAAAATTTATAGGATAATATTTCAAGTGGTACATGTACGTGAAATTACTATAATCCACAATATACATGTACAGATATATATATAAATTTTATACACTATGAATAGCTTCACAATGTACAATTAGGATAAGTTTGTGGGGTAAGAATGGGTAGTTAGAAATTAATTCCTCACTATAGTATATGTTGGTGAAAACATACTCCCATAGACGGTTGAAGGATATCCAAACTATAGATATATGTGAGGTAATGGATGAAATATAACACCCCTGCTCTTTATTACATAGTTAAACATTATTTATTACATAATTATGCACATAAGAAAAATCTGAGGATTGAGAGTTCTAGTGTATTTTAAAATTTAGATCATTACATGACAACTTAGAACATAAAAAAAACATCTTTATTGAAAAATTCTTTTAGATGACCAAAAAATTATTTTGTACTGAGCATTGCATGGAATAACCCGAGGACAAGAATAAGAAAAGCGTGAGCTATAATTCCCATTAATGGAGTAAACAAGGCATAACATGGAGAATATATTACATGTAGGAAATAATCATATCAATGAAGAACATGAGAAATATGAACATAATGACATGATATATCATGGTTATCATAACATGGAAATGTGACCACAATATTTAACATGATATTAGCATTATCCAAGGCACATTGCACATGGAGCAAGATTAAAAAAAATTCACTAGATTTAGCATGTGTAATTTCTCATTTAACTTGTAGTGCCATGGTACTAGTCATTACCCATTGCATTATAGTGCTATCAGGTCACACCATTTATAATCATTTCATTTGATGCCTAAGTGTGTGACGTGCATCATTGTCATGGAATTTTTAAACATCATCATTTATTCCATGTTAATGGAATGTCGAATACATACATTAAATTCCATAATAAAATTTTATATGTTTCTAATGGTGAATACCCTTGGTAGAAAAATGTGTATGGTATTCACTACACGATGATTTGTCTTGAAAAAACAGAAGTCAATTATAGCAGCACAATGGTGTGACATAATATTCATAAAAAATGTTTTATTAAAGGGAAAGGGTTTTCTCAACCTATGTAATCAAAATGGACAATATGGGTGTCATATAGGTACATGTATGAATAGATTTATTTTAGAAATAAATGGCATAACATAATAAAGAAAATGAAAAATAGGGGAAATGGAACAACTCTTAGGAAATATTGGCATTGTAATGGGTGTAAATGTGAGGGATTAATGATAGAGAGATTGGTATATCATCATTAAAACCAAATGAGAGATGTATGTGGAGGTGATAAATAATACCCCCACAATTTTAATTGAATTAAATAGGGTATACCAACATTAAAAATCTAGGACATAAATTAGAATGGAGGAAATTTCATACATGGTTGTTTGATCACAAAGGCCTAGGTGAGGCTTGTGAGAGGCATCAAGGGAGATTGGGGTCCATTTGAAGGATTATAGAGAGTCGAGTTCATAGTTCGATCAATATCCAATGGTTTTTAGTAATGAATAATGGAATATTATGTGGGTTTATATATGAAAGTAAAGGGAATTATTTTCAATTTAGGTTTTGGACACTACCCATCAAACTATCAAAACCACAGACCATACCATGGATTTTTCCATTATTCATGAAAATGTGGAGTGGAAAACCTTTTTTATAATTAAAATGGATAAACATATTAAAATATTCGGCTTGCATATCTAGAGGTGAGTTACACTATCTATGAAATCGTTTTAAAAAATTGATAAAATTCTATAAGACGTGTAGGGTCAACTAAAGAACAATAATATTAATAAAATAAATAAAAAATCACATTATGTTAATGGTGAAACATATATTGCAAGAAAATACCTTTTATAGTACTTTACAACATCACTATTGGGTCATTACAATGTCATAAAAAACAATATATATTTAAATGGAATTTAATTTTTACACCAAAATTCGACCGTCCCAAAACAATTATGTCAAATTCACTATTATATAATTTCGACTTGCTAAATAGATTATTTAGATTAATTTTATATAAATAAATTTCTAAATATTTGAATTTTTAATTTAAAAATATATACCAAAATATATCAAAAATTCATGGGTTTGACAAAAACATCATTCAATCCTATAAAAATTATAATTTTATTCATAAAAATTATATTCTAATTTATATTTAATAAAAAAAAAATTCATTTTATTTTATTAAAATATTATTTAGATCAGAAATCTATTATCTCATCAAAATAGATTTTTTAATTGAATATTAACTAAATAATACTATTCGTGCTTTAAAAAAAATATAAATTAAAAATAATAAAATGAATGTATATTTATTATTTTCTACAAAAAAATTTAAAATAATCATAGTGCTTGGATATTGTTGCATAAATTTTTATAACACCCATATATGAACTATGGGTTTGGAGGGAAATGGTGACAGACTCTTGGGGCGGCTTTGATGACATTGCTCAGGTATTAATTTCTATTGACATCTACTTCACCCCTTCCCAATTCTCATCAATGATAGAATAGTTTCTTTGGGTTGTCCTCGAATGTCTGATGATAATTACCAAGGTGATTTTCTCCCACATCCATGTTGGTATAGGTAATGGTTGCATCATCCACTTAGACTTCTACCCTCAACCTTAAATTGATGACATACTAAGCACATTGATGTATATTCACTGATATCCATCTTCGTGTTATCCCAACAATAATTCTCTCGGATATCATGATAAATCTTTTTGGTTCCTAGGTTAATGGATAAATTCAAACTATGTGAATCATCCAAATGATCATTATTTAACTACTGATTTGATAGAACACATAGTTTTGAACCAAATCTAAAAATTCATTATTCATTAACGTTGAATTATGTATATTCCCAATTTGTAATGGTTTCCAATTTATAATGAATTCACATAACATCCTTTCTATCATACTTTAAAAATTCCAAAATATATGGTTGAGAAATCATTTAGGAAAGTATTGATCTTGTTCCCTTCATTATAATTTCCATTTCCATCTTCATCAAATCTAATAAGACTGGATCTTATTCAATTATCATCAATGATATAATCACTATATCCTTTCTTCTAAGAGAATCCTGCACGTTGTTCACTTTTCAAGGCTGGTAATGGATTAAGCAGTCATAGTCTATGACTAGCTCAAACCATCTTCATTGGTGAATATATAGCTCTTTCTGTGTAAATATATACATCAGGATTTTGTGATTCGTTTATATATAGAACATCACTCAAAAGAGGTAATGTCATCAAATTTTTAAACAAATGATTAATATATCCAACTCCAGAACATGTTTTGGATAGTTTTTCCGAGGAATGTTTTTTCATGAATCACAGAAAATAATTTTATTTATATCAATAAACAACACATTTCCTTTTTGTAGCATAACCGTATATAAAAAATAGTTATCCTCTTGTGGGTAGTGTGTGTACGAGTGTAGTAATAAGACTCCTTTTCAACTCCTTGAATCCATCTTTGTAGTCATCACCCCAGAAAACATGACAACCTTCGGAGTTAGCTTGGTATGAGGGTTTGAAAATCATGATAAATGTTTCCCACAAATTGGCAATAATATCCTACTAGACCATGGAATCTATGGATATCTGTCACAGATGGTGGCACCGTCCATCTTACAATTGAATTTTTCTTGGTGGAATCCACAAATATCCAATTGCTTGTGATCATATGTCCCATTAATGAGACCACCTTCACCCATAACTCACACATGTTGTAATTTTCATAGATCTTCTCATTCAGAATGGTCTCTAGAACAGTTGTTAGATTGTCCTCATACTCCAACTTGGAATTTGAGTATATCATATTATACTCTATAAATACTATAAAAAAATTTCATGGTAATCTCTAATGACTCTATTCATCATGTCAATAATGATTTTATGAGCATTAGTGTGTCTGAAAGGCATTATTATGACTTCATTGAACCTATATATTTTAGAAAAAGATGTCTTGGGGAAACACATTTTTTCACCCTTACGTGGTACTATCATGACCATAGATCCATCATGGAGAATTATTGTGCTTCACATAGCTGATTGTACAAGGTATAAATTTTCGGCAGAGGATACTTAATCTTTATTGTGATTTATTTGAGATCAAGATAATCTTCGAGAAAGAGCATTTACCCATCCTTCTTTTTTGACGAAGAGGACTAGTGCACCCCATGGTGAGGAACATGGACGTATAAAATCATTATCCAGATTATCCTTTAGCAGTTTCTTTAGCTCATCCAGCTCAACAACATCTATTCTATATGGAGTATTTGATATTTGAAATTCCCTAGGTATATGATTAATCAATAATTCTACATATATTATAGTAGGAAGATCAAAAAATTCCTTCGAAACACTTCAGTGAATTCCCTCATAATAGACATTTCTTCAAGGAGGTTCCTTCCTTAGACTCAATCATCTGAGAAAAACATGCATTCCCATATGTTAGTAATATCCACACTTGAGATGATGGCGCTATGTAATATCCATCCTACTCCTTTCACTTGTATATGATCTGGGTTTCATTCACCATATGATGAGTTATTTCCCTCTAACGACAATTTATGTTGGCTAAATACAGGGAAACCCAATCCATGCAAAGAATCACTTCAATTTTTACCATAGTGAGTATGATGTGGTTCTATGGGACATTCAATACCCAAATTGGGAAAGTGGAGGAGTTATATTAATGGGATGAAATGAATGGTCCATTTTTTGTTCTAGCTGATATAATTAATTCCATGATTTCTGGTGATTAGGGATTGTTTTACTAGAAATTTGGGATATAAAATAATATGTTGAACCAAAATAAAATATTATATTTTCTATTTTTGAATTTATAAATATTTTACCTATCACCACTACATTTTCGGGATTCTCTTCTATGGTAATGATGTAAAAATATCTCACTTGATACCTTGGAGGATGTTTGATGCCTCTAAATACCCATGGCTAAGGGAACTATTTTGAAGAGTTCCCTAGTTCATTGTAGTTCAATAAATTTACAATGAATTGAGGATCGAACGAAGCATTACTCCCCTCATTCATAGATGAATGGTTTTCTTGTTTGTAGTTATTGTCTATGTTCCCTTATCTTACAAAGATAATTAATTTCCTCATCCACTTCAGGAAATTTATAGGGTTCTTCTTTCCACACCTTTGGCAAGTGGATTGCAATAATTTCTAGAAACCATTGGATTTATCCATTGGACTACAAGAATTAATGTCCACATTCTTCCTCTTATCCATATTTTATAAATGATATTCTATAATATCTATTTCGACTTTGAGGGTACTTCATAAAATTCCATATTGTTATCGAGGTCACAAAACTCCATTGCTTACCATTTGATAGGATTTAGCACACAAAAAAGCAGTCATCATTGACTTTCGGGGTAATTAAAATGGTAGAGGTATAAAATTCAAGACCTTTGAATTTTCCTTGAATGCTCTGACTGTTTCATCGTCATCTTGATATAGGGAAAGGAAGTCCCCTTCCATCTTAAGATTGAGGGCATGTGAAAAATATTTATCGATTTTTCATGGAAATAATAACTTTCCAACACCTTGATCACTTCTACATGATCATATTTTTGATCAATAACCACCATTTATTAGTTCACACTCCATACGATATGTTTCCAGAAGAACATAATCGGGTTTAGAACATTCCATGATAGAGAAGATATTTTCAATGTAGTTGATCCTTTGTTTGACGATTGATGTACTGGATGATCCAATAAACTTAGGTGGCCTTTTTCTTATAAATCACATGATTTCGGATTGTTCTTTATTGGGGGGCGGGGGTTAACATTCTATTGACCAATGTTTGTATTCATATATTGAGTTAAATTTGAGAGTATATAGACAATGTTTTTGATTACTGCCCCCATAAGATAGGGCATCTCACTACAACAGTAATAACATAGATCATAGCATCAGTTGATAGCCTGAGTCCTCCTATTACAAACCATTGTCTTAAATAAATGGAAAGTTAAGGGTAACACATAAAGGGAAATCCAATGACAAAGATGGATAATTTATAAATAACATTTATTTCTTAAACTTATGAATTTCTAAGGTTCACTCTATTTTATCCATGATCAATTTCACAATATATATTCTTAGGGGTATTTTATTATTCCCTTAACAATGGTTCCTTCTAAACTTATGAATTTACCAAATCATATCCTCTGAGAGTGTCGAAACCAAGAGTGAAGCAAGGTCCATTTTCATGCACCCATTCCTAATTAAGTCAACCTCAATGAAGTGTTTTTGGGTTATACCCCATGATATATCTATGCCAGATCCTCCTATACTTGTTTGTAACTAGAAAAATATGATTATTCTTGATAAACCACTTACTCTATACAAACCAAAAAGTAAGGATGTTTTTATTTTACATAGACTTATATCATATTCAATAACAAGGGTTTTCTAATCCTAATCCTCTATATAACTAAACCTATCATATGATTCCAAAAAAAAACTATGCTCTTTATTACACACATAAACATGATTTATTACATAAACGTGCATATAAGGCAACTCCAAGGATCCAGAGGTCTAGTGTCCTGGTAAATTTTGATCATTAAATAACAAAATTGTACAATAAACACAAAGTCTATATTTAAGACTTATATTACATGACCACAACATTCGTTCATACTTAGCATTGAATACGACAACATGAGAACATGCATAAGAAAAGGTTGAGCCACAAAGCCCAGTAAGGGAGTAAACAATGCACATAATGAATAATACATCACATGATAGGAAATAAGAATATTGATGGAGCACATGAGAACATGAACATAATGGAATAATATATCTTGGTTATCATAACATTGAAATATGGAAACAACATTTTACATGATATTAGCATTAACCATGGCTCATTGGACATGGAGCATTCGTAGACCCACATTCCACTGGAATTATTATTAGTAAACCCTAATTTCACTTGAATTAGACTTATTAAACCCTTATTTGACTTGATGTATCTTGATATTTATCATTACTTAATGCAGGGGGAACTATTAGGGTGCACCCTTTAGAAAAATTTCAATTCATGCATAAATGTGCCACATGGTCATATAACATGGAATCATTCAACATATTAATTTATTCAATGATAATGGAATTTTGAATAAATAAATTAAATTATACAATCATTATGTATATGTGAATAATGGTGAATTCCAATTGTATATAAATTGGTATGGTATTCACTAAATGATGATTTGGCCTGGAAAATGCGGTGTAATTTTGGTTTCTTAAGGACGTGAAACATAATTAATGAAAAATGTTTGATGAGAGAGAAATTTGTATCACATTATATTTACACGAAATGGATGGTATTGGGTTCATATAGGTACATTTCGAAATACCTATAATTTTTAGATAGAATGCATAGCATAATAAAGATTCATAATGAACAAGCAGAAATGTGAAAACACTTATAAAATTTCAGCATGGTAGTGGGTGTACATGGGAGAGATTAATGAGAGTGGGAGAGGTCTCTAATGATTCAAACATAGGGATGGATTTTATGTGGTGTGATGCCATACCCCAACCATTTTAATAGAAAGTAAAAGGGTATATAAACATAATGAATCTTAGAAAAAAATTGAGAAAGGAAGAAATATCTTACTTGGAAATGTAATCCCGAAGGGTTGGGAGAGGATTGAGTGATGATTCTAGGGAGCATGGGGTGACATGGGAGGATTATAGAGAGAGGAGGAAGAGTTGGTCGAGATCCAAAGGTTTTTAGTGGTGAGTAATGGGATATTGAGTGGGTTTATATTGAAAAGGAGAGGTAAATGTTTATTATTTAGGTTTTTGACACTACATATTAAACTAGTCAAAACAATATACTATCACATGGGTTTTTCACATAATTTTTCACAATGTACAGTTGAAATTTTTATTTTTTAAGGCCAATGGCAGAAATTATTAAAATATTAGGCTAGCTTATGGAGAGAAGAGTTACACTCTCAAGGAAATCATTTTCAAATGATTAAATATTTAATTACATCACTATTTGGTTATTATGATATCATAAAACATATTATATATTTAAATTGTATTTAATTTTAACACAAAAATTCAAATGCCTCAGAAAATTATAAAAAATTACACATTATATAATTTCTTAATCCTGAATAAAAAAAATGTAATCTATTTATAATAAATAATTTTCTAAATATGTAAATTTTTACTTTTAAAATAATAAATTTCCTTTAAAAAAAATTAATGGGTTTTGAAAAAAAATGCTTTCAAACCTATAAACATTACAATTGATTTCAAAATAATAAATTAATCATTTATATTTAATAAAAATAATTTAGTAATAATATTTTATAAAAATATTATTTAATTTACAAATATATTACCTCATATTAATAGATTTATTAATTGTATAAAATCTAAAAATACGGGTTTTCATTAAAAATAAATTATAAAGTAACAATAACAAAATGAATGTAGATTCCTTATTCTATAAAAAATAATGAATAAAATCATAGTGATTGGGTCTTCTACATAACCCCTTATAACAACCGTATAAAACCTTAGGGTATGGTGGACGATGTTGACAAACTCTTGGGTGGCTCATGTAACATCATTCGGGTGGTGATCTCTATTAACATCCACTTCTCATGTATGTGACTCTGTTCAAGCCTGATGTGTTGAAGCTCGGCATGGGCTTGGACAACAGTTAATCCCAACGATGCAACCTACTTTCCGAGCTCTGACAAACGGGATTCTAATGGAGACATTCTTTTGGATGAGTCAATCACTACCTTTGTCTGAGTAAGTTTAATTTGTTCAATCCCTATATTTTTAATAATTGAGTGATCACTTTTCAAAGGATATATAAGAAAGGGTAAAAATTCATAACATATTCTTTAATCCAAAAAAAAAATACCAAGGATGTGCATATATTTTATATAGACCTTTTATATAATAAGACATATAATAAGATAAAAAGGATTTTTCATTAATAAATGTTTGGGTGGATATATGAAATCATTTAACGGACTCTATATAAATATATCCCAGACCAATAATACCAGCATTATCATAGTTATTTGGTCTACAAAAAAACCATCACCTGAACTCTTTATTTCATTACTATGGGTAAAATATCATATAATCACATAATCATTAATGAAAAATATCACTTATTTGATCATATTATAATTTAGGATGATTTGAGTCCAACATTAGACATTATATAATCCATCATCATTATTTTTAATTACTAATAAATGAGATGTGATTCATTAGATAGGCATATTTGGTATTAGGTCTAATATCATCCATTCTAACTTGGTATCATATCAGGTACTCATACCCTTGGAATTCATCCTATATCCCATTTATTTTTTCACGAAACATACCTTTTCCAGTAAAATGCAGAGGGATTCATCCCACCAATGCATCTCAATTTTTATTGGCACCACTCGCATCTGAACAATTTTTCACTATAGACCCCATATTGATGACCATCCTATTACGAAAAACCTTATGCATGTTTACCCAACATTTTTGTTACCCCCCATAATATTATGAATCATCAATCCATGTTTGATCCCCCATACATGATCGAAACTCTAGTATTATGTCATACCATCATTCTACCTGGATGAAATCCCTCATATAGATCATACACCCCTTCGTGATAAATTAACACAAGACCCTTTCATGACCCTTCCATTGATTGATTCTTCATATCACCATATTGGTGACACAAGTCCAATTTGTATGAATATATTGAAACACATAAGGAATTGAAAAATTAATTATTTTTCACTTTTGATTTTACCACATGTCTCTGTTGTTAGCCTAATCATTTGATGTCAACAATTTTCAATTTTTTTCCACAACATTATACATCATTAAAAATATTAATTATGGTTATGAATAGTCAGACATTTTTTCATCACAATAATTAGTTATTAAATGTTATTTTCCATTTCACCTCAAAAATACGGGTTTGAAAAATCATGTGTCGATTCAACTCAACATTTTGGGTGTACTATTTGGGCATTATTTTACCATGAAAGTTTGTTTCCAAATATCATTGTACATATTCTAATTAAAATAATTCCTTGTAATATAAGTTGATATTTGATAGAAAAAATATGATTCCACTATTCTTTAATAGAATTATATGGTAAAATAAAATTATATTAATTAGCTTATAAAACATGGAACACTAAGAACAATCCTTCCATATATTATTATAAAAAAATAACTATTGAAACCTATCATATAAATTGGAATGTATCGACATGATACATACAATTATGAAATATTTATTATTTTCCTACTCAATTAAAATATATTTATTAATTGTTATGAAATAAACAAAAAAAATATCAGAAATTATATATTATTCATCAAAAATTATGTTTTCTTCAAAATAAAATTTTATTGAATATTCTTAAAGGATATTATATTTTTTCAGTCCAACCAATTTTAGTAATGTAATATGAAAAAATGGATATTATATTTCAAATTTTCAAAACAAAAATAAATATGAGTGAATTTTTATACATTTAATAGAGGATTCATTTCCAATTTAGTATTGTGAATTTATGAAATTATTTGAAAACATCATTTTTTTAACACGAATAAAAAATTTTCATTTTTTAAAATAACATAAAATTATATATTATATATATATATATATATTAGATTTTAAAATTTTGTTCATTTGTATCAATTTATGGTTTTAATTTTTTATAAAAATGTAAATACATGGAAATTCAATATATATTTTTTAATTAAATGGGAATTTTAAAACCCCACGAAAATTGATTTCACATGATTCTGAGACCCGGATTTCCGGGAGTGAATTTCTGATCTTTTGTTTGGATACGTTCATTAAATGTGCAAGATAGATTTTATAACATTTAAACTGTTTCTCGTAATTTAAATCTAAGGACACCGTTGAGCTCAAAAAAATGGTATCCGCTTAAAGATAATTTCTACTTGACGGTAGTTGGTCGTGGGTGAAAGTTAGTATTTGGGTTTTTAATGGGACTATAAATAAAACAAAATAATTTTTTCTTTTATTTTATTTGAAACCTCCCATGTGGATGTTTCATATTTGGGGACCACCTGAACTAAAACCTCCTAAATGGGATATGGTGGTGGGGACCACCTGAGATTAAAACCCCCAATTATTGAATCCTAAATTTGGGGACCACCCGAACCCACATAATTGGAGAAACCTCTTGAGAACCCCATTAATGGGAGGTAACCATCAGTATCCTCCCACATTAATGGTTCCACCTCCTTTGATTAATTATACCAACCCACTTAATTAATTATGAAATTTTGAAATTCTTCCAACAAACTAAATAGACAACATATTCTATTATATTGGCATTTCTTTTTTTTTGGAAGAGGGTTGGAAAAGCACTTGGGAGAGACTTGATAAATTCATCTCTAATGAAGAATATCACTTCCCAATGAAGAACGAACACTGGATATCATTGAATGAGGAAATAGACCCCGAGCCGGATCGGATTCACCTTATGGTGGCAACCAATCTAGAACGTCTTTGATGACGACGAACCGACAATCGAGGAAATTCCAATGCTACCGACGTTCTTTATTCCCTCCTCTTTAATGTCCCTGAACACTAAAATTAGGGGTATTTTTTAATTTGGTCAATTTTAAATTCCATCTCACATTGAATCATCTTCATTGATCTGAATGCTACCTATCTAACACAGGGGGTACGGGCCAAAAAAACTTGCCCCAACCCCTCCACAAATCATGTGGATCTTCTGTGTGATCATCACGATGGTGACGATGACCAGTGTTGGAGGACAGCACTGGTGGATCTATTGAACTACAAAAAAGGCGAAGAACAAAGGACAACCGGTCAAGCCGGTTTCCAGCGACGGTACGACGCACGACCGCACCACAGGGCCAGCCACGATGGATCACCGCCCTGCAGCCCCCGCCTTCTGCGACCACCACTGCCCCGCGGCCTCGCCACTCTGCCACGCGGTCTCGCCGCCCATGTCTACTGCCACATCGTGGGCCAGGTCAACCAAAACTAGGATGGCGCAGGCCGAGGTCGGTCTGACAGGTTCGAACCTGACCCTAACCCACTTCGACCGATTTCCACTCATTTGGCCATAACATTTCCACCAGGTGTCTAATTGATGACCTGTCTGTGGTACAAAAAATCGTGGAGATAAACGGCTTCCTCGGTATATGCAACTTGAAATTTTGATAAAGTTGGGACATGGTTGGTTTAGATCGAGCACGAATCCAACCGGGTGCTCAAGACTAAGAAGCTAATAACTTACAGACCATGCATCTAATTGATTCACTGTCTATTGCATTGAGACCCCTATGATGTGGCGGTCCATTGGTTTACTTATTCGTGAGACTTAATGGAAGTTTGAGTGTCAACCAGTGGTGTGAGGAGAAGACCCTCCCAGGGACGAGCATGCTTAGGGCGTGAACTGAGTATCTGGATATGATAATAAGAATAAAGAGCGATCTTGTTTGTTTCAGCACCTAAGGATCTGATGTGGGTCAGCACCAAGAGATACTATGTGGGAAAATCTCCTAGCGATCCTATGTGGGTTAGCACCGAGTGATTCTGTGTGGGACAACACCAAGTGATCTTGTGTTTTTCAGCACCGAGAGATCATGTGTTGGTCATCAGCAGAGCCTCTTGACAGAGTAAGATGATTTAGTTGATACATCTAATCAGCTTTACTATTGTACCTAAGATATAACCAGTGTGAGTTGAGTCTATACTTTGTGATATTTTCCTTCTTGGTAATACATTGGTGGTATTATTCTGTGTGGCGTACCTGTGTGGTACTTTCCATTGTGGTATTCATTCCATCGTGGAAGAGTTGAGCTTTGAGCTTTTAAGTTGGACTCTGTGTTTTCTCCTGATTTAGATGTGTATACGTAATAACTTTGGTATATGTATGGGCATATACCTACGTAGGGAGGTTATTTTATTTCATTCTGTGTGGTTTATCCTTGGTGGGTTTTGTGAGACATTGAGGGGCTCAGGGTCCCTAATGAGTATCGTTATACTCACCCCAGCAACGGCTTTTCCCACACCCTATGGTGTTTGGTGCAGACGATGGATAGCGCTGACTGAGGAAGTGAGTACTAGGACTAGAGGTGGGTTAGAGGTGGATGTTTGATGAGGCGAACCACAATGTCAGTCGTTCATGAGCTGTACCTAACCATTAGGTAGGATTCATGGTGGATGATCCAGGATCTCCTTTTCACCTATCAGTCATCTAGTACATTCCAGGATTCCTTGTACATTCCAGATGGTCTTGTATTCTGGCCCCATTTTACATAATTTACTCACTATATTTACAATTCAGTTTAATTGAGTTTGTATCTTGTTGTGTGCTTGGTTGTGTGTGTTAAATGTTATAAAGAAAATGTCATCCCAGTTTTAGGGAATACGCCATTGGTTCTAGTAACCAGCCCCTGGCCTATGGAATACATGCTTGGGGTAGTCACAACACTGTCCCCTGGGGATGGGTAATGACAAATTGGTATCAGATGAGTCATTTATACTGTAGAACATAGAACTATAATCTTTTAACGGAAGCAGTGTTAATTTTAGTGAGTATGGTTATCAGTTTAGAGAATCTTGTGTTGATTTGGTGGTCAACATATCCATACAAAATTACCCTAAAATATGATTTTTAACTCAGTGCACAAAAACCCGATTGTGTGGGTCTTTTGATGTGTTTTTGTTGTGATCTATTTGATTTAGATCACTAGGTATAACATATTTGACCCTGGTGCACCTATTTCTTTTCAGGATGCCTTTACGCAGACAACCAGATATGGTTTCAGATATAGTATGCAGTGATAGCCCACCGAGTGACGAGGCCTCGATTCAGGGCCCTCTTCAAGTAAAGGCACCAGCAGAGGCACTAATGGTACCATTACCCATTGATACATCGATGCCACTAGCCCTGGCATTGGAGAGTGCGTGCTGCTTGAGTGTGTTGCATGAGTTCCAGTGGTAGAGGCCACCTTGGTTCAGGGGAGAGATGAACCCACATGCATTTGAGGATTGGGTAGAGGCTGTGGAGAGAGTCTTACGACTGCTAGCGACCAAAACCGATCTCATTGTGATTCTTGCTGCCAGTAATCTACATGTAGTAGTAAGAAGTTTGTGGAGATGGATGCTCCATGATCACGAAGAGGTGATGCTTCTTTGGGAAGACTTTGAGAGCCTGTTTTGGGTAGAGTTTGTCCTAGTGACACTTCACGCTGTGCACATACATGAGCTACTTCATCTATAGCAGTGTAGCATGAATTTGGATCAGTACTCACCAAGGATCACTGAACACTCAATCTACTCCATAGATATGGTGCATGACCCATTCTTCAGGGCTTGGATCTTCAAGCAGGGACTCAGGAAGAAGATCAGGTCTTCGATGATTTCATTCAGCATCCTGATGCATGAAGGGGTGTTAGATAGATCCCTTTAAGTGTAGAGTTTCCTTGATGAGAAGTCACTATCAGTGAGACCCAATACCATTCATTACGTAGTGGAGTCTTATATAGATGGTAGAAGACAGATGACACAGCGGTTCAAAAGGACCAGACCTACAGGTGGATGACTACAGGATTCAGGGTCAGTTGTGCAGTGAACCCGAGGCAGAGCCAGTCATGCCAGGTGCGAGTAGTGTTACAAATGTGGCAAGCAGGGTCACCTGGATCAAGACTATATGACCTTCCATACAGAAGATCAGAAGATGGTTGAAGGACTGCCAAGGCATAGAAAAAGGTTCGACCGATGAAATCTGCAGGGAGCAGGCGGACTTGGTAGAGGAGTTGGCCATATAGCTGGCAGTACAAGACGATTCACGATCTTAAAGCTATAGACTCTTAAGAGAGCTGATCAAGACTATATGACCTTCCATGGAGTCGTTGGCTCGATCCTTAAAGCTATAGACTCTTAAGAGAGCTGATTCGATGATTACACACTGGTGCCGGTAGTGTGAGATTACACTAGGAGGTGAGAGCATCAACTAGGATCTCCTAGTAGTAGCGTCGAGGCCTTACGACGTCATCCTTGGTATGTACTGGTTATGTAAAGTCCATGCTGAGATTAAATATATTAGGTGAAAATTTTGGTGTGTCTAGAAGAAGGGGACTAGGTTAACCTTCACTGGTGAGAGAGGATCCTTTGTATCACATGATTGACATTCCCGTAGGAGAGTGCAGTCGATCACTAATTAGTTCGCTAGCCTTACCCTTAGAGTGGTTGATGTGTAGAGTTCGAGTAATCCTATAGTGGAGGACTAGTACGTAGATATCTTCCCAAATAATGTCTTGGGTATACCAACTTACAGAATGGTGGACTATTACATTGACATGTACCCTGGGATGGAACCGATATCTAAACCAGCGTATCAGATGGCTCCTGTGGTGCTTCGTGAGCTACGACTATAGAAAGATGACTTCTTTGGGAAGGGATTATTTCGACCCATGGGATCTCCTTGGGAATCCCTGATTTTTATTGCCATGAAGGCGGAAGGGAGCTTGAGTCTTTTTGTTGACTATCGACGACTGAATCAGGTGACCGTGAAAAACAAGTACCCACTTTATAGGATTGAAGACCTCTTCGATCCACAGAAGGGATCACGATGGTTCCCGAATATAGATCTCATATCATGCTATCGTCAGCTCAATGTACACGACATGGATGTAAAAAAGTTCCCTTTCAGGTGTCGGAATGGACACTACGAGTTCTTGGTTATCCCATTTGGCATAAGAAAATCTCTAGCAGTGTTCGTGGGACTCATGAACAAAATATTTTATCCATTCCTTGATATCTTTGTAGTATTCATCATCGATGACATTCTGATCAACTCGGCTACTGAGTAGGAGCATGCCAATCATTTTTGGGTAGTAGTAGGCACACTCTGAGATAACCAGCTTTATGGTATGCTCTCAAAGTGCCAGTTCTGGATCTGAGTGGTTCACTTTTTGGGAAATGTCATATCAGAGGCTGTACATGCGGCGGATCTAGGAAAGTTTGAGGTGGTACTTTCTTGGGAGCCTCCCAAGAGTGTGACAAAGATAAGGAGTTTCCTGGGTTTTGCAGGATAATAATATAGATTTATTCCAGTTTTATCTAGATTTGGACCACCTTAATCAGCGTTGATGAAGAAGGGGAAGCCCTTCGTGTGGTCAGAGTGATGCCATCAGTGTTTTCATAAGCTGAGACATAGGTTGACTAGTTTACCCAACATGATTCTACCAGAGGAGGAGATAGGGTATGTAGTCTACTGCGACGCATCAGGGACTCATCATGGATGTGTCCTGATGAAGGAGCGATAAGTGATCACATATGGTTCTCGACCGCTGAGACAAAATGGGCATAATAACGCTACCGATGTCATGGTGTTAGTAGAAGCAATCATAGCCTTAAAAATGTGGCGACATTACTTGAGGGGCGATCATTTTATAATGTAAATTTATCACAAGATTCGTAGTATATCTTCTCTCTGATGGTCCTAAACCTGAGACTACGTCATTTTCTTGAGTTCCACCAGGACTATGACTTCACGATAGTATATACTCTTTGTATGGGGATCATTGTAGTAGATGCGCTCATCCCGATATCTGGTATACAACTCCTTGGTGAGGCCACAAATCAGTTGGCCACTTTGTTGATATCCTCCATGAAAGGTGATGGGTCATCTTTCCTTCACTCTGATACACTCACTCGACCACTTCTTTAGTGATTCAGTGAGGCACAGTGTGGGGACACTTACTGCGAGGCTCGACCTACTGAGATATCCACTAGGTCGGTACCAGATGGATTTTTTGATGTTGGGGAGAATTCCGTCCTCTTAAGAGGAAATACCATGGTACACATGTCACATCAGGAGGATGTGTTGACAGAGTTTCACACATCCACACTAGCGGTACATCCATGAGTGGCGATTATGTACCAAGATCATTGACGATGGTACTGGTGGCCAGGAATAAAGAAAGCGCTAGCAGAGTTTGTCTCTTGGTGTCTTAAATGTAAGTATTTGGTCAGGGAGCATTAGGTAGATGCAGGCATGGTTCATCCTTTTGTAATCCTAGAGTGGAAGTGGGATGGGGTATCCAGGGTCTTCGGTATAGAACTTCCACATGTCTCTAGCGGCCAGGATTCTATCTAGTAGATTGTCAACCGACTCACCAAGTCAGCCCACTTCTTAACGATCAGAGAGCATGGTTCAGTAGAGGGATTGGGATGAATCTATTTGCAGGACATTGTGAGGCAACATGGAGTACCCTAGATGATTTTATCCGATCGTGATACATATCCTACATCCCGGATATAGAAGGGGTTACAGGAGGCTTTCAGGATGAAGCTTCGTTTGAGCACCGCCTTCCATATTCAGATGGATATCTAGACTGAGCGGACCATTTAGACCCTTGCATACAATCTGCGTGCATGCATCCTCAACTTCGATTGTAGCTGAAAGGATCACTTGACTTTGGTGGAGTTTTCATAGAACAATAGCTATCATTCCACCATTGGGATGACACCTTTTGAGGCGTTGTACGGGTGACATTACAGATCACCTTTTTGTTGGACTGACCTAGAGGAGTTATCACTAGTGGAATCATAGATGGTACATGCTACCACATTAAAAGTTCATATCATGTAGGAGTGGATGAAGACAGCACAGAGAAGGCAGAAGTCTTATGCCGACAGAAGATGAAGACATATAGATTTCGAGGATGGTGATCATGTCTTTCTACGTGTCTCACTCCAACGAGGTTTACGGAGAATTCACCAAGGCAGTAAGATAACTCTAATGTTCATTAGACCCTTCCAGATCCTCGGTAGATTAGGCGAGGTGGATTACCACTTTACTCATTCACCTCAGTTGCACTGGGTGTACAACGTCTTCCACATATCTCAGCTGTGGAGATACGTGCAGCACCCTTCTCACATCATCGACCATAGTGAGTTTGATGTCGATGATGGGGAGACATTTACATATATTTCTGTTGAGATTGCTGATCAAATGGAGTGGTTCCTTCGTGGATGGTCGATAACTCTGGTGTGCATTCATTGAGAGCATAGGACCCCCAAGAGGCACATGGGAGCAGGAGGCTCAGATTCGTGCCCAGTACACCTACTTGTTTTCCTAGTTTTGAGTTGTGTCTTATGAGTACGTAAAGCATTGATTTGGCTAGAATTTAAAGATATGGAAAATACATGTAATATTTTTATATTAAATTGAATCTTATGAGTCCGACAAATATATCGGTGCTTGATTCTGATACCTGGAGTTCCCGGAGTGAATTTATGAACTATTATTCTGGTACGTTCAAAAAACACATGAGATTGTTTTTCTAACATTTAAACCAGTGCTCTGAATTGAAATCTAAGGGCACCATTGAACTCGCAGTGCTGGTATTCGCTTAAGTAGAATTTATCCTCAACAGCAGTTGGTCGAGGGTAAATGTTAGTATTTCGGTTTTCCATGGGAATAAAAATAAAATAAATTATTTTTTAAATTATTTTTGTTGAAACCTCCCATGTGGATGTTTCATAGGTGGGGACCACCTAATATAAAACCTCCCACATGGGTTATGGTGATGGGGGCCACCAGAGATTAAAACCCCATGTTTTAAAATCCTAATGGCTGGGACCACTCGAACCAACATAATAGGAGAATCATTTTGAACTCCCCATTAATGGGAGATAACCTTTTGTATCCTCCCACATTAATGGTGCCATTCATTTGATTAATTATACCAACTCAATTAAATAATTAATCCAATTTGAAATTATGCCAAAAAAACTAAACATACAACATATTCTATTATGTTGGATATTCTATTATTGGGAAGAGGGTTGACAATATTCTTGGAAGAGCTTGGTGAAATTTTTCTCCAATGAAGAACATCACCTCCCAACGAAGAATAACCCCCGAAGATTGTAGAATGATGAAACTGACCCCTAGCCAGATCAGAAGCACATTGCGGAGGAAACTAACGTAGAATGTCTTTGATGACAATGAACCGACGATCGAGGAAACACCGACGATACAAACATCCATTATTCTATCCTCTTTTAAGTCAATGTGAAATCAAGGTATGGGAGTGTTTTAATTTGATCAATGTTAAATTACATCTCACATTGAATCATCATCCTTGAGTCGAATGCTACCACCCTAATGCATAGGGTACGAGACAAACAAACATGGCACGACCACTTGGAAAATCTTGTGGATATTTCGTGTGATCCTTGCGATGGTGATGCTGCCCGTGGCCTCATCTCACACATCCATCGTAACCCCCTTGTGCCCGGGGCCTCACTCCATCCCATGGAAGTTGTGACCTCTACTGCCCCGTGACACCCACGGCCACCGCTGCCCCATGTCACCCATGGACTCGCTCCACTCCGCGGCACCCGCGGCTGCATGCCACCCGGTAGCCTCGCACTGCCCTGTGGCCCCCCACAACCCACATGGCCTGGGCACCATCCCATTTCATCCATTTTGGGCTGCCCAGCGGGTCGGGCAATGCCACCGACCAGGCCGGACCCCATGGATAGGGTCGGGTCGGTTCAACCTAGCCGGACCAGACCCGGACCCACTTCGACCCATTTGCGCTCTTTTGGCCATTACATTGGCACCAGGTGTCCGATTGATGAACTGTATGTGGCACCAGAAACATAGGAGAAAAACGTTCTCTTTGTTATACCCCACTAGAGTCTTTTATAAAGTTGGTACACGGCTGGGTTGGATCCATCACAAATCCAACCAGGCCCTCGTGACTAAAAGGCATATAACGTACAAACCGGGCGTATGATTGGTGCAACGTCTATTTCATTTAGAAGCATATTACATGGCAGTCATTTTAGTTACTAGTTCACGAGACTTTGTGGAAGTTGAGGTATCAAAAATTTGCATGAGGAGCGGACCACCCTAGAGACGATCAATCCCAAAGCGGGAATCCAGTAGTTGGTAGTGACAAGAAGAATGAAGAATGATCTTGTGTTGGTCAGCACCTAGGCATCCTGTGTAGGTCAGTACCGAGTGATCCTGTGTGGTACAGCACTGAGGGATCATGTGTGGGTTAGCACCATGCAATCCTATGTCGGTCATCACCCAGCTATCCTGTGTGGATCAGCACTAAGAGATCATTTGTGGTTCAGCACCCAGCGATCCTGTGTGGATCATCACTAAGAGATCCTGTGTGGGTCTGCAGCAGAGCCTCTTGACAGAGTAATATGATTTTGTAGTTACTTCTAATCATCTCTACTACTGTACCTAAGAAATACCTGGTGTGAGCATCACTTCTACCTTGTGGTATTTTCCTTCGTTGTAATACCTTGTTGGTATTCTTCTGTGTGGCGTAATTGTGTGGTACATGCCTTATGGTATTCCATCCATTATGAAAGAGTTGATCTTTGTTTCATTTGAGTTGGACTCTAAGATTCCTCATGATTGATATTGGAATACATGATAACTTAGTTATATGTATAGGAATATACCTATGTAGGGATGTCAGTTGATTTCATTTTGTGTTGTTTATCCTTGGTGGAATTTGTGATACCTTGAGGATCATGGGGTCTCTACTGAGAATCATTATACTTATCCCTACACGGGCTATGAATGCACCCTCTTATGTTTGGTGCAGACGACAGAGAGTTCTGATTGAGGAAGAGAGTACCTGGACTAGAGGTGGCTCGGAGGTGGACGTTAGATGAGGAAAACCACAGAGACAACCATTCGTGATCTGTACCTACCCTTCAGGTAGGATTCGTGGTGGATGATCCAAGATCTAATTTTCACCTATCAATCATCTAGTAATTTAATTCATTACTTGTACTTTCTAGATGGACTTGTATTCTGTCCCCTTTTTATATAAGGTAATAACTCTATTTACTATTCAGTTTACTTGTGTTCGTATCTTGTTGTGTTCTTGGTTGTGTGTGTTTCAGTTTATAAGGATTTTGCCTTCACAGTTTTCTGGAATATGCCTCAAGTTCTAGTCGCTAGCCCATGGCCAATGGAACGCGGGATTGGGGTAGTCATGACACCCAGCTGGACAGTTCATGAAAAAAAAACATTTAAAAACATAAACTACATTTTTTCTAAAAAAAATACTATTTTCATTATCATAATATGTTTTTATCATAACAAATAGGAAACCATTATTGTAAAATGATTTCAATGAAGGGTATATATTATAAATTCAATAAAAAATATATCCTTCATCTAATCTTTCAATTATAAAAGGGATAATAATATAGACTATTTAATGCTTAATAATGTATTTTTTTGAAAGGGTTTTCTTCATGTTTTTAGAAGAAATTTGAAATTGAAACTAACTGTTAAGGAAACCATTTTTAGCATTATTACTATTCAAGGATTCAAATTCGACCCCTGTCAACTTCTTATTGAATTTTAATTTTTAGGAGAATATGATCCATCAATAATTAATCATAAAATATTAATGGATGTTATGTTACAAAATGTCACAATCTTAGTTTTAAATATCACATACGTTTTTACATAAAGACAAAAGATCCTTATAACTTAATATAATTATCTATTTCATGATTAATGGAATTTATATTTATCATTATAATTTATTTCTTATTTTATAAAATTTAATCATTAACTATAAGTCTTTCACAAGACAAATAAATTATTTATTCGATTCATTGAAAAATAAATAAAATTCTTTCAAAAATATTAAAAGATATAAAATTTTAGTTATTATTAGAGAATCATGAAATTTTTATAAAAATATATAACATTATTTATATTCTAATTTATTATATTTTAATTCTATCTTTGAATTTGTTAGATTGATTTAAATTAAAATTATTATTTTAAATGTATATATTATTTCTAATTTATCAACATAATATTTTTTTATATCATATAAAAATGATTAAAATTGTCAAATAGAAAATGGGGATAATATCTAGAATATTATATATTCCCATGTCTATTTCTATTTCAATAGTTTCCTTATATGTAAAATTTAATCCCTTTATGAGTGAAGAATATGTATCCATAGTTGATGATAATATATGTTAACAATGGGGTTATAAAAATATGTTTTGAAACCCAACAATATTCCAAAAAAATTTATTGGTTGATGATATTTAAAAACATTTATTTATCATCTTCATATACGTAGAATTTTATGTCATTGAGTATATATAATAAATTAATTATATTTAAATCATTTATAGAAATATATCAGTTCCCCTAAACTCACTTAAAAAATGGAATCTCCCCTATCATTTAATCACACCACAAAGAGTCATTTATCCCTACCATCCCCCCAAAAATAATATATACGCTTATAGACATTATAATAGTGATTCTATCCTTAATAACCACCAAATGATCCATACATGGAGATATAATGATGTTCTTTAAATGAATTTGTAATCTCCTTTACTATTTTTTTTACATCCTCTTATATTGGTTTTGAAATAATTTTATTTTATCATAAAATAATTATATAAATATAAAAAATTTAATAATATATAATTATGATTATAAAATCACCATTATCCACCCTTTTCCAATCAAATGAGAAGTCAACGTATCGATCATGCATATGTATGGCTTATCATCTACACATACCGATTCAATTCAATTTGGACCTCCATAATTCATGGATGTATATTTTAATGGGTTTATGATATGTATACCATACACATTGAATAATTATATTATTCTAATTTTAAAATCACATCAAACTTCTAACAATCCAATTATTAAGATAATGATAACGTTAATCATTTGTGTTCATGAATATCCACCTCAATGAAGTGGGGATATTAGTTTTCTATTAAAATTTAACATATGTGGTAATAATGTTGTATTTATAAATTATATAAGATATAAATATCATAATAACGAATCTGTTATTTATTTTTATCATTTTATTTTCTTATGTTCATTCCGGCATTAACTAAAATCAGTATTCATTCAGGCATATAGGTTTCAATCTACATGAATTGTATAATTTAATTTTTTTTAATAACTATTATTGATTTCAATAAATATATATATAATACATATATATATATTTAATTTTATTATAAACATTAAATTTTTTATTCAATTATTATCAATGTATAATTAATGAAACTAATAAACCAAAACATACATGAAAACCTATATATGTGTCACATTAAGTATTCATATAATATTGAATTGTTAATAATAAGGTCATAAAAAGTTATAAGTAAATAGTATATGGTAGGACTAATATGACCATGGTTAAATAAAATATTTATAATTATTTTATATTTATTATAAATGATGCCCAGTTACATATGATTAGTACAGTTCATGAGGTATGGGTTTTATTTTAAACTATCATCATTATTCATGATTGTTTAAGGTATGTCATTTTTGGGTGAATTATTTGATATTTTTATACAAAACTCATAAGATTTTATCCTCCGATTATAATTTAAATAAATTAAATTTTTCTTTATTTCCAATTTATCTATTTAGTAACTCAAGATACAACCAGGATGATTTTAAGGAAAATAATTTATAATTTTTTTAATCTACATAAAATTAATTCTATTGAATGTTCATGTGTTTAAAAATGATTTTAAACGTTTTCATTATTAAAAAATAATTGTTAAATTATAATTCATACATAATTTTTATTTTTTTTTATTATTTAAAAAGAATCATCATTTATGCTAATAATAAATGAACATTTTTACATTTTCTATAAATATGAATTGAATCATTTATTTTAAATAATCCACATGAATTGAATTATCTTCAATTAGAACCAATTATTTCATGAGGATTCCATTACATAATAAAATGGTGATTTTAAAAGAATATATTCCCCAAAAAAATTCTTATATTTTTATTTCAGAAAATATAATTTAACTGTGAAAAGGATATTTTCTTCAATAATGTTTTTTGGATAGTATGGTGGTATTAATATTCTACAATTAAAAAGAAACTTATTTGAAAGAGAAAAAATGTTTGGATTTACTATAATAATACCTCTTTTGTTATTACTGTGGATAGATTACGAACAATTATTCTAGGTTTATTATTTTTTGATATAATAAAATACATTACAATGGGTGTTTTGTGATTATTATTACTAATTTTGGAATATATTTACTTTTTATATAGTTTTTTTCCAATATTATGGTTTACATTTCTTATAACCTGTTTCAAATAAACAATGCATTGGGAATTGTGAGTAAAAGGCATGGCCAAATATAGTACTGAACTCTTTCTATATGTCTCATGAGAAAAAATGACTTGCGTATTTTGAAGAGGTCATACCCATTTATATAATATTTATTAACTAGGGGCCTTGTGGTTATGTTTAAATATTTTTAAACTATGAATTCATTCATTTATTACTAGTTATTTATATCTATTTGATCCTTTTATTAGTTAGGATAAAAAGGAATATGATTTATTCCAGTTTAAATGTTTATATGGTACTATTTTGTAATCGTTTATTTTCACAATATTTTTTATGATGATCATGTTATTTGTTAAATGGAATATTCCTTTAGTGTATTAAAACTACATGTTTATTATGACATATTTTTTAATGATATGTTTCACTATACTTGTACCCTTACTATGCATCTAAGATCACCCCTTTTTGTTGTTTCATTCCCTTTGGATGTCAGTAATTGTACTATGGTATATACATAAGGATGCATTAAATGGAATAAAGGAGTCGTCAAATAAAAGTTTATGTATTATATTATATTTTAAATTATAATATGAGATAAACATATTTATCTAATTTACTAATTCAATGAAACTATTTAGACATTTGGGATTTGATATCATGTATCTTATTCCAATCTAATAATGTAACCAATGACTCGAGATTTCTAGGTTCATTGTCTTTATTGTTTCTATTGGAGGAATATTAGTGGAAAAACTGTGACTAGATTTCGGAAAACATGGACTATGTAATATAACCAATTGAAAATGAATATAAATATAGCTAAATATAGGATAAAATATTAAAATTTTTCTATTGAAGCATTTTTTTGGATTTCCCAAAAAAATTATTTTTTTAGATTATTATATTTTATTTGGATTTATCCTTTTTATATGTATGAGTAATAACTCAAAAAATGGATCATTGGGGTTTAGATTAATGTTCACATGGTACATGACTACGGCCCATGCCAGACTCTTGGGTCTACAAATTCATGGGATATTATTGAGTTAATTGATTTTTTATTTATATATCATTGTGATTTATTTGAATTATTATAATATTTTGGAATCATTTCAAAGGAAACAACATTTATTATTATAAGGATATAAATGATTTAATTTTAAGTTTTATATTTTTTCTTTGAATATCATGGGGATTACAAATTTAGTTTAATAATTTTATAATATAATCAACTGTATTCCATATTTTAGAAATTGTTCTTATATTAAAAAATTATAAAATTATCATTGAATGTATTCTATGTATGTCTTTACATACTAGTAAATATAATAAAGATGTAGATAATGATATTGTTGTTGTTGATACAATTATTACTATATTAGATTATCTAACATTTTTATGATAAATATCAATTAATCTATAGATCAAACTATTGATACAAAATTTTTTGTAATAATGTTAGAAAGATACATGTATCAACAACATCAACCATTTAGGTGGACTAAAAAACTTTTTTTATCTCACCAATATATTTGTTTCACAGAGAATATGAGACTCACATTGTGAATTAAATAGATGATAGTTTTTTCATGGAATTTTATCTTCTCTTCTAGGATTGAGATTAATTATTGATATTAATTCAAAACGCTATGCTTGGGGAGAAAGTAACAATCAGGTTATATGATGATTTAATGGAACTTTCCCTTGAAAATTATTTTCCTCAAAATTTAATAGAGGATACGCGGAAAAAATTATTGAGTGTGAGATAAATTTTTGTGCAATTTGTCGTTTTGATTGAATAAACCTTTAAAATTTTAGCATGACATATTGTAGGATATTTATATAATACAAATAGTTATTTATGTTGTTTCCTTTATATTTTAAAACCAATCCCCCAAAGGGACCTAGTCTCCCATTCAAAGTAATCAAATAAGGATATAATATCATCATCTCTCATGATTGATAGAAAATATCAATGACTTTTTTATATGAACATTAATAAAATATGAAATAGATGGTAGATATAAAATAAATAGGTAGTAGAACAAAATGATGGATTTCACCAGATGTGATAATTGTAGAAAAAACACAATGGTACAAGATTTTTGGGAATCAAAGTTCACTTCATGTGTGGATGGAAAGGACAATAGAATTATTATATAAATGGAATGAAACAATATTCCAATGTGAAATAAATAAGTTATTGTTAGATGTGGATCTATGAATATTACTGTTCAAAGAATAAAGGGAATATAAATTATAATAAAAAATGGATCAAGGATATTACTACAATATTACTATTGTAGAATTATAAAAAACAATGTTTTCTGTATTTCAATTAATTTTTTAATGTATTTCATCAATGTTATCATGGTTATAAGAATCATGAAAATTTTATTTATTGTAATACAATGTTTTTTGTTATTATGTTGAAATAACTATTTGGATGGTACCAATAACCATGATAGGTAACTATTCATAATGTGATATATACTATGAATATATGATTAAGAGAAGGATAAACAATAATATGTTCTAGATATCAATTTGGAAATTTTAGATTGTATAAAGATTATATTGACACTGATAATATAAATTCAACATTATTGATGAACATTTAAATTATTTCTGATATGATTACAAAGGAATTTATTGGATTCTAGATTCATGGAATATATTTTCTATTTTCTATTTTTATTCAACGAATAAGGATATAGATAATTATTCATTAATCGTTACTTTCTATGATATATTTTGGTGATCATGGTAATTTAATAAATTTGATGTGATATGATTATTAAAATTTCGTTTTAAGTGGGAATAATTTTATGTTCATTTTAGAAATTCATGGACCTTCCTTTTATATTCTTGCACTATGAATTTGATCATATGTATTTCAAAAGTGTCTTCTAGATAAATAATTTTGGAATTGATTTTCTAGATCCTTGGATATTATTTATTTATGTTAAATAATAACTTATCATAATGGATAACCATTTATAAAAATATTTTTTATCATAAATATTTAGGTGTTGATGGAACGAAATATGAAAAATTATGATTTGTTAAAATTGATTCATCGAGTAAAAATTCATTTCAAATATCTACATCCGGTCATATGAGTTAATGTGGAAATACTTTTAACAACACATAATATATTATATTGTGATTATTAAATGTAAATTAATAATATATATTTATTTTCATGTGATTTATATCATGAAATTGAAATAATCAATTTACATTAGGAAATATACATTGAAATTAATATTTATATGTAAAATTTCCATTCCAATAAATCAACAGTCATTCAACTCATAAATTATTTATGGTTTTTAGTGGTTATAATTATCATGAAAATTTTATTTAGGATGAAATTTATTGAAATTTGGATAATATGAGAACATTATATTTGAACAGACCACTGTGTTCAGTTGGGTGTTCAACATGCATCATTGAGTTTAAATGAACCATGAAAGATACATATTTGAATATGATATTTACAATTAAGATATTATATTGTCTTGGGTAAATGGGGTTATTCCCATATAAAAATATTTAATAATTTCATACTTAATAAAAATTTACTTAATAATTTTTCTTAAATAAGAAATAAATTTTCCCAAAGTCATCTTATTAGTCAGAAAATATATTTTCATTAAATAAATCTCTTGTTAATATATATAATTTCACAAACTATAATAATTGGTAAATTTTAAGGATTATTTAATTTTATAATTATAAAAATAAAAAAATAACATAGCATAATATAGTTAGAGTTTTCAAATATTATTATTTTTCAATCAAATAGTGGAAAACAATGATTTTCATTGAAAACAATATTTCTGTTTCCTGTATTTAAAATATTCCAATTTTTTAATAATGTTTTCATGTATAGATTTTTTCACTTATATATTGAATAATACAAATATGTCTCATTGAATCAATATTTTTTGACATTGGAATAAAAACCATTATATAAAAAAATAAGGATATTTATTTTTTTATGTTCTAAATGTGTTTTGTTATTTAAAAATTAAATTCATCAACAATAGTGAATTAATTTAATGTTTTTCATGATATATATTCGATAATGTTTTTTTCATTAGTAAATTAATTTTTATGTTAATTGTTTATGAATAAATCTTTTTAATACTCAAAATAGTATTTTTCTAAAAAAATCAACATATTTTTTGGAAACATTCTAAAATTATTTTCATAAGCCTAATGGTATTGAATTATAGAAAATTGATTCCATGATTGGAATAATGGGGTCTCAATTTGGTTAAAAATACCCATTTAGTTTCAGGAATTAATATTAGTAAATCAGGTTGTATTTATCAACATGGAAAAGAGTAAATATAGTTAATCTTCGTTAAGAGTAGTTGTCAATGTAGGTAACCATCATAAAACATTAAATTATTATGTTAATTAAATTATAATTTTCTTTCTTAAATTTTCAATGCTCTTTTAGGTTAAATGTTTTAGGGTATTAGTTCATAACCGCAATCACATAAACTCTTATATTTTACAAATTTAACATTTCTACTCTATATAAATATTTTCAAAATGTGAATATTTAAAAATAAAATAGGATTTATTTCGATATATTAACATGAAAAATAAAACAGGGATTATTCGATTCTGTTTCCCATCCCTAATAAATATTAAATACATATAAAAAGTTGGTATTATAAAAAACTCCCATTAAGGTACATAAAAAGGAATAAACATACTTTCAGTCCATGATTGGAATCAATTTCACAAATTTATAACTTCTACTCAAAAAATAGTCTCTTTGTCTTACCTTGTCAAATAATATGTTTTTTTAAAACCTAGAAATCATACAAAAAAATAAAATTAATTTATTTTATACTTTTTTTAACATTCATACATATATTTGTGCTCTAATAGATATAAAGGGGAAACATCATAGTGTATTGACATAATCTCTTAGGAGAATCATAACTAGTTAACTATGTCCCTTTAACTAATGCATTGGATAACTATAATGTGAACTACCACACATTGTTTATATTGTATCCACCCGTGCACAGAATCAATTCCCATGAACAATAACAACACCATAATATATAAATCAGCTATGAAATAAACATTCATGAGGAAAAAAATTCTCTTTCTTTAAGTCAAATATCATTTTTACAATACACACACTCATTAAATAAAAAATTAAATATAAAAACGAAAATTTAAAATATTCATGGAATCATCAAACATATTTTTTCATTAATTTTGAAAATTAAATTTCTTTTGTAAACGCAAATAAAAATTATTTAAATTTTATTAATTGATAGGTTTTTGAGGATTTTTAACTGAATGTCTCTTAATATTATCATATCATAGATGTTTGGGATAAATTAAATAAAAACAATATTTGTTTACAATGTTATTCCTGATAATGAAAAATAATATTATCAAAATTAATTTCACAAATAATCTTAGCGCCACATAATCAATGAAGTTCATGGTTAACCCCAAGAATGGTAATTAGGTGAATAATTCATGTACCTTATGTCCAGAAGTTTTCTACATATGTATATAATGTCATGGGTAATCAAATTGGATTAAATAATTTCTAAATAATGAAAAAAATATTTATAGGATTTATTATAATTTTATTAATTTTGGTAATGGATATTTGAATAAGTTATATAGTAGAATTTCATCAATCTGGGACTATTTGATTGAAGGCATTATGGATGGTTCCAGTAATAATAATTATTGCTATTCAAATAAATTGAAGAAAAATTTAATAATTTTAATTAAATTTTATTTATAAGATTATAATAATTAAATTGATCTCATATATAATTTGTTCTAAATTTGAGATGATTAATTATATAAATTATTAATGATAAATGTTTTGTTTTTAGAGGTTTTCCATACCATCTCTATAAGGACCCAGACTTCAGAATATCTTATTCTAGTGACATTTCAGTAGGATTAATATTCATTCATTCCCAATGATCATTTAGGATTATATTTCTATTTATTTTGTACAAAATCATAGATAAATTTTCAATATTACAATGTTGATAAGTCTACTCACCATCCCCCAATTTTTACAAAAAATCTATTAAAATAATACATGGTTTAGTTTCAATTAAAATATTCTAATAAATTCATCATATCATTTTATTTTTCATTAAAAATTATAAGACCTATGAAAAACATTTAAATGCCTTGTATGAGAAAAACAATATCCATAAGGGAAAACAAAAGAATCAATTTACATGTGATCTTGAGAGATATAAATCAAAACAACAGGACTTTCAAAAAGGAATGAGTATGAAGAATACCATAACAATAAGAACATGTATCATAACATGAAAATGTTCTTACAAGTAATAATTTTTACATTCATAATCATATCACCAAGGTCCATCCCCAAGGATTTATATCACCAAGATTCATCCCCAGGGTTTCGGAAAAATTAACATTGATATTACCCAAGTATCGTAAAATTTTCCATGTTTATTCATCAAGGAATCATATAACTGCCAAAGTCTATTCACTAAGGAATCATATGAATTAACAATTCTATTCAACAAGGTATCATAAAAATTACCAAGGTTATTCACCATGGTATCATAAAAATTACCAACTTTATTAATCAAGGTATCGTAAAACATGTCATTTCTAAGGATTAATTTCTATACCCAATGCATTGGAGCGCTATTAGAGAACAACCTTAATATTATTTATTTTCATGTGGGCCGCATAGATCATAATAATTGATTAAATAAATAATAAAATGGTAATAAAATAAAAGAGTTTCTTATCCAAATCATATTGTTTTAAAAAGATCATGAATACATGATAATTATGTCTTTTGTAACCCATAGATAGAGAATGAGGGTTTTTTGTATTTCAATTATAGAATTAAATATATCATGTTAATGTTTTGAGTAATACCACTATAAATTATATCAGATTTGGTATCCATAGAAAGGAAATAAGATAATTTATTGAGAAAAAGTGAGCGATTTTGAATTGAAAATTCTACATCACAACTGTTATGCAACATTAATTTATAGAACATTAAAAAGATAGGAGACAAGAGTAACCAATTAATAAAAGACTCATAATATAATATATGGACATAAAAAATATAAATAAGTAAAGTTTTTGTAAAATGTATATAAATACAACATAAAATCCAACTATAATAAAAAAATGATATGTTGAGAATTCCATTACGAAAAATCGGCAGGCTAATTACATCACTGAAAAAATCAGAAAATTAGTTGATAATTGAGAAAGGGGTCTCTCATAACTTTGAAAAAAAATTAAATGAAATAATTTTATAAAATAATATAACCTAAAATAATAAAATGGATTTTTTAATACATGACATAAAAGAAGACCTTGTCTATAAGATGAAGGTTAAAGGTTCCCTTAGCTCGAATAGTAACTTCTATAACTCATAGATCAGGGCCATGGGGGCCTGAGGACAACATTGGAGGACTCCTTGGGAGGTATATCAATCAGATCATTATGGATAATGATTTTGTAATGAATGCAAATAAAATAATGGATCGGTATTAATAGAAAATGTGAGGGAATATTTTATTAATTCTTAAGGAAACATCATATGTTGTATTAGGAAAACCATGGGCTTGACCATAGTATTTAAACATGTTTTTGGAAAAATGGGATACCTAAATATAATATTTTAATCAATAATATTAATCCAGAATCTTATCTTACTAATTAAATAATTATTACCAAGTTATGATGTTAATAAATGTACAGAAAATCCAAAATGGGTTTTTAATATACATCCAAAATTCAGTTATTTCAAAAAAGTCCAAAAATTCCCCCTATATAATTTTCAACATATATAAATATATAGTGAACTCAATATTATAAAAATTAATTTCTTGTCAAATTATTTAATATAAATAAAATAATAATACTTAACAAATAATTTCCAAAACATTTATTTACATATTACATGATATAATTATCTCACCAAACCACATATGATGACTAAAATATATATAAACATACATAGGTAAGGTAACAATTTCATTTGTCAAATTATAATTCATAAGGCTAAATTTAATATTCCAATGGGTAATGTTAGTATTCACAAAAAAAATTAATTTTTTCTTATTTAACCACATTTGTGACCCTAATTACAGCTATATTTTCCTGATTTTCAAAAATCATTTCTCATAAAAAGATATTTAATAACATTATATTATTTTAATATTTAACAAAAAAACTAGTCATAAAATTATATTCATTAATAATTACTATTCATCAATTACTATTCATCAAAAACTAAATAATGGAAACTTCATAGAAAACATATAAAAATGAAACCAAGATTAATTTTGGCACTATTGATAATATGAATTATTTTAAAATATACTAATGAATTAAATGAATCAAACTAAATGAATTAACACAGTGAAAAATTTAATAATCATCCAAAAAATTGTACATAACACTAAAATTTTAATATTATATTTATTTTAATATTTATAATATCAATTATTTGAATCTTTCAAAAATAAGTTAATCACTTCATCATAATTGTGTATTAAATATATTTATTTTTCTAATAGCTAAAAATTATGAAAAAATATCAATGATTTAATTTTTTTTAATTATAAGGAATATTTATAATCTATTATATCACTTATATAATACCATATTAAAAAAATTAGTACTTAATAAAAACATGCGTGTTAGAGATGCTTTAAACAAGATTCCTTGGAATGTTTTTCCTTTTTAATTAATGATTCTTCCATGATAAGAATTAAAATATATTAAATGTGAAGATTTTTAAATTTAATTAAATAATATTATATTATAATCATTAAAATGGCTTCCATAGGAAGCTTTGTTCTATTAATTTAACAAGATTCTATAAGAAGCTTTATAATAGCTTCCATGGGAAGCTTTATAATTTTAATTCAACTTTTTACCATGAAATGATTTATACCTACTTATATTGAATGATTTATCCATTAAATTAATCAATATTATATTATACGCTTTAAACTAGCTAATCTAATAAAATTATGACTTATGTTAGGGTAAATTTATAATTTTATTTTTACCCTTAATTTCCTGATTTACCATTAACTATGGTAATTTAAAATAATTTTGGTAAATACTATTCATAATGTCCAAATATACTTATTTATAATTTTTTGTCCATATGATTCCAAATATCGAATTGATTTTTTAAAACTCAAAATAAATAATTAGTATAAATTAATTAAAATTTAACTCCTTTGTTAAATTGAGAAGGGAGTTGTTTAAATGTTAAAATATTGCAAAGGATTGAATGGTTTTTTAATCTCAATTCAATATATGAGTATTACCAATGATAAAATTATAATAAATTTAATGAAAAAATTCTATTTATACTTGAAATCAATTTATTAATATTATCTATCCATTTAAATTATCATGATGTAGAAAATAGTTTTAAATTAAAATTTACCATATTTTTAATATTCATCAAAAAATGATAGTTTTAAGAAAAATATCAAAACATCATCCAAATTATATTTTATTTCCCTCTTATAAATCAAAAGTATATTGTTTCCTATATAACATATAAAAGATAAAAAAATATTTAAAAAGGGTTCTCCATAATGAATATGTAAAATGGCCTTTTAAAAATATTAGAGTATCTTATGCTTAAAATTGGATTCCTTCTGATTTTAAGTCTCATGAATTCATTGGAAAAATGTGAAAAAAATTTAACAACATTTATAATAAAAATATATTTAGTTATATTCATTCAAACAAACATAATGGATATGCATAAACATCCATTTATAATAATAATAATAATAATGTATAATTTTTCAGTATAACTATGTGTTCTGTGTAACGTAAGATTTTGAAATAACTCATTGTTATGTGTCGTGTCGATTACACTATCGCAAAAATATTTCCCTTTAATGTAAAAATAATATATTATTCATAAATTTTAGTAGATATAACAATGTATTATTTTATAAATACCTATTATTATACAATCATAAACTATATTCGGTTTATTTAATATTATGCTAATAAATTATTTCCATAACATCAAAAAAGATATAATAATAATATTTAAAAAGTAACTATAATAAAAGATTTATGTCCATCTATAATGGGTGTAATATAAAAAAATCTTCATCCACTAAGTCTCACTACTTGAAACATTTCATTTTACAATGGTTTCATACCATTGGTAAAGGCCTAATAGCAGTTGGTATAAACTATAGTAGCAGTTTTACAAACCATTGGCTATGGAGACATGGGGATAGAAGTGACCCAATGTTTTTATGTGAAACATTAGTATATAGATTCCAACTGTATTATATACCATGATTTTCTTGTAGATTTTGGTATAAATGTTTCGAAATGGTTTAAAAATATTAGAAAAATAAAAATTCTAATCTATACCAACAGTTTACAAACTGTTGGTAATGAATTTTACAAACGGTTCCCCACAAACCATTGGAATAAATTATGTCAAAGGATATATACCAATGGTTTGTAAATCATTTTTATATACTGTTACCAACAGTTTCATTTATACTATTGTTATATGTTTTATTTTCACACATATTCTAACAGTTTACAACTATTGGCAACAGCTATATAATATAGCAGCAACCTTGCCTCACCCATGTACACCTACAACACATCCACAAGCAAGCCCGCATCCCCCTATGTAGAATTCAAGCAGAATTCTGAAAAATTGCAGAATACATACATAATTCTATATGAATCCATACAAAATTCATACAACACATAATTCATACAAAATTCGGAAAATCTCCAATTCATTATTTAATTACCTGGTACAAACATAAAGAATAACCACATAATACATATCGTAATTAATGAATGTATACATAAACAAAAATTATACATATAAAACATTAACAAATAATTCATAAGTTAATTAAATACATAAAAAAAATAAATTAGGAATTCAGAATTCAATCACACTATGAAATACAAAATTCTGAGTTTGATAAAGACAACATTTAATTCCTTATAACACATAGAAAATTGATTTCATAAATTAAAATGTCTTAATCTATTTATAATATAATCATATTTCATGTTCTGAATATGGAATTATTGTACATAAGCGTTGGTGAATTCAGATGGGATTTTAATTTTTGGATAATGTGGTATTCAATGTTGTAGTAAAGGGTAATATTTCATGGAGTTGGGGGTTGTCCAGGGGGTCGGGGGGATTTTCAACGGGGTATGGGGTGTCCGGGGGGGTGCCCTTGAGGGTGGGGGGTTTCCAGGGGTGGTGGGGGATGTCTAGGGGGTGGGGGATGTCCTTTGGGTTTGTGGGGGGGTGGCTATCCAAGGGGGTAGAGGGTGTCCATGGGTGTGGTGTCCAGGGGGTGGGGGTGTCCATGTGGGATGGGTGGTGTTGGGGGGGGGGTTCCAATGTGGTAGGGGGAGTCTAGGTTGTGAGGGTGTCCAGGGGGGGCTGCCCATGGGAGGTTCGGGGGGGGGGGGGGTATATCAATGGGGGTGGGGGTGTTCAGGGGGTGGGGTTGTCCATGTGGTGTGGTGGTGTCTAGGGGGGGATATCTGTATTGGGAGTGGGAGGGGTTTTTCTGGGGGTTAAGGGGTGTCATGTGTGTGGGGTTGTTTAGGGGTTGTGGTGGTGTCCATGGGGGGTAATTCAATTTGGTGTCCATGGAAGGGGGGGGGGGGGTCCAGGTGTGTATTCCAGGGGGTGGTGTGTCCATTGGGTGTGGGGCTATCCAGGGTAGGGGTCTCTATTGGGTGGGGTGGGGGTGTCTGTGGGGGGTGAGGGGTGTCCATGTTGAGGGGTGGTGTCCAGGGGGGTGACTGTGTCTTAGGGGGCTTTCCACGGGGTTTGGGGGTTGTTCAGGGTGTGGGGGTGTCCAATGGTGCAGGGGGTGTCCCGGGGTTGGGTGTTGTCCAGGGGTTGTGGGGCATTCAATGGGGGTAAAGGTTATCCAAGGGGTGGAAGTGTCTAGGGGGTGGGGGCTGTCCAGGATGGTGGGGGGGTGGGGGGGTTCGGGGTGGGGGGGTTCTAGGGGTTTGGGGTTGTACATGGGGCAGAAAGGGGTGTATAGGGAGTGGGGGTGTTCATAAGGGTGTGGTCGTCCAGGTGGATGGGGGTGTCCAGGGGGTGGGGGTGTCCAGGGGGTTGGGGGGATGTCCAAGGGGGTTTGGAGATGTTTAATAGGGTAGGGGTGTCCTAGGGGTTGGGTGTCTAGAGGGGTTGGGGGTTGTGTAGGGGGGTGGGGCCTCTGTCCAAGGGGTGGGGGAACTATCCAGGTGTGAGGGTATCCATGGGGTGTTGGAGTGTCCTAGGGGTGTGGGGCTATCTAAGGGGGTGGGGGTTTTTTAGGGGGTTGGGTGGGGGTCCAAGTGGTGGGGGTGTCCATTGGAGGAGTGAATCAGTCACAACAATTCATCAAGTCAATTTTCATTATTTATAAATAAAAAATAAGGATAAAATGACCTACTTAATTGCACATATATTCATTCACTACAAATCATAAAACATAAAATTTCAGTAACATCAGTAAAAAATGTAACATATCAATATGACCCTCAGCACCATTACTATAATCATCATCATAATCAGCCTCATATATGTGCTCATCGTCATCCAAATCATCATCATTTCCTTCCTCAAGGCCCTCCTCCTCGCCCTTGTAATCTGCCTCAGACTCATCCTTTCCCTCTTCCAACTCTTCCCTAGCCTCCTCCTTGAAATCATATCGACCAGTACTATAACTACCACATGAAAAACCATATATAGAACACATAGATGACATATAATCATCATGAGCTGTGATGGCATCGGGTGGTTGTGTTGGGTGGAAAACATCCACCAGTTTCATAATTGCAGTTTTTTTCATAGCAGACAATTATGTCATCTTTGTTGCCCTTTTTTAGCATGTTCTGCATGTTCCTAACCTACTGGATATCGGTGGAACTACAAATCATACCAGATGAGGTCCAATACCTCATCGGGACAATACTCTTCCTAGGCTGGCTGTGTACTCTTTGAGGGTGCTCAACTCCCTACACCTCATATAAGTGATCATTTTGGCCAAAAATTGACAGGTTCATGGGCATCAAGGTCCTCTAAAGCATCCTGTTAAATATAAAAATATATTATTAATTTAAAGATAGATATTAATAACTTAAATCAACAAAGTAAATCATACAATTTGTTTCTATGTCAGTTTATTAACCACAATTCAATATTTCTTCCTTCAACTTCAGCTAAACTGTTTTTCTTCCAGGAACTCATTCTTCAATATTAAATTTTTCCCTCTATAATGGCCTTGAATGTTGGAAACCATAATTAAAAATTGGTTTCCAATTATTAATTTCGTATATATAATTATATAACAACATTAGAAAGCTAATAAATAAAAGTGGAAATAATAGAAAGTTAAAGTGGTAAAGAAAAATTGTAAACAATTGTCATACTTTCTTCCACTCATGATCTGCCATCATAGTACCTCCCAAAGTGTGGAGGTATTTTTTAGCATCAATATTTTTTTATTTCATATAGATGATTCCAAAATAAAAGTCAATAATACAAAATATAGTATTAACACAAAACTGGAAATTTTTCTTTTAAAAACCTCAAATGTGATTAATAACATAAATTGGGTAGTCATCCAATGCGTAATAATCAATTGATATTGTTATATAAGAAATTCATCAATAATAGGGACCACCTCTAACTATGTGACAACTCTGCCATGCGATCCAATATAACAGTCATGCGTAAAGGCTCTCTAAATATCACCTAAATCCTTTTGATGTGTTGTTCGTGCACCCTCACCATTAGGGAAATTAATCTAATGGTTACACCTAAATAATAATTCATATAATAGATAAAGATAATATATTTCATTAAACACAACATATTATTTTACCCATATATTTTACCAAACATTATCCATTACATAATTTGTAAATTGTCTCTATCAGAGCTAGTTGTTGGAAATGATGTTGATTTTTTTTGAAAACATAGTAAAAGAACTCTAAAATTAAATCAATGTTTTTCCGAACATTTGAATTTCTTCATTGAAGTCCACTATCAACTGTGTGCGGCACTTCCACACCACAATCATGCGTGTGTACCCCCCTCCCTAGCCTCAAATAAGTAGATTTATCTATTATGAATGAAAAACTAATATTTTACCAATACATGTTATTAATAAAATAAATAATGCTATAAATTTATTTAGGTTTCTTTAAATATATATGAGGCAATCTGATCAATGGGCATCTCTTGATCCTTAGAAACAGTTGTACCACCCTTTTCTAGTTGAGTGGATCCCATAGTTTGCTTCATAGAGACACTCTATGGTGGAGTAGGAGTCGAAGAAGATGAAATATAGAAGCTCTAAGTTAAGGAATTATATGTAAAAGAATATGGAATGATTGACTAGAAAAACTCAATATGGGGAGTGGGATTCATCCTCAGATATAGTAAATATGGGTGAGGAGACTCATATGTAAAGGGTGCTAAAAAAATGGGAGTGATAAATATTTCATGTGTCCCTAAGGACACCCCAGGATTAGAATGTGGGATAAATGGTATATCAGTGGGAGGTGTAGGGTCTAATCAGGTATTCTGACAAGATCATCTAGCTCTTGAACCACCCCCCTCGTATGAACACCCTGAGTACTGGGACAACTACTACAATTTTTATTAATTAATTGTCATCTATGAGGTGGATAATGGAGAAATGTTTTAAAAATATTTATCAAATGACATTATATATTATTTAAATATATATATTTGAAATAAAATACTCACTACCGGCACTTGTGGGAGAATGAAAATCTCAGCCATGCGACGATTATTGTCCATCCTCTTTTTCAATCTCCTCTATTCAATTGGTATAATTTTCTGCATTTGTAAAAAAATGTAAGTAATTATAAATGGATAACTAATGTGTAACCCAAAAATCAAAATAAATGAGATGGGATAGCGGATTCATATATTATTTAACTATAAATTATTTTAGTTGAGCTTTAATAAATATATTTTGAATTCAATAAATCATACGTGATTTAATGATGAAATTTAATTTTTAATAGGACAATTATTTACTAATAACAGAAACCATAATGATCATAAGGGGTAAATTTCTTGTCAAAATTATGGAAAAAGTAAATATCATTAGCCTAGGTAGATGATGCATGATTCTATACATATTTTTCCGATGAAGAAAAAACATAATGTTAATTATATTGTGATTTGATAAAAGGAGGTCTTAGAGTTATGTTATTTTAATATGTGATAAATAAAGAATTGAAATGTTCACCATGTTGGAAATGTTTTTTTTACAGGATAGAATACAGTTAATTTCCAAATTAGAAATTGAAATTCAAATAATATTTAAACCAATAAATATTAAAAATTCATATAATAGTCAAGTTGGATACAATATATTTGTAATCAATATTAAATAAATTTAGTTAGTACCATCCTTAATATCCCATGAAGAGATAAACAAAAAGAATTGAGATCATGAATGGTTGATTTTATATATTTCCCACTACAACATCAGGTACACAATCAACTCTGAAAATTGAGATATTTGATTAATCAAATGTAATAAATGGATCATTTAGAATGGAATTAGGGATGGTATTAATTACATTATCATAATCATCAAAATTATGTCTTAAAATTACTTCAATAATGCCCCCAAATTCATGTTGAAGATGGACTTTGACATAAAAAAATTGTTTCTCCATTGATGAAAATACATATGTTTTATCAGTAGTAAGAGAGTGAGTCATATCAATTACATGAAATCCAAAATCATAAATAAATTGACCCTAATTCTTCAAAAAATCAAACCACTGACATTTCATCATCATGACTCGTCCATGAGAATAATAATCCAATATTGTTTATTTTTCAATGACTCCATAATGACCTATATAATCAAATAGCTGTCTACTATAGGATGCACTGGAATAACAGTTTGTTGTGGCAGAAAACATAACACCATCATTTTGTGTTCTCATGTTCATTTATCGATCAATGATAATAAATCAGTACCAATTGATAATAATTTATTTATAAACACAAAGCATTGTATTATGACCAAAATCCGAATCTCTTATTTCCTGAGAGACAAAGTCAGTAGGGAAACTCCATACATGAAATTTAAATTAATGTTAAACATAATTAAAAATTTATTTATTTATTTATAGCATTAATATTTTTACATCAATTTTAACCATGCTAAAAACTCATTTCTATGCACAGTCTCCCTGCTTATCAAAGATAATGAACGAGGATTTCTATTTATCATTCATTTAGTATCCCTTTACATAAAAATAATTAAATTTTAACAGATATATATGTTAGATATACAAATATTCAGTTTACAATACTAATGTAGTCATCAAATAAATAAGCTTTCAAAAATAATGTGTGATGTGCTGTCTCCCTCCCTTCTTGGCTTAATGTAGTCAATGTATATGATCCAGGTATTCCTCCGGTTTGCTGAAGTGATGGAAAATTAGGTTCAATTATCTCATACTATTCTTCATCATTTATAATTGGTTAGTTCATTCTTGAACTATGATCACACTAATATATTGAGAATAAACCCATACATTCTTGAGACATGTAAATGTTCAAGATAGAACCATCGAAATGATTCATGTTTCAGAAATAAGCCTTTAATGTTTGAAAATTAATTTTAGTTAGATATATCCAATGGAAAGAAATATTTCCTCTGAGATGTATTTTATTTGGAATATGTATATCCAGATGCATTAAGCCTGTGAAAATTGATTGAAGAATTAATTTTTCTACATCACACAAAATTAATGGTGCATCTGCCCAAATTTTTTGCAAGAAACACTTGGAAAAATTCTTAGAACAAAGAATTATAAAAAATAGCACAACCGAATAATAGCCACTCATAAATTATAGGAAAAAATATGACATATTTCTATTAGAATCATCTCATGCAGATGGATTGGATAATCATGAGTATTCAAAGATTTTAGCTTCACTCTCTTCTGTTTACCTGTTTAGATATGTTT
Source organism: Viscum album (assembly GCA_963277665.1). Classification (NCBI taxonomy): domain Eukaryota; kingdom Viridiplantae; phylum Streptophyta; class Magnoliopsida; order Santalales; family Viscaceae; genus Viscum; species Viscum album. Next base: position 560,199,182 of record OY728147.1, on the reverse strand, counting down.
ATTGAATAACCATTGTAGAGACTCGAAGCCTGACGTACATTAACATTACATTACTTTTTCAGAATACTTAATACATAACAAAAACACACACACAAGGACCGTAATAGTTTAGTGTCTTTGGAAACTCGGAATATAATCTTCTAACCGTGGTGAAAGATCTTCAACATCTCCCATAAAGATCTTCTTTTTTTAAACCTAAATCCTTTTTTTATATCCTGGGGAAAAGAAAACATAAAAGGGTGAGCTAAAATGCTCAGTAAGGGTAAACAAAAGAAATATCAATCACATCATATTCATAAGAACATATCTTTTGGAAATCATAACCTGCAAAAGAGATCATAATTTCATAACATGGGATAAATCATAGTAGTGAAATTTAATCCCAATAATCATAACTTAAAACATGAAACTTTGTGGAATACACGCATAATCATAGAGAATCATTTCTTATTAGTCAAGACTCATTCCCAAGACTATCTTAGTGGACAAAGTCCCTTTCTGAACCGAGTTCACTCCTCGTTTCAGTCCTATTTCATTGAACCGGTATAACCTACCATTCCAGCCATGTCTATATCATGAGATATAAGATCTTTACCCAATGCATTGGATGGAGATATAGGTCCCTCCCATCTCATAATGATACCATTATTATGTGTGCCACAAAATCATAAATCATACATCATTGCATAACCCATGTAGTAAAAATGGGATTCTTAAACAACATGACATGATAAAACAATTCATAAAAAATAAAGGAATTCATAAAAAATAATTCCATAATAACATAATAATTTCAATGTAATAATAGGGATAGAAACAGAACCCTATATTATCTTAGATGGAAAAGAATTTTGATAAAGCACGTGAACTCCATTCTTGAGGAAAATATCCTTTCTAATTCAAAAACATTTTCCTTTCCCTAACATGTAATACAATTTAAAACTAAAAGAAGTTGATTAAAAATAAACTTGAAAACTTGTAAAGGAAGCTTCTTGGAAATAATGTTTTAAAAATCCATTCATGCCGTATAAGTTAAAAAACATTATTCTCGTACTTTTGTCGGAAAAGTCAAAAAGTACCTCGTACGAAAAACGACAAAAGATTCCTTTCATATCTTTTACTAAAAACTCACCAAAGGGTAAAATTGGATTTAAACTATTTTAGGTGGATGGAAATAATATTACATATTGAGGAAACATGTATGTGGATGATAAAATACATCCCAGTAAATACCAAAGTATAAAGACTCTCGGATAAAAATTAGATTGTGATATTTTCCCTCACCTTTGGACTGATTTGATTCGTAAGTGTCCGAAACTCTTGTATAATGGTTTAAATAATGTCATTGACTTTTTCCAGAATCATACAAATTGTTATGATATCATATATGGTTCACTTATGATTTTATATTACTCGTTCTTTTGTAAATTCCATGTTAAAAAGCCTTTTGGGTAAAATTGTTTTATTTGTCGTCCATGTTTTGACTTGTAATTATTCATATGATTACTTAGATCATGATTAATTAATTCCAGAATATAAAACATCATTAATATATAATATATATTCAGAATATATATATATATATATAATAAATCAGTAAATGGAAAGAAATACACCGTTCATGGAGACGGTAGGCCGTACGTACGCATGAACGTTGTTTTTGTTTCCTTATTGAGTTGAAAGGAATTAAGTAGATGACATAAATATATATACACATAAATCCAGTATCATTATTATGTCATATATTTCATGATTACTTATTATATGTACTTTATAATCATTCATGAATGGTTAAAGTGGAGAATGAATCTCATTGTGTCGTGGAGACGGTAGTACGTACGTACGCACAAGCGATGATATCGTTCTCATGATCATGGTACTGTATTGGAGTTTATGTATAAAATTTAAGAATAAATATCACTTTAAAATAATCATATATAGTTATTATTTACACCATTATACCCATCCAAGTAGGGTGTTGCTGGAAAATAGATTTCACCACGACGTGGAGACGGTATTCCGTACGTACGCACGCGCGGTGATTTTGTTTTCCGTAGGATGGATAGATGGTCAAATAGGGTTGTTTAATACTTATAATAAAATTTCAGTATATTATTGATACTGATGTTGTTACTTCATAATGAAACAACCTAAGAAGAAGAATTGGAAGAAGAAATAAAGTTGAAAGAATCGGTAACAGACATTACCTCTTCTTTGAAGAGCCTCTTTGGGATCTCTTTTTAGGGCACTAAAATTGGTCTTTGAGGAATACCAGAACCTCTAAGATGTTTCTAGGGAAGTGGATAATAGAATTTGTAAGGGTTTGGCCGAGCTTGAAGGCTCAAAGTTGTTTGAGGAAGAGAGGGAGGAGGTTCCCTTTTATAAGGGAGGATAGGGGCTCCTTTGGAAAACTAAAAATATTATTTTATTATAAAGTCATATTCGGTTCTAAATAGCTCCAAATTGATTTATTTCTAAGCTAAGGTGGGGATGGATCGAAATCATCTCATCAAATATAATTTAGACAAGTTTAGGTTCCTATTTTGACCTTATCATTTAGATTTAACATTAAGTTAAATAATTTTACTTTTACCGTGTCTTCCTGTGTTCTTACACTATAAGGTTAATAAACTTACTATAACAAGCCAAAAAAACCCCAAGTTGTTTATTATTAATATATATAACCTTATCTAAGTCATTTGGCCGAACCTTAGATTTTTAAGAATAAAATATCAATTAATAATATAATTTTTTTTAAAAAACTATTTTATGTCAATTTTGACACTATTTAGTAATTGATTTTTGTGAAACTTATAACAGAATGATTAGTTAGAATAATGTTAATTAAATAAATAATAACATGTCATATTAACATAAAAAATTAGTATAATTCATAAAAAGGCTCAAATTATATTTATTTGTGTATTTATAATATCAATTATTCTAATTGTTCACTATTATGGTAATTACTACATCATCATTGTGTCATAAATAAATTACATTAATTAATGTCTAAAAATTATAAATAAAATATAATTTTTTAGCATATCTTATTAGCTTTCTAGTTAATATTTAAAATAGAATTTATCTTATGTATAACCCTATATTAAAAATGTAATAGTAAATAAACATTGATTTTAACTCTTTTAACCCTTCTTTGAATTAAATAATAATAAATGTCCTAATCAAATCTAGGTGGGCCTAAATGGTCATATTTTATTCCGAAGGTTGTTTTTGGTCGAATTAAACTTATCCAATAGAATTAGTACATGTGTCAGAGTAATAATAATATCATTTTTACCCTTAATTACCCTATTTACTTTTAACCGTGGTAAAAAAAGGTAAAAAGTTACTATTCACCAAAAACTATTTTCATCTCATTGAACCACATTTTACATACTGATATTAACCATGTATCTCGGATTTTTTAAATTCCACTCGCAGAAGCGGTAAAATTATGTTTTATGAATAAATCATTTTTTTACTACCACTTAGTGGCTTCACTATTCATCAAAAAATGCAAGTTTCCAGAAAAATACCAAAAATTAGGCCCAAGATATATTTGATATTATGAACTCAAAAATGATGTCTATTTTTCCAAATTAAAAACATATCAGTTACATTAACTAATTTAAAAATTAATTCCTATTGTCAAAACAAATGGCGTGTTTTTAAGAGATAATAACTATCAAAAGATTGACACTTGTTTATAACTGGTTTAAATGTGAAATTACATCCAATGACCAACATTGTATTAAATAGTAAAAATATATTCTAAATATATGTTAAAACCACTCAAATTAATAATTTATCACTATTAATTATTTTTATTAACAAAAGTTGTTTTTAATTAAAATTTAGTAATTTTCACTATTCATCAGAATATGAAAGTTATCTGAAAAGTACCAAAATTTCACCTTAGGATAAATTAGATACTCCAAATCCAAAACTGAAGTCCATTTTGAGAGATAAAATTTCTAAGATTTAAAAAGGTGGTTATTACTATTCATAACGGCCAGTTTTAATAATATTTTAATAGCATATCGTTGTTTAGTGAAACTCGGTATTGCGTACTACACACGCTATCGAGGAAGGTCGTGATTGCGTGTAATGCAAATAAATTCAAGGATGCGTGTTGTGCAAGCTCCTTTTGGTGTAGCATACAACACAAGAAATTAATGAAATTCAAAATAATATTTTTCATAAAATCTCGGGGTGTTACATTCTACCCCCCATAAAATGAATTTCGCCCTCGAAATTCGTCGGGGTTATAAATGGTTTACTATTCGAACGTTTCTTTGATAGAAACCCACATCGTAAAAAGGAATACCAAAACCAATCTTTAAAAAAAAGTATGAAACGTAACGGTTACCCAAATAAACTAATCACTGGGTTTCCACATAGGTGAAAATATGGATATGGAAGAGAAATCTAACCATCATGTTCTGATGGAGAGTGGTAGAGAACATGGCTATGGAAAAGACAGCAATCACAAAGCCATAAATTTGTGATGATATAAGGTACCATCTGATTTATCAGATATAAGAGCACTAGGACATCATTTTTTGTTTTCAAGATCGTTTCCCCAATGTTGATGAAATTGGAATTAGAAGAAATACTTCTGAGATTTCGGTATTGTCTCACCATTGATCATTCTTTGGACAATTTCCACTTCATCTCTTAATGAAATGAAGTTGAATTTGTCATTCGGGATGTGTTAGCAGATCATGTGATAGAATGATGGGTCATTCCATCTGTCTCAAACAACAGGTTAGAAAAGTTTTCAAAAAAATACATAAGTCCATATATAGTGAGATTAATGATATATGGTTCCTAAAATGGACTTATACTTCATATATCATACTTATTAATATAATAAAACTAGTTTCTACTAAACAGGTATTTCCTGTAGGCCAGTGGTAGGCGATAATGGCCAGTGGCACTTCGGTTGTGGGTTCGATTCCCACGGCCTTGTTCGACGCGATGGGTTGTCGCCCGTCCTGCAGGTTGTCCTTTTTCTAAAACTATATTACAATAACATGCCATCAATAATATCGAAAAAACATCTATCCTTAAACAATACTAACTAATGTCCAACATAATCCATTCCAATCTTTAGGCTTATCCATAATATTGCAGTCCACTCTCATAAAATAGTGAAAATGATTACCATAGATTTAATACCATCGATGATCCCCATATATCATAAGATATGTCTTGTTGGTCACATTCCAAACATTCAAAGGCCTTAATCATGTATTCTCTTGAATACCCATTGAACCTTAGTGAAAACATGAATGCAGTTAAAAGTTAACACTTTCCACATACCAAAATCCTCAAAATTCTATATACTCAAACCATGATATCACTTAGTCCTTATATCAATCATGAGCTCATGAATACTGTCAAATATTTCATTTTCTCGTTTTCCATTCATTATGCACATATCATCTTTTTTCCAAAAATATCTCAACCACTTTCAATGGTTACCGGTACCATAAAATTATTGAAAACTATAGTAGACCAATACAAAAATATTCCAATATTCCACGATACTATATACAACATTATTTTGTAATCCCATTACATAAACACTTAATCAGTCCACCACATCGTTATCATATTCAACATCACCAATGGTGATCGCATGTGACTTCCCTTTGTCCTTTGCCTTATGTGGTTGCTCATGTCGATCATCACTAACCGTTGGATTAGGGCATTTATTAGCAAAATGCCCCATTTCCTTGCACTTGAAGCATTGGAGTGTAGTAGGTTCATTCTGTGTGTCCCTTCTTTTGTTTGAATCATTAGACATCTTCTTCCCATCATTGTGGCATTCAAATTCCCGATGACCTTCCTTTCCACATTTTAAACATTTACTTGTCCCTTTAAGACAATCTCCAACATGCTTTTTTCCACACTTTGAGCATAATGAAACATTCATCTTCTTTTCAACATTATTATGAGATTTCTCCTTGAACTCCTTCTTTCGTTTCTTGTCAAATCTATGAGATGGATAAGTAACACCAACTTCCATTTCTACCTTGATAGCACAACGCACAATTTCTTCATAGCTACTGAAGTCTCTTATAGATAATACCCTTCGAAGATTTGGTTTTAAGCCACTGAAGAATCGATCAACTTTACTTTCAGGTTGGATGATAAATCCAGATGCATACCTTGGAAGCCTTGTAAAATTCGCTTCGTATATTCCAACAGATTCATCATCCTTTTTCTTTAGTTCAATAAACTCCTTCTCTATATTTGTTCGAAGAATACGAGGGAAGTACTTATTGAAAAATATGTTCTTGAACTCATCCCATTCAATGGACTCAATTTCATCTCTTTGCCTCGTATTCTTGATAAGATTCCACCATTGATCATCTTCACCTTCCAAACGATATACTGTTAAGATGACTTTATCATGTTCATAACATTGAAGAACTGAAAATATCTTTTCAGTGGTACTGATCCATTGTTCATCAACAAGTGGATCAGAAGACCCACTGAAATAAGGTGGATGTTGCCTCATGAAGGAATCAATTGAAAATTGTTCCCTTCTCTACTAATTTGGAAGTCCACAATGATTCATAGCTTGTGTAAGTATAGCAATAAGATTTTTCACTCCATCTCCCATAACATTTGTTTTTTCAGGAGTACAATCATTGCATTTTCCATTGAATTGATCAACACGGTTCCTTCGGGTTCCAGCCATCGCCTGAAACCCAAAAAAAATAGTGTGAGACGCAAAAATCATGATAGGGAAAATAACATAATAAAGGGGGAGTACCTTCAATAACTAACATCTTAGGTTTAATTCTAATATCGTTAGCTCAATTCTAGGACTATAACCTATACTTATACTTAACCTTAGGGACAACACTAGACGTATCTTAGAAATATCTCTAGGGATCTCACTAAATTTCTCGCATCATAGTTTCCAAAGGTTGACTAAACCTTTCCTTTGATAACAACTATAGAGACCCGAAGCCTGAAGTACATGAAAATTACATTACTTTTGAGGAATACTTAATACATAACAAAAAACACACACACAAGGACCATAATAGTTAAGTGTCTTTGGAAACTCGAAATATAATATTGTAATCGTGGTGAAAGATCTTCAACATCTCCAATAAAGATCATCTTTTTTTTAAACCTAAATCATTTCTTTATATCCTGGGGAAAAGAAAACATAAAAGGATGAGCTCAAATGCTTAGTAAAGGTAAACAAAAGAAATATCAATCACATCATATTCATAAGAACATATCTTTTGGAAAATCTTAACCTGTAAAAGAGATCATAATTTCATAACATGGGATAAATAATAGTAGTGAAATATAATCCCAATAATCATAACATAAAACATGAAACTTTTTGGCATACACACATAATCATAGAGAATAATTTCTTATTAGTCAAGACTCATTTCCAAAACTATCTTTGTGGACAAAGTCCCTTTCTGAACCGAGTTCACTCCTCATTTCAGTCCTGTTTCACTGAACCGGTATAACCTACCATTCCATCCATGTCTATCTCATGAGATATAAAATCTTTACCCAATGCATTGGAGGGAGATATAGCTCCCTCCCATCTCATAATGATACCATTCTTATGTGTGCCAAAAAAATCCTAAATCATACATAATTGCATAACCCATGTAGTAAAAATTGGATTCTTAAAAAACATGACATCACAAAACAATTCATAAAAAATAAAGGAATTCATAAAAAAACTAATGCCATAATAACATAATCAAATCAATGTAATAATAGGGATAGAAACAGATTCCTATATTATCTTAGATGGAAAATAATTTTGATAAAGCCTTTGAAATCCATTCTTGAGGAAAATATCCTTTCTACTTCAAAGACATTTTCCTTTTTTAACATGTCATAAAATTTTAAACTAAAAGAATATGATTAAAAATAAACTTGAAAACATGTAATCTATGCTTCTTGGAAGTAATGTTTTAAAAATCCATTCATGTCGTATAAGTTAAAAAAAACATTCTTCTCGTACTTTTGTCGGAAAAGTCAAAAAGTACCTCGTACAAAAAATGACAAAATATTCCTTTCATACCTTTTACTAAAAACTCACAAAAGGATAAAATTCGATTTAAACAATTGTAGGTGGATGGAAATAGTATTACATATTGATGAAACATGGATGTGGATGATAAAATACACCATAGTAAATACCAAAGTATAAACAATCTCGGATAAAAATGAGATTGTGATATTTTCCTTTACCTTAGGTCCAATTTTCTTCGTAAGTGTCTGATCCTCCTGTATAATGTTTTAAATAATGTAATTGACTTATTCCAGAATCATACTCATTTTTATGATATCATATATGGTTCACTTATGACATTATATCACACGTTCCTTTTTAAATTCCATGTTAAAGAGCATTTTGGGTAAAATTGTTTCATTTATCGTCCGTGTTTTGACTTATAATTATTCATATGATTACGTAGATCATGATTACTTAATTCCAGAATATAAAGCATGATTTATATATAATATGAATTCAGAATATACATATATGTAATAAATCAGTAAATGGAAAGAAAGACACCGTTCATGGAGACGGTAGGCCGTACGTACGCATGAACGTTGTTTTCGTTTCCTTATTGAGTTGAATGGAATTAAGTAGATGACATACATATATATACACATAAATCCAGTATCATTATTATGTCATATATTTCATGATTACTTATTATATGTACTTTATAATCATTCGTGAATGGTTAAAGTGGAGAATGAATCTCATCACGTCGTGGAGACGATAGTCCGTACGTACGCACGAGCGATGATATCGTTCTCATGATTGTGGGACTATATTAGAGTGTATGTATACCATTTAAGAATCAATATAACTTTAAATAAATCATATATAGTTATTATTTACCCCATTATACCCATCCAAGTAAAGTGGTAGTGGAAAATAGATTTCACCATGGCGTGGAGACGGTATTCAGTACGTATGCACGCGCGGTGATTTCGTTTTCCGTAGGATGGATAGATGGTGAAATAGGGTTGTTTCATACATATAATAACATATCAGTATATGAGTGATACTGATGTTATTACTTCATAATGAAACAAACTAAGAAGAAGAAGTGGAAGAAGAAATAAAGTTGAAAGAATCGGTAAGGGACATTACCTCTTCTTTGTAGCGCCTCTTTGAGATATCCTTTTATGGCACTATAATTGGTCTTTGAGGAAGACCAGAACCTCTAGGATGTTTCTAGGGAAGTGGAGAAGAGAATTTTTCAGGGTTTGGCCGAGCTTGAAGGCTCAATGTTGTGTGAGGAAGAGAGGGAGGAGGTGCCCTTTTATAAGGGAGGAGAGGGGCTCCTTTGGAAAACTAAAAATATTATTTTATTATAAAGTCATATTCGGTTCTAAATAGCTCCAAATTGATTTATTTCTAAGCTAAGGTGGGGATGGATCGAAATCATCTCATCAAATATAATTTAGACAAGTTTAGGTTCCTATTTTGACCTTATCATTTAGATTTAACATTAAGTTAAATAATTTTACTTTTACCGTGTCTTCCTGTGTTCTTACACTATAAGGTTAATAAACTTACTATAACAAGCCAAAAAAACCCCAAGTTGTTTATTATTAATATATATAACCTTATCTATGTCATTTGGCCTAAACTTAGATTTTTATGAATAAAATAACAATTAATAATATAATATTTTTTTAAAAAACTATTTTATGTCAATTTTGACACTATTTAGTAATTGATTTTTGTGAAAATCATAAAAGAATGATTAGTTCTAAAAACGTTAATTAAATCAACAATAACATGTATTATTAACCTATAAAATTAGTGGAACTCATAAAAAGCCTCAAATTATATTTATTTGGATATTTATAATATCAATTATTCTAATTTTTCACTATTATGGTAATTAGTACATCATCATTGTGTCATAAATAAATTAAATTATTTAATGTATAAAAATTATAAATAAAATACCCTTATGTAGGAAATCTTATTATATTTCTAATTAATATTTACAATCTAATTTAACTTATGTATATCCCTGTATTAAAAATGTTTTAGTAAATAAACATTGATTTTAACTCTTTTAACTCTTCTTTGATTTAAATAATAATAAATGTCCTAATCTAATCCATGTGGGCCTAAATGGTCATATATTATTCCTAAGGTTGTTTTTGGTCGAATTACACTTATCCAATAGAATTATGACATGTATTAGGATAATAATAATATCATTGTTACCCTTAATTACCCTATTTACTTTTAACCGTGGTAAAAAAAAGTAAACAGTTACTATTCACCAAAAATTATTTTCATCTCATTGAACTACATTTTACTTACTGACATCAACTGTGTCTCTTAGATTTTTGAAATTCCACTCACAGAAGCGGTAAAATTAGGGTTTATGAAAAATTCATTTTTTTAATACCACTTAGTGGTTTCACTATTCATCAAAAAATGAAAGTTTTCAGAAAAATACCAAAAATTATCCCTAAGCTATATTTGATATTATGAACTCAAAAATGATGTCTATTTTACCAAATTCAAAACATATCAGTTACATTAGCTAATTTAAAAATTAATTCCCGTCGTCAAAACAAATGGCGTGTTTTTAAGAGATAATAACTATCAAAAGATTGACACTTGTTTATAACTGGTTTAAATGTGAAATTACATCCAATGACCAACATTGTATTAAATTGTAAAAATATATTCTAAATATACTTTAAAACCACTAAAATTAATAATTTATCACTATTAATTATTTTGATTAACAAATGTTGTTTTTAATTAAAATTTCGTAATTTTCACTATTCATCAGAATATGAAAGTTATCCGAAAAGTACCAAAATTTTACCTTAGGCTAAATTCGATACTCCAAATCCAAAAATGAAGTCCATTTTGAGAGATAAAATTTCTATAATTTTAAAAGGTGGTTATTAATATTCATAACGGCTAGTTTTAATAATATTTTAATAGCATATCTTTGTTTAGTGAAACTCGGTATTGCGTACTACACACGCTATCGAGGAAGGTCGTGATTGCGTGTAATGTAAGGCAAGTAAAGGATGCGTGTTGTGCAAGCTCCTTTTGATGTAGCGTACAACATAAGACATTAATGAAATTAAAAAGAATACTTTTCATAAAATCTCAGGGTGTTACAACCTTCAGAAACATTAATTGTCTCTAGCACTTCTAGAAATCGATTTTTTTTTTCAATAGGCATCATCACATTTTATTCACATGGAACTTTCCATTTATTTTCACTGATACACAAAAGATGAAATTCTGGTATGATCCCCTAATCCAGTAAGTTACGCAATGATTGTAAATCATCTTTTGTTTTTCCCATAACATTTAGGTGAATAAAAGAAACATTTCACATATATATTTTTTTATCAATTAGAATTACTTTTATGGATTGATGTAACAAATTGGATGACCAATAATATAAATAAAATAAGATACTTCTCTTCTTCCAATTGTAAAAAAAATTTAGAGGAAACATTATTTCTCTTTCCATATTTCATTTAACCCTCCCCGAATGAAATTTAAAGTCTTCCAATTCATTAAGAACATCAGTTCCATACCTGGGATAGTGTGGATCATCGGTCTCCATGGTATTGTCAAATCCTGGAGAATTATTTTTATATAGATTTTCTGTTGGTAGGAATCTTCTATGTCCCATAAAACAAAAACTACAATGATGGTTCAGTATTTTGGATTGTGTATTCCTCATAAAAACAGGACATGAGAGTTTTCCATTAGTTCTCCACCAATACATCGTTGCATAAGAAGGAAAATCATTGATCATCCACATAAGTTAAACAATCATCTGAAATATATTTTTGAAACAAGCATCAAATGTCCACACACCCACATCCCAAAGAATATTCAAATATTTTATTAAAGGATTCATTTATACATCTACATCATTACAGTATTAAAATGTCAAGATATGAGTATACTCATGAAAATGAATGATTTTCTCACATACAACTATGAGGGATAGTTATAAATGTGTATAAAAACTGACCATGTTCTATGTGAAGTATGAATCCTCCCATATGGGGGTGGTTTATCTAGGGGTTGGGGAGTCCATGGAGTGGATTGGTGTCTAGGGGGTATTCTGGGGGGGGGGTTGTCCAGGTGGGTGGGGGTGACCAGGGGGGTTGTCCAAGGGGTTGGGGTTGTCTAGTGGGTAGGGGTATGTCCAGGTTGTGGGGTGTACATGGGGGTGGGGGTGTTCCGGTGGGTGGGGAAATCCATGGTTAGGGGGTTTTCCATGGGGTTGGGGGTGGGTGGGTGGGGTTGAGGGTGTCGATGGTGGTGGAGGTGTCCACCACCAAACTAGGGTCGTAGAAAACAATCTCTATTGAACTGTAGCATTAATTCATGCCTATTATAGATGACTCAAGTGATTGTTGGTGTAAACCATGAATATCATACATATAAATCACATCAAAACTTATTGTAAACCCACCTATAAATATCATATGGTGATCAAATTTAATCTTCCACTCTAAATATCATACATGATATCTAAAAAATACACCTAATAGTTAACACAACATCAAATTTTGAGGTATTTATTTGTCTTATTGATGCCTTGAGAGGATATATGATAGCTAATTTCATGTTGTGATACAATGTGGAAATATTGTATTTTATATGTTTATAAAATTTGTGGGTGTGTCAAATGTGATATTATGTATGTTTTTAGGCATATGAATCAAGATTCGATGGGACAGAACTCATGGTAATTTGATCATTGTCACATCATTAAGTAATATGGATTTATATGAATGTTAAATTTGTATGAGATCAATATGGATAGTGAATAAGAACATAAGTTATATTTCTTTGCAAAGATAACTTCTTTTTTGAAGGGTTAGAGTTAGTGTCATTATAGAACTTCAAGAAAATTCTTAATGTGTGAAAGAAACTATAAATTGGATATATATATATATATATATGTGATTCCTATTTTTTTGTAGAGTATTGGAGTGGATGGACCACCCCACCCCCTACCCCTAGATAGCCCACACCACCCCCACACCCATGAAGCCCCATACCCCCATCTGGACATCCCCCCTCCACCATAGACTACTCACAACACCCTCCCCCACCTGGACATCCCACCCCCACTCCCTAGGACAACCCACCCCCTAGATAGCACACACCCCCTCCCCCACACCCCTATAGCACCCAGCCCCCCTACACTCCCTAGAAAACCCACCCCCTGGACAACCCACCCCCACCACCTAAACTACCCCAACAGGATGCCCCCCCCCCACAAATATGAATTTACCCCCCACCCCAACCGGGACATCCCACCACCCACCTGGACAGCCCACACCCCTACCACACCCCATCCTACACCACCGCCCCCTCCCTGGATATCCAACACCACCTCCCCCACCTGGATAGGGCACCCCCTCCCCCATGGAAAAACCCACACACCTCCCCCACCTAGATAGCCCACCGCCAACCACTATACAACCCACCCAGGACATCCCACAACCCCTCTACCAATTGAACAACCTCCCTAACCAACCATTCACAGCCCAAACACCTCCATCGACATCCCACACCTACACCCACTCCCCCATAACCCTACATCCCATACCCCCTGGACATCATATCCCCCCACCTGGACAGCCCCCCACCCCCTGGACACCCCCACTACACCCCGACAGCCCCGCGTTGGGTAATTTTATTTAAAACAAATTTATTAATTTAGAATGAAAAACCATCAATAAATAGCCATTTCATTCAAAACAACCTATTAAATTTATCATAAAATGAAAAATTCAATTTATAAGGCTCTATGGGTCACTTAGGAAATTTCATTGGGGAAGGAGAAATCGCCTTCATGGTTAATTACAATTTCCAAATTGGCCCAAACAAATATGAGGTGGGCTGGTGTCCAGGATGACCAGTGTTGTCTTGGGGGGTTGTCTATGGAGTTGGTCTGTCCAAAGGGGTGGAGGTTCTATAGGGTATGGGGGTGTCTAGGGGGTGGGGTGTCCTGGTGGTGGGGTTTTCAGGGGAGGGGGGGATGTCCAGGGGTGGGGTGTCTAGGGGGTATGTGGCTTTACAGGGGGTGGGGGTGTCCAGGGGCTAGGGTGGGGGTGTTTAGTGGGGGTGTGGGTGCCCAGGGGGTGGGGGGTGGCTGTCCAAGGGGGTAGGGAGTCTAGGGGGTGGGGCTTTCAAATGGGTGTGGGTGTCCAGGGGTTGTCCAATGGTGGGGTGGGGGTGCTAGGGGGTGGGGTGTGGGTGTTCATGGGTGGAAATACACATATAATACCTTAAAAATTACTTATAACCAGTACAACCAAAATAACAATTCCAATCCATCACCCAACCAACAACAAATTCATCCTAATTATCACTATTATTCCATGAAAAAAATATGAATAAAAAATACAAGACCAATTATCAACTAAACTAATTTCTATATAAACAACCACAACACCCTACTATAAAATCAGAAACCACCTACCCCACTACCCCAACCGTCCCCAATCCCTTCAAATGGATCAATTGTGGGACCATGAATCCATATACATCTTTCTACACATTATTCTCACAAATTTTTTAAATGTACCTAATACAAAACAGACATAAGTATACATTTTTAATAAATATAACGCAGTTAAAGGTGTTAAGACTTACATGGAAAAAAATTGCACCGTGATGATGCCCAAATTGTCTCCAGTAACAAAATCCATGATATCATTTTTCATTATCCGCACACTTATTGCATGTCCACAAACATGAGATTCCATTGGAAACTCATAATGACCCACCAAAAAATTTGAATATCATGAAAATCTGTCAAGACTACTAGAATCTGTATCTGATGTCACATCCATTAGTCATTGTTGTAGTCTATATAGTATTTCTTTTCCTTTGAAGTGTTCTTGAAAAAATAAATAGAAAAATACATTAGTATTCAGATGATAAACCAACTTTAATAAAAAATATATATATAACATTCATACCTCGATGGTAATGATTCAATGTAGTTTTTATGGCCAAATTAAAAAATGGCCAATACTATGTCCAACCGTCATCACCTCATCTGTAGGTAATAGTACTTGAGTTGGTCTATCTATAATATCATGTACAATGACCTTCTGATTCTATACCTCTTATTATTGATGATGAACTGTATCTCATATACAATATACCAACCCATTTGCAACTATATGATGTTGAGGATCATCAACATACAACTCGCAAAAAGTAGGAAGCTACGGAGGAGGAGTAGGATAAAAAATCGGGTCTGTAGGCTATGGTGAGGGAGCGGGAGATACTGGCGAACGTGGAGGATAAAAAATGGGGTCTGTAGGGGGAGGTGGAGGAGTGGGAGCTGCAGTCTGATATTGTATTTTCATGTCTGTAAACATTGACTATACTGAAGGTCTAATATTTTCCTCCATCGTTGCACTAATATTATGAACTTCATCCTCCAAGGATTCTATTTTTTTATAAAAAACCCTAAACGATAGATGTTTAAGAACGTGGAAACCCTTTTCATACCGATACACCTACCACATATCCTCGTACACGACCAGGATGTTCAGGGTTTATTAATTCTACAAATAAAATATCTTACCACACAGCAGCTGTAAATGCCCCCTGTGTGCTCTGCTCCTCAAGAGAGTCCTGAATTAATTAATTGAACATTTTTGTAATGATTGAAATTATATGAAGAAAATAGTTAAATTAAATAAATAAAATAGTTATCTTAAAATCCAATCATCTACGATTCATGATTAATTTGAATTTTATTTCCCCTTTTTACCCATCCAAGCTGTTTTCCAGGATTCATGTCTAGATGGAGGGGATGGATGGGCCACCACTCTAGAGCTTCATGACTCGGATCTTAGTTTTAGAAATTTTTCCTCCATCATTTGTTCTTCAAAAAATGCATACCCTCCCTGAGATAAACTATGAGGGTATACATTTTTAGATTGGATCTCCTGATGAGAATTCCTTGTTTTCTGTAAATTAAGAATAAGAAATAATTAAAAAAACATTAATAAGATCATTTATATTAGAAAGCTTATAAATGTTTACATTGCCGATCCTACAAATGACTCTTTTCTTCTACTTTCAAAAAAATGTCTCCATGATTCTTCATCTATAAAAAGATATATACGACATGGATTGCCATAAATCTTATGACAAAAAATGAAATCAGATGAGAGGGTTGATTTGAAATCCCTTCATATCCTGGAAGCAATAGATAAGATTTTCTCCTTTAATCCTCCAATGTGAGGAATATAAAATGTCATCTGATAAAGAAGAGGTTAAATATATTATATATTCTAGAAACATTTAATGAATAGTCAAAAAGTAGAAAATGATCTTACCAAATTCGTCTCCAACAACTGAGAGATTATCGCTTTATCCACTCTTCTCCAGTCATCATACAAAATTATTACGTTTCTCTTAGCCTGAGTTGATACAAAACTCTTAAAATATTTTTCATTTTGACCTCTATGAATATCATCCTCATCAAACTCAATGAGTATCCTCTGTTCTTGCATATAGGAAAGTGCTAGTTTTGGAATACATGTGCACCCACGTTTACAAACTCTTGAACTCTTTGTCGTAATAGGATCACATGAATAAGATTGGGGAACATCATGAGGAGCATGTGAATGTTCCTACCCAATGGTATAACCAATAAGCTCATCTCCATAATCATGTGGTTGATCAACTGATTGATCTGTCATTATCCTTCAAATCAAAAAAACAATCATTAGTTCAAAAATATAAAAATTCAAATATTTTAATACTACTGTAATTAGAAAATATAAAATTGTACTAAGTTACGTAATAGTAAACATTGTTAATATGATAATCATGTTAAAAAATGGTAATGATGGTCAAGATAGTCAAGATGGTAAACATGGTAAACATGGTAAACCTTGTAAACCTGGTAAACATGGTAAACGTGGTAATGAAAATTTCACTGAACTAAAATAATAGATATATAATTTATGTATTGGTAAACATGATAATGTAAACTAAACAAACTTAAAACAAACAAAAATTTATAATTATTTTCTTTTAATACATGTTTTAATAAAGAAATATCATAAAATATCTAACATTTTTTGAAAAATAAATGTAAAAAAGAAATAAACTAATGTTACTTGTAATTTTTGGAATGTAAAAATGGATTTTTTTCCCAAATTCTTTCGTCATGATCATTCTTTATGCCACAAACCTTGTCTTCAACATGCTCATCATTATGTTCTGTTAATCTTTCCATGGAAGTTGTGATCTCACATAAATCAACATCTTCATCTTGTTCATCCTCACCAAAATACTGTTTTTTCCCTTGTAAAACAACATCCCACTACATATCTGATTGATCTACTACATAAAAAATTTGTTCTGCATGTGTTGCCATTATAAAAGAATCAGGTGTGTCTTACAATCTATTTATATTAACATGTGTCATTCCAAATTCATCGTGTCTGACACTTTTGTTATCGATAAACCATTTCTAGTTAAAAACAAGATCTTTAATTTTAACGTAATAAACATCCTATATGCCTTATATCACTCAATAATATGCACTAGATGCAGAAATTAGGTTTTTGTCTTTATCACTCGAAAAATTCATTGCTTCTACAAACACCAATACACCACTATTATGAACTTCACTTCTGTTGTCCGGAGCTTCCGTATGAAATGTATACCCATTAATGTAATAACTGGACCATGTTATCACATTTAAACATGGACCACCGACTATCCATTTTAAGGTCTCTGATACATCTAATCTACCAAGAAAGGACTTTTTAAACCATGACAAAAATGTTTTTTTTACTAATTCAAAATACAAATTTCATTCTTCATTGGATGACGTTGTTTCAACACATTAATATTCAATGTGATATACGTTTGAGCATCTTATATGTTATTCAAGATGTATGATTCTAACTTCTTCATCTGTTCAGCTGACAACAATTTGACTCTGAAGCCATGAATCACCTTTCCCTCATTATTAACTCGTTCATGGTGAGATGGAGGAAAACCTATGTGATGTGCCACAGCCAAGTAGCTCGTACAAAACTCTACAACCTCCTCACAAATATACTTTTCAAAAATGGAGGAGTCAGGTCGATGTATATTCTTAACACACCCCTTCAATATTTTCATATACCATTAAGAAGGATACTTCAACATAGATATATCGGTCCATATAGAATTATTTCTCGAAACGGATGAATCATTAGATGAACCATTATATCAAAAAAAATTCGAGGAAAATACATTTCCTATTGAAAAAGTATTAAAATTGCATCCCTTTCCAAAATGTTAAAAGCAGTCACATCAATCACCTTATTACAAATAGAGTCGATAAAATAACACAACATCATTAGAGTCTTTATGACACGAATGGGAAATATTCCATGCAATGCAATGGGTAGAAGATATTGCATCATGACGTGAAAATCATGAGATTTCATACCTACCAACATCAAGTCCATCAACGAGACAAAATTTTTAACATCTGAAGAATAATCATGAGGCACTTTGATATCATGGAGACACTGACAAAAGCTGATTTTCTCACTCTTCGATAATGTATGACAAGCCGAGGGAAGAAATGTTGATCTTCCTTTAGGAGTTGGAGCTAACTCCAAATGTATTCCCATTGATATTAAGTCTAATCTTTCATTCAACCCATCTTCTTTATTTCCTTTAATATCTAACAATGGTCCATTAAAAAAATCCCATATATTCATCTCCACTTGCATGACATCAATATTATGTTTAACATCATGATATTTCAAATATGGTAGCTCAAATAATATTTAACATTTCTTCAAAATATGTCTATCATTACCACATTCCTATGTCTTTACCAATTTCACATCAAGGATTTTCACCCTCTCAAAATACAGATCAGGGGATAAAGGTTTTCGAGAAATATTAAATTCTTGTGAGCCAGTTAATTCCTTTTTTAGTCTTCTATAAAGGTGATCCATAAGAAAAATCATTTGATGACCCATGTACACTATTTTCCCCCCATGATGCAATTAACAATATAATTTCTATTGTTCTCAAATTGGACATGTTTTATTCCCTTTAACATTGTATCTATAAAAATTTCCATATGCTAGGAAGTCATTTATAGTGACCAAAAGCACTACATGCTGTTGAAAATATTCCATTTTATAAGAATCATAATCCCTAACACCATCCACCCATAAAAGTTTCAAATCATCAAACAACGATGACATGTAAACATCAATATCAATGTCGGGTTGCTTTAGACCAAATATCATTATACTCAACCTTACATATTTTCTCTTCATACAAAATTTCGGAGGGGGGTTGTAAATTACCAATAAAATAGGCCATGAACTATGTGTGCTACTAAGGGTTCGGTATGGATTCATTCCATCTGTGCACAACCCTAGGTTGAGAATTCTAATTTCATTTCCAAATGTAGAATACATCTCGTTAACTTTATTCCATTGTGGACAATCAGCTGGATAACGTATTTCTCAATCACATAACTGCTCATCAGCATGCCATATTAACCTTTTTGCATCATGTGAATTAGAAAATAAACATTTAAAACGATGAATTATAGGAACATACCAAAATAATATTTAATGTATCATTGAAATCTCTACATCAGCCTGTGATTTTTCTTTCACCTTATATTGTGATGTCCCACATTTAGGACACTCAGAGAGAAATTCATATTCCTTCATATATATCACACAATCATTCAGACAAGAATTTATTTTCATGTATCCTAATCCCATCAGCATAATATTTTCTTGGCCATATAATGTCAATATGAAAGATCATTATATTTTAGAAGAATGTCTTTCATCAATTTTAGCAAAACTGTAATACTTCTGTAAATCCATCGATGTTTTTCCTTCAGGTTAATCAATCTTTACACCGCCGAGAAAACCGTTAAATCTGTACAACCAGGATATAATGGTCTTTCAGCATCACCATATAGACACACAACTATCGGTTATATCTCAATTTGTTCTGCTACAATATTGCGAATCATTTCTTCAATTCAATCTGAGTTACCATCTTGCGAATCATCATCATCAGTGACATTCCATCCAGTTTCACCATGAAAAATACAAGTTCTGTAACTCAGATTAAAACCATGAAAAATCAGATGATCTTTTATCCCACTGCTTTTCAAATTCTTCATATTCAAACATTTCAGGCATGGACATAAAAAATGTCACTACTTGGAACATTTCATTTAGAAAATTGAAAAAATGCATCAACACCTTCCTCATAGTCATTTCTCATTCGATGTTCCAGAATCCAACTTTGATTCTTTATTACTAATAACAAATATCAATAATATACATCTTTTTAAGATAATACAATTATATGTTTATTTGAAAAAATCATAATTTGAATGTAAAACAATTTTAAAATATAAAAAAAACAATGTGTATTTAAGAAACTATTCTTGAATATGATTTTAAAAAGAAAATATAGTTAGATATAACAGTTTTAAATTCCATGGAATCAACGAAACCCATGGGGCCTCCAATGGTTTATAGAAAATTGGAGAAAATGAAGTAAACCTGAGAATCAAATCAAAATTAAAATAAAAACAAATATGGAGAAAATCACAATGTAAAGTAAATCATCACGACAAAATGGGGTCAGGATAACTATGCATGTTTAAAAACCACAACATGGTCTCCCCTATAACCCAGAATTTTCTCACAGCCGATGACTGTTCAAAATATATATAACCAAATAGAATCACATTGCAACACTAATATACATGAAACAATACAATCATCATGTCATAATCTCACAAACCAATGTGTAGTAGTCAATCCCAACTGACACTTACCCCCCACCCCCTTGGACACCCCCTAGACACCATCACCCCCTTGGACAGCCCCCCCACCCCTGGACACCACACCCACCTCTTTGGACACCCCTGGACCCCAGCACCCACTTAGATAGTCCCACCACCCCCTGGACACCACCCCCACCCCCCTGGACAACCCCTGGACACCACCACACCCTTGGACAGCCCCCCCCCCCCCACATCCACCCATCATGGACACCCCAACCCCTCTTGGACACCACCACCCAACTCCTAACCCCTTTGGATACCCCCCTGGACACCCCCAACCCTCTAGACAACACCCCAGACAAACCCCAAACCCTGTGGACAGGCCCCCACCCCCATGGACAGCCCCAACCCCCTTCGACACCCAAACCCCTTGGACCCCCCACCCACATGCACACACCCCTTGACTACCCCCACCACCTCCATGGACACCGTGGACACCCCCAACTCTATGGACAGCCCCCCAAAGCCTCGGAACACCACCCCATCCCCCTTGGACACCCCTAGACACCACCACCCCCTTGGACATCCCCCACCACTCAAGACATCCCCCACCCTCGGTTATCCCCCCAACCATATAGACATCACCCCCACCCGCCTGGACACCAACCCCACCCCCTACCCCATTGGACACCCCTAGATAACCCCCAACCCTCTTGACCGCCCCCACCCCCCGGAAAACCCGCCAAAATCTCTGGATAGGCCCCCACCCCCCTTAGACACCCCCACCCACCCCCTTAGACAGTGCCCCCCACCCACTCCCCCCACCCTTCGACACCCCACCCCCTTGGAACCCCCGCCCCCTACTCCATGGAAACCCTGGACAACCCCCAATTTTCGGGACAACCCCCAACCCCCTGGACAGCCCCCATCCCACTGGATAGCCCCGATCCATCTAGACAGCCCCGTAGAACCATGGTATTTTAACCTCAAGGTACTAGTTTTGGCGTATCTAGTAATTTTAACCTCAAGCTACTATTTTGTGTATCCTTCCATTATTCATAATAAGAACCATGAACTGTATCTCCAACTAGTCTAAAATTTTTTATTGGTAAATGATTTGGGTTTTAATAGCATATGAAGACTTATAATAGTCCATGAAATTAAGCGACGTAAATAGATTACAGAACAACAAAAAGAGATGCCCAAAATAGAAACAACCAAGGACCCAAAACAATAATTCAATCATGAAAACCATATATACTTATAAAATAAATCACACTGGTACAAAGAATGGGTGTATCACAATGGTATAGGTATAAATTGCAGTAATATTGGTGAATGAGATCATTAGTTGACAATGAAAATAGAAATTACCATCAATGTAGGGAATTTGCAAAACAGAAACAAACAAAATAGAAGTAGGTGAGGCTTACTTGAATATTGCGAGTCGATCTAATAGATCTGATGATAATAATTAATATGTTGATTTCAAAACGAGGTTAAAGGGTTAGAAATAGAAAAATATTACCTAGTTTAAATAACATAATCACATAACGTAAATATAGACTATCTGGAAAATAACGAATGAAATAATGTCGTGGGAGGCTTACCTGAGTGTTGCGAGTTGAGATGATAGATCCGTGGATAGTAAATATTATACAAGTTAAAGGCAAAATGAGTTTAATGAATTGATATTGAAGAGTTGATTCTAGGTTTTCCACGCGAGAGAGACACGTCGCAGTTCTCTCGATCCAAAAATCGGCCAAGAAAATCCACGGGACGTGATAATTTTTATAAATGTTTTATAACGTCGGTTATTTAATAACCGACGTTATAAAATATTTTTATTAGATTTATAACGTCGGTTATTATAATAACCTATGTTTTCAATGTATCATATGCAACATTTTTTATGACGGTTATTTTATAACCGGTGTAAAAAAAGACGTGTGTTGGTTTGTTACATCGGTTATTCTATAAAAGACCTAAAAACACATCACAAATCACAGTTTTTAAATCATTTATAAAATATCCGACATAAAAAGTGTGAGGGGTTGGTTTTTTACGTCGGTTATATTATAATCGACGTTAAAAAGTGTTTGTGTTGGGTTGTTACATCGATTATCAAATATCTGAAGTCTGAAAGGCCTCTAATGCCACCTTTTTTACATCGGTTATTTTATAACCGACTTAAAAATTCGTAGATACCTCCTATTTTACATCGGTTATCAAATAACCCACGTAAAAAATTTTGCACTTTGTTTTTTCATGTCAGATAATTTATAACCGACGTGAAACACAAAAGCGCGGGATTTCTTACGTCGGTTATTTAAATAATGGACATGAAAAATTTAATCTGAGTATTTTTTACATCGGTTATATATAACCGACGTCAAAAATGGTGTCGTTAAAAATGCTTTCTGCAATAGTGGATATACAATAACACTAATACTAATTAATTCAAATCACCGTTACACACATCTAAAAATATTAATATCCAATGACCCAAATAAATGTTGACTTCTCCCTATAGTGTTAAATTATAATAGCCTTATTCTACGGAATATTACAAATAATTAACATAATGAGATGATGTCTTATTGTCTTATGATCACCCTACCCAATATTTTTTTTACAATATGTTTACCATCTTAAGTTTTCATCTAACCATAGAACATGTAATTAAAGAATTGTCATAGATCTTCAAGGATCTAATCGGGGTGGTGGACTACCCTGGCCTTTTTGTGTGACAATTACCATTGGAACATTACCAGATAATTGTCACATAGAATTACAATCACCATGTAATGTGATAAAAATTAATATTCAAGACCATGAATATATAGTTAAATTTGTTATTTATGTAGTTAGTTCTAGGTTACCTACAATAATAGAATCTTTCCTACAATGGATCCTACTATTTACTACCCAAAAATTTAGGATTACATGTAAACATGATTTTATTGATATGTGGAAATAATAATTGGTCCAACTATAATACAGAATGATGTTCTGCATTGTGTGACGACGTCTCTATGTGAAAATCCCTCAATAGATGATATCACCGAGTATAAATTTTTTCCCTTAATCATCAATGACATATTGTAAAATAATCTATTTATAATTCATAATTATATGATTGAATTTTATTATTTGGTTAAATATAAAAAACTGGAACATATTATTACTAAAATTTCAACCTAAAATGCATCAGAAGTCACAACATCCTTGGTCGAATGATGATATAATAATTAAATGTAGGAATAATATTTATACTTTTATATTAGAATATCCCTAATGATATTTCTAATCAATTTTATTTTAATATAAATATTTTTTTATCCCAAAAATATAGTATTTCCACATCTCTACATACACAGAACCTATCATGTTTACAATTCTTATGTAATGTCAAAGAGTTATAACTTCCAACCTATCTTGGTCTCATGGACTTGTTCTATATTTTTTAACTCTTTTTACAAAATAAATATAAAACAATAGTATATTACCAGAGATGCGTGATATATTTATAATTCAAACCTATGTATATATAGTTTTTTCTTGAAACATCCTTGGTTCAACATTCCATTGGACACCCGAACCGGCTTTGGAAATACACGATGAGTATCCTTGACCCCTCGAGGAAGATGAAGAGAATTTTAGGCATCAATATAAATCATCACAGATCATTTTTCCTAGATAAATTGTATAAGACAATCATCATAATTCAACTAAAATCACAATATGGACCATCCGTACATCAAATATAAACAAAAATAATTGATTTGATGAATAATAAAAATAATATTTTAGAAGATAAATAGATATATAAAAATTAAAAAATGTCTTACACCTCACCAAGTAATACCACACATGAAAAAAATAATTGCACACTAGAAATCCTATAAATATACTTAAACCACTAAAAATTATAAAAAATATTAAAAAATTATTTTTTGGATGAACCCAATAAAACACTCAGAATAAACGATAACATACCTAAAACCCATTCCCATGTGACCAAAGTCAATTTTCTATTAAATGATAGATCCCACACCAATAATTATAAAAACCAATAAAAGGCCACCAATTCTATCAAAACTAAATGGTATGAGTAGTGTTTGAGACTGACAACCTATAAAGTAATCAACACATTTTCCAGGTTTTTATTTTTCTAAAATAAACCACACACACTATTTTAAAATTTCTGAAATAAAATAAAATTCTCTATTTTATATGAAATATATCTATCACATTTTATTCCTTTAAAACCACATTTGTCTTAATTTTAGACAAAAAATCACGTAGGAATCATTTAACCATCCTATGCAACTACTAATAACCCCCCCTCATTTGGAAGCCTCATTCCAAACGCCTTCAAAGCGTTTTTCATGAATTTAAAAAAAGAAACCGAAAAAATTTATTAATAATTGGACACATAATAGTACAGAATAATAATTGATGAGTATGTAGGACTAAATATTTAGTGAATAGTAAGATAGAAATCAAATAAAAATGGGAAATATTATTTAAATAATATGTAACATGATACAGTAAAACAATACAATAATACATGAATCATGTGAAAGAACCTAGGTTTTATAAAGCAATGGTAACCCTATAACTTCATAAAATATCATGATATAATGGTTTAAAAATGAAATCACCAACTATCCAATAATTGGAACATGACTTTAACCCAATGGGGTGATGCCACCCAATTGGAACACTATATCCTTCACCTTACTAAGGATTACATGCATTGAAACAATGGTGTGGTGACTCTCCTACACAATGTCAGAATACTAATCCAACTATTATTGATTTTTTTTAATTAAATTTAATGTGATACTTAATCATGTATTCCCTATAAGATTCTTTGATTCTAATTGAACATTATCATTAGAAACACCCCCAAATCATCTGAAAATTCATTCCATTTAACATGTTGAATAATATATTTTGAAACCATTTCTTGTTTATAATAAAGAGAAAACATGTTAATCTATTATAAGAAATATAATCGATCATTAAATCCAAAATTGGACACATATCATTGAAAAATAAATTGTTTATTAAGAAAGAGTCTCATGATATAAAAATATAATTTACCTATTGTTCCAAAAATTCCTTCAACTGATAACATATATAGAAAACTAATTGGAATGGCCTTTTTAAAACCAAATCCAAATAAAATAATTAAATTGAAAAACTACCATTTTTATTATTCATGGGTATGAAATTAAAAACACAAATAAAAATTTTTTAAAGAAAATATTCACATATTCTGATGTGAATATGTGAACATATAGATATAATGTTTTTCTTATGTGTATAAGAACCAAATACGAAATGAGTCACATTAAACATTACTCATAATAAAATGAAATAATTATTGAATAATAAACATAATAAAATTTCCAAAATAGGTAAACTCTAATTAATAATTCACTTAAAATGATCTGATACCCAGATAAAATACATAAACAACATCAAATAATATTACAACATACAATATATTTTTGAAAATCCTCATAATTATTTTATGGATCAAACATATTTTTTATTATTTAATGGTGTATATAAATCTCGGATAAATCTAGAAATAAATTGATACCCCTTGAAACCACAACCAACAATAATTTCCAAATCCAATTAAACCAAACCATCATTTTTAATTAAATAATAATAATACAAAATTCAAAAGAACTTTTGGAATGTTAGTGAAATTATAATGAACCAAAAAAACAACATATGGAATTAAAAAATGATCCAAATACTACAATATTGGAGAGAGAATATTGATGAGATAATACCAGACACCCTAAAAACTAAATCTGTAATGATTTAGTACCAAAAACCAACATTGGGTTAGGTATAGATGACACAAAATATAAGGGTGTAATGAAAACCCATTAGGGATGGAGATGAACTATAAGGGATGGGGAAATATTCCTTTAGTATACTGCTTTCCACATTAAAAGACATGAAGAACCATTAAGATGAGGAGACAATAGGAGGGATAATGCATGGCCATGAGGATACCTTCGACTAACATGTGATTGAGAGAGGTGGGACATGTGATGCAAGAGTCTGTGTAAATGGCGACTTCATTTTAGTGAATTTTACATTTTTGGAATTCCAAAAGTCCCCATAGTGTGTTCTTTTGGGATAATGGTGTAGTAGTTCTCCAAAGGGAATGGGTGAAATGGCCATGAGTAAATAACAAATATGAGATTCCCACCTCTATGATTTGGATAGGGAAATACCAGACATGAATTAGGGTTCTTTAAATTATGGGCATCCTCAAGATTTGAATAAAATTTCTAGAACTAAAAACAATTGGTGTAATGGATGGTTTATTGAGAATTTAAGCTCTATCAACTCTGTCTATACCACCCAAACACTATCTTTAACACTCTAAATCCACCGAATGTCCACAAATAATGGTAAATAAATGTATAAAGTAATGGTAAAATGAAATTACATTGTAAATCATGGAAAATATGTTATAATGAATCGGAATTAAATATTATATCCATTAAAATCATCCTAACATGAGGAGGGGAATACTATGAAAAATATATATTAATGAGGGAGATGGAAAAACTAAAAAAAATCTCAAATCTAACTACAATACATTAAACCAAATATACTAGAAGAATCACCAAAAATTGAATAACATCTAAATAATTTAAGAAAAAATCACACCTGATATCTAATAGGGATATATAGAAATGGATACCCATAGTGGATCTCCCCAACTGTAAAGTCCCATGTTTTTTAACTAGGTTAAAATGCGAATGTTTTCAAAAAAAAATTGTTTATCGATGGGTTGGTTTTTATACCACGTTCTTGAATATTATTTCAAGTGTTGTAACACCTAAAGGTGTTGTTTTTAGGACTTTCATATTTATACAATAATTTTAGCCAATGTCCCGATTAGTCTCGGGAGCACCAAATCTGGAAAAGATTACATTAATGGATCTCCAAGGGCAACACACACCTATGGTCCAAACCTTGCAATTTACACTGCTTAAAAAATTATTTAATTAAATTAAATAATATTATATGAGATTTTGTGATTAATTAAAATAATGTTATGATAAAAATAATAATTATGTTATTATTATTATTATTATTATTGAGGTTGTATGAATAAGTGAATGTTAAATAATTAATTAAGTGTTTGTTGAAGAAATTAATATTAGTTTTTGGGTATCACTATAATTGTTTAATTAATTGGGGAGTTGAAAAGATAATCAAGAAACAATATTCTTCAATAGAGGTTATGAGTTATAGTTTTTATCATTAATGATGATACAATAAATTTGGAGTTATGGTCCTAATAAATAAATGATAATGGGAATAATAATAATGATATTTCAATTATTATTATTATGAATACAATTATGGAAAATTTATTATTATTATTAACTTATTATGGTTGTTTTATAATTGGTAATTATATTATATTTTGGGGGTCTGGGTTTTAAAAAAATGAACGTTGGAATAATAACAAGGATGATGTTATTATTATTATTGTATTTTTAATTAAATAAATTTGAAAAGAATTTAATTAAATGATTATTAAAGAGTTTCATAATTTATTATGAAACATTTATAAAAATAATTATAATTGAATATGCATGTTTAATTATATGGTTAGTTTTTTACTTATTAAAAAGGTTTAAATGTTTATTACAATAATAATAAAATGAGAATTATTATTATAATAATTATAATCATTTAATTAAATGTAATTTATGTTTTTATTTTTTAGTTTTCAAATGGTTAAAACGAATGAAAGGGGGTATCTCCCCCTTTATCCATACATAGGACGCATGAACCCACCCAGGAGCGACGTTGTCGCAGACTGCCCCCTTTCTCACCAAGCCGCCTCCTTTGCACTGTCATATCCCTTACTCCCCCATGGTCTCATTTTCCTTATCTAGAACCACCTTCTCCCTACGGCGTGACCTGCAACAGCACTCGACTCCCATGGTTTGACTTAGCAATGCACGACCCAACTCCGGTGACCCCCAAAAGCAGTGCGCAACACCCCACGACACGACCCCTTCATTGTTAGATCTATTTTTCTTCCGATAGTTCCATAATATATTGGCAAGTATTCATTGTAGGATATCTATAAAGATATTATTCAATGATTAGGAAATTTTGTGTGTTTTTAGTACCCGTTTTGGTTTGGTTGATTTCAGGGTTTGATGTAAATTACTTCTTTTGATGTTCTTCCTTCATTAATGTGTGATAAATGGTGTTTTGGGGTCCTTTGTTCCATAATTCAACATTCTCCACCTTGGAAGAGGTAGAAGTTCTCAAATTATTTTGCTGGATTTGGTTCAGGTATGATTTTAAAGATAATGTTTGGTTTTTCATCGGTTAAATATAGGTCTTCTAATTTTTCTTATGAGTCATTGGTACCATGTTAGAGGTGCATTGATCATTACTACTTTGATTCTAAGTACCTGTTTAATATTTTGGATATTGTAGGACAATGTAGAAAACATGCACATATATATTTGGATATATGTATGTATGTATATATATATATATATATTTGAAGGTGTGTGTGCATGAAACTGCGGACCAGTTTTGGATTGGTTGCCGATGTATGATGAAGTGCATCATGTTTTGGTTCCACCCCGAGGTAGTGTCCCAAATCACTATCACATTATTTTCGAATTTTTTTCTTCCTTAAATAATTATAGAATATGAGTTTCCGTAATTTTGGATGTGCTATGTTTTTTTAAATGATTATTAATGATAAATTATTGGTTTGTAGTAATTTCATATCATACTTTCATATGCTTGGACCTTTTTATATACCTGGTTGATGATGATACAAGATATGTGGATGAACGAGTTTTGATGTTATTGAAGGATTCTTTTTTCATGTGATAAATGATGAAATAACAATGTGTTAGTGTTAAGAATTTATTGTTGGATATTGAACATATATTGAGCTTATGCTTTGAATATTAATGGGATAAATAGGAAGCACCCATGGGTTTTCTTTATAAATGATACTTAAATGGAAATAGATTTGGACACCCTTAGGTGTGACTTTTTAACCCATGTCACGGAATGTTAATTATACGAATAATGATATATTAGTTGGTGATTTAAATGATTGAATGGTCCAGGATGGGTAATAAATTAATTAATGAAAGAATTAATTATTAAGTCATGAGTTGGATAAATTGTGGAAAATACTGAGTATTAATAATATATAATATTTTTACATGTTTGGAATATAAATTTGAAATTGGTACAATTTATTAATGGATTAATTTTAACATGATAATGATCAATGGTTAATTAAATGATGAACAAGTTAATGAGACAAGAGTTAATTAATTAATTGATGACTGTAGTATATGAGGTTACGATTGATATCTTTTCACCTTGACTGACTGGTGTATTTTCCACGGCTTATTGATTTTAAGAATTTTGAAAAAAAATTGTTTTCTCCTGATATGGAATGGATTTTTCATACATTCATCATCTTAGTAACATAGAAATTCAGATTCCATATAATTTCATTAGTAGGATTCCTGCAAATTTGGATTGTGTTCCTTGGGTACAATTCCATGTTTTGACATGATTTAGAATGACTCTATAAATATCATTTTGCAGTTATAGAATTAACATTATTGGGTGATTATATTCCATATTTCCTCAGTTATTAGCAAGTTTTCTTGTTATCCCATGAATTTGTGTAATAATTTTATCTTGTGTTACTACATATGATAACATACTAGAGATGTTTTGTTGTGTCAAAAGGATGATAATTTTTTAATGTTAAATTAATGTTTATTTTTATAAATGGGAGCCCAATGCCAAAAATAAGCTGTATGGGAGCCTTATCGATTGTTATATGTCCACCCATTTGTTGTAACATTGTATAACCATAGCATGACTGAAAATGGTTATAAATGTAAAACGATTCTGTTTTGATTGAAATAAACTATTGTTGGGTTGGTTTTTGAAGAAAATCGATTGAATAAATGGTACCCTAAGAGGTTTCATTTTTGGTAAAGGAATTTAAATGCCAAAAAATTGCATGATTATATTTGGATAACACTAAATATGAAATGTTTAATGTGGATTTTTCTTAGATCAAATCAGTTATTCTTATGGGGAAATGATTGAAACTCTAAGTGACATGTTATGGAAATGTACTTATTAATTAAAAGAAAATCATTCAAATGTAAAAAAAATGAAATAAGTTAATTGAAATGGGTGAAATGAAAAGGGGCCAGTTGAACTATATGATTTTTGTTATGTGTGACCATGTGAGAGGTTCAATGTTGATGTTTTTTAAGGGGATAACCAAAGATAGGTAGAACCATTAGAATCATCAAGGTTGTTAAAGTATGTTCATCCCACTACATGGGAGGAATTCTTGTTATTCGGGCATTATGGCATGCCAATAGGATTATGTTACAATTTTTATGTTAATTGGTTGACATGTTAATCATGGTTCGAAGAAAATCACACACATGCTTTAAGGTGTTCAAATATACCATGTCGGTGAGTGGATGATATTTTACATAAATGTCATGTACAATAAAAAGGGGGTTAGTGTCACATCAATTTCAGTAATTGTGTTATCAGTAGATGCCGAGATTTCCTTGAACAGAGACATTCAGAAGTAGTTTGTCTGAATCATAAAAATGACCGAGGTTTTCTCTTAGTGTGATCTCTTGAATACAATGAACATGTACCATATCATGAAATTGTCAGGGAGACACTAATATGGTGTTGGTCTTAAACTGTGATACATTTTAATTGTTGATGGGCATGACGAGTGGTTATTATCTATGTTGTATACGAGATGTGTGGTTTTTTTGGGATATGATTTTATTTGTGTTAGGGAACTTTTGTTTTTATTTAAATAGACTTGTGATTCCTTAACTTTTAAATTTTATGAGAGGTCAGGTAAGTACTTCATTTACATGTGGATGATTTTGGAATAATTTTTAAGGCACATCTCCAGATATTGGTAGAATGTGGGTTTGGGTCGGCGACATAATTTGTGGTATGCAAGCACAACCTGTTCTGTTGATTGATCGAGATTAAACTTTTTTTTACATGGTCCCCATAAGGACCTCATATATAAGCTATGATTCGATGTTTAAGCTCTAATGTTATCGTTGGATTGGGTTTTAAATTTTTAGCCATTTGTCTTGTGAATGGAAAAAGGCGTGAATGGAATTCCGAATGAAAAATTGTAGTTCTATCTATATTAAATGACCTTGGTAGGTCATTTGTTCTAGTATTGGTTATAAAAGGATTCTCAAGGACGAGAAATTTTTAAAGTGGGTAAATTGTAAACCTCTGGGTTTTTGAACCGTGTTAAAATAAAATGGATTTGGAATTTTTTTGGTTTATCGAATGGTATTTTTTTAAACTGCGCACAATAATTTTATTCAGAGTGTTAGAACACCTAATGGAGTCGTATTTGGACTTTTGTATTTATCCAATAATTTTAGTGGGTGTCCCAATGAGTCTCGACATCACTAAATCTATAAAAGCTCACTTTAATGGATCTTCATGGGCAGCGCGCTGTTGCTGCCCAAACTGTGATTTTAAAATACTTAATAATTTATTTATATTAATTCAATATGATTATATGAGATTTTTTATTAATTAAAAGAATTTTATAATAATAATAATAATAATGAAGTTAGTCTTTTATTATTGAGTTTGTTTTATTATGATAATGTTAAAGAATTAATTAAATGTATGTTGAAGAAATTATTGAGAGGTTTTTTGGATCACCAAAAATGAATAATTAATTGAAGACTTTCAGGTTAGTGAAGAAATTTTTTTATTAAATATATGTTATGAGTTAATTTTTATATCACTAATGATGTTACAATAAATTGGGCGTTATGGTCTTAATAACTGGATGTTAAAGAAAATAATAATAATAAAAATATTATTATTATTATGCATATTATTACGGGTATATTTATTATTATTTATTACCATATTATGGCTGTTTTATAATTATTAATAACAATAATATAATATTTTGCGGGTTTTTATTTTCAATAAATGAATGTTGTAATAATAATAATAATAAAGTTATTAATATTATTGTGTTTTTTAATAAATTAAATATTAAAATAATGTAATTAAATGATTAATAGGGAGTTTCATAATTTATTATGAAATTTTTATTAAAAGAATAATAAATGAAGATGAATATTAAATTAATTTGGGAGTTGGCACATATTAAATAAGTGTTTAATATGTATAATAATAATAAAAAAATTAGTATTATTATTATTATTGTTACATTGAATTAATAAAATTAAATTTACGGTATTATTTTTATGTTTTAAATGGGAAAATCAAAGGAAGGTGATCTCTCCCCTTTCTCCAAGCACACGAGGCACGACCACTACCAGGCGTGACGCACCAATAGACATCCCCCTTGTGAAACAAGACTCCTACTTTATGTTGCCTTTTCCCATCTTCCCCCATGGCCGGATCTGTCTCGGCTCAACCGCCTCCCCCGTACCATGTTATAGGTGTGTTTATAATTACTCCTTTGATTCTGGGTACCACATTAATATTTTGAATATTTCGTATCAATGTAGACAACACACACATAGATATTTATATTTATATATATATATATGAAGGTGTTTGTGTGTGAGACTGTGGACCAGATCTGGATTTGTTGCCAATGTAGGATGAAGTGCAGTCCGTTTTGGTTCCACCCTGTGGTATGGTCCAAAATCTCTATCATACTATTTATTAATTAATTAATTCACTATATAATGTGATAATATAAGTTTCCTTGATTAGATATCTTCTATATTTTATTAAAATGATGATTAAAGAGAAATTGTTGGTTGGTTATAATGACATATAATGTTGGCTTGTGGTTGGGATTTTTTATGTATCCATATTGATGAAAATTCATGAAATGTTAATGCAAGACTATTGATGTTATTTATTGATTCATTCCACATGGGATAAATGAGGAAATTACAATGTGTTGGTGTTAAGAATGTATTGTTGGCTCTTGAAAATATGGCAAGCTTATGCCCTGAATAATAAATTGTTAAAAAGAAAGCACCCATGGGTCTTCCTTATAAATGAGAATTAAATAGAAATGGACTTGGACACACTTATATGTGCCTTTTAACACCAGGTCTTGGAATGTTAATTATGAAAACAATGATATATTAGTCGGTGAATTAAATGATTGAATGTTTGATGATGGGTAATCGGGTAATTAATTGATGAATTAATTATCATGTAATGAGTTTGAAAATTTTTGGAATTTACTGAATAATTATAATATTGAATATATAGTCATTTTTGAAATATAAATTGGAAACATTTAATAATTAATTGATGGATAAATTATTACATGATCAATGATCAATGGTTAATTAATTAATGATCTGATTAAATAGATATGTGGTAATTAATTAATTGATGAATTAATTAATTTTCGTATATTACATTAATATGGTGAGTTGATTTGGTTATCATGACTACTAGCCAATATTACCCTTGGTCGAATGTTTATTTTCAATTCCATATGTTTTTTATGAAGGATTTGTTGAAAAATATGATATGCTATATGAGATGGTTGCTAAATATGTGGGAATTGTTCAACATGTTTGACTTGAGATGTTTATTACATGCATGATAATTTTTAATTTCCTTGAAGAAACACTGTTTTAGTGGATGGTTTCAGACTTGGTAATGATTTGGAATAATTAATTGAAAATAATTAATTGATAATTAATAATTTACTATTGATATCATGAATGGTGAAATGATTGTCAAATTATTTTACGAGAGTTTTATATTTTCAATTAGTAGTTGAATTAATTAATGTATTAGTTCAATTATTTTATAAATTAATTAATGGATGGTTTTGGGGTGTTAGACATGGATATCTACATTAATTTTTAATATATATATGTATAATTTATAATTGGGTTCTGATATAGGGACTGATGCTTCAAATAATCACAGGATGCTAGTCATGTCATTCAATACCTAGATTGTATACAAAAATACTATTATAAGACATGTACTGATGCCCCGAATACCTAGGTGATGTGAGATAAGTACTGAAACTCCAAATACTCACGATGGTGCTAGTAATGATGGTCTACCCTATTAATTGACATCGTATGGTGGTTCTAATTTTTCGGACAAGAAATTAATTATTTGGTTAATGAAAACTATTTTGACATAATGATTTTTGAATTGAATATGAGAATGGGTGCAGACTTATCAATGAATTGGTTAAATCACTATTAGTAGATGTACCAAGGAGGGAATCATTATTCCTTGTTGTTGGGATTACAATTTGTATATAGAAGATTAAATAGAATGTCTTATAATGTGTTATCCAAGACAAATCACAATCATGGATTAAGTCTTTACATTGATAAATTAGATGATCTTTAGAGGCATTCGTTCTGAGTGACATAGAAAAGGGATTCCAGGCATTGGCCAGATCTTGAGAATTATGTAATTTAACAAGGATTGAATAAATGATAAATGAAAAATAATGTGTGATCAATGTTGTGTAAGAAATTAAAATATAATGCTAGTATAGAAACCAGATTAGGGTAGAAGAAGGCACATTTGTATAAAGTTACTTTTTCATCTAACATTAATTATGCATGCTTTCAAATTATTTAAATGATTTATGAATTTATGGATTTGGGGAAGACACCGGTCGTCCCAGTCTACTGAGATTTAAATCACCCACCCCACTGAGGACACCATTTTCATGTGGTACCCTAGTATATTCTATTTGGTTGCAAGATATTTCTATAAGATAGTACTTGGAGATTGGAGAAAACGATGTAGATAGAGCGCAAGATGCGTGTGCAATTTTCCCTTTGGGCTTGTGGGACTTTACATTATTTATGTACTGTGATGTAAAACATGTTGTTTTGTTTACTTCATTTCATAATTTATCAATAACATGTCAAGCATGCCTCTATTGTATAATTAGAACTGACCAAATTTATAATATCTGTACTATTTGTTTTCCTCTATTCTGTCAATAATTTATTACGAGATCTGCTATTGTTTGTTATTTACTCTGATATACCATTTTGAAACATTGATATGAGGGTATATTCTCCCCTGACTATCCTTAGTCTCACTCTTCTAGTCTGCAGCATCTAGATTATAGGGAGCCGCACTTGAGGTCATGTGGTGACCAGTCCATCAATTAGTTAATGGTTGATCTTGGTTGGGATTTTACACCATCATTTAAGAACTCATACATTATGGTTGTTTAATAAAAATTAATGTATTCCAAAAATATGTCAATAAAAATACAAGAATCCTAAACAGAATAAATCAACCCAATACTCCAATAATGGTGCACCCCAAATATCACAGGAGTAACCATTAACTCTCCAACTAGAAAAACATAGTAATAAATAATGGAAGAAACTATAAAACCAGCTACAAGACAACGATAAGAAAAGTAACAGAAAAAATGAAACATGTGATGTTCCTCATAACCACTCTTAATTGTGATAAAATATTTATGAACATTTTAACAAATTACAAAACAACAATTTCATTACATATTAACTAGGACCTAAAATGGTACGAATCATATACCATATACATTACTCATAAATCAAAATGAGTTCAAATCCAAATTAAGGAATAAAAAGAGGTACTTTAGGTCCTCAGACATGTGACATCCAAAATGGTAGTCTAAACCAAATCATAGAAACAGTAGTCTCTGGATGACCTCACCTTGTTCAATATCTTTTCTACATACCTAATGCATACTAATGGTTTTCCCCCAAGGTAAATTTACCTATAATAACCCTTATCAATTATAGAAACACACAAAACTACAAATTATATATCCACATCATGAGACATAAAAACCCTAGAAGCAACCAATACCATAATATATAATTGAGAAAAAACCCATGGTGTTTCTCTAGAAAATAGACTATCTATGATAAAAAATTAACTATACTCCCAAAATAGATAATCAACCAAAACCAAAAACACTTGAGAGTATTCTAGGGATAATTCGTGAAATAAGATAAAGAACACATGATCATTCCTAATCACAAATCAAAAACTAAAATCACCCTTATAAAAAATCATCCTTCAATTTTTTGTATCCTTTTCTAAAAATACTTATAACACTATCGAAAAGGACCGTAACTTCTAAATAGTCAATATTACCACTTTAAACCATTTTTAATTCTCAAAAATATGTTTGAAATTATTAAATATCCATTAATAACAACCCTTTATACCCCACACCTCCATCCTCAAATATGTTTTTAAATCCTCAAACACTAGCTTCATTTCTATTAATTTACATTTAAATCATCCATAAGTGTTTCAAAACCAACCAATATATTGAAAACCGTGCTTTCTAAAAAATAATCCCACCCAATCTCTCTCATAAAACAATTACAAATAAAATAAACTTGTTTTATCAAATCTAAAACTAGAATTCTCCATTATAAATAAAATGATAATTTCAAAACCATTTTAGAACCATTCATAAATTCATATTCATATTTCTTATACCATTATAATTTTATCATTTTGAAATTTTAATTATTAAAAATAATTTCATCAATTAAAAACACAAATAATTATTATATATATCACGAAAAAAGAGGTCGGTACAAATGTAAATAAAGAAAAAAAATCATTTCTTTTAAGGCTCGGTTTATGTTTTCTAAAAAAAGCAACCATATTTGAGTGTATCATATAATAGTATATTGGCTCTACGTGGGTTATTAATATTTGTTCCCTCACCATGATTCATATACATAACTCATATTTTATCCCAAAAAATAAAAAATCTTTCATTTTATTTGTATGACATCAATATAATTTCAAATACCACCATCATAAAGTATAACACACAATAACAACAATCTATGAATCAAAACCCAACCTTGCATAGTGACATGAGGATTTGAACAAGAATGAAGTCTCAAATCCTTTTTTTATCCTAGATAATATATCCTTATATTCATACCATCTTCTAGAACACCCAAAAATAAATAATTTATATTGGAATTATTGGCCCCCTTAAAACCATTTTTCAGGAAGCATTTTGAGTCCATCGTCCCACTAGAAACCTGAACAAGCCCAATACATACATGATGAGTTCCCCTAATATATATGGGTTTTGAAAAAGTGTCATATTTATCATAACGAATAATAATATAATATTTTTACTCGATAAATATTTTTTAAACAACCAAAATTTCACCAAAAATTCTAGTATGGTCCATTTTCATGTCACATGTAAAATCAAAAAAATGAATACTAAATAAGTTAAAAATTAAAAAAAAATTATAAAAATGAAAAACATTCCCTCAATCAACTCAATGATGAAAAATATAAAATTAACCTTCACCCCCACTAAAAAATATGGTATGAAGTATAAGTGATTGGAATACTAGATGTTATAAAAATTTGAATATAATGATGGTGTTTATTTTACATGTTTATATTTGAAAAAGTTAGATCAAACCCATTATGAGAGAGTTAAATAAATTCAAAAAAAACCACTCACACTTTTTATAATTTGGTATCAGTAAGACTGTTTTTTTCATGAAACACTTTTTTGATTATATTATTAATTAAGGAGAGCATTTCCATGTATTTGGACTATCTTGATGTCATTTACAATGATAGGTGAATGTTACCAGATCAAATAGCATGCATAATAATGGTATAATGACACTCAACCAACATATTCTTAAAGTTAAATTAAAATTCCATGTCAACAACATTGAGCATCCCATGAATTTCAAATTCCAATTAAGTGAAACAATAGAAAGGTCCTTATATTAAACTTCTTATATCACCATTACGATCTATATAAAAACCCAAAAATCCTGTAGTTCTATTATTTTTCATAGAATCACCTTCACTGTTTCATTTATATCTACCACAAAAATGATATTTCCAAAACATCTTAAATTTTTTTAATTGTGGAAGGATGTTACCAAGAAATTTTGTGCATCTCATCAATGAAAATCCAAAAATGGAGTTATTTTAATCTCCATGTTGATGGGTGATATAATTTTACACATCTATATTGACCTCAAATATTTATGAATAATGGATTAATGAGCTCTGATCATGGATAAACTTTTTTCATTCCACTCTAGGGATGTTGATGATGTAGTAAAAGGACACCATTTAAAGATTCATCAGTTATCAAGAATAAAATAGGTTTAAGATGGTTGTAATGTTGTCTATAATTAAGAAACCATGCAAGGGGTTGATATTATAAATATCAAACAATTCATTATGAACTACATAGGATGTATTTTTACATAAAATGAGATGTTATATGCCCTATCTATTATGGTGACACATAACATGCCTCAATAAGTGTGATTTTATGAATGTTTTAACATTAGAATCAACTAGAATTTTGAAAATTTAAATCATAAATAAGACTGTAGAAATGGATGGAATGATCCATTTATATTTTAGGGATCCAACCTTGTTGGGCCACCATTCATTTCATGACAATAAACAAGATTCATGTCTTTAAAACCTTTCATTTTCGATTCAAATATTATAATATCCATAAAATTCATGATATGGGAATTAGAAACTGTTGATCGAAAATTATCCAAGAGGGTTTCTAGGTGGTCATTTCATCCCTGATTGTCATATTAATATCTTTGATTTAGTCATAGAGGTTCATCATATCAACCAATTACAATTACTAAAAAAGAATTAAATTTGTATTTTTCTAAAACTACCATAACATTTGAAAAAAACACTAAAATAATAGAAAACCAAAACATTTTACCCATGTTCATGACAGATACAAAATTAGATCCCACTTTAATAAAAAAAATATAGAAAATAAAAAATGATACACATCAAAAAAATTGATTGGTGTGATTAGGGTGTTTGGTTTTAAAACCTAGTATATAATCACCACATAGTTTGTGATTTAAAATTTCCTTAAAAACCCATGTATGATATTTATATAATAACAAAATATTGGTTATTTCTATTTTATATGAAAACATGGTATAAAATAATCATCATTTTTGAAATTTGTTTTTAAATTTATAAATACAATTAGGAATCATATTATTCTATTGAGTATCTGTTAATAAAGAATTCACTTATTAAAATCACTCTACCAATAATTTTTAAAAAATGTGTATTTAATGATTTTTTATGAAATTAAAATTTTTTGAAGTTCCTAGATCAGTGTGAATAACTATGAGGGGTAGGGGTGAATCAATGATCCCTTTAAAATTTTTAAAAATTGATTCATTTAAATAAACAACTATGTCTGTTTAAAGCCTTGATCCACTATTATTTTTTCTCATAGACATATCGGGAATGAAATAATTAATGTAATGGAATTGAACACAAGGATTTACAAGGTTTAGTTCAAAGACCTAATCCATGTTGTGTTGGTTATTTTTCACAACAATGATTATCCATTATTACCTTATTTATAATTACATTGGTCGATAGAGTGTCACAATATATCTATCCTGATTCGCATAGGAGGTTCGTTAAACTACGTCCCACAATGTTACTAGGGACCCACTAGCATCCTCTAGAGTCCCATTGAAGTCCTATTCTTTTGATACTCATAGGATTCTTCTTGCTATCAAGTCGCAAAAGCATCTTCCTTTATTTTTTGGTCATTGATTCATTATAGATGCTCTGGTGTTGATTCCCAATGGGCTTTCTGAATCAAAACTTCTCATGAATCTCATCATTAATATTAAAAAACATTTGATATTCTCTTTTGGCCTTGCTCAATAATTCTGATCACCATTGTGAGTAGTCCATAGTTAAACAATTCTTGGGCAATTCTCTCTTCATCTGAGGAAGAAAAAAACTCATATAGATTCTTGAAAATGGTGCACACAACTTCATTAGGAACATGGACATGCAAGAATGATATTTCACTATGTTATCTCTATTTGTCTTGAATACTCAATCACTATCAACATGGTTATAATATCTTCATCCACTCTACCCAACATCAGTGTCATTTCTATTTCACAACATTCATGGGTTTCATAGCCTCCCAACTACTTGATTTGTATATATTAATTACAACTCATCTGTGCATGTGATTATATATGATTGAATTCATGTACATTATCTTTATTGTCAACTCAAACACACACATTTTAAGTATCAATATTTGAAGTTCCATTATTGTGAATCATTTATATTTTCACTTGTACTATCACTGAATTGATTCTTCCTCAATAAAAACCATTCCATCATTGGTTATTTTCACAAAGACGCTTATTTTTTATTTTGGATTAAATGTCTGTTATCCATGTGCATGAACTTCCTTATTTAAACATGCATGTTCATGCATGGATGAATTAATGTTTTGATGTGGCTTAAGGGTGCCTAACACAAACTGTCCACCCCTATTATTCTATTTCTTATTTCTCTACTCGATTACATGCACATTGTCTATTTTATATCTGATCTTTATCAAACCTGAATTGTTATAGGCTTTAGAATAGTTTCTCCTCTAACTTCACAAGTGAAAACACGACATCGACTTCTTCAAATCATTCATATATTAATATATGCACAAAATATCATCATTAATTCTACTTAAAAAACAATCCACATCAAACTGTATGGTATAAACAAGAATAATAGTGGGTGTCACTATATTCCTTCATGCAAGATATGAACATGTACAATTTCTTCTTTGTCTAACCAGTGTGGTACATGATTCGACTGTCATGAGAATTATCAAAAAAAAATCTGGAAGTAGAAGTGTTTCATGGTTATGATTGTGTCCATGTAAAGATGTGAGGTTCAATAAACTATCCCATTTAGGATTCACATACCATATTCATCCCAAAACAACTCAATAATGAAATGCAGCTATTGAGTTCATGTGGAATTCTTCTCCTTCACATAATATTATCATGAGTAGGACTTCTTTCTTCATGCAATAAAGATATGTGTGGAACCTCTCTATACAATGCTATGTTCTTTTAGTAATGAAAGATTTATCTCAATATTTACAATTCCTGTGCCTCGGTCAAGGACTCTCTATTTATAGGTGATTATCAGCAATTATCAACATTCAAATCCTATAAGATTTATTGTTAGAATCACACATTTTAATAACTGAGATAAATAGTTTAAAATATTTTCATACAATATTTAGATAATCCATGATCGGGGGAAAATTATATTGTCAAATGTGTGGCCTTCTATGCCATGTCCATGCATTCGAACATCGCATGAAATATCCATTAAATGATGCTTAAATCATCTGTGAAGTTCAGATGAGTGACAACGCCTCGATGACTTCATTTTCACTATGTCTACATAGGTTCTTTATATCAATCGCATGCGTGAAAATGTAATTGCATTCATGAGTTTGTAGCATCTAGATGATCATAATGAATGAAGTTTTATCCTAAACGATGGTCAAATTTTAGTCATGGAGTATTGGCCTCATCTACTGTGAGCAGTGGTGCTAGGATGATCGAAGGATAAAGATGACACATGTTAACCTAAACAAATGGCTCGGGTTAAAACGTGCAACATGCTCTTGTTGTTCTACCATTAACCCCTTTAGGAGCCCTCCAGTGCACGGGCATTGACTCGTGCTCTCCTACTACTTTCTGGTTAGCCTTGATGGCCTCCCTTGGGTGTGGCTGAACCTGTTCTCCATGTTCCTAGGGTTGAGGCTTTCAGATAGTGGGTAGTCGGCCCAATTTTTTAGATAACCCCATAATAATTCATATAAGCATAAAATTCATGGTTGTGTAATAACTAAAACAAGCATGGCCTCCTCATTAATTCATTCATTGAATCTTCTTCAAATTCAATCATGATGCCCAATTCCTTATACTTTTTACCTTTTCATTCTCTTTTTTTAATTTTAATCGCAAAACAAAATATTCATCTTCTTTAATCAAACCTTTGATGGGACTATTCTTCAACTCATCATGCATTGAATAAAAATCCATGGAAGCATTGTAGTAAAAAATGTGATCTCCTTAACACATGTATTGGTCCTCGAATATCATCACAACCAATCATCAAATTTTGTCCACCAGCTTCGTCCAATTAGATGCTATTGGATGGATATTTCAAATTCATTATTCAATCAGTTATTAAAATACCTTCATCAAATGTTTTATCAATGTAGTATTCTTTGACACTTTTCATGGAACGTAGGATAGGCTCATGAATCATCTGAATTGTTATAGAGAATTTACAAGAATGATATCCTAGTTCATTTTATTCTAAATCTACAAGTGACATAGGCTTTGGATAACCTTCCCTTGTACAATCCGCATCACCACCACAATCATTAACTTTCTATACACATATTGACTCCATGTTGACATCAAATGAAGTCCCATGCTCTAAATTCTCTCACTTTGTAATTTGTCGTAAATATAATCTAAGAACACTTTATATATGTCAATATGTGTGCCAATAATTTATAACCCTTATTAGAAATAAAATGAATAGGTTTTTTGAGGTTTGTTAAAAAACATATTCTCCTCCCTAAAAATAATATATTCATGAATATTTCTAAGTGTGGGATGAAGAAAAATGGCTAACATAGAAAAGAACCATTAGAGAATCAACTCTATGTGTACTTGGGATAACCTTGATTTGAATATAAGAGAGATATGATCAAGATTTTAAATAATATCCATTAACCAACATACATGTGAAATAATGCTCAGAATGATTCAATTCTTATCCTCGGGGTTGTAAATAGTCTTATTTATCAATTAAATGCTATGTATTGAACATTCTTCATCAAAAAAATTAATAATTTAAATATAAAAGATAATTCTCTCCATTTTACCCCATTGTGCCATCCATCTATAACTCCCCCTAAATTGAAATGATAACAGAAATTAAGATCAGGGAATTAAAGTGTGATTATAATATCTCAAGTTTCAACATCTTGAGATTGTAACGCCCCGACCCCAGCTCCCCAGAGTCGGTGCATTACTTCGTAACATTGGCATGATCACAAATGATCAAGTCTCGAAAGACCGATTAGTTTAGTAGCCTTGGAAACACTAGATACATTCATAAATGTTACATTACATCATAAAGTGAAAAACTAATAACAAAGTATTCATAGTCCACACTCATATCCTCTTCTGACTATCCCTGCAGGTCATTCATAAAACACATCTTCACATCCTAGAAAATATTAAAACATTGACAGGGGTGAGCTCAAATGCTCTTTAAGGATAACAATATTGCGGAAGCTTTCATAAATAAACATTAACAATTAAGGCAATTTATAAATAAAACAAAAGCCTTTTAAACATGAACTTCAACATAATATAGAAAACGTAAAATGAGATAATTCCATTTACTTATTCACATGGATATTCTACTGGTCGAATAATCAAATGAAATATCAATAACCACTTTCATAATGAGGGAATGTATAATGCCAGACATTCTGAAACATTTTGTCAAGGCCTCGGCCAAGACGTCTAAAATGATTAAGGCCTCGGCCAAAACCATATATCAAATTGGGAAAGGGCCTCGGCCAATTCCACGTCTAGTTGTCTCATGAGACCTACCGATGCATCGAGGAGCTATAGCGGGCTCCACCCATCACTTATTAAGTCCAATACATTCCTCATATGAATAGGTTTAAACATATCATAAACCATAACATAATCATATCTCATAAAAAATGCATAAAAGAAACATAACATTTCAACATTTCAATCACAAGATATCAATACAAAACATTGATATAAGAAAAATGCATTCAAAACCATTTTCAATACCAAATTAAAAGAAAGTTAAAACTTTGTATTTATTTTTCATTAAAAAAATGATGGCTTGTAGAGGAAGCCGAAACTCAAATAATGTTCACGGTGGCGGAGAAGTCGTTGTTGCCGCATAAGTACGGAAAGAAAAAAATTCCCTTTTGTCGTTTATGAAAACACTTCGTATAAAAAAGATTCCTTTTGAATAAACGTAAAAGTCA
Source organism: Viscum album (assembly GCA_963277665.1). NCBI lineage: Eukaryota > Viridiplantae > Streptophyta > Magnoliopsida > Santalales > Viscaceae > Viscum > Viscum album. The sequence goes on along the minus strand of OY728147.1, from coordinate 560,154,272 downwards.
AAGGGGTTTACACACCGTATAAAAGAAAGTTCTGTATAAAACCAAATATGCCTCAATGAAAGGGGATTGAGACGAAGTCCTTAAAAAGATAATTTTTTTAATAAAGTACATCTATAATGTATATTCACTATATGTACACAAACATAATGTAAAAATACAAGATAGGACATAATAATATCATGACATAATTTGAAAGTAGGAGATTAACCCAAAGAATATAAATTGGGTTAAGAAATTCCCTTACCTCGTGTCTGACTTGACTCAACCGTTCATTAACCTCCTGAATAATAAACTTGAGTTAATATATACCTTATTAATAACCATTTTCAATTTCATTATCCTTTTTATATCACTTATTACAATGATATGAACATTATGTAATTATTTAAGTTACCAACGGTCGTTTTGTCGATCTTTGGTACTTGAGTCAACAATAAACTTCTTATAATCACAAGTTGTTTATGTGGTAGAATATCCATTATTTTCAGAATTGTATTCATTATTTAAATGTCATATATATCATATATATCCAGTATATACATTCATTTATAATATTACGTAACATTTAGAGGTAAGAAATGAAATGCACCGTTCATGGAGACGGAAAGTCGTACGTGCGCATGAACGCTACTTTCATTTCAATTTCGTATTTAATGGAATGCAATCATAATGATATAAATTTATAATATAATTACAGTATAATGTAGTGTATAATACGATTTACTCCATCCTTTATACATCCCACATATGGAATTAACGATTCAAATCACTTTGAGGGGGCGGTAGTCCGCACTTCCTAAAATGAATCTATCGCGTTTTACCTATAATGGAAATCATAAAGTATGCCATAAATGAGAAATACAGAAACAGAAGTAAAACATAAACATATTATATATCATATATAAATATATTGACATCTTAATGGCCACCTTTGAAGGTGTTATATGAGTGTTGAACAATCATCGTTCCATGAGGCAGAAATTCTCCATCCACAGAAACCGTATGTTCTTTAACCATTAGATGTATGTGTGTGTAAGTGTAGCTCTAATACTTCTTATAACAACATCATAGTATATTTAGGATACTGTTTTTGTTAAAAAATAAATTAATAAAACGAGTTTAGGGGGTTGGAGAAGAAAAATAAAACAGAACAACATTAGAGAAGACATTACCTCAAAATCGGGTAACTCTTTTTGATTTTAGCCAAAGGCTTCCTTGGGAAGAGATCTGCTCAAAGTGAGGCTTCTAGGAGTAAGAGGGGGAATTTGGGAGAGTATTTGGGCAGAGTTTGTCCGAGCCAAATGGCTTGATAGTGTGAATGAGGTGGTAGAGGTGGGGGCCTTTTATAAGTGGAGAGGAGGGGCACTCTTGGAAAGTAAGGAAATTTTACATTATTATACAATGCGTTTCGGATTCTAAAGGTCCCACACTTATATAATTCGAGGCTAAGGTGATAAGGGTTCGAAATATACTCATAAAATAGGTTTTTTACATGTTTAAGCCTTGGATATTACATTATCTTTTCATTTTATTTAAATCGTTATTTAATGAAGTAATCACTGCATCATCATGGTGTCATTAATAATTTAATTTATTTAATGTCTAAAAATTATATAAAAAAATACTATGATGTAGGAAATCTTTTTATCCTTCAAATGACTATTTATAGTCAAAAATATGACTTGTATAACCCCATATAAATTTTTTTTTAGTAAAACATTTCATGTTTGTGTCATTTTTTACTTTAACATTAAATAAAAGGTATTTATTTCATTTTCCAACTAAAGTGGCTCCATGGGGTCCCCAAGTTGACCCATGGATTTTCTTGGTCGGCCATGACACATCCAATGAGGGTAGGACATGTGTCATGCTCATCTCAGGTTATTAAAACATTATTTTTACCTTAATCTACACTAATTACCTCTAATCGCGATTAAGAACTTAAAAATTACTATTCACCAAAAATTATTTTAATCTCATTGAACCACATTTTATTTCTTAATGAAAACCATGTATGTCGGATTTTTGAAATTCAAATCACAGAAGTGGTAAAATTTCATTTAAACGAAAAATCAGTTATTTAACTTCCACTCAGTGGTTTCACTATTTATCAAAAATTGATGTTTTTCAAAACAATGCCAAAATTTCACCCTAAAATATAATTGATATTCCGAATTCAAAAATGATGTCTATTTTACAAAATTTAAAACATATAAGTTGCATTAATTAATTTTATAATTAATTCCCATTGTCACAACAAATAGCGTGTTTTTGAGAAACAATTTATATCAAAAGATTGGCAATTGTTTATGTCCAACTTCAATGTTAAATTAATTCTATTGACCACCATTGGATAAAAAGGTAAAAATATATTCTAATTATACTTTAAAACCACTAAATACTATAATTTATCACTATAAAAGACTTTGATTAAAAAAGTTGTTTTTAGGTATTGTTCCCTATTCATAAAAAATTGGAAGTTCTCAGAAAGTTACAAAAAATTAATCTTAGGATAATTTCAATATTAAGAATGCAAACATGAAGTCCATTTTGAAATATAAAATTTCTATAATTTTAAAAAGTGGTTATTACTATTCATAACGGCTACTTTGATTAGTCACGGTGTGTTAGAACTCGAACATGCGTACCATGCAAGCCATTTCATTATTAAATGAGAAGCGTATCATGGAAGCTCGAGGTGTTACATTCTCCCCTCCTTCAATAAATCGCATCCTCGCAATTTGAAATTTTTCATTGAAAATAAAAGGTTGAAAATTGAAAATACCATTGTGGAAAACCCACATCAGAAATAAGATTAATAAAATTTAGCCTTAATAAGAGGGAAATGGAAATGAAAAAGTCACCACCCAATTATGATATCGATTAGGAGAACATTGGTGGCAATTAGAGACATATAATTGGAGGAAAAATGTAAATATTTGTAGGGAGTGATTGAGGTCATCAATCACAATCAACTGTCAAATTGAGGGCCTCAAAGCCTTAAATCTATGTTGATTTAAAATATCATCAGTTCAACAAGACATAAGGTATTAGGATAACACATTTTTTTGTTTTAATATCCCTTTACTAGAGTTTAAGAATTAATTCATTCATTGAATAAGAGATAGGTATATATATATTTATGCTTGACAATTAGAGTTTCAACCTTCAACTCATCTTTCACTCAAAAAGATAATAGAACTCAAAAATATTATACTCATCCTAATTGTATAAGGTTCCAAATGTTAACACATACCATTTAGATTAGTAAAATTATTTTGTAATAACCAGGGGCTTCCTGTAGGCTAGTGGCAGGAAATAAAGGCCTGTCGCACTATGATTGGGGGTTCGATTCTTGCAGCTTTGTCCGACGCGACGGGTTATGCCCCACCCTGCAGGTTGTCCTTTTCCTAAAACTATAGTATTATAATATTCCAAAAATAATCTTAATAAATTTTTTAACCTTAATCAATACCATCCAAAGATCAACTTAATCCACTACAACCTTTATAGTTATCCAAAATACCTCTGTCCAGACTTTCTCTAAAATGTCTCTTAATTCCAAAATCAATTTATCAGATTCCCCAAACAAATTAAAGTTTCTATTATTGTCAGATACTAAAAATATAATTACCTTAATCATATTAAAACATTACTGAAATCAACAAGTACTACAGTACAATCCTTATATATATATATCACATTATTCTAATAACCAGTATATAATCCATGAGTCCAAAAGCACCAATACATTAATTATTCTGCTTCAACTGTAGTAACAGCATAAGATTTTCCTTGATCTCTTGGCCTTTTCTGAGGTATGTTTCCCTGACTCTTAGGACATTCATTTGCATAATTCCCCATTTCCCTACAACTGTAGCATTCAACATTGATAGCCTCTTTCTTTCCCTTGCAATCACGCACCTGGTGACCTTTTTCTCCACATTTATAATAAACTCCCATTCCTTTTAGGCAATTACCAGGGTGATTCTTCCCACAATTATCACATAATGGAAAATCCGTGTTTCCCTTTTTCCCTTTATCTGTCTCTTATTCCACCGTTCTCTTCTTCTCTTGCTTTACTTTGTGGTAATAAGACTTAGAGAATTCCTTTTCAGTCTTGATAGCGCATGAGACAATATCTTCATATGATGAGAAGGATTGTGATACTAAAGCTCGACGGAGAAATTGTTTTAACCCATCAAAGAAACGATCAATCTTACTCCTTGGGTTACGTATATAATCGGCAGCATGCCTCGCTAACCTTGTAAAGTTAGCCTCATACTTTGCGACATTCTCATCCTCCTTCTGCCTCAGACTCAGAAATTGCCTTTCCATATCTGCTCGATGGTCACGAGGATAATATTTTTCTAGGAAAAGCTATTTGAACTCCCTCCATTCCATATTCGATACGTCATCATATTCCTTTGTGTTTTAAATAAGCGACCACCACTGATCGACATCTACAGTGAGGCAGTAAACTGCCATGACAACCTTCTCCCTTTCGCTACTCCCCAAGGCATGGAATATTTTCTCTAAAGAGATTATCCATTGCTCAGCTACTAAAGGATTTGTACCCCCATTAAATGTTGGTGGTTTTTGCCTCATGAAGCGGTCTAACATTGATCCTCCATGTTGCGGATTAGGGTGATCCATACGAGTAAGGTTATTATTCATAACTTGAGTGAGTTTTCCCAGTATGGTAATAAGTTGATCATCACCAATTGTATCTCCAGATCCAAAATAATTATCTTGAGAAGGAGGGAAATCCCTACACGGAGTGCGTGCATTGATACGGTTTCCATTCCTTCTACTAGCCGCCATTTTTAAACAATGGCATAAACTAGATTAGTTTATGAATCCAAATACATAATTCCATACTTATAAAATACTTAACATAAATTGAACTATTTATGGATATAATCCATAAACATAAAAAGGTTTTCTTTGAGTAAGTATATACTCATAACCGTTCATAGTGGTTTGTAAATAAAACGAGAATTATCCTAAGCATATCCCCCGGGAGTGTCATAACCAAGAGTGCAGCAAGGCCCGTTGTTGTGCACCAGTTCCCGTTCGAGTCTAGCTCAAAGCGGTGTTTTCGGGTTTTACCCCTAGGTACATCTGTGCCAAAGCCACCTCTACCTGCTCGTATCCAGACAGGGATGTATTGCTCAGAAAACTCACAAAATCTCTACAATAACAAAATTCTAGGAATTTCTTCTATACTAATCCTCAAAGTCTATCTTTGGGATATGTTCTCTAATCAGAGTTTATCTAAATCGAGCTTCCATGGTTAGTACTAAACTGCCTCTGATACCAACTGTAACGCCCCGACCCTAGCTACCCAGAGTCGGTGCATTACTTCGTAACATTGGCATGATCACAAAAGATCAAGTCTTGAAAGACCGATTAGTTTAGTAGCCTTGGAAACACTAGATACATTCATAAATGTTACATTATATCATAAATTGAAAAACTAATAACAAAGTCTTCATAGTCCACACTCATATCCTATTCTGACTATCCCTGCAGGTCATTCATAAAATACTTCTTCACATCCTGGAAAATAATAAAACATTGAAAGGGGTGATCTCAGATGCTCTGTAAGGATAACAATATTGCGGAAGCTTTCATAAATAAACATTAACAATTAAGGCAACGCATAAATAAAACAAAAGCCTTTTAAACATGAACTTCAACATAATATGGCAAAAGTAAAATGAGATAATGCCATTTACTTATTCACATGGATATTCTACTGGTCGAATAATCACATGCAATATCAATAACCACTTTCATAAAGAGGGAATGTATAATGCCAGACATTCTGAAACATTTTGTCAAGGCCTCGGCCAAGACGTCTAAAATGATTAAGACCTCGGCCAAAACCATAAATAAAATTGGGAAAGGGCCTCGGCCAATTCCACGTCTAGTTGTCTCATGAGACCTACCGATGCATCGAGGAGCTATATCGGGCTCCACCCGTCACTTTTTAAGTCCAATACATTTCTCATATGAATAGGTTTAAACATATCATAATCCATAACATAAACATATCTCATAAAACATGGATAAAGGAAACATAACATTTCCACATTTCAATCACAAGATATCAATACAACAAATTGATATAATAAAAATGCTTTCAAAACCATTTTCAATACCAAAATAAAAGAAAGTTAAAACATTGTATTTATTTTTCATTAAAAAAATGATGGATTGTAGAGGAAGCCGAAACTCAAATAATGGTCACGGAGGTGGAGAATTCGTTGTCACCGCATAAGTACGGAAAGAAAAACATTCCCTTTTGTCGTTTAGAAAAACACTTCGTATAAAAAAGATTCCTTTTGAATAAACATAAATGTCAAACGGGTTTATACACCATATAAAAGAAAATTGTGTATAAAACCAAATATGTCTCAATGAAAGGGGATTGAGACGAAGTCCTTAAAAAGATCATTTTTTTAAATAAAGTACATCTATAATATGTATTCACTATATGTAAACATAAATAATGTAAAAATACAAGATAGGACATAATAATATCATGACATAATTTGAATGTAGGAGATTAACCCAAAGAATAGAAATTGGGTTAAGAATTTCCCTTACCTCATGTCTGACATGACTCAACCGTTCTTTAACATCCTGAATAATAAACTAGAGTTAATATATACTTTATTAAGAACCATTTTCAATTTCATTATCCTTTTTATATCAATTATTACAATGATATGAACATTATGTAATTATTTAAGTTAATAACGGTCGTTTTGTCGATCTTTGGTACTTGAGTCAACAATAAACTTCTTATAATCACAAGTTGTTTATGTGGTTGAATATCCATTATCTCCAGAATTATATTCATGATTTAGATTTCATATATATCATATATATCCAGTATATACATTCATTTATAATATTACGTAACATTTAGAGGTAAGAAATGAAATGCACCGTTCATGGAGACTGTAAGCCGTACGTACGCATGGACGCTACTTTCATTTCTAATTCATCTTTAATGGAATGAAATCATAATGATATAAATGTATAATATAATTCCAGTATAATATAGTGTATAATACCATTTACTCCATCCTTTATACATCCCACATATGGCATTAACGATTCAAATCACTTTGAGGGGGCGGTAGTCCGCACTTCTTAAAATGAAATTATCGTGTTTTACCCATAATGGAAATCATAAGTATGCCATAAATGAGAAATACAGAAGCATAAGTAAAACATAAACATATTATATATCATATATAAATATAGTGACATATTAATGGCCACCTTTGAAGAAGTTATATGAGTGTTGAACAATCATCGTTTCGTGAGGCAGAAATTCGCCATCCACAGAAACCGTATGTTCTTTAACCATTAGATGTAGGGGTGTGTAAGTGTAGCTCGAATAGATCTTAGAACAACATACTAGTATATTGAGGATACTGGTTTTGTTATAAAAGAAATGAATAAATAGTGTTTAGGGGGTTGGAGAATAAAAATAAAACAAAACAACATTACAGAAGACATTACCTCAAAATCGGGTAACTCTTTTTTATTTGAGCCAAAGGCTTCCTTGGGAAGAGTTCTGCCTAATGTGAGGCTTCTAGGAGCAAGAGGGGGAAGTTGGGAGAGTATTTTGTCGGAGGTTGGCGAGCCAAATGGCTTGAAAGTGTGAATGAGGTGGTAGAGGCTGGGGCCTTTTATAAGTGGAGAGGAGGGGCACTCTTGGAAAGTAAGGAAAGTTTACATTATTATACAATGATTTTCGGATTTTAAAGGTCCCACACTTATATAATTCGATGATAAGGTGATAATGGTTCAAAATATACTCATCCAATAGGTTTTTGACAAGTGTAAGCCTTGTATTTTACATTATATTCTCATTTTATTTAAATCGTTAATTAATGAGGTAATCATTGCATCATCATGGTGTCATAAATAATTTAATTTATTAAATGTCTAAAAATTATATAAAAAAATACTATGATGTAGGAAATCTTTTTAGATTTCCAATTACTATTTATAGTCAAAAATATGACTTGTATAACCCCATTTAAAAATTGTTTTAGTAAAACATTTCATGTTTGTGTCATTTTTTACTTTAACATTAAATAAAAGGTATTTATGTCATTTTCCAACTAAATTGGTTCCATGGGGTCCCCAAGTTGACCCATGGATTGTCTTGGTCGGTTATGACACATCCAATGATGGTAGGACATGTGTCATGCTCATCTCATATTATTAAAACATTATTTTTACCTTAAACTACACTAATTACCTCTAATCGCGATTAAGAACTTAAAAATTACTATTCACCAAAAATTATTTTAATCTCATTGAACCACATTGTACTTCATAATGACAACCATGTATGTCTGATTTTTGAAATTAAAAACACAGAAGTGGTAAAATTTCATTTAAACGAAAAATCAGTTATTTAACTTCCACTTAGTGGTTTCACTATTCATCAAAAATTGATGTTTTTCAGAACAATGCCAAAATTTCACCCTAAGATATAATTTATATTCCGAATTCAAAAATGATTTATATTTTAAAAAATTTCAAACATATAAGTTTCATTAATTAATTTTATAATTAATTCCCGATGTCACAACAAATAGCGTGTTTTTAAGAAACAATTTATATCAAAAGATTGGCAATTGTTTATGTCCAACTTCAATGTTAAATTAATTCTAATGACCACCATTGGATAAAATGGTAAAAATATATTCTAATTATACTTTAAAACCACTCAATACTATAATTTATCACTATAATATACTTTGATTAAAAAAGTTGTTTTTAAGTATTTTTCACTATTCATAAAAAATTGGAAGTTCTCAGAAAGTTAAAAAAAATTAAACTTAGGATAATTTCAATATTAAGAATACAAAAATGAAGTCCATTTTGAAATATAAAATTTCTTTAATTTTAATAAAGTGGTTATTGCTATTCATAACGACTACTTTGATTAGTCGAGGTGTGTTAGAACTCAAACTTGCTTACCATGCAAGCTATTGCATTATTAAATGAGAAGTGTATCATGGAAGCTCGGGGTGTTACAGTGATGATTCGAATTTCATGATTTCTCATGGAATAATCCTTGATATCATCTCCTTCATATTTTCACCCCCTCAAGGGTTCTAATCTCTTTTATTCATCATAGTGGAAAATATCATCCAATAATCCTGAAGAAGTTCATGATTATAATCTTCCAATGTTGAACACATCAAGTAATTAACAAATCATAAATAATTCATCCAACTTGTTATTATCCACATTGATCATACAATTATCATTTTAAAAATTATCATCACCTTCAATTCCTTTGAATGCATGCACAAATATACAAATAAAATATAATGAAATAAAATATAACACATTTGAGCTTTTTATTAGGTGCAACAAGGCTGAGAATATCATCTCTACCCCAGAACTCTATTGCTTGTTTCAATAATGTTTATGGTACTTTTCATGATGGCGTCTCCTCTCCATTTATCATTTTGATCTTTTATTTTCATTATTGACCCTTTACATATATTCACCTTCAACTTTTGTGGATTTTTTGTTCATACATTTACTAGTAGTGAATTAGCTTCAACAGATGCATCTTATTTAATTTTCAAAAACACTATTTGACATGGTAAAATATTTATAAATTTGTTTTCATATTGTTTTTCCTACATGAACCATCCACATAATACTTGTGAGAAACATGGGTTGGCATCTGCTAACATCCTACCATGAAATTACAATGCATCATCTTGTGGAATAATATGTTTCCACTTTTCCTTTTCATTACTAGTACTTCCTCGTTATTTTTTCAATTACCTATAATTTTCAATGGATATGTCCAGATAATAAAACAATCATTCTTAACATATTCTTATTTTTATCTTCCACATGTATTCTACTATTTTTTAAATTTACCTTTCTTAGGAATCTTATATATGTTATCATCAATAATGTTTTCAATAACTCCTAACATATCCCAAATTAATCCACATATTAAATTCAACATGCTTCCATTCATTACCATGTCTTCATTGTTGTGATACATGGAATGAACATTAGTTTTATATTAGATGAATCTTTCATTTGTAGTGCTTTTTTTATATGGAACCCCTACACTTCATGGATTTAAAATCCATATTCTTCTCACAATTTATCCTTGATATCTTTTTGGGATCATTTACTTTTGGTCCATTTTTCTGCTTACTAACAAAGGATGCTTCTTCTTTATTTTCCATCTTATGTGATATTATATTCTTATCATATTTGGAATCATGTTGATGTTGACGTGTAAAAACATTGTTACCACTTCCATTGCATACATCATTGATATTATCAGAAATTCCAATTCTATTTGCAGTATACAGATGATTCTATATTTGTGGATGTTGCCTTTTCCTCTCTATCTTTCACCCTATTGAGATGGACTTCGTTTTTTCTTTTTTATTTTAATGATTTTAGCCATAGTATAATTCAAAATTAACACACTTGTTGTAGTTCCTATGTTGAAAAAAAAGTAATGACTTATTGATCTCTTCTAGAAAAGGTTAATGGTATTTCATATTGAAGTGTTGTTATTTCTATGGAGAACTATATTCCAACTTATTCTTCCCATCAACCCTAGTCATGCTAGTATCATTCTAATCATCATTCCACATGCATAAATTTTTAGAAATTTTCTTCCTTCCTCGAATTTTAGTGTAATCACATTTAGAAACATGAGTACATGATGGTATGGATGGTTCTTATTTCTTAGAGTTTGTTTCCATTGGATTAAATGATGATCTATTACTTCTTTTGGAATCATGGTCCTCAATGAAAGCATGAGTGGAAAGATATATTCTTATTGTTTTTTGGGATGTTCCTTCTTTTTTTGATGGATAGTTCTTCAAAATCACCTCGATCACAAAATAATTTAACTTTAGGTAGTTATTCTCAAACTCAGTAGATATCATATAACTTTTCCAATTCTCATTCAGCATTATAAATTGTTCTCCATTTACATAATTTAATTCGTGAAAAGATATGTCATTATCCTTCACATTTTCACCTTTTTCATCCAGTTCAGAATCTTTGAAAACCATAGAATATTTGTGAAACATTTCAATTTCCTCAAAGGATTCTACATGTACAATCTCCAAGTATTTTTTCTCACAAATAATTCCATTAAATTCTTCAGTAACAAGATCATTTCTTTCATGTAAATTATAAATTTCTATTTCCTTTTCATTCACTAGTTTCGTGATAGTGTTGTACATGCCAACCCAAATAGAAATTTCTTCTTCCATGGCATCAGCTTCTTCATACAATTGTAATTTTTTAACTTTTTAGAACACTAATGCTTTCAGCAATATGTCGTTCCACTTCACTAGAGATTTTCATCAGATGATATTTGATTGCAGACTATAGATCACTAATTGAACATTCATCATCACATCATAAACATTATTCATCAAAAGAGGAATAATAAAATGAGTTATCATATGATGTACATTTCAGATTACATACAATAGATGGTGTCTACCCATTAGCAGTAAACTTTTTCTTCATCATTCTTGCATGTTTATTATTTTTAATAATTTATGTCTTTGTAGAAATATCTATTTGTGTTTCCTCACAATATTCCATTAATATGAACTTCATTAAGACTACATTGGATATTTTAGAGGTAACATATCTCTGATACCAAATTAAGTGCCCAGATCAGTGTGAATCACTGAGAGGGGGAGGGGGTGACTCATTTATCCCTTTAATCATTTTAAAAATTTATTATTTTCAATGAAACATATATGTTTGGTAAAATCCATGATCTACTATTACTGAGTCTCTCAGCCTTACCAAAAATGTTTTTGTAAATGTAAAGACACATAAAATAAGGATTTACATGTTTTGGTTAAATGACCTACTCCTGGTTGTGATGGTTATTCTCCACAAAACAAGTTATCTACAATAATAGTATTATCAATTAAAACTATTGATATAGATTCCCATTGTATCTCTTATATATTCAAGAAAAATTTTGTTACACCTCACCGCATAGTGTTTCCAATGTCCCACTATCCTTCTCCAGATTCCCACTAATGTCTTCTGCTCCTAGGTCTCACTATATTTTTCTTGCGCTCAAGTCACACGAGAGTCTTAATTCTTTTTTTTGTAATTTGATTCACTATATATGATCACATTTTCTTTCACCACAAACATTCTGAATCAATAATTCCCATGTATCTCTTCAATAATCTTCAAATAATTTTGGTAAGGTTTGTTAGACTTTCAAAAAAATTATGATCATTGTTGGGATTAGTCCATAGTGTATCAATGCTTGGGAAAATCATTATTATTATTATAAAGACTCTTCCACACATATATGTCTGTAAATTGTGAAATAAACTTCTTCAGTAATATAGTTTTGAATGAATGATCTAGTACTATTTCAGTGTTTTCTATATTGAAAACTCAATCTCTGTCAACTCAGTTATAATATGTTTTTCAACTCTTCCAAGCTTTAGTCTCCTTTCACATTCACCTCATTCATGGTCTTCATGGCCTTAAATATTATTGATTTTGATATATATCACATGCAAAAGTGATTATACATGATTTTATTCATGCATTTTGTTGCGTCTCTGGAAGCTCAAAACGAGTAAGTGAACAGGAGCAGCGTAACATAGCTGAATTAACCAAGGATTAAAGGCAATGCCAACCACCAAGGTCTATCCATGCTTAAAGACAATGTCACCAGCACTGGAGTTGCACCACCAATTCCAGGGCAATAGGAAGAGGATAAAGCAATAGAAAAGCACAACAAGATTCCAAAATCCGTCACATTCAATCATCCCCATTACAAAAGTGTGAAAATACAATATAAAGACAAAATAAAGAATAAAAATTCCCCAATTCTAGTTAGATGACATGGGGAACCCAAAAGACACATAAAAAGCACAAAATAACATTTTCTCCTGGCATTTAATGACCCCACTAGCCAATGTAGTGGGATTCCCTCATAATGATGCTTTTCACCACCTTATCTCTCCTCGTTAATGTGCAGCTATGAATTTCCACCTATTTCCATGTGGATAATGGATTTTGGGGCCCAAATAAGTGTGTTGTCTCCCACCATGGTTTTGGATGTCAAGAAGTGTGGGCTGGTCCTATTCGAATAACAAATGGGGTTAAAAATTTTATCAAGTCCAAAATTATTCTCTTTGGGATGATTCTGATCCATATCAGTCCCCCCTGGTTGGAGAGGATTTTCCATCAATTCAATGACATCATCTTCCTCAATGTATGGAGATAAGTCCCCAATGTTTAACGTTGCAGAAACACCACCAAAATCATCTGGTAAATCAAATTTGAAGGAATTGTTTCCCACTCGTTCAAGAACGTTGAATGGACCTTCTGCTCGTGGCACCAGCTTGCTCTTCCTTATGGTTGGAAATCTCTCCTTGCGAAGGTGAATCCACACTTTATCTCTTGGTTGGAAAATAGCTTGCTTCTAATGCTTGTTTTCTCATCTCTTGTATGCTACATTAGACTTCTCTATATGAGCACAAATAGATTCATGGAGTTTCTTCATTTTCTTTGTCTTCTCCTCCGCATCAATATTCACTTGAAAATCAACATGCCAAGAGCACAATTCTACATGAGTGATTGGATTGATGCCATAAACCACTTCGAATAGAGAATATTGAGTGGTAGCACTGGGAGATCTATTGTATGTAAATTCATCTTGTGTATGTTGCAAATCCCAATATATCTTGCTCTTGTTCACCAATGTTCTCAGAATAGTTCCCAATGTTCGATTGGTAACATTTGTTTATCCATCCGTTTGAGGGTGATGAGATGTTCTTAAAAGAAGTTTCGTACCGATATTCCCACATAATGTCCTCCAAAAATGGCTTAGAAATTTTGTGTCTCTATTTGAAATGATGTTGCGAGATATTTCCAAGACGATGAACTATTTCTTTGAAAAAAAATTCGAACACTTTCACCGCATCTTCAGTCTTATGACAAGGTATGAAATGAGCCTTTTTAGCAAATAGATCAACAACAACCATTATTGAATCTTTACCTCGCTGAGTCTTTGGTATAAACCATGCTTGAAATGACTCTTTGCTCTTTGGCATGTTCCGCATCTCGAAAGAATAGCTTGGACATATGATTTCATCTTTGGCCAGTAGAAATGTTCTTTTAGTATCTCCATGGTTTTATGGATTCCAAAATGACCAGCAAGTCCCCTTTCACGTGCTTCCCGAATGAGAAAGTCCATGTAATTACAATTTGGAACACACAACTTGTTTCCCTTAAAGAGAAACCCATCATGTACAGAATAATCCTCCACAAATCCATCTTGACATTGGATTTAAATAGAATAAATCTCCATATCTTTCTGGTAATCTTCTCTCATAAGATGAAATCCAAAAATTCGAGCATCTAGAATGGTAAGTAATGAATACCTTCGAGATAAAGCATCTGCCACCAAATTTTCTTGCCCTTTCTTGTATTTTGACACAAATGAGAATGATTGTAAGAATTCCACCCACTTTTCATGCCTCGAACTCAGCTTGTGTTGAACATTGATGAACCTCAATGACTGATGGTCAGAATGAAGAACAAACTACTTCGGTCTGAAATAATGAGACAATGATCTGTGGGTCTTATAATCGCATAAAATTCCTTATCATAGGTGCTGTAATTACTCCTTGAATCATTCAGTTTCTCACTGAAATATGAAATAGGGCGCTTTCTTTGGATGAGAACAATTCCTATCACAAATCCACTTGCATCACATTCCACTTCAAAGACTTGATTAAAATCAGGAAACACCAAAACTGGTGCTTCACACAACTTTTTCATAATGATTTCAAATGATTCATTTTCTGCCTTTAACCACTCAAATTTCACCATTTTCAAGCATTCAGTGATAGGTGCCCTGATAGTGCTGAAATTGGAAACAAATCGACAATAAAAAGATTCCAAACCATGGAAACTTCTTACTTCGGTAATGGATTCTGGTTGTGGCTAGGACTTGATTGCTTCCACTTTTGATTCATCCACCATGATGACTTATTTAGTTGCCAAATATACCAAAAACACCACTTCTGTTGAAAAGAACTTGCATTTTTCAAGCTTCCCATATAGATTTTGTTTCTGTAGAACGTCAAATACCCACCGAAGATGATCCACATGGCTCTCCACATCCTTGCTGTGAAGAAAAATTTCATCCAAATAAACAATGACAAATTTACCAATAAATGTTTTCAGAACTTCATTCATGAGTCTCATGAATGTGCTCTGAGAATTTGAGAGGACGAATGGCCTTACCAGCCACTCAAACAATCTTCCATTAGTTTTGAAGGCTGTTTTCCACTCATCCCCTTCCTTCATTCGAATCTGGTGGTATCAACTACGATGATAAACCTTCGAAAAGATTGATGAACCCTGTAATTAATCAGGAATATCATCGAGTCGTGGGATGGGATACCTATATTTGATGGTAATATTATTGATAGCACTACTATAAATGCACATGCGATATGTACCATCTTTCTTCGGCACCAATAATGCTGGAACAGAACACGGGCTCATGCTTGGCCTTATAAATCCTCGATCCATCAACTCGTCTACTTGCTTCTGCAATTCCCTTGATTCTCTAGGATTTCACCGATATGATGGTTTATTTGGAAATTGTGCACCCAATACAAGATCAATATAGTCTTCAATGCATCTAAATGGTGGTAATCCTGCTAGAAGATCATTAGGAAAAACATCATGAGATTCCCCAATTAAAGAATGAGCAAACGGATGTTGATGAATCTTCTCCTCATGGCATTACTTTTCCATCATAAATAAAGAAATAACTGGCTTTTTCTTATTTATGACCTTCTCCACTTGAGCTTTGTTGATAAAGAGACTTCCTTTGGGCACTTCCGGAACAAATTTTTCTAGATGTGTTTGGGAAGACTTCAAAGGAGAAAGTGTGATATTCTTTTCCCCAGATCGAAAAGAATATGTGTTATTCCTCTCATCATATTTCACTTCCCTATCAAACTGAAAAGTCCTACCCAAAAACAAGTGACAAGAATCCATAGGAATAACATCACACAATACTTCATCAGCATAGTTCTTACCAATGGAGTATGAAATCAGAACCTGTTTGTTGACTTGGAGTGTGCTCCCATTATTCAACCATTACAATTTATACGAGCGAGGTGGATTCTGAGATGGAAGTTTCAATTTCTCCACTAGTGTTGTTGAATCCACATTTTTGCAGCTCCCACTACAAAAAAATCACCATGCATACACACTAATTAATGGGGAAGTGAGTTTGGAACATGTTTTCTCTTTGATCTTCTTCCGGTCAGATTTGAGCATGAAAAACTCTTCATAGCACCATCATGTTTACCACATCAGCGTCATCCACAACATGTTCCTCATTTTCATATTCATTAAAATCATGTTCATCCTCTTTGAATGCCTCTTCAGTCTATTAAATCTCATTAATAGTAATAATCCGATTGTTAGGGAAATTGGCCTGAAAATTACCATACCCATGGCATTTGAAACACTTTCGATTCCCACGTTCAAAGGAGTTGGACTTCACTTTTGTTTGTTCCATAGCCTACTATTTACCTTTATCCAGCATTTTATTCCTTCCAAATTCTTTCTCCCCAACACCAAATTTATTAGAAGAAATACCCTTGTAAAAAGTTGTACCTCTATTATAGTTTTTGAGCACCGGTACCTTTGAGGATAGCTTTTTCTTTTCCACTTTTATCGCCAGCTTGCAAACATCATCAAGTGAGTATAATGGTTGCAACTCCACTGAATGTGAAATTACATCATTTAATCCACCAAAAAACCTTGCAATTGTTTTCTCTTTATATTCTGGAACATCACATCGCATCAATAAATGATAAAATTTCCGAATGTACTCTTCAACAAATTTATCTCTTTGCCGCAGGCTATGCATTCGGAAATAAAGATCTTTCTTATAATTCTCAGGCAGAAATCGTCTCCTCAAAAGCTTTTTCAACTTCTCCCATGAGCGTATCTTGCATTTATCATCAGGTTACCTCTATTTCATCAGATTTTCCCACCAATTTGATTCACAATATTTAAATTTCAGAATGGCTGCCTTTCATTTTTTTCGTCAGAACAATTCTTAAATTCGAAGAACCGTTCGATTTCCCGCATTCAATCCAGAAAATCATCCGGATTCATACTCCCATAAAAATATGGAATGTCAATCTTCAACCCTCTTTCAATGTCTTCATCATCTCTACTTATTCGCATATCTACCTCTGAATCACTGGAATCATCACCATTTTCACGATCTTCGTAAAATGGTGTTGGATTGCACCTATTATGTGGTGATGAACGTCAAGTATGTCGCTGCGGTGGAGGGGAGTCAGGTCTCTGTGCTCTAAATAGTTGAGCAAGTTTCTCATCAATTTGAGTAATTTGCGATTGTATCTATGTGTTAGATACTTCACATGGAGTAGGAGGAGTAGAAGATCAACTCTTGCAAGACATGATAGAGAGTTACAAGAAGAATGTGATAGAACTTACTCGTTCGAACCGCGACTTTGATACCAGTTGATGTGTCACCGGAAGATCAGAACAAGTAAGTGAAGAGGAGAAGTGTAATGTAGCCGAATTAACCATGGATTAAAGGCAATACTACCCGCCATGGTCTCTCCATGCTTAAATACAAAGTCACCAGCACAGGAGTTGCACCACCAATTCTGGGCAAAGGGAAGAGGTTAAAGCAAGAGGAAATCACAAAAAGCTTCCAAAATCTGTCACATTCAATCATCCCCATTACAGAAGGGTAAAAATACAATATAAAGACAAAATAAAGAAAGGAATATGCTTTATTTCGAGTTACCAGACATGGGGAACCCAAAAGGCACATAAAAAGCACAAAATCACACTTTCCCATGCCATTTAATGACCCCACTAGCAAAAGTAGTGGGATTCCCTCTTAATGATGCTTTTCTCCACCTTCTCTCTCCTCATTAATGTGCACCTACTAATTTCCACCATTTTCAATGTGGATAAATTATTTTGGGGCCCAAATAACTGTATTGTGGCCCACCATGGCGTTGAATGTCAAGAAGTGTGGGCTGGTCCAATTCGAATAACAAATGGGCTTAAAATTTTTACCAAGTCCAAAATTTTTTCCTTGGGATGATTCTGATCCATATCATTCCCCCCTGGTAGGAGAGGATTTTCCCTCAAATCCATGACATCATCTTCTTCAATGTAAGGAGATAAGTCCCCAATGTTGAACATTTCAAAAACACCACCAAAATCATATTGTAAATCAATTTTGTAGGCATTGTTTCCCCGCATTCAAGCACTTTGAATGGACCTTCAGCTCGTGGTGCCAGCTTTCTCTTCCTTTTGATGAAAATATCTCCTTGCGAAGGTGAATCCACACTTATCTCCAGGTTGGAAAATAGCCTACTTTTGATGCTTGTTTTCTCGCCTCTTGTATGCTTCATTAGACATCTCTATTTGAGCAAGAATAGATTCATGGAGTTTATTCACCTGCTTTGTCCTCTCCTCCACATCAAAATTCACCTGAAAATCAAGAGGCAAATATAACAATTCTACAGGATTGATTGGATTGATTCCATAAACCTCTTCGAATGGAGGATGTCGAGTGGTAGCATTGGGAGATCTATTGTATGCAAATTCATCTTGTTCAAGTTGCATATTACTATCTCTCATTCTCTTGTTCACCAATGTTCTCGGAATAGAGCCCAATGTTCTATTGGTAACTTCTGTTTTCCCTTCCGTTTGAGGGTGATGGGATGTTCTAAAAAGAAGTTTCATACCGAATTTCCCCCATAATGGCCTCCAAAAATGGCCGAGAAATTTTGTGTCTCTATCTAAAACGATGTTGTGAGGACTTCCACGAAGGAGAAAAATTTCATTGAAAAAAAAAATTTGGCCACTTTCACCGCATCTTCAGTCTTATGAAATGGTATGAAATGATCCATTTTTTAAAATCGATCAACAACAACCGTTATTGAATCTTTACCTCACTGAGTCTTTGGTAAAGCCAAAATGAAATCCATGATGAGATCTTCCCATGGCTGCTCCGGAATAAGTAACGGAGTGTATAAACTAGGCATTGAATGACTCTTTGCTCTTTTACATGTTCCACATCTCGAAAAAATAGTTTGGACATCTGATTGCATATTTGGCCATTAGAAATGATCTTTTAGTATCTCCATGGTTTTATGGATTCCAAAATGACCAGCAAGTCCCCCATCATGTGCTTCCCGAATGAGCAAGTCCCTGTAATTACCCTTTGGAACACACAACTTGTTTCTCTTAAAGAGAAACCCATCATGTACAGAATAATCCTCCACAAATCCATCTTGGAATTGGATTAAAATAGAATTAAACTCTATATAATGCTGGTAATCTTCTCTCATAAGCTGAAATCCAAGAATTCGAGCATCTATAATGGTAAGTAATGCATACCTTCGAGATAAAGCATCTTCCACAAAATTATCATGCCCCTTATTGTATTTTGACCCAAATGAGAATGATTGTAAGAATTCCACCAACCTTGCATGCCTCAAACTGAGCTTCTGTTGACCATTGATGAACCTCAATGCCCGATGGTAAGAATGAAGAACAAACTGCTTTTGTCTCAAATAATGAAACCAATGATCTAGGGATCTTATAACCGCATAAAATACCTTATCATAGGTGTTTTAAATCCTCCTTGAATCATTCAGTTTCTCACTGAAATATGCAATAGGTCTCTTTCTTTGGATAAGAACAGCTCATATCCCAACTCCACATGCATCACATTCCACTTTAAAGACTTGATCAAAATCAGTCAATGCCAAAACTGGTGCTTCACACAACTTTTTCTTAATGATTTCAAATGATTCATTTTCTACCTTTGAACACTCAAATGTCCCCATTTTCAACCATTCAGTGATAGGTGCCATGATAGTGCTGAAATTGGAAACAAATTGATGATAAAAAGATTCCAAACCATGGAAACTTCTTACTTCAGTAATGGATTATGGTTGTGGCCAAGACATGATTTCTTACACTTTTGATTCATCCACCATGATGCCTTCTTTGGTTACCACATATCCCAAAAACACAACATCTGTTGAAAATTACTCTCATTTTTCAAGCTTCCCATATAGATTTTGTTTCCGTAGAACGTCAAATACCCGTAGAAGATGATCCACATGGCTCTCCACATCCTTGCTGTAAATCAAAATGTCATCCAAATAAACAACCACAAATTTACCAATAAATGGTTTCAGAACTTCATTCATGAGTCGCTTGAATGTGCTAGAAGCATTTGAGAAGACGAATGGAATGACCAGCCAATCAATCAATCCGCCTCAAGTTTTGAAGTTTGTTCTCCACTCATACCCTTCCTTCATTCGAATCTGGTGGTATCTACTACGAAGATCAACCATAGAAAAGATTGATGAACAATGTAATTCATCAAACATATCATCTATTTGTCTGATGGGATGCCTATATTTGATGGTAATATTATTGATATCTCTACTATAAATGCACATGCGATACATACCATCTTTCTTCGGCACCAATAATGCTGGAATAGAACACAGGCTCATGCTTGGCCTTATAAAGCCTCGATCCATAAACTCGTCTACTTACTTCTGAAATTCCCATGATTCTCTATGATTACAATGATATACTGGTTTATTTGGAAATTTTTCACCCGGTACAACATCAGTATCGTGTTCAATGCCTCTAAATGGAAGTAATCCTTCTAGAAGATCATTAGGAAAAACATCATGATATTCCCCAATTAAGGAATGAGTGAACAGATGTTGATGAATCTTCTCCTCATGGCATGACATTTCCATCATCAATAAAGAAAAAAATAGCTTTTGATTATTTATGGCCTTCTCCACTTGAGAATTTTTAATAAATAGACTACCTTTGGGCTCTTTCGGTATATATTTTTCTTGAAGAGTTTGGGACGGATTCAAAAGAGAATGTGTGATATTCTTTTCCCCAGATCAAAAAGAATATGTGTTCTTCCTCCCATCATATTTCACTTCCCTATCAAACTGCCAAGGCATACCCAACAACAAGTGACAAGCATCCATAAGAATAAAATCACAAAATACTTCATCAGCATAGTTCTTACCAAGGGAGAATGAAATCAGAACCTGTTTGACGACTTGGAGTGTGCTCCCATTATTCAACCACTGCAAATTATACGATCCATGATGATTCTGAGTTGGAAGCTTCAATTTCTCCACTAGTGTTGTTGAATAAACATTTTTACAGCTCCCACTATCAATAATCACCATGCATACCCACTGATTAATGGTGCAGCGAGTTTGGAACATGTTTTCTCTTTGATCTTCTTCCAGGAAGATTTGAGCTTGCAAAACTCTTCATAGCACCTACATGTTTCCCACATCAGCTTCTTCAACAACATGTTCCTCATTTTCAGATTCTTCACCATCATGATCATCCTGTTTGATTACCTCTTCAATCTCTTCAATCTCTTTAATAGAAATAACTTGATTGTTAGGGAAATTGGCCTGAAAATGTCCATACGCATGGAATTTGAAACACTTTCGATTCCCACGTTCAAAGGAGTTGGACTTCCCTTTTGTTTGTTCCATAGCCTTCTCTTTCCCTTTATCCAGAATCTTATTCCTTCCAAATTCCTTCTCACGAACACCAAATTTATTAGAAGAAATACCCTTATAAAAATTTGTACCTCTATTGTAGTTTTTGAGTGACGATTCCTTTGAGGTCCGCTTTTTCTTTTCAACGTTGATCGCCAGCTTGCAAACATAATCAAGTGACCAGAATGGTTACAACTCTACTGAATGTGCAATTTCTTCATTTAATCCACCCAAAAAACCTTGAAATTTTTTTCTCTTTATATTCTGGAACATCACTTCGCATTAATAAATGATCAAATTTCTGAATGTACTCTTCAACATATTTATCTCCTTGTCGCAGACTTTGCATTCGGAAATAAATATCTTGCTTATAATTCCCAGGAAGAAATCGTCTCCTCAAATGCATTTTCAACTTCTCCCATGATCTTATCTTGCCTTTAATATCACGTTCAATCTGTTTCTTCAGATTTTCCCACCAAATTGATGAATAATCATTAAATTTCAGAATGGATACCTTGCACTTCATCTCATCAGAACAATTCTTAAATTCAAAGAACCGTTTGATTTCCTGCATCCAATCCACAAAATCATCCATATTCATACTCCCATAAAAATATGGAATGCCAATCTTCAACCCTCTTTCAATGACTTCATCATCTATTCTACGTCACATATCTACCTCTGAATCACTGGAATCATCACCATTTGCACGATATTCATAAAAATTCTTATTTGGTTCTTTTCACACATACACGTATTGTAATGTTTTTATTCACTGTGTTCTATTCATGTTCATGAACGTCTATATTTACATGTGCATGGACATTCATGGATGAATGTATTATTAGATAGGGTTTAATGATGCCCAAACACAAACTATCAACTGCATTTCATCTCCTTCATATATCTATACTCGAGTAAACACATTGTCCATTTTATATCTGATATTATTCAAACCCAAATGGGTATAGGCAACATGTTCTCATCCTTTTTCACATTGTCACAAACAACTTGGGATTCTTCATATCTTGTATATATGCATATGCGTACAACCCAACTCTGATCCTTCTTTATAGAAGTAAATCCCCCCAAAAATAGTATGATTTATACATTAAAAATGTGTGTGTCTATGTTCTTATAAATGTAAGAAATGCATGGGTTCCATTGCTTCTTTGTGAAACTAGAGTGGATCATGAATCAGATGACATGAGGATTTTTCAAAAAAAACTCATGAAACAGAAGTGTGTCATTTTTTTGGATGTGTTTTCATAAACACGGGATGTGAATTTCATGATCCCTATTAGGATTCATGTACCATAATTTTAATAAAACAACTCAAGAGGGAAATTTACTTACTGGGTGACCAGGTAATCCTTCCCCATCATGTATTATTATAACGAGGTGGCCTTCATTTTTCACGCAAGTAGAAGATGTGTGGAACCTCTTTCCATGATTCCCTATTTATTCAGGAATGATAACTTTATATCAATATTTCCAACACCTGAACCTCATTATAGGTCATTCTACTTATATTCAAGTATTGACGTTGGTCAGAAATAAAATCTTGTATGCTTCATCCTTTGACTCCCTCCATTAAATAGCTGATATCATAGGCTTAAAATATTATCAAATGTGAGTAAGATAATGTATCAATGGTGGGATATTTATTTTTCCAACACACATCCTTCTAGGTCATGTTAATGCATTAAAACATCCCATGAAATATCCAATCAATGAGACTCGAATCATTAATGATGTTCAAACAAGTGATGAGACCATGACAACTTCATTTATGTTTAGCTGATGTGTGTTCATCGTTTCATTCACATGCATGAAAATGTAATTTCATTCATGTGATCATAGAATAATGACAATCAAACTAAAAGTGGTTTTATAATCAGCGATGGTTTCAGTTCAAACACGTAGGAGCAGATTCATCTGCAGTGATCAACAACATTGAAATGATCAGAGGTTGAAGAGGACTTGGATTAACATGATCGGATGACTCAGGTTCAAATGTGGAGTATTAAATATGATGAATTGTGGAGATTAGATCATGAACTATTATTAATATGTATGTCTGAGATTCTTCGTGTAATCATATGGATGACCATAATTGAATCTGTTTTTTTAATATTGTCCCACTTCAAAAACCAGATGTGGGTTTCTTTCGGTTTATGTATCAAACTTTGGATACCCTTCACCAGATTAATCACCCCCCCCCCCTATATGGTACCACCCAATATTTTCTTCTTGCGGGTGCACTCTATGCCCATCATGTGAACCCTTCCATCATCCCACCCTGCACGATGGAATTCTATCTCTTCTCCCATGTGCCCATATGGTTGCACTATTGTGCATGGGCTTTGCCACATTCTATCATGTCACTTCTTGGCAAGACTTTATGGCATCCTTTGGACATGGTTGCCCCTGGCCCCCACATGATAGAGGTTGAGGCTAACAATTGTTTATTGTGAGGAATAATTTTTTATGTAACCCGGAAAAATATTTCTATTCATAAATGGCATGGACACTTAGTAATTCAAAAAAGCATGTCCTCCTTATTAATTTATGAATGACCACATTATCAAATGACAGCCCCATGTTCCATTCCATCAATATAACTACTTTTTATTTTCTTGTTTAAATATGAATACCAAAACACATTACTCATCTTCTTTCATCCAACCATGGATAAAACTCTTCCTCCACTCCTAATGCATTAAAAAACATTGTATGGAATGATTTTAGTTAACAATTTGTTCTCCCAAACACATGTATTGGTCATTGAATATCATCACAATAAATTATCTAATTTTTTTCACCAACTTCATCCAATTAGAAGATATTTTATGGATCAACCAAATTCATCATGCAATTATGTATTGCATCAACATCTTCAAATGTTGTAACAAGGTTTCATTTTATGGAACATGTCGTGGAACATTATATCAATTCCACAATCTTATAAATTGTTTTAGAGAATGTACAAGCATACCATCCAATGTCATTTAATACCAGTTCTCCATGTGACATAGGATTTGGAACTACTTCCCCTTTGTAATCTGCGTCACCCCCACAATCACTACATTTACAAACACATTTTGTTACATTATTGACATTAAATGAAACAATATGCACTACATAAGATACTATAAACTAAAAATATTGGCAATACTAGGTCATTCCATCATTTTAGAATAATAAAATTAAGTAAATTCATTGTAATAATTAGTTTAATATAATGAAAAATAAAACATGTAATATAGGATTGTATTATGTAAATCGAGAGTGAAAGAAAACCAAATAATAAGTAATTGAAAGAATGAATCATCAAGAAAAACTGGTGAATATTTGGTCAGGGGAGGCCTATACACTTATATTGACTCATCATTTAATTCACTATAATAAAATGAGTGTGCTAACACCTAAATATAACATTACATAAGCCTAAATAGGTCATTAAACCCATCAAATACAATACACACAACCATAAAAAATTGAGAACATGCCTTGGCCTATATGTTTGGTGATTCTCGTCAACGAAACTGTGACCATTAACTATGTTTATTTATTTTGATTGGTGTATTAAAAAAAGTTAAAAAAATATAGTCTTCCTCTCATAGAAACAAAATATACTATTATACAATTTCATTTCAAGAACATCCCATTCCACTGTATATTCATTCATATAACATTATCAGACATGCCACAAAATATATTTCTTTTTTACAACCAAAATAACACACTTTAAACATCAAGAGTCTTACAATCAACTATAAAAACCACTATCAAACACATATCACTCAAAAAAGCTCAATAATTTTACAGATTGTTTCTTGGACTTAAAAGGTCATTTAGTTAATAAGGCAATCAGATCATTAAATCATTATTTAGATAGAACATATTATAGAAAACATTTTTTGAATCCATATCTAATAATTAAAATTAAAATTAAGATTATCCATTTTAACATTATAAGTATATACAATTTCATACATATATGTATATATAAAGACCATTGAATTTGTATATTGACATATTCTCTGGTAAATATGTGCACATGAATATATATATATATACACCATTGAATATGTGTATAATAATAAAATTTGATGTGAGACACATAATATATCAATAACAAGAAAACTACATAATAATAGAACCATGTAATATGATAAAACTTTTCAAACAATTAAACCCAAAATAATCAATCCCATAAACATATGAATTTCCCAAATAATTTCCATAAATAACAAAACCTAATTTTAAAACATCTAATTCCATATTGCATCCATCGTAAATATTTCTTCAATCAAAAATACAATTTACTCTTATCGATGATAGGTATAATGGAAATAACAAAAAAAATCATTTAAAAATCAACTTAATCCCCCTGAAAAACATAAGATACAAAATTTTCTAAATCCTAGTGAGCCGAAATGAAATTTATACTTTTAAATAATTCAATTTAAAATTATTTATCATGTCATAATCATTATGAAATTTCAAATCTCAAAATCACATTTCTTGGGAAATAACATATGAAATGGAGAGCTTTATAACATCATGATTCTCATGGTCTAACCCAAACTGCTTGACTAGGGACTCCACAATGTAGGGGAGGTTGTGGTGATCCACCATGTTCTCCTAGATCCATCTATACAATTTGAAACCTATTTATGTCACAGTTGTCATAGGTGAACCTAGGTCAACACTTAATTGGTCACCCAGCTGAATCTGCGGTATGGCCCGAGAGGTGGTCTCGATCCTTTTCAGCTGGCGACAAGTGCCAGGGAATCAATAGAGAGCTAGAGGGACCGATTTCTCCCAAAGAAAATAAATAAAGAAGTGGAAAAGTGTAAAAAAGTGCTAATCAAATATATGACATGAAGGAGGAAGAATAACCAACTACCACAATCTAACCAGACCATGTCCAAAACTCCTCGTGACTCTGAGAGTATCTCACTAATAAACTACCAACTCTCACCCATGGTGAGAAAGCACGAATCGAACATGCTATAAAACTAAACATATGAATATACTATATGCGTGAGTATTAAAACTTAGTAGGAGTGCCCATGAATATTTCGTAAGGGTTGGTGTCCATAAAACCAACTATTTTGTACTTTGATTACATGAATGTTCACTTATTATATATTGTTCACTGTTCTACATGAATATAATATAATAATGTCCTGGAATATTTGTTGCATTAATAAGGTCATAGCAGATCCCCGCTATGATGAGAACCTTGAAATGCTATAACAATATTCTTTAATAAAGTTCTGCGGTTGGATGACACACTATGATAGGACACATAGTATACAGACCGTCATGTGCGAGTACTCGTAAGAAGACCAGATTTTCTCTCATGGAGTTCGCACATGGAAATCTCTAAGATGGGAGATTATGAGAACAAACCCGCCAGTAGTAATTCCTCATGTCTTGGTGTCATCGGATATTGCTATTTGCGAGCGTGTGTAATGGTCCATAGAATGGAAGATTATCATTAACTTATGTCATGACTCGCGCACTTAGATTTATTAACGAAAACCGTCACACATACAGTTGGCAGAAAGTAGGGTATGTTGGGTGTGTCACGAGTGAAATTTGTTAATGGATAAGTCGATGAAGGATTTTTCCATTCTATTTATGTAAGTTGATATCTCGGCCCTTTGATTGAAATAGAATTGTCGCATTAAATTACATGGCCATGGTGCAAACGACGAGTTTATTTCAGGTAGTCAAAGAACGACTGATCAAGCATATAGGTTTATAACACTGTCATGAAACCTGCTTGATGAGATATCGAGACAAAGGGATTAAATTACACAGTAAGCGTTCGTATGAGGTGATACATCAATGCGGCATCAACTTCTTTCTCTTGGGTGCCTTGACCCGTTGCTAGACAGTTATCTTGGACTTTAGGCAAGCCCGCCTAATGCCAATGAGAAAGAGGCCTAGAGGGTAACACAGTAAGGGTATCCAAGTATCTCAAGTTGATTAAAGATTATTCTCGTACGTGGTTTAATAATTATTCAAGGAAGCCTATGTTGTTTTAAATGATGGAGGAAAAATATAATAAAATAGGTACACGCTATGTATTATTAAATGTACATGCCCTGTAGTTTTATTTTAGAAAGGAAATGAATAAATGGAAACAAGATATACGCGTCGTGTACATTTAATGTACACGTCGTGTAGTTTTAAATAAAAAACAAGTACACGCCGTGTATTTATTATTATACACATTGTAGTTTTTCCAGTCGGGATTTTGAGTATATAATATCATTTTATTAAATAATATTTATTATAATCATCATGAGCGCATGTCAAGGAATTAATTATTCTACATGGGGGTTTTTAATAAGAGTTAATGAAATAATTGAAACGTGTAACGCGTTTATTTATTATCATAACTCTACAACCTCAAACTCGATTATAAATATCCTCACAACCCCAACTCATTTCCTACACAAGAGAATTGTTGTGCAAAACATCTCTGGAGAATTCTTTCAAGGACGAAAGAACCTCTTCCTCCAAGAATGTTCTCAAGACCGAGAGAGATCCTCTTCCATCGGATCAAAATGATCAAAGGTGGACAACACAAGCAAAGGATTCTCTACGCTAGCACCCATAGAATCCTTTGGCGACGACCAGAGATACAAGGTACATGTGTGGATCACCGATAGAGGGAGTCTACACTTTGCTTCTGCGATGCAACGACAGATCACATCGACAATGTGATCAAGATAATCAACGAAAAATAACACCCAAAAGGTATTTCTTTATAATTAATTAAATTAATTATAATCATCCTATAATGATCCTTGTTTGTGGTTCCGGGAAAAGCCATCTTCTTTGAATTTTTCTTTGATTCGATCTGTGGAGACTTGCGTTTATCGTCGTATTGATCCTAGATTGATCATTGATAATGACAAAAATCCAAGTGGGCACATCCACCCACGGGCTTCTGCTGCACTAGAACCTTCAAATGGTATCAGAGGGGGGTTAAAATGTTGATTATAGTAATTTAATTTTCGTTGATATTTTACGCATTTATATTTGATTCAATTCGAAATATGTCGTTATATTAATCTGAATAAAAGAGATCTATTCTTCCACCTTCGTTTCTTGATTCATATCACAGAAATGACATTTTAATTTTAATTTTGATTATAATAAAATAAATGAATTCATCCGGAGGAGTCTCTATTTCTGTTTGTACAACACAGGATTACACGGCGTGTATTAAAACTACACGTCGTGTACTTAGGTTCAATGAACCGACACTGGTCTGCAAAACCATGTCGTGTGAGTTGATTATGCCTAAGTATTAATCACACTGTGTTGACTCGAATTGAATAATGTGTGGGAACCGGAATACATGACATGTTTGTTGGAACAACACACCGTGTAGTCTGATCCGGTCCAGGTGAAACCGTGTATAAGGAGAAGCCATGTTCTGTGTACACAGGATTGCCAAGTTGGTTACCGCATAATAAGGAAGTACATGGCGTGTATGATTCATCTACACGCCGTGTACTCCAAAATTTCCAATGTATAGAATAAATGCCAAAGCCCCGGCGTGTTCTTTGGAAACAAGGTGAAAAGAAATACACGCCATGTATATATAAACTACACGCCGTGTACTTTTCAGAAATGGAATTTCACCAGGTTTCCTCTAATGTACAAAGACCCATACAATTAATATGGATGAGAGGAATGTCAAGGAAATTCAGAAAGGAATTTAAGATAAAGAATTGATTAATTATAAGATCATAATTAATTTAATTCAAGTGTGACATATCTTAAATGAAAGAGAGATTAAAATAATTTGAATTTTAAATATGCGTAAATGTCGTTGCATGATGTGTATGATCATGAGCTGGACCAAAGACCATTTTTATGTGTATGGTTTCATTTAAGTTTATTTAATTTTAATTTGTTAGCCTTCGAAACTTCTTCTAATAAAATGTAGGGCCTGCGTGCCCATGGTTTCATTATTGTAAACCCATGTAATGGAGGATCTCCCAAGCCAGAGGAGACGGTTCAAATCCCAAAGCCGAGGCGAAACCGATGCAAGAAGATACAAAGGTGGATAGGTGGGAGCTGTAAAACACGAATCAACAGGTTCAAGTTATTTTCCCTAGGTCATGGTAAGCTTATCAAAACCACTAGATAAGCTTACCCGAAGAAGCTCATGATCATGCCATCTTATTTTATTTCTTTCTGATTGCATGGTTTATTTATTATGTATGTTTTGTCGCGATCACATAATTAATAAAATGAACAAGCCTGAAAATATGGAATAAAATAAAAACCGGACTATGCGTAAACATTATCAGAACATGGTTGATCACTTAAGAAATAATCACTTAATATTAACAAGCATGTGATAATGTAAAACTACGCATAAAGACTAAAATCCCTAAATACCATATTAAGTCAGAGAATGCCTTCCGTTACATGATTAAGGTCAAGACTCAATAAATCTATGTGTTTGTCCAACCCTTGTTGGAACACTTACTTTTATAAAGGAAGCCCTTATGAAGGGTTTCAGGTTGACTTTACCATATTACATCAAAAGAAGTAGCCCTTGCTAGACATGATGTAATATTGGAGGCAAGAGTTGAGGAAATCCAAGTCAGGATTTCAGGATTGGGGAGTCCACTCAACAGATCAAGGAACATTAATCTCACAGTTGACAAAAACCAGCCTACCTAAATACCTTCAAATAGCCTGACAAACCCTTGTTGGGGTTATGCGAAGGGAAATATGGATCCTTGCCACAAGAATGTCAATGAAACTGGAAATTCCGAGTTCAATGGTGAGGGCCATTGGGACTTGATAAAATAGTGGGAGAATTAATTAATTCATTCATTATTTCTCATAAACTGTAATCAAGAAAGTACTAATAAATATGCTCTTTTAAATTGTAGAATCAAGATGAAAAACTCATCAACCACATTTTCTATGCAATCAATACTGGATAAAGACAATATCCTCACCGGCAGTAGCTTTCAGGAATAGTTAAGGTGCCTTCAGGTTATCCTACGCCATGAATGAATGTTTTATGTGCTAGAGTCCTCACTTCCTGATTCCCCATCCCCAGGGGTGAGTGATGAAGATTTCCTAGTCTATGATCAACATTTAAACGATGTACACGACATTCAATGTTTGATGCAATCATCAATGTCTAGTGAGCTCATGATGTCTCATGAATACATGGATGCCTATAGAATGCTCGAGCATCTCCATGGTCTATACCATGAGAGAGAAAGACATGAAACGTTTGAGATCTCCAAGGCTCTATTTCAAATCAAGCTTGGAGAGGGTGCCCCACCCAAGCCTCATGTAGTCAAGATCATTGGCTACATTCAGCGCTTGGAGGTTCTAGGGTTTAAACTCCCCGAAGAACTGGGTACCGATCTCATCCTTGCATCACTCCCCCATAGCTTCTCAAACATTTTTGTGAACTTCAATATGAAAAACATTGAGAAGTCTCTGTCTGATATTGTCATCCTCATTCGCCAAGTGGACACTGACATGAAGCGTGAAAATCCTTCTGTCCTCATGGTGAATAAAATGAAAGGGAAGGTGAAGAGCATTATGCCAAAATCTTCTTCAAGGCCTTCCAAGAAAAGGAATATCAAAGGGGAGGCAAAGGAACAAGATTTTGTTTGTTTTGCATGTGGCAAGAAGGGCCACTGAAAGAGAAACTGTACCCAACCAAGGAACAAGGGGAAGCTTCAGGTGAGTTTGTTATCGAATTAAATCTATCTATTTCTACTAATTGGGTATTAGATACTGCTTGTGGTGCTCACATCTGTATCCAAATACAAAAACCAAGTAGATTAAAGAAGATTTATCGAGGGTAGGTAGATCTATGAGCAACCAACGGAGCCAGACTTGCTGTTGTAGCTTGCGGGGACTAACACCTCACATTGCCTATGGGGATGGTCTTGGTTTTGAAAAGATGTTATTAAGTACCCTCTGTAACCAAAAACATTATTTCAGTATCCAGATTAGATACTGATGGATTCATCTTCATGTTAGGAAGTGGATGTTGCTATTTTTATAAAGATAGCATTTGTTTTGGTAGGGAATATTTATATAACGGTCTTTATGTGTTAGACTACACAAACCCTGTAAAGGCAATTGATAACAAAGTTCATTCACATGACTCATACCACACCCAACATTGGCATCACCGGCTAGGTCATGTCAATGAGAAACGTTTGAAAAAATTATATCAAGATGGGTATTTAGATTCTTTCGAACTAAAACCACTTGGTGTATGTCATGCGTGTCTGCAAGGCAAAATGAAAAAAGCCCCATTTATTGGGAAAGGTGAATGAGCTAATGATATTATAGAATTACTTCACACAGATGTGTGTGGACCATTTCCAGTTGAAGCAAGGGGTGGGTTCTCGTACTTCATAACCGTTACTGATGATTTTAGTAGATATGGATATATCTATTTAACGGGGTATAAGTCAGATTCATTTGATCGGTTAAAAGAATACAAGAATGAAGTTGAGAACCAGCTTGGTAAGAAGATTAAGAAACTCCGCTAAGACAGAGGAGGAGAATATCTTAATCTGGACTTCATTGATTTCTTACGGGAGTTTGGGATTCTATCTCAACTCACTCCTCCTTACACACCACAGTGGAATGGTGTAATTGAAAGGAGGAACCGCACCATGTTGGACATGGTGAGATCAATGATGAGTCATGCGAGTCTTCCATTATCCTTTTGGGGATATTCATTACAAACAGCAGTGCACATACTAAACCAAGTACCAACTAAATCGATAAATGGTATTCCATACGAGTTATGGAGTGGACGCAAGGCCATGTTATCGAATTTACATGTGTGGGGTAGCGAACCATTTGTTAAGGATTATTCAGGTAACAAACTCGTGCCCTGAGGCACAAAGTGTATCTTTACAGGATATCCCAAGGAAACAAGGAGATATTACCTATACAACCCCTCATAAAAAAAGGTTACAGTGGCAAGACACACCATATTCCTTGAATGGGAGCACATCTCCAAAAGAGATAGTGGGATCCAGATAGACTTCGATGAATTAGAGTCTCATGATACACATGAGTTTGTACAAGAACAGATTCCACAAAGCCCTGTGGAAGAACAATCTGTTCTAGAGACACAAGAACTGCGTAGGAGCACGTGAGAGGTGAGAGATCCATAATGATATGGTTTTCTTGTCACGGAGGATGGTGGCTCATTATTGGTTGAAAATGATGATCCTCTTACCAACAAGGAAGCAGTTGAAGGCACAGACATTGCCAAGTGGAAAGCAGCCATGAATTCTGAAATTGATTCCATGTACCAAAACCAAGTCTGGATTTTGGTAGATCCTCCAGTTGATGTAAAGCCTGTTGTTAATAAATGGGTATTCAAGAAGAAACTCAACATGGAGGGGAAAGTCAGAACCAACAAGGCACGACTGGTTGGAAAAGGTTTTAGACAGCGTAAAGGAATTAACTATGATGAAACCTTTTCACCGGTTGTGATGCTGAAATCCATCAGAATCCTATTGTCCATTGTTTCTTACCATGACTATGAAATTTTGAAAATGGATGTCAAAATAGTTTTCCTTAAAAGGGAAGCTCCAGAATGATGTCTACATGACACAACCTGAAGGGTTTGTGAATCCAAAGGATACCAACAAGGTATGCAAGTTGCAGAAATCCATTTATGTATTAAATCAAGCATCAAGATTATGGAACATTCATTTTGATGAAGTTGTAAGGGAATTTGGATTTGTTAAGAATGAATGTGAGCCTTGGGTCTACAAGTGGTTTATTGGGAGTGCAGTCGTTTTCCTAATAGTATATGTTGATGACATATTACTAATTGGAAATGAAGTACTTGTCATACAGTCAGGTATGGCATGGTTTCATAAATGCTTTTCCATGAAAGACTTGGGTGAGGCAGCATATATTCATGGGATCAAGATCCATCGTGATAGTTCCAAGAGAATGCTGGGCCTGAGTCAAAGTACATACATTGGCAAGATACTGAAGAGATTCAGTATGGAACAGTCCAAGATGGGATTTTTTCCAGTGTCACATGGCATTCATCTTTCCATGAAAATGTGTCCTCAGACACATGAGGAAAGAAATAGAATGTAAAGGATCCCTTACACATCCGCGATTGGGTCAGTCATGTGTGATATTCTATGCACGAGGCTAGATGTTGCTTACGCATTAAGTGTGTTAGGCAGTTATCAAGCGGATCTAGGAGACCGCCATTGGATGGCAGTCAAGACTATCCTTATGTATCTGAGGCGTACTAAGGATATGTTCCTGGTTTATGGAGGAGATGAGAACTAGTCATAAGAGGATATGTAGATGCTAGTTTCCAGACTGATCAAGATGACATAAAGTCTTAGACTGGATACATCTTCTGTTTGAATGGAGGTGCAGTGAGTAGGAATAGCTCAAAACAAAGTTTGGTGGAAGATTCTACATCGGAGTCCATGTATATCGCAGCTTCTGAGGTAGCTAAAGAAGAAGTATGGATGCAAAGCTTCATCCAAGATCTGGATGTTGTACCGAGCAGTAAAGATCCTATCACACTCTATTGTGATAATACTGTAGCGGTGGCACTTGCATAAGAGACAAGGTCAATCAGCGGACAAAGCACATACTTTGGAAGTATCATCTCTTGAGGGATTTTTCTCAGAGAGGTGAAGTTGCAGTGAGCAGTATTTCCACAGAAGACAATGTGGCAGACTCATTGACTAAAGCCTTGACTCAGCAGAAACATGATCATTATGTGAGGTCTAGTGGACTAAAAGTCGTAGGCAGTTGGATCTAGTCCAAGTGGGAGTTTGTAAGTGTTGGTGTCCTTAGAACCAAATATTTTGTACTTTGATTACATGGATGTTCACTTATTATATATTGTTCATTGTTCTTCATAACTATGATATAATAATGTCCTGGAATTTTTTTTCATTAATAAGGTCATAGAAGATCCCCGCAATGATGAGAACCTTGAAATTCTATAACAATATTCTTAAATAATGTTCTTCGGTTGGATGAAATACTATGATTGGACACATAATATACAGACCGTCATGTGCGAGTACTCATAAGAAGATGAGATATTCTCTCATGTAGTTTTCACTTGGTAATCTCTAAGATGGGAGATTATGAGAACAGACCCGCTAGTAGTAATTCTGCATGTCTTGTTGTCATCGAATATTACTATCTGCGAGCATGTGTAATGGTCCTTAGACTTGAAGATTATCATTAACTCATGTCATGACTCACACGCTTAGATTTACTGAAAAAAACCGTCATGCAGACTGTTGGTGGAAATTAGAGTACGTTGGGTGCGTCACGAGTGACATGTTGTTAATGGATAAGTCGATGAAGGATTTGTCTCTTCAATTTATAGAAGTTGATATCTCGTCACTTTGATTTAAATTGAACTATCACATTAAATTCCATGGCCATGGTGTAAACGACGAGTTTATTTCAGGTAGTGAAAGAATGACGGATCAAGCATATAGTATTATGACACTGCCATGAAACCTGCTTGATGAGATATCGAGACAAAGGGATTAAATTACACAGTAAGCGTTCGTATGAGGTGATACGTCAACTTCTTTCTCTTAGGTACCTTGACCCATTTCTAGATAGTAATCTTGGACTTTAGGCAAACCCTCCTAATGCCAACGAGAAAGAGGCCTAGAGGGTCACACACTAAGTGTATCCAAGTATCTCATGTTGAGTAAAGATTATTCCCGTACGTGGTTTAATAATAATTCAAGGAACCCTAAGTTTTTTTAAATGATGGAGGAAAAATAAAATAAAATATGTACACGTCGTGTATTATTAAATGTATACGCCGTGTAGTTTTATTTTGGAAAGGAAATGAATAAATGAAAAAAAAATATACACGCCGTGTAAATTTAATGTACACGCCGTGTAGTTTTCAATGAAAAACAAGTACACGCCGTGTATTTATTATTACACACCGTGTAGTTTTTCTAGTCGGTATTTTGAGGATATAATATCATTTTATTAAATGATATTTATTATAATCAGCGTGAGTGCATGTCAAGGAATTAATTATTCGACATGGGGGTTTTCAATAAGAGTTAATGAAATAAATGAAACGCGTAACGCGTTTATTTATTTTCATAACTCTACAACCTCAAACTCGATTATAAATATCCTCACAACCCCAACTCTTTTACAACACAAGAGAATCGTTGTGCACAACATCTCTGTTGAATTCTTTCAAGGAAGAAAGATCCTTTTCCTCCAAGAACGTTCTCAAGACGGAGAGAGATCCTCTTCCATCAGATCAAAATGATCTAAGGCAGATAACGCAAGCAAATGCTTCTCCACGATAGCACGTGGAGAATCCTTTGGCGACGTCCAGATATACGAGGTACATGTGTGGATCACCGCTAGAGGGAGTCTACACTTGGCTTCTACGACGCAACGACGGATAACATCGACAACGTGATCAAGAACATCAACGAAGAAAGAACACAAAAAAGGTATTTCTTTATAATTATTTATCTTAATTATAATAAACCTGTAATGATCCTTGTTTGTGGTTCCGGAAAAAACAATCTTCTTTGTATTTTTCTATGATTCGATCCGTGGAGACAGGCATTTTTCGCCGTATTGATCCAGGATTGATCATTGATAATAACAAAAAGCCAAGTGGGAAAATCCACCCATGTGCTTCCGCTGCGCCCAGAACCTTCATATGTCCCAAAAGAAAAATGATTAAATAAAGAATCTAATAATTCCCTAATTGAACTAAATTATATAAAATATGGGTTCACACACACAAATACATTCAAAAAACAATTAATAATTCACTGCCCTTTTAAATTTACAAACAAGTATAATTTTTGAAGGGAAATGGTTAATTACATTTAAAAAAAATGTGAACAATTTAGACATACATAATTTAGTTGTTAGTCTTGAGAAAACCACACACAACACACAATACATAATATGCGATATGGGAATGTAGAAAATGAGGACCAGAAACTGAACTACGCCTCTAAATTATCTCCCGCATACAAATAATCTCTAAATAAAACATGGGTCGAACCTAGGAGCTCATGAACAAACCAAAACGTACTATAACTACGACTCATCCTAAAGGCACGCCCTACTCATTGACGTTATAATGCCCTAACACCCGGTGGTGACCTAAATGGCCTAACCAAGGGACCCAATCCCCAAGAAGAGAAATGTTTGTACTAATGGCCACTAGCCAGTGCGTAATCTAATCAAGTGCAGCAATCGTTGTCCAAATATTCACTCACTATGCTAGGATACCATGTCAACATGTAAAATAAATAAGGTTTAGTCAAAAATGTCAAACAAGAAACAAATTACAATGCACAAACATCATGCACAACAACCCACTAAATTTAGGTGCAGAACTATATCACCCATGAGTCATCCCGAAGAATGTTTCTAAAATTATTTATTTTATCAATGTTT
Organism: Viscum album; assembly: GCA_963277665.1. Taxonomy (NCBI): domain Eukaryota; kingdom Viridiplantae; phylum Streptophyta; class Magnoliopsida; order Santalales; family Viscaceae; genus Viscum; species Viscum album. The sequence continues at coordinate 560,117,067 of OY728147.1, read as the reverse complement.
CTAACAGGACTTGTGCGAATTTTAACAGAAATACCGTTTTTAAGTGGAACCAAAACATTTTCTCAGACATCAAAAGAAAACATTTACCATCAATCAAGAACCACACATAAAAATCCGTGAATTATTTTCAAAGGAAAAGCATGAATTCTTTCAAAATTGTGCATCCGTTCATCAAGAAAATAATTCAGGTACCATGTATAAAATAAATATTTTCATTCACTTCAATCTATTATTCCAAAATTAATTATCTAATACTATTTTTCATTTATTTAAATTAATAAAATATCTAGATACTAATAAATTCTAAATTTAAATGTGATTGAAATGGGTGACCTACATTAAATCATAGCTTGAACAAAACAATATGAAACTCCTCACACAGGCGCACAAGCACCTGCAAGCCGACGACCACAGTTCCTCGAAATTAGCTCACCCATGCGCTGCAGGAAATGTACAACATCTAAAAACCCATTACAACTTCTATATGGAAATCCAAGGAACAAATAGTGTAAAAACCACATTGAAATGATTTCAAAATATAATTCGCACCATCCAAACTATTGTCTAATCCACATTAAAATTTATAAAACAACTCCAATGTGTAACCCACGAGTTACACACCCATAAACCCTTAAAAACAACTTTATATATGATCCATGACAAAACTAATTAGAAACTACATTCACCCCATTCAAAAATTTTATGAAGTCACATACACAATTTATAAAATACATCCATGGGGCATAATAAAATGTGGTATACTTAAAACCCAAAACAGTTCATTTTAGAAATACAACATTCAAGCCCCGCACACCACAAATCTTTTTCAAAAAATTATCCACATCACTTATATATTTTATCAAAATCCATGCACCCTTTATAAGACACAATTAAGAGACTCATCATGGGTTCATACATGATACAAAACCCATCTAGGAAATCCCTTTTGAACACACACACATAGAAACTCCCCATTCAAAACCACATCTCACACCTCATATACAACCCGTAACACATAAACATGTAACAAAAAAATCATACTAAAATCATTTGACAATGTCATGGGTAAATATTTAATCATTATTAAATGAGAAAAATTAAATAAAACAATGTATTTCTAAATTTAATGGGAAGTACAAAGAAATAAATCATCAACCCTGAGGCAGAATGAAAACACATGCCCTAGACCAGTGCACAATCTCATTCGCACCTCAGCCGCTTGATTCAGAAGATTAAACAAACCCTGCACCGTCTAAAAATACAAAAAATAGATGGATCTACTAATAAAACAACCCTTATCATTTAAGGTTTGGGTAAAAAATCAAACTCATTAAGGAAATATTGTACCAAGGTAGAAGAAGGGGAAAAAGGTACCGAATGAGGGAGCTTTACTGGAGAGAATGTTCATGTAGTAAGGAGATCGTGTTGAGGGGTTTCATGATGGGGGTTAGTGAAGGGGGGAGAAGAGGAGACCTAAAACAACCAGAGAGCATGGGTTGAATATTCTTCGGGAAGGAGGGAGTGGGTTGGACAGCCGATGTAGTGTAGTTGGAGAACATACATTGAGGGAGGTGCGGTCATGACCGGTCAGTCAAGCCAAGGGAGGCGCAAGGGGTACATTGGTGGTTCAATGCACAGTGGAGTCAGGATGGGGGATCAATAGAGGGTGGCACCGAGATGGGGGGAGGAAGCGAGAGGCAATGTTCAAAATGGTGTGGGCGGTGTGCAGAGAATTTCGAATAGGGAGGTGCACTGGAGGTGTCTTGGGGTAAGAGAAGGGGGTGGGGGCCACGCTAATAGATTTCAACACTCCCTTTTTTACTCCACAATAAGATAAAAACTAGATCTAATAATAATAATAATAATAATAATAATGATAATAATAACATAATGATAATATTTCCTTAATAATAATAACAACAACAATTATATGAATAATAAATTCTTAAAAATAATAACAACAATATGAATACTAATAATAATAATAATAATATAGCATTAAAATAATTCATAATTATATCTTTTATTATTATTAATTTTAATATAATATTTATATTAAAAATAATAATAATAAAACTATTAATATCAATTTCATGATACAAATGAAAGTAATAAAAGTATTAATTTCAATTTAATAATAATAATAAATTTATTAACCACAATACATATTTTAAATAACATAATAAATCAAAAATAACACTCATTAAAATTTTCTGAAGGCATGCAGATCGTGTCGATTCCAAAGCGGAGCCACGTGGGGTTTCCAAAACATGCTCCACCTGTGCGCCCAATGATGTCAACAAAAAAACATGAAAGTTTTTACGTATCCAAAATTTTTTTCATTTGAGACTCATCCTAAACCCCAAAAATATTTTTAAAATACAATGAAAATAACAAAATAAAATAATTGAACGGTTGGGGTGTGACAAACTTCCAAACCATAATGCTTTATGCCCTCATAAATTCACAACAAGATCTAGACCCAAAGATAATACTTATCAAGTGTCAGCCACCTCCAAAAGTTTTAGTGCCTCCAATTGATTGATCCAAATAGAAACTGAAAACCGATGAAACACAACTCATCCGTAAAAACCAATCACCTTAATCGTCACCAAGCAGAACCAAAACCATCTAATTCAACCTAGGAATGAATGAAATTAAACCAGATATGAGACTTATTCATATAATACTAGTCCATAAAAACAGTTGGATGTATTCTAATTCCAATGTTTACACAATAGGAAGAACCTAGGATTAAGTGGTTCAGCACAATACCACCCACCACCAAAATGATATCCTGAAAAATCTCTGATATAGACACGGGTAAGCCCATATGGGATCCCCACCATAATGATTGGACTAATAATAAATCACTTCAGGTGTAACTTTGTGAGACCCACTGTGGGTATCCCCACCATATGAACTGACGAGGTTAACCGATATTGGAAACATTCCACACAGACCCAAAAACCCCCGCCATGAGGGGGGAATTAATAGAGCATCGAAACTATTTCCATATCCATATCAACAACGTCGCACCCTCTAAAGAACAAAAACTATGCCACACTAAAAGAAAGGATTAAATAATGGCCCTTATTCCCCGATGGGGTTCTCCAGACTCTGTGTTAGCTTCAATATGGTACCTATGGATAAATCAACGATGATAGAAGAATCTCTTTCCTCACTGTTAGGCTTCATAAATTTCCGAAAACAACACAAAAACCATAATTTCAAAATACACTTTTCAATTAAAAAAGGTTTCAAAGAGGGTCATCCATAACCATTCTTACAACTGAAGGAAAAGAAACACCATAAAATGTTACAAGATATTACCACCACATCCAAGGAACACTACAAATTGAAAACTGTAAACTAATACCCAATAATTGCCATACTCCTACTGACGAGCTGAGGTAACATTTGATGAGCTAGTACAGGCTTCAACCCGCTTCATGGAAACACCTCGGCAGAATCACTACATGTGACCATGATGTCAACAGGTGTGGCGGGGTCTCAGAGCACTTGGGTATGTTGGAATCTTGTGACCCTGCATTCCACACTGATGATATGTCATATTGTTACACTCAGAAGGTGTTTATTGTAGGTCCAAAGGCCTTTTAATTCCGATAGGAGACCCACCTGCATTAGGGTGCTTATCAATCTTCCTCCCTCCATCCTCTGTAGTGCTTCCAAAGGTCAGGGGAGGAATCACAAACTCATGTCTTCTTTTAACTCAGCTTTAGCCAAGAAGGATTTTTCCACAACATTTAATAATGTGACTAGGTTGAGCTATGCCACTTTTGACTGTAGTTCTGGTCAGATTCCATACTCAAATTTATGTGCCTTCCCAAAATCATTTTCAACAAAACATTGGTTGTATGGAACTAGATCTATGAAATGTTGATATAATTTTTGTACCGATTAAATGCCCTCCTGAAGTCAACACAACTTCATCCTCTTCATCAGATTATCAAATCAGATAAATGTTGTTGGAGAAACCATGACTTGTAGAACTCCCACGTGAGATCTTCTCGAGGCTTGAGTCATGACTCAGACATCCACCACATCCATGTTGTAACTTCAAGCATAAAAGTATCCAACTTCAACATTATTGACTCAGTAAACCCAAATAAACTAATGTTCCCATCAATCATCCGCAACCACTCCTCCACCTCATGTGGATCTTCTAGACCATAAAAAAGTCTAGGGTTCATCTACTGGAACTTGAGGACGTATTTTTTGGGTTAATCAACTAATGGATTTTCTATGGGTGCACCACCAGATACCACACCCTAGATATTCATCAAACCATCGTGGGGGTGAACACTAAGGTTAAAAGAGACAAATAATTAATCAAACCATGTTCATTGTGAATTCGAATTTGAATTTTCCCAATTTCCAAAAATATAACCTTTCAAAAAAATTATTAGATATAAAGAAGACCGAAACGATCCACAAGGAGAAACTAATGTTCATGCGTGACTCAGACCTATGTTAGGAAGCCATACGCCAGTCACGCCACATTCATAAGGAGCACTCTTAGGTAATGTACTGGGATCCACATGGCTTTCCAGGCCATGCGATCTCTCAAAGGTCACTTGCTCGGCCCCCAATTGATTTCCCTATATAAAATAAATCAAAGGAACCAAAAAGATTCTAAAAACCTTGGCATTCCATGGTAACCCGAGATTCATTATGAAGAAGGGTTCATGATGTCCTTCCCAATCCTACACCACATGTTCAAACAAATATACTACTCTTTCCATGAAAACATCAAAAAAAGTTTTGCACTCTTAAAAATAAGGTCCACTCAAGAGGAAAACTTCTCTAATAGCATTTATTCATGAACCAACCCGGGTCGACCCTCAAGTGGTCACCTGAGCTGATCCATTGGAAGGCCCGAGAGGCATTCCCAATCCTCTTGGTATAGAAAAAAGAGCCAACACATCAATATAGAGAAAGATGGAATGGTATCACCAAACTAATGTAAATAAATCAGCGTTTAAAAGTAGAATAATGAAATGAAAATAACTGACACGAAAAAAAGGAACAACAACTAACAACAAAAAACTTACCTGACCATGACCAAAACTACTCTTGATTTCGAGAGTCATTCACCAATCCACAAAAAACTTTTGTCCACAGTGATCAAGCTCGATTCGAATCTACAGAGGAAACTAAAAATATGAAAACACTATAGGCATGACTAATATAACTCAGTAGGCATGCCTAACAGACTATCCCTAAAGAAATACCTTTAAATAATAGATTTTCTAATTCCTTGTTGAACTAAATTATATAAAATATGGGTTCCCGCACACACATACATTTCCAAAAAAAGTAACAAATAATAGAACTTTTAAATTTGAAAACAATTTCAATGTTTAAAGGGAAAATGTGCGTTAAATTTTGAAATTTTTTTTTGAAACAATTTAGAAATCCAAATTTTAGTTGTTAGTCATGAGAAAAACCGCACACAACACACAACCCGGAATAAGGGAAATGATAAAGAAGCAAATGTGGAAAAGAAACTAAAATAGGCCTCTCAATCGTCCACCACATACAAATAATCCCTAAATAAAACATGGGTCAATCCTAGGAGCTCGTAATCAAAACAGAATGTACTATACGTGTGACTCATCCTGAAGGCATGAATTACTCAATGATGTCATAATTCCCTAATGCTCAGTGTTTACCTTCATGGACTAACCATGTTTCCCAATACCCTAGAAGAGGAAATTCCATTATAGGGGCCACTTTCCAGTGCGTTATCTGAACAAGTGCAACAATCGTTTTCTGAAGATTCACTCACTTGGCCAGGTTCCCATTAAAAGATGAATAATAACAAGTTTTTAGTCAATAATGTCACTCTTGCAACAAATTCCAATGCCCAAACTACACACACAAAAACCCATAAAATCCACGTGTGCAACAAGATCATCCCTTAGTCACCCAAAAGAAAGTCATCCAAAATAATTTATTTTATCAATATACAAAACAATCCTTGTGTAACTTTTAAAAGAAACACCATTTTCATGTGAAAAAAATAACATTTTTATTCATAAAAACAAAACATTTACCCTCAAACCAAAACCACACAAGAATATCTGTGGAATATGTTCAATGGAAAAATATGCATTCTTTCACTGTTGTGCATCAGTTTATCATGAAAATAATTCAGGTGTAGTTTATAAAGTAAACATATTCATCTACCTGAAGATATTATTCCAATATTAAATATCTTGTAATATTTGTCATTTATTGAAATTAAAAAAATACCATGAAACTAATAAATTATAAATTTAATGGAGAGTGAAGTGGTGGACCAAACTTGAATTACAGCTTTAACACAACGATGTGAGACACCTCAAAGAGGCTCACTAGCACGCACAAGCCTACTACTACAGTTTCACGAAATTACGTCGCCAATGTGCTATAGCAAACATACAATGTCTAAAAATCCAAAACCTTTGACTTATGACAATCCAATGAAAAAATGGTGATAAACCCACCTCGACATGTTTTCAAAACATACTTCACACCATCCCCACTATTTTCTAAACAACTTTAAAATTTATAATACAACCCCATAGTGTAACCCATGACTTACACATCCAAAACCCCTTCCAAACCCATTTTAACTTTGATGCATGACAAAAACTAATTATAAATTCCTTTCATACCATTCAAAAAATTTATAAAATAACTTACACAATTTATAAAATATATGCAAGGGGCATAATAAAAATGTGTATACTTAAAACCCAACCCATTTCATTTTAGAAAACCAACATTCATGCCACACACACCACAAATATATATCAAATCATTCTCCACATCACATATATATTTTATCAAATACCATTCAACCATTATAAGACATAATTAGGTTAATAATCATGGGTTCATACATGATACACAACCCATCTAAAAAAAATTCAACATGAACACAACTACACCCCTTTCAAAAATACATCTTGCACATCATATACAACCCATAGTGCATAAACAAGAAGAAAAAAATCATACTAAAATCATTAGACAATGTCATGTGTAATTATTTAATCATAAAGAAATGAAAAAAATTCAAGAAACTAATGTAGTTTTAAATTTATAGGTAAATGCAATGAAATCCAACCTTAACCACTAGGCGGAATAAAATCCCACACCCAAAATTGTTGCAAAATATCATTCACACCTCAATGGCATGCTCAAATGAACAACCAATAACATTTCATGTTTGGAAAAAACATCAAAGTCAATAATAAAATCCATTACCAATGGGGTAGGAAGGAAAAAAAGGCACTGGAGGTGGGAGCTTCGTTGGAGAGAAGGGTCGTGCAGCAAGGAGATCGCGCCAAGGGGATGCACGCTGTGGGTATGAAAAGGGGGAGAAGGGGGCACCAAAAATAGATGGATATAAGGGGGCTCATTGGATCAGGGAGGGAGGGAGCGGGCTGGACGACCAGTGCAGTTCACGAGGATAGCCGACGTCGAGGGAGGTGCATTCACGGCTGGTTAGGTGAGCGGAGGGAGACATGGGCGGCCCATGTGGGTGGCTTAATGGAGGGAGATTCTAGGATGCATGATCAAAGGAGGGTGGTGCTGGGATGGGGGAAGGAAGCCGAAGGTGATGTTCAAGATGCGGTGGGTGGATGGGAGAGAAGTTCAAAAAGGGAAGTGTGTTGGAGGCACTACAGGGTAGGATAAGGGGGTGTGGGACATTAGGTATCAACGCTACATTTTTTCAACTAAAATATAATAAAAATATGAAATAATAATAATAATAACAAAGAAACAAAATTATAATAATACAATATTAATAATAAAAATATAATGATAATAATACCATAATAATAATAACTATTATTATAATAATTGTAATTAAGTATTCTTTATAATAACACTAATAAGAATAAGAATATAAAAAATATAGCATTAATACAATTCCTAATGATAACATTAATTAGAAATAAATGTTTTTGTAATATTTATAGTAATAATAATATTAATAACCAGAAAAAATTAATATAATCAATGTATTCAGTGAATTTTAATATTTAGTAAAAATAATTTGCAAAATTTAATTTTTAAAATAACAAAAAAATCACAATCTTCACCCATATTAATTTTTTAAAAGAAGGTTGATCGTGCTAAAGCCAAAGCAGAGCCGCACAGGGTTTCCAAAATGCGCTTCACCCATGATCCCAATGGCGTCAACTAAAAAACATGCACTTTTTAACATAAACCAAAATATATTTGTCTGAGACTCAACCTGATCCCCAAAAAAAATTTAAAATATAATGGAAATAACAAAATAAAACAATAGATTGGATGGGGTGTTACAAAAAACCAAACCCTCCCCAACCACCCATGAAACATAATAATTAAAAATATGAAGTAATAGTCAAATTAAATTACATGATAACGTAAGGTAGGGGTGTGATAATTCTATTCATCATATAAATGACATGTGAAACTGAAAAATATGGATAATTATTCTATCCTGTATTCATTAATAACATTCCAAATGTGTATCATTACATAGATTATGACACCATTTAATCAAATTTGGTATATTATATTCCCAAGAACATGAACTTAAAATTATGTCATTTCATATAACTCTACCTAACTCATAAATAAAATCTATAAAACCACCTTTTTCCATGTGTTTCCAATAATATCTCTAATGTAAAACTCTAGAACTACCACTAACCACTTATATAATCCTCTAAATATTTAATTTAAAATGAACATACTATGATCCTCACACTTGGTCCAACACAGTAATGGATTCATGAAATTATCATTCGATGATGTATTTATTTGATGTATCCAACCTTAATTGTCATGCCAAAAAGACATGTTCCCTAATGATAAATATAAATTCGATGGTTTCCTTGAAATCCAATAGAAATATAACAAATATTGTAGATTTGAAATGTGTATTTAAAATGAATTTACGGATAATCAATTCATATAACTATCCGAGTATTGTTAGAAACTCAATCCTATCATCCATGTTATGTTGTTAATGCCTAAAAATAGCTTTACATCAATCACCAAATTACATAATATGTCCAATTACATGAAATTCATTTTGGAATTTAACTGATATCCTAAATAATATATTGTAGCAAATTAATTCTCTCCATATGTCTTATTTTTTTATTGAGTAATATTTCACCCACTATGGTGAAAATAAAACCACCATTATGGTTTTTACATTACAATGAACTATATGTCTCTGAAAAAAATTACTTCACTTAAAAAATTGGATTTCAATATTCTAATTGAAAAATTTGTATCTAGAGCCATGAATCAAATTTGTCCTTTCATGATCCCACTATATTATAAGATATTATCTTTCTTCATAAAAATATATTTTTTATCTCTCCCACTATCTTAGTTAATTATCATATTACTACTAATGATAATTATTAGTTTAAACATTCTATTTTCCATGATTCAAATTCGAATCATTTATTAGAAATAAAATGGATCCCAATAAATGCTGGTGGTAGTGACATAGTATAGTTTCATCATATCCTAAATTACCTGCTATAAATTACTCTATATTGTTAGAATATATTATTTATTACATAGTTATTAAAGAACATATATGAAAACGGTATTTTGAATGTCTACAATAAATATATAATACATCTCATTAATAAAACATATCTCTATTTTATGAATAATGATATGTTTTTTTACCATAAACCTCAATCTAAATTAAATGATCTATAAATACGTAGTTTATAGGACATAAATCATACCATCATATTAAATTATACATCATTTCCCAAGTGCATTCATTTATTGATTGGGTATTCCTAAAATTTCATAGTGGAATATCATTTAGTATATTATGATACCTCAAGATTCTCAATAAAATAATTTACACTATCAATCATGACTAACTGCATAAGATTTTTTGATTATATATGAGGTTTCATGTTTATGAATGATATGTATGTCATGTATGTTAGATAATTAGTTCAAAACAGTCTATTCATAATTAAGGGTATATACATTACACCTTATAATTTTAAATCAGAAAGAAATATCATTGGAAAACTGGTAATGAGTCTTACAATTATATTCATCCTTTATTTACAATGATGGATAACAATGAATAATGTTTTATTAAACTACTCTTAATGTGTATTTTATAATAAATATCCAATAATTTCAATAGAAATAATGTATTCATATATTCAATTTAATATTGAGATAATTGTTTTGGTAATAATTAACACAAATAATATTTCAACTACAATCCATCCACAGGGAAATAAAATGAAGTGTGTTTTTCTTTTTTTGACAAATGAATTACACTTTATCAACAACTGGAGGAAAATAACAGTCTTTTTATGTCACAAGATTATCACTGCAGACTTGGAAATCATTATTTCTCAACTATTGAGAGAATACAAATTACAATTTTAAATTTTTTGTCTTCTTATACCAATTATATATGAATCACCCTTACACAAATACATGAATAATAGTAAATAATTTTTTGTATGTTGAATTAAAATAAAAATGTATGATATTAATATGATGTGAAATTGAAACGTTATATAATACGATGGATATATTACAGTTGTATATAATATTATTTTTTAGTTTTTAACTAAATGTAGTTTCCTTTCAAATGACCATTATATTGAAACATTAATAAATTATACATATGTTCTATAGTGAATCGGGCATATCATACATGGATATTATAATTTTTTTAATTAATATTCAACAAATTACATGAAAACATTCCTAAAGAAATAAAAATTTAGTTTCTTTGGAAACTGGGAACATAATAATCCAATATTCTAATTGATCATGAAAGCATCCAAGAATTATATTACCCTATATTACTATTTAAATACTTGCCCTAAAAAACATTTTTTAATAACATGGAGAATGGAAACATATAAAACGGTGAGATCAGATTCATCTAATAGGTAAATATAAGAGATATAAATTATGTATAATTTTAATTAATAATATTATCATAATGGTATGTGATAGTTAGAATAACATTAAATTTTCATACCTACACTATTATATAACAATAATTCTCAGTCAGAGGGACGCCTCTGACCCTTTATTAGAAGAAATGAAATGTACATGTGAAAAAGTTCAAGATTACATGCATACTGTGCATTCACATTATGATTTGGAGTCCATAAGACATTAATGATAACATAATCAATGAACATGATCTAGGAGATTATAAAATTTGATTAAAACATATATTTTTAGGGAACAAGTAAGAATAGAAAATATTATTACATTGATAACCCCAAATAAATTCATTTCATTTTACGGTAGGGATAAAGATCCATGTACCTACATCATGATTGGGCTAACCACTAGTGTACCTTATTTTTTAAGATTGGTCTTTACAACTATATTGACATGTCATATGATTGGGATGACCATCCATGTAACTTCGTATATCATATATCAGTTATCTTTACCCAATACATTAGATATAGATATATATCCCAATCATCTCATAATAACTATCAATATTTATATGTGGGAAAAATCATAAAACATTCAGCATATTATTACCAATAAAATGTGATTTTTTTAATAAACACATATTTATATAATAACCCATTAAAAATATATTTGTTTTCAATTAATTTCATCATTAAATAAACAAATAAATTAATTTTATTTAAAATCGTTTTTTTATGGTATAACCCATCAAACAGAAACCATTTTCATTTAAATCATCCCATCACAACATCTTCCATTCATCGAAAGCATATGAATGGAATCCTTATATCAAATGCCCAGTAAGGCATAATTACAGAAAAAATGTAATATTGGGTATAAAATTGTTGTTATCATTTAAATCATTTATTGATTAAAATATTCCATCCTCTTTAAATATTTATTTTGTAAATATAAATGATGTTTTGTTGTAAAATAAACATAAAAACCTATTAATAAATATTTTAAATCTAAATAAAATAGTATTAAAAAAAATAAAAATATTTTTATATAATAATGAATGTAAAATATCTTTTAAAATAAAATGAAATCATTTTTATTTTTTGAAATCATGAAATTGGAATAAAATACATTTCTGACCCATGAGAGAGATAAAGTCAGGTTTTCTTAAAAATTATTTTTAAATTCTATTAGGTAAAAAAGAGTAGAAAATCATTTCACTATTTGAATATTTAATGAGAAAAACGTGGAAATGAAAACAGTAAGAATTATATAGAGGTAGATAATGAGATTTACCATTGGACGCATAATCATAATGTTTCCCAATAAATGATGAAATTGTATCTTAAAATCATTATCAATTTGGTAAAATTGATTAATGAGCCGTATAAAGTGATAACTTATTGAAATATAAAATATCATGAGGATTAATAAAATCATGATACTAGACATAAAATAGGATGTATATAAACCTCTCGAAATAATAGTGGTTCATAATATAATGTACCTATCAAATAATGAAAATTGAGAAAAAAATAAATTATCAATTATGTAATATTTGAACTGTAATCTCCCTGAATGGGGGATCATCTAATGGATAAGAAAATGATAATTTTTTAGTTATAAAAATCACATAAATAATTAATGGTCTATACATACACCACTGAATAGATTCATTGGGTGAATATGGATGGTGTGTCATGAAAATTAAAAGTGAAATGAATATTTGTTACCTAATGGTGTTACTTAAATTGTACTGATTCAAATATCCTATTACATAAATTGAAATTTTTTATATATAATATTCTATATCAATATTCTTGTATATAAAAAAAAATATTAATTTATTATGACATATTATTTTTTATTAAAAATTCCATCATAATGTAATATTTTAGTTATTAACCGCATTTTTATCTTATAATTTTTTATTTGTTATATTTTTTGTTCTATTAAATTGAACATGAAATTATTAAATCTATAATGAAAAATATAGAATAAATATAAAAATATTAATTTTATATGTATTTAATTTTATACATAAAATTTATTGAGTGAAAATAAAATACATCATTCGTGGAGATGGTAGTCCATTGGTACTCATTAATATTGTTTATAATTATCATTTCAGTTAGAAATAACAGAAAGAAATTAATATAAATTATTAGTATTGAATAATTATGTTGTAATATATATCACATATTTTTATGAAAAACATCTGTATTTCATCCCAATTAAATCATTAATAAATTACATCGATTCGACTATTAGTAGTAAGCTGTAAACATGAACAACATTATCGTATTCCAAAAATAATGATTATCAATGTCTGTGTGATATAAAAATTTCCAAATAATAATAAAATAATTTATTCCATATATATCATATACCAACATAAAATCCATCATATTTACTAGCCTTAATTGAAGATAATGGATGAACAAACATCATTGGTTCGAGAGGAAGTTCTCTGCCTTACAAACGGATGAAGATTTTGAATCCCATTAAATTGTTGTGCAGATTGTAGGAGGTTGAAACATTAATATAAAAAATGTATGTATATGTATGATTTTGTGGCTATTATATTATCATGTTATAATAGGAATTTAAGGGTGTTGAGGAAGAAATAAAACAAAAATGGTCATTGATCAACGATACATCTTCTTCAGGTACCCCCCTTAGGATTTTCAAAATGTCATACATGGTTGTATTTATGTACAAATTAAGGATTTTAGGATTATGGTATGGATTTTGGTAAGTGACATGGGTAGATTGTGATTGATGTAAAGGGAACGAGAGGTGTTATTATATAGGGAGAGTGAGTTCCCTTTAATAGTTGAGAAGCGATGACATTCTTGTAAATACTCACAATTATTCACTATTGGGAGGTCAGTATTATCTCATGTAGATCAAAATATTATAATTAAAGGATTTTAGGTATTATATAATTGATATAAATGTACACCAAATAAAAAACATGTTTTATACATTTTCTCTTTTAACGTCCATCTATCCCTTTTTGTACTTTTTTCACTACATTAACTTGTTGTACAACTATCATAATTTATTTACTTTAAATAAATTAAAATGGTAATTAGAAGTTAATTTGAAACCAAACATTCTAAATATTATATATAATTTATAAAATCAAAATCATATTAGTTCTGAAAATTAATTTTATAAGAATCACTTGTTCAATACAAAAACAATTATTTAACCATAAACATGCTAAATATATTTTTACTATTTAATAAAAAATATAGTAATTATAACAGGATATTTTGTACATTAATTGATCATAATTTATATTAAATAATATTTAAAATTACTACTAATAAGATCATATTTTTTATTATTTTTAAATCAGTTTATAAAATATAAATTATTGCAAAAAGCATTAACATTAATTTTGAAATTATTGAATTAATTTAAATTTTTTAAATTTCAAGAAATTGATGAAATTAAGATATAATGCCTTTAACATCTACTTATCATGATATATTAGTCTAAAAATTAATATAACATTATATTACATTCAATTTAATTAATTTTTATTATTTTTTTAACATTTATTTTAATTTTAACAAAATAATTTATATTATTGTGTTTCTCAAGAATTTAAATAATTTTTTCCATCTACAAATAATTAAACTAAATAATCTTGATATTAAAAAAAAATAATTTTAACCTATTATATATAACTGAGTATTTGTTGTTTTATTCATTCCAATGGTTTTATACATATTAATATTAAGAAAATTTTATTTTTTGTCTTTTAATAAACATAATATTATATATATATATCATACTCAATTGAATGTGAAATGTAATTTAAATATATTTAGTGATATGATGATAAATATAAAAATAAAATAATTCAATAAAATTAAGATAATATTTTAAGTCATTTACACTCATATCATTCTATTTTACCAATTGTTGAATCAATTTTTTACTTAAACCATAATAATAAAAAATTTACAGAATTTAGTAATCATTATTGATAAAAATAAATATGACTTGATTATACATTATAATTTATTTTTATTTCTAATATGGAATCCATTTTTCCAATTTCAATTCTTATAAGTGGACAAAAATATCTTTTAAAAATATACAGTAAAGGTGACACGAATGTGATTTTTTTGGAACATAATATGACTTGAATGTGTCACCCAATTAATTCCCCTTGTGAATTAATTAATATTAAAAGTTCACAATGGATACATGACATGTAATAATATTAAATAATCAATGGAATGAATAAAATAAACAATCATAGTAACATAAAAATCCATCAAAAATTACATATTTCAAAAAATTTATAATAAAATGTTTCTAACTTCCTAGGAATTCAAGGTGTCCTCAATGGTAGATCAAATATATCTATATAACAATCTCAAAGTCATGGAATAAATAATATTTAGATGTTTTACATGTATTACACATTCAACTACTTCATCAAGAATTTCATTGTTTATCATTATTAAAATAATGAAAACATCTTGTTCTCAACTTCTTATGCACAGGAAGAATGATTGTTGAAATGCCAAAGACTCGTGTACCACAAGGATCCCCCAATTGATGTTTTACAAGGAATCTGTAATATCGGATGCTTCATAAAAAATATATTAAATTTTCTAGAATCTCTAATTCATAGGAAAGACTAAAATCTATTCCCATTATTCATATATTAACTGAGACTCTATAATTTCATTTGCAGTATTATAAGGGAAAAAACCTTGTAGCTGTTCCAAAATAACACCACTTCAATTCATGTATTTGAAACAATGGTAAATCACCTCCCATAAATATTAAACAAAAACAATTTCCAAGCCTCATCTAAAAATAAATAGTAGTGCTAAAAATAAAAGTATGTTAAACCAAATAACATGCTAAGAGATCCATTGGAAGCAAGAAAAATAGACTGAAAAGGCTTCCAATATGAGTCAATCACATAAGATGATCCAATCAAAATATGGGAACAACTATCCTCTAAAAAGATCAAATATGGGGGCACATCATTAAATTACCACCGAAACCTCATTTTCATCTAGTCAAGGGGATAATATTCTATGATGTAGCCTCATTCTAAATATCTCACAATATACCAAAAGACACCAAAAATTTTGTGAACAAAATAATATCATGTTAGGAAAAATAATACCATTGACTGTGCCACCATACAAATTCATCCATATCTTCTACAATAAAACCCAATTATCGGAAAGTATCCTTCAAAACCAAATAATTAGCTTCATTTATAGGGTATGTCTCAATAATTAATACCATCATCACGTATATATTCATCCCCCATTTTAGAAAGTTGTAATTTTATAATTTCTAAATAAAATTACACATTGACTACACCATATACAATTTTAATATAGTTTCATCTTATTTCCCCATATAAGACACCAATTTATCTCTTAGGTCCCCCATGAACCTATATGAATCTTTCAATGCAATATATAATTCTTCATAAAAACATAATACTTTAAGAAGAAATTCACATTAGTGAGTGATGAAACGTCAATGTTTTTATTATCAATTTGGAGGGATATATATTTTTAATCTTATATGTATCAAAGGATCTACTAAATACTATAATTTTAATGTTATAATAGTCTCTATATTTCAAATACATCTTGGGATACAGAGTGAAGAAACCATCTGGTCCAGTTATTGGGGTTTTCCCATTCCTCGAACTTGATTTCAAAATATTTTGTTTAATATGACATGTTTGATCAATGATATCATTTAAAGACTCATTAGACTGAGGTAATTATATTTAGTCATCCTTTTGTATTCTTTTATGTGGTTCATTGTGTACCTCATTATCTCCCATACATGTGAGGGAGATAGTGATGTAACCTATAGGGATATCAATAGCTTCAAAAAAATCGATATATCATTTTACCCAAATGAAAGACTCACAGATCTCACTATATTGTTCTAATAAATTTATAATTCCTTACACTCATCATACATATCTACACCATCATAATTCCCACCATGAGGTAAATGAACCCCGTAAGGGAAAACATCAAATTTGAGTTTATCATTGTACTCTTTCAGGGGTTGTTTTATACACATTTAAACCCATGTGACTTTATGCGAGATAGGTCATGCTTCCATATTGAATCAATCCATATATTAATGTCCATTATTATGGAAAGTACTATAGTAATCAGGGAGGTTCTTATCAACCACTTCCTAAAAGAAACCATGATAACAATTTGGAATCTTGGTTTGGGATTGGTGATATCAAGAATTATAAATCATAGTCCATACTCTATGAACCATAGTTCTTGAGAGGTTCTTGGTGGAATGGTATGGAATTATGTTATTTATAGAAAGTCTATAAACTAGAAACCTAAAATCTAGTTTAATTATTTGATGAAACATCCTAGGGATACTGATCCATATCCGATCAGTGGGAGATTCATGGGAGGGATAATAATAATGGGTAAATATATTAACATTTATTGATCACCCCTTAAAACCATGAGCTCCACACCCAAATACTATACTACTCATCATTATAAGAGAGAATGAATATGACATTGGTTGTGTTTTATAACCTAACATGAAATCCTAGAAATCCAATTACATCAATAGATTTTTTTAATAACACGATTGATGGTTTTCATTTAAAATTATTTTAATCAATAAAAAATTTTAAATAAAAAGATTAATATTTTCCTCTATTTTATGATAAAGTGATCACCCATTTCCTATGGTGACAAATGTGTTTTGGCTCTACTTGAGGATTATCTTCTACAATAACTTTTACAATTGGATTAGTATTTTTTTAATTCTCCAGTAACAACATAACTGAAGGATTGATGAAGTGAGACAGGGTTTCATTATTTTTTCCCCAAGAGATGATTAATCGGTGAAGCCCTCTAGATGTCATCTTTTAGGATACAATTTTTATGAGAAATATGAGCTCTTAATGTAAAAATTATTAAAAGATTCCAAATATTTTTGTCAATTTTAAAATAAGAAATTAAAATCAATGACCTAAATTTGATAATTATATGTGTAATCAAGCTAATGATATTTCACATAAAATTTAAAATAGAATTTAATGTTATAAATAAATTAAATTAAGTGTAAACTATAATTTAAAATTAATTTTTTTTCAATATTATTAATAAAATAAAAATTTCAGAAAAATACAATAAAATTATGTTTATGAAAACATTGACATTATGAATTGAAAAATAATGTTTATTTCATAAAATTTATATTCTTAATATGATAACATTAAGTATTTTTTTTAATAAAAAGACAAAAATTAAATTTTTCGATTAAATATAAATTTGCAATCCTATAATGTCATTAATGAAAATTATGTATGTTTTTATAAATGTGATTTTTTTATATAAAAATAATAAAATTAATAAATAAAAATTAGTTATACTATTTATATCTCTATGTTTAATACATAGTTAATAATATTATTTTTTAAAATTACGAAATTAATTATATATCATGTTTTTTAACATTTTTTTGAGTGTGACACAAGATAAGAGAGTAGTTCTAATCAATGAAGATTAACTTTGTGTTTCATATAAAACATGATTAAATTTTTTTTGTGGGTAAATAAATCCAAAATATAAATTTAAATAATATAAAAAATAAATATCATAAATACATAGGGTGTAACATTCTACTCCCCTTAAAATAAATTTCTCCCTTAAAATTCATCTTAGGTGTAAAAGGACTAAAATTTGAGAATTCATTCATAGAAAACAAAATATTAAAATTGGATAATAATACATTACCTTTAAAAATATAATGGGATGATTGATCATCATATAAATTAACACATTATAGGTTTCCATATAGTAGGACTTATATGGGAAGTGAAACCATGGGCATAGAAGGGAAATATAACACCAAAATATAGATACAATGTGATAAAGAACATGGTTTCGAGAATTTCAATGATCAAAAATCCATAAACCAATGAGAATTTAAAAGGTTCACTGATATGTTAAAAATTATCATAATAGAAAAAAATGACATCGAGATAATTTTGTTAATGATGTAAAAATTTAACAATAATATACATTAAATTGGTTTCAATCCATTTCATAAGAATAATATCATCCATCAAATGTTCCTTTATAAATTTACACATCATCACAGTCAAATATACAAATCTATATATGTTATTCTAGAATAACTAATTGATCAAAATATCCACAAATATAATTATCATTCATTTCTTATTTTTTTACAAACTATAAATAATGGGTTTTTCATGTTAGCTAATATGCATAAATCATCAAATTGAGAAATAATAGATTAATAAATAAAACAATAATTAATGTACCAAATAATCCATTACCAAAATGTTTTTCTTTATATCCCTTATGAAATATTATAGTATAAATAATTAGTATTAAAGACCATGAATTTATAATTTTAACACATCCTTAATAACCCATATATCATTAAGTTGATCAAGATTGTCGCATACCGAACATGTCAATACAATCATCTTGTATTATTTATAAACATTGTATTAAACAGAAGTATAGTACAACCATACTAAATAATACATGATTCCTCACTCCTTTTAGAATACATATTTTATTCGATACAATATGAAAATACAATTCTTTTATAAACTCCATGAATGATATCATAAACCACCTTTTCAATAAATACATTATCAGTTATAATGTAAGAAAGAATATCCCATTTAACTTATATGAATAAGTCATCACATTATCAAAACATCATTAACATAATATAAGAAACATATCAAGGGTTTTCATTCCGTAGTACTGATTTTTACATTAATATAAACATTCATTTAAATAACATTTCTAAGTCATTAGCAACATTATACATATTCATTCGGGTCCACAATGAAAAACACATAATAAAACTTCCTTATATATTTTATGATTTATAATCCCTGAATTCAAATGCATAAATGCTTCCAACATCCCAATTCCTTATCAATCCGTTAACAATAATGTATCATCTTATTTCGTAATACATCTTTCCTATCACATGTAATATATAGTCTCTTCTTCATGTGAAATATAACCATTAGAAAAACTACCATGATCATTTTCTTCTCTAGAAATCCCCTTAAGTCATAATTTTCCATATTTCATATACATTTAAAATTTAATTCATGAAACTATAAATGATATCATATGAATTACAATATTCCCAAACATGTAATTATCCAAAAATTTTGTTTATCATTTCTGTTACATACATTGTGTCCTTATTTTCCATAGTCAAAACATCTTACCATCTCTTTGAGACATTACCATAAATTATTCATCCCACATTATAAAAACATTGGAAAATGAATCACATTTCGTCTATGGTCTCCACTACACCCTCTATCAGAAAATTCAATTTGAATCTTCTTCTGTGAGTTTGAGAGTTTTTTACAGTTCGAATTATTAATAATGTTCTGAATAAAATCATTAGGAATAATCATATTTTCCTCTACTCCAGTTATCACCCCATTTAATAAATCGTCAACAAATATCCAATCACACAATAAATCAACATGGTTCCATCAAGTTCTAACAATCGACTAAAACCAAAATCATATTTTGAGAAACTGTAATCATAGTAGGGAAATGCTAAATCTTGAAAAAACAATTATATAATGTAATAATACAGAAAAAAATATTAATCAATAATAACATTGGTCATTAATAACCATTATATATTTTAATCCTTCATTATGGTTTTTAAGTAGTTTTTTAATTACCATATAATATCCCCCAATATTTTCAATCCAATTGTATAGTAAGGCATGTTTTTGGCACCAATTAATGTGTGAGTCTGCCTCAATACAGTGTATTCAATATCATTATAGCTACATACATTTATTCATGATCTATATCTACTTCTAATATCTAGATAAATATTTAATTTCATTAAAACCACTCACCCTTTCATTTTCCATTGTTAAATGGCATTTTCAATTCATTAAATCAATAGATGAATTGTCCTAAAAGACATACCTATACACATCCCTAAAAATATCCATAGGGATATCACTAATTCATTCCCATCCTAGTTTCAATGGGATATATAAACATATCACTGATACTATATATAGTTACTAGGGATTCTAAAACATGGATATTACATTTTTCAGATAATACTCATTACAATGGAATGAAATATTCCTAAGGACTGTAATAGTTTAGTACCTTTGGAATCATGGAATAAATTATTATTATCTATTGAATGATATTCAATTTCTCTAACAATGATCATCCTTTCTAGTACAATTCACAAACATTCCCTATATACAACCATTCTCCATTTCAAAGGGAATGGAAGCATAAGAAAGTGTGAGATCATATGATCCGGAAGGGTAATCATAAGAGATATAAATATGTAATCATATAAAAGAATAAAATAATCATAAGGGTATGTGCTGATGAACATAACATATGATGTTCATAACAAACATTTCATAAATCAAAACATGATTCACGATATAAATATTGGATATTCACAACACATGAATCATAATGTAATAAATTATAATGATCCATGAGAGCATAAAATTTGAAGAAAAAAATCATTTTGTGTACACATATAAGAATATAAAATCATATGTCAATAATGCACAAAAATATTTTCATAACTTGTTTTTTGGATAACCACCTATGTACATGCATTGGGAATGGGCTAGCAGCCCACATACCCTCTATTTTGGGATTGGTGGGACCACTTGTATTGTCTCTATCTTAGGAATTTGGTGACCACCTTTATATAAATCACCTTAGATATAACTTATATTAATCAAATGAATTGGATGGAGTTATAGGTTCTACCCATCTAATAATGAAAACTATATTTATTCTTTCCACAAAATCATATAACAATCATCATATCTTAACCCATCAATCAAAATGGGTTTCGTAAATATGTAATCATATCATAACCTATGGAAAATAAACATGTTTCAAAATTATTTCATCATTTAATAAACCATTAAAATAAGTTATTTTCATTATCATTTCACCACATTATTACCCATAGAAAATAAATAGGTTTAATAAAACTAAATCCATCTAATCATAAATCATTCAGAGAAATAATATGACTGTTATTATTGTATAATACCCCATTAAAGAATATGTAACATAAATATATAAAATAATCAACAGAATTCTATATTTATCATTTAAAACATATCTAAAAAATAATATCCCATTCACTTTAAAAAAATATTATTTATACATAACACATATGAAGAACATTTTTCATTTTAAATAATATTGGGAAATTATAAAGGACATTGTTATGATCAATAAAAACACTCACTAAATACTAAAAAAATCCAAAATCCTTTCACATGAAAAAATATTAAAACATTATTTATTAAAAAAAATTAATTTTTTTAAAACAATTTTTTGGATGATAACATATATCTGACTAAAGACACATATAATGATTGATTTCATTAAAAAACATTCTTAATTATCATAAGTAACTATTAGTGCATTAAAAATACACTTATATCAATATATGATGAAATAATAGAGTAGAATAAATTAAATTATAATTCATTATACCTATATCATTATATTTCAACATTGGATACATAATCATAAACAATCCCAATAAATGTTAGATTATAACATAAAACATTTTCCACTTCGGTAACATTGATTCATATAACACATGAAGGTATATCATAGTATGAAACATAAAATATCATGAATATGAAAAAACATTATGATATTTCATTTTATTGTTATTTTAAAAACACATAATTAAACCATATAGGTTTAAAAAACAATGAACATATAATAGAATGAAAATTGAGGAAAAACCCTTTACCGATATATTATCTTTTAAACAGTCATACCCATAAAAGAGGATTTCTAAAATAGATCTATAAATAACAATTATTTTAAATATAATAATAAAATAATACATTGATTTAAATTATATAACATGAAAAAAGTAGCATGCGGTTAATATTTCTTATGTCTTAGGGAAAATAAAATTGAAATCTAAATCCATTAACATAAGTCTTGACATTCATAGTACTCATTAATAACTAATGTATAATAAAAATATATTTATTTTACATCTATAAAATAACCATATTCATATATATTTCATCATTTATTATTTTATTATGTCATGTTATTAGTCATTAATGAATAATTTAATGTTAAAGTCATGCGTCGGGTAATAACTGATTTTTTTTATATATTTTTTTTATTTTTTATATGTTTGGTACTCTTAATTTTATCGTGGTTGAATATAACATATAATGATAAACAAATATATAAATATAATATATATTTATTATAAATTTATTTCTTGTAATCCATAATTTATTTATATAGTTAATGAAATACATTATTCATAGAGATAGTAGGCCACACATACTCATGAACGATGTTTTTTTCTTTATGTTGTCAGTTTGAATGAATAAATCATAAATTATATATATTCTCATTGATTAATAATTATTAGTTAATATAAATATCATATTTTTATAAGCACCATCCTTAATTCATCAAATTTAATGTGTGAATGAATCACTTAATTTCATGTGGTGGAAGTCCTCTATACAAATGAATGATGCTACTGTATTTCATCAAAATTGAATTTATATATTTATTTGTGATAAAAAAATTAAATTCTTATAATATAATCATAAATAACTTCTATATAATATTTATATAATACATCAATCAATATTAACAACCTTGATAAGAGGTAATTGAAAAATAAACGACATCAGTTGGTGAGGTGGTAGTACGTTATACACACGACTGATGATTTCGTAAACCATTTTATGGAATAAGAAATTGCTATAGGTAATTATCATAGACTAATGTCATGTAAATATACATAATATACATATCTCATTGTATAAACATGTAAAAAAAATAATTTATATAGGTGGATTAATAAATAAAATGATAACACAAACAGATGAATGTAACTGATTGTTTATGTGGATACCCTATATATTCACTGAAGGATTTGTTGTTTGGATTTAGGAATAAAATAATTCATCTATGAGAATTATAGAGAATTTTTTAATTTATTTTTTGATATAACCTTTTTGAAACAACTGTCTTGTGATGCATAGGGATTTGGTGAGAGTGAGTGTCTTTTATAGTTGCAGAGGAGTGGAATTCATGTAAATACTCTGAATTATTCACCGTATTTAGATTTATATTAACTTATGAGTCTCAAAATATGATAATTAATTGTTTTTATGAGTTATATGGTTGATAATAACCTCTATCATACAATAAAATATGTTTTACTAACATTTAATTTGAAAACATATTCATATACATATTTTAATGATTTTTTTGTTCTATATAAAAACTATGTTTCTACTATTGGTAAATTATATATTAAGAATAATTTAGAGTGAGCTGCATTTGAAAATTTGGACCAACTAATAATTGATAATAATAATATTTTTTTCAAATATAAATCATAATTTTTTTTGGATATTAGTTATAACTTAACACAATGTAATGTACTAAAACTGAACTTTATCCTTATCCACAGTAACTGTTTTTAACATTTAAATGGTATATATAGTGAATATAATAGAAAATTTGTTCCATTAATGGACCATATATAATATTTAATATGTTTAAAAATTACCCTTTAAGAATATAGTATTTGTAATTATTTTAATTCTATTAATAAATTATAATATCTTATAAAATTACATTATTTACAATTTTGGCATTATTCATTTAATTTCATATTAAAAAATTCATAAATTTGATGATATTTAAATTAAATAATTTTAAAACATATTTATGAAGATGAATTGATAAAAAAAAATATCACAATAATTCAGTGAATTTACTTCACTTTTAATATAATTAGTATCATTTATTTTATGCACTTGTAAACTAAATAATTACTTGGTTAGAATTTAATAATAAATTGAATTAATTATTTTATCTCATATGAAACAATATAAACTATCTTGATAAGATAAATAATTTATATTCCAATAGTTTATACGTAAATAAACGATTTTTCCATATCTCAAATCTTAACAGATATTGAATGTTAGAAACAAATGTTTTTGTCATTTTTTATTCAACATGTTATATGGGAAATATTCAATTAAATGTGGAATATACATTCCAAATTATATAGAAATATATATATAATAAATTAATTAAAAAATAAATATAAAATTGTTGATAATTTTCACTATTTTCATTCTAGTTTAACTGCAACTAAATATATTTATAAATAAAACAAGGTAATTAACTTCTTTACGCATTAAATATTAATTATGAAGAAAATGAATGTTTAACATATTATAAGATATAAATTATTATGATTCATAATATAGAAGCAATTTTACTATATTATTTTCATATATGTTGCATGATTTAATTAAAAATAAATCATGTCTGTATAATGAGAATGCGTGTTTTTAAAATGAAAATAATCAAATGTTTCAAAGGTTATATATCCAATATCAATACTAAATTAATTATGGGCATTAAATTTTGATTAATAAATGTATAATTGATATTATTATGCATTAAAAATGAATAAAATATAATATAACTATATAAATGAATTATATGAAATCGATATTTTCAAATACCTTTTTTGTAGTTTTCACAAAAATTAATAAAATTAAACTGTTAAAAAAATATCTCAAAATTCAACCTATGATAATTTTTACATTATTAATTAAAAACTTCACTTTTTTAAAATTATTTTATAATAAGTGTTAATAAATAATTTTATTACATTTCATAAAAACATATAAAAACACTCTTTTGAGAAAATAGAATTTTTGAATAATGTAATAACAATTAAAAAATATTTTTTAATATGTTATAAATAAAATTTACTTATAATAAAATACTGTACATTATTTATTAAAATAATTTCTAATATTTATATCACAAAATATTATGGATCTCCTATAATGTTCACCATTAAATATCTAAATTTACAACAAAACATGGATTTATTACAACTCAGTGCTGCATGAAACACAACCTAATGTAGTGTTGTATATTTAACATGATTTACATGATATTTCATAGACCTCTATTGGTGTTTCAAACAAAAAAATCCATCATATAAATATAATTTATTAGAAATAAATTCATAAATACTCTTGGAAATACATATTATCTACAGTACAGCTAAATTATTTTACCATATGACTGAAACTGTAAAGGAAAAACATATATATAGTAGATAATAATATTTTAGACCTTTATATTTTATCATTTACAAAATAGTGGTAATGGGAATGTGGTCCTCATTTCTACAATTTAACTGGTGAAACATAATAAGAATAATCATGACATTTTCTCCCTCTTTGCTACTCTTATAATCCTAATAGATAAAAAGTTCAAAGATTTTAATTATGTTAATATTAGATTAATCCATAATTTATTATCCATATTAAATCCAAAAATTTTATATCTAATTATTTCATTTCAATATATAGAAGAAATGATAAATAACTAAGTTCCCTATTCATATTTCAACTAGTATAATGAAATTTAAATATAATTTATCAAAATATACCCTTATTCTTTAGAATATATGGAATATGATCTTCCATTACATAATAATCCATGTTTTTTTGAATAATCAATACTCTTGAAATATCTTATCTCTTACAGAAATGGAAAATTGGAACATACCCACACACATCCGGTAGGCATCATTCTCACCTTCACATTCTTTAAAAGGTGTATAAACAAGTATTTATAATTTAAAATTTAAGTAAGAATTTGTCTATAGTAGTTCAATGAAATAAATAACAGTATCATCCATGTAAATATTTTTTAAAGGCATGGTAACTTTCAAAAACTTTTTAGGGTTGTGATGTTTTTTAATTCCAAACAATACATTAATGTAATGGAAATTTTAATTTTTTTCATGACAATAATAGTGTTTAACATATCAAAATTTATATATTATCTTACCAATATTTTTTTTAAACCTAATTACCCTCAGCATTTTTTATAATAATGATTCCCATTCATACTATAGTGGAAATGAGTTATTTATCCCATGTCATAAAAAATTATTGGGATCAAAATATATTCAAATCTATTTAGTTAGGCTTGTCTTTCAAACTAAATTATCTAGTTTCTCCCCAAAAAAATGTATAGGAATCCACTATATTTAATTCCTAGAATAATATTTCTAAATCATGTTCTTCATAATTACAAATAGTCGTTATTTGGATGTCGACCCATGTAACCCCATGTAATTTTTTTCCTATTTTTGATTATTATTTTAGACTAATTTAGAATTTTATAATGCGTTTTTCCTGAAATAATAAATTTTATACTTTTTTTATTCGTTCAAATTTTTTTATGATAACTACATGATTGGTGAAAATATTGAGAATGACCCTTATACATTAACTTGTGCATCAATTGTTTATAGAACATAGTTTAAGGGAAACATTTCATGTTTCCATTTTTTAGGTAATTTTTCATTCATTTCTGAAAATTCATGGTTGGTATGAATGTGTAGTGAACTTCATAGGAAATAATATAAAGGTTTTCTATCCTGTGTTATTTATTTTCAGTCAATGTTGGGCATGGTTAGACCAAATTGAGAAACAACTATATTAGGTTCTCTAAAATCTTAATAGATCTATATTTGATAGTTGTAACATGGTTTCCATAACTGTGCTATAACCAGTCAAGTTACCCATGTTTTTAAAATTATGTATTTATTAATCTACCCTCTGGTGTGATAATACCCAAACTGATTATTCTCATCACTTTCTAATCTGATGTATTCTTAGGATCCCTAAGAATGATTTTATTTTTATTACCCTCTATTTTGTGATTATGTTTTTGATTATGTATGGTATTTTTTGAAGTTTTTTTTCTAATTCCCTCCCTTTTTGTGATTTATTTATATGCCCCATTTGTTTCAAATTGGTGAAGGTAAATCCAAGTTAATTTTTTGTTGTAAAAGTCTTGTAACTTTTATTTAAAGGGTTTGTGGATTCTTATTTAGACATTCTTCACTTAATTCATGTATGTTCTACTCCTTCTTAACATTACCAATTTAGTATTTTATAAGTAATTGAATTAATCATCAATGTATCATGTGATCAAGGCTTTTTAAATTTCATGTAATTTTTAATTTATGCACATATATAATGTGTATAATGAAAATTTTTAAAAAATATAAGCGAATTCCATGCAATTAGTAAATGGTATTCATTGTAATTTCATTATTTTGATTTAATTATCATTTTTTTCAGGCTATTGATTTCATTGAATTCCCCATAGAGATCTCCAAAGGATATTATAACAAATGAAAGGAATATTATTTGTATTATATTTTAATGTATTTAAGTCATATTTTCAATTAAATTTTTTATGCGGATAATCTTGTTACCCATTTTTATTTTTCAATGATTCATTTTTTTAAAAAATGTTTTATATTATATAAAATACTATTGAAACCTCGATCTAGAATTCCAAGAAGGATAATTTGGAATTTTATAAATAAATCATTTTATTTATGTAATACCTATTTTATCGATGATATTATTATACTTGATGAATTTAGGATGAGAAAATGGAATTTTTTCCATGTGGTTGATAGAGGGGTGTGATATTTATACATTTATTATTATGATTTATTGGATTATTCGGGATCATTTTCTCCAAAACAAATTATAATGGTCATGGTATCCTAGGTGACTGAGTGGGAAATCATGTATTATAATATAGTTGTTCATATCACACATGGGCATGTGTCCCTCTATTTTTATTATGCCTTTTAATATAGAATAGTGTTCACCATTATAAGGCCAATATGGGCTATTTAGGTAGATTGTATTTTTATAGAGGATGAAATGTTTCAAAAAGTCGGTCTTCTATTTTTATTGTTATTAGGGTCATCATACTATAATTCCTAGGGAATTTCCCTTGAAAATGATTCATTAATTTGTAGTTCGTGTGGAGGATTAAAATTTGTATACCCCCCATGAGGTAATTTAATATTTAAAACAGTCATTTTTCATAATTTATATTACCCCCATTGATATGGTGGTACCATATTTCCTTGCATTTTCACATGTTATAGATGGTTCAATTTTCTTGAATGTATTTAATATTAGTTTTTTGGAATGTTTTTTTTCAAAATGAATGTGAAATGGATTGATTTATTTCACTATGAATCAAAGTCCCTTATTTGGGTTTTTAAAGCACAGAAGAATTATATTTCATTAATATATTACATTATTGAGTTTAATTCACATCCACACAACATAAAATGTGTTGATAATGATAAAAAAATTATTTTATTTAAAGGTCACAAAAAATAGTTTTGAAGTGTAAATGTATAAAAATATCCTTGAGTTGTTATGAAATCATAGGAAAATACTTCAATTAATTAATTATAAGTAAGAATATCCCTAAACATAGTCTGAATCATTATTTTTGTTGAATGACTAGATGTGTTCTCTAAATGATTTCAAAGTCAAAAAAGGTTCATGGAGTTGTTAAAATCTAAATTTTTATATTAAATTTTATTATATCAAGAAAAAAATGATAATTTATTAGTATTTTACTTAAGGGATACAACAAATATAAATAATATATTATGTGTGTTTCTAATTATTAATAAGAAATTTTATTATATTTAAAAGTGTTAAAAAACAATCTCCTTGTGTTAAACCCTGATTATCAATACCAGATTGTCATGAAATAATTGGAAAACAATCTTCGATTTTTTTACATGTATGAATAGAACATATATAAATATATTGTTCATAATTTAATATAGAGTCATAATATAAGTTAATTTGGATTTTGGGAATTATTCATGGTTGATGCAGAAGAAAATATAGATGCCTAAGATAAAATTATATTCATAATCCATTTTAATGATAATATTACTAAATTGCATAATACAAACATAAAACATAAATGTAAAATTCATACATAGTAATTAGACATATAAGAAATGAAAAAGGACAATAAAACTATAAATTGATAATGGATTATCCTCAAATCATTATTTATTTATTGATGAATAATTTTTAACATGTCAAAATATTAAACCCTCCAATCATAAGTTGTTTTTATGGATTCACTCTTTAACAAATTTTTTTAAATACAGTTATAATAAATAATAACTTTTTTTTAT
Organism: Viscum album; assembly: GCA_963277665.1. Lineage (NCBI taxonomy): Eukaryota > Viridiplantae > Streptophyta > Magnoliopsida > Santalales > Viscaceae > Viscum > Viscum album. The sequence goes on along the minus strand of OY728147.1, from coordinate 560,086,914 downwards.
TTTTTAGACTATCTACATGTTGAATTATGGTGAGTTCTATTCATACATGTAAAATATTAGTCAATAATTTATATCATATTACTTCATTATAATTTGTGGCCATTTTTTAAGATTTTAACACTTAAATTAAATTATTTATCGTTTAAATCAATAAAAACTTTCTTCTATAATTATTTGGGAATCTACCCTTAGTTTGACATGATGTTTTTTTCAAAATGGAAGTAAATAAATGAAGGTCTTTTCTAATGATTTAACTAGTATATAATGTAATTTTCATGGTTATGAATCATTAATGAAGAATTTTTTTCTTTTAAATTAAAAAAAAAATATATTTTAAATTTTGATAAAACTATAAGATGGATTCTTAATCTAATAGTTCATCCATGTTAAAAATTAATCAAACATTTTACTTTTATTTAAAGATTAAATTAAGTCCATTTCTATGTTATGACCCGTGAATATATGTATTTATATACTTTTATATGTACACGAACTATATTTTTAGTCATTATTACCACACTTCAAATATAATTATCAGGCCTCCTTTATATAAATTTCATAAATTATCATTCGAATTTAAATTATATACATTGATTGGACACCCTATTAATAAAAATATGGAGGGGAAAATAAAATTTTTAATTGATCATTTCTCATTTCATATTAACATGTGGTTGGTTCATAAATAACTAAAATGAGATGAATTTCATCTTCCATTATTTTTATATCATTTTGTTCTCATTTAATTTATGTTTGACCCATTTTTTTGGATATGATAAATTTATGATGAATAACATTAGATAAGAGGGATGTGAACACATATTCTTCAAAATGGCACAATGATAACATGGATTATAATTATGGAAATAATGGACAATTTTTTTTGATTTCCACCACCAATACCAATGTAGATTTCTTGGAGGTACAAGCATATAAATACAATTATTGATATTGATTATAACGTGTTATATAACATCATTGCTGATTTCTTTTATTACTGAATAATATTTTTATTTTTTAATCATTATTATCTCATAAAATGTTTCCCATTGAAAGTAATAACTCCATTAATTAACCCAAAAAATTATATGTTAAAAATAAAATAAATTTAATATATGTAGATTAAAATTACAAAAACAACAGTAATAAGCCTATGATTAATGATCAAAAATTTTTTAGACTAGTTTTTTGTGATTGGTCTAAAAATTTTATAAATCTGATAATATAATTTCATTATCATTATTTTTTATACATTAAGTAGGGGTAATTTGAAATTTCATTTTTTCATTAAAACTCTTTAAATTTAATTAGTGAAATATTATATTCAAATAACCATTATTATCTTAGAAACAAAAACATTTTTATGTTATCAAAATTTCATATATTGTACTAACATGATAATTACTTAACAATAATAAAAACATTTAAAAGATAAAATAACATTAATATTAACATAAAATAGATCATCATTGTTTTATATATGAATAAAAATTTATGATTTGATAGAAATAGACCAATCACATACCATAGACTCTTGGAATTTGAAGGTTGATGTCAATAAAAAAGATCATCACCATGATGACTACTACTTCTTACTTGATTGTTAAACATTAAAACCAAATTCACAGAGAAATTCAAGGATCCCATGATGTTCCCATTTATAGTAATAAATAAATATCATTTTAATGGAATTTGAATAAAAAAATTTGTCACCTCATTTGTAGACATGGAACTCCCTATCCATATCTTTAATCCATATTAATAAATTCATCAATAGATTGCTATAATATGTCTCTCTCTCAACCATATGTTATATGAAATGTATTCTAAAAATATTTTGGATGTTATGATGATTTGGGTTGGTGTTGTTCTATGAGGACTCATCTTTGATAATGTGAGGTGGGTAAGAGTAGTATTTGGAAGCAGGTCTCTAGGTGTATTTAATGATTTACTAAAATTTTATTTGGTAGGAACATTAATGATATGGGATGGATTGAAACATGTATTTATCTTTGTATAACTTGGGCTTAGATGAGGTTGGTTGTTCCCAATGTCAATACTGAGAAGGACTAGTTTGTTCCTCCAATCGATCTTCGTAGATAGAGGTGGTTCCTTAAACCTAAATCATCGGCCAAAATAGACACCTTTAGTATTAATTTAAACACCTTAAATATCATCAAATTATAACATTCTATTTTCAATACCTTTTTTGAAATTGGTCCTTCATTCAAAAAATATCCCAATCAAACTCTGACATATTCCCCATTAATATAACAACCATAGTCCAATATTTTTATAGATTAATATCTCCGTGAAACCATCAATAAGACGCTATTTTTTAGTATCCAAAATTCATGAACCATGTACTATTACACACATCACCTTCCTGAATGATAACAACTGCCATGTTAAACATGAATCAACCATATCCCCTCATTCCATGTGATCATTTAATATATGAACAAATATTCATACCATGAACCTAACCTATCCGAATCTCCTTTCACGAAATGAAACCAATTCCACTTACGTCAAAACAGTGATCACCCTGATTTGGGAATTCAATCATTGAATATCTGTCATTCTTTGATTAGTTATTAGGGAATAGAAGAGATTTGATATACACATATCCATATCTGATATGTTTTTAATAATGTAATTACTTCCCATGTGTATTTATAGAAGTATAAGCAAGAAAAAAAATATATCAAACTAAAATTATATATTGTTTATTGATAATAAACATAATTTGAAACAAATAGACTGAATCAATGCTTGAAGCCTCTAGGAAGATCATGGATGATGAATTAAAAATAGTTCCAAAATAAGACTATTTTTTCCTAATATCATTACAAAATAATAAATATGAAATCAAAGATAAATTAAAGACCCTATATATCTTGAATTACTTCTCTTTCTAATACCAGACTTTTCACCTATATCATTTCATCTTTCGGTTCAAAAGATCCATATCCAATCTCTTTTGAAATAAAAATATCACAAACAAACATGTATAAGACTCTTTCCATGCTATATTTTATTACATTTTATTTGATAGTAATGGAATATCCATTTAATGGCCATTGATTTAAGTATACTTCTAAAATCTACTCCCTATACACATTGATTTCCATTTCATGTAGAATATGCCCCTCTGATTTAGAAAGTACATGTTTCCAATCACCATCCTATACATAATTTAATTTCTCACAATACATGATATATAAATGGTTTAATATTTTAATTTTGGTATGAGTATTGTAGGATATTATTATAATGGTAGAATATCCCAAGGATCAATTTTTATATTACCATTCCTTACTGTATATAGATGGCCTATGCTCCTGCATATCAGATGTCGATCATTAAATTCCATAACAACACAACCAATATTATATAAACATACAACAAAAAATATATAAAATGATTCAAATAAATGAAATGAATTCTATTTATTATAAAAATAAAAAATAACATCCATAATAAACATTTATTCTCAATGAGAGTGTAATCATTACAACAATAGTAATATTGCGTATAAATAATTGAAAATTGTTTAAAAGTGGTGTTTTTACAATTATAAATATAAAAAATCATGAATTTATTTTCTTAGGAATTGATAACATCCAGTAAAATTAAATATTTACCCTTTAAATGTAATCATTTCTATAAACAGTTTTAAATAAATAATATGGAATTTTTTAAAATAAATGATTTTTATAAGTGATAAGTGAATGAAAAGAAGTTATAAAGTGGGATAATTTTAATAACAATAGATCATGACATGGGGAAGCAACTAAATTAAATAAATTTAAATGAACTTACACCCATTATATTCACAAAAAAATTAAAATTTAAAAAAATTGAACAATTAATGTAGCAGAAATGAACCAGTTTTTAAATAAAACATGTGTGCAAAGGATTGTTTTAATTTATTACTTAACAATATATATAAATTCTATTTCTAATAGTGTAGTTATGAAAACTATTACTTTAAACCATAATAACTAATTGTAGAGTAATAAAATTTGGAAAATACAAAGAAAAATAATATTATAAAATGTTTAACCAATTCATGTGAATTCAGGATTCGACTAAATTTTGGAATTTATACCATATATTTTTATACTGATTTATGAAAATAGTAAAATAAAAATCAATGACACGTTAAATATCGAATGAACTATTTTCTATGTTAATATTGAAATTTGAATTATAAATCATTATATACATGTCCTAAGATATAATCCTAGAGATACTAAAAAATTTAAATAATCCCAAATGTTCCAAAAATCCATTCAATTAAACCATTATTATTAAATAAAAAATATCTAAATAAATTTAAACAATAATAAATGAAACATAATGCAGTCTCTAAAAATATTTTAATTTGATAGACTATGAAATTTATGGTATAAAAATGTTTTATGTTTGTAATTTATAAAAAAAATTAATTAGGACTATCATTATTCTATATAAAAAACTATTTTAATATAAAATGGTAATTCATAAAAAAGACCAATAATTTTGTGGTGTGGATTTCTGAATAGTAACAAAAAAAATCAAATCCCAACACAATTAATGTAAAATTAATATATCTTATGCCAATTACCGTGAAAAAAAAATTAACATTTATAATTCTCCAATCCACCAAATTACCATTATATAATAAATAATTGAATATCAATGATTATTTTCTTGTAGGATATGAAAAATGATGGTAATTTTACTATCGCATCACCCTGGGTTTTTAATGCATTTATATAGTGGTGATTCTATTCAATATATTTCGATTGTGAAACCCTAAAAAACAATCAACATGAATTAAAATATAATAATTTAGTCCTATAAATTAAAATGCCATTCAACCAATAAAATTGATTCCATGATCCCTCCCCAAAAGTTACCATCTCTGACATGTAATGATAAAACATACACTAGGACAAGTAAAACCCACCTCAAACCAACCATGGGTAGGTGAAGACCCTAAAGGAGTTCCATATAAATAAATGGTAGGAATTTCCCACTTAGATATGTAAAATGAGAGATATTTGATAGAGACACACAATAAATCATGCTCAAGATAGTGATAAGTTAATATAAAAAGTAAAGTAATGTAAATATAGGAATGTTGATAAATATGGAAAGGATCTAAAAAAACTAAAAAGGAAATCATAATACCAACCTCTATTTCCAAACATCTCACGAACAACTCCCTTAGAAAGTATTGTCCAACCTGATCTCCAACCAGATCCAACAGTCTATAAAATAGCCTAAATATTACATGGGTGCGAATACAAAAATTCTCAATATAATCCTTCATATTATCTCTAATTTATGATGGAAAAGTATCATAATTAAGAATGGTGAATAAACAAATGAAACTATCTAGTCACCTAAATAGGATAAGTATTTTTTCGTATTATAACTATGTATAACTAACTAAGTATAAAAGAGTAGTAATAATATAATATCCAACTTAATAACATATAAAGTTTCTTCACTATAGCTTCCCCACAACTTTTACACTCTTCTAGAATATCACACTTCTTCAAACATCTATCAAAAAAATTAAAAGAACTTGAAGTCAAAAGGGATAATGTAATATATCAGTCTTCCTATACATCACATGACCACCTCATCACATAACATGTACCAAAATAATCAATTCATATTATAATACCATTATCATACCTAGTTAGTAACAAAATTATTTTTGGGAGCCCCCATATACCATATATTATGTATTATATATCAATCCATTTGATGGAATCCACAACATACCAATAATAACCATTAGAAAACTATATAAAGAGTTATATGTGTATGAAATAAAAAATCCTTTAAATAGCTCTATATACATGCATTTGAAATGATAAACCCTGTGCATTCTATTTCATACACTACCATGTGAAGAGAGTGGAAAAAATTTGGTATTCATCTATATCTTCACCACAAAAATGTATTTTTGGGAAGAACCGTCCCATGTTCATTGGGTGTTAGTCAACATTGGTGGAGTATCATATGAAATAAGAAAAAATATATTATATAAATAGAGAACATTAAGACACTATGAGAAACTACATTCACATAGAGTCATCTTCCACTAAAATTGCATAGGAAATATGGCTACCAATGATAAGGGATAGGAGTAAAATAAATAAAAATCATCAGTATACATTTAATTAATTAATCAATTAACCATTGATTAATCATTACTATTATTATATTTTAGTAAATAATTATAATCATCCTAGATATTTTTTCAAGGAAACTATGAATTATTTTATTATATTTTATTGTAAATTATTATTGTATGGGATCAGGATGAATGGACACCATCATATTGTTACTTCATTTATCATGTTGTTAACTAATGTGTATTATTGGATTTAGCCAAATCTTTAACATAATTTATGGACTCATTATTCGAATTTCAAAACTACAAACATATTATGAAACAAATTATATATATATATATATCATTTATCTATTAGGACATTAAATAATAAGATTTATTATCATGAAAGAATCCCATTTTTCAACACAATAAAGAGAAAACATATCATTAAAATTTTCTATCAGTCACGCTGTCATTTTCAACACCATTGCAAAAAATATCATATCCATTATCTTCTTCCAAGAATATTTTTATAACTCGAACTCTATGGCATCTTCAAAGACACAAACATTCACATCCTCTACCATCATCATACCTCAAACCATGTAACGTGATCACAACCTGAGGCAACAATGCCCATTATTCTATCTAAACAAGGTAATGTTTCAATATGATCAAAATTGCAAATCAATGGGGGAAATATAAATATTAAATGTATTATTCCACGCATAATATTAAAAGAATATATATCCAATCAAAAACACGGATTTCCATCCGTCTCCAAAAAATACCATTCTCACTCAACTCCAAAACATTTATTTAAGTAATCATGATATTTACATTAATGACTATAATTAAGCAATGTGTAATAAAAAAATCCCATTAGTATTATTTGAAACATTTACCATGGATATATATTATTTATCTCTTCTTGGGAATTCCTATAGATTATTTTCAAATAAGTGTTATCTCAATGCCAATTATTTCAGCCAGAATATATCATTATAATTGATTAATTATATTCATTATGTTGTTATTTAATTTCCATTCTAATAAAAACATCCCTAAAAGAAATAGCGATAGATAAAACCTAATATATTATTTATCAAGGGTAAAAATAAATTTCTAATGAGAATTCAATCATCCATCCTAAAAAAATTATTCATAAATATCAACATTCTCTAATGTGATTGTACATTGTGTTACTAAAATTTAATTGAATTCAAAAATATGATAATATTCAAAAAAAATTATTATTATTATTACACACGTGAAATAATATTCATAAGAAAAGGGTAATAAAAATGGAACATGACTTAAATATTTTTTTCCACAACATTATCATTTTAATATTCAATTAAACCCTAGAATAAACTATCACTCATACAACTTAGCTTAAAAATTTTCATTTCAATTCGCTGATATATATAATTAAACTGAAAATAATTTTCATCAAAATTATTCATGTCGATAAAAACTATATCATGTTATTATTTATTTCACCCTCAGTAATTGTTCTAGAATATTCACAATTACATACCAACATACAATTATTAATTTTATAAATTATAATTATCATTTATATTATCAAACATTATTATCTACAACATGTGATAATGTACTAAATTCATTAATAAATTTATCATCCAAATTATTTAATATACTTATTTTGTCATGAAATTAGTGATATTGAATTAACATTAACAATTATTATAAAAATATTTTTCCCATATATGATATTAATAAAATTTAAATTCATGAAATGTTAATATATCATCTAAAAATTTTCAAATCATGCATTTTATCAACATCTATTAAAATTTATATATTATCATTCAATATCTCCTCATCTGATTATTTTTCATATTATTATTTGATTATGGATAAAAAATCATATTAATAGAGGATAACATGTTATGATAACTACACATTTTCACTGTATAAATTAAGTTGATGATAATGATTCCCAATCATGACTAAGAAGAACAACATTAATCACAATGAAATATATGATCTTAGTTCAAGAACCACATAAACCAATGGAAACCTATCTAGATCCTCGATTTTGAAAATTAGCATCAAATCATGCTAAAAAATATCCACAAATGTGTGTAAAACCATAAATAATTCCCATGGAATATATATAAATTGGGAAGAATGAAAATATTAATTAAATATGAACATTAGACTCGTTACATTCAATTTTTTTCAATTCATAATTGAGACTATAATGAATTAACTAATAAAAACTAATAATATAATAACAATCACTACGTAAAAAATAATTATTTTTATGCATCTACAGTTAAGGGAATAAGAGAGACATTCCCCATATTCCCAGAATGATTGGAAATCAGAGGAAATCTCAAAAATAGGGGAATATATCAATATATAGTGGACTAAATAATGTATGGAACCGTTAATTACTCAAATAAATCCATATGTTTGTTTCCATGTTGAAAATTCCTATGATCCAAAAGGGTCAAAAACCATTTCAACAATTTAAAAAATTCCAAAACTACACTACAACATCAAAAATCGTATGGTAATACATTTTTCTGGTTATGGGGGTTCAGGATGATTAGGGACACATAATTAATTCCTTAGTAATTTGGTGCACAAACAAAATCTATTATTACCTTTTCATTACATGTATAATGTCATTGAACGTATTTGTCACAATCGATGTTTTGGGGACGTGGAGAATCCTATTAAAACTCACAACAACACACAGACTTAACCCATTTTGGCTTGACCATTACAAATGTGTAACCTCATAACAGCTTGGAAAGAGTTTTTTAAGTCATTTTGTAGACTATGGTGCTACAAACCATTAGAATACCACATAATTGTCAACATTTCACACTCATGTTAGGTGTGGTGTGATTTAGAAGCGATAAAACATTTCAAAACAATTATAATCACACCAAATCCTTAAGAAAATATAAAATAATATCATATAATTTCTAGAAACATAAACCATAATATTGTATTTTGATGTTCTATAAAACATTTGAATGTATTTTAAAAATTTAATGATTATTTTTAAAAAAAATGTAAATCCTAAAATTAGGTTTCAATTATTATATTATGAAATTTAAAAATTAACAACATTTTTAAATACAAATAAGAATGGGAACAGACATCATAAACTGTTTTATTGTTATAAATTTGATTTTTAGAGAACAATGAAATTAAAAATACTATGTTATTTCAAGATAAAGAAAAAAGAAATACTGATGTAGGATTCAAATATAACTACTACTAAAATATGTTAAACGAATGAAGAAATTATAAATAAACAAACAAATAATTTTAGATAGAAAATAATGAAATAAGGAAACAATATTACATATTAAATCAGGTGAAATATCTGATAAATCATAGCAAAACTATTACTTTGATGTAAAATAAACCACAAAGTGAATCAATATAGTAAAAAATAATTATTTAATAAAATATGTAAGATTATTTCTAATGATTTAATGTAATACAAGAAGGTAAAAACGAAAAATATTTTCACACATTTTTAAAAAAAATCATGAGGAATCACTAAGATTCAAATAAATTTGGATTTGTAGATAATTTAGGATAAAGAAATGGATGAAGAATAAAAAAGATAAAATCTATTTTTATATGATTCCAGAATAATTCCTACATCCATAGAGAGGCATAAATATCACTATGATCCATGATCACTCCTACAAAGTGATTACAGAGTATCTAAAAATGATAACCTGGGTCTAAATGATTTTTTATGGAAGGTGATTTAACGTTCATGTAAATACAAAAAAATTTTGTTATAAAATAGTTAAAGGAGGATGGATGTCCACACTACCATAGTGCAACATCCACCCACATCCAAGAAGCTATTGTGGCCGGTATAAATATGTTCACGGAGTTACAAAATCTATATCAGCATAGTATGATCTTTAATATTTGTTGTCCTAAATGGGTATAAAAATACAGTTCCATATTAGAGTCATTTGGCCAACTCAGTTACAATCAAGTAGACATTATACAGATAACATAAAACACAAATCCATTGAACAGATAAAATATCCATTCATAGAAAAATTTCCTAATATCATTTATATACTCACCCACCAATTCTTAAAATAATCTATATCTCCCTCTATAAAAATTTCTCTAAATAGAATATAATGTTTTTTGATTAAAAAAACATACAGGAATTATAGGACATCTGAAATCCCCTTGATCAATCACCTCTCCCACCACAATAAAATAATTCGTGTTGCCAATAAGGATTAGACCTATATCTTGAAGCCGTTCTGGGGAAAAAATGATTATGGTGACTAATTTATTGTATTATAGAATGTATTGATGGGGTTACCATGGTAGATACTAGACTGGGGACAGAGAATACTAACCACCTATAGAATATCCATGTCTCGTGTACACTGGTGAAATAAATGACTAGGGAATGAGGAGGGTGTCATATGGGGAGATACTCTTATTGAAGATACTATTTTGACCAATATATTGTGGGTTATTACAATATTTATAACCATCATATGAATAATAATTGTCCATTAGATATGATTACTTAATTTTGATCAAATCATCCACTTTATATGTCTTCTATGACAGTTACGGTTGTTGTTGGTTTAGCTGGTGTAATATACTAACCATTTTGAATAAATCGAATTAGAATTATTCCCACTAGGATTTCTAGATAATAATATTAAAAATATTAGTGAATGGTCTCCCAAAATATGACGTCTCTGGGATAAAAATACGAATGATTATGCTACCATTTCACAAGAGGTATTCTTAAGGGAATTATGGGGTCAATATTTGGACTGAGAGGAGCCCACTAGAATTCAACAGAATATTCATTTCTGTGATTGAAAGTGCGCCTGAAACATCTATGTTACAATATTAATTATCTGGAAGGTAAAATAATATAATTCTGGTAGATACAAACCTATATATGTTGAATAATTTTTTACATGTAAATATTTGAACATTAATTATATGAAGAATTGTATTTGTAATAGCCTCTAAGTAGCTTCCAATTAATATTTTAACAGTAAAAATTAGATTCATTTTGGAAACTATTTAATGACAACCACTCATGATTCATATTATTTTATTTATCATATGAAAAATAAAAAATAACTATGAATACAAAATCATAATAGGGTGTTGATTTCATAATTTTATTTCTAAGACGGTAGGATGCATTGAAAAAGTTCTCATGGATTTCCACAAACCACAATACATGTGATTTATTGGATGTGGTCTAATAATCATTTTAAATTTCACTATCATCTTATTCTATAATGACCTTCCACATTTTGGGACATTTTAAAGTCACATATATACTTTCATTATTAGAAGAAGTGTGTTAAACACTATCACTCCTCCAACTATGTCAATCATTTACCTCATGACTACATGGATATTCCATCTTTTTTCGTCAACCATCCTTTACCAGACATGCTGCCATATATTGTTCAGTGTTTATCCACATATATTCTTGATCAGGTAATCACATGCTACATATCTAAATCATTTTATAATAGTTATTTTATTCTCTTCCACATACATAATTGGTTGAAATTTCAACAAATAACTTGGGTAATGAAAAATATATAGATATCAAATGATATTTTATGCCCTTATTATAAAAAATACATTTCCAGAATAATGAATTCCTGACGAATAAATCTATATATATGATAGAAATATAGAAATCCCTTATTAATACAACATATCACTCTTTTATTTCCCCTAATAGTTTCAATTATGTATTGACATTTTAGATTTTTGAAATTTAAATGAATTGAATTCTTAGTCAAAATAATTTATACAAATATTCAAACATGTAAATCAATAATGTGAAAATTTAACCGGGGTGAATATCATGTAATATAAAAATAATAACATACAATATTAAATAATTCTAACATGCACAATTATGGTAATGAATGATCATGAAAAATCATAATGAATCATTAAATTATTGAAAATAAAACCATAAATAGATTATCTCAATAGGTAACAAACTTGTCACAGTAGGCTTTATTTGAAAACTAATAAACAACAAAAATATTTTAAAATATACCTTAGTATAAAATGTAAAAAGTTAATAATTAATGATTAATTTAGGATTAAAAAAATAAAACCCCAATGTCGCAAAAAAATTTAGGATAAATTAGTATGTAATGAAACAAGAAAAATAATAGGCTTACTACGATAAAATAATTTTTATAAGAATACTCCCAATAACAATTAAGGTAATGATTTTCTCAGAAAACCAAAAGCACCCTCAGGCGTTTCATACAATCATCTCTGACCACATCCACATTACACAATCTGTGTATAATCATTTTCATTATCATGTTTTTATATAACCAAGGTTAATGTATCTACAATACATTTATTTCCAATCTTAGGTCACCTATCAAATACATTGTATATGAAAATGAGTTTGGAAAAATAAAATGAATGTAGGAACATAATTTTATCAAATTATCGCTGAAAATACTCTAACACATTAGTAGTATGGATCCAAATATCACATGGAGAGTTCAAATATAGTGACTCAAATCTACGAAGGATGTTCTATATACTCTAAACAATTATATTCCAGTATATAAAATATATCACACTCTTTGGAATTTGTTTGGATGATTATCTGTAGGCATCGAGAAATATCAAAAGGGTAGGGGAAGAGTAAAGTAATATGAGAAGGTTAATTATGTGGATTTGACAAACATCCTCCAAGAATAGTCTCAAAGAGGAATGAAAAACCTAAGGATAACTGCATGGAAGATTAAACTAAAATTATTGAAAAGGATATTTGAAGGGAAATACGGGGTCATCATTTGAAGGGGATATGTTCAAATGGTTTTATTTTATAAAAATCAACTCATCCATTAAATTTATTTACTTTTATATTTTCATAATTTGGTATCCCAATCAAACTAGAAATCACTCCTCACTCTTAAGTGACCACATACAATCTTGTCAAATAATGACTTAATTTCTATAAATAAAAATTACTAATAAATTAAGAAAAATAAAAATTCATCTTCGAGAACATATAATATTATTCATTTAATATTGATTTATATAAAACAATGATTATGAAATGAAAAGATCATTAGATATCTAGAGAAATCATAATAAAAATATAATTGTATTTTTCTATAAATCCCAAAAATGTTGCAATTTGTGCCCATCATCATAGAGAAATATTTTTAATTTTAATCCAATTAATAAGAATCATTTTAATAGAACCTAATCAAATAGAATTCATGGAGTTGAAAAAAAATTAATTCATGTGATTTAAAATACAAAAGTATCAACTACATTAAAAAATAAATGCTCTTGTAAGTAAAATTGTATAGTGAGCAGAGATAAACACCTATATGTAGATCTATTAATGTTATATATTCAAACTACAAATAATCATCATGTAATTAATTATATTGGGAAATTATTTTAATTGGTCCCAAAAAAATAGTTCACCTTGATTGATGTAAAAAAATATCAAATGATATCCAATTACGATATGTATATTATTATTTATCTTTGGAAAAAAATAATAACATAGAAAATACTACATTAATTGGGGATTTTTTTATATATTCTACTCCATGCTAACATAAACCATGGAAAAAATGCTCATTAAGGTCCACCAAAAAATCTATAGAAGGATAGTTTAATGTTTTCTGATTAGCGTAGGAAAATGTTGCATATTATTCTTTAATAATCCATGTCATATTTTTTGGATTATTTAATGTGAGGTCCTAAAATTCATTAATAAAACATGTGTGTTAATGACCAACACTCTCAAATCCATGTCGATCATTATCCTCATGACTAGAATAATATTCATCCTCTTAGCTTTATATTTCCTCGTATTAAGATTTTTTATATAATCTTTATATATTATTATTACATATTATTGATTAGATAATCACAAACCCCATGTATAATAACCTTCTATATAGTATCTTAATCCACATACATATACATAGGTGGATATAATTTTAACCAATTAGTCGGGGAGTAGAAAATATATATCAATGTCATCAATGATTTTACACACTTATGAATAGAAATTCAAATTCTAGACTAATATATTATTTAGGATTAATGAAATCCATGTCAGAAATATGATCCTCACTTAATAATACATCATAATAGTCTTTCCACTCCCATTGAATAATCAAAGTGGTTGATGTATGTGAGATAGTTGTAACAACAATGAGATAAAATCAAAGTGAAATTAATTTAAGAAAAACATTCAACCACCAAAATAAAAAAGGAGGAAATATAAAATAGTTAATTTCATTTAAAATCATAATAATCATATAAAAAATTCAATAATTAAGACATGTGTGGTGATGATAATTCATCATTGTGGAAGACTCGTAGTGATTCCTCAAACAATTCCAATGAAAAACCTATAGATATTAGCTCAACAATTAACATGAACTTAGATGATTAATATATGTCTAATATGGTCACCAATATCTATCATCACTTTATAAAATATATTTTAGTTACAAAGGGTAAAATTTAATGATATAAAAATAAATTTGGGAATGAGAAAAAAAATAAATCAACCATTGTGTGAATTTAAAGTATGTATTAGTAAGGAATGAAAAAGGATGTCTAAGAGGATCCCAATGAATGAAGAATTTTAAAATCATAATCCACATGGAAATTAAGGAATTGATGTCATAGTAAACCATAATCAATCATAGACCATTCGTAGTCTAAAATTACACCACATCCAATTTCAATAATCTATGTATACTCATCATTAACGTAATTTTTTTATAATAACAGCTGAAGAATATGAAACACATACATGCCTCAACAAATGTATCTTATGAACTACCTACTCTTCAAGGATTATTAAAAACAAAATCATACATAGAATGAACATAACACTGATCAGCATCAACACACACTAGAAATCATAATCAATATTAAAACCAATTCCCCATAGATATTTCAATAACCAGAACATAAATCAATGAACGATTATATAGAAACATATACATTGAAATTGAATTTAAATATTTAAAAATGAACATACTCTATTAAAATTATTTCTAGAGAGATATGTGATCATTTAGGAACATTGAAAATGTTAGGGAAGATGATGAAAATTTGGTAAGTGAAATTACATGGGATTAGTAATAAAATGACACCTAGTTAATATAAAATAATAGGATTATATTTAATTATTTATATTTATTTTTCATTAATTAAATAAATTATATTATCATCCTAACATTCTAGGGTTGAAAAATTCCATAACCCATCCCCCGAGTCCCGTGTCGTGACTACCCCGAGCCCGCTTTACAAAATCCAGGGGTTTGCGACTAGCACCGAAGGTGTATTCCCCAAAATTGGGAGGGAATTTTCTTCTATAACATCTGACACACAACACCATGAACAAAACATGATATGAAATCAATTAAACTGAATAGAAAATTGATTGATTACAATAAGTAAAAAGGGTCTAGAATACAAGCCCAACTAAAATGTACAAGGAAAAATAGAAAGTACAAGACAACTGAAAGTACAAGTAACTTGAACAAATCTTGTGATCACCCACCAAGGATCGTACTTTAAGGGTAGGTACAGCTCTCGATCAGTTGTCTCTGTGGTACGCCTCATCTAGGTCCACCTCCGAGCTACCTACAGTCCTCGTTCCATCATCCTTAGTTGACGCTATCCATCGTCAGTATCCAACACAACAAGGTGCAATCATATCCCATGAAGAGGTGAGTGTAACTATACTCAGTAAGGGCCTCGAGACCATAATTGTCTTAAAAAATCCACCAAGGATAAACCTCAACGTATGAAATCAAAAGATAACCCTATATTGGTATATTCTCACACATATACCTATGTTATCAAATTATCTATACATATAACTATGTTTTCAAGTAATCCATCTCAATAATGAGGAAACACAGATGTAAATACTCATCTCACACCATTTATATCATCAAGTATAGTAGTATAGATTATTATATGTAACTACTAAATCATCTCACTCTATTAAGAGGATCGACTGCTTACCAGCACAAAATCGCAACGAGCTGACCCACACAGGATAGCTGGACCTGACCCAAATAAGATTGTATGGAAATGACCCACTCAGGATTGCATGGATCACACCCACACAAGAATTAAAGAGCAGACCCACACATGATCACTCAGAGATGACCCACATAGGATCGCTAGGAGCTAACCCACACAGGATCACAAGGAGCTGATGCACACATGATCTCTGGAGCTGGCCCACACATTATCGCATGGAGGTGACCCACAGGGGATCGCTACCAGATGACCCAGAGAGGATCTCCAGGAGCTGAGCCACATAGTATCACTAGGATCTAACATGCACAGGATCGCTATGAGCTGAACCACACATGATAGCTAGGAGTACTCTTTTCATCACTTCCAGCTATTGGGTTTCCGCATAGGGTTGCTCGTATCTCGGAGAGTACGCTCCCCAAGCCACTGGTCGATTCTCCAACTGCCACAATGTCCCATGATGAAGTATCTAAATGGATCACCACGTCCTTGTTGTCTCAATGCAACATACATCGCGTCAATCGAACGCCCCGTCGTTGAGTTATTAGCCGTTTATTCATTGGGACCTGGTTAGATTCATGCTAGATCAATCCTGACTCTACCCCATCTTAACCCAAATCTATAGTGTGGTATAATAAAAGGTAGCATCTCACTCCAAGATTTCTAGTTCCACTAATGGTTCGTCAAACGGACGTCCGGTGCCAAATTTTTAGCTAAAAGAGAGTAAATGGGTCGTAGTGGACTCGAGTCCGATCCGACCCGGTTTTGGTCGACCCGGCCTGACCCACTGGGTCCGGCCTCGCCTACTGGGCAGCTCGGCATGTTGGGTTCGGCCTGACACACTGGGTGGCTCGGCATGCTGCGATGGGCCGCGGATGGCCGCAGGTGGCCAAGAGGCCGCGAAGTCCACGAGGTCATGTGCTTCTCCGTCGCGGCAGTTCAGCGAGAAGGGTGGGGACATCTCGACCTGGATGGCAGTGGGAGCTCAGATGGTGGCTCAGATGAAATCTTGGATGGAGGCTCAGATGGCAGCTCAGATGGCGGCTCAAAACGGCAAAGTGGTGGCAGATCGGCTCGGAGGTGGAGACTCGGGCGGCGGCCCGACCCAGACGGTGGTGGCGGCACGGTGAGGCCACGATAGTGGTTTAGCTAGGGCGTCATGGCGAGGCCGCAATGGCGGTTCAGCCATGGGGACAAATGTCATGGGCACCACGAGGTGGCGCGGTGAGGCTGCGGGCTGCAGAGCGCAATGGTCGTGGGTGGCAGAGTGTGGTTGTCTTGGTCTTGTTCATTGCCTTCGTCCATTATGAAGGACACACCAATGAATGAGAATAGGAAAAGGGTCAGGGCATATTTGTTTGGGCCGCACCCTCCGCATTAGACCAGTAGAAAGCGGTTCAAAAAATTGAATCATGAACGTGTATGGAAGATATTAGAAAAACATCAATCCCCACAACCCTCACCAATCCATATTCCCAATCCCGCAAAATATTTAGAAGGGGAAAACATGGGAATTCATAAAGATATAGAAATAAACCCTTGCCTTGTCTAATTGATGGATATGAAGAGAGAATTTGAAGTTGTCGATTTTTGTCATGCCCATAACAACCCTCTGATCACGAGATCGATCGTTGGATCTTCCATGGAGGAGATTCTTCATTGATGAATATTTCCACCACATGAGGATGTCTTGAGGAAGAAGTTTGATGTCATGTTAGACTTTCATCATTGGCAGGCTTTCTCCTAAAACTCTCCCCTTTGCCGAGCCTTTTCTCAAAAATGAAAATGGCGAACTGTTTTATTTTCCCTAATTTTATTTATTGGCACAATTTCAAATTGGATTAATTAAGATGGCTCCACATAATTAATTGATGTGGTTGGAACAAAATTTAATTAAAGGTTGGTGGCATAATAAATTATGCAGAGGGTTGGCATAATTAAGTGGGGAGCTCAAAAGGTTTATCCCTAACTTAATAGGGATTTCAAGAGGTTTCAAACCTTGGGTGGTCCCAACCACCATCACCTCTCATGGGAGGTTAGGCATTTTGGTCCCCACATCTATAACCTCTCATGGGGGTTTTAGTTATGGTGGTCCCCACTTGTGAAATATCCACATTGGTGGTCACAACAAATAAAATAAAATGTGATTATTTTATTTTATTATTTCCATGAAAAACCCAATAATTTACTTTCACCCTTGACCACCTACCGTCGAGATGAAAGTCTTCGTATGCGAATATCGGCGTTGCGAGTTCAATGGTTCCCTAAGATTTAAATTCCATGAACAGGTACAAAAGTTAGAAAAACTCACTCACACGTTTACTGAACATACCCGAACATAAGTTCAGAAATTCATTCTGAGCACTCCGGGCCTCGGAATCATGCAATGTCAATTTTCACGGACACGTAAAATTCACATATATTATAAAAAAATTACCCAGAAATTATGTGAATATAAATTATCCCCACCTCAGGGAATTAGGCCCCTATAAGACACAACTCAAACTAAGGGAACAAGTGGCGCTACTGAGAATGCATCTGAGCCTCCCACTCCCATGTTCTCTCCTGGATATTCTCGTGCTGACATATAACATACACAAGATGTGTTGACTATCCATGAAGGACCCACTCCTATCAATATTCATCTCTACATCAACCTCTGTAATATTTTCCCCATCTTCGATGTCCAACTCACCATGGTGGATGATGTGAGAAGGTTCATTCACGTATCTCCTCAGCTGGAATATGTCAAAGACATCATGCATCCAGTGCAACTGAGGTGGAAGAGCTATGTGGTATGAAATCTAATCAACTCTGTGGTGGTCCTGATATGGTCCGATGAATCTCGGAAAAAGCATGTCGCCTTAGCCAAATCTCCTCAAACATCATTGGGGTGAGACCCATAGAAAGACGTGATTTCCATCCTTGACCTCCATCGGCCTCCCTCTCCTGTCAGCATACATCATTTACCTATTCTATGCAGTCTTCATCTATTCCTAGATGATATGCATCTTCTCTGTGGTTTCCCGTACCATCTCTGGTCTCACGAGTGTTGAATACCCTAGGTCAGTCCAGCACAAAGGTGATCTGGAAGGTCCTTCGAACAACCCCTCAAAATGTGACATCCCAATGGTGGAGTGATAACTTTTGTTGAATGAAAACTCCACCAAACGCAAGTTATTGTCCCTAATATGACTGATGTCGAGGACCCAATAACACAACATGTCCTCGAGGGTCTGAATGGCCCGCTCAGTCTTCTTATCCGTCTAAGGATGGAAGGCTGTGCTCAAACAAATCTACGCCCCAAAAGCCTCGTACAAGCTCTTCTATAGACGGGAAGTAAAACATGCATCATGATTAGAAATAATCATATAGGGTACTCAATTTAACTGTACAATTACCTTCTCATAGAGGCATCCCATGCTTTCAACAGAACTCTTCTCTCTGATGTGTAGGATGTGGGCCGACTTTCTGAGTCGGCCAACGATCACCCAAATCGACCCAAGACCCCCAGATGTACGTGGATGTCATGACAATAAGTCCATGAATATCCAATCCCACAAACACTTTGGGACCTATAAAGCTTGAAACAAGACTGTAGTTACCGGATTCTCCACCTTCACGTGCTGACAAGTGAGGCAAATAGAGACAAGCAATGCTATTTATTTCCTCATTCCCGGCAACCAATGTTATCATCAAAGATCATGGAACATATTTTCCACTCATGGATGTACCAGAAGCGGGGAAATGTTGAAATACCTCAACAATTACACCTAAAGTGACACATGTACCATGGTACGTTCTCTGAAGAGGATGACGTACTCCACACCTTCAAAAAATCCATTAGGTTCATGTCCTTTGGATATCGAAGCACATCGTGACTCACAGTCAGCATCCCCACATTGTGCCTCCCAAACTCACTGAATGAGTGGGGTGATTATAGCATACTAAAGAAAAGATGCTTCATCTCTATCCACAAATTATATCTCTAAAGCAGCCACTTGGTCCATCTCCTCGCTTACCAACTGTATACCAGTCCTTCGGCTATGTGTATCACCAACAACGTTCCCCTTCCCAAGAGTATAGACTATCTCAAAGTCATAGTCCTGGAGAAACTCAAGACAACATCATTGTCTCAGGTTTAGTTCCATCTGATTGAAGATATTATTGAGAATCTTGTGATCATTGTTCACTCTAAAGATCTTGCCTATAAAATATTCTCACCACATCATCAAGGCGAAGACCACTACTGCTAACTCTAGGTCATGGGTAGCATAGTTCTGCTCATGTTGTCTCAGCTGTCAAGAACCATAAGCGGTCATTGCTCGCTCCTTCATCATTAAACATCCGACTGTAGTCCCTAATGTGTCATAGTAAACAACGCACCCTATGCCATCTTCTGTAAGCCTCAAGATGGGGGAACTAGTTGTCCTCGACCATAACTGATGAAAACTCCGCTACAATTTATCTGACCAAATTGAATAGTTACCCCTTATTCGTAAATGATGATAGAGGTGATGGAACTATGTATATGTGTGGTACAAACATCTGGTAACATCCAGCCACACACAGAAAACACCGTACCTCCGTCACACTCTTGGGTGGCTCCCAATAAAGTACCGCCTCGATCATCACTGGATCCAATGAAACTCTAGCCTCCGATAATACATGCCATAGAAAATGAAACTCTCAGATCCCAAACTGGCACTTTGATAGCTTACCATAAATTTGGTGCTCTCAGAGTGTGTCAAGGACTACCTACAAATGATAGTAATGCTTCTCCTTCGTATCCTAGTAGATCAGAATGACATCGATGAAGAATATTACAAAGAGATCAAGGTATGGCTGAATAATCCTATTAATGAATCCCATGAACACTGCTTGAGAATTGGTCATAACAATTTGCATAACCAAGATATTGTAATGGACATACCAACTTCTGATTTCCATCTTCTACACATCCTCATCTCTCACATTGAGCTGGTGATAGCCTAATATGATGTCTATCTTCATGAACCACCGTTCTCCCTTCTACTGATCAAAAAGTCGTCAATCTTCGTGAGTGGGTACTTATTCTTCACAGTCACCTGTTCCTGGAACCGATAGTCAACACAACGTCTCAAGCTCCCATATTCCTTCATGGCGGACAAAATCGAGGCTTCCCATGGAGAAACACTAGGCCGAAGGAATCCCTTCTCCTATATGTCCTCCAGCTATATCCACAGCTCACGATGCTCCTTGAGGGCCTTCCATATGATAGTGTAGATATTAGTGTTTTTCCGGGGTATATTTCAATGTAAAAGTCCCCCTCTCTATGAGGAGGTATACCTGGAACATCATCAGGGAGAAGATCCGTGTACTGGTCAACCACTATAGGATTGGATGGACTCTCCACATCAACTGCTCCAAGGGTATGGCTAGCCAACTAATGAGTGATCGACTGCACTCTCCTCTGTGTATATCCATCTTGTGCTTCAAAGTCTCCCTTATCTCCGGTGAAGGTAAACCTGGTCCCATCCATGTTGACTAACCGCACATTGTGCCTAATACAGTTAATCTAACCATGGATTGTAGATATCCAGTCCATACCTAAGATGACATCCTAAGGCATTGAAATTGCTACTATTAGATCCCAATAGAGGATCTCACCTCCTAGAATAAGCTCACACTCCCAGCACCAGTGTGTAATGGTCGAATCCACTCACGTTCGAGTCTCTTGCTGTAATGATAAATCCAATGGCTCCATCAGAATCTCAGAGCATTAAATAAGGGAAGTGGAAATAAATGAATGACTGACACCAGTATCTATAAGAATAATAGCTATGGTGGAGTAGAAACAGATCTTACTTCCTTTCATCTCGGGAGCGCCATGAATGAATGTTTCAGCAACTTGGAGTTGATCTGTCCCCTGTCCACCTACACCCTGCTCTCAGGGTGGACCACCTAGTGGTGGTGGAGGTAACATCTGGAAAAATCTTCCACCACCAGCTGCACGACCAACTCCTCTACCACATTCGATCACTCCTAGAAGACCTCCTCGGTCGAACCTCTATCTCTGCCTCGAAGTTCCATCGATCGTTAGCTGATCATTCGTTCAGTGGGTCAGACAGTCACGATCCATGGGACCATGCCGCTTCATGTGTAACACTGCCCGCTCCTCATATGAATGGCTCTGCCTCGGGTGCCCCACACAACAGATCCTAAGACATGCAGTCATCCACCAAATGGTCTGGCCCGCTTGGACCTCTGCCACATCTGTCTACTGCCAGCTATAGAAGACTCTACTATGTGATGACTGGTAGTGGGTATCACTATTGGTGACTTCTCAGTAAGGAAACTCTCTACGAATAATTCTCTTTATAACACCCCCGTCTGCCTCAGGATACTGAGTAAGATCATCAAAGCCCTAATATCTCTCTTGATCCCCAGCTAAAAGGTTCGGGAACCAATGAATGGGTCTCGCACCATATCTATGGAGTAGCATGAGAAGACATTGATCCTCATTGAGTTCTGATCCACAGTCATGTTTCCCTGCAGCAAATGATGTAGCTCATGTACTTGCACTGCGTGAAGAGTTTTTGGGGAAAACTCTTCCTGAAATAGGTTCTCAAAGCCTTCCCAGAGAAGTGTAACCTAATCATGAACCTGGAGCTTCAAGCTCTACCATATGCCTACTACTGCCTGATGAAGGTTATCGGCAAGGATCACCACGAGATCCGCTGGTGTCCCTACTAGTCGAAAGACTCTCAATACAACCTCCAGCCATTCCTCGACCACTTGTGGGTCAATCTCTCCCCTGAACCTGGGTGGACTGTTGCGCTCGAACATTTGTAACGTACTCAATCCGTGTGCACCATCTACTATTGGGGCTGGTGACATTTGTGGACCAATGGGGATAGGTACCGCCAGTGCCTCTGCTTGTGCCTCTACTGGTAAAGGGCCCTGCACTGAGGTCTCGTCGCTCGGTGGACTATTAGTGTGAACAACTCTCGGAACCCTTGCTAGCTGTCTGTGTGGAGGCGTCCTAAAACAAAATAGTTACGCCACATTCAATATGTTATATCTGGTGATGTAACTCATTAAAACACAAGAAAAAATTTCAAAACACACATGCAGTCAGTGTTTTCATGCACTGAGTCAGAAATTAGAAGTCAAGGTCATAGTGTATGTATAAGTCGGATGCCACACCAACACTAGATTCCCTAAACTGATAACCACACTCACTACATAAAACATTATTTCCGTTAAAAGAATGACCTGAGTCCTATGTTTTATGGTATAACTGAATACTCTGATAGCATTTTCTCAGGACTTGTCCCCCTGGGCCCGTGTCGTGACTACCCCATGTCCGCCTTCCAATGGCTAGGGGAAGGCAACTAGCACCAAAGTCGTATTCCCTCAAACTGGTAATGTATTGCATTTGTAATAGGTAAAAAATAAAACCAAGCACACATGACAATACGACCTTAAGTAAACTGAATAGTAAACATAGTGAGTATGATAAGTAAACATGGTCCAGAATACAAGCCCAACTAGAAAGAACCTGGAAACTAGAAAGTACAAGACAACTGAAAGTACATGTAACTAGAACTTCTCCTATGATCATCCACCATGTATCCTACTTGAATGGTAGGTATAGCTCTTGATCAGTCTTCTCAGCACTACGCCTCATCTAGGTCCACCTCTGAGCTACCTTAAATCTCGGTACCCTCTTCCTCAGTCAGCGATGTCCATTGTCAGCATCCATGACAACAAGGTCCGGGAATAACCCATTCAATGGTGAGTATAAAGATACTCAATACGGACCTTGAGACCCTCATGGTCTCAGAATATCCCCCAAGGATAAACCACAAAGTATGAAATCAAAAAATAACCCCACATAGGTATATGCCCAAAAATATATCTATGTTATCATGTAATCCATACATATACCTATGTTGTCATTTAATCAATCTCAATCCGGAGGAAACAAAGAGGTAAATATTCTACTCACACTAGGTATATCTTTAGGTACAGTAGTAGATATGATTAGATATAACTACTCAATTATCTTACTATGTCAAGAGGCTCTACTGCTAACCTACACAGAATCACAAGGAGCTGACCTGCACAAGATCGCTGGAGCTGACCCGCACAGGATCGCTAGGAGCTGACCCACATATGATCACTAGGATCTGACCCACACTGGATCGCTGGAGATAACCCACACAGATTTACTAAGTGCTGACCCACACAGGATCGGTAGGAGCTCACACGCACATGATCGCTTGGATATGACCCACACATGAATGCTAGAGCTGACCCACATAGGATCTCAAGGAGCTAGCCCACACAGGATCGATAGGAGAGGACCCAAATAGGATTATTAGGAGTTGACCCGCTCAAGACATCTAGGAGCTGACCCGCATAGGATTGCTTGGAGCTCAGTTCTCATCACAACCAGCTAGTGAGATTTCACACTAGGCTTGCTCATCTCTAGGGGAGTCTACTAGCCAAGCCATGGGTAAACTCTCTAACTGTCATGATTTCCCAAGAAGAAGTATCTCAAAGGACTGCCACGTCATAGGGGTCTCAATGCAATAGATGACGCGTCAATCAGATGCACGGTCTATGAGTTATTAGCCTTTTAGTCCTTGGGGTCATATTAGATTCTTGTATGATCCAACCTGATAGTTCCCCATTCATAACCCAAACCTCCAGTGGGGTATACTCAAAGGGACCGTCTTGCTACAAGATTTCTAGAACAACTGACAGTTCATCAAATGGACGTCTGGTGCCATTGTTATGGCCAAAATACCATAAATGGGTCGTAGTGGGCATGGGTCCGGTATGACCCGACATGGGCCGACTCAGTTCGGGTCACCCCGGGCTAAGAAACTGGGTCTGGCCCGTCCCACTGGGTTGCCCGGCCCGCTGGTTCGGGCCCGGCAGGCCGCAAGGCTCCGCGAAGGGCTGCAGGAGGCCGCGAGGCCGCACAGGGCCACGGGGGGCCGCATGGACGCGGAGGGTCGCGGACGGTGCGAGGCAGTGGGGCGGCTCAGCTGGGGAGGATAGGCCAGATGGGCAGTGGCGGCGTGACCCGAACGGTGGTGGCGGCTTAAACGGCGGCTCGAACTATGGCTCGGCTCGGCATGGCAGCTGTGGCTCGGCTCGGAGTCTGTTCTCGGGAGAGGCAGCTCGGCCCGAGCGGCGGTGGCAACTCGAATGGTGGTGGCGGCACGGGCGGGGCGGTGCGGCTAGTCCACGAAGGCGATTCGGCCAGGGTGGAACAACAAGGCCACAATGGTGGTTCGAAAGGCATGGCGGAGGCTACGGGTGCCACGATGTGGCGTGGGAAGGTCGCAGGCGGCGGATCACCGCGGAGTGTAGAGGCCACGGGCAACGCAGCGTCGATGCCTTCATCGCCATCGTCTCTTTCACCCATTGCAAATAACACATCAAAGAAGCACAACATTGGAGGGGTCGGGCCATGTTAGTTTGGAATGCACCCCATGTGTTAGATCAGTAGCAAGCAGTTCAAAAAATTGAATCATGAACGTGTATGGAAGATATTAAAAAAAATATCAATCCCCACAACGCTCGTCAATATTTATTCCAAATCCCTCATAAATAATTTGAAGGGGAGAACATGATAAGTGATAAACATGTAGAAATAAACCCCTACCTTGTTTTATTGTTGACGATGAAGAGATAAGTCGATGTTGTCAATGTTCGCCGCACCCTTCACATGCCTCTGATCTGAATCTCGTTCGTTGGTTCTTTGATGGATGTGATTCTTCATTGTTTAAGTTGTACACCGTAGGATTATGTCTTGAGGAAGAAGGTCGAAGTCAAGGTCAGATGTAACATCCCAAGTAAGTAATGAATAATAGATATTTTTACCTATGTCTATTAATGATTAATATAGTGTTTTAGAGGCTTAAGATGAAAATAAATACAATCTTATGCATGGAATACACTAATATTCTTAAAAGATTGTTTTACTGCCTTTTGATGGCAAAACATTATTGAATCTATATTTTGATAATATTATAAATTATGTTTGTCAAAATAAACTTATTCTTTATTATTGGGACATCAAAATTTACCTTGTGTGAATTTTTGGTATTTTTCTAACAATGTTCATTTTTTAATGAATAGTGAAAAATACTGCATTTTACATCAAAACTTCTTTTTAACCTAATTTATTTATATGATTAGATTATGTTTTGAATTGGTTTTGAAGTGAAATTAGAATATATTTTTACCATTTTATCCAATGTTGGTCATTGGAATCGATTTCACTTTGAAATTAGACTTAAACTGGTGTCAATCTTTTGATACATATTGTTTTGTAAAAACACGCTTTTTGCTCTAGCAGCGGGAATTAATTATTAAATTAATTAATGTGACTTATATGATTTGAATTTTGTAAAGTAGACTTCATTTTTGAATTCGGAATATCAAATATAGCTTAGGTTGAATTTTTGGTAATTTTCTGAAAAACTTCATTTTTTGATGACTAGTGAAACCACTAAGTGGTAATCAAGCAAACTGATTTTTCAGTTAAATGAAAGTTTACCACTAATGTGTATTGAATTTTAAAAATCTGACATACATGGTTGTCATTATTATGTAAAATGTGGTTCAATGAGATTATAATAATTTTTTGGTGAATAGTAACTTATTAAGTTCTTAATCACGATTAGTGGTAATTAGGGTAGTTTAAGGTATAAATAATACTTTAATAAAATGAAATGACCTAGAAACATGTCCCAACCTCATTGGTTGTGTCATGGCTGACCCTGACATGCCATGTGTCAACTTGGGGACCCCATGGATCCACTTTTGTTGGGAAATGACATAAATTACTTTTTATTTAATGTTAAAGTGAAAATGACAGAAACATAATATGTTTTACGAAACCAATTTTTAAGTGGGGTTATACAAGTCAAAAATTTGATTATACATATTCATTGGAAAGCTAAAAATATTTCCTATATCATAGTATTTTTTTTATATAATTTTTAGACATTAAATAAATTAAATTATTTATGACATAATAATGATGCAGCGATGACATCATTATTTGACGATTTAAATAAAATAGAAAGATAATGTAAAATCTATGAACTATACATGTCCAAAACCAATTGGATGAGTTTATTTCTAACACTTATCACCTTATACACTAATTATATCAATGTGGGACCTTTTAAAACCGAAACACATTTTCAAATAATGTAATATTTCTTTACTTTCCAAAAGTGCCCCTCCTCTCCTCTTATAAAAGGCCCCCACCTCTACCTCATTTCACACACTCTTCAAGCCTTTGGCTCGTCCAACCCCTGCCCATTTACTCTCTCCACATCCCTCTCCTCATCCTAGAGGATTCCCTTTGGGCAGAATCCTTTCAAAGAAAGCCTTTAGGCTCAAATCAAAAGGAGTTACACTTTTTAAGGTAATTCATTCTCTCATGTTCATTTGTTTTATTTTGCTTCTCCAACCCCCTAAACTCTTTTTATTTACTTCTTTTGTAACAACACCAGTATATTAAATATACTAGGATGTTGTTATAATATTTATTTGAGCTACACTCTCACACAACTACATCAAATAGTTAAAGAACATATGGTTTCCGTGGAAGTCGAAATTCTGCCTCCCGAAACGATGATTGTTCAATACTCATTTAACACCTTCAAAGGTGGCCATTATGATGTCACTATTTTTATATATGATATATAATATGTTTATGTTTTCCTTAAGCATCTGTTTTTTTCATTTTGGGCATACCTTTATGGTTTCCATTATGGGTAAACACGATATCTTCATTTTAGGAAGTGCGGACTATCGCCCCCTGAAAGTGATTTGATTCGTTAAATACCATATGTGGGACATATAAAGGATGGAACTATGATATTATATATGATATTATACTGGAATTATAATATACCTTTATATCATTATGATTCCTTTCTATAAAATACGAAATAGAAATGAAAGTAGCGTTCATGCGTACGTACGGCTTACCGTCTCCATGAACGGTGCATTTCATTTCTTACCTCTAAATGTGATGTAATATTATAAATGCATGTATTTACTGCATATATATGACATATATTATATCTACATCATGAATACCATTCTGTATATAATGAACCTTTGACCAAATTAACAACATGTAAGTGTAAGAAGTCTATTTTTGACTTAAGAGCCAAATACCGACAAAATGAACATTATTAACTTAACTGATTACATGATGTTCATAACATGGTATAAAAGGAATAATGAACTTGAAAAAGATTCATAATCAAGTAGAGATTAACTCAAGTTTATTATTCAGGAGATTAAAGAACGGTCGGGTCATGTCAGATACGAGGTATGGGACTTCATCTCAATCTCCTTTCTTTGAGGCATATTTTATTTTATAAACAACTTTCTTTTATACGGTGTATAAAACCCTTTGACTTTTACGTTTATTCAAAAGTAATCTTTTTTATACGAAGCGTTTACTAAACGACAAAAGGGAATGTTTTTTCTTACGTATGCGGCGACAACGACTTCTCCACCGTCGTGACCATTATTTGAGTTTCGGCTTCCTCTACAAGCCATACCTTCTTTTTAAATGAAAAATAAATACCATGTTTTACATTGGTATTGAAAATGGTTTTCATAATGTTTTTATTATATCAATGTGTTTTATTGATATCTCGTGATTGAAATGTGGAAATGTTATGTTTCCTTTATGCATGTTTTATGTGATACAATTATGTTATGGTTCTTGGGCATTATTATGAAGACGAGTGGTTCCTTGATAAACTAAGGGCGGGTGAGCCCGTTATAGCTCTCCAATGCATTGGGTAACGCGAAGGAGTGAAACGTTATGGTTTCTCCGAAGAGATTTTTAGGGAATATACTGTGATGGGTATTCCAAACGTAACCAAGAGGGTTACTCCCTACGTAAGAATGTTATGAATGCCTCAAGTTACCTTTATGTCTTATGATTTCCATGATTTATTCATGATTTGATGAGGTATGTTAAAGTGATTATGTTTTATGGGTAACGTATGATTTCACTCTTATGTATGTATGTACCCATGTTTCCTTTCCATGTTTTTATAACCCATACTGAGATTTTATGCTCATACCTTGTTTTTGAAATGTTTTTCACAGGTCAAGGGAAAGATACATTATAAGATGATAGAGTCAAGGATGTGTCAAGAAATAATCCATGTTTTATTTTAAATGTTTTTCCATTGATGGGAATGAAGAATACTATCTTTATGTAACCACTTTGTTTATATGTGGAATGTAATGCATGTTTTATGATCTAATTCACTAAAACTCTAAACCCGAAAAGATCCTCAATGTGTAATCTTGTAATAACTCAAGATTAAGTAAGGATTAAGGCTGGGGCCTTATAGTTGGTATCAAAGGTCGGTTTAGATAACTTTAGGAGTTAGAATTCTATTAAATGATTATCCAAAAATATTTTTTTTCGAAATGATATAGCATTTAAAGATTACCATTTTGCTTCATCTAAAACATGTTTGTTCAGAATGGTTTTCCGCAGAGGAAACAGGGAATCAGTGCTAGGAAGGCATACAGAAGGAAATAACCTTCCGAATCAACATCCAGAAATGGTCGGAATTGGAACTGAACAGTTTGTTGCAGTAATGGCGCAGTTGAATCAAGCGATAAATGGCGGTGGTATCCATACACGAGATCAGCCAGACCAACCGCAGAGGAACATGTCAGTGGTGGAACATTTCATGAGGCAACATCCACCATCATTCAGAGGATCATCTGACCCTGTGCTAGCTAGAGATGATTTTTGACGTCATGGGGTGTTCAGACAATCAAAAGGTTAGTCTTGCTATTTACCGTTTGGAGGGTGAAGCAGATCAGTGGTGGTCTATGGTTAAAAATATCAGGGACGCCGATGAGATTGATGCTCTTGACTGGGATGAATTCAAAGGTATGTTTCTTGAGAAGTATTTTCATAAGGCTGTTCGACTTAGGATGGAAAATCAATTCTTGGAATTGAGGCAAGAGAAGACTCAGTGGCTGCATATGAAGAAAGGTTCACTCGATTGGAAAGGTATGCTCTAAATTTTATCCGGGACCTTGATAGTAAAATCAATCGTTTTTACTCAGGATTAAAGCCAAAATATCGAAGGGCATTAGCTTCTCGAGAGTTTAAAAGTTATGAAAAGCTTGTTCGATGTGCTGAGAAGGTGGAAATGGAGTTTGCCGATGACCAAGTTTTCTATAACAACCAGCAAAAGAAGAGACCGAGGTGGCAGGAGAATGGTAAGAATTCTTCAAAAAAGTCTGATGGTAAGAAAAATAAGTTTCCAGTTTGTGATAAATGTGGAAAAAGGCATGCTGGGGAATGTCTTCTGAATTATGGAAAGTGCTACCGATGTGGTAAGATGGGACATAAGGCTCGTGATTGCACTGAAAAGGATCAAGCTGAAGGTAAGAACAAATTTTATTTACAGTTAGTGAAGTGTTATAAGTGCAATGAGATGGGTCACTATGCAAACGAGTGTCCGACAAGGAGCTTGAGTGATGGGAAGAAGTTAGACTACAAGCAGAAAGGGGTGGTGAAAACCTTTGCAACTACTTCAGCAGATGTCGGGCCATCAAATGAAGTTGTATCAGGTACTTTGTTTGTTTTATCAGATTATGCCAGTGTGTTGTTTGATTCGGGGTCTACACATTCTTTCATCTCTGAAACCTTTTCTAGTAAAATGGGAATACCATCTCAAGAAATGACTCCTGAACTTTTGGTAAAAACACCTGGGGGAAGTGTCGAGGCAAAAAAGAATTTATAAGAATCTTCATATCCTTATTTGTGGAAAGAACCTACTTGCAAACCTTATTGTTCTACCTCTAGTAGAGTTTGATGTTATCCTGGGTATGGATTGGCTCTCTATTTACCATGATAAGATTGAATGTAGAGATAAAGAAGTTTCTTTTCAGAAATAATTTCAGTTTGTTTACAAGAATGAACCCTTACTTTTGATGACATATCAAGAGGCCGAGAAACTTGTGAAAGATGGAAATGAATGTTACCTTGCACACATCGTTGAAAATAAAGGAACTGTTTAGATTAATGATGTGCCAGTGGTAAATGAGTATCCTGATGTTTTTCCTGATGAGTTGCCTGGAATAATACCAGATCGGGAAGTTGAGTTTACTGTTGACTTAGTTCATGATGTTAAGCCAATTTCAAAACCCCCTTATCGAATGGCACAAATTGAACATTTAGAGTTGAATGAGCAATTGCATGATTTATTAGAGAAAGGTTTCATTAGACCTAGCACATCACCATGAGGTGCTCCTGTTTTATTTGTTAAAAATAAAGATGGTTCTATGAGACTTTGCATTGATTATAGATCCTTGAATAATATCACTGTTAAGAAAAAATATCAATTGCCTCATATCGATGATTTGTTTGATCAGCTCCAGGGAGCTCAGTTTTTTTCAAAGATTGACCTGAGATCGGGGTACCATCAGCTGAAGGTTAAGGAGGCAGATATTCTGAAGACCGCGTTCCGTACGAGATATAGCCATTATGAATTTGTAGTAATGCCTTTTGGGCTAACCAATGCACCTGCTGTATTCATGGATTTAATGAATAGAATTTTCCATGAGTTCGTGGATAAGTTTGTGGTTGTTTTCATTGATGATATTTTAGTATTTTCTAAAAGTAAAGAGGAGCATGAAAAAAATTTAAGGGTTATCTTGCAAACCTTAAAAGAAAAGAAACTGTATGGGAAATTCAGCATGTGTGAGTTTTGGTTGCAACAAATTTCTTTCCTTGGTCACATTGTTTCTAAAGATGTAATAACTGTTGATCCTGCAAAAACAAAAGTTGTGAAAGAATGGCCAAGACCCACAAATGTAACCGAGATTCGTAGCTTCCTTGGTTTGGCGGGCTATTACCGACGGTTTGTTAGAAATTTTTCACGGTTATCTAGTCCAATGACTAAGCTAACTCGGAACGGTGTTAAGTTTATCTGGACAAAAGAATGTGATGATTGTTTTCAGGAATTGAAAAGAAGATTGGTGAATGCTCCAGTTTTGGCACTACCTTCCAGGAATGGTGAGTTTGTTATATACAGTGATGCTTCATTGAAAGGACTTGGTTGCGTCCTAATGCATAATGATTAGGTAATTTCTTATGCTTCATGACAGTTGAAAACTCATGAGGTAAATTACCCTACACATGATTTGGAACTAGCTGCTATTGTTTTTGCTTTAAAAATTTGGTGGCATAATTTGTATGGAGTAAAGTGTGAAATATATACCGATCACAAAAGTTTAAAGTATATATATTCACTCAGAAAGAGTTAAACACGAGACAGAGGAGATGGCTATAATTAATCAAGGATTATGATTGTACGATTCATTACCATCCGGGAAAAGAAAATAAAGTGGCTGATGCTTTGAGTCGAAAAAGTAATGCTTCATTAACAGTGTTGCGTTTGGAACGTGATCCTTTGGTTAACGATTTGATGAACTTTGGCATAGAAGTTGTTGGTGCAGGAAGTCCTTCTGTTTTGATTCAGGTATCAGTGAGATCATCTCTATCAGATAGAATCATGCAAGCACAGAAGCAAGACAATGAGTTGCAGAAAAGGGTAGAGCTGGTTCAGAAAGGTAAGTTGCCTAAATTCAACATTGATAATGATTATGTTTTGAGATTTGGGAAAAGATTGTGTGTGCCTTGTGATTCACAGTTGAAGACAGAATTGTTATGTGAAGCTCATAGTTCTCTGTTTTCAGTTCATCCGGGCAGTACTAAGATGTATAGAGATCTGCGGGAGTATTACTGGTGGGATGGAATGAAAAGAGACATTGCTGATTTTACTGTGAAGTGTTTGACTTGTCAGCAGGTTAAAGCAGAGCGGTAGTTACCGAAATGGATGCATCAGCCTTTACCAGTACCAGAGTGGAAATGGGAGAATATATCCATGGACTTTGTTGTTGGATTACCGAAGACATCTCGAGGTAATAATGCAATCTGGGTTATTGTTGATCGCTTGACCAAATCTGCTCATTTCCTTGATATACGAGATACTTTCTCTCTTGATCAACTTTCTCGTTTGCATCTTAAAGAGATAGTCAGGTTACATGGATTTCCTCTCTCCATTGTATCGGATCGTGATCCCAGGTTTACTTCTAACTTTTGGAAAGGCCTTCAGAAGTCATTGGGTACTGAATTAAATTTTATTACAGCATTTCATCCTCAATCAGATGGGCAGTCAGAACGAACAATTCAGACATTGGAGGATATGCTACGAGCTTGTCCTATGGATTATCAGGGAAGTTGGGACCAACATATTTCTTTGGTTGAATTTTCATATAATAACAGTTTCCATTCTAGTATACAGATGGCACCATTTCAGGCATTATATGGGAAGCGGTGTCGAACTCCAGCTTTCTGGGATGAAGTGGGTGAAAGGAAGTTGATGGGACCAGAATTGGTAGAAGGGATGACAGAAAAAGTTCAGCTGATTCAGAAACACATGAGAACAGCTCAGAGCAGGTAGAAGAGTTATGCGGATAACCGGAGGAAGGATCTATCTTTCGAGGTAGGTGATCATGTTTTTCTCAAGGTTTCTCCTTGGAAAAGTTTGATGAGATTTGGTAAGAAAGGAAAGTTGAGTCCAAGGTTCATTGGACCATACAAAATTCTGGAAAGAGTTGGATCAGTTGCATACCGAGTGGCTTTACCTCCGAGTTTATCTCCGGTACACAATGTTTTTCACGTTTCGATGTTGAGAAAGTATATGCCAGATCCATCTCATGTTTTGAGTCCAGAGGTAGTTCAGCTGGAAGAGAACCTATCATATGAGGAACAACCGGTCCAGATTCTTGACCACAGGGAGCAAGTGTTATGGAATAAGGTGATTCATCAGGTAAAGGTTTTGTGGAAAAACCACATGATTGAAGAGGCAACATGGGAATCTGAAAATGCAATGAGGGATAAGTACCCCCATTTATTCGATAAGTAAATAAATTGCGGGGACGCAATTTTCTAAAGGGGGGAAGGATGTAACATCCCAAGTAAGTAATGAATAATAGATATTTTTACCTATGTCTATTAATGATTAATATAGTGTTTTAGAGGCTTAAGATGAATATAAATACAATCTTATGCATGGAATACACTAATATTCTTAAAAGATTGTTTTACTGCCTTTTGATGGAAAAACATTATTGAATCTATATTTTAACAATTTTATAAATTATGTTTGTCAAAATAAACTTATTCTTTATGATTGGGACATCAAAATTTACCTTGTGTGAATTTTTGGTATTTTTCTAACAATGTTCATTTTTTAATGAATAGTGAAAAATACTGCATTTTACATCAAAACTGCTTTTTAACCTAATTTATTTATATGATTAGATTATGTTTTGAATTGGTTTTGAAGTGAAATTAGAATATATTTTTACCATTTTATCCAATGTTGGTCATTGGAATCGATTTCACTTTGAAATTAGACTTAAACTGGTGTCAATATTTTGATACATATTGTTTTGTAAAAACACGCTTTTTGCTCTGGCAGCGGGAATTAATTATTAAATTAATTAATGTGATTTATATGATTTGAATTTTGTAAAATAGACTTCATTTTTGAATTCGGAATATCAAATATAGCTTAGGTTGAATTTTTGGTAATTTTCTGAAAAACTTCAATTTTTGATGAATAGTGAAACCACTAAGTGGTAATCAAGCAAACTGATTTTTCAGTTAAGTGAAAGTTTACCACTAATGTGTATTGAATTTTAAAAATCCTACATACATGTTTGTCATTATTATGTAAAATGTGGTTCAATGAGATTATAATAATTTTTTGGTGAATAGCAACTTATTACGTTCTTAATCACGATTAGTGGTAATTAGGGTAGTTTAAGGTATAAATAATACTTTAATAAAATGAAATGACCTAGACACATGTCCCAACCTCATTGGTTGTGTCATGGCCGACCCTGACATGCCATGTGTCAACTTGGGGACCCCATGGATCCACTTTTGTTGGGAAATGACATAAATTACTTTTTATTTAATGTTAAAGTGAAAATGACAAAAACATAATATGTTTTACGAAACCAATTTTTAAGTGGGGTTATACAAGTCAAAAATTTGATTATACGTATTCATTGGAAAGATAAAAATATTTCCTATATCATAGTATTTTTTTTATATAATTTTTAGACATTAAATAAATTTAATTATTTATGACATAATAATGATGCAGCGATGACATCATTATTTGACGATTTAAATAAAATAGAAAGATAATGTATAATCTATGAACTATACATGTCCAAAACCAATTGGATGAGTTTATTTCTAACCCTTATCACCTTATACACTAATTATATCAATGTGGGACCTTTTAAAACCGAAACACATTTTCAAATAATGTAATATTTCTTTACTTTCCAAAAGTGCCCCTCCTCTCCTCTTATAAAAGGCCCCCACCTCTACCTCATTTCACACACTCTTCAAGCCTTTGGCTCGTCCAACCCCTGCCCATTTACTCTCTCCACATCCCTCTCCTCATCTTAGAGGATTCCCTTTGGGCAGAATCCTTTCAAAGAAAGCCTTTAGGCTCAAATCAAAAGGAGTTACACTTTTTAAGGTAATTCATTCTCTCATGTTCATTTGTTTTATTTTGCTTCTCCAACCCCCTAAACTCTTTTTATTTACTTCTTTTGTAACAACACCAGTATCTTAAATATACTAGGATGTTGTTATAATATTTATTTGAGCTACACTCTCACACAACTACATCAAATAGTTAAAGAACATATGGTTTCCGTGGATGTCGAAATTCTGCCTCCCGAAACGATGATTGTTCAATACTCATTTAACACCTTCAAAGGTGGCCATTATGATGTCACTATTTTTATATATGATATATAATATGTTTATGTTTTCCTTAAGCATCTGTTTTTTTCATTTTGGGCATACCTTTATGGTTTCCATTATGGGTAAACACGATATCTTCATTTTAGGAAGTGCGGACTATCGCCCCCTGAAAGTGATTTGATTCGTTAAATACCATATGTGGGACATATAAAGGATGGAACTATGATATTATATATGATATTATACTGGAATTATAATATACCTTTATATCATTATGATTCCATTCTATAAAATACGAAATAGAAATGAAAGTAGCGTTCATGCGTACGTACGGCTTACCGTCTCCATGAACGGTGCATTTCATTTCTTACCTCTAAATGTGATGTAATATTATAAATGCATGTATATACTGCATATATATGACATATATTATATCTACATCATGAATACCATTCTGTATATAATGAACCTTTGACCAAATTAACAACATGTAAGTGTAAGAAGTCTATTTTTGACTTAAGAGCCAAATACCGACAAAATGAACATTATTAACTTAACTGATTACATGATGTTCATAACATGGTATAAAAGGAATAATGAACTTGAAAAAGATTCATAAGCAAGTAGATATTAACTCAAGTTTATTATTCAGGAGATTAAAGAACGGTCGGGTCATGTCGGATACGAGGTATGGGACTTCATCTCAATCTCCTTTCTTTGAGGCATATTTTATTTTATAAACAACTTTCTTTTATACGGTGTATAAAACCCTTTGACTTTTACGTTTATTCAAAAGTAATCTTTTTTATACGAAGCGTTTACTAAACGACAAAAGGGAATGTTTTTTCTTACGTATGCGGCGACAACGACTTCTCCACCGTCGTGACCGTTATTTGAGTTTCGGCTTCCTCTACAAGCCATACCTTCTTTTTAAATGAAAAATAAATACCATGTTTTACATTGGTATTGAAAATGGTTTTCATAATGTTTTTATTATATCAATGTGTTTTATTGATATCTCGTGATTGAAATGTGGAAATGTTATGTTTCCTTTATGCATGTTTTATGTGATACAATTATGTTATGGTTCTTTGGCATTATTATGAAGACGGGTGGTTCCGTGATAAACTAAGGGCAGGTGAGCCTGTTATAGCTCTCCAATGCATTGGGTAACGCGAAGGAGTGAAACGTTAAGGTTTCTCCGATGAGATTTTTAGGGAATATACTGTGATGGGTATTCCAAACGTAACCAAGAGGGTTACTCCCAACGTAAGAATGTTATGAATGCCTCAAGTTACCTTTATGTCTTATGATTTCTATGATTTATTCATGATTTGATGAGGTATGTTAAAGTGATTATGTTTTATTGGTAAAGTATGATTTCACTCTTATGTATGTATGTACCCATGTTTCCTTTCCATGTTTTTATAACCCATACTGAGTTTTTATGCTCATCCCACATTTTTGAAATGTTTTTCACAGGTCAAGGGAAAGATACATGATAAGATGATAGAGTCAAGGATGTGTCAAGAAATAATCCATGTTTTATTTTAAATGTGTTTCCATTGATGGGAATGAAGAATACTATCTTTATGTAACCACATTGTTTATATGTGGAATGTAATGCAAGTTTTATGATCTAATTCTCTAAAAATCTAAACCCGAAAAGATCCTCAATGTGTAATCTTGTAATAACTCAAGATTAAGTAAGGTTTAAGGATGGGGCCTTATATCAGAGTTCTTTGTTGTTGGGATTCTCCAAGAACTCTCCCCTTTTCCAAGTCATTTCCCCAAAATTAATGTAACACCCCAGGTAAATAAAAAGAATGACATTTTAAAATTTATTCATATTTGTGAACAAAATATTAATATAACTTTAAAGGGTATGCTATGCTCGATGGCGTACCCAACACGCAACAATGGGTTTCATGGGAATCTTATGTTGCACTCTAATAATAAAATAATATTATTTTAAAAGGTAGTTAACGCCTAGCTATTGTGATGGCGGGAATTAATAGAACTAACTACAAAATGATTATATATGTTTGTAAAATATTTTTACTTTTTACAATAAATGGTTGAAGATTAAAAATTTGAATGAATTCAATTTTTAAGCGTAAACATTCTAATGTTCTTTAGAAGGTCAATTAACCACCTATTGATGGCGAACCTCTTTTAAATAAACTTTTTGACAATTTTATGTGTTATATTTGACAAAATAAAATTCTTCTTTTGAATCGGGTCATAAAAATTTACATTGTGTAAATTTTTGGTATTTTTCCGATAAAGTTCACTTATTAATGAACAGTGAAAACTGTTGTATTTTAATTCAAAAACACTCTTTAATATTATTTATTTATATGATTAGATTATATTTTTAATTGGGTTTAAAGTTAAATTAGAATATATTTTTACCATTTAATCCAATAGTGGTCGTTGGAATTAATTTCATCTTGAAATTGTACTTAAACTAGAGTAAATCTTTTAATAATTATTGCTTCTTAAAAACATGCTATTTGTTTTGACAGCGGGAATTAATTATTAAATTAATTAATGCAACTTATATGTTTTTAATTTTTTAAAATAGACTTCATTTTTGAATTCATAATATCAAATATATCTTAGGATGAATTTTTGGTATTTTTTTGAAAAACTTCAACTTTTGATGAATAGTGAAACCACTAAGTGGTAGTTAAAGAAACTGCTTATTCGTTTAAATGAGACTTTTCCACCTCTGTGTTTTGAATTTCAAAAATCCAACATACATGGTTGTCATTAGGAAGTAAAATGTGGTTCAATGGGATTAATATAATTTTTTGGTGAATAGTAACTTTTAGGTTCTTAATCGCGATTAAAGGTAATTAGTGTAATTTAAGGTTAAAATAATGTTTTAATAATGTGTTATGACCTAGACACATGTCCTACCCTCATTGGATTAGTCATGGACGACCGAGAAAATCCATGGGTCAACTTTGGGATCCCATGGAGCCACTTTGGTTGGATAATAACATAAATACCTTTTTATTTAATGTCAAAATTAAAATGACACAAACATGAGTTGTTTTACTAAAAAAAATTTAAATGGGGTTATACAAGTCAGAGTTTTGACTATAAATAATCATTGGAAAGATAAAAATATTTCCTACATTATAGTATTTTTTATAATTTTAATAATTTAAATTAATTAAATTATTTATGACATCATGATGATGCAGTGACGACCTCATTATTTAACGATTTAAATAAAATCAAATGATAATGTAAAATCTAAGACCTACACATGTCCAAAACCTATTGGATGAGTATATTTCAAACCCTTACCACCTTATACTAGAAATAAATCAATGTGGGACCTTTTAAATCCGAAACTCATTTTCAAATAAAGTAACATTTCTTTACTTTCCAAGAGTGCCCCTCCCCTCCTCTTATAAAAGGCCCCCACCTCTACCTCCTTACCCACACATCCAAAGCCTTTGGCTCAGCCAAACCCTACCCATTGTTTCTCTCCACATCCCTCTATAACTCTTAGAAGCCTCACTTTGGGCAGAAGACTTTCCAAGGAAGCTTTTGAGCTCAAACGAAAGGGAGTTAACTGATTTTAAGGTAATGTCTTCACTTGAGTCCTTTTGTATTATTTTTCTTCTCCAACCCCCTAAACTATTTTTATTCATTTATTTTGTAACCACTCCAGTATCGTAAATATACTAGGATGTTGTTATAAGAATAATTAGAGCTACAATTACACACACCTACATCTAATGGTTAATGAACATACAGTTTCTGTGGATGGCGAATTTCTGCCTCACGAAACGATGATTGTTCAACACTCATATTACAGCTTCAAAGGTGGACATTAAGATGATAATATATTCATATATGATATAAAATATTTTTATGTTTTACTTAAGCTTATTTATTTTTCTATTGTGTCATACTTTTATGGTTTCCATTGTGGGTAAACACGATAATTTCATTTTAGGAAGTGCGGACTACCGCCCCCTCAAAGTGATTTGATTCGTTAATGCCATATGTGGGATGTAAAAAGAATGTATTTAAAGTTATTATATATGATTTATGTTACATATAAATTATGAATATAATTCTGGAATTAAAATATACATACCTATCATTTAGTTTTAATTCCATTAATATGACATAGAAATGAATGTAGCGTTCATGCGTACGTACGGCTTACCGTCTCCATGAACGGTGCATTTCATTTATTTCCTCTAAATGATTATGTAATATTATAAATACATGTATATTCTGGATATATATGATATATATTATATACAAATCATGAATATCATTCTGGATATAATGAACCTTTGACAACACGAACAACATGTAATTGTAAGAAGTCCACTTTCGACTTAAGAACCAAATATCGACAAAACAAACATTATTAACTTAAACGATTACATAAAAGGAATTAATAATATGATAAAGGTTCTTAAGCAAGTATAAATTATCCCAAGTTTATTATTCAGGACGTTGAAGAACGATCGAGTCAAGTCAGACCCGAGGTAAGGGATCCTACTGCCCTCTTTCTTTTTAAGTACACTCTTTTTTGTCATTCCTTTTAAGCTCATCTTTCTTGTGATTGGGATGTTCTTTTATACTACACTTACTTTAATTTTTATGTTCATATTATGAGAGACTCTATAATATCTCATCAATCCATTTTGGATGTTTTGAGTGGCACCGTTAAGCTGCCAAATTTTCATAAGAGATCTAACCTCTCTCTTTATTTTTAAGTACTCTCCTTTATGTGACTTCTTTTAAGCTCCTCTTTGTTATGATGGGGGATGATATTTTATATTACTCTTGCTGTAAATTTTATTGTAAAATGATGAGAGACCCTATTTGATCTCATCAATCTATTTTTGGAAGTTTTATGTGGCGTCGTTAGGCTGCCGAGTTTTCGTAAGGGATTTTTCATCTCACTTTTATTCCCGTGAGATTTATGCTACATTTGCCACAATTTTCTTTGATTGGTGTATATACTGCCAATTATTTTACTCATTGTGTAATATAATTTCATTTATGAGTATTTACATCGATGTTGTATTGTCCTTCTTTCATGGGGTGTATGTTTTGAAAGATACCCATGTCGGTAAGGGAACCTTTCACCCTCCTCTTTTTAAAAGACATCTTTGGTTATGTATTTTAATTCAAATAACATTATGTTGGGATATTTTCTTCTATATCCTTAGTGATTAAAATTTTATGTCCAAGTGATGAGATACCCTTTTTATCTCTCATCAACTCATTTTCTGAATTTTGTAGTGACGCTGTTAGGCTCTCAAAATTTTTCAAGGGAAATTCTTAACCCAATTTTTATTATTTGGGATAAACTTGTACTCCTTGAATATGTCGTTCTATGAATATGTGTGAATAACCTCTGATTCTTTTACACTTAATATCCACTTATATTTGGTGTATTAGTTTTTCACACATAATTATGTAATTGATTTATCCTTAATCCAAGGATACCATCTTTGTATAGCACTTTGTCTCAATCTCCTTTCATTGAGGCATATTTTGTTTTATACACAACCTTCTTTTATACGGTGTATAAACCCCTTTGACTTTTACGTTTATCCAAAAGGAATATTTTTTTATTCAAAGCGATTTACTAAATGACAAAATAGAATGTTTTTGACGTACGTATACGACGACAATGACTTCTCCGCCTCCGTGACCATTATTTGAGTTTCGGCTTCCTCTACAAGCCATACCTTTTTTTAAAAGAAAATAATAAATACCATGTTTTACTTTTCTTTTATTTGGGTATTAAAAATGGTTTTCATAATGATTTTATATCAATGTGTTGTATTGATATCTTGTGATTGAAAAGTGGAAATGTTATGTTTTTATTTATGCATATTTTATGTGATACGATTATATTATGGTTCTTGGGAATTATTATGAAGATGGGTCGTTCCGTGATAAACTAAGGGCGAGTGAGCCCGATATAGCTCTCCAATTCATTGGGTAACACAAAGGGGTTAAACTTTGTGGTTTCTCTAAAGAGATTTAGGGAATATACTGTGATGGGTATTCCAAACGTAACCAAGAGGGTTACTCCCTACGTAAGAATGTTATGAATGACTCAAGTTACCTTTATCTCTTATGATTTCTATGATTTATTCATGATTTTATGAGGTATGTTAAAGTGATTATGTTGTATGGGTAAAGTATGATTTCATTCTTATGTATACATGTACTCATGTTTCCTTTCCATATATTTGTATCCCTTAGTGAGATTTTTATGCTCATCCCATGTTTTTGAAATGTTTTCACAGGTCAAGGGAAGGGTACATGATATGATGATAGTGTCAAGGAAGTGTCATGAAAGAATCCATGTTTTATTTTAAATATGTTTCCGTTTATGGGGAAAAAATAATACTATCTTTTATGTAACCAGTTTGTTTAAATATGGAATGTAATTCAAGTTTAATGATCTAATTCTCTAAAACTCCAAACCTAAAAAGATAATCTATGTGTAATCTTGTAATAACTCAAGATTAAGTAAGGTTTAAGGCTGGGACCTTATAATTAAATTGGCCTAATATTATGTTTCCCCAAATTTTAATTGTTGACACAATTTCAAATTAGATTACTTAAGTTGGTTCCACTTAATTAAATGATGGGGTCGGAACAAATTTAATTAAAGGAGGGAGGCTTAATAAATTATTGGGAGGGTTGTCATAATTAAGTGGGGAGATCAAGTGGTTTTTCCCACTTATATGGAGTTCAAGAGGATTAAAACCTCAGGTGGTGGCCACCACCATAACCTCTAATGGGAGGACTTTCTCGGTGGTCCCCACCTCTATAACCTCTGATTAGAGGTTTTAGTCTTGGTGGTCCTCACCTATGAAATATCAACATGGGTGGGTATAACAAATGAAAAAATGTGATTATTTTATTTTATTATATCCAAAAAAACCGAAAAATTAACATTCACCCTTCACCAAATATCGTCGAGGTGAATTTATTCTTAAGTGAATATCACCACTGCGAGTTCAATGGTGCCCTCATATTTCAATTCCAATCACCGGTT
Organism: Viscum album; assembly: GCA_963277665.1. NCBI lineage: Eukaryota > Viridiplantae > Streptophyta > Magnoliopsida > Santalales > Viscaceae > Viscum > Viscum album. The sequence continues at coordinate 560,043,756 of OY728147.1, read as the reverse complement.
CAAAATATAGAAAACCCCGCTCACACGTTTACTGAACGTACACAAACAAAAGTTTCAAAATTCATTTCACGCACTCCAGGCATCGGAATCATGCTCCGTCAATTTTCTCGGACTCAAAAACTCCCATATATTTTAAAAAAAATCATGTAAATTCATTATCTATACAATTTTCTTTTTATAAAAACTGAAATATATTTTTGTGGATTTTTTTTTGAAATAACATAATCTAAAAATATTAATTTTTAGATATCATCAAAACTATAAATGTTTGTTATTGTGGATTCATTAATATAATGATTTGAAATTAATTATTTCATAATTCTAAATTTAGTTTATTTTTAATATATGATAAAATTTAAATTCTTCATTTTAATTAATCAACAATATTTTAAAAAAACAATGATAATTTTTTTTTCAAATAAAGTCACAAGTATTAAATGAGATGATGTTTTTTAGAAAACAGAATAATGAAAATAACTTAATATACTAAAATGGTAATTTCATATAAAAACAATATGATTTTGGAAAAAACATACAACCAATTCTTTAAATATTCTAAAACTTATTAATTATAAAATTATTTAAAGGAATAATTTTTTTCAAAAAATATGCCATTTTACACAATGGTATTCACCTACCCAGGAAAATCATTTTTTCATCCCAGTCTAAAAATAAATATAAAACATATTAAGAAAAAAGAAAAGATTATTTTTTTAATATTTTAATTAATTAATGATATAGAAAACAATTTCAATGAATTGTTTTTAAAAAATATTTTTTTTTCTAAAATAAAAAACATAAACAATTGAGGTCATAAACTCGTAATCATATATGATTTTCAGAAATTGATTCTGAAATTAAAATGAATTTTTAATTATTTATAATAAAACTCAAATAAATATTTTTTATACTTCTTATCATGTCATGTATAAATATTAATTATTAAAAGATTATAAAATCATTCAGTTTGTCAATTTAATAAATCCATTATTTTATGGGATAAATGTCTAATTTTTTAATTTTGGGTGTTTTATAATAAACATACTACTTGGAAATGTCTTCTTTTTTAGTTTTGGAATGCACAAGTTTTTCCCATTAATAATCGTGATGATAATACGAATTATTGTAACTAATTTTTTCATGTTGGTCACTTACTTCATCAATTTCAATGAAATTATTTTGTTTGATGTTTTATAGTTTTTTGTAAAATTTTTAATCACCTTTTTCATTAAAAACCCAAAAAATGAATAAAAAAAAATTAAAATGACATAATATAATTGAAAAAATTCACTCACAGGATCCCATTTTTCATGAAAAAAATAACAAAATTATAAAATACAGAAAAAAAATCTTGCACTCTAAAATGTGGAAAACATAAATAGATGAAAGAGATAAATGATTAATTTGTTGAAAAACCCCATGGTATCATAGGGAATACCCAGAAATCCATCATAAATATATTCTAGATCTCCCTCCTTCAATATACCTCTCATCAATAATCCAAGATGATGTATTCTCCAACATCAGGGAATGAAAAGTCTTCTATATTATCCCTGATCAAATACCTATACAACCACTATAAAATGATCTTTGCAGCCACAAAAGATTATCCCCAGATAATGCATCAATTTACTTGAACTAAATGACCAAACTGAGTAGCTTGTTTTAATATTAGCATGCACTGAAGGTATACCATGGTGAACAATATGTTGGGTGCCTGTGTAGTTTAACAAATGATAGAACCTCCATGTCCCACAGACACTAGTGAACTGAATAGAAGGGGGGAGAAGGTTGTGATCAGAAGAGAAACTTTTTTAGATGATTTTATTTTGATCATTATGTGAAAGGATGTTACCATCTTAATAACAATCAGATGATTGAGCTGAATTCATGAGACATTATGTATGCATGTAGATCGATTCACTCCCTTTTTTCTTATTTAATATCTATTACTATTGTCTTTTAATCTACTAGTGTAATATATCATCAAAATAAGGAATTATCATTTTAAAATTCAACCAATTAGATTTTCAATTTGATAACATTACCAATTATAAATTAGGTCACTCATATGAACAATTTTATGAGTATATCAATAGAAAATATTTTTATGACATTTCACAAGAGTCTATACGATAGAAAATATCTAATAATTTCTTTTTTGATATGTGGAGCCTGCTAGGATGTGTTCATAAATATTACAGTACCTTCCAACTATCCAAGAATCACATTATTTAGGCAATCAATTTAATGGGGAGGTATTTGAACAAAAGAACCAAAGTGTTAAATATAAAATCTACAATGAAAAGTATTTAATTTTATATTTGAGTTGATGGGACCACCAACCATTATAGGATTCAATCCTCTGAGATAAGAATCCACAATCAACCACTTCAATTATAGACTGAATTTTTTAATATGTGAATTCATAACAAATGAAAATGGAAATAAATTAATCTTTAGGACATTAAAAAAATCTTCATGATTTTTTTTCTTATTTCATACAATGCTCATGAATGGATTGAATAATTTTTATGAATTTAATTGAATAGAAATATAAAAATGGAATCCTAACAATCATAAAATTTTCCGATTAGTGTCTTATAAAACAAAAGAATGCTTTTTAAGTAAATAAAAATACATATAATAATTATTAACATTCAAGATGATAGTGTTCTAGAAGTGTTCAAAAAATCATTGTTTCTATGATTTATAATTCACATGAAACATCTGTATTACAAAATCAATGGTATGTAGTAAAAAATATACAGTGAGGAGAGATGAAAACCTATACATGGATGAATACATTTTCTCTATCCAAATTAGAAACATTGATTATCTAAATAATACTATTTGTAATAGTTTCTAATTAGGATAAAAATATTATTATGTCTGTAGCATTTTGATTTCTCTAAGAAACTATCAAATGATATACTATCATGATTTATATTTTATTATTTAAATTTTCAACTAACACAATTATGTTGGAATATGAATAAAAAATAGCAGACTATGTGAATACATTAAACACCGTGTTGGTAGAGAGCATTTAAAAACTACTCCTGGAGGTCCACTATCCACACTGCCTATGGTATCTTGAATGTGGTGAGATCATCGTAAATAGTTCACTATCATCTTCTTTTATAATGTCCTTCCTCTCTTTTGGATATCTTAACGTCACATATAAAACATCATTAATAAAATAAATGTGTGAAACACTATCACACTCCTATATATTTCGATCATTATCCAATAGACTATAAGAATATTCCATCTCATTTCATTCTACCTTCTTCCGCACAACATATCACCATATATTATTCCACTCTTCTAGAAGTACATGATTGATCAGGTAATCACGAGAAGCATGTCTAACACATTTCAAAGCAGTTCTTCTATCCACATCCACAAATATAACTAGATAAATGTTGAACCCATTTTTAGGGATATATATATGTATAGGAAAAATTTTATAATATCTTTTGATATAAAAAATACATTCATAACAATAAATTCAACATGGATGATGCAATTCATCTCCTAAATATAGATGTCACTTATTAACACACCATACCAATCTTTCCATTATCATAGTATATTAAAAGTAGTTGTGGATTTGGAGAAAGAGTGTAACATAAAATAAATGAATCCCTTTCCATTATTAAAATTGTAACCTTTAAGATATGTAAAAACAAAAAAAAATATGAAGTTTAAAATACTCACAACATGTAGAATACAAAATATCATATAAATCATTCAATTATTAAAACACGTTTGGTGCTAAGGAGCAATGATAATCTAAGGCTCATAATGATCCCTTTAACTATAAAAAAATAAAGAGATCATCCCAAAAAATAACAAGAACATACCTATTAAATATAGTTTTTGTTTTCCAAAAATCAAAATAATTTAATTTCAAAATATACTTTTCTGAAGAAGGATAAACATTTATGAACAAAAGATTAATCGAGGATAGATAAAAACCAATACAAAACACAAATGGCTTGAATTTTTACGATGTATTTTTATGTGATGAATCATGTATACTAAGAGGGTCATAACGATATAATAATTTGTGAAGAATACTCCCTCGGACCAATATAGTAGTGATTTCATTTCGAATAATAAGAACCCTGGTAAATTTGAGAAACACATCTGATATAGAATCCTCTTTCTATGATCTATTTTTACACATCATCATCATCATATATATATTAAACTGTTTTGGAAATTTTAGCAACATATCCATGCCCAAACTCGGGTTGTTTTTTGAATTCCAAATCTCTAAATATTATCATTGAAACAAATAACCAAATAATGAACATTCATTTCCATGATCACTACCTAATCAAAATTAGAAATCCATATTATTATGAAACCAATGTCCCCATGATGTTATCAATGAATATGAAACAAAAATTTGAAATATTTTTTATATATTCCTAAAAAATATATTTAAATAAAAAAAATAGATAACATTCAATCAAACTAGATTTTTGGTAGTTATATTGGAAACGAGCATGAATGAATGACACTATGAAGAGGAAGTCAATTCAGGACGGAAGATTATGGGGGTCTAGGAAAAAACAACTCCTATGTTGACCTAATCAAAGATCATTATATTTATTTTTATCATATTCATATTTCACAAAATATAAATAGATTAAGACAAAAAAATCATGGGAACCTAATATAATTTATATAAAACAATTTCTTATATTTGGTTTGTTTGTTTAATTATTATTCAATTTACATAATCAAAACATACAATTTTTTAAATTTCATCATAATATTTAAATTCTGTAATTGGGGGATCAATAAAAAAATTATTTGAACATTTTATTTTAAAATATTCTAAATTGTGTTTATTTTTAATTAAATTCAATATTCCATTTTTTATTTATAATGAAACAATAATGTTTTTAATTAATTAATGATAATTTTCATTTTAAAAAGATTCATATATATTTCATTAGATAATTTATTTTTATAAAATATTTCTAAAAAACATAATGTCATGAAATGGTTAAATCACAAAAAAAATTGATTTATTTAAAAAAATTCTACAGAAAATTATATTGATTTTAAAAAGTGTTCCTTCCAAATTATTTAAAGGAATAAATATTTTATGGTTTTTTTTCATTTTTCAACTAAGATGTTATCCAAACAAAAATTCCATTTTTACATATAATTGAAAAATTAGTTTTAAAATTAGTTTTTATAAAAAAATTAATAAAATTGTTTTATTTTAATTAATAAATTAATGATAAAGCCAATATTTCATAGTTTATTTAAATTATTTTTTCTTCAACCCCAAACATTACAAAGTTATGTCAGAATAAACGAAATCGTAAATAATTTTTTAAAACTGGTAATATAAATGAAATGAATTTTTTATTATTTATTATTATAACACTAATGGAATATATTATGTACTTTTTTGATTTTATTTTTTTTATATTCATTTTTAAAATATTATATATATATATATAATTTATTTATTATTTTTAAATATTATAAAATTATGGTTAAGAAATAATGTTTTTTTAAAATTTTTGTATTTGAAAAATAAATACTCTTAAAATATTTGTCAAAAATTATTTATCATAATGGGAGAACCCAGCCATACAAAATAAGATATTATTTAAAATAATTATCATGAGAGCCTTTAACAAAAATATATTTTTTAATATATTTAATAAATAATTTCTTGTTATTTTAATTTTATGTATGCAATATATTGTTAAAGAGTATTTGAAATTGTATTATTTGACTAGAAATTACTGGCATTAAATTAATTTAAAAATATTCAAAAACACTAATTCTTATATGATATATGAAGATAACATCGCTTCAATTAATTTCAAAATAAAAATTTGGATTCCATTTTTCAAATATATGATTACTTATACATTACTAGTAGTAATACATTATTATGAATACCGTAAAATAAAATAGTAAAAAATTAATAATATATTTAATAAAATTTATATTAAATGATATCATAAATAATGAAAAATAAAAAATGCATATAATTAACGGAAAATAATATTATTATACTACGGTCAATGTAGTTTACTACCAAAAAAATAACCCACATTTATCTAGGTCATGAAGGATGTACCACACCTAGCTGGCACTAGTTTTATCTCACCTCCCTTTATTAGAGCTTTAGATAAACATTATCATTATTTTCTACAAACTATTCAGTCTTGTTTGTGCCTGAATTCAAAATATTGACCACCACCCCTACTATGATAACATCTTCACCATGGGGCCATCAATATATTTTTTAAATATTTTATAAAATATATATAAATTTATTTCATTTTACGTTATTTATTTAGTAAACTAAGTATATAATTTTATATGATTATTTTTTAAAGTATATTTGAAACATACACTTTATTTTTATAATATATATATATATTGATATATTTATATTTATATTCGTATAAATTTTCATATATATTTAGAGATATTTACAAGTACTTTCTTATTTAGATATTTGTTTTTTAAGACGTATTTATAAATATATATTCAAAATAACATTATGAAACATTTTTAAACATAGATAAATATTTCTAAAAAGAATTTGTATATGATATATTTTGAAAATATTGATACGCACACACACACACATTGACACACACACGTACACACTATTTTATTTCTCACATACAAAAAAATATTTACATAGATGTATTTATTTACATATCCTATAATATAAACAAAAATAAATATATTTTTTGTGAATCTCACATATTTTTAGGTAAAAATTACAAGAATAGGTGTATATATGTGGGTGTGTGTGTATTAAAACATTTTATATTGTAAATAAAATCTATAATTGTTAAATTTAAAATAAGTTGAATAATAATATATAAATTTTGTATTGTTTATTTGTTTAACTACTCTTTTTTATGTAAATATTATTAAATATTTATTTGTACAATTTTAATAAAATTTAAAAATATATATATTTGATTATAAATAAAATTATATTATTAAAATCCTTAAAATTTATAAATTTCATATCCAAATGAATGTATTGTTTGAAAACATATCTATTATGGATAAAAAACAAAAACTAAGGCCCCCTAAAATGGGGTTGAAATTCCATTGAATGTAAAAAATTCGGGCAGTGCAAATAAATTTAATTTTGAGGTATTCTGAACCACATTTGAAATAGAACAAAAATGTTAACTATTTTGTTACCAATAATAAAGTGATATATAATTTCAAAATATTCAATTTGATATGTGTTTGTTGCTGAATAAACACCCAAATAAAATGTTATGTCAATTTTAAGATCTAGATATGTTTCCATAAATATTTGTATAATGTTTATTTTCAAATAACCTTTATATTTAATTTTTATGTAAACATAATTAGGTTATATATAGAATTGGTCCTTTTTATTATTGGTATTACATATTTATTATGAATATTCATTACTTTAGAAAAACAAATCATTGGGGAACATTATAATTTAGTTCCTTATGAATCATGGATCATGATCATACAGTATGGTGAATGATCTTCAATGGTTCCCAAAAATATCATCCAATTTAGAAATAATCAAAGACACGCCCTATATAAAGATATAATTTATAACATTGGCAAACGAATCATAAGAAAGGATGAGATTAGATGATCAATAAGGGTAAAAATAAGTGATTAAAATTTATGTTAATATGCAATTATAATATACGAATAATTTTATTTCATAATGAACATTACATAAGAATTTCATACCCAACGTATCATAGGTCATAAACATTAGTCATTGAAAAAAATAGAATTTTCTAAAACATGAATCATATGGTAATAAAATAACATTATCCATGAGAGCATAGAAGTTTAATTAAACATATTTTTATTTCGTAAAAATTAGAATATAAAATCTTTTGTCAATTCTACCCATCAAAGCATCCATAACATGATGGGATTTTGATAAACACCTAGGTTCCAACATTTTCCATGGGCTAACCACCCTTGTTCCATCAAATACATGCATGGGTAGAACATGTGTATACCCTATCCTTTCTTGGTATGAACACTCATGTACCCACATGGAGCATAGAAAACATATCTTTATCCAATTAATTAGAGGTAGATATAGGGGTCACCTGTATCATAATGAAAAACTTTATTTTTGTGTTCTACAATATAAAAAAACATTCATCATTTCATAACCAATGAACTAAAATTGGTTTTATAAAAAGTTTATAATATCATATACTATAGAAAAATAATTTTTCACAATAATTTCCTCATATAAAATTCCATAAAAGGTAGAAGGATTCATATGTTTTTCAACATAGTATCACCTGTTTAAGGAAAATGGGTTTCACAAACATCATACCTTCATAACATATTCCATTCAGATAAAAATTATGATTTGAATCATAAGATATTACACCAATAAATTATAGGTATCATCATTTGATCTAATATTTTATGTGAAATTATTTTTAAAATTTAAAACATTTATTGATGAAAAAAACATGTCAACATTGACAAAAGATTTTTAAAACGTAAAAAATTTTAAAAAACAATTTCATTGGAAATAACCTTGAAAAATATAATTGTTTCTTTGAAAATATTTTAAAAACACTGTAAAATATAAAAAATTTAAAATTATTTTTCCTTGAAAATGATTTTAAAATATCAATGAAATATATTTTTGAAAATGTTTTTATAAACATGGTTTTTGATGGAATCATATTTTCAACCAAAAAGAGATCTATTTTCAGATAACTATAAAAAATTATTATTTATATTATGTAACAATTAGTGGAAAATTGTACCCATAATTGTATATATAATGATTAAAAATAGGAAATATTTTTTTTAATATTATAGAGCAGTAGATAATTAGACGTCAAAATTAAAGACTTCATAATAAATAATAATGATAAATGATGGGACAGTAACACAAATTTTTTACCCCTTTCATAATATCGATTCATAATTCACATGACAGAATAAAATATCATTAAACATAAAATACCATTAGGATGAAAATATTAGAGATAATTAATTTCTAATTGGATGTATATACACCAAATGATATTATTTAGGTATATAAAAAAATGTTCTTCTTATTGACGGTAAATTGGTAACAAGATCCCTTAACGATCTGTTATATTATAAGAAGAAATTCCCATTTAATATTTATTCTAAAATTATTATCTAAATCCAATAATTTTTTCGAGAATAATATAATTACACATTAATGGGTTGTATATACACCACATAAATGATTCATGTGTTGAATATGGGTTCTATCTCAAGAAAAATAAAAGTTACATGAAGATCACTTAACTGAAATATTGATATTTTTCATACTCGTTAAAACCTATGGTATAAAAAATGATGTCTATTATACATATCTTATAGAAACAAAATCATTTATATTATAGTATATGTGATTTTATAATTTCTATTTATTGTCCAGTTATAAATAATTCTATATTAATGATACATTTCGGGTAATATAAACATGGATTTTTATATATGTTATGATTTTTTATATTTTGTGTTATATTAATTTGATAATTGTTGCATAAAATATAGAATTATATCCATTATTTAAATATTATATATATTCATTATAAATTTATTTATAGTAATCCATAAAATTTTTCAATCGAAAATAAAATACACTATTCCTATAGATGATATGTCATAAGTAGTAATGATCATTGTTTTTCATATTATTGTCGGTTTTATGAAATGAAATAAAATGATATATATTATCATTATAAAATAATGATAAAAACATATATGTCACATATTTTTATTAATTATTTCTTGAATACATCATATGTAAAGTGTGGATGAATCAAATCTCTCTGTGAGGTGGTAGATTGTTGTACACACGAACGATGCTATCATATTCTCAAATATATTTATTATGAAGGTATGTGTAATATAAAAATATAAGAAGCATAATAACATCATTAATATCAAATATATCAAATATATAGTAAATACATCATTTTGACTATCATTGATTGGTCTGTAATGGAAAATTTGAATGACATTAGTTCAAGAGGTGGTCGTATACCGTACAAACAATCAATGGTTTTGTGACTTATTTAATAAATGTGGATATGTATGTTGGTATTAAACATAACATAACATAATAAATTCATATGTATGATACAGAGATTATTTTATAATCATGATATAATAATATTTTAATGTGATGGAGGACGAAATAAAACGAAAAGGATTGTTGATTAGTGTTACCTATTCACCGGGTATCCTTATAACATTTTCAATAAAAAATACCATGGATTTATTTATGTACAGAATAGTATTCATGGATAAGGAGATTGATTTTTCAAAATAATTTGGGTATATAATGGTTTTAACAAATTGATTGATATTTTTTTAGAAATCATGGAGATTCAGTTCTCGTTTATAGTTGAGGATGACTGGAATTCTTATAAATACTCAAATGTATTCACTATCGAGGGGAAAATATTAAATAATGTGGATAATTATAGATAATTAAATGTTTTGAGGGCTGATATTGTAAAGCCTCAGATCCGGGTTCCACTCAATGGCTTCCCCGAACTCAGTTGGTCACATGACCTCAGGCGCATTTCCCCAAACGCCAGATGCTTCCGACTAGCTGTTAGGGCCTAGGTATGATAGTGGAGTAACTATTCCCTCATTTTTCATTGTGTAGCACCGTGCTGAAAATACAAACATACCAAAAGATGAAGGATTAATCAATAAAAAGATGAAATTGATAAAAGTACAGAAGTAAAATATGACAATAGTCATATATATAATGATGGAATATGTCCATAAGTCTATGAAAGCAGTCAAAATAGGATACACTACAATAAAAAATAATACGATAAAATGAAGAAGTAAAGAATAAAATAGAAACAGTGTAGCGAGAACTCAGCAGCATCATAAGCCTAACCTTTGTCCCATTCTTTCCTACTCCTCTGTAACAATGAAGTACCTGTATATGGACTATTTAACTTATCAACACCTGAAGAAATATAATATGTTTGGGCCTGGGACATGACCCTAAAAGGTGTGAGATATAGATCCAAGTAGGCAACCACCAAATGCCTTTACCAAAACGTCAGTGAGTTTGTGAAGCATCATTGTGCTGTAATGAAATATAGTAAACCCAGATGTACTAAAAATTAATCATTTCTACCAGTTATATTTCCATTTATTTATATTTTAACAATTAAATACAATTTAATTATATGTTTTTCATACTCAAACTTAGACAAAAATCTTTTAAACAATGCCGCAACAAAAACTTCAATTGGCTATCTAACAAGTAAAATATAAAACAACACCAAGCCTGTTCTCTAACTTGGCAGGTTAAACATGTAAAAATCACCATAGTAAATATGAAAAGTAAACAAATTCCTCATACATGTAAATCATACCATGATAAAAATATAATCGAACCCATTAGGTGATTTCCCACACACATAACAAGTATTTCCCATAGGTGTATGAGATATTTCCCTCATGCACGGAAGCAACAACCCACTGGCATAAGATTAGTTTCCTTCAGGCTAAACGAAACACTGCCCTCAGGCAAAGGAAAACACTAACCTCATGCTAATCATGTAACTAGTCCAAGCCCAACACATATTCATGAAATATATATACATTTTCTCTCATGAAAAACTCAAAGCATGCTAAAATCATGGAATTCCCTTGGGTATATTAGGACAAATGACTAAACAGGGGAACTGCACCCACGAGGTGGCCCTAGATCCATACAATGATCACAAACAGTAGTTTGTACAAAATCAAAAGATTACCTATGAAATTATAGGTATTTGATTATTGTAGGACTCGGCCATACGACACCCCAAACATGGTCGTGTAGCACAATAGTATGAAAAAACACTCAACAATTTTAATTGAACACTAGACCACCTACATCGATATCCCCTGATCGATAAAAATGAATGAAGAATCCCAAAATGTCTGTGAATGATTTTGATCTGGAATAAACATTCAATCATTAAAACCCAAATAACTTCCCCTTGAGAAAGAATTGGAATGAAACACACTAGGAGAGGGAAGGTCTTACCTAAGTAGTCCAAATTAGATGGTCTGTGAAGGAATCAGAGTCTCAGTGTTTGGTTGGGAACTCTTCCAAGGTTCAGTCGTCTCTCCTGCGGATTACCAACATTCTATGCTTCCACTTTTGAAAGAGGAGGCTAATTCTAGTTTATAACAAAAAAACACAACTACACAACATGAACTCTCAATTACACGGCGTATACATTCCATTTTAATATTGTTAATATGGAGGAAAATTTTCAACACTTCACTGTTCATCTGTCAACATGATTACATGGCGTGTATTTTTTAATACATGGTGTGTATTGTCGCTCTGCTAGGGACTACTCCAACCGCCTTACTATTCACCATCTGACTGATTATACGGCATGTATATACAAATTACACGGCGTGAAGTAAGTTTTTACACCCTTCATCACCGACATGCCTACACTCCCCATGTACTCATCCCACATGGCCAAATCACACAGTGTGTGGAAATGTACATGGAGTGTACCCACAAAATTTGGGGATTTTTTTCCCATTTTCCTTATTTTCTCAAAATCTCTTAAGGAAAAAAGGAAAAGAAAACCTCGTACCTCTAGAATAAGAACCAGGTTCTTACAAACCTCCACCCTAAAAGAAATTTGTCCCTGAATTTCCCTTCCAAATGTTTTTAAGATAAAGCATTGAACAACTCAGGCCACTGATCACGTACCTTTGTCTCCCGCTCCCAGGTTTCATCCTTAACTCGGCCATGCTACCATTGCACCTGTATGAGAGGAACTGACTGGCCTTGGAGAACCATCATGCCCCTACCTACAATACGAATCAGATGCTCCGTGAAGGATTTATCGACCTGAATATCAACCTCCTTGGTCTAAAAACGTGAGATGAGTCTGGGTGATAACAGTGCAACTGAGATACATGGAAGCCGTCGTGTATGGCCTGATACCTCTATGGTAACTACAACTGAAAGGCAATTGGACTGACTCTATCTGGAATCTCAAATGGCACAAATACGTCAATGAAGGTTTTCCTGGTCTCCTGATCCGCCAGTGTCCCAACCTAAGTGAAACACGTAAGAAAACCGAATCCCAGACCACGAACTCCAAGGGTCATCTGTGGCGATTAGCATAATATTTCTGATGAGACTATGCACTAGCCATCTGCTTCTGTATCAACTCGACCCTCTCGGAAGTCTACTAAATGAGACATGGTCCCAATAAGGATACATCACCAACCTCTAACCACCACAAGGGTTATCGGCATGGCCTACCATAAAAAACCTCATAAGGTCCCATCTCAACAATTTCATAAAAAAATTATTATAGGAAAACTCGGAAAGGGGAATGTGCCTCTCCCAAGAGCCCCCAAATTCCAGGATGCATGCACGCATCATGTACTCAATCACCTATATCATACGGTTTGACTGGCCATCGGTCTGAAGGTTGTAATTTGTACTCAAAAGCAACTATATATGTAGTGCCCTCTAAAAACTCTTCCAGAAACGATACATAAAATTCTCTTCCCTAATTGAAACAATAGAATGTGGGACCCATGAGGGCATAATACTTCTTGTATATACAACATTACGAGCTCGTCAACAATGAAAGTCTCCTTGATTGGCACAAAGTGAGATACCATCGTATGTCTATCCACAACAACCCACACGACATCACTGCATCTAGGTGACTTAGGAAACCTAGTCATGGAGTCCATCGTGACATCATCCCATTTCCACTACGGAATGGGTAACTATTGTAACAGTCCGGCTGGCCTCTGCTGTTCTGCCTACACCTATAGACAGGTGGAACATCTCGTAACAAAACCAGCTACATCTTATTTCATACTCAGCCACCAATACTGACGTCTCAAGTCATGATACATTTTGGTAACTCCATGACGCACTTCCCAAGATGAAGAATGAAACTGCCGCATCAAATTCTCACATATATCCCATGTACCCACACTCGTCCATGGTTACACAGTACCTCATCATCACCTATTTTCATACCAGGAGGAGGGTCCTCACTTGCCAATGACTCCCATATAACTAAGCCTTCCAAATCCGATATTTGTGTCATCCTCACTCTATCCAGGAGGGTATAAGTCACATCAATGGAAGAAATATAGGTTTTCTCCTGATTGTCGTGCACCTCCAAATGCATCTCAAAGTAAACAAACATAAGCTACCACTCACCACTAGCCTCCTACACTGCTTGTAACTGAGTCCTCCTACACAGTGCATCAGAAACTACGTTATGATTACTAGGTGTATAGGCAAGCACGAAGTAGAAGGATTAAAGGTATTCAACCAACCTTCACAGTCTCAATTTAAGGTCACACTATTTAATGATGTATTTATTAATTGTGTGGTCTGTAAACACCACAAAATTTTCTCCCAAGTGATTTTGTCTACAATAACATAATTCATGAACAACTGCAACCAACTCGAGATAATGTTTCAGGTAATTCCTCTGATGTTGCCTCAACTGCCGAGACCCACATGTAAATAGTCTATCGCCCTACATAAAAACTGCTCCCAGCCTAATACCTGATGCATCATAGTAAATTGTATAGTTCATCCCTTGTTCTGAAATTATCAAGACTGGTTTTGATGTCAACCTTCCATTCAACTCTTGAAAGGCTATCTCACATGCTTTTGACAAAACTAACTTCACACACTTATTAGTCAAATTCTTAAACGAAAATTCTATGTGGGAGAAGTCTTATCTAATCCACCTTTATTATCCTCCCAGCACCAATAATCTCCATACCCAAAACAAGTTCTTAAGATTCTCCTAGGAAACTAATGCACTCACTTTCTCTGGATCTACTGCAACTCCTGTCTCTGAGATGATATTACCGAGGAAGTGTATCTAGTCAATCCAAAAGAGGAAAACTGAGAGCTTAGCATATAGAAGATGCTCTCTCAGTGTTATCAATACTATTTTAAGATTGTTATCATGGTCATGTCGAGTGTGAAAGTACACCATGATATCTTCCATAAAGACTACCAAAAAATAATCCAGATATTAGTGGAACACAACATTCATCAGTGCCATGTAAACTACTGGGGCGTTTGTGAGACCAAACAACATTACAATGTATTCGTATAGACCAAATATGCTCTGAAAATCTGTAAGCAGTATGTCTGATGGTATAATGTGCAACTGATGATATCCATATCTCACTTCAATCTTCGAAAACACTTGTGCTCCTAGAAGTTGATAAAAAGTTCATATATCCTTGGAAAAGGATATCAGTTCTTGACTGTCAACTGGTTCATCTTCAAATAATCCACACAATTTTTTAGGGTAACGTCCACATTATTTTCAAATATGACAAGCAAACCCCATGGAAAGTACTGGGTCCGACAAAAACCTTTTCCTACAACTCCTCCAACTACCTCTTGAGCTCCTATAACACGGGAGTAGCCATCCTATATGTAGGAAGAGACTCTAGTGCCACTCCTGGAAGAAGCTCAATAGAGAAATCCACTTATCCAGAGGAAGCCCTGAATAGTCATCCAGGAATACATCCGTAAATCGATCAACCACTAGAGGGAAATACTTATGACATGTTCCTTGGTCATACAGATCAGAAGAGTACCACATTCCGGCCAAGGTTGGAACTGAATCATTGTGACACGACATCCCCACAGTGGGTAGCAGCT
Source organism: Viscum album (assembly GCA_963277665.1). Lineage (NCBI taxonomy): Eukaryota > Viridiplantae > Streptophyta > Magnoliopsida > Santalales > Viscaceae > Viscum > Viscum album. The sequence continues at coordinate 560,028,011 of OY728147.1, read as the reverse complement.
CTGTGTGACCTAGCATACCCATGGTACAAATCAGGGATGAGTACCACATTATTACAATGTTGGTGGGAACCAGATCTATGTGAATCGACGTTACCATTTTCCTTGATATAAGAGGAGTTCTCCAGAAACCAAGGAGTACGATGATATGATTGATGATGCTACTATCGCTACCCTAGAATTTACATGGTGATAGTTGTCTTGTGATTAATAATTATACATTGTGATTTTCTTAGAGATTTTTTTGGACATTCCATTATCTTTCAAGGTCCCATACTATGTATTGTTATTCTCAACCCTACACAAGAATCACCTGCATCTGTTGTTCCTAGTATAGATGATCGATGCTGGAATATAGGTGCTTATGTCGACATTACTAAGGGATTCTATGACAGTGGACATGGTGACCTTGGACCAAGTGGGGCCCAGTAAGACTAGACTGATGGGCGATACTACATCAGATTCAGTAGCATCACAACACTTCTGATCTTGTGGGGGTTTTCCATGTATGGCCCTTATATATCCTTTTTCAACATTGTTGTTTTAGTTTTTTATGGGTTTGTATTCAAGACCACTTGCATTATGTTGAATTTTCGTACTCGGGATTGTTATGGTATACTTGTTTTCCCCCATTCAGTGTGTTGGGACATGGTTGGTAGGGTGTGTTCATATAGGTACTCATGAATGTGCCTCACACTTGCAGTTTGACACCTTCGACGCAAGTCACCTTCCCCTGGCCTTTGGGTGGAGGGTTTGGGAGAGTCACATCATGGGCCCTGGGGTACAGGCCATGATAATGTGGTATCATAGTGTGGACGGTCTACCCATAATGAATGGGATATTATGTTTTTTTATTGGGGAAACAATTTTATGTGTTGTGAGTGCTACTTTAGATTTGTGGATTCTACTATTGGTGCGGCGACCGACGTATCCATACACCCAGAACTTGAATTTTTCTTTGTGACTCAATACATGAAAACGTCATTTGCATTAGTGTCCCCTATTAATATTTTGAAAAAACATCATCTCACCATGCATATCCTTATGAATGTGGTACATCTTGATGTAATTCAGGATTCCTCCACATGGACGACAAGTCAGGATCTCGATCTATGGTCATCAGGATAGCACACCAAGCGGCAAGAAGTCTATTCTAGGAACAGTGAATTATATGGTACCACTAAGTGGTTCACTAGTGCTACCACCTCTTGATGGTATGAACCATCCATTAGAAATTACGATAGAAAGTTCTTATGCACTGTGACCTATATGAGTTTCTGAGATATTGATCTCCCATGTTCATTAGATAGATAGATCCTCATATCTTTGAGGACAGTTTAGAGGTTTTGACGTAAGTCTCCTTCCTAGTAAGGACACTTCCAAACCATATGGAGATCATGGATGTGATCCTCTTACATGGATTAGTATAAATTTGGTGGATTATGAAAACCTGGACCGAGGACATTGTGACCCTTACATGGGTAGAACTCGAGCGGTTTTTCTAGGAGTATTTTCCCCCGTGACCTTACGCTATGTGAACATTTAGGAGATGCTTATCCTTTAGTAGGGAATCATTAAAGTAGATGATTATTAAGGGAGGTTCACCAAGCTATCTTGCTACTACCTAGAAAAGGTGCAAGACCCATTGTTCAGGGCTGGAGCCTTTGATCAGGGACTCATGAGGGAGATGAGGGAATCAATGATGTCTCTTAGCATTTTTACCCAGGATTGTCTACTAGAGTGATCCATTTTTTGAAGATATTCTTAGAGCAGTTTGATTCATAATATAGAGCCGCTAGAAGACCACAGAAAGTAGAGTCTTCGTCATGTAGGAGACAACAGACACGGGGTCCCAAGAGGTCCATGAAATTTATAGGATGACCCCAATACTCAGGTTCATTAGTGTAGGGAACCTATACATTGGTGAGTCAATTGGGTGCTAGGCAGTGCTTCATATTCGGCCGACAGGGATACATGGCATGGGACTGCCTGACCTATCGTACCGATGACCGACAACCGGTCGAGTTACTAACGAGGAAGTTGCAACGGTTCATGCATGGAGGATCAGAGGGTGGCAGACATGACATGAGAGATATCCGAGAGGCATGTAGTGGGTTATGGTTTGGGATGTTCCCACCACCACCGCTAGGTGGTCCACCCCTGAACTTATGGAGTAGGTGGTGAGGGCGTTCTCAACTCGAGGAAGTAGAGGCTTATGACCATGGTGCTCTAGAGATGATAAGACCTAAAATATGTTTCTTATCCAACGTATTTTCAATTATTATAGACACAAGTTCTAGTCACTCCTTCAATTCCACTGCTCTCATTTGGACATTGAATATTCTGTTAGATCCATTGTCTCAATACATACTACTAGCGACTCATATGGGATGGGATTTAATGATTACTCACACATGCCGTCAGTTTTCGCTTACTCTAGGAATCGAGAGATTCATCTTGTATCTCATTGCAGTGGCATCAAGACCTTACATTATCATATTGGGTATGGACTAGCTATATAAAATTAATGCTCAATTCAATAGTTTTGGAATATAGTGCGGTGTGTCTGTAGAGATGGGACTATTTTTTTCATCATATTGAGTAGGAATGCTTTGCAGCGTAGGATGGACTATCATAGAGGAGGATGTAGCTGGTCAAACACCAATTGCCTAGGATCATCTTCAGTGTAATGGATGATATGAGTCCATGATTCCTGGTAGTGGTGGATGATTACATGTATGTTTTTCTTAATAATTCTCTGATACTACCTCCTCGCGTGGATATAGACTTTTTCATCGACATGTACCTTGGGAAAACACCGATATCCACCCAGGTATATCGGATGGATCCTAATGAGATTTTCAAGATGAGGGTATTTCTAGAGTACATACAGGAGAAGGGGTTTGTAAGGGCCAGCGTTTCACCATGGGAACCCTTAGTGGCAAGAAGGAATATATAAGTTTGTGGCTGTTGGTGGACATCCAATGCCGGAACTGGGTAACTATGAAGCACAAGTATCCAATACCTAGAATTGATTACCTCATGAACCAGTTGTAGGGATTGAGGTGGGTCTCAATGATAGACGTTAGATTAGGCAATCTCAAGCTTCATGTGTGTGATGAGGATCTACCGAAGATAGCCTTCATATTACAGTTTGGAAACTATGTGTTCTCGGTGATTCCTTTCAGTGAGACCAATTCCCCTATATTGTTAAATTTGAGCCATGAACAAGATCCTCCTACCTTACACTGACCATTTCATCGTGGTCTTCATTGATGACATCTTGGTGTACATAGCGTCATAAGAGGAGAATTCTACACACCTGTGAATAGTCCTAGATACACATTGAGAGAAATGGATTTATGGAATGCTACTGAAGTGCTAATTTTGATTTCAAGAGGTCCAATTTCTGGGACATGTCATATCAAAGGTTATATTTTATGTACATCTTGCAATGATTGAGGCAGTGATTGCTTTGGAGCCCTCAAAGAGCATGATTGAAGTGCGAAGATTCCTGTGGAAAGTTGGATACTATCGGAGGTTTGTACACAACTTCTCAAGGTTAGAAGCAAAATTTTAAGCTTTCTAATGCAACATATAACCCTTCAAGTGGATATAGAAATGACAATAGAGTTTCTTGTATATGAGGCAGTGACTGACTAGTGCCCCCAATCATGATACATCAAGAGGAGGGTGTTGAGTTTGTAGTTTTTTGTGACGCATCAGGGGCTGAACTGGATTGTGTCATGATGCAGGAGTGAGTGGTGACCGCCTATGACTCAAGAAAATTGAGAATAAATGAGAATAACTACCTGAGTGAAAGTGTGATATTTGCAGTAGTGGTCTTTTCCTTAAAGATTTGGTTGCACTACTTGATTGCCGAGTGAATTGTAGTTTACTCAAACCACAAAAGTATCAGGTATATGTTCTCCTAGAAAGACCTGATCCTGATAAAGTGGTGGTGGCAAGTGTTCCTCCAGGACTACGACTTTGAAATAGACCATAATCTTAGGAAGATGAATGTGGTGGCAGAAGCGCTCAACAAGAGGACCAATTTGCAGCTACTAAATGATGCGACATAGCAGTTTTCCACGATGTTGATATCATTTATGGTTGGTTATAGGGAACCATATCTTCGATCAAAGAATATTAGTCCCCAACTATTACAAGGAGTTTGGGAGGCACAACTAGTAGTTGTTTACGACGAGGCTCGACATTTATATTGGTACTCAAAATGGGCTCAAGAAAAAATTTCATTATGTGGGGAGCATGACATCATTTTCAGAGGATGCACCGTAGTACCAATGATGTAGTAGTAGAAGGTGTTGAGGGTGTTTTAGTTGTTCCCATTGGTGGTACATATGAGGGGTGGAGAAGAGGTACCAGGATGTATGATGTTAGTAATGGTGGTCAGAGATGAAGGGAGTAGTGCCTGAGTTCAATTCCATATCCCTCTCATGTCAACATGTGATGGTTGAGAATCATGTTCTAGCAGGATTGACCAAGACACACGAGGTACAAGAGTGGATGTGAGATGGTATCTCAATTGAATTTGTGACAGGGTAACAGCGTATATCTAGTGGTTATGACTCTATCTGGGTCATCTTTGACCGACTCACCAGGTTGGCCCACATCCTACCCATCTGAGATAAGGGACCAGTAGAGGGATTCAGAAGCATCTATGTCCGAGAGATAGTGCGGCTCCATGGGGTGCCTTCGATTATTGTCTCAGAATATGATGCATGAATTACATCCTATCTATGGAAGTAATTACATGATGATTTATGGGATGCATATATGCTTGGGAACTTCTTTTAATCCCAATATGGATGGTCTGATGGAGCAGACTATATAGTTCATGGAGGATATGTTTCTAGCTTCTTTACTTGACATTGGTATTAATTTGGAAGACCACCTTCCACTAGTGGAGTTTTCATACAAAAACAATTTTCACTCCACTATTGGCATGGACCCATTTGATGTTGGGAATGATCAATGTTTCCGATCACTCATATGCTGGACAGAGATAGGAGTGTCAGATGTAATGGGTATATAATTGGTATGGGCTACCACCTATAAGTGAATATCAACCAGGTCCAGATGAAGACATTAAGGAGTAAGAATATATATTATGCAGACATGATATGGAGACACTTTTAGTTTGAGGAGGGTGATCATGTACTCATTTGGGTCTAACCCTAATGAGAACTATGTAAGTTTTTTCAGGGTGAAAATATATCTCTGATGTACGTCAGGCCTATTCATATTTTGATGATAGTTGGTGATGCGTCATACCACCTAGCCCTTCTCCATCATATGAACCATGCGTATGATGTTTTCCATGTGTCGCAGCTGAGAAGGTAAATGCAAGATCCACCGCATGCCATCGAATGGGGCATGCATGAAATTAATGGCGTGTCAACATTTGTGGAGTAACTAGTAGATATAGTGGACTAACAAGACTGGGTCCTATGAGAAAGGTCTATTCCTCTACTGCGTGTTTGGTGGAAGCATAGATCTCTCCTAGAGACCACATGGGAGTGAGAGACATAGATTTTTGCTTAGTACCACCATCTATTTGTTTTTTTACATGTTTTGGATTTTGGGGATATAAATCCCTAAGGTAGTGAAAATTTATAGATTATTAATATCCATATTTTTTTATTATATGGAATTATTTAGAGACATCAAAATTTGATGACATGTTATTTTGAGACTCGTAGTACCGGAAAAATAATTTTGAACATTTTTAAGGTATGATCTGTAAACATCTGAGTAATATTTTCTATCATTTGTACCGGTTCTCAAATTAATAATCTAAGATCACCATTGAACATGAAGCATTGGGATTTTCCTAGAAATGACATAACTTTGTTTGAAAAGGGTTGAGTAGAAATGTTATTTTTTGGGATTTTTAAGAAAAATTATAAAACAACATAAAAAGGTTTGTTATATTCCCTCCGAATAGTTAAGTGAACGAAGGAGATGATGTGATGAAATAAAGAAGCAGGAAAGAGGTGTGTTATTGAGGCTCATTAATATCCCATATCATGAAACCTAATGAAGAAACAAACAATGTGTAACAGCATTACTGTTTCATAAATGAAACATCATAACAACATGATATCACAACATATCAGAAGCATGGTGACATGTTTCTTTTTAATTACATGGCATTGGAAATTACATTGAATTAATTGATTGTAATCCTATGACCACACCAAAAATTTTATTACTATCCATCAAATAATGAACACAAATAAGGCCAAAATCTTCAACGCCTCTCAACAGTCGGAGCCAGGATGCTACGTCGATACCTTGAATTCTCTACTATATACTTTAATAGATTGAAAATTAATGAGATAGGGGTATGAGTTTAATTTTAATTTTAATCCATGTTTTTCTGTTTCTAGAAAGGATGAACATAGATCAACCAATGAATAGGTTGATCTGCAGTTCATTCCTTTATTCAGGAGGGTGACTTTTCGTGGTGTTTTATTATCCAGGATTATGTTTATCTCTTGATATGATTGAATAAACCACCCAAAAAATCCCCCATTCATTATTTTTAATCCTCTAACATGGTGGAACAATTCAAACATGAACAAGGCCCGGGAACCTCCTCTATTGTGTTCTTGGTTTCCATACCCTCAAAATGACAACAAGAAAAAATTGTCATCTTTGCAAATAATACGGTGACCTTCTAGGGAAAAATTCATGTGACGTGAAGGTAGCTTGACCACGTAAAGGGAGGTGGCCCACATTCGGTCCACCCACTAGGCTGGACGTGCCACGGTCTATTGACCATGGTTGGAGGTGGTGGCCTTGGGGTGTCATGTGGGATAGGGAGATCCCGAATCAGCCAATTGTCACATCCTGGAAGGAAGGCACACCACCGGTCCAACCCCAGGGGGACCGAGCTAGGGATGTCGGGTCAGGCCTATCCCATATCTAAGAGGGCCAATCATGCACCCAACGGGCTGGAGCCGTCACCTTATGGGCCGAACCCACCCCTAGTGGGTTGGACCAGCGCCTGTGGGCTGGACCCTCGGCCAAACTAGATCGAGTCCAGTGATGCCTATTGGGCATGTCCCACTAGCCTGACTGAACCATTCCGATTCTGACCTGAACCAGGTTAGGTCAGTGCATATATATGTACCGAGGTAAGTGGGACACCCGAGCCAGCTTGGTTGGGTCAGTCTGAGCCCTATCGCAAATGCCCCTAGTTAATAAAACACTCATATCTTGCAAATTGCATGTCATATTGTTGAGATGTTTGAGGAATTGGTACCATCATGATGAGATGTATTTTATGAAATGATTTGAAGTGATTTTCATAGATTTGAGATTTAACGGATATCATGTTCAGTGTTGTTTTTCAAGCACTATAACTATAGAACACTGCAGTTGGATGAGACCGTATGAGTGCTCGAAGACGGCCTAGTGGGAAGCGGCTCCGTCTGACCTGGAAGGCCGATTGTGGGGAGTGGATTTGTGTTACAAGGAAGACCCATAATACATGATGTGGTTATTGCCTCAGTTTGGCCGTTGTGGGATGTGGATCATTGTGACCTAGTATGCCCAATATGGGAAGATGCTCTATGTGATCTAGCATACCCATGGTAGTCATCAGGGATGCGTTCCACTGTAGTCCAAGGATAGTACGAAGCAGTTATGTGTGACCTGGAAATCACATTGAACTCCATATAAGAGGAGGTTTCGTGAAGCCGAGTAGTTCAATGATATTACTCATGATTCTACTATTAATTCATGAGAATATACTTTGGGTGAGATGTCTTGTGTTTCATGCTAATAATTCATTATTTTTATTAATGATTGAATTTATGTATTTCCATTGTGTGTTAGGGTACACTACTGGGTATTATTATACTCACCTCTATACGGGCTTCACCCGTACATGTTGTGCTAGGAGAAGATGATCCACGATTTGATTGAGGTGCTCATGGGAACGTGATTGAGGGATAGTTTAATAGTGGACTTGGTAGCGTAGGAAATGTGGGTCCTAGTAGGACCATGAAAATAAGAGATACAACTTCAACTTCTAGTAGCTTCAATATTCGTATAATCAGTTTGTGTTTTCATATGATGGCCATCTGAGATCCTTTTTTACTTTGATGTTCCTATTCTGTTGTCAGGATTGTATTCTGGCCCACTTTCTTTCAGTGGTATTTTTTACTCATTCTTATTATAATGTAATTTTATTTTATTTTTTAGTGTGTTTGTGCATGTTTGGGATTGTATGTGCATACAGGTACGTAGAGAAGAAAATTCTTCCACTTACATGCTCACGCCTTCATCACTAGTCGCTAGCCCCTGGCCTTCGGGAGGCAGGCCTGGGGTAGTCACGACACGAGCCTAGGTGGATGGGTAGTGATAATAGAGAAAATTATGTTGATGATATAAAAAATCTCATTCAATAATGATAACATAATATTTTAATTCATATTCACCTTTATCATTCTATTTTATGACATTGTAAATCTACTTTTACCATAACTAACGTAATTAATTTTTTTCTATATTTAATACTCATTTTTGAATAAAATTAAATTACACATATTTGTAATAATAAATTAATCAACTTATAAATAATTAACCAACTTATAGATTATAAATTCGCAAAAAATTTAGAAAAAATGTAAAAAATAATCTTGCATAAGTGAAGAGAGAGTGAGTTTTTAATGTGTAAATAATTCAAATTTTAAAAAGTTTTTATATCCAATTTAGATATAATTTTTATAAAATGACCTATCTTGGATTATTATATTTATAATATATGTAATTATTTATAAAAAATTAAAATAAAATTTATGATTATAAATATATTAAATGAAAATATTGTTTCCAATTTAAATTTATTATGTTTACTATTAATCAAAAAATGATCATTTTCAGAAAAATCCCAAAAAATAACCCTAAGATAATTTTTTGATTATGAATTATAAAATATAGTTAATTGTATAAAATTAATTTCCAAAGGTTTTATCTATAAAATTTTATTATTATTCAAAAAATACATAATATTTTTGTGAAAATATTATTTCTAAAACATAAAATAAATTAATGAAAATTGTGTATTTTATTATCAATGAGTTTTGATTATATAAAAACATTATAATTAAAATTTAAATATTATATACTACTATTCAAAAGAATATGCGTAATAGATAAATTATAATGGTCACATTTAATAAATAAATTAACAATATTACATTGTTTTTTAAAACTCTCTATTTCCTGTAATGCAAGGTAAGATATTATTGTTAATAGAGCAAGATTAATGTGGTGTTGCATATAAAAAATTAATAAATTTTATTTTATATTTCCCAATCCATAATATAAATATAATATATTCAAAAAAAAATTAGATAGACATGGTGTGTTACATTATATCCACCTAACATTAATTTATCAGTTAAAATTCATATCAGACATATAAGGAAAACAAAAGAAAACTCAATTATTGATATAATCATAATAAAATGATTCAATATATAGGACAAATGAAATTGTTAAATGGATGTCTTAATGTATTCTTAAATAATATAAGCACATTTTCCAAATAATAGAACATACGTGGGAATTAAAACCATTGACCTAGAAGGGAAAACTAACACAAAAATATGGATAGAGAGTGAGATAGATATTTTTCACTCATAATTTAATGATACAAATTCCATAATGGATTGTCCTTTACAAATAAATTGATATCATCAAAATAATTTTAATGTGAAACCATTAAGTTGTAACATCCTTTTCCAAAAGTTAAAAATTTTATGAGAAGACACGCATACTATATTTCAAGCAATTTCTTGAGAAAAATCACATCCATCAGTTATTTGTAGAATTATTTAAACATTATCACACCCTAAGAAATGTATTTACATTTTTTCGTCATAAATAAATAACAAATCATAAGATCCGTATTTACAATAAAGATTAAGTGTTTCCATCATTAGTTATTAGTAAAACAAAATAGTAATAATTGGATTCATATTATGAATACAAATTCATATAGAAAAATAATAAATTAATCTCTAAAACAAATTTAAGTGTTCTAAATGAACAATTTCTTTTATCGTTATTCATATGAACCTTATAAGTAACTAAAATCAGAATTAGTAGAAATAAGGCCCTTTAATTTCAAAAACTAAAATATCATCAATCCACCAAACATCATAATGTGGAGCATGATTGTAAAATAACAAGCATATTAGTACCTTCATGATTTATTCTCTTCAATCATGGAAATATCTTAAATTTCAATACAATATTATTGAAAACAAACATGCTTCCTCATTCCATAACTAAAATATAGATTACTTTATATATTACATAAAACCAAAAATATTGTAAAATATTTCAATGATATCGAAAACCAATTTTTCTATAAATCAATTACATGTTCTAATTGAACTACTACTATCAAATTTACATTATCCAAATCAATGATTATATTATCAAAACATCATTATATCAACTATAAAAAAATTTATGATTTCTTTCCATTAATCATGTGTTCTCCAAGAATATCACCATTCTAATTAATAAATTTATCTTGTTCATTAGCATATATCAAGATAATATTTTAAATCTAGGACAAAAATTTTATATTTTACAATCCTTGTATATTTCTTTATAATTTTTCCTTGATTTCCAATTTGTAAATACCTTAGTAATCTCACTTAATTATCAATACATAAACAATGTTTCTATATCTAATTCAAAAAATACCTTTATTCCATTCACATCTAATATATAGTCTCATCATCACTGGAAATATATCCATTAATAAAATACCATACCAATTTACTTCATGAGATTTACCCTTAAGACATCGATTTGCAGAATTCCAATAATTTTCAAATTTAATTCATTTAGAAGTCAAGTATATAATATGGAGACCAGTATTATCATCCATTACATTAATTGATATTTCATTTTCCATTTTTGTAAATTTCGTTTTGTCCTTATCATCCATAGTAAAAACATTTTACTGTCCATGTGATACATTCAATTGAGTGTCTCTTCCCACATTCTAAACATAAAGGAAACTGGATCATCTTTCCTCCTTGGTATACATTTCTTGAACAATAAATGAACTCTATTATTATCTCATATATAAGGATAGATAGTTTGATGAGGTACATGATGTTAGTCATGATCCCTTAAAACAGATTAAGATTAATCACAATTTTTATCACTCCTATCATCATCCCATTTGACATGGCATTAGAAAAAATTCCATCACACTCTAAATTAACATAATTCATTCGGGTTGACCATGGTAAAAATCCCAAAGAATTGTGTGAGAAAAACTAATCATATTGTGGAAAAAAATAAAAACGAAAAAACAATTATAGGAATTAATAATAAATCCTTCTTTATAATAAATGATACTTTTGGTTAATCATAGTCATCAGGTATTCAAATCGTTCATGGTGGTTCATAATGTTTTGGTGAATTTACATATCATATCCTCCTTTTGTGCCTAAATAGTTGTCTAAAATCTAGGTTATTATTCAGAATTTCTCTATTGATTTTACCTCAATAGGGTGTTTTGGGGGTTATTATCCCTTGGTACATTTGTTCTAGATAGAATTCCACATATAGAATACATACATGGATGTAATTTATTTGAAACCCCTAACTGTATATTTTAATAAAATTCTCTATATGTTTCTATAAATATAGTTTTCTTTATACATATACATAGAGACATCACTGTATGCATCCTTAAAACTATACCTTGGTATAACACTAATGGTTATTAATCCTAGATTCCAGAAGTTACTAATCCTTTAAATTGATCCTACTGTAGATACCCAAGCATTAATTAACTGGATATTACTTATTTTTATATGAACAATCCATACATTACACAAACACATTCATGAGTACATGATTATATTTTTTCTATATGAAATTGTTACACAATCTTCTAATAAGGTGAACGATCTTAAATATTTACCATAATGATTTTAACATTTATTAACCAAAATATATATAATATAGATGTATAAATTTCTCAAAAAATTGGATAACAAAACATTAAAATTCGTTTTCTCATACTATAAATATTTTTAAACAAAAGTGATATCAATTTATGTTCATATTAAAGAATAAGAAAAGTGTAATTGAATTTGGAAATGAACAGAACTGGAGAAGTTCATAAAAAAATTATCATATATCCAAAACATGAGAAATGAATAAATGATTGGAAGTTCGTACTAAATGAATAGTAATTGATTCAATGAACATGATCCCGTAGAGTTGAACATGTTTTGATTGGTTTGGCCCCACATGCACATACTTTGAGCTTGGGAGAACCACCAATGTTCGTTGTTTTTAGTAATGGTATAACCACCCATATACCCTCTTTATTGAGGTTTGTATGGCCTCTTATGTATCCTCATAGCTCATATAGAATTTATCATCAGGTAATTGATTGGAGAGTTATATAGGTCCCACTGGCCTCATAATGAACACAAATATTTTTGTGTGATATAAATTTATAAAATATTAATCATCTTAAAACCCTTAAATGAAATGAATTTCATTAATAATTTAAATAAATTTAAAAAATGTGTGTGGATTATTATTTATATCTATATGAAATATCCCTTTAAAATTATTTATTTTTATAACAAATTCCACATGTTATAACTTGTGGATGAGAAAAGGGTTTCATAAACACTATGTCATTGAGACAGAAAACAATTTCAGAAACAATATCAATGACATCCATTAATCATATCTCAAATAAGTAAAAGAAAACATTAATATATTAAATATTATATGGATATTCATTTTGATCATTTTAATATTATCATGATGAAAATATCCTTTTGTATTTGAAAATACATATTAAAATATTAAACATTTTAAAAATATATTTCATTTATCATAACCACGAAAACATATAATGGAAGATTTGAAAATAATGTAAAAAATATTTTAAAACATAAAATATATTGAAAATTATTTTCCATGATAATTATATTGAATGACCATTAAAAATAAATTTTTAATATTATATTTATGAACATGGTTTTTGATGAAAACATATTTCTAATGGAAGAGGGAGATAAAGTAAGACTAACATAAATACATTCTCTTATTTGATTTAAGTACCTAATATTGATTAAATAGTACAATTATCTTAATATATCATGAAAAAAAAAGATAATATCATATGTAAATACATTTAATTTGTTTTAGAACAAGAGATTTAAAAAATGTAAGGTTAACAATAATCATAATCAGTAAATGATGCGATTGTAACAAAAAATCATAACCACATTAATGAAATTGATTCATTAGAACCATGAAGGTATAACATTAAAATAAAATAAAAATTTGTAACGATTTATAATAAATTCACCATGTCACATTTAAAATGTTATGTATATACTCATTAGGAAAAAATTAATTTGTAAAACATAACGTATGTTTCAAATAATAAAAATTGAGGCAAAAATAAAAGACCAATTTGTTAAATTTTGAACGGTAATACCCATGAAATAGAGACACTAAAAAATATATTTGAAGACAAATTAGTTTTTTAATAATTATAAAATTATAAATTCATGTTTTTATATACACCGTATAAAAGGATCATGTTTTGAATATGACTATTATCTCATAGAAAATAAATATGAAATAGAAATCATATACCTTAAGTCATGACATACGTATTACTCATTCAAAACACCTATATAATAAATTTAATTTTATAATAAATATGTTAATGAACCATATATATATATATTCATACAATAAAAATTCAAATAAAATAATGTAATTCTATTTACATAGAAACATAAATAGATTTCTAAAAATTATAATTTTTTGGAAAATAAAATTGAACTATTACATTAATAATAACATTGTATTAATAGAATTCAAATTAGATTCATTTTATAGTTCATCTAATTACTGTTAACACATATTATTGGAGGATTATCATAAAATTGATAAAAGACCTAAAAATGAGATATGTACTTTATATAACTGATAATTTATAAAAAAATATTAATTAAAATTATTGAGTCATTTTTAATAATTTTTTTTTCATAGATGATAAGTGAAATAAATAAATTTAAGAGAGATACATAAATTTTTTATCACAAAATAATATAACATATGAAAAAAACTAAAAGTAATAAAATTATATTATTGGACACACAGTGTATTAAAAAAGTAATTTGATAAAATAAATGAATTGTGGATGTGGATGTAATGAAAAAAATTATTACTGAACCATGGGGTTAATGATAATTATAATTCTAAATTTATAAAAAATAAAAATTCATTGTCTAATAGAGAACTGATGGAAATTATACATTAAAAATTGATAATGAATGAAAGAAGATAACAATTTTGTAACGAAAATAAAAATAATATAAAAAATGTAAAAAAAATTATAGTTAATTCATGACTTAGCTATATTTTTTTAATTCAATCAAAATATTTTTTGATGGCTATAAGAAAATATTGGAATTCTATTAATCTCACATGAAATATATATGAAAATATCATGCATGTTAATATTTAAATTTAAATTATAAATGAATAGATTAACGACCGTTGATTGAGTACAAGAGAAAATAAATCATTAAAAGAATTTGTTTAATTAATATAATCCATTAAATAAAAATAACAATTTAAAAAATAAATTTGGAAATTATTTTAAAAAAAGAAATAAAAATGATATATTTTTTCTATAATTTTTTTTATTTTACGACAAATTTAATTGATCATATAAAGGTTTTTTATATATCATGTTTATATAAAAGAAAACTAACATTGAACATTTTTGTTTTCAGAAAATATTTCTGTAATATAAAATTATAAATTGGAATCATGATATATAAATATGAGAAATGTATTTTTCATGTAAACCTATATAATTTTCATGTATTTATAACCTTATAGTAAAATGACTATATCATATTTCAAAGATCCTGAAAATATATTTACATTTATAATTATCTAGTCTACGAAATTAAAATTAAGAAATTAATAATATAAAATCACTGATTATTTTCATGTACAATAACTAACCCAAAAAGAATTTGACTATAAAATTGAAATGTTTTTTAAAGTTTGTCCTATTACTGAGAAAGTATTAAATAAATTTAGAATGTAACACCCTTGAAAATATTTTGACGACATTTACAAAACAAATATTGGTAGTTCATGTAATAAAAATCTAATTAAACCTTCACCATATATGTAATTACCCCTCCTCCCCTTAGTACCCTCTCAAAATAGTTATGAGAGAATGGAGATAATGGAACCAAAAATCCACCTCCAATAGCGCATAGGTTGTCAAATACATTTTGGGTGTACCATAAAAAAAGAGAGGCATTAAATTCTATTATATGAAAAATGAGAGGGAAAGTTACGAACACACAAAAACTACTAATCAGGATAAAACAGATTAAATATACCATATACCATCATGTAATGTCATGAAAAACAAATTCATTTGTAATGGAACTGCAACTACTTAAATGAAAAGACTTAATAGTGTCCTGAAAACCCAAAAAACTAATAAACAACTCACTATGGATGTAATTTCCAACCTAGTAAACAAAAACTCCTACAAATCCAAAAAAATAACGTATACATATACATATTGTGATAATAATATAAAAATCAATATAATTCTACCAACATCATCTTGTTCATGACAGGAGAGAATCATATTGAATCACATTGAGTAAAAAATAAATATTTCTCATCACCTAAACATGATTATGTTAATTTAAAATTATAAATATGGATCTCTAATACATTATCTCAGATTAGTAAAAATATAATATCAAACAAAATATCAATTGTATTTACACAATTATAGATTTCCCACTCGTATTCCACTATAACCCCATGCCAAAACACATGATCCATTTTTATCTAAAAATATAAAAGACCAATAAAAATGGGTAATGTAATATATCATGTTGTCCTCGCATCACATGATAAAATAATGAGATGTATTTCACCAAATGCATCACATCATCTCATAATCCATTCCACATATTCAGATAAAACCATATCCATTACTTGGAGCCACCATACCACGCATGTTGGGTATTATACATCAATCCATGAAGAATGAAAAAACATACCTATCATAACCATTAGAATAATATGTATATAAATATCTATCTATATTTTCCATAATAAATTTCATTCCTATACATTCATATATATGTAAGTATAACCCCTATGCAAACAAAAATAAACAATACAATGATATGATTGTGGGGCCAGAAGAGGTTCTCATCCATCCACTCTTCACCGACATGGATGTTTGAAAAACACTCACACATATTACAAATACTGTAAGTAAACATGGGTGGGGTATTATAATAACTAAATTAACATTCAAGATATTTATATACATATTAACAATGATATGGGAAACTACATATCCTTAGACTCATCTTTCAATTTCATCACATAGAACTCATAGATCCTAATGATAATTACAGGGAATAAAACATGAAAACATGGAATTTATAATAATTCTTTGAATCCAATAATGTAAATCGTGGGCCATTATTTTGGGTTTTTCGTGGAAATAATCCATAAATTATAAAATGGTATTTATTTATCATTCATTATTATGTATAATTTTGGAATGGTTTCACCTTTCATTTATTAGGTAAAATCATGTTCATTATGTACGGATATTATAATTCCCATATAATTTTATTTATCATCATAAACTACCAAATTATTATAACATGAACATTTTATATGTTGATAAAACATGGGAATGACTTAACTAAAATAACAAATTTTATTTAAAAAATCTAAATTCATAAAAATAATCAAAAAATGTATTAACATTGTTAGGTAATCGTATCAAAAAAAAGTTCTTGAAAAAACTAGTCATAAATACTTTTATAGAAACTAGAAAGAATGTTTCTAATGAAAAAAGATAGTTCAACACTTCCACTACTACTGTATCTTACATGACTATCAGCCATTAAATTCAAATTAAAATATAAATTATAGGTCCCCACAAAAGTCAATTTTATAGTATGTAATAACTATGATATTTATGTAATGGTAAAATCAAAATTGGTCACCACATTTAAATACATGTAAGCATCATGTTTCTTATATTTCAATAGCTATAAAAATGAGAGAAAGGTATTCGAAGATTCTATCTCTCTATACCACTCGAGAGTGATCAGAATCCATTTCTATTAATTTTTGGATGTAGGGATATTTTGGTAAAGTGATGTTCTAGGAATACCTATTTGGAAATATGGGAGGGGTAATTATTGTATTTTGAAGTGGTCAATATTTTTGGTTGGGTACATAGAAAAATATGTTTTGGAAGGAAAAATGGTGGTGTGGGATGTGTTGGTAAATGTATTTATGTGTGAATCTTTAGGAATTTGATGAGGATGGTTTTCCCTATTATCAATTTTGGGAAGGCCTAATATATTTTTAACTACGATCGTGCTAGATATAGATTCTTTTTAAAACATAAAACATGGATCAAGTCATACACCTATAGTACTAACATACATAACATCAAATAACAATAAAATGTAATATTATCTTTCTATGTTTTATGGTTACATCAAACCTGACAACAGAAAACGCCAATTGAACACTACCAAATAAAACATTTATAGAAGTAATAACAGCCTCAATTGATTTGAGATTCAATGATCATTGAGAGCACTAATATTCCTCTATTTTTGAGTAGCTAACATGCATGAAATGATTACCCCATCGCACATAACCTGCCAGAATGACATCATCCACCATCATAATCATGAATCTGCCAAGTTCCCTCCATGAGTGTGACCCTATTAAATAAAAAACCATATTCATATCATTAAACATAACCATCTGAACCAAAATTAATGTATGGAATCCAAACCCACCAACATCTGCACAATTACATACCAAATTTCATAACTATAAAAATAAATATTTTTCTTTCTTGGATCACCTATGAACAAACAGAATGGATTTGAGATACACATATCAATCTCGGTTTTGTCTTGATAATGTGTGTTTGTGTCCATCTAGATTTTTAATAGTGACCCAAAAAAATAATAATGAAATAATAATTCTTTGATTTATTATATGTAAAATAAGTCATTGAATAAAATTGACAGAAGATCCCTTTGTAGCCACTGGGATGATGGTTGATGAGGAATGAAAAAATTTTCAGTAACGATAATCATATTACTACTGGCATAAATTCCCATTATTAAAAACCCAATACAAATAGACATACCCGGATCTTTTATAGTATTAATTACTCCTCTTATCAATACTAGAATCTATATATGGATACCTTCATTTATAGGGTCTATTTTTCCATATCCAACGTATATTGTAATATAAATATCACAAACCAACAAATATAAGAGTACATCTATGATAATTTTATACCGTTTAGTGTGGATGAAAATGAAATACCCATTTAAAGTCCATTTAAATAATCATATATATATAGTAAACCACCCCAATACAACTTATTTCAATTTCATTTATAATATGATCCTTTGGGTTAAGGAATACTGGTTGAGAAACTCCATCGAATAAAAAAGTTAATTTCCCGCTAGGAATTTTTTATCCTTAAATTATTCTTCTTCTATTTGTGATATGATGATCAAAAAATATTCTTATAGGCTTGGATTTTTCCCTAGTTTATAGTATACATTTTCTTTCTACCCCACCAACATTGGATCACAACCCCCTAATATCATATGTTAATCATGAATTATAATAACAGCACAAAAAAATATGTTTTCATACATCCCAGACAAGTAATATTGATTCAAATAAAATAATGTAATTCCATTGAAATAGAAACATAAATATATTTTTCAAAATAATATTGTTATGGAAAATAAAATAGAACCATTACATTAATAATAACATTGTATTAATAGAATTCAATTTAGATTCATTTTATATTTCATCCAATTACTGTTATAACATATTATTAAATTATTATCATAAGAAATGATAAAAAGACCTATAAATGAGATATGGACTTTATATAACTGATAATTTATAAAAAAATATTAATTAAAATTAATGAATCATTTTTAATAATTTTATTTCAAAGGTGATAAGTGAAATAAAAAAATTTAAGAGAGATACATAAAATTTTTATCACATAATAATATAACATAGTAATAAAACTAAAAGTAATAAAATTATATTATTGGACACAAAATGTATTAAAAAGGTAATTTGATAAAATAAATGAATTGTAGATGTGGATGTAATGAAAATAATTATTATTGAACCATGTGGTTAATGATAATTATAATTTATAAATTTATAAAGAATAATTTTTTTTGTCTAATAGAGAAGTGATGGAAACATCTACAATAAACATAGATAATGAATGAAAGAAGATAACAATTGTGAAACGAAAATAAAAATAATATAAAAAATTTTAAACAAATTATAGTTAATTCATCTTTTAGCTATAATTTTTAAATTCACTCAAAATATTTTTTGATGGATATAAGAAAATATTGGAATTCAATTAATCTCACATGAAATATATCTGAAAATATCATGCATGTTAATATTTAAATTTAAATTATTAATGAATGGATTAATGGCCTATGATAGAGTCCAAGAGAAATAAATAAATAAAATAATTTGATTATTTAATATATTCCATTAAATAAAAATAACATTTTAAAAAAGAAATTTGAAAATTATTTTAAAAAAATAAATAAAAATAATATATTATTTCTAAAAAAATATTTTTATTTTACGATAAATTTAATTGATCATATAAATGTTTTTCATATATCATGTTTATAAAAAAGGAAAGTAACAATGAACCTTTTTTTCTAAAAATATTTGTGTAATATAAAATTATAATTGGGATTCATGATATATAAATATGTGAAGTGGATTTTTCATGTAAAACTATATAATTTTCATGTATTTGTGACCTTATTATAAAATGACTATATCATATTTCAACGATCATGAAAATACATTTAAATTAATAATTATCTAGTATAAGAAATTAAAATTAAGAAATTAATAATATAAAATCAGTGATTATATTCATGTACAATAACCGACCCAAAAAGAATTTGACTATAACATTGAAATTTATTTTATAGTTATTCCTATTACTGAGAAGCTATTAAATAAATTTAGACTGTAACATCCTTGAAAATCTTTTGACGACATTTAAAAATAATAATGGTTGTTCAAGTAATGAAAATATAATTAAACCTACACAATATATTTAATTACCCATCATCCCATCAGTACCCTCTCATAATAGTTATGATAGAATGGAGACAATGAAACCAAAAATCCACCACCAATAGCGCATAGGTTGTCAAAAACATGGTGGGTATACCATAAAAAATGAGAGGCATTAAATTATATGACATGAGAAATGAGAGGGATAGTTACGAACACACAAAAACTACTAATCAGGATAAAACATATTAAATATACCATGTATCTTCATGTAATTTCATGAAAACAAATACATTTGTAAAGGAACTGCAACTACTTAAATGGAAAGTCTTAATAGTGACCTCAATACCCAGAATACTAATGAACAACTCTCTATAGATGTAATTTCCAAACTAGTAACCAAAAACTCCTACAAATCCAAAAAAATAATGTATATATATACATATGGTGATAATAATATTAAAATCAATATAATTCTCTCAACATCCTCTTGTTCATGATATGAGAGAAGTATATTGAATCCCATTATGTAAAAAATAAATATTTCTCATCACCTAAAAATGATTCTTTTCATTTAAAATTATAAATATGGATCTCTAATACTTTATCTCAAATTAGAAAAAAAAATAATATCAAACAAAAGATCAATGGTATTTACACTATTATAGATTTCCCACTCGTATTCCACTATAACTCCCTGAAAAAAGTCATGATCCATGTTTATCTAAAAATATGAAAGACCAATGAAATAAGGGTAATGTAATATATATTATATTCCATGCATCACATAATAAAATAATGAGATATGTTTTACAAAATGCATCACATCATCTCATAATCCTTTCCACATCTTTAGATAAAACCAAATCCGTTATTAGGAGCCACCATAGCACGTATGTTGGGTATTAAACATCAATCAATGATGAATGAAAAACAAACCTATAATAACCATTAGATTAATATGTATATAAATATGAATCTGTATTTACTATAATAAATGGCATTCTTATACATTCATATATGTGTAAGTATAACCCCTATGAAAACCAACATAAACAATACAATGATATGATTGTGGGGCCAGAAGAGGTTCTCATCCATCCACTCTTCACCGACATGGATAGTTGAAAAACACACACACATTCTTAATATTTTAAGTCATCTTGGGCGGGGTATAATAATAACTAAAATAACATACAAGATATTTATATACATATTAACAATAATATGGGAACTACATATCCTTAGAATTATCTTTCACTATCATCACATAGAACTCATAGATCCCAATGATAAGTACAGGGAATAAAACATGAAAACCAGAATCATGATTCATTTATTTAAATATTTAATTTTATATTGGTTAATCATTAGAATTATCATATCCAATATTATCTTTTTAATATTTTATTATAGATTCCAATAAAACTATTAATTCATTTATAATATTCTCAAGTATTTCATCATCACAAGGAAGAATCAAGAACTAACCCCATTATTTGACCAATTAATTTATCATTTTAAAAAAATATGGGTATTGTGGGACTCATTCAAAAATACTGAAAAATTTATAAAATCATAGGGCATTGTATGAAACTTTATACCATAGGGCATTGTATGAAACTTTATCGATGCAATCATCAACACCATCTCCCATAATATCAAATATGTTACCCTTAGAAATACCATAATTATAACTAAAAAATGATGTGAGCCTCACATACTCTATTTTCACCACCCACATTCATCATTATAACCAGAACCCCTTCCCACCATTGCAAATTCATTATTACCCACCATTTATTCCAACTAAATATAGTTATATTAAATTCACACAAGGGATCTAAATCCATTAAGAAAATATACATATTAATTGTACTATTAAAAAAATATTTCAGAAGAGACTATATCTAAATCCAACAGGGCATTCCAGCCTTTGTCGAACTATTGCATGCTCACTCATCCTAAAAATAATGAATTAGGAAATCATTAAACATACATTACAATATTTAATCAATATTTAACCTGAGTAAATCTTATAAGAATTAGTCATAAACATTTCTGATGGAAAATATTATTTATATCATATAATGTCTTCCGATAGGTAGTTTTTATATTCTAATAATCTCATTGATAATAACATAAAAATACTCTTTTATTGTAGTGTAATAATTTCAATCACTAATTTGTTATTTAATTTCCCATTATATCGGCCATTATTAGAAAAATTATATACAAAACACTATCTAGAAAATCAAAATAGAAAATAAATACATATCCCAAATAATTTTGGTTTACCCAACCGGGGATGTTCCAATTGAATGTTTTTAGAATGAAATTCTTCTCATGATATTTTTCTACATGAATAATCATATCATCACTCTCATCATCTTCTTCCTTTTGTTTTTCTTCTATTTAACCTTCTTGAACTATTTTTTCTTCCACAATAGGTTCCAGAATTTCCATTTTATTTTTAGCTTTTTCTAATGGATCTGGGTCTTTGAGAAAATATTTTGGTACCTAAATTTGTTCAAAAACTTGGTCAGTATCCTTGAGATGTTCTGGATCGATCTCGACTTCATATATAGTATTATTTATCTTTTTCTCTTTTTTTCCTTTGAAGGTATTCAACAGCTTGAATTTTCAAGGAGAATGCCTCAACATGATATAGCCCAATCCCTGGATCTTCTTCTTTTTTTTTCTACCTATATTCCCTTTACTTTTCAACCACTTCATCAGGGATTTTTTCCCTTTATTGCATTGGTAGGGCTGACTAGGATTCCCGAATTCTATATTTCTATTTGATATCCGGTTCCTTCTATTCTCTTTTCTTCTGAGATTTATTGGAACATTATCCTACATCCCCTTTTTTATCTAAATCATCAATCAGAAATTCTTGAGGATAATATAATTCCCATGACTATGTGTTAAAACTGACTTTCATCCTCTTTGAGGAATCAAAACTCAACTATATGATCCATAAGGTTCATGGTTTACTACTGTAATGGATTCAGAAGGATTATAAGGAATGAACTGTGATCATTTACAATATCTCCAGATAAATATCAATCTGAGTCATTAGAGTTACATTCTTAATGTTTTTGATTGTTAGGACTATGTACTTCATCAAATTTACCATCTTACAATTATCCAAAAAGTTCATTATAATGATACCACTTTTCATTTATGATTCCTTTCCTCATTTTCTCAGAATGAGGAATCCTTGTACCCATAATGATAACATACTAAAATTTATTGTAAGGCGATTGATCTTAGGTGACATTACTCATTTGAGTCTCAGGCAATGAATTTCCTCTTCAATCTAAAAACTATTTGACTGATCTGGAAAAATGTTTGTACTGAAAATTTCCTCACCTTTATATGAACATCGAAGAATATCTTCTGCTAGATTGAATGATAGAGAATATGTTTTCTGATATCACTTGAATAAAAACATCTCCCTTCATCTATAATCATCAAAACCTACACCATAAAAGAACACTATATGTATGTTAGAAAAACCAGATCCTGACTCTTTTCTTTGGCTACACAAAAACTATCCCATCCATTCAAATAAATAATTTTCGTAATCAATGTATTACAAATAGAAATGAATATTTTTTCTACAAACCTTTCCCTGAAGATTTCTCAATCCTTGATTTCCTTTGTTGGACACATCTATTTTTGTGGGGAAGCTTCCTGGGACATTTGGAGTGTAATCAAAATTAAAAAACTAAGCAACCTTTTTCAAAGGGAGCAGTGGTTTAGCGCACAATTCTATATGCCAAAATTTGAATTTAGCGGCGGTTTTTTTCATTTAGCAGTGTTTTATACCGCGATGAAATTGGACTACAATGGTTATGGAAAACCACAGCTAAATAATGTGTCAAGAAATATTAATCGGAGGGTTTTTAGCGACGATTTAAACCGTATCTAAAACATTTATAATTAGTTCTTTAAATTTTTTAAATTTTTTAAATTTTTTATTTCATTATTTTTTTATATTAGTAATTTATTTATTTATATATTTTCTTATTTTTTAAGTTTCTTAATTAATTTTATTTTTTAATTTAATGATTTTTTTTCATAAATTTTCTTATTTTTCTCTTTGGAATTTAAATTTTTTTGTTTTCGTAATGTATTTATATTCATTAATTTTCAAATTATATTTAAATTTTTATTTTTTTTATTTTTTTTATTTTCATAATTTATATATTTATTATTAACATGCACAAGCCCATCTACATTCATATGTCTTTGTCCATGCACAATTCGATGTCCATGTACATTCCCATGCACATGCCCATGCCATATATACAAATTCTGTGTTCGGTGAGATTTGAATACCTAACCTCTGGCTTATTTTCCAAATACTTTGCCACTTTATTATGCCCTTCATTTGGTCAATAAATAAAATTTAATACACACACACACACACACACATACATATTTGAAATACAACAAATACCTAACAAAAATGTACATTCAACATAATTATTATCAATAATTATTAATCAATAATGATTAATTATAAATTCATAATGATTAATTAATATTCAATAATAAAAATATATAATATATAATATATAATATATTATACATAATACATAATATATAAAATATAACATATGACATATAATATATAAGACATAATATATAATACAAAATATATAAAACGTAATATATTATATATTATCTTATACATAATATTTAACTTATAATATATAATACCAAGTATATAATAGATAATATATAATAGATAATAGATAATTTATAAATGATAATATATAATATATAGCATATAACATATATATGTAATGAATAAATATTGAATTAGTTAAAAAATAATTTTATTTATGATAAATAAATAAAAAATCAATAATAAAATAACGAATAATATAAACATAAATAAAAAAATAAATAATAATAAATAATAAATACTAAAAAACAAATAAAAATTATATATTGTAAATAATTAATAAATAATAATTGATAATTACTAATTATTAATAATTAATAATTGATCATTAAGAATTAATAATTAATAATTAATAATTTATATATAAAAATTTATAAATTATTAATATATTATTACTAAGTAATTAATAAATTATTAATAATTAATTAATGAATTAGTAATAAATAATTAACAAATTATAAAAAAATATTAAAAAAATTATTAACAAATAATGAATATCAAATAAATAAATATATCAATAATAAGTGGAAAATAAACTAAAAATATATTACTATTTTCTAAATTAATATGAAATTGACAAATTTTAAATAATATATAATATAAAATAAATGAAAAATAATAAATAATTAAGAAATAAAAATAATTAAATTATTAAATACACAGATAAATATTTAAAAAATTATTATTTAATTAATAATTATTAATTAATAATATATAATAGCCCACAATTGATAAATTTAAAATTATTAAATAATATATTAATTTTAATATTTAATATGAAATATCCAATATTCAATATTAAATAAGAAATTCAAAAATAATAAATAATATATAACTAATAAATTATAATTAATAAATAATCAATAAATAATAATTAATAAATATATAATACGTGAATTATAACCTAATAATAAGTTAATATTTAGTAAATTAAAAATAAAGAACAATGAATAAAAGAAAAAGGAATAAAAATTTAAAATTTAAAATAATTAATAAAATATGAATAATGAAAAATAAATAAATAAATAATGAAATAAAGAAATAATAACTAATTAATAATAACAAATAACTAATAAATAAAAATTAATTAATAATTAAAAAATATTTAATAAAAAATAATGAAATAATAAATAAATAAATAAATATTTAATAATAAACTAATAATTATTAATTAATGAATAATTAATAAATAAATAAAAATTAAATTAATAATTATTTTGTATATAAAAACTATATAATAAATAAAATATTAAATAACAAATAATAGACAAAAATATAATCTCTAATAACTAACTAACTAATTAATTACTTACTAATAAATATTAAATAAATAATAAAACCTTAAGAACATCTTAAAAACCTAAAAACACTAAATTGACCCTAAAATACGATCTGAGACTCATTTTCTGATTCCATAAGTAGTCAAATCAAAGATTGTGAAATTAGATTTGATATACTATGTGGTACAGGTCGAACGATCACAGGGATCGAAGTTATTACAATTTGAATTTTATGAAATTGATGTTTATAACTAAAACCCATGTTTTGGAGGCCTTATGGGCCTTTTTGGAAGAAAAAAAATGTTCAAAAAACTCAATGAGTAATTACTAGACCTCTATGGCATAGAACTCGTCACAGGAATCGATTTGATACATGGTTGAGCCCAAACAGACACCCGGATTATAAGTTATGATTGTTTGAAGTTCAAGTTTGATTTTCAACTTTTGAATTTTGAATATATTTTTTCATTAGATTATCACATGATTTAAATCTCACATTGTTATTTCTCATTTGATAATCTCTGATTTGACTGCTTGTGGAGCAGAAATGAACTCTTAGATCAGATGTTACGGCCATTTAATGCTGAAGTATGTTCTTCAACATATTGAAGATTTTCATTCAGTTTAAAAATATTATTAATGGATAATTATAAATATTAAATAATTGGATCGTTATAAATATGTTATATTTTAAATAATAAAATATTTTGGATTTTAAATAAATAAATAAATAACTAATTAATAATTAATAAATCGTAAATAATTAATAATTTTTTTAAAAAAATTTCATAATATTTTTTCCTAAATTTTGAAACGATTGTAAAAAAAGCCACTATTTCATGGCTGTTTTTTAAAAACGGTTGTTAAAAAAAGAATATTTTAGGTGATATTTTTAAAAATTATTAAAAAAATTTAGTGGCGGTTTAAAAAACCACCAAAAATTTATGATCGAAAAAATTTAGCAGCTCTTTTTAAAAGGGCTGTGAAAAAAGAGAAAGTCAAATAAATTTTTCTTATAGTGGTGTCTTGATAACTGGTGTGGGAAAAGAATAAAGGTTCCTTTATATAGGCTTCATGTTGATGGTTTATAATCACAATTTAATCCAGCGGTTGAAATAAGTATGATATGATCTGATGGTTGAGATAAATACCAAATAAACATTTGTTAGGATCCGATCAATTGAGGTTTTAAAGATAATTCAGATTTAAGGAAATTGAATCCAATAGTGATTTCTTAAAAAAAGATATAAATAACTACACGAATTTTTTTTATTAAAATTTAGATAAGGAAACATAACTTCCAGATAGCATAGAAAAAAATTTCAGTATAGAAAAGGTTTTTCTAGAATAAGGTTGATTCTAGAAAATTTTATTAAGAAGTGGAAATTTTAGATTCCGCAATTTTTTTGTTCTGTAATGGAATATACTGATTCGAAAATTTTCTTTTTCAAAAATTATTTGATGAATATGTAAAATATTTTTTTTCAAAATACAGATTAAGGAAATAAATTGTTACAAAAAATTTCATTATGAAAAAAATATGTTTTTAAAAAATTTGGTTTAAGAAAGAAACAGTTGGGAAACAATAAATAAATGTACCACCCCTATAAAAATGATTTTATTAATTTAGTAGATAGGTTTTGAAAAAATGTTAATAAGGAAGATTACTTTATTATTATTATTCCTAAATTTTGTTTAATTTATTCAAATCTATTAGAGGGTAATGATTTTGTAAAATTATCAGCATGTTGATCTTGTGTTCTGATAAGTTGATAAATGATATCACATTTATGTGTCTGATCCCTATGAAAGTGATGCCTTCTATCTATGTGTTTTGAAAGAGAGTGATGTGTAGTTTTTTTCTTAGGGCATTGGAAATTGTGTCATCACATAGTATTTTGTTTTCGGTAAAACTCATTACATAGTCTATGAGTGTGTGTTGCATCAACAATACATGAACATAACCACTTCCATGTTCTATATTTTCAGCTTCTGCAGTGGAAATGGCTACTGATTGTTTCTTGTTTATTGACCAAAAAACTAAATAATCTCCAATGAAATAATATTTTCTGGATTTAATTTTTCTATCCATTGTACATCAACCAAAATCAGCATCTGGAAGTTCTTTTTCAGACAAACCCATTTCAAGAAGTATAGAAAAGTCCAAAATCCTTTCTTCCCTTTAAATAGAAAAAAAATCATTTTCCTTAATTTAAATGAGATTCCTTTGGATTATATTGATTGCACATAAGCCTCAACCCGGTTGGGGATGACATCATAGTTGCATCTAGGTGACCCATGGTCAAATCCAGGAGGAGGCACAATTTCCACGTACTGTAGTAGTACTGTAGCAGTATTGTAGCATGAACTGTAGTTGGAACTATAGTGGTACTGTATTTGGTACTGTAACGGGAACTATAGAAGGTTATGTTTGTGACTATAGCAACTAGGACTATTACATTGTTTGGGCCTTCGGGCCACCGATTTTTTCTTGAGTCCTTTATGGGCTTCAGGTTAGTAAGGCCTTTGGGCCACCCCAAGGCCTTCGAGCTACCTTAAGGCCTTCAGACCACCCTATGTGCAGATTCAAACCGGACAACCTACAAGGAACAATTTCTAGATGGAGTTTGAGAAAGGATCATTTACCACAACAAATGATAAAATGATTTTAAAAATAAGAGGGTATGTCACCTCTCATCGAGACAAGGATGTCCATTTACAACAAAGCCTAGAAAAATAGCCATGTGATGTTGGAGAGCTCATTTCACAATGAAGATTCTAGGTAAGATTTGATCCTTTTAGTTAGTATGGGTTGTATGTATTGTTAGAATCCTATGGGAAATGAATTCTCTTAGGGCCTATGGGCCATGTAATACTTACGCCTATGTGCCTTATAAGGGTTCCACCACACCCCTTGAAAGGTGGATTATCAAATTCAGTAAAAAATGAAGGCCATCTGTCCATTGGTGGATTTCATTGATATCAATCACATAAGCATATTGAAAACAATAAGTCTAGATTACTAAAATTCAAGTATAGTAAACTAGCAATCACACCTCTAAAAGTTTTTTGATCTACTGGTATCCCAACTTCATCAAGATCAATAGAATTTGTGGAACCGATTCGAGGGATTATACTTTTATTGATGTTATATAAATTATTTTGAATAATATATTTAATATACATATATTGATATATATAAGTTTCTTCTAGTTATTGGGATATTTGAAAACCTAGTAAAAATGCTAACTCACCCAACATACTCATTTACAACTAATATCTAATAATATTCACAAACAAATTAGTCAATGATTGCTATGTTCTTCCAAATATAAGGTCATCATCATATATTTGAGAAATCAAACAAATTTTCTTATATTTCTTTATAAAAAGATTTGGATAAGAATTCCTCTTTACAGTAATATTTTGTAACAAAAATTGTGTAAGTCTACAATACCTAGATCAAGGTGATTACTCAAGTCCTCATATAGATTCAAAATGTTTGAAAAAATATTCGTAATGTTTTTTTCTTCAAATCAAAGAGTTTATTGGACATAAACATCCTTTTGAACATATTACGTAAGTAAATAACACTTAACCTCCATTTGATAAATTTAAAATTAAACAATGATACAAACGAAATTAAAATATGAATATATTCATGTATTTCTACTATAGCATATGTATCTTCATACTACATTCCATCTTGTTGAATATATCAATTAGAAACTAATAAATATTTATTTCTTACTATGATTCCATTTTCATCACATTTAATTTTAAAGACCCATTTTACTCCAATTACAAATGTTTTTTAGGCCTTTCAACAATGGTCATGACATTATTCCGTTCAAATTAATTTATCACATCATGAATGGGTTTAATCAAATCATCATCACCTAAAGCATAATCAGTTTTTTTTTGTTCTAATAGGGAAAGGTATTCTTGTTGTTTTTCTTCAATTCCTAGAGAAATTATTGTATTTACAGGTTGATTTGAATCAGCAATGAAACTGTCATAGGGATAATTTATACAAAACCACTTATTTGGGTTTTTTGAAACTTGTAAATCAACAAAAGTTAGAAATCTTATAGGGTAAATAATTCATAAAAATATACTTTAGTATTATCCTTATTATAAGAATCTTCTATCAATGGTGGATAATCAGTTTATCAAATCACATCTGAGGATGTTGGATTGGTTTTTTAAAAACAAATGGATCAGTTTCCTCAATTCTACGATTCCCTTATTCTTTAATGATACAAGTATTTTTGTCAAAAAAACTCTATTGGATTTAGAAGTGGTGGATTACCCTAAGAAAATTCCTTCATCGTGTTTTTTGTAAAAATATATGTAAGATACATTTAGTATTTATAAGGATTAATTTTTATTCAAAAAAGATTAAAATAATTAGTTCATGGATTTCATCTATTCTAATATTCATATTGTGTTTTTTTATTAAAATGTATGATTAAAACACGATTTAGAGTATAACAAGCATTAAAAACAACTTTAGCCAAGAAAATGTTTTAGCAATAGAATATTCACTCCACATGGTTCTACTTTTCTATTGAACAATTCAATTTCATATTTCAAAAAAACCATACTATTGAGGAGTTCTTGGTGATGAAAAATTATGATTAATTCATTTGACACTACATATTGTATTGAAAAACATAATGTTGAAATTATCCTCCATGATCACTATGAATAGTTATTAATGGAAGGGTTTTCTAATTATTATTATGAGTTTCAAATGTTTTAAAATAAAAAAACATCTGATATATTTTCAAAAAAACCCTTATATCTTTTGTGTAATTATCAACAAAAAAATTGACAATATTTTATTTGAATTCATTCAATTTGTTTTGGACCAAAAAGATCCATATGCACTAACTATAATATATCAGACGTTGAGACATCACCAATTGATTTAAAAATAATTTATGTCGTTATACATATTGACAAGGATCAGAAACTATTAAAGAATCAAATCTATGCTCTGGTAGATCCTTAACATGTATTTCCTTTGAGATTTTACATAGGATTTTATGGTTATAATTTCATAGTCTTCTATGATATTAACATGATTGATCTTCCATTACACTAATTATGTGTATATCGTGGATCCAATGGTCTTCTTTGTTTATAGTGTAAATATTCTCCTCCCTATGGGTGCAACGAATTAAATATTCCATTAAATTTTTTACTATGAATTTATCATTTACAAAATTCACAAAGAAACCATTATTACCTAATTGGAATATGATAATGATGTTGTTCTTATGAACTCTAAAAAATAAAACATTCTAAATTTATGTTTTCCCCAATGATCAATGTTACATATACCAACAATTTCACCGTGATCATTATCTCTGAAAGTTAAATTTTCTCCTTTCAAATTGATAATCTTTTCAAATATGGTTTTTTAACAAGTCATATGTTGGGAACATCCACTAACCAATTACTGTGTATTTTTGTTTGTACGTTCTGTATTTTTTAGGGATAAAATTAATTAGACTATCAGTATCCAAATTTTCATTTATATAGAAATTTATGAATGTATAATCTTAGAAGTCCACATTTTCTTAGAATAATAATCGTAATAAAACCTAAAATATTAGGTTTCACTTAAAGGACAATTTATTTCATAATGTCCAGCATATTGACATTTAGTACAAAAAGGAGTACATTGGTGTAAAAATTAATTATTACTAAAAACATGTTTTGATTGAGTATAACAAAATATAGTAATATTCATAATAGTTTGAAGATTGGAAGATGTTTTACCAAATTACTTCTTCCTAATCTAAAATTTGATAACATTTTCTTTAAGGAAAAAAATATAGGCATTACTATGATAACATTTTTTATAAAATATTTTTCTTCAAAATTAAATTTTGTAAATCCTTATAATGATTAACCTTCATATAATTATCTTCCATATTTTATTTAGAAACACTTTCAAAATAAAAGGTTTTATGATCATGAACAATAGGGAGATCTGATACATCATTATTTAAAATTAAAAATCTTCAATTTAATCCCCTAACATATTTTTTATCATACAGTTTTTATGATCAAGTAGTTTAGAAAAACATGAAACATATTTAAATGATGGTTATGAACTATCTTATGAAGAAGAAGAATAATCATCTAAAGATTGATAATATTATTATTTAGAAAATGTTTATTTTAAAATAACATTTTTTAAGGATTCATAATTGGGTAACATAGCCATAAGATAATGATTTTCAATCGGTACTCTGGGAATAAGACCAATATTATTATGAATAAAATATTCGTAATATGAAGATTCAATAGAAGAATCACAAAAATTGAAACTCTAAGTTTCATTTTCTCTTAATAAATTTATATATTTAGAATTATAATACATGATTATGTTTCTATAGAAATTTTTTTCACTCTGGTCTTTTCTTTTTATCACAAGACAATCAGGTCTGAAATGTCTTTCCCTTTGATATTTATAATAGGTTACATAAAAATACTTAATTTCCATTATATCATTCTTCATACATTGGTACTGAAAATATAACATTCCAAAAAATATTGTTCATCATTAGAGAAATATTGGCTATTTAATTTTATAATTTTCACTGTCAATATATTTTGATATAATAACAGCTCTCTTAAAATTAGATCTAGTTACCCTTTATGGAGTCCTCACATTAGATATAGTAGTGAAATCTACACATCCTTCACTGTTCTTCTTTTGGTAGAAGTCGCCATCTCTCTTCATTCTTGTTTCATGCTGATGAATAGTTCCAAATAACTCATCAAGAGTAATGTCAGATAATTTTCTTTTTTCATCAATGGATTTCCTTTTTGATTCACTCTCACTATTCACGATAAAAATTATTTTTCTAAAAAAACATCATCATCAAGATCATTCTCTCCCATAGACTGAATACTGTTGACAATAGCCATATATATTTGTTCTTCTATTCAAACATGTTCTCCATAATGAAATAGGAACCCATGATATTCATATCATAACACATCTCTTCTAGTGTTTATCAAGTTTGATGTCCCAAAACGTGTAATTTATTGTTTCTTATAGATACATTTTTCAACTTCCCAATATGATATTTGAATTTATATTCCCAGCCATAGACCACAATAATGTATTGTGTATCTTGTAATTCAGTTGATATTCGTGTTTTTATTGAGTAGATAAGGTTCTGACTTCTTTTCTTGGAATTTTTTAGTATTTAGTGATCATTACAAAATTTTATACGGTAGTGTTAATTAAAAAAGACTTCATCATATCTCTCAAATACTCATAATCATTACATTAAAAATTTGGTGGTTTGGTAGAGTTATGGTTTTCTATTGAACTAATATTCATACTTTATATTCTATATGAAAATTTATTTCCAAAGTACATGTTAATAGAAGAAATTTATAAACATAGATAAATATGTTTAAGAAAAATTTGAATATGAAAAGTTTAGAAAGAAAAACAAGATGAAATTAACATATATTTATGTATGATTACTTCAATGACCTCCTAGGATACCAGTTATAGGATAGAAATAGTATATGTATATTCTCAGTTACAAGAGGGGTTGAGGGTGAATTGTATGTTTAGAAACATTCATTTTAATCACAATGGAAAATCAATGTATAATGATGTTAAACAATGGAAATTTAAAAACCCTTTTCATTCATTACTACAAAACAAACTTGCTTAGGGTTAGGTAATTTGAATTTGGAAAATAAACATAATAAACATTTTCTTAGAGAAATATTCCACCTTAATGTATATATAAAATTATTTATTAATGAATGATAATGTGAAAGAATGTATAAGAAAGTAATAAATTATTTTTTATCACCATACAGTGGAAATATTACATGAAATAAGAAAAAGTAACAATTAAGAAAAATTTTAACCCAAAGAGTTGGGTATCTAACAACCTTGGATGATGGTATCTTCATTCATATGTTTAGTAATTTATATATTTTCCACACCTGGGTAAGCCCTGGTTAATAATATTGGAGTCTGTATTTCTATCTCTGCAATCACTCGATCTTTAAGGTAGTCAACACCTCTGACTTCTTATCCCTGGACGTCCTCGATTTCACTCTACAACATTCTAAGTCACAAAAATAATCCTGAACAAGATTTTCATGGATGGAAAAATATTTTCATGAAATGTACAATGAATGCGAGTATTTATCTCTCTGAAAATCACTTCACAACATGAAATTTTTATTGATAACAATCATGTTCATATGAGATCATATTTATAATAAAAAAACATCAATGGTTAGATCCCTCATCCAATAGTCATATTTTCGATTGAATTTCATAGGAATCAGTACATGTGTCACTCAATCTACAGTTAGTTAAAAACATATTATAACACATCGTTTTATACTTACAAAATCATTTGTATGAAAAATGAAGTAGGTTTACAAAATTTAAATATCTACAATCTAGGTAAAAATAGATTTCAGATATAAACATATAAACAATCAGATTATAGAAATAAATATATAATCATATTCTGTTATCTAAATATGAATTCTATAGTTTTAAGATTCTTTGTACTGATTTATTTGGAGTATAAATTCTGAAGAATTTTGAATTTGAAAGATGAGGAATTAAATATCCAAATTTTGAAAGATTCAGATTAATAAATTCTGAATATTTCGGAGTCATAATTCTTGGGAATTCAGAGTCTTAATTTCAGAAAATAGGGAGCCTTAATTTTATAGAATTCGTATTCTCTATTTCCGAAAATTTGGAGTTTGAATTTTAGTTAATTTTGAGTATGACTATCATTGAATTAAGATTAAAAATTTAAAAGAATTCATTGTCTGAATTTCAATGAAATAAAAGTATTAACATTATATAATTTAGAGTCATGAATTTATAGAATTTAGAGTTTGAAATTCAAGTAATTATGAATCTAAACTTCATAAAATTCATTGTCTGATTTTCAGAAAATTTGAAAACTAAATTTTAGTGAATTCAGAGACAATATTTCAAAGAATTTGGAATATGAATTTCATAGAATTTATATTCTTAATTTCAAATAATTCATATTAATTATATTTTAAGACATGTTAGTTAAAGAAGCAGTATGATTCATAGGTTTTTGAAAAGGATCTGAATTTTTTTCCATTAGTAAAAAAATAGTCTTGACATTGAGAATACATTGAATAAGATAATGGAAACCGGGGTAAGGGTAAAACTTTTCTATGAGAAATAAAATTTTCCTTGGGAAACTAATAATTAAGTAAAGAGAGTTTTCTTTAAGAAAATGTGTTTGTGTCTTTCAAAATATTGATGTATGGAAAAGTCTTAAAGAAAAATTATTGTTAGAAACTTATAATTTAAATTTCATTTAGCCATAGAGAAATTAAAAAATCATTCTCATTAATCTGAAATCATCCAATCATTCAACATAATAACAAGAAATTATATAATTAACTAATTATATTTGTCTCGATGCCATTGATGACACATCTTCACATAATATCCCATATGTTACCCCTACCAATACCATTATTATAACTACAAATCGGTGTCACCTTCACATACTATATGTTCACCACCCATATTCTTCATCATAACCAGAACCCCATGCCACCTTTACATCTTCTTAATTCCCAACTAATTATTCCATCCAAACATTGTTATCATTAAATCACATAATGTTTATAAATCTATAGAGGAGAAATACATATTAAATTAATTTTTCCCAAAATACTTTTAATAATACTATATTTAATGAAAAGTCATTCCAGCCTTTGTCAAACAATTACAAGCTCACTCATGTCGAAAATACATTTTTATGAAATCATACAATAAATATTAAATTTTATATTCAGAAACATTATAGTGAATAAATGATATACAAATATGTCATAAAAATTAATGATGGAAAATATTATTTATATCATATGGTGTCTTCCTTTAGTAACATTTGATATAAAAATAATCTAGATGCAAAAATATCAAAAATACTTTATTATTATAATTGAATCAGTGTAATAAATAATTTGTTATTTATATTCCAAGTATATCGACCTATATTAAAATAAATTAGAACAATATATAGTAAATAATAATGGAAGAAAATACATATATCAAATTTATGAGCTTAAACATTACAATACATTAATTCTACAATATTAACAAATTTACATGATATAATACTCATGTTACTAAAAATTTAATTAAACTTTAATATATGAAAGTAGTCTTAAAGATGAATAATAATTATACACATAAAATACTATTCATAGCAACAAAGTAATCATAGAATGAAATGTTTTAATAAATTTTTTTTTACCTAACATACCTTTAATTTCTCAATAAATATAAATAATGCACAAACATTAAAAAATTACCAATTTCAAAGAAATTTTTCATCTTATGAATAATTATATAATATTAAAATATACTCCAAAAAAAATTAGTTTCCCTTATTTGGATTAACCTATGAATTGTAAAAATTTTATCTACTCTGTGTGATAATTTACTAAATCAATTTCTAAAATTTTTGTAAAAAAATATTTCATATATTTCATGCACTATGAAAGTATAGATTTGTAAATAAAGTTTTATAAATATTAACCCATATGATATAAATTTTATTTCAATTCTTGATATATTAGTATTTCATCAGTATAATTACATAGCATTCATTTTATCTTAATATTTTTAATTTTGGTTTTTATTATGCATTAACTCCTCTGGTGATGCATTTTAGGTTGTTATTTGGTAATATTCATCGAAATGGAGGAACCTAAATTAGGATAATTTAACAGTCAGACATTATAAATTAAGGATAAGATTCAGATCAGCTATATCAATTATAATGAAGAAAAATATTCACACAACAATAGATGATCAAGATTCCCCTACCATTTAAGGAAAACTATTGATTTATGGAAGACAATACATAGCCTAAAATTCACATACTGACATAAGACAGGGATAAAAATCGTAAAAAAAAATTGTGTAAAACCATAAATAGCATCCTTATAAGATATGATCAAATGGGAGAATGAAATGAGAAAAGAAATATGTATATTGAACTCAAGTCCTTTGATTCTCCCAATATCAGTGGATGAGAGGGTAATGAAACAAAAAAGAGGAACTGAATAATGGTATAACAAACACTACCTCAAAATTATTCTTTTTATGGGGACACAATACATGAGAAAAAAAATCCCCACCCTAAGATCACTGAATGTGTTGGAATTGGAGGAATTATCAAACATTTCTTAATACCACATGTTATAAAAAATATGATGGAACCCTATTTTATTAGTAATGGTTATTCATTAGAATTATGGCCTAAAAATGGATTCCCTTACAACGTGGTGCACAACTAAAATCTATTTATACCAATACATGGAATTTAAAATGACATGGAAAGACATTTTTCACATGGGCATTTTGGTGAGTTTTACTCTCAAAGAAGCACTACAAAAACCCCTTCCACATAATGAAATTTTGATCATGCATTTGAGATGGATAGCCTCAAAATAGTTTGAAAAACTATTCTCAGGACATTTTTTAGACTATGATGCACCATAAACATAGGAATACAACAAAAATGACAACATGACATCATCATATAGGGTTGGATTTCTTTTACAAAACAAAAAACATATTAAATACACTTTTAATCACCACAAAATTCATTATAAATGATCAATGAAATGTCGAGAATGATAAAAACCTTCCAATTGAAAACATTATATTGAGGTTTTATAAAACATTTCAATTTACATTAATCTTCGATGTTTGAATTTTTAAATTTTTTTGATCCTAATGTAAGGTTTCAAGTAAATTATTATGGAATGTGAAAATTAAAAACATTTTTAACAATTAAAAAACTTGGTAACTAACATCATAATTAGTTCTATATGGTTAATTGGGATTTCTAGAAAACATAGTAATGAAATATACATTGATTTTCATGAAAAGAATCAATTAAATATATAAGATGTGTTATAACATGAAAAATAATAATCAATATGAAATCAAATATGAAATAATATAAACATAAATAATTTACTTTTTATAGAAAATAATCATTCATAGAAAACTTATTTCGTGATGTATTAGCGGACAAATCATATTGAATATAACAAAATGAGAATCATTATTGAAAATGAACAAAAAAAATGATGAAATATAATAATCTTAAAAATCATTTAACAATACATGATTTAATATTCATAAAAAAAATTAATTTAAATAATATAATAAAAACAATAAATATTATCTCACATTCTAGAAAATATATATTCCCTCAACTAAAGAAGATCATGATATCTCACAATAAGACTCCTTTTATTAAATTTCATTAGTATGTTTAACATTTGAATGGAATATTTAAAGTTTTTTTCCTACACAAATTAATAAATGTAAAATCATACAAATAATTATGCTCATGGAAACATACTATGTCATTTTTATGTATGATATGCTTTAGTCTAAAATGAATTTATCTATAACCTTTTGATGCGACATGCGTGGCTTGAAATATTATAGTGTGGTTTTATTTTTCCCGATTCCTCTTACCAACGAATGAGAAGCCTGTAAATTTTATGTGTTTGACCACTTAAATGCAAAAATTTATGTTTAAATAATTATGTTGTATTACAACATGAAAAATAATAAACAAAGTGATCAGAAATATGAAAAAAATAATAAATAAATAAATTGTATTTTATTGAAAATAATGATTCATCAAAAACATCTCTCATAAATGTTTATCTAGAATAATATTATTAATCATTTCTGATTGAATCTATTTATCTAAAAATGAAAAAAAGTGAAGAATGAAAATAAAAAGACTTAATATTTAACAATACATGAATAAATATTTATATGATAATTAATTTAATAAATAAGATAAAAAACAATAAACATTAACAAAACAAAGTGGTCTCTGTAGCCAATGATACCTAGTCCCACAAGGGGAACAATAACTTTTCTACATGTGTATGTTATCAACCTACTATGATCCATAGAGCTCTACTACAACCATAACTGAGTGATTTCAGTTGAAAATGATACCATTCTTTAATGCACCAACCCCCGTTAATCGTATTCGATGAATTATTTTAATATATTGGCATGATTACAAGTTATCATGTCCAAAAAGACATATAAGTTTACCAGTATTGGAAAATATATTATATACATGAATGTTACATAAAAAATTACAAAATTTAAGACACCATAAATTATCTTTTTAAAATTCAATTAATCATCTTGCTTAACCATTCTTTTCAATCATAATATACATCCTGGAATCCTAGGAAAATAAATCATATGAAAGTAGTGAGCTCAGATGCTCATTAAGGATAACAATATTGTAGAAACTTTTATAAATATGAATAAACATTTAAGGAAATGTGTAACTATAAAAAAGAAACCTTCTTAACATAAACTTTAGCATTATATAGCCAATTTAATACACATAATGCCATTTACATAATAAAATATATATTCTACTAGTCGAATAATCACATGCAATATCAATAGGAAATTTTCACAATGATGGAATGCATAATGCCAGACTTCATAACCACATAGTCAAGACCATTTTCTAGGACTAAAAATAATATTTTGACATGGAATTTTGCCAAGACATGAGTTTGTCTAATGAGACCTACCGATGCATCGAGAAGATATAGCGGGCTCCACCCGTCACTTAATAATTACAATGCATTACTCATAATAAAAGGATTAAACATAACATAACCATTCGTATTAAAAATAGCATAAGAAATGTCAATAAATTATCCATATTACATGTATGGTAAAATAATAACACATCCATAGTCAAACAATTCACAAAACCTTAAATAAAATATGAAATATTTGTATCAAAACAAATCAACTTCAAACTAATTTAAAATCCATCAAAGGATATTGACATAGATGAAAATGATTTGTAAAACTATATGAGAGAAATATCCATTTTTCTTGAAAACATTTAAAAGTCAAAAAAAATCGGAAAGGAAGACATTTAATTAAATTTTTGAATAAAATTTTCCCGCACAATTTTGATACTTTTGAATCGAATTTACATTTTAAAAACATTCATGTCCACA
Organism: Viscum album; assembly: GCA_963277665.1. Lineage (NCBI taxonomy): Eukaryota > Viridiplantae > Streptophyta > Magnoliopsida > Santalales > Viscaceae > Viscum > Viscum album. The sequence continues at coordinate 559,987,667 of OY728147.1, read as the reverse complement.
TAAATAAATACAGAAAAACCATTTTGAAAACGTGGACATTCATGAAAATTATTTATTAGAATTAATATTTAAACCATTTAAAATGATGATTTTATTAATGTTTCCATTCTATAATAACATAAAATATTCCTTTTGAAAATATTTTTATGAAACATGGATGTGGATGATAAGGAGGTCCCAGTACATACTCACGTAAAAACAACCTCAAATAATAATGATATTGTAAAATTAAATGTTACCTTGCACATTCGTTTAGTTGAGGGTACATTTAACCACCTGTATAATGACCTTAGTATGTTATACAATTATACCAGAACCATATTCATCTTTATTATATCATACATGATTCATTTATTTCTTTATAATTCCCATTTAATAATGATTTTCATGTTAAATTAACATTTTGGTAATAATCGTTTTCTTAATCATATATGTTTTAACTTGTATCATTTAGATCATGATTTAAATACATCCAAGATATAATCCTTGATTTATATATCATATATATTTAGAATATAAATACTTATAATAGATTGATATATGAAATGGAAGGCACTGTTGATGGAGACGGTCGGTCGTACGTATACATAAACGTTGTTTCCGTTTTCACATCGTATTGAACAGAAGTAAGTGAATAAGATATATGTTATAAAATATATATATATATATAACTCTAGTAGAATTATTATGTCTTATATAACATACTTATTAAAAATATATTTTTTTATAATCATAGTTGAATGGTGAACGTGGGAATTAATCTAATCGCATCGTGGAGATTGTAATACGTACGTACGCACGAGCGACGATATCATTATATTGATGGTGAAATTGTATGTAATTGGATAGTATATAATATATCCAGTATTAGTAACATGTAATATTTTTTATTACATAAGTTAAACTCATTATTATACCCATCCCAATAATAACATTTTTTAATAACAAACTACACCACGACTTATAGACGGTAAGCCGAACGTACGGAGGTATGGTGACATTGTCATTTATTGGATAGATATAATAACCAATATGGTCATACCATATTTATATTAACACTAAATTATGTAATAGTTGCTCGATGTTTTAATTTGGAATGGAATCATCAAATAAAGATGATGTGGAAGAAGAAAAGAACTTGAAAGTGGTGATGAAATATTTACCTCTTCTTCAGGTTTTTCCATTTGATTTGATAAAAATGGCTTCATAGGTTGGATTTATGACCAAATGAATTCTTCTAGTATAAAATTATGAATGTTGGGAGGATATTTGGGCAGGGGTTGGCCGAGACAAAAGGCTTTGGAGGTGTAAAATTAAGAGAAGGGGAAGTGCCCTTTTATAAGAAACATGAGGGTCACTTTAGAAAAATCATGAAATATAATTTTATAATAAATTCCTTAAGGAATTATAATGTCTAATTTTATTAAAAAAAATATTGTGGGGTGGGTAAAAAACCCTTGAAAAAATTGGTTTTAGACATGTTTAGGTCATAAAAATAACCTTATCTTTTATATTTAACTCTTAGTTATATAGTTTAACATTTACCATGTCTCTTTTTATTTTATATAATATGGTCAATAAAATGACTATAACAAGCCTATAGAACCTAATGTGGTATTTATTAATATATGTAGCCTTATCTATGCCCTTTGGCAAAACCATATATTTTTTGGAATATTACATCAATTAATAATATAGTATTTGTTTTAAAAACATAATTTTGACAATTTGACACAATATAGTATTTGATTTTATTCAATGTCATAAATACCATATCATTTCGAATAATTTTTTTTTAACCAACCCTAAAATGACATATTATACTAGAAAATTAGTGGAATTCATCCGAAGTCTCAATTTACATTTATTTGGATATTTATTATATCAATTATTTTAATATTTTATTAATAAGGTACTTACTGCATCATCATTGTGTCAAAAATAAATTAAAATATTTAATGTATAAAAATTATAAAAAAATACCATTATGTTGAAAATATTCTTATATTTATAATTAATATTTGTAGTCCAATTTATATTTTTTGTATCCTTATATTAAAAATTTATTAGTTATTATACTTCGAATTTTACATTATTAACTCTTCATTAAAAAAAATAAATGTCCTAATCTAATGAATGTTGACCAAAGAGGGTCATATTTTCTTCCTAAGGTTGTTTTTGGTCAAAATATATATATCCACTAGAATTAGGGCATCTGTTAGGGTAATTATGATATCATTTTTACCCGTAATTACCCTATTATATTTTAATCGTGGTAAGTAAAAGTCAAATGTTACTTTTCACCCAAAATAAATTTCATCTTATTGAACCATATTATTCTTACTAATATTAACAGTTTCCCTCATATTTTCTAAATTAAACACATATATGTGGTAAAATTTGTTTTCTGAAAATTTGCAAATGCTCCTAAGAGGTGGGTAAAAGAGGGTAAAAACTTTAATAAATTTTAATACATCTAATTCATGTATATAATGAAACCAATTAATTAAATTGAAATTATATAGGTATTAAATATTGATTTTGACTTAAAATAAATTTAAATAATATAAATAATTATTCAAATAATAATTCAGTTTTAAATAATAACGTCGTCTTTTTCATTATTTATAAAAAATTGAATGTTTCCATAAAAATACAAAAAATTCCCCCAATGATAATTTTGATATTCAAAATTCATAAATGAAGTATATTTCAGAAAATTTAAATCATATATGTTTCCTTTATAAATTTAAAATTAATTCTCGTCGTCATATCCAAAAAGAGGGTTTTTAAAATGTAAAAACTAACAAAAGATTGACATGTGTTTATGTCAAATTTAAATGTAAAATTACTTATAATGACCGATATTTTATTATATGATGAAATTATAATCTATTTATAGTTCATAAACATTAAAATTCTTAATTTTACATGATAAAATATTTAAATTAAAAAAGTTTTTTTCAATTAAAACATAGTATTTATCACTCTTCGTCAAAATATAAAAGTTATTAGAAAAGTTTAAAAAATTTATCAAAAATAATTTTTTTATTTCTAGCTTCTAAAGAAAAATTTAATTTCATTAAATACAATATATAAAAGTGACAAATGTTGGTTTTAAAAAGGGTTCTCCATTAAAAGGCTGTAAAGATGAATTTTTTTAAAAATAATTCTCTTATCATAAAAAATGAATTTGTTCTTATATTATGTCTACAAAATACAAAATATGAATGTTAAAATTATATAGAGTATATAAGATTCAAAATGCAGTTAATACTATTTATAACCTCTTTTTGAACAGATAGTTTGGTAAATTGTGGTGTGCTCGAACTCGGTGTTGCATGTAGTGAAAGCTATTGAATTGTTTTAATGAGATAACGTACTATAAAATCATGGGGTGTTAAAATTTTCCATCCATCAATAAATTTCTTCCTCACAATTTTAAATAGTTCTTCGAAACTAAAAGGTTAAAAATCGAAAAATACATGTGTGGAAAACCCACATCGGAAATTGGTTAAATACAATTTAGTCTTAATAAAAGGGAATGGTAATAAAAACGTTACCACCAAATTACGATCTCGATTAGGAGAACATTGGTGGAATTTAGAGACAAAAAAATTGGATGAATCATGTAAATATTTAGAGGGAGTGATTAAGTCCATCAGTCCCAAATAAGTGTAAAATTTAGGGCCTCATTGCCATTAATCTATGATGATTTAAAATATCAATAGTTTAAAAAATCATAAGGTATTTGGATAACTAATTTTTTATAATATCACTTCCCAAAAAATTAAGAATTAATTTATTCATAGAATAAGTGGAAAAAAATATATGTGACAACTGGAATTTTATCTTTCTAATAATTTGTACCACAAACTCATCTTTCTTTTCAAAAGATAATAGAAATAAAAAAATATTCTATTTATCTTAATTGTATAGGGTTCAAAAAATAATGAATTTTTCATTCATTTTTCATACTATTTAAAAAATACTACATTATACATAAAAGCATATCACATATTCCATTGGTAGGTGATCCACCCATGTCGCTCTTAGGTTGCGGGTTCAAGTATCGCGGACTTACCGAACGTAACAGGTTGTTGACCATCCTCCAAGTTTCCTTTTTTATGACAATCCAAAAATAATCTCATGATATGATTTAACCATAAAAAAAATTAATCGATTGTTACCTTTAGACTTATCAAAAATACTTCTTTACAAACTCACAGTCCAAAATATGTAAGGAAGGTGAACACAATAAAGATCCTTTTTTCCAAGTAATAACATGTGAATACCTTCAGCATGTATTCTTTTAACACATTGTAACACCCTGAATTACCATAAAACATTATTGAATACATTCATGCTCCATTATTCCTAATAGAATATTGGATATACTCCTTATAGTCAAAAAATGTGGTAAACTCCAACAATGATGGAATTTACAAATCATTAATCAGTTTCAAGGTAGTCAAGAATATCCAAAAATATTTATCCAAAAAAATTATATGTTATTCGATAACCACAACCTCAATATCAGAACCATATTATGGTTTATCATTCTCTCAACCATATATTTTTCAAAAAATGTAACCTGCAATTGAGTCTCTTTTCTTGGTTCCACATAATCTCAATTCCTTATTGAAATAGTACTGTATTACAATCATTTTATACTCTATGATAATTATATCATGCAAAACATTAATATAATAGTCAAATGACATAATAACATAATAACAACATAATAAATCAAATGATTCATCATAATCTTCGGTAGTATCATAACTTGATTATTATCAAATAATAGCATTTGTGGCATACTCTGATGATTTGGACAATACTCCGCGTAGTGTCACAACTACTTATAGATGATGTATTTTACATTTGAATCCTTTTTCTTACCTTTGATATCACGTACTTGATGTCCTTTTTCTCCACTCTTACTACAAACTCTCATTCATTTCAAGCATTTACCAAGGTGATTTTTCCCCAGCTTTCACATATGGGAAAATTTTTCTTTCCCAATTCCCTTTGTCCATCAATATCTCTTCCATCCTTTTCTTCACATGATTCCTTTAAAATGCATAGGACTCTAAGAAAAAATTACTCATATTATTAACACATTATATTATTTCTTCATATTATGAGAATACATGGGAGAATATTTCCATTTAAAATTTTGGCTTAATACCTTGAATGATATGATCCATATTAATCATTCGATCATGCGTATTGATGGAATTCTTATTCCTTCTAGTAGGCGCCATTTATAAACAATGGAATACACTAGGATTGTTTATGAACCCCAAGCCATAATTCCAAACATGTAAAATAAATAATGTAAATAGAAAATATTATGCATGTAATCTATTATCATAAAATTTTTCTTTGAATAAATATTTACTATTAAATCCTTCATATTGGATTATAATGAAAATGTGAATTATATTAAGCATATCCCCTAGGAGTGTAATTACCAAAAGTGCAGTAAGGCCCATTGTTTTGTATAGGATACCCTAGGTCATGCTCAAAACTCATTGTCGGAGTTTTCACTCCTAGGTTCATCTATACCAGATCCACTTCAACATACTCATATACAAACAGGGATGTATTTCTCGGAAAATACACAAAATATCTACATTACCAAAATTCTAGGAAGTTCTTCTTTACTAATCCTCAAAGTCTATCATAGGGTATTGTTGTCTAATCAGGTTTTATCTAAATCTATTTACAAGGTTGTTTCTAAACATCCTCTAATACCAACTGTAACACTCTCATCCCAATTACCCAGAGTTGGTGCATTATTTTAAAGCATTGGAATGAATACAATGAATCATGTACCGAATGAGCAATTAGTTTGGCAGTCTTGGAAAATAGATTACACACATTAACGTTACATTAAAAATTAAAAAATGAAACACAACATAAATTATCCTTCGAGAATGACATTAATCCACTAGCTTAACCCTGATTATCAATCACAATACACATCAGGGAATCCCGAAAAAATAAAATTTAGGAAGGGGGTGGGTCAGATTCTCAGTATGGATATCATATGGCTGAATCATTCCTAATAAATAATAAATATTTTAGGCAATGTATAAGACTATAAAATAAGCCTTTAAATCATAAATTCAGCATAGTATGGCCAATGATTATCAAATAATCCCATTTACATATTCACATAGATATTATACTAGTCGAATAATCACCTGAAATATCAATATCCATTTTATTAAAAATGGAATGCATAATGCCAGAATACATAACCAAATAGTCGAGGAATTGTTCCAAGACTACAAATAATATTTTTTCAAGGACATTTTCCAACACACTAGTTTTTCTAATGAGACCTACTGATGGATCTAGGAGCTAGAGCGGGCTCCACCGGTCACATACTAAGTCAAATTAATTCCTTATATGAAATGTTTTAAACATAACATAAACATTCGTATTAAAACCGTCTTACATAATGTTAATACTTTATCCATAAACCATGAATGGTATAAAAATAATACATCCACAATCAATCATATCACAAAACTTTCAATACAAAATGGATGAATTGTATCAGAAAATATCAACTTCAAACAAGTTTAAAATCCACCAAAGGATGTGTTTATAGATGAAAATTATTTGAAATACTCATTGAGATAAGTATCTCTTTTTCCTGAAAGAATTTATAAGTAACACAATTTAGAATGAAAGAAATTTAAATAAATTTTGTAATCAAAGTTTCCCATACAACTTTTACACTTTTAAATGAAATTAATATTTAAAAAACACTCATGTCCAAATAAATAAATACATAAAACCCATTTTGAAAACATGGACATTATTGAATGTGATTTAAGAGAATAAAAATTTAAACCATTTAAAATGATGATCTAGATAAAATTTCCCTTCCATAAAACCTTAAAATAAGCCAGTTGAAAATATTTTTAATATACACAGGTGTGAATGAAAAAGAGGTCCCAGTAGATACTCATGCAAAAACACCCTCGGATAATAAATAGATTGTGAAATTAACCCTTAAAATTGCACATTCCTTTGGTCAAGGGTATGTTTAACCTCCTGTATAATGAACATAGTATGTTATTGAATTATACCAGATCCATATTCATATTTATTATATCATAAATGTCCCATTTATGTCTTTATAATTCCCATTTAATAATTATTTCTATGTTAAATTAACATTTTCAGTAATAATAAATTTCTTTATCGTCCCTGTTTTAAATTTTAAAATTTCAATAATTATTTACATACATAGAGAATATAAACCTTGATTTATATATCATAAATATTCATAAAATAAATACTTATAATATATTGATATATGAAATGATGGCACCGTTTATAGAGACGGTATGCCGTATGTACACATAAATGATATTTCTGTTTTCAGATCGTATCGAACAGAAGTAAGTGAATAATATATATGTACGTGTGTATATATATATCAATATATTAGCATTGTAATTCCTTATAGTACATAATTATTAATAATTTTATTTTTATAATCACCGTTGAATGGTCAACGTGGGAATTAATCTCATCGCGTAGTGGAGACAGTAATCCGTACGTATGAACGAGCGACAATATCAATATATTGTTGGTGAAATCATATGTAATTAGATGTTATATAATATATAAAGAATCATTAACATGTTATATTTGTTAATTACATAATTTATACTTTTATCACCCCACGCTTCCACGGTAGGCTTCCCTTGGAATAATACAATATCGTGTGTTGTACGCAACTTCGAGTAATAACACACCACAACCAATCAAACTAGCTGTTATGTATAGTAAAAACCACCTTTTGAAATTTTATAATCTATATATTTCAAAATGGACTTCATTTTTTGAATTGGAATATTGAAATTATCTTTGGGTGATTTTTTGGTATTTTTCTTAAAACGTTCAATTTTTGAAGAATAGTGAAAAATAACGAGTTATAGTTTAAAACAGAATTTTTATAATTTATTGTTTTATGTAAATTTATTTTAGGTCAAAATAGATACATAATACATATATATGTTCAATTTAATTCATTAGAGTCAGTTTATAATAATTTTACATATATAAAAATTTTATTGAACTTTTTACCGTCTTTTACCCTCCTCCTAGGAGCATTTTCAAATTTACCTAAAAAATAATTTTACTGCATTTGTGAGTTGAATATCAAAAATCCGGGAGACCCGGTTGATATCAATAAATAAATTTTGTTCAATAATATGATAATAATTTTTGGTGATTACTAAATTTTTACTTTTATTTACCATGGTTAAAAGGATATAGGGTAATTAAGGGTAAAAATGATATTATTATTACCCTAACACATGTTCTAACTCTATTAGATAAGTTTAATTCCACCAAAAACAACCTTATTAATAAAATATGATCCTTTAGATCCACTTGGATTAGATTTGGACATTTATTTTTATTTTATTCAATGAAATGTTAGAAGTGCTAAATTCAAATTTTAATAACTAAACCATTTTTAATATAGGTATACACAATATGTAAAATCGACTATAAATATAAATTAGAAATATTAAAAGATTTCCTACATAAATTTATTTTATTTATATTTTTTAGACAATAAAAAATTTAATTTATTAATGACACAATGATGATGCAGTAATTACTTCATTATTGAAATATTAAAATATTTGATTTTATAAATATCCAAATAAATGTAATTTGAGACTTTTATGAATTCCAATAATTTTATAGGGTAATATGAGATGTTATGGTTCGTTAGATAAAACATTTTCAAAATTATAATGATTTTATGATTTTAGAAAAAACATAATACCAAATAGTTATAAAATTAACATAAAAGTGTTTTTAAAATAAATATTATATTATTAATTGATATTCTATTCCTAAAAATCTACAATTCGGTAAAAATACTAATATTATGATAGAAAAATCATAAATTAACCAATTCGGTTCTCATGAAGTATATAGCATGTTTATTAACCATATAATATTAAAATATAAACAGACATGGTAAATGTCAAACTATTTAACTAATAGTTAAATCTAAAAGATAAGGTTAATATTGTGACCCAAAACTGTCTAAAACCTATTGTATGAGTGGTTTTCGACCCATCCCTACCATATAAATTATATAATTCATTTTTTATCCATTATAAACCTAAAATTATTTTATTACAAAATAATATTTCTAGTTCTTCCTAAGGTTCCCATCGCCCATCTTATAAAAAGGCACTCCCCCTTATCACTAATTCACACCATCAATGCCATTTGGATCGACCAAAACCTGCCCAAATACCATATCAAATATCCTCCATTCATCCTAGGGGCCATAAATTAGTCATAAATCCAGCATATAAAGCCCTTTTTATCAAATAAATAGGAAGAACCCGAAGAAAAGGTAAATATTTCATCCCATATTTCAAGTTTCTTTCTTCTTACACATCCAATTTCTTTGTTGTTTCCAATATAAAATAATTACTCCGGTATATTCTATATATTTTGATGTTATTATAAATATGGTACATCCATATTTATTATACTATACATCCTTTAAATGACATGTCAACATACATTCGTATGTATGGCTTCACGTCTCCACGTCTCCACGTCGTGGTGTAGTTGTTATTCAATAACTTATTATTTGGATGGTTAAAATAATGATGTATAATTGATTAAAATAATAAATATAACATTATAATTATTCTGTATATATGATATAAAATTAAATTATAAGTTAAATTAATATAAAAAAATTACATTGTCGCTCGTGCGTACGCACAGATTACCATCTCCACGAACGCAATGAGATTCATTCCCCATCATATCAAATCAAGACTAAATTTATTTTCATGATTAAAATATTGTTTAAAGAATTAATATAATTCTTAATATGAATATGATAAAACATAATCATAACAGACATTTCTTATGTAACAAATCATATAAAGGAAAACAAATCAATTAACACCTGAAACAACGATAATACTAAAATTTAATTAATAAAGAAATATTAGAGATCATATAAGATATCATATTAATGTATATGATTATTTTATAATTTAATAACAATTATTTCACCATTATACAGAAGGTTAACCTACCATCGACCAAGGAAAATACAAGGTAAGGGTTAATTTCACAATCCCATCATTATCCGAGATTGTTTATACGTAATTATCTTATGGGACTTCTTTATCATCCACATACATGCTTCATAAAAATGTATTTCAATACATTTTTACTATTTACTAGAAAATTTTGTAATGTCATTTATTTATTTATTTGAACTTATATGTTTTGAATGGAATCTTTCTGTCGTTTTTCAAACAAGTTACATTATGAACTTTTCGACAAATTTAAGGTAAGAATGTTTTTTTAACTTATATGGCGGGTGTGGCTATTTTCCGCTGTTATATCATCGTCGAAGCTACCATTACATGGGTATAAGAATAATTTCAATCTGAATGACTTATTTATAATTATATGACTATTAGTTGATTTCAAAATAAAAAGATATATTTCACTAAAAAAATGTTTTGATTACATCTATGTCAACATCCTTTGATGGATTTTAAGTATATTTGAAGTTGATTTGTTATGATACATAACTTCGATATTCTATTGAAGGTTTTGTGATATGTTTGACTGTGGATGTCTTATTTTTACACCAGTCATGGTTTAGGGATAAATTATTTACATTTTTTATGCTATTTTTAATACGAATGATTATGTTTTGTTTAATCCTTTTCATATGAGGAATGCATTGGGCTTAGTAAGTGACGAGTGTATCCTACTATAGCTCCTCGATGCATCAGTATGTCTCATGATACAAACTAGTGTCTTGGTGCAAGGCCTTGACAAAATATTATTTGTAGTCATGGAACAAGGCCTTGACTATGTGGTTATGAAAGTCTGGCCTTATGCATTCCATCATTATGAAAGTGGCTATTGATATTTCATGTGATAATTTGACTAGTAGAATATCCATGTCAGTAAGTAAATGGAATTATTTTGATTTATATATTCCACATTATGATGAAGGTTATGTTGAAAAGGTTTTGTTTTTGTATTATACATTTCCTTAAAGGTTTATGATTATTTATGAATGTTTCCTCTATTTTGATATCCATACTGAGCATTTGAGCTCAACCCTTTCGATGTTTTATTTTTCCCAGGAATTGAATAAGAATTTTATGACTGACCTATAGGGATATTCTGAGGGGATATGAGTGTGGTCCATGAAAACAATGTTTTCGTAGTATTCCATTTTATGATGTAATGTATACCTTATGAATGTATCTTGTACTTCCAAGGCTACTAAAATAATTAGTCTATCGAGACCAGATCCATTGTGATCATGCCATTGTTATGTAATAATTCACTAACTCTGAGTAACTAGGGTCGGGGCGTTATAGTTGGTATTAGAGAAAGTTTAGTAAAAACCATGGAATCTAGATTTAGGTAAACTCTGATTAGAACACATTACCTTAAGATAGCCTTTGTGAATTATCATAGAATAACATCATATAATTTTGGTATTGTAGTGATTATGTGAGTTTTCCAAGAAATAAATCCCTATCCGGATGCAAAATGTTAGAGTCGGCTCTGGCACATATGTACCTAGGGGTAAAACCCAAAAACACCACTTTGAGCTAGACATGAGCGGGAAATGGTTCACGACAATGGGTCTTGCTGCACTCTCGATTACGACACTCCCGGGATATATGCTTAAGAGAATTTTCATTTTCATTACAAACCATTATGAAGGTATTATGAGTATATACTTTCTCAAAGAAAATATTTTTATGATTATGGATAATATCCATTAACTTTTATGTTTATGTTAAGTGTTTTACATGTTTTTAATTATGAATTTAGATTCATAAACTAATCTTGTTTGTGAAATTATTTAGAAATGGAGCCTAGTGGAAGGAATGGAAAATGAATCAATGCACACACTCTATTTAGTTATTTCCCTCCTTCTCAAGATAATTATAGCGTATCTGGAGATACTACTGGTTCTAATAATATTATAACCATAATGGGAAAACTCACTGAGGTTATGAATAATAACCTTATACGTATGGAGCACCCTAATCCATAGCGTGGAGAATAAATGTTATATCACTTCATGAGGAAACATCCACCAACATTAAATGGGAGTACAAATCCATTATTAGATTAACAATGGATAAATTTCTTAGAGAAAATATTCCATGCCATGGGGAGTAGTGAAACAGAACACATTGTATGGCAGTTTACCGCCTCACTTGAGATGCTAATTAATGGTGGTCACTAATTCAAAACACAAAACAAAGATTTTGAATTTTATACTATTGGGTGGAGAGAGTTTAAATGGACTTTCTTAGAAAACTACTTTCTTCACAACCATGTAGCAAATGTGAAAAGTCAATTTCTGAGTCTGAGGAAAAAGGAGGATGAGAATGTCGCAATGTATGAGGCTAACATTACAAGGTTAGGAAGGCATGCTGCAGATTATATATGTAACCCATGAAGTAATATTGATCTTTTTTTTGAATGGTTAAAAATATTTCACTGTCGAACATTAGTCTCACAATCCTTGTCTTCATTCGAATATATTTTCTCATGAGCTATGAAGACAGAAAAAGAATTCTCTAAGTCTTACGACATAAAAGCATAGAAAGTGAAAATGATATTTTTACAACACTCTGTAAATGGAAGTAAGACAAATAATATAGATGTTTGATATCCATCTTGTTGTAAATGTTGAAAGAAAGTCCCTGGTACATATCTTATTTAATGGGAGTCTGTTACAAGTGTGGTGAAAAAGGCCACTAAGCTCATGATTGCAAGGGGAAGAAAGAGGTTGACCATATTGAATGATACAATTGTAGAGAAAGGAGGCATTTATGAAAATTAATGTCCAAATAACCAAGGGAACATTCCTCATAAAATTTCAGGGGATCAAGGACAAGCTTATGATATCACTACTACTGAGTTTGAAGGCCAAAAAGATGTGGTGGTAGGTATTTTAATGGTTTCCTCAAGTTTAGAAAATGCTTTATTTGATTATGGATCATTGTGTTGTTTCATATCTTCTCAGTTTTCTAAAAACATTTTATATTTCCAATTTGATTTAACATGGTAGTTTTAAGTCAAAAATCTTAAAGGAAGTGTCATTGCAACAATGTTTTGTGAATTTATCCCAATCAGGGCATATAAATGTTCTTTATTTGTAATCTCATCGTCATACCCATGATTGAATGTGAAATAATCCTCATTATAGACTGTCTTTCAGACCATAATAAAAAAAATTATTATAATTAGAAGGATGTTACAATTTACGATTATGATAAAGAGTACGTTATCTTTAGATCAGTAATGTCACAACCTAATTCTTATTTAGATCTACCCCTAGTATATCGACTAAATTCAATTATTTTTGAGGAATAGAATGAAATAATTGTGGGTGAGAAATTTAATGTCCAAAAAGAGGATGTATATATTGTGCATGAATATGATTATGTGATTCTAGATGATTTACATGGACATCATCCAGAATGAGAAATTGAGCTTTAAATTTATTTAATTCCTTGTTCAAGGACTATATCGAAAACCCCTTATAGAATGGGCATTGTGGAATTAGTGGAGCTAAAGAAACAACTAGAAGAATTGAGTAATAAGGGATTTATTCGACCTGGTGTATCTCCATGAGGAGCCCCAATCCTTTTTGTTAAAAAGAAATATAGATCTATGAGGTTGTACATTGACTATAGGGAGATCAATGCTATAACAAAAATGAACAAGTATCCCCTACCTGGAATTGATGATTTATTTGAACAAATTCATGGATCTTAATACTTTTATATAATTTAACTTTGATCTATATATCAGTAGTTGTGTGTGTAGCAGGACGAAATTCCCAAAACAACATTTCAAAATCGGTACGGGCATTACAAGTTTACAGTAATGCCTTTTGGGATGACTAATGCAATCTTTTTTTCATGGATCTAATGAACAGAGTTTTCAAGGGATATATTGATGACTTTGTAGTGGTATTTATTGATAATATCTTTTTATTATCCAAAAGCTAATAAGATCATGAAAATCACTTGTACATAATCTTGAAGACTCCTAGAAGACATGAATTATATGGGATGTTTAGCATGTGTGAATTCTAGCTTCTGGAGATTTCAATTTTTTTCCATATCGTCTCTAAGGATGGATTCTCTGTTGATCCTTCTATGACAAGAGAAATCCATGAATGGCCAGCACCGACAAGTATAACCGAGGTATGCAGTTTTATTGGTTTTCCAGGTTATTATCTGTTTTTTGTCCCGAATTTTGCCCGATTATCTATCCCATTACCCCAGCTCACACGTAAAGGGGTGAATTTTTTATGGAAAAAAGAATGCGTAGAATTTTTCGATGAATTGGAGAGAATATTAGTCAATGATCCTATATAAACTCAGCCATTGAGGAATTTTGGGTTTTTTTATCGTGATGCTTAAATGCAAGGACATGGTTGTGTCCTTTTAAAGAATGATATGGTTATGGTCTATGCATCATGAAATCTATTAATTTATGATAAAAACTATTCTACTCATGATCTTGAAGTAGTAGCTGTAATCTTTGCATTGAAGATTTGGATACACTATCTCTATGGTGAAAATGTGAGATTTATACTGATCACAAGAGTTTGAAGTATATTTTCTCAAAGAAAGAACTAAACATGAGAAAAGTAGATTGCTTGAACTAATCAAGGATTATGATTGAAAGATACACTACCACTCGGGGAAGGAAAATAAGTTCGCTGATGCTTTGAGCAGAAAAAATTATGTAGTTTTGAATAAGATGTGAGTTGAAAGGGATCCTATTTTCCTGGATCAAGTAATGATGGATATGGGAATAACCATGGAAGGTGAAACATTAATTCTTTTTCAAATGGTTTCCATACCATCTTTACGACAATGGATAAAACATTCTCAGCTTCCTGATGGAGAGTTTCAAAAGAAGATTAAAGCTGTAAATGATGGAAGATTGAGTGACTTCGTATATGTAGATGGAATACTGAAATTTGGGAAGAGACATTGTGTTCCCGATATACTTGATTTAAAAAGAGAATTGTTGGATGGTACTCATAGTTCCAATTTCTTTATAATCCCCAGAGGCCCCAAAATTTAATGATATTTGAAAAAACATTTTTTTGGGACAACATGAAGAGGAAGATTGCTGATTTTGTTTCACGATTTATGGTTTTTCAACAAGTGAAATATGGAAGGCAACAGCCTAGAGGAGTCTTGTAGTATCTTCCCATACCTGAGGGGAAATGGGATAATATTATGTTGGACATAGTCAATAGATAACCAAAGACTCCTTGATGGAATGATGCAATATGAATCACTATTGATCGTCTTACCATGTCAGCACATTTTCATTATATAAGAGAATATTTACCACTTGAAAGTTTAGAAATAATATGTTTTAATGTAGTTTTAAGACTTCATGGGGTACCACTATCGATTGATTCTGATCGTGATCCACATTTTTCATCATGATTCTGGAAAAGACCATAGAAAGCCCTAGATACTAAATGTTATTTGAGCATTGCCTACCTCCCCCAAACTGATGGACAATCAGATTGGACTATTCAAATCTTAGAAGACATGTTGAGATCATGCCCACTTGACTTTCATGGTATGTGGGATAAATATTTACCTCTGGTAGAATTTTCCTATATCAATAGCTTCAATTCAAATATTTATATGGAACCATATGAACCGTTATACAGAAAGATATGTCCCACACCAACCTGTTGGGATGATGTTGGTGAAATAAAACTGGTAGGCCCTAAACATGTGGAAGAAACGATGGAAATGGTGAAGGTAATCCAAACCCACATCAAAGAAGCTCAATGTAGGCAAAAAATCCTTGCTGATAACTGAAGGAAGGATTTGGATTATCAGGTAAGAGATCATGTTTTCTTGAAGGTATATCCATGGAAGGGTGTTATATGTTTCGATATGAATGGTAAATTGGGTCCTAGGTACATCAGACCATTCAAAATTCTAGAATGAATTGGGACTGTATCTTACAGTTTAGAATTGCCGCCATGTCTCTCCAATGTTTCTGATGTGTTCCACATACCACTGTTGAGAAAATACATGCCTGATCTAACACATGTACTCGCCTATGATGAATTATAACTGGAACCCAATCTGTCTAATTGTGAAGATCCTGTCAAGATTCATGATACAAGAGAACAAGTGCTGAGAAAACAGACAACTCTCTTGGAAAAAGTTCTATGGATAACCCATAAGATAGACGAGGCAACGTGGGAACACATGGAACATATGATGTAGAACCAATACAGTCTTATTATGTATTAATATTATTGAAATTTTGAGGACTAAATGATTTGAAGGAGGAAAAAATGTAACACCCCAAGCTTCCACGATACACATCTTTTTGAATAATACAATAGCCTGTGTTTTACGCAACTTCGAATTCTTACACACCACAACAAATCAAACTAGCCATTATGAATAGTAAATACCACTTTTTGAAATTTTATAAATTTTATCTTTCAAAATGAAATTAATTTTGGGAATCAGAATATCGAAATTAGCTTAGGCTGAATTTTTTGGTTTTTCTGAAAACGT
Source organism: Viscum album (assembly GCA_963277665.1). Taxonomy (NCBI): domain Eukaryota; kingdom Viridiplantae; phylum Streptophyta; class Magnoliopsida; order Santalales; family Viscaceae; genus Viscum; species Viscum album. The sequence continues at coordinate 559,971,009 of OY728147.1, read as the reverse complement.
TCAATTTTTTATGAATAGTTAAAAATACTATGTTATAATTTAAAACAGAATTTTTATAATTTTTTTATATAAATTTATATTAGGTCAAAACAGATAAATAATACCCATATAAGTTCAATGTAATTTATTAGAGTCATTTTATAATAATTTTAGATATATAAAATTTTTATTGAACTTTTTACAGTCTTTTACCCACCTCATACGAGCATTTTCAAATTTACATAAAACATAGTATTACTGCACCTGTGAGATAAATTTAAAAAATCTGAGATACACAGTTGATATCAGTACGTAAAATTTGGTTCAATAAGAAGAAATTTTTTTTTGGTGAATAGTAACATTTTACTTTTATTTACGAATGTTAAAAGTAAATAAGGTAATTAAGGGTAAAATTGATATTATTATTACACTAATGCATGTCCTCGTGCTATTTTATAAGTTTAATTCGACCAAAATCATCCTTAGGAATAATATATTATCTTTTAGGTCCACTTGGATTAGATTAGGACATTTATTATTATTTAATTCAATGAAGAGTTAAAAGTGTTATATTCAAAATTTAAAAACTAAACCATTTATAATATAGGCTGAAACATAAGATAAATTCAGCTATAAATATTCATTATAAAGTAAAAAATATTTCCTCCAAAATTGTATTTTATTTATATTTTTTATACATTATATAATTTATTTTATTTTTGACACAATGATAATGCAGTAATTACCTAATTAATGAAATATTAACATATTTGATATTATGAATACCCAAATAATAGTAATTTGAGACTTTTTATGAATTACACTAATTTTATAGGTTAATATGACATTTCAGCGTTGGTTTGATTATTTTTTTGATGTAATATTTCTGTTATGAATATAGAAATACCAAAATACCAAATAGTGTCAAAATTTACACAGAAGCGTTTTTAACACAAATATTATATAATTAATTGATATTTTATTTATAAAAATCAATGGTTCGGCCAAAATTCTAATATAATGATATGTGTATCATTAATGAATGACACGGGGTTCTCTAGAAGTATATAGTTTTTTATTAACCATATAATATAAAAATACAAAGAGACATGGTAAATGTAGAACTATTTCACTAGGAGTCAAATCTAAATGATAAGGTTAATATAGTGACCCTATTTTTTCTAAAACCTATTTTTGAGTGTTGTTTGACCCATCCACTCCATATCCTTTAAATAATTCATTTTTGAGCCATTATAAACCAAAAATTATTTTATTATAAAATAATATTTCTAGTTTTCTTAAGGTAACTCTCACCCCTCTTAGAGAGGGGAACTTTTCCTTCCCTCTAATTCACACCTTCAACTCCATATGGCTTTTCCAAACCCTGCCAATATAACCTCCCAACTTTCCTCCCTTCGTCTTATAGGAATTACTTTAGTTATAAATCCATCATAAGGATCCCTTTTGATCAAATCAAAAGGATGAACCTGCAAAATAGGTATATGTTTCAACACCTCTTTAATGTTCCTTTCTATTTCCACGTCCTCTTTCTTTGTTGTTTTCATTCTATAATAATAACTATAATATCTTATATATACTATTATGTTATTATAAATATGGTATACCCATATTCATTATTCTATCAATATAGTGAATTACATATAACCATACGTGCGTACGTACGGCTTACCAACTCCAAGTTGTGGTGTAGTTGTTATTCAATACATTATTATTTGGATGGGTATAATAATGATGTATAATTGATCTAAATAATAAATATTACTTGATAATTATTCTGTATATATGATATACCATCCAATTATATATTATTTTAATATCAAAAGAATGATATTATCGCACGTGCGTACGTACGGATTACCGTCTCCACGAACGCGATGAGATCCATTCCCCATCATATCTATTCATGAATAATTTTCATTTTATTATTAAAAAAAAATTAATACGTAATATAATTTTGAATATGAATAATATACATCATATAAAAAAACAACATTACTTACGTAACAACGAATATAACGGAAATTCAATCAGTTAACACCTGAAACAATGATAATACTAAAATATTATTAACAAAGCTCTATTAATAGATAATATATGATATCATATTATTGTATATGATTCATTGATAATTTTATAATATATATTTCACCATTATTGAGGAGGTTAACATAACCTTGACCAATGAAAATTACAAGTTAAGGGTTAATTTCACAATCTCTTCATTATCCGAGGTTGTTTATACGTAATTATCTATTGGGACCTCTTTATCATCCACCTTCATGCTTCTTAAAAATGTATTTCAAAACATCTTTACAATTTTCTAGACTATGGGGTAATTGAATTTATACCCTTAATGATCCATATATTATTTGAAATGAATCTTTCCATCATTTTCCAAACAAAATACTTTATGACATTTTCAACAAAATTAATTTATGAATGAGTTTTTTAACTAATACGGTGGGTGTGGCTATTTTCTGCCGTTATAACATCATCGAAGAATCCCTTAAAACGTATAATAATATTTTCTAAATAAATTCCCTCTTTATAATTATGTGACTCTTAAATTATTTCAAAATATAAATATATGTTTCTCTAAAAAGGGTTTTGATTTCATCTATGTCAACATCCTTCGATGTATTTTAATCTTATTTGAAGTCGATTTGTTATGATACGGAACTTCCATGTTGTATTGAAGGTTTTTTATATGATTAACATTGGATTTGTTATTTTTACACAATTCATGGTTTATGGATAAAGTATTTACATTTTGTATGCTAGTTTTATTACGAATGTTTATGTTATGTTTAAACCTTTTCATAGGAGGAATGAATTGGAATTAGTAAGTTAAAGGTGGATCCTGCAATAGCTGATAGATGTATCGGTAGGTCTCATGAGAGAAACTATTGTCTTGGCACAAGGCCTTGAGAAAATCATATTTTTTGTCTTTGCACAATTCCTGACTATGTGGTTATGAAAGTCTGGAAGTATACATTCCATCATTATGAAAGTGGCTATTGATATTGCATGTAATTATTCGACTAGTAGAATATCTATTTGAGTAAATAAATAAAAATATTTTTATATATATTGTCCATGTTATGTTTAATTTTATGTTGAAAAGGATTTTTTTTTTACTTTTATACATTTCCTTAAATTTTTATGCATAATTATGAATGTTTCTGGTATGTTGATATCCTTACTGGGAATTTAAGCACACCCCTTTCAATGTTTTATTTTTTCTAGTATGTGAAAAAGTATTATATAATTGAGCTAGAGGGATAGTCTAAGGGGATATGAGTGGTTCATGGAAACAATGTTGCTGTATTTTTTCCATTTCATGATGTAATGTAAACCTTATGGATGTATCTAGAACTTCCAAGGATACTAAAATAATTGGTCTTTTGAGACATGATCTTTTGTGATCATGAAAATGTTATGTAATAATGTACCAACTCTGGGTAACTAGGGTCAGAGTGTTACAATACACATTATTATACCCATATAAATAATGAAGTGTTTGAATAAAAACTACACCATGAAATGAAGACAGTATGTCATACGTATGCAGCTATGGTGACTTTTTAATTTATAGGATGGATAGAATAAAAAATATGGTCATACCATTTTTAAAATAACATCATCGTATGTAGGAGGTACTGAATTTATTTTTTTTATGGAAACAACAGAAAAAGAGGATGTGGAAGAAGAATAAAACTTGAAATAAGTGATGAAATATTTACCTATTCTTCGGGGTTTTCCATTTGATTTGATAAAAGGGTCTTCATATGTTTCCTTTATGAACAAAGGATGCCATCTAGGATGAAGGGAGGATAGTGGGGAGTTTATTTGGTCAAGGGTTGTCCAACCAAAAAGGCTTTGGAGGATTTAAATTAAGATAAGGTGAAGTGACCTTTCATAAGAGAGGTGAGGGTCACTTTAGGAAAATATTGAAATATTATTTTATAATAAAATCATTATCCGTTTATAATGACTCCAAGATTAATTATTTAAAGGGTATGGTTTTTATGGGTACATGACCTTTCAAACAATACGTTTTATACTGGTTATGTCATCATACTAATCTTATCCATTGTATTTATCTCTTAGTTCCATAGTTTGACATTTACCATTATTCTTTGTATTTTTATATTTTATGGTTAATAAATATAAAATTACTATACAAGAGAACCCCATGTGGTTTATTGTTAATATATATGACAATATCTATGTCCTTTGTCCAAAAAATATATTTTTAGGAATATTAAATCAATTAATAATATATTATTTGTTATAAAAACTCAATTAGCCCAAATTAGAAAATATTTAGTATTGGATTTTTTGGAAACACATAAAAACATTATCAATTATACTAAAATTTATTTAAGAAACATTATCCTGACATATTAATCCTGAGAATTCAACAGAAGATTCAATTTACATTTATTAGGATATTTATATTATCAATTATTTTAATATTTCATTAATTAGGTTATTACTGTATCATCATTGTGTCCTAAATAAATTAAACATAATAATGTCTAAAAATTATAATTAAAATATCATTATGTAGGAATTATTTTTTTATTTTAATTTAAATTTATTGTCAAATATATATTTTGTGTATCCCTATATTAAAAATTGTTTAGTTATTAAGAATTGAATTTAACTCTTGTAACTAGTATTTCAATAAAATAATATTAAATGCCCTTATCTAATCAATGTTGACCAAAAAGGATCATATATTATTCCAATGTTTTATTATAGTCAAATTATACTTATCCAATAGAACCAGGACATGTGTAAGGTTAATTATGATATTGTTTTTACCATTAATTACAATATTTATTTTTAACATTGGTAAATAAAAGTCAATAGTTATTATTCACCCAAAAATATTTTCATCTCATTGAACCACATTTTACTTGATCATATTAATCGGGTCTCTCTAATTTTTTATATTCAAATAAAAAATGTGGTAAAATTATGTTTTATGAAAATTTTCAAATGCTCTTAAAAGGTGGGTAAAAGAGGTTATAATTTTAAATAAAATTTAATAAATAAAATTTAATTATAAAATGATTCCAATTAATTACATTGAACGAATATAGGTCATATATATATAAATTTTTACTTAAAATAAATTTATATAAAATAAATAATTTTTTAAATAATAAAGTCGATTTTAAATAATAACACAGTGTTGTTCAATATACATAAAAAAATTAATGTTTTTAGAAAAATAAAAACAATTAAACCAAATTTAATTTTGATATTCTATATTAAAAAATTATGATTGTTTTACCAAATTCAAAACATAGAAGTTTCATTTATTAATTTAAAATTAATTTTTATTTTCAAAACGAAAAGGTGGGTTTTTAAAAAGGAAAAATTATAAAAAGATTGACATGTGTTTATGTCTAATTTGATTGGGAAATTAATTATACTGACATAAATTGTATTAAATGTTAAAAATATAATATAATTATACTTCAAAACCTTTCAAATTCATAATTTAACACTATAAATTATTTCAAATAAAAAGTTGTTTTCAATTTAAACAAAATATTTTTAATTATTCGTCAAAATATAGAAGTTATCAGAAAATTAGAAAAAATATATACCAACTAAATTTTTATGTACCACATATAATGAAGAATTTATATTTATGAAATCTTGTACATAATAGTATCAAATATTGGTTTTAAGAAGGATTATCCATTAAATGGCGGTAAAGTTACATTTTTTGAAAAATACTTCTTTTATGAAAAAAATGAATTGTTTCTATATTATGTCTACGAAACACCTAATATTGATGTTAAAATTATATAGAGTATATAAAATTCAAAATTCTATTAATATAATTCATAATTGCTTTTTGAACAGCTAGTTTTCGTAGTTGTGGTGCCCTCGAACTCGGTGTTGAGTGTAACACAAGCTATTAAATTACATTATTGAGATAACATATTTATAAATCTTGGGGTGTTACACAGTCTCACAAGACAACCCATGGAATTAATAAAATTTATTGCTTCTATTTTTGACACATTAATGATAATTTTAAATGAATTACATTTATTGACATATGCATTTCAATAATTAAGACAACATATTATATTATATTGAAGTGCACAATATATATACATTTCAAAAATTGGTCCTCAATTATTTTCATATGATTTAGTTATAATAAGAGGATTGTTATTATATTTTCATAGTTCGTAATTTTTTTTCATAAATATGTTACCACATGTTATAAATCCATCCAACGGCCCGAAGGCCATTATTTTTTTATTATAGATAAACCCCCTTTTAATGGAATAAGGGGAAAACCCAAAAGACATCATCAAAATTAGACAAAACACGACTGGAAGGTATTATAAATTATATAATTATTATGATTCTTTTATTTCATGAATATTGTAGGTCATTTACATGGTCTAGAACCTTCAATGAACATTTTTAATCACTTTTAAATCCAGTAATGAATATTTTTTATAAATTTCGACCACACTACATGTTTGATATATGGTTGGTCAAATAATAAAAATGAATAATTAATCAAGAATAACATTTATATTTTTCAAAAATAACATAAGGTAATTTTAAAGAAGTTAACATCGTTAATCATCTTTTTCACTTTCAATTCAATAGAAACAGTCATTTAGTACTTACAAGGAAACCAGATAACAAATTTATGTTTTATTTATATTCTTACATTATATAGATTAAAAGGATAACATTATTTTATTATTCAATGCCAATAAATGACCACGTTAATGGATTTTAATGTAATAATATTATTTAAAAAAAATTAAGCTCTGTAATATTTTAATCATTATTTTTGGATCTAATAGATGAATTAGTGAAACATCTCAATTCTATGGTAGTATATATTTTAATATAAAGACAATATTAATATATTATGTTTCACAAAAATATATATTTTTTAAAAATGGACTAAATCCAAACACTATTTTAATAATAAAAATTTGAGAACTACATTGACTTTGGAACATGGGTTTTACCGTAGGAGTGACAAAATCATTGTTCTAGATGGGTGTTATAATTAACCATCCTAATGGGGGAATATTATTTAAAAAAATCATTATGTTAAATAATTTTATATAATTAGGCCTAATAAAAAACATTAAACTATATGAATGTGACTGTATAAATTTCCTAATGCTATCCTCAACACTCTATGGATTGAAATAGGACTAGTTGTTGGATCATATTAGAGAATCAATGATAGATTGTTTATATTATTGTAGTGTACAAATTTGAATATTTTTATCTCTCAATGGACTATGAATTGTATCTATTAATCGTTAGTTAATTATCCAATACAGACGTAGGGTTCATATAGTTCATTAGTATAACAATTATTTGTTTATCCCATGAATTTCATGAATCAACTCCTCTAACATATTGTTTTTAGGGTAATCATGATTTCATGTGGGGGTTTAAAATCATTGGATATTGGGATTTATGATATTTTATTATTTCTTCATGGATCATTACTCGTCACTATAAAAATTGAATTAATTAAATCAAAAAAATTATGAGTTTTTTCTGGGTTTTGTGTATTTGTACTTGTTCCACAGATCATTGGGTGTTCATCATTGATATTTTCTCTGTTCAAGGAATGATCGTTTAATCATCATTATTTGGAACAAGGGATCATATCCATTGGTTTAGTTTCATGATTTATTTATTAATTGTGGAGTGATAGAATTGATGAATGATCATAGATGGATCCAGATTAGATTGATGTTTCCTAAATTCAATGTTTTGTGTGTAGTGACATTGTGGTTCTTCATGAGTCAATTCCAGGTCATTTTGTATGGATGAAATTTGGCTTCAGACATCATCATGGTTCGATCAACCCGAATCCTCAATTTGGGGTTAGATTGGTGGAATGATTCATGGAATAAGTATGAGTAGAAAGAGAGTGAAGGATTTGGATTTCAAGATTTTTCATTACTATAGAGAATGTATTCTAGGGAACAATTATTGTGTAGTCCACTATTTTTTTAGGTGATACTAGTAGAGAACATATCACACATTGTGGGATGCTTGTCCCATTTTGATTGTCCATATGATAGATTCTCAACATGTACCATTGCGTTTGAATATCATGAACATGTCTAAGAACATAGGCATGAATAAATTACGGGGGCGGAACCTGGTATATAGACATATCCTGGTAAATGAGCATGACTAGAGTACATGGTAAAAACACAATGTACACATGGTCACATGATATAGTGAACTGACATGAGAAGGAATAATGTGATGAGTGTTGGAATAAAATCAATATTACAATCATCATAGAAAGAGACACATTTTGTATGGGGAATGTTATTCTACATGAGACATCAAGACATGCTAATAATAGGGAATTCAAGACACAATATTTAATCCACAAAATTTCCACTTAATTTTACTAGGGAATGTTGAGTCCCTATGACTGTTTTATGTAGAAAAATTTTAGTTTGGGGGGTTCAATGTTGTCATTATCATGTCGGTACAACAATTCATTACATCCTAAAAATAAAATGGGATCCCTTATATAGGATTAGTATTTAATAAAATTAAATAATCCATCATCATGACACGTGGTGTGATCCTAAATCATTTATTCATCTAATATATGCCGGGTTAGATGCATCATTTTGAATAAAATGTAGGTTAATATGATACTCAATATAGTGGTCTATTCTAGGTATTCACCCATATACCCCATAGACCATTGGTTATATCTAGTAACTATGTATTGAGATATTTAAAGTTTTATTGGGTACTTCTTCATTACGATCCCCAAAGATAATGACCTCTCAAATGAAAACCATAATTGATATCATGGATTAGGGAGTGATTTTTACTCGATGGGATTTTCAGTGAATTCTCAAAAATAATATTAGGATAGCAGTATGGTTGAGACCTCTTTGAGACGAGGTGTATATCAATCTGTATTTATTAAAATTTAAATGTCAATATTGTAATTGATATATTCTATTGATGATCAGATAGATAATCACATGATACTTTAGGTCTTTTGATTTCAGGGGTCCAACGTGATATTATTATACTACCCCTATGTGGGCTCTCAATACACACATAAAGCCTTATATAATCTAAATATAATATTAAGGATTTATAGGTTTACCTAGACAAAGAGGATAATTCATGAGATAGATAGTTCATGATTCATGCATGGTGTTTCATTTGATAGTGGTCCCCTCATCGTAGCAGGTTGGAATCATTCATCTTTTTTGTGGGCTTTTATTAGGCACAGTATTCCATCATGTAATTTTTCAATACACTTTTGTGGGATAGATGATATGCATTAATTTTAGTTTTTTCGTTACCTTTTAGTATTATATGTGTATATAGATATGTCTATAGGTGCACATGTATTTAGGATAAGGCCTCCCATGTGTTTGATATTCCTACAAGGTACATGTCGATATCCCTTGGTCTATTAGAGGCAGGAATGAAGTGTCACAGTCTGCTTACCACTATCAAAGTCATCCTTAGCAGGTTGGGTCAGGAAAGGCTGTTTTCAATCATGTTTTCAATATAGCACCAAATTTTGGAGACTTTCTTGATGTGGTTTGAATTTGGAAATAGGCTAAAAAATAAACATTTTTTAGTTTGGATCTCATGATATGGACAACAGTGTTTATGTGGTCATCAACATATACATTTACCAGGACATTGAAAACCATTATGTTGAATCATTACATGTAGAAACTGGTTACATGGAAAATAATTGTACATTCATTTTATAAGAATGGTTTATGTTTCCATGTCTTTCTTGATTCATCTCCCTTGATATTCTCATTTATCATTGTACATGATTATTATTTATATATACAATTGTTATGAAAATCAATAATAATTTCATATAAAGATCTCAATGATGATATTCATAGTAAAAAAGGAATCTGTATATGGTCATTTATAGGAGGTGATACCTCATGGTGGGTTTTCAATATTGCAACCAATATTTGAGTGGAAGGTTCCCCTTTATTACCTGCCAAGGAAGTGTTTAGGCTATGTGCACACTATGAGTTTTAGTGGTATATAAATCCCAATAATTTGTTGATCTAAACACCATGTAATATGAGATCTATTTATAATAATGTTACTATGTTTTCTTGCTTACGCGAACACTCATATATTTGATGGTCATCATAGTGAAGTGCCTTGTTCATGGCTCTGTAGGGAGATAATCAAGCCTTGAAACAATGAAATTCCTTTAGATAAATATCTATTTCATAGATATCATGAATATATTCAGGGATGAATTCTATTGATCCATGTTCTTAGTAATGTGAATCTACGAGCTTCCACATCTACAATAGACAAACTAAATCATGGAAGAGTCTTCCCCACAGTTCAAAAACCTCTCAAAAAAGTCATCAGTTATGGTTTTAGATTATTATTTTGAGCATTACCTTATAGAAAATGCAAACCAATTATTTTAGGGCTATTGTGATATCTCATTTCAACTAAACATATGTAGTAGTTCTTTTGTGGACCATGGGGATGGAGGGCCTTCTAGTTGAGGAGACAATGATTATTAGAGCCAATTGTGGGAATACAGGAGGTGAGACATCGATAGTGGGATGATCACAATATAAATAGGTATACATTCATTAATGAGGCTATAATATTAGGTATTAAGATAGATGGTATACAATTTATAGATAACGATAAGGATTTATTCATTGTATATAGAGGTAGTATTTCTCTAGAGATGTTTGGGGATATGTGGGTTTGGATTTCCCTAGCCACCGTGAATCTATTGAACATATGGTTGATGGACTACATGAAAAGAGAAAACAGTACCAATAAGGAGGTTTTTGGGGAGTAAGACATGGAAGAGGACCATGTAGATAACTTGAGGTGTCATATAGTTTGTACATTTTTCTACCACCACTCCACTGTGGTCTACAACATTCTCAAAGAGTTGGTGGTGAGGATGAGGAAAACCATACGTTTTGGATTCCATCGACCTATGCAATAATGTGATTAGTATAGGTAAGATAAATGAATTATCAACATTTTCTACAATACTAATATTAATAGGATGGAGAATTAGTTTTTTCAACATATCGTGTTCAGGACATAGAGATTATGGTTGATCCCAAGGCTCAACAGAATAACATGTATACTACTATGGGAGGGGAATTATTTATAACAAACTTATTATGAATGTGTCAAATAATTCGTTGTTGAGTGTTCTTTTTATGGGATCTATTTTAACAATAATGATTCCTTATGGCATCAACCTGGGAATTTAATTAATTTTTACAGTTCATGAAGATATTGGCTATTTGAGGAAGAGGATGAAATGTTCCTATAGTGAAGGAATGTGATTTTATTTCATTGGAGAGATGGAAACCAAGTAAGAGATGGGTGGACACATATATAGAATTATTCGAGTGATTAATCATTATAGGACTATTATTAACCATTACATAGTGGATATTATATGAATTCATATTCCCATAGTGGTGGTAGTGTATGAGGATGTATTTTGTTAGGAGTTTTCTGGATTAACTCTATATCGATATATAGAATTATTCATAGAAATAAACTTAGGGATAACCACAATATATTAACCAACATATCATAAGACTCAAATAGTGAATCATGTCCGGAAGTTGATGTTGGAGTAAGTATAGGATAATGGCCTAATGGGAATAATTTTGTCGCCATAGGGATCCCCATGGTTATTATATAACAATTTTGAATTGATCTTGAGGTTGTGTGTGGATTATAATTCCCTAAACTGGATGAATATGAAGAATAGTTATTGAAAATAAAGTATGATAGATCTATTCGACCATTATGTGGGGGGTAGACTACAATGATTAACCACATATCAGGCTACCAACTCTTAGTTCTGGATGAGGATTTCATGACCTAATGCACAGGGGTTCGAGCCTTGATACCCAAAGCCTGCCTATAATAGCCTATGGTCTGGCGACTACCACAGAATAGCCATATCCCACAATGGGTGTAATTATACTAATGTAACTATATATATGATCAAATATACAAGAAACACATTCATGAAATGCAATGAAACTAAATAAATTAATTCAAACATATAATATCAAACATCAACATTATAATAGGAATATAGGAAAATGTAAATAGGGCTAGAGAGAAGACCACAACAATGAGATTCTATACACAAGTAAAACTTATATTGTAAAGAGGCCATCCTACTCTAAGGGAGAGGACTAAGTCAAAGGTACTTTCCTCATAAAAACATATTCTTCCCAGATCCATTAATGATTCACCAACTCCCTTTAAACCTATGAAAACATAAAAAGTGACATCATCTGCACAAGACATGACACGTGCAGGCATTTCCTGTGTAGGGGTGAGTATAACAACACTCAATAGGATGCCAAAAAAATATAAACATGATACATTATGTATATTCATATCATTAATCAATATCATAATTTATCAAAAATACAATATGTAAAAAACCATAATATACTTAGACGATATACCCTTCAATTAGGCAGTCATAACCTACATTCAGCCGAAGGATTCTAAATGCAGAAATGACGTTTTAGGGGAACTCAGTCCAGAAGTCATGTTCTCAATTGAGACACTCGATGAAGAGGTATAGCTCAATTAGAATCCACCCAAAGACGTAATAATAGTCTGTGAAGACTATGATACAAAAATAAGGTGTCTAGTTCATGACTATTTGGGGACACCACGAACCTGATAAGGATCAACCTAGGTACACCCATAGGGGGTCTGGCCCATAAATGTTGTGAAACAATACACCCCCAATATGGATAACCCCATTATGTTGTGGAATTTTTTGTTATGGTTCCACAAAACCTAATTAGGGATACTTCTAGATAGATTATCTACTACATGCTCAGTGTGGTTACACAGATTCAATAAAATCCCCTAGGGATGATATAGGATCACACTACAGACTTACCGATGGAAACAAATTATCAATGACTTAGTGTCCAGAGGTTCTTAAAATCTTGGGATTCATATTTAGTGACAAATTTTACCTTTAATGAAAAGAACCAAGGGAACACCCAAACCCAATACTGGACAAAACTATGAAAAATATGAACCTTAATCACACTGGAAGGGATTTCACTGAATGTTCCATGGGGAACATGGAATATTATAGAATTATAAATATTTGAATTATGGAAATACCCCCACAATATCAATACTGGAAAATCGGGCTATAGCCACTGTCAAAAACCATGGATATAGGGTCAAAACTGTGGCTATAACCTATAGCCATGGTTCTAGCTAGTAGTGGCACCTATTGGAGTGGCTATAGCCCTTTTTCCACAGTTTCACTAAACCGTTGAAATAACCCCCATATCATTCCACAGTGGCAGTTGGGCTATAGCCATGGTTGTCCCCCATGGCAACAGGGTTATAGCCACGGTTTATAACCGTGGATATAGCCCAATAAAACCATAGTATAGCCCCAAAATTAATTTCCGCCCATCGAGATTCGATCTATTTACCTTTTCTATGTAGACCAAACACCTTTCCACTACTCAAAAGATGTCTTTTAGAATATATATATATATTGTTAAATATATTATTAAAAACTGTGGATATAGCATGTAAACCATGGCTATAAACCTTCCCGTCATTTTTTCGTGGCTTAATTTTTTTCCCTCGCAATGGCGGGAGATCTATAGCCACGGTTTTGATGAACCGTGGCTATAGTTCATGAAAAAAACACTATAGCCATGGTTTTGGTAAAACCGTGTCTATAGACCAACCCTATAGCCACGGTTTGGTTAAACCGTAGCTATAATCCTTTGAAAAAGACCCTATAGCCACGGTTTCACCCAAACCATGGCTATAACCCATTGAAAAAGTCCATATAGCCACGATTTCACCCAAACCGTGGCTATAACCCTTGAAAAATGACCCTATAGCCACGGTTTCACCCAAATCCTGGCTATAGATTTTGGAAAAAATCATATAGCAACAGTTACACTAAACTATGGTTATATCCTTCGAAATTAAACCATATAGCCATATTTTAGTTGAAAACCGTGGTTATAGCCTCGTTTTCTATTAGTGTATGTAGTATTCATATATAAATCATGCATAATGATATGAACAACATGTTCATACACACTATTCACTCCCCGTGTCACCTTGACATATACATATAAAAAATTTGTGTCGCTATACTGGTCTATGTATGAGTTGGTGTGTGTGTGTGGGAGTACACTTAGTGTCTATTACCATGTAATTCAACCCTTTTCTCTGTACTTAAGATATAAAAACTGAATTCATTGTGGAGGGTCACACAATTTGGGAAGTGGTTACATAGAGTGTGGTCATCATCCCCTTCATGATATGACATCTTATAATGAATGGGACCCACATGGTGTGTAGTATAAATATACATGCCATTTTTCTAAAGATTTTACATATCTATAATTATTCTTCATTCATCCTCATGTATAGTTTCATCCCATAATTCCACTTAAAATCACTCCAGAGATACCGAATCTACATCCACCTTTCCTTTTAGATGGTGATCCCCATAATATTACATTAGAACGCATCGTGAAATCACCTCTGACGTATGTTTCTCACATGAAAAATTAGAAGTATATGAAAACCAAAATCTGGTCATGTTAATCCCTAATACAACCATTTCCTTTGTTTACTCATCTAAATGCTTGCATCGACACATTCTATACACGTATATTTGATCAGTTGTGTTGAAGAATGATTTTATAATGATTCAGAATTGAGTGAATGTCAAAACATTGGATAAGGAATTAAAAAGTATAATCACATGATTAATAATGGGGATCGATCTATAATCCAGGAATGTGAGGAACAAACCTCAGTCATGGTTTTTTTTGCCTTGATCATTTATTGTATAGGTATAATCTTAGAGGGAAAATCAATGAACTGAAAATAATGACTTTGTCCAATAAAATCAACCGATTATTCACAAGATCAATTCATGTTCACTGAATAGAAACACAATCATTAATATTTATGAAAAGGTTGAAAATCACACAACAAAACATCCTAGACTGAGTTTGGATCTATCATTGATAAAGAATGGTTGTGTTTCTATTGTTGAAAAGATCCCCCATCTCCACTGGTGCGACAATCCACAATCTATAGTCATCCAAATATAATTCTCATTTCCAATGGAATCTATTTATTTAAGGTTTAGTGGAAAACTCTATGAATGAATCTAGATTCATATACTTATACGGGATATAATTTCTGGATTGAAGCAAAATAAAATAAATCCTTCAATTAATTTATTTTATTAATTTCGTGCATCAAACAATATTTTCAAAAATGAAATATGCTGAACAATGTTCGGAAATTTGTAATGTAATGATGTCATTTTTGATTCAATGGTGACATCAAATTTCAAATCTGATCACTCTTTGAGGATTTATTTTCCCTTTTCATGAAAACCATGCGTACATGATATTAAATGTTTTTTTAATTTTAAAACATATATTTTAGGAACATTTAATTTCAAAATCATATGTTTTCTTAGTGAGTGGTCTCGATAATAATATATATAATATCTAAATATAATAAACATAAAATCCAAGAAGTTAGATAATCCCCATATTGGGGATTTACATTCCCAAAAATCCAAAATACAGTCAACTCAAACATATATGTTGACTGAGAATGAATATGACCCTCCCACTACCATTTTCCCTCATAAAGTTTCCCATACTACCTTAGGGCACACAAAAAACGAAACTATCTCCCATGAATTATCATCTCATGTAGATATTCGATCTCCACTCAATACAATTTAAAAATCATTCCATCTTCAATGTCTAAGATCCTTCATTCGATGACGTGAGATGGTTCAGGCACATACCTCCACAGCTACATTCCATGGAATAGTTTATGAACCTGGCCACATAGTAGAGGTATATCCTTGTAGTGTTCCACCTAACCAATTCTATGTAGTATATGAAATGGGTTGATCAACTTCGGATATAGATTGTCACCGCAGCCAAATATCCATATTTTATTTCGAGGTGAAACCCAAAATAACACATGTTATCCTTCCTCAAACTCCAATGGTCTCCATCACCTATCTTTATATGGACTATGAGAGATCACTATATTCTCCATCCACTCTAAGATGATCTTCACATTCTCTTTATTAACTCAGAAAAACATTTTTCCCATGAGTGCTGACTCTCCTAGGTTTGTCATGAAATGTGATGAACTATAGGGTTTTATGTACAACAAATTTAATGGTGCCATAAAAATAGAAGAATGATATAAATTGTTGAATGAATAATATTCCAGTGGAAGGTGATCCTCCCAAATATGGAGGATATCTGACATTGATGCTTTCAGTATGTTTTCTAGAACCTAAATGTCATGCTTAGTCTCGTCGTCCTTTTGTTGGTGAAAAACTATGCTCAAATGAAACTGGGTCCCAAATACCACTTATAATCCCTTACATAAACGGTATGTATATCAAGTTTCATGATCAAGAAACACAATTTTTGTGACCCGATGGAGTGAAATTATCTCAGGAATGAAGATAATTTTCAATCTCTATACTAAACCTTACTCTCAGATAGTTAGAATGTGGGTCAACATGGGTACTCGATCAACGATTACTAATATGGCATCATTTCCACTACATGTACATGATAATACTATCATGAAGTATGTATATATCTCATCCCACATCCATTCTAACACCACAGGGGGTTGATTCAAACGCTGTGTAATCTTGTGTATAGCCTTTACTTACTGTCAATTACGACATCGATAAACAAACTATTCAACTCCTTTCTTCATCCATGTACACCAAAACCGACATCAGAGGACCTGTTACATATTTACCACACCTATATATATCATCAATGGGGATATAGAATCTCTATTAGAACCTCCTCCTACAACACCACATGTACTAATTTTTATCCTATTAAAATAATGACATGCTCCCCACCATTTGAATATCCATCAGGATAATTAGCTATGGACATCTGAGCACCTAAGGCCTCATTATCTATACCCTCAAGTTGTGACTCCAGGAATCTCTATAATAGTGGTGGGTAGACAAAAATCAAAAAGAGGTAATCTGCTCCATATCCATCCACAAATGATAACTGTAACAAATCAAACTAATATGATACCTCCTTCAGAATCACTAAACTAGATCTTCTACTGATATCATATGACACCACATTACATTAACATTTAGTATATATAATCACGAAGTCATATCCTTAGAGTACATATAGCCATATCCCATTTATCATGTGTAGTTATATCTAACAGAAGATATTTTTTGAGTCATGTGGTCAGAGTATATGTAAAACTCATATCACATAATGTAGTGATGTAAAATGATCAATTTGAACACTACCACTACGAACTCAGGATCGTGGTCACAAAATTTTACTCATGTTTTCTCAACTAGCATGAACCGTAGGAAATCACCACATTCCTCTACATTAGAACATGACCAATCCATGTTCATAATTCATTGCAAAATTCCACATACTCAAATCTTTCCTATGGAAACCTCATGAGGGGAGAACTCATCCACCTGTGCCACAGCTCTTGAATGCACTTCAAGAGATTTTTCATCCAAATGATTGGAATCCCCATTCAAGTAAATGTTTTAAATGGTTATTCCACTTTGGAGAATTTCAATAAAAACATCTAATAGTACCCACCTAGATAAGGAAACTACATACATCAGTATCACTCTAGGATGGATCCCAATAATGTTCTACCATGACCTTCTTTGGATCCACTACCAATCCTTCTATTAAAATAATGTGTCCTAGAAAGATGGACACCTCAATCCAAAAATGGATCATCCAGATATTTCTGTAATGTTATTTCTCTCAGATTGTTACCAAACTATTCTTAAGTGTCTCATGTTCTCCTAATCAGACGACGAATACACAATGAAGTCATCAACAAATACTACCACACACTAGACTATTTAAGGCTAAAAGATCATATTCATGTTTACCATGTACACTGTTGGGGTATTAATCATGACATAGGCTATTAAAATGTACAAATAGTTAATGTAACTAAATAAGAAGGCCAAATTCTATATATCCTCATCCCATACATGTAGTTGATGAAATATTAATTTTTTGGTCAACCTTTTAGAACTATCATACCCTTTTAAACTAATCAATGAGGCCAATAATCTTCTATAGTGTTTAAATATTCATCACATTCACCTTGTTCAAGAGTCATAAATCCACCCATATCGTTAGGATCTGATTTTATTTCCTATCAATCAATAATGTGTATACAATGTCTGAAACATTGGGTCTCACGAATCCATTCATATTCAAGTCATCAAATTGTTCCATGAGCTCACTGATCTATATCAGAGCTACCTAATGTAAATATGCATACATTGGTGTAGTCCAAATGTCCTGATCAATGAAAATGTCAATCTCCCTATGGGGTAGTAAACCTAGAACATATTATGTATATACATCCCCCTACTATTTCAAAACTATAAGAAATTTAGTACTCATAAGATCCACTACAAAAAGGGTAAAGCTAGAAAATTTATGAGTAATCTACTGAAACCTTCAATATGTGATTTTTTCTTTTCCTTCCAAGATTTACTTTTCACCACCAAAGAAAAAATCAGTCCCATATCTTTAGAAATACCTCACCCTTATCCTAAACTATCAATCTAAACATGTATGATGTATTAAAAAAATACCAATGATGAAGTGATAATTCCTAGGAACTTCTACCAAAAGATCCCAACAAAAAATATCACATTTGAGAGATATTTCACACTATAAGAACATGGGTGTTGTCATCATGTATCCTCTTGTATAAGTCTCCATGTGTAATGGATTAGTCAACAGTTCAATAGGAATATCCGAGTCTCAATAAAGATTCATGGAATGAAATAAAAGTTTATCATATATGTATATCATATCTAAATCAAAGGTGGAAAGGAAAAAAAAATCATTCATCATATCATCATTGGAGACTTGGGGTCTTATGCCTCTATATCCCACCACTAGCATCATCCCTATCCAGTGGCTCAATGATCCTTGTGTGGACCACCTGGCGGTAGTTGCAGTAATAGGTCGAACCTACGACCACAACCACTTATATTTGGACCCTCCACCTTGTCCAACACCCTATAGACCACCCTTACCCTATCTTAATATCTATCTATGTGGTCCCATAAATATATACAGATCAACTGTACGATGGGATACGAAATCTCATTCTAGATGTTTTTGACCATCACAAAATAAACACCACTTGTCCCATGGATGATTTGAACTGACCATGGAGACAAGAACAATTATCCCTGAGTATTGTGATATCCTTTTAATGTGCCGGACCCACTTGGTTCCCTGTAACTACCATCAGCTACTGGGTAATGAGGTCTTAACTACCAGGTTCCCACTACAAGTGCATATGACTGGTGTTTTCTATTCCATATAAATTTTTTCATAAAAATATATCTCAATATAACTAGAATATGTATAAATTCTAAGGGATTGAACTATATACATTTTGTCCAAAATAAATCCCCACTAAAATGCTTGAGCCCAAATGAACTTTTCTCAAACCATATCCAAAGAGTAGTGTGTTATATCTATAAACATTTTTTAATATTCTTCCACATTCATACTGTCTTGCTATAGATACAAGAGAACTTTTATTTGTACTTATTGAAACGTTGCTAGATTGAACACCGATATAATGTTATTCTTGATGCATGTCTTGAATACAGCTATCTCATTATGTGAATTAGTCACCAAAATCTACCATTTCCCCTAAGATCTCTAAATAAGATATTCAACATTGATTTCCATATGATCTTTAGGCATCCTCACATGGAAAAAAACGTGGGTGAATGCCTATAGCCAATCCACATCCATTTATGGGTCTGGACGATCATGAAAAATTGGAAGTCACTATCTTTGTAACTCAGACAATTCACTGATCTTTCATGCATCTTTATTGTAATGCCCCGACCCTAGTTACCCAGAGTCAGTGCATTATTACATAACATTGGCATGATCACAAGAAAGATCAAATCTCGAAAGACCGATTGGTTTAGTATCCTTGGAAACACTAGATATATTCATAAGTCTTACATTACTTCATAAAATGACAAACTACTACAAAAACATATTGTCTCCATAATCCACACTCATATCCCCACATAATATCCATGCAGGTCATTCATAATTTACTTCTTCACTTCCTGGGAGAAATAAAACATAGAAAAGGGGTGAGCTCAAATGCCAGTAAGGATAAAAATATAGCGGAAACTTTCATAAATAAGAATAAACATTTAAGGAAATGTATAACTAAAACAAAATCCTTTCAAAGTTGATCTTTCAACATGGTATGGCATAAATAAAATGAAATAATTCCATTTACTTATTCACATGGATATTCTACTAATCGAATAATCACATTCAAAATCAATAACCACTTTCATAATGTTGGAATGCATAATGCCAGACGTTAATAACCACATAGCCAAGGCCTCGTGCCAAGACTACAAATAAGATTTTGCCAAGGCCTTGTGCCAAGACACTAGTTTGTCTCATTA
Source organism: Viscum album (assembly GCA_963277665.1). Lineage (NCBI taxonomy): Eukaryota > Viridiplantae > Streptophyta > Magnoliopsida > Santalales > Viscaceae > Viscum > Viscum album. The sequence continues at coordinate 559,950,365 of OY728147.1, read as the reverse complement.
GTCCTACCGATGCATCGAGGAGCTATAGCGGGCTCCACCCATCATATATTAAGTCCAATGCATTCCCATACGAAAAGTTTTAAACATAACATAAACATTCGTATTAAAAATAGCATACGAAATGTCAATAATTTCACCATAAACTATGAATGGTATAAAAATAGCACATCCACAGTCAAACATATCACAAAAACTTCAATACAATATAGAATTCCTGTATCATAATAAATCAACTTCAAATAAGCGTAAAATCCATCAAAGGATGTTGACATAGAATAAATCAAAAGTCTTTTTAGAGAAATATCTCTTTCTATTTTTGAAATCATTTAAGAGCCATATAAAAAAAATTTCTTTGAAAATATTCTTATAATCTTGTAAGGAAAGCTTTGAAGATTTTATAATGGCGGAAAATAGCCGCACCCGCCGTATAAGTTAAAAAAACATTCTTACCTAAATTCTGTCGAAAAGGTTAAAAAGGACCTTGTATTGAAAACGACAGAAATATTACTTTATGAACCTCTTATATAAAGTCAAACAAGGGTATAAATGACATTAACACATATTCTTGTAAATAATAAAAATGTTTTGAAATACATTTTTAAGAAAACATGGATGTGGATGATAAAGAGATCCCAGTAGATTATTACATATAAACAACCTCGGATAATGAAGAGATTGTGTAATAACCCTTACCTTGTACTTTTCCTTGGTTGGGGTAGTTTTACCTCCTGTATAATGGTGAAATAATTGTTATTAAATTATACAAGAATAATATCTATTAATATGATATCATATATGATCTTTTAATATTGATTTGATAATAATATCTTAGTATTATCGTTGTTTCGGGTGTTAACTTACTTGTTTTCTTTTATATGTTTTGTTACATAATCCATGTTTGTAATGGATAGGTTGTATATTATTCATATCCAGAATGATATCAAGTCCTTAAACATCTTTTTTAAATCATCAAATGATAATTATACTTTAATGGATACGATGGATAATGAATCTCATCGCGTTCGTGGAGACGGTAGTCCGTACGTACGCACGAGCGACAATATCATTCTTTTGATATTAAAATAATATATAAATGGATGGTATATCATATATACAGAATCATTAACATGTTATATTTATTATTTACATGAGTTACATATCATTATTATACCTATCCAAATAATAATATATTGAATAACAATTACACCACGACGTGGAGACGGTAAGCCGTACGTACGCACGTATGGTGACATGTTATTCAAAGGGTGGATAGAATACTGAATATGGTTGTACCATATTTATAATAACATCACATTATATGTTAGATACTGGAGTTATTATTTTAGAATGGTAATAACAAAGAAAGAATAAGTGGAAGAAGAAAGGAACTTGAAAAGGGGTGGTGAAAACATTACCTCTTCTTCGGGTTCTTCCTTTTGATTTGATCAAAAGGGCTCCTTAGGTTGGCTTTCTGATCAAACTAAGGCCTCTAGGTTGTAGTGAGGTATGTTGGTAGAGTATTTTGGCAGTGCTTTGCCGAACCAAAAGGCTTGTAAGGTGTGAAGAAATGAGAAGGAGAAGTTCACTTTTATAAGAGGGGTGAGCGGCACCTTTGGAAAATCTAGAAATATTAATTTATAATAAATTCATAATCGGTTTCCAATGGCTAAAAAGCTTATTATTTAAATTCTAAGGTGGGGATAGGTCTAAAACGACTCAACCAATAGAATTTAGACAGGTTTGGGTACTTATATTAACCTTATCTTTAAGTATTAACTCTAAGTTAATTAGTTTCACTTTTACAATGTCTCTTTGTATTTTTATATATATGGTTAATAAACATACTATATAAATCCAAGAGACTCTCAAGTGATCCATTAATGATGAAACTATCATTATATAAGTCTCTTGGCCGAACCTTAGATTTTTAGGAATTTAATATCAATTAATAATATAATATTTGTTTTAAGAACTCTTTTATGTCAATTTTGACATTATTCAATAGTTGATTTTTTTGAAACTCATAACAGATTGATTACTTGGAAAAAAGTACGTTACATCAATCCTAATATATCATATTATCCTATAATATTAGTTTAATTCATTAAAAGTTTCATATTATATTTATTTGGGTATTTATAATATCAATTAACTTAATTTTTCACTATTTTAGTAATTAATTCAGCATCATTGTGTCATAAATAAAATAACTTATTTAATGTCTAAAAATTATAAATAAAATATAATTATGTATTTAATCCTTTTATCTTTCTAACTAATATTTATAATCTAAAATCGAACATATATAACCCTGTGTAATAATTGTTTTTCTAAAAGATATATGCTTGTGTCATTTTTGTATTCATTTTAACTTAATTAAAATAAAGTGTCCCTATCACCTACAAGTGGCACCATGGGGTCCCCAAATCGACCCAATGATGCCTATGGTCGAACATGTATCAACCAATAAGGCTAGGACACGTTTTAGGGTAATTTAGTATTATTATAATATTATTTGTTAACCCTTATTTACCAGATTTACCCTTAACCATGGTAAATAAAATATTTACCACAGTAATTATTCAAAATGTCTAAAAATAAAAGTTACCTATTTACACAATTTGGAAATCCTGATTCCAAATATGGAATCCATTTTTCTAAATTCAAAACACAGAAGTGGAAGAAATTAATTTAAAATTAATTCTCGCTGTCAAAACAAAAAGCGTGTTTTTAAGAGATAATAACTATCAAAAGATTGACACTTGTTTATTTCGGTTTAATTGTAAAATTATGTCCAATGACCAAAATTATATTAAATGGTAAAAATATGTTCTAAATATACTTTAAAACCACTCAAACTCATAATTTATCACTATTAATTATTTTGATTAAAAAAATTGTTTTTAATTAAAATTTAGTAATTTTCACTATTCATCAAAATATGAAAGTTATCCGAAAAGTACCAAAATTTCACCTTAGGCTAAATTAGATATTCCGAATCAAAAAATGAAGTCCATTTTGAAATATAAAAAATATATAATTTCAAAAATTAGGTATTACTATTCATAACGGCTAGTTTGATTGGTTGTGGTGTGTGTTAAAACTCGAAGTTGCGTACAACACACGCTACTGTATTATTCAAAGGAAAGCGTACCGTGGAAGCTTGGGATGTTTCATTTTAAATTTTTTTGATGTCCCCATTTAGTCAAAAAGTTTAAAATATTGTATTTAAAAAGGGTTCACTATTAAAAGTTGATAAAAGTGCAATACTGAAAATGAATTTGTTCTTGCATTATATCTAAGAAACTCATAATATGGATTCTAAAATTATAAGGATTATATAAAGTTTAAAATTTAGATAATACTATTCATAACCTCTTTTGAATGGATTTTTTTTGTAATTCATGGTGTGAATGAACTCGGTGTTGCGTGTAGTGTAAGGTATTGAATTATTTTGAAGAAATAACACACTATGAAATCTTGGGGTGTTACATTCTCCCCTCCTTCAATAATTTGCGTCCTCGCAATTTGAAATTGTTCTTCGAAAATAAAAGGTTGAAAATAGAAAATATATTTGTGGGAAAACCCACATCGGAAATTGGGTTACTAAAATTTAGTCTTAATATGAGGAAAAGAGAAATCAAAGGTTCACCACCAAATTATGATCTCGATTAAGAGAATATTGGTGGCAATTAGAGACATATAATTGGAGGAAAAATGTAAATATTTATAGGTAGTGATTGAGGTCATCAATCACAAACAACTATGAAATTGAGGTCCTTAAACTCATCAATCTATGATGATTTAAAATACCATCGGTTCAACAAAACATAGGGTATTAGGATAACACATTTTTGACGTTTCAAAATATCTTAGTTGAAATCCCACATCTAAAAATGAATTAATGAGGCCTCTATTTAAAATAAAGAGTGGAAAGTATGAAGATTACCGAAAATAACACATACTAGGGTTCCATGTAGGAAAATATGGATATGGAAGAAAAATCTAACCATTAATTATCTGATAGAGAGTGGTAGAGAACATGGCTATGAAAAGGCCAACAATCCCAAAGCCATAAATTAGTGATGATTTAAGGTACCATCTAGGAAAACATTTTTGTTCTAAGTTCCTTTTCTTAATGTTGAGGAATTTATTTATGAGATTGGCTACGATCATAAGGAGATATAATTACTTTATAATTAGAGTTTTATCCATTAATAAATTTCTACCACAAAACTCATCTTTCACTCTAAAAGATAATAGAACGTAAAAAATTCTATTTACACTATTCGTATAGGGTTCCAAAATAAACTAATTTATAATTAATCTACAAGATCTTTTAATAAAAACTACATTATTTAATCCAGGACATCTCTTGGGCTAGTGGTAGGTGATACACCCTTGTCGCCCTTCGGTTGCGGGTTCAAGTCTCGCAGCCTTGCCGGACGCGACGGGTTGTCGCCCGACCTCCGGGTTGTCCTTTTATGGAAATCCAAAATAATCCTAACTATAACTATCCAAAATACTTCTGCCCAAACTCACAGTCCAACATTTATAAGGAAGGTAAACATAATGTAGATCCTTTTTACCCCGTAATAGCATATGAATACCTTCATCATGTATTCTTTTAATACACTGAAACATCCTAAATTACCATATTCCTTATTGATTACATTCATGCTCCCTTATTACATATAGAATGCTGGATATACTTCATCAATCCAAAAATGTTTTAAACCCCAACAATGATGGAATATTCAAATCATTAATCAGTTCCAAGGTAGTCAAGAATATGCAATATAATTTATCCAAAACAATCATGTATTATTCCAAAATCACTACCTCAGTATCAGAACTATATTATGGTTTATCATTCTCTCAACCATATATTTTCCAAAAAGTTATCCTGCTATTGAGTCACTTTTCTTTGTTCCACACAATCTCAAGTCCTTAATGAAATAGTACTGCAGTACAATCCTTATATACTCCATAATTATTATGACAAGAACATTGTTGATACAACACTCAATTGACATAATCAACATAAGAACTCTAATCATTCCTCTTCATCTGTGGTAGTATCATAACTTGATTATTATCCAATAGCATCATTTGCGGCATAGTCTGATGACTGGGACATAGGTTCGTGTAGTGTCCAAACTCCTTGAAAATTAAGCATTGTACATTTGAAACCATTTTCTTACCCTTGCAGTCACGTACTTTGTGCCCTTTTCCTCCACACTTATAACAAACTCCCATTCCTTTCAGGCAAGTTCCAGGGTGTTTCTTTCCACAGTTACCACATATGGGAAAATTCTTCTTTTCCCTCTTCCCTTTATCCATCTTTCTCTCTTCCATCCTTTTCTTCTCTTGCTTCCCTTTAAAGCCATAGGACTCAGTAAACTCATTACTTATCTTATCAACACATGATATTATTTCTTCTTATGATGATAATACATGGGAGACTATTTCTCTTATAAATTCTAGCTTAAGACCATGAAAGATATGATCCTTCCTTCTCTTTGGATCATGTGCATTTCTGGAGTTCTCATTCCTTCGACTGGGCGCCATTTCTAAACAATGGCAAACACTAGATCAGTTTACGAATCATAATACATAATCCCATACTTATAAAACACTTAACATAAATTGAACTATTTATGGATATAATCCATAATCATAAAAATTTCTCCTTTGATGATGTGTATACTCATAAACCCTTCATAATGGTTTGTAATGAAAATGAGAATTATCCTAAGCATATCCCCCGGGAGTGTCATAACCAAGAGTGCAGCAAGGCCCATTGTCATGCACCAGTTTCCGTTCGAGTCTAGCTCAAAGCGGTGTTTTCGGGTTTTACCCCTAGGTACATCTGTGCCAGAGCTGCCTCTACCTGCTCGTATCCAGACAGGGTTGTATTTCTCGGAAAACTCACAAAATCTCTATAATACCAAAATTCTAGGAAGTTCTTCTATACTAATCCTCAAAGATCATCTTAGGTCTACGTGCTCTAATCAGAGTTTATCTAAATCTAGTTTCCAAGGTTTGTACTAAACTTCCTCTGATACCAACTGTAACGCCCCGACCCTAGTTACCCAGAGTCGGTGCATTATTACATAACATTGGCATGATCACAAGAAAGATCAAATCTCGAAAGACCGCTTGGTTTAGTAGCCTTGGAAACACTAGATATATTCATAAGTCTTACATTACATCATAAAATGAAAAACTACTATAAAAACATATTGTCTCCATAATCCACACTCATATCCCCACATAATATCCCTGCAGGTGATTCATAATTTACTTCTTCACTTCCTGGGAGAAATAAAACATAGAAAAGGGGTGAGCTCAAATGCCAGTAAGGATAACAATATAGCGGAAACTTTCATAAATAAGAATAAACATTTAAGGCAATGTATAACTAAAACAAAATCCATTCAAAGTTGAACATTCAACATGTTATGGCATAAATAAAATGAAATAATGCCATTTACTTATTCCCATGGATATTCTACTAATCGAATAATCACATTCAAAATCAATAACCACTTTCATAATGTTGGAATGCATAATGCCAGACTATCATAACCACATAGCCAAGGCCTCGTGCCAAGACTACAAATAAGATTTTTCCAAGGCCTTGTGCCAAGACACTAGTTTGTCTCATGAGACCTACCGATGCATCGAGGAGCTATAGCGGGCTCCACCCGTCATATATTAAGTCCAATGCATTCCCATATGAAAAGGTTTAAACATAACATAAACATTCGTATTAAAAATAGCATACGAAATGTCAGTAATTTCACCATAAACTATGAATGGTATAAAAATAGCACATCCACAGTCAAACATATCACAAAAACTTCAATACAATATAGAATTCCTATATCATAATAAATCAACTTCAAATAAGCGTAAAATCCATCAAAGGATGTTGACATAGATGAAATCAAAAGTCTTTTTAGAGAAATATCTCTTTGTATTTTTGAAATCATTTAAGAGCCATATAAAATAAAACATTTTCATTGAAAATATTCTTATAATCTTGTAAGGAAAGCTTTGAAGATTTTATAATGGCGGAAAATAGCCGCACCCGCCGTATAAGTTAAAAAAACATTCTTACCTAAATTCTATCGAAAAGGTTAAAAATGACCTTGTTTTGAAAACGATGGAAATATTACTTTATGAACATCTTATATAAAGTCAAACAAGGGTATAAATGACATTAACCCATATTCTTGTAAATAATAAAAATGTTTTGAAATACATTTTTAAGAAAACAAGGATGTGGATGATAAAGAGATCCCAGTATATTATTACATATAAACAACCTCGGATAATGAAGAGATTGTGTAATAACCCTTACCTTGTACTTTTACTTGGTTGGGGTAGGTTAACCTCCTGTATAATGGTGAAATAATTGTTATTAAATTATACAAGAATCATATATATTAATATGATATCATATATGATCTTTAAATATTGATTTGATAATAATATCTTAGTATTATCGTTGTTTCGAGTGTTAACTTACTTGTTTTCTTTTATATGTTTTGTTACGTAAGCCATGTTTGTAATGGATAGGTTGTATATTATTCATATAGAGAATGATATCAAGTCCTTAAACATCATTTTTAAATCATCAAATGATAATTATACTTTAATTGATACGATGGAGAATGAATCTCATCGCGTTCGTGGAGACGGTAGTCCGTACGTACGCACGAGCGACAATATCATTCTTTTGATATTAAAATAATATATAAATGGATGGTATATCATATATACAGAATCATTAACATGTTAAATTTATTATTTACATGAGTTACATATCATTATTATACCCATCCAAATAATAATATATTGAATAACAATTACACCACGACGTGGAGACGGTAAGCCGTACGTACGCACGTATGGTTACATGTTATTCAAAGGGTGGATAGAATACTGAATATGGTTGTACCATATTTATAATAACATCACAGTATATGTTAGATACTGGAGTTATTATTTTATAATGGTAATAACAAAGAAAGAAGAAGTGGAAGAAGAAAGGAACTTGAAAAGGGGTGGTGAAAACTTTACCTCTTCTTCGTGTTCTTCCTTTTGATTTGATCAAAAGGGCTCCATAGGTTGGTTTTCTGATCAAACTAATGCCCTTAGGTTGTAGTGAGGGATGTTGGGAGAGTATTCGGGCAGAGTTTTTCCGAACCAAAAGGCTTGGAAGGTGTGAAGAAATGAGAAGGAGGAGTTCCCTTTTATAAGAGGGGTGAGCGGCACCTTTGGAAAATCTAGAAATATTAATTTATAATAAATTCATAATCGGTTTCAAATGGCTCAAAAGTTTATTATTTAAATGATAAGGTGGGTATAGGTCTAAAACAACTCAACCAATAGAAGTTAGACAGGTTTGGGTACTTATATTAACCTTATCTTTAAGTATTAACTCTAAGTTAATTAGTTTCACTTTTACAATGTCTCTTTGTATTTTTATATATATGGTTAATAAACATACTATATAAATCCAAGAGACTCTCAAGTGATCCATTAATGATGAAACTATCATGATATAAGTCTCTTGTCCTAACCTTAGATTTTTAGGAATTTAATATCAATTAATAATATAATATTTGTTTTAAGAACTCTTTTATGTCAATTTTGACACTATTCAATAGTTGATTTTTTTGAAACTCATAACAGATTGATTACTTGGAACAAAGTACGTTAAATCAATCCTAATATATCATATTATCCTATAAAATTAGTTTAATTCATTAAAAGTTTCATATTATATTTATTTGGGTATTTATAATATCAATTAATTTAATTTTTCACTATTTTAGTAATTAATTCATCATCATTGTGTCATAAATAAAATAACTTATTTAATGTCTAAAAATTATAAATAAAATATCATTATGTATTAAATCTTTTTATCTTTCTAACTAATATTTATAATCTAAAATCCAACATATATAACCTTATGTAATAATTGTTTTTCTAAAAGATATATGATTGTGTCATTTTTGTATTCATTTTAACTTAATTAAAATAAAGTGTCCCTATCACCTACAAGTGGAACCATGGGGTCCCCAAATCGACCCAAAGAGGCCTATGGTCGAACATGTATCAACCAATATGGCTAGGACACGTTTTAGGGTAATTTAGTATTATTATAATATTATTTTTTTACCATTATTTACTAGATTTACCCTTAACCATGGTAAATAAAATATTTACCACAGTAATTATTCAAAATGTCTAAAAATAAAAGTTACCTATTTACACAATTTGGATATCCTGATTCCAAATATGGAATCCATTTTTCTAAATTCAAAACATAGAAGTGGCAGAAATTAATTTAAAATTAATTCCCGCTGTCAAAACAAAAAGCGTGTTTTTAAGAGATAATAACTATCAAAAGATTGACACTTGTTTATGTTCGGTTTAATTATAAAATTATGTCCAATGACCAACATTATATTAAATGGTAAAAATATGTTCTAAATATACTTTAAAACCACTCAAACTCATAATTTATCACTATTAATTATTTTGATTAAAAAAGTTGTTTTTAATTAAAATTTAGTAATTTTCACTATTCATCAAAATATGAAAGTTATCCGAAAAGTACCAAAATTTCACCTTAGGCTAAATTAGATTTTCCGAATCCATAAATGAAGTCCATTTTGAAATATAAAATATATATAATTTCAAAAATTAGGTATTACTATTCATAACAGCTAGTTTGATTGGTTGTGGTGTGTGTTAAAACTCGAAGTTGCGTACAACACAAGCTACTGTATTATTCAAAGGAAAGCGTACCGTAGAAGCTTGGGATGTTTCATTTTAAATTTTTTTGATGTCCCCATTTAGTCAAAAAGTTTAAAATATTGTATTTAAAAAGGGTTCACTATTAAAAGTTGATAAAAGTGCAATACTGAAAATGAATTTGTTCTTGCATTATATCTAAGAAACTCATAATATGGATTATAATATTATAAGGATTTTATAAAGTTTAAAATTTAGATAATACTATTCATAACCTCTTTTGAATGGCTTTTTTTTGTAATTCATGGTGTGAATGAACTCGGTGTTGCGTGTAGTGTAAGGTATTGAATTATTTTGAAGAAATAACACACTATGAAATCTTGGGGTGTTACATTTATCTAGTTGTCCTAGTAGTAGCTTTTTTTGACAGTTCAACATACAACTTATAAACCACAATGAGATGATATCTTCGGTACATGCCCCAATACATATGACTTGACACTAGCACTAGTGCAGAAAACGTTTTTTACGTCACCATTTTTTACGTCGGTTATATAAAAGCGACGTCATAATATGTAAAACGAGGTTTTTTACGTCGGTTATTTCTTAACCGACGTACAAACCTGTGTTCGGTACACCTTTCACGTCAGTTATTTTTATAACCGACGTTATTAATCACGCGCCTTCGTTTTTTACGTCGGTTATTTTTATAACCGACGTAAAAAACGCGGTTTTCGAAGGCCTTTTTACGTCGGTTATTGAATAACCGACGTAACAAACGCGGTTTTTGAAGGCTTTTTTACGTCGGTTATAAAATTACCGACGTAAAAAAAGAATCCGCAGATGTTTTTGACGTCGGTTATTCCATAACCGACGTAAAAAAACGCGGATTTTGAGCCCTTTATAACGTCGGTTATAAAATAACCGACGAAAAAAATGAATCGGAGGAAGGTTTTTACGTCGGTTATTAAAATAACCGACGTTATAAATGTTTTTAAAACAATTATCACGTCGGTTATTGAATAACCGACGTGATAACTCATCTAAAAATTTACCCAGACCCGTGGATTGTCATTCGCGAGTTTACCTTCGACAGTCGCGACTCGTCTCTCTCGCGCATAAACCCGAATCGGCTCGTCCATTTCGTTGGTTTAGATTCGTTTTGCGATCATCGTTTCTCATATTTAATCTCCTCGGATCAATCATCTAAACTCGCAGCACTCAGGTAATCCTCCCACTCGTTCGTTTTTTTTTCGCGGATAGTATATATATATGTGTTGTGATTTTTTTGTTGAAACTAGCTAAGATTCTTCGATTGCGAACCCTTTTAACTCGTTTTGGCACCATAATCTTATTTATCATCCCTAGATCTATTTGTTCGAGTTGCAATATTGAGTAATTTTATGATTTCACTAATTTTTCATTGTTTTCTATAAATCCCCGAGAGGGTTGGGGTGTGTCCATTTGGATGGGTTGCCCTTTTACAGTTGTTACTACTTTATTCACACACAACCATGGCATAGGTGCATGGATTTGGGGTCGGGGGTGTCCAGGGGGGTTTACAAGGGGGTGGGTGGGTGTGGGGGGCTGTCCAAGGGTGTGGGTGGGTGTTGGGGGGTGTCCAGGGGGTGTCCAAGGGGGTAGGGGGTGGGGGTGGTGTTTAGGAGGGGTGGGGGGTGTCCAGGGGGGTGTCCAAGCAGGTCGGGGGTGGGGGGTTGTGTCCAGGAGGGGTGGGGGTGCTTTCTAGAGGGGTCGGGGGCTGTCCAGAGGGGTCGGGGGGTGTCCAGGGTGGTGTCCAAGGGGATGGGTGGGTGTGGGGGGCTGTCCAAGGGGGTGGCGGCCTGTCCTGAGGGGTCGGTGGGGTGTCCAGGGGGGTGTCCAAGGGGGTGGATGGGTGTGGGGGGCTGTCCAAGTGGGTGGAGGCCTCTCCAGAGGGTATTTGGGGTTGTCCGGGTGGGTGGGGGGGCTGTCCAGAGGGTTGGGGGATGTCCAGGGGGGTGTCCAAGGGGGTAGGGGGTGGGGGGTGGTGTCCAGGAGGGGCGGGGGGCTGTCCAGAGGGGTCGGGGGTGTCCAGGGGGGTTTACAAGGGGGTGGGTGGGTGTGGGGGGCTGTCCAAGGGTGTGGGTGGGTGTTGGGGGGTGTCCAGGGGGTGTCCAAGGGGGTAGGGGGTGGGTGGTGGTGTTTAGGAGTGGTGGGGGGGGGGCTGTCTAGAGGGTTGGGGGTGTCCAGGGGGGTGTCCAAGCAGGTCGGGGGTGGGGGGTTGTGTCCAGGAGGGGTGGGGGTGCTTTCTAGAGGGGTCGGGGGCTGTCCAGAGGGGTCGGGGGGTGTCCAGGGTGGTGTCCAAGGGGATGGGTGGGTGTGGGGGGATGTCCAAGGGGGTGGCGGCCTGTCCAGAGGGGTCGGTGGGGTGTCCAGGGGGGGTGTCCAAGGGGGTGGATGGGTGTGGGGGGCTGTCCAAGGGGGTGGATGGGTGTGGGGAGCTGTCCAAGTGGGTGGCGGCCTCTCCAGAGGGTATTTGGGGTTGTCTGGGTGGGTGGGGGGGCTGCCCAGAGGGTTGGGGGATGTCCAGGGGGTGTCCAAGGGGGTGGGGGGTGGGGGGTGGTGTCCAGGAGGGGTGGGGGCTGTCCAGAGGGGTCGGGGGCTGTCCAGAGGGTTGGGGGGTGTCCAGGGGGGTGTCCAAGCAGGTAGGGGGTGGGGGGTTGTGTCCAGGAGGGGTGGGGGTGCTTTCTAGAGGGGTCGGGGGCTGTCCAGAGGGGTCGGGGGGTGTCCAGGGTGGTGTACAAGAGGATGGGTGGGTGTGGGGGGCTGTCCAAGGGGGTGGCGGCCAGTCCAGAGGGGTCGGTGGGGTGTCCAGGGGGGTGTCCAAGGGGGTGGATGGGTGTGGGGGCTGTCCAAGGGGGTTGATGGGTGTGGGGGGCTGTCCAAGTGGGTGGCGGCCTCTCCAGAGGGTATTTGGGGTTGTCCGGGTGGGTGGGGGGCTGCCCAGAGGGTTGGGGGATGTCCAGGGGGTGTCCAAGGGGGTAGGGGGTGGGGGTGGTGTCCATGAGGGGTGGGGGGCTGTCCAGAGGGGTCGGGGGCTGTCCAGAGGGTTGGGGGGTGTCCAGGGGGGTGTCCAAGCAGGTCGGGGGTGGGGGGTTGTGTCCAGGAGGGGTGGGGGTGCTTTCTAGAGGGGTCGGTGGCTGTCCAGAGGGGTCGGGGGGTGTCCAGGGTGGTGTCCAAGGGGATGGGTGGGTGTGGGGGGCTGTCCAAGGGGGTGGCGGCCTGTCCAGAGGGGTCGGTGGGGTGTCCAGGGGGGTGTCCAAGGGGGTGGATGGGTGTGGGGGGCTGTCCAAGGGGGTGGATGGGTGTGGGGGGTTGTCCAAGTGGGTGGCGGCCTCTCCAGAGGGTATTTGGGGTTGTCCGGGTGGGTGGGGGGGCTGCACAGAGGGTTGGGGGATGTCCAGGGGGGTGTCCAAGGGGGTAGGGGGTGGGGGGTGGTGTCCAGGAGGGGTGGGGGGCTGTCCAGAGGGGTCGGGGGGTGTCCAGGGGGGTTTACAAGGGGGTGGGTGGGTGTGGGGGGTTGTCCAAGGGTGTGGGTGGGCGTTGGGGGTGTCCAGGGGGGTGTCCAAGGGGGTAGGGGGTGGGGGTGGTGTTTAGGAGGGGTGGGGGGCTGTCCAGAGGGTTGGGGGTGTCTAGGGGGGTGTCCAAGCAGGTCGGGGGTGGGGGTTGTGTCCAGGAGGGGTGGGGGCTGTCCTGAGGGGTCGGGGGGTGTCCAGGGGGGTTTACACATCGATTTGTTTTATATTTCAAAATTGTTTACATTCAAATTATGATTTTTTCATATAAACATATATTTGTCTTATCTAAAAAATATATATATTTTTGCTATTTGTTATAGGTAATAATGAGTCGAAGTTGGATTACGGCACATCGAATGAGCAATGAATATGGGGAAGGTGTTGATGCCTTTTTGGAATTTGCTAAACGAAATGTTCCAAGTAGTGACATTTTTTTCTGTCCATGCCTGAAATGTCTGAATATGAAGAAGTTGAAAAGTAGAGAGATAAAAGATCATCTGATTTGTCATGGTTTCAATCCGAGTTACAACCCTTGGATTTGGCATGGCGAAACTGGACAGAATGTCACTGATGATAATGAATCGCAAGATGGTAACTCCGATGGAATTGAAGAAATGATTCGCGATATTGTAGCAGAACAAATTGAGATAGAACCGACAATTGCACGTCTATATGGTGATGCCGAAAAACCATTATATCCTGGTTGTACAGATTTTACGGTTTTGTCGGCGGTGTTAAGATTGATTAACCTGAAGGCGAAAATGGATGGAGTGACAGAAGTTTTACAGAGCTGCTACAATTGATGAAAGACATTCTTCCAAAAGATAACGATCTTCCAGATTCACATTATAAGGCCAAAAAAATATTATGCCTGATGGGATTGGGATACAGGAAAATACATGCCTGTCCGAATGACTACATTATATATAGGAAGGAATATGAATTTCTGAAAGAGTGTCCTAAATGTGGGACATCACGGTATAAGGTGAAAGAAAAATCACAAGCTGATGTAGAGATTACAAAGCTCACTTCAAAGGTATTTTGGTATCTTTCTATAATTCCTCATTTCAAACGTTTATTTGCTAATTCACATGATGCAAAAAGGTTAATATGGCATGCTGATGAGCGGGTATGTGATGGAAAAATACGTCATCTAGCTAATTGTCCACAATGGAAGAAAATTGATGCCTAGTACCCTACATTTGGAAATGAAATTAGAAATCTGAGACTAGGCTTGTGCACAGATGGAATGAATCCATACCGAACCCTCAGTAGCACACATAGTTCATGGCCTGTTTTATTGGTAATTTACAACCTCTCTCCTGAAGTTTGTATGAAGCGCAAATACTTCATGTTTAGTATCATGATCTCTGGTCCAAAGCAACCCAGCAATGATATTGATGTATACTTTTCACCGCTGATTGATGATTTGAAACTGTTATGGGCTGATGGTATTAGGGTGTATGATTCTTATAAAATGGAATATTTTCAACTCCATGCAGGGCTTCTATTCACTATAAATGACTTCCCAGCATATGGAAATTTGTATGGATACAGTGTTAAAGGGCATAAAGCATGTCCAATTTGTGAACAATAGACATAATATTGTCAATTGCATCATTGGAGGAAAACAGTGTACATGGGTCATCAAAAGTTTTTTCCTATGGATCACCCTTATAGAAGACTAAAAAAGGCATTCAATGGCTCACAAGAATTTTATACTGCTCCAAAACCTTTATCCCCAGATTTGTATTTTGAGAGGGTGAAAAACCTTGATGTGACATTGGGAAAGACACAAAATCTGGTAATGATAGACATATTTGGAAGAAAAGGTCAATATATTTTGAGCTACCATATTGGAGGTATCATGAAGTCAAACATGATATTGATGTCATGCACGTGGAGAAGAATATCTGTGATTCTTTGATCGGAACATTGCTAGATATTAAAGGAAAGACAAAAGATGGGTTGAATGCAAGGTTAGACCTACTCTCAATGGGAATACGTTTGGAGTTAGCTCCCACTCCTAAAGGAAGACGAACATTTCTTCCCCCGGCTTGTCATACATTATCGAAGAGGGAGAAATGTAGCTTCTGTCAGTGTCTTCATGATATCAAAGTGCCTCAAGTTTATTCTTCAAATGTAAAAAATTTTGTCTCATTGAAAGACTTGAAGTTGATAGGTATGAAATCACATGATTGTCACGTCATGATGCAACAAGTTCTACCAGTTGCACTGCATGGAATATTGCCCATCCGTGTCAGAAAGACTATAATGAGGTTGTGTTATTTTTTCAATTCAATTTGTAACAAGGCGATTGATGTGAATGCTTTGATCATTTTGGAAAAGGATGCAATTTTTATACTTTGTCATTTGGAAATGTATTTTCCTCCAACTTTTTTTGATATGATGGTGCATTTAATGATTCATCTGGTTCGAGAAATAAAGCTTTGTGGACCTGTATATCTTCGTTGGATGTATCCTTTTGAAAGGTATATGAAAATATTAAAGGGATATGTTAAAAATCCATATCGACCTGAAGCCTCCATTATTGAAAAGTATATTTCTCAGGAGGTAGCAGAGTTTTGTACGAGCTACTTGGCTACGGCGCAACACATAGGTTTGCCTCCATCTCGCCATGAACGGGTTAATAATGAGGGAAAGGGGATTCGTGGCATGAAAGTCAAATCACTGTCAGCTGAACATATGAAGAAGTTAGAATCATACATCTTGAATAACATAGCTGATGTTCAACCGTATATCACATTGCATATTAATGAGTTGAAACAATGTCATCCAAAGAAGAAAGAAATGTGGATTTTGAATGAGCACAACAAAACGTTTTTGCCATGGTTTAAAAAGACCTTGCTTGGTAGATCAGATGTATCAGAGACATTAAAATGGATAGTGGGTGGTCCATCTTTAAATGTGATAACATGGTCCGCTTATGACATTAATGGCTATACATTTCATACGAAAGCTCAGGACAACAGAAGTGCAGTTCAGAATAGTGGTGTATTGGTGTTTGCAGAAGCAATGCATTTTTCGAGTGCTAAGGACAGAAACCCAATTTCGGCATCAAGTGCATATTATGGAGTGATTGAAGACATATGGGAGGCTGATTACTTTAAAATTAAAGTTCCCGTTTTTAACTGTAAATGGTTTATCGGTAACAACAGTGTCAGACACGATGAATTTGGAATGACACTTGTTAATCTGAATAGATCGGAAGACACAACTGATTCTTTTATAATGGCAACACATGCCAAACAAATTTTCTATGTAGTAGATCAATCAGATATGCAGTGGGTTGTTGTTTTACAAGGGAAAAACCAATATGTTGGTGAGGATGAATTTGATGAAGATGCTGATTTATGTGAGATCCCTACTTCCATGGAAAGATTAACAGAACATAATGATGAGTATGTTGAAGACATGGTTTGTGCCATAAGGAACGATCACGACGAAGGAATTTGGGAAAACAATCCAACTGTACATTCCTAAAATTACAGGTAACACAAGTTTATTTCTTGTTTACATTTAGTTTTTTCATATAATGTTAGATACTGTAAATTTTTTACTTATTAAAACATGTATCAAACCAAAACGATAAAACAATAAAAACAGTAAAGAGGAGAAGTCCTGGGCGCACCGGCTGGCCGGTGGTGGATCACCGGTTGGCCGGTGGTCCAGAACAAAGCTTTGTCTGGTCCACCGGCCGGCCGGTGCTGAGCCAGCGGCTGGCCGGTGGTCCAGACAGAGAGCCTTCCTCTGTCTGGACCACCGGCCGGCCGCTGGATCACCACCCGCCGGCCGGTGGACCAGACAGAGAGCCTTCCTCTCTGTCTGGAGCACCAGCGGCCGGCCGGTGTTGAGCCACCGGCCGGCCGGTGGTTCAGACAGAGAGGAAGTCTCTCTGTCTGGTCCACCGGCCGGCCGCTGGATCACCACCGGCCGGCCGGTGGACCAGACAGAGAGCCTTCCTCTTTGTCTGGATCACCAGCGGCCGGCCGGTGGCACCAGGCAGTGGGCAAGTCCACTTCCTGGGTCCTCCGGCTGGCCGGTGAGCTCACACCGGCTGACCGGTGGACTTAGTGAGTCCACTTTTCAGCTTTCTTGGGCCAACTCCTTGGCAACCTTTTGCCTGTGTTTACCATGTTTATCATTGTTTAACATGATTACCATATTACCAATGTTTACTATTATGTAATTTAGTACACTTTTCTATTTGTGAACTAATGTTTGTATTTTTGATTTGAAGGAAAATGACAGATCAATCAGTTGATCAGCCACATGATTCTGGAGATGAGCATATTGGTCATACATCTGGGGAGGAACATTCACATGCTCCTATTACGAAAAAGAGCTCAATGGTTGGTAAGCGTGGGTGCACACGTTTACCAAAATTATCACTTGCCCGTACGAAGGAGGAGAGGATAGTCGTGGTGTTTGATGATGATGATCTTCCTAGAGGTCCAAATGCTAAAGATTTTAAGGGTTTTGTAGCCACTCAGGCTAAGAGCAAAGTAAGAATTCTCTATGATGATTGGAGAAGTGTGGATAAGGCGATAATTTCTCAGCTGTGGGAGACCATTTTGGTAAGATCTTTTGCTATTGTTTGACTGTTCTTTAAATGTTTCTAGTATATATAATATTTTTAACCTCTTTTTTATCAGATGACATTTGATATTCCTGACACTGGAGGAGTCATGAAGAAATGCTTATCGTTGGCTGCTAGGAGATGGAGGGATTTCAAATCAACCCTCTCATCTGATTTCATTTATGGTCATAGGAGTCGTGAGAATCCATGTCGTATATATCCTTTTATAGATGAAGACACATGGAGACAATTTTTTGAAAGTAGAAGAAAAGAATCATTTTTGGTAAGGGCAATGTAAACTTTTATAAGCTTTCTTATATAAATGATCTTATTATTGTATTGTTAATGATTACTTATTCTTAATTTACAGCAAACAAGGAAAGCTCCTCAAGAGATCCAATCTAAAAATGTATACCCTCATAGTTTATCTCGGGGAGGGTATGCATTATTGGAAGAACAAATGATGGCAGAAAAATTTCAACAACTAAGAGCTGAGTCTTCAAGCTCTGGAGAGGTGGCCCCTCAATCCCCTCCATCTAGACATGAGAAATGGAAAAGAGCTCGGAAGGGCAAAAAAGGACAATATCTTTCGGAAGAATCGAGACTCGTAGTTGAGAGGATTGTAAGATATCTATTTTATTTATTTAAGTTTACTATTTTCGTCATATATTTCCAATCATTATAGAAATGTTCAATTAATTATTACAGGACTCTCTTGAGGAGCAGAGTTCACAGGGGACATTTACACCATCTCGGAGGGAAGATATTTTATCTGTGGCATTGGGAAAGCCCGAACATCCTGGCCGTGTAAGAGGATATCCGGCAGGTGTATCGGTAAGAAAAGTGTTGCCACGTTCCTCAACTTCTAACTTTGATGGAGTTTATAAAAAAAATAGAATCCTTGGAGGCTGAAGTCCATAATATTAATGCGACAATGGAGGACAAGATTAGAGCATCGGTGCAGTTAATGTTTGCAGACTTGCAAAGACAATTTCAGGGTGCAGCTCCCACTCCACCTCTCCCAGTAGCTCCCACTCCCCCACCTCAGCCTGCGGACCCCATTTTTGATCCTCCTCCTCCGCCGTAGCTACCTACTTATTGTGAGTTGTATGTTGATGATCCTCAACATCATATAGTTTCATATGGGATGGTATATTGTATAGGAGATACAGTTCATCATCAACAGTTAGAGGAAGAGAATCAGAGGGCCACTATACAGGATATTATAGATAGATCGGCTCGGATACCATTACCTACAGATGAGGTGACGACAGTTGGACATAGTATCGGCCATTTTTTACTTTGGCCATCCAGACTTCTTCGACTCATTACCATAGAGGTATGGATGTTATATCTTTTATTTTATATTTTTATTAATGTTTTATCATTTGAAAACTAATATATTTTTCAATTTATTTTTACAGGAATACTTCAAAGGTAAAGAAATACTGTATAGACAACAACAAAGACAGATAGCTATAACATCAGATGCAGATACTAGCAGTCTTGACAAATTGTCAAGATATTCAAATTTGTTGGCGGATCATTATGACTTTACAATGGAAGCTCATGTCTGTGGACATGAACTATGTGTGGGTATTATGAAAACTGATATCATGGAGTTTGTCACTGGAGATAAGTTGGGCATCAACGTGGTGCAAATTCTTATCATGTAAGTCTTAACACCTTTTCCTTGCGTTATATTTATTAGAAATGTATACTTATGTCTGCTTTGTATTAGGTATCTATATAAAATTTGTTAGAGGAATGAGATGACAGATGTATATGGATTCGTGGACCCACAATTGATTTCCCCTGAAGCATGTGCATTGGATGAGGAACAAAAAATGCTTTATATTGCTGAAAGATTTGAAAAGAATGTAATCACACAGTGTTGGATGATGCCTTTTTGTGAGAGGTATGAAACACATCCCTCTCAAAGAGTTAATTATCTTTTAACATAAAAAACCACTAACGTTAAATTTCCTTTTATCAGGGATCATTGGATGTTAGGGGTTTTTTGCCCTAGGGAGAAAACACTTTATTGGATATGCTCTCTCCATGATGATTTGCGAGAAAGTTTTAAGAATATATTGGAAACGTAAGTTTCAATTTCACAATAGTTTTATATATTATAATGAATTTTAAATTTACCCCATTCGTATTATTTTCTAACAGGGCATGGGTCCACTTTCGAAAAAGTGCAAAGAAAAGGAATTTCAAGATCAAATATGTACATGCGAAGGTAAATATCCATTTATAATTTGTACATTTTGATTTATTACATAAAAATAATATATTGAATTTACACACATTCAAACAGAAATGTCATGAGCAACAAGGCATCATCGAATGCAGATATTACATGTTAAGATTTATGTATGAAATAATAACAACTGGGACAGTTCTGAGTTTTGACCTGGTAAGATTTCCTCTTTCTCATAATATTTCAATTTGATTTATTCATTATACACGTTGACTACTATCCTTTTCCTTTGTAGCTTTTTGATGACCCTCAACCCTTTACTGCTGAAGATATCAAACACTTACAAGTGGAGTGGTCAAATTATTTTACAGGTTTGATTGACTTTTAGTTGTTTGTAATGTAAAATGTAATTTTGAATATTGTCAATGTAATTGTGTATTTCATAGTCGTTTAGGTTGGATTTAGTTTTTTTTTGAAGTTGACAGTGTTAGTTTTGAATGTTATATAAGTGAATGTTTAATTTTTATCTACTTCTTGTTTTGGTCTACTGTTGATGGTTTTTCTGGTCTGGATTTTGGTATGGGGGGAGAGGTTCCAAGGGGGTGGGTGGGTGTTTGGGGGGTGTCCAAGGGATATGGGAGGGGTGTCCAAGGTGTGTTTGGGGCTGTCCTAGGGGTCGGGGGTGTAAATGAGGGTGGGGGTGTCCAAGGGGTGGGGGTGTCCAAGGGACATGGGAGGGGTGTCCAAGGTGTGTTTGGGGCTATCCAAGGAGTCGGTTGGGTGTAAATGAGGGTGGGGGGGGGGCTGTCCAAGGGGTGGGGGTGTCCAAGTGGTGGGGGGGTGTCCAAGGGATATAGGAGGGGTGTCCAAGGGGTGTTTGGGGCTGTCCAAGGGGATGGGGGTTTCCAAGGGGTAGGGGGGGTTCCAAGGGGTCGGGGGGGTGTCCAGGGGTGGGGGGGTGTCCAAGGGGTGGGGGGGGGGGTGTCCAAGGGGTGGGGGGTGTCCAAGGGATATGGGAGGGGTGTCCAAGGGGTGTTTGGGGCTGTCCTAGTGTTCTGGGGGTGTAAATGAGGGTGGGGGATGTCGAAGGGGTGGGGGTGTCCAAGGGGTGGGGGGGTGTCCAAGGGATATGGGAGTGGTGTCCAAGGTGTCTGGCAGTTCTGTCCAAGGGGCCGGTTGGGTGTAAATGAGGGTGGGGGGGCTGTCCAAGGGGTGGGGGGGGGGTGTCCAAGGTGTGGGGGTGTCCAAGGGATATGGGAGTGGTGTCCAAGGTGTCTGGGAGTTCTGTCCAAGGGGCCGGTTGGGTGTAAATGAGTGTGGGGGGGGGGGGGGCTGTCCAAGGGGTGGGGGTGTCCAAGGGGTGGGGGTGTCCAAGGGGTGTTTGGGGATGTCCAAGGGCTCGGGGGTGTGTCCAGGGGTCGGGGGTGTCCAAGGGGTCTAGGAGGGATGTCAAGGTGTGGGGGGTGTCCAATGGGTGTTTGAGGCTGTACTAGGGGTCTTGGGGGTGTAAATGGGGGTGGGGGGGCTGTCCAAGGGGTGGGGGGGTGTCCAAGAGGTGGAGGGTGTCCAAGGGATATGGGAGGGGTGTCCAATGGGTGTTTGAGGCTGTACTAGGGGTCGTGGGGGTGTAAATGAGGGTGGGGGGCTGTCCAAGGGGTGGGGGGGGGTGTCCAAGGGTTTTGGTGGGGCTCCAATGTGGTGCGGGAGGGCTGGCCAGGTTGTTAGGTGGGTATAGATGAGGGTGAGGTTTAGTTGGGGCTTGGGGGAGGGCTGGCATGGTTATTTTTGTTTGGTTTCTGGTTGCTTTTTGGTGAGAGCAGTGCAATTATTTAAAAAAAAAATTCTTTCACGTCGGTTATTTTATAACCGATGTGGTAAATAAATCGGTAGGGGTTTATCACGTCGGGTTTTTCTAGAACCGACGTGATAAACCATTCCCGGGGCTTTTATCACGTCGGTTCTTAATATAACCGATGTTCTAAAAGGCCTGGGAATCGATTTACCACGTCGGTTATTGGATAACCGACGTGCTAAAACGTTTCCCAGGCCTTTTTATCACGTCGGTTATTTAAGAAACCGACGTGATAATAGGCCAGGGGAAGGGTTTATCACGTCGGTTATGACATAACCGAAGTGATAAACGATATCCCAGGCGTTTTATCACGTCGGTTTAGGGAATAACCGACGTGATAAAGCCCCCCCCCCCCCCGCACATATGTATCACGTCGGTTATTATATGAACCGACATGATAACCACCGTGATGATAGGGATATTACGTTGGGTTTTAAATAACCGACGTAAAAAATGTTATTTATAACGTCGTCCATATTAACGTCGCCTAAAAACTGATGTAAATAATAAAAAATAACCGACGTAAAAAATGTTTTCTGCACTAGTGTAGGCACATAATCCTTGGGACCATGTTGGGGAATATTTTTTTGGATCTCTCTATGTGGAAGAATCCTGAAATAAAAAATGGTATACCATAGTTAAAATAGTATATCTTGTGAGATAATTCAATAATGATATAGAAAACACAAGCATTCTTATATGATTCATGCACCAAATTTTTTTCCTAAAACCCTTTCTCTCATACATCGAGTCAAAAATCATGTGATTAGAGTCATGGTGAATGCATACATTGAGCTCCATAGTAATAGTAGAGTTCCTTCCCTAAAATATGATCTCAATACACTTAACAATGATTCCCCCATTCCTATCTTACAGTCTCCCCATAATGTATAAACAATGAACTCTGATAACACACGTTCATGACCTGACCCACCAAGGTCCGACCGATTACGAAAACAAGCCTCCCTCTAATATGAAATGGCTTGGCGACCCGCACCATGTAGGCATATCCCAAAAATAGGATGAATTATTCTAAATTTCATGTACACATGCACACATCTCTAAGACACACAATGCTGAAATATAAGAAAACTGAATGAATGCATGCATACAATAATGATATCAGAACACGAGTACTATATGATGTACTAGTATATAAATATAGCCAAATAAAAGCCCACAACAAAGAGATTCTATACACATGTGAGACTGAATATATAAAGAGTCCAAACTAGTCCATTGTTTAAGAATAATTAAATGGTATGCTCCTAGTAAAAAACTCATCATGTCTAAGCCCAGATATGATCAACCCACTCCCTGTCCTCCTAGGACACAATTAAAAGGGTCATGTTCTTCACAAGTCACGACACATGCGGGAAAAAACCATTAATGGGTGAGAATAATAATACTCATTATGACACCCTGAAAAGAGTAACCCTAATGCACCATGTATTTTCTTCTCAATAAAATAAGTAATATTGTCTCACAGATAGATAAACTAGAATACCCCATATATATATATATTCAAAATATATCCCATTCCATCTGGTGGTGATAAAAACTTTCAGCCCCCTGATTCTGCTTGAATAAATGCTCATTCTGAGTGAACTCACTCTACGAGACATCCTTTAATAATAGACACACAATATAGGGGTCTAGATAATTTGATATATGAGAAAAGAGAATGCCCCAGTCTATGAATATTATTATTCTTAGATAATGGTTCTTTCCCAATACCAAAAGTGATAGACAAGAACATGATATAGATCATCCATGATACAAAAATATGGTTCACGCCAAGAACCATTAGGGGAAACCAGAAAAACAATCTGGATTAACATGATTCATAGGAGATTTTATATTAATTATTCAAAAAACACTACTAATGTGGCCTATTAGAAAGAGGATCAACTCCCTACTTTGGGAGGTTATACCTATTTGTCAAATTCTACTTGGACTGATAGAGGTTCACACTCAAGTCTTGATGAGGGACACCATAACTCTATCTATGACTCCATAAATATAAGGCATTACATTCCAGTGATGTGGATTTAATACTACTATATACCCTCAAGGAAAGGACCAAGGGAATGTAATCATCCTATACTGGTCCAATTGAGGAAAATGAAGAGCCTCAAAAAATGAGATGGGAGTACAAGGCATGCCTAAGGGGGTACACAGTTGTTTCTACATTTAAAAGTCATTCCCTTGTGTATTTCCTCACATGGCATGTTGTATAAATATACACAGTTTAACTAATAATATACATGACAATTAGAGACACATGATTCCTTACTCACGTCAGATGCTAGTGTCAATGTAACAATGATATGTATGTGTACACATCCATGTATGTAAATCCATGTCTGTGTGTGATGACATGATGTGTCTATTACCAAGTACTCCAAAGCTTTGTTTGTGTACTTCCAAAGTACATTCCTATCCTCCAAGGAGGGTCACAAGCCTTGTGAAAGGGGTCACATACCATGTGAAAATCAAGTACTTCATGAAACCCATTTTTCCATTGAAGGGGCCCTACATGGCATGTAGTATCGACTTACACACCATGTTGCTCAGGATTTTCTAGATCTGCAGTTCCTATCAATTATTCCCCATGCACTGCATCAACCTCGATTTTACCATGAAATTTCACTATAGATCTTCGATCTACATTGACTAGAACTTACAGATGATAGCTCTTAGGAATCAAGAAATTAAATTCATCAAACACTGACCACCAATTTCTATTTTCTTAACACTGCTCGGGTAGGGTATGAAACCCTATTTCCACTCACATTCATCCTGGATCTCACCATCAACACTGTGGAATCCTAGATCTTCATCCATATACACATTATGTACATACAGTAGGGATCTGTTTCTCCAATGAATATATATGCAATGATCTATAACTACAAAAATATCAATCTTTTTATCAAGGGTATTTACCATGATTATTACATGAATAAAATTTTGGAGAAATACATAAACTAAAAAACCAATGAACAATCCTTGGCCATTTTTCATTTGTACATGATTCATTATCATAAAAAAGTTATAGAAGATCTATAATCAATAAAGAAAAATTAATTATTCTATCTAATTTAATCTACTAACGATGTACAGATCAATAATATTTGGTTTAATTTACCCACATTTATCAATGATTATGAAATGGATTAAATTCACTAATAAAAACCTATATAGAGTCGGTATCGATTGTTGATGAAGAACGGTTGTGTATTTTTCTTTGATGACAACCCCTAACACCTCTAGAATGGAAAACCACAATCTGTTGTTGTTCGAAAAGAATCCTCTACTACAATAGTGTATAGGTCTCCAGAGTTTAGCTTCTAACCTTTAGAAAAAAACTATAGGTGTATAATTATATATGATCAAGTATCTATTCATGAAAAAAATTCATTCAATTAATTGATTTTATTAATTTAATTTACTCACAAATATATTCATTAATGACCCCCGCCAACCATTTTTCGTTTGTCCCTATGGTTAATCATGAATTCTAGATTCAACGGTGCTCTCAGATTTCTGATCGAGGAAAATGTTGATGAGCTATTCCAATTTCTCATGAAAACAATGTCCATGTGATATTAAATATTTTAATATTATTTAATCCATTTTTTCTTGGAATACCGTGCTTTGGAACCACACATCATCTCATGGCCTGGTCAAATAAATAATATATATAATATCTAAAATTAATACACATTAAATTTGATACAATAAATGGATATTGAAAATAATTTAGTCTAATGAAATTATGTTCACTAAAAGTACTTGGTTATAAATTTTGGTTTTAGTAATTCCACATCAACATTCAAGAGACTCGTGAAGAAAGTATTATATCCATCATTGAAAAAAAATTAATAGTGTTTATTAATGGAAACCTAGTTTAGTTGATGCCTATGGATGAGAACATAATAAACATGGGGATAGTCCAAAACATACTTCTATTGTAGAAACAATACGAGATGTTATTGAACACACATTTTTTTATTCAATAGGACCACTTTCTAGGACATTTCAACCAATTAGATGATGTTGTATTGAACATAGTAACGGACGATTCAGATTTATATTGCGATAAAATTAATAAGAAGTTGGATTTGTGGATAATAATTTGGTTTCCATGTTAATTTAAAACATTCATACATTATATATATAGGATATAAGTGAACATTACAACTTTTACTGGACATGGGATGCCCTTTATTTGGATAGAGAAGTTCAAATAGTGTTTGTGGAGTTCAAGAAGTGGTTAATGATCAATCCCAAATTGATGTTAATAGAGTTTGGTTTTTATAATTTAGTGTATTTTCATTCCTCTAGGACTTGGAATAGATGTGTTTTGATGGTGGGGTAGTTTGTGATTTCTTATGGGTCCTAACTCTTATGACCTCAATTGATGAAATATACAACCAATGATCTATAGATGATATTAGTGGTATTCTCCCTGAATTTATGGTGGCCCTTTCTTGGGTGTTAGAGGATTAAATTATATTATTACCATAAGAGACACATTTTTATATTCTACAAAAATGATTCTAAATTTAAATATAGGTAGTGTCATGGTTCCTCTTTTATTATTACACTAATATAGTTTATACTTCACAAAATGACACAATGGTTGTACATTCTCTAAATAAGTGATAATATTAACAGTTTTCGACTAATGTATCATGTAATTATAACGTGTTATATTTGACCTTTTTGGATCAGAGTGGTTGGACTAACAACTAGTCCATGGGGTTTACCCCATTATATTTACAATGTGTTAGGTAGAGTCATTTAGGATATACCTACGATGAGAACATTCACATCTAAATATCCAATGGTTTTTCTACCAATCAATCAAATAAAGATGTGGATCATTTTATCCAATTAAATTGATTGATTAAAATAAATTTGAAATTTCATGTGGAGGGTACTATGGAATTTCATACAACATAGATAGTGGTGCATTTAGGTGTGGAAAATATGGAATAAAACATTTGAATCTAATTCTGGTGCCTAGTAATGAAGATGTGTATGGTAGATCCTGACCCTCAATGCCTCACATGTTAGAAGGTGAAGGATGTGTATCGAGTTCAAGTAGGTTTTGATAAACCCTTTGATCTTATAGTATTGAAGGACTTGAATATCTATAGAATTAAAAAAAGGTTCCCAGGATCATCTATAACAGAAAATTCAATTTGGATGATCGTAGGTGGACTCACCATGTTAGTCTACATCCTTAGATCTATGAGAATATTTCAGATGAGGTATGTTGATTCCTTTACATATAGGATGTTATAAAACATCATTGATTTCCCATGATGATACTTTTTTACTTGGATTCCCGCTTCATTTTATTATTGGGGAGAGGATTACTTGTGGACTTTGGGACTTAGTCACATTTGAAAATTATGTTCCATCCCAAGATTAATGGATAGAAGGACTCGACAATTTAGGTTTTACTGGACATGTAATGAGAATAAATTTTTGAGTTTGGACATAGTTGTATGTATCATACAACATTTATAGAGATTCCATAAAATAATAGTTAAAATTCCAAAATCTGTATGACATAATTCAAAACCGCGTATGGGAGACCCTACTTGTCACCATAATGGTGGAATGATCTCGAGAATTCAACACTCATAACCCCTAGTTTGTGCAATATGCCACATAGAATGAGATTATAATCCATGATAATTTGGGGACTACATAAAGTTTTCATATGTCTAATGAAATACAATGACTAAGGAATTTGGACTTATAAGATAGAGAACATGTGTCCTTAAAACACTCACCTCAAAGTAGATTTTGGATATTTTTCTGATGTGACAAGCTATCTCCAGATTCTTCAGAACATTTTATATATAATTTATGGTTGGTGATATGTCATTTTAGATTTATCTACTATAGTATTTATATGGATTACATGATGTTGAATGGGTGTGGAAACTAAATATGGGTGTGAACAATCTATCACATGTTATAGATTGGGCAGATTTGAACATGATAGAGCTACATTTGTACAATTCCCAATATAGATCATGGGTCAAAAAATGAATATCCTTTGTGTTTGAGTGAATCTATTTGATTGTTCCAAATGGATGTACATGAATTCCTAAGAGATACCCAATGAATGAGATAATAAGATGTGATACCAGTACCATTATCATTATGATAATTCTAATTTATTGTTTGAATTAATATATATGAGGTGGATAATATTGAGACATTACATTTTAATTGGAAATATTGTTTATTGTTGAAATAGTATATCTTATGATTGGAACGTAGTTAGTGAAATATTTCAAGACTAAGGGGGTTCAATATTAATATAAACATATATTAAATAAATTATACAATCTATATGTTTGTTTTATAAAAAATTATTATCATCTAATGAGAGTCTCTTATTTTAAATTTTAGACCAATATAAAATTACGAAAATTATTTTTACCACAGTTGTGGTGTAATAATTTGGGTCACCAGGTGTTCTGTAACGACCCAAAGTTTTTTAATGAAAAATTCCCTTCTTATATTTATGTCATAAAAACACAAAATAATGAACTACTAAGTGATGAGTGACCATTAAACATAATTTTGTCACCCCTATGTTTGGAATTTTAAAAATCTGACATACACGGTTGTGTTCAAGATAGTTTTTGGAGTCTAATGAAACAAAATTTTTTTGGTGAATAGTAACCTACCCTTATGAACTGTAATATGACCCTTATGAATAGTAAATAATAGTAACATTACCTATGAATAATAAAATAAAATTTAGACATCATAGAAAGTGATAATTTGACCTTAGTAAACGTTTTTGGTATTTTATAAAGTCAAAATAATTAATTATAATTAATTAATTAATTTAAAAGAATATTTATTTCCCTGAAATGTATTCATAAAGTATTGAATCAATGTATAATAGTTTTTAGATAATTTTATAAGGCCCTGCGTAATTTTTTAAAGAACTACAAATTCAGTTTTAATTTTAAAAACTATTTTTTTAAGTAAATTATGATTTTAATTAAATATTAAATTAATAATATTTATAAAGTTATTTTTGAAAAATGGAAATCATTTTTGGATTCTACACTTCCAAAAATGGTAGGGGTAAATTTTTGGGTTTATTCTGAAATACTTCAATTTTCGGGTGAATAGTAAAAAAATACAGTTTTTCGCATAATCGGTGTACACTAAATTGCATCATTAATGATGTAATGATGAAATAAACATTATAGAACTTTAGTTTCGGCCAAAACCTATTAAATTTCATAAATTGTTCCTTGAAATATAATAAATCCAATTCTCAAACCTAAAAAGAACTTTCCAAAGCCTAAAGTCAAAAGGTGATTTCTTAAAGTGTCTTTTTCTCTTTCATTCTCTTTCCTTTTAATAAATTAATGAATTCGAATTATAATGAAGATTTAAAGCCTAAAACGAATTATATTATATTGATATATGATTTAGGCTGTAAAAAACTAAAATTACAAGTCTAACTCATGATATATTATTTTATTTAATATTTTATGCCAAAAACACCTCCCTCCTCATGTATAAATAAGCCCTCCCCCTCCTCTTGCCAAACCACACCTCTCAAGCTTCAAGAATTGTCTAAGCTCTGTCCAATAATCTTCATTAGCCTCTCCCCCACGTCCAAGAGATCCTGGTCTCATCAAAAGACCAAGCTTAGGCCCT
This sequence comes from Viscum album, assembly GCA_963277665.1. NCBI lineage: Eukaryota > Viridiplantae > Streptophyta > Magnoliopsida > Santalales > Viscaceae > Viscum > Viscum album. The sequence continues at coordinate 559,920,657 of OY728147.1, read as the reverse complement.
TAAGGAGGTTCTCAAGAGGTGGATCCAAAAGGTGATTTCTCTCCCTCTTCTCCTTTAATTTCCTTTCAAATTCAAGTTCCTTTCTTGATCTCTCCCTATCTATCTTCATAAAAATTGTTTTTTAACTCCATAATTATACTTATACTGTAATATTATGATTCTAATGGTATATTATATCACCCCACACCCTTTCCCTCTTCCTTTTATTTCATTAAAGAGAACGTTGTTCATTTGGTGATAATTTATGACCTTAAAAAACAACATGCTCTCTTCTTCAATTTATACCTTCAATATGGTCATGAAACAATTTTTATGGTTTAACCAGAATATTTTTTATGTAATATGTTCTATTTTAAGTTCTGGAAATAACCTATGACCATATTACTAAGTGAAATGTTAAAACAAGTCTGTTGTGATCCAAAAACCGCTCAAATTAACCCAAATAATCTTCATTTAATTATTATCTAATGATTCATCATCATGGATCTAATATAACTCATTATAAAATTATTAAAGCTTCTGTATTATCATTAATAACATGTAATATCATTTCTGGATGTTTACCCATGATCTACCCAAACATCAATTTAAGAATTCAAGTGGACCACTCAAGAAAACCATGAAAATGAACATCCCCAATCAATGTTTTTAAACTCTATAAGTCATCCAATGGAACATAATATGAAATTATGAAATCAAAATGAACCCTATTAATGTATAAAAGGTTCTGGAATTTCTAATTAATGAATATAATGTCATTATACATGACATTAAAGAGAATGAGGCATTCGAGTACAAGGTAAGGGGAAATCTCGAACCCAATTTTCTTCCTTCGGGTTCTCCCTCTTTCACTCCATTTTTGATGTGGTTACTCCTCAAAGATCATTTGTTCATCATTTCCTTTAATTTTATGGGATATACTTGTTTTTAACTGTTTTTTATGTCCATCAAAATGTTTTCCAAAAGAACTCTTCTTTCAAAATCTCACCTTTTACTTCTCATTCAAGGTTGATGGTTATTATATCAAGTATGTTGTTCCCTCTTTCTTTTCGGAACCCAAAGCTTATGAATGTGTCATTGTGAGATGAAACCCATTCCTTTCCATGGGTTATTTATGTACATGTTTGATATGTGTTCTATGTGGAAATCATGATAATGATAATGTTATGATGTGATGGGTGCGCCCTGAATTATATAGCGCAATATGATTGTTTAAATGTGATGGGTGCACCCAGAATTATATAGCACTCCAATGCATTGGGTAAAGTGATGAATCTCATGAGTAAATGTGAAATGATGTTTTAACATGATGCTATTTTTGTTCACAAGTATGTGTGGTAGTTAACCACTAAGACATGATGTTTCATTTTTTATGCATTGCCACATTTCAAGTCTTTTACTTATGCTCCTCTCTTGTTCATGAACTTTTTCCGATGTTATGATTATCCTCACCCCATGATGTATTGTTCTTATCTATCCTCTTACTGGGATTTTATCTCACCCCTTTTGATTTATATCCTCAGGTGGCTACATGTACTAAGGAGAGGACAAGTGCCACTAAGAAGCTAGTGAAGAAGATATTAAATAAATGTTTATGCTCGATGTTGTATTTGTTATGTATTTCCCTAGTTTTCCCAAGACACTAAACCTCTGGATCCTACATGTGTAATACTATTATGTTGTTTATCTTTTAAATGATGTCATAGTAATGTAATAAAAGGCTGGGTCGCTATAGTTGGTATCAGAGGAAAGGTTTAGTTAATTTGGGAATTAGGATTAGTGAACCCTAAAGAAAACATCAAGCATGAGACTAAGTACAAATATGCACACAAGGATATTTACCTAGGGATCCCATATGTTATGTTTTTGGTATAATTGTTTAAATGAATAAGTTATTCATGATTTTTTTACGTATGTTTTGTTCTATCCTTTTCTATTTTAGAAAATGGTGGGAACCAGGAGAAATCAGGCCAACAACTCTTGTGAGGGCCAATGCAACGATTGCCCGAATGACATCCCCAATGATTTTGGAGGAGGATTTCAAAACTTCATGGAGATGCTTACCCAATTATCTCAGGTTATGAATAATAACCATAATAATGGGGAACGTCCTCCTTCACCAAAGAGGGAGAAACTAGCAATCGAATGTTTTATGCGGCAACGGCCACCGACGTTTTGTGGATCTTCTGATCCACTAGTTGCGGAACAATGGGTCAACTCCATAAAGAAGATCTTTTTTGTTCTTTACTATTCCGAGACGGAGAAGGTGACTCTAGCCGTTTATCGTCTAGACGGAGAAGCTGTTCAACGGTGGGCTTTGATTAATAACACCAATCCAAGGGAGGAAATTAATGATATGGAATGGGAAGACTTTAAGATAATGTTTCTTAATAAGTACTTCCCAAGAACTCTTCGCACGAAGATGGAGAGAGAATTCATAGAGCTCAAGCAAAAAGAAGGAGAATCTGTCACAACCTAGGAAGCAAATTTCACAAGGCTCTCAAGGTATGCTTCGGGATTTGTTATCAACAATGATGCAAAATTGATAGATTCATTAGTGGATTAAAACCACATCTTTGAAAGGCTCTTGCAATATGAGACTTTGGGAGTTATGAAGAAGTTTTTCGGTGTGATCTAAAAGTGGAGATGGAGTTTGGAGAATGGTCCCATGTCTATGGTGTTAATTAATGAAAGATAGAGTTTCAAGCTGGAGGATCTAGTGAAAAAGGTGGGAAGAAAAATCGACCCACATGACAAAAATGTGGGAAGTTGCACCATGGGAACTACCTAAAAGGTACGACGAAATGATTTAAGTGTGGGAAGGAAGGACACGAAGCTCACGAGTGTCGGAAAGACATGAAAAGGAAGGATAATGTGGCCGACAAAAGGAGATAACCACTCGTGGTTCAATGCTACAACTGTAGGGATCTAGGGCACTATTCCATCCAGTGCACTAAACATCGAGCTCTCGAGGGTAATCAGCGCCAACAACCACCAAAGCCAAACGAACATGGGAGGGATTATGCCATCACTACTGCGAAGGTGGAACATGATAATGAAGTCATAAAAGGTACACTTCCTATTCACTCAAGAATGGCAAAAGTCTTATTTGATTCTGGTTCTACGCATTCCTTTATATCTTGCAAGTTTTCTAGAACTATAGAATCAAATCCCCGAAACCTTGATGTAGAGATATCTGTAAAAACACCAAGTGGTGCAATCATTGAAACCCAAGTGTTTGATTCTTCTCCTATTGACGTATGTGGGGAGATTCTTCCGGCAAATCTCGTAATACTTCCCTTGGTGGAATTCGACGCTATAATGGGAATGGATTGGCTCTCGTTATATAGAGCACATATCAACTGTCAGGAAAAGGAAATATATTTTCATATTACGAACCATCCCATGCTCCTCTACAAATGCAAGGAAGATCATGATTATCCTTTGAAAAATCCTTCAATGGTGTGGGTGTTGATTCCCTATGAAGAAGCATACCTCGCCCAAATGATTGAGTCGAAGGAAAGTGCCAACCTTGAGGAAATTCCCATCGTGAGGGAATATAGTGATGTATTTCCCGAAGAGTTACCAGGAATTCCCCCGGATCGTGAGGTAGAGTTATCAATTGAACTCATACCTAGAGCTACTCCTATCTCGAAGTGCCCCTATAGGATGTCTCCTATCGAACTGGAGGAGTTAATGAAGCAGCTGCAAGAGCATCTGGACAAAGGGTTCATATTCCCTAGTGCATCACCATGGGGTGCACCAGTGCTCTTTGTAAAGAAGAAGGATGGAACCATGCGGCTGTGTATTGATTATCGGGATCTCAACAAGATCACCATAAAGAACAAGTATCCTATCCCAAGGATTGATGATGTGTTCGACCAGTTAAGAGGAGCTCAATACTTCTCAAAGGTGGATCTTCGTTCTGGATATCATCAAGTAAAGGTGAAGAAGGAATATATTCAGAAGACTGCCTTCCGTACAAGGTATGGGCACTATGAGTTTTTGGTGATTCCCTTCAGACTTACTAATGCCCCTGCAATCTTCATGGATTTGATGAATAGAGTCGTTAGACATTACCTCGACAAATTTGTGGTAGTGTTTATCGATGATATTCTCATCTACTCCAAGAGCAAGTAGGAACATGAAGAACATCTAAGACTTGTGTTGGAGACATTGAGAAATGAAGAAGTTGTACGCCAAGTTCAGTAACTGTGACTTTTGGATGAATCAAGTCACGTTATTGGGACATGTGATCACAAGCAATGGATTTTCTGTGGACCCTTCAAAGACAAATGAGATTGAGGAATGGCCTAGGCCCTCTAGTGTCACAGAAATTCGTAGTTTTCTTGGATTAGCTGGGTACTACCGATGTTTTGTGAGAAACCTCTCACGATAGTCAATCCCACTAACTATGTTAACAAGGAAAGGGGTAAAGTATGTATGGATGGAAGAATGTGAGGGAAGATTCAAGGAGCTAAAGAGAAGGTTGATCACTGCACCTGTACTCACACTACCGAAAAGTGGAGAATGTTTTGTGATATACAGTGATGCATCAAAGAAATTCTTGGGTTCTGTACTCATGCAAAATGATAACGTGATAGCCTACGCCTCACGACAGTTGATGATCCATGAGAAGAACTATTCGACGCATGATCTAGAGCTGGCAGTCGGGATTTTTTCCTTGAAAATCTGGAGGCACTACCTTTATCGTGAAAAGTGTGACATATACACTGACCACAAGAGCCTAAAGTATATATTCACACAAAAGGAGCTCAACATGCGTCAAAGGATATGGTTAGAGCTAATCAAGGATTACGATTGCTCTATTCTCTATCATCCTGGGAAGGAGAACAAGGTAGCTGATGCTCTAAGTAGAAAAGAACCTTCTACTCTATCCATGTTGAGGATTGAGAAAGACCCTATCTTCTTGGATATGAAAAATATGGATTTGGGAATCGTAAGGGCAGGGGATACATCCTACCATGCACAAATGATTGCGCAACCATCCATCCAACAAGAGATTAAGGAAGCACACAAAGATGATGTGGAGATACAAAAGAGGGTGAATGCAGTAAAGGAAGGGAAGATGCAATAGTTCCATATCGACGATGATGGTGTGATTCGGTTTGGAATGCGACTTTGTGTGCCTTAATCACCTGGAATAAAGAATGAGCTATTGGATAATGCACATAGCTCAACATTCTCTATTCATCATGGAAGTACCAATATGTATTGTGATCTCCGAGAACACTTTAGGTGGGATAACATGAAGAAGGAGATTGTGGAATATATATCAAGGTGCTTTGTATGTCAACAAGTTAAAGATGGGCGACAAAAGTACAAAGGTATGATGCAGCCATTTCCTATACCCATGTGGAAATGGGAAAATGTTACTATGGACTTTGTCACGGGTCTCCCAAATACGTCCAAGGGAAATAATGCGATATGGGTTGTGGTTGATCGACTCACCAAGACTGCCCATTTTATCGCTATTCGGGAAGACCTCTCGCTTGAACAACATGCAAGGATAAATGTGAATGAAGTTGTGAGATTGCATCGTGTTCCACTCTCGATTGTCTCTGACCGTGATCCAAGGTTCACGTCTAAATTCTGGAGGATCCTTCAACATGCTTTGAGTACTGAATTAAATTTCAGCACGACCTATCACCCCCAAACTGATGTCCAGGTTGAAAGGACTATTTATACACTTGAATATATGCTAAGATCCTACTCTCTTGAATTAAAATGTGGATGGGATCAGCACCTTCCATTGGTTGAGTTCTCATACAACAATAGCTTCTACTCGAGTACTCAGATGGCTTCATATGAAGCTCTTTATGGGAAGCGATGTAGAACTCCAACCTGTTGGGATGAAGTTGGATCAAGAAAGATACTTGGACCCGATCTTGCGCAGGAGATGACCGAGAAGGTTCATGTCATCCAGAAACACATCAAAGCTGCTCAAAGTCGGCAAAAGTGCTATGCTGACAACCGTCGAAGGGACTTGGAGTTTGACGTTGGAGATAAAGTCTTCCTTTGAATATCTCCATGGAAGAGAGTCATGAGATTTGAGAAGATAGGGAAGTTAAGCCCAAGGTACATTGGCCCCTTTGAGATCCTTGATCGTATAGGAGTCATGGCCTATCATCTGGCACTTCCACCAAATATGGATCAAGTTCATGATGTGTTTCATGTATCACTACTGAGGAAGTACATTCCAGACCCCTCACATGTACTAAACTCAGAGGTGGTACAGTTGGAAGATGATCTCTCCTATGAGGAACATCCGGTAAAAATTTTGGACAGAAGTGATAAGGTTCTACGTAACAAGACAACCCGCCTTGTCAATGTATTGTGGAGGAACCATAAGTTTAAGGAAGAAACTTGGGAACCAGAAGAGTCAATGAAGGAGAAGTACCCTCACCTGTTTGTGTAAAGTAAAATTTCGGGGGCAAAATTTCTTAATGGGGGAAGAATGTAACGACCCAAAGATTTTCAATGGAAAATTCCCTAATTATATTTATGTCATAAAAACAAAAAATAATTAACTACAAAGTGATAAGTGACCATTAATCATAATTTTGTCACCCCTATATTTGGAATTTTAAAAATCAGACATACACGGTTGTGCTCAAGATAGTTTTTGGAGTCTAATGAAACAAAAACAATTTTTGGTGAATAGTAACCTACCCTTATGAATAGTAACCCACCCTTATGAATATTAATATGACCCTTATGAATAGTAAATAAGAGTAACATTACCTATGAATAATAAAATAAAATTTAGACATCATAGAAAGTGATAATTTGACCGTAGTAATAGTTTTTGGTATTTTATAAAGTCAAAATAATTAATTATAATTAATTAGTTAATTTAAAAGAATATTTATTTCCCTGAAATGTATTCATAATGTATTGAATCAATGTTTAATAGTGTTTAGATAATTTTATAAGACCCTGCGTAGGTTTTTAAATAACTACAAAATCAGTTTTAATTTTAAAAACTGTTTTTTTAAGTAAATTATGTTTTTAATTAAATATTAAATTAATAATATTTAGAAAATTATTTTTGAAAAATGGAAATCATTTTTGGATTCTACAAGTTGAAAAATGGTAGGGGTACATTTTTGGGTTTATTCTGAAATACTTCAATTTTCGGGTGAATAGTAAAAAAATACAGTTTTTTCGCATAATCGGTGTACACTAAATTGCATCATTAATGATGTAATGATGAAATAAACATTATAGAAATTTAGTTTCGGCCAAAACCTATTAAATTTCATAAATTTTTCCTTGAAATACAATAAATCCAATTCTCAATCCTAAAAAGAAGTTTCCAAAGCCTAAAGTCAAAAGGTAATTTCTTAAAGTGTCTTTTTCTCTTTCTTTCTCTTTCCTTTTAATAAATTAAAGAATTCGAATTATAAAGACAATTTAAAGCCTAAAAATAATTATATTATATTGATATATGATTTAGGATGCAAAAAAAAACTACTATTACAATTCTAACTCTTGATATATTATTTTATTTAATATTTTATGCCAAAAACACCTCCCTCCTCATGTATAAATAAGCCATCCCCCTCCTCTTGACAAACCACACCTATCAAGCTTCAATAATTTTCTAATCTCTTCCCAATAATCGTCCCTAGCATCTCCCCCACGTCCAAGATATCCAGGTCTCATCAAAATACCAAGCATAGGACCTTAAGGCGTTTCTCAAGAGGAGGATCCAAAAGGTGATTTCTCTCCCTCTTCTCCTTTAATTTCTTTTCAAGTTCAAGTTCTTTTCTTGATCTCTACCTACCTATCTTCATCCAATTTTTTTAACTCCCATATTATACTTATACTGTAATATTATGATTCTAATGGTATATTATATCACCCCACACCCTTTCCCTCTTCCTTTTATTTCATTAAAGAGAACATTGTTCATGTGGTGATAATTTATCACCTTCAAAAACAACATGCTCTCTTCTTCCATTTCTACCTTCAATCTGGTCACGAAACCATTTTTATGGTTGAAACAGAATATTTTATATGTATTATGTTCTATTTTAAGTTCTGGAAATAACCTATGGCCATATTACTAAGTGAAAAGTTAAAACAAGTTCGTTGTGATCCAAAAACCGCTCAAATTAACCCAAATAATCATCATTTAATTATTATCTAATGATTCATCCACATGGATCTAATATAACTAATTATAAAATCATTAAAGCTTCTGAAATATCATTAATAACATGTAATATCATTTCTGGATGTTTACCTATGATCTACCCAAACATCAATTTAAGAATACAAGTGGACCACTCAAGAAAACCATGAAAATGATCATCCCCGATCAATGTTTTTAAACTCTATAAGTCATCCAAAGGAACATAATATGAAATTATGAAACCAGAATGAACCCTATTAATGTATAAAAGGTTATGTAATTTCTAATTAATGAATATAATGTGATTATCCAGGACATTAAAGAGAAGGAGGCATTCGAGTACAAGGTAAGGGGAAATCTCGAACCCAATTTTCTTCCTTCGGGTTCTCCCTCTTTCACTCCATTTTTGATGTGGTTACTCCTCATAGATAATTTGTTCATCATTTCCTTTACTTTTCTAGGATATACATGTTTTTCACTGGTTTTTATGTCCATCAAAATGTTTTCCAAATGAACTCTTCTTTCAAGATCTCACCTTTTACTTATCATTGACGGTTGATGGTTCTTATATCAAGTATGTTGTTCCCTCTTTCTTTTCAGAACCCAATTCTTATGAATGTGTTATTATGAGATGAAACACATTCCTTTCCAAGGGTTATTTATGTACATGTTTGATATGTGTTCTATGTGGTAATCATGATAATTATAATGTTATGATGTGACGGGTGTGCCCGAAATTATATAGCGCAATATGAATTTTTTAATGTGACGGGTGCGCCCGGAATTATATAGCGCTCCAATGCATTGGGTAAAGTGATTAATCTCATGAGTAAATGTGAAATGATGTGTGAACATGATGCTAGCATTTTTCACAAGTATGTGTGGTAGTTAACCATTAAGACAAGTTGTTTAATTTTTTATGCATTGCCACATTTCAAGTCTTTTATTTATGCTCCTCTCATGTTCATGATCTTTTTCCTATGTTATGATTATGCTCACCCCATGATGTATTGTTATTATCTATCCTCTTACTAGGATTTTAGCTCACCCCTTTTGATGTATATCCTCAGGTGGCTACATGTACTAAGGAGAGGACTAGTGCCACTAAGAATCTAGTGAAGAAGAAATTAAATAAATGTTTATGTTTGATGTAGTATTTGTTATGTATTGTCATAGTTTTCCCAAGACACTAAACCTATGGATCCTCCATGTGTAATACTATTATGTTGGTTATCTTTGAAATGATGTCATCGTAATGTAAGAAAAGTTCGGGTCGCTATATGGTCAACATGAACATCAACTTGGGAGGAATACAAATTAAATAAATTAAATAAATTATTTAATTTGAAGAATTATTCCCAAACCCTAACGGATTGTCATGACCCGTCCTCGGGGCCCGTGCGGTGACTACCCCAAGCCCGCCTTCCATAGGCCAGGGGCTGGCGACTAGCACCAAGGCGTAAATCCCGATAAAAAGGGAAGGAATTTCATTTGTAAAGTAAATAGTCACACAGAGTACAAGAGGAAGAAGTAAACACTAAGTAAAAACTGAGTACAACAGTAAGTGCGGAAAGTAAAAAGGGGCCGGAAATACAAGCCCAACTGTAAAGTACAACTCGAAAGAGAAAACAACAACTGAAAAGTAAAGCTGCTACGCCGAGATGTCCATTGGAAATCCCACCAGAAGGGTGGGTACAGATAGCTCCTCTGCTCCTCGGGTCCCGCCGTCCGCTCCGAGTATGTCCCGCCCAGTGGTCCACCTCCGGGTACCGCCTCGTCGTCACGCCCACCTCTGGGTACCGTATCGTCGTGAGGTCCTCCTCCGGGTACCATCTCGTCGTATAGTCCACCTCCAGGTACCGTCTAGTCCTCGAACACTCGGCTTCCGTCAGCACTGCACGTCGTCTGCAACCAACACAACGAGGTGCGGGCATAGCCCGTGCAGGGGTGAGTATAACGATACTCAGTAGGGACCCCGAGACCCTAAAGGTCTCACTAAACCAACAAGGATAACCACAAAGAAGATCTCAACAGATAACCTCTACTTAGGTATATGCCCATACATATAACTAAGTTATCAAGTAACCCATCTCAATCATGAGGAAACACAAGGATTGTGAAATCAACGGATAACCACTACCCGGGTATATGACCATACATATACCTAAGTTAGCAAGTGACCCATCTCAATCATGAAGTAAACACAAGGTCAAAAGTCTCAGCTCAAACCATGATTTTCATTATCGAAACCGTAACTGCTGAAGAGCTCCGTCTCTGGAGTGTACAGTTGTCCTGTCACGACTCCGAGGTACTGCTCACTAACCTAAGACTGCTGAGGTACTCCTCCTGTCGAGTACCGCGGGTCTGCGGCCAACTACCGGGCGCTCCATCCGCTGTGGGTCTGTCGCCAAATATCGGACGCTCCCCCCAATAGCCTACAGAGAAACTCCTCCTGTCGAGTACCACGGGTTTGCGGCCAACAACCGGGCGCTTCGTCCGCCGTGGGTCTGTCGCCAAATACCGGGCGCTCCATCCACTGGGCTAGTCGACTTACTCCAAGTCGAGTCGGTCAAGCAGTCGTCAGGTCTCAGTCGGCTACACGGTCTCCGTACTCCGCACGCTCGTCTGTGGGAGGGTCCGCTCCATGAGCTACAAGTCGATACTCCATGTATCTCAAGGTCCCACGAAGAAGTAACTCAAAGGACCGCCTCATCACAGGGGTCTCAACGCAATAGACGGCGCGTCGATCGGACGCCCGGTCTGTGAGTTATTAGCCTTTTCGTCCCAGGGGCCCGGTTGGTTTCGTGTGCGAACAAAACCCAGCCGTATCTCAACTGTACCCCGAACTCCCATAGGGTATACTCATAGGAACCGTTCCTCAACGTAACCACCAACGCCACTGACGGTTCGTCAAACGGACGTCTGGTTTGAAAGATATCAGTTTTTTTCCGTTCCAGGGGCCCGGTTGGATTTCAGTGCGATCCAACCCGGCCACTATCCAACTGCATCCAATTCTCAGGCGGAGGATGCCAAAAGTTCCGTATCGACAACAGGAACTCAACGTCGCAGACGGCGCGTCAATCGGAAGCCCGGTCTGAGAGTTATTGGATTTTTCGTCCCAGGGGCCCAGTTGGTTTTTAAGGCAAAACCAACCCGACTGTACACCACCTGCGTCCAAACCTCGGGCGGAGTATGCCAAAAGATCCGTCTCACTGAGAGGAATTCAACGAAATAGACGGCGCGTTAATCGGACGCCCGGTCTGTTAGTTATTGGCCTTTCCGTCTCACACCCACCCTGGAAAACTTTCCAGGAGGTCATCCATCCTGATCACTGCTCTAGACCAAGCACGCTTAACTACGGAGTTTTAACTACGTAGGCTCCCGAAAAGAAAGGTGCACCTTGAGTATAGTATACTGAAACGACCGTCTCGATCCAAGGATCGTGTTGCCACTGACGGCGCGTCGTTCGGAGGCATGTAGCTCACGTTACGGGCGTTTGAACGAAAACCGTCCGAAGACGGGGGTCGAGGCCCGGGCTGACCCGGCCCGACCCCCCCGGGAGTTGGCCGAACCGGGTCGACCCGAACCGGGTCAACCCGACCCGGTCCGACCCGGTCCGGTCCGGCAAGGGCGCGGCCCGGCCGGTCAGACCGGCCTGACCCAGTTCGGCCGAGCGGCAGAACGGCCAAGGCGCCGCAGGGCACCGCCCCCACGGGCTGGCGGTGCCGCGGCCCCCCGCGGGGGGCCGCGATGAGTCGGAACGCGGCTTTAGCCGCGTCCGAGGGCAGCGGACCCGCGCGGCCACGGGTCCGCGGGTGCCGCCGCCGCCGCGCTGAGTCGCGGCGGCCTGTCCGGAGGCGCGCCGGGGCGCCGCCGCTCCCGGCTGCCCGCGCCGCCGCGCCGTCGACCCGCGCCGCCGGCGAGTTCCGAAGGCTACCGGGATCGCTCCGGTGGTCCAATTTTGTTCCCTCATGCGCCGCTGCTCCTCCTGGGACTCGTACTTCACTGCGGAATCATCAAACACCCATTGCGGCACGTTCCGTCGTCGCCAGCCAAATCTGCAAAACACGAAGAACGATGGAGGGTTGCCGGGCCGTGTTCATTTGACCCGCACCCTCCGCGTTAGATAAAAACAACGGGAGAAATAAAGTTCAACACATGAACGCATATCCGAAACAATTTTTAATTAAATAAAATTGTTTCATTAACGGGTTCCTCATTTGAACGAAAAAAAAACAATTTTAATAAATTTTAAAATTGTTCACAAAGCCAATTCTTTACTTTTTAAAGAAACAATTACGGGAATATAAAAAGAAAAGGGGTAATTCCCAAAATAAATCCCTACCTCGTCGTTGCTATCGGATGCGAGGTTGTCGCGGAATTGACCGTCGCGGAAGGAGGTGATCGTCACACCGTGGAAGGGCGTCGCGTCGACAATCTCCGAGGACAAAGAACATACGGATTTAATTAATAATAATTAAATCCATGTTGTTGTTGAAATCCAAAAAGAAAATAAAAAGAAGCGCAACCCCCTACCTTGGTTGTTGTCGATCGAAGGCTGTCGCGGGGTTGGATCGTCGCGGAAGAAGCGTCGCGAAGGGAGATCCGTTGGCGTCGCAGTACAGGGCTTCGCGTCGTCGATCTCCGCAGGTTTGGCGTTCTTCGCGTTCTTCGCGTTCTTCGCGTTCTTCGCGTTCTTCGCGTTCTTCGCCGAAGAAGAATGCTTTCCTCCAAATCCTCTCCACGCCACAAGTTTCAACCTAAAATAAAATAAGCTTAAGTCTTATTTTATTTACACAACTAAACATTTGAATTTCAAAAGATAAGAAACGAACCATTAATTCGTATAATTAATTCAACGAAAGAAACAGCTCATGTAATTTACGAAAGAAACAGCCCAATTAAATGGTCTGTTATGATTTTAAGAAACGCGTCAGTTGACTTTCATTAAGACGGGTTTTCATGGGTGCGTTTCTTAGCGGAAAGAAACGGTGGGGCTCGTGCGGGCCCCACCTCACAAATATCCTACCAAGGGGTAGGATATTTCTGGATAGCATCCTATCCAGTTCAACTCAGTTCAAGCCGCCTTTAAGTGGCTTCAAGTGGCTTCCAAGTTGCTTAAGCGAAATAAAATAAAGTTGTAGCAAAATTATTTTATTTCTTAACTTTAAGCCCGAAAATTAAAAACCACAACCGAGCAAACGCAACTCTGGAAGAGGCGTTTCTAAGTGAATACCGGCGCTGCGATTTCATCGGAGCCCTCAGAATTCTATCCCGGGCTCCGGTTCAAAAGCTAGAAAAACCCACTCGTCCGTTCACTGAACGTACCCGAGCCAAACTTCAGAAATTGATTCCGGGCACACCGGGCCTCGGAATCAGGCGCCGTCAGAAACTGCGTTCTTGTAAAATTCCAAAGAAAATTAAGAAAAAAATTTCCTTGAAATTTACGGGTCTTTACATTACTCCCACCATAGGGTTTTACGTCCCCGTAAAGCTCCAACACAAACTTAGGGAAACAAAGGCGGTACTGAGCATGCATATGAGCCTTCCACTCCCAAGTGCTCTCCCCATTGTCAAAGATATGTGTTGGGTCGTGCACGTATCTCCTCTGCTGAGATACGTGGAAACGTCGTGCACCTAGTTCAACTAAGGTGGATGGACCAAGCGGTAAACCACCTCGCCTACCTAGCTGAGGACCTAGAAAGGTCCGTTGAACCTCGGAGATAACTTGCCTCCCAGGCCACATCTCTGTAAACCTCATCGAGGTGAGACCTGTAAGAAGACGTGGTCATCATCCTCGAACTCCAGAGGTCTCCATTTCTGTTAGAACTGAAACTCAAAACGACTACTGCTATGAGGGTAAGGTTGACTGACTCAAGAGTGATCGGTCGCACCCTCCTGTGCCAGAGTTACCCTGCACTTCCTAGGGTTTCCTTTTCCGCCGACCAAGGAAAACCCATCCCAACGTTTGCCTAAAACCGTCAATTTGAGTATGAACAGCTATTGCCCATTCCATACTCAAACTAACGTCGTAAGGCCTCGACGCTGCCACCAAGATATTCCAACCAGAACTCTCACCTCGAGGGTCTGACCATACCGTCGACGTAAGTGTGATTATCGAGTCTCCTCCCAAGGTATCTCCAGACGTGAGGTTCAAGTCCACGGCTTACCAGAAACTCTAGGTCTGGAACAAGATTTGTGGAAGCGAGGAATGATTCATATCGACGTCTGTTACTACAGAAGCTAGTAGTGGACATAGACTGTCCCTTGAATCATTTCTAGAGCCATTAGGTCGCACTCCTTGACCGCATGCAGCCGCATTCTTCCACCTCCCTCCAGCTCCCTGAGCTTGGCGGGGATAACTAAGGCGGGTGGTTATAGAATGATAAGATGTACAACACCTCATGATGCTCTCCTAGCTCTGCCTCCACGTCTTCCGCTTCGCAGACTCATCTCTATTTAAAGATACCTCTTCTTGAAACATTTTTCACGCCCGAGTCTCTAAGACTGGCACCGGTTCCTTGTTTCTTACTGCACTGTGCAGTCTTCATCTGCTCCTGGATGAACTGCACCTCCTTTAGCCTCACAAGAGCTGCTATGATTTCTTCTTTGCCGATAAGAGAAATCTGGTCTCATCCCCTGGATGAACCACATTCGTTGCATAATACAGTCAATCCTTTCATAAATGATGCATTCATGCCATGGATGACGTCGTAAGGCCTCGACGTAACTACTAAGATATCCAACTGTCACTCTCGCCTCCAAGGGTCGAGTCACACTGTCGGCATCAGTGTGAGGTCACTGGGTCTCCTCCAGTAGGAATTTCGAAAGTGAGGGTCAAGTCAACAGTCTTAACCAGGACCACTTAGTAACATCACAAAAGAGGACAGGAAAGCAAAAATCACAAGATAAGTGTCTTTATTTTATTGCAGCTCATGGTACAAAGACACAAAAACAACATCAATCATGGAACTAGAAGTACAAGAGACGTATCCACTAGTTCCGCTCCTGTCCACCTACTTTACTGTCGCTCAAGCATTCGTCGCTGCCTCAGCCTCGGAGGATCCTCAAAAGCCTATGGGTCAACTGTACGAGGAGTCGTACAGTCACGTGCCAGGTGCCCCTTTCCACCGCACGAGTAACACAGTCTGCTTCTGGCACGCCTGGATCTGACCCCACCCCGGGTGCCCCGCACCACCGGTCCTAAAACCCGAAATCGCCCAACTGCTGGTCTGGTCATCCTGGACCTCTACATCATCTGTCTACTGCCCACAGATGACTCGGCTTCTGATCGAAAAACACGCGGCAAAGGCAGCAGCTCCTGAACACACTCGGGGTGTAGAGCTACTGGCACAAACTCCACCCTGAAGAAGGTCTCGAAGTCTTCCCATGTGAAAGCCATCCCATCGCAAAACTGGAACAAGTGGCTCCACCACCTGCCTGCTGCTGCCTGAAGAAGGCTGGTAGAAAAGGTCACCATGAAGTCCGATGGCGTCCCCACTAGCCTGAAGACTCCCACCACAGCCTCCAGCCAATCCTCAGCCGCATGCGGGTCCGTCTCTCCCCCGAACCTAGGTAGCCTCTGGCGCTGGAACTCATGCAGTGCGCTCAAGTAGCGGGCATCGCCTACTGCTGGGGCTAGTGGCATCGGTGGCCCAACGTATGGTAGTACCACTGGCGCCTCCGTTGGTGCCTCAACTGCAAGAGGGCCCTGTACCGAAGCCTCGTCACTCGACAGGCTGTCAGCACGCACATCCCTCTGGGCTCTAGTTGGTCGTCCGAGAAAAGGCATACTGAAGGAAACAACGTAACACGATCAAACGATTATACCAGGTGAGCTGACCTGGTTTGAGCTGGTTTAAGGGGGGAATCCTTTGAAAACACACACGCAATCAGTGTTTTCATGCACAAAGTCGGAAATCAGTTCCCAGGGTCCTGGTGTATGGATACGTCGGCCGCCCGCACCAACACTGGACTCCCTGAACTGAAAACCACACTCAGTACCCTTAACACTATTGCTTCACAGAAAGAATGATCAAAGTCTGCGGTAGAACCGACCACCTCTGATACCAATTTGTCATGACCCGTCCTCGGGGCCCGTGCCGTGACTACCCCAATCTCGCCTTCCATAGGCCAGGGGCTGGCGACTAGCACCAAGACGTAAATCCCGATAAAAATGGAAGGCATTGCCTTTGTAAAGTAAATAGTCACACAGAGTACAAGCGGAAGAAGTAAACACTATGTAAAAACTGAGTACAACAGTAAGTGCGGAAAGTAAAAAGGGGCCGGAAATACAAGACCAACTATAAAGTACAACTCGAAAGAGAAAACAGCAACTGAAAAGTACAGTTGCTACGCCGAGCTGTCCACTGGAAATCCCACCAGAAGGGTGGGTACAGATAGCTCCTCTGCTCCTCGGGTCCCGCCGTCCGCTCCGAGTATGTCCCGCCCAGTGGTCCACCTCCAGGTACCACCTCGTCGTCACGTCCACCTCTGGGTACCGTCTCGTCGTGAGGTCCTCCTCCGGGTACCATCTCGTCGTATAGTCCACCTCCAGGTACCGTCCAGTCCTCGAACACTCGGCCTCCGTCAGCACTGCCCGTCGTCTACAACCAACACAACGAGGTGCTGGCATAGCCCGTGCAGGGGTGAGTATAACGATACTCAGTAGGGACCCTGAGACCCCCAAGGTATCACTAAACCAACAAGGATCACCACAAAGAAGATCTCAACAGATAACCTCTACTTAGATATATGCCCATACATATACCTAAGTTATCAAGTAACCCATCTCAATCTTGAGGAAACACAAGGATTGTGAAATCAACGGATAACCACTACCCGGGTATATGCCCATACATATACCTAAGTTAGCAAGTGACCCATCTCAATCATGAAGTAAACACAAGGTCAAAAGTCTCAGCTCAAACCAGGATTTTCATTATCGAAACCGTAACTGCTGAAGAGCTCCGTCTCTGGAGTGTACAATGGTCCTGTCACGACTCCGAGGTACTGCTCACTAACCTAAGACTGCTGAGGTACTCCTCCTGTCGAGTACCGCGGGTATGCGGCCAACTACCGGGCGCTCCGTCTGCCGTGGGTCTATCGCCAAATATCGGGCGCTCCGTCCACTGTGCTAGTCGACCTACTCCAAGTCGAGTCGGTCAAGCAGTCGTCAGGTCCCAGTCGGCTACACAGTCTCCGTACTCCACACGCTCATCTCTGGGAGGGTCCGCTCCACGAGCTACAAGTCGATACTCCAAGTATCTCAAGGTCCCACGAATAAGTAACTCAAAGGACCACCTCGTCACAGGGGTCTCAACGCAATAGACGGCGCGTCGATCGGACGCCCGGTCTGTGAGTTATTAGCCTTTTCGTCCAAGGGGCCCGGTTGGTTTCGTGTGCGAACCAAACCCAGCCGTATCTCAACTGTACCCCGAACTCCCATAGGGTATACTCATAGGAACCGTTACTCAACGTAACCACCAACGCCGCTGATGGTTCGTCAAACGAACGTCTGGTTTGAAAGATATCAGTTTTTGTTCCGTTCCAGGGGCCCGGTTGGATTTCAGTGCGATCCAACCCGGCCACTATCCAACTGCATCCCATTCTTAGGCGGAGGAAGCCAAAAGTTCCGTATCGACAACAGGAACTCAACGTCACAGACGGCGCGTCAATCGGATGCCCGGTCTGAGAGTTATTGGCTTTTTCGTCCTAGGGGCCCGGTTGGTTTTTAAGACAAAACCAACCCGACCGTACTCCACCTGCGTCCAAACCTCGGGCGGAGTATGCCAAAAGATCCGTCTCACTTAGAGGAATTCAACGAAACAGACGACGCGTTAATCGGACACCCGGTCTGTTAGTTATTGGCCTTTCCGTCTCACACCCACCCTGTGAAACTTCCCAGGAGGTCACCCATCCTGATCACTGCTCTAGGCCAAGCACGCTTAACTACGGAGTTTTAACTACGTAGGCTCCCGAAAAGAAAGGTACACCTTGAGTATAGTATACCGAAACGACCGTCTCGATCCAAGGATTGCGTTGCCACTGACGGCGCGTCGTTCGGAGGCCCGTAGCTCAAGTTACGGGCGTTTGAACGAAAACCGTCCGGAAACGGGGGTCAGGGCCCGGGCCGACCCGGGCCGACCCGCCCCCCCGGGAGTTGGCCGAACCAGGTCGACCCGAAACGGTCCGGTCTGGCCAGGGCGCGGCCCGGCCGAGCGGCCGAACGGCCAAGGCGACGCGGGGCACCGCCCCCGCGGCCTGGTGTTGCCGCGGCCCCCCGCGTGGGGCCGCGCTGAGTCGGGACGCGACTTCAGCCGCGTCCGAGGGCACCAGACCCACGCGGCCGCGGGTCCGCGGGTGCCGCCGCCGCCGCGCTGAGTCACGGCAGCCTGTCCGGCGGCGCGCCGGGGCGCCGCCGCTCCCGGCTGCCGGCGCCGCTGCGCCGGCGACCCGCGCCACCGGCGAGTTCCGCGGGCCACCGGGATCGCTCCAGTGGTCCGATTTTGTTCCCTCCTGCGCCGCTGCTCCTCCCGGGACTCGTCCATCACTGCGGAATCATCAAACACCCATTGCGGCACGTTCCGTCGTCGCCTGCCAAATCCGCAAAACACGAAGAACGACGGAGGGTTGTCGGGCCGTGTTCGTTTGACCCGCACCCTCCGCGTTAGATAAAAACAACGGGAGAAATAAAGTTCAACACATGAACGCATATCCGAAACAATTTTTAATGAAATAAAATTGTTTCATTAACGGGTTCCTCATTTGAACGAAAAAAAAACAATTTTAATAAATTTTAAAATTGTTCACAAAGCCAATTCTTTACTTTTTAAAGAAACAATTACGGGAATATAAAAAGAAATGGGGTAATTCCCAAAATAAATCCCTACCTCGTCGTCGCTATCGGATGCGAGGTCGTCGCGGAATTGACCGTCGCGGAAGGAGGTGATCGTCACACCGCGGAAAGGCGTCGCGTCGACGATCTCCGAGGACCTAGAACATACAGATTTAATTAATAATAATTAAATCCATGTTGTTGTTGAAATCCAAAAAGAAAATAAAAAGAAGTGCAACCCCCTACCTTGGTTGTTGTCGATCGAAGGCTGTTACGGGGTTGGATCGTCGCGGAAGAAGCGTCGCGAAGGGAGATCCGTTGGCGTCGCGGTACAAGGCTTCGCGTCGTCGATCTCCGCAGGTTTGGCATTCTCCGCGTTCATCACGTTCTTCGCGTTCTTCGCGTTCTTCGCCAAAGAAGAATGCTTTCCTCCAAATCCTCTCCACGCCACAAGTTTCAACCCAAAATAAAATAAGCTTAAGCCTTATTTTATTTACACAACTAAACATTTGAATTTCAAAAGATAAGAAACGAACCATTAATTGGTAGAATTAATTCAACGAAAGAAACAACTCATTTAATTTACGAAAGAAACAGCCCAATTAAATGGTCTGTTAAGATTTTAAGAAATGCGTCAGTTGACTTTCATTAAGATGGGTTTTCACGGGTGCGTTTCTTAGCGGAAAGAAACGGCGGGGATCGTGCGGGCCCCACCTCACAAATATCCTACCAAGGGGTAGGATATTTCTGGATAGCATCATATCCAGTTCAACTCAGTTCAAGCCGCCTTTAAGTGGCTTCAAGTGGCTTAAGAGAAATAAAATAAAGTTGTAGCAAAATTATTTTATTTCATAACCTTAAGCCCGAAATTTAAAAACCACACCCGATAAAACGCAACTCCGGAAGAGGCGTTTCTATGCGAATACCGGCGCTGCGATTTCATCGGAGCCCTCAGAATTCTATTTCGGGCTCCGGTTCAAAAGTTAGAAAAACCCGCTCGTCCGTTCACTGAACGTACCCGAGCCAAACTTTGGAAATTGATTCCGGGCACACCGGGCCTCGGAATCAGGCGCCGTCAGAAACTGCTTTCTTGTAAAATTCCAAATAAAATTAAGAATAAAATTTCCTTGAAATTTACGGGTCTATACATGGATAATATGTATAAATAACTATTTAATGATCTAATGTGTTATCCAAATAACACTGGTTTTTTGGAGAGGAGTCATATGAATATCATTTTTTGGGATGATTAAAAAAGGGTCATGGATGGAAAACCGGGTTTCTAATTGGTTTATGTGGTTCTCACCATCGACATTTCCATGGATTAAACCTTCATTAGTGAATGATCCAATATAAAGGTGGGGATTTTGTTTGGCTTAATCCCCAGCTGTATCCACCATGAGAATATGAACGAATTATTTAAAAAAAATTGATTAATGAGTTGATCATGTTTTTATGTGTGGGATTATTTTAATGGGACTTGGGGATGGAAGATCTTTTATTATTTCTTCTTGGTTATTCGTTCATTGTTCTAAATAAAAAAAATCGTGGATAACATGAAAAATTGAGGTGCTTAATTTCACATCTCCATATTTATTAGTTCTTCCCTTATTCAATGATTTTTAAATCATTTTATATTCATTGGATGGTAATTCGTCCAATACCCAATGGAAGATCATTGCATGGTAGTTCATTGGTGAAACACAACATCACTACAGGTTTGTGTTTATGATCGTTGAAGTGATGATGATGAGATGACAATGTTGTATGCTACAATTTGTATTAGGATTTGAAGAGCAGTTTCCCCATTTAGTGGTTTGGAATGCATCTATTACATGGGGTGGTGGAGTCAATTCATGACAAGATTGCTTTTTCGGAAATCAAATACAGAAATCGGCCTAGATTGACCACCCCGGTTCCTCGATTATTAGTTATGATTGGAGGAAAGATCAATTGTAGTGAATGAGTAGATATTACGTGATGTTTTGTGAATTTATTGAAATATCATGACTACATAGTGTGATGTTTGAAGAACACACACTATGTGTTACCCTATTGTAATTATGGGGTTTTTGTTCAAATTAACATATATGAAATCTTGTGGCAGGTGTCACATACCATGTAACATGATTCTAGAATCTCATTATTCACTAATGGGGGACATGGGGATGAACTTGGCTAGGAAAAAATACACTACCTGGGTACATGTGGAGGACTAGATACATGGACATTACTAGGTACATGGGCATAACCAATATACATGGTCAGGACCCAATGTACATTATCATAGGAATGCGTACATGATAAAATACGGAATCCGATTTCATGTTCAAGATGATCCACGACATTTAATATATCCCTAAATGAAATTACATTTATATCATTAAAGACATGTCTTGTGAGTTGATGAGACACATGATGACCCGTGATAGGCAAGAAACATCATGTTATCGAAAATCATTTCATGAACATTATGTAGGAATGGTTGTGTGCCTCCAACCCTTATGTGTGTTCCATTTTTTCATCCACATTAGGGTAAAATGAAGACATATGTTATGAGAATAGTATGTGTTTTCCTCTGTGGGATTTTTCTTAAATAGAGTTCAAGAATCAATTCTTATGACTAAGGGTGTGATCATCAACCATTTATTAATCAAAACTATATAGATATTGAGGAATCATCATGGAAAATATTCATGTTCATACCATCACCGAATTATCATTTTATTCTGGTCATGTTACAATATAAATCATATGTCTTGGGTTAGATCCCCTATATGTGTATATTACAATTTAGAGTTATAGTGGGTAATTAATATTGTAAACTTCCAATAAGTAATATCAATATAATGAGTGGAATAAATGAAATCATGTCTCCTAGAGTGAGTTCTCTTATACGAGAATTAAATTTCCTCCTAATGTTGAATCCAACGGAGGATGTATGGTTGAGTCTTCTATGTGACCTAGTATTTATCATGAGAATATCTAGGATTTTATAATTACAATGTCTTATATTCATTTTAAAATATATATAATATAATGAACTAGATACTCTCATTAATAAATTTGTTTGGTTATATTTTGTGGGACTGTATTTGAACCTTTATGATTTCAATTACATTTTTCATAGTTTTATGTGGGTTAGATGTTAAATGTTCATTATAGTATTGGATTTCATTCCAATTATAATTATTTGGGTAATTGTAAATGATTGTTTGTGTTAAGGTAATTATGATAATGGATCCCATGTCTAATATATTGCAAAATAGGTCTTTTAAGCATCCTAATGTCCTATTATAGACGAGAATAAGGTGTCACATTCATATTAATACCCACATGGATGACCCCAAGGGGTTCAATCATAACATTGATTCACTGACACGTCTTACCAAAAATTTAAATGTTATAAAATTTCTTTTTATTCATTACAATCAAACCACATTTTTCACTTGCAATTGGTATATTCATAGAAGTCTAAAATTTTTCAATTATCATATTGCTATGTATTCACTACAAGTTGATTTCATTTACTAGGTTATAACAATTTCACATAATTTATTAATATTAAATACTTAAAAATTTCCTTTTTCATTTCAAAGAAACAAAAAATTGTTCTGATGTGTTTTCTATTCGAACATTTCCCAAATATAATGATGAACATGTTCAAATTATAACTCCAATGTACAAGGTCAATTGATTGATATTGACTATTTCACACATTTTTATAAAGAACTTAATATATAATAAAACTATATTTTTAGTAATTATGAAAACACCAATGATATATTGATGTGTTATATAGTAATTGATGGTCTTCCATGGCTCAAGGAAATGTTCTAGGCATGATCATGTAACATTATTTACTTAAACAGGAATAAAAATAGATGACACACATTTTTTACCCAAAAAATAAAAAAAATATTTTCAATATGGGTAAATAAAAATTCATATAGGAGTGTAGTCTATTTCTACATTTAGAAAACTAAATGAAAGTTATTTTAATATTATTTAACTAATACGTTAGATATTTAAAATATTTTTTCAATAGGACACATGGTTCATAGATTTTAAATTAAATAAAAATTATCATTTTGTCCCTTGAAGAAAAAACCGGTCATATTGTTGTGTTTTTCAGTCTTATATGTCATGAATTTGAAAAATATTTCATTCATATAATCTTGAGACAATGTTAGTATGTTTAATATACTTTAACCCACTTGACATTTTTAATTTCTTAAATATAATCATCTATTTATATGATCATTCTAGCCACCCCACTAATTATGTTTACACGGAATATATCTGCACATGAAACTACATAATTGATAATTTTCTCTAACAATTTCATTAAAATATGAGGCTAATATATTGTTTTGAAACCTTGAAGAATGTTTTTGATTACTTTTAAATCTAATAAAACTAATTTTTCAGTCATTCATACCAAACCAATTACTAGATTGACAAGCGTTGTATTCTCAAAAATTAATTGATGAAAGTTTTATTGATTTTATAATAATAGGATTTCATTTGACACATTCAACACATTCATTAATTTTATATACATTTAAATGAAGAAAAAATATTTTTCATAATTATTAAAAAACCTTTATCAGTTCAATTTTTAGAAAGATTCTATATGTAAAAAAAGAAATGATGGCCATTTTCCTAAGAATTATAGATAGTGCATATTTGTATATTTAATTTTACTCATGGAGACAAGATTATAAGGACATTTCAATCCAAAAAATAGATTTTTTTTTCATTCTAACTTACTCATGAGTTGGATAGTTGTGCAGTTTATTTATTCATATCAAAAATAAAGTAGAGACCAATTGTAACGTCCCTGACCTGGGTGCCACGCAACGGGTGCCCCGAGCCCAGTTCGCCAGGTGACCTCAAGCACATTTCCCCAAACGCCAGAGGCTGCCGACTAGCAGCAAGGGCCTAGGTCTGATAGTGGGGAAACTATGCCCTCATTTGTCAAAGTGTAGCGTAGCGGAATACAAAAATCAATCATACAACAAACAGCGGAAGCGGTACACACACACAACTGAAATAAACTACAGCAGTGGATATAACCAATAGTACATGAATGATGATGCTACATGTTTCAAATTCTAAGAAAATAGCCAGAACATGTTTACATCACTGCGATACAACCAAAAGCAAAGTACAACAAAACAAGTAAACAAATGGCAGCGGCATCGCGAGCCTAGGCTCGGTCCCATGCCCTCCTACTCCTCAACAATAGTCAAGTACCTGTATAGGGACTCTTGACCCTGTCTACACCTGCAGCAAAATAATCTGTTTGGGCCGAAAAGCGTGACCCAAAAAGGGTGTGAGAAATATATCTCATTAGGCATCCACAAAAGGCTCGTGCCCAACTGCGTGTAAGCATGCAACAACATTGTGCAATAGTAAAATGCAATAATGTAAGATGTATTCAAAAGTAACTAACTTAAAAATTAAATTGTCATTTTATTATTCATTTAGTCCATTTAATTTAGTATCACCTTGTGCTCAACAGCACCAAGCCCTCAGGCCATCCAGTATCTCGCCCTCAGGCTAATATAGTGAACCACACCCTTAGGCTTGCCCTCAAGCCATCCAGAATCTCCCCCTCAGGCATTGTAACAGAATTCTCTCCCTCAGGCATATGAATTGTCGCCCTCAGGCACAGAAGTCAATCCCTCAGGCACGAAAGGTTGCCCTCAGGTGAAGTAGAACGTCGCCCTCATGCTAATACAGTCACGCCCTCAGGCTAATACAATCACGCCCTCAGGCTAAACAGGTAATCGGTCCATGCCCAACATATCAAAATGCAGTAAACAAGCTATTCCTCTCAATGAAATTCTTAAAATTACTACATTGAAGGCATACCCTCGGGTATCCTGGCCAAACGGCTAAACAGAGAAACACACCCCCGGGGTGGTTCTAGATATAAGCAACGATCCCAATCAGCATTTTATTATCAAAATTTAATCACCTATGAAATTCTAGGCATTAAATATAGCAATGGAATCTGCCACACGTCACCGCAACATGGGTTCGTGGCACGAAAACACACAAAATGAACGCCAGTTTGAAAATGAACACAAATCCACCTACCTCAAATGCCAATGAACGCTAAACCCGAACACCGAATCCAGAAATGCCCAAGAACAACGTAGATCTGACGAAGAACAAAAACCATTCAAACGTAAATAACATACATTAGGCGAAGAATTGGCAAGAACCACCCAAGGAGGTGGAAGCCCTTACCCGTGCAGTTCCAACGGGATCGTCTGAGATGGAATCGGATTCCAGACGAACGCCTGGCAGTTCATCAAAGTTCCGGCCTCCTCCTTTGGCTCCAAAATGGCTCAAATGCCCCCTCTGCCAAATGAGGAGGCTACTGTCTATTTTCAGCCTGAAAAACAAAGTACACGGCGTGTACTTCAAAGTACACGGCGTGTACTCCTTTCATTTAACTGTTCATTTGGAGGCACCGCCACACTGTTCATCCGCCGACAAGAGTACACGACATGTACTCCCATGTACACGGCGTGTACTGCTGCCCAGCTGGCGGCGACTCCACCGCCTTACTTTTTAACCTGCCAACTGACTACACGGTGTGTAATGGACCACTACACGGCGTGTAGTTGGTTCCTACACCCTCTATCGCCGGTGTGGCAACACGCCCTGTGTACTTATCCCAACACGGCCAAAAGTACACAACGTGTGGAAGAATACATGGCATGTAGTTTCAAAATTTAGAATTCTCTTCCATTTTCCATATTTTCTCAAAAACACTTAAGAAAAAGGAAAAAGAAGA
The DNA here is from genome assembly GCA_963277665.1 of Viscum album. Classification (NCBI taxonomy): domain Eukaryota; kingdom Viridiplantae; phylum Streptophyta; class Magnoliopsida; order Santalales; family Viscaceae; genus Viscum; species Viscum album. The sequence continues at coordinate 559,894,845 of OY728147.1, read as the reverse complement.
AACCCGTACCTCAAAGATAAGAACCGGGTTCTTACAAACTTCCCCCCTTATAGAAATTTTTCCTCGAATTGCCCTTTCCAGGGTGGCGAAGATAAAGCATAGAATAGATCTGGCCACTGAGCATGTACGTCAGCCTCCCGCTCCCAGGTCTCGTCCTACACTTGACCATGATGCCATAGTACCCGTACGAGAGGAACTGACCGGGCTCGGAAAACCTTCGTGCTCCTGTCAACGATACAGATCAGATTCTCCTCAAAGGACACATCATTCTGAATCTCAACCTCCTTGGGCTGAAAGACGTGAGATGGGTATGAATGATAGTGATGCAACTGAGATACATGGAAGACGTCGTGCATGGCTCAGTACCGCTGTGGTAACTACAACCGATATGCAACCAGCCCGACTCTCTCCAGAATCTCGAATGGTCCCAAATAACTTGGTGAAATCTTAGCCTGTCTCTGGATCCGCTTGTGTACTAGCCTTGGCGAAACACGCATGAAAACTTGATCCCCAACCACGAAATCCAAAGGTTGTCTGCGGTGATCATCATAAGACTTTTGACGAGACTGCGCGGTATCCATCCGCTTCTGAATCAACTAGACCTGTTCAGATGTCTCCTACACGAGCTGTGGCCCCAGTAAATCTGCATCACCTACCTCTAACCAGCACAAAGGTGATCGGCATGGACAACCATATAAATCCACTTATGGTGCCATCTCAATAGTCGCCTGAAAGCTATTGTGATAGGAAAACTCGACTAAGGGTATATGCTTCTCCCAAGATCCCCCAATGTCTAGGACGCATGCACGCATCATGTCCTCAAGCACCTGTATCGTCCGCTCTGACTAGACATCTATCTGAGGTTGGTATGCTATGCTCAGAAGCACCTGTGTACCCAGTGCCCTCTGAAAACTCTGCCAGAAACGAGACGTGAAGTGGGCGTCCCTATCTGAAACGATAGAACTAGGGACCCCATGAAGACGTATGATCTCTCAGATATACAGCCTTTTGAGCTTGTCCACACCGAAGGTCCCCTTGAACGGAAAAAAGTGAGCTACCATCTTGAGTCTGTCCACAACAACCCACACAACGTCATTTCCACGAGGTGACCTTGGCAAACCCGTCACGAAATCCATCGCGACATCATCCCATTTTCACTCTGGAATGAGAAACTGTTGTAACAGCCCAGTTGGCCTCTGGTGCTATGCCTTCACCTGCTGACAGGTGGAACATCTCGTAACAAAACCAAATATATTTCACTTCATACCCGGCCACCAGTACTGACGTCTCAAGTCTCGGTACATATTGGTAACCCCGGGATGAACTGCCCAAGCTGAAGAATCAAATTCCCGCATCCGCTCCTCGCGTATATCCCCTGGAACCCATACTCGTCCATGGAAACGCAAAACCTCATCGATGCCTATCTCCCAACCAGGAGGAGGGTCCTCACTTTCCACCAATTCCCGTAGAACTAGGCCTTCTGAATCAGATAGCTGCCTCATCCTCACTCCTTCCAGGAGGGTAGATGTCACAGCTAACGAGGAAAGACAAGTCTGCCCCTGACTATCATGCACCTCCAGATACATCTCAGAAAACAAAGCCATAAGCTGCCACTCACCACTGGCCTCCTGCACTGCCTGTATCTAAGTCTTCCTGCTCAGTCCATCAGCTACTGCATTACCTTTACCAGGTGTATATGCAAGCTCAAAATCAAAGGACTGCAGGTACTCAACCCACCTTCTATGCCTCAGATTCCGGTCACACTGAGTAAAGATATACATGAGGCTTTTTTAGTCGGTGAAAACCACAAAATACTCCCCCAATAGATAGTGCCTCCAACAGTGCAATGCATGTACTACTGCAGACTACTCGAGATCATGCGTTGGGTAATTCCTCTCATGTGGCCTCAACTGCCGAGACCCGTACGAAACGACTCGATCTCCCTGCATCAACATTGATCCCAGCCCAATCCCTGATGCGTCACAATAAACTGTATATCGCATCCCCTACTCTGGGAGTATCAAGATCGGTGCTGATGTCAGCCTTCCCATCAGGTCCTAAAAAGCATCCTCGCAAGCTTCCGACTAAATGAACATTACACCCTTCATAGTCGGACCTGTCAACGGTGCTGCTAAGCGGGAGATGTCCTGTATGAAGCACCTGTAGTAACCAGCCATCCCTATGAAACTCCGTATCTCAAATTCGTTCTTAGGATGATCCTAGGAAACTACTGCTCTCACCTTCTCTGGGTCTACTGAAACTCCTGCCTCTGAGATAATATGACCCAGTAAGTGAATATGGTCCATCCAAAAGTGGAACTTTGAGATATTATCATATAGTCGATTCTCTATCTGTGTACTCAATATTATCTCGAGATGGGTGGCATGGTTGTGTCGAGTGCGTGAGTACACCAAGATGTCTTCCATGAATACTACCACAATAGAATCAAGATACGGATGGAACACACGATTCATCAGAGCCATGAAAACTGCTGGCACGTTCGTGAGTCCGAACGACATAACCATATACTCATATAGACTATACCTACTCTTGAATGCTATGAGAGGTATATTAGATGGTCTAACGTGCAGCTTATGATATCCGGATCTCAGGTCAATCTTCGAGAACAACCGTGCTCCACGAAGCTGATCAAATAGATCATCAATCCTCGGCAAGGGATATCGGTTTTTAACCGTCAACTGGTTCAGCTTCCGATAATCCACGCAAAGTCTGAGGGTACCATCCGCCTTCTTCGCAAAAAGGACCGGAGAACCCCAAGGAGAAGTATTGGGCCGAATAAAGCCCTTTGCCTGTAACTCCTATAACTTCCTCTTGAGATCCTGCAACTCAGGTGTGGCCATCCTATAATGAGGAATGGACACCGGTGCTTCTCCTGGCACAAGCTTGATAGAGAAATCCACCTCACGCACTGGAGGTAGACATGAAAAGTCATCCGGGAAGACATCCCTGAAATGATCAAAAAATGATGGGAAATCTGTCTGACAAGTCCCCTGATCATCCAAATACAAAATCGCAATCTGGGATGTGACTCCACCTCGCCCATGATGCTCTGGTCCAGCTCAACTCGCCTGAACATCCCACTCTCCCTTGTATAGAATCTCTCTTCCCTCTGGTGACATGAAATGCAACCTGCGACGATAGAAGTATACAAAGGCTCGATAGGGAACCAACCAGTCCATCCAAAGAATGACGTCATAGCTCGTCATCTCTAAGACATAGAGGTCCCAATGTTAGTGACGCCCTCCATCCTCAAGGGGGCACTCCTTGCACTAATGCACACCATCCGTTCTCATCCCCAATGGAGTGTCTAGCGTCAAGATATCAGATGAAGTAGAAACATAGAGCCCAAAGATATCCACCACGGGTACAGATATGAAACTATGTGTATCACCCGTGTCAAAAGGTACAGAAGAAAACATAGAAGCTACTTGAATAGTACCTTTGACTGTAGAAGGTTTGGGATCCTGCTCCTGCTGGGTCTGCTGCACTGCATATTCCTGCCCAGTGCCGCGGCCCTGTGACATAGCCTGGCTACCCTGAGCTGTCCCGCCCTGCTGCATCTATGATCCTGGTGTCTGGCTACCCCGGACACAACCACCATATCTGCCTGCATGCCCTGACGCATTCCAGTTCCCTGACTAGTAAGAAGCCACTGGTCCTACTCCCACACGTGGAGTCTATACAGAACCCCTATCGCTAGCCATCAGTGGATACGACCTAAAAAAGCGTTGTAGGTGACCCATCTTTCCACAAGCTCGGCACTCCACTGGGTCTCTTGGACACTACGGCCTCTTGTGCCCCTCTCTGCCACACTGGTAGCACTTGATCGGGACACCTGAAGAGACTGCATGGATGGTACTTCCACCCTGAGAGAAGTCCATCTGTCTCTTCCTCTTTCCAGTAGAAATAGTACCAGTAACTGGTGCCAAACCACCCTGGTCCACACCACCAGATTCTCGCAGGTTCCTCTCTTTAATCAACGCCTGGTTCACAATCGCGTGTACATTATGTAACATGAAAAAATTCACCAACACTCGGATGTCATACCAAAGACCATCCTAAAAACGTCTGGCTCTCAGTGTCTCATCACCCGCCATCACGAGTGCAAAGTGCTGAAGCTCCGTAAAACGAGCAGAATAGTCCATCACTGACATGGCGCCCTGCTGCAGATTCATGAACTCTCGAGCTCTCTCTACCCTCAGCGTCTCAGGAAAGAAGAAGTCATAAAAGACTACCTGAAAATCTTCCCACACCATGTACCTGTGATGCTCTGAATGGGTGGTCACATCCCACCTCCTCTTGGAGGAATCACGCAGCATGTAATTCGCGAGCTTGATGCTCCGCCCTGGAGGCATCTCTAGATGCTCGAAAATAGTCTGCATCGACCCCAGCCAAGACTCCACAGCCTGTGGTCCCCCATCCCTTGAAATACTAGGCGTATGATACTACTGGAAGACACGTGTAAGATCAGCCATAGATGTGGCAGCCTGTGGTGCTCCCTGAGAGGTCTGCATGAACTGCATAATGCCTTCACGGAACTGCGCCTCCATGCATGTGTCTGGTATAACATTTGGTGCCGCATCTAGCTTTGCTGGAGGATCCACTGGTAGCCCATTTCCCACCACCTCTAGAGTATACTCATTGCTACTCTCCTGAAAACAATGCATGGTCGTCTAGGCGGCATGACACTAAAAGTTCAAAATCACGTCTCAGATTCAAGATTTTTATGACAGAAAAGTGATGAACCACAAGGGAAATAAGAGGAAGAAGGCATTCAAAATTTTCAAAACAAGACTACACGGCGTGTACACGGACTACATGGCGTGTACATGACTTCCCTTCCCCTTCCCGGGTCCTCCAACACGGCTAAGAAACACAACTCCCGTTAAACAAAACTACACGGCGTGTAGTTAATCTACACGGCGTGAATTGTGTTATTTTCCAACTGCCCATGCCATTTGTTACACAGCCGATTACTCGGATTACACTACACGGCATGTTACACCCACACACAGCTTGTAAACCATCCCATTTCCCAGTCCCACAGCTAAGTCCACAAGGTCTGTCCTCGGACAAGACTACAAGGCGTGTCCTCTAAAGGTACACGGCGTGTTCAAGGAACGGTGACACCGGCCCGTGTTGGTTAGTTACATGGCCGAGTCCCAAGGTTTCTCTACACGTCATGTTCATTATTTCCACGGCCTGTTTTACCCAAGCCTTTCCCTACCCCGGGTCACCATCCATAGGGGTTGTGACACGGGATGAGGATACACGGTGTGTACTCCTGGTACACGACGTGTACTAAAAAATTTCATTTTTCTTCCCAAACAGAAGAACATACATGGCGTGTATACTGGGTTTCCGGACAGTATCCCTTAGAAACTTCCCCGGAACCCAGAAAACATTGAAAAACAACACCTAAGTGTCAAATTATGACCCGTGAGGGCCGATACCCCCCACGAATCAAAGTTTGATATCTTATCTGTGTTATAACAAAATAAACAGTCAATGATCCACCAAATTCTGGTCAATGGGGGCCCATACTCCCCAAAAACCAATGTTTGGCATCCATTCTAATGCCACCTCACATAAAAATTACGCTATAAAAAATCAGGTATTTTTTTTATCAGTGCTGCTATCACAACATCATGCCTTTCTAGCACAACAACTACCACAACAACATGAAATTTCTAATGCATCTACATGGGATGGAAACTATGCATGGCATGCGTTATCTAGCATGTTCCTATATGATGCATGAGATGGCATACCCTCATTTCATTGGGTTTCAACTAAAGAGAACCCATATATAAATATAACAGCACAATACAAGTGCGTCACCCAACGGTGAAAACATAACAACCGTAAAATTGAAAACTCAGAATAATTTCAAAATACAAGGAGGACTGGATTTTCCCTATACACGGGTTAGCTATGCCTGGGCATAGCTTATTACCAACTACCTTTCGTCCCATCCCTGGCTACGTCTCCAAACAGTAAGTCAAAGAAAAGAAACCCCCTCTGATACCACTTTGTAACGTTTCTGACCCGGGTGCCACGCAACGGGTGCCCCGAGCCCGGTTCGCCACGTGACCTCAAGCGCATTTCCCCAAACGCTAGAGGCTTCTGACTAGCAGTAAGGGCCCAATTCTCATAGTGGGGAAACTATTCACTCATTTTTCAAAGTGTAGCGCATCAGAATACTAAAATCAATCATACAACAAACAACAGAAGCAGTAAACACACACAACTGAAATAAACTACAGTAGTGGATATAACCAACAGTATATGAATGATGATTATACATGTTTAAAATTCTTTGAAAACAACCAGAACATGTTTACATCAATGTGATACAACAAAAAGAAACTTACAACAAAACAAGTAAACAGCTGGAAGCGGCATCACGAGCCTAGGCTCGGTCCCATGCCCTCCTACTCCTCAGCAACAGTCATGTACCTATATAAGGACTTTTGCCCCTTTCTACACCTGCAACAATGTAATCTGTTTGGGCCGAAAAGCATGACCCAAATAGGGTGTCAGAAATATATCTCAGTAGGCACCCACCAAAGTTCCGTGCCCAACTGCGTGTAAGAATGCAAGAACAGTGTGCAATAGTAAAATGCAATAAAGTAAGTAGTACTCAATAGTAACTAACTTAACAATTAAATTTCCATTTTATTATTCATTTAGTCCATTTAATTTAGTATCACCTTGTGCTCAACAACACCAAGCCCTCAGGCCAACCAGTATCTCACCCTCAGGCTAATATAGTGAACCACGCCCTCAGGCTTGCCCTCAGGCCATCCAGAATCTCACCCTTAGGCATTGTAACAGAATTCTCGCCCTCAGGCATATGAAGTGTCGCCCTCAGGCACAGAAGTCAAGCCCTCATGCACGAAAGGTTTCCCTCAGGCAAATTAGAACGTTGCCCTGAGGCTAATACAGTCACGCCCTCAGGCTAATACAATCACGCCCTAAGGGTAAATAGGTAACTAGTCCATGTCCAACATATCAAAATTCAGTAAACAAAGAATTCATTTCAAGGAAATTCTTACAATTACTACATTGAAGGCATACCCTCGGGTATCCTGGCCAAACGGCTAAACAGAGAAACACACCCCCCGAGGTGGTTCCGGATCCAAGCAACAATCCCAATCAGCATTTTATTATCAAAATTTAATCACTTATGCAATTATAGGCATCAAATATAGAAACGTCCTCAGCCACACAACATCCCAACATGGGTTCGTGGCACGAAAACTCACAAAACGCACGCCAGTTGAAAAATAAACACAAAGACACCTACTTCAAACGCCAACGAATGCTATACCCGAATGCCAATTCCAGAAATGCCCAAGAACGATGTAGATCTGACGAAGAACAAAAACCATTCAAACATAAATAACATATGTTAGGTGAAGAATTGGAAAGAACCAACCAAGGAGGTGGAAGCCATTACCCATGCGGTTCCAATGGGATCGTCCGAGACCGAATCAGATTCCAGACGAACGCCAGACGGTTCTTCAAAGATATGGCCACCTCCTTTGGCTCCAAAATGGCTCAAATGACTCCTATGCAAAATGAGGAGGCTACTGTCTATTTTAAGCCCGAAAAATAAAGTACACGACATGTATTTCAAAGTACACGGCGTGTACTCCTTTCATTTAACTATTCATTTGGCAGCACCGCAACACTGTTCATCTGCCGACAAGAGTACATGACATGTACTCCCAAGTATATGGCGTGTACTGTCGCCCAGCCGGCGGCAACTCCACCACCTTACGTTTTAACCTGCCGACTGACTACACGGCGTGTAAAGGACCACTACACAGCATGTAGTCGGTTCCTACACCCTTTGTCGCTGGTGAGGCTACACGCCCTATGTACATATCCCTACACTGCCAAAAGTACACGGCGTGTGGAAGAATACATGGCGTGTAGTTTCAAAATTTAGCATTCTTTTCCATTTTCCATATTTTCTCAAAAACACTTGAGGAAAAGGAAAAAGATGAAACTCCTACCTCAAATATAAGAACCAGGTTCTTACACCAATATTTTTTTATTTTATTGAAAACCCATGGGGTTTTCAAAATAAAAACCCTTAAACCTTTTTTCTTTAAAATGATTCTATAAAAACTCATGTTTTGACCTAAAAAAACGAGACTAATGTTTCTCCAAATGACCATATGTGTGTTTTCACAGAGAAAATTATTTTAAAAAGTGAATCAGTGAGTTAATATCTATAAAATAATTGAAGGTTGTTGTTAAATATTAGGAAAACCACAATCATGATTTCAAAAATAATTCATATTCAAGTGGAAGTGAATTGACTTTTACATATATAAAGAACCAGTAGTCATCAAAAATATTCTGGAAGTCATATGTTCTAGTTTTTAAGGAACTATAAAAATAAATTAAGAGTAATAAATTATTTAAAAAAAGAATAATTGAATTAAATTAAAATAATTAAAAATTATATAAAAATAATCATTAAATGTTATATATAAAATATTCAATAAATCAAAAAAATACAAATACAGACATGAAAACCCCCAAAAACCCAATGCTAAAGATGAAATAGAATCTAAATTACAAATAACAATAAATAAGTAAATAAAATTCCTAAATCAATAATTAAAAATAGGAAAATTTAAAAATATATAAATAATAATGTAGACATATAGAAACATATATAGATATATACAAATATACAAAAATTCATGAAAATATAAATTTTTAATCTATAATAAAAAATTAAGGTGAAGGAGAATCAAAATAAATTTCAATAGTATAAAATGATAGAATTGAAAAAAAATATGTTGAAGAAATAATTTGAAAAATAGTCCATAAACAAGATAATATAAGTAAAATGTTAGATAAAAAACAAATGAAGTAAAATTAGATGTTGTTCTGATAAATAATTGTAAATAACAATGTGTAATATACTTGATAATGTCCTTGGATTACCATGGAATAATAAAATAATAATTTTCAAATATTTCATAACATGTAGGAATATATGAACATGTCTATATGATGGGTAGTGAGTACACAATAATAGGTTTTGTATGCAGTCTTGATTGTACGATTAAATCTTTAAAAGGATAATTAATATAAAGAACTCTTCTATGGTCATTCCATCCACATTTCTCATTGGATTGATATGAAATATTTTAATAAATATAAAAAATGAACCAACAATAAATTTCATTTGTATTTTTTATAATTCTAATATATATACATTTATTTAACAATTACATGAATTTCTTTTTTCTTTCAAATAAATAGAATCATGTTTTTGTACATTTATGGAACACCGATTTCAAATTGATGTGGGGCCTATTTAAATATGTCAATAATTTAATGAAAATAATTCACAATTTTTTTACTAAAATATGGGAAAAATTATGTTTTTTCTAATGAAAACAAATCATTTGACTTCTAAACCATTAAATATGAACTATTGGCCATTTTTAATTTGTAAAAAATATGGATTAAATATATTCTATTTCAACATGTCAAAAATTAAACAGAAGACATTTTCCTTTTATATAATAGTTATATCATATTTAATTATATGTTATAACCCTAATATTCATGTTTTTAAAAACATCAATCTAATATAAATATATCTTCAAATATTATAAGAAAACCACAATTCAGATTGTCATATAACTTCTTCATAGATTTCAAAAAAATTCTTGGATATCCGAACATGTTTTGTTGGATTTGACAACCTTTTATTATAATGTGATTGATAAAGAGGACAATTGATCATAATAAACAATACAAGTGACCTATTGATTTGTGGTTTGTTCAAATATGTCAAAAATGAATCAAATATATTTTTTTATACAATTTTAAATCAATATAAAATTTTTTATTCATTTTTGAAAAACATTTTCCAAATTATTTCCAATGTAAGAAAAATAATTCAGGGAAAGAGTAAGATTTCTATTCAATATTGATGAATTGAACTATCAAAACAAAAATTTTAATTATAAAAGAATTGCCTGAATTATTTTGTTTTTCACCACCGAAACCCTCATAGTTTTCTTGATAGTACATACATATCAATTTTTAGGTCGAGAATTTTTAAACATTTTATATTAAATAGAAATTTATATATTTTATTAATGTTTAATAACATTAAAATTGAATTTTTATTTCCTCTTAAGAGAAATTACATTGAAAATTAAATACATCTAATATTACCATAGAAGAGAAAAAGCTAAAAATAATACAAATCACAATGATTAAAAGTTTCCATTAAAATTATATAGTAATAACATTATCATTCCTATGGATGAATTTTCCCCCATTTTATGTTATTGATTTGAGTAATTATTAATTTATAAAATATAATTTCATGTTAATTCATTTTATATAATATATGTTGGGATTTTTTTAACTTTTTAAGTATTAGAAAAATATTTTTTCATTAAATATGTTAATTAAATAATTAAAATATGCATTATTACATATTGAACCTCAATATTTGAAGGTTGTGAAAAATTATTTTTCTAGAAAAACATGAGGATTACTTAACTTACTCAATAAAAGTATTTTTATAGATCATGGATCATAAACATAAACATAAACTAGATAAATTGTGTACAAAAAAAAAATCAGAAAATATTATATGAAACAAATAGAAATAAAAACACATTGTATCTATTGGAAAAATTGTCTTTTATGAGATCATAACATTTGAAAACAATCATTTTTGTTTATGGATCATAATTTTTAAATGAAAATTATAACCCAATTAAAATCAAAATAAATGGAAAATGTATAGTTTATTTTCACATAATGATGTATGTTAAATTTTATAATCATGGGATGATAAAAAAATTCCTTAATTTTTTACATCCAATCCTCTACATTCCAATGTTTCACTAGTTGTAATGGTTTTGGGAAATGGAATAATATAATATCTCACTTGTTAAAACTTGAATATGTCATCCTCTTTTGTTTTATTTTTGATTTTTTTTGGATTAAATTTATTTATGAAAACCATTTTGTTACAATATATGACTTTAAATACTTGTTTTGTTATGTTGTTCTCTCATTGTGGTTTTACAATAACTAAATTTTGTGTTTAATGGAATATTTTGGATGTGGGGTGGGTTGGTTAAAAGATTACTATGTGGATAAATTGATATTAGATGAGGGTGTATATTCCAATTGTTGAGGTCGATTTGGCATGGTATGTTTGAACAAATTCTTATTCATGATATACTAGGTTATTCTACACTAAAAAATTGGTGAAATTTTACCCCTATTTTAAAAGTACCTCAAAATATATAAAAAATATATCATTATCTTTACATTTGTTGTTGTGATGAGTATTCTTCTTAAAGGAAAACCCATAATCAAACACAACAGCTTTAACCATTAAATGAATTAAATCCATTACCACAATACTAGAAATTCCATGATCATTACAACTAGGAATATTTTTTATATTGTTGAGCATCCAATTTTTGTGAACTATTTCCTCAAACTTGCCTAACCCACCTGAATAATAGAAAGAAACCATGTTAAACAAGACGTGCTTAGATCCCATTATTACTCATGATCTTAAATAATACAAATCCATATTATTATAAAAAATTAGAACTATCATACCATGTTTTTCATGAATGGCCACCGGCTCTAATAGTAGCGCACCAGCGACCCTCCTGATTTCTGCACCCCCAAATCGGATCTCAACCATTCAAAGAGTAATTACTATCAAATAGACCAGAATATCTAAGATACTTATATCCATTACATTTTTTGGTCAAAAAAGGAATAAGATCCCATATATGTTTCTAATGGTTGAACATACAATGAAAATCCACCATTTAGAGTAATTTTATTAGTTAAAGATAGCAAATATTATTTTAAAGGAAAATAATAATACAACCACAATTTCCATGATGAAGAAACACCCACTCTCTCTAGAATGATAAATTGGAACAACATAATAATTATATTCAACAATATAAATATGTACAACCACTCTCATATAATCAAAAGTGATGCACACAATAATCCCTTAAAAAACCACATCCTACATTCTTAATTTCTCATCCCAATAAAATTTATGAAATACTTTTCAAAATCTAGGATTCCATTTTATCAAACCACTCTATCCCACCTCACATAAGACCATCTTGGTTTTCCAAGAACAACACTATCCAACTATAGTATTAATACACAAAATAGAAAATAACACAAAAATATAACATTAACCATTCATGAGTAGCGTTGACATGAAATAATCATTAGATAAAGAGACCCAATATAACCTATCTTGAATCCATATATATATAACCAAAACCAATCGAATGTATTAAGTGATTCCTATATTCTTTATAATAGTATAAATCCATTATTTTTTAGTACAAAATATTTATTAACCAAGAATACCAACAAGGACGACCCTCCTGGATGACAACACCATCAATTATGAACATTCAAAAGTTAGATATCACCCATACTCAGGCTCGTATAAAAAAAACTATATACCTATTATTAATTATAACCATTTATCCCTTCTATGATACACAAAAAAAAAATCAGAAGCCCAAAAAAATTACCCTCTTGATTTAAATACTCCAAAAATAAAACATTATATTTCCTAAATCATTAAATAATGAATTTATCAACTTTGATCTATCAATATACATTTCATATGTAGTTCTAAAAAAATCTAATCAGTTTCCATCTAAATTTATAGGGGTTTAACAAAGAATACATTGATAGTAGGAATTAATGATATGTTTTTTATATAATTAAAATATAAATTTAAACAAATATTGAGAAAACCCCAAAATAGACATTGATAAGATGGTTCCAGACGAAAACATACTAGTTCATAACTACAAATTATGAATTTTCATAATTTAGTACCATGTATTAAAACATAATACAAATTAAATTTATTGAAATTTTAAAAAATGATTCAATCCCCCTTTAAATACCATCCCACCTCATATATATCCCATCAACTCTTCATTGTATGGTTTCATATCCAACAACAATTGAAATATAATGTTCAAAAAAATTAATATACATCACTCCATTTTTAATTTTGTACCATCCTTGTGGAAAGACCTAGAAGGACAATTTAATGGTTTATGAAATTAACCTACTTCCAACAACTAAACCCATAAAAATATAATTTCATTTTCATGTATAATATACACCTTTGATACAAAGAATTCCAAATTACAACCACAATCCTATAAATAAATTTATTTCCCAAAATACTAGATTATTAAAATACCAATTCATTTATTTTTTATATGTTAAATTTTTGGATCATAGGGTCTTTTTATTATCCTAGAATTCAATAATGGTTAGGGTTCAAATGGATTTCTGTAACACCGATTATTGGTCAATACTTTATGCTATCTGATAATCGTCATGGATTACATAAAGACCACCAAATAAATAAGTAAACACGATACATATACTTGCAAGATCATGTCATTTAAAATAATGGAATATCACGAATTAAAAAACCCAAAAACTATCTTAAAAAATATAAAATTCAATGTTAAAATTTCAACATTATAATAATGATAACAGTCTATAAATTCAATTCAAAATAAAATAAAATTCATCTTCTACCATTTCCCAATATCTAAATTTTTTAAATGATTATAATTGAAAATTATAATATCCCTAAAAAACAAACATGGTCCACAAAAATGAATCATTTAGTGACTAACCATGCATGTTAATTCCCCTTATCACATGATAAAAACTTTCTAAGATGGAGGTGTTTCTATAAATTTATTTATTTTTATTAAAGAGAAAATATTTATGGATCATGATGTTTGTAATGGGTTAATCTCAAAATATGGAGAAAATATTAAGAAATAATAATTCAAAATTAATTTTATTAATGATGTATTAAAAAATAAAATAAAAAATAATTATCCCAAAAAAAATTAATGTAGCCAAAACACCAAAAATAGATCTCAATTTTTCCTATTGCATTGAAGAAATAATTGATCATCATGAAGCTGTTAATCTCCAAGTCATTTATGGTTTGAAAAAAAGTAAAAAAAATCCACCTAGAATTATAGGGGTGGAACCAATCGTTAGATTATATCATGAATTTTTCATTTATATTTTATTTAGTTTATATATAATATGTAACAAATAGAAAGAAACCCAAATTATAACCCCTACTAAGATGGTTCCAGATGACAACACAATATTTCAGAATTACAGAATGTAATTTTTCTTAATTTATTAACAAACATTAGAACATAATTAAAATATAGATAAAAATATTTATTAGAGATTGATTCACTCACCTTTTCTATACCATCACACTAATTATGAATCCCTTCATCAATTTATTCCATGTTTCCATACCTAAAAACAATTGAAATAAAAAGTTCACAAAAAATACCAATATTAGGTAGTCCATTCATAAATTTTTACCTTCCATAGGGGATAGCCATGGAAGAACCTTTTATTAGAATTTGAAATAAACCTACTTCCAACAACTAAAACCATAAAACACAAATTTCAATTTCATAATGAATATACACCATTGATTCTAGGAAAACCTAATTACAAAAATAATCTTATATAATCAGTAATTCCACAAAAGGATATATTTTCAATAAGGAATAATAATATCATTTATATAGACATTTACACTTGAAACCTACAACATTATATCTTCTATTAGAAATAGATAATGAATGTACAAAAAATATTATAATGAAAAAATATGAATATTGACATCCACATAGAAAAATGTAAACACTAAAAAGGACCTCAATGAATTAAAAAGGAAAATAATATTCAAATTATATATTATTTCAATTTTTGTTGACGAAAATAAATTTTCATTCCTCAATCTATCACTTTTAGAAAACCTATTCATATGTTGGTCCATGATAATATTTTTTTTATAGAAATATTGATATGAACCAATTTTTGAAGAAAAAGTGTTTTTACAAGCCCTAATTTTGTATTTTTACCAATGATAGTTATTCTTAAAAATATTATGGTCCATTTTCCTATAGATTTGAATATTCTTTACATTTCCATTTCTTATTCAAAAAGATAAAATTATTATCAAAAATCACTAATCCCAACCTTTTGGAAACAAGAGCCCTAAATGTTCAAATTGATCAAATCCCATTTTAGAACTAGTACTAATAATTATAAAATTAGGATTTATGAAAAAATTATAATATATTTATATGAGAAAATGATTCAATAAGAAGAATCATGATTGCTAGTTTCTTATGTATTATATTTTTATGAATGGGATGCTCAATGTTTTAGGGATTACATGCACATTATAATAAATTAATTACTCGTTTATGTTCCTTGATATTATATGTTTAAATTATTTTCACTGACCAACACCATAAAACATTTGAAAAAAAATATGTCGGACTGAGAATATCAATTACAATCAGCTAGTTTAATTATATTGATTTGGAACCCAAGTAATTTTTTTTTAAAATATAAATTCTGATATAAAATGAATGTATTAAAAAATTGATATAAATGTGTAAATAGTCTTTAAATTATATAATATGTTGGGTTATACAAAATCTAAATAGAAAATATTATGAATATATCATCATAATAAATGGGGGACCCATTATAATTCAATAGGGTCTATTTTAGAATTGTTATGTGCAATAAAAAGCCTTCAATAAAAAATCATAGAACATTCTTGAAAAATTTATCATCATAAGATATAATTAATATAAAAATATTTTAGAGAGATGAAATTATTATTATAGAATAACCTTACAAATGGTAAAAAATTTCTATACTAAAATTAAATCAAATTATTCCAAATGTCGTAAAAATATATATATTTTGATAAATAAATGAATAAGATGATTACAAACAATTTGTTGGGAAGAGTCATGGACTTCTACTTTATAAAACAACTCTTAGATAATGTGTACGATGTCACCACACTGACATCCATATCTTAAATTAGAAAATATATGGAGTTTATATCACACGATAATTATGAATCTATTATTTGGATGTTTGATTCTAGGGGGACCCTATATTTTTATAAAAAATTAATTCATGAATAGAATTAAAAACCTTTTCATACAGATAATATATAATTTTATTAAACATACTTTTAATAGTTGAATTTAAGAGATTAAGGAAAGACTATGTGGCTTTAAGGAATGGATGGTGAATGAATCTGATAATGGTGAAATTGAATAAAGTTGACCACATAATTCCCATTAGGAATGTAAACATGTAGTTTAGACTACACCTCCCATACATTAAAATTACAAATGAAAAATTGGTATTTATGTCACCAATATGGGAAAAAATTTATTTATTGGTAGATTACAAGGAATGTGATATGTTTATAATGTCATCTATGATTATATTTCTTGTCGTGAAAAATCAAAAATTTGTCAGTTTCGCAATGAGTAACTCAAATTCCTGAAATTTTGAGATTCAACAAAAAATATATACAAAACATTGTGTCATCGGGGAATTAAAAAATATAATATTGTTATATTTCTAGAAAACCACAAATGATGTCTTTGGAAGGGGAGGTATAGAATTTTTCATGTTCCATAAATGAGACAAAAAGGACTCAATAAAACCATGGATGAAGAAGGTATAAAACGATCTAAATACAATGAATTTAATCATATTAAATATGTATATTCTTGTTGTTGAGGTTGAAAAATCATTTTAATAATCATTTGAATAGTCATTTCAATGAATACATAGATGTCTTAAAATTATGATGAAATAAAAGAATTTAATTTAATAGTTCTTATACATTTCCAGTAAAAAATTCATCAATATTCCTCATTCCAGAGAGTGTGGAAATTATTTGATGCTAATTACAACAGGGAATGTCATGAATATGTATAACATAATATATAGAACATTATTGATGATAAATAATTAGGGATATTCAAGATGTGGTTGTAAATAGGTATATCTATTTCATTTAGAATCCAAACCATTAGTTTCCCTAAACTAAAAAAATACATAGGTTTACCTTAGTTATTGTTTTATTCTCATAATTCAACATGATATTTAGAATTGGAGAATTATGACATACAAATAGTTGAAGAAATAAATACCAAAAATAAAATTATTCAATATTGACGAATTCAATGTCATTTTTCTAACTATGGTTAAGGATGGTATCCAACAATACCCAATGAACAAAATTAATTCATAAAAAGGAAATGTGTATACTAGATAAAATATAGGGAAATATCGTCATATTAGACATTATTGTTTTCTAATAGACCACCCTCAAAATAGGTCTGTAATTACCCTTGTTAAATAAAGTGAGTATTTTTATTGTTCTTGTAAACCTAATTCCATCAACATATGTAAGAACATCAAATCTATTCTAAATTCTATAAATAGTTGGGAAATTTTTATCATTGTTAAATCAGACATGAACTGAAACTTGTAGATAATCTAAATAACAGTAAATAAACATCAATGAATTCAAGTGTTTTTAATGGGATATATACATAATAATAATTACCCATTTTCATACCTCTACAAATATAGTTTCTAATATTGTCACATTATCCATCTACTAAAACATAATAAGGACCTCAACATTATAAGCCTTAAATGATTCTTAGTGGTATCGAAATTCACCAACCACAAATAATATTTTCAATGCGATGAAAAATGCCGATTATATATCCATAACCGTTATCCCATTACATCTGGAATGATTCTTTTCAATTATTTATCCCATAAAAACAACATTGTATAAATTTTGGTAATCAAAATTAAAATCAGTATAATGTTTTTCCTAGAATCCCATGAAAATATAAATTTTTAGATATATATTATTCCATACGCAGTGCATATAATTATGGTGACAAAATTTCTTGGTTATTCATAGATAATACTATGAAATGTATTGTTATAAAACTATATCATTATCATCCTATAAATTTCCATTGTGATGAAAAATTGGCACTACAACACCAAAATAAAGACCCATTGTTGGGAGGATTCAAAATGAAAACAACATAAATAAAGAAATTATTTTGGTCATATGACCTTTAATTATTGATATTGTGAAATTTCTCTCAAGAGGGATGTGAAATTTCATCTAAGTGTCGTATATATAAATATATCATTTAGTGATATATGGTCATATTAGTCTTGAATTTTTTAAAAAGAACACATTAAAAACTGGTTTTGAAGAATTACATCATGGATTATTTTAATGGCTCTATGAGGTTTATAGAATACTAATTTCGTACATATTTTAATGAATATTATATATATTCTGAATGGTGGAAACAACAAGAAATTTTCTAAGTATGTATAACATAATTTGGATATAAGGTTTTAGTTAATCTGATAAGAATTTATTATAAGGTAATTTTTTTAATAATTAATATTGGGATATCCATTGACAATTCTTACCAATATTCATCCATATACATATGTAGTATCCAATGAATTCACATTTAAAATTTCCCAAAACATAAATAACATATAATCATGAGTATCTAGAAAATGATTCTTAGTGTAATCAAACTGTAACATCATTGAATATTGATTTTCGTGGTTCTAATATGTTCAATTCATATATCCTTTAAATTAATAACATTATAACAATAATTATTATCATCATTTATTAGACTCATGTCAAAATAAATATTAAGAAAATCTCATAAATTAAAAAAATATCAGTCAAATTAACGTCTAATGATCCATAAAAATTAATATTTTTAGATCTAAAATTTTATTAAATTTTCTTTTGGTTTTGGTCGGATAATGAACTAGTTCAGCATATTCAACCCTTAATCCCAAATAATTACACATGCACAACTTTACTTCACAACCACACCATTGTTTTTCAATATATTTCCAACTGGAATTTTTATTTAAGTATAGATCCAAAATAAGATGATTTAATGTATGGGTTCAAAAGGATAACAATAGAAATAATATTATATTTAGGTGTATAAGACCCTTTATTTTTTCACTTTATGAAATGTATTCGATATTGAATTTGAATCATCACCACTTTGAAATTATTTTTCTACCTTATAATTCATAATTTTTTTTCAAAATTACAACTATTAATTATTACGTGATTTTTAACCATTTTTACATTATTAAAAACTAAAATCAATGGGCCTATATAACATAAAAACCTTAAAAATTCAATAAAATTACATATCTATCATATCAATTTTAAAATGGGGTCCACATTTCCATATCCAACTATTATCAAAATAAATACTTCACAAACCACCAACCACAATAGTCCGTCTATTCTTAATTTCATACATGCACTAGTTATAAATCATGGAATACACATTTAAATGAATTTAAATAATAATAAATCCAAAAAATCCATCCAATACATTCTAATTTCAATTTTATATTGAATTTACACATTTGGTAAAATTAATACCTAGTCTCCAAAACCTTCCTATAAAAAATATAATTCCGTATAAAACTAAATTAATGATATAAAAAGATTCATTTTTTTATTTGAGATACATTTATATAATGATATTCTAGTATTATAGAATTTTCCTATAGTTAGGGATCACATTACCTTTCCCTACCACCCATCACAACTCTACACATAATGATATCAGATGTTCATCATAGATCACCTGATGAAAACAAGCATAAATATTCACACATGTATCCCATATAGAGAATATTAATTTCTATCAAATAATTTAATTAAATTTATTAATAACCAATATAATAGTTTTCAAAAAGAATCATTAATTCAGTCATAAAATTGAAGTTTGACAAAAAAAATTAATTGTATAAATACATATATAAATTATTATAACTCCTGATATACCAAATATTTAAACATCCATAAAACATAAATATAAACTTCAACTAGATTAAAAAAGGGAAATTAAAAAAACTGAAATTTAATTTGAATAAAATAGAATAAAACACCCATTAAAACCACTTGAAATACCATAGATGATGAATACATAACAGTTCAACATTACCAATACTAATTATACTTACTTTATTACCAACCTATAAACCCCAATTTTAAGTTAAATGAATATGACCCATATAGTTAACATATATAGTAAATGTAACTATAATTTTAAATTCATGGGATAATAAAAATTGGTTTCATCATTTTCATTCACAGAAGCCTGTAAGTTTTTATTATGCACTTTTTGTAATAGATTGATGAATAAATTCATATTAAATATATATATATAAATATATATTTAATATGATGTAAAAAAATTTATCCACTCGTTTTTATATTGGTATGTAGTGGGAATTATTGGTTCTATGAAAAATATTTTTTGATTATATGACATTGGAATAATTCTCATAGGGATGCGGGTCTCTAGTTTTGTAAAGGGATTTTTCTAAAATAGGATTTTGATGGGTTGTATTTAATATAGGATGTGTTGGTACAAGTATTCCTCAATAAATAACATGGGCTTAGAAGATGGAGATTAATCATAGTGTTTAGGTGTGGCAAGACTAATATATTTCCCAAAGATCATGTTGAATGGAGATAATTCATTAACCATTGTTAATAAGTCAAACTAACCACTTGTAGTAGTAATACAGATACCTCACAATAATTCAATAACATAACATTCTATTTAATTAAGCTATGGTGACATGTGACCATGTTATAGAAACGAAACCTAATAGAATCAAATTGAATCCCCATACATAGACCATAACTTACCCACAATTAATCAATATATCATATTATATAGAAAAATAATAGTTTAAATAAACATAGAATGATCAGTATTTTCGTGTTTGGATAATCCTACACACCCCGACACATAAGTATCTACCGATAAAATATTTTCCAATATTTAAAATATGTATGTTACAACTCATTCACCCAACATTAGATCCTTTAGTTTTGGTACCTTATAATTTTGCGACATCATAAAACCATAAAATAAATTATATGTAAATTTAAAAAAATTATTTAATATGTAATATGTGGTTGATAATGTTTTCCTTATAACTTTAAAGAATCACCTTATATGAACCTCATTAAAATAATCACTTATGTATGTATCAAATGTTTTTTCCTGCCAAAGCATTTTTAAATGATGTATTTTATTTCATTACGATGATATATTTTTTTATTAGATTCAATTAATTATGTATTAAAATTCCCATCACAATCATCAAAACATAATGTTTTGTGGTAAATGCAACATTATTTTTTAAACAACATTTTTCTACGAACACTGTTGTGTTTTGTGGGAATTTTATACAACTCAAATATATATTAATTGATCATAAAAACTCACCCAAGATTTATATAATGTTGAATTGAAAAATTAATATAAAATAAATAAACATCATTAGAAAAAAATCAATAATTATTTATCTATTTTTCTTGATGAACACCATGAAAATATAGTAATTGATTCCTATTTTTGTTTTGATTAACCAGTAGTGTGAATCTCAAAATTAATCAGAAATATTTTCCCCCATCACATGTTCTTCTAGAAACACATTAATATTAAAGGAGATATATTTAATTAGAGATTTCACTAAAATGTTGTCTATTTAATAAATATGTATTCATGTGATGTTTCACCCATATTATATTGTAACCCTATATAATGATATACACTCCAAATATATGTGATGATTCGAACTTTTATTTGGATTGGGAAGGTGAAACATGGTTTTTTTAACGGAAAGGTGTCAGCCTCCGAACGTAATTACAACCAATTATCAAAACATAATCTGATTAATTCAATCCAATCCTTAACTCTCTTACTTAGTAATATAATGTATTAGATGGTTAAATGGAATTTCATCCATTGAAAATATTATATGAAATAATTGTATATATCAACTGTAGAATACAACTATTGTTTCATTGTGTTGTATGATTAAAGGAAACCAATTTTTAATTTTACAACACATCTTTCCCATAATTATAGTATCATAAATCACAATAGATTTATTATAAATATTCTATTTTTTTTACCAGATTTAAATTTATTCATTTTAATTTTTGGAATGCACACATGTTCCACTTTATTATTCATGAAGAAAATGGTAGGAAATTGAATGAATTTTTCATGGTGGCCATTTTTTATTCATGTTCCTAGTATTTAATTGTTTTTTTTCATTTAAATTTTTTAAATCATTATTAATTATGACACATAAAATAAGATACCCAAACAATTGATCCCAGAAGGATAATTACATAAAATTAGAGCGACAAACATTCCCTTACACCATCAAAACATTTATGAGATGATGATTAAAATATATATTATCACTAAAATTTCACAAGTAAATAAATAATTACAATTTAAACCATCGATTAAAAACACCAATGGAATTATTGTGTATTCCCATACTTATACCATGAAAACAATCCAGAACTCCCTCTATAACCATACCAATGATCTGACGTCCCTTTTGGTTAATGATAATTTATATTCGAATGACCAGACAATGAACTTGGATGCCACGGATGGTTGGACCCAGAACCTTTAATTGTTTAGTGGAATTAAATTCTAAAGCCAACTATATACTTATATCATTAGTGTGCATTGATGGGGTACCACTAGGGACAATAGATTGAGTGCTGGAGAAGGGTTTCCATAGAGAGGTATTCCCTATCACATATACACATTGATTAGTTGAATGGATTGGTTGATAGAATGGTATTATCATATGTGGTAATGTGGTTGATGATTCTAAATTTATCAATAGATATCAGGTGACTGAAACCTTGTAACTGAAATATGACAAAGATAAGGGCCTCAGGTAGGATTAGTAGGCTCTGATCGAATCATCCCATTTAATATTCAACAAAGGATATTACTATTGTGGTTAGATCTTCTAGAGTATTATATATTCCATCATTGCATCACTCATATTATAATTCATCTTGTTAGGATTACTGTATGGTAATATATCCAATTCTAATGAGTCTTATTATAGAGGAATGACGATATGAGGCTAACTATAAAGACCACAACCCTTGTTTCCCAACATTGGATCGATGTTTTTTTACACATCAATTTATAAAATAATTGAATACAATTGTAATGAATATTTTATTATCTTTATATAAATATATAAAAATTTAAAAGTTACATTATAATATAAATGGAAAGGGACAATATTTCTACTTTATTAGAGATCCCCACAAATATTTAGATTATCCCCAATAGTAATTCATAATATAAATATTTTCACCATAAAGAAAATTAAAAAATTAAAATGATGGATACCATATGACCAGTAATGGTATACAATATTGTAAAATCCAGATTAAATAAACATAAAAAATAAGGAATGGGGAATATTTAAGGCAAATCCCACTTCAACAAAAAATTGATCATAATATTAAATTAATAAAAGATGATACAAATAATGTAATATAAATAATCACATAAGAAAGATAAATAACCATGTTTATTATACTATTCAAAAAATCACAGGGAATATTAGTAGATATTAACCTAAATAAGGAATGCATAATTTGGGGCATCATAAACAACCATCAGGGCTTTGTGCGAAGATTCTATTTCAATGGGTAATTGAGTATAGTAATTCATATGTTAGATACTCATGCATTAAGGGGATATAGAGAATGAAAATCATGAATTGAAATGTATAACTCATTCCTCTAATGAAAGGGTTTGAATATAGGCAACATAGACATTCATATTGAATATAGGATAGGAACTTTTTTAAAAAAGTACATTTAAAATAACCTACAACATAATCCTTTAGGAGTAATAATGTGAATAGAATCAAAATAGTACATTCCAAAAAATAACCATATTACCTTAATTAAAATACAGTAATTGGTATCACAATAGATCTATGTAAATAAATCAAAGGATTAAATATATGATATTTAAATAGATAAAAATATTTTCATAAAATCATTGTGGGGTTTTTTAGAAAAATATGCTTTTTACATGGAAAGAATAGTTCTTTTGGAAAATAATTATTATTTTACATAAAATAATATTTTAAACATTTATATCTCATAAATAATATTTAAATTATGTTATAACATGTAAAAAGTGTTTCTATGAATCTTTATAAATGGTCCACAGTAGGGCGGTTTGACGAAAAAATATAACAGAATCATTAAAGAGGGAAAATGAATAAATGTTGGAATAAACATAAAATTTAACAAAGATAGTTTTTTTATAATTAAAATATATATTTAATAAAAAATATTAAATTCTTAATATATATTATGTAGTGTACTTGAAAATCACTATGAAACTCAGATGTTGCCCCTAATCAGGCTTTCTTATAAGGAAGAATTGATATGGGAACGTTATCAAAAAATTATTTTTGATTAAAAATGATGAATTAATTTAATTAAATATGACTTTAACATAAAAATATTTTCTTTTTAAATAAATACAATTAATAATTACATTGTGGTAAATATAGAGAATGCATCACTTGATGAAAAAATGGATGTTTTTGGAGAAATATCTTATAACTATGTAATCATTTTAAACGTATTCAGAAAAAAATTTATTATTATTAAATGATTAATTGAATACCATGAAGATAATTATATTAAATGTATGACTCATCAAATTTATGTATTCATTCACCATATATATGAAATTCTGGTGAAAAAAATTATCACTAAAATAATTCTAAATGAGAAAACCCACAACTTATGTGCTAAATGTTTCTTTGCATCCATTAAATATAATAGAAAATAAAATTAGATTATCGATAACATTATTTCAATACAATTTCAACATGTATTATAGTTAGTAACATTTAATTATGTTCCTTTATTTTCTTTTAAATGTGTTTTGACATTCAATTTCATCATTTCAGAGTTTTATTTCCTTAGTTGTTATGATTGGTTCACATGTATACATGTTTGGAAGATCATGTAAAATGGGAATTATTATAAATAAATGAATGTATATGTTAATAATATTATAAATAATATTAATTGGTATTATATATCTTTGTTTTTTATATTTTAATATGATACATTAGTTAAAATTTCAATGATAAACAATTTGGATTTTTTTGGGGGGTTTTTCAGTCATCATGCACTACTTTTGTTTTATTAATTAATATGATCTATATATACTAGTTCCAGGACATTATATATGTTTTAATATACAGTTTAAATTTTATTAACAATTATAATGATATTATGATGGGCCACGATGATTTTATTAGAATGTTTTCAAACATCAAGCATGAATGTGGTGAATCGATGCCTCATAGATGATGTTTTCATTTTTTGAACATAATGGATAGGGGAAGTGGTCTGAAGAATATTCTTCTTCAAAAAAAATTAGAATTATATTTTCTATTTAATATTTTTATTTTCAAGTAACATGCATA
Source organism: Viscum album (assembly GCA_963277665.1). Classification (NCBI taxonomy): domain Eukaryota; kingdom Viridiplantae; phylum Streptophyta; class Magnoliopsida; order Santalales; family Viscaceae; genus Viscum; species Viscum album. Next base: position 559,869,450 of record OY728147.1, on the reverse strand, counting down.
ATGGGAGGTGAGGATAAGATAATAATAAAAAAAGAAAATGAATGAGGATTTGACCTATTAAAAATACTCACCTTCAGAACCTCCATATAAAAATTAGATTCTATAATTTGTGGACGAAAATTTATCATGGTTGTCGATCAGGGGTAATGGAATAATATTGGGATGAAATTGGACAAGATTCACGTCTTTGATGGATTGAGGATAAGATGTGGTGTGGGGTGGTATCTATATTTGGAAGAGAGGGTAGTTTATATTATAATGTTTATTTTTTATAAGTTTGGATCAGGGATATAAATAGTAATTATTACGAAGATAAATTATAGTAATTATACAATAATAGTATGATATAATTTTTCTTACATCATCCATACAACAACAATTACTAAAATGTTCATTTTTTACATATAATGTAAAATACTTAAATTGTCGTATTTCATTTTTTACCAAAAAATTAAATATTTTTTAAAAAACCAATAGAAAACAAAATGCATTTATTGAAATGTAGAATTCAAAAATTAAATCCATTTTATAAAATAAATTTTTAAATATTATATATTTATTTAATAATTTAAATCATCATTTATTAGAAAACTACAGATTTTTAAATTAAAATTGGTTTTATAAAACATTTTCATATTAATTATGGTCAGTTAAAATTATCATATAATAATAAGATAGAAAAATATCAGTATTGTATTTTTTTTTAAAATATTATTCCCTTTTAAAACATTATATTAATTATAAAACTGTAAATAAAAATCTAAGCTTTACAAAATTATAAACACATAATTTATCATTTTCAATACATTTTATTACTTATTCCATGATATAATTAAATCATATTTTCATATACAGGATACCAATATTTTTTTTAAATATTTTAATGGTTGAGTTACTATTTAAACCATAAAAATAATATTAGTATAAAAAGAGAATGTTTTATAAAAATCATCATTATCACAATAAACTGGAAAATAAATATTTTTATATAAATTTAATAAACACAACATAATATATTTTTGACATTAAATTTATATTAATTAATATAATTTTTTTCTATAGAATTTATAAAACTTCCATGATTTCGTGTTAAATCATGTTTTCCATTAAAACGTTGTAAAACTGTATTTATAAAAATTAGTCTTCAATGCATAACATTTTAGATAATCTTATATTAATCCTAAAAGAATATTATTTGAATGTAATAACTTTTTATAAAATTGTAATTGAAAAATATAATTTTTATAATTCACTAATTTTATTCATTTATTTTATTTATATAAAATTCAACCATTGTCATTAAAATAGTTTTTATAATAACATGCTGATTTTGTCCAATTTTTTTCACTTCTAATTGACTAGTAACAAAGTAATTGTTTTTATTAAAAAAATTAAACACTATACTATTAATTGAAATAATATATTTATTTCCCTCCATTCCTATGTGTAGGTGCTAACTATAACAATAATTAAATTTAATCATTTAGTTGTGCTATGGGTTCTGTTTCATGTACACTATCGAAGATGATAAATTTAAAAGGATAAATATCATTAAATATTGAGGTATTACATTCTTCCCACCATCAATAAATCCTTTTTCTAAAATTTAAATTTTCTCTTCAAAAAAATAATCCTTACGGTTGACAATTTATCTCTGGAAATCCCACATTGGGAAAAGGGTTTATAAAAAACATCTTTAAAAGGTATTGAGGAACCTTGAGTCAACAAAAAATTAGGATTCTGAAATATTATAATATTTTTGAAAATATTTTTATAGAATAACAATACTAATATCATGATGTGGTGGAGGTTCTGAGAGAACATGTTCATTATAATTTCTACCAACACAAAATCAAAAAAATCATTATTGGTTAAATCAAAATTGATTTCTTAGAATAAAATATGATTGAATGATATTTATGTTTTAATATCTCATTCCCAATGTTGGGGGTTTCTATTAATATCCAGAGAAGATCATGAAAAAATAAAATCACATGATTCCAATCCATTTCATAGGCTCATCCTCTTGTTTATGCATCGATATATCTCCTTTTAATTTCATGAAATGAAATATTGATAATCAAGATAAATTATTAGTCATGAAAAAATTTCAATATATGATCAATAAGTAACTATTTATTCTTTTAAATGTATACTAATATGATAAATGATATGTCATGTTATCCAATATGATAAATCAATCAGTAATTTAAATCAATTTTTTCTTGACAGCAATAAATGTGTAGTTATCCATAATAACCCTAGAGAATTTTAATGTCCAAATTCAGAGATGTAAGATTTAAGAAGAAAATTTTCATAACATAAAATTTTTCCTAAAAACATTATGCATCACTTATTATCTCTTTCCAACAATTTCAATACCTTTATTACCCTTTAAACCTTATTAAAATCACACATTCTTCCAAAAATAAAATATCTGGTTAGTTTTCTAACAAAACATCTAATATTACTAGAATAACATAATCCACTAGTTCACTAACCAATTTCATGGTCACCAATACTATACATAATAATATATTTAGGGTAATAATTCCCATTTAATGTGTCTTTATGAAGATCAACATAAAATAGAGTCACTTATCATGATTACAGGTGTTATTCGTCGCATGAATCCAATTCCTAGAAAAATAAATACAATAGTAAAATCCATATATATCATAATACTTATAAAGAGATAATTAGTGTCAAGCACACATTTCATAATTCATGAATTAAAAAATTCATATTAATGATTTATCTTCATCAATAGAAAATTGAACTAATTTCCACCATTGATCCACATCTATTGAGAGATGATAAGCTGCCACGATAACCATCCCCCATTCCCTAAATCCCAATTAACGAAACATATTATATATGGAACAAATCAACTTCACTTATAAAAACAGGGTTGTATTAGAAATTAAAAATGAGTGTTGGTGTCAAATGAAGTAGTCTATCATTGTTATACCATGTTGTGGTTCAGGAAACACTACCCATGTAAGTTTATACTCATATCCTAATTCAATTTTCTCAGAGCAGTTATAATATGTTTAGTTGTATTTTCATATCTATGTCCCGAATCAATAGCTTTTATACAACGTATAAACCTATAAGGAATACATGATTTGATATGGTTTCCATTCATTCCTCTATGCTTCAGTTCTAAATAAGGTCACACATTAAATTAAATATTCTCATTTTTAAACATAACATGTATTCTAAAACTATTGATACACATAATATAAATTTTCAATTTAGATATAACAAATCAATAAAAAATAACCTCAGTTACATTGGTAAAAATTAAAAACTAAATTATAAGGTTTTATTTCATTGATATATGTTTTCCTATATGCAGTTTACAAATTTTCTAATAAGTAACCAATGATACGAACAACAAAGAACCTTATCCTAGCAGCTCAGATCCAGTGACTTACGTTGCTACAATATCATATTTAAAAGATTATATTCTCATGGGAACGAATAGTATAGTTGATTTGGAAACCCATCTAGAAACGTAAATGAAACATTATATTGTGAATGGAAAGATACAATATAAAAACTCCATTGTAATCCCACAAAAACAGTTTTATCATCCATACAACTTACTAATAATATATATCTATAGTTCCTGGGTAACATAAATCATTTTTAATTGTTGATATCATATAATTTGTAAGGGTATGAAATATAGTATAGTCTATCATAAATAAACATTAAAAATAATGCAAGTTAAATAAATTATACCACATTCCATTAAATCACATACTTGAGCATAATATTGAAGGAATACAAGATGATCCAAATAATTCTATATAAATAATAAAAAAAGAATGGTAATTAACCATGGATATTCTAATAGTCAAAAATAAAATGGATTATCTATAAATATTTTCAAATTGAGGGAATACATAATGCTAGACATCATAAAAAGGATTTCATGTATTTGTTCATAGAATATACCTAAATGGGAAAAAACATGGTATAGTTTTTGTCATGAAATCTAATGATGCATCAAGAGGATTTAGTGGTCCATACCCCTCACTAACCCAGTCCAATGTATTCCTAATATGAATGTGGTGGATAATAATCAACACATTCATTCATATTGAGTCTAAAATTTGAAATATTAATAATATTTCTCAAATGATAAATATAATCATAAACCATAAATAGTAATATATCGAATGGTATCGAGATGGTACATCCACATAAATAACCAAAAAACATTCAATAAAATAATGAGTATGGTAATATAAGGTACAATCCCAATAAATCATACTAGTCAACCATGATGTTGAAATAGATGATAATATTATGATAAAATCATTTAGGAATTATTGAGAGAAATACTGATTTTACCTAGAAGGAAGAGTTGATTTGGATTTTCAATTTTATTTGTCATTAAATCATATATTAAAATTTTAAATATCAATAATTATGTCAAAAATATTTGAAAACATTTCAAATTTTCTTTAGGAAACATTAGAAATTGGAAACCTCAGTACGATACAAGGAAAAATACAAAAGTTTCATTAAAGTGGATTAAGGAATAAATATTTCCATAAAATCATAAATGATATAAGATATTTTTTCATGTTATAATGGTTGATTTTAGAAAACTATAGGTTACCTGAAACATATTATGGAGTACACATGAAAAATTATATGAAACGTGTAAGTCCCCTTTAATCAAGCATCCATAATGGGAGGAATTGAGAATAAAACCTTATAAAATGTATATTTACCATAAATTTATGAAAAATATAGATCATAAAATATGTTATGAACATAAAACCAGAACATATTATAGTTACATAAGAATAATTAATAATTACATTGGGATAATGATAGGGAAAGTGTTACCCAATGGAAAAAGTAATGTTTAGAGAGAAATTCCTAAGCATTGTAACTAGACCCTCAATTAACCTACTAATCCCAATTCAATACTCATATTAATGTTTTAAAAAATAATTGACATAGAAATCCATATCTGAAGTAGGATATAAAATATTTATTGCATTCCCCTTAAAATTAACATAATCGTAGAACAATGAGAGGAATTTTGTGAATTTTATTGAGATAGTACATCTGAAAAAAGGGCCAGAACCCAATAAATAAAACATGGTAGATGGGAACATAATAGATAAATTTTTAAAAATCATAGGATTCCAAATATGGTGTCCATGTATATTACATTATTCTGGTAAAATCAATACAAATTTGTTAAAGAAATTTAAATATTTAATATTAATGAATATGTTTTTTCAAAATTAATTTTATATGTTCTAAAACAATTATTTACCCGTATATATATCATCAATAATGACTAACTAAGTGAAAAATTTTAAAAATTGTTTTTTAGAAACATCAGTATTGGGACACATGAGAGGAATTTGAGCTAAAATATAAAAGACATCTTAAATAGAAAAAAAACATAAATTATTATCATAAAAAATGATCTTAGATAGTTTTTCATTATATAATTATTGATTTTAGAAATATATTTTCAGAATAAAACATAATATAATGTTCATTTTAAAATTTTATAGAAACATTAAAGTTTTCTTTAGTTAGTCTTGCTTAATAGAAGGAATTGATATGGGATCATTATACAACATGCATCTCATGTTAATGAACAACATTTTATACTGATAACTAATTGTTGAACATAATACAATAACATCGGAGGATTATATATGAGTAATTAATAATAATATTGGTTTAATGTTATATAAAAAGGACCTGAAAAAAAATGATGTACATGGAGAAATCCCTTACCACTATGCAATCAATTGAATTGTACACCCAATAAAATTAATATTAACATAATGAAACATTGAATAAAATGAAAATAAATAGTTTTGTTATATGATATATCAAATTTACAAATACGTAAATGAATAAAAATAAATATTATGTATTAATGCATATCTCAGGGAAATAAATGTGAGATGAAAAAACCCTTACCATATGTCTGAAATTGTCTCTCACTTTCAATTAATGTACTACATAATGAAATTAGATTAACTAATAATTTATCTCAGAACCACATAAAAATTATATTATTTTTTATTACATTATTCAGTTCATTTTGGCCTTTTTGATTAGTTATAAGATTCAATTAGGTCATTCATGAGTGTTAGTTTCCTTGGTTTTCATGATCGGTTCACATGTATACATGTATGAAAGATCATGAAAATGTGAATATATATACATTTTTAAGTTATCTATTATTAATTAATATAAATAAAATTAAATGTTATTATATATATTTTGATCTATATATTAGTATAATCCATTGGATAAAAAGATAAGAAAAACCATCTGAAATGTTTTGGTTCTTTTTCAATCATCACCCACTAGATCTGTATAATAATATAATATAACGTTTATATACTAGACCATGGACACTAACTATGTTATAATATAAATTATAAAATACTTTTTAACAATTAAAATGGTCTTAGCACGACACATGATGTCATTAATTAACAGAGAACAATCATCTTCCACTTCAGTGGTGACTCGACACCTAACAGATGATGTTTTCAAATTTAGAAAAAAAGGGAGAAGAGAAGAGTATTGATCAAGGATATTCAATTAACATAATAAAAGTACAGTATATATAATATACTAGATTTATTAGGTAAAATTAATTATATTTTGTTAGGGTAGGATAATAAATGAAAATAAAATAAAATTAAATAAAATAATACCACAGAGGATTCCACTTGTTGACCATATTATTCTTGATAACCTCCTTTGGTGATATCAGGTTTGTTTTTTTATAGATAAGACTCATAGATTTGGTGGAGATAAATGGGATGTGTGTTGGGAATAAATTTTACAATCATAATATATTGGAATGTTTGAGGAGAATTGGTGGTGATGAGTGGTACTTACCGTTAGACGAGAAGCGTGAGTTCGATTATTTTATTCATTTATCTATTTTTTTCATAGGAATACCAAAAGGGATGATTTTAATTACTAAATACAATAAAAATAGAATAATAATTAATGAGATTTCCGAATTCATCATCTATAAATAAACAATGATTAAAAAATTAATTTATTTACATATAATATTAAAATATATAATTTACCATATTTATATATTCACAAAAAACGAAAATATTTTAGAAAGACCACATAAATTTACCCATACGAGTTTTCATTTTTTTAGAAATAATAAATGGACTCCATTTTGTGAAAATAGTTTTCATAATATGAAAATTTTAATTTTTATATTAAATCATCATTAATTCAAAAAATTCTAATTTAAATTTTTTAATAGATTTTATGACAATTTAAAATAAAAATTAAGGACCCATAAAATAATATTATAATAATTGGGGAAAAAATTAATTTTTTATTCTATTTAATGAAATTAATTTTATTATAAATCATTATATAAATTATATAATTGTAAATAAACATTTAAACTTTTAAGAAAACCAACACTTAATGTATCATTTCTAAAACATTTATTTACATATTTCATGATTTATATATATCATATATTTATATATAACACACAAAATTTTTAATTTTCTTTATTAGGTGTGGATATTATTCTAATAATAAATATGAAATTAATATATCAAAATGAATTGTTTAATAAATATCGTGACTATTATCTATTCACTAGAAAATACATATTTTCGGTAAAATTCCAAATGTTATGAGTAAACTAAAATTTTAAATTCAATGTTTGATAATGATGATAATTTTGTCAATTTTAATTTTTAAAAATGTAATTTTTTTCTAAATCAAGTTGACTATAAAAATGTGGTAAAACACACATCATAAAAAATATAGACTTCTGAGGTTAATATTTGAAATATTTATATATCAATCATATAAAATATATTAGTTTACTTTAATAAAATTAATTGAATACGTAACATATAAATTTAATTTTTATTTTATAGTAATTGTGATTATTTAAATTTATTAACATCAAATGGAATTGGGGTAATGGAAATGTTTTTGTATAAAAACAAGTCCATTATGTTTAATTAATTTTTATTTACATTTAAAACTATTTCATCAAAAGAAAATTATTGTTATAAACATGTGTAGTCTATATTTTTATTTTTTAGATGATTACATTAATTACATTCATTCCAATGGCTAGATGATAAGTACAATAATAATAATATATAATAATTTTTTAAGATCATCATTCTATATAATGTCACTATTAATGAATATAAAATCAAAAAATAGACATAACATAAAATCATGAGTGTTTAAATTAAATTCTAGGAATATTGGGATGAAATTTCAAAAAATGTTTTCTGTAAGGAAATATTGTGTAAAAATTAGGACTGAGAAGATCCCACTGAGATGTTGGTGTAAATAATACACTACCATCTAGATTACTATAAATCATTATGTGTAGAGTATAAAATTTTTAGGGAGGTATCAGAACAGAATCTATAATAGTTTTAAAAATAAAACATACATGGAAATTATTTACATTCATATTTTTGTCAGTTGGTATGTTAACCATACAGAGAATCACTCATCCTAGATAAGCATGCAATGAAAATCTCTTTAGGTCTACCATGAATATCTGAAAAGAAAAACCATAATAAATGAAAATCGATACAAATTAAACAAATAAACTATTAAGTCCAGAAAATTTCAAGGAAATTTTATTCATAAATACATTATAATTTTACAAGTCTATGGCTTCTGATGGAACATGATTCTGAGGCCCAGTGTGCCCGGAATCAATTTTTGATGTTTAGCTCGTGTGCGTTTAGTAATCGAATGAGCGGGATTTTCTATCATTTGAACTGGTGCTCTGAATTGAAATTCGAGGGCACCAATGAACTCGCAACGTCGGTAATTTCTTAAGAGGTCCTTTACCACGGTTGCGTTTGAATTGTAGGAGAAGTAAAAATTTGTGGATTAAATGAGAAGTGAATAAAATTGTGGGACTATTTTATTTTTATATCTAAAGTTGTTATATCCTACATGGGGGAGTTGGGATGGGACCCACAATCTTCTAACTACCCATGTGAGGATATTAGTGACGTGGGGCCCACACGAGCCCCAACCTTTATTTTTCCCTAATCTTCTTAATCCCCCTCTTAAAATTTTAAACGCCTCATAACTTGTGATACCTTACCGCTTCCTCTCTCTCTCCCTCTTAACTCTATCCAAAACACTTTAATCAATTAACTGAACCACTTCAATTAATTAATTTACTATATGAAATTTAACTTTTAAAATTCTTGGGATGATTAAATAAAATAAGGATAAGACTTATTTTTTTTGGGGTTGTAAATTGTTGTGTGGGGAATAAATTGGAGAGATCTCTTGAGTTTCTAAGAACGGTTCGTCTACTTTGTAGAAGAAGACCAACTCTCCGACGAAGAACATCGTCTCGGCGAACCCGGTTTATCCTTCCTCTTCTTCCTCCGCGACAAGAGAGGAGACACTGACGTAGGATCTTGGAAATTGGGACTCGCCATTAGTTTTTCTCTCCATGATAAAAGAGGATATGTCACTACATCGGGTGGACACCGACGATGACAGAAATGACACAGTCATCCATGGTGCTTGGAAACCGTGAACATAATTTCGAGTTCGGGTGTTTTATTCCAATTTTTTTTGAATAAAAATTGTTTGTTGTTCTTTTTGAAATATTGTTCATCTTCGCTCAAATGTTATCACCTAACGTGGAGGGCACGGGCCGAACAAACATGGCCCAACGACCCTTCGTCGTATCTTGATCTTTTTCAGAATTGGAAACTGGAGGTGGAAAAAGAATGACGTCATCGCGTCGTGCTAGAAACATGGAAAAGAAAACCAGCGTCGTCATGCCGGTTGTGCAGGAGGAACCACGAACCGCTACACAGGCCGCTTCGGTAGAGGAACCGACAGGCCGAGCAGAGCTGGACCGCAGCGTCAGGAGGGCACCGCGCTGGAATACCGACGGCTCGCCCATGCGGGCCGCATGCGCATAGGACCGGCCGGTTTGGGGAAGGGTGACACTGATAGGTGCCGCCAGGGCATAAAACCAAGGGGGGTGCCCCCCAGAACCCGCTTGGCCTTAGACAGAGACACTTGTCTAGTCGAACATGCCAGCCGGGCAACACACCCAAACGGGCCACCCCGGGCCGTGCCCGGCCGCACCCGGCCAGGTCGGGCCGTGCCCCACTAGGCCGAGTTGTGTATTCCTTTGGTCCACTCTGACTCCCCTGCTGGGTCAGACCCGTCAAACTGGGTTAACCCGACCCGTCGGCCCACTGGGCAAAACGGGTCGGGCCTATTAATCACTTAAACATGAACCACTTAAAGACCGCGCATCCGATCGACGCGCTTTCTGCGGCACTAGACCCTTTTCGATGAGAAGGTTATTTTACAATAATCTAAGAGATTATTGGACGAATATGGATATCATCCTGGTTAGAAATGAGCATATTTTTTTCTGGCCCCCCTGATCAGCAAAGCCTTTATCTCTCAGACAGGGCGTCCGATTCACACGACGTCTGTTGCGTTGTGTTTCTATTGAAGAGACAGAACATTGTGATAGATACAATATCTACTTTGTGAAAGTTTATGTATGGACCCTCTTTGCCTGTGGAGCGGACCCTCACAGAATCGAGCGTGCTGTGGGTAGCAACCCTAGATCTAACTACGACTGTGACGACGATGATGACATTACGTGGATCCTTCGTGGGTTATGTAGGGAGGAATACTGTACTTGGATCCTCCATGGGTTCGACATTGATTACGACTGTACATGGATCTTATGTGGGTTCAATAGTGATGGGTACTATACTTGGATCCTATGTGGGTTTGGAAGCGACGACTTCTGTACTTGGATCCTACGTGGGTTTGGCAGAGGAGATGATTTAGAGGCTACATCTAATCATCTCCACCCCTATTCATGAGATGTATAACTGTGTGAGATGAGTCTTGACTTTCAATCATTAACATTGGTATGGTTGACTTCGTTCCTGTGTGGACTGGTTGTTCATGGGCTTGAATGTTGGTGTCGTACTGCGATTGTTGACTTAGGAATAGGTATGGGCATATACCAAAGTAGAGTTGGTTGATAATTCATGTTTGTATCTTTCCTTTTTGGATTATCCTTTGTGGATTATTAGAGACCTTCAGGGGTCTCGGGGTCCCCACTGAGTATCGTATACTCACCTCTACACGGGTTATGCCCGCACTACGTTGTGTTGGATGCAGACGAGAAACAGTGCTGATCGTGGTTGAGGCTTGTAGAGCAAGACAGTATTCGTAGGTTGACAATCAGGTAGGACATACACGGATCAGACGGACGGACTCAAGGAGCTGTGGAGACCATCTGTACCCACCCTTTAGGTGGGGTTTCCAGAGGATGACTCAGTGGTTGATGCTTTACTTTTCACCAGTTTTACTTTAGTTTTCTCAGTTGTACTATACTTTTAGTTGGGTTTTTATACTGGCCCACATACTTTCCAGCACCTACTTTTGTACTTAGTTTACTTTGTGTTACCCCGGATTGCGTACTCTATTGTGTTTGTTTACTTGTGTAAAGGCAATGCCTTGACATTTATCAGGAATTACACCTTTGGTGATAGTTGCTAGCCCATGGCCTATGGAAGGAAGGTTTTAGTTATTCAAGACATGGGCCTCGAGGATGGGTCGTGACATATTGGTATCATAGGAGTCGGTTCTACAATAGAACTCAGGAAGCTGATAATTTCTTCTATGAAGCAACAGTATTAAGAGTATTGGGAGTGGTTTTCATTCTAGGGAGTCTAGTGTTGGTGCGGCGGCCGACGTATCCATACACCAGGACCTTGACTTCTGATTTCCAACTCAGTGATCAAAAACACTGATTTCATGTGTGTTTCAAAAGTTTTCTTTGTGATTAATTTCTGTCCTCTCACCAGGTATACTGTATTAACTATGGCACACCTGTTACTTTTTAGGATGGCCCCACGAAGGAATCTTGCTAAAGTTCTGATCTTTGTGCGAGATGGCAGCCCACTGAGCGACGAGGCCTTGGCGTAGGGCCCCATTATAGTGGAGGAATCGGTGGTACCTCTACCTGCTGGGCCACCGATACCACCAGTCCCAGCAGTGGAGAGTGCACGTCGTCTAAGTGCATTGCACAAGTTTCAGCGACAGAGGACGCCCAGGTTCTGTAGAGAGACGGACCCTCAGAAAGCTGAGGATTGGCTGGAGGTTATCGTTAGAATCTTCAAGTTAGTAGGGACACCATCTTACCTTCTGGTGATCCTTGAGGCGATTCTACTGTACGTACAAGTAGGTAGATGGTGGAGCCAGATCCTCTAGGTGAACGAGCTATCATCAATACTTTGGACGGACATCGAGTGCCTCTTCTTCTTTGAGTTTTTTCTGGCCACCCTCTGTGTGGTGCGCATCCAGGAGTTACGATAACTGCGGCATGGCAATATGACAGTAGACCAGTTCTCAACAAGATTTACCGAACTCTCTCGCTACTCCACAAACATGGTACAAGACCCATTATTCCAGGCCCGGACATTCGAGAAGGGACTGATGCATGAGATCAGGGCTTCCACGGTCTCCCTCAACATTCTGACGCAGGCAGGAGTGCTGGAGCAAGCACTTCTTGTGGAGAGCATTCTTGATGAGTCGACGCCAGCAGCGAGGCCCACCATAGGGTTACCCTTAGCAGAGTTTTCTGCAGCCGGTAGTAGAAAAATGTCACAGAGGTCCATGTGGACCATGACATCAGTTGGGAGGCCAAATGATACTGGTTCGAATGATCAGGGAACATGTAGTAGAGCCATCCATACTAGAGGCTGGCAGTGCTATGCATGCAGCGGGCAAGACCACATGGCTCGTGACTACCTGACCTGCCATGCAGAGGAGTAGTAGATGGTTGGGGGACCACCCATGCAGAGGCAGAGGATCGATCATGGTGGTCTGCAGGGAGAAGGTGAACGAGGCAGAGGAGCTGGCCCAGCAGGAGGTGGTGGACGACGCTCTGAGGTTCTACCACCACCACCACCAGGAGGACCACCCCGACCTCAGGGAGCGGGCAGACAGGGGCATGCTCAGCTCCATGCAGTCGAGGCCTACGACCAAGGCACACCTGAGATGATTTGGGGTGCTATATGTGTCTACTGCACCCTTTCTGCAGTTCTTATAAACATAGGAGCAAGTTATTCTTTCATTGCCGCTGGCCTTGTTCGAAGCTCAGAGATTCCAACAGAGTCGTTGGATCGATCCTTATGGCTAGAGACTCCTACAAGAGCAGACTCTATGATTACGTACTGTTTCCAGTAGTCTGAGCTTACAGTAGTAGGCGAGAGTTTCGGCTGGGATCATCTTGTAGCAACGTCGAGGCCTTACAACGTCATCTTGGGTATGGAATGGTTGTCTACAGTCCATGCTCAGATTGACTGCATTAGGAACAAAGTGCAGTGTGTCCGCATAGATGGTAGTAGGCTCATCTCCACTAGTGAGAATGGAGTCCTTGCAGCACAGGATGGACTTACGCAGAAGAGAGGGAAGCCGGTCACACATCAGTTGTCTAGTCTCATCCTCAGATTTGTTGATGTGCGGAGTCCGAGTTTTCATGTTGTGGTGGATCAGTATGTGTACGTTTTCCTTGATGACGTTCTAGGACTACCTCCTCACAGAGAGGTAGACTTCTATATTTACATGTACCCCAAGAGAACACCGATATCTACTCCAGCATATCAGATGGATCCCGAAGAGCTTCGTGAGATGAGGGTACACCTGGAGGACTTGCAGGGCATGAGATTCATCTTACCCATTTTATCACCATTGGCTTCACTGATATTATTTTCCAAGAAGGAGGATGGGAGATTATGACTATGTGTTGACTACCGTCGCCTAAATTAGGTGACTGTAATGAACATGTATCAAATCTTGAGGATTGATGTCTTCTTTTATTATCTCAAGGGTACACGATGGTTCTCGAAGATAGACCTCAGGTTAGGCTATCATCAGCTCAGAGTTTGATACGAGGATGTGCAGAAGACGAACTTCAGGTGTCGGTATGGCCACTACGAGTTCTTGGTTATTCCCTTCGGCATAACCAACACACCAGTATTGTTCATGAGTCCCATGAAAAGGATCTTCCAGCCTTACCTAGATCGTTTTGTCTTAGTCTTCATCGATGAATATTGATTTACTCAACTACAGAGGAGGAGCAAGACTACCACTTTCGGTTTGTAGTGGACACCCTCTGAGAGCACCAGCTTTATGTTAATATCTCGAAGTTCCAGTTTTGGATTCGAGAGGTTCATTTCTTGGGGCATGTCATCTCAGAGGCGGGAGTTGCTATGGATCCTATGAAGATCGAGGCGGTACTTTCATGAGATCCACCCAGGAGCGTGACAAAGGTGCGAAGTTTCCAAGGTCTGGCTTGGTACTATCAGAGATTTGTGCCAGACTTCTCCAAAGTTGCATCCTCGCTTTCATCTTTGAAAAATAATGGGAAACCCTTACTGTGGTCAGATAGATGTTAGTGATCTTCCAAGAGTTAAGACATAGATTAACCAGTGCACCCATCTTGAGGCAGCTGGATGAGGGCGTAGGGTGCATAGTTTACTGCAATGCATCAGGGACCAGACTCGAGTGTGTCCTAATGGAGGAGTGGGAAGTTATCACCTATGATTCATGATATTTGAGGCAGCACGAGAAGAACTATGCTAACCATGACCTGGAGTTAGCAGCAGTGGTCTTCACCTTGAAGATGTTTTGGCACTATCTGATGGGCGAGCGCTTTACAGTCTACGCTTACCACTAGAGTCTCAGGTACATCTTCACGCAGAAGGACTAGAAACTTAGACAACGGCGATGGCTCGAGTTCCTCTAGGGGTATGACATTGAGATAGTCTATACTTATAGGAAGGAGAACATTGTGGCTGAATCTCATAGCAGTAGGTCGGGTATTCAGCTACTTGGAGAGGCGACCGAGCAGTTAGAAACTTTGCATATATCCTTTGTGGATAGAGATGGGGCATCCTTCCTATATTCCCACACAGTTACTCCTCCACTACATCAGTGGGCCAGGGTGGCAAAACATGGGGACGTTGACTGTGAGATGTGACGTGCACAGAAATCCACATGACAGGAAACTGTTGGATTTTCTGTATGAGGAGAGCATGTCATCCACTTCAAGGGACAGACCTTGGTACCAGTTTCATTACATGACGATGTGTTGAGAGAGTTTCAGACTTACGATTTGGCGGTACATCCAGGAGTATCCGAGATGTACCTGGATCTCAGACAATAGCATTGGTGGTCGGGTATGAAGAAGGTCGTGGTAGAGTTAGATTCACGGTGACTCACCTGCCAATAGGTGAAGGCGGGGCACCATGTACCGGCAGGCTTGGTACAACCCTTTGAGGTTCCGAAGGGGAAGTGCGATGGGATATCCATGGATTTTGTGACAGGGCTACCACATACATCTTGAGGAAATGACTCCATTTGGGTGATCGTAGACCGACTCACCAAGTAGGCCCACTTCCAACCGATCAGAGAGCATGGCTCAGTTGAGATCATGGTACGCCTCAAGGTTAAAGAGATCATGAAAATTAATGTTGTTCCATCGTCTATCATCTCTGATCGAGACGCTCACTTTACTTCCCAGCTTTGGAAGGGGTTGCAAGAGGCATTTGGGATGAAGCTACGCCTAAGCACCGCCTTTCATCCTTAGACGGATGGATAGAGTGAGAAAACCATTCAGACACTCGAGGACATGCTATATGCATGTCTCCTTGAATTTGGTCGAAGCTGGGATGATCACCTACCCTTGGTGGAGTTTGCGTACAACAAAAACTACCACTCCACCTTCAGGATTGCACCATACGAGGCACTATACGACCGACCTTATAGATCACCTCTCTGCTAGACAGAACCTAGGGAGTCAGCACTAGTAGGACCAGAGATGGTCCAGGATACGATAGAGAAGGTGAAGATCATCCAAGAGCGGATGAGGACTGCACAGAGCATACAATAGTCCTATGCTGATAGTAGACGGAGAACAGTGTAGTTCGAGGATGGCGACCATGTTCTCTTACAGGTCTCATCTCGACATGGATTACAAATATTTGGTTGGGGTGGAAATTTATCCCTACGCTTCATCGGACCATTCTAGGACCTCAGCAGGGTAGGCAAGGTGGCTTACATCCTGGCCCTTCCACCTCTGTTGCACCGGGTGCATGACTTCTACCACGTATTTCAACTGAGGAGATAAATGCAAGACACGACCCAAAACATTGATCACGGGGAGCTAGACATCGATGACGAAGATACATTCATGGAGGTCCCGGTGGAGATCGAGGATCGACAGGAGTGGGGACTACGTGGATGGTAGATTCCTCTGGTGCATGTTTGTTGGTAGCACTGGATCCTCTAGGAGAGAACATGGAAGCGAGAGGCTTAGATGCGTGCACAATACCGTCATTTGTTTCCCTAGTTTATGATGTAGCTTTATTGGGACATAAAGCCCGGAGGTGGGGGTAATGTAATGACCTGTAAATTTTGAGGAAATTTATTTCTTAAATACTTTGTAATTTTACGAGTCTATGTCTTCTGACAACACTTGATTCTGAGGCTCAGTGCGCCCGAAATCAATTTCCAAAATTTAGCTCGGGTACGTTCAGTAAACGAACGAGCATTATTTTCTATCTTCTGAATCAGTGCTCGGAATTGAAATCTGAGGGCACCGATTAACTCGCAACACTGGTAATTTCTTAGGAGGACCTTTACCGCGGTAGCGTTTGCACGGGAGGAGAAGTTAAATTTTTTGGATTAAATGATAAGTGTATAAAATTGTGGGAGAATTATATTTTTATATATAAAGTGGTTATATCATACATTAGGGAGTTGGTATGGGACCCATAAGCTTCTAACTACCCATGCAAGGATATTAGTGAGGTGGGGCCCACATGATCCCCAACCTTTCATTTCCCCTAAACTTCTTAAACCCCATCTTAAATTTGTAAACTCCTCATAACATGTGAAACCTTTCCACTTCCTCTATCTCTCCCTCTAAACTCTTGCCTACACACATTATCAATTAATTGAACCACTTCAACTAATTAATTTAGTGTTTGAAATTAAAATTTTAAAAACCTTGGAATTATTAAATAAAATAAGGATAAGGCTTATTTTATTTTGGGGTTAGCAATTGTTGTGTGGGGAATAAATTGGAGAGAGATCTTGAGTTTCAAAGAATGGTTCATAACCTGTGTTGCAGAATGCCAACTCTCCGAAGAAGAACATTGACTCGACGAACTCAGTTTCTCCATCCTCTTCTTCCTTCGCAACAAGGGAGGAGACACCGAAGTGGGAACTCACCAATGATGACTCACCTTTATTTCTTCTCTCTGTGATAAAAGTGGACACGTCACTGCCTCGGGTGCACACCGATGATGACGGAAAGGACACCTTCATCAACGACACTTGACAACCGCAACATTATATTATAGGTAGGTTGTTTTGTTCCAATTTGTAATTGAATAATAATTGTTCGTTGAGATTTGTGAAATCTTGTTCATCTTCATCCAAATGCTATCGCCTAATACGGAGGGTGCGGGCCGAACAAACATGGCCCGATGAACCACCATTGTTTCATGGTCATATTGGAATTGGAAACAAGAAGTGGGGAATGAACGGCGTCGTTGCGCCGTGCCGGAAACGTGGAAATGAAAATCGGCATCGTCGCGCCTATTGTGTGGGAGTATTCACGGCCCAATAGATGGGTCACTTCGATGGAAGAATCATCCATCCCATTGACCGGTCAGGCGGAGGCCAACCGCGGCACCAGGTTGGTGCTGCGGTGAGGAACCGGGTGGCCCGTCGGCCGGCTGGGTGGTGCTGGACCACGACGCCCGGAGGGCGCCGCGCAGGATGACCGGCGGCCCGTCCATGAGGGCCGCGTGCGCAAAATATCGGCAGGTCTAGCAGCCCAGTTTGGGGAAGGGCAGCGCAGTCGGTGCAGACAACCGGAAGGGCCTCCCACTGGAACCAGCTCCGCCTTTGGCATAGCCGGGCCACGCCCCTTCGGGCCGAGTTGTGTATTCCTTCGGACCGGTCTGACACCCCTGCTGGTTCAGACCCATCAAAATGGGTTAACCTGACCCGTCGGCCCACTGGGATAAACAGGTCGGGCCTGTTAATCACATAAATGGGAACAACATAAAGATTGCAGGTCCAATCGACCTGACGTCTATGACAATAGGCCCCATTCGATGAGACTGTTCTTTTTCAATACTATAAGTGAGTTTTGGAAAAATATGGATATCAGATGGGTTAGAAACAAGCGTATTTCTAACAGGGACCCTAGAACAGAAAAACCTTTCTCTCATAGTCTAGGCGTCTGATTGACGCGCCATCTGTCGCATTGATTTCCTATTGACGAGAGAGAACTTTGGGATACATCAAATCTGGAAATTGTGACAAATGATGTATCTAACCTCTTGGATCGTGGAGCGGACCCTCCCAGAATTGAGCATGCTGTTAGCGGGAACCCTAGAGTTGGCTTCGACTGCGATGACAATGATGACTGTACTTGGATCCTATGTGGGTTCGGCAACGAGGATGAATGTACATGGATCCTCCGTGGGTTCGATAGCGATGACGACTGTACATGGATCCTATGTGGGTTCAGAAGCGATGGTTACTGTACTTTGATCCTAGCTAGGTCCGGAAACGATGAGTTCTGTACATGGATATTATGTGGGTTCGGCATAAGAGATGATTCGGAGGCTACATCTAATCATCTCCACCCCTCTTTGTGAGAAGTATACATTTGGGAGTTGGGAATTGACTTTATTTAATTAACTTTGGTATTATTGACTTCTTTCTTATGTGGACTGGTTGTGCTTGGGCTTGGAAGTTGGAGCCGTACTAAGATTGTTGACTTAGAAATATTTATGGGAATATACCTAAGTATAGATGGATGATACTTCCTGTTTGTATCTTTCATTTTTGGATTATCCTTTGTAGATTATGGGAGACTATCTGGGGTCTCGAGGTCCCTAATGAGTATCATATACTCATCCCTTCGCGAGCTATGCCTGCACCACATTGTGTTGGTTGCAAATGACAGACAGCGTTGATCGGGGTTGAGGATTATGGAGCGGGACGATATCTAGAGATGGAAAATCAGGTGGGACGTACACGAAGAGGACGGACAGACTCAAGGAGCTGAGGAGACCATATGTACCCACCCCTCATGTGGGGTTTCCGAAGGATGACTCGGTGGTTTCTGATTTAGATTTCATCTGTTGTACATTAATTTTCTTAGTTGTACTTTACATTCAGTTGGGTTTTGTATACAGGTGAACTTACATTCCAACACTTACTTTTGTACTCCGTTTACATTGTGTTTACTCCAGCTTGTGTAATCTGTTGTGTTTGTTTACTTATATAAAGCCACCACCTTCCCTTTTAATGTGAATTACACCTTTGGTGCTAGTCTCCAGCCCCTGGACTATAGAAGGCCGGATTGGGTAGTCACGACACGAGCCCCGAGGATGGGTCGTGACACAAACCATACCATGTTACTCATCCAATATTGGTTTATTTTACCCTATTCACATGAATGTCTTGTCTCAATGATTAGATAGTGATGACACTAAAAATGAAAGTAAAATATATTGATAATAATAAAAATAGTGTATCAATTAGTGTCATCAATACTGTAATTATGTTATTTAATTAATTGTAAATACTTATTATCATTTGGAAATATCCTCATGAATGAGATTTTATTGATTTCACAAGATAATTAATTCATGTGATTCACATTGTGAATTTAGTAGATACATTACAAAACCAATATTATGGTTGGTAATATTATGCTGTGAGGGGAGAAAAAACCTATATGTGGCTGGATAAATTTTCTTAGCAATGAAAATGAAATTTCACCATCTCATGAAATTTCATCAAAATTTACTTTAAATAGAAATAATTTGTGTTGTTTTAATAAAATATAGAGGAAACCAATAAACTATATACTGATATCATCTCAAGATCTATTTAATTTTTTTCCTCTTATTAACAAACAAACTGAATGAAGAAAATAAAACTGTAATATTGGATGAAGTGTATAATTTATACTCCAGGATAGTGGAAAACGAGGAGAAACAACTCATGGAGGCCCACATGCCATACTACGGTAAAATTAATTTATGTGGTTAGATAATCATTTAAAAATTATCTATCATCATCTAATGTAATGGCCTTCCTCTTTTTTAGATATTTTAATTTCACTTTTACAAAATTAATTATAGATGAAGTATTTTCATCATTATTATGATCCCAAATATAGAAATCATTATCATTATAACTACATGAATATTTTTAGAGTTTTATTTCTATCTTCCAACTCAAAACAAGCTTTCATATATTCCTCATCTCTTCATCACATATAAGACTGATCTGTTATTCATAAAACCCATGTGGAATACCTTACGTAATAGTTCATTTTCCATTATCCACACACATAAATGGATAAAATTTGAACCAATTAGTAGGGAAAATATATATATATATATATATATATAGCATCAAAAAGATTATACTCACTTACGGTAGGCAAATTAATTTCCCAAACAATATATTTAAAAATACTGAATCTTTCAATGTCCGACATATAGACATCACTTATTACTAAATCATAACATCCTATACATTCCATTAGCATATTCAAATAATTATTTTCATAGGAAGAAGATTCAAATATAATGAAATCAATTATTTTTAACATAAATTTACACAATATTTCAAATTCAAAAATATGAATAAGTGAATATTTTAAAGAGTTCAGTTCATTTGAAATAGTAATAATAATATTCCACAATAAATAATTAAGATGTTTATCAAATTGTAAATCCATGATCCTTGAAGGAAGAAAAATAATCCAAGAATTATTGAAAATAAAAACATAGAGTTACTATCTCAATAAGAAACATGAACACAATGGTTTTCTATATCACTTGTTTTTACAAAAATTAACCATATCAGTTTTGAAAATATCAATATGTGGAAAACATAAAAAATTCAATGAACTAAAAATAAATTTTTGATAGATAAAAAAATATTAAAATAGACTAGGATTGAAATTTGATGATTTATTAGTATGTTTTGAAATAATAAATCTCTGAGGCTTACCATGATACAAGAATTTGATAAACATGCTCGCCATCACCATTAAGGTAGTGATGGCACTGCAAACCCCATGTACCCCTACAACTCTCTTAGAAACTCATCGCTCACCACATCCATTTTATGTGATCCATGAGTACACATAGTCACTATATTGTTTTCCATTCATTGCAATATTGGTTTTTGAAACATATCCATCCCCAATCCTAGGCCTCCTATAAATTTCCTACTATCCTATAAAGATTTAAGAAAAATAAAACTAATTAAGGAATGATCATTTCATGTATTAGAAAAGATACACAGTTGAAATCATCATCATTGTAGGATGATAGTTCCCAAGGAGAATTTAAATATTGTGTACAAATACAAGAAAGTGTATCTATTTATTATTTAAAATAAAATAAAAAAAATGAAAAAATGACCTCAAACATTTAATCTGATATGGATGAAACAATGTGAGAATCAATAATTATTTAAAGGGAAAGGAATAAGGATGAAAATTGGGGAAGTAATATTTATCCAGTTTAGGAAAATATATACTCTCTATCTGACCTAAAATGAGAGTAATAGATTTACTTATATATTATTATTATGTGGTCATTAATGATAAATATATTATGATCCCAATGATATGTGGTTTAGAATATACTGGTTGAAAATACAGTATAAAATATTTGGTTTATTTTCATAATAATTTTAAAAAAAATATATTCAGTTAATATAAATTGTGTTATTTCATCTTAAGAATAACAATAATTGATGGGTGATGCATTTAAAAAAATATATGAAATAAGTAATTTCAAAAATTAGAAATTATGTTTATTTTGTTTCACTATCCAATAAACCAAATTTTGGTTTTTAATCAAAACCATGTGTTATGATCATGTTAGCCATTGATTATAGGACATAAAATGTGAATCTATTTAGGGGAATTCAATTACATAGTCAAGTGTTTTGTTATTAAATCGTCATGAAATGACGGGGTACCATGGGGGATGTTCGAGTGTAGGTCAGAGCAATATTACAACTATGTTGACATTTGTGTCCCACACACACTGATTAAACAAATGGATGGGGGAGTGAGAGGTTTGATAAATGTATATAAAATATTTTATTATAATATTTAGATACATTTATTTCATTCAGTTAAAATTATAATTACATCTATATGGTAGATATGGGTTTATAAAACATGACAAATGCATGAAAATAGAACCAAACCTTTATTATTATAGTGTAATATATATTCTAATGAATAATTTCTCAGATTATAAATCAACATGATGAGATTATGATCTGATAATGTGCACAATATTTATGAATTATCTCCCATAGGAAGGATTAATGGAGGTTATATATAGGCAATATATAACTGATTTTTCACAATAGGCAATATGAATGGTTTTTTGGGGTAAAAATTATTAATAGGGGGACCACTACGATATGACTGAAAATAATCCACTATATCCTGGATATCCATAAAACTCATCATTTACAACAACCAATGATAGGGATATTATTTGACCAGAATACATTAGGGGTTTAATTTCAAATCATTAATGAAAATGTATTACTTTTATATTTGAGTCAATGGGTCCTCAAACCAAACATGTAATCAATCATCCTGGATAAGGGAAATCATACAATCTATTTATATATAGAAAACATTAATACTTAGAAAAAAACATAATACATGAAAATGAAGATAAATCCCGCTTTAATACTATAAAAATTTCTTCAATGATATTTTTTACAATGCTTTTGAAAGGCATGACCCATTGGTAAGCTATTGAATGTTGTGAAAAAGGGAACAAAGGCTTGTTAGGAATAACAAAAATGTTTCAATTTTTTTAATTCAAAAAAAATATTTAATAAAATTTAAATACTGAGAATCATTTAAAAATAGCCTATTGAAAAATTTACCATGGAGTTCACAAAATTACACATTCATAATATTGATATTGTGAATTAAATATTTATGATACAAAATCAATTCATTTATCGGTGAAATAATAATGTTAGGGGATATATAAATCCATAGGTAGACATATGAATTCTCTCTGGTAATACCATGAAAATTCATCATCTCATTAATTCCCTTTTGAAGACTATCAAAATTTCATCCAAATAATATATTGTCAGTCACATTTAGTTGAATGTAAAAAAATATCAAATGATATTCTCTATAGACCCGTAGTTTTTTTGTCTAGCTTATGATAAAATAGTATTATATAATAAATTCAACCCCAAAATGGGGAGTGAGTGTGTAACCCCTAATTTTTTTGGAATTTTTTTTATGTTAATTTACTAATTTTGATACTGAAATTTTACATGAAACTAAATATAACTTGAATTTTATAAATAAATAAATATATTATTTATTTAAATGAAATAACATTTCAAGGATGAACTAAATGCAATATATATATTATATATTCATATAGGATTTAATATTTTTGGATTTTCTAAACCGTAATGTCGATTTCTTTTGATAGCTTGTTTCACACACTAGAATTTAATTTTCCGGACAACAGTATATTATTGAAGTATAATTATTTAATTTAATAAGATATAATATAAATAATATATTTGAATTTATTACAATTATTAACTATTTAATGAAATATGTGGTTTATAAGAATATTTCATTAGATACAAATTAATTATAATTGAAAATATACACAAAATGATTATTAAAGAAATATTACTATTTTTTGTTTCAGAATTAATAATTGCATTATAAATAAAATAAACTACAATTATGGAATGTTATTAATGAAATATGAAATTTATATATTCAAAAATATATTTCTTTATATTAATCGAGTAGATTTTATTGTCATATGATAATATCTAATCAAATTTCATGGATAAAAAACATATTTTGTCAAAAGCTTACTTTTATTGATTTTTAATGTATAACCCATTTTAAATACACTTTTTACAGTATTATATATTATATTCTAAAAAATTAATTTTTATTTTTAAATTATAATATATATATTTACATTATCTGAATTTTTGGTATTTTTCTACGATGTTTATGAATTTTATGAATAGTAGAAAAAATAAATTTTAATTTGAAGTAACTTTTTTCATCAAAATATATTATTCTATTAAATTTTAGTTTTTTTTATCATTTTTAAAATATAAATATTTATAACATTTAACATTTAATACATTTATGTAAATGGCATCAACTTTACATTGCATGTAGATATAAAAATGTATCAATCATTTTCATGTTTTGAAATTAATAAACGATTTTCTCACCTCATCATAATGATTAATTTAAAATTAATTACTACAAATTCTATGTATAGAATTTTAGAAATAGGATTCCATAATTGTAAAATCAGGCTTCCAATTATGTAAATAAATTTCTTTTAATTTTTTTAATTATGAAATTTGACATTAGTTATATTTTCTTCACACAGTGAAAGCTAAATCAGGTAATTAAGTGTAACTAAATAAAATTATATATACTTGAGAATTAACCTAAAACATTTCATAATTTAAATTTATTTGTTTTTTCATCCAAATTTAGAATTGGGACTATACTATAACATTTTTATTCCAATTTTATGGGAGTAAGATATTAACTATATTTTATTTTAAATAAAGATAAAGATATCATATTCATATTTATATAATTATATCATCTTTAATATAGCGTTATACAGAAGATAAATTCAAATATAAAAATTAATTTTAAATCTATAATGTTTGTAATTATCTAGGTAGTTTATTTATTATTTATAAGAAATAAATTTATACAGTTAATATTTTTATAATGATGATGTCATAATATTATAATTAATGGAAATACCTAATAAATAATATTTAGAATGTCAAAATAAATACTTTTTGTTATAATTAATGTCATAACCTAAATTTATTGATTAACTTGTCTTTATATGGATGACTTAATTTATTTTTTCAATGATTTCATGTTTTTATGATATTTTTTAAAATGGTAACTGTGGAATAGTTTTAGAGTAAATAGAAATGATATTTTATGAAACTAATGTTTTATTATTAAATATAATAATAATAATAATAATAAATAAAAGTGGATGAAATTAGGTCTAAAATATATTTAATTTTCCATTTTTTTCATATGTAATCATTATATGAAAAAATTACATTCTCATAACATTAAAAACATTGTTATCGTAGTTAAAAAATTAAAATAGTTAGACAATGGGTTAATAAAAAATGATAATGATGGATATTTAAAAAACTCTATAAAATATATTTTATAACATGAATAAAACATACTATCCCTTTAACTATTCATCCATGGAAATTGGGATGCAATTTTTTGTGATTTAATTTATTATAAATTTATATGTTTATAAAATTCAAATGTACGCCTCGCCTCAATTATAAAAGTCCACCTCGTTCTTCACATATTCACATCAGATTTATATTTATAAATCGAAAAAACCATTCATATATCCATTATAAAATTCCCTTGGAACATTATAAAGGTTCAAGTCTTCCCAAAGGACCAACACTAGAGTCCTTTCAAGAAAATCTAATAGAGTTTCTCTGAGGAAATGGTAATCTCTCATACAGATCATTTTATTTTTCTACTATTATAAACCACCTAGAAATGTATTATATATATAAATAATAATAATAATAAATTATACTATATATTATTAAATTTAATTATTATATTTAAAAAACAATTATATATTCTCTTTCCCTTCAGACAAGAAAAAATGAATATATCTATTTTTTGTATATACAACTTAACATCTTCACGAACTGATTCATTTAATATTTCACAACCATATTTTATGATTGATAAATATGATATCTTTAAAATATGTAAATATAATAATTACGTATAAATATAATTTATAAATGATAATATCATTTATAGATTCCTATCTTCTGTCATATATTTTTGGAAAATTATAATGTCACTCGTGTGTAGGTATAGGTTACCATTTGCACGACTTGGAGTGATTTGTCATTCACCTATATTTAAAATTGATTTTAATATGGGTAAATTATATATATATATATATAATATGACATAGAATGAAATTAAATAGTTATAATATATAAAATTTTCTAATTTATTTTGACTTGACTAGAAAATGAAAAATGTATTCATGCATATGCACGACCCATCAACTCCAAGAAAACTGTATTTTATTTTAAATCAATATCATTTATGAATAATTATGAATAAATTTATAATATATATATATATCTGTGTGTTCATGTGTGTGTGTGTGTGATATTTATTTCATAATTATCCTTCTTGATATGAGGAACTCATGATCAATGAAAGTGTTCCAAGGAAATGTATTCCAGGTATGGGTGAAAAAAGCCGATATTACCCAATGCGTAAAAATAACAAGGAATTAATATTAAATAGGTAAAATGAATTCATAATTAAATAACATATATAATATATATTATTATAGCATGGTATAAGTATAATAATCTTTTATTTATATATAATATTTTTGCATGTGTGTGAAATAATTCAAGACATTAGTTAAGAGAATTTTATTTCATATTTTATTTCCATGTTATAGATATCATATTCACCAATTTATTTTCTTATATAGTGTAAATTCTGACCAATTCTATGTCATATCAATAATTTTAATTATTAAGGATTAATAAAATCAATAATTTATGTTATAATTTTATGTTGTTCATGATTATGATGTTACTAAATCAGTAAAGGATTTTTATTTCACTTTTATTTCTATGGGACATAGGCCTTATACAATACTAATTTATTCTTCAGCATTTATGTACATCCAACAAACATATTTTATTAGTCATATTCTGAATATATTTTTTTTAACATATCCAATTGAGGATCACAATTTAATGGGGTTTACAGATCAAATATTAACAAATCTGTCAAGAAATTTTGTCTCAATTATTATTATGTGAGGCACATGTTATGTTATTAAAATATTTTCATTTACAGGGTGTTTATACTACCTTTTAATATGTTTTAACATTAATTTAAATATTTCATGATATTTTTTTATTTATGAAATTTTATTCTATATTATTTTAAATATTGTTTATCCTTAAAACAATGCTTTCTAAAAATGTTTTTAAAGGGTTTTAAATGATTTTTTTATATTTTTAAGAAAATTTATTTCAAAGATGATTAAACTATATTCTATGATTCTTTTATAATTCCTCGTAGTTTTTTAATTAATAATATTGGATGAATTTTTATGAACATAAAATCATTTTATAAATAGTAAAGGATATTTTTAAAATGAAATGTTTTAAAAATAACATTCAATTTTTTTTAATATAAGGTGATATATTTATTCATAGTTTTGAGTTACTGGGGACCAGATCAATGAATTCAATTCATATTCATTATTTAATGGTTATCTTTTTGATGTAATATTATTTATATGACTAATTTTCATTATATTGGTTATATTAGGATTAAATGATATTTTTTTAACTGATATAATTCAATAGATTTTGATATGATGAATTATTTGTGTTCTTATGGAACAAAAATTTATGGTTTCCAATTATGTGAGGGACCTATATATCCATTCAATTCATTGGTTAAACATGGATAAATCAGGAGGTATATATTTTATACATGAATATGATTTCTAAATCACAATTCTATTTGTGGGCCTTTACTTTTGGTCTATAATTTTATGGGTGGATGAGGAATATATTTACCTATGTTTATGAAAGTTCCTAACATCATGTACTCAAATTAATGATTTAATTTATTACTATTTATTCATGTTCAAATTTATACATGTTTATGTTTATTCCAATATTATGTTTCTTATATAGTTTTTAGGATCTCATGGAGTTGGTTCTTGGATTACCATGGGAATCATGTCTTATAAACTGCCAATATTTATGTCGTTATTCATGTTTATTACATTCTATACTCATGGAATTGTTTTAGAATTTGATGATAATTTTCAATAGACCATTATGATAATGATTATATTTTCATATCTGTCTTATTTACTCAGACTAATAATCTGACCTCAATAATTTTTCTAATCATTTATTTTTCTCGGTATATAAATAATGGTTTTATTAGGTGAACTGAAGGGGATGTTCTAGGAGAGAAATGATGAAGATCATTAGAATGACTATTTTTTTCATGATTCTAATGGAACTAAAATTATATTATCCTTAAGAGCGTTGTTTTTTTATGTGAGATATTCCAAATAAAGGATTTATTTTCCATGTATGTTATGCTCGTGTGCTTATAGTTGGTATTAGAGGAAAGGTTTAGTGAACATTTGGAAGGTTGGATAAAAAACATTAATTATATTCATAGGTTTATTTCTATTGAGATTTATTGGGACCTCTATAATGATTATCCAATGTTTTCAAATATTAAAATGTAGGTTTCTTGAGTAGGGCATCTTATAAGTAATTTTCATCACTATGTGTATTCCTTCTAAGATAAATACACTTGACACTTTGATTTCTGGTGTTAGTTAATAATGAGAACTAGATGGAAAATTATTAATATTTAATATTACATAATTATATTGTATGGGTATTATTAAAATAAACATCTTAAGTTGAAATATAATGAAGTGGATCAAGAAGATGTTACAAGTATTTTATATACTATGAAGGATAAAGAGACTGCAAAAGACATGTGAATGGTATGATATTTTCAAATAGTATGTTATATATTATAACAGTAGAAGAAAGATTATATTGACCTTTTGGAACATTGTGACATAGTTAATATATCATATTTGAATGTAGAATTAGATTTTGAAGCCTATGTGATGGTTTAAGAATAATGTTGGATATTTTAAGTGAATTTGTTTTTGAATTCAATGACTATGTTATACGAATCAGGAAATATATAACCAATATTATTATATGTTTTTCATTATGGATTACAGAGGACATATTAAATGGTGTTGAAAACATAGAAAACCTGTTTAATATAATGGTGATACTCATTGGAAACATTATATTAAGGGTAAGATAGCCCTTATTATATTTCTAATGTTGATATAATGATATTTTTACAAGGATATGTTGGGTATGAATTAGTAAATTGGATGGTATATATTACCATTGTACTAATTATGTATTTATGGAAAATGTGGATCATGCTATAATGAATAATGTTATTATGTTTTTGGACTTGAGGAAATGTTCATTAATATTTTAATTTTGAAATAATGCATTTTTTCAATATGGTTTTATTGAAATAACCATGTTTCAAGAGAGTGCATGATAATGGGAACCACATTATGGTGTGTGACAGTTAAGTGATACATCATGTAGTCTGGGGGATTATTGCTAAGTTGATTTTTGATTTTTATTTACCTTATTTATAATGTTTTGGATTTTAAACTCATGGAATGAACAAATATGTAACCATTTATCAAATTTTTTATATTGAAAATTTTACGTGGTTTTGAAGATTATAGTGTTATCTCTCCTTATTAAGATATATTAAAATTGGGTATCCTTCATTACCAATATGATTTGATATAATTATAGATAGAATAATATATCATTCTATAGAATATTTTATCTACTAATTCATTAGGATTTATAAACATACCTACATTTCTTGGTATAAGACATTCAATGGAAATTGACTTAAGACACAATGAATGGATACAATTATTCACACTAAATATGATGAAATCAAGAAAGGATATCATCTCATAAAAATTAAATACGTCTAGGGAAATGATCTAGAAAAC
Organism: Viscum album; assembly: GCA_963277665.1. NCBI lineage: Eukaryota > Viridiplantae > Streptophyta > Magnoliopsida > Santalales > Viscaceae > Viscum > Viscum album. The sequence continues at coordinate 559,839,565 of OY728147.1, read as the reverse complement.
AAAAATTTTATCCTGGCACATTTTTTCTTTTTTAATAAAATTGTTCCTTAGATAAACATATATTTATAGTCTTGTGATTCTAATCATTATCCTGACCATGTTCCCAATTACTCTCCATTAAAACATGATATTATATTTTCCTTCAATTTCCATATTCTCAATTCTCACCTATGTTCTAATATGCGGAAAACTATTTATGATTTATTGTGGGTAAATGTTTAATTATAACATAGATTTTTAAAATGGATTTTACTATTCATTTTTATGATGTGGTTTTACATTCAAGGGATATTTATGAATTAAAAACTTCACAACCCAGATGAATTTCAATTGATAAATTCATTTCAAGGGGTGGTGAATTTTACTCCATGATATTTTGGGAAATATTTTTTATATGTAAGTTACATTATTTCAATAATTATCATTTCACGCAACATTGAATATAAATTTTTTTATATGAACATATGATGTTATTCATTCTTCATTGAAAACAGCAAGTCAATGTTTCACTACACACCATAGATAGATTATCTAGTCATATACAGAACATTGTTCTTCATAATTGTTATAAAAAACGCTGTGTACATTTTATATAATGTGTTACATTCAAGACGATGTTTTAATGAACAAAAATATAATATTAAAATATTATTATTTAATATAATAATATATACCATCTATGATAAATAAGAATTTTTTACTACTATTAACTAATTCAAGAAAATATATGGTTTATAAGATGAATTCATTAGTTACCAATTAATTATAAATTAAAATATCCACAAATTAATATAATTGAAATATTTACAATTGTTATACTCCGAAAGTAATTATGACTTAATTAATTATATAAAATACTAGTAGTGAATAATATTAATGAAAAATACATTTTATATATTAAATAAAATATTTTTTAAACTAATTGAATATATATTTGATTGTTATAAGATATGAAGAAACCAGATTTCACGCATAAAAACCTATATATTTAAAAAGGGTAAATTTATCCTCTTTTAATGGTGAACACTTCATAAATAAAAATTTTGACACATTTGTATGATATATTTGAAAAAATAATCTTTTTTTAATTATACATATTAAAATTTACATTGGTTGAGTTTTTAAAATTTTTGATAGGTTTCATTTTTAAAAATAGTTAAAAATAACAATTTTAATTGAAATACGATATTTCATCAAAATAAATTTAGTGAAAAATTATATTTTTTTAATTTTTTAATTTATAATTTTAATTTTTTTTCATTTTATATAATTTTTTTCATTGGAAGTAATTTTACATTTAATATAGAGTAAAAAAATTTCAATATTAATCATGTTTTAAAAATAAAAACAACTTTTCTCCCCATGTCAACATGAATAATTTAAAAATAATTTCTTAAACATCAGTAATTGAAATTTTAAAAAATGGGCATAATATTTTTAATCTGAGGGCCTAAATTATATAATTAGGCTTCTAAATCATTTTAGATATATGAATAGAAAATTTAGTAATTTTGTATTAACATGTTAAAAGGTAAATCTGCTAATAAATGTTGAAATATTTTTTATAAATAATACATAATTACACTAACACACATCAAAATATAATTAAATTAGTGGGTTTTATAACAAATCATACATTGGCTGGAAGTATATCATTTTTTCAAATTGTAAGATAGTAAGACACTTATTATATTTTTTTGAAAAATAAATGATAACATACTAATATTTCAAATATCCAATGATTTTTAATACAGTGTCATATAGAACCAAAATTAGACTATAACTATTCATTTTAAATTTATATTGTATTTATTTCTAATTATAATTTACTTTTAATAATTTGGAAATAAATAAATACATTAATGGATTATACAATGTTGATGTGATAATTGATTAATTAATGGATAAACGAAATAAATGGAATTAAATATATTAAAATAAAAATGATTTTATATAATTAATGTCATAAACAAATTATATGGAATAATTTGACATGATAGGGATGTTTTAATAGATTTTTATCTAAGATAGATTGTTATTACTACATTTTTAAGAAGGCAAATAATAAATATTTTCAAAATTGACACTAATGATATTTTTTAATGTATTATTTTCATAAATTTTATAAAAAACATAAAAATATTGAATCAGTATTAGAGGAATAAATAAGGGCTAAAATATCATTATTGTAAAATTATTGATCTAATTTTCACTTTATATATAAATCATAAATTTTTCTATGCTTAAAACCACTGTTATCATAGTTAAAATTAAAATAGGTTAACTAATGATTAACCAACATGATAACGTTTAAAACTACATCAAAAAAAAATTAATATTTATTAGATGATAATATTACAAAATTATCTTAGGATATATATTAATACATTACATTTTTGTGGTATTTGGATTTATATTTAATTTATTTTAAATTAATATTTTTTGAAATTCATCAAGTGCCACTAACCAAAATTACTAAATGGAACTTTTTCCCTCTCTCTTTCACATAAAATTGAGTATTATAACCTCAAAAAACCATTCCCATTTACATTATCAAATTATCTATCAATATTATAGATATTCGGTTATTCCCATAAGACCAAAAATATAGTTGTTTAAAGGATATCTAAAAGGGGAATTCTGAAGAAGAAGTAACCTCTTTAACTGATCATTCTCTTTTTCAAATCATATATTCATCTTATAAATATATGATATAAATAAAATTATAATAAATTTATCATCTAAAATAATGTATAATGTTTTAATTATTATAAACATTCCATTATACATCCCATTTCCATTCAAAAAATAAAATGAAATTATCGCTCGTTCGTACGTACAACTTATCGTCTACACATTATGATACAATTAATTTTCCATAACCATAATTTATGAGTAATAAATATGATGGGATTAATATTTAAATAATAAATATATTGGATATTTATAAATTCCTTAATTTTAATATCATTTCTATCTTTTTATCATCCATCTAAAATTTTGGTAAAATGATAATGTCTCTTTTGCGTACATTTGGCTTACCATCTCCATGATGTAATTTGATTAATTATTCGGATATATTTCATATGGATGGTTATTGGCACAAATTTTATGAATTGATAAGTTATATGTGCTATTTTTTTAATGAAATTATAATATATTTCATATACTTTCCATTGTTTTAACTTTAAATGAAATTGAAAATGGCGTTACTGCATACGTACGACCTATCATCTCTAGGAACGGTGTATTTAATTTTATATCTATATGATTTATGAATGAATAAAAATACATATATAATGAATGTATTTATGTTATTTTTATCATGATAATCATTCTCAATATGAAAAAATTGTGAACAATGTTAGAGGATCAAGTATATAAAATCTATAGATGAACGAAAACAAATGTTGATAATACTCGAACTATAACATTTACAGGGAATTATTAATAAACATGTAACATTACGTCTTAAGTAAAAAATATAGGTATTATATATATTATATATATTTGATGTATATTCAACTTATATTTATTATACTATAGATTATATCATGTGTGAAGGAAACCAAGACAAAAGATAAGGAAATTTCAACAAACATTTTAATTCTGTGAGATATAGTTCATATTTACAACCCACTTATTTTGTGAGGTGTATATAATAACCAATGAAATATTAAATTATTATGTTTTTTAGTTAATTATATTAAATATTTTAATTTATGTTATTCCTTTATGGGATTCATGATTCGTACGTTACTTATGTCGTAATGGATTTATGTTTCAATTTAATTTTTATGGGACACATACCATAAACAATAAGTACTTCATCTGGGTGGTGTATATAGTTTCCATGAATTTATATTATGATTGTTATTGAGAATATAATGGGTACATACATATAAATTTAATTATGTCTCTTTCATGGGTTTTATAGATCAAATGTTACCAAATCAGAAGGGTTACATTTTCTCAATGTGCCTTCGTTGAGACACATGATATGTTATCCACAAATATTCTTTTATAATGTGTATGTACATCCCTTTGAAATGTTTATCAAGAATCTAAATATATTTATGATATTTTATTGATTATTTAATGATACATCCTCTTCATTCATAATTATTGGTTCCTTAAAAATATCATTTTCTAACACAATTTTAAATGTGTTTTAAATGATATTGTAATATTTTTCAAGAAAATATATTTGATGAATGGTTAAAATTGTTTCAAATATTCGGTTGTATGTTTTCAAAAAAATATTTAATTAAAATGTTTTGTTATTTTTTTAAATATTTTAAAATAATTTTCAAAGATTAAATGATATATTCCTCATTAAATGATTAAAAAATATAATTCCAAATTATATTCCATATACCAATACATAAATTTTAGTATTTTTGGCATTAAAAGTGATATTATCAAATAACATTATTAAAATTATTTCTTAAGTGGTTTGGGTTTATTATGGAAATATATTTATGAGACATATTTATTTTCCATGGATTATATAGTGATTGAATAATGTTTATGAAACCCATATCATTTCTTGGTATGTTAAATGATGAATATTTGATGTTTTTGTGGAACACACATGTATGGTTTTCAATATTTAAGGGGTAGGACCTATATCACCATCCAATGAATTGGGCAATGATGTAAAACACATTAGGAATATATGTTAGGTGTGAACCTAATTTCATGTTTAGAAATCATTGTGGGGATCTGGTTTTCAGGTCAATAATATTATTTTTTGACCTGGAATTCATGTCCATATATTTATTCAGAAGAAATATATCATGTTCTCAAATTAATGAGTGAACGTGTTACTATTTATAAATTTTCACAGTTTAAAATGTTAATTTTTATTCAACCATATCATATCTTATGTCAATGTTATGATCTCGTGTATTATGTTCCATTATTCCCTTATGAGTCACTTATAATGGAACAAAAATATTTATTATATGATAAATGATTATGACCTTTGATAATGATGTAAATATCTTCTAATGTTATGATACAATTATCATAAAAATTACTCTAATGTTTTTGTACAAATATCTATAGTGTTTACCCTTACTATGCATCCAATCAAAACATTTTTTCTATGATTTATTTTTCATATGTTATAAAAAAAGGTTTTATGTAGGGGTACTAAGGATGAGGTCATTGTTCAAAATATATGATATCACTCTCCATAATATTTTTTTGTGTTCCATTTTTTCAAATACTATAAACTAATTTGTTATTTGGGTGTGTGTTGGTGTAATGTATGAAATTTTATGAAAACATTAATTATCTTAAATTTAAATTAATAATGGGTCATTATTGAGTTAATACTTTCAGTAAATATTGTGTACAAAATGGAAAAACATATCATGGACGTACACTGACCAAACAACACGTGGTTACTTTGATGTGGTCTAATCATCATTTAACAACTCACCGTTATCATCTTCTGTAATGATCACATTAATTTTTTGGATAATTAAATGTCACGTCTAAAAATTAATTAACATAAGAAGTATGTTCATAACTATCAATCTCCCCGCAATTTTGACTTATATTCCCCAAAATAGCATTATATTATTTCAATTTTATTTCAATCAACATACTTAAAAATTTCTTCCATGTATTGCTCATAACTCCTCTTTATACAATCATTATATTGTAATCTCATTCCCCCACACCAAATAACTTTCATAATAGTTCTTCTATACATTTAATCATACATATATAAAATAAATTTCAACAAAATAGTTTGTGATAAAATAATATATTGGTAGATCTAGAAAAACTATACTCACTGATGAGTAGAAAACATCATTTAACAACAAATAAATTCAATAATATTTAATCCATCCTGGACTGGACTATGGATGAAACTTATTACTACATCATAAGTTCATTTACACTCCTATATATTCTTTAAAACCAATGTTTAATTGGATCATGTTTTAACTACATAGATATAAATAAAAGGTTAAAATAATTAAAACAAACATTCGAACACATAAATCCTCAAAAGGGAAAATTTAAAAGTGCACTTATTATAAAAGAACAATAATCATATACCACATTCAATAATATAAACACTTATTTTTCTTGGAATATTATATCATGGAAGGATCAAAAAAACCTTCAATATATTATATATAAAAATAGAAAGAGAGTATCCCAAAAAGTAACATGCACTTCCCTATTTAATATAGGTATCTTTGGACCTCTAATAAAAAACATATCTTTTTAATATATATTTCATCGAAAAAGAAAAAAACAAAATGAAATAAATATTATTTATGGAAACATAAAATAATATCACACACTTATTATATGAATTTAGAATAAGTATCATGATGTTATGAAATAGGTGGAATATCAGTCTCACAAACACAAAACAATTTGAAAATAATTATATCGAAGACCATTTGTATAGTAATGTCATCCCAAACTACAATCACCCAATGACCATTCAAAAACTAATTTGTAACCACATCCATAATTTTTATCCAAGTCTACTCATCATCATATATGTATTTTCTAACTAACTATGGTATCATATTATGAAATGAATCCATTCCCAAACCATTGTCACATATGAAATCCATACTATCTCGGGAGAATTTTAGTCAATTAAAACAAAATAATGAATAATCATTTATTTGATCCACACTGAAACACACTCGGAATCATCACATGTATGTATCCATGGTTCGCATCTAGTGTTCAAATACATTCACTCAAATATGATAAAGTAATTAAATATATTCTATGAAATAAACTTTCAATATATGAAATTAATGAATCTCTTTCCATCTGATTTTTATGAATCTATGTTTGCGTCAAACATGATTGAAAGGGTAGAGGAGGAGGATGAAAAGGGAAAGGAACAAAAGGCATGTTTAGGAATCAAACAGCTCCCAAGAAGAACTAAACTAATTGATTTATATTTATTTATTTATTAATATTACATGTTAACTAATGATTATTAGATTAAGATTGTGAATGTCAAGGGTTGATCACATATATTTCCAAAAACAAATTTCATATTATTTTGTTTGTTTGTTTAATTTTTTTTAAAAAAATAATCTAAAAACATAATTTTTTATGATATGTCTTAAAAATAAATTGATGTTTTGGGGATGCATTAAAATTATTATTTAATATAATTATTATAAAATATCATAAATATTCTTCTTTGTATTGTAAACCAACAAATCATGATTTATCTATTAATGAAAAACATTTTAAATAGTTAAATATAACTTTTACTCAAATAAATATGAATATTTAATAATTGATAATTTGTTTTAAAAAAAAATAAAATAAAAAAACATAATTTCATAAAAATTTTATTATCGAAAAAATATATGCAGATTAATATAATCATATATCAAATTTATCTGAATTATTAGAAATAATGATTTCTAAATAATTTAAAAGAATAATTTTTTCAACAAAAAAAGATGTTGTTTACAACAGTGTAATCACCCCCACTACCATCCAATGGAGGTCAACAAGATCATCTTGATATCTTCTTACCACACCCAATGTGTTGGAAACATCTAGGCTAGTACATAACATAATATACACGACTGGATCAATTGATGATTCATATGGAATTATCTCCATTCTCATCCATTCATCATGTGTCTGAGGACAAATTTTCATAGAAAGATGAATACCATGTGATTCTGGAATCAATCCCCTCTTGGATTGTTCCACATTAAATCTATTTAGTATAATGTCGATGTTTGTAGTTTGACTGAGGTTGAGAAATATCTTGGATTTATCATGACGGATCCCACATCGAGTCTGCCAAAAGAACCGTCTCATCCAAAGGAAACCAATGTAGATGACGACACATCAATCGGACGTCCATTCCTTAAGTTATAAGTGATTCCGCTCTGAGGGCCCGGTTGGTTTCGGTTTCAAACCTACCCAGCCATACCCAAACATCACCAAAACCTTGAGTGTAATATTCCAAAACAACCATCTCGATCCGAGGAATCCTACGCATCTGACAGTTCTTAGATCGAAGTTCATTAGCTCATGTTATGGGGATATAACTGAAAAAAGTTTAAAAAATGGGGGTCTTGGCCCGGTCCAACCCGGCCCAACCCACCCTGGGTCGGCCCGAACCGGTTCGACCCAACCTGGGTCTGGGTCCAGCCCAGTTAGACACTCCCCAGTTTCCATTTTAATTTTTTAACTCAATACCAAAATCATTTACAAAAAATAAAATATCAGAAAATTAATTTTTTGAAAAAAATTACAAAAATATCCCATTACTTTATAGTAGTATTTTGTAAAAAAAAATATTTTTCTAGAATAAAAAACATTAACTAGTGTGTTCATAAACAAAAAAAATCTTCAATGCATTTTTAGAAATAATTATAGGATTCAAATTAATTTTCAATTATTCCTTATTATAATTTTAATGGAATGTATTTTTTACTTCTTTTGAAGTATTACTATTATATATTATTTAAATGATAATAAATTCATTTATTATTTAATTTTAAATAATATAAATATTTAGGGGTGAAAAAATATGTAAAAAAACTATAACGGTAAAATATAAAAAATATTTAAAAATATTTGCGTTGCACAATATTATAAAATTGTTTATTATATAGAACAATTTTCATGAAAATAGTATATCCAAATTATTAATTTTTATATTTATAAATGTAATTTTTTTATTTTTAATTTGTATTAGTAATAAATTATTTTATATCATATTTATGGATTTATTTTATACATGAATTTATTAGTATTAAATTAATTATAAAATATAAATAAAAACATTAATTTGTATGGATAGAGGTAATTAAAACCCCTTTAATAACATTCAATATTGAATTTAGGATTCAATTTTTTCAAAAGGTAGAATGATAATATATTACTAGTAAAAATAAAATACTATTTATATCTGATTAGGAAAATAGTTAATAATAAATACATATAAATATTATAAAAATAAAAAATATAGTCATTAATGAAAAATAAAATTTTAATATAATTAATAAAAATTAATATTATTCTACTATGGTCATAGGAATGTCAATAAAAAATATACAACCCATGTAGCTCTGGGGTAGTTATCACATACCACACCCACCCCAAAGAATCAGGATGCCATCATCATTTATCAACAAATTACATCTAACCTATCAGTTTTTTATACAAACTATTCTGTCCCGATCACAATAGAAATCAATCCTTTTACAAAATTCCTTTCTCACATAATTCCCACGCCACTAAACCGTAAATATATGATTAAAATTTCATAATATATATATATAAATTTTGATTTGATTTATATTATTTTTCATATAATTATTTACATTTATATAATTTTTCATGACACGACCCTACCTGGGATCGAGTTGCAAATACCTGAAGCCCGCCTCTATAAGTCTGGGGCTGGAGACAAGCGCCAATAGATAAAAAACTCGGGGACGCCTTTGCCTAAGTATTTGTATACACACACACAACCCACTCGATGCTATAATGCAGAGTAAAAGAGAAATTAACGTACCAACTGCTATAAACAACAACAAAAAATGCATCGACCTCTAAATAGTAAAAAGCAAGTGCTGATGGTAAAATGAATAGAAAAGGGAAAAACACGTGCCCAACCCGAAAAGTGCAACAACCCGGCAACAGGTAAACAAAAGTAACGAGCTGGGAGAGTCCCAGACCAGGATCCCGACTACGACCACCGCACACGGTCTAAGCTCCCTAACTCCTATGCTCTGCTGAAGTCACGACCAAACTATTCTTTGTTTACAAGGGCACTCCAAGTGCGGGAAAATCCGAAGCAGGGGTGAGTATAAAAAAAATCAGTAAGATTCCATGAATTCTTGAGGGAGCAACAAAGGAGGTACTAAAGAGGTGAGATGTAGAGAAAACATGGAAACGTAATGGAGTACAATTGAGAGTGCAGTATAGAGTACAACATAGTAACAACTCAACCCAATAAGAGAAAGGAAGTAAACTCGTCCGAAAACAATGACCTAGAACCAGTTAGATGATGAAATTCTTATTGAGTCTTCCCTAACTATAGCAGGAGAGTAGACTCGTCCAACCTTGAGAAGCTAGACACAGAAAGCACATAGCATACCCCATGCGACTTTACCTATCCTAGAAAGAGAGTAACCAAAACCCAATGAGTGTGTACTAGAACAAGGTATACACATATATATGATCTGTCAAAAACCCAAACCAGATCAGAAAGGGATCCCCATATCATAGATCAGCCCAAGAATGTGTGTGGCGAAAAGTCCCCTAAGTAAACACCATTGATTCCCAACATCCCACCCGTCTTCCCCGAACTGCAAGTCAAGGGTCTCAAATCACCGCACCATGACACTATCCGCTTTGGGTGACATTAACATACCGACACGATTTTATGTCATGTATCAAGGACACATCATGGTGGGGAAAGTGCCCCTCGTACTAAAGAGATCTGGGGAATTTCAAACCACACCTCGTCACTGTCACACAGTAGAGTGGTCTGGTGAAAGTCAATGTTTTCATATCACTGACCAGTACAACCAAGGGTCCCGCTCTGGTAGTGACAAAGAAAATCCACAGAATAGCCTCATATAAATAACTGAATCTGAAATAAATTATTTTGTAACCCACTACCCATCATAACTGGAGGGTAATGACTAAGTAGTCGTCGGGTAACCCACTACCCAGTCTCTGCTGGAGGCTAAACCCTAAGAAGTCATCCGGTAACCCACTGCCCAGTCACTGCTAGAGGGAAAACCCTATGAGGTCGTCGGGTAACCCACTGCCGAGTCTCTTCTGGATAGTAAACCCTAAAAGGACATCGAGTAACCCAATACTCAGTCTCCACTGGGGGTAAACCCTATGAAGTCATCGAGTAACCCACTGCCCAGTCACTACTTTAGGGTAAACCCTAAGAAGTCAATGGGAAACTCACTGCCTAGCCCCGCTAGAGGGTAAACCCGAAGAAGTTGATGAGAAAGACACTACCCAGACCCGCTAGAGGGTAAACACAGAACCCCTCTAGCCATCCCTACTGTAAACAACCTCCTTAGTTGTGGATCGGTTCCCGCTTGATGTATTGGTCACACTGAATCCTCAAAAACTCTACCAGTGAACACGATTGGACGTGCGCTAAAAACCCACACAGCTAAAGGAAAAATGGGGAACCCAAAAACCTCTGTTGGTCACACCTTCGAGAACAAAACCAGAGTAAACCACTCATTCCTACTGGTCTAAATCGTCGTGAATAGAGGGACCCACAACATCGCGAGAGAACAGAGTTACGTAAATCAGAACTAGATGTGAAAATGGGGCCCTCACGACATGTGGCCCCAACTCATCTCCAAACCAAGCAAAAAATTCCTTGGCTATAAACCACAACATGTGACCCTAGGCATTCGCGTATACTACCAGAGTATAACACATTTCTAGCCTGGATATCCTGCACACAACCCCAAAAGTCATCTCCAAGGGTGTAAACATAACATTTCCAACCTGCTTCCTCCATAGCCCTAGCACGGCCAACCCCATATCTTTAAACATATACTTCACTCACACGGTAGTGAACACATGTGCACACCAAGGGTTCCCTATAAATACCGGAGGAAGAACCACCACTGTTACATCTTTCATGCCTCCAGATTTATTGATATATCGAATGAGACTCCACACATCCAAACAGATCGCACCGTTGTAATCCTCGTGATAAAAATGCGATATAGACCACCGAAATTCCTCAATCGAAAATCCTATGATAAAGTTTCTAATCACCGCTATACGCCCGAACGACCTCTCGTGGGCCTGTGACTAGGTCCTGAAAACAGTAGGGTGCATCGCGCCATTGCGATCCCCTCATAACAACACGTCAAATTGACTTCATACTTGCTTAGAATATATATCCGGTGGTGAATATACATTTCGATGTACCGCACATGAGCGGTGATATGTGGTTCCCACATCACGATCTTGAAGTCCTACAAAGTAGTCACACCATTGTGTTACTCTTGGAAAAGCACACAAGATAGACTATTCTCTTGTCCTAAATGGACACCCAGTGAAGTAGCTGAAAGTCACCATCAACGCCCAAAATGGGCCTCATTGGTTCCACACCACGATCTTGATTTATGTGATTGAAATTAGACTTGAAATGTCGGCCTCACCATCTAGGTCACGATGCTGCTGACGTCGCATCAATCGAATGTCGTATGCAGACGTACGGTCGTATACAAAATTCACTCAAACAATAATAAGAATATTATTATTATTATACAGGGGTGTTATGTGAAACTGTGCCACGAGCTTGAATTAAACATACAACATTAGACTCAAAATGGCCATCTAAAAAACAGGATCACGACGTCGCTGGAAGCACATCAATTGAACGTCGCGCGAGGGAGTTACGACCAAAATCAATATTTGATAACAAAAGAATAATAATAATTTTTTATATTATTATTATTATTATTATTATTATTATTATTTGTTATTATTATTTATTAACTCAATCAATCACACTCTTTGTTTGTTCATCACAGGTGTCACCCCCCTAATGCCATATATCCTTTTTTTATTCTTTATTGTCCTTGTTTTTTTTCTTTTCTCTCCAATCAAAACGAATGTTCTCCTTTCTCCTGTCAAAAACCAGACCTACAGCACATGGGTCTTGTTGACCCCGCCGGTCGCCCAGGTCGCCCTGCCCCCCACGTCAACCACACCGCCTCTATCCACCTACACCAATATCTTGCACTCGACCAGACACCCCGGCTAAGCCCCGTCCGTCGTCCTCCCACACTCCCGGTGATCTCTTGCGCTGCCTCCGAAGCTCTCGGCTCCCGAAGAATCAGTCAGGCTGGTGCAAGCATGGCGAGGGACGACATAGTCTATAGAGGTGTAGGCGATTTCTGGAGCAGCGATAGGGTGTGGTGGTTCTGTGCCAGCTGGGTCGACCCTCTTCCACAGCACCCTATCGCTGCTCCAGCAATCGCCTACACCTCTCTAGACTTTATTGTCACTCTCCATGCTTGCACCAGCCGGACTGATTGGCCTTATCGTTGGATCCGCACAGAACCACCACACCCTCAGCTTCCACTCACCTGCACAGCTCCGGCCCAAGTTGAAACAAATATATGATCAATGATATGGAATCCATGGAACCAAATCTACATATCATCATTACCCGCTTGAAGATCCATATACTTTCCATCATATCGAAAATTAGACGATGAATAACTAGTGAATAACACGTGAAGAAAAAAACCAAAATATAATCGATCAATGCACTTGATTGATCATTAATCATTGTTAATGTTCAAAGTAGTCGAATTTACAGTGAAAAAATATTATGAATCAAAAAGAATATAAATTGGGGATATAGAATTAAAAACAAAGAATCCTACCTAGAATTGAATCTTTTTTCGAAGAAGAACATGCTCGCAATGTTCCGCTGCATTCGTTGCGCTTCGGAACAATGCGATCCAAATCTTCATTGTCATCCGACAAAGGTAGGAGGATGATATGATGGGAGGATGGAGGAGTATAGGGAGAGGTTACACAAAGGGAAATGAGTGGATTTGATGGGAGGAGAGGGAAATAAAATAAAATAAAATAAACCCTTCAAAAAAATAAAAACATAACACAAAATTAAATCCACATCTGAAACCCCCAACACAGTGAAAGTTAGGTCACTGCTTGGGTAAACACCAAATCCCGAGCACAACTGTGGTCTCAGAATTTTAATCTGAGGCTCCGTTCGAATGATATAAAATCTAACGTCCGAGACCACATAATTACGAAAATTCCCCTAGTGGCGTTTTCCACAGAGGGCGCGCGCTCGGGAAAACATACACCCCTCCTAGGTTAAACAGCATGCTCTGGACACAACAGTGACCTCAGTTATCCAATCTGAGCTACCATTTAAGAGATACTTTAGTTTAAAAATTAAACGAATAAATTAATTATTTTATTTATCCGTATAATGTTCTGTTAATGGGTGAGGGTTCCCAATGTCCCACACCGACATGTTTTATGTCATTCATGGGGTAAACCCCAATTTCAAACCCATACGTACTCTCAAATTTATGATCTGAATTACCGTTTAGGTGTTATCCCGTTTATTTGGCATGCCCAGTGTGAACACACATAAAATTTAATTCTGGCCACACAGGGGCTTGGAATCGCACGCTGTATGAAGGTGCTGCTCTGGAATAAGATCAAGATAATTGCCAAGTCTTTTATAGAAAAAACCAGGTTCATACATCATTCCCTCATTCAAGAAATTCATACCCAAAAATAAAAACATTGGAAATAACTCAGGGTACTTAGGCCTCACCTGGATCTCACATACCTAGAATAACATCTGCACCCACTCCAGACTATGGGGTTATGGAAATGAAGTAGTCACCTCTCCATCCCTTCACATTATCTCAAATGGACTGCAGAACCTCAGGGGTAGCTCAGATCCGTGGTCGCACCTCTACGTCACACGTTGCGATTGGAATCAATGTTTGGACCTGGGAAAAGCCCGGTGATTCCCTCCTTAAGAATTTATAAATGGTGAGACACCCAAGGATATCTGGTCACGTAATATTTCACAGTCAATGTCCCACAAACAAGACTCTCTTACATGATTGAAGAGAGAATGAGTCCACACCTTCGACTAATGATAAAGGTTTCACGTCCTCTACCTTTCTGACATAGGGTTACATTGATGCCCCGTGTCACCCTGGTTACAACTCAAGCATGGAGCATGGATTAAAATAGGACTTCATACACAAATACTAAAAATTATACTGCAAAAAGTAGAAGTTTTGTAGGGAATACATTTTTCCACCTCATGCTCTTCAGGATCATAGACATCCAAATCTCGAGGCTATCCACTGTCCCAACTATCATTTCTCAGAGCCTAACGTGGACTGGCTGGTGGTGATGGGAAGACCTTGTAAGGTCGTCCCCCACTGCCAGCTCCTCCCACTCTTCTGCTTGAACCACCTCTTTGGACACTACTCCGATCATGGCACTGCCTCTGTCATGGTGGTGCACCTACTGCCTGCCCAATATTATCTATATGACTGGTCGGGCAGTCCCGTACCAAGTGACCTTGCCTGTCGCAAGCATAGAACCAGTGCTCTCTGGGCTTCCCTGGGGCCCTCCAGCACCATTGTGGTGTATGACCACGACCCGGAGTCCAATCAAAGAAGGGTCTCCTCAGCTGAGGCCCTGCGTTCTACCACCAAAGTGGTGCATGATCCCATCTTCGAAACTGGTGGTTGGAAGGCGACATACATTGAGGTTCTGTCTGCTGAAGCCTACTAGTTGTGACAGACGTCTCGAATCTGTCGCCTCTAGTACCACCAACAACCATAATGTGTGAAATGAATCTCTCTATCACCATCACCTCTTCTAGCACCTCGACATAAGTGGGAATGAACAAGGGTACTATGATAGCACAAATCTATCTGCGGATACCATGCTCGAACATCAACTCTTGGATGTTACTGTCGTCGACCATGTCCGGGTAAAAGAGTGAATTGTCCACGAACCTAGTCGCGTACTCATTCACTGTCATCCATCCCTGCTGAAACTGTAACAGCTCCTGGATCCGAACGGAGCGTAAGAAGGAGGGGTAAAAACTCTTCACGAAACATCAGGTAAAAGTCATTCCATGAAAGTGACGACTCATCAAGTAATTGAGTCACAAAAAACCATTAATACCCAGCTGCTCCATGGAAAAGGCTGGAGGCCAAAGCAACCATAACATCTACCGGTGTCTGCACAAGCCTGTAGAGGTGAACCACTGTCTCTAGCCAAACCTATACTGCCTGAGGGTCTAGCTCACCGTTGAACCTCCACAGTCTCTACCTCTTGAACTCATAGAGCGCGCTCAACCCGTGCCCAAGATCAGTCGGCCCTGCTGACGCTGTCTGATACTCACCAGGCTGGGGAGATACTACAGGCCCACCCTAAGAAAGGGACTTTCATGATGGGTCCCGAACTGAGGAATCATCACTCATAGTGTCTTCATCACAATCCAAAGCTGGTATCCTGGCTGGATGCCTTCGCGGAGGCATCCTGAATGTTATCAAGGAGCACCGCGATCAGATGAGCATATATGAATATAAAAGTAACAGAAATGGGTAGCTTACTCAAGAAGTACAGTCAAAGACTCAATCCTATGTGATGAACAATCCAATTCTACCTACAGCAACTGTCTCAGCATGCCAAGACGACAAGTGGGTTTTTACGGTCCTGGTGAATGGATATGTCGACCGTCACACCATCACTGGACTCCCTAGCCTTAGAGGTACTCTCAAGAAATAGAGACATTTTTTCCCTAAATCAAAACAAATTTAATTTTTAGGGATGTCCCAACAACGTCCCAAATAACGAACCACCTCTGATAACAATTTTTCATGATGCGACACTACCTAGGCTCGAGTTGCAACTATCCCAAGCCTGGTTCCATAGGACAGGGGCTGGCGACAACTGCCAAAGGCTAAAAACTCAGGGAGGCCATATCCTAAGTACATGTATACACACATGCAGCCCACTCTATGCAATAGTGCATAGTAATAGAGAAAGTAAAGTACCAACTGCTATAAAAAACCACAAAAAACGCATCGACCTATAAACAGTAAAAAGAATGTGCTGATGGTAAACATAAAAGAATAGGGAAAAACACGTTCCCAACCCGAAAAGTGCCACAACCCGGCTACAGGTAAACAAAAGTAAACTGCTGGAAGTGTCCCACACCTGGAACCCGACTACACCCACCACACGCAGTCCATGCTCTCAAACTCTTAAACTCCGGTGAAGTCATGACTAACCTATCCATCGTTTGAAAGGGAACAACAAGTGCGGGAAATTTTCAAGTAGGGGTGATTATAAAAATACTCAGTAGGATGCCACAAAGGCTCGACGAAGCAACAAAGGAGTTAAAGAAGAGGTGAGCAGTAGATCAAATTGGAAAAGTAAAGAAATACATCCTAGAGTGCAGTAAAGAGTACAACAGAGTAACAGCTCAACCCAACAAGAGAAAGGAAGAAAACTCGTCCAAACACAAAGAGAAAGAAGTGGTAAGAAGATGAAATTATCTTCGAATATTTGCTACCTATAGCAGATGAGTAGACTCATCAAACCACGAGAAGTTAGACATGGAATGAACGTTGCCTACCATGTATGTCTTTGCATATATTGGAAAGAGAGTAACCAAAACAAAAGGGGTGGGTACCAGAACAAGGTAT
Source organism: Viscum album (assembly GCA_963277665.1). Taxonomy (NCBI): domain Eukaryota; kingdom Viridiplantae; phylum Streptophyta; class Magnoliopsida; order Santalales; family Viscaceae; genus Viscum; species Viscum album. The sequence continues at coordinate 559,822,301 of OY728147.1, read as the reverse complement.
ACATATATATATGATCTATCAAGAAACCCAAAATAGGTCGTAAGGGGATGTCCATCTCATAGATCAGACCAAGAAAGTGAGTAGCCAAGATTCTCAGAAGAAAACATCATCGATACCCAGTATCCCACCCGTCTTCCCCGAACTACAAGTCAAGGGGATCAAATAACCTCACCTTGGCACTATCCACATTGGGCGACACTGACTCACACACACAGTTTTTGGTCACGTCTCAAGGATGCTCCTTGGTGGGAAAAGTGCCCTCGTACTTGAGATTTATGTGGAATGTCAAACCACACCTCATCACTATCACACAGTCAAGAGGTCTGATCAATGTCAAAGATGTTATATCACTGACCTATACAACCAAGGGTCCCACTCCGGTAGTTACGGAGATAAGCCACAGACTATCCTAATAGAAAGCATTGAGTCTGAATAAAATTGTCAGGTAACCCACTGCCCAGCATCGATGGAAGGTAAACCCTAAGAAATTGTCGGGTAATGCACTACCTAGTCTCTGGTGGAGGGTAAACCCTAAAAAGCCATTGGGTGACCCACTACCCAGTCTCAGCAGGATGGTAAACCTTAAAAGGTCTTCAGATAACCCACTTCCCAGTATCTACAGGAGGTTAAACACTAAAACATCCCTGGGTAACCCACTGCCCTTTCTCTACTGGAGGGAAAACCCTATGAAATCATTAGGTAACCCACTGCCCAATGTCTCTTGGATGGTAAACCCTAATAAGTCAATGAGAAACCCACTATCCATCCCCACTATAGAGTAAACCCAAATAATTCGATGAGCAACCCACTATCCAGACCCACTATAGGGTAAAACTGGAACATCTCTTTCCATCCCAACTGGAAAGAACCTCCTTGGTAGAGGATCAGTGCCTACGTGATGTCTTGGTCACATAGAATACTCAAAAGATCTTACAGGGAACAGGAAGGGATGTGACATTGAAAGCCCACAATAATAAATAAAAAAAGAGGAACCCAAACAACTCTTCCGATCACACAGTTGAGAATAGAACCAGGGGAAACCAGTCGACCATGCTGGTCTAAACCGTCATGAACAGAGGGACCCTCTACATCACGAGAGATCAAAAGTACGTAAAGTAGAACATGACGCACATATGGGTCCCTCACGATGTGTGGACACAACTCATCTCCAAACCGAGCACAAATTTCCTTGAGTACAAACCACAACATGCACCTCCAGGCATTCTCGTATACTCCCAGAGTATACCACATTTCCAGCCTAAAGTCCATCGTGAACACAACACCTAACGTCAACATGAAGTGTGTAAACGTAACTTCACCAACCTAATTCCTCCACAAACCTAGCATAGCCAACCACATCTCTTTAAACATCTACTTCACTCACACGGGAGTGATCCCAATTGCATGCCAAGGGTCCCTTAAAAACACCATAGGAAGAAGTACCAACATTACATCATTCATGCTTCCACATTTAATGAAATCTCAAATGAGACTACACACATCAAAACAGATTGCACCATTGTAATCGTGGTAAAAAAACACGATTTAGGCAACCTAATTGCCTCAATCGGACATCTGACAAAGTAGTTTCCAATCACCTCTTTATGCCAGAACGACGTCTCATGGGCCATCATCTCGGTCCTAAAAACAGTCAAGTGCATTACACCATTGCGTTCCACTCGAAAAAGCACACAAGATAGACTATCCTCTTGTCCTAAACTCAAACCCGGTGAAGTAGAATTAATTCACCGCCAACGCCCAAAACGGGCCCCATGGGATCCACACCTCGATATCAGTTTATGTGCTCAAAATAAGTCTTGTAATGTCTACCTCAACATTAGGGTCGCGATGCCGTTGAAAGCCCGTCAATCGAAAGTTGTATGCACTAGTGAAGATAACGTTATTTACGTCACCCTTTTTAAGTCGGTTATATATAACTGACGTGATAATCTGTGAAACGTGGTTGTTTACATTAGTTATTTTATAACTGATGTAATTAATGCGATGAGGAAATTTTAAACGTCGGTAATTTTAATAACTGACGTTACAAATCGCGCGCGTCCGTTTTTCACATCAGTTATAAATTAACCGACGTAAAAAACCAAAGCACAGTGTTTTTTACATTGGTTATCAAATAACCGACTTAAAAAAATATATCTATGATTTTTTACGCCAGTTATAAAATAACCGACATAAAAAAGGATTTTGAGGCCTTTTGGACGTCAGTTATTTGATAACCGACGTAACAAAACAACCCGCAGATTTTTTTACGTCGGTTATTTTATAATCGATGTATGAAAATGTGATTTATGATGTGTTTTTTACGTCGGATATTCTATAACCGACGTAGAAAACCCACATGCGGAATTTTTTACGTCGATTATAAAATCACCAACGTAAATAATTATGTCTCCGATACATTTATAATGTCGGTTCTTTTAATAACCGATGTTATAAATGTAAAAAAACAGGTTATAACGTCAGTTATTAAAAAACTGACCTTTTAAAACATTTAAATAATTAACAAGCCCCATTGATTGTCAGTTACGATTTTTCGATCGACAGTCCGGCGGCTCGGCTCTCTCGCACGGTAAACCCTAATTGAATCGTCGATCTCGTTGGGTTAAACTCGTTTTGCCATCATTGTTTATATTCTTTACTCTCCTCGGATCAATCAGCTCAACTCGCAACACTCAAGTAAGCCTCCCACGACTTTATTTCGTTTGTTTTTTCCCAGATAGTCTATATTTATGTTTTGTGATTTTTTTTTGTTTAGATAGGTAAGATTCTTCGATTTCAAACCATCTTACTGCTTTTTTCCATCATCATCTTATTTATCATCCCCAAATCTATTAGATCGACTCACAATATTCACATAAGCCTCAAATAATTCTATTTAGTTTGTTTTTGTTTCACGAATACCCGACATTGATGGTAAGTTTTTTTGTCATTGACAACTAATGATTTCATTCACCTATATTACTACATAGAATGGTTATTGATTAAATGTACGAATTCGGAAATGATATTTCATGTTTTTTTGTTTCTTATGATTATCCTCTTTTATATGAGAATCTATTAGACATATAATGTAATGGTTGTTGACTTCTATGGCCCTTCGATGCATCACTATGTCTCATGATTCCAAATAAAATTGGGTTCTCCTGAGGGATTACCCTAGTATTTTTTGAGGCCTTGGCCAAGGCCTTGAAAATATGTTTAAGATTTCTATAATTATCCATTACCACATTATGATATTAGTTATTGAGAAAACATGTGATCATTTGACTAGTTGAATATCAATGGTTATTTTTAATTATCATTCGTTCATTTATGTAGACATATTTAATAATATTTAATTCCATCTATTTCATGTTGATGTATATATCAAATGCATGAGTTTTTAGATGATCACCATGCCTACTTTTTATATGTAAAATATTGTTTGGGGGTTTTCCGGGGGGTGGGGGCTCTCCAGACGGTTGGGGGGTGTCCAGGGGGGTGTCCAAGGAGGTGGGAGGGTGTGGGGGCTGTCCATGGGGGTGGAGGCCTGTCCATAGGGTTTTGGGGGTTGTCCGAGTGGTGGGGGTTGTCCAGAGGGATGGGGGGGGGGGGGGGGTTAGGGGGTTTCCAAGGGGGGTCGAGGGTGGGGGTGGTGTCCAGGACGGGGGGGTGCAGTATAGAGGGGTGGGGGGATGTCTAGGTGGTGGGGGGTGTGTAGAGACCCCGACCCTAAAAAACCAGGAGTTGATGCATTCTGAACATGATGTGTTATCTTAAAATAAAACACACTTGGTAAACAACACATCATGCCCCATACAGAGGATCATGTGCGGTTCAGGTTCTGGGAAACCGACAACTTCTGAAACAGTTCATCTTTTAAGAGCTGATACCTGAAAATTTTAAATCAAAACGTAGGGTGAGCATTGAAATACTCAGTAAGGGGTTTTTTAAAAATAAAAACAGTGTAACCTTTGAAATCATTTGTTTGAAATATTTCTTTCAAAATAAATTGAACATTCACTAAAGGAAGATTGTAATACATAACATCCAAATGCTAAATCAATGATTTCAAAAGTGTATGAAACCTGTGTGTCATTTCTCGAAGAAGTAATCATAACAAGTACAACATGTGATTATATAAAATCAAACAGTTATGAGTAATACATAATTAGAGTTTCTCATAAAGGAAAAAACTAAATTTTCATATGTTGGTTACTATACTATTTAGTGATAACAACAATCATACTCCAATCTTATACCAGTGAAATTTGAACTTTATGAAAACTTAAATGCATTAGTCATGAAAGAACTTTATCTATATAAATAACTTGTTACATAACATGAATTATGTGGCATCAACATTAAAAATTGACAATCATTTCGTTTCACCAAGGACCATCCACAAGGTGTCATTAAAAATAACCAAGGTTATTCACCAAGGTATCAGTCTAAAAGGTCATCTCTAGGGATTAAGTCTTTACCCAATGCATTGGAGTGCTATTAGGGTGCACCCTTAAATTTTTCTTTATTATCATGTGAGCCACATCGTTCATGCTTTACTTATACCGTTTGTATTTTCAAGATTTCCCATACCACCTTGAATATCTCATTCGTTTTCATTTTACCCAAGGTGCCCCATACCACTTTGGGTACTCTAATTTCTTAGCTAATTTAGTGATATGCCATAAGCATGCATTATGCACAATAATAAATAATGAACCACCAAAAATTTTTCTAATACAAGGTATGATAGGTAACTTTGCAACATGTGTCAATAACTATTCAAAGCCATACACAACTTAGTAAAACATCATTTTCACTAAAGAATATAAAATAATGATATACTAAATGATGAATCTTTGTCATTAAAACTCCATAGAAAAATGAATGCTTAAGGAAACACTTGAAATCAGTTACGGTGATAAATAGGCCCTTGAACAAAAATACATATATTATCATAAAACTCATCAGGGTAATGTTAGATAATCCTTTTTAATAAAACATTGCCATTTTTGTGTATTTAAAAAAACATGTTGGTTTAGCAATAACACAAATCATATCTTAATAAAATATTACCTGCATCAAGGAATAAATTAAGTCATGTTATTTATAAAAGAATATAATGGGGTTTGGAAATTATTCCTATAAATACATATACACGTACCAATATATCCCCAAAGTGTATATATGGGTTTTACATAATTCAAAAACAATGTCTATTAAATCCCTTAGGTAACTGAAGGTTTCCAACCATAAATTTCTTACATGGTTGAAAACGAAATCCATATAAGGTTTGTCATAAATGTAACCATATGTAGAAAATTTTGGTTCTACAAACAGAACTTTACAGAAACAAAAAAAAACATAGTTTGCAAATATATAAATATAAATATATATAATTTTATTTAAATATTGATACCCAAAATAGGCCAGGTTAGGTTATGAGAAAACATTCATGAAACTATATATATACATACCATATAAATTAAATATAAGTTTGAGATTTTTTGAAAACCGTAAAATAAAACTGTATATACCGTTTAAAATGGACAATATACAACCCGGGGAATTTGTAAATATGCATATATAAACTGCATATATCGTCAACATATATATGAAACCATATATACATAATATAAATACAGATGGATTTGTATTATGTACATATATATGTAGTATATACCGTGTACAGGTTTCTCAAAATGAAAACAATGTATATATGCACCCTTACATATGTGACCCACTGGAAACACGAAGGCCAAACTCCATGAAGGCAAAACCGAGGGGTATACATTTGATTTTATAAAGTATATAAACTGTATATCTACACACCTGGGGTAAAAAAAATAATGAAGGTTTTTTCCGAAAGAATGTTTGCAAGAACCCTTACATTGCTTGAAGAGAGAACTCGGACCAGGGTACGTCGCTGATCTTGCTGGGAGTTCGTGGGAGGAAAGGAGGAGGAGGAATCGCCGCGGTTTAATGAGGCCGGAGAAATTTATATTGGCCTCGGTATCCAAAGGTGACTCGACCCAAGAGGCTATATCGATGTGGGGAAGAAGAAGGAACAGAGCCCTTGGAGGGGGGTGTTCGGAAGTCAAGGGGATCAGTGCGGGGGAGGAGAGGTCGTGGTGTCCTTGCGCATTCCTACTAGTAGGGTGCTTCTGCGAGGAAGAAGACGATGGGGGTCGACACGGTAAAGGAATGGACAACCGGGATTAGATCTTCGGGAAGATCGAACGGCCACAGAATTGGGCGGGGGCGATCGCACGGCTAAAATGGATGGACGGTCGAGATCGAAGCAGGATTCGATCAGATGGTTCTGTTTGCGCGGAACGCGTCCCACATCGAAACGGAAAGCGGTTGTGGTGAGGTTTATAAAACAAAGTGCACCGGATTCGGTTCGATAACACGAATGCACACACACGTTCTTACACTCAGACCCCATGCGGTCTTTGGCCCACCCCTACGCAACGCGCACCGCGGGCCTTACACACGGTCCTGTGTGCGACTGGACGAACCCATACTCGAACCGGTCCTCGAGACCTTGTTGGACACCTCTGGTCAATTGGGGCCTGGTCTCGGCCTAGAGGACTTGTCCCAATGGGATGCCCTCGACTTGGCCGGGCCCCGTCCTAATTTTTTTTATAAAATACATTTAAATTTACAACACAACCAGAAAAAGTATGCTTAAAAAAAGTATAGTATAAGTATTTGTTCAAAATGAGTTGATAAATAGTTTTAACAAAAAATCCAAATCCCTTTTAGATTTTGTAATGTATTTCATATATAAACCTTTTAAAAGATATATTTTCTCATATTTTACATGAAAACCATCATAATTATTTGGATCTTTAAAATACACTACTATTCATTTCATAAGTTTTAAAAGATAAAATTTTTTCCCCTAATTCACAATTTCATAGATAAAAAGATATTCTTATTATAGATACCCTTTAATCATATCTTTTATAAAAAGAATACTAAGTTTTCAATATATAAGTATCCATCGGGATTTTATGAAAACCAAAGGATTTATTTCCAAGAATACTCTTTTAATTTTAAAACTATGAATCTTTTGTGAAACATACTTTAGACATATTATAATATTATAAAATTATAAGAGCATTAAAAAGTAGTTTTAATATAAAGACAAACTTTTTCAACAGAAACCCAAAGGTCATTTTGAAAATCCAACAGTTATATATATTTAACGGTCATATCTTTAAGAGCCATTATAAAAGAAGGGGAATTTTACAAAATCAAAACACTTGAACCAGAAATGATGGCTCTCCTTATACCATTGGTGTTGAATATGTGTGTCATGGCTCTGGCTGTTATAAATTTTACACTGATGGACTCTGAAGACGACGACTATCCGATTACTCGAGTTGCGGTTCTTAGTAGTCTCTCTATGGCTGTGTTAGGTCTTGTGCATGCTATTTTCAATTAGTTGGGTCTTGTTGCTATGTAATATTTTAATATATATCAGTTTAACTTATTCTTCATGTTTTATTTCATTTCAAATTAATTATTAGTGCACAAAACAAAACAAATAAAATAGGAGACATCATTAAAGGTATAACATTGCTCACTTGAACTAGTTCATAAAACATGGGGCGTCACATTATTCCCACCTTTTGAAAATTGCGTCCTCGCAATATATTTCACAAAACTACAAGGTTATAAAACGTTCTTACCACCTCCACCAATGTATAGGGTCAACAGGTGCATTCAGCGGAATCCACGTAGCGATGGTCAACTCTTCTAGCTCCCTAATCCAGATACATCTAAGACAGGAGGGGTTGCACTTAAGTTCCGGGCCTTCAGGCTTCCAGAGGGAAGCTCGAACAATACAAAGTTCTGAAATGCCTTTGCAGACCAAAGTACGAAGGACTTGACGATGTCTTGGTCGAAGACATTGAATCCATAGATACGGTCAAATAGGCTAAAGCTGAGAAGTTGGAGCATATAAGCCGCTTAAATATTTCCCTCTAATGTAGCATCCTGAAATTTCACTCTGGCTGTGTAGTTCCGACCTATGGTGAAACACAAGAAGAGCCCTTCGTGGTAACTTTATCATCATTCACCTCCGTCTAGCTGTGTAGATCCAATGCGGTAATAGATGGAGGCATTCCCTTGGAAGGTGTAGAGAATCTCCGGACCGTTTGTTACCTAAAACCACTTCTTGTACGTTTTTCGCAAATTTGCGAAGGGGTCATACTCGTCCTCACACGCTTTGATTGCAATGATTTCCAGAATCTCAGTGGAAAGAGATAACATGTGGGTTTTTCCTTCCATCTGAATGTTTTAAGAGGGGAATTTAATCACTTGAAAACCATTCAATGGTATACACAATGTAAAGAAAAGTGGAAAGACAACATTTCAATAAATATACATTTATTATTTTTTGTGCTTGAGTTTCCCTTATCCACCGAATAAATGAACTCTACACAGAGAAGGAAAACTCCCCAACTCCTCGAACCAAACATAGGACGAGAATTCGGGGGAAAACTCATGGGGGGATCCAATGACGTCTTATGAGTCTAGCATGAGGGGTATGAAGTTGAGAGCCATCCTCATTCACTTGTTGTCAGCAAGACAGTCAGGTGGACTCATCTTTTAACCTTCTGAAGTCCAACAACTAACCCCAGAAGCCATAGTTTAAAATATGACAAAGGTAGACCGCTCGGAGGTCTCCGTCAGTAGCAGATTCTTGAAAAGGGTTATCAATCATAGAGCCAAATCCCTCACCTACCGTGAATATTCGGAAAAATCCCTCATGGTACCTTCCCCGACGCACATAGGAGGGAAACTGGGTTATCATCAGAAGGAGGTAATCTATTTCTACTCCTTGGTGTAACTAAACCACTTGTGGTGAGTTGGATACATCGTAAAGGTGTTTGCATGTCATGCTGATATGGAAAGAGTTTAGAAAATCCTCACGGCTAGATAAAGACACAATGGTCTCCCGGGCCTCTCTAGGGAGAGATAATAGATTTGTGACTTCATTTTCCATATGAAATTTAATAAAACCCAATTTTTAATAAAATTTAAGTACATATACATATATATATTTTTGTTTCAGTTTCTGGTTTTCCATAATTATCCAAACCGAACCTCTGATACCAACTGTAGAGACCTCGACCCCAGAAACCCAGGAGTCGGTGCCTTCTGAACATGATGTGTTATCTTAAAATAAAACACACTTGGTTAACAACACGTCCTTCCCCATACAGAGGATCGTGTGCAGTTTGGGTTCTGGGAAATCAGAAACTTCTGAAACAGTTCATCTTTTAAGAGCTGATACCAGAAAATTTTAAATCATAACATAGGGTAAGAATTTATATACATAGTAAGGGGTTTTAAAAAATAAAAACAGTGTAACCTTTCATTTCATTTGTTTAAAATGATTCTTTTAAAAGAAAATGAACATTCACTAAAGGAAGATTGTAACACATAACATCAAAATGCCTAATCAATGATTTCAAAAGTGTATGAAACCAGTGTGTCATTTCTCAAAGGAGTAATCATAAAAAGTACAACATGTGATTTTATGAAATCAAACAGTTAAGAGTAATGCATAATCAGAGTTTCGCATTATGGAAACCACTAAATTTTCATATGCTGGTTGCTATACTATTATGTGATAACGCCAATCATGCTCCAAGCTTATTCCAGTGAAATAAGAACATTATGAAAACTTAAGGGAATTAGTCGTGAAAGAACATTATCTTTAGAATGAAATTGTTACATAACTTGAATTATGTGGCATCATCATTAAAAATTGACAATCATTTCGTTTCACCAAGGTCCATCCCCAGGGTTTCATTAAAAATTACCAAGGTTATTCACCAAGGTATCAGTCTAAAAGGTCATCTCTAGAGATTAAGTCTATACCCAATGCATCAGAGCACTATCAGGGTGCAACCTTAAATTTGTCTTTATTATCATGTGAGACACATCGTTCATGCTTTACTTAAACCGTTTTTATATTCATGATGTCCTCTACCACCTTGAATAACTCATTCATTTTCATTTTACCCAAGGTGTCCCTTACCACTTTGGGTAATCTAATTTCTTAGCACATTTAGTGATATGTCATAAGCATGCATAATGTACAATAATAAATAATGAACCACCACAAATTTTGCTAATACAAGGTATGATAGGTAACATTGAAACATGTTTCAATAACTAATCAAAGGCATAAGTAGCTTAGTAAAACATCATTTTCATCAAATCATATAAAATAATGATATACTAAATGATGAATCTTTGTCATTATAAATCCATAGAAAAATGAATTTTTAAGGAAAACACTTGAAATCTGTTATGGTGATAAATAGACCCTTGAACCAAAATACATATTTTATCATAAAACTCATCAGGGAAATGTTAGATAAACCTTTTTAATAAAACATGCCCATTTGAGTGTATTAAAAAAACATGTTGGTTTAGAAATCATACAAATCATATCTTAATAAAATCTTACCTTCATCAAGGAATAAATTTTGTCTTGTTATTTATAAAAGAATATAATGCGGTTTGGAAATTATTCCTATAAATACATATACACGTACCTATATATACCTAAAGTGTATATATGGGTTGTACATAATTCAAAAACAAAGTATATTAAATTTCATAGGTAACTGAAGGTTTCCAACCATAAATTGCTTATATGTTTGAAATCTAAATCCATATAAGGTTTGTCATAAATGTAACCATATGTATAAAATTTTGGTTTTACAAACATAACTCCACTTAAACAAAAAAAACATAGTTTTGAAATATATATATCAAAAAATTTATTTAAAGATTGATTCCCAAAATAGGCCGGGTTAGGTTATTAGAAAACATTCATGATACTATATATATACATACCATATACATTAAATATAAGTTTGAGATTTTTTAAAAACCGTAATATAAAACTGTATATACCGTTTAAAAAAACCAATACACAACCTGGGGAATTTGTAAATATGCATATATAAACTGCATATACCATCTACATATATATGAAATCGTTTATACAAAATATACAAACCAATGGATTTGTATTATATACATATATATGTAGTATATACCGTGTACAAGTTTCTCAAAATGAAAACAAGGTATATACGCACCCTTACATATGTGGCCCACTGGAAACACGAAGGCCAAACTCCTTGAAGGAAAAAACCGAGGGGTATACATTTGATTTTATAATGTATATAAACTGTATATCTACACACCGGGGGAAAAAAGAACGAAGGTTTTCTCCGAATGAATGTATGCAAGAACCCTTACATTGCTTGAGGAGAGAACTCGGACCAGGGTACGTCGCTGATCTTGCTGGGAGTTAGTGGGGGGGGGGGGAAGGAGGAGGAGTAACCACCGCGGTATTATGAGGACAGAGGAATTTATATAGGTCTCGGTATCCAAAGGTGACTCAACCAAAGAGGCTAGACCGACGTGGGGAAGATGAAGTAACAGAGCCCTAGGAGGATGGTGTTCGGAAGTCAAGGGGAGCAGTGTGGGGGAGGAGAGGTCGAGGTGTCCTTGCGCAGGCCTACTGGTCGGGTGTTGCTGTGAGGAAGAAGACGACAAGGGTTGACTCGGTAAAGGAAAGGATGGCCGAGATTAGATCTCGGGGAAGATCGAATGGCCACGGAAGTGGGCGGGGGCGATTGCGCGGCTAAAAGGGACGAACGGTCGAGATCGAAGTAGGATTTGATCAGACGGTTCTGTTTTGCGCGGAACGCGTCCCACATCGAAATGGAAAGCGGTTGGGGAGAGGTTTATAAAACAATGTGCGCCAGATTCGGTTCGATAACACGAACACACACACACGAGGGTCTTACACACAGACCCCATGCATGCTTTGGCCCACCCCTACGCAACGTGCACCGCGGGCCTTACACACGGGCCCACGTGCGACTAGACGAACCCATACTCGAAACGGGCCTCGGGACCCTGTTGGACACCTCTGGTCACTTGGGGCTCGGTCTCGGCCTAGAGGTCTTGTCCCAATGAGATTCCCTCTACTTGGCCAGGCCCCAACCTATTTTTTTATAAAAAACTTTTAAATTTACGACACAACCAGAATAAGTATGCTTAAAAAAAGTGTAGTATAAGTATTTGTCCAAAATGATTTGATAAATAGTTTTAACTAAAAATCCAAATCCTTTTAGATTTTGTAATGTATTTCATATATAAACCTTTTAAAAGATATATTTTATCATATTTTACATGAAAACCATCATAATTATTTAGATCATTAAAATACACTACTATTCGTTTCATAAGTTTTAAAAGACAAAAAGGTTTCCCCTAATTCATAATTTTATAGATCAAAAGATATTATTATTATATATACCCTTAAACATATCTTTTATAAAAAGAATACTAAGTTTTAAATATATAAGTATCCATCAAGATTATGTGAAAACAAAAGGATTTATTTCCAAGAATACTCTTTTAATTTTAAAATTATGATTCTTTTGTGAAGAATATTTTAGAAATATTATAATATTATAAAATTATAAGAGAATTAAAAAAAAGTTTTAATATAAAGATAAACTTTATCAATGGAAACCCAGAGGTCATTTTGAAAATCCAACAACTATATATATTTAACAGTCATATCGTTAAGATCCATTATAAAATTAGAGGCATTTTACATTATCAAAACACATGAACCAGAAAGGATGGATCTCCTCATACCATTGGTGTTAAGTATGTGTGTCGTGGCTCTAGCTATTATATTTTTCACACTGATGGACTCTAAAGACGTCGACTACCCGATTACTCGAGTTGTGATTCTTAGTAGTCTCAATGTGGCTATGTTAGGTCTTGTGCATGGTATTTTCAATTAGATGGGTCTTTTTGCAATGTAATATTTTAATATATATCAGTTTACCTTATTCTCCATGTTTTATTTCTGTCAAATTCCTTATTTGCACACAAAACACAACAAATAAAACAAGAGAAATCATTAAAGGCATAACATTTCTCACTTGAACTACTTCATAAAACCTGGGGCGTCACAGGGGGTGGGGTTGTCAAAAGGGTAGGGGGTGTCCGTGGGGGTGTCAAAGGGGGTAGGGGGTGGTGTCAAGGAGGGGTGGGGGTGCTGTCTACAAGGGTGGGGGGCTGTTCGGGTGTGTGGGGGGTGTATAGAGGGTTGGGGGGTGTCCAATGGGTGTCCAAGTGGGTGGGTGGGTGTGGGGGGCTGTCCAAGGGGGTGCGGGCCTATCCAGTGGGTTTTGGGGGTTGTCCGTGGGGGTGTTGGGGGTGTCTAGGGGGTGTCCAGGGGGTGTCCAACAGGGTAGGGTGTGGGGGATCGTTTCTATGAGGGTTGGAGGTGCTTTCTTGAGGGGTGGGGGCTGTCCAGGTGGTGGAGGGTCTATCTAGAGGGTTGGGGGGTGTCCGAGCGGGGGGTGTCAAAGGGGGTGGGTGGATGTGGGTGGCTGTCCACGGGGGTGGGGGCATGACCAGAGGGTTTTGGGTGTTGTCTGGGGGGTGGGGGTGTCAAGAGAGTTGGGGGGTTTCTAGTGGGCTGTACAAGGGGGTGGGTGGGTGTGGGGGCTGTCCAAGGGGGTTGAGGAATGTCCAGAGGGTTTTAGGGGTTGTCCGGGGGTGGGGGGCTGTTTAGATGGTTGGTGGGTGTCCATGGGGTCGAGGGTGGGAGGTGGTGTCCAAGAGGGGTGGGGGTGATGTCTGGAGTGGTGGGGTGTTGTCCAAGGGGTGGGGGGGTGTCTTCCAAAGGGTTGGGGGGTGTCTATGGGGGTTTCTAAGGGGGTAGGGGTGGGGGATGGGGTCAAGGAGGGGTGAGGGTTGACGTCTAGAGGGGTGGGGGTTGTCCGGGTTGCGGGGCTATCCAGAGGGTTGTGGGGTGTCTAGGGGGATGTCCAAGGGGGTGGGTGGGTGTGGAGGGATGTCTAAGGGGGTGGGGGCCTGTCTAGAGGGTTTGGGGGGTTGTCTGGGGAGGTTGGGGTTGTCCAGAGGGTTGGGGGTGTCCAGGGGTGTCTAAGGGGGTGGGGGGGGGGTGGGGTGGTGTCTTGGAGGGGTGGGGTGCTGTCCAGAGGGGTGGGGGGTCCAGGAGGTGGGGGGCTGTCCCGAGGGTTGGGGGTGTCCTAGGGGGGGGGGTGTCCTAGGGGGTGGGTGGGTGTGGGTGGGTGTCTATGGGTGTGGGGTCCTGTCTAGAGGGTTTTGGGTGTTGTCCGGGGGGGGCTGTCCAGATGGTTGGGGGTGTCCATGGGGATTGACTACTACATCGTGGTTTCTGAGATTATGACATGATGATTGTGCCGTGATGATTGGCTTTACATTGTGATTTTCTCCATCTGAATTTTTATTTTAAATATGATTTGATTCTCAGGTGTAATACATTTTCTCCAATTTTCAATCAACCACTGTAGGGCCCATGGTTTTCTTTGATTCAATGGAATTTAAAACTATTATATCTAACTATATTTTGTTTTAAAAATTATATTCAACAATTTTTTTTAAATACGCATAAATATGTTTTATATTTCAAAATTGTTTTACATTAAAATTATGATTTTTTTCATATAAACCTATATTTTTTTTATCATAAAAATATATTTATTTTTGATATTTGTTATAGGTAATAATTAGTTGAAGTTGGATTACAGAACATCGAATGAGAAATGAATATGAGGGAAGGTGTTGATGCCTTTTTGGTATTTGCCAAACGAAATGTTCCAAGTAGTGACATTTTTTTCTGTCCATGCCTGAAATGTTTGAATATTAAGATGTTGAAAAGTAGTGAGATAAAAGATCATCTGATTTTTCATGGATTTAATCCGAGTTATAGCACAGGGATTTGGCATTGTGAAATTGTATGGAATGTCACTGATGATGTTGATTCACAAGCTGGTAACTCCGATGTAATTGAAGAAATGATTCGTGATATTGTAGCAGAACAAATTGAGATAGAACCGACAGTTGCATGTCTATATGGTGATACTGAAAAACCATTATATCCTGGTTGTAAATATTTTACCATTTTGTAGGTGGTGTTAAGATTGATTATCCTGAAGGTGAAACATGGATGGATTGACATAAGTTTTATAGAGCTACTAAAATTGATGAAATACATTCTTCCAAAAGATAACGATCTTCCAGATTCACATTTCAAGGCCAAGAAAATATTATGATCGATGGGATAGGGATACAAGAAAATACATGCATGTCTGAATGGCTGCATTATATATAGGACATAATATGAATTTTGGTCAGAGTGTCCTAAATGTGGGACATCACGGTATAAGGTGAATGAAAAATCACAGGCTAATGTAGAGATTACAAATCTCCCTTCAAAGTTATTTTTTCATCTTCCTATAATTGATCATTTCAAACATTTATTTCCTAATTCACATGATGCAAAAAGGATAAGATGGCATGCTGATGAGTGGTTATGTGATTAAAAAATACGGCATCCAGCTGATTTTCCACAAAGGAAGAAAATTGATGCGGAGTATTATACATTTGGAAATGAAATTAGAAATCTCAGACTAGGGTGTGCACAGATGGAATGAATCCATATCGAAACCCCAGTAGCACACATATTTCATGGTCTTTTTTATTGGTAATTTACATCCTCTATCCTGAAGTTTTTATGTAGCACAAATATGTCATGTTGAGTATAATGATCTCTTGTCCAAAGAAACCCGACAATGATATTGATGTTTACTTGTCACCGTTGATTGATGATTTGAAACTATGATGGGATGATGGTATTAGGGTGTATGATACTTATAAAATGGAATATTTTCAACTACATGCAGTGCTTCTGTTCACTATAAATGACTTCAGAGCGTATGGAATTTTTTCTGGATACAGTGTTAAAGGGAATAAAGCATGTCCAATTTGTGATCAACAGAAGTCATATTGTCAATTTCAGCATGGGAGGAAAAAATGTTCATGGGTCATCGAATGTTTTTTCCTTATGGATCACCCTTATAGAAGACTAAAAAAGTCATTCAATATCCCACAAAATTTTAATACTGCTCCAAAACCTTTATCCCCTAATCTATATTTTGAGAGGGTGAAAACCCATGATGTGACATTGGGAAAGACACAGAAATCTGGCAATGAGAGAAATATATGGAAGAAAATGTCAATAATATTTGAGCTACCATATTAGAGGTATCATGAAGTTAAACATAATATCGATGTCATGCACATGGAGAACAATATATGTGATTGTTTGATTGGAACATTGTTAGATATTAAAGGAAATACAAAAGATGGGTTGAATGCAAGATTAGACTTACAATCAATGGGAATACATATGGAGTTAGCTCCCACTCCTAAAATAAGATGAAAGTTTCTTCCCCCAGATTGTCATACATTATCGAGGATGGAGAAAATTAGCTTTTTTCAGTGTCTTCATTATATAAATGTGCCACAAGGTTATTCTTCAAATGTAAAAAATTGTGTCTCATTGAAGGACTTGAAGTTGATAGGTATGAAATAACATGATTTTTACATCATGATGAGACAAATTATACTAGTTTATTTGCATGGAATATTTCCCATTTGTTTCAGGAAGACTATAATTAAGTTATGTTATTTTTTCAATTCAATTTGTAACAAGGCGATTGATGTGAATGCTTTGAAAATTTTGGAAAATGATGCAATTTTAATACTTTTTAAATTGGAAATGTATTTTCCTCAAACATTATTTAATATAATAGTGCATTTAGTGATTCATCTGGTTCAAGAAATAAAGATTTGCGGACCTGTATATCTTCGTGGGATGTATCTTTTTGAAAGGTATATGAAAATATTAAAGGGGTATGTTAAAAATCCATATTGACCTGAATCCTCCATTATTGAAAAGTATATTTCTGAGGAGGTAGAAGAGTATTGTACGAGATACATGGCTATGGTGCAACACATCGATTTTCCTCAAACTCAACATGAACGAGTTAATAATGAGGGAAAGGGGATTCATGGCTTTAAAGTCAAATCATTGTCAGCTGAACATATGAAGAATTTAGAATCATATATCCTAAATAACATAGCTGATGCTCAACCGTATATCACATTTCATATTAATGAGTAGAAAAAATGTTATCCAAAGAAGAAAGAATTGTGGATTTTGAATGATCAAAAAAAAATTTGTCATGGATTAAAAAGACCTTGCAAGGTAGATCTGATGTATCAGAGAAATTAAAATGGATAGTGGGTGGTCCATGTTTAAATGTGGTAACATGGTCCAGTTATGACATTAATGGCTATACATTTCATAAAAAATCTCAGGACAACAGAAGTGCATTTCAAAATAGTGGTGTATTGTTGTTTACAAAAGAAATGCATTTTTCGAGTGCTAAGGACAAAAACCCAATTTCTGTATCAAGTGCATATTATAATGTGATTGATGTCATATGGGAGGTTGATTATGTTAAAATTAATGTTCTTGTTTTTAACTATAAATGGTTTATCGGTAACAATAGTTTCAGACATGATGAATTTGGGATGACACTTGTTACTCTGAATAGATTAGAAGACACAACTTATTCTTTTATAATGGAAACAAATGAAAAACATATTTTCTATGTAGTAGATCAATCCGATATGCAGTGGGCTGTTGTTTTACAAGTGAAAAAACAATTTGTTGGTGAGGATGAACATGATGAAGATGCTGATTTATGTCAGATACCTACTTCCATGGAAACATTAATATAACATAATTATGAGCATGTTGAAGACATGGGTTGTGTCGTAAGGAACGATAAAGACGAAGGAATTTGGGAAAACATCCATTTGTACATTCCTAAAATCACCGGTAACATGTGTTTTTTTTCTTGTATAAATTAATTGTTTTCATAAAATGTTAGATATTGTAAGTTTTTTATTTATTAAAACATGTATTAAAACAAAATAAGTATAAGTTTTTGTTTGTTTTAAGTATCTTTAGTTTACTTTATCATGTTTACCATTACATGAATTATATATCAATTATTTTTGTTCAGTGACAATCGCATTACCATGTTTACCAGGATTACCATGTTTAATATGTTTACCATGTTTACCATGTTAACCATGCTTACCATCTTGACCATCTTTACCAAATTTACCATTGTTTAACATGCTTTCAATATTACCAATGTTTACTATTACGTAACTTAGTACACTTTTCTATTTTCTGATTACAGTAGTATTAAAATATTTGAATTTTTATATTTGTGAACTAATGTTTGTTTTTTTTTGATTTGAAGGATAATGATAGATAATTAAGTTGATCAACCACATTATCCTGGAGATGAGCATATTGTTCATACCTCTGGGGAGGAACAGTCACATGCTCCTATTATGACAAAGAGTTCGATGGCTAGTAAACGTGGGTGCACACGTTTACCAAAATTAGCACATGACCGTATGCAGGATCAGAGGATACTCATTGAGTTTGACGATGATGATATTCCTAGAGGTCCGAATGAAAAATATTTTAAGACTTTTGTAGCAACTCGGGCTAAGAGAAAATTAAGAAATCTGTATGATGACTGGAGAAGTGTGGATAAAGAGATGATCTCTCAGCTATGGGAGACAATTTTGGTAAGATCTTTTGCTATTTTTTGACTATTATTTATTTTTTTCTAATATATATAATATTTTTAACCTCTTCTTTATCAGATGACATTTGATATTCCTGACACTGGAGGAGTCGTGAAGAAATGCTTATCGTTGGATGCCAGGAGATGGATGGATTTCAAATCGACCCTCGCATCTGATTTCATTTATGGTCATAGGAGTCATGACAATCGATGTCGTATATATCCTCTTATAGATAAAGAGACATGGAGACAGTTTTTTGAAAGTAGAAAAAAGAGTCATTTTTGGTAAGGGCAATGTAAAATTTTAGAACCTTTCTTATATAAATGATCTTATTAATGTTTTTTTAATGATTTCTTATTCTAAATTTACAGGAATCAAGAAAATATCATCAGGATATCCAATCTAAAACTGTATACCCTCATAGTAATCTCGTAGAGGGTATGCATTTTTTGATGTGATGGTTCTGGGCGCAGTGGTAACGCGTGGGTGGATGTGCCCACATGGCTTTTTGTCATTAGAAATGATCAATCCGGGATCAGTACGACGATAAACTCCAGTCTCCATGGATCGAATCACAGAAAAAGACAAAGCAGATGGTTTGTCCAATAACCACAAACAAAGATCATTACAGGTTGATTATAATTAATTTAATTAATTATAAAGAAATACCTTTTGGATGTCCTTTCTTCGTTGATGTTATGGATCATGTTGTCGATGTTATCCGTCGTTGCGTCGCATAAGCCAAGTGTAGACTCCCTCTAGTAGTGATCCACACGTGTACCTCTTATCTCTGGACGTCTCCAAAGGATTCTCCGGGTGCTAGCGTGGAGAAGCCTTTGCTTGCGTTGTCTGTCTTAGATCATCTTGATCCAATGGAAGAGGATCTCTCTCGGTCTTGAGAGAGTTCATAGAGGAAGATGTTCTTTCAGCCTTGAAATAATTCTCCAGAGATGTTGTGCACAACGATTCTCTTTTGTAGGAAAAGGGTTGGGGTTGTGAGGATATTTATAATCGAGTTTGAGGTTGTATAGTTATGACAATAAATAAACACATTATGCATTTCATTTATTTCATTAACTCTTATTGAAAACCCCCATTTGAATAATTAATTCATTGACATGCTCTCAAGCTGATTATAATAAATATCATTTAATAAAATGATATTATATCATCAAAATCCCGAATGAAAAAACTACACGGTGTGTAATAATAAATACACGACGTGTATTTTTTTTCATTGAAAACTACACAGCGTGTACATTAAATGTACACGACGTGTATATCTTGTTATCATTTATTCATTTCCTTTCCAAAATTAAAACTACACGGCATGTACATTTAATAATAAAGAGCATGTACTTGTTTTATTTTATTTTTCCGCCATCAATTAAAACAACTTAGGCTTCCTTGAATAATTATTAAACCACGTAGGGAATAATATTTATTAAACTTGAGACACTTAGATACACTTAGTGTGTGACCCTCTCGGCCTCTTTCTCGTTGGCATTAGGCGGGCTTGCCTAAAGTCCAATATTACTGTCTAGCAACGGGTCAAGGCACCGAAGAGAAATAAGTTGATGTTTCATTGATGTATCACCTCATATGAATGCTTACTGTGTAATTTAATCACTTTGTCTAAATATCTTGTCAAGAAGGTTTCATGAAAGTGTCATAAACCTATATGCATGATCCGTCATTCTTTGACTACCTGAAATAAACTCTTCATTTACACCATGTCCATGGCATTTAATGCGAATATTATATTTCAATCAAAGGGCTGAGATATCAACATCCATAAATGGAAGGTACAAATCCTTCATCGACTTATCCATTTACAACATGTCACTCATGTCGCACCCAACGTACCCTACTTTCCGCCAACTGTCTGCGTGATGGTTTCCGACTGAAAATCTAAGTGTGCGCATCATGACATTAGTTAATGATAATCATCCAATATAAGGACCATTACACATGCTCGGAGATAGAAATATCCAATGACAGCAAGACATGCAGAATTACTACTGGCATGTCTGTTCTTATAATCTCCCATCTTGGAGATTACCAAGTGCGAACTCCATGAGAGAGAGTCTCGTCTTCTTAAAAGTACTCGCACATGACGGTCTGTATACTATGTGTCCTATCATAGTATGTCATCCAACCGCATAACATTATTTAAGAATATTTTCATAGCATTTCAATGTTCTCATCATAACGAGGATCTTCTATGACCTTATTAATGCAAAAAATATTCCAGTACATTATTATATTATAGTCATGCAGAACAATGAACAATATATAGTATGTGAACATTCATGTACTCAAAGTACAAAAAAGTTAGTTCTAAGGACACCAACCCTTAGAAACTCCCACTTGGACAAGAGCCAACTACCTATGACTTTTAGTCCGCTAGACCTCACATGATGATTATGTTTCTACTGAGTCATGGCATTAGTCAATGGATCTACCATGTTGTCATCCATTGAAACATTTCTCACTGCAAATTCACCTATTTGAGAAAAATCCCTCGGGAGATGATACTTCCTAAGTATGTGCTTTGTCCGCTGATGTGACCTTTCCTCATTTACAAGTTCCACCGCTGCAGTATTATCACAATAGAGTGTGATATGATCTTTACAGATCGGTATAACATCCAGCTTTTTGACGAAACTTCGCATCCATACTGCTTCTTTAGCTGCCTCAGAAGCTGCGATATACTCAGACTCCACTGTAGAATTGTCCACCACACTTTTTTTGAGCTCTTCCAGCTCACTGCACCTCCATTCAAACTGAAGATGTATCCATTCTGTGACTTCATTTCATCTTGATCAGTCTGGAAACTAGCATCTACATGTCCTATGATGACTAGTTCCTCATCTCCTCCATAAACCAGGAACATATCCTTAGTACACCTTAGATACTTAAGGATAGTCTTCACTGCCATCCAATGGAGGTCTCATGGATCAACTTGATATCTGCCTACCGCACTTAATGCGTAAGCAACATCTAGCCTCGTACATAGCATATCATACATGATTGACCCAATCACGGATGCGTAAGGGATCCTTTCCATCCAATTTCTTTCCTCATGTGTCTGAGGAAACATTTTCTTGGAATGATGAATACCATGTGACACTGGAATAAATCCCGTCTTGGACTGTTCCGTACTAAATCTCTTCAGTATCATGTCAATGTATGTACTTTGACTCAGGCCCAGAATTCTCTTGGATCTATCACGATGGATCTTGATCCCATGAATATATTCCACCTCACCAAAGTCTTTCATGGAGAATCATTTATGCAACCATTCCTTAATAGACTGTAAGACATGTACTTCTTTTCTAATTATCAATATGTCATCAACATATACTATTAAGAAAATGACTGCACATACACTAAACCATTTGTAGACACAAGGATCACATTCGTTCTTAACAAAGCCACATTCCCTAACAGCTTCATCAAAATGAATGTTCCATGTCCTTGATGCTTTATTTAATCCATAAATGGATTTCTAAAACTTGCATACCATGTTGGCATCTTTGGAGTCACAAACCCTTCAGGTTGTTTCATGTAGACATCTACCTGGAAGGTCCCATTATGGAAAACTGTTTTGACATAGATTTTCCAAATTTCATAGTCATGGTAAGCAGTAATGGCCAATAGGATTCTGATGGATTTCTGTATTGCAACTAGTGAAAATGTTTCATCATAGTCAATTCCTTGATGTTGTCTAAATCCTTTTGCAACCAATTGTGCCTTATAGGTGCAGACATTCCCCTCTATGTCTAGTTTCATCTTGAATACCCATTTATTACCAATAGGCTTTACATCAACTGGAGGATCTACCAAAATCCAGACATGGTTTTGTTACAAGGAATACATTTTAGAATTCAAGGTTTCATTCCACATGGCAACGTCTGTGCCTTCAACTTCTTCCTTGTATCTAAGAGGATCATCATTGTCAACAAATAATGATTCACCATCCTCGGTGACAAGAAAACCATATCGTTCCAGTTCTCTCACCTCTCTCGTGCTCCTACGCAGTTCTTGTGTCTCTAGAATAGATTTTTCTTCCATGGGGCTTTGTGGAATCTATTCTTGTACCAACTCATGTGTATCTTGAGCCTCAACTTCATCGAAGTCTATCTCTCTCCCACTATCTCTTTTGAAGATGTGATCCCTCTCAAGGAATATGGCGTGTCTTGCCACTATAACCTTTTTTTCTATGGGGGTTTATAGGTTTTATCCCCTTGTTTCCTTGGGATATCCTATAAAGATACACTTTTTGCCTCGGGGTTCAAGTTTGTTACCTGAAATGGCCTTAACAAATTCTTCGCTACCCCACACATGTAAACTCGATAACATGGCTTTGCATCCACTTCATAACTCGTATGGAAAAACATTTATCGATTTAGTTGGTACTTGGTTTAGTATGTGCACTGCTGTTTGTAATGAATATCCGCAAAAGGATAATGGAAGACTCACATGACTCATCATTGATCTCACCATGTCTAATAGGGTGTGGTTCCTCCTTTCACTTACACCATTCCACTACTGTGTGTTTGGAGGAGTGAGTTGAGATAGAACCCCAAAATCCTGTAAGAAATCATTGAAGTCCGGATTAAGTGATTCTCCTCCTCTGTTTGAGCGGAGTTTCTTAATCTTCTTACCAAGATGGTTCTCAACTTCTTTCTTGTATTCTTTGAACCGAACAAAAGAATATGACTTATACCTCATTAAGTAGATATATCCATATCTACAAAGATCATCAGTAAAACTTATGAAGTATGAGAACCCACCCCTTTCCTCTACTGGAAATGGCCCACACACATCTGTGTGAACTAATTCTAGAAGCTCTTTAGCCCTATCACCTTTCCCAATAAATGGCGCTTTGATCATTTTTCCTTGTAGACACGCATGACATATACCAAGTGGTTTTAGTTCGAAGGAATCTAAATACCCATCGTGATGTAATTTTTTCAAATGTTTCTCATTGACATGACCTAGCCAGTGATGCAAAAGGTGGGTGTGGTATGAGTCATGTGAATTTGCTTTGTCATCGATTTCCATTACTTGGTTTGTGTACTCTAACAAGTAAAGGTCGTTATATAAATGTGCCCTACCATATCAAATGCTATCTTTATAAAAGTAGCAACATTCAATTCCAACCATGAATATGAATCCATAAGTATCTATTATGGATACCGAAATAATGTTTTTAGTAACAAAAGGAACATAATAACAACCCTTTAACACCAAGATCATTCCAGTTGTCAATGTGAGTTTGTAGTCTCCGACAGCTACAGCCGCGAGTCTAGATCCGTTGGCTACTCGTAGATCTACCTCCCCTCGATCAATCTTCTTGAATATACATGGTTCCAGTATTTGGCTACAGATGTGAGCACCACAAGAAGTATCTAATAAATAATTTGTAGAAACAGATAGATTGCACTAGATGACAAACGCACCTAAAGATTCCCCTTCTTTCCTTGGCTGGGTTCAATTTTGCTTCTAGTGGCCCTTCTTGGCACATGCGAAACAAACATCACCCTTCTCTCATGCCTCCCCTTTGATCTTCCTTTCCTTGGAAGGACTTGAAGATGATTTGGGATTAAATCTCTTCGCCTTCCCTTTCCTTTTATTCACCATAAGGACAGAAGGCTTTTCACGCTTCATGTCATTATCTACTTGGTGAATAAGGAAAATAATATCAGATAGAGACTTCTCAATGTTGTTCTTGTGGAAATTAACAACAATTTTTGAGAAGCTTCGGGGGAGTGATGCAATAATGAGATCGGTGCCCAGTTCTTCGGGTAGTTTAAACCCTAGAACCTTTAATCGCTCTATGTAGGAAATTATCTTGACTACATGAGGCCCAGCTGGGGCACCCTCTCCAAGATTTCTCTAGAATAGATCCTTGGAGATCTCAAACCTTTTCATGTCTTGGTCTCTCCTAGTATAGACCACAAAGCTGCTCGAAAATGCTATAGGCATCCATGTCTTCATGATACTTCATGAGCTCACTAGACATCGATGATAGCATAAATCATTGAACGTCTAGAGAGTTGTTCAAATGTTGATCATAGACCAGGAAACCTTCATCACTTTCCCCTGGGGAAGGAGAATCAAGAAGTCAGGACTTCAGCACGTAAAAATTTCATTCATGGCGTTGGATAACCCAAAGGCGCCTAAACCATTTCTGAAAGTTACTAACAGTGAGGATATTGTCTTTATTCATAATTTATCACAGTGAAAATGTGGTTGAAAAGTTTGTCATTTCGATTCAACAAATTAAAAGAGAATATTTATCAGTACATTCTTGATTACATTTTATGAAAAATAATAAATAAATTTATTAATTCTCCCACTATTTTATCATGTCCCAATGGCCCTCACCATTGAACTCGGAATGTCTAGTTTCTTTGACATTCTAGTGGAAAGGATCCATATTTCCCTTTGCATAACCCCAACAAGGTTTGGTCAAGCTATTTGAAGGTATTTAGGTAGACAGTTCTTTGCCAACTGTGAGCTTATAGTTCCTTGATCTGTTGAGTGGACTCCCCAATCCAAAAATCCTGACATGGATTTCCTCAACTGTTGCCTACAGTATTACACTGAGTCTAGAAAGGGCTACTCCTATTGATGTAATATGGATAAGTCAACCTGAAACCTTTCATAAGGGCTTCCTTTATAAATGTAACTGTCCCAACAATGGTTGGAAAACACATAGTTATATTTAGTCTTTCCCTTAATCAGGTAACAGTTGGATTGGTCTGACTTAATATGGTATTGAGGGATTTTATTCCTTTATGCGTAGTTTCACATTATCACATTCTTGTTAATATTAAGTGATTCTTTCTTAAGTGATTAACCATGTTCTGATAATGTTTACGCATAGTCCATTTTTTATTTTATTCCATCTTTGCATGCTTGTTCATTTTATTACTTATGTGATCGCGACAACACATACATAATAAACAAACCATGCAATCAGACATAAATAAAATAAGATGGAATGATCATGATCTTCTATGGGTTAGCTTATCTAGTGGTTTTGATAAGCTAACCCTGACCTAGGGAAAACACCTTGAACCTATTGGTTCGTGTTTTGGAGCTCCCACCTGTCCACCTTTGTATATACTTGCGTCGGTTTTGCCTCGTCTTCAGGATTTGAACCGTCTCTTATGGATTGGGAGATCCTCCATTACATGGGTTTAAATTAATGAAACCATGGGCACGTAGGCCCTACATTTTATTGGAAGAAGGCTCGTAGGTCAAAAAATTTAAATTAAATAAATTTAAATGAAACCATACACATAAAAAGGGTCTTTGGTCTAGCTCATGATCATCCACAGCATGCAACGACATTTATGCATATTTAGATTTCAAATTATTTTAATCACCCTTTCATTTAAGATAAGTCGCACTCGAATTCAATTAATTATGATCTTATAATTAATCAATTATTTATCTTAAATACCTTTCTGAATTTCCTTGAGATTCGTCTCATCCTTTTTCCTTATACGGGTCTTTGTACATTGGAGTAAACCTGGTGAAATTCAATTTCTGGAAATTACACGGTGTGTAGTTTATATTTACATGGCGTGTATTTATTTTCACCTTGTTTCCAAAGTACACACCGGGGCTTTGGCGTGTTTTCTCTACTTTGGATATTTTGGAGTACACATCGTGTAGATGAATCATACATGGTGTGTACTTACTTTTTATGCGGTAACCGGATTGGAAATCCTGTGTACGTGGAACACGGCTTCTCCTTGTACACGGTTTCACCTGGACCGGATCAGACTACACGACGTGTTGTTCCAACATACACGTCATGTATTCTAGTTCCCACATGTCATTCAATTCTGGTCAACACGGCGGGATTAATACTTAGGCATAATCAATTGACATGGCGTGGTTTGGCAGACCAGTGTCGGTTAATTGAACCTAAGTACACGACGTGTAGTTATAATTACACGCCGTGTAATCCCATGTTGTACAGACCGAAAGAGGGACTCCTCCGGATGAATTCCTCATTTTTATTTTAATCAAAATTAAAATTAAAAATTCGTTTCTGTGATATGAATCAAGAAACAAAGGATGAATAATAGATCTCATTTATTCAGATTAATAGAATGATATATTTCGAATTGAATCAAATATAAATGCGTAAATTATCAATGAAAATTAAATAACTATGATCAACATTGTAACCTCCCTCTGATACCATTTGAAGGTTCTGGGCATAGCGGAAGCGCGTGGGTCGATGTGCCCACATGGATTTTTGTCATTAGCAGTGATCAATCTGGGATCAATACGACAATAAACGCCAGTCTCCATGGATCGAATCATAGAAAAAGACAAAGAAGATGGTTTGTCCCGGAACCGTAAAAAAGGATCATTATAGGTTGATTATAATTAATTTAATTAATTATAAAGAAATAAATTTTGGGTGTTCTTTGGACATTGATGTTCTTGATCACGTTTTCGATGTGATTTGTATTTGCATTGCAAAAGCCAAGTGTAGACTCCCTCTAGCGGTGATCCACACGTGTACCTCGTATCTCTGGACATCACCAAAGGATTCTCCGGGTGCTAGCATGGAGAAGCCTTTTCTTTCTTTTTTCCGCCATAGATCGTCTTGATCTAATGGAATTGGATCTCTCTCAGTCTTGAGAGAGTTCATGGAGGAAGAGGTTTTTTTGGCCTTGAAATAATTCTCCAGAGATGTTATGCACAACGATTCTCTTGTTTAGGAAAAGAGTTGGGGTTGTGAGGATATTTATAATCGAGTTTGAGGTTGTAGAGTTATGACAATAAATAAACACGTTATGCATTTTATTTATTTCATTAACTCTTATTGAAAACCCCCATGTCGAATAATTAATTCCCAGAAATGCGCTCACGCTGATTATAATACAAATCATTTAATAAAACGATATTTTATCCTCAAAATCCTGACTGGAAAAACTACACTGCGTATAATAATAAATACACGACGTGTACTTGTTTTTCATTGAAAAATACACGGAATGTACATTTAATGTACACGGCGTGTATATCTTGTTTTCATTTATTCATTTCCTTTAAAAAATAAAAACTACACGGCGTGTACATTTAATAATACGCGGCGTGTATTTGTTTTATTTTATTTTTCCCCCATCATTTAAAAAATCATAGGATTCCTTCAATAATTATTAAACCACGTACGAGAATTTTCTTTATTCAACTTGAGATACTTGGATACACATAGTGTGTGACCCTCTAGGACTCTTTCTCGTTGACATTAGGCGGGATTTCCAAAAGTCCAAGATTACTGTTTAGCAACGGGTCAAGGCACCCAAGAGAAAGAAGGTGACACCGCATTGACGTATCACCTCATACGAACGCTTACTGTGTAATTTAATCCCTTTGTCTCAATATCTCATCAAGCAGGTTTCATAGAAGTGTCATAAACATATATTCTTGATCAGTCGTTCTTTGAATACGTGAAATAAACTCGTCGTTTACACCATGGCCATGGAAATTAATGCAACAGTTCTATTTCAATCCATGGGTTGTGATATCAACTTCCATTAATGGAAGGGACAAATCCTTAATCAACTTATCCATTAACAAAATGTCACTAATGACGCACCCAATGTACCCTACTTTCCACCAATTTTCTGTGTGATGGTTTTCGTCAGTAAATCTATGTGTGCGAGTCATGAAATGAGTTAATGATAATCTTCCAGTCGAAGGACCATTACACACGCTCGAAGATAGCAATATCCGATGACACCAAGAAATGCAGAATTACTACTGGAGAGTCTGTTCTTATAATCAACCATCTTGGAGATTACTAAGTGTGAACTCCATGATAGAGAGTCTCGTCTTCTTACGTGTACTCACACATGATGGTGTGTATACTATGTGTCCTATCATAGTATGTCATCCAACCGAAGAACTTTATTTAAGAATATTGTTATATCATTTCAAGGTTATCATCATAGTGGGGATCTTCTATGACCTTATTAATGAAACAAATATTCCAGTACATTATTATATTATAGTCATGGAGAACAATGAAAAATATACAATAAGTGAAAATTCATGTAATCAAAGTACAAAATAGTTGGTTCTGAGGACACAAACCCTTACAAGAAAAATAATGATGGCGGAAAAATTTCAACAACTATGAGCTTAGTCTTCAAGCTCTGGAAAGGTGGCCCCTCCACCCCCTCTATCTAGACATGAAAAATGAAAGAGAGCTCAGAAGGGAAAAAAAGGGAAATATCTTTTAGAAGAATCGAGAATCGTAGCTGAGAGGATTGTAAGATATCTATTTTATTTATTTATGTTAACTAATTTCATTATATAATTTCAATAATTACAAAAATGTTCAATTAAATAATACAAGACTCTCTTGAGGGGCAGAGTTAACAGTGGACATTTATAGCTACTGGGTGGGAAGATATTTTATCTGCAGTGTTGGGAAAGCCCGAACATCCTCGTCGTGTAAGAGGATATCCGGAAGGTGTATCAGTAAGAAAAGTGTTTCCATGTTCTTCAACTTCTAACGTTGAGGGGGTTTACAAAAAAATATAATACTTTGAGGATAATGTTCATAATATTAATGTGAAGATGGAGGACAAGATCAGAGCGTCGATGCAGTCTATGTTTGCAGACATGAAAAGACAATTTCAGACTACAACTCCCACTCCTCTACCTCCCCCTGCATACCCCCTTATTTTTCCTCCACCTCCTACAGAAGCTCCCACTCCCCCACCTCAGCGTGCGGAACACATTTGTAATCATACTCCTCCGCCACAACTTCCTACTTATTGCAAGTTGTATGTTGATGATACTCAACATCATATAGTAGTATATGGGTTGGTATATTGTATAGGAGATACAGTTCATCATAAAGAATTAGAGGTAGAGAATCAGAGGGTCACTGTAAGGGATATTATAGATAGATCAGCTCGGGTACCATTACCTAGAGATGAGGTGGCTACAGTTGGACATAGTTTCAACAATTTTTAAATGTGTCCATCTAGGCATCTTTCACTCATTACCATAGAGGTATGACTGTTATATCTTCTTATATTATTTTTTTTATTAAAGTTGTTTTATCATTTGAAAAATAATATATTCTTCAATTTATTTTTACAGGAATACTTCAATGGTAAATAAATATTGTATAGACAACAACAAAGACAAATGGCTATGACATCAGATACATATTCTAGTAGTCCTGACAGATTGTCAAGAAAATCAAATTTTTTGGCGGGTAATTATGAGTTTCCAATTGGAAGCTCATGTTTTTGGACGTGAAATAAGTGTGGGGATTATGAAAACTGATATCATGGATCTTGTTAATGGAGATAAGTTGGGCATCAACGTGGTGAAAATGTTATCCATGAAAGTCTTAACACCTTTTATCTACGTTATATTTATTAATAATGTATACCTATATATGCTTTGTATTAGGTATATTTATAAAATTTGTGAGAGTAATGAGCTGACACATGTATATGGATTCATGAACCCACAATTGATGTCCCCTGATGCATGTGCATTGGATGTGGAACAAAGAATGCATTATATTTCTAAATGACTTGAAATGAATATAGTCACACAATGTAGGTTGATGCCTTTTTGTGAGAGGTATGAAACACATCTCTCTAAAAGATTCAATTATCTTTTAACATAAATAACACTAACGTTAAATTTACTTTTATCAGCGATCCTTGGATGTTGGGGGTTTTTTTCCCAAGGGAGAGAGCATTTTATTGGATATGCACTGTCCATGATGATGTGCGGGAAATTTTAAAGAATATATTGGAAAAGTAAGTTTCAAATTCTCAATAGTTTTATATATTATAATGAATTTTAACTTTACTCTATTAGTATTATTTTCTAATAGGGAATGGGCCTACTTTCGAAAAAAGACAAATAAAAGGTGTGTGAAGATAAAATATGTAAATGTGAAGTTAAATATCCATTTATAATTTGTACTTTTTGATTTATTACATAAAAATAATATATTGAATTTACACTCATTCAAACAGAATTTTCATGATCAACAATGCGTCATCGAATGCGGATATTATATGTTAAGATTTATGATTGAAATAATAACAACTGTGATAGTTGTGAATTTTCACCTGGTATGATTTCCTCTTAAACATTACCAAAATATTTCAATTTGATTTATTAATTATACATGTTAACTAATATCCTTTTCATTTTTAGCTTTTTAATGACCCTCAACCCTATACTACTGAAGACATCAAACACTTACAAGTAGAGTGGTAAAATTATTTTAAAGGTTTGATTGAATTTTATTTGTTTGTAATGTAAAATGTAATTTTGAATATTGTCATTGTAATTTTGTATTTGGTATTCGTTTAGGATGGATGTAGTTTTTTTTGAAGTTGACAGTGTTTGTTTTGAATGTTATATATGTGAATGTTTAATTTTTCTCTACTTCTTGTTTTGGTCTACTTTGATGGTTTTTATGGTATGGATTCTGGTCGGGGGGGGGGGGGAGGGGTTCCAATGGTGTGTGGGGGTGTTCAGTGGGGTTCGGGGGTGTCCAGGGGTCTTGGAGGGCTGTCTGGTGGGGTGGGGGTAGTCTAGGGGGGTGGGAGGGATGTCCAGTGGTGTGGGAGGGCTGTCCAGGGGTGTGGGAGGGCTATCTAGTGGTGTGGAAGTGTTTTCCAGGGGGTAGGGGTATACGTGTGGGTGGGGGGTTTTCCAGGGGTGTTTGGGGCTGTCCAGGGGGTCGGGGGGAAGTCCAGGGGTGTGGTGGGGGCTCCAATGTGGTGGGGGAGGGCTGTCCAGGGTGTGGGTGGGTATACATGAGGGTGGGTGGTTGTCCTGAGGTGTTTGGAGATGTCCAAGGGGTCGGGGGTAGTCCAGGGGTGTGGTGGGGGTTGTCAAGTGGGGTGCGGGGTGAGAGGGTGCTATTCATGGGGGTGGGGGGTGTCTCGGGTGTTTGGAGCTGTCCAGGTGGTCGGGGGGGGGGGGGGGGGTAGTCCAGCGGTGTGGTGGGGGCTGTCAAGTTGGGTGAGGGGGTGCTGTTCAGGAGGGTGGGGGGTTGTCCCGGGGTGTTTGGGGTTTTCCTGGGGGTCGGGGCAGTCCAGGGGTGTGGTGGGGGCTCCATTGGGGTTAGGGAGGGCTGTCTAGGGTGTGGGGGGTATACATGAGGGTGGGGGCTCTCGAGGTGTTTGGAGCTATCCAGGGGGTTGGGGGCAGTCCAGGGGTGTGGTGTGGGTTGTCATGTGGGGTGAGGGGGTAAGGGGGTGCTGTTCAGGAGGGTGGGTGGTGGGGGGGGGGGGTGTCCCTGGGTATTTGAGGATGTCCAGGGGTTGGGAGGCAGTCCAGGGGGTTGGTGGGGGCTCTAATGGTGTGGGGGCTGTCAAGTGGGGTGAGGGGGTGCTGTTCAGGAGGGTGGAGGGGTTGTCGAGTGGTGTTTGGGGCTTTACAGGTGGTCGGGGGTAGTCCAGGGGTGTGGTGGGGTGGGGGGGTTGTCCCGGGGTGTTTGGGGATGTCCAGGGGTCGGGGGCAGTCCAGGGGTGTGGTGGGGCTCCAATGGTGTGGGGGCTATCAAGTGGGGCGAGGGGGTGTTGTTCAGGAGGGTGGAGGGGTTGTCCATGGGTTTTTTGGGTAGTCCAGGGTGTCGGGGGGCAGTCCAGGGGTGTGGCGGGGTCTCTAATGGGGTGGGGGAGGGCTGTCCAAGGGGTATACATGAGGGTGGAGGATCCAATGTGGTAATAATTCTTGATTTGGTTTCTGGTTGTTTCTGCGAGAGAGTAGAGGAATGCATTATATTTTAAAAAAAATTTGTCTTCCACGTCGGTTATTTTATAACCTAAGTGATATACAAATCGGGAAGGGTTTATGACGTCAGTTTTTTTAATAACCAACGTGATAAACAAATATGGCACAGATTATCACGCCAGTTATTAAATAACCGACGTGATAACCCCCCCCCCCCCAGTCTGGTTTAGAACGTCGGTTATTATATAACAGATGTGATAAACCATTTCCCATGGGTTTATCACGTCCTTTATTTAATAACTGACGTGAAACCCCCCCCCCCCCCCCGCACATGTTTATCATGTCAGTTATATAATAACCGACGTCATAACCCCCCTAGTTTATCACGGTGGTTATATAATAACCGACATTATAACCCCCCCGGGTTTTCACGTGGGTTACTAATTAACCGATGTGATAAAAACCACGATGTTCTGTTTTTTAGGTTGGTTTTTAAATAACTGACATAAAAATGTTATTTATAACATCGTCCATATTAACGTCGGCTAAAAACTGAGATAAAAAATAAAAAATAACCGATGTAAATAATGTTTTCTGCACTAGTGATACAGACGTACTATCCGATACAAAAATCCCTCAAATAATAATAAGTATAATATTATTATTATACTTGGGTGTTTTGTGCAACTATGCCATGAGCGTGAATTAAGAATCCACGATTGGACTCAAAATGACCATCTCAAAAATATGATCACGTCACCGATGACAGTGCATCAATCGGACGTCGCACGAGGGAGTTAATACCAACAACTATATTTGATAAAAAAATAGTAATAATAATAAATTTTATTATTAATATTATTAATATTATTTTTATTATTATTATTAATTAACTCAATCAATCACACAGTTTTTTTCATCATGGGTGGTGCCCCCCTCTTTCCATATTTCCTTTTTTTATTATGTATTCTCCTTGTTTTTTCATATCTCTAAAATCAAAATCTATGTTCTCCATTATCCCATCAAACACCAGACACGCACCACACATGTCTTGTTTCCCCTGCCGGTCACCCAGGTCGCCCAGCCCCAAGCGTCAAGCACTCTGCCTCCGCCCATCTGCACCGATCTCCGGCGCTCGACCTGACACCCAGCTAAGAACCATCTGTCGTCCTCCCGCACTCCCGATGATCTCTTGCACATCCTCTAAAGCTCTCGACTCCCAAAGAACCAGTACAAGACGGTTGGGCCAAACCTCTTCCGTGACACCCTATTGCTTCTCCGACAACCACCTCGGTCTCGACAGACTCCATCATCTCTATCCATGCTCGCACCAGCGGACTGATTGGCCTTGCCGCAGGATTCCCACGGAACCACCCCTCCCTCCGGTTCCACTTTCCCTCGCAGCTCCGGTCCAAGTTGAAATGAAGATATGATCACAGATATGGAATCCATGGACCCAAATCTACATAGCATCATTCCCCGCTCGACGATCGATAGACATTCCATCATATTGAACATTAGACGACGTAGAACGCGGGAAGAACACACGATGAAAGAAACCAAAAAGAGAACGATCAATGTAAATGATTTACCGGTCATCATTGTTAATGCGAAAAGTAGTCGAATTTACAATGTAATAATGTTATGAATAAAAAATAATATTAAATTGGGATATAGAATTAGGAAAAAAGAAATCTACCTGGAATTGGATCTTTCGTCGAAGAAGAACACGCTCACAATGATCCACTGTGTTAGTTGCGCTTCGGAACAGCTCGATCCAAAGATTCGTCGCATTTTACCAAATGGAGGAGGATGAGATAATGGGAGTTTGGAGGAGGAGAGGGAGAGGATACACAAGTGGAAATGAGGGGAGGTTATGGGCGGAGAGGAATCATAAATAAAATAAAATGAACCTTTAAAATAATAAGAACTTATCACAAAATTAAATCCGCATCTGAAACCTCCAACGTAGTGAATGTTAAGTCGCACCTAGGGTAAACACCACCTCCCGAGCACAAAGGTGTTCTAAAAATTTTAATCGGAGGCTCCATATAAAAGATAAAAAATCTAACGTCCGAGACCACATAATTATGAAAACTCCCATTGTGGCGTTTTCCACAGAGGGCCTGTGCACCTGAAAGTTACACCCCTCCTATGGTAAACGGCACGCTCCGGACTCAACAATGACCTCCGTTTTCTAATTCGAGCTATAGTTTAAGTTATACTTGAGTTTAACCATTTAACGAATAAATTAATTATCTTCTTTGTCCATTTAATGTTCCATTAATGGGCGAGGGGTCCCAATGTCCCGCGTCGATATGTTTTATGTCATTCCTAGGGTAAACACCCAATTTTGGACCAATCTGTACTCTCAGATTTATGATCCGAATTACTGTTTAGGATTTATCCCATTTATTTTGAGTGCACAATGTGAACACACATAAAGTTTAATTCCAGCCACACCGAAGCATGGAATCGCACGCCGTCTGAAAGCGCTGCTCTAGAATAACATCAATAATATTCCAAAGACTTTTATAGAAAAAATAGGGTTCTTACATAATTAATTTTTAATTATTTATTCAAATATATATTTATATTATGATTTTATATCATTTTTATAAATATTTACATTTAATTGTATATCTAGAGATATGGTTTTATAATGTTTTTGTTAATAATTATTACAAATATGTTTATAAACTATATTTAATGATAATGGAATTTTATTAGAATATATTTATATATGATGTATTATTAAAATATATACTCACACATACACATATATACAAACATATTTAAATACACACAAACAAACATGTATATTTTTAAAATACACACAAAAACATTTACAAATATGTATTTACTCATATTAGAATATAATAATGAATATAAATTTTTCAATGAAGCCCTCATATTTATATATGGAAATCACATTCATAGGTGTGTGTAAATATATATATATATTAATCCGTTTTTATAATGTAAATATAATGAATAATTTTCTATTTAAAGTAAAAATCATACAAAATATTGGTATATTTACACTGTTTATGTTTAAAACAAGTAAATATGTCAATATGATTAAATATTTATTTGTAATTTTTTTTATTAAATGTAAATATTTAGTAAGAAATTTCAGTATAATATGAATAATGATAAATTATAAACCCTATAATATATATATGAATGTATCTTTGGAAATTAATCCAGTCTCTTCTAAAAAAATACTAGAGGACCCCATGAAATGAGGTATAAACTTTATTGAATGGTAGATCATAAGGATACTTCAACAAAAAACCTATTTTGGAGTTATTATATGAATATAATGGTCTCAAAGAAATGTTTACTGGGTTCTTCCAAATAATCATGTTATAGAACATTACAAAAGGATCAATTTCTTATGTTGTAGAGCATGAATAAACACCCTTATAAAATAATTGAAAATATAGTGATTAATTCATAACTAAACCATATCTGATATAACACATTAATTTATTTAATTATTCCATAAAATTTATATTAAATTAAAATTAATCAATTATAAAAAAAATTGTTATTAAGATGAATTTCTAGATATTTTTTTAATCCATTTACACTTTAGTTCTTAAATATTAAATGTAAATACAAATTTAATATTAAATATGATATATTTCGTAAAATATATTGTATTTATTTAAATATAAATATGTTTTAATATAGGATTTCAATTATATATATATATGAAATATGTGTTTTATATGTTCTAAAAATCACAGATAAATATCACCTTTATCAGCATTATAAAGAAGTGCTAATAATGGATTCTTTTTTCCTTGCAACAAAAAATCACTAACAAATAGTTAATTTTATTATTACTTTTCTAGTGCTGATAAATTTATCCACTTTATCAACTTCATTCTAGAAATGATAAATAGTAACAATATATATATATACCAAAATCTATATTAATGTGACAAGAGAAACCAATAATTTTAATATCCCAGAAGTTCCCATCAACCATCATCCCATGTTTGCAATACGATTGTCGTTATGTATCTAGTTCAATTACCCTACCTTAATATACTTAATTTTTATCCCCAAGTGAGAAATGTCACCTTTTAAGGTTATTGATATTTGAAAACAACAATAATGTAATATTATTATATGACATTCCTACTCAAGAAATACTTCAACATCTATAAAATATATTTTAAATAATAAATAGTCAATAACATAATCAATATAAGTAGTAACTAGTAATATTAATTAATTAATTAATATAATAAATAAAAAGATCATTGTGGGTTAATTGAGTGGTATCCAGTAGTTGAATCCATTTATGTCCATAAGAAATAATCCATAATCAGGTTTCACTATAATCAAATACTATTCTTATTATGTCACATTGAAATTGAAATTCATTTTCTAGATATTGAATGATGTGTAAAACCGACCATGTGGAATGTCTAATTGGATCATACCTTACACTCCCTTTGTGGTCATTGTAATGGGTGAGTGGAAATCATACAATATATTCCACTTTCGGGATTTAAATAGTTTAATATGTGATGTATATCAGTTTTTGACATTATAATAATGGCGATGATAGCAAAAACATGAAATTTTGTAACATATTATTTTTCAAATAAAAGTTAATTTTTGACAACTTACAATTCAAAAATCCATGTTTTTAAATTAAATTTAATGTTTTATACCATTATTACCTACAAATTATTATTTTTTGAATATTACAGAATAAATTATGATAATTCATTGGGTTACACTGGTATAAAATAAACGTGTCATTTATTAATTGATCTTAAAAAATATGTGGTCAATTTTAAGTACAAAAATCTGAAGAACCTTTTTTATGTATGAAATGTGAATTTTACATAATAAATTCAATTAATAAATATTGGTGGTTGTTTGGTGTGTGTTGTGTAGGTTAGGATACTGTAACATGTTCTAGTCTTTGAGATTTCATGTTTATGAAAATTTTATTAATGGAATTATGATCCCTAGTAGTGGATATAACTCACAATTTATATATATATATATGTAATCATTTTTTATCATTAAAATAATATTTTTTTAGTAATTAAAAATTATTAAATTCAATGTTATCAATATAATCATATTTCATTATAATTTAATTTTTCATCAATTTATTCATGCTTATTTGAAAATGAATATTTTTCACTAAAAGGAACTAGAAAATGAAAAAGTTATTTCATATTTTGAATTATGATGATCAAATATTGTATGTAGGATCCATTTAGTTTTATTCATTGTGAATAGATACCAAACCGAATTTTTTTCACGTTGTATGGGTAAAATGAGTAAAATAGGGATAAAAAAATTATTACAGGAAACTATAATTTAACCAAGATTTTATTTTATCGAATTAAATGAGTTTATTTCAACCATTTTAATCCATGTCTCGAATATATAGCCAAATGGTGTCATATTTATTTCAATATGACATTCAAAATGATTTATGAAATGAATAAATACCAAATTCTGCATAGTAGAATAAATATCACTAAAATTTTATTAGAAGGACTTAAGTATAATAAGTTTAGTTATAAAATTTTATTTGAAATATGTATATTTATTTCATATTAATATATTTATTATATTTAGTTATTGATTAATTAACATTAAATCTAATTTAACACTAACACAATAGTGGTTTATTTAAATGAAAATTAAATAATTTATTTTAAAAATTATAAAAAATATATAATATAAGTGGATTAATATGTTCTAATAATTTTTTTGACAAATTTGACATATTATATATGTATTAATATAATATATTAAAATACCATATTTTTTCATGTTTCTATAAATTCATATAATGTGAATTGTTCAGAAATTGAAATTAATGATAGTTTATTAAAAAATTTATCCAATGATTTAAAATACATAAAAAATCATATAATATTTCATTTAAATGAAATATGTTTTAGCATAATAACCAAAATATATTTTTGAATCATTTACATGTTATGGTAACATTCTAAACCATTTGATATTCTTATTTTTGTTTCAACGATTAAATTAAAAAAGGATTAATGAAGGAGTTAATAAAATATATTTATTTTAATAACATACCAAACAATAACCCCATTTAATTGGATGCTGATACATCAACCCTAACCAATATTCTATCTAAATCATGAGTATTTGGAATCATTTAACATCAAAATAAAATTATCATATATTAATAATATATGATATTCCATGGGTGTCCTCTCTCTCCCATATAAAAGGACACCATCAATTATCTTCTTTAGACCACATTGTACCTTCTTGGTTTTCCAAAACCTGGAAAATTATCATTTCAAATTTCATGAAAATATTTTAGAGGAAATATTCAACCCAAAATACCATCCCATTGGACCTTAATTGGAGATCTAAAGGAGTCCATTCAACGAAGTATTAGACACCTGACCTAGACACTTGAATTTTTTACTTATTCTTTAACCACTTCTAAATCCATGATATTTATCATAAAATAAAAATTTTAGAATCGTAAATTTACAAAAATATTAATTTTAATGTTGAACCACATGTATCAACCAACATTCTCATTAAATAAGATGTGAAATATCACTTGTACGCACGTATGACATATCGTCTACCCATAAAGATACAATTCATTTTTAATGAAAATATTTTATGGATGTTTATTACGGTGGATTTATTTATTATATATATATATATATGATATTTATGAATGATTAATGATTATAAAATGAAAATATTATATATACATTGATAACATCCAATCCATTGGAAAATGATAGTTTCACTCATGCATACATCTGTACAACAACATTCACGAAGTGATTTAATTTGTTTTCCATTTCTACTGTACACATATTGTAATAAATATAAATTTAATGAATATAGGTTATTTATATTATTTTACGATGTTTTTTGATAAGTGGATTAAAATTTATCCTTAATTTAGTACATCATTCGAATAATGAAAACATCGATACAATTATGTATAACCAATCACCTTTATGATGATGTAATACATTTTTCAATCTATATGATATATAGATGAATATAAATACTTATATAATGAATATATTTGTTTTCTAAATCATTAATAACATTTAGGATATTATAAAACCATGACCAATGTTAAAATACTTCAACATCGAAAATTGAAAATATTATGAAGAATAAATGTAATGGTTAAGACCTCTCTAGTCCATTCTTATGCTGAAATCTTGTTTATGATGTGTTATGGGAAGTCAAGGTGACTTATCCCCCACACTATTCCAAATATACAGTTCTCTGAACAATGATTCCAGTTTTGAGAACAGTGTTGTTGGTGAGTCATTTGAGAATTGTATTTTCAGTGATTCATTTATGAAAAGTGATTTCACCAAATCAATTTTTAATGTTGATGATAATGAGTCATTTGAGAACATTGTTTTTGGTGAGTGATTTGTGGAGAGAGCTATTAGAGAGTCATTTCTAGACCGTTCTTTTGGTGAATAATTTGTGAACAAGTTTGTTGTTGGGTCAAGTTTGAACAGTTCTCTTGGTAAGTCATTTAATAATGGTGATGTCAGTGAGACATTTGTGAATACTTATGTATGTAAGTCATTTATGAGTAGTGTTTTTGTTGTGTCATTTTGGAAGATCATTGTCAGTGATTCATTTTTCAACAATGTTGTTAGTGATTCATTTGTGAATATTGATGTTGGTGAGCCATTTTTGGAAGTGATTTTGGGGAATCATTTGTCATCATTGATGTCAGTGAGTCATTTTTTTCAATTTGTTGGTGAGTCGTTTGTGAATAGTGTTGTTGGAGATTCATTTGTGAATAGTGATGTATGTGAGAAATTTGTGAACATTGTTTTTTGACTCATATTATTTCTCTCCATTGACCAAGTTATTGATATAAAACACATTCAAATCCAAATTTTATGGTATTTATGGATGATTCAATACCCATAAGATATATCATAATTGTCCTAAAGGGTCCGGGTGATTTCTCTAGGTCCAACAATGTAGTCTTGAAGGGATCCCCCAATAATTTACAATCTAAAACCAATATTCATGGCTACTCCATTATTCTTATTGATATGAAAAGATATAATTATCATTGGTCTTACTTCATAGTATTACATTTGTATTAGAAACCCATAGTCCTTCCTCCCATGGGAGTCTTGTGATAGAACTCCAATTCATGGATTGTTTATTCATAGATCCTTCCAGATACAAGTGCACCCAAAATTTTTGGAAAATTATTATGAGTCGCTCAGTATCTGATATAAGGAATTTTTTTAACACCATTATTCTTGGTTTTACTCCATATGTTTCCCCTTTACCTATTCAGGAGTGTGATTTCCATATTTTTAATAGTGTTTTATTTGTTGTTAGTTGGTGTGGTGGGGTCTCTGCGCCATTGAGTGGATACAATCTTCCAGGAGAGGTGATCGTGAACAGTTGTGATGTAATGTTCCCATATAAAGAACATCATAATCCTTTTTAGGTAGGGGATTAATGTCTTCTATACTCTTTTATGTGAATTCATAGAATTAACATGTTTTACCCAATGAATCCCAATGAAATTTATATAATAAATATTTGAAGTAGATTAAAAAATTTCAATCCATCTTGTGTTATTTCTTAATATCATGATAGAAGTTTTCCACTTGATTTCTAGATTGTATGATATCTATGCCTTTCTAATTAGAAAATAAATAATGATGGAATTTATAAATAACATAATGGTCTAATTAATTATAATTAAATTTGATAATGTTAATGATGTTTGTAATTTACTCTAGTTGTTGTGATTTTATGATAATAAAATGGATGTATTTATGAATGTTTAAGTGAATTTGATAATTCAATGTAGAATAATGAACCAGTTCTGAGATAGTGATAATTCCTTGAAGGGTAATGAGTAACCCC
The DNA here is from genome assembly GCA_963277665.1 of Viscum album. Lineage (NCBI taxonomy): Eukaryota > Viridiplantae > Streptophyta > Magnoliopsida > Santalales > Viscaceae > Viscum > Viscum album. The sequence goes on along the minus strand of OY728147.1, from coordinate 559,781,024 downwards.
GTTATATTTAATGATTGTGCACCCTTTTTATTTGAGTTAATAGTTCTCAATGTGTGTGAAGGATAAATTCCATATTTAGGGACTACATCATTGTTTCTATTTTATTTGTTTCATTATTTTTATGTGGTGGTGTGATCATGGTATGGGTGAGACTAGAGGGATGATGTGGTATGTTGTGGAAGGGAGGTGTAACAGTTCTGGGGCCTACAGTTGACTCATAATGTGGTGAGATACATCACTATATTCATCTTGGTGTTTGGGAGGACACCTGATTTGATGAAATATGATGGATTTGAATGTTACTTGCTTATTGAACCTATTTATTATTTTCTTATTTACACTACCCACTATATTAATTATCAAGTTTTTCTTATTCTATTTCAAAAAGATGTGATGAAACGCAGATCATGTGACATGCATTCCATGTTTTTCATCTAGTGGATGGATGAGTACACACTCTTTCTATAGGTGTAAAAGATTCTATGGGTAATTTACAAACACATTATGTAGGGCCCATTGTTTTTGGTTTCCTAGAATTTTTTTCTAGAAAGACTGGGAAAATTTGAAATGTAATAATGTTGTTAATAAATTCTTGAGTAATTGATGTTAACCGATGGGAATAGATCTTATTGGGAAGAAATTATGAGGATAAATTTTAAAAGGAACAATGGACTTGGTTTGGTTATGCATCGACGACATGGAACTTTGGGTGTGATTATAATTTAATGTGGATTGATGAAGGTCAATTTATGGTAAAATAATTAATTAACGTAGAGTGAAATAGATAAAAAGGGATATATTAATCTAATGTAACTCTTTAAATGGTTATGAGATTTTAGGATATCTTGTCTTAGTATTGGAAGTCCTGATTCCGAGAGATTTTCCCATTAGTTGAGTCAAATAATATGTTATGACTATAGTGTGGGTGTGCGCTATAGTATATTCGGTACATTTTGTGTTTCTATACGCTACTACACCCTACCGGTTTGGTATACTATCACCCTGGGGATTCTGAGCCATCAGGCGGTGTCTTCCCCAACATGCAGATTGGTGGATAGAAGGTTGCCTTTCCCCTTGGATCATGATCGCTTCGATTTGACGTTACTTATGCTGGTTTTCATGAAAACTACTTCTCTATATATACATGTGTATATGTCTATAATGTATTGTGGATATTCGAACACATATATTGTAAATATTTTTTCATATGGACTACTATAGGTGTACCGGGTTTAGGAAATGATGGCTTGAGGTTCCTCACATAGTGTATGTGCTATAATGGCTTGTGGTATAATATTTCTCATTTGATACACATTATGAGTTCAATGGTTTCTCTATTAAACTTCCTGGATACATTGTTTATGTAGACGTATTGGGTGTTTTTCATGAGGTGCATGTTGTGGTACTACGATCAGGTTTCTATGGGAAATACTTTTTGGAGAGAAATGCTTAGGATGATTGACATTATGGAAAAGTGGAAACCTAGTGGGGAAGTGGTAGCTGGGTACCCATGATATTCATTATCATATTATATACTATTCTATGTGATAAATGGTGAGTGTATCCATAGTGAGGCTCGGAACATATTATACATTATTTGTGATGATTTATATTCACTAGTTGTTCTTTATGAATTAGCTTTTTTCTTCACATTTTCATAAGAGGATCTAAGCAGTATCCTATGTACTATACTATTATACACACCCAACATTATATAAACTATATTTATGTTTTCTTGGAGAAGGTTGGAGATCTAGCTAGTTATTATTATATTGGTGTTGCAGGATCTATTTGAGGTTCGTGGTCTCTTCAGTTTTTTCCTTTTGGTACTTGTAGTTTTTTCCATTCTGTTGTAGTATATTTTTCATGTCATTACATATATATACATGATATTTCATTTATATTATAGTATGAGTAGGATTTGTATGGTTTCTGTCAGATCTCTCTCCTTTGTAAGTATTCACATATATGGTAATTCCTCCCATTTGTGTTTTTATTATACCCTTAGTTGAAGCCGCCATACTAGGGCCTACTGGTGTCGGGACTCAGGTGTCACTATCTCTCGTGTATCAATTCCAACATAGGAGGGTTACACATTGTGGGGATGGGGTCATGAAATATTTGAATAAGAGATCTAGTTTACGGATATGATGTACTTTGGGGTTAGGAACTGTGGTGGTTAAATTGGTTAGTAGGAAAACATGATCTACAATGTTTTGAATCAACTATGATCATGAGAGGTCATCCGAGAAACATGTATTTAGGTAATCCTGAGATCTGATGCATGGGACATTATATTTATTTTGGCTACAAAATGTGGTGATAGTTGTTACAGGGTAAATACCCAGGAAATGATCATGCATCATTTTCATTCTATCTGTGTTTGAATTAGTTGTCCTTAGTATAAGTTAACCTAAAATGAATGAAAAAAAATATTTAACATTAAGTGTTCTATCCTTGGTTTATCACCATTAATTTATTTTAAATTTTTTATCTATGTCTCTAGGTAAATATACTTATGAGGTTCATGAGGAATATATTAATGATGATGTGCCAGCTGATCATCGTAGAGAAGAGGTTGACGATGAATCCACTTGGAGGGGGACACTCTTGGAGTTTTAGTGCCATAGTCTATAGAAGTACGGGGGCTCCGTTTCATATGCGATCATGGAATACATGTTGGAGAAGGTGTAAAGTTCTTTCAAATCAATCAATTCATGGAAGGAGGATATGGTGATGTATGTTGTGACGATGTTGTTTGGGGATGCCTGCTAGTGGTGGGTCTTGTTCATGCATGATTGCAAGGAGTTGGAAGTATCATCGGAGGAGTTAGAAGACCTGATCAGAGTAGTGTTTCTTTCATCTATTGTGAACATGTCTAGTCTTCAAGATCATAATTCCATTTTGTTGGGGAGCTCCAATGTGGGAGACTTTGGGATACATTTTAGGGACCCATTGCGATATGCATCTGACCTATTGAAGGATGAGGATGATAGATAATGTCATTTTAAGGAGGCTTTTCATCCTAGGATCTAGCACCCGGTCACCCCGTTTATGATTTAGAAATATCATGAGTAATTGGTGGGATCATAGGTCATGAAGAAGATGTTAAATAGAACTATATTCTCATGTTAAGGAAGTTGTATGAATTCCTTATGAGGTGGAGTTGTGGTCTAGGATTCACGGCTTTTAGAGGAATGTGTTTCTGTTTGGACGGTGGTGGGTCCCAGCCCTCAATATATCATTTATCTAGGAGTAGTGGATCTCAAAAAGTTTCCATGATATCATGTGCCTGTTTCTCTTGTGAAATATGAGTTCATCAGCAACAGGAGTGCCCGACCATTATGTGCAGTTTGTAGAGGTTAGGTGTTCCGCTTCTATTTCCACTATTGAGGTAGTTATAGCTATGGAAGAAGAAGTAGACTATACCATTAGTGGATAAGAATATAGAAGACGGATCAGGTAGAAGAAAACCTCAATAGGCAACCAATCATCTGAGGGTAGAGAGTAGCCATGGTGGTTGTCGACATTTTGGGTAGAGAGGCCATGGAGAAAGTTGTTGTCAGCATGAATATTTATCATTGTCAGTGCCATAAAATCCATACACCATTCAAGGTAACCTTTTCATGTTTTATACGTGGTTTTATGGCACATTTGATTCTGGAGATATGGAATCCTTCTTATCACCTAGCCTTTTCCATACATTGGGACATGAGGTAGAGAGGATTCCAGTTCTCTTGTCAGTGACTAATCCATTTGGCTATCGAGTTAACATATTTTATGTATGTACTGTAATTGAGTTAGTGTTGGTGAAGAACCAATCTTGGGGTTATTTCCTATGTGTAATGATAAAACAAAAAAATTTCATCATTTTCATGGAATTGATGAATTATGTGTTGGAAATTGTGGATTGTTTCTGGAGTAAGGTGGCGTTATTTGATGCAGATGGAGGGACATCATTGTTTTTTAGTGAGACAGAACCTCATAAGGGTCAGAGTCATGTTGATCATTTATTATCATTAATGGATGAACTGATGTCAAGATCATTAGGGGATTAACAATTGACATTTTCTAGGGTCGTGTATGACTACCCTAATATCATTCTAGAAGTGGTTGTAGAATTTCACCCAAAATAAGAGATTGATTTAGGGTTCGAACTGCATCCTTGTATGTCTCTTATCTTGATATCTATATATAGGGAAATTATTTTTGATTTTTGGTTGCTACATATACATATTTCTAGTCTGTTGTTTTGTGGTTTAGTTCGGTCGAGGGTCTCACTGTGGGGTTCTCCGGTTTTATTGTTGTATATCCTTTATGGTGTTTTTCTGTATTGTTTTGATTGTTGTCACATGAACTAAGTGATAGTGAAGAACCATTGTATTATACTATGGATTGATGATATGTTAGATCAACTTTTGGGTGAATGTTAGTCCTCATTGATATACTGGTAGTCAGGGTATCATCAGATACATGTGAAGGATGAGGATCTACAAAGACGTATTTTTATTGTTCTCATGGGAATTACAATTTATTAGTGATGTCGTTCGGTGTGACAAATGCTCCAACTATGTTCATGGGTTGATGAATTCTATGTTACATGAGTTATTGTATATGTTTTTTGTGGTTTCCATTGATAGAATCCCTGTATACTCTACATCTGAGGAGAAGAACCCAAAGCATCTGTGTAATGTTTTGGAGTCCTTCGTTGACAGTTGCAATTTTGACGGTTGTTGAATTGTCAGTTTTGGGATTAAAATGTTCATTTCCAGGGGAATTATGTGTCCCATAAAGGTTTTTTTGTGGATACCTCAAATTTAGAAGTAGATGTGTATTGGGAATCCCCTAATACAATGGTGGATATGCGAAGATAACTTTGTCTTGTAGGATTTTAAAGGAAATTCGTAACTAATTTCCCTTGGATTGAAACTCAATTGATTACATTGATCATGAATGATTAAGAATTTGTGTGTACTGGTCGGTTTCATGATTCCTTCGAGTATTTGAAAGTGAAGATGGTTATTTGGTTCCTTGTTTTCTAGTAGAGGGAGTTTAGTTGGATGTTCTCTGTGATTATTCACAAATGGGGTTAGGCTGAGTTTTGATGCAGCAACAAACAATCATTTCTTATTGGTCTTAGTAGTTTCATCACCTTGAATTTAATTACTCATCCCATAATCTAGATTTGGATTTAGTGGTGTTTTTCATGAAGATGTGGTTATATTACATCACCGAAGAGAACTTTTTGGTCATCACTAATTATAGACGCTTGAGGTATGTTTTCTATAACCATGACTAGAACATTAGATAACACCAGTGGATGGTTTTAATCTATGATTATGACTTTGAAAAATCATATACACCTGGTAATGAGAAATTTGTAGCTAATACTCTGAGTATAATGTTGTATTGTTATTTAGTGCATGAATTTGGTGATTCAGGGAGAGTAATGGATGAACAATCCACATTATAACTCAATATGTGAGATGATGGGGTGGCACTTTATTTTTTCAGATGAAGGTGAAAACATATTTTTTGAAGAAGGTGGAAGAGTCAAAATTGGAAAATCTTGGGGTGGATGTCTTGAGATACTGAGTTTTTTGTGGTGAAGCCCCAGAAGGTTTGTATGAGGATGAACAACACCAGGTGTTGTATTAAAAAATTATTTCATTAATTTGGTGATGCATGGGATATTTCATATAATGTTCCATAGTTCTCCATTATCGTTACTTCCTAGTGTGATGATGATGTACCAATCTTTGAGGAGTTTGTTTTGTGGGAAAGTGTAGAAGCATGTAGTTTCAATGATTATGTCTCAATGTATGGTCAATTAGATGGTGATGGTCGAGCATCATTTCATTGTTGTTTTATTAATCCATCATATGGTTCTTAATAAATGTTGAAGGCCATGTCGATGGAATTATTAGAGGTTTAGCACTTTCTCACGGAGGAAATTTTTCTTTATGGGTGGATGTGGATCATTTGAAAAAATCAACCCATTTTATAGAAATCTAGGATTCAAGTTCAGTAGAGATTTTTTTGACAATGAATTTGGAGGAGGTGTCGAGACTCCACTGTGTCCTAAGAAAGATGATTTCTAATCATGAACCACATTTTACCACCATGGTGTGGAGAGGACTCCAATATTATTTTGGCTCTCATGTATTCTTATGTACTACTTTTCATCTGTATACGGAAGGTCAGATTTAGGGGACCATCAAAACTCTTGATGAAATGTTGCACTATTGTGACCAAGGCATTAGAGGTTTATGTATGAGTCACTCTACCTTGGTAGAGTTCACATAATATAGTAGTTTCCACCCCACCTTCAGTATGGTGCTAATTGAAACCATTAATGGATGACCAGTCCATTCTATATTGTTTTCGAAAATGGTTCGAGAGCCCGCAATTCATAAAATAGTACTTGCATAGAACCAAAAAAAGAGGGTTAAGGTTATCCATGAGGGGTTGAAGGTAGAGAATGATCATTATAAATACTATTTTGATCATATAATGAGACTTAGAGAGATTGGCATTAATGATCACATGTTTCTATGGGCGACTCACAATAATGGGCATTGAAGGTTTCATAGTGGGTGTAATCATTCTCCTATGTATGTTGGACCTTTCGATATTTTGGCTCATGATATAACCATGGATTATCAGGTAGCATATCCCCCATATATGATATGGATACATGATGTATTTTATTATCACAATTCCATCGATATATTCATGGACAAACATAGACGATCGATTTGGATGAGATCGAAGTTGAATATAATGCGACCATCTATGTGAGGACATTATAGATCCAGGACCGCAAGGAGAAGGTGTTTTTCTGGAGTGACATCCACTTTGTTCATGATTGGGTGAGTCAGAGTGGAATAGAGGGGATTAACATGTAATGTTATTGATAGATATGCACTCACTACCCTATGTTGTTTTATGTATAGCTGTTTTCTTCAAATGATATTTATTTGTGGTTTTAGATATTTTCTTCTTATAAAATGGAATTCATTTTTTTTCTCGTTGTGGGTCTCAATTTTTTGAGATGTATCTCCCCTTCAAGAGTATTTTGGAGAATGTTTTGGTTGTCATTTAGTTTCATATGTTCTTTTTTAAAGCATATGAGCTCCATTGGTGGTGAGAGCCTTGAGAGGTACCTCATAGGGTGGTTGTCCAGACATCTTTTTTAGTTTTCTCTCTAGGTTGGTTTTGGATTCCTGAGCATGAAATTTATTTGGAAGGTATCTAATTTAATTTTCGAGATCTCTGTAGTCCATTACCTTAATGAAATTTGGTCTTTGAGGTATTATATGTGGTCAAGGAGACTTATCCCCAACAATTTCCCCAAATTTCGAGTTTTGGGAATAGTATTTCTAGATTCATTAATAGTGTTGTCGGAGAGTCATTTATGAACAGTGTTTTCAGTGGGTCATTTGATAACAGTGATGTCAGTGGGACATTTCTTAAAAGTTCTATATGTGATTCATTTGTGAATAGTGATGACTGTGATTCATTTTTCAATAGTGTTGTAAGTTAGTCATTTGTGAACTGTGTTGTTTGTGAGTCATTTGGGAACACTATTTTCAGTGAGTAATTTGTGAATTGTGTAGTCGATGATTCAATTGTGAATGTGGTTTCAGTGAGTAATTTTGTAATAGTGTTTTCTGTGAGTCATTTATGTATAATACTGTCGGCCCATCATTTGTGAATAGTGATGATTGTGAGTCATTTCTAAACAGTGCTATCAGTGAGACATTTGTGAAATGTTTCCCAGCATCCTATATTTTAACTCTGATGACATTTTCATTGATGTCATACGCATTCATATCCTTTTTAATGTATTTTAAGGCCCATTTTAATGCCCAAACTCATTTATTAATTAACATAATGCTCAAGGTGCCTTTACTCAGTAAAACTACATAGTCTTGATGAGATACTCTATTAATGGAAAATCTAAACCATATCTAAACAGATTATTCATTTAGATTTTCAAAATTCCATTGTACAATCTACCTTATTCTTCCTTCTTATTTTTACTTTGGAACTAGATTCCCATAGTTCATCCTCCCATAGGAGTCATGCAATCGAACTTTTCAATCCTTGGATCAATTTCCTTGGAGTCTCCATGATACACGTGTAACTCCACATTTTTGTTGAATAAGTTACGTTCAATATTTCCACTATATAAGGTATATTCACCACCATTAATTAGGGTTCATCACCTTCCATTTCTCCATTTGATGTTATGGAGTGTCATCTCCATTTTCTAGATGTAGTCATCTTTGTTGTTGGATGGTGTGGTAGTGTGTCTGTGTGATCAGGTGGATATAATCTTATAGGATAAGTGACCATGATCCACTGTGTTGTCATGTTCTTGGGTAAATAATGTCAATAAAATTTTGAGGTATGGTATTGGTGGATTTTATATTCATTTATGTTCAATAGTAAAAATAGCCTGTTTTATGTAATAGTCCATAATAAAATTTAGAAAATAAATTTTTAAACTAGATTATATAATTGGAATGGATCGTATGTTATTTCTTTACACCATGATATCAATTTTCTTCTATATTGCCAGATCGTCCGATATCTATGTCCTGATTGTTATAATATCATTCTTAATGGAATTGGTAAATAAGATAAATTCAGGATTAATTATACATTAATTGGATAAACATAAAGAAGAATGTAATTGAATAAATCTTTTATTGAAATTTGATGATAATCAAATGGATGCAGTTATAAATTTTTAATTGAATCTGTTCATTCAATATTGAATAAAGATCTGGATGTGCAATAATGTAATGACATGAAGGGTTCTGAGTTACCCATATGAATTTAAAATCCTAGATCCTTATTCAATATTGATGTGAGTTCTCATTTATTATTAAGATTTAATGCCTTATTATGGGACATGAGACTTGTTTATAGGTTCCTTGATTCATCCTTCTGGTGTTGTGGTGTGAGCATGTTATGGCTGATCTTGGAGGGTTGTTGGGTTATTTTGGGGTAGGGAGTCTTAGTGGTTGTGGTGGAAGCATTTGATTCCTGGAACAGTGAGATAAATCGGTTTATGCATGTGGGTGTATAGATGGACACAAGAGTTGATGGAACAAGTTGTATATGAACGTTATATTCTTATAGAACATATTGTTTTTTATTTTTTAAATTGTCCCCACTGGTTGAGGAAGCTGGTTTTCCTTACTCTCCATCCAAAAGAGGTGTATAAACTCGGTGTATACCATATGATTTAAATGTATAGAATCTTGATGATAGATTGTTATACAACTTTCAATTGGTGGAAAAGACTTAGTCTGTAGATTACCTACTCCCCATGTAGATCCCCTTTAGTATGGTAGCAAAGAGTGTTTTTCTAGAATGTTAGGGAATATGTGAAAGTAATAATGTTTTTGTTAAATCATTTAATAAATGATGTAAACATATGTGGTTGGAGATTGATAGGATGCAATTTCGCGACTACAGTTTAACAGAACTGTGGACTTTGTTTGGATATTCCTGTACGGTATAGAAAAATGGGTGTGATACTAATGTAATGTGGACTGATCATGTTTAGTTAATAGAAAGATAATTAATTCACATTAAGTGAAACAGATAAATGAGATTAAGTAATCTAATGTAGCTCATTAAATGATTGTGCGCTTTTAGGATGTATAGTATTATATGTGGTAGGTGGGTTTCATGGAGACATTAGCTACATTTGAGACTAAGACTAGGTTATGCCCGTAGTGTTGTTGTGATCTTTAGTATATGATGTACTTTTTTGTTTCTATACAATACTACACCCTATTGATTATTGAAACCAACACCACAAAGACTCTGAGCCCTTATGTTGTTTTCCCCAACACCATGAAGGGTGGATCAATGGTTCACTACCTCCTTTGTCCATGCTCTCTTCTTTTGTAATATACTTTTACTAGTAGGAAGTTTTGTTAGTTTTCCCCCTATATGTGTGTATGGGGCTGTAATGGATTTTGGTTATTCATACAAATATTATGTATATAGTTTCCTATGGACTACTATTGGGGTAATGTGTATATTTTTTGTGTCTTGAGGTTCTTTACTTGGTGTATGGGCAATAATAGAAATAGTTATATTACCTGACGTATGATAAACATTATCAGAGCTATGGTGGTTCTACAAACAAACTAGTTATAATGGTTATATGGATATAGTGGTTTGTTGCACATGTTTAATGTTGTGCTTTAAAACATAGTTTCCTGTGAGTGAGTCTTTATGGAGATAGATTTTTTGGATGTGTGATGTTGGGGGAAAGCCAAAAACTAGTAGGTAAATGGGATCATGGTTCCCTTGATATTCATTATTATGTTATATATTCATGTATGAGATACTTTCAGATAGTATCCAAAGTGTTTTTTGGAATATAGTTTTCCTATTTTGGTTATTAGTTAGTTTCAATAACAGTTCACTGTACTTCATCATGATTTCTTTAAAATTTATTGTGAATTTTTTGGGAGGATCATACTGTGTATACTTTTATAATCACCCTGCTCAATATTCATTAATTTTCAGGTCACTTGGAGGATGTTGGTGATTTGGCTGTTTACTACTACTTTAGTTTTGGAGGATCTGTATAGGAATCGTGGGCATTGTCGTTTTACTTTCATTTGGTACATTAATTTTTTTGTTTCAGTTATAGTATTTTTTGTAAGACATTACATATGTGTAATATTTATTTCTATTATATTGTAGTCCGAGAAGGAGTTGTTAGGTGCCTATCTTATCTCTCTATTTTTTATGTGCTCTATAATAGTGTAATGCCTTTTATTTAAATGTTTACAATACCATCAGTGCTCATCCACAAACCAGGTCCAACTAGAGGGAGGATTCATATGTCACTATCTCCCTCCACTCATTTTCGGCCTAATAGGGGTACACATAATGGGGAGGGGGTCATGAAAATAATATAATTAACACACAGAAATTTTTATTATAAGAAGAATATATTAATATATATATATTTTTAAATGTTAATAATGGTTCACATATGATATTATGATTATTTACATGATTATAGTAGTGAATTAAAAAAATTATAAAAAATTTCATTGTTATTTTGAATGACGATTATTTCATGGTAAGAGTTTTATGTACAGTTTTATTACGTATAATGATTGTTTATGATCAATTTACCAATGATGAAATATTATGATATATATTTCATGAAAATCATAAAAATTTATTATACTCAGCTTATTTTTATAGAATACAATTTTTACTTTAATTTTCCTCTATTTATGTACTCAAGTACTGAAATACAGTTTTTAATGAAAAATTGACTTTATTTCTCTCTTATCGTGAGTTTTTTCCCAGATTAATAAAGTCTAATGAAATTATTATGCATTATTTTTAATATTATTATATTAGTTTTTAATTTCATTTTTACCCATTTTTGAATTTTTACAAATTTTCAGAAAAAACATCTTATCAATTTTCAAATGAACTACTTTGGGGTTTTTAAAAAATATTGAACTAAATGTTTTATCTTAACATATAAGTAGTGATAATATTTATCCAATAACAATCACTAAATGATTTGGAGATTCCATTGAAATATTACCATTATAATTCCAATGAATTTTATTTCCAAAATATATTGGTTAAATTTTAGAATGTAAATATTTAAATTCAATGTAAAATTAGTATTTTTCCAATAAAAAACTGATGTCATCATTTAAAGGAATTTTTAATCATTGATGAGATCCTTTGAAATTAATTATGTTTTAGTAGGGAAATATTCTAATGAAACATTTTATATTCTTTCTATGGATGGTTTATATTTATTTTGAGAATATGATTATTAAGAGAATCAATTTTCCATGGATTATGTAATGATGATATGTTTATGAAACCTATTTCCTTTTGAATAGGTTTTTCTATGAAGAAAATTTTATGAAACACATTTGAATTTCAAATTCTATAAAATGTTGACTATTTTATGAACATGTGGTGGTAGAAAATTAAATGATTTTCTTTCCGTTATAGGTGGGTATTAAATTATATCCCTCTCCAATGTATTGTGTAATATTTGATATTATATGAGATAAATGTAACTAGAATGGGAAAGGAACCATGTTCAATAAGGCTATATATCATTTATGATAGTATTTGGAGTGATCCTTGACTAATATTATGGTTTGGGGAGAAAACCCTAAAAAATATTAAAGTCATTAGAATTAACCATGACTACTATGTAAATGATATTTATATTCTTATATTTATTCCACAAATCTATGACTTCTTCCGATGTTATTTTCTCGGGAAAAATGTTCATTTATTCTATAGTCATTTGTGTATTATGAAATCTCTATGATTTATTCCACGAATAAATATTATGATATATTATTTTTATGGTTGAGTTATAAAAATTTATTATTATATTATTAAAAAATTATAATCATGTTATTTATTTTTAATTATTGATAACAAAAATTTTTACCCCAAAAGAGAATATGAGATTATCCGTTGTTATTATTCTGTTACCCAGCTTATGAAGAAGGGTATAATGTTTGATATCTCTATGAACAATTCCTGATAAGAATAGATAAGTGGTATTTTATATATAAATATAATGAAAATGTTTCTTATCTCAACATGATTCAAAATATATTATACCAATGTGATTGTGGCATGGATCATTATATTTGGGATTCAATATCTATCCAATAAGATGTAAAATCTATGTATGAAATGTAGGTATCCCTGGAGTATTTATAATATAATAGTTTAGTTTCCTTTCAAAACTAATACAATAAAACATTAATGGGAAACCTTAAGATAATCATATGTATTAGATAACGTACAATGTTATGAAAATAATTGAGTGTGGTTTTGATGAAAAAAAATCCTATATATATACTAAAAAAGGATGATGTATTTTGTCAATTTTTTAATTGTAATAACCCCATAATGAGTTACATTATAATATCTGATTCATTATTCTAGGTCATGGGGTGTTTACCCTTATTGTAGACCTATTTGGACACTCTCAATGGATATTCGTTGGTTAATTCATATTATATAATTAAATAATAATTTAGGGTTTAAATAGATGATAACCATGAATTAACATGGGTGGCATAGATTGAATAAATGTTTTCATGATTTAAACTTCTAATAAATGATGTTTTATGATTAGTTTTTCACACTAATATTAGTATTGGTCACACTATGCCTTTTTGTTTTAGCCAATGGATGGAATATGAATGAATCACGTTATTGATAAATATGGTGGAAAATGACATGACAATCCTCCTGAGAAAAAACATTCATGGGATATAGAATCAAAAATCAAATTACTCTTGATACAAATATTTCTTAATCTATTAATAATGATGAATTTCTAAATGAGAAACATAGGGAATATCATTCTATTGAGTCTTTTATGAGGAAACATTCACCTTATTATATTGGGTTGTTGTATCCAATAATTATAGAACAATGGACAACACCATTGATAAAATATTTTTAATTCAAAATTTTTTTAGAACAAAAAAAATACATTATCACTATATATCATTTGGAAGGAAATACACGTCAATGGGTGAGTTTCATCAAGATTACAAGGAAATATGAAGTAATTGTCTCAATTGAAAGGGATGTGTTGAAGATAATAATTTTAAATAATTAATTATATTTTATTACTTATATGAAATTAGATAATTTATTCTTTGAGAATATGTAGATGCTTGATGAAGTTGTTGGTACCTATAAGAAATGTTTTTCAAATAATCATAGGTATGATTCATGTATTGTCATCCCACGAGAATGTATGTTTTTTCAATTCATTTGTATATTAAAACGACATCCCCAAAATAAAATTAGTCATAAGGGACTTTATTTCATATGAATAAATTTTATTTTTGTGCTAAGAATGTTGAAATAATTATTGGAGTTTCCCATAAATATCATGATTTTGATAATAAATGAATTTTTCAATTTAAATTAAACTCTAAAAACATCAAAATAGTAATATGATTCTAAAATTGTAATTAATGTGAGGACGGAATCATGGAGGTTATTTTATAAAGGGAATTCTTAAATGTTTTAACTGTGAAAATATTGTCAATCGAGAACTTTAATGTCGGTGAGATGGGAAGATATTATCTAATCATATTAATGAATTGAAATATCCATAGAATACACCACCCACACTCTAAATCATAAAATGTACTGAATATTGGAATTTCACTAACTAGTTCTAACACCTTAAGGTTAATGATTATTATTATTTTTATCAACATCTTAATCCATGAGGATAAATTAAATCTCATTATATAACTTTTTTAGATTATGGTCATGGAAACAATTTGGTGAAAGGTACACGTACTATCCACTCCAGAAATGAAAATAACATATTTAATTTTTGAACACCCATATTTTTAATATATAATAAAATTGATAATGATATTATATTAAATCATTAACTATAAAATGTTAAATTTTTAGAAAAAAATAATAGTGTTACTATAATTGAATCTAAATCATATGATTCTTCCCTAGTTGAGGATAGTTAGAGTTTGTATTTTCAAAATATTGTCATTACCCCTCTAGTATATTTTTATGTTATCATAGGAATTCATTTACATTATCTATGTATATCCCACATATATGTCCTTGGAAGGGATCTAACATATTATATTTTAAATGAACCTATGATTATCTATCATTGTGATGATAATTGGACCATGTGATGGCTATCAAATCCAAAATATGGGTCTTGGTCCTTATACAAAATGGGTGTTTATCTCATATGGTTAGGTGGAAACTCAAAATATATGATATGTTAATGTATAATTATGTATTTATAATAAATTATAATACATCCGACTAAATCATGTAGTTTAGTTATCAATATGACACATACACGTTGGTAAACTGATTTCAACGACACCTTATAGAATGGCAGAAAATGTCATTGTTGGAATTTATGAAAAAATTCATAATGAAAAGTCAAAATGGATTTACTTATCATTGTTTTCCAAAATGGTATGATGCTATTTACTTCTTTTATGATAAAATAATGATCAATTAAACACTACCCTGATTATCAGAAACATAGCATGATCACAATAGAGAATATGTGTCATCTATCTCAAATTAATGAAATAATTGATCAACTACATGAATATCAATAAATTTACAAGATTTAACATCATTATGGATATCATTAATTATGGTTCATGAATGATGTAATAACCAAGACCTTATTAAATATATGGTATAGACACTATGAATATATATTTATTCAATTTTGTCTTACTAATTCTTCTGTTGTATTCAAGGATTTCGATAACAGTTTCATTAGAGATTACATCAAATAGTTTGTGGAATTATTTATATATGATAATATTATATATTAACATAGAATTATAGAGCTATAATATCTCTTAAGGGATGTACTGGAGGCCTTCATGAAGGATAATATATATCAAAAAATTAAAATGTTTCAATTTAATCATAAAAATATTACATTTTTGGGAAACTAAAATTTCATAAAA
The DNA here is from genome assembly GCA_963277665.1 of Viscum album. NCBI lineage: Eukaryota > Viridiplantae > Streptophyta > Magnoliopsida > Santalales > Viscaceae > Viscum > Viscum album. Next base: position 559,765,476 of record OY728147.1, on the reverse strand, counting down.
GATTATATTGGTGGATCCAACATACAATAATGTTATTGATTGATGGAATATACAAACTAATGAGACTATTATCCTTATATTTCATTCTGTGGATGTATATTATTGTGTTTTTGTACAAGTTTGTATAGAGATTTCTAATCAAATCAATAATTTAACTCAAAAGGGGCCTTGTTATTTTGGACATATGGATCATAGGAAAAATTCATGTGACTAAAGATAAGGTTAGTCATCACACAAATTCATACATTACCCTATTGTGGGGAAGGGTTTTTGGTATTTATTGATTCCTCAATGAATAAAATGTGATGTGTTATCATGATGAATTTTATGGTGATAACTTATGTCTAATGTCAATTGATGTATTATGAGAAAAATAGTCCCGCTCATGTTTTGAGGTTGACTATGGTATTTTTTTAAATTATATATATTGATTCAATATATTTATGGTGAATGGGGTGATTTATATAATTATCATAAAAATTTTAATGTAAATATTCCAAAAAAGTAGTTAATACACAGTAGAGAATATAGTTCGAGGTGATTAATGATTATAACCAATAAATACATTATTTCCTAGTGAAGAAGAATTATATCGAAGGTTTAATTCAATACTATGGAATTTTTTTTATCAAGATATGGATTCGTAGTTAATATTTAGTAAAACTTATCATCCTAAAATATACGGTCAGTTAAAGTATAAAATTCAAAACCTAGATTAAATGTCGGTATCTTTTTCTTTCAATTTCCTTGGATGTTGGATTCAACAACTTCCTATAGTCGAGTTTTCAAACAAAAAAATAATTCAATAGAGAAATCAGATAGATACTTATGAATACCTATTGAATGAAGGGTATAAAAACATAATTTTGGGATGATGTTAGAGAAAGTTAGATATTCAGCCTAATCTAGACAAATAAATGATGGAGAATGATAAATCCATTCAACCATAAATCAGGGTATCTCTTAGGTGATAAGAAATTTATGCTGATAATCATTGTTGAGAACAAGGGTTTGATTTTAGTGACAACTTGTATTTATTAATTTCTACATTGATAACTTTTATGTTATCAGGGTATAAAGGAATGTTGATCTATAAATATATTAACCCCTTTGAGATTTTTGTTCATGTATAGACAATTGATTATCACATGAAACATAAAATTATCCTATTTAACTTTTATCATGTATTTAATGAATCTATCACGAGGATGTGAATACCCAATCATAACATGTAATAGAATCATAGACTATACAACTAGTTCATGATCTATCCTATGATGAAAAATATATAAATATTTTTCACCATAGATATAAAATTATATGAAATAAGACTACTGCCTTGTTATTGTTAACTAGATGGATTATAAATTGGAGGAAGCTTCAAGGGATCATAAGGATATAGTGAATAAAGAAATAATAATATTTTTTATATTGAAATGAAAAAATTTATAGGAGGAAATTCATTTTATATAGCGTAGAATGATACACCCTTATATTTTATGATATATTTCATTAAAAATAAATTTAGTTTTTTTCAATGTCCTGAAATACACGTAACCCTAAATCTAAATTAACTATAATATAATATAGCTTTATAAAATAGCTATTAAAATACTTGGTATGAATAAAAATAAATATTCTATTAAATATTGATTCTTTAAAAATTTCTAAAATGAAATAATTTTGTATGAATTGATGATAAATGAAATTGAAGTCATTTAAATGTAAAATATTTTTTGTCATAAAAAACCCATTTTTAAGTGCACAACATGTTTCTACCATAATAAATTAAAATTATCTATATTTTTGATTTATTTTAATAAAATATAAATATTATAAATTCATATAATTTTTTTACATTCATCTAATATTTTATTATAGGAATGAGATTATAATAAATACAATGTTATATTTGAAAAGTAATTTCTCTAAAAAATAGTTTCAATCAGGATTTGTGTGATTAATTTAAAATTAATTTTTACCAATTATAGTAAATTAATCCTGAAAAATGTAATAAATTTTTTGAATTGAGAGTAAACAGTTTTTTTAATAGTTTCCTTTTGATTTTGGTTAATATGAATTGAATCCAATGAAAAAAATTAACTCATTACAGTTATAATGTGTAAAACATTGTTAAGTCATTCAGATAAGGATTTAGAAATTATATAATACATTAATATATTCGATTGGATGAGTTTATTTGATAAATTTTCTACGAATTATCTATTAAATTTCCACATCGTACGATATTTATTGGAATATGACCCCGATATTAATTTATGAAATGAATAGATACAAATGTTTATCCTCTCAAGTTTAATTAGCATATAATATTTATATTAACATAAACAGAGTATACGATTAAATATAAATTTTTATTGGATAGATAAATAATTTTTTTTTATTAAATAAAATTATTTACCATTATTAATAGAATGATTACATTAAACGATTTTGCAACACTGATAGATTATTTATTCAAATCAAAGAAAAATAAAATAAATGGTATTAATAATATTAAAAGTAACACCATTAATGTGAATTATAATTTTAAAATAATTATCTTATAGTGATTACATATTAAGGATGTGTTAATATAATATATTAAACATCCATATATTTCATGGTTTCGAAAAATTCAAAACAGATGAATACTCTTAAAATTTAAAATAATGATATTTTATAATATTTATAATATTATTAAATAATTGGAATATAATAAAAGTAGTTTATTTTGTATTAATTGGTAATATGGTTGAAAATATTAACCATATAATATTTATGAGTAATTTTTTTATTTATGTTAACATTCTAAACCATTTAATATTGATATAGATAATACTATGGTTCTGGAAAAAATCTATTATCGCATATGGTAGTAAAAAATGTTTTAAAATTACATCAACGAATATATAATTTTTTTTATGATTTTATATTGAAATTTTACTATTTATATTATAATTAATTGACATTTTGAAACACCTTCCATGAGAATTACGTTATTATATTTTTGGATTTTATGATTTTCCACAGGTTTCATCTCCTTATCTTATAAAATGACACCGCTCCATTCTCTAATTTAAAACAAATGTATCCTTTTATATGAACTATATGAGAGAAAATTATCTTCTAAATATTTGTAGCAATGTTCCTTATGTTATGGTCTCCATAATAGATAAACCCAATTGTCCTGAATAGGTTATCAAAATGTGTTCTTTAAAAAATTAATAGCCTTAACTGATTACTAACTTTTTTACTACATTTTCACCTCATATAAATATGTTGTATTTATAATAAAATTAAATTTTATGAATAAAAAATATTCTAAAATTTTATCATTATTATGATACAGCCATTATCATCATTTCTCCAGCAAATGGTAAGTGAACGTATTTTTCATTCATATTTATGAATTATAGTATCCATATAGCGATACAATTAATTTTTAAATTTCCATATTATATAGATGAGTATTATGGTGGCATTAATGTATATTTTTATTAATTTCTTGACTTAATTATTCTTCTTACATCATTTTACCTATTATACCTTCAAGTATTCTAATTCTATTGAAAATGATAATGCCTCTCCTGCGTATGTGTGGACTACCCAATCATGAAGTGATTTGATTAATTTTTAATTAACACCTTACATGGGTGGTAAAAAAGAATTATTTTATGAATATACATGATTTCTATGATACAGTTTTGATTCATTGAAATAAAAATAACATAGAATAATATTTCTATCGGGCCATCGAAAAATAAACATATATTTCATGATTTTTTACCACACACAATGTTCATGAGTAGTTGAATTTATTTTTATGTAACAATAATTTTTGTTTGACTGTATATTTTTTATATGATTACTATATATATGATATTTAAATCATTAAAAATTTCCGGGCGATAATTGACAAACGAAAATTTTAATAATACCTAATCATTCGAACTAAAGTTCCCATAATGAATGAAGCAATAAACACACTTGTACAACATATTTAATAAGGAATAACAAATACATCTGAGTTGAAACATTAATATATGATTATATAAGGTATTATAAGTATAAAAATAACTCTTTGAAATAACTATAATAAAATTTAATTTTTTCCACATGAGGTGATATTTCGTTTGAAGCATGTCAAACCCGAGGAAAATGTTTCGTGTAATAATCTCACTTATTATCAGGATTGATTATAATTGAGATAACAATGATGAAATATTATGATATACATGTAAATAAATAAATGATTTCTTCATAAATTTTTTTTTGTAAGATTGATGGGTTTGTTTAATTTTCCTCTCATTAAGTACTCAAGATAAAAATAACTATTTATCTGTAAAAATTGAAATTATTTCTTTCTTCTATCAATGAAAAAAAATTCATACAAAAATTTTATTTAATTAATTTAGAGATTATTTTTAATTGCATCATATTATTTTAAAATCACATATTTCTATTACTTTTTTAAAAGTAGATTTAAATGGAAAATTTATATCATTTTCAAAAAAAAATTACTTTTTTACATTATACAAAATTTTGGAAGGAATGTTTTATTTTAACATATACATAATGATAAAATGATCTCTCCATTACAAACAATAAAATTTTCGAAGCATACATTATATGTTCTATAGTTCATTGTCAACAAAAAAAATATTTTTCATAGTATTTTGGGAATTTTTAGAGATTATATAAGTTATATCAACATTAATAATGTGTTATCTTCATGAAATGTTCCATGTCATTTTTTGATGAAATTGTTTATCATTGATTGTAAAGACCCATTATTAAAACACATGTACATTACATTACATTTTAAAAATACTTAATCAATGACTATAATGTCCCACGATTGGCGTATGTTGACATTGCATTATATATGAGGAATAAATAATACATGACACAGACAGATGAACAAAGACAGTATTAGTTTAGTGTCTTCAGAAACTGGGAAATATAAAAAATTGTTCGTAAAACATCTACATTATATATTTATTTTTCCATATTAACTAGAATCTATTTTTGAATTATCTTACTTAATAACCTTCTATAAATCCTTCAAAACGAATCATAAAAATGGGTGAGGTTAGATGCTATGTAAATGTAAAAATGGTTATATGTATAAATAATCAGGAGAATTCAGTGTATGAGAATGTGAAAATAAAAATATAAGATCATGACATGTATATCAAATTTAAAATTAAATCAAAATAAAAATCAAATATCATAATCCATAAGATCATATCATTAATAGAATTCATGAAATTGTGGCATACACATAAACATATAACGTACTAAATATGTATAAATATCAAGAGGTTAACTTAGTAAATTAGGAACATGAAATCAAGTTCATTTATAAATATTTGGAAATCAAAACTATGACCACTCATAATCTTATGAAAAAGAAATGTTTGGGTCCAAAAGTATAATTCTGAACATGAAATAATGTTCATGAATAACATACATACCTCAAAACATATCTATCTTTACCAATTTTGTTGGACTGAGATATTGGTCCCTCCCACCCAAAAACAAAATCATAAATATTTTTTCCACAAAAACATAAATCACTCAATATTAAATAACCCAAGGAATAAAATTGGTTTCCTAAACTTATTTCGATCAGAAAATAATCCATATAAAATGAATGGACTTCATTAATGACATTCCATCATAAAAGTTATCAACCATAGAATAATTGAGGTAATATACCAAAAACATATACTTATTTAATAAATTTTTATTTTAATGAAAATAAATTTGATAAAACATTCTAAATTTATTTTTTATGAATATATTTGTTCTTCTTCAAAATCATTTTCTTTTCTTAAAGACCTGTTTAATTATATAAGAAAATAATTTCATTGTAAATAACTTTTGAATCCCATTAAGAGAATATTAATGGAAATATGGAGATATGAAAGCATAAAAATCTGTGAATTTATTATATTTTAAAAAAATTATTGTCATACTATTTTTAAAAAATTTAAAAAGAACTTCATTTGAAAAATGAAAGAATATGTCATTTGATATAGTGTAGTAAAAGCTCAAAATGGGTAAAAATGTAATTAATAATCCATAGTATGTTAGTAAATTGATTTTTAAAATAATGGAAAGGGATTATAAACATACCATTATAAATACGTACATTTAAATAATCCCGGATAATAATGATATTGTGAAATTATCCTTTACCAATTTATAATCAGTCTAATAGCAGCTGCATTAAATAATAAAATTATAAGTATATATAAATAACCTAATTTTTTTAAAAAGATTCATAAAAACATTACTCGGAAGCATAAACAAAAAACAAAATAAAGAAGTGGTGAACAAGTCATTTGTCCCATAGAAATTTATGGGAGAAAAAATAATCCCATACTTATGGTCTGATATCCTTTTTATGCATATGAATATCATCTTCTTCGATGTTCTCCCTATAGACCTCCTTTTAATGTTACTATACATGGAAATCTATAGAGAACTAGAACATATTGAATGTAACTAGGGTTGTTGGGAAGTGGAATATGATGTAGATTGCAAAGCAGGAATGCTCAATGTTATGTAAAGAGTTGTGGGTGCAGGATCCAATTTATAAATTTGGTGAGGTGACGTTTTTGAAACTCAAATATATTAATCTTTAATATACTCAAACCACGTCTAAAAACTACAAAAACATTCCTTATTTAGAATATTATATTAGATAATGTTGTTATCTCATCAAAAAATAAACTTTAGGAATGTTTTATTTCATTTTAAATCTTATCATTTCGTATTACCATTAATTTTTCACTTTTAATTTAAACTATTGTAACAAATTGTTCAATATCAAATTATTGTAATTTTTAGTTATATGAGGATAATTAGAAATAAAAGGGATAATATAGAACATTTTAGAGTAATCAATAATTATTTTATATTTTTGAAAAATTTTAACGATTAAAAAAAATTTAATAGATCATTAATTTCCCAAAATATCTATAGTTTCATGTAGACACTATTCATTTAATGAATTTTTTAAAAAAACAAGATAAGATGTTGCCCTGGAAAAAAATTATTATTCCTGTATAGGGTCAAGGTGGTTTGTAATTTTATTTTTAATTATTATTCCTAATTTTAAATATTTTAGTATTTTTGGTAACATTAATTTTCTATTTCCACTAATGAATTAATTACTACACCGGTTTTGTGTTATTATTTAATATTTATTTTGATTGATAATTTAAAATAAAAAATTATGACGAAGATAAATTCAATATATTTTGTAATAATACTTATAGTATATTATATCTTCTAGAAAATAAAACATTAAAAATGTTATATGTATTAAAACATGAATCTAAGAACTATAACTTCAATATGAATAAAATAAGATTTGTCTCATAATCATTTATATTTGTATCCCAATGTTCATTAACATTACCCATGGATGATTTTGGTCAATATATACTTGTCCAATAATATTTTATCATGTTTTTTCAATCTAATGGTCATTATCATTTAAATACAAATTATTTTATTAATTTTATAGTAATTAAATAATTTCAACATCTTGAATGTATAATACATAAAGGTTACTATTTATTTTATAAAAATTTCAATTAAATTATCTTGATAAATAAGAACATTTTATTTTCAAAATGTTTATTTATATTCAATTCATCTTTGGTATACCCTTATTTTAAAAATGATACTGTTATTAAAATTTGAGTAAATCATATTTAAATTTTCTATTCATAAAATATATTAAATGACCTATCCTCATACAAGTGGCTTCCAAATGTAATTATTTATAAATGAGGATAGTTAAGTCATAAAATCACTCAAACCATATTAGTAGTACATGTGTTATATTAATTGTATATTTTATATTTACCCTTAATTACCTAATTTTACCTTTTCATGTTAATAATAATGTTAATTATCTTACTATTCATAATGGAAAATATTTAAATAATTATATTTATATAATTTGAAACTAATTATTAAAAATATTTAATCAATTTCTAAAAATTAAATACATTTAATTTGCAGTAATTAAGTTAAAATTACTCATATTTTGAAAATGGAAAATGGGGTTTTAAAAGATAAAACATAGTAGAAAATTAAAATGTTTTAAATCTAAATACCATGTTAAATTAATGATAATGTAAAAGATTATTTTAAATGAGAAAAATATATTCTATTTGGACTTTAATAAAATTAAATATTATAATTAAATTATATTAATTATTTTGATGAAACAATTTATGTAAACTTTTATATCCCAATTAAAATGAATTATATTATGTTTTAAATAGAATATATAAAAGTGTGGAAAACTAGATTTAAAATTGCTACCCAATCGAAAGGGGGAAACTAAATTTTTTAAAAAATAAATCTTTTTTTTTAAAAAAATATTTAGTTATTATATCAGGTTTATAAAACATATAAGATGAATTTGAATCATTAGATATAATATAATACATCTATATTACATTAATAAAGTCTATAAAAATTGATTTTATAATTTTATAATCTCACTTATTTTCGTTAATATAGTTTTTTAGAAGAATGTTAATATTGTTAACACAAGCTATTATCGTGGATATATTTTAAGGAATCATAATAGAATTTAGTGGTTCTCTTAGAAATAATCTTGAATACACTTAATAATACAAAAATATCATTATATTTTTTTTAAGAGAAGTCATTAATATTTTTGTATATAATTCAATCCATTTTGGTGTTTTATGTATTACACGTTTATCTTAGTATAGCATACAACATAAGACATCAATGGAATTATATAAAATTTCTCCTAAAGATATCTGGATGATAGATTCTATGCCCTCTATAATGAATTTCAACCATAAAAATTATTTGGGTTGTCGAAGGATTAATATGTGAATGTTTATTTCATAGAAACCCACATCATAAGAACAAGGACACAAACATCATTTTAAATGGAATGTTAGAAAACTAAAGGTTACCCATTGAAAATCATAACATTATATGCAAAAGAAGATAACATAGGTTGAATGTGAAAGCATGAATATATAAGAAAAATAAACTAATAAATTCTTATGGAGTGTGATAGAGAAAAAAATTCAATGAATGTTAACAATCAAAATCCATAAATCCTTGATGATCTGTAGGGCCATCTGATTCATCAGTAAAGAAGACACTCGGTTTAAATTATTGGTTTCATGTTCCATTCCATAGAGTTTAATAATTTGAAGAAATACTTACTAGATTATATATAATCTCATCATATCATTGTACCCTAATCAATTAATACTTCATCTCATATTACAAGGAATGATGGTGAACTTTTATTTCATTTAGCATTAGTATATTATGAGATCCATAATGAGAATGATAGGTCATTCCATATGTATATATCACATTAAAAAGGTTACAACACGTTTCCAAATATGCAAAAGACAATAGGTACAATCTTTATCCATAGTTTTACAAATACTATTCATAAATGGATAACCTTATAATTCATCAAATAATTTACAATCCTAATCATTATAAAGAGGTATGCCAATATATCTTTACATATATCTTCTATATATAATAAGTTTTCTATTGTAGGTCACATTTAAAACATGTGATAACCTTAATCAAGTATTGACTTGAGTCATGATAATATCTTGAATTACAATATATCCTTAATGAAAACATTAATTTTTCCTTATTTTTATTTCAAAAAAGTACTAAACACTATCCAAGAGAGAATAATCCACATGTCAATAAATCCTTAATCAATATCAATTAAACTAGTACCATATGATTTGCATATTTATATCCAATACATGTTTGTCCAAATAACATTAACTCAAAATAATTATAATATTAAGGATTATCCTTCCCTTAATCATGTGTTCCTTAAGTATATCACCATACCCTGAAATCACTTATCTCGGTCATTAGAAATATTCAACATAACCTTTCAACTCCTTATTAAAAACGTATCCAAACAAAAAATATATTTTTCAATCATAATATAAAAATATCATTCAATATAGAAACTTATACACCTCAATCAACAAACTTTTTCTTAAACCATTACTATGGATCCATCATATGAGTGATTCGAAAAAAATAATCATGTCTTATTGTCACTAAACCTCAATATAATCATGTTTTTTAGGATTAAATAAACCAATAATGGTAGATGATCCCATAAATTTCACAAGTCGTTTAGGAGGTCTTTTTCATCAGCATTATAACCAATACCCTCAACATGTTCATGATTCCCATTATGAGATTTCCACATAGGAAAATAAATTTCATAATTCCTATAATTTCCCAATATAAGACATTCTAGGTAAACTATGTTCTATAAAGTTATGTCTATTGGATAATACCATAAATCATAGTGTGATAAATAGACATCATATAATAAAAACACATAACAATGGTAAATTACTTTTAATATTTCAATCTATTATATCTTAGGATTAATCCTTGGTTATTCATTTATGTCAAAAAAATATAGGATTGTAAAATATATATAGACATATCCTTAAGACATCCCAACACATTTCCTTAGAAATAACAATAGGGATCTCAATAATGTTTTGATATCTTAGTTTCCAAAAAATGACTAACCATTCACTCTGATATCAACTGTTAATAACCAAGCTTGATATACATGGACATTGCATTGCTATTGTGGAATTCACAATTCATCACAAAAAAATACATCCTAGTTTCGTATTAGTTTGGTGAATTTTGAAATAGGGAAACACAATGAATTAATTAATAAAACATCAACATAATATGTTTCATTTTTCCTTTATAACTAGAATATCTTTTTAACACATCATACATAATACCCATATCCAAATCCTAGGAATCGAACATAAAAAATTGTGATATAAGAAGCTCAGTAAGAGTAAAAAATGATGATATAGAAACATAATCATGTTGATAAATGGAAAGATAATGTAATAATAACATTATATGATCATGACCTATATATCAAGGGAACCATGAATCATAAAAAAACCAAATATCATAATCCATAATATCATGACATTAACATAATACATGAAATTATAGAATACACATAAGAAATATTATTCTGAACCTGTATAAAAAGTAAAAGGATCACTCATTAAATTATGATGTCAATATAATGACTATGAATAAAGATGTGGATATGGAAAATAATTCCACTCATAAAATTGTAGACATGAAAAACCATGTCAACTCATAGAATTTTGAACATGAAATCTCGTTCAAGAATAACATACATACCTCATGGGTTGTCCATCATTATGAAATACAGTTGAGGGTGATATATGACCCACCCATCACAAAATGAAATCATACATATGTGTGCAAGAAAAACATAAATCATTGAAAATATAATAACCCAATTAATAAAATCTATTTCGTAATCATCAATCTATCCTAAAATAGTCCTTATAAAATGAATGGATTTCAAAAAAAACATTCCATTATAATCATAATAATGCCCATTAATAATATCGATAATTTACATGTAACATATACCTATTAGAGAAATTCCCCTTTAATGGAAAATAATTTTGATAAAACACATAAAAATGATTCTTGATGAAATAATAATTTATTCTTCAAAAACATTTTCTTCTATTAATATTTCATATTGATTTATATAGGAATAATATATTTGAAAATATAATTCAAAAAAAGTATGGGAAGAATCATGGGAAAAAAGCCACCTGGAATACGTAAATATTCATTCATTTGGTATATATTAAAAAAAACATTCTTCTCATAATATTTCTAGAAATTGAAAAAATTACATCTTCTAGAAAAAGAATGAAAAAATACATTGGAACCCATTAGAAAAAATAAAAAAATGGTTAAAAGTGACTTTGAACAACCATAAGAAGATAACAAAACATTTTATCAATGCATGGTCATGGAAGATAGATTTTCCCATAGTAAATAATCACATGTAATCATACTCATATAACAATGAGGTTTTGAAATTATCCATAACTAAATCATAATCAATTAAATCATAATGCTCATAAAATAAATAAAATTATATGAATATTTAAATGTCACAACCTTTATAATAAGAATCATAAAAACATTAATGTGAAATATTTACCAAACTCAAAATAAATTTATAGTTTTTCATTCATATGTCCCAAATAAATAAAAGTGGGGAAAAATAATCCCTTCCTATAGGTCTGACATACATTTTATGTATCTGGACCTCTCCCTCTTTGAAGTTCTACCTCTAGAACTCATGTTTATTGTAATAGAGTTCATCTATTCTGAAGACTGAAACCAATAGAATGTAATTAAGGATTTTGAGAGCGGAAATAGGTAGGGTATTTCCATGATTAAAGGATCAATGGGATGTGATGTGTTGAGGGAGGAGGTTCCCTTTTCTAACTATGGTGAGGAAAAAGTTTGGAAATTCAAAAACTATTATTATACACAAAAGTCAATCAACATCCAAAAACACAAAAAATATCTTTATTTTGATGTTTAAATTAGATAAGGTTTTATTTCTTTAATCAATAATTTTGAGACATGTTTTAAATTTGAGTTTATTTTTTATCACTTTGTATTATTTATTGTAGAATATATATACTATAATATCCTACATTAAAAATTTTATATTTATTTATACATGAATGTGACAAGTTTACCATCACTTTGAATAAAATATTATAAGAGTTAGAATCATTTCTATATGGATTCAAATAGTCAATAACATAGACAATAGATGATTATAGTTGATATTTACTTGGATAATAGTAATTTCTCATGTTTTTTTGAACATTTATCTGTTATTGTCTTATTAATAAAAAATAATTTAATTCATCTTCCTTGAATTAAATTTTTTATGTATTATCAATGCGTAATCTTTTACGGTAAATTTTTTTTACTAAAAACTAAAAATTAATTATCATGATAAAGAAAATTATTTTTTAAAATTAGTATTTTTAGTAAGATATATCTTCGATATAAACAGATTTTCAAAAATATATATAATTAAAATATCAATAAGGCATATTTTATTTTTATTTAAAAAAATTATATTAAATGTCTTAATATCATTCCAGTGGCATCCATGGGGTATAATTTAGAACCATGTATGGTTTAGGAAGAATGGAACTTATCCATTAATATTATGAAATGTTTTATAAATTTTTTATAATATTACATTTACCCTTATCTACCCGATTTACCATTTTACCATTTTTAATAAAATGTACTGATGTTGTTATCCATTGTGCGTAAAGTAAATAAATAGTTATTTATGTAATTTGGAACTAATGATTCCAAATGTTGATTCAATTTTAAAAAATTAAAAACCCAAAAGTCAAAGTAATTATTTTAAAATTAATCTCATTGTCAGTAGTAAAACAAGTATTTAAATGTTAAAACATTGCAAAAGATTAAAATGTTTTTAAATAAAAATTCATGAATAAAATAACTAAAATGATAAAAATTATATTAACAGACAAAAATATATTCCATATTTTAATTTAAATAAATTTAAAAATTTAATTTATCAACATATATTATTTCGATGAAAAAAGTAGTTTTAAATTAAATATTCGTACATTTTGAATATCCATAAAAACATAGAACTTATTAGTAAAATATTAAAAAATTCATTGAAAAATATTTTATATCACACATCCAAATAATAAGATTGCATTTCTAAATAAAATATATAAAATAGTCAAAAACTAGATTTAAAATTCGTGTGCTATCTAAAGTAAGAAAAACATCATTTTTTGAAAAATACTTCTATTATCTTGAAAAAATAATTTGTTCAAATATCATGTATAGATTATATATAAAATGGATTTGAAACATTATATTGAATATAGTACATATATGTTAAATTATTAAATTCTATCAAGTGTTATTTAATTGTTTTAAAATAACAATTATATTCATTTAAATTGTTTTTAGATTAATGTTAAAACAATTCATACTAGCTATTATAATGGTTAGGTTATAACGTAACATATTAATGTTTAGTTCTTAGATTAAACTCTACCTTCTATAAATTTAATTCTATCAACAACATTTGAATTTGTTTGTAACACAATCCATATATAGTGTTGTGTATACAAAAAGTTGGACCAGTGTTGCGTGTAACATATGTGTATGTTGTTGTAGCGTAAAACAGAAGAAATAAACGAAATTTAAAAAAATCATTCTCACCAAAATATCAAGGTGTTACATTGCTGGCATACTTTGATATTACATATTTTTTAATGTGTTAATGATCCAATGATATCATAATTATTTATTATTTAATGGTTTATTGTTATAGTAATAATATTTTTATTGAAACTTGTTCTTTTCCATAGGTTATACAATTATGAAATGATTATGAAACCTTTTTAGATTTCCTAGGATTATAAAATTGTGAAATAATAATGAAACATATTTATCGTTAATGTGTTATTAAATTATTAATGTTTGTTTGTATTTTTAAAACAACTATATGATTTTAATTATTTGACAAGTGGTTCAAAATGATATATCTCAAAAATTATTTAGGTAAATATGGATATGTCATGATATAAAAAAGACTCGAATGAGGACTAAACCCAATTCAGTATGGGACACTATCAATTATGATATCTATGGGAGTTAACATGGATGTTTGAATGGTTTGGGGTGGAAACAACAAACTATGATAGTCTTTGAAAGTAGTATTAACCACCAAGGAAATGATTTTATATTATAATGTGTATTCCACACATCTATGTATTCTTCGAATTTTATTCACTCCTCTATTATGATTATAACATTTGTTCAATTATGTCTAATAACCAAGCTTAATTTATTTAAAGAATAATTTTTTTATCAATGATATTCATGGTATAGTTTTCAAATTTTAATATCATATTATCATAACCTTAAACTCATGTTAATTTTAACTTATAATTTATATCTCTCATTGTTATCACATACCAAGCATATAAGCACATCCATTCTTAGGTTTCATTTTACACTACATATGAAGAAATTTATTATGTTTGATATGACTAAGTAGGGTGTTACATATAAAGAATATAATAGACTTTGACGTAGATATGTTATGAACATGTGTCTTCAGTGTCAATCCTTTCAAAGTTACTATTTAAATACAATATTGGTGTGGATCATTTTGTTATGAAACTAATATTCATCTAATAATATGTAATTTATATGTATGAAAAGTATGGTTCGATGTAGTGACACATAATGTGATATAAATGACGATGCAAACTAAAAGTGACACAGACATGGTATAATCTTGATTATTTACAATAAATTATGTAATTATGATGGTACACTATTATATTGATCCATGTAATAAAACTTATAACCATTGGGACATCAAATAATTTTTATTAATTAAAATTGCTTATTGGATGAGTTATTCATGTTGGCAGGGTGGGCTATACCAATCCATTTAGCTTTCTTGTGCATGATTAATTTTATTGTACACTTAAAATACCTACATACGATTATAAATAATAAAAAAATAATTTATAATTAAAAAGGCATTTAGTAATCAATGGTATAATTTATATAAGTAGAAATAAATAATAATAATTAACAAATAATCAATTTGTAACAATTAATAATATAAAATTTTATTCCATTTATTCGTAATATGATTAATAATTACAAATTAAATAAAGGATCATAATAAAAATGGAATTAATATTTAAAAATATTATATAATTACCATGTATTTAATTATTTAATTAATATATAATTTATAAAACAATTATTTAATAAATATTTAGTAGATTCAATAGTATAATTCATATATAATGTTTTATTTCATAGAATTAGTTAATATATTTTAATATTTCTTAATAATTATTATTAATAAAAATTCAAATTCATCTTATATATTAATTATTTTACTAGATATTTATTATATTAATTAATTTTTAATTACTTTATCAATTTTCAATAATAATTACTTTGTCATTAAATACAATTTATATTAATTATAAAAATGGGGTGTTTTTTTATTATTAATTATATAGTTTAACATGTATTGTTAATAACAATATTTCAGTATTCTACTATTCATATTTGGTGAACATTGATCCCGCACTAAATTTTTAATGATATATCAAAAACAACTCTCTAATTATATGTATCCATGAATGATTGTTTTGATGTATATATAGATTTTACTATAAATGAAAAGCCACATAATATAACAATATATTAAATATGGTTCATATTTTTATTTAAAACTTTCATAAACCATCTTCAGGTATGAAATGATCCCTTTGGATAAATATTTACTACTTTACCTTTTTCCAATTTTTTATAATAATTATTTTTAATATATTAATTCTGAAACTAATGTAAGCTAATTTTTTACCAAATCTGAAGAGGTGGATTGTTTTTATATAATTTATGGTTTAAAATAATCTATAAAAATATAACCTAATTTTATTTTACTTAGTAAATAAAGAAAATATCATATTTTTTGAATAAAATAATAATTTCGGGTTTATATTTTTTATTTTGAAAATAGTAATAATTAATTTTTAATTATAATATAAAGAAAAACGATTATGATTTTATTAAAAATCATTTTTAGGGTCCTACTAATTAGTGAAAACCCTAAATGGGAGAAAATTTGTACATGAAAAAATTTAATTATGTTTATTAATATGTTGTCCTATTAAAGATGCCTCTAAAGATATCATATTTTAATTGAGAAAATATCAAATTTTATTAATTAAATCTATTTAAATCCAAGGAAATAATAAATTCAACCATTAAAAGATAAAAAAATTATCCCGATTCAATAATAATGTGAGCAATTTTTCCCAAGTATATACATGATAATGTGATTTGTAATGGCTATAACAATAAAATTACCATTTATTGTGTGGCAGAACACTTTCAGATTAATTCACTATCAATCATATCAATTTAATTATCTTTATAAATCATTTCACTCTAAATTATATTTAAATTTCAATAAAATACCTCATGACCTAGTACAATGATGATATATAATGAATTCAACATGTTTCGCCAATATCGTGAAGGGGTTTGAAGAAGAAAAACATGTCCAATTTTATCGAAGATTTTAAAAAGAAAAAATGTACATCATAATAACTATCCATTTTTATTTGGGATGAATAAATTGAAATATCATATTCTTTCCTTTTACTAATTTACATATTTCATTCCTGAACATTCTTATGAGCTTAACGAAGATCGATGAGATGAAGCTAACAAACATTTTCCTCATAATTCAACTATGAGTCATGTGATTCCCTCAATTGTTTTGATGCAATTACATTAATACATTACTTCCTATGACCATGATATCAAATAAATAATATAAATAATTGTTAAAAACATTTGACCATGAAATTTAATATACCATGGTTGATATACAAGAATGTATTAACCCATTAGGACTTGAACCCATCCAAGGCTGACTATTAATGTACAAGTGACCCTCTAATCCCTCCTTCAGTAGGCCATGAGTTTTTGAATTTAATTTAATATAAAAATAACACATAATTAAACCTATTATTCATATATTAGTGATAATGATAAAGATAAAGCACTAATCAATATAAAATAATAGATACGTATAATAATCCATAATGCCAATATAACACATTAAATTTCATACAGAAACATAAAAACAACATCCCCAGATATATACAATGAAAGAAACTCTTAAGAGAAAAAAATTAAAATATTATTACCATTCCACGATCTAGTAAATTCCATCTTAGTGACAAACACACTCCCAAAATTTGAAAAATAGTATAATGTAGATATGCTTGAGTATACAAGTTTACCCAATTTTATCCTCCCTGTAAGCTTTCATGAAAACGTAGATGAAGCATAATAATGTATCAATTAATGAACACAAAATCTTACTTTTTACCATTCAAATGTATAAATACAATCCTACCATATTAAGTATATATCACCAAATCTTATATAATTACAATAACATTACAACAACTAAAATACATTAAAATCTCTATCTACAGACCCTTCCCACTGATATAGTAACCCAAATACCACCAATTAAATACACTATTATATTATCATATTTTTTAAATTCATATATCACAACCACATACCACATCAAAAGAACAAACACATGACCAAAACCACTTTCCACATAAAAAATGTTTCACGGTTCAACAAAAGATGTCAGGTCCATTCATACTAATGTAAATTTGTAAAATTATTCAGATACCTCTTTGGAATTTTATAAATAGATATCCTATAATATAAGATAAAGGATCGTGAAATGTAATTTATAATTAATTTATTTTAAAAAAAATAACTTGAATTGAAGATATTTCGTCATTGATGAATCATTTGAAATAATTTGTTATCTCTCTCAGCAATTAATATGATTTAGGGGTAGAATCATTGTTGTTGTGATCAAAAAGTGCACCAAGAATATCCAAACATAATCTTATTAATCCACTAGTTCTAGTGAAGATGATTCCAGTACATCTTTTTTTCATCAATGATAACCACAAAAATCGATTTTAGGATGAATGATTCATTTTTTTCTCTCCAGAATCGAGAGGGTAGAGAAGGAGGATCACATTCAATTATTTTAATCAATATAGGTGGGGATATATATATGACATTATGGGAGTTATCTATAATACATTAATCCCAAAAAAAACATTATGGTAGCAAATGATATAATCAGATCTATATAGAGCGTGGGTGACAGTATAATAATTTTACATGAGCCTTTTAATCTCTTTTTACTTGATGAATCCTTTGTCTACATGATAACGACATTATTATTATTTTGATGTGACATTATAAAATCATAGATAAATAATTATAGATACATCAATAAATTAATTAATTTATATTCAATTAAAAATTTAATATATCATTTTCATTTAATAATCAAATGAAGCCTAATTTCCACATTGGTATTTATCAATCCATAATTAATAAAAATGTATTAATATAAATAAACCGGACAAAATTGTTTTACATTAAATAAATAACAAAAAAATATTTATTAAACATTCAACTTACCAATATATTCACTTGAATAAATGGTTATTAAATATGTGAGCCACAAACTATAATAAATATTAATCCATTTATGAGAATAATATTTATTTCACATGTTAGATTCATTTACAAATTAGCTATGTTTCTAGATATACATTATGTGTTACCCTATTTAACCCTATCTGAGTGTCATTTTGCAAATACACCAAAATTCAAATGTTCGTGTTTAGAAACATTACATGGAACCCATATATAAAAAATTTTATTTCATAATGACATACATACCCATTAAAATTCACATTGTGTAATACAATCATTGTATCATGATATCCCTAATCATGTAGGTAGAATATTGGTGTCATCAACTTATATGCTTGGCATATCTTATATGGTATTTTCAGAAATGAAAATTTTAAAAGAATGTAATTAGAATGGACTTAATCGTGAATATAAATTATCATTAAATGGTTTCATTTATCAACATTTGTTAATGAATTGTTTTGAAAAATACATATTTGAATTTTTCATTAATGCGATATCACAAATCATGCATCAAACATATCCTCCCTCGACATGAGAATATGTCTCCATGGTTTTAATCAATACATTAATGTATGTGTATGTAACGTGCCGGATCCAGGTTCAACTCGACGTGTTCCCTAAAGCTGGTTCACCACATGACCTCAAGCGCATTTCCCCAAATGCCAGAGGCTGCTGATAAGCAGCAAGGGCCCAAGTCTGATAGTGGGGAAACTATGCCCTAATTTTTCAAAGAATAGCACAACGGAAAGAATAAAACATTCAAAAACAGCGGAAGCAAATAACCATACATAACAAAAATAACCAACTGCAGTCAATGTAACAAACAATATATAAATAACAATGAAACAAGCCTAAATTCAATGAAAATAGCTAGAACATGTTACAAAAAAATACAATACAACATAAGTACAAGTACAGAAAAGGAAAATAGAACAGCCCACGACATCGCGAGCCAATACTCGTTCCCATGCTCTTCTACACTTTAGCAGCAATAAAGTACATGTATAGGGACCCTATCCCTTATCTACACATCGAGAAACGTAATATGTTTGGGCCAACAAGCATGAACCAAACAGGGTGTGAGAAATATATCTCAGTAGGCACCCACCAAAGGCTCGTTCCCTACTGTGTGTAAACATGCAACAATAATGTGCAGAAGTAAAATGAAATAAACTAAGAAGTACTCAAAAATAACCAACTCACCAGTTATATTTCAATTTAATTATTCATTTAATCCATTTAATATAGAAAAACACCATAGTGAATTTCTAAGTTAATAGACATCGTCCTCAGAAAAACAAAATCTCACCCTCAGGTAATCAGAATCCAACCTCTGGGTATTTCACTCAGGCATAATAGATATTTTCCTTAGGCGTAAAATGTGTTTCCCTCCGGAACAGAAGTCAAACCTTCAGGCACGAAAGGTTTCCCTCATGCGAAATAGTATGTTGCCCTCAAGATAATACAATCATGACCTCAGGTTTAAGTAAAACACTGACCTCAGGCATAAGTAACCGGGCCATTCCCAACATATAAACATGAAATTTACATAAAATTCCTCTAAATTAAAATGTAATGCATAATTTAGACACGGCATACCTTCGGGAATCCAGGCCAAACTACTAAACAGAGGAACGCACCCCCGGGGTGGTCCTGGATCCAAGCACTAATCTCAAACAAGAGTTTCACAATTAGATTTATTTCTGTTTACAATACTATATATTTAATATATCCATGACCTCAGACACATGACACCCAATATATGGGTCCGTAGCTCAAAAACACACAAAACGCACAACAATTGGAAAATAAACACCAAGCCACCTACCTTTATCACCAAAAAACGATATACGCGAATGTAGATTCCAGAAACACCTAAAGACGATGTAGAACTAGTTATGAAGAAAACCCGTTCAAACGTAGATAACATCCCTTAGAGGAAGAATTGGTATGAACTAATCCAGGGGAAAGGAGAACTCACTCATGCGATTCCAGGGAGATTGAAGATGTAGAAAATGGATTCCCGATGTGATCTCGGAGGATCTCCAAAGCTCCGACCTCTCTCTCCCTCTCCTTCTTCTTATTCAGAGCCTTCCCTGTGAATAAGGGAGGCTAATGCCCATTTTAAGCGAAAAAACAAAGTGAACAACATTATTTCCAAGTACACGGCGTGTAATTCCCATTTTTTAACTGTTCCTCTGGTGGTTTCCTGCCAGAATGGCACTGTTTATCTGCCGACCTGACTACAAGACGTGTCTTATTGAGTACACATCATGTTCTGTCACACAGCTGGCCACCGCCTTACTATTCGCTTGCCGACTGACTACACTGCGTGTAATGGACCACTACATGGAATGTAGTCATTTCTACACCCTTCATCGCAGACATGGCCACACGCCCCATGTACTCATTCCACACTGCCAAAAGTACACAGTGTGTGGAAAAAGTACCCATCGTGTACTTCCAAAATTTGTGATTTTTCCACATTTTCCATATTCTCTCAAAAACACTACAGGATAATTGAAAAGAAGAAACCCGTACATCAAAGATAAGAACTGTGATCTTAAAAACTTCCCCCTCAAATCAATTTTTCCATGAATTGACCCTTCCAAGGGTTGTGAAGATATAGCCATGAAAAACTCTAGCCACTGAGCACGTACATCATTCTGTCGCTCCCAGGTTTCATCCAGCACTCGGCCATTCTTCCATAGCACCCATACGAGAGGAACTAACCGGCCTCGGAGAACCTTCGTGCTCCTATCAACGATACAAATTGTATGATCCTCAAAGGACGCATCAACCTGAATCTCAACCTCCTCGGGATGAAAGACATGGGATGGGTCTGAATGATAGCGGTGCAGATGAGATAAATGGAAGACGTCGTGCATGTCCCGGTACCTCATTGGTATCTGCAACCGGTAGGCAACCGGCCCGACTCTCTCAAGAATCTCAAAAGGCCTCACATACTTTGGTGAATGTTTACTCTATCTCCTGATCTATATATGTCCCAACCATGGTGAAACACGCAAGAAAACCAGATCACCAACCACGAACTCCAAGGTTTGTCTACAGCTATCAACATAAGACTTCTGATGAGATTGCGCTGTAGTTATTCGATTCTGAATCAACTGGACCTGATCAGAAGTCTCCTACATGAGACGTGATCCCATTAAAGCTGCCTCACCTTCCTCTAACCAACAAAAGGGTGATCATCATGGCCTATAATATAAATCCTTGTAATGTAACATCTCGATAGTTTCCTGAAAACTATTGTTATAGGAAAACTCAACTAGGGGTATATGCTTCTCCCATGTTCCCCCATGGTCTAGGACGGATGCACACAACATGTCCTCAAGCACCTGTATCGTACGCTCTTACTGGCCATCGGTATGATGGTGGTAAGATGTACCCAGAAGCACCTGTGTACCCAGTGCCTTCTGAAAACTCTGCCAGAAACGAGACGTAAAATGGGCATCCCTATCAGAAATGATAGAATGAGGGACCCCATGAAGACATACGATCTCTCGGATATACAACATTCTGAGTTTGTTAACCCTGAAGGTCTCCTTAATCGGAAAACATAGAGCTACTTTTGTGAGACTGTCCACAACAACCCACTCGTCATCATTTCCTCGAGGCGACCTCTGAAAACTGGTCATGAAATCCATAGTGACATCATCCCATTTCCACTCTGGAATGGGTAACTCCTACAACAGTCCGGCTGGCCTCTGATGCTCTGCCTTCACCTATTGACAGGTGGAACACCTCGTAACAAAACCAAATACTCCTCCCTTCATACCCGACCACCATTACTGACATCTCAAGTCAGGGTACAACTTGCCATCCCCGGGATGAACTGCCCAACCAGAAGCATGGAACTCTCACATCATCTCCTCACATATATCCACTGGAACCCATACTCGTCCATGGAAACGCAGAACCTCATCACCGCCTATCGTCCTACTAGGAGGAGGGTCCTCACATTCCACCGACTCGCATAGAACTAGGCCTTCCAGATCAGATATATGTCTCATCCTCACTATGTCTAGGATGTTAGAAGTCACAGATAAAGATGATAGATATGTTTTCCCCTGACTTTCATACACCTCCATATGCATCTCAGAGAACAATTACATGAGATTCCACTCTCTACTAGCCTCATGCACAGCCCGTATCTGAGTCTTCCTGCTCAGTGCATCAGCAACTACATTACCCTTACCAGGTGTATATGCAAGATCGATGTCTGAGTACTGAAGGTATTCAAACAACATTCGTTGTCTCAGGTTCATGTCACGATGGGTAAAGATATACTTAATGATTTTGTGGTTGGTGAAAACCAAAAAATTCTCTCCCAAGAGATAATGTCTCCAACAGTGCAACTCATGAACAACTGCGGCAAACTAGAGATTATTTTTCGGGTAATTCCTCTCATGTGGCCTCAACTGCCGAGACACGTACGCAAAAAACATGATCTCCCTACATCAACACTACTCCTTGCCAAATACATGATGCATCACTGTAAAATGTATAGCTCTTCCCCTGCTCTGGGAGTATTAGGATCGGTGTTGATGTCATACTTCCTTTCAGGTCCTAAATGGTGGTCTCATAATATTCTGACCAAACGGACATCACACCCTTCTTAGTCAGACCCGTCAACGGTGCTGCTAAGTGGGAGAAGTCCTGTATAAATCATCTTTAGTATCTATCCAACCCTAAGAAACTTAATATCTCAAACACGTTCTTAGGCTTCTCCCAGGAAACTACATCTCTCACCTTCTCTGGGTCTACTGCAACCCCTTCCTCTGAGATGATATGACCCAGGAAGTGAATCTGGTCCATCCAAAAGTGGCACATTGAGAGCATAACATATAGCCTATGCTCTCTCAGTGTTCTCAATACGATCACATGATGGGTGGCATGGTCGGGTCGAGTGTGAGAGTACACTAAGATTTCATCCACGAATACTATCACAAATGAATCTAGATATGGATGGAACACATGATTCATCATAGCCATGAAAACTGATGGCGCGTTCGTGAGTCCTAACGGCATAACCATGTTCTCGTATAGACCATATTTTCCCCGAAATGCTGTAAGTGGTATATCTGATGGTCTCACGTGCAGCTGATGATATCTTGACCTCAGGTCAATCTTTGAGAACAGTCGTGCTACATGAAGTTGATCAAAAAGATCATCAATCCTTGGTAAGGGATATCAGTTCTTAACCATCAACTGGTTCAGATTTTGATAGTCCACATAAAGTATGAAGGTACCATCCGCCTTCATCGCAATGAGGACCGGAGATCCCCAAGGAGAAGTACTGGGTCAGATAAAACCCTTTGCATGTAACTCCTATAACTTCCCCTTAAGCTCCTGCAACTCAAGTGTAGCCATCCTATAAGGAGAAATGGACAACAGTGCTACTCCTGGAACAAGATCAATAGATAAATACACCTCGCGTTATGGAGGTAGACATGAAAATTCATCTGGGAAGACATCCCCGAAATGTTCAACCACTGGAGGGAAATCCGTCTGACAAGGCCCCTGATCTTCCAGGTATAAGCTAGCGATCTGGGTTTTGACTCCACCTCGCCCATGATGCTCTGGTCCAGCTCGAATTTCCTGAACATCCCATTCACCCTTGTATTGAAACTCTCTTCCCTCTGGGGATGTGAAACACACACTATGATAATAGAAGGGTACAAAGGATCAAAAGGGAACCAACCAGTCCATCCCGAGAATTACTTCATATCTCGTCATCTCTAAGACATAGAGGTCCCATTAAAAGTGACACCCACCAAACTCAAGGGGGAACTCCTTGCGCTGATGCACACCATCCGTCCTAGTTCCCAATGGAGTGTCTAGAGTAATGAATCAGAAGAAGTAGAAACATAGAGCCCAAGGCTCACCACAAAGGGTACAAATATGAAACTATTTGTAGCACCCATATCGAAAAGTACTAAAGTAATTTAAAAGATACTAGAATAGTAACTCTGACTATAGAAGGTCCGAGATCCTACTTCTATTTGGTCTGTTTCATTTCACAGGACTTCCCAGTGTCGCGGCCCTGCGACACAGCCTGGCTACCCTGAGTTATCCTGCCCTGCTACCTCTGAGATCCTGGTGTTTGGCTACCATGGCCATGACCACCATCTCTGCCTGCATGCCCTGGCATATTCCAGTTCCTTGACTGGTAAGAAGCCACTGGTCCTTCTCCCGCACGCAGAGTGTTGAGTCAATAAGGTTTCCCTTATGACTTTTCCATTACTTATTGTTTTGAAAATCACAAACACCTTATATTTAAGGAAAATTGTTTTTATAAGGTAAATCGCTTTTAGGAGGAAAGTCGCGTTTATAAGGAAGATCAATTTTGTAAGAAAAATTTTCCTTATCATATTTTCATTCATATATTTCTTAAGTATATGTTTCGGATTCATTTCTATATTCTCGGAATCATTTGATTCTTTGATATGAAACATTCTGTTTTAAGTACCATATTCTAGATGAGAACTGTAATGAAGTTTCATTACGAATTCCGGATACGAACTCTAATAAAGTTCTACTCTAAATTATGGATACAAATTCTCATTATGAATTCAGATGACGAATTCTCATTACGAAATCTGTTGACGAATTCTCATTACGAATTCTGATGATGAATTTTCATTACGAATTCTGATGACGAATTCTCATTACGAATTCTGATGACGAATTCTCATTACGAATTCTGATGACGAATTCTCATTACGAATTCTGATGAAAAATTCTCATTACGAATTCTGTTGATGAATTCTCATTCCGAACTCACCTATTAAATAGAATCATATCATCTTTGTTTTATACAGTATGAATTTATTTAGACTCTGAAAAATTATTTTTGTTTACACTCTGAACTTTCACTCCGAACTTTTGAGTTAGACTTTAAACGATGTAGTAATTTATGTTTCACTTGTTTTGTTATAAAAATATGTCATCTATTCTGTTATAAACTAATCGTTGGTTAAGTTACACGTGTACATGTCCCTCCGATTGTTAAGGAAAATATGACCGTTGGAAAGGAGGCTGACCTGACCTATAAATAGGAGCTCATTTGAAAGAGATCAATGCGAACTATGAACTGTTGAATTACTTCTTCGACATTGTGCATACATGCTGTTGATGTGATTTCTAGGGAGAGAGAGGCTCTTATTAACTCTCAAATATTTGTACGACTCCGAATTTCGGTGATTACATTCGAGGACTTTCAGGGATAGGATGTCAGAGGTGCCGACTACCTTGAAGTTGAGGGCTTCCTTGTTGAGGAAGACAGAGGTGGCCAACTACCTTGAAGTTGAGGGCTTGCGGGGATAGCAAGACAGAGATTCCAATATTCGTATCGAGGGCATACCCTGGTGTGGGTATGACAGACTTGCATGAAATTATAATTCAAGGGACCTTTATCCAAGGTTGTTGGATACCCTTCTCTCTGGGTTAAAAGACTTATATCTTGTTACTTGTAGTTTTACTACTTGTTTATTTCCGCTGCATTTTGTATTATAAGGAAAGTATAACTTTCTTATACTTCCTTACTTGTACTCTGTTTCATTTAGATTCTATACGCTTCAAGGTAGAATCTCATATTGTAATCTTTTGTTACGTTTCAATTTCCGGAACCATATATCTGAAACTTACTTTCAGAATCTCTTTCCAAGTTTTCATTTTGTGTTAGAGGTGATGTGAATTAGATTAGTTTAACTTTTTTAAACTTATCCCATTCCATTGCTTAAGGAAAAAAAGTTAATCATAACTAACTTTAAAGGTTCCAAAAGAATTTTTAAACTGTATAATTCACCCCCTCTTGTATATTGAGCATCTACATCATTATTTCGATCCTAAAATTGGTATCAGAGGAGGTCTCTGAAATACTTTTACTCACGTATAAGTTTTTTCTTGCTCATTTTCTCATTCCGAACTTTCTGATTCCGAACTTTGTTATTACGAATTATTTCTACTATCAAGTTTGTGTACCAAATGTTTTATTAGTATGACATGAATTAATGTTGGTTACAATGATAATATAAATCCTAAAAGACCACCAATCATTGATGGTAATGACTATGAGTACTAGAGAGATCGAATGAAGACTTTTTTTATCAATACTGGAGTGGACAACATTGATATGCTTACTGGTGATTATAAAATTCCTGATAAGGAAGTTAGAACTTTTACTTACCAGGAAAAGCAAGAGTATCAACTCAATTATAAGGTACACAATACCTTACTATGTTCAATGACAAGAAATATATATAGCCAAATTTATTCGTGTGAAGCAGATAATTGTATCTGGAAGAAGTTAGAGGTTACACACTTTCGAACTTATAAAGTTATTGAGACTAGGAGAGCTATGCTTAGAGTTGAATACCATGGCTTCAATTTTCCTTTAGGTGAACCAATTTGTGATGTTCAACAGATATTTATGACTATAGTCAACATCTTATAGTCAATGGGATAGAAAGTTTTAGATGTTGAAGCACTTGTGGATAAAATAATTGATATCATTCCCAATGAATGTGAATCCAAAAGAACAGCTATAGAAGAGAACAAGATGTTCACTCAAATTTCTCTTGATGAGTTATTTGGAACTGTTCTCCAACATGAAACAAGAATGAAGAGAGATGCTGACAACATCAAAAAGAAAAATGGGAGTGGTACTGTTGATTTTACAATAACATCAAATCATATGAAAGCCAAGACTCATTAGAGATTAACCAGATCCAAGTCTAAGAAGATGGTTGTTCAATCAGATTCTAGTGAATGTGAAATCTCAGAAAATGAATTACCAAATCTTGCTCGAAGAATGAACAAGATAGATGGCTAGAGAAATTTCCAATCCAAGTGTAAGAAAAAGGAAAGGAAAGATAGGAAAGATGGAGAAGTAACATGTTTTGAATGAAAAAGTGCTAGACATATTAGACAAGATTTCCCTTTGCTCAAAAAGAAAGAAAGGGAAGAAAAGAAGTCAGACAGGAACAAAAAGAAGTAATATAAATCCAATGCTAAGAAAGTTCTAAAAGAAAATGACACCTGGAGTGACAGTGGTGGTGACACTTCAGATGAATCTTCTGATTATGAATATTTAGGACAGAAGAATCTTGGTCTTATAGCCAAATTACCTGTTGATAATCATTGTTTTATGGATAAGGTATGAAATCTTGAATCATTGACAAATGTTACTTTATATTCTAATGATAGTAAGTATTATACCTCTTATGATGGTGAATCCTCTTCTGATGAAGAAAATACTTTACCTACTTATGAAGAAGTTTCTAGGTTTTCTGAACTTCTTGATATTGAGAACTCTAAACTCAATAAGAAACGGGATAATGCAAACTCTAGGAATAATATTCTTACAAAAGAGATATCAGATCTTTCTAAAGATCTTGATAGAAAAAATGATGATTTTGAAAGTATTTCAAAAAAATCATGAGGAAGTATGTTCTGAGAAGAACAAACTTTATAGAGAGTTAGAAAATGTAATTTCTAAGAAAAATGTTTTTGAGCGTAGCTCTAGTTCGAAATCTAATGATTTTGAGGATAAAAACTTGGTTATAAAACTCAAGTCCAAAATTTTTTCTTTAAAGAAGTGTTTATCAAACTTTACCCATTGTAAGGAAAATTTTGACAGAATGTATTCCCAAATACGACCTTTAAGAAATAAATCTGGATTTGGTTATACCCATGCAAAACCAATTTTTAGTAACAATTATTTTGTTCCTAAAAGTGCCCCATTTTGTACTAAGTGTCAATGTGGTGGTCACTGGGCAAAGAATTTTTCCTTAAACCAACCCAATCTCTAGGATTTCACAAAGCTTATTTCTCTAAGAAGATGTGGGTACCTAATCTTTTATTGTCTGGAAATCTCAGATCCAAACAAGTTTGGATTCTGAAAGTATAATTCTCTTCTTGATTTAAGGGAAATAAAGAGAGTACCAGCAACAATACATGGTACATGGATAGTGGATGTTCCCGGCACATGACTGGTAACTAAAGGTATTTTGAAAAGATTATCAAAATGAAAGGAGGAAAGGTAACTTTCAGAGATAATGATAAGGGAGAGATTTTTGGTATTGGTAATATTTTTATATTAGGTAAAACTTTGATTTCAAATGTTCTTTTTGTTAAGGGTCTTAAGCACAACCTCATTATCATAAGTTAGTTATGTGATGAAGGTTACCTTGTGAAATTTAGGAATGATAAGTGCTTAGTTCACAATTCTAAGGAAGAATTTATTCTCTCAGCCAATAGGAATGAGAATGTTTACACCTTAAATTTAGAAGACCTCAAGAGCCAAGATTTACTTTGCCTAAGTGAAATGGAAGATCATTCCTGGTTATGGCATAGAATACTAGGTCACTGTAACCTCAGAAACCTATGTAAACTCACTAAGAAAAAACTAGTTAAGTATCTACCAGATCATATATTTGATTCTTCTAAAGTCTGTGATCCTTGTCAATATGAAAAGCAACATAAATCTAGTTTTAAATCGATCGGTGAAGTCTCAACAACTGATGCAATGCAGTTAGTGCATATGGATCTTTTTGGTCAAACACAAACTGGAAGTATTGGAGGAAAATACTATGTGTTTGTTCTAGTTGATGAATACACTTGATTTACTTGGGTTTATTTTCTTGCAAAGAAATATGAAGCTTTTTCCTATTTCAAAAGTTTTAGAGATCAAGTTAAAAATGAGAAAAACCTTCCATTGAAAAATATTCATAGTGATCATGGAGGAGAATTTAAAAATTCTGTTTTTGAAACTTTTTGTAGTAGAAAAGGTATTACTCACAATTTTCAGCACCTAGAACTCCTCAAAAAAATGGTGTAGTTGAGAGAAGAAATAGATTTCTTCAAGAGATAACTAGAACCATGTTGAGTGAATATTCTACAGCTAGACATTTCTGGGATGAAGCTGTAAGTACTGCTTTCTATACTATAAATTGAGTTTTGATTAGACCTTTTCTTAATAAAACTCCTTATGAGTTATGGAATGGTAAAAAACCAAGAATATCCTACTTTAAGGTTTTTGGGTGCAAAGTATTCATTTTGAATACTAAAGATTACTTACATAAATTCTCACAAAAATCTGATGATGGAATTTTCTTATGTTATTCCACAAAATCTATGGCTTAGAGAGTTTTTAATAAAAATACTTGTACTATTGAATAAACAGTGCATGTAAAATTTGATGAGTCTGATCCTTTTGCTTTTAAACCATCCCAGCCTACATCCTCAGATGTGTTTTTAAAAAATAATTGTCATCCTATGATAGATGAAACTTCTGATAAGGATAATGTTCAAGACGATATTTCTGAAACATTTACCCCAGAAGACATTCTACCCTATGTTGATGAACATGCTTTTCAAAACCCAAATCATGTGTTTCTTAAGAATCATCCCAGGGATAGTATCAGTGGTTATGTAAATCAACCTGTAAGGACTAGAAGTTCCTTAAGAAATGAAGTAGAACATCCAGCATTTCTTTCATAATTAGAACCTAAAAGAACCGATTAAGCTTTAGGTGATGATGATTGGATCAAAGCCTTGCAAGATGAACTAAATGAATTAGAAAGGAATAAGGACTGGACCTTGGTTGAAAGACCTAAGGAAATTTCTGTTATTGGATTAATGTGGGTGTTCAGAAATAAATGTGATGAAAATGGAGTCATAGTTAAAAATAAAGCTAGACTTATTTCTAAAGTCCATAATCAGCAAGAGGGAATAGAGAATGAAGAAACCTATTCTCCAGTAGCTAGACTTGAATCTATCCGTATTCTACTTGCCTTTACAGCATTCTTTAATTTCAAACTTTTTCAAATGGATGTGAAATGTGCTTTTCTTAACGGTTATGTTCAAGAAGAAGTTTTTATTGAACAACCTCCTTGCTTTGAAGATAAAAAACATCCTGGTCATGTTTTTAGACTTACTAAAGCTCTGTATGGTCTTAAACAAGCCCCACGAGCATGTTATGATAGACTCACATGATTTTTGCTTAAAAATAACTATGTTAAGGGAAATGCAGATCCAACCCTTTTTATAAAGAAAGATAAAAAATGTTTTGATTGTTCAAATTTATGTTGATGACATCATATTTGGTTCAACTCACCAATCATTAACCGACTCTTTTACAAGTCTAATGAAATCTGAGTTTGAAATGAGTATGATGGGTGAGTTAACTTTTTTCCATGGTTTTCAAATTTCTCAAAAACCAGAATGAACCTACATATCTCAACATAAGTATATTCAATATCTTCTTAAAAAGTATGGTTATGAAATCACCAAGAGTATATGTACCTCTATTGGTACCTCAAACTCTTTAGATTTTGATGAAGCTGGGAAACCAGTCGATCAAACTACTTTTAGAGGTATGATAGGAATTTTACTATACTTAATAGCTAGTCGACCATACATAATGTTCTCAGTATTCTTATGTACAAGATATCAATCCAATCCAATGGAATATCACTTAAAGGCAGTAAAAAGAATTTTTCGCTACCTTAAGGGAACCATGGATATAGGATTATTTTATACTTCTGGAAATGATTTTGTTCTAAAACGATTTTCTGATGCTGACTTTGGTGGATGTAGAATGGATAGAAAGGGTACATATCGAACATGTCATTTCTTAGGAGATTCATTAGTTTCTTGGTCCTGCAAGAAGAAACATTCTGTATCACTCTCCACTGCTGATGCCGAATATGTATTAGCTGGAAGTTGTTGTGCTCAAGTGTTGTGGATGTAACACACACTCAGAGACTATGGCTTGAGTTTTACTAAAACTCAAATTTTGTATGATAATACAAGTTCCATTGCCCTTAGTAAGAACCCTGCACATCACTATCATGCAATGCACATAGATATTAGGCATCAGTTTCTTAGGGATCACACACAAAAAGGAGATATTATTCTTTAGTTTATCAGAACGCAAGATCAAATTGCTGATATTTTCACAAAATCTATGCCTTCTGATAGATTTGAATATATTAAACAGAATTTAGGAATTATAATCGTAAGGTAATCTTTCTTAATTAACTTTTGGTAGAACAAGTCTTTTTGCAGTAATAAACTCGTTTTCATAAGGGGAGTACATTTGATTGTTAGAGTAACTATGTTTTTCAAAGTTTGTTTTCAATCTTTTCGGAACTAATCTTCCTGAATGGAAATCAGTTCCGGAACTGAAATTTTCAGAAGGGAAATTTTCTTATTGAAAACTTCTGGAATGGAAAATTCCGTACTGGGGTTTTCGTAACGATATTTTCATACCGAGACTTTCTTAATGAGCTTTTCGTTTTTCAAAATTTTGTAATGAAATTTTTAGTGATAATTTTTTTCCGTTTTTGAGTTTTTTTAGTATGTCTTGTGAACTATGTCTTTTCGTATTAATAATAATGTTTTTTTTCAAAAATAATTTTACCCATTACGAATAATTCTCCTAAGTCAATCCAAAAGGTATGATTTCCTTACTCAAGATTTCATAATCATACTTTACTTGCTAGAATTTTTTTATATTTTGTTTTCGGATTATAGTTTTCTTAAATCATTGTTTTAAATAAAATCCTCAAAAGATCTGATTCAATTTTTCTTGAGAATTGGTTTTCAACCGTCAGATCTGATCTCAGCTTGTCACAACCGTTCGATCAACCATGGAAGTTGAACCGTTTTTTCATTGCCTATATAAAGTGGACCCCAAATGGTTTTCCCACATCGGTTTTCAAGCTCCAGCATCCCGAAGCTCTGCCTCTCCATTTTGAAGCCATTCCAAACTTCACCTTTCCCCATTACGAACTTCTCAAGGGTCTTCAGATCCAAATGTCTGTGGAAGTAGATTCTCATGACATGTCTTCCTCTAAGCCGATTTCGAAGTGGTTAGTATATAGAGAAACGTTGGTTCATCCTGATTTCTTCAAAAAGTCGGATTCTCTTATATCCAAGAATATTAAGCTCAAAGGATGAAAAGATGTTGTGGTGTCTAAGCCCAGGAATCAAGATGATGTTTTTTCGGATTTACATATAGAGTTCTATGAGACAGTTTCCTTCTTTAAGGAAAATGACATGGAGAAATTTACGTGAAAGTCTTATGGAAAGACTTATAAACTTTTGTATGTAAAGGCAGCTATATTGGTAGGGCTGACCTATGAAGGATAAGCCGAGTTCATCTCTCATGTGTTGCCGGATTCAAAAGGAAGTTTCGACAAGGAAAAGGCATTAGAGACTCTCGAACTGGCAGATGACAAGGCTCCGAAGATTGCTTCTCTGTATACGAATTTATGGATTCTAGAATTATGGGTACAAGGCCTTATCGTACAGAGAAAAGGTGAAAAATATAGTCTGAAGAAGAGTGAGATTTATATTGTAGATTTTCTGATAAATCTGAGGAAGTTTAACTTGATGAAACACATTATTATTACTCTTGAGAATGTTATGAAAGGGAATCTGAGAGCTCATATCATAATGTATCCAACAATCCTCTCAAAGATGATAGTTAAGTGCTTTGTGTCCTTCAAGGAGGCTTTCAAGTCTAATCCAAGAGTTTGAATGATTATGTTGGTGAGTGATGGTACTCTCAAAAGGATGGATGTAGCCTTCGACAAAAAGACTGGTCATTTTGTTGATTTACCTGCTCAAGAAAAAAAGGTTCTGAAAGTTGCTGAATCTGAATCATCTAAGCCAGTGAGGAAGAGAAAGTTGAAAGAAGTTGAAGATGAAGCAGAGAATCCCAAATCTAAGGAAGTTCATTCCGCACCTCCAATATCGAAGAAGAAGAAAGCTTACCCAGATGAAGTAGTTGCTAAATGGAGGGAAATTAAAAAGTAGAAAGTGCAAGGGGAGCCTCAGTTTCGTGTGGATCCTACAGAGGCTAAGGAATTGAAGGAAAGAACTGCGGATGAGCTAGAAAAACAAGTGAAAGAAAAGAAGCTTAAGAAGAAGATGTCTGAAGCTGAGGTAGCTCAGTAATTTTGGAAGTTTAATGAGATGGTTACAGCAAACATTCTTGTTCTGCAATCTTTTTCTTTGGAATCTCTACCGGAGACTCCAGGATGAAACTTTGTTTCTTCGGAAGAGGCAGTTGCTAAGCATGTTGAGAAAGTAGAGCAGATTGAGCAAGTCGTAGAAGAAGAAGCAGTTGCTGAAGGTAGTGGTGACACCGGAGATGTTTTGAAGCAAGTAGATGATTATAAGGGGACACCTTCAAAACATTTGTCGCTCTAAACTTCAGAAGCCGAATCATCGAAGTTAGTCACTCCCGGGAAGGATGAGGATAAAGGAGAACAAGAAGTAGACTATCATGCAGAGGAGGAACAACATCTACGTGATGATTCTACGATGGAGAACATAGAGGTTGGCGCTCAAAAAGTTGCTGATGATGAAGACAATTTTGTTCAAGTTTCTGATAGTGAATAGAAAACTCCGGAACAGAAAACCATTTCGAAAAAGGACAAGGGAAAGAAACTTGTTGTTGATAACTCAAGCTCAGTGGTAGTAAAGAGAAGTGAAGTTGGTGATTCTTCTAAGAATAAGGTTGAGAATTTTGAAGAAGAAGATTCTCCAAGAAAAGTCTCGGATTCGGAGTCAACTTCGTTGAGGCATGACTTCGTTGTTCAGTCATTAAATAAGTTGGTAGGTACTATTTTGACTTTTTCAAATATTGATTCAAGATGCCAGATGCTCCAACATGCTTTTAATCAGAAAACAGACTCTGTATCCATGGTTATGGACAAATGTTTCGAGATTGAGGCTTAGTTCAAAACTTTCTTTTTCAACTATGAAGCCCACAAAAGATCTTTCAAGAGGATGAATAGTTGGTCGAGGAAGACTGTAGAAGATATGATGCTCTTTGATGAATTCCAAGATAATGTGAAGGATTCCTTTGAGACAGAAGATATGAAGATAAGTTAACTGACTTTGTCCTTTGACGAAAAGTTAACATATGAAAAGAATTTCCGGATTCAAGAAGTCGGAGATCTGAATGGGAAGCTGAATTCTGTTTCTAAAAATTGGAAGTATTAAAGGGATCATCGGATTGAGTTTGAAGATAAGTTGTTAAAGAAAGAACAAATCTTGAAGGCTCAGGATGAAAATTTTCAAGCCCAGGAAGAAAAGATTGAATCTCAGAATTCAAGAATTTTTGTGTTAGAGAAGCAAGCCAAGGAAGATCATAAAGATGTGAAGAAGATAAACACTATTATTAGGGGACTCATGGCAGAGGAAAAAGATCCAAAATAGATAGATCCGATCTTTTGTTGTATCTAAACTTCATTGTTGTTGAGCTTTCAAACTTAATGAAAATTGTCCTTGCTCGTTTCTTTTGTTGTTGATATTTTTTTCAGGTACTTTGTTATATTTTCCATTCACTCGAATTCTTTTTGAAAATCACAAAGGGGAAGAAGGAAAAGAACCCTAATAAATGGGGGAAAAGAATCTTAACAAAGGGTGAGAATGGAAACCAACTCTAATAGAGATTATCTTAGGGGGAGGTTTCCATTAAAGAACAATTTATTATTCTTAATGAAATGTCATTCCGGAAATCTAGAATACGATCCATAGAGTTTCAAAGCCTAAGGGGGAGTTAGTCGTATTCATCAACATCCATAAACAAAGGGAGATAATCCTTAATGTTTTCTTTCTTCTTAGACTTTTTTTTCGTAAGGATGTTTGTGCTTTCCAAAAATGGGGAGATTTTTGAGTCAATAAGGTTTTCCTTATGACTTTTCCATCCCTTCTTGTTTTGAAAATCACAAACACCTTATCTTTAAGGAAAATTGCTTTTATAAGGAATCCCTTTTATAAGGAAAATTGATTTTATAAGGAAAATTTATTTTATAAGGAAAGTCGCTTTTATAAGGAAGATCGCTTTTGTAAGAAAAATTATCCTTATCACATTTTCATTCATATATTTATTAAGTATAAGTTTCGGATTCATTTCTATATTCTAGGAATCATTTGAAACTTTGATATGAAACATTCTGTTTTAAGTACCGAATTCTAGATGAGAACTGTAATGATGTTTCATTCTGAATTCTGGATAGAACTCTGATAAAGTTCTACTCCAAATTCTGGATACGAATTCTCATTACGAATTCTGATGACGAATTCTCATTACGAATTCTGTTGATGAATTCTCATTACAAATTCTGATGACAAATTCTCATTACAAATTCTGATGATGAATTCTCATTATGAATTTTGATGAAGAATTATTATTACAAAATCTAATGACAAATTCTCATTACGAATTCTGATGATGAATTCTCATTACGAATTCTGATGACAAATTCTCATTACGAATTCTGTTGACGAATTCTCATTCTGAATTCTCATTCTGAATTCACCTATTAAACAGAATCAGATCATCTTTGTTTTATACACTCCAAATTTATTTAGACTCCGAATTTTTTTTTGTTTACACTCAGATCTTTTAATTTAGACTTTAAACGATGTCGTACTTTCTATTTCACTTGTTTTGTTATAAAATGATGTCTTCTATTATGTTATAAACTAATCGTTGGTTAAGTAACACGTGTACATGTCCCTCCGATTTTTAAGGAAGATATGACTGTTGGAATGGAGGCCGAACTTGCCTATAAATAGGAGCTCATTTGAAAGATATCAATGCGAACTGTAAAATGATGAATGAATTCTTCGACATTGTGCATAAATGATGTTTAAGTGATTTCTAGAGAGAGAGGCTCTTATTAACTCTCAAATCTTCGAGCGACTCCGAATATTGGTGATTACATTCGAGGACTTCTGGGGACAGGAATTAAGAGGTGCTGACTCCCTTGAAGTTGATGGCTTCCTTGTTGAGGAAGACAGAGGTGGCCAACTACCATGAAGTTGAGGGCTTGCGGGGATAGCAAGACAGAGATTCCGATCTTCGTATCGAGGGATTTCTCTGATGTGGGAAAGATAGACTTGCTTGAAAGTATAAATCAAGGGACCTTTATCCAAGGTTGTTGGATACCCTTCTCTTTAAGTTAAAAGACTTATATCTTGTTACTTGTAGTTTTACTAATTTTTTATTTCCTCTGCATTTTGTATTATAGGGAAAGGATAACTTTATTATACTTCCTTACTTGTACTCTGTTTCATTTAGATTCTATACGCTTTAAGGTAGAATCTCATATTGTAATCTTTTGTTATGTTTCAATTTCCGGAACCATATTTCCGGAACAAACTTTCAGAATCTCTTTCCATGTTTTCATTTGGTGTTAGAGGTGCTATGAATTAGCTTAGTTTAACTTTGTTAAACTTAGCCATTTCCTTTGCTTAAGGAAAACATAGTTAATCATAACTAACTTTAAAGGTTCCACATGATCATTTAAAGTGTACAATTCACCCCTCTTGTATATTGAGCATCTACATCATCATTTTGATCTTACACGGAGTCTGTACAGGACCCCTCTCAATAGCCACTAGTGGAAACACCCTGCAAAAGCGATGTAGATGACCCATCTTGCCGCCTGCTCGGCACTCCACTGGGTCATGTGGACACTGAAGTCTCTTGTTCCCCTCTTTACCACACTGGTAGCACCTGATCGGGCCACCTAAAGAAACTGCATGGCTGGTACTGCCACCCTGAGAGAAACCCATATGTATCTTCCTCTTTCTAGTAGAAATAATACCAGTAACTGGTGTTGAACTACCCTGGCCCACACCACTAGCTTTCTGCAGGTTCCTCTCTGTAAGCAGTGCTTGATTCACAATAGCATGTACTGAAGGCAACCTAAAAACAATCACCATCGCTCGGATGGCATATTGGAGATCATCCTCAAGGCATCTAGACCACAACATCTATTCACCCACCAGAACAGGTGAAAAATGACGATCCTCAGTAAAGTGAGCAGAATAATCCATCACCGACATAGCGCCCTGCTACAGATTCATGAACTCTCAAGCTCTATCTGCATGCAGTGTCTCTGGAAAGAAGAAGTCATAGAAGACTACCTGAAAATCCTCCCACACCATGTATCTGTGATGTTCTCACTAGGTGGTGACATCCCACCACCTCTTGGCCGAATCACGCATCATATAAGTCGCAAGAATGACCCTTCACCCTCGAGGTGTCTCAAGATGCTCAGAGATAGTCTGCACTGATCATATCCAAGACTCTGCAGCCTGTGGTCCGCCATCCCCTGAAAACGTAGGCGGATGATGCTGCTTAAAGATACGAGTCAGCTCAGCCATAGATGGGACAGCAGGCTGTGCTCCCTGAAAGGTCTGCATGAACCGCCTAAAGCCTTCATGGAACAGTGCCTCCACGCCTGTGTCTGGTATAATATCTAAAACCGCATCTGGCACTACTGGAGGGTCCACCGGTAGCACATGGCCCACCATCTCAGAAGTATAATCGTTGCCTCTCTCCTGGAGAAAAACACGTTAATGTCTAGGCAACATGTCACTACATGGTCAAAAGAATGCCTTAGATTCAATATTATCAATACTGGAAGCGAATGAACCACCAAGGGAACAAGAGGAAAAAGGCATTTCAATATTTGAAAAAAAAACAACACGGCGTGTATACTGACTACACGGCATGTACCTGACTTCTTTACTCCTTCTCAGGTCCTTCTACATGGATATGCTACATGACTTCCTTTAAAAAACTACACGGCATGTATATCTACTACACAACATGTACGGTGTTATTTCAAACTTCCTGTGTCATTTTTGACACGGCCGACTCCTCGGGTAAAACTACACGACGTTTTACACACGCACACGGTGAGTACACCACCCCGTTTCCCAGCCACACGGTTAGGTCCACACGGTCTGTCCTTGGACAAGACTACACGGTGTTTCCTATAGGTACAAGACATGTACTAGACGTGCTTCGTTGACCCGTGTTGTTAGTTACAGGGCTGGACACACGGCTCACACTACACGGTGTGTTCCATATACACACCGCGTGCACTCGAAAGGATTACACCGACCAGTGTTGTTAGTTAAATGGTCGTATACCCAGGTCAGTATACACGGTGTGTTCTATAGTGGACATGGAGTGTATGTCTTAAGGTATCCTCCGTCCATGTTGTTAGTTACATTGGAGGGCTCGGGGTTAACACTACATGACGTGTACATAAAGTACATAGTGTGTTCACCACAAGCCATTTCCTACCCCTTGTCACCATCCACAAGGTTTGTGACATGAGAAGAGACAGCAAGGCGTGTACAGCCGCTACACGGTGTGTTCGCCCCAAGGTCTTCGCTTCCCCGTGTCCCCGCCCACATGGTTTGTGACATGGGAAGAGACTACACGGCGTTTACTCAGGGTACACGACATGTACTCAAAAATTTTATTTTTCTTCCTGAAAAGAAGACCATACACTGCGTGTTTAATGTACTACATGGCGTGTATACTGGTTTTTCCAGATAGAATTCCTCAAGAACTTCCACGGATCCTAGGAAATACTGAAAAACAATATCTAAGTGTCAAATTCTGACCCGTGAGGGCCCATACTCACCACGAATCAATGTTCGACATCTTATCTATGTTAGAACAAAATAAACAGCTAATGATCCACCAAATTCCAGTCTATGAGGGCCCATACTCCTCAAAAACCAATGTTTGGCATCCATTATTTCAACAAGCTCACACAAAAATACCATATCACATAGCTGGTATTTATCAAGCAGCTTTCACAGCAGCATGCTTTTTTAGAACAACAACAATCACAACAACAAGTGATTTCTAATGCAACTACATGGCATGGAAACAATGCATGGCATGTTATTTCCAGCATGTGCCTAAATGATGCATGAGATGGAATACCCCATATAATCGGTTTGCAACTAAATAGAACCCATATATAAAATATAATAGCCGAATCCCAAGTGCGTCACCCAATGGTGAAAATAAAATAAACTGTAAATTTGGAAAAATTAGAAAAAATTGAAAAAATACGCGGTAGAATGGCTTTTCCCTATACATGGGATAGCTATGCCCATGCATAGATTATTACCAACTACTGTTCTATCCTATCCCTGACTAAGGCTCCAAATAGTATGACAAGAAAATATCCCCTTTGATACCACTTTGTAAAGTCCTGGATCGGGGTGCCACCCGACGAGTTCCCCGAACCCGGTTTGCCCCGTGACCTCAAGCGCATTTCCCCAAATGCCAGAGGTTGCCGATTAGTAGCGAGGGCCCAGGTCTGATAGTGTGGAAACTATGCCGTCATTTGTCAAAGTGTAGCGCAGTGGAAAGAATAAAACATACAACAATAACGGTGGAAAATAACCATACATAACTGAAATAACCAACTGTAGTGGATGTACCAACTAGTATATAAAAAATTATGCAACATGCCTAAATTCCATGATTACAACCAGAACATTTTACACATACAATACAATAAAACTGAAGTACATGTACAGAAAAGAAAAACAGAACAGCCTGCGGCATCACGAGAAAATGTTCGGTCCCATGCTCTCCTACACCTCAGCAGCAATCAAGTACCTGTATAGGGAACCTTTCCCTTATCTACACCTGCAAGAACGTAATCTGTTTGGGCCAAAATGCATGAACCAAATAGGGTGTGAGAAATAGATCTTAGTAAGAACCCACCCAAGGCATGTGCCAAACTGTGTGTAAACATGTAACAACATGAGAAGTAGTAAAATGAAATAAACTAAGCCGTACTCAAAAGTTACCAACTTACCAGTAATATTTCCATTTAATTATTAATTTAATCCATTTAATATTATAAAACACCACAATAAATTTATAAGTAAACAAACAATGTCCTCAGACAAACAAAATCTCACCCTCTGGTAATAAGAATCAAAGACGCATGTATTTCCCTCATGCGTATCAGAAATTTCCCTCATGCGTACGAAGTGTCACCCTCAGGCACAGAAGTCAATCCCTTAGGCGCGAAATATTGCCCTCAGGTGAAATAGTATGTTTCCCTCATGCTAATACAGTCACGCCCTCAGTCTATAGTAAAGCACCGCCATCAGGAATAAGTAACTGGGCCATTCCCAACATATAAAAATGCAATTTACATACAATTACTCTCAAGGAAAAAGTAATGCATTATTTAAACATGGAATACCCTTGGGTATCCTTGCCAAATGAAAAAATAGAGGAACACACACCCAGGGTGGTCCTGGATCCAAGCACTGATCCAAAACAATTGTTTCTCAAATTTTTTTATTTACCTATACAATTCTAGGTATTTAATATATCCCCGGTCTCAGCCACAAGACACCCCATAAATGAGTTCATTGCTCAAAAACACAAAAAAACGCATAACATTTGGAAAATAAACACCAATCCACCTAACATTAACACCAACAAAGTCTATACACGAACGTCGATTCCAGAAACTCCCAAAGGCGACGTAGATCTGGGTTAAAAGGAAACTGATTCAAACTTAAATAACATCCCTTAGATGAAGAATTGTTAATAGCTACTCCAGGAAAAGGGAGAACTCACCCGTGCAGTTCCAGGGAGAATGACGGTGCAGAAAATGGATTTCTGATGTGCGCTCGGCAGATCTCCAAATCTCTGGACTCCCTCTCACGCTCCTTCTTCATGTTCTATGCCTTCCCTGTTAACAGGGGAGGCTACATCCAATTTTAAGAGAGAAAAAAAAGTACACTGCATGTATTTCCAAGTACAAGACTTGTACTTCCATGTTTTTAACTATTCCTCTGGCGGTTTCCCGCCAGCGTGGAACTATTCATCTGCTGACATGACTACATGGCGTGTCTTCTTGAGTACACAGCGTGGTCTGTCACACAGATGGCCACCACCTTACTATTCCCATGCCGAAAGACTACACGACATCTAAATGACCACTACAAGGCGTGTAGTCAGTTCTACACCCTTCATCGTCGACCTGGCCACACGGCTTGTGTAATCATTCCAGAAGTCCAAAAGTACACGCTGCGTGGATAAAGAACACGGCGTGTACTTCCAAAATTTGGGATTTTTCTCAACTTACCTTATTTTCTAAAAAACACTATAGGAAAAGAGAAAAGAAGAAACCCGTACCTCAAAGATAAGAATTGGGTTCTTTCAGTGTATTATCATATACATTAATAATATTATATTTAATTTCCATGGTCCATTAACCACCTCAATAAATATAAATATCCAATGACACATATAAATGTGGATTTTTCATAGGTGTTTTATGTTTTTATAGCCTTATTCTCTTATTGATTACCTAGAATGAAATTTTTTAGTGGAGTCTCAATATGCTATACACCCTTAACCGCTAATAGTGTGTACTATCTGTGAACCATCAAATGATACAATCCATCCAATTTTCAGGAATATAAAAAATAGACAATGAACATAAAGGTTATCCACATGGTAGTGAAATTCAAGACCATTTTGGGTTAGAATTACCATTAGAAAAATATCATATAGAGTTACCATAAACGCACTATCATCATGTGATATGAAATATATTAATATTATAGACCATGGATATTTGGTTAATTTTATGATCAATGCAGTCATATCTAGGGAACCGAATCTACTAGATTATATTTTTTCCCACAAGATCATCCTATTAAAGAAGCACTTGTCAACATCACATCAAAAAAATATTTGGCTGTGTTTGGTCTATAACATCGGATCCCACTACACTACCTGATATTTTTCTCCTTTTTTTATGAGATCACTTTGTGGAAATCCCTCATTAGACAATATCATTGAGTATATAGGGTTTCATATTTGACAAGCCTTACATTTTATATAATACTATAGTTAAAATTCACCGTGAAATTACTAAATATTACTATTTGGGTTAAAATCTAAAATTAAGAATACAAATTTAATATAATATTGTCATTTGGTCCTCCAAAAGTCATAACAACCTCTATCGAATATAGATATGATAATTAATAGCTAAAATTCATTGTGCCCTTGTATATCTTATTAGACATAGTTTTATTTCTGATTAGTGTTATTTAAAGAATAATAGTTTTATATCACCATAAAATTACTATCTATAACTCTATAATTAAATCGATTTGATCTAGTTTTCTTTGTAAATCAAAATCATATAGTTGTGACTGGAAACCACGGTAGTTCTGATGGACTTCATTTATATTTTGGTCTTATAAATGTTTTCATATGAAAATAAAAAAAATATGCATATTATTTTATTTGAGGTAGATTAATAATTTATGCATTTTAATATGTATTATTATCATGAACCATCCCAGTTTAATCATTCAGTTGGACAACTGAACAAACATGGTACATACTCTATCGGAATCACTCATCCCATCAGGCTGAGGAAACAAATAATATACATTGAAATAAATCATTGGAAATGATTTTTACTAGATAAATAATATTTTATTATCAGTAATATCCTTCAAAAAACATTTCACGAAAAATATATACATCATATTTACACCTTAACAAATAGAGAAACCTAATAAAAAACAAAAAAAATTTGACTAATATATTGATATAAAAATTAAAAACTAATCCATTAAATAACTATAAATCAAAAACCATAGAAAAATATAATTTCTCAACTATAATATTTTAGGTGATAATGAATCCCCTATTAAACATAGCTGAAATCATAAAAATGAATATTTAAATGAAAATATTAAAACAATTAAAATAATATCTCTCAAACAAAAATT
Source organism: Viscum album (assembly GCA_963277665.1). Classification (NCBI taxonomy): domain Eukaryota; kingdom Viridiplantae; phylum Streptophyta; class Magnoliopsida; order Santalales; family Viscaceae; genus Viscum; species Viscum album. The sequence continues at coordinate 559,721,751 of OY728147.1, read as the reverse complement.
ATGATACCATGTGAGAAAATTCCATTCTCCATTAAAACACATGTCGCAAGTAGAAAATCACAGACAAAACAAACAATGGTCTAATCATTCTATGAACTCATTGTGGTAGGATTAGTGTGTGATCATGACATCCTAGAAGGTAATCACCATAAGTATGACGATTTTAATTTTCCAAAAGAAACCATAAATGACAGTTTTAAATTAAAAATATAAAATAGAGTATCCCATTTTATAATAAAGTCCTCAATAAGTCTTTCAACCATTAAAATAACCCTTTTTCCTTTTTAAATTACAAATTTATGTTTGGAAACCTTAGATAATCATATACCATTGAAAATAAAATCTCAAATATAGATCCATATTCTAATCCCTATTAAATGATATTAGATTCAAATTATATTATAATCAAAATACAAATATTAATGACAAAAATGGGACCAAATTTAATGGAAAAATAAAATATTAAGAATATGCAAGACTAAAGAACATGTAAATAGTATGAATGATAAAACATGTAATCTTGGGAATTATAATGTAAAAAACATAGTTAGAGGAAACCATGCAATAAATAATATATCACAAGCATAATGGAAAACCCTATGTCATATAGTGTTATGAAATCCATATAACTCATATAGCCTCATTAGTTAATTGTCTGCAATCCCATACATGCACTAACTAACAAGGAGAACATGAATTTAATCTAATAGGGCTGATTTCTATTATCCCAAATATTATATACAACCATCCTCAAATAAGTTAAATTTGTGTTCTAGTGGTGTGGTGATTCCCCTGCATGAAATCACAACCTTTATCCAACTAAATTTTGTTTTTATAGTGGAGTAATTGAAAGTGATACCTAATCAAGACTTCCCCTCTTTGATACTCAGTTTTACAAGTTCCATTTCCTTTTCAAACACCCCTCAATCCACTAAAAATTATATTAATTTATAACCTTCATACATTTCATTTGTACCCGTACCTTTTTTCATCTAAGGAAATATACTTAAAATGATAAAAATTCATATAATCAACCCTTAAAGATATCATTGAAAACATATTTTACAAACATATATAAGGACTCACACAGTAATGTAAGGAATATTAAATAAAAATTACTATAAGGTACAACCGTGACATCAAATAATAATGTATAAAATAATCATATTTGAAAATTATGGTATAAATAAATATCAAAATTAAAAATTAAATTTAAATTATTTCTTGTTAAACATTTACATATATATAATTAAACACACACACACATAAACATATATTAATTCATAAATTCTCTTATTCTAATGTGATTATGTGGTCATGACTATATATATAAATAACCTTCCATAGGTGTATATGAAACAAATATGTTAATAGATTCATTATTCATAAAAAATAAAATAACTAAATAATAATAAAACTAGAAACATAATAAAATTTCTCTAATGGGTATAAACGAATAAATCAACCCTTTAAACTCATTTTCTATAAAATCTAATTCTTAAAACAACTAAAAATAAATTTAATACACCCATATCATATGTACAAGTCATTATATATATATAATCAACCATACATATATATTATTAATTTTGGGTATGTAAGAATATATGCTAATACTAAACATCAGTTGAAACAACATAGAAACTAAATGAAACATGCTTTTATAAATCCAACTTATCCCACAAAATTTATAATTTTAAATAAATCAGTTTGCTAATATAATAAATATATAGAATTTTAGAAAAATACAATGAATGAAAGCATCTACTTAAAAAATAAAAAATGATGCATATCCTTCATGAAGGAAGGGATAACATTTCTAAGAGAATTTTACACACACTATGAAGTAATTACATAATTAATTAGAACAAAATAACTACATAGGTTTGAAAAATAATCACACAAAACAAAATAGGGGTGAATAACAACAAATATGAAATGATATGAAGAATTATAATTCGGGAAATATCACTTTCTTATATTTTTTTTCACATAAAATAATATGTAGAACCATAGAGGTGAGGAGTATAGTGGAGGGATCATGTATTCCTAGGGGATGAAATTGACTAACATTAATGTGGTAGAGGTGGAGGTTTGAGGGACATGATCATGTAAAATGAAGTAATATATTTAAGTTAATTTTTAATTTTTTTTACATATAGTAGAAACCAAACTGTAGATTATTTGGATTCTGATATAGAGGACCTCCACTAGTGATGGAAGAAATGTTAAATAGAAAAGCACCGTAATGGGGTGACCACCACTAATGTTTTCTCTAAGAAAATTCCAATACAACATGGGATGCACCATGTCATAGTGAACCTGATTGTTCGGACAAAATGGATAGACCAAGGAAACTTTGGAACGAGGGTTTTTGTGGTGAGCCTCCAATCTCTATCAACACTATCTATACCACCAATATCCATTACATGAATCTCTCTAAACTTTCAAAGCCTAATATAAATGAAAAATAATAATAAATACCGATGTTAACAAGAAAATAAATTGTAATGTGGGTAATTTGTGATTAAATCTCTAATATTAACTATTTCATATCAAGAAAGCCACTAAACTAAAGGATTAAAAACCTTAAAAAGAATCATAGTTATAATGAGGTAAAAGATACAATAAAATCTTTAGGACCCCCAGAATCTACGATGACATAATAGAAAAGATGATTCCCTAAAAACAAAAGAACATCTAAATCCTCATGGATGAACTGATACTTGAACCCAAAAGTGGAAATAATGAGTTGGAGACACATAGTGGCTCTCCCCAGCATTTAAGAACTGAAATTTAATTTAGGTTTTTGAAGGATGAATTTATTCCTAAAAATCTGTTTATGTAAATGAAAGAACCCTCAATAGTATAACACAACCAAATAATTCTTTAATGATGCAACAAAAATATCAACGGTGTACCAATTTACTCTCCCACTCTCAAAACATACAATACCAATAATAATTTAACCCAAATATTATAAAGTAGACTTTGAAATGAAACCTAAAGGAATAATATGTTCAAAAAAAAGTTCAACTAAATTAGTTATAATGGTTTTAAAATATTTATGAACATTGAAAAAATAACAGAACAATCATTTCCATTAACATTAACTGCGAACAAAAATTGAATGATGTATAAAACTAAAACATGCATCTTCAAATAATATACTACAAAAACTGGGTCGAGAATACATAGTGGTTACCTAGGACCTCAGAATTTGGAAATCCCTCTTGGTAGTCCCACAAATTTACACCAACACAAGTCAATACATGACCTCAACTTGTTCAACATATGTCCTAGGTACCTGCATCACACATATAAACTTACCCCATGTACATTTAACTATATTAAAACCTAATTTACCATATCCACTCACAAAAGATTAATGGAAATATCCACTACAATGTGATAAGACAAATTCAAAATGAATTAAATATCACATTAATTAATTGATAAATCACCCTTGGAGTTACTATAGAAATGGGATTAACTAAGAGATTTGTTCAACTATACTCCCAAAATAGATAACATCCCAATCCTCACAATGCTAAAAAATATTCTATAGAGTACATATGATATTACATAAGGAAAACATGATCCAACCCACTAACATATCCAAAAAAAATATTCACAATAATCAATGAAATAATTCAACTCAAATTTTCTATCAAAAGAAAACCAATCAAGAGAACCATTAAAAATAACAAAAACATTAAATAAATAAAAATTTCCACATTTAAAATTTTTTTAAAGTCATATGATAATATTTTTAAAGAATAAAACTCCGTTCAAGATTTCCCATTTTTTACACCCCACACTTCCACCGTTGATGATGTTTCAAATCCTCAAACTCATTCTAAATTTATTATAATTTACATAGAAAACAAATATTAAAGTTTCCAAACTATCTTAATTTTTTATGAAGAATTATTCAATGAAAAAAATTAATCCCTCGCCTAAAACATATAATAGTCACAAAAATACCTTATATGATATTATAAATTGGATATCACTATTTTAAATAATTTTTTTTTCAGAACGATTTAAAAACATTGTAAGAATTAACATTTATATTTTATGAACCATTAACCATTTGTAAAAAATATCTTATAAAATAAATTAGTCAACTTCAACAAAAACCAAATTGATCATCATCACAAAGCCTATGGTCAATATAAATTAGTGTATTGATCATACATGAGTTGGTTTCACGGACTTGTATATAATGTTTCATTCGCCCAACCATTATTTATAGTATTAGAAATCCATGGATGTGCGCTCCACATTAGATTCATATCTATATTCATTGACTATGTACAACATTATAGGTTCCCATTTCATAAAAGAATAAATCAAGAAATTTTTTAAACATAAATATATTTATTAAAAAAATCTATATAAACAATAACATAGTTGAACCATAAACCAAGAATAAAATCAAAACATACAATGGTGACTGGAGTTTTAGTACCAGGGTGATATGACAACACTCTTCTCATTCCAAACTAGCCTGATATATACATGAGGGGTTCCCACCCATCTACACATGTTAATGAAATGTTCTGTTGGAATTAAAAAAGACGTTAGATATGTTTTAAAAAAATTATATTTAAAAAATAGTTTAATTCTTAAATAATTTTAAAATGATTCATATGTATGTAATATTTCCATAAAAAAGAAGTATAAATGAAATAAACATTTAAACAATAAAAAATAATAAAAATAAAAAATAATTGTCTTATCATACCCTCTAACACCCACAATATAAATAATAAATTTTTTTGTGGAAAAAGATGAGATCCAATCCAAGTGACTGGTCTCCTGGATATGAGAAAAAGATAAAATTGTCTAAAGGAATGGATTTTACATTTGTATTAATGAAATAGTGGCATTAAATCAACATGAATAGTGTTACAAAAAATTCATGTATCACCACACACCTCGTTGTTTTGATGACCATCCACAATAGATTTTGGTTCACCAAGAACTTATGTAGTGATATAACTCAGAGAGGATGTCTCTTCTATCTAATTATACCATATTGATATCAATTTCCATGATAGGTGAATCTTCACATATCTAATAGTCTAGAAAATCATGGTATAATCAAATTCAATCCATTGATTTCTTATCCAATGATGACATCCTATGTAAAATGATTTTAGAAATCCCATAATTTTAAATTCAAAATGATTGCAGAACCACAATATCAATAAATGATGTTTTTTAATAATCAATTATTATTACTATAAACATACTCAAACCCTGATGCTCCATGATTTCATCCCAAAGATCCATCATAATTACAATTTTACTATTCGTAATATGATGAGTTACAAAACACATCCAATGGAGTAAATGTGCAAGGGCTGTAACTTGGAAAAATAAATAATTTCAAAATTGAAAATTAATAAATGGAATTATCACAACATTGATTTTTTAGTAATTTATCATTCTTCACTTTTATGATGACCTCAAAAATGTGAAAATTAATGATGACGGTGGAATTTTCATAGATCATATTATTACATCTATTATATATAATATTGATGATTTCCTCACGGGACACCATAAGAAGTTTAAATTATTTTTTATACATTGATAGGTTGAATACGGAATTCATTTGGTCCATGATTGAGATAATATACCTGGGGGTGGATATAAAAAATATCAGAAACAACATTACATTATTTCAAGGATATCTGAAACGAAAAGAAGAATTTATACTCATCCTTCCTGTGATGGTGAAAGAGGTGAAAACTCATGTGGAGGTAGATGCTAAATTATTTAATGATGATATCAACTGGAATTTTAAAAAAAATTACCGAATAACATTGAATATTTAGGTTGAAATATCTATTTATTATTTAATGATATGCACCTGTTTGAATCACCTTAACTTATTTTTTTATGAAAAATCTATGAGTTAAGAATAAAATTAATTAATTTTTACTATATCATAATATAATCTTGATTCAATAAATTATAATTTAAATATATCGATATAATAAAAACTGAGAGGGATTCAAGGATGGTTGTTTGATCACTGGAATTGATATAGATATCCTTCAATTCATCAGAGGAGTTCAACATATCCACCTATAACCATTACTAAAATTTAGAATATTCATATTTTTATGAAACTACCAAACCACTAAAAATATGAACATACATAATAATAAAACAATATATGTGACCCTATGTAAACCTCTATCAAAAATATTAACCGACATCAACGATCAAGGTTACATTATAAAAAAGGACACTCATTATAAAAACATTGAATGGTTTGAGTAGGTTTTGAGATAGATATACCAGTATCTAATAACCACTGAGTCTATGATTTAATTTTTGGAAAATACAACAAATATTATTATTTTAAAATACTAAGTAGAAAATTTTTATTTGATATATTATATTGAAAATGGGTATCAAATTATCGTCCATTATAAAATCAAATTTCCAATTCAGGGAAAAAAATCACATAGGACACATTTTATATAACCTTTTCATTTTTAATGTAAACCTCCATTTTAAAATCACATTCCAACGCCAATTTGATAAACTTATTTTTTATTGGCATATGTATGAAATTAAATTAAAATTATAAAAAATAAAAATAGTGTTAGTAATGGGACACTTCATAATGGATGAATAATAAAAAATGAGTAACTATTAATATAGAACCTTTGAATTGATGAATGATAATCATATAATAATGGAAAATATAATATTAATCTATTATTTTTGGAAATGATAAAATTAACACTACATAAAATGAATCATGGTTAATCACTAGGTAATATGTGGTTATGGGAACTATAGACCCTCATATTTCTTCCTGATCTAACTGAAAAAAATCCAATAATTTTATTAATAACTAAATATAACATTGAATTTCCCAGAATAGTTTCTCCTCCCATTAATGAATCTACATCCAAACATCCACTAAGGAGTTCATTTCATGGCCAGTAGTGTGGTGACTCTCCTCCATGAATCCAAAACGTTTATCTATATCTAAATATTTCTATGTGTGTCTTAATACAATGTGTCACTTAATCACATAATAAAATTTTAGATATCAAATTTCACATGTTTCATTCCCATTTCAAACATAAAAAATTCTAATCTAAATTCATTCCATTAAACATATTTATACAATACTATAAAACAACTTATTTTCAACCAATGGGTAAAACTATAAGTTATCATATGAATTATAATAAAATATATAATCCATCATCAAAGACATATTAAAAATAAATACTGATTTAGGAAAGGGTTTCATGTATTTTAAAAGCAATTTATTCATATTTCAAATCAGTTGCGTAAATCATATATTAAAAAAAACACATAGTTGATATTTGACTTTTATTATAAAATTAAATAATAAATTATAAATTTTAGACAATCAATTTTAATATCTAACATTTATTAAAAATAATATACATTTAATTTATTTGTTAACATTTTATAATGACAATATTTTCACATTATTGTGTATATATAAATACCCATGAATATATGTATAATAAAAAAAACAATGTGATTCAACGAAAATTTAAATCAAATGAGATTAACCTAACAATAGAACCAATAATCTTAAAAAAATTATCAAAGTAAACCCTAATTAATCAATCCATTAATCAATTCATTACACAATTACTATCCATAAATATCCTCAAATAATTTTAAAACATTAAACTACATTTTAAAACCAAAAGAAATTGTTTATCAACAAAAAAAATATATTTTATTCATTAATGGAACATATTAAATTTGATTGAAAAAAAACTATTTTTAAATAAATTTAATGGAGTTGTAATTCTAAAGAATAATGATTTTCTAAATAAAAATGAAACCATTTTTTTAATTTTACATATGAAATATAAAATCATTGAGAACGTGTGAAATTTTAGAGGAAAAAATCATAGAAATGCCTGTAGAGGTATATAACATATAAAATGGGAAGCTACATGACAGCTAGATCCTCAGGGGCTTGAAAAAACAACTATAATGAGTATAGAAAGACTTGTTGGATTCCCTAGAGAGACTTTGTAATCTCCCAACTACCTATATACCCCTTGAACCGAATCGATTTCCATCATCATCCCTCAAAAAATCATGTGGCATTGATTATTAAAATAATAACTAATATTAATGTCAAATTACTTGATAATGAAGGCTAAGGGTGTTATAAGTCTCATTATAATAAGAATTCTATGTGACATTATAAACAAACCATGTAAATTATTTTTTATTGCATTCTCCTATAACATGAAAAATATCTACTATCAAATGGATTAACCCCCCCCCCACACACAATATTTGATATAGATTATATTCCATATAACATGGAATCAAACGTAGATAAGTTTAGATAAGTTAACCATAGTTATAATTAACATAAGACAAGTCGCATGTCCTACATTTGTTCAAAAATACATATCTCATGTAAAACTATAGTGATACCAAATGTTCTTAAATAATCCAACATATATTTCATTTCAATTGAATATTAAATTACCATTTTAAATTTTTGGACCGATAAATGGATTCTTGAAATAATATTTCACTATTATTATATTCGATATCTGCAACAATTTTGGTCATGTCACATATACATCTATCGTAAATTTACGTCCAATCGAGGTGACGTCGAAATCTAATTCCTAATGCAATGATAATAAAAAAATATAAATATTATAGTTTAAATGTATTTATGAATAATCATTTGGTATAACTAGGTGATTTTTATTGGTATCATGATCAAACCATCCATGTAGTGTTTTTGTTGAATTTACAACAACATCATTTCATTAATTACCATGATACATAATAAATCTATGTACATGGAATCTAGTTTTGAACGAATTTTTACTTATAAATAATAATTATTTGATAACTACTTCTCCATAGAAGATTTATTATTCTTATTGAATCATATTTCACCCACTATTGGGAAAATAAAACCAACAATATTGTTTTAACTTTACAATGAATTATATATATCTAGAAAAATTCATTTCACTAATACATAATGAATTTAATGATCTCATTACATCAAGTACATATGGAGACATGATTCAATTAATGAATCAATTACTATCACTATACCAAAAGAAATCTACTCCGTACATAGAACTATAATATTTTATTCTTCCAAATTATTAGTAAATTTTCATAATACCAGTAATGATATTCATTAAGAAGAAAATTATTTCCTATATGATTCTCATTTTATGGGTTTGAACAATATAAATATGAATCCCATAAAAACCTTGATTTAGTGACATAATTGAATTTGATCATATCAAAAATTATTATATAAACATTAGTCTGTATAGATAGAATATATTTAATAGTTAAAATATTATTAAAAAATATATCGATAATGGATACATGAAATACTGCAATACAAGTATTAGACTCATCATGAATTTACATTATTTATAAGATGTGAATAATGACATGCCAGTTTAGTGATACTCGTTATCTAACATAAATGAGTGACGAATACATGTTTAATATGCACTCTAACATAGAAACACACTGGATTCTACATCCATTTTCTAGTGAATAGAATACTTCATTGAGATTTAAAAAAAAATGGAATATCATATAGTATATGAATTAAACTATAGATTCTACTTTAAAATAATTCAAACTATCTAGCTTAACAAAATATAAAAAAAATTCTGAATTTATATAAATGTTCCATATCCTAAAACCAATGTATTTAATGTAAATAAGTGACTATTTTCAAAATATTATAAACATCATATTTGTTAAATACATAATAACATCTATATTTACTTTCCTAATATAAATCTTTTCACATCTATGATTGTGTTTTATAATTATATTCATTATTTATTTCCATTTTTTAAATTAATGAATTGGGGTTTAATGAACAATTAATTTATTTTATATTACAATTACTCCAAGAATTTAAAAAATAACATCACGTTCTATTTGATAGAATAATGAGTTAACTATTTGGTAATATATAACATAAAAAATAATTCCCATTGAATAAATCCACGTTGAATTAAAATTTCAAGCCATTATTATTCTCAAAATAGAATTCTCCCTTTCTCATGCATTAAGGAAAATCACCATTCTTTTAAAGCCACATGTTTCTCACCGCTGACATAGAAATCACCATTTCTTGGCTATCAAGAGAACACACCTTACTTCTAGTAATTTTTATTTGATTATCGATAATGATATAGTAATTGTAAAATCATAACCATGTGGAGAAAAATTATTAATTCCTTGTATATTTATTAAAAAAATGTACAAAATACTTTTGAGGTTAAATAAAAATATTATAAACTAGGATGAATATATTCGTAAGGTATATGAAATTGAGTGTTTATTCTTTAATTCATTGTAGTTTATTTTAAAATGACATTTATATTGACATGGTATGTAAATAGACATATGTACTTTAGTGAACCAATATTCTAATAATTGAATATTACAATTTTTAGATGAATATTCATTACATCTCAAAAACACATTCCCATAGACCATAATAGTTTAGTTCATTTCAAAAATTTGAACTCAATAATCCAATATAATGAATGATTTTCAATGTTTACCTCAATGATCTCCCCTTTTAATACTCATTATATACATAACATACATGAAATCATTCTTCACAACATAGGGAACATAAAAAATAAGAAATGGTGGTATTAAGTTCTTAGTAAGGGTATGAATAAGATATATAATTTTATGATAATACACAAGCATGGTATATGAATTTGGATATCTGATAATGAACATAATATAAAATGTTTACATAAAACCTATCATAAATCATTAGAAAGAGTCATACCATAATGAATGGATGGTCATTTGACATTAATCATTAGAGAATAAAATGGCATGATCAATGAGATAATAAAATTGGAGTAAATATAGATTTGTGGAATACACATAAGTATAGAAAATAATATATCATTTGAACAAGTGAGAAAAATTATAACATGTTAGGTTTGGGATAATCGCCCATGTACAAATATCAGGCATGTGCTACAACTATTTTACACAAAAAGTCATTCTTGGAATGATCATTCATATAACAACCTTTTCAATTATGGGATGACAATGCATGTACCATCTTGTCTCGTATTATCATTATCTTTACCAAATTCATTAGAGGGATTTATATTACAAACCAAAATCAATATGAAAAACTATAATTATGTGTGACAATTATTATAATACCGTTATCATATCATTTCCTATGAAATATGATAAGATTCATAAAAACATCAATATATCATAAACTAAATAAAGTAGGCAAATTTCATAATCATTTCATCATCTGATAAACAATGAAATGAAATGGGTTTCATAATAATTTTATCATGGAATAACACGTGCTATATTAATGGGTTCTATAAACATCATTCAATCAAAATATAATATATTCAGTTAAATAATATGAATTAAATCATTAGATTATATCCCAATATAGAATATGATGCGTCAAATTAGGTTATATTATAAGGAAATTTATTTTGATCATTTAAAATATATTATACTTAAAATATACTATCTAATATAAACAATTATTTTAAAAACATTCAACTTTTTAGAATACGTTTTCATTGATGAAATGTTCTAATCAAATAAATTACTCATTAAAATTAATATAAATCTATTTTTGAAAAATAAAAAATTTCCGAAATCATCTTCCAATAAAATTATTTTAAAATATAATTTTAAATTATATTTGAAATTTTTATTTCAAAATATGGTATTGAATGAAAAAAATATAGACCAAAGAGTGATACAAATTCATATTTCCTTAAAAAAATTCTTATTTTTATTTAGTTCCATTGAGTATAAAAATGGTAGATTTATTTGAATGTATCATGAATAACCATTGGAAAAAATAATTTAAAGAAAATCATGAAGAGGTAGATCATGATAGTTCATTATTAGATACATAATAAAAAACAATCCGGATAAATGATTATATTGTAACACAAAATAATTACCACTTTTATTAAATTGAATCATAAAGCCAATTAAGGGATAACATTAAATGAAAAAAATAATTAGGTTGAATAAATTAATGATATTAAATTCCAAATAGGCTATATATACACATTATGATAATATATAGATGCATAATATTACATTTACATTAAATAACTGAAATTGAAATAGAAATCCCTAACAAATTTGTAATCATTTGAACAAGAAACCCCATAAAAGAGAGATACTAAAATGGATATGTCTATAAAAATAATTTTGTTATGAATAATTTCAAAATTCAATAATGGGATATAAATACACCATATAAAAGATACGTGAGATTAATACTTCTTGTGTCTCACAATAATAAAATGTGAATCGAGTATCCCTAACCTAAATTCTTGACATCTACTATACTCATTCAATAATTTTGTACAACAATGTAATGAATATTTAATATAAATTAAAACTAAAAATTCATATAAACTATACAATAGTTGATTTTATTACGAAATTCATATTCGCTTATTAAAATTTTCATGTTAAAGTTATGATTTGGGTAGTAACACATCACTTTTCATATATGTATTGATTTGTTATATTTTATTTGGATATCATTGATCACGTTTCTGTAAATCATTAATTTTAATCAACATATAAATATCATATATACCATATATATATATATATTAATTCATATTAATCCATTAAATTTTGTGATAGGAAATTATACACATCGTCCATGGAGACGGTATGTCGTACATACTCATGTACGTTGTTTTTTAGTTTTCATGATGATTTTAAAGAAGGAAATGTAAATTATATATATTACCATTCAAGAATAATTTTAATTTAATATATATCACATATATTTATTAAAACCACCATCAATACATCAAATTTAATGTGTGAGTGAATCACACAACTTCATGATGCAGTAGATTGTTGTAAACATATGCGACAATATCGTTTTCCAAAAATATAAAAATATTAAGGTATATGTTATAAAAAATTATATAATCCTAATAAAATCATGAATATAATTGATTAAATATATGTACACTAAATCCACCATTATGACTAGCCATGAGATGTAGTAATAAAAAAACAAATGATATCGCTTCACTATGTTGTTGTGCTTCATACAAATAAAGGATGAATTCAGAACGAATTTAACAAAATTATAGATTTATAGGTAATAACCATAATATATAAAAATAATTATATATTTAAGATACTTCAGTAATTGTCTAATAATATTATAATAATAATATAGTGGTGGAAGAGGAAATAAAACTAAAACACTCATTTTTGGACATTAGTTCTTCTTCAGTTATCCTTCATAGGGTTGATATTCTAACTATTGAGATGATATTATGAAAAAATAAGGCATATATGAAAATGGGAGGGATATGTAAATTATTTTGGTATAATATGGCTAAACCAAATAGTTTGAGATCTAGGAAGATGTTGTGTGAGTGTGTTCCATTTTGAGGGAAGAATTTTAGAGCCACACCTCCCACAAAAAATTAAACTCCTTTTTTAGAAATTTTATTCATTAACAGCTAATAAGCATTTATAAATTTTTCCCTATGTTATCATGTATTAAAACAATGGTAATTTTTTCATTAATAAAAAATTTTTGTAAGCCTTGTCTGATAATTTGGTCTAATATATTAAAAATATGACATTTTATATATAAAATATAAATTCTATATGTTTTGTAAATTATTTTTAACATAAGGTCATGTAAGGTGAGAAACAAATTACCCTTTGACCGTGCTAAATTTGTTTTTACTATATAAAAACCAATATAGAAATTATAATATATTTTTTGGTCCAAGAGTGGGATATATTTTATATTTACTAATACCTAAAAAACATGGAAGAATAAAGATTTTATATAAATTTAAATCATATAATTAAACAAATTTATTATAATATATCATTAATGATAATTTTAAAATTATTCATTTATTTTTTGTTAAAAAATATTAATAATATAACACAATTAGAAAATATTTTTGATAACACCCATTTATCATGTTATATTCATCTAAAAAATATATACAAAAGCAATTATATAAATTTACCCCAGATTTAATAAATTTAGTATTATTTACTATTATTTATTAATTTACTAAATAAATATAGTGTTGGCGTTTCAAAAGTATTTAATATCCAATGTCATTAAAGGTATTATACGAAAGAAAATTATCATTTATTTATTTCTATCTGTATAATTTAACATATGGATGATATTCATAGGAAAGTGGAAATTAATTCAATATTTAAAATTATTTCATTCTCAATATCAAAATAATGACATTCTATAGATAAAATATAACAATTTTGGTCATATTAACTCTAATCATATCGTTTATCTTTTGGTAAATCCAATTTCACATTAATATTCTTAATTCATTTTTTATTGCATTAATGATTTATTTAATAAAAATATAAGTTATAAATATTATAAATAATAGGATTTTCTGATTAAAAATATTGGATCCATATTTACATATTAAATTCACATTTGTGAAAAAAAATAATTTAAAAATAATCTTAAATATGGAACGAAAAAGAGTGTTTTTTAAATTGAAATGAAATAATTTGTATAATGTTTTAATATACAATATCAATATCAAATTGATATAAATATCATAAATTAGATTGATATATGAATCATTGAGATAATAATGCATTTAAAAAATATAATATATAATGTAACATTATATATAAATTGAATGAGAATTTAATATTCAATTCTTATTTAGTATTTTATCACTCCTAAAAAAATTCTTTTTCGGAAATATTCCAATAATTAATCTAATACTTTTTTTTAATTAGGATTCCAATAATGAGCATTATTTTCTAAATTTTCTTCTTTAATTTTTAATTTATAATATTTTTTTTTTAAAAAATGAATAAGAAAATTTCTTCTTTGTAAATAGTATTTTTGAAACATATTAATATTTTTACAAAAAATTTTATATTTTATTATCGATGTGTCTTATTTATATTAAATATTATAATTACAGTTTAAAAATAATTTATTAATAATAATAATACATGTATAAACTGGTAGATTATAAAAATTGTGTTTATATAAAAAAAATTAATAATATGTCATACTTTTGTTAAAGCATAGTGTTGTGTGTAATAAAATATTATATAATGTTTCATATAGTGCACTATTATCATGGTTTTACTTATAACACAATATTAACATTGTGATTTGTGTAACTCAATCAATCATAGAAATTTATTTTAATTGAAAAAAATTAAAAAAACTAGGGGAGAAAATTCAACCCACCTTAAAAGGAATAAATACATTGAAATTAAGATTTTTAAATTAAACAAATGGATTAGTGTTTGAATATTTACTCATATAAAATGAAATCCTAAAACAGGTTAATAAAACATTATCATTAAAAAGAGAAAGGGAAGTTTTATGTTCATGTAATATAACAGATGATATGTTTTCAAATGGGATAACATAGGTGGGAAGTGAAAATATGGACATAGGAGAGAATAGTAAAAACCAAATAAGGATAGAGTGTGATAGAGAACTGGGTTAGGAGAAATATGATGATAATAAATACATTAACTAAAGAGTCCTTATAAGGGTATTTGATATTATAAAAAATTATTATAAAAAGGAAAGTTTTATTTCAAGATCCTTTTTATAAAGTTGAATACTTTTCCTGGGAAAATATAATATATTGATTTCAATCATTTTCATAATAAAATATCATACATTGATTATTTTTTCATCAATTTACACATTATAGCACTCTATTAAAGTAATGTGAATTTTTTATGTCTAAAACACTGACTAATCATATGATCCATAGATATAATGCTATGATATTAAATATATATTTATTTATAATAAAAATTTGTTATACAAGGTTATATAATATGAATTATTGTTCATATGGATAAAATAATAAAAAATCATTAAATCATTATTCAATGATTCTAATAATCCTTTTCTTAAATGGTTAATCTTATGAAAATTCAGAAAGATTAAATTCCAAACCATATAATTAAGGTACATGAATTTAAAAATTGATCTTATCTTTAGTAAGCCATATATCATAAATTGGAACATGATTGTAGAATAAGAAATACATGAATACATTCATCATGTATTCTCTTGAGATAATGTAATATCCAAAATTACTATTAAATAGTATTTAAAACATTAACGATTCATCATTCAATAAATATAAAATAGATTATTAAAATTATAAAATAATTCCAAAAATGATTCAATGTATATTAGTTTTATCCAAAAACAAATTTTAAAAAAATCATTTATCTATAATAAGGTAATCAGTACAATAAAATATAATTAATCCAAATAAATAATGAAATTACCCCGTCATCATTATCTGAAATTCATCAATATATAATGTGTTAACATTCCCATATTTATGTGTTTTCTATGAATATCAATTTTCTATTAAATAACTTATCTAAGTGATAATCATGTTTCAACATATTACTTCAAATACATAACAAGGAATATATTGTGAAAATCCACATATATTTCATGATTGAATATCCATGCAAACCGTTAATTAAATAATTACACCAACACACCTCACTCTGAATCCATTAACTATGCTTCATCATAATTTTACATAACAATTCATTCTGTTCACAGGTCATTTTTATTTTGTTCATCATCATAAATAAAACCATTAATCAAACATCCATGATGATTTTCATCATGTTATCTCCCCTTTTCACATCAATTTTCATAATACCCAATCGATTAAAATTTAATAATTTCAACCAACATTTATATCTTAGGGAGACAACTATTACCATCCATTACTCTAATATATCTTTTCATTTTCCATTTGATGTTACTTTTTTGATTCCATATTTTATATAGTCAAAACATGTTACTGTCCATATGAGACATCTCCTTTAAGGTTATCCTACATTCCAATAAATCAATAAATTGGGTCATAATTCATCCTTGGTCTCCACTACATTATGTAACACTTAACTCTACCAGTCTCTCTGTTTTTTGTGTCTAGTTGTTGGTTATGGTACACATTATTATTCATGTTGCATGAAAACTCATTTTATAAGATCAAAATTACCTTCACTCCTGTAATCATCTAATTTGATTTCACATTAGAATTTTCTTTCACACATAGAATAAATTTACTTTCTTCGGGTTCTATCCACGGAGTAAAAAATCATAGTGTGTGTAACATTATTCATATTAGGTAACCACATAATCCTGAAAAATATTTAACATAAATTATAAATAAATAATGTTTCTTTAATAAATTATATCATTAGTCATTAATAATAGTTATCTATTTAAATCTTTATTATTTTTTAATGTATTTTCATAGTTTCATAGCATATCATCTGGGAATGTCATTCTAGAAATGAAATATGGACCTTTATCATACAACAATTATTGATATAGTCTAGCTTTGTACGTTTTTTTAGGGTCATTACATCCAGGATAATCTTTTCCAGAGATACATCTACTATCTGTTTCCAATCATAAATTTAATTTCTTGGAAACCACATAATATAGCCATTACAAAAAATTCACTGAAATTATACTACACATTAAATAATAAAATGAATTATCTATAAAGATATACTTAGAATAATTATTGGAAATGTCCATATGGATTTTAATATTATTTTCTTCTCTTAGTTTCTAATGGTTAGTTAAACACATAAATTTATAGAACTATATAATCCTTGTCTTATAATAATTGGATATTATATCTTTTGGGATGAACATTCAATAAATTTTGAAAAACCATTTTTGGGGACCATAATATTTATGTAAAATTTTAATCATATTACAAAATCTTCTAATTTGGTGATTGATCTTCAATGTTTCTCATAATGACCTTCCATTTTTTTAAACATCATAGGCATATCCAACTTAAAACAATATCATAACCTAAGGAACTGAAGAATGAGAAAGGATGGTCTAAGATGCTCTATAAAGGTAAACATTAGAGATATAAATTTCTGATCATATGAAATAATAATATTAAAATAATTGTATGTGATAATAGACATGACTTATGAACTTTATTTCATTTGAGTCATATATAAAAAAACATGATACATGACATTATAACTAAAATGTCATTACACATGAATCATAATGGAATTAAATAAAATGACCGATGAAGGCATAAAATTAGAATAAAACATAAATTTTTGGTATGAACATAAGAATAGGAAACTATATCCCAAAGATATCCACCATGATATTTATAATATATTATGCCCGATGTAAGCATCATTTTACATGAATTGTGATTAGTCTAACTATTAATATATACCCATATTTTTAGGCTATACATGACCACCCGTATAACTCATTCATGAGATTTGGATGACCACCTAGTATGTTGTAAGCTCATAGAAAATTTATCATTACCCAATGAAATTAATGGATATATATTTCCCACCAATATCACATTGGAAAGACATATTTATGTGTAACAAGAAATCATAAAGCAGTCAAAATTTCATAACCATTGATATGAATTGGGTTTAATAAATAGATTTCCATAGAATAACCTTTAAAAAATTAATTGATTTAATAATTATTTAATCATCAAATAACATAATAACATAATTGTGTTTGAAAATAATTTCTAAACTATATAACCATTGGAATATAAATGAGTTTTATTATCTTCATAAAATAAAAAAATACCATTTAGAGAAATAGTGTGAATGATATCGTTGGACAATATCCTAGGCAATGCAAAAGTATCATAAACTATTGTAATACTATATGGTAATTTATTTTTATCATTTAAAACATATCTTGAGGAAAACACCCTTTTCCCTTGGAAAACACTATCTATAAAAGAAAACATTTTAAAAATAATTTTCATGAAATATTATCATCAAATCTTCTAATATAATATTTGAAATTTATTTATATGAAAATTTAAAACCTTAATTTTTTTAAAAAAATTCATTTAAAAAGATCCTAAAATATCATTAAAATATATTTGAAAAATATATTTTGAATACATTGTTATTGAATAAAATAATTTTTTAAAAAATAGACATATAATGTCAGATTTAGAATAATACTTTATCATAATTTTATTAAGTACCAAATAGTTGAAAATTCATAAACTTATTTTAATATATCATGAATACGAATAGGAGAATAAAATGAGTGATAATTCAATTTTTTTATATCATTTGATTTCATCATCGTAGAATTAATCCTAAATTCTCCTAATAATTGATTTGATTGTAACATATAATCATTTCCACTTCGGTATCATTGTTTCATAAGATTCTTGAAAGGATAAAATTAAATGAAACATACTATTTATTTATGATTAATAAATTCGTGATATTACAATTACATTTTTATTCATATACACCTCATAAAAAAACTATAGGTGCATTACATATTATTCGTCTCAAAGGTGAAAATTAGCGATAAAAATTCACTACCAATTTGTTAAATATTGACCCATAAACCCCAGGAAAGTTTGATCACAAAATGGAAATTTAAATCTTTATTATTTTTTTTGATATTCATATAATAATTAATTTATGGGAATTATATAATCAACATAAATAAAACATCTGTAGTATATGGATATCGTGTCACAAAAATTAAATGTGAAAGGATAATCCATTAACTTATGTTTTTAATTCCATTGTTTTAAATCAATCCTCAAGTATAATAAATTTATGTTTATTATTCATATATTACGGAAAATATTCTTATATATCATATTCCATATTAAATAATTAATTTTTTATTATTCTTATATAAACAATTCAACATTGATGTTATATTTCGTGTAAGAACCTTACTCTATTTCGTATAAATTTTGATAGATATTGTTTTTATCATCTAAATGATATCATGATTAGATAAAATACATAATGATAAGGATTTTATAAATATCATATATATTCATTATATATGTATTTTTTGTATTCCAAAACATATATTCATTGAAAATTAAATACACCATTCCTAGAGACGATTGGACAAACGTATTCCTGACCATTGTTTTCTCATTTTCTTATTAGTTTGAAATATATTCAGTAAATGATATATATAATAAAAAAATATTATTAATTATGTGATATATATGACATATATTTAATAAACCAATCCTTAATATATACCATGTAAAGCGCGAATGAATAAAATTTCTTAAAAATACGGTAGTCCTCTATGCATACAAATCTCATTATCGTATTCCCACAAAATGGATATAATGAATGTATATGTGAATTAAATACTATAGAATGATAATAAATAAATTAATATAATATATATCATATTTAAAATATACACCCCTATGACCATCTTTGAGAGTTGGTTGTATAAAAATGAATTACATCAGTATGTGAGGCAGTAGTCCACAATAGACACGAACAATTATTTCATAACCAATTTAATACATATAAATATGGTTGTTGGTTGTGCATATAAAATAAAAAACTTAAATTAAATTTAATATATAAAACATATTTTATATTGATTACATAATACTAATTTAACAGGGCCGATGATGATATAAAAATAAAACAGTAATTAATTAATGTTACAACCTCTTCGATCATCCTATTTAAGATTGCATTAATGAATTTCATGGTTAAATTTATTTTCAAACTAGTTCATCTATGATGATTGTAGAATAATTTTTAATTTATTTGGTTGGATTTTGGTTGATCCATATTTTTTTGAGAGCCATGAAGAAGTAGAGACATTGATTTCCCTTTTATAGTTGAGGAGTAATGGAATTCATGTAAATTTTATAAAGTATTCACTATTGGGATGTTAATTGTTCAAGATGTGGCTCAAAATATTATAATTAATTTCTTTAGAGATGGTATTGTCAAATAAAAAATAATCCATAGAATAATATAAATTTTTTAATCATTTAATTCATTATATTATATGTGTATCTATATTTTACATTTTCTTTTTTTCACTATGACAACTAGTTTCATAATATAGTTATTTTATTATTTATGAATTAATTAAAATGATAATTATTAAATATCAATATCTGAATTTTTCTTAATACGATATCCAATTTATTAAATATGTAATAATTTTTTTGGAGAGTAGTTTTAACATGAGCACATGTGTTGTTCAATATAGTAAATATAACAGAACATATAACCACACCAACTCAGTTTCTAAGATCAAAACATAAATCCAATTAAGATAATAGATGAACTGGTTCATTAATAGAAAATATTTTATATCTATTACTATTTAAAAATAACATAGAATATGATATATTTTTTTATTAAGATACAATTATTTTATTCAATATCATTTATTATAAAATAACATTAATGTAAATTATAATATTATTCATTTAAATAGATGATTAAAAAATCTAGAAAATGATGAAATTATAATATATTGTTTTAAAACCTATTTATCAAGATATATTTATTTAATAATAATTGAACATAATGATTAATTTAGTTTACATGACCTTAAATAAATTTAGTTACTTTTATTTATTGTATTTGTTAAATAAATAATTAAGGTGTTGTGATTTATAAAGAATATAAACAAATTATTTCAAAAGTTTAAAATTATTTTACCATGATAAAAGATAACTAATATTTCAAAAGGTTATATGTAACTAAAATTATGTTTTTTATCTCTACCCTATGACTATGTGTATATTAAAATAAATTAAATAGTTTGTTTTGCCTTTTAATTTTCATAACTTATTATATGGAGGATATTAAATTTGAGGTGGCATGTAATTGAACCATATTAGATAATTTTGTTGAATATATATAAAAATATTATTAAATAATATTATGATAATATTTTAAATCATTTTCAATATTATCAATCTTACATATCCCCTGATAACACCTTTTTTATCTTCACCGTGGTGGTTACTTTTTTACTACATTCACCATTTATTTTTTATAACAATTAAGGATATGATATAAAAAATTATAAATTAAAATTATTCCAAATATGGAATAATTTTTTTTAAATTCAAATAATGGAAGATCCAAAATTTAATTTAAAATTTATCCTGCCAACATTATGATAAAGTGGTTTTTTAATATTAAAATAATCAATTGTTTACAATGTTTTTATATCCAATTTCTATTCGAATTAAACTAAATTGAACTAAAATTAGTAAATTGTTTAATAATTTATCTAATAAAAAATTTCATAAGGATTAAAATAAAACTTAACATTATAATAAAAGTTAAAGAAAACTCATTTTTCTTATACATTTCTATATTTTTGGAAATTCATCAAAAATGAATCATTTCTGAAAATGATACACAATTTACTAAATAATGTTTTGAAAATATGAATTAAAAAATAAATAAATTTTATCATATTAATTATCCAAAATTGATCAATTATAATTTCATTATTTTTCACATATTTTTAAAAAAGAAATCTTTTTAGAAACTATTTTTTGACATATAAAGTCATTTATGTGTGTTATTATAAATTTTTTTTATTTATATAAAAATATTACACATAATATTTTAAATAGAAGTTATTAATAATCATGACACAATATTAAATTTATAGATTATAATGGTCACATTTAAATAACTAAATTAATAATATAGCATGGTATTTTTAAAACATATTGTTCTTTGTAATGAAATATAAGATAGTGCGGAGAATGGAACAAGATATACTTGTTATTTCATATACATTATTCTTATAATTGTGTTTAATAGAACCCAATCCCTCATATAAATTTGTTTTATGAAAAAACATAATAACATGTGGGGATAAATGTTCATTACACCACATATTTATATTTTTTCATTATGAATGAAATTTTAATGGGAATATTTTACTTGAATTAATAAAATTATTTTAATCTTTTAAATTTCTACTTCATCACCACAAGGGATGTGAAAATGTGATCGTGACCACTTCTATTTATCTAGCTACCCATACTAAAAATAATCACATGTTGCTCATTTATATTTTTCATCTCATAATTTATATGAATAATTATATCATATAATGTTAGGCTAATAATATTAGATTAATTAATTATTTATTATCCCAAATAAATTCCAAAATTTTATATCAAATTAATGAATTTCAATATTTTGATGAAAATATAAATAAATAAATACTGTTTTCATATTTACAGTCGTGATGTCTAATCAAAATATAGTTTAACTAAATCAGTATATATCATTTGGAAGATATATGAGATGATATTTCATTGTATATATATACATTACCTTACGTTACAGAATAATTCCTTAAGACAAAATTAATATTCTAACATAATATACAATTTTAACATACCCACATACCTTTTGAAGGAATCATTCTCTCCATCCATTTTTGTATGAGGTGGAAAAACTGGTAAATTTATTTAAAACAAATCATATAAATTTTACTATACTAGTAAATTGAATGAAATTTCTATACCATACTTGAAATGATAACGACATGGTCATTTTCATTAAATATTGTAATGTTACAATGTACTTTACATACATACGTAATTTAATTAGAAAAATATTTTAATTATATATCGTAATAACAATAAAATATAAAATAATAAATTTTATTTATTAGCGTACACCTATATTAATCAATCTCAATATCATACTGAATTGTTTTTAGAATGAAATGACATATGGATATTATAGTGGAAATAATCCATTTATACATTTTCCTAACACATTAATAGATCTCAAAATATTCAAATATATTCATATGGGTGGGTCATTCCAAATATGTTATCATGAGACTCCTTGAACCATTGAGTGGAATCCCCAATATCGAAATATTTGAATTTGATTTCATTAACTCTTCCATCTAAATTACAACAATTATAGCACTATACATCAACCCGAAACACCTCTTTGGATTATTTTTTTATTTATTTTATTTTTTATTAATCTTTCATAATATATTTATAATTATATGTATTATAAATGATTTTATAATTAAAAGAGATATTTCTCTAAAAAATGTTTGGATTTCATCTATGTCAACATCCTTTGATGTATTCTAAGATTATTTGAAGTTGGTTTATTATCATAGAAAACATCCATATTGTATTGATGGTTTTGTGATATGTTGGAATATGGATGTGTTATTTTTACACCATTCAAGGATTATGGATAATGTATTGAAATTTATATGCTAGTTTTAACACGAATGTTTATACTGGGTTAAAAACGTTTCACATGAGGAATGAAATGGACTTAGTATGTGATGGTTGGAGCCCGCTATAGTTCGTCAATGCATTGGTAGCTCTCCTGAGACAAACTAGTGTCTTGTCACAAGTCCTTGACAAAATCATATTTTTAGTCTTGGAACCAGGCCTTGAGTATGTAGTAATGAAGTCTGGCATTATGCATTCCATCATTATGAATGTTTCCATTGATATTACATTTTACTATTTGAATATTATAATATCCATGTACATAAGTAAATGGAATTATTTTATTATATCTTGTCCATTTTATTCTGAAGTTTAGGTTGAAAAGACTTTTGATTTAGTCTTACATTGCATAAAATAAATGAGATTATTTATGATTGTTTTTTCTATTTTTTTATCCATGCTAGTATTCTGAGCTCACCCCTTTCTATGTTTTATATTTCACAGGATGTGAAAAAAATATATTATGACTTCCCTACAGTGATAGTCTAAGGGATATGAGTGTGACTTATGGAGACATTGTTGTTTTATTATTTCGTATTATAATTTAATGTAAAACCTAGGAATGTATCCTGTATTTCCAAGGCTACTATACTATTCATCCTTTCAAGACTTGCTCTTTTGTGATCATGATAATGTTATGTAATAATGCACCGAATCTGGGTAACTAGGGTAAGGTCATTGCAAATAATCTAAAAGATAATTATTCCAAATAGTCTATTTTTTATAGCGGAAGAATTACCATATTTACATTATTATTTAATTTCCATGAATATCAATCATTATCAAATACATTATCTATAGATAGCATACTATCTTTTAAATATTATAGGGAAAAATACTTATCCAAAAATAATGTGATCATGCATCCCAAAAAAATAATTCCTAAATATTAACATATTCACATGTTGTAATACTTATTGTCCTAAGAATTTAATTAAACTCTAATTTGTGAAAATATTATTAAATAAGTATAATAACTGTACACATGAAATATTATACATTACAAAAAATCAATCACAAAGGACTAAGTGCCCAATAATTTCATAGTCCAAAATTATCTTTTCATCTTATTAATTAAACCAAATAATGCAATGAAGATCATAACTTTACATCATAAAAGACAATTATCATTTCAATTATAAAATATAATGAATATGAAAGAAAATAATTCTCATCATCATTATTCTCAAATTTATACACTACAACTATGATTTTTCATTTCACTCATATTAATAATTCAATAAAATTAAGAATTACTCTACAATATAACAATAAATATTTTTTCTAAATTGATAATACTATTGATTGTGAAGATTTATTATCTATATTTGGGGATAATTTAATAAATACAATTATTATATTATAATATGAATGATTAAAAATAAATCACAATGAAAATAATGGGTTCTACTTAAAATTATATATATTATTAAATTGGAATTTTTTAACACATATTTTATATCATGTATTTCAATTTATGAACTATTAATATGTCATAAAAATAATTCAATAGAATGAATTTGTTACTCTAATTTTATAATTTTCCATATTAATACCATGTCATTCAAACTAAGACGTAAATTTTTAATCTATAGAGTTTTATCAAGGCTTCAAATGTTCTGATAGTATGATCGATGTTAAAAGATCACATTTAATAACTCTAAAAACATAGTAACAAAATTTGGAATAAAATAATAATTTCTCATGAACCCTCAAAACCACTATTTATCACTACTTATAACCTCAATTTGTAGAGAAGTTTACTTTCAATCACCTATCATGCACCCCAACCCCATCTTGATTACATGAATCAAACCCCAAATAAGCGCTTTTTCATGCATATTATCCCAATACATCCCATAGAAGAGGGGATTATCTTTTCGACTATATCATACAAGTGTTGTTTTATATTTAATTAATTTTATATTTATTTTTATATATTTTAAAATTTACATATATACTTATATATAATTATATTTCTATTCATATATTATATATTAATATTAATTTTTATATATTATAATATTTATATATATAAATTTTTGTTTATACACACACATATGTATATATAGAAAATATATATACAACATATTTAATTATTATAATTTAAATAAATTTAATAATAAATATTTATTTTATATATTTAAAACTAAATTTTGACATACGTATATAGATATATGTATTCATAAAAGTTAATTTTATGGGTAAATAAAATAATTTCTGCATATTTTAATTATTAATAAGTGTAAAATATGAAAAATTATAAAATTTCAAAAGAGAAATATCATTATGATTATAAGATATGGGAATAAATTTATTCCCCATGATGAAAAGGATCCCCCATCCTAATAGTGACTGAAATTTTTTCTAATGTTAAATAACTGGGGTACCTAGAATAAAAACATACTCTAGGAGGCCTTCTTGGAATTTAGTGGTCTCAACATTTTTTAATTGGGTCTCTTGTGATCACTAGATCATATATCATTTTACAACAATCCATTTAATATGTGTTAGAGCCCAAATAGACGAAGAGATCAAATGTTATGCTTGTTTGATGTTAATGTTATGTTTTCAACTCATTGTAGATCAGTTTATTGATATTTAATTTTATTATTATTCAAATTTAATTAAAATTCCCATTAATAAATAAAAATTTGAAAAATATAAATTAAAAATATTTTGAAAAATATTTTATAATCATATTAACAAAATATTATATAAATTAACATTAAATTACTATTTATCATTATCAAAAACATAATTAAAAATATATATTTTATTTATATAAATGTAAATATATTAATATATTAATATATAATTTTTAATGGATTTTTTTTTTCAAATTTGACATTTATAATCTCTATTATAGAAACGTTAAAAAGGGACATGGGGTGGTCAATATCATTTCTTCAAAAAATATAATGTTAAAGGCCCCTATGCACGTTTTTTTTACAATTATTGATAAAGGACAACATTTATCATCACTTCCATACACACAATGATAATGGAATCCACTTTAATAACTATTTTTAAATAGATTTAATAAATGGGGATCCTAATCAACACTCTCTTACAAGCGCTATCAAAGGCCCCCCTTCAACAACACATTTTTTAGCAATGTTATAGGCCCATATTAATAACACAAAATAAGAGTTGTAAAAATCCACATATGGAATTTATTATTTTTTATATAACAATGTGGTGATTATTATTCTTCTAGATAGAAATGTTATACCCCTACCACTAGATGAATCAATATTTTAGTTTCTGATTCAGTCATTAATCAATTGATTATATCCAATATTTTTATTTTATATTTGATAAGAACATTATTCTAAATAGAGGAGCATAAAATTTTATATCTCCACATGTTGATAGTATAAATTAATAAGTATTTACAATTCCCCTATATCAGTTATGATGTACACCATTATTTATAAAATAAAATATGATCATGGTTCAACCATTATCGTATGGAAAACCACTGAATAAAGGAAGCTTGTCCAGAAACTATTATTCACAAATTACCTCAAACAATTCTCCACAACACCAAAAAAGTGGTTAAAACCTTACCCAAATCCCTTAAAAAGAATAAAAAATTGGATTAAATAAAATTGGATTGAAATTGGTTCCATGAACTAGTGTCATTATATTTTCCACAAATTTTATGTTCATTGCAAATAAAATTGAACTTGAGGTGCGAATTGACACTATTAATATCACTCCCTAAAATATTCTATTTGAGGAACCATAATAGATGATATAAAATAGACACATTATATCTTATATAAATGTGTGTAAATTATTAGATTGATTGAATAAATGGAAATATCACAATTAATAGAGTATGAAAAAACCAGAAACAACATTCATTGCATTATTAAATTCATATCCGTCTCTCCAAAATTAAAATTATTTATATATAATAGTCTATATATTCATTTCATCCATAAAAAAAATTATTTAGTGGAACCACAACATCGAAAATAGCCTGTAAATCTATTTTATTGGTTTTGGTGTTTTCTCACTATACATTCCCCTAAAATGACTTCCCTTACTATTTGGATCACAAAAAAAAATCCATTTTGATACTTCCATGAACTGTAAAATCTAATAGAACGGAATTTTGGTCATGTATACATTTTCAGGTGGAATATCCAATAATCAATCCAAAAACCACACTATCATAACAATTTTTTATTTCTATTTCAGACTCCAAACCTCAAAACAGAGTGGAAAATGTTTTTCAATAGAAATATGCAAGCTCATGTCCAAAAAAACAATAATAAAAATAATATAATTGAAACCACAACACCCTCATCATAACTATAATTTCTAATATATTTGATAAAAATACCATTTATATTTTAATCGCCATAAATATTTAGAAAACCACATTGTAAATACATTAAATTTTATAACTATTATGCCCAAAAATAGTTTTTTGAAGTTTTATAAAATATTTCAATGAAAATTATCATTTGAATATACCATTAATAGTTTTCTACCCTAAATAATGGATTCAATTAATTTATGATGATTTGTTGAAATTAATGACATATTTAAATGAAATAAACATCGTAAATGGCATCATACACTATTTTATAGGGGTAATTCGGTCATCAAGAGAACGCAATAATAAAAAATTAAATGATATTTAATGAAAAAAAATATAATATTGATGTACGATTAAACAATTAAATCTACTGTTCCATTTTAAATTAATGTAAAAAATATTAAACTAATAATATAAAAAATTCATAATGTTGGATTTATAAATAATATTCTTGAAATAAAATATTATTAAATATATTTTAAAAATATATCTGATTAAACATAAAAAACTAATATCTTCAAAACAAATAAACCATAAAAATTATGAAAAATGGTACCAAGAAGAATTACCTTAAAATATATGCATGCATATTTTTATAACATGTCATTTTAAAAATTAAGGTAAAAATAGATAAAATTCCTAACATTATGTGTTGCCAAAATGCAAGCAGTCACATAGAATTGGTTTGTACATGATTAAAGATAGAATAAATGATGAATTAGAAGAACATATGTAAAAATAATTATGTTGTTTTGTAATAATGTCAATGTCCATGAAGTGTAATAAATATCACATTGATTTAAGAGAAAAAATATACGAAGATATCATAATATATAACATAGAAATACAGTATTTAAATGACCTAATAAAGAGGATGAAATAAAGTTCCTCAAATTTCATTAAAATTCTACAATGATTTGGTGAATTTGAATTTGAATTTTTCACCCATACATTTTTTTTTCACCCATTTTCAAGCTTATATAGTGGGTAGTGGCCCAATTTTCATTAAGCTATAGTATTATTATCTATAAATATAGATATTCTAGATTGTCAATGATAGAGGTCCACAATAATACAATGATATCTGGGTGACATATAGACAACTATAGAATATTCCCTCATAAATTCCATAAAAGATGAACACAAAAATCCAATAATCAAATAAATGGTCAATCCATTGAAAACCCCCATGGAATCATTCCAGATTACCATGTTTGCACCATGAAAATAATCTCGAAATCCCCCCTTCATCACAGATCTCATATGTGTTATGTTTTTCTTGAAACCAAAATGGTTCATAATTTCATGATGGTTGAATATACATTGGTTGAACACTTATAAAATCTCCATGATTTGATCTCTGGAGACAACGATTATTTAAATCAGAACATGCATCAATTTATGGGAACTAAATTCCCTAATATATTTAATGAATATTCTAAGCATGTGATGAGGGGGGACATTGAGATACACTACAGTTAGGGTTGGAGATAGTAACAACCTAGATATCCACTACAACCCACACACAATAAAGAATATAGGGATGGTGTGTGGGAATGGTGTGACCAAATGATATTCAATATTATAAAATTCAATTTTCATCAACATGTTTTAGGATGTTACCATCATGATATACACTATATGACTAAATGGGCCCCAAAGATATGATAGATGCTCAAAAATAAAATCATCCACATGATGTTACAACAGAGCTTTATGGTGGTTCAGTTGCTGCTTCTAGTGTAATATCTATACCAATGATGTATCAGTCGGATTGGCAATAAAATCAATTGGATTAACGCATGGTATCGTTCCCAATATCAAATAATGCTCTCCTATAGGTGAACATCCTAAATTTAAATATATGAAATATTATACTGGTATATCAGAAGAGGTTATTCCAAGGGAAATATGGGGTCATCATTTAGGTTAGAGGAGTTCGTTGGGATGTAGTTGGAAATATTTCCATGTCTCCAGACTATACATATAGCTTGTCGCACACTACATCCAATGTTTGTGAAGGTATTTGAGTAAAATAAACCTAGTATTAAATATCTAATAATCTGTAATGTGGATTTACATTTATATTTGAGCCGATGCGACCTCCAAATAATCTATGAATCACTCATATATAAGGGTCAATAGAAAATATATTTAGATATAATATGAATTTAGAAAAACTAAAACAAAAAAAAAATTAAAATGCATATAAATTCAACATCAAGACTAAAAATAAATATTCAATTAATATTCCTAAATGTTACCAAGTGCACCTGAATGGTTTGGATCATTGGTTAATGATTTAGAGTAAAGTAAAACCCTCACAATTAAATAATATAATTCATAAAAATATTTCTATTAGTTTTTTATACAACAAAAGAATGATTTTTATTTAAATCCAAATTTAATAATCATTAGTAAATAATGTAATGAATGTGAATCCATGTATTTGAAAAAATAAAGCATGAAACTACACTGAAAATGAAATAGCAGAGTTAAAAAATTAATGTACTTGTAGTTTTAATTATACACTGAGGGGAGATGAAAATTTGAATAGGAATGGTTACATTTTCTATGTACAAACCATGAAATATCATCATCTTCATTATTATCTTAATAATAGATTCTTATTAGATTCCAAATAATATTTTTCCAGTAACATTTAAATGACATCAACATGAAATCTATTGATATCTTCTCATGTTCCATAGTTTTCTAAATATATTATGAAAAAATAACTAATAAAATAAAACCATAACAGGGTATTGAGTTCATAATTTCAACTCTAAGATGGTGTAAATCATGGAAACAATGGTCATGGAGGGCCACCAACCACACTACATGTAGTTATATAGAAGTGATATGGTCATCATTTATAAATTTAACATCATCCTATAATGTAATGGCCTTAGTTTATTTTGTGAATAATATGTAATTTTTTCAACATCATTAAAATAATTCATTTTTTATCACAATCACCCATTAAATGTCAATCATAATCTTATAGACTATCAAAATATTCAATCTCTTCACATTTATTATTCATTTTGATCATATGAATCCATATATTATTCTATAGATTATCATGTATTGGTTTTATTAGGGAATCAAAATCCCATTTTATAATAGATTTCTCACATGTTGTTTTATCCTCACCCATAGAAATCATTGGATAAATTTTCAACCAATTAAATTTTTGGAAAAAATATAAATCCATATTTAGAATGATTATTCACACTTATTCGAGTAAAATACATTTATAGACTAATAAATTCCATATGAATGAATCCATCTAGGACACACAGATACATATCCCTTAATATTACATCAAAATAGCCATTCGTTTCACATAGCAGATTCAATGTAGATGTGCAATATGAGTAATTTCTAAATACAATGAAATGAAATCATGGTAAAAATAATTAACACTAACATTATAACATGTAAATACGAAAAATATGAAATTCCAATGATTGAATTACTTGTAAAATAATAATAATACAATACAAAATTTAATAATATATAAATTGTGTTGTTGAGAATACTTGATCATAAAAGGATTTCAGTAAATCCCCAATCTATCAAAAGAAAAACATAAACAGATTATCTGAACAATTAAGAGAAATATTCTAGTTTAAAATATCACTCGTTTAACCCCCCGTAAATAAAATATCATTGGAAATATAATTTAGTGAATGAGGGGGAAAATAAAAGAACAAATGATTAATTGATTCTAGAGAAAAAACATATAACAGTATTGTAACAAAATTAAAGTTAGTTTTCATATGTTATAAAATATGAAGAATAAAAGGAATAAAAATATAAAATAATATACAAATCATAATCTCCATGACAATAATGATACTGATTTATTCATTAAAATCATGATCCCTCATACCATTCTAAAACACATTTTACAAAACATCCACTTTTTTAATTCTTGTTTACTCATTATCATCATTATGTTTTTATTTAACTATGCTGGGGGTTTATAAAATGAATCCATGACCTAAACAAGGTCTCATATATAATCCCTACTCTTCAGTGATGATTTCAAAAAAATAAATCAAAATAATCAATGAATTATTCTATACAATTCACCGAAATACAAAATAAATGGCCATCTGTGTCGAACCAGGGTTATCATTTAGATTTTATAGACTCTGAAAATATAATTTCAATTGTTTCTAAATATTCCCAAAAAATGAATTTTAGTATAAAAATTTGTTAATCTTTTTTTGAATAGATTAGGAGGAATATATGTGGGAATTGATAATGATTTAAAGGCCATGGTAAAGGGATAATAATAAGGGAAGGAAAATTAAACAGGTTTATGAAAAAAACATACAATAACAACATAAATAATAAATTTATATTATTAATAGTTAATATTTTTTTAGTAAATAATATTATATTGACAGATAACATTCCAGGGATTCATAACATTAAAAAAACAATTTCTATGATTTATCATGTAGTATTATTTACTTTTGGAAAGTATATAATTTAAATATATTTATTTTGATATTTCATCATTAAAAAAATATTATGTGATTGGGAATCTCAAAAAACACTGATTTGAAAAAACAATTTCTAAAATATTAAATTATGTTTGTTTTACAATAAATTATTAAATAAATAGTTATTATAATGAAAGAATAAATTCATAAGTATCTAATGATAATAGGTTTTTCATAGAAAAAATGCATAAGGATTTAATGAGTTGATATTTTTTGTTGAATTTTTTTTTGAAAAAAAAGTATTGAAATGGGTGTTTTCCTAATAAATGAATTCATATCAATAAAATATTAGAGGTAATTTATATTAATTTTAAAAAATAGTGATTTAATAATAATTTAATGAATATTTTTATTAAAAATATAATAGTTTTTCACCGGAGTTAAAACAACACATGCTCCACAAAAATAATCATACATTATATCAAAAAATTAGTTTTTAAAAAACTTTATAGAATAATTATAAATCTTTTTTAGAAAAAATATTGATGTAATCAATAAAATCATTAGTGTTTTTTTAGGAACACATTTTTAAAGAATAAAAATTATAAAAAATTAATATATGAAACAAAAAATATTCTCTTATTTTTATAGAACTATTTATTCGACTGAAATAAATTTTCATTTTCTCAATATTATGTTTGAATTTAAAAATATTTTGTTACATCTTTAGAAGACATTATTTAAATGAAATTTTAAAATGATAAAAAATTCATTTGTTGATATTAAATATAATGAATATTTTATTTGTTAAAAAACTACATTTTATATTTTGGTTTTTTAAAAAATATATCTGCAATGAATTGGATTCCTCACATTTTTTTCACACACACATCGTTCACATTAATCATCATCATTATAATATTTTTATTAGAAACTTTTTTACATTTTTGGTATATTTTGTCAATTTCTTAACATATTCAATCATTTTTATGTACATTAAATGTTTTATTATCGCTAATCATCATTTTATTATAATAAACCCAAACCACATATCCCAAAAATATAATCTCATAAAATAATTTAAAAAAATTTTACCTCATTGATTAATAAATTTGATGATCAAATGAAAATTAATATAAAATAAATTATACTATTTTTTCACACCCTTATGAAATTGGAAAACACAAATCCAAGAAAAAGATAAATGTTGCATTCAATGAAAAAACCCATGCCATCACTGGGGATGCCCGAACTCATATCATAAATATTATCTAGATATCCTTCCTCTAGAATTCCTATCATCAATGATCCATGTTGTTCAATGCCAAAAAAATAAAAAATTTAGGACTTCATAATTTTCCATGATCAAAAACATATCCAAACACCCTCCCGCCGTGAAATTACCTATGTAGAACTCAATGCGTGGAACCCAAATATACAACATTTCTAGGGAAATAAATCCCCTAGCCTAGTTATATAATCTAATTTTAACATGAATGAGGGGATCTATCGCGTAAACTAGAGTGGTGTCCAGAGAAGTGTTACTAGTTAGAGAACCTACATGTCTCTTGCACACCGATGAACTAAATGGCTTGGTAGAGAGAAGAGTGTGATCAGTAGAGATACTATTGTTGATTTTGCTGTTTTGATTAACATATTTCTGGATATTACAATTCTAACAACTACCAAATGATAGGTATGTGTTGATGAAACATGTTAAATATGCAACACCCTAAGAATCCACGATATGTTTCTCTTTGAAAAATACAATAGTGTGTGTTGTATGCAGCATTGAGTTTTAATACACCACAAACAATCCAACTAGCGATTATGAATAGTAATACCCACTTTATTATATTTTATAAATTTTATCATTCAAAATGATAATCATTTTTGGATTCAGAGTATCGAAATTAGCTTAGAATGATTTTTTGGTATTTTTTTGAAAAGATTCAATTTATTGATGAATACTGAAAAACATTAAGTTATAGTTTAACACCATTTTTTTATTTTGATAATCATTTTTTTATTTAAATTTATTCTAGGTCAAAATAGATACAAAATTTCTATATATCTCCTATTTAATTCATTGAATTAATTTTATAATAATTTTAGATATATAAAAATTATATTGAACTTTTTACTGACTTTTACCCACCTCCTAGGAGCATTTTCAAATTTAAATAAAACATAATTTTAACTCTTCTATAAGTTTAATTTCAAACTTCCAAGAGACATGGTTGATATCAGTAAAAAATTGTTGTTCAATGAGATGAAAATAATTATTGGTGAATAGTAACTTCTTAATTTTATTTACCACGGTTAAAAGTAAATAGGGTATTTAATGGTAAAAATGATATTATTATTACCCTAAAAATGTCCTAATTCTATTGAATAAGTTTTATTTGACCATAAACAATGTTAGGAATAAAATTTGATACTTTAGGTCCACCTGAATTGAATATTCCATTTATAATAATTTAATTCATAGAAAAGTTAAAAGTGTTAAATTCATTTTTAATAACTAAAACAATTTTAATATAGGGTTACACATAAGATAAATTCTACAATAAGTATTAATTATAATGATAAAAATATTTCATACATTTTTGTGTTTTATTTATGTTTTTTATACATTAAAAAATTTAATTTATTTCTGACACAAGGATGATTCAATAATTACCTAATTAATGAAATATTAAAATATGTGATATTATAAATATACAAATAAATGAAATTTGTGACTTTTTATGAGTTAAAATAATTTATAGGATAATATTACATGTTATTATTGGTTAGATGAATTTTTATCGATGTAATAATGTTGTTATTGAATTTAGAAAATACAAAATACCAAATAGTGTCAAAATTGACATAAAATAGTTTTTAAAACAAATATTATATTATTAATTGATATTATATTCCTAAACATCTAAGGATCATCCAAAAGACTTATATTATTATAGGTTCATCATTAATTAACCACTTTGGGTTCTTTTGAAATTATATAGTATGTTTATTAACCATATGATAAAAAATTACAAAGAGACTTGGAAAATGTCAAACTATTTATATAGAGTTAAATATAAATGATAAGGTTAATATATTTACCCAATCCTAACTAAAACCTACTGTTTGAGTGGTTTTAGACCAATACCCACATTTTCTATTATATAATTTTTTTGAGACATTATAAACTGAAAATGATTTTATAATAAAATAATATTTCTAGCTTTTCCTATGGTTCCTCTCCGCTCTATTAAATGGACACCCCCACTCCAATCTAATTAACACCATCAAAGCCATTTGGTTCCTCCAAACCCAACACAAATACCCTATAAACTATCCTACATTCATCCTAGAGGCCTTCCTTTAGTCATAAAGCCATCATAAGGATTTGTTTTGATCAAATCCAATGGAAGAGCCCGAAGAAGAAGTAAATATTCCATCACCTCTTTCAAATTCCATTCTACGTCCACATAATATTTATTTCTTGTTTCCATTATAAATTAATAAATACAATATATTCTATATACATTGATATTATTATAAATATTTTATAACCATATTAATTATTCTACCAATTATTTAAATGACATGTTACCATACGTGCGTAGGTACGACTTACCGTCCCCACGTAGTGGTGTAATTGTTATTCAATACAATATTATTTGGATGGGTATAATAATGATGTGTAATTTATATAGATAATGATTATAACATGATAATGATTATTTATATAGATATACCACAAAATTATATATTATTTAAATATCAATAGAATGATATTGTCGCTCGTGTGTACGTACAGATTACAGTCTCCACGAACATGAAGAGATTAATTCACCATCATATCCATTCAATACTAATATTAATTAGATTACTGAAAATAATTTTTAAAGACCTAATATAATTCTAAATATGAATAATTTAGATCCTATGCATAAATAACTCTACTTACGTAACAAATTATATAAAGGAAAATAAATCAGTTAACAACTGAAACGATGATAATTCTGAAATATAATTTACAAGGCAATATTAAAAGATCATATATGATATCATATTAATTTATATGATTCTTGTATAATTTTAAAACTACTATTTTACCGTTATATAGGAGGTTATCCTACCCTCGACCAAGTAAAATTAAAAGGTAAGGATTAATTTTACAATCTCTTCATTACATGAGGTTGTTTATACGTAATTATCTACTGGGACCTCTTTTTCATCCACATCCATTCTTTTTAAAAATGTATTTAAAAAATGTTACAATTTACTAGAAAATGGTTTTATTTAATTTATTCCATTATTTGAGCTTATATGTTTTGAAAAGAATCTTTCATTCATTTTCAAAACAATTACTTTTTCTCCTTTTCGACAAATTTAAGGAATGAATATTTTTTAATATATAAGGATGGTGTGGAAATTTTCCGCCCTTATAAAGCGACAAAGTTTCCCATACAAGCTTATATGAATATTTTCAAAATAAGTTTTATCTTAAATGATATCAAAATGTAATGAGGTATTTATCTAAAAAGGTTATGATTTCATCTATGTCAACATCCTTTGATTGATTTTAAAGTTATTTGAATTTGATTTATTATGATACAAAACTTCCATATTGTATTGAAGGTTGTGTGATACGTTTCACTATAGATGTGTTATTTTTTACCCCATTCATGGTGTATGGATAATGTATTGACATTTCGTATACTAGTTGTAATACGAATTTTTATGTTATGTTTAAACATTTTCATATAAGGATTTCATTAGACTTAGTAACTGAAGGGTGGAGCCCCATATAGATCCTCAATGCATCAGTAGGTCTTGTGAGACAAACTACTGTCCTGGAACACGTCCTTGAAAGAATCATAATTCTAGTCTTAGCACAAGGCCTTGACTATATGGTTATGAAAGTTTGGAATTATGCATTCCATCATAATGAATGTGGCTATTGATATTCCATATGATTATTAGACTAGTTGAATATCCATGTGAGTAAGTAAATGGCCTTATTTTGATTTATATTTTCCATATTTTGATAATGTCTATGTTGAAAAGGATTTTTATTAGTTTTAAACTATGCCTTAAATATTTATGCTAATTTAGGAAAGTTTTCCATATATTGTTATCCTTACATTGAAATTGAGCATAAACCATTATATGTATTATTTTTCCCTAGATAAGAAGAAGTATATTATGACTGACCAGTAGGGATAGTATATGGGATCTTAGTGTTTTCCATGGAGAAAATGTTTTTGTAGTTTTCCATTTTATGATGTAATGTAAAACTTATGAATGTATGTAGTACGTTCTATGATGCTAAACTAATCTGTCATTCAAGACATAATCTTTTATGATCATGACAATGATACGTAATAATGAACCTAATCTGGGTGGTTGGGGTCATGGTGTTAGAATTGTTATCAAAGAAATTTTAGTACAGACCTTGGAAACTAGATTCAAATAAACTCTGATTAGGGAACATAGCCCTAAGACTGACATTGAGGATTAGCATAGAATAAATTCCTATATTTTTGGTATTGTAGAGATTTTGTGAATTTTCCATGTAGTACATCCCTATGTGGATATAAGCTGGTAGTGGCGGATTTGGCATAGATGTATATAGGGTAACACCCGAAAATATCACTTTGAGCTAGACTCGAACAAGAACTAGTGCACAACAACGTCACTTGTTTCACTCTTGGTTATAACACTACTGGGGGATATGCTTAGGATAATTCTCCTTTTTATTAGAAACCATTATGAATGGTTTATTAGTGTATACTTCCTCAATGAATTATTTATGATTTTGGATTATATCCATTACCAGTTCATTTTATGTTAAGTGTTTTACATGTTTGGAAATATGTATTTAGATTCATAAACTAATCTAGATTATGACATTGTTTAGAAATGGCACCAAGTGGTAGGAATGTAAATTGTATCAATGCACACACTCCATGTAGGGATTTACCTCTTACTAAAGAAAATTATAGTGGAGCTAGTGATTCTACTAGTACTGATCATCTTATCACCATATAGGGACAACTCACACAGGTTATGGATAATAACCTTACCCATATTGAGCACCTTGTTCCATAGAAAGGAGGATCTATGTCAGATCGCTTCATGAGGAAACAACCACTGACAATAAATGGGCGTAAAAATCCATTATAATCTGAGCAATGGAAAAATTCCTTAGAGAAAATATTCCACACCTTGGGGAGTAGTGAAAGGGAAATTGTTTTGATGGTAGTTAACCGCCACACTAAAGATGCTGAGCAATGTTGGAAATTGATTGAAAAAAAAGACGATAAAGTATCAAATATGGGTTGGAGGGAGTATAATGTTATTTTCATAGAAAAATAAATTCCTTGTGACAATCGAGCAGATATTGAACGACAATTTCTGTGTCTAAGGCAAATGGAGGATGATAATGTCGCAAAGTATGAGGCTAACATTAAATGGATAGTGAGGCATGTTGTAGATTATATAATTAACCCAACAAGTAATATTAATCGTTTCTATGATTGGTTAAAACCATTTCTCCATCAAGCATTAGTCTTACAATCCTTCTTGTCATATAAATATATTGTTTCATGTGATATCATGACTGAAAAATAATTATATAATTCATACATCATTAATGAAAAGTAAGAGAAGAAGAGATTTGTTGAACACTATGAAAATGGAAATAATAGTAAGAACAGAAAAGTTTAAAATCCATCCTCTAATAAATGTGGGAGGAAAACCCCTGGTACTTTCATGAAGGGAATGTGTGTTTGTTTCATGTGTGGCTAAAAAGGACACCATGCTCATGATTTCAAGTGGAATAAGAGGTTTTCGATTTTGAATACTACAATTGTTGATAAAAGGGCTTAATGAAAATGAATGTCCAATGCATCTGGGGAACATACCTCAGAATAGGCCAAGTGATCAAGGAAAAGCATATATTATCACTACTACTAAGGTTGATGCTCTAAAAGACGCTGTGGCAGGTAATTTAATAGTTTCTTCAAATGTGGAAAATTCATTATTTGATTTTGGATCATTACATTGTGTCATATATTTCCAGTTTTCTAAAAAATTAGATATTTAAAATTTTATTTAACAATGGAATTGTCAGCCAAAACTCCTACGAGAAGTATCATTAGAACAATGTTTCGTGAATTAGTTCCCATTAGGGCATATAAATGTTCTTTATATGATGAACTCATCACCATAACCATGATTCAATTTGATATAATCCTTGGTATGGTTTGGATTTCAGTGCATGATGTGAATATTTATTGTAAGAAGAAACAGGTTACAATTTCTGATGATGATAAGGAATACCTTATCTTTAGAGAAGAAATGTAACCACCTAATTCATATCTACATCCACCCCTAGTTTCTCAAATAAATTCAATTACTTGGGAGGAAGAGAATGAAATAATTGTGGGTGATAAAAGGAATTTTCAAATAGAGTATTTACCTATTATGCAGGAATAATTTCATTTGTTTCAATAGGATTTACTTGGAAATCCTCCAGAATGAGATATTGAGTTTTCCATTGATTTAAATTCTTGTTCAAGGCCCATATCAAAGAACCCTTATAGAATGTCCAATGTAGAATTAGCAAAACTAATGAAACAACTAGAGGAATTGTGTAATCGGGGATTTATTCCCCCTAGCATTTCTCTATGGGAAGCCCATGTCCTTTTGGTTAAGTAGAAACATGGATCTATGAGGCTGTGCATTGACTATAGGGAAATCAATGCTATAAAAATATAGAATAGATATCACCTTTCCCGCATTGATTAATTATTTTAACAACTTAATGGAGCTCAATACTTTAAAAAGATTGACCTTCGATCTGGATATCATCAATTTTGTGTGAAGAAGGAAGAAATTTTGAAAACCGCATACCAAACAAGGTACATGCATTATGAGTTAACACTAATGCCTTTTGGGATGATTAATGCACCCTCTATTTTCATAGATATAATTAAAGGAGTTTTCAAGGAATATTTTGATGACGTTTTAGTGGTATTTATTGTTGATATCTTGGTATACACCAAAAGATACAAATATCATAAAAATAACTTGTTCCTAATCAAGAATACTCATAGAAGACATGAATTATATGAAATGTTTCGCAAGTGTGAGTTCATGAATCCAAATATTTCTTTTCATGGCCATATCATCTCTACGGATTGAATTTCCATTTATACTTCTATGATAATATAAATCCATGAATGGCTAGCACTGACAAGTATAACGGATGTACATTGTTTTATTGGTTTAGCAGGTTATTATCGGCGTTTCGTCCATAACCTTTCCCGATTGAGTAACCCATTAACCAATTTCAAAGGTAAATGGGTGAAATTTGTTTGGAAAATAGAACGTGGATAATGTTTTGAATAATTGATGTGAATATTAGTCAATTTATTAATTTTGATTCTTCATTTGGGGAATGATGAGTTTGTTATTTATAGTGATTCTTCAATGAGAGGATATGGTTGTGTCCTTATGTAGAATGATAGGGTTATTTCCTATGCATCACAACCACTAAAAATTCAAGATCTGAACTATCTTACTAATTATCTTGAGTTAGTTGGTGTAATATTTTTATTGAAGATTTGGAGACACTATCTCTATGGTGAAAATATTTGAGATTTATACTGATCACAAGAGTTTGAAGTATATTTTCTCACAGAAAAAACTCAACATGAGGAAAAGGAGATGGCATGAACTTATCAAGGATTAGGATTTCACAATACACTACCACTCGGGGAAAGAAAATATGTTGGAAGATGATTTGAGCAGAATAGATCATGGAGTTTTGAGAAAAATGAGAGTTTAAAGGGATCATATTTTCACGGATCTAGTAAATATGGATACTAGAATAACCATGGAAAGTGAAACATTAATGGTTTTTCAAATGTTTGCCAAACCATCTTTACTAAAAAGGATAAGAAGTTCTCATGTTGTTGATGAGGAGTTTCAAAAGAAGATTAAAGCTGTGAATGATGTGATATTGAGTGACAACGTATGTGAAGATGGAATATTGAAATTTGGGAAGAGACTTTGAGTTACCTATATACCTGATATAAAAAATTAATTTTTGTATGATGCTCATAGTTCCAATTTCTCTATACACCCTAGGAGAACCAAAATGTATAGAAATATGAAGTAACAATTTTGTGTCGGCCAACATGAAGAGGGAGATTTATGATTTTGTGCCTATATGTATTATTTTTCAACTTGTGAATGCTAGAATGAGACACTATGGGGGAGTCTTCCAACCTCTTCTCATACCTAAGTGGAAATGGGAAAATATTACGATG
Organism: Viscum album; assembly: GCA_963277665.1. Taxonomy (NCBI): domain Eukaryota; kingdom Viridiplantae; phylum Streptophyta; class Magnoliopsida; order Santalales; family Viscaceae; genus Viscum; species Viscum album. The sequence continues at coordinate 559,679,411 of OY728147.1, read as the reverse complement.
GACTTTTTTATGGGACTACCAATGACTCCTAGAAGGAATGATGAAATATGGGTCATTGTTGATCTTCTAACCAACTCATCACATTTTCTTTCTATAAGATAAGATTTAACACTTTAAATTATATCAAGACTATATATTAATGAAGTTGTGATATTCAATGGAGTACTCCTATCGATTTTTTATGATCCTGATCCATGTTTTACATCAAAATTATGGAAAATACTTTCGAAATATCTAGATACTGAACATTGTTTGAGCACATCCTACCACCCCCAAACTGATGGACTGTCATAATGGACTAGTCATACCTTAGAAGACATTTAGAGATCATGATCACTTGACTTTCAAGGTGTGTGGTAACAATATTTACCTCGGGTAGAATTGTCCTATAATAATAGATTCAATTCAAATATTCATATAGCACCATATTAAGATTAATACGGAAAGAGATGTCTCACACCAACCATTTGGGATAATGTTGGTGATAGAAAACTAGAAGGTGCAGAACTGGTAGAGGCAACGATGGAAAAGGTGAAGGTAATCCAAAACCACATCAATGTAGCTCAAAGTAGGAAGAAGAGATATATCTATAACATAAAAATGAATTTGTAATTTTTGGTAAGAGATCATGTTTTATTGAAGGTATATCCATGGAAGGGTGTTATAGTTTTCGGTATGAAGTGAAAATTAAGTCCCAGGTAAATCAAACCATTCAAAATTCTAGAATTAATTAGTGATGTTGCTTGCTGTTTTTCGATGCCTCCAAGTCTCTCCAATGTTCACGATTTGTTCCACATATCTCTATTAAGAAAAAACTAGCCTAACCTAACGCATATACTCACCTATGAAGAAAAAGAACTGGAACTCGATCTGTGTAATTGCAAAGATCCTGCAATGGTTTTTGATACAAGGGAACAAGTGTTGAGAAACCGGACGACTCGTTTGGTAAACTTTCTATGGAGAAACCATAAGATGGAAGAGGCAACGTGGGAACCCATGGAACTTATGATGAAGAACCACCAGAGTCATTTTATGCAGTAATATTCTTGAAATTTTGAGGACGAAATTATTTGAAGGAGGAGAGAATGTAACACTAAAGCTTTCACGGTACGCTTCTCTTTGAATTACACAATAGTGTGTGTGGTACACAACTTCAAGTTCTAACACACCACAACCAATAAAACTAGACTTTATGAATAATAATTCACACTTTTGGAAATATTATAAATTTTATCATTCAAAATGGACTTCATTTTTAGATTCGGAGTATCAAAATTAGTTGTGGGTGAATTTTTTGTATTTTTCTAAGAAAATTAAATTTTTGATGAATAATGAAAAACATGAGTTATAGTTTAAAATAGAATTTTTATTTAAATAATTTTTTATTTTATTTAAATTTATTATAGGTAAAAATAGATACAAAATACCTATATGAGATCAATGTAATTTATTGGAGTCAGTTTATAATAATATTAGATATATAAATATTTTAATGAGCATTTTACTGTATTTTTCCCACCTCCATGGAACATTTTAAAATTTATATAAAACCTAATTTTAATTCTTCTATAAGATGAATTTCAAAAATCCAAGATATAGCAATTATATCAGTTTAAAAATTTGATTCAATAAAATGAAAATAATTTTTGGTGAATAGTAAATATTTATTTTTGTTTACCATGGTTAAAAGTAAAAATAGTATTTAATGATAAAAATGAGATTATTATTACCTTAACTAATTTCCTAATTCTATTGGATAAGTGTAATTTAAACAAAAAAACATATGAATAAAATATGATCTTTTAGGTCCACATGGATTAGATTAGGATATTTATTATTATTTAATTAAAAAAAGAGTTAAGAGTGTTAAATTCAATGTTTAATAACTAATCCGTTTTTAATATATGGTTAAAAAAAATAAATTCAACTATTTATATTAATTAATAATCTAGAAATATTTCCTACATAATGGAATTTTATTTATATTTTCTTGACATTAAGTAAATTAATTTATTTCGGACACTATGATGATGCAGTAATTACCTAATTAATGAAATATTGAAATATATGATATTATAACATTGCCAATAAATGTAATTTGAGAAATTTTATAAAATAAACTAATTTTTGAGTTTAATATGACATGTTAGGGTTGGTTATATGTATATTTCCTGATGAAATAATGTTGTTAAGAATTATGAAAACAAAATACCAAATATTGTCAAAATAGAAATAAAATATTTTTTAAAACAAATATTATATTATTAATTGATATTTTATTCATAAAAATCTACGGTTTGGCCAAAAGACTTATATAATTATAAGTGTATCATTAATGAACCACATGGGATTCTCTTTGTGTTTTATAGTATGTTTATTAACCCTATAATATAAATATACAAAGAGTCGGGGTAAATGTCACACTATTTAACTAATATTTAAATCTAAACGATAAGGTTAATATGTTGACCCAAACTTATTTAAAACCTAGAGGATGAGTTTTTTTTACCCATACCCACCATAACATTTAAATAATTCATTTTGGATCATTTAAAAACCAAAAATTATTTTATTATAAAATAATATTTCAAGCTTTTCATATGGTTTCAATCACCCCTCTTATAAAAGAGAACTCCACCTTCCCTCTATTTCACACATTCAAAGCCATTTTGATCGGCCAAACCCACAAAAAATACCCTCTCAAATATCCTCCATTCATCCTATAGAAATTCTTTAATTCATAAATCTATCCAATGGAGCCCTTTTGATCAAATTAAAATGAAGAATCCGAAGAAGAGGTAAATATATCACCACCTCTTTCATGTTCCTTTCTTCATCCAATTCCTCTTTCATTTTTGTTTCCATCATAAAATAATAACTACATTATATTCTGTATACTGTGATCTTAATATAAATATGGTACAACCATACTCATTATTCTATCCATCCTTTGAATGACATGTCACCATGCATTTGTACGTTTAGCTTACTGTCTCCACGTCGTGGTGTAATTGTTATTCAAAAAATTATTATTTTGATGAGTATAATAATGATGAGTAATTGATGTAAATAATAAATATAACATGTTAATGATTATGTATATATTATATACCATCCAATTATATATTATTTTAATATCAAAATAATGATATTTTCGCTCGTGCGTACGTACGGATTACCGTCTCCACGAACGTGATGAGATTCATTCCCCATAATATCAATTCAGGAATAAATTTAATTAGTTGATGAAAAATATTTTATAAATACTTAATATCATTATTAATATAAATAAGATACATCCAATCCATAACAAACATTACTTACATAACAAATCATATAAAGGAAAAAGAATCCTTAAACCCCCAAAACGATGATATTATAAAATATTATCGATAAATAAAAATTAAAATATCATATATGATATCATATTAATGTATACGATTCATGTATAAATTAATAACAATTATTTGACCATTATATATAGATTTTAACCTACCCTTGACCAAGGAAAGGTACAATGTAATGGTAATTTTCAGAATTTTTTCATTATCTGAGGTTATTTATACATAATTATCTACAGTGACCTCTTTATCATCAACATCCATGCTTCTTAAAAAACTATTTCAAAACATTTTTACTATTCACTAGACAATGGGTTAATGTAATTTATTCCCTTTTTGACCTTATATGTTTTGAAAGTAATCTTTCCATTATTTTCCAAACAACACACATTTTTCCCTTTTTGAAAAATTTAAGTTAAGAATGTTTTTTTAACTTATACGGCAGGTGCAGTTATTTTCCACCGTTATAACATCATCGAAGATTCCCATAAAATTTAATAAGAATATTTGCAAAATAATTTTTTCATAAATTATTTTAAAATAGAAAGAGATATTTCACTAAATAGGTTTTCATTTCTTCTAATTCAACATCCTTTGATTGATTTTAAGCTTAAATGATGTTTATTTATTATGATAGAAAAATTGCATATTGTATTTAAGGTTTCTTGATTTTTTTGACTATATATGTGTTATTTTTACACCATTCATGGTTTGTGGATAATGTTTATAAATTTCGTATTCTAGTTTTAATACTATTTTTTATGGTAAGTTAAATCCATTTCATATGAGGAATGCATTCGAAATTTAAAGTGATGGGTGGAGGCTGTTATAGCTCCTCTATTAATTGCTAGGTCTCAAGAGGCAATCTAGTTTCTTTCCACAAGGCCATGGAAAAATTTTATTTGTAGTCTGGGAACAATGCCTTGACTATTTTATTATAAAAGTCTAGCATTATGCATTCCATCACTATGAAAGTGGCTATTGATATTACATGTGATTATTCTACTAAATGAGTTTCAATGTGAGTAAGTAAATTGAATTATTTTTTTTTATATTTTCCATATTCCGATTAATTTTATGTCAAAAAGGATTTTGTTTTAGTTTTATACATTTCCTTAAATGATTTTGCGTATTTATGAAAGTTTCTGTTATATTGTTATCCATACCGATAATTTGACCTCACCATTTTCTATGTTTTATTTTTCCCATGATGCGAAGATGTATATTATGACTAACCTATAGGGATAGACTATGCGATCTCAGTGTTGTCCATGGAAACAATTTTTCTGTAGTTTTCTATTTTTTTATGTAATGTATCCCTAATGAATGTATCATGTACATACAATTCTACTAAACTAATCGTTCTTTCGAGACATGATCTTTCATGATCATGCCAATGATACGTAAAAATGCAGCGACTCTAAGATTCTAGGGTTGGGGAATTACAAATATATGTTAATCAATCTATCCCATTGGCGAGGCTACTATGACTACTCTTGTTGTGGTTAGTTATTTTTGTATAACATATCCTCTAATGTATAAGTGATCATATTAACACCCAACCGTCTACAAAAACCAGATGATAAAATTCCCAATATCTATGAATGTTCACCCATATGAAGGATTTCATAAGAGTATCATTAGGGATGATTATTATTACATTTAAAAAGATTTATTCTGGAGGGAAATCAAGGGGAAATATATGGGGTTAGAGGATCACATTGGCATGTGGTTGGGTATGTTTGATTTCCCACCATTTATCCATAATTCTCATCATGTAGTGAATATTAGTGGTTGGGAAGTATTTAAAAATATATTTTTGAGGTTTGAATATCTATTCATTAATGAAAAATATTTACATTCAATCATTAATTCATGGGTCTACCGACCAAACCAAGAATACATCTTTCTAGATTGGAGGCATTAAGAATATAAATTGAAATATCCTTACTATATAAATAGAAAATACCATAATAAATTAAAAAAGGTTATTAATTAATCATTTGGATTATACCAAATTCACATTCTATATTATTTTAATATAAAAAATGTTGGTAAAAATCTTATGACATTGGTTGGCTAGTAAAGTTACTAAAAAGATAGCACTATTTATTTCTAACAATAAGAAAATGTTATAATCCTGAAACCACAACAATAAATAAGACTCTTAAAAGAAAATTCAAATAATAGATAACATTTTTAAATATCATAATTGACTAGTTTCGATGATGTAGAGTAAACTTATCATTAATTTTATTGATAGTGTGAATACATGATTTGTGTTTCAAAATATTTTCTCTTGTAAGTAAAATAATATAGTCATGGATTTAGAAATATATTAGTTGTTTTCTAAATTTTATTTAGTAATACTAGGAATGTTTCTCACCTCATGAATTATCTTATGATAATATTATATATAGCATCATCATAATCCATTTTCAGTAAAATTTGGAGGGAAATAACAAAATATCAAATGATAAACTCTCATGTTCTATTGTTTTTTATTCAGATTCTGAAAAAACAAAATTAACTATTAAAATAAAAACATAATTTGTGATTGAGTTCATACATTAATCTAAAAAATTGTAGAAAACATGGAGATACTTCTCTCAGAGGTCCACCAACCATAATAAAATTCAATTTCTATAATCTTATAAGATCACAATTTTACAATTCATATGATCATCTTCAATAAGTCCACTCAAGTTTTTTAAATTGTTTAATGTCATGTTTACTAATTAAATAACTGATTTAGTGTGATAAGTAATGTTACAACCTCATCTATGTTGATTATTATACTATAGACTACCATAATATTCAGTATCTTTACTTCACATCTTCATCCTAACAACATGCTATCAAATAATCATTGACACATTTTCATGTACACGCATAGTAATGTAATCATAATTCCCAATTCTGATAAATTTAATTTCAATTATTGTATCCTTATCCACATATATCTTAGCATAAAATTTTGATAAATAGTTGTCTATAGAGAAATATATATCCAATTATAGAAATATTATACACCATTATGATAGGAAAACCCATTTCCAAACCATCAAATTCAATAATAATTATTCTATCCATTTCATTAATTTGCAAATCAACTACTAATACATCATAAATGCCTCTCCAAACTCATAGAATATTCACTATATCTGTGGTAGGCCATGAAGTTGTAAATATAATGAAATGAATTCTTCATCACAATAATTTATAAAAACATTAAAACACATAATTAAGAAAATTAAGATATATAAATGAGTAAATTTCATGAAAATCATAATAACGATTTAAAATATTCAATATTTTTTTCATGTTTAGTGATGATAATCATAGATCACGGAGGGCCTGCAATGAAGCCTCCAACTAATCGAATAGAAAACATAAAGATATTTTTCCTACAAGTAACATGAAATGTCAAGTTTATTATTTATCAAGTTTTGTCTTAAAACAAAAACATATGGTTTGAAAATATCTATGAAAGAAAATTGAACAAAATTAATTAACTAATTAATAATCATGACTGAGATAAATAACATAATACAGTCATGGAATGAATCAAGAGGAAGTATCAATAAGATATGAAGTAGGAAGAATAAATGGTTCTCCATGATATAGAAATATTTAAAGAATAATATCCATGAATATAAAGGTTGTGATGTCATCTTAACACACATGCACCATCAATCCTTTCTAAAAATCATATGATAACACAATCACTTTATGCTACACAATATTTTAATCATCACTATTGTATTTTTATTTTGTTATATCTATGGTTTTTGTAATGCATCCAGGACCAAACATATGTTGCTTATCATCTAATTTCACATAGAAATATATTATAGATAATCAAAACCAATGGAGGAACAACATTTTCTATTATCGGCACCAAAATGAACATGAAATTGTAATAATTATGTAAAAAATGTTCTCATTGCATGTTCAATGACCGAACCACATATCTATGAAATATTTTCAATATAATTATTAAAGTTGAGTTTAAATGAAAATAATTGATCAAATGGATTGAAACTAATTTGAAGGAAGGTATGTGAGCATTTTCCATGATTTAATTGGTAGTGGAAGAGAATGACAATTGTGGAAATGAGATTACACGGTTTTATGAAACATATTCCCCCTTGATGACCTAAAATCGAGCACTAGATTATATTTATTTATAATTATTATTATTTAATCAAATATTATTATATTAATATCAAGAATTTCAAGGGTTAATAAAAAATTTATTTAAATAAAATATAATTTAGTTTTTAAAAATTTTATTGAAAAAAATATTATAAAATATCAATTTTGAGGTTTCGTCTCGGAAATAAAATTATGTGGTTGGGTTGTAATTTTGATAATCAGAAATTTTTCTTTTTTATTAAATAAATAAATAAATCATTTTCCTTATTTTAATGATTGATTTAGTTTCTCAAAAGGTAATCATAAATATTTTCAACTGAAAAACCTATATGTTATAATTTTGATGATGTTTTTTTAAAATCAATAAAATTAAAAAAAGTAATCTTGGGAAATGGGTATTTTACAAAAAAAATTGTTTCAGTTCAAAAATAATAAAAATTGAAATTTATTTTTATTTTTTAAAATGGTGATTTAACAACAATTTTAATTAATATTATTTATATAATATGTTTTCATTTCAAACATTAGTAAATACCTCCCACGTATGAAATAAATTACAAAAAAATTTCATTCCCAAAATCAGTTTCCCAAATATCTTTTTAGAAATATTAATATTTCATTATTTCATTATTTTTTAATTAATTCAATAACTATAATGCGTATACACTTTTAATGAACATTTTTTCCTAAAATTACAAAATTATATAAGTGAGATCCAAGAAAACAATATTCATTTAATTTTTTATTAATAATTATTTGATTGAAATGAAATTTGATTTATTTTGTTATAATAAAATTGAAATATATTTTTTATATCATCTAATGTAATTTATTAATATTATTTTTTTAACAATTAAAAAAATACTTATTTATTATTCTATAAGAACAACAATATTTTTACGGTTTAAAAGATTTTTATTAGTTTTTTAAAAAAGTTAATTATTTAAATCTCCTTCCATTCTAGTTTTGGCATGATACATGTGGATCATTAATCACCATGAATGTATATCTACGTAATTGAGTTAAATTTTTCAATTTAGTTCATTATTCATAATTTTCAGCATATTTAATTTTTAGATGAATTCTGTAATAAATAATTATAATTTTTAAATTTAAAAAAACTCAAACCACCCTACACAAATTTAAAACTACATATAATAATATCAAAAATATTCCATAGCATGATCCGAATTTTTATGAAAAAATGGTCAAACAAATATAAAATCATGAAAAAATATTCTCACCCTTTAGAATATTTAAAAAACATAGACATAATGTACCTAAATGATCCATTCATTGAAAAAACCCAATGTAATATTTGGGGATTCCTCAGATCCCCCTGTCAAAATAATTCATATCTACCTCATTAAACATGCATCTAAATTTTAATATTATTTTTATTATTTCCAAAATAATAAGGAATGATAGGAATTTTGAATTATCCGTTATCAATATCGTCTCCAATCACAGTGTAATGATCACGGTAAACACCAATGATTGGACTAGGATTTAGAACCCATTTATTTGATCTAAATTCCACTTCTGATTTCATGCATATACTATTTTCAAACCCTGAGGAGTTCTATGGGGATGCTTGAGTAGGGGTTGTTGTAGAGTAAATACATAGATAACAACCATATACAATGAACATTGATGAACCAAATGGATGGGGAGAGGGAATGGTGTGATTATAGAAGATAACCTCGTTGATGTTGTAGTTTTGATCAATATATATCTAGATTCATATATCCTAAAATCCACCTAATGTTTGATAAGGTTCATGAGATAGGATGACTCTGCCATTATCGAATCATCCCCTTGAGGCTACTTATATATCAATTTACTTTGTGGATGATTTTTTTCGAGCAATATATCATCCCATGTATAAATTATCTGATTAGAATTCGACACAATATGATGATTATCTAATTACGTGATCATTATTGAATACCATACCTCAGTGTATGGATCAAATTTGGGTAAATATTGGGTATATTGGGATGAAATTTACAATATGGAGTCCAAATGAAAATCTGTGATAAAAATTTAGGCTAATAGATACCACTGGGATCTAGTTGGTTATACAACATTGTCTTTATATTGGCCAAAAATCTCGACATGTATTGTATCAAATGTGTGGGTAATTATTTGACCAAAATATACCATGTTTCAATATCAAATATTCTTAAAAATGGATTTCTTTTCTTATTTTATTCGATGGGTATCCATACCAAACTATTTATCCCTTCTCGAAGATAAGAAACCAAATAAAATATCTTTTTCTATTCAGAATAAATTATAAATAGAATAACAATTATCTTTTTTTTCAGTAACATTTATATGGATGTAGAAAAAATCAATTTATATCCTCTCAAGATCCCAATTTTTTATTATGATTATTAACAACAAAAATGACAAATGTAAGTAAAATATAAGTAAGGTATTTACTGATTAATTTCCATTACATGATGAAATATAGTACATAAAACTGATTAAGGGGGTCTACCGACCACAATAAACATTATTTCATGGATGTGGTCTGATTTTCAATTGAAATTTAACCATAACCTTTATTTTAAATGACCAATCTCATTTATAGAGATTTTAAAATTATTATACACATTTATAAAAATGTTATTTGTGTTTATCACTAACATTACCACATATATATCAATCATCATATTCCAGAATACATAAATTTCTAGAGTCTTTACTTTATATCTTCCTCCTCAAGACCTGCTGTAATATATTATTCATTGCTACTTCATGTACACAATTAACAAGGTAATCACCAGACCCATTCATAATACCAGTCATTATAGTTCTTGTATCCTCATCCAAATTCAATAATGGAAAAATTTTAATCCAATTAATTGGGTACAAAAAATTATTTTGGATACTCCAGAATGTATATTGTCACATATGATATGAAAATCCATTTCTATACCAATAAATTCAGGAGAAATAATCCATCCATGTCATAAATTTGAGAAAAACTTATAACTATATCATAATTTCTTTTCAATTCGAATATAATATTCAATAAAGTTGTGTTATGGTAGAAATGTATAACCAGAATGAAATAAATTAATGCTAAAAACAATACAGTTATTCTTTAAAACATCTAAATCATAATGAAATTAATTTTAGAATAATAAATTTTATATGAAATCATAATTATCATATAAAACATTAAATATTTCATATGTTTGTGCTTGTAAGAATCCACAATCATGGAAGGATTACAATGAATCCCTAAACTATTTAAAAAAATACAAATATTATCCCAAGAGGTGAGAAGATATTCATATTTTAATTTTTTTATCCATTGGCCACCCATAAACAATAATTGATTTTTAAAAATATCCTTTATTAAAAAATTTATTATATAATGATTACTTGAGGGTAGAGGAAATTTCAAAAACTACACATGGTGAGAATTTAGAGGATGTATTAATATGTGATGAAATATAAAGACTAATATTATCAAAAAGATTAATGAATTTTAAAAGAATACTCTCCAAACCCATAATGGTACTCATGTCATCTTCAACCACAACCACCCTTAAAAAATTTGTAAACTCATCTATGAACACATTTACTTTATGTGATCCTTGTCTACTGATTGTCACCAGGATGTTTCTATTTAATTGTGCATAGAGTTTCTAAAATGTAGCCATGCCCAAACCTATTCCACCTATCAAATACCAACTATCCGGTAATAATTTTAGAAAATGAAAACCAATAAATCAATAAACATTTCATAGATATTTACATACACATGTTAGAAATTTCAATCAATATGGATCCAAAGTTCATATGTTGATTTTGAAGGAAAAAATTATATAATTGAAGTAATTTTTATATACTCCCAAAATATGTATTAAAGTATAAACATTGTATCAGATTATTTTATACTGATTTGGAGGGATATGTTTAAGGATTGAGATATATTGAATGGGATTTTAAAGAAGATGAAACTTTGAAAATCTATATTAGAGTAGTTTAAGAATGAAACCACTTTGATGTTTACCTTAAAACATAGATTTATATTTATTTATTTATTATTATTATTTTAATATTAATGTGAATTAGTAAAAGTATATAATTTAAAGGTTTCATAGTATATATATATATATATATATATATATATTAATAAGAAAATTCTAATAATTGGTTTGATCATTTGATTGTTTTTTAAAAAAATTATCTTAATTTATCCCTTTTTTATTTCTTCATAAAAATTAAATAATGTTTATAGGTATGAAATAAATATTGACCTTAAATAAGTAATTTAAAAAATTATATATTAGGTTTACTATTACTGTAAACCAATAAATTATTATTTTATATTTCAATGTAATAATATATTTTTTTAACATGTAATGATTATAATTTATTTTACAGAAAAATACATAGATTTTTTTATAGATGTTATGTTTTATAAAACATATTTTTGATACTAAATTCCAGAAAATTGTTATTTTATAAAATCAAATTATATTATTTCAAAAATTTCCTAGAAAATATTATTTGAGTTTTTATAAATAGTGATTTCTAAATATTGTAATGGTAAAATTATTTTAGAAAAAATATTTTACCACATAAGTATCTCCTCCCACTATTAGAAAAATTAATTTTTACATCCAGTCCCATAATCAGTTATAAATTTAAATTATATTGAAAATTAAAATATATTGTTTTTTTAACACAAATAATCTATAAATAACTGATATTTTTATATTATTTTTTAAAAAAATTAATTTTTCCATCAAAAAAATAAACATGTGACATCCTAAACCATCAATGTTGTCTGATTTCATAAAACATGTTATTTTATTGAATTGTATTTTCAATTTGTTCTTATTATAAATAAAATGTAATATATTCTATACTTATTATCAATTAACATTTTAATATCCATTTTTATAAATTTCATAATAATTTATTTTCTATGTTTAAAAAATACTAATTAATATGCTACAAAACATGTTTCATGTTTTTTAAAATAATATACATATAAATATTCAATTTATTCATATTTTTTGCGAGAATCATGTTGTATAATGATAATAACGATGATAATGATATTTTATCGAATTAATCTTTTATTATTTGTTACATTTTGAATCTTTTCCATTATATTTAATTCTTTTATATATTTTAATATATTATATAGTCATTAAAAATTATTATCACATAAAAAAATATAACCTAAAAATATGAAAAGAAGATATAAATAAAATAATAACTAAAAAAATTCAATAATTTTATCCAAAAATTGGGGACAATTTACGAAAAAAAATATAAAATGATTGAAAAATTTCCCCACACTACAAAAAACAAGAAAAAAACATATCCATGAATCATATAAATGTATAATTCATTGAAAAACCCCATTGAATAATTAGGTATTAAAACACTCCCATTATCAAAATAATCTATATTTTCCTCATTCAACATAACTATCATCTGTGATATATTTTTCTGATGACAACATACATTGAAACAACATTAATTTTGAATTACCCAAAACCAAACTCCACCCTAACCCCCTGTGAAATGGTCTGAGTTTCAACTAATGCTTATACCCAGAACATGTTTTCATTTAGGGGAACTAAAATCCCTAGATAAGTGTTATCTTATTCAATCAGTGTGAACATTATGTGGGGTGGGGGAGTCCATGTGAGACACTAGAGTGGGGTCTGGTGATGATTATCCAATGAGACAAACTTTTTATCCCATGCACATGGATGAAACAAATGGATGAGGTGAGTGATGGGTGTGATCAGAGAAGACTCTATAAATGAAGCCACTATCATGATGTATAATTTTTAGGATTTTACCAGCCTAATAACTTCTATTTGATTGAGACATGGCCATGAATTTGGATGGATGAATGATAGTGAATCATCCCCTTAATGATTTTACAATGGGTTTTTGGATGCTTCTATTTTTTTAATATATATTCCAATGTAACATAGCTCAGACTATAATTAAACCCTCTTGGATTAATATAGGATAACATTTCCAATATTTATGAAAGATAACTCGTAGGAAGGATGACTCAAGGGAATCATTAGTGAATATTAGTATGATATTTCACACTAATCATCCTAAAGGGTAATCATGGGTCAACCTTTAGGCTGAGAGGAGCTCGCAGTGTTGTAGTAAAAAATACATCCCTACAACTTCATTAGCCTTAAATATCCATCTGTACTGCAACCATTTATTGATGAGGGGTTTTAACAGAACCTTTCAGATTTGAATATCAATTCTCCTAAGAAAAAGTATTTATATTCAGATTTTAGTCAACATATCCTCCTTCAAAAACTATAATCCCCCCTCCATTTTAACCATCCACGAATAATCTCTTCAAATATAGCCATAATATCGACATAGTAAAAACAATTATATATGAAAAGGGATATTAATTTTTCTTAAATACCATAAAAAATTCTTCATTCAATTATGTTTTATTTTAAACAATAAAATTGAAACTATTGGATCATTGGTTACATAGTTATTACACTGAAAAAAGATAACAACAAATTTTTAGAAATAATATAAAATGTTTATATTAGTGTCATGTAACACAAAATAATGTTTAAAATTAAATATAAATACTAATAAAACATTTTAATGAACCAAATGTATAATTTTAAATAGTTTTCACACGTGTTTTCATTCCAATGATCAACGGTGTATATACAAAAGTTGAATTACAAAATCAATATGCATTGATGTAAAATTAAAAAATGAGGGGATATAAACAATAATAAGTTGATGGATTCATTTCATCTAGTCAAATAATTAATGCTCATATTATCATGAATTATCAATAAATATAATCCAAATAATAATTTAATGTTAACAATTATATACAAGGATCATACTATCCAATTATACCCTTTCAGGATCCATAGTTTTATATTATATTTATGCCTGAGAAATTTTATATAGGGGGGAAAACCATAATAGGGTATTTACTCCATACATTAAACTTCAATATGTATAACAACATGAGAAAATTTCCCATATAGGTCCCCCAACCACACTACAAATGATTTCTTGGATATAGTCTGGACATCATTTAACTATTCATTTTCATCTTCTTCTATAATTTAATTCACCTTTTTAGGAATTTAATATCATATATATATATATATATATCCTAATTAATAGTGGAAATCATTTTTTTCACTATCACACTCTCATATTTGTTGATAATTAGACTACTCACTAACTAAATATTCAGCCTCATTTGGTTCTGTCATTCTCTGTACGACATACTTCCATATATTATTCACCACTTATTCTCATATAAGAATGATCTAGTAATCACAATAAGCATTTATAATAAAATTAAAAATATTTCATTTATCCTAAATTATATACAACTCTGGATAAAATATCAACAAACTAGTTTGGCTTGGATAAATATATAGACATGTCACGAAATATTATTCTCACTTATGACATGGATATCCATTTTAGGAACAATTAATTCATAATGACTAAATAAATCTATGTCAGGAATATTGAAAACATATATATCAACATTATAACAACCTTTCCATTCCCATAGCATATTTGAATCATTTCTGGAATGAGAGAAATTTCAACTACAATGAATTAAAAATAAAGTGAAAAAAAAATAAAAAAAATTCATACATGAAAATCCAAAAAATAAGAAATTTAAAAGAGTAAATTTCATGTAAATTAAATATATTCACGCACACCATTCAATGGTTTGGTTGTAAGAAAATTTATGAATGGAATATCCATGATGGTGGAAAATAAATCTACAATCTTTTTTAAATAAAAAATAAAGATAAATTTTCAGTAAGTAATAATCACTTCCCAGTTTAATATATGTCTCGTTTTGGCACCAATAAACAACATAGCCCTCGATCAGACTAATTTTATAAGATGAAGAATAAAAAATAACAAATTTTTAATTGTGTCTAGATAATAAAATATATAACACACTTGGATCAAATCAATATGAACTATTTTTATGTGATGGATTAGTTATAAAAATATACTAATCATGATACAATAGTTTGTGAAGAATATTATACATTAAAATCAATTTACTGATGTCATCAACTTCTACAATCACCTTTAAACCTTTCAAAAACTCATCTGACACCATAACAACCTTTTGTGATCTTTGACTACTCATTATCCCCATCACGTTTCAATTTAACCATTGCTGTAGTTTTTAAAACAATATGATTCTAGAACTAATGTCACCTATCAACTATCTAATATATGTTGATGATTTCTGAAAAAAGAAAAACAATGATGGGACATTGACTTATATGGTCAAAACTAAAATGCACTAAAAATTGACATCAGTATGGAACTAATGTTTCTATGGAATGTTCATTGATTGCGCCACAAATATATGAAATAGTAGATATATATTAAAGGAAATTTAATTTAAATATAAACAATGAAACATAGTATTGTGAACTAATTTGGAGGAATACATGAGATCATTGAGAAATATTAATATGTTAGGGAAAAAAGATGGATATCGTATAAGGAATATTACACGTGTTTATGAAACATACCACTCCTAAATGATGAAAACAACGATCATTTTTATTTTGTAATTGTATGTTATTATATGATAATTTTAAAAAATTATTTTAGGATCCAAAATTCAAATGATTCATATCATATTTAAGCAATACATTTTCAAATATTTAAGTTGGGTTGTTTTTTTATTGAAAACATAAT
Organism: Viscum album; assembly: GCA_963277665.1. Classification (NCBI taxonomy): domain Eukaryota; kingdom Viridiplantae; phylum Streptophyta; class Magnoliopsida; order Santalales; family Viscaceae; genus Viscum; species Viscum album. The sequence goes on along the minus strand of OY728147.1, from coordinate 559,663,161 downwards.
CTAAAAATATCAATTTTTATATTTCATATTAAAAATAATATTTAGTGATTGGGGATTCCTTAAAAAAATGTCTTTAAAATGGTAATTTAAACAATGCAAAATAAATTTTACTTATAATGGTGGTCAATAATTTTTTTTATTTAATTGAGTAATATATTTTTAAATATTCCATGTTAATTACTTTCTATAGAAAAAGTGAATAAATTTGTTTAGAGTTGTTTAAAAAAAATAAAAAGTAACTAAATTTGTTATATTATTATTTATATAAGATTATATAATTCCAAAAAATCTAGTATCTAATTTATTATAATATAAATAGTATTTTATAAAATAATCTAAGGGGTAGATTTTTTTATAGAAAAAGATATCATTTTACTCTATATTTACCACCATACCCTAGAGAATTTATAATTTACATTCAACCCCAAAATTATTTTTAAAATATCTATTTGGAATAATTAAATTTTTTTGTCTTAGTTTCTGATAAACTAATAATGATGTATTATTTTATATCATAGAGCTATTTTAAAAACAATTTTTTTAATAAAAATCATAAACAATAGAGGTTTTAAAAGATAATATCTTAACTGATTTATTATAATTAATTAGCCTTTTGAAAATAATTTTCAATAAATTTTTATTAAAACATAAATGATAAATATTTAAGAAATATTCTAACGTCATGATTTAATATGTGTTTTGAAACTAATGAAATATCATTTATTTACGATGTCAAAATGACAAAATATTTTTTCATTTTAAAAAAATGATTAAATTATTTTGGGTGTTGAAAAAATAATTACTAAAATAGGTCAACATTTAACATATCTATTCATATTAGTAAATCCTAAAAATAAAAAATGTTTTACTATATAAAATTATTTTTAAGAATATCATTAAACAAAAAACATAAATATATATAAATATAATTTTAATGTGTATGAAAATAAAATAATTTTAAAAGGTATATCGAATAGTATTATTTTAATTTAAATTAATATAAATAATTTAATTATAAAATATAATAGAAAACAATTATTATAAGATAAGTTTATATAACATCCATTCAATGGTTTTCATTATCAAATTTTGGGTACACATCTCACAATATTCTATTGGTAATTTACTTTTAGTAATAATAAATAATTATTATTTCGTAATTAAAAATTTAATTTAAAACTAACAATATAAATACTGAAATAAAAAACAAATAATATAACATATAATAAAAATACAATAATTATTGTACTTATACTATAATCATTAGAGGATACATCAAAATAAAGGAAACATGTAGTTATGGCCTAGTTAGGAGATACCACACCCACAACATAGTATCTTGGTCACATCACCATTTATCAAAGATTTTCATCTATTTTATTTGAATTTTCAAAGCCCTATTAAGTGTTGATCGTCATGAATTCAATCATTGACCTCCTTTATTTCTCACATAACACCCTCAGGACTAAACCATCAGTATCTGATTAATATTATGTGATAAAAAAAATATATGCAGAATTCATTTTAATTTGTATATTTATCCATATAATTATAAAACTATATATAATAATATTTTTAAGGAATATTTTAAATAAATATATCATATTTATTTATAAATTTTATGCATGTTCCCATATATTTCAATATTCTTACACATTTTTGCACACACACACACAGATATATATCTGTGCCTCCATGGCTACATATAATTGTATATTTTGATATATATTATTTTAAATGTATATATAAATATTTATTATAAATATGATTAGAAACTATATTTAACGATAATTAAATATTTTGAAAAAATACATTTATATGTTATGTATTTTAAAAATATTGGCATAGACATACAAAAATATAAAGAGACAAACAAATATATTTACACACACATGTACACAAATTTATATATCGCACATACTAATGCAAATATTTACATATATTAAAATATACACTTTAATATATATATATTATTTGGGAACCCCACATATTTATATATAATAATTACATCTATAGATGTGTGTGTATATATATATATATGCATTTTATTTTGTGGAATTAAGTGTGTTATTTTTTTCATCTAATAGAATGAATAATAAATATTTATTTTCATATGTTTTATATGTCTAAAAAGAAATTTTTCTGTAAATATTCTTAAATAATAATCTGTATAATTGATTATTTATACATATATATTTAATTATAATAGCACTAAAATATTTTAATATTAATAATACGGATACTATAATATCCACATGAACGTATGAATTGAAAATAAATCATGCATTTACTAAAAAAATAATACTTCTTAAAATGGGCAGGAAATTCAATCAGATATTAAACAAGAAGAGATTCCTAAGAAAATGATTTATTATAAGTTCATAAGATCCACTTATCTATTAAAAAACATTTAATGGGGTATTCCCAATCAGCATGTTGTATATCTTTTCATAGGTATCAATTTTATATATGGAAGAGGCTTATCAAAAACCCAAATAAAATGATATTTTATTTTTTATTTCATGTTAGGTATCTAACTTATATTTTTAAGTTCATTATTTTTTTGAATTTTTCAATAACATCTTTATTCAATAAAAAATACGGAAGACTAGTTTGGAAATTTTTAATTAATCTAAATTTCAAAATAATTTTATAAGATAAATTTCTTTTAAAATCTTATATATTAAGTGGAAAATAATATTTAATGTTATATGAGTCATTTAAATAAAATATATACTTTTTATATCCATATATATATTTATATATTAAAATAATTTTTTTAATATATATATATAAATTTTGTTATTTATGAAATATAAATTTTATTAGTTCTAGAATATCCCTGAATATGGTCACCATTAATCAATGTTAAGAAAAATCTATAATATATTTCCATTTTTTCATAGTCAGTAAATATAACTGACCAATGCTTGGTTGAATTTTTATTTGTTAGCACTAAAAAGTAGTTAATCATAATAAAAATCTATTTCTAGCGATTAAAAGGCATAAAAATTAATATACACAAATATTTAGGAATGTGACAAGAAGACCCACCATTTTAAATGGACCCAATGTCCGTTCAACCTCCCAGTGAGTCCGTACCATTCTTGTACGAATGTATTTAGTCTGGTGCCCATATGTATATATACATGTGTTTCCTCCCATGGTGGAGGAAATTCACTTAAAAGGTTTATTGGGATTTTAACTTAATTATTATGCATAATTATTAAGTGACTTTACTACTCATGAAATAGTTCAAATTCCCAGTAATATAATAAATATATTTAATAGTCAATGACATAACAATTACAATTAGTAATTTATAATATTAATTAATTACTTTTTTTAATCCCTAAAAAATATCACTGTCTTCTTGTCATTTCGTTTCTTATGGTTTTATCACTCTTTCGTCAAGGGATCTAGTCCATACTCGAAAATCACCATACTCAAATACTATTTATATTATGTCACAATAATAATTAAAAGTCATAGTTAACTAGGGATAGAGGTGTGCTACCTACCATGTGGCATGTCCAATTGGCTCTTACCATATTCTCCATTGCTGGCCATTCTCAAAGGTGAGTGGTACTCAACCACTAGCTTCCACATCCATGAAGTCAAATTTATCCATTATGGACTCATGTATTGTTCCAGAAACATGTTGCTGATCACTTTAACACCATAAAATTTAATAATATACATCTTTTTAAATAAAATTAATTTTTTCCATAAATTTCAACATGAAAAACCCAATAGATAAATGATCCTTATTATTATATACCATTTTAACCTAAACATTAAGTTTCCAAGTTTAAATATTAGAATATAAATTATGAAACATTAATGGTTTACACATATATAAAAACCCCATTTATTATTTATAGATTATAAATAAAAATGAAATAATTTGTAAGTAAAAAAATTGTTTTATAAAAACTATAATTACACATTAAAATTTACTACCATTATAAATTAAATTAATCATTATTGGTGGTGGTTAGGTAAGGGTTGGGGTTGTGGTGTGGGGAAGGTCATGGGTCAAGTCATTGAGCTTGCATGTTTGCTGCAATTTTATTCCATGAATTGTGTTCCATAGTAGCAGATGTAACCGATCTATCATATACATTCAATCATTTGATTCTTCTTTCATCGAATATTTTTTTATATAAATGAGATAAGATGAAATAAAATTTTTTATAAAAAAATATATTGTTATAATAAAATGTTTCGTTTCGTTTCCCATTCATTTTAAAAAATTGTTTAGTCACTTATTTTGATTGAAAAAGATGTTTAAAATATCTAATTATGAAGATCATATTTTGAATTATTAAGAGTATATTCAGTAAATATATCCCGTTATTTCATATAAACATTTACAGTTACTATAGTACACATTATTCCCCTCAATAAAAGTAAAATAAGTAATATAGGGTTAACATTTTATGATAATACCTTAATATTATTCCGAAATAATAAATTATCATATTAGATGGGTATAGTTCTAACTTATTAATCAGTGTCTAGAATATATTTTTAATTGGGTTAACTTTTTTTTAATCTGAACTCTTGATTAATTTAATAAAATAATAAGTACACAAGGTCAATATTTGGACCTTAATATCTATAAAATTTTTACACTAGCATAAATGGAGTTCATAATTTGTTATAAATGTTTATTCATATGATAATTTTGTAAAATTTTAATTTATTACTTATATTTTTTTTCAAAATGATTTAAAAATTTAAAAACTAATATATTAAATGTTTAAAATTATTTTCCATGAAAATTTTAAAAACATATGACATATTAGTGATGTTTGAAAATATTAAATTTTGTTTCTATATTATTATTATTCCAAATATTTTAGAATAAAATGAATTGATCAAATATTAACAATAATGATATTTAGTAATAAATAATATCTTATTAAATGCTTTAAAATTAATCAAAATCCAATCAAAAACAATGTAAATGAAACATGATTAATCATATCAACCATAGTCCTTAAATAATTAATTTATCCAAATATGGTAATGTACTTAACATTTTATGTTTTAAATATTTTCTACCATTATAAATGTAAAATACGATTAATGGAGTAGAAAATTAAAAATATATCCTTTACAATGATACAAAAACATATAAAAATTTCATTGTATATTTTTATTTCAAAACAATCCACATTTCAAATAAATCATGACTATTTGGAATAATTATAACTTTGAATGAATTTATTATATTTTCATATTTTATTAACTTCCAAGCATGTCTTTTAACCCTCTTATAAAAGGAAACCAAGCCATTATCTTCTTCAAAAAAAAATTGACCCTTCTAGAATGAAAAATACATAGAAAATAGACATCTTATCCATAAATAGGTTTATTATAAAATTTCATATCTTCCCACAATACCAAATATAAGGTTATTAAGAGGAGATCCAAAGGAGTTCTGTAAATGAAGTTGTAATCCCATTAACCAATCAATTTTTTTTATTGTTTTACCTAGTGTAAATATTTTTTATTATCAATAAAATAATATAATTAGTATACTAATTATACTGAAATTTATTCTGTTGATGAAACCACCATTGTTCACCAACTTTCCCAACAAATGGGATGTGAAAGTATCACTCGGGAATACATACGACATACCATCTCCTCATTGAAAATAAATTCACTTTTCATAACCATATTTTATAATAGTAGTTTATGTTTTATATAATATATATTTTTATATATTTATATTATATTTATTAAGAAAATATTCTTCTAAAATAATAATATCATATATATATATTATTTACATACAATATGCTGTTAAATGAAATGTCATCTTGTACATACATGTGGGTTTCTAGCTTCATGAAATGACATGAATTCTATTTTATTTATTATTAACAAGGATTGTAATAATGATGAATTCTATAAAGATATTTGGTTTCATGATATAATAATGATTTTTAAAGGTTAGTTATTTTTCACAATTCTTTATTTCCTTCCATAAATGAAACGAAAACATTGATTATGTGTGTCTACGGACTAATGTCTCCATAAACGGTGAAACTTGTTTTTTCTATAAGTTGTAATGATGGATCTAAATATTTATTTAATTAAAATATATGACATTTGAATACATAATAAAAAAAATTATATAATGAAACCACGATCAAACTACAAGAATCCTAAAATCCATAATAGAATTCTCATGAAGAATGAAGCCTCTAACACCCTAATACAAAAGTTTTAAAGAGGATTTATTATTAAATGGGTGTTTAAATGTTAACTGAGGAAAAAATATGATATTATATTTATATAAATTAAATTGGTATAAAATTTTCATCAATATAATATTATAATAAAATATTTTAATGCAATATTGTATCAAATTGAAGATGTGAAAAGGGTATTGTGTTACCATATTATTATTTATCATGAATATTTATTATTTTTTTATGATAATGAACTATTATGATATAACTCTCTTGAAACTCATATTTTTTTCCTCTCATTAATTACGCTGAATATATTTTTAAATTTTATTTTTATCATTTTATCTACTCAATAGACCGCAATAATGCATATAAGTAAAAATTAAATTTTCTCCATTTTCATGAAAATAGTTTTTTATAACAAGTTTTTCTAATATATTTTACTATTATTATTTAAATTCATTTTAACCTTGTATTAATGTATTAAAAATGTTTGAAAATCAACTTCATGTAATTTTACAAACAAGGTGGTATTTATTGTTTTACAATAGTGTGAGAAGAATAATTTCATTGAAATTATATAGAATGGACCAAATTTTAATCCATCATGAATAGTAAATTATTAATAATAACATAAAATTTTCAATATATTGTTTAAAATATAAATTTTACTTATTAATTTTCGAAATTATTTGATTTTAAATATGTGATTTAATTGTATAAATGGTATTTACAAAACAAAAGGTTTGATGTGATATTTTAAAGTAATTTTTCCACATTGATAAAATCAATGGACGTTATTTAATTTATGGCACATATATTATCAAATGATACTAGCCTTATTATTTATCTGTATGGTTTACATTAATGATAAATATTTTTTTTACAAAACATTTATTTTTTCCATGTGTTTTTCTATGATGAAATGTTTATGTAACCTACATGGTCATCCACAAGTTATGATCTAATGAAATGAATTTCAAAACCATTTTATTTTTGGGGGATAATATATTTTGAATCGTTCAAGAACTTTGGGAACAAATATAGATGATATTCATTATGTGATGGGTTGTAAATAAATTATATAACACAACAATTATTTTGGTACTTATGTATATATAATGAGATTATTATGATTGTTACGAGAATAGATCCATGTTTCAAAACTAAATATTTCCTTCATAATATTCATGGTAGTGATCCATGACTACTATGATAGAATAGAGGGTGCCCCCAATGAACTCTAATATTCATATTATTAATCATTTAATACTATGGAAATTAATTTCTATAGATTTGTGTATGCCAAATATGAATTCCATATTCCAACGAGATGCTATCGCGATTTATGTTATTTGATTACATTATGATTGATTACATATGAAATTTCATGATTTATTTAATGTCTCAAGATTGTGATATATTATATGATGGGTATAGTTGTCAATGATCTTCTATAATTCGCATACCATTATACTAATTCTTTGTTTAACTATTCATTTTGATCGCATTTTGTTTACCCAAAATGAAGATCCATGATCAACCTTTGTTATGTTTCCTTCCCCGATGTTATAAATAATGATATTATGTTTGGTATGTCATTGAATATTGATATTTTTGAAGATACCAATGGGTGTTTTTGTAGATATATTATGATCATGTTTCTTATGTTTCCATTTATACCATGATATTTGATATATATGTTTCTGGTATTGATGGTAAGGTTATGTAATGAATATTAATATATTTATATGTAATATAGATATATGAGATGTAAGAGTTAGTATAGTTAGTATCATTGATTGTTTTAGTTAACATTATAAACTAATATGATAAAACATTAGTTATGACCCCTATAATAATCCAATGTATATAAGAATGTACTAAATTACATTAAACAAGGGAGTGTTGTATTATTAGTTAAATTTTACATTGGGGTTACTACCACTGGATGCTATTTTGTAATATAACCCATATAGTTTTACATACCCCGAATATATTTATTTGAGCATATATAATCCATCATTATTGTTCATAGTGAGTTTACCACTACAACAATCTCTGGCTCCATGACTCGGCAAGGACGCAGATCAGTGTAGAAAACGACTTGCACAGTCCTCTTCTGGCCTTCATGCTTCTCCGAGTTGAAGGTTATAAGGATTGGATAAAACCTTTTTTCTACTCTTTGGTACCTAGGCTTTTATTTTGTTGTAACTTACTAGGAAACACAGTGTCATAGTGTAAGAAGTGATCGTATCCATGAATGTATTCGTGCAAGAGGTGTCAGGCATGGGATCCCCCAGCTTTGATGGAAGCCTCTCCACCGTATGCTTCATCATCAGTCAGGGGGCCCTCTACAGAAAATCCCACTACTCGACCCACTATTTGACCACAGTCCTCTTCTATTTCCATAACCCCTCTCACCCCCATCACCTCCCTCACCATGTAGGGTCCCCATCCCATCCATCTGATGACTCCCCGATACTCCCTTCCCCTCCACTCTCTTGTTGAAAAGACATCAATACTTTTGTGCCCCTAATCAATTCTTATCCCCGCTCTGTTTATACCCCACCACCGGCCATGTAGGTCTTCCAAAGGGAAGGATATCTTCCATGACTCCTCTCCCCCATCCTCTTCCCCCAAATCTCCCACACCCTTTTGTGTTTTGTTGGAGATGTCTAACAGCTTCAATGCAGTGCTATATCCAATCTATATAATAGTAAATCATGCTCTTAAATGGAATTTATGAGGGGTCATTCTCCTTCGCAGACCACCAATTTGGAGACTCTCTTGTCTTTTATTTTCTACATAGCTTCAATCAGGATTTAAACTATATATTATTAGAGAAGATGGTTTACCTCTTTAAGGAAGCCAACATGAGGGCTAATATTTCATGGGGCCAGTACCAACCAAAACATTTTATTTTATCATTGATAATTTGGAACAAATGGGGCCTTGGGGGAAGGCTTAAAACATACAACATTTCTTCTGAAGCATCCACCCACAAGGTTACTCTAGTTGTGATTCCTGAGCCCATGCTATGTATGGGTAGGTAGGGTGAGTACAACAAAAGAATGGGTATGTGAAATTTTATGAATTGAGATCCTAGTAATCACCACATCTGAGTCTTTTGGAAAGGAACGATCAGTGTAACAGAACTCATGGTCTCAGGTCATCTTTTATCTGTTCGAGTTGACCAAGGAAACTGGCACTGTTTCTTTTCCTTTGTGTATGCTATGTGTGAGTCAAGGCATCACGATCAACATTGGATGTATCTAATATTCTCCAACCCCAAGAGGGATCCATGAATGGTGATAGGTGATTTCAACACATTCATGGATCTATCAATGAGGATTGTTTGGGATACTTCGCTGCAAAACTATAGTTTATCCTTCTCTTAATTTGCGTCCCAATATGGACTATTGGATATGGGTATTTCAGGTGAAAGGATTACGTAGTGCAACAAACAATGAGGTAACCAGTGCATCTATGGAAGACTATATTTTTGTCTTGGGAACCTCCAAGTACTGTCCCTCTTTCTGAATTCCGAGGTCATTCACACGGTACATGCGCTTTTGGATGATTCCCAGCTTCTTGTTTAGATTAGGGAAGGTACAACAAGGGAAATGGTTTTTTCTCTTCTATAAGTGTTGGACTCAACATCTGGACTCCTTGGATGTGGTGTGGCGGTCATGGATGCTCTCCTTCTTGGTTTTACACTGGGTTTCCCTCCACAACATGCTACGATGCATGATAAATTCCCTTGTTGCTTGTGCTAGTTCGCTTCCATTAGAACAACCATGCCAAGATGATATTTTTATCGACATCGAAGATGTAGAGGCCAGTATGGAGGGGGCCTGGAATGAGGATTTCCTCGTCTCCTTGGGGATCAAAAAAACATCTGAATGAGAAGCTTCATTGGCAGGAAAGACTCTTTCATGAGTGCTCCAAGGCTATCTGGCTCAAATAAGGGGATCATAATTCAACATATTTTCATGCCTACTTGAATGAAAAGTAGTGTGGCCAGGTCCCTAATATTCAACATGAGGATGGAACATTCAAAACCGATCCTAATATGATTTGCGGTAAGGTGGAAGCCCATTTTTTGTTTCTTTACATTACAACCCCATCACATGCATGCACCCGGGCTACCCCAGTGGCCATTTAGAACCCTTCATCTCCATCACCAATGTGATCCCTTCCCACATCAATGCTTCGCTGGGGGAAGGGTCATAGGAGAAGGAGGTTTGAGATTCTATCACGACCTAGAACCTGGATAGAACGTCAGGATCAGACAACTTTCCGGGATCTTGTTTTTTTATCTCATGAACTATTTTCAAAGATGATCTCATTGCAGCAATCCGAGATTTCGTCTATGGGGGTGATATTCCAAGGGTGGATGGTTCCACAACTCTTATCCGCATCCCAATGGTTAGGGACCCTCTTTCATCTCCCACTTCGGGCACATAAGTATGTGAACCATTTCTTATAAAGACATGGTTAATATAATTTACATGATGATCGGCCGTCAAATTCACAACTGGGTATCTGATGAGCAACATGCATTCATTTTGGGACGGTCCATACAATGGGCTATGGGTATTGTTCAATATATGGTTGGATATTTTAATAATAATGTGATGGGGTCATATGCCATCATTAAGGTTGTCATGGAAAAGGCTTATGACCACCTGGAATAGAGTTTTACCATCCATGTTTTCTGAGTAATGGTGTTATCATAATGGATAATTGATCTCATTTTCCGCTGTTATAGCTCGTCGTGGATAATCATTATTTTTTGGGGAATCACTAAAAATTTCTAAAGATTGTTAGAGGGATGATGCAAGAGGGCCCCATATTCCCAAGCATCTTCTTTCTGATACAATAACCACTAAGTATATTCTATTCCTTGATGATTCATTGTGGAAATATTCATATCACTGTGGGTCTCACATCTTTATGAATTCCCATATATTATTTTCTAATGATATAGTCACCTTTATCAATGGCCATAATTAATCCATAAGATGGTTTAATGATAACATGAACATGTACTCCAAATGTAGTGGTCAAGACCTCAATTGTGATAAAATTGTGGTGTAACTCCCAATATTTTTCCTGCATAGGAGTAGGGTTGTGGTTGGGTCCCCCTAGGATTCAGATTTTAGAGCTTTCCTATGAATTAATTGGATTGTATGATATCCCATTCTAGGGTTATAATTTTATTCTTCAACACATTAATCAATAAGATTGTGATCACATCAATAACTGGAAGAACATGATCCAGTCCTTTGGTGGTACAATCTCCCTGATCAACAACGTTCTCTCTTCAATCACCATGAACATTCATTCTATACTCATGGTTCCCAAGGAAATTATCTGTCTATTAGAGAGAATATTCAACTCCTTCCATTGGGATGTTCAAGATGAGGGAAGAATCCATTGGGCTTCATGGGGCATTCTTAATAGATGTTTATAGCAACAAGGATTCAATGAACGAGATGTGGGAAGGGATATGTTATTCCATCAAGGGAAAATAGTCTGGGAAGGGATTGAGGGCCAATTCCTCTAGGTCCTTTTAATCATAATGGAGTACAACATTGGATTCAAATAGACTGGAAGGGCTCCCTTCACCTTGTGGAAATCTTAGCATGATCACATCCAGAGGGTGAAAGACTATTCTAAGTAGATTTTGGGAGGCATAGACATCTCATTCATGGAGTGCAATTGGGGTTCAGGGTTATTTTCTTCCCAAGATACCCCACACCTACCTTAACCTTCAATGAAGCTAGTATGAATCCACCACCGCTCATCAAGGTTATTCTAAACACCTAGAGGATTCTAATTTTAACAGTATCATGTTGGACACATCCCCTAACCATTGTATCTTCACAGGCTCTCCCCTGGGAAGATTCTCGACCAATTATTACAGGCTTTATACTATCCGTCAGCCAGACTCTGACCTTTGGGGGCGACACATCACGAGGAAAACAATCCCTAACAAGTAAACCATTATCATTTGGAGACTACATAATCATGAAATCCCTTCGGATGTGGCTGTCAAGGGAAATGGTGTCCCACTAGCCTCTAGGTGTGCCTGATGTATTTCCACGAAGGAGGATTCCTTGGTCTACATGTTATTTCAATGTGAGTGGGCACGGAACATATTAAGTTAATCGAGAGAGTTCAGGGGTGGCTCTGGGTGGATGAACACTGTTGATTATTTCCTTGGGAAATGATTTGGGGGTGCGGGTAACAGGTGTGAGGAAGAGGATTGTATGTCCCTTCTTTTTGTAAGTTTTTAGACCGTATAACAGGTGAAAAATGTAAAGACCCGCAAATTTCAAGGAAACTTTTTTTCTTAATTTTCTTTGGAATTTTACAAGAGCGCAGCTTCAGACGGCACCTGATTCCGAGGCCCGGTGTGCCCGAAATCAATTTCTGATGTTTGGCTCGGGTACGTTCAGTGAACAGACGAGCGGGTTTTTCTATCTTTTGAAACGGTGCTCGGAATCGAATTCTGAGGGCACCGATGAAATCGCAGCGCCGGTATTTGCTTAGAAACGCCTCTTCCGGAGTTGCGTTTGCTCAGACGTGGTTTTTAAATTTTGGGGCTTTAAGTCAGAAATAAAATAAGTTTGTGCGACAAATTTATTTTATTTCACTTAAGCTGCTCGGAAGCCGCTTGGAAGCCACTTGAACTGAGTTGAACTGGATAGGATGCTATTCAGAAATATTCTACCCCCTTGGTAGGATATTTGTGAGGTGGGGCCCGCACGAGCCCCGCCGTTTCTTTCGCTAAGTAACGCACCCGCGAAAACCCGTCAAAGTAACTGAAAAGTCAACCGACGCGTTTTCTTTAATTCTTAACACACCATTTAATTGGGCGGTTTATTTCATGAATTAAATGGGCTGTTTCATTCGTTGAATTAATTCAACGAATTTAATGGGTCGTTACTTACGCGTTTGCGTTCGTTGGCAAAATAATAAAATAAGACCAACTCTTTCTTTTGGAGGATTACTCGTTGTGCGAGATTCTCTGGGCCTCCACCTTCCCCGCGAAGAACGCGAAGAACGCGAAGAACGCGAAGAACGCGAAGAACGCCGGCGACCGGAATTCGACGACGCACACCGAGATCTGCGACGTCGACGAGCTTTACCCGCGACGTTCTTCGGCGACGCCTCTTCTTCCACGGCCGATCCTCGTTCGGCAACTAAGGTGAGAATCGGATCGTTTAAATTCTCCCTTTTTAAATTTCATGGCAACGAATTTAATTAATTAAATCCGTTTGTTCTTGATCCGGAGATTGGCGACGCGACGCCGGATACCGCGACGACGCGTCGATCCCCTTCTTCCGCGACGAGCGATTCCGCGACGACCTCTCGTCCGACGACGACGACAAGGTAGGGGTTTATTTTTTTTCTTGATGATTCTTTCCCGTGTTTATTCCTTTGAAATAAAGAACCCGATCCCAGAACAATTTTAAATTATTTTAAAATTGTTGATTGGTAGTTTTTATTCCTCCTGATGTTTATGACTAACGCGGAGGGTGCAGATCTAATAAACAAGACCCGGCAACCCTCTGCCGATCTTCCCTTTTTTTGTGCGGATTTGGCGGACGACGAAGAACCGTGCGGCAAGGGCGATCCGTTGATCCCGCAGTGAAGATCGGCCCTCGGGAGGAGAAACGGCGCAGACGGGGGGGCAAAACGGGCCACCGGAGCAACTCCGGCGGCCCGCGGAAGGGGGCGGCGGCGTGGGTCGCCGGCGCGGCGGCGGCGAACCGCCGGACCGCGTCCGCGGTCCGGCCACCCAGCACGCGGCCCGCGTGGGCCGCATTTCTCCAAAGTCGCGGGTCAAACCCGCGGCGGCTCATTCGGCCGCTCGGCCGAAGCCGAGCCGGCCGGTCCGGTCGGCCGGGCCGCGCCCAGGCCGGACCGGACCCAGCCTCGCCGGGTCGGGCCGGGTCGGGCCAACCCGGTTCGGGCCGACCTGGTTCGGCCGACCCAGGGGGGGGGGGGGGGTTCGGGCCGGGTCGCCCCGGGCCCAGAACCCCCGTTTCGGGCCCTCTTCGGTCTTTCGCCCATATCATGGGCCTGGGACCTCCGATTGACGAACCGTCAGCGGCTACGCGATCCTTGGATCGAGACGGTCGTTTCGGTATATCATACTCAAGGTTTCGGAAGACTTTGGGTTCGGCCGGGTTGGTTCGTACACGAAACCAACCGGGCCCTCGGAGCGGAAACGATCATAACTTGAGCTATGGACGTCCGATCGACGTACCGTCAGATTTGGTAGTTTCCTCTAAGTGAGATGGAACTTTTGGAATACTCCGCCCAGGGATCAGACACAGGCGGAGTACGGTCGGGTTGGTTTTGCCCTAAAAACCAACCGGGCCCCTGGGACGAAAATGCCAATAACTCTCAGACCGAGCGTCCGATTGACGTGCCGTCTGTTGCATTGAGATCCTGTTGTCGATACGGAACTTTTGGATACATCAACTTCGGACTACGTGTCAGTTGACGTATCAGCCTCTCGGCTCGTGAAGCGGACCCTCCTAACGAGCTCGCTATGTGCGGGAACCCTAGTGCTGGCTGTGGCTTCGACGACAGAGCAGAGATCCTCCGTGGACTGCGACGACGACAGAGCAGAGATCCTACGTGGACTGCGACGACGAAAGAGCAGAGATCCTCCGTGGACTGCGATGACGGCAGAGCAGAGATCCTTCGTGGACTGCGGCGACGACTGTGCAGAGATCCTCAGTGGACTGCGTCGACTACTGCACTCAGCGATCCTACGTGGAACAGTGCTACCGAACCTGTGTGAGCTGAATCTTCTTTTTACCTTGAGCGGTGGAGCGCTTGGGTGTAGCGGCGGACCCGTGGTACTTGACAGTGGTGGTGCGCTTGGATGCAGCAGCAGACCCTTGGCGGTGGAGCGCTTGGTTGTAGCGGCGGACCCGCGATACTCTACGGAGTGTGTGCGCTTGGTTGTAGCGACAGACCTGCGACGGTGGAGACGTGCGTGCGGAGTACAGAGACCGTGTAGATGACTGAGACCTGACGACTGCTTGTCCGACTCGACTTGGAGTGAGTCAACTAGCCCAGTGGACGGAGCGCCCAGTAGTTGGCAGCAGACCCACGGCGGACGGAGCGCCTGGTAGTTGGCGGCAAACCCGCGGTACTCGACAGGAGGAGTACCTCAGTAGGTTATCTGGGTGAGCGCCCGATATTGGGCAGCAGACCCTCAGCGGACGGAGCGCCCGGTAGTTGGCAGCAGACCCGCGGTACTCGACAGGAGGAGTACTTCAGCAGTCTTAGGTTAGTGAGCACTACCTCGGAGTCGTGACAGGACCACTGTACACTTCAGAGATGGGGCTCTTTAACATTTACGGTTTCGATAATGAAAATCCTGGTTGAGCTGAATCTTATGTTACTCTCCTTTGTGGTTTGTGTTGAACTATCCTATGTGGATTTACTTTTTACTCTCCTTGTGGATTTTAGTCTTACTTTCCTTTGTGGATTGAGTTGTTCTTGAGCTCGTGAGCAGAGCTAGAATTGGGTTCTTAGGTATATGTATGGGAATATACCTAAGTCGAGTCAGATGTTACTTCGTGATTGCATCTTTCTTTTGTGCTATATCCTTTGTGGATTTCGGGACACCTTCGGGGGTCTCGGGGTCCTTACTGAGTAGCTTATACTCACCCCTGCACGGGCTATACCCGCACCTTGTTGTGTTGGATGCAGACGACGGACAGCGTTGATCGCGGTTGGGGCGTGGAGCAGGACGGTACCTGGAGGTGGACCACTGGGCGGGACGTGCTCGGAGCGGACGTGGGACCCGAGGAGCCTGGAGGCTATCTGTACCCACCCTTCAGGTGGGATTGCCAGTGGACGACACGAGGCCGCCGTCTTTTCTTCAGTTGCTGTTCTTTACTTTTTCAATTGTACTTTACAGTTGGGCTTGTATTTCCAGCCCCCTTTACTTTTCTGCACTTTGTAGTTACTTTCCGCTTGCTGACTCTGTGGTGGTTGTTACTTTTAAAGGCAATACCTTCCCTGTTTACCGGGATTTTACACCTTGGTGCTAGTCGCCAGCCCCTGGCCTATGGAAGGCGGGCTTGGGGTAGTCACGGCACGGGCCCCGAGGTCGGGTCGTGACACAAAATCAGGACAGGCACTCAGCCACCATACTTCAAAAATGTTTGTTAACATTTGGGAAAAATCCCTTGTTGGGGACCAGGATAGGTTTATCTGGAACCCAGAGGACACCCACTCAATCAGGCAGTATGTCCACAGTATGCTTCCCCTCTCCCCTCCCAGTTCCTACTCAGTAGGGAACTGGGTGAGATCGTACCCTCCTCCCCAAGCCCTTAATCTCAACACTAACGGGGCCTATAGTCATGGGAGTACGCGTGAGGGATACTAGTTCATGACTCATCTGGTTCAATTAGCCTTGCATTATTCACATCCTATAGTGCATGAGACTCATTGAAAACAGATGTAATGGCCATCCCCACTGGTATTGAGTTATGCATCACCGAGAATATCAGCATTACAGTTATTGAAACAGACTCCAAAATTTTATGGTGTTCCTTTAGCAGAACACTACCCCCACCATTGACCGTCATATACCTAATTTCTAAAGTCAAGGCTCTCCTCTCCAGCAATACTGAGATCCTGCATACGTGGCATGAAGGTAACTATGCAGCTGACTTCTTGGCCTCCATGGCTATCCAGGACTCCCCTATTTCAGTTCTCTATACTCTGGGATCCCTCTCCTCGGGTGGAGTAGACGTTTTTATTGGGTACACCCTTGGTCTCTGCTACTATATACCCCCATGATGTCAATATGCTTAATTTTCATTAAAATAAAAATGTAGTCATTTAGTATTAGTTATCCAATCTAAATTTATGGTTGACTGGTTTGTTACTACCATAATACATTTCCACAAATACATTATTTATAAGGTAATTCAATAGCTCTGAAGAAATTGTTCGATGCACTATCAATGTGGAAGAAGTTATTGGAGATACTAATCAATCCCATGGTTTGAAATTTGAAATAATGTTGGAATTTAAAGGGTACACTATAAACCATGGATACATGAATATGATCATTAAGTTATTCCTGATGTGTGGAAGGAAACGGGGATTAAATTATAATAAGGGGACTGATAAATGTTTTATGTTTTGAAAGGAATGTCTTCATGCAATATAATTCTTATGTGATGGAAAATTGTTTATCAAATGATGTTAATATAGAAAAATATCCATTGACTACACCACCAACACAAAAGAATTTAAGATGCTTGGTATATTGGAAATATTCTAATAAGACATGAAATATGTATTTTAATGATGATTATCAATATTGAAAACCTATTAATACTAGAGGAAATGTGAAATTTCATGTGTTCAATAATTATGATTAGGGGTACGATAAACACATTACGAATATCCATTATTGAATTTAAAATATATTATTTAATTATTAATCTACAAAAACATCTACATTGGAATAATTCTCTAATGGAATCAGTGTATATCCTGAAATATTATATTTAGATTTGGTATGTAAAATACTTATTATATGATGACCTAATCTCAAGCCTATGATTAGAATGTTTTTCATGTTTGATGGAATATTATAGTTGAAAATGTTGTTTTTACTCTTTTGTTTTTTTATGATATCATTGGAATGTATTTTTATTATATATAAAAATCCCTCATCTATTTCAATGGATAAAAATTCACTATAAAAATTCAAAAAAAACTAGTTATTTTATATTAGTGTGATGATAAATATCAAATTTTGATAGAAATAAAATTAATCGTATGGTTCTATGTCTCTATTTAAAATTGTCTTTTTCTCATATGGTTCGGTTGGAAGTCAACATTGATGGTAAGTTCATTTTACAAATGTTTTGTATGCCTTTAAATAAAAATTTATTAGTATTCCGTAAAATCATGTAGTTGAGTTCTTAATATATATCATAAATGATGTTACACCTATTTGAAATATAGTATATAGAATGTCCCCACTTGTGTTCTAATAATGTAAGATGCAACTGTAGTAGCGTATAGGCTTGGGAATTATTCAACCAGGTGAATAACCATAGAGTACAACTATTTTTTTAAATATTTCGAAAAAATATTGAAAAATAAAACTATGATTTTATAATTATAAACTTTACTAAATAATAATTAAGGATTAGTATGATTTACCCGAAATTATTGACTTATTTGATCAACTACATGAATGTAAATAGTTTTCCAATACTGACCATCAGTCTAGATATCATAAATTGTGGATTAAGAAGTAGGATATAGATAAAACAACATTTTATACAAGGTATGTATAATATATTTATATAGTGATTCATGGGGCCTTTTTAATTCCTCATTATATTAATGGATTTAATGAATTCAGTCCTTGGAAATGGCCTTTATGATTTTTTAGTAGTCCTTATAGATTATTCTCTAGTATTTTCAATGATCAACAATGAGAATGAATATCACATGGGAATTATAATGAAGACCCTATGGAAGTAGAATTTTACTATTTTTTTGTTAATTTTGGATAACAATTAAATCATTTTTAGACTATATATTTTCAAGAAATTGTATATTAGTGTGTCCATTAATGACATAAGTTATTTAATGTTAGAATAGAAACACAAATGTGATTGTGAATTTTAATTTTATTATTTCGGATTTGATGAGATAATGTCTTTGTACAAAATTTCTCATTATTCTTAAAACAATAACCAGGTTATCTTAGAATAGATCTTTGTTACTTTGGATAATTAAATGTGAGGAGAATTTGAGTATGCTAAAGGAAATGTTTGTCAGTTCAGCTATTATTAAACTAATATATTGTGTAGAAGGGTTTTTCATATTTTTTAATATATAATTTCTAGGATTTTGATGAATTCTCATGAATAATGTTAGGGTTTTAACTTCTAACTCATTTCAATTCAATATTCATGAAGAAAATTACATGATGTATGATTTTTTGATTTCTGTGGAATTTGTTTCTTAAAATATATGGATATATTGTGATTTTGAGTGATGATTAGATATATATACTTATCATAAATGATTAATGTATGTATTCAAAGAAGAAATAATTTAATATGCACCAGAGAAGATGGATGGAGTCTATTAACGAATTTGAATGCTCAATAAATTACATCCATAAAAATGTGAACAAATTGGATAGTGCATAAAATATAAAGGATATTAATATACGATCGAGGATGAGGATCACATTTGATTCAGTAATTATATTTTTTTAATGATATATCTAGAGATCATGATGGAAGTTGACAAAACATATCTTTCCCAACCGAGTGATAGAAAATCTATCATATTGGGAATTAAAGAGATTTTCAAAGAATATGTTGAAACACAATAGAAGGTAATTTTTTTTCATGAATTAATCATTTATTATGATGGAATAATATGATTTAGTATCCAAATAAATGTTCCATTCATACTATATTTGAAGACGTAATTGTTAAATGAGTCACATAGTTCACTATTCATTATACATGTTTGATTTACCAATATATAATTCGATCTAAAATAGTATTTATGGTTGGAATGTATGAATATATAAGTTGTAAATCATGTATCTTAGTTCTGGATATTTCATCCATTTATGTTTTAGAGATATAATTCTAGTGGTATGTTACAAGCATCACTAATTAAAAAATGATATTGTGAAATCATCAACGTGGATATAGTCATCAGAATATCTAAAATGTGAAAAGGCCATATAGATATTTGGGGTGTAGTTTATCAACATACTAATTCAACACACATTATTTATAACATTTTTTTCTTCTCAATTCATCATCTTTGGATGATATAGGTTAATGATGTGTAGAGTTTTCATGGGATAACACGTTCTATTATATATGATCATGATTTGAGGATTACCTTAATGTTTTGAGAAATTATTCTACATGATCTATATATAACTGTTTTTTCTGCACTACTTACCTTTCTTAGATTTATTTTTAGGTGAAGTGGACCATTGAAACCATAGAGGATGTGATAAGATACTTTTGTATCTATATTTACAGAGTATGGTATATACAAAATCCTTTAGTTAAATTTTCTTCAAAAATAACATTCACTCCTGCATTTAGATAACTCCAAATAAACCCCTATATAGAAATTATAAATAAAATACACATAGATGAAGCTGGTGAAGTATTGAAATTGTGACATAATCTAGTTGAGGATATGGAAGATAATTTTATATCTACTCAACATCACATTAAGGCTATAAATAGATTATAAAAAAGTTTTATTGATTGTCATCAGTGAGATCTAGATTTTGTATTTAGAGTCAATGTGTTTCAATGAATTTTTACGTGGAATAATTTTTTGTGAGATAAGATAAAATAAAATATAATCCAAAGGTATATTTATCCATTTTATATTCTTGATTTAGTAGGTGAAAAATATTATCACCCGATTCATCAATGATCATTTTAGATGATTATGATTTATTTCATTTATCTCTATAGGGGAATTATTGACATGGTTATTCATAAGTACTAAAATAAAATATTAAACCACTAGAATCTGATCAATCGATTGAAAAACAATTGGTATAAATCATGGTCTATAGTGAAAAGGTTTTATGAATTTATACAACTGGCACATATATAGTTCTCAATAGGAATCATTATTTGTACGAAAATACCTCGGAACATTAGGATGTAATGAAACAAATATATCTATATTTTTTTATTTCAAAGTTATATTATTTCAAAGATGAAATTATTTTTATGGGGTATATAGATTAAAACAATAATATATTTTTTGATATATCACTTTTCAAAATAAATATAATTTTTTTAATAGAATCACATACACAAAAAACGTTGCCTAAATGATTCAAAATATATAATCTATTATTAACTACCCAATAAATTAAATAATATGTATATTACTAAATAAATTAGTAAATATTTCTTAAATAAACATGTATTAAATTAACTAATTTTTTTCAATTGATTATAAATATAAATGATATCATTTGAATGTAAAAAAGTATTTTTTATACTATTTTTCTACACGTAGTATGTTTTTAACATAATAAATTTACTTACTATATATAAATAAATTATTATATATATATATATATATATTTAAATAAATAATTTTATTTCTAATATTATACTTTTTCTAGGAATAAGATATGAATAAATCCAGCGTTATATTTGAAGAAGGTAAAATAATTCATCGCATTCTGTGTGCTTATTTTAAAATGAGCATCAACCATTTATAGAAACTGAATCATGAAAAAATGGATTTCTTATTTTAAATTATGGTGAATAAATTTTTTAAATTATTTTCTTCTTAATTTGAATAGTTACCAATTTAAATGTTTGTCACCTTAGTAATGGAAAAATAGTTAAAATAGGGTCAAAATATTTAGATGTGGGTTTAATATTTTTCAAAAACATTCCTAAATCCTACAGATGAGTTTATTTAATCAATGATCATTGAATAATATAATATATTACCATATGGTTCATTATTTTATTGAATCTGACATATATATTAATTTATTAAATGAATTAATTTTTTTTATTCTCTTGAGTTCCGTACCTCTAAAATTTTTATAGAAGGGTGAATAGAGGTTATGTTTAATAATATGTTTTTATTATAAGGATATAATTTTATTATAATAATTTATTTCCAATTATTAGTTATTTAAAAATTATCTGAAACACATATACAACTCTAACACATCATATATTCAACAATGAGAGATATAAATTAAATGATTTTAAAAATATATAAATTAATTATATTTAATTAAATAATAGTATTGTGATAATTGTTTTAAATACACATGATATATTATTGATTTTTGAAAATATTAGACAATATTTTCTTTTATTATGGCGTCTTTAAATACAAATTAAATTAACAGTATTAAAATTAACATTAATGAAAATTTTCAATATATAATATTTTATTAAATTATTTGAAACAAATAATATGAATATTTTTTTTAAAATGGATTATGGTTAAAAATTTCAGTCATTTAAAATTTAATACTAATTTATTCATTTATATTAACATTATTAACCCTTTATGATTAAAATATTTATTATTACATTTGAAGAAAAAATGAATAGTGATCAATATAACAAAAAGGATAAGGATTAAAATGATACTGAAAACTATATAAATTTCTCCAAGAGGTATTATTTTTACCCCTTATTCATTTTCATCAAATTAAGGCCAATTTGGAATCACTGTTATTGAGTATTAGTTTATTAAATCCATGAAATTTAATAACTTCTAACTATTTCATCTCCCTCTCTAACAAAAGTAAAACCCTCCATTATATTCATTGCACCAAATTGATCATAATGATTAATGAATATCTAAAAAATTATCTTGTAGGACTTCTTATCTATTTTCTATATGTGATTTTCTCTACAAGATACCACCCCAAAGGTCCTTAAGTGGAAATCCAAAAGAGTGATTTTGAAGAAGAGGATATCGACAAATATGATCTATTTCTTTTTAATTCTTCATTTAAACCCATCAAATATGTGAATATATCGTAAAATTATATATTCACAATTCTAATTATACAATAAAGCTTACTTTTTTCATATACTAATCTTATCTATATCCCAACCACTATATGGATCTCTCACAAAATATGTATTATTTATAATATATTTCTAAATAAACAAATTTCATATTAGAAAAATCCACACACACTTCTCCACTAATCTATTCACCCAAAATCCCAATTATATAGACTTGTATGATCCCATTAATTCTATATTTTTATATCACAACCTCATACCACATCACAATAAGAAAACATGTTCCTAAATTCATACCACATACACAATGATTCGGGGAATAATGTTAACGATCAGGATAGATTCCAATAATGTAAAAAAAAATTATTCCTTTTTTTACACTTTGTAATTCAAAAAATATAAATCATGGATTCACATTTATATGATCATCAAAAAAATTTAAAATTTATTTATGGAACTAAATAATTAACTTTCATTGAAATTAATTCTTCATCGATGAATCAGAAGATGTCATCATGTCCAACATCCATTGCATAAAAGGATTAAGGGAAAGTTTTCATCTAGTATTGATTCACATGTGATCCAAAATACAGAAACAATCATCTTTTAATTCCTCAAGTTCCATATAATAATATTATAATTATTTCATTATTCATTGAAAATCAATAAAAGAATATATCATAGCAGGAAAAATTCCTCTCATTCATTCCAGAATTGAGAGGGTGGTAGATGAGGATTTCCTTCCATTATTGTGATAATTATATAATTGGATATCTCAATGGTATGAGAGTATTTATCTATAATTCATTAGGCACCAAAAAAATTAGGTTTGAAAATTTTATAATCATGATTGTAAAGAGATGTTGTTAGAGAATAATAATTCAACATGAGACCTTATGATTATCATAATTCCATTAGAAAAACCTTTCTAACTTATAAAATTATTTTTAGATTCATTCACGTTAAATTCTAATATGACATCATTTGAATCATATTCATAAAAAATCTCGAAAAAAAATTATTGCCACACAAACCTCCAAACATTAGTTTGACTTTCTTCAAAATCACATTTAACATTAGTATAATAACATTAAATTAATTATATTACAATTATAGTGTCATTTTAGAAATTATAATATAATATATAATCCCATTATAATATTTCAACCCCGATTTAGTATTTATAATTTATTAAATCCATCATTTTTGGGTGTTACCTTTTTTTTCTTTATATGAATTTTGTTTCAGATGTTATAGGTCTTGTACATTTAACATGGTTTATTCATCTTGATAATTTCAATTATGATTTAAATATAATTTATATTCAGAATATAATTTTTTTCAAATAACAAAGTTAGATATAGATAAATTAATAACACTATTCTTAGACAAGGTGGATCAGAAATACTCTTGGTTTTTTTTTAAATTTTTTGATGGATGAAAAAGGTAAATATTAAATACCCATACTTGATTCCTTATTATATCATATAAATAATAGATATTCCTAAATACTATCCTTATTACAACCGTTGAAATGTTTAATTCAAAAATGAATCGTATCACTTCGTGGTAGAGATAGTCTACATGTACTAAGGGAACAATGACTGAACGACGAAGCCTATATTTTTCTTATCCTAAAGTTATCTATAACCATTCCTCTCCCTGGATCTCTCTCTGAATCATTATAATTAAAATACTATAATATCTAATAATTTTGTTTCATAAGTATCTCTACACACACTTAACCATTGATCTAGTCACCAAATGTCCCAATTCCTATCCCTTTTATATTGTTATATCAAATCCTCATACCACATAAGAAAATGAAAAAATGACCACAACCACATACCACATAAAAAATGTTTCAGGGAATAATGGAAGTGTTTAGGCCCATTAAAAATAATGTAAGATTTTAATATTTATTTAACATAACATCATAATTCTATAAGTATACATAAATGGAATATAAGAGATAAGATCATCACATATATTATATAATTTATTTAGGAAAATAAATAATTTGATTTCGTTGAAATTAATTCATCATTGATGATTCAGATGATATTGTCTTATCCTATTACAATTGAATCATATGATTCATGGGTATTTTCCCTCTAGTATTGATCCACAAGTGAATCAAAAAATTCAAAGAATCATCATTTATATCTTTGAGTTCCATCATATATGATTATAAATATTTCAATGTTCATCGAAGAATAATATAACAATCTATCCAATGAGGAAAATTATTTTTGTTCTCTAGAGATTTGAGAGGGTTCTATTAGAGGATTTCCATCCATTATTGTGATAATTTAAAGAATGTATATCTCTATTTCAAAAGAGTATTTCAGTAGAATTCATTATGCACAAAACAATTTATGTTTGAAAATGATATAATCGGGAATATATAGAGTCGTGGTTAGGTAAAAATAATTGAACCTGAGACCATATGATTCTCTTAATTCGATATCAACCCCCTGTCTAAGTAATAATATTATTATTATATAAATGACATGTTCTAAAATCAATGATTCAAAAAATATTATTACATAAAAAAATTATTAAATATTTATTCTGTAAATATTTAATATATCATTTTCCCGCAACTAGAAACCCATATCTAAATTTTATTATAGTATTTATCAAACCATGAATATTTATGATTTTAAAAATAATTAAAATTTAATGTACTATTTATTAATAAATAAATAAATATCACATTCACAAAATAATAAAAAAATATGTTTAAAACATTTAAATCACATATATATTCTCTCAAATTACTAGTTAGTTGATATTTTAAATCAACCAATAATATGTTTTCATTATTCTGTGTATGAGAATAATATTTATTAAAGACGTTATGTTCATATATAATTTCGATAATGTTCTTGATACACTAACTGTGTGACCCTCTTATCCATGATCTCAATTTCAATATACAGATTGTATAAGGACCAAACTATAAACATTACATAATCTTTAATTAAGTTAATATCTCACATTGATGATCTTTTCAGGTTTAGATTTTTAAATAATTTGGTAGTATTTGTTACATGAAATATCAAAAATAACAAAATAGACACTTCTACTCTATCCAAATTTTTCATAATAATAAAACACCATAAATGAAATAAGAGTTATTTTTTTGATATAATTCTTCTTGAATTCTAACTTTCTATTACTAATACTTATTCCTAGGGATTTTGTTTTTCATATACTAGGGATGAGCATAAAAAGCTCAATACGGGTTATAAAATAATGAATGAAAACAATAGTCCATCAATACATACTAATCAATGAAATTGTACTTTTAATCTTTATCATAAATCATCAAATAATATGATTTTGGAATAACACGTGGAAATCATAAATCATAAAGGTACCTTGTGGAATCTATAACATACTTACGTTGTATCTTTCACAGATACGTAGGGAGTTACATTTGGAATACCCATCACAGTATATTTCCTAAATCTCGTAGGAGAAACATTAATGTTTATCTACATCACATTAACCAATAGAGTTGAGACATATGGTGTGGTCACCCACCCTAGGTTTATCAAGGATCTACTTTTATTCATAAACAATTCCCAAGACCCAAAACATAATCATAATATATAACACAAGCATAAAATAGAGATGACATTTCCACACTTCAATAAAAATAAATAATTTCATTATATTTACCTAATCAATTTATTATCAAAACCATTTTCAATAAAAAAAAATATGTGTAAAGGGTATATGTTATTTATTTTTCATTTATAAACATTTCGGCTAGTTAGTGAAGCTAAATATGAAATAATGATCATAGCGACTGAAAGGTCTTTTTCCACACATATGTTAAAAAGAAACCTTCTTTTGGTTATTTAGTAAATCAATACATAGAAAAATTATTTCCTTTTGAATGAAATTTAATTTTAAAAAGGTTTTCACATTGTATAATGGAAAGGAGTGTATAATTCAATGTATGCCTCAATGAAAGGTCTTTGAGACGAAGTCCCTTACATCATGTCTGACTTGGGTCGTTTGTTTTGTAATATCCTGAAAAAAATTAAGTTAATTTATTCAATCATTGTAATTTTTATGAAGTATATTATTCCTTTTTATCATTTATTACTACCTTATAAACTTTACATAATTATTTAAATTAATAATGGTCAATTTGATGATATTTGGTACATGAGTAAAAAATGAACTTATGATAATTACAAGTTGTCCATGTGGTCAAAATTACATAATCTTTAGAATGATATTCATGATTTAGATATCATATATATCATATTTATATAGTATATATATGTGTTTAGAATAGTACATAACATTTGGAAATATGAAATGAAATGCATTGTTCATGGAGTCAGTAAGTCGAACGTACGCATGAACACTACATTAATTTATATTTTATATTTAATGGAATGAAATCATAATTATACATAGTTATATTATAATTATAGTATAATATCATATTTAATTTATTTAATTCCATTATATATACTTTCAAGTTCTGTCTTGAACAACTCATATCACTTTTAGGGGGAAGTAGTCTGTACCTATTCAAATTAAATTATCATATTTTTCATTATTAATCCATTAAGGTATGGAATAAATAAAAATAAATAAAAATAGAGACAATAAAAATATTATATATATCACATTTAAACACAGTTCTATAATAATGGACATCACGAGAGGCAGTAAGATATAATTAAACAATGATCATTTCGTGATGCAGTTGTTTCTCGTCGACAGAAATATTATGTTCGAATCCATTAGATGAAGGAGTGTGGACGTGTAGTTAGAATCCTCTTCATAATAACATAATAGTATATTTAAGACACTATTTTTGTTATAAATTAATGGAATAAAAAGAGTTTAGGGGGTTGGAGAAGGAAAATAAATGAAAAGAACATGAGAGAAGATGTGACCTTTAAATCGGGTCGCTCCCTTTGGATTGAACAAAAATGCTTTCATGAATTTCATTATACCTAGGGGAAGGATAATAAGAGAAATATAGTGATGTTGGGAGATACTTGATGACTTTTTTGGACAAGAAAAGTGGCATCAGATGTGTTTGTAATGGGTTATAGGTGGTGGCCTTTTATACGAGGGAGAAAGGGATCTTTTGTAACGTTTTAATGTATTATTTTATTATAAAAAAAATTTCAATTTAAAAAAATTTCAAAATTATTTAATTATAATAACTGGAGTATATATGTCTACATAAAATCATCCAATAATAACTAGACATGTTTTGGATATTTTTTAATCTTTATCTTTTTTATTTAACCATTTTTTACACTTACTGTTTTATCAAATATTAAACACTTTGAGTTACAAAATAGGTAAATAAGAATCAATGTTTATCAAATATAAAACACTTTTACATTCAAAATAGATACAAAATCTGAAAAATATCAATTTAAATAGTCAATAATAAAATTTTAGACTTATGATAACTATTTGGACAAATCATCGATTTTTTTTCCGAATTTTGTAATATTTAATAAAATATGTTATATTTTAAAATATGAATTGTGTCAATTTTGCTGTATTCATATAATGACATCAAAATTACAAATAAACATTATTATAATGAATATTATTCAATAATTTAAATATAAAAAGTCATAGTAATCTTTAAAATTCGTGGATGGCATATAAAGTTTCAAAATAAATATATTGTAGTATTTCTAATAACATTTATTTGAATACATTATTAATGAAACAATTACGGAATCACATTATGCCATAATTAAATTTATAAATATAATTTAAGAAAATTATAAATAAAATACCCTGATCATAGAAATTTTTTTTTGTTTCCAATGACTATTTAGAGTTGAAAATATACCTTATATAACACCCTATGAAAATAGTTTTACAAAAATATATATGTTTATGCTATATTATCCATGGCATTATATTAAAAGTAATTAAGTGTCATTTTAACACACAAGTGGCTCCATGGGGTCCCAAAATAGACCCATGTATGCCCATGGTAGAAACTATATCATCCAATATGGTTAGGACACGTGTTAGGGTAATTTAATAATATTGAATTTTTATTTTTTTACCCTTATTTACCCGATTTACCTTTTAACCATGGTAAATAAGATATTTACTGATGTTACTATTAATATTGTCTAAAAATAAAAGATAGCTATTTTCACAATTTATAACTCTTGATTCCAAATATGGAATCCATTTTTACAAACTCAAAATACATAAATTTCCATAAATTAATTATAAATTGATTACTGTTGTTAAAACAACGAAGTGTGTTTTTAAAAAATATTAATAATTTAAGGATTGAAACATTTTTCGTCCAATTTCAATGTGATATTACATCATTTGGAGAAACATGTATTGACTAGTAAAAATATAATCTAATTATACTTTAAAGAAAATTAAAAAGATAATCAAATAATATGAATAAATTAAATTAAAAGTATGTTTTGAATAAAAATACTGTTTTTTAATTATTCATTAAAAAAATGAACTTTTTCAGAAAAATACCAAAATTTCATCAATATTAAATTTTGATATCCTAATTCTAAAGAAGAATTTTATTTTTTCAAATTGAACATAAAAAAGATACATAAACTATATTAAAAATGGGTTCTCCATCAAAAGGTAATAAATCATCCTTTTAATGAATATTAGAGTATAATTGATCAAAATTGGATTCATTCACATTTTACGACTCTAAAATTAATTGGATAAATGTAAAATAATTTAAAAAACAATTTTAATCATATAGAAGTTAGATATGTTAATTCCTACCAATATAACAACAATAGATTAACAACCATTTAAAATTTTAAATTTTAAATTTTAATTTTCTTGTATAACTCAACGTTTTTGCGACAAAAGATTTCAAAGATTTCTATTTTTGTGTATCATGTATGGAATCCAAAATAGAATCTACTTTAGAGAAAAATTTATATTTTATTCAAACGTATTAAAAAATATGAAAACTTCATATTCTTTATTTACCATGGATGTTACATCCTCCCCCCATTTAGGAAAATTGTATCCTCTCAATTTTATTTACTTATAAAATAAATGAGGGTACCTATCCCTCATTTCATATTCTAATTCCTATGTTTCCTCTTCATATTTTTTTGTTTTTTCACAAATATTTACATGTCGTATTACCTTATTCTATAACACATCATATGTGTCGTCCAGAATCTAGACTGGTAGTTCCTCAATATAATGATTTTTTCCAACTAAACTACCTATGGACTCGAAACATGAGATGGGTGTAGAATATAATTTCTCAACATTAAAACAAGAAAAAAATTGTGTACCATGGATAAATTTGGTGGTAAATCTACTATGTATGAAACAAATTCAACATTCGGTAGGATTTCATAGGGTCCCATGAACCTCAGACTATGTTTTCCCTTCTTACCAAAATACATCACACATTTCCATGGATAAACGTTGAGAAAAATGTGATCAACTATCTTGAAAGAAAAATCCTTCCAACGGTTACCCGCCTAACTTTTATGCCTTATCTGAGCTGTTCTCATGTGATTATGAAAAAGTTGAACTTTTTCTGCCATCTCTTCAACCAATTATGGTTCTATCAGTTTCATTTCATCTACATCATCCCCAAAAGATGGTGTTTGACACCGCTTCCAACATAATGGCTGAAATGTATCCATTTGTATACTGGAATGAAATATTTTTTTATAAGAAAGTTCAACCCTAGAATGATGTTGGCCCCAAAATCCCTGGTAATTCATTGAGCTATATTGCAGCCAATATTTTAATGTCCGAATAGTTTTTTCTGAGTGACAATATGATTGAGGATGAAAAGCAGTACTAAAATTTAATTTAGTACTCAACTAAATATGAAGTAATTTCCAAATGATATAAGTAATCCCGCGATAATGATTAAATACCGTGGAGAGGGGAACTCCATGAAAACATATTATCTAACTTAGAATACAACTAAGAAAATGTTGAAGCACCCCTTTTAGTAACTACTGATCTTCTTTAACCTATTGACAATTAAAACACCTCACAGTAATGTCATCAATATCTTTTTTCATTCCATTCAAAGAGTAATACTCTCTAAAATCTATCTACATCTTAATACTGCTACGAAAAAATAAAAGTGAAGAACTATGACAATCATATAAAAACTAATTATGTAACTGTGAATCATAAGGAACAAATAATATCTTCTAAAAATCTTTACATACAATAATTATCAATGTTAATATCATGTAACATACCCTTCTGAACCCACTATACCATTTTTATGCAACACATTGTCTTTAAATTGTGATTTCATGATATTTTCTAATAATGATAATTTCACTGACACCTGCAACAAAATAGAGAAACATTAGTCACAAAAAACTTATATTCCAATGTTCATAAAATCTTTAATCAAAGGATCTTGTTCCAAACATAACACAATTCATGTTGAATTATGTTTTCTAATAAAAGTAGTAATCACTTTATTTTCTTTTCCTGTATGGTAATGAATCGTGAAATCATAATCCATTATTAATTCCAACCATCTCCGTTATCACATGTTCAATTATTTTATAATTAATATATAATTCAAATTTTGTGGATAGTATTTTGTTTTATTTTACTTCATACAGATGATGCACCGAATATTTTTAAGGAAAAAACAATAGTAGGTAATTCCAATTCATGTGTAGGGTAATTTAAATCCTGAGGTTTTGACTAACATGAAGCATAAGAAATTACCTGATCATTCTGCATTATGACAAAACCCAGTCCTTTTAATGAATCATCGATGTAGATAACAAACTCACCATTTATGGAAGGCAATGAAAAAATAGATCATTCACCAATTTTCTATTCAAATACATAAAACCATCATCACTTTCTTTTTTCCAAACATACCTTACACATTTTCGAGTAAACTTGGTCAATGGGAAAGATAACCGTGAAAACATTTCACTAACATATTATAATAACCTGATAATCCAAGAATTCTACAGATCATAGTTATATTTTTGGGTCATGTCCATTATTCCACAACTTCTGTTTTAGTAGTATCAACAATTATGCAATTTTTCAAAACAATGTTACCATGGAATGAAATTTGTTTTATCCAAAAGACACACATTCAAAATTTCCCATATAGTATCATTTATATTAAGGTTGTAAATTCAACCCACAAGTGACTTTAATGTTCTTATTTAATTTTGGAATAAACCAAAATATCATCAATAAACAAAACCAAAAAATTATTCTAGAACTCATGGAATATGATATTCATAAGATCCATGAATAAAACATACCCATTAGTTAACACAAAAGATATAACTGCAAATTCATAATGGTCGTTTCTAGTAAGAAATGTGGTATTCAGAGTGTCTGGTTTCATTAAATTCAAGTGATGGTACCCCAACATCATCTTATACTTCGAAAATTACTCTGATCCCTTGAGTTGATCAAAAAAATCATCGAAATGAGGAAAAGTATTCTTATTCCTAACATTGATGTCATTCAATTCTCTATAATCAATGGAATGTCTTATTGAGCCATAATTCTTTTTAACAAACAAGATAGGAGCACCCCATGTTGATGTGAAAGGTCAAGTGAAACCATTATCTAATAACTATTGAAATTTTTTATTAATCTCTAAAAGTTCAATTTGATCTCTTCAAAAGGAGTTTTTGAAATTGGCTTACCATTAGGAACTATGTCAACAGTAAATTCAACTTTCTGATTAGGTATTTTACAAAAAAATCTAATCAATATAATGATCAAGATACACATTTACCACTCGCACATCAATAATTGGAATAGTTCTATTGTTTTCAACTATATGTGGAAGGAATCATTCATATCAAGATTTTACTTGTTTTAAGATTTTTATTATGTTATCAAATGTTAGGGTTTGTTCATTTACACAAGCTAATTTTTTTTGAGAAGAAACCTCTTTAGCTCTGTAGTCAATTGTAACATGATAAATGGAAATCCAATAAATACCTGAAATTACATCAAACTCTAATATGATAAAAACAATAAGGTTTATAGGTAGATTCATTATGCACACAAGGATATGAATGTTCTAATAATTACTTTTTTCCTATGCATTTATTCCCGGTTTTTATACTCTATGTTCATGATTTATATATTGACATGTAATTCCTAATTTACATGAATGCATATAAGAAATGAATGAATGTGAATACATGGAATTGAATAACACATTTGATTAATCTGAATAAAAAATTAATATACTTGATACTACTTTATTTTATGGACCAACATCTACTGATGTAGTTGAAAAAGAATTACACCATCCCTTTTTTCTTGTAGTTCGGCTTATTTCCCTCAGTTGAGTTACTCGTTGGACACTGATTTTCATAATGTCCAATTTCAAGGCACTTAAAACATTTTACTTACTGTAAATTATATATTGTATAACAATTACCCTAATCATTTTCAGTCCAATTAGGAATCTTATGTCCCATTTTACTACATCAGTAGCACATACCATTATTCAAAATATATTCCACATTATTTATTTTACCAAAATTTTCACAAACTGTAAAATTATTCTTCGCACCATTAGAATTTTATGGACAGTCCCTACATTTCACCTTTAACCTCGACCTCTTTTTATGTTGTTTGTGAAAGAACACCTTATCATCAAAAAACTCCATTTCAACCATCTCCACTGACCAAAAACCTTTTTCATAACATTAGAATCATGAGAACCTAATGCCATTAGATACAATTTGTTTTATCCAGTGTAAAAAATGATTGATTTTATTCCCAATATCTCGTATAAAATTTAGAGAATACCTTTCCATTCGAGTGAATTTTTTTCAAAACCAGCCACTAAGTCATCCTCCCTTTTCCAAATCCATGAATTTTTTTTCTATCCTCAGAAAATCCACCATAGGATAATATTACTCAAACAACATACCTTTAAATTCAACCCAATCAAGAGAATAAAACTACACACTTTCCCTAATATTTTTCTCCATCGACCACCACTGATTGGCATCACCTTCAAAACAATAGACAACAAGAATAACCTATTGATGTTATGAAAACCCAAGACATAAAACATTTTCTCTAGTGCTTTAATGCACCAATAAAGTATCATATGTAATGATGATCTTCTCGATGATGGGGGATATTTCCTTAATAAATGTTTCACTACTGACAAGTTCTTCTGTGGTTGATCTGACTAATCTCTTGCAAGGATACCATAACAATTTATAGGCTATGTCAATTATTCAATCACTACAACAAACTATTCAATTCCAATTATTTACATCTCAGGTTACTGATTTGGAAGGTTTCATTCCTATTGATGTTTTCCCATCAAAGATGCCCTATTTCCTCTGCGAAAAACCATTATAAAAATAGAAATATATTTGTCAAAGCTTCATGGTAATCTGTAAATGCTATACCATTTCAGTATTACTATACATTCATTTAGGTATATTAATTTAACAATATCCTAAATCCTAATGTTATCTAAAATACCTCTAATGCAAACTACAAGGCCTCTGCCTTAAAAATTAAATAATATTGAACTACGTTAATAATTCACATTGAAGATTTTTTTTAGGTTTAGATTTTTAGATTATTAGGTTGTAACTATTACATTACATCTCAAAAATTCAATGTAGACACTTCTAATGTATCATTATTTTTCACAATAACAAAACTCCATAAATACTATAATTGTTATTTTATTGATATAAATCTTCTTGAATTCTTCCATTCTCTAACCCTTCCTTATACCCTGTGAAAATCATTTGAAAAATGTTGGATGTGTATAAAAATCTCAATAATGGTTATAAAACAATGAATGAAAACATCAGTCCATCAATACATACAAATCAATGATATCATAGCATTTTATCTTTAGCATTCCACAAACAAATCAATTGATTTATGAATAACACATGGAAATAATAAATCATAATGATAACTAGTGGAATCCATAACATTTTTACGTTGTTTCTTTCATGGCTACGTAGGTAGTTACATTTTGAATACAAATAATAGTATATTTCCTAAATCTCTTAGAAGAACATTTATGATTACCTATGTAACGGCCTGAAGTTTCATTAATGGAAATCCCTCTTGATATAATTAAATGTCTCTTTATGTTTATGTAAAATGTCATATTCCTTGGTCTTATGTTATGAATTTTGAACGTTGCTAATATATTCATTGAACAGTTATCACATGATTAGTATAAATATAAGACTTTAACAAATACAATTTAATCAGACAAAGGAAGTGATGGCCTCATCTAGTAGAATGGCCCCATACAAAGCCCATTTCTCAGAGCACGGAAAAGAGGTGGCATCTTTGTACTTCTCCCTTGACCAAGCCCAAGCTGAGCTTCATCATCTGAAGCTCGAACGTGACCATTTACGGGAAAAGTGGAAGTTGACTGAAATTACCACTCGAGCGATGTTATCCGAGCCACCCCAAGAGTATGTCACCATCGCACACCTTACCCATAGGTCTTATGCGGCTGTTTTGAGGGGTTATGTAACAAATAAGTAGTACTATGTTCATGTACATTATTTTTTATATAACAATGAATATAATTTCTAGTCATTTTTGATACATTGTAAATAGTTTTTAAAGTACAAATGGTGTTTGTAGTTATTATTTAATTAAGAAATCTATTTTATTAAATTAAGGGATTTATGAATTAAATTATATTTTAATAAAATAATAATAATATTTTTAAATTAATATTTATTAAATATAAATGATCTTATAATTTTATGAATGCAAATAAAATTTTTATTAAGGTTTGAAAGCCATTTCTGTCAAAACACGTGAATTTTCTGTAAAAGTCAGTTTTTATTTTAAAAGTGAAAATTAACATATTTAGAAAATTATTTAGATAAAATAAATGTTATTTCTGGAATTAGGATGTCGAAATTCTCTAACGGTGAATTTTTCATAATTTTCTGAGACAGTTAAAATTTTGGGGAAAAATTAAATACCGTTTAAATATATAATGTGCTTTATGACATCATATTGACCCAATAGTGATGTAATAAAATACTATATTCTTTATGTTCGGCCAATATATGTTTTAACATTAAAATAATGTGATTTTGGGTTTTTTTTGACTTACTTTTCAAAGCATTAATGGACCCCTCAAGACTTATTCAACACCTTGCCTTTTTAAATTAATTTCCATGGGAGTGTGACTCACCTCCACATAAGAAAACCTCATATTTTAAGAAGTTCGGACTTTGTCCTTATAAAATATTGTTTTCCTCTTCCCTTTTTTAAAAAACATGGGAAAAAATCATGGTATGGTTTGTGGTTTGGATTAATTTAATGTAAGGGGACCCAAACATAAATAATAAAGAATTCCCTCACCATTCCTATATAAACCCACCCAATATCCCACTTCCTCCCCACTCAAAACCTTTTGAGTTCGTCCAAACTCTGCCTTAATCTCTCTAAAATCCTCCAAAGGTGCCCCAAAGTACCATTAATCCTCTCACAAGCCTCTCTCTAGCCTTTGGAAGCACACTTCCAAGTAAGGGTTTTTTCTTCCTTTCTCATTTTTGTCAATTTTCATTAAGTTTTATTGCCCTTTTAATTTAAATTATGAATGTTGGGGTATGGTTTCACACCTACCCCATACTTACATATTATAGTTTTAATAATGGGAGACCCCTTTATCTCTCATGAAATGCCTCACATGTAAACCCGTTACTATGCCGAAATTTCGAAAGGAACCTCTCTCTCTTCTTTTACATTCAAGACATAATTTTGTATCATGAATCTAATTTCCATAACAATGGTTGGCACATGTATCTATATGGACTCATTACATTCCATTACATTTAAATATGATTAGTAATACCTTTATCTCTTATCAACCATTTTTATGAATTCTTATGTCACGTCGTTACGCTGCCGAAATCGCACCGATTTTCTAAGCCATTGCCATTGAGTAGTGGATACCATGCCCATTTCTCCATCAAGGGTATTCACCTTTATGAACATTTACATAATGATTACAAAGTTTCGTGTATTAATTCCACATTTCTTTATCATGGAACAAATTATTATGTTTTATAAATCCATGTTTTATGATCCATATGGCACACTTATGCATGAAATGAAATGTTTAAGAAGGGTGCACCCTTATAGCACTCCAATGCACTGGGTAAAGTATATTATCATGATACACCATGTGAAATGAGTGTTGAATCATGCTAATTAAAGTGAAACTAGGGTTTACTCATGCTTCATGTGAAATGAGGATTTACTCGTGCTTTAAGTGCAATGAGCCTTTTCTCATGCTAATTCCATGTTAGGTGTTGTTGCCACATTTACATGTTATGATTATCATGCTTTATCATGACTTTATGTTCATGTTTCTTTTATGCTCTATTGATATGCGTAATGTCTAACATGTATTGTACTCCTCATGTTATTCCTTGTGTACTCCCTTACTATTCTATATAGCTCACCCTTTTCTTATGCATGTCCTCAGGTTATCCCATGCAATGCTAAGTACGGGGGAATTTAGTGGTCATGTAAATGATGTTTTCAATAAAGATGATATATTTCATGTTTTAAATTTTTATGTAATGATCCTAATCCCCAAATACACTAAACCTCTCGATCATCTTCGTTGTATCCAGTGAAGTATTATGTAATAAATCATGATTAAGTTTGTAATAAAAGTGGGGCTTCCATAACCTATGTCACATTACCCAATTCACTTGAGATATATCTTAGGCATTCCTACCTTATTATTATCACGGAACCACACATATTCATAAGAAATTCCCAAGAACAATAGAATAATCATAACACATAACACAAGAATAAAGGAAAGATAACATTTCCACATTGCAATAAAAATATATTATTTCGATATATAGACATAAATAAGTCATTCTGAAAACCATTTTGAATATCAAAATACATAATAATAGTATATGTTATTTATTTTCCTTAACATTTTTTGGCTTGTTATGGAATCCATATATGAAATAATTCTCAAGGCGGCCGGAACGTCATTATCGTCACATACGTTAAAAAATCATTATTTTTGGTGTATAGTAAAGCCATTCATAAAAGAAATAATATCGTTGAATAATATAAAAATTCAATTGGGATTATTCATGGTATAAGGTAATGTTGTGTATAAATCAAAATATGCCTCAGTGAAAGGTGAATGAGATGAAGTCTCTTACCTCATGTCTGACAGAAGTTGTTTATTCATTATTCTATTAAATAATAAATAAAATTTATTTTCAACTTGGTTACGAACCTTTTCACGTTTATCATTCCTTTTATATCACTTATTACAATCATATAAACATTATATAATCATTTATGTTAATAACGGTCGTTTTGACTTTATTTGGTACTTGAGTAAAAAATGTACTTCTTATAAATACAAGTTGTCCAAGTGGTAAAACATCCATTATATCCAGAATGATATTAATCATTTAGATATCATATATATAATATATATACAGTATATATATGTATTTATAAGAGTATATAAAATTTTGAGATAAGAAATGAAATACACTGGTCATGGAGATGATAAGTCGTACATACACGTGAACTCTATTTTCATTTCTATTTTGTATTTAATCGAATGAAAACATAATGATACATAGTAATGTTATAATTATAGTATAATATCATATATTATTTTATTAACCCAATCAATTATACATTACACATATGGTATTAACGAGTAATATCACTTTGAAGGGGCGGTAGTCCACACATCCTCAAATGAAATAATTATATCTACACTTCATGGAACACATAATAGTATTTGAGAAATGAAAAATAAATTATCATAGATACAATATTAATATAATATATATCCAATATACATAAAGTTCCCTCATAATGGCCACCATGATTGGCGGTAGGAGATAATGGAACACTCATCGTTTAGGGAGGTCGTAGTTCACCGTCAAAGCAACATTATGTATATATCCATTAGAAAGAGGTTTGTGGATGGGTAGTTCGAATACATCTTATAAAAACATCCTATTATATTGAATATTATTTTTTCATTATAAAATTAAGGAATAATGACTGTTAATGGGGATGGAGACGGAAAATAAAATTAGTGAACTTGAGAGAAGACGTTATCTTTAAATCGACTAACTCACTTTAGTTTGAAGCAATAGTATTTCATGAATTTCCTTATGCCTAAGAGAAGGAATATAGGAGGAGTATAGGGATGATTGGAGATTCTTGGAGTAGATTTTGGATGAGAAAATTTTCTTTAGTGGTTTGTGTGACGGGATAGATGTCGTGGCCTTTTATAAGAGGGGGAGAGGATATTTAGAAATGAATGAATGTATTAATTCATTAAAGAATTATATTCACTTTCAAAAATATTCTAAACTTATTTAATTCTCTGATAAGATGAATATATGTCTAAATAAAATCATCTAATAAGAATTTTACTGGATTTGGATATTTTTTAAAACTTATCATTTTTATTTAATCATTTTTTACTCGTAAATTTTTATCAAATATTAAACTATTTAAGAATAACAATAGTTACCTAAACTAGACAACTATCCAATTAAAGAGTCAATAATAAAATTTTATACATATGATAACTATTTTTCCAAATCATATATATATTTATATATTCATTTTTATAATATTTAATAAAATATATTATTTTTAAAAATATGAATGAAGTTAATTTTGGAACTATTCATATCATGAATTTTAAAAAAAAATCCAAACCAACAAGATTCATTCCAAAAACCTCAATTTATTCAACGATAACATGTCATCCTAATCAATTTAATAACTTTATGGCATAAAATTTTTCATAATAAATTTAGTTTAATATTTCTAATAAAATTTAATAGATTAATTTATTAATTAAAATTCACTACATCACGATTGTGTCAAAATTAAATTTATTTATTTTATATATAAAAACTATATATAAAATACATTGATTTATTATATATTTTTAGCTTTATAATTACTATGTATCGTTGAAAATATAACTTATATAACCCCATATAAATATTCTTTACTAGTAGATTAATGTTTGTGTTACATTTTCATTAACATTAAATTAAATGATATTAAATGTCATATTCACACCTATGTGGATCCATGGGGTCCCAAAATCGACCTAGGGAGACCCATGGCCAGACATATATCATCCAATATGGTTAAGACACATTTTAGGATAATTAAATATTATTATTATATTATTTATTACCTTTATTTCTCAGATTTACCCTTTATCAATGGTAAAACAAATATTTACTTAAGTTACTATTTACAGTGTCTATAAATAAAAGCTACTAATGAACAAAATTTGGAATTCCTAATTCCAATAATGAATACAATTTTCCTAATTAAAAACACATCAGTTGCTGAAATTAATTTAAAACTAAATCTCACCGTCAAAACAAGATAGCATTTTTTAAGAAATAGTAAATATCAAATGATTGACACATGTTTTTATCTAATTTCAAAATAAAGATACTTTAATTCGAAATAATGAGATTAAATGGTAAAAATATAATCTAATTACATTTTAAGACAAATTGAAAAAAATTTAACCTTAGAATTTAAATTGTATTAAATGATTGTTTTAAATTAAAATTTATTATTTTAACTATTCATCAAAAAATTAAATTTATCAGAAAAATAGATGAATTTCATTAAATATAAATTTTGATGACCATGTTCTAAATAATAATTTTATTTTTCCAAATAGAACATATAATAGCGAAAAAATAGATTTAAAAAGGGTGAACCGTGAAAATGAGGTAAATCACCCTATTAAAAATATTAGCGTATTTATGAATGAAATTGTATTCATTCACATTTTAACCCTCTAACATTAATTGGAAAAATGAAATAGATTTAACAAAATTGGTAATCATATTATAGTAAGTTTTTTTCATTATCGCCAACACATTAACTATGAACTATCTACTATAAAAAATAATATTATTATTATATTTTTTCGGTATAACTCAACATTGTGTAAAACATATGATTGCAATGAAACTATTTGTTGCGTATTAGGTTCTCCATAAAACATAGCTTCCGATTTAATGTAATATTAATATTTAATTTAGAAATATTGATAAATATTAAAATGTAAAATTATTTATTTACCTAGGATATTACATATGAACCTATATTCCTTAATTAGTGTTTGAAAACATTATAAGGGACCCATATATATATAAAAATATTTTAATAATATAAATCAACATAATAAATCACTTTTTCAAATATAAATTATGGAAAAAAATATCTCAAATCTAGTTGGTTCTACACTAGTGTCGTCAATATATATGCCTCATGTATCTTTCTTTATGTATTTGAAGTTGAAATTTTCACATTATTTATATTAATATCAACATAATCCGGAATTTACATTCCCATAATATGTCTTGAGATATTAACTTTAGATAAATACTAGTTGTGAAAATTTGTTTTGAAAATTTATTATTATTGAAATATCACTTCTGATAAACCCAACGTATCATAACTAACCATGATAATATGTCTCAATTATTCAAATCAATACATTAAATGATGTTACTCGTGATATGAAATACTATTAATTAAAATACTATTGTCGAAAGAGCGTTACAGACGTATGAAAAAATGATTATCCAATGAC
Organism: Viscum album; assembly: GCA_963277665.1. Lineage (NCBI taxonomy): Eukaryota > Viridiplantae > Streptophyta > Magnoliopsida > Santalales > Viscaceae > Viscum > Viscum album. Next base: position 559,621,678 of record OY728147.1, on the reverse strand, counting down.
ACATATAAATGCAGATTTATCACTAGGTAGTTCTGTTATTAAAACCTAATTATATTTAATATTACCAAGAATGGACCTCATTAGAAGAAGTATCAATGTTTGATCAGCGACTACCCTTGATAACTTATACCATCTACGTACCATCATATTATTTTATTGAACCATATAACAAGTAATTAGAAATACAATCACTGAACATCAATGTTCTCATAATGGTGGATAATTTCTATAACCTTTTGGATTTAAAATTAAAATAAGAACATTATCACCTATATTTCATATATATGAAAAATTATCATGAGATAATTTATAAATAAATAATAAATTCCTAGTTTATTTTTGTAATCTTATGATCAATGTAGTCAGTTCTATATAACCTAATCCAATAGAATTGTTATCAACTAGAGAATACTATTTTCTACACAACTTTTGATCCTCACTTGTATACATGATTTTATTAATATGTGACTATAACTGATGACCCAAATACAATAGTCATTGTTGTTTTTTTACTAGGACTCATATCAATTTAAAAATACCACATGATATGATATCACCTAGTATATTAATTTTTCCTCTTTATTTAATGATTGCATGGATAATAATATAGTAAAAATTCATCATGATATGATTATATTTTTCTGTTTTTTTACTCCAAAATATAAAATAAATCCAATCTAAAATTACATCCTAAACAACAACATAAGTCCCAATGTACACAATTGAATGCATGTATGATTAATATTAACTATAATATGCATTACCACTATATATTACCTTATCATTGTTGTCATTTTTATCAACTTTATTTAAATAATACAATCTCTATATCCCAAAAAAAACATAGTTTCTACAGAATCAAATACATGGAACATTTTTTTTATTTCATACGCACAATCAGATAGTTATGACTACCTTCATTTGCAGTTCTCTAAGTAGGTTTTACTATTTTTAATTTACCCATTTTTTCATAAGAATGATCAAATATATGTACATTTCATGAAATTTCATATGGATTTCTAAATTAATTATAGGCATATTTTTTCTTATCATGAACCATCCTTGGTTCATCCGTCCACTATAAACCCTAAACATCCTGGGTCATACTCAATAGTGTTCCCTAATCCATCAAAGACAATGAAAATCATTATTTAAATCAAATGAAATCATTGGAGGTGATATTTACTATATAAATAATATTCAAATATTAATATTACTCAACTTGAATTCATTCTTGAACCAATTGTAAATATAAGATCAACAATAGAACTAGTTATGTATAATATTAATGAAAAATATATCAACAATCTATTGATATGACATATGAAAAAAATATCTCACCATAGCAGTTAATCACTACAAAGTATATAGTATTATTTTTCAAAAATAATGCACACATTCCATTTTGAAATTACAAATAGAAGATATATTTCTCAAATTTATAAGAATTAATTGTATAAAATTGTAAACTATTATAAAATCCCTTTTATATTTATATTTAATGAGGAAATAATATAATAACATTTTCATCATTCAATGCCATTTTTAATAAACACCCCATTAGGAAACCACATTCCAAAAACATGTAAATATTTTTTAAAAAATATTAATAATCATCCAAAAGAAAATAGAACCCATAAAATTGGACACAACATAATAGAAGAATAAAAAATTATGATTTACCATGCCTATAAAACATGTGAATTTTATTTACATTAAAACAGTTAACTAACGAGAATATATAGTAAATGTGTTGTGAGATGAACCCATTAAATTGAAAATATAAAAAATGAATCATGGATAAATCCTAGAATATATAAGGTTATTGGAAAACAATAAGCACATATCATCTCATGATCAAATTTAAATAATAAAAATATGAACAAAATTTTTTGTAGAATATATTTTATCCCAATGTGGTGATAGCACAGACCCACAACACTACATCTAACCACTAAATGATTATTATCAATCCTACCTCCTTTATCATGATGGTCCTTCCACCATTATGATGAAACACAAATAATTTTTTTTTGATTTGAAACTAATGTACCCTCAATATAATTTTTTGAGAAACCACATTGATTTCATCATTCCACTAGACATTTGATCTAGCTTGACACTTACATTAGGGGTTCACCTGATCTCCCTAGGTTGACAATAACTATCATAAAAATCTAAAATAGTATTGTATATTGGGTTTACTAAATAAATAATATTTAAAAAATAATGGAATTAAGTAAAATTCAATAATAATCCATATGTACATCATATTTCCACACAATAAACCAATAATCAAGATAAAAAAGATATACATTTTTAATAAATGAAAATAATAAAAAATGAAAAACAAATCCATCATATTAATTCTTTAAAAAATACCCCCTATATGAAAGTTGAGTCCATGTTCAAGTGACCAATATCCTAGTTATTATAATTAATTTCAATAGTATAATAGAATATATATTATATTTTTTCTCATTGAAAATTATGCCTGATATAAAAAGGGTTGTTTTAGTAAAATTAAGAATATAACAGTCAACCCTTATTTTGTAATGTTTTATGTCAGATAGTTCGATTCATGAAACCATTGAATGTTAATATAAATTCAAATACCCTAATAAATTTTTGTAATATAACACATAAATAATTTATTTTTCATTCAAAATTTAATTTCCCTGAATATTATATTGATCAAACAAAACATTTCAGCTTCCAATGAAGTTGAAAAAAAAAATATCTATAATGTACGCCTATAAAATCTTTAGTATAATGCCAATATACAAAACTATGTCCCATAGGTCCCGAATTTTCCAAATAATGTCCATCATAATTATTTGAATACCAACATTAAAAGGATAATTCTAAAATAGACCAAATTTTTTCAATGGAGGGGGATGTTACCTAGAACATTCATGAATATTAACATTATGAGTTCATAAATAATGTAATTGTTGAGTCCATTTTGCAGTGAGATGGATTTTTTCAATGTTCACAATTCTTAAAAATGAGCCTGTGATGGTTGATGGAGGTATGATCATGGTTCACCGTGTTCAGATCATTCCCTAGGTTGTCAAAAAAAAAATTAGAATCAACCATGTAATGGATTTTCGTCTGTTAAGACGACAAGAGGTAGAAGCAAGCCTTATGGTTATCCATGGATTAGAAAACATGTTGTGTGTGGATTTAAATAATAAGAAACACATAATTGAAAATAGTCAACCATATATGATCGAATTAAAATTGATGATCCACTTATTCCCTTTGATGCAGATATAGGACACATGTCGAGTACTTGGAGATGTCAACTTTTAAAAACTTTCATTAACTTGAATCTTATAAAAGTAAACACAATATAACTGTGTATGCATTTAGGTAATGACACATTTATTTTGTAGGTATTTTATTTAGTTGGGAGTTCATGTAATTTCATGATTATATAAAATCATAGATTTAAGAAAGAAGTTCATCATAGATTCTAATATTAGAGTATTATCATGATATATTAAATTATTATTATAAACAATTGATCTCACATCATCATGGAGGGATCCTGGGAATGCCATTTGATCCCCACTTATGATAATAATATCATTATCTGAAATAGACTAGTTCATCATATCATCAAATGAGAATTTTTAAATTGATGAAAATATATATTTGGAAAAATATTCATATTTGGAATTAAATGAAAAAACCATACAAATAAAAATTAACATACATGAACAACTATCCATGTGTCCATAGGTTACACTGTATCAAAAAAGGATCACACTTTGAGAATCAAAACCAAAACATGAAAAATGTCACTCAGTCAATAAATATTTAGTTCTGTATTTTGGTTGGGAGATTGAATGGCTAGTATGTAATCACTATAGAGTCCAAGATTTTATTTATCCAAAATAATCTTCAAATGATAGTATTAAAATAAAATTTGAAAATAGATGTTTTATATGTCATATAAAAACTCAGTATCACATTATTAATATTATTTAATTCCCATTTCATTTTAATTTAATTGACAATAATCAGATTAGAAACATGTCTTCTTCCTATTCCATTATAATTGAGAAGCCCCATATGATAATTACATCAAAGTCCCATTTGAAACATAAAATTTTAATGATTTTGTATGAAATTTAAATATGAAAATAATAAAAAGTGATGAAAATAAGACATCCTATAAAGGATTAATAATAAATTAATATTATGTAGGACTAAAGAAAAATGAAATTATATAAACTATAAAATAGGTAATCATGGGTATTATAATGCAAAGCTACAATTAGTGGAAACTATACAATCAATACTAGAAATAAGGTTTCTTGGGAATACCTTATGTCATATACAGTTATGGGAACCCTATACAATCATATTGACTCATTATATAATGGAAAACATTCCAATTAATGTACTAATAGCTAAAGCGAACAATTCTTTGTCCAATTGAGGTGGTAATTCACATTAATTTTATCACATCTAACCATCCGCTAAGGAGATCATGCCATGTCCTTATACATTGGTGACCCCCCACCATGAAAATTACCCCAGTCAATGTATTTTTTTTTGGTGTGTAATATTCTAATGAAATTCATAATCAATTCTTCCCTTGTAATGTACCAATATCCCTTGGGACATTCCAATTTCAAGTATAACACATTCCACAATAAATTCTTTTTATTTAACAAATTCAAATAATCCATTAAAACTATTTCATTTTTTCATGAAATGGAATTAACATTAAACCATTAGAATACATATAAACAAATATTATAACCATTATTAAAAACATATCAAATAAATCCTTAATAATTTTGGCAATGATATTAGGTATTTAATATACCATTTATTCTATATTCCAATCAGACAATCAAATAATACTTCAGATAAAACACATATTTGAATACTTTTTTTAAATCCTATTAAAAACATAAAAGATAAATTTCAGAACATATCCTTTCACATTATTCATATATAAAAATATATATATCAAAATACCATACAATTCACATACTCATATATTTTCTTCCATATATTAATAGATGGTTATATATGTTTATACCCTTAAATAATCCTATAACACCAAAAAATTATATGAGATGAAAAAAACATCTGTCAAAAGAGAACAACATAATAGTTAAACCATGAAAAAAATGAAATTTATCAAATAATTATACCCACACAATCAGTATCTTAATCTTATTCATTATGAAATTATATTCTAAAATCTCATTAATGAAGTTGGAGACATCCAATAATTCTTTTAATCCATCATATAAATTTCATCAAAAAAAAATATGTTTTTTCTATAATGGAAGATATAATTTATGTCTGTAAACACAAAACGCCATTTTGATATAAATTAAAACCACTTTAAAACTATAAGCATCATGATATCCAAAATCCAATTGAACCTGAATTACATATATAAATTCATGTAAATAAATTCAATATTCTCAAGAACATATTAAATATTAGGGACGATACATTTCATGGAAACAATTACCTATTGTAGGAAAAAAAATTGTTATCTCGTTGACATTAGTATAACCATGGTAAAACCAAAATTGTTATATTAAAGACACCATGATCTCGTGGAGATAATTGTGACACTCTCGGTTGTCCCCAAGCTTTCTATGCAGATTGAATGTATTCCTTGACTCTCAACAACCCCCAGAAAACAATGAATCATATAAAATAAGTATAATTACTAGTAGTATAATGAAATTACATTTCAATTCTAGGTAGGGTGAGATATGTATACTCATCATATGAATTAAATGTGACACTAGAAAATATTAGTGTAAATAATTCCTTCATGTGTTCTTCAATAACATGAATTATGTGTAGTTAGAATTCGATAATGTAAAACCTGATATATGATTTCATATTATTTTCCTCTGATTAAGGAATAATACACAATCAGTTTCAAATAAATTAACCGAACTCGTTATTAAAATAATATTAATGTCATGTATCCCATATTTTTTTCATATATATATCTCATGGATAACTGTAGTTAACCCATTAACCTCTTATAGAAAATTATAAATATCTAATTCTCATTTAATATATTATAATATTTATAATTTTTTGACTTATAAATTTATTTTTGGAAACTATAATTCAATATCGGAATTATATTATATTTTTTTATCATTATGGTCATGCCATATGGACATGTTCCATAATGTCACCTCTATGAGGGGTGGCCATGGCATCCCTGAAATAATGTAATAATTATAGTATCATTGTAAATTTGAATTAAAATATATTGATTCATGATCATTTCGTATAATCTATAATTCATTATTTGTACCTATCTCATAGAATCCATGTATTGTATTTTCTGATTTACCACCATCATCATTACATCAATCAAAAATATAAATAATAAATATTACTACATGTAATCCATTTATTAATTCATTCCATCTTGTAAATAATATATACTAACATAAAATATATACCTATTGAATTTATTATTCGTATTTAATAATATTACACCCTCTATGGTAAAAATAAAACAACCTCTATGATTTAAACTCTATAATGATTTATATTTCATTCGAAAATTTAATTTCACTTACACATGTGAAATTTAATGCTCATAGAAAAACCTGTGCATGTAGATGAAATATTCAACAGAAATATTTCATCCTCCCACTATTTTAGAAAATAATATCACCCCTTATAGAAATATAGGTTACCATTCTCCAATTATCTCAGTCAATTAACATATTACTACTATGGATATTAATTAAGACACACCTTCAATTTTTCATTAATCTCATTTGATTTTTTCAATAGCGTCACAAATAGATCCCAAAAAAAAATCTGTTACTTAAATAATAGAATTTATTCATATCATAATCCATAAAAAATAAATTATTATAATTAGTTAGAATTTGTATTGTTGGAACAATTTTATATACGAAACATGTGTATGTTAGAATCATGATGGTCTATAATACATAAGACTCCTACAAAATCTAACATATCTCAAAGTTATGAACAATGATACATCAACATAGTAAAACCCTCAATCTAATTCAATAATCCATGAATACATAGTAAATATATACTATAACATACCATCCCATTTAAATCAACAATCATTGGAAAGTGAATTTATTACATCACCTATTATTCATAAAACTTCTAAAAGGAATATGATGTATTATATGAGTCTAAATCATGATACCCCATATAATATTTCAAAATATATATCATAAAAAATCCATTATTTTTTTGGAATATATATTATGTTTCTGTAACCTAAAAATTAACAATTTCATATAACTAATGATCTTAGCTCTAAAGAATGTAAACATCATTCAGGGTATATACAGGACATGTTCTAGATTAACATGAATAAGTTCCAACTATCAATAAATAGGTTTGATTGATATAATTATATTAATAATTTATTTCCAATGATGGATATTAGTGATTCATGTTTCAATAAACAATTAATTATGTTTATCACACAAAATCATCATTAATTTCAAATGAATTAATTACTTGTTTTCCTCGTTATAACAATGTAATAAATGTTTTTTACTATGTAAGACAAATTATAATTAAACTAGAATAAATAGAAAATGAAATAAAAAAGTCATGGTTCTCTGATATTTTACATATTAATAACAATTTCTCATCCATTTGAAGGAAAAATCCAACTTATGAAATAGAATGAATATCACTTAAGACATAGAAATCATAATCTATCATATATTAATGGAAAAAAAATTCGTATAAATTTTTGTGTGCATAAAAACTTTGATAAATCAATAACCATTTATTAAACTTAGATGTAGAACATATTACATATTTGGTAATTGTATAGAAATAAAAATTTATTAAATATCTACATAGTGAAATTTAATCATTATATACAATGGGGTATATATTTCTAATATAGATGCAATTGATTTTTTATTATTTTATTGATTTTAGTTTCATTTTAAATGACACGTGAATTGACATGGTATGTAATTATCATTATTTTTTATAGTGAATCCAGATTTCTATATCAGGATATTACATTTTATTAGATTAATATTCATTATATTACACAAACACATTCTCGAGAATAGTAGTAATTCAATGCCATATGTAAATTAAACACAACATTAAAATATGGTGATTTATCTTAAATACTACCCAAAAAAACAACCAAATAATTCATCCATATTGACATAACCTATATTAAACCATTCATCATAACCACCAAAATTTTAATAAAAGAACTGATGATATTTGATTCACAAAAATAGTTATCGTAAAATGTATGATTTTTTGGTAATATGAAATAATAAGATAAGAATAAGGGTATGTTATAATGAACATAATACATTATGTTTATTCCCAACCTATCATAGATAATAAGCATGAGTAATTTTAAATATATTGGAAACTCAAAAGTCATGAAACATAAGGGACTCAATGAATGTGAGATAAGAGAGAATGACATTTTCTTAAAATGACTATTTATTTTATAAACATAATAATAGAAAATAAAATGTCTGGGCACAAAGGCATTCATAACATTTTCGGACTGGGATAGTGTAAAGACCCATATCTTGACGTACATGGACATTACATTACATTTGCGGAATACTTAGTACATAACAAAAACACACACACAAGGACCGTAATAGTTTAGTGTCTTTGGAAACTCGGAATATAATCTTCTAATCGTGGTGAAAGATCTTCAACATCTCCCATAAAGATCTTCTTTTTTTTTATACCTAAAACCTCTCTTTATATCCTGGGGAAAAGAAAACATAAAAGGGTGAGCTCAAATGCTCAGTAAGGGTAAACAAAAGAAATATCAATCACATCATATACATAAGCACATAACTTTTGGAAATCTTAACCTGCAAAAGAGATCATAATTTCATAACATGGGGTAAATCATGGCAGTGAAATGTAATCACAATAATCATAACATAAAACATGAAACTTTGTGGCATTCACACATAATCATAGAGAATCATTTCTTGTTAGTCAAGACTCATTGCCAAGACTATCTTAGTGGACAAAGTCCCTTTCTGAATCGAGTAACCCTCGTTTCAGTCATGTTTCACTGAACCGGTATAACCTACCATTCCAGCCATGTCTATCTCATGAGATATAAAATCTTTACCCAATGCATTGGAGGGAGATATAGGTCCCACCCATCTCATAATGATACCATTCTTATGTGTGCCACAAAATCACAAATCATACATCATTTCATAACCCATGTAATAAAATGGGATTCTTAAACATCATGCCATCATAATCCATAAACAATTGATATCATTTCATCATAAGAAAACTGAAACCATTTAAATCATAGAGACATTTTACTTGAAACATACATATCAAATAACGTCATCTTAGATGGAAAATAGTTGAAAAAAAACACTTGAAATGAATTCTTGAGGAAAATATCCTTTCTTCTTTAAAATCAATTTCTTTTCACAAAACATCATGAAATTTTAAAAGAAAAAGATTTTATTGAAAATATTCATGAAATATTTTGGAGGAAGGTTCATGAAAGTAAGGCTTTATAAAACCGTAAAAATCCGTTCGTGCCGTATAAGTTAAAAAAAACATTCTTCGTACTTTTGTCGGAAAAGTCAAAAAGTACCTCGTACGAAAAACGACAAAAGATTCCTTTCATACGTATTACTAAAAACTCACCGAAGGGTAAAAATGGATTTAAACAATTTTAGGTGGATGGAAATAATATTACATATTGAGTAAACATGGATGTGGATGATAAAATACACCCCAGTAAATACTTACGAATAAACAATCTCGGATAAAAATGAGATTGTGATATTTCCCTTACCTTAGGTACGATTTGCTTTGTACGTGTCCGAAGCTCCTATATAATGGTTTAAATAATTTCATTGACTTATTACAGAATCATATTCATTGTTATGATATCATATATGGTTCACTTATGACATTATATTACCCGTTCTTTTGTAAATTCCATGTTAAAGAAGCGTTTTGGGTAAAATCGTTTCTTTTATCGTAGGTGTTTTGACTTGTTGTTCTTGACATCATTATTACTTATATCATGATTTACTCACTTCCAGAATATAAAATATGATTTATATATCATATATATTCAGTATATATATATATATATAATAGGTAGATAAATAAAATGAAAAACACCGTTCATGGAGACGGTAGTCCGTACGTACGCATGAACGCTGTTTTTCTTTCCTTATTGTCTTGAAATGGAAGTAAGTAGATGACATACATATGTATATATATACATAAATCCAGTAGCTTTATAATGTCATATATTTCATTATTATTTCTTATATATACATTATAATCATTCTTAAATGGTTAACATGGAGAATGAATCTCATCGCGTCGTGGAGACGGTAGTCCGTACGTACGCACGAGCGATGATATCATTTCTATAAATATTGAATTGAATTGGAGTGGATTATACAATATATCAGAATCAATATGATGTTTTAATAACTATGTATAGTTATTCTTTACACCATTATACCCATCCATGTAAGGTGGTGGTGGAAAAAAGATTACACCACGACGTGGAGACGGTATTCCGTACGTACGCACACGCGGTGATTTCTTTTTCCATAGGATGGATAGATGATGAAATAGGGTTGTTTCATACTTATAATAACATATCAGTATATGAGTGATACTGATGTTATTACTTCATAATGAAACAACCTAAGAAGAAGAAGTGGAAGAAGAAATAAAGATGAAAGAATTGGTAACGGTAATTACCTCTTCTTTGAAGTGCCTCTTTGAGACCTCCTCTTAGGGAACTAAAATTGGTCTTTGAGGAAGACCAGAACCTCTAGGATGTTTCTAGGGAAGTGGAGAAGAGATTTTGGCAGGGGTTGGCCGAGATTGAGTGCTCAAATTGGTGTGAGGAGGAGGGGGAGGAGGTGTCCTTTTATAAGGGAGGAGAGGGGCACCTTAGGAATATCTCAAAATATTATTTTATATTAAAGTCAAAATCGGTTTATAATGGTTCCAAAGGGTCTTATTTCGAAGCTAAAGTGGGGATGGGTCGAAATCCTATCAACCAATAAGATTTATACAAGTTTAGGTTATTATTTTAACAATATCAATTAGATTTAACTCTAAGTTAAATAAGTTAACTTTTACCATGTCTTTTTGTTTTCTTACATTATATGGTTAATAAACTTACTATAACATGCCAAACGAACCCCAAATTGTATATTATTAATACATATATCCTTATCTAAGTCATTTGGACGAACCTTAGATTTTTAGGAAAAAAATAACAATTAATAATATAATATTTGATTTAAAAACTTTTTTGTGTCAATTTTGACACTATTTGATACATGATTTTTTTGAAAGTCATAAAAGAATTATATGTTCGAACCAAGTTGATTAAATCAACACTAATATATCATAGTAACCTATAAAATCAGTGGAATTCATAAAAAGTCTCAAATTAGATTCATTTGAGCATTTATAACATCAATTATGTTAATATTTCCTTAAAAGGGTAATTACTGCATCATCGTTGTGTCATAAATAAATTAATTTATTTAAAGTCTAAAAATTATAAATAAAATATCATTATGTAGTAAATATTTTTGTATTTCTAATGAATATTTATAGTCGAATTTATCTTATGTATGACCCCATATTAAAAATGTTTTAGTTATTAAACATTGATTTTAACTATTTTAACTATTCATTAAATAATATAATATTAAATGTCATAATCTAATCCAAGTGGACCTAAATGGTCATATTATATTCATAAGGTTGTTTTTGGTCGAATTACACTTATCCAATAGAATTAGGACATGTGTTAGGGTAATATTAATATCATTCTTACCCTTAATTACCCTATTTACTTTTAACCGTGGTAAATAAAAGTAAAAAGTTTTATTTACCAAAAATTATTTTCATCTCATTGAACCACATTTTACTTACTGACATCAACCGTGTCTCTCGGATTTTTGAAATTCCATTCACAGAAGCAGTAAAATTAAGTTTTATGAAAAATTCAGTTTTTTAACTACCACTTAGTAGTTTCACTATTCATCAAAAAATGAAGGTTTTTAGAAAAATGCCTAAATTTCATCCTAAGCTATATTTCATATTAAGAATTCAAAAATGAAGTCTAAATTCATATCATAGAATTTTCATTAATTAATTTTATAATTAAATCCCGCTGTTAAAACAAATAGCGTGATTTTAAAAAAACAATATCTATCAAAAGATTGACACTTGATTATATCTGGTTTAAATGTGAAATTACATTCAATGACCAACATTGTATTAAATTGTAAAAATATATTCTAAATATACTTTAAAACCACTCAAATTAATAAATTATCACTATTAATTATTTCGATTAAAAAAGTTGTTTTTAATTATAATTTAGTAATTTTCACTATTCATCAGAATATGAAAGTTATCTGAAAAGTACCAAAATTTCACCTTAGGCTAAATTCGATACTCCGAATCCAAAAATGAAGTTCATTTTGAAAAATAAGATTTAAAGAGTTTTAAAAAGTGGTTATTACTATTCATAACGGCTGGTTTTAATAATATTTTAATAGCATATCGTTGTTTAGTGAAACTCGGTATTGCGTATTACACACGATATCGAGGAAGGTCGTGATTGCGTGTAATGCAAGGCAAGTCAAGGATGCGTGTTGTGAAAGCTCCTTTTGGTGTAGCGTACAACAAAATACTTTAATAAAATTAAAAAGAATATTTTTTTATAAAATCTTGTGCTGTTACATTCTACCCCCCTTTAAATGAATTTCGCCCTCGAAATTCGTCGGGGTTATAAATGGTTTACTATTAGAAAAGTTTCTTTAATAGAAACCCACATCGTAAAAAGGAATATCAAAACCAATCTTTAAAAAAAAAGTATGAAACGTAACGGTTACCCAAATAAACTAATCATTGGGTTTCCACATAGGTGAAAATATGGATATGGAAGAGAAATCTAACCATCATGTTCTAATGGAGAGTGGTAGAGAACATCGCTATGGAAAATCCAATAATCACAAATCCATAAATTTGTGACGATCTAAGGTACCATCCGATTCATTAGGTATAAGATCACTAGGACAACATTTTTGGTTTTCAAGATCATTTCCCTAAAGTTGAAAATTTGAATTGGAATAAATACTTTCTTTATTTTGGTACAATCTCACTATTGTTCGTGCCTAGAACAATTTCCACTTCATCTCTTAAATAAATGAAGTTGAATTTGTTATTCGTGATGTGTTAGCAGATCATGTGATAGAATGACGGGTCATTCCATCTGTCTCAAACAAAAGGTTACCAAAAATTATATACATAAGTCGATCTATAGTGAGATTAATCATATATGGTTCCTAAAATGGACTTATACTTCATATATCATACTGCTTAATATAATAAAACTAGTTTCTACTAAACAGGGACTTTCTGAAGGCCATTGGTAGGCGATAAAGGCCAGTCGCACTTCGGTTGTGGGTTCGATTCCCACAGCCTTGCCCGAAGCGATGGGCTGTCGCCCATCCTGCAGGTTGTCCTTTTTCTAGAACTATATTACTATAACATCCCATCAATAATATCGAAAAATGTTCTATCCTAAATTTTGTCCAACATAATCTATTCCAATCTTTAGGCTTATCCATAATACTGCAGTCCATTGTAATAATATAGTGAAAACAATTACCAGAGATTTAATACCATATTTGATCCCTATATATCATAAGATATGTCTTTTAGGTCACATTCCAAACATTCAAAGGCCTTAATCATGTATTCTCTTGAATACCCATTGATCCTTAGTGAAAAACATGAATGTCGTTAAAAGTTAACACTTTCCACATACCAAAATCCTCAAAATTCTATATTCTCAAACCATGATATCACTTAGTCCTTATATCAATCATGAGCTCATGAATACTGTCAAATATCTCATTTTCTCATTTTCCCTTCATTATGCGCATATCATATTTTTTTCAAAAATACCTCAATCACTTCGAATACCACATTAGACCAATACATAAATATTCCAATACACCATAAAAGTACCTCAACAACATTATTCTTGAATACCAATACATAAACAATTCAGTCCATCCACTTCAATGACTGTCCTGGAATAAGTCCTTCCTTGATTTAGAAGTATCTTTTTAGGTCAGGGCATTGAGTTGGGTAATGCCCATGTTCTCCACAAATAAGACATTGAACTCCATAACAATCTGTCACTCTATGACCCTTTTCTCCACAGAGATAACATCGGTCCCTCCATTTGAGGTATTCCTCAAGGTTCTTCTTCCCTTCTTTAGAAATCTCAATCTTCCTTTCTTTATGCTCCTCAACATGCGAACATGCATAATAGTTTATCTTCCTCTTCTTTGATGAATTAGTCATACCACTAAATTTCACCTTGTTAATCATATATCGCGATGACTGATTCGGCATAATCACAATATCTTTATCTCTAGGCATTACACAATTTTGTTGCTCAGAGTCACCAATTTGTCCATTGGATTTAATGTTAACCGAATTCCTTCTGGTTCCCTCCATTAACTAAAACACAAAAATAATTTTGTGAGAGGCGAAATCATGCTAGGGAAGACAACATAGTAAAGGGGAAGCACCCTCAATATCTAACATCTTAGGATAAATTCTATGATCGTTACCGTAGTTCTAGGACTATATCCTATACGTATACTTATCCTTAGGGACATCCCTAGACATACCTTAGAAATATCTTTAGGGATCTCACTAACGTTTTCGCGTCCTAGTTTCCAAAGGTTGACTAAACCTTTCCTCTGATACCAACTGTAAAGACCCGTATCTTGACGTACATGGACATTACATTACATTTGCGGAATACTTAGTACATAACAAAAACACACACACAAGGACCGTAATAGTTTAGTGTCTTTGGAAACTCGGAATATAATCTTCTAATCGTGGTGAAAGATCTTCAACATCTCCCATAAAGATCTTCTTTTTTTTATACCTAAAACCTCTCTTTATATCCTGGGGAAAATAAAACATAAAAGGGTGAGCTCAAATGCTCAGTAAGGGTAAACAAAAGAAATATCAATCACATCATATACATAAGCACATAACTTTGGAAATCTTAACCTGCAAAAGAGATCATAATTTCATAACATGGGGTAAATCATGGTAGTGAAATGTAATCAAAATAATCATAACATAAAACATGAAACTTTGTGGAATTCACACATAATCATAGAGAATCATTTCTTGTTAGTCAAGACTCATTGCCAAGACTATCTTAGTGGACAAAGTCCCTTTCTGAATCGAGTAACCCTCGTTTCAGTCCTGTTTCACTGAACCGGTATAACCTACCATTCCAGCCATGTCTATCTCATGAGATATAAAATCTTTACCCAATGCATTGGAGGGAGATATAGGTCCCACCCATCTCATAATGATACCATTCTTATGTGTTCCACAAAATCATAAATCATACATCATTTCATAACCCATGTAATAAAATGGGATTCTTAAACATCATGCCATCATAATCCATAAACAATTGATATCATTTCATCATAAGAAAACTGAAACCATTTAAATCATAGAGACATTTTACTTGAAACATACTTATCAAATAACGTCATCTTAGATGAAAAAATAGTTTAAAAAAAACACTTGAAATGAATTCTTGAGGAAAATATCCTTTCTTCTTTAAAATCAATTTCTTTTCACAAAACATCAGGAAATTTTAAAAGAAAAAGATTTTATTGAAAATATTCATGAAATATTTTGGAGGAAGCTTCATGAAAGTAAGGCTTTATAAAACCGTAAAAATCCGTTCGTTCCGTATAAGTTAAAAAAAAACATTCTTCGTACTTTTGTCGGAAAAGTCAAAAAGTACCTCGTACGAAAAACGACAAAAGATTCCTTTCATACGTATTACTAAAAACTCACCGAAGGGTAAAAATGGATTTAAACAATTTTAGGTGGATGGAAATAATATTACATATTGAGTAAACATGGATGTGGATGATAAAATACACCCCAGTAAATACTTACGAATAAACAATCTCGGATAAAAATGAGATTGTGATATTTCCCTTACCTTAGGTCCGATTTGCTTTGTACGTGTCCGAAGCTCCTGTATAATGGTTTAAATAATGTCATTGACTTATTACAGAATCATATTCATTGTTATGATATCATATATGGTTCACTTATGACATTATATTACCCGTTCTTTTGTAAATTCCATGTTAAAGAAGCGTTTTGGGTAAAATCGTTTCTTTTATCGTAGGTGTTTTGACTTGTTGTTCATGACATCATTATTACTTATATCATGATTTACTCACTTCCAGAATATAAAATATGATTTATATATCATATATATTCAGTATATATATATATATAATAGGTAGATAAATAAAATGAAAAACACCGTTCATGGAGACGGTAGTCCGTACGTACGCATGAACGCTGTTTTCCTTTCCTTATTGTCTTGAAATGGAAGTAAGTAGATGACATACATATGTATATATATACATAAATCCAGTAGCTTTATAATGTCATATATTTCATTATTATTTCTTATATATACATTATAATCATTCTTAAATGGTTAACATGGAGAATGAATCTCATCGCGTCGTGGAGACGGTAGTCCGTACGTACGCACGAGCGATGATATCATTTCTATAAATATTGAATTGAATTGGAGTGGATTATACAATATATCAGAATCAATATGATGTTTTAATAACTATGTATAGTTATTCTTTACACCATTATACCCATCCATGTAAGGTGGTGGTGGAAAAAAGATTACACCACGGCGTGGAGACGGTATTCCGTACGTACGCACGCGCGGTGATTTCTTTTTCCATAGGATGGATAGATGGTGAAATAGGGTTGTTTCATAATTATAATAACATATCAGTATATGAGTGATACTTATGTTATTACTTCATAATGAAACAACCTAAGAAGAAGAAGTGGAAGAAGAAATAAAGATGAAAGAATTGGTAACGGTAATTACCTCTTCTTTGAAGTGCCTCTTTGAGACCTCCTCTTAGGGCACTAAAATTGGTCTTTGAGGAAGACCAGAACCTCTAGGATGTTTCTAGGGAAGTGGAGAAGAGATTTTGTCAGGGGTTGGCCGAGCTTGAGTGCTCAAATTGGTGTGAGGAGGAGGGGGAGGAGGTGTCCTTTTATAAGGGAGGAGAGGGGCACCTTAGGAATATCTCAAAATATTATTTTATATTAAAGTCAAAATCGGTTTATAATGGTTCCAAAGGGTCTTATTTCGAAGCTAAAGTGGGGATGGGTCGAAATCCTATCAACCAATAAGATTTATACAAGTTTAGGTTATTATTTTAACCTTATCAATTAGATTTAACTCTAAGTTAAATAATTTAACTTTTACCATGTCTTTTTGTTTTCTTACATTATATGGTTAATAAACTTACTATAACATGCCAAACTAACCCCAAATTGTATATTATTAATACATATATCCTTATCTAAGTCATTTGGCCGAACCTTAGATTTTTAGGAAAAAAATAACAATTAATAATATAATATTTGATTTAAAAACTATTTTGTGTCAATTTTGACACTATTTGATACATGATTTTTGTGAAAGTCATAAAAGAATTATATGTTAGAACCAAGTTGATTAAATCAACACTAATATATCATAGTAACCTATAAAATTAGTGGAATTCATAAAAAGTCTCAAATTAGATTCATTTGAGCATTTATAACATCAATTATGATAATATTTCCTTAAAAGGGTAATTACTGCATCATCGTTGTGTCATAAATAAATTAATTTATTTAAAGTCTAAAAATTATAAATAAAATATCATTATGTAGGAAATATGTTTATATTTCTAATGAATATTTATAGTCGAATTTATCTTATGTATAACCCCATATTAAAAATGTTTTAGTTATTAAACTTTGATTTTAACTATTTTAACTATTCATTAAATAATATAATATTAAATGTCATAATCTAATCCAAGTGGGCCTAAATGGTCATATTATATTCATAAGGTTGTTTTTGGTCGAATTACACTTATCCAATAGAATTAGGACATGTGTTAGGGTAATATTAATATCATTCTTACCCTTAATTACCCTATTTACTTTTAACCGTGGTAAATAAAAGTAAAAAGTTACTATTCACCAAAAATTATTTTCATCTCATTGAATTACATTTTACTTACTGACATCAACTGTGTCTCTCGGATTTTTGAAATTCCATTCACAGAAGCAGTAAAATTATGTTTTATGAAAAATTCAGTTTTTTAACTACCACTTAGTAGTTTCACTATTCATCAAAAAATGAAGGTTTCCAGAAAAATGCCAAAATTTCATCCTAAGCTATATTTCATATTCAGAATTCAAAAATGAAGTCTAAATTCATATCATAGAATTTTCATTAATTAATTTTATAATTAAATCCCGCTGTTAAAACAAATAGTGTGTTTTTAAGAAACAATATCTATCAAAAGATTGACACTTGATTATATCTGGTTTAAATGTGAAATTACATTCAATGACCAACATTGTATTAAATTGTAAAAATATATTCTAAATATACTTTAAAACCACTCAAATTAATAATTTATCACAATTAATTATTTCGACTAAAAAAGTTGTTTTTAATTATAATTTAGTAATTTTCACTATTCATCAGAATATGAAAGTTATCTGAAAAGTACCAAAATTTCACCTTAGGCTAAATTCGATACTCCGAATCCAAAAATGAAGTTCATTTTGAAAAATAAGATTTACAGAGTTTTAAAAAGTGGTTATTACTATTCATAACGGCTAGTTTTAATAATATTTTAATAGCATATCGTTGTTTAGTGAAACTCGGTATTGCGTATTACACACGCTATCGAGGAAGGTCGTGATTGCGTGTAATTCAAGGCAAGTCAAGGATGCGTGTTGTGCAAGCTCCTTTTGGTGTAGCGTACAACACAAGACTTTAATAAAATTAAAAAGAATATTTTTTTATAAAATCTTGGGCTGTTACATTCTACCCCCCTTAAAATGAATTTCGCCCTCGAAATTCGTCGGGGTTATAAATGGTTTACTATTCGAAAAGTTTCTTTAATAGAAACCCACATCGTAAAAAGGAATATCAAAACCAATCTTTAAAAACAAAAGTATGAAACGTAACGGTTACCCAAATAAACTAATCATTGGGTTTCCACATAGGTGAAAATATGGATATGGAAGAGAAATCTAACCATCATGTTCTAATGGAGAGTGGTAGAGAACATGGCTATGGAAAAGACAATAATCACAAATCCATAAATTTGTGACGATCTAAGGTACCATCCGATTCATCAGGTATAAGATCACTAGGACAACATTTTTGGTTTTCAAGATCATTTCCCTAAAGTTGAAAATTTGAATTGGAATAAATACTTTCTTTATTTTGGTACAATCTCACTATTGTTCGTGCCTAGAACAATTTCCACTTCATCTCTTAAATAAATGAAGTTGAATTTGTTATTCGTGAAGTGTTAGCAGATCATGTGATAGAATGACGGGTCATTCCATCTGTCTCAAACAAAAGGTTACCCAAAATTATATACATAAGTCGATCTATAGTGAGATTAATCATATATGGTTCCTAAAATGGACTTATACTTCATATATCATACTGCTTAATATAATAAAACTAGTTTCTACTAAACAGGGACTTCCTGTAGGCCAGTGGTAGGCGATAAAGGCCAGTCGCACTTCGGTTGTGGGTTCGATTCCCACAGCCTTGTCCGAAGCGATGGGATGTCGCCCGTCCTGCAGGTTGTCCTTTTTCTAGAACTATATTACTATAACATCCCATCAATAATATCGAAAAAAGTTCTATCCTAACTTTTGTCCAACATAATCTATTCCAATCTTTAGGCTTATCCATAATACTGCAGTCCATTGTCATATTATAGTGAAAACGATTACCAGAGATTTAATACCATATTTGATCCCTATATATCATAAGATATGTCTTGTTGGTCACATTCCAAACATTCAAAGGCCTTAATCATGTATTCTCTTGAATACCCATTGATCCTTAGTGAAAAACATGAATGCAGTTAAAAGTTAACACTTTCCACATACCAAAATCCTCAAAATTCTATATTCTCAAACCATGATATCACTTAGTCCTTATATCAATCATGAGCTCATGAATACTGTCAAATATTTCATTTTCTCATTTTACCTTCATTATGCGCATATCATATTTTTTTCAAAAATACCTCAATCACTTCGAATACCACATTAGACCAATACATAAATATTCCAATACACCATAAAAGTACCTCAACAACATTATTCTTGAATACCAATACATAAACACTTCAGTCCATCCACTTCAATGACTGTCCTGGAATAAGTCCTTCCTTGATTTAGAAGTAGCTTTTTAGGTCAGGGCATTGAGTTGGGTAATGCCCATGTTCTCCACAAATAAGACATTGAACTCCATAACAATCTGTCACTCTATGACCCTTTTCTCCACACAGATAACATCGGTCCCTCCATTTGAGGTATTCCTCAAGGTTCTTCTTCCCTTCTTTAGAAATCTCAATCTTCCTTTCTTTATGCTCCTCAACATGTGAACATGCATAATAGTTTATCTTCCTCTTCTTTGATGAATTATTCATACCACTGAATTTCACCTTGTTAATCATATATCGCGATGACTGATTCGGCATAATCACAATATCTTTATCTCTAGGCATTACACAATTTTGTTGCTCATAGTCACCAATTTTTCCATTGGATTTAATGTTAACCGAATTCCTTCTGGTTCCCTCCATTAACTAAAACACAAAAAGAATTTTGTGAGAGGCGAAATCATGCTAGGGAAGACAACATAGTAAAGGGGAAGCACCCTCAATATCTAACATCTTAGGATAAATTCTAAGATCGTTACCGTAGTTCTAGGACTATATCCTATACATATACTTATCCTTAGGGACATCCCTAGACATACCTTAGAAATATCTCTAGGGATCTCACTAACGTTTTCGCGTCCTAGTTTCCAAAGGTTGACTAAACCTTTCCTCTGATACCAACTGTAAAGACCCGTATCTTGACGTACATGGACATTACATTACATTTTCGGAATACTTAGTACATAACAAAAACACACACACAAGGACCGTAATAGTTTAGTGTCTTTGGAAACTCGGAATATAATCTTCTAATCGTGGTGAAAGATCTTCAACATCTCCCATAAAGATCTTCTTTTTTTTATACCTAAAACCTCTCTTTATATCCTGGGGAAAAGAAAACATAAAAGGGTGAGCTCAAATGCTCAGTAAGGGTAAACAAAAGAAATATCAATCACATCATATACATAAGCACATAACTTTTGGAAATCTTAACCTGCAAAAGAGATCATAATTTCATAACATGGGGTAAATCATGGCAGTGAAATGTAATCACAATAATCATAACATAAAACATGAAACTTTGTGCCATTCACACATAATCATAGAGAATCATTTCTTGTTAGTCAAGACTCATTGCCAAGAATATCTTAGTGGACAAAGTCCCTTTCTGAATCGAGTAACCCTCGTTTCAGTCCTGTTTCACTGAACCGGTATAACCTACCATTCCAGCCATATCTATCTCATGAGATATAAAATCTTTACCCAATGCATTGGAGGGAGATATAGGTCCCACCCATCTCATAATGATACCGTTCTTATGTGTGCCACAAAATCATACATCATACATCATTTCATAACCCATGTAATAAAATGGGATTCTTAAACATCATGCCATCATAATCCATAAACAATTGATATCATTTCATCATAAGAAAACTGAAACCATTTAAATCATAGAGACATTTTACATGAAACATACATATCAAATAACGTCATCTTAGATGGAAAAATATTTAAAAAAAACACTTGAAATGAATTCTTGAGGAAAATATCCTTTCTTCTTTAAAATCAATTTCTTTTCACAAAACATCATGAAATTTTAAAAGAAAAAGATTTTATTGAAAATATTCATGAAATATTTTGGAGGAAGGTTCATGAACGTAAGGCTTTATAAAACCGTAAAAATCCGTTCGTGCCGTATAAGTTAAAAAAAACAGTCTTCGTACTTTTGTCGGAAAAGTCAAAAAGTACCTCGTACGAAAAACGACAAAATATTCCTTTCATACGTATTACTAAAAACTCACCGAAGGGTAAAAATGGATTTAAACAAATTTAGGTTGATGGAAATAATATTACATATTGAGTAAACATGGATGTGGATGATAAAATACACCCCAGTAAATACTTACGAATAAACAATCTCGGATAAAAATGAGATTGTGGTATTTCCCTTACCTTAGGTCCGATTTGCTTTGTACGTGTCCGAAGCTCCTGTATAATGGTTTAAATAATGTCATTGACTTATTACAGAATCATATTCATTGTTATGATATCATATATGGTTCACTTATGACATTATATTACCCGTTCTTTTGTAAATTCCATGTTAAAGAAGCGTTTTGGGTAAAATCGTTTCTTTTATCGTAGGTGTTTTGACTTGTTGTTCTTGACATCATTATTACTTATATCATGATTTACTCACTTCCAGAATATAAAATATGATTTATATATCATATATATTGAGTATATATATATATATAATAGGTAGATAAATAAAATGAAAAACACCGTTCATGGAGACGGTAGTCCGTACGTACGCATGAACGCTGTTTTCCTTTCCTTATTGTCTTGAAATGGAAGTAAGTAGATGACATACATATGTATATATATACATAAATCCAGTAGCTTTATAATGTCATATATTTCATTATTATTTCTTATATATACATTATAACCATTCTTAAATGGTTAACATGGAGAATGAATCTCATCGCGTCGTGGAGACGGTAGTCCGTACGTACGCACGTGCGATGATATCATTTCTATAAATATTGAATTGAATTGGAGTAGATTATACAATATATCAGAATCAATATGATGTTTTAATAACTATTTATAGTTATTCTTTACACCATTATACCCATCCATGTAAGGTGGTGGTGGAAAAAAGATTACACCACGGCGTGGAGACGGTATTCCGTACGTACGCACGCGTGGTGATTTCTTTTTCCATAGGATGGATAGATGGTGAAATAGGGTTGTTTCATACTTATAATAACATATCAGTATATGAGTGATACTGATGTTATTACTTCATAATGAAACATCCTAAGAAGAAGAAGTGGAAGAAGAAATAAAGATGAAAGAATTGGTAACAGTAATTACCTCTTCTTTGAAGTGCCTCTTTGAGACCTCCTCTTAGGGCACTAAAATTGGTCTTTTAGGAAGACCAGAACCTCTAGGATGTTTCTAGGGAAGTGGAGAAGAGATTTTGTCAGTGGTTGGCCGAGCTTGAGTGCTCAAATTGGTGTGAGGAGGAGGGGGAGGAGGTGTCCTTTTATAATGGAGGAGAGGGGCACCTTAGGAATATCTCAAAATATTATTTTATATTAAAGTCAAAATCGGTTTATAATGGTTCCAAAGGGTCTTATTTCGAAGCTAAAGTGGGGATGGGTCGAAATACTATCAACCAATAAGATTTATACAAGTTTAGGTTATTATTTTAACCTTATCAATTAGATTTAACTCTAAGTTAAATAATTTAACTTTTACCATGTCTTTTGGTTTTCTTACATTATATGGTTAATAAACTTACTATAACATGCCAAACGAACCCCAAATTGTATATTATTAATACATATATCCTTATCTATGTCATTTTGACTAACCTTAGATTTTTAGGAATAAAATAACAATTAATAATATAATATTTGATTTAAAAACTATTTTGTGTCAATTTTGACACTATTTGATACATGATTTTTGTGAAAGTCATAAAAGAATTATATGTTCGAACCAAGTTGATTAAATCAACACTAATATATCATAGTAACCTATAAAATTAGTGGAATTCATAAAAAGTCTCAAATTAGATTCATTTGAGCATTTATAACATCAATTATGTTAATATTTCCTTAAAAGGGTAATTACTGCATCATCGTTGTGTCATAAATAAATTAATTTATTTAAAGTCTAAAAATTATAAATAAAATATCATTATGTAGGAAATATTTTTATATTTCTAATGAATATTTATAGTCGAATTTATCTTATGTATAACCCCATATTAAAAATGTTTTAGTTATTAAACTTTGGTTTTAACTATTTTAACTATTCATTAAATAATATAATATTAAATGTCATAATCTAATCCAAGTGGACCTAAATGGTCATATTATATTCATAAGGTTGTTTTTGGTCGAATTACACTTATCCAACAGAATTAGGACATGTGTTAGGGTAATATTAATGTCATTCTTACCCTTAATTACCCTATTACTTTTAACCGTGGTAAATAAAAGTAAAAAGTTACTATTCAGCAAAAATTATTTTCATCTCATTGAACCAAATTTTACTTACTGACATCAACCGTGTCTCTCGGATTTTTGAAATTCCATTCACAGAAGCAGTAAAATTAAGTTTTATGAAAAATTCAGTTTTTTAACTACCACTTAGTAGTTTCACTATTCATCAAAAAATGAAGGTTTTCAGAAAAATGCCAAAATTTCATCCTAAGCTATATTTCATATTCAGAATTCAAAAATGAAGTCTAAATTCATATCATAGAATTTTCATTAATTAATTTTATAATTAAATCCCGCTGTTAAAACAAATAGCGTGTTTTTAAGAAACAATATCTATCAAAAGATTGACACTTGATTATATCTGGTTTAAATGTGAAATTACATTCAATGACCAACATTGTATTAAATTGTAAAAATATATTCTAAATATACTTTAAAACCACTCAAATTAATAAATTATCACTATTAATTATTTCGATTAAAAAAGTTGTTTTTAATTATAATTTAGTAATTTTCACTATTCATCAGAATATGAAAGTTATCTGAAAAGTACCAAAATTTCACCTTAGGCTAAATTCGATACTCCGAATCCAAAAATGAAGTTCATTTTGAAAAATAAGATTTACAGAGTTTTAAAAAGTGGTTATTACTATTCATAACGGCTAGTTTTAATAATATTTTAATAGCATATCGTTGTTTAGTGAAACTCGATATTGCGTATTACACACGCTATCGAGGAAGGTCGTGATTGCGTGTAATGAAAGGCAAGTCAAGGATGCGTGTTGTGAAAGCTCCTTTTGGTGTAGCGTACAACACAAGACTTTAATAAAATTAAAAAGAATATTTTTTTATAAAATCTTGGGCTGTTACAGATAGGCACACATGTAACCAATTCAAGATTGGCATAAGCACCTGTGTACCCTCATTTTCGGGCATGGAAAACCGACTAAAAAATCACCCTTATCAATATATGGTATGAAAACCTTTTAGTTTTAGAGCAAATATAAAATTTAGAATTACCAAATTCACTAAAGGGATTTATAGTTTCCACCTTCATAATTAAAACCACTAATTATGTCGACGAGAAATTCATAAAACATTCAACATATCAAAATAGATGATCATAAATTGGTTTCATAAACACTATATCAAATCACAACCTTATGAAATGTGACATGATAGAGAATCATACCATTATAAATTAACCCATGAAAAGATGTCTATCTCATAAGAATTTCCTCATGGTATAACACATGGAATTGGAAAAGGAATCAATATCATAATTCCCTCAAAACATAAATTATTTCAAGAAATAATTTAAATAGTTTCATTGGATCATATATTTTTAATTCATCAGTAACATTAATGGATTTAATCATATATGGGAAACTATTTTCGGACTTTATAAATTTTCAAGGGTAAAATAAACTTTCCTCTTAGAAAACAACTTTTTTAAAATAGAAAACATTTTAAAAATAAATTTCATTGTAAAAAACCACGATAAATTATACAAAAAGCTTCGAAATTGAAATTTAACACTATTGATAACATATAATATTTTAAATATACTTTTCTATTATTATTATTTTAAAATATGGTTTTAATAAACCGTTTAATGATTTATTTTATAAAGGTATTGTTTGAAAAAAATTTCTATTGAAGAGAGTGATAATTTCATATTTTTATTAAAACATTTTATTAATTATCTTATATACAAACTAGTTAAAAAATGGATCCATTATTTAAATATATATTGAATAACAATAAGAAACTAAAAATAATATTAATTAATCATAGTAATATCATGATATTTCAACAATTTTTAGTTAATCATAAAAAATCCTGATAAATGATGGGTTTGTATCAAAAATATATTTACATTATTGGTAACATTGATTCAGAACCCATAATATAGGGTTACACCAAATGAAAATAAATAATCACAAGGATGATAAAATTTACTAAATTACATTTTAAATAAGAATGATATACCGACGTGTATGAATATATCTGAATAACATTAATTATGCCTCTAAAAAATTGTGATAAAAATACAATATAGATTGGTTAACTATTGATGTGTTCACCCCATAAAATAGAGACACTCAATTGGAAATATAAATTAAAATTATTTTCATGATTATATCTACATAATAAATTCATGGTCAATATATACATTATAGAAAAAAATCATCTAGTTAATATGAATTGTGTCTCATGGAAAATAAAATTGAAACAAAAAACCCTTACATTATATCTAAAATATTTCTGAGTCATTTAAAAAAAATTAATTATAAATTAATTTTTATTATATATACATTAAATAACCATATTGATATATTATAGACCACATATTATTATATTTTGATCTTATATTATCCACTTTTTAAAAATTTCATGTTAAAGTTACAATTTAGGTCACAAAAACTTGTTATCATTTATGTTTTGATTTTTTATATATGTGGTTACAAAACATTGATCATGGTTCCATAAAATCGAGAATGATAATCCGGATTTATATAAAAAAATGTATCAAACATATATTTATTTATTTTAATCCATTAATTTAATTATTTAAAAATTAAATACATCATTCATGGAGACGGCAGGCGTACGTACTCATTAAAAGATTTTGTTATTTTCATATTAGTTAGAATTAATACAAATTAAATGATATATGGTATCATTAAATAAGAATGATAATTTTTTATTTAAAACAAATATATATATATAAACCATCTTTACTATATAACATGAATATCATGAATAAATCACATCAATTTGTGAGTAGGAAGTCCACCATACATATGAATGACTTTATCGTGTTCCAAAAAATAAAAATTACTTTTGTGTGTGGGATATAAAAATTATATAATAATAATATTTATATAAATAACATCTATATATTATATAATTATAACACAATCAGTATTAGTATCCTTGATAGGTGGTAATGAATAATTGACATCAGTTAATGTTGTAGTATTCTACCGTACACATTAATGTGGATTTTGTAAAACAATTGAAATTACACCGTATTATATGGATTGTAATGGGGGTATTATTTAATAATTTATAATAATAATAAATGTTGTTTGGGGACGAACTAAAATGAAATCTCTCATTGATCATTGTTACCTCTTCTTCAGGTATCCACCATATATTCGAACTAAATCCTTATTTGGTAATATCTATGTACACAATAATATTTCAAATATAAGATTTGGGATGTTGGAAAGTGATATGGTTATAAAATTTTATATAAAATTCTTGAGTGGTGTGAAGTGGTGGGAAGAGTATGTTCCCTTTTATTATTGAGGTAGAGTGTAATTGTTGTATATAATAAGAAATATTCACAATTGGGAGTTCAATATTATCTAATGAAGAACAATATATGATAATTAAATGTTTATATAGATATTATTAATTATAATTATATTCTCCACACAATTAATCACATGTTTTAATCATTTCATTCCTTAACATAAATATATCAATATTCTTACCATTTTGTTTCCTTCACTACAGTAGCTTTTTTTTTCTATCATTGGCAATTTATACAATAATAATAAATCAATTGGATATATAATTGATATCATTTTACCAAATTAATCTATATATGAAATATAATTTAAAATATACAAATTCTATATTTTTCTAAAACAGTATTAACATTAGCATATAGAACATGTAAAAACACTTCTCTAACGTAAACAACACTATGTTTTTACTATTAATTGTTCAATATTCTAATAATAATATAACAATTATTTCCAAAATGGAACATATTTCACATTAATTAATACATAAAAATCATATGTCATAATATAAAATTTTATTATTTATAAATCATTATTTAAAAAATCATTTATTATAAAATAAAATTATTATCAATTATTACAATATTCATTGAATTTAAAATTTTAAAATATCAAGATAACAATGGTATTAGAATTTATGTTTTTATATCATTTATATAATTCTATATTAATATAAAATTAATAACATAATACAATAATTCATTCAATTTATATCACTTTAAATTTACTTAGTATAACTTATTTTATTTAATCATTTACTAAATAGTAACTATGTAGGCGTTTCTTAAGCATTTGTTGTAATTATTTAATATAAAAAAAGTAAAATAAGTTTTCACAAGAAATAAATTAATATATATTTAAAAATGATACATATATATATATAGTATAATTTTTTTCTTATCCAAAGGCATTATATATATTTAAAGTAATTATTGTATACTTTTTTCTTTTTCATTAAGAAAATATTATATGTATCATATTAAATGAAAAGTGGAATGAGATTTCCACATTTCGAAGAAAATAATGGAAAATATAGATATGAACACACTCAATATAATTATGGTATAAATTAAGTGATTTTGTATTAGTCATGTTTAACCCATTGTAAATCCATCTTTACAACATCCACAACAATTACTTTTTTACATTATACACTTTTCATTTTGGTAAAACATTTATTGGACCTTATTATTAAAGATAATTTATTATGATTCCAAATAAGAAATCTATATTTCTAAAATTTATTTAAAAATTAGAATGAATTAAATTAAAATTAATCCATTAGTCATAAATAGATATTGTGTTTTTAATGTGAAAATGATCAAATGTTTATAATGTTTTCAAATACATTTACAATATAAAAATGATTCGAATCATTTAAATTGAATCATTTCATATAAATTTAATGTATAATTCATTAAAACTAATTTAATAGTATAATATATCTTTATTAATAAATTAAACACATAGGATGTTTTCAATTATAATTCAGTATTTTTCAATATTCATACAATAATTAACCATTTAAAAAAATCCCAAAAAACCTCCCTAAATTTTTTTCAAAACATGGAATTAGAAAATTATTTTCAAAAGTAAATATTTAATTAAACTAAAATATAATTTATTGTTTTTCACAAAAAATCATAGAAGGAATTATTTTGATAATATTAATTTTGATACATATAAATAATTTCTCCAAAAATAGGTATTTTATTATAAATTCAATTTCATTATTAAAAAATTATATAGTTAATATTTAAAAATTAGTAAATACTATTCATAAGAAAAATGTTAACATATAGGTAATAACATTCATGTTTAAATAAAAACTTAAATAATATATTATTATTTTGTTAAGACATTTTCTTGCACATAACATAATCTAAAATATTTTTTTCTAAATAAAAAACAAAAAATGGACTTCAATATTAAAATGTATAACCTAATTTTGTGTGTAGTGAAATTCATATTAGAAACTTAATTTACTCGATAAAAACTCAAAACATCGTGGGGTGTTACCTTCAACCCACATTATAATGAATTTCATAATAGAAATTAATCTCATTCATAAAAGGATAAACTTTTGAAACTCATTCATTGAAACTCACATTGTAAATCAAGTTAACAAAACATCCCCTTGAAAAAGAGAATGGTATGTCTGACGGTCATTTGCAATAACACATGGTAGGTTTCCATATTGGGTGATGTTGGTGGGAGAAGTCAAAACATGTACTTATACGAGAAAAATAACTCCAAAATATGGATGCAGAGTTGTAGATAACGTGCTCTATAAAAATATAATGAAATCATATCCTTAAGCAGATGTTTCTTGAAAACAAACATTGATATCATAAAAAAATTATTATAATAAGAAAAAATTTTATTTTAATTTCCTTTTATAAAATTTGATACGTTTTCAGGATAAGATATACATTGTTGTTTTCAATCCATTTTTTAAATTTAGTATCATTAAACAATTGTGCTTTGATCAATTTATACATTATATAACTATATGAAATGAATGTGATCATTTTATTTTTAAATTCCTTATGGATCATAATATCTATAGTTAGAATGAAAAGTAATTTCATCTATCATTAGTTATCATAATTTTTTTTTAAAAAGTAATCTAATATAAATAAGTATTCATATAGAGACATTATACCTTAATCACTAAAAAAACATATTGTATTCAAAATAAAACATATAATAAATGGTTTACCATATAACCCTTATAAAATATTCAAATAAAAATTATTATAAACATATTTTTGGAATTAAAAAATTGAACATCAAATTAATACCCCATATATAATAATGTGTCTATTGATTATCATAATTCAAACATGTGAATAACTTCATCATTTGTTCTCTTTAATCATCATAATGATATGAATAATCATAAAATGATATTTTAAACATACATACTTCCCCAAATCATTCAAAAATAGATTATTGGATATAATGATTAAATCTAAAATTTCTATAATCTCCATTTATCATATCATAAAATCCTTTTTCAATAAATACATTATCACTACATAAAAACTCAGAACAATCCAATATACATCAAACAAATAATTCATCACACTATAAAAACATATATATTTCAACTTCTAGAACATATTATGTCTTATATTTCCCTTACCCATGTGTTTTCAATGAATATCACCCTTCCATTAAATTACATTTTTTATCATAATAATGTTTCAACATATAATTTAAAAGTCATAATGAAAAATATTTACATAAAAATCATTATATATTTCATGATTCACAATCCTTGAAATACAAAAGATAAATACTTCCATCATTCTGATTCATTCCTAATATATTATCTATGCTTCATCACTTATTTATTAAAACATACTTTTTTTTACAAGTAACATTTAGTCACATAATCATAAAAAATAAAACAATTACTCATAAAACCATAATGATATTCGAAAAATAATTTCTCCTTAGGACATATATTATCATAATTCCCATAAATTTCCAATTTATATTATTCTACTAAAAATGATATCTCAGGAGACCATTATTCCCAACCATTATGCTAACAAAAAAAAATAAATTTTAAACAAGGAATTTACATTATTTGTGTCATTATATCTTGTAACACCCCTAGCTTCCATGGTACAGTTCCCATTGAATAAACCAACAGCTTGCATTGTACGCAACTTTGAGACTCTAACACACCACGACTAATCAAAACTGCTGTTATGAATAGTAATACCCACTTTTTGAAATTTTATAAATATTATCATTCAAAATGGACTTCATATTTGGATTCGGTATATCGAAATTAAATTAGGATGATTTTTTGGTATTTGTTTGAAAACAATCAATTTTTGATGAATAGTGAAAAAAGTGAGTTATAGTTTAAATATGATTTTTTATTTAAATATTTATTTATTTTATTTAAATTTAGTTAAGGTCAAAATAGATAAATAATACCTATATAAGTGAAATGTAATTAATTTATGTTAGTTTAGAATAAATTTAGATATATAAAAATTTTATTGAACATCCCACCGTCTTATATCCATCTCTTAGGACAATTTGGAAATTCACGAAAAATTTAATTCTACCACTTCTATGAGTGGAGTTTTGAAAATACGAGAGACACAGTTAATATCAATGAGTAAAATGTGGTTCAATAAGATAAAAATAATTTTTGGTGAATAGTAACTATTTAATTTTATTTACCACGGTTAAAAGTAAATAGTGTAATTAAAAGCAAAAAATATACTAATATTACCCTAAAACATGTCCTAATCATATTGGATAGGTGTATATCGACTGAAAACAACCATAGGAATAAAATATTATCATTTAGGACCACTTGGATTATATTAGGACATTTATTATTATTTAATTCAAAGAAGAGTTAAAAGAGTTAAAATCAAAGTCTAATTACTAAAAGATTATTAATATAGGTTTAAACATAAGATTAATTCGATTTTAAATATTAAATTGAGAGATAAAAATATTTCATAGATAATGGTATTTTATTTATAATTTTTAGACAATAAATAATTTAATTTATTTATGACACAATGGTGATTCAGTAATTACCAAATTAATAAAATATTAAAATAATTGATATTATAAATATCAAAATAAATGTAATTTGAGACTTTTTATGAATTCCGCTAATTATATAAGATACTATGACATGTAAGGATTTATCTAATTTACTTTTTTTTAAGTAATCATGATTTTATGAGTTTCACAAAAATCAAATTCAAAATAGTGTCAAAATTGACATAAAAGAGTTTTGAAAACAAATATAATATTATTAATTCATATTCTATCACTAAAAATATAAGGTTCATGAAAAGGACATTTATAATGATTGGTGTATCATTAATGGACGACTTGGGGTCTCTTTGAGGTATATAGTAAGTTTATTAACTATATATTATAAAAATAAAAAGAGACATGGTAAATGTCAAACTAATAAACTAAGAGTTAAAACAAAATGATAAGGTCAATAATGTGATCTAAACTAGTATAAAACATATTTTTTGAGTTGTTTTAGACCTATACACACCTTAAAATTTAAATAATCCACTTTGGAGCCATTAGAATGCGAATATTAATTTATTATAAAATAATATTTCTGGCTTTCCCAAAAGAGCCCCACACCCCTTTTATAAAAGGGCACTCCCCCTTCTCACTAATTCACACCATCGAATCCATTTGGATCGGCCAAACCCTGCCCAAATATTCTCTCAGCATCCATCACTTCAACCTAGATGACTTATTGTTATCATAAAGCAAACCTATGGAGCCCTTTTGTACAAATCAAAAGGAAGAACCCGAAAAAGAGGTAATGTATTCAACACCCTCTTTCATGTTCCTTTCTTCTTCAACTTATTATATAATTATTATTTATATTATAAAACAATAACTCCAGTATCTCCTATATACTTTGATGTTATTATAAACATGGTACAACCATATTTAGTATTCTATCCATCCCTTGAATGACATGTCACCATACGTGCGTACGTACGACTTACCGTCTCCACGACATGGTGTAATTGTTATTCAATACATTTTTATTTTGATGGGTGTAATAATGATGTGTAATTAATTTAAAAAATACATATAAAATAATAATGATTCTGTATATATGATATACCATCTAATTATATATTATTTTAATATCAAAAGAATGATATTGTCACTCGTGCGTACGTGTGGACTACCGTGTCCACGAACGCAATGAGATTCATTCCACATCGTATCCATTCAAGTGTAATTCTCATTTGATGATTAAATATAATGTATAAGGAGTTGATATAATTCTGTATTTTAATAAGAAACAACCTATCCATAACAAACATGACTTATGTAACAAAACATTTAAAAGAAAACGAGTAAGTTAACACCCCAAACGACGATAATACTAAAATATTATTAACAAATAAATGTTAAAAGATCATATATAATATCATATTAATGAATATGATTTTGTATAATTTAATAACAATTATTTGACCATTATATAGTAGGTTAACCTACCCTCAACCAAGGAAAAGTACAAGGTAAGGGTTTATTACACAATCTCTTCATTATCTGAGGTTGTTTATACGTAATTATCTATTGGGTCCTATTTATCATCCACATCCATGTTTTTAAAAAATGTATTTCAAAACATTATTACTCTTCTATAGACTATGGTTTAGAGTCATTTAAACCCTTTTTTTACTTTTTATAGGATTTATATAAAGCAATCTTTCCATCGCCTTCCAAACCAGGGACTTTTTAACCTTTTCGAAAGAATTCAGGTAAGAATGTCTTTTGTAACTTATACGGCGGGTGTGACTATTTTCTGCCATTATAAAATATTCAAATCTTCCTTTACAAGCTTATAAGAATAATTTTAAAGTAAATTTTTTCTTTTATAATTATGTGAATTTTAAATGATTTAAAAAAAGGGATATTTCTATCAAATAGTTTTGATTTCATCTATGTCAACATCCTTTGATGGATTTAAACTTATATGAAGTTGATTTATTATGATACAAATCATCCCTATTGTATTTAAGGTTCTGTGATATGTTTGACTAAGGATGAGTTATTTTTATGCCATTAATGGTTTTTTATTAATGTTTGGCATTCCGTATTCTAGTTTTAATACGAATGATTATGTTATATTTCATCATCTTCATAAGATCAATACATTGGACTAGTATATTATGGGTTGGGGACTGCTAAAAGGACGCCCTCTGGGTTGGGGTCCGGTTACAGCAGTCCCTCCGGGTTGGTGTCTGGTTATTAAATGCCCTCTGGGTTGGTGTCCGATTATTAGAAGCACTCCAGTTTGGAGTCCGGTTATGAGAGGCACTCTGGGTTGGAGTCTGGTTACAGAGGCTCCCCGGGATGGAGTCTGGTTATAGAGGCTCTCCGAGTTGGGTTTGGGTTATAGTTAACCTTTAGGTCTTGGCACAAGGCCTTGACATAGAAATTAAGGTTCGACATTATGCATTCCTTTATTATGAAAGTGGTTATTAATATTTCAAGTGATTATTTGATTAGTATATTATATATGTGAATAATTAAATAACATTATTTAATTTTATCTTTTTCATATTATGATGAAGTTCATGTTTAAAAGGATTTTTGTAGTTATACACTGCCTTACATGTTTATTTTTATTTATGAAAGTTTCTACTATATTTTTATCATTATGGAGCATCTGAGCTCACCCCTTTCAGTGTCTTATTTTTCCCAGGATGTGAAGAAGTATTTTATGAATGACCTACAAGGATAGTATGAGGGGATATGAAGAAAATAATTTTTTGTAGTTTTGTTTGTTTATGATGTAATGTATGGATTATGAATATATCTATTGTTTCCAAGGCTACTAAACTGATTGGTCTTTTGAGATTTGATCCCATGTGATCATGAAAATATTATATAATAATGCACTAACTTTGGCTAACTGGGATTGGGGCATTACAGTTGGTATCAGAGGATGTATAGTTCAAACCACGGAAGCTATATTTAGATAAATTATGATTAGAGAACATAACCCTAAGATAGACGTTGAGGACTAATATATTAGTACTTTCCAAAATTTTGGTATTTTAGAGATTTTGTGTGTTTTCTGAGAAATATATCCCTGTCTGGATACGAGCAGGTAGAGGCGGCTCTGGCACTGTTGTACCTAGGGATAAAACCCGAAAACCCCGCTTTGAACAAGACTCGAACGTGAACTGGTGCACAACAACGGTCCTTGTTACACTTTTGGTTACGAAGCTCCTGGGGGATATGCTTAGGATAATTTTCATTTTCTTTAAGAACCGTTATGAAGTAATTATGAGTATATACTTCCTCAAAGAATATATTTTTTTGATTATGGATTATATCCATAAACTGTTAAATTTATGTTTAGTATTTTACAAGTATGGAATTATGATTTTTGATTCATAAACTGATCTAGTTTATTCCATTGTTTAGAAATTATGCCTAGTGAAAGAAAGGGAAACCGTATCAATGCACACACTCCATGTAGGAATTTCCCACCTACTCAAGATAATTATAGTGGAGCTGGTGATGCAACTGGTGCTGATCAGCTAATCACCATACTGGAAAAACACACTCAGGTTATGAATTATAACATTACCCATATAGAGTAAACTGATCCGCAGCATGGAGGATCAATGTTATATCGCATCATGAGGAAAAAACCACCAACATTAAATGGGGGTAAAAATCCCTTAGTAGCTGAGAAAATGATAAATTTATTAGAGAAAATATTTCATGCCTTGGGGAGTAGTGAGAGGGAAAAAGTTATCATGGAAATTTACCGCCTCACTGGAGATGATGACCAATAGTCATCATTGATTCAAAACAAAAAGGGAGATGATGAATTATCAAATATGGAATGGATGGAGATCAAATATATTTTCATAGAAAAATACTTTCCTCATGACCATCGAGAAGATATGGAAAAGAAATTTCTGAGTCTGAGACAAAAGTAGTATGATAATGTCGCAAAGTATGAGGATAACTTTACAAAGATAGCATGGAATGCTAGAGATTATATACCTAAACGAAGAAGAATGATTGATCGTTTCTATAATGGGTTAAAACCATTTCTTTGTCAAGCATTTATCTCACAATCCATCTCTTCGTACGAATACTTTGTCTTATGTGCTATCAAGACATAAAAAGCATTCTATAAATCTAATGATAATAAAGTAATGAAAGAGAATATGAGAACAATGGAGAAAGAGTCACATAAAGGGAAAAAGGGAAAGAAGGATTTTCCATTATGTGAAAATTTTTGGAATAAACACCCCGATACTTTCCTAAAAGGAATGGGAGTCTGTTACAAATGTGGAAAAAAATGAATCCAGACTCGTGATTACAAGGGAAAGAAGGAGGATGTCAAAGTTGAATACTACAATTGTAGAGATGTGGGGAATTATGCAAATGAATTTCCTATGTGTCAGGGAAAATAACCTCAGAAAAGGCCAAGGAATAAAGGCCGAGCTTATGTTGTTACTACAATTGAAGAGGAATAATTAATGTATTTGTGTTTTTGGACTCATGGCTTATATTCTGGTTATGAGAATAACGTGATATATATAAGTATTGTACTAAAGTAGTTTTTGTTTTCAATAAGGTTTTAATATAATCAAGGTAGTCATATTTCAGTATGTGACAATAAGAGAATATTTACTCTATTTGGAGAATACGATAATGCGATTGATTTTGGAATTTGGATACCTTTTACAGAGAGTCTGGGTAGAATTGCGTTGGATAACTATAATGTTTCGGAATGGATTAAGTTGAACTTTGGATAGGATTGTTCAAGGTTAAACCAATTCTTATGATTATTTTTAAAATATTATGATACTATAGTTTTAGGTAAAGGACAACCTACAGGCCATGCAATAACCCGTCATGTCAAACAAAGCTACATGAATCCAACCGACAACCATAGTGAGACATGCCTTTATTACCTACCACTAGCATACAGGAAGTCCCTGGTTATTAAAAACTATTTTTTCATTATAATGTTATGTGATAATGATGGTAACCTTATACTCTTAGGATAAATATAATATTTTTTAGTTCTATTATCTTTTGGAGTGAAAGTTGAGATTGTGGTAGAAATTAGTTGAAGGATGAAAACTCCACTTTTCAAGATGTATATATATATATTTATCGTATTCTATGAAGAAATTAATACTTTATTGAATGTATATTAAGTCCAAAAATGTGTTATCCTAATACATTATGTTTTTCTGAACTGATGATATTTTAAATCATCATAGATTGATGGGTTTGAGGCCGTCCATTCTACACATGTTTGTGATTGATGACCTCAATCACTCCCTATAAATATTTACATTTTACCTCAAATTTAATGTCTATAATTTTCCACCAATGTTCTATTATTCAAAACCCTAATTTGGTGGTTAGATTCTCTTTTCCCTTTCCCTCTTATTGAAACTAAATTTTATTAACCGTATTTCCGATATGCGTATTCTACAAAGGTATTTTTTATTTTAAACCTTTTATTTTCAAAGAACAATTTCAAATTGTGGGGACACAATTATTTGAAGGAGGGTATAATGTAGAAACCCAAGCATCCACGGTACATTTCCCTTTGAATAAAACAATAGATTGCATTGTACGCAACTTCGAGACTCTAACACACCATGACTAATCAAAGCAACCATTATGAATAGTAATACCCACTTTTGGAAATATTATAAATTTTATCACTCAAAATAGACTTCATATTTGGATTTGGAATATCAAAATTATCCTGGGGTGATTTTTTGAGATTTTTCTGAAAATATTCAATTTTTTATGAACAGTGAAAACACTTAGTAATATTTTAAAAAAGAGTTTTTATTTAAATAAATATTTATTTTATTTAAAATTAATTAAGGACAAAATAGATAAATAATACATATATATGTTCAATTTAATTAATTTATGTTAGTTTAGAATCAATTTAGATATATAAAATTTTTATGGGGCTTTTCAGCTTCTTTTACCCACCTCTTAGGAGAATTTGGATATTCACGTAAAACCTAAATTTACCACTTCAGAGAGTAGAATTTTGAAAATCCGAACACACAGTTAATATCAAGGAGTAAAATGTGGTTCAATAAGTTAAATATATTTTTTGGTGAATAGTAACTTTTTACTTTTATTTACCACGATTAAAAGTAAATAGTGTAATTAAGGATAAAAAAGATATTAATATTACCCTAACAAATGTCTTAACTCTATTAGACAAATTTATATTGACCAAAAACAACATTAAGAATAAAATATTATCATTTAGGTCCACATGGATTAGATTAGGACATTTATTATTATTTAATTCAAAGAAGATTAAAAAGAGTTAAAATCAAAGTGTAATTACTAAAAGATATTTAATATAGGGTTAGACATAAGATAAATTCTATTTTAAATATTCATTAGTATGATAAAAGTATTTCGTAAATAATTTTATTTTATTTATAATTTTTAGACATTAAATAATTGAATTTATTAATGATACAATGGTGACGCAATAAATACCATATTAATGAAATATTAAAATAATAGATATTATAAATATCCCAATAAATTTATTTTGAGACTTTTAGGAATTCAAATAATTTTATAGGATAATATGACCTGTTAGGATTGATTTATTTAACTTTTTTTTGAAGTAATCATGCTGTTATAATTTTCTCAAAAATCAAATTCCAAGTAGTGTCCAAATTGACATAAACGTTTTTTTAAAACAAATATTATATTATTAATTCATATTCTATTCATAAAAATATAAGGTTCGGACAAAGGACTTATATCATGATATGTGTATCATTATTGTACCACTTGGGTGTCTCTTGGAGGTATATAGTTAGTTTATTAACTATATAATATAAAAATACAAAGAGACATGGTAAATGTAAAACTAATTAACTAAGAGTTAAAACTAAATGATAATGTTAATAATGTAACCCAACCCAATCTAAAACCTATTGGTTGAGTAGTTTCAGACCTATCCCCATACTACCATTTAAATAATCCACTTTGAAGCCATTAAAAATAGAATATGAATTTATTATTAAATAATATTTCTAGCTTTTCCAAAGGAGCCCCTCACCCCTGTTATAAAAAGGCACTCCCCTTTCTCACTATTTCAAACATTAAAAGCCATTTTTCTCGGCAAAACCTGCCCAAATATTCTCTCAACTTCCGTAAATTCAACCTAGATCCTTATTTTGATCAAAAATCCAACCTATGTATTCCTTTTGATCA
This sequence comes from Viscum album, assembly GCA_963277665.1. Lineage (NCBI taxonomy): Eukaryota > Viridiplantae > Streptophyta > Magnoliopsida > Santalales > Viscaceae > Viscum > Viscum album. Next base: position 559,582,120 of record OY728147.1, on the reverse strand, counting down.
AATCAAAAGGAATAATCTGAAGAAGATGTAATGTTTTCACCACCCTCTTTCAAGTTCCTTTCTTCTTCAACTTCTTCATTCTTTATTATTTCCATTCTAAAATAATAACTCTAGTATCCCTTTTATACTTTTATGTTATTATAAACATGGTACATCCATATTCAGTATTATATCCATCAATTGAATGGCATGTCACCATACGTGCGTACGTACAACTAACCGTCTCCATGTCGTGGTGTAATTGTTATTCAATACATTATTAATTTAATGGGTATAATAATGATGTGTAATTCATATAAAAAATAAATATAATATGATAATGAATCTTTATATATGATATACCATCCAATTATATATAATTTCAATATCAAAATAATGATATTGTCGCTCATGCGTACGTGCAGACTACTATCTCCAGGAACGCAATGATATTCATTTCCCATCGTATCCATTCATGTATAATTCTCATTTGATGATTAAAAATAATGTTCAAGGACTTGTTATCATTCTGTATATGAATAGGATACAACCTATCCATAACAAACACATCTTATGTAACAAAACATATAAAAGAAAATGAGTATGTTAACACCCGAAACGACGATAATACTATAATATTATTAACAAAGAAATGTTAAAAGATCATATATGATGTCATATTAATGTATATGATTCTATTATAATTTAATAACAATTATTTCACCATTATACAGGAGGTTAACCTTCCCTCATCCAAGGAAATTTACAAGGTAAGGGTTTATTTCACAATCTCTTCGTTATCTGAGGTTGTTTATTCGTAATTATATACTGGGACCTATTTATCTTCCACATCCATGTTTTTAAAAAATGTATTTGAAAACATTATTACTATTTTATAGACTATGGATTAATGTCATTTATACCCTTGTTTGACTTTGTATAAGATTTTTAAAAATCAATCCTTCTGTCATTTTCCAAACAAGGTCCTTTTTAACCTTTTCGAAAGAATTAAGTTAAGAATGTCTTTTTTTTAACTTATATGGAGGGTGCGTCTATATTCTGCCGTTATAAAATATTCAAAGCATCCCATACAATATTATAAGAAAAATTTTAAATTAAATGTTTTCCATTATAATTATGTGACTTATAAATGATTTACAAAAAAAGAGATATTTCTCTCAAATAATTTTGATTTCATCTATGTCAACATCCATTGATGGATTTTAAGCTTATTTGAAGTTGAGTTGTTATGATACAAATCATCCATACTGTATTTAATGTTTTGTGATATGTTTGAATCTGGATGAGTTATTTTTATGCCATTAATGGTTTATGATTAATTTTTTTGGCATTCTGTATGCTAGTTTTCATACGAATTTTTGTGTTACATTTCAGCCACTTATTAAGATGAATGTGTTGCACTAGTATGTTCTGGGTTGGGGACCGGTAAAAGTAAGCCCTCAGGGTTGAGTTCAGGTTACAGCAGACCCTCCGGGTTGGTTTCCGGTTATTAGAGGCACTCCGGGTTGGTGTCCGGTTATTAGAGGCACTTCAGGTTGGTGTCTGGTTATTAGAGGAACTCCGGGTTGGAGTCCAGTTACATAGGCTCTCCAAGATAGAGTCCAGTTACAAAGGCTCTCTGGGTTGGGCTCCGGTTATAGTTATATGTTAGGTCTTGGAACGAGGCCTTGACACAAAAATTAATGTTCGGCATTATGCATTCCCTTGTTATGAAAGTGGTTATTGATGTTGCATGTGGTTATTCTATTAGTATAATATCGATGTGAATAATTAAATGTAATTATTTAATTTTATATTTGACATATTATGATGAAGTTAATGTTTAAAAGGCTTTGGTTTTAGTTATACATTGCCTTAAATGTTTAAGTTTATTTATGCAACTTTCTTCTATATTGTTATCCTTACGGAGCATCTGATCTCACCCCTTTCAGTGTTTTATTTTTCCTAGGATGTGAAAAAGTATTTTACGAATGACCCACAAGGATTGTATGAGGGGATATGAAAAAAAGATTTTGTTTTAGTTTCTTTTAATTTGTGATTTCATGTATAGATTATGAATATATCTAGTGTTTCCGAGGATACTAAACTGACTAAACTTTCGGGATTTTATCCCTTGTGCTCATGCCAATATTATTTAATAATGCACCGACTCTAGGTAAATGAGGTCGGGGAATTACATAAACCCTATCCAAAACATCACTCTAACACCCAACCACTACATTATTGGATTGAGGAGGCGGTGAGGTTTACTTGGCCTTAATCAACATTCCCCAGGAACCACAGGCTGGAAAAAAATGTTGAGGGCTTCAAGGAACCATGGGGAACAATTTTACATTAAGATGATAACCCAACTCAAGCAACCAATAACTAATGATGAATAAACATTCATAACCAACCAAACCATCCACAAACAACCAAGTTCTTCCATAATACAAACCAAAACCAATACATCCAAACATTTCCACAACACATCAGAGTAAAAAGTGGAATGTAAATCACAAAACACCATGAGCCATGACACCAGAACAGCTCCACCCCAATCCCTAAGATCCAAGATCTACCAAGACATCACACATCTCCAATATAGGAGGAAGATGACTTACCTTTTCCCACGTCATGGTACACAACATCTTCAAAGACACCAATGTGCCAAAAAAGAGCGTGAGTACTAAAACTCGGTAGGTTTTCCACAAATAACTTCCCTAAACACATCACTAGGATAAAACCAATAGCACATTTATATAAAATAATTTATATAAAATAATCACATGTGCAACCATTACCTTACCAAACACATCCTTACTAGGCCATGTCACTGAAACCAAGAACCCAAGGAAAATCCAAACAAACATTCCATAAGCGATTTTATCATTTACCTACTAGCACAACTATTCCAACATTAAAAGGAATGCACAACAGACCACCAAAATTGTGGACTTCTTCCCACCCCATTCAACCATTCACAACTAAGCAATCAAAATAGTGGGAATTCTGCCCAACCCGTTCACCCATTCACAACCAGAGGTACTTCCCGACCACTACCCTTATGGTGGTTCTTCCGACCATTATCCATCAAATTTTATAGTGAGACTTCCCGCCCACTTCCACACAACATTTCAATCACGACAAACCAAGTATAAACCCACCAAGGTCACAACATAATGAAATCAACACATTCCATTTCATATCAATCCGCTTCAATAAATCACTCATTTATTAAAAATTGTTTTCCATGCCAAAAAACATTTCAACAAAACAACTTCTTTATTGAGAACCATTTTCAATAAATCATTTTCACAAATCAACCATAAAATTACATTTAAAAATCTTTATTTTAAAATCCACATGAAATGAATTTCACCATAAAACCCCCTTTTTCCCAAAAAAATCCCCAAATGGATTTCCAACAGATTTCTCATAACAAATCACAATTAATATTGACCACAACAATTAATTGTAATAAAGAACCACTAGTTCTGACCATGTGGATTCGAGAGAGAATCCACATACCTATAGGGATCTCGAGAAACTTACCCATAATCAATCGCACCCCCAATCTGGAAAACGCACCACCGAAACCTCTCTAGATCCCTTCCTGTAACATTCACACGCCTTAAAAACATCATCCAAGGAAACCAAAACCATATATCTACACAGAACAAGTGTAGATCTAGAAAACTATGAAAAATATGGATATATATCTAGAGGAATTCACAAGGAAATCAAGAAAAGAGACTTAACGTGGAGAAACCACCATCAAACCGCCTTGAAACCCATTTGAATCACTTCCAAACATAGTGGGAGAGCGCCCTCAACCCCTGAGAACCAAAAATCCCAGGTGAGGCTCGAGTGGGTGGAATATTGGAGTTTAATAGATTAATCATGAGGGAGCCCAAAACTTATAACCTTATTTTTAAGTGGCCAAGGGGTTAGTCTGCACGGTTTGGAAAACAGTGCGCTAACCGTGAACACACTACTGCCTCAAGAGCAGGGGTCTGCACGGTATCCTCACATGGTTTGGAAATCCGTACGCAGGCCGTGCAAAACCTATTTTCCTTATTGCATGGTTTTCTTGTTGAATTAGTATGGTTTCCACTAACCATGTTCAATCCGTGTACCCCTTTGAAAGCCTCCAAATTCATCCAAAACCATTCCAAACACTCCCAACCCCTTCCCAAATCATCCCATTCACTTTAAACACATAAAATTTCATAAAAAAGGAAACATTCCTCAAACTGGTGGTACTAAATTCTCCCCAAATTTGGACATTACATCCACGGAATGTAGTGAACCCTCCCTTTGCCGAAAGCGCTCGGGCCACTGCTGGACCATTTCTTTCTCCCGCTCCCAAGTCTACTCATGAATCTGACAATGATTCCACAATACACGAACTAAACCGATTCTTTTACCATGAAAGACTTCCTCTTTCTTATCCAAAACATGCATTGGCACATGGACTAACTAAGCATCCAGTTATATCTCAACATGATCCCATCGAATCACATGATCATGATCCTTATGATAATTTTTCAACCACGGCACATGAAACACATTGTGCACCACACTAAACCTAGGTGGCACAGCCTAATGATATTCCACCTCACCAAACCGCTCAATAATATGAAAAGGTCCAATATACCTCATAGATAACTTTCCTAGCATCCCAAACTGACGATGTCCCATCCTAGAAGAGATCCTCAAGAAAACATGATCTCTCACCTCGTACGACAAAGACCGTAGACGATGATCTTCATACAATTTATGAGGACACTGAGCCATCTCCATTCTCTTCCAGATCATCTTTATCTTCTCTGTAGTATCATATACAAGGCTTTGTCCAACCATTGAGGACACACCTGTTTCCACACAACATAGTGGAGAACTACATGGACTCCCATACAATGCTTCAAATGGTTTCATCTTTATGGATGCTCGATGACTATTATTATACAAGAACTCAACCAACGACAAGTCCTTATCCCACGATCCACCAAAATCTATAACACAAGCATATTAAATATCCTCCAAATATTGTATCAACCTCTCAGATTTACCATCCTTCTGAGGGTGATATGTCATGTTCATAGTCAACTGTATCCCAAGGTCTCGCTATCAGGATTTCCAGAAAAATGAGTTAATCCTTGGATAACTATCAGAAACAATTGAAATTGGAACACCATGCCTCTTACCACCTCCTAGATATAGATTTTGGATAGATCCTCCACCGTATTAGATTAATGAATTGGAATGAAATGGGATGACTTCATTACCCGATCCACTATCACCCAAATGGAATCGTGCTTTCTTACAATTCATGGGAGACCTATGAAAAAATCAATAATTATTTTCTCCCACTTCCAAACAGGGATTGGTAAAGACTGAAGCATTCATGCTTGCCTCTAATGCTCTGCCTTGACCTTATGACAAGTCAAGCATCTCGAACCAAACTCATCCACTTTTCTTTTCATACCATCCCACCAGAATTTTGCTTTCAATGATTTATACATTTTATGAATTCCATGATGAACATACCACCTAAAATGATGATATGCCCTGACAAGATCCCCCTGACAAGAATCTGGTTCAACCATTCGATTCCGAAAACACAAAATCTAATCTTCATTTAGTTGCCAACCCTCAATGGTATCCCCACCATTGAGTCTCGACCCCATGGTCACACACACAGAATTGGATATTTTTTCCTCTTTAACCAGGACAAACAAGTTATGAATCAAAAAAACCAGAAAGAAGACCCCTCTATCACCCTGGTCCTCATATTCCAACCACATGTCAGCTATAACCGACATCAACTGCCATTGGTCTGATGTCGGTTTTACCACCTGATAATATTTTTTTCTACATAATGCGTCTTCCACCGAATCTCCATTACCCAGTGTGTACATCAAGTGAAAATCAAACATATGGAGATATTACATCCATCTCCTTTTCTTCATGTACAAATCCCATTGTGAGAAAATATGCTTCATGCTCTTATGATCTGTATATACCGTGAATTTCTCACCGAAGAGATAATGATGAAACACTTTCAAAGAGTGGACCACTACTACCAACCCCAAATAATGTGTTGGGTAGTTCTTCTCATGCACCCTCAACTACAGTGAGCCATACACAAACACATGATTCCCTTGCATGAGAACGCACCCCAACCCTGATCCCGATTAATCGCAATACACAACATACCCCTTTCATGGTTTCGGAAAAACCATGATTAGTGATGATGTAAGGCGATCCTTTTGCTCTTCAAAACACTGATGACACTGTTCATTCCAGTGGAATGGAACATTTTTTCTTGTCAGAGTTGTCATCAGTGAAGCCATACGTGAAAAATCATGACCAAAACGCAGATAATACCCCGCTAGACCAAGATAACTCTGTATCTCAAACACATTCTTTGGCGGTTTCCATGAGATAACAACCTCAGTATTTTCAGGATCCACAGAAACATCTTTTTCGAAATCACATGGCCAAGAAATCCTACTTCCCATATCTAAAAGTCACACTTTTACAATTTGGAATACAACCGATAATCTCTCAAGATGCACAACATTTTCTCCATGTGTTTCTCATGCTACACCCATGTATTGGAATACACCAGAATACCATCTACAAACACCACCAAAAATGAATCTAATATATCTGAAATAAAAAATTTATCAGTTCCATGAACATCACGGGTGCATTCGTTAGACAAAAGGGAATAACCAAATATTCATAATGTCCATATATACTTCAAAAATCTGTTTTAGGAATATCGTCCTTCCTCACCCACAATTGATGATAACCCGACCTCAGGTCAATCTTGGAGAACCACTGGGATCCCCCCAACAGGTCGAACAAATCATTAATTCATGGATGTGGATATATGTTCTTTATCGTAACTTGGTTAAGTGTATGATAATAAAAATAAAGCCTTAATGTTTCATATGCCTTTTTCACAAACAACAGCAGCACTGCCCATGGAGACGTGCTAGTCCGGATAAACCATTTTTTTTCTAACACTTCCAACTGAACATTCAATTCCCACAATTCAGCTGGTGCCATCCGATAAGACGTAAGTGATATAGGACTGGTCCCTGGAAGGAGATCAATCATAAACTCCACTTCTCTTATGGGAGGTAACCTAGAGTATTCATTAATGAAAACATCAATGAACTAATCCTCCACTGTCAGGAGGACACTCTTCTCAAAACCCGCTACCGATTCCAACAAGAACATTTCCAACAGATATGGTAACGTACCCACTGCTGGTGCGAAAAAACTCGTTGCACCCTGCCTTTCATAACTATGTCCTCTAATGAGATTTATAATGCCATCGTGTGTCGTAAAATACATTTTTCGCGCATCACAGTCAATGTGAACCTTAAACGCCAATATCCAATCCATTCCCAGGATTACATCATTCCCATCCATCTGAAGCACTGGGAAATTCCTCATTAGCTCAACCTCACCCACAACGATATAACATGCTCTATAGAAGAAGGATCAAAACTCTCTTCGACCCAGAGGATTTTGATGTTTTAAAAAAAGGGCATCATTTCTATGCTTAAACCCATCAAATAATCCACATGTGCACCAATAGAATAGTGTGAAGCACTCCTATCATACAACACTTGCATCATTGTAGAATTTAACATAATATTACCTCGCACTATGGATGGTCGCGATTGATCATCCAACACAACTTGTTCATCACCACACACATGTTTTCATTCCACGCACTGATCTTTATTGCTTTGCTGAGGCATCATGGTATTACAAGCATCACCATGACCCACATTACTCAGCTATCGAGGGGAATGTTGTTTCCCCGTCCAATAGAATCATACGATGCATGTGATCCCTGAGGAGTGTCACGCACACTCGACCATGGATAATTCTGACAATAACACTGTAGTTGCCACATCTTCATACAATTATGACAAGCTCAAGGTTGTTCCATACAACCCCGCTTGATGTGGCTCGTAGAACTACCCTGAAAACATCCATGCTCTCTCTGGGGCAGCATAGGAAGATTTACAGATCCTACCGTCAGATTATGTGCCATATTCCCACCCTGGGAATAAGTTTCACTCCTCCTTATTAACCCAGCATTAGAGTTCCCACTATTCCCTATCGGTACACCATGTTTCCTCCACCCGGAGGGCCCATCAAATATCGCGCAGCCACAGAGTCTCCATTAACAATCTCTGTGTAATCATCTATACACAGTACTACAATCTTCGAATGGATTTCTTACCTTAAACCTACTTCTAAGATCCATGACATCAGCTACGTGCTACCTACCACCTCATGTGCAATCCTATCCATGTTCATAAGCATAACTGCATACTTTGTCACATACATAAGCTCTTTCTTTAAACTGAAGAAACCAGTTGAACACTGAATTTTGAACATATGTTGGTAGAATTTTTTATTAAAAAATTCTTCAAAGACTTCCCACGTCATACCCTAATCCATCCCTACTTGTACTACGAACTCCCTCCACTAAAGGGCATGATCATCCAACATATACGGGGAAAACTTCACTTATAACTCTACCGGTGTTCCTAATAACTCGAAGATCATGTTCATTCTATTCAACCATGCCTTTTCCCTCTCCAGTTCTAAATCTTCCCTGAAGATGAGTGGATTATGCTTTTGAAAATGAACTGCATAATCCACATGTCTTGGTTTATCCACTTTATTTTCACTTCCCACTGCTTGGAAAGCTTTAACTATGCTCTTCACTAACTGCTAGTTCACCCGAGGCTTAGGTTCTACCACATTCTTTGCAGCCTCCTCCGGTTGGACTCTATGATGCCTACCTGGTGCCATTTCTATAAATAGAAAATAAAATAATTAGTCTCACAAATGTAGAGATCTTTAAATCCCATTTCAATTCAAATTATACATCATTATTACATCAAGGATTTCCAACGTTCTACATTTATCATGTTTTACTATTTTGAAAACCAAACCATTTTCAAAATACCAATTCATTCACATTAAGATTTCATAGATTCATATCAAATCATTAATCATAATACCCCAATGAAATATTCATCCTAGTGGGAAGTCATTTCTACATTATATGCCATGCAGATATCATTGGGTACACACATGACAATGATATTTCTAATGCCTATAAGGGTCTCCAAAACAGTTATGTACCCAACTCCTTGATAACGTGAATTTCAGCACCAATGGAATAGCTACATCCTTTTATTCTATAAATTTTATGTTCTGACATTCGTACGCCTTGCTACCATCCCGACTCAAGGAATGTAACACAACTAATGTCAACACCAAATAAAAGAATCACCTCTAAATAAATGAACAAACTGATACCACTTGTAACACTCTGCCCCTAAATAATTGTCTTGAGGACGCGGTGAGGGCTAGTAGGCCTTAAGCGACGTTCCCAAGGCACAAAAGGTAGGGAATAAATGCTTAGGTCTTCAAGGAATAGTGGGGAACGATTTTCCCTTATGTTGATTACCCAACTCAAGAAACAAAAAAAAACTAATGATGCATGAAATTTCTCTACCTACCAAACCATCCACTAATAACCAAGTTATTCCATAATACAAAACAAAACCAATACATCCAGACATATCCAAAACACATCATAGTACAAAGTAGAAACTAAACAACAAAACACCATAAGCCATGACACCACCACATCTCCCCCACAAGCTCCATGCTCGAAGCTCCACCAAGACATCACAAACCTCCACTAAATGAGGGGGATTACTTACCTTTTCTCTCGTCATGGTACACAACATCTGCAAAGACACCTACGTGCCAAAGAAGTGGGTGAGTACTAAAACTCAGCAGGATTTCCCAAATTTACTTCCCTACACACGCCACTAGGATAAAACCGTTAGCATATTTATATAAAACAATTTATATAAAACAATTACTAGTACAACCATTACCACAGCATACAAATCCTTACCATGCCATCTCACCCAAACCAAGAACCCAAGGGAAAGCCAAAAAAACCTGACACAAGCCATTTTATCATATACCCACTAGTACAAAAATTCCAACATGAAATGGAATGCACAACAGACAACCAAAAACGTGGGAATTCTTCCCAACTCATTCACCAAATCACAACTAGGAGTACATCCCAACCACTGCCCATATGGTGGTTCATCCGACCACTATCCATCAACATTTATAGTGAGACTTCCCATATACTTCCGCATAAAATTTTAATCAAACCAAACCAAGCATAAACCCACGAAGGTCACAACATCATGCAATAAAACCATTCCATTGCATATCTATCCACTTTAATAAATCAACCATTTATTGAAAATCATTTTCCATGCCAAACCACATTTCAAAAAAACAACCTATTTATCCAAAAGCCTTTTTCATCAATCATTTTCTCAAATCAACCATAGAATCCCATTTTAAAATATCCTTTTTAAAATCCACAATAAAAGCATTTCACCATAAGCCTCATTTTTCCTAAAAAATCCCCAAATGGATTTCTGTCTGATTTCAAAAAAGAAATCACAATTAATTTTCATCACAACTATTAGTTGTAACATTGAACCAATAGTTCTAACCACATAGTGTCGAGAGAGAAGCCACATACCATTAGGGTTCCGGAGAAATCGAGCCACAATCAATCACACCTCTAATCCGGTGAACACACCACCGAAACCTCTCTAGATCCCTTCTCCTAACATTCACAAGCCTTAAATATCATCCATGGCCACCACAACCCAATATCTACACAAAACAATTGTTGATATAGAAAACCAAGAAATATAGGGATGCATATCTAGAGGAAAACACAAGTAAATCAAGAGGAGAAAATTACCTGGGAGAAACCACCGTCAAAACTCTTTCAAACCCCTTTGAATCACTTACAAACTAAGTTGGAGGGCACCCTAAACCCCGAGGAACCCAAAATCCCGAGTGATGATTTAGTGGGAGGAAGAATGGGGTGAAAATAGGTTATGCCTGAGGGAGCCGGAAACCTATATTCCTATTTTTAAAAAGCTGCACGATTAGTCCACACGGTTAGGAAAACTGTGTGCTAACCATGCACACACTACTGGCTCGAGAGCAAGGGTACACATGGTTTCCTCGCATGGTTTGGAAAATTGTGCCTAGGCCTTGCGAAGCCTACCTTCTCCCTTGCACGGTTTCTTGGAGAATCCTCGCGGCTTCCATTAATAGTGCTCAGATCGTGCATCCCTTTAAAAGACTCCAAACTCATCCAAAATCATTCCAAACACTCCCAACATCTTCCCAACTCATCACAAGAACATTAAACATATAAAAATGCATAAACAAAGGATACATTCCTCAAAATAGGGGTACTACAATCCCACAATCCCAATGAGTCATTACCTTGATCGTATCTTCCAACATTATTGACATCTAGGAAACATAAATTTCGTTCATCCAAGGTCTCCAATACTCAAACACTCAGGAAGATATATCTATCACATATTTTTTAACTATGATTGTTGATTATGGTAAATGTTGTTATAACTTTTACATGAAAATTGATTAATAATATTTATATTTTCTTTTACTCTGGTTGTCATCCTATTTAAATTCTCATTGTTAGATATTATAACACTCTATTCATCAACATGGTTTCTTTCAGTTCCACCCATTGACCAAAATAAAATGAACACTATGAGAGACAATAATTGTATTGAGGATCCACATAAACACGAATCATTAATTATAGGAAGTCTAAAAATTCCCACCATATAAAATTAATTATGTCTTTGGTAATTCATAGTCATAATCAATTAAAATTCCTCATGATAGTTAACATGTAGTTTTAAAATTTCCACTGATAATCTCCCTTTAGTTTTGACATTGGTGAGTAGAAAATCCCATTGACCTGTGCGAGATCTTGATCGAGCCTATCTCAATATAGTGTTTTCAGGGTTTTTACCCATAGGCATATCACTTCCAGATATATGTCAACATATAGTATCTAGATAGAGATTTAATATTATTTAAATGTCTCAACCATTCTTTAACAAAAAAATTTGTTTCATATTCCAATAAATTAAATAACTTATATAATTTCCCTTAAATAGATCCATAAATACATCCATAAAAATATCTCTATGTATGTCAATATTGTTCTCACAACCTAGTTTAATAATTTTAACTAAAAAATTCCATTCATATAAACTACAATGACCTTGTCTTCTATTAAAAGTATATTACATATTTTTAGAATAATATTAATTATATAACAGTAACTCATTTCAGATGTCTTTAATTTTTTGGTCCATATGAAACATGTAACCCAATATATTAATTTTTTGAATGATCTTTAATGTTTTACAAAATAATATTCCCATTTAGTAATCTTTATTGACATATCCCACATAAAAAAATTCTTCATAACTTGTGGAAAGGAAACAAAATAAATACTGATATGAGATGCACAATAATGGTAAATATAGGAGATATAAATTTATGACACTATAATGAATTAGTTAATAATAATGTTTTGTGATAATTAAAATTACTATTACAGTTCATAGACAACATGTCGTAGATCATAATCATGAGTGATGACATAATTATTTTATGGCCATAAGACATGAATCATAAGGGAATCAATGGAAATGATCCATGAGACAATAAAATTTCCATAAAATATAGGTATATGGAATATTAATAATCATAGAAATTCATATGTGAAGTATACTAAAAATAAAATTCATAACAATTTTTCTGAGATAAACACAAGTATACCTGCTTCAGGATTGGGAATACCACTCATGTTCCATCCTTTATAGGCCAAGGATGACCACTTGTATACCCTCTTAATTGGGATCGGTCTAACCACGTGTTTTCCCTTATAACTCATATATATATTTTATATTTACCTTATTCAATTGTAGGTGGATAGATGTCCCACCATTATCATTATGAAAAAATAAATTTTTCTGCCAAAATCTCATAAAACTTGTATCATATAACAACCTTTGAAATGAAATGGGTTTCATGAACACTTTTCCATAACATTACCATTTTAAAAGATACAGTATTCATAATTATTACATTATATAACAACAACAAAAAAATATGTGAAATACATAAGAATATAAACAAGATATAACATGGGGAAGAATAATGTGTCCCATAGTCATTACTCCATCAAAATATACACCATTTGGGGAATAAATATGAATGGTATCATTGGATCATATCCCCAATTAGTCTTAGGTATCAAAAATTTATTTAAACTTATATAGAAACACATTTTATTCATTTAAAACATTTATTGTAGATAATAACCTATCCTCTATGAAAAACACTTTTTAAAACAAAAAACATTCTATAACACTTCATGATCTAAAATATCCTATAAAACATATAATGTAAGATTTGAAAATTATTTAAAAATATTCATAAAAGATAAAATATTATAATAAAAATTAATTGAATATAAGTTAGAAATATAGTTTTTATACAATTTTTATAATTTTTTTATTCGAATCATGGATTTGTATTAAAACAGATTATTGGCCAAATAGATAGTTAAAATTATATTTTCTTAGAAAATTAATAATATTATGTAAAGAATAGTGTAAATGGGACCAATATGTTATAATATAATGAATAAACAAAGGGAAGAAAATGAAAGAAAAATTATTTTGAGTTATTTCGTGATATTTGAACATAGGAGACTTAATCATAAACAATCCCTATAAATGGTGAGATTTTAACACAAAATCATTACCACTTTGTTAACATTTATTCATAATTCAAATGATAGGTTCGCTTAAAATGAATCATAGAATATTAAAAATATGAATAAAATAATGATATTAATTTTCACATGGTTTTTATATACACCTAATGAATGGATATAGGTGCAGAAAATTACATACATCATAATGATGGAAAATTAAGAAAAAAATCATTCCCGATTCATTAACTTTTGAACTTTAAACCCCCTGAAATATATAATCTAAAATTTAAATGTTAGTACCATTCATTTTTTGTGATAATTTTCAAATATTATTTTAATTAGTATTATATAAACCACCAAAAATAAACATTTTTTTAATATGGGGTCTATCTCATGGAAAAAAAGATAAAAATAAAATACCATACCATAATCCTTAACGTAATTTGAACTCATTTCAACATCTCGTATAATAAATTTATTTTTATTATACAAATATTGAATAGCCATTTTCATATTTACCATTATATATTTGAAGGTATTATAACCTTTTATTATTTTTAATGATAATGCCATGATAATGTTATGTTTGGGGTAATAATGGATTTTTTTTCAAATATTTCTTGATTTGTTATATTTATTTTAATCGTAGTAATTTAATTTTAAATGAAATAAATAAATAAAAACCATAATATAAATATCATATATATTCATAATATATATATATTTATTCTAATCTATGAAATTTATTTATAGGAATTGTAATACACGATTCATAGAGATGATAGGTCGTTCGTACACATAATGTTGTTTTTCCAATTTATTATCGTTTTAAAAGAAACAAAATAAAATTGTATATATTATCATCATATAATAATAATTATATCATATATATAATTTATTTTTATTGATACCATCCTTAATACATCCCATGTAAATCTTGAATGAATCACATCGTTTTATGAGGTAGTATTCTGCTGTACACATGAATGAGGTTTTCGTAATCCAATAAAATCAAGAAGAACAAAGGTACATAGAAAATAATTATTAAAAAATATAAATTACATCATAAATAAAATATATATCATATATGAAAAGTAATTAAACCGTTAATACCATCCTTTATAAGTGGAAATTGAATAAAATGACACCAGTTCTGAGGCGGTTGTCCACTGTAAACACAAACGATGAATTTGTATCCCATTTTTTGGAAGTGGAGATTGTTTTAGGTAAAAAGAATTTAAAAAATAAACATTTGATTAATTATAATATACTAGTGATAATATATAATCATTGTATAATAAGACTGAAATGGGTGAAATAATGAATATATTGAAGACGCTCTTCGATGAATCTTACCTCTTCCTCGGGTGTCCACTCGAGGTATGAACTAAATCGTTTCAAAGAAGGATTTATTCCAAAAATAAGGCTTCTATTTCGAGGTTTGGGATGTTGAGAATTTATTAAGGGTATTTATTGCTCTATCTAAATGGATTGATAGGTTTGAGGAAGTGTGGAGACTGTGTTTCATTTTATAGTATATGAGGACTAGAATTATTGTAAATACTCAATAGTTTTTATTAATAGGATGTCAATATTACTTCATCTTTCTCAAAATATGCTAATTAATGGTGTCTTGGGGTCATATGGTAATCAAATACCACCATATATAAATATAAAATATTTTAAACATTTTATTCCTTTACATTTATGGGTCTTTATTTTTAACATTTTGTTTTTTCAAGACATAACTAGTTTTATAACATTGGTAATTTACCTTTTTTTGAATATATTATAGTATTTGATAATTTATATCCAATTATTATAGGTATTATATATAATTTATAAAATATCAATCTTATTTGTGTTGGAGATTAGATTTAACATATTCTCAAGTAACAGGAAAAAACACAACATTTACCTTTAACAGCCAAACTAATTTTCTTAGAATTAAATGTTCAATATAGTTATTATTATAAATTAATTGGAACATTAATGGTACATATTTAATGACTATTAAATTTTAAACCCATTTTTAGTAATATAGTAATTCTGGTTATTTTTTAAATATCAATTAATATAAAATAACATTATTTATATTTTTGATATTGTATAGTAAATTTCAAGTTTAAAAGTATAATGGCAACTATGGATACCAAATTTATTATATTAACAACTTTTTATAATGATATATTCATCATAAAAAATAATGTAACACATTAATTACTTCATTTTACAACATTTTATATATATATAGTATCATTTATATTATTTAATTGTTAACTAAATAATATTATCTTTGTTGTTTCTTATGAATTTATTACAATCCTTCCATATGAATGGGATAAAAAAATATATCATGATTAAAAACTCATTTATATTTCATATATATATATATATAATAGTAAATACCTTTTTTCCCTGTCTAAATTTTTTATATATATTAAATGTATGAAAATTTTCATTTTTGACTTTTTCTTTTCTTATCATAATATATATATATATATTATATTTGATGTAAAGTGGAAAAATTTTTCCATATGCCATATAATGTGATGTAAAATAAAAAAAATAATCACATTTAATTAAATAAAATAAAATTGTAATTCATTTTCACTCTTATCATTCTAGAATAACCTTCAATATTACCCTTTTTAACTTAAACACCAAAATTAATTTTTAAATTCAACCACTATTTATTTTATTTTCAAAAATTAATTTCAATTTAATATATATTAAAAAATAGAATTTTAGAATTTTTTTTAATTTTTTATAAATTAGATTCATATACTTAAAAATAATTAATTTTAAAATAATCATGCAGATGTGACGAGGAAGCACTTTTTTATAGTGAAAATAGAAAAAACTTACCGAGGATTTTTGTCATATTTAAATATGAAAATCATTTTGATGAAATAATTTGGGTAAATATGTAAATAAGTCATATTATCATACAAAAAAACTTATTTAAAATATAATCAATATTAATTAATAAATTAAAATAAATATTAGTTTTTAATTAAAATTCATCAATTTTCAAGATTAATAAAAAAATGGATATTTTCAGAAAAACAATAAAATTTCACAATAATATAATTTTATCATTATGAATTAACAAATGAATTTAATGTTTTCAAATTATTTTTCTGATAATGATAAATATTAATTTATTTATTTCTACTAATATTACATGAATACATTTTTTTAGAAGATAGTATTTTTGAAACATATTATGACCATATCAAAAATTATTTTATTATTATAATTTGTTTGAATTTATATAAAACTATTGTATATAATATTTAGATATAATTTATTACAATTCATATAACTACATATAATTCATTATTTAGAAAGGTAGAATTTAAAAAAAATTATATATCATTATTTTTTGAAAATTAAGTGTTTCATGTTACAGAAGCTAATATAGTGTTTCTTATAATGATATATTAACTGGTTTTTTCATATAAGTCATTATTATCTTGTTTTTTAATTATCAAAATACATCAAAAAAATTTATTTTTTAAAAAAAAATATAAGAAATCAAGTTGTTATATGTTCAATATAGTACTTATAACCCTTTTGTCTCATTTATAGAAATTTTGAATGAAATATTGGTAAATATTTATTTATATCATTTTAAACCATTATATTTCATCTATTTCACCATGATGGTTTTGTAAATGAGTTCCCCAAAACGTGTATTTCTCTGGTAATGCATATTCAAAAAATCCTTGGACTATCCATTAACATTTTTCATGTCATAATGTATATGAATAAGGAAATCATAGAAGGAATAATTGATAATATTAGATTAATGGATAATTTATTATCCATATGGATTAAAAAAACATTTATAAATAATTATTTTTTTCAAATACATTGAATAAAAAATCAGTATTTAATTACCCTAATCTAGTTTACACTAGTACAATGTAATGAAAATGTATATTATCTAATTATAGTATTCTACTTTGGATAATATAGAAGATAAAATGTCATTATATATGCATCTGTTTACTTATTTTTAACGATAACACAGTTAGAATTAAATTATATACTAACAAAATATGAAATATTAACATTTCAGCATACATCTTGTAAGTATCATTATTAAATTATCGTGTTATTTGTGGTTTCTAAGATGATATATTTAATTCTATAACATAGATTGTTTTTTACTATAGTAGTTAAACAAATGAAATCATTATACCAATGTTGTAAATATTTTCCGGTATAGACATGGTCAATGTCATGAATGATCATAGAGTTAGGATGATTTTTCATTTCATAACCTATAAAAATAAAAATCAACTTTTAATTTATTAATATTGATAACCATAACATATAATATAATAAATTTTATTGATTGGCGTACAACTATTTTATGAGAACCCAATATCTAACAACTTGGAATGAATATCTAGTCACATGGTTAAGTTAGTGGAGAAGACCAATTTATGCATTATTATAAACAATAAATGGGCCTAATAATAGTTCAACTATATTTAGTTTGGTTTGTCATTCCAAATTCATTATTATATTGCTCCATGAACATTTGATTTCTAATAACAATCCTAAAATCCAATAATAGGACTTTTCTAAAAATTTCATTATAATTATGTTATATCATACTAAGGTAGACAACCCACCATACCCCATATTACTATTGGGCTATTAATTAAATATTATTTTCAAGTTATTTAGAATTTTAAAAATCATGTGGTGTAATATATTAAATTTTATATGTTTCTTTTTGGTGAATTATTATTTCATGCTTACTGTATGAATATTCAAAATAATTCATATATAAAAAATTATTCCAATCTTGGGTGTAGGGTATGGGGAATACAGTTTAGGGGGAACCTTTCATGTTACCCGTATATAGAAAATTTATAGTTCACTTATGAACATGAATGGTCGGTATCCGTGAGTACATCATGACTTTAGAGAAACTACACAGGTTTATCCATCCATGGGTGTCAGTTGGAATACAATATACCAATGGTTATAATAAATCATATGATAACAATGTGAGGTGTTATTCTATAATAATATATATATTTTTCATAGATGGTTTATGGTTTTCTGAACTATTCTATAACCATTCGATCTAACCTTGTTTTATATATCATTTTTTTATTCTACCATCATCTGAGATAAGACCAAAATATTGTGTTCTCTTATCCCTCTCATATGTTGTATACCATGTATCCGTTGGGGGGGATCTCATTTTCTTCCTCACCAGTTAAATATTCATTGTTCAATTATGTGAAGTTTCATTTAATGTTTCTGTCATATTTCCCTACCATGTCCACCTTGTTTTCTTCTATATCCTTACTGTGGAACTGTGTTGGTAAATCCAAGGTGATGTTTTGTTTTTATATGTTTAAATATTTGATTCCTATGGTTTCTGAATTAATGATTGGACCTTTTTTCCTTCATTATTAATTTTTATACTCCATCAACACTTGACCAATGTAGGGGGTTTTTTTACTTTTGACTAAATTTTAATTTCATAATGTATTTGGGTATTTTTAAATTCATTTTATTTAATTCATTCCAATTTATAATGTGTATGATGAATTTTAATAAATATTTGAGTGAATACAATGAAAATTATAAAAGGTTTTCTATTTTTTTTATTAAATTAGTTTATATTACTTATTTTATGAAATTAATCATTTCATTGAATTCCAAATAATTTATTTGAATTTATTTTGAGACAAATATAGATATAATTGATTTTTTGAAGTTTTAATGGCAGGGAATATTGTTTTCAAATTAAATTTTCAAAAGGGGAATGGTGATACTCATTTTTATTTTCAATGATATATTTTAAAATGATTCATTTCAATTATATAAAAGAGACATGGAATCATAAGACTATTTTTCATCAAGGTTCATCTGGAACATTATAATTTTATTTTTTTATTTATGTGGGACAAATTGTATAGACCATATTCTTTTATGTGATGGATTTATTATTAAAAATGGATTGTTTTATATAAGGGTATTGGAGGTGAGGAAGTTTTTGTTGTGTTTACTAGTGACACATATAATAATTCTCTATTGATTGTTTTATCATATCCTATTTTCATTGGTCATGTAATCATGGCTGAATATGTGGGAAATCATCAATTATATAGTAGTTGTTTGTATCAGACATGGACTAGTTTCCCCTTAGTTTTATTATTATTTTTATAAAAGGGTGTGCCACCGATGTGGCCAATGTTTTCTATATAGATGGAATGCTCATTTCTTGAAAATGTATCATTATCTAAAATTCATTATAATGATTCTTGTGTTGAAATTGTCATCTCAGTACAAGACCTATAGAGTTCCCTATGACACATTTTTCATTAATTGGTTGTTCTTCTTGGGTACTACCTTGTTATATGTCCCCCACCCCAATTGGGACTATTTTTTATAGTTCCACTCATATTTTGTAGCATTTATTTTACCTCCATGGATATAGTTATTCCATAATTGAATTTCTTTTCAATATTAATAACTAGTTTGGTTTTATTGATGTTTTTCCAAAATGAATAATAATGGTTAGATTTAATTTATTATGAATCAAAATTCCTAATATATGTTTTTGGAATCATGTTATAATTATATTTCATTAATTTTTAACATTCACGAATCTAATTCACCATAATCTAATGTAAAATATGGTCATAATGATCAGAGAAACCATTTAAATAGATTTAAGACTAATAAAAACATATGTTAAACAGTTAAAATATGAAAAATGTCATATAATTTTTATTATATCATATTGTAGAGACATTCATTTAATTTATTAAATGTAGGACTATAACACACATTTCCTTACTTGTAGTTTTCTCTAAATGGACAAAAGTGTTATTTTAATTATTTGAAAGCCAAATATGGTGCATCAAGGTGTTAAATCCGGAAAAGAGTTCTCTAATCGAAGGTAGATAATTATAAATTGATCAATGATTAATTTTTGTACTGTACGAATAATAAAAAAGAAAATTTTATATTCGGTGTTTTCATAAGTTCTAATTTTTTTATATATTTGTAACTGTTTAATAACATTGCATACGTGGTCAAATCTAATCAACCGACTTCATATTTCCATGATATAATTGCAAAAATACCATTGAATATTTTTTATATTTATGAATATACCATACATAAATTTTAAATAGAAGATATATAGTAGATTCATAAAATGAGTGAATGTTGATGATTGTGAACATGTAATGGAAGATTCCAAAGAAAATATGAATTTTGAATCCTAAAGTAGAAACAATGTCAATAAACAATAGGATATTAGGATAATGAATAATATGAAGAAGAAGAAAAAAACTGAATTCATATTTAGTAATTTGAAATTGTAGAATAATATAGAGGATTAAAAAAAGAAGAAAATGATATTGGATTTTTAAGAAGTCATTAGACATTAATTTATAAATATTTTTCTACATATAATAACAATGAACACATCAAACTGATGGTTTTTCTGACTTTACTCTTTGACCAATGGTTTAAAATACTTTTATGTATAATAAAACTCTTTTTACATCATTCTATCCAAATTCATAAGGTATTGACATGCAGTTTATTCATTGACGACAAATATTATTCAACATATGAATTATTATTATTTCAAAATATTTTTGTTCTTTTTTCATTGTTTTACCCCTTTTAGAATTTTTTTTTATTTTCATCAATAAAATTTTCTTCTATTCAATTCATAATAACCATAAATCGATTGACCTGGTGTCCATTTCAATATGAAGAAAATGAATGTAAGTAATTTTACTATTATTTAACTAAAATATGATGTATTTTTCTAGTTTGGAATATCGATTGACTTTTATTTCCTTATAATTCATAAAATATTATTTTTTAGTTTTAAAAAACCAAAAATGGATTGATGTGCTATCACTACTTACATGTAAAAAATTAAACAAAAATATCCCACTGTATTAACAAAAATCTGAGTTCGTTTAATAGGTTATGACCCCTTAGATTTATGTTTTTATTGACTTTAAAATATAATAACACAATATGTTCAGTGATTATTACATCACAAAATAATATATTAACCTTAATTCTCTGTATAAATTTCATAAATTATAATACCAATATCACTTTATTTACCCTGTTCTACCCCCATTAATAAAAACATGAAGTCCAAAAAAACATATAATATTATATAGAAATATAGTTTCAAACTGACATATGATGGGTTCATACAAAACTAAAATTACATGATTATACTCTTACATAAATTTTACGTCAATATAATCTAATTTTATGGATTTTCAATGCATTTTCACAGAGTTTTTCAATTTAAGATCAATACCATTTGAAAAGTCGAAGCTATGGATATATTGTTGATGAATGAAACTAAAATAAATTTAAATGTAATTATTAAAAAAGTGTCTATATTATTTTGACCACTAAAAACATAACCACCATAGATTTATTTGAGCTACAATAATATAATATTGTTCATAGATAATGATTCTAATAAGTCATATATAATAATTAAAATGGTTTTTTGGAGTGTTTAATATTCTATAATTTTAATATTTATTATCTTTTAAAAGGATTGTTATTGATAATAAATTTATAAAATTGAAAACAAATAAGTTCATATGTAAATAATACTATAACCATCAATGATTAAGATTCATGATTTTAAATACTATAATAATAACCCTAAAATTCATAAACAAAAAACAATTAGTCAATTTTCATGTTTCTCATATAAATAAAAAATATATTAGAAAATGGAATTTCATTTTCATTCATCTTTATAAATAAAATTTATTATTTTCACATAATGTGTATTAGTTAAAAATCATTTTATTACATATGAGAACTATAAAAATCAATAAAATTTTATTATCATGACAAACCTCCAAATTTTTTCGGTACTAATATTCCATATATGGATCCCACTTGATGATGAGCTCACTACAATAAAACAAAACATCAAAAATATCAATGGAAAGATACATAAACATTAAATGTATCAAAACTGTATGATAAAAATATAATAAACATAATTTATAAAAAATAGTCAAAACACCTACTATAGACAGTAGAATAATGGTTGGGGATGACCATACAACAGCTCAACACTACCACTATTACTGCTTCTTATAGGATTAACTACTAACAAAACCCAATTGGAAGCCAAATGTAAGGATCCCACAAAATATATGATTATAGTAATAAGTTACTCAATGTTTGAAGGAAGGGAAAATTATTTTTTAGTTACCACATTTTCATACATGGAAGAATCTGATTTATTATATATTTCATCGCCTGTAAAAACTTGAGCAATAAAATCCAATAATATCTATGTCACAATTCCTATCCTCAGTGATCTAAAAACTTTTATACACATTTTTGCTTTGGAGGTTATGGGTTGGTATTGTTCTTGGAAAAAATTGTTGGGATTAAGTTAAGTGGGATGTACTACATTAGTGACCAAATTCTATAGTAATGGTTGGGGCCTTACTAAAATGGGTTTTTTTTAGGAAAATTGGATGTGTGGTATGGGTTGGAACAGGTTTTCATTTTTTTATAACATTGTCATTGATTAGGGTGTTTATGCCCTTTTAGATGTAGATAATCCCTGGTATGTTTGAACCATTAATATTGTTTGATATATATTCTAATTAAAATATATATATTGGGTAAATGTATATCTATGTAGTTGTAATATAAATTCCACAAAATATATCCATAATACAACATTCTATTTCAATGGAATACTGTGTCTAGGTTACTTTTTACAATTATAATCCCCAATTAAACACATATAAATTACCCATTAAATGACCCATCAGTAGTAACACATATATTGATATTACTAACTCCATTAAAATACATTGATTTCTATATTTTAGAGAATCCAAATTTTATGAAATAAGTCAGACAACAAGAAGGTCCCTCCTGAATGGTAACATCCCCCATGACACACATGATGTGACCAGATCCCCAACTTTATTGAGAATCTATGAAATACAAATAGAAATTTATATCATTAACTGGACCCAATGTACCAACCTATAATGCATGTAATCCAACTCTGATTTCTTCACAATAATGAATGTCCTCAGTTTATGGAACCAAAATTAAATATCTTTCATTCCTGGTTTAGGGATGAATGAACATAACTTCTCTAAGATGCCAATCTACATATTAGTTTTGGTTTTAACAGGAGAGAAATTACACATATTAATTAGTATAATATTAACAAATAAACAAAATAAATAACAAAACATTTTTTATTTTTTTATAGAAAAAATTGAATTTGAAACAAATAGGAAGAAACACACAATATATCCACTTGACGATAGTGCATGATGAAATCAAAATTGTTCAACATTGTCATTTGAATTTTTTCTTGCTGGATTATCTATAATTTAAACCCAATTAAATGATAAATTCAAAGACAATATATAACTTGATTAATTCCCTTTTAATACTAGTCACCTTAGGTAGAAGCTTTTATCTATGTAGTGTAATTTCAAATACTCAACCATTGTAGAAAACAAATATCACAAACTAACACCTATAAGTGTATGGCCATGAAATATTTGATACCTTTTTTAGTATATGGTCTAGGAAGTCCCATTTAATGTGAATCGAAATAAAAATATTTATATCTATACATCACAATACAAACCAATTTCAATTTCATGGAGAATATCTATATTTCATTTTAGGAATAATTATATATCAATTACATCTAATAGAAAAAATTATACCCCATTAGAGAATATATAACCTTCATTTTATTTTTCCATTTGGCCTATGAAGATCAATTTATATATCTTATAATCCTTAAATGTGTCATGGGTCATGTTCCACCTGATATTTTTGTACCTCCATAGATGGACTATGCTACTTGAAATCATTTATTCATCATGTTTTATAAGAACAACAGCTCATAAAATCATTAAAACAACAAATAAGACAATGAATATTGATTCAAATCATTTAAATAAATTCAATTGACTAGGAAATCATAAAATAGTTTTTAGAAAATTATAGAACTCACAAATAAATTAGAGTAGTTTCAATAATAACAATATTTAGTAACCATAACTCACATTAGGTTCAATGTATGGTAATTTAGATTCCAAATAGTAAAAATATTAAAATGATTATCATAGGAAATGAGAACGGGCCCACAAATTCAATACCATCCTTCAACAAGTAATTATTTGATTAAATAATTTTTAATAAAAATTAGAAACATTTTCAATAATTGATTATCACAACTAATTAGTACAATACAAATATTTTTGAGGTAGATATATTTAATTCAATTTAAAAAGGTACATGATGTATAGAAACAAATAAATGTTACAAAAATAAATTATCTAACACCTAATTTCATTACAAAAAATATATAATTTGGTAAAATAGATGAAGAAATTATGATGTTGTAATTAGACAAATATTAATGGTTAATGATAATTATACTTTCAAAATTTATAACAAATATGAGTTTTTATATAATAGAGTGTGATAGATTCTTCTATATTAAACCACGCTGACAAGTTGTATAAGATAAGAATTATGCTCAACATAGGCATATAATATAATAATTTATAACTATGTCATGTGAATTTTTGATTCAACTTTATTGTTAATGAATTAATATCATTTTTAGAGTTATATATGACAGTTATGCATAAAATCTATCCCATATGAAATATATATAACATTATCACCAAATATAATATATAAAATTTATATTATAAATGAATATATACAAAACCTACGATATGATTTTATTGAATCTATATCATAAAAATAATACAATAAAATATATAAAATCTATTCAACTAAAAAAATAAATTACAAATAAAAAAATTGGTCAATTAATTTAATATATAAAACAATAATGATGATAATTGTCAATAATACTATAGAAATGTTGTGAAATTGAAAGTATAATTTTTTTAAATCACTTTTATAAACAGAAAAGAAAATATCACTTGATTCATTCTACAAAACAAATTCTTAATATAAAAAAAAAATTGATAAACATGATATAAAAAATGTGATGTGGTTTTTTAAAATCTAAGAAAAATAACATCCTAACCTGAAAACATTCTTCAAAAATTTGTAAAAAAAATTAATGAAATCATGAAATAAAGTTTAATATTATAGTTATATTGCCGACCAAATTACCATTAATAAAAACATAATATAAAATCATTGATTATTCTACACTAGTAGAACCTACCTAACATGAATAGGTTTTCATTTTTCCATTGTTTTCTAATGTTTGGGCTATAATGTATAAACTGTTAAATTGATTTATATTTTGAAATCCTCTAAAAATATAACTATATTAAAAAATAATAGTTGTTCTAGTGAGGAATAATCAATTCAACATACACATAATATTTTATGACCCCTCCCTATAAATGGACCTCTGTTGGGATAATGATGAATGCAGGTTGACAATGAAACCCAAATCCCACCTCTAATGGGCCACTAGTTAGAAAAAATATCAAGGGTGTGCCATACATAGAAATCAGATCCATTACACTCTATGATTTGTCTAATGAGGGAGAAAAGATAAAAACACCCAATAACTCAATGTTAATAAGAAATTAATGAATGATCAATATTAAATGAATGTAATGTCTTAAAAAATGATACCTATAAAAATAACTAAAACTAACCACATAGGGAGCCTCAACATTGTCCTAAAATCCCAAACAACCCATAAACAATACCCGAACAAATTATTATTCAACCATATCTCCAAAATTTCGTGTTGACATGAATAGATAATGTACATATACATTGGGAGTGACTATCATACATACACAGCATAATCCTCCATAACACATCTCATTCATGATGTTATAGAATCATATTGTATTATAGTGATTAATGAAATAAAAATAACTAATCGCTTAAATAAGTTTACAATTATTTACCTATTAAAATTATAGACCACTCACTATTAATCACATATAACCAAAAAATATCATTTTTTTAATGAGGGTACTCCACTGTAGCATCAAAACAAGTCTTACACTGTACCATAATATTGCACGTCCTAAGCCATATTTTTCCAAAATAAATTCAAAATGAAGAGACATGGTCTAAAGTAATATATAATGCAATATTTGTATCACATGATCACCTCAATACATAGCATAAAACCCATTAATCATGTCATCTAATAATAAAATCCATATATTCACATAGAAACTAACTAGTCCTAGATAACCACCATAACCCATATGTTGTGTATTATTCCACAATCAATATTAACCCATGAACAAAATTAAATTAATAATCATTAGAATACTATATATATAGTTATATTTATGCGAAGTAACAATAATCCAGTACATCCATCTAAAAAAATATTGTGATGATAAACAATGTTCGTACAAAATAAAACAATACCATGAGATGAGTGTGGGGAAAGAGGGTGTAGTGATCCATCTATTACTCACAATCTTGGAAGTTGGGGAAACAACCTCATAGAGTCTCGGGGTTCTAGTCAACATTGGTGGGGTTGAATATGAAAAAGAAAATTATACATGATAAATATTTATCCCAAAACCACCCAACAAGAAACTATATATTATTTTCCTCATCTTACACTAACATCTATATGACTACGAACTACCAATTATACTTCCTAGGTATAAAATAATTATAAAATAATCAATATTAATTTAATTATTTATTTACTTTATTATTGATTAATAATTTAAATTATCATATCACAGATTAAGCTTTTAATATTTCATGGTTAGTCTCTTGATCACTAATTATTTGAATCTTGAATTCCATAAAATGGTATCAAAATATCGAAGAATCCACAAGAAAACCTATTATTTCATAAATTCATTTTTAATTTCATAAAAAAAGGGTACCCAAGGACTCAAATTAATATAACACATAATTGATGCACTCACTATGTATTGTATCAATCACCATAAAATAGTCCAAAATGGATTATATATATTACATTAAATAATTGGGCTTTTTCAAATGAAAATTAATTATCATGAATGAAAAAAAAATTCATCATAATTACAAGAAATCATATCGTTAACTGGTTTTACCAATAATGTTTTCATCCCTGATATAACTGAACATTATATCACATTTATCATCTTATAAAAGTTTCATCTTTTTATCTATTCATATGTGTCACAATAACATACTCGTGAATTCCCACTAAATGTAGTCATTATATCTTGTACATCATTAAACTGTCCGAGCCTCAAGAATCCTACAACATTATTCTAAAAAAATAAGGTAACCATTCTTCATATTATGGTTCTATGTCTAAGGATCAAAAATAAAAATGAAATGTACTATTCCACACATAGTTTCAAAGGAAACTATATACAATATATTCAATATACATTAGCATTCATCGAAAAAATGAATTCCTCACTCAACCCAAAACAATAATATTTAAAATAATTAAATACCTATATCAGTATTTATTTAAATAATTTAAAATGAATAAATATCATCTATATAAGTCATCATAATTACAGTACTAAAATAGTTTATTTCATATATATACTTCCTTTAGATTCATTTATTTTATCAGTAACCACAATAAAATTTGATTCAATAATATTGTTTATTTAAAATTGAAGAAAACCCATATTTATGTTGTTCTATAATATTCCATCATGTCATCCTTTCCTCAAAAAAAAAAATTATATAGAATAATTTCTAGTAAATAACAGAGTGAAATAATAACATCTTAAAAGAATGTGATAACATATAAAAACAATCATTATTAAATATCAACATATTTACATATGAGAATATATTTTTCCTATAATTTAATTAAATTAAAATATATGTTATAATTGTAAAACCATAATAATAATTATACTCATGAAATTATATTCCTATCAAAAGAATAATTATAATAAAACTTGTGTAAAACAATATATTTTTCAAAAATTATATTTTCAATTTATTATTTACACAATGGAATACAATACAATTAATAATATCCCATCTATAATGAAAATATTTATTTCAATTATCAAGTAAACGTATTATGATGAAAACAAATTTCAGCAACATTATTTTTGAATTTTATAAATATAACCTATTTTTATTTTTTATCTATCATGAATAATTATAGAGTATTAAAAATTACTTTATAAAATTCATTTTTTTAATTTCATTCTTCCAATATTACTCTACATTACCTATAATTATTATCTACTTCATGGGATAAATTACTATATATGTTTATATAACAATAATAAATAATATTTAACAAACATCTTTCACCATAAAAATTTATATTTATAATTCAAATTATATACATTGTTAGGTTGTCCTAATTTTTACCATATAAGATATAGCTCGTATTTTAGTTCATGGAATATTAATATGACATCAACAAGATTACATAGCATAAATTTTACCCTCCTATTTTATAATTTCCAAATTATCATTCAATGTTTCCTCGTAGGATTATTATAAATTTTATTATTTGACCATGGTTACACAAATTCATCTAAATAGTGTAATCAATATTTTGATATCGTCACATATTCATTATATAAATTAATAGTGTGTTAGAGATCTCATATCCTAATAAATAATATCAACATTATTACCACTAGAATTGCTGACTAACATTTAACTGGTATCCAAAGCAACACAAACATTACATGTAAGATTATCCAAACCCTATAATTTAAAAATTAACATCAATCTATGATAAAAAATACAAAAAATTGAGTAAATCCTTTACTAATTTTTTTAAAAAAGGACCATGTGGATAAATACAATAGAAAATAAATAAGTACCTTGAAGTTGATTCATCGATTCTCATCAAATAAGTTGTTGAGACAAAAATTACAAAACCTGAACAACCAATGGATGTTATAACAACCATTACCTCATAATAATTTCATTTCTGGAAATAATATCTAATAGATAAATGGTTCACTCCCCAGGATTAATGTATATGTGGAAATTGGAAGAATTTGTGAATAAAAGGGAATAATTAAGTTAAGAGATGATTAAAAAACATAAGAACACATTCAATCCAATATTAAATATATAACTGCCTTTACCCCATCGAATTTACAAATAGTGAAAATTGTGATAAACTATAACAACCATTTACGAAATTCATGATTAGATCCGCAACATCCAAAATAGTTTGTCCAACCATTTTTTGGGCATGGACATTCTTGAGAATGCATTCCTCAAAATGGATTCCCATGAAATGTGACAGATAACCAAATTCCATTTTGACCATTCTAGAGCATGTATAATAGTTTTTAATATTTTTTGAGCAATTATGGTTTTGTGAGGAGGAATATATATGAATCACTCTCAGCACCACACCCACATAACCCATTTTAGGATGTCCAATTCAAAATCATTGCTTTAAAATGGATCAAAATATCATTTTCAGAATAAATTGTGTAGACTATGTTTTAACAAAACCATAATTAAACCATAAAATTGACTACACAACACTTTCATCTATAGTGTGGCAATGTTAGAAATGGATAAAACCATTTCAAAACTCAATTAATCACCACAATCCCTAGGAAACCACTATGAAAAAAATTTAAATGTATATACCGTTAGACTATACAATTGGATTTTGAGGTTTTATATTAAAAAATTTTATGTACCATAAAATAAAAAATATTTATTTTTCATAATCTCTAAATTTTAACTGATGGTTTTATTTAATTTATAATGAAATATAAAAGTTGACAACATATTTAAAAGAAAAAAATTGGAACCGAAATAAAAAATAGTTATATATGGAAATTATAGATGTTTGGAGAACAAAGTAAATAAAAGTAGGATGTTTTTTTATAAAATTAAACAATTTCAGTTGGATGTATAATTACAAAATTGAAACAAATAAACCATGGGAAAATAAAAATGAAAAAATAAATAAAGAAATAAATTATTTTGTTTATAATACAAATATTCATATAATATTATTTAATGTAATATCCAAAATATCAGGTTGACCATAATCTAATTATTCTCAGTATTGAACATGAACCACAAAATTGATGAAATATATTATAATAAACAATTACTTTACAATATCTTGAATAATTTTTTAAATTATGTTATTTAAAAAAATTCAGAATAACGCACTAAAAAGTATCCCCATACTGGTAAATATATGTTTCCTCAAACCAACGTGAGTAGAATTCATACAATAATAGATATTTTTTAAAATTCATGACATTTGGTTAATATTTAGATAGGTTCATCAATGTTGTTATCTTGAACAAATTTTTGAATTCAATGACACATGAAAATTAATCACATGGAAAGACATAATGAATGGGATCCATCGATTGAGATAACCTCCAAAAAAATTCATACATACCCATTAAAAGGTTATTCATGGATGAAAATATTATTTTATTGTTCTGCATTTCTAGATTATTAATAAAAAAATTGTAAGGCATAATTTTTTTTACAAATACTACTTCCATCATCTTATATTTAAAATTTTAATCAATAGAATAAAAAAAATATCAATGCATCATGATCTCAATCAACATTCATTTTAATAATATCAATGGGGTGCCTTTGTTAATCATTTCTAGAATTTGGTAGATTAAATCACTATATCAGATGTTGTGAAATTTTTTTTATTAATAAGGCCATCCTTAACATGGGAAGTTTCTTGAAAAAATTGGAGTGATGGAGCTCTCACATGAATGAACTAGAGTGATATCTCAAACAATGAATACATAGTCTCACCATACGAAACAAAAAATTTAATAAAATAGAATTC
This sequence comes from Viscum album, assembly GCA_963277665.1. Taxonomy (NCBI): domain Eukaryota; kingdom Viridiplantae; phylum Streptophyta; class Magnoliopsida; order Santalales; family Viscaceae; genus Viscum; species Viscum album. Next base: position 559,550,609 of record OY728147.1, on the reverse strand, counting down.
CCTAGTATAATGTGATTAATTTTCCTCTAATATTTAAAAAATTGATAGATTTCATTGGAAAAGCAGAACTGTTTCACATGAAGACAAAATATAGTAATAAAAAACTATTTCCAAAATTTTGACACTTTTAATGTTGATTTCTATTTATTAAATTTATTAAAGAGGATCATTATAAAATTTATACTAAATTACATGTTTGGATGATGAGAATAATATTTGTACATTTCAAAAATCATCATTTATCATTTTTATATGTTTTAATTGAAATATGAGGTTTTTTTATTTTTCCATTTATTATATATTTTAATGATAAATATATTCCCACATATAAAATAATTAATGATATTTACGATCATAGTATATCATGAATATTTTTGGGTATTTTCTATAATTCAATACTTTGAAGAACATATTGAACTATTATTCAATCCAATAATGATTAATTTTTAGACATTCTGACCACACTACACATTAGACTAACTTGTGGTCCAATAACACACATGAAAATTTAATAAAGGATTATTTTACTAATCATTCAAATTAATGTGAGTTTATTTTCGTGGATTTAAACCATTGACTAATATTTTTAATTTTAAATAAATAAAGTCACACATTTATTCATTTTTGGGAATTCATATGAGAAATTGATATTTATTATATTCTTATATTACATGGATTGAATGATGGTCATTTTTTTATGATTAAATTTCAATACATGGTTGATTTATAGGTTCTAAATTTTAATTCTACATCTCTTCCTTATAAATCATAGTGAAATTTTAAATTATATTTTTGGAGAAAAGAACTGAATTAACATGACATTTGGAGGCACGAGGAGGCTCAATATTGATCACATAAATTATTCATTATGATAATACATATGCACTTTTTTTTCCAATAAATAAATGATCCACTCTTGAAATGAGTCTTCTATCAGATATGTGAAATCACCATTGAATTTGAATCATTTTTTAAGTAAATGAGACATAATATTTTTGAATTTCAGGTATTTGAATTGAGCACCACAATGTGAGGAATAATAATGAATCTTGTTTTTTATTTATTTAATAGTTATAATTAATCCTAAAAAATCATCCTCTATATAAACACAGAAAACAAAACTTAATATGGCTAGCCTCATTACAAGATGGATTGATAGAGGATATGTTGGAGGACTTTTTTAATAAAAAAATTATGTATCATGGATTAGATATCAATATGAAAAAATATCTTGTAAATCGCTATAGAGATAGTGAATTGGAGAATTCCTTAATAAATTATCAATGAAAACCTTATTTAGGGTGGTAGTGCTTCATTATTTTCTTCCTCATTTGTTTATCCCATGAATAATGTGAATAATTTCCTCTGAAATATTGTTTTTTATGTCAATAATGTTTGTATATGTGGGTGTATCGTCATAGGGTTTGAGGATGGATGATATTTGATTATTTCTTTGTGGTTATTTGTTTTTTATTCAAACTAAATTTAATTGATTCCATATTGATTATCTATTTATGTTTTTTCTTATTGTTTATTTGTAAATATTTCCCAATTTTTTATATATTCATAATTGATATTTTCTTCAGCTTATGGGTGATCATTTCATGGGAAATATTTTTATATACAACTCATCACTCCAGCCTCAGGTATATGATCAATAAAATGATCATGGCTTGATGGAAATGATAGACTGTATGTTCTTGATAATTATTATGAAATTACTTCAACATTTTATGTATTAGTTTTAAGTGATGTAATGGTGTTTTATGATTCAATTATTTAGATGTTTAGTTGGCCAAAATTCAAACCGTGACCTCAAGTAGGTTCAATCTTCCCAGATCATCGATCATTAGGTTGATATTTGTGGATAGATCAACAAAAATGACATGAGAGTAATATAAGATAATGGTCTATATATCATGAGGAATATTATTTATACATCATGATTTTTTAAGAAGACATGTCTTTTAGTACACTCTTTTGGTGATAGGGGCTTAATGTAGTGTATAATATAACCCAATTCCTGACACATATCAAATGCTGAGTGGAATAAGACTGGAGGCTCACTGTGTACCCATGGTTTAAAGGGGCATGTATAATTACATATAAAATAGAATGACAAGATCACCCGACAGTGGCATGATACATGAGAATGAATATATTACATTTGAAAAACCCAACATATGTGCTCACATGCTAGAGTACATTGACTGGAGTGGGAAACATAATCCCAATATTGGCCTAACCACTATGTATACTATATAAAAAGAACAGAACATTTATTAGAATATTTATATTATATATGATACAGAGAGAAAAAATAAGACATGGGGAAAACATGACATGTCATGAACTCCTTGTATAGAAAAATTACATTATACGTTGAAATTTGAGGCCCTCACACTCTTCAGTACGACCTGATTCCACCTAGGTCAGTTCCCATTTATCATCATCACAACGGTATATCATGGAATTTCAAAGTGAAAATATAATGTGATCCCTTCTTTGAGATTAGTCTTAGATTGTGTATTTGAATCTATCATTATTTCATAATGTGTGGTCCTCTATCATTTCAACATCTTCCCTAGTTGAGATTTGATAAATCATTATGACCAAATTATATGGGCATATGATCCTTTAAATAGTGTATTATTCTTAGTAGGGTCTCATATAACAAATTTTGCAGAGGTGATATCACTTATCAATTAATCAATATCTTACTTCTTTAAAGTGAGGCACAATGAGCATGACCTCACAGATGGGAACCAAAATTGATAACATTGATTATGGAGTGAGTTTCCCTATATTTGTGTTACATTGAATCCTTGAGAATAATTCTAGGATAGAATTTTTGTTGGGAACTCTCTCAGTCATGGTTTTCGTAAATCATGTTTCTTATAGTTGATATGCCTCATATTCTGATTGATATATATTTAAGATGATGAGATTGAATCTCTCTTGGTTCATTATCTGTTTTTATTTCATGGTTTTCTACTAGATATTTTTAAACTCATCCATATATGGGTTCTCCCCCAAAAAAGGTCATCTATTTTATAAACAACATACACTTTAGTGAAGTCATAGTAGACCAAGATGTGGTGGAAAATACCTGAAATGGATTGGAACTGATTTTACCATGTGTTTCATTTAATAGTAGTCTCCACTATTAACATGGTTGTACTTATTTATTTGTTATATTCTTGTATTTATTTATTTAATAATTTTAATAATTATTCATACACTTTTGTGTGATATATTAAATTCATTATTTATCCTTTTTTTGTGCTTTCTAATTCATTATTATATGGGTATTTAAAGATCTGTATGAGCGTACTAGTACTTATTTGATGGCCTCACATGTGTGTATTAGTCCTACATGGATATTTTCGTCACCCATGGTAAATTGGAGGATTTTATTTGGATGTCAAGTTCATACTAACACTTTCAAGGTGTTCTATTGTGATTTAGATCTTGATAGAGTGTTATTCGACCAATTCTCTTCTCAGTAAAACTGTTTGGAGATTGTCTGGTGATGAGTTTAGTTTTGATCATAGGAAGAAAATAAAGCAATTATGGATTTTGATCTAATTCCATACAATCTAGTGTTATAGTGGTGGTCAATGATTCCATTTATTGGGACAATAAAAAATGACTATTTACAAAGTACATGTATAAACTAGTTAATGTGAAAACATTGATACATGAAGTATAGAGAAATTGGTTGGGGTTTCAATGGGCCTCTTCACTCAGATCCATTGAAATACTCATTTTTCATGGAATGTAATGATTATTTTATGATTCCTATATAAAGAAAATAAAACCGGATACCACATAAGAATCACAATGGGGATATTCCAAGTCAACAGGCTTCAATATATGGTCATGTATAGTAAGTGATGCTTATAGGGAATTTGGAAGTCTTGCAACTACCTTTTGAGAAGCAGGCTACACCACCACTACAGACCAAGGAATATTGTCCATTCTTGGGAACTTTCATTGTTAGTAATATATAGGGATCAAGTTCTGGTGATCTAGACCTCATTATAGTCGTGTACAAGCTATAGTCATTCACCAAATTTTTCAAATTTGTTAGGGATCTTATATATTATATGTTGTTCATAGTGGAGAATCATTAAAAAGTATCTTTTAGAAGATGGTGGACCCTTATATCTATGATTTCTAGTTAGACAATTCAGTATTACATAATGTCAATGAATATCATTAGGCATTAGTTATACCTATATATAGCATCCCGTCTTTTTATAACATAACTTTCATTCCATTACACGGAACTGAGGATATTTAAGGTTTAGTGTCTTGGAAACAAGAAACATAAAACATGAAACAAAAAAAAACATTATTCTTAAACACATGAAAGGCTTATCCTCATGTTCACCCTAGGCTCATTACTGAATCTCATTACCTGGGGATATACATCAAATGAAAGGGTGTGTAGAAGGCCCAACTAGGGAAACAAGTGAAACATTTTACATATGAACTTGATATACATCAATAAAGTCATGAAAAGAACTTTAAGGCATGAAAATGAAATCATGAGGCATATCATAATAAAAATAAAACTTTTTCATAACTTGAAGATGTTGCTGCAACATTTAATATTGACAATCATGAACATATCACCAAGGTCCATCCCCAAAGTGTCATTTGAAAATTACCAAGGTTATTCACCAAGGTATTGTGAAAATTGTAATCTCTAGTGGTTACATCATTACCCAATGCATTGGAGTGCTATCAGGGTGCACCGTTAAATTTGCCTTTATTATCATTTGAGACACTTATATCATCATCGAAAATTTCATAAATAACCCATATAACATAAAATAAATGGGTTTCATTTCATAATCACAACGTTTTAAAAACTGCTTTAAATACATGATCTTTACGTCACTTTAAAACACACAGAAAAGGAAGGTGGGTCTCATGTATGTAAATCCCAAAATTTAAAATAGAAAATTTTGGTATATATTTGAATAACCCTTTAGAATAAAGATCTTTGGGTATTAACTTAATAATATAAAAGAACTTTAGAAAAAGAGAGAGACATTTTGAGACGGAAATTCTGCAGCATAACGACTATGTTACAAGGTTTTAGAAGACATTAAAAAGAGAGGGAAAATGGGTCAAACATTCATAAATAACCCATAAAACAGTATATGGACAGAATAAGAAGGATACATGATCATGGTAATGAAATTTCAAGGACATACCATTTGAAATTAAAAACATGGAAGGAAGACAAAAATTTAGATTTCTCTTATGAAAGTTCGGCAGCCTAACGACTTTACTTAAACTTCAACAAAAATGAATTGAAAAGATGAAATAGGGTCTCTCATCATGTGAACATAAGAGTTCAGTATTATAGATACCTAGATAATGCCCCATCATAATTAAAAAGGAACTTGAAAGACTTGACATGAAAGTAGAAATTTGAAAAGAATGAGAAGGGTGAAAGAATCCCCTAAAAATTCGGCAGCCTAACGACGCCACTAAAAACTTCAAAATACTGAATTGAAGAGATCAAACGGGGTCTCTCATAATATGAACATAAGAGTAAAGTATGATAGATATATATATCATACCCCAACATAACAAAAAGTAACTTGAAATAATTGACATGAAGGTAGAACATTGAAAAGAATGAGAAGGGTGAAAGAATCCCCTAAAAATTCGGCAGCCTAACGGCGCCACTTAAAACATCAAAATCCTGAATTGAATAGATCAAATGGGGTCTCTCATCATATGAACATAAGAGTACAGTATTATAGATATAGAGATCATACCCCAACATAACAAAAAGTAACTTGAAAGAATTGACATGAAAGTAGAACATCAAAACGAGAAGGGTGAAGAACCACTTAAAAATTCGGCAGCCTAACAACGCCACTTAAAACTTCAAAATACTGAATTGAAGAGATCAAATGGGGTCTCTCATCATATGATCATAAAAAATCAGTATGATAAATTTAGAGATCATACCCCAAAATAATAAAAAGGAACTTGAAATACTTTACATGAAAATAGATCTTGAAAAATGAGAAGGGAGAAAGAATCTGTTACAAAAATTTCGGCAGCCTAACGACGCCACTTAAAACATCATAAAACGAAATAACGAGAGTAAGAGGGGATCTATTATTATATGAACATGAAAAGTGCAGTAAGAGGAGTATAAAAGAACATCCTACAACATAATAACATGGAGCATAAAAGAAATGACATAAAAGAGATTACTTGGAATGAAAGAGAGAGGTCAGATCCCTTACCTTAAAACTTAACTCAAAAAACTCAAGGGTTTGGACCTTGAGGGCTTTGGGGAACCTTGGGAGGTCTACTTGGGATATAAGGAGACCATAAATTCGTTGGGGGAGAGTGGGGAGTCGAATGGATGAGAGGATGGATTGATATTTATAGGGAAAGTGAGGGGACAAGGCATTAATGGCCAAGGGACACCTCATTAGTGGTTTTGGCAAAACCATGGGCTTGCCCATGGTATTTGGCCATGGTATTGGCCACTTGGGACACCTCATAACTTATATTACTATTCATAAGTCGAACATATTGATTACATACTTAATACATCATTTAATGATGTCATTAAACACCCGTAACTTAAAAACTAAATTTTCACTATTCATCGAAAATTAAACTTTCTCAGAATAATCCCAAAATTTCACCTTAACGAAATATCAATGCTCTGATTTCAAAACAGAAGTCCATTTTATAAAAATAATTTTCTATGTATTTTTAATTAAAATTGTAATTAAAAAAACACTATTCATCCGAAAAAACTTATAATTGAATAATAATTTATGTAACCTTATTTAACCATTTTATTGAATCACATTACTTAATCAAAGTGCATAGCTTATTTTAATACTTTCTTTAAGTGAGATTACTAATCTATTTGGACACATTATTAATCCTAATCATAAAATCACTATTCATATTTTACTATTCATCAAAAATCTAGTTCATCTTATTAGACTCTAAATTTCGTACTGAACATAATTGTAGAAGACCATTTTTTGAAAATCATTACACATTTTTAATTATTTAAGGTTTACATAAACATTTTTAAAATATCCATTTTCTAAAATTTATCAAAAATATACATACTATATTTATCCGGACATTTGAAAATTCATAAAAGGAATCGAAATTTTTATTTAAAACAAAGGATTACACAAGACAGTTACAGTCTCCTTACATAGCCCCTTATCACACTAGCATAGGACCTAAGTGTAAGGTGTGCTAAGATGAGAGAATCCGAGGGAGGCTCGGCCAACATCGCACGAGTAGTAATTTCTATCAGTTTGAACTTCTCGCAAAGGCGATCCCGTTCTAGATTTATATGATGAAGTTCAGCTTGGGTTTGGTCCAGCGCAAAGACCAGTGGTGCTACCTCCATCCCAAGTTCTGTTAGATGGGCTTCGATCGGCCCAAGACTACTGGGTGAGGCCATCGAATCTTCTGTCTATATTAATTAACCAAGATTGCTTGTATTTAGAGACAATAGTCAAAACGTTTAGTTTCCAGCGGTCATATTGACCAATGGTCAAATAACAGTCAAAACCCAACAGTCTCATTTTAATTATACTCATGTTATCAAATGAAACATTTTTTTGAGTATACAAATAATATAAAATAACACATAAAATTAGGAAACAATATTTATTTAAAATTTCGGGTCGTTACAATCTTCCCCCCTTAAGAAATTGCGTCCTCGCAATTTTTTTTAAAAAAATTGGTTTTGAAATTTCATTGAAAGTCCCTCATCGGAAAAGGAGTCAGTAAAACTATTACATTAAAAGAAAGAAAGGGAAGTACAAAGGTCACCCGAGTTCACCCACTCTAGGATTCCATGTAGGAAAATATGGACATGGAGGAGAAAACAAAGGGCCATGTTCTGAGGGAGATTGATAGAGAACATGATTAGGAGAAAGTTAAACATAAGAAAATACCAAACTTATGATGTGTGTAAACGGTCTTTGATTACCTTGTAGGAAACGTAAACCAACAACATTTTTGTTTTAAGTTTATTTTCATAATTTTGAGGAATTCATTTAATACATAGAACAAAAACATAAAAATATAGCTACCTTCAAGTAGAGTTTCATCCTTTAATAAGTCCCTAACAACACTAATCTTTTCTCCAAATGATGAGAATTCAAAAACACTTGGTCTCATAAAAGCACAGGAATCATCTTCTAGAGAATCACATAATCTACAAAAGATTAACTATCTATTTCTTCTATCTTTAATCATTATCCCAAAAACAGAATGGTTAAGGTAAAAAAACTCTTCAAAAAGAAATAATCCCATAGGAATGGAAACTACTTTTAAATCTTCAATGTTCCATGGTACTACACAATGTTCATCATAGACCATTCCATAAATAACGACACATAAAATTCCTCAAAATAAATCAAATAAGATTGAAACTCAAATACAAGAAGGATTTGATAACATAGTCTTCCAAAACAACTTCATTGTTCATCACCAGACAACATCAACCACTCCTAACATCTTATAAAAAAAGTAGCTAACCTAATCATATTTTACCCAAGATAGGTTAATCATTCCCATAAGTAACCTAAATTTCTATAAGTCCACCTTAAATTCATCAATTATTCAAGATATAAGTCAACCTTACTCCTCAATGAAAATACTATAGTAATATATTTACCTCGATCATATAGGGTCCCCAAAATAGTGAACGTCTTCCAAAATAATAATCATCTTTTAATCCCCTAATCATCTCTGTCATATTAATACGGAAATCATCGCATTTCCTATCACATTGGTTGTTGGGACACGTTATTCCATTTCCCACCATTAACTAAGAATAGAAATTATAATTATGGGCTTAAATACTTAACCAATAATCATTAAAAGGAACTTAAAGCATATAAGGATAACTTGTAGAAGAAAAGTATACCCTATCTTGTGATCCCCTAGGTTACCATCTAGGTTATCCATGATCATATATTATTATGTGAATCTTTATTTTATTTTATCTTTGTTCCTTTAACAATGGTTCATACCAAGCTTATGAATTTACCAAATCATATCCCCCGGGAGTGTCGTAACCAAGAGTGCAGCAAAGCCCGTTGTCGTGTAACTGTTCTCGTTCAAGTCTAGCTCAAAGCGGTGTTTTCAGGTTTTACCCATATGTACATCTGTGCCAGATCCACCTCTACCTGCTCGTATCCAGACAGGTATGTATTTGCTTGGAAACCCCTTACTCAATACTCACCAAAATACCAGGAATATTTCCTATATTTAAAATTTTCTATAGGGTTCTTCCTAGAGTTTTCATATCCTAATTTCCAAAAATAACTAAACCATCCTTTGATACCAACTATAGCATCCCGTCTTTTTATAACATAACTTTCATTCCATTACACGGAACTGAGGATCATTAAGGTTTAGTATCTTGGAAACAAGGAACAGAAAACATGAAACAAAAAAAAACATTCTTCTTAAACACATGAAAGGCTTCTCCTCATGTTCACCCTAGGCTCATTATTGCATCTCATTACCTGGGGATATACATCAAAAGAAATGGTGAGCAGAAGGCCCAACAAGGGAAACAAGTGAAACATTTTACATATGAACTTGAGATACATCAATAAAGACATGAAAAGAACATTAAGGCATGAAAATGAAATCATGAGGCATATCATAATAAAAATAAAACATTTTCATAACTTGAAGATGTGGCTGAAACTTTAATATTGACAGTCATGAACATATCACCAAGGTACATCCCCAAGGTGTCATTTGAAAATTACCAAGGTTATTCACCAAGGTATCGTGAAAATTGTAATCTCGTGTGGTTACATCATTACCCAATGCATTGGAGCGCTATCAGGGCGCACCCTTAAATTTGCCTTTATTATCATGTGAGCCACATATATAATCATCAAAAATTTCATAAATAACCCATATAGCATAAAATAAATGGGTTTCATTTCATAATCACAATGTTTTAAAAACTGCTTTAAAGACATCATCTTTTCGTCACTTTAAAACCCACAGAAAAGAAAGGTGGGTCTCATGTATGTAAATACTAGAATTTAAAATAGAAAATTTTGGTATATATGTGAATACCCCTTTAGAATAAAGATCTCTGGGTATTCACTTAATAATACAAAAGAACTTTAGAAAAAGAGAGAGACATTTTGAGACGGAAATTCTACAGCATAACGGCTATGTTACAAGGTTTTAGAAGACATTAAAAAGAGAGGGAAAATGGGTCAAACATTCATAAATAACCCATAAAACAGTAGATGGACAGAATAAGAAAGATACATGATCATGTTAATGAAATTTCAAGGACATACCATTTGAAATGAAAAACATCGAAAGAAGACAAAAATTTAGATTTCTCTTATGAATGTTAGGCAGCCTAACGGCGCTACTTAAACTTCAACAAAAATGATATGAAAAGATCAAATAGGGTCTCTCATCATGTGAACATAAGAGTTTAGTATGATAGATACAGAGATAATTCCCCAACATAATTATAAATAAACTTGAATGACTTGACATGAAATTAGAACTTTGAAAAGAATTAGAAGGGTGAAAGAATCCCCTAAAAATTCGGCAGCCTAACGGCGCCACTTAAAACATCAAAATACAGAATTGAAGATATCAAATGGGGTCTCTCATAATATGAACATAAGAGTTCATAATGATAGATATAGTGATAATGCCCCAACATAATTAAAAAGGAACATGAAAGACTTGACATGAAAGTAGAACTTTGAAAAGAATGAGAAGGGTGAAAGAATCCCCTAAAAATTTGGCAGCCTAACGTCGCCACTTAAAACATCAAAATCCTGAATTGAAGAGATCAAATGGGGTCTCTCATAATATGAAAATAAGAGTCAAGTATGTTATATATAGAGATCATACCCCAACATAACAAAAAGGAACTTGAAAGAATTGACATGAAAGTAGAACTTCAAAACGAGAAGGGTGAAGAACCACTTAAAAATTTGGCAGCCTAACAGCGCCACTTAAAACTTCAAAATACTGAATTGAAGAGATAAAATGGGGTCTATAATCATATGATAATAAAAGATCAGTATGATAAATTTAGAGATCATACCCCAAAATAATAAAAAGGAACTTGAAATACATTACATGAAAATAGATCTTGAAAAATGAGAAGGGAGAAAGAATCTGTTACAAAAATTTCGGCGGCCTAACGGCGCCACGTAAAACTTCATAAAACGAAATAATGAGAGTAAGAGGGGATCTCTCATTATATAAACATTAAAAGGGCAGTAATAGGAGTATAAAATAATATCCTAAAACATAAGAACATGGATCATAAATGGAATGACATAAAATAGATTACTTGAAATGAAAGAGAGAGGTCATATCCCTTACCTTAAAACGTAACTCTTAAAACTCAAAGGTTTGGACCATGAGGGCTTGGGGGAACCTTGGGAGGACTCCTTGGGATGTAAGGAGACCAGAAATTAGTTTGGGGAGAGTGGGGAGTCGAATGGATGAGAGGATGGCTTCATGTTTATAGGGAAAGTGAGGGGACAAGGCATTAATGGCCAAGGGACACCTCATTAGTGGTTTTGGAAAAACCATGGGCTTGCCCATGGTATTTTCCCATGTTATAGGCCACTTGGTACACCTCATACCTTATCATACTATTAATAAGTCGAACATATTGATTACATAATTAATACATCATTTAATGATGTCATTAAACACCCGTAACAAAAAAACTGTATTTTCACTATTCATCGAAAATTCAACTTTCTCAGAATAATCCCAAAATTTCACATTAACCAAATATCAATGCTCTGATTTCAAAAAAAGATTTCCATTTTATAAAAATAATTTTCTAAATAATTTTAAATAAAATTTTAATTAAAAAAACACTATTCATCCAAAAAAACTAATAATTGAATAATAATTTATGAAACCCTTATTTAACCATTTTATTGAATCACATTACTTAATCAAAGTGCCTCGCTTATTTTAATACTTTCTTTATGTGAGATTACTAATCTATTTGGACACATTGTTAATCCTAATCATAAAATCACTATTCACAATTTACTATTCATCAAAAATCAAGTTGATCTTATTAGACTCTAAATTTCGTACTGAACATAATTGTAGAAGACCATTTTTTGAAAATCATTACACATTTTTAATTATTTAAGGTTTACATAAACATTTATAAAATATCCTTTTTCTAATATTTATCAAAAATATGCATACTATATTTATCTGGTAATTGGAAAATTCATAAAAGGAATCGAAATTTTTATTTAAAACAAAGGATTACACAAGACAGTTATAGTCTCCTTACATAGCCCCTTATTACACCAGCATAGGACCTAAGTGTATGGTGTGCTAAGGTTAGAAAATCCGAGGGAGGCTCGGACAACATCGCACGAGTAGTAATTTCTATCAGTTTGAACTTCTCGCGAAGGAAATCATGTTCTAGCTTTATACGATGAAGTTCAGCTTGGGTTTGGTCCAGTGCAAATCCCAGTGGTGCTACCTCCTTCCCAAGTTCTGTTAGATGGGCTTCGATCGGTCCAAGACTACTCGGTGAGGCCATCGAATCTTCTTTCTATATTAATTAACCAAGATTGCTTGTATTTAGAGACAATAGTCAAAACGTTTAGTTTCCAGCGGTCATATTGACCAATGGTCAAATAACTGTCAAAACCCAACAGTCTCATTTTAATTATACTCATGTTATCAAATGAAACATTTTTGTTGAGTATAAAAATAAAATAAAATAACACATAAAATTAGGAAAAAATATTTATTTAAAATTTCGGGTCGTTACACTATACATGTTTTATGTTATTAGTATCTAGGGGATTCATTATCTCCCATATAGAATCTTGACTGCTTAAGAATACTCATTGAGGTCCACTTACATCTCAAGATACTATATGGATATGTTTTGTGATCCATTATATATTGAGATGAAGCTAAAAAATGATCTACTATGAGATTTCATGTCTAGAGTGATATCTCATTGCATTCCAACCATTGTGAGACTGCTTAAATGGGAATTGTGAGTGGTAAGAATTCTATAAAATATTATACTGATAGTATTGGTTGGTAGTCACAATAGAGGAGATTATAAATTTAAAATCGATCTAAAAAAATATGAATAGTTATGCATGCTATAAAATTTATTTATGATATGGTATCGGATTATTGTTTTTCAATTTAGGGATATCTTTGTTGTTCCGTTCAACCTCATAGGATGTATCTTTTCTCTTGGGATGGTCAGCCACATCTCATGAGGTATTTCCTGACCCACTATGTAGATATTAGATTTTTTATTAATTGAATACCAAATATGAAAAAATTACAGGAGTTAAGAGTTGTTTAGGGTATAATTAATTTAAGATGATAAGGGAGATATGTAGATGTTTCAAACGGTATGACCTTTTTCCCCCAACAACCCATTGTGGTCGATGCTATGAAAATGGTATTAGTTTTCAGGGATGTGGAAAACTCCTGGAAGTGGAGGACATTGACAAAAATTATAAATGGAAGATAATTGGTATTATATATTTTTTCTATAATTTTTATAATGTAATTGTAGAAAAATTTGATACAAACCCTTTTATATACACATCTCTTCTTTAGTGCATTGAGACTATGGTTTCATGTATTGCTCAACCATTTCTCTTGGAGACTCTTACAAGTGGGTATTTATTACTCCAACACATGTGGCTACAATATCCAATAACATTTGGATGATATATCATTGTATGGTATCAATTTTATTAGTGAGGAGGCCATACAACATCTTCCTAGTTATGATATGATTTTCTACAATTCATGCCAAGATTTTCTATATTAGGTGGAGGATTTGGTGATTCTAAAGGGAATGAATGAGGTATTGATTCATGTCTAAGAATAAAACACATTACGTGTATATTGGGATCAAAATATGTGGGATTCCACTTTTTACACATAATATATATAGTTTTAAACTTCTATTAGAGGATGTTATTGGCCATAAACTTCCTGTAGTGCTGGTGTGATATGATGACGTTTTCCTTAGGACATGTTGGTCTTACATCCAAATAGATTTATATAATTCATGATACACATAAACATATTTCTTTCATTGATATTTTCCTAGGATATAGTATGTATATCACATATTTTAATATGTTTATGTTGAAGTTGGGGGGTACTTGGAGATGAATCCATCCATCAGACCCAATTTATCACTAAGGGAAACCCCCATGTTGTCCTACATTTAAGTGGATTGGATTGAGATGTTTTTTAGGTGATTATTATTTCATGGACCATGTGAATATGAATATTAATTATACACTATTTACAATCAATCTAAAAATAGGCTAGTAGAGATGAATGTGATAATTCTCAATGATAAAACTCAGATCAGGATATCACCATCTATATGTTCTAGAAAAGGATATAAAAAATACACCATTGTGGTTATTTTATGGAAAATTAATGTACATGATTATTCCTATAATAAGGATAAATTCCCCAATAATGTTCAACTGAATCTTGAACCGGATATTTTATCATATCTTTGACAAGTTCACAGTTGTATTTATTGATTTCATACTTGTGTACTCGGTGTGTATGGAAAATAACAAAAGAAAATTTAGGATATTTCTAGAAATACACTGAGGGAATAAACATTGTGGTAAACTATCAAATTTCAATTTTGGTTTCATAATTTCTACATTCTGATACATTTCTTTCTATAAGAGGGTGTATCAATGATCCCAATGAATGTCGATGAACTTCTTTATTAGGATCCACCTAAGATCATGATATAGATGTAGAGCATCAATCTTATTTCATTCTATATTATGATATTGATACCAAACTTCAATAGGATTTCAAAGAACAAGACTACGTGTATATTAAATTGGTATTGCATCATTTTGATAGGGATGTGCATATAGATTTTTCATGATTTTTGGAATAGGTTGGAAAGACTTCCCATATTCTGATTCATAAAAAAGGGTTTTGAGAATGTAGTTTTACATGATGCCACTGGGATTTGGATTTGATGCGTTCTGATTCAACGATAAATGGTGATTTATTATGTGCTTTATTAGTTGAGAATATATTAGAAGAACTATGAAAACAAAATTCCTGATACATTAGTAACGGTATTCTTCCTAATTATATGGCCACAATAACTTATGGGTAAGTGGTATACAACATATTATGACCAATATATTGTAATTTATAACTTATGATAAAATGATATAAAAATTATGTAGAGTTAGTATTTATATTACCTATAGTATTATTACAATGTGATAGTATATAATACCAAGAACGGTAACATGGTGGTAGATTCTCTCAATAATTGAGATATTTTATAGTTAATAACTGATGTGTTAGAGGAAATAGTGTTATTGTTGATAAACATAGTAGATAATAATGGTAAACAATTCTTCTAGTTGATGTTTTACCACAATACTTCTTAAATGCGTTAGAGAGGCTCATCTAGGAGATATCTTCTATGATACCATTCATTATCAATTATCTACCAGACGTGCTCCTGATGTATATTCTAAATGTATGGAGAACTACACCAATTTGATATGATAGATTATTGTATAAGATAAAATGAATGAGGTAGTTATTACTGAGTAATATATTCCCCTTAGCAGTGCATCTTGCTGTGGAAAATATGTAATATGACCTTTTACACCAATTTTTGTGTTCATTAATAAGGAAGTGTGTCATATAATTTGACTATCAATGCCACGCATTTCAAAATGTGAAGGATGGGTACCATGTTTCAGTTAGGTTATGTTACCACCTTAAAGATATGATGTGAATGAGCGATGACATATCTATTGAATTGTTAATAGGGTTCCCGCGATCATCTATAAGACATGACTCCATTTCTGTGATAGTAGGATGACTCCACAATTTGGTACACTTTCCAGCTATCTATGAGAGGAGTTTTGTGGTGCGGTTTTTAGGCCGTTACATATAGAAGATATTCAAACATATTTTATTTCACATGAATTTTGTTTCTTACTATGATTCTATGTTCTAATCATGTCTATGTATATGATTACCTAAGGCCTCTTAGACACGGATTCATTAGAGCATGGTGTTTCACCAACAGGCTTTTTTCTATAATTAGACAAACACATTGGTTTGGATTAAATGTTATGTAATTAGATGTTGGGATTTGGTCATAGTTGGATGGATAGAATATTCTTGTATGAGTTTTCATAAAAAAACAGTTACAATTATTACATCAATATAACATAATTATTGGGCATGTTTTGGAGAAAGTACAGGTCACAACAATAGTGGAATGATCAAGGGGAGTATGTACTCCAGACCGATGTTGGAATGAGAAATAACAAATAAGGTTTAGATCATCCAATATTACATGATGACTATCAAGAGATGTCAAATTTCATATGGAGGCCTATGATTGGGGATTTGGAGTTCGGGGATAGATACCATGTGTTATTGAAGTACTCAACTCAATTTGAGTTGTGGAATTTTTTCTAGTGTGAATGGTTATCTATAGTTTTCATTAGTAATTGTAGATATAGTATAAGGTTGGTGATGTGTAATTCAACCTTACCATGCTACTATAGTTAGATCGAGTGAAAATTATTTCATCCATGTGTTGCAACTGAGGAGGTATATGAATGACCTGTGACATGTTTTTGTCTACGGAGATATGGAAATAGATGATTGACATACCTTTATTGAGTACCCAATACCCATCGTGGATTAAGAAGATAAGATCCTCCATCGATGAGTGATTCACCTTGTACATGTCTGATGGAAGCGAATGAATCTTTATGAGAGATCCTATGAATGAGAGAACACGATGTGATCCCACATCAATCATATGTTCGTGTAGGATTATTTATTATATACTGTAAAAATCTATATGCAGGGTTGAATGTAAATACTCTAATATATTCCTTGTAATTAATTATAACATTTTTAAAAAATATTTGTATTGATAGATTATATTTTAAAATAGAATTTCATGTCTTAGGGAGGCTCAATATTGATATAATAACATTTTAAATAAAAAATATCATCCACATGTATTTTTTTGAAAAAAAAAATTAAACCTGAATATAGTCACGATGAGAATTTAGAGACTGATATTAAATTTGGAACATATGTTTTACCCAATGAACAATATAATCATTTTCTGCATTAGATGATCATCTAGAGCATCATATTGGGAGGAATAAATTACAATAAAATTTTTCAGGTAAATAAATTTTTATATTTATCCTTAAACTAAACCATACTCTATATAAAACATCTTATGAAAAATACTTATTTTTATATTCATAAAAATATGTATTTAAATAGGAGTATCGATAGGATAATTTCATGGATTCTTATTAAGAGATAAATGATTGGAAATCAGTATTCCTGTCAGAGATTATGGATCTCACCAATTAATGTTTTTTAAATTCAACCTTCATTACAGATCAATCCAAACTCAAGGTAGGGTGAATATATTTCATAGTTTTATTCCTAGTTTTTTATTCAATGGTAAATGTTATTCAATTACACTAATAGGTTGATTCATTATTTGATCATATTTGTTGTGGTGGATATATTTTCAGAAGTATTAGGGAATGATGATATCTTATTATAGATTCATGGTACTTAAAATAAATATTGTAATGAAAATATGTTAAGTCCATTCTAAAAATGGTTGAGTATCATTCTTCTTGTACTTTTTTTGTTTATTCCATCCAAAATAAGTTGATCATTAATTTTTTGTATTTTTATTGGATGATGGAATTTCCTATACCAGGTGGGAGATCATTTTATGGTCATTCATTTGTCCAATTGATCATCACAATTGGATCTTCATTGAATTTGATAAATATGTTAAGCTGAGATGGAAATGGTGGTTAAACAGAGGTTGATTAATGGAATACATGGTTTCCCCATTTCATCTATAGGCATGTGGATATGACATGATGGGATGAGAATAAATTTTAGAGTACATGGGATGGTAAGAATCCTGATAACTGTATCGATAATGTTAACTCATCCCTGATCTGCAATTTTTAGGATATATTTTTTGCTAGATCAAGAATATTTTCATTATTGGAAGAAGCATAAATGTTCTCAATTTTTATAATAAATCCGAAAAATATGTGTGTAGTATGAATAATACACAACATTTGGTTCCCTCTTGTAGTGCTAGAGATTGTGCACAGATAAAAATATATAATGTTGTGTTATACATGTCACATTCCATGCGACCTATGCATAGAGACACTACATTTAACAACAAGTTACCTTGGAATAAAAATTTTCATAACAAAAACATGACCAAATATTGGATCACCACCACATACTAGTATTTGAGTATGTACATAGATATGACCATAGTACATGAGCACGACCAGACCTACACATGTGTAGGCCATAATACATCATAATATGATAGCTTCATATAAAATTTTCTAGCCCGAACTCTACAATTTTTGTATCCCAATCAAGAATTAAATGTACGAGGATGAAGATTTTTTTTGATGTAATGATACACAAGTAGACCCATGGTAGAATAGATATGGAATTAACTCCCAATACATGTGTTGTACATTCTATATGGATGGTTGATTCCCTCTAACTCTTCAATGTTGGCCCATTTTATTTTGGTGTGATCCATTTTTTAGTTCCCATGAATGAATAATGAGTGAGTTTGTTATGATAATAGGATGTGTTCCCCTTAATTCAATTCTTCTGAGATAGAGTTTGGGGATTTGTCGTCCGAAAACGGGGTGTGATACATATTAATTTATCCATCATTACTATGGGGTGTTTTAGGTTTCTTTTTTACAAAATTACATAGTTTTATGATCCCTACATATGGGTCTATTATGGATATGTTCTGGTATACCATATAATCCTTGGATGGGATAACCTATACTTGCATCAATATATTAGGGGTTCTAGTGGGTACTTTTTCAGGGAATGTTCTGTTGTGAAGAATCAATTGAATGAGTGGCATAGGTGATTGCATGGATCATGGTTTAATTTTTCATAGTTGAGAATTTTCTTGAATCATTGATTAGAATCCTATGATGAATGTATGGTTGATTAATATATGTTAATTTGTCTCAATAATGAGTATAACTAGTATTTAATTATTGAAATGTCTCATATTATAATTGATATATTTTCATGATAATGATTTTTCTTCTATCACAATACTTTATCTTTAGTGATTTCAATTTTTCATAAATTATATTATTATACTCACCACATTATAGGATCTACCCACACATGACATGTATTTTGAAATTAAAAAACATTCTGATGGTTTCTTAGAAGGATCAAGTCTAGTTAGAGAATATTTTATTTAGATAGAATGTTGTTTGTACCAGGTGTTCCATTTGATATAATTCCACTCATTATTCCAAACCATAAACATTTAATGATTTTGGTGGGATTGTATTTGACACTTTTTTATTTAAAATTCATTTATCATTCATTTATGTGTGATAGATGCAATATATTCATTATAGATTTCGTTTTGTTTTTTAATTCAACATTAAATGTGTAGTTTGGAATGTTTGTATGTGTACATGTTATAAGAAAAAGGACTCACATGACTGATATTAGTGTGAATGGTGGTTGTCACCATTTCATGTCATATTGTCGGTGAAAATGGGGTGTCATACTCTGATGATTACTAGCGAGGAAGACACTGGTTGATTGGGTCATGAAATTGGATCCTTGAAACGTTTAAATAAAATTAAGTCATATAAAAATACATTTATAGACATTATGAACAACCAACATGTTTCATTAACAAATTGAATGTTCATTAATTTCCCAAGTTGAAGAATTATCAATTTATAATAATTTCACAACAATATGATGTTATTTAGTATTTTTAGCCATTCGACAAATGTTTTTTAGTTAAATATTTTAAAAAATTAATTCTTGCCCAGTTTTTGGATACCACAAACTAATATATTATTTTTCTATTCTTACATGTTACCAATTAAAGTATGATCAGGTTCCTACTAATAAGAAACCGTTCTAGTTTATTTTATTTTTATTAAACCATTCATACATGTATTTAAAGACCTGAAATTATAATAAAATTTCTATTTTGTCATTTAGAGCCTATATCGCATTATATTGATGTGTGGTGTAATTGTGAATTTTTCTATATTGATCATGGAATAGTTTAATGGATGGTAATGGAGCACTGTATTTTAGGGGTAGAGAAATGATAAGGAAAACGGTTTAAAACTATTAAATCAAATAAAATATACTTTTTTATTAAAGGTTAAAAAAATTTCGGATTGATGTGAATTCCATTCAAACATTACAAAAATAATACAATGGTTCTTTTCTTATGATTATCTATAATATTGGATCATTGTTATATTTTTACACATTGTAATTTTTTTCTATTAAATACTATAGAAACACTTTTATCCATTTTGAGAAACCAACTAGTCAAATTGATGTGAAGCTTAATCTTATATTTCAATAATTATTATAAAATTTATTTCTTATGATGAATAGACAATATGGTATTTTTTGATATATTTTAAAATTATATATGTTTTAAATAATGTAAATATAAAAACCTATTATACCACTATTCCAAACACACCACACATTGTATTTACATGAAATCGTTTCATACATGTCCCGAAATAATTATTGTTTTTTCATTTATTTTGTGATAATAAGAGGATAGTTTTATGTTTTAAGCATTTCAAAAAAAAAATTAATGGATTTTAAATATAATTATACTACTTTTTCATCCATTACAATGACACATTCGAATGAATTTACATGTGATGTATTGTTAAAATTAATAAATTAATATTACTATTATTTCATGAAAAATGGAATTCATTTGATTATTTATCTATTCAATCCATGTTTTTGAATTTTGAATCATGAAACATGTATTATTTGTCATTGGGATAAAACCTTCATGACATTAATGTGTGGTATGTTCCAAAATATATAATGTTTAATGATTTTCATTTTCATGTGATTTAAGAATAATTCATGGGTTTTCCCTAGATTTAGGAGTCATTGAGAAAAGTTTTTATTTACTTTTAAATGTAATAATACTTTTTTTTCAGTTATTCAAGCTACATCAGACGTCATATTGATGCGCAGTCTATTTATATTTATTACAAATATATCATTGATCAAGATTCTATGAATTTTATGAAAATAAAATGACTTTTATATGTTTTGACGTATATACCATGTTTTTTCATGTTAATCAATAATAATGAATATTTTGACATTGAAAAAGATAATAGTCCACCCAAAAATGAAAACCTGTGAATTTGGAAGTTAATATTATTTTAAAATGTGAATCAGAGAGTCGGAATATATAAAATGATATTATGTTTCAATGAGAGTCTTGGACAACCACTGTCATGGTTTCCCAATTATGGAAAGCTCATGTGGTGGTGAATTAAAATATTAATAATGGAATCCAATTTAATAAATCATTAAAAAAATTCAGGAAATTAAAATATACAATTTCCATGTTACAATAAAAAAAATATAGTGTAAAATACACACATGATTAAAAAAATAAAAATATAAATACATTAAAAATTTCAAATGGAAACCCTAATATAGAAAAAACATATTTGATATTAATACATATAATTACATATAAAATTAAAAATTAAAAATATATCACAATATAGAAACCCTTACTGAAAAAATACTCATTATATAATTGAAACTAAAAAAGAACTATTTTAAAAATATAAGAAGAAATATATAAATTAATTATATCCAAAAAAATTTAATTAAAAATCTATATATATAACATAAAAATCACATATATAGATATATATATATATATATATATATATGTAGATACACAAACAGAAAAACAAATATGCAAACTGATAAAAAGTTATGTAAAAATATAATGTGAAGTATAAACACTCACACCAATTAAAAAATAAAAAATAAAACATTATAATGCATATATTAATTTGGGGGGAAAATTTTGAAAAATATTCAAAAAAATTAGAATATTAGAATAATGCATATGCTGAAACAAAATAATTAAATGTGTATTTATTATGTAGTGCCTATAAATAAAAAATAACTAACAATAATAATGTGAAAATGACATTGGATCAACCTGAAATGTATTGAAGATTATTGTGGAGAAAATTTTAAAATTCTGAAATAGAGGACACTATCAGTTTTATGTTTATTGAGGTCCTAATTTGAGGTTTTTTATTAAATCTTCCCATTTTGAATAGATTTTAAATACATATAAGTATAATATATATTTTTTTTTATGATTCCAACCACATTGAATTTTGGATTGATGTTAGGTATATTCCAACAAGAAAAAAATAATTAAAAATCATATTTATTGTAAATTTAGGAAAATTCACACATATTTTTTCTTTTTTTAAACCCTTTAATGCATGTTTTTTACTTTTAAATCAATAAAAAATTTATTCATTTCAGGTATACCTAATATAATATAGATGTGGGATTTAATTAAACATTACAAAAATAAAATGATGTTTATTATCTTATTTTTTTACTTTAATATGAGGTTTTTTTTTCAGTCTCCCTACAAATAAATTTTTTTTTACTTTTAAATAAATAAAGATCCATATTTTGTCCTTTCCAAAATTACCCAAACTCAAATTTATTTGTGTCATATTCCTACCTAAAAATATTATAAATAATTTAGTTTCATTTAATATAATGGTGAATTGAGATATCATTCAATTTTCTGATTATAATATGTTTTTTTAGGAATTCAACATTATAAAAATTTATCTTCACTGATTATGAACACACTGCAAATCAGATTACCATGTGGTCTCCTCATATATATCATAAATGTTTCTGGAAATCCAATCTTGTAATCATGGTTTAAACCCCTTTAATATTATTGTAAAGGATGAAGGGTAATTTTGATCATATAGACCAATTGAAGTGTCATATTCATGTGTGGTTACTTCCTCTAGATTATTTATGATTGAATATCATTCCTCTACATTTTCACATCCATATAGTTATTTTTATTGATTTTTATCCCATTTTTCTAAAATATTATCATTGTAACTGAATAATGTTTTTATAAATGAACTATGGATAATTAATATTGAAAATATAATTAACATTTCTTTGATTGTAATTATTAAAAAGGATAAATTTTATATTTTCTTATACCATTAAAACTTGTTTATTTTTCTATGGAGTATAAGAATATCCTCTCTTTCGTTGTTTATTGTTCTAATTTATTAAAATAAATTATTCCTGAAATAATTCCTGAAAACTCAGTGTGTTTACATTTGATTTTTTATTATATTTCAACATATATATCATTACAAATTGAAATTCCAATAAATTATTCACATAAGTACATAATAAAAAAATAAAAAACATTGTAGTTTCAAAAATTAAATTCCACAGTAATAATTTCTTTATTCATGTTCACAATTTTTTTGGTCATTTTTAGGTTTTTGATCCGAGGAATACATATTTTACCAATAATAATTTTTTAATCCTGTATTTTATATAATATAATAGAGGATTGTTTTCAATAACCATCAAGTAGTTACATATTTAATCATTCGATATATGAATTATAAAATTAAAATAAATTTTATTATAACGATGATTATCTTTATTTTTATGGTGTCATGATATCATATTTTGATACACCTTGATGGTGAATTATCTAGCTGCAATATTTTTTTGATCAATTATGAATCAAAAACAAATATATACACTATATCAATATATTACACAATTAAATTCATAAAAATAATTTGAAACAAATTGATTTAATCATACATATAATATATAGGGTAAATGGTAGTTAATGATAGAATAATAGTTCAATACAAACATTGATACTATAGATTCATACATTATTAAAAACCATGAAAATCCAATTCGAATATCAATTAAAAAATTATATATAGTTAAGATTAAATTAGGTTGTATTTTTAATTTTAATTTCAATGGATGATAAAAATTGGTTAACACAATTTTTTGGTAAATGTCTCTAAATACCATCATTTAATGATTATGATGAATTGAGAAATGTATTAAAATCATCTCTATATGCTGTGAATTTAACAAATTCATCCACATGTATTTTATTTTGTGATGTTGTGGTATGGTGTGGTTCTTAGAAAATATCGTTGGTACCATGTAATGTGGGAATGTCAGGTTTGGTGATGTGGGTATTGCGTTGGGGTATGAGATTATATAAAATTTGTTCCACATGGAAAAATACATTTGTCGGATGGTTTGGTACAAGGATTCACATGGGAATCAATTGGTCCTAGAATTGGGTATTTATTTCTTATGATTATGAAGAGAAGCCCTTTTGTTATTGTTTTAATGATCATGCTAGATAGAACATATTATTTAACCCTAAAACATGTGTGAAAAAAGACACATACATCAATTTCATCTCATAATGTTGAACGAAATAGACAACAATAAATCACATTACTCAAAATATCACCAAAACATAATGATCTATTTAAATGAGATAATGTAATGTGAATCTTTTATATATGGAATATTTTTAATTGAACCAAAATATAATCCCCATACACATATTAAACTCTATTCCTACAATAGTAGTGACTCTTATCACCTTTTAACAAGAAAAAGACATCTATTTTTGAGTATCCAAATTGCTTGAATTTTTTCTACTAATATGAATGACTTTTCTATATAATTTTATCCACCATGATAATCATGATGTTATTAGATCCCCACTTAAATAAT
This sequence comes from Viscum album, assembly GCA_963277665.1. Lineage (NCBI taxonomy): Eukaryota > Viridiplantae > Streptophyta > Magnoliopsida > Santalales > Viscaceae > Viscum > Viscum album. The sequence continues at coordinate 559,525,778 of OY728147.1, read as the reverse complement.
GATTATGAAAAATATAATCCTATATTCATAAAAAATTACCCATCCTACCTTCATTTCATTCATATCCTTTATCTACACCTGTGGTACATCTATGTCCTTCCGAATTTCATAACTCACAGATGAGATATCTTGTTTTCATATATCTATTATGAATGAATAGACAATCAGTAATTTAACATCATCTGTCTCTTTTTTAAGGGAAAAATTTACCCTGTGTATTTATAATTTTTGAAGAAATCCCCAAAATATAATACATATAGTGATTATATTGTTTAAATATAACAAATATAATGTAAAATAAATATATAGAAACACATAATATATCCACTAGGAAGAAACATCAACTATATTTAGAATAATTAATGTGAAAAAATACCTGGACTACTCAACCTCATAACTATTCAAAACTACCCTCATATAATACATAGTGATTCATATATTAACACTTCAACAAACACATCCCACATCCTTAATTTTCATTCATAATGAAATTTTCACAACGCCTTGACCACATCTTGATCTTGAAATTAAGAAAAAATTATTTCCAACCATACATAAGCCAATCCAAGGTCTCCACTAATATCAACATCCAATCATAGTTATAATAGTAATACTATAAAATAACAACAAAATTTAACATTTACTTTCTAAGAAATTCTATGACATGATTTATTGTTACTAAAACCCATAAATTGAACCCAGATAAAGGCCTATATCGAAATCCAACAAAAATGATATCCGAATCTCGTTAAACTACTTACATTAATCTATTTTTGAGTTACCAAGTATCATGAATGTTTTAATCCAAAAATAATAACACTCATGGATGTAAACAACAACAAAAATTAAAAAGTTGAACCTAGAACCCCTCCCCCATCCGGGACAAATGAAATACAAACCAGAAATCATATCATCATATAGGTCGATCCTACAAAAATGTCATTTACTGAAACTAGATCAACTTGTAACACAATAATTATTCTCCTGACATGAAAACATGAAAAATTTGATCTCTATATTTCTAAAATCATTAATAAATTTCTAGACAAATTTTTATTTATCCATATCCATATATGTTATACTTCAAATAATGATGAAAGTTTAAATAGTTATTTATAAGGGCGGAACACTAAATCAATAAAAAATCATGCGTGATGATTAAATTAATTATATATTTAAAAATAAATTTGATAAAAAAACCAATTATAGCCGCTAGGAAGATGGTGGCTCATAGAAACACAAAAAATCAGAACTAACAATAAAAAATATTTTATACATTATTAAATGCCTTTAAAACAAAATAAAATGATAAATACATGGTATTTATTATAAATTGATTTTATACCATTTAAAAATCCCCTACATATCTTACAGACCACATAACATATGGGATATATGGTTCTATATCGTACAACAATTTAAATAAAATGTTCACCAACCAAGTCCCATCAAATTATGTATGTGAAAAATATTATACCATCCATTGTGGATGGATATGGAAGAACCATTTAATGGGTTTTCATATAAAAATACACTCAACACCTCATCCTAATGAACATATACATCATTTTATTGAAGAATATACACCTTTGAGTCATGTAATACCTGCTTCTAAACACCATCATATACAAAAATTAATATACCAATATAATCTATGAATGTCATAACTAATTATTTATTTTTTACATCAGGTTTAAGTATCATATAATCTTGTTATAATCCAGAAATGAATCAAGGATTAGGGTATATATGGTCAATCTATAACACACATAATTAGTCTATGATCCATAATATTAGATGTACATCCAGGATTACATAAATATCCACACAAAAAATTTAAACATGAATCATAGAATAGAAATCTGAATTTAAATAAAATATATGAAATACCTCAATTAGAAAACAAAAAAATTATTTTCCCAAAATTATATAATTAATAAATGAATTATATATATTAATTTTTTTACATTTTGTAAATAAACATCAAAATAAATTATATGTTAGGTATTACATATTTTGAATTTCATTGATTATGAATCGATAATCATATGAAATTAAAATATCAATAAAAAATCAATTATTTTAGTCTAAATTCATTATTTGTCGATCTAAAACTGTTTCCAATAAAACTATCCACATGAAAAACGAATTTGATGATGAAAATGATTCAATGAAAATGTGAAAATTTGGTCAAGAGAATCTAAAGTAGGATTTCGATGTATCAAATTGTTCTTTTGTAATGGGATGTAGAATAGGATAATAAATCCAATACAATATTTAATTTCAAGTCTAATGTAATAAAAATATTTTTGAAATAATATTTATCAAAATAAAATGTATGTAGCCACAAATTATGTTTTATAAAGAAAAATAAAGAATACATTTATTTTTTATATTTTAATTTTAATAATTAACACCAAGTTTATATTTCCAATCCTAGTCATTATCTAATAACGTGAAATCATTATTCATTAGTAAATCTATATCACATTTAATTATTGGTCTTCTCATTATTTTACAATTAATTTAGCTTTTTGTATTTTTTAAATATTTTTAAATGAGTTCCTTTCTAGTGTCATTATTTTATCTATATAGAAGTATGTATGATATATATTACTGACATCATGGCAGTATAAAATTACACCTTACTCGTAAATCATGTTATCTTATAGTAAAATTGAACAAGTGATAAACCTAAAAAATAACGAATTAATCATTTATGAATATCATGATCTGCATATGTTGAATATAAAAAATGAAAATTGACGTCATCCAATCAAATTGAAGACATCCCATGCATCACATCAATTTTAGTACATTGTTTGTTTCCAATAACAGATTTTCATGACTCATAATCTCACCAATAAAACCCTAGTTGTATTGTGGTACATGTCAATTACACATGTATATAAATAATTACAGGAAACAATTTTTTTAATAACAAATAATATGACAATACATGCATTGATTATTGAGTTTCCCAAATCATTCATATTTTAAATATGATTATGTACTATTTACCTATAGAGTGATCAATTATTGAAAATTTATTTAAGTGTTCTATAATATATAAATATTAATTAAAATATAATGTATCGTCCTATATGAATCATAATCCATAGATTGATAATTTTTTGATATCCTATTATTGAACTAATACACACAGCAATCAAATTAGGTTAAATAAACCAATAATGTGAAATGGATATGTTATAATGATTCACCAAGACATAACATTCCCTCAATATCCCTTAGTGTTGTATTTTTAATTCTGGATTTTTCTTCGGCTTTGGTTTATCATGAAAATTCTAAACCAATCAAAATAGATCTACACTTCATGATATTAGATGTCTTCCATGGCTTACGAGAACAACATCACAAAAAATATGTATATTTTTACTCTAGTATAGAATATAAATTCCAATAAAAAAAGGGAAAAAATGATTTAGTAATACAAGTAATAGAATATGTTTAAATCTATAATACACATATTAAATGAAATTTTTATATCAAATATAACATTATTAAAATATACATTGAAATATATTCTACGTCAGATTATTAAATGTCCATTTAGCATAGATTATGAAAGTATTATCATACGAAATGATAACTCCACTAATAATGTAATATAGTCTATTAATATTTTACAAGTGCTCTAAATTATTTTAAATAACCAATAAATAATTTATTTTGATGATATTTTTACATGTGATATCTGAAGTAAAAATATTTAAAAGAGTAATAATTATTATCACAAAAGAACATGAATACGAGAAATATGTGTATGAATTATAACAAAAATAAATTTTGAAATGCATCTTTAAAAAATAATTTATTTTTAAAAATTGGAATAGAATTATATTACACAACATATGTTTGGGGGAATATAGTCATTCTACTATATGAACTCCTCCACATGAATGTCGAAGAGGTCACCACATCGACACCCCAAACATAAAAATGACATATATGGATTAATTATCTGAGGAAAATGATGAATATATTATATAGATGTTGTATTCTAGTGGCCCCTTTATTTAGTAGATAAATTAAATTTTAGTAGCCAAAATCAATTTAAACTAGAAATATAAAATTGACTTACTCTTCCATGAAAACATTAGATTAAGAGCATCATACCAGACTATTTGGGATACATGAATGCATAAATAATGAATTTGACTGTGGTGAATTTTTAGAAAAGTGGAAAACCTTTATGATTTTGAATACGCATTAGTATAATAATCCCCCTCTCACATTCGTCGATTTTACAAATGGAATATACGTTTTTTGATCTAGTGGATAGAAACCGGTATTTTTAAAAAGAAATTATATTGAATGTGATATGTTTATAATGTATTAGGTTTTTATAAAATAACATTAAAAAGTAAAAAAATGCTTTTTTCCCCATATTTAATTTTTTTTAAATTTTGAGAGATACAATAAATTATATATTATAATCATTGATTCATAAATGTATACCACAATGATATTTTTATAGAAGGAAAGCAAAAAAATTTGATTTTGTTAGTGGTGATGTGTGATTATTTTCATGATCTATAATTGAGAAAAAAGCAATGAATCCATGAATCCTAGAATGTATAAAGAATGAAAGGACATAGATAACCTGAATTTCATCATATAAAAGTGGGATTTTCTACAACCAGAACTAACAAAACTATGTAATAATGAATTGAATGTGTGAGGTAAGGAAACATGTCCGCATTTTGCAAATATACTCAATTAAGAATAATGATTTCACTTTATTGTTTCAATAGTATAAGTATTTAACAATAATATTCAATAGGTGAGGGGTGGGAGATTTAATTTACATGGAAACATAATATTATAATATAATAGAAAATTTTAATTGAAGAGTTCACAACCATTACATGTTAAATACCCTTCATTCCATTTCCATTTCCAGAGGATGCTTATCATATTCAAAGAGAATTAATATATTCAATTTCATGAATTAATAAAAAAATATCTACATTGAATTTTATGAAATGAATTTTAGTTCATTAATGGTGTGATGATATAGTTATTAATTTATTTCAACTAGTTTAGAAAACAATAATTATATATAGTTTGTAACTCAATCATTTGATTTACCTTAATAATTATTTTATTTTCTTTATTATAAATAAAATACAATTTTAGTTTATTATGATATACAAGTAGAAATAAGAACACAATATACGATATAAATTGTCAAAATAAGTATGAAATAAATCCCCTATTTTAACTATGGTAATTTTTTGATCTCCAAAGATACCTACATAAAAAAATTTACTCTTCAAAGGGTCCTTCATAAGTAGTGAGCATTTATAGAGATATTTTAATCTCAGAGGTGATTATTTTTAAAACACAACACTACAAATTGAGTTTAATGATAACCTTTATTGATATAATGAATATTAATTATGGTTCATAGAAACCTACTGACATCTGCATATATTATAAATTTTACTCCAATTCAAATGATTGTTGTGGCTATAAATTCAATATCATTTTCAAATCAGATATGAGTGGATGCTTTAATTTATCCATAAAACGTTAAATATAAATTAGTATTATTTTTTATATTGGTATATCCATTGATTAATTATTATAGATATTTTTTCATCTCAATATTTTTTTTACAATATGTTTAAATTGTCTATGTACTTTGACATGAAAAAGAAATCTACTATAAAATCCAAAAAATGGTTCATAGTGGAATCAAACCCTTCCTTAAATAACATTTAAAAGGCCATGATATGAATTAATTATATCTAACTCAATATAATTAAAATATATTGTGAATTATTCTCTTCATTTTTTACTCCCATTGGAAAACAACATGGTATAAAATTTTGTATGCAAAAATAGAATTAGAATATTTTTCCCAAGCAGGATCACAATTTTTTTAGAGAGATATATATTTTTCCATCCTCACTATAATAAAATATCACAAGAGAATTTATAGTTTATTCATATTAAACACTTGATAAATTATTTTTAAAAACCCATAAATTCAATTTACATGAAATTTCAATTTCGATGATACACTTGAAAAACAATAATGAAATAAATACTATTTATTGTGATGTTACATAAAAATGAAAAAAATTAAATTATTGATTGCATAGGACCTTTCATTTTATACTATGCTTAATGTATTCTAAAATGGATTTGTAATTTATATTAAGTGAAATGTATTTACAACAACTCTATTGATATATATATATATATTAAAATAAAATTTTCATAATTGAAGTCACAATCATTATTTTTATGGATGATGCTCATAAAAGACCAAATTAATGGTAATAATTCGTTCATAAAAATTTATTGAAAAAAAAAAGTTGAAATAAATTAATCTAGATTATTTTTGGATGAACGAGCATGAAATTTTTTGACCTTATTAAATGGAATATTAGTTGATCCATTTATAAAATCCAATAAACATTTACAATAATAAAAGGATTATAAAAATTCATATTGGGATATAAATTTACTGGTGATTACCAATATTACTCCATGTACATATGTTGTATCAAAAAAATTCACATTGACCATATATAAAATGTTTATAAACAAACATCATTAAAAGCCTAAAAATGATTATCTATGGTATCAAATTAAAGCATCCCAAAGTAATCTTTTCCATGACTATGACATATGAAAATCATAGCACATTTAATTTCATCTCATTCTTCTATGAATTATTATCCTCATTTATTAGACCCATTAAAAAATATTTGTTATAATTTTCATAATAATATCTTTTGAATTTTCCTCTCAAGGTCCGTAAAAAATGAATATTTTTATATATAGGTAGTTCCATCAGTTCTCTATGTAGTTATTGTTAGTGAATGTATAAGTCCCCAGCCTTAAATCTTACTTAATCTTGAGTTATTACATGATTACACATTGAGGATCTTTTCAGGTTTAGAGTTTTAGAGAATTAGATCATAAAACATGAATTACATTCCACATTTAACAATGTGGTTACATAATGATAGTATTCATTTATCCCATCAACAGAAACATATTTTAAATAAAACATGGATTCTTTCTTGAAACATCCTTGTCACTATTATCATATCATGTACCTTTCCCTTGACCTGTGAAAAACATTTCAAAGAAAAACTTGGGATTAGCATAAAAAGCTAAGTAAGGGTTATAAAAATATGGAAAGGAAACATGAGTTCATATATACATAAAAATGAAATCATAATTTACCCATAAAACATAGGCACTTTAACATACCTCATCAAATCATGAATAAATCATAGAAATCATAAGACATAAAAGGTAACTTGAGGCATTCATAACTTTCTTACATAGGGAGTAACCCTCTTGGTTACATTTGGAATACCCATCACATTATATTCCATAAATATCTTTGAAGAATCCTTAACGTTTCACTCCTTCGTGTTACCCAATGCATTGGAGAGCTATATCGGGCTCACCTGCACTTAGTTTATCAAGGAACCACCCGTTTTCATAACAATGCTCAAGAAGCATAACAAAAAAATATCACATAAAACATGCATAAAGGAAACATAAAATTTCCACATATCAATCACAATATAACATTTTAGGATATTGAAATAATGAATCCATTAAAAAAGAAACCATTTCCAAAACCATTTAAAAAATTTAATAAAGAGATTTTTCAATCAAAATTTCCCATACCACATTGAAGCTATAAAATATTTTAAACCATTAATATCCATATAAATCCTTAAAACCATTTTAAAACATGGATATTAATAATAACAAATCATTAAAACATTTAAAGTGATATTTTGGTTAAAGGGTTTTTACCATAATTATAGACACTTGAATACAATAATTGAGGAATAAAATTTAGTCAGAACTTTATAATATCATGAGAATAAATGGATTCATGATACAATATTCCAAATGACAGTATATACACCATATAAGAGTGAATTGGTGCATAACAACAATGAAGTCTCAATAGAAATGTCAAATGTGATGAAATCCCTTATAAAGAAGGTATCCTTAAATTAAGGATAAATCAATCTCAAAATTATGTGTGAAAAATATAAATACACCCAATATAAGTGGATATTAAGTGTAAAACAATAAAATGTAATTAAAACATATTCAAAGGATGTCATATTCAATAACTACATGTTGAACCCAAAGAAATCGAAATTGGGTTAAAAAGTTCCCTTGGTAAAATTCGACAGCCTAACGGCATCACTTCAAAATTCAGAAAATGAGTTGATGAGAGATAAAAAGGGCATCTCATAAATTGGACATAAAATATACATAAATAATGATATAAAATAACATATCCCAACATAATATTATGTGAATTAAAATACATAACAAAAGAAGTCTTTTAAAAAGTGGAGTGTGAAAGGTTCCCTTACCAACATGGGTATCTTTAGAAACATACGCCCCCTGAAAGAAGGACAATAAAAAATTGATGTAAATACTCATAAATGAAATTATATTATAAAATGATTAATATAATGGGCAGTACATACACCAGTCAAAGAAAATTTTGGAAAATGTAGCATAAATCTCATGGGAATAAAAGTGAGATGAAAAATCTCTTACGAAAACTCGGCAGCCTAACAACATCAATTAAAACTTCCAAAATGGATTGATGAGAGGAAATAGGGTCTCTAATCATATCAACATAAAATTTACAGAAAGATTAATATAAAATAATATCCCCCATCATAACAAATAGGAGCTTAAAAGAAGTGACATAAAGAAGAGTACTTAAAAAGAAAGAGAGGAGTAGATTCCCTTACCTCAAGTCCAACTTGTCTTGTTTGTTTCTTTATATTCCTGAATAATAAACTTTGGTCAATTTATAATTGCCTAAGGAACTCCTTTAAATATTATTATTCAGTTCATATCACAAATTATATTGTTATAATAATTGTTTAATAATGTTAGTTAATATCAGACGTTTTTGTCGATGTTTGGTACATGAGTCAAAAATGAACTTGTTTGAAAAATGATTGTCCATGTAGTTATAAGTAAATAATTTTCAGAATATTATTAATGATTAAAATATCATATATATCCAGTACATATTAATTTTATACTATTCCATTTCATTTGGAGATAAAAACAAAAAGCATCATTCTTGGAGATGGTAGGCCGTACGTACGCATGAACACTACTTTCATTTTTTCTTTGTCATATTAACGGATTAAAAAAATAAATGATATATATATTATATTTCCATTATAATATATATGTTATATAGGTCACATATGTTCATTAAATTCATTCTTTATACGTTCCATGCATTGCATGTACGAGTCACATCACTTGAGGGGGCGGTAGTCCACACTTCCTCATATGAAATTATCACATTTACACAACATTAAAAGAATAAAGGTATGGTTTAAATATAAAATACAGAATCATATAGTAAACATAATTACCATATATATCATATATAAAATACAGTGACATCATAATGGCAACCTTTAAAGGTGTTAAAAGAATATTGAACAATCATCGTTTCGTGAGACAGAAAATCGCCAACCACAAAAACAGTATGTTCTTTACCCATTAGACGAAGGTGTGTGTAAGTGAAGCTAGAATCCTTCTTATAAAAACATCCTAGTATATAAAAGATACTGGAGTTGTTAAAAAATAAATGAATAAAAAGAGTTTAGGTGGTTGGAGAAGCAAAATAGAACAAAAGGACACAAGTGAAGACATTATCTTAAAATCGGGTAACTCCCTTTCGTTTGAGCTCAAAGGATTCCTTGGAAAGACTTCTGGCCAATGTGAGGCTTAAAGGAGTTATAGAGGGATGTGTAGAGACAAAATGGGCAGGGTTTGTCTGATCCAAAGGCTTTGGAAGTGTGGGTAAGGAGGTAGAGGTGGTGGCCTTTTATAAGAGGAGAGGAGGGGAACTCTTGGAATGTAAGGAAATGTTACATTATTTTGGAATGAGTTTCGGATTTTATTGGTCCCACATTGATGTGTTTCGAGGATAAGGTGATAAGGGTTCTAAATACACCCATCCAATAGGTTTTGGACATGTGTAGGTCTTAGATTTTACATTATCTTTCCATTTTATTTAAATCGTTAAATAATGAGGTCATCGCTGCATCATCATGATGTCATATATAATTAAATTTATTTAATGTCTAAAAATTATAAAAAAATACTATGATGTATTATATCTTTTTATATTTACATTGATTATTTATAGTCAAAAATATGACTTGTATAACCCCATGTAAAAATTGTTTTAGTAAACCATCTCATGTTTGTGTCATTTTTACTTTAACATTAAATAAAACGGTATTTATGTCATTTTCCAACCAAAGTGCCTCCATGGGTTCCCCAAGATGACCCATGGATTGAATTGGTCTGCCATGACACATCCAATGAGGGTAGGACATGTGTCTAGGTCATTTCATTTTATTAAAACATTATTCTTACCTTAAACTACACTAATTACCTCTAATCACGATTAAAATCTTAATAAGTTACTATTCTCCAAAAAAATTATTTTAATCCCATTGAACCAAATTTTACATCTTATTTACAACCATGTATGTCTGTATTTTGAAATTCAAAACACAAAGATGGAAAAATTTCATTTAAACAGAAAATCAGTTTTTTATAAATACCACTTAGTGGTTTCACTATTCATCAAAAATTGAAGTTTTTCATAAAATTACCAAAAATTCACCCTAATCTATATTTGATATTCCGAATTAAAAAATTATGTCTATTTAAAAAAATTCAAAACATATAAGATTCATTAATTAATTTAATAATTAATTCCTGCTGTCAAAACAAATAGCGTGTTTTTGTGAAACAAAGTGTATTAAAAGATTGACACTAGTTTAAGTCTGATTTCAAAGGGAAATTAATTCCAACGACCACTATTGGATTAAATGTTAAAAATATATTATAATTTAACTTTAAAACCTATTGAAAAGATAATCTAATCATATAAATAAATTAGATTAAAAGAGATTTTGAATTAAAATACAACAGTTTTCACTATTCATTAAAAATTGAGCTTTATCGGAAAAATACCAAAAATTTACACAAAGTAAATTTTGATGTCCCAATTATAAAGAAGAATTTTATTTTTTCAATTATAACAAATAAAATTGTCAAAAAGTGGATTTAAAAGAGGTTCGGCATCAAAAGGCGGTTAATCGACCTTTTAAAGAATATTAGAATGTTTACACTTAAAATTTGATTCATTCACTTTTCTAATCCTCTAACATTTATTGTAAAAAGTAAAAATATTTGACAAACATATATAATAATTTTGTAGTTAGTTCTGTGCATTCCCGCCATTACAACGGCTAGGCGTTAACTACTATTTAAAATAATATTATTTTATTATTAGAGTGCAACGTAAGATTCCCAAGAAACTCGCTGTTGCGTGTTGGGTACGCCATCGAGCATAGCGTCCCCTTTAAAGTCATCTTAATATTTTATTCACAAATATGGATAAATATGAAAATTTTATACTCTTTATTTACATGGGGTGTTACATCCTTCCCCCTTTTGGAAATTGCGTCCTCGCAATTTTAAAATTGGTAATGGAAACATCATTGAAAATCCCACATCGGAATAAGAGTCACTAAAATAATCACTTTAAAATAAAGAAAGATAAGAAAAAATGTCACCCGAGTTAACTAATACTAGGATTCCAAGTATGAAAATATGGACATGGAGGAAAAAAACAAAGTGTCAGGTTCTGAGGGAGAGTGATAGTAAAAATGTCTACGAGAAAGTTAACCATATGAAAATCAAAAACTTGTGATCGGTTAAACGGTATTCGATTCCCCAGTAAAAAAAGTTAACAGACAACATTTTTGTTTTAAGTTACACTTCATTGAAGAATTTATTTTTGAGCTTAACTAAATCATAATTAATCATACATACTTGTCATGTAGACTTTCTACTTTTACTAGTTTGCTTAATCAAATTCATAATTTCTCCAAAAGACGAGTATTTAGGAAGACTTGGTCACATTAAGAGTACTATAATCAACTTCATGAGAATCACCTAATCCACATAAGAGAACTATATACTTCCCATGTCTTTAGAATTTAACCAAAACCGAAAACAAAAAGGTTAGTACAAGATCGGATAATCAAGAAAAGGATAACCCTTTATAAAAAAAATCTATTCTTAATCTCCAAAATTTGTCCCACAAAACCAAAAGTTCAACGAGGACCATTCGATAAAAAATTTGTCCATAAAATTATTCAAAGTAAACCAAATTAAGATTGAAACCCAAATATTTGAAGGATTTAATCGCAAAGTCTTCCAAGGTACAAATTAACTTTTATCTCCAAATAACATCAGTTGGCCTTAAATTCTCATATTGAAAAATAATTAACCTAATCACATATCCTCCATGATATGTTAATAATTTCAATAGATAACCCAAAATCAACTTACTCTTAATTCATAAAATCATCTAACTAAAAAGAATCAGTCAAACTAACCAGGGACTTCGCGTAGTCCAATGGTAGGCGATAAATACCAATCGCACTTTGGTTGTGGGTTCGATTCCCGCAGCATTGTCCAACGTGACGGGTTGTCATACGGTCTATGTGTTGTCCTTTTTAAAAAACTATATAATTCTTAAAACATTCCCCAAAACGTGATAAAATCTTAAAAAATGATCATAACATATTTTATCTTCAATTTTATCTCATTCCTTTCATTTTCCATAATAACATATAATAACCCATAATTACCTCAAAAGTAAGGATCATATAAACTCTAATGGTTACCTTTGTAATTATTACCTGAACTTCCACATCGATTGGTCATCTCATACATGATGCATTATAGATCATACCAAGGTTCAAGTGGTTGATCATGCCTCCTTGATTGTTGGTTTAGAACAACAACGAGTTTCCTCATTGAATCCCCCATTTTATCCTGTATCTTAATCAGAGAACCACCACAGTTTCCTTCAAACCTGTTGTCTCTTTGGTGCCTACTAGATCCATCCATTCACTAAAAATAGAAATGTCAGTGAGAGTATATCAACAAAACCATCATGTACTAATGAGGAAGGTAAACACTAAGATATACTTACTCATTCACTTTATCTAAAACTAGGACTCTTTCTGAAATCCTAACCGTTATGGTAATGTAACTTGTGCATAGAGAATACCCTAACCTCTAAACTTATCTAAACCGACCTCTGATACCAAAAATATGACCCATCCTTAAACCTTACTTAATCTTGAGTTATTACAAGATTACACATTGAGGATCTTTTCAGGTTTAGATTTTTATAGAATTAGATCATAAAACTTGCATTACATTCCACCTTTAAACAAAGTTGTTACATAAAGATAGTATTCATTTATCCCATCAACGGAAACATTATTTAAAATAAAACATGGATTCATTTTTGACAATTCCTTGTCATTATTATCATATCAGGTACCTTTCCCTTGACCTGTGAAAAACATTTCAAAAAAAACATGGGATGAGAATAAAAAGCTCAGTAAGGGTTATAAAAATATGGAAAGGAAACATGAGTTCATATATACATAAGAATGAAATCATAATTTATCCATAAAACACAGGTACTTTAACATACCTCATCAAATCATGAATAAATCATAGAAATCATAAGACATAAAAGGCAACTTGAGGCATTCATAACATTCTTACACAGAGAGTAACCCTCTTGGTTACGTTTGGAATACCCACCACAGTATATTCCCTAATTATCTTCGGATAAACCTTAACGTTTAACTCCTTCACGTTACCCAATGCATTGGAGAGCTATATCGGGCTCACCCGCCCTTAGTTTATCATGAAACCACCCGTTTTTATAACAATTTCCAAGAACCATAACATAAACGTATCACATAAAACATGCATAAAGGAAACATAACATTTCCTCATTTTAATCACAATATAACATTTTAGGATATTGAAATAATGAATCCATTCAAAAAGAAACCATTTCATAAACCATTTAAAACATTTAATAAAGAGATTTTTGAATCAAAGTGTCTCATACCACCTTGAAGCTTTAAAAAATTTTAAACCATTTATATCCATATAAATCCTTAAAAACATTTTTGAAAACATGGATATTAATAAGAACAAATCATTAAAACATTTAAAGCGATATTTTGGTTAAAGGGTTTTTACAAAAATTATAGACACTTGAATACAATAATTGAGGAATAACATTTAGTCAGAACATTATAATATCCTGAGAATAAATGGATTCATCATATAATATTCCAAGGGACAGTATATACACCATATAAGAGTGAATTGCTGCATAACAACGATGAAGTCTCAATAGAAATGTCAAATGTGATGAAATCCCTTATAAAAAAGGTATCCTTAAATTAAGGATAAATCAATCTCAAAATTATGTGTGACAAATTTAAATACACCCAATATAAGTGGATATTAAGTGTAAAACAATAAAAGGTCATTCACACATATTCAAAGGATGACATATTCAATAACTACATGTTGAACCCAAAGAAATCGAAATTGGGTTAAAAATTTCCCTTGGTAAAATTCGACAACCTAACGACATCACTTCAAAATTCATAAAATTAGTTTATGAGAGATAAAAAGGGAATCTCATCACTTGGAAATAATATTTACATCAATAAGGATATAAAATAACATATCCCAACATAATATTTTGTGAATTAAAAGACATAACAAAAGAAGTCCTTTAATAAGTGGAGGGTGAATGGTTCCCTTACCGACATTAGTATCTTTCGAAACATACGCCCCGTGAAAGAAGGACAACAAAACATTGATGTAAATACTCATAAATGAATGTATATTACATAATGAGTAAAATAATGGGAAGTACATACACCACTCAAATGAAACTGTGGTAAATGTAGCATAAATCTCATGGGAATAAAAGTTAGATGAAAAATCTCTTACGAAAACTCGGCAGTCTAACGATGCCACTTAAAACTTCCAAAATGGATGGATAAGAAGAAATAGGGTCTATAATCATATCAACATAAAGTTTATTGAAATTGGAATATAAAAGAACATCCCCCAACATAACAATGAGGAGCTTAAAAGAAGTTACATAAAGGAGAGTACTTAAAAATAAAGAGAGGAGTAGGATCCCTTACCTCAAGTCCAACTTGTCTTGTTCGTTTCATTATATTACTGAATAATAAACTTTGGTCTATTTATAATTGCCTAAGGAACTCTATTAATGATTATTATTCAGTTCATATCACATATTATAATTTTATAATAATTTTTTAATAATGTTAGTTCATATCAGACGTTTTTGCCAATGTTTGGTACATGAGTCAAAAATGAACTTGTTTGAACAATGATTGTCCATGTAGTTATAAGTAAATAATTTCCAGAATAGTATTAAAGATTAAAATATCATATATATCCACTACATATTCATTTTATACTATTCCATATCATTTGGAGATAAAAAATGAAAAGCACCGTTCATGGAGACGGTAGGCCGTACGTATGCATGAAAGCTACTTTCATTTTTTCTTTGTCATATTAACGGAATAAAAAAATAAATGATATATATATATATATATATTATAATTACAGTTTAATATATATGTTATATAGGTCACATATGTTCATTAAATTCATTCTTTATACGATCCATGTATTGCATGTACGAGTCACATCACTTGAGGGGGCGGTAGTCCGCATTTCCTCATATGAAATTATCGCATTTACACAACATGAAAAGAATAAAGGTATGGTTTAAATATAAAATACATAAGAATATAGTAAACATAAATACCATATATATCATATATAAAATACAGTGACATCATAATGGCCTCATTTAAAGGTGTTAAAAGAATATTGAACAATCATCGTTTCGTGAGGCAGAAAATCGCCAACCACATAAATAGTATGTTCATTAACCATTAGACGAAGATGTGTGTAAGTGTAGCTAGAATACTTATTATAACAACATCCAAGTATATTTAAGATACTGTATTTGTTACAAAAGAAATTAATAGAAAGAGTTTAGGGGGTTGTAGAAGAAAAATAAAACAAAAGGACACAAGTGAAGACATTACCTTAAAATCGGGTAACTCCCTTTCGTTTGATCTCAAAGGATTCCTTGAGAAGACTTCTGCCCAATGTGAGGCTTCAAGGAGTTATATAGGGATTTGGAGAGACAAAATGGGCAGGGTTTGGCCGATCCAATGGCTTTGGAAGTGAGGGTAAGGAGGTAGAGGTGGGGCCTTTTATAAGAGGAGAGGAGGGGCACTCTTGGAAACTAAGGAAATGTTACATTATTTTAGAATGCGTTTCGGATTTTTTTGGTCCCAAATTGATGTGTTTATATGATAAGGTGATAAGGGTTATAAATACACCCATAAAATAGGTTTTTTACATGTTTATGTCTCAGGTTTTACTTTATCATTCCATTTTATTTAAATCGTTAAATAATGAGGTCATCACTGCATCATCATGATGTCATATATAATTTAATTTATATAATGTATAAAAATTATAAAAAATTACTATGATGTAGGAAATATTTTTATCTTTCCATTTATTATTTATAGTAAAAAATATTACTTGTATAACCCCATGTAAAAATTGTTTTAGTAAAACATCTCATGATTGTGTCATTTTTACTTTAACATTAAATAAAAAAGTAATTTTGTCATTTTCCAACCAAAGTGGCTCCATGGGGTCCAAAGGTTGACCTATGGATTTTATTGGTCGTCCATGACACATACAATGAGGGTAGGAAATGTTTCTAGGTCATTTAAGTTTATTAAAACAATATTCTTACCTTAAACTACACTAATTACCTCTAATCGCAATTAAAAACATAATAAGTTACTATTCACCAAAAAATTATTTTAATCTCATTGAACCACATTTTACTTCTTAATGAAAACCATTTATGCCATATTTTTGAAATTCAAAACAAAAATATGGAAAAATTTCATTTAAATGGAAAAGCAGTTTTTTATAAGTACCACTTAGAGGTTTCACTATTCATCAAAATTGAAGTTTTTTCAGAAAATTACGAAAAAATCACCCTAAGCTATATTTGATATTCCGAATTCAAAAATGATGTCTATTTTACAAAATTAAAAACATATAAGTTGATTTAATTAATTTAATAATTAATTCCCGCTGTCAAAACAAATAGCGTGTTTTTATGAAACAAAATGTACCAAAAGATTGAAACTAGTTTAAGTCTGATTTCAAAGTGATATTAATTCCAACGACCACTATAGGATTAAATGGTAAAAATATATTCTAATTTCACTTTAAAACCAATTCAAAAGATAATATAATCATATAAATAAATTATATTAAAAGAGGTTTTGAATTAAAATACAACATTTTTCACTATTCATTAAAAATTGAACTTTTTCGAAAAAATACCAAAAATTTACACAGAGTAAATTTTCATGTCCTGGTTCTAAAGAAGAATTTTATTTTGTCAAATATAACACATAAAATTGTCAAAAAGTGGATTTAAAAGAGGTTCTCCATCAAAAGGTGGTTAATCAACCATTTAAAGAATATTAGAATGTTTACGCTTAAAATTGGATTCATTCACATTTCTAATCCTCTAACATTTATTGTAAAAAGTAAAAATATTTGACAAAAATATATAATCATTTTGTAGTTAGTTATGTTCATTCCCGCCATTACAACGGCTAGGCGTTAACTACTATTTAAAATAATATTATTTTATTATTAGAGTGCAACGTAAGATTCCCAAGAAACTCGTTGTTGCGTGTTTGGTACGCCATCGAGCATAGCGTCCCCTTTAATGTCATATTAATATTTTATTCAAAAATATGGATAAATGTGAAAATTTCATACTCTTTATTTACCTGGGTTGTTACAGAATGTCCTAGGGAATCATTTTCAACCCTTAAAACTGTATTGTTATATGTCCTTACATTTATTTTACGATATATTTCCAATGAGATGAAAAACTATAGTATATAACCCTAAAAATATTCATTACTGTGGGATCCAAAATTTAATGGAAATAATTAAATTATTTTTTTCATAGAATAATTTATTTTTTAGGAATGTCATTTTTGTGGAATTTGAATCAACGTCACCTATAAATTATCTGTTGGAACATAAAATATCATAAAATTTATTCAACACTACAACTGTTTATGCTTACATGACATCATTCCATTAAACCCTAATTTAAATCAAAATTCAAGGAGACTGAAAATTTTAAATCACTCCCCTTTTTAATACATATGCACTACCTCTAGATCCATTTAGATATGGTGTCCACAATAGAATATAATAACACTATCAAAAAAATTTCACAAAGAAACACCCACTACTGAAAAGCAATGTTTAATTTTCTACCTGCACTAGTGTTAGGGAACTGATGACCAATTTAATGATTTTTAAAATAAAAAAAACACAAAATAAAAAACCCAATACCTGATTATCTCCATTTTATGTAAATTAAACAGCTTTAATTAAATGTATACCTTGTTTCTAAAATCCATGTTGTAAAAAATCAATGCCCCAACAAATAGGAATATTGATACATCATAACTTATCTATATTATTTGGGATACAATGATCAAAGTATCTTATTGTATCATTAAAATTTCTTCTTGTCATGAATATAATTTCACTTATGTACCATCCATATATATTCTTCACTCACTCATATGACATGACCATAATGTCTTACCTAAACGGTACAACCATGATTATGTAAAAAATTAACTCAGATAGAAAATATGTATTCCTAAAAAATTATGGAGTTCCATCAAATATGAACCAAAATATTGTTTTATAAAATAAAAATATAATCCAAAAATAAAATTGAAGCCTTACAACATCGACAGATATGTGTATATATACTTAAAAATATATTTTATGTGAGGTTAAACCAATTCCAAAATGACTCAAGGTTCAAAAATAATTGTCTTGGGAGACCAATTGAATTAAATAACCATAAAATTTAATTCAAATAAAATATAATGAAACACACATTATATCAATTTAAAACATCATAATTGATGAAAAACCCATCACTTCAACACTATCATTAATGCTACTATGAAATTGATTACAAACCCTTAAACCCTAATATAAATCCAAATGCATAGGGCCTATGAATTTATCTTATATACTATTTAGTAATAATAATTTTAATGATAGAGGAAAATAAAAACAGGTTACCAAATTTGTGTACATAGAATCAAACAATTTACCATATTTCACTGGCAGTAAAAGCTTGAGTAATGGAATCCAAAAATCTCTTTATCTCTTTCTCTCAACAATGTAAGAAGCAACATGCCATCTAATTGTTATGATGATGGGATGTTGTGGGGTATTATAGTTCTAGGAAAAATGAGTTTGGATTATGTGAGGATTACAAGATTGGTTAGGTTAGGTGGGTCTCTAGTCATTTGAAGGGCTTGGATAAAAATGTTTTGAGATGATTTTTTTTTCTGGGATGGTCTCGCACAAGGATTTAGTGGGTCATAAAATTAAATTAGATGAGGGAGTATTTTAAAAATTTTATTTTTTCGATATAAGAGTATGTTGGTCCCATAAATCATTCTATATATAGCATTTTTGAACCATGCATTATAGGTCAAACTAGCCACCTATAGTTGTAATACACATACCCTAAAATAAACCCAAAATATAACATTCCCTTTCCATGATCTACAATGAAATGTGTCCTTTTAAAATCAAAAAATATAATAAATCCCAACTAGAATCCCTACCCAAATAAAACACATACCCATAATTTATAAGTACGCCAATTTAAAATGACATATGGGAGTTTTAATCAATTTAGTTTTATTAGGTTTGGTCAGTTCGTTTAATCCTACCCACCCCTAAACAAAAGTATTGTTATATTAAATATTTTATAGAATAAATCATATTAATGTGAAAAATCACACTATAAACGTTATATTCATATATATATATATTTGTACCTTGTAATTTATTAACATCATAAATCCCGCAAAAACTTATGGTCTGGTTATCTAAACATTCATGCTTAAAATGAATTATTAGTTTTCCATTTATATAATATGTACTGCGAGGTTGAAAATGTTTTCCCTCAAAATTTATTGGAACAACA
This sequence comes from Viscum album, assembly GCA_963277665.1. Taxonomy (NCBI): domain Eukaryota; kingdom Viridiplantae; phylum Streptophyta; class Magnoliopsida; order Santalales; family Viscaceae; genus Viscum; species Viscum album. The sequence goes on along the minus strand of OY728147.1, from coordinate 559,505,662 downwards.
TAATTTGAACATCATTTTGTTAATTATTTCTATAGGTATCATGTTATTTCCCATTCCCATCCATTATTCATAATGTATTGAAAGTTGATACACATATTAATTTTTTATTTTATTCAATGAAATATGTAATGATATGTCTAGGACCCAAGAACACCCTTATATGTGATTTGTGAATAGGGTGATAAATTATCAATTTAAAATAATGAATCACATTACCACATTTTTATGAACATGATAAATCTATTTCAAGGAATCTTACGAAAATCAACCATTCACATACAGAGTGAGAACATAACAATTTTACATGCTTCTCTAATAAGGGCTAGTCTAAGGAGAAGATGAAAACTGTTTGACCTTTATATCAATAAAAAAACATTTATTACTTTTTGAATATATAGGATCAAAAATATTCAATATATTGCATGAATAATACCTTTACTTGATTGTTGGATAACAAGTATCCTCCCATGATAAAAATCCATCAATTCCTCTAAGATTACTAATTTTGGATAAGTCATACTCAGTTTAAATAAATGAAGGTTTCTTTAATAGATTGTAATTTAATCCATTTTAGCATTACTAGGATGTCACACTTCTAAAATAAATATCTTTATTAATGATATTGAATTCACTTCTCATATAAATGTGTTGTTCAACCCTTCTTTTCATAAATCACCAAGAAATATCGAAACTCCTGTAATGATTCCTTGAATTTACAACAATTGTGAACCCAAAAAAATTAATTATTCCCCAAACCTTCTCAAAGCTCAAATAATTCATAGAATAAAACTTCTTGGAGAAGCTCGTAGCCTTCGGGGAACAAACAACCTTTATAAAGCTGACATCTTTCCGAGAACGCTAATCCTTCACCAGGCTCCTAGTATGCTCAAAACATATATAAATAATATGCATTTACATTATTAAATACCTATAATATCTTTTATTAATGTCAAAAAACACACATAAATCCAAATTCCCAAAAAACACATCCTTTTTGAAATTAACCCGATTCCTCCTTTTCTCCAAATCAATTCTTTTCAAATGAAATTGGAATAACATAATATTTATAGGAAAAATACATCATGGTGATTCAAAACACCTAGTGGTTTTACATTAACCACCACATATATGTTTTTGAAAAACATATGATAATAAATATACAGTGATGTTTAACCTTTTCATATGAAATCATATAGTCCTGTAGATTTTATTTCATTCCTTATGCACTCACTATTTCTCTAGTAGTTGCAATGATTTAATTTCATACCATGGCGTTCTACATGGTTCATGTCTACGATTATACGGAGATTCATGAATCTAATCCTTTGTACAATAATGTCTTAATTATAATCATGTGTTTAGAATTGTAGAGATGATTCAGTCTAAAAAATCACTTCTCCAAAATATTTCTGTGAATCTACATATCTGAATTAAACATTCACCGTCCAAAAAATTTTAGGACCAAAAAATTGGAAATATCAGGGAAATTACTTCACATTCAACAATTGATTATTCAAGTGTTGTATCATCAATTTACCTACAAAATCACTTTTCATCATAGTTTTTATTGACAACAAACACGGATAAGAATGTGGTTAGTAAAATCAAAAGCGTTTGTTACAACATAATGAGCATAAACCTTATCTTATATTTGATTTTTATGTTTACCATAATTAATCCTCAAAATAACTCTTATAATCACAATTCTGGGATTTTTCAAATCATATAAAAACCAAATATATTTTTTTTTAAAAATCACACATGATCTATTGAATTAGGAATTAGTCATTAAAAAAATAAATGAATAACAAAAAAATGATTCTATAAATTTTTATTTTGTTTTATTGATTAACAACATGAAACAAATTCACTAACTCGTGTTTGTTTCGGAGAGAAACTAGTTGTTCTGATCAAAAAATTAATCAAAAATATGTTACCAAGTATCATGTTGTGCTAAAAACCCATGAATTATAAGGGATTGAATGTTAAAATGTTCTTTGATTATAAATATATTTATTTAATCATCATGTATGATTGTTATTGTTTATACCTTTTATACAATAATATTATTTAGATTAATATAATAAAAAAAATTAATGAGTTAATGTGTTTTAGTATTTGTAAAGATAATATTGGGTTTTTTGCAGAAAATCATAAATCTTATAACATAAAGGAACTCATTAATTAAAATAGTCATTGATTAATTATGTCATATTTCTAATAATATCCCATAATCATATTATGTATTAGCATACTAAATGAAAAATAATACATTGAAAATAAAATATATTGTTATTTTATGTGTCAGCCATACAATACGACTATTGTTTCATTGGGTTTTATGATACATGAAAATACAATTTTAAATTTAAAGAAAATATGTCTAATAATAATAGGATCACACAAAAATATGAATTAAATATGATAATTTTTTTAATTATATGAAATAGAATCAAATAAAATTTTAGCATGAACACTTGTTTCAAATTAATCAAATGTATTATAATGATACATACTGAAATTTGTTTTTTACATGCCATTCACTTCTATTCATCATTTTCAACTTATATAATCACATTAATGTATTTTAATATTTATTATAATCACACATCATAATATCATATTATGAAAGAATATATAAACCATTAATATAAAAAGTATAAGTACACATAATAATTTGAGAAAAAAATCACTCATTGCTACCTAAATTTAATGAAAATTTGATTTTTTTAATATTCTCATATTTGAAAACTATAAGAAATAGATAGTTGTTATACCATTCATTGAAACCAACAGTAGATTAATTTTTTATTTCTAGATAGCCGTCATAAAAATAATATAGACCTCACTTCCTATTAATACATCCCATAAGTGAATAAAATAGCTTGATCCGAAAATTTTTGAGAATGACAAGTCTCTTGAATTATCCATGATCAAACACCTATTCTACCACATTGAAAAAATACGGTAGGAAATCCCATTTGGACACAGAACCTGTATTTTTTTAGGGGTACTAAATTTCCCTACTGATTTCTTTCATAAGTTGTTGGTTTTCACTAAGGGGGTAACACTAGAGACACTAGAGTGCCATACATTGAAGAGAAACCAATGATTTCCCATCCTTTTCCCATGATTCAAAATCAACAGAAAGGATAAAGAGAGTAAGGGGTGTGATCAAAGGAGGTACTCTCGTTGAAGATACAATTTCGATCAATATATTCCAGGATGTTAAAAAATGGATAACAACCATATTATTGTAATATGTAAGTGAGATATTGTGGTTGCATGACCATTGAATCCTCCGCATTGTGTTTTTTAGTTACTGTTGTTGTTTTGGTTGGTTTGAAAGTGTAGTATATCAATCCAAAAAGTATCACATATATTATCATTCAACTACCTAGGATTACCATTAGATAAATTTTTCTATATTAAAGAATATTTCTTCATATAATGGATATCGAGAGGGTAAATATAGTGAAGATTAGCATAAAAATTTAAAATAGTATTTCTAAATGGAACTCTAGATTCAACATTTGGTTTTCGAGAATCCCTCTAGGTGGAATTTGGAAACGGTGAAATACTTATTATCATTCCATAATAATTAACATGTATTTTGGAATTTTTTGGGGAGGTATTTCAACATAATATTCCATGGTTATAATATCAACTCTTCAATAAAATGATTTAATTTCAAATTTGAGCTAACGGTTCTGCCAACCAGATCAGGAAATCACACTTCATATATTCATGACCTCATAAAATCACATTAGATATATCCTTAATTTCATTATAAAAAAGAAACATAATTAATTAAAATGGAAATAAATACAACTTTTAGACAATAAAAAATTCCTTATTCAATATTTTATTAATTTACACAATGAACATTAATAGATTTTCTCCTAGTATAGATACTAAGAGAAGTAAATAATACTCAATGGTCTACTAGATTTCAAAAAAATGTCTCAATTACTATTGATAAAAATTTATGTCATTCAGGTAAAGAAAATACTTTGAATTATTTGTCAATAGCCTAAATAATGATTTTACTTGTATTTCAAAATCAAATTCATTCATGTGGTAAAAAAGTATGCATTTAGTAGCCACACTACAAAAACAAATTCTCCAAAAAGTAAAATTACACAATAAGGGGTTAAACAAACCTATAAGTGTTTTGTTTCATTTTCTATAATAAAACTAGGAATATTCATCATCTCAATAATTCTCACTGTAATAGATTCTATAAATAATCCAAATTATAGTTTTTAGTATCCTTTAGATGGGTGCTACAAACTATAAATGGTATCATATCATTACAAATAGTGTTTTTTAAAAATACGAATAAAAAAATAATCTTGGAAAATAATTCCATAATTGTGTATTTGGTGCATATTTTGAACTCTATGATGGTGGAAATAAATAAAAACTACTCATGGAGGTCCACCAACCACACTATATGTAGTTTCTTGTATGTGGTCTTATTTAAATTGGAAAATTCACCTTCATATTATTCTATAATTCCCTTCCACATTTTTTGATCTTTTAATCTCATTTTTCCACCTGAATTAATAGAATATGTTTGTTCAACACTACTTCTCCCCATTATTTAAATAATTTTCCTACAAACTACCATAATATTCTATCTCTTTTTATTCTATATTCCTCTTCAAAATATTATTCCATATAATCCTCATCTCTTATTCTTTTAGAGACATGAAAGTTAATAAAAATTCCAATAACTAATATTGTTCACTACATTTCTTCTATTATCTCCCACTAATGTCACTAGATATAATTTTAAATAATTATATTGGTTAAAAAATAATTATCTAATAATACAAAAATGATACTATCTTTCGACATGAAAATCCATTTCTAGACCAGTAAATTAATTTATTTTGAATTCATAGATGAAATACATATGTATATCAGTTATTACAACATCATAAAAAACATTCCATTCATGTAGAATAATTAATGAATACGTTTCATGGGAGAATTTATTATCTTTAATGAAATGAAATCATGGTAAAAATAATTAAGAAAAATATTTGAAATGATATATATGGAAAAGGGAAAATTAATAAGTGTGAATTTTATTTCAAATAATAATAATAATATAATAATTTATATAATTCATATTATGTTGTTGATGAGAATCGAATATCATGGAAGGATCACAAATATTCCTCCAATTTTTCAAAACAAAATTATATAGAGATTATCATAACAAGTAACATTAAATTACTGATTTAATATAGGCATCATTTGGAAACCGATCATGTTCCTCTATTTTCAAAATATCCATTACTATAAAAGGAATAATGAAAATAACTAATTTTTAATTTGGGATAGAGAAAAAACAAAAAACAGCAATGGTGTGAATCTCGATAATGTATTTGTAAGAAAAAATTAATAAGGTTATGAGGACCACCATGATACATAAATATACCAATCATATTCTCCATTTATATTAATGTAGTGATTTCATCATAAACAACATGAACACTCAAATCATTTTGAAGATCATTTAACACAACATCCACTTTATGTGATCCATGTCTACTCATCATCACTATTGGGTTTGTATTTAATGTGGTTGAGGATTATTGCATTGAATCTATTAAAAACCCATGTCACCTATCAACTAACTTCCATTTGGAGATGATTCCAAAAATATAAAACCAAATAAGGAATATACTATTCTATGATGAGAATAGAAATGCACAAGAAATGATCATCAGTATGGAACCAATGTTCCCATATGGAGATCAAATAGTGTTATTCAAATCAATGTAAGAATTTATATATATACCTGAAAATATAATTTTAAATTAAAAAAAACTATCTTACACTTTCCAAATATTTTGGAATAATCAATTTTATAATTGAGAATGATCGAAATGGTAGAGGCATATGATAAGAATTGGGTAAGGTATAATTCATGAGTTTAGAAATCATATACCCCCAATATGAATTAAACTAAGAGATTTGTATTTTTTTGTTATTTGGACATTAACATTAATTATATTATGAAAACCAATTTCATGTGTTCAAAAATTATATTTAAAAACCCATTATAATATATTTCCTTTTCACTGTTGTTTTTTAGAAAATGTAATAAAAATTATAAATATTGAGAATTCTTCCTATGAAAAATATAAGGAATTGGGGGTTCCTTAAAACAATTATTTGATATAATTAATTAAATATATTATAATTTAGGTTTATTGTTAGAAAAAACCAATAAATCATTTTATTTTATTTATCAAAATAATAAACTTTGAAAATGAATTGATAATTTCTTTTTACTAGAAAAATAGTAAAGGGATTTCATGAAATAATTTTAAAAAAATTTAAAAAAATAAATTCTTTGAAACATATTTTTAAAATAATTTTTATTTAGTTCAATAAAATATTATCAAATTTATTTTAATTTTAAAAAAATTATTATTTCCATACAAATTATATAAATTATTTCATTATAAAAAAAATTCGACTTTTTAATTTATATTTTTCCCACCACCCCCACAAAAAATCAATATTGATATTTATTTACCAATAATATTTTTAAAAATATATTATCATGGAAAATATATATATTTTTTAAAAACCTATTTATGTAGAAAATTATTTCATACAATTGTTTTAAAATAATGTATATCATGATATTATTAAACAATTGAGGTATTAAAAACCCAATATAGTTTATTTTTTAAAGAATTGTTTTTGAAATTGAAGTTAGTTTTCAATTTACTCTTACTATAAATAAAATACAATATTTTTTCTACTTCCTCTGAAGTCATATTTTAATTATAATTTTTTTTGATAAAATAACTATTAAATTATTATGTTTATGTAAAAAACAATTATGGTTGAAAAAAATTTATTTTTTTAGGGTTTAAAATAATAAGTATAATAGGGAATGTATTCCTTGATAGTTTTGGCCTGAAAAAAATTTTCTCATTAATAATCATGATTTTACTACTTTGTAATGGAATTAATATTTCCATGTTGTTCATTTTTTTCATCATTTTAACCATATATAATGATTTTTTAACGTTATATGTAATCATTAATCAATAAAATTGCATAACAAATAACTCAAAAAAATTATCCCAAAAGGATAATTATATAAATTTTTACTACAAACATTTCCTTACTACAACCCAAATTTAATGAAAAAATAAAAAATATTTTTTGAAAACCGTTTAAAAATTTTTCCCACCCTTTAGGAAGTCAAAAAAAGAAAGTAACATCTAAATGATACATTCATTGAAAAGGCCCATGTGATCGTTGGGGAATCATATCCTTGCATCATACCAATAGTTAATATCTCCCTCTTTCCCCATAATTATCATTACTCATCCATGTTGCTCGATGCCAAAAAAACATGGAATGATTGGGCTTCTGAATTCCAATTGATCAGACACCTCCCCAACATCCATTAAATTATGTGGTTAGCCACCGATGATTGGACCCATAAACATAAATCGTTTCGGGAATCCAATTTTCCTGGTTGAGTGATTAAATATACTTCTTCCATGCACTGTGGGGGTACCACAGGAGACACTGGATTTTCGAGCGTAGCATTGTAAAAAACGGGAATGCCTCTCGGACCAACATAAACTAATGAACTGAATGTATGGAGTGGGTAAATTATGTTGTCAAAGAAGATAATATGGTTTATTATACAATTATGATAAATATATTTTGTGATATTACTAGCCTTTTATCCACTATATGATCAAGTTGGTTCCAAAAGACTCTATGGTAACATGCTAATTAAATCCTCCTGTCATGATATTGAAGTGGTGGTTTCTATTGTGGTTGGTAATGGTGGTGTAATATATCTTCCAATGTATAATCAATGGTCGTATAATTCATCCTACTTGGATTTCCAACAAATAACAGTCAAAATAACAGTGAAATTTCTCCAATAAGAAAGACAAATATGTTTAACTGCATCATTGATTAGGCTGACCTTCCATAAGAGAATGTCTAAAGGGGAATATGTGGTGAACATTTAGCATAAGAGGAGCCAGTTGTGATGTAGTGGGTAATGTTTTACTACCTCTCATATATCCAATAATATTGTTTTTTAGAGAATCCAATTGTTGGGGGGGGGAATTTTTGCAAATGCTACCATGATTTGAATAAAACATATGGCAAGGAATGTATTCACACTCAAATTTGATTCAATAGTCCTATCATCTAAATAGAAATAAATCATCACCAATAAGTGGTCACAACCAATAAATTAAAATGTATCCATGAATAACTAACCAGTTAAAACCATAATTAAAAAATATAGGTATAAATTCATCTTTAAACCCATATCAAATTCGTCATTAAAAATTGATTTATTTTAATCGATGCACATGAATGTATAGTGTCATTGGTTATCTGGTAAATTTATAATATAAAATGATAAAATCATTATCTATCTATTAATAAAAATATTTTATTAGTATTATAAATAATAATATAATTTTATTTATGTAAATTAGATTACTAAATATAATTTCAAAAAATCATATTGAATGGTTTTCCATGGTCTACAAAAAAAGTTACATTCCTTTGATTTATAGTGAATATGCAAGAACAACATTAAAAAATCATTTCCCAATTATGAAAAATTACCTACTAAAAGGATATACAAACCTGTAATTGGTTGGATTCATTTTCTATGATCAAACTAGGATTTTTCATCTTCTTAGGATTTATCATTAGAAGAAATTGTAAACAATATAAAAATAATACCTTTTCAATATCATTTAGATGGTAGAAACATTCTATAAATTTATATCATATCATGATTAAAATATTTTTATTCTACTAATGAATAAACACTCTTACCTAGGAAAATAAATATATAATTCCATATTTTGTGCATACTCTAATCTCCTTGATGGTGTAAAACGTGTAAAATCTACTGAGGGAGGTCCACCAACCAAAACACACTTGGTTCATTGAATGTTGTATAATTATCATATAATAACTAATGATATTATTTTTTAATTCCCATCCACTTTTTAATATATTTTAATGTCACATATACACCTCCACAAATTTTAAAAGTGTATTTCTCCATACAAACTCCCCCATCTAGGTCGATGATTATTTTATAGAATACCAAAATATTCATTCTATATTCTATCTACCTTCATCCTAAAATATGAATCCATATAATCTTCGGCACTTAATCTTTTAAAATCATGATTAGGTAATCAAAATCCCAATTTCTAAGACCATTCATAATAGTTGATGTATCATTGTACATTGGCGTAACAAGATAAAATGTAAAATAATTAGTTGGGTATGGAAATATATTTAGGCATGCTTAAAAATATTATAGTCGCATAAAAAGAGGGAATCCATTTGAAGACAAATTATTTTAAGAAGACTGAATCCATCTTTTTCAGAAACATTCAAATCACCAATTACAACATAATAAAATCTATTCCATTCTTGTATCATTTCCAATGCTATTGTGGCGTGTGATAAATTGTTAACTCTATTGAAATGAACTATTTTTCAAAATAATTATGACAAACATTCAAACTAAAAATTATATAAATGTGGATATTTATTTAAGTTCAATTATTTTATGATAATAATAATCATATAAAACATTCAATAATTAAATTTGTTCGCTAATGATAATCCATTATCAATTTTGTCAATTAGAAAATCCATAAACTATTAATTAGAATAACATAAAGAGATTATCCCAACAAGTAACAACCATTTCCTAGTTTAATTATTTAATTTTTCATCGACCGGATAGAAATATATCTTTTAGAAAATATACTTTAGTTCAAAAGGAAATAAACTAATTAAATAATGATTAATCAGAACTAGGGAAAAAATGAAACACAATTTTCATGAATTGATAAGATGTATAAGTATGTTATGAAATACAGAGACTAAGAGGATCACCATGAAACATGAATTTAAAAACAATACTCTCCATTAATATTATGTTAGTGACATGTAAATTTACCATGTGAAATCTTGTACATTTTAAATGCCCATAAGACACCACACACACATTTCATGATTTATGTATACTCATCATCCATGTCTTATTTGTAGTTATCCTATGATGGATTCTTATAAAAATAATAAAGGTATGAAATTTGTTCCAATCATCTCCAAATCACACCATAAATCATCACCAGAATTAAACAATTGTTCCCTCCATTCGTTTAATGACCATGACTCTAATATGTGAATAAGATTCAATATATAGATGGAAATTGAGTTTTAATATTAAATATTTATTTCATTATTTCAAACTCATTTAGAAGATTTTTTGTGACTACTGAATGTTATTTAAAGAGTAGGATAAGAGGATGATAGTTAAGGAAGGAATATTACTCAAATTTTAGAAGTTATGAATAGCTGAGTAAACCTAATATATGAGAATTGTTTTTATATGTTTATTTATATTATTTTTTCGATAGATAAAATTATATTAAGATCCAAACATTTAATGGCTCATAAATGTTTAAAATCATTTACAAATTTTTTTTTAAAATATTTATGAAGAAAACATAATATAAAAATATAAATTTTTTCCTTTCGACTTCAAAATAAGTTTATTTGATTGGAGATTCCATAAAATATTTATTTGAAATATGTAATTTTTAAAAATAAAAATTTATGACTATTTTCATCAGAAACCAATAAATCAATTTTGAATATAATTACATATTTACTTTATAAATAGTTAATGATAATTTATTTTTCATAGAAAAAACATATAGGGAATTTATGAGATAATATTATTAAAAAATTTAAATTATGAAATAAAGTTTCATTAAATGGTAATTTTTAAAAAATGGATTTAGTTTATAAAATTAATATAGCCAATTTATTGAATTAAAAAAAATTTCATATACAAATAATTTAAATGATATTTCTTTTAAAAATAGTATTGATTTTACCCCAAAATTATCACCCAACCACATTTAAAAAAATAATTGGTTTACTTTCAATCACAAAATGAGTTTTAAGAAATATTTCTAAAAATATATATATTTTGTTTTCATTTTTTTTATAATAAATTATATAGCCAATACTTTCATAAATGAATTTTTGGAAAATATATTATCTCTAGAATTATAAATATAACCATGTGGTTTCCAAATCAAAAAATCAAACTCTTATTTTTTTTTAGTACTGACTATGTGGCGGAAATAATATTTCATTTTTTCATTATAACTAAAAAGGAAAAAAAATTACACTTATTTAATTAATTTTTTTCAGATTAATTTCTAAATTATCTAAGGCCATTTATTTAAATATATCAAATAAAATAATGTCATGCGTTAAAAAATATGTGTTTTTTTTGGGTTGAATAAAATAAATTATTAATAGGAAATGGATTTTTATTTGTTTTGTCATGTACAAATTTGGCACATTAATCATCATGATTCTAATTATATATAATTGAATTAATTTTCCCAATCAGTTGAATTTTCATCACATTTCATCATATTTAATCATTTCGATCTAATTGAATTGTATTTATATTTTATCATCATTTACACTGGAGAGACAAAAAATAAACAATGCATAATAAATAATAAATATATTGTAACAATCATTCCCTCAACACATCCCAAAAACGATGAAAAATTGAAAAAACAATTATAAAATACATTATATATGGTCATAAAAACTTGAATATGGATGAAATACATGAGAAAGCTAAATGTTTCCTTAATTAAAAAATACAATGATTCATTTAGAATAAAGAGACTCTAATTTTCAAAATAATTTTAATATACCTCCTTCACTATACCACTCTGTAGTGATCGGTGTTACTCAATGAAAAAATAGCTCTAAATGACAGGATTTATGAATTAAAGTTGATCAAACACCTATCCACCACCACAAAGTAATATTAGATCCACCAATTCATAGACCTAAATCATGATTCCATTTAGGGGTAATAAATTCCCATGCCTAGTGGTTTTATCCAATGTCATCATGCACTAAGGGTGGTACCATGTGGGAAATTGAAGTGGTAGTGGAGTAGAGTAACCACCAAGAGAATATGTATTTATGACACAAACTAAGGAACTGAATTGATTAGGAGAGATAACAGTGTTATTAGAAAATATAATATTTGTTGAAATTTGCAATTTTTTGACATATTTCAGGATCACACCACTCGATAACATACATATAACAGATATGGGGTAAAGTTATGTTATGTATGAATGATGATAAAGTCATTCCATTGACGATGGTAAAAAGTTTTCTATTATTGAGGATAGTTCTTATAGTGTAATATATATTTCAATGTTGCATCGATTTGATCATCATTTAACTCGCTTGGATTATCATCCAATAATGTGCCTTTCTAGGAAAAAATTATCACATAGGAAAGAATTCTTGAGGGTAAATACCCTGTATATTAGGATAAAATTTCAGAAGAGGTTTTCTTAAATGAAATATTGGGTCAACATTTTGGTTATATGATCCCTTTGGGAAGTAGTTAGAAAAATAGCACTACCTATTGGTCGACCATAATTTTCAGTGGGTAGTGAGTCTAATGTTTGAGAAGTTATTGACCAGAAGATTCTAATGGATTAATAAAATATAATCCAAAACAAATCATTTACTATCATATTTTATTTGATGGGTTTATCATACAAACTATGAACCCCACCTTCAAGATATGCAGCCATATAAAATATCATCAGATACATCCTGATTTTCTAAATGGAAAAATCCATATTAAATTAAAATGGACATATATTATACTTCATGTCCATAAAAAGATATTCATTAAATAGTGTTTAATTTAAAAAAAATCATTTTAATGACCCTTAATATTGGTTATATAGTCAAATAACTAAAATGAGAGAAAATGTATTTGTAGAAATAAAAATGAAATGTTTCAAATCATTTCATTAAGGAAAAAAGAATATTTTTATATAAAAAATAATAATAATCATTTTGATGTTGCATAATCAAAAAGATTACATTGGGATAAAAGAACTATTCCTTCCTCAAATTAATAGTGGGAATGGAGAAAATATTTTTCAAAATGAATTATCATACAGGTAAAATTATACAGTGTGGGATGATACAAACCTATAAGTGTATGAATCCTTTTTCTGTCAATCTATAAATATTCATCATCTCAAAAATTCTATTTAAAATACAATATAAAAAGAAACAAAAAATATTTTTCTTTATCAATTTGATGGAAGTAGAAAACTATCAAATAATATAATATCAAGATAAATATTTTTTTATTCATAGTTTGAACAAACACAATTAACTTGGAAAATAAAAACATAATAGGGGACTGAGTTCATCCATTCAACTCTGAGGTGTAGGAAGATACAAAAAAACATATCATTGAGGTCTATTAACCACACTTCAATAATTTTCATGGATAGAGTCTAATTATATTTAACTATTTCTTCCCATATAGTTTTTTAATTACATACATATGATTTAGATCATTTAATGTTATGTTTAAAACATAATTAACCATGGATGTGTGTTCAATACTATCACTCCCTCCACATCATGGTTGATCATTTTCCTTCAGATGACCAAAATATTGATTATTTTTTATATCTAACTTCTTTTACACAACATGTGGCCATATATTATTTATTTATTCATCATCTTAAGATAATATCATGTAATCACAACACGCATGTATTATACCTTTCATAACAATTATTGTAACATTTTAAACAATCATCACGAGGTAAAATTTAAAACAATTAGTAGGCGATAAAATTATAGGCAGCTCCATAAATATTATACTTTATTATAAGAGGATAATCCATTTCTAGAACATTAAATTTAAGAGGAGATAATCCATCAATTTTGAAAATATGCACATCACTTATTTATGCATCATAAAAATCATTTCATTATCATACCATATTAAAAAAATTCATTGTTATGGTATTATGTTGCAAATGAATGAATTTAATTCTTGGTCCAAAAAATTTAGGAAAGAATGAGAAAAATAATTTTTTCAAAGGACTAAATATAAAATAGTACACTTCATTTAAATTAAATAAAATAATAAATAATAAATAATGTATACATGTTAGGTTATGAGATTCTAAGATCACTAAAGGCCCGTATTGAACAATCAAACAATTAAAAATAGAAAAAATTAAAATATTATACATAAAATTAACAAGAAAATTATTATTTAATATATGTCTTTATTTTACAGAAAGAAACAAAAACACATTAAATTAAGTTATAACATAAATGAGAAAAAATTAAGTAACATATGAATAATATGGGTTTGGGAATGAAAATTAAACAACCACAACATGAAGACATATGATGTATCAGAATGAGATGAAATATAAATAATAATAGGATCACCAAGAAATTTTTTTTGTGAACCATACTCTCATTGACCATTATGATAGTGAATTATCCACAACTGCAAACATAGACTTATAATTTTGAAACTCATATGACACAAAATCCACATTTTGAAATCTGTTTTGACTCATCATCATCATCATTTTTTTATGTAACCATGGTAGTGGTTTTTATAACACATAAATTCCATAAACAAGGTCTCACAAATAATTATTAGTCTGATAAACAAATTTCAAAAAAATGAAGCCCAAATAATGAACATAATTATCATTGATTAACATCAAAACACATGATAAATCGATAAATGTATGGAACCAATGTGTCGATAGAGTCTTCAAAAGCATTGAATCATATATTCAAAATACATTTTATATTTTCCTTGAATTTGAATTTATATATAAATATCTATTTCAATCATTCAAATCAATTTAGATGAATTTATGTGATCATCGAGAATGATTTAAAGGGAAGGTGACAGGGTTGAATTTTTTGGAAGATATATTACTTTTTTCTAGAAATGATGTGATTCAGAAGATGAATAATCATTATTATCTATATATTTTTTTTATTAAATGGTAATTAATGATAAATTTATTAAGATCCTAAATTTCAAGGGTTAAAACAGATTTTTCAAAAAAAAAATCAAATTTTATGTTTTATTTTTTATTTCTTTTCAAAAAACATTTATCCAATCATAACTTTTATGTTATTTTACCGTAAACAAAATATGTTCTTTGGGATTCCATTAAATAATGATTTGTAATTGGTACGTCTAAAATATAAATTTGAATTTATTTTTACTATAAATGAATAATTTTATTTTATATTAATTATAGAATAAATATTTAAATATGTGATGATAATTGTTTTCTCACATAAAGAATTTATACAGATTTATTGAATTGTTGTTTTAATAAATTAGACTAAAAACTAAATTTCATGATGTGTATATTTTACTAAAAATGTATTTACTTCAGAACAATAATTGATGAAGCTTATTTTATTTCAAAAAATCGTTATATCTATACAATTTAAATAGAATTATCACCCTCAGCCAAATTAATTTATATTACAATAAAATATAACTATTCCATATATCATTATAGATAATTTTAAAATTATTATTTTGAATTTAATGAAAAAAATGAAGTATCCTATAATTTCAATGACGAATCTTTGAAAAAAATTCTATTTTTTGTAGGATCAAAATATTAAATAATATCATTACTCAAATCACTAGGTCTGAGCTAGAATGTTGTGTAGCCTCATGCCCATATACCCATACACAAGAGGTTTCCGGTTAAGAGAGAGGGTCTTTAGTAAAATTTTGGATAGACTATACCCCATGTACCATGTATTAAGATAATATAATAAAAAAATAATATAATAAATCAGAGATAAAATGCAGAATGTAATGTTGAGATACAAGGAATGAAAAGTATCACAATATGGTGAAAAAAAGTCAATTAAGAGGTAATAAAATTCAGTAGTAATCAAACTATCATTTTCATACATCCCTTGCGCCTTTCCCAGTTTAGTTATTCTCTATGCTCCAACATTCAGTCATCTTCAATAAAACCCTTGATGTTAGTCATACACAACCCCCATCCAGAGGATGACACAAGTCGTACTGCTATACTACATGGATTCTAATAGCTATCATCAAGAAAACTCATAATAATATTTTAAATACATGGAGAAATTGAATGAAATTGTAGAGACCCGTAGCCTGACGAACATGGACTTTATATTACTTTTGCGGAATACTTAGTACATTACAAAAACACACACACAAGGACCGTAATAGTTTAGTGTCTTTGGAAACTCGGACTATAATCATCTAATCGTGGTGAAAGATCTTCAATATCTCCCATAAAGATCTTCCCTTTTTTTCTTACCTAAAACCTTTCTTTATATCCTGGGGAAAAGAAAACATAAAAGGGTGAGCTCAAATGCTCAGTAAGGGTATACAAAAGAAATAAAAATCATATCATATCTTTTTGAAAATCATAACCTGCAAAAGAGATCATAATATCTTAACATGGAAAAAATCATAGAAGTGAAAATGAGATCACCATAATCATAACATGAAACTTGAAACTTTGTGGCATGCACACATAATCATGGAAAATCATTTCTTGTTAGTCATGACTCATTGCTAAGACTATCTTAGTGGACAAAGTCCCTTTCTGAATCGAGTAACCCTCGTTTCAGTCCTGTTTCACTGAACCGGTATAACCTACCATTCCAGCCATGTCTATCTCATGAGATATAAAATCTTTACCCAATGCATTAGAGGGAGATATAGGTCCCACCCATCTCATAATGATACCATTCTTATGTGTGCCACAAAATCATAAATCATACATCATTTCATAACCCATGTAATAAAAATGGGATTCTTGAAACATCATGACATCATAAATCAATTCATATAAGATAAAGGAATTCATAAAAATGTTTCCATCACAACATAATCAAATCCATGTAATAATAGGGATAAAAACAGAACCCTTTTATTATCTTAGATGGAAAATAATTTTGATAAAATACTTGAACTCCATTCTTGAGGAAAATATACTTTCTTTTTCAAAAACATTTTTCCTTTCATAATATGTCATACAACTTTAAAATAAAATAAGTTGATTAAAAATAAACTTGAAAACTTGTAAAGGAAGCTTCTTGGAAATAATGTTTTAAAAATCCATTCATGCCGTATAAGTTGAAAAAAAACATTCTTCGTACTTTTGTCGGAAACGTCAAAAAGTACCTCGTACGAAAAACGACAAAAGATTCCTTTCATACATATTACTAAAAACTCACCGAAGGGTAAAAATGGATTTAAACAATTGCAGGTGGATGAAAATAATATTACATATTGATGAAACATGGATGTGGATGATAAAATACACCCCAGTAAATACTTATGAATAAACAATCTCGGATAAAAATGAGATTGTGATATTTCCCTTACCTTAGGTCCGACTTGCTTTGTAAGTGTCCGAACCTCCTGTATAATAATTTAAATCATGTTATTGACTTATTACAGAATCATATTCATTGTTATGATATCATATATGGTTCACTTATTACATTATATTACCCGTTCTTTTGTAAATTCCATGTTAAAGAAGCGTTTTGGGTAAAATCGTTTCATTTATCGTAGGTGTTTTGACTTGTTGTTCTTGACATCATTATTACATATATCATGATTTACTTACTTCCAGAATATAAAATATGATTTATATATCATATATATTCAGTATATATATATATATAATAGATAGATAAATAAATGAAAAAACACCGTTCATGGAGACGGTAGTCCATACGTACGCATGAACGCTGTTTTTCTTTCCTTATTGTCTTGAAATGGAAGTAAGTAGATGACATACATATGTATATATATACATAAATCCAGTAGCCTTATAATGTCATATATTTCATTATTATTTCTTATATATACATTATAATCATTCTTAAATGGATAACATGGAGAATGAATCTCATCGCGACGTGGAGACGGTAGTCCGTACGTACGCACGAGCGATGATATCATTTCTATAAATATTGAATTGAATTGTAGTGGATTATACAATATATCAGAATCAATATGATGTTGTAATAACTATGTATAGTTATTCTTTACACCATTATACCCATCCATGTAAGGTGGTGGTGGAAAATAGATTACACCACGGCGTGGAGACGGTATTCCGTACGTACGCACGCGCGGTGATTTCTTTTTCCGTAGGATGGATAGATGGTGAAATAGGGTTGTTTCATACATATAATAACATGTCAGTATATGAGTGATACTGATGTTATTACTTCATAATTAAACAACCTAAGAAGAAGAAGTGGAAGAAGAAATAAAGATGAAAGAATTGGTAACGGTAATTACCTCTTCTTTGAAGTTCCTCTTTGAGACCTCCTCTTAGGGCACTAGAATTGGTCTTTGAGGAAGACCAGAACCTCTAGGATGTTTCTAGGGAAGTGGAGAAGGGATTTTGGCAGGGGTTGGCCGAGCTTGAGTGCTCAAATTGGTGTGATGAGGAGGGGGAGGAGGTGTCCTTTTATAAGGGAGGAGAGGGGCACCTTAGGAATATCTCAAAATATTATTTTATATTAAAGTCAAAATCGGTTTATAATGGTTCCAAAGGGTCTTATTTAGAAGATAAGGTGGGGAGAGGTCTAAATACTATCAACAAATAGAATTTAGACAAGTTTAGGATATTATTTTAAACTTATCAATTAAATTTAACTCTAAGTTAAATAATTTAACTTTTACCATGTCTTTTTGTTTTCTTTCAGTATATGGTTAATAAACTTACTATAACATGCCAAAAGAACCCCAAATTGTATATTATTAATACATATATCCTTATCTAAGTCATTTGGCCGAACCTTAGATTTTTAGGAATAAAATAACAATTAATAATATAATATTTGATTTTAAAACTATTTTGTGTCAATTTTGACACTATTTGATATATGATTTTTGTGAAAGTCATAACAGAATTATATGTTCGAACCAAGTTGCTTAAATCAACACTAATATATCATAGTAACCTAGAAAATTAGTGTAATTCATAAAAAGTCTTAAATTACATTTATTTTGGTATTTATATTATCAATAATGTCAATATTTCATTAAAAAGATAATTACTGCATCATTTTTGTGTCATAATTAAATTATATTATTTGATGTCTAAAAATTACAAATAAAATACCATCATGTAGGAAATCTTTTTATCTTTCTAATGAATATTTATAGTCGAATTTATCTTATGTATAACCCCATATTAAAAATGATTTACTTATTAAACTTTGATTTTAACTATTTTCACCCTTCTTTAAATAAATTAATAATAAATGTCCTAATCTAATCCAAGTGGGCCTAAATGGTCATATTTTATTCCTAAGTTTGTTTTTTGTCGAATTACACTTGTACAATAGAATTAGGACATGTGTTAGGGTAATATTAATATCATATTTATCCTTAGTTACCCTATTTACTATTAACCGTGGTAAAAAAAGTAAAAAGTTACTATTCACCAAAAAATTATTTTCATCTCATTGAACCACATTTTAGTCCTTGATATTAACCGTGTCTCTCGGATTTTCGAAATTCCATTCACAGAAGCGGTAAAATTAAATTTTATGCAAAATTCAGTTTTTAACCTACCACTTAGTAGTTTCACTATTCATCAAAAATTGATGTTTTTCAGAACAATGCCAAAATTTCATCCCAAGCTATATTTCATATTCCGAATTCAAAAATGAAGTCTATTTTACCAAATTCATAACATAAAAGTTGCATTAATTAATTTTATAATTAAATCCCGCTGTTAAAACAAATAGCGTGTTTTTAAGAAACAATATCTATCAAAAGATTGACACTTGTTTATGTCTAGTTTAAATGTGAAACTACATCCAATGACCAACATTGTATTAAATTGTAAAAATATATTCTAAATATACTTTAAAACCACTCAAATTAATGATTTATCACTATTAATTATTTCGATTAAAAAAGTTGTTTTTAATTATAATTTAGTAATTTTCACTATTCATCAGAATATGAAAGTTATCCGAAAAGTACCAAAATTTCACCTTAGGCTAAATTCAATACTCCGAATCCAAAAATAAAGTTCATTTTGAAAAATAAGATTTACTGGATTTCAAAAAGTGGTTATTACTATTCATAACGGCTAGTTTTAATAATATTTTTATAGCATATCGTTGTTTAGTGAAACTCGGTATTGCGTACTACACACGCTATCGAGGAAGGTCGCGATTGCGTGTAATGCAAGTCAAGTCAAGGATGTGTGTTGTGCAAGCTCCTTTTGGTGTAGCGTACAACACAAGACATTAATAAAATTAAAAAGAATATTTTTCATAAAATCTCGGGCTGTTACATTCTACCCCCCTTAAAATGAATTTCGCCCTCGAAATTCGTCGGGGTTATAAATGGTTTACTATTTGAAAGTTTCATTAATAGAAACCCACATCGTAAAAGGGAATACCAAAACTTGGCTTTTAAAAACTAAAGTATGAAATGTAACGATTACCCAAATAAACTAATCACTGGGTTTCCACATAGGTGAAGATATGGATATGGAAGAGAAATCTAACCATCATGTTCTGATGGAGAGTGGTAGTGAACATGGCTATGGAAAAGCCAGAAATTACAAATCCATAGATTTGTGATGATATAAGGTACCATCTGATTCATCAGGTATAAGATCACTAGGACAACATTTTTGGTTTTCAAGATCATTTCCCCTAAAGTTGAAAATTTGAATTAGAATAAATACTTACTTTATTTTGGTACAATCTCACTGTTGTTCGTGCTTTGAACAATTTCCACTTCATCTCTTAAATAAATGAAGTTGAATTTGTTATTCGTGAAGTGTTAGCAGATCATGTGATAGAATGACAGGTCATTCCATCTGTCTCAAACAAAAGGTTAGCAAAACTTATATACATAAGTTGATCTATAGTGAGATTAATCATATATGGTTCCTAAAATGGACTTATACTTCATATATCATACTGCTTAAAACTAGTTTCTACTAAATAGGGACTTCCTGTAGGTCAGTGGTAGGCGATAAAGGCCTGTCGCACTTCGGTTGTGGGTTTGATTCCCACAGCCTTGTCCGAAGCGATGGGCTGTCGCCCGTCCTGCAGGTTGTCCTTTTTCCAAAACTATATAACATCCCATCAATAATATCGAAAAAAAACTTATATCCTTAAACAATACTCACTTATGTCCAACATAATCCATTCCAATCTTTAGGCTTATCCATAATACTGCAGTCCACTCTCATAATATAGTGACAACGATCACCAGAGATTTAATACTGTCGTTGATCCCCACATATCATAATATATGTCTTGTTGGTCACATTCCAAACATTCAAAGTCCTTAATCGTGTATTCTCTTTAATACCTTAGTGAAAACATGAGTGCAGTTAAAAGTTAATACTTTCCATATACCAAAATCCTCAAAATTCTATATACTCAAACCATGATATCACTTAGTCCTTATATCAATCATGAGCTCATGAATACTGTTAAACATTTCATTTTCTCATTTTCCCTTCATTATGCGCATATCATCTTATTTCCAAAAATATCTCAATCACTTTGAATACCACATTAGAACAATACATAAATATTCCAATACACCATAAAAGTACCTCAACAACATTATTCTTGAATACCAATACATAAACACTTCAGTCCATCCACATCAATGACTGTCCTGGAAGAAGTCCTTCCTTGATTTAGAAGTATCTTTTTAGGTCAGGGCATTGAGTTGGGTAATGCCCATGTTCTCCACAAATAAGACATTGAACTCCATAACAATCTGTCACTCTATGACCCTTTTCTCCACACAGATAACATCGGTCCCTCCATTTGAGGTATTCCTCAAGGTTCTTCTTCCCTTCTTTAGAAATCTCAATCTTCCTTTCTTTATGCTCCTCAACATGCGAACATGCATAATAGTTTATCTTCCTCTTCTTTGATGAATTAGTCATACCACTAAATTTCACCTTGTTAATCATATATCGCGATGACTGATTCGGCATAATCACAATATCTTTATCTTTAGGCATTACACAATTTTGTTGCTCATAGTCACCAATTTGTCCATTGGATTCAATGTTAACCAAATTCCTTCTGGTTCCCTCCATTAACTAAAACACAAAAAGAATTTTGTGAGAGGTGAAATCATGCTAGGGAAGACAATATAGTAAAGGGGGAGCACCCTCAAAATCTAACATCTTAGGTTAAATTCTAAGATCGTTACCGTAGTTATAGGACTATATCCTATACGTATACTTATCATTAGGGACATCCCTAGACATACCTTAGAAATATCTCTAGGGATCTCACTAACGTTTTCGCGTCCTAGTTTCCAAAGGTTGACTAAACCTTTCCTCTGATACCAACTGTAGAGACCCGTAGCCTGACGTACATGGACTTTATATTACTTTTGCGGAATACTTAGTACATTACAAAAACACACACACAAGGACCGTAATAGTTTAGTGTCTTTGGAAACTCGGACTATAATCTTCTAATCGTGGTGAAAGATCTTCAATATCTCCCATAAAGATCTTCCCTTTTTTTTCTTACCTAAAACCTTTCTTTATATCCTGGGGAAAAGAAAACATAAAAGGGTGAGCTCAAATGCTCAGTAAGGGTATACAAAAGAAATAAAAATCATATCATATCTTTTTGAAAATCATAACCTGCAAAAGAGATCATAATATCTGAACATGGAAAAAATCATAGAAGTGAAAATGAGATCACCATAATCATAACATGAAACTTGAAACTTTGTGGCATGCACACATAATCATGGAAAATCATTTCTTGTTAGTCATGACTCATTGCCAAGACTATCTTAGTGGACAAAGTCCCGTTCTGAATCGAGTAACCCTCGTTTCAGTCCTGTTTCACTGAACCGGTATAACCTACCATTCCAGCCATGTCTATCTCATGAGATATAAAATCCTTACCCAATGCATTGGAGGGAGATATAGGTCCCACCCATCTCATAATGATACCATTCTTATGTGTGCCACAAAATCATAAATCATACATCATTTCATAACCCATGTAATAAAAATGGGATTCTTGAAACATCATGACATCATAAATCAATTCATATAAGATAAAGGAATTCATAAAAATGTTTCCATCACAACATAATCAAATCCATGTAATAATAAGGATAAAAACAGAACCCTTTTATTATCTTAGATGGAAAATAATTTTGATAAAATACTTGAACTCCATTCTTGAGGAAAATATCCTTTCTTTTTCAAAAACATTTTTCCTTTCATAATATGTCATACAACTTTAAAATAAAAGAAGTTGATTAAAAATAAACTTGAAAACTTGTAAAGGAAGCTTCTTGGAAATAATGTTTAAAAAATCCATTCATGCCGTATAAGTTGAAAAAAAACATTCTTCGTACTTTTGTCGGAAACGTCAAAAAGTACCTCGTACGAAAAACGACAAAAGATTCCTTTCATACATATTACTAAAAACTCACCGAAGGGTAAAAATGGATTTAAACAATTGTAGGTGGATGAAAATAATATTACATATTGATGAAACATGGATGTGGATGATAAAATACACCCCAGTAAATACTTATGAATAAACAATCTCGGATAAAAATGAGATTGTGATATTTCCCTTACCTTAGGTCCGACTTGCTTTGTAAGTGTCCGAACCTCCTGTATAATAATTTAAATCATGTTATTGACTTATTAAAGAATCATATTCATTGTTATGATATCATATATGGTTCACTTATTACATTATATTACCCGTTCTTTTGTAAATTCCATGTTAAAGAAGCGTTTTGGGTAAAATCGTTTCATTTATCGTAGGTGTTTTGACTTGTTGTTCTTGACATCATTATTACTTATATCATGATTTACTTACTTCCAGAATATAAAATATGATTTATATATCATATATATTCAGTATATATATATATATAATAGATAGATAAATAAATGAAAAAACACCGTTCATGGAGACGGTAGTCCGTACGTACGCATGAACACTGTTTTTCTTTCCTTATTGTCTTGAAATGGAAGTAAGTAGATGACATACATATGTATATATATACATAAATCCAGTAGCCTTATAATGTCATATATTTCATTATTATTTCTTATATATACATTATAATCATTCTTAAATGGATAACATGGAGAATGAATCTCATCGCGTCGTGGAGACGGTAGTCCGTACGTACGCACGAGCGATGATATCATTTCTATAAATATTGAATTGAATTGTAGTGGATTATACAATATATCAGAATCAATATGATGTTGTAATAACTATGTATAGTTATTCTTTACACCATTATACCCATCCATGTAAGGTGGTGGTGGAAAATAGATTACACCACGGCGTGGAGACGGTATTCCGTACGTACGCACGCGCGGTGATTTCTTTTTCCGTAGGATGGATAGATGGTGAAATAGGGTTGTTTCATACTTATAATAAAATGTAAGTATATGAGTGATACTGATGTTATTACTTCATAATTAAACAACCTAAGAAGAAGAAGTGGAAGAAGAAATAAAGATGAAAGAATTGGTAACGGTAATTACCTCTTCTTTGAAGTTCCTCTTTGAGACCTCCTCTTAGGGCACTAGAATTGGTCTTTGAGGAAGACCAGAACCTCTAGGATGTTTCTAGGGAAGTGGAGAAGGGATTTTGGCAGGGGTTGGCCGAGCTTGAGTGCTCAAATTGGTGTGATGAGGAGGGGAAGGAGGTGTCCTTTTATAAGGGAGGAGAGGGGCACCTTAGGAATATCTCAAAATATTATTTTATATTAAAGTCAAAATCGGTTTATAATGGTTCCAAAGGGTCTTATTTCGAAGATAAGGTGGGGAGAGGTCTAAATACTATCAACAAATAGAATTTAGACAAGTTTAGGATATTATATTAACCTTATCAATTAAATTTAACTCTAAGTTAAATAATTTAACTTTTACCATGTCTTTTTGTTTTCTATCAGTATATGGTTAATAAACTTACTATAACATGCCAAACGAACCCCAAATTGTATATTATTAATACATATATCCTTATCTAAGTCATTTGGCCGATCCTTAGATTTTTAGGAATAAAATAACAATTAATAATATAATATTTTATTTTAAAACTATTTTGTGTCAATTTTGACACTATTTGATATATGATTTTTGTGAAAGTCATAACAGAATTATATGTTCGAACCAAGTTGCTTAAATCAACACTAATATATCATAGTAACCTAGAAAATTAGTGTAATTCATAAAAAGTCTTAAATTACATTTATTTTGGTATTTATATTATCAATTATGTCAATATTTCATTAATAAGATAATTACTGCATCATTTTTGTGTCATAAATAAATTATATTATTTGATGTCTAAAAATTACAAATAAAATACCATCATGTAGGAAATCGTTTTGGCTTTCTAATGAATATTTATAGTCGAATTTATCTTATGTATAACCCCATATTAAAAATGGTTTACTTATTAAACTTTGATTTTAACTATTTTCACCCTTCTTTAAATAAATTATTAATAAATGTCCTAATCTAATCCAAGTGGGCCTAAATGGTCATATTTTATTCCTAAGTTTGTTTTTGGTCGAATTACACTTGTCCAATAGAATTAGGACATCTGTTAGGGTAATATTAATATCATATTTATCCTTAGTTACCCTATTTACTATTAACCGTGGTAAAAAAAGTAAAAAATTACTATTCACCAAAAAATTATTTTCATCTCATTGAACCACATTTTATTCCTTGATATTAACTGTGTCTCTCGGATTTTCAAAATTCCATTCACAGAAGCGGTAAAATTAAATTTTATGCAAAATTCAGTTTTTAACCTACCACTTAGTAGTTTCACTATTCATCAAAAATTGATGTTTTTCAGAACAATGCCAAAATTTCATCCCAAGCTATATTTCATATTCCGAATTCAAAAATGAAGTCTATTTTACCAAATTCATAACATAAAAGTTGCATTAATTAATTTTATAATTAAATCCCACTGTTAAAACAAATAGCGTGTTTTTAAGAAACAATATCTATCAAAAGATTGACACTTGTTTATGTCTAGTTTAAATGTGAAACTACATCCAACGACCAACATTGTATTAAATTGTAAAAATATATTCTAAATATACTTTAAAACCACTCAAATTAATGATTTATCACTATTAATTATTTCGATTAAAAAAGTTGTTTTTAATTATAATTTAGTAATTTTCACTATTCATCAGAATATGAAAGTTATCCGAAAAGTACCAAAATTTCACCTTAGGCTAAATTCGATACTCCGAATCCAAAAATAAAGTTCATTTTGAAAAATAAGATTTACTGGATTTCAAAAAGTGGTTATTACTATTCATAACGGCTAGTTTTAATAATATTTTTATAGCATATCGTTGTTTAGTGAAACTCGGTATTGCGTACTACACACGCTATCGAGGAAGGTCGCGATTGCGTGTAATGCAAGTCAAGTCAAGGATGTGTGTTGTGCAAGCTCCTTTTGGTGTAGCGTACAACACAAGACATTAATAAAATTAAAAAGAATATTTTTCATAAAATCTCGGGCTGTTACAGAAATAGACAACACATTCTTCATTAATTATTTTGTAACTGATTGTGTGATTGAAATTACTTTCTAACTGTTTCATATTATAACTGAAATGGAATATATTTTTTACTTCAAAAAAAATTCATATTTCAACATCAATTTTAAGAGATTATGAAATCTTTTATATTATGCTTAAATATAACAAAATATTCTAGGTTAAAAGCTATGTTTTGATTTATTTAGGGTTTTATGGAGAGAAAATACTACAGTGGTAACAGTTAAAAAATATTTATCAAAATGGGTGAATGCCAGTAATAAAAAATAGTTTATTATCTAAATCTATATAAATGAAATCAATTAATCCAATTTAGTTGAAATATATACTTTTTTAATAAATATAAATGTGTTGGTTCATTACATAATATATTACGGTATATAATATAACATTTTATTACTATTACTTACTAGCATTATATTAATTATTATAAAAAACCTAAATCACTAATTTTTATATGTAAGTCGTATATAATATCACTTCAATGATTTTCAATATAAAATTTGGTATTCAATTTAATCAATTTAAGAATAATAATATCTCAAGGGTAATAATAAATATCTAGATATATAATTATTAAATAACAATATAAATAATAAAATGAACAATCAAAAATTCATTCAACAATGAAAAAAAATTAATTAATGTTATTCATAACTAAAAATATTATTCTACTATGAACACATGTGGTTATGAAAATAGAAAACACTAGTTGATATGGGATATGAAGGATATAACACTCCCACCCTGCATTATCTCAATCTCATCACCTGTTTTCAGTGCTCTTCATCCTCTTTATCAGTATTTTCTACCCCCTAGACAGTATTTCTCCTTCTTGAATTCAATCCTTTGACCTCTTTCCTTTCACAAAAAACAACCTCACCACTACAATATCAATATTTGTTTCTAATATTATAT
This sequence comes from Viscum album, assembly GCA_963277665.1. Lineage (NCBI taxonomy): Eukaryota > Viridiplantae > Streptophyta > Magnoliopsida > Santalales > Viscaceae > Viscum > Viscum album. The sequence continues at coordinate 559,478,154 of OY728147.1, read as the reverse complement.
AATCTATATATACAAAATTCAAATTTTAAAATATTTATTCATATAATTATATAAATTTGTACAATTATCATGCAGGGCATTTTTCATAAATAGTTGTATATATATTATTTCTAAGTATATAACTTATACATATTTAAAAATAAATTTAAATCTATATAACTTTACATATATATATATATATATATTAACACATATTTAACAATATATATATATATTAATAATAACATATAATTATCTATTTAGATATTTAAGGAATTTATAAATAATTGTTGTAAATATATTTATATAATATATATCCTGATAATGAAATATTATTAAAAATAAATTTATATATGATGTATTTTAACAACATTGAATCATACATGCACATATATAAATGTGAATATTTACAAATACATCTACAAACATTTATAATTTTCAAATAAACACACGTATTTACATATAAATATACATTTCTTTACATATATTACAATATACTCTAAACTAAATATGGTTACCAGGTAGAGCACTTATTTATATTTAATCATTACACGAATATATGCATATAAATAATATAATATTTTTATAAGTTAAATAGAATTCATAATTTCTTATTTAAAATTTAATGTATAAAAAATATTAATTTAATATAGATTATATTTCTATAAATGACATATTTGTAGAATTTGATTAAATATTTATTAGTAAAATTGATTTATTATATGTATATATCTATTTACAAAGAAAACTTCAATATAAAAAAGAATAAAATTTAAACACAATAATTTTTTTTTTAAAAAGTAATGTTTCACAACAAATATGACCTCTTCCATGAAAAGACATGATGTTCAACTAAAACATGTAAAACATTTCATATAATGAGATAAATTCTTTGTCAGCCAAAAATTCTCAATTTTTAGGACTTTGAAGCCTCTTTTGAACACATAAAACCATTTTCTAGGGTCTTTATAATTATCTTGTTGAATATATTTTAAAACGAATCAATTTGATATGTTTTAAAGGAAATACCAAAACCCAAATAGATCTTTATGATAGTTTGAAGTTAAAATCGTGTTCTCAACGTATCTTGTATCATTCATTAATTTATTGAGTTTTTCATTATATTTTAATTAATTCAAAATTACTCAACATTATTTTTCAAATTTTTAATTAATAACAATTTATAATTTTTTTATAAACCCTTTTAATTTAATATCTAACTATGTACATGTAATGAAAATCTAATATTATATAAATCATATATAATACAATACAATATATTTATATAAATATATATTTATATGTATATTAATATATTATTTTCAATATTATAAATATATATATATATATAATTTACCATTTATCAATGCTAAAATATCATTGATGAGGATATCCATTTATCAATATTAAAAAAAAGCTGACAATGGTGTCTTTTAGCAGTGATTGAAAAAAACATAGTCAATGTGATGGTTTTATGATTGTTTTTTATCAAGGATAAAGGATTCATCTTTTTCCATGTAATTTTATAGAGATTATAATAAAAAAATCATAATATGACTAACTCTATATTAATGATTCTCGAATAACCATTATTTCAATGGCATGAATGGTCCCAATATCATCCCTATCATGTTAGAAATACTCTTCTTACCATGTATCTGAGACAATGACATTCCTTGCATATACCTGGGTTTTCTCCAATGCTTATAAAGGTCATCTTATTGGGGTTATCAAGATTTGATACATATTTTTATGTATAATTATGATATTACATTATCACTATTGAAATTATTCAACATCTTATGAACATAATTAACAAGATTACAATTTCCTAAAAAAGAAATTAGTAGTTAATAATATTGAAAAATTAATTAATATAATAAAAAATTTCCCATTGGGTTTTATTTGAGTGGAATCCTCTAGATGTATCCCTTTTTCCATGGGAAGAATTCCAAGATCATGTCTTTCTAAAAATGGTAACTAATCTTATTATGTTAATGATAATTTCAAAGTTATTATCTAGATAAGAAAAGTGGGCTGAAAAAGACCTTGTGGTATCAAAAAATGCCTATTAAAAAATCATTTTTGGGGTCACTTTTGAATGTGAATGGTACTCAGACATTGGCAACCACAATCCGGAGGTCATGAGTTGATGCCATGATGGATGAAAGAACCATTCCAGTACCAAGTAGATTGTGATTGTAACATCCTAAAATTTTAGAATATATTTATTTTCAAATAAATATAATTTCTTCCATAAAATGAAATACAAACAATCCTATATTTAAATTAAATCAATGATGGTATATAATAAAATCTAACTACTAAATTAACTGATCAAAATATTAATCAGTAAAATATGAAATATTAATGGCTTACACATTTATTAAAAATTATTGGATATAAAATTATCAAAAAACAATGAATTACTATGTAAATAAGACAAATTTCTATATATATTTCATATGGACCAAATGTGTTTTTATCTTACAAAATTAAATTAACCATTGATGGTGTTGTGGTGTTAAGGGTTTGGTTGGGGTTAAACGATATGTTACATGGTCAAGTCTTCATTCCAAATAGTTTATTTCAATTTTTTTCCTTGGGCTTTTTTCATAATATCATATATATCTGAGAAATTATATATATTCATTATTTTTTTTTAACATTCATCTATTTTTTATAGGTATGGGAAATGAATAAATCTAGTGTCATCCTTAAAAAAGTATTTTTCTAAAAACATTTTTCATCTCATTTTTTATGATTATGGTTAAATGAATTTGATACAGTAATATAAATTTATTGTTGTAAAATAGATATTATATTTTTAATAAGGATGATTAATATTTTTTAAAATTGATTTATTTTATTTTTCAATCAATATATATTGTAACCACAAAAGTCTTGTTTCATCTATATGATGGTAAAAGGAGGAAAAAGGGTTAAATATTTGGATAAGACATTTAAATTTATCAAACTAATTCCATTATCATACTGGATGGTTGTAGTTCGACCACCTTAATAAATTTTCGAATATAAGTCCACATGGTGACCTAATTCATTTCACATATCATTTACATATATTTAAGAATAATAATAAATAACATCAGTAACTATCCTAAATTTTATATCAATTGAATATTTATACAATTATAAAAGGAGGATAAGTTTATTTATAATTTTTTTTTCAAAGAAGAATAAATTTGTTTTAATATTAATTTATTTCTCAATTTATGTAATTGAAAAATAACTATAAACACTTATGAAATACCAACATTACATTTATTCAAATAATTACATTATTATTTTTATAAATAATAAAATTTAGTTGATTTATATTGTACCATGAATTTTTTAGAGACATATTACATATTAGAGTCCATTCAATATATTTTATTTTAATGATATATTATTACTGGTGTCCTTAATTGAAAATTAAAATTGTAGTTCAAATATTGTCATTAATGATATTTTATAACAAATAATTATTTATTAAATTAATTAAAATTCATAAAACTAATATCATCAACCATGTAAATTAAATATGTTTGAATATATATACCATATTTTATTTATGAGTAATAAATTAATTTACGGTATCATTATATATATGTATATATATATGATTATATTGAAATAGTTGATACTGCTGTTAAGAAAAAAAGTGATTATCGAATGGGATGGAAAATAATACATAACATAAAATAACACCATAACCATTAAAAAAATTATTTTATATTTTTATTTTAGACCTTGAATCTTTTAATTAAAATTTATAACTATTTGGTATCATTTTACCTTGTAAAATGGTATTTATATTTTAATCTATTGTGATACTAGAATTTTTCCTTCCTCTCCATTTTAAAAGAAAAACCCATCCATTATCTTATTTTAACCAAAAAGAACCTTATATACTGACCAATAACTAATAAATTCGATTTAAATTTACTATCCACATTATATAGGATTTTTTATTCTAATTTTATACCTATAGTTTTTAAAAGAATACAAAAAGGAGTTATATCAATGAAGTTGTAATCTCCTAAACCGACCACGTTATTTTTTAAACCATATTTCACATCCACTAAATAAAAGGTAATTTTCAAAAAATTGTACATTTATTTTATTAAATATTATGATATTTAATTATGATAATGAAACAACCATTATCCACACTCTTTCCCACTAAATGGGAAGTGAAAGTATATGTATTGCATTTGTACGACATACTATCTCCACATAGAGATTCAATTCAATTTTCATGATAATATTTTATGGATGATAATTATGGTACGTATAATTTATATAAAAATATTATATATATAAATATATAAATTATGTATGCATCTAAAATAATAAAATCTTATTTACATTATTATTTTTAAATTTATTTGGAAAGAATAAAGTCAATAAAGAATAAGTGAGGACTACCACATTGATGAATTGATGTGATTCATTTTTTTGTTTCATATTTACCTGGATAGTAATAAAAAAATATTTTTCCTTTCATTATTTCCATCCATAATAGAATTAATGCATCATTAATGAGTTGGTACGACCTATCTCTATATAAACAGTGTAATTTTTTCCAATAAATTAATATTATAGATTACTGTATATAATGGTATAATTAATATATTATTTATTTATACAATTAAAAATATTATATATATTATGGAACCATGAATAATCTACATGGTCAATAAATTATGAAATGAAATTAAAATTTAGTATGAAATAGTTAACACCACAAAGAAACAGTTTCAATATGTAATAATTAGTAGATATGTGATCATCTATTAAAAGTTGATCATATATGACATTAGAAGTTTATATATGACTCTGGTATAAAATTTATATATATTAGAATTTATTATACATGATTTTAGTGTTTTTTGGAAACATGCTAAACTCAATATTCAGATTTGTGCAAAAATATCATTATTTATTTATAATTTTCAAGAAAAAGATTTTGATGATGAAATTTTATGAACAAACTCTAATGAAACATATATATTTTTATTATCATTTTTTATACTGGAATAATGCATGTTTTACTACATTGTTTACTTATTTAGTTACTCAATATACCAAAAAAATGTTTTTAATGAAAAATCTTCTTTATTTATCAAATCCCTAAAAAATAGATTTTCATATACATTATTTCTATAAATGTTACAAAAATGGTTTTAGTATTATTCAATTATTTTTATAATAATTTATTCCATAATTAATTTTTTAAAATATTTATTAAAAGTTACTTCTTATCATTTTCTAAATGAGGAGTTTCATGATGTTTTTATAAATGTATATATATAATTTTTTCTTTTAACTTCTAAATAAATAACATGACCACAGTCAAAAAAACCCAATGGTTTAAATCATATCATGAAATATTACTTCTTTATTCACAAATAAATTACCTTCCTTAATATTTGGAATTTTATTTTATATTAAAAAATGATTTCAATTTAAAAAGGGTATTTTAATAAAATATAATTTAATGTGATATTTTGAAGGCTTAATTCATCATTAATTATATCCTTGGATATTAATGATGTTTTATTGTGATATTATCAAATTATCTCATCTATAAAGAATCACATCACTGATTTTATTTATGGTGAAATAATATTTACAAAACACAACACTTTTTCACGTGATTCGATATGATGAATTGTTTATATAGAATGATTCCATTTATATAAGGTTTTAATTGATGAAATGATTATACAATCCATTTTTCCATGGGATATGATTTTATAAATTTTATATAAACTATTGTCACACATATTAATGATTTTAATTTTGTGATATGTGGGGCTGGAGTAATATTACCCTCCAATTAATTTAGTAAATATTGATATCTCAAGAGATAAATAGAGTACCAAAAGAATGTGGTCCTAGTTTAATAAAGGAATTTTTCCATTATTATAAACATGGTAGGGACCCCAAAATACTATGATATTTTTGGCCATGTTCCTAATCGACTATCATAGTCTTGTGAATAATCTGGTTAACACCCCGACCCCATTTACCTTGAGTCTGTGCATTATTACAAAACATTGGCATGATTGTAATGGATCAAAACCTGAAAAACCGATTATTTTAGTAGCATTGGAAGTACTAGATACATACATAAGTTTTACATTAAATTATAAAATGAAAAACAACAACAAAATTTTCTCCATTGAACATATTCGTATTCTTTATACTATCCATACAGGTTAGTTATAATATACTTATTCATATCCTTGGATAAATAAAACAAATAAAGGGGTGTGTTCAGATTCTCATTAAGGATAAAAATATAACAGAAACATTAATAAATATGCATAAACCATTAAGGCAATGTATAAGACTAAAACACAAGTCTTTTAAGATTAAACATCAGCATTATCTGGAAAAGTTAACTAAAATAAACCCATTTATTTATTCACATGGATATTCTACTAGTTGAATAATCACATGTAGTATCAATATTCATCATCATAATGATGGAATGCATAATGAGAAACATTATTACAACATAGTCAATTCCTCATGCCTAGACTACAAGAAAGATTTTGTTAAGGCCTTGTGCAAATACACTAGTTAGTATCATGAGGCCTACCGATGCAATGAAGAGCTATAGTGGGCTCCACCCGTCACTTACTATGTCAAATTCATTCCTCATATGAAAAAGTTGATAAAAATATAAACATTTATATTAAAACTAGAATACAAAATGTTAATACTTTAACCATAAACCAAGAATGATATAAAAATAACACATTCATAGTCAAAAAAATCACAAAAACGTAAATATTGTATTTATGATTTTATCATAATAAATCAGCTTCAAACAAGTGTAAAATCAATCAAAGGATCTTGACATAAATGAAATCAAAACTATTTGTGAGAAATATATATTTTTATCTTGAAATAATTTAAAATTAATAAAATTATAAAAGAAAACTTTAATTTCTAAAATATAATTATATTCATGCATGGGATGCTTAAAAGATGCTTTGATGGTGGAAAATTGGTGCATCATCCTTATAAGTTAAAAGACACATTCATACCTTAATTAGCCGTAAAGGTCATAAAGACCCATGTTTGGAAAACGAAGGAAAGATTTATTTCTAAAAAATTTATAAATTGTATAAAAAGGTTATAAATTAATTTAACCCATAGTCTAGGAAATAGTAAAAAGGGTTTGAAATTATTTTTTAGAAACAATTGTGGAGGAAAAAGTGGTCCCAGTAGATACTCACGTATAAACAACCTCAGACAATAACGGGATTTTAAAATTAACCCTTAAATTGTACATTTCCTTGATTGAGGGTATGTTAACATCCTGTATACTAGTTAAATCATTGTTATTAAAATATAATATAACCACATAGGTAAATATGATATCATATATGATCTTCTATTATTTCTTTGTTAAATATATTTCAGTAGTATCATTGTTTCAGGTGTTAACTGATTCGTTTTCCTTAATATTATGGGTTACGTAAGCCATGTTTGTTATGGATAGGATGTATTTGATTCATATACAAAATTATATTGAGTTATTAAATATTATTTTTTATTAATAAAATGGAATTTATTCCTGAATGGTTACGATGGGGAATGAATCTCATCGCAATCGTGGAGACGGTAGTCTGTACGTACGCACAAGCGACAATACCATTATATTGATGGAGGAATCGTATGTGATTGGATGGTATATCGTACATAAAGAATCATTATAATCTTATAATTATTATTTAAATTAGATATAATCATTATTATGCCCATCCAAACAATGATATCTTTGAATAACAAATTACACCACGACCTGGAGACGGTAAGTCGTACGTTCACACATATGGTTAATTTTCATTCATAGGATGGAAAGAATAATGAATATGGTTGTAATATAGTTATAATAATATCACATAATGTCTATGTTCATGGAGTTATTATTTTGGTATGTAATCCACAAAGAAAGAGAAAGTGGTAGAGGAAAATTACTATTAAAGTGGTGGTAAAATTAATACCTCTTTTTCAGGTGTTTTTCATTGAGTTGATAAAAAGTGGTCCTAAAGTAGGATTTTTGATCAATGAATGGCTGGTAGGTTGATTTGATGGTATTTTGTAAGGATGTTTGAGCAGGGGTTGGCCGAGACAAATGTCTTTGGCGATGTGATTTGGAGAAAAAAGGGGAAGTACCCTTTTATAATAGAGGTGGTTGTCACATTAGGAAAAGCATGAAATATTATTTTTTTATAGAATCATATTCAGATTATAAAGGATCCATAAATATATATTTTAAGGATAAGTGGCATATGGGTCAAAAACTGATCTACCAATAGATAACCATATCTTTTAGATTTTTCTCATGGTTAAATAATTTATCATTTACCATGTCTCCTTGTATCTTTATATTATATGGTTAATAAACATAGTATAAATTTCAAACATAAACAAAAGTTTTAAATTACTGACATATCTATTATTATATATGTCCTTAGGCCGAAACATAGATTTTTAGGAGTATTATATAATTTAATAATATAGTATACTTTTTGAAAACTCTTATATGTCAATTTTGACACTATTTAGTATTTCATTTTTGTTAAAGTACTCAAAACATGATTACTTTGAAAATAATTCATTTTAATAAAACCTATAATGTCATATTAACCTATAATATTTTTGGAATTCATATAAGGTCTCAATTTTCATTTATATGGATATTTATATTATCAATTATTTTAATCATTCATTAATAATTTAATTACTTTATCAGTATTATCTCATAAATATATTAAATTATATAATGTCTAAAAATTACAAAATAAACTACCATTTTGTTGGAAATATATTTTTCTTTCTAATTAATATTTATAGTAGAATTTATCTTATATGTATCAATATATTATTAATGTTTTGGTAATGAAAATTTGAATTTAACTCTTTTAACCCTTCTTTAAATAAAATATTAATAAATGTCCTTATAAAATACAAGTGGACCAAAAGGATTATATGTTATTCCTAAGGTTGATTTTGGTTGAAATAAATTTATCCAATAGAATTAGGAAATCTGTTTGGGTAATAATAATATAATTTTTACCTTTAATTATCTATTTACATCTGACATTTGTAAATAAAAGGAAAACCATACTATTCACAGAAAAAAAAATTTCTTATTGAACCAAATTTTTCTTACTGATATCGACCTATTCTCTTCGAATTTTGAAATTCAATTCATATAGGGGGTAAGATTATGTTTTATTCAATTTTGATAACGTACCTAGAAGGTGGGTAAAAGGGCGTTAAAAATTCCATACAATTTTATACAACTAACTTTATTATAAAATGTCTCCAATAAATTTAATTGAACTCATATGGATATTATGTATATATTTTTACATAAAATAGATATAAATTTAAAAAAATAATTATTTAAATAAAAATTTTCTTCTAAACAATAACGTAGTGGTTTTCACTACTCATTAAAAATTGATAGTTTTCAAAAATATACCAAAAATTCACCCTAAGAAAATTTTGATATTCTAAATCCAAAAATGAGTTCCATTTTGAAAAATTAAATTTATAAAATTTAAAAAATTGGGAATTACTATTCATAATGACGAGTTTTATTGGTCATGGTGTGATATAACTCAATGATGCGTACAACACAATCTATTGTATTATTCAATGTGAAACATACTGTGGAAGTTTGGGGTGTTACCTTTATCCCTTTTTAAAATAATATTTTCCTCAAAAATTTCAGAATACTACTACATAAAAAGATTCAAGTGGTTCATCATCATATGTTCCTCAAGTGGCACATTGCCTCTCCCAACTTATTGATTCTCTCTAAAACTTTTAACAAATGGGTCATCCGGTTTCTCAACACTTGTTCACTTTTATCAATAATTTTGACAGGCTCTTCAAAATTAGAAAGATCAGGTTCCGGTTCTATTTCATCATAGGTATGTACATGCGTAGGGTCAGAAATTTATTTTCTCAACACTGATACGTGGAACACATCATGAACATTGGATAGACATGGAGGCATTTCGAAACGATAAGCTACAACTCCAATTATTTCTCGAAATTCGAAAGATATGATATTCTTGGGTCTTAATTTACCCTTCTTACTAAATCTTATAACATTCCTCCATAGAGATACCTTCAAAAAAACATGATCACAAACTTGAAATTCCAAATTCTTACATCGGTCAATAACATCTCTCTTTTGCCTACATTGAGCTACTTTAATGTGGGTTTGGATAATCTTCACCTTTTACACTATATCATCAACATATTCAGGGCATACAGGGTTTTATTAGCCAATATCATACCAACAAGTTTGTGTGTGACATCTATTTCCATATAACGCTTCATATGGTTTCATTTGAATACTTAAATGGAAGTTATTGTTATATGAAAATTCTATAGAGGTAAATATTGATCCCACATACCTTGATGGTCAAGTGAAATGTATCTCAATATGTAATCTAAGGTTTTAATAGTCCATTATTTTTTTCCATCAGTATGAGGGTGGTAGGTAGTGCTAAAAACATGTTCAGTATATAGTGCCTTCTATTGACTTTTCTAGAGTCATGATGTAAAACGTGGATCATGATTAGAAATAATCGATAGGGGTACTCCATGAAATCATACAACATCATTAATATAAAGTATTACTCAAAATTCAAGTGTAAATCTTTCATTAATAAAAAATGTGTTGACTTGGTATGACAATCAACAATGACCCATATTGCCTCATTTCTTCTAGGAGTCTTTGGTAGCCCTATGTCAGATTTGATAATAATAATATCTCATTTCCTCTTAGGTATGGAAAGTGGATGCATGAATCCTCTATGATTTTGTCCTCTAGCCTTCACCTGTTGACAAACCGTACATCTTGACAGAAAATCAGAAATATCCCTCATCATGTTGTCCCACAAAAAATGTTCCTTCAAATATTTATACATATTAGTGCTACCATGGTGTATAGAGAAATTAGAGCTATGTGCATCATCCACCAATTACCTTATTAGATCAGGTATATCAGGAACAAAAATATTCTTCCCAAATTTCAAAATTACATATACATATACGAATATAATCAATATCCCATCATTCACAATTTTAATTTTCTTTTTAAACTCTTTATCAGTAATAGATATTTATATCCTTTCTAGAAAAGATGGATTGGAAACCATTTGAAAATGTATTTGTGTTTCACCTTCCGTGATTATTTATATATCCATTTTTACTAGATCCGTGAACATAGGATCCATTTCAACCCTCATCTTGTTCAAAACACCATGATCCATTCTACTCAAATAAAATGACACATTATTTTCCTTCCCTAAGTGGTAGTGTATAGTTCAATCATAATTTTTTAGTAGTTCCATCCATATTCTTTCCCTTATGTTGTGTTCTTTCGTTGAGAAAATATACTTCTAACTCTTGTAAATTGTATATATCTCATATATTTCACCATAGAGATAATGTCTCCATATCATTAATGAATAGATTACTGTTGCTACCTCAATATCAAGGCTATAATTGTTTTTTTAATTAAGGTTTTGTGGTTGTGGTGCATAAGAAATAAATATATCATTCTGTATAAGGACACAACCATATCCTTTCTTAGAAGCATCACAATAAAAAACAAACCCATCATTCCCCGATGGTTGTGTCATGATAGGAACATTTTCTAATATTCTTTTAGTTCTCAAAACATTATTCACACTATTTTGTTGAATCAAATTTATCCCTTTTACATGTGATCTTGATTAATGGGATTTCCAATGGGAAAAAATTTCTTGAAAAAATGCTGGTAATAGCCTGCTAAACAAAAAAAACCGCATACCTCAGTTATACTCATCGGTCCTGATGATTTTCAAATTTATCTTGTCATTGAATGATCAAAATAGATTCCACCTTTTGAGAAAATATGGTCTAGAAATGAAATCTCCCAAAGCCATAATTCACACTCACTAAACATCCCATATAATTCATTTCTTCAATGAGTCTATATAATAACTCGCATGTGATTATTATGATATTCATAAAGATATTCCTTGAAAATGAATTCATTAGATCCATAAAAATAGACAGTGCATTATTCAGTCCAAAAGGAATTATTGTAAACTCTTAATGTCTGTACCTTGTTCGTAATGCTATTTTCTGAATGAATTCCTTCATCACAGAAAATTGATGATATCTAGATCTAAGGTAAATCTTTGAAAAAAATTGAGCTCCATGATATTGGTCGAATAAATAATCAATTCAAGGAATGGGATACTTAATCATTGTTGTTATAAAATTGATCTCAATGTAATCAGTGCCAACCTCATAGACCCATCATTATTCTTAAATAAAAGAATATGAGATCCACATTGAGAAACACTAGAGATAATAAATCCATTACTACTCAATTCATCTAGTTGTTTCTTTACTTCCATTAATTCCACTATGGTCTTTCTATAAGGGTTCTTTGATAACGGACTTGAACCAAGAATTAAATCAATAGAAAACTAAATTTCTCATTCTGGGGGATGTCCAAGTAACTACTCTATAAACACATCAACATATTCTTGTACAATTGATATGTCATCTATTTGAGCATTATTTTCCTCACAATTAGTTATTTCATATTCTTGCTCCCAAATAATTGAATTTAGTTGAACTACAGGGTGTGAATCTAGAAAAGAATCAGGTGGAGATGTTTCTTTTCTAAAGATAAGATACTCATTATCATCATTGATAATTGTAACCTCCATCTTCTAACAATTAATATTCCCGTTATGTTCTATAATACAATACATTCCGATGATTATTAAAAATTCAATCATGGGTGTGAAAATGAGATCAGTAGACAATGAACATTTACATTCCCTAGTGGGAACTGATTCATTAAACATTGTTCTAATTTTATTTTTCATAGGTTTTTTGACAGACTACTCTCTTTTTAAATAAAATTAGAAAAATATCTTTTTCAAAGAAAATTCGGAAGATATGAAACAATGTGATGTTCCAGAATTAAATATTGCATTGTCTAAACATGAGGAAACCATAAAATTATCTACCACCATGTATATCGGAACATCATCGTCATCAATAGTGATCGTAGAATCTTGGCCTTTATCCCTTGTACTTTTTTGAGGTATGTTTCCTTAACACATAATACATTCATTATCATAATTCCCCTTTTATCTACAATTGTATCACTCATCATTGACCACCTATTTCTTTCTATTTCAATCTAAATCATAGTGGCTTTTTTTGCCACACTTGTAACAGACTCTCATTCCCTTCATGCAAGTACCGGGGTGTTAGTTCCAACATTTACTATTGGATTTATATTCAAATTTTTCAGTCTTTCCCTTATTTCCATTTACAGTGTGTTCATAAGATCTCTTATTCTCTTACTTTGTTTCAATTTTTTAAGACATTGAGAATTCCATGTTTTTCTTGATAGCACATGAGACAATATATTCGAATGTTGAAAAGGATTATGAGAATAATGATCAATGGAGAAATTTTTTTAACCTAGTAAATAATAGATCAATCATAATCCTTGCATTACATATATAATATAAAACATTCCTTGTTAACCTTCTAAAGTTACCCTCATACATTGCGACATTAACATCTTCCTTTTTCCAAAGACATTGAATATGACTTTCCATATCCACTCGATGGTCACATGGAATGTATTTTTATATGAAATTATCATTAAACTCCATCATTATAGATTTGATATTTCTTCATCCTCTTTTTTGTTTTGAAATAATGACCACCATTGAATTGCTTCTCAAGTGAGATAATAAACTGCCATGAAACATTTCTCCCATTCACTACTCTCCAAGGCATGAAATATTTTTGAAGGAATATATCCATTTCTCATCTTAAACTAGATTTTTATTCCTATTGAATGTTTGTGGTTGTTGCCTCTTGAATAATTCTAACATAGATCCTCTGCATTATGGAACACGGTTCTCTATACAGGTAATGTTATTATTCATATCCTGAGTGAGTTATTATAGTGTTTTGATATGCTTATTTTCACCAGTTGCATCACTAGCTCCACTATAATTACCTGAGGAGGAGGGAAATTCCTACATGGATTGAATGTATTGATAATTTTTCCAATCCTTCCACTAGGAGCCATTTCTAGACAATCACATACAATATATTAGTTTAGGAATTTCAATATATAATTCCAAACATGTAGAACAGTTCACATAAAGAGAAATGTTTTTGGATATAATCCATAATCATAAAAATGACATCTTTGAGGAGGTATATACTCATATATACATCACAATGGTTTGTAATTGAAATGTGAATTATCATATGCATATCCCTCTGGGGTGTCGTGATCAAGAGTACAGGAAGGCTCGTTGTCATGTGCCAGATACCCCGGGTCAAGCCTGAAACTCCATGTCTGAGTTTTCACTCATAGGTACATCAATTCCAGAGCTGCCTCTACCATCTCATATCTAGAAAAGGATACATTTCATATTAAATACACAAAATATCTATATTAACAATATTTTAGGTTGTTCATCTATACTAATCATCAACATCTATCTTATAGTAAGGTTCTCCAATCAATGATTTTCTAAAACTAACTTCCATGGTTTGTACTAAATTTCTTCTAATACCAACTGTAACTCCCTGACACCAGTTACCAAGAGACGGTTCATTATTACATAACATTGGCTTGATCAGAAGTGTTCAAATCCCGAATAACCAATTTGATTTGTAGCATTTTAAGTACTAGATGCATATATATGTTTAATATTACATTAGAAAATAAAAAACATCAAAAAATTGTTTCTTTTGATCACATTCATATTTCATAGACTATCCCTACATGTCATTCAATATATACATCTTCACATCCTAGTAAAAAATAAAACATAGATAGGGGCGAGCTCAGATGCTCAGTAAGGATAACAATATAGTGGAAACATTCATAAATAAGCATTAACATTTAATGCAATGTATGAAAATAAAACATAATCCATTTTAACATAAAAGTCATCATAATATGGAAATGATAAATTGAATAATTTCATTTACTTTTTAACATGGATATTCTACTATTCAGATAATCACATGTAATATCAATATTCAATTTCATAATAATGGAATGAATAATTCCATTTTTCATAACCACATTGTCAATGCCTCATGCCAAGACTACAAATAAGATTTTTTCAAGGCCATGTGATAAGACACTAGTTTGTATCATGATACCTGACAATGCATCGATGAGCTATAGAGGGCACCACTCGTCACAAACTAGGTCTAATTTATTTCTCATATGAATTGGTTGAAACATAAATTAAACATATGTATTAAAACTATCATTGAAAATTTTAATAAATTAACTATATACCATTATTGGTATAAAAATAACACATATACTTCAAACACATTACAAAACATTCAATACATAATAGATGATTTTATTATAGTTAATCAACATCAAACAAGTGTAAAATCCATCAATTGATGTTGAAAACGATGAAATCATAACTATTTGAGAGACATATCTCTTTCTATTTTCAATTCATTTAAAAGTAAAATAATTATAAAAGAAAAAATTTATTTTTAAAATATTATATAATCTTGTAAGGGAATATTTGAAGATGAAATAATAGTGGAAAATACATGCACGCACCGTATTATTTAAAAGAATACATGCATACATTAATTTTTCAAAAAGGATACAAAGTACCTTGTTTGGAAATTATGGAATGATTCCTATATAAACATTTTATAAAAACTAAAACAAGTGTATAAATGAATTTAACCCATACCCTTGGAAATAGAAAATTTTTTTGAAATAAATTTTTATGAAACATGGATGTTGATGATAAATTTTCCCCAATAGATTCTTACGTATAAAAAATCCCAGATAATAAAGAGATTTTCAAATAAACACTTACCTGGTATTTTTCTTTGATAGAGGGTACATTAACCTTAGGTATAATAGATAAATAATTGTAATTAAATTATACAAGAACCACATACATTAATATGATATCATATTTTATCTTTTATTATTTCTTTGTCAATAATATTTTGGTATTATGATTATTTATGGTGATATTGGATTTGTTTTCCATTATATGATTGGTTAAGTAAGCCATGATTTTTATGGATAAGAAGTATTTTATTAATATCCATAATGAAATTAAGCTATTACACATTATTTTTTAAACGTATATTTAAATTTTTTCTTGAATGGTTACGATTGGGAATGAATCTCCATGGGTTTGTGGAGACAGTAATCTGTTGGTACGCATGAGCGAAAATACCATTCTATTGATGGTTGAATCATATGTATTTGAACGGTATATAATATTTAAATAATTATTAACATTTTAAATTTTTTATTTACATTAGTTTTTCTCTTTATTATACACATCCAAATAAATTAGTGTTTGAATAAAAAACTACACCCTGACATGAAGACTGTAAGTCGTACGTACCCACATATGGTAACTTGTCATTAATAGGAATGATAGAATAATGAATATGATTATACCATATTTATAATAACATCATAGAATATATAAGGTGTAGGAGTTATTATTTTGGTATGTAATATACAATGAAAGATAAACTGGAGGAAGAAAAGATCGTTGAAGCAACTGGTGAATTTATTACCTCTTCTTCTGGTGTTTCCTTTTGAGTTGATAAAAAGGGTTCCATAGGTTGGATATTTGATCAATGTAAGGAATCTCGGTTGAATTGAGTGTAGTTGACGTTGGAGATAGGGGAATATAACCAACTACTTTGTAATTTTTCTTTAAATAAACACCTTATCACATCTTGATTGTTCTTTTGCATGAAAAATCATGTGAAAATGTCCCAAGGATAGCAGTTGCATTAAAGGGTCATAGTAGATCCTTGCAATGATGATAACGTGAAAGTTCCATAAAACATTTCTTGAATATATGTTCTACGACTGAATTTTGTGATTTGAGGGACACAAATAATATAAGACATTAGGGTTGAGGACTCATAAAACATTGAGGCACCTTTTCATGGTGTGCGCCCTTGGTAATATCCTGAAGGATATTATGAGAACAAGACCCTCTAGTAGGAAATCCACATTTCATAGAGTCATTTTATTTTCCTATCAACAGACATTTTTATTGGACCATTTACATTAAGATTATTATTAATGGTTATTATAGCTCTCGCACATAAATGTATTGAAGAAAAAATTGATGACTCACTGTTCATTGTAAGGTAGGATATGTTGGGTGCATCACGAGTAATATTGTCTTAATAGAAAATGTGAGAAAGGATTTGTCTCTTATGTACAATAATGGAAGTTGATATCTCAGGCCTTTTGATGGAATTGATATTGCATAAACAAATCCATTTCCATGATAAAAAATGGTTGAGTTCAATTCTAGAAAGTCAATGAATGAACAATCAAGCACATGGGTTGATGGCACTAGAATGCAACCTGTTGGATTCGAGATATCATGAAAAAATGACTATATTACATAGTAAGCATTCGTATGAGGTGACACGTCATTGTAGCATTATCTTATTTCTCCATGGGTACCTTGGCATGTTTCTAGATGCTAACCTTGTACTTTTGGAATTCTTCACTTAATTCCATTGAGAAAGAGTCTTAGAGGGTCACACACTGATAGTGTTCATGTATCTTAGTTAAATATTAATTTAAAAGGTTAAAAAATTATTTTCCCAACTGTGGTATAATAATTATTTAAGGATTCCTGATGACATGTATTTAGACACTAGTTATTTGAGTGAATATATTGTGAGAAAAATAATATATATTTATTAGTGAGTAATAAAATTACATTTATTTAAGAAATGAAACGCCATTACTCAAGGTCTAATAAATGTGGTGGAGGAAATAAAGAAAAATGAAAACTAGATAAACACGTTGTGTACATTGAATGTATATGCCATTTAGATTTCATAGAAAATGATTAAACACAATGTATTAATGATTTAACACTGTTTAGTTTCTCTTTTCGGGATTTTGAGGATTTAATATCTTTTTATTAAATTTTATTTATTATAATCATCATTGGATAATGTCAAGGAATTAATCATTCAAAATGGGAGTTTTCAAAAAGAGGTAATGAAATAAATAAAATGCATAACGCATTTATTTATTATCATAACTCTATAACCTCAATCCCGATTATAAATATCATCACAACCACAACACGTTTCCAGATATAATCGTTGTGCAAAACAATTCTGGAAAAATTATCTTAAGGTTGGGAGAACTCCATCTTCCAAGAACGCTCTCAAGGAAGAGAGATATCCTCCTCCATCAGATCAAGTCGATCTATGGAAGAAAATTCAAGAAAAGGATTCTCAATGCTAGAACATTGAGATTCCTTTGGCGACATCCAGTGATATGTAGCGCACATGTGGATCACCTCTAGAGGATGTCTACACTTGGATTCTGCGATGCTAAAACGAATCATATCAGAACATGACTGAAAAACACCAACGGTAAAAGAATAACTCCAAGGTAATTCTTTTCCATTAATTAAATTAATTATAACCAACATTTTATAAACCTATCGATGGTTCCAGGACCCCTATATTTATTTTCATTCTTCATTTTATTCTAAAGATCTGACGTTTTATTATCATGACAGATCTCGGATTGGACATTGCTTAATGCTAATATTAAAGTCTGTCAAACCCACCAACGCGCTTCTTCCACTCTCGGAACCTACAAGTGGTATCTGAGCGGTCATATCGTTGACTATAATTATTTAGTTTTTCATTTATGAATTTTGTATTTAATAATTTAGTTGTTTCAATTCACGTTAATCATTATTTAAATATGAATATCGAGATATGTTCCTCCTCTCTCATTTCCCATTCACCATACAGAAACAAATTTTTATTTTATCTTTGATTAAAATAAAATAGAGTATCTCATACAGAGGTTCCAAATGTCCCTTGCCGTACAACACAAGAATTCACAGCATGTAATCGGAAGTACACGACGTGTAGTCTAGGTTCAATACATCAGACTAGTCCGCTGAATCATGTTGTGTATTCGAGTATACCAATTTTATAAATAACACCATTTGTTGTCGAGGAACAGGTGGCCCAAGGTATCTGGATTAAATGAAGTGTGGTCCAACTGAACAAAACGTGCAGTCCCTCCAGGATAGGTTTTGACCATGTACCCCGTACACAGCTTGTCTGGTGAGAATCTATGTAACTCAGATACTACAGGGGGTGTCCTTTTGAACATGCCATGATCTCTGAAATTTTTATACGTACATCTACACGCTATGTCCATGGGTGTGTACATGGGATTGATGGTGAAAAAATGTACACGTCGTGTAGTCGGAACTACACACAGTGTACTCCTACATATTAAGCTGATTTATTATAATTTATTATTATATTATAGAAATCCTTGAGACATGTACCATAGAGCATGCATAAAGCCGAGGCACAACACATTATAGTTTATATATATATATATTTGTTTAATTTAACATTTTCGTAATGAATGGGAATTCAACGGGTTGCATCCATTGTACCAATTACCTACAAAGATTATTTTAAATGAATTTATTTGTTTAAAATTATGATGAATGTGAATCTCAAGGAAATTTAGAAAAAGGGTTTATTAGAAAAGATTGATTAAAAAAAGTTAATTAATTGATTCTAGCATGATTTATCTTAAACAAGAAACATTAAAAAATATAATTCTAGTTTTATTAATGCGTAATATTGTTTCATGCACGGATGATCATGAGAAAGACAAAGACTATTATTTGCGAATGATTTATTTTAATTTATTTATTTAAATTGAATTTGTTGGATTTTGAGCCTTCTCCTCATTAATATGTAGGGCATGCACGCCCAATTCTTCATTTATGTAAAAACCTCATTTAAACCTCACCCGAGTGTGATATCAATGCATATGTAATGGATGGAGCACCCAATATAGTGGAGGAAGCTCCAGCCAGAATCCAAGGTGAAACCTATCCAAGGAGATACAAATGCAGATAGATGGAAAGTTGTAAACACGAACACAAAAGTTTCAAGGTGTTTTACCCTTATGTGTTGAGTTAGTTTATCAACTGCTAGATAAAATAACCAATAGAACAATTTCATTACCATACTATTAATTTTATTTCTATCGATTTCAAGGATTATTTATTTTTGGTGTGTTGTCACCATCACAATATTAATGAATTAAAAAATCATGCTAGAAAGATCTAATATAAGACCTGCTTATCCGTAAAATATTATATTATTCATGGTTAATCAATTAAGAATATCCCACATAATATTAACTATAATGTAATAGAAGATAATAAATTGTTAATATATGTATAAAATCCCTCAAAGAAATATTCTGTTGGTATAGCCTTCCATAATGTTACATAGAATCGAACAATATTTCAATGTTATTGAACAAACCCTATGTGGGGATCTTTCAATTATCGGTGATTTCTAATTCAATGTTTTGGGTTGACTTAAATTTTTTCACAACAAGGTTGGACTACCACAGTAGGACTTGGTGTGACCAATAGGCAAAGGTTGAGTAAATCCAAAATAAAAGGATTTCAGAATTTGGGAGTCCACTCAGCAGATCAAGGAGTTGTGAGTAAATGTAGTTGGAATTTAGAATGCCTACGTAAAACCCTTTAAGTTTCTTGACCATCCCTAGTTGTGGTAATGTGAAGGGAAGTATGGATCCTTTATAGTAGATTATTCAGGCAACAGAATAATCCGAATTCAATGGTGAGGGATATTGGATTTCGATAAAATAGTGGGAGACTAATAAGTATTAATTTATTTATTTGTCTTAGTTTAATAAAGTTCTAAAACCTTTGATCATCTTAATTAGTATAAATTTGAAGAAAAATCACTTCAAACATTTAATTGAGAACCATAATCAACAAGGAAAACCTTCTCACTGGCACCAAATTCCAATAGTGGTAGTGGCATTTATCTGTTATCCTTTGAATCGAGAGGAAATTTTATGTGATGGAAGAGACTGTTCCAGTTGCGCCTTGGAAAAGAGGCATATGATGAGGGAATATAACTATATAAAAAACATATAAATAATTCCATCGAAGAATTGTGTTTAATGTTATCGGACGTGTCTAATAAACTCTTGAAGCAACATGTAAACATGGATTCTTATAGCCCGATGTCTCAACATAGGGATCCTTACCAAGTGAAGGCGAGACAAGAGAGATATGAGATCTCCAATTCATTGATTACAACTATGATTATTGAGTCTTCTCTAGCTGGGCATCATGTAATGATGCTTATTTTCTACACAAAATTTCTATACTTCTTTGGGATTAAATTCCCAAATGAGTTACATATAGATCTCATCATATCAACACTTCCCAACACCTTCTCTAGCTACATTGTCAATTATAACATGAGAAAAAAAATGAGAAGAGTCTATCAGAACTTCTGGACTCATTTCTCCAGGTAAATAAGGACATGGGGCGCGACGAACCCATAGTTCTTATGGTGGATAAGATATATAAGCACAAGGAAAAGGTTCCAAAGACTTATAAACGGTCCAAACCCCCGAGTGTCGTCCTTCAAATAAGGGGACAATATAGAGGCATGGCAAGGAATGTGATGAAGTATGTTTTTCAGGTGGCCAGAACGGCCACTGGAAGATGAAGTGCACTTAGAAGCATGAGGATGCTAATGGTTCATTCACCATCGAGTGCAATCATTCCATTTCTACTCATTGTGTTTTAAATACAGGTTTTTGGTCTCACATCTATATTCAAATGTAGGAACCAATTAGTTTTACAATGACTACCAGATTAGAGGTGGATCATCGAGCTGCTAATGGCGTAAGGCTAGCTACGCCAACTATTGGAATTTACTCACTATCATTTCCACCTGGGATGATTTTGGATTAACATAACTATTATTATATGCCTAGATTTACCAAGAACATAATTTCTGTATCTTGCTTGGATATGGAAGGATTTATTTTCATGTTGGGATATAAGGGTTGTCTCTTTTAGAAGAACATTTTCTGTTTCTGTATAGAACATTTAAATAATGGGTTTTATTTATTAAATTATGAAAACCCAGTGTTGGTAATCGATAAGAAACAAACTCACTTTACTCATACATCACCCAGTTGTGGAATCACCATCTCAGTCATGTAAACAAGAAGCACTTGAAAGTGGTCTTCAAAGATGGTTATTTGGACTATAATCATCTAAAACTACTTGATAGATGTAACGGTTGTTTAAAAGGAAAAAATGACCTATATATCCTTCATTGTACAAGGTGAAAGGGCCACAAAGCTTCTAGGATAGGTGCTCACAGATGTGTGTGGACCACCTCTAGTAGATGCGAGTGGTGGATATTTTTACTTCATTACATTTGCTGATGATTTGAGTAGATATGGATATTTCTACTTAATGAGGTATAAGTCCGAATCCTTAGAAAATTTTAATGAATTCAGGAATGAAGTATAAAATCTGCTTGGTAAGAAGATAAATAAACATCGATCAGATCATGGGGGAGAATATCTAAACCATGATTTCATCAATCATCAAGGAGATTCTAGGATTCTATCTCAGATCACTCCTCCTTATACACCACTGTGGAATGGTATTAGTGAAAGGGGTAATTGTACCTTGTTGGACATTGTGAGGTCAATGATTAGTCTTTCAGATCATTCATTATCATTTTTGGGAAATGCATTACAAAATGCATATACACATTAAACCGAGTTCCAAAAAAGGTGGAAAAAGGAATTCACTCTGAGTTATGGAATGGAATGAAACCCATTTTGTCACATACTCGTGTATGGTGATGTGAGGAATTCGTTAAGGCCTTCTCAGGAAAACAAAACTTGCACCCCAGGGCTTGAGGTGTATATTTATTGGATATCCTAAGCAAACAAAAGGATATTACCAATATAACTGTCATGACCAGAATGTGATTGTTTCCAGAAAAGATATCATTCCGGAGAGGGAGCACATCCTTATAAGGGATAGTGGGAGCATGATTGACTTTGGAGAATTTGATGCTAATGATCCTCAAAAGTTTGTACAAGAAAAAAGATACATAGGTCCCTGTGGAAGAGGTTCCAGAAACACAAGTACTACGTAATAGCTCAAGAGAGGTTAGGGAACCAGGGAGATTTGGATTCCTTGTCACCAAGGATGGTGAATCATTGTTGTTGGACAACGATGAACATATCTCCAACAAGGATGAAATAAAAATCTCAGGAGATAAATGATTGCATGGAAGCTATGAATTTGGAGATAGATTCCATGTATTTGAACCAAGTCCGGGTTCCAGTTGATGAGCCAGTTTATGTAAAGCCTGTTGGATGAAAATGGGTATTAAAGAGAAAATTGGTCACGTAAGGTCATGTTAGCACCTAAAAAGAATGGTTAGTGGCTAAAGGATTCAGACTATGTCAAGGAATTGACAATGATGAATCCTTTTCACGAGTTGCCATTTTTAAATCCATAAGAATCATACTTTCCATAGCAGCTTACCATTACTACGAGATTTGGAAGATGGTTGTCAAAACAACATTCTTTAATGGAATCCATGAGGAATATGTCTATATGATACAACCAGAAGGGTTTGTGACAACAGGTGAAGCCAAATGGCTTTGCAAGTTGCAGAAATCCACATATGGATTAAAGAAAGCATCCATGTCATGGAACATTTGATTTCATGATGCCATAGAGGAATTGTTTTCATTAAGAATGAATGTGAGACTTGTGTTTATAAGCTGTTTAACGGGAATTCCATCATTATCCTACTATTATATGTTGAAAACATACTGCTTATTGGAAATTATGTTCCAGTGTTACAGTCACTTAAGGACTAGTTGAACATGTGTTTCTACATGAAGGACTTGGGTGAAACAGACAACATTCTTGGGATCAAGATTATTCATGATAGATCCAAGAGGCTTCATGGACTATGTCATGGTACATAATATGACCAGATACTAAATAGATTTAGTATATAACAATCTATGAGGTGATTAGTTCCATTCTCACATGGTATACATCTTTTTAGGAAAATGTGTCCACAGACACAACATGATAAAGATAGAATGAGTAAGATCCCATACGATTTGGCTATAGGATCCATCATATATATCATGTTATATACGAGGCATGATGCTTTCTATGCACTGATCATGGTAGGAAAATATCATGCAGATCCAGGAGAACAATATTGGACATCTGTTAAAACTATACTTATGTATCTGAGAATTACTAAGTATATGTTGCTAGTACATAGAGGAGATGAGAAGCCTGTCATCAGAGGGAATGTTGAAGCTGGTTTTCAGATAGGTGAGGAGGATCTAAATTCGCAATCTAGATATGTTTTCTATTTCAATGGAAGAGATGTGAGCTAGATGATTTCAAAGCAGCCAGTTGTCGCTGATTCTACAGCAGATTGAGAATATATAGAGGCTTTTGATGTATCCAAATAATCCCTCAGGATTCAGAACATTGTCCCGAAGGATGATGTGGTTCCTATATGTAAAGATCTTATCATGTTTTATTGTGATAATACTGCAGTGGTGGCTCTTGCAAAAGAACTAAGGTCACATCAACAAACAAAGCTCATACACCGAAAGTTTCACCTCTTGAGCGATTTTTATCACAAGGTTGATGTTGTAGTGAGAAGAGTGTCCAGATATGAGAGTGTGGCAGACCCCATGACTAAAGGCCTATCTCAGCAGAATCATAAATATGATGTCAGAGCTAGCGGATGAAAAGTTTTTAGCAGATGGCTCTTGTCCAAGCAGGGGGGGGGGGGCTGTTTGATTTGGTGGCCTAGAACCAACTACATTGTATATTATTCATTGAATCAACACCATATAACATCATGATTGTTCTTCTATGTGACAATTCATGTGATTATGTCCCATGTATGGTTGTTTTATTATAGGGTCATAGTGGATACCAACTATGATGTGAAACTGGAAGTTCCATAACACTTTTCTTTAATATATGTTGTTTGGCCGGATGATGATATTTAAGGGACACAAATAATACATGCCAGTAAGGGAAAGGAATCATAAAACATGGATTCACCATCTCATGGTGTGTGCCCATGGTATGTTCAAAGAGGATATTATGAGAAGACGACCTGCCCGTTGGAAATCGACATTTCATAGTGTCATTGGATGTTCCTATATGCAGACGTGTGTATTAGTCCTTGGACATTATGATTATTATGAATTGGTATTATAAATCATTCTCTAAGTTTTATTGAAGAAAACTATGATGACACACTTTTCATAGCGAGGTCGGATACGTTAGTTGCGTCACTAGTAATACTGCATTAATAGATAATGTGAGAAATGATTTGTCTCTTCTGTTCCATAACAGATGTAGATATCTCATTCCCTTTGATGGAATTGATATAGCCTAATTAATTCTTTGTCCATAGTAAATAATGGACAAATTTTATTCTGGAATGTCAATCAATGAATAATCGAGAACATGGGTTGATTGAGCTAGCATGAAAACCGCTTGATTCGTGATATCGTGACAAAGGGATTATATTAAAAGGTATGAATTTGTATGAGGTGAAAACTCATTGCGGCATTAACTTATTTCTCTATGAATGCCTTGGAATGTTGTTAGGATCTAACCATGGACCATAGGCAGGCTCCGCCTAATGCCACTGAGGAAGAGTTCTAGAGGGTTAGACACTAAGTGTGTCCATGTATATAAGTTATATATTTATTTAACAAGATAAATAAATATAATTCATGACTGTGGTTTAATAATTATTTAAGGATGCTTGATCAGAATTATTTTGACAGTAGTTATTTGAGATAATATATTGCAGGAGAAATAATATATATTTATTATTGAGTAATGTAGTTACATTTATTTAAGAAATAATTAGCCATTACTCAATGTCTAACAAATGTCGTAGAGGAAATAAAGAAAAATGAAAACAAGATAAAAAAATAGTGTACATTGAATATTCAAACTGGGTAGTTTTCATTAAAATTTGTACATGCCTTGTATTAATGATTACACGCCGTGTAGTTTTTCTAGTCCGGATTTTGAGGAGATAATATAATATAATTAAATGATAGTTATTATAATCAGTGTGGGCACATGTCATGGAATTTATCATTCGACATAGGGGTTTTCAATAAGAGTTAATGAAATAAATAAAACAATTAACACATATATTTATTTTCAAAACACTATAACATCAAACCCGATTATAAATATCCTCACAACCCCATCACTTTTCCATAGAGAATCGTTGTGTACAACAATTCTGGAAAAAAATCTCTCAAGGGAGAGAGAACTCCTTCCTCCATGAATGCTCTCAAGAAAGAGACAGATCCTCCTCCATCAGATCATTGTGACCTAAGGCGGACATGGTAATCAATGGCTTCTCCATGCTATCACCCGATTATTCCTTTGGAGACATCTTAAGATACATGGTGCAAGTGTGGATCACCGCTAGAGAATATCTACACGTGGCTTCTGGGACGCAATGACGAATCACCTCAGAATGTTACCAGAAAACAAAAACGAAGAATGAGTTCCATCATGGTTATTATTGTAAATTAATTAAATTATCTATAACCAACATATTATGATCCCCTCGATGGTTCCGATATCCTTTTCTTTCTTTTTTTTCATCGTACTGTTTTAATGATCCAATGTTTTATTATCTTGATGAATCTCAGATTGAACATTCTTTAAGGAAAAAATTAATGTCATACAAACCCACCAATGCCCATCGGATGTGCTTACAACCTATAGTAGGAAGGATTATTGAGAAGGGTTGGCTGATAAAAATGGGTTTGGTTGTGATTTTGAGAGAAGGGTACATACCGTTTTAAAAGAGAGGTGCGGGTCACTTTAGGAGATGTTTGAAATATTATTTAATTTTACAATCATATTTAGTTTGTAATGGCTCCAAGAAAATTATTTTAAGGATATATTGGGGATGGGTATAAAACCACCCATCCAATAGTTATTATGTAGGTTTAGGTCACCATGTTAGCCTCATCATTTACATTTAACTCTTGGTTATATAGTTTAACATTTATTTTTTCTCATTGTATCTTTATATTATATGCTTAATAAACATAATATAAAATTATAAGAAAACCAAAAGTATTTAATTAATGAAAAATCTATTATTATATAAGTCCTTTGTAAAATACATATATTTTTAGGACTATTATATCATTTAATAATATATTATTTGTTTTATAAACTCATTCTTTGAAAATTTTGACACTATTTAGTGTTTGATTTTTGTTGAATTTCTAAATAATTGATTACCTTGAAATAAATTCATTTAATCAACCCTAACGTGTCATATTAACATATAAAATTCATAAAATTAATCAAAATTCTCAATTTACGTATATTTGGATATTTATAATATATATTATTTTATTCATCCATTAATAAGGTAATTATTGCATCATCATTATGTCATAATTAAATTTAAATATTTAATGTATAAAAATTATACATAAAATACCATTATGTAGTTAATAATTTAATATTTATCATGAATATTTATAGTCTAATTTATCATAAGTGTATCCCTATATTAAAAATTATTTAGTTATGAAAATTTGAATTTAATACTATTAACTCTTCTTTAAATTAAATAATAATAAATGTCCTAACCAAATCCAAGTGAACCAACATGATCATATTTTATTCATGTGGTTGATTTTTTTATAAATACACTTATACAATATAATTGGGACATATGTTAGGGTAATAATAATATCATATTTACCTTTAATTACCCTATTTAATCTTCACTTTGGTAAATAAACTTTAAAAGTTACTATTAATCAAAAATTGTTTTCAAATTATTGATCCAAATATTACATACTGATATCATCCATGCCTCTAGGATCTTAGAAATTCAATTCACAGAATCAGAAAAATTTGTTTTTATGAAAATTCGCTAACATGCCTAGAATCTTGGTAAAATATGTTAAAATAATCAATAAAATTTTACACATCTAATTTTCTAATAAAATGACTCTAATGAAATGAACTGGACTAATATATGTATTTAGTAAATATTTTGACAAAAAATATATTTATATTAAATAAAAAATTATTTAAATAAATATTTGGTTTTAAACAATAACAGATTGTTTTTCGTTATTCTTCAAAAATAGATTGTTTTCAAAAAAATCAAAAAATTCACCCTAATCTAAATTTGATATCATAAATCCAAAAATGAATTCTATTTTTAAAAATAATATTTATAAAATTTAAATAATAAGGCATTTTTATTAATAATAGATATTTTGATTGGCCATGGTGTGATAGAACTCGATGTTTAATACAACAAAAACTATTGAATTATTCAAATGGAAACATACTGTGGAAGCTTGGGGTGTTAAAATCCATAAATACAATTATATCTATGAAATAAAATCATGTCAATGTAATTCAATTAAATAGTAAATTTATTGATTCCCATTTTGATTCACGTCTTATGACATGACAAGATTTATTAAATGACAAAATATTATGATCTATGACATAGAGGATATAGGTTTCTAATGTTATACTGATATTCTCAAACCATTATAGTCATGTTATATAATATTAGTTGTTTTTTATCTTTACATAGAATATGAGATCACCCTTTGTTAGGTTTTCTTTACCCATGCCATGAATAAATGACTTATGTTTTATATATATATGTAGGGCTCTAGTTATTAATTACATTGTTGGAAATTAGGTAGATATCATATGAAAATTTTTATTATTTTTCCATGTTTCTAATGATATAAAACATATATGATTTTGGCATGGATATGTAAGTTTTGTAATGAATATTCATCTAGTTCGATGTAACAACTATGTATGTATTGTGTAATTCATCACATTTCGTATATGAGTAAAGTTTTGTTATCTTTTGAAACTAATAATATATATTAATATTGAAAAAACATAAGAAAATCCTAATTATATGAGAATGAACTAATTAATTATAAAGAAATGTTTTTAGTATACGTAAAAACAATTTTTGGATAAAACATGTGGACATGGTTTTGGAACAAAAGAATCTTGGGTTAATAAACCTGTAAATATTAACATTATTATATATCATCCAACATTTTATTGAATAGTGGGTTTACCTAAAAATTTCACTAATTTTGATACTCTCAAGGGATAAACCTGGGTTAATTCATATTTTCATTATGAATAATTACATAATATATAAATAAATGATGACTATGAATGAACTCAGCATTCATAGAATGAAAATAATTTTTTATGATTCAAACCGCGTATAAAATATTTTTCAATGAATATGTGGTTACCCACTAGAAATATAATTGGTCACACTATTATTTTTGGTATTAGTCAGGGGTAGTAATATAAAGGAATCATGATAATTCTAATTATGACAAACAGTGAAATGATTATCTTCTACTGAATGAAAATGTTATGGGAGATGAAATACGAAATCATATTAATATGCTTACACATATTTCTCATGTTTTGAATAATCCAGAGTTTCAAAATAATAAAATGATGGAATATTATTTTTTGAGTCCTTTATATAGGAACACTCTCCATTATATTTTGTTTCTTTTGATCCATATTAAACACGAAATTGGTTCAATATCATTGAAATTACATTTTCCATTACCATGTATTAAAATAATCAAAATTAAATTTTGTTTTTTTATCATTTTTATGGTGATATTAATAATTGGTGGACTCTTTTAAATAATACAATGAAACCATAACAAATTAACTCCATCATGATGGTTGATTTTAAGAGAATATTTTTCAGTAATTACTTTCCCCATATTCCTTATATGAAAATATATAAAAAACACCCTGAACTAAATTAAAAGGATGATAAATAAATTTGTACTTATGCTTCTTAAATTAGAAGACATGTGAGGTATGCTTATAAAAATTCCATTCAGCCGGTTAGTAAGGGTTTTCAATTGTTTAGTGTCTATAAAATAACTTCCTATAAATAATTATTCTGATGGGATAACAGTAGATATAAATAAATTGTTTGATGATATATTGAGGTGTAAATTGATATTATTGTTACCCATCAATGTAATTGTTCTAACAATAAAATAAAGATGGTATTTAATGGAAACTCTAAAAACCATAGATATAATACGATGAACTCTCTTTATGATCATTTTTTGGAAGAAAATATGTATCGAATTGTATTATGGGGACTAGTAAATATTTTATGTGTGGAATAGATGTTCATCCAAATACATAACGATGATGTGATAAAAACTAGTTAGCTATTGATATGAATATATTGAAATATAAAATGAAAACAAAACTGAATTTATAATGTTTCAAGTGAATATGTATGTGTATTATGCTAATTAGTGCTCAAATTTAATGTTCAATGATGATGATCAATGTCGAAAACATCTTAAGCCTATATGAAAACAGAAATACAATGTGATCACTATTTTTAATGAGGGTTTTGATAATGATATGATTCTAGGTATAATAAGTATTCACTTTAAAATGATAATATATAATTTTAATATGGATATAACCAATAATTTATATCTCAATAATTTTATAAGGGTATCAAAAAAAATAATCAATGATTATATGTTTAATTAGTAGTAAAAAATGTTAATGGTTTGATGATCGTGTCTCAAGTCATGTATTCTTATTTAAGTGTTGTTTGATAAAATGTGGACCCTTAAATTCTTGTTATTCCACCTCTATTTCAATTTAATGGTATCTTAGTCATATATTTACCTTTTCAAAAGAAATACACATGAATCAATGAGGATGATATGTAAAATCTTATATTCTAAAATAAATTTTTCTTTTCTACCAGTTTGATTATAAATGTAATCATCTGATGGAAAACACATCTATCATTTTGTAATTCGGTTCTATTCAAAATTAGTACTTATATCATATGGTTGTGTTGAAACTCAATATCAATGATATCTTTATTTCTTGATTGTATGTTAATGAAACTTTTGATGATTTACATAGTCTTACAAATAATCATGATTTTGGGTTCACAATATAACTCATATAGGTTTTTTCACATAGTTCCAAGGTTCCATATAGTTTATCCCAAATTAAGTTGTTGGAATTGAAGAAAAAACACTAGGAGAATCATGAAAATGGATTTCTTAATTCAATTAAATATCATTAGGGTCATCTGATTATTCTATTATTAATGAATATAGATCAATGAAAATTTATATATATTTTCAAAAATATAATATGATCAAAAATAATAATATGTATCATTATCCCAGTATTGTTGACTTATTTGATCATATTAATTAATATTAGTAAATTTCGGTGATTAAAATTAATTAATGATAATATCAATTGAGGATCTGTAATGAGGATATACCAAATAATTTATTCTGTATAATGTATTATCATTATGAATATATTGTGAATGCATTTGGTCTTACTAATGCCCATGTAATCATCATAGGGATAAAAAAATTTCTGGGAAAATAACACTATTTCATTGTGTTAATAATTATGGATGATATTCTAATATATTCAAAAAGAACGTAAAAAACATATATTTCACCTCATTATTGTACTAGAGACCTTATGGAAGGAAAATAAGTATGAAAAACTATAAATACCTAGAATTTTCAAGTAATTTTGTTTTCTTGATTCTCTGGAATTATACGAGTATGTAGCTTTTGACGGCAATTGATTCCAAGGCCCGGTGTGCCCAGAATCAATTTCCTAAGTTTTGTTCATGTACTTTCAGTAGACGTACATGTGGGTTTTTCTATATTTTAAACTAGTGCTCGAAATTGAAATCTGGGGACACCAATGAACCCGCATCGCCGATATTCTTTTAAGGGGACCTTTACAGTAGTTGCGTTTTGTGCGGGTTGAATGTTAATTTGGGAATTTTATTAATCTAAATAAAATTATTGTCTTGTATATATTTTATTTATTAGTTGGTTTATATCTCTAAAGGGTGGTTGGTGGTGGATCCCACACCCACATAACCTCCCATGGGAGGATAACATGTGTTGAGGCCCACATGAACACCTAAACCCCCTGTAAACCCCCTTGAACCCCCTTGAACCATTGAGCTTCTATTTCATGTGATAACTCCCCCATATTAATGAGAACTCTTCACCTCCCTCTCCCCCTCTTAAATTTATGCCATCACATTTGAATTAATGTGTTCAACCTCTTAAATTAATTAAGTTGTTTGAATTTTTAATGGCATGTGTGAATAAAAATAATGTCTTTTCTGTTATTTTTGGGGATTTTGTTGTGTAGAGAGGTTTGGTTGAGAGAGATTTGGGGAAATAGTGTAGGGTGTTTTTCTATCAACAAATTACACCCACCTTCCAATGATGAACTGTCGAGGACCATATCTCAACAATGTCGATCTTCGGCCAAACCAAAGGAGAAAGAGCCACACGCGAGGAACGCCGATGATGCGCCATCTTCGGCATTTCTTCCTCGACGTAAACCAGTGGACACACTCTCCTAGCGATGCCATTATACCTTTACGCTTGTCCTCTTTCCGTGGTTCGATGACGTTCAACGACATAATCAAGGTAGGGTGGATTTCATCAATTTTAATTGAAAAAAATTGTTCATCGATATTCGTGAAACCTTGCTTAGTTTTGGTCGATTATTACAACCTAACGTGGAGGGTGCGATCTGAATGTACATGGACAAATGCCCTTTAGTTGGACTTTATTTTTTTATGCAGTGGATGTGGCATCGGGAGCTGGTGGTGATGAACGGAAGCGCCGGCCAAGCGCCGGCCGCGTGCTGAGGAACTGCAGCCTGCAACCGCGGCATGCTCGACCGATGAAGAACAGGCCGGCTAAAATCGGTTGGGCCAAAGGGAGGAACCAAGACCTGAATAGGGAGGCCCAATTCGGAAAAAGAACCGGCCAGCCTGTCCACCGACCGGGCGAAGGTTAACCGTGGCGCCAAGAGGGCACCGTGTTGGATGAACCGCGGCTCGCCCATGCGGGCTGCTGGCACCAAGAAGGCTGACCGACATCAGCCACCAGGTTAGGGAGGGCAGCTAATGCCTTCGGGTCGGGCCAAGCCGGGCTGCGAATGCCTTCGGGCTGGGTCACACCTACCACCGGATAGGGTCATTTTTCTTTAGGCCAGGTAGACACCCCATGCCGGGTAGGACCCGTCGTACCGGGTCGTATCGACCTGCTATCCCACTAGGCCTAACGGCCGGGGCCGTACGCTTAAATGTGAATATCATCACAATCGTGTGTATGATTGATACACTGTCTACGGCACTGGGAACCCCACGATGAGGTGGTCCTTTTCCATACTCTAAGTGAGTTTTGGACGACTTCAGAAAAAATGCCGGGTTGTTTCGAAACCGAAACCATCCAGGCCCTCAGATCAGAAACATGTATAACATAAGGACTGGATGTCCGATTGTTGTGCAGTCAAATATGTTGGATTCCTCATGATGAAGCGGTTATTTTGGCATACTCTACATAGGATTCGGATATGGTTTATGCATGGACGGGTTGGATTGTACCTGAAATCCAACCGGGCCCCTACAACAGAAATTCTAATAACTCACAGACTGGGCGTCCGATTGACACACCATATATTGCGTTGAGACCCTTATGAAGATTTGTTCCTTCTAGATATATCCATGTGATGTTACGTGATACATGTAATTATCAAAAAATATCTCATGGAGGGGGCCCTCTAGGAGATGAGTGTACGTAGTGCATAGACCAAGTAGCTGGCAGAGACTTGAGAACTGCTGATCGATCGACTCAGAGTGATTCGAATGGTCTAGTGGGGTGTGATTTTCTATAGAAGTAGACCCACGATGGAGGAGCGCATGGTTGTAGCGTCAATCCCACGGTACTCGACAGAAGAGTACCTCTATAGGCTCTAAGGGTAGCGCTTGGTTGTAGCGGCAGACCGATGGTGGGAAGTGCATGGTTGTACCAACAGACCCATAGTACTCGACATGTGAAGTACATCAGTAGTCTAAGGACAGTGGTAAGCGCTTGGTTGTAGCAGCATTCCAACTGTACTCGACAGAGGGGTAGTTCTCCAGTATCATTGGTTTCAATAGCATGAATAAATTCCTTATTTGAGATGAATCAATGTCCTTTGTGTTTTCCTTATGATTGAGATGGTTTACATGATATATTATCTATATGTATGGACATATACCTATGTAAAGGTTATATGTTGAGATTTTTTTTGGTTTATCCTTGTTGGATTCTAGTGAGACCTTGAGGGTCTCGGGGTCCCTACTGAGTATCGTTATACTCACCACTGCACGGGCTACACTCGCACCTTGATGTGTTGGATGCAGACAACGAAAAATGCTGATCGAGGGAGAGTGTAAGAGGACTAGACGATACCTGGATGTGGACACTCAGTGTGATGTCACACGGACTGGACCGACAGATGCGGAGTGCTGAGGAGGAAATATGTACCTCATTTTCTGGTAGGAACCCGGAGGATGATCCAGGAGCTGCTTCCATCTTCCATCTGTTAGTATTTTAGTTGTAGCTTTACATTTCTCTTGGGATTGTATTTCCTACCCCTTTGTCCTTTTAGAACGCTTGTTATACTTCATTACTTAGTTTTTTCTTCCACTTGTACTCTGTTTTTGTGTGATTATGTTTTATAAAGGCAATGTCTTCCCAGTTTTTAGGGAGCTACGCCTTTGGTGCTAGTCGCTAGCCCCTGGCCTATGGGAGGCAGGCTTGGGGTAGTCACGATACAGGCCATGGGTGATGGGTCGTGAAAAATTGGTATCAAAGGAGTCATTTATACCATAGAACATAGAACTATGATATTTTATTTCTTTGAAGCAATATTGTTAAATTTACCAGGTGTGGTTTTCAGTTCAGGGTGTCCAGTGTTGGTGTGGCAGCCGACGTATCCATAAACCAGGACCCTAACTACTGATTTCTGACTCATTTCATGAGAACACTGATTGCGTGTGTGTTTTCAAAAGTTTCTTTATCTCAAATCAAACAGGTCATCTCACCATGTTTAAATCGTTTGACCATGTCGCATCTGTTTGGGATATCTCCACGAAGACATTCACTTGAAGTTTCAAAAGAGCACGCAATGATATCCCACTGAGCGATGAGGCTCCAGTTCAGGGCCCTCATTCTATGTTGGCACCTTAGGGTGGGGTACCAGCAGCACCACTACCAGTTGGGCAGAAGATGCCACCAGCCGTACTAGCGGATTGTGCACGCTGACAGCGCACGTTGCATGACTTCCAGTAGCAGAGGCCTATGAGGTTACGAGGTGAGACAGATTCCCAGGTAGTAGTGGACAGGATGGAGGTGATTTCTAGGGTTCTAAACCTTTTTTACACACTAGTAGAGAATATGGTTATCTTAGCTACTAATGCTTCCCAATGAGTGACCATGAGGTTGGTCAGCATAGTGATGAGGTTTCGGTGTGTGGACCGATGCCTAAGATAGTCCATTCGGGTAGTGTGAAAGCTATATCACTACCAGTTGGTCTGTAGTTTCAACCAGTGGTACCTGTATATGACAAATGTATGCTTAATATCTTACACATGTTAAAGTATCAGATACCCCTCAGATTCTGAGGCGAGCCCGACTCACAGGAGGCTGAGGACTGGCTTGAGGTGGTGGCTGATACTTTTCTAGATATTATAATGCATTGGCAGGACGACATGTTGGTAGATGAGTATTAATCGATTCATACCAATCATTACTGGTACATGATGACTACGATATGATCAACACTTTAAAGATCATACCTCAGAGCGATATGAGTTTAAAGGACATCTGAGCCAACACTTTTCCTCAATGCATTCCTACTTTTGTTAGGGTGCTAGAGAGAACCATTGTGGTCGAATGATATTTGGATGAATGGATATAGCTATAGAATGTTAGCAGTGGGAAAGGAGGGATCTGGCACCTGTCTCAGAGGCTTGGGCTTGTTAAATGATTAAATAAGAGGAAGTATTAAGGACAGATGAATCTGCAGAACAACAGATGTGGAAGCAGAGCTAGGAGAGCAGCATGAGGTTGTGTACATTTTGACATGTTACAACCACCTGCCTTTGTAGTCCATGCCAGGCTCTGGGAGCAGGAGGGAAGGTGAAGAGAGTAGCTACACGCGATCAAGGAGTGTGACCCAAGGGATCTGGGAATGATTCAAGGTACGGTCTGTGTCTACTACTAGATAACGTAACCACAGACATTGTTACGAATCATTACATCCTTCCACAAATCTTTTCCTTGACCTATAGTTTCAGGATAAGACGTTGACATGATCCTCACGTCTGAAAATACTTTTGGGAGGAGACTCGATAATCACGCTTACGCCGACAGTGTGATCTGAACCTTGAGGCAAGAGTTTCGGTTGAAACCTCTTGGCGGCAGCGTCGAGGCCTTACAACGCTACTGTTGGTATGGACTAGGAAACCACATTTCATACACTGATTGAATGTATTTGGGAAAATGTTTGTGGATTACCTACAACGTTGGTATGGGTTTTCCTTGGTCAGTGAAAAAGAAAAACCCATGCAGCACAGGATGGAATCATGCATAAGTGGGTGTAGTCAATCACTCATGAGTCAGCAAGACATAGATTTGAGGTAGACTTCTCAAGATTTTCTGGACCACTTTTATCATTGAAGAAGAAGGGGAAACTCTTTTTTTGGTCAGAGAGAAGCCAATAGACCATTTAAGAAGCTGAGCCATATGTTGAATAGTGCGCCCATCTTGAGGCCACCATAGAAGGTGCATATCATCTAGGAGAGGATGAAGACTGCACAGAGTAGACAGAAGTCATATACTGATAAGAGGTGGAGACCACTGGAGTTCTAGGATGGTGACCACGTCTTCTTTTGGGTCTCAACGCGACTGGGTCTACGGATATTTGGCCGGGGTGTTAAGTTATCTATGCGTTTTATCGGACCATTCTAGGTCATCTACAAAGTAGGAAAGGTGGCTTACTGTCTGTCCCTTCCACCTCAGTTTCACCAGGTGCATGATGTCTTCGACGTATCTCAGCTGAGGAGATACGTGAACAACCCGACCCACATCATTGATCATGGGGATCTGGACATCGATGACGGGGGACTTTTATGGTGGTCCCGATGGAGATTGAGGATCGAAATTAGCTGGTCCTGTGTGGACAGTTGATTCCTCTGGTGAGCATTCGATGACAGCACAAGAACCTCTAGGGGAGAACATGGGAGTTGGAGGCTCAGATTTGTGCTCAATATCCTCTTTTGATTCCATAGTTTTTTTTGTAGCATTACGTGGATGTAAAGCCCTGAGTTGGGAGTAATGTAATGACCTAGAATTTTCATGGAAATCTTATTTCTTAATTATTTGGAATTTTACGAGTCTGTAGCTTCTCAGGGAACTTGATTCCGAGGCCTGGTTTTCCTAGAATAAATTTCTGAAGTTTTCATCAGGTACGTTCAGTAAATGTACGTGTGAGTTTTTCTATATTTTTAACTGGTGCTCGGAATTGAAATATGAGGACACAGATGAACTCGCAACACTATATTTTCTTAAGGGTACCTTTACCGTAGTTGCGTTTTATGCGGGTTGAAAGTAAATTTGGAAAATTTTATTAAACTAAATAAAATTTATTTCCTATATAAATTTTATTTTGTTGCTGGTTTATATCTCCAAAGGGTGGTTGGTGGTGGAGCCCACACCGACATAACCTCCCATGGGAGTATAACATGTGTTGGGGCACACACGAACACATAAACCCCCTTTAAACCCCCTTGAACAATTGAGCTTCCATTTAATGTGAAAACTCCGCTAATTAATGAGAACTCTTCACCTCCCTCTCCCCCACTTAAATGTATGAAAAAAAATTTTAATTGATGAGTTCAACCTTTTAAATTAATTAAGATGTTTGAATTTTGAATGGCATGTGTGAATAAAAATAATGTATTTTCTATTATTTTTTGGGCTTTCATTTTGTTGAGAGGGTAGGGTGAGAGAGCTTTTGGGAAATATTGTAGGGTGTTCTTCTCTCTACGAAGATCACAAAAAATCCAACGAAGAACCGCCAAGGAACGTCACTCAACGTAGTCGATCTTTGGCCAAACTAAAAGAGAAGGAGTCACTCGCGAGCAACTCCAATGATGCGCCATCCATGACCTTTATTCCTCAACGTCAACGAGTTGGCACCGTTTCCCCGCGACACCATCCTACCTCAAAACTTTTCCTCTTTCCGCGGCTCGACGATGTGAAACGTCATAATCAAGGTAGGGTGGGTTGCATCAATTTTTTTTTGAATAAAAGTTTTCATCAATCATTGTTAAAACTTGGTTAGTTTTGGATGATTGTTACCACCTAACGTGGAGGGCGCGTTCCAAATGAACACGGCAATAATACCCACATTTGGACCTTATTTTTGTATACAATGGAAGCGGCAGAAGGAGGCGGTGGTGATGAACGAGGGTGCCTGCTGTGCGCCAGCCGCATGCGGAGGAACCGCGCCCCGAAACCGGGGCCTGCTCAACAGAAAAAGAACCGACCGGGTAATGCCAACCAGGACGAAGGGAGGAACTGGGGTGCACACGGCGACGTGCTACGGATGATTGCGGCCTGAATAGGGTGGGACACTTCAGCAGAAGAACTGGCCGGCCCATCGGTCGGCCGAGCGGAGGAGGGCCGCATGGCCAGGAGGGCGCCATGCCGGACGAACCGTGACCCTCCCATGCGGGCCGCTTGCGCCATGAAGGTCGGCCGGGATAGGCCGACCTGTTAGGAAGGGCAGCACCGGTTGGCGCTAATGATTCCGGAAGTCAGGGGTCCGCGCCCCCCACCACTGACCAATCGGACCCTCCAGTCCGAGATGCGGCCGACCAGGCCGCGCCGTGTCGGGCTGGGCCGTGTCGGGCCGTCCCGGGCTAGGTCGCGCCCGTCGGGCCAGGCCGCACCATTCCACTCCGGGCCGCGCCCTCTCGGGCCGGGCCATGACTGCCTTCGGGCCGGGCCACACCTTCCACTAGGCAGGTTTACAGCACTGGGACCCTCGTGAAGAGACAATCCTTTTGCAATACTCAAATTGAGTTTTGGACGACTTCTGAAAAATGGTCGGGTTGGTTCGAAAATGAAACCAATGGGGCCCTCGGTGCATAAACGCTTATAACATACAGACCTGACGTCTGATTGAAATTCCGTCAACTATATTGGATTCCTCTGGATGAGACGGTTCTTTTGGAATACTCTACACCAAATTCAGATGTTGTTTGAGCATGGCAGGGTGGGATTGTACCCGAAATCGAACCGGGCCCCTAGAACAGAAATTCTAATAACTCACAGACCGATCGTATGATTGAACTGCCGTCTGTTGTGTTGAGACACCTATGACGATTTGTTCCCTTGAGATACTTCCACGTGAGGTTACGTGACACTTGTAAGTATCAACTAGTAGCTCGTGGAGCGGACCCTCCCGGAGATGACCTTACGGAGTGCAGAGACCTAGTAGGTGGCTGAGACTTGACCACTATTGATCGATCGACTTAGAATGATTCGTATGGCCCTGTGGGGTGTGCTTGTTTGTAGCAGCAGACCCACGATAGAAGAATTCTTTGTTATAGAGGCAGATCTATGGCACTTG
The DNA here is from genome assembly GCA_963277665.1 of Viscum album. Taxonomy (NCBI): domain Eukaryota; kingdom Viridiplantae; phylum Streptophyta; class Magnoliopsida; order Santalales; family Viscaceae; genus Viscum; species Viscum album. The sequence goes on along the minus strand of OY728147.1, from coordinate 559,438,510 downwards.
ATAGAAAGAGTACCTTTGTAGTCTATGAGGGGGTTCACTTGGTTGTAGGAGCAGACCCATGGTGGGAAGCGCTTGGTTGCAGTAGCAGGCCCACAGTACACGGCAGGTGGAGTTCTTCAGCATTACATGGTTAGTGGGAAGTGCATAGTTGTAGCGGCAGGACCACTTCACTCGATAGTGGAGGAGTTCTCCAATAGCCATGGCTTTGACATCATGAATAAAATCCTGGATTCATATGAGTCAATGACCTTTTTGTTTTTCTCATCATTTAGATGAGTTACTCGATAACTTAGGTATATTTATGGGCATATACCTATGTAGTGGTTATCTATTGAGATCGTTCTTTGTGGTTTATATTTTTTGGATTTTATTAACACCATGAGGGTCTATGAGTCCTAACTGAGTATCTTTATACTCACCCCTACATGGGTTACACCCGCACCTTGTTGTGCTAGATGCAGACGACAGACAATGCTGATCGAGGCGGAGTGTAAGAGGAATGGATGGTACCTGGAGGTGGACACTCGGCGAGACGACACACAGAGCGGACCGAAAGATGCGGAGTGCTGAGGAGGACATCTATACATACCCTTCAAGTAGGAACCTGGAGGACATCCAGGAGTTGTTTCCATCTTATAGTTGTTTTTCATTCAGTTGTAGCTTTACCTTTCTTTTGGGATTGAATTTCCTGCCCCTTTGTACTTTCAGCACGCTTGTTATACTTCTTTACTTAGTGTTTTCTTCCACTTGTACTCTGGTTGTGTGTGTTTACGTTTTAAAAAGGAAATGCCTTCCCAATTTTTAGGGAGTTACGCCTTTAGTAAAGTCACCAGCCCCTGGACTATAGAAGGCAGGCTTGGGGTAGTCACGATACGGTCCCTGGGGGATGGGTCATGACAAAAAATTTCATATTTTGAATTTTTTCAATAAAATGATCAATTTTTTGGGCACATAATCTTAATAAATAGTATATCAGTGGATCCATAAAAATAAATATGTTATTAAATATTGGCCTAAACAAATCACCTAGATTAAGATTCATATTTTTTATGGTTTTCATGATATTATGGACACATTTAAGATAATTTCTCGTGATTTTATATCCAATTACATGTTAACTAGGAATGTCATCATATTCCTTTAGATAAATAAATATTATGATTATTTGAATGAAACAAATCAACAAAAATTCTGTAAAACAATCCATTCATTAACCTGTAGTGGAGAAGGTTTTTTTATTTATTGCTGCATAAAATAAAATATTGTGATATATTCTCATTTATAATTATTTGGTGATATTTTCTTTTAAATGAAAATTAATAGTTCTTGAGAAAAATTATCCATCTCATGATATGAAGTTTTATTTGTCAAAATTTTCATCAAATTTATGGTTTAATTGCCATTATAGGTAATGGTTTGATATATATATTAATCATAAAATATTAAATTATATATTTACAAAAAAAAATCAATATGAATGAGATAATATTGTTGTTGTTGATTAATTATTTTGACTAATCAATAGATTACAACCATGGAAATTAAATCATGGTAGATGATGATTTTTTTCCAAATTATCATTCTAGTATCTCAACGAAAGGATCACAAAAGATATAATATTTTATGATATTCAAATAATATATCTTAAAATCTTGAATAATAGGGAGATATATTATATATCTATAATCTGTGTTCAATCATCAATCTAGGAGGAATTTAAAGAATATCATATTGAATATGATGATCTATAGAAGAAGATAAAAAATGTAAATGAATCAAACATTTATAATGATGGAATAATAAATTTTAGAAACCATATATGTGTTCATTCCATACCAAATATAAATATAGTGATAATGGATGAGGATCAAAGTTTACCATTCTTTATTCATCTAGAAACTATGAATATATATAGTTTTCTGAAAAAAGTATTTTTTGATTGAAAATATGAAGATAGATTCATTAATATAAGAATATCAGTTAATGGTACACAAAAAATGTATGCCTAAGAGATGTATCTATAAGGTTATAATAAACCCATTACCCCTTACTTTATTGAAATGAAAAAACATCACCATGTATTTTTTTCATCAGACTCCCCAAAATGTCAGTAGGCAATAAGGTTGATTGGGTTGTATATGATCCCCATAATAAGTAATCAAGCATTATTTCTTTCAAATAATATGTTTATCATGATCAGATAACGAGGATATGAATTAAGAAATCCACATGGTTTCTTGGTGTAACACATTATATTATATCTATCCTTTATTTGAGGATCACCACAACGTTTTGTAAAATTCTTCTGGAGGCTCTTGATACAGAGTAATGTTTCAATTCTAAATATCATCCTAAGAGAGATGGTTCATAAATGAGAAAAATTAAAACCCTAGAATATTTTCTAAAATTTTTGATATGGATTACAAAGGAGGTTTGTTTCAAAAAATTCATTTATTACATATTTCATAAAATAATAGATTTCACTCGAGAATTATGATGCCCAATTGTGAATACCTCTATTGACATTATTTTATAAATCCAAATGTCATGAAGAATTTTGTGAAGAACTAAGATTTATAAATATAATATTTGGGGTAAAATAATATGTCTTAAATCCATTTAAAAACACATCATGGTATCTAAGAGTTGATTGAAAATTTAGGCTCGTAATCATCAGTGAGATATAGAGTTTTCTTTTAGTTATAAGGTGCTTCAATGAATATTTTAAATGGAATAATTTTAAGTGATTCAGGAATAATGTAATTTTAAGCCTTATGCATATTTAACCCCTCTTTATTAAGTGATTGATTAATGAAAATAACTTATTGCTTTATTCCTTCACAGAACTTCCCCAATATCGAGATGTATTTCATGTATCTCGCTTGAGAAAGTATATACCTAATCATTGAAATTTATAAAACATAGATATTATACAAATATATAATGATATATTGTATAATATAAAAATATGAAAAAATATTGGAAAATATAAATATCGTGTTACCGAAAAATGCTACTCACAAGGTTAAATCTCCCGACGTAATCCTAAATTCGAAGACTCAATCGGGGAACATGAGGATATAATGAAACAATGATATCATAATTTTTTGGAATGGTATTGACGTAATTTTTGGGATGAAAATATTTTTAATTGGGGTATAATAAAACACTTTCTAATTTTATGAAATATTTCATTTCAATTAAATTTAAATTTTTTGATAATATTATATACACAGAACCCCAAGTCTAAATGAAGAATAATATAACATTCTTATATGAAAGGGAGATTATTTATTAGTTATGAATTTTAATAAATATGATATGAAAATGAAAAGGTTTAAGCATGTATAAAATAAACTCAATCGTTATAAAATGATTAAAAATAAATGTGAAATCATTTTATTGTAAAAGTGATATTTTTTCTAAAACACTATTTTAATGTGTGGAAAAGTTTATTTTCATAATAAATTAAATTAAACACTATTTTTTCTTGGTGATGTTTAGGAGAGTTTATAGAACATGAGGAATGAATTTTTGTATTTTATTTAGTTGGATAGTAGATGAATGGTTTCGGAAAACCATCCTCCACCAACAGAAAAATTCGCACAATGAGATAGAGGCTAAAGGGAAAGTGCACAGGAAATTTACATTTTTTTCAAAACCATGTGGTAGAATTGGAAAAACTGTAAAACATGAGTGCTTGGTATTTTTCATTACATATGAATTGTTTAAAAACAATCGGAGAAAACCTTGTGTAGTCCAAAATAAAAATAGTGTCTTTCCCATAGTTAGTGAAAAATTTATCTAACATTTCGACAAACAATTCATGGGTTAAAAAGGAAATCCTAAAAATATGGATATCAAAAATTTTGACCTCAAATGGATTTTTCCCTCATATACATCCCTAAAATGAGAATCTCCATTCCATTATTCAATAGAAGCTTCTCCTATTGACCCTTAGGCAATTCAATGAATTTTTTTCTAATATGATGCTAAAATATCTGGGTAAGTCATTATCCATTGTTATTCATTGTGGGTTTCCATTGATATCAATATATCTATACAATAGTTTAATTCATATACCTATTCAATGGATTCAAATATTTATATGATTCAAGATATTATTAGATTTGGTCTATCTGATAATTGGGAAAGAGATATATTGCAGGTTATAAGAGACTCATTATGGTTGCATTGGTGTTTTCAGAAAATTATCCCTTTTTCATAGGTTTTCAAATTAAGGTGGCTAAACTCAAAACTCTTATACATATTATATTAGGAATATATTCATTTTTATTTAATTAAATAAAATTTATTTTAAAATTTGCATGAAAATAATGATAGAATCATTACTTTGTGATTGTTTATGAATTTGTGTACTTTTTACTAATTACATAAAACTCTAAATAAAGGAAATACAAAATGAATGTGATCAAAATATTAATTTTTATTTTGTAATGTCATTATCAAACAAAATGATTCATCATTACCCACATGAAATATAGAAATGTAAAATTTTGAATTTCTACCAAAGATCATGGAGAGCTGGTCCTATGTTGTTATAGATTGAATCAATGTTGGGTTTAGATTAATTTCTAAATTATGATGTTTCAATGTGAGTTTATTTAACAGTTATGGGTAACTTCATATGTCTATAAGATATGGATGATCGTAATTTAAAAATATTAGTCACCACTTGATATTATAAGGAATAATATCTTACAGATATTAATGATATTTTTTGATAAGCCTTTTATGGGATGATGTTTTTTTACCCCAACTATCAAAATCATGTGTATCATGGGAGGAATTATATTTCATAAATAATGAATAATTTAGATAAAAAGTAAGCATGGTGACAACCAATTTCATCTAGAAAGGAGTAGGGAATAATTCAATTACTGAATGGTGATAAGGGTTTCATGCACCTCAACTTCCCCAAATAATGTATTAGATTGAATGAAATTGTTTATATAAAATTATTATGTTAATTACAATCACATATGAGAATTTATTTGAAAAGTAATTGTTTATTTAAAATCAAAGAATATATTATCAAATAATTATAATCATGTATTTCAATCCCTGTGAGGAAAAGTGTGACAAATTTTAAGGATAGTTATTTATGGTATAATTTAGAATTAAACATTGTTGAAACTATTTGATTTTTTAGACTGTTGTGTCATATAAATGATTATTAATTTTGAAATTATTTGAATATGTGATTACTATGTTGTGTTAGATGACATGAGGAATAGCTTGTTTTTAATTTTATTTATATTTGGCCATTAAAAATTTTCTTTAGTGATTTGGGTCTGAAACAATATTCATTAATAATAATAAATTGGAGAAAAAATCGGATATTTTGAAAAATTATTCCATTTACATGTAGTGTAAGTATATTTCATTATGTTTTTAGTCTATGTAGTGAAAACATCCTTCATATTTTTGAAATGTCTATTGATATATATTGTTTCGTAAATATAATATATTTTAATATATCACTGAACATTTAAGAACCTATTTGCCTTTTTACCTTGACATTCTCTATAAATGATTCTCTATCACTCTCTTCTAAACCTTGTCAATTATATTATCCATCTTATTGAATATTTTTATTTCTAGCCAATGTTTTCACTATGAGGAATCCTAGTTACATGCATCCTCTGGTGACCTTTTTGTTTCTAACATTTACTTTTTATGAGGATGATTTATTAATCCATTGTACGATGTGTGTTTCAATAATAGAATTGAAAAACTGATAATCCCTTAACAACTAAGACGAATTTTGTTGGAGTAATTATTTTTATGTTGTTTAGTATTTGAAAGCCTAAAATTTAATGAAATATATTCATTCAAATAAATTTCATTCCATTAATATATTTTTTCATTAAATACATAGTTTAGCTCAAATCACATTAAAACAGAATTTTATTTTTCTTTTTATGAAACATTGAGTTCCTCTGATGAATTCTATTTCACAAAAGCCTTTGTCTTATAAGAAATAAATAAATTAATACTATTACTACGATATTTATCACATAGTAATTAGAATAGATGAAATTAATGTGAATATTTAAATAATAAAATAATAGACTACTCATTTTATAAAATGAGTTCACTAGTCACCACTACATTATAAATAAAAATCAGGAAAATTTGAATTTAAATGTTGTTCTTATTAAGAAAAATAGTTATTATAATAAAAATGTTATTTTAAATCAAATAAATATATAAATTACTTATATTGGAATAGTTTAATGAAATTTATTTGTTTAATATTTTATAATAAAAATTTAAATTCATTTAATAAATTGTATATGCTAAGAATAAAAATTCATCAAACTGTAAGGATAACAAGTTATATATTTTTAAATTTAAATTTTATATCCTTTGATGCAAAAAAATTTAAAAATTTATTTTTTGACATAATAAAAAAAAAATTGAAATAAAAAAATTATTTTTGAATATGCAAAATGAAATTGTACATTGGTTGATTTCAGGTGTTTTTATGAGAAGTGCCATGTTTTATGGAATAGTGAACAATACATGATTTTAAATGAATTTTTTTTAATATATATATTTTATGTTGTAAAATTATATTTTTAATTAGATATAACATATAATTAGATAAATTTATTATCATTTATTCAAATATATGTCACTATAATCAATTTCAAATTTCAAATTGACTTAAAAACATTTCAAAACTTAAAACAATTTACATAAAATCCCCACATCCTCCATCCATCTGCATGATTTATATATAAATTATATTAGTCCAAATATATGATTTCCATAATGAAAAAATATTAGATATTTTTTCTAATAATATTTTTTCGTTTTCATGTAATGTAAACATAGTGTTTGATAAAAAAATTATTGAATGAAATTAACATTAATTACAACCATTAAGTTAAAATGTGTAAACATGTAACACCTCTATCCTGATCATTTTCTAGAGTAGGAATAATGATGTTACATGGCCTTATGGGAAATCCCCAAGACACCAAAGGCTATATATAAATTCCTACGCTCTTCAATACATGTGGATGGAAAATTTTTTATTTGAAAATAAAACTACTAACAAACATACCAAACAAAGTAAACCAATATATTATTCCGGATAACAATAACATAAAACTCAAACATTTATTTTTCAATATCAATATAAAACCTAGTAATAATTTTTAATTCATCAACACCAATGTATGTAAAAAAATTAAAAAAACAAAGACTCTATCGAAAAACACAAAAGAATCAAACATGCACTGGGATCTAACTCCACAAAACTACCCAAGTATCCTGAAGTATTGCTAAATATGTGTTATATTTTTCCCATGAAAATTTATCAATAAATAAAATTTTAAAACATACTAAGGCACCAATGTTGGGGTGAGTAATGATACTCAGTTGATTCTCCCAATGATTTCCCTACTTACACAACTATTATAGAACATGTTAGAACATTTATATAAAACTGTTTGTATAAAACTATTTATAAAATCACAATAAAACATAATATAAATAAGTGTTATATTAATACCATTTGAAAAAAATACCTTTTTCATGGAAGGAAATTGAACAATGTTCTCAAACCATTTCATAATTTAAATAAGTCCTAATTAAATCCAATCCACAACCCACACAAACACACAGAAATTCTTTGTTATGAAAGTAACATAATCATGAGTAGTTTCTCGTCGATCTAACAATTAATCATAATGTTTATAAGTATTTGGTACCATTACACCTTTTCACTGAGAAATGGTAATATTTCATCCAATCCTCATAATGCAATATTAATGCACACCACATTTTATGCCCGAAAACCATAAAAATACAAATATTCAAACCCATTTAAATGTCAATACATTTAAATTCCAATAAAAATCTGTAAACAAATATTTTTATTGATAACCATTTTCCATAAATAAATATAATTAACATTTTCATAATTAACATTTTAAATTAATTTATCAATTCACATCGAACAATAAATCCTAAGTCACCAATCAAAATTTCTTCCAATTTAACCATGATTTTATTTTTTACATTAACACATTATCATCATCTATATGAAGTTTATTCTAGAAAAAACATGTTAATCATCATAAATAAAAACTAGGGGCAAAAGAAACAGAATAAGGGTGGGGTCAAATGAAAAGTAAGGGAAAATAAAAATTTTATTGATTGAAGTTCATACATTATCATAAAGAGGTTGTATGGATATAATGGTATAATCAAAGTTAATGAGAAAATAATTAATTAAAACATACACATCATTTACTGAATCATGAAATTTGAAAACATGTTAACGAAAATAGACATATGAATTAATAATCATACTCTATGTTATATTGATCATGATCATGAGAACTATTATACACTCATATAAAAAACAACTTCTGGAAACAATGATCATCACATTCATAAAAATAGTTCAAAAAAAAATTAATTAGAAGAACCATCTGGTGAATTCAAGAATTATCATTACACAATGCACTGGAGATCTATAATGGGGATCACCATTCTTATATTCTATATAGGTCTCAACCATGATCTATAATGGATTTCAAGACATTTTACAAGATGTATCAGGATCACCCGTTTCGTAACCCATTGAAATCCCATATCACGAATGAAAAACTATCATAATAAAAATAATAGATCTAATCATTAAAAATTTATACCTGATAAACCCATGGAAATGATATGGGTGAAATGGAAATACCATTTAAACATGATAAAATGTGGAAGAAAAATAAAATCATTAATAATATCATTGAATCATTAATAACCCATGGAAATAAAATGGGTTAAATAAAAATATCTTGATAGAATCATAATATATCAAAAAATGATTATGGAATTAATGAAAAATCTCCCCACTGGAGGGTACATAAACTAATTGGGTTCTTCATTGATAAATGGAAAATCAAATAAGATATTAATATAAAAATTTATTAAGGGAAATAATTTTTATACAATCATTGTGTCCCATAAAACATTAAAACATTTGAATCATAATCCTAATGAAGTATAACATTAAATTAAACAAGAAATATCATGAGAATTAGTAGATTTGGGATATATCATGAAAAAATATAATTATAAACAACACATAAAATAAGATAGTTGTATAACAAAATAAATATCATAAATGAAAATTGAGGGGAAATTCATTCCAGCTTTGATAATACTAAAATTGAAAACCCCATAAAAGTAAAATCCCATAGTTGATGTGTAAATCAATATACATATATGTATTAGAAAAAAATAAATTCATTGGTATTATATACAAAACATAATGTGAATAATTGGATGATATAGAATAAAATTTGAAATATATTATGAATAAATAATTGAAAAATCAATTAAACCATAAACCGTGAAAATTTTAAATACACTAAATATAATTTGAAGTATATTATGAATCTATTAGAATAAATATCTTACAAATTCAAGGAATAACGTAATAAATTACTTATAAATTTATCCAAATTTATTTAAATTGAAATATTAAATCTCTGACAAATGTGGCAGAGGTTCAATGTTTTCTCGGACTATCAGGTTAATACCGGAGGATTGTTCTTGACATCTCTATAGTTGTAGTGCCATTTAAAAACATGATCATGAAAGACATGACATTCGTTTGGAGTGATTTGTTACAGAAATATTTTAATTATCAAAATGTGAAGTTGTTTAGTAACCTAGTGATGAGGTTTCCGGTGGAAGGAGTAGTATTTGATGTGTTATGTGATGCTTCTAAGTTAGGCATGGGATGTGTGCTGATGTAGCAGTACAGATTGATCTCTATGGTTCTAGGTAGTTAGATCTTCAAGAATGCAACAATCCCACCAACAACCAAGAGCATACAGTGGTTGTGTTCATACTGATGTTGTGGCGGCATTACCTCATAAAGGAACTCTTTTTGGTCTTCACATTTCTCAATAGATTGAGGTATGTATTCTCCCAGTGATATCGGAAGTTGCATTAGTGAAGGTGGATGTAATTTCTTCAGGAAAACAAATTTGAGATCACCTACACCTCAATAAAGGATAACGTGGTGGTCAATAACTTGATCAGGAATAAGAATAAGGATGTGGTTCGAGATTTAGCAGATTCATTGAGATCAAATGAAGAGTTGGATTCCTTACACTTGGATGAAAAAATGAATGGTGGAAGAGGTTTTTTGTTCTAGATTACTATCATGTATTCCTTCGTACAACTAGTGGAGGAGTCTCTGTGGGACTACTTAAAGGCATAATTGTAACACGATCGTGTTATCTCAGGAAATTCTCTCGATGGATGGTTGAAAAATGGTCAGAATCAATTTATTTTCTTTGGGAAGTTTTTTTTTTCAGAGACGATGTGTGAAGTTGTTCTCCTTGAGTTCAAAAACACATCCCTAGAGGTACAACCAACAGTTTCCATGAGGTACCATGGCATGGGGGGTAAATTTTGGTGGCTCGGGGTGAAACAAGATGTGGCAGAGTTTGTGGCATTGTTCCTTGTGTGACAGTAGGTGAAGGATGAACAACGTCTTCCAGGTGGTATATTTTATCCTTCATATGTCTCATAGTATATGTGGGATGAAATATCAATTGATTTATTCACAGTACTACCTAGGGTTCAAGTTTGTTGTGAAGCTTGCGTGGTGGTGGTAGACCTACTAACAAAATTAGCTCACTTTTTGAAAATTATGGAGTCATGTGCGGTGGATGCCTTATTATAAGGGTAACTAGATGAGGTGGTGTAGTTTCATGGAGTTCCAACTTCAATATTCTCGTATGGGATACATTATTTACTTCATTAGTCTAAAAGGTATTACATTGTGATTGTGTCCCCCAACATTCACTTAGCACTACATTCCTCCACGCGGTAGATAGGATGATAGAGAGGACCATCTAAGCATTGGAAGACATATTCCGTGCATTTTTTTTGGACTTCGGGGGATCATGGGTACAAAACATACATCTAGTAGAATTTTCCAACAACAATAGCTAGAACTCTACCATTGTCTTGGATATGTTCAATGGGTTATGTTGAAATCTGTTTCTTTCACCCGTGGGTCAGACCAAGGTTGGGGAATCAGTTTTTCTTGTCCCAAAAGACATGATGTGCATGAAAGGGATGTTTAAGCTTGTGTGTAAGGGGATAAAGGTAGCTTTGGACCCATATAAGTCTTATGAAGATCATAGGAGGAGTCCCATAGAGTTCAAGGATGGGTAAAACATGTTCTTTAGGTCTCCCATTTGCATGGGTAGCAGTGGTTTGGCCAGAGGATTAAGAATTCTTTGAGGTTTGTCAGACCCTTAGAGGTGTTATGACGAGTCGGCAATGTGGCTTATCAGCCGAACCTACCACCACCACTACAGAGTGTCCACAACTTCATCAATGTGTCTTAGATCTGATGGTATATAAACCATCATTTTCACATCCTCAAATATGGAGTGGAATATATCGAGGATGATGCAATGTTCATGGAGTGACCAGTGATGATAGAGAACCATGAGGAGACAATGATTCTAGGATGAAGCATTACTTTGGTTCATATGATATGGAGGCATGGTGGCATCTAGGAGAGTACCATGTATTTTGAGGAAAAACTTTGTGCCTACTACCCAGAGTTGTTTTGAGTTTTGGTTTGTGGTTGTTTTGTACATGACTTTGATGTAATTAGTGACCTTGATTTGTATAATATGGAATTTTTTCCATATTCATTGAATGTGTGTTAAAAGTACAAAATAATTGCGGGAGTGTGCCTTATCACTAATCAAGACCCGTTAAGGTGAAAGTGATTAAACACATGCGGGAATGTTAGTACCCCCCATATAGCATAGTATCTAGACAAAGAGGATGATAATCCATAATCCATACATCTGGGCGATGTGACTATTTATTTTTGTGTGGTTATGTGGGGAGAAGAACTGTTGTGTACTCATAGTTGTTCAGTGAATATATGAGGGATTGGTGATCCTGTATATTTAGGTTCTTCATGAATTCAAACAATTCAAGGGTGGTTTGTCCCTAAGAGGTATCTTAAGAGGTGGTTTGTCAGACCCGTCTATTCTCAATGGGTTTACATGTGGATTCTTGAGGATGACTATAGATTGAGATGTATCTGATGTGATGTCTCAGACCCTCCTGGTCCATTTCTTTTCCAAATTTATGGTGTATGTGTATAATGGGGACCATGACTGACTCATTAATGAGTTTTTCAAAAAAAATCATGGTCCCACAAAATTCTTCCACCATCACAGTGGCACGGTGATAGTGGTTTCATCTTGGTAAAACACTGAAACTATGACGCCTCTTACGGTGGCACCGTTTTGGTGTCCCATGAATGGTGTCAATAAATTTATTCATTATTTTCCAAGTTTCATATGTTTTTCTAGGCCCACTCTGATAACATATCTTTTGATCGTTCAGTTGCCAAAATGTGTGGCCTTTTTCCTTGGTGCCACTCCATTCTTCATAGTTTCTATATTTTCCCCTATTACATGGGTTTTCTTTATTTGAATATATATTTTAACTCAAACTCGTTATTTGAAAAATATCAGAGAATAATAATTAAATGAAAACATATGATGACGTGTGAAACTGCCCGACCGTGTGGTCATGCCATGATTTCACATCAATTACATCGAAATTGTCTTAATGATTTTAGGATTTTTCCTTTCGATTTTTTAATATCTTCCCTAAATAATTCATTTCCAATATCTATGAATTCTGTAGTGACTTACTTTGGAGAAGAATCATACACCCGTGCTAGAGCCCATCGGGTCACCCTTGAAGCACTCCATGTTTCCATTCCATTATTTCATGCATGGTTAGTTCTTCATTTGAGGATAGAACTTATATCCTTGATCATCAATGTAGGGTTTTATGTCGCCTATATTTATTGTGTATCATGAGGTGCCGGTCTGATAATATTCCCCTCAGGATATGAATGAAACGAAACGTTAACAAAGATAATAAATATATGCTAAAAAATTAAGGGATGTGTTTGATGATGCTATTTATTTATTTATTTAGAATAGTTTTATGATGTAAATTTTATGGGATTATTACCACTTAATATAGTGGATGATTCATTCCCAATCTTGTGCACTAATGAGACTCTGTTTTTATGGATAATAATGTGATTTAATGGCTGTAACCTAGAATCTATTTAATACTTCAAATTAGCTAGATAAAATGGATGACCAATGATTAAGAATAATTTTATAACCCCACAGTTATCCAAACGGATAGAAGGAACTTGATAAATGGTGTGGAAAAATAAAAAAAAATATCTTACTCTATTATGCTATTACAAGTGGTTTTACTGGTTGATGTTTATGGGGTGATGTGGATCGGGATGGGATGTACTATTGTTTAGTTGTTAGTTGTGTATTTGAGGTCATGTGGGGATGTTTTTTGGGCCTTGATTTTGTTCCAATGCATTGAAGGATCTCATGGATCCCTTTAATTTTTGATATTTTACAATAGAACCAGGTGTGAATGTATAAATTTCATCATGGGTTTTCCATCAGTAGTTGACATAGCTTGTGGATATGCATGTTTGTTTCTTAATAGTGAAGGATTATTTAATTTTAATCACTTGAACATGATTACTGGAATAGGTACACTAGAAGATGTTTTTCCAGAAATGGTTGTGATAAGGTTGTGGTTGTTGTGTGTTTGTGCATGTAGGGATAGTAATGAGGGTGGTTGTGTATTTTCTTCGACCTTATGGATGGAATGATTGTGTGTTTAGTAATATGTATCAATATATTTCTTTTCCCACATATTTAACCACACACATGATGATCACTATGCCCTGAACACATCCATTTCATGGGGACAGTTTTTTCCACAACATTTTTATGAGTTGATTGTTATTATCACAGTTTTTCTCCATGTCTCATGTAGCCCATGAATCATCAGGTAGGTTGTGACAAACTATGGTATATTATAGACCAATACTCATGTGGCATGGTGTGTTGTCGTGGTCAGACTATGTTTGTGCTAGAAGGTTTAATTCCCACATGTCTTCGGGGGTGAGTCCCATGTGTTTTTGTGAGTGAATATCAATATTATGAACCAGGTGTCTCTGGTCGTGGTAGTGGTTCTGGTGGCCATGGTGTTTTCTTTCATGGTTATGTGTGATTGTGGAAGCCCTGGATTGACTGGTAAAGATGTGTAGTAGGGCCCCATAATGTTTCTGTTTGGGCTATAGTTGTACTTCTTTGAGACTTGAGGGGGAGGTATAATCTATAGGATTTCCTTTATAACTAGAGGGAATGTTATGGAGGGTACACAAATATCTATGTACTATTATTATTATGTTACGTGACATGCTTTATTTGTAGAGTGTGCCTTTGGGAGGCTAGGTGGATTGTTTCCTTAGTAGGTGATTTGGTTATCTTTATTTCTCATGGGGCGTTATTATGCAACCACAATTGTGTATGAGAGATTTTGGTTTTTACTACTGAGTTTACTTGTATACTCACACCACATATATTCAAAATCATTATAGTTTCTAGGATGGACTTTAGGACCGTTCCAGACATTACTAGCTCATGATTTGGGAGTTGTAGCTTTTTTCATTATTTTGGAACTTTTCATCAGTTTTTTCTTGTACCTTTTATTAATATATTTCAAACAACATGTTGGAGTGGATTATTTTTTTTGGAAATAATTTTCATTTATATTTTTGTATTTATTTGGGATTTACCATATTATCTCCAAAACCTATTAAATAAAAATGGTAATTCCTTCAATTTGACTTGAGATTCAATGCGCAAAGTGAGAGTCGCCACACCAGGGCCTAATGATGGTAGGACTTAGGGGTCATTATCTCTCCTCAATATGAAGAAGGAATGGTCCGATAGTTTTTTGACCCTTTCATCATCTTGGTGAAGGCCGGTGGTGACATTACCATTTTGTTTTTTCACTACAATAAAAAGTTTTCTAAACATTGTAATTTATTATTTATGACTAAATTTAATGTGTACTTGTTATATGATTTGTAACTAATTTTTATAAATATGAAATTTAATTTATAAAATATTTATCCTTCATGTGTTGGAAATTAGTTCATACATAAGTGCATATCACGTGAAAAAATCATTTATTTAACATTAAATACACTAACTGAGATTCTAATACAATTTAAATTATAATAATTATAAGAAAAATATTTCTACATTAATGAAAAATATTATGTATTAATTATTTTTAATATATTACTTGGTAGTATATATTATTTTTTACTAATTTTATATCATTTAATAAAATAATATTTGTTATTAAATTACAATAATATCAATTCTCACATTATTCATTCAATATAATGTTTAAATATATTTTAAAAAATATGGAATTAGAATATATTCTCATAAAGACTAATTTACCATTAATTTTTTATATAAAATCTAATATAATACAATAATTAACTATATTCACTTAAAGGTAAATTTTTTAGTATCAATTAATATATTTAATTATTAACTAAATAATTACTATGTTGTCATTTCGAAGGAATTTAATGAAATTATTTCATCTTAAAAAAGCTGGGTTACCATTCAAATGGATTGTATATTTTAAAAGTATGAAAGATGTCTTTATGTATGTTTCAATACATAACTAATTATATTTTTCATATTTTGTGGTGTGAAATAATGAATTAACATATATCAGATAATATTATGGTGAAGATATAAATAAAATCTTTTAATAAAATTAAATTAATTTTAAATGTAATATTCACTCTTATCAATCTAGGTCAACCCCTTGTAAATCCATATTTACTTTAATTGTAGTAGTTAATGATTACCTTTATTCAGTATTCATTTTGGTCAAAATTTAGATGAAATGATTATAAATTAAAAGCTATGATGATTTTAAATATTCAATCCAATGTTTAAAAGTCAATTCACAAAATTTGAAACAATAAATTTTAAATTTATCCAATAGTCATGATGAAAAAGAATATTTGTATTGAGAAAATGATAAAATGATTGCAATGTTTATATATACAATTTAAATATGAAATATTATAAAATGACCTAAACAAGATAAATATATTTATAATTTATAGAAATATAATTTACTAAAATTTATAATATATATTATGTTTACAAATAAATTAAATGATAATTAAGTTTTAAAATAAAATTCAGTATTTTTCACTATTCGTTAGAAATGGAAAATTTTATAACAGTTCAAAAAATACCACCTAAGATAATTTTGAAATTATAAATAAATAAATGAATTTTATACCTTAAAATTCATTTTAAATAATTTTTGAAATATTATTTTATTAATTTAAACTTAAATAAATAAAATCATTTTATTAGAAAACGACATTTTTGAAATATATAATGATTGTAATGAAAATTACTTATTTCACTATAATTGTTAATAATTTATATAAGTATATTATAAAGAATATTTAAAAATTATTTATTACTATTAATGTCATTATGTTTAATGGACAGGTTATAATAGTTGCATTAAAGAAATTATAATAATAATAAATCATGGTTTTGTTAACAGTCAGTGTTGTGTATAATGGAGGTTATGTCTGGGTTGCATAATGTACATTCAAAATGTAATGTTTAATATAATAAATGTTTAACATTATTTTTTTATAAATCAATACTTCATAGAAATTTAAATTATTTTAAAAAAAATATTTGTGGTGTAACATTCTACCCCCATTAATCAGAATTTCACCATGGAGAATCATCTTTTCCAAAGAAGGATTGACATTCAAAAATCATATCATAGAAACCCACATTAAATAATTGGATATTAACAAATCCTCTAGGAATATTTAATAGGAATTGAATGTGTAATATCAAATAAAACTATCCAGGTTTCCAAATAATAGATAATAGGGGGTATGTGAAAGCACTGACATGGAAGAGAAAACTAACAACCAAATACGGCTGTAGGGTGATAAAGAACCTGTTTAAGTGAACCATAATGGTAAAAAACAAAAAATAAAGTGGTTTTAGAAAATCATTGATATCATAAAAAAATGATGAAAATAGGACAACATATTATTTCATGATCCTTTGCTAAAGTAGGAACTTTATCACAAGAATATATACTTATTTTATTTAATTCCATTTGATAAGATTAATATTATCCATTAGTTGTTCCCTGATCAATATAAACCATATCTCACACCATGAAATGAATGTGATTTTTCAGTAACGTAATAATATATGAAGTGATCCATAGATTGAATTATAATTCGATTTTTCTATCTATAGTTATCATCAAAACAAAAATAAATAAATAGGTTATCTAATATGTATTTGAATGAAAATGGAGAAAAAATACAGTAACCATCACAACAACATTCAATGTTACAAATATAAAATTTCATAAATGGTTTACATCATTATCGTTTAGAAATACTAAATTCTATTTTTTAAGAAATATATCCTTTAATATGAAATATTATATTATCACAGATACCCTTATATCGTAAAAGGGCATTTGATTTTCACATACCCAAAATATAAATACAATCATCATGTATTTTCTTGAAAAATGAAAATAACATGAATTATGAAAAAAATTGAAAACATACATTCTTCCTAATTAAATATTTAAAACATTGATTTTTGTATGTTATAGGTAAATCCAAATTTTTTTTAAACATGATAAATTATATCATAAACCACATAGTCGATAAATCGGCAGTCAATTCTGAGGGCATCAGTAATATCAATTTTATATTATCCAAATAAATCATCATTTATCACTTCATCATTATCAATACATCAAGATTGTGTTAATGGTTATGTTTACCTTAATCATTCATTTTCCTTGAAAATCACCTTTCAATTGATAAAATTTCTAGTTCTTTGACATATTTCAACATTTTCATCCATATCAATCATGAAAAAAATAAATTTAACAATACTTATAGATTTCATGATTCATAATACTAGAATTCCATTGAATAAATAATCACTTAATATGCCATCATTATCAAACCATTAACTATACAATATCATTTTCTTACATAATACATATTTCCTTTTACATTTCATCAATTGTCTTTCCATCATAAAAAATATAACGAATAGATATAAAAGTATGTTGTTTTTCATCATGATATTTTTTTACATCCATTTTTATAATACAAATGCATTTCACATTTAATGAATTCCACAGTAGATGATATTTTAGGGAGACCAATATTTACATATCTTGTGTAAAATAAACTTTTCCTCTTCCACATGTAATACATTTTTTTCCTTCTATTACATAGTCAAAACAATTTAACAACGTGTTAATACATCACTTTTAGTGATTTTGTCGACATTTTATACATATATAAAATAGAATCTTACTTCAAAAATGGTATCTAGTATAAGAACACTAATAAAACTGTATCATTATCTATTTAGTGTAACCCTAAGAGTTGGTTAATTTATCTGTTGTTATAAATATTCTATTAAAACTGATTATGAATAATAATAATTCCCTTTGAACATGTAATAATCCCATTTGAATTCTCATTATAAAATTTTCCATCCCACAGAGCTTAACATGGTTACCATGAATTCCATCCATCAAATAAATCAAAAGTTATAGTGAGTGTATCACTAATAATAATGGGGAACCAGATAATGATGAAAACTATATTATATGAATTATGAATCATAATACCATATCTAATAAATAATATATTTCTTCATTATTAGTTGTAATCAATTTGAATCCTCTTTGATGGGATGCAATGAGTTTTGGTATTTTTTAATAATATCTTATGGGAGTTCATAAAATGAGTGTAGAACATCCAATTGATATCAATTAGCTCCTAATCGATTATATGTTGAAATGGAATTTTTAGTGTCGTTATACTATGTTATATTTTTTATTTATCTATAACAAATTATATTATTAGGATATGGATGTAATTTAATAAAAATAACACACTTTCTCTCTTATCAAAATTCAATGAAAATTTCATTTAATTTAAATCATCAAAAGACTTACCCATAGAGAAGACCCAAGACACATCCTTAGAAATATTTCTTCTGATATCAAAAATGATTTCCAATCAATGTTTTAAATTTTATCTTAAACATTTATTTGATTACAACTATTTAATCCAATGATTATAGTGCATGGACAATACATATTTTTGAGATGAATATTTATTGCATTACACAAACACATAAATGAGAACCATGATAGTTATTTCCTTCGGAAACTTGTAACAAAATATTATAATGTATTTAATGATCAATAATGATTCCCTCAATGATCTTCTTATTTTTCATTCTTCATAAACATAACCTACGTAAAACTATTCTACACACCATGGGGAATGGAATCATAGGCAAAGATGATCTCAAATACTAATTAAGGGAATGATTTGAGATATATTAATATATTACCATATTAATAAATGTGGTAGTCATAAGGGTATATGATAATTATCATCATATAAAATGTTTATACCCAACAAATAATATGCCATAAACATGACTGATAACATAAATATTGGATGTTTAAAAGAAATGATTGCTAAGATAATGAACTAACATGATCCATGAGATCCTAAATTTGACATAAAACATATATTTATAGAATAAACTATATTATATAAAATCTTCTTTCCGGGATACCCCATGTCACACACGGTTTTTTTTTTCTGTCTTTGTATTGATCCGGCCCATTCCCAGTTTTAACAACTGAATTTGTTTCTTTTATAAATCTTTTGTTTTTCATCCTTTTTCACCCAATAAACTTCCCACTTATCCTATACTGATATATTAAAATTTATTTATCCTTTTGGACCCATTAGAAATTCATAAGCCAGGCGAATTTGGGTCACTTATTTAGGTATTGGGCCGGCCCATGGGCCCATTTCCTGTTTTAAAAAAAATAATTTGTTTCATTTATATCTTTTTCATTTTTTAATCTTTTTCGGTGATTCCACCTCCCACCCGAATCCAATATCCTTATCCTCACCCCCTATATCGTTTTTACCACTTTGGATCTCATATCGGTCGCGTATTAGGGAGAATGTTCTCTGGTTTCCTCAAAACGTCCAGAATTGAGAAGGTAACTTGTTTCACCCATAACTCATTCAATTCGTACTCTTTTGGCCACCAATTTTCTTTCCCTGGTTCGTCCACATATTAGGAGTATCTCCATGAATTTTCAAGCCATTACCTTCCCTATAGGGTTGCAGATCTAATGGAATACGAAGAGTTTTCTAGGGTGAAAGGTGAGATTCCTTCTCCTTTCTCCTTCCTCTTCCCCCTCCTTTCATTATTTCATGGTTTTATATTTTACCCTAGTCTTGATAGACCTAGGGTTTTGTTATACCATGTTTTTTATGGGTTTTATGTTTGTTTAGGTCTGGTATTTATAGTTTTAGGGTTTATAAACCCGCGGCAGGTGATTTCGGGTGTGCGTTTCAATTACGCCAAAGATTTGAGGTAGGATACCCCATGCACATGACTTTATTATTTAAGTTTCATCCTTTTATTATATTTAAAACCAGATATATATGTTTATTATTGTTTTTCATCCTTTGGATAATTTTATTGGTGTTCAAAGTGGTTGTTTAATCATTGGTTTGTGAACGGTTGTGTTGTTTTGTCATGAATGTTCTGAACAAGTGTTTGTTTAAATGTTCCGTTATCTTTTGCAAATATTTTGTGAGGTTTATAATCTGTTCTATGGTATTTTTAACATGTTACAGTATCTTTAATGAAAATATGGCTTTCAATTGGAGTTTTATTCTTTTTCATGTACATAAAATAAATTGTTTTGTTTAAAACGGGCATGTCATGTGTTCGGTAAATTGCCCGGTTGGCTCTTATGTGTGATGTGTGATTTAAAAGTTACTTGATTGGATTTATAAAGGAATTGGAAGAATTATAAATGGTAATTTTGGGTACTTATATTGATTTCCAATTTGGATTTGTTTTTACAAACAAGTGGGTTTTGATTTAGAACATATTTTGGCCCGAGTTGCCCAAAAATGGACCGTTTCACATCTTTATGAAAATGGTTGTGTTATGAATATTTAACCTAAGTATTATAAGAGATTTATTAATGAGGTTTACTGCTGTAAATGATGTTTATACAGATCCTTAATAAAATTAAAATGCATACCTTCATCAAAGGTTAGTTTTGAGAAAATGTTTAAAGGCCTGTTTGGCATTTCCTAATGAAGGAGTGTTTTACTTGTATATAACAAGTTGTGAAATTGGGATTGTTTTATGGTCCATTAAATGATTTTATTAAATGTTTATTGGGCTGGAAAATATTATTTGGTTTGGTTATGATGTGTGTTTATAACTTAAAGAGTGTTTTTGAAAGAGTTTTATTTGCAAATCCTCAATACACTTCATGAAATTGTTTTACCGAAATATTTAGCGGTTTGTTGATTAGTGTAAGAAATGTGAAGAATGATTATGGGATGTTTGTGTTTTTATGGTTTTGGAATGGAATGGGGATGTGAAATTTGTATTTGATAATATGTGTAACTTTATTGAGAACTAAAGGGAATCTCGGGTATCTAGGTGGGTGGACGTGTACTAGTATGCTAGTGATTCTGTGGGGGTTGGCCCCTGTTTCACGTAGCAAGTTTGACGATGACAACACTAACTAAACTATGATGATGTTGATGATTGGGGACCACTAGGTTATGGGTATGTTCCCTACTAGTGGCTCGTGCACGAGAACAGATATTTATTATGGTTACTTTCACCGAGATACGAGGTACCTGGGGCTCACAACTAACTAGTGCCTAGGGGTATTCCTGTGACTAGTGCTCATTGGCAATTTTGTACTCACCGTCGGCATACGGTGTGTTTGGTTGGTAAATTCAGTAGTATGTGTTATTTATTTGAATGTTAAAATTATTTAATGTAGCCCTCTTGAAAACTATTTTCATTTTGAAGTTTCACCTCTTTGAAAATAATTGTTACTTGTATTTTTGTTTATTATACCTGCATGTTTTTGTCTGATAATTATTATAGCATGAAACCACATTTGAAAACCAGACATTCAAATCTTGAATTTAAAACTATAAATTGATGTTTCTTTTATTTTAAAGTAATGTGCATTGGGAATAGAATACCGGGCTAACCTACTGAGTTTTAATACTCACACCTATAGTCTTCTTCTTTTTTTAGCCCTTGTGCAGGTTTCATCATTAGTTCGATCACCTTGGGAGACTTTTTATCATTGTGTTGAAGAGTGACCAGAAGTATCACATGGAGTTATTTTTTTTATCGGAATTGTTCATTTGAGTTGTTGGTTTTGTTCTAATTTTATTTTCTTGTACAAATAATATTTAGTTCAATTTTTATATAAATTCATTTTGGGTTGTCCGTTTATTTCCGCTGTTTGTTTGATTTTTTATATATGGGCGAAATCGTTCCCTTGTGTACTCTATTGATGCCCTTGGTGCTTGTCACCATCCCGGAAGGATCGGGAACGCCTCTCGGGACTTGTCGCGGGCTGGCCTGGGTGACTGGTTCAGGGTCGACTCGGGCTGGTTCGTGACAAAATGGTATCAGAGGAGGTCGGCTATTAGCGGACCTTTCTTTTTATAGCGCCCTTGTTATTTTGGGGATGTCAATGTAGATGGAGTAGGATTGTTGGGACTTGAGGGGTAAGTGCAAGAAGAGCGTCGTGAACTCTTTCTTGTTCTAATCCTCAGGTTTCCATGGATGTCCGGTTTTATTAGTGTCCATTGTTCTAGTTGATTGTTTTATATTGGGATATGACAAGGGGAGTCTGACCAATGGCCTTCGTGAGCTCACAGGGCCTGGCAAGCCATGTGGAGCTGGGGAATGGTCTTAATAAGTCTCTCTGTGTTGGTGTTGTGTTTGGAATATGGCCGCCAACCATATGGTCAAGTCACCCACCGACACTAGTTCCCTTTTTCTTGGGTCTCTTGAACCTTTCTTGAATTCTGAATTTTTGTTTTTAAAATCCTTGTGTGAGAATTGTGGAAATGGGTTTTAATGTAAGGATTAGATTTTGAAAAGTGAAAAAAGGGGGGTTTCAATAATTAAATATAAGAATGGTTTAGGAAGGTTGTGTTTTTGTGAAAAAAAATGGAGGGAAGCAGAAATGATTTAAAGGGATTGGATTATCCATAATCTAAACTTGTGGTTTGTTGAAATAAAATGTTTTGAAATTGTGAATCATTTTAAAGTGATTCTAGATCTTTTTTTTAAATGGGGTATTTTAGGATGTTAAAAAAGTTTTTTTTAATCGGATAAATTAGTTTTGGAAATTAGTTTTGATCGGTTGGTTTTTTTACTAGAAATGTTATTGGTCTCAATGGACCTCAGATTATGAAAATATAAATTGATGATTTTTTTTAAAAAAAAATAATGTGAAGGGGTTGTTTGCAGTGGTTTGGTTATTTAAAAAGTTTTTAAAAATGAAAAGGGGTAGGTTTTCAAGAAAATGGTTCTTAATTAAATGTGGTTTTTTTTGTGAAACAT
Source organism: Viscum album (assembly GCA_963277665.1). Lineage (NCBI taxonomy): Eukaryota > Viridiplantae > Streptophyta > Magnoliopsida > Santalales > Viscaceae > Viscum > Viscum album. The sequence goes on along the minus strand of OY728147.1, from coordinate 559,415,009 downwards.
GAAAATGTTTTTTGACTTGGTGGTTGGTGTTCCTTTTGAAGGTAAATTGTTTTTTTAATTATGATGTTTAATTTTAGCCTTTGGTGTTTTCATGGGTGCTCACATGCATGGTTTTATTTATATTTGGAAGTATGGCCTATATGGTATGGTGGTTGGGTGTCAGGGGTGGCATGGAAATGTGAATGTGGGTGAGACTTGATGAAACACCATTGGTGAATGTGGAAACCCACCAAGTTAGTTTGATTTTTCAAAATTGTTTTGAGCTGAAAATTGTGGCCCTTTTTTTTAAACCAATGGTTATGTGGCTTGATTTTTCTATGTTGTAGAAGAGTTGTTTATTCAGTAAGCTTCCTTGTGATCTAGAATTTATAATCTTGTGTATATTGAGATGATATCTTGTTGGTGTCTTGGTTTTGGAGAAATTTTCATTGGGTTTCTAAAGATGTGTTTGATGTTGTGATGTGGCCAGTGATAGTTCTCCGTTGGAAATCTTTCCTACTGATCAACCTAAGGATTCCTTTCAAATTTTAAATCCACCTCTTTTGATGATGCCTCAACCTGTTTGTTGGAATATAGAGATGTTTGGGATCTATTAAAAGTGCTTCTAGGTCGTGATAATTCTTTTGGATAGAGCAGTTGTGTTCGGTGATGTTGATGTGTTTCGTCTAATTCCTTGTCCATTATGCCCCTCATTTGGAGTGATAAGGAATTTTGATATGTATCTATTATTTCCTATTTATATGAAGGTTTTTTTTGTGATCCAGTGTGGGTTTTTTTGAGTGGTGTGATCCTTATCACCTGACTGTGGTGCAGCAAATGCTTCAAGAATCAGGGCTCCAGCCATAGGCCTCGGAGTGAAGCTTTTCACGCAGTCAGGAAATCAACAGAGGTGTGGAGTGCTAGATTATGATCCTTACTCCTCTGTTTTGGTATGTTAGTTACTATGTCAATGTTTTGTTTCTTCATTTCTATGAATTTCCCTTTGTCGCAACAAGCGTGGTGGACTTAACCCCTCACACAGTGTCTATGGTTTTTCCTTCCTGGATGTGGGTTTTCAATCAATGTCCCTATATGGACCACCTGTAAAAATCAGATGCAGTCTAGGTGTTACCTATTCATTGGGGGAGAGTTTTGGGTAGTTTCATTGTTTCTTTTGTTGTATCAGTGGCCAAATTATTGGGTCCCCTTCCCTCCTATCCCCAAGTGACGGGGGTCCAGAATTGTGCTGAATGTGTTGGCCAAGTTCTTGTCCCCTCCGTTCGGGAGTGGGTGGTTTATATGTTCATTTTGTAATCCTATTAACTTGGTATATTATGTTTTTCTAGGAGGGGTTTTTTGGGCTTCTGTGAGTGATGCCCAATTTTAGCTCATGTTCAATTCTTGTCTATTCATTGCTAGTTGGTTTCTAATGGTGGGGAGACCCACCATGGGTCTCTTGGATTTTCATCCTAAGAACATTTCTAGGGATAGTTGATTCTTAATGGTGGGGGGTACATTCTGGAATCCTTATGTGTTGTTTTTTTTTTCAGCTGGAAAGTGTTATGGATTTCCGAGGGCGGAAAGCTTTAATGGTGGGGAGAATTGTCACACACGGTTTTTTTTTTCTGTCTTTGTATTGATCCGGCCCATTCCTAGTTTTAACAACTGAATTTGTTTCTTTTATAACTCTTTTGTTTTTCATCCATTTTTACCCAATCATCTTCCCACTTATCCTATACTTATATATTAAAATTTATTTATCCTTTTGGAACCATTAGAAATTCATAAGCCAGGAGAATTTGGGTCACTTATTTAGGTATTGGGCCGGCCCATGGGCCCATTTCCTGTTTTAAAAAAAAATAATTTGATTCATTTATATCTTTTTCATTTTTTTAATCTTTTTCGGTGATTCCACCTCCCACCCGAAGCCAATATCCCTATCCTCACCCCCAATATCGTTTTTACCACTTTGGAGCTCATATTGGTCGCGTATTAGGGAGACTGTTCTCTGGTTTCCTCAAAACGTCCAGAATTGAGAAGGTAACTTGTTTCACCCATAACTCATTCAATTCGTACTATTTTGGCCACCAATTTTCTTTCCCTTGTTCGTCCACATCTTAGGAGTATCTACATGAATTTTCAAGCCATTCCCTTCCCTCTAGGGTTTCAGATCTAATGGAATACGAAGAGTTTTCTAGGGTGAAAGGTGAGATTCCTTCTCCTTTCTCCTTCCTCTTCCCCCTCCTTTCATTATTTCATGGTTTTATATTGTACCCTAGTCTTCATAGACCTAGGGTTTTGTTATACCATGTTTTTTTATGGGTTTTATGTTTTTTTAGGTCTGTTATTTATAGTTTTAGGGTTTATAGACCCGCGGCGGGTGATTTCGGGTGTGCATTTCAATTACGCCAAAGATTTGAGGTAGGATACCCCATGCACATGACTTTATTATTTAAGTTTCATCCTTTTATTATATTTAAAACCAGATATATATGTTTATTATTGTTTTTCATCCTTTGGATAATTTTATTGGTGTTCAAAGTGGTTGTTTAATCATTGGTTTGTGAACAGTTGTGTTGTTTTGTCATGAAAGTTCTCAACAAGTGTTTGTTTAAATGTTCCGTTATCTTTTGCAAATATTTTGTGAGGTTTATAATCTGTTCTATGGTATTTTTAACATGTTACAGTATCTTGAATGAAAATATGGCTTTCAATTGGTGTTTTATTCCTTTTCATGTACATAAAATAAATTCTTTTGTTTAAAAATGGCATGTCATGTGTTCGGTAAATTTCCCGGTTGGCTTTTATGTGTGATGTGTGATTTAAAAGTTACTTGATTGGATTTATAAAGGAACTGGAAGAATTATAAATGGTATTTTTGGGTACTTATATTGATTTCCAATTTGGATTTGTTTTTACAAACAAGTGGGTTTTGATTTACAACATATTTTGGCCCGAGTTGCCCAAAAATGCACCGTTTCACATCTTTATGAAAATGGTTGTGTTTTGAATATTTAACCTAAGTATTATAAGAGATTTATGAATGAGGTTTACTTCTGTAAATGATGTTTATACATATCCTTAATAAAATTAAAATTCATACCTTCATCAAAGGTTAGTTTTGAGAAAATGTTTAAAGGCCCGTTTGGCATTTCCTAATGAAGGAGTGTTTTACTTGTATATAACAAGTTGTGAAATTGGGATTGTTTTATAGTCCATTAAATGATTTTATTAAATGTTTATTTGGCTGCCAAATATGATTTGGTTTGGTTATGATGTGTGTTTATAATTTAAAGAGTGTTTTTGAAAGAGTTTTATTTGCAAATCCTCAATACACTTCATGAAATTGTTTTACCGAAATATTTAGCGGTTTGTTGATTAGTGTAAGAAATGTGAAGAATGATTATGGGATGTTTGTGTTTTTATGGTTTTGGAATGGAATGGGGATGTGAAATGTGTATTTGATAATATGTGTAACTTGATTGAGCACTAAAGGGAATCCCGGGTATCTAGGTGGGCGGATGTGTACTAGTATGCTAGTGATTCTGTGGGGGTTGGCCCCTGTTTCACGTAGCAAGTTTGACGATGACAACACTAACTAAACTATGATGATGTTGATGATTGGGGACCAATAGGTTATGGGTATGTTCCCTACTAGTGGCTCGTGCACGAGAACAGATATTTATTATGGTCACTTTCACCGAGATACGAGGTACCTGGGGCTCACAACTAACTAGTGCCTAGGGGTATTCCTGTGACTAGTGCTCATTGGCTATTTTGTACTCACCGTCGGCATATGGTGTGTTTGGTTGGTAAATTCAGTAGTATGTGTTATTTATTTTAATGTTAAAATTATTTAAAGCAGCCCTCTTGAAAACTATTTTCATTTTGAAGTTTCACCTCTTTGAAAATAATTGTTACTTGCATTTTTGTTTATTAAACCTGCATGTTTTTGTCTGATAATTATTATAGCATAAAACCTCATTTGAAAACCAGACTTTCAAATCTTGAATTTAAAACTATAAATTGATGTTTCTTTTATTTTAATGTAATGTGCATTGGGAATAGAATACCGGGCTAACCTACTGAGTTTTAATACTCACGCCTATAGTCTTCTTCTTTTTTTAGCCCTTGTGCAGGTTTCATCTTTAGTTCGATCACCTTGGGAGACTTTTAATCATTGTGTTGAAGAGTGACCAGAAGTGTCACAAGGAGTTATTTTTTTTATCGGAATTGTTCATTTGAGTTGTTGGTTTTGTTCTAATTTTATTTTCTTGTACAAATAATATTTAGTTCAATTTTTATATAAATTAATTTTGGGCTGTCCGTTTATTTCCGCTGTTTGTTTGATTGTTTATATATGGGAGAAATCGTTCCCTTGTGTACTCTATTTATGCCCTTGGTGCTTGTCACCATCCCGGGAGGATCGGGAACGCCTCTCGGGACTTGTCACGGGCTGGCCTGGGTGACCGGTTCAGGGTCGACTCGGGCTGGTTCGTGACACCCCAAGACATTAATAATATGTTATTCATGTGGTAACCACTTGTGTTCCAAATTTGGTATTGGTCTAACAACCCATTTAGCTCTTTTTTAATATTATGATGTCCACCCATATACATTATTTCTCATCTTTTGGATAACCAAAAATTTTTCCTCATATGTAAAAATGAATTTATTTTTACCTAATGCGTTTTATGGATATATTGTTCTAACCAATCTCTAAATGAAAAAACATTACTATGTTTTCCAAAAAAATCCCATAATCATCAACCTTTCATATCTCATGTAATGAAATGGGTTTCTTTAACATGTCATAATTTCATAAACAATATAACATAAACATGTTTCAATATGATTTCATCATTTAATAACCCATGAAAGGAAATTTGTTAAATATAAATTTTCCCATGATATATCCCATGGAAGGAAAAAATGTTCCATAAACAATATTCCATAAAATCATTAACCATTCAAGTAATAAATATAATGGGTTTTGTTGGATACTTACACTAGTAAGTTATGTATAACATCAATAGTTGTGATATTATATTGAATTTTATTTCATTTTCATATTTTTTCATGAAAAATATGTCATTCCATCTTTGAAACTTCATTTCTAAATCATTAAATATTTTAATTTTTTTAAATAACCGTTATGTGTTATAAATAAATAATTAGAAATCATTAAAAAATTTATTAAAACCTGTAATTTATGCAAAAAAATTTCCTTCAAAATTTTCATTATTTTTCATTTAAAAAATATATTAAATTTTTTAGAATATGTTTTTAAATGAAACTATATTACCTATAGAAGAGAGAGATATCGGCATATTTACTTAGATATAATTATTAATTATCAAAACAATCAATGTTTTAAAAATGGTACCATTGTCTGAATATATCATGAATAACCATAGGAGAATAAATATAATGATAGTTTTTTGAGATAAATCATGGGATTTCAACATTGGATACTTAATCATAAAATTGGATATAAAATGAATGAAAGAGAAATCCAAAATTGTATATTTAAATCAAAATTATTTATTTTTAAAACCACAACAAAACAAATTAATGGAAATTATATCCTCTATATAAAATTAACATGACAAGAATATGTCGACTGTCCCATAGATAATAAATGTGAAATAAAAATCCATTACAATAACTCTATACATCCATCATATTAATAATTTCATGTTAATGTTATCTATGGGGTTATAACAGCATTATATTATCTATATTATTTTATGTGTTATATTTTTCTCCCATTTATTTTAATATTGTTCCATATAATACATAATAAAATCCATGAAATAAATTTCACAGGTATTTAGTTTATATTTATTTATATTAACCCTTAACATTTATTGACATGAAATTAAATAAACATTTCATTGAGTATGTAAATCATGCATACTCAGGAGGACAATTTTATTACTTTATAATTAGATTTTAATAATTAAAAGTAAATATTTTATATTTTCATTATATAATAATGAATATTTCATATATATATATATATATAAAATTTTTATCAATGCCATCATTAATAAATATGATTTAAATCATGAATGAATAATAGTGTTTTATGAGGCCATAGTCTATTGTACACTATAACGATGTTATCATATTTCCAAAAAATAGAGATTGGGATGATATGTGTGATAAAAATATATATAATCATAATAACATAATATATATCATATATTACATATATGAAAATTAAATCCATCATTGAAACTTTCCTCGAGAGGTGGTAATAAAAAATTAATGACATTAGTTCATGAGGCAATAATACACCGTACACACAAATAATGAATTTATAACCCCTTTGAAATAAGTGTAGATTGTTTTAGGTAGTAAAATTATCCTAAAATATATAAAATTATTATATTTAATATCATTTTTATATAATAAATGTATAATAAAAATTTATGTTGGTATTAGATTAAATAAAATTAAAACACTCGTTGATGAGTGTTACATCTTTTTTAGGTATAGTAGTTATGTTATCACTATATCCACTCTTGATTGGAATTATGATAAAATATAACTCTCCAATGATGAGAGGATGGATGTGTTAGAAATTTTTCATTAGACTATGGTATATTATAATTAATAGATATGTTTGAAGTACTAGGGATAGTGAGATCCCTATAATATTTAATGGAGTGGAATACTTATTAATACTAAAAATTATTCACTATAAAGAGGTAAATAGTATAACATTTGGCACAAAATATAATAATAAAATGTGTGGCTCAATGATTATGTCGACCGAAAACACCACAACAAAATAAAATACATGTTTTAATCATTTCATGCCTTGATATCTAAGTATCACTTTTTCACCATTTATCTTTTTTTAATATGGTAACTAGTTATCTAAACCTGGGATATTTATCATTTGAGACCAAATTAGTCTAAAGAAAATAAAATAATTTTTACCCTTGTATTCTAAATATGTTTTCTAGTTAATAAACCAGAAATCAAATTTATTATGTATATTATTTTTAACATAAGTTAAACTATCATTTAAAAACACATCCTTATCCATAATTAGAAAAATAGTTTTTTTACAAGTTAATTGTAAATATATTCATTCTAGTATAAAAAATTGTACACAAATGGACCATATTTAAGGTTAATTTATTTTTAAAAATCGTTTGTGATATGATATGATTTTAATAATTTTATGTTTTTTAATAAAATATCATTTATTATAGATTAATACCAATTTCAATTATTACATTATTAAAATATTTTGTTTTTTAAATTATCAATACAATAATTGAATTATGATATATTGTTTATAAACCAATGTATAATTATGTATGAATATACAAAAAATAAAAAAAAAATTATTCCAATTTAATTCACATTTAATATTTTTTGTATAAATTATTTTACAAAATTATTAATTAAATAATTATTTTGATGAATATTCTAAAACAAATCATAGTAATTATTTCTATACAATTTAAAAAATATATTATAATATAAAAATAATATATATTTTTCCAAATTATGTATATATCCAAACAAAAATTTTTATCCCAATCGCAAGACATTATATATATAATAATAAGAAAACTATTTTTCCATTTTCATTTGTTAAATTATTATATGGGTCATATTCAAAGGAACATGGAAATTTGATTCCATATTTTCAGTAAATATTTTGATGAAGATCTAAATAAACAAATTCAATAAAATTATGATAATATGTTTTTCCATTTTCACTCTTATAATTCTTTTTTAATATCATGTTAATCCATTTTAAAAGTTACCAAGTAACTAGTTTTTTACTGAATTCACTATTAATTTTGGCCAAAAATTATGTTGAGTTTATCATAAAATAAAAATAATAATTATTCCAAATCTTTAATAAATTCCTTCAAAATTAAATTAATTTTTGTTGAAAAATTTAATTTTCAATTAATCATGTAGGCGAAATGAGAATTCATTGTTTTATGTGAAAATAATCGGAAGTTTATAATTTTTTATCTTATTTTAATAAGAAATTGATTCAAATGATATAAATTAGATTAATTCATTTTTAATTTATCTAATTATACATCAAAAAAATGAATATAATAAAATTAATTTTTATAAATTAGTAATGAGTAATATAAAATTTCAATTAAAATTCAATATTTTTAACTATTCATAAAAAACAAACCTTTGTAGAAAACTATTTAAAATTAACCAAATTTTTTTAGATATTCTACATTAATAATTGATTTATTTTTTTAAATTTATTATATAAATGTTTAAAAATTAATTTTTAATATTTTTTATAATATTTCAATCATAGATATTAAAATAATAATATTATTGATAAATATAATGGCTTTAAAAATTTATTATATTATTATGAATGTTTTTTATTTATATTAAAATTGTATCTATAATATCTTTAATTTAGTTATTTGTACACTTATCACAAATATTAGTAGAAAGCATATAACTATGGTGTTTAGATAACAAAATGTCTATTATATCATGGATTTTTGAAAACTTAGTTTAGTGTTTAATGAAAGATAAGACATTTTTGTGTATAGTAAAATATTAACTTGTTGTTTCATTTAACTCAGGATTAATTTGGTGTTTCAGGCAACACAATCTACAATAGAAATTTATTTTATATTAAAAAATTTTCAAAAGGTTGGGGTGTTCCATATTCATTACATAACCTCTAAATATTTTTTCTCTAAAAAAATTGATAATGAAATTTTTCACTAGATACGAGCATTGAATTGTAAACATCTCAATATTATATTGTTCACCATAATGGTTTTGGAACTATGTTCCCCCTACTTCTCTATTTTTCTTGTGAATCCTAGTGGAAATATTCTTGTGAGGTTCGTAAACACTATTCCTCTCATAATCTAGTGGAATTAGGAGAACCTAGAAGATATGTTTTATAAAATTTGAAAAAATTATAATTTAATTTTTATATGGAATCGTATTATTTTATATTTAATTAATTTTTTCAACATATTGATTTCAATTTCATTAACTAACTACTCTCTTCCATCTTACACTCGTAATGTTTTAGGAATATTAATTTAATATAAATAAATCATTCCCCTTTAAAAGATATAGAAGGTGAAATGTCCTTGTATAAGAACCAATTTTCTTTTTCTGCATGATTATTCTATTATAAATAACAGATATCCTAACATAATGATAATTTCAAAAATCCCCACATACCTCCTTTTGGTATCATTACATCCTTCAATTTGTGTATGATGTGGCTAAAACGGAATCGATAATTCAAACACATAGTATCAATTATAACATTTTATATCAATAAATGAAATTATTATACCACCCTTGAAAATATATTCATGTATCAAATTGCTTGTTATCTTAAAAGATCGCAATGATATAATGAATCCTCTTTCAATTACTTATATTAATGAAAACCATATTTTTATTTTATTTATTAATAACCATATCATATAACCTAAAAAATTATACTTATTATACAAAAACTATTTTATTTAAAATATATCCTTTAATATTGGTTTTATAATATCATTTCTCATGGATATTCTTGTTGAAACAATCCATTTATTCCCTCTCATAACCAATTATTTGTAATACACCATTAATAAAATGTATTTATGTAGGAAGGTATCTATAAAATCATTATCTTAATACTCCATGATAATTTAATTTTAATGGCCAATCATGAAATTTTGGAATTTATTCTTTTAAAATATTGCATCTTAGTTACTCTAATTATTTATTGGAAATGGAATTGTAAAGAACCCTTAATACTATTGTTATTTTTATTTAAAATTATATTTTATTTATTTAGACTTCCTTGAATCGTTAGGTATGAAATCATAATTTTTATTACATATTAATTATTTCATATTTTTTCATGATAACTAAATGATTGTTCAAAACCATGTACATGGAACTTATTCAAGACCTAATGGGATCATGATTTGGGGAATAGTGTTTAGTGGGAACCATTAATGTTAGAATTAAATATGTAATCATTAGTTCATTGAAAAACAATCATGGTAGGTTTTTACACGTAGTGCATGACATAGAGGAACTACATTGGGCTACCCTCATGTTGTTATAATTTTGAAATCACGTTTTTCATGTTTGTAAAAAACCATTCCATAATTATGTGAGAAGGTTTTTTATTATAACATAGTCATGTATTTATATATGTTCATGGGTTTCTATACCGTTCAGTAATAATTTGAGCTACAATGGTTTATAAAATAGTGGCATCCTAATTATACCCTCATATGATAAAAGACCCAAATTGAATCTTCTACTCTCCCACTAATGTGATGTTTTCTAAGGATCCTAGGTGTTTTTAATCTTTTAATTACAGTCTATTTTGATAATCATTTTTCAATAATGGGATCATTCTTCGGGGTTTAGTTTTAATTCCAAAAACCCATCACAAAAATATTTATTACCTTTCCTTGTTATAGTTTTTTTGTAAATACTACTTGATTTCAAGGTAATAATTAGTTATAGAATTTATTCTAAAGTTGTGTTGATTCAACATTGCTCCTTCATAATTTCATATTTTTAGGTTATAATCCATCAATGCTAGATGTATTTTGGTATTTCGATTCGATTGATTTAATTATCAGTACATTAATTGGTTGATGAATTTTAAATTATTTATTTTTAAAGTTTATATATATATAATATGTATACCGAATTTTGAAAAAGTATTTGTTAAACAAAATTCATGGAATAAAAAGTTTTCAATTTTTTTATTAAATTCATATAAATTAATTTTTCTTGTGCTAACAATTTTATTTAATTTTGAATATGATTTTCAATTAATTTTTTAGAAAAGTATAAGCCTATTCAAATTTTTATGTTTTAAAGTTGAAATTCACATTTTCAATGGAATTTGATAAATAACGAAGTGTGTTACCCTATTTTGATTATGATATATTTTTAAAATAAATTTTTCAATGATATATAATAGTCTTGACACATCAAGTATATATTTTTGAAGTATTATTTAGAACATTATAAATGAATTTTCTGATTTATGTTGGACCTATTTGATCACCCATATGGATTTCTGTGATGAATTTATATTATAAAAATGTTATTTCTATGCATGTGTTTCTTGGAGTTATGGGAGATTTAGCAATTTTATCTTATTTTGCATAAGATTATTCTTGATTGATTCTGTTACCAAATAAAATTTATATTTTTAATGGGAACCAAGGTGTATGTGTTTGAAAACTATGATTATACTACAGTAGTTCATATCACACATGGTCTACTATCCCCCTATTTTAATTATGAATTTTGTATAGAATAACGTTCCACAGATGTAGCAATTGTTGGATAGTTGGGTGTGATGTGTATATATTTATTAATAAATTTTATCAAAAATTTGATCTAGTGTATTTATTATTACTAGGTTCATCACAGTATAACACATTGGGAGTTTCCCATTATACGTATTCTTTAATCATTGGTTCATGTAGGTGAATAAATTATTATATTTTCCCCCCTGTGATTATTTTCATATGACACCACTCGTATTTTTTTCATTATTTTTCACCATTGGAATATTCGTTCATTAATAATTTATTTATTCACATGTTATAGCTATGATGGTTTTAAATGTATTTAATATATGTTTTTGGAATGGCTTTTCATATCCATATAGAAATGGTTTAATTTATTTTACTTCTGTTGAAATTCCCTCATATCAGTTTTGATATCATAGGAAAATGATATCTCATTAATTATTAACATTCTTGAATAGAAATCCCATCAATAAAAAATAAAATGTGGTCTGAATAATCAAATGAACAATTTTATTATAATTAACAGTTACAAAAAACATGTCTTAAAGAGTTAAAATATGAAAATAGTACTCAAAGTTTTATAAAATTGTAGAAAAAATAATCCAAACTAATATATGACATGTATTTATCATACCTTAGATTTTATCATAGTTTTTATGAATGATCGAAAGTGAACTTTTTAAAAATTATAATTTATTTAAGGTGAATCTACTTTTTAAAAACAAAAAAGTTCCCACGTAGTGTTTTTAAATTCCTAATAAAATAATCAGTGAATATAATATTAAAAATTTAAGAATAAAAAATACATTAATAAGATATTGATGTGTTCCAAAATATTGAAATATTTTTTTTATTTTATTCAAAAGACTTTAAAGAACAAGCACTAAATGGTCCAAGAAACAGAAACGATTTCAGGTTTTCTTTATATCGTTAGTGGTATATCTTTGATTAATTTTTAACATGAATGAATATAACATATATAAATATAATATATAAGATATGAAATAAGTTCCAAAATATATGTTCATTTCAATGATGTGGAAAAAATAACGCTAGATGTAGAATAAAATATAAATTTTAAAAAAAAGTAGAAATAGAATCCATATCCTTGGGAATATTAGTTAAATTCATAAATAAATAAAAAAATAAAACTATATATTATAAAATGTAATGATAAATAAATATATATATAATTATAAAAACAAGAATTTGATCATGGAATATCACGATTGTTGGGGCGTGGAGCCCAGCGCTGCAAGCGGAAGTCATCGTTACAGAAACACAGAAGAGGAGAGAAGATTTCACCCGATGGCTTTTTATCACCCGAAGGAATTTTACACATCACACCCGAAGGCCTTTTTTTATAACAAAACACCGACACCATGACCATAGTATTTTGTTGTACCGCCGATCATCGCAACCGGGACACGCCGCTTGATCTCCAAAAACAAGAGGACTTTCGATACATGGCATTGTCATCGTCTCTACTTCATTCGCACCATCTTCACTTCGTACCGGTTACCGCAAATGCGGCAACCCCTTCTCCGCTCTCTCTTGGTGGCTACATATTTGTTATCCCCACGTTCCAAAACATGCCACCACATCTTCTTATATAGACACACAACCCATATCTCCATTAATGCAGTCAACATTCGTTATTCCATCATTAATTCAACCAATTAATATTGGAATTAACTCTTCATTAATTTTGGGAGAAAATCCTCCATTAATGTTGAGAAAATTCAACCATTAATATTTTATATCTCCTCATTATTTAAATTTTAAATCAATTAACTCCCAAAAATCTCAACCTTGATTTAAAATTAAAATACTCCAAAGTCATCTCCACCATCTGGGCCTCTGTGATTTCCAACTCCACCATGCTCTGAATGTCACCCAATGAACGGAACACGCCCCATGATACCGACGGCCAAGAAGACTTTCGATATTCCAGCAACACTGCTAATACCGCCGCCATTTTCCGATGACATCCAAGTCGTTGATAAGCTGCTCCACCAGATTCCTTCCACCATGTTCTGCAACCGAACACTTCAACCAATCCCTCTGATACCACCGTTGGGACGCGGATCCCGGCGCCGCAGCGGAAGTAGTCGTTGCAGAAAACATAGGAAAGGATAATATTTCACCAGAATGCCTTTTTATCACCCGAAGGAATTTTACACATCACACTCGAAGGCCTTTTACACATCACACCCAAAGGCCTTTTTTTACAACACAACACCGACACCATGAGCATACAATTTTGTTGTACCGCCGATCATCGCAACCGGGACACACTTCTTGATCTCCACAACCAAGAGGACTTTCGATACATGGCATTGTCATCATCTCTACTTCATTCGCACCATCTTCGCTTCGTACCGGTTACCGCAAACGCGGAAACCCCTTCGCCGCTCTCTCTTGGTGGATACATCTTTGTCAGCCCCAGGTTCCAAAACATGCCACTGCATCTTCTTATATAGACTCACAGTCCATATCTCCTTTAATGCGGTCAACATTCGTTATTCCATCATTAATTCCACCAATTAATATTGGAATCCACTCTTCATTAATGTTGGTAGAAAATCCTCCAATAATTTTGATAAAATCTAACCATTAATATTTTATCTCTCCTAATTATTTAAATTTTAAATCAATTAACTCCCAACAACGATATCATAAGTCATTATTCATGGAATGGTTTTTTAGATGTAAGAATTAAAAAAACATTAATCTAAAGTTTTTTATTATGAAATGACTCTTTGATTAATTTTTTAGATACATTTATGTATAACAAAGAAATTATTATGATTATGATAAAATTCAGTTTGGATTTAATTGCGGTCTATTGATAAATGTAATATATTAATCAAAAATATATTTAATATTATTTCACAAGACATTTGTGGTCATTTTTCTATGTTTTAACCCTTTTACGAACATTTTTTACATTTAATTAATTAGAAACATCCATTTAGTGATCTGTATTCTATAACAATAATTAAAAATTTGAAGTACATGAATTTTATTATAATTTAAATAATTATTATGGACTTTTTCATTATTTTTCTCCAATTTGATTCATATTATTAACTTATAAATCATAGAAAACAAAATTCATCCAAATTTATGTAAAAATGAATTTGGAATTATAGGTGGTCAGTTCCTTCAAGTAAAAAAATTAAATGGATTTTTTCTGGATTTTTAAATAATATAAGGTTATTTTATAAGTTATTCCTATTAGATTCATGTTTTTATAGATATTTAAGTCTAATTAAACTGTACAATCGTCAATAATGACCATGCCACACTACAGATTAAAATTTGGTCAATTCATGCATTTCAATAAATTTCATCCCTATATGAAAAATTATACATGGTTTCGACCCCAGTTTTTTAACATTAATTCCAAGTAACACTTTCCATGAAATATTTGTGTCGGTCCGACATGTTCATTGTTTATAAATTTGAAAAATGACTCAAATATTATTTTCCATTGTTTTTAAATCTACTTATGCTCATTTGATTGATTTTAGACCCTTTCTATGATATTATCAGTTTATGTATAATAACATTATAAATGGAAAATTTGCAAATATAATTTTGAAATATGAAACTGACTTGATATAGATTTTAATTTTTGAAAAAAGGGACAAAATTATTTTCATTTCTGAAACCAAACCCAACGTAGTTTTTATGGAGGAACAAGAATTCAAATGTAATATTTTTAATTATTATAATACATTTAATTAAAAAATAAATGATATAATTCTTTAATTCTTGTGAATAACTACATTTGATTATTATTCTTATCTATTAACATGTGTTTAACTTCAAAACCATTCTAATAATTAATCCACATAAATAAAGAGGTAAAAAATAAAATAACCCTCAATTATAAATATAAATAAATTAAAATTATAAATTATTTACCCTATGAATCGTTACCCCAAAATTATTTGTCCATTTTAACTTTCATCGGATGAAGGATGAATAATATTTAAAAAGTAATTTCATTAATTTTTTTATAATAGATAATTATTTTCACCTTCAATTAATTACCTAAATATAATTTCATTACATAAATGAATTATAAAAATAAAATATCCATTATTATCATAACAAACCTCATATATTTAAGGGGATCGTCATTTAATATATCGATCCCACTTAATGATGAGTTAAATAAATCCAAAAAAACATCTAAATGATAAAATAAAAAAAACAGATACATAAAAGCGATCAACATAATAAGAAAGAAATCACAAACATAAATTTTATTAATGAGTGAAGACCCAGATTATACATAATAGGAAGATAGTGGGTGATGATACAACAATAGTTAAACTCTTACACAATAAATTTTTATTACTTGCCTACCGTGAATTAAAACCAAATTCAATGATATATTATAGGATCCAATAATGTTCACTTTTATAAGAAGATGAAATTTTGATTTTGATTGAACAAGAAAATAAAAATATGTTTCTTTATTTTCAGGCATCGATGCCTCATATTTCATATCTTTCAAATATTGTAACAAACGATGAATGGATTCAATTAATATATCGCTCCCACTCCTGTGTCTGCTAGACATGTTATACATTTTTTTTGTTTGGATGTTGTGAGTTAGTGTAGTCTAAGAAACTAGTTTGAATTATGTTAGTTGGGTAATGATTCTTTTAACGTGGGTCTCCATGGTTGTTGGGTATTTTCTAAGAAAACCGGGATTGATAATATGATTTATATGATGGGTTTGTACAATGATTAGTGTATGTATAACCTCAGATTAAATGAGGATTATTTTTTCCATTGTCGAGTTAGAGAATGCGTGGTAAGATGGTCTCATTGGTCATTCTATATAAATATGTATATTAAACCCTACAACATGGTTCATGCTACCGATAAATATTATTAATATACATTCCTTCAAATATCACCAAAATATAACCTTCTGTTTCCATGATCTATTCTTACATGGGTCATTCTTACAAAAAAACCCCAATCAAAGAACAATTGAATCTTCAATAATAAAAATTTCACTAATACAACTTCTGTAGTGAATTCATAATCCATAAAACATCTAATAATCCTAAATTTTCTAGTATTCAAAATGCATGTACCTTGTTCTTAAACAGTTATAACCATCTGGAAGGAATATAGCAACCATGTTAAGAATTAATCACCCACACCCCTCCATTCATAAATTACTGTTAAATATGATTCCATGTTTATATAATTGACTAGTCCCATACTACCATTCTAAAATGCATGGACACCAGCTCAAACATCCAAAAAACAATGACCCTATTCATTTAAGAACTCCAATATTATATCTATTTATTTCATTGATCAGCACTAAATTAATATAAAAGATCCAAGATACCAATATTAAAATTTATTTTGGTTCTAATAAGAGAATGAATTACAATCTGGAATTATAGATATGGAACAAAGATCCAAAATAAATCAAACAAGATCAACTATTTTTTATAGATAAAAATCATAAATTGAATCAAATAGTAATAAAACCCATTGTAATAACTGAGAAGATGGTTGATGATGATTTCACAACATTTCAATATAAAAACTACATTTTATTCTTTATGGATTTATAATTTTTAAAACCCATTTCAAAATAATATTCATGGATCCCATATAAATTTATTTACTTCCTTTTTCAATATCACTTTGCTCTAATAAATAAATTCATCTTTTGAGTCTACATTTCAATTTCCTACATCTATTGAAATAAAATGATTAATTATTGACGCATATAAGAGTCTGTTGATTCTACATTTCCATCATTTTCATCTAAAAGATCATGGTTGAACTATTTTATGTGAATTAAAATATTCCCACTTCCTAAAACACATCCTAATAAACAATAATTGTAATTTCATTCAGAATATGATCCATTGAGTCAATGAATATCTATTTCCCAACATCGTCCTATAAAAAAATTAATTCCTCACCAGTCCGGATATATAATTGTATTTAATTTTCCTTCGGGATAAATGATATTAGGATATTCTTGTAGTCATGTTGTGTTCCCTTTGTCAGGGTTCGGAAAACCATCCCATAACACCGACAATAGGTATACAAAATCTCATACTACATTTCCATAAATTATTATGTGAACACAACTACCAAAAATATATAAACTTGAAACTACTAATGGTAATATAGTTTCAAATAATGCATGCTATTTAAATTGATTGTGAATACAAATAATAGTTTTTAGAAAAATATAGAATTCCAAAATAAAATGTAATTTTCCCAAAAATAATAATAGGTTTTAAACAAAATTCAAAATAGATTCACTTTATAGATCATCATTTCATTATAGAAAAAAATTATAGAATTATTTTAATTGTAAATGATGAAATCTAAAAAATATAATACTCTTTATTTGAATGTAATAATGAATATAAACTATTTTAAATAAAAATCAATTAAACATTATCAATAATTTATTTTCACAATTGATATTTTATATAAATGTATTTCAGATAGAGGGTTATAATATTTGTCACAAGTGAACCTAAAATTAAAGAAAAAACTATTAGTTTTAGATAGAAATTATCTTACAACAAATGTATGAAAAATATAGTTTGATCAAATAAATGAATAATGGATGTAGTAGTAATAAAGACCTATAAATAAAACATGCAGTTAATTACAATTTTAATATCTAAATATAGAAGAAATATAAAATCTCTTTACAATAGAATATTGAATTAAAAATATACATTAAACCACAAAGCCTAATTGTAAATGATAAAAACTGATCAAAAAATTGAAAAATAATTTAAAATAATGCATAAATATATCATATGAATAAAGGATTAAAAATTTTTTTGGAGTGAATTATAATTATTTTCACCAATTTCTATGAAAATAGTCACATAAAATCAATCCCAGATGAAATATATAAGCCAATATAATCTAATTTATTATTTAAATTTTACAAATAAATAAATATATTCATGGCATATGATCTAATCCTCATGAGACTATATCATGTCTATAATCCCAGTAATTCCTTAATTCCATTCAATTAGTTTGTGAAAATTAAAATTAAAACACATAATTAATGTCTAGAATTAAATAAGAAAGTTGAAATTTTCACTAGATTTATTTTTATTTTAAATGATTTGAAACTGATATAAAAAATGACTATTATGAATCTCATTTATAAACAGATAATTAAATACAATCATTATAGTTTCTATAAAATATTTGTTTAATATAATTGTGTGAGGAAATGTAGAATATTAAATATTTAATTGGATTCTTAAAATATAATAAAAAGTCTAAATCCATAAAATATTCAATTAAAAATATAATATCATATTCAATGAACATGAATATACAATTTATTTTATAATTTTCTAGTCCCCCAAATTACCGTTATGAAATAAATATTAAAAAATAATTGATTGCTTTCATTTAAGATATTCCTAATGAAGAGATTGTGACAATCACAATTCCATGGTTTTTTAATTGTATCCCCATTAAGGATAATCTATTAGATAGATTTATATTTTGAATCCCATTTAAATATTCTAACCATAATAAAAAATAAAGTGTTTTCTAGAAATGGAAAGGTAATTAATCCTACAAAATAAATGTAATGATGCCAACCCCCAAAGGAACTCCTCCAAAGATAGTAATGATAAATGGATATAATAAATCCAAAAAACAACTACTAATAGGATATGGGATAGAAAAAGCACTATGGGGGTACCACACACTAAAATGAGAGGCATTACCCATTTCGATTGTAGAAATGAGGGTGAGAAGATAGAAACACCCAATAACAGTTTATCAATATCAATTTAACTAAATAACCAATGTACATGAATTTTATTTGTATAAAAATATATTCGAATAAATATATACTATAACTACTTAAATGGAATGCCTCTATAGTGACCTCTAACCCAAATAGATCTTAAAAAACGCCCCGATAATGTAATTTAAATTTGGATCTGCATCCAACCATGAAAACCTTGAAAAAATTATATATATATATATATATATGTTCATAATTATATAGATGCTTAGTATAATTCATCCTAATACCTCTCAATAATGTTTTTGAAGAAACATATTTAACCCTAGTGAGTAAAAATTGAATCTAAATAATTGTATAAACATATATTATGTTCCTCTCCATTTATAACTAATAATCATTCACATAATATAACATATATGTGACAATATTATATCATTTCTAGTATCAAATGATGGCATGACAGCATATCTACACCACTATTTTTCCTCTCTGTCACAGTTTTTTTACATCTTGATCATTATTTCTCCGAAAAATAGCTTTCCCAAATACCAATGGGATAATTTAAAATATCATTCAATCCATGAATCACATAATCACCTCATCCCATACAATGCACACCATGCATCACAACATTTGATAAACCAATTCACATAACCAGATAGTAAATAAGTGGTTTCTAAGAGACAAAACAACACATATGTTGTGTATTGTACCACATTCCACTATAACCTATACACAACATACCTATAATAACAATTAGAATATTATATCGAGATTTATATGTTTGTGAAATAATAAAACTCTTATACATTCATATAAAAACATATACTATGAATGATAACCCTTGTGTATACCATCACAAAAACTACCACAAGAAGGGAGTATGGACATAGAGGTTAGTCATCCATCTTTTTCTCACTAACTTGGAATATTCAAAATACACCATTTATAGTCCATTTGACATTAATCATGTTGTATGGGTAAAATATAATGTTAAAAACTAACATGATCTAATTAGATATTGTCAGCACAATGAGAGAAACCTCAAATCCATAGAATCATATGCCACTAACAGTGCATAGGAATCATTTCTCCATCATTATTGGACTAATTATTAAATAACCATACATGAATCAATATTCAATTATTTATTCATTAAATTAATTAATCATTGGTTAATCATTTCCAATATCATATCTAGTATTTACATTTTTATTATCTAATATTGTTTCAAAGAAGAGTATTAACTCATTTAATGTATAAAGAAGTATGTCATTATCATAAGGAACCATCATAAACCATCCAAATTTTTTCAATAATTAAATTATCATTTCAATAAATATTGGGTACACTAGATCTCAACAAGGGATAAAAAAAATTTGCAATCAAATTTTATATAATAAATCATCAAATCATAGTTTGTAACATATTATATAAATAAAATTCATCCAACATACCATTATATAATAATCTTCATTATCATGCATGAATCCTAAGATTCAAAATAGTTATGTGAAATGAATTATTTATCATGTTCTGTTAGTTCGAGTGTCATCCCTGACACCAATACACATAATATCACAACTATTATTTATTTCACATAGCACCTTCCATTAAATTATTTTCATATATCAATAATATAAATTGTAATTATATAAAACATTTTGTTTTCATAACATTGTATCATTACTATATTTAGAATGTAAATTAATTAACAATCATATATAGCATTTCATAAAAAATTGATATTCATAACGCAAAATATAGTAATTATATGAGGAGAAAAAATATATATCTCAAATGCATGTGATCAGAAATCCTAAAAATTAATTCTAAAATATGAACACATTCACATGTCATAATATTTATGGTTCCTAGAATTTAATTAAATTCCAATAAATTTTAATATTCTTATTGAAGAAGAATAATTTTACAAATGAAATTCCATTTTTCAAAAATTTATAATCACAATGGAAAATGTTATTTGTAATTTCAATTTTCCTAAATTATCTTTTCTATATAGCAATTTAACCAATGAGTTTAATATTAATCATATTTTTTCAATATAAACTAAATTTATTCTTTCATGTAATTGATATAAAAATATAAGTAATAAATTCCATACATACATAGAATGATGGGAAATTATAGAGGCACTCAAATTAATAGGAATAAATTAATTATTATCAAATAAAAAAACCTTCAGTTGCATTTAGTACACAAGTAAATTCATATGTGCCATTTCCACCACAAAATTTATAAGATCCACAAGTGTTTACAACAATTTCAACAACTACAAACATTATGGAATTGTACCACGACATCAAAAATATCCCGATAAGATATTTTTCAGGTTGTTTTTGTTCATAAAACTGACTTACTACAAACATTATTCACCTCTAATGTGTTTTATTTACAAAATCCATTTATACCCTTCCAGGGACTATATTATAGAATGCGGAGGAATTTTGACAATGGATATTTTAGAGAGGTGCAATATCCAAGTGTGTCTCCAATCCTATTCCAACTTAACCAATTTTTGATTGGATATATTATACTCCTGGTTTCAATACTGCTTGAAAATTTTTTATCTAGACATTTTACAGACTTATATGTAATAACACCATTTTAAAAACACAATACGGGGATCAAAGCACCCTCGTCTAGGGTTTAGTGAACATAAAAACTGATAAAACATTTCAAATACTTTTAATCAACACCACTCTTCTTGAAACCACACTACAATGGAATAGAATATTGAGACCATTATAGTTGATAACTATAATATGATATTTTCTAAACCATTTTAATGTTCAATGAAATTTTAATTTATAATTTTTACATATTAATAATTATATGATAATGTTTCAATTAATTGATAATGAAATGTTAATTCTAACAACATTTTTATAAGACAACAATGATGGGGCCTCACATCAATAACATTTTTATAGGAAAAATTCGGATGTACTGGGAGAAAAGAAATGAAAATCACTATATTTTTTCATGAAAATTAACACTAAAATATTGAATCTAGATTACATCCTTAAAAATATTATTCGAAGGATAAACAAATACATAATTAATAAGTATATCTACTTTCATGGATAGAAAATATTGTTCTAAGGAAAATATATTACGTGATGTATTATAAAACATATATTAATGATTATAATAAATAGTCATTTGATTTAAAATTATAAACATATGAGAATAAATATTGTAAAAAAGAATTATATACCAATATGTATATAATAATATTTAAAAACATAATTTAAATTTTATGAACACAAATAATAAAAAAATGTATCACATTTTATTTAATTTATATTCCCTAAAACCCATCATATTGGGATGTATCCAAATGTGAATCCTTGAATAAAATTCCTGAATTATTTTTAACATTTATGTGGATTCTTCTGAGTAGTTATCCTACAAAATAAAATTTATTTTAGAATATAGATAAATTTTGGATCGATTAATGAAACTATGTTTTTCATCCTTAGAGTATCCTATAATAAAAATAATATTCATATATATCATGGGATGCATCCTTTGTGGGAAAAAAATTATTTCCTGGTTATGTGTTATTGGATTCCTATTTATATTGAATACATGGCATATATTTTTTGTTTGATAAGCCTATTTCCTACATAAATTTTAGATTAATATTTTATAAATGATAATATAATAATTTATTATCACAAGTCTTCATGATAACATTCATGTTTCAGTTAAATAATAACCATGAGGTATGAGTGATCATCCTTTATAGAATTAGGATGTGTGAATCGCTACGTCATATGTCGTGAATGATGTTGTTATGATTAAGAAGATAATTGGGAACATGGGTAGGTTCTGTTTTTGGGAGAAATAAAGCTCTAAAATTACATAAATAGAGTTATTTATCTAGTAAAGGAGACATAGTATCATAATATGACCAAACACATCTACAAATGGGGATTTTAACAACATACTAGCACAAATAGATCACTACTATGTAATTTTTTTAAAATTTATAAAGAGAGGGATATAAACACAACTAGAAAAAAGTACAGTAATTAAACAAACTTATTTCATTTTTTTGGTATTTTTATGCTTGTTTCTAATGTTAAATATTTATTAAAATATTTATGTCCTTAATTAAGTCAATATTTTTCATCTTATTGATGTTTATCACAATATTTTATTTAAATGATTGTCAATGATATTTTTACTATGATTTAATGATAATATAAAGTTTTTTATGATATTGGTTGCATGACACATGTTTTTTAACATACATTCATTCCCACATATGAGAAATTAAATGTTGATTATGATAGTACTATTTCATATAAATTGGTGGCCATCTTCGTGGATATGACCCATTAATGCACGTTATTAATTACTTTTAAATAAATTATTGAATATTTTTTTGATATTCTGACTAGCCTCCACTTTGGATTGACTATTGGTTCATTCATTACCATCAAAAAATAATTTCCAATGATATTCTTATAATTCCACAATAATATGAGGTTATTCAATATGTTTTATCCATGTGAAACATTTTTTAAATTGTAATGCATGAAACACACATTTTTATCATTCAAAAAAACCCACATGACAATTTTGGGTTTTTATAATCACACATGACATAGATAAAATGATTGTAATTGTTATATGATTCCTTTATAGTCAAATAAAATTTATTGGTTTTTAATGTAATGAAAAAACCCTTCCTTCTAAATATTCTCAATATTTTAAGTGATTTTCAGGAGATAAGAGATGAATCTCAGTGACATTTTGAGGCTCTGGGAAAATCGATATTGATATAATAAATATAAAAAGTATATAATATCAAAATAATATATTTTTTTAGAATAATAATTTATTAAAACGTGAAATTATAATCGGATTGAGAACATTAAATCTTTATTGAATATAGAACACATGTTTTACACAAGATTCTACATAATCTATTTCATTTTATAGTGACTGACATGAGATCTGTAATCGTTGGAATTTAAATTTAATAAATGATTTAATTTATATAGTTTTTATAATTAAGAATAAACCAAAACCATTATATTTATTTATGTTCTTACAAAAAATACCTCAGGTTATCCTCATAGGCCTAGGGATTGAGAGGAAATCTATTGAAAGACCATTTGGGAAAATAAATGATGGATCATGGATTGGAAATTAGTCTGTAAACCCAATCTTATGGATCTCATCTAGAAACAATGATGTGGACATCTCCTTCACAATGTTGAATCCAGACATAATGTATTTTTTATCAATATTTTAATCTACATTTTTATACAATCATTAATGATAATATATTAGAATAAAATATTGATTCCTCGGTCAATCATGTTTTTATTAGTGGGTTTTCATCTTGGTATTTGTAAATTAATGATATTTGATTATTTTTTGTTTGTTTTTTTAATATTTTTAATTAGAATTAATTTATTACATCATGACCATTAACTATACTATTTAATTCTTGTTTTGATTTTGTATTTCATCCCAAGTTTTTTTGAAGTTTATCGATGGACTTATCCTCTAATGATGTCTGATAATTGATTGGTTATTTGCTCTAAAACAGAATACCACAACTCGTTTAGGTTCATGGGTATTGAATTGATCGATGTGTGATAGAAATGATAGATTATTAGAGGTGTATTATGTATAAAATGGTGGTTCCTTATTTTATGGTACAGTGTGCCTCAATAACATGGTGAGTTAGCAGCCAATTACTAAGTGATTTTCAATGCCAAAATTCTGCCAAGATCATCATCAAGGTTTATTCAACCATGCTCATAATTTTTTGTGTGAGATTGGAAGAAGTATTTATGGAATTATCATTAGAGGTAGATTGGTTAAGGATCTATTTTTTAAAAAGAATATTATATGGAAAATATATAGACTGGACAAGGAATGTTGTGTAGTCCCCTCTTGTATTTCTAGGGTTACATGTTGTGAATCATAAAAAACACTATGATACTCTTATACAATTCCAAAGGACCTATAGATGGAATCTCACTATGTACCGATATGTTAGATGGGAGTGAACATGAATTGGAAAAATAGGATGACCAGAAGACATGATAATTACTAGATAAATATATAATAATTGGTATAAGGGAATTACCAAAGTACACTACAACAACCCAGAGTATATGGTCACATACTAGTGTACATTTACTCGAGCAGGAAACGCATTCTGATTGTTGATAAAACCTCCACATGAATTTAATTTTCTTAATTACATGCCATGAATGCGGTAAAGGATATTATTTTGAAGATATAGAGAAATAAGAAGGCTTGGGGAAGATATGACACATCATGTACTCCATTTAAACACCATGTACAATATCTTGGTAATGTTGCGGCTATGTGACTATTCATTATGGACATGTTCTAGTTGAATGTGTTCCAATTGTTCATACCCATGAGGGAATATTTATTTATTACATACTACACATATTACATGTTCCCCTCAATGTAATTTTATTCAAAAGGATTTCACAGAAAACTCCATGTGAACCAAGATGTGATCCTCTATAATTTCTTTATCATCACAATGTAGCATTTGGGGAACCATTATGATATAAATATATGGGTGTATGATTCTTTAATTATATGTTTATATTAGATATTGTATCATATGTTCCATATACAGTAGGAGATATAAAATATCTATGTATCATTATCAATATCATTATAGTGGGTAATTCTTCAAGGGTTGGCCGAAAGAGAATTACCCCTCAGAGGAGTACTATCAGTAATGGGATTATCATGGTGTTACATCCATCATATTATTGACACCTTGAAACCAAAAGATAAATGGTAGGATAGAAGTATAGTCTAGACCTCTTTGAGACATACTGCATATTAATTTAAGTTTTTATTATTTATATGTCTCATATTCTGATTTATATTTATTCAAAATGGGTTTTTTGCTACTCTCATGATGCATTATGTAATGTTTTTTCAGGTGGTACCACTTTATATTCTTATAATCACTACTACATGGAATCTCCCACAACATTTCATTTCATGTACAAGAATTATAAAATTTGATGACGTCATTTGTGGACCAGGAAAATGGGGAGATCATATGAGATTGATAGAAAATGATTCGTACTTAGCTCTTCATTTGATTGTAGAACCATGTTTAATTGTGATGGAAAATTTTCAATTTAATGTGGTATTGTAATTGAAAAATTACTCGTACCCATAATGTTTCCATGAATTAATATGGGATAGATTATATAACATAAATATTGGTTATTATGTTTTACGTTTTAGTATTATATGGGTTTTTTTAGATGTGTGTGAGTGTACATGTACATAGTTAAAGTCCTCCAACGTTTTTGATATTCTTATATAGAGATTGTCACCAACCCATGTTCTATTGAATGTTGAATTTTTGTGTCACACATGGATTACCACATGGCAGGGGGAACTCATTTTATTGTTTCATAAAAGAGTGATATCCAACTAGTGTTCATCTCAAGACCAATGTTTTGAGACTTATTAGGGATGAGTTAGGTTTTCAAAAGTAGGGGAAATGATAATGTCTAACAACCGGGTCCTGGTTATAGCACAGGCACCCCGCCTTTACATGGCCGTCGCGTCCTGGCCCACCAGGTACCACCAGATGCCCCGCAGACACGTGGGGCCCACCCCAGGGTCCACCCACGTGCCTGAACGGGTCATCTGACTAATGATAGTCCCCACAGGCCAACACATGTCCTTTCCAGTGTACTTTTTCCTCACTCACACACACCCTGGGGAACATCCCAGAGGGTCACCCATCCTAATCACTAGTCCAAGCCAAGCACGCTTAACTGTAGAGTTCTAATCAGACAGGCTCCCGAAAAGGAAGGTGCACCTTGTCGACATGTGTCATATCATTTAGTCATTTAACCCTTTATCATTTGGGGATGTTACATTCACCCCCCTTTTAGAGCACAACGCCCTCGTTGTGGGCCCTACATCTAAACCTAGGCAGTGCACCGCGCACTTAAGGCTGGGTTCCTCCTTTGATACCAAATGTGACAACCGGGTCCCGGTTAAAGCACAGCCACCCCGCCTTAACATGGTCGTCAGGTCCTGGCCCACCAGGTACCACCAGTTGCCCCGCAGACACGTAGGGTCCACCCCACGGTCCACCCACGTGCCTGAACGGGTCATCTGACTAATGGTAGTCCCCACAGGCCAACACATGTACTCTCCAGTGTACTTTGTCCTCACTCGCACACACCCTGTGGAACGTCCCAGAGGGTCACCCATCCTGATCACTACTCCAAGCCATGTACGCTTAACTGTGGAGTTCTAATCAGATAGGCTCCCGAAAAGGAAGGTGCACCTTGTTGACATGAGTCATATCATTTAGTCATTTAACCCTTTATCATTTGGGGATGTTACATAATGTGTATCTATTTTGTATCTCAAGATGTATAATATTGTGTTGGAGTGGTGGTTAACATATCATTTCACCATAACATTGATAACCTACACATTGACTCTATATATGTAGGCACTGTATAAAAAAAATATTATATTATTTGTATTGTAATTGGCTGTTATTTTATTGTCCGTCGTCAGTTTTATCCAATTAGATGATAAATTGTTCTATAACATCCATATAGTGATTATTTAATATGCGGATTCAAAATGAGGACTAAAAAATGTAAATAATTCTAGGAATATGGCCCTTTATATTTTATATGTTTTTTCAATTTCTTCAATGTTTTATTACAATCAAAATAAATTAGATATTAGTTTTAGAATCATCAAAAAACAAAAAAATTGATGAACACTCACACTATTGGGTTTTATTTTATTTACCACCATTAAAACCATATTCAAATATAATTTCAAGGATTTAATAACATTTATATAAAATCCATTTTAAATACCTCTACATATCCTCGAGGTTCAATTAGGAATTGGTTACATAGTACCATATCAAAAAAAATTATCAAAATAAAATTTTTGAAAAGGAAAACAATAATAGAAAACCCATTTAGAATATTCTACAATCACTAGTGGTAGGACATGAATGATCCAATTAATGGATTTTGAAATAAACAATCAAAAAAAATTCTACCTAATTCAAGTTGAATTCTAATTAGTGTAGAATTTATAACTTTTATTAATTAATATATATTTTCGAAACACAGTCACATAAAAATTTTTATTCTTGATCAAACTGAACTAATGTAATATTCTTTTCACGTTTTCTTCATTTAGATTCATGGATCAATATATCTTCTTATATACTATTATATTCAGGGTTATTGGTTCACATGGCCTTTTCGTACCACCCGTAGATAGTCTACACTCACTGATATAAGATGTGCATCATGGATTACTCTAACAACATAACATTAAAAATTGAAACCAATAACATAGATCGATAATATTATTTCTTATCAAATAAATGAATTATATAAATTAGGAACAAAATTAGTAGTTTTTTTGAATAATTATTATTCCTTAATAATGTATATGTTTTAAAAAAATGACAGAAATGTGTTACTATAATTAAAAATAGAATCAATGTTCTGATCTTCCAGATCCAAACTAATTAGTAGAAGAAAAAAATTAATATTATACAACATTAAAAAAATAATATACAAAATAAAAAATTTATATTTTAATAAAATTTATTACTAACCCATTGTAACCACTGTGAAGTATATAACTCATGACAATAGAGAAGTTAAACACTATTACTATTGTTTCTACTTATGTGATTACCATCCCTTAAATACAAATTTTAATTCTAGATTCATGTGTTTAATGTAGTTCACATACATACTAATAAGTAACAATAATTATAATGGAATGAGTAAATAAAAAATATTTACCTCATTTTTATTCATAGTGGACTCCAATTTACCAATTTGATCTTGTTGTAACATATTGTGCAACGGATTATAGGAATCTATCTTTATATCTCAATCATTCAACTGAGTGCTACAACATTTCCGCATCATTTTTTGATGTTTTGATGTATAGGTAACGTGACGTAATAATAAAAATATGTAAGGCTTATGTGAGGTTGTAAATACAAGTTTGGTAATTTTGTGTCCATTTTTCTAAGGATTTGGGAATATTGGTCTAGGATTTAAATTTTTTATTATGGGATGAGTTAGTATCATGAGTCATTTGTGAATAACATGGGCTTATATGAGGGTTAATATTCCTAATGTCATCATTGAGAAATCCTATAATGTTAGTCCCACAGATCATAATAAAAAAATCTTGTTCTTGAACCCTACAACTTAGGTCAAACTAGCCACATTCTGTCGTAAAAAAATTATTCACAATAACACAAAAATGTAAAAATCTCTATTCACAAGATACTATGACATCTGTAATCATTGTAGTAACTAAACTGAAATTATCCCAACTATAAACCCCATATATAGACCCATCATGAATCAATATTCCAATTTAAACATACATATAATGGTTTAATTATATATCATTTAATTAGTTATGTTCAGTTTGGTTAAACATATACTCCCCTAATCATATTTATCTTCATATATTATAGCGTATACTATAGAAAGTAATAATGTGAATAATCTCATTCCTATCATTACTGGTTTTAGTTATTTACAACATAATTTTATGACATCATAAAACATTTACATAATTATGATTTAATTTTCCACAGTTTCTTGCATCAAATGAATTTTAATTCATCCCATTATATAATATATAACATGTTTTTTATAATTATTCCCTCAAAATTTAGTAGAAAAACATAAATTGTACATCATAAAATTAATAGATTATGTATTTATCATATTTTATTTCCTTTAAGATAATTTTTGATGATGTATTATAAGTTTTTAGCCTAATTATTTTTCTAATGATTCCAATAAATTTGTAATAGAATGTGATTTTCCATTATCAGATATTAAGATTTTAATGTAGACAACACATATATTTTCAAAATAATATTTAGAAAAGAAGATTATTTTTGTAACCTTATACAACTAAAATACAGTTAAAATTTTAAAATTCACCCAATATATATCGAATGTGGAATTTCACAATACATATAAAAGTAATTAATAAAAAGGTTAGATAATCAACATATTTTTCTTTTATGTACTTGATGAAAATCCTAAAAATAAATACATTAATCTATTTTTCTTCAAGTGATTCACTAGTTGCTTGGTTCTAAAATTTAATCAAATTGATATTCCTAATTAAAATATTGATCAAGAATCATTAGATGTATATGAGATATGATGTTTAATAGTGAATTGACAAGAAATAATTTGGTTTAAACAATATAGAAAACTCTTCAATTTAATAACTATTTTACTCATTGCTTTTTTAATGAAATACAGTGAAATTTTTTGTCAGATTGGGAAGGTTGAATTTTTTTTGTTAGATGTATAATAATTAATCTCCAAATATAAAACAATCATTATTTTAAATATTCAATATTAATTCAATCATATTAATAAATTAATATTATGTAGATATGATGTATTAGATAATTAAATTACACTTAATCAGTTGATAAAATAATATCATGTCATTTTTTATGTCATCCATATAATAAAAAAATAGTTTCATTGTATAGTGTGATACAAGAAAATCAATATTATAATTTTAATAAATAGTCACAAAATATGATTATAATACATAATTATGTATTAATTTTTAAAATTTTACATTCCTTAATAATAGGATATTTCATTATCTCTAGTTTTTTTATTCAAAAATGACACACATTAATCATCATGATGTTAACGCTATGCGTAGGAAGTATCTTTTCATGTCGGTCAATTTTATAAACATTTTCAACAAATTTAATATTTTTTATGTATTTTAATTTAATTTATTATAATTAGAAATAATTTTAACATAAATAAGAAAACCCATACCATACATAAAAAATTGATAATTGTATAATATAATTTTAAAATCTGTTTCCCCAGAGGATCGAAAATATGATGAAAAAATGTAAAAGCAATTATAATTTCACCCACATTTCACGAAAACAATATACAGATAAATGATAAACAATTCACATATAACACCCATGGAATCATTGCGGATTCCTATCCTCCCATCAAAAAATTATCCATATATAATATATTTACCATTCCTCTCGTTGGTGATCCATGTAGCTCAATGACAAAATATCTCGTAATGATAGGACATCGAGGTTCTCCTTGATCAAAACCATCTCCAAACCCTTGAAAAGAATTGGCTAGCCACCAATAAATTTAAAAATAATGTACAACCATTTAGGGTTCTAAATTCCCCATCTATGGGATTTTGTAAACTATCATCATGAACAACGGATTGTATAACAATGGACACTAGAGTAGTCGTGGAGTACACCAACCACCAAGAGTAACTCCATATACAATGCACAATTATTAAATAAATATATTGGGTGAGGGAAGGGTTTGATCAGGGGAGTAAATATGTTTTACTATGATATTTTTTTCAACATTTGTCCGGATGTTACCTCGTTGAAAATTTTCAAATTAGGATAATTCCATTGGATCCGATGGAATAGTACTGATCAAATCAGAACAATAATGATTATGTAATATCTATTTTAATTATGGTAGGTTATGTTTATTTAATATATCTACAAAATAAATATCATAGGTATTATAATTAAAAATTATATGATTAACAGCAGATAACAGTCCCAATATCTAGGAATACTTTTTGAGATGTGGGATTACATGAGGATAATTGTAGGGAAGAATAAGCTAACATTTCTGAAGAGGTTCTCTAAAGGGAAATATGGGTTCATCATTTGGGATGAGAGTAGCCTACTAGGATGTGGTTGGACAAATTACATTGCGTCATCAATCTCCATAAAACACGGCATGTAGTGAATCCACCGCTTTGGGATAGATTTGAAAATAATATAACAAGTATTTAATATCTAATTTTCTATGATAAATATTTACAATAACATTTGAGTCAATTTATCCACTAACCAATTTAGTAATCACTCCCACTTGAAAAGATATTAGATTTAATATCCTCTATTATAACCTAAATTTATAAAAAATAAAAACTCTAGTAAATAAGAAAATTATAAATTATTCATCACAACAATACCAAATTATTCATTTAATATTATTTTATTTTTTATAATGCATTTAAAAAACTATTGTTATTGGTTAAATACTGTCTAAATTGAAAAAAAGAACAAGAATGGAATTATATAAATTATTAATTGTCAAATTACATTCTGACATCAAAATATTATTCTCTTGAATTAAATCAAAATAATAATAATCAAATACAATTTCCTAAATGAATTATTTTCTTGGGATTCCAATGAATTTTCTTGTTACTATAATAGACAATGCACATGAATGAACATAATTTCAAAATCAATGCTCTTGTTGGTGAAAATATATTGTGGGGTAGAAAAAAAACCTATATGTGGTTGTTTGTACATTCACAAGTCAAACAAGGGATATTAATCATCATAATAATTCTATTTAGAAGATATTTGGAATAACAAAAAGTTAATCATTAGTCTTCAACATTTATAGTGAATCACAAAAAAAATATATCCTATCATGATCCAGATATTTGAATTGAAATAATGATACAAAAAACTAAATAGGATTAAAAAACATAATATAAAATTGAGTGCATACGTTCAGAATTAATATGGTGGATGAAATGGTATAAAATTATTATTATGGTCCACTGACCAAACTATACACAATTTCATAGATTTTTATGATCATTATTTTAAAACGTACCACCACTATATTCTATAAGAAACTTCCTTTTTTGGATCAATTAATTTCATATCAACACCACCATTATAATATGAAGTGTGTTAAGTACTATCAATCACCAACAAATGGTTATTATTATCCTCCAAACTAACATAATGCTTATTTTGTCTTTCTTTATTGTCTAAAAATTAATGATTCTATGGATTATTCATATACTATTCATGTACAATGTTCATCAGTTTATCACAAGAACTATTTCAATTATAATTTATTACAATTTTTATATACACATACATAGACATAACATGATTAAAATTTAACAATTTATTTTGGGAAAAAAGAATATTTCTTTGTTTAGTAAAATCATAATAAAAGTTTACTTGAAAATTTATTACTAGAACCAGATAATCATAAGAATAAATCCATCCATTTCATGCTCTTAAATATCACATATTACTACATAATAACCACTTTTACATTAATGAACCAAATTCAATATTACTACAACATTAGAGAATGTATTAAGTTCAAATAAATGAATTCGTAGTCAATATAATTATGAAAAACATTCAACCATGTAAAATTAAAAAAGGCGAATTTTAAAAGACTACATTTAATATAAAATCACAATAATCATATAAAAGTATCAATAATTGATATGTGTCTGGTGTTTACCATATAAGATCATGTATTTCATACATGGAGTCATCAGAGTATTCCAAAGAAAAAAATAAACTGATAATAACAACAAGTAACAAGAACATAATGATGTAATATAAGTCGTTTTTGCACACAAATCAACAACATTTATTTTTCAAAAAATCATTAAGTGAAGAAGGAAAAGAATTAAAGTATTAATGATTTACAATAAATTGAAAAAAAAACAAACATAGAGAGAATTTATAGGAATTTTTAGTTTTTGAAGAAATAGGAAGACAGAGATTAGAGATGATGTTAGATGGGATAAGATGTCAGAGGTTAACTGAACAGTGGATAACTCATCCATTTGAGGGAATGATTTTCGGGGGAGAAGACATTGTGAGGGGATTAAATGTTGAAAAACACATTTTATTTTTGAACGAGGAGTGTAACCCACTCCAGATTCCCCTATATGTGATTCTATCCTAATCCTAGTATATGTCCGAGATTAAAATAGATCGTGGAATTTTGGTGATGATTTCAGAAAAGAATCCAAATAACAAATGAACAATTCTCAGATCGTCACTGAAAACATAGTATAAATCATCATCAGTATGGAAAATATGTTCCCATAGAAAAATCGAAATTTTCTAAAAAAATATGTGAAATTTTCTCTATATATTAACTCAAAAATAATTCAAGTATTAATAATTGATTCCACTCATTAAAAATGATTTAGATAATTCAATATGAGAATCATGAATGAATTAATGGGAATGGGAAGAAGATGAAAATTAGGGAAGGAATATATCAAATGTATAGGATACAAATAACTCCGAATAGGTCCTAAAATAATACATTTAATTTTTAATTTCATATTAATATTTAGTCATTATGGATAACTATATAAGAGCTTATTTCCAATGGTTCATTTCATGTTATACAATAAAAATTCAATATTAGGTTCTATAATAGTATTTGATAAAAATACCTATACAATATATATATTGATATTTCATCCAAGAAAATATAAATATGTCATTGAGGATTATATAAAAATTATTTTAAAATATTTAATTTAATTACATTTTAATTTTTTTAAACCATTAAATAATTTTTAAATTGTAATGAAATAATAACATTTTAATTAGTTAGTAAATGTTTCTATAGAATAAATGCATAAGGATTCATTAAGATGACTATTTATTTAAAAAAATATATTTTATATGTGTGGAGAAATTATTATTTTATGAAAAATAGATATTGTTCAAAAAAATCATAGATACAATTTGTTATAATTTTAAAAAATATTGATTTCAAAATTATTTAAATGAATAATTATTTATAAGAAAAAGTAGCCTTTTTAAACTGTATTTATCAACTCCTCCTAGTAAAATAATAAATTTATAAACATTATCCCACAATCATTTTTTAATATATAATTTCATTAAAAAAATTTATCATTTAAAAAAATGATTTACCCTTTATTTTAAAAGCGGTGTTTTTATATAAAATATTTCCTCCCATTTAAAATATAAACAATTTAGGTGCTAATAAAATTTTCTTCTCTCAGTTTTTATTAAAATAAAGTTACAAGGATTGGTTTTCCAATCCATGTCAAAAGAAATTTCTTAAAATAAAAGTTTACAAGGAGCACACAAGGTGTAATGAGCTTACACCAACTTAAAAAAAGATGCAAAAAATAAGAAAATATTTAAATAACCATGCAGAAAATCATCAAACAGGCTCAATACTGGTAAACAAAGAGACCGTGGAGAGTCCAGGTTAATTCATTCCAAGAAGACCACATCCAATATTCGAGCATAGCCGAGCAGTAAGAAACACGAGCAAAGCTGTCAAGAAGAAACATCAAACAAGATCTCAACTGGAAAAAAATCTGCTAGCATATAGAAGAGTCAGGCCAAACATCGAAAAAATAATAGATAGAGGAATCCATTGATATGAAACAACAAGAATCCAGCAAGAATGCATCCCCAGTTGCAAGAATTACCATAAAATCCGAATCCAGACCGAGAGAAGTAGCAAAGAAGATCCCAAAAAACAGTCTTAAAAAATACTCGAAATTCAGTCATAACCAAACTGTGCATTAAAGCAGAAACATCTAATCCCAGATCTCTGGGAAGGTTCAGTACAAGATATATCAACTTTAGTAGGTTCCAGTGAGAGTAAAAAGCCAGAAGAATCATGTATATAGGTGAGAATGCATCCAAACAATTGTTGGGAAAACAGAACTGAGCAAAACCAAGCAGAAATAAGCAGTAAGATTGAATTCTGGATAAATACAACACACCAAAAGATTCAATCCCATTGAATGTCTCTAAAATTAATATTGGGGTTCTTCTTGTATTCTTTAATCAACCTTGTGAACATTATTTTTCTGATTTCAAGGTATGTTTTAGCTGGAACCTGTCTATATAAATATTTTTGATATACAAATTCATCATGTTCTGCCATCCAAGCATAAACTTCATCACTCACAACATCTTCCTCTGGAATCTCAATAGCATCTCTATAGGCATGATCCTCCTTCTTTACATAGTTCTTTTTCTCTCTCAATTTTTATTACTAATTATACAATTGAAATGAATTATTAATTTTTTTTCATTTTATAACTCAAATAGAATATATTTTTTACATCTTCTGAAGTCTGGTTTTAGAAGTCATTTTTAAAAGATGACAAAATAATTTGTCTACTGTTTTGAAATAAAAACATAATATGGGTTAAAAAATTAAGATTATTTATTTATTTAATAATATTATTAAAAATAAAATGGATTCATCCTTAGTTATGGAATGAAAAAACTTCTCAGATTAAGAATCACGATTCTAATGCTAGGAAAAGAAATTAATTATTTTATATCATTGACTTCTTTCACCATTTTAACCATATTTATTCCTTTATATGTATATAAATTTTTGTATAATATTTAACATTAATTTTGACACATAAATTAAATCCAAAAAAATCCATACAAAATTTATAATTTCATTTAATAATTTCATTATCCTTTAACCCAATACATTCCCTTCATGATAAAAAAATGAAAAATAAAATTATAGTACCACATCATATTTTTACCACCATCGTAATTGTTGAAAAAAATCTAAGAATCATATAAATATTACATTCTTTGAAAAAACCCAATGGCATCAATGGGTATTACCATCCTCCCTTCATATAAACAGTCTAGATCATCCTCCTTCCACATTACCCTAATAAGTGATTCATGTTTCTTATTATAAAATATATTTAATGGTAAGACATTAGTATTCCCCTTTTTTAACCACCTCTCTAATGGTGGTGCATCAATCCTAACAGCCACAGATTCTTGGACCATTAACATTCATCCATTTATGGGAACTGAATTCTAAATTTGAGTGATTTATTGAAATTTTGACATGCACTAATGGGGATACCACAGGGACATAAGATTGTTTTGAAATGTTAAGTAACCACTAAAATAACATATGTATCCCTCACACGTAGACAAACTAAATGGATGGGGATAGAGAGTAGTGTGATCAATATAGATACTAAGGTTGAATATATTATTTTGAAAAAACAATTGTGATATTACTAAAAAAATCCCTAATATTCTTAAGATAAGGCCACACCACTAGATAGAAGCACACTTATTGAATCACACCCTTGATGCTTATACAATGTTTCATCTTATTATGGACGGTTCTGAAAGTTTGATATATCATTAAATGTGGCATCAAATGGATTATAATTCATTATGCTAGGATTATCAACTAATAACATGGAAAATCACAATAAATGGATTCCTTGTGGAATTATTATATGAGGCTAACTGCATGGTATTTTATGATTACATTTCCCAAGAAGAATTCTTGAGAAAAATCTGGGTTCATGATTTGGGCTGGCATGAGACCACTGTGATGCATCATGAAATATTGTACTACCTCCCAGTTTTCACTAACTATCATCATAATGATCAATGTTTTTGGAGGTATTTGATCTGAATAATTTATGGATTGAATACCATATCTTAAAAGGGAAGGATTCATTATAGGATTTTTGTTCATTTGGTCCACCAATCAAAGCATGAATCTCTTCTCATAGCTAAGTGTCCACATTCAAAAACTTCAAATATAACATAATGTTTCAAAGAAATCATAACAAATTAAAATAGTTCTAAATTAAAATTATTGACCTGGAAAAATTGATAATTTGGTATATATATGTATTTTACATAATTCATTTGAAATTATTAGATCATTGGTTAATCATGTGAAAGCAATAAAAATATAGAACAATGGCTGGTTAGAAATCAATTTTTATTAAATTAGTATCTTATAGAAAAAAATAATGTTTTCATGTAAATCCAAATATAAATAATCATTTATAAATATCATAACGTATGAGTTTCTTTAGGTATCACAAAATTTTAATTCTAGTGATTATATGTTCCCTAGTAGATTCTGTGTTACACAATCAATGAACTCATAGGTAAAATTATACAATGAGGTGATATACATTCATATAAATGGCTGGTAAAATATTCTTTCATATAAACATAAATATTCATCATCTCAATAATTATATTTGGGAAATCATAAAAATTGTGTAAAATTAATATTTTATCCGTTACATTATGTTGGGAGAAAGAACTATCAAATTTTTTCCTCTCATAATCCCTAGTTTTTATTTATCTAATGAAAAAAATTGTTGCGTATAGATATAAAACAAGAATTAGGTATTGAGTACGTAAATTCTAATCCATCTTTGTAGATTGTACTGATGAAATTATCATGGAGATCCACCGACCATAGTACATGTAGTTTCATGGATGTTTTTTGATTGTCTTTAAACATATCATAGTCATATTCTTTTGTATTGACCTTTTTTTTTAATATTTTAATGTCACTTCTATTCCTCCCTTAAGAGATTATGTTTGTGCCTCACTGTCACCCTCCTATTTATGTGGATAATTATCATTTTGAAAAATAAAATATTCACTATGTTTTATATATATCAAACTCCTCACAACTTTCTTCCACATATTATTTAGATATTTATATATGGTTAAAAATGTCCCATTTGGACACCAATAAATAAATTTAAATTGAAAATAAAATGTATTCAATAAATAAAAAATTAAATGATGTAATGATTACTTTGGGTAAGAGGAAAAACATAAAACACCCATGCAAATATTTCAATTTAATTATCAATAAGTGATTATTTATTCTTAATAAGATGCTAACCATGATAAAATAATTTTTAATGAATTCTCTCTATAATGATAATGGTAGGGATATCTTCATCAACCAAAAGAATCATAATTCCTTTCTATAATACAAATATCACTACATAAACTTTCTATGACTCCTTTCAACACAGCATCACCATTGTTTTTGTATTTAACCACAATGCTGATTTCTCAAGTAAATCATTTCCGGAACCCATGCATTCTATCAACTCCATAATATCTAGAGACAATTATATAAAAATAAAAATAAATAAGGAATGATAAAATATCTGATAAGAAATTAAACACAATAGAAATCATCATCAGAATGAAACTATTTTTCCTATTGAGTGTTCAATGACTGTGGCTCAAATCTGATAATGAGCTTTTATATATTCTGAAAAACTGAATTTACCAATTAATAAAATTATTATCTACTAATTTTGATGAATATATATGTTCACTAAGAATGATAAAATGGTCATTGAGAGATGATGATAATTTGGGGAGGTATATTATTCAAGATTAAGAAAAAAACTCAAAAGCTAACCGATATTAAGGGATTTATATTTTTTTATTACCATTATTTGATCAAAAATGATAACCACATTATGATCTCAAATATCAAAGTGACATAACTTATTTTATGAAATGACATTTCCTAATGTTTTGTTTTTATGAAGAGTTATTTTTAATAAATATAATTAAAAAATATAAATGTTCATATTTCATGTTGAAAAAATTGTGATTATGGATTTCGTAAAACTATAATTCGAATTATGTAATTTATTAAATCAATTGTTTTCTCATTTTACAATCAATACATGGTATCATTGAGCCATACAGGTGGCTATTAGATTCGTCCAAGAGCTCTCCTGTCATAGGGTTCGGTCCATTGCGGTCTTCGAGGATGACTTCCCTTTCCTATTCCCAGTGACAATTACCCCTAGGATTCTTTGGAGGTATCTCATGGTGCATCTACTTTGGCAGTGAGCAGTCACGGCGGGTCTTCACGCTGAGACGGATACATGGTCTTGATTCATCCAGCGGGGGTGAGGAAGGCAGTCTTCGAACTGCAATGGAGGTGTAGGCTTGATTTGGTTAGCAGGGATGCAGGCGGCGTGGGATGTCATTGGAGGCGTTGAATTATCTCGATTGACCTTGGTGGGTTTAGATCTTGTCCAGATCTGGTTTCAGACCAAATATGTTTGGAATTGGTTTTCTGGCTGATAGATTCTTGCAATTATGCGGAGGGTGGTGAAGGTGGTGTTGCACTCCGAAGGAAGCGGTTCTGCGCATGCTTGGGCTGCGACGTGGTGTTTTTGGCAGTGGTGGCAGTGGAAAATGAAGATACTTGGTGCGTCGAGGTGCGATTATGATCGAGCTAGGTGGAAAATCTGGTGGGCTCCACGATCATCGGAATGGAACCTACGGTTCCAGAGTCTTACAAATCTGTGGGTCGCTGTATTGAGGTGATCTATGATTTTGGAATTAGTCCAGTAGGACTTGGGTTGTGTTTGATATTATTTGGGTGTGTTTTTTCACTAACTAATTATGGACATTCTTCCACTGGGATTTTTTGCCGCCTGACTTTGGCTGTGTTTCACTGGGTTCTTGGGCCACCGTATTTTACGGCTATGTGTCTCTGGTCCAATAGACTTGTATTGGGACTTCCCTTACCCCCTCTAAAAGGGACTCGTGATTTCTTTTTCTTTTTAATAATGGGGTTTTCCCCAACCATTCTAATACAATTAGTCAATAGATAATTTTTTTATTAAATCATTTATTTTAAAATAAATAATGATAATATTTTGTTTTATGGAATAATCAGTTTGTTATTTATTGAGAAGATTTAAAAAAAATTAATTTTTTTTATGAAATGGATATTGTAAAGAAATTTATTTATATAAAAAGAATTAGATAATTGTTTTTTGTATTTTATAATATGTTGATTTCAAAATAATTTTATAGAATAAATATGATTAGTTAAATGATCATTTTACAAAAGAGTTATCACATCCCCCCTTGACAAAATACAAATTTTATATTAATTCCAAAATTTTGTTTTGAAAATCTGTTTTCTAAAAAAATAATTATGCAATTTTGAATAATTTAAATTTATAGCCTTTAATTTTTTAGCAGAGTTAGAAAAATATTTTTTTCCCAAAGAAAATAAAAAAATGAGTTCCTAAGAGAATCATATAATTTTTTTGGGAACTTTTCAAGCCGATGAAATAAATATTAATTTTTTTTAGAAATAAAATGGACAATATTTTTTACTACTTCTGAAATCTTGTTATAATTTTCATTTAAAATTTTTACATAATCATTTATTTATAATAAATAATTAAAAAACATTTATTGATTAAATAATTATAATATTTTTTTTTCTAAAAATATACTAAAATATATTGAATTCCTCATAGTATTGGTATGAATACATGTGGCACATTAATAGTTATGGTTTTAATGCTATGTAATGGATTAATTTTTTCATTAATGTGAATTTGTTTATTTTATTTTCATAATATTTAATAATATAATTGTATTTATATTTTTTGAATAATATTTATTATAAAAATTAAATAAATAAATGAACACCATGCATACCAAAAAGATAATAACATAAAATAATTTCAACAAACATTCTCACACATATGGATTACTTGATGAACTAATGAAAAAATTATTTTGGATTCCATATTTATTTTTCCAATCCACCTGAAAATGAAAAACACAATTCCATGAATCATATAAAGGATTTATTCTTTGAAAATAATCAATGAAATCATTAGGGATTCCCAGCCTCACATCGACAAAATAATCTATATCACCCCATTACCATATTGATCATTATTGATCCATGTTGCTCAATGTGAAAATTGCTTGGATCTACATTAATTATAAATAACTATCACTAAAACTCATATCCAACCCTCATGAAATGGTATGTGTAGCCACCATTAATTTGAAAAAGAACATTCCACTGATTAAGTGAATTAAATTCCATATCTGATTGTTTATTTCTATTATCAATTTGCACTAAATGGGTAACACATGGGTCATTGGAGTGGGTTCTTAACTAGTGTAACTACAAAGAGAACCCACGTGTATGGGGAATACAGATTAACTTAATACACGTGAAGTGAAAAGTGTGTTGTGGTTTAGTTTGTTATTTTTTGGGTAGGATCTACTGGTGTAGTATATCTTCCAAAACAGTATCACTCATATTTTCATTGAAACAACTATTATGAAAACATGATAACATTCCCAATCTCAATGAATGGTCTCCATGTGAAATGACTGACTAAGTGTTACTAAAGGAATAATTAGGGTGTCATCCCACAAGAGGTATTCCAAATTAAAATAATTGGGGACATTAGGCCTAGAGGACCCCCTGGGATTTGGTTGGAAATACCACACTATATCTTGAATATCCATAAATCATTCCACACTGTCAACCTAATTATTAGGATGTTATTTTACCAAAATCATTAACATTTAAAATGTAAAATATTACCTGAAACGGATTTACATTCTGATTTTATTTATTTATTCTGCCAACCAATCTTGGATTCATTCATCCATGATTAGAATCAACAATAATTCTCTTTAGAGATATATTTAATTTTGAAATACTAAAAACAATAATATATAAAATTTGATATAAATTCAACACCATGAATATAGAAAATAATTATTTTAATATTTTATTTTATTAATCTATAGAGGTTAATGGTTTTGGTCTTTTTTTCTAATTATATTACTATAAAATAATAGGAGGTTGGATTTCTAGAATTTATAAAAATCAATTGGAATGATCCTTGTATTTAAAAACAATTACTATAGAGTTCAAAGAATAATTTATTCAGGTTATTAATAATTTTCATACATCAACAATGTTATAAACTAAATGCAATTGTACATAAATTTATATAGTTAATAGAGATACAAACCATTATGTTTCGAGATACATTTTCTATTGTAAAACTAGGAATGTTAATAATTTCATGAATTTTGTTTTAAAAAATTTATATATAATCTAAATAATAAATTTTTAGTAACATTTATATTGGGTTAGAAGACCATCAAATGATATTGTCTCTTGATATATAGTTGTTCAATATTTTGATAGAAACTGAATTAACCTGGAAAATAAAACCATTGCATGATATTCATTTTGTACTTTCAACTCCATCATGGATGACTAGATAAATATTCGCATGGAGTTCCCTCAACCACACTAGACGTGCTTCATTCAATATAGTATGATCCTTATTTTTCAATTCATCTATATATGATTCTATTATAATCATTCACATTTTTGGAGAATTTTTTTTACATCAACAACTTCATTAATAGTATAATTTTGTTTATAACTATCACTCACACATCTGTGATGATCATTATCCACAATACAACGGGAATAATTAGTATGTTTTCATTATATGAATCTATTGACAATAGTTGTACATATTTTCATGAATTATTCTTCATGTATATTCTTTATTTTGTACTCAGATGTGCCATGTCAAATATACTTCATAGAATCTCTTGTATCATTATAAATAGGCATCACTGGAGAAAGGATTAACAATTTATTATGAGATGAAAATATATAGTCGTCTCTAAAAATATTATACATATATATAATTGCAAAAAGTACATTTATAGACCAATAAATTCACAATTATTGAATCCATCCATATTAGGAATGTAGACATCAATTATTACTATATAATAACATCCAATCCTTTCTAATAGTATATTCAAAGAATCTAGGGCATGAAATAAAGTAGTAAACTCAATTAAATTAATTACTTATTAAAATAATTAAGCAATCCATTCAAGAAATTTATCCTAAAAATAATGAAATATAAAACATTTCATTTCCTGAAAAATCATAATAATCATATAAAATTTTAAATATTATAGTTGTGTGCAATTATAATAATCCACGATCATGGAAGGTTTGTAATGAATCCTCAAACTAATCTAAATAAAAACAAAATGATATTTTTTATGCATATAATATGATCATCACGGTTTATTATTTTTCTCGTTTGCAAACCAATGAAAAAAATAAATTTAAAAAATATACAATAATAAAATATGAACAAAATAAATTAATAATGATTAATCGGTGATATTAAAAAAAAAATAAACCGCCCATAATGTTAATTTATTGGAATAATTGTTAAGTTATTAAATATGTAAACTAAGAAGGTAGAAAAGAAACATGATTTTCTGTGACATAATTTCAATGACCTTTAAGGTAGTGATGACATAGTCATCCAAAGGCACCCATTGACCAATCATAAACTCATCAAAGACTACATACAATTTATGTACATGTTTCAACTCATCGTCACTATCATGTTATTATTTAACAAATACAACGATTTTTGTTATGTTGTTGCTCCCAAATCAATGTCTTCTATCATCTCCATACTCTTTGGTGAATATATTTGAAATATATAATCAAATAAGGAATGATCTTTTCTCCAATCCTCATAGAAAAAAAAAGAAATAGTCATTATTATTGTAATAATGAATCATGGTTATTTCAATGAATATAACTCAATTAGGCAAAATACATAAAATTTATTACCAAAAATTTAACTTAAGTAGAGAAAAAAGATCAAACTATATAGAAATAAATAGATTATGCTATGTGAGTATCCAGAACTATTAAAAATGGGAAGATATTGATAGTAGGGAAATATAAATTTTGTTTGATTAGGAATCAAAAGTCTTCCAAGATTTCAAAAATTTATAGCTTTTTATTATTTATTTGATATTATTATTATTTTATTAAAGAGAATTAGATTAAGATCACAAATTTCACGTGTTAAGATGTTTTTTAAAATTTTAAAATATTTTTTTATTTTCAAAAACAAAATTTAGAAATATCAATTTTGACATTTATCCATAAAAATAAAATTATTAAATTTGAATTCCATAAAAATGATTTGAAATTAGTCTTTAAAAATTAGAAATTATGGTT
Organism: Viscum album; assembly: GCA_963277665.1. Classification (NCBI taxonomy): domain Eukaryota; kingdom Viridiplantae; phylum Streptophyta; class Magnoliopsida; order Santalales; family Viscaceae; genus Viscum; species Viscum album. The sequence goes on along the minus strand of OY728147.1, from coordinate 559,370,268 downwards.
ATTTGTATCATAAAGCATTAACTAATTTGTTATATTAATGAATTAATAATTTTTTATAAAAATTAAATCTAATTTGGATAACAACAAACGTATGTATATGACGTTCTTGAGATGAATTTCTTTAAAAACGAAATAATTAATAGTTCAGAAATTCTTATTTAATATAAAATTGATTTAGTTTAAAAATAATGTACATCCAATAAATTTTAATTATAAAAAAATTGACATACAAATAATTTTTTGAAATAACTTTTTTTACAAAAAATTACTGATTTCATGCCATGTTTATCACCGTCCTAAAATTTTTTTATTACATTCAATCCTAAAATAAGTATAAAAAATATTTTTTCAAAAAATATTATATTTTGGTTAATTATTCTCATACCAAAATTAAATTATTTTCCTATAATATCAAAGAATTTTATTTTTTCTTAAAAATATTTAAAATAAAAAGGTAATAAAAAACTATGTTTCAAAAAAACAAGTTCCCTTGATTTTTAATAACAAATTATACAATTAAAATAAATTTTGACTTTTTTGTTATTGTAAATCAGATGGAAAATATTTCTTACCACTTATAAATTCTTGTTTTATTAGGTATTTATAAATGTCCACTAAATCATTTTTTTGTTTAAATAAAAATAATCTTTTATGGGATTAGAAAAATGGTTTACTTTATTTTTTAACATGTACAAAGTTACTAATATTAAATGGATTTTTTGTTAGCATTTAATTAACACAAGTGGAACATTATTCATCATAGTTATAATGTTAATAAATGGAATTAATTTTTTATTATGTGTTAATTTTGTCATTATTTTCACCTAATTTACACATTTTGATGTATTATATGTTTTAATTATTTTATCATTGTTTTTACATAAAATAACATAACCAAAAATCCAGAAAGGATAGTTAAATAAAAAAATTGTAACCTACATTCTATTATTTCATCACATATTTAATAAACACAGTAAAAAATGATAAAATACCATAATTAATTATCATATACTATAGAAAGTGGATGAAAATCTAGGAAAATGTAATTATACAAATAATGGAATATACTAAATTAATCATTGGGGATTCCAATACTGTCATTGTCAAAATATTCAAGATATCCCTCTTTCACCATTTATTTTATTAATGATCCATGTTGATCAATTCCAATAAAAACTTGTAAAAATGGGTATTATGAATTCCCATTTATCAAAATCATCAACAACCCCATTGAAACGATTCTAGTAGCAACCAACACTTTGACATGGAACATGTAGATATAAGAATAACTAAATTCCAGGTAAGAGTGCTCACTTCTACCCTCAGTGTACACTTATTTGAGTACCATGTGGGACACTATATGCAGAGAATAGTAACCACCTAGAGGACCTCCTTTTCCCAAACACACCTATGTACCAAATATCCATTAGTGGGATGTGTGTGATTAGAGGAGATACTATGGATGGAGACAATTTTCTGACTAAAAGGTGTTATGCTATTTCAATCATAATAATAACCATTTTAGTGCGATGGGTCCATATGATAGGTTGGTTAAACACTAACAAAATATTCCCTTTGATGTCTCTAGAGTGTTTGTTGTTGTCATGGTTGGTTCTGATGCTGATATATATCTTCCAAAGTAGAATCTCTCATATTTACATTCCACTCACTAATATTTTCTACTTGATAATGTTCCCATTCACACATAATAGTATCCCAATGTGAGGAAGTCATGCAGATTACTGCAAGTATTCTTGGATAAAAATTGACAATTGGTTGTCCAAATGGGATTATCAGTTCAATGTTTGGGAAGAGAGAAAACAATTAGTATGTGGTTAAAAATACTGTAATACATTCTTGATGGCCATAAATCTCTATGTATAGTGTATCCAATATTTGAGGAAGAATTTCACTAGATGAATCCATGTTTTGAATATATAATCATCGATGAAAATAATGTACATTAATATTTTAGTATGTGGGTCCTAGAACCAAAAAATGAATCACACAAACAAGATAAGAAATCACAGACAATCTCTTCCTAAATTTTATTAATTTCGGAATATAAAATCCTCTAATAAATAAAATTCCATATAAATACATCTTTATGACCATTAAAAATTCTTCGTTCAATAATGAATTATAATATAAAATGAACATGAAAACATGGCTCGTTTGTTATCTAGTGAAATCATTCAAAAATAGAACAATGTTTATTAGAAATAATAGAAATCTAAATTAAAGTCCTTTAACAAAAAATATTATTAATAATATTATACTAAATATAAATAATGGGTTTGAATGAGCCAAATGAATGAGTTTCTATGGATATCACATATGTATTGATTTATGTGATTGATCTCCAAATGAGACCTATATTAACCTGGGATGTTATTGTTACTAGTTTGGATAATATATTTATGTTTATTTTTGAATTGTTTGAGAATTCATTATGTTCCAAAATAAATCACGAAATTTTTTGGTGAATTTCGACAAAGACGGATGATTAGAACCTATAAAAAATGAAATTAAATCATCTCATTTATTCTTTTCAGAACCACCACTGAATAGTATCCACATAATTATTTTAATTGTATTTAGATAAGAGTGTTAAACTATCATATGATGTCAACTCATTGTCTATAGTTGTTTATTATTCATATGAAAAAACATAATTAAATATGAAAATAAAACTAAAATATGTTATTCGGTGAATAATATAAAGTCTATAGTGGTAGAGTGCATGGAAAACATCTCATGGAGTTCCACCAACCAAACAAACAGAAATTTCTTAGACGTGGACTGACCATTATTTTATAATTCACTACTGTCTTCTTCTATAATACTATTCAACTTTTTAAGAGATTATAATTTCACTAATTCAACGCCATTAATATAATAAGTGTGTTATGTACAAAAACTCCTCCATCTATATTAATAACAACCCTTTAGACAACATAAATATTAAGTTTATTTTGTTTCAATTTTCTTCTTCAAAACATGATACAATTTATTCTTCCACACATATTCACATACAGTCATTATCAGTTAATGATAACCCCCATGAATAATACCTTTCTCAGTATTTTATTTAACAAAATCAACAATCATCACTAAATAAATGTATAATAAATTATCTAGGGATGGATAAATACATATCAATATATTGAAAAATTATTCTCAATTATATGACGAAAATACATTCAAATACAAAATAATTCTAGAGTATTAAATTCATCCATGTAAAAAATATGGTAATCACTTATTATTACATCATTTGAGATTTTTTTTAATGTAGTAGAATCAAATTAGTTGTGTCATGAGTGAATGTTGAAAAGGAAATGTAATGAATTATTGTTCAATATAATTAAGAAAGACATTCAACACATTAATATATTAAACATTAAATTTACAAGTGGACATTTCAAGGGATATCATAATAATCTAATATGAAATTAAACATTTCAGTCATGTGAAGTGTGGAGTATCAAAGATCATGTAAGGTTCACAATGAATCCTCAAACAATTCAAAATTAAATTAAATAGATTACCCAAACAAGAAACAATAACATCCCAATTTAATATTTTTCACTTTTGGAGACCAACCAATATCATCTCTTTTCAAAATATCTATTAGTGAAAAAGGAAAAAATTAATTATATAAGAAATCCTCCTGACTTGTGAAAAAATCATAAAAAACTAATGGAATGAATTTAGAGGAAGTAATAGTTGGTTATGAAATTTTTATAATAAGTGAACACCTTGATACATGATTTTTTGAATCATTATATCCATGAGTAAATATGTACTGATGCTATTATCAACTAAAAAACTCTAAAACCATTTGAAAACTCTTCTGACAACACATCCACTATTTATGATGCATGTCTACTCATAATCACCATCCTATTTATGTTTAATTATGGTTGATAATTGAATAATGAATCCATTACAATTACTTGGATACCTATCAAATTATTAATCTCATGTTAACATTCTATTTATAGAATACTAAAGTTGAAACTAAATTTTCTCTGATCAGAATCATAATTCACTAGAAATCACCCCTAGTTTGGATACATTGTCTCCATGAATAGTACATATACTATGACTCAAATATATTATTGAGTTTCTATATATTTCAAATAAAATAATTTAAATATTATATATTGATCCCACTATTTAAAAATACTATTGATGGTGCAATGTGACCATTGATTTTGATCAAAATGGAATAGGAAGAGGGAATTAAAACTAGAAGGAATATTATGTCGGACTGAGAAACCAATGACTCCCAAACTGGACAAAATGAAGAGAATTGTATTTTTTTTATATATTTTCATTATTTATTCATTGTCAAACTTTATTTTACCATCTGAAATAACAAGAGTTTTACCATATTAAAAAAAATTTAACATAGGGTTTGTTTGTTTGAGGTATTCTTTTCAAAAAACATAATCAAAAAATATCAATTTTGAGATAACTTTTTAAAACAAATTGGTCATATTGGATGAATTGAAAATTAATAGAAATATGTAATTTACAGAATTACAAATTATGAATTTTTTTATTGTAAAAATGTATGTCGATTTTTTTTTAATTTTATTAAATGAATATCTAATTAAACAATTAATGATAGTTATTTCGTAATAGAAAAAAGGCATATGGATTTTAAGAGATTATTTAAAAAACAATATATACAGAAAATTCCAGGAAATGGAAATTTAAAAAAAAATCATTTTGGTTCAAAAATGTATGAGGGAAAATTATTTTATTTATTTAAATTATTGATTTCTAAATAATTTAATGAATAATATATGTATACTTAAATAAGTTATTAATGTAGAGTTATAACCCACAATATACTTTTAATTTTTCAATTTTCGTCAAAAAATATGATATAAAAATATATTAAATGAAAAATAATATTTTTTTTATTTTTTTTAATAAAACATAATGATGCAAACTATAATTTCATTTAAGTGTCGAAAAAACTCTTTTTTGAGCAATAGAAACATTATCCAAGGTGGTTTTAAAAAATATAATCCTCAATAACTTTTAGAAATTGATTATGTAACTGAAAATAATTTTGAAAAGATTTTTATTTTAACTAAAATATAATACATTTTTCAAATCATCAGAATATTTTTTTAAAGTCATTTTAGAAGGATCAAAAAAATATTTTAAAAATGTATAAATAAAAAAAAATAATTGGTTAGAGAAAAAAATATTTGGTTTTTTAAAAATATACGAAATTGGTAATGGTTATAATATGTTTATCAAAATGGGTCAATCCCAATCATAAAAAATCATTTGTAATCTAAAAAATTTTTAATAGACATTGTTAATAAATAAAAGTTTTAATATATATATTTAGAAAATATATGTTAATGTGTGTGTATATAACATAATTTACAAAAGTATATTAAATATTATTTTTTACATGAAATTAGGTTCCTTAAATAATTTATAAAATATAACAAAAAACACTTGTTTTTATATATTAGTGGTACTTAACAACCCTTCAATGATGTTTAATATTTTTATTTAGGATCAACTTTTACCAAATGTAAGATTCCTAATATATTAGTAGTAGTAATAATAAATTATTTATATATGATTAAAAATATAAATAATAAATTATTACATAAATAATTACATAATCAATTAATAATATAAATAATAAAGTAAAATGAATAATTAAAATAACTAATACCTAATAAATATATTCCACTATGGTTATATGTGGATACAAAAAGAATAAACAATGCGCGTTCAAACTGTATTAGTTAAGACATTCAACACCAAACAAATAAAAAAAATGATCTCATCTCTTATTTTCATCACTTTTCATCTAATCTTTCATCATTTACAAAACCCAATTCAATTATTTTGGCTCCATAATTCAAAACATTATCCTTTGATATTTCTCCCATAACCCCTTCACCAATACATTATCAATATTTTCTTAATATTTTATGATATATATTTATATATATTCACAATTCATCTATATTTTTAAATTTATTTATATAATTTTATATATTTATATAATTATTCTTAAAGTAATTTTTTATATATATATAATAAATTGTGATATAAATATTACTTATATTTACAAAATATATTTATATCATTTTTCATTTATATAAAATATATTTTTATACGTATTTATATATAATATTTTATTTAGATATATATTTTTTATAATTTATTTATAAATATTTATTGTTAATACAATTATAATTTATGTTTAGTGATAACAATGTATTTATAAAAATACATCTATATATGATGTATATTCACAATATTGACACACATATACACATTAATACATGCCCATAATTATGCACACATATACACACATTTAAGTAATTTCACAGAAACGCACAAATATATATATATATATATATATATATTTGTGTGTGTGTGTGTTTTTACATATATTTGAATATTCCCATAATAATTTTTTTTAGGAAAATAACACAAATGTATAGATAAGAATTACTTTTAGAAGTGTGTGTCTGTGTATATATATATTAATGTACATTTATAATGTAAATAGAATTGGTAATTTTATAATTTCTCTTATACTAACAATAACTATTTATTTCCATAGTTTTTTTTGATTTAAAATGATATTTAATTTAATTAAGTTAAAATATTTATTTACAGTTGAATTATTATATGTATATATTTAATTATTAATGACACTAAAATATGAATAAATGATAAAATTCAAACACTAAAATATACACATTTTTTAAAAATTAGAAAATTAATCTAGTCTCCAGAAAAAATGTAATGAAGTCCTGAAAAACAGGGCATACATTTCATCAGATGTTAATGAAAAAATGTACTCTATAAAAGAACTTAGTTTTGAGTATATCGAAGACTCTCTTGAACTCAAACAAAATGAGGGTTATTTTCATACCAATCACCATGGTGTAGATCATTTCACAAGCATCATTTTAATATTTGGTAGAGGCCTAACGAACACCCAAGACAAATGTTATGATAGTTTCATGTTTATAGAATGATTCCAACTTATCTAGGATCATTAATTAATTTATTGAATTTTATATCATATTTTATTGATGACTATTAAAAAATATTAATTAACAAAATGATTATTAATATAAATTTATTATTATTTTATAATCAATTTACACAAATTATCTTATATATTAACGTTAAATAAATATTTAATGTTATATATATCATATATTATGAAATATATTATAATTATATAAATATGAATATGTTAATATTTAATATTATATTTTTATTTAATTATTTATACATTTATAAATTATAACATTTATCAATGCTAATACAACACTGATAATGGTCACATTTTTTTAATGTTTTAAAAAATAACTTTGAAAGGTAATTTTTAATATTTCAAGAAAAAACATTCAAAATGAGATGAATTTAACTAGTTTTTTTCTCTAATAAATGCTTCCCCTTTATTGATGTTTTTATGGCACTGATAAAGTGTAACATTGAATATAATGAAAAATATTCTAATGTGACTCAAAGCCTAACCATTTTTATGGGCCGAAAATGACACTTCATCCACCCACTCACATCAGCCCTACACTCGTCTGCTTCTTCTTTGGATGAATCCACTAAATACATATAACTGAGCTGACCTACCTACTTCTAGAAATCCACTTAGTGTGTTTCTATATATTTGAACTCTATATGTTGTAGAATTATGATATTTTATTACTACACAAGAAATATTTATAATACCTCACAATATAATTAATATTCAATGGCATAATCAATACAATTATTAATTAGTAATTTCAATTATCAATTAATATATTAAATATTACAACACATTGGGTTTTAGTTGTGTTGTATCTATTGGTTTTATCCCCCTATCTCCATGGAAAATAGTCAATAAAATTTTCTATCCACACACTAATACTATTCAAATTATCTCTTATATAAATAGAAAGACCCTGAATATCTAAATAATGTTGGGTGTTGTCGACCTGGTGGTTTTGGAAATTATCTCATCACTAAAATTTTGATTGAGGTCATTGTAATGGGTGATAGGTACATTTCCAAGAGAATCCACATTCATGAGGTCGTGAGTGTAATCCATTATAGACAGATATATTATTCAAGTACCATGTAAGTTGTGACTGTAACACCTATAAATTTAATAATATAATTGATTTTAAATAAATTAAATTTTCTTTGATAACATGCATTAAAAAAACCTAATCCTAAATTAACAATTATTTCTTATATCACTATAACATAACCATTAATTTATAATATAAGAATATATTTATCTAAATTTTAGAAAACAATGTATTGCAAATGTATAAAATAATTTCATTGGTTTTTAACTGATTATAAAAAGAAATAAAATATATTATATTTATTTTATTAAAAAAAATTCTTTAAGGACATTGTTTTTATCATAATTAATTACATTAGTAAATATTTTGGTTGGGTTGTAAGGGTTTTGGAGGTGAGGTGCTGGTCATAGCGTCATTTCATTGAGCCTATATATTTATTGAAATTGTTTTCCTTCTATTGTGTTTTGTAGTGGTGAATATAAAAGACATAATATATATATATTTAATCAATTGTTTGGAATTTAGTCTAATATTTTTTCTAGGCATGAGATATTAATAAATACAGGTTGATGATTAGAAATATATTTTTCTAAATCTCATTTTCCATTACATTTTTTGGAACATTAAAAATAATTTCATTCATTTATATAAAATTTTCCTCAAAAAATATATTTGTTAATTTGAATCAAGAGAATAAAATTAGGTAAATAGATCTATTTTATTTTTAATCAATATTAATTTTTACCTCGGTAAATTTTCCTCTCATTGGCATGGGTGAAACTAAAAGAATGTGTTAAAATTTTATGATAATATGTTATACTTTATCCAACAATTACCTTTATCATAATATATTAGTTTGGTTCAATCTTGTCAATCAATTTCATATATGTATAGAAACATTGTGATAATTTTTATTTAATTTAAACATAATATAAACTTAACAAAAAAAATTTAACTCTCTTAACTTTAATATCTATACACATTTTTTATAGTCATAACGTAGGATTTTTTTAGTTATAAATATTTAATCAATATATAAATTAATTTTATTTAACATTATTATTTATATATAATTATTTGTGATTAAATATTTTCCTTAAACACTTAAGTTACAATGACAAAACCATTGTTGAATACATTGAGAAATATAATAAATGACATTATATATATTGAAAATAATACTATTTAATTAAATATTTGTGTTATGAAAATTTCATAGATACATATGACATATTAGAGAATATTGAAAATATTATTTTTTAATTCAATGTTTATCATTTAGTATTTGATTTCAAATTAAATGAATGGGTTGGGAATTTCTATTAATGATATTTTAAAATAAATAGTATTTTAATAAATGATTTAATATTCAAAGAAAATATTATATTTTCCCATGTTAATGAAATATATTAGAAAATATAAACCATAGACCATTTATGATTCATTATTACAGTTATGGAAAAATTATTATCAATTTAATGTTGAAATAGTTTTCAATTTGGTTAAGGTACAAATTTATTAATGAAGTGTTAATTAAAAAATATAAGCATTAATGTGACCCCAAACGAATATATCATTAATTTTATCTAGTTATATCAACCATAGAAAGCTTTTCATTGAAATACTAAATATTTATAATGAATTTAGATGAGATTGAAATTATTATATTTTAATAAATTATGAAATTCCTTATGTGTCTTATCACTCCCATATAAAAGAACAACCATAAAATATCTTCCTTATAAGTCATTTGGAATTTTATCAACACAATAGCCTATCAAATTATATTACCATATTTCCAACCAATTTTATATAGGTTATGGTCTTGGTACTATTCCATCCATATTGTCTATAAGAGGATATCAAAAGGAGTTGTTTCAAAGAAGTTGTAATTGACATAATGGATAACATTCTTTGTTTTCTTCATCTCCATCCTTACATAAATATATGATATTTATAATAAAATAAAAAAATAGATTTATTAATATTCAAAAATGTTATTATGACTATAAAAAAACCATTATACACCCTCTTTTTAATAAAATTTTTGGTGAATCTATTTCTCGTTCGTACGTATGACTTACTGTCTCCACCTAAAGATACCGTTCATTTTGAATCAAAATATTTTATGGTCTGGTATTATGGTGGGGATAATGTTTATATAAATATATATGATATTTATGACAAAATTATGTTTCCAAAATTATAATATCATGTCTACATTCTTACCATCTAATCTACTGGACGATGATGAAGTCACTAATGTATACCTACAGACTACAATTTTCCCGAAGAGACACATTTAATTTCTCATTTACCATTTCTATAGATAGTAATAAAGACATAGTTTTGAAACATATTTCATTTTTATGATATAATAAATATTTTTTTATGTGATTTCTTTTTTACATTAAATTTATTCCTTCTGTTAATAAATGAATCCAGTGTACATGAGTAAGTATGTCATATCATCTACATGAACCATGTAATTGATTTTTAAGTCTATAGATTTTGTAGAATGCTAAAAATATTTATATAATTATTATATATGATATTAAAATCATTAATAACATTTTGATGTCTATTAAACCACGATCAATGTATGGAGACCACTTCTTACACAATGTAATTCTAATGAGGAATGGAAACAATTCACAGCCTAAAAACCACGGTATAATAATGAAGAATTAATAATGTTTGTTGTAATTGTAAACATGGATCATATAAGAAATTATATGTAAGTTTATGAATATATTATTCAATTATATTATAATTTTTTTTAATTTAAATGGTTTTAATGTGCCTTTTAATCCAACGAAACTCGAGTGATGGGTTTTATCTTACAATCTCATACTTTATCAGGATTTTTCATATTCTGTTTCGAATGATGAAATATTATTATATAAATTTCCAAAAAATAAAATGTTATTAATATACTATATTAATTTATATATAATAAATGATTTATTTCATTTTATTTTGTTTATGTTCTGATGATTCCTAATGAATGTTTATATGGAAAAATGAAATATATTTTTCTCTTATCCCCAAATCCATTTCTTCTATATAGATTATTTATACAATAAAACATCGGGTATTTGTAATATTGATATATTATTTTTAAAAATAAATTTAATAAAATTTATGTATTTTTAAATATATTTTAAAAATTACATCTTATCATTTTAGGAATAATATTCATTTTAATTTTTTTATGAAATGTATTAATTTGTTATAAATTATATAACATGGAAAATTTTCCTTCTATCATGAACGTACAACTCATTGAAATATTCTTTAAAAATTTCAATGTTTTTTTCATAGAAAATATTTTTCTTATTATTTATTCAATTTTATGATTTTAAATAAATTATTTCAAATTAATCAATGCTATATTCCTTAAGAAATTTTCAATGTAAGATTTAATGGTAATTTTTCTTCTTTGATGCAAACTGAGGATGTTGATTATGTATTAATAGGGATATGGTCCAATGATACCATACTTATTCAATCATGAATTATTTATTTTTATGTTGAAAAAAAATTATGAATCCCCATTTTTCTATATTTTATCCTATGATGAAATATTTTTGAATCTGGTTTTCTTTTTCAATAGGTTTTACAATGATAAAATATTTCATGTTCCATATTAATTTAATGGGATATGATATGATTATCTGTTATGATATTCTAGAACACTTATATATGATATTCATTATATAATTGGTAGTGTAGAATTTATATCACCATAAAATGAATTTGGTAAATATGGATATGTCATGAGATTAATAGGAACATAATAATGATTTAACCATATTTAGTAAGGGAATCTCTCATTTATGATAGTCTTCGGAGGGCACTATTACTTATTTTATTTTTTTTCTAGTAAACATTATCCACATTGATAGTCATGGAAATGAGCCTTGAATAATAAGGATATGAGATTATAATCATATTTTTATTCCAATGATAAATTTCTTATGCAATTTTATTATCATTGGACTTATGATATTTGATTATATTTTGAATCGTTTCATTGGAACATGTAATATTTATTCTATGAGTCATGATTATGATAACTGATATTCAAGGTATTTTCATCAAATGTCATTCCTGGTTTATCATGTCATGATACTCATGTTATATTTTAGTGATCAATGATATCACCATTTCTTCCCATTACTAAGTATCCCATATAACCTATTACAATGTCCCCTTTCCCCAAGTCATGAAGGTAGGTATTCTATTTGATATTTCTATTAAGGGTGCATAATATGAATATTTTCGTTTGATTTATATTATATATCTTATGAACATGTTTTTTTGTATCCATGTATTCAATGATATTTGAACTATAAAATTCATGAATACATAGTTTAGATATGGAAATAATAATACGCTAATAAAATGTATTATCGTTGTATGAAATGTTTGAGTCACTGTAGATGGTATCAGAAAAATGATTGGATTAATATAAGAAATAATATGATAAAATGATAGAGATAACTCTTATGATGATATTATTTATATGAGAATGTACAAATTTATGTTAAACAATGAATTTATCTTTTTCTATAAATAAATCCATGTATGTATACTACCCATGTGAATGGTTTTGGAACAAATTCATCTAGGTTTAATAACCCGGAAAAGTGTTAGTCGAGTATATAATGAATGATTTGTTATTCTAGAAGCTATTGGTTTTACATTGATTACATGTGAATTTAATGAATTTAAATATTAAACATCTTACTGCTTATTGTTTATTGTTTCACATGACAATGATGTAACAATATCTTAGAGTATTTGTTGCATTTTAAGGTTTGGGTAGGTCCCTTTAATGATTCTAACTAAGATGTTCTATTATAATATTATAAAATAATGTTCAATAGTTGGATGAAATAATATGATGGTGAATAAAACATACATATCATCAGGTCTGAGTACTTGTACATAGATGAGACTTCCTCTAATGAATTTCACACTATGTAATATCCAAGATTTTAGATAATGAGAATAGACCTTCTAGTAGGAATTCCATATGATATAGTGTCGTCAGATATTTCAATCTGTGAGTGTGTGTAATAATACGTATACATTATGATTATCATTAATACGTGTCATTACTTACTCACATTGATTTACAGATTAAAACCATCACAACGATAGTTGGCGAGAAGTATTTTATGTTGGGTGTGTCATGAGTGGAATGTTATTAATAAATAAGTTGAGGAAGGATTTTTTTCATCCATTTAGTGAAGATGATATCTCGTCCCCTTGATTGAAATAGAACATTTGCACCAAATTCCATGGCCATGGTGTATCAAAAATTTATTTCAGGTAGTCAATGAATGATTTATCTAGAATAGATATTGGTGACACTATCAAGAATCAATCTTGAAAAGATATTGCGACAAAAGGATTATGTTACATAGTGAGCGTCTTTATTTGGATGTCAATGTTGTGACATTAAGTTCCTTGTCTTTGGTTCCTTGACCCGTTTCTAAATAATAATCTCGTACTTTAGGGAATCATGCCTAATGACTATGAGAATGAATCCTATAGGATCACACCCTAAGTCTTTCTGGAGGTCCCTGTTCAATTCAATTTGAATTCAATTAATTAATATTATTATGAAGACTATGTAATTATTATATTCAAGATAAAATTATTTCATAAAATAAATAAATATTTATTCACAAGATTGTGAATAAAATTTATATATTTATTTTATTGACCATTTAATATATATATATATATATATATATCATTTATTGTAAATAAAATATATATTTATGAGAATAAATTATTTATTTAGTTTTTATGGTGATCCGTAAATGGAAATGAAGTTTGAGAGGACAGGGGCCGGTCCTATAGTAAAATAATTATTTTCATGTTGATAAATAATTATTTTACATGTTGGAACAAATTAATATAATGAATATTTTATTTGGTGACACATAATTTTATATATAATTCCGTTTTGAGCAAGTTGGAAAACCATAAATAATGAAATACTATTATTATTAATATCATGGGTTTCCTCTTTGGTTATGAATGTATTTAATTTATGTTAAACAATTATATATTGTAACTCAAGCCCCAAGTCAATAAAGAGTAAGATACATCTATTAGGTCATGTACCGAATTTCACACCTAGTGAATTGAGAATTGTTGAGCTAAAGGATTTCTCACACGAATACTCTTCCTAACCATATTAAGAATGAGATACGTTATTCATTCCCAAAGAACCTGTGATCAAGAATGACCGAGACAATACACTCGATTCACCACACTCGAACCCAATGAATGAGTGGTGTCAATCAGAGGCCATTAGAGCACGTGTGGATCACCATTACAGGGATTCTAATTTGGATTATTGAAAACGCAACAAGATATTCTGGAAGGGTCATTCTATGTGATCAACATTATCCTCCATAAAATACTGAAGATCCAGTTATTATTTTCATTATGAAATTAATTAAATTAATTATAAACATGATTTGAAAGATCCTCTCTAAAGGATTCATTACTCATTCATTGTTTTCCATATCATTGATTCTATTTTGGGGTTATTATCATTCATCTTCATACTAATTCTGGAATAATCATTGATCAAGGTAATAATCAAATTTGGGTGTTGTCCCACCCATCTATCCACTGCACTCAGAACCATCAACTCGTATCAAGGGGTTTATGCCATATTTTGTAATTATTTAAATATTTCTTTGATGATTTACTTATTTAGTAATTTTTTTGTTTCAATTCATGTTAATCATTTGGAAAATATGAATCTTTATATGTGTTCCCCAACTTTTTTTCTCATTCACCTTACTAAAACAATCATTAATTTTAATTTATTATTAAAATTAGATATGAGATATCTTCTTGAGGTGCCAATGGTTCCAGGTCGTATAACACCAGAACACACAATTTGTATTCAGTAGTGCATGGTGTGTAGTCGAGGATAAATGCACTGGGTCTGGTCCACCATTCAAAGCAGTGTCATTGTATTTTCTCAGAGTTGTAATGAATATGTGTGTTGACCAGGAACATGTGGCACATTTTTTAGATTACACGTTGTGTGGAAACCTAGAAATGATGTTTAGTGCCATCAGGTTAGGGATGGATTGTGTAACCTGTACATAACTTGTCTTGATTGAGACCGTGTAATGAAGAAATACGCAGTGTGTGGCCCACTGTATATGTCATGTACTTCGATGATTTTTATTGTACACTCACACTCTCTTTCCCCATTAATGTTCTTTAGATGGTTGGTGAAAAATAATACACTCTGTGTTGTTAGAACTACACACGATTCACTCATCCAAATTGTAATAAATTATTAAAATTACTTATTAAATTATAAAAATACTTCAGATGGGAACCATATTCAATGTTTAAATATAAGACTGAACAAGTGATTTGTGTTTAATATATTTGTGTTTAATTTAATATTTTTGTAATGTTCATTTCTACTCAAGAGTAGTTATGAATAGGAATTCACCGGGATTCATCGAAGGTACAAGTTACGTACAAAGATAATTTTAAAACAATATATTTTTTAAAATTTATGATGGATGTGAATCTAAATGAAATTCAAAACATGGATTGTGATAAAATGATGGATTAATTAAAGATGAAAAATAATTGATTCGATGATGAAATGTCTTAAACATGAATTATTAATGAATTGAAAGATAGTTATATTTATGATTAACTATTATATCATGTATGGATGATGATCATCTACACCAAGACCTTTGTAACACTCCAATATTCCATGGTACGCTTCTCTTTGAATAATACAGCAGCGTGTGTTGTACGCAACTTCGAGTTCAAAAACACACCATAACCAATCAAACAAGATGTTATGAATAGTAATACCTAGTTTTTAAAATTTTATAAATATTACCTTAAAAAATGGACTAATTTTTTGGATTTGGAATATCAAAATTAATTTAGGTTTAATTTTTTGTATTTTTCAGAACACATTCAATTTTTTGATTAATAGTGAAATACAATAAGTTATAGTTTAAAACAGAATTTTTATTTAATAAATATTTATTTTATTTTATTTATTTTAGGTCAAAATAGATACATAATAACTATATAAGTACTATTTAATTCATTTTTGTCAGATTATAATTTTTGTAGATGTATGAAAATTTTATTTAACTTTTCACCGTCTTTTACCCACCTCCTATGAGGATTTTCAAATTCACATAAAACATAATTTTACCGCTTCTGTGTGTTGAATTTCAAAAATCCAAGACACAATTTTAATATCAAGATGTAAAATGTGGTTCAATAAGATAAAAATAATTTTTGGTGATAAGTATCTTTTTACTTTTATTTACCACGTTTAAATGTAAATAGGATACTTAATGGGTAAAATGATATTATTCTTACCCTAAAACATGTTATAATTATATTTTCTATGTATAATTTGACAAAAAACAAACTTAGGAATAAAATATGAACCTCTTTGGTCCATTTGTTTTAGACTATGACATTTATTATTATTTAATTGAAAGAAGAGTTAAAAGAGTTAAAATCAATGTTTAATAATAAAAACATTTATAATATAGGGTTATACATTAGATAAATTCGATTATAATTATTCATTAGAAATATGTAAAGAATTTCTATATAATGTTATTTTATGTATAATTTCTAGACATTAAATAATTTAATTTATTTATGACAAAATAGTGATGTTGTAATTACCTTATTATTGAAATAATAAATTATTTGATATTATAAATACCCAAATATTTATAATTTGAGACATTTAATGAATTCCATGAATTTTAGATGTTAATATGACATGTTAGGGTTGATTATGTTTATTAGGTTCGAAGTAATAATACTGTTATTAATTTAACAAAAAATACCAAATAGTGTCAAAATTGATATAAAAGAGTTTTTAATACAAATGTTATATTATTAATTGATATTTAATTCCTAAAAATATAAGGTTCACCCAGGAGACCTATAGAATTATTGTTGTGTCATTAATGAACCACATGAGGTTCTATTGGAAGATTTTTCTATGTTTATTAACCGTATAATTAAAAATAAAAAGAGACATGGTAAATGTTAAAGTAATTAACTAAGAGTTAAAATTATAAGATATGGTTTATATAGTGACCCAAACTAGATTAAAACCTATGGGTTCGGTGGTTTGCGGCCCATCCTCACCTTATCATTGAAATAAGTCACTTTGGGGCCATTAGAAACTGAATATGAATTGATTAAAAAATAACATTTCTAGCTTTTCCAAAGGTGCTTCTCACCTCTCTTATAAAAGGGAACTCCCCCTTCTCTCGATTTCACACTGTCAAAGCCTTTTGTCGTGGCAAACCACTTCCCAAATATTCTCTAAACATTCCTACATCGAAATAGAGGCCTTAGTTTGATCAGGAAGCAAACTAGTGGAGGCTTTTTTATCAAATCAAAAGGAAGAACCCGAATAAGATGTAATGTTTTCACCACCCTCATTCAAGTTCCTTTCTTATTACACTTATTCTTTCATTATTATTTCCATTATAAAATAATAAATACATAATCTTCTATATACTGTGATGTTATTATAAATATGCTACAACCATATTCAGAATTCTATCCATCCATTGAATGACATTTCACCATACATGTGTGTGTACGGCTTACCGTCTCCATGTCGTGGTGTAATTTTTATTCAAAAATTATTATTTGGATGGATATGATAATGATGTGTAATTATGTAAATAATAAATATGGAATTATAATTATTCCTTATATATAATATACCATCCAATTATATATGATTTTAAAATAAAATGAATGTTATTGTCACTCGTGCGTACGTACGGACTACCGTCTCTATGAATGCGATGAGATTCATTCCACATCGTATACATTCACAAATAATTATCATTTGATGATTAAAATTAATTTCTAAAGACATGATATCATTCTTGTATATTAATAAGAAACATCATATGGATAACAGACACGACTTATGTAACAAAACATATAAAAGAAAACGAGTAAGTGAACACCCGAAATGACGATAATACTAAAATATTATTAACAAAGCAATATAATAAGATCATATATGATAATATATTTATTTATATGATTCTTGTATAATTTAATAACAATTATTTAACTAGTATACAGGAGGTTAACCTACCCTCGACCAAGGAAATGTACAAGGTAAGGGTTTATTTCACAATCTCTTCATTATTCGAGGTTGTTTATATGTAATTATCTACTAGGACCTCTTTATCAACCACATCCAATATTCTTAAAAATGCATTTTAATAAATTATTACTATTTTACAAAATATGGTTTAAATTCATTTATACCCTAGTTTGACTTTTTATGAATTTTTTTTAAATGAATCGTTCCATCGTTTTCCTAAAATGTTATTTTTTAACCTTTTCGACAGAAATAAGGTATGAATGTTTCTTAACTTATACAGCTGGTTCAGCTATTTTCCTCCATTATAAAATTGTCTAAGATTTCCATAAAAGATTATAAGAATATTTTAAAACTAAATGTTTTAATTATGTGGCTTTTAAATGATATCAAAAAGAGTGATATTTTTCTCAAATAGTTTTGATTTCATCTATGTCAACATCCTTTTATGTAATTTAAAATTATTTGAAGATGATTTATTATGATACAAAACTTCCATATTGCATTAAATGTTTTGTAATTTGTTTTACTGTGGATGTGTTATTTTTTTACCATTCATGGTTTATGGAGGAAATATTGACATTTTGTATGCTAGTTTTAATACGAATGTTTATGTTATTTTAAAACTATTCATATTAGGAATGCATTGGACTTCGTAAGTGACTGGTGGAGCCCTCTATAGCCCATTGATGAATCGATATGTCTCGTGAGACAAACTAGTTACTTGGCACAAGGCCTTGAAGAAATATTATTTGTTGTCTTTGCACAAGGCCATGATTATGTGGTTATTATAGTCTAGCACTATGCATTCCATCATTTTGAAAGTGGTTATTAATATTTCATGTGATGATTCGACTAGTAGAATATCCATTTAAATAAGTAAATAACATTATTTAACTTTTTATCCTTGCCATATTATGCTGATTTTCATGTTTAAAAGGCTTTTGTTTTAGTTATACATTTCCTTAAATGGTTATTATTATTTATTAATGTTTCCGCTATATTTTTATCCTTACTGACATCTGAGCTCACCCCTTTCAATGTTTTATTTTCTCCAGTATGTGAAGAAGTATTTTATAAATGACCTTCATGTATAGTACGAGGATATATGATGACATGTTGTTGTCATAGTTTTTTCTACATTATTATGTAATTTACGACTTCTGAATATATCTACTATTACAAGGGCTGCTAAACTAACTGTTCTTCAGAGACCTGATCTTTTGGGATCATGCCAATGTTATGTAATAATGCACCGACTCTGGGTAACAGGGGTCGGGGCGTTACAGTGAGTATCAGATAAATTTTAGTGAAAACCATAGAAGCTAGATTTAGATAAACCCTGATTAGAGCATGTATACCTAAGATGTACTTTGAAGATTTGCAAAGAAAAACATCCTATAATTTTGGTATTGTAGAGATTTTTTCAGTTTTCCGTGAAATACATCCTTATCTAGATACGAGCAGGTAGGGGCAGCTCTGGAACAGATGTACCTTAGGGTAAAACCTGAAAATATTGTTTTGAGCTACACTTGAACTGGAACTGGTGCACAACAATGGTTCTTGCTGTACTCTTGGTTAAGACACTATCAAGGGATATGCTTAGGATAATTCTCAATTTCTTTACCAACCATTATAGAGGGTTTATGAGTATATATATTTCCTCAATGAAAACATATTTTTTAATATTATCGATTATATCTATAAAGAGTTCAATTTATGTTAAGTGTTTTAGATGTTTGGGTTTATGTATTGTGATTGATAAAATAATATAGTGTTAGTCATTGTTTAGAAATGATGCCTAGTGGAAGGAATGTAAACTGTATTAATGAACATACTCCATGTACGGATTTCCCTCTGCCTCAAGATAATTATATTAGAGCTAGGGATGCCACTGGTGTTGATCAGCCTATCACCGTACAGGGAAAACTTACATAGGTTATAAATAATAACCTCACCCATATGGAGTACCCAAATCCACAGCATGAAGGATCAATGTTTGATCACTTCATTAGGAAACAACCACCAACATTCAATGGGGGTACAAATCCACTAGTATAGGGGCAATGGATAAATTTTTTCAGAGATAATATTTCACGCCTTGGGGAGTATATAAAGGGAAAAATATATCATGGCCGTTTACCACCTCACTGGAGATGATGATCAGTGGTGTTCATTGATTCAAAACACTATGGAAGATGATGAAGTATCAAATATGGAATGGAGGTAGTTTTAAGATATTTTCATAGAAAAATACTTTCCTCATGACCATCGAGCGTATATAGAAATACAATTTCTGAGTCTGAGGAAAAAGGATGACGAGAATGTTGTAATGTATGAGTGTAACTTTACAAGGTTAGCAAGGAATGCTACAGATTACATACGTAACCCATGAAGTAATATTGATCGTTTCTTTGATGGGTTAAAACCATTTTTCCATCGATAATTAATCTCACAATCCTTCTCATCGTACGATGATATTGTCTCATGTGCCATCAAGACAGAAAAGGAATTCTCTATATGTTACGACTTTAAAGCAAAACAAGAGACTAAGAGATATTCTGATCACTCTGAAAATGAAAATAAAGGGAAGAAGGTAAAAGATGAATATCCATCCTATAGTACATGTTTGAAGAAACACCCTGGTACATGCTTTAAGGGAATGTGAGTTTATTACATGTGTGTTGAAAAAGTCAACCAAGCTCATGATTGTAAGGGGAAGAAAGAAGCTACCGATGTTCAATGCTACAATTGTAGGGAGATGGGACATTATGAAAATGAATGTCCTAAGCATCCAGGGTACTTACCTCCGAAAAGGCCAAGGGATCATTTCCAAGCTTATTTTATCACTACTGCTGAGGTATAATCTCTAAAAGATGTTGTGGGAGGTAATTTAATGGTTTCTTCAAGTTTATAAAATTCCTTATTTTATTATGGATCTTTCCATTGTTTCATATCTACCCAGTTTGTTAAGAAAATTAGATATATCCAATTTTATTTAACTAGGTAGTTGTCAGTTAAAACTCATAAGGGAAGTATCATCGCAACAATGTTTTGTGAATCTGTTCCCATTAGAGCATATAAATGTTCTTTATCTGCGGATCTCATTGTCATATCCCAGATTGAATTTGATATAATCCTTATTATGGATTGGATTTCGGACCACGATGTAAATATTTTTTTTAAGAAGAAGGAGGTAGTGATTTTTTATGATAATGATAAATAACACATTATCATTAGAGCAGAATCTTCACCACATGATTATTATCTAGATGCACCCCTAGTTTCTCATCAAAATACAATTATTGTGGAGGAAGAGAATGAAATTATTGTGGGTGAGGAAAGAAATGTTGAAATAGAGGATGTACATATTGTGAAATAATATGTTGATGTTGTTTCAGAGGATTTGCATGGACATCCTTCAAAATGAGAAATTGATTTTTCCATTGATTTAATTCCTATATCAGGGCCCATATCAAAGACCCCTTATATAATGGCCAGTGTGGAATTAGTCGAACTAAATAAACAACTAGTTTAATTGAGTAATAAGTGATTTATTCTCCATAGTGTTTCTCCATGGGTATCCCATGTCCTTTTTGTTAAGAAGAATTATGGATCTATGACGTTATGTATCGACTACAGGGTAATAAATTCTATAATAATAACGAACAAGTATCCCCTACCTCAAATTGATTTTTTATTTTATCAACTGCACGGATCTCAATACTTTTCAATGATTGACCTTTGATCTGGACACCATCAGCTATGTGTGAAAAATGAAGACGTTCTGAAGACAGCATTTTGAACTAGGTACGGGCATTACAACTTTACAGTAATTCATTTTGGATTGACATATGCACCCTTTGTATTCATGGATCTAATGAACAATGTTTTCAAGGAATATCTCGATTATTTTCTAGTGGTATTTACAAATGATTTCTTGTTATACAAAAAAGCTACGATGATCATGAAAATCACTTGTGTATTATCCTGAAGACACTTAGAAGACATGAATTATATTGGGAGTTTAGAAAGTGTGAATTCTGTATTCAGGAGATTTATTTTCTTGGCCATAATTTCCTTAAGGATGGAATTTTCTTTGATCCTTCTAATATCATGGGAATCCAAGAATGGATTTCACCGATGAGTATAACTGAGGTATGCAGTTATATTGGATTATCAGGTTATTATAGATAGTTCTTCCGTAATTTTTCCCAGTTGGTAAACCCATTAACAAATCTCAAATGATAAGAGGTTAAATTTTTTTGGAAAAAATATTGTGAAGAATGTTTGGAATAACTAAAGAAAAGATTAGTCAATGTTCATATACTGACTCTACTATCAGGGAATGATGTGTTTGTTATTTATATTGATGCATCAAAGAAAGGACTTGGTTGTTTCCTTATGTAGAATGATAAGGTTATTTCTTATGCATCACAACAGTTTAAAACTCATTAGAAAAACTATAATACACATTATCTTGAGTTAGCAGCTGTAATCTTTGTTTTGATAATTTTGGGACACTATCTCTATAGTGATAAATGTGATATTTATACTGATCAAAAGAGTTTTAAGTATATTTTCTCATAGAAAGGACTCAACATGAGGCAAAGTATATGGCTTGAACTACTCATGGATTATGATTTCACAATACACTACCACCCGTGGATGGAAAATAAGGTGGAAGATTCTTTGAGCAGAAATGATCATCGAGTTTTGAACAATATGAGAGTTCAAAGGGATCCTATTTTCATTGATCTAGTGAAGATGGATATGGAAATTACCATGGAAGGTGAAACATTGATACTTTATCAAATGGTTTCCAAAACAACTTTACTGGAAAGGATAAAGAGTTCTCAGACTGATTATAATGAATTTCAAAAAAAGATTAAAGTTTTGAATGATTGGAGATTTAGTGAAATTTTTTATGAAGATGGAATTTTGAAATTTGGGAGGATACTTTGTGTTCCCAATTTCTCTATACACCATGGGAGCACCAAAATGTATTGAGATTTGAAGGATCATTTTTCGTGGGACAACATGAAGAATGAGATTGCTGATTTTGTGTCAAGATGTATGGTTTGTCAACAAGTGAAAGCTGGAAGGAAATATCCTAGGGGATTCATGCTACCTTTTCCCATACTGGAGTAGAAATGGGATAATATTATAGTGGACATTGTCATGGGACTACTAAAGACTCCTAGAAGGAATGTTGCAATATGGGTCATTATTTATCGTCTTACCAAGTCAGAACATTTTCGTTCTATAAGAAGAGATATACCACTTGAACGTCTGGAAAGACTATATATGAATGATGTTGTGAGACATCATGGATTACCCCTATTAATTTTTTCTGATCGTGATCCTCATTTTACTTCACGATTCTGGAAAATTCTTCAGAAAGCCTTGGATACCGAACTTCATATGAGCACTGCCTACCAGCTCAAAACTGATGGACAATCCGAACGGACTATTAAAACCTTAGAATACATGTTGATATCTTTGTCATTTGACTTTTAGGGTATGTGGGATCAATATTTACCTATGGTGGTATTTTCCTATAACAATAACTTCCATTCAAATAATCGGATGGCACCATATGAAGAGTTATATGGAAAGAGATGTTGCACACCAACTTTTTGGGATGATGTTTGTGAAAGAAAAATTGTAGGCCCAGAACTAGTGGAAGAAACTATGGAAAAGGTGAAGGGAATCCAAAACCACATCAATGCAGCTCTAAGTAAGTAGAAAACCTATACTGATAATCGAATGTATGATTTGGAATTCCAGGTAGGAGTTCATGTTTTCTTGAATGTATTTCCAAGGAATAGTGTTATATGCTTCTGTAAGAAATATAAAATGAGTCCCTGGTACATCATACCTTTCGAAATTCTAGTATGAATTGGGTTTGTAGCTTACCATCTGGTAATGCCACCAAGTCTCTCCAAAGTTCACGATGTGTTCCACATATCACTGTTGGGAAAATGCACACCTGACCCAACACATGTACTCACCTATGAGGAAGTAGAATTGGAACCTGATATATCTTACTGCGAAGAGACCGTTAGGATTCATGATACCAGAGAACAATTGTTCAGAAACTGGACGACTCGTCTGGTAAAAGTGCTATGGAGAAACCATAAGATGGAAGAGGCAACGTGGGAACCCGAGGAACCTATGTTGAAGAACCACCTTAGAAATTTTCTGCTTTAATATTTTAAAAATTTCTTGGATGAAATTATTTTAAGGAGGGGATAATTTAACACCCCAAGCATCCCTGGTACACTTCTCTTTGAATAATACAGTAGCGTATGTTGTAAGCAACTTCGAGTTCTAACACACACCACAAACCATTCAAACTAGCTTTTATGAATAGTAATACACAATTTTTGAAATTTAAAAATATTATCTTTCAATATGGACTTCATTTTTGGATTCAGAATATCGAAATTAGCTTAGGGTGAAATTTTGGTATCTTTCTAAAAACATTAAAATTTTGATGAATAGTGAAAAACACTGAGTTATTGTTTAAAACCGAATTTTTTTTAATAATTATTTATTTTATTTAAATTTATTTTAGATCAAAATAGATACATAATACCTATATATTTTCATTGTAATTCATTGGAGTCATCTTATAATAATTTTAGATATATAAAAATGTAATTTAACATTTCATCGTCTTTCACCCACCTCCTAAGAGAATTTGTAAATTAACATAAAAATTAATTTTACCTCTTATGTTAGTTGAATTTAAAATATCCAAGAGACATGTATAATATGAATTAGTAAAATTTGGTTCAATAAGATAAAATTAATAATTGGTTAACAGTAACATTTTACTTTTATTTCCCACAGTTACAAGTAAATACAGTAATTAAGGGTAAAAATGAAATTATTATTACCCTAACACATGTTATAATTATATTGGATAAGTATAATTCTACCAAAAACAAATTTATGAATAAAATATAAACCACTTTGATCCACTTGGATTAGATTAGGACATTTATTTTTATTTAATTCACAGAAGAGTTAAAAGTGTTAAAATCAATGTTTAATAACAAAAACATTTTTAATACATGGTTATACATAAGATAAATTCTATTACAAATATTAATTAGAAATATAAAAATATTTCCTACATAATGGTATTTTATTTATAATTTTTAAACATTAAATTTTATAATTTAGTTATGACACAATGATGATGCAGTAATTACCTTATTAATGAAATATTAAAATAATTGATATTATAATTTCCCAAATAAATATAATTTGAGATTTTAATGCATTACACGAATTTTATATGTTAATATGACAGGTTAATGTTGATTAAATGAATTAGGTTCGAAGTAATAATTCTGTTATGAATTTAGAAAAAAAATACCAAATTCTGTCAAAATTGACATAAAAGGAATTTTAAAACAAATATTTTATTATTAATTTATATTGAATTCCTAAAAATATAAGCTTCTTCCAATAGACATATATAATGATAAGTGTATAATTAATGAACCACTTTGGGTTCTCTTGGATGTTTATAGTATTTTTATTAACCATATAATATAATAATACAATGAGACATGGTAAATGTGAAACTGGTTATCTTAGAGCTAAAACTAAAATATAATGTTAATATAGTGAACCAAACCTATTTAAAATCTATTGGTTGGGTGGTATTTGATGCATACCCAACTTATCCTCGAAATATGTCTCTTTGGAACCATCAAAAACCGAATATGAATGTATTATAAAATTATATTTCTATCTCTTCCTTAGGTGCCCCTAATCACTCTTATAAAAGGGCACTCGATCTTCTCACAATTTCACACCTTAAAAGCCTTTTTTCTTAGAAAACCACGCCTATATATTCTCTCAACACCACTCAATTAATCCTAGAGCCCATAGTTTGATCATGAAGCCATCTTAAGGATCCCTTTTGATCAAATCAAAATAAAGAACTCGAAGAAGAGATAATGTTTTCACCACCCTTTTTCAAGTTACTTTTTTCTTCCACATATTCTTTTCTTGTTATTTAAATTATGAAATAATAACTCTAGTATCTTATATATACTTTTATCGTATTATAAATATGGTAAAACAATATTCAATATTCTATCCATCTTTTGAATGACATGTCGCCATACGTGCGTACATACGACTTACCGTCTCCACGTCGTGGTGTAATTGTTATTCAAAACATTATTATTTGGATGGATATGATAATGATGTGTAATTGAAGTAGATTATAAATATAGAATTATAATTATTCAGAATATATAATATACCATCCAATTATATACTATTTTAAAATCGAAACAATGATATTGTCGCTCGTGTGTACGTACAGACTACAATCTCCACGAACGCGATGAGATTCATTCCACATCGTATCCATTCAAGACTAATTTTTATTTGATGATTATGAATAATGTTTAAGTACTTGATATCATTATGGATATGGATGCGATTCAACCTATTGATAAAAAATACTGCTTATGTAAACAAAACATATAAAGGAAAAAAAGTTAGTGAACACCCAAAACGATGATAATACAAAAATATTAATAACTAAGAAATGTTAAAAGATAGTATATAATATCATATTTATGTATTAGACTCTTGTATAATTAAGTAAATTTTTTTAACTATTATATAGGAGTATAACATAA
Organism: Viscum album; assembly: GCA_963277665.1. Lineage (NCBI taxonomy): Eukaryota > Viridiplantae > Streptophyta > Magnoliopsida > Santalales > Viscaceae > Viscum > Viscum album. The sequence continues at coordinate 559,343,302 of OY728147.1, read as the reverse complement.
AATCTACCATGGAAAACTACAAGGTAAGGGTTTATTTCACAATCTCTTCATTATATGTGGTTGTCTATACATAATTATCTACTGGGACCAATTTATCATCCACATCCATGATTCTTAAAAATTTATTTCAAAACATTCCTACTATTTTAAAAAATATGGTTTTAAATTCATTTATACACTTGTTTTACTTTTTATAAGAAGTTTATAAAAGAATCTTTCCATCATTTTCCAAACAAGGTCCTTTTTAACATGTTCGACAGAATTACGGTAAGAATGTTTTCCTTAACATATACGGTGGGTGCGGCTATTTTCCACCATAATAAAATTGTTTAATCTTCCCTTAAAAGATTATAAAAATATTTTCAAAGTAAATATTTTAATTATTTTCATTTTAAATGATTTCAAAAAAGCGATATTTCTCTCAAATAGTTTTTATTTCATCTATGTCAAAATCATTTGTTAGATTTTAATCTTATTTGAAGTTGATTTATTATGGTAAAATACTTAAATATTGTATTGAATGTTGTGTGATATGTTTGACTATGAATGTGTTATTTTTATACCATTCATGGTTTATGGAGGAAGTATTGCCATTTCGTATGATTGTTTTAATACGAATTATTATGTTATGTTAAAACGTATTCATATGAGGAATGAATTGGACTTAGTAAGTGACGGGTGGAGCCCTCTATAGTTCCTCGATTCATCAGTAGGTATCATGAGACACACATTTATCTGGGAACAAGTCCTTAAAATGAATATTATTTGTAGTCTTGGCACAAGGCCTTGACTATGTGGTTATGATATTCTGGAACTATGAATTCCATCATTATGAAAGTGGTTATTGATATTTTATGTCAATATTCGACTACTAAAATATCCATTAAAATAAGAAAATGACATTATTTCATTTAATATTTTCCATATTATGCTGAATTTCAAGTTTAATTGGATTTTGTTTAGTTGTACATTGCCTTAAATGTTTATGTTTATCTATGAAAGTTTCCTCTATATTGTTATCCTTATTGAGAATCTGATCTCACCCCTTTCATTGTTTTATTTTTCCCAAGATGTGAAGAAGTATTTTATGAATGACCTATAGGGATAGTAAGAGGGGATATAAAGACAATATGTTGTTATAGTTTTTTTCACTTTATAATTTAATGTAGGAATTATTAATATATCTAGTGTTTTTCAAGGCTTCTAAACTAATCATTATTTCGAGCCTTGATCTTTTGTGATCATGCCAATGTTATGTAATAATGCACCAAATCTGGGTAACTAGGGTCGGGGGGTTACAACCTTTGTATGTGGATAGTTTTTTATAATTAATTTATTATATTTATAATTTTTTGCATGCATGCCTTCTCTTCATTAATATATAGGACATGTGTGCCCCATGATTCTTTTTTGTAAAACCCTTTTTATCTCTCATAGGCATCTGATTTTAGAAATGGCATATGTAATGGATACAACACCCATGATAGTGGATTTGGTTCAAGCTTGAGATGAGATGAAACCAATCCCTCGAGATACAGAGGTGGAGAGGAGGAAATATGTTAACATTAACCCAAAAGATTCATTATGTTTCTCCACTCGATTAGGGTTCAATTTTCAACTACTAATTAAACTAAGAATTTTAAAATCTCAGGCTCCTGAACATTATTTTATTTTACTCAATTTAATGGTTTATCACTATGTATGAGTTTTCAGGGTCACATAATTAATGAATTAAACAGGAATGTAATATGGAACTAAAATAAACCAGACGTATGCATAAATATTATCAAGACATGGTTAACCACTTAAGTAAATTCCAATTAATAATAATAATCAGGTAATAATGTTAATAATTAATTCACACAAAAGATATAAAAATCCCTCAAAAAACTATCAATTCAGACCAAGCATTTCATTACATGATTAGGGGGAAAACTCAATAAAAATATGTGTTTGAGCAACCCTTGTTGGGACACATACATTTATAAAGAAAGACCTGACGAATGTTTTCAGTTTAAATTAACCATATTACATCAATATGAGTATCCCTTGCTATAATTGGTGTAATATTGGAGGCACCAGTTGAGGAAATCCAAATTCATGATTTCATGATTGGGGAGTCCACTCAACAGATCAATGAAGTGAAATCCCATAGATGGAAAATACATGCCTTTCCGAATACCTTCAAATAGATTCACCCACCCATGTTGGGGTGATGTGAAGTGGTATATGTATCTATGAAACTAGAATTTCATGGAAACTGCATATTATGAGTTCAATATTGAGGGCCACACGGACTTGATAAAATAGTGTGAAACATAATAAAAATTTTTATTTCTAATAACATGTAATCAAGTAATTACTAATGATATTATCTACTAATTTTAGAATAAAAATGAAATGCTCATTAACCAAACCATCACTATGATCAATTTTGGATAAAGGAAACATCATTTATGGCAGTAGCTTCTATGAATGTTTCGATGCCTCCAGATTATCTTATTCCATGAATGGAAGTCTAATATACTTTAGTTAGTATTACCTGATCCTCCATCCAAATAAACATCTGATGAGGATTTACTATTCCATGAGAAGCATATGAATGACATGGTCGACATTCAATGTTTCATGATATTAATCAATGCCCAGTGGGCTCATGTAGTATCATGAAAACATGGATGCTTATAGCCGAATCGAGTACCTTCATGGTCTTTACCATGAGATAAAAAGAAAGGAAATTTATGTCATCTATAATTCACTCTATCATGGTAATCTAGGAGAAGGTTCCCTAGCTCTACCCCATATAGTAATTCTCATTGGGTACATTGAGCGCTTCGAGTTTCTACGGTTTAAAATCCCCAAAGAATTGGGCACTAATCCCACTCTTGAATCACTCCCTCTGAGCTTCTATATAATTGTTGACAATTTAAATATTATCAACATTTAGAAGTCTCTATCTAATCATCTTATAATCATTCTCCAAGTGTAAAAACGATATGAATCACGAAAATCTTTCAATCCTTATAGTGAATAATAGGAAAGGGAATGAGAAGAGATTTAATCCCAATGCATCATATAAGTCTTCCATGAAAAGGAATATCCAAGGAGAGGCATGGGAACATGAGTTAGTTTGTTTTACATGTGGTAAAAAGGGCCACTGGAAAAAGAACTGCACCCAGACAATGAAGCAAGGGTAAGCATCAGGTGTGTTTTTTATCAAATGAAATCTATTTGTTTCTCTAAATTGGGTATTAGATAAAGCTTGTGGTGCTCACATATGTATCCAAATATCGTAACCATGTAGATTATGTAATGTTGTATGATGAGAGGTAGATATATGGGAAGCCAATGGATCTAGACATGCTATTGTAGCTTTCAGGTACTAACACCTCGTGTTTCCAACTATAATGAACGTGGGGTTAAAGTGTTTTTATTATGTCTCTTTTGTTACTAAAAACATTATTTCCTGCATCCATTTTAGATATAGGTGTATTTTTTACATGATTGGAAATGAATTTTCTCTCTTTATAAATTATTGCATTGTTTTTGGTAGGGAATATTTATACAATGGTCTTTATGGGTTGGATTACAAAAACTAGATAATTGAAAATGATAACCAATATACTTCACCTGACTCATACCACACCCATTATTGGCATCGTCGGTTCAGTCTTGTAAAATAGAAATGCTTAACAATGATACATCAAGATGGATATTTAGAATCCTTCAAACTCAAACCACATGGTGTATGTCATTCATAATTACATGAGAAAATGACCAAATCCCCATTTAGTGGGAATGGAAAAAGGGCTAAATAACTTCTTGATTTAGTTCATACTGATGTTTGTGTACCATTTTCTATTTAAGCAAGGGGAGGGTTCTCATACTTCATAACGTTTACTGATGATTTCATTAGATATGTTTATATCAACTTAATGAGGTATTAGATATATAATTTTGATAATTTAAATGAATAAAATAATGAAGATGAGACCCATGGAGGTATTAATAATATGAAACTCCACTCAAAATGAGATTGATAATATCTTAATCATGACATCATTGATTACTTACGATAGTTTGGGATCATATCTCATACCAATACTCCATACACGCCCCAGTATAATGGTGTGAGAAAATGGAGGAGTTTCAACCTATTGGACATGGTGAGATCAATGATGAGTCATCTGTGTCCTCCATTATCCTTTTGGGGAAATTCGTTTCAAACAGTGATGCCCATAATAAAACAAGTACAAACTAATTAAATAAATGGTATTACATACATTTTTTGGAGTATAGATAAAGAAATATTATTGAATTATCATGTGTGGGGGAAAAATTTAGTTTGTTAAGGCCTCATCAGGTAAAAATCATACATCACCACACACAAAGTGTACCTTTTTTGGATGCCCCACTGAAACAAGGGGATATTACATATAAAATAACATTGAAAAAAATATTATAGTTGAATCACACACAATAGTCTATTATAGGGATAACATATCCAAAAAAGATATTTGGAGCGAGATAGACTTAGAGGATGTTTTGGCTCAAGGTATAGGAGAGATGTTACATGAATATAATACAATAAGCCTTGTGGGAGAAAGAAAAATTATAGGGAAGCAAGAGTTCTCTAGGAGTAAAGAGAGGATATATCACCAGAATGGTAATGATTTCTAGGTAATGTTGATGGTGACTCATTATTAGATGATAATAATGATCCCTAAAATACAAGTAAGCAGTAAGTGTCCCAGATGGCACCATGTGGAAAGAAGCCATGAATTATGAAATAGACTCCATGTACCAAAACCAAGTTTAGATTTTCATAGATCCTCCAGTTGATGTAATGATTATTTCTTTCAAATGGGTATTAGTTAAGAAACTGGACATGTATGGACAATTCAATACCAATTAGGAATGACCGGTTGCAAAAGGGTTTTATTAATGTCAAGAAATTTACTACGAGAAAATACTTTCACTAGTTGCAATCCTGGAATCCATCACAATTCTTTTGGAAATTGCCTCTTAGCATGACTCTGAGATTTGGGATATGGATTTCAAAAAATCATTCCCAAACATGAACCATCATGAAGATGTCTACATGAAAAAACATGAAGGGTTTATGACTCCAAAGGATGCTAATAAAGTATGCATGTTTCAAAATTTCATTTATGGAGTAAAGAATGAATCCATGTAATGTAACACTCATTTTGATGATACCATAATGAAATTTTGTTTTATCATGAACGAATGTGAGCCTTGTGTCTACAAATAGTTTGCTGGGAGTGTATTAGTTATCATAATAATATACGTAGATGACATATTACTTATTGGAAATGAGATAACAGTCTTACAATCTATTAAGGCATTGTTGATTCAATTCTTCTCCATGATGGAAATGGGCGAGGCTGCTTATATTTTTGGGATCATGATCTATCGTGATAGATCCTAGATATTTTTGGGCTTGTGTCAGTTCACAAACATTGATAAGATATTGAAGATATTCATTATGAAAATGTGAAAGAACAGATTGTTCCTAGCCTCATATGGAAATAATCTTTCCATGAAAACATGTACTTAGAAATATTAGGAATGAAATATAATAGAAAAATTCCATACACATCAATGATTGGGTCAGTCATGTATGTCAAACTATGCTCTAGGATGGATGTCACCTACACATTGAGCATGATAGGCAGATATTCAGTTTACCCAACTGACTTCCATTGGATTGCATTAAATACTATCCTAATGAATATGAGGTGTACGAAGGATATTTTCTTGTTTTATGGAGGAGATGAGGACCTAGTAATTATATGATATAAAAATTCTAGTTTTGAGACATATCAATATGACATGATATCACAAATGGGATACATATTCACATTGAATGGATGTTTGTTTCAATGTGGGGGGGGGGGCTGCTACAAATGGTTTATTTTAAGATGGCTGGTATCATTATAATCACACATGTCGGGTGAATCATGTTTATTTTAGAACACCCAACAATCATATATCCAATGATACGTCGACATGATTTTCAATGGTAGACGTTTTCTAGGAGATTTGGCCAGCGACACTGAAGAACTCGCATTGGTCTAGAGGATGGGAAGTCGGGCTAATTGTACCCTCTTGGGGGTGGGTGAATTATTGCATGTTCCACGACTCTCTTATAGATTTAAGACATATACATATGTTTGCGAATCATTGGTTATTCCCAAGCATAGTATCCATGTATTATCCCTGGTTGGAAATGATCAACTGAATGTAGGTATTTATAATAATTTAGGCGTGAGGTTAACCATACCTAATTTTATTGATGACTTTGAGGAATTTTGTCTCATTGAGACTGTAAGGGTTTATAGCCTCATAATTGGGAACTCCAGAGTTTATTGTCATCCAGGGGGGGAAATAATGACTTGACCATTTGGATTCAACCTGTGATATGGGCTTCTTATGTATACCTCTAAGAGGAATAAAAATCCATGTAGCTCGAGGCCACTCAATGGGACACATCACCATTTAAGTTCATGTGACAAGTACCCAATAGTACAGTTTAATTTCATGTGGCAAGGACACCCAGGATAGAGATTCCTGGTCACAGTTGGTTTGGGACATACGTTGAATCTGCCTAGAAAGCCCAACGAAAATGATTTACTAGAACTAAAGATGTTGTTGTTGGGGTATGAGGACATGGTCTGATAGGAAAAAAGGTGTATGTAAAACATAAAAATTAGGATTTCACCATGGGTAAGTTTCATACGTATCTCGGTTGGCCGAGAATCAATGTCCACAAAGTTCTATAATTTTTAGGATTACACATGAGAGTTGCCTATTATTGTGATTAAACCTCGGGGAGGCGTCCTATGTACCCTGTTTGGGAGACAGGGATCAAAACCCATGTAGTACGTTTAACCGCCTCCATTGTGCAGACGTCGTGGCTACCACAAATCTCTAAGCCCACGTAATTCATGCTCGGTGTGAGAAACAAGAAAATGAAATAGACATGGCATGTTTTGATCTTTTTCATCATCCAGGGAAGGTGGCAGGAACCGAAATACTCTCCTCTACCTGATTTTATAGTGGGGATAAGGTAGTATTCACATGGTATAGAAAATGTATGTTGTGGTCGAGTGAAAGGGGAAATGATTCTGAATTCTCCCTCTTCCTTACGATGGAGGGAGGTAGAAGTCGGGTCGGCAGGGGCTGGGGTTATAGCGGCGTATAAATGATCCTTCCATAAAAGAATAGGAAGTCCATTGACTTCTAGCGAGTATGGTATGGGGATAACTCCAGAAGGGATACCCAGCCACTCCCAGGAAAGGTGAGAAGTGCTCACCAATGGTCCTTGTCAAAAGGAAAGACCAGCGGTATCCCTCAATCCTAGGATGTGGAGAGGCACAAAGGGTAATACTGGGCTAAGACCCTACACTACCGTGGGAATGTAAACCCATGAATGATTATGAAATCCACTCAAGGGTCGGGGAATACCATTTTTCCTTGCCTTCCATGGGTATGTGAACTGACAGTGGCACGTTGACGCGCCTGCAGGTTTCATCAAACAGGTCTGGTGGCTTTGGTAGAGGCCTTGGATCGGGGCCGATGATTAGGCCAATGAAGGGATTGTGGATGATCAGTCCAGATTGGAACGGTTTTATTAGGCTCAGGGAATGGAAACACCGAAGTAGTTGGCGGGACACATGGGTGTCTGAGGAGTGGTTCCTTTCACGTAGGAGAGTGCTACGTGGTTGGAGCGGTCTTTCGAGTACCAAGGTGGTGCGCAGAATGATGGGCCTTCTGCGTACCATGGTGGTACGTGACTTCTGGTTTGGCCCGCGAACCATGTTGGTATGCATCACTGGAGTCCGTGTGAGCAGCAGCGGCCAAGGGCATTGCCAGTGAGGGCTGCGTCCGCGAAGGAGGGTGCTACGCGGCACATTTGATCAAAAAAGAGTCATAATTTCATGGTCCACGGGGATAACATCCATGGAGGGGTCATTGCTCACAGCTTTAATTTTAGATCGTGGATCACCAATTTTTTATGTGTTTTTTTCTTCTTTATCATGTTGTTTACAGTTCTATACTTGTACTGGTTCGTGAATTGGATCTTTGCGGTTCGCAAAATCCTAAGCTCCTTTCCTCGAAAAGTCACTCCTTAAATCTCCTCCAGCCTCTAAATATCGATGCATCCGAATCTGAATCACCTTTATTCTCCCACTCAATGTCATTTTATAGAGGGTATTAAATGGTTGTATTGTGGTCATGCGACACCTTTTTTGGAAGCCCATAAACAAAAACGCATCCTATGGAAAACTTGTTCAATTCGTGGTTCGTGGGGGTTCATTGAATGCACCTCACCCACGAAAAAAGTCTGTTCGAGGGGCACTTCCTGGAAGCTCAAGGATCCTCCTCTGTTCTGCGAATGATAGTGCACTTGGCATGTGCTGGTCCGATGCGGTTCGTGGCTGGGGTGGTTTGTGGCGGTGGACCAGCCTGGCATTCGTCTTGGTCTGCGCCCGTGTAGGGTCTCCCAGCTTCATTTCAAAGATGACACTGGTTCGTAGGGGGGCTTGCTAAACCGGCCATGTGCCACTAATGTTGAACTGGTATGCGGACCGATCGGTCCTTTTTCAATTTTTAGTATTCTTTATGTTTTTTCCCAATCTTCTTATGGAATTTGGGAAGAATCTGTTATCAAATTATGGGGGGGGAGTCCCCTTCCATTTGCTGATTTTTCAGGACCCTACAAATTCCCTCTATTTGAATGGTGCCCGATCAGAATGAAGAGGAGGTTGTTCAGATGTAAGGTGGTCCTAAAACATGGGTACATTTCGGTAGAGGGGTGGACCCAGTAGGGGACCACGCCAATAAAAATGGGGTACTTGCCTTTTTCATTTGCCAGATTCCTCGTCATAAAAGGAGCCCTCGCTTTCTGAGTACAAAGTGTGATTTGCGAAGAGAGGGTGCTTGGATACAAGAGAAACATCTATGCTAAATTCCCCAAGATTGAGTTAAGTCATCCATTGTCACACTAGTGTGAGACGATGGTTTTGACTTACAGCCTACGTTGTTATAATGGATGTGTTTTAAATTTTTATCCTACACATTTAGCAAATCATGGAAATACCTCAGTATATATTTTGAAATTTCAAGAGTATTTATACTATAATCTTAGTTCTATATACTATTTTATTGAAATATTTATTGTTCATCCATCCAATAGACACATGAACAAGTCCATGACATGCTTGATTAGCATCCATGTCCCCTCCACAAAAGTGACAAGGATTTAAGCCATAGAAATAAATCATACCAGATGAATTTTCAAAGTAAAATAATATCTAAATGTCATCATAATTTCACATAACATACATCATGAACCATCAATACATCTGAAATCCTCACCTAAAATAGATAATCAAAATAAAAAATAAAAATAATTTAAAAAAAAGATATAAAAAATGAAAAATAAATCAATCATCTTCATCTCCAATAACCACTATAAAAAATACATTATTCCACTCTTAACTTTATATATATAATTATCCACTAATTACCATAAATGAAAAAAAGGTCGATAATCCAAAAAATACTAAAAAATATAAATTAAAAAATATATATATGAAAAATAAAATACCATGTCACATAAGTACAATATTCATTCAATCATAGACCATACTCTGAATACAGAATCCAAAAAATACAAATGGTCACTTATTATATATGCTCCAAGGGGCATGAGTGTTTTGTGAGATCTCTATAATAGTAGTTAATCTCCACAAATCCCAACCATTGAGTTTTCAAAAACAAAAAACACATGATTATATGAAAAACCCAACAAAAATAGGTTTTTTCCATTTATATGAATAACTAGTATCAAAATTTCAATATTTATGAAATTGATTTTCCATTTTTGAATGAGAAACCCCCACCTAAAAATATCATCAACATCTTCCAATGTTAAAAAAATTTATATTTGAAACCCACATTCCATAAACTATATATTTTAAGAAAAAGTCAATAAGAAACTAAAAACCAAAATGTGATAACAATCAGACACAACATAATGGATGGATAAAAACTTAAGAGTATTCAAGACAAAGGAAAAAGTGACCATTATGAACAAAAATATTAATCATAAAAAATATTAAGCAATTTTAGAGTGAGAGGAAACCATTAAATAAATACTATAATGAATGAATAATGTGAAAAAAAATTGGACATATAAATTTATTTAAACCCTAAAACCATATATTTATTCTTGATCTAATGGTCAATAATCCAATGCATGCACTACACACTATAAGGAACTTGAATGTAACAAAATGGGTGGATTCCACCCATCCGAAACAGTTCATCCTACATACATCTAATGAGTACATGACATATAATAGTGGAGTGGTGATTTCCCTCCCTTAAATCACAATATTTTTCAATGTAAGTGTTTTTTTTGTTATAGTGAAGATATCGAAATCCACACTTAATCTAGTATTTCATTCTTAGATAGTTAGTTTCCAATGTTCTATTTACATTGAGAAACCACATTCCATTAGATATGTATTCCACATAACAAATTAAAACTCAACAATAAAACAATCACCTTTTCATTTAAGAGGAATAAACATTAAACTATTATAATACATAAAATCAGTCATTATATCCATCATTGATACGAAATTAAACTTAAATCAATGGAGATTTCAACATCAGTGTTACAAACATAATAGAAAATTTACTGAATGTGCCATCCAAGAATTCATATTATTATTTAGATAAAAAATATATTTGAAATCCTTTTATAAAACCAAATACCAAAATAAAAATAAAAATAAATAATCATTTAATTCTATCATATACATATATGAAATTATACCCACAAACAAACATCATTTAATGAACATATTCAAATTTTATAATGTGAATATATGCACATGTATATATATATAAATACACATTTAAATATTTATAAGAACAATATAATACATGATATTAATATGACATCATAAAAACATATATAAATAATAATTTTAGAAGAACCATAAATAAATTTATCAGATAGGGAAACCCCAATTAATCAGTACCTTAATATCACTTTTTACCAAATTAAATTTAAAAAGACGTTTGATTAATTGAAAAACACACAATTCTATTGTAAAATAATAATAAACCATTTTATCATCGAATCATATATTTTATTCATTAATGGTAGAAAAAATAAAGGGCTAAAAGTAAAAATTAATTAGGGTTCCTATATTTGAGAAATTTTAATATTTTTCATATTCCATTATTATTTCCTTATGATTTTATGATGTTTCATTATTCTCTTTTATTATATTTCTATTATAAAAAAATAATATATATATATATATATATATCTTTGGACATATTCACATTATAAAATTTGAATATTTTCAATAAAATATGTTTTTTGTGTGTGTAATTTCATATATGTAAATGATTAAATTAACAGTTTTTTAATGTAATTTTTGTTTTTGTATTTTTATTTGAAAATAGTTTCCAAATATTTTTAATACCTAAGTAATAATTTGAATTCATGGTTGGAAAATTGACTAAATTTTATTTTCTGTACTTAACAATCATGATGAAATACCAATGGATTTATGTTTTATTGGGGTTTAATTATGGATTTAATGGTTGATTGTTTCTAATAATATAGTTTAATGTGTATAAATATTAAAATAAAATATATAATTGATTTATTATTGAATTTGAATTTATTAAATGTAAAACATTTCTAATGGAATTTTGTGGTTTTGAAAAGGAAATGGAATATGGGAAACTGACTATCTATGATGGGAATACATGGTTAGGTGTCACTTTGGATATCTTCACACTAACAAAAAACCTTGAGAGATGAAAACACATTTTCATAGTATGTGATTAAGAATAATGAGGTAATAATATCCATCTTAGACTGATTTCAACTTAATGTTACAAGCATAACCAAAAGGGGGTGGATGTTAGAGTTGGGATCATGAATGCCTAGGGGGATTCCTTTTACTGACATTCATGAGGGGATTCATGTTTAATGGTTAATAGAGTGAGGGTGTTTTTTAAATATTAAATTTATATGAAATATATGATCCAACATTGTGTGTTCTATTTCAACTATGACTAAGTGGTGTGACACTAGGGTTAGATAAAATGAGCACCATAAAATCACCATGATGTGGTACCTACCACTCTATTATGGATAGGGAAACACAACAACAAATTGGGATTTTCTGCATAATGGGGAACATAATGGTTCGTCCGAAATTATTAGGCTAAGTAAACTATGGTGTATGGGAGGTGTTTATGAGATTAAAGCTCTCCCAACTCTATCTATATCACATGAACCCATTCCATGATCCTCTCTATCACTAGAAATAAATGAATCATGTAAAATAAAAATAAAACCCAATTTTCATATGAAATTACAATTTATTGTGAGGTCGTGGTGTGATGAAACAATAAATTAAAAACCATTCACCTAGAAATCCATTAACCACTAGGATGAGATGGCTGATGCACACTTATCATAAGACATGTCAAATTAATTTTTGTTTCCTTATTGTAGTATAGAGACTGACAGGAGTCATCTCACCTGATGCGAATACTCAGTTTTTCTCCAAAATTTCTATCCCAATTAAACTATATAATTATAAATTTTTATCTTTCATAAACATAAATTAATAGAAAATAAATTCATATAAATAAACAAAACATATATTCACATGAAATGATAAAATATTAAAAATAAGAATAAATCACCAGGCCTTTATGTTTTTGTTACTGGGTTCAATCATTCAATTTTTTGGTGTTTATATTTTTTTTCATAATTCAATTCTAAGAGCTTATTCATGAGTTAATTTGATTTTATTACTATTTTGAAATATTTCATTCCTATTGAAATCTCAATTCCACCTCCTACTAAAATAAATGTGGATGGAACACCTCAATCATGCATGTGACATCACCTAGTACCAAGATCCATTGTATGCCATTTAATTTACTCATCTTCCAAAGTTCATTATTATTATGTATGCCAAATCATGATCTATATATCTTTTAAATATTGTCGCCAATAAATCATGATTCAATTCATGTAGAGTTTTTTTCATATCATGATAATAAGATAATTATCCTTTGTCATGTGTAGGAACTACTTTATCCATTATTTAATGGAAAAAGTCACATAAAATAACGATGACATGAAAAAAAGGATCAAATTACTCTGATGAATAAGGTTATGAGATTTCAATGCTTTACAAATTAAGACTCATGGAGGAGGACTATCTCATAATTACAATGAGTAATATCACTAATACATTTATAAAATTTTTATCCAATTCAATTTTGAAATAACCACTTCACCCAAAACTCAATGTAAAGGATATGATCAAATAACTCATAATGAATGATTTTGTCACCGTCTAATTTTTTTTTTCTAGTCAGAATTTCATTAAATTCATATTTTGAATGATGTGATTATAAAAATCCTCACATCCACCACATAACCATGTTTGATAAATATAGTAGGTCAAATAATGGTAATTATCAGTTTTCCAAAATCACAACACAATTTTCTTAATTTTTTGGTTTTGTTGTCATCTTTTTGGATATTTTTTAATTTTAGTGGGGAGAAATATGAATTATAATGAATATATCAAAAATTTAGTTTATTACTACAATAATAAACCACATATTTCTTCTTGATAATGTAAATAATTTGCTCATACATGAGGCCCTTCACCCCTATACACCACCATTAATACATCACGCAAATACCAAGAGTTGGGTAAGAATTGAATAAATGTATTGAATCATGTCTCATTCCAATAAAAGTCATTCATGGACACTACAGGATAATAATGGATTAATGTAAAGGTGGTCTTTAATGAAATGTGATTTTCAAAATATTCAAGAAACAGATTAAAAAAAATTTCTCGTTAGTAGCTTTGAAAATTTACAATACATGTTTTGGAAGGTTTCACGTCACAAGATCACTAATGAAATATGATCATGAAAATTTGAAAGTACATGGAGTCAATATACATGCTTCAGTTTAAACAATCAATTTCATATTTTAGTCAATCAGTTCCATTGAAATTTAAATATAAATCATGGAATCACTGGATTCCTATGAGACACGTGTCTTCTATATTAGTCAGGAAAAACATCAATTCATGTATGGGAATTAAATTATAATCATTTATGTTAAAAACATGTTTTGGAATAAAAAATGTAATGAGATTAAATTTTGAACTATAAAAATTAATACCCTTTACCACGAAGCATTGTACATCACATCAACTTTCTAAGGATCTTTTCTACCATCAAAAACCTATAAAAAATATTCATGTATGCATAAGGGTCATTTAATCAATGTTAAATAATATTTGAGGGAGTGGGACGCATGACTAAAAAAATTTCTAATACTGATTTTGAAATGTAAAACCCCAAAATGTGAAATGAATGTAATATAATCCATATAAATGAAAAATCATGGTTTGATCCCACAAGTGGGCCTAAAAATTTTACTACCTCCATAAAAAAGTTCCAATTTTTATCCATAATCTGCCGTAGGTTGGGGTTTCATGGATTATAACCATCACAACTGTCTTTGACTAGCTTGTGCTTCATCCTTTTGAGTGAATAATCATACATGGACAATGTATACTGAATCCACCCCCATCACAATAATGTTTCTCTTTGATGGATGGTTAGTTTGATGTAATAAACCTTTTCTTCTTCTATTCCTACTTGGAAAAAAATTCTATTCAACTGATGGGGCCACATGAGATTAATGTATTGTAATTTCAAAATTATGGTTATAATATAACATTAATCTGATAAAATTTAAAAACGAATAATTAAAACAATAATTCACCCCCTCAAATGTGAGAAGCCTTTAGTTCAGTTTTCATAGGCTCATCTGATTAAATGTATGTTCATTAAAATAAAGGCTATCCATGTGGTCCTCAATAGGTGTAGGTTATTCCTCATCCTCTTCCTCTATATAAAATCAAAGATTTTACAAATCTAAAAATTTAAAATAATAATTAGTGATAAGAAAATCATATTTAATGAAATCAATACATTCTTTAGTGAAAAGTGCCTCTTTTATTTTATCTTCACTATAATAAGGTAGGATGTCAGGATCATGTTTCATTTCATTAAATTCCACCAAATTTTTGATTTCATATTCTTCCATGTCCATATCATTATTCATTTGTGGTTTTTATTCTAATTGTTTATGAAATAGGAGATTTTTTTATTTTAATTTTTTAAAGTTTTCTCCCAATATTTCCCCAATTCAAATGATCACCCTATTATAAATCATTAAAATATGATCATTAATCTATATACTCTAGAAATGTTCATGATTTTTGGGATTTATCTTCTAGAGAATCCTCTTTTACCCACATTGGTTTATCAGATTCAAAAATCGGTTGGGGAATTTCATTGACAGCTTGAACAGTCTCTAGCTCTGGTTCAGGTTCAGGTTGATCCATTCATAAAAGAACATATTCAGACATTCTTTTAGCTTTTATTTTTATTTTCAATATTCATTCTATATGTTCTGGCACTTGGGGTCTATTATAATCTTCTTAAGTTTCATCATCTTGGTGTTTTTCAAGACTTATGGGTAATTAAACAATTCATAATACTCTGAATTTGAATACATCCTGGAAAAATAAATAATTTTTTTATTTTTTTTAAAAAAATTATTAAAATCTATATGTAATGTAAAAATAAAATAAATATGTAAAATTCTGATTGGATTTATAATAACAAATCCTATTTGTGTTGCATGTATATCGTAGGGAGTTTCAAAATCAATTTTTTTTATAATGTATTATAGTGGTTGACAATGGTCATCCCACATGAGGAGCATTCTCAGTTGTTCAAAAACATATTATATGTCACATAAAATACATATTTTTACTATTTCACCATTCATGAAAATAAATTTATTGAAAATAAATGCAGTATAAAATAATAATAATCTTATATTAACTTGAAATTCCAACAAAATGAAATTAATAATAATGAACATGGAATTTTTGGATTCATTACAGGGTTTCATTTTTCTATTTGATGGTTTTTAGATTATTTTTTATAATTTGATACTAATATCTCATTCATGAATTAATATAATATTATATATTGTATTGAAGTCTTGAATACGTAAAAAAATTTAATTCAAACTCTTCTAATAATCTAGGATGATGGCACACCTCATTCGATCATGTTGTATATCCCAAGACCAGGCTCATACATATCCCATTTCATCTACTAAATAGCTCAACTCCATCATACGAAGATATTTTATCTAGTTTATGGGAGGTAAAATATTTAACAGAAAATTAAAAATGACTTTCATTTTAGTGTCATGGAGGACAATCGCCGCATTTATTCTCATCACTCTTGCACATCAAAAAATGTATAGAATATAAGAATTTAGGTGCATAATAAATGAAATGACCAAATATATCCCATAGAACAATTCTCATGATATCCAGTTATTTTTATGGGTTATAGGTAATGGTGAATAAGAGAAAAACATAATATAATAATTATATTAGGTTGGAAAGTTACTGAGGGATGGAAGAAGAGTGAAATGGTTGAATTAAAAATATGAAAATGTATTACATGAGAATATAATACTAAAATAAAAATAAAATAAGAATGACTTCTTATGTAAGTAGAATGGTTCTAGGAATCCTCTAAAATAATGATTTTGGACCCCTCTTTCAGAATTGGTTAACTCCTATTTATATAGTGCAAGGGTTTTCTTCCCAACAGTCTCCAAATTCAATATATTTGAAATATTTATTTAATATCACCTATAGATTCTTCCCACAGAATTTTTTATCATTGTAGGACAATTTGATGACCAAATTTTGAAATGTCTACTTCATGAAATTATTTCCAAAATTCATTTCCTCTTTCCACATGAAAAGTCAGTTTAATATGACTTGTTTAGAAACATTTTTGGCCTATTAATTTATAATATTTGTTCTAGCTTAATGTTTCCTATTTCTTTCCCAGAAGATGAGCATTCAAGATCCATATAAACTAATGAATATATTTATGATCTTAAACAATCGAACAAAACATTTAATTTTCATTTAATTACAATTATAAGCACCATAATTGGGGATGTGTGGAATGATTTATTCTAAATTTATTGATGTGGGGTGTACATGATAATCCAGAATGTTTATCTATAATGATGGAATTTTTAAAACCCTAGAATTGATGAATTATCATTTTTTCGAGAAGCTATTGATGAACGAAAATAAATTATGGAATCTAATAATTAAATAATAAAATTCATCAACATTATATTATAATAGTTATGATCTAATATCTAATTTGATTAAAATTTTCCTATATTCTAGAAATGAGATTTTCTAATATTTATACCCCAAACACCCTATAGATACAAAATTAATGAAAATATCAAAAATTGATAGATATTTATTAATAAAATATATTACAAGAAAATATAAATTAAATAAAATGTTATCTCTATCTTGTACTCAGAAAATAATCACAATGAAAATGAGGTAAAAAATACAACATAATCTTTGAGCTAACTAGAATCAAATTTAACACAATATACTAGATTATTTTATAAAAACAATTAAGCTATAAATACTCATGGAAGACTCCATCATAACCTATAATGGGGTACTACGGAACTGGAGTCCCGTAGTGCATCTTTACAATATTTAAATACTCATATATCATTCTGGTTTTGGAAGGAGTATTTAATTCCCAAATGATATATACAATATAATACATGAAACCTAAATTGAATTACTAAAAAAATACTCCATTAATGTGGCACCAAAAATATCAATAGAGTAACCATATACTCTCCCACTAGCCCAACATAGGATAATAAAAAAGAAGCAACACAAATATGACCAACTAGACACAGATAAGAAATTGTCATGGAAAAAATAATCATAACATGTTAAAATGACAGACATGTAAAAGTAAATAAATATTTATGAACCATGAAATAGATTCAAAATAATAATTTCAATACAAATTTTCAAGGGAAAAAATAGAAGCTATAGTGAACCTCAAAATCAAGAATAAGAATCGGAAAACTACAACGGTGTATGTACGAAATCCCACATGAATGTCCCACAAAATAGTAAGAACACATGTTGTTACATGACCTCAATATGTTTTCATTATGTCATATATGCATGAATTAGACCCAAGGTCTTCCCCCATGTTCATATTACGGAAGTTAAATAATATTTACTGTCCAAAAAACACTCCAAATGATCTATACACTCCCTTGAGACATAAAAAATACAAAAAGAATCTAATACAATAAGAACAAATTGAGTAATAACCCATTAATTTACTCATCATAAATAATTACCTCATATGCATGATTTATTATACCCCTAAAATAGCCAATTGACACAAAACAAAAAATTATCCAGAATAGTTCAGGGAGAATACATGAAATATAAAAAAGAAGACAATATCAACACAATCACATATCAAAAACCACAATTTCCCTTATAATAATAATACATCTATTGAAAGTATCAATTTCAGAAAAACTAGGGATGAAGGCAATCAATAAGAACTATAAAATTATCAAAATGAAAATTTTTCCCTTTTGAACCATTTTAAAAATCACATCCTTATGTTATGAGTGACTAAATATTCATTCAAAAACAATAATTGTTAAAACCCCATACCTCCACCATTAAATATGATTTCGAATCCCTAAATTTTAGACCCAATTAATTTAATTTACATAGAACCCATATATTAGAGTTTGAAAACCAACATCATTACTTAAAAAAATATTTTCTAATATAGTAGGCGAACATAATACATCTCATAAAAGATTTACTAGACATAATACTTTTTATATATCAATATAAAATCAGTTTTTTACAATTTTAAACCAAACATTATTTTGAAAACCTTTTCAAACCCATTTTAAAAAATAAAAATACCTTTTCGAAATAAATCATATTTACAAGAAAAAAATATTTTAATCATAAAAAACACTTTTATAAATATTAAATTGAAACCTAATTGATCACAATTGCAAAACATGATGAAATTATAAATGGAAGTATAGATTGTAAATGATTTGGATTCAAGTCTTTGTGGACGAAGTGTCAATGACACAACAATATCTCTGAGAAACATAAAACCATGTATTCAAGCCCCACATGTGTAACCAATCTGTCAGCACCCAATATGTACAATAATCATAACATCCATTTTACCCCCAATAATAAAACAATCAAGAAATCTATTATCATGAATATTATTTAAAAAATCATAAACATAAACAAGAACATACTATAACAATAAACCCAGAATTAAAACCCCAACCAACCATGGTGACATGAGCATTAGAATAAGTAATATTCACAACACTCTTCTAGATCCTACCTTAATACACCTGAGATTCTTACAACCATCTAGATGATACCCAAAATATATGTGCCAACTGAATCCAAGGCTCATTAAAAACCATTTTTCATGAACATGTGCAAGGTCGACTTTCCACTGGATACCCCAAATAGCATGACAAAAACCTTAGAGGTGACCCCAATCACTCTATTTTAATGAAAATTGTCATATATAAATGACGTGATAATTGTATATGGTTTTATCTATATGAACAATATGTTTAAAATAGTCGTATTACACAAAAATTTCATCACGATCAATTTATAAGTCATTAATCCATGAAAAAATCAAGTATCAATAATAATGTACATAAGTAATTTAAATAATCAACAAGTAAAATGAATTAAAAATGAATCACTTATCATTATATCTAATACCAAAAACAATAATTACCCCCAACACATTTGAAAATTTGTTAACAAGTCTATGTTATAGGTCATAAGGAAATTTTATAAAATTGCTGAAGAATAAAGTAGGAATTTTTACATTTTTTTCTTTTAAAAAATAACATTCATTCAATTAGGAATTTTTTATAAAGAATTCATGAATCAAAATAGAAAAAAAAAATTCCTTAATTTATGCATGAGATTTATATTCCTAAAATAATTATGTGTTTATATGTTTTTTCATGGGTATATTATCCTTGTAATTAGACCATTAGGCAATCAATTTATTGGAGAGATGAATGTTACATAATATAAAAGCATACAAAATCATGGTAGAATGACACTCAAACCATAGATTGGGCTATATACTTTCATTTTAAATCTGAAATTCACTGATAATTCCAATAATTCATGATTCCAAATAAGTGAAAAAACAATATGGTATATAAGGGTATCCAATGATAGATTTCTATTATTATAATATAATTAGCCCCATGTCTCATAGATCAATGATTTATTCTAGAATCAATATCATAATAGAATTTAATATAACCATAAAATTGTGAATTTCAAAACATCTCAAACATAAACATTATGTGAGAGATGTTACATGGATGTTATATCCATCTCAGCATTGATAAGTAATTAATATTGTTATTGTCATTAACCAACACGGGTCAACCCTAAACCGGTCACCCGAGCCGGTCTATGACATGGCTCGAGGGGTATTCTTGATCCCCATGGGTTGGAAACTAGTGTCGTGCCTCAAAATTTAACAATTGGAATTGATTTGACCCATGAAAAAAATATAAACATAAAAGAAAAACTAACGATAAAAAACAAGTAACAGAAAGTAAGTAAAATCCAACATACCACCTTGTGACCTTCTAGGACACCGCCCAAAAAAGACTCAAGCCTACTCCAACACTTATTAGATGAACCAGAAACCTGAAAATATCTAAACCTACAACTGAATGAATATGATAGGTGTGCGCAGTGATCTGCTATATAGGGATGTCAAATATAACCATAGAATCCATGAATTTCCTTTTTCAAAACTGTTCAATAACACAATTTTGAAATAAAAATATAAAAGTATGGTTTTCAAATTTTAAAATAAGAAACATAGTTTTTTTATTTGAACATACAACACATACTATATTACATTTTCAAAACCATTTTCCATTTTATTTACAAAACCGAGGAAGACAGATAAATAATGTGTTGTAAGAGAAGTAGGTGAAACAAAACAAGCTGAAACAAACTAGTACGACATAAATTAAACAAATAATGAAATTAATTATGTAACCATGGGTGATCCTAAACATCCCTAGATGACCCTTGGACTTACTTGGTTCAGATAAACCTACTGGCTTATTGTGAAACTCTTACCTCAATTCACCTACCAGTGGGTACCAATCACATCCTTTCGTTGCTGATAAGAACCCATCATTTGATCAATTATAAGACACCCATGAACTCATGGTGGTTATAATAATACTGTTTAGATAGTAAGGCACTCGAACACTTGACTCATCTCACCAGACATGACTTTTACAAACATGGATTATTTATATACATTTACCTATAAAGGGTTAGACTGGACAAAAGTGCCACATATACATGTTCAATAATTCATATTAAATAATATTCTAAATGGGATGTCACATCATTATCATATCGAAACCATTTTCTAAAAAATCATTTAAAACTCTAACTAGGAACACACACAACTTTCCAACACAACCAATTCTAAAAGTTAACACGTAATTCACCCATGATTTAAAAGAGCCATACCGGCCATTATGTCCAAATTAACCCAGGCATTTTTTTAAAATAAATCAATCTATTAATGAAAAAACACACCAAATGACCAAAAGGCCTCTTGTGCCTAATATTTTCCAAAATGTACACTAAAGTCCAAACGGTCAGACACATTGAGATATCATATCAACCTTCTCATAAAATCCCCACAAAGGACAAAATATTATCTAGAAAGAAAACCCCATTTAGAAGACCATGTTTTTATGAAAACACTTTTTTAAATGTCATATTCCTTTAAAGGAACATTCCTGTCTGAACCTTGTGCACCAATGTATGTGTCACCATCCAATGAAAACCCAACAATTCAAGAGAGTAACCGACACAATTTCCACCAAAAATTCACTTTCTTTGAAACTAAAAGACACCTCTTATGTTATTTGAAAATAACACACTTTGACATTAAAAACCAATGATCCCCCATTTTATAACACCTTAACACAATTAACAAGTTACAAAAATACCAAAATTATACACCAAACTAAATTCAAAATAAGTAATACCAACATAGAACATAATCAAAGCTAAACATCTCATAAAAAAAAGAATTAGGAATTGCAGAACTATTGTATTTAATCAAATATTCTACGTAGACATGAAAAAAGAATCCCCTCTTTATATCCATAGAATGAATTATTTTAACAAATTCGAAAAATTTCATAAACACCATAGTTGATAAATTCATGTAAAATAAAACTGCGAATAAATTAAAATATAATAATTTGAAGAATTAAAGTGATAATGGAATGCATCAAAATGGAAAAACTAGGAATCCCCTATGTCAAAAATCATGGACGCAATAAGCATTAACAAGAGGATGAACAATCACTGCGGAGCATCTACGATCGCTAAACAGCGAGAAAAAACACACAAAACACAACCCGCGATGGAATTATGAATAGAAAAATTAAATAAAAATCAATAATTAAAGGGAAGAAAAATTAATTAATAAATAATTATTTAATTATACCTCATAATAAGGGGAGTGGATGGGATGTGTGCATGAGGGTTCAGATTCACCAATGGCAATAACAAGGATGTAGCGAGAATCAGATGGGCCGCTGGCCGGGGCAATGAGGCTGGAGGCTGGGAGGCCAATGTGGTGGTGACCGTTGTGCACATGGTCATTATAGAGGTGGTTTTCATTAGGGAGTTCAGCATTGGGGTGATTTTATGAGTTGAAAACTAGTTAAAGATATGCCTGTGAGAGAGAGGTCGGTTGCGGGTAGGATGAAGAAGCGGCCGGGTGCTGGTGTCGTGAGGTCAAGGCTCCGACAAGGAGTTGGCTGGCCCATGTGGGGTATGGTTGGAGGTCGGAGAAGCATGGATTGGCCGGTCGAGAATAGGCATGCGGGTTGGGGGCGCTGGAGGTGGATGCATGCAGGAGGAGGTTTACTAGGTTGGTTGGGTGGCAGGTACCAAAGATCGAAGGGGTTCCATGACTTAGGTGAGAATGGAGGGGGCGAGTAGGTATGAGGGAGCTGTGTGAATCATCTAGGGTAACGTCGGGTGGGATCGTGATGGTGTGTTTAGAGTAAGTGAAGGCCTGGGGTGGGGAATTGGGTGCGCACAGGTGAACGAAGGGGATGGGTGGGGGGATAATCACACAAAGAATGAGGAAGTGGGGTGGAACGAATGGTAGATAGGGTTTCCCCCCCCTTATATTTTTTAATAATAATAATAATAGTATAACAAATTATAATATAATATATTAAATTAAAAATGATAAAAATTACAACATAATATTATTATTATTAACTATCATTTTTTTAAAACAAAATTAATTTAATTATTTAATTCTTCAAAATACTTAACTGCATGCTTATCGCACGAGTTAAAAAAATGTGCATGTGAATTGTGCACCTCAACGTAGTCTACTTGGGCAACTGCACAAGCACCGAGGTCGACTGCACAGTTAACGCAAACCATGAAGTGCTCCTTCATAGGTATGAAACCCACTAAATATATTTAATTTCATAAATTTTTAATCAAGACACTACATGATCCTTGACGTGAGAACATGGTGACAAGAAATAATATAAATAAATATAAATTAAAACTTTAAGGAGTGACAATTCTCCCCAACAATAAGACTTTCAGCCCCAATAATGTCACCTACCAATGGTTAATCGAATCTCGAGTCCATTCCCGATTGAAATCAAAAAAGACCACAACATAAGAAAAAAGAGAGAACAAGAGAGGGTTCTCCCCACCTCAATAATTAAGCTAATGTGTAAACATAACACCCAAACACACCACCCAAGAAGGGAGGGGGGTGACGCACTAACTCCCAATTGATCCGAACTATTTTGTATAGCACGAACTAACAAAACCCCCAATGAATCTTGAAAATCACTACCTGGACCAGAAACCCCAAACAATAAGAGTTGGTGCCCTAGAACAAACTAATTTTTCTTTTTTTACGTGGATATTTAATGTATTATTAGATATTGTTCATTATTTTCCTTTGATTATGATGTAATAATGTCCTAGATTATTTGTTTCACTGATATGGTAATTGAAGATCCCTGCTATGATGAGAACCTTGAAAAGCTATATTATTATTCATAAATAAAGTTCGATGGTTCGATTAAATGCTATGATGAGACACATAGCATGTAGACCATCAGGTATGTGTACTCGTAACCAGATAAGAATTCCACTCATAAAGTTCGCAATGGAAATCTCCAAGATAAGTAATTGTGAGAACATACCCGCTAGTAGGAATTTTGCATATTTTGGTATCATCAGATATTTCTATCTACGAGCATGTGTAATGATCCATAGACTTTATGATTATCATTAATACATGTCACGACTTACGCACATTGATTTACATATGAAAACTATTACGCAGAAAGTTGGCAGTTAGTAGGGTACGTTGGGTGTCTCATGAGTGGCATGTTATTAATTGATAAGTCGAGGAAGTATTTGTCCCTTCCAGTTATGGAATATGATATCTTAGCACTTCGATTGAAATATAACTGTCACCCAAAATTCCATGGCCATGGTGTATCAATGAGTTTATTTCAGGTAGTCAAAGAACGATGTATAAGGTATAAATGTTGTTTACACAATCATGAAACCTTCTTGATGAGATATTGCGACTAAGGGATTATATTTCACAGTGAGTGTTCATATGTTGATGTCGATGTTGTGACTTTACGTTATTTCTCTTGGGTTCATTGACCCACTGTTAGATAGTACTCTTGGAAATTAAGAAAACATGCCTAGTGCCAATAAAAATAAATTCTAGAGGGTAACCCAATAAGTGTTTTTAGTGGTATTGGTTATATTCTATTTGAATTTAATTAATGAAATAAATATTTTTCTCAAGATCGTGGAATTATTTTATTCTCGTTAAAATGATCACATTAATTAAATAATGTATATTTATTTATTTTGTTGAACATTTAATTAATATATATTTACTGGGTTTTTTAATAAAATAATAATTTAAGAGAATAATTTATTTATTTAATAGGGTTTTTAATAAATGGGACTAGAGTTCGAGCAGACCAAGGTCGGTCATGTAGTAAAATAATTATTTTCAAGATGGTAAGCAATTATGTTACTTGTTGGAATAAAATAAAATCACACTGCTATTATTTCGTGATTTGTAATTGTATTTAAAATTCTATTTTGAGAAATGTGGCGCACCATAAATAATGACATGGAATTATAAATAAATGAATAGGTTTTCTCTAAGTTCATGAATGTATTTAATTTTTGAAATGGAATTAAATATTGTAACTGAATTTCAATGTATATTAATAGGAAAGTATGCCTATTGTTCCACACACCACACCACACCACACCCCTGGTGAATTGAGAATCATTGATCCAAACAATTTATATATCTAATCCTTTTTTCTCCCCTCTCATGAATGAGAGAAGACCATTAAGGCCTAAGAATAGGCAATCAAGAACAACCGACACAAGAGAGTCGATTTTCCGCGCTAGCACCCAGAGAACGAGCGGTGTCAATCGGTGGCCATTGGAGAAAGTGTGGATGACATCTATAGTTACTCTAGTTTGTATCCTTACAAGCACAACAAGATAACCAAGAAGGGTCATTATGGATGACCAAAAACATCAATGTTTAAAAATACCCAAGATCGAGGTATTACATTTTTTTTTGTAATTAATTATATTAATTATAAACGTGATGTGCAAGATCCAATATAAATGTTTCAGGAAACATTCTTATTTACCTAAATCATTGATTATATTTTACGGAGTCTAGTGTTCATCGTCGTATTGATCTTGAAATAATAATTGATCATAGTAAAAATTAAAATTAGGTGTCTGCCGAACAATTCTTCTGCCGCGTCCGGAACCAACAAGTTATATTATAGGGGTTACATCATAGTTTATAATTTTTTAAATATTTCTCTGAAGACTTATGCATTTAATAATATAGTTGATTCAATTGAAGTTAATCGTTATAAAAATATAAAACTTGTGATCAATTCCTCCTCTTTCGTTTCTCGTTCACCTTACAGAAATGATCTTTTCATTTAATTTTGACTAAATAAAATAGAAGATCTCATCCAGAGGTGCCAATGATTCCTGGTCATACAACACTAGAACACACGACATGTATTCGACAGTACACTCCTTGTAGTAAAGATTCAATGCATCAGACTGGTCTTCTAGAGAAAGCAATGTGTGGGAGTGTTTCTAAGTCATAAATGGCTCTATGTGCTAACAAGGAATAGGTGGAACATGCTTTCCAAATTACATTCCATGTGGCCCAATTGACACAACGTGTAGTCCCTTCGGGATAGGGTTGGAACATGTACCCCATACATAGCTAGCCCAGTTGTAGACCTTGTAATGAGGGTCTACACGACATGTGGCCCTCTAGACAAACCATGTACTCCGATGACTTCTGAAGTATACTAACACGTTGTTTCCCCAGGCGTGTACTTTAGATATATGGTGAAAAATAGTGCATGTCGTATTGTTGGAACTACATGTAATGTACTCATCCAAATTACACATATTTATTTAAATTTATTATTATATTATACAAACCCTTGAGACATGTACCATCGTGCGACAGTAAGGCTAAGGCACAACACATGATATGTGTTATATATATATGTGTTTAATTTAACTTATGTGTAATGTTCATTTAAACTCATTATGTTGTTATGAATTTTAATTCACTAGGTTTCCTCCAAGGAATAATTTACAGAGAAAGATAATTTTAAATGAAGTTATTTTTTTAAAATTATGATGGATGGGAATCTCAAGGAAATTCATAAAATGGTTTATGATAAAAGGATTGATTAACTTAATGTGATAACAAATTGTGTTGAGCATGATTTAACATATAAAATAATGATTAATGAATTGATTGCTAGTTTTATTTATGCATAAATATCATTTCATGTGTGGAAGATCATGAGCTAGACCAAGACCTTTGTATGTGGATGGTTTATTTTCATTTATTTATTTGAATTAAATTTGTTGTCATGTGAGCCTTCTACTCATTAATAAGTAGGGCCTGCGTGCCATGGTTTCTTTTATGTAAAACCCCATTCTACCCCACACCCACATATGAGTTAAAAAGGGAATATGTAATGGACTGAACACCCTAATCTATTGGATGTGGTTGAAGTTGGAGCTGAGAAGAAACCAACCCATGAGATACAGAGGTGGAAAGGTGGAGGCTGAAAACACGAACCGAAAAAGGTTCAAGGTGTTTCTACACTACGTCAATGTCAGTTTATCAACATTTAGATAAACTCACCATTAGAGAAGCATGTGATCATTCCATTTAATTTATTTTATTTCTGTCAGTTTCATGGTTTATCATTATGGATGTGTTGTCACGACCCCATAATTAATGAATTAAACTATCATGCAAGATGGAACTAAAATAATCATGAATAATGTGTAAATATTATCAAGATATGATTAATCAGTTAAGTAAGTTCAAATTAATATTTACAATCATGTGATAATGATGATAAACAATTCACACATAAGAGATAAATATTTATCAAATAAAATGTTAATTCAGAACAAGCCTTTAGTTACTTGATTAAGGGAAAAACTAAATAAAACATTGTGGTTGGCTAACCCTTGTTGGTACACATACTTTTATAGATGAAGCCCATATGAAATGTTTCTGGTTGACTTAACCATATTACATCAAGAGGATTATCCCTTTCAATACATGGTGTAATGTTGGAGGCAGGAGTTGAGGAAATCGAAATTCATGATTTTTGGATTGGGCAGTCCACTCAACATATCAAGGAGTCGCAAGCCCATAGTTGGCAATGACCTACCAACCTAAATACATTTTATTAACTTCACCAACCCATGTTGGGGTTTTGTGACGTGGAATATGGATCTATTCGAGTAGAATGTCATTGAAACATGACATTTCGAGTTCAAGGGTGAGGGATATTGGGACATGATAAAAAATTGGTATACATAATAATTTTTTTATTTCTTATAATATGTAATCAAGAATGTAAAAATGAATTGATTTTTAATTGTAGAATAAAAATGAAAAACTCATCAACCTCACTTTCCCTACAATCAAATATGTATAATTACTACATCTTCACTGGAAGGTGCCTCAGCTAGGCCTTAAGATTAATCTTGGAGAAGGTGCCTCAGCTAGGACGTAAGTGTTCAAGTTCATTGGCTACATTGAGCTCTTGGAGGTTCTTGGTTATAAAATCCCCGAAGAACTCATCACTGATCTCATTCTCACGTCACTACCTCAGAGCTTCTATAACATTGTTGTAAATTTTAATATGGAAAACATTGAGAAGTCTCTATCTGATATTCTTATCCTCAGTCTCCATGTGGAAAAAGATATGAAGCATGAAATTATATTTGTATTTTATGAAGAATAAGTGGAATGGGAAGGAAAAGATAATTAATCCCAAAGCTCATTCATGGCCTTCCAAGGAATGTAAGATCAAAAGGTGGTAAGGGAACAAGAGCATGTTTGTTATGCATGTTGCAAGAAGGGAAACAGGAAGAAGAACTGTACCCAACCAATGAAACAAGGGGAAACATTAGGTGTGTTTTTTATGGAATGATTTCTATATATTTCTACATATTGGGTATTAAATATAACTTGTGGTGCTCACTTATGTCTCCAAATATAGGATGTAACACCCCGAGATTTTATGAAAATTATTCCTTTTAATTTCATTAATGTCTTGTGTTGTACGCTACACCAAAAGAAGCTTGCACAAGATGCATCCTTGACATGTCTTGCATTACACGCAATCACGACCTTCTTCGATAGGGTGTGTAGTACGCA
The DNA here is from genome assembly GCA_963277665.1 of Viscum album. Lineage (NCBI taxonomy): Eukaryota > Viridiplantae > Streptophyta > Magnoliopsida > Santalales > Viscaceae > Viscum > Viscum album. The sequence goes on along the minus strand of OY728147.1, from coordinate 559,314,322 downwards.
ATACCGAGTTTCACTAAACAACGATATGCTATTAAAATATTATTAAAACTAGCCGTTATGAATAGTAATAACCACCTTTTAAAATTTTGGAAATTTTATCTCTCAAAATGGACTTCATTTTTGATTCGGAGTATCGAATTTAGCCTAAGGTGAAATTTTGGTACTTTTCGGATAACATTCATATTCTGATGAATAGTGAAAATTCCTAAATTTTAATTAAAAACAGCTTTTTAAATCGAAATAATTAATAGTGATAAATTATTAATTTGAGTGGTTTTAAAGTATATTTAGAATATATTTTTACAATTTAATACAATTTTGGTCATTGGATGTAATTCTACATTTAATCCAGACATAAACAAGTGTCAATCTTTTGATAGTTATTATCTCTTACAAACACGCGATTGGTTTTGACGACGGGAATTAATTTTTAAATTAGTTAATGTAACTGATATGTTTTTAATTTGGTAAAACAAACATCATTTTTGAATTCATAATATCAAATATAGCTTAGGCCTAATTTTTTGTATTTTTTTGGAAACTTTCATTTTTTGATGAATAGTTAAACCACTAAGTGGTAGTTAAAAAACTGAATTTTTTCATAAAACATTAATTTACCGCTTCTGTGAGTGGAATTTCAAAAATCCGAGAGACACATTTGATGTCAGTAAGTAAAATGTGGTTCAATGAGATGAAAATAATTTTTGGTGAATAGTAACTTTTTTACTTTTATTTACCATGGTTAAAAGTAAATAGGGTGGTTAAGGGTAAAAATGATATTATTATTACCCTAACACATGTCCTAATTCTGTTGGATAAATTTAATTCGACCAAAAACAACCTTAGGAATAAAATATGACCATTTAGGCCCACTTGGATTAGATTAGGACATTTATTATTCATTTATTTAAAGAAGGGTTAAAATAGTTAAAATCAAAGTCTAATAAGTATATCATTTTTAATATAAGATTATACATAAGATAAATTAAAATATAAATATTAATTAGAAAGCTAAAAAGAATTCCTACATAATCGTATTTTATTTGTAATTTTCAGACATTAAATAATTTAATTTATTTATGACACAAAGATGATGCAGTAATTATCTTATTAATGAAATATTGACATAATTGATGTTATATATACCAAAATAAATGTAATTTGAGACTTTTTATGAATTCCACTAATTTTCTAGGTTAATATGACATGTTTGTATTTATTTAATTATCTTTTTTTGAACTAATCATTCTGTTATGATTTTTAAAAAAATCAATTACTAAATAGTGTCAAAATTGATATAAAATAGTTTTTAAAACAAATATTATATTATTAATTGTTATTTTTTTCCTAAAAATCTAAAGATCGAACAGATGACTTATATAAGGTTATATATATTAATAATAAACAACATGGGGTTCGTTTGGCTTCTTATAGTAAGTTTATTAACCTTATAGTGTAAGAACACAAAAAGACACGGTAAAAGTAAAATTATCTAACTTAATGTTAAATATAAATGATAAGGTTAAAATATGAACCAAAAAATGCCTAAATTATATTGGATGAGATTATTTCGACTCATCCCCGCATTAGCTTCGAAATAAATCAATTTGGAACTATTTAACACCGAATTTGGCTTTATAATAAAATAATATTTTTAGTTATTCCAAAGGTACCCCTCTCCTCCCTTATAAAAGGGCACCTCATCCCTCTCTTCCTCACACCAATTTGAGCCTTCATGCTCGGAAATCCCCTACCAAATTCTCTTCTCCACTTCTCTAGAAACATACTAGAGGTTCTGGTATTCCTCAAAGACCAATTTTAGTGCCCTAAAAGGAGATCTCAAAGAAGCACTTCAAAGAAGATGTAATGTCCGTTACCGATTATTTTCATCTTTATTTTTTCTTCCACTTCTTCTTATTTAGTTTTTTCATTATGAAGTAATAACATCAGTATCACTAATATACTGATATGTTATTATAAGTATTAAACAACCCTATTTCACCATCTATCCATCCTACGGAAAACGAAATCACCGTGCGTGCGTACGTACGGAATACCGTCTCCACGCCCTGGTGAAATCTATTTTCCATCACCACCTTACTTGGATGGGTAAAATGGTGTAAATAATTACTATATATGATTACTTTAATGTGATATTGATTCTTAAATAGTATTCATACACTCTAATACAGTCCCATGATCATGAGAACGATATCATCACTCGTGCGTACGTACGGACTACCGTCTCCACGACGCGATGAGATTCATTCTCCACTTTAACCATTCATGAATGATTATAAATTATATCTAAAAAGTAATCATGAAATATATGACATAATAATGATACTGGATTTATGTGTATATATATGTATTTCATCTACATAATTCCATTCAACTCAATAAGGAAACGAAAACAGCGTCCATGCGTACGTACGGCCTACCGTCTCCATGAACGGTGTATTTCATTCCATTTACTGATTTATTATATATATGTATATTATTAATATATATTATATATAAATAATGTTTTAAATTCTGTATTTAAGTAATCATATGAATAATTACAAGTTAAAACACGAACGACAAATGAGACGATTTTATCCAAAACGCTCTTTAACATGGAATTTACAAAAGAACAGGTAATATAAAGTCATAATTGAACCATATATGATATCATAACAATGAGTATGATTCTGGAATAAGTCAGTGACATTATTTAAATCATTATACAGGAGGTTCGGACACTTACAAAGCATGTCGGACATAAGGTAAGGGAAATATCACAATCTCATTTTTATCAAAGATTGTTTGTATTTTGGAATTTACTGGGGGTGAATTTTATCATCCACATCCATGTTTCCTCAATATGTAATATTTATATCCTTCTATAATAGTTTATATCCAATTTTACCCTTCAGTGAGTTTTTTGTAAAAGATATGAAAGGAATCTTTTGTCGTTTTTCGTACGAGGTACTTTTTGACTTTTCCGAAAAAAGTACGTGAAGAATGTTTTTTTTAACATATACGACATGAATGGACTTTTAAAACATTATTTCCAAGATGCTTACTTTAAATGTTTTCATGTTTATTTTTAATCAACTTCTTTTAGTTTAGAACATTATGACATGTTAAGAAAGGAAATGTGTTTTTGAAGTAGAGAGGAAATTTTCTTCAAGAATGGAGTTCAAGTGTTTTATCAAAATTACTTTCCATATAAGATAATAAAGGGTTCTGTTTCTATCCCTATTATTACATTGATTTTATTATGTTATTATGGAATTATTTTTATGAATTCCTTTATCTTATATGAATTATTTTATGATGTCACAATGTTTAAGATTCCCATTTTTATTACATGGGTTATGTTATGATGTATGGTTTATGATTTTGTGGCACACATAAGAATGGTATCATTATGAGATGGGTGGGACCTATATCTCCCTCCAATTAATTGGGTAATGATTTTAAATATCATGAGATATACATGGATGGAACGGCAGGTTAAACCGGTTCAGTGAAACAGGACTGAAACGAGGAGTGAACTCGGTTCAGAAAGGGACTTTGTCCACTAAGATAGTCTTGGAAACGAGTCTAGACTAATAAGAAATGATTCTCTTTGATTATTTGTGTATGCCAAAAAGTTTCATGTTTTATGTTATGATTATTTGGGTTTACATTTCACTACTATGATTTATCCCATGTTATGAAAATATGATTTCATTTGCAGGTTAAGATTTCCAAAAGTTATGTTCTTATGTATATGATGTGAATGAAATTTATTTTGTTTACCCTTACTAAGAATTTGAGCTCACCCTTTTAGGTTTTCTTTTCCCTAGGATATAAAGAATGATTTTAGGTATAAAAAAAGAAGATCTTTATGGGAGATGTTGAAGATCTCTCACCACGATTAGAAGATTATATTCCGAGTTTCCAAAGACACTAAAATATTACGGTCCTTGTGTGTGTGTTTTTGTTATGTACTAAGTATTCCGAAAATGTAATGTAATGTCCATGTACGTCAAGTTTCGGGTCTCTACAGTTGGTATCAGAGGAAAGGTTTAGTTAACCTTTGGAAACTAGGATGCGAGAACATTAGTGTGATCCCTAGAGATATTTCTAAGGTATGTCTAGGGATTTCCCTAAGGTTAAGTATAAGTATAGGTTATAGTCCTGGAATTGCGCCAACGATCATAGAATTAAACCTAAGATGTTAGATATTGAAGGTACTCCCCCTTTATTATGTTGTTTTTCTCTAGCATGGTTTTTGCCTCTCATACTATTCTATTTGGGTTTTAGACGATGGCTGGAACCCGAAGGAACCGTGTTGATCAATGCAATGGACAATACAATGATTTTCCTCCTGAACAAACAAATGTCATAGGAGATGGAGTGAAAAATCATATTGTTATACTTACACAAGCCATGAATCATTCTAGAATTCCAAATGAGCAGAGAAGAGAAAAATATTCTATTGAGTTCTTCATGAGGCAACGTCCACCTTCTTTCAGTTGTTCTTCTGATCCATTTGTTGCTGAACAATAGATCAGCACCACTGAAAAGATATTTTCAGTTCTTCAATGTTCAAAACATGATAAAGTCATCTTAGCAGTATATCATTTGGAAGGTGAAGCTGATCAATGGTGGAATCTTATCAAGAATATGAGGCCAAGAGATGAAATTTAGTCCATGGAATGGGACGAGTTCAAGAACTTATTTTTCAATAAGTACTTCCCTCATATTCTTCGAACAAAGATGGAGAAGGAGTTTCTTGAACTAAAGCAAAAGGATGATGAATCTGTTGGTATATACGAAGCGAATTTTACAAGGCTTTCACGGTATGCATATGGATTTATCATCCAACCTGAAAGTAAAGTTGATCGATTCTTTAGTGGCTTAAAACCAAATCATTGATGGGAATTAGCTATAAGTGACTTCAGTAGCTATGAAGAAATTGTGTGTTGTGCTATCAAGGTAGATATGGAAGTTGGTGTTACTTATCCATCTCATAGTTTTGAAAAGAAACGAAAGATGGAGTTCAAGGAGAAATCTCAGAATAATGGTGAAAAGAAGATAAATGTTTCCTTATGCTCAAAGTGTGGAAAGAAGCATGGTGGAGATTGTCTTAAAGGGACTAGAAAATGTTCTAAGTGTGGAAAAGAAGGTCATCGTGCAACTGAGTGTCGATGTAATGGAAAAAGGGTTTTTAATGATGTGAATAATGAAAAAACTGCGGAGAACACACCACCAACACTTCAATGCTTCAAGTACAAGGAAATGGGGCATTATTCTAATAAATTCCCTAATCCAAGGGTTAGTGATGATCAACATGAGCAACCACTTAAGGCAAAGGAAAAAGGGAAGTCACATGTGATCACCATTGGCGATGTTTAATATGACAACAATGTGGTGGAATGATTATGTGTTTATGTAATGGGATTCCAGAATAATGTTGTATATAGTATCGTGGAATATTGGAATATATATGTTTTGGTCTATTGTGGTTTTCAATAATTTTATGGCATCGGTAACCATGAAAAGTGATTGTAATATTTTTTGGAAAGAAGATGATATGCACATAATGAAGGGATAAAGAGAATATAATATGTTTGATAGTATTCATGAGCTCATGATTGATATAAGGACTAAGTGATATCATGGTTTGAGGATATAGAATTTTGAGGATTTTGGTATGTGGAAAGTGTTAACTTTTAACTGCATTCATGTTTTCACTAAGATTCAATGGGTATTCATTTTTCAATAGAATACAAGATTAAGGCCTTCTAATGTTTGGAATGTGACCAACAAGACATATCTCCTGATATACGGGGATCAACGATGGTATTAACATGCTTGTTATATGAACTCTTTGGTAATCATTTTCACTATAATATGAGATTGGACAGCAGTATTTTGGATAAGCCTAAAGATTGGAAATGATTATGTTTGACATAAGTTATTATTGTTTAAGGATAGAATTTTTATTCGATATTATAGATGGGATGTTATAGTAATGTAGTTTTAGAAAAATGACAACCTGCAGGATGGGCGACATCCCATCGCGTCGGACAAGGCTATGGGAATCGAACCCACAACCGAAGTGCGACTGTCCTTTATCGACTACCACTGGCCTATAGTAAGTCCCTGGTTAGTAGAAACTAGTTTTATTTTATTACGCGGTATGATATATGAAGTATATGTTCATTTTTGGAATCGTATACGATTAACCCCACCATACATGGACTTATGTATGTTCGATAACGTTTGCTAAACTTTTGTTTGAAACAGAAGGAATGACCCATCATTGTATCACATGATCTATTAAAACTTCATGAATAACAAATTAAAATTCATTTCTTTAAGAGATGAAGTGGAAATTGTTCAAAGCACGAACAACATTGAGATTGTACCAAAATAAATTAAGTATTTATTCTAATTCAAAATCTTCAACTTTGGGGAAATGATCTTGAAAAACAAAAAAAATGTTGTCCTAGTTCCCTAATATCTGATGAATCAGATGGTACCCTAGATCGTAAAAAATTTATGGCTTTGTGATTTCTGGCTTTTCCATAGCCATGTTCTCTACCACTCTCCATCAGAACATGATGGTTAGATTAATCTTCCATATCCATATTTTCACCTATATAGAAACCCAGTGATTAGTTTATTTGGGTAACCGTTACATTTCATACTTTTGTTTTTAAACAATGGTTTTGGTATTCCTTTTTACGATGTGGGTTTCTATTAAAGAAACTTTCATGTAGTAAACCATTTATAACCCCGACGAATTTCGAGGGAAAAATTCATTTTAAGGGGGGTAGAATGTAACACCCCGAGATTTTATGAAAAATATTCTTTTTAATTTCATTAATTTTTTTTGTTATACGCTACACCAAAAGAATCTTTCACAACACGCATCGTTGACTTTCCTTGCATTACATGAAATCACGACCTTCCTCAATAGCGTGTGTAGTACGCAATACCGTGTTTCACTAAACAACGATATGCTATTAAAATATTATTAAAACTAGCCGTTATGAATAGTAATAACCACCTTTTAAAATTTTAGAAATTTTATCTCTCAAAATGGACTTCATTTTTGGATTCGGAGTATCGAATTTAGCCTAAGGTAAAATTTTGGTACTTTTCGGATAACTTTCATATTCTGATGAATATTGAAAATTACTAAATTTTAATTAAAAACAACTTTTTAAATCGAAATAATTAATAGTGATAAATTATAAATTTTAGTGGTTTTAGAATATATTTATAATATTGTTTTACAATTCAATACAATGTTGGTCATTGGATGTAATTCTACATTTAAACCAGACATAAACAAGTGTCAATCTTTTGATAGTTATTATCTCTTAAAAACATGCTATTTGTTTTGACGAAGGGAATTAATTTTTAAATTTGTTAATGTAACTGATATTTTTTGAATTTTGTAAAATAAACATCATATTTGAATTCATAATAACAAATATAGCTTAGGTCTAATTTTTGGTATTTTTCTGGAAACTTTCATTTTTTGATGAATAGTGAAACCACTAAGTGGTAGTTAAAAAACTGAATTTTTTCATAAAACATAATTTTTCCGCTTCTGTGAGTGGAATTTCAAAAATCCGAGAGACACGGTTGATGTCAGTAAGTAAAATGTGATTCAATGAGATGAAAAAAAAATTGGTGAATAGTAACTGTTTTCTTTTATTTACCACGGTTAAAATTAAATAGGGTAGTTAAGGGTAAAAATGATATTATTATTACCCTAACACATGTCCTAATTCTATTGGATAAGTTTAATTCGACCAAAAACAACCTTAGGAATAAAATATGACCATTTAGGCACAGTTGGATTAGATTAGGACATTTATGATTAATTTATTTAAAGATGGGTTAAAATAGTTAAAATCATAGTTTAATAAGTATATCATTTTTACTATAGGGTTATACAAAATATAAATTTAACTATAAATATTAATTAGAAATATAAAAAGATTTCCTACATAATGGTATTTTATTTGTAATTTTTATACATTAAATAATTTAATTTATTTATGACACAAAGATGATGCAGTAATTATCTTATAAATGAAATATTGACATAATTGATGTTATAAATACCAAAATAAATGTAATTTGAAACTTCTTATGAATTAAACTAATTTTCTAGGTTAATATGAAATATTAGTATTTATTTAATTAACTTTTTTCGAACTAATCATTCTGTTGTGATTTTTTAAAAAATCAATTACTAAATAGTGTCAAAATTGACATAATTTAGTTTTAAAAAAAAAATACTATATTATTAATTGTTATTTTATTCCTAAAAAACTAAGGATCAGTAAAATGACTTAGATAAGGTTATATATATTAATAATAAACAACATGGGGTTCGTTCAGATTCTTATAGTATGTTTATTAACCTTATAGTGTAAGAACACACAAAGACACAGTAAAAGTAAAATTATCTAACTTAAAGTTAAATATAAATGATAAGGTTAAAATAGGAACCTAAAATTGTCTAAATTCTATTGGATGAGATTATTTCGACCCATACCCACCTTATCTTCGAAATAAATCAATTTGGATCTATTTAAAACCTAATTTGTCTTTATAATAAAATAATATTTTTAGTCATTCCAATGGTGCCCCTCTCCTCCCTTATAAAAGGGCACCTCCTCCCTCTCTTCCTCACACCACATTGATCCTTCATGATCGGCCAACCCCTACCAAATTCTCTTCTCCACTTCCCTAGAAACATCCTAGAGGTTCTGGTCTTCCTCAAAGACCAATTGTAGTTCCCTAAAAGGAGATCTCGAAGAAGCACTTCAAAGAAGAGGTAATGTCAGTTACTGATACTTTCATCTTCATTTCTTCTTCCACTTATTCTTCTTTAGTTGTTTCATTATGAAGTAATAACATCAGTATCACTAATATACTGATATGTTATTATAAGTATGAAACAACCCTATTTCACCATCTATCCATCCTATGGAAAACGAAATCACCGCGCGTGCGTACGTACGGAATACCGTCTCCACGCCGTGGTGAAATCTATTTTCCACCACCACCTTACTTGGATGGGTATAATGGTGTAAATAATTACTATATATGATTACTTTAAAGTGATATTGATTCTGAAATAGTATACATACACTCCAATATAGTCCCACGATCATGAGAACGATATCATCGCTCCTGCGTACGTACGGACTACCGTCTCCACGACGCGATGAGATTCATTCTCCACTTTAACCATTAATGAATGATTATAAAGTATATATAATAAGTAATCATGAAATATATCACATAATAATGATACTGGATTTATTTGTATATATATGTATGTCATCTACTAAATTCCATTCAACTCAATAAGGAAACGAAAACAGCGTTCATGCGTACGTACGGCCTACCGTCTCCATGAACGGTGTATTTCTTTCCATTTACAAATTTATTATATATATGTATATTCTGAATATATATTATATATAAATAATGTTTTACATTATGGATTTAATTAATCATGATCTAAGTAATCATATGAATAATTACAAGTTAAAACACAAACGACAAATGAGAAGATTTTACCCAAAATGTTATTTAACATGGAATTTACAAAAGAATGGGTAATATAAAGTCATAAGTGAACCATATATGATATAATAATAGTGAGTATGATTCTGGAATAAGTCAATGACATTATTTAAACCATTATACAGGAGGTTCGGACACTTACGAAGCAAGTCAATCCTAGGGTAAGGGAAATATCACAATCTCATTTTTATCCGAGATTGTTTATATTTTGGAATTTACTGGGGGTGAATTTTATCATGCACATACATATTTCCTCAATATATAATAATTATATCCTTCTAAAATAGTTTATATCCAATTTTACCCTTCGGTGAGTTTTTTGAAAAAGATATGAAAGGAATCTTTTGTCGTTTTTCGTATGAGGTACTTTTTGACTTTTCCGACAGAAGTACGAGAAGAATGTTTTTTTTAACTTATATGAAATGAATGGATTTTAAAAACATTATTTCAAAGAATATTCCTTTAAAAGTTTTCAAGATTATTTTTAATCAACTTCTTTTAATTTAGAATGTTATTACATGTTATGAAAGGAAAAGTGTTTTTGAAGTAGAGAGGATATTTTCCTCAATAATGGAGTTCAAGTGTTTTATCAAAATTATTTTCCATCTATGATAATAAAAGGTTCAGTTACTATACCTATTATTACATTGATTTTAATATGTTATGATGGAATTATTTTTATGAATTCCATTATCTTATATGAATTGTTTTATGATGTCACAATGTTTAAGATTCCCATTTTTATTACATGGGTTATGTTATGATGTATGGTTTATGATTTTGTGGCACACATAAGAATGGTATCATTATGAGATGGGTGGGACCTATATCTCCCTCCAATTCATTGGGTAAAGATTTTATATCTCATGAGATAGACATGGCTGGAATGGCAGGTTAAACCGGTTCAGTGAAACAGGACTGAAACTAGGAGTGAACTCAGTTCAGAAAGGGACTTTGTCCACTAAGATATTATTGGAAATGAGTCTTGACTAATAAGAAATGATTCTATATTATTATGTGTGTATGCCACAAAGTTTCATGTTTTAAGTTATGATTATTGGGGTTTACATTTCACTACTATGATTTATCCCATGTTATGAAATTATGATTTCATTTGCAGGTTAAGATTTTCAAAAGTTATGTTCTTATGTATATGATGTGAATGACATTTATTTTGTTTACCCTTACTGATCATTTGAGCTCACCCTTTTATGTCTTCTTTTTCCCAGGATATAAAGAAATGTTTTAGGTAAAAAATAAAGATCATTATGGGAGATGTTGAAGATCTTTCACCATTATTATAAGATTATATTCCGAGTTTCCAAAGACACTAAACTATTACGGTACTTGTGTGTGTGTTTTTGTTATGTACTAAATATTCCGCAAAAGTAACGTAATGTCCATGTACATCAAGATTCGGGTCTCTACAGTTGGTATCAGAGAAAAGGTTTAGTCAACCTTTTGAAACTAGGATGCGAGAGCTTTAGTGAGATCCCTAGAGATATTTCTAAGGTATGTCTAGGGATGTCCCTAAGGTTAAGTATAAGTATAGGTTATAGTCCTATAATTGCGCTAAGGATCTTAGAATTAAACCTAAGATGTTATATATTGAAGGTACTCGCCCTTTATTATGTTGTTTTCCCTAGCATGATTTTTGCCTCTCACACTATTCTTTTTGGGTTTTAGACGATGGCTGGAACACGAAGTAACTGTGTTGATCAATGCAATGGACAATGCAATGATTGTCCTCCTAAACAAACAAATGTTATGGGAGATGGAGTGAAAAATCTTATTGCTATACTTACACAAGCTATGAATCATGCTGGACTTCCAAATGAGCAGAGAAGTGAACAATATTTTATTGAGTTCTTCATGAGGCAACGTCCACCTTCTTTCAGTGGGTCTTCTAATCCACTTGTTGTTGAACAATGGATCAGTACCACTGAAAAGATATTTTAAGTTCTTCAATGTTCTGAACATGATAAAGTCATCTTAGCAGTATATCGTTTGGAAGGTGAATCTGACCAATGGTGTAATCTTATCTAGAATATGAGGCCAAGAGATGAAATTGAGTCCATGGAATGGGACGAGTTCAAGAACATATTTTTCAATAAGTAATTCCCTCGTATTCTTCGAACAAAGATGGAGTATTTTTTTGAACTAAAGAAAAAAGATGATGAATCTGTTGGTATATACGAAGCGAATTTTACAAGTTTTTCAAGGTATGTATCTGGATTTATCATCCAACTTGAAAGTAAAGTTGATCGAATATTCAGTGGCTTAAAACCAAATCTTCGATGGGAATTAGCTATAAGAGACTTTAGTAGCTATGAAGAAATTGTGCATTATGCTATCAAGGTAGAAAGGGAAGTTGGTGTTACTTATCCATCTCATAGTTTTGACAAGAAACAAAAGATGGATTTCAAGGAGAAATCTCAGAATAATGGTGAAAAGAAGATGAATGTTTCCGTATTCTCAAAGTTTGGAAAGAAGCATGGTGGAGATTGTCTTAAAGGGACTAGAAAATTTTCTAAGTTTTGAAAAGAAGGTCATCGAGCAGCTGAGTGTCGAAGTAATGGAAAAAGTGTTTCTAATGATGTGAATAAAGAAAATACTGTAGATAACACACCATCAACACTTCAATGCTTCAAGTGCAAGGAAATGGGGCATTATGCTAATAAATGCCCTAATCCAGGGGTTAGTGATGATCGACATGAGCAACCACTTAAGGAAAAGGACAAAGTGAAGTCACATGCGATCACCATTGGCGATGTTGAATATGACAATGATGTGGTGGAATGATTAAGTGTTTATGTAATGGGATTCCAGAATAATGGTGTATATAGTATCGTGGAATATTAGAATATTTATGTTTTGGTCTATTGTGGTTTTCAATAATTTTATGGCATTGGTAACCAAGAAAAGTGATTGGAATATTTTTGGAAAGAAGATTATATGCACATAATGAAGGGATAAAAAGAATCTAATATGTTTTATAGTATTCATGAGCTCATGATTGATATAAGGACTAAGTGATATCATGGTTTGAGGATATAGAATTTTGAGGATTTTGGTATGTGGAATGTGTTAACATTTAACTGCATTCATGTTTTCACTAAGATTCAATGGGTATTCATTTATCGAGAGAATACATGATTAAGGCCTTCGAATGTTTGGAATGTGACCAACAAGACATATCTCATGATATATGGGGATCAACGATTGTATTAACATGCGTGTTATATGAACTCTTTGGTAATCATTTTCACTATAATATGAGATTGGACAGCAGTATTTTGGATAATCCTAAAGATTGTAAATGATTATGTTGGACATAAGTTTGAATTGTTTTAGGATAGAACTTTTTTCGATATTATTTATGGGATTTTATAGAAATGTAGTTTTAGAAAAAGGACAACCTGCAGGACAGGCGATAGCCCATCGTGTCGGACAAGGCTATGGGAATCAAACCCACAACCGAAGTGTGACTGGCCTTTATCGACTACCACAGGCCTACATGAAGTCCCTAGTTAGTAGATTCTAGTATTATTTTATTATGCGGTATGATATATGAAGTATAAGTTCATTTTTGGAATCATATATGATTAACCTCACCATAGATGGACTTATGTATATTCGATAACTTTTTCTAACCTTTTGTTTGAAACAGATGGAATGCCCCATCATTCTATCACATGATCTATTAACACTTCATGAATAAAAAATTCACTTTCATTTCTTTAAGTGATGAAGTTGAAATTGTTCAAAGCACGAACAACAGTGAGATTGTACCAAAATAAAGTAAGTATCTATTCTAATTCAAAATATTCAACTTTAGGGAAATGATCTTGAAAACCAAAAAAAATATGTTGTCTAGTGCCCTAATATCCGATGAATCAGATGGTACCCTAGATAATCACAAATTAATGGCTTTGTGATTGCTGGATTTTCCATAGCCATGTTCTCTACCACTCTCCATCAGAACATGATGGTTAGATCTATCTTCCATATCCATATTTTCACCTATGTGGAAACATAGTGATTAGTTTATTTGGGTAACCGTTACGTTTCATAATTTTGTTTTTCAAGATTGGTTTTGGTATTCCTTTTTACGACGTGGGTTTTTATTAAATAAACTTTCGAGTATTAATCCATTTATAACCCCGATGAATTTCGAGGGAGAAAATCATTTTAAGGGGGGTAGAATGGAACACCCCGAGATTTTATAAAAAATATTCTTTTTAATTTCATTAATGTCTTGTGTTGTACGCTACACCAAAAGAATCTTGCACAACACGCATCCTTGACATGCCTTTCATTACACGCAATCACGACCTTCCTCGATAGTGTGTGTAGTACGCAATACCGAGTTTCACTAAACAACGATATGCTATTAAAATATTATTAAAACTAGCCGTTATGAATAGTACTAACCACCTTTTAAAATTTTATAAATTATATCTCTCAAAATGGACATCCTTTTTGGATTCAGAGTATCGAATTTAGCCTAAGGTGAAATTTTGGTACTTTTCGGATAACTTTCATATTCTGATAAATAGTGAAAATTACTAAATTTTAATTAAAAACAACTTTTTAATCGAAATAATTAATAGTGATAAATTATTAATTTGAGTGGTTTTAATGTATATTTGGAATATATTTTTATAATTTAATACAATGTTCTTCATTGGATGTAATTCTACATTTAAACCAGACATAAACAAGTGTCAATCTTTTGATAGTTATTATCTCTTAAAAACACACTATTTGTTTTGACGACGGGAATTAATTTTTAAATTAGTTAATGTAACCGATATGTTTTGAATTTGGTAAAATAAACATCATTTTTGAATTCATAATATCAAATATAGGTTAGACCTAATTTTTGGTATTTTTCTGGAAACTATCATTTTCTTGATGAATAGTGGAACCACTATGTGGTAGTTAAACAACTGCATTTTTTCATAAAACTTAATTTTACCGCTTTTGTGAGTGGAATTTCAAAAAGTCGAGAGACATGGTTAATGTCAGTAAGTAAAATGTGGTTCAATGAGATGAAAATAATTTTTGGTGAATAGTAACTTTTTACTTTTATTTACCACGGTTAAAAGTAAATAGGGTAGTTAAGGGTAAAAATGATATTATTATAATCCTAAAACATGTCCTAATTCTATTGGATAAGTGTAATTCGACCAAAAACAACCTTAGGAATAAAATATGACCATTCAGGCCCACTTGGATTAGATTAGGACATTTATTATTAATTTATTTAAAGAAGGGTTAAAATAGTTAAAATCAATGTTTAATAAAAATATCATTTTTAATATAGGGTTATACATAAGATAAATTCGACTATAAATATTCATTATAAATCTAAAAAGATTTCCTAGATAATGGTATTTTATTTGTAATTTTTTGACATTAAATATTTTAATTTACTTATGACACAAAGATGATGCAGTAATTATCTTATCAATGAAATAGTGACATAATTGATGTGATAAATTCCAAAATAAATGTAATTTGACACTTTTTATGAATTCCACTAATTTTATAGGTTAATATGTCAAGTTGGTATTTATTTAATTAACTTTTTCCGAACTAATAAATCTTTTATGATTTAAAAAAAATCAATTACTAAATAGTGTCATAATTGACATAAAATAGTTTTTAAAACAAATATTATATTATTAATTGTTATTTTATTCCTAAAAATCTATGGTTCGGCCAAATGACTTATATAAGTTTATATATATTAATAATAAACAACATGGGGTTCTTTTGGATTCTTATAGTAAGTTTATTAACCTTATAGTGTAAGAACACAAAAAGACACGGTAAAAGTAAAATTATCTAACTTAAAGTTAAATATACATGATAAGGTTAAAATAGGGACCTAAACTTGTCTAAATTCTATTGGATGAGAGGCGTTCGACCCATCCCCACCTTATCTTCGAAATAAATCAATTCGGAGCTATTTAAAACCGAATTTGGCTTTATAATAAAATAATATTTTTAGTTATTCCAAAGGTGCCCCTCTCCTCCCTTAAAAAAGGGCACACCCTCCCTCTCTTCATCACACCACATTGAGCATTCATGCTCGGCCAACCCCTGCCAAATTATCTTCTTCACTTCCCTAGAAACATCCTAGATGTTCTGGTCTTCCTCAAAGACCAATTTTAGTGCCCTAAAAGGATATCTCAATGAAGCACTTCAATGAAGAGGTAATGTCCGTTACCAATTCTTTCATCTTTATTTTTCTTCCACTTCTTCTTCATTAGTTGTTTCATTATTGAGTAATAACATCAGTATCACTCATTATCTAATATGTTATTATAAGTATGAAACAGACCTATTTCACCATCTATCCATCCTACGAAAACGAAATCACCGCGCGTGCGTACGTACGGAATACTGTCTCCACGCCGTGGTGAAATCTATTTTCCACCACCACCTTACTTGGATGGGTATAATGGTGTAAATAATTACTATATATGATTAATTTAAAGTTATATTGATTATGAAATAGTATACATAAACTCCAATAAAGCCGCATGATCAGGAGAACGATATCATTGCTCGTGCGTACGTACAGACTACCTACTCCACGACACGACGAGATTCATTCTCCACTTTAACCATTCATGAATGATTTTAAAGTATATATAATAAGTAATAATGAAATATATTAAATAATAATGATACTGGATTTATGTGTATATATATGTATGTCATCTACTTAATTCCATTCAACTCAATAAGGAAACAAAAACACCGTTCATGCCTACGTATGGCCTACCGTCTCCATGAACAGTGTATTTCATTCCATTTACTGATTTATTATATATATGTATATTATGAATATATATTATATATAAATCATGATTTACATTCTGGATTTAAGTAATCATGATCTAAGTAATCATATGAATAATTACAAGTTAAAACACGAACGACAAATTAGACAATTTTACCCAAAACGCTCTTTAACATGGGATTTACAAAACAACAGGTAAAATAAAGTCATAAGTGAACCATATATGATATCATAAAAATTAGTATGATTATATATTAATTCAATGTCATTATTTAAATCATTATACAGGAGTTTCGGACACTTATGAAGCAAGTCGGACCTAAGGTAAGGGAAATATCACAATCTCATTTTTATCCGAGATTGTTTATATTTTGGAATTTACTGGGGGTGAATTTTATCATCCACATCCTTGTTTCCTCAATATGTAATATTTATATCCTTATACAATACATTATATCCAATTTTACCCTTCGGTGAGTTTTTTGTAAACTATATGAAAGGAATCTTTTGTCGTTTTTCGTACGAGGTAATTTTTGACTTTTCCGACAAAAGTACGAGAAGAATGTTTTTTTAACATATACGACATGAATGGATTTTTAAAACATTATTTCCATGAATCTTCATTTAAATGTTTTCAAGTTTATTTTTAATCAACTTCTTTTATTTTAGAATTTTATGACATGTTAAGAAAGGAAAAGTGTTTTCGAAGTAGAGAGGATATTTTCCTCAAGAATGGAGTTCAAGTGTTTTATCAAAATTATTTTCCATATAGGATAATAAAGGGTTCTGTTTCTATCCCTATTATTACATTGATTTGATTATGTTATGATGGAATTATTTTTATGAATTGCTTTATCTTATATGAATTTTTTTATGATGTCACAATGTTTAAGATTCCCATTTTTATTACATGGGTTATGTTATGATGTATGGTTTATGATTTTGTGGCACACAGAAGAATGGTATCATTATGAGATGGGTGGGACCTATATCTCCCTTCAATGCATTGGGTAACGATTTTATATCTCATGAGATAGACATGTCTGGAACGGCAGGTTAAACCATTTCAGTGAAACAGGACTGAAACGAGAAGTGAACTCGGTTCAGAAAGGGACTTTGTCCACGAAGATAGTCTTGGCAATGAGTCTTTACTAATAAGAAATGATTCTCTATGATTATGTCTGTATGCCACAAAGTTTCATGTTTTATGTTATGATTATTGGGGTTTACATTTCACTACTGTGATTTATCCCATGTTATGAAATTATGATTTCATTTGCAGGTTAAGATTTCCAAAAGTTATGTTCTTATGTATATGATGTGAATGACATTTATTTTGTTTACCCTTACTGAGAATTTGAGCTCACCCTTTTATGTTTTCTTTTCCCCTGGATATAAAGAATGGTTTTAGTTAAAAAAAGAATATATTTATGGGAGATGTTGAATATCATTCACCATGATTAGAAGATTCTATTCCAAGTTTCCAAAGACACTAAAATATTACGGTCCTTGTGTGTGTGTTTTTGTTATGTACTAAGTATTCCGAAAAAGTAATGCAATGTCCATGTACGTCAAGCTTCGGGTCTCTACATAGGAACCATGTATATTCAGGTAGATTGATCTAAGAGAGATTGATCTATAAGAAGACAGCAGTACCAGAGTTGCTTCTGTAGCTATTGGGGACTACTACCTCACATTGCTAACTGAGATGATCTTGGGGATAAAGGGTAGTTTTTATGTGCCTTCTGATACAAAAAACATAATTCTTGTATCTATACTAGATATTGATGGATTTGTTTTTACATTTGGAAATTAATGCACTTTCTTTTATAATGATAGAATTTTTATTGTAGGGAAAATTTATTCAATGGTCTTTATGTGTTAGATTACACAAACCAGGTAATAGAAATCGAAGAAAAAGATACTTCACATGACTTATAAAACACACAACATTGACATCATCGGCTAGGTCATGAAAATGATATAATATCTACAAATTTAGATCAAGATGGATATTTAGATTCTTTTAAACTAATGCCACTTTGCGTATGTCATGCATGTTTACAAGGAAAATTGACTAAATCCCTATTTGGTGAAAAAAGATGAATGGGGTAAATAACTTCTTGAATTGGTTCATACCAATTTGTGTGGAACATTTCCAGTAGAAGCAAGGGGAGGGTACTCATAATCTATAACTTTTACTGATGATTCTAGTAGATATGGATATATATACATAATGAGGTATACGGTAGAATATTTTTATGAGTTGAAAGAATAGAAGAATGAAGTTGAGAACCAGCATGTTAAGAAGATTAAGAAAATCCACTCAAAACAAGGTGGAGAATATCTTAATCAACACTTCATTTATTACTTACGATAGTTTGGGATCCTATCCCAACTCAATCCTCCAAGCACTCCCCAGTGGAATGGTGTGAGAAAAAGGAGGAACCACAACCTATATGGTAGGGTGAGATCAATTATGAGTCATGTAAGTTTTCCATTATCCTTTTAGTGATATTCTTTACAAACAGTGGCTCAAATACTAAACCATGTACCAGCGGAATAGATAAATGAAATTCCAAATGCGTCCTGGGGTGGGATAAAATCCATGTTATTGAATTTAAATTTTTGTGGGGAGCGAAGCATTTGTTGAGGCCTCTTCAGGTAACAAACTCGCACAACGAGGAACAAAGTGCACCTTTATAGGATACACCAACGATACAAGGGTATAATACCTATACATCCCTTTATACAAAAAGGTTATAGTGGAATGACATGCCATATTCCTTGAGAATGAGAAAATCTCCAAAATAGATAGTGGGAGTGAGATAGACATCATTGAAGTGAAGGCTCATGGTATACAAGAGTTGGTACAAGAACAGATTCCACAAAGCCCCTGGGAAGAAGAATCCATTTGAGAGACACAAGATCTGCGTAGGAGTACAAGAGAGGATAGACAACCAGAACAATATAGTTTTCTATTAACTGAGGATGGTGACACATTATTAGTTGATAATAATTATCCTCTAACCTACAAGGAAGCAGTAAGTGGCACAAATGTTGTTAAGAGGCAAGATGCCATGAAATTTGATATTGATACCATGAACCAAAACCTAGTCTAGATTTTTGTAGATCCTCTCGTTGATGTAAAGAATCATGGATGCAAATGAGTACTCAATATGAAACTATACATGGACGGACATTCCAGTACCTATAATTCAGGACTGGTTGAAAAATAGTTTATGCAACGTCAAGGAATTGATTACGATGAAACCTTCTCACAAGTTGTGATGCTGAAATCCATCAGAATTCTACTCTCCGTTGCAGCATACCATGACAATGTGATTTGGTATATGGATGTGAAAACATAATTCCTTAATGGTAACCTTCATGAATATGTCTAATTGTCACAACCTGAAGGATTTGTTACTCCAAAGGTTTCCAGTAAGGTATGCATGTTGTAGAAATTCATTTATGGATTAAACTAGGAATCATGATCATGGAACATTTGTTTTGATGGAGCCATAAAAGAATTTGGTTTTATCAAGAATGATTGTGATACTTGTGTCTACAAATGGTTTAGTGGGAGTGTAGTTGTCTTCTTAATAGTATATTTTATTGGAATATTACTTATTGGAAATGAGAAACTAGTCTAACATTCTGTTAAGGCTTGGTTGAATCATTGCTTTTTCCATGAATTACTTGGGCGAGGTACCATATATTCATGGAATCAAGATACATCATGGTATATCCAAGAGATTGTGAGGCCTAGGTCAAATTACATTCATTGATAAGATACTGACGAGATTCAGTACAGAACAATCCAATCGGAGATTGTTTCCATCGTAAAATGGAATTCATCGTTCCAAGAAAATGTGTCCTCATACACATGTAGATAGAAAGAAAATGGAAAGGACTCCATACACATCAGCGATTTGGCCAGTCATGTATTCCAAACAATGTATTAGGCTTGATGTCTCCAACAAATTGAGTGTGATAGGCAGATATCATACAGACCCAGGTGAATGCTTTTGGATGAAAATCAAGACTATCCTAATGTATTTGAGGTGTACTAAAGATATGTTCATGGTTTATGGAGGATATGAGGAACTAGTAATCAAAGGATGAGCATATTCTATGTAACACCTGATACTTTTATGAGAAATATTTTGTTTTTATGTTATATAAATCATCAAAGGAATATTTCAATACACACAACACTAGCTTGGTTTGCTTTACATGCAACTGTGGCCTTCCTCGATGGCATGCGTAGTACGCAATACCGAGTTTCACTAAACAATGATATGTTATTAAAATATTATTAAAACTAGCCATTATGAATAGTAATAACAACTTTTTGAAATTTTGTAAATTTTATTGTCAAAATGGACTTCATTTTTTGAATCAGAATATATAAATTAGCTTAGGATGAAATTTTAGTACTTTTCGGATAAATGTCATATTATGATGAATAGTGAAAATTACTAAATTTTAATTAAAAACAACTTTTTTAATCGAAATAATTAATAGTGATAAATTATTAATTTGAGTGGTTTTAAAGTATATTTAGAATATATTTTTACAATTTAATACAATGTTTTTCATTGGAAGTAATTTCACATTTAAACCAGACATAAACAAGGGTTAATCTTTTGATAGTTATTATCTCTTAAAAACACGCTATATTTTAAATAAAATCAACATTTTTCATCGAAATACTTAATATGGTTAAATTATAATATTGATTGTTTTTAAATTATAATTATAATATATTTTTACCATTTCATATAATGTATTAAATTAGCATTAATTTTACATTGAATTCATAGGTAAAAACAGTTCAATCTTTTTCAATGTTTTAACTTTTAAAACCCGTTTGCTTAACAACAGGATTAATATTAAATTAATTACTGCAAAATCTAAGTTTTGAATTTTCAAAAATGGATTCCAAATTTGGAATCTATGGGTCAAAATTATGTTAATAGGTTACTTTTATTTTTTTTATATTATGAATAGTAACTACGGTAATTTTTTTATTTACTACGGTTAAAGGTAAATAGGGTAATTCAAGGTTAAAAGAATATTATAATAATTCAAAATTATCTTGAAACTTGTCCTAACCTTAGTAGATGATAATTGTCCGACCAAGGGAATCCTTGGGTAGATTTTGGGACCCCATTGAGCCACTTGGTAGTGACAATGACAATTTGGATTAATTAATTTAATGTAAAGACAAAATTGACATTAACAAATATCCTGTAGTAATTGATTTTTATAAGGGGTTATATAAATTATATTTTCGACTATAAATATTCATTAGAAATATAAAAATATTTCCTACATAATGATATTTTTTTTATAATTTTTATACAACAAATAAATAAAATTATTTATGACACAATTATGATGAAATATTTACCTCATTAATTAATGATTTAAATAAATAAGATTATAATGATTAAAATATTTTCCAAAACATGTCCAATTATGATTGGATGATTTCATTTCGACCATGAGTCATCTTATATTCATCTTTTATGAATTTTGGACCTTTTGAAACCGAAGATAAGTTTATAATAAAATAATATTGTCACACTTTCCAAAGGTGCCCCTCTCCTCCCTTATAAAAGGGCACATCCTCCCTCTCTTCCTCACACCAATTAGAGCTTTTATGCTCAGCCAACCCCTTCCCATTTCACTTCCCAACTTAAATTGAAACCTACTAGATGTACTGGTCTTATCAAAAGACCAACTCTAGTGCCTTAAGAGAAAGTTTAAAGGAGGCACTTTGAGAAAGAGGTAATACCTTCTACCGTTTTCTTCAAGTTCCATTCTTCTTATACACCATATTCTTTACTTGTATCATTATGAGGTAATAACATCAGTATCATTCATATACTTATATGTTGTTATAAATATTAATCAACTGTAGTTAACCTTTTATCCATCCTATGGAATACCAAATCACCGCGATTGCGTAACTACGAAATACCGTCTCCACGCCGTGGTGTAATCTATTTTCCACCACCACCTTACTTGGATGGGTATAAGGGGGAAAGTAATGAATATATATGATTATTGTAAATTAGTATTGATTCTGAAATAGTATACATACACTCCAATACAATTCCACGATCATGGGAACGATATCAATGCTCGTACGTACGTACGTACAGAATACTGTCTCCACGATGTGATGTGATTCGTTCTACATGATCTTCATTGCATAATGATTATATAAATGAATTGAATGAATAAATTTGATATATATTACAATAATACCATTCTGGAAATGGGGTATCTATAACCTAAAGAGAAGAATATGAATTTTTTTGACAAAACACGCATAAGAACAAAAAGTAATAAACACCTGAATAACAAGTAGTAATGAAATATTACTAATAAGAAGCTAAAAATATGACCATATATTATATCATAACAATACTTATGATTCTATAATAATTCAATAACATTATTTAAATCATTATACAGGAGGTTCGGACACATACGAAGCAAATCAAACCTAAGGTAAGGGAAAATATCACAATCTCATTTTTATCCGGGATTGTTTATACTTCGGAATTTACTGGGGTGTATTTTATCATCCACATCCATGTTTCCTCAATATATAATATTATTTCCATCCAACTACAATTTTTTAAATATAATTTTCCCTTTCGGTGAGTTTTTAGTAAAAGATATGAAAGGAATCTTTTGTCGTTTTTCATACGAGGTGCCTTTTTACATTTTCGAAAAAATTACGAGAAGAATGTTTTTTAAATTATATGGAATGAATGGATTTTTAAAACATTATTTCTATGAATCGTCCTTTACAAGTTTTCATGTTTATTTTTAATCAACTTTTTTTAGTTTATAATTGTATGACATGTTAAGAAAGGAAAAAAATTTTGAATTAGAAAGGTTATTTTCCTCAAGAATGGAGTTCAAGTGTTTTATCAAAATTATTTTCCATCTAAGATAAAATAGGGTTCTGTTTATATCCCTATTGTTACATTGATTTTATTATGTTGTGATGGAATTATTTTTTATGAATTCCTTTATTTTATATGAATTGTTTTATGATGTCATGTTGTTTAAGAATCTCATTTTTATTACATGGGTTATGCAAGGATGTATGATTTATGATTTTGTGGCACACATAAGAATCGTATAATTATGAGATGGGTGGTACCTATATCTCCCTCCAATTCATTGTGTAAAGATTTTATATCTCGTGAGATAGACATGGCTGGAACGACAGGTTAAACCGGTTCAGTGAAACAAGACTGAAACGAGAAGTGAACTCAGTTCAGAAATGGACTTTGTCCACTAAGATAGTATTGTCAATGAGTCTTGACTAATAATAAATGATTCTCTATGATTATGTGTGTATGACACAAAGTTTCATGTTTTATGTTATGATTATTGTGATTTCATTTCACTACTAGGATTTATCCCATGTTATGAAATTATGCTCACTTTTGCTGGTTAAGATTTCAAAAATGTTATGTTCTTATGAATATGAAGTGATTCATATTTATTTTGTTTACCCTTACTATGAATTTGAGCTCACACTTTTGTATGTTTACTTTCCCCAGGTCGGGAAGAAGGTTATTAGGTACGATATGCCAAAAGGGACTATAGATATGATGAAATAAATGGGAGACAGTATAGACGCTTTATGAACCAGTTGTTTATGTTTCCCAGTTTCTAAAGACACTATACCTATACGGTCCTTTCATGGTTTTGTTATATGTTGTAATAAGTATGCTTCAATTTTGAAGAAATAACAATGTATGTAAAGTATGGGTCGTTATAGTTGGTATCAGAGGAAAGGTATAGTCAACCTGTGGAAACTAGGATTTGAATGCCTTAGTAAGAATCCTAAGGATATTTCTAAGCATAGAACACAATATTAGTGTTTTATAAATGACCATGAATAACCTAGGATAAGACCGTAAGTGTGAAATTTTATTCTTGATTATGTGGTTTTACTATTATAATTAGTGTTTCTCACACTATTCTTCTTGGTTTTAGTCAATGGTTGGAACCCAAAGGAACCGTGTTAATGCGGAATGCAACGGGAAATGCAATGATTATCCCACTGAGCAAACAAATGTTATGGGAGCTGGAATGAAAAATCTTGTAGCCATGCTCACACAACTTTCTCAAGCTATGAATCATGCAGGACTTCCAAACGAGCAAGGGAGCCACATTCTGTTGAATCCTTCATGAGGAAGCATCCACCTTTATTCAGCGGGTCTACTGATCCATTAGTTGCTGAACTATGGGTTAGTACTACTGAAAAGATATTATCAGTTCTTCAATGTTCTGAACATGATGAAGTCATCCTGGCAGTGTATCATTTGGAAGGAGATGCTGATCAATGGTGGAATCTTATTAAGAATACGAGGCAAAGGGATGAAATTGAGTCCATGGAATGGGACGAGTTCAAGAACTTATTTTTCAATAATTACTTCCATCGTATTCTCTGAACAAATATGGATAAAGATTTTCTTGAACTGAAGAAAAAGGATGATGAATCTGTTGGTACCTATGAATCAAATATTAGAAGACTTGCAAGGTATGCTTCTGGTATTATAATCCAACCTAAGAGTAAGATTGATCGATTCTTTAGTGGCTTAAAACCAAGCCTTCGAAGGGCCTTAGCCATAAGGGACTTCAATAGCTATGAGGAAATTGTTCGATGTGCTCTCAATGTTGAGATTGAGATTGGAGTAACCCATCAGTCATATGGGTTTGATAAGAAGAGGAAAATGGAATTTAATGGAAAATCAAAAAAGCACACTGGAAATAATATGAGCTTTCCCTTATGCTCAAAGTGTGGAAAGAAACGTGGATGGATTTGTCTTAAAGGGACAAGTAAATGTTTCAAATGTGGAAGGGAAGGTCATCATGCATTTGAATTCCGCAATGATGGGAAGAAGATGTCTAATGATGCAAACAAAGGAAGGGATGCATAGAATGAACCTACTACACTTCAATGTTTCAAGTTCAAGGAGATGGGGAATTATGCCAATCAATTCCCAATTCCAACGGTTGATGATGACGTTCGACGTCAAAAAACTCTTAAGGATAAAGACAAAGGAAAGTTGCATGCAATTCCTATCAGCGATGTGGAGTATGATAACGATGTGGTGAATGGTACACTTACCATCCACTATAAAGTAGGAAATGTTTTATTTGATTCTGGATCCACCCACTCTTTTATTTCTGAAGAATTTTCTAAGGGTATCACCGTATTACCTCAAAAATTAGATGTTGAGTTGGTTGTGACAACTCATAATGGCACAACAGTCGCATAAAAAGTTTATAATTCTTCCCTGATTGATGTTTGTGGGAAAGTGCTTCCTGCAAATCCTGTGATCCTTCCTATAGTGGAATTGATGTGATTCTTGGCATGGATTGGATTTCTTTATATGGAGCTCATATCAATTGCCAATGAAGGGAAGTCACATTTCATATTCCAGATCAATCTATGATTGTCTATCGATGCAAGGATGAACATAACCTTCCGATGGAAATTTTTTCCATCTTATGGGTCTTGATTCCACTAAATGAAGGTTATTTATCTCAAATGGTTGGTGAAAAACTCATGATTAAGAATATGACCATTGTACGAGAGTTTGATGATGTCTTTTCGGAGGAATTTTCGGGTCTTCCACCAAATCGTGAAGTTGAGTTTTCAATAGAACTCATACCAGGTGATTTACCTATTTCAAAGACACCTTATAGAATGGCCACAATTGAGTTGCAGGAATTGGAGAAGCAGCTCCAAGAGAATCATGATAAGGGATTCATACCCCCTAGTGCGTCACCATGGGGAGCACCTGTTTAATTTGTTACAAAGAAATATGGATCAATGAGACTCTGCATTGATTATCGAGAACTTAACAAGATCACTATCAAGAACAAATATCCTCTCCACGCATTGATGACTTATTTGACCAACTATGCGGTGATCAATACTTTTCAAAGATTTTTCTTCGTTCAGGGTATCATCAATTAAGGTTCATAAGGGAGGATATACCAAATATGGCTTTTCCTACAAGGTATGGACACTATGAATTTATAGTGATTCCATTTGGTCTTACTAATGCCCCTGCTATCTTCATGGATCTGATGAATAGAGTCTTTAGAGACTATCTTGATCAATTTTTGGTAGTCCTTATAGACGATATCCTTGTCTATTCAAAGAGTAAGGAAAAACATGAAGATCACTTGAGAATTATATTGAAGACCCTGAGAATGGATAATCATTATGCCAAAGTTACCAACTGTGAATTTGGGCATCAAAAGGTTGCATTTTTGGGTCACATAATCTCAAAAGATGGGATATCTGTGGATCCAAAAGAAACGGAGGTGATCGAAAGATGGTCGAGACCAAAAACAGTAAATGAAATCCAAATATTTCTTGGTTTGGATGGATATTATCGACGTTTCGTGAAATATTTTTCAGGATTATCTAATCCACTAACCAGGTTGACTCGAAAAGGAGTTAAGTTTGTTTGGACGGAGGAATGTGAAGAGAATTTCAAGGAGTTGAAAAGAAGGTTATCCAGTGCACCTGTGCTCATATTGCCTTGTAGTGGAGAAAGATTTGTGATCTATAGTGATGCATCCAAGAAGGGGATGGGGTGTGTTCTTATGCAAAATGATATGGTGATAGCTTATGCATCACGACAGTTGAAAATGCATGAGCAAAATTACCCAACACATGATTTGGAGTTAGCTGCGGTAATCTTTGCATTAAATATTTGGAGGCATTATCTTATGGATAAAGGTGTGACATTTATACTGATCATAAATGTTTAAAGTATATTTTCACATAAAAAGAGATGAATATGCGCCAAAAAATATGGTTAGAGATGATTATGGATTACGACTGCTCAATTCATTACCACAATGGGAAAGCAAACAAGGTGGAAAATGCATTAATTCGACAAGACCATGCCAGTTTATCCATGAAGAGGATCACAAAAGATCCAATATTTATGGATTTACAAAGATGGATCTTGGAATTATAATGGAAGGGTGGAAATCATATCTTTCTCAAATGAATGTTAAACCATATATACATGTGAAGATTAAAGAGGTGCAGAAAGTAGATTGAGAGTTACATAAGAAGGTGAGAAATATTCCTGAATTCAACCTTGATTGTGATGTTATAATAAAGTTCAGGAATCGGGTTTGTGTTCCTCCCATCAGCGAATTAAAGAAGGAGCTCCTGGATGAGGCTCATATTTCTTCATTCTCTATTCATCCTGGAAGCACGAAGATGTATAGGGACATGAAAGAGTACTTCTGGTGGGATGGCATGAAAAGAGATGTTGCTGAATATGTCTCTCGATGCTTGGTTTGTCAGAAAGTTAATGCTGAGAGACATAAGTCTAAGGGGATGTTACGACCATTACCCATACCCGAATGGAAATGGGAAAACATCACTATGGACTTTGTCACAGGACTTCCTGAAACATCCAAAGGCAATAATGCTATTTGGGTCATAGTTGATCATCTTACAATGTCTGCACACTTCATTGCTATTAGAGAGGATTTCTCTCTGGATCAGCTTGCCAGGATATATGTAAAGGAAGTGGTAAGATTGCATGGAGTACCACTTTCTATTATATCTGATCGGGATCTGAGATTTACCTTGAAGTTATGGCGATGTCTTCAGCATACTCTGGATACAGAGTTGAGTTTCAGCACTTCTTATCGTCCTCAGACAGACGGTCAGTCTGAGAGAACAATTCAAACTCTAGAAGATATGTTGAGAGCATTCTCTGTGGACTTCAAAGGTGTTTGGGATCAAAACCTACCTTTGGTTGAATTTTATTATGATAATATCTTTCACTCTAGTATTCAGATGACTCCTTATGAAGCTCACTATGGAAAGAAATGCAGGACTCCAACTTGCTGGGATGAAGTTGGGGGAAGAAAGCTATTAGGACCTGATCTTGTTGATGAGATGGAAGAAAAGGTCTGATCTGTTCAACAACACATAAGATCATCTTAGAGTCGACAAAAAAGTTATACCGACAACCGAAGAAAAGACCTATAGTTTGAAGTGGGTGATAAAGTGTTCTTACGAATATCCCCCTGGAAGAGGGTCATGAGATTTGGAAAGAAGGGAAAGCTGTTCCCTAGGTATATCGGTCCTTTCGAAATACTGAATCGTGTTGGAAAGATAGCCTACCGATTAGCACTTCCATCGAATCTCTCTCAAGTTCACGATGTGTTCCATGTATCTCTCCTGAGAATGTACATACCTGATCCTTCATATGTACTTAGCTCAGAAGTTATACCGCTGGAGCAAGATCTTTCTTATGAAGAAGAACCGATAGAGATTCTGGATCGTAGCGAAAAATTCCTACGGAACAAGACAACTCGCTTGGTGAAAGTTTAATGTAGGAACCACCAATTAGAAGAAGATACGTGGGAGCTTGAGGATATGATGAGGGAGAGGTATCCTAATCTTGTTGTTACAATGTGACGAATTTCGAGGGAGAAATTCATTTTAAGGGGGGTAGAATGTAACACCCGAGACTTTTATGAGAAATATTTCGTGTTTATGTTATATAAATCACCGAAGGGATCTTTCACTACACACAACACTAGCTTTGTTTTCTTTACACGCAACCGCGGCCTTCCTCGATAGCTTGCGTCTTACACAATACCGAGTTTCACTTAACAATGATATGCTATTAAAAGTTTATTAAAACTAGCCGTTAAGAATAGTAATAACCACTTTTTGATATTTTGTAAATTCTATTTTTCAAAATGGACTTCATTCTTGGATTCGGAATGTCGAAATTAGCTTAAGATGAAATTTTGGTACTTTTCAGATAACTTTCATATTATGATGAATAGTGAAAATTTCTAAATTTTAATTAAAAACAAATTTTTTAATCGAAATAATTAATAGTGATAAATTATTAATTTTAGTGGTTTTAAAGTATATTTAGAATATATTTTTACAATTTAATAAATTTTTTTTCATTGGATGTAATTTCACATTTAAACCAGACATAAACAAGTGTCAATCTTTTGATAGTTATTATCTCTTAAAAACACGCTATATTTTAATTAAAACAAAATTTTTCATCGCAATAATTTATATGGTTAAATTATAATACTGATTGTTTTTAAAGTATAAATAGAATATATTTTTACCATTTAATATAATGTATGTCATTAGCATTAATTTTACATTGAATTCATAAGTAAAAACATTTCAATCTTTGGAAATGTTTTATCTTTTAAAACCCGCTTGCTTAACAATGAGATTAATTTTAAATTAATTACTGCAACTTCTGTGTTTTGAATTTTCAAAAATGGATTCCATATTTGGAATAAGTGGGTCCAAATTATGTTAATAGGTCACATTTTTTTGATATTAAGAATAGTAACTACGGTAATTTTTTTTATTTACTACGGTTAAAGATAAATAGGGTAATTCAAGGTTAAATAATATTATAATAATTCAAAATTACCTTAACACTTGTCCTAACCTTATTGGATGAGTATTGGTCGACCATGGGAATCCTTGGGTCGATTTTGGGACCCCATTGAGCCACTTGGTAGTGACAATGACAATTTGTATTAATTAATTTAATGTAAAGACAAAATTGACTTTAACAAAAATCTTTTACTAATTAATTTTTATAAGGGGTTATATAAATTATGTATTCGACTATAAATATTCATTAGAAATATAAAAAGATTTCCTACATAATGATATTTTTTTTATAATTTATAGACACCAAATAAATTAAATTAATAATGACACAATAATGATAAAATATTTACCTCATTAATAAATGATTTAAATAAATAAGATTATAATGATTAAAATATTTTCCAAAACATGTCCAATTCGGATTTTATGATTTTATTTCGACCATGAGTCATCTCATCATTATCTTTAATGATTTTTTGACCATTTGAAACCGAAGATAAGTTTATAATAAAATAATATTTCCACACTTTCCAAAGGTGCTCCTCTCCTCCCTTATAAAAGGGCACCTCCTCCCTCTCTTCCTCACACCAATTTGAGCCTTCATGCTCGGCCAAACCCTGCCAATTTCACTTCCACACTTCCTTAGAAACCTACTAGAGGTACTGGTCTTATCAAAAGACCAACTCTGGTGCCTTAAGAGAAAGTATAAAGGAGGCACTTCGAGAAAGAGGTAATACCTTCTACCATTTTCTTCAAGTTCCATTATTCTTCTACTCCCTCTTCTTTAGTTTATTAATTATGAGGTAATAACATCAGTATCACTCATATATGTATATGTTCTTATATATATGAAACAACCCTAGTTCTCCTCTTATCCATCCTACGGAAAACGAAATCACCACGCGTGCGTACGTACAGAATACCGTCTCCACGCCGTGGTGTAATCTATTTTTTACCACCACCTTATTTGGATGGGTATAAGGGTGAAGGTAATGAATATATATGATTATTTTAAAGTGTTATTGATTCTGAAATAGTATACATACACTCCAATACAATTCCACGATCATGGGAACGATATCATCGCTCGTGCGTACGTACGGAATACCATCTCCACGATGTGATGTGATTCGTTCTACATGATCTTCATTGCATAATGATTATATGAATGAATTGAATGAATGAATATGATATATATTACACTAATAAAATTATGTAAATTGGGTATATATAACCTAAAGAGAAGAATATGAATTTATTCTACAAAACACGCATAAGAACAAAAAGTAATAAACACCCGAATAACAAGTAGTAATGAAATATTACTAATAAGAAGCTAAAAATATGACCATATATGATATCATAACATTAATTATGATTCTGAAATAAGTCAATAACATTATCTAAATCATTATACAGGAGGTTCAGACACTTATGAAGAAAATCATACCTAAGATAAGTGAAAATATCACAATCTCATTTTTATTCGAGATTGTTTATACTTCAGAATTTACTAGGGGGTATTTTATCATCCATATCCATGTTTCCTCAATATGTAATATTATATACATCCACCTAAAATTTATTAAATCCAATTTTACCATTTAGTGAGTTTTTAGTAACAGATATGAAAGGAATCTTTTTTCATTTTTCATACTAGGTACTTTTTGACTTTTCTGACAAAAGTACGAGAAGAATGTTTTTTTAACTTATACGACATGAATGGATTTTTAAAACATTATTTCCAAGAATCTTCCATTACAAGTTTTAATGTTTATTTTTAATCAACTTTTTTTTGTTTAAAATTGTATGACATGTTAAGAAAGAAAATGTTTTTGAAGTAGAAAGGATATTTTTCTCAAGAATGGAGTTCAAGTGTTTTATCAAAATTATTTTCCATCTAAGATAAAATAGGGTTCTATTTCTATACCTATTGTTACATTTATTTGATTATGTAGTGATGGAATTATTTTTTATGAATTCCTTTATCTTATATGAATTGTTTTATGATTTCATGTTGTTTAAGAATCCCATTTTTATTACATGGGTTACGCAATGATGTATGATTTATGATTTTGTGGCACACATAAGAATGGTATCATTATGAGATGGATGGGACCTATAACTCCCTCAAATTCATTGGGTAAATATTTTATATCTCATGAGATAGACATGGATGGAAAGGCAGGTTAAACCAGTTCAGTGAAACAGAACTGAAATGAGGAGTGAACTCGGTTCAGAAATGGACTTTGTCCACTAAGATAGTCTTGGAAATGAGTCTTGACTAATAAGAAATGATTATCTATGATTATGTGTGTATGGAACAATGTTTTATGTTTTATGTTATGATTATTGGGATTTCATTTCACTACTATGATTTATCCCATGTTATGAAATTTTGCTCACTTTTGCAGGTTAAGATATCCAAAATGTTATGTTCTTATGAATATGATGTGATTGATATTTATTTTGTTTACCCTTACTGAGCATTTGAGCTCACCCTTTTCTATGTTTTCTTTCCCTAGGTCAGGAAAAAGGTTATTAAGTAAGATATGCCAAAAGGGACTATAGTTATGATGAAATAAATGGGAGACACTGCAGAAGCTTTATGAACCAGTTGTTTATGTTTCCCAGTTTCTAAAGACACTATACATATGCGGTCCTTTCATGGTTTTGTTATATGTTGTAATACGTATGCTTCAATTATGAAGTAATAACAATGTATTTAAAGTATGGGTAGTTATATTCTAGTTTCCCGACAGATCAAGATGACATGATGTCACAAACATGATACATATTCACATTGAATGGATGTGCAATGAGCTGGAAGCGCTCAAAGTAATGTTTGGCCGCAGATTGTAAAGTATATTCTTAGTATAATGCATCTTTTGAGGCAGCTAATGAAACTGTTTTGATGTGAATCTTCATCTAATAGATAGACGTGATACCTTGTAGTAAAGATCCTATCACACTATACTGTGACAATAATGTAGCGGTGGATCTCACAAAAGTGCCAAGGACACATCAGTGGACATTGCACAGACTTCGGAAGTATCATCTCATGAGGGATTTTTCTCAGAGAGGTGAAGTTTCAGTGTGTTTCATTTATAAGGAATACAACACGGTGGACCCCTTCACTTATCAAAAACATGATCATCATGTGCGGTCTAGTGTGCCGATATTCATACGAGTTGGCTCTAGTCCCAGGTAATGTTTGTATGAGTTGGTGTCCTAGAACCAACTATTTTTACACTGATAAATTGTTATTTACTTTATTATTACATATTGTTCATTGTTCTTCATGATTATGATCTAATAATGTCTTAGTGTATTTGTTGCATTGATAAGGTCATGGTAGTTCCCCGTTAAAATGAGAAACATGATATACTACAATAATATTCTCAAATATAGTTTTGTGGTTGGGTGACATGCTATGATGGGAAACATAACATGCAGACCATCTGGTGTGAGTACTCATAAGAAGATGAGACTTCCTCTCAAAAAGTTCTCACATTTTAATATCAAATATAGGAGATTATGAGAATAGACCTTCTAGTAAGAATTCTTCATGTTTTGGTGTCAAACGATTTTTCAATATGCGAGTGTGTACAATGATCCTTAGAAATTATGATTTATATTAATATGTGCCATGAATAATGCACTTTTATTTACTGACAAAAACCATCATGCAGATAGTTGGAAGGACGTAGAGTATGTTGGGTGAGTCATGAGCACCCTGTTTTAATGGATATGTCGAGGATGGATTTTTCCATTCAATTTATGGAAGTTTATACCTCAAACCATTGATTGAAATAGGACCGTAATGTGAAATTCCACGGCCCTTGTGTAACAACGAGTTTATTTTAGGTAGTCAAATAACGACTTATCAAGCATAAAAGTTGATGACACGGTCATGAGACATGCTTGAAGAGATATTGCAACAAATATATTTACTTACATAGTAAGAGTTTGTATGTTGATGTCATTGTTGTGACTTTATGTTCTTTCTCTTTGGGGTCTTGACCCTTTGCAAAATACTACTCTTGTACATTAGGTAAGACCGCCTAATGCAAAAGAGAATGAATCATAGAGGGTCACACACTACGTGTTTTTTGTTGTCTCGGATAAATTCTATTTGAATATAAATAATGAAATAAATATTATCCTCAAGACTATAGAATAATTTTATTCAAATTAAAATGATCTCATAAATGAAAATAGTTATATTTTATTATTTTATTGAACTTTTAATAAATATATATTTACTCGTTTGTAAATAAAATATTTAATTAATTGAATAATTTATTTATTTATTCATGTGTTCAATAATATTGAATTGGAGTTCGAGTGGACCATGGTATATCAGGTAGTAAAAAAATTATTTGCAAGATGTTAAATAATTATATAATTAGTTGGCACAAATTAAAATAATGTTGCAATTATTTTGTGACATGGAATTCTATTTATAATTATATTCTGTGGAAGTTGGGGCACCGTAAATAATGAAGAAGAATAATATTTAAATTCATGGGTTTTCTCTAAGTTCATGAATGTATTAAATTTTTCCTTTGCAATTAAATTTT
Organism: Viscum album; assembly: GCA_963277665.1. Taxonomy (NCBI): domain Eukaryota; kingdom Viridiplantae; phylum Streptophyta; class Magnoliopsida; order Santalales; family Viscaceae; genus Viscum; species Viscum album. The sequence continues at coordinate 559,279,845 of OY728147.1, read as the reverse complement.
GTGACTGAAATTCTATGCATATAAATAGGAAAGTATACCTATTGTTCCATACACCACATCACACCACATGCCTGGCGAAATGAAAATTGTCGAGAAAAAAAAATTTCACTCTAGAATCCGCTTATCATCCCTATCATGAACGAGAGACATTCATCATGTTCGTATAATAAAAGATCAATAACTACTGAAAAAAGACACTCAATTTGACATTCTAGAACCCGGAGAATGAGCAATGTCGATTGGAGGCCATTAGAGCACATGTGGATCACGACTAGAGGTATTATAGTTTGTATCCATACAAGACCAACAACATAATCTATATGGGTCACTCTTTATGATCAATATCATCGACAAAGATAAATACCAATGATCCATGAATTATTTTTCTTTTTCAAATTAATTAAATTAATTAAAAACATGATGTGAATGATCTGATCTAAATTATTCATCCATCTTTCATCATTATCTAAATCAATAATTATATTATGTGGAGACTAGAATTCATCATTGTATTAATCCCAGAAAAATCACTGGTCTTGGTAAAAACTAGAATTCAGTGTCGTCCCAACCATACCTCTACTATACTCAGAACCTTCACAAACACCATTGAAAACACTCCTAGAAAAATGTATCCCAAATAGTGAATGCGACCATAACCAGAAACATCAATTCCTCAACATAAACTTACATTTCCAAAAAAACACATCCAAACAAGGATCAACAAATACAGGGGCCAAATACAATTATATGAAAAAATAATGATTCAGAAAACCAAAATTAGACAACTTGGACTGCTATGATTAAAATAGGGTGACTCCATCCAAACATCCTGACCAAAAAATGAACACACAACAATGTAAAAACTTTAACAACAGAAAACATGTACGATAAGACATTAATTTCTCCACTACCAACATAGAACACAAAACCCAAAACCGAGGCTTCACACATTCTACAACTCCTGGATATGTGAGAGAATCACCCCTAAACTTATTTCTTGGGATCTGATGGCTGAAGAATATTTTTCCTCACACTCAGCAACTAGAATTTCTCTGGTCGCAACGTATTATTTAGCCGACGCACCCACATAGTCAGGTGCATCATTGGAGGGATGCCACATGACATCTTCACATGCACGAATCGGCCACAATAGTGGAACACCACTAGACGGTCCGATGAACTGGAAGCTAGAACAAATTTAGAGGGCTCTTTTAGAACATACCCCCCGGGGACACACTACTCGTAAAATGGGTAAACATCACGAGTGACTAGAAACACTGAATTGTCGACCAACTATGCTCTGGAGACCAATTCAGCTAAGAACACCTCATCCACCAGCTTCTCAAAATTATGGTCCATATAATGATGGAGCGTCTCCATGATCTCTAGAAGAAGACCCACAATATAGTGTGAAGTCTTCATCAAGTCATTTGACATTACCTCAAGAGAAAAGGACCATGTTACTTGAAAATGTCAACATATGAATTCATCATCTATTGGACTTGTTGAATGCCCATTATCTCTTCCCTTCTCTTAGTCTTAACTCTTCATGTATAAACCATCATATGAAGACAGATTTAACGACATCCCACATCATCCCAACTTGCATTGATGTAACACCCTGAGATTTTATGAAAAATATTCTTTTTAATTTCATTAATGTCTTGTGTTGTACGCTACACCAAAATGATATTTCACAAAATGCATCCCTGACTTTCCCTGCATTACACGCAATCACGACCTTCCTCGATAGCGTGTGTAGTATGCAATACTGAGTTTCACTAAACGAGATATTATTATAATATTATTATGAACTAGCCGTTATGAATAGTAATACCCACTTTTTTTGAAATTTTATAAATGTAATCATTCAAAATAGACTTCATTTTTGGATTCGGAATATCGAAATTAGCTTAGGGTGAAATTTTGGTACTTTTCAGATATCTTTCATATTCTGATGAATTGTGAAAATTACTAAATTTTAATTAAAAAATCTTTTTTAATCAAAATAATTAATAGTGATAAATTATTAATTTGAGTGGTTTTAAAGTATATTTAGAATATATTTTTACAATTTAATACAAATTTGGTCATTGGATGTATGTTCACATTTAAACCAGACACAAACAAGTGTCAATATTTTGATAATTATTATCTCTTAAGAACACGCTATTTGTTTTGACAATTGGAATTAATTTTAAAATTAATTAATGCAACTGATATATTTTGAATATGGTAAAATAGACATCATTTTTGAATTCATAATATCAAATATAGCTTAGGCCTAATTTTTGGTAATTTTCTGGAAACTTTCATTTTTTTGATAAATAGTGAAATCACTAAGTGGTAGTTAAAAAAATGAATTTTTCATAAAACGTAATTTTACCGCTTCTATGAGTGGAATTTAGGAAATCAGAGAGACACGGTAAATATCAAGGAATAAAATGTGGTTCAATGAGATGAAAATAATTTTTGGTGAATAGTAACTTTTTACTTTTTTTAAACGGTTAAAAGTAAATAGGGTAATTAAGGGTACAAATGATATTATTATTACCCTAAAACATGTCCTAATTATATTCGATAAGTGTAATTCGGCTAAAAACAAACTTAGGAATACAATATGACGATTTAGGCCCACTTGTATTAGATTATGACATTTATTATTAATTTATTTAAAGAAGGGTTAATATAGTTAAACTCAATGTTTAATAACTAAATTATTTATTAATATAGGGTTATACATAAGATAAATTAGACTATAAATATTTATTAGAATTCTAAAAATATTTCCTGCATAATGGTATTTTATTTTTAATTTTTAGACTTAAAATAATTTAATTTATTTATGACACAATGATGATGTAGTAACTATCTTATTAATGAAATATTGACATAATTGATGTTATAAATACACAAATAAATGTAATTTGAGACTTTTTATGAATTTAAATAATTTTATATGTTAATATGACATGTTAGTATTGATTTAATTAACTGTTTTCTAACTAATCATTCTCTTATGATTTCCAAAAAAATCAATTACCAAATAGTGTCAAAATTGACATAAAATAGTTTTTAAAACAAATATTATATTATTAATTGTTATTATATTCCTAAAAATCTATGGGTCAGCCAAGATACTTATATAATGATATTTTTATCATTAATGGACCACTTCAGGGTTGTTTGGATGTATATGGTATATTTATTAACTATATAATATAAAAATAAAAAGTGACATAGTAAATGTCAATCTAATTAACTAAGAGTTAAAACTAAAAGATAAGGTTAATATAATGACCTAAACTTGTCTAAATTCTTTTGGATGAGAGGATTTAGACCCATCCCCACATTATCTTTGAAATATATCAATTTGGAGATATTAAAAAACGAATATTAATTTATAATAAAATAATATATTTAGTTATTCCAAAGGTGCCCCTCTCCTTCCTTATAAAAGGGCACTCCTCCCTCTCTTCCTCACACCACTTTGAGCCTTCACTCTCGGAAAAACACTACCAAATTCTCTTCTAGACTTCCCTAGAAACATCCTAGAGGTCCTTGGATTCTTCAGAGACAAATTTTAGTGCCCTAAGAGGAGGTCTCAAAGAGGCGCTTCGAAGAAGAGATAATGTCTGTTACCGATTTTTTCAACTTTATTTCTTCTTCCACTTCTTCTTCATAGGTTGTTTCATTCTGAAGTAATAAAATTAGTATCACTAATATACTGATATATTATTATAAGTATAAAGCAACCCTATTTCACCATTTATCCATCCTATGGAAAACGAAATCACCGCGCGTGCGTACGTACGGAATACCGTCTCCACGCCGTGGTGTAATCTATTTTCCACCACCACCTAACATGGATTGGTATATTGGTGTAAATAATAAATATATATGATTAATTTATAGTTATGTTTATTCTTTAATAGTATACATACACTATAACAAAATTCCTCGATCATGGGAACAATATCATTGCTCGTGCGTACGTACGGAATACCGTCTCCACGACGCGATGAGATTCATTCTCAATGATAAACTAATCATAAATGATTATAAAGTATATATAATAAGTAATCATAAAATATATGTCATAATAATGATACTATATTTACGTGTATATATATATGTATGCCATCTACTTAATTCCATTCAACTTAATAAGGAAATGAAAACAGCGTTCATGCGTACGTACGACCTACCATCTCCATGAACGGTGTATTTATTTCCATTTACTGATCTATTATATATATGTATATTCTGAATATATATTATATATAAATAATGTTTTATATTCTGGAATTAATTAATCATGTTCTATGTATTCATATGAATAATTACAAGTCAAAACATGGACGACAAATGAAACGATTTTACCCAAAACGCTCTTTAACATGGAATTTACAAACGAACGGGTAATATAAAGTCATAAGTGAACCATATATGATATCATAACAATGGGTATTATTATAGAATAAGTCAATGACATTATTTAAATCATTATACAGGAGGTTTAGACAGTTACGAAGCAAATCGGACCTAAGGTAAGGGAAATATAACAATCTCATTTTTATCCGAGATTGTTTATACATTGAAATTTATTGGGGTGTATTTTATCATCCACATCCACGTTTCCTCAATATTTAATATTATTTACATCCACCTAAAATTTTTTAAATCCAATTTTACCCTTCGGTGAGTTTTTAGTAAAAGATATGAAAGGAATCTTTTGTCGTTTTTCGTACGAGGTATTTTTTGACTTTTCCGACAAAAGGACGAGAAGAATGTTTTTTTAACTTATATGACATGAATGGATTTTAAAAAAATTATTTCCAAGAATATTCCTTTTAAAGTTTTCAAGTTTATTTTTAATCAAATTATTTTAGATTAAAATTGTATGACATGTTAAGAAAGGAAAAATGTTTTTGATGTAGAAAGGATATTTTCCTCAAGAATGGAGTTCAAGAGTTTTATCAAAATTATTTTCCATCTAAGATAATATAGGGTTCTGTTTCTATACCTATTATTACATGGATTTGATTATGTTGTGATGGAAATATTTTTATGAATTCCTTTATCTTATAGGAATTGTTTTATAATGTCACGATGTTTAAGATTCCCATTTTTATTACATGGGTTATGCTATGATGTATGGTTTATGATTTTGTGGCACACATAAGAATGGAATCATTATGAGATTGGTGGGACCTATATCTCCCTCCAATGGATTGGGTAAATATTTATATCTCATGAGATAAACATGGATGGAATGGCAAGTTAATCTGGTTCAGTATTACAGGACTGGAATGAGGAGTGAACTCGATTCAGAAAGGGACTTTGTCCACTAAGATGGTCTAGGCAGCAACACGTTGGCTACTATGGAAATCATAACAAGTGCTTAATGGTTTCCACAATTACATGTTTTATTCCAAAGTTATTTTATCATGATTGATGTTCCTTTATGATATATTCCTTACATAATTCCAAGATTTATATCTTTTCTCAAGGTTTTAATCTTTAGATTTCATGATCAAGTTTTTTCTTTCAAATGTTTATGGATTGTTTTATGTTCTCTAAGTTTTCCCTTACTGAGAATTTGAGCTCACCCTTTTTATGTTTTATTTTCCCCAGGAAATAATGAAAGTTTTTAGGTGAGGAAACAAAAAGGGGAATATTGTTATGGGAGATGTTGATGATCATTCAACAGGATTAGATGTTTATATTCCGAGTTTCCAAAGACACTAAACTATTACGGTCCTTGGGTGTCTATTTTTGTTATGTATTAATTATTCCGCAAAAGTAATGTATTGTCCATGTACATCAGCTTAGGGTCTCTACAGTTGGTATCAGAGGAACGGTTTAGTCAACCTTTGGAATCTAAGATTCGAAAACATTAGTGAGATCCCTAGAGATATTTCTAAGGTATGTCTAGGGATGTTCCTTAGGATAAGTATACGTATAGGATATAGTCCTAGAACTACGATAACGATATTTGAATTTGACCTAATATTTTAGATATTGAGGGTACTCCCCCTTTACTATGTTGTTTTCCCTAGCATGATTTTTTCCTCTAACAGAATTCTTTTTGTGTTTTAGTCAATGGAGGGAACCAGAAAGAATTCGGTTAACATTGAATCCAATGGACAAATTGCTGACTATGAGAAACAAAATTGTGTAATTCCTAGAGAGAAAGACATTGTGATTATACCGAATCAGTCATCGAAATATATTATTAACAAGGTAAAGTTTAGTGGTATGCCTAATACATCAAATAAGATGAAGGTATACTTTTATGCAAGTTCGCATGTTGAGGAGCATAAAGAAAGGAATATTGAGATTTCAAATTAAGGGAAGAAGAACCTTGAGGAATACCTCAAATGGAGGAGAAGATGTTATATGTGTATAGAAAAGGGTCATAGAGTGGCAGACTATTATGGAGTTCAACGTCTTATTTGTGGAGAACACGGGCATTACCCAACTCAATGCCATGACTTAAAAATTTTCATCTAAATAAAGGACTTATTCCAGGACAATCATTGAATAGGATGGATTAAAGTGTTTATGTATTAGTATTCAAGAATAATGTTGTTGAGTTACTTTTATGGGGTATTAGAATATTTTTGTTTTTGTCTATTGTGGTTTTAAATATTTTTATGGTACCGGTAATCATGAAAATGTATTCAAATATTTTGGAAAGCAGATGATATGCCCATAATGAAGGGAAAAAGAGAAAATGAAATTTTTGAGAGTATTCATGAGATCATTATTGTTATAAGGACTAAGTGATATCATGGTTTGAGTATACAAGAATTTTGGAATTTTGGTATGTGGAAAGAGTTATCTTTTGACAGCACTCATGTTTTCACTAAGGATTAATGGGTATTCATTTTTCAAGAGAATACATGATTAAGGTATTCACATTAATGGAATGTGACCAACAAGATAATGGGGGATAAATGATGGTTGGTTGATGACATTTCAAGTAATCGTTTTCATTATACTATGATATTGGACTGAAGTATATTAGATAAGCCTAAATATTGGAATGGATTATGTTGGACGTATGTTAGTACTGTTTAAGGATAGAAATTATTTCAATATTATTGATGTGATGTTATAGTAATGTATTTTTAGAAAAAGGAAAACCTGCAGGACGGGCGACAACCCATCGCGTCGGACAAGGCTGTGGGAATCGAACCCACAACCGAAGTGCGACTGGCCTTTATCGCCTACCACTGGCCTACAGGAAGTCCTTGTTTATTAGAAACTATTTTTATTATATTAAGCAGTATGATATATGAAGTATAAGTCCATTTTAGGAACCATATATGATTAATCTCACTATAGATGGACGTATGTATTTTTTGATAACTTTTCTAAACTTTTGTTTGTGACAGATGGAATGACCCATAATTCTATCACATGATCTTATAACACTTCACGAATGACAAATTAAACTTCATTTCATTAAGAGATGAAGTGTAAATTTTCCAAAGAACGACCAACGGTGAGACTGTACCAAAATCACGAAAGTATTTCTTCTAATTCCAATTTCATCAACTTTAGGGAATGATCTTGAAAACCAAAAATGTTGTCCTAGTGAACTTATATCCGATGAATTAGATGGTAACTTAGATCGTCACAAATTTATGGCTTTGTGATTGTTGTCTATTTCAAAGCCATGTTCTCTACCACTCTCCATCAGAACTTGATGGTTAGATTTTTCTTCCATATCCATATTTTCACCTATCTTCGCTTACATGGAAACCCAGTGATGAGTTAACTTGGGTAACCGTTACGTTACATACTTTATTTTTTAAATCCAAATTTCGGTTTACTTTTTTATGATGTGGGTTTCTATTAAATAAACTTTTGAGTAGTAAACTATTTATAACCCCGACGAATTTTGAGGGCAAAATTCATTTCAAGGGGGGTAGAATGTAACACCCCGAGATTTTATGAAAAATATTCTTTTTATTTTCATTAATGTCTTGTGGTGTACGCTACATCAAAAGGATCTTTCACAAAATGCATCCCTGACTTTCCTTGCATTACACGCAATCGCGACCTTCCTCGATAGCGTGTGTAGTACGCAATAACGAGTTTCACTAAACGAGATATTATTATAATATTATTATGAATTAGCCGTTATGAATAGTAATAACCACTTTTTTAAAATTTTATAAGTTATATATTTCAAAATGGACTTCATTTTTGGATTCGTAATATCGAAATTAGCTTAGGTTGAAATTTTGGTAATTTTCAGATAACATTCATATTCTGATGAATAGTGAAAATTACTAAATTTTAATTAAAAACAAAATTTTTAATCGAAATAATTAATAGTGATAAATTATTAATTTGAATGGTTTTAAAGTATATTTGGAATATATTTTTACAATTTAATACAATGTTGGTAATTGGATGTAATTTCACATTTAAACCAGACATAAACAAGTGTCAATCTTTTGATAATTATTATCTCTTAAAAACACGCTATTTGTTTTGACAATGCAAATTAATTTTTAAATTAATTAATGCAACTGATATTTTTTTAATTTGGTAATATAGACATCATTTTTGAATTCATAATATCAAATATATCTTAGGTGTAATTTTTTGTATTTTTCTGGAAACCTTCATTTTTTTGATTAATAGTGAAACCGCTAAGTGGTAGTTAAAAAACTGATTTTTTCATAAAACATAATTTTACCACTTCTGTGAGTGGAATTTCGAAAATCCGAAAGACACAGTTAATATCAAGGACTAAAATGTGGTTCAATGAGAGGAAAATAATTTTTGGTGAATAGTAACTTTTTACTTTTTTTTGCCACGATTAAAAGTAAATAGGGTAATTAAGGGTAAAAATGATATTATTATTACCCTAACACATGTACTAATTCTATTTGATAAGTGTAATTAGGCAAAAAACAACCTTAGGAATACAATATGACCATTTAGGCCCATTTCGATTAGATTAGGACATTTATTATTAATTTATTTAAAGAACGGTTAAAATAGTTAAAATCAATGTTTAATAAATAAATCATCTTAAATATAGGGTTATAAATAAGATAAATTCGACTATAAATATTAATTAAAAAGATAAAAATATTTCCTACATAATGATATTTTATTTCTAATTTTTAGACTTAATATAATTTAATTTATTTATGACACAATGATGATGCAGTAATTATCTTATTAATGAAATATTGACATAATTGATGTTATAAATACCCAAATAAATGTAATTTGAGACTTTTTATGAATTAAAATAATTATCTATGTTAATATGACATGTTATCATTTAGTTAATTAACTTTTTTCGATCTAATAATTCTGTTATGATTTTCAAAAAAATCAATTACCAAATAGTGTCAAAATTGACATAAAATAGTTTTCAAAACAAATATTATATTATTAATTCTTATTATATTCCTAAAAATCTGAGGTTCGTCCATGAAACTTATATCATGATTGGTGTATCATTAATGGACAACTTGAGGGTCGCTTAGATGTATATGGTAAGTTTATTAACTATATAATTTTAAAATAAAAAGTGACATGGTAAATGTCAATCTAATTAACTAAGAGTTAAAACTAAACGATAAGGTTAATATAATGACCTAAACTTGTCTAAATTCTATTTTATGAGAGGATTTAGACCCATCCCCACATTATATTAGAAATATATCAATTTTGAGCTATTAAAAACCGAATATGACCTTATAATAAAATAATATTTTTAGTTATTCCAAAGGTGCCCCTCTCCTCCCTTATAAAAGGGAACCTCCTCCCTCTCTTACTCACTCCACTTTGAGCCTTCAAGCTCGGCCAAACCCAGCCAAATTCTCTTATCAACTTCCCTAGAAGAATCCTAGTTGTCCTGGGATTCTTCAATGACCAATTTTAGTGCCCTATGGGGAGGTCTCAATGAGGCGCTTCAAAGAAGAGGTAATGTCTGTTACCGATTCTTTCACATTTATTTCTTCTTCCACTTCTTCTTCATAGGTTGTTTCATTTTTAAGTAATAACATTACTATCACTCATATATTGATATGTTATTATAAGTATGATACAACCCTATTTCACCATTTATCCATCCTACAGAAAACGAAATCACCGCGTGTGCGTATGTACGGAATACCGTCTCCACGCCGTGGTGTAATCTATTTTCCACCACCACCTTACTTGGATGGGTATAATGGTGTAATTAATAAATATATATGATTATTTTAAAGTTATATTGATTCTGTAATATTATACATACACTCCAATAAAATTCCACAATCATGGGAATGATATCATCGCTCGTGCGTACGTACGGAATACCGTCTCCACGACGCGATGAGATTCATTCTCAGTGATTAACTAATCATAAATGATTATAAAGTATATATAATAAGTAATCATGAAATATATGATATAATAATGATACTACATATATATGTATATATATATATGTCATCTACTTAATTCCATTCAACTTAATAAGGAAATTAAAACAATGTTCATGCGTACGTACGGCCTACCGTCTCTATAAATGGTGTATTTCTTTCCATTTACTGATCTATTATATATATGTATATTCTGAATATATATTATATATAAATCATGTTTTATATTCTGGAATTAAGTAATCATGATCTAAGTAATCATATTAATAATTACAATTCAAAACACGGACAACAAATGAAACGATTTTACCCAAAACGCTCTTTAACATGGAATTTACAAAAGAACGGGTAATATAATGTCATAAGTGAACCATATATGATAACATAACAATGAGTATGATTCTGGAATAAGTCAATGACATTATTTAAATCATTATACTGGAGGTTCAGACACTTACGAAGAAAATAGAACCTAAGGTAAGGGAAATATCACAATCACATTTTTATCCGAGATTGTTTATACTTTCAAATTTACTAGGGTGCATTTTATCATCAACATCCATGTTTCCTCATTATGTAATATTATTTCCATCCACCTACAATTTTTTAAATCCAATTTTACCCTTTTATGAGTATTTAGAAATAGATATGAAAGGAATCTTTTGTCATTTTTCATACGAGGTACTTTTTGACTTTTCCGACAAAAGGAAGAGAAGATTGTTTTTTTTAACTTATACGGAAAAAATGGATTTTTAAAAAAATATTTCCAAGAAGCTTACATTAAATGTTTTCAAGTTTATTTATAATCAACTTCTTTTAGTTTAAAATTGTATGACATGTTATGAAAGGAAAAAAAATTTTAAGTAGAAAGGATATTTTCCTCAAATTTGGAGTTCAAGAGTTTTATCAAAATTATTTTCCATCTAAGATAATATATGGTTTTGTTTCTATCCCTATTATTTCATGGATTTGATTATTTTGTGATGGAAATTTTTTTATGAATTCCTTTATCTTATATGAATTGTTTTATGATGCCACGATGTTTAAGATTCCCATTTTGTTACATGGTTTATGTTATGATGTATGGTTTATGATTTTGTGGCACACATAAGAATTGAATCATTATGAGATGGGTGGTAAATATATCTCCCTCCAATGAATTGGGTAAATATTTATATCTCTTGAGATAGACTTGGATGGAAAGTAAAGTTAATCTGGTTCAGTATTACAGGACTGGAACGAGGAGTGAACACGACTCAGAAAGGGACTTCGTCCATTAAGATGGTCTTGGCAGCAATGCCTTGGCTACTATGGAAATCATAACAAGTGCTTAATGGTTTACAAAATTACATGTTTTATTCACAAGTTATTTGATTGTGATTGATGTTCCTTTATGATATATTCCTTACATAATTCGAAGATTTAAGTCTTTGATCAAGGTTTTAATTTTTAGATTTTATGTTGAAGTTTTTGCTTTCAAATGTTTATGTATTGTTTTATGTTCTCTAAGTTTTCCCTTACAGAGCATTTGAGCTCACCCTTTTTATGTTTTATTTTCCCCAGGAAATAATGAATGTTTTATGTAAGGAAACAAAAAGGGGAAGATCGTTATGGGAGATGTTGAAGATCTTTCAACAGGATTAGATGTTTATATTCTGAGTTTTCAAATACACTAAACTATTACGGTCCTTGTGTGTCTGTTTTTGTTATGTATTATGTATTCCGCAAAAGTAATGTAATGTCCATGTACATCAGCTTCGGGTCTCTACAGTTGATGTTGGGGAATCCAACTTTCATTCATCCATAGCTAGACCTTCTAACAACCCCAATATGGAATGCACTCTGACATCATAAAAAGTTACCAATACATAGAAGATGCATTCGACCTATTAAAGACACTCTACTACTTCTAAAGAACCATGATCACCGTGAATGATAGGCAATGTCTATGAAGAACAAAAATCTGGGCATGACTTATCAGAAACCTTGGAAACCTTTCTGGGTTTCATTTTCTAAAGAACGTATAAAACATAGAGCCAAAACCAATATAAAGTCGAAAAAATATCATTGAAATGTCCATCATCCAAAAAAACTATCGCAAAAAACCAAAAAATACAATCATAACACAAAATTCCCTTTTTAAAACCCCCTTTCATTTTCGATTTTAAAAAATTGTTCATTCAAGGCCACATTCCAAACAAAATTTAACTTCTAAAATAATTTCCACTTTATAAAATCACTTTAGAAAAATATGATCAAGCTTTTAATTCCATGGAAACGCCGCGATAATCCCATGAACCATTTCCCATGTCTTTATCCACTATCATTCATACACACCAACATGAACATCCCATGAATTCCCTTGCATGATAAAATGTTCATAGAGAGTACCTAGGTTGCACCCAAACCATTTCATTTCCAATTCCAAGAAAACAACATATTTTTAGGCCAATAAATATTTCTTTTAAAACTCATTTCATGAATAAAAATCCATTTAAAAGAAATAATTCTTATCATAAAATCCATTTCTCATTTTCACTATGCACTAACACCAATCAGAACCAAGACATCACATAACATGCAACAAACTATCGAAGTGAGGGACTAGTAGTCACCCTAAACCTAATGGCAGGGTAGTGGGACATGCCCCAATAATAATCAATAACTAGGGGGAACATATATTGTGTACTTGAACATCACATGGGTCATTAATCATTGTGAAATCAATATTTAGCATCGGCTTGACTCTGTTTTCATCCCTTAGTCTAAAACAAAACAGTAAAAGTAAAGGACACAATTCCTTGACTACCCCTTGAAACAAGAGGTTTGAAACAAGTGAGGGTTCATAACATCACTCTCATACCTACCTCTTGTGTCAAGATAGTCCAAATCTCCATCTTCCAGACACCCCAAAAAACAATGGCATGCCCTTTGATTCAATTGTTTCATGAACCATCCTGGGTCAACCCCAAACCGGTCACCCAAGACAGTCTGCAACCTCACCAGAGGGTCATTCCGGATCCCCATGGGCTGGCAACCACTGTCGAGCATAAAAATATTACCATTGGGAACAATTTTTCCCATGAAAAAAAGATAAATAGATAAGATAATATGAAGATAAATAAACTTGAAGTTTACTAAATGTAAAACCAAACATAACTGTTTGTGACCTTCTAGGTCACCACCCAACATAGAATCACACCTCCTCCAATAATGAGCAGCTAAACAAGGAAACTGAACAGAAGTGAACCTGAAATTGATTGAATATGGTAGGAATTACCACCGAGATGCACAACAAGTATTCCAAATATAACCACAAAATCTACATATTTCATTTACCAAAATAGTTCAATAACAAATGTTTAAAAAAAATATAGAAGTAGGTTTTTCACATTTTAAAAAACATACTTTTTCCATTTGAGAATCTCACACACGCTATATACCATTTTCAAAACCATTTTCCATTTCATATAAAAAATAATGGAAGATAGATCTATAATGTGCTACAAGGGAAATAGGTGAAACAAAAAAATCTAGAAAAAACTAGTACAAGATAAAGTAAAAACAATGAAATTAATTAAGTAACCATAGGTGATCCTAAAAATCCCTAGAAGACCCCTAGAAGCAATCAGTTCAGATCCTCCAACTGGCATATGGTGAAACCTCAATGCATATAACCGACTAGCCAACATCACAAAAAAAGATACCATCGACACTCCCCATCTGGACTATACACCTACAAGTGGTTACCAACACATCTAATAGGATATGATAATACTATGAACCCATGGTGGTTATAATAATACTATGTGGGTAGGAAGGACCTCGCTCACTTGTCTCATCTCACCACACATGCCTTCCCTAAACACGGATGATTCCTATACATTCACCCATAAAGGGTTACAAAAGATATGAGATCCTCATATACATGTTCAGTCATTCACATTAATCAATGTTCCATACGGGCTGTAAAATCATGTTTATATTGAAACAATTATCTTAAAACAATTTAACACTCCAACCAGGCACACAAACGACATTCCAACACAACCCATTACAAAAGTTAACAATAAATTCTCCCATAAGTTAAATTAGACGAATGAGCCTTTTAGTCCAAAGTCTCCCATGCATTTTTTTGCAAATCCATTCAAAAATTTAAAAAAACACACACAAAATTAGCAAACGGCCTCTCAAGCCTAATATTTTCTGAAATGAACACTACGGGACAAACAAGTACACCCATTGAGATATAATTTCTACCTTCTCATAAAAGCCACACAAAAGACCAAATCATATTTAAAAAGAAAAAATCATTTAGAAGTCCAAGGTATTTTGGAAAAACATATATTTTAAATGTCATTGTGATTTGATGCCACATCCATGTCTGCACCTAGTGCACCCATGGATGTGTCAACATCCAATGAAACACATACAGTTCAAGAAAATAAACATCAATATTTCCATAAAACTGTCACATTCATTTAAACTAAAACCAAACACTTACATTATTAGAAAATTACACACTATGACATTAAAAACCTGATAGCCCCCTTTTTATAACACCTTAACAAAATTAACAAGTTACACCAATACCAACATTATACACCAAACCTAATTCACATATAACCAATACCAAGAGACTAAAAATCAAATATAAACATTTCATAAAACCCTTGAATTTTACATTGAAGAACTATAGTATTTTATCAAAAAATCTAAGTACACATGATCAAAGAGGCCCCTATTTATATTCATAGGAGAATCGTTTTTACAACTTCTGAAAATTTCATAAACACCAAATCTGGTCCATTTGATGTAAACATAGAATGAAAAAAATTAAAATATAATAATTTGAATAATGGAAGTGTTAAAGGAATTCATCATAATAAATAAAAGATATTCTCCAAACTGAAACAAGCCTGAACGCGAAATACATCGACAGAAGGATGAAAATTTCCTGTGGAAGATCTGTTCTCGCTAATCAGTGTGAAAAAAACATGAAACACAACTCTCAATGGAATTATGAACCACTAAATTAAATAAAATCCTATAATTAAATGAAAATAAATAAATAAATAATTAATTAATTATACATGAGAATTAGTGAAGTTGTATGGCCATGCACACGAGGGTTTATATGCACCGCTGGCTAGAACAAGGAGTGAAGGTAGCGTTGGATGTGCCACAGGCCGAGGAAAATAGGATGGAGGTCGGGAGGCCAATGCGGAGGTGCACATCTTATAGGTGGCTGGTATGAAGGTGGACATCGTGAGAGAGGTTGGTCGCGGGTGCACCTTGGAGAAGAAAACTTTTTACGGATGTGTCGACGAGAGGGAGGTCGGTCATACATAGTAGGCTAGATCGGTAGAGTGTGGGCGTAGTGAGGTCATATCTATAGTGAGGAGGCGGCTTGCCCGAGAGAGGTCTTGACGGAGGTTAGAGTGGTTCGGCGAGGCCGACATGGAAAAGGCATGCATGTCGGGAGCACCAGAGGCCGCCAGATACTGGAGGAGGTCGGCAGGGTCGTCTAGGCGGTAGGTACCAGAGATGGAATGTGGGGTGTGTGGGGTCCCAGATGATCGTGGAAGGTGTGAGGATGGAGGTGGGAGCTGGGTGGGCCATCAAGGGAGAGGCTTGGCGGGATCGTGATGGTGTGGCCAGATTGGGAGCAGGCTTTGGGGGGGGGGGCTTTGGGTGTGCGCATACCGACGAAGGGGAGTGGTGGGGTGGCTCAAGTAGGGAATAATGAGGGGGGGGGGGGGAACATGTAGCCATGGTTTCACCAAATTATTATTATTTTTAATAATAATAATAATAATAATAATAATAATAAATATTAATAGTAATAATATGATTAAAATAAAAACATAATATTATTATTATTAACAAACATTCCATTTAAAACATAATCCATTTTATTAGCCAATTTTGACAAACGTGTAACCATGCACCCATCACAAGAATTAAAAAAAATGCACACAAATTGTGTGCCTCAATGCAGTTCAATTGGGCACCGGCACAAGCACCTGGGGAAACCAAAAAATTAACATTAACCATGTTGTGACCGTGTAAGGGACAGAAACCCACCAAAAACATTAAACGTCATAAATTTTAAATTGGGACCCAACCCGATCCTTGACATGAGAACGCAAACCCTAGAAATAATAAAAATAAAAATTAATTAAAACGTGGGGGTGTGACGATTATTATATCAACTTTTTTTTAGTGAGTAATCATTTTCTCCAACAATAATGTCTCCAGTAATATCCAAATGAAGGCCGAAGGATGTCTAAACATGGATCATACTCTTCCTTCTATACTACAGGATTATGAAATGAACCTATTAGTATGTCGGTAGACTGAAAGGAGTATCATCATATTTAAGAGAAGGTTTGAGTACCTCCTCTAATAGGATCTCTCTAGACTCCTTATCTGGAATGAGATTTTGTGAGAAGTGTAGGATATCCTTAGAAATGATCCATATTTCCCAAACACAATACTCTCTTACTAGAGGGATATTAGATCCTTCTTCTTCTATTCATTTATCATAGATAAATATAATCCATCCCATACTCTTTCTAAAAAATCTCCTACAAACATCAATATCATTCCTCTCATCGAAGTAAAGTGAACTCCACAGATTTGAGGCTCCTCACATCTGGCACACTACCATGGGAAGCCAATACTCTTGTAGATACAGGATTAAGAAGACATCGACCACCATCTCCATGATCCAACCTCCCCCTCCATGTCAGGAATGCTTCCCTCGTACTTCCATAGAGTCTACCATTGGATTGAATGATGTGTATTCTTCCACTAGTCATATTATTCTTTTCAATCCGCCCTCCTCAGACAAACATGTCATCCTTTTGGGGCTCAAGTATTTTTACCATATTGGGGCATCATTCAGGTTCCATAAATGTAAATTTAAATAAGAATATCATATGAAAGATTAGTGTTGAAAATTTCATTTAAATATTTATTTATTTAATTTCCCAAAACTTATAACTCATGTATGAACACATGTCATTATGATTTATATACCATTTTTATGTTGTCTACAATGCAATTTTGTAGCCTCACTAGGTATTTTAGTAGGTCTAGAGTCTATGCATCAGATCACGGGGGGACATAAAATCAAATGTCATATATGGTCTTCCTTGGCCTACATCATGCACCATGATCGCCTAACACCATTTCTCTAACACCCCAGGCAATCATAATTGTTCCTAACTACAACTCCATACTTCCTCTCAAACTCTCAAAACATGGATATCAGACCATATTGTCATGACCCGCCTTATTCAATATAAAAGAAGGGATAACAAACTGTCTGGCACATCCTTCCCCATGTTGAAGGTGAGATAGTGACCCTGGAGTCCCGCCTTAAATAGGCCCCAAATTAGCAACTATCTTCAAGGGTAGAAAATATCACATATTGTGGAAGGAATTATACAATTTTTAAAACATGATTTGGAGATAAGATGGTAAATCCACATAAACTCCAAATTCTATAAGTAAAAGTAAAAGAAAAATAAAATCTCACATGCATGTCAAAACATTAATCTGATACATGGAACAATAAGACTCCAAAAAAATGTATCAAAATAAAAGAGACTATGTAGTAGTTTCTAAAAATCTTGACACCTAGGTTAGTAATGTCTAACATGGTCCTCAAATCCCTCATGGAAACTAGTAAATTGTTATATATATATAAGGTGAGTATACAAGTATACCATGAACAAAAACTAAATCCACTAGTGATAATTTGAGGGAACATATTAATCCCTATTAGATAATAGTAGATACTAAAAGCACCAAATAAGTTATACTTACCATCCCCGCCTCACCAAGGAAAAATCACCAAATATAAAATGTCCAGTAATGTAGTAATATATGAACATAAATATTTGGGTCCGCCGCACTACTTTCATCCATGATAACTACTTATCCCAAATGGATGAAATCATGATGTTTCCACTCTTCCCACACGCAGTCCCACTTCGATAACAAACCCACACCCAACTGGGTCTCTAACCATATAAAATCCCCCCCACAGAACCCTGAGCCACATAATCCACGCCTCTTGCTTGAAGAAATCCAATCCTCTTTCCAAAGAATCATGGGAAAAATCATGGATCAAAAACACCTAGGCCTCTCATCTAAAACATTCCCATTACCGAAGGATGATAGACTATGGTTCACCTCATGACATAAAATCCTTCCCAAATATGCCCCATTAGTAATAAACCTGAATATGGAGCGAGGAATAAAGTTAGTAACCATCCATCCATCCATTCTCTCGGATTTTGGGAAAGACGCCCTTCCCCATGGGATTGAGGTGTTCAGAACACTGTTCACAACAAGCGTGTGGTTCCTATAAGAATCACATGAAAATATAATTTTTTTATGTTTATGTTAGAAAACCTACATCCCAACCTCTATGATTCCAAAAACCAAACAAACGAGCCCATATGTACTTTTTTCTTTGTCCATATATGGATAACCAAACAACACCTGCTTCAATGCATAAGCCCAACAACATTTCAATTAACCAATTTCAATTTATTTATATAAGGGTGGATTTAAATTAATTTATTTATGCACCAATAGAAAACTACCAACCAAAGATACACAAAATAAACAAGAAAACCCAAACTAAAGTCCCACTGCATAGAAACACAAAACCAATTTTACTATCAACATCACTAACCCCTAATCTTCCTTTAAACATCTGTAGTCATTGACTACATTGATTCATCAAAATTAAACCACATAATCCTTCTCTCAAAACACATATTCATTACCTTGATTCCCAAAAACTAGCTATATGGTGTCCCACTGCATAAATGTTCATAACCACACCACACTCCCACAGCCCAACAATATTTGATGGCCATGAAAAAAACAAAGGCAGTTCTACTTCATACAATTGCATTCATTCCACAATAAACTAGTCTATAAAACTGGGATACCAACACACACCATGTACATCCCAACACATAAATCCAATAGAAATTACTAATAACCCACTGACCCGTTGTACACAAATTATACACCCATCTCACAGAACCAACTCCATATTCCATTCTTTTACCTAAAACATTCTCTAAACATATGTACCACACAGCACTCAACCACACCTATCAATAGGATGTGTATATATATTCATATTTATCAACAAGAGGTACCTTAATTAGACAAAATCAAATCGAGGGTGATCACACAATATGTTTGATTTTGGGGTATCAATTTATTTTTCCATGTATAGTGGTTCAACAGTATTCTATACTAAGTTCCTCTATCAAGGAATCAAAAGAATACATGTAATCACTAGTGAAGAAGGAAATACCTCCAAAAATCATGATTTTTAGGATGTATATGGTTACAAAAACCCAAAAAAATATTCAAATAAAACAGATAAAATAGGAGATCAAAATCAAACCACTCCATGTCCGTTATATAATTAACCCTAGTTATCGATTGATCATATTTAATCATTGTATATTTATAATTTTATGAAAATAATTCATCCATTCATCATAAGGAATATTTATTACACCCACTCCGTATGATGCACAAATAATGATAGATATAAAAATTCCCAATAGGATGAACAAGGATCGAAGATCCGTCTTATTCCAAGAATAGGGGATCACACAAGCAGTATGAAACACCATGAATGGTGATCTAGTGAGATATAGCATAAGAAAAAAATGTTTTTATGGAGGGAGGCTCTAGGCACCCCCAGGGGAAACAGAAAAAACATAATGAAAGAAAATATCCTACATTTGAAGATCTAGATACTATTTTAAATGATTAATTGTTTCAATAACTCATTAACCGTGGGATCATGGTCATAATCACAAGAATTGATTATCTCAAACTCCCCATAATTTTATAACATTAATGGTATATATAATATCCTTCATAATTCTCATAAAAATTCAAAACAATGCATAAAATGTGGATTACATCAAATAAGACGTTAGAGGGGAAAAACTTGGAAACTGGGAAAAACTATGACAAATTGAAAATCACTCAGTGATGGGTGAGTCACTAACATGAAACCACCTACTAGTGACCTTCAGACGTGACCTACCGATGCCTAGCTGTCAATGCCGACCCACCGACTCCGTGACCTACCAACACCCTATCCAATGAATGCCATGACCAATCAACTCCCCGACCTATTAAACACTAACCAACAGATGCCACGACCGATGGACACATTGTCCTATCGATTCCATAACCTAATGACACCATAACTCACCAACATCGACCTCAAGTATTCACTGACGTCGAGTCCAATGACTTGTTGATGTTGACACCCCTAAATAATCGATGTTGATTACCCTAACTCACCAATGTAGATTCCCCTATCACACTTAAGAAAAAATTTCTGATGCACTAACATGCCAATGAAAAACATGAAATTTAGAGAAATCTTGAAATGATCCACTGTTACCTCCCTAAACACCCTAAACTTTTGATTTTCACAAATAAAGGTCCCAGTGAAATATGAGTTATTGAAATTTAAACAAATGCATGATAGAAATATCCTTTCAACATAATAAAAAATTAAAAACACAAAAGTATTTTAAGAAAAATTTCTATGAAAATAACCATGAATCTATATAAAGAAGTAATTGAAAATCACTTAAAAGCTTTTTTAAAAGAATAATATTTTAAAAAAAATCCATGAAAATAATTGTAAAATATGGGGTATTTTATTAATATTTTATAGAAAACATTATTATAGAAGAAAACATAATTATGATCTAATAGAGAGATATAGCTAGATATCATTAATAAAATTATTAACTATCATAATATCAAAAATGTTGACAAATATATCAATTATTGGAATATATAATGAATAAAAATAGTTAAATAAATTAATATTAGTTAATGTTATTTTTATCATGATATTACAATATTAAAGACATAATCACATATTAACTTGATATATGATTAGATTATAACATACAATCATTACCAATTTAGTAATAATGTTTCATAATACCCTTGAAGGTTAATAATATAAATGAAATATAAAATTTCATGGGGATGAAAGAATTAATGTTATATAATTTAAAATTGTATTTATATACACCACATGAAATAATATAGACACACAATATAACTTACCTCTCAAATAATGAAAATAGATACAAAATTCCCTTACCAATTTGGTAACTTTTGAACAGTTAAGCCAATGAAATATTGATCCTAAAATGGATATGTAAATACCAATATTTTTAAGGAGAAAAATAAAATAATAGATTAATGATAGATATAGTTCACAAAAAATAAGTATGATGGTTATAGGACTTGACTATTAAAAAAACTGAAATGAAGATCCATTACATTAAGTCATGACTTTTATCGCTCAATCAAAACCACTGCTTAATAAATTTAACATTATTAAAAGTATGTTATAAAAAATTATTAATATATATCACTCCATATATGATTTTATTTTGAAATTTTATTATCTTTTTATTAACAATTCAATGATATAGTTAATTTTTAGGTAATTACTGCTTTGTTTTTCTTAAATATTCTGATTTGTTTTATTTTTAGGGGAAATATTTTGAAAATTGGTCAATATAATATAAAATGAAAAACATTATATAAATATCATATATGTTAATTATATATGTATTTATATTAATCAATAAAATTTAGTTATAGGTAATGAAATACACCTATCATGGAGACGATTGTCCATATTTACTCATTAACACTATGTTTTTTTGTTTTCATGTCGGTTTGAAAGAAAGAAAAATAAAAAATAGATATTATCATTCTTGAATCATGGTTCTTTCATATATATATATATAATACTTCAATTAAACAAATCTTAAATAAATCCAATGTAACTTGTGAATGATTCACATCAATATCTAAGGCAATAGTCCGCTATATATACATATTAAATTATCATATTCCCACCCAATAGAGATTATAAAGTTATTTGTGTTAAAAAAATATAATAATAATGGAATAATAAATATAAAATATATAGTATATAAAAAATAACTACATCATTATGACTATCCTGGAAATGTAGTATTGGTAAACTAAATGAAAATGATTCATGAGGCTGAAATATTATGTACACACAAAGGTCTCTTTCAAATAAAATTTTTTTGAATTTGAAATGAATGTAGGTAGAATCATGAACAAAAAAAATCTCATAATATGGATGATATTGAGGTTATTATATAAACCTGGTAAAATAATAATTTATCGGGTGGAGGAAGAAATAAAATGAAAGCTATCATTTACGAACATTACATCTTCCTCGTGTACCCTCCTTATGTTGTTGCTAAATCATTTCATGGATGGAAAACTCTAAAAAATGATTTATATATTGATGGGATAGAACATAGGAATTGTATTTTTTTGATATTTTTCATGTTAAAAGTCTTGATAGTTTTGAAAAATAAGGGAATGTGAGTTCCCTTTTATTGTTGGGTATAAGTTGAAATATTTTACATAGTCAAAAGTATTAAATATTGGGAGGTCTATATTGAATAAAGTGGATCCAACTCCATCACATACCAGTTTTCCAAGATTTCATAGTCATATCAAAGCTCCAAAAACAATTAATCCCAATTTTAAATCATTTCATTCTTTATCTTCTATGAATCCATATTTTTTATTTTGTTTTTTCACTATTGTCACTAGTTTTCTGTCCTTGATTATTTACCATTTTTCAATCAATTATAGTGAGATATATTAGATAATTTCAACCCACTGTTGTAAATACACTATTCAATTTATAAAATATAATTTTATATTTAGTGAATGTATTTTTATTATATGAACATGTAATATGGAAAAAACATTGCTTAAAAATTAACCACTGTAACTTTTATTTTACTATTTAACATTAAATATATAAAAATAATATAAAAATTTGTCCATTTATGAAATATATTTTATATTTATTAGAATTCAAAGATAAAATTTTAGATGAATGAATTTTTAATTATTTTATATATTTTATTAAAATATTATTCATAAAAATATCAGTAATGTAAATTTTGACATAATTCTTTTAATGTAAATTTTAAATATACCATGAAAATTATTGGATTATATTAATTTATTTGTAACACATTTTTATCAACATATAGTCATATAATAAATAATATAAACACATAATTTATTCAATTTAATTATGTTTTAATATTTTTATTCCCATTTATTTAATTTAACTATTAACTAAATAAATAATTTGTTGTAAATTGATAATCATTTATATAAACTATTACATCTAAATGAGTATGGTCTATTAGAATGATAAAAATAACAATTAGTCAATAAAATGGATATATTCAATATAATAGATGTTATTTTCTTTATACCAAGGATATATATATATATATATATAATAGTTCCTAGAAATGTACGTTTTTCCCATTTTCATTTCCTAAAATATTATATGGGTCCTATTGAAAGGAAAGTGAAATTTAATTTCCATATATAACATTATTATATAGTGGAGATATAAATAACAACATTTAATTAAATTAGTATTATATTTTATGTCATTTTCACTCATATAGTTTTTGTTTAATCCCTGGTAAATCAATTTTTACCTTTTCTGCACTAACAATGTTTTTACACTCTTAACAGTTAATATTTTCAAAAAATTGTGTTTTAATTATTAGAAATAATAATTTATAACAATTCGAAACACGTAATCCATTTTTCTAAATTTAATTCATATAATTTGATGAAATTAATTTAATATTTGTCCCACAAATGTGATGAGAAAGCTAGTTTTTAATGTGAAAATGATCAAAATATTACAATGTTTTTATTTCCAATTTCTTTTTAAAATTAATTAATAAAACCAAAATTGGAATTAAATATCTAAAATTTAGATCCTATGAATAAAATCCAATTTAAAATATAATTTATCATAATATATAAATTAAAAGGAATGGCATTTTATAATTAAAAATCAGTATATTTTCATATTTCATAAAAAATTGAATCTTTTCAAAAAAAATAAAAAAAATTCAACTATAAATAGTTTTTAAATATGGAATGCCATTTTGTTTATTATTTAAAAACGATTTTATAAAAGTTTTAAATGTTAATTTTATTAATTTTTTAAAAATATAATTTTGTTGAGAAAATAATATTTTTCAATCAAATAATTACATTTTACAAAAATTATATATTTTAGTATTTATGTGTATTATTTATATAAATATGTTATAATTATTATTTAAAGAGTAGTTATAACTATTAATATCACTATGTTTAATGGATAGGTTATGATATATTCCTATAAATTGAAAAAAAAATATTTTTCCTTTATATTAGTGAAACTCAATGTTGAATTTAATTAAAACATAGATAGTGATTCCTATTGTAAAAAATTAACATTTTTTTGTGTATAAAACATTATTCACATAATGGATAGTATATTTAAATACATAATAGTAATTTAAATTATTGAAAACAAGACATAAAAACTCCTGGTGTTACAATCTACACACCGTAAAATTAATTTTCCTATAGAAATATTTATCAAATAAAAAATGATTAAAGAGATGAATTTAGTTCATAAAACCCCAAATCATAAACAGGGTCAACAAAAAATAATCTTCAAATAGATTAATGTATTAGGTATTTTCATCTTATGTAACACATTATAGGTTACCAAATATGAGAACATTGGTTTAATGTGAAAACTTGGACATTGAAGAGAAAACTAACACGCAAATAACGATACTTTTTGATAGAGAACATGGTCTAGATAATGTTAATGATAATAAACCAAAAATTCAATTATTCTTGAATATTTTCATTTATATCAGAAAATATTATGATATCATGAAAATTTTTTATATCAGGTTCATTTTACAATGTTGAAATTTTTTCACATGGTGATATACATGAATGATTTAAGTCCATTTCTTATGTTTAGTTTCATTAATCTATTATTCCTTGAGCAGTTTATGCATTTAATCACTCCCATAAATGGAGGTTAATTTCTAATTCTTGAACCAATTAAAGATTATAGGATCCAAAATTATAATTATAAGACCTTATGTCTCTTATTATTTACCATCAAAACTAAATGGTTATCACTTTTTATCTAACATTCACTAATCTTCATAATGAAAAATAATACTTCAATCACTAAAAAATATTTAATTTTCAATATAAACTATAAAATAAAGGGTTAACATTAAGAAATATCAAAATGATTAAAATGATAATATTTAAAATGTAGGTCCTTCATTTTCAAAAAAAATCATTAATCTACCATTTTGTCACAATGTGGATCATGATTTTCGAATTAAAAACATGTTTATACCTTGATAAAGTGTTCTATTGGATCAATTTAATAATATTAATTACTATACATAATTATTGAAAACATAAAATATTCCTCAGAAATTATATAAAACATAGATGATTGGAAATATTAAATATTTAAGCAAATCATGTAAACAACATAAATAACACGATAAAGAAATTTTTCAATAAATCATTTATAATATATGAGGCCATAAATACAATAAAATTTAATTTATCTCTAACAACTATAAAATTAACCAAACGCCATTATCACAACATCAGTCACATGTTAATGATTTCATTTAAATTAATAATTTGTTTTTTATGAACATCTCTGTAGAATTATATAAATATTATAAGATATCAACATCATTCATCATATTCATTCAAATACCTTATGAAAAACATATATTGGACAATGAAGAAATTTTCCATGATTCATAATACTTGAATTCCCTTTTATGATACTATTCATCATCGCACTTAATTCTAAATCTATTAATTTTGTGTCATCATCTTATTCTTTAATACCAATTTCCTTTCAAATATCATCTGTAGTCTCTTCATCATATGTAACATAACCATTACTCATTCACCTTTTTTTCATCATAATTCCTCCCCTTATGACATCAATTTTCAAAATTTCTACACATTACTCATTTAAATCATTCAAGAGATAAAAATATCATAGGAAGACCAATATTCATATCCATTATAGTAAAGAAACATTTCATTTTACCATTGCAGGTAAATTCGTCGTGTCCATCATTTACATAGTCAAAACATCATCCACAACATTGAGAAAGTCCCTTTATAATTACAGAACACATTCATGAGTTATTGGACACTAAATCAATATTTTTTCAAGGTATCCACTACACAGACAATCAAATCTTTTTATCATGATCTTATTTAGCGATTCAAGGAGTTATTCAAGGTATATGTTATTAATCATGTTCTATTAAAACTAATTCGAAATAATTAATCATTAAATCAGTACAATCATCATTCAATTTTAATTCTCATCAAAAAAAATTCAACACACTAAGTATCAGTATACATCCATTATAGCCCATCCACAGATTAAAAAAAATGTATTCTGTGATCATAACTATTCACAGTAGAGAAAAACATATTCATTAATAATCAATTTTTGGAAGTACGAATGAATTAATATTATTTAATAAACATTACATTTAGTCATTAATCCTAATCATCTATTTAAATACTTCATGAAGATTCGTCAATAATTTTTTAATTTTAAATGCATACCCCCCTATATTGTCAAACATGCTCAAAACCTAGTCCTGTGGTCATTCACCTATTCCCACATGTGTCTAGATAAATATGTCATTTCAGGTTTGTTACCCCTACGTACATATGTTACAGAGCTAGAACCACTTATGTTATCCATACATGGATTTAATTTCATGGAGACCACACTATCAATCCTTTTAAAATATAATAGTTTTTCTTCCAATATATTAAATCATCATTAGACTTATCCATTGAGACATCGATAGAGACTTCTTTAGAAATATGCCTAGGTAACCCACTAATGTTTTATAATTATAGTTTCCAATTGTTAAGTAACCAATACCATTGATAATTACAATATAGACCCGAGATACTATCACATGGATATTAAATCGTTTTAGATTAATATTCATTACCATAAAAAAATATTCCTGATGAGAATAATATTTTAATGTATTTGGAAGAAATGAAAAATATATTCTAATACGGTTTTTGATCATAATTTTTTCAAAAAAATGATCTTACCAGGTAGTACACTTCATATACATACCAAACATCAATCAATTATTCGTATCATATTAAAATATAGTATATGAATTAGTGAGCTCATAATCATGATAATAGTAAACATAGGAATAACGAAATATACATTACATACATTGTTAATACTTCAAAATTGAAGTACACTTATTACAACATATAATAAAACCATGAAAGGACATTATAGGTATAGTGTCATTAGATACTGGGAAACATAAACAACTGGTTCATAAATAATCTACATTGTCTCCCATTTATTTCATCATATCTAGAGTCCCTTTTGCATATCCTACATAATAAACTTTTTCTTAACCTACGGAAAGAAAGCATAAAAAAGGGTGAGCTCAAATTCTCAGTAAGGGTAAAAATAAGAAATATCAATCACATCATATTCATAAGAACCAAACATTTTGGAAATCTTAACCTGCAAAAGAAATCATAATTTAAAAACATGTGATAAATCATAGTAGTAAAATATAATCACAATAATCGTAACATAAAACATTAAACATTGTGGAATACACACATAATCATAGAGAATAATTTCTTAGTAGTCAAGACTCATTGCCAAGACTATCTTAGCAGAAAAAGTCCATTTTTGAACCGAGTTCACTCATCGTTTCAGCCCTGTTTCACTGAACCAGAATAACCTATCATTCCAGCCATGTCTATCTCATGAGATATAAATCATTACCCAATGAATTTGAGAGAAATATGGGACCCACCCATCTC
Source organism: Viscum album (assembly GCA_963277665.1). Taxonomy (NCBI): domain Eukaryota; kingdom Viridiplantae; phylum Streptophyta; class Magnoliopsida; order Santalales; family Viscaceae; genus Viscum; species Viscum album. Next base: position 559,251,577 of record OY728147.1, on the reverse strand, counting down.
ATAATGAAACCATTCTTATGTGTGCCACAATATCATAAATCATACATTATAGCATAACCTATGTAATAAAAATGGGATTCTTAAACATCATTCTATCATATCATAGTCCATATAAGATAAAAAATTCATAAAAATAATTCCATCTTAACTTAATCGAAACAATGTAAAAATAGGGATAGAAACAGAACCCTATATTATCTTAGATGGAAAATAATTTTGATAAAACACATCAACTCCATTCTTGAGGAAAATATCCTTTCTAAATAAAAAACATTTTCCTTTATTAACATGTCATATAATTTTAAACGAAAAGAATTTTATTAAAAATAAATTTGAAAACTTGTAAAGGAAGATTCATGGAAATAATTTTCTAAAAATCCATTAATGTCATTTATTTTAAAAAAACATATTTCTCGTACTTAGGCCGGAAAAGTCAAAAGGTACCTCGTACAAAAAACGACAAAATATTCCTTTCAGATATTTTACTAAAAACATACCGAAGGGTAAAATTGGATTTAGAAAATTGTATGTGGATGGAAATTATATTACATATTGTGGAAACATGGATGTGGATGATAAATATTCCTCAGTAAATTCTGAAGTATAAACAATCTCAGATAAAAATGAGATTGCAAGATTTTACCATACCTTAGGTCTGATTTTCTTCGTAAGTATCCAACCCTCCTGTATAATGATTTAAATAATGTCATTGAATTATTCCAGAATAATACATATTGGTTGATATCATATATGGTCATATTCTTAGCTTCTTATTAGTAATATTTAATTGCTACTTGTTATTCGGGTGTTTATTACTTTTTGTTCTTATGTGTTTTTTGTCGAATAAATTATTCTTCTTCATTTTGTGTTATAGATACCTCATTTTCATAATGTTATTAGTGTAATATATAACATATTTAATCATTAAATGAATTTATATAATCATTATGCAATGAAGATCATGTAGAACGAGTCGCATCACATCGTGGAGACGGTATTCTGTACGCGCGCACGAGCGATGATATCGTTCCCATGATCGTGGAATTGTATTGGAGTGTATGTAAAATATTTCAGAATCAATATCACATTACAATAATAATATATAGTTATTATTTACACCATTATACCCATCCAAGTAAGGTGGTGGTGGAAAATATATTACACCATGGCGTGGAGACGATATTCTGTATGTACGCACACATGGTGATTTCGTTTTCCGTAGGATGAATAAATGGAGAAATAAGGTTGTTTCATACTTATAATAACATATTAGTATATTAGTGATACTTATTTTATTACTTCATAATGAAACATCTTAATAAGAATAAGTAAAAGAAGAAATAAAGTTGAAACAATCTGTAACAGATATTACCTCTTCTTTGAAGTGCCTCTTCTTATCCTCCTCTTAGGGCACTAAATATGCTCTTTGAAGAATACCAGGACCTCTAGGATGTTTTTAGGGAAGTTTAGAAGATAAATTTGTAGGTGTTGTCCGAGCATGAAGGCTCAATGTGGTGTGAGGAAGAGAGGGAGGAGGTGCCCTATTATAAGGGAGTAGATGGAACCTTTGGAAAAACAAAAAAAAATATTATTTTATTATAAAGTCATATTCGGTTTTTAATAGCTACAAATTGATTTATGTCGAAGCTAAGGTGGGGATGTGTCTAAATAAAATCATCCAATAGAATTTATACATGTTTAGGTTCCTATATTAACATTATCATTTATATTTAACTTTAAGTTATATAATATTACTTTTACTGTGTCTTCTTGTTTTCTTACACTATAAGGTTAATAAACAGACTATAAAAAGCCTAATGAACCCAAATTTTTTTATTATTAATATATATAACCTTATCTAAGTCATTTTGACGAACCTTATATTATTAAGAATAAAATAACAATTAATAATATAATATTTGTTTTAAAACCTATTTTTTGTCAATTTTGACACTATTTGGTAATTTATTTTTGTGAAAATCATAACAGAATGATTAGTTCAAAAAAAGTTAATTGAATAAATATTAACATGTCATATTAAGCTATAAAATTATTGGAAATCATAAAAAGTCTCAAATTACATTTATTTGGGTATTTATAACATCAATTATGTTAATATTTAATTAATAATATAATTATTGCATCATCATTGTTTCATAAATAAATTAAATAATCTAATGTCGAAAAATTATAAATAAAATACTATTATTTAGAAAATATTTTTAGAATTCTAGTAAATATTTATAGTCGAATTTATCTTATGTATAACCCTATAAACATTGATTTTAACTATTTTAACTATTCTTTAATTAAAATAATAATAAATGTCGTAATCTAATCTAAGTGGAGTTAATTGACATATTTTATTCCTAAGATTGTTTTTGGTAGAATTTCACTTATCCAATAAAATTATTACATGTGTTAGGATAAAAATAATATCATTTGTACCCTTAATTACCCTATAAACTTTTAACCGTGGTAAAAAAATGTAAAAAGATATTATTCACCAAAAAATATTTTCTTCTCATTGAACGACATTTAAGTTATTGATATTTTTCATTTCTCTCGGATTTTCGAAATTCCACTCACAGAAGCTGTAAAATTATGTTTTATGTAAATTTGTAAATTCTCATAGGTGGTGGGTAAAAGACAGTGAAAAGTTAAATAAACTCATTATATATATAGAATTATTATAAAATGACTCCAATTAATTACTTTGAACTTATATAGGTATTATGTATCAATTTTTACTTAAAATAAATTAAAATAAAATAAATAAATATTTAAATAAAAAGATGGTTTTTAAATAGTAACCTAGTGTTTTCACTATTCATCAAAAAATGAATGTTTTCAGAAAAATTACAAAATTTCACACTAGGATAATTTCAATATTTCAAATCCAAAAATGAATTCCATTTTGAAAGATAAAATTTATAAATTTTCAAAAAGTGGGTATTACTATTCATAACAGCTGGTTTTAATAATATTTTAATAGCATATCGTTGTTTAGTGAAACTCCATATTGCGTACAACGCAAGCTATCGAGGATGGTCCTGATTACGTGTAAAGAAAGACAAGCTAGTGTTGTGTGTAGTGAAGAATTCCTTTGATGATTTATATAACATAAAAACAAAATATTTCTCATAAAAATCCCTGGTGTTACATTCTACCCCCCTTAAAATGATTTTCGCCATCGAAATTCGTCACTTCGTAACAAACAGATGGGGATCCCTCTCCCTCATCATATCCTAAATCACCCATGTAGATTATTCTAATTGGTGGTTCCTCCACAAAACATTCACCAAGTGAGTGGTCTTGTTCCGAAGGACATTTTTGCTATGATCCAGAATCTCTATCGGCTGTTCTTCATAAGAAAGATCTTGCTCCAGCAGTACAACTTCTGAGCTGAGTACATGTGAAGGATCAGGTATGTACATTCCAGGAGAGATACATGGAACACATCGTGAACATGAGAGAGATTCAGTGGAAGAGCCAATCGGTAAGCTAAATTCCCCAAACGATCCAGTATTTCGAAAGGACCGATAAACCTAGGGCTCAGCTTTCCCTTCTTTCCAAAACTCATTACTCTCTTCCAAGGAGATATTTATAAGAACACTTTATCACCCACTTCAAACTCTAGGACTTTTCTTCGGTTATCGCCATAAAATTTTTATCGACACTGAGCTGCTCATATTTCTTGTTGTATAGATCTGACATTTTCTTCCATCTCATAAACAAAATCAGGTCATAATAGCTTTCTTTCCCCAACTTCATCCCATCAAGATGGAGTCCTGCATTTTATTCCATAGAGAGCTTCATAAGTAGCCATATGAATACTGGAGTGAAATCTATTATTATATGAAATTTCACCAAAGGTAGGTTTTGATCCCAGAAACCTTTGAAATCAATAGAGAAAGCTCTCAACATATCTTGTAGAGTTTGAATTGTTCTCTCAGACTGACCGGCTGTCTGAGGATGATAAGCAATGTTGAAACTCAACTATGTATCCAGATTATGCTGAAGACTTCACCAAAACTTTGAGGTAATCCTCGGATCCCGATCTGATATAATGGGAAGTGGTACTCCATGCAATCTTACCACTTCCTTTACATATATCATGGCATCCTGATCCATAGAGAAATCATCCCTAATAGAAATTAAGTGTGCAGGCTTTGTAAGATGATCAAATATGACCCAACTAGAATTATTTCCTTTTTATGTTTTAGGAAGTCTAGTGACAAAGTCCATAGTGATGTTTACCCATTTTCATTCGGGTATAGGTAATGGTTGTAACATCCCCTTAGACTTCTGTCTCTCATCTTTAACTTGCTGACAAACCAAGAATCGAGAAACATATTCAGCAACATCTCTTTTGCTACCATCCCACTAGAAGTACTCTTTTAGGTCCCTATACATCTTCGTGTTTCTAGGATGAATAGAGAATGAAGAACTATGAGCCTCATCCAGCAGCTCCTTCTTTAATTCTGGGATGGGAGGAACACACACCCGATTCCTGAACATTATTATCCCATCACAATCAATGTTGAATTCATGAATATTTCTCACCTTCTTTTGTAACAATACATATTATTTGTGTGCCTCTTTAATCATCACATGTATAGATGGTTAAACATTCATTTGAGAAAGATACAATTTCCCCCTTCCATTATAATTCCAAGATACATCCTTGGTAATTCTCTAAATATTGGATCTTTTGTGATCCTCATCATGGATAAGATAGCATGGTCTTGTCGACTTAATGCATCTTCCACCTAGTTTTCTTTCCCAGGGTGGTAATGAATTGAGAAGTCGTAATCCTTAATCATCTCCAACCACGTTCTTTGGCGCATATTCATCTCCTTTTGTGTGAAAATATACTTTAAACATTTATTATCAGTATAAATATCACTCCTTTTTCCATAATGATAATGCCTCCAAATCATTAGTGCAATGAATACTGCAGCTAACTCCGAATCGTGAGTTGGGTAATTTTTCTCATGGATTTTCAACTGTCGTGAGGCATAAGCTATCACCATATCATTTTGCATAAGAACACACCCCAGCCCCATCATGGATTCATCACTGTAGATCACAAACCTTTCTCCACTAAAAGGAAGTGTGAGTACAGGTGAACTAGATAACCTTCTTTTAAACTCCTTAAAATTCTATTCACATTCCTCCATCCACATGAACATAACTCCTTTTTTAGTCAACTTGGTGAATGGATTAGATAATCGTTAAAAGTATTTCACAAAAGGTTGATAATATCCAGCCAAATAGAAAATACTTCGAATCTCAGTCATTGTTGTTGGTCTCGACCATCTTTCAATAACCATTTTTTTCGCTGGATCCACATATATACCCATCCAACCAAGGTGGTGGTTGAATATAGATTACACCATGGCGTGGAGATGGTATTCCGGACGTACACACGCGCAATGATTTCATTTTGTGTAGGATGTATAGATGGTGAAATAGGGTTGTTTCATAATTATAATAACATATTTTTATATGATTGATACTGATGTTATTACTTCATAATGAAACAAATTAATAGGAAGAAGTAGAAGAAGAAATAACGTTGAAAGAATAGGTAATGGAAATTACCACTTCTTTGAAGCACCTCTACTTAACCTCCTCTTAGGGAACTAAATATGGACTTTGAAGAAGACCTGGACCTCTAATATGTTTCTAGGGAATTGGAAAAGATAAATTGTTAGGGTTTTGCCAAGCTTGAAGGCTCAAAATGGTGTGAGGAATATAGGGAGGAGGTGCCCTTTTATAAGGGAGGAGAGGGGCACCATTGGAAAAACTAAAAATATTATTTTATTATCAAGTAATATTCGGTGTTGAATAGCTCCAAATTGATTTATTTAAAATCTATGGTGGGGATGGGTCAAAATTCTCTCAGAAAATATAATTTAGACAAGTTTAGGTTTCAATTTTAACCTTATCATTTAGATTTAACATTAAGTTAAATAATTTTACTTTTGTTGTGTCTTCTTGTTTTCTTACACTATAAGGTTAATGAACTTACTATAACAAGCCAAATGAACCCCAACTTGTTTATTATTAATATATATTACCTTATCTAAGTCATTTTTCCGAACATTAGATTTTTAGAATTAAAAAAACAATTAATAATATAATATTTATTTTAAAAACTATTTTATGTCAATTTTGACACTATTTGGTAATTAATTCTTGTGAAAATAATAACAGAATGGTTAGTTCGATGAAAGATAATTAAATCAATACTAACATGTCATATTTACCTAGAAAATTATTGGCATTCATAAAAAGTCTCAAATTAAATTTATTTGGGTATTTATAACATCAATTATGTTAATATTTCATTAATAATAAAGTTAATGCATCATCATTGTGTCTTAAATAAATTAAATTATTTAATGTATAAAAATTTCAAATAAAATACCAGTATGTAGTAAATCTTTTTAGCTTTCTAATGAATATTTATAATCGAATTTATATTATGTATAACCCTATAAACTTTGATGTTATCTATTTTAACTATTATTTAAATAAAATAATAATAAATGTCCTAATCTAATCCAAGTTAACCTAAATGGTCATATTTTATTCCTAAGATTGTTTTTGGTCGAATTACACTAATACAATATAATTAGGACATGTTTTAGGGTAATAATAATATCATTTTTACCCTTAATTACCTTATTTACTTTAACTGTGGTAAAAAAAGTAAAATGTTTCTATTCACCAACTATTATTTTCATCTCATTGAACCAAATTTCAGTTCTTGATATTAACCGAGAATCTCGGATTTTCAAAATTCCACTCACAGAAGTGGTAAAATTATGTTTTATGTAAATTTTCATATTCTCCTAGGAGGTGGGTAAAAGACGGTGAAAAGTTCAATAAAATGTTTATATATCTAGAATTATTATAAAATGACTTCAATGAATTACGTTGAACTTATATAGGTATTATGTATCAATTTTTATTTAAAATAAATTTAAATAATATAAATAATTATTTTAATAAAAAGTCAGTTTTTAAATAATAACCTAGTGTTTTCACTATTTATCAAAAATTGAATGTTTTCTGAAAAATACCAAAATTTCACCCTAGGCTAATTTTGATATTCCAAATCATAAAATGAAGTCCATTTTGAAAGATAAAATTCATAAAATTTCAAAAAGTGGGTATTAATATTCATAACAGCTAGTTTTAATAATATTTTAATAGCATATCACTATTTAGTGAAACTCGGTATTGTGTACAGTGCAAGCTATCGAGGAAGGTCTGGATTGCGTGTAAAGCAAGCCAAGCTAGAGTTGTGTGAAGTGAAAAATTCCATTGATGATATATATAACATAAAAAAAATATTTCTCATAAAATTCTTGGGTGTTAAAATAGGTTATATATATTTTTCATCATATGAAATAAAAAGATATGAATAATGGTATTTGATAATGAGAATAACATAAAAACATCATAATAAATCAATCATAGGCCAAAATCATGAGTCATGATAGAAGTATTGTATGTTCATAAGACATGATTGTTATTGGAATCGAAAAACATGATCGATGCAATCATAATATTGGGATCAAATATATATTTTTTGCATACCAATAAGTATATATATTCTTATTTCAGGTATACCCACCATTATGTTCATAACTTTTGAGAATGGGATAATCACATGTGTTTTCATGCCCGTCCCCCGAGCCCAGTCCCATGACAACCCCAAGCCCGCCTTCCATAGGCTAGGGGCTAGCGAATAGCACCGAAAGGCATATCACCTAAAAATGGGAAGGAATTGCCTTTATATCCTATAAACACATGCATCCCAGCAAACTGCACGATACGTACACAAGTAAAATATATAATAATAAGATTGCTGATCGTAAGAGTGACTGGAATACAAGCCCAATATTAAAGGTACATGTACAACTATAATACAACACAATTGATGAAAGAGAAAGACAACTAATAGGACATCCCCCAAGGAACCTACCTGAAGGTTAGTTATTGATCTCCTCCTCAGAACTCCAGGTCAGCCTGTCTCTTCTACATACCGACATGCCGTATGGTCCACCACCGTTAACCGTCCAGTCCATGTACCCTTGCCATCAGACACCGATGATCGTCATCTGCACCGAACACAACATAGTGTAGGCATAACCCGTGCTGGGGTGAGAATAATGATACTCGGTAGGGACCCTGAGACCTTCAAGTTCTCACAAAATCTACAAAGGATAAACCATATCGCATGAAAAAAAACTACAACACTAAATATGTTTATGCCAATACATATACCTATGTTATGAAGAATACACGTCTCAATCATGAGGAAACATAGAGTCCAACTAAAAATCCCAAGTTCAACTATTCCACAAATTAAGGAGTACCACGAATGTCAGTACCACACAGGTAAGGCACAAAGAAGACTACAACCAAGTTGTTACCACAAAGGAAAGTACACATAGGTACAGAATCAGCTCACACCAGGTATATCTATGTACAATATTTGACATGATTATATGTAACTAATAATTTATCTTAATATGTTATATGGTTGACCCACAATGGATCTTAAATCATCATCAGACCCATAGAGGAATGTAGTACATCGTTATACCCACACAGGTTCCTAGTACCTCGTCAGACCCACACTAGTATCTAGTACATCGTCAGACCAACATAGGATCCTAGTCAATAGTCAGTATGTCGTCAGACCCACATAAGATCCTAGTACAACATCTATACGTCGTCAGACCCACACATGATCCTAGAACATCTTTAGTATGCTATCAGACCCACACAAGATCCTAGTACATCATCAGTACGTCGTCAGACCAACACATGATCATAGTACATCATCAGTACCTCGTCATACCCACACATGATCCTAGTACATCACTAGTATGTTGTCAGACACACACATGATCATAGTATGTCATCAGTATGTCATCAAACCCAAACAGGATCCTAGTACCTCTTCAGTACGTCATAAAACCCAGACATAATCTTAGTACATTGTCAGTACGTTGTCTGACCCACACAGGATCCTAGTACATCGTCAGTACGCCGTCAGACACAAACATGATCCTAGTAAATCATCAGAACATCGTCAAACCCTAAACCAGATACTAGCAAATCATCATTATTACGTTAGTACCACAGAAGATCCTAGTACATCATTAGTAAGTCATCATATCCTCTCAGGATTCTAGTACATTGTCACAGCCACCTACAAGGTTCTCGCTCTAAGCTCACTTGTCTCCATAAAGGTCTCCTCCTCAAGCCACTGGTCGATACACCAACTTCCACAAAGTTCCATGGATAAGAATCCCAATGTACTTCCACGTCATTGGGGTCTCATCGCAATATATGGCGCATCAAACAGACACATAGTCTGTAAGTTATTAGCTTTTTTGTCACAAGGGCCTGGTTAGATTCATGCTCGGTCCAACCCAATCATTCCCCAATATTATCCAAACATCCAGTTTGGTATTCAAAAGGTTCATCTCACTCCACGGTTTCCCTTTCCACATAGGATTCATCAAACGGATGCTCGGTGCCAATGTTATGGTCAAAAAAGTGTATAGGGTCGAAACTAGTCCGGGTCTAGTCTACCTGGTCGGATCGACCTAGCCTTGGATGAGCCGACCAGTTTCTGGTCTCCCCGGCCCATTTTTTCTGGCCTGGCCAACGCTGGGTGGAGAGGCCTTAGTGGACCAACCAGTGTGGTGGCCCTCGGGGGGCGTTGAGGAGGCGGTGCGGCACGAGGGCCGCGGGATGGTGCGAGTGTCGCGGGTAGGTGCGAGGAAGTGGGATGGCACCAGGGGCATGGTTTCTTCTTCGCCTTCATCACGAACGACGGTGTGTTGGCAGCCATATCCAAGTCCCACTTGTTCCATTCGTTGGCACCAGTAGCCACATTCTTCTATTTCTAGAAAAACAAAAAATCTCAAGAAATATGTGGAGAGGTCAGGAGATTTTCATTTGGCCCGCACCCTCTATATTATGGCGGTAGAAAGCTGCTAAATAAATTTTCCATTAATAATGTCAACCGCTACATCCTCATCCAGTGATTATTCCAAATCCTACAAAAATAAATCATTCATGGATCAACTAGTTAGAGAGTAGATTCACGTTCGTTGTTTAGAATGGAATAACATGGGAATCAATAATCAGACATAATTAAACCCCTACCTCAAAGGTTTGTTGATGGAAGTCATGAGAGGGAACCATATAAAGTCAAGCGGATGAAAATGATCATCTCTTGTGCAATCACGATTCAGAAGTCGGTTCGATCTTCATCCTCATTCCTTAATTTCGTTGTGCGTTCTTTGTTGAAGAAGTTCTTCATTGGAGAAGCATAATGTTTATTCAATTGTTGGGTGCCGTTGCACTTTACCAGCGCTTCTTCACTTGGTTATGCCATCCCAAATTCTCATCCCATGCTCCATATTAATTAAAAAGGGGTGGAGGTAAGTAACGGTCGTTGAATTTATGAAGTATCATTTATTAGGTAAATTCATAAATTACAATGATGATATTGATTAATATTTAAAAAGGGTATATCCAATTAATTTACATTGATGCAATTTATTGGGAGGATTCCAAGGGACTTCCTCACATTTTAGGAGGGGGTCGGGTGGTCCACACCACAAAAAAAATCACTAAAAGGGGTTCTAGTTCAGGTAATCCCCACCACTTTAACAACAAGTTGGATGTTTTAGTTTAGGTAGTACACACCTATTTAACATCTACATGAGATGTTTCAACAATTAAAAATGTTATACCTTTTTATTTTTATTTTATTCTGTCATGAAAAAAATCTAACATTCATTCTCAACCAACTACCGTGGAGGTGAACGTTTCCTTAAGCAAATACTGGCGCTGTGAGTTCAATGGTGTCTTTGGATTTCAATTCCGAGCAACGATTCAAATGTTAAAAAAACCCTCTCAAAATTTTAGTGATCTTACCCGAAAAAAAGTTCAGAAAATTATTTACAATCACCATCAACCCGTCCCAGTCAAGGTTAGCATCTACCAATGTAAAACACAACCCAACGAACCCAGCGGTACTCTCATATTTACAATCCGAGTTTCTATTTAATAGTTTTTGATTTTACAATAAAATAATTGTCACTTAATGATTTTATTTACAGCCAAAAAATAACATTCACTGGTGTCCCACGCCGGCCGAAGTTAGTATTTACATAAATAAATAATACTTTCATGAGTTCAGCGGTGGTCTTAGATTTCAAATCCGAGCAACAATTTGTGAATTATAAGCATTTGAATAATAAAATAATTTATTTGATTATTTTATTTATGATTATTCCATTATTGGTTATTCTCACAGGAGGGCCACAACAACTAAACATAACTATCGCATAGGGTAAACGCACCATTCAGAACGCAATGGTGCCCTCAGATTTCTGATCCGCGAAACTGTTTAAGTGTTATAACAATTTTTCAAGAAAACTGCTTATGCGCGCTAATTAATTCATAACAAAACAACGACGGATTATTCTGGGAGATTCAAGCCTCATAATCTTGCACCGTTAGATTTCGTTGTATTGAAAAAAATTACATTTAAAAAATAAAAAAAATCGGAAATTCCAATACATTTCATTCTCCACGCCTTAGGGATTTATGTCCTCGAAATCAAAAAATGGTAAAACAATCCAAAGAGGGTACTAAGATTGAATCTGAGCATCCGGCTCCAATGTTATCTTCTGGAAGTTCACGTTCTGCTAGAATATGTGCACCATAGGTATCAACCGACCCTGAAAGACCCGATCCTATCGATCCTCAGTCTCCACTAGAACCTCTGAAAACATCATCCCATCATAGAAGTTCAGATCGATGTGGTCGATGATGTGAGATGGATCGTGCACATATCTCCACAGCTGAGATACATGGAAGAAGTTGTGCACCCTATCCAATGGAGGTTGAAGAACCAAGCGGTATGCTACCCCCTTATCCTCCAAAGTATCATAAAATGACTAATAAACATCGGTGATAACATGCCGCCTCAGCCAAATATCCTTAGTCCCCATCGAGGAAGACTCTCAAGAACACGTAGTCCGCCTCTTGGAACTTTAGGGGACTCTATATCATGTTGGAATAATACTTCTTCCAACATTGTGCTATCATCACTTGCTGACAAATGAGACATCGTGATACAAAATCTGCCACTTCTTTCTTCATCTCTAGCCACCAGTACTGACACCGGAGGTCCTGGTACATCTTCACCACACCAGGAAATATATAATGAGGGGAGGTATTGAACTCCCTCAAAATATCCGCCAAATGTGTCACTGGTACCATGGTACATTCTATAAGAAGGAGGATATGCTCCCCACATCCAGAAAATCCATCAGGTGCCTTCTTGGGGATATCTGAGCACGTTGAGCCTCGGAGTCATTTCCCTTAATCTGTACCTCCCGAATTAATTGAATGATTGGTGGAGTGACAACCATATACTGGAGGTATGCTGCTCCATCCCTATCCAAAAAGGATATATGTAGCGTGACTAGGTACTCTGATGGCTCACTCAGTAGCTGCAAAGAAAAACTCATGCATTGGGTGTCTATATCATGTTCCCCTTCCCATGAGTATTGATTATATTTATGTCATATTCCTATAGGAACTCTAGCCATCATCATTGTATCATCTTCTGAAAGATCTGTTGACACTTCTTTGTCCACAGAAAAGGCACCTCCTTCTTCATCTAGGATGACAAGGGTGTCACTACCAGGGAGAATTCAGCTCCAAGACTCTGGTAGAACCCTTCCAAACAATATGTACCTCACCCTACATGGGGAAATCCAGGAAACATATTTTGAAATGATTTCCCCATGCTCTACCACACATGTTTGGAACTGATAACTAAAAACTCTTGCATCCGCGAGGGTATGTCTGGCAAACTCAATACTGATTTTCTGCTCCCTCCTTTCCCTGAGTTTTCCTTGTCCTACACGGGTTTCCTTTTTCGCCGACCATGGAAATCCCCATTCCAATGTTGTAGAGAAACCACAACCTTTTTTCAAAATATAGTCAATTTGAGTATGACTATGGATGTCCATTCCATAGAAAAACAAACGTCGTAAGGCCTCTACACTACCACCAAGATGTTTCAACCGAAACTCTCACATCTAGGGTTAGATCACACCGTCGATGTATGTGTGATTTTTTAGAATCCTCCAAAAGGTATCTCTAGACGTGATGTTCTTGTCAATGGTTTAACAATATAATCTAGGTCTTGAAAAGGATTCGGAGAAGGAAGGAATGAATGATGCATATGTATATTGAAACGACATATGGTAGTAGACATATATCATACCATGAATTATTCCTAGAGCCCCCTATCACACTCCTTGACCGCAAGCAGCTACTCCCTTCCTATGTCATCCATCTCCCTGAGCCTTGTAGGAACCACATAAGGGTGGTGGTTGTAACATGTCCAAATGTACACCACCTCATGCTACAATCGTAGATCTACTTCCTCGTCTGCATCCCTATAAATTCATTTATCCTTAACACTTCCTCTTCCAGAAACATTTTACACCCCCAAGTCTCTGAGACTGACATAAGTAGCCTACTTTCCCACTACTTACATTCACTGGCTTCATCCGCTCAGCCAAAGTACATTCAACCAAAAGTATTCTCTCCCAAACTCTAACATACATAGAAATTCATATAGGAATAGTGTTGGGTCAGTTACCCCTGAACACACCTCCCTCGGTGGTCTGAGCCCTGAAGCACTGGTCGTAGTATATTCATCGAGAACCAGATATGGTCGGCACACCATAATGAATATTTATCCGGTGACTTGTCATCCTGTGAAAGCATTAAAAGCTCTAGGGAACACTCAGCCACCACCTCAAGCAAGTCATCTACAAGAACCATCGGTTGTAATTGCTGACCAACGGGCAGTGATATTGGTGACACACTACCTAAAGGTACCATCTCGGGAACGATCCACGTACCAAGGCCTCATAACTATGTAGACCATTATCAAGGTCTGTCACTGAAAAGACTAGTAGCTAAGATCACAATCTTCTCTACTGGTGTTTCAACTAGGAGGAAAACTCATGCAATTCCCTCAGCCAACACTCAGTTGCGTGAGAATCATTCTCGCCTTGAAACCGTAGAGGGCTCTACTATTGGAATGCATGCAATGCGCTCATTCGGTGTGCATCGTTCGATAGTGAGGCTTGTGGAAACTACTACCCAATGGGTGGTGGTGCTGTTGGTTTGGTACCTGAAGGTACCCACATAGTAAGAGGGACCTGCACCTGTGCCTCATCACTCAGTGGGCCATCATCGTGTACTCTCTTGGGAATCATAGCTGGATGTCGACGTAGCGACATCCTGATAAGGAGCAGTGGCACCACAGTCATTATGTTATACCTGGTGATCTGACTCAATAAAATACAAGAATACATTTCAAAACACTAACGCTGTCATTTTATTCATGCACTGGGTCCGAAATCAGAAGTCAGGGTCCCAGTGTATGGATACGTCCGTCGCCACACCAATAAATGATTCCCTAAACTAATAACCACACTCACTACAAATAACATTATTGCCATTAAAAATATTAGATTCCAATGTTCTATTGGAGTCCCGATTCCTTTGATACCAATTCGTCACGACCCGTCGCCTAGGGCCTGTGTCGTGACAACCCCAGTCCCGCCTTCCATAGGCCACGGGCTGGCGACTAGCACCGAATGGTTTCTCCCCTAAAACATGGAAGGAAATGCCTTTATATATTTTAAACACATGCTACCAAGCACACAGTAAGATACAAACACAAGAAAACTGTTGGAAAAAAAGAGTGCGGAAAGTAAGAGGGGCCGTAATACTAGCCCAATAGTAAAGGTACATGTACAACTAGAATACAATACAACTGAAGAAAGAGAATGACATATATTGAGTCATCCTCTAAGGTTCCTACCTGATAGGTAGGTATAGATCACCTCCTAATCACTCTACGCCCACCCGTATCCTCAATGTTCCGACATGCCGTATGGTCCACCTCCAGGAAACGTCCAGTCCTAATACCCTCATTCTCAGTCAGCGTTGTACGTCGTCTGTATGAAACACAACATGTTGATATCCAAACCCATGCAGGGGTGAGAATAACGATACACTGTAGGGTCCCCGATACAATCATGGTCTCAAAAAATCCACAAATGATAAACCAGATAGAATGAAATCAACTAACAACCCTGCATAGGTAAATTCCAATACATATACCTTAGTTATCAAGTATTCCCATCATTATCATGAGGAAACACATAGTAAAACTCAAAATCCCAAGCTCAACTATTCCACAAAGGAAAATGTACAACGATGTTAAGTACCACAAAGGTACACACAAGAAAATACCACCAATGTATTACCACAATGGAATGTAACACACAGGTACGAACTCATCTCACACAAGGTATATCTTCATATGTTAGTAGATATTATTAGATGTAACTTCTAATTAATCTTACTCTATTACGAGGAAGATCCACAAAATATTGTAAATCATCATCAGACCCACAAATGATAGTAGTATATCGTCAGACCCACATAGGATCATTGTACCTTGTCAGACCCACACAGGATCTTAGAACATTATCAGACCCACAGAGGATCCTAGTACATCGTTAGTACAATGTCAAACCAACACAGGTTCCTAGTACATCGTCAGTACGTCGTCAGACCCACAAATGATCCATGTACATCGTCATACCCACACATAATCCTAATATATCGTCATTACGTCTTCAAACACACACAACATCCTACTACATCGTCAGTACGTCGTCAGACCCACACAGGATCCTGGTACATCGTTAGTACGTCGTCAGACCCACACAAAATCCTAGTACATCATCAGTACGTCGTAAGACCCACACATGATCCTAGTATATCGTTAGTACGTCGTCACACACACACATGATCCTAATACATATTCAGTATGTCTTGAGACCCATAAAGAATCCTAGTACAACGTTATTACATCATAATACCCACATAAGATCCTAGTACATCATCACAGCCAGCTACAGGGTTCCTGCACTAAGCTCGCTTATCTCTAGCAGGGTCTGCTCCTCATGCCACTGGTCGATACTCCAACTGCCATGAATTCCCACGATGATGTATCCCAAAGGACTGCCAAGTAATAGGGGTATCAATGGAATAGACGGTGCGTTAAACATACACTCGGTCTGTAAGTTATTATCCTTTTAGTCTCGAGGGCCTGGTTGGATTCATGCTCGATCCAACCACATTGATCTGTAACTTTATAAAAATCTCAAGTGGGGTATACTCAAAGGTTTTCTCGCCCCATAGTTTCTAGAGACATAGACGGCTAATCAAACGGATTCTCAGTGCCAATGTTATGGTCAATAGAGCGTATAGGGTCAAAACTGGTCAGGGTCTAGTCCGACTTGGATGGACCTACCCGGCCGCTAGTTTTGGCCCGAACCACACTGGGCGGCCTGAACAAGGCGGTGGAGTGGGGGCCGCTAGGCGGTGTATCGCGGAGACATCGGTTTGGGGCGGCGTGGGGGTCGTGGTTCGGGGCGGCGCAGGGTCCACGACGGGGCCCCAGGGTTGCAGGGGGACGAGGGCCGCACGGGGGGCGCGAGGGCCATGGTGCGGCGCGGGGGCCACAGGGCAGCACGAAGGCTGCGAGGCGGCGCGAGGGCTGCGGCATGGTACAGGGTCCACACGGGGGGCCAAGGGGAGGCGCTGGGTTGCATGGCGGCCGCAGGGACCTCAGTGGGGCACGCGGGCCGATGGGCGACACATGGTCACTGGGTGGCGCGGGTTCCACAGGGCTGTGGGGGGGCCACGGGGTGGCGTGCGGTCTGTGGGGAGGCCCACTGGCCGTGGTAGAGCTGTTGCCTTCGTCCCGACTGGCGGTGTGTGGGCCACCTTATTCGAGTCCCACCAATTCCATTTGTCGGCACTGGTCGCCACCTTCTTCCATTGTGAGTTACACAACAAATCTCAAGAAATATACGTAGTGGTCAGGCCATGTTCGTTTTACCCACAGCTTCAATGTTTTGGTCATAGCAAGTGGATTAATAAATCAAGCATGATGAAAGTCAACCCCTACAACCTATAGAAATTATTTTTCCCAAACCTGCAAAATGAAATCGTCCTCGTAACACAATTCCTGAGTGTATTCTTCGTTGAATAATCTCTTCATCGTAGAAGAATTATGTTTCTCCATTTGTTGGGAATCGCGGCACTTTACAAGTGCTTTGTTTCATGTTGAATCCATCCCATATTCTCCTCCCAAGAACTATATAAATAAGAGACGAGGGGGATGTATGTTACATTATAGGAATTTATGATGGTTAATTTATTAGGAACCTTCCTATATTTTAATGATTATTTTACATAGTATTTGAAAAGGGTCATTCCAATTAATTTATGTCGGCGCAATTAACTGGGAGGATTCAAGGGACATCCTCACATATAAGAGGCATTCGGGTCGTCCCCACCACCATTAATTCACAAAAAGGGGTTTTAGTTTAGGTGGTCCCCACCTCTTTAACAACATGTGGGAGAGTTTAGTTCAGGTGGCCCCACCTCTTTAACATCCACTTTGGATGTTTCAACAAATAAAAATGTGAAACATTTTTTTATATTATTCTTTCAAGAAAAAAACAAATACTACCATTCACCCTCAACCAACTGTTCCCGAGGTGAAAGTATCCATAAGATAATTTCGGTGCTGTGAGTTCATAAGTGTACTCGGATTTCAATTCCATGCACCGGTTAAAAAGTTACAAAAACAAGCTCGGACATTTACTGAACGTACCTGAAAAAAAGTTTGTAAATTTACTAACAGTCACCCTCAACCCGCACCAGTCGAGGTTAGGCTCTGCACATGTGAAACACACCCCAACGCAATCAATGGTACTCTCAGATTTCCAATCCAAGTTACCATTTAAATGTAATGAATTTTATTATAAGATAAGTGTCACTTAATTATTTTATTTACGGCTAAAAACAATCATTCACTGGTGACACGCACCGGTCGAAGTTAGAAACTTCATAAATAATGCATTCCCTCATGAGTTGAGCTCTAGTCTTAAATTTTCAATCTGAGTTACGGTTTGTGAGTTATAAGAATTTTGTAAATAAAATAATTTATTTAATTATTATATTTATTATTTCCTTATTTGTGGGTTTTCTCACAGGAGGGTCGTGCCAAAAAAAACTTATGACATGCCTAGGGTAAACACGCCATTATTTAACACAATGGTGCCCTAAAATTTCTGAAACAGTCAACCATTTTTTATTTATCCACCATTTTCATGAAAACATCCTATGGGCGCTAATTAAAGGCCAAGAAAAATTTGATGGATCATTCTGGGCACTCTAGGCCTCAGAATCACAGACAGTCAGATTTCGTGGTCTCAAAAAAAAATCCTAATTATTAACGAAAATTATATAAAAATTCATGGACATTACATGTGAACCTATATAAGGGTTTGGAAACAACCATTGTACCCTCCTTTAAAGGTATCGTCTCAATACGCGTTTTTCAAACTTATCAGGATTGGGATAACCACCTATTCACCCTCTTAAATCATAAAGAATATAATATTACTCAATGAATTATAGGGAGATATTGTTCATGGCCATAAAATATTGAAAATAAATATTTATTTATGCCACAAAATCATATAACATTCCTCATACCATTTCCCCTGAAATGAAATTGGATTCATAAACAATTAATCTTATTATATCCTTTATAAAATAGATAGGTTTCATAATTGTTTAACCATAGAATTAACCATTAAGATATGTGATTTTCGTAAGAATATCAACAATGTATATTCCATTAAATTGAAATATGTATCATAAGAATTGTTCTATCAAAACAAAAATCATTTATAGAAATAATATGAACAGAATGATTTACTAATATACTATGTAATATATAGGTAACATCGACTAATTTGATCATTGATAGAAAATGATGTTGATCAATTAAAACATGTCTTGTGGAATATATCTTTTCCCATTTAAAAAAATAAATTTTATAAATAAAACATTTAGAAATTTGTTATCATTGAAAATAGCCCATAAAACAAATCAATGAGGATCAAAAAATCATTTCAAACACATTATAAAATGTAAAAAAAATAACCAGAAATCTATTTCCATGAAAAAGATATTGAAATATCATTAAATAACATTTTTGAGAATTTTTTTTAAAAACAATTCTTTGGATGAAAACATATTTCTGACCAAATATATCGATAATGGTGGATATCATTAAAACATTTTCTTATTTATATTATGTTCCAAAATTGGAATAACAGTGTATTCATCTGAATATATCATCAATTAAAAAATGATATAAAATTAAATTATAATTATTGAGATTTATATAATTATATTTCAACATTGGAGGATTACTCATAAACAATATTGATAAATGATGATATTGTAACATTAAATCATTACTAGTTTGGTAATTCTATTTGATAAGAGCCATCCAGATATAAAATAAAATGAAACATAAAATAACATTAAAATGAATAAAATTGTGATATTTCATTTAAAATGGGCTTATAAAAAATTAATGATTGTATATTTGTGCATAATATAACATATGTATCAACGAAGGATAATTGTGATTAAAATATATTACAAATTTTTTATATTCTAAAACCTAATCCTTATGAAAAAGAGATCATAAAACTTATATGACATTCAAATTATTTTCAAATTAATATTAATTTAGTAAATTAATTTTCACTATATACCCAACATTATAGAAAACGTGGTGGATATGGATTTCATCAAACAAAAAATAAAAGTGAAATATAAATCCATTACCCTATGTATCGAGTCTCATCATATTCATTCAAACTTCCCTTGTTAAAAGCAATTGATTGTTATAAATATATATCTATATTATATTAAAATATATCATTCCATTTATTATCTTAATATGTCCTTTTGTCACTCACTAATTTACAATTACATTTTAATGTTATATTTTATGTAATAACAACTTTATTTTTCATTTATATTTTCATCGGTTATTATTTATATCATATAATTTGTATAATTGATACATAAAATTACGAGTTATAACAATGTTAAAATTATAATATTTATCATTTTATATGAATTTATAGAAATCCATAACATTATGTGATAGAAAATGAAATACATCCTTCATGTAGATGATATCTTGTATGTTGTCATGAATTCGGTTTAAGAATTTTCACATCGGTCTGAATGAAAGAATTCAGTTTAAGAATTTTTAATTTTTAATCATATATTAAAAATCATTTGTTTTGAATTATAATAATATCATGGAAATGATGGAATTTGAATTTATTGTATTAAATACTATGTATCATCGTATTTTATTCTCCAAATAATAAGTGAACTCAATAATTTATTCAATTTACTTCACATTGTATATTTATTTTATCATTTATTTTATTTTTTTCAAACTAAATAATTACTACTTTGGTGTTTCTCATGCAAGAAATATTATTATATCAAATGAAAAAATTTAAATAAATTTAAATGATAAATAAATATCATCTATATTTGTAAATGATATATATAATTTATCATGTGTTTTTATCTCTATCCCATTGATCTAAATATAATAAATGTAAAAAAGGTTTCAATTTTTCATTTTCATTACATACCATATTATATGGGACATATTCGATTAAATGTAGAATGTAATTTCTACTATTGAGAGAAATTTATGAAAAATATTAAAATATAATCATTCAATAAAATTATGTTAATATTTTTTGTCTTTCTTACTCTTATCATTGATATTTTACCCCTGATACATAAATTTTTACATTAACTGTGAAAATAAATTTATTATTTCATTATCTGTTAATTTTGTTAATAAATTAAGATTCCCAAATTAGAAAATAAAATTAAAAATATTTGAAATATGGAATATATTCTTAAAAATTCATTTCATTGATGTGTAACAAATTAATTTAAAATTAAACCCACAATCATGAAAAGAATGTGAGTTTATAACGTGAATATTACATAATATTTACAATATTTTCATGTCCAGTATCAATATGAAATTTATTCCAACAGAAAAAATATGATTAATATACTTAAAATTCATATAATTATTCATTAAAACAAACTAAAAATGTTTTTTAATATCATAAATAAAAAAACAAAAATTAACTACCCAATTAAATATCATCAACATTTAATATTAATTAGAAAATCAAACCTTTTAGAAAAATCATAAAAATTTCACCCTAAGATAATTATCAACGTATTAATTTAAATATTATTTTTATTGTTAATTTTTATTTTCTATAAGTGATAAAAATTAATTTTATTTCTGTTCTCCAAAACACATATTTTTTTAAGAAAATATAATTTTTAATAAATATAGACATTAACAAAAACAATGGTTTTATAATAATTGAGAATTATTTATAAAATAATATTATACATAATATTAAAAAATTAACCATTATTAATAAAATCACAATATTTAATGGATAGGTTATAATGGCCACATTTATATAAATGAATTAACAATATATCATATTTTTGTTAAATCTCAGTGTTTTTTGTATCAAATGCTTAGCTACTTTTGAGTATAGAAGAAGATTAAAATGTTATTAAATATTCGTAACTCATAACAAAATGTTTAATTAATCACAATACATCGTATAAATTTAATTTATTAAGTAAAATTCCTAAAAGATCATGGAGATAGATGTTCACTGTAGTACCACAAAATAATTTATCTCATTGTAAGAAACAGTAAAAGAAATATTGTTATTTAGTATTTTAAATAATTATTTCTCAAACTTTTCATTATCATGGGGTTTAATTGAGTTTACCATGTACAATATTTATTATTTTCTGTTTCGTAAAAATTTTACATAGCTGTCCACCAACATTGTTAATCTCATAATCCTGATAAATAAGGGAAACCTAGAAAGTATATATGACTGTATTAGATTAATTGAAAATTTATTTTCTATATTGAATCCAAAAAATTAATACCCAATTAACATACTTCAATAATATAATAGAAATATAAACACCTAATAAACCTCTTCCAGTTTACAATACTATAGTGTAATGAAAATCTAATTCATGTAAAACTATATTTCTCTTCTTGAAGATATATAAGATGATTTATCATTGTATGGGGATCCCATTATTTATATGTCATTATCATTAGTTTAGACGTATGATACGCTCTAACACTTTTGAAAATTTTAACATCCCCACATGCCTCTTCAATGGATTATTATCACCATTACTTGTTATATGATGTGGATAGACTATTATAGATAATTACAAAGACATATGATAAATTCTACTATAGTTGTTTAGTGATTGAAATAACTATAAAACCATTGAAAATATGTCCTGGAAAATATATTATAATTTTCATGATGTATTATAGGGTTATGTTTGTTTTTCCTTCCACATATTGTTTTAATTAAAAGAACTTTTTCATTTTTTACCCTTATACACCTGACATATAAATGTTCAATTTTTTTAATCCTATAACTGTTTTATTGAAACCCAATATCCCTCACCATTTCTTTTATAATATTGTGTCACATGGATATTCTAGTTTAAAGGATAAATTTATCCCTTATCATATCCAAAAAAGGGACCTATAAATATTTAAATTTATTTTGGTAGATAGGGTATTCTAACTAAATTATTCTGATACTCTTAGATCCTTTGATTGGATTCCCAAGGGAATAAATCCTAGAATTTAATTTCATTAACACTTGACTCTTAAATACACCAATTCCTTCTTATGATGTGATGCTACAATACCCAATGAGACTGATGGTCTATTTATTTAACATTATATTATTTTCGTTTATAATTTTATGGTGCATCTTGTGGTAATTATCATAATTTCTATGTTTTAGATTTATGTATAGTTTTCACACTATCATGATTCTTCATAACCATGAACATGGCACTTATAAAAATCCTCATGGGTTAATGTTTGAACCCTTCACGTTACCATTATTTAGGGATGTATTTGTTCATTTCGATACATTCTTGGTCAGTATGCACTAGTAGTGAATTTCCTAGTTGATGATGTGTAGGGTTTTCCATCCATGGGTGTAATTTAGGATACATGTTTTCCATCGTTTGGAGAATCCTTATGATTATTGTGTGATGTGTTCCTATATAATTATAGATAAATTATTTATAGTTGGTGCATGGTTTTCCAACCAATGATGTAACCATATGATCTACCTATTTTTTTAAAATCAGGAAATTCTTATTCTACCCTATTTTGAGATATGACCCAAATTTACTGTTCTCCTCACCCACAAATCAAATGCATTCCATGTATCACATAAGGCGGTTCTCATTCAAATCATCTCAATTCGGAGCTTCCTTCATCAATTATTGGTGTACTTTTTTAATGTTCTGGTTTATATTTCTCTCCTTCATTAACCATATTTTTTTCATTTACATATTATGGATATTTGTCAGTAAACTGTAGGTTATTATATTTTTTTTTCAGAATTTCTCCCTAGGGGGTGTGGATTCCAATTTAGACCTTATTCACTACATTCATGTACATTTTAATCTATATTTTCTTGAACTATGTAGGGGTTTCTATTCTATTGATTTAATTAACATTTAGTTATGTTCTTAAGGATTCTGAGATTGATATTTTTATGTATTCCTATTTATTAAATTTGTTAATTGAATTAGAAAATTTATTTATTGAAAGAAAATCTTTAAATAATTTTTTTATATAGATTATAATTAAATTCATTTTAATTAAACTTTGAGCTTGATAATAATATTATTGAATGTATAATAGGTTTTAAATGTTTTTTTTGAAAATATTACTCCTTAAGACATGTTTTATGTATTAAATGATATTATATTAAAGAAGATGGGTAATACCTATTTTCATTTTCAAATATAAAATTTAAATCGGATTTTTCAATGATATCAAACAGTAATGGAACCACATGTCTATCATTCAATTTTTCTAGTTTGGTAAATTATAAATGAATGGTTTGATTTATGTGGGACATAATGGATCACCCTTATGATTTTATGTGTTGAATTTATGATGTGAAAATGTACTATTTTAGAAAGAATGTGGGATGTGATGTATATTTTTTTGTTTATTTATATTAAGCATATGATTATTATCTATTTATTTTTTATAAAAGATAATTTATATTGGTCCTGGGAATCTATTTTAATACGTGAAAAATCATTGATTATAATATATTATTTTACATCAATCATAGGATAACATCCCTCAAGTATTATTATGATTTATAGATGGAACTGGATTCCCATTTAAAAGTTTAATGAAATCTAGTTGGGTGGATTATGTGTTTATTTAGAATAAAATGTTTTCTAAAACACGGTCATGTGTTTTGTAGTGTTTTTATGGATATCTGTATATAATACCTAGGGTCATTCTCATGATACATATTCCATTATTAAAGGTCCTTTTGGGGGATTAACATATTGTTTTTCCACCCGTTGAGGCTACATTATATTTAAAACACTAATTTTATTTCATTTATTTTACAATATTTATATTTAGAGGTCCTTTATTACCATTTAATTTTACAAAATTTAACTAAGATGGTTATCTGATAGTATTTAAAAGTCGTTTTAGGGTTTTTAAATGAATGAAAAATTGATATATTTATTTTACTATATATAAATGGCCATCATTTTGAATATGAAATCATAGGATAATGAAATTTTATTAACTTTTAACATGATTTAATATAATTCAATTAAATATAATGTATAATGTGATCAAAATAATAAAATAATCAAATTTTATTGAGGTTAATGTCATAAAAACTATCCTTAATGTGATTTTATATAAATAATGGACTCAAATGTTATGAAGTAGTATGAAAAATCCCTTCCATTAATTAATGAATTGTTGGAATATATTTCACCTTAGTATGACTCATTGTTTTCTATAGATGACATAATGTGTCAGTTATTTATATATATGTTGAAAAAGAAGAATCAAGGGGATTAAACATAAAAATTTTTTATCACCAATTATATTTAAATATTTGGAAATTTTTAATTGACTAATTTTGGGATGTATTAACAGAAAATGGTCAATATGTTATTTCATGAGTTTAAAATTAGTAAAAAAGATGTTTTATTTGATTTAAATTTCATTAAAAACATGTTCCATATGTTCATATCCTAAAAACCTACTTCAAAATTTCATGAAATATTTTTTATATTATATTTGATTAATTTTTTATATTAATGAATAGACTTTATGAAAATTTGATATAGAAAAATAGTAACTATAGATATAGAATAAGTGATAGTATATATTGGGGAAAATGTAAATTTATATTTAGAATAATGTATTGATGTTTAATCAAAATGTAGATATACAGTCCAAAATCATGACCATATTTTAGGGATTCATATATTGATAAAAAATATGTAAATCTATAATTCATAGACTTTATTGAAAATTAATGGTAAAATAAAAAATGCTAAATCGAGAACATGGAATTTTATTATTGTGAAATAATTATACATCTCTTAATGAATAATGTTTGACATATAAGATCAAAAAACTCATCAATCCGATGTATTTTAGGACTTTACTCTTGGAGAAATGTTTTTAAATACATATATTTATAATAATACTATTTTATTATTATTCTAACGTAGTTGATGTTAAATTGATGTTAGGTCCATTCAAAAATTCCAAATATTATTTATAAAATTATTTCTCATAACATCAAGGAAAATTGAGGTCATTCTTCATTATCATAACACTTTAATAGAAAGTATTCATCTTTTAAATCAATAGAAACAAACCTGAATCATGTTTAAGGAAATCAATGATATATTGACAAATAATCTTTTTAAATATGATAAAAATTAAATGTTTTTAATTTTCTTATGATTTGAAAAAATATTAAAAAAATATATTGGATTGGCCATTTGATTCACATTAATTTACAATTAAATCATAAAAATAAACTTTTTTTCTTTTCCAAACTGATCAGTTTTGATGGTCGTGTGGTTTATTATTATTTTACAAATACTAAAAGATCAATTCCAATTGATTTAGAGACAAATGATGTCAATTTCAAGGTATTGTCCCCAAGATTGTACTTTTTTTCCATTCAATAATTTTAATATTGTATGTTCAGTAATTTTGTCAATAATCCACATCATATTGACATGTGGTCAATTCCTACATTTCCTAAATTATCCTACAAATTTGAAATGGATTAACTAGTTTTGAACCCCTTTAATTAGAATATGAATTCGAAAAAATTAATTTTATAGTGAATTTCATAGTTCAAACTGACATGTGGTTAATTCCTACATACCTAAAATGAATCGAATATAATTTTCCACTATATATTCTTAATATTATCTCATTCGATCGAATTTTTTGAAATTTTATATGTGTTTTAAAAATTTCATAATAATATAAATAGAAAAGGGGAAATGTGCTTTTAATGTTATAAATTTAAAGTTACTCATCATGCATTTTAATTATTGAAAAAAGAGTCGCAACTATTTTTATTTCTACTGCCCAAAACATGGAATTTTTCATGGAGGTACATTCATATCAATGATAATGTTGAGAATGATTATAATATTTCATATAAAATCAATAATAATATCTCTCTTAAATATTCAATCTTCTATTATTTGAATATTTGTTTTCTATGAATTGTTATGTCATCGAAAAATCAAATTTCAATAAATAAACCTCATATATGAATATTTTATCAATAAAATAACCTAAAAATATACATATTCCAAGTTTAAAATAATACAATACTAACCCTATTATTTTTGTGCACACAATTATCGGTCCATTATTATAATTTTCTTAAAAATTACATTAATTAAAAAATTTATTTTCATTAAAATTTATATTTATATATAAGCGATCATTATTTTCCCTTTACATATATTAGTTAATAGACTTATGATTTAATAAGGGAATTATAAAAAAATTAAGCATTATTATAATAAAAACCCTATATTTTTTGTTATCATCATTTAATATATAGATTCCACTTAATGGTGATATAACCAACATCATAAATAAAACAATTGAAATAATAGCTAATATAATAATAAACACAATACAGATCATCATTGAAAGCTAAAAATTTCACAAATAGGCAATGAAAAAATATCCAAAACTACTTCTATAGATTCATGGATGAGGTTGGTCTGTGACATCATAATAGTTCATCACTACCAACACTATTATGGTATACATGATTATGGTCCATTTGAACACAATTTGATGCTAATTGCACGGATCCAATAATGTTTACATTTATAGTATTTGGTAACTACGGTTATTACAATATTGTAAAATAAAAATTGTATGCATAATTTTTATATATGGAAGCATCATATTTATTAACTTTCAATGGATTTATCAACTAGTGAAAATAGATTCCATAAATCTATATCTCCATCTCATTGAGATGAAACATGGTCTAAACATGTTATTGGTGTTGGGATGTTGTGGGTTGGTGTAGTTTTAGGAAAATATTGATGGTATTAACTGAGATTTTTAATATATATTTTGTGAATTGGGGTTTTATATGTTGTTGGGGATTTGAAAAAATTGTCTTGGGATTCAAAATTGGTTTTGTGGGATTTTCTGGTACTAGGATTCTTGTTTCATTCTAAGTTTCTTAGATGAGGATAAAAATTCCTAATGTTGAGGTACAGATGGCCCGATATATTTATCCCATCGATCATTATAGGTAATGATGGTTATTAACTCAAATTTATTATGTAAAAATATCCACTTATAGTATTAATATACATTCTTACAATAGAACAAAAATATAACATTATGATTGCAAGATTTAATGTTATATGGGTTGTTCTAATTAAAAAAAGACCAATATAAACTAGTTAGAAGTCCCATTAATATACCTATACCCAATAATATATATGTAGAGATTCCAATATCTGTGATATCAGTAAAATCATATAATTTTGATTATCCAAATTCAATGAACTGAGTCATCCAAAATGCATTACCCTATTGAATGATAGCTTCAAATAAGCTAAACATGAATTTGAAAGATCCCCTCAGGGATTGAGATCATGTAATATATGAACCCATGTTCATATGATTAACCAAATCCACCCCACCCACATTTACTGCATCTATACTAACACAAAATAATGTTTAACAATAATCTTTGTAATTTTGTTACTCCATAATTTAATCATTGTATTCCTTGTATTAGTAATGAACCAACAAAACAGCTCCGATATACCCATATCTATCAATAGTTTTGTATGAATAATTGAATCTCTACCCATATGGGTTTATGTAAGCATAACCACGAATTAAAAGATAGAAAAAAACTTGTTTATATTGTACATAGTTAACAAAAATAATTTTAATCCAATATAATGAAACAACAATTGTATCCATTAAAAAGACTATTCATGATTCAAACAAACCAATTCACTACTAACATCACTATTTATGCATACTTGTAACCAATTATTAAAACCAAATTAAATAATAAATGTAAGGAACCATTGTGTATTTAATTAATTCCATTTTCAATACATTCATATCTTATAGAACCATTCATGTGTGGGGCCTACAATTCCATATCCATCTACTATTAAAATAAAAATATGACAAAAAACACCTATAAGAGTATGTCGATTCTACATTTTTTACATTTAATATTGTATTCTCTTATAATTTCCTTTTAATCTCCATTGAAAAAATATTAATTCTAATAACTCATACTAATACACAGTGATATCAATTTCAATAAGAATGAGAATCATTAATTAACAGAATACATGTTTCTGAAAACCATCTTATAAAAAATTTAGTTCTCCTTATGATATGATATCTCCTTGTTTTAATTTTTTTGGGATATTAATATTGTAGTATAATTTTCTAATCATAGAATGTTCCATAGGACAAGGTTAACATTATAATTTTGTACCACATACAGTTAGTCTACGCTTACTCATATCAGAAGTTCCCCATGTATTACAATAACCCCACCTAAAAAAATATTTATAAATGAATCTCAAATTGATAATATTGATTCATATCAAATAATGAAATTCCATTGATTAAGAAACCACAAAATGGATTTCAGGAAAACATATAATTCATCAAGTAAAGAGAATTATTGTAATAATACTAATATTTAGTAAGAAGAATTAAAAATATATTATATTTACGTTTCATCCAATTAAAAATAACAAAAATTATAAATGGATTGTCATGGGAAATTTGAATAGCCTAACATATTCAATAGGGTACATTTATAATAGAAAGTTTCATAAAAATCATTTTAAATAAATTATATATAATGATGTTTATTAATTTATTCTCACACATGATCAGTGATATAAAAATATATCAGATAGAGGGTAATTTTAATCAGAAAATGTCATGACATAGGGAAATAACTAATATTAATAATATTAACAGATTTTACACCCAGTATATTCTCAAATATAAATAATTTTATAAAATTAAAAAATGTGTGTTTTATATGTAATGAAAAAATATTATTAGACTTTGTTGATTATGATAATTCAAATTCTTAAATTTAGAATAAATATTAATGCCATGTCTAATAGATTATTTATTGAAAAATGTAATTTAAACTGCAAGGACTAATGGTTGAGAATACAAACTATTACAAAAAAAGATAAATAATATAACTAATTTATAACTCATTCATGTGAATAAAAATTCATATTTTTATGTGCATAAATTCCAAATATTTTCATAGTTATAAAAGAAAATACATGAAGAAAAACAATCTAAAATGTAATAAATAACACATTATTTTCAATGATAATTTATATATTAAACATATAAATGATTATATTCAAAACCTAATATTGAACTCTGTAAAATTTAAATATTTTAAATAACACCCAATAATCCATAATTCCAATCAATTATCCTATGAATATCAAAAAAATATACAAAATAATTTCAAGAATTAAACTATAAATTAGAAAATTTTATCTAAATATATATTTTTTTAAATTCCTTGAAATTCTTAGTATCATTGTTTTTTTATTATGCTCATTAATAAATACGAAATTAATTATCATATGAATTAATGTATCATACACTGGTGTAATATATAATATTAATTGATTAAAATTATATTAGAAATTTTTTAGTTGATTTTTCACATATAATGCATTCATTTCTAAATCCTATAACCATCTATTAAAATAAATATATTTTATTTCAATGATCATAATGAAAAAATTTCTTTTATAATTCTATATTCCACTAAATAATGATTATAAAATAGAAAATATTAAAAAAACTAAATATTTTCCTATAGGATAACCAATCCAATGGAAATTTGATTGTCACGTAGAAATGTTTTTTGAAAGTAAATAATATAATGGAGAAACTATTAAATACATTTACAATCATGACTCTGTCAAAAATATTCATACATCATTACAAATAATTATATTTAATTTTCAAGTAATGAAAATATAATTCAACCTACACACTATAAATCTTGACCGCTCAACCAAAAATAACCCCACTCTGGAATGTAATGACAGTAACGGGACAATGAAATCCAAAATTCTCCTCAAATATGCAACATGTTCCTAAAAATACTGAGGATGTTCTATGTGAAGAAATTTGAGGAATTACCCTCCAAGATTTGGGAAATCATAGTGATAATATAAGAACACCCAAAAACACTTCCTTATGTTTTAATTAAGTACACATCGAGGTATATTCATATAATATCATGAAAACAGTTATATAAGAAAAGAAACTACAAATAAAAAACATTAAATCATTAATGGTGACCTCGATTCCCATATACCTCATGGAAAACACCATTAGAAAGTAATTTCCAACCAATTCTACAACCAACACATGCAAACCTTAAATGTTTTTGTGGATATATTTGTAGGGTGAGAATAAAATTAATACTTAGTATAATCCTCCATAATAAATCACATTAATGAAGTTAGATAATCATACTAATGCATAGAAAGTAAGTAAATTAAACTAATTAATCACATCTACAAGTTTATAATTCATTTCAAATTTTAAATATGTAGCAGTCAGTCAGAATTACAAATTAGTAACAATGTAATATCCAAAATAATATAAAATGATGGTTATATAACATAGATTCCCCAAAGGTTTCCACTCGTCCCCAAAGTCGTAAACCATGAGCCATATTTATTGAATATTATGCCATCCCAAAGACACATTATAAAATTATATAAAGCATGAAATCCAAGAAAAAGATGATCACTTATTCAAATACATTTCACATCTGTCATCAAATTAGTAATTCAACCCATCCACATCTCATTATAGAGATAATAGTTTTCAAGAGACACCATATCCCATATGTATTTTATTATACATCAAGACATCAGAACCCATACACAACATCCATATAATAACCATTAGAAAACTATATGAAGTGATATATATCTATTAAATTACCCTTATTTATTACATTACTCCACAGAAATATATGTGGAATTATAACCCATCTTCATACCAGCACAAACACATCCATGATAAGATAAAAGGGACTGGGGGAGAAGTCAACCATATATTTCACCAAAAATTTGATGTTTCAGACCCCTCAAAGTATACTAGGTGTTAGTAAACATGGTTAGGTTATCAAAAGAATTAAACAAACACACACAATAAAATTATAGCTCATATACACAATATGTGTAACTATATATACCTAGTCTCACATACCAATAATATTGGATTTCACTCTTGCCTCCCACTTCATAGTCATAAGTATCAAATAAATATACAAGAATCCACATTCATATAAATAGTGGTTTAATTAATCATTTTTAACCATTACCGTTATCATATTGATAATTAACACTTTGAAATCCATGCTATCATACAATAAAAATATTAATTTATTTCATATATTATTAATAATTTTATAATAATAAGGATTCACCAAGAAACAACACCATTACTTCATAAAATAATTTATAATTTAATAAACATATAGAAACTCTTGGAATAATCATAAGATAGAACAAAATTGATGCCCTCACAATGCATACTGTCAAGCTTATTAAAAAAGTTAGAAACTAATTATATATATTAAATTTATCCATTAGTCCGTTAAACATGTTGAAACATTATAATGAAATAATAAAAGAATTCAACACAATTACGGGAAACCATATATTTAAATTTTTCCATCATCCTATGTGCCATTCCTTAACCCCGTACATATTATACCACATATGTCATCCCATTCCATAATCATTATTTGACCATATACTCTATGTCACCATCACAATATTGATTTTTTCCAACAACTAGCATCATGAGAACCAAAACCATGTTCATCTATCCCAACACAGGGTATCTCATACCAAATTTCCAAACAAACAAGGTTATCTTTTAATCCCATCATGGTTCTAAATACATATATAATTAGTACTTGTTAAATTAATTATTCTACAAATAATTTCAAATGAATATATATACAAACCAAACAAGTTATTCTAGCCATTATCATACACCTCTAGGATGACTTATCCCTAAAACAATTATTTAAGATATCTTAAAACATACATTACAATCATTTGTTAAGAGTTTTATGATGAATAATTCCCATCAGTAGCAGTCATCCAATTTATTAGGGATAAATATTATTTATTTCATTTATAATATTCCTTTATATGGTTGTATTATATCAATAATATCAATGATAATTAATTCCTAATTATAGAGTTATTTTAATTGAAGGATTATTGCCTATAAATTGTTATTTAATTTCAATGAATTTGATCAATTTTTTAAAAAAAACATAAAATTGAAAACTATCTAGTAAATTTCAAGAGAAATAAAATAAATATCAGAATATAAAATTATATAAAATAATTAAACAATATATTATAAATATCAACATATTCTCATGTGATAATACTTATGATCACAAAATTTATTAAATTCTAATATATGTTAATATTATTAAATAAGAGTAATAATTCTACACGAGAAATACTATCCATATCAGTGGAATAATCGGAAAGGAACATGTGTTGAATATATTATTTTTACAAATATATTTTTTTTTCAGTTTATCAAATAGAAAACTATGCACTAACAATAATAAATTCTCAACATGAAACACAAATCTCTTTAAATTCATCTAATATATATTATTATAAATAATCTTTTTTTCAACCACATTATACAAGAATACTTACATTACAGAGCTTAATTATTTAATTTTCTAACATGAATAATTCTAGAATATTCATAATTAATCAACAACATAATTTTTTTTAATTTTATTCATTTAATAATAATATTGATTAACCGATATTATTATCTACTACATGTGATAATGTTTTAAACTCATTTATAGAATTATCATGAAGAGTATTTCATATAATTATTTCACCATGATATTAATGATTTCTTATTAAACTATTATAAAATATTAAATAAATTTTTTCTTACCGCTTATGACATAACATATATTTTAAATTCATAATATATTAATATTTCCTTAATATAACTATATAGATTTCATTATATCCTTTTATTTTATGATATAAAAATTATCCTTAAATCATTCCTCATGTAATTATTTTTCATATTAGTTTTTATCTATTTTAAAAAAATCATCTTAATTGAGAAAGTTTATTAATGGTAACTCCACATTTCCACCAAATTAATTATTTATAATATATATATCGCCAATATCAATTAAGATGCTCTGTATTCTTCATATTAGAATATCCAATAAAGGTTTAACCACCATTGGTTGGATCATCATCAAGATTAGGATGTCTATCTAGACCTATAATTCAAAAACTAACATCAAACTAGGAAAAAACACCTAATAAATAGGTAAAAAAATAACCAACACCTTTAATAATGATGAATATATGAGAGAAAGAAGACAGGTAAGAAATTGGTACCTTGAAATTGATTCCTTTTATTCTCCTCAAATCATAGGACGAAACAAAAGGGGATATAAAAAGGGGATCCAAAAATAAGGTTTAACAATCAGTAACTATTTTTTTTTCTTATGGACCCAGTATCTATGAGAAAAATATCCCATTATATGTTCCAAATAAGTGTTGTTTTTTTTTGAATTCTCTATTTGAGGTGAATATATCTCTTAATAAATGATGAAACAATATCTAATTTCATTCAATACACTAATAAATTCATATATATTAGTACCCCATCAAAATTACTATCATCTATAGTGGTTGATACCCGTTTCATCAATTTAAAAAATATTTAAATGTATACCATGATTCCAAAATTAGACTGGAAGGATGTCATTTTGTTCATGGGGAGTATTGATCTTAATGGCCTAAAAATCTATTCCCCTAATGTGTGGCGAACAATGAAAATTTATTATAACCCTTACATTGATTTTATAATGTTTGGGAATGGTTTTATAAACATAAACAAGTTTCTAAGGTTGATTTTCCAAGATAACCTCCCACCTCCATAACCACCTAACACATTTTCTCCTGGGAATTTCTAACTCCAAGCCTCAAAAAATCAATCAAATTGTTTACTCAATAAATTTTCAAAATGTGGTCCTTGAAAAACATAGGAAAACCAAAAAAAATGACACCACCATTACCACATCTAGGTTCTAGAGAGAATTATAAGGGAAACATCATTTTAAAATCACTTTCAATCAACATCAATACTCAAAAAAAAAGAAATTCCAAGAATATATGAATTGTTACACCAATAAAATATACATTGAGGTTTTATATAATATTTAAATAAACAGTTGTGAAAAAAATTCAATTTTATATGATTTTAATAAAAAATAATGTTTTTAATTAACATATGAAAAATGTATAAAAAATTGTGTACTGAAAAAATAAATTGTACTCACATCATAAGAATTTTTTTGGACAATTTGGATTTGTGGATAAAAATTTAAAGCAGAATATTATTGTTTTTAATAAAAAGGAAAAATAAAATATGGATGTATGATTAGAACATGGAACATCCATGTGAATGGAAATATGAAATAATAAAAAATAAAATACATATATATTTTTTGTATATAATTAAGAAAAAATGAAGGAATATTATTTAATGTATTATCAAAATTATTTACTGATAATAAAAACCTATAATCTTGGTCGAAAATGGTCTACAATAGTGATGAAACATAGAAAAAATAATTTTTATTTAAAAATATATTTAAGAATATTGATAATATATGTAATTTAAAATATAAGATAAAAAACTATCCAAAATATCACTATTATAAAATATATATTTTACAGAAAATTCATGAGTTACAAGATTATGGATTGTAGGGGATGAAAAAAAAAGAATAAAACAAAAAAATATGGTGTTCGATAATGATCCCTACATATAAATATAAGAAGAAATAACAATATGATTCTGGACCAAAATTACAAGGAGACCATATAGATTCTATCGAATAAAAATGGTCCTGAAATGATCTAATGGAGATGATCATGTACTATTCTAACAACCCAAAAGAATTTCCATGATATATAGTAAATGGTAGTAGGATGTTGACACTACTATAGCGTTTTGATCATCGAATTACACGCCACTACAATTTCTGGTGGAAAAAATTACGTTGAGCTACAATGCCACTATCTCAATTTTCCTATGATTCTACAATATCCATTCCAAAAAAAATTAATTCTACATTTAACTATAATTATATTCCTCTAATATCAGCTATATAAGGTTATAGTTTATATTAGAAGTGGAAAATAAAATGATAAGAAACAACTAAATTGTCCATTTATTTAAAAAATCATTATAATAATTTGGGATGCACTAAATACCGTAATCAAAATAAACCAGATCTCCATCTATCACTATACCTATCATCAATTATCTAAGCTACAATATTCCACAATAGGTTGAAAAGACAAGAATTTCGAATTACTGATTATCAAAAACCCCTCCAAAAACCATACAATGTTCATGCTAGCCACTAATGATATAAAACAAAACATGTAGTTGTTTAGTTGCAAAAAATTACTCAAATTACTTATTTCATCTACTAATAGGATGCACAAAGGTGGTACCTAGAAGGAAAACAGAATGGGGCCATATAATATTTCGACATATATGAAATCGATATCCCTTGCACACTGAACTGAATTGATGAGGATAGATAATGATGTGAACAGTGGGGATTCTAAGGTTGAAGTTAATATTTTGATTTATAAATTATGCGTTGTTACTAGTATTATTATAAACAGTTTATTGAAATGTTTCCATGATATAGAATGGAAGCATTATTATTGAATCATCCCCTTGATTCTATTTCAATAGCTATAACTATTCTAGATGGTAATGTCTGTTAAATATATCTTTTAATCATCACCACACATATTTTAATTAAACCCTATATGATTTAGTGCTGATGAATGGAAAGTTATAATATATTTTTCACCTAGAATAAAGTCATCATTACCATTATTACCTGAATATTATAATGGAATTTCAATATAAGAGGTCCAAAGGGAAATATTGGGTCAACACCTGGACATTTATGAGCGCGATTGGAAGAAGTTGGAAAAAATACACTACCTCCCAGATAGAAATTATACCCAGTATTAACAATATACAATGTTTTTGTGATAATATGTTGTCAAAGATTAAATAACATATCCTCTATGTAAATAGTTTACTTTCAAATTTTTGTCTACATTCCCACTTACAAGGCTATGATTCACTCGTCTTGGATATTAAGCCACAAACAATCTCCTTAGATATATACTGAATTTATAAACATAAAAAACAATAATGATTGATAATTCATATAAAACAAACGTATTGACCACAATAAATTCATCAATTAATATTGTGATATTTTATTAGAATCACAAGACCGTCTTGAATCATTTGTAAAAAAATGAATGCACAAAAAAAAGGACAATTTGGGGAATGTAGTTAATTTTTTTAAATAAGCGTCATGTAGTACAGAAAAAATTTATTTAATCAAGTCCAAATAGTAATAATTATTTGGAAAGACATTAATTATTGAGTTTTTATGTATATAATAATATTTGACATTCCTATGATTGGCAGTTCCTATATAGTAGCTACATTAAAAAATCTAATTTTATTACATAGAAAATTATATTGTGGGGGAGATACAAACCAATATATTGTTGACTACATTTAAAGAAGGTAATCATGGAAAGTTCATCACTGTAAAAATTCGATTTGAAATCGCTCCTAAAAATAGAAAAAACTTTTGGTAAAAAACATATAATTGTAATAAACAAAAAACAAAATTATACCCACACATGATCAACAGTCATTTATTCAGATTATAACCATCCAAACATAACTAGTAAAATAAAAAAAATTAATATAATTAAGTGTATACATTCATCTATATGACATGGGAGATAAGGGAAAAATCACTCGTGGAGTTCCAATGACCACCCTATTGGGGGTTTATTTTATGTGGTTTGGTCATCATTTAACAAATAACTATATTATTATTTTCTAATTCCCTTATTCTATTCGGATCATTTAATGCATCTTATACACCATAATTAATAAAATATTTGTGATCATTTATTTCAGTCCCACATATATATTAATTATATTCTTATAAAATGAAATAATATTTAATAATGATTCTTTCTATATTCCTCCTCACAACGTGCTTCCATATATTCTCCAGCTCGTCGTTTCATATAAGATTAATTAGTTAATCACAAGCCCAATATCTAATTTCGTTCAATACAACCTTGCCACTATATGTTAGGAATATGTATATCACTTATTACTAAATCAAAAATAAAATTCATTTCCCATATAATATTCAATTTATATTTGGAATAGAAAATATTTATAACTAAATTGAGATATATTCTTGGAAAAAATAATTTAGAAAAACCATCAAACACATAAATCTACAAAAGGTGAAATTTAAAACTAATAAATTAATGTAAAATCATAATAATAATAAACATAATCCAATTATTTAAATGCTTATGGAGCAAAGAATCAAAGATCATGGAATGCTCATAATGAATCCTCTAATGTGTAAAAATAAAAAACATAATGAAATTAATGAAACATGTTAGAAGAACTAATAATTTTTATATATGTATCATTTTTTCATCAACAAATATAATCAACTTTTAAAATTATCTATAGTGAAAAATGAAACATATAAATAAAGGATAATTAATTAGGGATAAAAAATCATAAAACACTGGTTGTCTGAATTTAGATGAACACTCTGTACATGATGAAATAGGATGACTAAAGGGGTCACCAAGATATAATAATTTATTTTGTATACACTACACATAAATAAAATATTGATGTTTTCATCAACCACATGCACCCCTAGAACATTTAGAAACTTATCTGACACAACATCCACTTTTGGCGATCAGAGTTTACATGTCATCACTTCCATGTTTGATTATTATAACTGTGACAATATATACAATGATTGCATTCCTAAACCAACGTCTAATTTCTACTCATAACTCTTTATAGATCATATTAGAAAATTTAAACCAATATAAGTGAAAAAAATTCTATGATTTGAAAAAAAACATACTACAAATCATAATCGGTAAGGAACCAATGTTCCCATGGTGAAGTAAATGTATATGGATAAAATATGAAAAAGAGACTCTATATATTCAAATAAATAGAATTTAAATATGGAAAATATATCACACTATTATGAATTGATTTAGATTAATCTATTTGAGAATAAAGAAATATTGAACGATAAGGGGAAGATGATGATAATTGGGGAAGGCATATTAAGACGGTTTAAGAAAACAATGAATCCCATAAACTAATAAACTCATATATATGTATGTGGTTATTTATTTAATATTATTTAGTAATTAATTATTATTATATTATGATCCTATGATTCAAGGTTTCACATCATATTTTATTAAAATACATTTTTAATAATTTGTTTTTTGAATAAAATAGTGGTAAAAAATTAATAATTTTAATAATTCACCTAAAAAATAAAATGTAATGATTGATTCTCCATTTAAATTATGATTTGATAGGTGTAATTTAAAATATAAACAATTTTTATTATTTATTTTGTTAACAAATATGTTATTAATTAATGAAATAATAAATTTTTAATAAAATATCAATACATGTTTCCTCATAAAAAACTCAAATTTATTTCATTAGGTGATGATATTGAAAAAAATATAAAAAAAATATAAATGTGGTGAAATTATTATTTTTCAAATTAAAATATTTAGTTAAAAAATTAATATGGCCAATCTATTTGTATTTTTAAAAATACTGATATCCAAATCATTAAAATGTGTAATTTATGAATATATAATATGTAATAAATTTAAATTTTATTTATGACCCCTTCCCCGCAATTAATCAATTTTTTACTTTCAATCCAAATATCTATATTATAATTATATGTAATGAAAAATTATAATTTTTTGTTTTTAATTTTTAAAATAACATAATTTAATAAACAATAATGTCCAATTGGGGTTTTATGAGATTTAATTGGGTTTTCAATTTTTTTTCTTATAATTACACAGATAAAAAATATTTTTTCCTATTTAATAGTCAATTATAAATATTCATTTTTTAACAAGAAAAAAATCATTTACTTATTAGTAAGACAAAAATTACTTTGGGTTAAAAAACAAGTATTTTTTAACTTGCAGTTTTGAGAAAAAACATTAGTAAGTTGAAATTTTTTTCATCCCTAATTTTGGAATGAAAAAGAATTTCATTTTATTCATCATAATTATAATTCCTGCAAATAGAATTAATAGTTTCATGTAGGTCACTTTTATCTTTTTTTAAGAATATTTAATCATTATGATGTATTTTATTTATCTGTATAATCTTTAATCATAATTTTTATACAAAATAAACAAAACCGCACATCCCGAAATGATAATTCCATAAATTATGTTCAAAAAACATCCCTCATTACATCCAATATTTGATGTACACAAGAAAAATCAATTATACAATCCATAAAAATTACCAATATTAGAAAGTAAAAAACACAATGCCATAAAATAGGTAAATGTTCTATTCATTAAAAAATCCAGGAAATCATTGGGGATGACAAGAATGACATCGTCCAAATAATATAGATCTCCTTACTTCTCTATAACTATCATTAGTGATCCACATTTTTTGATGTAGAAAAACATTTAATGACAGGGCATCAGTATTCCCTTGATCAATCACATCTCTAACCCCTTGTGTAATGATCTCAGATCCATCGATGCTTATACCTAGAATTTACAGCCATTTAGTGGAAATATATTCACCGTCATAGTTCATACATCTACTATCAACATTCACTATGGGGGTATGATGATGGAAGAAGAGTGTGGGCCGATCAAGATTAACCTCTTCTAGAATCTCCCTGTCCCACTTAATCATAGAAAATGAATGGAAGATGATAGATAAGTGTGTGACCATAGAAGACACTATATTTGAATTATTTGTTATTCAAAAAAAATTAGGGTTGTTTCTAGCCTGATAATAATAGGATGACTGGGAAATGTCCATGAGACATGATGGTTTGACACAGATCCGAGCAACCCCTGGAGGTTACTGTTGCATATGTACATATTTTTTTATTCCATTTCAATATATCATTAATAGGAGCATAAAATGTTATAGAATTTATCCCACTATAATTTCCTATTGATAATGTCCAAAATTGCAACAAAAAGACATCAAGAGGAAGGAGGAACATACGGTAAATTTACAGACAATTGAGATGACATTTCACATTAGGCTTTCTGATGTAAAATATATGGTAAACATTACGACCAAGAGGAACTCACTGGGATATGGTTTGAAATAACGATATTCCTTCAAAAAAGAAATAAATCATGTCATTTACTGAATCCAATGAATAGTGAGGTAGTTTATCATTATAATGAAAGGTCTCAATATCAAATATTTCTACAAAATTATTAAAATTTTTATTTTAGTTGATGGGTCAACCAAAAAATATACAAATCCATCCACCTAGATAGTTTTCCATAGACAATACCTTTATATATAGGATTAAATATATGAACATATAAAACAATTATAAATGATAATATATATAGATTGAACTGGAGTACAAAAATAATTCATCATTCAATACTTTTTTACTTTACAAAATTATAGTGAAAGGTTGGGCTCACTGGTTATGTAATGAATACACCAAAAAATAGAGAAAAATGTAGTTAATGAAACGAAAAGAATATATATTTAATGTCTTTAATCATAGAATAATGTTATTTAACTAAATAAAATTATGAATTTTAATTTGTAAATAGCCTAATTGTTGATCATCCATGGATTTCATTAAATTATTCTTTCATATGATTAATAATATGCATACAACAGCTTCATTAAAAAATCAATACTCATGGAGGTAAAATTTTATAGTGGGGGTGATTCAATATTGTTTGTAGACGGATAAATTTTATTTGGTGACACCCGCATCATCTCAGATATTTTCATTGGAATATATTATATGTAGCAGTGTTGTTGTATTTTGTTAGCAACAATTAGAAGGATGAATCATACTATCAAATGATTCCTCTCATGATCCATTGTTTTTATTCAGATTAAGAAAAAAAATAACAATAAAATTAAAAATAATATTTAGGGATTCATTATATAAATTCAACTCTATTTTGGTGGGTAATAAGGAAAACTACTCATATAGGTCCATTTAAATCACTATATGTGGATTATTAGATGTGGTCTGATCAATGATTAATAGTTTACCATTATGAACTTCTCTAATTACCTTACACATTTTGGTTATTTTAATGTCACATATACAGATTCATTAATAGGGGAAATGTGTTTATAACTATCAACACCATTTATGTTGATCATTATCCTCTACAGTATATGAATATTTACTTCATTTCATTCCATCATTTTCCTAAAAACATGGTGTAACGACCCAATCTTTTGGAGTAGTATATTAACTTACTCTTAATGATTTAATAGAGATGTTAATGGTTAATGAAGAAAGAGGAGTCGATGGCTTCATCCTGTAGAATCGAACTTTATGAAGCCCACTTATCAGAGCTTGGGAAGGAGGTGGCATCTTTGGGCTTCGCTTTGGACCAAGCCCAAGCCAAACTCCAGCATGTCAAGCATGAACGGAAACTCCTACAGGAGAAGTTCACGTTAGTAGGGATTACTACTAGGTCAATGTTATCTGAGCCTCCCTCATATTTTCTCACCATAGCACACCTTACACTTAGGTCATATGTCGGTGTTATAAGGGGCTATGTAACGAGACCCTAGCTTCTTTGTGTAATCCTTTGGGATGAATGAATTGAAATTTATTCCTTTAGTGATGTTTGTGAAATTTCAAATGTCCGGATAATTTTAGGATGTATGTTATTGATGAATTTTGAAAAAAGGATATTTTAAAATATTTATGTAAACCCTAAATAATTAATGATGTGTAATGATATTCAAAAAATAGTCTTCTGCAAAAGTGTTCAGTAAAGAATTTGGAGTCTAATAAGATCAACATAATTTTTGATGAATAGTAAATTATGAATAGTGATTTTATGCTTAGGATTAGTAATGTGACCAAATGGATTAGTAATTTCACTCAAATAAAGTTTAAATATAATTTAGACACCTATATTAAGTAATGTGATTCAATAAAATAGGTAAATAATAGTTTCATAAATTATTAGTAAAGTATTAGTTTTTTGGTGTGAATAGTGTTTTTAATTAAAAATTAAATTAAAAATATTTAGAAAAATAGTTTTTATAAAATGGACTTTATTTTTTAACTCAGAGCAATGATATTATGTTATGGTAATTTTTGGGGTTTTTTCTGAAAAAAAGAATTTTCAGTGAATAGTGTTTTTATTTAAAATTAAATTAAATATATTTAGAAAATTAGTTTTATAAAATGGAGTTCGTAAATGTAATTAGAGAATCAATATTTGGTTGAGGTGAAATTTTGGGATTTTTCTGAGAAAGATGAATTTTTCAGTGAATAGTAAAAATGCAGTTTTAGGGTTTCGGTATGATTAATGACACCATAACTGTGTCATGATGATGTCATGAGATATTTTAAGGGATTTCCGGACAAGGGTGATGAATTATTGTATTGGGGTCCCCATGTGGCCTATCTCCATGATAAATTCCATGGGAGAACACATGGTTTTGAGAAAAGAACTTGTGAGGTGTCCCTTGGCCATTAAGGCATTGTCCCCTCACTATCCCTATAAATACCCACCCTTTCGTCCTTTATTTTTCACTCCCAACTCTCCCCCAACAAATTTACGGTCTCCTTACCTCCCAAGGAGTCCTCTCAAGGTTCCCCCAAGCCTTCAAGGTCCAAACCTTTGAGTTTAAAGAGTTACGTTTTAAGGTAAGGGATCCGACCTCTCTCTTTCTTTTCATGTAATCTCTTTTATGTCATTCCTTTTATGCTACATGTTATTATGTGATAGGATGTTCTTTTATATTCCTCTTAATACCATTTTCATGTTTATATGATGAGAGATCCCCTCTTACTTTCATCATTTCGTTTTGTGAAAGTTTAAGTGACATCGTTAGGCTGCCGAATTTTTAAGGGATTCTTTCACCCTTCTCATTTTTCAAGTTCAATTTTCATGTCAAGTATTTAAAGATCCTTTTTTATGTGGGGGTATGATCTCTATATCTATCATACTGATCTATTATGATCATATGATGAGATTCCCTATTTAATCTTGTCTAATCATTTTTTATTGATGTTTAAGTGACGCCGTTAGGCTGCCGAAATTTTATAAGAGAAATCTTATTTTTGTCTTACTTCCATGTTTTTCATTTCAAATTGTATGTCCTTACCATTTCATTACCATGAATCATATCCCTTATATTCTTTACCTATACGTTTTTATAGATCATTTATGAGTGGGTGACCTATGTCCCCTCTCTTTTCAACATTTTCTAAAACCCTTTAAAAAAGTCGTTATGCTGCAAAATTTTCGTCTCAAAATGCCTCTCTCTTTTTCTCAAAATTATTTTATGTTATTATGTGAATACGCAAAGCTCTTATTTCTATATTGGTATTCACATATATATCAAAATGTTCTATTTTAAATTCTGGGATTTACATACATGAAACCCACTTTCCCTTTCCGTGGTTTTAAAGTGACATAAAGATCTTGTCTTTAAAGCAGTTTTTAAAACATTATGATTATGAAATGAAAACCATTTCTTTTATGCCATATGGGTTTTTTATGAAATTATTGATGAATATATATGTGGATCACATGATAATAAAGACATGTCAAGGGTGCACCTAGATAGCGCTCCAATGGATTGGGTAAAGACTTAATCTCTAGAGATGACTTGTTATACTGATACCTTGGTGAATAACCTTGGTAATTTTTAATGACACCCTGGGGATGGACCTTGGTGAAACAAAATGATTTTCAATATTAAATATTTCAGCCACATATTCAAGTTATGAAAAATGTTATTTTT
This sequence comes from Viscum album, assembly GCA_963277665.1. Classification (NCBI taxonomy): domain Eukaryota; kingdom Viridiplantae; phylum Streptophyta; class Magnoliopsida; order Santalales; family Viscaceae; genus Viscum; species Viscum album. The sequence goes on along the minus strand of OY728147.1, from coordinate 559,206,969 downwards.
ATTATGATGTATCTCCTGATTTTCTTTCTCATGCCTTAAAGTTCTTTTCATTTCCTTATTGAAGTATCTCAAGTTCATATGTAAAATGTTTCCCTTGTTTCCCTTACTGGGCCTTCTGCTCACCCTTTATTTTGATGTATGTCCCCAGGTTATGAGATGCAGTAATGAACATAGGATGAACTTAATGAAAAAGCCTTTCATGTGTTTTACGAAGAATGTTTTATGTTGTTTTCATGTATTATGTTCCTTGTTTCCAAGACACTAAAACTTAAAGGTCCTCAGTTCCGTGTAATGAAATGAAAGTTTATGTTATAAAAGGACGGGATGCTATAGTTGGTATCAAAGGATGGTTTATTTATTTGTGGAAATTAGGATATAAGAACTTTAGGAAGAACCCTATAGAAAAGTTTAAATATAGGAAAAATTCCTGGTATTTTGGTATGTATTTAGTAAGTAGTTTATCAAACAAATACATCTCTGCCTGGATACGAGCAGGTAGAGGCGGCTCTGGCACAGATGTACATAGGGTTAAAACCCAAAAACACCGCTTTGAGCTAGACTAGAAAGGGAATGGGTGCACGATATCGGGCCTTGCTGCACTCTCGGTTACGACACTCCCAGGAAATATTTTTGGTTAATCACAAGCTTTTTATGAATCATTATTAAGGAATTATAGAGAAGTGTAATTGTCTAACCATGAAGTCATAGTTAAAAGATTCATAAATGAAATATGTTTTCTCACTAAGGTTTTATTCTTTTAGAAAATGGTGGAAAATAGGAGGAACTGTGCCGATGGTGACCGCAATGCACCATGTGCTGACGGCCCTCCGATGGAAGCCGAAATGGAAACATTCATGCAAATAATGAACCAACTGACTCAGGTTACGAGTAATAACTTGAATCAAGATGAGAGGTCGACCTCACCACGAAGGGAACAACAATCTGTTGAGTCCTTCATGCATCAATGACCACCATCTTTCAGTGGATCTACTGAACCTTTGGTTGCAGAACAATGGATAAGCTCCATTGAAAAGATCTTTTCTGTACTCCTTTGTTCAGAACAAGAAAAACTCACCCTTGATGTTTATCGCCTAGAGGGAGAAGCTGATCAGTGGTGGTCACTGGTCAAAAACATGAAGCCTAGAGGAGATATGGAAGCTATGGAGTGGGAATAATTCCGGGGAATATTCTTTAACAAGTATTTCCCTTGTTCCATGAGAATGAGAATGCAGAAAGAGTTTCTCTAGCTGAAGCAGAAGGAGAACGAATCTGTTGGAAGCTAAGAGATGAACTTCACCCGACTTTCAAGATATACCTCTAGCTTTGTCATGGATCCATGTGGGAAGGTTGATATATTTTTTGGTGGACTAAGACCTCATCTGGGGAAGAATTTAGCCAACCGGGACTACGATATCTACAAGGAGATAGTGCAGAGTGCAATGAAAGTCGAGACGGAGTTTGGTGAGACACAGTGGTATCATAAATCAAATGACAAGAAAATATCGTTGGAGCCCAGTTTAGGGAAGACTTTTGATCAGGGAAGAGGTGGAAAGAAAATGCAACTTACCACATGCAAAAAATGTTGGAAGAATTATCCGGGGAACTGCTTCGTCGGAAGGGGAAAGTGCTACAAGTGTGGAAAAGGAGGCCATATTGCTTGGAATTGTAGTAGTGAGGTGAAGCCTCAACTCCCCAACACTAAAGACAGAGGAAATATGGTTCTGGCCTTACCTGATGTCCATTGCTTCAAGTGTGTACAGCTTGGGCACTATGCTAATCTCTGTCCAAATCCAAGGGCAGTGGAGGGGAATCACCATCAACCTCAACAAAGGCCAGGGGATCAAGGTCGTGCTTCATCTATCACAACAACTGAAGTTGACGCTCTAGATGACATGGTAGCAGGTACACCTGTTGTCCTCTCAAAACTAGAAACTACATTGTTTGATTCCGGTTCTACACATTCTTTTATTTCCTCCAAGTTGGAAAAGAATATAGAATCAATCCCAGAACTGCTTGAGGTTGAGTTATCATTCAAGAATCCAAGTGGGATTATCCATGCTTCAAAAGTGTTTAGAGGCTCTAGTGTTTACTTTAGTGAGCACAATATTATCGCAAATCTAGTAGTCATTCCAATGTTGGAATTAGACGTTATACTAGGGATGGACTGGCTCTCAAAGTATAATGCTATAATCAAATGCAGAAGTAAGGAAATCTCATTAGTCTTGAATAAACAACCTACAGTTATCTTCCAAGGAGAGATATACCGAACTGATCCATATCTAGAATCACATCCTATAGCTTTCATTATGGAGTTAATCAGTGATGATGAATAAGGAAAAGGGAGCATACCAATATAAGATGTTCCAATTGTTCAGGAATGCATGGATGTATTTTATGAGGAGTTACCTGGACCTCACCCAGAAAGAGAGGTAGAGTTCTCCATTGAACTCGTACCTGGATATCAACCGATATCAAAGACCCCATATAGAATGGAAAATGTGGAGCTAGAAGAGTTAAATAAACAACTCCAAGACTTGTTGGAGAAGGGGTTCATCCGGCCTAGTGTGACTCCTTGAGGGCACTGGTTCGCTTTGTGAATAAGAAGGATGGATCAATGTGGCTATGCATTGATTATAGAGAACTGAATGGGATCACAGTGAAGAACGGATACCCTCATCCATGAATTGATGATTTATTTGACCAACATTGTGGGGATCAATTCTTCTCTAAGATTGACCTTCGATCTGTTTATCATCAACTCAGGGTGAAGAAGGAAGATATTCCAAAGACTGCCTTCCGATCACGATATGGGCATTATGAGTTTACTGTTATGCCCTTCGTCTTGACTAATGCTCCTGCTATTTTCATGGATTTGATGAATATAGTCTTTAAGGACTACCTTGATAACTTTTTGGTAGTCTTTATTGATGATATTTTGATATATTCAAAAAGTCGTGAGGAGCATGAAGATCATCTGAGGGTTATTTTGAAAACTCTGCGGAAGGAGAGGCTCTTTGGAAAGTTCAGCAAGTGTGAGTTTTGGATACAACAAGTGGCTTTCTTTGGGCACATCGTAACCAATGAAGGGATCTCAGTTGACCCTCCAAAGAAAATGGTTGTAGAGGAGTGGCCTCAACCCACAACAGTAATTGAGATTCGTAGTTTCCTTGGTTTAGCGGGATATTATAGGAGGTTTGTGAAAAACTTTTCACGGCTTTCTAATCCACTAAACAAGTTGACTCGAAAAGGGGTTAAGTTCATCTGGACAAAGGAATGCGAGGAAATTTTCCAAGAGCTAAAGAAGAGATTGGTTACTACACCTGTGTTAACACTACCCTCTATCGGAGAAGGATTAGTTATTTTTAGCGATGCATCTTTGAAAGGGATTGGGTGAATCCTCGTGAAAAATGACAAGGTAATTTCTTATGCATCTCAATAGTTGAAGATTCATGAGAATAATTATCCTACGCATGATCTAGAGAAGGCGGGAGTTGTTTTTTCTCTAAAGATATGGAGGCACTATATTTATGGGGAGAAATGTGATATATACACTGACCACCAAAGTCTACTGTATATTTACACACAGAAATAATTGAACATGAGACAAAGGATATGGTTGGAGCTTATTAAATACTATGATTTTTCAATTCATTATCACCATGGAAGAAAAAATAAAGTCGCAGATGCGTTAAGTAGGAAAGACCCTGTTGTTATGGAAACAATGAGGATCCTAGGAGATCCCTTGATTAAAGATCTAGTAAAACTGGACATGGGAATTATAAGGAAAGGGACATCATCAACCCTATCCCAAATTATTTCTCAACCTTCATTACTACAGAAGATCAAGAAGACTCAAAAAGAAGATCCTTTGCTGCAGGAGAAGTGGGAGGCTATAAAAGATGGGAGGTTACCTAATTTCAATATTGATCAAGAAGGTGTATTGTAATTTCGTACAAGACTATATGTTCCATCTATTCCGGAGATAAATAAAGAACTAATGGATGATGCTCATAGCTCTACATTCTCTATACATCTAGGAAGCACTAAAATGTATAGAGACCTTCGTGAGCATTATTGGTGGGATAACATGAAGAGGGAGATTGCTGATGACACTTCAAGGTGCCTGGTTTGTCACCAAGTAAAGGCAGAACGACAACTTCTTAGTGGGGTATTACAACCGCTACCCATACCATTATGGAAGTGGGATAATATCACTATGGACATTTTAACTGGTCTCCCGAAAACATCCCAAGGAAACAATGCGATATGGGTTATTGTGGAACGTCTCACCAAGACCGCCCATTTTATCTCTATTTGGGAAGATTTCTCTCTGGATCAACCTGCCAAGATATTCGTGAAGGAATGGTAAGGCTGCATGGGGTACCACTATCCATCGTGTCTGATCGTGACCCAAGATTTACTTAAAAATTCTAGAGAAGTCATTAACATGCTCTGAATACTAAATTGAATTTTAGTACGGCCAGTCATCCTCAAACTGATGGCCAATCTGATAGGACTATTCAGACACTCGAAGACATGCTGAGATTATGATCAATGGAATTTAAAAGTGGATGGGGTCAACACCTCCCATTAGTTGAGTTCTCCTATAACAACATCTTCTATTCGAGTTTTTAGATGGCACCCTAGGAAGCTCTGTATGGAAAGCGATGTAGAACTCCTACTTGTTGGGATGAAACTAGTGAAAGAAAGCTTCTTGGGACTGATCTTGTGCAAGAGATGATAAAACATGTTCATTCCATCCAACAACACATAATGGCTTCTCAGAGTCGGCAGAAGAGCTATGCTGACAATTGTCGAAGGGACCTGGGGTTTTGTGTTGGTGACAAATTCTTCCTTCGAATTTCTCCATGGAAGAGAGTCAAGCGGGTTGGGAAGAAAGGGAAGCTCAGCCCTTGGTACATTGGACCCTATGAAATCCTTGATCGCATAGGAGCAGAGGCCTATCGTCTATCACATCCATCGAACCTAGCTCATGTTCACAATTTCTTCCATGTATCTCTCTTGAGGAAGTACATACTCGACCCTTCGCATGGACTGAACACAGAGGTGGTACAACTGGAACATGACCTCTCTTATAAGGAGCAGCCAGTGGAGATCTCAGACTGTAGAGACAAGGATCTATGAAACAAGACTACCCACCTTGTAAAAGTGTTGTGGAGGAATAATAAAAATGAAGAAGCGACTTGGGAGCCTGAGGAAACGCTGAAGCAAAAGTACCCTCACCTTTTCGACTAGGCCTAAAGTATAAATTTCGGGGATGAATTTTCTTAAGGGGGGAAGAATGTAACGACCCAATATTTTTGAGTAGTATATTAACTTACTCTTAATGATTTAATAGAGATGTTAATGGTTAATGCAGAAAGAGGAGTCGATGGCTTCATCCAGTAGACTCGAACCTTATGAAGCCCACTTATCAGAGCATGGGAAGGAGGTGGCATCTTTGGGCTTCGCTTTGGACAAAGCCCAAGCCGAACTCTAGCGTGTCAAGCTTGAACGGAAACGCCTACAGGAGAAGTTCAAGTTAGTAGAGATTACTACTAGGGAAATGTTATCTGATCCTCCCTTAGATTCTCTCACCAAAGCACACCTTACACTTAGGTCATATGCCGGTGTTATTAGGGGCTATGTAACGAGACCCTAGCTTCTTTGTGTAATCCTTTGGGATGAATGAATTGAGATTTCATACATTAGTGATGTTTGTGAAATTTCAAATGTCCAGATAATTTTAGGATGTATTTTGTTGATAAATTTTTAAAAAAAAGATATTTTAAAATATTTATGTAAACCCTAAATAATTAATGATGTGTAATGATTTTAAAAAAAATGGTCTTCTGCAAAAGTGTTCATTAATGAATTTGGAGTCTAATAAGATCAACTTAATTTTTAATGAATAGTAAATTATGAATAGTGATTTTACGCTTAGGTTTAGTAATGTGACCAAATGGATTACTAATTTCACTCAAATAAATTTTAAATATAATTTAGACACCTATATTAAGTAGTGTGATTCAATAAAATGGGTAAATAATAGTTTCATAAATTATTAGTCAAGTATTAGTTTTTTTGGGTGAATAGTGTTTTTTAATTAAAAATTAAATTAAAAATATTTAGAAAAATATTTTCTATAAAATGGACTTCATTTTTGAACTCAGAGCACCGATATTATGTTATGGTAATTTTTGGAGATTTTTCTGAAAAAAGAATTTTCGGTGAATAGTGTTTTTATTTAAAAATTTAATTAAAAATATTTAGAAAAATATTTTTATAATATGGAGTTCATAAATGTAATTAAAGAATCAATATTTGGTTAAGGTGAAATATTGGGATTTTTCTGAGAAAGATGCATTTTTTAGTGAATAGTAAAAATGCAGTTTTAGGGTTTCGGTATGTTTAATGACACCATAACCGTGTCATGATGATGTCATGAGATATTTTAAGGGTTGTCCGGCCATGGGTGATGAAGTATTGTATTTGGGCCCCCATGTGGCCTAACTTCATGGTAAATTCCATGGGATAGCACATGGTTTTGAGAAAAGCACTTGTGAGGTGTCCCTTGGCCATTAATGCCTTGTCCACTCACTTTCCCTATAAATACCCACCCTTTCCTCCGTTATTTTTCACTCCCATCTCTCCCACAACGATGTTCTGGTCTCTGTACCTTCCAAGGAGTCCTCTCAAGGTTCCCCCAAGCCCTCAAGTTCGAAACCTTTGAGTTTTAAGAGTTACGTTTTAAGGTAAGGGATCCGACCTCTCTCTTTATTTTCATGTAATCTCTTTTATGTCATTCCTTTTATGCTCCATGTTATTTTGTGATAGAATGTTCTTTTATATTACTATTACTGACCTTTTCATGTTTATATGTTGAGAGATCCCCTCTTACTCTCAACATTTCGTTTTATGAAAGTTTAAGTGACGTCGTTAGGCTGTCGAATTTTTAAGGGATTCTTTCACCCTTCTCATTTTTCAAGTTCGATTTTCATGTCAAGTCTTTAAAGTTCCTTTTTTAATGTTGGTTTATGATCACTATATCTATCATACTGATATATTATGATCATATTATGAGAGACCCTATTTGATCTTATAAAATCATTTTTTATTGAAGTTTAAGTGACGCCGTTAGGCTGCCGAATTTTTATAAGATAAATCTTAGTTTTTGTCTTACTTCCATGTTTTTTCATTTCAAATGTTATTTCCTTAAAATTTCATTACCATGATTCATATCCCTTATATTCAGTCCCTATACTATTTTTATAGATCATTTATGAGTGGGTGACCCATTTCCCCTCTCTTTTCAACGTTTTCTAAAACCCTGTAACGTAGCCGTCATGCTGCAGAATTTTCGGCTCAAAATGGCTCTCTATTTTTCTCAAAATTATTTTATGTTATTAAGTTAATACTCAAAGCTCTTATTTCTGTAGTGGTATTCACATATATATCAAAATGTTATATTTTAAATTTTAGGATTTACATACATGAAACCCGCTTTCCCTTTCCGTGGGTTTAAAGTGACATAAAGATCATGTCTTTAAAGCAATTTTTAAAACGTTATGATTATGAAATGAAACCCATTTCTTTTATGTCGTATGGGTTGTTTATGAAATTATTGATGATGATATATGTAGATCACATTATAATAAAGACATTTCAAGGGTGCGCCCAGATAGTGCTCCAATGCATTGGGTAAAGACTTAATCTCTAGAGATGACTTTTTAGACTGATACCATGGTGAATAACCTTGGTAATTTTTAATGAAACATTAGGAATGGACCTTGGTGAAACAAAATGATTGTCAATATTAAAATTTTCAGCAACGTCTTCATGTTATGAAAAATGTTATTTTTATTATGATGTATCTCATGATTTCTTTCTCATGCCTTAAAGTTCATTTCATGTCCTTATTGAAGTATCTCAAGTTCACATGTAAAATGTTTTTCTTGTTTCCCTTACTGGGCTTTCTGCTCACCCTTTCTTTTGATGTATGTCCCCAGGTTATGAGATGCAGTAATGAACCTAGGATGAACTTAAAAAGAATCCTTTGAAGTGTTTTAAGAAGAATGTTTTATGTTGTTTTCATGTATTATGTTCCTTGTTTCCAAGACACTAAACCTTAAAGGTCCTCAGTTCCGTGTAATGAAAGGAATGTTTATGTTATAAAAAGACGGGATGCTATACATGGTCCCATAATTATTTGGATGTTATTAAATTATTTGATGTATCTGGTAATCCCATAACTTATGTCTATTATAATTCACAATAGTTATTGTATACTCATCCACATAAATCAACGATTAAATTTAAACCAATTAGATGGGTATAGAAAAATATATAGAAATATCCAAAAATATTATACTAAATTAGGATAGGAAATTAGATATCTAAAATATTAAATTTATGAATATTTATTCCATCCTTATTGGAATTTTTTTATCATGTATCACTAGATCATAATAGCCAGTCCATTCCCATATGTGATTCTTAATATATGTGGCATGATATAATGTTGTAACTATTATTGATTGCATTCGTGGTCAAAATATATAAATAATTTCATCAAACAAGAAAACTTTCCATTGATAAAATTTAAATGTGTCAATTTCATGTAAATTAAAAATAATTATATCAAACATTGAATAATTATGATGCATGAAGTGTTAAAAATATATGATCATGGAATGCACACAATTTATCCTCAAACAAATCAAAATTATAACATAATGATTTTATCTCAATATGAAATAAAGAAGGCCCTGCTTAATATATTTCTCTTTTGGACTCCAATGAACAATATCGTTTTTTTAAATTTCCATTATTCAAAAAGGAAAAAAATTAAAGAACAAACGATTAATCTGGATAGAAAAATATCAGAAAACCCCCATGGCATGAGTTCATAGGAACCATCCACATGTGATGAAATTGGAACCCTAAAAGGCTCGAAAAGAAACACGAATTTAAAAATCATACATTTACTGACCATTAATAGGGTCAAGGCATTATAGTTGGTGGTCAAATATAGCTGAGTCCTGATTGACTCTAGTGATTAATTTCACAAGTGATATGTAATAGGTGTGTCATGATCTAAGGCGATTGTCGATGGCACCACATGATGTCATACAATCTCTAGTTCGTAGAGACGTCACAAGCTCTCTATGAATCCCTCCTCTCATATGGCATGAATGTGGGCCAACATGGTGAGTCAGTCAATGAATACACTGATGGAATCATGTCCCTTGAACGTACGTGGTATCCCCATCATGTAGTCCATGGATAAATCATCCCACTTCCATTCCAGCACCTCAAGTGGCTAAGCAAAGCCCATAGGTACCTGATGTCGGACCTTCAGTTGCTGACAAGTGAGGCATCGTGAGATGAAATCCTCCACCACTTTCTTTATCTCCATCCACCAATACAGACTCCATATGACTTGGTACATCTTTGACAAACCAAGATGTACCGCCAATGGGGATGTATGAAACTCCCTCAACACCTCTCCTTGTAGAATCACTTGTACTTTTGTGCGCCCCCTAAAGAGGATGACGTACTCCCCACCTTTAGAAAATCCATCCAGATCCTATCCTGAGGATATCTAAGCACCTCAGTCCTTGAAGTCTACCTCCCATATCAATTCATTCTAAACTCTTTGAATGATTGGGGGAGTGAAAGTCATAGACTACAGGTAAGATGCTCCATCTCTATCCCTGAAGGATATCTGCAACATGGATAACAGCTATGTCGCCTCACATAGCATCTATAGACTAGTCCTCCTACTAATTGTGTCACCTACTAGGTTACCTTTCCCATGAGTTTAAACAATCTCAATGCTAGAGTCCTGGAAGAAATATATCCCTCTATGATGTCTTAGGTTCATTCCATTGTGTGAGAAGATATACCTGAGACTCTTGTTATCGGAGTAAACAGTAAAATGTTCACCGATGAAGTACTGCTGCCACATCTTTAGTGTAAAAACCATTGCTTCTAACATCAGGTCATTGGTAGCATAGATCTGCTCATGATGTCTCGACTTCCATGAGTCATAGGCAATCACTGCTCTATCATTAATCAAAACACATCCTAGTATGGGTTGTGATTAGTTATAGTAGACTACATACCCCACGCCCTCTTTGGGTATCCTCAAGTTGTGGGAACTCACCTGTCTCAACCTCAGCTCCTAGAAGTTCTAGTGGAAATTTTCTGTCCACATGAGTGGTTTCCCCTTCTCCGTCAAATCCTTAAATTATGTCGCAAATCTTGAAAATTCTAGTATGATTCTCTGATTGTACCCATCCAATCCTAGGAAGCTTTGTAACTCGGTCACAGTCCACTATGGCTCCCCAGAAAGCATTGCCTCTGTCATTAACGGATCCACTACAACTCCACCATTCGAGATAACATTCCCTAGGAAGAGGACTTCTCATATCCATAACTGAAACTTTGAGATCATCCCATAAAGCTGGTGGACTCAAAATGTATCCATATCAATCTATTGTTGTGTGGTGTGCTCATCCCCCAACAATGTGTATATCAAGATGTCATCAATGAATTCCAACACTATTTGATTGGGGTAGGATGGAATATCCTATTCATGAGTCCCATGAACACTAATTTGGAGTTGGTCATGCCAAAATGAATCACCAATAAAACAATGTGGCCATACCGGCATCTGAAGGCCATCTTATGTATGTCTTTATCTCATAATCTAAGATGATGATAGCCTAATATGAGGTCTACCTTCGAAAACCATTGTTCACCCTTCATCTGGTCGAAGAGATCATCAATCCTAAAGAGTGTATACTTGTTTTTCACAATCACCTAGGTTCATGCACCAATAGTTGTGCAATGCCTCAACCTCACTTCTGCCTTATTGGAGAACCAAATTGGGGATGACCATGGAGAAATATTTGGCCTTATGACACCCTTCCACTGCATGTTTTCTAGATGTACCCGCACATTATGAATCTCATTAGGAGCTGTACAATAATATGGTGTAGATATTAGTGATTTCACAACATACTGAACGATGACATTGTATAACTCGTAATGAGGAGGTACTCCTAGAACATCCTCATGAAATACATCAGCATACTAGTCCACCACTATAGTATAGCTCAGACTCCTCACTGCAATTTCTATTAGGTAAGGGCTTTCCAACAGATGAGTGATCGTCTGCACCCTCCCACAAAAATGACCTTCATATGCTTCAAAGGTTCCCCTCTCACCGGTGAAGGAAGTATTGGTCCCATCCTCACAGACACAGAACAAATTTTTCCTCAAATAGTTATTCTCAGAATCGATCATTGATAACTATCCCATATCCAATATGACATCGTAAGGAAACAACACTATGACTAGAATATCCAAGCCAAATCTCTCACATCCTAGAGTAATCTCGCACTGTCCACATGAGTGTGGGATAATCGAATCCTCTCCCATGGGAGTATCTAATCATTAGGATTGATCGAGTGGTTCTACCTGAATATCCGAGATCCAAACGATAGTCATGGAGATGAATGATTTACTGGAAACTGTGTATATATGTATTGTAGCTTTGGTGGAGTAGAAAGAGATCATACCTTAAATAATATTTGGAGAACCATGTTCATAGGCCTCAGCTACCAGAAGTTGTGCTCTTCTCTATCTAACAACTCCCTGTGGTTGGGGTGGAACACCTGGAGGTGGTGGTGGTAGTACCGCAAATCAATGCCCACTACCTACTACATCGCCTTCTCCTCTTCTACATCTTCCACTCTACTATCCTCCTCGATCATGTATCTACCTCTTCCTTGTAGGTCCCTCCACTGTCTGCTGATTCTCGGTAGAGAGTGTCAGGATTTCACAATCAATGTGGCCCTACACGCCGCATTTGAAGCATAGTCTGCTCATCTACTAGCCAGCCCTAAAATATGAGTTCCTCATCTCCGACGATGCATCCTAGGGTCATCCTCCAGAAGGTCTAGCCCACTTTGACCTCTGCCTTATCTGCCTAATTGATTTTGTAAATGACTCAGCTACCTATCATCTTGTGGTGGCTCTATCCATCGGTGCCTACTTAGCCAGGAATCTCTCCACCAATAATGCTCACTCGTGTGGTCCATCATCCATCCGTATATTGATCGATATCATTGAAATTATGATCACCTGATGGAGACCCTTCTCAAAGGTATGGTCCCTGAAGAAAATGTCATGTATCTTTTCAGTGGAGTAGCATGAGATGTGAGTGAATTTCTCCTAGTACAAGGCTACAATCAGGATTCCATTTTGTAAGCGTTGGAGCTATTAAATATGCACAGAGTGTAGTGTTATTAGAACGAACACCACCCTAAGAAGGCTCTTGATGTATGTCCAGGTGAGGGTCACCTCATCATGTAACTCGAGTGTCATGTGCCACCGTCTCCCTATCATGCCCTGGAAAAGGATTGTATCTATGATTATCATCAACTCTATCGGAGCCCCAACTAGGAAGAAAACTATAGCCACACCCTCATGCCAGTCATCAACTCCATGGAGATCCATCTCACCTCGAAACCATAGAGACTTGTACCATTGGAACTCATGCAACACGCTCAGTCGGTGTGAACCATTCCTTAGTGGGGCTAGCGGAAACAGCTGCCCAATGGGTAGTGGTGTTATTGCTGCACCACCCGATGTTGCTATAGTTGTTAGAGAGATATACATTGAAGCCTCATCACTCGGTGGACCATCACTGTAAACTCACCCTGTAATCCCGGATGGATATTTATGCGTAGACATTCTGAAAAGACAATGTTGTTCCTCGGTCAAATGTTATTCATGGGGAGTTAACTCAAGAGAGATATAAATTAAAACATTTTCAAAATACACACAATCAGTTTTTTCATGAACCAATTAAGAAATTAGAATTATGTGTCTTGGTGTATAGATACATCGACTGCCGAACAAAAGCTGGCCTCCCTGATCTGAAACCCACTCTCAAAACAATTAACACTATTGATCTATTGGAATGTTAACAGTCCTAGTTCGTAAGTATAACCGACTCGTCTAATAAAAAATTTCAGGACATGTCCCATGGGTCCCATACCATGACTACCTGAATACCAACGTTCATAGGCCATAGGTTGGTGACTTGCAATGAAAAGGAATGTCCCTTAATGTGGGAATTCATTTCCTTTAAACAAGCAAACACTCATACCAAGAATATAACATGATGAAAACCATGTAGTAAAAATGTTGTAGAAAAAGTGTGTATTGAACATAAAGAGGATGAAATTCAATCCCTACTGAAAGTAGACAACTAAAATAGAAAATAACTCTTAATATCTTCCACCACAGATCCTACATGAAGGGTAGTTACAACTTGTCTCTGTACCTCTCCATGTCTACAAGTCTCTTTAGTGTACCTCCTGGTCCTAGCTCCCTAATATCACAGCCAATCTGTTTGTAGTCTGTACAAGTAAAAAAAAGGTGTGGGTGAAGCCCATGCAGGGCTGTGTAAATCAATAACTTGTCAGGACCTGAAGACCCCGGATGGTCTCTCATTATTCCACAGAGGAAAAACATCAATTCATGATCTCAATACCAAAGTACAAATCAAATGGAAGCTCACACAAAGTATTCTAATCAAAGTTCAAGAATAAAAATAATTATCCATATGCTATATCATTTTATTCAACTAGAAAGTTACTCAAATAAACCAAAAAATGATGTTTCCATTTTCGATCTACACAGGGTCGTATGTCACATAACCATGATGGGATGCTCTTAATCTGGTCCTCATCGGGTCATGCCCATCTGATCCACACATGGTCGCTAGAATGATGATCCACACAAGGAAGCTATGATGATGATATAGACTGGTTCTTTATGATGTTGATCCACACATGGTTTCTATTATTTTTATCCACACAGGGTGACTATGATGTTGACCTATAAAGGGTCTCTCTTCAATTTACAGATAGCCACAGGATTGCCAGCACCCGATGTGCATTAGTTCCATTGTATCTTCTCTTCAAGATATTGGACACGCATCACCTTCCATGACATTTCACAATGAAGTAAACCTAAATACAACCATGTCTTAAGGGTCCCAAAACGAAAAATGCCGGGTCAATTAGAAACTCAGTCTGAGAGATATAAGCGTATTAGTACCGAGGGCCCAGTTTGACTCAGGTTCAATCAAACCTGTCTGTCCTCAAACAGTCACCAAAACTCAAGTGAAGTATATCAAAATGAACATCTAATTATAAGGAATATAGTATCATAGAGGGTTATTCAAAAGGATGTCTGGTTTGTGAGATATAGTCTTTTAAGCGTATATGGGCGGAAATGCTTCTGGGTCCGGTCTGACCCGGTCGAACCAACCCGACTCGCCCTGACCTGGGCCAACCCAACCCGGTTCGGGTCGACCAAACCCAGTCAAGGTCTTACTCAGGGCTGCCTGAACATGTTGGGCTGGCCCGAGTGGGTTGGGCCACGGCCTCGGCCTGTTGGTCCACTGGCTCGACGCATTGGACTGTGTACCGGCCCGGCCAACCACGGTTGGGTGGGGCCTGCCGGGTGACCAGACATAGTGTCTCGCATAGTCCGCCAGCCGGGAGGCCACCTTCCTTCCATAAAGGGAATCCTTTCAGGTTATTTATCCGGAAGAACCACATGGCATCCCCTATTAGTTGGACCAGTGGGGCACAGGTCCCCTCCGTCGTGGCTCGATCTTGCAACTTCCTACCACGGCAGACAATCGCGCACCACCCAACTACAATCGTGGCAGCCCGATGTTAGCCGCAACACTATTTCATGTGGCGCCTCTATGCACTGAATCTCCTCTACATCTAGTGATAGCCAACCGTAGCCGTCGACGGATCTGTTGTGCCTACCGGGCTTCCGCGAGAAACTCGGTGAGCTCTGGTGGTACATATTCCCTTCTAGTTCTGCCTACTGGACTCCCAGGATGTCGTCGTCACTATATGATTCCTGGATTCAAGATTTCATCGAGATTAAAATCCAACCTCAAAGAACGCTACAAGAAATGAAGTGGTCAAGGGTTCATGCCATGTCCCTTTTGCATGTTCCCTCCACGTTAGCAACATATATAGTGGTTATTAAATAAAAACATCAATTAGATAATGATTAAAACCTCCTTCAAATCTCCTGCAACAACCTCCATCAATTTCATACGAATCATGGAAAACCACATTTTGGTTGATCTGTGTTCAACATAATTTTCAAGAATGGTGAAACGAGTCAATAATTTATTACAATGTAATAACAACACCTACCTCATATTCGGAAGAGATGACATGGTTTTGGAGGATGAATTCAATGTTTTATGAAGCTGTATGATTTTTTCATTTACAAATCGATTCCTTCAACATAGTCGTTCAAGAATATATTATAGATTGGTAGAAGACTCCATGACACTTCATCAGAGGTTCCCCTCATATGTGTCAAAAATCCTAGCCAAAAATTCATTTCAATAAAGGGGTTGGGAGATTAACGCATCGTAAGAATTAATGATGTTCTTTAAAGAGTTTTAATAAATGTGCCTCTTAACTCTCAATCGTGTGGTTAGACAACAGATGATTCCCGCCATTAAGTGGATTGAAAACCTTGATGTCTCACAACTGTTTCTCAACAGTTGGTAGAAAAATTAAAATAAGAGTTTTATTTTAAATTTTTATTCTCCAAAATGCCCGCAATGGTATCTTTTTCAACAAACCTACACCGGTCCAAGTTTAGCATCTCATAAGCGAAACATGTTGTTATAGAGTCAACAGTTACATCGTATTTCAATTATGATCCCCGGTTCAAAATATATAAATTCTCGCTCATACGTTTACCGAACGTACCTTAAAAATGATCAAAATTCCGTTCTGAGCACACAGGGCATCAGAATCAAGCACCACCATTTTTCGCTGACTTGTAAGAATAAAAAATAATTAAATAAAATTATAGTGAATTTTCCGGACATTATTGTAAATGTTTCATGTTACAATATAATTTTTTATCGACATTGATTATAATTATTCATCTCATGATGAGAAATTACTATCAACCTCTTAAATTCATTATAATTTTTTTCTCCTCTATTTATTTCTAGAAAATTTATTTTCATCATTTCATTATTCTATTTCTATGTAATAAATATAACGAAATAATTCTATGATGGAATAATACATTGATTTTATATCTTCCCTAGAAATTCTATTTTCTATATAAATATTATTAAGGAATGTTTCCATGAATGATTATTACACTATCCTTTGATATAGATATTTGTTATTACCAAATAATGAATTCATAAAAATGGAATAAATGGAAATTATATTCATATTGTGAATAAGTTTCATTTTTATTTATTTAAAAAACATTGAAACAAATATTTCATTTAACATATAAATCATTAACAACATTTCACACTTTAATTATAACTCAATCAATTTATGTTTCTTCTAAAATTTTCCAATTATATTTTCTGTGAAAATGTTTTCCATAATATTTGGGAAATTTAACTTCTTTAAATATTTTATTTTAAAGTATTAAAGGGTAATTTAATCATGAAATGTGTGAAGTAATACTTCAAAGGAACATTCATCATTGATAACATACATGGTTGTTTATTATATTATCATATGGATGTGATCCAATGATACTAAACTTATTATTTTTCTAGATGGTTTTTATATATTATAAAAATAGGTTTCTAAAACGTTTCTCTATTCCAAAATATATGTTATGATTAAATGTTAATGTTACTGGTTTTGATTTACATATGATATTCTATGAAGTAGTATTTATAAAACCTATTTTTTAAAAGGATATGATATGATTAATATTTTCGGAAATTTTGGATCATATATATATGATTTTAATTATATGATTTTTGGGTCTTAAAATACATTACCATCCAAAAAAATTCTAATGATGGATAAATGATGAGATTAATAGGGATTTAATGATGAGTGATCCATCTTTAGTAATGTACAATGTCCTGTTTATTGTTTTGGGAGTTAACCTTGATTAATATGATTGGTTTGGGAGTGAACCCAATCCGCTATCATGGTCATGGAACTGATCCTTCACTTCTAAGGAAAATATTTTCTGTTCTTATGTGGGTGCCACAAATATCTTTGTTATGCTAATGTTATCCAATCATGACTTATTTTCATTCATTCTATTCTGATTGATGTATTATGAACATCATAGATATATTTCATGACTCAATATTATGATATATGACATGGAAAGTATTGTTTTAAATCATTATTAAATTATTTTGAAACCATTATACTCATTTTATGTTTATGTAATATTTATTATCCCATGATTTTATACATACAGATCATCTATGATAAACATTTTTTGGTTTCCATAACCCTGGTTATGTAAAATGTTATAATGATGGATTTTTCTATAAAAGGGAGATAAATATAAAGAACATAGTGGGATTTTATGTAGATTTATTATGAACAAGAATCTTATATATCAATTTTTCCATTATTTTTGTAAATATACAATTCTAGAATGGATATGTATTGAATTCAATGAATAATATTAATATAATGTGTAATAACTATGTATGAAGATAATGACTAACTCTTTAAGGTATTATAGAAAGGCATTGCTACCTTTGGAAACTAGTACGATAAAACATTACTGATATCCCTTGTGAAAATATGATGTATCGGAGAATGACCTATGTTATGGAAAAAGAGTATGGTTTTCCTCAAAAAATATCCATGAACGAATAAAAAAAATTATTTGATTTTTAAGTAAATTATTCATGGGTAATACACCTAAAAAATTGGTTTTATTATATCTCATCCATCATTTTTGTTCATAGTGAGTGTACCCTTATCGTGATCCTCTGTTCTAACTCCCATGGTATATTATTGGTTTAATTCATATTTTCAATAAACACAATTTTTTTAGGATATATATATTATGATCATTAATGATAGTCGATTTCATAGATTAAAATGAATCAGTCATGATATAAACATCCTATAAATTATGTTCAATTATTATGTTGTTCCCCAATATTTTATTATTGATTACACTATTCCATTTGATGTTATTAAATGGTTCTAATATAATGTAATACTATTAATTATAACTAAGATAGTATATTTAATGATTATACTCTTGATAAATTAAATTATTTGGGATAAATAATAAAAAATATCACTAAAATTCGTATGCATCATTCCTAAGAAATAAGGTTTTATGTATTTCCAAATGAGAAAATGAGGGAACGAAATTCTATTGGGTTGTTTATAAGAAACCCCACACATTCATTTAATGTTATTCCTATCACACTAATTTCATAAACATTGATCAATACCATTGAGAAATATTTTTCATTTCCCATTCTCAAAGAATGAAAAAGTCATTTTTTATTATTGATCATTTGGAATGCGATACACATCAATGGTGGACTCTAATAAAAATGGAAGGAAAAATGAAATAAATTACTCCGTTTAGTAGGATTTATTTAAAATATTAATTTTTTATAATTACTACCCAATTATTATTTATACCAAAGTAGATATTGAATTATTTGAGTTGATGTTGAATGATAATTAGTATTTTGTAAACAATGAGGAATATTTTAGAAGGCCTATTTTATATACTTCTTTTATTATCATCTAAAGCAAATGTAAGGTTGATCAATCCATCAGTACATTAAAACCCTCTATCGAAACAGAATTAATAATACAGAACATCAATAACTATGAGGAAATTTCTCTATTTTCTATAATAGTGGAACTGATTATTGTATTATCCCATGAATCCCTTAGTGTTGATAAGAAAACTAATATAGAATATGTATGATAATAAAAAAATTGTGGATTAATGAAGTTGATCCATATTTTATGTAAATTGAGTGGATGGAAACATTAATGAAATTTTCATAATGTTACTATAAATTTTTTTATGTGTGGAATGTATAGTCATAACCCAATTGAATGATCAAGTAAATAGAAAATGTTATTTATTGATGTGAATAGATAGAATGATATATATCATACTGCATACACAATCCATTATTTAAAATGAATGTATTATGAGAATTTTTCTACCCAAAGCTCAAATCTATAGGTTAATGATAATGGTCAACAACAAAAAGCCCTTAATCTGATATGAAAATGAAAATCTCATATGATCACTAATTTAGATGAGGTTTACAGTAATGACATAGAGAAAGGTAATGTTACAATAAAAAATAAAAAATAATAATATATTATTTTATTTTTGACATACCATCACTATTAAATCTAAATAATTTCCTATGGGTATCATTGTACATCTCCCTTGATTATGTGTTCAATTAGTAGTGAAATGTCATAATGGCATGATTATCACATCTCATATCTGTTGTTTATTGTTGTTTATTATTATTGTAATTTTGATATTTAAAATCATTCTATTATTAGTATAGTAAATTTTAATGTTATATTAGGCATATATTGACATTATCTACATAAATACCACATCAATTGCTATGGAATGGATGTTTTATTTTAAATTCTGACTGATATATGATCGTATATTCATATGATGATAAATGAGAACATATGATGGAAATTAAATTCATCAAGTAGGGTTTTGTTCCTATTAAGATGGTATGTTTATCATAAATTTTGTTATATATATTTCCATGACTACGTATCGATGGGAAGAATTGAGTTGTAGGAATTAAAGATGGAATTCTTGGCGAATCGTCAAATGACATTTCTTCCACTAAGACAATCACCTTTTGGTGTACATTTTTTTTATGAAAAAACGTTTTATTAATTAAACTCTACATTTACAACCAAAAACATAAAATTATCAAAATTGTGAATAAATCTCCACTACCTCATATTTATGAATTATTTGAAAAAATTTGTGAAGATCAGTACTTTTCGACGATTTACCTTCATTTTATATATCAATAATTGATGTTCATGAATGTAGACATAAACAAGATAGTATATTGTAAAATGTATTGAAAATATAAATATCTATGGAATCCATTATGTATTAGTAATGTCCCAATAAAGTCCATGGATTTTTTGAATAGAATCTATAGATTATAGGATTATTGTTTGTTATTAGTTTGAAAGACAATGATCTTATATATTTAATGTGTGAGGATGAGTTTGAAGATAACTTGAGTATTGTACTAAACAACCTAAGGAAGGATATTAAGTATGAAAATTATAAAATTTTGATTTATGGCTAAAAGTTATTCATTTGTGGGCTATATAATCTCAATAGATGGTAGATCAGTGGATCTATCAATGATAGAAATTGTTGAATGTTGTCGTAAAAAAAACGTGCTTGATTGAGATATATAGTGTTTTTGATTTGGATTTAACGTGTGGAAATATTATAGTGAATTTATAAATATTATGATTACATAGAATGGAGCCATGATCCATTGGAAAGATGAGTGTGATTATAATTTCATCAAAATGAAGTGAAGGTTAGTCAATTTAGATGGTCATAAATTACCCTATACTGTGAAGGGTTTTTGATTTTTATGATTTATAAAAGAAGATGTTGAAAGTTGTTCACATAAACAATGATACAGTGGTAACTAATACATCATTAAAATTTAAGGGTCCTAAGAAAAATAACCCATGTCTTGACATTGAGTTGTTTGTGGTAAAACGTTTATTTAAAATATCATTTAATTAATTTAATTGTGAAATCCTTACAATAAATTATTATCATAAAACATAAAATTATATGTTCACAAAAATTTACTTGAATATGAAACTAATAGTATGCCAGGAGGATATTAATGAATATGAATTCCTAAAACATTATCACCTTAGGATGTCAAACATGGTGGTTGATGTTTTCAGATGAATGGATAATGATTCTAATGACCCATGATTGACATATATGTACATTTCATTGATTTTGAGGAATAAATAATATATTAAAAAAATAGACAATCAAATACCTCATTAGTTTAGTGTATTTGGAAATTGGGAAACATAAATAACTAGTTCATAAAACAGCTTTATAATCACTTACATTATCCTTCATAAATAAAATCCCTTGTTTTGACATCATAATTAATACACTTTATCAAATAACATGGAAATGAAACATAAAAAGGGGTGTGATCCGAAGATGAGTAAGTGTAAATAAATGTTGTAGGTGAACATAAACATAAACACAAATGCAATGAAAATCAGATCATAACATTATAATATAATTCCTTACATATCATATGAAAACATAAGTCATAATGAAAATAATGTATCAAAATCTGTAGGATCTTAACATTAATATATGGAATGAAATTGTTCCATACACATAATATATAACTGTATGAACATGTATAAAAAATAATAGGATCAGTCAATAAATTAACAACATTAAATCTGTCCCTTTTTTAAATATATGGACATGGAAACCTTGCCCACTCATATAATTATGAATATGAAAAACCAGATCCACTAATAGAATTATGATCATGAAATCAAGATAATAAATAACATACAATCCTAATGATGTATTCATCATTGCCTATGTAACTATACGAATATATAGGTCCAAACCATCTCATGGTAAAATCATTCATATGTGTTCCACAGAATCCTAAATTACTCATCATCACATAACATAATGAATAAAATAGTTTTTTTAAAAACATTCAATTTTAAAATAATACATAAAAATGAATGGATTTCATAATTTTCATTGAATAATAAAAAATTAGATTCCATATAAGTTTAAAAACATTCCCCTCATAAGTTTTCTGAATATATATTAATAAAATTGGATTCCTAAACATCGGTCCATTATAAAATAATACAGAAAATATGAATTTATATCATAATTATAATTCCATATTTAACACAATAAACCATAGTAGTAATAGGGTTAATACACTTGAAACATATCCTTATTAGTGAATGTCATCTTATATGGAAAATTATTTTGATATATACTGGAAATTGTTTCATTAAAAAATATATTTTTTTCACAAAAACTTCCCTTTGTTAAAGAAAAATAATTTCAATTAAATTATCCGTGAAATAATTTAGCAGAATAAACATGTTATGAAATAATAAAAACCATTAATTCTGTCTATGTTAAATAACATTATAATTTTTCTTTTAATGAAAAGTAAGAAAATACCTCATTTGGAGAACAAAGGAAAAATTAATTTCTATCCATTTATTAAAACAAGAAATATTTCTAAAAATTACTTTAAACATCCATAAGATAATTATAAATAATTTTATGAAATTATTTTTATTAAACATTGACATGGATAATACATAGACCATCGTAAATACTTATGTATAAGAAATATCGGATAATAATTGGATTGTGAAATTATCCTTTACCAATTTATAATCATTTGAATCATATGCATCATAAAATAAATAAAATTATATAAATATTTAAATATAAAAACCTCAAAAATAATAATCATAATAACAATAATGGGAAACATAAACAGAAAAATGATATATGTGGGGTATAAGGCATATGTCCTAAAGAAATAAATGTGATTCAAAATGATCCATTACCGTATGTCATAAATTCATTGTATGTATCCGATTCTCTTATATAATTATTTATATAATTTCATTCATATATTCTATAATTATTTTAATTTTTAATGATATCATATATGATCATATTATTATCTATTTTTAGTAATATTTCACGGTTACTCGTCATTGGGATATTAAATGCTTTATTTTCATATGCATGATTTTAAGAATATGTTAAATGTAACCATCTTTTCTGATTTCTATATAATTTTAAATGATATTAAAATAATATATAAAATATTTATTCATTATATACATTTATAAAATCATGCATTAAGGAATATCTTGTATAATATATTGCATCATATCTTGGATACTGTAGGTCATATATATGCACCAGTGATGAAATCATTTCAATAATTATGAAATGGAAGATATGTGCATTATATATATGTTGTCACAAAATCCATATCATGTTATATATTAATTACATCCATCATTATATTCATCCATGTAAGGTGGTGGTGAATAGAATATTACACCACATCATGAAGATGGCAAGCCAAGCGTACAAAGGTGTGGTTATTTTATTGTTCATAGGATGGATAAAAGGTGGAATATGGTTTTTCCTTAACTATAAAAAATATCATTGTATAATTTATAATTTCTACTTTTTATTATAATGGAAAATACAGTCGAATATGATGTTTAATAAGAATGAATTCTGAAAGAATTGGTAAAAAAAATTCCCACATCTTTGATGTGCTCCCTATGGAACACCACTTAAGGGTACTAGTGTTTTAGATTAGAAAATAATTGAATCAATATAATTTTACGATGAATGATGAGAAGGAAAAATTATACGGTATTTACATTCATGGAGGCTCAATGTGATGTTAAGCGGTGAGGGTGGATGTCCCTTTTTATAATTGAGCTCGGGTGATATTTTTGAAACACTAAATTTATAAAATTATAATAAACTCTAAACATGTCCAAAATAGTACATAATTTCCTAATATAATATATTTTATGATTTATTGTTTTAAATTCATAAAAATAATAATTTTTAGACATTTTAATATTTCATTTTATAACATATAAATTAGTTTTATCTATAATTATTCACATTTAATTTTAACAACGGTAATGAATTGTTCAATAATAAAATATTTCTATTTGAACTTATTTGATAAAAATTTGATAATAAATGATTAATATATAACATTTTATAGTTTTCCATAATTATTTTATAATATTTAAAAATATTTATGATTCATAGATAACTTAATAAAATCCAATATATTTCAATATAATATTTATAGTCTAATATATATCGTTGAAAATCCTACATAAAAAATGTTATACGTATTAAAACAAGAATTTGAAATTGTTAACATCACATTAAATAAAACATTATATGTGCCATAATGTTTTCAATATTTACAAAAATGGTGTATAACTAAACTAATGGATGATTATGTTAATCATATACTCGACCAATAATATTTGGTCATGTTTATGGTCTATTATTGGATATTATGATTTTAATAAAAATGATCATTCATTTTACATAAATTAAATTATTTATGCATCATCAATGTATAAGCCTTCTAGGAAATTATATATTATCAAAAAAAAATCAATAAATTATCATGATAAAGAAAAAAATATTGAAAATGAGTCTACATAGTATAATTTTTCTTCTATAAAACCTTATTTAAAAGTGATAATTATTTTAAAATTTGAGTAAGCCATATTTAACTTTTCATAAAATAAAACATATTAAATGTCCTAATATCATCCAAGTGGCTTCCAAATGGAATAAATTAGTCCCAAGGATGGATTAGGTTGATAATAAATCATCCAAATATTTTTTTACTTGTTTAATGATAATTTTACAATATTATATATAACCTTAATTACCAGACATTCCTTTTACGATATTGTTAAATAATTAATTAATGTAATATTCATAATTCCAAAAATTAAAATAAAGTAATTTAAATAATTTATACTTAATAATTACAAATATGTATTCCAATTAAAAAATATCCAATCAAAGAAGGCTCAGTGATTAATTTTAAAATAATCCTGTTGTGGGAATTGAAAAAAGGATTTTAAAAAGTAAAAATATTTCAAATTTTTTTTATTCTTTTACAACAAAACTCACTGTAAAATTCTTTCATATGATCAAAATTATACTAAATGGAAAAATATATTAAAATTATACATTAAAAACAATAAATAATTTAATTTATCCATATAAATGTTATCAATGACAGAAATTATTTTCAATAATATTTAAGTATATTTTTATTATTAATCAACACATAAAACATATTAAAATAATATAAAAAATTAATCCAATGAAAATCCTTACATACCATATTCATAGAATAATTTTATTTTAATATATATAATATATAAGACTGTCTAAAACTAGATTTAAACTTTTTGTTTCATCAAGAGGAAATAGATTTTTATTTTTTAAAAAAATACTTCTTTAATCCAAAAAACATAATTAGATATTATATCATGTATATAAAAAATATAAGATAAAATTTACACATTATATTGAATATAATAAAGTAATAAAACAATAATTAAATCCATCCAAATGGATTTCATTAATTTAAAATGTCTCATTTTTACATTTAAATAGTTTCTTGGAAAAAAGATAATATTGTTCATATCCGCCATTATAAAGTATATGTTATATGGTAAAAATTTAATATTTTGTTTTTAAAAAAAACTCAGTATTGCATGAAGTGAAAACGTATCATATTGATGCATACAACAGAATACATCAATGAAATAAAAAAATAATCATTATAAAGAATATATATCATAAAACTCTTTGGAATTATATTATACACCATTTAAAATTAAATTTCCCTTGATATTTCCCAGGGTTATAAAAGTATTACTACTTGAATTCTTCTTTCAAAGTAACCCACATAAACATAATGAATAATAAAATATGCTTTGACAAAAGGAATGTGAAAAACATAAAATATACCGAAATTCCCACTTAATTAGATTAATAACTAGGTAAACATATGTTTAAATAAAAAACAATCATATGGAAGAAATATTAAACTATAATGTTTTTATGGAGAGTGATAGAGATCATCATAAGGTGAAAGTTAACAGTCAAAATCCCTAAATCTACATGGTCAAAGGGTCCACCTGATTCATCTGTTAACAAGGTAATAATATTTTTTTATTCATGATCCATTACATATAATTTAATACTGAGAATTAATACTTAATTCATTATGCATATTCTCCTCCTTGCGTGCTACCTTGGAAAAATTTCACTCCAAATCTTATTCCAAAAAATTAAGGTGAACTTGACAAACCATAAGAATTAGAAGATCATGATACCCATATATTGAATGATAGTTCATATCACCTTTCATTATCAAAAGAATAGTTTATAAAAGTTATAAAATATACATAACCCCACCTATATTGAGATTATAAATTAATCTAACAATAATTATCAAATTCTTAACATATACTTTATGTAAATTGGTAACTATAGAGTTCATCAGAAAGTTGAAAATACAAATCATTACAAAAAGGATCAATAATTCATCTTAATAATTATCCCCCATATATCAGAACGTATATCTTGTGTATCAATTACAAACATGTGAACACTACCATAATGTATTCTCTTTAGTTATGGAAATATAATAAATTAACACATATCATTATTTAAGAAATTCATTTCTTCTTATTGAAATGAATACTGAATATATTCATTTTTTTTCCAAAATGATTTATACTTTATCCACTATATCATAACCCTATGGACTTGAAATCCATTATTAATTCATTATAAACAATAATAATGAAATTTACTTATTAAAATACAAAATATCATTATCCAACCATTATTATATAAACATAATGTAAATATTAAGGGTCACATTTACCTTAATCATGTGTTCTATAAGTATATCACCTTAGACTTGAATTAATATTTTAATTCCTTATTACTATTCAAAATATGAATTCCAATCCTTAATGAAAAACGTATATTGAAAAAAAATATTTCATGACTCATATAACATAATATCTTATTTTCGATTCATATAAACCTCAATAGTGCATCCTTATTCTTAAACCATTACTTAGGATCCATCACGTAGCCTTCCATAAAATATGTAGCAACTATTAATTTTCAACAACCATAATATAACCATTCGTTTTAGGCTAAATTTAAACTATAATTGTATAACATCCCATACCTCAAATTTTTATTTTAAAATCACATTATCATCTACAATATATAAAATACTTGTACTACCTATATAATTATTTTTATTAGATTTCCACTTAGGAAATCAGTTTTCATTATTCTCATACATTCCAAATATAAAAAATTAACTGTAAACTATGATCCATCTAGTTATGGTTATTGACTAGGACAAAAACGTAGTGTGTGAGGAATAAAAATAAAATAAAAAATACACTTAATTACGTTAAATAACTTATATTTCTTTAATCATTCATATTATAGATTTATTCCATGGTTTTTCATGATTATCAATAAAACCCTAGGATTGTGATGTATACTAAGGCACATCATAAGTAAATATTATGAAATATCCTTAGAAATATATCTTGGGATCACACTAATTTTTTTGGATCATAGTTTCTAAAGGATTACTAAACCTTCATGTTGATCCCTATTATAATACCCCAAGCATGACATTAATCTACATTAAATTAATTTTTCAGAGTACATAACACATTAAAAAAATAGGATCCCGAAGACTATATATGTTTTTTTTAAACAGGAAAATATAAACCCATAAATATAATGTCATCTATATTTTCTTCAGATTTATCCATTAGAACATGATCCCATTTTTGTTACATATTAAATAATACCCTTCATCAAGTCATGGAGAGAAGAAACATAAAAAGTGGTCAGATTAGATGCTCAGAAAGGGTAAACAAGGATGATATGTAAACACAAACATGACCATAATGGTAATGAAAAGGATCATAAAATTATAAGATAATGCCATGAATATCACTGGAAAACATAAACAATAATGAAAAATAAAACATCATAATACATAAGATATTAAAATTAACATATGTACGGAAATTGTGGCATACACATAAATTTATATCATTAAGAACATGTATAAATAGTAACAGGTTCACTCATTAAATTATGGACATTAAATTAGGCCCTTGAATAAACATATATACATTGAAACAAGGTACGCTCATTAAATTATACACATGAAAAACCAAATCCAGACATAAAATTTCCCCCATGAAATCAAGTTCACGTATAACATAAATACCTTATGAGTTTTCCATCATTAACCAATTAACATAATTGCGATATAAGTCCGACACATTTAATAAATAATTTGTAAATTAGTTTTCCAAAAACACACAAATTATTCAACATATCAAAAACCAAGGAATAAAATAAATTTACTGAACCTTAATCCATTATTAAATAATTCACATAAAATTAATCAATTTCATACATATATTTCTATATTAAACAAAGTAAACATAAATAATAATATGGATGATGTACATGAAACATATCTTTACTAATGAATAGAATCTTAGATGGAAAAATAACTGTGATAAATATATTGAAATTGATTCTCTATGAAAATATCATTCCTTATCCAATTTTTCTTTTATAAAACTCAGTTCACATTTA
Organism: Viscum album; assembly: GCA_963277665.1. Taxonomy (NCBI): domain Eukaryota; kingdom Viridiplantae; phylum Streptophyta; class Magnoliopsida; order Santalales; family Viscaceae; genus Viscum; species Viscum album. The sequence goes on along the minus strand of OY728147.1, from coordinate 559,178,763 downwards.
TTTAGACAAATTTTATTTAAAAATATCCTTGAAAACATATAATGTAATTTATTTAATGAATTAGTAAAAAAACCTATTCGATCATTTCAGTTAAACAATATTATTCTATTTTTTAACCACAAAATGTATAAAATTTCTACAAATTGAAAACAAAATAAAAATTCATTACAAAACTGTGTAGTAAAAAGTAAAATAAAATATTTAAAATGACCTTACACATCCAAAAGAAAAATAATAAAAAAAGTTATGAAATATTTATTATAAAACCAGTATACGGGTGATTAATAAACACCAGTTAGTACTTAAATTAGACAATTTTAGATAATAATGATATCATGAAATTATCCCTTATTAATTTTTAGTTAGTCAAGTCATACAACCCATTAAATAAATAATATTATATTATTATTTTAATTTAATAACTTTTTCAAAATTAATCATATAAAAAATCATGGGTAACATAATAATCACAGAAAAGAAATAGGTGTTGTATAAGTAATATGTCCCACAGAAAAAAAGAGATCGAAAATAATCCCTAACCTTAGGTTTAATATGCTTTATATTTCATTGAACCAAGAGTATATTGATTTAAATAATTTCTTTGAAAAATTATTTAATCATAGAAAATTTTATGGTAGCATTCATGATAATATAATTATCCATTTTTTAGTGTCATTTCATTGTTCGTTTTATTCATGTATTAAATGCTTCATGATTATATGCATGTTTCATTGAATAAGTTAATGTTCTCCATCATTGGTCATAGTTATTTTAATTAAAAGTTATATTAATATAATATATACAATATTTATTCATTACTTATATTTATATAATCATTATTAGAATATCTTGTAAAATTAATCTAATCTCATCATGGAGAAGGTAGGTCATACGAACATAGAATAAGCGATATCATTGCGTTAATTGTGGAATGTTAAAAATGTGCATTGTATATATGTGGTTATATAATGAATAATTTTTTTTATTGAGAAGATATGGTTATTATTTCAATTATTAAATCCATTCAAGTATGGAGGTTTTGACGATCATATTACACCATAGCGTGGAGATGATTAGTTGTACGTACACATATGAGAGATTTCATTTTTCATAAGATATATGGTAGGTGGAATATCAAAGATACATAATTTTAATAAAATCTACATATATAAGTGATATTATATTTATTAATTTAAAAATTAAATAACTCATGATGAAGATGTATAAAATTAATGAACGTTTGAATAATTGGTTGAAGATATTACCTCTTACTCAACGATCTCCATCTAGACCTCATCTTAAGGTTATGAGAGTTGGTATTTTGAGAATACCAGAACACATATAATGTCACTATGGACATATATAAGTGTAATATGAATGATTTTTCTAATAATGACGGATTTAGGTATGTTAATAGCTGAGGGAGTAGGTTTCCTTTTATTATTGAGGTGGGGGCACATTTGATAACACAAAAAATATTAATTTAAAATAAACTCAAACCACTTCCACAAACCTAAAAATGTCCTTATTTATAATATGATATGAGATAAGGTTATAATATCATAATCCAATAATATTTAGAAATTTATTTATTTCAATTTAAACCTTATCATTTCATTTTACACATAAATATTCTTTTTTAATTTTGACCATGTTAAAAAATTGTTCAACACTAGAATAGTTTAATATTTTATTATCAAAAGTCAATGTGAAAATAATTTAACAATGAGAATCATTTTTGTGTAAAACATAATTATTTTATATTTTTTAAAATATATATATTATTTTTAAATACTTTAATAATTATTTATTCTGGAAAATATTCAATTGTGTCATTTTGACACTATTCATTTAATTGATTTTTAAAAAACATCATGATAAGATATTAACCTCAGAAAAATATTTATATAAATATATATGTTCTAATTGTCATCCAGAATATTTTTTTGATATATTTATTATCCATTTATATATTTATTTTAGAGTTTTACTAACATTAATTTGATAATTCTATTCATAAAAAATGACTACATCAGTTTTCTAAAATTATAAAATTTACTTAATTGATGTGTAAAAATTAGAAATAAAATACGATGAAAAATAGAAATAATTATATTATAATATATATCAAGTAAAATGAATTGAAAAAAATATATTAATTATTAAAACATTAATGTGACAACTTTACCTTCACATTAAATAAAATATTGTAATTGTCACAACCATTTCCATATAGAATCAAATAGTCAATAACATGAAAATGTGATTATTATGGTCATGATATACTCAAAAAATAATATTTGGTCAAGGTATTTGGTATTTCAATGGTTATTATCATCTTAATAAAATTTATTTTCTATATTTTTCATCAATTAAATAATTTCTCTATTAATAATGTTCTATTAATTTATTGTTAATATTTATTTCAAAAAAATTTAAAATATATTTTTTTGATGAAAAAATTTATATTTAAAATGTGTAATTATAGTCTACTTTAGCTTTTGTATTGCCTTATTAAAAATGATATATTTATAAATATTTGGGTAAGACATATTTAACATTAATTTAAATAAAACATATTAATTTTATTTATCTCATCAAAGTGTCTTCCAAAGGGTAAAATTTCAACCAATGTATGTATAATGATGAAAATACCTCATCTAATACTAATATGACAAATTATAATGTTATGATTATAATATTATTATACCCTTAGTTACCCAATTTACAATTTTTACATTGTTAAAAAATTATTTATGTTACAAATCATAATGAAAAAAAATTCTATTTATAAAATATGTACCTATTGATTCCAAATCTTGAATACATTTTTAATAATAAAAATACATAAGATGATGTATCTAATTTAAAATTAATCATGTAGTCAGAATGGAAAACATTTATTTTCATGTTAAAAAAAGAATGACGATTAAAATGTTTTTATGTCCAAATTCATGGTAAAATTAATTCTAATTACCAAAATTATACTAAATGATGAAAATTTATTATATTTGTAAGTTAAATACTTTTATTAAAAAAGATTATCCACATAAATTATTTCAATGAAATGTTGTTTTATATTAAAATTTCGTATATTTTTTCTATTAAAAAAATAGTTAATATTTTATAATAATATTAAAATAAAAATAAAAAGTAAATTTTTATATCCAATTTATAGTCAAGATGTTTATTTTGTTTAATATAATATCTAAAAGAATCTAGAACTGGATTAAAAAACTGATGCACCATCAAAGGGTGGAAAATCTTCTCTTTTTGAAGAATAGTTCTATTATCATAAAAATTTAATTTCTTCTTATATTGTAACATCCCAGGTAAGTAATTAATAATAGATATTCTTGTCTATTCCTATTAATGAATTAGATAGTGTTTTAGAGGCTTAAAATGAAAATAAATCCAATCTTAAGCATGAAAGACAGTAATATTTTTTAAAAGATTGTCTTACTGCCTTTTTATGGAAAACCATTTTTAAATATATCTTTTGACAATTTTATAAGCTATGTTTGTCAAAATAAACTTATTCTTTATTATTCAGACATCAAAATTTACTTTGTGTGAATTTTTTGTATTTTTCTGATAAAGTTCATTTTTTAATGAATAGTGAAAAAATGTTGTATTTTAATTCAAAACCTCTTTTTAATCTAATTTATTTATATTATTAGATTATCTTTTGAATTGGTTTTAAAGTTAAATTGGAATATATTTTTACCATTTAATCCAATGGTGGTCATTGGAATCAATTTCTCTTTGAAATTGGACTTAAACTAGTGTAAATATTTTGATACTTATTGTTTCATAAAAACATGCTATTTATCATGACAGCAGAAATTAATTATTAAATTAAAAAATGTGACTTATATGTTAAGGAAAAACATCAATTTTTTATGAATAGTGAAACCAGTAAGTGGTACTTAAAAACTGATTTTTCGTTTAAATGAAATTCTACCACCTCTGTGTTTTGAATTTCAAAAATCTGACATACATGGTTGTCATTAAGAAGTAAAATGTGGTTCAATGGGATTAAAATATTTTTTGGGTGAATAGTAACTTATTAAGTTTTAAATCGTGATTAGAGGTAATTAGTGTAGTTTAAGGTAAAAATAGTGTTTTAATAAAATGAGATGAGCTTGACACATGTCCTACCCTTATTATATGTGTCAGGGCCGACCAAGAAAATCCATGGGTCAACTTGGGGACCCCATGAAGCCACTTTGGTTGGGAAATGACATAAATAACTTTTTATTTAATGTTAAAGTAAAAATGACACAAACATGAGATGTTTTACTAAAATAATTTTTACATGGGGTTATACGAGTCAGATTTTTTACTAAAAATATTCATTAGAAAGATAAAAATATTTCCTACATCATGATTTTTTTTTTATAATTTTTAGACATTAAATTTATTAAATTATTTATGACATCATGATGAGGTAGCGATTACCTCATTAATAAAGGATTTAAATAAAATGTAAAGATAATGTAAAATATAAGACCTAAAGATGTCCAAAACCTATTGGATGGGTGTATTTCGAACCCTTTTCACCTTACCCTATAATTATATCAATGTGGGACCTTTTGAATCTGAAACTCTTTTAAAATAAAGTAACTTATCTTTACTTTCCAAGAGTGCCCCTCCTCTCCTCTTATAAAAGACCCCCACCTCTACCTCCTTACCCACACTTCCTAAGCATTTGGATTAGCCAACCTCTGCCCATTTTGTCTCTCCACTTTCCTCTCTTACTCCTTAAAGCCTCACTTTGGTCAGAAGTCTTCCCAAGGAAGCCTTTGAGCTCAAACCAAATGGAGTTACCCGATTTTACGGTAATGTCTTCTTTTGAGTCCTTTTGTTTTATGTTGATTCTCCAACCCCCTAAACTCTTTTTATTATTTTCATTTGTAACAACTCCAGTATATTAAATATACTAGGATGTTTTTATAAGTAGTATTAAAGATAAACTAACACACACCTACATCAAATGGTTAAAGAACATACTGATTCCGTGGATGGCGAATATCTGCCTCCCGAAACGATGATTGTTCAACATTCATTTAACACCTTCAAAGGTGGCCATTAAGATGACAATATATTTATATATGATATATAACATGTTTATATTTTCCTCAAGATTATTTATTTTTCATTTTGGGCATACCTTTATGGTTTCCATTATGGGTAAACGCGATATCTACATTTAAGGAAGTGCGGACTACCGCCCCCTCAAAGCGATTTGATTCGTTAATTCCATATGTGGGATGTATAAAGGATGTATTTAAAGTTATTATATATGATGTTATACTGGAATTATAATATACCTCTCATTTAGTTTTAATTCCATTAATATGACAAATAAATGAAAGTAGCGTTCATGCGTATGTACGGCTTACCGTCTCCATTAACGGTGCATTTCATTTCTTATCCCCAAATGTAATGTACTATTAAAAGTACATGTATATAATGGATATATATGATGAATGATACATATAAATGATGAATATAATTCTGTAATTAAAATATACATACCTCTCATTTAGTTTTAATTCCATTAATATGACAATGAAATGAAAGTAGCGTTCATGCGTACGTACAGCTTACCGTCTCCATGAACAGTGCATTTCATTTCTTACCTATAATTGATTATTTAATATTATAAATAAATGTATATGCCTGATATATATGATATATATGATATCCAAATCAGGAATGTCATTCTGGATATAAAGAACCTTTGACCACATGAACAACATGTAATTGTAAGAAGTCCACTTTCGACTTAAGAACCAAATATCGACCAAACAAACATTATTAACTTAAATGAATAAATAATGTTTATAACATGGTATAAAAGTAATAATGAACTTGAAAAGGTTCATAAGCAAGTAGAAATTAACTTCAGTTTATTATTCAGGAAATTAAAGAATGATCGAGTCAGTTCAGACCTGAGGTAAGGGACTTCGTCTCAATCTCCTTTCATTGAGGCATGTTTCGTTTTATACACAACTATCTTTTATACGGTGTATAAACCCCTTAGACTTTAACTTTTATACAAAATGAATCTTTTTCTACGAAGCATTTTACTATACAACAAAAAGGAATGTTTCTTTTAACGTATGTGGTGACAACGTCCTTTTCCGCCGCCACGAGTATTATTTGGTCTTTGGCTTCTTCAACAAGCCGTAATGTTTTTAAAATAAAATAAATACCATATACTCATTTATGTATTTTGGTATTGAAAATGGTTTTGATAAAATATTATATTATGTCAATATATTTAAATGATATATTGTGATTGAAATGTAGAAATTTTATCATTCCTTTATATTGGTTTTATGTTTTATGATTTTATATTGGTACTTGGACATTTGACGGGTGGTTACCTGATAAACCATATGACGGGTGGTGCCGTGAATACCAGGAAGGGTGGTTACATTATAACCTCCAATGTATTGGGTATGGAAGTCGGCCGTATGGCTATTCCATTAAGTATGTATGGAAGTCGGCCATATGGATATTCCATTATGTATGTGTGGAAGTCGACCGTATGGTTATTCCACTTAAGTATGTTTATGTCCCAAGTTACCTTTATATGTTATGTGATCTTTTTATGGGTTTTATGGTAATAATTTTGTTACAAAAGGATAAGTAATGATCTTTTATTCAGTGAATAGTATTTTACTACTTCATAAATGTAAAAAGTATTACTTTGATAATGTATATATGGTTTACTTGTTGATTTGATAAAATAACAGTTTTCATTCTTTGTGTATCTCTTACTGAGCTTTTTATGCTCACCCCAAGTTTTTTTTTGAAATTTTTTTCACAGGACGTAATGTGGAATAGGTTCAAGGATGGGATCAAGGGAAATTCATGCTATCTAAAACATGGAACTAGAAATGTTTCTTTTTAAGGGTTATTTTATTCTATGTCAACATAGTAGAAGTGGCTACTTTGTAGTCTTTTGAGATGTAATAGTTATGTTCTAGTTCTCTAAAACTCTAAACCTGAAAAGATCCTCAATGTGAATTATTCATTTAATTCAATATTAAGTAAGGTTTAAGGCCGGGGCCTTATAGTTGGTATCAAAGGGAGGTATACACAACTTTAGGAGTTAGAAAATTGTTAAATTATAAGTTAATTTATGGTATGAATGAAATGATATAGAATTTAAAGATTACCATGTCGCTTCGCCTAAGATATTTCTGTGTTCAGAATGGTTTTCCACAGAGGAAACAAAGAAGCTATGTTGGGACGACATCAGGAGGAAGAAAACCTTCCAAATCAGCAACCTGAGATGTTCGTAATTGGAACTGAACAGTTTGTTGCAGTGATGGCACAGTTGACTCTGGCTATAAATGGTGGTTGTATCCATGCACGAGATCATCCAGATCAACCGCAGAGGAACATGTCAGTGGTGGAACATTTCATGAGGCAACATCCCCCATCATTCAGAGGATCATCTGACCACGTGCAAGCTGAAGGGAGGATTAAAGCACTGGAGAAGATTTTTGATGTCATGGGGTGTTCAGAACATCAAAAGGTTAGTCTTGCTGTTTACCATTTTGAAGGTGAAGCTGATCAATGGTGGTCTATGGTGAAAAATATCAGGGATAATGATGAGATTGAGGATCTTCACTGGGACAAATTCAAAGGTATGTTTCTTGAGAAATATTTTCCTCTGGTGGTTCATATTAGGATGGAAAAACAGTTCCTAGAGTTGAGGCAGGAGGATGATTCAGTGGCTATTTATGAAGCAAAGTTCACTCGATTGGCAAGGTATGCTCCAAACTTCATACGAGATCTTTATAGTAAAATAAACCGTTTTTACTCAGGGTTAAAGCCAAATTATCGAAAGGATTTAGCTTCTCGTGAGTTCAAAAGTTATAAAAAACTTGTTCGATGTGCGGAGGTGGAAATGGAGTTTGCTGATGATCAGGTGTTCTATGACAAACAACAGAATAAGAGGTCTAGTTGGCAGGAAAAGGGGAAGAATTCATCAAAGAAGCAAGGAGGTAAGAAAACCAAATATCCATCCTGTGAGAAGTGTGGTAAAATGCATCTTGGAGAATGTTTATCCAAGTCTGGTAAGTGCTTTCGGTGTGGTAAGTTTGGTCATATTTCTCGTAACTGTAAGGAAGATGATCAAGCATGCAATGAAAAGCCAGCGGTAAGATGTTTTAAGTGTAATGAAATGGGTCATTATGCAAATGAGTGTCTAACGAAGAACTCGACTGGGGGAAAGCAGCCAGATCACAAGCAGAAAGGGGTGGTGAAATCCTTTGCAACAACTTCAGAAGATGTTGGGCCATCGAATGAAGTGGTGTAAGGTACACTGTTTGTTTGTTCAGATTATGCCAATGTGTTGTTTGATTCAGGGTCTACACATTCTTTCATTTCGGAGAAGTTATCTATTAAATTGGAAATTCCATCTCAAGATATGAACCCTAAACTTATGGTAAAAACACCAGGAGGGAACGTTGAGACAAAAAGGAATTATAAGAACCTTCTTATCCTTGTCTGTGGAAACAATCTACCAGCAAACCTTATTGTTTTTCCTCTAGTAGAGTTTGATGTAATTTTGGGCATGGATTGGCTTTCTGTTTATCATGCTAAGATTGACTGTAGAGCTAAAATGGTTTCTTTTCAGAAATATTTTCAGTTTGTGTACAAGAATGAACCCTTGATTTTGATAACATATCAGGAAGTTGAGAAACTAGTAAAAGATGGAAATGAATGTTACCTTGCACATATTGTTGTAAATAAAGGAACTGTTCATATTAATGATGTGCTAGTGGTAAATGAGTATTTTGATGTTTTTCCTGATGAGTTTTCTGGTGTTATTCGTGATCGGGAAGTTGAATTTACTGTTGACTTAGTTCTTGATTCTAAGCCAATATCAAATCCGCCTTATCGAATGGCTCAAGTTGAACTTTTATAGGTAAAGAAACAATTGCAGGAGTTATTAGATAAAGGTTTCATTCGACCTAGCACATCACCATGGGGTAATCCTGTCTTATTTATTAAAAAGAAAGATGGCACAATGAGACTTTTCATTGATTATAGAGCCTTGAAAAATATTACTATTAAGAACAAGTATCCTTTGCCTCATATCGATGATTTGTTTGATCAGCTCCAGGGAGCTCAGTATTTTTCGAAGATTGACATGAGGTCGGGGTACCATCAGTTGAATGTAAAAGAAGCAGACGTTCCAAAGACTGTGTTCTGTACTAGATATGGCCATTATGAATTTGTGGTTATGCCTTTTGGGTTAACCAATGCACCTGCTGTATTCATGGACCTTATGAATAGAATTTTCCATGAGTTCTTGGATAAGTTTATGGTTGTTTTCATTGAAGATATTTTGGTTTCTTCTAAAAGTAAATAGGAGTATGAAAGTCATTTAAGGGTTATATTGCAAACCGTAAAAGAAAAGAAACTATATGGAAAATTCAGAAAGTGTGAGTTTTGTTTACAACAAATTTCTTTCATGGGTCACATTGTTTCAAAAGATGGCATAACTGTTGATCCTACTAATACAAAAGTTTTTGAAGAATGCCCAAGACCCACAAATTTAACTGAGATCCTTAGTATTCTTGGTTTTACAGGTTACTACCGAAGGTTTGTTGAAATTTTTTCACAGTTATCTAGTCCAATGACTAAGATAACTCGTAAGGGTGTTAAGTTTATCTGGACAAAATAATGTGATGATACTTTTCAGGAGTTGAAAAGAAGATTGGTGAATGCTCCAGTTTTGGCACTTCCTTCCAGGAATGTCGAGTTTGTTATATACAGTGATGCTTCATTGAAGGGACTTGGATGTGTCCTTATGCAGAATTATCAGGTAATTGATTATTCTTTACGTCAGTTGAAAACTCATGAGGGAAATTACCCTACACATGATTTGGAATTAGGTGCTGTTGTCTTTGCTTTAAAAATTTGGAGGCATCATTTGTATGGAGTAAAGTGTGAAATATATACTGATCACAAAAGTTTAAAGTATATATTCACTTAGAATGAATTGAACATGAGACAGAGGAGATGGCTGTAATACATCAAAGATTATGATTGTACAATTAATTACCATCCGGGAAAAGAAAATAAAGCGGATGATGCTTTGAGTCGAAAAAGTAATGCATCATTAGAAATGTTGCATTTGGAACATGATCCTTTTGTTAAAGATTTGATTAACATTGGCATAGATGTTGTTGGTGCAGGATGTTCTTCTGTTTTGATTCAGGTATCATTGAAATCTTCTCTATCAGACAGAATCAAGAAAGCACAGAAGCAAGACAGTGAGTTGCAGAAAAAGGTAGAGCTGGTTCAGAAAGGTATGTTTCCTAAATTCAACATTGATAATGATTGTGTTTTGAGGTTTGGGAAGAGATTATGTGGGCCTTGTGATTCACAGTTGAAGAATGAGTTGTTATGTAAGGCTCATAGTTCCCCGTTTTCAGTTCATGCTGGCAGTACTAAGATGTACAGAGATCTGCAGGAGTATTACTGGTGGGATGGAATGAAAAGGGATATTGCTGATTTTAATGTGAAGTGTCTGGCTTGTCAGCAGGTTAAAGAAGAGTGGCAGTTACCGAAAGGGATGCTTCATCCTTTACCAGTGCCAGAGTGGAAATGGGAAAACATATCCATGGACTTTGTTGTCGGATTACCGAGGACATCTCCAGGTAATAATGCAATCTCGGTTATTGTTGATCACTTGACTAAATCTGCTCATTTCCTTGCTATACGAGATACCTTTTCCCTAGATCAACTTTCCCGTTTGTATCTTAAAGAGATAATTAGGTTACATAGAGTCCTCTTTCCATTATGTCTGATCGTGATCCCAGGTTTACTTCTAACTTTTGGAAAAGGCTTCAGAAGTCGTTGGGTACTGAATTAAATTTTAGTACAACTTTTCAGCCGCAATCAGATGGGCAGTCAGAATGAAAAATTCAGACCATGGAGGGTATGCTACGAGCTTGCTCGATGGATTATCAGGGAAGTATGGATCAACATCTTTCTTTGGTTGAGTTTTCTTATAATAACAGTCTTCATTCTAGTATACAGATGGAACCATTTGAGGCATTATATGGGAAGCGATGTCGAACTCCAACATTTTGGGATGAAGTGGGTGAATGGAAGCTGATGGGACCATAAATGGTAGAAGAGATGGCAGAAAAAGTTCAGTTGATTCAGAAACACATGAGAACAGCTCAGAGCAGGCAGAAGAGTTATGTAGATAACCGGAGGAAGGATCTATCTTTCGAGGTTGGTGATCATGTTTTTCTCAAGGTTTCTCCATTGAAAGGTGCGATGAGATTTGGTAAGAAAGGAAAGCTGAGTCCAAGGTTCATTGGACCATATGAAATTTTGGAGAGAGTTGGATCAGTAGCATACAGAGTGGATTTAACTCCGAGTTTATCTCAGGTACACAATTTTTTTCATGTTTCGATGCTGAGAATGTATACGCCAGATTCATCTCATGGTTTGACCCCAGAGGTAGTTGAGCTGGAAGAGAACCTCTCTTATGAAGAACAACCAGTCCAGATTCTTGACCGAAGAGATCATGTGTTGCGAAATAAGGTAATCCACCAGGTAAAGGTTTTGTGGAAAAACCATATGGTTGAAGAGGCAACATGTGAATCTGAAAATGCAATGAGGGATAAATACCCCACTTATTTGATAAGTAAATAAATTGCGAGGATACAATTTTATAAAGGGGGGAAGGATATAACATCCCATGTAAGTAATGAATAATAGATATTTTTGTCTATGCCTATTAATGAATTATATAGTGTTTTAGTGGCTTAAAATCAAAATAAATCCAATCGTAAGCATGAAATACAGTAATATTTTTTAAAATATTGTCTTACTGACTTTTTATGGAAAACCATTTTTAAATCTATCTTTTGACAATTTTATAATCTATGTTTTTCAAAATAAACTTATTCTTTATGATTGGGACATCAAAATTTACTTTGTGTGAATTTTTGGTATTTTTTCGATAAAGTTCATTTTTTAATGAATAGTGAAAAAATGTTGTATTTTAATTGAAAACCTCTTTTTAATGTAATTTATTTATATGATTAGATTATATTTTGAATTGGTTTAAAAGTTAAATTGGAATATATTTTTACCATTTAATCCAATGGTGTTCATTGGAATCAATTTCACTTTGAAATTGGACATAAACTAGTGTCAATCTTTTGATACTTATTGTTTCATAAAAACACAGTATTTGTCATGACATCGGGAATTAATTATTAAATTAATTAATGTGACTTATATGTTTTGAATTTTTTAAAATAGACTTCATTTTTGAATTTGGAATATCAAATATAGCTTAGGGTGAATTTTTGATATTTTTCTGAAAAACATCAATTTTTGATGAATAGTGAAACCACTAAGTGGTACTTAAAAAACTGATTTTTCATTTAAATGAAATTTTACCACCTCTGTGTTTTGAATTTCAAAAATCCGACATAAATGGTTTCCATTGAGAAGTAAAATTTGGTTCAATGGGATTAAAATAATTTTTTGGTGAATAGTAACTTATTATGTTTTTAATCGCGATTAGAAGTAATTAGTGTAGTTTAAGGCAAAAATAATGTGTTAATAAAATGAGATGAGCTTGACACGTGTCCTATCCTTATTGTATGTGTCATGGACAACCAAAAAAATCCATGGGTCAACATGGGGACCCCATGGAGCCACTTTGGTTGGGAAATGACATAAATAACTTTTTATTTAATGTTAATGTAAAAATGACACAAACATGAAATGTTTTAATAAAAAAAATTTTACATGTGGGTATACAAGTAAGATTTTTGACTATAAATATTCATTAGAAATATAAAAAGATTTCCTAAATCATGATAGTTTTTTTATAATTTTTAGACATTAAATTTATTAAATTAATTATGACATCATGATGATGCAGTGATTACCTCATTAATAAAGGAATTAAATAAAATGTAATGATAATGTAAAATCTAAGAAATTCACATGTCCAAAACCTATTGGATGGGTGGATTTCGAACCCGTATCACCTTACCCTCGAATTATATCTTTGTGGTACCTTTTGAATCCGAAACTCATTTTAAAATAATGTAACTTATCTTTACATTCCAAGACTGCCCCTCCTCTCCACTTATAAAAGGCCCCCACCTCTACCTCCTTACCCACACTTACAAATCCTTTGGATCAAGAAAAACCGGCCCATTTTCCCTCTACACTTCTCTCTCTTACTCCTTAAAGCCTCACTTTGGGAAGAAGTCTTCCCAAGGAGGCCTTTGAGCTCAAACCAAAGGGAGTTACCTGATTTTAAGGTAATGTCTTCTTTTGAGTCCTTTTTTTTTATTTTGCTTCTCCAACCCCATAAACTCTTTTTATTCTTTTCTTTTGTAACAACTACAGTATATTAAATATACTAGAATGTTTTTATAAGGAGTAATCGAGCTACACTTACACACACCTACATCTAATGGTTAAAGAACATACTGTTTCTGTGGATGGCGAATTTCTGCCTCTGGAAACGATGATTGTTCAACATTCTTTTAAAACCTTCAAAGGTGGCCATTAATATGACACTATATTTATAGATGATATATAATATTTTTATGTTTTCCTTAGGCTTCTGTATTTTTCATTTTGGGCATATCTTTATGGTTTCCATTACGGGTAAACGGGATATCTTCATAGGAAGTGCGGACTACCGCCCCCTCAAAGTGATTTGATTCGTTAATGCCATATGTGGGATGTATAAAGGATGGATTTAAAGTTATTATATATGATGTTATACTGGAATTATAATATACCTCTCATTAATTTTAATTCCATTAATATGACAAAGAAATGAATGTAGCGTTCATGCGTACGTACGGCTTACCGTCTCGATGAACGGTGCATTTCATTTCTTATCCCCAAATGTAATGTACTATTAAAAGTACATGTATATAATGGATATATATGATGAATGATACATATAAATGATGAATATAATTCTGGAATTAAAATATAAATACCTCTCATTTAGTTTTAATTCCGTTAATATGACAAAGAAATGAAAGTATCATTCATGCGTACGTACGGCTTACTGTCTCAATGAACGGTGCATTTAATTTCTTACCTCTAAATGATTATGTAATATTATAAATAAATTTATATTCTGGATATATATGATATATATGATATCCAAATCAAGAATGTCATTATGGATATAAAGAACCTTGTACAACATGAACAACATGTAATTGTAAGAAGTCCACTTTCAACTTAAGAACCAAATATCGACCAAACAAACATTATTAACATAAATGATTGCATAATGTTTATAAAATAGTATAAAAGTAATAATGAACTTGAAAAAGGTTCTTAAGCAAGTAGAAATTAAAATAAGTTTATTATTCAGGATGTCAATGAACGATCGAGTCAAGTCGGACCCAAGGTAAGGGTCATCGTCTCAATCTCCTTTCATTGAGGCATGTTTTGTTTTATAGACAACTATCTTTATACGGTGTATAAACCCCTTTTACTTTTAATTTTATACAAAAAGAATATTTTTCTATGAATAATTTTACTACAAGACAAAAAGTAATTTTTCATTTACCGTACGTGGTGACAACGACCTTTTCCGCCGCCGCGAGTATTATTTGGTCTTTGGCTTCCTCAACAAGCTGTAATGTTTTTAAAATAAAATAAATACCATATACTATTTATGTATTTTGGTATTGAAAATGGTTTTGATAAAGGATTATATTATGTCAATATATTGAAATGATATATTGTGATTGAAATGTGGAAATGTTATCATTCCTTTATATTGGTTTTATGTTTTATGATTCTATATTGGTACTTGGACATTTGACGGGTGGTTACGTGATAAACCATATGACGAGTGGTGCCGTGAATACTAGGACAGGTGGTTACATTATAAACTCCAATGTATTGGGTGTGGAAGTTGGTCGTATGGCTATTCCATTATGTATGTATGGAATTTGGGCGTATGGCTATTCCATTAAGTATGTGTGGAAGTCGACCGTATGGTTATTCCACCTAAGTATGTTTATGTCCCAAGTTACCTTTATATGTTATGTGATCTTTTTATGGGTCTTATGGTAATCTTTTGGTTAAAAAATGGTAAGTAATTATCTTTTATTCAGTGAAGAGTTTTTTACTACTTCATAAAGCTAAAAAGTATTACTTTGATAAAGTATACACGATTTACTTGTTGTTTTGATAAATTAACAGTTTTCATTCTTTGTGTATCCCTTATTGAGCTTTTTATGATCACCCCATGTTCTTTTCGAAATGTTTTTCATAGGAATTAATGTGGAATAGGGTCAATAATGGGATCAAGGGAAAGTCATGCTATCTAAAACATGGAACTAGACATGTATCTTTTTAAGAGTTTTTTTTATTCTATGGAAACTTTGTAGAAGTGTCTACTTTGTAATATTTTGATATGTAATAGTTATGTTCTAATTCTCTAAAACTCTAAAATTGAAAAGATCCTCAATGTGAATTATTCATTTAATTCAATATTAAGTAAGTTTTAAGGCTGGGGCCTTATATATATCCTGACTATAAACCATATAAGAGTAATTTTAATCATTTTATTCAATGTATTGTATATATAATACAATAATATAATCCATCAGAAAATAATTTATTATTTTATAAACTCACTTATATTCATTTAAATTGTATTTTACAAAAAAAAAAATCATACGAACCACAATAATAACTTGTTTATAAAGATACATAATATTATTCAGTTGATCAATTAAACATGGTATTTAATGAAATTAATTATACAAAGATAACATGAAATTTTATGTAACAAATTCAATGAATTATGATGTTTATTACACAATTTAATCCAATGTTATGTGTAGCATAAGATTATCTTGGTGTAGCATACAAATGATGACATAAAAAAGTAATAAATATTAATGAAAAAAATCAATCTCATAAAAATATCAAGGTGTAAAAATTATCGACTATAATTTATTTGGATAAAAATTATCTAATATTTCATGATTTTAAAATGATGTGTGTGTATATTTTGAAGGAGGGGGATAAATCATACCTCCCTCAAATGAGTGTTAAAAAATAATACCATGTGGGAATTAAAATGGTATAGATGAAATGTGGGGAACCATATAAGATGATCATAAATGTACAAATAATCTATGATGATTATAGAATAAATTTTTTTATTAACCATGTATGTGTTGCATACAAAAAATTCTTAATGAATTACATGTTGGATGAGGCACATTTTTTATCATACAGTATTCATCATGGATGTACGATGATATACATAGACTCGAAAAAGAATTTATAGTTTTAATATACAAAGAAAGATTAGGGAGTGTATATATCTCGGTTATTTGTATGTCAAAAACATATGTTTGAGAGGAATATGTTATTGGGGATTAAAAAACCATTAAATATACCATATTAAAAATTGGAAAACAACACCATGGAATTTGTCATTGGAATAACCCAAATGTTGAAAGGCCATGATGTTGTTTTGGTTGTAGTTTATCACCATAATCATTCCTACAACATTTTTTCTATCAGATAATACTACACTATTGATCAGTTTTCTCGAATAATATTTATGAAATTGTAATGGAATCATGGAAAACCACATTTAATATTATATTACTGTGATTTGATGTTTACCTCATTATAATAGAAATTTATTTAGTAGGATATAGACACAAAGTTAATTTGATGTACTAATTATCATCCCCATAATGATAGTCAGTATGAGAGGACCATTAAAGCATAATAGGATATGATATATTTTTCATTTATAGATTTCAATGGTGGTTGGGATAACCACTATACTCAAAATTATTTTTTATAGAACAATATATTCTAATCGAGATTTTAGTTCACTAATTATGAATAATACTACTAAATGAAATGTATAAATCCAACATGATGGGATGAAGTTGAATATATATTGAGAGTGAGACCAAATCTATATAGGGAAGTAATAGAAAATTTTAGAGTGATTCAACAACACATCAATGTAGCTCAGAGCCAATATAAAATATATACTTATAATTTCTTGTGTTATATAGATTTAGAAGTTACTGATTGTTTGATTTTATAAAATTCGACATTATTTAATGATATATTATTATTTTATAATGCTTTTGTGAGCCTTATTTATTAGGTACATTAATATTCTTGATTAAATCGGGCCATTACAATGTTACTTTATGCTTTGCCTAAACACCTATCAAGTTCGAGTGGTATTAAATGTATATCTCATAAGGAAGGTTATACATAATACCTATCATGTTTGAATCTAAAATATTTTACCTCTATAGTATGATCTATCCATTGAAGAATATTTATTAAAAATCATGCACCATATAGATAAAGTGTCATATAATAAGAATACTCACTTCAAAGAAGTTCTATTGAAGAATAATATATTGGACAAAGCAGCATAGGAACTTAAGGATGTAATAAAATAAAAATATCTTGACTTTTTATATCGATGTGATGGAAATTAAATGATGAATGTAATTTTAAGGGAGTATGATTTGTTTCCATTATATATTGTGATGTATTTTTTTTCAAATAAATTTCATTTTTTTATAGTCAACAATACACACAACACAACCTCAAAATATAACATAATATAACATACCATTATAAAATTGCAAAAATATTGATGGTATTAATATTTGTAAAGAACTAATAAAAAATGAATTTTTTAATCATATATAATAATGTTCATTGGTAATTTATTGATTATAAAAATGAAATCGTTTTATTTTAAAAGAGATATTTTTCTAAAAAACAATTTCGATGTTTAAGTAGATTTTTATATATTATTTAATTTAATTAAAATGTATTAATTAAATATTATAAATAAAATTATATATAATATATTTTTTAATATTTTTTAATTGTACATAATATTTTAAATTCATTAAATAAGAATCACTCCAATGATAAGTTTGAACAGTTTTACAGACAAGTTTTATTTTAATTCAGCTGTGCGTTCTTATTTTTAAATAAAATTATAACACTTATAGAAATTTTTATTTTAAAATGGATAACATATTTGGAATGAGTTTTAACAAACTATTTTTTCTAATGTTTTCCATTATATAATTTTCAAGGTTATGTTTATCGATTTTCAGCTAATTCTATAATATACCTTCACATGGTGACTTATTTATTTGAATATGATCTTTATATTAAATTAGAAAAATAATAAATAAAAAATGTAAATATCTTGAGTTAAATCTCTATAAAAACATAATTTAAGGATAAAAGATGTATATGTTTGGTTATAAATATATAATTGAAATATCAATTATTTATTATTATATTAATTAATTTACAAATTTTAGTGATTTAATATTTAATTTAAACTCATTCAATATGCCGACACAATATGATTTCAATTAATAGAATAATAAACAATATGAATTTAAAAATATTGAAATTAAAAAAAATATGCACACTATGGAATTCCATTTATTTATTAGGTGCACATGACATCATAGGAATGCATTACAAGACTAAATTAAAATTAATTCATTTTCATTCTGACTTTAAATTCAAATTTATTGACTTGTTCTAAAATTAAAATCAATCATATTTTATAAAAATAAATTATTTATTACATGATTTGAAAATAAAGAAAATAAAATATTTTCCCTAGTTAATTTAATATTGTTGATAAAATCTAACATATTTCATTGATGTTTCATTTTTACATATGCGGTAACATTAATAACCCTTTTAGATTGAAATAGTTGTTAAAACGATTAAGGAAAAAAAGATTAACGAATATGATCATAAAAATTATAAGAGATTAAATGACACAAAATACCTATAAAAATTTCATTTCATGATGTTTTAAATACCATATAATTTTTATATTTAATTTTGTGGCCATTTTAAATCATTTTTCTATATTATAATTTTAAATATATTTTTATTTTTGAAATTTTATTTGTGTTATCACCATTTCTTATAAGGAGACACTCATTCAATCTCTTATTTACACAACATCGAGCATCAAAGATCTAATTAATACTACAGATTATCTTATATCATTTTATATCCATATTCTATAGGTGATGGTCTACAAAATAGAAAACCCCATAGGTTTTTTAGAGGAGATCCAAATGAGTTCTCTCAATCAATTGGTAACCACCATAACCGATCACTATATTTTATACATCTACATCCACCAACATTAAATATATGGTATTTATGATAATAAAATTTCATAATCCCCAATATAATAAAATAATTTTATGATTCTTGAATAGATATTTACCCACAATGTTTTTTTAAAAAATGGAATGTGAATGTATTTCTCGTGACTATGTACATCATTCTGGCTCCACATAGTGATAAAATTAATAATTAATCACCAAATTTTAGGGATTATTTTTATGATGGTTATAATTTTTAAAAATTAAATTTATTAAATAATTAATATTTTAAATTATAAAATATATGATCTACCTTCCTATCATCCAATCTTTTCGAAGTAGAAAATGTTAGCCCAACGTAAGTGTGGAGTTCCACATCCTTGAGGCATGAAATTTCTTTTTCATTTACAAATTAAATACATGTTTATAAGGATATTTTTTATTAAAAAATCTTATTTATAAGATATACTGAGGATTAAAGTAATGAGAATTATTATTAACCATTATTTCCTCCGTCCATTGAAAAATGAAATGTGATTTCCTAAGTATGTATGACCCGCAATCTCAAGGAATATTATAACTCATTTATCGATCTATAGATTATATGGTAGTTTCTAAATATGTATATAATGAATATATATTAAATCTAAAACATTAAGAAAAGTCTATATTTGATATATCCATGATAAATATATAATTATCAAATCATTTGAACTCAAATTATCATAGAGAACAAAATTGATAACAGCCTAGAACAACTATTCTAATAATGAATTATAAATAAATGGGTGTTGAAATGTTAATGTTGGTTATATATGAAATTATAAGTGTGTAAATGTGTCACTATAGTGACATGTGTGGGTTCGTTAATGATGAACCATATATGTTGTGTAACATACATTATATATGTCGGATGGCGTAGATTTAATGATGAAAACATAACACCACACTGTGAATTTTGGCCATGTAATTTTATTCTTTCCCCCAACTCCTATAGTCCACTATTTTTAAGAATATTTTTATTGGATGAGTTATTCTAGGGTCAACTATGACATATCATTTCCACTTTTGTGTGTGTGTTTATTTTTATTGTACCCTAAAACATTAATATTTTAATAATAATTAAGGGACAATATAATTTATAATCCATGATTTTAATAATATATTTAGTAATTATAATTAGAAATTAATATTTAATCCAACAGTAACAATAAATTTTCTCATCAATTAGTATGGTTTTTTGAAAATACAAACTATAGATAACAAAGAAACAAATTAATATAAGTAATATTTATAATTGATATTATAATTAACAATTTTTTAATAATATAAATAATTATTAATTTATAATTTCATTATATACTATTTATTTAATCTAATAAAAAGTTTAATTCATTTCTAATGTAATTTTTGTACTATTTTTTCATAATATTTAATTAATTAATATTTTATTTATGATTATTTATTACAATTACTAATGATATTAATCATTATTTATATTATTAACTAAATATTATATTAACTCAATAAATAAATAGTAATTAAATATTAAATTAATAATCATAATAATTTTATCATTAATTATATGTCATCTCAATATTTTTATTAATTATTAATTATATTAAATAATTATTTGTGATTACTTATTATATTATAAATTTTTATTAACAATATATTAAAATTTTAATATTGAAAAATGTGGAACCTTATTTCCACATTAAAAATATTTTAGGTATATAAAATACCACTACCTTATTATATGGATAATGGAATGAGTTTTTTAGTCAAATTTTGTGATTACATTTATAAAAGTGATTCAACATATTATTATAAAATATCAAATAATGTTAATTTTTTTCCCAAACCTCTCTGAGCCACATTCCTATATAAAATTTTCTATTATTTGAAATATTTTTAACATTCCATATATCAATAATTTTTCAAAAAAGATTTTTCAAAATTTACAATTATTGAATGAATGTAAGTAAATTTGTTCCCAACCAAATGTGGTAGGTTTTTTTCTATAATTGAATAGTTTAAAAATTATTAGTCATAAATAATCTCAAAATTGTTTGTATAGGTAATAAAAAATATATATATATAATATTACATTCATTATGTGTTTAAATTTTTATTTTTAAATTAGTATATATATTTTTTTAATTGTAATGAAACGTGAAAATATATTTTTCATGAAATAATAACTTAGGTTCTACGAATGAGGTAAAATAGTCATTTGAAGAAATTTGGTAGTATAAAGATTATAAATTAGTTATCAAATATTTTTCACATTTAATAAGGGCCTATAAAGATCATGTTTTATAATTGAGGAAAATTTCAAAAAATAGTAATTATATAAAAGGATATTTGAATTAACTAATAAATTCAGAGAAGAAATGAGAGAGAAACCAATTTTACTTTATTAAACCCTAATGAATGAAATTTATTCTATAAAAACACTTGAAAATTTTAATTTTTATTGTTGTAACACTAATTATACCATTTATTATGTTTCTAAATGATTTTTTTTCATAATTCTCTATCAATCATAATGATCGATTTATCTTTAAATATCATTTATCTCATCATTATATTATAATTATAAAAAATTATTTAATGACTAATTATAATTATGATATATATTTAGTACAGCATCTTTCATAAAGATCATGAATATTATTGAATAAGGAAAAACATATCCAAAAATATATAAGAGAATCCATAAAAAAACATTTTATCTCATATGATATTTCTATTTTTGGGATGAATAATGAAAAAAATAATTTTAACCTTCTCCCAATTGATATGTTATGATCGTGGTATTCCATATTAAATAATAAATAATAATGAGAAGTAGATGTCAAACACTTTTATCCATATTTATCAAGTGGCTATGTGAATATCTCAATTCATGGTGTTCACTACCTTTTAATAAGGATTTGATAAATCCATAATATTAAATGATAAATAGAAACCATTATTAAGGAGCCTTGAAATTCTAATATTTTATACCAATAATTAAGCACCTAAAGGTCATGACCCATTCCCAACAGAACCTCCCCTAGGTTGACTATTAATGTAAGAGTGACTATAACGCCCCGATCCCAAAAGCGTCGTGATGGTGAAATATTTTAATACACTGGACTGATCACATGGGGTGAAATCCAAAAACTCCAATTAGTTTAGAATTCTTGGAAACAGATTACATACATGAATGTTACATTACACATTAGAAAATAAAACACTATATAGATAGTTCATTGAGAAAACCATTGTTCCCTTTAATATAACCCTACATAACAATCATTATACATTACTTGGAATCTTGGTAAAATATAACATAATAATTGGGTGAGATCAAAAACACATCTAGGGTAAGCAATATAGAGCAAGATAACATAATCATTAAAAATTTTGTATAATTAAAAATGCATGCCTATAAAAATAAATAAACATAAACACTTTACATAAGGAATATGAGCTGAGTAAATAATTCCATAATAAAACATAATCATATGGACTCTACTAGTCGTATAACCACATGACCCATCAATATTATTTTCCCAATGAGGGAATGTATAATGTGGAACAGTCATAAACATTTTTTCAAGGCCACGACCAAGACATCTAAAAATGAATAAGGCCCCGTACGAAACCATATATCAAATTGTTAAAGGCCTTGGCCAATTCCATGTAAAATTGTCTCATGAGACATACTGATGAACCAAGGAGAAATAACGGGCTCCACCAGTCACTTACTAAGTCTAAAACATTCCATATATGTGGAGGTTGAAACATAACATCATCATTCGTATTAAAAATAGCATACGAAATGTCAATACATTATCCATAAACTGGGAATAATATAAAAATAAAAAATCCAATTTCAAACATATCACAAAACATTCAATAAAATATGGTTGATTTCTATCGTAATAAATCATCTTCATACAGGTTTAAAAACATCAATGTATGTTGACATAGATAAAATAATTTTTTTTGAGAGATATATCACTTTCTATTTTGAAATCATTTAAAATTAACACATTTTATGAAGGAAGTCATATGAAAACTAGTTTTGAATCCAAGTGTCCCATACCACTTTGAATATTTTGAAATGAATCAACATTTTAAAACATTCATTTCCATGAAAAAAATCCTTAAAACCATTTTGAAAACATGGACATTAATGACAATCGTTTAGAAGAATAATTCATTAAAAATTTGAAAATGATGTTTTAATAAAATAGTCCATTAAAAAATAACAATGAAAACACTTTTATGAAACATGGACATGGATAATAAATGTGTCCCAGTAGTAACATAGCCATAAAAAATCTCTAATAATGATGAGATAGAATAATTAACCCATACGTTGCACATTCCTTTGGTCGAGGGTACGGTTAACCTCCTATATAATGACCATAATATGTTATTATATTGTTCCGGAACCATATTTATATTTATTAAATAATTCATGATTCATTTATGAATTTATACTACCCATTGAATAATGATTTTTCATTTAAATTAACATTTTGGGTAATAATTTCATTCTTTATCGTATGAGTTTTAACTTGTTATTTTGGATCATACCATTTAGATCTTGATTTAAATACTTCCGTAATATATTAATTGATTTATATATCATATATATTTAGAATATAAATATTTATAATAGATAGATATATGAAATAGATGGCACCATTTATAGAGATGGTAGACCGTACATACGCATAAACGTTGTTTCCTTTTACATATCGTATTGAACGGAAGTAAGTGAATAAGATATATGTATGTACATACATATATATTTAAGTACAAACATACATAAATAAATATATATATATATATATATATCTCTAGTATCATTATTATATCATATATTACTTATTTATTAATAACATATATTTTTATAATCATTATTGAATGGTTAACGTGGAAACAGATAGCATAGCGTCATGGAGACAATAATATACATGTACGCATGAGCGACAATAATTAACATGTTATGTTATTATTTACATTAGTTATACTCAATATTATACCCATACAAATAATGTAGTGTTTTAATAAAAAACTAGACTCCAACGTGGAGACAATAAGATGTACATACGCACATATGGTGACTTTTCATTCATAGGATGGATAGAATAATGACTATGATTGTACAATATTTATAATAAAATCACAATATGTAGAAGGTATTGGAGTTATTATTTTGTTTTGGAAATGACAAGGAAAGTGGAAGTGGAATAAGGAAAGAACATGAAAGAGGGTGGTGAAATTATTACATTTTTTGGTTGTTTCCCTTTCAGTTGATAAAAAAGGGATCCACAACGTGGCTTTCGGAAAAAATTTATACTATAGAACGATTTTAGGGAATTTGGGAGAGTATTTGGGTAGGGTTTTTCTGACCTAAATGGATTTGGAGTTGTACAAATAAGAGAAGGGGAAGATCCCTTTTTATACGATGGGTGAGGGTCACTTTAAGAAATGGTTAAAATATTAATTAATTATACAATAATATTCAGTTTATAATGGCTCCATATAAATTTATTCCGAGCCTTACGTGGTTATGGGTTGAGTCTTCTCAACCAATAGGATTTAGAGAAGTTTAGGTTTCCATTTGAACTTTATCATTTAGATTTACCTCTTAGTTAAATTGTTCAACGTTTACCATGTTTTCTTGTATTCTGACAAGAAAAAAGTTCATAAATTTACACTAAAAATTCAAGATAACCTCAAATGGTTAAATAATGACATATATAATATTATTTAATCACTTTTAAATAATCATAGATTTTTAATAAAATTATATCAACCAATAATATCATATTTTTTTTAAAACTAATTTATGTCAATTTTGACACAATTTGGTATTTTGTATCTGTGAATGTCATAAAAACATGATTAATTCGAACAATATACATTTAATCAACCATAAACATTCATATTTATCCAAAAAAATCATGTATGTCATAAAAACATTGAAATTCTATTTATTTAAATATTTATAATACCATTTATTTCATTCTTTCATTAATAAGGTAATCAATGCATCATCATTGTGTCATAAATAAATATACATATTTAATATCTAAAAATTATAAATGATATACAATGATGTACGCAATCTTTTAAGATTTCTAATGAATATTTATAGTCTAATTTATCTGATTTATAACCCAATATTAAATGTGGTTTTGTTATTAAACATTGAATTTTACACATTTAACTCTACATTATATTATATTATAATAAATGTACTAATATAATCAAATGGAATTAAAGTATCATATTATTTTAAAAACGTTGTTTTTGGTCGAAATACACTTATCCTATAGAATTAGGAAATGTGTTAGGTTAATTATAATATCATGTTTAACTTTAATTACCATATTTATTTTTAACCGTAGTAAATAAAATTCAAAAGTATCTACTCACCAAAAATTATTTTCATATTATTGAATCATATTTTTCATACTGATGTCAATTGCATCTCTCTGATTTTTGAAATTTAACTCACATAATCGGTAAAATTATGTTTAATTCAAATTTTCTTACTATCCTAGATGGTGGGTAAAAGACGCTAACATATTCAATAAAATTTTATACATCTAATTTTATTATAAAAGGACTCCAATTAGTTAAATTTAACTAATATATGTATTATTTATCTATTATTAAATTAAATAATTTTATATTAATAAATAATTATTTAAATAAAAAGTCAATTTTAAACACAAATGCAATGTTTTTAATTATTCCTCCTAAAAATTGAATGTTTTCAGAAAAATACAAAAAAATCCACCCTAAGTTAATTTTATTATTATGAATTCAGAATTGAAGTCTATTTTACCTTGTTCTAGAAATATATGTTTCATTTTTTAATTTATAAGTAATTGCTATTGTCAAAATAAAAAAGCGGGGTTTTTAAAAAAGAAAAATTTTCAAAAGATTGGCACATGTTTATGCAAATTTATATGTGAAATTAACTATAATGACCTACATAGTATTAAATGATAAACATATAATCAAATTTTTATTCCAAGGCATTCATATGTATAATTGAACAATATAAATTGTTTTGATTAAAAATGTTGTTTTCAATTAAAATTTTGTATTTTTCACTATTCACCATATTATAAAAGTAATCAGATTAACACAAAAAATTAATTGAAATTTGTTTTAGGTCCCAATCATAAGGAAGATGTTTATTTAGTAAAATCTAACATATAAAGTGTTAAATATTGTATTTAATAAGGGTTTACCATTAAAAGGTGGTAAAATTGCATCATTTAAAGATAATTCCTTTATATGAAAATTTGAATTTGTTATCATATTATGTCAAAGAAACATGTAATATGGGTTTTAAAATTATATATATTATATTTGAATCAAAATGAAGTTTATAATATTCATAACTTCTTCTTGAACAGTTAGTTTGGTATGTTGTGGTCTGCTCAAACCCGGTGTTGAGTTAAGTGAAAGCTATTGAATAACATTAATGAGATTACGTACTATGAAATTATGTGGTGTTACATTCTCTCCTCCTTCAACAAATTGTGTCCTCACAATTTGAAATTGTTCTTTGATAATAATTGGTTACGAATATAAAAATACCTTTTTGGAAAACCAATATCAAAAATTAGGATTATAAAATTTAGTCTAAATAAGAGTGAAAGGGAATTGAAATAGTCACAAAAAAATTATGATCTCGATTAGGAGAACACTGGTGGAAATTAAGGACACATAAATATAGGTAAGATGTAAATATTTAAATGGAGTGATTGATGTCATCAATCACAAACAAGTGTAAAATTGGGGGCCTCAAATCCTGAAATCTAAGATGATGTAAAATATCCTCATTTCAACAAAACATATGGTATTAGGATAAACCATTTTTTGTTTTAAGAACCCTTCATGAAATATTATGAATTTATATACTCATAGAAGAAAAGGCATATATATATATATACTGTACAATTATAGTTTCATCCATGAACTAATTCATACCACAAACTCATATTTCAATCAAAAAGATAATAGAATTCAAAAATATTATATTTATCCTAATCGTAAAGAGTTTCAATAAAAAATAAATTTATAATTTATATGTCAGACTATTAAAAAAAACATTATACAAACTATGATATCACATAGGTTAGTTGGTAGGTGATGCTCCCATGACACCCTTCGATTGCGAGTTTAGGTCTCGCGGCCTTTTCGGACGCGACGAGTTGTCACCCAACCTCTATGTTGTCTTTTTTATAACAATCCAAAAATAATAATAAGAAAATATTTAACCATAATTACAGTATCTAATGTCAAAAATAATACCCTCCGATCTTTGGAATTATCCAAAATACTTCTGTCTAAATTCACAGTACAAAATTTATAAAGAAGGTAAACACAATGTAGATGTGTAATGGCCCGAGTTTTTGGGGTCCGTTACATTGTGAAAATCTCATTTTGGGTTTTCGGGTCTAGGAATCACGGTGGTGTAGGCCTATCGGTAGCTCGGTCTACTGGTGGCCACAACCTACCGGTAGCTCTCTCTACCGGTAGCTCAGTCTACCGGTAGCTGCAGCTACCGGTAGCTCTGTCTACAGGTAGCTCGGTCTACCGGTAGCAGCAGCTACCGGTAGCTCTGCCTACCGGTAGCTCGGCCTACCGGTAGCAGCAGCCTACCGGTAGCTCAGCTACCGGTGGCTCTGGCCTACCCCGCATGTTATTTCCAGTAGTGCTCCCTTTTGCGCAAATAGGGGTTTAAACAATATTTTGACCTGTCTGAGCATGTTTTAATGACCCATAATGCACATAATAGTTTTAATTAAATACTTAATCAATTAATGAGTTAGTTTAAACCACCCGACCCCCTTTAATGACGAGTGGAGCCACATGATCAACCCACGACCCCCACGCCTTATGCGGTTTCGCGTTCTCACCTCAACCATCCGCGGCTCTTATAAAATAAGGGTTAGCCGTGGTTTCTCCTTTCCTCGATCGCAGATTTTCACAAAAAGCTTCTGGTGCATTGGGCGCACCACATCATTATCCGTAATGTTCCGCACCCCCTACCTAAACGTCGGTCATCTATCAACAAGTAGGGAATTTCTCCTTCGCCTCTCTCTTTTGTGTATCATTTGGGGTGGGCGTGTTTCTGTTCTTTATAATTGGATAAACCAGACCTAAATAAAGATAATGAACTGGTTTCTATAAAGAATGAAGGGGGGGGGGGTTGTGATCGTTGATGTTGTTTATATTATGACCATCTTGTTGAGTTGTGATGGCTTATGCCTTCTAAAAATTGAGGCCGTTGGTGGACGTTGTTTGTGCACTAATGGACCCCTGCTGATGTTTTAAATGGATTTTTTGTGGTTGTAAACTCCTGCTGTGAAAAGTAAATTGGTTAACCACGTATATCCGAACAAATAAATTGAGGCACCAGGATCAATCTTTCTGTGATAACCTCGGTTAAAACACACTAAAATTGAAATCATGGAGTGTGTTAAGCCATTTAAATATGAAAATACCGGCATGACCCTAACTTGTGTTGGTGGTGGTAGTTGGTTGTTTTCTTTTTCGGGCCGATTGCTTGAGATGTGGGAGGGGATGGGATCCCCTGTCTTTATACTCTTGGTGGTTGTGTGAATTTGGGGATGGGATCCCATGTTGGTATGGATTGGGAGGTTGTGAGTTTTAAGACCGGGTGGGTACTCGTTTATATCACGAATTGGGGTGGGATCCTCTGTTGTTGTGAACTAGTTATGGGTGTTATGGTTGTTGCTTGATTTTTTTTAATTTCCTGGACTTGTGTCTGTGCTTACTAGTTGCCTAGTAGTGCTTAAACATAATTAAACATTTTCATTGAACTTGAAACAAGAATGGGACAAATGTGTTTTGTTGGCGAGAGTCGTGACCTGTGACTTGGACGCAGTGCTGTTGTGATCCGTAGGCTGGTTAGAAAAACCTGAGCTTTGGGTGAGTGCTTGTTACCTATATCTATACTTTTAGCTTTGTGTTTCTTATTCGCGCCCCACCCAAGTTGATCACTTAGTTCCGAACACCCCCATTTCATGGGGGATGGTGTTTTTTCCAACACTATTCTTAGTGGCTAGTTATTAGATCCTTTTCTTCTCCCTTTACCGGATATCCCAAGTATCTTCGGGCAGGCTGTGATGGCCTGGGGTCCATTATTAGCCCAAGAACGTTTGGGCGGGAAAGTGTGATGGTTGGCCAGGTGTGTGCGGCAGGTGGTTTCCCAAGAGTCTTCGGGATGAGGCCGATGTGTCTTCAGGCGTGGCAGTGGATCTTCCGGCCCAGATGTCTTCGGGCGTGGTGGTGGTGGTTATGGCCTAGTTGTTTGTAGGCGTGGTTATGTGTGACAGTTGTGGCCCAGGTGTGTGCGGGCGGGATTTCAGCAGTGGGGCTGCGTGTGGTTGTGGCCCAGGTGTGTGCGGGTGGCTGTGGCAGTGGGACTGCGGTGAGAATGGAAGGATTGGTCCGATGCGTAGGATCTCTCAATAAACAGTGGGAAAATGGCACGGGGTACCCAAACATCGATGCGTTCTAAATATATATATTACTTTACTTTCTTTATTTGGGGAGTGTGCCTTGATGAGGCCTGGGGTGGATAGTTTACCTTGATAGGTGTTTAGTTTACTCTTTTTCTCACGGGAATTTAGTACATTCCCCCACTTGTGCACGAGAGTCTTTCGTTTTCCCTTCTGAGTGTACTTGTATGCTCACCCTACGTATATAAAACTGCTTTCAGGTATCCATGAGGACTTCGGGGATCGTGCCAGACCATACTAGCTCGGACCTTTGGGGCAGTTGCAGTTGATGTTTTTCTTCATTGGTACTTACCTTTGTAGTCGCCTTTTGTACTTCGTGTCTTTACTTTTAGAACATGCATGTGGGAATGGTTTATTTCTTTTTGGTTTTACTTTTCTTTTACCTTGGTGTTGTTGAGTTTCATCATCTCATCTCTCGATCTTATAAAACAAAAATGGGTAATGCCTTCTATTTGTGAGAAATTTCTATACCCTTGGTGCAAGTCGCCACTCTGGGACCTATTGAGGGAATGTTTTGGGGTTCATTATCTCTCCTTCAACTTAAAGAAGGTAGGTCCTGGAAATCTGCTGACCCTTCCCTCCTTTTGTTGAAGACCAGTCATGATAGAATGGTATCAGAGGTGATGGTTGAGAGATAGGATGGAGTCTGGAGTTAGGCATAGTGAATATTGCATGGGATGGTAAGGCAACGGTGTTGGGTGACCTTGGCGCGTGAATTAGGCCAGGGAATACCGGCTAGTACATGGGATTTTATGGCCCCTCGTGATCTGATGCAAGGACTCTGGACCTACCAAACGACCAAGTGAGGCCACACTGATTGTAGGGTAGAGACCCTGGGAAAGGTACATGCATCATAATGACTTGTGTTCTTCTGTTTATGGGATGTCTTGGGAATTAAGAATAAATTAAAATTTTATGAAGTTTTAAGAACAATATTCTTCACTACATGGTCTTAAGCATTCCTTGTTTACCTTGAAGCTATGGCACCTGGAAGGCGACCACATTTGGTACGGGCGATCGAGGCCCCAGAGACTACTTTGGCCGACCAACAGAGAGCTGATCAAGAGGAAGAGGATGATGAGTGGCAGAAGACTCTTCGGGCCTTCCAACGAGTGGCCCTCGAGAATTATGAGGGCAGCACCTCCGACATGAAGACGGAAGGCTGTCTAGAGGAGCTAGTTATAGATTTCGGCCTGATTCGGACCCCGCCCGAGTACGGGGTTCCTCTGGCCATCAGCCAGATGTGGGGAACAGTGCGTCAGGGGTGGAAACTTTACCTAGGGGAGAGGAGAGAGTCTGAGGTGGCTTTGGCGGATTTCGAGAGGGAGTTCTGGGTGGAATTCCTCTCCTCGACGATGAAGGAAGAAAAGAGGCAGGAAGTACTCTCCCTCCAGCAGGGGAGTATGTCTGTGAGGGAGATAGGTATCAAGTTCAAGGACCTCCAACGTTTTGCTCTGGAACCCTTTCCCATCGAGGAGTCTCGGGAAAGTCGTTTAGAGGAGGCGCTCCGACCCTCCCTCCAGTATGTTGTTACCCCCTCCACCCTGCAGACGTACTTGGAGGTCCAGAAGAAGGCCGAAGTGGTGGAGAGGATGCATGCTCTAGGAGGAGTGTCACGAGAGGGGATCTAGCTAGGACCATCGAAGGGAAAGGCCGTTAGCACGAGGTCTCTAGCGTCATGACACTAGAGGTTCCGACCAGCAGGGAGAAGACCACAACCGTTTCATTTTCGATCCCCCGACCCTCACCCTTTTCCTTCGGGCCCGGGACTGCAGTGCTTCATCTGTGGGAGCCCTGGACATCTCTGGAGTCATTTCCCAGACCGAGTGTAGTACAGTGGTGGTGGACATCCCCACCACCCGCCCCAGCAGCAGCTTCCAGCCAGACCTTTCCAGCAACAGCAGCAGGGACAGCGAGCTCCTGCTCCTCAGAAGGCAGACGTAGGAGGGGGAGGTCGACCTCAGGGCACTCCTCAGGGACCTCAACCCAGGCGTGGTCGGGGAGGTGGCTGGAAGCCGAGGGGAAGAGGAGCTGGGTGTGGACAATTGCACGCCGCAGAGGCAGCAGTTCCGGCAGGGCTAGAGGTTGTTCGAGGTATGATCAATCTGTTTAGCACACTTGCTTATGCCTTGTTCGATACCAGAGCTTTGCACTCCTTTGTTTCACCCAGTCTAGCCTGTGCCTTAGGTTTAGATGCGGAGAGACTTCCAGTGCCCCTGGTATTGAGCACGCAGTCGGAGGTCAGACTGACTTGTTGTTTGTTTTTCGGGGATGTAGACAGATGATAGGGCCACATCAGTCGGTTAGGGATCTTCTTCTGCTACAGATTCAGCCATACGATTTCATCCTAGGCATCGAATGGATATTCTCTGTGTGTTCCTTCATCGACTATTTCTGAATAAGGGTGGTGTTCTCGGATTTGGATGGCCGGCGTGTTACCTTCACCGGCAAGCGTAGTAGTCCGAAAAGAAACATGCAAGAGGAACCTCTCCTCTCATTATTGACCGAGCTGACCGTGGAATCAGTAGATGTTGAAATTGTGTAAGTGCCAGAGATTGTCTGTGAGTTTATGGACCTCTTCCCTGAGGAGGTGACGACTCTACCCCCTCAGCGTGATATCAAGTTTGGGAAGACCTGCAGCCCGGCGCTCGACCAATCTCGATGGCTCCTTACAGGATGGCGCCTTCAGAGCTACGGGAGTTTCAGATCCAGATTGACGATCTGATGAAGAGGGGTTATGTTCGCCCGAGTGCGTCACTGTGGGATGCTCCAGTCTTGTTCGCAAAGAAGTTATATAGTGGTCTCAGGTTGTGCATTGACTACAGTAGGATGAATCAATTGACGATCAAGAATCGCTACCCTCTTCCAAGCATAGACGATCTTTTTGGCCAGCTGAAAGGGGTAGGATGGTGCTCGAAGATTGAATTGCGGTCTGGGTACCACCAGTTGAGAGTGAAGGAGAGCGACATCCCGAAGACAGTCTTCGGGTGCAGGTATGGACACTTCGAGTTCGTAGTCATGCCCTTCGGTGTTACTAATGCCCCAGGTGTGTTCATGGGGCTTATGAACTCCATCTTCCAGGAGTACTTGGATCGGTTCGTGGTTGTGTTCATCGACAATATCCTGATCTATTCGAGGTCCGAAGAGGACCATGCAGAGCACCAGATGATAGTTTTGGGGGTCCTCCGATAGCACCATCTCTATGGAAGTTGTCAAAATGAATGTTTTGGACACGAGAAGTGCACATTCTCGGGCACATGGTGTCCGAGCAGGGGGTAGCGGTGGACCCGTCAAAATTTGAGGCGGTTGTTTGTTGGGAATCACCCAAGAATGTGGCAGAGGTTTGTAGTTTCCTTGGGCTGGCAGGTCACTATCGGAGGATTGTACCCAACTTCTCCGGAGTTGCGGCCCCTTTGACAGCCCTGACCAAGAATGACCTGGTTTTCGTGTGGAGTGAGCAGTGCGAGTCAGCCTTCAGCTATCTGAAAGAGAAGTTGGTTAGATCCCCAGTGCTAAGATTACCAGAAGAAGGGGTGACCTATGAGGTGTTCTGTGATGCTTCAGGACAGGGCCTGGGATGCGTGTTGATGTAGCGACAAGGGGTGATCTCTTATGGGTCTAGGAAGCTACTTCCCCATGAGTGTAATTACGCCACCCACGACCTGGAACCTGCAGCGGCCATTTTTTCACTAAAGTTATGGCAGAACTACCTCATCGGGGAATGGTTTGTGGTCTTCATGGATCACAAAATCTTGAGGTATATCTTCTCCCAGCGGGACATAAACTTGCGACAACGGAGATGGGTGGAGTTTCTCCAGGATTACGACTTTGAGATATTTTATACTGAGGTCAAGGGAAATGTAGTGGCTAATGCCTTGAGTAGGAAGATGCAGAAGGATGCGGTCCGGGAGTCGGTGGATGCCTGGAAGGCGATGGAGAAGTTGGATGCTTTACGCCTGGATGTGAAGATGGATAGTGGCAGAAGCTGCTTATATCAAGTGACAGTGTAGTCATCTCTGATTCAGCAAGTGGAGGAGTCACAGTGGGGAGACCTGGAGTGAGAAGTGATGTGTGACCGAGTTGACCAGGGTAATGCTTCGGAAGGATGGACAGAGGATGGTCAGAATCGAATGATTTTCCAAGAAAGGATGTTTGTTCCATGTGTGATGAGCGCCACGGTTCTCAGTGAGTTCCACAACTCACCCCTGGCGGTACACCCAGGAGGTTCCAAGATGTATCAGGGACTGAAGAGGCAGTTCTGGTGGCTCGGAGTTTAGCGAGCGGTGGCATAGTTTGTGGCCATGTGCTTAGTGTGTCAGCAAGTGAAGGCTGAACACCAAGTTCCGGGCGGCCTGCTGCAGCCCCTAGATGTCCCCGAGTGGAAGTGGGATGACATATCAAGGGATTTTGTCACGAGACTACCCAAGACCCAAGGGGGATATGACGCCATCTGGGCGGTAGTGGACATGTTGACAAAATCGGCTCACTTTCTAGCGATCAGGGAGTCGAGTACTGTGGATGCTTTGGCATGAAAGTACGTGGATGAGGTGGTGAGGTTTCATGGAGTTCTGAGGTCTATAGTCTCGGATAGGGATGCACGGTTTACCTCGCGATTCTGGAGAGGATTGCAGCATCCGTTTGGCACCCAGTTACGAATTATCACTTCTTTCCATCCCAGGAAAGATGAAAAAATAGAGCGCACCATCCAGACCTTGGAGGATATGCTACGGGCATGCGTTCTGGACTCAGGAGGATCATGGGTGCGACACTTGCCCCTGGTAGAGTTCTCCTACAATAATATCTATCACTCTACCATCGGTATGGCCCCGTTTAAAGCCTTGTATGGGAGGCCATGCCGTTCACCTGTGTGTTGGGCCGAAGTAGGAGAGTCAGGCATCCTTGGCCCAGAGGTGGTGCAGAACACAACAGAGAAGGTTCAGCTCATACGAGAAAGGATGAAGGCGGACCAGGACTGAAAGAAGTCATATGCTGGTACCAGGATGATGCCCTTGGAGTTTCTGGTTGGGGACCACGTGTTCTTGAAGGTATCCACTCGGTGTGGGCAGTGGAGGTTCGGCAAGGGGAGTAAGCTTTCCCCCAGGTTCATCGGACCCTTCGAAGTGTTGTGGCGGGTCGGCGAGGTGGCTTACCAGAAAGCGTTGCCACCGCCGCTACTGAGGATACATGGTGTCTTCCATGTGTCCCAGATCCTTCGGTATCTTCATGATGATTCACAAGTCCTAGATTGGGGTGAGGTGGACATCGAGGACAACATGACCTTTGTGGAGAGACCAGTGATGATCGAGGATCGCAAGGAGAAGGTTCTTCATGGGTGAACCATCCCCTTGGTTTGTGTTTTGTGGATACATGGTGGGCTTGATAAGAGTATGTGGGAGAGGGAATCACAGATGCGTACCCAGTACCCAGAGTTGTTTTCAGTTTTGTTCCTTGTTGTACCTGTTGTGGTATAACGTTTTGTATTTTTGGCTATGAAAAGTACTGGTTTTCTTTCCTCTATTTGTGTGTGAAAAGCCCTGGATGTGGGGGAGAGGAGGACCCTACCCCTAATCAAGATTCATTAAGGTGGATGCGATTAAACCCGTGCGGGCAAGTCAGTGCCACCCAAAGAGGATAAAATCTTGACATGGGGAAGGAGACTCCCCAGCCCACATGCCCGGGCATTTTGGCATGGTATGTTTCTTGGTTCTTGGTGGGGAAATGTTTTCGTTAGAATGGGTTCAGTCATAAGAGGTATCTTTCGAGGTGGTTGTTCGGACCCTCTCTTCCCTTCTGGTTCTGTTTTGATTCTTGAGGACGAGAATCGTTTAAGAGGTATCTGATGTAATGGCCTGGGTTTTTGGGGTCCATTTATTTGTGAAAATCTCGTTTTGGGTTTTCGGGTCTGAGAATCACGGTGGTGTAGGCCTACCGGTTGCCTAGCCTACCTATAGCAGGACTACCGGTAGCTCAGTATACCGGTGGCCGCAGCCTACCGGTAGCTCTGTCTACCGGTAGCTCGGTCTACCGGTAGCTGCCCTACCGGTAGCTCGGTCTACCGGTAGCTACAGCTACCGGTAGCTCTGCCTACCGGTAGCTCGGCCTACCGGTAGCTACAGTCTACCGGTAGCTGCAGCCTACCGGTAGGTCGGCCTACAGGTAGCTGCAGCCTACCGGTAGCTCGGCCTACCGGTAGCAGCAGCCTAAAGGAAGCTCGGCCTCCCGGTCGCTGCAGCCTACCGGTAGCTCGGCCTACCGCTAGCTACAGCCTACCGGTATCTCGGTCTATCGGTCGCTGCAGCCTACAGGTAGCTGCAGCCTACCGGTAGCTGAGCTACCGGTGGCTCTGGCCTACACCGCGGGTTATTTCCAGTAGCGCTCCCTTTTGCGCAAATAGGGGTTTAAACCCTATTTTGTCCTGTTTGAGGGTGTTTTAAAGACCTGTAACGTGCATAATAGTTTTAATTAAATACTTAATCAATTAATGAGTCAGTTTAAACCACCCGACCCCCTTTAATGACGAGTGGAGCCGCGTGATCAACCCACGACCCCCACGCCTTATGCGGTTTCGCGTTCTCACCTCATCCATCCGCGGCTCTTATAAAATAAGGGTTAGCCGTGGTTTCTCCTTTCCTCGATCGCGGATTTTCACAAACAGATTCTGGTGCATCGTGTGTGCCGCATCGTTATCCGTAATGTTCCGCGCCCCCATCCTTAATGTCGATCATCTATCAACAGGTAGGTAATTTCTCCTTCGCCTTTCTCTTTTGTGTATCATGCGCGGTGGGCGTTTTTTTGATCTGTAGAATTGGATAAACCAGAACTAAATGAAGATAATGAACTGGTTTCTATAAAGAAAGAAGGGGGGGGCTGTGATCCTTGATGTTGTTTATATTATTACCATCATGTTGAGTTGTGCTGGGTTATACCTTCTGAAAATCGAGGCCATTGGTGGTCGTTGTTTGTGCACTAATGAACCCCTGCTGATGTTTTAAATGTCTTTTTTGTGGTTGTAAACTCCTTCTATGAAAAGTAAATTGGTTAACCATGTATATCCGGCCAAATAAATTGAGGCACTGGGATCAATCCTTCTGTGATAAACTCGGTTAAAACACAGTAAAATTGAAATCATGGAGTGTGTTAAGTCGTTTAAATCTGAAAATACCAGCATGACCCTGACTAGTGTTGGTGGTGGTAGATAGTTGTTTTCTTTTTCGGGCCGATTGCAGGAGATGTGGAAGGGGATGGGATCCCCTGTCTTTATACTCTCGGTGGTTGTGTGAATTTGGGGATGAGATCCCCCTGTTGGTATGGATTCGGTGGTTGTGAGTTTTAAGACCAGGTGGGTACTCATTTATATCATGAATTGGGGTGGGATCCTCTATTTTTGAGAACTGGGTTTGGGTGTTATGGTTGTTTCTTCATTATTTACTTTCCTGGACTTATGTCTATGCTTAATAGTTGCCCAATGGTGCTTAAACTTAATTAAACATTTTCATTGAACTTGAAAAAATAATCGGACAGATGGGTTTTGTTGGCGAGAGTCGTGACCTATGACTTGGATGTAGGGGTGTTGTGTTCCATAGGCTGGTTAGAAAAACCTGAGCTTTGGGTGAGTGCTTGTTACCTATATATATACTTTTAGATTTGTGTTTCTTATTCGTGCCCCACCCAAGTTGAGCACTTAGTGTTGAACAGCCCAATTTCATGGGGGAGGGTGTTTTTCCCGACACTATTCATAGTGGTTGGTTATTAGCTCCTTTTCTGCTCCCTTTCCCGGATAGCCCAAGTATCTTCGGGGAGGCCATGATGGCCTGAGGTCCATTATTAGCCCAAGAACCATCGGGCGGGGCAGTGTGATTGTTGGCTAGGTGTGTGCAATAGGTGGTTTCCCAAGCGTCTTCAGGATGAGTCCCAGGTGTCTTCGGGCGTGGCAGTGGATCTTCCGTCCCAGGTGTCTTCGGGCATGATGGTGGTGGTAATGGCCTAGGTTTTTGCAGGCGTGGTTATGTGTGATAGTTGTGGCCCAGTTGTGTGCGGGCAGTATTTCAGCAGTGGTACTGCGTGTAGTTGTGGCCTAGGTGTGTGTGGGCGGGTGTGGTAATGGGACTGCGGTGAGAATGGCAGGATTGGTCCGATGCGTAGGATGTCTCAATAACCAGTGGGAAAGTGGCGCGGGTTACCCAAACATCTATGTGCTCTTAATATATATATTACATGACTTGCATTATTTGGGGAGTGTGCCTTGGTGAGGCCTGGGGTGGATAGTTTACCTTGATAGGTGTTTAGTTTACTCCTTTTCTCACGGGACTTTAGTACATTCCCCCACATGTGCACGAGAGTCTTTGGTTTTTCCTACTGAGTGTACTTGTATGCTCACCCTACGTATATAAAACTTCTTTCAGGTTTCCAGGTGGACTTCGGGGATCGCGCAGGACCGTACTAGCTCGGACCTTTGGGGCAGTTTCAGTTGCTGTTTTTCTTCTTTGGTACTTACCTTTGGAGTCGCCTTTTGTACTTTGTGGCATTACTTTTAGAACATGCATGTGGGAATGGTTTATTTATTTTTGGTTTTACTTTTATTTTACCTTGGTGTTGTTGAGTTTAATCATCTCATCTCTCATTCTTATAAAACAAAAACGGGTAATGCCTTCCATTTGTGAGAAATTTCTATACCCTTGGTGCTAGTAGCCACTCCAGGACCAATTGAAGGTAGGTTTCAGGGGTCATTATCTATCCTTAAACTTAATGAAGGAAGGTCCTGGCAATCTGCTGACACTTCCTTCGTTTTGGTGAAGGTGGGTCGTGACATGATGTCACGACCCGACCCTACCCAGTCTCGAGTTGAAACTACCCCAAGACCGCCTCCATAGGCCAGAGGCTGGAGACCAGTGCCGAAGGCACACCAACTTGGGGAGGCCTTTGCCTATGATGCTATACACACACACACGCATCCCACTCAATGAAAAAGTGCAGTGTTAAGGAAATAAAAGTAATGCAATGTACAACTACTATAAATAAATCACAAATATCCATCGACAACTAAACAGTACAAAGCAAGTGCTGAAGGTATACTAAAAGTAAAGGGGAAAACACACGCCCAACCAAAAAAGTGCCACAACCCGGAAAAATGTAAACACAAGTATACACCTGGTAGAGTCCCAATCCTAGAACCCGACAACGACCACCGTATGCAGTCCAAGCTCTCGGACTCCCAATCTCCACTGAAGTCACGACCAACATGTCATTTTTCTTCAAGGGCACACCAAGTGCGGGCAAAGCCCATGCAGGGGTGAGTATAAAAATACTCAGTAGGATACCCCTAAGGGTCAAGGGAGAAAAAAAGGAGGTACATAAGGGTGAGCAGTATATCGAACAGGGGAAAGTAAAGGAGTACAAATGAGAGTACATTAAAGAGTAAAAAAGGAGTGCATTAGAGTAACAGTGGATAGTCCAGCTCAACCCAACAAGAGAAATGAGATAGACTCGTCCAGACACACAGAGCTTGAAACGGTGAGACGATGAACTTCTTATCTAGTCTTCGCTACCTATAGCAGGATAGTATTCTCATCTAACCATGAGAAGATAGACACGGAAATCACATGGAATACCCCGCACGTCTTCCCCTCTCCTTGAAGGAGAGTATCCAAAACCCAAAGAGTGGGTACTGGAACAAGGTATATACATATCCATATTCTCAATCAAGAAGCTCGAACAAGATATTAATGGGATCTCAATCCCGTAGGACAGCTCAAGAAAGTGAGTATCCAACATTCCTAGAAGTAAACACCATCGATGACTAGAATCCCACACGTCTACCCTGAACTGCAAGTCAAGGGGCTCAAATCACCGCACCTTGACACTATCCCCTTTGGGCGGCACTAACTCGCCCGCACAGTTTTAGGTCATGTCTCAAGGACTATTATCGGTGGGGAATGTTCCCCTTATACTTTAGAGTTCTAGTGGAACTTCAAACCACACCTCCTGACTGCCCCGCAGTCGAGAGGTCTCCTCAAAGTCGACAGGCGACACCCCTGCCTAGCCCCGTGGATGAGTAATTCCTGGAATTCTATGGGTTGCCACAAGTGGGAGACCCGGCAAGAGTCGATGGGTTCCACACTACCCAGTCCCATAAAAGGGTAATCCATTGGAGGGAGACACGGCTAATTTCGTCGATGAGTCCCAAAGCCCAGTCCTGTAATGGGTACTCCACTGGATGGAGGCTCAGAACCATCATCAGGGTCCACTTCCCAACCCCGATGGAGGTAAATCCAGAACCACTCTGGTCATCCATGCTGGATGGTAATGCTCGGTGAACACTGCTGTACTGGCCATCCCTATTGAATGGTAACCCACTGGCCATCCCTACAAGATGGTACCACACTAGACAGGCCTGCTGGAAACAACCTCCTGGGTAGAGGATCGGTGCCCGCGTAATGTGTTGGTCACACCGAATTCACAAGAAATATACCAGGAACCCAAAGGGATGACTGAAACTCCTCGCACCCCTTGGGGCGATCACAGTCCAATCCAATGAGTCCCTGTCAAAGAAGACCGAGACAACTCATCCCAGAAAGTTGAAAAACAACCACGTTGTACAAGCAAACATAGTTGTAAACGGTGTTGCAGTCCGGTTAAAGGGGCATGGTACTGAATCCCATCAAAACTGAAGAATCAGATGAACCAAACCATCTATTCTGGACAAACCATTGAAAATAGAACCAGGGGTAAACTCAACCCTGCTGGTCAACAAACGAAAATTGAACCAGGGGAAAACTCAACCCTGATGGTCAACAAACTATAGAAGAACCAGGGGGAAACTCAACCCGACTGGTCAAACAAATGAGAACAGAGGGACCCTCTATGTTGCGAGAGGTCAAGTGTACGCAAATCAGAACACGACACACACATGGGCCCCACACAATGTGTGACCCCATGTCAACTCCAACCAAGTGCACAAACGTTATGAATTAAAAACAACCACATGTACCTCCAAGCATTCCCATATACTCCCAATGTATTCCACGTTAACATCCCAGAGGCTATCGTGAACACGGAACCCAACGTCAACGTGAAGGGCGTAAACGTAACAACTCCAACTTTCCACCTCAATGGCTCAGGCATGACCAGCCAAATCTCATTAAGCATTAACCTCACTCACACAAGATTGCTCATGATCTCATTCCAGGGGTTCTCTTCAACCACGGTAGGACGAACCACCACTAGAGCACCTTACTTGCTTCCGCATTTAAATGAGGTCTTGAAAAAGACATTGCACATTCAAACGGATCACACCGTTGTAATCCTAGTGGGAAAAAAAGAGAGATAGACTATTTACTCGCCTTAAATGGATATCTGACGGAAACGTCTCCCACACCACTTTACGCCCGAACGGCGTCCCGTGGTCTCGAGCCTCGGCCCCGAAAACAATTGGGCGCATTGCATCATTGTGATCCCCTTGGGAAAACACATCAAAAGGACTGCTCACTTGAGTGGAATGAATATACGTAGAAGTAGTTGCAATTTGTCAAAACCGCGCATGAGCGGTTCTCCGTGGGACCCTCACCCCGGTCCCAAAGCACAACGAACGGACCGCACCGTTGCGATCCTCTTGAAAAAGTACACGAGATGGACTATTAATTTGTCCAAAAACAACACCCGGTGATAAATTTGGAAGTCACAGCCATATCCCCAAAATGGCCATCATGGGGCCCGCACCACCGTGCATAATTATTGCGGGCGGATTTCACCATTTCCATTCCCTTGAAAAAACACCTAGAATCGACTAGTCAAACGCCCCAAACGGAAGTTTGAAGAAAAATTTGTTAAACACTACTCGCAGCTTAAAAGTCGGGTCGTTGGGCCCACACCTCAACTCCTGTTTCGACACCTGAAAACAGACGGGAAAACTCAGGCTGAATTCTAGGGTTAGAACTCCACTGACGGTGCTCATAATAGACATTGGATGTGTCCCCGCTGCTCAAACCAAGAACTCCTGGAAAACACCAAACATACTTAACACACGTGTCATGCCACCAAACCCCTCATCTCGGGATTTAAAAATTACCGAGACCATCTCAAAAATCCCGTCTTGACTCCAGGAAGGCACCGCCAAAGGCGGCACAAAAAACGGACACCTGTAATGAATATTACGTGTGTCCGAAGAGGGGACGGATCCCCTTGGACTGGACCGGCCTGGACCGGCCGGTCCGCCCGGCCTGGGCCGTCCCACTCCGGACCTCCTGGCTAGCAGCGTTGGCCCGCGGCATAACCGCATGGGCCGGCCGTGGACCTGCGGTTGACGTTCAGACCAGCTGTGAGCCAGTCATGCAAAGTGAAGACCTGGACGCTGATCTTTGTTCTGTGTGGGGTCGCGCGCAATGACCCCTGTTCACCCGACCGCCCTGGCCATTCGCCAGCGGCCGGCCTACACCGCCTCACCTGACCGCGTCATGCTGCATGCTTCTTGAAGCCCGGCCGGCAACCGCCTGTATCACCGCCGCGCTGCAGCGCGAGCTTGCCGGACTGCCACGCTAGACTGCCGGAACCCCCCAAAACGGCCTGAAAAGCTCCGAATCCATCAGAATCTTCCACTGACCACCCCGGGCTCGTTGGGACTCGGATTATCGATCTCTAACCAAAAATTTCCTTCACCCAACAATTTGACAGCAATTCGATGCATGTAATTAAATTGGAAGGATATTGCGGGAATTAAAACTATAAACATGAGCCTACCTGCTGGGTTGTAGCCTGATGCTTCACCGATGGTCATCCAGAGTTGTTGCGCCTCGTCGGAGTGGTGGGGGAGACGAGAGGAGCTCTTCCTTCTTTCGTTTGGAGGGTTTGCACCATGGGTAAAGAAAACAGGGGGGCAGTGTTTAAAAAGAAAACACTTAACCCCCCGCCAGTAGGTCCCGTACCCGAACCCCCAGAAGGGGCGAGGTTAAGCCTCCCATAGGATAAACACCACCTCCCGAACAC
The DNA here is from genome assembly GCA_963277665.1 of Viscum album. NCBI lineage: Eukaryota > Viridiplantae > Streptophyta > Magnoliopsida > Santalales > Viscaceae > Viscum > Viscum album. The sequence continues at coordinate 559,135,991 of OY728147.1, read as the reverse complement.
AACCGATGTTTCGGAATTTTAATCCTAGGCTCCATTTAATATTTATAAAATTTAACAACCAAGGCCACTAAATTGTTAAAATACACCTGGCGGCATTTTTCAATGAAGGCCTGCGCCCGCGAAAGATACACCCCTTCTTGGGACAACGACACGTTCCAGACTCAACGGTTCCCCTGGTTTTCCAATGCAATCCCCCGATTAAGAGATACAACTATTACCCATTAAAAATAAATAAATTATTTTAATTATCCGTTTGACATTCTGTTAACGGGCGAGGGTCCCAACGTCCTGTGCCGACATGATTTCTGTCGTTCCTAGGGTAAATACCCTATTTCGGACCCATCTGTATACTCTGATTTCTGATCCGGATCTTGGTTTAGGAGTTGTCCCATTTTTTTTGGTATTCTCAGTGTGAACGCACTGAAAATTAAATTCCGGCCACACCGGGGCTCGAAATCACCCGCCGTCTAAAGGATCTCCTCTGGAATAACATCAAGAATAACCCCAAGTCTTTTATATCAAAAACTGGGTTATTATAGTAAATCTTGGTTTCCACATAGTAACATGTGAATACCTTTATCATGTATTTTTTTAAAATATAGTGCCACCCTGAATTACCAAAAAACATTTTTGATTACATTAATTCATCCTTACTCCTTATAAAATATTATATATATTCTTTATATCCCAATAATTTGAATACTCCAACAATGATGGAATAAAAAAACCATTAATATGTTCCAAGGTAGTCAAGAATATCTAATATAATTTATCCAAATCAACCATCTCATTTTCAAAAATCAATACCTCAGTAGAAAGACAATATTTAGGTTTATCATTCCTTCAAATTTGTATTATACAAAATTATTAACTTTCTTTTGAGTCACTTTTATTAGTACAATTCAATATCAAATCCTCAATGAAATAGTACTGCATTATAATATGTATTGGGAAATTGAATTTCATAGTTCCCAAACTCCTTGTAGACAAAGCATTATACATTTGAATCATTTCTCTTACCTGTACAATAACGTACGTGTTGTCCTTTTTCTCCACAATTATAACAACATCCCATTCCATTCAATCATTTACCAATGTGATTCCTTCCATAAATATTACATATTGGAAAATCCTTCTTTCCTCTATTCCCTTTATCCATCTTTATCTCTTCCATCCTTTTCTTCTATTACTTCCATTCAAATCCATATGACTTAAAAAATTATTTACATATCGTATTAACACATGATTTTATTTCTTCATATGATGATAATACAAGGGAGACTATTTCATTTATAAATGATGGATTAATACCCTGAAAAATATGATCCTTCTTACTCTTTGGGTCATGCGCATTGATGGAGTCCTCATTCCTTTTACTAGGCACCATTTCTAAACAATAGCATACACTGGGTTAGTTTATGTGTCTCACTGCATAATTCTAACATGTAAAATATCTAATGTAAATTGAAAAGATTAGGAATATAATCAATAATCATAAACTGTTTTCTTTGAGGATGTATTTACTCCTTAATCCTTCATAGTTGCTTTTAATGAAAATTTTAATTCTCCTAAGAATATCCCCCGGCAGTGTCACAACCAGCAGTACAATAAGGCTCCTTGTCGTTTACCAGGATACCCCAGGTCAGAACCAAAACTCCTTGAAGAGTTTTAACTCATAGGTACATTTGTGCCAGAGCATCCTGTACAAGTTCGTATCCAGACAGGGATGTATTATTGGTTAAATACCCAAAATCAATACCTAAACAATATTTAAGTAAGTTCTTCTATAATAATCATCATAGTCTATTCGTGGGTAAGGTTTTCTAATCAGAGATTAAATCAATATATTCCTAGGTTGTTGCTAAACATCCTTTGATACAAAATGTAACCCCACTACCCTAAAATCCCAGAGTCAGTGCCATATATTAATACATTGGTGTGATGAAAAGTGATCAAATCCTGAAAGGCCGACCAATTTAGTAGTAATGGAAAATAAATTTCATACATTAATGATAGATTACACATTAGAAACTAAAACACATCATATATAGTTAATTGAGAACACCATTCTTACCTTTAACATAACACTCTATATCAATCATAATACACTTCATGGAATCCTGAGAAATTAAATCATAAGAAAGGGGTGAAATCAAACGCTCAGTAATAATAAGAAATATAGCAGAAGATAACATTAACATTAGGCATGGTGAATAATTGAAAAAACATGCCCTAACAAATAATAAACATGAACACGTTATGGATGGAATATGAGCTGAGTTTATAATGTCATAAAAACCATAATTATGTATAATATACTAGTCTAATAACAACATGAACCATCAATATTATTTTCATAATGAGGTAATGTATAATGCGAAACATTCTGAAATATTTTGGCTATGCCTCGCCCAAGACGTCTAAAAATTATTAAGGCCTTGACCAAAACCATATATCAAATTGGGAAAGGATTTCCCAATTAAAAATAAAATTGTCTAAGGAGACATACTGATTCGCCAAGGAGCTATAATGGGATACACCTGTCACATACTAAGTCCAATACATTCCTCATATGAAAAGGTTGAAACATAACATCAACCTTCGTATAAAAACTACCATACAAATGGTCAATACAATTTCCATAAACCATTACTGGTATAAAAATCACACGTCCACTATCAAACATATCAAAAAACCTTTAATACAATTTAGAAGATCTGTCTCATAATAAATCAACATCCAAACAGTGTAAAATTAATCAAAAGATGTTGACATAGATAAAGAAATGGTTTTGATAGAAATATATCATTCTATTTAGAAATCATTTAAATGTCGAACAATTTATAAAGGAAGTCATTTAAAAGTTAGTTTTATATCATTGTTTCCCATACCACATTGAAACATATGAAATAAACAAACATTTAAAACATTCGTGTCTATATAAATAAACCCTTAAAACCATTTTGAAAACATGGACATTAGTGAGAATGGTTTTGAAGAATTAATCTTTAAAACTTTTAAAATGATGTTTTAGTAAAAGATTCCCTTAAAATGAATCCCTTTGAAAAAACTTTTATGAAACACATACATTGTTAATAAATATGTTCCATTAAAAAATAACCATAAACAATATTGAATAATAATTAGATTGAGAAATTAACCCTTACCTTACACTTTTCTTTTGTTGAGGGTACATTTAACTTCTTATATAATGACCATTGTTTGTTATTGAAATATACCAGAACCATATTCATATTTATTATATCATACATGATTCATTTATTTCTTTATAATAACCATTTAATAATGATTTCTAATTTAAATTAACATTTTTGGTAATAATATATTTTATTATTGTACATCTTTTAACATGTTATTCTTGATAATATCATTTAGATCATGATTTAAATACATAAAAAAAATAAAACATGATTTATATAACATATATATTTATAATATAAATATTTATCATATATAGATATATTAAATTGAAGGCACCGTTTATAGAGATGGTTGGTTGTACGTACGCATAAACGCTATTTTTGTTTTCATATCGTATTGAATAGAAGTAATTGAATAATATATATGTAATTTCATGAATTTATAAATATATATCTATCCAGTAGCATTATTAGGTCATTTATTAATGACTTATTAATAATAATTTTTTTATAATCATCCTTGAATGGTAAAAGTGGAAATGAATCTCATCGTTTCATGGAGACAGTTATCCTTCCGTATGAACGAGCGAAAATATCATTATATTGATGGAGAAATCATATTTCATTGGATGGAATATCATATATAAATAATTATTAACATGTTAAATTTATTATTTACATCAGTTATAAATGTTATTATTTCCATCCAAATAAAGAAGTGTTCGAATAAAAAACTACACCACGACTGGGAGACGGTAAGTCGTACATACACACGTATGGTGACTTGTCAATCATATGATGGATAGAGTAAGGAATGTGGTTGTACCATATTTATATTAACATCACAGTATGTAGTAGTTAATGGAGTTATTATTTTGGTATGGGAAAAATAATTAAAAAGGATGTGAAAGACGAAAAGAACTTGAAAGAGGGAGGTGAAATTATTACCACTTCTTCAGTTGTTTCCTTTTATGCTGATTGAAAGGGATCCTTAGGATGGATTTATGATCAATATAAGGAATCTATGATTATGTTAGGGATTTTGGGAGGAAATTTGGTTATGGTTTGGGCAAACCAAATGGCTTTGGATGTGTGAAATTAAGGGAAGGGGTAGTGCCCTTTTATAAGAGGGATGATGGTCACTTTCGGTCAAGATTGAAATATTAATTTATTATACAATAATATTAGTTTTATAATTTCTCAATATAAATTTATATTGATCTAGAGTAGGTAATGTGTCAAAATCCTCTCAACCAATAAGTTTTAGACATGTTTAGGTCACAATTTTAACCTTAACATTTAGATTTATCACTTTGCTAATTAGTATTACATTAAATATGTCTTCTTGTATCCTTAGAATATATGGTTAATAATATTAGTTTAAACATCCAATAAAACCTATAGTGGTTCACTAAAAACATATATATAATCAGTTATTTCCATATTCTGAACCGTATATTTTTATGAATATTATATCATCGAATAATATTGTATTTTTAGAAAAACTAATTTATGTCAATTTTGACACTATTTGGTATTTTGTTTTTGTGAAAGTAATAAAAACTTTATTACTTAAAACATGATACATTGAATCAACTATAACATGTCATATTCACCTAGAAAATCTGTCTATGTCCTAAAAACATTGAAATTATATTAATTTTAATATTCATTATACCATTTATTTGATTCTTTCATTAATAATGTAATTACTGCATTATCAATGTTTCATAAATAAATCTTGTTATATAATATTTAAAAATAAAACAAATATACAATATTTTATCAAATATTTTTATTTTTCAAATGAATATTTATATAATAATTTATTTTATTTATAACTCTATATTAAAAATTATTTAGTAATTAATCTTTGAATTTAACACTTATAAATCTTCTTTAAATAAAATAATAATAAATTTCCTTATATAATCCATGTGGAAATAATATATAATGTATTATTTTAAGGTTTATTTGTCTAATTAGACTTATTAAATAGAATTTTGACATTTTTATGTAATTATAATATCATTTTAACCATTAATCACACTATTTACTTTTAATGGTGCAAAATAAAATTCTAAAGTTACTAATAAAAAAATTATCATCCTTTTATTAAATAAAATTTTACATACTAATGTCAACCATGTCACTTGGATTTTATAAATTCATCATAAAAAAGTTGTCAAAATATGTTTTATGCAATGTTGATAATGTGCCTAGATGGTGGTTAAAAGGCGTTTAAAAATTAAATAAAATATTATACATCTAATTTTATTATAAATTGACTCTAGTTAATTAAATTGATCTCATATATGTTTTATTTGTCTCAATTTATTTTAAATAAATTTAAATATAATAAATAATTATTTAAATAAAAAGCTGATTTTAAACAAAACACAATGGTTTTCACTATTCATCAAAAAATTTAATGTTTTCAGAAAAATACCAATAATTCACCATATGATATTTTTGATATTCAGAATTCTAAAATGAGGTCTATTTTACCCAATTAAAAAAATATTAGTTTCATTTATTTATTTAAAAAAATTCCCATTATCAAATCCAAAAAAGTGTTTCTTAAAAGTAAAAACTATCAAAAGAAAGATATATGTGTTCATAGAAATTAAATGTGAAATTACTTATAATGACCTAAATTTTAGTAAATGATAAAGAAATAATATAATCTTTCTTCAAAATAATTCAAATGTAAAATTTATAACTATGAATTATTATGAGTACAAAAGTAGTTTTCAATAAAAATTTTGTATTTTTCAATATTCACCCAAATATGAAAGATAATAGATTAACCACGAAATAATATCATAGAAAAAAAATTTATATCCCAATTAAAATGAAGTAGTTTATTATTTCAAATTTAATATTTAAAAGTGTAAAATATTAGATTAAACAAGGCATTTCCATTAAATGGATGTAAAATTGCATTTTGGAAGAATAATTCATATATCTGAATATTTGAATTTTTTCAAATATTATGTCTAAGAAACAAATAATATGGTAGTTAAAATTATATTGAGTTTATAAGATTAAAAATATAGTTAATAATATTCATAACCGCTTTTGGAATTGCTAGTTTGGTAAGTTATGGTGCGCTCAAACTCAGTGTTGCATGTAGAGAAAGCTACTTAATTACTATAATTATATAACGTAATATAAAATCTTGGGATTTTATAGTGTCCCTCAAAAACCTCCTCCAATAGGCCATGATTTGATGAATTGCATCTTGTGGATAAATCAAACATAACGATACACGTTACCCAATAATGAGTTTTAAAAAATAACCCAATAATCAATATGAACAAAATTATGTATGTATATATAAATATATAAAAATTAGTAATATCATAGTAATAGTTATAATTTCATTAAAAAAATATAAACATAACATCCCCAAATAATTAAAATGAATGAAACTCTTATGGCGGTAACACCAATTCCAAAATTACTACCACACCACGATCTGGTAAAATCCATCCATGTCCTAATCTCTATAATAAAAATTTTATTAAATAAGGTATATTAGATATGATTGAGAATACAATTATAAAAAATATGACCATCCTCATTAGCTATCATCAAAATGGTGAAAACCCATATGAAAGGGTCAATAAGTGAAAATAAAAACCTACTTGTTACATTTTTTTATCTATAAAACATCCTCATGGTGGAAGTCAAATAAAATTTGTATAATTATAGTAATATAATAAAAATTAAAGTAAATAAATAAAGCTCCATGCACCTACTTCTCCGCTGATCTAATTACCCCATGTCCTAGTAACAAACAACATCATTGTCACATACCTTCATCATCCATATATGAAAAACTCGTACCACATCATAGCCACAAATAGATGACCAAAACCACCTAATACAAACAAAATGTTATGGGGAACAATATAAGTGATTGGTCCAAACCCAAATAATGTTAATTTTCTAAATTATGTGGATTTTTATTGCATCATTGATAAATTTAAATACTAGATTATAAAATATTTGTTGATGATGTATTATTTATAAATTATTATTTAAATAAAATAATTATTGTGAATTGAAATTATTTTAACTCTGTTCAATTATATGACATGATCATGTCCTACTATCATTACATCGGCAGTTTCAGGGGTAGAATCATTATAGTATTTATCCACGTGTGAACCAAAAAAATCCAAACATTATAATTGACAGCATTCAGTCCCAATGAAGAATATTGTGAGGCATATCTTCTTCCTCAATGATATACAAAAGAATCACTTCGAGGAGTAAATATTCATTTTTTATCTATATTATTGACTTGGTGGATGAGAATAATCACATTAGTTTCTTTTGATCATTATTCGAGGGGATATTTATTGGTATTGAGATGTGATATCTTGAAATCATTATGAAAAAATCATTTCTATGGAAAATGTTATAATAAAGCGTGTATAGAGATATAATTAGAGGTTAATAATATTACATGATTCCTTATGATCATATTATTTCCATTCTATCCCCACGTAAAAAAATATAAATAATATAATTAGTTACATGACATTTCTGAAATCAAGGATAAATAAATATCATTATTTCAATAAATAAATTAATATTTAGTCTAATGATATTTTATATTTAATTTTATCTAAATAATTATCTTATATCAACACTCGTACATAGTATTTTTGAAACCATTAATACTAATGAACATTAATAATTGATATATCTAATATAATTATTCTCTGGTACATAGAACTATATTATATACAATAAACATTTTAAATATTATTTAAATGATCAACTCAAATATATATTCCCCTCAAAAAACATGTGACTAGACATTTGAAATCATGAAGAATTATGATATTTTAAATCCATTTATGATATTAATACTTATTCAACAATCTATATTAATATATAATTTAGGTATGGTTATATACACACATAGTGTGTGACCCTCAGGGCCCCATTCACAATTTATTTGAATGAAACCAACTAAAGTCCATTGTTTGAGTTTACAAAAAAGAAAACATTACAATTTATAAATAAGTTAAGGTTGTAGAGGATTTCAGCCTCATAATAATTAACAATGTGTAATATAATACATATATAATGATTTATCTCATGATATAGGTTGTAAAATAGTTAGAATCAATTTAAATACTTGAAACATTCGTATTTAACTTTTGGGAAGTGATCCAATCATTATATCACACTGAATATGGACATAATCAAGCTATTACACTCCCAAAATAGGGATTCTTATATAATTTTAGCTATATAATATTTCTAAAAATTAATTCATCAAATTTTTTGTAAATAAAATATAACTCATGGTGCTCCCAACTTATCCTACCTCATCCCGAGTATACGTCACAATGGTTTTCATCAACACATAAATTTATGTGACCCATAGTATACATTAATAATCATAATTTTCTTTTCCATGTTCCATTGAAAACATTATAAGTTAAAAATATATAATGACACATATAAATGTGGATTTCCGAACGAAATGATAAGTTATCATCAAATTCTACCCTTTATGGATTACCAAGAATGAACATCTTGATATGATGTCTAAAATTTCATATAAGCCCATGCCCCTACCAACTTGTATAATCTATGAACCATTTAGATATTTCATCCAACCATATAATATATATTTAAGTATACTATCATAGAACATCAAGGTTATCATCATGGTGGGGAACATCCATGAACTTTTGGGATGACAATTACAATAGAATATTATCACATATATGTAACATAGATAAACAGTCATCAAATGATAAGATATAAGTTATTAATGACGAAAAAGGATATTTTTATAATATTATGATCAATGTATCCTATTTTAGGGAACAAACACTAATATAATTCTCCTTTCACATGATCCAAATATTATCAACCCAACTAGTTATCCTCACATTTAAAAATTCTTATGATGATGTGTTATTATAAATGTTGATTCCACAAAACTACTTGAGTGTTTTCTTCCTACCATAACATCATATATATGAGAAAACACCCCATAATATGATATCAATGAGTATATTCCTTTTACCTTCTATCATCCATGGAATCATAGATAATAATATATATCATATTCCTTAGGATAATATTAAATTTCCCAATTTTTGTAAAACTCAAAAATATTTAACAAATTATTGATAATATTCCCTAATAAGATACATCTAAAGTCATAACATCCTCATTCAAGTGAAGATATGGTAAATATATGATGTAATAATATTTACACTTGTTTATTACCTTAGACTTTTTTTCAGATCAATGTTATTTAAGGAATAATTTTTTTATATACCAAGAGAACTAGTATTTCTACTTCTCTTTTTAAGATAATAATATCCAATATTTATTTCATAAGAAATATGATATTGTTTTGACATCCATCATATACGGCTTCTCCTGGATTTTTTTTTGAAATATTACTAAATGGTTTTTTTCAAAAGAACTTCAAAACTAAGTAAATATCATGAAATGTGATATAGATTTATAATGTAATCAAATGTATTCATTGTTTTTTCATGAACTATGGTTTGTCCTTCCACAGAATGGCCAACCCTTCTTGGGATATACTCAATGGGTTTCCATGATCCCATAAGCCCAACGATAAGAATTATAGGCATCAAAATTTATGATTGGAGATGATTTTTCAATAAAAGAATATTTTAATAAATATAATATTTCACTGAAATAATATCATGAACCATAAATTCATCAAAGAAGATAAAAATAAGAAAGAAGAAAAATAAATTAAACAATTTATACATATAGAAAATTTAAAACAAGTCCCTTAGCTAATCCTCTAACAACCACAATAGAAAAGATCTATTGTTCCACTTAATCCATTAGTGATATAATGCATCCACCAGTAACCATAATAGAATATATAAACATGAAAAAGATTATTAATCTTACAAAATAATAAAATGTAACACTAACAAACCTATAAAACTATCATATGTGACCAAAGGATGAGCACTATTCATAATGAGACCCCACTATGAGAATAATAAAAACCTATAAATGGTCACCTAAGATATTAAAAACGAGAAGAAGTAGAGTGTGAGGTCGACCACATAGTAAAAAATCACCATTTATTTGGTTTTCATTTTAAAAAACAATATAAAAAATTGTGTTTGAAAATATATTAAGTATATAGTTTTTTTTCTTTTACAAGCAAAAACACTATAAAATTTTCAACCTTTATAAAATTCAGAATTTTTATTTTAAATGAATAAAATTGCATAAAATACATTTCTTTATCCTTTCCCATTATTAATAAAAACCCCCTTGGAAACAATTTTCTAAAAAAATTTAAATCATCTCATAAAAAATTAAAATAAGAACCTAAAATAAATATGTATTGGAAAATTGGGCCACTCCATAATGGAAGAATAATAAATTAAGACTATGTAGGGATAAAGAACCTGAGAACTATAAGAACAAAAAATCATTTTATCCTTGGAAATATTAAGTAAATCTACTGGGAGATGAATCCAAATAATAATTAATATAAAAAACAAAACATGGGAAAAAACTGGGAGACTAAGGTAATGTGAATCATATTCCCTCGTATCGACACATGATCTACTGGCTAGAAATTCAGTGCATGTGCTAACTGCTAAAGAGAACATAACATCAAAAAATGAGATGATACCACCCATCCACAACACTACATCGTACCATTTATTATGGATTATATGACTTCACATAGTAGTGTTGTGTTACCCACCACGACATTATAATATTTATCCAAGTACAGGTATTTTTTTTATTTTAGTGTAATCCAGAATGATATATAATCATGTATTCCCCTTTTAGATAATATGTATCCCATGTGATATTACCATTTAAAAAACATCATATTTCACTCAAAAGGAACTCAATTAAACATATTCAATCACGAAATAAAAATATATTCTTTTTTCACCATTGATAAATCAGGTTAAACCATCATAAAATTTAAAATCAACCATTAAATACATCAATGAACACATAACAAATTGAAATATATGGGTAATTAGGAATTGGTGTCGGAAACATAAAATAAAATTTACTCAATGTTCCAACCATGTCTTCAAATATTAAATTTATAAAAAAATAATATTTTAAATATATTTTTATATAAAAATAAAAGAAATTGAATTTCAAAACCACGCTTTTCATCATTTAAGTATATATAATTACACACAAAATCTTTTTTTAATACACATGGCCAAATATTATGATGTTAATATGTTCACATGCTTATAAATATAAATAAATAGTGCTTCATATATGTATAAGAACCAATAATGACCTGATATACGTGAAAACCAGTCCTAATTGAATGAAATAATAATGGAACAAAAATAATAATGAAATATCTCAATTAGAGAAATCATAATTAATTAATCTCTGAAACTCATGTGCTAATAATTTAAACAACAGTAAAAATATAAAATAATTTTTAAAAACTATATTCTAGTGTGAAACATTAATTAATAATTTATCTTCAAATAATATATTGTATTTATTAAGGGTATATAAAAATGTAATAACCCAGATAATCCTTTCTTGTATGTTTTTTATTTCTATATGTTTCTGAGGAAAAATTAGAATAAGGAAAATTTTAGGAGTACACCCTCTGTACGTCCTTGTGTATGTCGTGTAACATGCCTCCAAGTCTAGTCCATGTCTGGATGTGTCTTGACTATATAAACGATTATGTGATGACATGGTAGGTCCACATAATGAGGGGCCCAGTAAAGTCATATACAACCCATTTTATATTTAAAGGACACACCATGTATATTTGTTTTTAATTTTTAAAAAGGACCAGAATCACATCTAATCGATAGAAACCACTTCTTCTCAGATCGTCTCGACTAGTAGCGAAAAATATCACTGATTCTTCTCTTATCCCCTGATTTACCATCCGTTATTTTAATCCAGCGCCTTCATTTGTCTTGGAATCACCACAGTAAGTTCTTCCTTCTTATAGTGCCTCATTACATGATATGTATCCTTTTCTAAGATACTCTTTGTTGAGCATATTAGATTTTTTTGTAGATCTACTACGTTCTTGGTTGAATAAAAGTATTGTATTCAACTACATCGATCATACAACATCGAGGTTGGTGGTTCATGAATTTCCATAGTTATTATTTGAATATTATGTGCAAAACATCCCAATTCCATTGAACATGGTATTGTGTTATTGAGGATTTTATCCCTGTGAATTCCTTCTATGACCAATGATCCTGAGTAGAGGTTTTTTTATTGTAAATAACGTTATTTTCCATGATATGTATGTATTACCCATTGTTGTTTTTATATTGACCATTTGTTCTAGCTTTGTCGGTTAGGCTGCCTATTTTCCTTGCCTTGTGTTATTAAGATGGAGTGATTTTATCTGATGTTGTAATATTCTTATAGATGCTAATCCATGTAGTTCATGAATCTTTTAGCCAACTAGTAGATGAGGTTTATATAGGTTTTTGAACATCGTTCTGAATGATTGACTTACACAAGGTTGTGGGAACCGGATGTAGTAGACCATAGGGGGAATGAACGTCGAGGGCTTCTCCAGAGTGTTTGTTAACTTTAACGTTGGGAGAACATAGGGGGGATTGAAATTTGGCTCCCATAGAGTTTCTGTAGATCCATTTTGAGAGACCACTAAGGAATTGGATGATGAGTACTTCCTCAGAGTGTCTATAGTTACTGATACATTACCACATTTGGAATTGATGGTGAGTGATTTCTCGAAGAGTATTTACTAAATATGAACCAATGGGGTTAGACTGTGAGTAAATCCCAAGAGGTTTATTATGATTGTTTAGTTGAAATAGAGGAGTTAGGTAGTGATTACATCCCATAGGATTACTTGTTTTTGATTAGCTTCTTACCTGGTATATGAAAATGAATGCGATTGAAATTGTAGATCTTTTTTACTTTTGAGTACTTTCTTGTTTGCTACTTCATTTTTATTGTTTCTTGAAGTATATATTCATTGATTGTTAATCATAGATCATTTAATGGTTGACTACTAGGATTCGTCTCACACACTATTTGGGTCATGATTTTGGGACCAAAATGATTATATTATTGTGGTTATAGATAAGGGAAAGCACCCTTCCTCTTTAGGTACTTGATTGTAGTGGTGCTGGAGAGCATGAGACCACGATGAGGGTAGCGATGCTGGTAGAGATTATTTTTTAAATTTGTACATAGTTTTAGTAATGTATTCAATCATTGTAACAATTTTGGATTCACTCCTAGACATATATATCAGACATAATTTATATATATGTGATCTAGTAGTATATTACTTCCATTCTTCTGTTGTTTATTTATTAAATGTAATTGTTTCTTATACTATAGTTATTTTTTTCAGAATTACTCTGCCAAAGATGGCATAGAATCCACACTATCACACCCAAGTCCCTCCTTTCTTGTAGGAAGCCAATGACGTTTAAGGAAATGTGCTTGAGTCCATGTGGTCAACTTGGTATGAGGCATCTATGTGTGGCACCGGGAACTGGGATGTTACAATGTGGGGTCAGAGGAATTATTTTCTTATTGAAATACATTTGGAGCCTATAGATAGGGATGAAAAGGAATTGGTAGTTGATAATAAGTTATGCCCGAGATTATCCAACCCATGTACAGGGAAACATTGATTTACTTTCATTATTGATATTTTATCTAGTTTTTAAATTTTTATATGTGATTTGATTTCACCGTTGGATGATTCACATATTTTGTACTATTAATGTTGATATTATTGAGGTTTGTTTCTATTGAAAGACAATTAGATGAGGGTATTCCATCTCATGCATCATATATCTACTATCTAGAGATCACATTTCATGAATTCTTGTTATTCAATTTAGTGAGAAATACTGATTACATGTTTTTGTGATAGATTTTGTGCTATATATGGATTCAATTGTGATATGTTCCTAGTTCGAATATGTTATATTTGATTGGGTGTTGGATTGTGTAATCATTCATATGAATGAACACCATACTTTGGTTCTTGAGGTTTTATGAGCCATCATGGTTCAGAATATGGTGGATTTTTTAATTGTTATTCTTGTATATGACATGTATAAGATTCCCAAAATTGATTTTTAGGGAGTATGGTCCCTCAAAGATTATAATTTGTAACTTTAATGTTTGTTTTTTTGTTTTTCAGGGTTTCATAGTTGTTTCTGAGGCTTACTGTCTGAAAAAACCATGACTACATGACATGTATTTCTAAATACAATCCATGTATCCATATGTTCGGGAAGTAACATTTTTAATTAAGTAAAATTCATGTAATTTATTGATTTGATGTGTAGGTTTTAACTGTGTCACTAGATGTGTGCGAAGAGACATGGGGTTGGGAAATCGTTGGTGGAACACAACCTATACCCAATGTACAAGTTGTGTTGTATAGACGTTGTGTTCACCCATATGACTAATGATGCAGATGGGAAAAACATAGGATATACACACTGTGTCATGTTTGAAAACACTGTTTAGTGTTACTTATATATCTGATCATCTGACTAACGAAATGATTCAGAGAAATCCTTTTACTACACGTAGTGTTTGTACCGAAAACGCCGTGTAGTCTCATTATAGAAGAACAGTGTAGGTTAGTATTGTAAAATAATTGAGGAGTGAAATCAATTCAGGTACATTCTGTGTCATGGGAGAACATGTAGTTGGAATAGGGTGTTACAGTACCAGGGTTTGCAGAACTACATGTCCATGTGAAGGCTAAAAGGAACACATAATTAAGGGGTAATACACACCATATATACCTTTGTTGGAATTTTTTAATTCATTTAGCCTCCTGATCGTTTCATGGAGATATCATTTTCAATCCATTATTATCATGAACTAAATTGTGCGCTTGACTTTTTGAGTCCATAAAGGCCCATTTTCATGTACCAGGATACCCCAGGTCATGCCCGACACTCCTTGTCAGATTTTGCACTCCTCAGTACATCTGTTCTGGAGAGACCACTACCTTCTTATATCCATAAATGGATGTAATTCCTTCAAACTTCACAAAATATCTACGTTACCAAAATTATAGGTGGTTCTTTTATATTAATCCTCATTGCCCATTTTAAGGTAATGATTCAAAAACAGAGTTTATCAAAATTTATTTATAAGGAGGTTGGTAAAAATTCTATGATACCAACTATAACGTCCCGACCCTATAATCGTGGAGCTGGTGCATTATTTTAATACATTGTCAGGATTACAAGGTATCATGTTTGGAATGACTAATGAGTTTTGAATTCATGGAAAATAGATTACATACATGAACATTACATTACACATTATAAAATAAAATAAAAGATAAATAATACTTTGATAATGCCATTAATCTCTTAGAATAACCCTTAATATCAATTATAATACTCTTCCTAGAATCCTGGAAAATAATACATAATAAATTAGTGATCTGAGATTCTCATTAAGGGTAAATAAACTTGTAGAATCTATAATCATTTAAGGCAAGATGTGTAATAAAAACAAAATCCAATTTAAATTTAATCATTAACATAATATGGGAAATATAAATCAAACATCACCATATAAATATTCATATTGATATTCTACTAGTCGAATAATCACATGGTATAATTAATTTTATAATGAGGTAATGTGTAACGCCATACATCATTACCATAGAGTCAAGGCCTTGTGCCAAGACAACTGATAAAATATCTTTAAAAGCCTTTTACCAAGAATGTTTTTTTCGTGAAACCTACGATGTATCGAGGAGCTATAGCGAGATCCACCCGTCACATACTAAGTCCACTGATTTCCTCACATAATATGATGAAATGTAACATAAACATTCAAATTAAAACTAGAATAAAAAAATTCTACACAATAACCATAAATCATGAATGGAATAAAAATAGAATATCCATTTTTAAATATATCATTACACATTCAATACAATATAGAAGACTTTATAATAATAAATCAACCAAAATCAATAATAATATACACTAAAGGATGTTGATATAGATGAAAATGACCAGAAAAACAATATAAGAGTAATATACCCTTTTGTGAAATCATATAATAGTCACCCATAATGTATGTAATTTAATATAATTTTTGAATCAAAGATTCACATTCCACTTTTAATCTTTTTAAAAGAATTAAAATATTAAAACAATCATGTCCATATAAAAAATTCCTTAAAACCATTTTGAATCAAAGGACATTATTGAGAATTTTTAAGAAGAATAAATATTTAAAACATTTAAAATGATGTTTTAGATAATTCATTACATAAAATAATCATTTTGAAAAGAATATTAAAAAAATGGACATGGATAATAAATATTTCCCTTAAAATAATTAAACATAAACAATCTTAGATAATAATAAGATTGAGGAATTATCCCTAATTTTGCATTTTCCTTTAGTCGATCGTACGTTTAACATCCTTTATAAAGTCCATATAATTTTATTAAAATATATGATAACCTTATTCATATTTATTATATCATACATGATTCATTTATGACTTTATACTATCCATTTAAAATGATTTCCATGATAAATTAACATCTTGGGTAATAATCGCTTTCATTAGCGTACATGTTTTAACATTTTATTCTTAATCATATCACATAGATCATGATTTAAATAATTCTAGAATATAAAAATTGTTTTATATTTCATATATATTTAGAATATAAATATGTATAATAGTCAGATATATTGAATAAAAAACACTATTTATAGAGACGGTAGGTCGTTCGTATATATAAATGTTCATTCCGTTCTCATATCGTATTGAAAGGAACTAAGTGAATAAGATATATTTAAATATATATATATATAGTAGCATTATTATTTCATATATTATATATGTATTGAATATATATATATATATATTCATTATGGAATGGTGAATGTTGAAATAAATCTCATCACTTCGTGGAAACGATAGGTCATACGTACACACAAGAGACGATATAATTTCCTTAATGATTAAAAGGTGTTGAATTGAATGGTATATTAATTTTAAGGATACATTAGGATGTTATTTTAATTATATATATAAATATTACTCATCATCATATCCGTCCAATAAACATAGTGTTGAATAACAAATTACACAATGACATGGAGACGGTAAGCTGTGCGTATGCACGCAAGGTGAAATTATAATTCATAGGATAGATTGAATAATGAATATGGTTGTATCTTATTAATAATTATATCACAGTATGTATAATGTGGTGGAGTTATTAATTTTTTATGTTAATAATAATGAATTATAATATGAAAAATAAAGAAAATTACTTTGAAAGAGGTGATAAAATATTTACATCTTATTTGGGTGTTTCCTTTTTATTTTAATTAAACGAATCCATAAGATTCCTTCATGCTCAAGGGATGTCCTCTAGGATTAATTGAGAGAAGTTGGGAGGAGATTTGGAAGTGTTTGGATAATCCAAAAGGCATTGGAGTTGTTATTTTGATAGAAGGGGAAGTACCCTATTATAAGAGGGGTGATGGATACTATATAAAAATTAGGAATTATTATTTTATTATTCAGTAATATTCATTTTATAATGGCTCCAAATGAATTCATTTCTAGACTCAGGTGGTTATGGTTTGAAATCCTTTCAACCAATACATTTTAGGTAGGTTTACATTGCCATATTAACCTTATATTTTAGATTTAACTATTAGTTACATAGTTTAACTTTTACCATGTCTTCATGTGTTCGTACACTATATGGTTAACAAACATACTCGAAAAATTAAAGAGAACCTCAAGTGGTTCATTAATGAAATATATAATATTATTTAGGCCCTTTGGACTAACCTTTTATTTTATGAATATTATATATTTTAATAATATAATATTTGTTTTAAAAACTTATTTATGTCAATTTTAACACAATTTAGTTTTTTATTTTTGTGAAAGTAATCACCAATTGAATACTTATAACAATATGCATTGAATCAACACTAATATTTCATATTCATGTAGAAAATTCTTGGATGTCATAAAAACTTTGATTTCATATGTATTTTAATATTTTTAATACCATTTATTTGATTCATTCATTAATAAGGTAATTATTACATCATCACTGTGTCATAACTAAATTTAATTATTTATTATTTAAAAACGTTAAATAACATACCATGATTTAGGAAGATGTTTTCTCTTTCTAATGAGTATTTATAGTCTAATTTATCTATTTTATATCCATTTATTAAAAATTATTTAGTTATAAAACATTGAATTTAATATTTTTAACTCTTCATTATATAAAATAATAATAAATCTCCAATTCTTTTCCAAGTGGACCAAAAGGATCATATTTTATTCATATGGTTATTTTTGGTCGAAATAAATTTATCCAATATAATTAGTACATGTTTTAGAGTAATTATATTATCATTTTAACTTTAATAACACTATTTTTATTTAAATGTGGTAAATAAAAGTCAAAACATACAATTCAAGGAAAATTAGTTTCATCATATTAAACAACATTTTATTTATTAATGTCAACCATGTCACTCAGATTTTATAAATTCAACTCACAGAAGTAGAAAAATTATGTTATATGAAAATTTAAAAATGCTCATAGAATGTGGGTAAAAGACGGTAAACAGTTCAATACAAATTTATACATCAAATTATTTTATAAATAACACAAATTAATTAAATTGAACTTATATCAGTTATATATATATATATTGTCTTAAAATAAAATAAAATAAAATAATTAATAATTCTAATAAAAATTCTATTTTAATAAATAATGTAGTGTTTTTCATTATTCATCAAAAATTGAATGTTTTAATAAAAATACCTATAATTCGACCTAAGATAATTTCAATAATCCAAATTAAAAAATTAATTAAATTTTACCAAATTAAAATAATTGAAGTTTAATTAATTAATTTTCAATTAGTTCCTGTTTAAAAAACCAAATTGTAGGTTTTAAAAAAGAAACAACTATCAAAAGATAGACATGTGTTTTTGTCGAATTTAAATGTGAAATTACTTATAATGACCTACATTGTATAAAATGATAATAATATAATCTAAATATACGTTCTAACCATTAAAATGCATAATTTTACACTATAAATAGTTTATATAAAAAATTTTATTTTCAAATAAATGTTATTATTTTTTACTATTCATCAAAATATGAAAGTTATCATAAAATTATGAAAACTTTATCCAAACTAAATTTTTTATCCGATTATAAAGAAGAATATAAATTCAATAAAGTTAATATATAAATGTGTCACATATTTGTTTTAAAAAGTATTCTCCACTAAAAAGTTGTTAAGATTTCATTTTTTAAAAAATACAACTTATATCAGAAAAATTTAATTTTTCCTTATATTATGTCTAAGAAACAAAAAATATGAATGTTAAAATTATATAGGATATATTAATAATTAAATTTGAAGTTAATTATATTCATAACCGCTTTTTAAATGGCTAGTTTGGTAAGTAATGGTGCACTCAAACTCGTTGTTGCGTGTAGCGGGTGTTAATGAATTACATAGAAGAGATAACATACTATGAAATCATTGGGTGTTACAAAAATCACCATTTATCACTTATCAATGGAACATAAATTACTTTTATAACATCAGTGTCTTATTCTCACCAGTGATATATGGTTCACCCTCTCTCATACAATGGGACAACATATATTACATCATTCTATATTTTATTAGAATAAAATAGTATCAAATACCAATTATTTAAAATAGATACAATATATTTTACTATAAATATATTATTGATATAGATCTTGTTGATTTTTTATTCATTAATACATTTTAGTTTTTTTAAATGTCCTTTCTATTGAAATGTGAACTAAAAAGCCTTATTTTCTACAGTGAGTCGGTATTCTCATACATTGATATTATATAATTTTATAGGAATATTATTTAGATTACAAAAACAGATTCTGGAGAACTATAATAGTTTTGTTACATTTGGACCATAGAAAACAATGTTCCAATTTGGTGAATGATCTACGGTAATTCTAACTCTTATCTTTTCATACTCTAATATTCATATACATAGCATACATATATTTTTTCTTCATAACTAAGAGAAATGAAACAAAAAATAATTGATGGCTCATATGCACAAGTAAGGGTCAAATTAATATGTAAAAAATTATTATAATATGAAATCACAATATATCAATATGGGTATATGATAATGAAAATAAGTTTTTTTGTTCATAAAAAACCTTTCATATATCTTAATATTGATTCCTAAAATATTGAATTGAAGTTCATAATACATGTATCATAATGGAATCAATGAAAATGTTCTATAGTTGATTTTTTTTTATAAAATATATTTTTTTTTCATACACATATGTATATAAAATATAATATCAAGCATATCCACCAACACATTCTTAAAATAATTGGATTGGGGAAAACACATGTGTTCGTACCTAGGACATGGGCTAATTAGATGGGTACCCTCCATTTCGAGACTGGATGAACACCATGTATAACCTCCATTTACTTACTGGGATGACCAACCATGTACCCTCTTAGCTCATAATAATTTTTTATTTACCAAATTATTATAATCTAGATATATTTCTCATCCATATCAAAATAAAAATCCATATTTATTTGTTACAGAATATCATGAAATATTAATTATATCATAAACAATGAATTGAGATGTGTTTCATAAACACTTCTTCGTTTCATAAATGGTATAAATTAGATATCTTCTACAATAAATTTTAAATATATTAAAACATTAAAACAAGTATGATTCATAATCATTTATTTAAGGTAGTACCCATGGATGATAAATTAGTTTTATAAACATCATGCGATCATAAAATAATTCATTCAAACAATTAATATGAATGGTATCTTTGGGTCATTTCCCTATTAAGGAATAGGTTAGATAAAACATATATAATTTAATTGGAAAATGATTTCGATTATTTTATTAATTTCTTGAGGAAAATATGTTACCTATATAAAAGACACTTTTTGTAAGATAAACCAGTTTAACACCCATGTTCCATGAAAAAATGACTTCAAATTCTATAAATGTTGATTAAAAAGTTATTTAAAAAATATTTGAAGACATAAAAAACTATAAAAATCATTTTCCATTAGAATAATTTAAAAATATTATTTAATAATTGAAAAAATAGTTTATTTATAATATTTATTGGAAGGGAACTAATTTATGACTCAAGAGATATATAAATGAGATTTTCTAAAAACATCTTAATTTTATTAAGTGCCAATGAGTGTAAAATGGTAAAATTATTTTAATATATCAATAATTACTAATGAAAATTAAAATAAATGATAATTATAGATCTTTTTATAATGTGATATCAATGTTAAATACATTATCATAAATGATCTCAATAAATGATAAGATTTTAACATAAAATCCTCACCACATTATTAACATTGATTCATAATCCCCATTAAGGGATACTATAAAATTAATAATATATTATTAGTTGGTTCAATATATTCATTATATTAAATTTCCAATGAGATTTATATATACCAAATGAAATAATATTGGTTCAAAACATAATATATTTAATCATAAATGCGAATTGAGATAAATATCCCTTAGTGATTTGTTAAATTTTGAACTCTAAACCCAATGAATTAGAAATCCTAAAATGGATATATAAAACAAAATTATGTTGATGACAATGTTAACATAATAAATTCATCTATAGTATATATAACACATATATTAAACAAGGGGTGAATACAGATTTGGTTTCATGAAAAAGTAATAGTCAAATGAAAATCCATTACCTTAAGTATTGATTTCTATCATACTCATTCAGAACTCATGTATATTAAATAAATTATTATTATACATATATTAAATAATAATTTTATAATATATAATATAATATGTGATTATATGTTCTCCTATAATTATCCTTTTATTAAAAATTCAATATAAAATTTACATTTCATGTTAAAACATCATTGTTTTTCTTATCTATTTGGATTTTTTATATTTTGGTATTATTAAATTGATAAAAGTTCCCTATAATATATATTGATAAATAATATATATATATATAATTTATTTTATATTTAGTTATAGAAATCCTTAAATTTAGTCATATAAAATTAAATACACTGTTAATAGAGACGATAGGTCGTACATTATCATCAAAATTGTTTTTTCATGATCTGATATAATTGTAAGAAATAATATAAATAATATATAAAATCATTCTAAAATAATCATTATTTAATATATATCATATATTTTTAACAAACCTTTCTATAATACATCCCATGTTAACATTGAAAGAATCCCAAAACATTTTGAGATGGTAATTGTAACACCCCAGGTAAATAAAGAATATGACATTTTCATATTTATCCATATTTGTGAATATAATATTAATATGACTTTAAAGGGGAGGCTATGCCCGATGGCGTACCCAATACGCAACAACGAGTTTCTTGGGAATCTTACGTTGCACTCTAATAATAAAATAATATTATTTTAAATGGTAGTTAACATGTAGCCTTTGTATTGGCGGGAATGGATAGAAATAACTAAAATATGATTATATATGTTTTTAAATGTTTTTACATTTATCCAATAAAATATAATGGCTTAAAATACGGAATGAATTCAATTTTAGGCTTTTATACCCTAATTTTCACTAAAGGTTCACTTATCACCTTTTGATGGTGAATTGTCATTAAATATAGTTTTGATTACTCTTATAAATTCTATTGGACCAAATAAAACTCTTATTAAGAATCGGGACATCAAAATTTACTTTGTGTAAATTTTTGGTATCTTTCTGATAAAGTTCATTTTTTTAATGAATAGTGTAAAATGTTGTTTTTTAATTCAAAACCTCTTTTTAATCTAATTTATTTATATTATTAGATTATCTTTTTAATTGGTCTTAATGTGTAATCTGAATATATTTTTACCATTTAATCCAATGGTGGTCATTGGAATCAATTTCACATTGAAATTAGACTTAAACTGGTGCCAATCTTTTGATACTTATTGTTTTATAAAAACACGCTATTTGCTCTGACAGCGGGAATTAATTATTAAATTAAATAATTGGACTTATATGTTTTGAATTTTGTAAAATATACTTCATTTTTTAATTCGGAATATCAAATATAGCTTAGGGTGAATTTTTGGTATTTTTCTGAAAAACTTCAATTTTTGATGAATAGTGAAACCACTAAGTGGTACTTATAAAGACTGATTTTCTGTTTAAATGAAATTTTTCCATCATTGTGTTTTGAATTTCAAAAATCCGACATACATGGTTGTCATTAAGAATTAAAATGTGGTTCAATGAGATTATAATAATTTTTTGGTGAATAGTAACTTATTATGTTCTTAATCGCGATTAGTGGTAATTAGTGTAGTTTAAGGTAAAAATAATGTTTTAATAATATGAAATGAACTTGAAACATGTGCTAACCTCATTGGATGTGTAATGGCCGACCAATACAAGCCATGGGTAAACTTGGGGACCCCATGGAGACACTTTGGATGGGAAATTACATAAATAACGTTTTATTTAATGTAAAATTAAAAAGGACACAAACATAATATGTTTGACGAAAACAATTTGTACATGGGGTTACAAAGATCATATTTTTGATTATAAATAGTCATTGGAAAGATAAAAAGATTTACTACATCATAGTATTTTTTTTATAATTTTTAGACATTAAATAAATTAAATTATCTATGACATAATAATGATGCAGCAATGACATCATTATTTGAAGATTTAAATAAAATGGAAAGATAATGTAAAATCTATGAACTACACATGTAAAAAAGAAATTGGATGAGTGTATTTAGAACCCTTATCACCTTATCCACGAATTATATCAATGTGGGACCTTTTAAAACCGAATCCAATTTTCAAATAAAGTAATATTTCTTTACTTTCCAAAAGTGCCCCTCCTCTCCTCTTATAAAAGGCCCCCACCTCTACCTCATTTCACACACTCCTCAAGCCTTTGGCTCGGACAAACCCTGCTCATTTACTCTTTCCACATCCCTATCCTCATCCTAGAGGATTCCCTTTGGGAAGAATCCTTTCAAAGGAAGCCTTTAGGCTCAAATCAAAAGGAGTTACACTTTTAAAGGTAATTCATTCTCTCTTGTTCATTTGTTTTGTTTTGCTTCTCCAATCCTCTAAACTCTTTTTATTTACTTCTTTTGTAACAAAACAAGTATCTTCAATATACTAGGATGTTGTTATAAGATTTATTCGAGCTACACTCTCACACAACTATATCAAATGGTTAAAGAACATACGGTTTCTGTGGATGGCGAAATTCTGCCTCCCGAAATGATGATTGTTCAATACTCATTTAACACCTTCAAGGGTGGCCATTATGATATCACTATTTTTATATATGATATATAATATGTTTATTTTTTTATTTAAGCTTCTGTATTTTTCATTTTGGGCATACCTTTATGGTTTCCATTATGGGTAAACACGATATCTTCATTTAAGGAAGTGCGGACTACCGCCCCCTAAAGTGATGTGATTCGTTAATGCCATATGTGGGACGTGTAAAGGATGGATTTAAAGTTATTATATATGAGGTTATACTGGAATTATAACATACCTCTATATCATTATTATTTCTTTCCATTAAAGTATGAGATAGAAATGAAAGTAGCGTTAATGCGTACGTACGGCTTACCGTCTCCATGAACGGTGCATTTCATTTCTTATCCCCAAATGTAATGTACTATTAAAAGTATATGTATATAATGGATATATATAATGAATGATACATATAAATGATGAATATAATTCTGGAATTAAAATATACATACCTCTCATTTAATTTTAATTCCATTAATATGAGAAAGAAATGAAAGTAGCGTTCATGCGTACGTACGACTTACCATCTCCATGAATGGTGCATTTCATTTCTTACCTCTAAATTATTATGTAATATTATCAATACATGTATATTCTGGATATAAATGATATATATGATATCCAAATCAGTAATTTCATTCTGGATATAAAGAACCTTTGACCACACGAACAACATGTAATTGTAAGCAGTCCACATTCGACTTAAGAACCAAATATCGACAAAACAAACATTATTAACTTAAATGATTACATAATGATTATAACATGGAAATAAGTGATATAAAAGGAATAATGAACATGAAAAAGGTTCTTAAGAAAATAGAAATTAACTCAAGTTATTTATTCAGGACGTTAAAGAACGATCGAGTCAAGTCGGACCCGAGGTAAGGGATCCTACAACTCTCTTTCTTTTTAAGTACACTCATTTATGTCATTTCTTTTAAGATAATCTTTCTTATGATTGGGATGTTATTTTCTATTACTCCTACTGTAATTTTTATGTTCATGTGATTAGGGACCCTATTCTCTCTCATCAATCTATTTTGGAAGTTTTGAGTGGCGCCGTTAGGCTTCCGAACTTTCGTAAATGATCTAACCTCTCTCTTTCTTTTTAAGTACTCTCCTTTATGTCACTTCTTTTAGGGTCCTCTTTGTAATGTTGGGGATGTTCTTTTATATTCCTCTTGCTGTACATTTTATTGTAATATGATTAGATACCATATTTGATCTCATCAATCCATATTCGGGAGCTTTATGTGGCGCCGTTAGGTTGCCGAGTTTTCGTAAGGGATTTTTCATCTCACGTTTATTCCTGTGAGATTTATGAAACATTAGCGACAAATTCCATTGAGTGGTGTATGTACTGCCCATTATTCTACTCTTTGTGTAATATACTTTCGTTTATGAGTATTTACATCAATGATATATTGTCCTTCTTTCATGGGGTGTATGTTTTGAAAGATACCCAAGTCGGTAAGGGAACCATTCACCCTCCTCTTTTATAAAAGACTTCTTTTGTTGGTTCTTTTAATTTACATATTGTTATGTTTTAATATGTTCTCATATATCCTTATTGATGAATATTTTATGTTCAAGTGATGAGATACACTTTTTATCTCTCATCAACTAATTTTGATTTGATGCTGTTAGGCTGTCAAGGGAGCTTTTTAACCCAATTTCGATTTCTTTGGGTTCAACATGTAGTCATTGATTATGTCATCCATTGAATATGTGTGAATGAACTTTTATTGTTTTACACATAATATCCACTTATATTGGGTGTATTTATATTTGTCACACATATTTTTGAGATTGATTTGTCCTTAATTTAAGGATACATTCTTTATAAGGGATTTCATCACATTTGACATTTCTATTGAGGGTTCATTGTTGTTATGCACCAATTCACTCTTATATGGTGTATATACTGTCCTCTGGAGTATTATATCATGAATCCATTTATTCTCATGATATTATAAAGTTCTGACTAAATGTTATTCCTCAATTATTGTATTCAAGTGTCTCTAATTTTTGTAAAACCCCTTCAACAAAAATGTCATTATAAATGTTTTAATTATTTGTTCTTATTAATATCCATGTTTTAAAAATGGTTTTAAGGATTTATGTATATGGATATTAATGGTTTAAAATTTTATGCTTCAAGGTGGTATGGGACACTTTGATTCAAAAATCTCTTTATTAAATGTTTTAAATGGTTTTGAAAATGGTTTTGATAAAGGATTCTATTATGATATATTGTGATGTGGAAATGTTATAATTCCTTTATATTGGTTTTATGTTTTATGATTTTATATTGGTACTTGGACATTTTAACGGGTGGGTACATTATAAACCATATGACGGGTGGTGTCGTGAATACCAGGACGGGTGGTTACGTTATAACATCCAATGCATTGGGTATGGAAGTCTGCCGTATGGCTATTCCATTAAGTATGTATGGAAATTGGCCGTATGGCTATTCCATTAAGTGATATGTGTGGGAGTCGACCGTATGGTTATTCCACTTAAGTATGTTTATGTCCCAAGTTACCTTTATATATGTTATGTGTTCTTTATATGGGTTTTATGGTAATCCTTTGGTTACAAAAAGGTAAGTAATGATACTTTTTTTTCAGTGAAGAGTTTTTACTGCCTCATGAAGGTGAAAAGTATTACATAGATAAAGTATTCATGGTTTACTTGTTGTTTTGAAAAACTAACAGTTTTCATTCTTTGTGTATCCCTTACTGAGCTTCTTATGCTCATCCCAAGTTTTTGAAATGTTTTTCACAGGACTTAGTGTGGAATAGGGTCAAGGATGGGATCAAGGGAAAGTCATGCTACTTAAAACATGGAACTATACATGTTTATTTTTAAGAGTTTTTATTTTATGGAAATTTAGTAGAAGCGACTACTTTGTAATCTTTTGAGATGTAATAGTTACGTCCTAATTCTCTAAAACTCTAAACCTGAAAATATCCTCAATGTGAATTACTCATTTAATTCAATATTATGTAAGGTTTAAGGCTGGGGCCTTATAGTTGGTATCAAAGGTCGGTTTAGATAACTTTAGAGGTTAGGGTATTCTCTAAGCATGAGTGACATTACCATAATGGTTAGGATTTCAGACAGACTCCTAGTTTTAGATAAAGTGAATGAGTAAGAGTTTCTTAGTGTTTATATTCCTCATTAGTACATGATGGTTTTGTTGTTGTACTCACACTGACCCTTTTTGGTTTTAGTAAATGGATGGATCTAGCACGCACCAAGGTAACAGTGGATGTGAAGGAAACTGTGACAGTTTTCTGAGTGAGCAACTGAATGATATGGGAGCTGTAATGAGAACTCTTGTGTTTACCCTCAACCAACTATCTGGAGTTATGATTGACCACCTAAACCTTGGTGATTTCTATAAGGCATCATGTATGCGAGAAACAAATACCTACGAAACTACAGGTAATAATCATAAAGGTAAGTGTGTTCAAAAACCTATGTGTCAAAGATGTGGAAAGAAACACCAAGGAAAATATTTCAAAGGGATAGAAATATGTTATAGATGTGGAAATGAAGGTCATAAAGCAAGAACCTTCCATGGAAAAAGGAAGCATCCAGTTGACTCGAGGAAAGGGAAAGAAGTTCTTTCTGAGGGATCAATTGAATGTTTTAAATGTGGTGTGCATCGTCATTATGCAAACACATGTCCTATGAAGAAGTTTCGTGAATGGGATCACCAAGATCATACAAATACTCGTTTACCAATACCTAATGCCATTCCTATTGAGGATGAAGAAACTGACAATGACCAATCAAAGGTAAGTATTATTTCATGACTATTGTTTTCCTATTTTGGAATCTTAGGATATGATTCATGATTTTGTTTGTAGGAAAGAGGTATTTCGGAATAAGTTGGAAAGGAATGGTTAATGGATCATGAAGAATGTTGAATGAGTAAGATGTCAACATATAAGGGCTTCAAGAGTTATGGTGAAATTCTTAAGAGTATTAAGTCTCTTTTGATGATGGGGTTACATTAGAAGACTTTTTATATTATGTGTAACCCTGTTGTTTAATATATGAAATTTTATTCAAGGAATAGTTATCTCTTCTTTTGTGGACATAGTTATAAAGAACCATTTGGGTTTATATGATCCTTACTTTTTAGGTAATTATGGGTTACTCTATGATATGATGGAAAATGAAAGGAATGTGATAAACTTGAGGTTAAAATATGTTATGATTATTTTTGAAGATTTTATCTCATTTTGAGGAATGTTTTAAGAATTATATAGTTTTTGAAAAAGGACAACATGCAGACCGTGTGACATCCCGTCGTGTCGGACAATGCTGCGGGAATCGAACCCACAACCAAAGTGCGACTGGTATTAATCTCCTACCACTGGACTATGTGAAGTCCGTGGTTAGTTTGACCGATTCTTCCTAGTTATATGATTTTATGAATTAAGAGTAATTTGATTTTGGGTTATTTATGAAAATGATTAACCTATCATGGAGGATATGTGATTAGGTTAATTACTTTTCAATACGAGACTCTAGGAGTAACTGATGTAGTTTGGAGATAAATGTTACGATTTAACTTGAGAGACTATGTGACTAAATCCTTAAAATATTTGGGTTTCAATCTTAGTTTGGTTTACATTGAAGAATTTTATGGACAAATTGATTATAGAATGTTCCTCGTTGAACTTTGGATTTTGTTGGACAAATTTTTGAGATTAAGAATAGATTTTCTTTCTAATGGGTTATCCTTTTCTGGGTTATCTGATCTTGTACTAATCTTTTGGGTTTTGGTTTTGGTTAAAGTATAAAGACATGGGAAGTATATAGTTCTCTTTTTTGGGTTAGGTAATTCTCTAGAAGTTGATTATAGTACTCTTAATTTGAACAAGTCTTCCTAAATACTCACCTTTGGGAGAAAATATGAGTTTGTGTAAGGAATCTAATAAAAGTTGAGAGTCAACATGATAAGTGATTGTGTTTCCTTATGAATAAATTCCTCAATAAAAAGTAACTTAAAACAAAAATGTTGTCTATTAACTTTTCCTACTGGGGAATCGAATACCGTTTAACCCATCACAAGTTTGTGATTCTCTCATGGTTAACATTCTGCTAAACATGTTTTCTATCACTCTCCATCAGAACATGACCCTATGTTTTCTCCTCCATGTCCATGTTTTCATAATTGGAATCCTAGTATGGGTTATCTCGGGTGACCTTTGTACTTATCTTTCTTTATATTAAAGTGATTGTTTTACCGACTCTTCTTCCGATGTGGGACTTTCAAGGATGTTTCCAAGCGCAATTTTAAAATTGCGAGGACAATATTCCCAAAAAGGGGGGAAGGATGTAACACCCCAGGTAAATAAAGAATATGACATTTTCATATTTATCCATATTTTTGAATATAATATTAATATGACTTTAAAGGGGATGCTATGCCCGATGGCGTACCCAATACGCAACAACGAGTTTCTTGGGAATATTATGTTGCACTCTAATAATAAAATAATATTATTTTAAATGGTAGTTAACATGTAGCCGTTGTATTGGCGGGAATGGATAGAAATAACTAAAATATGGTTATATATGTTTTTAAATGTTTTTAAATTTATCCAATAAAATATAATGGCTTAAAATATGGAAAGAATTTAATTTTAGGCTTTTATACCCTAATTTTCACTAAATGTTCACTTATCACCTTTTGATGGCGAATTGTCATTAAATATAGTTTTGATCACTCTTATAAATTCTATTGGACCAAATAAAACTCTTATTAAGAATCTGGACATCAAAATTTACTTTGTGTAAATTTTTGGTATCTTTCTGATAAAGTTCATTTTTTTAATTAATAGTGTAAAATGTTGTTTTTTAATTCAAAACCTCTTTTTAATATAATTTATTTATATGATTAGATTATCTTTTTAATTGGTCTTAATGTGTAATCTGAATATATTTTTACCATTTAATCCAATGGTGGTCCTTGGAATCAATTTCACTTTGAAATTAGACCTAAACTGGTGCCAATCTTTTGATACATATTGTTTTATAAAAACACGCTATTTGCTCTGACAGCGGGAATTAATTATTAAATTAATTAATGTGACTTATATGTTTTGAATTTTGTAAAATAGACTTCATTTTTGAATTCGGAATATCAAATATATCTTAGGGTGAATTTTTGGTAATTTTCTGAAAAATATCAATTTTTGATGAATAGTGAAACCACTAAGTGGTACTTATAAAGACTGATTTTCCGTTTAAATGAAATTTTGCCATCATTGTGTTTTGAATTTCAAAAATCCGACATACATGGTTGTCATTAAGAAGTAAAATGTGGTTCAATGAGATTATAATAATTTTTTGGTGAATAGTAACTTATTAAGTTCTTAATCGCGATTAGTGGTAATTAGTGTAGTTTAAGGTAAAAATAATGTTTTAATAATATGAAATGAACTTGACACATGTCCTAACCTCATTGTATGTGTAATTTCAGACCAATACAAGCCATGGGTAAACTTGGGGACCCCATGGAGACACTTTGGTTGGGAAATGACATAAATAACTTTTTATTTAATGTAAAAGTAAAAATGACACAAACATAATATGTTTTACGAAAACAATTTGTACATGGGGTTATAAAGATCAGATTTTTGATTATAAATAGTCATTGGAAAGATAATAATATTTCCTACATAGTATTGTTTTTATAATTTTAAGACATTAAATAAATTAAATTATTTATGACATAATAATGATGCAGTGATGACATCATTATTTGACGATTTAAATAAAATGGAAAGATAATGTAATCTCTATGAACTACACATGTCCAAAACCAATTGGATGAGTGGATTTCGAACCCTTATCACCTTATACACGAATTATATCAATTTGGGACCTTTTAAAACCGAATTGTTTTTCAAATAATGTAATATTTCTTTACTTTCCAAAAGTGCCCCTCCTCTCTTCTTATAAAAGGCCCGCACCTCTACCTCGTTTCACACACTCCACAAGCCTTTGGATCGGCCAACCCCTGCCCATTTACTCTCTCCACATCCCTATCCTCATACTAGAGGGTTCCCTTTGGGCATAATCCTTTCAAAGGAAGCCATTATGCTCAAATCATAAGGAGTTACACTTTTAAAGGTAATTCATTCTCTCTTGTTCATTTGTTTTATTTTTCTTCTCCAATCCTCTAAACTCTTTTTATTTACTTCTTTTGTAACAACACCAGTATCTTCTATATACTAGGAAGTTTTTATAAGATTTATTCGAGCTACACTCTCACACAACTACATCAAATGGTTAAAGAACATACGGTTTCTGTGGATGGCGAAATTCTGCCTCCCGAAACGATGATTGTTCAATACTCATTTAACACCTTCAAGGGTGGCCATTATGATGTCACTATTTTTATATATGATATATAATATGTTTATTTTTTTCTTTAAGCTTCTGTATTTTTCATTTTGGGCATACCTTTATGGTTTCCATTATGGGTAAACACGATATCTTTATTTAAGGAAGTGCGGACTACCGTCCCCTCAAGTGATGTGATTCGTTAATGCCATATGTGGGATGTGTAAAGGATGGATTTAAAGTTATTATATATGATGTTATAATGGAATTATATTATACCTCTATATAATTATTATTTCTTTCCATTAAAGTATGATATAGAAATGAAAGTAGCGTTCATGCGTACGTACGGCTTACCGTCTCCATGAACGGTGCATTTCATTTCTTATCCCCAAATGTAATGAACTATTAAAAGTATATGTATATAATGGATATATATAATTAATGATACATATAAATGATGAATATAATTCTGGAATTAAAATATACATACCTCTCATTTAATTTTAATTCCATTAATATGAGAAAGAAATGAAAGTAGCGTTAATGCGTACGTACGACTTACCGTCTCCATGAATGGTGCAATTCATTTCTTACCTCTAAATGATTATGTGATATTATAAATACATGTATATGCTGGATATAAATGATATATATGATATCCAAAATAGTAATGTCATTCTGGATATAAAGAACCTTTGACCACACGAACAACATGTAATTGTAAGAAGTCCACTTTCGACTTAAGAACCAAATATCGACAAAACAAACATTATTAACTTAAATGATTACATAATGATTATAACATGGAAATAAGTGATATAAAAGTAATAATGAACATGAAAAAGGTTATTAAGCAAATAGAAATTAACTCAAGTTTATAATTCAGGACGTTAAAGACCGATCAAGTCAAGTCGGACCCGAGGTAAGGGATCCTACAACTCTCTTTCTTTTTAAGTACACTATTTTATGTCATTTCTTTCAAGATCATCTTTCTTATGATTGAGATGTTCTTTTATATTACTCCTACTGTAATTTTTATGTTCATGTGATGAGAGACCCTATTCTCTCTCATCAATCCAATTTGGATGTTTTGAGTGGCGCCGTTAGGCTGCCGAACTTTCGTAAAAGATCTAACCTCTCTCTTTCTTTTTAAGTACTCTCCTTTATGTCACTTCTTTTAGGCTCCTCTTTGTAATGTTGGGGGATGTTCTTTTATATTAATCTTTCTGTAAATTTTATTGTAATATGATGAGATACCCTATTTTATCTCATCAATCCATATTCGGATGTTTTATGTGGCACCGTTAGGTTGCCGAGTTTTCGTAAGGGATTTTTCATCTCACTTTTATTCCCGTGAGATTTATGCTACATTTGCCCCAAATTCCATTGAGTGGTGTATGTAATGCCCATTATTCTAATATTTGTGTAATATACTTTCGTTTCTGAGTATTTACATCAATGATCTATTGTCCTTCTTTCATGGGGTGTATGTTTTGAAAGATACTCAAGTCGGTAAGGGAACCTTTCACCCTCCTCTTTTATAAAAGACTTCTTTTGTTGGGTCTTTTAATTTACATATTGTTATGTTGGGATAAGTTCTCATATATCCTTATTGATGTATATTTTATTTCCAAGTGATGAGATACACTTTTTATCTCTCATCAACTCATTTTGATTTGATGCCGTTAGGCTGTCAAGGGAACTTTTTAACCCAATTTCGATTTCTTTGGGTTCAACATGTAGTCATTGATTATGTCATCCATTGAATATGTGTGAATGACCTTTTATTGTGTTACACTTAATATCCACTTATATTGGGTGTATTTATATTTGTCACACATATTTTTGAGATTGATTTGTCCTTAATTTAAGGATACCTTCTTTATAAGGGATTTCATCACATTTGACATTTCTATTGAGGGTTGATTGTTGTTATGCACCAATTCACTCTTATATGGTGTATATACTGTCCTTTTGAGTATTATATCATGAATCCATTTATTCTCATGATGTTATAAAGTTCTGACTAAATGTGATTCCTCAATTATTGTATTCAAGTGTCTCTAATTTTGGTAAAACCCCTTTAAAAAAAATGTCGTTTTAAATGTTTTAATTATTTGTTATTATTAATATCCATGTTTTCAAAATGGTTTTAAGGATTTATTTATATGGATATTAATGGTTTAAAATTTTAAGCTTCAAGGTGGTATGGGACACTTTGATTCAAAAATCTCTTTATTAAATGTTTTAAATGGTTTTGAAAATGGTTTTGATAAAGGATTCTATTATGATATATTGTGATGTGGAAATGTTATCATTCATTTATATTGGTTTTATGTTTTATGATTTTATATTGGTACTTGGACATTTTAACGGGTGGTTACGTTATAAACCATATGACGGGTGGTGTCGTGAATACCAGGACGGGTGGTTACGTTATAACCTCCAATGCATTGGGTATGGAAGTCGGCCGTATGACTATTCCATTATGTATGTATGGAAATTGGACGTATGGCTATTCCATTAAGTGATATGTGTGGGAGTCGACCGTATGGTTATTCCACTGAAGTATGTTTATGTCCCAAGTTACCTTTAAATATGTTATGTGTTCTTTATATGGGTTTTATGGTAATCCTTTGGTTACAAAAAGGTAATTAATGATACTTTTTTTTTAGTGAATAGTTTTTACTACCTCATGAAGGTGAAAATTATTACATTGATAAAGCATTCATGGTTTACTTGTTGTTTTGAAAAACTAAAAGTTTTCATTCTTTGTGTATCCCTTACTGAGCTTCTTATGCTAATCCCAAGTTTTTGAAATGTTTTTCACAGGACTTAGCGTGGAATAGGGTCAAGGATGGGATCAAGGGAAAGTCATGCTACCTAAAACATGGAACTATACATGTTTCTTTTTAAGAGTTTTTATTTTATGGAAATTTAGTAGAAGCGACTACTTTGTAATCTTTTGAGATGTAATCGTTATTTCCTAATTCTCTAAAACTCTAAACCTGAAAATATCCTCAATGTGAATTACTCATTTAATTCAATATTAAGTAAGGTTTAAGGCTGGGGCCTTATAGTTGGTATCAAAGGTCAGTTTAGATAACTTTAGAGGTTAGGGTATTCTCTAAGAATAAGTGACATTACCATAATGGTTAGGATTTCAGACAGAGTCCTAGTTTTAGATAAAGTGAATGAGTAATAATATCTTAGTGTTTATCTTCCTCATTAGTACATGGTGGTTTAGTTGTTGTACTCACACTAACCCTTTTTGGTTTTAGTAAATGGCTGGATCTAGCAGGCACCAAGGTAACGGTGGATGTGAAGGAAACTGTGACAGTTTTCTGAGCGAGCAACTGAATGATATGGGAGCTGTAATGAGAAATCTTGTGTTTATCCTCAACCAACTATCTGGAGTTATGATTGACCACCTAAACCTTGGTGATTTCTATAAGGAATCATGTTTGCAAGAAACAAATCCCTACGGAACTATAGGTAATAATCATAAAGGTAAGTGTGTTCAAAAACCTATGTGTCAAAGATGTGGAAAGAAACACCTAGGAAAATGTTTCAAAGGGACAGAAATATGCTATAGATGTGGAAATGAAGGTCATAAAGCAAGAACCTACCATGAAAAAAGGAAGCATCTAGTTGACTCGAGGAAAGGGAAAGAAGTTCTTTCTGAGGGATCAATTGAATGTTTTAAATGTGGTGTGCATGGTAATTATGCAAACACATGTCCTATGAAGATGTTTCGTGAATGGGATCACCGAGATCATACAAATACTCGTTTACCAATACCTAATGCCATTCCGATTGAGGATGAAGAAACTGACAATGACCAATCAAAGGTAAGTATTATTTCATGACTATTGTTTTCCTATTTTGGAATCTTAGGATATGATTCATGATTTTGTTTGTAGGAAAGAGGTATTTCGGAATAAGTTGGAAAGGAATGGTTAATGGATCATGAAGAATGTTGAATGAGTAAGATGTCAACATATAAGGGCTTCAAGAGTTATGGTGAAATTCTTAAGAGTATTAAGTCTCTTTTGATGACGGGGTAACATTAGAAGACTTTTTATATTATGTGTAACCCTGATGTTTAATATATGAAATTTTATTCAAGGAATAGTTATCTCTTCTTTTGTGGACATAGTTATAAAGAACCATTTGGGTTTATATGATCCTTACTTTTTAGGTAATTATGGGTTACTCAATGATATGATGGAAAATGAAAGGAATGAGATAAACTTGAGGTTAAAATATGTTATGATTATTTTTGAAGATTTTATCTCATTTTTGGGAATGTTTTAAGAATTATATAGTTTTAGAAAAAGGACAACACGCAGACCGTGTGACATCCCGTAGCGTCGGACAAAGCGGCGGGAATCGAACCCACAACCAAAGTGCGACTGGTATTTATCGCCTACCACTGGACTACGTGAAGTCCCTGGTTAGTTTGACCGATTCTTTCTAGTTATATGATTTTATGAATTAAGAGTAATTTGATTTTGGGTTATTTATGAAAATGATTAACCTATCATAAAGGATATGTGATTAGGTTAATTACTTTTCAATACGAGACTTTAGGAGCAACTGATGTTGTTTGGAGATAAATGTTACGATTTAACTTTGAATACTATGTGACTAAATCCTTCAAATATTAGGGTTTCATTCTTAGTTTGGTTTATTTGAAGAATTTTATGGACAAATTGATTATAGAATGTTCCTCGTTGAACTTTGGATTTTGTTGGACAAATTTTGGAGATTAAGAATAGATTTTCTTTCCAATGGGTTATCCTTTTCTGGGTTATCTGATCTTGTACTAATATTTTGGGTTTTGGTTTTGGTTAAAGTCTAAAGACATGGGAAGTATATAGTTCTATTTTTTTGGGTTAGGTAATTCTCTAGAAGTTGATTATACTACTCTTAATTTGAACAAGTCTTCCTAAATACTCGCCTTTTGGAGAAAATATGAGTTTGTGTAAGGAATCTAATAAAAGTTGAGAGTCAACATGATAAGTGATTATGTTTCCTTATGAATAAATTCCTCAATAAAAAGTAACTTAAAACAAAAATGTTGTCTATTAACTTTTCCTACTGGGGAATCGAATACCATTTAACCCATCACAAGTTTGTGATTCTCTCATGGTTAACTTTCTCCTAAACATGTTTTCTATCACTCTCCATCAGAACATGACCCTATGTTTTCTCCTCCATGTCCATGTTTTCATAATTGGAATCCTAGTATGGGTTAACTCGGGTGACCTTTGTACTTATCTTTCTTTATTTTAAAGTGATTGTTTTACCGACTCTTCTTCCGATGTGGGACTTTCAAAGATGTTTCCAAGCGCAATTTTAAAATTGCGAGGACGCAATTCCCAAAAGAGGGGAAGGATGTAACATCCCAGGTAAATAAAGAATATTACATTTTCATATTTATCCATATTTGTGAATATAATATTAATATGACTTTAAAGGGGATGCTATGCCCGATGGCGTACCCAATACGCAACAACGAGTTTCTTGGGAATCTTACGTTGCACTCTAATAATAAAATAATATTATTTTAAATGGTAGTTAACACGTAGCCGTTGTATTGGCGGGAATGGATAGAAATAACTAAAATATGATTATATATGTTTTTAAATGTTTTTAAATTTATCCAATAAAATATAATGGCTAAAAATATGGAAAGAATTCAATTTTAGGCTTTTATACCCTAATTTTCACTAAAGGTTCACTTATCACCTTTTGATGGCGAATTGTCATTAAATATAGTTTTGATCACTCTTATAAATTCTATTGGACCAAATAAAACTCTTATTAAGAATCGGGACTTCAAAATTTACTTTGTGTAAATTTTTGGTATCTTTCTGATAAAGTACATTTTTTAATGAATAGTGTAAAATGTTGTTTTTTAATTCAAAACCTATTTTTAATCTAATTAATTTATATGATTAGAATATCTTTTGAATTGGTTTTAATGTATAATCTGAATATATTTTTACCATTTAATCCAATGGTGGTCATTGGAATCAATTTCACTTTGAAATTAGACTTAAACTGGTGCCAATCTTTTGATACTTATTGTTTTATAAAAACACGCTATTTGCTCTGACAGCGGGAATTAATTATTAAATTAATTAATGTGACTTATATGTTTTGAATTTTGTAAAATAGACTTCATTTTTGAATTCGGAATATCAAATATAGCTTAGGGTGAATTTTTGGTAATTTTCTGAAAAACTTCAATTTTTGATAAATAGTGAAAGCACTAAGTGGTACTTATAAAGACTAATTTTCCGTTTAAATGAAATTTTTCCATCATTGTGTTTTGAATTTCAAAAATCCAACATACATGGTTGTCATTAAGAAGTAAAATGTGGTTCAATGAGATTATAATAATTTTTTGGTGAATAGTAACTTATTAAGTTCTTAATCGCGATTAGTGGTAATTAGTGTAGTTTAAGGTAAAAATAATGTTTTAATAATATGAAATGAACTTGACACATGTCCTAACCTCATTGGATGTGTAATGGCCGACCAAGAAAAGCCATGGGTCAACTTGGGGACCCCATGGAGACACTTTGGTTGGGAAATGTCATAAATAACTTTTTATTTAATGTAAAAGTAAAAATGACACAAACATAATATGTTTTACGAAAACAATTTGTACATGGGGTTATAAAGATCAGATTTTTGATTATAAATAATCATTGGAAAGCTAAAAAGATTTCCTACATATTATTTTTTTTTATAATTTTTAGACATTAAATAAATTAAATTATTTATGACATAATAATGATGCAGCGATGACATCATTATTTGATGATTTAAATAAAATGGAAAGATAATGTAAAATCTATGAACTACACAAGTCCAAAACCAATTGTATGAGTGGATTTCGAACCCTTATCAACTTATCCACGAATTATATCAATGTGGGACCTTTTAAAATCGAAACAAATTTTCAAATAAAGTAATATTTCTTTACTTTCCAAAAGTGCCCCTCCTCTCCTCATATAAAAGGCCCCCACCTCTACCTCATTTCACACACTCCTCAAGCCTTTGGATCGGCCAAACCCTGCCCATTTAATCTCTCCACATCCCTATCCTCATCCTAGAGGATTTCCTTTGGGCAGAATCCTTTCAAAGGAAGCCTTTATTCTCAAATCAAAAGGAGTTACACTTTTAAAGGTAATTCATTCTCTCTTGTTCATTTGCTTTATTTTGCTTCTCCAATCCTCTAAACTCTTTTTATTTACTTCTATTGTAACAAAACCAGTATCTTAAATATACTAGGGTGTTGTTATATGATTTATTCGAGCTACACTCTCACACAACTACATCAAATGGTTAAAGAACATACAGTTTCCGTGGATGGCGAAATTCTGCCTCCCGAAACGATGATTGTTCAATACTCATTTAACACCTTCAAGGGTGGCCATTATGATGTCACTATTTTTATATATGATATATAATATGTTTATTTTTTTCTTTAAGCTTCTGTATTTTTCATTTTGGGCATACCTTTATGGTTTCCATTATGGGTAAACACGATATCTTCATTTAAGGAAGTGCGGACTACCGCCCCCTCAAGTGATGTGATTCGTTAATGCCATATGTGGGACGTGTAAAGGATGGATTTAAAGTTATTATATATGATGTTATATACTGGAATT
Source organism: Viscum album (assembly GCA_963277665.1). Lineage (NCBI taxonomy): Eukaryota > Viridiplantae > Streptophyta > Magnoliopsida > Santalales > Viscaceae > Viscum > Viscum album. The sequence continues at coordinate 559,096,301 of OY728147.1, read as the reverse complement.
ATAATATACCTCTATATCATTATTATTTCTTTCCATTAAAGTATTAGATAGAAATGAAAGTAGCATTCATGCGTACGTACAGCTTACCGTCTCCATGAACGGTGCATTTCATTTCTTATCCCCAAATGTAATGTACTATTAAAAGTATATTTATATAATGGATATATATAATGAATCATACATCTAAATGATGAATATAATTCTGGAATTAAAATATACATACCTCTCATTTAATTTTAATTCCATTAATATGAGAAAGAAATGAAAGTAGCGTTCATGCGTACGTACGGCTTACCGTCTCCATGAATGGTGCATTTCGTTTCTTACCTCTAAAGGATTATGTAATATTATAAATACATGTATATGCTGGATATAAATTATATATATGATATCCAAATCAGGAATGTCATTCTGGATATAAAGAACCTTTTACCACACGAACAACATGTAATTTTAAGAAGTCCACTTTCGTCTTAAGAACCAAATATCGACAAAAAAACATTATTAACATAAATGATTACATAATGTTTATAAATGGAAATAAGAGATATAAAAGAAATAATTAACATGAAAAAGGTTCTTAAGAAGATATAAATTAACTCAAGTTTATTATTCAGGACGTTAAAGAACGATCGAGTCAAGCCGGACCCGAGGTAAGGGATCCTACAACTCTCTTTCTTTTTAAGTACACTCTTTTATGTCATTTCTTTTAAGCTCATATTTCTTATTATTGGGATGTTCTTTTATATTACTCATACTGTAATTTTTATGTTCATGTGATGAGAGACCCTATTCTCTCTCATCAATCCATTTTGGAAGTTTCGAGTGGCGCCGTTAGGCTGCCGAACTTTCGTAAGAGATCTAACCTCTCTCTTTCTTTTTAAGTACTGTCCTTTATGTCACTTCTTTTAGGCTCCTCTTTGTAATGTTGGGGGATGTTCTTTTATATTACTCTTGCTATAAATTTTATTGTAATATGATTAGATACCCTATTTGATATCATCGATCCATATTTGGATGTTTTATGTGGCGCCGTTAGGCTGCCGAGTTTTCGTAAGGGATTTTTCATCTCACTTTTATTCCCGTGATATTTATGCTACATTTGCCACAAATTCCATTGAGTGGTGTATGTACTTCCCATTATTCTACACTTTGTGTAATATAATTTCGTTTATGAGTATTTACATCAATGATCTATTGTCCTTCTTTCATAGGGTGTATGTTTTGAAAGATACCCAAGTCGGTAAGGGAACCTTTCACCCTCCTCTTTTATAAAATACTTCTTTTGTTGGGTCTTTTAATTTACATATTTTTATGTTGGGATATGTTCTCATATATCCTTATTGATGTATATTTTATGTCCAAGTGATGAGATACACTTTTTATCTCTCATCAACTCATTTTGATGTGATGCCGTTAGGCTGTCAAGGGAACTTTTTAATCCAATTTCGATTTCTTTGGGTTCAACATGTAGTCATTGATTATGTCATCCATTGAATATGTGTGAATGACCTTTTATTTTTTTACACTTAATATCCACTTATATTGGGTGTATTTATATTTTCCACACATATTTTTGAGATTGATTTGTCCTTAATTTAAGGATACCTTCTTTATAAGGGATTTTATCACATTTGACATTTCTATTGAGGGTTCATTGTTGTTATGCACCAATTCACTCTTATATGGTGTATATACTGTCCTTTGAAGTATTATATCATGAATCAATTTATTCTCATGATATTATAATGTTCTGACTAAATGTTATTCCTCAGTTATTGTATTCAAGTGTCTCTAATTTTGGTAAAACCCCATTAACCAAAATGTCGTTTTAAATGTTTTAATTATTTGTTCTTATTAATATCTATGTTTTCAAAATGGTTTTAAGGATTTATTTATATGGATATTAATGGTTTTGAAAATGGTTTTGATAAAGGATTCTATTATGATATATTGTGATGTGGAAATGTTATCATTCCTTTATATTGGTTTTATGTTTTATGATTTTATATTGGTACTTGGACATTTTAACGGGTGGTTACGTTATAAACCACATGATGGGTGGTGCCGTGAATACCAGGACGGGTGGTTACGTTATAACCTCCAATGCATTGGGAATGTAATTCGACCGTATGGCTATTCCATTAAGTATGTATGGTAATTGGCCGTATGACTATTCCATTAAGTGATATGTGTGGGAGTCGACCGTATGGTTATTCCACTTTAGTATGTTTATGTCCCAAGTTACCTTTATATATGTTATGTGTTCATTATATGGGTTTTATGGTAATCCTTTGGTTACAAAAAGGTAAGTAATGATACTTTTTATTCACTGAATAGTTTTTACTACCTCATGAAGGTGAAAAGTATTACATTTATAAAGTATTCATGGTTTACTTGTTGTTTTGAAAAACTAACAGTTTTCATTCTTTGTGTATCCCTTAATGAGCTTCTTATGCTCATCCCAAGTTTTTGAAATGTTTTTCACAGGACTTAGCGTGGAATAGGGTCAAGGATGGGATCAAGGGAAAGTCATGCTACCTAAAACATGGAACTATACATGTTTCTTTTTAAGAGTTTTTATTTTATGGAAATTTAGTAGAAGCGACTACTTTGTAATCTTTTGAGATGTAATAGTTATGTCCTAATTCTCTAAAACTCTAAACCTGAAAAGATCCTCAATGTGAATTACTCATTTAATTCAATATTAAGTAAGGTTTAAGGCTGGGGCCTTATAGTAATCCTCCGTATTTATGAACGATGCTATTGTTTCCCCCAAAAATAGAGAAAACGATTTTATGTGTGTAATAGTAGTTATATAATCATAATTTCATATTAAATATAAAATATATCCTATATAACTTATAAAAAATCAGTATGACTTCAATTGGGAGGTGGTAATGCAAAATGAATTGCATCAGTTTGCGAGGTGGTAGTCCACCGTAAACACAAACGATGATTTTATAACATATTTGATGTAATTATAGATTGATTTTTTTACCCTTATAATTATTTATTTTTTATATAGATGATTGATTGGTTAATATATAATCATTTTATAATAATAACAGAAGTGGTGTAGGAAGAAATATAAAACAATTTCACATTGATGATCATAATCTTTTCTTCGGGTATCCTTTTTATGATTTAAATAAACCCAACATTGGATAATTATTTTAAAAATATAAGGATTATAGTATGATGGTAGGGATTTTGGGATGTTATTTGGGTAGAAATATTTCAGTACAAATTTCAAGATTGGTGTGAGGAAGTGTTGAGAGTAGCCTCCCTTTTATAGACAAGGATTGACATTATTGTAAATACTTAAGGGTATTCACAATTGGAAGGTAAATATTATCTTATGTGGATACAAATACGATAATTAAATTTTTTTTATGGATCATATTGTTGATCACAACTTCTATTAAATAGTAAAACACTTGTTTTAATCACTTCATTCTATAACATCTAGGTATCACTATTTTCACCATTTTGTTTTTTTACTATGGAAACTAATTTTATATCCATTGAAAATTTTCCCATTATAATAAAATATAGTGATATTTATTAGAAAATTTTGTCTTGAATAATATAAATATGAAATATACTTGTTAAAATAAAAATCCCATGTGCACTATAAATTAGTTTTAACTTAAGCGCTTCTAAAGTAAAAAAATACAACTTTTACTATAAATATAAAAACTCGGTTTTCACTATTTATCAATAAATATAATCATTATAATAGAATAATTGGTACATGAATAGACCACATTTTATATTATTTAATAACCAATTTTATAAAATATTAATTTTTAATATTAAACCATTTAGTAAAATATTTTTTATTATAACATAACATTAATATAAATTTGGATATTATTAATTTAATATAAGTTTTTAATATATAAAAAATGACGGAATGTGAATATTTTTAATCATTTTATAATGATATGTTCATGGAAAAAAATATTAAACAATATTTCATTCAATTTACTTCACATTCATTATTTTAATTTGATTTATTTTATTTTATTGTTATCTAAATAATGACTATGTTGTTGTATGAGAAGAATTTAATGAAATTATTTATTATTAATTTTTTTGTAATATATTATAATGATAAAAAACAATTTTGAATTTCAATGGGATTTATATAACAGAAATATGAAATTGTTTTTCTTTATCATAATACATTATAGATGTTAAATGTGTTAAAAATATTTCATGACTTTTTATTTTCCTAATTTATTATAAAGGTTATATTTCGTAGAATGTTGCATGGAATTTGAATATTTAATATAATTTTATGGTTAATATATATATAATAATTATATTAAATTACGATAATATTATACATCATTTTATCTCTTATCATTCTAGTTTTACCCATGGTGAATTCATTTTTACCTTAAATGAAATAATTAATTTTTTACTACATTCACACATTATTTGGGAAAAAATTAAATTTTACCATATTAGAAATTATATATCATAATTATTCAAAATAAGGAATAATTTTTTAAAAAAACTTATTAAATAGTATTTTATAATTAAAATTTATAATTAATCTCATTTATTTTATGAGAATGGAGGGTTTAAAAGTGAAAATGATCCAAATATTACAATGATTTTACATCCAAATTGAGCATGAAATATATTAAAAATTCCCAAAAATGAAAAAATAATAATTTAATGGAGGTAATTATATATGGATAAAAATTAAATATAACTTTTCATTATAAGTAAAATAAAATAAAATGAGTTTTTTAATGAAAATTTAGTATTTATTAGAATAAATCAAAAAATGAAGCTTTTAGGAAAATTATCAAACATTAAGGATAATGTAATTTTTTCTTTTCAATTAAAAAAGGAATTTTATTCTATAAATATCAATTTATAAATTTTTGTATGCTTGTTTTTATGAATTTTTTCAAAAAGATATTAAAACCATTATTTTTGAGAAAATAGTAATTCCAAATCATATAAATATATTACTAATAATAATTACATCAATTATCAATTTTTATTATTTATATAAAATATTATTAGTTATATTTAAAAATTATATATTATAATTCATTTAAAAATGATATATATGTATATTATGGAAGTATTGATTAAATAAGTAAATTATTAATATATATTCATTTTGATAAACCATGTTGTTGTATGTTATAGATTGTAATGTAGTGTCACATATAAAAAAATATTAACTTTTGGTTTTCATATAATAATTGAACAAAATGGTGTTATATGAAACTCAATAATGCATAAGAATGTATTTTTTACATAAAAATAATAAAAATTAGTGTATTACATTGAACCCACCTACAATTACATTCTCCCCATTATGTATGTCGTTCATAAAATGTTTGAAAATTGAAAATTAATTCTTAGAATCCGGAATAATAAAAATGGTAAATAAAAAATTCCAATTAAAAATAATTGGTTATTTTCAACTTCCACAAGAAATAACACATTCTATGCTTCCAAATAGTATAACATAGGTGGGATGTGAATGAATGTAAAATGAAGTTAAATCCAACCCCCTAATATAGATGTAGTGTATTAGAGAACATGGTCATGAAATGTTTAATTATAACCATGACATAAAATAGGGATTCTTGATAATTTTCATTAATATAATCTAAAATGATGCGAACTAGAAAAAATATTATTTCCAGATCAATTTAATAAATTTTCACGGAATATCACCTTTCCATTAAATTATTTTTCTAGTTCAACAACATCTTTGATCGTATTATTTAAAATTCACAATGTATGAAATTTATTAAAAAAATCATTATTTATTTTAACATTAAAAATGCATGAATTCCAAAACAGAAATGCATCTATCATCCCACTTATATCTCAATCCATTATCTATGATAAATTATCTTATTCATTAAAAATTCATTTCGTTAATGTGTAATATATAGTCCCTTCATCATCAATAATATAACAATACTAATAAAACCATGGTTAATTTATTCTTGAAATTTTTCCTAAGGACATAGATATTCATAATTCCCTTACATTTCAAATTTAATTCATTCAATAGACATTAATATCATCATGATACAAATATTCTCATCCATTATGTTAAGTGAACATTTAATCATCATGTACATTAACATTATTTTTATCATTCCATTCTAGAATCAAATAACATTATCACCCCTTTGAGAAATTTCATACAGTGTTTCTTCCCACATTATTGAAATAGAGGAATCTATATTTTCATTCCTCCATTGAATCAACTACCCAAACTCTAAATGATTACCTGATCGTTCTATTCTATGGTGAGTTTATGAGTTTTTCAATATATATGTTCTTAATAATGTTCCATAAATAATGATTACACATAATCACAATGCCTCTAAAGGGAATAATCTCATTTTACTAATAATTCAATAATTGTACATCACACTCAATATCAACACAACTTCTTTTGGGTTCCATCCATCAACTAAAACCAAAAGCTTAGTATTAGAAACACTGATCATACTAGGGACCCACCTATTAAAAACATAAATTATAGAAATTATAAATCGAGGAACATATTTCTATAGGTGATATATTTCATCCTTAATATCCATCATCTATTTAAATCATTAATGATGGATTTTAAATTTTAGTAAATTTTCAAAGAATATCCCATAGGAGTGTCAAAATATGTGTGCAGAAATTCTCAATGTTACCCAGTAGTTCATGATCATGTCTAGAACAACAATGTTTTTCCGAGGTTGTTACACCAATGAAAGTTTTCCCTAATCTACATCCTCTTGTAGTATCAATACATAGATTAATTTTTGTGGAAACCACTCACTCAATGCATTAAGAAAAATCCAGGAAAGTTTCATATACATTAAGTCATCACAACACTTATCTAAAGAGACATACATAGACACAATCTTAGAAATATCCAAGGAATATCACAAATATTTTATCATCCCAATAACCAATGTTTAAATAAACCATTCCATTTAATACATCTATTGAAATTGAAACATATAATACATAGGTATTACATATTTATATATGATATTTATTGTATTACATAAAATAATACCCAAGGACCATAACTGTTTATTAAAATTGGAAGCCTGGATCACAATAACCAATATTAGAGAATGATCTTCAGGGTTTCCCACAATGATCATACCTTATAGTACTACATAATTACATACCCTACATAAAGTAATTCTTAATAACATGGGGATGCGAAAAATAATAATTCATGATCTCAGATACTCAGTAAGGATAAATAGAATGGATAAATATTTATGATAATATTAATGAATAAAAATTGAATAAGGGAATATTTTAAGATAAATAACATTAAAATATAATACAAAACCCATTATATATCAAAAACATTAGTCTTGAAATAAATATTGGATGTTCAAAAGACATGAATCAAAATGGAATTAATTAACATGATCCATGAGGGATGTAAAATGGAGAAAACCAAGATTTTTAATTACCAAAAAATATATGAAATATTATTTTATTGATACAAAGCATATATTCATAAAATCTTAGACTTGGGGTAACCACTCATGTGCCTAATTTTAGCATTGGAATACCACCCATGTACCACCCAATTCATGCCTATTCTAAACACTTGAATTTTTACATTATCAAGATTGGGATGAACTACTTTTTACCCTCTTAGCATATATAGAATTTATCATTACCCAATTCAGTAGTGGTAGATAAAGGACCAACCCATTTCATATGGAAAAACCATAATTATGTGTTCAATAAAACCATAAAACATCCATTATATAATAACACATAAAATGAAATTGATTTCATAAACGAATCACAAAATCATAACCTATAGAAAAGTTGTAGGTTTAGTATTTATTTGATTATAGAATAAAAAATCAATAGAATATAGTATAAGAAGAATTTCAAAATGGTTTAGCACATAGAAATAGGGTTCATTAACATCATGCCACGAAAACATAATTCAGTCTGGGAAGGAATGTGAATTGAAAACATTGATGAAATCTTGAGAATGTAATAGGTTACATCAAACAATATCATTTTAAATGGTAAATTATATTGATCATAAATAAATTGAGTTATATATACTTTCATCTTAGAAAAACACTTTTTCAAACATCAATCATTAAAAAAAATAATTTAAATTAACCTTCAAAATTATAAATTAATATTTGAAAATCAGTTAATACAATTTTGAAAACTAATTAATAATTTAAAATATTTTTCCATTAAAATGGCCACAAATGATAATTTACAATGGAAAGTTTCATTTTTTTATAATTTTTAATGGAAGAAACCATATTTATGACCAAAGATAGTGAAATTGTCATATTTTATTAAAAAATTTATCAATTTATCATATAACTAAATAGTGGAATACATTAAAATTATTTTTTTATATAAAAACAATTGAGGATAGGATTTTTATTGATAATTATTCATGGTAATGTTATAATATTTCAAAATTTGATACATAATGAGAAATAGTCCCGATAAATTAATTTTTTGTAAGATAAACTAATTACCATGTTGGTAATATAGATTCATGATACCCATGAAGGGATAACATAAAATTAAACAAAAAATATATTTAGTATTATGAAATTCGTGATATTACATGTAAATGGTATTACATATAAACATCAAGAAATAATATATATTCATAACATAACGTACAACTCAAAGAAGGAAAATTGAAATAAAAATAACTTACCTGTATGTTAACATTGAAACCATAAACACCATGAATATCATATAAAAAATAGATAATTAAAAACAAATTATTTTCAAAAAAGTCATAACATAGTACATTGTTGGTTTGTATATAAATCACATACAAGAAACATGTGGTGGAAAAATCTTGTGTCACATGAAAAAAAAATAGTTAAATACAAATGCCATATATTAATTTTTAACATCACTCATACTCATTAATCACTCATACAAATTCACTCCCCATACATGTCATGTATTATGCAGAAAATATTATATTTATGAATTCCTTGGGGGAGTAGGACAATGTGGATGATTGTTGAGCTCAATATATTATGATTTAATTAAAGTGTTTCATTTGATATCAGTCCCCTCTTTATAGCAGAATTGACTAATTTTCAGTTTTTGGTGCGATTATATTTGGTGATTTATTCTTTCTATTAATTTCATCATACAATGATATTGGATTTCTTTTAATCATGGATTATTGTTTTTTGGTTTTACTATTCACTATTATTTGGGTATTTGGAGATATGATCTAGTTTATAATTACATAGGGTAAGGTCGAACATGTCTATGATATTCCATCATGGTTCTTGTCTCCAACCCATAGATATTATAGCTTTGATTGGGAGGGGGTGTCAAACACATATTACAACATTCCTGGTGGTCATGGATTATATCAGTTGTGAATGACTTGTATCCAACCACTGTTCATATTAATAGTAATGTATGAAAATTTTATTGTTATTAGTACGTTTTGGTATCTAAGTGTAAAATGTTAAAAATATTAGAGTTTAGATCCCAAATAAAAGACTATAGCTTTGGTGTTGTGTTCAACTAAACCATTTACCAGTACATGGATAACCTATATGTTGAATCGTTACATATAGGAATTAGTCATAATGAAATCATTATTAGATTCATCATATATGAATGAGTTGTGGATTCATTGTCCATATGGATTAATATTCATAGATATAAACTACGATAACAGTACATCTTTATTATTTTGAGATTCCTTCCTAAGGAAATTTATCGAAGTACATCTTGATTATTTTGAGATTACTTCCTAAGGAAATTCTAATAGAACCCCACTATAAGATCAAATAATTATTATCCTATATATGAGGCATTGGTACAATATCATGTGTTGGAGGTGATATCTATTGTTGGGTTTCTAGTCTTACAACAACACATTGAAAAGATGTATTCCCCAGTAGTTCCATCGAATGATGTGTATTGACTTAGTGAATATTATAAATATCACAGGTGGTGATCTCAAATTTTATGGTGTTATTAGGATTCCAAGGAATTTATATACTAGCTAGAGAAGTTACATGAGTTTTCTCTGTTATTTTGACACATCAAGATTAGTTGGTTGTCCTTGAGAATATTTTTATTCATCGATCTGTAGAGAGATGGGGGATCTTGTTAGCTATGAAATGTAGTAAAAATTATCTATCAAGAATTTACTGAGTGGGAGATATATCTATCCTTTCTATATGCAATTTTTATTTAGGATCTTACATATCATCAATGGGGAAACCTAAAATTTGAAGAGTATTCATCTAGGTTCAATAACCTCTAAATTTACTCTATATATATGGTAAGAGATCAATTATTATTGGAATGGACCATAATGTAAGGACTATTCTCTTCTATCATGTATATTTTAATATATCGTTTCATTCAAAACTATACGGGAGTTTTGTGATGGGCTTTGGTGGTGGAGACCATTTTGGATGAGTATATATTAATAGTTTGTGTTAGTAGTGGTAATATAAGGCATGAGATATTCAGTCTGGGTAGTTGAAAATAGATATTGGGATATGAGAAATCTGCCTGCATTAAGGTATTAAATCAGGATAGAAGGACATAAATTATGTGGTCTTATGATGGTTTGACTCATCATATTGAGATGTAATATATCTATTATGATTTTCAGGGATATAACTTGTAGAATTTCCCCACCCACAATGATAATGAACGAGATATGGATAATTCGAATCTGAGGTAGAGAAAATATATATATTATGAAGTCATAATGGTGGAATACATGGAAGAGGAGTTGGGAGAGCACTGAAGGGGATACAAAGATAATCAAATTTTTTTTAAAACCCCTAGGTGGTTAATTCCATGATTAAATTGTTGGTGGATGGAGAACTAGAAAACTATGGACTATGAAGGTGTTCAACCACGATTTTAATGAAATAATTAGATGTATTATCTATGTATTATATATTTAATCAATATTGTGTGTATAAATATGTTTAACTGACTCTTTAATTCACACATCTATTGTTTAGGCCATTGCGATTTTATTTGATCCCACGACCCAACCGTTTCTATTTATGACTCCTGTAGTATGAGATTTTGTAATTAAAAACATATAACAATAGTGTGATCTAATTGTTGAATGAAATATCTTTATGTGGGATCAATATTATGATAGATAAGTCTTTACATCATTATGTTAGTAATTTAATGAATTTATATATTTAAAGGGTAGAGTAAATATTTTAGGTGGGGGATGTAGTGTATCTATAGAGATGAAACTAGGGTTTCCTTCATGGATGATGATGAAAATATAGACTAATAGTTTGGGATCATAAATATAAAATTAAACAAATTCCTCATATGTTGAATATTATTACTCTTGTATTTGTGGCTTTTATATACCTTCAACTTCCTGAGGTGGTGGTGGAGTTAGATGAATTATTTCATTAGAACATATCCGGACTATCTCTGATGATATTGACATAATTCATCAATTAATTACCAAAATTTATCAACTTAATATATTTTCCATCATTTTCAATGGTTCTAACAGAACATCATTGTCTGATTCAATAGATGAAGGACTTGGAAATGAAGGGCATCGTCAAATGAAATGTGTCAAATTATGCTTCCCAAGTATTGTTATCTAAGAAAGCGGACGATTTCATCATATTTTGTATGGATTATAATTTTGTGAAATATGTGAATATGAGTAATATGTCTCTACTACCATGGTTATATGTAAGAACCCGATATTTTATGATAAGCATTATTTTTAATTTATTTGATGTCATGTGTTTTATGCTATAATAATATTATCTTGTGCTATACGCAACACCGTATTATCTTGCAGTATACGCAAACATATTCTTAGATTGTGTTACACACAATTTCAAGTTCGTTTAATAATAGTCATTCTACGCAACATTGAGTGTATATATATATATATATATATTCAATGTATAAATGAAATATGGTTGGATTTTGTTATATGAAACAACAAAGGAGTCTTGCAGAACACGCAACCCTAACTTGGCTTTCATTACACGCAATCACGACCTTCCTCGATAGCGTGTGTTGTACGCAATACCGAGTTTTACTAAACAACGATATATTATTATAATATTATTATGAACTAGCCGTTATGAATAGTATTAACTAAATTTTTAATTTTATAACATTATTATTCATCTTACACATTTTCTAGAACATGGTATAAGAACAAAATAAATTTTTTGGGTAAAATAAGTATTTTTCAAAAAATGCAGTTTTGCCGCCTTTTGATGGTGCACCCACTTTAAATCTAGTTTTTAAATGTTTATAAGTTCAATTTTACAAAATAAAATTATTCTTTGGAACAAGGATATAAAATGGTACTTTAGATAAAATTTTCATATTATTCTGATAACTTTCTTATTTTAATGAATAGTAAACACACGCTATATTTTAATTAAAAACAACTATTTTCATCATAATAATTTATGTGGTTAAATTATAATATTTAATGGTTTAAAAGTATAAAGAGAATATATTTTTACCATTTAATATAATGTATGTCATTAGCATTGATTTTACATTGAATTCGTAGTTTAAATCAATTCAATCTTTTGCAATGTTTTAAACAAAAACCTGTTTTCATTCGACATCGAGATTAATTTTAATTTAATTTATGAAACTTCGTTGTATTGAATTTAAAAAAATGGATTTCATATTTGGAATAATTGGGTCCAAATTATGTAAATAGGATACTTTTTATTTTTGGGAATTATGAATAGTTACTACGGTAAATTTTATTTACCATAGTTAAAGGTAAATCAGGTAATTAAGGGTAAATATAATATTATAAATTTACCCTGATACATGATAAAATTCTATTGGATGACTAAAAGTGGACCCATATCACCTAAGGGTCGGATTAGATTCATTTTATGGACTTTGGACCATGAAAATAATTTAATTATAATTAAAACCAATGAAAGTGACAACATGTCACTCTCTTAAATCTTATAATTATAATAATTTTAATTTAGTGAAAAACATCATAAAAATTCGAACATAAATAGTCTCCAGAAATCTAATAAAATTATATACATCATGATAATTTATTTATAATTTTTAGGGATTAAATAGGTTTCATTAATGGTGATACATTAATGATGCAGAAATTATTTATTAAGTGAAAAATCAGTAATATAGTTTTTATTGAAATAATAATACCCATTAAAAGGCACCAAAACCTGACCCAAACTTATTTTTAGTGTATATATACACCGTAAGCATCCAATTAAATAATATATAACCGTTTATAATTTTATAAAAGTGATTATGACACTTATATTATTTTATTTTAAATGATGCCAAAGTTGTCACCTCCATAATTTAATAAATATAACAATTCAAATATTGTGATTTTTAGATGATAAATTCTAGTAAAAGTATTATTGTGAAAGGAAATAGATTTATCATCATTATAGGATTTTATTTTTAATTTTATTCAACAAATATGTATATTAAATAATTATACAAAAATGTTGTAGTAATTATTTTATTAAGAGGTAAACCAAATAAATTGTTTTAAAAATAATAAATTAAATATTATATAAACTATTTAATGTTCTACACTAATTTTTTAAAAACATATGACCTTTTATGAATCTATTAAAGCTTTTAATTAGAACATATCTTCTGTATATATTTTATTTAAATTTAAATAAATGAATAGTGTCAAAATTGACAGTATTGTTATTTTATAAAAAGAACATATTATAAAATTGTTTAAAAATCACAAAAATATTTAAAACTTATAAATTTAAATTTATAAGGTCTAAAATGTTATAAAGTATCCAATTATGGACAATTCACAACAAATAAGTAATTTTTTGTTATAATTTAAAATTTAGAATATTATTCCCACAAATAAAATTAAATTGATTAAGTTAGGATAAATCAAGTTGATAATATTTAATTTAAAATCCTAACATGTATAAATTTTATTTTTTGATGAGATTATAACCCTATATCATCTAATCTTCGAATATGTGTCATTTTGGAGGTTTTTAAGTGGGGTTAGATTTATTATAAATTAATATTTTTAAGATTTCCAAATGTTCCCCTCCCATCCCTTATAAAAGGGCACCTCCTCCCTCTCTTCTTCACACCAATTTGAGCCTTCATGCTCGGAAAAACCCTGAAAAATTCTCTTATCCACTTCCCTAGAAACATCCTATAGGTCCTGGTCTTCTTCAAAGTCCAATTTTAGTTCCTTAAGAGGAGTTCTCAAAGAGGCGCTTCAAAGAAGAGGTAATGTTCGTTACGGATTCTTTCAACTTTATATCTTCTTCCACTTATTCTTCTTTAGTTGTTTCATTATAAATTAATAACATCAGTATCACTCATATACTTATATGTTCTTATAAGTTTGAAACAACCCTATTTCACCATTTATACATCCTACGGAAAACGAAATCACCGCGCGTGCGTACATACGGAATACCGTCTCCACGCCGTGGTGTAATATGTTTTTCCAACACCACCTTACATGGATGGGTATAATGGTGTAAATAATAAATATACATTGTTATTATAACATAATACTGATTTTGATATATTATAACATCCACTCCAATTCTATTCAACAATTATGGGAACAATATCATCGCTCGTGCGTACGTACGGACTACCGTCTCCACGACGCGATGAGATTCATTCTCCATGTTAACCATTTATGAATGATTATAAACTATATATAAGAAATAATAATGAAATATATGACATTATAAATCTATTTTATATATATATATTTATGTAATCTACTTAATTCCATTCAATTCAATAAGGAAACGAAAACAGTGTTCATGCGTACGTACGGCCTACCGTCTCCATGAACGGTGTATTTTATTCCATTTATCGATCTATAATATATATATGTATATGATGAATATATATTATATATAAATCATGTTTTACATTATGGAATTATGTAAATCAGGATATAAGTAATAATAGCAAGAACGACAAGTCCAAACACATACGATAAATGAAATGATTTTACCCAAAACGCTGCTTTGACATGGAAATTACAAAAGAACGGGTAATATAAAGTCATAAGTGAAACATATATGATATCATAACAAGTAATATGATTATGTAATATGTCAATGACATTATTTAAATCATTAATCATGAGGTTCAGATACATACGAAGCATATCATACCTAATGTAAGGGATAATTTGGCAAATTTCATTTTTATCCGAGATTGCTTATTCGTACGTATTAACTGGGGTTATTTCTATCATCCATTTAAATGTTTTATAAAATTGTTTTCATGTATGTTTAAATTCATTTTTACCCATTTTTGACTTTTACTACATGGTATGTAAGGAATCTTTCTTTTGATTACGTTACGAGGTACTTTTTGACTTTTCCAGCAAAAGTATGAGAAGAATGTTTTCTTAACTTATACGGCATGAAAGGATTTTTACAGTTTTATAAAGCCTTATTTTCATAATGATTCCTCCAAAAGATTTCATAACTATTTTTAACAAAATCCTTTTCTTTTAAAATTTGATGGCATTTTGTGAAAAGAAAATGATTTTGACAAAGATAGGATATTTCTTCAAGAATTCATTTCAAGTGTTTTATCAAAACCATTTTCCTTCTAAGATGACTTTATTTCATATGTGTATGTATCAAGTATAATTTCTCTATGATATACATTGTTTCACTTTTATTATTATTAAATGATATCCATTTCTTTTATATGGATTATGTGATGATGGGATGATGTTTATGACACCCATTTTATTCATTGGGTTATTATGAAAGTTGTATGTTTATTTTGTGGCACAAGTAAGAATGATTTAATTTTGAGATTGGTGGGACCTATATCTCCCTCCAATTCATTGGGTAATGATTTATATCTCATGAGATATACATGGATGGAATGGTAAGTTAATCTGGTTCAGTAATACAGGACTGGAACGAGGAGTGAACTTGATTTAGAAAGGGACTTTGTCCACTATGATGGTCTTGGAAGCAATGCCTTGGCTACTATGGAAATCATATCATGTGCTTAATAGTTTCCACAATTACATGTTTTATTCCCATGTTATTTTATAATTCTTAATGTTTCTTTATGATCTATGCCATATGTACATCCATGTTTTATGTCATTACTCAAGCTTTTGATGTTTAAAAATTATGTTCATGTTTTTATGTTCAAATGTACATGGTAGGTTTTATTTCATCCAGGCATACCCTTATTGAGCATTTGAGCTCACTCTTTTTATGTTTTCTTTTCCCCAGGATATAAATAAATGTTTTAGGTAAGAAAAAAAGGGGAACATCTTTATGGGAGATGTTGAATATCTTTCACCACGATTAGAAGATTGCGTTCCATGTTTCCAAAGACACTAAACTATTACGGTCCTTGTGTGTCTGTTTTTGTTATATATTATGTATTCCGAAAAAGTAATGTAATGTTCATGTATGTCAAGCTTCAGGTCCGTTACAGTTGGTATCAGAGGAAAGGTTTAGTCCACCATTGGAAACTAGGATTCGAAAATGTTAGTGATATCCCTAGAGATATTTCTAAGTATGTCTAGGGATGTCCCTAAGGTTAAGTATACGTATAGTTTATAGTACTAGAATTGCGCTAACGATCTTAGAATTTAACCTAAGATGTTAGATATTGAGGGTACTCCCCCATTAATATGTTTTTTTCCCTAGAATGATTTTTCCTCTCACACTATTCTTTTTGGGTTTTAGAAAATGGCTGGAAACATGAAGATTTGCGATAATGGAGGATATAATGGACAATGTAATGATATTATTCATGAGCAAACAAATGAAATGGGATTGTCAAGTCCAAAAATCATTATTATGCCGAATCATCAATCTCATAAAATGATTAATAATCTCAAATTTGGTAAGTTTCCTGACTCGACTAATAATGGAAAGATGGAGTTTCATGATAATCATAGAGGAAAGAAAGTTCAATTTCCCTTATGTAAATCATTTGGGAAGAGGCATCAAGGAGAATGTTTCAAAGAAACTGGAAGATGCTTTGGGTGTGGAAAAGAAGGACATAAATCCAGTAAGTGTAATGGAAAAGGTTCAATTAACAAAATGGATGAGGATAATGGTATTGCTATGACATCAACAATGGTTAAATGTTTTAAATGTGGAATGTACAATAATTATGCAAACCAATTCCCTAAGGGAAAGTCTCATGAAGTGAATCAGTATGGTCGTATGGGTAATATTTATGTTGATGATGATGAAGAGACTACAAATGATATGTGAGATGAAAGAATTGTTGAATATCGGTCAATGGTTTAAGAAGGTAGTGGAATGATTACATGTTTATTAAGTGTAATGTTGTATAAGTAATCTCATGGTACTATGGAATAAAGAGACATCTATGGATTGTTACACTATTGTCTTTCCGTGAGTTTTGAAAGTGTATGATTAATGGTACCAGTATCCATGAAAGGTTAATCAGATATTTTTGGAATGTAGATGATATGCTCACAATGAAGGGATAAGGAGAAAATTAAATGTTTGATAGTATTCATGACCTCATGACTGATATAAGGAGAAGGTTATATCATGGTTTGAGTATATAAATTTTTTGGATTTTGGTATACAGAAAGAGTTAAATTTTGACAGCATTCATGTTTTCACTAAGGTTTAATGGGTATTTATTTTTCAAGAGAATACATGATTAAGGTATTTACATGATTGGAATGTGACCAACAAGATATATGGGGGATAAATTATGGTATTCACATGATTGGTTTATGACATTTCAAGTAATATTTTTCTTTACACTATGAGCATGAACCGAAGTAATTTAGATAAGCCTAAAGATTGGAATGGATTATGTTGGACAAAAGTTATTTTTGTTAAGTATAGCAGTTTTTTTTGATATTATTGATGGGATGTTATAGTAATGTAGTTTTAGAAAAAAGACAACCTGCAGGACGAGCGGCAACCCATCACGTCAAACAATGCTGTGGGAATCGAACCCACAACCGAAGAGCGACTGGCCTTTATCACCTACCACTGGCCTCCAGGAAGTCACTGTTTAGTAGAAACTAGTTTTATTATATTAAGCAGTATGATATATGAAGTATAAGTCCATTTTAGGAACCATATATGATTAATCTCACTATAGATGGACTTATGTATTTTTGATAAGTTTTATAACCATTGGTTTGAGATAGATGAAATGACCCATCATTTTATCGCATGAGCTGCTAACACTTCACGAATGACAAATTCAACTTCATTTCTTTAAGAGATGAAGTGGAAATTGTCCAAAGAACGAACAACAGTGAGACTGTACCAAAATCATGAAATTATTTCTTCTATTTCCAATTTCATCAACTTTTGCGAAATGATCTTGAAAACCAAAATTTTTTTCCTAGTGACCTTATATCCGATGAATCAGATGGTACCTTAGATCATCACAAATCTAAGGCTTTGTGATTGTTGGCTTTTTCATAGCCATGTTCCCTACCACTCTTTATTAGAACACGATGGTCAGATTTCTCTTCTATATCCATGTTTTCACCTATGTTCTCCTACGTGGAAACCCAGTGATGAATTAATTTGGGTAACCATTACATTTCATAATTTAGTTTTTATAGATAAGTTTTGGTATTCCTTTTTACGATGTGAGTTTCAATTAAAGAAACTTTCAAGTAGAAAACGATGCATAACCCCAACGAATTTCGAGGGCGAAATTCATTTTAAAGGGGGTAGAATGTAACAACCTGATATTTTATGATAAGTATTCCTTTTAATTTATTTGAAGTCATGTGTTTTATTCTAAAACAAGATAATCTTGTGCTATACGCAACACCGTATTAGCTTGCAGTATACGCAACACTATTCTTAGATTGTGTTACACAAAATTTCATGTTCGTTTGATAATAGTCATTCTACGCAACATTGAGTATATATATATATATATTCAATTTATAAATGAAATATGGTTGGATTTTGTTATATTAAACAAAATAGAAGTCTTTCACAACACGCAACCCTAACTTGGATTTCATTACACGCAATCGCGACCTTCCTCGATAGCGTGTGTTGTACGCAATACGGAGTTTTACTAAACAACTATATATTATTATAATATTATTACGAAGTAGCCATTATGAATAGTATTAACTAAATTTTGAATTTTATAATATTATTATTTATCTTACACATTTTCTAGAACAATGTATAAGAACAAAATAATTTTTTCGGGTAAAATAAGTATTTTTAAAAAAATGCAGTTTTGCCGCCTTTTGATGGCGCACCCACTTTAAATCTTGTTTTTGACATGTTTATAAGTTCAATTTTACAAAATAAAATTATTTTTTGGAATCATGATATAAAATTTTACCTTGTATAAATTTTTCAAATAATTCTGATAACTTTCATATTTTAATGAATAGTAAAAACACGCTATATTTTAATTACAAACAACATTTTTTGTCGTAATAAATTATGTGGTTAAATTATAATATTTAATGGTTTTAAATTATAAATAGAATATAATTTTACCATTTAATATAATGTATGTCATTAGCATTGATTTTACATTGAATTCGTAGGTTAAATCAATTCAATATTTTGCAATGTTTTAAACAAAAACCCGTTTTCATTCGACAACGGGATTAATTTTAATTTAATTTCTGAAACTTCAGTGTATTTAATTTATAAAAATGGATTTCATATTTGGAATCAGTGGGTCCAAATTATGTTAATAGGATAATTTTTATTTTTGGAAATTATGAATAGTAACTACGGTAAATTTTATTTACCATGGTTAAAGGTAAATCGTGTAATTAAGGGTGAATATAATATAATAAAATTACCCTAACACATGCCAAAATTATATTGGATGAATAAAGGTCGACCCATATCACCTAAGGGTTGGATTAGATTCATTTTATGGTCTTTTACCAAGAAAATAATTTAATTATTATTAAATCCAAAGAAAGTGACAACATGTCACTCTCTTAAATCTTATAAGTATAATAAATTTAATTTAGTGATAAACATCATAAAACATCGAACATAAATATTTTCCAGACATATTTTAAAATTATCTACATCATTATAATTTATTTAGAATTTTTAGGGATTAAATAATTTTCATTACTGGTGATACATTAATGAGGTAGAAATTATTTATTAAGTGAAAAATCAGTAATATAGTTTTTATTGAAATAATAATACCCAATAAAAGGCCCACAAACATGACCAAAACTTTTTTTTAGTGTATATATAAACCTTAATTATCCAAATACCTAATATATAACCGTTTGAAGTTTTATAAAAGTGATTATGACACTTATATTATTTTATTTTATATGATGCCAAAGTTGTCACATTCATAATTTAATAAATATAACAATTTAAATATTGTCATTTTAAGATGATAAATTCGATTAAAAGTATTATTGTGAATTTTAATATATTTATATTAATTATATAATATTATTTTTAATTTTTATGCAACAAATAACTATATTAAATAATTATAAAAAAATGATGTAGTAATTATTTTATTAAGAGATAAACCAAATAAATGTTTTTAAAAATAATAAAATAAATATCATATGAACTATTAAATGTTCTCCACTAATTTTATAGATACATATGACCTTTTATAAATCTATTAACGCTTTTATTTCGAACATATTATCTGTATATATTTTATTTAAATTCACATAAATGAATAGGGTCAATATTGACACTATTGTTATTTTATAAAGATAAATTATTATAGAATTGTTTAAAAATCAAAATAAATATTTAAAAATTATAAATTTATTTTTATATTGTCTAAAATGTTATAAAGTATCCAATTATGGAAAATTCACAACAAATAAGTAATTTTTTGTTATAATTTAAAATTTAGAATATTATTCCCACAAATAAAATTAAATTGATTAAGTTAGGATAAATCAAGTTGATAATATTTAATTTAAAATCCTAACGTGTCTAAATTTTTTTTTTGATGAGATTATAACCCTATATCATCTAATTTTCGAATATGTGTCATTTTGGAGGTTTTTAAGTGGGGTTAGATTTATTATAAATTAATATTTTTAGGATTTCCAAAGGTTCCCCTCCCATCCATTATAAAAGGGCACCTCCTCCCTCTCTTCTTCACACCAATTTGAGCCTTCAAGCTCGGAAAAACCCTGAAAAATTCTCTTATCCACTTCCCTAGAAACATCCTATAGGTCCTGGTCTTCTTCAAAGTCCAATTTTAGTTCCTTAAGAGGAGTTCTCAAAGAGGCGCTTCAAAGAAGAGGTAATGTTCGTTACAGATTCTTTCAACTTTATTTCTTCTTCCACTTATTCTTCTTTAGTTGTTTCATTATAAATTAATAACATCAGTATCACTAATATACTAATATGTTCTTATAATTTTGAAACAACCCTATTTCACCATTTATACATCCTACGGAAAACGAAATCACCGCGCGTGCGTACATACGGAATACCGTCTCCACGCCGTGGTGTAATATGTTTTTCCAACACCACCTTACATGGATGGGTATAATGGTGTAAATAATAACTATACATTGTTATTATAACATCATACTGATTTTTATATATTATAACATCCACTCCAATTCTATTCAACAATTATGGGAACAATATCATCGCTCGTGCGTACGTACGGACTACCGTCTCCACGACGCGATGAGATTCATTCTCCATGTTAACCATTTATGAATGATTATAAACTATATATAAGAAATAATAATGAAATATATGACATTATAAATCTATTGTATTTATATTTATGTATGTAATCTACTTAATTCCATTCAATTCAATAAGGAAACGAAAACAGTGTTCATGCGTACGTACGACCTACCGTCTCCATGAACGGTGTATTTTATTCCTTTTATCGATCTATAATATATATATGTATATGCTGAATATATATTATATATAAATCATGTTTTACATTATGGAATTATGTAAATCAGGATATAAGTAATAATATCAAGAACGACAAGTCCAAACACATACGATAAATGAAATGATTTTACCCAAAACGCTGCTTTGACATGGAAATTACAAAAGAACGGGTAATATAAAGTCATAAGTGAAACATATATGATATCATAACAAGTAATATGATTCTTTAATATGTAAATGACATTATTTAAATCATTAATCATGAGGTTCAGATACATACGAAGCATATCATACCTAATGTAAGGGATAATTTGGCAAATTTCATTTTTATCCGAGATTGCTTATTCGTACGTATTAATTGGGGTTATTTATATCATCCATTTAAATGTTTTATAAAATTGTTTTCATGTATGTTTATATTCATTTTTACCCATTTTTGACTTTTACTACATGGTATGTAAGGAATCTTTCTTTTGTTTACGTTACGAGGTACTTTTTGACTTTTCCAGCAAAAGTATGAGAAGAATGTTTTCTTAACTTATACGGCATGAAAGGACATTTACAGTTTTATAAAGCCTTATTTTCATAAAGATTCCTCCAAAAGATTTCTTAAATATTTTTAACAAAATCCTTTTCTTTTAAAATTTGATGGCATTTTGTGAAAAGAAAATGATTTTGACAAAGATAGGATATTTTCTCAAGAAATCATTTCAAGTGTTTTATCAAAACCATTTTCCTTCTAAGATGACTTTATTTCATATGTGTATGTTTCAAGTATAATTTCTCTATGATTTACTTGGTTTAACTTTTATTATTATTAAATGATATCCATTTCTTTTATATGGATTATGTGATGATGGGACGATGTTTATGAAACCCATTTTATTCATTGGGTTATTATGAATGTTGTATGTTTATTTTGTGGAACAAGTAAGAATGATTTCATTTTGAGATGGGTGGGACCTATATCTCCCTCCAATGCATTGGGTAATGATTTATATCTCATGAGATATACATGGCTGGAACGGTAAGTTAATCTGGTTCAGTAATACAGGGCTGGAACGAGGAGTGAACTTGATTTAGAAAGGGACTTTGTCCACTATGATGGTCTTGGCAGCAATGCCTTGGCTACTATGGAAATCATATCATGTGCTTAATAGTTTCCACAATTACATGTTTTATTCTCATGCTATTTTATAATTCTTAATGTTTCTTTATGATCTATGCCATATGTACATCCATGTTTTATGTCATTACTCAAGCTTTTGATGTTTAAACATTATGTTCATGTTTTTATGTTCAAATGTACATGGTAGGTTTTATTTCATCCATGCATACCCTTATTGAGCATTTGAGCTCACTCTTTTTATGTTTTCTTTTCCCCATGATATAAATAAATGTTTTAGGTAAGAAAAAAAGGGGAAGATCTTTATGGGAGATGTTGAATATCTTTCACCACGATTAGAAGATTACTTTCCAAGTTTCCAAAGACACTAAACTATTACGGTCCTTGTGTGTCTTCTTTTGTTATATATTAAGTATTCCGAAAAAGTAATGTAATGTTCATGTATGTCAAGCTTCGGGTCCGTTACAGTTGGTATCAGAGGAAAGGTTTAGTCCACCATTGGAATCTAGGATGCGAAAATGTTAGTGATATCCCTAGAGATATTTCTAAGGTATGTCTAGGGATGTCCCTAAGGTTAAGAATACGTATAGGTTATAGTACTAGAATTGGGCTAACGATCTTAGAATTTAACCTAAGATGTTAGATATTGAGGGTACTCCCCCATTAATATGTTTTTTTCCCTAGAATGATTTTTTCCTCTCACACTATTCTTTTTGGGTTTTAGAAAATGGCTGGAAACAGGAAGATTCACGATAATGGAGGATATAATGGACAATGTAATGATATTATTCATGAGCAAACAAATGAAATGGGATTGTCAAGTACAAAAATCATTATTATGCCGAATCATCAATCTCATAAAATGATTAATAATCTCAAATTTGGTAAGTTTCCTGACTCGACTAATAAGGTAAAGATGGAGTTTCATGATAATCATAGAGGAAAGAAAGTTCAATTTCCCTTATGTAAAACATTTGGGAAGAGGCATCAAGGAGAATGTTTCAAAGAAACTGGAAGATGCTTTGGGTGTGGAAAAGAAGGACATAAATCCAGTAAGTGCAATGGAAAAGGTTCAATTAACAACATGGATGAGGATAATGGTATTGCTATGACATCAACAATGGTTAAATGTTTTAAATGTGGAATGTACAAGAATTATGCAAACCAATTCCCTAAGGGAAAGTCTCATGAAGTGAATCAGTATGGTCGTATGGGTAATATTTATGTTGATGATGATGCAGAGACTACAAATGATATGTGAGATTAAAGAATTGTTGAATATCGGTCAATGGTTTAAGAAGGTAGTGGAATGATTACATGTTTATTAAGTGTAATGTTGTATAAGTAATCTCATGGTACTATGGAATAAAGAGACATCTATGGATTGTTACACTATTGTCTTTCCGTGAGTTTTGAAAGTGTATGATTAATGGTACCAGTATCCATGAAAGGTTAATCAGATATTTTTGGAATGTAGATGATATGCTCACAATGAAGGGATAAGGAGAAAATTAAATGTTTGATAGTATTCATGACCTCATGACTGATATAAGGAGAAGGTTATATCATGGTTTGAGTATATAAAATTTTTGGATTTTGGTATACATAAAGAGTTAAATTTTGACAGCATTCATGTTTTCACCAAGGTTTAATGGGTATTTATTTTTCAAGAGAATACATGATTAAGGTATTTACGTGATTGGAATGTGACCAACAAGATATACGGGGGATAAATTATGGTATTCACATGATTGGTTGATGACATTTCAAGTAATATTTTTCTTTATACTATGAGCATGGACCGAAGTAATTTAGATAAGCCTAAAGATTGCAATGGATTATGTTGGACAAAAGTTAGTTTTGTTTAGTATAACTGTTTTTTTGATATTATTGATGGGATGTTATAGTAATGTGGTTTTAGAAAAAGGAAAACCTGCAGGACGAGCGGCAACCCATCACGTCAGACAATGCTGTGGGAATCGAACCCACAACCGAAGTGCGACTGGCCTTTATCACCTACCACTGGCCTCCAGGAAGTCACTATTTAGTAGAAACTAGTTTTATTATATTAAGCAGTATGATATATGAAGTATAAGTCCATTTTAGGAACCATATATGATTAATCTTACTATAGATGGACTTATGTATTTTTGATAAGTTTTATAACCATTGGTTTGAGATAGATGAAATAACCCATCATTTTATCACATGAGCTGCTAACACTTCACGAATGACAAATTCAACTTCATTTCATTAAGTGATGAAGTGGAAATTGTACAAAGAACGAACAACAGTGAGACTGTACCAAAATCACAAAATCATTTCTTCTATTTCCAATTTCATCAACTTTTGCGAAATGATCTTGAAAACCAAAAAATTTGTCCTAGTGACCTTATATCCGATGAATCAGATGGTACCTTAGATCATCACAAATCTATGGCTTTGTGATTGTTGGCTTTTTCATCGCCATGTTCTCTACCACTCTTTATTAGAACACGATGGTCAGATTTCTCTTCTATATCCATGTTTTCACCAATGTTCTCCTACGTGGAAACCCAGTGATGAGTTAATTTGGGTAACCATTACATTTCATAATTTAGTTTTTAAAACTAAGTTTTGGTATTCCTTTTTACGATGTGGGTTTCAATTAAAGAAA
Source organism: Viscum album (assembly GCA_963277665.1). Lineage (NCBI taxonomy): Eukaryota > Viridiplantae > Streptophyta > Magnoliopsida > Santalales > Viscaceae > Viscum > Viscum album. The sequence continues at coordinate 559,070,566 of OY728147.1, read as the reverse complement.
CTTTCAAGTAAAAAACGATGCATAACCCCAACGAATTTCGAGGGCGAAATTCATTTTAAAGGGGGTAGAATGTTACAACCCAATATTTTATGATAAGTATTCCTTTTAATTTATTTGATGTCATGTGTTTTATTCTAAAACAATATTATCTTGTGGTATACGCAACACCGTATTAGCTTGCGGTATACGCAACACTATTCTTAGATTGTGTTACACAAAATTTCAAGTTCGTTTGATAATAGTCATTCTACGCAACATTGAGTATATATATATATATATATATATTCAATTTATAAATGAAATATGGTTGGATTTTGTTATATTAAACAAAATATAAGTCTTTCACAACACGCAACCCTAACTTGGATTTCATTACACGCAATTGCGACCTTCCTCGATAGCGTGTGTTGTACGCAATACGGAGTTTTACTGAACAACTATATATTATAATAATATAATTACGAAGTAGCCATTATGAATAGTATTAACTAAATTTTGAATTTTATAATATTATTATTTATCTTACACATTTTCTAGAACATTGTATAAGAACACAATAATTTTTTCGGGTAAAATAAGTATTTTTAAAAAAATGCAGTTTTGCCGCCTTTTGATGGCGCACCCACATTAAATATAGTTTTTGACATGTTTATAAGTTCAATTTTACAAAATAAAATTATTTTTTGGAATAATGATATAAAATTTTACCTTGGATAAATTTTTCATATAATTCTGATAACTTTCATATTTTAATGAACAGTAAAAACACGCTATATTTTAATTACAAACAACATTTTTTGTCGTAATAACTTATGTGGTTAAATTATAATATTTAATGGTTTTAAATTATAAATAGAATATAATTTTACCATTTAATATAATGTATGTCATTAGCATTGATTTTACATTGAATTCGTAGGTTAAATCAATTCAATATTTTGCAGTGTTTTAAACAAAAACCCGTTTTCATTCGACAACAGGATTAATTTTAATTTAATTTCTGAAACTTCAGTGTATTGAATTTATAAAAATGGATTTCATATTTGGAATCAGTGGGTCCAAATTATGTTAATAGGATAATTTTTATTTTTGGGAATTATGAATAGTAACTACGGTAAATTTTATTTACCATGGTTAAAGGTAAATCGTGTAATTAAGGGTGAATATAATATTATAAAATTACCCTAACACATGCCAAAATTATATTGGATGAATAAAGTTCGACCCATATAACCTAAGGGTTGGATTAGATTAATTTTATGGTCTTTTGACCATGAAAATAATTTAATTATTATTAAATCCAAAGAAAGTGACAACATGTCACTCTCTTAAATCTTATAAGTATAATAAATTTAATTTAGTGATAAACATCATAAAACTTCGAACATAAATATTTTCCAGAAATATTATAAAGTTATCTACATCATTATAATTTATTTACAATTTTTAGGGATTAAATAATTTTCATTACTGGTGATACATTAATGAGGCAGAAATTATTTATTAAGTGAAAAATCAGTAATATAGTTTTTATTGAAATAATAATACCCAATAAAAGGCCCACAAACATGACCAAAACTTCTTTTTAGTGTATATATAAACCTTAATTATCCAAATACCTAATATATAACCGTTTTAAGTTTTATAAAAGTGATTATGACACTTATATTATTTTATTTTATATGATGCCAAAGTTGTCACCTTCATAATTTAATAAATATAACAATTTAAATATTGTCATTTTAAGATGATAAATTCGATTAAAAGTATTATTGTGAATTTTAATATATTAATATTAATTATATAATATTATTTTTAATTTTTATGCAACAAATAACTATATTAAATAATTATACAAAAATGATGTAGTAATTATTTTATTAATAGATAAACCAAATAAATGTTTTTAAAAATAATAAAATAAATATTATATGAACTATTAAATGTTCTCCACTAATTTTATAGATACATATGACCTTTTATAAATCTATTAAAGCTTTTATTTCGAACATATCTTCTGTATATATTTTATTTAAATTCACATAAATGAATAGGGTCAATATTGACACTATTGTTATTTTATAAAGATAAATTATTATAGAATTGTTTAAAAATCAAAAAAAAATATTTAAAAATAATAAATTTATATTTATATTGTCTAAAATGTTATAAAGTATCCAATTATGGAAAATTCACAACAAATATGTAATTTCATGTTATAATTTAAAAATTTAGATTGTTATTACCACAAATAAAATTAAATTGATCATGTAAGGATAAATCAAGTTGATAATGTTTAAAATAAATTACTAACATGTCTAAATTTTATTTTCTGATGAGATTACAACCCTATCTCATCTAATATTCTAATATGAGTCATTTTTGGTGGTTATTAAGTGGGTTAAATTTATTATAAATTAATATTTTTAAGATTTCCAAAGGTGCATCTCCCATCCCTTATAAAAGGGCACCTCCTCCTTCTCTTCCTCACACCAATTTGAGCCTTCAATCTCAGACCACCCCTGCCAAACTCTATTCTACACTTCACTAGATACATCCTATTGGTCCTGGTCTTCTTCAAATACCACTTTTAGTTCCCTAAGATGAGGTCTCAAAGAGGCGGTTCAAAGTAGAGGTAATATTCGTTACCGATTCTTTCAACTTTATTTATTCTTCCACTTCTTCTTATTTAGTTGTTTCATTATGATGTAATAACATCAGTATCAATAATATACTGATATGTTATTATATGTTTTAAACATCACTATTTCACCATTTATCCATCCTACAGAAAATGAAATCACCGCGTGTGCGTACGTACGGAATACCGTATCCATGCCGTGGTGTAATATGTTTTTCCAAAACCACCTTACATGGATGGGTATAATGGTGTAAATAATAACTATACATAGTTATTATAACATCATACTAATTCTGATATATTATACCATCCACTCCAATTCTATTTAATAATTATGGGAACGATATCATCGCTTCTGCGTACGTACAGACTACCATCTCCATGACGCGATGAGATTCATTCTCCATGTTATCCATTTCAGAATAATTATAAAGTATATATAAGCATTAATAATGAAATATATGAAATTATAAATCTTCTGGATTTATTTATATGTATTTCACCTACTTAATTCCATTCAATTCAATAAAGAAACGAAAATAGCGTTCATGCGTACGTACGACCTACCGTCTCCATGAACGGTGTATTTCATTACTTTTATCGATCTATAATATATATATGTATATGATGAATATATATTATATATAAATCATGTTTTAAATTCTGTAATTATGTAAATTGGGATATAAGTAATAATATCAATAACGAAAAGTCGAAACACATACGATAAATGAAATAATTTTACCCAAAACGATGCTTAAACATGAAATTTACAAAAGAACGGGTAATATAAAGTCATAAGTGAAACATATATGATATCATAACAACGAATATGATTCTTTAATAAGTCAATGAAATTATTTAAATCATTATACAGGAGTTTCGGATACGTACGAAGCATATCGGACCTAAGGTAATGGATAATTTTGCAAATCTCATTTTTATCCGAGATTGCTTATTCGTACGTATTTACTGGGGTTATTTCTATCATCCATGTCCATGTTTTATAAAAGTGTTTTCATGTATGTTTAAAGTCATTTTTACCCATTTATGACTTTTACTACAAGGTATGTAAGGAATCTTTCTTTTGTTTACGTTATGAGGTAGCTTTTGACTTTTCCGGCAAAAGTACGAGAAGAATGTTTTTTTAACTTATATGGCATGAATGGATTTTTACAGTTTTATAAAGCCTTGTTTTCATAAAGCTTCCTCCAAAATATTTCATGACTATTTTCAACAAAATCCATTTCTTTTAAAATTTGATGACATTTTGTGAAATGAAAATGATTTTGAAGAAGAAAGGATATTTTCCCCAAGAATTCATTTCAAGTGTTTTATCAAAACCATTTTCCATCTAAGATGAAATTATTTCATATGTGTATGTTTCAAGTATAATGTTTCTATGATTTACATGGATTCAATTTTCTTATTATGAAATGATATCCATTTCTTTTATATGGATTATGTGATGATGGGATGATGTTTATGAAACCCATTTTATACGTTGGGTTATTATGAATGATGTATGGTAATTTTGTGGCACAAGTAAGAATGATTTCATTATGAGATGGGTGGGACCTATATCTCCCTCTAATGCATTGGGTAAAGATTTATATCTCATGAGATAGACATGGCTGGGATGGTAAGTTAATCTGGTTCAGTAATACAGGACTGGACGAGGAGTGAACTCGATTTAGAAAGGGACTTTGCCCACTAAGATGGTCTTGGAAGAAATGCCTTGGCTACTATGGAAATCATATCATGTGCTTAATTGTTTCCAAAATTACATGTTTTATTCCCAATCTATTTTATCATTCTTAATGTTTCTTTATGATCAATGCCATACGTACTTCCATGTTTTATGTCATTGCTCAAGCTTTTGATGTTTAAACATTATGTTCATGTTTTTAAGTTCAAATATATATGGTAAGTTTTATTTTATCCATTCTTACCCTTATTGAGCATTTGATCTCACCCTTTTTATGTTTTCTTTTCCCCAGGATATAATGAAAGGTTTTAGGTAAGAAAAAATGGGAAGATATTTATGGGAGATGTTGAAGATATTTCACCACGATTCGAAGATTACGTTCCAAGTTTCCAAATACACTAAACTATTACGGTCCTTGTGTGTCTATTTTTGATATATATTAAGTATTCCGCAACAGATATGTAATTTTCATGTACATCATGCTTTAGATCTCTACCTTATATGACTTATTATCCTAGTATAGAGGAGTTGGATAGTTATTAATGATTGTTTGTAGATTAGAATATCAATAGATATGAGTTCTGGATGAGTATATACCAATGGTGACATTCTATTGTGGATATGGTAACATTATTGAATATAATCCATGTGTGGAAATTATGGGACTAAAACATGGAAACTATTTTTGGTTTCAAGGAATGATGATGAGTATTGAAGAATTTAACTCACAATACCATACTTATTTGATGGTGATGGTTGAGAATAATTTCATATTTGGTATAGATCAACCCTTTGTGGTTATAGATTATTAATTATGAAATGTCTTTGTAATTGATAATAATTTTTCCTTGATCATATATATGACATGATTAAATATAGTTTAGCATATGATAACCCAACAAATTATACCACCTTTAATCTGTATAAGAGAATAAATACGTGTAGGTATTGTGATTAAATTAGTAATTTAAGATCACCCAAATTCATGGATTTCCCTTGATTAATATTTCGAAACACGATTTATTGACATTATCATGATTTTGGAGATTATTACATGAGTACATTAGGACTCTATAGTGTTTTTACGTGGTGCTTCTACCCAAGGATGATGAAATGGAAATGCAAGAAATTTGGGACACTGATGACATGTTATGAGAATTAATGTTTGACATTGGAAACATTTTGAAGGATCACATAAACATGGTGGGTTTTTAATGACACCATAGTTATAATTCTGCCATTAGTTTGACACGGTTTGAGCCATTTTAGGGGTGATGGTGTAGGTCAACATAGTGGTTACTAATCTAGGGGTCTTAGTAATAATGGCCCAGTGTTGGTATGAGCTATGACTGAGAAGGTGCGGAATATGTAAGAGAATATTAGCACTATGAGATTCTTTGGAATACTTAGGTCGGATGATGAAGGATTAATTTCTAATTCAGGGAGAGAGATCATGTGATCATGAATGTATCACTACAATGTGAATTGTGGAGATTTGACCAGTATGACTTGTTATCTTAGATATTCATTTTCACCTTTTAGATAAAAAAATTCATTACTAAGGAGGAATTATAGTTGTTCCTACTTATTTATATATATCATGTATATGATGTAGTCTATGTGTTTCAGCTGAGGAGGAATATCAATGACCAGTCACATGTTATCTAATAGGGATATCTAGAAATAAATGATAGATCTACCATTGTAGTTTACCATATAGAAATTATGGATCATCATGATATGATACTCTATAAGAAAGTGATTTCATTTTTTGTGTCTAATTGAATATTAATAATAATTTTGATATATCTTAGTACCAGAAGATCTTGAGGTGAACTCGGTGCCTTTGTAATATTTTGTAGGTGTGTTTATTTTTCTAGATGAAAGGATTTAACATGGGGATAAATTATTATCACTAGTTTTTAATTGTAATTATTTATAATATTTTAAATAACATTTTTTGTTATTGGATGTGAGTTATTATATCATTCTGAGGCATTAAGAGGCTAGGCATTGATAAAAAAATATTAAAAAAATTAAATTATTCACATGTAGTCATTCAAAAAATATTGGATAAATTCCTAATAAGAGTATCATATTGGAAATATAATATCACTATTAAATTATGAACATTAGTTTCATTCTATGTGATCCATAATCTTTTTGTTCATCATTTGTTTATCATGAACGTCATCTTGGCAGGAATTTTTTTTAATTAAATTACATAATTATTCATTTTTCATAATTATTCGTAATAATAAACCAGCATATATATATATATATTATAATGTGTAAAATACCTATAGTTATCCAAATAACATGACTTATTTACAACAGAGTTAGTAGTGGATTATTTTTCAAATGAGGAATCCTGATAATTGATTTAAAATCAGTTAGTCAATCAGAGCATGTGGACCCAGAAAATGATTGTGACATGGATTCATTATCCATTATTTGTCTTTCCAAACTCATTGTAGGTATAATGTTATAATTGGTTTAATCATAATTTTATATATGATGATTAATGTGAATTAATTCATATACTATATAAGTAAATGAGTGGATCTGGTTTGCGGGTGTGGGTTGATTTTACTAGGATTTACGGATTGTTTTATTTTTTAACTTCTTATTGGAAAGAATTTTATTATTCTATTGATTACTATTCAAGGTTAAACAGAACTATAGTTTTGGTTTATTCCACTATTAATGTATAATCATTTATTCCCTTATTCATTGCACATTTGTTTTAGGTATTTTTAATGGTATATAGTTCGACAAATACCCAATTTGATGATAATTGTTCCATCATAGTTTTGAACAACCGATCATCACCATATATTTTTGATTGAAATTGATGAAGTGATGAAGGTGATAAAACAATGGAGGATAGTCATAGTTTGATGAAGATCAGATTATAGTTTCCCTATTTCATGATTCGGAATGATTCTATGAAATTGTATGATTAGATTAAATTTATTAGTAGATTGGATATCAAAATGTAGATTCCAACATTGAAAAGGTTAATCACACCATAAAAGTAAATTTCTAGGCTATAAGTAGTAATGTAAGAATAGTAGTTTCACAGGACGATGATGTGTAAAGATTATGAATTTTTTTGGGAAATCCAGACCACATGACGTGTAGTCAAAATAAAAATCATAGTGTGATAACCTCTTGTATTTCTAGGGTTTTTGGCTGGGAATAATATCTATTTATGTGTGACATGTTTCACAAGGCATGTGATCTAAGGCTAGTTTTTTTTATTGTAACCATGAGGTAAATTTTCATTGAACATGAATATGAACATATAAACAATCATAGTACATGATCATAACCTAATAAATGGACATGACCGGGTACACAAGCACCAACATATTTCAGGTTCATGGACCAATGTACATGGTCATATATCAATGTAAATGACCATAGAAAGGAATCACATGTCTTGTTACAACCCAAAATATGAATTATATGTATCCTGAAAAAATATTTATTGTATATGGATATGGCATGTTGTGTGGGTTGATGATAAACAGGCATAACCAGGGTAGACAAGACACATTGTATTCTCCCAAAAAATGTCAGTTGTGTTGCATTATAATTTATTCATCTTCCCTATATGGGGTTTGGGGACCAATTATTTCCAAATTACAATACTATATGATCACATACAAAGAGGGATATTCTAGGTTGGATATGCTATAACTCAGAGGTCTAATGTGATGTCCCCCATCAGTGTTTCATAAGAATTAATGTTATAGTGGATACATCATAACAGAATGGTCTAATTTTAAAAATCACAAGATTTTCTTTCATCAGCAATATCATGGATCATGGATTGGATTATTCATAATGTGAATTTACATGATGTCTTTCTTAAAATACCAGGATGGAAGTATGGATGGGAATGAATGGATACATGGGCTATATCATGAGTATAAATGGGTTTTAATTATTAAATATATCATATATTTTTTGACAAATAATCATTATGTTAAAGGGGATAATCTCATGATGCTTTATGTTTTGGGAATTTGAGTGTTCATAATGGGTAATGTTACATGCATCGATTCATGGTCTCAGACTCCACATGACTTATCTTATGCATATGAAATACCTAGAAAAAGAGTCATAGGGGGATGCAGAATAGAAAGATCATGTTTGAGCTATACATATAGTGGTTCAAACAAAGTGTTTCCTTTGACAAAATTACCCTCCTTATTAAAGTTTAAATAATTTTATAGAAATCAGTTGTATTATAATTAACGCTTTATGATTTCTCATAGTTTTTTCATACATCTAGGCAATATATATTTTATATATTCATTATCGGATTTGTTTTTTTGTACAATTCAGTCTTTTATGGGTATTTGGAGTGGTCATTTTGTGTACAAGTAACATGTATTATGCCTACCATGTGAGATATATGCCAACGTGTCAATTCTTATTATCCCATGTGTTATTGGAGGTGAACATGGGGGGTTACACCTAGATTACTACCACATAGGTAGTGCCATATGGGATGTTTCCTGACATTGAATTGTTGAACTATTTTTAATGAAATTTTTAATCTAGTAATACTATTTTTTTGTCATTCAAATGAAATTACACATTCCATTGAAATATTGAAAAAACGTACATTTCATAAACTGATCAAATATAATTTTCCTATAATTTTACAAAATGAGGATGTTTTGAAATATGTTTAAACCATTTTATACAATTTTTTCTATGAATAAAATGTAATAAAATCATCTTTTAAACATAATGAATACAAAAAAATATGTTGTTGTGTTTTATAATCAAATATTTATCAAATTAAATGATGACTATGTTCATATTATATATCTTCATCCAAAGGTAATTTGATCGGCATGGACCCATTCACACCTGTTTATAATGAACATAAAATATAGAGAGACAATTTTTTGTTATTTTTAACACATCTCATATCAAATTGATCTGTGAAATAGTTCTTATTGGTGTTCCATAGATCATGTAATCGTTACATGGATCATCATTCCACTCAATATCTTTTGTGTGGATCAAATTAAATGGGACATATTTCTTTAGTTTTTAGTCAATAAAAACACCTTTTAATTATGGGAAAATGACACTCTAAATTGATGTGTAGTCTATTAAAAAAATTGAAAAATTAAATGTTAAATATTATATACATATTTATCTAATATATATAATCCTTGTATGATTTTGACTATTTCATACATGTTTAAAAAGTTTTACTTATATTAAAAAAACTAATTTTGTAATTTTGAGCACAAAGTAAAACTTTTGTGCAATATATTTCTATAAATCATGAATTTACAAGAGTATTATTCCAATGATCAAGATATAATTGGATTCTTTATAATATATTTTAACATTTTCAATATTTTTAATGACATAAAAAAAACGTTTTTTCAGATAATTCTAACAACAACACACATAGAATTTATAGACAATATATCCATAGAATCCATTATGTAATTGGATGTTTAATTCTTTTCATTTCATGACAATATGGTCATGATTTAGTTTGTTGCTACATAGATGAATGCCTTTAATGAATTTTATATCTAATGAAACTAATTTTTAGTCATTATAGTAGAACCTATGATTCGATTGACATGTAACTTATAATTGGAATTTAATCATTGATTATTCTAATTAATTCACGATAATAAGAAGTTAATTTATTGGGTTATCTCATTGATTTATGTCTTTGAATTATAAAAGAATAAAATATTATTTTTTTTCTATTATGATAAATCCATGATAAGATTTACATGTGTTATGTTCCTACACGTTAAAATTAAATGACGGTCATTACCTAGTGATTTCAGAACAATTAATTTTCTTTTTCTAGATTTGGACATGTTGATACATGTTCTTAATTTGTTTTAATTCATATTAATCTTATTTTTCTGTCATTATAGCTGCACCACCTATAGGATTGTTGTTTGGTCTATTTATACATATCAAAAATAAATTAAAGACCAATATTATATGATTAAAATGAAAATACAAGGTCATTTCCTAGGACACTCCCTTAATAATATATTAATATGAATCAAGTAAAACGAATTTATTAACATTAAAATAGACATCAGGATGTCCCAAAATGACCATTGTGGAGTATTTACACTTAATACTGTTTTTAAATGTGCTCTAGAGCGTCAATATTCAAAAATTTATTTCAGGATGTTATGAAATCAAATGAAAACCACCATCATAATGTTCCAAATATTCAATCTTAATTTGGAAGTTAATTGAATTATAAAAGACATAATTTTTTTTACTCAATATATGTGTTCTCTAAGTTATAAGATTCAATTATTTTTGTAAGACAATAAAAATTTCATAATAAATGTGAATCCTGATATTGAAATAGAAAAATAGAAATTCATTAAAAATTAAAATATAAAATACTAAAATAGGGATATACCTAAAATTTTGATACCTAAAAAACTAATAATAAAATAATAAATCATTTGAAATAATTACAGAGACACAAAATCACATAAAATCAATAGCTATAGATTGAATTGAAACGTATGTAGAAAAATTATTAATAAAATATTAATATTTATATAATAGATATATAAACACAAAAAAAACTAAAAAATAATATATTATAATAATAATAAACATATATCGATAAATATAATTATTGATACATAAATTTATAATGATAGACAAATAGAATCTAAAATAAAAATGAAAACTGAATAAGAAATGAAGAAACAAATTAAAACTTATAAAAAATTAAAAATAAAGAAAAATATATAGAAAAGTAAGCGAAAAATTGAATGTTAAGACATAAAAATGATCATATTTCATGAATGAATAAAGAAAAAATTGAAAAATTAAATAGGGATTTATTTTAAATTAGCAACAAATTTATTCAAATAAAAATGGGTGGAATAGTATATATTTTTTCGATTACCATAATATCATTTAAAAAATTATCAAATAAATTATGACATGTTTTTATTAGGATGGCTTGTCAATTACAAGGGTAGTGAGCACATAATATGTGGTTTTTTGTTAGTTCCTGACTTTTTGATTCATGTGTTTGAATAAATTTATGTATAAGAAACTATTCTGGTCAATCCAACCACATTTCTTGATGGATTTCAATAATGTCTATTCATATATTTCAAAAAATTATTAAATATCAATTTATTGTGAATTTAGGAAAATTTGAGGTTAATTTATTTGTTTTACAAATTGGATACATTTAATTCATATTATCTAGTCAATAAAAACATATTTTTCTTCACTTATTTATAAAATCATATCTGATTGAAGTGGAATTTATTTCAACATTTACAAAATTAAAGGAAGTTCATTTTCTAATTTTTTATATTTAATAAAAGAAATTTTTTATTTTTTCACAAATTGATATACATTATTTGACTCTTCAATCAATATCACATATCATTCTTTCAATTAAAAAAATAAAAACTCGAATTGACATGTGGTATATTCCTACATGTCAAATTATATCTAAGGACTATTTCAATTATTATAATAATGATATAAAATTTAGTTATATGTTATTACCCTTAGATGAATGTTTATAATGATTTAAATCTAATAAAAATTTATGTTCAATCATTATAAACAAAACACAATTCATTTTGACATACAGTCTCATCATGCATATTATATATTTTCAATGAAATTGTAAAAACCCAAAACGTTTATCAATGAAAAGTAATATTGATCTAAATAAATGTCTTCTTATGAAAAAATGTAATATAAAATATGTACTTACATGGTTTTATGTTATTGGATTTCAAAATACCATTATGAATTGTTGATAATGATAATATAGCCACTATATTGTGATCACATGATTCGTACAGGTACAGGGATTTAACAAATCAAATTTACTCAGATAAAGGATGTGATGAACTAATAGAGTAGAATTTCCACGTATGAATCCCATTTGTCAGAGAACAGAAAGGAGGTGTCATAATTCGGTATCACGCTTGACCAAGCCCAATCCGAGATTCAACTCATTAATGTTGAGCAGAACCGACCACATGATATGTGGAAGTTGATAGAGATTACCACCCGAGTGTTGTTATATGAGCCACCCCAAGAGTCAGTCACCATTGCACACCATACCATTCAGTCTTATGAATGAGTCATAAGGGGTTATGTAACAACACCTTAGCACCAGGATTATGTGAATTATTTTTTTATATAATAAATAATATTGATTCATTTTATTATTTTTACATTGTAAATAGTTGTTAAAGCAAAAAAAGTGTTTCTAATTAATATTCAATAAAAGAATTGATTCTGATAAATTAATGGATTTTTGAATTAATTAAAATTTTAATAAAATAATATTATTATGAAATTTATTTTTATTATGTGAAAATGATCCTATAATATTAATGAATATAATTGTATTTTTTATTATGTTTTCAAAGCTATCTTGGTCAAAACCCATGATTTTTTGATAAATATATTTATTTATTTTTAAAGCGAAAATTCACATATTTATAAAATTATTCTTGTTAAATGAATTATATTTTTTGAATTAGGTTTTCAAAATTATCCAATACTAATTTTTTTATAATTTTATAGGACGATCGAATTTTGGGCAAAAAATTAAATACCTTTTAAATATATATTGTTATTTATGACATCATGATGACCAAATAGTGATGTAATAAAATACTATAGATATTATAATCGTCCTATAATATTTTTTATCATTAATATAATGTAATTTTATATTTGTTTTATTTATTTTACAATGGTTTAGTGGACACTTCAAGACTTATGAAACATTTCAGAATTTTAAATTAATTTTCTTGAGAATGTTCCTCACCTTAACAAAAGAAATCCTATAATTTTAAGAAGATAGGACATTGGATTTATAAAATATTGTTTTCCACACCCCTTTGTGAAAAATCATGGGCATATCCCAAGGGTGGGTTTGTTTTTTTGATCAGTTTAAAGTGTGGTGTCCCAAACCTAAATAATAAAGAATTCCCTCTACTATCCTATACAAACCCACTCAAGATCCCACCTCATTTTCCCTCAAAGCCATTGGAGTTTATCCATCCTCTACCCTCCTCTTTATTGAATCCTTCCAAGTCACCCCATGCTCAAATGAAACCTCTAGCAAGCCTCTCCCAATTCTTTGGGATCACTCATCCGTGTAAGGGATTCCTTCCTTTCTCATTTTATCCAAGTATTTTAAAATTTTTATTTCATTTTATATTCAATTATAAATGTTGGGGTTTTATTTCTAAACTACCCAAAACTATCCTCTTTAGGATATAATTAGGAGAGACCCCTTAATATCCCATTAATGCATCCATTGTACACTTGTTACCATGTCAAAATCTCGTAAGGGATTTCACTCTCCTCATTTACATTCAAGAGATTCTTGTGTATTATGAATATAAATTCCATTAAATTTTTTGTAAAATGTATCTATATGAGCTCTTTACTTTCCATTTCATGCATATATGATGTGACACCTATTTCTCTCTCATAATCCTTTTTATTTTTCTTATTTCATGTTGTTATGCTGACGATATTACACCCCGATTTTCCAATCCAATGTCATTGTGTAGTGGATACCATGACCATTTTCCTATCAAGTGTATTCACCATTATGCACGTTTAATTATTTAGTATAATTTTTAATATATTAATTTCACAATCCATTATAGTGGAATAAATTATGATATTTAGAGTTTCTAGATTTTATGATTCATGTGAAACACTTTTTCAGGGAATTAAATGTTTAAGAAGGGTGCACCCTCATAGCACACCAATTCATTGTGTAATGATTAGTGTCAAAATAGGTCATGTTTAATGAGGATATACTCATTATAATTAATTTGAAATGAGGGTTTACTCATTATTTTGGTGCAATGATATTTTACTCATGCTCCATGTGAAATGATCCATGGATCATTCTAATATCATGAAAAATGTTGTTGCCACATCTCCATGTTATGTTTATCCTGCATTATCATGCATTTATGGTAATGTTTCTCTATAACTCCATTTACATGCCTATTTTATAATATGTATTGTATTCCTCATGTTATTCGATGTTTATTCCTTTACTGGGCTTCATATCTCACCCCTTTCTAATTATGTTCTCAGGTTATCCCATGCAATGTTATGTACTAAAGAATAATGTGGTCATGTAATGGATGTTTTCAAAAATGATGTTGTATTTCATGTTTTAAGTAGTTATGTAATGATCCTAAGCTACAAATACACTTTACCTTTCGATCATCTATTTTATATTAAGTGAAATTCCATATAATAATTTATGTTTAAGTGTGAAATAAAAAGCTGGGTTGTTATATTTGGTATTATAGGATATGTTTGGTTATTTCTGGCATTAAGATTAGAAATAACATTTGAATTTTTTATGGATAAGATTAAGTATAAAAAAAATCCCTAAGTCTTTGTGATTAATGAGTATGTTGTTTATCATTAATATATATCCCATTCTCGATACGACCCAGTATAGGCTGCTTTGGATCATATGTACCCATGACTGAAAACTCTGACATGGTGTTTCTAGCATGAATCGAGGAATCCTGATACCCAACAATGGGCCTTACTAAACTCTTGGGTACGACACTATCGGGGGATATTCGTGGGTAAATTCACAAGCCTCGTATGTACCATTATTATGTTAAACAAAATTCCCCAAAAAATATATGTTAGAAACTAGATCATGGATACCATATATTTAAGCCTATAGATTAATAAGATATGGAAATAAAAGTTATTTATAAGTCATATATTTTTTCCGTGGAATAGACATAATGTGTTACACCTAACATTCCTTTATTCCAGCCAATGAACGGTAATATGATTTCATAGTCTTACAACCTATGCGAAGTCGAAATATATGATTGTTCTAATGAGATGCCCAATCTGATGGGAGCTGGAATCACAAACATTGTCACCATACTCTCTCGGTTAACTCATGCTATTAATATAAACATTGATGAAGGGGAACTTTCAATCCCCTAAGATATATTATGTATCTTTTGAGATCTTCATTAGAAAAATGACTCTAAAATGTAATCGATCATATGATCTATCTATTATAAAATTGTAGATCAACTCCATTGGAAAGATCATCCCCATCTTACAATGATCCGAACAAGAGAAGTTTCTTCTGGCAGCTTATCATATGGAGGGTGAAGCTGATCAATGGTGGACATTGATAAAAAATAAGAATCATGAGGAGGATATATAGCCATTATAATGGAAGGATTTCCATATAATATTTTTCTATAAATATTTTCCTCGCACCCTCCAACTTATGATGGAAAGGGACTTCCTTTCCCTCAAGAAAAAAGATGAAGAATTCATTAGGTTGTGTGAGGGAACATCAAAAGTCATGTATGATATGCCTTCGACATTAAAATTTCTTCCAAATTCATGGTTGACAGCTTCCTTGGTGGGATGAAGCCTAGCCTGCAGAAATACTTCTCTATCTGTGACTTCAACAGCTATGATAAAATTGTCTACTGTCCCCTCAATGTTGAAATTGTGATTGTCGAATATCATGTCTATCATGGGGATAAGAATAATAAGGTGGACTTCAATTGTGGAAGCCCGATGGATTAAATCAATGGTGCATGGAAAGTATAGCACCTCGCATGCCAATGGTGCAGAAAGAAGCACCCCAGAAATTGTCTCAATGGGATGTGGAAATGATTTAAGTGTGAATTGGAATGGAACCTAGCCGTTAATTGCCAACATGAAAATACCATTGTTGAGACAGAGTAGAAGAACACTCAGTTTGAATCTCAACACATTGTTCAATGTTTCAACTGTAATGATCTAGGGCTCATTGAAAATATGTGTTGTAAGACTAGGTTTATTGAGGTAACAAACAACCTCCAAGGCAGCACGAGAGAGCATTTTCCATCCCTACTGGTGAAGGGAACCCCGAAAATGAATTGGTGATATATACAATAGTAATTAATTCAAGAATAGTGGACATACGTTTTGATTAGGGTAGTACACACTCATTTGTATCATGAAATATTAATAGTAAAATCCCAACACTAACACAAATCATGTGTTTAATGATGTCATTGAGTAAGGAAAATGGGGCATCCAATTCATCCATGTAATATAAATCCTCCCCTGTCAAAATCAGTGGATTGAACTTCCTGAAAACCACATCATTCTATCTCTAGTGTAATTTGATGCAATACTAGAAATGGATTGGATTTACCTATATAAATCCAAGATAAATTTCCACGAGAGGATAATCACTCTTTATATAGAGTATTGACCTCCGATTCTATACATGTGCAAGGAGGAATATGACTCTTCCATTGAACCATTATCTAAAGTGTAAATATTACTGCCCTATGAGAATGTGTCTCTTTCTCAGATGATTGAGTATAAGGAGGCAACCATCCTTGATAAAATTATTATTGTGAGAAAATTCATTGACGTGTATTAGGAGGAATTTCTTGGTCTTCCTCCTAGAATAGATGTTGAATACTCAATTGAACATAAACCTGGGGTTTTACTAATATCCAAGACTCTGTATATAATGGTTGTTGTGGAGTTTCTAGAGTTGAAGAAACAACTACAAGAGAATCTAGATAAAGGGTTTATATGACCAAGTTTTTCACCATGGGGTGCACCAGTCTTTGTCGTTAAGAAGAAGGATGGGTCAATGGTCCATTGCATTGATTATCAGGAGATCAACAAAATCGCGATAAAGAACAAGTATCCTCTTCCACGAATTGATGACTGGTTCGATCAGCTATGTGGAGAAAAATACTTTTCCATGGTGGATTTTTGGTCTAGATATTACCAAGTAAGGGTGAAGAAAAAGGATATCCCCAATACTACTTTTCATAGAAGATACAGGAACTATGAATTTATAAAAATGCCTTTCAAACTCACAAATGCTCTATAAATCTTCATGAAAATAATTAATAGAGACATTAGATTTTACATCGACAAATTTGTGGTAGTATTTATAGATGATATTCTAATATACTAAGAAACCAACGAGGATCAAGTGGAACATCTAATAACTATACTAGAGACCATAAAAATAGAGAAGCTCTGTGAAAAGTTCAACAACTGTGATTTCTCGTCGATGGAGGTACCATTTTTGGGTCATATCATCACAATAAATAAGGTATATATGGATCCCTCCAAGACAACTATAATTGAAGGTTGGTCGAAGCCAACATTGGTAACTGATATTTGTATTTTCTCGGTGTTAAATTGATATTAACGATGATTTGCGAGAAATCTCTCCCGATTGTGAAACCCTATTACAATTCTAACTCATAAGGTAGTCATGTTTTCTTGGAGTGATGAATGTGATGAATGTTTCAATGAGTTGAAAAAGATGCTTATAACGGTTCTTGTTCTCAAATTACCAATGATTTGAGACCTTTTTGTGGTATTTAGTGTTTCTAAAAAAATATTCCATGGTTGTGTGTTGATGCGGAATGATAATTTCATATCCTACATCTTAAGGCAGTTGAAGATTCATGAGCAAAACTATCTCACGCATGATCTCGAGTTTTTAGTTTAGATCATTGTGTTTAAAACTTTGTGGAATTATCTCTATGTGGATAAGTGTGAGATATATATACTGATCACAAGAGTATAAAATATATATCCACATAAATATTTAAATATGCTCCAACAAAGATGGATAGAACTCATCTAGTATTATGACTATCCAATCCACTACCATCACAGTAAGGCAAAAAAAGTGGCAGATGCTCCAAGTAGAATGGATCCTGCATGTATATCAATGATTAGAATTGAAAAAGATCCAATATTATTAGATATAAATAGTATGGACATGGAAATAACCTAGGGAGGATCATAATCAATAATTTCTAAAATGACTTCTCAAAAATCTATCATAGATAAAATAAGGGGATCTCAGAAAAAGAAGTGGTAACTATGAAAACTGAGGAAGCTATCATAAATGGGTAATCCGTAGAGTTTGTGGTTACCAAGGTTGGAATTGTGATATTTGGGTCACTATTATGAGTAACATTTAGTCCAATGATAATGAAGGAGATTATGATTGATGCACATATCTCAACCTTCTCTATACACATGATGATCACATAGATCTATCGTGATCTTTGAGAAAATGTTTAGTGGGATAATATGAAAATGAAGATTGCTGAATATACATCAAGTGGTCTGGTATGTTATAAAGTGAAGGATGGGAGGAAAAAATATAGGGCGATGATCCAACAACTACCTATACCAACATGGATTTGAGACAACATTACAACCGACTTTGTCACTGGACATCCAAGGACATCTACATGAAGAAATGTTTTTTGGGTCATTCGAAATCATATTACGAAGATAAATCACTTTATTGCGATTCAAGAGAAATTCTCATTGGATCAACATGCAAAGACTTAGATCAACAAAGTGGTAAGTCAGTATGGAGTACCACTATCTATTGTATTCGATCGTGATATGAGATTCACCTCTATTTTCAGGAAAAGTCTATACCATGCTCTAAGTACTGAAATTAACATCAGTATGGCCTATCATCCTTAAACGTAGAGGAAATCTAATAGAGAAATTCATGATGTGGAAGATATATTAAGATCAGCTTCTATGGACTTCATTGGAGTATGGGACCAACATATTCCACTGGTTTAATTGTCTAATAATAAATTTTTCCCCTCATGAATCTGAATGGAACCATATGATGCTCGTTATAGGAATTTTTTTAACCCAGGTGTGTAAGGATTTTTTTGGTGAGCGTAAGCTGCTAAGACCTGAAATGGTCGAAGAAATGGTGGAGATGGTGAAAACCATTCAAAATCATATCAAGGAAACCCAATGTCGACAGAAGTGTTCTGTAGGTAACCTTCAATGAGACCTTGAGTTCAATGTGGGAGACATGATATTTCTACACATATCTATGTTGAAGAATTTATTGAGTTTTGGAAATAAATTGAAGTTTAGTCGTAGGTACATCGGCCCCTTTAGATTCATGATCGTGTCGGGGCTATGGATTATTGACTATAACATCCACCCACCATGGACAGAGTACATGTGGCCTTTCATTTATAACTCTTATGGATGTACATGCTGACCCTTCACATGTACTCTCTTCAGAGGTGGAGAAGTTAATGTATTATCATTCATATGAGGAAAAACCAGTGAAGTTCATAGATTTCAGACCAAATTTTTTTACAAAATAACACAATTCCCCTTATCAAGTTGTTGTGGTGAAACTACATTTTTGATGAAGTGACATGAGAATTAAAAGGAGTTATGAAGAAGAGTTACCCACATCTGTTTTAATGTGGGATCCAAAATTTTGAGGGCAACATTTTATAAATGGGGAAAATTCTAACGACCCAAAATGTTTATCAATGAAAATTCATTTTGATCCAATTAAATATCTTATTATGAAAAATGGTTATATTAAATAAGCACATACCTGGTTTTATCTTAATATATTTCAAAATATTGTTATGAATTGTTATTGTTAATAATATAGTTGTTCAATAGTGATCGAATTATTAATATAAATATAGTGATTTAACAAATAAAATTTAATCATACAAAGTTTGCAATGGCCTCATCCAGTAGACTGTCACCGTATGAAACACAGTTTTCAGAACATGGAAAGGAGGTGGCATCATTGTTATTTCCTCTTTACCATGCCTAATATGAGCTTCAACACATTATTCTCGAGGAGAACCTCGTACAAGAGAAGTGAAAGTTGATAGAGATTACAACTTGAGTGATATTATCCGAGACACCCTAATGTTCAATTAATGAATCTATTTTTATAAATTAATGTATATTTGATTTAAATAAAATTTTAACAAATAATTATTATTTTTAAATTGATTTTTATTATTTATAAATGATCGTATAGTTTTTATGAATACAATGGTTGTTTTAATAATGGTTTGAATTTTTTCTTTGTCAAAACCCAGGAATTTTTTTTAAATGATGGTTTTTATTTTAGAAGTGAAAATTCATATATTAAGAAAATTATTTTTATAAAATGAAAAATATTTTTATAATGCTGATGACAATATAATCCAACGATAATTTTTCATAATTCTATGAGACATTTGATTTTTGCGAAAAATTTAAATACCGTTTAAATATATAATGTGTTTCATGGCATCATAATGACCCTATATTGATGTAATAAAATACACTAAACATTATTTTTAAAATAAAAATACCGTGATTTTAGTTTTTTTGGAGTTATTTTACCAAGAATTAGTGGACCCTTAATGATTATAAAACATTTTCTCTTTTCAGTCTGATTTCCTTGAGAGTGTGACACACCATTACATATGAAACTATATTATTTTAATAATATTATAAATTGGATTGTAAATTACTATTTTCAACTCACCTTTTTCATAAACCACGGGAAAAAACCATAGCCTGGAATTTAGTTTTGATTAGTTTAATATGTGGTGTCCCAATCCTAAATAATAAAAAATTCTATCTCTTTTAAATTATTCAGTAATGTAATGGGGAAAATTATAGTTGATGATATTTAAATAATCAATCATCAAATAAATAGGTAAAACTATAGTTGATGATATCAAAACAATTCAACATTATAGATGATTCTTTTGATTCCAAATTTTATACAAATTATTAAAACCCAATTAAAAAATGTATTAAAGGATCATGAATAGTTAAATATTACATAATGAATAATAATATTAAATAAACTAGAATATATAAATTGTTTACCAGTTTTTGTACATATAAGTCGCTTAATTCACATCATTCACAGGTTTTAAATGATTGTGTAATGAATTACAAGCATCTTTATCTCTCCCTCTAGAGTGGAATGAATCCATTCATACATTTGTTTTTATTTTAGGATATTGTGGGATTGTTTCATTCTAATAAAACTTGTTTAGTCTTATGTTATGTGGGAAATAGTGGTTTCGTGATTTTGGTATTCGGTTGTGGTAGGGGCATTCCAAAAATAGTTTTTTATGATAATTTATGGATAATGGAAGGGTTGGTACGAGACTTCATGTTTTTAAAACATGGGATTAAATGAACGTGGAATTCATATTGTTGAGGTGGAGATGACTTGTATTTTGACCATGATGATCACCAATGATCGAACATGATGTTAAACCATAAAACATGTGTGAAACTAACCACAGACTTCAATAAAATGCATTCTGAAAAATATCACAAATATATAACATTATATTTACATGAACTATTGTTATGTTATTCCATATTATTATAAAATACCCAATAAAACATAATTAGAATCCCCAAACATACAGTCAACACTATTTCCCAATATTATTGATTATATACTCATTAACACAAGAATATATTCAAATATTAATTACCCAAATTGCATGAACAATTTATCCAATCATGCATGACACTCCTAGATAGTAGTAACCACAAAGGTAAACATGAATCATTCAAATACCATCTATAATCATACTCTTGTGAAATAATATACCACATTCATATCAAAAACAAGAACCATACTACCCTCATTTCATTAATGGACATCCACTCCACTCGCAGTTTCATAATTAACGTCTTGATTTCAACACTCCAAAATTATATCTCTACATTTCATAGATGAAGGATGAATGAATAGATTATCTCTAAGATAAATATCACTATCATAGTTCTATTTAATTAATGGGTTAAATTAACCAATTTTATTTTAAATGTTATAAAATAAAACATAATACAACATGTTGAGAGATTAACGTTTTCAATGATAAAAAATATAGTTTGGATATAATATAATGAAACACTCCATATATCCACTGTAGAGAAACATCCACTAAATCTAGAACAATCAATGTGAGAAAATAAAAAAGTTTATTCTCCTCAAATGTACGTGCAACCACTATTTTATAATTCCATTTGTTTCACAAATTAATCTATCTACAAACCCATCATACATAAAAAATATTCATTTCTAATGAAATTTTATCAAATCCATTATTATAACTAGAGACCCACTTTTGAAATCCTGTATTTCCCAACTCCCATTATCCCTGCCATGTTTTCCTAAAAGGGATCATTCCACATTACATAGAAATACTCATTACATAAAAGGAAAACAAATATACCATTCACTTCTGATGAGTGGATGTGACATTACATATTCTTATAATAAAAAACCCCAATCAAAACAATCTAGAATATCTATAAATAGACCCAAAAAATGTACTACAAAATAATTGATGGAAATATATATTAAACTAAATTCTATACTATATTTTTAATATGGAAATTACATGAACCTATTTCTACCAAATGGATGATACTCTTGGATGATTGTTCACACCATGTTGAATATCAAACACCTTGATCCCCTCATTACATGGGATCAAGTGAAATAAGAACTTGAATTTATATCATGAGCTAGTCCCATCAAACCATTGTTACAGGAATGAATAACAGCACCAATAGAAGCACAATAATGACTTTCCTGATTTCAAATATCCAAATTTATAGCTATATCATTACTAATTCATTAACACATAAATCTATCATTATTGATAAACCCTTCTCCACATCCGTTTTTGGTCAAAAAAAGAAATAGTATACATATGGATGTATAATAGTGAAACAAAGAGTAAAAAATAAGACATGGAACATATTTATATAGATTATATATTTCAAACAAAATTTAAAATGAAATTAAATAAAACACTATTGTATTTAGAGGGAAGATTGTTCATTGATGAAAATACAATAATTTTGAACATCCATTTGTTCATCTTCAAAATTTATTTCAAACCATTAAATATAAATTCATTGATAAATACATGGAAACAATACATATTGATTCCATCCAATATTAAATACCACCACCGCTCATATAAATTCTTTCAACTCTAGGGTACATGGTTCCATATCAAAAAACTATTGAAAAAATTAAAAAAACACCCATACTAGGATTTCTATGTTATGTTTTATAAAATACAAAGTGATTGTACATGGAACACCAATTAAAAAAAATTTGAAATAAACATACATCTTGAAACATTACACTCTAGTTTTTTACAATTTCATAAAAAATATAAACCTTTGGTTGTTGGAATTAGTTTTTTCAAACACTATTCCATAAAATCGTTAATTCCCTACCACACTACGTCAATCATATATACATGGTCTTATTTTTGGCCATAGGCATTGATGATCTGATGATCCTATTACAATTTCATTGTGTTCTTAGGGCATGGGTTCCCATGGCCTTTTTTGAGAGCTATAACTTGTCTAAACTATATAATATCAGATTTTTAAAATGACAAATATAAAAAACACCACCAAAAAAATGTGGAATTCAATGTCAGAATAATAATATTGATTTCAATAAATCAATTTAATTACATTAATTAGGATACCAAAAAATGTTATTTTAATTATATTCTACACTAAAATGAAATTATAGTATAACAAAAATGATTAAAATGTTTACATAGATTTGAAAATAAAATATATGTTAGCTTATTAAAATTCCTAATAGCACAGATTATGAAAGGATTATCATTAAAAAGAAGAATATATGTAAAAATTAAATTGATTCAAAAATTAATAAAACTTATTAATCCAACCATTAATGCAAGAACAACTGATCAAAAGTCAAATATATTTCAATATTAAAATGAAAAATAAAAAATATTTAATTTTAAGGAAGATAAACAATTTTAATCTTTGGATTTTGGAAAATATGCTCTCTTAGTGATATGAAGAATATAAAAATAAATATCACAGATATTTTAATTTCAATAATAGAGTACTAAAAATAAAATTGAAAAAATATTTATCCCCATTAAAATATTTCATCATGAAGTCATATTGGATGTTAAAAATTAAATATGAATTTAGTTCTTAAATTTTCCTTCTGAAAATTAACACCCTTTTCCAATTTCTACCCCCAATAACCATCCAGTCACTTAACACCATCTTTCATTAATAGAGTCTTATCCTCTCTAATCAAATGGTATAACATAGTTTTACTATTTCATTATCATTTAGTTATTAGTTTAATATTATTCCCTTATTTATTTTTAGGGTTATTTATTGAATATGAATTTCTGTATGATAGTGAATACTAACATCGTGGAGGTAGACCATTAATATTGAAATCAAAATGATTATCTCAAATAGTAGCTTCATAAGAGTGATGTACCGACCCAATATTAAATGAAAAAATATAGAGGTCCACATAGAAAAAACAAATACCAAAAAAGGATGTCAATGAATCCATATGATCAATTCCCAATCATCAACATCTACATTTTTCGTTTTAGATTAATAATAAAAAATAATTTCATCTTTTTATCACATTATAATTACCTATTATATGGTGGTCCATTTAAATATTTCCGAAACATAAATATTGATACGTAAAATTTTGTATATGAACAAACAATGTGGTGATACAATCCTTGATGATGGAGTTTCACCTATCATAACTATTCGAAAAAAAGACAATTAAAAAATTTATAAGTATATAAAACTATTAATGACTATTTTATTAAAATTATTCTTGAATATGATATGATTATATCATATATCTAGTGTCATCATACATGATTAGAAGACCTAAATTGTAATATTGATGATATCCCATGAATGAACTTATACACATCATTATAATAGATAGCTTCAAAATAGAATTACGAGAAATAAATAGAAGCTAATTTTTCAGAATGAAAAATTATGATATCAGTTTTAAGAAGTTTATAGTAAGATTACTAGAATGTTTCATGGGATATGGTTTACATAGACTTTCTATAATAACCGTAATGGGTCTATGATCCCTGATATTTGATGGTCATCAAGGATTACCTAAATAGCATCCCCCAAAAATATGTTATCATGTAGATCATATGGATAATATCAATTCAAATTAAATAAATTAATATAAATTATTAGAAATAAAATTGGTAGTTTATTTAAATCTATAAATAATAAACAAAATTTCATTACCAAAAAAACAATAATAATGTTTTCAGTGAATCCAATTTATATTTTACGTCTGGTAACACCAAATCAAAATAGGTTTAATTATTACTGTATTATTAGAGATAATGATAACACACCTAAAATTTAATATGGTCCATTTATTAGTGATGATTCTATAAATAGTTAAAAAATATATATAAAAAATTTCAATGAGATATTTCCCAATGTGGTATGTGATGATGAATGATTTTAGAGAGATATAATTATTGTCACAAAATAACATGATAATGGGAAGCACAGAAAAGTAATAAAACTAAAATAACATATTACATGTACTAAAAAAATATAATATGAAAGAATAATTATCTTACACACCATGTACTGGTTGTAATTTTTGCATTCGAATATATGAAAAAAATCAAAATTAATATCAATGATGTCACCACACCCACTACCAAATAATAAAAGCTTACATTTATGAATTATAATTCATAAGAAAACATTGAGTATGTTATCTTAATGATTCATTCTATAGAATTATCTAATATAAATGAACATTAAATTAGTTCATAGTATCCAAATTCACATTATAAAAAAATTTAATATGTTGGATACACATGCTTTCAAAAAATGAATTTTTTTTGATATAGTACCATGTAGTATTCATTAACGGCCATGCAATTTTATATATCCATGATGAAAATTAAAAAAATGGGGTGCACATTTCCCACTAGAAATGTGATTTAGTAAACTAGAATACCCCTCACCCCGTTCATTTAAATTGGAAATTACAATTTGGGAGTTATCTCCCAAATATTGTTTCACATCTAGTTACATGAAGAATATATGTATTATGTTATGTTTTTGATGTCCCCTAAGATTACGTTTCTTCAGTGGAAATGAAAAACATTGCCTAGTTTCTCAATTTTTACTCAAAAACGAGGAATGTATAGATTAAAATACTTTAATATTAGAATCCATGAGTCATCCATGAATAAAATAATGATATTATTGATTTGTGGAAGGAATATAAAAAATGTAATATCTTGGTGGGGAGGCTTGAATATTTCCATGATCTATAATTGAGAAAGAAATAATAACCCATATATGAATTGAATGAATAATGTATGAAAAGCCATTATTACCATTATTTTCATCATAATAAATAAGTGTAGTCTACATTAAGAAGCTATGAAAATTTAGTAATCTATCTTTTGAACATGTGATGAATGTAACGACGTATCTAGGGATCACCTATAATACATTGTAAATAAAAAAGATTAACTTCAAAATGTATGTGCTAGTAGTGTTCAACTAGTTATTTCCTAAAAATATGGGGGATTTCATATTATTGGATACATAATATTAGAGGGATATTAAAAATATTTAAGAGAAGAGATCCAATACAATTATTATTAAATATCCTTCATGTATTTTCCATTACCAAATCATGTTGAATGTATTCGATGAAAAATAAAACATGGAATTTCTAAAATTTGTATCAATTAATATATAGTTTTTGGTGGTGACATTTTTTCATGGAGATTAATGGTGTTACACTATTGTTGATCAATTTTTTCATTTAGTTTCTATACCCATAAAATTATATAAATTAATCAAAAATAATTTAATTGACCAAAAAAAATTTATTACCAATACTACACAAAAAATATAGTTTCAGTTAATTATGACATACAAATACTATGGTGAACTCAACATAACATATAAAATGATCAAATAACGTTGAATTAAAATCTACCAGTTTGACAATGATTGAAGGATGATCATTAATTATACATAATTCCAATGATTCACTCATAAATGGGGACACCATATACAATCATGTATTTACAGAGATATATTCATACCATTTATTAGTTTTTATAACATATAAATCCGTAAAAATTGACTGTTAAGGTGACCAGTAATGATAAAAAAATTTCATATGGTTCATTGAAACCAAATTCCAATACCATATGTTGAAATTTTAACTCCAAATGACGTGGTTGAAACAGCAAGAAATTTTCCATCATTGTTACACTCGATATGAAGTGAATCATAAAGATAATACAAAGATAATAAAAGTAAGATTAATGTTTGAATGTTGTCATGTTTTTATATCCACATAATAATGATTATTGATATTATTCAATCTACATATATATTTTCAAATATTTCTATATTTCTTATATACTAAAACATAACAATAAACTCCTCAGTACCATAGAATAAATGACTCAGAGTGGTATCAAAATGCACAATACCACCCCACATTTTATAAGGCCGTGATATGTGTTGAATACATCTCCATAAAATTATTACCAATCATAAATGAATTATTATATTCATTTATTTTTCCTATATGAATGTAACATGGATGCAAATTATGTTATAAAAATAAAACAAGTAGATGTTTCTTATCAAAATTCATAATTTTTTTTGAGATATATCTTGGTTCACCTATACTATATTCTTTTGAAGTAAGCTAATATATCTGTGTCTAATTTTCAATTGTTGAACCCATATTGTAACAAATGAATTTGATTATTTCCAAATCTATTTCCATTGAGAAAATAAATTGTTTTCACAAAACCTATGTAATTTTACATTATTGTGTGGTTCCAGTGGGAAAACATCAAAATCCTAGAAATTGTTGCGGTAATGGGGATTTAAATTTATTGTTGGGTGAAATTTATATTATTTTCAATATAAAATGTCTTCTATTGGTCTTATATATATATATATATAATTTAGGATGATATGGTATTATTATAAAGAATTTATTTATAAAAATCATTGTAAAATTGGTTTTGAAGCATACCTTGAAGAATAGAGTAAACATTTCACATATGATCAAATAATCATTCTTCCATCCAAATTTAAAATAATCCAATACTCATCACGTGATTCAAAAAATATTCTTAAGAGTATCAAACTGAAGAATTACTAAATAAACATTTTAAGGTTGTGATATATGCACTTCATATCCCTTATATTTATGATATATTATTTTAAAAATGATTATACATGTTTACCACACCCATGATAATATATTTGGGATGCATTTTTCATAAAAAATAATATTATAATCATTTTCGACTCATGATCGAAAAAAATTATAATTTTGGATATACCATGTTCTGTAGGAACTATGTGCCATTGTTGTTGGGGAATAACGTGTTGCATAATAGACATCCCATTAACTTGTATTGTGATACAAAAATGACTTCATTTTCCAATATATCTCTAATAAGATGATAAATTATTCTATATAAACAATTTATATATTACTTACTGTGAGGATTCAAAATCAAAAAGGGAACGTATTTTGGGCATATAGACCTTTTTTTAAACCAATTTTCAATGTCTTATATGTTTAATGTGAATTAACATAACACATATATTATTTTTTGTAACATCTAAAATAATAAAATATATTCAACACTACCATGTTTAATGATTTCATAAATTACAATTACTAATACATAGTTCACAGAACAATTTTAATAGCTTATACAGCATAAATCAATTATCATTTAAATAATTTTTCACCTCTTATAGATTCATATAGTTATGGGAATTGTAGTTCCATATCAAACATCCATTAAAATAAAAATCTTACAAACCAAGACCCATAATAGACCATACATGCATGATTTGTTACATGCACTAGAGGGCGGACATGGAAGACCCATTAAAAATATTTTCAATTAATCATACCTCTAAAAAACACATCCTCATACACACTGGTTTCTATTTCATGTATAATATACACCTATTATTAAATGAATAATTATTTTCCAAACCCTATCGTATAGAAAAAGATAATTCCCACTAAAGAAAATGAATTATATAAATTTTTTTTATTTCATTTGGATGGATGTATTAGAGGATCTTATTATATACTACATTGTTCATTAGTATTGAGTTCACATGAAATCTATGAACCAACCCCAGCTAGTATATAGTAAAAAATATTTGATGCTCATCATGGAATTCCAAAACAACAAAAACATTAATATGAATACAATAAACATTGATATATAAAATATAATCCAACCAAATAATGGAATTATATCTATTAGGAACAAAAATAATAACATTAGTAAAATTATATAATTTTAAAATAAAATTGATGTTTTATAACACTGATTAATGTATTCAAATAGATTTTAAAAGTGAATAAATTCATTATATATCAATTATAAAAAGTTTCATGGAATATAACCTAATAATAAAATATTTCTACTATGTAATAGGAAAAAATAAAAAATAGAATATTTAAAAAATAGAATGAAACGTCAATTGTTTCCATTAGTAAGACCACCACTCATGAAAAAACAACCACTCTACACAATCAATTATTTTTTGATAATTACTAAATTACAAAAAGTTAAAATGAAATGAAAAACTATATGAAATGTGACCATTATATTTCCATATAAATTAATACGAAACTATAATTTCAAAGTCACAAGGAAATAAAAATTAGGTACAACATTTGTGTATGTAGAGTTTTACAATTTAAAATCATTAACTGGTAGTACTAGGTTGAGAAATGGATTCTATAAATCTATTACTCTCTCTCTCTCAATCTCTCATGTGAGTATCAATATGTCCTCCACTTGTTTTTATGTTTTCAGGTTTACTGAATGTGTGGTTCTTGGAATGCTCAGTTGGGATGATTTGAGGTGGAAATTACTTATTTGGTGATATCGGTCTCCTGTAATGGTACAAAATTCTTTATAATTTTTTTGTGATGGATAATTGGGAAATTGTAATGGGTTGGTACCAATATTTATTTTTTTAATCAATTTAGATTAGTTAAGGTTCTATATTCATAATGTAGAGGTAGTGAAATATGTTTATGTATTTCACATCGACCATGCACAATATAGCTAAATCCTTAACGCTATAGCTTAGGAAAAACTATGCACCGTTAATAATAGTGAGTATAAATCACCATAACCCCAATATATAAAATTATCATTTCATGAGGTACTATGAATTGATTTATTCTTATAGACATAAACACTAATAGAACCCAAATAGAATCCACATTAATAACTCATAGGTATACTCGTACTTAATCAATATATCAATTAAAAATAATTAATAATAGTTTAAATAGAACTATTGTGATATATTTCTATGAGTTAGTTAGACCTACACACCCTGATGTCATTTATTATACAAACTGTGTTTTATAATTTAATAATATGAATGTGAAAAATCACATGGACAAAATTACAGACATTAGATTTGGTACCTTAATATTTAAATGATTCATACTATAATAATTAAACTAAAAAATATTCAATTTAATGATTCAAATGCATTTTTATTTATCATTTTATTGAATATGTAATACATGGTTCGTGATGTATTACCTCAAAATTTATTGAAAACCCAAATATAAACCTCATGGAATTGAGTATTTCAATATGTAACATATTTTTTCTATAATAAGAATTTTTTATATTATATATTGTATTCCATAACACATATATTTTTTAGATTATTATATAATTTTATTCATAATATTGACCATACCCTTAAGATATCACACAAATTTTATTTCGACATTGTAATTGTTTTTAAAATTGTTTTTTATGCATAATGTTTTGTTTGGTGGAAATCTTATACATATAAAAGGTATTTTATTTAATGAAAACTCACCCAATATCAATCAAAATAGAAATTGAATAAATCATATATGCTTAATTTAGAAAAATGAAAAAAATGTGTAACACTGTAATTTGTGTCCCTGTCGAACATTAATAACTCAAAATAACTAATTCATGTATGATGAATTGATTCACTGGTAGTTTAGATCTAAAATTTAGTCAAAAATATCATCTAAGATCACAATTAGTACTAGAAGCTTAGAAAATATAAGTGATATGATATAAAAGAGTTCTTTTACTCTAAAGATATAAGTTTAATCAATATAAATTTATATAATGTTTTATACATTTCAAACCATTTAATTATTTAATTCAATAGATTCAAAAGAGTTGTAACAATTTTACATGTTTTTGAATTGGGAAGGACAATGTTAGTTTTAATAACAAAATAACATAAATATCCAAATAGTAATGCAATGATTAATTCAATCATATTTCTGAACCTCTTCCACTATCATATAAATTATTATTATATTAAATGACATGGCATCAAAAGAAAAAAATTATAATTTTATATAATATGTCAACTCTAAAATACATCTATTGTTTCAATATGTTATAGGATAAATGAAAACCAATATTTTATTTTTTTTAAAAATATCACATAATACTACGAGAATACATCATGAATAATTATTTATTATCGAAATATTTTTGTTCTACTAATAGTTAATGGATTCCTTTGTTTTTTTCATGGATATATGTTGTAAATTAATAATATTGATTCCAATACTTTGAAATAGAATTTAATTTTTCTTATCAATCACTTTTCCCCTCATTTTCACCATATTTAATAATTTTAATTTGTATAAATTATTTGAATTATTTTTAATGAGAATTTACTAAAAAAACTAGGCCATATATTTGAAAATAAGAATTATATATAATATTTTAAACAATAAAATCTCTCACCAAATCCGATATTTCATGAAAAAGTAAAAATTAATAATAATTTCACTCAAATATCCCAAATCCAATAAAAACATAACTGTTAATCAATTTGATGACAAAAACACATCATATTATTGTGCCTTCATAGACTCCAATATTAATATTAATCTAATTCCTCCTCCATCGCCATATTTCTCAACAGTGATCTATGTTTTTAGGTGGAAAATTATCATAGAAAGAAAATCCTTCTAATTTCTCCTTGATTAAACACATCTCAAACCCCAGTGTAGTGATCTGGGTGGACAAAAAATAATGAACTACGATCATGAAACCATATAGGTGACCAAATTCATTATAATAGTGAATTATTCCACTATAAGTGTAGACCATGGAGTGTTATTATGCACTGTATACATGTGTGGGTACATTTTATGTAACACCCCAACCCCAGCTACCCAGAGTCGGTGCATTTCTTCGTAACATTGGCATGATCACAAAAGATCATGTCTCGGAAGACCGATTATTTTAGTAGCCTTGGAAACACTAGATACATTCATAAGTCTTACATTACATCATAAAGTAAAACAAAACTACAACATCTTCTCCTCATATCCCCTTATATTATCCCTGCAGGTCATTCATAATTTACTTCTTCACATCCTGGAAAAAAATTAAAACATTGAAAGGGGTGAGCTCAGATGCTCAGTAAGGATAACAATATAGTGGAAGCTTCCATTAATAAACAGTAACATTTAAGGCAATGTATAACTAAAACAAAAGCCTTTTAAACATGAACATTAACATAATATGGAAAGAGTAAAATGAGATAATGCCATTCACTTATTCACATGGATATTCTACTGGTCGAATAATCACATGCAATATCAATAACCACTTTCATAATGAGGGAATGTATAATGCCAGACATTCTGAAACATTTTGTCAAGGCCTCGGCCAAGGCGTCTAAAATGATTAAGGCCTCAGCCAAAACCATAAATCAAATTGGGAAAGGGCCTCGGCCAATTCCACGTCTAGTTGTCTCATGAGACCTACCGATGCCTCGAGGACCTATAGCGGGCTCCACCCGTCACTTATTAAGTCCAATACATTCCTCATATGAATAGGTTTAAACATATCATAAACGATAACATAATCGTATCACATAAATCATGCAGAAAGGAAATATAATATTTCCACATTTCAATCAAAAGATATGAATACAACACATTGATATAATAAAAACACTTTCAAAACCATTTTCAATACCAAAATAAAAGAAAGTTAAAACTTTGTATTTATTTTTCATTAAAAAAAGATGGCTTGTAGAGGAAGCCGAAACTCAAATAATGGTCACGGTGGAAAAGAAGTCGTTGTCACCGCATAAGTATTGAAAGAAAAAAATTTCCTTTTGTCGTTTAGCAAAATTCTTCGTATAAAAATATTCCTTTTGAATAAATGTAAAAGTCAAAGGGGTTTATACACCATATAAAAGAAAGTTGTGTATAAAACCAAATATGTCTCAATGAAAGGTGATTGAGACGAAGTCCTTAAAAAGATCATTTTTAAAATAAAAGAGATCAATTATGTTTATTCACTATAGTTACACATATATAAAGTAAATATACAAAATAGGACATAATAATATCATGACATAATTTGAAAGTAGGAGATTAACCCAATGAATGGAAGTTGGGTTAAGAAATTCCCTTACCTTGTGTCCAACTTGATTCGACCGTTCTTTAACCTCCTGAATAATAAAATAGAGTTAATATCTACCATTTTAAATTTCATTATACTTTTTATATCACTTATTACAATGTTATGAACATTATGTAAATATTTAAGTTAATAACGGTCGTTTTGTCGATTTTTGGTACTTGAGTCAACAATAAACTTCTTATAATTACAAGTTGTTTATGTGGTAGAATATCCATTATCTCCAGAATTATATTCAATATTTAGATGTAATATATATCATATATATCCAGTATATACATTCATTTATAATATTTCGTAACATTTAGAGGTAAGAAATGAAATGCACCGTTCATGGAGACGGTAAGCCGTACGTACGCATGAATGCTACTTTCATTTCTATTTCTTATTTAATGGAATGAAATCATAATGATATAAATTTATAATATAATTACAGTATAATATAGTGTATAATACCATTTACTCCATCCTTTATACATCCCACATATGGCATTAACGATTCAAATCACTTTGAGTGGGCGGTAGTCCGCACTTCCTAAAATGAAATTATCGCGTTTACCCATAATGGAAATCATAAAGTATGCCATAAATGAGAAATACAGAGGCATAAATAAAACATAAACATATTATATATCATATATAAATATAGTGACATCTTAGTGGCCTCCTTTGAAGGTGTTATATGAGTGTTGAACAATCATCATTTCGTGGGGCAGAAATTCGCCATCCACAAAAACCGTATGTTCTTTAACCATTAGATGTATGTGTGTGTAAGTGTAGCTCGAATACTTATTATAAAAACATCCTAGTATATTGAGGATACTGGTGTTGTTACAAAATAAATGAATAAAAAGAGTTTAGGGGGTTGGAGAAGAAAAATAAAACAAAACAACATTAGAGAATACACTACCTCAAAATCGGTTAACTCTTTTTGATTTGAGACAAAGGCTTCTTTGGGAAGAGTTCTGCCCAAAGTGAGGCTTCTAGGAGTAATAGGGGGAAGTTGGGAGAGTATTTGGGCAGAGGTTGGCCGAGCCAAATGGCTTGATAGTGTGAATGAGGTGGTAGGGGTGGGGGCCTTTTATAAGTGGAGAGGAGGGCACTCTTGGAATGTAAGGAAATGTTACATTATTATACAATGATTTTCGGATTCTAAAGGTCACACACTTATATAATTCGTGGATAAGGTGATAAGGGTTCGAAATATACCCATGAAATAGTCTTTGGACAAGTGTAAGCCTTGGATTGTACATTATCTTTTCATTTTATTAAAATCGTTAAATAATGAGGTCATCGCTGCATCATAATGATGTCATAATAAATTTAATTTATATAATGTCTAAAAATTATAAAAAAAATACTATGATGTAGGAAATCTTATTATATTTATAATGAATATTTATAGTCAAAATTTGGACTTGTGTAACCCCACTTAAAAACTGTTTTAGTAGAACAACTCATGTTTGTGTCAATTTAATTTTAACATTAAATAAATATATATTAATGTCATTTTCCAAACAAAGTGCCTCCATGGGGTCCCCAAGTTGACCCATGGGTTGTATTGGTCGGCCATGACTCATCAAATAGGAGTAGGACAAGTTTCCAGCTCATCTCATATTATTAAAACATTATTTTTATCTTAAACTACACTAATTATCTCTAATCGCGATTAAGAACTTAAAAGTTACTATTCACCAAAAAATTATTTTAATCTCATTGAACCACATTTTACTTCTTAATGACAACCATGTATGTCAGATTTTTGAAAAATCAAATCACTAAAGTGGTAATATTTCATTTTATCGAAAAATCAGTTATTTAAATACCACTTAGTGGTTTCACTATTCATCAAAAATTGATGTTTTTCAGAACAATGCCAAAATTTCACCCTAAGCTATAATTGATATTCCGAATTAAAAATGATGTATATTTTACAAAATTCCAACCATATAAGTTTAATTAATTAATTTTATAATTAATACCTGCTGTCACAACAATAGCGTGTTTTTAAGAAACAATTTATATCAAACGATTGACAATTGTTTATGTCCAATTTCAATGTTAACTTAATTCTAATGACCACCATTGGATAAAATGGTAGAAATATATTCTAATTATAATCTAAAACCACTCAATAGTATAATTTGTCACTATAAATTATTTTGATTAAAAAAGTTGTCTTTAAGTAATTTTCACTATTCATAAAAAATTAGAAGTTCTCAGAAAAATACCAAAAATTCAACATAGGCTAATTTCGATATTATGAATACAAAAATGAAGTCCATTTTGAAATATAAAATTTCTATAATTTTAAAAAGTGGTTATTACTATTCATAACGACTACTTTGATTAGTCGCGGTGTTTTAGAACTCGAAGTTGCGTACAATGCAAGCTATTGCATTATTGAATGAGAAGCGTACCGTGGAAGATCGGGGTGTTACATTCTCCTATCCTTCAATAAATTGCATCCTCGCAATTTGAAATTTTTTTATTTTAAAATAAAAGGTTGAAAATAGAAAATAATTTTCTGGAAAACCCACATCGGAAATAAGATTAAGAAAATTTAGCCTTAATAAGAGGGAAAGGGAAATGAAAAATTCACCACCCAATTATGATCTCGATTAGGAGAACATGGGTGGAAATTAGAGACATACAATTGGAGGAAAAACGTAAATATTTGTAGGGAGTGATGGAGGTCATCAATCACAATCAACTGTCAAATTGAGGGCCTCAAAGCCTTCAATCTATGTTGATTTAAAATATCATCAGTTCAACAAGACATAAGGTATTAGGATAACACATTTTTTTTGTTTTAATATCCCATTACTAAAGTTTAAGAATTAATTCATTCATTGAATAAGAGATAGGTATATATATATTTATTCTTGACAATTAGAGTTTCATCCTTCAACTCATCTTTCACTCAAAAAGATAATAGAACTCAAAAATATTATACTTATCCAAATTGTATAAGGTTCCAAATGTTAACACATACCATTTAGATTAGTAAAATTATTTTTTAATAACCAGGGACTTCCTGTAGTCTAGTGGTAGGAAATAAAGGCCTGTCGCACTATGATTGTGGGTTCGATTCCTGCATCTTTTTCTGACGCGACAGGTTATGCCCCACCCTAGAGCTCAGCCTTTTCCTAAAACTATAGTGTTATAATATTCCAAAAATAATCTTCATAAATTTTTTAACCTTAAACAATACTATCCAAAGATCAACTTAATCCACTCCAACCTTTATAGTTATCCAAAATACCTTTGTCCATACTTTCTCTAAAAGGTCTCTTAATTCCAAAATCAATTTATTAGATTCCCCAATCAAATTAATGTTTCTCTTTTTGTCACATACTAAAAATATGATTACCTTCATCATATTAAAACCTTACTGAAATCAACAAGTACTACAGTACAATCCTTATATATATCACATTATTTTTATAACCATAATCTAGTTCTTGAGTCCAAAAACACAAATACAATAATTATTCAACTTCATCTGTAGTAACAGCATAATCATGGCATTGATCCCTTGGCCTTT
Organism: Viscum album; assembly: GCA_963277665.1. Taxonomy (NCBI): domain Eukaryota; kingdom Viridiplantae; phylum Streptophyta; class Magnoliopsida; order Santalales; family Viscaceae; genus Viscum; species Viscum album. The sequence continues at coordinate 559,033,385 of OY728147.1, read as the reverse complement.
TCTGAGGTATGTTTCCCTGAAGCTTAGGAAATTCAATTGCATAATGACCCATTTCTCTACAATTGTAGCATTCAACTTTGATAGCCTCTTTCTTTCCCTTGCAATCACGATCCTGGTGACATTTTTCTCCACATTTATAACAAACTCCCATTCCTTTTAGGCATGTAACAGGGTGATTCTTCCCACAATTATCACATAATGGAAAATCCTTCTTTCCCTTTTTCCCTTTATCTGTCTCTTGTTCCACCGTTCTCTTCTTCTCTTGCTTTACTTTGTTGTCATAAGACTTAAAGAATTCATTTTCTGTCTTGATAGAACATGAGGCAATATCTTCGTATGAAGAGAAGGTTTGTGAGACTAATGCTCGATGGAGAAATGGTTTTAACCCATCATAGAAATGATCAATCTTACTTCTTAGGTTATGTATATAATCGGAAGCATGCCTCGCTAACCTTGTAATGTTAGCCTCATACTTTGCGACATTCTCATCCTCCTTTTGTTTCAGAATCAGAAATTTCCTTTCCATATCTGCTCTATGGTCATGAGGAAAGTATTTTTCTAGGAAAAGCTCTTTGAACTCCCTCCATTCCATATTCGATACGTCATCATCTTCCTTTGTGTTTTGAATCAGCGACCACCACTGATTGGCATCTCCAGTGAGGCGGTAAACTACCATGATAACCTTCTCCCTTTCACTACTCCCCAAGGCGTGAAATATTTTCTCTAAGGAGTTTATCCATTGCTCAGCTACTAATGGATATGTACCCCCATTAAATGTTGGTGGTTGTTGCCTCATGAAGCGGTCTAACATTGATCCTCCACGTTGTGGATCAGGGTGATCCATACGAGTAAGGTTATTATTCATAACTTGAGTTAGTTGTCCAAGTATGGTAATAAGTTGATCAGCACCAGTTGTATCTCCAGATCCACAATAATTATCTTTAGCAGGAGGGTAATCCCTACACGGAGTGCGTCCATTGATACGGTTTCTATTCCTTCCACTAGGCGCCATTTCTAACCAATGGCATAAACTAGATTAGTTTATGAATAAAAATACATAATTCCATACTTGTAAAATACTTAACATAAATTGAACTATTTATGGACATAATCCATAATCATAAAAATGTTTTCTTTGAGGAAGTATATACTCATAACCCTTCATAGTGGTTTGTAAAGAAAATGAGAATTATCCTAAGCATATCCCCCGGGAGTGTCGTAACCAAGAGTGCAGTAAGGCCCGTTGTCGTGCACTAGTTCCCGTTCGAGTCTAGCTCAAAGCGGTGTTTTCGGGTTTTACCTCCAGATACATCTGTGCCAGAGCCGCCTCTACCTGCTCATATCCAGACAGGGATGTATTGCTCGGAAAACTTACAACATCTCTACAATACCAAAATTCTAGGAAGTTCTTCTATACTAATCCTCAAAGTCTATCTTCGGGCTATGTGCTCTAATTAGAGTTTATCTAAATCTAGCTTCCAAGGTTAGTACTAAACTGCCTCTGATACCAACTGTAACGCCCCGACCCCATCTACGCAGAGTCGGTGCATTAGTTTGTAACATTGGCATGATCACAAAAGATCAAGTCTCGAAATACCGATTAGTTTAGTAGCCTTGGAAACACTAGATACATTCATAAGTCTTACATTACATCATAAAGTAAAACAAAACTACAACATCTTCTCCTCATATCCTCTTATATTATTCCTGCAGGTCATTCATTATATACTTCTTCACATCCTGGAAAAAAAATTAAAACATTGATAGGGGTGAGCTCAGATGCTCAGTAAGGATAACAATATAGCAGAAGCTTTCATTAATAAACATTAACATTTAAGGCAATGTATAACTAAAACAAAAGCCTTTTAAACATGAACTTCAACATAATATGGAAAGAGTAAAATGAGATAATTCCATTCACTTATTTACATGGATATTATACTGGTCGAATAATCACATGCAATATCAATAACCACTTTCATAATGAGTGAATATATAATGCCAGACATTCTGAAACTTTTTGTCAAGGCCTCGGCCAAGACGTCTAAAATGATTAAGGCCTCGACCAAAACCATAAATCAAATTGGGAAAGGTCCTCGTCCAATTCCATGTCTAGTTGTCTCATGAGACCTACCGATGCATCGATGAGCTATTGCGGGCTCCACCCGTCACTTATTAAGTCCAATACATTCCTCATATGAATAGGTTTATACATATCATAAACCATAACATAATTGTATCACATAAAACATGCATAAAGGAAATATAACATTTCCACATTTCAATCACAAGATATCAGTACAACATATTGATATAATAAAAACACTTTCAAAACCATTTTCAATATCAAAATAAAAGAAAGATAAAACTTTGTATTTATTGTTCATAAAAAAAAGATGGCTTGTAGAGGAAGCCGAAACTCAAATAATGGTCACAGCGGCAGAGAAGTCGTTGTCGCCGCATAAGTACGGAAAGAAAAACATTCCCTTTTGTCGTTTAGCAAAACGCTTCCTATAAAAAGATTCCTTTTGAATAAACGTAAAAGTCAAAGGGGTTTATACACCGTATAAAAGAAAGTTGTGTATAAAACCAAATATGCCTCATTGAAAGGGGATTGAGATGAAGTCCTTAAAAAGATCATTTTTAAAATAAAAGAGATCTATTATGTGTATTCACTATAGGTAAACATATAGAATGTAAATATACAAAATAGGACATAATAATATCAGGACATAATTTGAAAGTAGGAGATTAACCCAAAGAAAGGAAGTTGGGTTAAGAAATTCCCTTACATTGTGTCCGACTTGATTCGACCGTTCTTTAACCTCCTGATTAATAAAATAGAGTTAAAATCTACCATTATAAATTTCATTATCCTTTTAATATCACTTATTAAAATGTTATGAACATTATGTAATTATTTAAGTTAATAACGGTCGTTTTGTCGATTTTTGGTACTTGAGTCAACAATAAACTTCTTATAATTATATGTTGTTTATGTAGTAGAATATCCATTATCTCCAGAATTATATTCATGACATAGATTTCATATATATCATATATATCCAGTATATACATTCATTTATAATATTACATAACATTTAGAGGTAAGAAATGAAATGCACCGTTCATTGAGACGGTAAGCCGTACGTACGCATGAACGCTACTTTCATTTCTATTTCGTATTTAATGGAATGAAATCATAATGATATAAATGTATAATATAATTCCAGTATAATATAGTTTAAAATACCATTTACTCCATCCTTTATACATCCCACATATGGCATTAACGATTCATATCACTTTGAGGGGGCGGTAGTACGCACTTCCTAAAATTAAATTATCACGTTTACCCATAATGGAAATCATAAAGTATGCCATAAATGAGAAATACAGAAGCATAAGTAAAACATAAACATATTATATATCATTCATAAATATAGTGTCATCTTAGTGGCCACCGTTGAAGGTGTTATATGAGTGTTGAACAATCATCGTTTCGTGGGGCAGAAATTCTCCATTCACAGAAACCGTATGTTCTTTAACCATTAGATGTAGGTGTGTGTATGTGTAGCTCGAATCCTTATTATAACAAAATCCTAGTAAATTGAGGATACTGGTGTTGTTACAATAGAAAAGAATAAAAAGAGTTTAGGGGGTTGGAGAAGAAAAATAAAACAAAACAACATTAGAGAAGACATTACCTCAAAATCGGTTAACTCTTTTTGATTTGAGCCAAAGGCTTCCTTGGAAAGCGTTCTGCCCAAAGTGAGGATACTAGGAGTAAGAGGGGGAAGTTGGTAGAGTATTTGGGCAGAGGTTGGCCGAGCTAAATGGCTTTAATGTGTGAATGAGGTGGTAGAGGTGGGGGCCTTTTATAAGTGGAGAGGAGGGGCACTCTTGGAAAGTAAGGAAATTCTACATTATTATACAATGATTTTCGGATTCTAAAGGTCCCACACTTATATAATTCGTGGATAAGTTGATAAGGGTTCTAAATCTACCCATGCAATAGTCTTTGGAAAATTTTATGCCTTGTATTGTACATTATCTTTTCATTTTATTAAAATCGTTAAATAATGAGGTCATCGCTGCATCATAATGATGTCATAAATAATTTAATTTATTTAATGTCTAAAAATTTTAAAAAAAATACTATGATTTAGTAAATATTATTATCTTTCTAATTAATATTTATAGTCAAAATTTGGACTTGTGTAACCCCACGTAAAAACTGTTTTAGTAGAACAACTCATGTTTGTGTCAATTTAATTTTAACATTAAATAAATATATATTAATGTCATTTTCCAAACAATGTGGCTCCATGGGGTCCCCAAGTTGACCCCTATGTTTTCTTGGTCGGCCATGTCTCATCAAATAGAAGTAGGACAAGTGTCAAGCTCATCTCATATTATTAAAACATTATTTTTACCTTAAACTACACTAATTACCTCTAGTCGCGATTAAGAACTTAAAAGTTACTATTCACCAAAAAATTATTTTAATCTCATTAAACCACATTTTACTTCTTAATGATAACCATGTATGTTGGATTTTTGAAAATCAATCACAGATGTGGTAATATTTCATTTAATCAAAAAATCAGTTATTTAACTACCACTTAGTGGTTTCACTATTCATAAAAAATTGAAGTTTTTCAGAACAATGCCAAAATTTCACCCTAAGCTATAATTGATATTCCGAATTCAAAAATGATGTCTATTTTAAAAAATTAGAAACATATAAGTTGCATTAATTAATTTTATAATTAATTCCAGCTGTCACAACAATAGCGTGTTTTTAAGAAACAATTTATATCAAAAGATTGGCAATTGTTTATGTCCAATTTCAATGTTAAATTATTTCTAATGACCATAATTGGATAAAATAGTAAAAATATATTCTAATTATAATATAAAACCACTCAATAGTATAATTTATCACTATAAATTATTTTTATTAAAAAAGTTGTTTTTAAGTAATTTTCACTATTCATAAAAAATTAGAAGTTCTCAAAAATATACCAAAAATTCAACATAGGCTAATTTCGATATTACGAATACAAAAATGAAGTCCATTTTGAAATATAAAATTTCTATAATTTTAAAAAGTGGTTATTACTATTCATAACGGCTACTTTGATTAGTCGCGGTGTTTTTGAACTCGAAGTTGCGTACAATGCAAGCTATTGCATTATTGAATGAGAAGCGAATCATGGAAGCTCGGGGAGTTACATTCTCCCCTCCTTCAATAAATTGCGTCCTCCAATTTGAAATTTTTTTCTTTGAAAATAAAAGGTTGAAAATAGAAAATACTTTTGTGGAAATCCCACATCAGAAATAAGATTAATAAAATTTAGCCTTAATAAGAGGGAAGGGGAAATGAAAAAGTCACCACCCAATTATGATCTCGATTAAGAAAACATTGGTGGAAATTAGAGACATATAATTGGAAGAAAAACGTAAATATTTGTAGGGAGTGATGGAGGTCATCATTCACAATCAACTGTCAAATTGAGGGCCTCAAAGCCTTCAATCTATGTTGATTTAAAATATCATCAGTTCAACAAGACATAAGGTATTAGGATAACACATATTTTTTTTAATATCCCTTTACTATAGTTTAAGAATTAATTCATTCATTGAATAAGAGATAGGTATATATATATTTATGCTTGACAATTAGAGTTTCAACCTTCAACTCATCATTCACTCAAAAAGATAAAAGAACTCAAAAATATTATACTTATCCTAATTGTATAAGGTTCCAAATGTTAACACATACCATTTAGATTAGTAAAATTATTTTGTAATAACCAGGGACTTCATGTAGGCTAGTGGTAGGAAATAAAGGCCTGTCGCACTATGATTGTGGGTTCGATTCCTACAGCTTTGTCTGACGCGACGGGTTATGCCCCACCCTATAGGTTAGCCTTTTCCTAAAACTATAGTATTATAATATTCCAAAAATAATCTTCATAAATTTTTTAACCTTAAACAATACTATCCAAAGATCAAATTAATCCACTCCAACCTATATTGTAATCCAAAATACCTCTGTCCAGACTTTCTCTAAAAGGTCTCTTAATTCCAAAATCAATTTATCAGATTCCCCAAACAAATTAATGTTTCTCTTTTTGTCACATACTAAAAATATAATTACCTTCATCATATTAAAACCTTACTGAAATCAACAAGTACTACAGTACAATCCTCATATATATCACATTATTCATATAACCATAATCTTGTTCCTGAGTCCAAAAACACAAATACAATAATTATTCAACATCATCTGTAGTAACAGTATAAGCTTGGAATTGATCCCTTGGCCTTTTCTTAGGTAAGTTTCCCTGACTCTTAGTACATTCATTTTCATAATGACCCATTTCTCTACAATTGTAGCATTCAACTTTGATAGCCTCTTTCATTCCCTTGCAATCACGAGCCTGGTGACCTTTTTCTCCACATTTATAACAAACTCCCATTCCTTTTAGGCAAGTACCAGGGTGATTCTTCCCAAAATTATCACATAATGGAAAATCCTACTTTCCCTTTTTCCCTTTATCTGTATCTTGTTCCACCGTTCTCTTCTTCTCTTGCTTTACTTTGTTGTCATAAGACATAGAGAATTCCTTTTATGTCTTGATAGAACACGAGGCAATATATTCGTATGACGAGAAGGTTTGTGAGATTATGCTCGATTGAGAAATGGTTTTAACCCATCAAGGAAATGATCAATCTACTTCTTAGGTTACGTATATAATCGGCAGCATGCCTCACTAACCTTGTAATGTTAGCCTCATACTTTGCGACATTCTCATCCTCCTTTTGTTTCAGAATCAGAAATTTCCTTTCCACATCTGCTCTATGGTCATGAGGAAAGTATTTTTCTAGGAAAATCTCTTTGAACTCCCTCCATTCCATATTCGATACGTCATCATCTTCCTTTGTGTTTTGAATCAGCGACCACCACTGATCGGCATCTCCAGAGAGGCGGTAAACTGCCATGATAACCTTCTCCCTTTCGCTACTCCCCAAGGCATGAAATATTTTCTATAATGAGTTTATCCATTGCTCAGATACTAATGGATTTGTACCCCCATTAAATGTTGGTGGTTGTTTCCTCATGAAGCGGTCTAACATTGATCCTCCACGTTGTGGATCAGGGTGATCCATACGAGTAAGGTTATTATTCATAACTTGAGTGAGTTGTCCCAGTATGGTAATAAGTTGATCAGCACCATTTGTATCTCCAGATCCACAATAATTATCTTGAGCAGGAGGGCAATCCCTACAGGGAGTGCGTTCATTGATACGGTTTCCATTCCTTCCACTAGGCGCCATTTCTAAACACTGGCATTAACTAGATTAGTTTATGAATAAAAATACATAATTCCATACTTGTAAAATACTTAACATAAATTGAACTATTTATGGACATAATCCATAATCATAAAAATGTATTCTTTGAGGAAGTATATACTCATAACCCTTCATAGTGGTTTGTAAAGAAAATGAGAATTATCCTAAGCATATCCCCCGGGAGTGTCGTAACCAAGAGTGCAGCAAGGCCCGTTGTCGTGCACCAGTTCCCGTTCGAGTCTAGCTCAAAGCGGTGTTTTCGAGTTTTACCCCTAGGTACATCTATGACAGAGCCGCCTCTACCTGCTCATATCCATACAGGGATTTATTGCTTGGAAAACTCACAACATCTCTACAATACCAAAATTCTAGGATGTTCTTCTATACTAATCCTCAAAGTCTATCTTTGGGCTATGTGCTCTAATCAGAGTTTATCTAAATCTAGCTTCCAAGGATAGTACTAAGCTGTCTCTGATACCAACTATAACGCCCCGACCCCAGCTACCCAGAGTCGATGCATTACTTCGTAACATTGGCATGATCACAAAAGATCAAGTCTCGAAAGACCGATTAGTTTAGTAGCCTTGGAAACACTAGATACATTCATAAGTCTTACATTACATCATAATGTAAAAAGAAACTACAACATCTTCTCGTCATATCCCCTTATATTATGCCTGCAGGTCATTCATAATATACTTCTTCACATCCTGGAAAAAAATTAAAACATTGAAAGGTGTGAGCTCAGATGCTCAGTAAGGATAACAATATAGCGGAATCTTTCATTAATAAACATTAACATTTAAGGCAATGTATAACTAAAACAAAAGCCTTTTAAAAATGAACTTCAACATAATATGGCAAGAGTAAAATGAGATAATGCCATTCACTTATTCACATGGATATTCTACTGGTCAAATAATCACATGCAATATCAATAACCACTTTCATAATGAGGGAATGTATAATGCAAGACATTCTGAAACATTTTGTCAAGGCCTCGGCCAAGACGTCTAAAATGATTAAGGCCTCGGCCAAAACCATAAATCATATTGGGAAAAGGACTCGGCCAATTCCAGGTCTAGTTGTCTCATGAGACCTACCGATGCATCGAGGAGCTATAGCGGGCTACACCCGTCACTTATTAAGTCCAATACATTCCTCATATGAATAGGTTTAATCATATCATAAACCATAACATAATCGTATCACATAAAACATGCATAAAGGAAATATAACATTTCCACATTTCAATCAAAAGATATCAATACAACACATTGATATAATAAAAACACTTTCAAAACCATTTTCAATACCAAAATAAAAGAAAGTTAAAACTTTGTATATATTTTTCATTAAAAAAAAGATGGCTTGTAGAGGAAGCCGAAACTCAAATAATGGTCACGGCGGCAGAGAAGTCATTGTCGCCACATAAGTATGGAAAGAAAAACATTCCCTTTTGTCGTTTATCAAAACCCTTCGTATAAAAAGATTCCTTTTGAATAAACGTAAAAGTCAAAGGGGTTTATACACATATAAAAGAAAGTTGTGTATAAAACCAAATATGCCTCAATGAAAGGGGATTGAGATGAAGTCCTTAAAAAGATCAATTTTAAAATAAAAAAGATCTATTATGTGTATTCACTATAGGTACACATATAGAAATTAAATATACGAAATAGGACATAATAATATCCTGACATAATTTGAAAGTAGGAGATTAACCCAAAGAATGGAAGTTTGGTTAAGAAATTATCTTACCTTGTGTCCTACTTGATTCGGCCATTCTTTAACCTCCTGAATAATAAAATAGAGTTAATATCTACCATTTTAAATTTAATTATCCTTTTTATAGCACTTATTACAATGTTATGAACATTATGTAATTATTTAAGTTAATAACGGTCGTTTTGTCGATTTTTGGTACTTCAGTCAACAATAAACTTCTTATAATTATAAGTTGTTTATGTGGTAGAATATAAATTATCTCCAGAATTAAATTCATGATTTAGATGTCATATATATCATATATATCCAGTATATACATTCATTTATAATATTACGTAACATTTAGAGATAAGAAATGAAATGCACCGTTCATGGAGACGGTAAGCCGTACGTACGCATGAACGCTACTTTCATTTCTATTTCGTATTTAATGGAATGAAATAATAATGATATAAATGTATAATATAATTCCAGTATCATATAGTGTATAATACCATTTACTCCATCCTTTATACATCCCACATATGGAATTAACGATTCAAATCACTTTGAGGGGGCGGTAGTCCGCACTTCCTAAAATGAAATTATCGCGTTTACCCATAATGGAAATCATAAAGTATGCAATAAATGAGAAATACAGAAGAATAAGTAAAACATATACATATTATATATCATATATAAATATAGTGACATCTTAGTGGCCATCTTTGAAGGTGTTATATGAGTTTTGAACAATCATCGTTCCGTGGGGCAGAAATTCGCCATCCACAGAAATCGTATATTCTTTAACCATTAGATGTATGTGTGTGTACGTGTAGCTCGAATCCTTATTATAACAACATCCTAGTATATTTAGGATACTGTTGTTGTTACAAAATAGATGAATAAAAAGAGTTTAGGGGGTTGGAGATGAAAAATAAAACAAAACAACATTAGAGAAGACATTACCTCAGAATCGGTTAACTCTTTTTGATTTGAACCAAAGGCTTCCTTGGGAAGCATTCTGCCCAATGTGATGATTCTAGGAGTAAGAGGGGGAAGTTTTGAGAGTATTTGGGTAGAGGTTGCCCGAGCCAAATGGCTTGAATGTGTGAATGAGGTGGTAGAGGTGGGGGCCTTTTATAAGTGGAGAGGAGGGGCGCTCTTGGAAAGTAAGGAAAGTTTACATTATTATACAATGCTTTTCGGATTCTAAAGGTCCCACACTTATATAATTCGTGGATAAGGTGATAAGGGTTCGAAATATAACCATGAAATAGTCTTTGGACAAGTGTAATCCTTGGATTGTACATTATCTTTTCATTTTATTAAAATCGTTAAATAATGCGTTCATCGCTGCATCCTAATGATGTCATAAATAATTTAATTTATTTAATGTCTAAAAATTATAAAAAAATACTATGATGTATTAAATCTTATTATCTTTCTAATGAATATTTATAGTTAAAATTTGGACTTGTGTAACCCCAGTTAAAAACTGTTTTAGTAGAACAACTCATGTTTGTGTCAATTTAATTTTAACATTATATAAATATATATTAATGTCATTTTCCAAACAAGTTTGCTCCATGGGGTACCAAAGTTGACCCATGGATTGTCTTGGTCGGCCATGACTCATCCAATAGGAGTAGGATAAGTTTCAAGATCATCTCATATTATTAAAACATTATTTTTACCTTAAACTACACTAATTACCTCTAATCGCGATTAAGAACTTAAAAGTTACTATTCACCAAAAAATTATTTTAATCTCATTGAACCACATTTTATTTCTTAATGACAACCATGTATGTCGGATTTTTGAAAATAAAATCACATAAGTGGTAATATTTCATTTAATCAAAAAATCAGTTATTTAACTACCACTTAGTGGTTTCACTATTCATAAAAAATTGAAGTTTTTCAGAACAATGCCAAAATTTTACCCTAAGCTATAATTGATATTCCGAATTCAAAAATGATGTCTATTTTAAAAAATTCCAAACATATAAGTTGAATTAATTAATTTTATAATTAATTCCTGCTGTCACAACAATAGCGTGTTTTTAAGAAAGAATTTATATCAAAAGATTGTCAATTGTTTATGTCCAATTTCAATGTTAAATTAATTCTAATGACCACCATTGGATAAAATGGTAAAAATATATTTTAATTATAATATAAAACCACTCAATAGTATAATTTATCACTATAAATTATTTTGATTAAAAAGTTGTTTTTAAGTAATTTTTACTATTCATAAAAAATTAGAAGTTCTCAGAAAAATAACAAAAATTCAACATAGGCTAATTTCGATATTACGAATACAAAAATGAAGTCCATTTTGAAATATAAAATTTCTATAATTTTAAAAAGTGGTTATTACTATTCATAATAGCTACTTTGATTAGTCGCGGTGTTTTAGAACTCGAAGTTGCATACAATGCAAGCTATTTCGTTATTGAATGAGAAGCGTATCGTGGAAGCTCAGGATGTTACATTCTCCCCTCCTTCAATAAATTGCGTCCTCGCAATTTGAAATTTTTTTCTTTGAAAATAAAAGGTTTAAAATAGAAAAAACTTTTGAGGAAAACCCACATCGAAAATAAGATTAATAAAATTTAGCCATAATAAGAGGGAAAGGGAAATGAAAAAGTCACCACCCAATTATGATCTCGATTAGTAGAACATTGGTGGAAATTAGAGACATATAATTGGAGGAAAAACGTAAATATTTATAGGGAGTGATGGAGGTCATCAATCACAATCAACTGTCAAATTGAGGGCCTCAAAGCCTTCAATCTATGTTGATTTAAAATATCATCAGTTCAACAAGACATAAGGTATTAGGATCACACATTTTATTGTTTTAATATTCCTTTACTAAAGTTTAAGAATTAATTCATTCACTGAATAAGAGATAGGTATATATATATTTATGCTTGACAATAAGAGTTTCAACCTTCAATTCATCTATCACTCAAAAAGATAATAGAACTCAAAAATATTATACTTATCCTAATCGTATAAGGTTCCAAATGTTAACACATAACATTTAGATTAGTAAAATTATTTTGTAATAACCAGGGACTTCCTGTAGGCTAGTGGTAGGAAATAAAGGCCTGTCGCACTATGATTGTGGGTTCGATTCCTGCAGCTTTGTCTGACGCGGCGGGTTATGCCCCACCCTACAGGTTAGCCTTTTCCTAAAACTATAGTGTTATAATATTCCAAAAATAATCTTCATAAATTTTTTAACCTTAAACAATACAATCCAAAGATCAACTTAATCCACTCCAACCTTTATAGTTATCCAAAATACCTCTGTCCAGACTTTCTCTAAAAGGTCTCTTAATTCCAAAATCAATTTATCAGATTCCCCAAACAAATTAATGTTTCCCTTTTTGCCACATACTAAAAATATGATTACATTCATCATATTAAAACCTTACTGAAATCAACAAGTATTACAGTACAATCCTTATATATATCACATTATTCTTATAACCATAATCTAGTTCTTGAGTCCAAAAACACAAACACAATAATTATTCAACTTCATCTGTATTAACATCATAAGCATGTCATTGATCCCTTGGCCTTTTCTGAGGTATGTTTCCCTTACTCTTAGGACATTCATTTGCATAATGACCCATTTCTCTACAATTGTAGCATTCAACTTTGATAGCCTCTTTCTTTCCCTTGCAATCGCGAGCCTGGTGACCTTTTTCTCCACATTTATAACAAACTCCCATTACTTTTAGGCAAGTACCAGGGTGATTCATCCCACAATTATCACATAATGAAAAATCCGTCTTTCCCTTTTTCCCTTTATCTGTCTCTTGTTCCACCGTTCTCTTCTTCTCTTGCTTTACTTTGTTGTCATAAGACTTAGAGAATTCCTTTTCTGTCTTGATAGAACACGAGGAAAAATCTTCGTATGACGAGATGGTTTGTGAGACTAATTCTCGATGGAGAAATGGTTTTAACCCATCAATGAAATGATAAATCTTACTTCTTAGGTTACATATATAATCGGCTGCATGCCTCACTAACCTTGTAAAGTTAGCCTCATACTTTGCGACATTCTCATCCTCCTTTTGTTTCAGAATCAGAAATTTCATTTCCATATCTGCTCTATGGTCATGAGGAATGTATTTTTCTAGGAAAAGCTCTTTGAAATCCATCCATTCCATATTCAATACGTCATCATCTTCCTTTGTGTTTTGAATCATCGACCACCACTGATCGGCATCTCCAGTGAGGCGGGAAACTTCCATGATAACCTTCTCCCTTTCGCTACTCCCCAAGGCGTGAAATATTTTCTCTAAGGAGTTTATCCATTTATCAGCTACTAATGGATTTGTACCCCTATTAAATTTTGGTGGTTTTTTCCTCATGAAGTGGTCTAATATTGATCCTCCACGTTGTGGATCAGGGTGATCCATACGAGTAAAGTTATTATTCATAACTTGAGTGATTTGTCCCAGTATGGTAATATGTTGATCAGAACCAGTTGTATCTCCAGGTCCACAATAATTATCTTGAACAGGAGGGAAATCCCTACATGGAGTGCGTGCATTGATACGGTTTCCATTCCTTCCACTAGGCGCCATTTCTAAACATTGGAATAAACTAGATTAGTTTATGAATAAAAATACATAATTCTATACTTGTAAAATACTTAACATAAATTGAACTATTTATGGACATAATCCATAATCATAAAAATGTTTTCTTTGAGGAAGTATATACTCATAACCCTTCATAGTGGTTTGTAAAGAAAATGAGAATTATCCTAAGCATATCCCCCGGGAGTGTCGTAACCAAGAGTGCAGCAAGGCCCGTTGTCGTGCACCAGTTCCCGTTCGAGTCTAGCTCAAAGCGGTGTTTTCGGGTTTTGCCCCTAGGTACATCTGTGCCAGAGCCGCCTCTACCTACTCGTATCCAGACAGGGATGTATTGCTCGGAAAACTCACAACATCTCTACAATACCAAAATTCTTGGAAGTTCTTCTATACTAATCCTCAAAGTCTATCTTCGGGCTATGTGCTCTAATCAGAGTTTATCTAAATATAGCTTCCAAGGTTAGTACTAAACTGCCTCAGATACCAACTGTAACGCTCCGACCCCAGCTACCCAGAGTCGGTGCATTACTTCATAACATTGGCATGATCACAAAAGATCATGTCTTGAAAGACCGATTAGTTTAGTAGCCTTGGAAACACTAGATTCATTCATAAGTCTTACATTACATAATAAAGTAAAACAAAACTACAACATCTTCTCCTCATATCCCCTTAAATTATCCTTGCAGGTCATTCATAATATACTTCTTCACATCCTGGAAAAAAAATTAAAGCATTGAAAGGGGTGAGCTCAGATGCTCAGTAAGGATTACAATATAGCAGAAGCTTTCATTAATAAACATTAACATTTAAGGCAATGTATAACTAAAACAAAAGCCTTTTAAACATGAACATCAACATAATATAGCAAGAGTAAAATGAGATAATGCCATTTACTTATTCACATGGATATTCTACTGGTCGAATAATCACATGCAATATCAATAACCACTTTCTTAATGAGGGAATGTATAATGCCATACATTCTGAAACATTTTGTCAAGGCCTCGGCCAAGACGTCTAAATTGATTAAGGCCTCGGCCAAAACCATAAATCAAATTGGGAAAGGGCCTCGGCCAATTCCACATCTAGTTGTCTCATGAGACCTACCAATGCATCGAGGAGCTATAGCGGGCTCCACCCGTCACTTATTAAGTCCAATACATTCCTCATATGTATAGGTTAAAAATATCATAAACCATAACATAATCGTATCACATAAAACATGCATAAAGGAAATATAACATTTCCACATTTCAATCACAAGATATCAATACAATACATTGATATAATAAAAACACTTTCAAAACCATTTTCAATACCAAAATAAAAGAAAGGTAAAACTTTGTATTTATTTTTCATTAAAAAAATATGGCTTGTAGAGGAAGCCGAAACTCAAAAAATGGTCATGGCGGCAGAGAAGTCGTTGTCACCACATAAGTATGGAAAGAAAAACATTCCCTTTTGTCGTTTAGAAAAATGCTTCGTATAAAAAGATTCCTTTTGAATAAACGTAAAAGTCAAAGTGGTTTATACACCGTATAAAAGAAAGTTGTGTATAAAACCAAATATGCCTCAATGAAAGGGGATTGAGACGAAGTCCTTGAAAATATCATTTTTAAAATAAAAGAGATCTATTATGTGTATTCACTATAGGTACACATATAGAAAGTAAATATACAAAATAGGACATAATAATATCATGACATAATTTGAAATTAGGAGATTAACCTAAAGAATGGAAGTTGGGTTAAGAAATTCCCTTACCTTGTGTCCGACTTGATTTGACCGTTATTTAACCTCCTGAATAATAAAATAGAGTTAATATCTACCATTTTAAATTTCATTATCCTTTTTATATCACTTATTACAATGTTATGAACATTATGTAATTATTTAAGTTAATAACGGTCGTTTTGTCGATTTTTGGTACTTGAGTCAACAATAAACTTCTTATAATTATATGTTGTTTATGTGGTAGAATATCCATTATCTACAGAATTATATTCATGATTTAGATGTCATATATATCATATATATCCAGTATATACATTCAATTATAATATTACGTAACATTTAGAGGTAAGAAATGAAATGCACCGTTCATGAAGACGGTAAGCCGTACGTACGCATGAACGCTACTTTCATTTATATTTCGTATTTAATGGAATGAAATCATAATGATATAAATGTATAATATAATTCCAGTATAATATAGTTTATAATACCATTTACTCCATCCTTTATAAATCCCACATATGGCATTAACGATTCAAATCACTTTGAGGGGGCGGTAGTCCGCACTTCCTAAAATGAAATTATCGCGTTTACCCATAATGGAAATCATAAAGTATGCCATAAATGAGAAATACAGAAGCATAAGTAAAACATAAACATGTTATATATCATATATAAATATAGTTACATCATAGTGTCCACCTTTGAAGGTGTTATATGAGTGTTGAACAATCATCGTTTCGTGGGGCATAAATTCGCCATCCACAGAAACCGTATGTCCTTTAACCATTAGATGTACGTGTGTGTATGTGTATCTCGAATCCTTATTATAAAAACATCCTAGTATATTGAGGATACTGGTTTTGTTACAAAAGAAATTAATAAAAAGAGTTTAGGGGGTTGGAGACGAAAAATAAAACAAAACCACATTAGAGAAGACATTACCTCAAAATCGGTTAACTCTTTTTGATTTGAGCCAAAGGCTTCCTTGGGAAGCGTTATGCCCAAAGTGAGGCTTCTAGGAGTAAGAGGGGGAAGTTGGGAGAGTATTAGGGAAGCGTTTGGCCAAGCCAAATGGCTTGAAAGTGTGAATGAGGTGGTAGAGGTGGGGGCCTTTTATAAGTGGAGAGGAGGGGCACTCTTGGAAAGTATGGAAATTTTACATTATTATACAATGATTTTCGGATTATAAAGGTCCCACACTTATATAATTCGTGGATAAGCTGATAAGGGTTCTAAATATACCCATGCAATAGTCTTTGGACAAGTGTATGCCTTGGATTGTACATTATCTTTTCATTTTATTAAAATCGTTAAATAATGAGGTCATCGGTGCTTCATAATGATGTCATAAATAATTTAATTTATATAATGTCTAAAAATTATAAAAAAAATACTATGATGTATTAAATCTAATTATCTTTCTAATGAATATTTATAGTCAAAATTTGGACTTGTGTAACCCCACTGAAAAACTGTTTTAGTAGAACAACTCATGTTTGTGTCAATTTAATTTTAACATTAAATAAATATATATTTATGTCATTTTCCAACCAATGTGGCTCCATGGGGTCTCCAAGTTGACCCGTGGGTTGTCTTGGTCGGCCATGACTCATCCAATAGTAGTAGGACATGTGTCAATCTCATCTCATATTATTAAAACATTATTTTTACCTTAAACTACACTAATTACCTCTAATCGCGATTAAGAACTTAAAAGTTACTATTCACCAAAAAATTATTTTAATCTCATTAAACCACATTTTACTTCTTAATGACAACCATGTATGTAGTATTTTTGAAAATCAAATCCCAGAAGTGGTAATATTTCATTTAATCGAAAAATCAGTTATTTAACTACAACTTAGTGGTTTCACTATTCATAAAAAATTGATGTTTTTCAGAACAATGCCAAAATTTCACCCTAAGCTATAATTGATATTCCAAATTCAAAAATGATTTATATTTTACAAAATTCCAAAAATATATGTTGCATTAATTAATTTTATAATTAATTCTCGCTGTCACAACAATAGCGTGTTTTTAAGAAACAATTTATATCAAAAGATTGGCAATTGTTTATGTCCAATTTCAATGTTAAATTAATTCTAATGACCACCATTGGATAAAATGGTAAAAATATATTCTAATTATAATCTAAAACCATTCAATAGTATAAATTATTACTATAAATTTGTTTTATTAAAAAATTTGTTTTTAAGTAATTTTAACTATTCATTAAAAATTAGAAGTTTTCAGAAAAATACCAAAAATTCAACATAGGCTAATTTCGATATTACGAATACAAAAATGAAGTCCATTTTGAAATATAAAATTTCTATAATTTTAAAAAGTGGTTATTACTATTCATAACTGCTACATTGATTAGTCGTGGTGTTTTAGAACTCGAAATTGCGTACAATGCAAGCTATTGCATTATTGAATGAGAAGTCTATCGTGGAAGCTCGGGGTGTTACATGTTATCACAACCCATGAGAGAACCAACATGTCCAATGCAAATTGATTAAATGAATGTTTGAGGATAGAGAACGGTATGATTTGAACAGTTACTCTAGTAGAAGATTCTATTTCGATTAATAGGTGAATTTTTTTTACAAACCTGATAACTTTTTTACATTCTGATTTGATTCGATGGATCATACAACCATATCAAGATTCCATTTTCATTTTTAAGTATTAATAGAAAATCTTATCAGATATACAAAAAATATATGAATTATAAAAAATATAATAAATTAAACTGAAAATAAATTCATCTTCATTACAAGACCAAATTTAACAATTAATATTATTTAATTTTACACAATTCAAATGAAAGGATTATTTAATTTCTATACTAGTAAATGCAATGAAAAATGATAAAAATTGGTTGATACAAATAATAATTTTTCAATTAGTTTCTTTTTGAAATGATTAATTATTTTTAATTTAATCCAAAAACAAAAATCATTTATAAATAGACTAATTAATTTGTCTCTATGGATTTCATAAAACTTTTCATTCTTGTGATTATTTATGTTCATGAGTAACTTAATAGAAAAATATTTTCAATTTTAGATAAATTTCAATAGATAAGGGAGATAATAACCTATATGTTGTTGGATACATTTTTTCTTGTCAAACAATAATCAATCATCATCTCAATAACTATCATTGAAAAAAAATTCAATTTAGCATCCAAATAATCTTATATTACTGATATTTATATGGAAAAATAAAACAATGAAATGATAACCTCCCATGATCCATTTTTTTTATTCAGCTTATGAAAAAGAAGTATATGGAAAATGAAACCGTTATATGGGATTGAGTGGTTAATTTAAACTCCAAGGTGGTGGAATCCTTGGATAATATTTTCATAGAGGTGTACTAACCACTTTACATGTGGTTTCCAGGGTGTGTTCATAACATCATTTCAAAAATCAACATCATTTTCATCTCTATGGACCTTCTACATTTTTAGAGATTTTAATTTCACATCAATCATGTTATTAATCTAACAAGTGTGTTATGATCTATAACTACCCAGTCTATATCTATCGTTATGCTCTATATTACTATAATATTTAATCTCTTTACATTCTATATTTCTCCCCAAAACATGTTTCCATATATTTTTCATATCTTCAAAATTCACATGATATATTAGGTCATTATATTCCCCATTTATAGTACATTTCATAAATATTTATCTATCCTAATCCACAAACACCATTTTTTAAATGATAAACTAATTAATTAGGGAAAAAGATATACATTGAAAGATCCATGAATATTATACTATTTTATTAATGGAAATACTTTCCAGGATAATATATTTATGAAAACTAAATCCATCCATGTAACTTTTATGAAAATAAATCAATAAAATATATTTATAGATGATCTATTTACATATATTATTTGAAGTCATTTTGGAATGGGGTTATGTTATATGTGAAATGAAATAATTTTTTGGTCCAATAAATTAATAAAAACATTAAAATAGTTAAATAAGTGAAATATGAAAAATTAAAAGTATCAATTTCATAAAAATTCCTTATAGTGATATACAACATTCAAGAATTCAGATGTTTAGGGGGATGATAATCCATGATCATGGAAGGATCAAATGAATCCCAAAACATTTAAAAATAAAATATAATGATATTATTCAAACATGAAACTTGAAATTAATTATTTAACATAGTTATCATTTGGAACCCAAAATACAAAATCTCTTCTGAAATTATATCTTATCAAAATTTTAAAAATTAATGAACAAATGATTAATAAGGGCTAGAGAAAAAAACATAAAACACCCATTAAATATATTTAGATAATGTATCACTAAGAGATAAAATAGGTAGATTTATATTTTAACCAATATACCTGAATTTGTGATGAAGAATCTCTACCACCATTATGGTAGTGATGACTTCGTCATACAAACGTACACTTAATCCTTTATGAAATTCATCTAAAACAACATCAATATTTTGTAATATCTATATTATCAATGTTATTTTCATGTATATATTTAAAAGTGGTAGTAATCTTTTTAACACAACCATTCCTAAAAACATGTCACCGATTAACTTCATACACTCCGGTAATGATTTTAGTAAATGATACCCAATGAATGAATGCACTTCTCTCATATAATCACTCAAGAATAAAATAAATTTTATTCATTGTGAAACCAAGGAGCCAATATCAATTCCAAATATAATGAATCAAATCTATAAATTAATTTCGATATATTTCCTGAAATATTATTTATATATAAATAATATATCACACACTTCATAATTTGTTTGGAGGAAGCTATGTGAGAATGAAACAAGATTGAATGGGCTGGGGAATAAATAAAATTGGGGAAGGAAAATTATGATGTTTTTGGAAAGAAATGTTTCCCAGATGACCCAAAAAAAATCGATTAAGTTATTGTAATTTATTAGTATTTTCAATCATTAAATTACATTATATTATGATCCCAAATTTGAGCGGTTTTTAACATGTTTAAAAAAAATATTTTCTAATATTTTAAATATATATATAATAGTTTTTTTAAATGAAACTAAAAATATAAATTTTGAGATTTCCTAATAAAAAAAATTAACTAATTGTGAGAATATTTAAAAACATGAAATTAAATATGACATTAAAATAATTATAAATATTATTATTTTGTACCATAAACCAATAAATCATATTTTATTTTATAAATGGATAAATTTTTTATTAGACAATGATAAATATGTTATCACTAAATATATCAATATGGATATGTTTTCTTGATGTTTAAAAAAATTAGAAAAATGATATGAAATTTTTATTTTACAGGAAACTAGATTTTCATAAAAAAAATATTTTAGCTAATTTTTTTGAATTTTTGTTACTATGATTTTATAATAACATAAAAGAGTAGTATTTTATAAAACATAGTATTAATTTGACAACATATTATAACCTCCCCCATTAAAAAAGTTTTTTACATTCAATCGAAAATTTTTATTTTAAAATACATTATCAAAAAATATATAACTTGTTGTATTAATATATAATTAATATTAATGATGTATGATATAATTTAACAGAACTGTTTTTATAAAATATAATTTTTTGAGCATCGAAATCATTAATAAGTGACATAAAAAACCAACACTCTTCTATGATTATTTATACAACAGATTATGAGATGGAATTGAATTTTCAATTTTTTCTTTTTAAAAATAAAATGTTAATTAATATGTAATTTTTCTGAATTCATATTTTTGATTACACTTCTAAAATATCAAATAATCATTTATTTATTATTATATAATAAAAACAATTATGGGTTAAAAACTATTTTTTGTGTTTTAGAAAAAATTCACTAAAGATGGATTTCTCATTAGTTATGGAATGAACACATATTGCACATTAATAATATTTTTCCAAATTATATGTAAAGGAATTAAGTTTTTCATGTTAGTCACATTTTAAATATTTTATACAATATTTATTCATTTATATGAAATTTATTTTTTTATATTATTTAGTCATTTTTTTCATGAAAAATGAAATCCAAACCATGGGTCCCAAATGGATATTGACATAAAATAATTGAAAAAAAATTCTGTCACTACATCCAAATTTTTAGGAACAAATGACAAAAATATTTTAAAATCTATTTAAAATACTTCCTCACCCTCTACAAAGAGAAAAACACAAACCCCGAAAACAATAAATTATTCAGTTCACTGAAAACCCCATGTAATAATTGGGGATTCCAAACCTACCATTACATTAATAATCAATATATACCACATTCACCCAATCGATCATCAGTGACCGATGTTTCACAATGAAAAAATTGTTTAGAATGAAAGGTGTTATGATATCCCCTTGATCAAACAACTCTTCAACACTCATTTAATTATCTAGGTATCCAATAATGAGTGGACAAGTAATATAAACCCGTTTAGTGTTAATAAATTCCCAAGTCTATTGATTTATTATAAAATAAATTTTCACTATGGTGGAACCATAAGGTACACATGAGTGGGGGTCGGGTAGTTTTAACATACAGATAACCTACCTATCCAATGCACACAAATGAATAGTATATACATGGAGAAGTAAGGGTATGGTAATGAGATATAGTATACTAGAAGTTTTTGTTCTGATCAAAATATTTTGATGGCGTACAAGTCTCAAACTAGCCATATGACTGAGATGGGGACCTGATAGATCAGGTATACATGATGATTGAATCAACCCCATTATTTTCTTGTAGATGTCATTGTTATTGCCAATTGTTCTTATAGTGTAATCTATCTTCCAATGAAACAAATCTAGGATTAATATTTTTCCCAATAAAACTAACAAGTGTTAAGGAAACCATTAGAATGATAGGTCTATTATATAAAGGATGATCTGATGGTAAATGTAGGGCCGATTTGGATCAAATTTCACAAGGGGGATCGAATGGAAATCAGGTGTTAGTATTTAGGATGAGTGGATCCCACTGAAATGAAATTTGGAATGATTCTTTAACTGGTGTGTTCCCATAAATATCTGAGTGTATTGAATAAAATTTTTAGCAAGGTATTTTTCTAAAATCATTAATGGTTTGAATATCAAATGTTCTATAAAAGTAATTAAATTTTTATTTTAGAAGATGAATATAAAAAATAGAAATTTTATCATAGTTAATTCCATTCTTGTAATATTGGCATATTGTATAATTCACATAAAACCAACTATTGAAAACAATGAAAAACTTATAAGCTAATAATGAATTAATTGAGAGGTGTTTCTAGAAGTTAAAAAACATATTCAGTTGATATAGTAAATTGATCTTTTTAATAGAATTATAACCTTTAAGAAAAATAATCTAACCAATAAAAGAATAACCTAAACAATTAATGATTAAATAAAATTTATTTGACCTACTAATGGAAATATGGAAAATTTATTTCATGTTATAAGTTCATAATCGTTTCTAAATTGAAAAATTAATTGTACCTATTTTTTATGTCAAAAATAATTAATGAATTTTTTTATTTCATTTAATAATTAAATAGAAAACTTATCATCAAAAAATTGATTATAAAATTTATATTTTTTATTGTGATTATATTATAATTTCACAATAAATTAATTAACTTTTCAATGTGTTGTAAAATAATTTATAATTTTCAAATCGGTGTTTTTGAAGCCAATGATGATTGCATTTATAATTTATAATAATAATATTTATTTTATAAATATCATAAAAATTGAGATCATTTTTAAATTCTATCAATTCATAATTGGTTCAGGTGAGTTTGTTTCAAAAAATATTTTAATTTTTTGTGAATAGTAAAATATATTAATTTAAAATAATAAATTTTAATCCAAATACATGAATTAAAACAACATACATGATGTAATTACCACAATTTATGACTACAAATATTTATTTTAGTATATGTAATGATAATCCTAAATTTCTTCATATTATTGATCCTAAATAAAATCTAATGAATTAAATAATTTCAAAACACTCATCTCCTACCCAATAAATACCATCTCTCCACACATATTCTACTCACACCATCAATGAATTGAGAAATATCAAAATTATATCCAACCCACATCCCAAGATCATCTACATGTTGATTATCCTTTGGTATAAAAAAATGAAAACCAATTACCCATATAGGTTCTCAATGTGAAGTTATCTAGAGGTAAAATACTATTTCATTCATTTTAATTTCTTTTCATGTTATTTTCATTTCATATTAACTTTTCATCACACCATATGAAAAATATTTGATAAATATATTAAATTATAAATAATTTAATTTTGTCTTGTTAATGTAATAATCCATCATCAAACAAATTCTTATATTCCTTGTATTCAAAAAATGAAAATTTTTTCCACAAGGTGTCGATTTATCTCATTCGAGGATGATATGTTTTCATTATCCTTTACTCCCTTAAAGGCAGGTCATAAAACAATTATAATGTATGAATAATATTGTAAAATTTAATTTGTGATATTTTTATATTCTACAACTTACATATATACAAAATAATACATAATCATACAAAATCTTTTCATTGTGATTGAAAAATATTCAAAAATAATGTAATCAATTTTCATCAATATTTTTATAAAGATTTAATGTAACACCATATAACAAAAATCCTTATAAGATAATTTAAAATTATATTATCTCATTAATAACATATAAGAATTATTAATAGAACATATTATAACCTTTACCGTAGCATCTATTAATGAATACAAGTGAGCTGATCCAGAAAACCAACAATATGAACATACCAGAATAAAGAAAGATTACTTTATAACCCTAAAAGATCCTTTAAATTTCTATAATAAGACTATACTGAATACATTTATATGTAAATTTTTTCTTATTTTATAATTTATGAGTATTATTATATTTTCTTGGATATTACTCTAATCAACTCATTCTGGAAAATGGTAGGGTGATTCATGGACCTAACTCCCCCTTCATTGTATCATATATATGTATCTACATTTTTAGTATATATGATCATTTGTTATTTGTGAAATATATTTTATATTTTACTTCCTTTTTTCTGATATATAAATTCTTCCAATTTAACATTTTGAGAAATGAATTTTTCTTCCATAATCACACATCTACTTAATGAGAAATGTTTTCCTTAAATTTAGATTGGTACTTCTTCACTAACAATTGATGATATTTATACCATATATTTTATTACCATATAATTATAGGTACTAAAATGGAATTATTAATGAAATTATCTTAAACCATGTTTCATTCCCTTTGAAAATTTTATTACAATTATTTTTCTATGATTTATGTGGAAGTCATGATTATTTAAATGTAATAATGTGACAGTTGTAACATGAAATAGATACCTCTACAATTCGTTATGAAATGTGATTTATCCATATAAATAATATTCATGATTCACCAAAATGATTCAATATATTTTTTAAATGATGATATTAAGATGATTCACATATGTTATGCATTGACAAGACAATATGTTTGTTCCCTAATATGTGTGGTAGTTGACCACTAAGACATGTTGTCTAATTTTTATACGTTTCCACATTCGATGAATTTATGTAACATATTACTCTCATGAACTTGATGTTATGATTATTATTATCTCACCCATTTCATATTTATTCATGTCTTTATCTATCATCTTAATGGAATTTATTCTCACTCCATTAATTTATATAGATCCTCAGGTGATTGCCTATACTATGGAAACATGTGGGAAAATAAGAAGTAAGAGAGGATGGAAATAAATAAGGTTTATTAAATATTATAGAATATTAATGTATGGTACTCGTTTAATAAATATACTATTCCTTTGGATCCTTTATTTTTTAAACATTATGTTTTTTATGTTTAAAATAATGAAATTTTTATTTAAGAAAATATATGGTCATTATAGTTGGTATCATAGAAATTATTAGTTAATTTGGAAATAACTATAATAAAACCTTATTTATAATAATTTTTATGAGTATTTGTATATGTAAACACCCTTGAATATTTGATTTATAAATATAAATAACATATGGATCCCAAAAATTTATGGATTTAGAATTTATTTCATAATGTAATATATTATTTATTCATGAATTGTTTAATTCTCATTAATTATTACATTTTCAATTTTACACAATGGTGGGATAAAGATGAAAATTGGCCAGAAAACGTATTTGAAGGAAAATCAAGTTATTCCCAAAAGACTTACCTGATGATTTGGGCGGTAGAGTTCAAAATATCCGGGTGATTCAAACCCCAGTGGTCTCAGGACATGAATAATTTGGATTGTCTGATTTCACCTAATAAGGAAGAAACTGGATATCCAGTCTATTATATGTCAACTTCTCCTGACATTTCGGTGATCATCTAATCCAAATGTTATATAATTTTGTGTAAAATGAATGGAGAATATATTTTATGTTCGTCACAATTTGGAGGATTAAAAGTGATTCTATTCAATTATCATCTATATAGAGAGGTCGATCAATGGTTGTTGTTTATAAACAACACCATGCCAATGTAATTAATAGAATCAATTAAGTGAAAATATATTATGAATATATTTCATGAAAAGTTTTTTCCTTGATCACTATTTACTAAAATTGAGACAGAATTCCGAGAGCTGATGAAAAAGGAAGGTGAATCTACTATGGCCTATGAAGAATATTTCACTGGTCTTCAAGGTATTCCTCAGGTTTTGATATCAGTAATGATAGAAAATTTGATATATTTTTCAGTGGTTTCAATCAAAAACATCGAGTTTCTCTAGATATTTTTCACTTTGGGATTTGTGAAGAAGTTGTTCTATATTCTCTAAATGTGGATAAACTGTTTGGGAATGGTCCAATGGATATTTTGATAATAAATGAAATCATTATCCTCATGGTGGGAAATATAATATGAATGGAAGAAACAATTCCCAACCACGCAGATGTCAAAATGTGGGATAAAGAATCATTTGAACGGCCTCAAAGGCATGTGGATATGATAAAATTGGGGGAGATAAGGCCACCAATATAATGAATTGAAAATATACATAAAGAAGTGTTATTTTGTGGTGGAAAAATTCAAATAATAATCTATAGTTCAATTCCACAACTGTAGGTAGAAAGGGAACAAAAAAATAGAGGGAACAAATCCTCGACACCTTGAGGATAATCATATTCAACAACCACCAAAGGAAAAATATTAAGGGAAATATTATGCAATACCACTACTGAGGGGGATCACAATAATGATGTGATGAATGGTAAGATGGTTATTCAATCATGAATATCAAAAACACTATTTTAGAAACCTTATATGTGTTACATTATATCATTCATGTTTAGTAGAAATATTTAAACACTCCCTGAAAATATAGAGGTTGTGTAATCTGTGAGAATATAAAATGTGATAATTATTGACAAAAAATATATAAATCCTCCATGTGTAATGTTTCTATACTGAACCACCTAAAAAATATATTCATCCATTCATTGGTAGAGTTTGATAATATTTTGGGATTGGCTTATAATTTTTTATTAAAATCCAAAATAATCTAACATGAAAGTGATATCACTCTTTACATCCAATAGTATCCTCCAATTATATAAAAATGTAAGGTGGATGTTTAATGTCCTTAAAATTAATAATATATATCATTAATATTATTTCTATATGAGATAACATATCTAAATAAAATGACTAAGACAATATAGGGAATATTTTTTGATGAAATGACCATTTGAGTGTCTAAAATGATGTGTTCCCTAAAGAATTTCTTGGAATTCCTCCAATCTATGAGTATGAGTTATCAAATGAAACACTTCCAAGATCTCTTCCAATATCAGGAAATCTATAAAAATGTGTCTCTATTGAGTTTGACAAACTGATGAAGCAGTTATAAGAAAATATTGGCAAGTGAATTATATTCCCGAGTGATTCACCATAGGTTGCACCCACCCTCTTTTTCATGAATAAGTATTGATTAATGCATATCTTCCTTGATTATCATGAGATCAAAAAAATCCCAATAAAAAAAGGTATCCTTTTAACTGGATAAATGAATTTTTTGATAAACTAATTAGAGGAATGTATTTCTATAAGGTGGAAATTCAGTCAGGATATCACTGATTAATGGTGAGGAAAGAAGAGATTACCAAATCATCCATTCAAACAAGGAATGACCCCAATGAGTTCAAAAATATGGATTCAGACTCCTAAATTCTATTTCAATATTCATTTAATTAATGAATAAATCTTTAGTGATTACATAGACCCATATTTTGTAGTTTATATCAATGATATTAGGTAATAATCCATGATCAAGGAGGAATATGAGGAGAATTTGAATATTATTTTTATGAATTTGTGAGGGGGGAAACATTATTAATAATAAAGAAAATTTTAGTCCATTATTTAATAAGTATCATTATTGTGTCTTTTTATCATCAAAAATGAAATATATGATGACTATTCGAAGTCAAACGCAATCGATGATAGGCCCAACCCAAAACTAGTAATACAAATACATAGTTTGTATTATCCATCATGTTATTACTAGTGATTTGTTAAGAACATATGAAAATTTTCAAACACTCAAAATAGGATGACTCAGATAGGTGAAATGTTTGTCTGGACAAGTAAATGTGAGGATTACATCAGAAATAATAAAACAGACTTATCATTATGCTTGTACTCACACTTTATTAAAAGAGGGGAATACTTTTTGGTATAAAAATATCCTTCACTGGAGGTATTTGGATGTGTACTAATAAAAATGATAAATTGATATCATAAACCTCAAGGTAGTTTAAAAATCATGAGAAAATGTTTCTAAACATTATCTATAGTTGGCGAATGTGTTATTCGCATTAAAAAATTGGTGGAAAGATCTCTATGAGGAGATGTAGGAGATATATAACCATCATAAGAGCCTCAAATATATATTCACACCGAAGGAAATTAATATGTATTATAAAATATGGTTATAGATCATCATGGATGATGAATGATAAATACACTACCATCATGGAAATGAGAATATGATGAAATAATATCCATGTAGAAAGAATCAGGAAACATTATCATTGATGAAAATTGAAAAGGATCCAATATTTAAAGAGATGAAATGGGTGGAAATGGGATCCATTAAAGAAGAAACATTTTCAAACCATTACGAAATGTTTCTTTAACCATCTC
The DNA here is from genome assembly GCA_963277665.1 of Viscum album. Lineage (NCBI taxonomy): Eukaryota > Viridiplantae > Streptophyta > Magnoliopsida > Santalales > Viscaceae > Viscum > Viscum album. The sequence goes on along the minus strand of OY728147.1, from coordinate 559,004,704 downwards.
TAAAGGAGAAATTAATGGATTCTCAAATTAATGATGTGGATATTAGGAATAAGTTTGAATGAATGACAACGAAGTAATACAAGGATTTGAAAATATATAATGGAGGACTTGTGATATTAGGTTCACGTATTTGTGCACCATAAAATATATATATAAAGAAAGACATTTTTAATGATGAACTTGACTCAACCATATATATTCACATTGGGAGGAATATGATGTATCGAGATATATGATATCACTATTGGTGTTTTAATATAAATATTGTGGTCACTCAATATAATATAATGTTCTAATTATGTTAACATGCGGCAGTTGAAAGGAAAATAGGTCATGTGTATTATGCGACCATTACCCATACCATCATAGAATTTGGAAAACATCACCATGGTATTTTTCACTAGTCTACTAAAGACTTCTAGAACAAACAATGTTATCAGGGTTATTGTGGATCATCTCATAAAGACATGGAAGAATATTGAAATTCTAATTGACATATCATTTGACCTACTTAAATCGATATATATAATAGAAGTGGTAATGATTCTTAGAGTACCACAATAAATCTAATCCAACTAAGATACAAGATTCACCCTTATGTTTTATAAATGTAACCATCATGATATATAAACTAAGCTGAAAATTAATACTACATAACTTCCTCAAACATAAGGGAAATTTTAGTGGAATATTCATATAATTGATGACATGTTGAAAGCATGTTATATGGACGTCAATGGATGATTATTCCAAAGTATTCCTATGAAGGAGCTTTTAGTGAAACAATGTTTCCTATCGAGCATCCAAATGGACACATATGAAGCCATTTATTGGAGATGATGTAGAACACCATCATGATGGTATGATGTAGGTAAATGTAAGATGTTGGGCCCTGAAATTGACAATGAAATTCGATAATATTTGAAATCCATTGAGCAGCACATCAAGGTAGCCCGATGAAAAAACATGATTTATGGAGAGAATCGTCCATGGGACCTAGAGTTTGAGGTAAGAGTAATTGTATCCATCCACATATATACATTAAAAATGACAATGATAATAAGAAAGAAAGGAATGATATGTCCCTTTTCATATTCCACATTAAGATGCTTGATCATGTCGTAAATGTGGACTATCGACTAGAGATTCCACTAACCATGTCACAATTAAGAATGTATTCTACACATCCTCCTAACTAAGTACATACTAGATCCCTCGTATGTAACGAATCCAAAAGAGGTACTATTGGAATATGATCTCTATCATGAGGATCTTCTATTTATGATCATGTGTTATAGAGATAATTAAATATTCAATTGTACTTATCACATGGTCAATGTACTAGGGAGGAACCATTTTTGTGAAGAGGATAAAATGAAACTGGAGAATGAAATTAATGATAAGTACCTTCTTCAGTGATTAGCATAGAATATAAAATGAAATTTCATGAGTGAATTGTCATAAGGGGGAATAATTTAATTTCCCAATATATTATCAATGTTAATTACCTTATTATAATTATTTCATACATTATATGTTAATTAAAATCATATATAGAACTCTATTCATAAATTTTAAATGTAGAATTTATTAAATTAGAGGTATTTAAAGATGTTAAAGAAAATATACTAATGACATTTAAACATGTCCTCTGGAATAATAATATGACACTTCTGAAAAATAATTTGACAAATAAAATAGTAGCACCACCTATAAATGTATAAATAAAATCTATGTAACTTATAAATTAGAATGTGATATATTTATTTCTGGGAATAAGTAACTAATTTTACTTAAAAATGATATATTTAGGTTTTTTAATTTTTAAACTCATAAATAATTTTGGAAAATTTTACAATTAACAAAAAAATTTAATTGAAAACAAACTTTTATAAAATATTTCAATAAATTACTATTTTTATCATGTTATTATCATATTATTTTATATTAACATAATTAATTTTTTAAACTTTTATAAAATCTGTTATAATTTCAATATCAATATTTTCAATCTAAATGTTGATGTTAATACTAAATTTAATTTTCAATATTTTTAAAATAATAATCATAATATGGAGTAAATTTTCAAATTTTAAACAGAAAAAATGGTTATTGTGAATGAATGATATTTTAATAAAATATTTGAACATTTGGTGAATAGAGAAATACATTAACATGTGGTCTTTAAATTATTATACATTTATATGGATCAAAACATCATAAATTTTTCAATCACTATAATCTCTTACTATCCTTCATTATTTAAATATATTAAGTTATAATTCAAAAATTATTCATTTAAATTTTCCGAAATAATAAAATAATGAAAACCATAATTAGAAAACACTCCTCTACTCCCCTATAAATATCACCCCTCAATACCTCTTATCCTCACATCCTCCAACCGTTGAAAATTATCTAAATACTTCCCAAACAACTTCCCAATAATCTCACCTAGACCATGATCATTTTTTAGAAAAAAAAACCCAATTCCCCTAAATGGGTTCTCATGGAAAAAGATTAAATAGGTTAAATAATCATTCTTTGAATTTAATTTCATTTTATGCTCGTTTATTTTCATACTCTCTCCTCATCTCCCTCTTTCCAAATGGTATAATAAAACCAATTAATTACATATAATGAAATTTTATTTTTATAATTTATTTTACAATCAGCAAACACCTTATTCTCTCCCTTTAAATAAAAAAATTTAACCTTCTACATGCGGTATTTATTTATAACCATTAAGGTGGAAAAGTTTCCATATCCCTTGACCACTATTAATGATCGTTTTAAGAGATTCTTAATAGATAAAATATATTTTAATATGTATATTTTAAATTTTAATGTTCTAGAACTAATATTCATATATAATACTAAAAGATAAACCAAAACGAGTTCTTCATGATCGAAGCAATTCCTAAACTAACGAAAACAATTATGTTAATATTTATCTAAAGATTCATCAAAATACCATATAACCAAATTCCTTACAAGATAATTTAAATATTTTTAATACAATTACTACCGTATGGTAATATTATGGATATTTATCCACTTTTGACAGGATCTTCAATTCATCTATTCAAATGAACTGATCCATAAAATCCAGAATAGTTACACTACTGAATGGTAAAATTAAACTCTATTATAAATAAAAAACCCCATAAATTAATGTATATAGAATATTATGAGTTAAATGAATTTATAAAATGTTATTGTAATGCCCTAACCCCAGTTACCCAGATTCGGTGAATTATATTAACACATTGGCATGATTACAAGGAATCATGTCCCAAATGACCTATTAGTTTAGCAGTCTTGGAAAATAGATTACATACATTAACGTTACATTACACTTCATAACATACTAAACAACACAAATAATCCTTTATGAATGCCATTATTCCCTTTTCTTAACCCTTCTTATCAATCACAATATACTTCATGGAATCCTGGGAAAAAATAAAACATAGAAGGGGGTGAGCTCAAATGCTCTGTAAGGGTATGAAAAATAGAGGAAACTTTCATAAATAAGCATAAACATTTAAGGTAATTTATAACTAAAAAAACCCTTTTAAACTTAAAATTCAAATAGAATGGAAAAAATAAAATCAAATAATGACATTTAATTATTAACATGGATATTCTACTAATCAAATAATCACATGTAATATCAACAACCACTTCCATAATGATGGATTGCATAATGCCATACTATCATTACCACATAGCCAAGGCCTCGTGCCAAGACTACAAATAAGATTTTTTCAAAGCCTTGTGCCAAGACACTAGCTTGTCTCATGAGACCTACTGATGCATCGAGGCGCTATAGCGGGATCCACCCGTCACATATTAAGTCCAATGCATTCCCATATAAAGAGGATTAATCATAACATAAACATTCGTATTAAAACTAGCATACGAAATGTAAATACTTCATCTGTAAACCATGAATGGGAAAAGAATAATACATCCACAGTCAAACACATCACAAAAACTTCAAAACAATATGGATGTTTTTTATCATAATAAATCAACTTCAAATAAACATAAAATCCATCAAAGGATGTTGACATAGATGAAATAAAAACTATTTGAGAGAAATATTTCTTTTTTTGAAATCATTTATAAGCCACACATTTATTAAGGAAATAATTTAAAAGAGAACTTTGGAATCAAAGTGTCCCATAACACTTCGAAACATTTGAAAAGAAATATCATTTAAAAACATTCATGTCCATATAAATAAATCCTTACAATCATTTTGAAAACATGGACATTAATTAAAACTGTTTAGAAATATAAATCATTAAAACATTTTAAATTAATTTTTTTTGATAAAGAGTACCTTTCAGAAATTCATAAAATATTAATTTTGAAATCTTTTAAAAGTCGCATAATTAAAAAATTAAACATTTACTTTGAAAATATTCTTATAAGATTGTATGGGAATATTCAATGGTTTTATAATGGCGGAGAATAGCCGCACCCGCTGTATAAGTTAAAAAACATTCTTACCTTAATTTTGTCGTAAAGGTTAAAAGCACCTTGTTTGGAAAACGACAGAATGATCCCTTTATAAACCTCTTATAAAAAGTCAAAAAAGGGTATAAATGACTTTAAACCATATTCATTGTAAATAGTAAAAATATTTTGAAATATATTTCAACGAAACATGGATGTGGATGATAAATAAATCCCAGTAGATTATTACGTATAAACAATCTTGGATAATGAAGAGATTGCGAAATAAACCATTACCTTGTACTTTTCCTTGGTTGGGGGTAGGTTAAACTCCTGTATAATGGTGATATAATTTATATTAAATGATACAAGAATCATATACAATAATATTATATCACATATGATCTTTTAATATTGATTTGTTAATAATATCTTAGTATTATCATTGTTTCAGGTGTTAACTTACTCATTTCCTTTTATATGTTTTGTTACGTAAGTCATGTTTTTCATGGATAGGTTGCATCCTAAACATATCCAGAATGATATCAAGTCCTTAGATACTATTATTAATCATCAAATCAGATTTAGACTTTAATGGATACAATGGAGAATGAATCTCATCGCGTTCGTGGAGACGGTAGTCCGTACATACGCACCAGCGATAATATCATTCTTTTGATATTAAAATAATATATAATTGGATGGTATATCATATATACAGAATCATTATCATGTTTTATTTATTATTTACATGAATTACACATCATTATTATACCCATCCAAATAATAATTTATTGTACCATATTTATAATAATATCACAGTATATATAAGATACTGGAGTTATTATTCTAGAATGGTAATATCAAAGGAAGAAGAAGTGGAAGAAGAACGGAACTTGGAAAAGGGTGGTGAAATCATTACCTGTTCTTCGGGTTCTTCCTTTTGATTTGATAAAATGGGATAGTAGGTTGGATTTTTGACTAAAGAAAGGCCTCTTAGAAGAATTTAGGGAAGGTGAGAGAGTATTTGGGCAGACTGTGGCCAAACCAAAATTCTTTTAAGGTGTGAATTAAAGAGAAGGGGGGTTTCCCTTTTATAAGAGGGGTGAGGGGAACCTTTGGAAAAGCTAGAAATATTATATTATAATAAATTAATATCAGTTTCTAATAGTTCCAAAGTGTATTATTTAATTTCTAAGGTCGGTATAGGTCGCAAACCTCTCAACCAACAGAATTTAGACAGGTTTGGGTCATTATACTAACCTTATCTTAAAGTATTAACTCTTAGTTAATTAGTTTAACTTTTACAATGTCTCTTTGTATTTTTATATTATATGGTTAATAAACATACTATATTCATCCAAGTGACCCCCAAATGGTCCGTTAATGATAAAAAAATCATTATATAAGTCTCTTGGCCGAACTTTAGATTTTTAGGAATTTAATATCAATTAATAATATAATATGTGTTTCAAAAACTCTTTTATGTCACTTTTGACACTATTAAATAATTGATTTTTGTAAAAATCATAACAGAATGATTACATCAAAAAATGTTAATTACATCATTCCTAAAATGTCATATTAACCAATAAATTTATTTTAATTAATAAAAAGTCACAAATTATATTTATTTGGGTATCTAAAATATCAATCATTTTAATTTTTCACTATTATGGTAATTACTGCATCACCAATGTGTCATAAATAAATTAAATTATTTAATGTCTAAAAATTATGAATAAAATACCATTGTGTAGGAACTCTTGTTATCTTTTTAAATAATATTTATAGTCAAAAATCCAACATATATAACCCTATGTAAAAATTGTTTTTCTAAAAGATATATTCTTGTGTCATTTTTGTATTCATTTTAACTTAATTAAAATAAAGTGTCCCTATCACTTATAAGTGGCACCATGGGGTCCCAAAATCGACCCAGAGATTCCCATGGTCGTAAATGTATCAACCAATAAGTTTAGGACACGTTTTAGGGTAATTTGTTATTATTATAATATTATTTGTAACCCTTATTTACCGGATTTACCCTATAACCATGGTAAATATAATATTTACCGAAGTAATTATTCAAAATGTCTAAAAATAAAAGTTACCTATTTACAAAATTTCAAAAATCTTGATTCCAAATATGGAATACATTTTTCCCAATTCAAAACATAGAAGTGGGATAAATTTATTTAAATTAATTCCCGTTGTCAAAACAAAAAAGCTTGTTTTTAAGATATAATAACAATCAAAAGATTGCTACTTGTTTATGTTCAGTTTAATTGTAAAATTATTTCCAATGACCATCATTGTATTAAATGGTAAAAATGTATTCTAAATATACTTTAAAACCACTCAATTTAATAATTTATCACTATTAATTATTTTGATTAAAAAAATTTGTTTTAAATTAAAATTTATTAATTTTCACTTTTCATCAAAATATTAAAGTTATACGAAAAGTACCAAAATTTCACCTTAGGCTAAATTCAATACTCTGAATCCAAAAATGAAGTCGAATTTGAGAGGTAAAATTTCTATAATTTTAAAATGTAGGTATTACTATTCATAACAGCTAATTTGATTAGTTGTGGTGTGTTAGAACACAATGTTGCGTACAACACACGCTATCGCATTATTCAAAGAGAAGCGTACCGTAGAAGCTTGGGGTGTTAAATTTTAAATTTTTTATGTCCCCATTATAATGAATAAATTTATTTATTCAAATTGAATATATAAAAGCTTAAAATATTGGATTTAAAAAGGAATCACTATTAAAGTCAGTAAAATTGCATTTTTGAAAAATACTACTTTTATCTGAAAAAAGAATCTGTTCTAACATTATGTCTAAGAAACTCATAATATGTATTATAAAATTATAAGGATTATATAAAGATTAAAATTTAGTAAATACTATTCATAACCACTTTTGAACGTCTTGTTTTGGTATGTCATGGTGCGCTTTAACTCGGTGTTGCGTGTAGTTCAAGTTATTGAATTATTTTGAAGAAATAACACACTATGAAATCATGGGGTGTTAAAGTAATGGATTTTATAATTAATGAATTTAATTTTATTATGCATGATATTAGAGTGAATAATGAATTATAACATAATTTAAGGGGATTCTTGATCCCGGATCTCTACCTCGTAGGGTCTTCCATATTTCTCTACATATATAATATGCATGCTCCCTGAATGTTCCTTAAATATCTTTCAATTTTTCTTTCATTTTGTTTTATAGAATATACTTTCTTCAACTAAAGGTTTATGACAAAAGAAATGAATTTTCTAAATGAACTCTTCAATCTTAAAACACTAGTTTTTATTCTCATGTAATTTTTTATTATTCACTCAATATTGATAATCCTTATACCAAGTATGATACTCCATTATTATTTTTGGAATAAAAAATGTATGTTTTATGAAATTTTCCTGAAACCCATTTTCTATAAAAGGTGTAATTTGTTAAAAAAATTGTTATGTTTTTTATGATGAATGCATGATTGTGTAAATGTTTTGATGCGACCAGTGAACATGAAATTTTATAGCACTATAAAGAATTTGTTAATTGGATGTACCACATTAGATAATATGAAAGATGTTTAAACATTTTCATATATATTTTCATTGTGATGATGTTATGATGTTTTATATATTTTATTCATGAACATGATGCTATCATTGTTCACAATTGTGACCGGTAGTTGACCACATGGACGTGATGCTACGTTTTTATGCATTGCCACATTCCATACCATCATATAATGTTTTCTACCATGATTATAATTATTATTATCACCCATGATATATTGAGTTATGTCATTACTTATCCATTAATAGGGATTTTTTCTCACCAATTTCATTTATGTATATCTTTAGAAGACTGCTTGTACTACGGAGAACAGAAAGGCCAATAAGATGGTATAGAAGAAGGAAGTAAATAATATTTATCCTTTATTCAATAAAATTTAAGTATGATCCTACGTTTCAAAAATAATAAACCTTTTGATAGTGGTTATATATGAATTCATATTTTTTATAATTAATTTGAAGTAATTTTTTAGTAATAAACTCTAGGGTCATATTGTTGGACCGAAAATCACACCTCTATTCAATCCACCTAAATAAGCAACCATAGACAATAGCTTCAGATACATCCTAAATTAAGGAACATTAAAAACCATATTAACAGAAAATAGATATAAATTCAACATCAAGATCATATATTATTCATGAACATTAAATTATATAGTGATTGGTGGTACAAACCTATATGTGGATGGAAATATTTTCCCTAGCCAATCATTAAATTTTCATAATCAAAATAATTCACTATATAAATTCATATAAACACTATCCAAATAATTTTTTTTCATTAACATTTTTAATGTGGCCTAAAAATATCAAATGATATACATTCATGACGCGCATTTTTTATTTTTCTTCTTAAAAGGCAAAAATAAATAGTAAAATAAAACCATAATTGAGGATTTAATATATATATTCATCTACATAATGGAAGAGATAGTGGAGAACATTTTCATGGAGGTTCACCTAACAAAATACACACATTTTATGGATGTGGTCTGATAAATTTTTATCAAATAATAGTTTCCATCTTATGTAATGTCCCTCCTCTTCTCTGGATAATTTAATTTTAGATTTTCACATTCATTAACAGAAGAAGTGTGTTTAACACTTTCAATAACACATATATCTTGACCATAATCCTTCAGACTACCTTAATATCCCATCTCTTGGTTTTCCATCTTCATCATAAAAACATGATTCTCTATATTCTTCGTCTCCTATACATGTACAAGATTGATCAACTTATCACAAGACCAATTAATAATAACATTTATAACAGTACATTTATCCTCATATATAGATTTCACTTTACTGAATTTCAACAAAATATTTAACTATATAAAAATATAAAAACATAAATTTTTTCTTTTTACTGAATTATGAAAGGAAAATCCTTTTCTAGACCAATAATTTCATAATGAATGAATCCATACCATTCAAGAATATTTAATTCACTTATATCTACATCATAACTTCTATTCCATTACCTTAAAATATATAATGCATTTATGACATGAGATACAGTAATAACTCTAAGGAAATAAATTCTTGGCCAAAATATAAAAAACATTAAAAATTGCAAATTTTCAATATTGGAAATTTAAAATATTTAATATAATGTGAAATCATTACAATAAAAAAAACATTCAATAATTCAGTCATGTGTTATACGGTGACTCCAGTATCAATGATGTATTACAATGATTACTCAAAAATTTCAAATGGGAAAAATAAAGGGATTATCAAGGAATGTAAAACAAAACACCCCATATACTAAAGGTTTCATTATTCTAAAAATCTAGAACAACCACTTTGAAAATATACATTAGTGTAAAAGGAAGGAATATAGATAACATATGGTTAAGGGAGGGTAGAGGAAAAAAATTAAAACCCTAATAGATTATTTTATGTGGCTGTATCAATAAGTGATGTAATTGGCAAAATAAGTGGATAAAAAGGATAATTATATTTGTGATAAATAATATCCATGAAAATTATTGCAGTGATGTCATCATCAATAAAAAGATACACTTATTACTTTTAGAAACTGAACTAGCACCACTTCAACACTATGTTATCCATGTCTACTAATCATCACTATTGCTTTATTCATTTAACTGCTGATGCAATTTATACTATGTGGTCATACCCAATCCAAGGACACCTATTAATTCATTACGATTTGATGATGACATTAATAAAATAAAACAAAACGAGGAAGGAAATTTTTGATGATATGCAATGAAACACACTATAAATCATTATGATATTGATCAAATGCTCCCATGGAGTGTTAAATGGTTGAGACTGAAATATTTGAAAAGATTCTATATATTCTCTGGAATTTAATATAAATATTAAAAATTGATCTCACACATCTGAACACATTTGGAAGAATCTATGTTAGAATCAAGCAATACTAATAGGGAATGTTAAGTGGAAGGTAATTGGGTGAGGTTTATTATGCATGTTTATAAAACAAATAACTCCCAAGATAACCTAAACTATGAGAATTATATTTATTTATCTACTTATTAATATTTTTAAATTAATTATCATTAGACTAAAATTTATAATTTCCTGGGTTTATATTAAATTTGTTAAAAAATTTAAAAAAATTTGTTTTTTGATTACTATATAAAGAAGAAAAATCATAAAATATCACTTTTTTAGATTTATTCTCGAAAATAATATTATTTGATTGGGGGTGCCATAAAACTATGATTTGAAATATGTAAATTTATGTTCCATTAATCATGTTGTTTTATTACATAAAGAAATATAGCAATGTCTTAATGAACATATGTTTTTTTAAATATATAATGATATTTTTTTTACAGAAAATATTTATATAGATTCCACGAGATCATGTTAGAAATATTAATAAAAATACTAAATGTTGTGAAATAGTTATTTTATATAAAAAACAAAAAATTGTAAACTATTCTTTAAGACAATATATTTGAATTAAAATAAATATTTATTTCCAAATAATATTAATGAATATATTTTTAATAGAACAATTTACCTATTTAAAAATAGATATAAATTCCTCCACACACCTCATAAAATAATATTTTCATTAAATCCCAAAATTATGTTTATAAATAATTTTTCAAAATTTTTTTTTTCTATTTTATTAAAAAATTAAAAATATATTCGCCTCTAATTATATAGAATTGTATAAAAATTATTTTTTCTGGCATCAAAATTTTAAAAGGTCATTTTGTAAAAATACAATCTTCTTTCTTTTTTCAGAACTGAATATCAAATCGAAATTAAATTTTAATTTATTTCATAACATAACACAAATAGAAAATATTTTGTTCATCATTTAAATTCATGATTTAATAGTAATTTTTAAAGGAATTAAAAGTCATTTATTTTTTTGTTTTATATAAATAAAAAATTATTTGTGTTAAAAAATTAGTGTTTTTTTAAAATACCGCATGTATATGAATTCCTCGCTTGTTTCATTCTGCATAAATGTTTTACATTAATCTTCTTGATTATAATCCTATATAGTGGAATTAATTTTTTAATATTACTCACTTTTTTCATAATTTTCACCATATATTAAAAATTAAATGTATATTCATTTTTAATAATAATTACCAATAATTTCCCATAAAAAATATAGATTCATGAATCCCAAAAGGATATTTATATAAGAAAACTGGAAAAAAGCCCTCATTACAACACATATTTTTTGATGAAATTGAAAAACAATAGTAAAATTCATAATAGATTTGTTCCCACTCAGATGATTTTTAAAAACAAAAAACCCATGAAAATGATAGTAGTTCTATTCATTGAAAAATCTCGTTGTATAATTGGGGATTCCCATCTTCCAATCATTAAAATAAAAATTATCTTTCTCCTTCAAAATATCAATCATCAGTTATATTTTCTTTTTATGCTAAAATTTCGTTAAATGACATAAATTATAAATTACCCTTGATCAAACACCACTCCAAACCCAATTAAATGATTCATGTAGCTACTAAATATTGGACTATGAATGTGAAGCATTTAGGGGCACTATTATCATCATATTATTTCTTTCATCTATCATTTGTGTTAACTATGGGGGTACCAAATGGTACAATGGAGTGGTGTTAAACCAGAGTAATCACTGATAGACCATCCCTCTTCAATGCAGATTGCTAAACTGAGTAGACGGAGAGAGAGAATGATATTATCAGAAGTGATTCTATAGTTGAAGCTATTATTTTGATCAATTTATTTTGTTCTCTTACCAGAAGGATACCACTAGATGACTTAGATGGATCCATAAGATTGAATGTAATCACTCTAATCGAATCATCCCCTTAATGATGGTACAATGGTGGAATCAAATTTTCTATTTTAGTATAGTGTAATACATCTTCATAGAAGCATGGATCCGATTAGAATTGAACACAATAAGATTACCAGTTGATTAAAATTACCAAGACTGCTAAAATTTTAGCTAGATGAACTGAGTATCATGGATTTCATCATGCATGATTATGATGATATTTCACAATAAGCAGTATAGATGGATATTTACGGACAATATATGGTATGAGAGGAGCCTACTGGGAAACCGTTGGATATACAATACAACCTGATGGATTTTTATAATTCTCATTGTGAGGTGAATAGAATATTTGGGGTGGGATTTTACCATTAAAATAATTGGTTGAATATCAAATCATATATACAAATGATTTACTTTTTCATTTAAGTCGATGCATCTAACAAACAAACCATGAATCTCTCCACCTAAATAAGAATCCAAATAGAATATCATATCAATTAGAACTAATTCATGGATATAAAAGCACAAAATAAAATAAAATTTATATAAACTAAACTACATGGCCATAACAAATTCATCCTTAAATAATTATTAAATTTCTAAAATCATGTGAATGGATTGGATAATTATTTTTCAACCGAAATCACTGAAGAGATATCATAATGGTTTTATTGAAATAAAAAAATGTTTCTATTAGTGGCATATATTATAAAATTATTTCATTAATTAAAAAAATTAGGATCAATTGGAATGATACTAATGAATTATTTTACATGGAGTTCACAAAATTTTTCATTCAAGTGATTGTTAGTGCGCATACAATAGCTGCAATACAAAATCAATTAACTTACACATAATGTCATGGAGTGGTGTGACAGAAAATATAATATAACTAGAAACATTTTAATAGTTCAATCCAAAAATGTCCATCACCTCAAAAATTCAATTATAAAAACATTATAAATAGCAAGAATATAATATATTATTAGGAACATTTATATTGAAAAACAAAACATGAAAATGATATCTGATCACTCTTTAGTTTTTATTATAAAATAGAAAAACGTAATTATATAGTAATATAAAACTATAATAGTGAAATGGTTTTATTATTTCAACACAAATAAGTAATACTTATGTATAAAAATACTCATGGAGGTCAACCGACCAAAATACGCGTAGTTTCATGTATTTGGTAAAACCATCATTTAAAAAATCCACATTATCTTCTTCTATCACATTCTTACTATTATTTATATATATTAATTACATGAATAAAACATCATTAATAGAATTAGTCTATTAAACACTATAACTCCCCCATCTATTGTTATGATTATCTGATAGAATACTAAACAAAATTAGTGTATTTTATTTCTATCTTCATCCACACAACATGTTTCTACATATTATCCACAACAGATTCGTATATAGGTAAGGCCAAATAATAAAACACATGATTTAAAATACCTTTCATAAAAGTTATTGTATCATATTCCATGGAATTAACTGGATAATAGATCAACTAATTAGTTGCGGAGAAAAAACAGATATACATCCCTAAAATGATTATAATAATTTATGATAGTAGAATCCATTTTTAGAGTAATATATTCAAGAGGAATGGATTCCCCCAATTCATGAATTTTGATATCACATATTGCAAAATATTAATAGAATTTCCATTCTCATAGTAAATACAATGGAGCTATGGAAATGGTGAATTTCATAAATGCAATGAAATGATTTATTTGAAAAAATAATGATAGGGAATTTTCAGAAACATGAATATCAAAAACAGTAAATTTAAAAGATTTAATTTCATGTAAAATAATAATATTCATATAAAAAATTAATAATTCAAATTTATGTGGTCATTAAAATCCATTGTCAGGGAAGATTCATAATAAATCCAAAAAATATATTCAAAAAAACATAAACAGATTGTAAAAAAAAAGAACATCCTAGCATAATATATATCTCATTTGGCCATTAATCAACAATATTGATTTTGAAAATATATGTTATTGTTAAATGAGTAATGTAAAGAGCAAAAACTTAATTGGAGGTAGAGATACCATAATAAAAAATACACGTGAACCTATTTTCATAGAAGTATCTCTAAAATATGAAATAGGAAGACTAAGATAATATCCATGATAATAGATTTCTAAAATAATAATCTTCCTGACCAATAAGGTAGTTATTTCATAATCAACCATAATCACAATCTGACCTTCAAGAAACCCATCTGATAGTACTTCCGCATTTAGATATTCATGTGAACTCATCATCACCATCATGTTTGTATTAACGAGCAAAGGTGGTTTCTACAATTCACTAATTCTTAAACCCAATCATTTTATTTACACCCTACATTACTATACGATTTCAGGAAAAAAACCAAATAATCATTAAATTTTTTTCCAATAAACATCAAAACACACTTGAAATCGTCATTAGTATGGAACCAATGTTCTGAGGGGGAGTTCAATGACTATGATTGAATTTTGCGAAATAAATTCATTATATTATCAATAATTTGATTTAATTATAATAAATTGATCGAACTCTTTCAAAAATATTTTGACGAAGTTATGGGAGTATAGACTAAGAATAATAGGGTAGGGGATGATGATAGCAATTAGTGTAGGAATATAATGTGTGGTACAGAAAAATGATTCCCAACCTCACCTAAACTATGAGAATTAGATTTTTGTATTTATTTATTATTATTGACTTATAACATATAATTTACATTAGTTCACATATTTCAAGGGTCCATGACAAAATAATTTTTTTTTAATATTATGTTTTTTTTATAATTTTATTTGAAATAACATGAACTAGAAATATTAATTTTGATATGTAGTCATAAAAATAAAATAATGTGACGAGAATTCACTAAAACACTTATTTGATGTATGTAATTTTAAAAATAATATATTATCTTTATTTATACCATAAATAAATAATTAAATTATTTATTTTAATGAGAAAATAACTTTTTAAGAAGGTAATAAATTTTTTCATAGAGGAAATGAATAAGGGTTTATTGAGAATATTTAAATCGGAAAAAAAAATGTCTTGAAAAATTTATATTAATAAAATATTTTGTTAAAAAAACCTAGAAGAAATTTATTTGATTTCTTAATTTAAATGATTATAATATAAGTAAATTGAATATAATTTTTTGAAAAACATTTAATATTACAGTATATTAATCATACCCACCCAAATAATATATTACATTCAATCCCAATATCGGTATAGAAAAATATTATAAAAACTATTTTTTATTTTTAAATTTATTAAAAAATT
The DNA here is from genome assembly GCA_963277665.1 of Viscum album. Classification (NCBI taxonomy): domain Eukaryota; kingdom Viridiplantae; phylum Streptophyta; class Magnoliopsida; order Santalales; family Viscaceae; genus Viscum; species Viscum album. The sequence continues at coordinate 558,989,013 of OY728147.1, read as the reverse complement.
TATGAAATTTTATATTATTTCAGAAAAATGATTTTAAACAATATTTTTTCTATCATAATAAATATCATCCTTCGAGGTCTTAATCATAAAAAAATCTTCAATAAATATTTTAAAATTGATTATGTGATTTAAATTTATTTTCAAATATTTCTTTTTATAACTTAAATTTAAAATATTTTGTACTTATTTTTAACTCATGTTTTAATAGAAATTTTTAGTGATCGAAATTTCACTTATTTAATAAGGATAAATTGTAAAATTATACTTTACAAAATTAATTTTTTTGGATTTAAAAAAAATAATGAAAAGGTATAGGATAAAGTAATATTTATCTAAATGTGTGAATCCCAATCATAAAAAAATCCGTTATCTAAAAACATCTACGTAGACATTTTAAACTGAATAAAGTTATTATATATTTTATTAATAATATATTTAGTTTTTTCCTTATGTTTCTAAATAACATAAGTTTAAAATGTATTTAAATTAGAATTATTTTAATTTAAATTACATACATTATAATAATTATAAAAAAAGAAAGAAAACACTCATTTTTATAATACAGTGGAACTTAACATCCCTTCAATGCTTTTCAATATCAAATTAAGGATTATATTATATCAATGTTAGAATAAAAATATGTTAATTGTAATAATTCGTAATTAATAATACATATTTTGTAATATAACTAATAAATACAAATGCAAATAATAAATTCTCAAATAAAAAACTTATTCAATAATAAATCAAAATTTTAAAATAATTAATAACTAATCCACACCCACCCTAAAACAGATTGATCTCAACACCATTTATAAGTAATTTTCATCAATGTTATCAATGTTTTATTTGGATTATTTAGTCTTTCTCACATATAAAATGAGACCATTTAACTCTTTCTTTTCTCACATAATGAACTAACTACAACACATTTAATTTATAAAAATAGTTAATAGAAAAATACATTTATTAAATACAATTAAACAATTTCGGAATAAAATTTGGTGAGATAAGGAATAATGGCTTTCATTAGTGAATATTAAAAGACACAATTTCTCTATAATCATGATATTTATAATACATTCATCTTCTATGTAATGAATTCCAATTGTCTAATCCTAATCCATTCATAGGACCATGACTTCAATGATTATGAAAACTCCTCCAATATACCACTTATTGAAAATGACTTTCAATATCACTACGTTCTGAGTATGTACCTACATATGACTAATTTCCCTCCTTATTTCGTGGGATGTACATAGGATCAATCAATTTGGGGGACTTCATATCACCATTATTTGGTTAATTATGATGTTGCAAAAAAATTCATTATGTTTTTCTTACAGCTCAATGAGACTTGATGATGAAACTTGCACCTCATTTGAGTAGCCCAGTTATTATCTAGAAGGTAAAGGGGTATACCTGAACCATATTTTCCTTCTGCTAATTTTAGACAAGTCCAAAATATTTTTTTCAATTCTATGTATCATACCATTTTGACACTTCCATCATATATAATAGAATTGTATGATGTATTATTTCTATATTTTGGATCATTTCCAATCATCTAATGTGGTAAGTAGTTAATTCCTTGTCATTTTGTTCACCCAATCAACGGTCTGAGTCATGTTCCTCAAGACATGATGAATCATCCAAGCCATAGGAGGGGGATCTCCTTTCTCCACTCATATCCACCTATATATAATCCAAAACTATAAGTGATCTAGATCCATATGTAATAACATATTTTGCCTTCAAATGTCATAATTTCACAGGAGAATAAACATTCAACATTTGGTTAAATTCATGATCAATTGATATATATAAATATAAACACAATTATATTTCATTTATATATTTATAAATATAATTATATACCTTTATAAAGATATTTTTAAATTCATTATTCAATTATTTTTTGTGCTTTTAGATATAAAATTTAAGCATATTTTCTGATATATTTATATTTATATACATTTACACACATACACACATATATGTTGTTTTTCTATACAGATGTTTACAATAAATTTTATATTCTGATATATTTTTTTTGTAATTTATTTATATGTATTTATTGTCAGTATAATTATATATGATATTTAATGATAATGAAAAAATAGTAAAAATACATTTATATGTGTTATATTTTCACAATATTTACAAACACATACACCTTTATATACAAAAATATTTACGAACACACATTTATATTGATCACTTAAACAACTTTTTTTCACATATATGTATTTATTTACATATATTATAATATAAAAAATAAATTTATATTTATTTGGATATTTACACATATATTTATATAAACAATTTTTTGATATATGTATTTATATATATTAATATATTTTTGTTAGGAAAATAAATTGGAGAATTTGTTATTTAAATAATAATACTAATAATAATAATAATTTATTTTCATATGGTTTATATGTTATAAAATCATTTTTATATAAATATGATGAAATTATTATTTGTACAATTGATATAATTAATGTATATTTTATTAATAATAATTATACAATATGAAATATGATAATAATAAAACACTATTAAATACATGTGGAAATAAAATTTGAACTAAATATAGTCTCCAACATTAAAATACTATATGTTTCTCTTAATGATGAAAAAATTCCCTCGAATGTTTATATATTGTGGTATCCCAAATAACGAAATTTTGTGAATTTTGAGCCACTGTGGACCTCTAAAAAACATTTTATGGGGTCTTCTAAATCATTAAATTATTGATATTTTCTATATATTCAATTTTATATGTGGGATTGACCAAACAACACCAAAATCAATTGTTATAGTTGTTTGAAGTACTGGTCATTTTTCTATCTTATCTTTGATCATTCATTGATTTATTTAATTTTTCTATCAAATTTTGATGTGATGATAAATTCATTATAAATATTATGAAATATTATATTAATTTAATTTATAAATATTTTATAATCAATTTTTCATTTAATATCTTATATATTAAGTTTAAATGAAATATTAAATATTATTTAAATCATATTTCATATGATATATTATATTTATATAAACAAAATATTGTTATATATTAATATATGATTAGGAATTGTATATAATTATATATTAAATATACCCATTATCATTGCAAAAATATCACAAATAATTTTCACCGTTTATTAATATTAATAAATGATAACAAAGGGGTCATTATCAGTGTATGAAAAAACTATGAAAAATAGATGCTTTTATAAGGGTTTTTTTATCATTGGTAATAGATTACTCTTTATCAGTTTTTTTTGTAGTGATAAATTTTTTTAACATTGGACACACTGAAATCTATAGTAATTTGACTCGAACCCTATACATTTTAATGGCCCCAAAGAACTCACCTACCCCCACCCTTGTCCGCACTACTCTTGTATTCATGTGTCATGAACATGTGCCGCTACCTTCATATAACTGCATTTTCTCTCTTCTTGTTTATATTATCCATAAAGGGGAGATCATGATCGTAACTCTATTATGATTCATAATTATAATTTTTCATTAATACCCATGTTTTCCTTCAACATCCCAGTTATATAATCAATATAATTAATTTTCTATGATATAATAAATATGTTTTATATTTTAAAATATTATATTCATATTAAATATTTTTTGGGAGTCTTTGTGTCAAATTAAATGATTATGTAAAAAAATTTAAATATTGATATCATTTATTAAATATTATTTTATTAAATGATTTTATTTCCAAAAAATAAAATCATGAACCACATAAATCAAATATGGTCGAAGTTATCATCCATTGTAATTTTATGGGTGATTTTTTCGTCTATGTTTACACTCATATCCATTTAATATTGAAATAGTGTTTTCCATGATTAAGGTAAAAAAGATTAATGAAGGTGTTAATTAACAACATATAATTTTAAATTTAACAAAAACTAATTTAAATCACATTCTATGGTGTATTATATACTCTATAAACTTTTATATAAAATTCATGAATATTTGGATGAATTTAATTTCATAATGAATTTATTATATTGTAATCTTTTGAGACATTGTATTTCTATCCTCTCTGACACTTATTAAAATAAACCCATCCATTAATTTATTTACACCGTAGTAGTCCATATAGATTTATCAAAATCCTCAAAAATTATATACCATACATTCTTATACATGTTAAAGGGATTATTGTTACCAAAAATACCAATAGTATTGTCCTAAAGAGGATATCTAAATGAGACTTTTCAAAGATGTGGTAATCACCTTAACAAACCAATTAGTTATTAAATTGTTCATTCACATTAAAAAAATTGATGTATATATCATAAATTAATTAATTTAGTATCTTAAATATACTTAAATCATATTATGATTTTGAAGCCATAATTATAAACACTATATCTTAGTAAATGGGATGTCAAATTAATGCTTGTGTGTAACTACAACATAATGTCTCCACGTTGAGATACAATTCATTTCAAATCACCAAATTTTATAGATGGGTATTTTGGTTGTTTAAATATATATATATATATAATAAATTTATTACAAAGTTATTATTATAAAATTATAATATCCAACTTAAATTTTTTATTCAAATATGTTGGAAATTGATAATATCGCTCGTGCATATATATAGAATGGCACTTTCATGAAGCGACATGAATAATATTTCATTACACCTTACCACGACAATAATAAAGACATATTTTATCAATATACGTTCATTGTATGATATAGTAAGTATTACTTATATGTGGATAATTATTTACCATTATTTCATTCCATATGTCGAAAAATGTAGTCATCATTCATGGGTATGTATGTCCAATATATACAACAATAGTGAAATAAATTTTTCAAACCCAAAATTTTATAGAAAACTATGAATATTTATATAATTAATATATTTGATATTAATATAATTAAAAAAATTCCACATATCATGAAGCCATGATAGAAGTACAAAGATCACAACTTCCAACCTGAAATTGTCATGAATAATGAAAAAGTATTCTCTATTTAACAACAATTTTAGAAAGGTATAATTAATAAATGGTTATTGAAATTACCAAATTGGATCATATATGAAATTATAAGTATCTACATGAGTTTTTTAATTATTTATAACAAATTTCTATTTATTATACAAATTATTAGGGTGATTATGTATCAAGATGAACTCTATGTAAGGGTTTATTGTTACAATGTACTTATATTCCATGAATGTTTAATATTATGTTTACAATGATAAAATATTATTAATATAATCCCACGACATATAAAAATATTATTATACTCTTTATATTTATGGATAATACACGTGTTTCTTCCATTTTACTCATTTTGTGTACTCAATAGAAAAAAACAAATGTTCATAATGAAAAATACGTGTTATTTATCTCTACCCTCAAATAACTATTCTTTACATGGTAATGTAATCATAATATTTTTTCAATAATTTTCTTATTATTATCTTTAATTTGTTTGAGTTCTTTTTTACCCATGATATATTTTTTACATAATGGATTAAAAGGTTATTATTATGACTTTTTAATGGGTTTTGTCATTACAAAAGTGTTGAAATAAAGTTTTCTTGTAACTTATATGGAATTAACTAAATCCCACCATTATGAAAACTCATTGATTTGATGCCTCCCTAAAAAATATTCATAGTTATTTTCAATTAAAATGTTTTCTGTATTATTTTGGAATTTTTTATATTTTATGTGATATCGATGTAAAAAAAAGGTATTTTCCACAATAAATGTTTGATGTGTTATGTTAGAGGAAATTTTCATGATTAATGAAGTTACAATATATTATATAATAATTAATAAGAATATTATACAATAATATATTCCATATTATTTCTCTAGATGTTTTATATTTATGATGAGAATGTGTTTATGAACCTCCTCTCTATTCAAAATCATATTCTATGATGGAATTTTTATGAATCCCATTTCTTATTCCAGAGGTTCTGTAATAATTAAAATTATATTGATATATATTTTATTTTAAATTTATATTATATAATTACTATTTTATATACATGATACACTCATATATATGATATTCATTATGTAATGGGTGGGCACGAAACTATATAACCTTCTAATGGATTGGGTAAAGATGAATATCTCATGAGATAATTAAAAATATAATCAAGAGTGAACCCAAATAAGCAAGGGACAATTTCTTTTATGATTGTATTTAGTGTTATCTTTCACTTATAAAATGATTTCTGATGTGAAAAAAATACATTTTGAGTGTCTTAGAAATGATCCTTGATTACTAGTGAATTTGTTTTCTTTGGTTATTAGAATGCCACAAATATATGTCGCATGCCATTATTATCCTCTCATTACTCTTGTGCATTTATTTTATTATGATTAATTTCGTATAAACATATTTATTTTATCCATGACTCAATTTTATGATAACTAATATGAAGATTATAGTTTTTAAATGTTATTCTCAGACTAGCATACTATTATGTTCATGTTATTTACTGTTTATCATTGATACCACATGTGGTTTACACTAGCTGAGCATCTAATATCATCCACTTTTATTTTTCCTTCACCATGTTATGAATAATGCTATTATTCATGATATGCATGAGAAATTTTATTGTTATGAGGAACCTCATGGGAATTGATGTATATAACTTATGAAAATGTTTCATATTTTCCAATTTTTACAAATTTAAAATACCATTAGGAATCTAGAACTGATCATTATTTTATTTAATTAATATTCATTAAAAATATGTAATATATATTTTTTAAAATTAAGAGTCTCTATATTAGGTTTTATATTAATGATTAGCGGTCATTGGAAAATATAATGATAAATCTTATTGAGAATCCAAAAAATAATCCTATCTATAGGTTAACATACTATGTTATGGTAAATAAAGGATTATATTTTAAATATATTAATTTCTCTTTTATGATACCCCGTGTTGATCTAGTTTTGTTAAATAATAATATATTGGGTAAATAACCTTGAAAGTGTTTAGTCAGGTTTATCTGTTCTATCTTTTTGGTTTATGGTGAGTTTACCCAATCTATTCCCCAAGGTTACACTCTCAATGGATATGATTGTCTTAATTAAAATTTCATTTACAAATCGTTATGGTAGATTTAAATATTTTATGACCATTAATGACCTAGGATATCACATACTGAAAAGAATTTTTCACAATTTAGAATTTTATAAATTATTTTCCATTATTATTTGGTTTATGACTCTGATTATTTTTTCTCAATATATTATTTAATGTTTTAGTTAATTTGATGGAATAAAATGTAATCATGAAAATTATGATTGTTAAATACAATGAAATAATTATTATCTATGGGATTCAAATGGCATGGGATATATAATAAAAAATCTTATTACTATTAAGATGTAATATTATCAATTGTTGAATCATATAGACATTCTAAATTATAAATAGGTCCAACAATATTATCATTATCCATTCATAATGACACACTACTCGTCTTTCAGTTAGTCTTATTGTCCAATATTTTCTAAAAAATAGAACAACATCATTTAAATGTTATTATATAATCACTAGTTTTGAGAACATGACAAATTCATTTTGGTTGTCTGTCATTTTGAAGGTGTAAAATATAAATGGAGGAATGTTATCAAGATTTAGAAGAAATATGGTTAAATTGACTCTTTAGAGTGGGATGAGATTAGGATATTATTTTTAAATAATTGAAATCCTTTTATTAATTATAGTAATATAGAGAAGGAATTCCATGATCTATTTTAGAAGGATTATGAATCTTTTGATTATATGAGGCATATTTACTAGGCTTGTGAGTTATTCTTGTGGTTTTTCATTACAACATAAATGTAATATTTATTTATTATTCAGTAAAAAACATCATCCCAATGATCATTATTAATTTGGGACATCATTATCTATGATGAAATAGTTCTATGTGTTATTATGTAAGAATTAGATATTTGAGATACCCATCGTTCTCATCTTTTATATAATGAAAAAAATATGAACATAAATATAAACTATATAAACATTGATATAAGATGTTGAAACATTCATTTTGAATATATGTGTGATAGGAATCATTGAAAAAAATTTCATACGGGTATCCGTAAATGTATTATGGGTTGAAAGGAAGGCCATTGGGAAATAGATTATTGATATGATGGGAGGAAGATAGATAATTATGTGAATAAAGTGAATGATCCAATGATTACACCTCCCCAATAAATTTATAAAAAAATATATTAGTTTGAAAATTATTCTATCAAGTGCTAAAATATGACAGTTTATGATGATGATATATGTCATCAATATATTAATCCCAGAGGGAAAGGGAAATATGATGATATAAATATTTCTGACGAGGGGTACTATAAATACATGGTAAAAAATACACATAATATCCAATTTGGATATTAAGATATCTAATGTTTTTCTAGATGTACCCAATATTATATATTTGAAAATTCTGAAAAGAGTATCAAATTATATCCTCAATGATTATACATTAAAAAAATGAAACATCATAATGGCTCGATGGTTAAATTTGAATTCTATGATTATATAAACATCATGTTTCCTGGAATGGGAATCTTGAATATATTTTTATTCTCCCTCTAGTGGATTTGTATGTTATGTTAGGAATGGATTTTCAATATCTACAGAAATTCCATGTCAATTACTATAGATGGGTAGTCACATATGATATTTTGAAACCCCCTACAAACTTCTATTAGTGCGATGATAAAATTTTATCTACCTACGAATATCAAATGTTTCGTTTGTATCTCAGATTCTATTAAAAATATATTTTTTTATTAAATGTTTGGCTACAAACATTGTATTGATGATATCAGTACATCTAATGAGTTTTTTGATGTATTTTCAATATAATTCGATATTCATCAACAAAATCATGATGTTGATTTCTCAATAGAAATATTATACAGTTTTTCACCTATTTCAAAGGCTCCATATTTAATGGACCCAAATTGAGTAATAGGAATTAATGAAGAAACTTCAGGATAATATTTTAATGGGATTTACTCATCCATGATTTTAACTGTTGGATGATCATATTTTTTTTTCATAAAATGATGTATCAATGTCATCCATTAAAGATTATTTGAAACAGGAAAAAGATCACTTTTAAAAATATGTATCGTCTGACCCATATTGATGACTTATATGATAAAGTACATGAATCTCAGTATATTTAAAATATTTTACTATATTAGGGATATCAGCAACTAATGTTAGAGAATAAGGATATAACCTAATCATAATTTCATACAATGTACATAAACTGTGAAATATAGATATTATATTTGGTCTAACATATTCCCCCATTCTATTTATGTAATTCATTAATTGAGTCATTAGATACTATTTTGATCAGTTTTAGGTTGTATTTATATATTATCATATTATACATTTAAATAGTGAGGAAAAGAATAAAGATCATCATCGGATTGTAATGAATAAATATATGATGAAAATGTGTTTGAAAATTTAATGAAGTGCGAGTTTTTGAAGACAAAAGGTTTCTTTTTTGGGACATATATTCTCATGAGAAGTTATATATATGTATTAATCAATGAATAAAGTTATTTAATGTAGGAATAAACTAACCTATGTTATTTAGGAAAATATTTTCTCTGGTTTGGATAAATATTAACAATTATTCTTCATTAATTTCTCACAATTCACTATTATAATAACAATGTTATCTCACAAGGGAGCCAATTTTATTTGGACCGATGAATGTGAGGAAAATATTAAGAATATGGGGAGATATTTAACAAAGAAAATTTTTATTAAATTAACCTATAGTGAATAATGGTTTCTTATATTAACTAATGAATCAAAAAATATACTCGGATTTTCTCTCCTGAATAATGATACACTGATACCTTAATCTCCATGACAATTGATGGATCATGGGAAATGATTCCAAACTAATGATTTTTTTTGATGTGGTATTTTTGTATAAAATATATTTATTTTATAGATTTATTTGGAATATTTTGATATATATTATGATGAAAATGGTTTTATGATTATAATGGAAAAAAGAAGTTGAATATGCAACATAGAAGATGGTTAGTGTAGATTAAATGTTAAGAAAAATCAATATATTAATACCTTCAATAAATGAAAAAGGTGGTAAATGAATTGAGTTGAAGGGATCATGCTAGATTATCCATTGAATGGATAACCAGTGATATGATATTTTTATATTTTCCAATAATGTATTTAGAATTATGAAATTATGATTAGAAATTATATCTTTATCAAATGGGTGATAAACCATCTAACAATGTTAGAATTAATATGGTATATTAGTTAAATGTGGAACTATATAAGGAGATAAATATTAATGAATTAAAAATTGATTATGATGGAATAATAAGTTTTAGGAACCATTTAAGAGTTCCTTACATACCATATTTTAAGAAGGAATTGTTGGATAAGGCACATAATTCATCACTCTTTATTCTTATACGATGATAGAAGATGTATTAAGATTGTATTGTGTATTTCTGGTTGGATCGTATGAGTAATTTTGGGGCATAATATGTATACTGGTTCATGTTATTTTGAAAAGTTATGGTTATGATATAGAAAAATATCGGGATGTTACAACTATTACCCATACCAGAATGGTAATGGGAAATAACCATCATGGATTTTTTAATCAGAGTACCCAAAATTCAAAAAGGTCATTATGCTTTATAAGTTGAATTTGATCACCCTAATAATTCATTTCATAATATTACAAATTGAGATTAATTTATTCTTGAGCTACATTCTAGTATATAAATTTATAATGGTGTATGTTTTCAAGGTGTACAACATTCTGTTTTATTAGATTGTGATTCATGTGTTACCAAAATGCTAACGTAATGTCTTTAATAGGCTAGGGAGAGAAAATTATGTTTCAATACTAATTATCATTCTCTAACAAATGATCAGTATACGAGGATCATTAAAACCATATAGAATGTTATACAATCAAATTCAATGGGTTTTTATGGTTTTTGGGATCAACACATTCCACTAGTTGACATATAACAATATAATTCAATCGATTATTCTAGTGGAAAAAATAAATGCCTATAATGTTATAAGATCGTAAATCATGCATTTATCGTTATTATTGAAGAAATATAGATATTTAGAACAAATCTAGACATGAAAATTAAAGATATTGTCAGAGACATTCGACATCACATTATTATAGATCAGTATTGATATTAACATTATATTGATAATCATCATCATGATATAGAGTGCCTTATTTAGGAGAAGCCCTTTCTATGTATCTAAACATGGAATAATGTTTGGAAATTTTTTTTGAACGTAATATTGAGCCATAGGTATATTGGACCCTTCAAGATACTTAATTCAATAGAGAGTAACTTATCAATTAACACTTCAAGAGAACCTCTCTCATGTTATTGAGGTCATACACATTTCAATCTAAAGGTAGTAAAAAAGAGATCCTCCATATGTACTAAACTGATATATTATACCACTAGAGAATGATATATGCTATTAAAAATAATAAATTAAAAAATTACTGTAGAGTTAAATTGTTAGAGATATATACTACACACATGGTCAATGTTATCATGATGAATCAAAAATTCAAATATGTTTTTTCGGAACCCGAGACTGTAATGAAGAAGATATATACACTTTTTTATATCGAACTGAAAAAATTTATATTGTTAAATTCATTTTATTGTGGTTAGATTGCAGCACCCTGCTATTTTTTGATATATTTATTTTCAAATAAATTAAATTCTTTTGATAGCTAGTAATAGACGAAACCCATTGTCTAAATGAACTATAATATAATATACTATTATAACGTACCCATTAAATTAGAGGGTATGAATTGTAATAAATCAATTAAGAAATTCTAATAGTCTAAATATCTATAAGAAACATATTTGTTATTAATTTATTTAAAAAATTGAAATTGTTTTAACGTAAATATACTTTTTTATGAAGAAACTACTTTTTTTCAATATTAATTTTTCATAATAAATTAAATTAATATATATTGTTGAATTCGTTTAATAATATAGATATATAATATGTTAAAAAATATTTTTTAATGATTATCTAATATTTTTTCTCTACATGCGACTAGAATAAATTCAATGTTATATTTCAAATGTTATATCTCAAAAAATAGGATTTCATCGTTTGCAGCACAATTATTTTAAAAATGAATTTTCACCATCTATATAAATTGATTTAGGAAAAATGGATTCCATATTTGGAATGAGGATGTGTTTTTCAAAAATTTGTACCCATTATTTTTGGTTAATAGAAAAAGTATCTAATATAAATATTTTTCACCATGGTAGGGGTAATGGAGAAAAAATAGGAATAAATGTTTGAGTTAGAGATTTATAAATTATATAAGAAATTTTTTATCATAATGGATTAGATTATTCTATATGGTTCGTCCAATTTTCTAATTTTTGGTGTATATTTCATTGAACATTACCTTTATATTAATTTAAGAATGTATTAAATACAAACTATCACTATGTATAGTTAAATATCTCTTAATCATTGATATAATGATTAAATGGGGATATGATGGGATATAAATTTTTATTTGAATGATAATATTATTATTATCATTTTAATTTTTTCCAATTAATTATAGTTAAATAATTAAAATAACATTTTATACGACACCAAATTAGTATGAATTCAATTAAAATAAAAATAAAATTAATGATTTTAAAAATAAATAAAGTAATAAAATTTAAGTTAATTAGTTAATTATATGATTTTAAAAACCTATTACATCTTAGGAATGTATTAAAACATTATATAAATTTTCAATATTTTTTTTGTGTCATTAAATCCAAATAGATATATGATTTCTAAAATTGATATTATTGTTTATTTATAATAAATAATATGTTATGAAATAAATTATAAATCATAAATAATCATATATTTTTCAAATATAGGTGATTAAGTTTTATCATGTCAACCATTATCCATTTATGAGTCATTTCACCATTCATGGTGTCAATTTCAACCCTTTAAAAATGATATTGTTTTGTCCATTGTAAAGACAAAAATTGATTAACGAAGACATAAATATAAAAATCAGCATTAAAAAAGAAAAAAACCAATATAAATTTAATTTATTGATATTTTTGAACATAGACTCTTCATAGTCAAATTAGTGTTCATTTTTAATCATTTTTCAAGATAAATACATTATTATATTTTAGTATTTTATGATATTCCACGTTTTTCATATCACCCTCCTATAAATGGACACCCCTACATTCTATAAATTACCCCACATTGATCCATATAGATTGAAAAATATATATTTAATTATCGTCTCGTATTTAGTATCCCCATTCTATTGGTTCTGGAATCCAAGAAATAACAAATTAATTGTACTTTATAGGAGATCAAATTTATTTCATTCCATGAAGTGGAAATCATGATATCATATCACATTCTTTATAAATTTTTATTCACCACCTCTAAATATTTGTTATTTATCCTAATATATAATATTTTGTATCATAAAATATAATGAAATATAATTATGATTATGAAGCTGCCACTATATACTCTCTATCCAATCAAATGGGAAGTAAATGTATTCCTCATGCGTATGTATGTCCTATCAAAACCATGTTTTTGTACAATTAGTTTATCATAACCATCCCTTATGGAAGAGTTTTATGATGGGTTTTAATTTTTTTTATGATATTTATAACATAATTACCCCTATTAAATTATAATATCATAAATAAAATATTACATTTTAATAAAATTGATAATGTAAACATCACTCAAGTGTACGTTTGGACTAACATCTCAGTGATGATATTTGACTATAAAAGATAAACATTAACTGGATTATAATAAGTATGGATTGTAATGACTTGGATCTTTTTCTTTTTTATTATTATAAATTAATTGGGAAATATTTAAGACCAGTCAATAAGATGTTGTATGATTTCAAGCCCCATTATTCCCGGTAAAGTTCATTTAAAAATGATATGTTGTTAAAAGGGGATATGAATGTATTTTTAAAAAATTATAATAAATCCTAAACAAGTTCACAGTTCATAAATATGAGGGTATTTTTCCATTCATTGTAGCGACATCACTACTACAAATACGAGCATTAACAGCTCTAAAAATGGTTTTTAACAGCGCTAAAAAAGATCTATAAAGCTCGGCACTGATAAAGGGGGTACCCTTTATCAGCGCTTATTGAGCGCTGATAAAGGGGAACTTTATCAGTACTAAAAAAGTGCTGATAAATTAAACCTTTATCAGTGCTAAACATGCCCTGATAAAGGTAGACTTTATCAGCGTTCCTTTAGCGGTGATAAAAGCACAACTTATCATCGCTACAAAAGCATTGATAAGTGCCCTCTCCACTGCTACAAAAATATATGCAGCAACACACCTGAACACCTGCAAAAAAAATCATCATCTAAATAGGCTAATTAAATAAAGTATACCCATACAAAATTTGGTCAGAAATCATAAGATAATGAGACCATGTATACCCATACAACAAGTATACCCGTATACCATTAACACATAATTCATAAGTTATTTAAGTACATAAATAATTCAATTCAGAACTCAGGGGGTTGGGGGGTTGTTCAAGGGTTTGGGGTGGCTGTCCAAGCGGGGTAGGGGGTATCCGGGGGGCTTTCCAGGGGGTGGATGGTGTCCAAGGTGTCGGGTGGGCTTTATAGGGGGTGGGGAGTTGTCCAAAGGGTTGGATGTGAATAGGGGGTGGATTGGTGTCCAGGTGAGTGGGGGTGGTCCAGGGGGTGGATTGGTGTCTTGGGGGATTTCCAGGGTGTGGGCTGGTGTCCATGTGTCGGGGGGGCTTTACAGGGGGTGTTCAGAGGGGTGGGGGTGTCCAGGGGGTGGATTGGTGTCCTGGGGGTCGGGGCGGTCCATGGGTGGATTGGTGTCCGGGGGGGGGGGGGGGGGGGGGCTTCCCAGGGGTGGGATTGTTTCTAAGGTGTCGGGGGGCTTTACATGGGGTGGGGGTGTCCAGAGAAGTGGGGGTTTCTATGGGTGGATAGGTTTCCAGGGGTTTGGGGGTACATCATGGGTGGTTTGGTGTCCGGGGGGGCTTTCCGGGGGGTGGGCCGGTGTCCAAGGTATCAGGGGGGAGGGCTTTATAGGGGGTGGGGGGTGTCCTGAGGGGTGGGGGTGTCGAGGGGGTGGATTGGAGTCCAGGGGGGTGGGGGCGATCTAGGGGGTTAGTGGGGTTGACACATACACGTCACCAAGGACCGTTGGATTGTTCTTATAAAAGATCAAGGCATTCCGACTGCGTTTGGTTGGACTTTCATAGGTCAGTTGTATTTTTCAATTAAAATTGGGTCCATTTAAAACCATAGAGATAACATTTGAGTGCTAGTGGCCACAAAGTGCCTCATATTGAGGTGGGGTTTACTCGTACACATCACAAAGGACCCGTGGATCATTCTCCTAAAGGATCAAGACAATCCAAATGCATTTGGTCGGATTTTCATAGGCATGTTGTTATTTTCAATTAAAATTGTGTCCATTTTAAACAAAAGAGATAACCTTTGAGTGATAGCAGCCACACCCTGCCTTGGATTGAGGCGAGGATGACATGTACACGTCACAATGGACCAGTGGATCTTTCTCCTAAAGTATCAACACAATCCTAATGTGCATGGTTGAATTTCCGTATGTCGGTTGTTGTTTTCACTTAAAATCTTGTCCATTTAAACCAAAATAGAGTCCCTTTGGGTGGTACTAGACACACCGTGCCTCATATTGAGGCGGTGTTGACTTTTACACAACACCAAGGACCCTTGGATCATTCTTATAAATGATCAAGGCAATCCGAATGTGTTCGGTCGTGTTTTCGTAGGTCAGATGTTGTTTTCAATTAAAATTGTGTCCATTTTAAAGAAGAGAGACCCTTTGAGTGATTTCAGTCACACCATGGCTCGGATTGAGGTGGGGTTGAATCATACACATCACAAATGACACATGGATCATTATCCTAAATGATCAACACATTCCTAATGAGTTTGGCCAGATTTTTGTTGGTAAGTTGTTGTTTTCACTTAAAATTGTGTCCATTTAAAAAAAAGAGACCCTTTGAGTGGTACCTGCCACAACATGCCTCATATTGGAGAGTGGTTGACTTATACACATCACCAAGGACCCTTGGATAATTCTTATAAATGATCAAGGAAATCCGAATGCGTTTGGTTGGATTTTCGTAGGTCAGTTGTAGTTTTCAATTAAAATCATGTCTATTTTAAACAAAAGGGAGACCCTTTGAGTGATAACGGTCACACTATGCATCAGATTGAGGTAGGGATGACTCTTACACATCACCAAGGACCCTTGGATCGTTATCATAAAATATAAATCCAATCCTAATGCATTTTGGGGGAATTTTATATGTCCGTAGTTGTTTTCAAATAAAATTGTGTCCATTTTAATCAAAAGAGAGACCCTTTGAGTGGTACCAGCCGCACCGTGCCTCGGATTGAGGAGGGGATGACTCTTAAACGTCACTAAGGACCCCTGTATCGTTCTTATAAAAGATAAAGGCAATATGAATGTTTTTGATTGGATTTTTATAGGCCAGTTGTTTTTTCCATTAAAGATGTGTCCATTTAAAATAGAAGAGAGACCCATTAAGTGGTACCGGCCACACCATGCCTCAGATTAAGGCAAGGATGACACATAAATGTAAAAAAAGACATGTGGATTGTTATACTAAATGATCAACACAATCCGAATGCGTTTGGTTGGATTTCCATAGGAAAGTTGTTGTTTTCAATTAAAATTTTGTTCATTTTCAACAAAAGAAAGGCCCTTTGAGTGGTACCGGCCACACTGTGCCTCAGAATGAGGCGGGGATGACTCGTACACGTCACAAAGTACACGTGAATTGTTTTACTAATGGATCAACCCAATATGAATTCATTTGGTTGTATTTACATACGTCAGTTGTTGTTTTCACTTATAATCGTGTCCATTTTAATCAAGATAATCCCTTTGAGTGGTATCGGCAACAATGTGCCTCATATTGAGGCAGGGATGACTCGTACACGTCACAAATGACCCATGGATCGTTCTACTAAGAGATCAACACAATCCGAATGCGTTTGGTTGGATTTCCATACGTTAGTTGTTTTCACTTAAAAGTTTGCCCATTTTACACAAGAGAGACCCTTTGAGTGGTACCAGCCACACCTTCCCTCAGATTGAGTCGAGGATGACTTGTACACGTCACTAAGGACCCTTTTCTTGTTCTCAAAAATTGTCAAGGAAATCCAAATTTTTTTGGTTGGATTTTCATCAGTCAATTGTTGTTTTCAATTAAAATTGTGTCCATTTTAAACAAAAGAGAGTCCCTTTGAGTGATAGAAGACACACCGTGCCTCCAATTGAAGCGGGGTTGACTCATACACATCACAAAGGACCCTTGGATCTTTATCCTAAAGGATCAACACAATCATAATGCTTTTGGTCATATTTTCGTAGGTCATTTTTTGTTTTCTATTAAAATTGTGTCTATTTTAAACAAAAGAGAGACCCTTTGAGTTGTAGCAGTCAAACCGTGCCTCAGATTGATGCAAGGATGACTCGTGCAAGTCACAAATGACCCGTGGATCGTTCTCCTAAATGATCAACACAATCTGAATTCGTTTGGTTGGATTTTCGTACGTCAGTTTTTGTTTTCAATTAAAATTGTATCCATTTTAAACAAAAGAGAGACCCTTCTAGTGGTACTGGCCTCAATGTGCCTCGTATTGAGGCAGGGATGACTCATCCATGTCAACAAGGACCCTTGTATCATTCTCATAAATGATCAAGGCAATCTGAATGCGTTTGGTTGGATTTTCATTGGTCAGTTGTTGTTTTCACTTAAAATCGTGTCCATTTTAAACACAAGAGAGACCCTTTGAGTGATAGCAGCCACAATGTTCCTCGGATTGAGGCGGTGATGACTCGTACACATCAAAAATGACAATTGTATCATTCTCATAAAATATCAAGGCAATTTGTATGCGTTTGATCAGATTTCCGTAGGTCAGTTTTTGTTTTCACTTCAAATCTTGTCCATTTTAAACAAAATAGAGACCCATTGAGTGGTATCGGCCACACCGTGCCTTGGATTGAGGCGAGGATGACTCTTAAACATCACAATTGACCTATGGATCACTATCCAAAAGGATCAAGACAATAATAATGCGTTTGATCGGATTTCTGTATGTCAGTTGTTGTTTTCACTTAAAATTGTCTCCATTTTAAACAAAAGAGAACCTTTGAATGGTACCAGCTACACCGTGCCTTTTATTGAGGTGGAGATGACTCGTACACATCAAAAATAACTCTTGGATCGTTCTACTAAAGGACCAAAACAATCCGAATGCGTTTGTTTGGATTTTCGTACGTCAGTTGTTGTTTTCACTTAAAATCGTGCCCATTTTAAACAAGAGAGACGCTTTGAGTGGTACCGGCCACACCGTGACTCGTATTGAGGCGGGGATGACTCGTACATGTCACAATGGACCATTTTATATTTCTCTTAAATGATGAAAGAAATCCTAATTCATTTTGTCATATTTTCATTGGTCAGTTGTAGTTTTCAATTAAAATTGTGATCATTTTAAACAAAAGAGAGACCCTTTGAGTGATGGAAGCCACACTGTGCCTCAGATAGAGGTGAGGATGACTCTTAAATGTCACAAAGGACCCTTGGATCTTTCTACTAAATTATCAACACATTATGAATTTGTTTGTTTGGATTTACGTAGGGTAGTTGTTGATTTCAATTAAAATCGTGTACATTTTAAACAAAAGAGAGACTCTTTGAGTGGTACTGGTCACACCGTGCCGCAGATTGAAGCGGCAATGACTCTAACACGTCAAAAATGACCCTTGGATCATTCATCTAAATCATCAACACAATTTGAATGCGTTTCTTTGGATTTCCATATTTCAGTTGTTGTTTTCACTTAAAATTTTGTCCATTTTAAAAAAGAGAGACTCTTTGAGTGGTACCGGACACACCGTGACTCATATTGAAGAGAGGATGACTCGAACACGTCACCATGGATCCTTTAATTGTTATCATAAATGATCAAGGAAATCCAAATGCGTTTGGTCAGATTTTCATTGGTCAGTTGTTGTTTTCAATTAAAATTTTGTCCATTTTAAACAAAAGAGAGACCCTTTGAGTGATAGCAGCTACACCGTGTCTTAGATTGAGGCGGGGATTACTTTTACACGTTAAAAAGGACCCTTGGATAATTCTCCTAATGTATCAACACAATCCGAATGATTTTGGTTGAATTTTCGTAGGTCAGTTGTTTTTTTCAATTAAAATCGTGTCCATTTTAAATAAAATAGAGACCCTTTTAGTGGTAGCGGTTACACCATTCCTCGGATTGAGGATATGATGACTCATACACATCACAAATGACCCGTGTATCGTTCTCCTAAAGGATCAACACAACCTAAATGCGTTTGGTTGGATTTCCGTATGTCAGTTGTTGATTTCTATTAAAATTGTGTCCATTTTAAACAAAAGAGAGACCCTTTGAGTGGTATAGGCCACACCATGCCTTCGATTGAATAGGGGATGACTCATACACGTCACCAAGGACCCTTGTATCATTCTCACAAAATATCAAGGAAATCAGAATGCGTTTGGTTGGATTTTCATTGGTCAATTGTTGTTTTCACTTAAAATCATGTCCATTTTAAACAAAAGAGAGAACCATTGAGTGATAGTGGCCACACCATGCCTGGGATTGAGGCAGTGATGACTTGTACGCATTACAAAGGACCATTGGATCATTCTCATAAATGATCAAGGCAATCCGAATGAGTTTGGTCAGATTTCCGTAGGTCTGTTTTTGTTTTCACTTAAAATCATGTCCATTTTAAACAAAATAGAGACCCTTTTAGTGGTATCGACCACACCGTGCCTTTGATTGAGGCGGGGATGACTCTTACACATCACAAATGACATGTGGATCGTTCTCCAAAAGGATCAACACAATACTAATGTTTTTGGTTGGATTTATGTACGTCAGTTGTTGTTTTCACTTAAAATTGTGTCCATTTTAAACAAGAGAGCCCCTTTGAGTGGTACCGGCCACACCGTGCTTTATATTGAAAAGGGGATGACTCGTACATATCAAAAAGAACTCATGGATGGTTTTCATAAAGTATCAAGACAATCCAAATGCGTTTGGTCAGATTTCCGTACGTCAGTTGTTGTTTCACTTAAAATCATGTCCATTTTAAACAAGAGAGACCCTTTGAGTGGTATCGGCCACACCGTGACTCGGATTGGGTTGTGGATTACTCGTACACTTCACCATGGACCCTTTGATAGATCTCATAAATGATTAAGGAAATCCGAATGCATTTTGTCTGATTTTCATTGGTCAGTTGTAGTTTTCAAATAAAATTATGTCCATTGTAAACAAAAGAGAGACCCTTTGAGAGATAACAGCCACACTGTACCTCGGATTGAGGCGAGGATGACTCTTACATGTCAAAAAGGACCCTTGGATCGTTATACTAAATTATCAACACAATCTGAATGCGTTTGGTAATATTTTCGTAGGTCAGTTGCTGTTTTCACTTAAAATTTTGTCAATTTTAAACAAAAGAGAGACCCTTTGATTTTTACTGGTCACAGTATGCCTCGTATTGAAGCGAGGATGACTTTTACACGTCAAAAATGACCTGGGGATCTTTCTCCTATAGTATCAACACAATCTTAATGCATTTGGTCTTATTTATGCATGTCAGTTGTTGTTTTCACTTAAAATCGTGTCCATTTTAAACAAAAGAGTGACCCTTTGTGTGGTAACGGTCACACCCTTCCTCAGATAGAAGCGTGGATGACTCTAAAACGTCACAAATGACCCTTGGATCGTTCTTCGAAAGGATCAACACATTCCGAATGCATTTTGTTGGATTTCTGTAGGTCCGTTGTGGTTTTCAATTAAAATTGTGTCCATTTTAAACAAAATAGAGACCCTTGGAGTGGTACCGGCCACACTGTGCCTAGGATTGAGGCGAGGATGACCCTTACATTTCACCAAGTACCGATGGATCGTTCTTATAAATGATCGAGGCAATAATAATTCGATTGGTCTGATTTTCATATGTCAGTTGTTGTTTTCAATTAAAATTGTGTCCATTTTAAACAAAAGAGAGACCCTTTGAGTGGTACTGGCCACACCGTGCCTCTGATTGAGGCAACAATGACTCTTTCATGTCACCAAGGATCCTTGGATCGTTCATATAAAATATCAAGTAAATCTGAATGCGTTTGGTCAGATTTTCATAGGTCAGTTGTTGTTTTCACTTTAAATCGTGTCCATTTTACACAAAAGAGAGACCCTTTGAGTGGTACCGGCCACACAATGCCGCAGATTGAGGTCGAGATGACTCATACACATTACAAAGGACCCGTGGATCATTTCCTAAAGGATCAACACAATCAGAATGTTTTTGGTCAGATTTACGTAGGTCAGTTTTTATTTTCACTTAAAATAGTGTCCATTTTAAACAAAAGAGAGACCTTTTGAGTGGTATCGGTCACAAAGTGCCTAGGATTGAGGTGGGGATCACTCGTACACATCACCAAGGACCTTTGGATCGTTCACCTAAAGGATAAACCCAATCAGAATGCATTTGGTCAGATTTTCATATGTCAGTTGTTGTTATCACATAAAATCGTGTCCATTTAAAACAAAATAGAGACCGTTTGAGTGATTCAGCATTCTTTCATGTTTTTGGTGCATATAATCAGTTAAAATGGGAAAATGACTCATTGTATAAAGGTTGTTTTTTTTAATAACAATTAAAATTTTCCTACGAAAATTTACATACAACAATGTATCATCTTTTGATCCCCTTAACCCCTCTCAAAAATGACCACAAATGGTACATGTCCCCAAGTCAGATCTTCATTGTATTTGTGTACAATCTGCAATCAGGTATGTGGCACACTAGTTTTTGAACACATCAATATCGTCTTGTGAGTATGAGGCTTTTCAGCAGTGAAAGTAGTACTGAAAAATATAAAAATAACGAATTAAAAAATAACTTAAATGAACTAGTAGTTGTTTTTGAAAATACCTCTTTAGGGATGCTGTTTTGTTGATGAAAAATGATATCTTTCATAAATTTACAAACATAATAACCACAATAATTATAGTATGTTTGTTTTGGACAATGTATTTTTTTTATCATTATTAGAATAAGTTACTTGTGTTGAGATGTGTTTGGATAGTGAAATGTTATTATATATAGCCTAATATTTGTCCAGACGTAGTACTCGATCGCCTCCCTTTTGGTAGCCCCTGTCCTCAGTCCTTTTTTTAGACAATAATGATACACCGCCCTATCATAACATAATTCTCAGTAAAATATAACATAAATTATATTACTAGATGTTTAGACCTAAAACGTAAGATGTATTGTCTTAAAGATTAACAAACTCTATCATGTGTGGTCGTTATGATGGATATCATTTCATTGAATCCTCAAAATAATTCTTCAGATTATCCAAGTTCACTGCAATTAGTAACCAATGTTTCCTAAACAAAGAAAAAGGAATAAGTAATAAATGAAGTGAAAATATAATTGATAAGATTTAATCGTAGTGTATTACCCCTACTTGGTTGGTATTAGGAAAACTCTGTCATATGTAATCTTTCTTTCAAATGTTTTCAACAAGCCGTTCACTATTGAATCCCTTTTTGATGGCTCTATTTTTGTTAGCTGTTTTGATGTGATATGAGGACTAACGAGTCCAAATCGTGGCTCATGGGAAAATTCATTCAAATTTTTTTCATAAATGTGTCTGTCAACAATATAAATTGCATTTAGTTATAATTTGAACATTAGATCAGCTTTTAGAAAATAAATTCATGGAAACATACCTCATATATACATTTACCTATGTGACACCTAGCCAACCATTTTCAAGGATGTCATTTACATTTTCAGCAGCATCAAGATATTGGTTATCCTCTCCGTATCTATTCCCTTCGAAAACCACTATATGACTATTACCATCTTTTAGGATTGTATCCACATGAGTCTACAATGCTAGTAAATGTGGATAGAGAATAGGTTGTTTTACTGTGATTTCAGTAGCTCCTTGGGATTAGTTGGTCAATCCTTTCGATGTTTTTGAGCCGACATTTGTCACCCCCTTTCCCTTTCTCTGTCTATAACAACAAGCATTGGTTCAGGCCCTTTTTTCATTAATTGTTAAGGGTATAACTTGAATAAAAAGGAAATAAATACATCTTTGTCGCATGTACTATTATAAGTTATGAAGGCCATAAAATGAATTTCCCAATAGCCTTTTCTACCATATTAATATAATCTTCATCAATAAGAATAGGTAGCTCAACATTTGGCTCATGAACTACAACCATCAATCACTTTCAGATGATCTTTCAGAAGTGGTCTATTATGCAGAGGGGCATCTAGGATGTTGAACATTGTTTCCCTCGCTACAATGTGATAGGTGGGTGTTGAAAGATATAAATCACAATCATTATCACCCTGTATAAGATCAGTACATAAAAATTATCAGTGTTTGTCTGATTCACATTTCATGGGAACAATTATTAGAATAATGATTACCACGACTTAGAGAGTTCATTGAGGTGAATGGCTCGCCTCAAAGATGGTGGGGGGTGGGGCAGGATGTTCACGTAATGGTTGTTCCTGAGTTGTGTCCTCCCATTTCTTTCCACCGATAAAAGTTTCTAGAAACTCTCCCTACAATTGCAATCGTTCTTCAAGGGTTGCTATTTTTTCTCTCATTAGATCCAATTTTTCATCTGTATCATCCATTTTTTTCTTCTTCTCAAAATATACTCGGGGTGTCACCCCAAACCCTACACCTATAACACGACCGTATTTTCCTGCCTACTTCAAAGCCATATATAATATGTCTGTATCTTCTACAGGAGTAGATGATTCCTATTACTATCAGATATATGAAAATAATTAATTAATTTTATATAATAGGAATTTTATACAAATATTTTTATCTTCGTGTCATACATACACATATTTCCCACACATTATGTGTGTTTTCATATACTAACTTCCTTTCTTTCATCACACGTGCTTCCTTCCATATCACATGACATGGGATGGATGTGCATTTGGTTTCAGACTAATAAATCTATATATAAAAATCATAAAAATAATTATGATGTTTTTTATTGGAACCTAACAATATTACATTAAATTTAAAATACGTACCATTTTCATTTCTAATGACGAGTAACCCATCCTTGCTTTACGATTGGGGAATGTTTGTATTGATGCACCTTCCTTATTTTCAGTACAAAGTTTCTGTTTCATAAATCATATATTGACAATCAATGTGATGAATACAGGTATCCTCAAACAACGTATTATCACCCACAATGTACCTGAATCATCTCAACCCCATGACATCCAATAAATGCATCCCATGCTTCTTGGGATATCAGTTGAGCATAGACAATGGGTGGGTGTTGGATTATTCTACCTTTAGAATCATTCAGGTTACATCTTGTTAAAATTGTTAGAAAACATTGATGAATCTTTCCTGAAAGCCTTAGTACATAATCCATGTGTGAATCGTATACTATAAATGTACTATGCAAGAGATTGAGAGGAGTAAGACATTTTTTCATTATTTTATTTGCTATTAAATTAAAGAAATTAATTCATAATGTTACCTTAATTTCATCCCAGATCAGAGCCTTCATCTCGGACACAACATTGTGCTATGAGTCTAAGTCAATCGTCATGCGTTGCTGAGTGACAACTCCAATGTAGCTGCTAAACATAGCCTTGTTGGGATTCACATGTTTCCCTCGTGCAATCCATCCGACTTCAAATTTGACACCTTTTCTTTTGGACTTATTAATTTTCGCTAATACCATCAAAATACGACACACCTGTGTTTTCTACGATGTTGGTTGTTCATTCCCGACCATTTAATTGATATCAATATCATCTAAATGTTCATCTAGATTGGTATAAATGGCATGTGCTGATGGTTGTTGAACCTCCAGACTAGGAGTAGTATGATCCACAGTAGTAGGAGCAGTAGAAGTCGTAGGAGCCACTGCAGGAGGGGTAGCAGGAGAAACAGGAGCCGCATCAGGATCAACAGTAGCAGCAGCATGAGCTGCAGGAGTAACAGCAGCCGCAGCAGCACCAGCTTGAGAGACCTGTTCAGCCTCACGGATAGGAGCTGAAGAATGTGCATAAGTCATTATCTGCAAAAGTTGTTGAAAATTTTTTCGGATTACAAAAATTCAGAAATGATAAGATAATAAAATGAGATAACATGATCTATATTAAAAACAAAGTATAACCTATATGTTGAACTCTCTTTATTTTTTTCATAGGATGAAGGAATTTGACACCTCTATCGATTATCCAAATCCCTTCATTGTGGTCCCCTCTAACATACAAAACATCATCAGGATTGGGACCGCTCCTAAATGATTGTGTTGTACCACTAAAAGGATCGTCCTCAACTGAATTTTCATTGGAACATTCAGTAGTTTTGGATGATAACAGAACAATCGACCACTTTCGGTTTATGGGATTTGGAACATAAAAAACTTGTACCTCTTGTGATGCCATTATAAACTATTCATCATTGTATCATTATTTACTAAAATAAACTTTCACAAATCCACATTCATATATTATAACCCATCTATTGTTATCAATCCATTTGAATTGAAAAATCGGCAATTGGAATGTCGTATAATCCAACTCTCATAATAGTTTGATAATGCCAAAGTATGACATATTTGAATAAATTGGATTTCTGTCCTTACTACCAGAAACATGCATCGCTTCAGCCACTAGTGTAAATCCAATATTTTTCATGGTACTATCTTATTCATGTTCATCTGTATAGAATGTATAACCATTAATTACATAAACACTGTATGATAATACATACACTCTTGGTCCAGCGGCTAGTCATCAAAGTCGTTATGAAATTGAATTCAGATATTCATCCAACTGCTTAAAAATATGGTCCTAAAACCATCATATAAACTGGTGATTATGTGTATCTGATAACCATTTTTCATTCCTTGATTGATTCAACTGCATATTAATTTCTTTGTGAGTTTCAATATATGGATAAACCTCCCAACTATTATTCAAAACATAAAGACGGGCCAGCTCTCGATCTATAATAATGATTGTCACAACTTATCTTCTATAAATACCCTCACCCTCAATGCATCCAGGGTGATGAGATTTTGGGAGACCAATGCTTTCCTCATCAGATTGGTATTCAGTACAAAATTTAATGGATTCCTCAACAATCTTTCTCTCCACTATAAAACCCTCTGTCTGACTTCGATTTTGGACATAACCTTTCCAAATCTGTATATACCATTCAACTGGATAAATCCATCTATAGTGCACAGAACCACAAAGTCGAATCTCTCTCACCAAGTGAGTTCTCAAATGAACCATCATATCAAAGAATGTTGGCGGAAAGAACATTTCTAATTCACATAATATGATGACAATTTCTTTTTCCATAGATGGAAATTTCCCAGAGTCTAAAACTTTGCTACATATAGCTTTGAAAAAGGAACAACGTTTGGTTAATGTATGACGAACATTCTTGGGAAAAATTAAACGTAAAGCCATAGGAATTTGATCTTGCATCAAAACATGGAAATCATGTGATTTCAAACCTTTTAACTTCAAATATTTCATTGAAACAATGTTATTCATATTGTATGAGTACCCGTCTGGATCCTTTACATCATTGAAGAAGTTGCTAAAATTGATATCTCTTTGCTCTAGAAAGAGTATAAGCAGTTGGAGGAATAAAAATTCGATATTCGCCCTTCACGGGAGCCAACTCTTCTTATATTCACATGTCAACCATGTCCAACCTTGCCTTAATTCCATATTTTGTTTTCCGGGGGCATTTAGCAATATTCATATAACACTATCACATACATTTTTTTCCACATGAATCACATCATCAAAATGTCTGACGCACAAACAATTCTATTATGGTAATTCAAAAAAAAACTGATCTCATTTTCCAACCTATTTTCGTAAGTTTTTTCCAAAATGGTTTACCAAAAATAGTGTTCAGATCATTTACTTTCACAAGCAGCTAATCACCTGTTAGTGGAGATGGTTTTGTGCATTTTTCTGAACATCAATTGAATTATTCCATCCAAGATCGGTACTTATGCCGATGAGGTAATAATCTATGATGTCTTAGAAAAACATATTTAGATGAATGTCTCAACCTAATTGATTCTGTATCTTCTTCGCAAACAAGATACCCTTGATTTCCTTTAATGTTATAGCCTGAAAAAATTCCATAAGTAGGGAAATACTTTATTTTCCCATACAACATTGCTCTCAAATTTATGAATTCACTTTTATAAGCATCATACAACATTACACCTGAGTCCCACAATAACTTCAAATCCTAGATCAAAGGAGCTAGATAAACATCAATATCGTTAGCTGGTTGTTTTTTTCCTGATATAAGCATAGATAACATGATGAATTTCTACTTCATGCATAACCTGGGTGGCAAGTTATAATTTACCAACATAACAGGACATGTACTATGAGTGCTGGTTTGAAAACCAAAAGGATTCAATCCATCTGTAGATAACGCAAGACGATGGTTTCTCAGCTCTTTTCCAAATTTAGGATACTAATGATCAATTTACTTCCATTGAGTAGAGTCTGTCGGATGATGTAATTTCCCATCTTTATTTCATTTATCTTCATTCCACGACAATTGTCTTGTAGTTTCTTCACTTCCATATAGACACCTAAACCTTGGAATGATTGGAAAGTACCATAAAACATTCGTAGGATTTTATTTATCATTATTGTATTGAGAAACACCACTATTTGTGCATTCTGGATGTGATTTGTTCTCCTTTAGAAACTATATACAGTTTTTAGGAAGGCATGTATTCATTCAAAAACCATACCCATCGAGTGTAGCATTTTTCTAGCTTCATATGTCCATCTTGGGAGCTCATTATCTTTTGGGAGCATGTGAGTAATGAGAGAAAGTAATTCTGTAAAACTAACATCACTCCATCTGTTGCCTACTTTCAATTTATACAACTTTATTTCAGGTGACAGTGTTGTATAGTTAGTGCAAGAACCATACAATGGCGTCTTTTCACAACTCATTTACTTCTCAATAAATTTTGGGAAATCATGGTGTTTATCTTGAATTGTCTTTATCAATTCCTCAATACGATCTTCATCATCATTGAAATCTATAATTATATCCTCCATACAGTCTTCTTCATTATCCATATTTGAATTCATATCTGAGGATCCATAAAACACAGTTTTATCCCAGCCAGTAGCTACATTCTCTTTTTCTCCGTGTTTATTCCATCATTTATAAATCTTATCTATTCCTTGACATATCAAAAATTCTTCCAACTCCTATAGAGTAAGTATTATATAATAAAAACAACGTAAACATGGACATAGGATTTTAGAAGGATCCTTTGTGTGATCCTTGGAAAACTTGATGAACTCTTTCACTCTGTTCACGTACTCTATTGTTAAATTATTAGCATCCATCCAATCTTTATTAATATTAAGCCTATTTGAATCTCAAATATTAGTATTTATGGTTCAAGTACACAAAAAAAGACATCCAAATATAGTAGAAGAGAACCACTTCCTTATAAAAATAGAGATTAATAGATCTTAACCTTTAATATTTATTCATCTTCATTAAATATAATTACTTTAGATTCAGTGTAGTTTCCTCAAATCACCCAAGAGAAAACACAGGAATAATCAAGAATGATACATCTACCAATCCTAGGCCTCTTCCCTACATTCAATATCATCATGCCTATGTACCCATATATCAACACATACACATGTCACAAACACATAAAAACCCATATACACATTAGAACCAAAGTACAAATATGAATTTCAATCAGGTTACTAGACTCAAGTGGTGGTGTGTAAGATCCCATATTCGATAGTAGTCCTAGTTGGTAGTCCCAGGTGGTGAATGTTCCTGTGGAGGAAGGGGTGAAAATGCACCTTTCATGGTTCGAGGTCAGGTCACTGAGGTTAAAGGTGGCCCAATAATCCTACAAGGGTTCATTTAATATTTCACAAACCATGTCATGGTACCCTAGGATGTTAACCCACTAGTGGTGGAAGTGAAACCGTTCCTGATGATCATGACAAGAAGAAATGGAAATAATAAGGGGGAGTTAATCAAAATACATCAAGCAGGATGGAAAATCATGGTATTTGTGAATAGGTTAGTGGATTTCATGTTGGATAGACACGTATCCAATAGACTCCACAAGAGGTGATGACCCTTGCAGTTGTTGAACCAGGTGAAACTGTCACCTGAGAAGCTGAGATCTATAAGGCCCTTCCCAGCCATTAACTGAACAAACTCCATGATGGCCTTCCCCTAGAATGGGCTTCCACCATTTCTTTCCTTTGGGTTGGAAATGACATTAAATTCACCCCAACAAAAAATGTATGGTGGCCGAGATCGAAGGTATTTTGTTCAAAAGGACAATAAATCCCCCGCAATTTTTTAAAATACCAATACCATAAACCATTTAAAAAATATACATTTTAATTTATTTTGGAAATCATTCCCAAAAAAAATCAATAAACAAAAACATGCCAAACCATTTGGAATTTTATTTATAGAATCGACTTATATTTATTTTAAACCATGATTTTCATTTATAATATCAAATCCACCAATGGTAGAAGGAAACCTAATTTATTTCATTGAAAAAGGTTAATTCACAACAAGATACCATCCATTACATATATTATTTTCATAAATAGGGTTATTTTGTGATTCAAAATGATCAAAACATTTCTATCCAACATCAAATGGATAAAATATGAATTCATGAAACACATGAATCCTAAAAAGAAGATATAGTATAGAAACACCCAAATGGAATATTTGGGATCAAAACAAAATGAATCTGAATGAGTCTAATCAAATTAAGAACATTGAAAACAATGAAAGGGATCTCAATAAAAGGTAAAAGAGATACTATAACCATAATTCCCCATAAAAATTATTGGTCTAGTAAATAAAAAGGCTTTCATAGCACCTAGGAACAAAAAATAAAGTGATGTAGAGAAGTTGAAGTTCAAGAAACGAAATAAATACCAAAAGAGGATCACCATTTCGAATGAATCTTCAATCCTCCATGTGATGAGGATAGAAGTGTCAAACTATCCAAAGGGGATCCCAATGCTTGAGTGGTTTTAGTTAAACATGAGGGATAAGTTAAAATAAATAAATGGGGGTATCATGGTGCAATTACCCTACTACCTCGATAATATCTCATATAAAACGACACCACTGGCTAGATAGTGGCCCTCACCATCTACAAAATGATTATAGTATAAATGTTATAACCATAGGTTATCCCACTGGCTAGTCACTACAGACCCACCAGCTAGTTGATGTCTCTAGAATTTTTTTTATCCATTGTGAATCCCATTGACTAGACAATTACCCTCACCAGACATTCAGTGGACCACATGAATCTTTTCAACCTACATGTTCACGTCCACACCTTCAATGATAGTCTGGGTCATCTATGACCCCTCACGAAACCCAGAAAAACTAAAAGAGCATTTCTTTAATGATAGAGATACTGAGATGTTACAATTCTCCCCATAATTCCACTTTTTATCCGAATAAATATTCTTGTACGAAGGATAGAAAATTATGAGAGAATAATAAATTCCACAAAATAATTATTGTGTAGAAAATTCAAAAAATATAAGAAAATTCACCGAATAGAGGACCACTACGAAAAAATTAAAATAAATAGATAACCAGTATTCCCAAGAACCGTAATGTATATCCTCCAAGAACATCATACATCTCCAAATGACACGTCAACATCACTAAGAAGAGATAAAATCCCAATAATTTCCATGGACCTAGCATTGGTAACCCAAAAATTTATGTTTTCACAAAAATGGTGGGACATAAGATGGAAATATACTAAGAACACATCCCATCACCCAATTAAGAGACTACAACCACTATCTATGAATAACCACTAAGAGCATAATTTGAAACCTAAGGAAAGGTACACCCAAAACATACAAATGAATCCAAATGAAAAAACACAATCAATATCCATCAATGATTCAGCCAACAAAAAAAATATTAAAAAAATATTTTGAAAACATGCATTAAAGGGAGGTCTGGCAAACCGAAGAGGGCATTGCAGGAGGTGGAGTTCCGGATTATCGAAGAGGGCATTGCGGGCGGTGAAGGTCCAGCAATGAAAACTCAGCTGGCAGTGGAGGTCAGGAAACGAGAAGTGAGGGTGGCGGAGGTCCGGCAACATGAACTCAGTTAGCGGTAGAGGGGATTCGTAGGCTTCCAATACCGCGAGAGCTTTTGGTCGCGATAAAATGAGTGCACTGTGCGACCGACTTTATAAAAAAATTGACTATGGTTTTATGAGCACTGATAAAGACTACCTTTATCAGTTCTAACATTTTAACGCTAATAATGGTATCCTTTATCATCGATTTTTTAGCGCTGATAATGGTACTCTTTATCAGCGCAAAAAATTTAGCACTCATACAATGATTCGTTATCAGCTCTTTTCTAGCGCTGATAAAGGTTACCCTGTATCAGCACAAAGATTTTAGTGCTGAAAAATAATCCCTTTATCAGTGCTAAAATATTATCACTCAAACAGGGTAACCATTATCAGTGGTTTTGCATAGCGCTGATATAAGGGGGCGCTTCCCTTGCCTGTTTTTGTATTAGTGATTTACCCTAGGTGTGGCCTAACCACAACCAACATGGGTCGAGGGTGAATGTTAGTTTTTTTACGTATCCGTAATTTAAATATTTAATAAAAAAAATTATGTGATGATGAATTGGTTTATTTAAATTAAGACCTATATTCAAGAATTAAAGGTGATCACTATAACCCTAGACATTCCTTTTTGTTAAGGAGACAAAATTCACATTGATGAACAATGATGAATGCCTTTGGGTCAAGGATCAGTGACACCACATACCACTATTCATAATCAATGATTTTTTCGACCAAGAGGTAGGATGTTAATTCTATTTGGGATTTCATTTACCATTCCAACATCAAATGAATAACATGAGTAATCCAACAAACATTTTGATCTTTGGTTTGATCTCATGTGGGATGTGTGTTTTGCTTGTAGGGTTTTATTGGGGATTACATTTGTGTGTTGATTTGTACATCATGATTCATCAATCATGAACTGATCAAGAATGACTTGAAAAATGTCATGATTTATTCATTGGGTATTCATTTATTTCAAATTCACCCATCAATCTCTCATGTTCTTCATGTGTTATTTTTCTTCTCCCAGCCCTTTTAACACTCAATTCCAAATATGAATTAATAATCGATCCCATAATGACACCATGGATGTGAGACGACAACACAAGGAAGCAGTAGAAGAAGTCAGTGGATGCCATAGGTGGAGGATAAGATGGGTTTAGGTTGGCCATCATAGGTTAAGGTGGATGGTGTAATAGTAAGGAGAGGGTGTTGGCGTGGTAGCTAGAAGTGAAGGCAATGGATGACCAGCAAGGAATGCTAGACCAATCAGAGTGTGACATGAAGGTCCCTGGTATGGAGTTCAGTAGTGGTAGGAAGACATGGTATTGAAAGGAATGAATTATAGGTATCCCACAATGGCCGGGGACATGGGTGGTGACCAGTGGTCCACTAAATGAGGCTGCATCGGAGAACTGGGATGCGTCTTGTACCCACATCATAGGGAGCCCACGATGCTGGAGAGGCAGTAAGACAAGGCATATGAGGAATTCCAGCTGCATCAATCATAATACAGATCCATGTTTATCATAGGGATGTGGCTAGGGTTGTTGAAGTCTACGTACCACAAACTGGCCCGCAAGGGGAGGCTCTAGACAAGATGAGTTGGGCCTCTCAAGCGGCCTAGTGTTCTAGGTCCTGCTAGTAGAATTGATCGAGCCGGGTTGGGTCAGGTAGAACTAGGTCATGTCAGGTCAGCCAAATAGGGCCAGGATTCCCAATGGGTCAAGTTGAGTCTGAGAGGTCAGATAAGACATGTGTCTTACCTTTTCTGAAAAGTTGACGCACATTCAATCCATATTTCTATTTGACATGTTCTTTAATGTCTTGGAACTATTGTGAAGAGAAAATATTTTGGAGATACAATAAGTTATTTTTTTGGACATTTTAATGAATCCTAGTGTCTTGAAGAGTAGTTTCACCATGTATGAGAATGATATGAATGGAATCCACTAGGGGGCTTTGACATGGTTTCAATGTTACTTGGGGGATGCATGAATCATAGACACTCAATGTTCCATCAATGATCCATGCGATGTCGACACTCAGTTTGTCATTGATGCTTAATTCACCATCAACGAACTATGTTCCATCGATTCTCCAAGCACCATCAACACTCTATGTGTCATTGTTGCTCTGTGTACCATTGATGCTCAGTTTGTTGTCGTCACTCATTTTCTCATTGACACTCCATGTGCCATCGAATCTCTGTGGGACATTGAAACTGTAAGTGTCATTGAAAATGGGATTTTTTTGGACTAAAATAGATAATACTTCTCATCATTAATTATAATTATACCTATGTGAGATTAATTTACATTGGGTATTTTATCATTGTGGTATACTGGTAGAATTTCATTGTGCATTCCTTTTAGTTCTATCTTTGTCATATTTAACATTTTTAACTCACCACTACTACAACTATTCCTACACTTGTTGTGTCTTGTTTAAACGACTAAAATTTTTATAGTGTTCCTAGTTGACCAAGACATGGTGTCTCTTAGAGTGGAAAGACAGATGTGGTGTGCTTCTGTGGATTCATGTTGCTTTCCTACACAGACCCTTCTGGTAGAGTTTTATGTGGTTGAGTATCAAGAACATCAGCATTCAAATTGAAAAACACTTTATTTTGGTTTTCTTCTATTCTATCCTTGAATACATTCCAGTTTTACTACTCTTATACTATGTGGTTGGAATCGTCGTGTATGCATGAATTGTCTACATATTGTTTGTAAATTTCATATTTTTGGTCATGGAGATGTGTACATGTGATCATGTACATTTAAAATTTCTACCACTTGTGGGAGATTTCTACTTGGCGATAGTCTATAGACTCAGGCCTATCATAATGGGATTGGGGGAGTTACAACAAGTTCCCCTATAGGACATTTAATGACAGAGTGGTATGAGAGTTAGGTCGGTTCTACAAGAAGAGAGGGAACCCATGAGGTTGCTTTGGGGAAACAATTTATTTTGTTTGGATTTTTTTTTCATGTTAGGGTATCCAGTGTTGGTGTAACAGTCCACATATCCATACACCAGGACTCTGGAAACATTTTTTTTGACTCAGTGATTGAAAAAAGTTGTTACGAAACATAAATGGTACATGAATCATATATGATTTTGAATTTTTTCTCTTGTCTCTGTTGAGTTAGCTCCCCAAGTATACTCTATTTCTCATCATTCATCTTGAACTTTATTAGGATTCATCCATGTAGAGGACCAACCAGGTTTTTGATAGATGATCATGAGGATGATATATCTAGAAATGAGTCATCGATACGTGGACCAGTACTTGAGATTGCACCTTTTGTTGGGGTATCAATGATATAACAATGAAAAAGAAACCATTACTACCTTTTCTTCTAGCAGAGGATGCATGTAGACTGATTATGTTCCATGAGTTCTATAGGAAGTGTCCTTATAGGATTATTAGTGATCCAAATCAGTGGTTGGTTGAGGACTGGTTAGATGTATTTAGTCATGCCATTCTCCTTCTGAGTACTCCTTCTAACCAGATGATAGTTATAAACATGATCCATTTCTAGCTCTTTGGGGTGTTATGGTGGAGCTAAGTGATCTAAATTTATTGTGAGACAACATTATCATATGATGAATTTGAGTGCCTATTTAGGGAGGTGTTATAACCAACGAATTTATGAAAAGTTTTCATATAAGTGATCCAACATCTGTTATAGGGTAGTAATATTGTAGAGGAGTACTAGGAGAGATTTATAGTTCCTTCTCACTTCTCCACGGATTAGGTGTGAGGCCAGTTATTCAGATCTAAACCATCAATAATGGGAATCCATATAAGATCATGTAATCCAAATATCTTTTTTCTTTAATACACATTTTTCTGTACTTGAGTGATCCCTACTAGTGGGAGCTTTATGGAAGAGAATATTCCTGCAGAGGGTGCTACTAGTAGGCACTAGGTAGCTGAGTCTTATGCAATAGGTAGTCTATAGTAGATGATGGGACTCATATTAGATGTTTACTTCAAGGATTGACCTTAGGAAAAAAAATTAGTGGTGTGGGAGTCCCAGGTCAGAGCGAGTTAGCCGAAGGACATTATGTGTTACACAAGCAGAGGTTGGGGATACATTTCATGAGATTTACTGACACGTCATATGGATGATAAGAAAATGGTATAGGGACCTCAAATTAAGAGGTTGTTTATGTATAAAGATAGTCTTCATGGTGGAGGGTGTGGATGAGGAACATGATTTTGGGTGATTTTTGGAGTTACTACACCAACCACTTCTACTTGGTCCATCGTAGGCTCTGGGAGCTAGTGGATAAGGATGAGGCCAACATGGGGAAATTGAGGATTATGAACCAAGATATCTATGGATGATTAGAGGTATGATATTATTATATTCAATTATATTTATAGATTTATTTGAAACATTTTCCAGTCAATCCTTTCCCGCCATGGCCCTTGTTCAGAACTCAAATATATCAGTAGAGGTGTTGACTCGACCCTTAAATTTAAAGGCTCCTACCAGAGGGAATTAGATGACCAAACACTGCTGAATAAGGTTTGAGATTACTCTGGTAAATGAGGTTTTTAGTTTGGATTTCATAGATCATTAATAGATTCCCCACGATTCCTTTATTTCATTTGGACAGGTTCGAAAAAATTCTATTCCTATGATGACTTTTTTAATGGTCTAGTATAGTGTGTCCACAGTGATAGTTCATGGTTTTCATTTTTCTGAAAAAATTAAAACACATGCATTTTATGATGAACTCATGTGTATGAATTTGCAGTTAATAACACCTCAGTTGGGTTTCGGCACCCTTGGTAAAGTGAATGAGATTATTTCTACTTTTTCCAACAATGGTGAACAAGTATAAGGATGTATTTCATGATTATGTCCCTAGATTGCATCCCCTTTAAGAGGATTACATATTCAAGGATTTGTAACCCATGATGGCACTATTTTATACACCTTCATATCCGATGGTTCCCACCGAGATTCATGATTTGTGTTTACTATTTGAGGAATTTTTGAGGATGTGTTTCATGAGTAATATGGTTTCACCCCATGTTTCCCCAATTATGTTTTCCTAGAAGGTATAATAGTGATTGAGATTATGTATGGACTTAAAGAGACTACACCAGATGAATGTGATGAATACATATCCACTGCCTATGGATGATGACCTCATAGATATTTTCTAGGAAGAAAGTTGGTTCTTGAAGAGACCTCAGATCAGGCCATCACCAGCATCGTGTACGAGATAAAGAAATATAGAAGACTACATTCTGATGTCAGTACTACTAGTACGAGTAAATGGTGGAGTATTTTGGCATGATTAAGACAATAGAAATTATCATATGACTCGTTAATATTATCATCCAGTTATTGGAAGCTCTCAATGTTTCTATTTGGGATTCAGGTGGCCAAAACTCTAGGTCATGTCATTACATAAGATGGTTTTTGTTGCGATCTGGTCCTCATTGAGGTGGTTCTTTATTGGGATCCACCCAGGAGTGTTACCAATGTACGATTTTTCTTATGCCATACTTTGTATTATTGGAGTTTTGTGCCTAAATTTAATATTTTAGGAACATTCTTTATAGATTTTACATGGAAGGGGAATCCATTTGTGGGGATACAGAAGTGTCAGCAGTTCTTTCAGGAGTGGAGGATGAGGTTGGTGAGTAATGTCATATTTATATTAGTAGAGGAGGATTTTGGGTATGTAGTGTTCTACGATGCATCCAGGGATGTGAATGGTTGTGTAATAATGCTTGGGAACGAAGTGACTGGTTATGGTTCGAGATAGTTGAAGCAACATGAGTTGAACTACATGTCCCACAATCATGAGCATGTAGATGTTTTTTTTCTCATTGAATATTTTGAGAAACTACTATATGGGTGAGCAGTTTATCATCTAATCCGAACATGACTGTCTAAAATATATAATATCATAGAAATAAATGATATTTAGATAGAGTCAATTGATAATGGACCACTAGCACTTATAATTTGAGATTTAACAAAATCTTACTAAGGAAAGTGTACTGGTGGATTCTCTCTGTAGGAGATCCAGCATGTAGTTACATTCAGAGGCATTATAATAGTTTTCTGTGTTGCAGATACCATTCAAGGATATATCCAGAAAAGTATATCTCATGTCAATGTTAGTCACCCCTCCACTCCTACAGAAGGTTCGAGAGGCACAAATTGATGACACCAATTATGATACATTACATGTTCAGATTACCATACGTAATTACCCTGATGGATATTCTAAATGATGTGAGAACATCGTTATTTTCATAAGTCACACAATAATACTTTGGCGTTGTGTGAGGATGTTCTAAGAGACTTCCAAACATTAACATTAGAGGTACATCATGGTGTGGAAAAATTGATGTCGGACCTCCAACGTCAGTTCTAATGTTCATGTATAAAAATGGTTTGATATAGTTTGTTACATGATGTATCACATT
Source organism: Viscum album (assembly GCA_963277665.1). NCBI lineage: Eukaryota > Viridiplantae > Streptophyta > Magnoliopsida > Santalales > Viscaceae > Viscum > Viscum album. Next base: position 558,951,008 of record OY728147.1, on the reverse strand, counting down.
CTAACCCATGAAAGCTAAGAACTAGGTTCTAGGTGGATTTACCTAACCCATTGAGGTTCCATAGTGGAAGGGGGTGTTATATCGAAGGACATTGGCAAGGGTTTCCCATGCACTTCTAGGGGACATAATACAATATTGGTGATCATTGAATGGTTGTAAAATTTTTGTACATCAAACCAATGTGAGATTAGGGTTTAGAATAGAATGGGTCACCTATATATGCATGATAATATTCAGCTTCACATAGTGTGATCATCGATCTCTTCAGACTGTGATACCTGTTTGACATTCTTCGTGAGGGAGGGATAGAAGGTGGTGTATGGAAATTAGTTGATCCTAAACATAGTGTTTCATCCCTAGAAGGATGGATATATTTATAGGACCATTCCATTTCTAGATGACATGATATGATCTTGCAACCTAGACATTGGAGATAGCTTGGAGGACCCCCATCCTATAGACAATTTGCATATAGAAATTGATACAACTACAGCTTTGGTATGGAACCACATGATTCCATGTTTCTGAGACCATGAAGGAAAATGCTATTCTGAATGAACTAATGGATGTAAGCACTCATGGGTCTATATATGTTAAGGGATACCACTGAGAAGGTGGAGATTATCTTGGAGCGGATGAGGACTAAACACAATCAACATAACACGAGTGATTACTAGAGCCAGAGGCCTTCAGATTTCGGGGAGGGTAACCATGTAATCCACAAAATATTTCCTCTATGGGGATTATAGTTATTTTTCTAGGGGAACCATTTATCAATGAGATACATCAGATATATTCATATCTTGAATAGAGTAGGGGAGGGGGAATACTGCCTAGTTCTACACCTATAGTTTCATCGGGTGCATGATATCTTCAAAATATAGTAGATGAGGAGATTGAGGATTGAATAGAGTAGATCCTTCTAGTAAGGTCGATACCTTTGGGTCACGTTTAGTGGAAGGCCAAGAGTCTCTAGGTGAGAAAATGGGAGTGAAAAGCCTAGATTCATTCTCATTACCCATATATTTTTGTTGAGTATCCCTTGATTTGGATTTTGGAGTAATTAGACTTTAGGGAGGGGAGAATGTAATGACTCAAGTTTTCTATCTTTTCATTTTTAGAAGATAATTAGAAGTATTCTGAAATAAGGTGATGAGACGGATTATGATTTTGATGTCCGATGTGCCAAATGATGTTCGTTTAAAATTATTATGTGTCTAATAGAGACAATGAGTGGGTATATAGAAGAAGTGGAATAACTCCTAAATAGATGCATCGATCCAAAATATAAGGGAATCGTTGTGTTCATATCATTGAAATGTCTATTAGGAGGACCTAACCTTGACAGATGCATATTTATTCAGATACCCCTCTAATGAAAAGGTGTTGAAAAATTTTTGATCGAGGGTTGATGAAGAAATGGACCTACATTCATTGTTAATGATTTTTCTAACTACATGGTTGGATGATAATTCTCTATATTATTTCATTTCCCCTTATTGGATCCGATGATGAATGATGAACAACAAATGTATATATTATTCAATGGTTTGATCACATGGAAGACGGGTGTTATGATTCAGTGATTGATTGGTGAATAAATTTTTGTGGTGTTTTTTCATCTTGATTCTTATAACATGAATAGATCATTTCAGAAATGAACAAGGCCAACATTTGTTATTTCAATATTCTTGTTCGTTAAAACTCAAACTGTAACTATCTATTGTTCTTTACATGTTATTCATCTTATCAATAACCTTTTGAAACCCTATTTGAAATCCCAATTGAGAACTGATCCCATGAATGATTTTAGGATGTGGGAGAACAGTGCAAGGTATTAGTATCACAAGGAGGATGAGGCTCGAGGAGGCGGCTCCGACTGGTTCTGGTGGAGGGGAACTGGACAATACAAACAATGTACTAGTAGGGAGAATCTGCTGGAGGGCCACCGGTAGTGAAGGGAATAGCTGCCCGATAAGGGATGCTGGGATAGAGAAGTCATTGTAGGAAAATTTGTTGGAATGGTGTCCAGAAGTTGAAGCAAGACATGCTCTCGGTTGTATCACATCAGAGAGAGCACATTGTGACAAGGAGGCTGCCAGACCATGAAGAGGTTGTGGTCTATTCACGTGAACTGTGGAATGACACCATGTTGGTTGGATGGATGAGATTGTAGAAGGAAACATCTTGTTCCCAAATACTAGACCATATAGGGTGGGCCAAACAGAATGGTTCGGACTGGTCTATCGACCCTATGATCTGGACCCAGCGGCACAATGTGCAGTGTCCAGAACGCCCAGTGGGTCGTGCTGTATGGGGCCACCCTGAACATGGTCATGCAAGGTTGGGTTGGTTCATTCAAACTTGGGTGTGTTAAGCAACTGGTAGGGTCATGTCCGACAAGCAGGGTTGGACCCAGACCGGTCTTGTGATCAACCGAGACCAGTCTTGGGATGGACCACATCCAAAAAATGATCATACATTCAAACAGTATGTCCATTTGATGAGACATTAGTGGTTTCCGAACCCTTTCAACAGAGATGTAATATTGAGATACTCTAATTGAGGATTCTGAATGATCCCTTGAGAACTAATATATTGAGTAGTAGGTTCTCCCAGTACAAGCACACTAAGTGTGGAATCTCGTAGTCGGATATTACTTGTCGAATAAGTGACATGGGTCGACAGGACCCATCAACACTAAATGCTCTATCGAATCTTATTGTTACATCGATCCTCCGTGTGTCATTGACTAGATGTTAGACATCAACACCTTTTTCATTATTGATGCTTTGAGTGTCGACAAATCATTGTGTGTTAGTGAAGCATTGTGTTCCATCAACACTCTAGGGGCTTTTCCCACCAATGTTGTTTCTTGTGTAGATGATCAACACAATGATATATTTCTATTTAAATAAGGACCATGAGTATCTATGTGTGGTAAAATAGAGAAGTTATGTATCTATGGATTAAATAAGTTATCATACACATACCCTACAATAGTTTTTTCTTACATATGATAAACATTAACTTTTAAATTCACATTGAAAAACTATTTCTTTTGGTGGGATTGTATTATAGCCTTGTTTACTTTCTAGTTTTCCTACAATCATACTATTATGTTATTATCTTAGTGTATACTTACATTTCGTACTTATATTTTTACATTTAATCATTTTTGGCCTAGAAATGTCTTCATGTGTACAGTAAGATATTAAAATTTCTCACATTTTTAGGATATTCCTACTCGGTGATAATTGCCAACACATGGCCTATTGTAGGTGGGCATGGTGTAGTCATGACATTGGACCATCTAGGTTGGGTTATTACATTAAAATTATGAATATAGATGAGTAATCTGATATAGTAAAGATTTTTTATGGTTTAATTATATATAAAATTAATTCTTCTCATCAATAAAAATATTAAAATATATATCTTGAGTCGGTACGACCCACTGTCACCATGAATTTTAGTAACATAAATTTCATTCCCTATATTATATAGATAACTCTAAATTTGAATATAAAGTATATATATAATATTTAAATAATGAATAAAATTATGGATATTTTTTAACGAATATCGATGTACAATTACCTAAACTACAAAACTAAAATTATCATGAAGAATGAAATAGTTAAGACCATAGAAACCAGTTTTGATAAGTAATAATTTGTAAATAGGAGTTGAAATTTAAAAATTGGGAAAAAGAATATATTATATGTTTTTAAATGACTCTCAAATAGGATTAAATTAAATTATATCTTACTATAATTATTTTTATTGTGATTTTGAAACATTTCAAACTCTAGGTTATCATTTTTGTGTTGTTGTATCATTGTTTATCTATATTGTTTATGATTATTATACCAATTGTGAAATATTATGATACACCTATATTGAAACTCATATATATTAATTATTTTTTGTTTATTTCCATATAATACATAATTTCCATTCATTTTCCTCTATTTGAGTACCCTACATTCTAGAAAAATTATTTTCAAGAAAATCCACTTTATTTATCTCTAAGGTCAGAATTTTTTTTATATCTCCATGTTATTAAAAATAAATTTACATTCTATTTAAAATATTATCCTATTATATTTTGAATTCATTTTTACGTAGGATTAAAGTTTTTCACCATTTTATAAAATTAATCATCTAATCATTTTCCCAACGATGCACTTATTGTATTTTTTCATAAATGACAAAAATGAATGTTTTTATTTAAAATACACAATTTGAAAAATATTTCCCACCCTCATGAACATCCACTTTTTTGATACATTCAATTAATTTTCCAAATTTAATTTTCTAATTAAAAATCTTCTTAATATTTGGTAAATTGTATAATTTTATATAAGTTATTTCAAAGTATATTTTTTTGTTTCCTTGAAAAATGTTACATTAGATGTTTTAATAGATTTTTTCATCAATGATAACATCCTTTGTATTTAATTATGGTTTATTGATATATGATACAATTATATTATCCTTATTCTATATCTTAATGGTTTATCGAATTTTACATAGACAAAAAACAAATTTTTATGAAACCCATTTCTTTTTTCCCCGTGTTATAATATGATGAAATGATTAGGAATTTTATTTCCTTTCATGGTTTATGCAGTCAAAAAATAAAAATTTAATTATTACTATAATATTTTCGGAAAATGTGGGAAATCATTCTTTTTCGATATAATTAATGAACAAAAAACAACTTAAATTCCTAAATTATTGAAATCATGTTATAGTGTACTACAATACATGTCTCTGTATAGAATCAATTTTAGAGTATATGCCTCCTTGTCTGGGTCATCGATGATGATGTCTTTAATGAAATATGCCGTGTTGTCCCCTACATAGATGAATTATTCCAAATTCATCCTCATTTAGTTGAATCCACATGTTAAAATGCTATTATTATTATCAACCCATAAACATTTTTGATATTGACATTCACATGATTCATTCTCTCTCCCATACTTTCATAGTACTACTGTGTGGGTTTAGACTAAAAATAAACCTCTAACATTTCTTCAGTGGAATAAAAAAAGAACTCTAGTTGTTAACTTTTTAATCGAACCAAATTAATTGATTCCTTTACCATACAATTATCTCCCACCTACCTTTGAATTTGATCATCCATCAGAAAACTAAATTGTTTTTATTAATTAACATCACAAAACTCCATCATATAATTATCATTATAGGCTATTAAAATCTCTATGGAATCCTAGATTTTGGTCACGATTTTTCATTTCCCTGGATCATTAATTTTTATAGACCTAGATTATTTCAGCTTCGACAAGAGAGAAAAATCCTTAATACTTGTAGACTTCTTTAACATTATAACTATACATCTTTGAAAATGCATTTTCCAGCCTTAAAATTCTTCATCCTAGGATTGTGAATATGTCTTTTGTGACCATCATCAACACATTCCACTAATAAATAGACAATTAATCCATCCTCTATATAATTCCCAAAAAATATGTGCGCATTCGAGAAGGTATTCCTTTGAATCATTGTTTCAATCATTAATTTTGTCACATCTCTTTAATCTTGTTTCCATATTTTGGCATCAATGATTCCTAAATGATTATAAACCATTATATTCGAAATTGTATTTATCAATATCGACATGCTTTTAATGTTCACCCACTCCCCATTGCCTCCAACAAACACACTGGAGGTTTCCTCTTCATTACCTACTTTTTGAGAAACCATCATGACATTAGTACCATCATTAACATCCACTACGGCTTTATTACAAGATGATGTAGTTTCATTTGATTTAATATCCATAGAACCTAATGAGAAAACATATAGCATATGAAAGTTTAATATTCGAATGACATGGATACAGATCAAATATAGAGGCATATAATATTCCTCTTTTTGTATAATTACATCCTTTACAACTCTATTGGATTTTTTTCTTAAATCTCCATAATAAATTTAGTCCTCATCGACTACCGAAAAACAAGAAATAAAACAATCACAACCTATATGTTCATGTTATAATTAAATATATCCCCACTTTGAACAATCTTCTATCAAACTGCACTTGATATACACACAAAAATTCTCAATACAACATCTAGATTCTGAAATTCCTTCATGCAGGCATGCTTATACATTGTAATGAATTCCCTATTTTCCTGCATGATAAGCTTCATTCCACAACGATTCAAATATTACTAGTATGTTTTATTATACGTCGTATCCCATAGAAATCCAAAAAAAAACATTATCGGAACACAGGGTTCAAAAATGCCACCACACTTCTTGGAGAAATAAGATGAAAAACAGATTGGAATATATATTAGAAAAATTTTATCTACCAATGAGGATACCGAACATTCAAATAATTTATGGGTTTTCAAAAGGGTGTGGTAGATCAAGAAATATAACCCAAATTTACATTATCAAGCTATCACACATCATTTCAAAATTAAAAGTCCACCTAAATGGGAAAACTTCAGATTCCTTATTGATTCAAGGAGAACTGGGCAAGGCATGAATCAAGCAATTATTACACGAAAACCAGAGCAGTGTCTTCTAGTTTTTGAGCAGACCACTATTTAACGATACTATAATCCCTAATATATGAAAATAAAATAATCTTTGTATACCAGGGATAAGATATGATCTTCCAAATGTGATATAATACCAAGGTTCTATTGTGATGATGCATCATTTTACTCATATATGCGAGTGATAGCTGGTGGAAGCAATCGAGAAGAGATGAAACATGTGAGATATGGGAGAAGATAGGTACGATATCTAGTATAAGGATGGGGTAACTGTATGGAATATAGATCCCTCGAAGAATAAAATTTGTGTATCCCCATCTATGTGGTTATTTACTAGGGGAGAGACCATCTCTTTAATGGGTAAATCATCGACACTCTACACAGATCCACCATCATGTCTGTTACCCTATGATGAATGCATTATAAACTTTTTGAAACCATATGTATGATTTTCACTACGTGAAATGTCTGTTTATAATTATATATCCCATTAATTAATTAGGTTAATAAGGATATATCTAGAGATAAACAATACAAGGGTGAGTTTTTAACAAATATTAGTAGGGGACTCATTCTATAATGGTAGGATATGGAATTAACATTGACCAGTTTAATGCTTTGAAGTGTGAAAATAATACACAATGATTGTCTTGGAAATAAATTATTTTATATACGTATGTGTAGGAAAAAATTCTTTTTCTTATGGGAATGTTATGAACCATAGGCATCTGTTATTTGATTCTGTTATGACTCAGGTTTTTTAATCTACTAACCATTATGCCATGAATAAAAATTACGATCTATGAAAGGAAATGATTATTTTTAAAATGATTTTTCCATGTTATAATGCCATTATATATAGGATATGATTATGACATAATTTTGAATTGGAGATTAACTTTTCTTATGTTTCCATTCACTATGTTAGGAACAATCGTATTTAGATTAATATGATTATGAAAGGTTCTAGTTATTAAAAACATAATGGGATGTGATTTAGATATGATGTGAACTTGTTTCATATGTTTCCATTTTTCCTGTGATATTTGACTTATATGATAATTCATTGGGTCACTGTTTTATTTGATGAATATTGATTCTATAATATATAATATCTAAATATGAAAAGCATGGGTTTCAAGTGTGTGTCTAGTTTTATTATACACCATGAACCTACCTATTATTTTAATAAATAAGATACTCTATAATTAATATTTTTCAATATAATTAATAATTAATTGTTTAATTAATATAATTAGTAGTTATTATAAATATTAAATTTATAATTTAATACTAGACATTAATAATACAATCATTTATTTAAATTTTTGTAAATATAAATAATAGTTAATAATTACATTAATGATTAGAATTAATAACTCAATTAATATTAATAACTAATATTATATAAAAAATAACGTAATAAATTACTATTCATATTATTCGTATCATTAATTGTGAATTATAATAATTAGATTATAAGTTGATAATTTTATGAATATGTTATTTGTGATTATTAGTTATTTTATTAACCTTGTATCGTTAAAAATTTTATATTTCTATTCTATTATTGAAAAATAGGGTACATGAATACCAAATAAAAAATATTTAAAGGATATCAAATATTGCACATTTATTATATATATTTTGTGATTGATTTCTTTTAGTGAAAATTTGAAATTACATTAATACATGTAATTACACAATATATAAAGTTATATATAATAGTATTTAAAAAACATTCGTAGCATGTGTGATCTATATTCATTCAATCAATGATATATTTAAGTATATATTTTCAACCATATCTATTTATGTATTTCTTAAAAAAACTAATTGTTTATTTTAATTCTTGGAAAAAGTAAATTCTATTGTTCCCTAACAGATTTGGTATATTTTTTGAAAATTAATTGAATAAAATACATTTTTATAAAATAATATCTAAATTTAATGTCTAGTTAATTATATATATATATATATATATTTAGAAAACTACTATCATATACTGTTTAAATTTATATATTTAAATAAGTATAAATTAGATTTCAATTAGAATTAAAAGATAAAAATAATTTATTGTTTTTATAAAATCATTAATGGGGACTAGTTGATGATGAAAGAAACCTAGTGGGGGAAAATTAATAGTTTAAAAATTTTAAACTAATTGGTAACTATTTTTGAATTTTAATCAAGACCTTATGGGCTTATTTTATATGTTTATAAAATTTCTATTATAGTACATATATCCATGGATTGTGAATGAACTAATATTTTCATGTTATAATAGATATAAATTGTTTTAACTATATTCAATCATAACTTGAAAAAATTTATCCTCATTCAAGAAATGATAATAAATTTTTTATGCATGTGACATGAAACACACCATTTATTATGTTCTATTATTTTTTTGGTGTCATTCACTATTAATCCCAATGAACTTATGTCTTTATAAATTCTTTTTCTGCACAAATTATTTAATTATAATACCATAATTCATGGACTAATATAATTTTGATATATAATTAATAAAACGTGTCACATTAATATCTTTAATGGGTTTGAAGAGAAAAAACATGTCCCACCATAATGAAGAAAATGAACCAGAAAATCTTATACATCATATGTTATTTCTATTATATTTGGTGGAATAAATATAAATATATGTTTCATACCTATTCTAAATTGATCTTGTCTATTCATGAAATATAATATGATATTAATAATGATTTCAGATAATTAGCTAAAAACTCTTTCTACCAATGTTATCATTGGCCATTTTAATCATTCAATTATTGTGATGGACATGTTCCTATTCATGATATAATTTAACCTTATTTTTAAATGATCAATAAAATGAGATTGAATGGCCGTTGAACATGGTATTTTTTATTCCATGAATAATTCACATAAATTTCATAACATTTTCTGAACAGAACCTCTCATAAGACAACTATAAATGCGGTAGTGACCCATGAATCACTACTTTAATAGAAGTTTAGTTGATGAATTGTTCCAAGGGTATAATTCAAACATAATGAGAGAAACTAATCTTATAATATTAGAAATTATTAGGATAAATATTGTCAATACCACCAGACACCCTTATATATTCCAATACAGAATCTCATAATAAGACATATAATTTCGTACAAAATAATGAAAACAACATCTCCATATAAACTCCATGAATGAAAATCTTAAGGCGAAAACATCAATTTCAAAATGATTACCATTCCATTATATATTTAAATCCTCCCCAATTTCCATCTCAATCCAGAAACATTGAAATATAAATGTATTATAGACATGGGTGATCATACATGTGTATCCAATTGTATCATCCCTCAAAACAATAAAAAAATGTGGAAGAATCATATTAAAGGATCAATGAAAAATCAAAAAATCTACTTGTTACGTTTACCATGGTAATCTATAGACCAACCTCAATGTGAATCATTCAAAAAATATATATAATTACAAAAATATAATAACCAAGAATGTAATTTAATAAGGCACTCTACACTTGATACCCCAATGATCAATAACCCTAATCCCCAATGACATTTTACATTATTATTTCTTAACTCCTATATTCAAATATCAAAACCCCATACCACATTAAAACCCTATATACATGACAATAATTTTATTCCACTTATATATGTTTCTATGGAATAATATAAGCATTCAATCTATTAGAAAGAATATAAATTTCTCAAATTCTTGGGATTTTATCAATAATTAAATAAATATAAATCCTATAATCTAAAATATTTGATCATCACATATAATTTATAAATAATATATATAATTAAAAAATTATATGTTTTTGAAATTATTTCATCTTTGATGAATCATATTACATCGTCTCGTCCCACTATAATTACACCATCAGATTCTGTTGTTAAATCCTCGTAGTAGTTATCCACATGGCCACTAAAAACCCCATATATAATTATAGAAATCATCGTGTTCTATCATTGATTATTCTATCAATTATGTTATTCAACAATGATCTACACATGAATCACTTTGAGGTGGGAATTATCCTTTTATTATCACAATAATTTATAGGGTGTTGGAGGGGGATCACCTTCCATTTATGCATATATTTTAAGAGGGAAAATCTCTATTGATTTTTGTGAGTTATTCTTAATTAATTATGAATAATAAAATTGGTAGGAAAATGAAATAATCATTATTATATATATATAGGGTTATATAATTAAAATTTTATATAATTCCTTATGATTATCTTAATTTGAGATGAACCCCATGTCTATATAATAATAATATTATTATTATTTACATGAAATATTCTATAATCATGGATAAATAAATATAATTAAATCCATAAAAAAATAATTTTCATTCAATTGATATTGAATATATAATTTTAACCAATACATAAAATCTTCTCGACATTCCCCTTGGTCTTTATCAAACCGGGAATAATGATTATTTATAAAAAATGAACAACAATTGTACAAAAGAAAAAGTGAACAATATGAAAAATATCATGTAATCATGGAAAATATATTGTAAATATAGATTAATACAAAACCATAAAATCAGTACTATAAATCACATGTCAGGGGAAATACCTTGTTTATAATTGGTTATGGGAACCATGTACCCTCATATCAACTCTTAGTCAAATGGTATGGAATCAACTCCGTGAATTAAATATAGTAAAGAAAATGAATATTAAAAAATGGGATGATGATTCCCTGCAAAGAAATACATCCAACCATTGGTTATGGAATACATTTATGGTCTTAGAAGTGTAGTGATTCCCCTATATAACAATAAACAAATTATCCAATTGTTTGTGTTTTTTAGTTTGGAGTGCTCAATTGTTATAATGAACAAATTATTTCCATATTTTATACTCGGTTTTACATGTTCTATTCCATATTCAAAAACAAAACATTTCACAAGAAATTCATTCGAAATAAAAGATTAAAACATTATATTTAACCATTATTATTTTCACCTACATTATGATATTGGAAACAATTTCATCATCGAATGCCACTATTAATAGAAAAGTAACATTTTAAAAACTCTTTTCTAAACAATTTCATGATTTTTAGAAATAAATGAAATAATTAAACAAAAATACAAAAGAGAAGAAACAATGGGGAACACCCTAATGGATGAAGAATAAATGATCATTAATCAAGACTAAATAATAATTTAATAATAATAACAAAAAAATATTATCATAGGAAATACAATTTAAACACATAGTGTTTCTAACCCATTTAATGAGTACTATAAAATCACATATAATGGGAAAAATGCAGTTTATATAATGGTATAGGAACTATGTACCCTCATATCATCTCATATTAAAATGGACAACAATATAATTCATGTACTAACTTATATGGAGAAAATTACTTTAACCAAATGAGGTGATAATGCCCATCCACGACACTACATACAACCGTCTGTAATGGAATACACTGATTTTCTTAGCATTGAAGTGATTCCCATTATTGGAAACATAGCCTTTATCCATTTTTATCAATTTTATAATTGGGAGTAATCCTGTTTTATAAATAATAAATTATTTACATCTTAGATACTTAGATTCCCTTATTCTATTCCCATTTAAAAAACCACACAATTTAGGTGAAATGAATTCCTTTAAATATATTAAATCAGGCATTAAAAACATTTAATTTTTTCATATATTGTAAAACACTTTAAAAAATTGGATGATATATAATGAACCACTAAATCAAATATTGAACAAATATAAAACAAAAATACATGTGGATTTTGAAATGGTGTCAAACAAATGAATTAAAATTTACTCAATGTTACATCCAAACATCTGAACCATACCATAGAGAATAATATATTTTAGATATATTTTGTACACCAAATCTAATCATAGAAATTAATATCCAAAATAGTCATTTTTAAAATTTTCATATATGTAATAATACACTCACAAACATCTCTTAGCACACATATTCACAAATTATAATTTGAATATGTGATGATGTGTATATTTATATATAACTACCTCTAAATTTCTATATATGCTGAAAACATGACATGAGGTATATGATACATCAATAATAATATAATGAAATAATAATATAATTTGAAACATAATAAAATTTATCAATAAAGGGACCCCGAATTAATAAATCCCGTGAACTCATGAATTAACCTATTAAATTCACAAAATAATATCAAATAATGTTAGAAAAACAATTCATTTTTGGATGTCATAATTAATATTTTATCATCATATAATATATTTTTTTCAATAATGGTAGATATGAAGAAGGGATGAAACATAAAATTAATTGAAACCATTTGGAAACATTAAGAAATATGATTTAATAAATCCATTTCATTTCAACATGAATTTATAAAAATTAATATTTAAATTTAAAATTCATTTGATTATGTGGAATGTCATGGGAAATCCAAAAAATGAAAAAATGTTGTTAGGTCAAAGGAAAATAAATCCTAACATTCTATAACGGAGATAAAATTTTATTAAGATAATATCACTAATTCAAGTAAATAAACCCACAATGCATTAAAACCCAAAATCCTCCAGGGGATCAACAAAAATTTTAGAAAAATGGAATGTAAATATATTAGTAAATGATTTGAAATTTAAGGATGGGGGAAACATAAATTTCATAGGATCATTTTAACTTGGAATCACATGATGATAAACCAAGGAGAGAAGGATGGAGTATAGTAAATATGTTCTTCGAAGGGATTCCTTTGACTGACATATGGTGTGGGAGAGGGTTGTGTGGTGAGGAATAAGTTGGGGTATAAATTGGGATTTTATTTTATGTAATTTTCTATTTATTGAATGTTAAGGACCACCATTCTGTGATCCATTTAGACTATGGTGTAGTGGCGATCCACCTAACATGGCCTAAATGAGCATGATGAATTCTCTATGATAGCGTTCCCACCTAAATGTGATGGATATGGAAAAAACATGAAATGTGGTTCTCAATGTCCTATGGATCATAATGGTTTGGAATAAATTTCTAGGATGAAGACACAATAGTGTAGTGGAGGCTGTGGTGAGACTCCAAGTACTCTTAACTCCGTATATAGCATCCAATCCCATTCTATGACCCTTTCCATCCCCCAAAAAACCATGAAATATGTAATATCAAAATATAATCTAATTTTCAAATGTGAATACATGGTAAACCATGGTTACGATGTGATAAAACTCCCCACCATTAAACATTCTTATCCTATAAGGAAACTACACCAATGGTGGAGATGACTGAGTGAACAATTTCAATGAGAAATTAGGGAAATATTGATGATAATCTATGAGACACCCTGTATCTAATTCAATATCATTTTATATAAGATTATATATAAATTATCGAATCTATAATTTATTAATGAAAAATGAACATCTAATTTTTAATGGGTAAATATGAAAAAAGAGACTCGTAGGGTATCTCCCAACAATTTTTGAACTCAAAAATGAAGGTGGACTAAAAAGGCTATAATTATTATACATATTTCTATTAGAAGAAAATCTTAATACTCAACCAATTAACTCAACCAAATTATTTTTTAATATCTCACACCAAAATTTATAGGTGTACACAATTACTATTCCATTATAATAACATAGGATATCATAAATGATGTATCCCAATGAAGAGTAACTAGACATCGAGAAGAATTTTAAATGAAAAAAATATACAAAAAAATTCAACCACACAACTATTAATTATGATAAAATTAATATTAGTAATGAAAATATTTCAAAATAATAATTTCAATACCGATTAACTAGAAAAAATATGGAAGTAGTGATAAAAACCAATCATGCCTCTTCAGAAAATATGAGTTCTCTATCTAGGTCAAAAATAATATGTGGAATCATAAGACTTTATACATGGTAAATCACTCATGATCGTCTAAAAAATCATGAAAAAATGGACAATACATTAGCTAAACTAGTTCACAATCATTCTTATGTATCTAAATCACATCTATGGTCTTCTACCATTGTGAAAAACTGATTTGAAAACATATTTACCAAAACCACACAAAAATCACTAAATTATGTATCCAATAACAGTATACATTACAAATACTAAAAAATTATAATTCATCAAGAAACAATAGAAAAATCACACCAAGGAGATAATCTTGAAAAATTACTATCTCATAGACTCCATTGACTATATTGTCAAATCATAGGAAAATACTAGACTCAAAAATGCTTGAAAATATTAAAATTCCAATACAAGAGATAACATAAGGATGATAGGACCCTACCGAGTCACATATCGAGATGAATAATACTTGTAAAAAATAATCTATCAATTCAGTGTATTCATTTCAGGAAACCCAATCAATAAATACATTGAGATGAAGAATAACAATATAAATAAAAATAGTCCATTTTACAAATTTTTTAAAATAATATACTTATTTTTTAAAATATTAAATATTTATTCAAAACTACTCTTTTTTAAGACCCCTCACCTATACCCTTGAGGATATTTTTAAATAATAATTATATAGTTTCATTTTATTTAATTTATAAAGAAAACCTATATAATAGTTAGTAAAATAAATTCACTATTTAAAAAGAGGTTTCAAAATATAAATGGCCAATATACTACCTCCTATAAAACATTTAACAAACATAAATCCCCATGTTATCATATATAAATAAATCTTTCATAATTTTTAATATAATTTCTTTTCCATACCATCTCCAAAACAGTTAAAAATTATGTATCCATATTTAAATTGTAAAAAAATACATACAAACATATATAATAATTGAAAATAGTTTTATCAAATTTATGAGAAACCTAATCAAACAACATCACAAAACCCGGGGTCATGAAAAATGAGACAAAATACCATATATGAATTGGTTGAAATATTTATTTTGAATATGATCCAATCATAAAAAAATATTTTTGAGCGGAAAAAAATTACATATCTCGGCTCTACATGTGTTTCCAATTCATGTGCTCTAACTACATACTTCTACAAAACACCGATTTTATCCCATAGCACAAAACTTCATCATATGTAAAACATTGTATGTGTTTTGAACAACATTATTACAAAATAGAACATTCTTGAACCCAAAACCATGAATCCAAACCCAGCCTTCCAAATGAATTTTTTTTTGATAATGTTCGTACTTACAACACTCTCATCACTCCTACATTTATAGTCCTGATATTCCAAACCCTATATAGTAGACCCCAAAATTACATACTTCAAAATGAAAACTATGTCACTTTAATAATATTTTTCATAAACCTATCAACATTCATCATTCCCCTGGAATCCTGAACTAGCCAAACTCATAGATGAGGGGTGACCCCAATCTCTGTTTGTTGAAAACAACTGTACTAGAAATCACCAAAAATCATTGAATATAGTTTTTACAAGATATAAAATATTTAAACAATATATTAATTACAATATAATTCATAGATGATACGTCTACATGTATGTTGTACATGGGAAAAAATAAGTATAGAAGATAATACACCAAAATTAAACAATCCAAAAATATAAAAAACAAAAATAAATCTCAAAGCTCATCATATAATGCCCACAAAACAAATAACCCATTTCTTTTTAAAATAAAGATGACACTAAGTCCAAATTTATTATCTCTTGGATGTTGTAAAAAATTAAAATTGTGAAATGGAAGTAAGTGTTGATTTTTAATTAGAAAATTAGTTATCAAATCAATATTGGGAGTGATAGTAAACAACAACCATCACCAATCACCTTTTTTTATATCAATACCATCAACAAGAGGGTTTTCTTCATTAAAAACTTTCATGATAATATTATACATTGAAGGGATACTCTCCATTTAATTGGTCTATATTATAATCAATTTCTCTGATAGGGGATGTTACTAGATCTAATAGACTACACAATCATAGTAGAATCACACTCAATCCATTGATTGTTCCAAATACATTGAAATTAAATATTAACAACATTGATAAAACCAAGAATTTAAACTACCAATGAAGAAGTAAAACCATAGAAGATATAATTTTGTCCTATTAAATCTCTATTATGACCCCTATAAAACAAATACCCTTATAGGGATAAGATATCTTGTAAAAGTTTAGTTAAAATTAATTTACACTAAACCAAACATGAAAATTTAAAAACACCAAAATGTTTTCAAATGGACTAGGGATGTAACCTATAAAATTTAGGCATCCCAACATTTAAAATCAATAAAAGAGGTTAGGGTAGAATCAATTTTGTAGTGACATTGATTTTTTCACTTCCACAATCAACTCAATGATGTCCAAATGGATGACAGAAGAGGTGTAGTCGTGGATAATCTAGTTCCATCTGCACCAAAGGAAGTGGATGGTTTCCGCACATTGAACCTTGAAAATATTCATTAGTGGATGAAAGAAAGAAGATTTCATCAAGGCCTTTGGTTGATCCATGATTACGACAACATGTATGTGACATATCTAAAAAATTTCAAACATTGCCTTTAAATGTTTCTAGGATGTATACAATATTAAAAATATACGATCGAGGCCCACTTTTTGTTGTTGATAGATTAAACATAAATGAAAGATTTAGATGTTGAGATTTTTATGTTTTTCATCAACTAGAATTTAAAAAAACAAAATCCTCTATAACATGGTAAACTATATGGAGGGATCCATATATTGTTGAAGGATCTCTTCCTGATGGAATCACCCTATATTTCCTGATTATAAAAATGAGATGAGTTATGTAAAACATTAATTATCTATTCCCATATCATAATATCCTACTAATTAGTGAAATTATATAATAAATGTTTGGATCTAACCTCATACGATAGGGTTTCAAGGCCGGATATTTGATTTCTGATTTTGAAATTGATATAGATAACCCGATAAGAGGTGTTCATTATATACATCAATAACCATTACTAAATGAATAAAAATAAATAGTTGGATGCAACTATAAACATAATAAAAATAATAATTGAAATACCTAGACAATAATCCATGTGACCCTAGGTCACGCACTATCAAAAATTAGATTCCACATTGAGAGTCACATATAGATCGTTTAGAGGGAAACAGAGTAAATAATAATTACGTGGTGTGAGTAAGGAATGAACTTAATTGCTAAGTATATAATCATCATAGAGTACATTATTTTATTATTTAAATCTAAAACTGATACTATAGTTAGTAAATTTAATTGAAAATAGAATTTTTATATTATATATGAAAAATAAATATCACATTATGAACAATTATAAAATCCATTTTCTTTTTCTTTTAAATTATAACAATACATTGGGAACGATTTAATCATCCAATTTACACAATATTGAAATACCCCATTAGAAATTATCATTCTAGTAACTTTTTGAAACATCCATTTATAAATATATTTGGAGGAAATTAAAATATGAAACTAAAAACTAAATAATTTTTTGATAATAGAATATTACATAAGGTAATAATAATAATTTTGGAGTATGTATGGATAATGAACAATTGAAATTTATTAACTATATAATTATTAAGGAATGCTAGTAAAAAACAAAATAAGAGTGATAAAAACACATATAATTAGTAAAGAAATTAAATAATCATGGGAAAATCCAATGTCATATAGGGTTGTTAGAACCATAAACCCATATATTGTTTAATGAGCTAATAGAAAACAATCCAGTGAATGTGATAAAATCTAATGTGACCTTTCCACTAGACTAAAAAGGTAGTATATACCATCAATAAAATTACATCCAACCATACACTATTTACATTATGACATGACCTAGTAGTGTCATGATTCCCCTTAAGGAAACCATTTTTATTATTTATGATTATGTATCTTAATTGTATGATCTAATCCAAAGAGATTTATAATACAATCATCCGTTATTAGAATCAAAATTTCTCATTTTCCATTCCAACTTCAATGATACCAAATTCTACTCTAAATTTTTTCCATTTGAAAAATTTAATGTACACATTAAGACAATTTAAATTTTCCACCCAAATTAAAATCATATTAAACCATCAAAATACCCATTTTAAACTATGAAATCCAACATCAAAATCATATCATACACAACCCCATATTGATTTAGGAAAGGGTGACTAGTATTTTAAATCCAATTTTAATAAGGACCCAATCAGGCCATCAATAATACATAATATTAAACACATATTTTAAAAATATATTCAAATCAAAATAAAAAATAATAATTAAATTTTAGAACACCCTTTTAATCCTATATATATTCTATATTTCATATTTATAAGTAGCCTTTCATTTAGATATTCATAAAATTTGTCACGAGATGCACAAAACATCAATCATAATACAAAATAATAATAATAGAACCATCACTATTAATAAAATGTCTAAAATATGTAAACCCCCATTTAATAATCCATTAAAATTATGAATTACAAAATAAAATTCCACAAACAACTTTCAATACATTTTAAACATAAAATTTCTTCACATAACAGTTATAACTACGTTATCAAAGACAAATATAATCTTTTTTGCTAGGTAAATTATAAATATGGTTTCAAATTACAAAAAATGATTTTCACATTAATTGAATCTACTTGAAAACCATAAGTAACATTATTTAAAACATCCAATTTACCCCAAATATAATTTATAATTTTAAATAAATAAATTTTAAATGATTGAGAACATGATAAATAAAAGGGAAATTCAAATAATAGAAAGACCTACCAAGGGAATGAACGTGCCAAACAGGGAGTTCCAAAAAAATTTTATCCTTTGGGTCTAGCCAAATCCTATGGAGTGAGGGCACTATAATTCATAAAATGCATGGTGAGCCTATGGGTTCTCTCGGATCATTTTATAACACTCAAACCCAATCATTGACAACTTATATCCACTAAAAATCAAATAAAAAAAATAAAAGTAAAACTTGTTTCCTGAAGATATTACCTGAGAATGTGGAGTTGTGGTGTGATATCTTCATTAAAAAAATCTTTATGAATCAATATTCTTGGTAAAATCACCTATGAAACTGTTTGGGGAATGGGCTAACCCCAGTGTACCCTCTTATTCATGATTTTCCTGACCACCTTTATACCATCCTTATATAGAAAAATATTACCAAATGTATACCCTATAAGATAATAGATCATTTATCTATACCCAATGAATATTAGGGAG
Source organism: Viscum album (assembly GCA_963277665.1). Classification (NCBI taxonomy): domain Eukaryota; kingdom Viridiplantae; phylum Streptophyta; class Magnoliopsida; order Santalales; family Viscaceae; genus Viscum; species Viscum album. The sequence goes on along the minus strand of OY728147.1, from coordinate 558,931,245 downwards.
ATATAGTTCTCACCCGTCTCATAATGAAATCCCATTTTAATTTGTGAAATAGAATCATAAAACAATAATCATGTCACAACCATCAAAATGATATAGGTTTCAGAAAGACATGATCATATAATATTCTATATAGAAGATATAGTATTCATAATAATTTCATTATTAAATGGACCATGAAAATAATTTTATTATATGTATTACATCATGGTAGAATCCATGTAAGAGAAATATGATTCATAAAAATCATGCATTCAAAACACAAAACAATCTGAGAATTAATATGAATTGTATCCTCGGATCATATCCCCATTATTGGATAGATAAAATTAATATATATGATATAATTTGTGATTATAGATAGATACTAATTTTTATAACTCAGAAATATTATTAATAAAATTATAATTTCTATTTGAAAAATTATTTTTAAAGTAGAAAAACATTTCTAGTCATTTTTCATATGATATATCCAAGAAAAATGATAACATAAGCATTCAAAATAATTTTAAAAACATTTTGAAACTAAAAAAATGATAAATTACTTTTCATAGAAAACTAAATTCATTATTCAATAAAAATTATTTTCGGAATCATTTTTATGATTAATGGTTTTGGAAGAAAACATAACATTGACCAAAGAGATAGATAAATTCAGATATCCTAAAAACCATTTAATTAATTATATAAAATAAAAATTGTGGATAAGTTATAATATTATTTTAATATATATTGAATAACACCAATAAAAAAATCGACTATAATTTATAGGAGGTATAACATTATAATTCATCATTGTAGACTTAAACAACAATGATCCCATCAAATGATTAGATTGAAACAATAAATTTCTACAACATTAGTAACATAAGTTCATTACTAACATGAAGGGATAACATAATATGAAACATTTAATATAATAATTACAAATAAATAAACTATATTACATTTTAAAATTGGTTTTAATACACCTCGTGAATTAATAATTGCGCATAACCTAACGTATGTCTCAAAGAAGGATGATTGAGATAAATGTACCATAAGGATTTGTTAATAATTAATCAATAAAGTCTAATGATGAGATATCCTACAATGGATATTTAATTTACAATTAATTTCATCATAATAATAAATTAATATATTTTTGGTTGGTGTCTACCTCAAATAAAATAATCATTTGGTTAATATGGCTTACACCTAATGAAAAATAGATATTGATTGAGAATACCAATACACTAGTTAGGACATTCACTGAACTCATTAAAACCGCATATATAATAAATAGAATATTATCATACAAATTTTAAATATATATTTTCATATATATCGTAACATAAATATATATTATCTTTTTTATCATTTCCTTAATAATTCCATGTTGAAGTTACATTCTTGGTAATATCCACTTCATTTTTCATATATGTTTTTATATTTAATATTTTCTACTCTCTATAATTGGTCATGGATATATGAAATAGATATTTTTAACATTATATAAATAAAATATATATTCAGTATATATTTATTTATACTAATCCATAAAATTTAGTGATTGAGATTGAAATACACCATACATGGAGACGGTAGACCAGACTACTGATGAATACATTTTGTAATGATCTTCTTGTTTTGAAAGAAAGAAAAATAAATAATATATATTATAATAAATTAATCATTCTTCTTTCATTTATATCACATATTTTTTATAAAAAAACCTTAATGCATCCAATGTGATTTGTGATTGAATCAAATCGATTTGTGTAACAATAGTTCCACGTACACATGAACATCATTTTTATATTCTAAAAAATTGTGATTATAATTGGATGAGTGATATAATAAATAAAGATTCATAATATCATAAAATATATCATATATATAATTTATAAACAAAAAATACATCCATCATTATAAAAATAATTGACAATGTTTAATGGAAATTGAATTATATTCGTTCGTGAGGTGGTATTCTATCATACTAACAAATACTGATTTTATAACCCATATGATGTAAGTGAAGATGGGTATAATTCATAATAATAACATAAAAACAATTCAGTATATTTAAAGCACTTGGGATATCATATAAACATGGAATTGTTATAATTTAAGGTGGAGGAAGAAGAAATAAAATGAAAATGCCTATTGATGAGTGTTATAACTTCTTCGGGTATCCTCAATTAATTTTTAGTAAGGCCATGTTTTTTTTGGATTAATGATAATACAATGTATAATTCGATGATGAAATGAAATTAGGTATGTGTTTTTGGTCGATCATTTTCTATCCAAATATATGGATAGCTTTGATGATGTGGGGATATTGAGATCCCATTTCATGTTAAGGAGGACTTCTCCTGCATAAATACTCAAATTATTCCCTATTGTGGGGTAATTATAATCTCCTATTGAATGAAATCGAAAATTAAAATGTGTTTAGTGATTATGGTTTTGATCCAAATATCAACCACATAATGAAACACATATTCCAGCTTTTCAATCTATAGATTTTATTTATCCATATTTTTACCAATTTGTTTCATTAATGATGGTAACTAGTTTTCTATCATTTGTAATATATCAGTAATAACAAATTAGTGTGAGACATATTAGACTATATAAAACATATTAGCATAAACATGTCACATAATTTATAAATCTAAATATTCTATATGAATTAATTTAATTTTAATATTAGCATATGTAACGTTAAATACAGAGATCTAACCATAAACACGCTAGCTATGTTTTTAGTATTATACTATAAATATAGTAAATATAATAGAAAATTTTTTCCATTAGTGGACCATATATGAATATTTAAAAATTACATTATAGAACATATATTTTCAAGTAATTTCAAATCATTTAATAAAATATCATTTTATATAAATTAGCATTAAATCTAATTTTGGTATTAATAATTTAATGTTATTATTAAATATATGAAAAAAAATATGGAATAGAATATATGTTTTAAAAAACATGTTACCTTAATATATTCATCTTAAAATTTATATAATAAAATACCTCATTTAATTTACTTTACATTTTACATTTTTAGTATAATTTATTTTACTTTATTATTAATTAAAATATTAACATGTCTTTGTTTCGTAAGATTTAATTTCATTATATTTATGAAACGAAATAAAATAAATTATCATAATAATAAACTAAATTATCTTTCAAAAGGATTTATATTACTAAATATTTCTCTCTATACCAATATATGATATATTTTAAAAGAATGAAATGTATCTTTTTTTAATTTTTCAATTCTAATATAATTTATTGGGTTATATTTGACGGAATAATGAATGTAATTGATATTTTTTAGAGAAATATAGGTTTTATATCTAAATTAACTCATTAAATAATATTGTGATAAAATTGTTCGTCATTTTTATTTTTATAATTCATGATTATCCTCAAGTAAGTTCATGTTTACCTTAACTATTGTAATTAATTATTTACTTAATTAAATATTAAATTTTTAAAAAATGATTTCATTTTTTTATAAATTGTATATTATTCTTATTAAAAATATGCATTCAATTTTTTCAAATTCATTTTAAATAATTTTCATAAATAATTTTCAAATTAATACTATATATGTGACGTCAATGTGGATTTATTTAATATGGAAATGATCAAAGGATTAAAGGGTTTTTATATCCATTTTTAATATATAACTAACAAAAAATTTGTTTAATTATATTTATAATGTATATAATTATACATTAATTTTTTTTTAAAAATTATGTAAACTATATAAAAAATATAATCAAAATGCAGTTTTGAAAAAAATCCTTATTTTTCCAAATTTCATCAAAAAGTGAAAATACTCTGAATAATACCAAAAAATATATATATTATAATGTTTAAATTATTAACTTTTTTTAACATATTTTACATTGTTCATTTTTATTTTTATTTGAATGTTAATTTTATTGAGGTTCGCAAAAATACATGAAAATATTTTTTTTCAAAATATTATTTTTAATCAAATAATAACATTACCAAAATTCATTAATTTTATTAAAAAAGTGTTTTATTTATATAAATATAACAAAATTAATATTAAATATGTTTTTATTTTATATTAATATAAATATTTTTAATGAATAATTTATTGAAGTCATATTTAAAAAACTAAATTAATATCATTTCATAGTGTTTGAAAAACATATTCTTGAATGTAATTAATAATAATATAGTGTTAGAAATATAGAATGATTAATATGGGGTTGTGTATATAATATTCATAAAATGTTGTTTTAGTAAAACAAAAAATCTTATAATTTTAATTTATTAAAAAATCATAATAAATCTGGGTGTTAAATTCTACCCCTCTTAAAATGAATTTCACCATCAAAATTCATCTTATTCATAAAATGCTTAACATTTAATTATTCACTTATAGAAACCCACACAAATCTTAATATAACATAAACATGAAAAATATCAACTTTTGTGCAATGGATATCTAATTAAAAAATTTCTATGATTTAAAATAGAAGAACATAGTTCGTAAAAGAAAAGGCGATCATAAAAGAGATAACATACACCCAATTGTTGATAGCATGGGAAGAGAACATGGTGTGGTTAATCATAATTATAACAACACCATATACCTATATTGATTGACAAAGTTGGCTGAATTATATAAAATTCTCAGAAAAAGACAACCTTTTATTTAAAGATCCATTTCCCCAAGTTGAAATGATTCCACAGGATGATATACTTACATGATTTGAATCTATTTGATATGCATATTCTCATCCATTGATAGTTCCTTAATAAATTTAAAAATTATCTATCCTCATGATATAAAGATTAATTTTTTAATCTTGAATCACTAATGGATCATAAGATACATTAATTGAATGATCTAAAATTTATTCTATATTTAGTTATCATCAATAAACAAGATTAGCATAAGTTATCTAAAATTCATATATCATCATTTGAAGAAATAATATATTAATCTCTATATTTGATTTCAATGTACAATTTAATCCAAATATTAATTTTTTATCCTTATTATCCATATGAAAGTCTAAAATCCAAATGGTTACTTATAAGGGTCATCAATTTCCCAAATGAACATATCATTAATCACTCATATATCAAAATTTGACCCTTGACTATCTTATAGGAAACATGTGAAGAAATTCATCATGTATTATCTTGAAACATGGAAATAACCTGAATTACAAAAGAATCATATTGAAAAAACATATACAACCTCATTCCTTACACAAATAAAATATTATTAGTTATATTATAAAAAATAAAAAAAATAATTTAAACTTCATCAATGATATCATAAAACACTTTTTAAATAAATCCCCTATTACTTATGAGGTAATCCATTCTATACAATTTACAACCATGAAATAAATCATCAATTTATCCCAAGATCATAGGCTCATAATTATGAGAATATTAAGGGTTATCTTCCCAATAACCATGTTTCTCCATGAACATAACTATGATATTAAATAACATTTCTTGGACATTTTAATTTTTAAGCATTTTATTTCAAATCCATAATAATTAACATATTCTGAGAAAGGTTTATATATTTTGTGATTCATAATCCACGAATTACACAACATAAATACCTAAATCATCCCACCTCATTCACAATCCATTAATTATTATTATTTACTTTATTATTTCATATATATTTACACTTACACATCATATATACTTTCTTAATAACCAGAAATATAAATATTACCTTTACAAACATGATGATTTTACTTCCTAATATTTATCATTACGACATCAGTTTTAATAACTCACCAAAATTCACATTTAATCAGTTCAAGAAATCACAATACCATAGGGAGAACAATATTTTTTCCACTATTTTAATAGAACTTTTCATTTTCCATTTTAAATGACATTAATATTGTCATTAATTTTCATAGTCAAAACATCTTATCTTCCCAATGATACATTCAATTGAGTGTTTCTTCCCACGTTATCAATATATTGTAATATTTATCCTCTTTCCACCATGGTCTATAATACATGACCTATTATGAAACTCTATCATTCACTTCTTTGGTGAGTCTGGTATTTGGTTATGGAACATGTTTTTAAACTTAACAAATGAAAAATTAGAATGAATAATATTAATTAACTTCCATCCATTCATAATTATAGGTTAATTCCAAATCGAAAATTATTAATCACAGTCATCATCATCAAGGTTTATTCAGATACCAACCATTGACTAAAACACTATCATAGTGTGATCAAAAGTAATTACAATGGTGAAACACAAAATAATGAAAAGTCAACCATTGGATGCCTACATTAGGACACCATCATTGATCAATTATATATTTGATAATTTATAGTCATCATGAATTATAATTATTCATGGATTTCATAAATAGTTTTTAAATTTAAAAGCAAATCACCAAGGAGTGTTAGTCAATGTATTATGTAGATCATGATGTTATGAGAATGTTCCCAATAGAGTATGTCTCAATAAGTTTTTTGGGTTTTCACCCCTATATACATATTTTCTAGAAAAATATTTTGTATGATTATCCAAAAAAATGTTATTTCATAGAATCCACTCACTTTGACCTTTTACAAAATTCCATGATATTTTCCTATACATTAAATCATTCATAGACGTATAGTTAGAAGAAAACCTAGACCCATATTAAAAAATATAAATATGTATCTCAATAAATTTATCTCCTACCGGTTCACAATAATTCCCTTATACATTCCTTTAATACAAACCAGAGATTCCATGGCATATAATATATGGATATTAAAACTTCATAGAAGAATATACTTTATTTCACACCAACACATACCTATGGAAAATAATAGTGCAGGGAAATTGGATGCATTGAAAAAAATATTAATATGAATGAATATGGAAAATATAGAGTTTTGTGATAAATAACATAAAATTTGATGTTCATTCCCAAATTTTCTAAAATAATTAACATGATTCATGATAAAATTATTAGATATTCATGAGACACGTATCATAAGGGAATAAAATAACATGATCAATAAGGGAATAAAATTGTCTCCAAATATAGTTTTTTTATTCACTTAATTATATAAAATATTACGTCAGTGCTACTAATAAATACATTAACAATCTGTAATGATTGGGATAAAGTTCAGTTTACCTTCCTCATGCTTGTTCTAACCCCTCATTTCCCTCCTTTTAAGGCTATGTCTCACCTCCCAAATTCCACCATTCATAGGCATAGGATAACCACCTATGTTTCCTCATAACTCATTGATAGTAAATCATTACCTAATGGATTTGTGACATATATTGGTCCCACCTATCATATGTGTAAAATCTAGACACACACACACACATATATATATATATATCTGTGTGTGTGTTCCAAAAAACCACAAATCATTCATCATATCATATCTATTAAATAAAATTATATTCATAAACACATAACCATGTCATAAAACATAAAAAACAATGTGGTTTCATATTTATTTCATCTTATAACTACCCATGAAAACAAAAAACATTCATAAAAATTTTCACATGGAATAACCAGTGGAAGAGAAATGGGTTTCATAAATATCATTCGATCTGAAATAAATCATTAAATGAACGGAAATAAATGGTATCATTGGACAACGTTGCTAGTAAAAAATAAATAACATCAATTGATGTATCCTTTGACAGAAAACTATATTTATCAATTATAACTTTTCATGTGAAAAAATATCATTTCTGATTTAAAAAAAAAAATTAATACAAAAAAATGAATTAATTTTCCATGAAAATACATGTGAAAACATATAAAGGAATCATTGTAAATTAGTTTAAACACTTTTTAGAAAATATAAAACATTCATATTACTTTTCCATGAAAATCAAAAGAATGTATAATATTTTTAAAAAGTAACTTTTAAATAACATGGTTTTGGATTAAAATATATTTCTAGTCAAAGAGAGCTGTAATATCAGATATTCATGAAAACGTGTTCTTAATTATCTTTATTACCAAATAGTGGAAAATGTTACAATTATTTGAAGATAAAATTAATAAATAGAGGCTTTGAAATTTAATTACAATTCGTGATATTTAGATAATGTTATTTCCACATTGAAAAATAATCAAATACAATACTGATAAATGATGTGATTTTAAATAAAATATATAAAAGTTTCATAACATTGATTAACTTTCCCTGTGGAGGGATAAAAAAATGGAAATTACAATATAACATGCATAAATAAATTAATTATATTACATTCCAATTGGGTTTTATATAATCCTCATGTAATAATATATTTGTATAATATAATATACATCTCAAAGATAAAAAATTGATATAAAAATAACTTAGTAATATTAATCATTTTAAACTGTAAACTAAATGAATGAGAGAAACTAAAAATGGATGTTAATTTTTTTTTTCAGGAGATTCATCACATTATATTTTAAGGGGTATAATATACAACACATAAAATAAATTTGTTGTGAATATGCATTGTGTCTCAATGATAATAAAAGTTAGGCAAAAATCCCTTATCTTATGTCCTGACTTCCATCGTACTTCTAAAAACCTCATTTATAATAAATATATGATTATTTAGAAACTATAAAAGAACCTTATTTATATGAATCATATAATATTTTAACTTTTTATGAAATTTTATTCCTCATTTATTAACAATTCCATGTTAATGTTCTCATTTGGGTAATATCTGCCTTGTTTTTCAGGTATTTATTATTTTTTATATTTTTTCATCTTATTTTCATAATAGTTATCATAAATAAATGATGATAACGATGATATAAATATCCTATATATTCTTTATATTTTTATTTATAGTAATCCTTAATATTTACTGATAGGAAAATAAATACATCATTCACGGTGTGGGTATTCCATACATAATCATGAATGTTTTTCTTCTTATTCTCATAAATCATTGACTGAAGGAAAAGTAAATGATACATATTATAATTATATAATAATTTTTATTTCATAAATATAAAACATATATATTTTGAACTCATTTTTAATAAATCCTATGATAAGATTGAACAAATCAATCTAGTTCATGAAAAATTTGTCTGTTGTACACACAAATGATGTTATCATATTCCGAGAAAATAGTGATTATGAAGGTATATGTGATATAAAATATATATAATACACAAAAAATCTTAAATTTAATATATATATATATATATATATATTTCATCATGATTACCAACCATGAGAGGTGGTAATGGAAAAATTAATGACATCGGCTGACGTGGTGATAGTCCATAATACACATGATCGATTATTTAGTAACCCAATTAATTGAATTGGTGATAGTATTTTGCCATATAATTAACATAAATAACATTATTATAATTTATATAATTTTTTATATAATCATGGCTTAATTTTAATTTCTAGTAGTGCATGAATAAAAAATATTAAAATGCTCACTGAAGAACATTACCCCTAATTCAGGTTTCTTCCATACAATTGCACTAAATATTTATTGATTGAATATATTTCCAGAATAATTGTTATATGATGAGGGTATGGAATTTGGTATGTTTTTAGGTATTTATTTGTTGGTAAAAAGGTCAAGAGTTCTCTTATAATGTTGGGAGAGTGAATGAACTTTTATGGATGAGGAGTATCATTCATATAAATACTCAAAAGTACACACTATATCGAGGTTAATCATACCTAAAGTGGATCAAAATATGATAATTAAATGTTTTGATGTTTTACATGGTCAATAAAACACTCCAAACCCAATAAAAAATGTTTTAAATATTTCATTCCATAACTTCAATGTATCCCTAAAATTACCATTTTTATTTCTTTACTACAACTTCTAATTTATAACAGTGGTCATTCATTATTTATTTTAAATTTATACTGAGAGATATTTGATATTTTACCCACTAAATCTATATATAATATATACTTTTTAAAATATATATCCTATTTTTGGGATATTAGTAGTAACATAGGAGTAGGTAGGGTGAAAAATCACTAATTTAACCTTAACCTCACAAACATTGTTTTTACTATTTAATAGGAATCATAGTCCTAATAATAGAGAAATCATCTCATGAATGGAAAATAATTGATATTTAGTAATGGTAAAAATTCACTAGGAAGAGGACATGATTTTTATTAATTTTAAATCATTTAATAAAATATTTATTTATTTCAATACAACATTACGATGAATCTTATAAATATAAATTTATTTACTATTTTAAATATGCCAGGAATATAATAGAAATATAATCAATTTTTACAAACAATTATATCATTATATTTTAATTAAAAAATTTAATAAATTCAATCATTCTATTCATAACACTTTTATTTTTTTAGTATCATTTTCTTAAATTGCTAGATTTTTAATTAATTTTTTTATATTTTAAGAATATAATGTGAATATTTCCACTCAGAAAAAAATTATAAAGACAATAAGTATTTTTTTTCATAAGGACATTTATAACCTAACATTTGTTGTTTTATTTATATCTCAATGATTTTTTACATCTCAAATGTATTGATTTTTTTTACTTTTGCATTACTTAACTTATAATATGGGTCAAATGAATCGTAAATTAGAAATTAATTGACATATTTAATATTATTTAATGGATAATATTGAAATTTACTCATCCAGTTATATTATGACACCATTTTAGTTCAATTTCATGCTTACTCTTTGAGTTTATCTCCCAACAAATCCATTTTTACAACAACCGTGATAATTTATTTTTAAACGTCATTCTCAATAAATTTTAATAAAAATTGAATTTCAATATAACAGACATTAAATTTTATTTTTATTTAAAACATTGATTCACTTTTTTATAATTAAATTAATAGAAGTGAATGTACAAAATTTATAATTAATCATACAGAGGTTATGAGAGACTAAGGGTTTATTGTCACAATAATAAAATTGTTACAATGTTTTGATATCGCATTTAAATATTAATTTGATTAAAATTTCCAAAAATATATTAATAAATTTATATCTAATATATTTATACATTTAAATAAAATTAAAATATCACATAACTGTCTAAATAAATTAATAAAAAAGCAATTGTCAATTAAAATTCTGTATTTTTCACCATTGATAAAAAATGACTATTTTCATAATAACATACAAAATTAACCCTAAAATAAATTTTAATATATTAATTCAACTATGAAGTTTAATTTTTCATTAATAAATTTTAATGTGTTAAAAATTAATATTTTTATTATTTAAAACACACACTGAAATCTTTTTTTAATAAATTAATTTTTTGAAACTTATTAATACCTTATAAATATTATATATTTTATTATAAATTATATTTATATGTATATAATGATTATAATTAAAATAAAAAAAGAATTTATTAATATTCATTTAATCAAAATTAATTAATATGTTATAATATAACATTTAAATAACTATATTTATTATATAACATGGGTTTTTAAAGCTAAATGTTGTGTTTAACACAAAATAATATAGTGTTTCATAAATATGATTCGTAACATGGTGTTGCATGTAAATAATGCCTAACATGGTGTAACATATAAAAAACCGTTATTAGTTTTAAATATATTTTAAAAAAATCATACAATACTAGGGTGTTTCATGTTCAATGCACTACCTCTAACCTTTTTGTATATTTGACTGCAATTTTTAGGGAAATATTTATCTACAGTTGATAATATTATTTTAGACATATAAATTTGTTATTTTCAACATTAGTATTGTAGAATTGAGTCCCCCTCCAGTATTATATAACTAGTAATGCTTATTAAAAATAATCTTGATTTTTTCATCAACAATGATAATCTCATAATTTTGATATATAAAGAGAACCATAAAGGTAAGGATGATAATATTAGTTTAATGGGAAATTTATGATCAATATAAAATACCCATCATTGAAATATTAGTAATGTATTAAATATGTAGTTATTATATGTTCAATTACTATGTACTAACATCCAATTTACAATGATATAGTGTAACGAAAATAGATTTTTTATAAAATCCATTTGTAACCTTTTAACATTTTAGAATACGGGATTTCATCGAATAGGAATTTTGGAACTTATGTTGCATTATAATCCTATGAAGCCAAATTAATATCTCAATACTACATAAAACTTAAACAACCCCACATATCTCTTATAGGTATCATTTTCTCCTTTAATTATTGTATTATGTGGATTATATTGTATAGACAATTCCAAATCATTGACTAAATTTTGAGATAGTAGTTATATAAATTAGATAATTTGATGTCCCTTGGATATTTGGTCTGTTAAATGGATTGCAATACTCTAGAAGAATCACTAGGATAGGACTATTTTCCATTCCATACACTATATTTATTAAAAGTAGATATAATATTTTTATCTTGATAACCATAATATATAATAATATTAATTTTATTCACTATCCTTACAAAAATTATTTAGAGCTACTACCCCCCTAAATTCGTTTTAGAACATTATGTAGCACATATATCTAGTAGAAATGTTCCATTTTACCTTCCCATAAACCACATTTGGTCCTAATAAATTATTGATATGTTTTTATGAAGGTTGGTATATTCAAATGCATTATATTTACACTCCTTGAACCATTTTTTAGAATATTGTTTCCAAGAATCCTTGAATATGACATAATTGACATATTTTTTTTAATTACAGTAATTTCTTCTGAATAATTTTACCTGCAACACATCATGTTAATTTTTATATATTTATTTAATATTATTTTAGAGTGATTTATTTTTTTAGAATTAATTGTGATTCATTAAATTTAATTATTTTTTGGTCCCTACATATTTTTCAAATGATAACGGTAATATTTGTCAAATAGATTCACATTATCCTTATAAATCCCCCTTCTGTGCATGGTATGGGGAATATAATTTATGGGGATCCATTCTTGTAAACCTGTTGTACGTAATTTAATGTTAACATCAGATCATACATGGTTGATATGCATGGGTAGTGAATGACTTAGGGGAAATTTGGTACGGTTACCCCTACATGGGATTTATTTAGAGTACATGTTTCACATGTCTAGATGAACATTAGTGTATATTGTGTGAGGTGTTATTTTATCTTAAAAGTGAAAATTTTATAGTTGGTTCATGGTCTTATTAACATTTTAGTAACTGTGTTAGCTACCATTGTTTTTAAAATCATGAATTTTGTATTCTATAATCATATGAGATAATACATAAATTGAGTCTTCTCCACTCAGACTCATCAAAATCATTCGAATAATCCATATAGATATTTATCCTTTTATTCCAACTCTATTTAGTGATTCATTACTCTATTATGGGTGATTTTATTCAAGGTTTTGGTTCTATTTTCCTCCCCCTTTCTAATTGATTTCATCCGTTTAATTATTTCGGAATGGTGTTCGAAAATACATGGTGATGTTTGCTTTCAATATTCATATAGATTTTCTTCGTAGAGTGTTGTTATTATAATGTTCACCCTCTTCAAATTATTTATCTTAATTCTACTCCAACTATTCATGATCTTATATGTGTTTCTATGGTATTCATTTAATGTTAAATTCGTTAATTTATTGAAGTTTTTTTATATTAGTTTATCATTATTTTATTATTGTGTATAATATTTATATTGAATTTGAAAAATGATTTGAGTTAATTTCATGTTTGGAAAACAAGGGTTGTCATTTATTTTAAATAAATTATTTAAACCATCATTCTAATAATTTTAATTAATTCAGAATAGGGGGTTGTAATGACTTTTTTATCAAATTAATGTATTATTCCTTGTTGATGGTTTTATTGGAATGAAATCATGTTTTAAAATAATTTTTTAAATGTATAATGGTGTTACACAATTTTATTATTAGATATATATTATAAAAGGTATGTATTCAATTATATAAATTTGTCTTGGAACCTTAAGTCTATATTTAAATAAGTATCAATTGGAAAATTATAAATGAATATTATGATTCACATGGGATATATGTGAGAACACCTATTAAAATATATAAGGATGATATGATATGAAAATGTGTTGTTTTGTATGATGGTTTTGGTGTAGGGAGATTTATATTTTTTCACTTATGATTCATATGATTCTTCATGATTTATTTTTTTCCCAAATAATTTCAAAATTTGTAATTGGATAACATGTTACTACTTGGGAAATATTTTATAATACTATAGTTGTTCAGGTCAAACATGGTTTCTAGTCTCATCAATTTTAATATGAATTAAGGATGGAAGGGGGCTCCCCATGATGGGTCTAATATATTCTAGTTTATAGTATTTCGTGTTTATATAGGTTGAAATTTTAATTCAATGTGGTTATACTATTTGATGTGTTGTAGGGGTAATCTTAATATTTGACAATGGGAGTTTCCCATAACACCATTTCATTAATTTGTGGCTCGTATGGGGGAATAACATCATGAATTCCCCCCTTTTAAAAATATTTTATTATCACAGTATTCATATTTTTTATCATTTATCTTACACTTATTTGGTACGGTGTTTCCTTCATAACTATTGTTTTCACTTGTTATATATCGGTTTCTTTTCTAAATGTATTTAATAGTTTTTTGTGGAATATTTTATTTAAAATGATTGATAAATTGTCTGAACTACTTTATTATGAATCAAAGGCCCTCGTTTTCATAATAGAATAATTTTGGAATGATATTTAATTAATTGTGAACATTCTAAAATTTTATTAACTATATTCTAAATTTTAATGTGGTCATAATGATCTGGAAAACATTATTATATTTTAAAAGTCAAAATACATATGTTATTGTGTAAAATATTAAAAAATTACACAAATAGTTGTGATATCTTATAACAAGTACCATCAATTAATTTATTACATGTAGAATTATAGCACACCTTTGAAATACTCATATTCATATCCCAATTTCAAAAAGGGAACATAAAAATATTTTAAAATTGAAAAAGGTGAATCAATGGTTTTTAAAATGAAATGTGATTAAAGATTTTCATAAAATCAAATGAAATTATTCATTAATAAATTCTTATCTTGTAATTTAATATATATATATATGATATTATGTGTGTTTAGAATTAATGAATAATGTTTTATTATATTTAAACTTGTTTAAAACAATATCCATACGGTAAAATCATAACAACCAACATCATATTGTCCTGAAATAATTGGTAACCTATATTTTATGAATTTGTGACATGTACGAATAGACCTTATATAAATCTGATATATAATCTAGATTCATAAAATTGTTAATGTCAATGTCTGGGAACATGTAATGGTATATGTAGAAGAAAATATATTTGTTTATGTCAAAAGTAAAAATATAGTCCAGAAACATGATCAAATTAATATAATTAATATTCTAAAGAATTAAATGAAAACTAGAATTACCATGTCTTAACTATAAATAGTTGAAAAATAAAAAACCTAAAACACAAAGAAATGGTCTTGTATTTTTATGAAATCATTAGACATTGATAATGGAATAATTTTTTACATTTTGAATGAAATAACCCATCAATATTTTTTCTCTTCCACACATTTTTCTGAATACTAATTAATATATCAAAATAATATTTCGACTCATTTAACCAACTACATATTGGATTCAAGTGAGGTCTACTCATGGAAGTCAAATATAATAAACAAATGTATATCCTATCATTTTGATAAAATCTGAGGACATTTTGATTTTATTAAACCCTTTAGCACACAATTTTTAATTTTAAATCAATGAAATCATTCATTTGTTAATTTTAGAAAACCCACACTAGGATTTATGTATCACCTTTTTCAACATGTAAAGAATCAAATAACATACATTTTATGACAATTTAACTGAAATATGAATTTTTTATTATTATTTTAACCATTGATTCACAATTTGTTTCTCAATTTTAAATAAATAAAAGGTCATTTTTTCATTTTGATAAAACAACATGTTAGATTTATGTGAGGTTTGTTCTTATATTTTGAAAATGAAATATATATGTTTTCATTGATGTCACAAAAATATGACGTTGTTTTCTAGTTTCTGGCCCTTAGATTGATGATTTTATGTACATTTAAATCTAATAAATGTGTTTATTCGATCATTATGTCTATATTGCATAGCAGATTGAAACGTGTTATATTCCTACATTTCATAAATTTTCATCTCAATCCAAAATAATTTACTTGGTTTTCACCCCCTTAATAATAATATGAATTCAAAAAACACTTTTAATTTAAATCTGCAATTCATCTTTTAGACCAAAATGTTCTTTCACCCCATGTAAAACAATTTACTCAAATATCAATTATTAATGTATTCAGTCAATATAGATTCATTTTTTTAATTTTAACCCATTCTTTAGGTGTATTTAAATTTATTGAGAATAAAAGTAGGAAATAATTAGATTCACATTTAATTATGAAAAATCGAATTAACAAGACATGGATTCTGATTATTGAAAATTGGGAGAAAATTTAGTTTATTTATTCCACCATCAACCATATAATTTTCATTAAGCTACATGAATATTATTGTTATCATTGAGAATAAATATAATATGTCATATAAATTCATTACATATATATTTATTGAAATTTTAATATTTATACTTTAAATCATTGGTATCTCTTAAAAATTAGGTCATAGAAATTAAATATTCCCACAATTAAACAATATATGATTAGAAGATAAAAATAAAATTAATTTGAAATTTGTAATTTCAATGTTTTTAATTATCGATAAAAACTCTATGATTTCTATAGATATAATTGTAGGTCCATTTTAATGTTTCTTCTATAAAAATTCAATAAATTAAAAAATGGAATATTATTATCATACATATTAATTTATGGGGAGGATTACTATCACATTCCATGTATTAGTTAAAACTAATTTCATTAAATATGTCAATTAAAATAATCAAACAACCATTATCGTAACGACTAACTTTAAATTTTTTAGCATATCAGTATTTCATATATTGATCTCACTAGATGATATTACAACTATAATCACATAATAAAATTTGAATGTTAAAAGAAAAAAAACATAATCTTATAAGGTTTAATATGTGACAATAAAAATATAATTAACACTATTTAAAATATAGTAAAATCACTTAAAATTGAAAACAATATTATGGTTTATGAAGATTTATAAATAGTTATAGAAGACCACTTCTAATAATTATAATGTGATTATTGAAAATTTACATCAAATTCAAATTTAAATGAAATGGTCCCATATTGATCAATTTTAGTGTATGAAGTAAATAAGTTTTGAGATCCTAGGAAATTAAAATTTGGTTACCTCGTTTAAAAACATGGAACCCTTTTATAAAGAATAATTCATTGTCTGAGAAAACATGTGAAATTTATTCACATAATCTCTTTCTATCCCTCTATGTTTTGTTATTAAACATGTTCTGCAATTTTTTATGTTAGAATTAGGTGGTTTAGTGTTGTTCTCAGAAAACATGTACATGATTATATTATGTTTCAAAGTCTATATTTGTGATTTTTGTCACACGTTATGGTTAGGGATTTCATAAATTTTAGTTTTCTTGTACAATTTGGGTTGTGAGATAGTTTGGTGATAGGATTCATGTGTTAATAATTAGGGCTTAGATGATAGTGGTTATTGAAAGTGATGAGGTATAAAAGGACGTGTAAGATTGTATAAAAAATTATTGAAGATAAATTAGGTTCATAATCTCTACAACTCATCTAAAACTATCCATATGAATTTATAATTTTCATAATGAAAAAAATCACAAAATTATATCATTCACTTGGAAGAATATATTTTGCCATTGGTATTTCATACAACAAAAACCCAAATTGAGCCCAGCTAGAAGCTATATTCATTGACTAACTATTTTTCAGTATCATTCTTTCTGGAATCAAGTCCTCCAATAAACATTACCATCCTAATTGATGGTGGGATACCAAATAAATAGAAAGCACTGATATCCACTCAATGAATGAGCTCATTTGAAATAGAAACCCACATTAATTTCATGAACCAGTCGTATCTTACCCTCCTTTTGTGCATAGAGAAAAGCAATACATGTTTCAAAATATTTTAACTATTTATTTCATAACTAAAAATTAAAATATGGGTCTTTGTTGGATTAGTGAATGATTTAAATAACATCACTAAGATACCCATCACTATCAAATTTTGGGATTGAACAATGGAATCTGTTCGATTTGTATTTTTAGTATTGGATCCAAGAACCACAATTAAGCACCCTACAATCATATATTCTCTATATATGAAAAATTTAATTTGATACAAATATAATGAACCACCTGTTTTAGCCTTTGGGAATATTGGGGATGATGACTGAAAATAAGATCGATCATAACTCTAATGGGGTTTCTTACATAATTACCAATTAATAAAATACAATTCAATGCTAAAATCATGGATCTTATGTAAATTTTATTATTTACCATTTAAATAGTATAAAAATCATGTATAACCATTAATTTTTGGGATTCACATCTCAATATCTAACTTTTTTTAAATAAAATGTTAACATGAAATCACAAATAAGTTTTTGCAATGATTTTTTTCCCATTTTGTAGTTGATGAAAATAGTATACCCATTTAATGGACTTTTAAATAAGCCTACTTCCAATATAGTATCCAATTACGCATTGATCTAAATTTATTGAAGAATAGGACCATTTGATTCAAGGAATAACTATTCGAAATCAGTCTCCTATAAAAAATTTAATTGCCCACAAGGTATTATATATCATTATTTTTAATTCTTCATTTTTCTTATTAGGATTAAAGATTTTTTTTATAAACCTGAAATTTTTCATAATTCAAGGTTCACATGAACATTATATACCCCTCATTGCTAGTCTATGCACCCTGATAACATATGTTAATCATTTATTACATTAACACCCCCACAAAACTATATAAATTTGAAACTGGGATAGAGAATATTGATTGAAATAACCCAATTTAATATCATTGATTATGAAACAAAACAAACAATTTTCTAAAATATATATAATTCACAAATAATATGACATCATTATGACAATTGTAATACTTTGTAAATAGAATTCAAAATATATTCAATATATGGTTGTTCCAATTCCATATAGGAAATATTATGAATGGATTGTCATAGGAATTGAGAATATCCCAACAAATAGAGATTCATCAATTTATAAATGATTGTATTTTAATTTGTTATAAATAAACAATATATAAGCATTTTAATTAATTGAATTTAACAAGTGATAAGCACAATAAAAATATTTCGAAGTGAAAAACTGAATTTTTATCACAAAAGAATATGACATAGTGAATAAACTAATGTAATATAAATAAGATGACTTACATCCATCATATTAAATAAAATAAATAATTTTACAAAATAAATGAATAATTGATATAGTAGTAATGAAAAAAATGTATTAAAAAATATGTGGTAAATGATAATTTTAATTTCTATATTTTTAGGATATATAAATTATTTCTCTCCTAGAAGTAAAATGTAAAACATTCCCTTAAATTACAATTATTAATGTTATATGAAATTCCTTGTGCCCAAAAAAATTAATGAATAACCTAAGAATTTAAATTTATGATTTGAATGCATTTTGGAATTATTTTACATTATTTTTTTAGTGATATAGGATAAAATTGAATAAAACCAATATCACATCAAATATATAACACATTATCGTCTACTATAATATTTAATATTCAATTTAAATGACTACACAAATGACCTATGATAGAATCTTAAAGAAAATTAAGTTATATAAATAATCCTAATAATTTATAAACTCCATTACATTAGTATAAGAAAAATATAAATAAAAAAATAGTAAATTAATTTCTAATATGAAACAATGAATATAAAATTTTCTAATAAATTTTTTTAGTTAGACATGAATTTAAATTGATAGCATAAATTTTTTTTTTCGAACACATTTACAATAAAAAAATCAGCATTAAAATTATTTTTTCCCTGAAAAATATTGTTCTGAAATAAAATTATTATTAGTAAAAATGATATATAAGATTGTGATGTTAATTATATAATTCAAACAAACAAATTTTTAAATCATGATAGTAATATTGTAAAATGATTATATGATATTTCAATGATCGTGAAAAACATTTATTTTTATGATTCTCTAATGCACCATATTACCAATAAGAAAAATAGAATAAAAAATCATTGATTATTTTCTTATATGATATCTATCTAATGGGAATTTTACTGTCACATGGCCTTGATTTTATAATGGAATTCATAATACAAGAAATATGTTATATTGATTTAGAATGTGACTGCATTAAAAATATTTAAACCACACTAAAAAATTAGTGTTTGTTCTAGTAATGATATGTTTATCCAACATAAACACAAGATATCATGACATCCCCCCAAAGGTATCCCTCTTCGGTTAGTAATGATATGATAGAAAAATGAAACACAAAACCCCCCTCTAATAGGGCACATGATGGTGAAAAAACCAAGTGTGTACCGTACACACAAATTTGAGGTATTACCCTTTATTACTATTTAAATAAGGTAGATAATATAGTAACACAAAATATCTCAATTTAGAGATAAAATTAATTTAATATATTAATTATATCCATGTAATGTCATGAAATACTAATACATCTAAAAAAACAAATACTAAAAAGGAAATCCCTAGAAGTTACCATGAAGTCCGCAAATCTCATAAGCAACTCCCCAGAAGATTAAAGTTCACCATGATCACCTAACTTCACATGCATATCTATAATAAAATAGTGTGTATATATATCAGTTGAGAATAACATACATACTCAGCACAATCCTCCCTAAAAAATATTCTTCAAGATGTTAAGAAATTATTCTAAATCCTAGTGAGTAACCAAATTTCGTAAACTCATCACCAAATTATGTTAACTATTCATTTGCAATTATAGCTATAGATCACTCACTGCATATCACATATAAGTATTTGTGTAATATCTTACATTATCTGAAATTATGGTTCTCTGATATAACTTCCCCAATCATTTTCTATTCTTCCCCAATGTCGCACATCCTTATCAATATAAATCAAAAGAAAATCCATCTCAATGACACATGAGATAATGTAATGTATCATTCCCTCCATGAAAATCATGATCACCACATCACATACCATTCACCCCCTGAATCACATCAACTGATCATCCCATCCACATCCCCTGACTGTAAATAAATAGATTTTAGGAGCCACAACAACCCGTAAATATCATAACATATCTCAATACTTTTTAATATATTCACAATAATCATATGATATCCACTGGATCACTATATCAATATATATATATATATATATATTTGTGGGTTTGTGTGACAAATAATCATATTTGACTACATCCCTCTACACGCTTATATGGGAAATGATAAAACCTACGAATACCATCACAAACACTACCATGATATTACAATAGGTTTGGAGGGGGGTAGTAATCCATATATTCCTCCCATACTAGGATTTTGGGGAAAACACAACCCATAGTCCACTAGGGGATATGCAACATGGGTGATAGAGCATATTAAAAAAACATACAACATGTAAATATATATAATGAACATATTATTGAAAACCACATATCCTTACATTCATCTAACACTAACATCATGTAGGTGTCATGGATCCCACTACAAAGACATATGTATAAAATATGTCTACGAGAATCAAATATCATTTAATTAGTAAATTAATTATGCATTGATTAATTATTAAAATTATCATATCCAATATTTACATTTAAATATTTCAAAATATATTCCAAGAACAATATTTTTTTTTCTTGTAATCGCAAGTATTTTATCATCATAAGATATCATCAAAAACCAACACCATTGTTTAATTAATTTATTTTAAATTTCATAAACACATGGGTAATTTAAAAAATTGGTAAATATACAACATAATTGGTGACCCAATGTTCATAGTATCAAAAATCCTAATATATTTGGAAACTGGTCGTATAAACAACATTCAACCATTATACCATTTAAAAAATATTCATTATTATTCAAGAAACCTAGCCTTAGATACAATAACATGAAATCCATTATTTAGACTTTCATATAATTCCATGCACCATCCCCACCTCCATTAATCAAAATAATATATCAATCTTCCCCTGACAATAGAATCCTTATATCTAGAACTATGTTTTACCATTATTGAATCGAGCATCCCCACCCACTCTCTATATCATAGTCGAAACAAAATAACACTATCACAACCTATGTAATCCCTTCCTGATAGTCCATCCAAACACAATTATATTTTAGTGACATCCATCTTCTAAATCCATATATCCTAAAGGCTTATTAAAATTTTTATTTGAAGCACAATTTCAAATACAACTATATCTAATACAAAAAAGGAATTCTTGACATATCAGACAATACTTGGCTATCACAACCCCAAAACTATGATTTAAAGAATCACGATATTTATATTACAATATTTAATTAAAATATTTAAAATGAAAAAATACCATTAGTATTAGTCATACAATCCTCCAAGGGTAAATTTTTTTTTCATCTAGCATCTTCCTTTAGATTATTTTTCTCATATATAAAATCTCAATGATAATTATTTCAACCTGACACTTTTATTATTATTGATTCATACCTTGATTAAATTGTAGACTAATTTCAAGGTATATCATCCATTATAATGAAAATAATAATACATATGAAACTATATAGTTAATATGATTGGAAATAAAATACATATATAAAAATAAAGTGATGACACCTTAAAAAATATTATTTATTAAATATAAAAATATTCATTTGGGATTATAATTACATTTCCTAAAATTTAATTAAATTAGGAAATTTATTGTTACTCATATTAAGAATAATAATTCTACAGATGAAATATTATACATAAAAAAGAGTCATCGCAAAGGAATATGTGATAGATAATTTATTTTTCCCAATGTATTGTTTCTATTTATAAATTAAACTGTTGAATGCACCAAAAAAATATTTTTCACCATAAAAAATTATTATATCAATTCTCTAATATAATTAACTGTCAATAAAAATTTTTCATCACTGTTATTCTATATGTTTCAAACTATTACATTTGATTTTTTTCTCTAATTAATAATTATATAATATTAAAAATTATTCAACAGTATACAATTTTTAGTTTTATTTTTTAAAATTAAACCCTTTATTATAATCATTATTATCAAAAACGTGTAAATAATTTATCAAAATTCATATGTAGAGTTATCATAAAAATATTTCATACACTTCATTCACAATGAAATTAATAATTTTTAATTAAATATATATATATTATATTATATTTTCTCTATGAAAATGTTATATAAATTTTATTTTAATTCTTGAAAAATAAATAATTAATAAAAAATTACCTAGAATTCATTGTATCCTCCTATTTTGTAATTTCCATAATATCACTCTATATTTCATCATGTTATTTTTTCTATAGGGTTATTTTATTATGCTTAATCAAATTCATCTAAAAAACATTTCTACATTCTGATAAAACCAAATTTTCACTGTTTGTATTAAAGAGAAGTTACAGAATCCCTATATCTATTAATAAGAGCAATATTATTCACAAAAGAACAAATGATCTAGTTTTACACAACATTAAATAGACCAACCCCATGCTATATAAGTATATTATTAAAATATTATTTTTAAAATATCATAGAACCTAGAATAAAAACACCCTCCAAAGAGCTTAAAACCATAACCAATTTGGCAAGAAAAGGTAAAAGGGAAAAATACGATAGAGATGAAATATGAACCTTGTACTCAAGTCATATGATTCCCCTCAAACAAGAGATTAAGACCATACAAAATCAATGAAGAGCTTCCAATGGATGGTATAATGAATTCAACATGAAATAATTCATTTTATATACAAAAATTCAAGGAGATAAAATAGCCATTTAATAGGATCTATGGAAAGGTATAAATCATATGAATGATTGAAATAATAGTTATAGAACAAATAATTTAGGATGAAACAACATAAGATCAAATTAAATGAACTAAGAAGTTATTATATATCACACCCCATTTATAATTACTGTGATATACAATGTTCAGAAACTATTTCCCATTTCAAAATTTAATGAAGGGAACCATTGCTTCCAAAATATACTCGAATGTCATTTTTCTAGTCAAGGTGTTCTTTGAGCATGGCTTGCTTAATTATAATTCCCTGACTATTTGGTACGCAACGGAAATAAATTTTTACCCATTCATGGCCTTTATATCAAATTCGAAATGCTTTTAGTCATGGGCATTTTGGTGAGGTGGATTCTCCAGACTGTTCTCCCAACACCATACAACCTAACCCATTTTTTATGAGCCATTTAAAAATAATATCCTAATATAACATGAAAAAATGACAATATATTATGTTGACTCTCTGGACCAACAACCTAATTAAACCACAAACATTCACCACTAAATAGTGATCTAGGTTATGCTGACATTTATTAATACTAAAACCATTCGAAACCACGTTTAGTCACCACCAATAATAAGGAAAGCAGAAAATGATGGCATTGAATTTCTATTCCCATACACAATAAAACTATATCATGACATTTTATAAAACATTTAAATGTACACTAATATTCTAACATTTATTTTTTACATTTTGTTAATTAATAATGTAAGATTCTATTAATTTATGGAAAATATAAAAATTGAAAAAACATTATATGAAATGAAAAAAGGGAACTCTTATAATATGAATATTTATAGGGAAAATATGGATTTTTTTGAACCTAGTAATGAAATATACTATTTTTTCATTAAAATAATTAAATATGGAAGTAGGATTACAATATAAATATTATAAATCCACGTGATTACAAAGATGAAAAAATAAATAAATATATACTTTTTTTATAAATAAAATATGTTTTTATTGAAAAAGTCATAAACTATGTATTATAAAAAATATGTAATTGATCATAAAAAATAGAATCATGATCAAAATTGGAAAACAAGTCATGAAATATATTACAAAATGTTATTATTTTTCAATATATGTAATATTAATTATAAATTTTTTTATATAAAATATTAGATTATTAATATTTATAATTTTTACACATTACTGTAAATATTTCTATTTTAAAAAACATGGATTAAAATGACTATAATATGTAGATGAAAAAAATATAAGTCAAAAAATGAAGAATAATAACAACTACAATGATAATTTTTTCATTTGTGAATAATACAGGAATCTATGTAGACGTAGAAATATCAAAATGATTTGGGATCACGATTAAAGGGAGATTACAAAGTTTTATTTAAAAAAAACAATAGATTTATGTGAGATAATAAAGATGAATATGTAACGATCAACCGACAACCAGAATGTCTGTTGTGCTATAATGAAAGGTCATTGGACTTCTAAACTGCAACAATATTATGGCTTCCAAATTCTAAGAATCTTAGTGGATAGTTGTAATCAGTCTATAGAGTTGAAATACTACTATTTATAATTTTCTAGCTGGTACATCATCCATTTAAAATGTCTTCACATTTATAGTGTTGTATCATCATTTCTAGTTAAGTTTACAATATGTGTTAGAGTTGCTACCAAAGGTGGGAAAAGAGAATAATAAGTTGGTAATACATTTATTAAAAAAATATCATGGAATAATGGGTGATTATAAGTCTACCTTCTTAAAAAAAATCTATATCACCCCTTTACTGTACATCTCATTTGTGTTTTTACTTTCTCTACACCAACAAAGCTCATAATGACAACAAATCTAAATTCCCCTTCGTCAAACAACTATCAAAACTCCGTGCAGTTATATGAGTCACCACTTACACATTGGCCATGAATGTGAATATGATTAGGGGCATTAAATGCCCCATTTGAGCACTTACTTCTTTCATAAGTGTGTTTGATGGATTGCACCACACATGGAACTTGAGTGGTGGATAGAACATAGAAACCACCATGAGCACCTCTTGGTACCACACACACTGATAAGATGAATGTTTGGGAAGAGGTAATGGGTTGATCAATGTTGATACTATTTTAAAAGAAGTTATTTTGGTGAAACATAAATCAGAATATTTTCATTCTGACAATCCATGGATGAATGAGATAGTTCCTTGAGATAAGTTGGTTTCACACTGATCGAATATTCCCCTAGATATTGATGTATATATAATGGATATTTTGGTCGGTTCTTATAGTTTAATATATATTCCAATGTTTGATAGATCTTATTATAATTAAAATTGATTGGATTACCTACATGTGACATTCCATATATCGAAGAAAATTCTCTCAATATACGGATGGAATGAGGATAACTACATGGTAGATTTGGATTAAATTTGTAAATTGTTTATCGTAAGGTAAATAATGGGTCAAACATTGGAATCACAAAAGGCCACTGTGATGTGAATTGAAGTAAACCATCGCCTCCCAACTTGCCATAAATCTCATCATGTAGTGAAACCAGTATTTGTGGATGAATTTGAATAGAAGATACCATGGGTTGAATATATAATTTTAGAAAAACAATTTGTACATACCTATTTGATTCCACGATTCTTCAAACCAAACTAGGAAAAAAATCATCTTTTATAACTAGCCATATACAATCTCATTAGATTAGGACTATATTTATGTACTAAAAAATTTAAAATGGATACAAATTCAAATTTAGGACCATATTGAATCCCACATTCAATATTCTATTTTATAAAATGTACATTAATATCATGGCTCATTTGTTAGGTAGGGAATGAAATTAAAAATAGAAAATTGGATTCCTAGTAATAAAAAATGTTTTGATTAGATTCTGGGAAAATAAAAAATAATTCAATTAAATAAAAATACTATGATTCATTTGGAATGTTCCATATGAAAATGATTTTATGGATAAAATAGAATTCTTTCCCATGATTTTCAGTTTGAATTTAGTTGCTCTGTTATTAAATCAATGCTCCTGAATGTTAAATTATAGATTCGGGTTGATAAAAATGTCTACGTGGATTGACACATTTTCACTAATAAAACCAAAATTGTTCATTAAATCAATATTTATATTTAGAGAAATTCTAAATATCAAAATATAATATATCATCTGTAACATTTAGATATAAGATGAAAAATTTGAAAGGATAAACTGTCATGATCGATATATATTTATGAATATTAGGATCATAAAAAAAATTGGTTGATAGCACCATAATAATAGATCGATGGAATAAATCCATCTATATGATGGTAAAAAACAATGAAGAACTTCTCATGGTGGTCCAAAAACCATAAAACATGTTTTTTCTTTTTATTTTCTTTGATAATCATTTATCAATTTACCATTATATTCATTTTTGATAACCATTATCTTTTAAATATATCTTATTAGAATTTCTTTAACTTCTGAAACTCAAGAACTGTGATATACACAATTAATTCACTATCCATTTCAAACATTATTCTGCATGCTACTAGAATAATCAATTTATTTACTTATATGATTCAACCAGAAAATATGCTTCCATATATTTTTCAGATCATACAAACTTATTGGATTGATTTGATATTCATTTTCCATATGACAAATAAAATTAATAATCGTTAATGTATCATCATTCATAGACATCACTGGGTAAATGTTCCCAAAATTTATTGGGGATAGAAAAATAAATCCCACATCCAGAAATATAATACTCGGTAATAATATAATAATCAATATTATTAAAATAAATTCAAGAAGACTAAATACATATTTATAAGTAAGGTGGATGTAACAAATTACAACATCATGGCAACATTTTCATTCCTGTATATGATTCAAACTAGTTGTAGTATTACAGAATGTTGTATCAATAATAAAATGAATTCATTTTAAAAATAATTATAACAATAATTAAATGATAAATATATGTAAAAGGTGTAAATTAGAACAATGTATTTCATGTAAAAACAAAATAATCATATACAACATTCAATTAATGATTTGTGTGTGGTGAAAAGTATCCATGATCTAGGATTCCCCACAATGAATCATCAAACTATTCAAAAGAAAAACCTTGATTAATTATCCCAACATGTAACAAGATAATATCAATTTAATATAGATCTCGTTTTTCAACCAATATACATAATATCTATTGAAAATATCATTTATGGATAATAAATAAAAAAATATAATGACTAATCAAAGCTATAGTAACAACATAAAACACTTATTGTAAAAATTTAGAAGATGTATCAGTATGTGATAAAATACATAGACTATGGGGATATCAATGCTACTTTTATTTTGGAAGAATAGACTCCATGTAAATTAAATTAGTGATATTTTCATCATCCTCATGAACAATCAATCCTTTTGGAAACTCATCGGAAAACACATCCCCCTTCGATTATACCTATATACTAATCGCCACCATAATGTTTATATTTAATAGTGATACTTATTTTTTTAACAAAGCCATGCCCAAACCTAGTATTCATATCATGTCTATACTATTGGGTGAAAATTTAAAAATATAACTAACAAAAAGGAATGAACATTTCTCTGATCAATAATTAAGCATAGTAGAAATTTCCATTACTAAGGAACCAAATATCCCATGGAGAGTTCAAACATTGTGATTCAAATCAAGGAATGAATTTCTCTAATATATTTTGAATCGAATATAAATATATAAAATCAATAAAACAATTAAGAAAAGATTTGTAGGATGCTATATGGGTATTTAAGATGATGGATTGAATAGGGTAAGAAAATGATAATTGGGAATGGAATATTACGCGGGTTTAGGAATCAAAGGACCCCTGAGAGGATGTAAAATAAGGGATTTATATTTATTTATCTATTATTTTTATGTATTACTAGAACAGAACATCCATGAATATGTAATCATTGAACTTAGACATGGAATATTTATACAAATCAAATTATGGAATTCAATTAAATTGAAATCCAAATAATTATTTTCACAAAAAACATGATTTATAATATAAATTATCACTTTTATAAAACAAATTATAAAAATTTAAAATAATTCAAAGTCGATTCAATGTATTATTATTTAAATTCCAAATAGCACAAATTATGAATGTTTTCATAGGAAATAAGAACATCTATACAAATTCAATATGGTATATTTATAATTTATCATCTTAATACATTTTTATAAATTAAAAATATGGAAAAATATCAATAAT
Organism: Viscum album; assembly: GCA_963277665.1. Classification (NCBI taxonomy): domain Eukaryota; kingdom Viridiplantae; phylum Streptophyta; class Magnoliopsida; order Santalales; family Viscaceae; genus Viscum; species Viscum album. The sequence continues at coordinate 558,901,917 of OY728147.1, read as the reverse complement.
TGATTTTCAAAAGTTATAAGTGAAATAAAAACTATTTAGAGAGTAACAAAAGATAATTTTTATAACATAATAACATGATATAGAGAAACGACTAAAATTAATGAAATTAAATGATCTTAAAACACTAATATTTATAAAAATATTCATTATGATAAAATTATTCAATTATTGATTTATTTGTAATTAAAACAATATTTATAAACCATGATATTGTTGATAATTTTTTGTTTCTAAATTTAGAAGAAAAATAAATTATCTATGTAATTGATTAGTGATGGAAACATATTCATTAAACTACAACAAATTTTCATTGAGCATAAACATTTATATACATGTATATATAATGTATAACTAAATATTGTGAATTTGGGATTCTTCATTATTATGCAGTACACTCCCAAGTTTTTTGGAGTTGTCTAGGAAATTATAGGCATAAAAATCAATATTGCATGAAATATATTACACTTTTTCTTCCATATTAACTTATAAGAATATATAATATATGAATATATACATGACCTAAGATAGAATCCAAAAATACTAAATTAGATAAATAAGTCTGTTAATTAGTAATATATATTCCGCTAAACTAATGACATTAATGTAAAATAAGTTGAAAATTATTTTTGAGAATAAAACAATAATTATTTGAATTATATTTATATTTATTTATTTATTTTACATGAAATGAAGTCTATAGGATAAATTTTTTAATTCATATAATCTATAAACCATAAATTAACAATGATTATATTTATTCTCTATAAAATATATGTGAAATATAAATTCATAATTGACACACATGTTATAAATATTTTGAATTGTATATTCAAGACAAAGAAAAAAAATATTCAAATCTTAACAATGTTTTTTTAATTTTTATATCTTATTTGAAATATCCTATAAAAACAGATGATTTTAAAATTCAATAGTCCACAAAATTACCATTATGTAATTAAAAATAAAGTTTAATTGATTATTTTATAGAATGATATGCATCCTGATGATAAAATTATATTCAAATTTCCATATTTAAAAATGTAGTCATATTATGGAAGAAATATTAAATGTATTAAACTGTTACTTCCCTGAAAATAATGTGACAACATTTACAACCGGAATTTTTTTATAATAGTAATTATAAGTCAATTCAACAAACAAAGTGGATGAAATAACCCCTCCACACCAAAGGAACCCCTCCCGGGTTAGTAGTGAGGTAATGGAGACAATGTCACAAAAAATGAACTTCTAATAGGTAATGAGTTCATAAAAACACTAACGACATACCACAAAAAAATGGGAGGCATCTCCCTCTAGGATTTGAGGAATGGGAATGATAAATTAAGAACACCCAATGACTCATGATTATGATAAAACTAAACAATGATCCCATGTAAATGCATTTAATGTCATTAGAAATGGGAAAATATGAAAATGAACCATATCTATAAAAACATAAATCCTCAACAATGACTCTGAAGCCCAAACGAATCATAACCACCATCGAAAAAAAGTAATGTCTGATTGGATCACTTAATATCTCATATTGATATAAAAATAGAGTTTATATATATTTATGATGAGAATAACATACATAATCATTATAATCCTACCCACTACATATCTTTATAATGTGAAAGAAGCATAATTATTCTTAGTGAGTAAAAAAATGAAAATAACCTATTACCCAAATAAATTTAATTAAATTTCCCAAATTAACTATGGGTAACTCCACATATATCACTTATATGTAACAATATAATAATCTACATAATATAAAATGAAGGATCATGGCTCTCTCTTCCCAAATCATTTTTTTCAGTCTTCCCCAATGTCGCATGTGCTAAGCTATATTTATCCAAAATGAAGTATTCCCAAATACACATGGTGCAATGTAATATATCATGAAAATTATGAAAAACATTATCACCTCATCTCATACTTAGACCCTGATATGTAACATCATCTCTTCAACCAATCCAAATCTCTATATAGTAACAAAGATATTTCTAGGAGCCACTACAACTCATATGTTGTGTATTATACATCCATTAATCCTATCCCACAAAAATTTCTTATATTAACCATTATAATTATATATATAGATATATATGTGAGTGAAATAACCATAATAAATTATATATCACTACAAAAAAATATATGGGGAATGAAAACCAATGTTCATAATTTCATAAGCACTACCACATGAAGAGAGTGCAGTTTTAGGGGATAAGGTTCCTTATATTCCTCACCGACCGGGATGTTGGGAAACTACCCTTCGAGGGTCCAAATTGTGTTTATCAATATTAGAAGGGTAATATATGAAATAAAAAACCTACATGATAAAAATATATCTCACAACCACACTATGAGAAATTATATTTCATTAGACTCATCTTCCGCTAACATCACATAGTACTCATGACTACCAATAAAAAAACCTAAGTTTCACATAGAATACAATAGTGAAGATTCATTTAATTAATAATTAATTAAAAATTTATTAATAATTATCAGTATAGTATACAATATTTTTATTTCAATAATCCATGCTATTTCTCAAGAACACTATTAATTATTTTATTGTAATATCAATTACGTGAAAATAATAAGAAATAATAACAAAAAATTATTTAATTAGTTAATTAATTTATATAATCATTTAATTATGTGTACTCTAGGACATAACCTATGATACCACATCATTGATGTAGTCACAATTCATCGTATCAAACTTCTATCCATAGTTGGGAACTGATTATATTAATCACATTCAACCATTGAGCCATTGACCGAAAAGATTCTATATCAAGGAAGCATCCCATGATAAATAAAAATAAATAGAAAGCCTAAAAATAACATGTTATCTTAGACATTGATCCATCCCAAATTACACTTCATTTAATATGAGATATTTTATCCCCTTCCAATATCATATTTATAAATGTCCCTCCATGTCACCATCCCAAACTCATGAATCCTCTCCAACCATCATCATCCTAACAAGACCCACATGACACCAACACCTACTTGGACATGCCCATCCATGATTCAAATCATAACATGTTTATAATTCAATCGCAATACGTTTAAAAATTCACAGATAATAAATTGAAATAAATTTTATTACTTGAAAAAAAATTTCATAAGAATATACAACCAAAACAATAACGGAATTCCACTCATGTTTAACAAAATCTGTGCTCACATATCCCCAAAAAACTAATAAATGAAAACATAGATTGTACATTATAATCTATAAATAAATAATTGATAATTAATATATCTTACTGGTATTATTCATACATATTACCAAGGATAAATGTCATTTATTTAATGTATCATCATCCATTATATTCTCTTCTAATATCAATAATATCATTAATTATTACTTAAAAAAGAACATTTATAATAATTGTAGCCTTACCATGTTTTTTTATTAATTTCCATGTATATCAACAATTATAAAAAAAACAACAAATAACCCACTATCAAGTGATTGTTAGAGTAAAAAAACACATAACATGAAATCAAGCGATCACACATCCCAAAAAAACCATTATTAAATGTCATCATTTTTACATGTGAAAGTACATATGGTTATATGAACATTATAAAAATAAAATAATTATATTATTTATAAAAATGAAAATCTATTCTAAAAAAGAAATTATATTAATACAAAAATAGTAATAATAATTAAATATTTGATTAATAATTCCTATTTCTGAAATTATCATTTCAATTTAATAATTAATTCAAATAATCAACTAAATATTATAACATATCATGTTGATAGAAAATTATCATTTCCATTCTATCTAATAATGAATTATTAGGGAAATAATTATCAGGAAAATTATTCAAGTTGTTCAACATTATTTCATGTTATTATTTATTTCTCTCTGATGAATTTTTAAATAATATTCAAAGTTACTCTACAACATAAAATTATTTATTTTCATTATACCAATAATCCTCTTCAATGTAAAACAACATTATCCACAACATGGGATAATATAATAAATCCATCAATTAATTTGAATAAACAATAATTTATATACTTATTTCACCATGGAATTTTAGATTTAGAAATCAAATTATATAAATTTTTATATTATCAATATGTATGACATATAAGATAACATTTATTTAAATTCCTCAAATATTAATATGTTATCAACTGAATTAACTAACATGCATTATGTCAACCTCTTTTATAGTTTCTATATTATCATACAATCTTTCCACATGTGATTATTTTCTATATTATATTTAACTTATTATTACAAAAATTAATCATAAATCGGCGAATCATAATTATGAGAACTCAATATTTCCATGGTAAAAATTAAGGGAAAGTTATATATCCCATATCTTGGTAAAGAATATATATAGTTTCCAAAAAATAATTGACGATTAAGGATCAACCACAATAATATGGAACACCACCAATCTATAGAATACCATCAATAAACTAGATTTTACATACTCCCATCATTCCAAGATCAACAATAACAAAAAAATTTGGTAACACCTTAATCAGCACCTATTGAAATGAATATAATAGGAGATAAAGTATAAAGGGAAAAATATGTACCATTAACTTTTTCCATTCGGTTATCCTCCAATTAGAGGTTGATACGGCATGGAATCCTACAATTTTCACCAAAAGAAGGTATTAATAGCATTACATGAATTTTTTTGTGTTAAAATAGACACAATCACTTAGATAAAAGAGCCACAACACATGAAATTTGAATGTGTTTAAATTGAGGGAACACAATAATGAAGGTGCATAAATCAATTAATAGAGGATGAAAAAAAACTAATACTGAATTCAATACACTTATAAATTCATATGTTTCTTTTTTTCATAAAAATATCCAATACCCTCATGGGTAAAAACGGTTTCATCATTTTAAAGCATTCATGAATAGACATAGAACATGACAAATATAATTAAAACCCTTCTCTAATAATATTTGTTCATGATCATAATGGCCTCAAACAGATTTCCAAATAATGATGTGGACAACCAATATCCATTTTGACCGTACAATGGCCAATATAAATGCTTGTGAATTCATATTGGCCGTTGATGTATTGGGATGTTGGACTATCCAAGAGGAAGCCCAACCCAATACCCACCTGACCCATTTTATATTTTCCATATTAGAATTTTATCCTCAATAAGGATCAAAATTATTCTTGTCAAAACATTTTTAGTCTATAGTGAACCAACACAATAAGACAGTCACCAAACAAACAGAAATACACCAAAATCTATGGTACAATGAAATTTATAAGGGTTAAAACCTTTTCAAAAAACATTTAATCAACACCAATTCTTAGGAAACAACAATTGAACTTTAGATATTGTCTAAACCCTTCCACTAGACAAAATTATTGTAATGTTTTATTAAATAGATCAATGTACATTAAAATAGGTATTTTTAATTTTTAAAAGGTCATAATCCAAAAAGAATGTTCCAAAAAATCATATCATAAATACTATTATTTGGAAATAATGGATGTTTATTACACATATTAATAAAATTCTATATTCATTTCATGAAATGAAAAAATTCATAATGGATGTAGTATTACGAAATGAACACTACTAATAAATTTTAACACAATAGAAAAATATTAAATATATAAATTAATAAATTAATATGAATTCTAAGGGCCAAGAGTTCTCCCCCCCCCCACAATTTGTTAAAAAAAGTAATGAATAATAAGTACAATAAAATGATATAACCAAAACAATCCACAACCCAAAATCACTACATATTAAAATAATCAACATAACCACCATATCTATAATCAGATGTTTCTCTAGTATAAGCTAACTCTTATTCCGATTGTTAATATTTCTCTCTCATTGTGAGTTCATAGTATATCTCAATGATCCATTTCTACTGTAATTTATCCAAGGATTTTGAAGAAAAAATATCATACCACCCTCTCTTGGGATCGTCCACATTCCCTTTAGAGGCCCTCAATGAGGATTTGGTTGTCATGGGCTTTGGAAAATTATAGTAGTCCTTCCTCGGCTTCCTCTTTATGGGAGCATAGAAAAATACCTCAGACTTATCATTCCATGTTTGAGGACAACACACTCCAATTATTTATCACCACATCATATCATATATGTAACGTGGTAATGCTTGTTGAAATCATTGATTTCATCAGCCCATATATTAGGGATTTGAGAACAACTATTGTGCTTCTTAATTTCCTCTTTAAAATTAAGATTTTGTGTTTCATTTCCTAGATCCCCATCATCTAAAACCAACACTGACATTAAAAATTCACTAGATTGTACTATGTTGTGACCCGTGAACTATGGATGCACATTTTGGTCTTCCAAAACCATTTCCTCGGAATGTCCCCCTTCATACATAACTAGGACCAACCACATGACCTTACACTGATCACCACAGGAAATCTAGTCCTCAATCCTCTAGTCCTAAATGATGTCTTCATTCCAAGAAACTGATGGCGCTACATATTCCCATAGAATGAAATATCTTCCAATATCTTTTCCTCATTCATACCAATGAAAATCTATCAAGGATTCAATCCCATATTCCAAGGAATATAATTCTGAAACATCTACAGGGCCTTCACCTCACCCCCACATTAAAAACCCAATAAATCAAAGGAAAACCCGAATTATCCCTCACCCCATCAGGAACATCCATCATATCTCCATAGGAACCATTATTCGAAACAAGATATTCATATTGACATAATGAAACATAACAATACAAATTCCAAACTGCCTCACTACTAATTGAAGTAACCAAATCAGATTTTAATCTATAAAAATATATGAAACTATTACATTATGGATTGTATCATGTAAAATCTGTAATATATGCATCGATGTAGTAGAATTAGGTTCAAAACCTATGTATTTATCAATAAATGGACCAGCAGGGCATGTTTTAGCCAACAATGCTTGACTAGGATTGGAATCAAAGGGATGTTAAGTCCAAGGTACATCGGCACATTCGAGATTCGTGATAGTGTTGGGGATAAGTCCTTTTTAATAGCTCTTCACCCTACCACGACCAATGTACATGATGTCTTTCATGTATACCTCTTAAAAGAGTACATAACATACCCTTCACATGTACTCTTTTTAGAGGGGGTATAATTAAAGGATGACCATTCATATGAGGAGAAAACATTGAAGTTCTTAGATCGTTGAGAAAAAGTACTACGAAATAAGAAAATACCCATCTCTAAGGTGTTTTGGTGAAACCACAAGTTTGAAAATCAACATTGGAATCAGAAAAAATTGTGAAGTTAGTTACCATCATTTGTTTTAGTATGGGAAAATAAAATTCAGACAGCGAAATTTTTTAAGGGGGGAAGATTGTAACAACCCAAAAATTCATTAATGGAAATCCCTCATGATATAATTAAATGACACTTTATGTAAAACAATTATATAAAATGAAAACTTCTTTGGTTTTATGATAAGTATTGCGACTGTTTCTAATATAGTCACTGAACAGTGATCACCTGATTAGTATAAATAGTGGGCTTTAACAAATACAATTTACTCAGAAAAAGAAAGCAATGAACCCATCCAGCAGACGTGCCCCTTACAAATCCCATTTGTAAGGGCATGGAAAGGAGGAGGTGTTATTAGGATTCCCTCTTGACCAAGATGTAGTCGAGCTTGAATATGTTATGCTAATGCGGGACCACCTACAAGAGAAATGGATGTTGATTGAGATTACCACCTCAGCATGTTATCCAAGCCACCCAAGAGTCTGTTAGCATCCCACACCTTACTCTTTGGTCCTGTGCGGGTGTTATAAGGGGTTATGTAACAAGATTCTATTATTATAGTTATGTAAATTATTTCTGTATATAATAATTAATATACTTTAATTTTATTATTATTACCTTGTAAATAGTTTTTTAAGCACAAAATGTATTTTTAGTTATGTTCAACTATGAAATATATTTTGATGAATTAATAGATTTTTTAATTATTTAATATTTTAATAAAATATTTTTATTATTAAAATATTTTTTATTAAATATTAATGAGCATATAATTTTATGAATTTAGTTGTAATTTTTAATTAATGATTGAAATCCATTTTTGACCAAACCCATAAATATTCAATAAATATCTATTTTCCTTTTAAAGGTGAAAATTTACATATTTATAATATTATTTAAATAAATTGAATATTATTTCTAGAATTTGAATGTCAAAATTAACCAATGGTGAATTTTTCATAATTTTCTAAGACTCTAATTTTTTGGAAAAAATTAACAAAACCGTTTAAATATATAATGTGTTTTATGACATCATAATTACCCAATAATGATGTAATAAAATACTATAAGCTTTCTATTTGTCCAATATATGTTTTAAAATTATAATAATGTGGTTTTGGGTTTGTTTGGCTAATTTTGGAAAGAATTAATGGACCCTTCAAGACTTATTAATCATCTTGTCTTTTTAAATTGTTTTCCTTTGGAGTGTGACTCACCTCCACATAAGCAACACTATTATTTTAAGAAGTTCTGACTTTGGCCTTATAAAATATTTTTTCCAAATCCCTTTTCTAAAAACCATGGGTTGGTTTGTGGTTTGGATTAGTTTAATGTGAGGTGTCCCAAACCTAAATTATAAAAAATTTCATCACCATTACTATATAATCCCACCAAAGATCACACATACTCCTTACACAAAGCCTTTGTAGTTTTTACATCCTTTGTTCTACTCTCTCTATAATCCTCCCATGATTCCCCAAGCTCCCATGAAGCCACTCTCCTGCCTCTCTCAAGCCTTTTGAAGCACACATCCGAGTAAGGGTTTTTTCTTCCTTTCTCATTTTAGTCCAATTTTCATTAAATTGTTATGCCTTTTAATTTCAATTGTAAATGTTGGAGTATGGTTTTTATCCTCCCCCATAATACCATATTTTTGTTTGAATGATTGGAGACCCATTTTTCATTCACTAAATTCCTCCCATGTACACCTGTTACTATGCCAAAATTCTGAAAATAATTTCTATGTCCTCTTTTACATTCAAGAAATTATTTCGTATCATGAATCTAAATTCCATTACAATTTTTTGTAAATGTATCTATATGAACCACATACCATAAATTTCATGTACATATGATGAGACACCCCTTTCTCTATCATCAACCATTTTTATGAATTCTTACGTGAAACTGTTATACTACTGAAATTACACCAATTTTCCAAGCCAATTCATTGTGTAGTGAATACCATACCCATTTATCTATCAAGGGTATTCATATTTATGAACATTTAATTATTGATTATAAAGATTCATGTTTTCATTACACATTCCTTTATCATGGAATAAATAATCATGTTTTACGAATCTATGTTATATGACCCATGTGGCATACTTATGCATGAAATGAAATGTTTAAGAAAGATGTGCCCTTATAGCGCTCCAGTGCAGTGGGTTAAGAATACTATCATGATACGTCATGTGAAATGGGTGTTACTCATTCTAATTCATGTTCAACAAGGTTTTAATCATGCTTCTTGTGCAATGAGGATTTACTCACTCTCCATGTGCAATGATCCTTAAGTCTTGCTAATTCCATGTTAAATGTTGTTGCCACATTTTCATGTTATGATTATCATGATTTATCACACCTTTATGTTTATTCCACTATTGAAATCTAATTATTTTCCTATTTTCTATCATGTATTGTGTTCTTCATGTTTCTCAATTGGTATTCCCTTATCGGGCTTTATAGCTCTCCTTTTTCTTATTCATGTCCTCAGGTTATTCCATGCAATGATATGTACTAGAGAATGTAGTTGTAATGTAAAGGATGTTTTGAATAAAGATGTTTTTTTCATGTGTTATGTTGTTATTTAATGAACCTAATTCACAAAGACACTAGAACTCTCGATCATCTATGTTTTATCTAATGAATTTTATGTAATAACTTATGTTTAATTGTGTAATTAAAAGCAGGGTTGTCACATGCATATAATTAAGTAGTGTTGATGGTTGAATTCATACATTGTGGATTATACCTGATGGATTTTGTGATACCTTGAGTGTCTCTAGGTCCCTACTAGGTATTGTTATACTCACCCCTACACGGGATAGGCCAACACCTTGTAGTGTTGGATGCAGACGACAGACATCGCTGACTGAGGACGAGGGTACAAGGATGGGACGGTGCTCGATGGTGGTCCATACGATGTGTCAGATCACTAAGGTGATGTGTGGATGTGGAGTACTGAGGAGGAAATCAGTACCTACCATATATCTAGGAACCTTGGTGAATGATCCAGTAGTTTTCTTTCTCTTTCTTCAGTAGTATGGAATTTCAGTTGTACTTGTACCTTCCACTTGAGATTGTATTCTCGACCCTTATTACATTCTGTACTAACTTGTTTAAAATACTTTTCAAATGCATGCATATCATGTTGTGTGTTTGTATTCATGTTTTTATAGGTTATAATGTAAATTCCTTCCTAGATTTAAGGAATACACCATTGGTGCTAGTCACCAGCCCCTATCCTCTGGAAGGCGGGATTGGTGTAGTCACAGAACAGCCCCCGGGGGCGGGTCATGACAAAATGGTATCAAATGAGTTGGTTATACCTTATAAAATTATACTCTAGTCTTTTTAATGGAAATATAGTTAAGTGTAGTCAGTGTGGTTATCAGTTTAAGGAATCCCGTGTTGGTGCGGTGGTCGACGTATCCATACAACAGGACCCTAACTTCTGATTTTCGGACACAGTGCATGAAAACACCGATTTCATGTGTGTTTTGAAAAGTTTTCTTGTGTTTTCTTGAGTCATCTCACCATGTATAAATTAATGACCCTGGAGAACCTCTTCTTTACCAGGATTCCGTTGCGTAGACAGCCATCTAGGATTCCTGATAGAGAACACGATGATGACCCACCGTGTAGTGAGGCTCCAGTGCAGGGCCCTCATACTATGTTGGAACCATCGGGTGGTGTACCAGCAGCACCACCACCTGTTGGAAAAAATATACCACAAGCCACACTAGCAGACGGTGCATGTTGACTGAACATGTTGCATGAGTTCCAACAGCAATGGCCACCTAGGTTTCCTGGTGAGACAAATACCCATGCAGGTGAGGGCTGGCTGGAGGCAGTTTCTAGAGTCTTCCTCCCAGTTGATACATCATTAGAGCGGATTGTGATCTTATCTAGTGGTCTACTCAGTGTGTGACCTTGAGGATGGTCTGAAATGTGATGAGGCATTGGTATGTAAACTATTACCCAAGATATATTCATTATGTAGTGTGTTAGCTATATCACTACCAGTTGGTCAGTAGTTACAACGGGTGGTACCGGTAAAGGACGCATATAGGATTAGTGCCTTACGTGAGTTTTAGAATCAGATACCCCTCTATTATTTAGGTGATCCCAATTCACAGGAGGATGAGTACTGGCTTGAGGAGGTGGTTGAGAGTTCTCTAGAGCCTCTACAGCTTCAAAAGGACATAATATCAGTAGCTGATTATTCATCGAGGCATAATGACCTTTCTTAGTACTCAAAATATATGATACGACCAGTGCTTCAGGGCTCAGGCATCCATGCGAGGTGTTTTTAAGGACATTCGAGCTAGAACTATTCCTCTATGCATTCCAACTTATGTTAGGGTTTTACAGAGTACCTTTGTGGTTGAATGTTCTTTGGCTGAGCGGATACATCCTGTGAATTTTAGCAGTGTGAATGTATTAAACTGGAACTAGTCTCAGAGTCTTGGCCAGATAATATGTTTCGGGAAGAGTATATGATAGGGAGAAATGAATTTGTAGGGTAGCAGACGTGGAAGCACAGATAGGAGAGCAACATGAGGTGGTGTATATTTCGACATGTCACAACCACCCCCTTTTATTAGACCCCACCAGGCTCAAGGAGTTGGATGATAGGGGAAGACACTAGCTGCATGTGGTCGAGGACTGCGAGCAAAGGTATCTAGAAATGATTCGAGGTTTGGTATGTGTCTACTACAAGATGTTGTATCAATGGAAATAGGATCCAATCATTTCTTCCTTCGACGAATCTTGTCGAAGTTATAGAGTTTTGTGTTAAAGCAGTTACTTGACCCTCATTTCTAGAGATACCTTAGGAAGGAGACACGATAATCACACTTACGCTGATGGGGAGATCTGACCCTTGTGGTGAGAGTTTCAGTTGGAAGCTCTTGGTGGTAATGTTAATGCCTTACAACATTAGTTTGGGTATGGACTGGACATCCACCATTCATTCTCACATTGATTATATCAGGAAAAATGTTGTGGTTTAACTATAACATTGGAATGGTGTTTTTCATGGTCGGATAAAAATAAATCCATGGCATCACATGATAAACATATTCATTGGAGGGTGGAGCCGATCACTATTGAGTTAGCCAAACATACACTCGTGGCAGGTGTAGTTTTCTGTTTTCAGTTCCAAAACAATAGTATTAGAGCATGGGGACATATTTTGAAAAGTTATTTCAATGAATACCCCCTGAAGGGAGAGGGATGTCTATTTTGGCTACATACTACCATAGATTTGTACCCGAATTCTCCAGGGAAGAGACACCTTTTTCAGCATTGGAAAAGGAGGGGAAACCCTTCGTTTGGTCGGATCGATGCAAGTGGAGTTATCAGGAGTTGAGGAAGAGGATGAATAGTTCCCCCATCCTGAGGATTCTAGAGGAGGGTGTTGGGTTCATAGTCTACTACGATGCAGCAGGGACCAGACTCAGACATGACCTAATGAAAAAGCGATCATTTATTGCATGTGATTCTCGACAGATGAGACAACATGATAGAATCTACGCTTCCCATTGCATGATATTAGAAGTAGTGTTATTCTCCTTGAAGATGTGGTGACATTACTTGATGGGTGATCATTTTATAGTGTACTCTAATCACAATATTCTATGGTATATCTTATCTTAGAAGGACCTGAACCTGAGATAACGACAATGGCTTGAGTTCCTCCAGGACTATGATTTCGAGATAAAATATACTTTTGGGAATGAGAACATTATAGTATAAGCACTATGAATGAGATCGGGTCTACATATGCTAGGTGAGGATATGGAGAAGATACCCACTTTGTAGATATCCATTGTGCATTGGGATGGAGTATCTTTTCTTTAGTCTCTTACAGTCACTCACTAACTTCTTCAGCAAGTCTGGGAGGCGCAACATGGGGACGCAGACTACGAGACTCAACCTGGTCATATATCCACAAGACAAGCACATTATGGATTTTATGATGGTGGGGAGCGCGTCATTATCATCAGAGAACGTACTATGGTAACAGTGTCATTTTGGGAGGAAGTGTTGATGGAGTTACACACATCCCCTGTAGTGGTAAATCTTGGTGTGGTGGAGATAAACCAAGACCACTGGCATTAGTATTAGTGTCCAGAGATTATGAAAGTAGTTGTGAATTTTGTAAACTGATGCCTCACATGTTAGAAAGTCAAAACTACTCAGATCTGGTATATGTCTTCTGCCAACAGTAGGACGGAGATCATGCTCTCCTACGGGTCTCACCTCGATGTGGTTTGTAGAGTTTTGGTTGAGGGTGAAAGTTATCTCCTTGGATAATCGCACCCTTTAAGGTCCTCAGCAGAGTAAGAAAGGTGGATTACCACCTAGATCTTCCACCACAGTTGCACCGAATGCATGCCGTCTTCCACATATCCCAAATGAGGAGATACATTTATGACCCCTATCACATCATTAACCACATCGAGCTAGGCATTGATAATGGGGATATGTTTATAGAGGTTACACTCGATATTGAGACTCGACAAAAGCGAGACCTTCATGGGTGGTGGAAAACTATGGTGCGCATTCGCTGGCATCACAAGAACATCTAGGAGAACAAATAGGAGCAGGAGGCTCAGATTCATGCTCAGTATCCTCATTTTGTTTTTTTACCTTTGTTATGGATATCGAGGACAAAAATCAATCTGATGAGGAGAATTTAGTGTCCTATAAATTCCGTATAATGTTTTTAATTATATGGAATTATTTCGAGACCATGAAATATAATGGTGCATGATTCCATTGCCGGAGTGCCAGGAATGGTCTGTCGAAACTTGTCATACATTAAATAGCGCATGTAATCAGTTTTCCTAAAAAAGTAGAATAACTCATAAATGGTTACTAGAATCAGAATTAAATGGGGACTGTTGCATTTAATATGGAGGGTTTACCCAAGTCATGACTTATGATTAGTCGGTGTGGGCCTGCTGTGAGAAAACCCAAATATTGAATTACTATTAATAAAATAATTATATAAATTATTTTATTTTTCAAAAGATTATAACTCACAAACGTAGATCAAATTGAAAATATGAGACCATCGATGAACCCATGAAGGAATGATTTATTTAAAAAGATACTAACTTTTTCCAGTGTGGGCCACCAGTGAATGTTAGTTTTTGGCCATAAATAAAATAATTAGGAGACAAATATTTTATTGTAAAATCCATAACATTTAAATAGTAACTCGGATTTGAACTCAGAGAGGACCGCTGGGATCGTTGTGGTGTTGTTTTACTTGTGTAGAGCCTAACCTCGACGGCGAGGGTCGAGGGTGAAAAATAATAATTTTCCGAATTTTTTTTTTCATGTACCTTCAGTAAACGTGAGAGTGGGTTTTTCTGGATTTTGTACCGGTTCTGGGAATTGAAATCCTAGGGGACTCTTGAACTCACAACACTAGTACTATCTTAAGGATACATTCACTCAACCGTAGTAAGTCGAGGGTGGATATTAGATTTTCACATATTCGTGAAAAAATTAAAAAAAAATTATGCAGATTTTATTTTTATTTTATTTGTTAAATACTCACAAATGTGGATGTTGAGAAGTGTGGACCACTAGTCCTAATCCTCCATTGATATGTTATGATGGTGGGGACCACCGATACGAGTCTCCCATGATAAGGTATAATGGTGGGGACTACCTGAGGGTTGAAACCTCTTGAACACCCCTCATAAGTGTAAGATACATCTTGGAATCCCTCCAACCATAATTGCGCCATCCCAACAAATAATTAATTATGCCATCATATGTAATAAATTGTCCCAATTTGAAATTATTCCAACATAATCAACTATGTTGCCTAATTATTTTTTGTTGGAATTTGTGGTAAATATTAGCACAAGGGAGAGACATAGTGACTTGGGAGAAAGATCTCCAATGAAGAACACCATCGATGAATTCCAACGAAAAATGCCATAGAAGAACATTCATCGGAAATCAAGTAAGAGGATGGCTTACGAGCCCTTCATCGAACCGTGGTTTCAAAAGAAAGGATTGTTGGCACCCCCTCTATCTTCTATGAAATTTTTCTTGCGACATTAGTAGTTGAATCAAACAATTTATTGGTTTAGTTTCCATGTTATTCCTATATAATCTTCTTTTGTGGGAATGATATTAGTTATTGATGAAGGTTGTGGGGATTAAATTTCTTAAATATATTTCATACAAGTTCTTTTTCATGTTGATATTATTTCCACCACTCTAACGCGGAGGGTGTGGACAAAAAAAATGGTTTGACCCATCCTCCGTTCTTATTGAATGATGTATCCATTGCGATGGAAGAAGAAAACATTGGTGATGGTGACTGGTACTGGTGGTTTGAAGTAGTGAAAATTGAGAACCACTGATGAAGGCACGATGCCCCACCGCCCCACATCCTACACGCCAGGCGATACTCGTCCACCCCATCCACTACTACCCTATGAAAATTGTCACCCCACATCCTCCACCACTTCATGAAATCCACAGCCGAGCCAACCCAAGCCGTTTTCGCCATCCGAGCCAACGTCGACAGCCCAAGACATTGCTGGTGTCCTCGTAGCTGCAACCGTCTGAGTCGTCACCACCTTTCGAGCTGCTGTCGTTGGGCCGAGCCACCGACTGTTCTGCCGCAACCATGTTGGTTGAGCCGCCGCTCTAGCGACCTCCTCCCTTAGAAAAAAACTTCCCCGGCTAGGCCGCCCCATGGACTTGCACCCTCGTGCGACCCTCCACACCCTCGCGGCCACCTACGGCCCTCTGCAGCCCCTCGCAGCATGCGTGGTCGGAACCATCGGGTCGGGCCACCCGGTGGGCCTGGACCTACCCAACGGGCTAGGCTGCCCAGTGTGCTGAGCCAAACTCGGCGGGTTAGGCTGGGTTGACCCGAACCAGGTTGTCCCTGGCAAGGTCGGGTCGGGTCAGTCCGACCGGCTGGGATCGAACCTGGGACCACTACAAACCATTTTCATTATTGGGACATAACTTTTCCACTGGACGTGCGATTGATGAACTGACAGTGGCGATGGAAACCATCGAGTGAGATGGTCCCTTTGGTATACCCAACTAGAGTTTAGGATAATGTTGGGGAACTGTCGGGTTGGATTGAGCACGAATCCTGTGGCACCCCCATGACTAAAAGCCTAATTAATCATAGATCGTGTGTCCAAATGACGCACCGTATGTTTTGTTGAGACACCTATGACCCGAAATTCCATTGATGTACTTCTTCGTGGTACATCGGGGCATTTGTAGAATCAACAAGTGGCTTTGGGAGCTGACTCTCCTAGAGACGAGCAATCCTAGTGCCGAAACCCAATAGCTGGCTGTGACGAGAAGGGTGCTCCTAACTATCTTGTGCGGATCATATCATAACATTCCTATGAAGGTTAGCTCCTAGAGATCCTATTCTGGTTAGCTCCAAGTGATCTTGTGTGTGTTATCTCTAATAGATCATTTGTGGGTAATATCTTTGCGATCCTATGTGGGTCAGCTTCAGCGATCCTATAAGGGTCAACTTCTAGCGATCTTGTGTGGGTCAGCACATAGGGATCATGTGTATGTTAGTTCCAGTGATTCTATATGGGCCAGCTCCTAGAGATCATGTGGGGGTCATCTCCAAGAGATCCTATGTGGGTCAGCACTTAGCTATCATGTGAGGGCCAGCTCCATCGATCCTGTGTGGGTCAGATCCTAGTGATTTTGTGCAGGACAGCAGTAGAACCTCTTTACAGAGTATGATGATTCAATATTTATAACTAAAAATCTCCACTATCGTACCTATGATATAGATGCGGTGAATTGAATTCGTACATGTGTGGTACGTTCCATTATGTTAAAACCTTGGTGGTATTCATCTATGTGAATACTTGTGTGGTAATTTCCATATAGATTATACATCCTTTGTGGAACAATTGAGCATTGGACATCGATTTGGACTCTGTGTTTTCATCATGATTGAGATGGGTTTACTTGATAACGTATGTATATGTATGGGAAAATACATAAGTAGTGTTAACAATAGTTTTCAAATATTATGGTTTATCCTTGATAGATTTTGATAGAGCTTGCGGGTCTCGGGGTCCCAACTGAGTATTTTTATACTCACCCCTGCATTGGCTACGCCCACACCATTTTGTGTTGGATGCAGATGATGAACCACACTGACTGAGGAAAAGGGTACCCAGACTGGATGGTGTTCAGAGGTAGACCATAAATGAACTCGGTACGCAGAGGAGATGGGTGGACGTGGAGTGTTGAGGAGGAGATCTGTACCTAACCTTCATGTAGGAACCTCGGAAGATGATCTAGTAACTGTCTTTCCCTTTCTTCAATTGTATTTCATTTCAGTTTTACTTGTACATTCTAGTTGGGCTTGTATTCTGGTCCCTTTTCAAATATTGTACTCACTTGTTTACTATACAGTCGACTTGCGTACATATCTTGTTGTGTTTTTGGTTGGATGTGTTTATAAGTTATAAAGGCCATGCTTTCCCAGATTCAGGGAATACACCTTTGGTGCTAGTCACCAGCCCCGAGCCTATGGAAGTCGGGCTTGGGGTAGTCACGGAACGGGCCCCAGGGGATGAGTCATGACACACAAGGACCTGTGGAACTGGTTTCTGCACAAACTCTTGTATATCTTGAGAATCAACATCATCAACGTCAACAATTCTCCCAATATCCATTTTGAGGGTGTTCTCCCTCTCAATAACGATGGCTTGTCTAGCGACAATCACTTTCTTTTATGAAGGATTATATAGGCAGTATCCTTTTGATTCCATTGTATATCGTATGAAAATAAAATTCATTCCCCAGGGTGATATTTTGTTGCATTATTTGGCCTTAACAAACTACTCTCATCGACATACAAGTGTGTGTGACAAAATGGGTTTCATTACAAACCTTATATCAGTCGGAAATTTATTTTCCGCCTCAGTTAGTACTCAGTTACTTGTTTATGATGTATTTTTTAATGAAAACCCTAAATATGATAATGAAAGATTTTCTTGACTCATCATCAGCATCACCATTTTCAACACGTTTTGGTTCCTCCATTCACTAAAATCATTCCATTTTAGTGTATATGGAGGAGTGATTTGACATAGAATCTCAGACTCCCATAAATGGTTGGTGAACTATTAGTTCACATATTCTTCACTTCTATATGATCAATGATTATTTATCATCTTACCATGATAATTCTTTACTTCATCCCTAAATTCATTATATTTCTCAAAGGAATATACCTTATGGATCATTAAGTAGAGATATCACTATATACTCGAATCATCAATAAAAGTAACGTTGAATGAATATACACCTAAAGCTTCTACTATAAATGGTCCACAAATATTTGGGTGCACCAATCCTAGAAGCTTTATGTCCCTTTCACTCTAACTAGTGAAACACAACATTTTCATTTTAATTCGAAATGAAGTGTGAAATATATCAAATAGTTTTAGCTTATTACATTCTAAATAACCATCCTGTTAGTGATTTTTCAAGAGCTTCTTGTTTACATGAAAAAAATGGTGAATCCACAACCCGGGGTTTTATGAGTTATGTGAGTTCTTTTCGTTTTCGATTTCCAAAACAACGTTTTCATTAATTAATACATACATATCATTATATACATTCCCCATTCCATAACATTTGTTTTTATTATAAAATAATCAACCCATATTTCAAATCATGAAAATAAATCAATCCATATCAAAATATAATCCATAAATCATGTTCTTGGTTACACTAGGTACATAATAATTTATATGTAAAACTCGAATCTTCATTGTTGGAAATGAGAAATGGTAATCACTAATCCCTAAAAAAACCATACTCGTGACATTTGCTACTCGAAGATCCACATCCCCAATAGATACCATACAAAAACATCTTGGTTCCAACAATTGAGTACAATTTTGATCCCCAGAAGTTGTATCTAATTACCTATGTGTAAACTGGAATGATGAGACTCGATAATGAACACACATTTAGAATTCCCACACTTTTGGGTGGAATTACTCTTCTAGCGTCCTGGCATGCCACATGAAAAACACACCCCCCTCCCATTCATTTCCCTGACTCTGGATCTTCCCCTTCAAGGAGGGACAGTTCTCAAGAGCATTGGACTGTTTATAAATCCATACCGCTTTTCCTTTTCCATCCTTTTCTTATTAACAATAACAACTGCAGGTATTTCATTCCACATGTCCTTATAAACATGGAAAATTATTGACTGATATTTCCATATACTTTTTTCAATGTAGATCATGTATTAATTGAAAACAATTGTAGATAAGTTCTTGGGTATTGATTATTGGATGATATTTGTACGAAAATCATCTATGAAATCTATCCCTCTGATGTCCAGATGTTTAATGTATCCTATATGCATGACTACATGGGGACCATCATGAATTAATATCCAATCCTAGTTGTAAAAAATGTGTTTGATGTCTCATTTCTCTCTCATCTCTCCATCTCTAGATAAAGATATTTAAGGAGTGACATCATTTAATACGAGTACATGTTTTCATGTTCTTCAATAGGCCATTAGTCATGATCGATAGCATGAAACATTGTAAATATGCCGAATAATCAATATATTTCTTATAGATAAATATACCCTTATCACTAGACTATTTTCCATGTGAAATGATATTGTGATCTTCCAACACACACAATTTCCTCTCATGGTGTAGGATAACACGTAAACGCCTCTACCACTCCCGAAAATTGGTGTCAGTTAGAAGGTTTTCATTCTAGAGTATGGTTCACAATGATATCATTGAAGTAATTTCTCTTAATGTTTCTACAAATTACGATGAGAACATATTTATTTCTTTATCATGATAAAACAAAGAAAAACAAATAAATTAATACTTATTATTATCCAACTATTTAATTGAATTCCAATTGCCCTCACCATTGACATATGAATATATTGTAGCGTAAATATTCTATTGGAAAAGAAACATATATCCCTTAACATTACCATAACTAGGTTTGGTAAAGAATCATTAAGAGTCTTAGATAGGCTTTCCAAATTTTAACTGCATTAACTTTTAGTTCCTTGATCCTCTAAGTGGACTATCAAATCCTAAAATCAGTTTATTTTGTATTTCCTTATTTATTGCCTCTTGGTCACACCAAGTCATGTTGTGTCAGTAAACCCTTGATGTAAACCACATTCTGTAAACCCAAAACCATGAATTATAATTTTCTGATAATTGAAAGCACCCCAACTAATATTGGTCAAGTACATTGAACTGTGTTTTGATTCTAACCAATATTATGTAAGGTAATAACAACATAATGTTTCACTAAGGTATTTTACTGTTATATGTAAATTTCCATTTGATTATATTTAATTCATTCATGTTAATATTATGTGGTATATAATTTAGTGATTAGACATGTCTAAGATAATATTTATGCATAAGCTAGTCTTATTTTTGTTCTATCATTCAATCTTGTTTAATTCATTATTTTTGTGATCGTGGAAACATGCCCACAATAAATAAACCATGAAACAGATAGAAATAAAATGAGTGGTATGATAATGAGCATTTTTTATTACATAGTTTAACTAGTGGTTCATAATCTAACCCATGTCCTGGGGGAGAAAAACCTTGAACCTTTTTGGTATTATGTTTACATCTTTCCACTTATCCACCTTTGTTTCTCCTTGGATTGGTTTCATCTTGGATCCTTTCCTGATCCACCGCGACAAGCATAGAAGATCCATAAATTACATTTACATTTATCTAACTATCAGGAGAGGGGTAAATGGGTTTTTACATAAATGAAACCTTGGGCTTGCATGGACTATATAATAATAAATAAATTTCTCACATGCCAATAAATTAAATTTAAATAAATTAACTAAAAAAACATCCACATACAATGGTCATATTCTTTATCATTATCATCCATGCATGAAATGATATTTCTGCATAAATAAAACTTCAATTGAATTATATAATCATTTTTATTTAATATAAATCATGCACTAATAAATTAATAATTATTTATTAATCAATCCTTTAATCTTAAATCCTATTCTAAATTGAATTAAAATTGTCATCCATAATAATTTAAAACAAATAAATTCATTTTAAATTATCATTATACCAAACTTGTAACTTAGAGTAAACATGATGAAATCTCATTCATAACTACTTAATTAGTATAAATGAACATTATATAGATGTTAAATTAAACAAATATGTATAAAACAACTATCATGTGTTGTGCCTCATATTTACACCCACACAATGGTACACATCTCAATGGTTTGTATAATATAATAATAAATTTTAAATAATATCCATAAATTGGATGAGTACATGAAGTGTAGTTATGACTACATGGTGTGTACTATCGTTCACCTTCCGTACGAAGAACACACCCTGGGAAATGGGGTGTAGATGTATTTCAGAAATCATCAGAGTACATGTTGTGTCATGTGGGCCACATGTTGTGTAGTTTCACGTTTCATAGTCTCTAGCCGGGAAATCCTTGTATGAGATAGACAGTCCAACCCTAACCTGAACTGACTACTTGCCATGTTTAGTGGACCACACAAGGGTAATCTAAAAACTGTGTGACACATATTCATGGTCAACACACGGAGTCATTTAAGACATAGATAGACTTCCAGGAATGCCATGGTTTGGAGGACAAGTCTCGATGCATGGATCCTAGACTACATGGCATGTACTACCGAATACCAGTTGTGTGTTCTAATTTTGTATTACCAGGATGATTGGTAACCCCCATATGAGATCCAATATTTTATGTTAATCAAAATTAAAATGAAAAGATATTTTCTATAATATGAATTAGAAATAAAAGAGGAATAATAGATCCTGATATTTGGATTTCAATAACGATTAACATTAATTGAAAAAACAAAATAATTTAATTTTAAAATCATCAATGAAAATATAATTAACTAAAATCAATTATATGAGCCCTCTGAAACCACTTTTTGGTTCCAAGTGCATCAGAATCATGTTGGTGGGAGTACACAATGTCAACTTTTTTCTTTAACAACGATCAATTCGAGATCATTCATGGTGACAAAATTCCAGATCATTGGAAGAGAATAAAGAATGAATGAAAATTAGGGATTATAGGAACCATGGATAAGATCATCACATGTTGGATATAATTTATTTAATTATAACACAAAATTACATTGATGAAATTATCTCATCGTTAATGGTTTAAATCACAATCCATAGTGATCTGTCATTGCATCATAAAATACATGTGTAGTCTTTCTCTAGAGGTGATCCACACGTGTTCCACGTATCTATGGATGTCAGAGAGGGGAACTCTATGTGCTAGCACAGATGATCCACCACTACTGATGTCTTCCATCAATCACCTTGATTGTTGTTTCCAAAGCACTCTCTTTTCTCCAGTGGAGGAGGATCTCATTCATAACTTGAGAGATTTCTGGTGTGAAAAATAATTCTCTCTTTGCTTGAGAGCTTTTCAGATCCCTTGTACACACCCAAAAGAATGGATAAGATCATTATAAAATATAATTGGGATTTTAATGAAATAGAATAAAAAATTAATTAATTATAGAAAATCATTTATTCATTTCATTAAATTCTATGAAAGACCTCATGTTTAATAATAACAGTTGACTATTATTATCAATTGAAATACAACTAATGAATTATATATAATATTATTTAATTAAATAAATATTATTATTTTTCAAAAATCATCAGAAAAACTAAACATTGTGTATATTAATATACACTGCATATATATTTTTTATTTTCATTAATTCTTCCCCCACAATTATTAGACCTATAATAATGAATATTTAATTATCAATTAAATATAACTGCATTAATGTATAATAAAATATAAATTATTTCCCCCATAGTATATTCTCCCAATTAACTAGTTTCGAAATAAATGTGAACATACATCCTTGTATAATTATTAAACCACAATCGAGAATAATCATTATTCAACTCGTAAAATGAATATTTATTTGAGATAAATGGACTAACATTGTGTGTGACCATATTGAATTAATTCTCTATGGAATTAGGTTGATACTGTCTAAATTACATGGTTTGCGTCTAGAAACATGCCATGGAACCCATAGAGAAAGAAGATAATGTTGTAAGGACATGTCACCTCCTAAAAATTATTTTTGTGTAATGTATTCCCTTTGCCTCAATATTTCGAATGAAGAAGGTTTCATGCAATTCCCATAAACCCATGTGATTAATTATTGCTTCTTTGACATACCAGAATTTATCATTCCCATTCCTCACAATGGACGTGGATTTATCCAGGCTCTGTCACTTTATTCAATGGGCCTAATATATCAACATCTGTTATAGAACAAGAGGTCCAAATCCCTTCTCACATTATATATTATTGTAGTATTACACATGATGCACCCAACATATCCTACATCACTGCGAATAGTGTGTTTTCATAGTTTCTGTCAATACATCTGTGTGTTCATGTTGTAATAATCATTAATAAATATCATAAACTATAAGGAACAATACTTATATCCAGAGATTGGAACATCCAATGACAATATAAAAAGTGTACTTCCTATTGGTGGGTCTCGATATCATAATATCTTCCTGAATATTACCACGTGTGCACATAATGAAAAAGTTCCTTAATGATTTATGAGTCATCGCCCATAATGGTCTGTAGTATTTGCATCCCTCAAATATCATCCTCCGATAATAGATCATATATTAAAAAATAGTGTCATGGAACTTCCAGGATCTCATCATAGTAGGGATCTGCTAGACCCTTTTGTGAAAAAACTATCCTTAGGATATTATCACATGAATTGTCACGTATATGATCAATAAAGATGTGATAGGGTATTTATTAATGAATAATGTCCAATGTAGTTGGTTCTAGGCCACCAACTCCGACACCTATATCTCTTCAATGAGTAATTTTATCTATCAATGTAGCGAGGGTTTTGTTTCTAAGATATTCTGAAACATTAATTTGAAATATTACTCATTGAAGAGTATTCATCAATGTTCATAAAACTATCATAATACTCTATGGATATGGGTTGAGATCTGTTATACTGAGCATAAATATTCATTAAAGGCCTAGTCCAAGATTTAATTGCTAGAGTGGTATCAATTTTCATTTTTAAATATGTAAAAGGTATTGTGTGTGCTTTTGTGGGGGGGGGGATATTTATTTTCGAGATTACAAATATATTTTCTGCCTATTATTAAAATATAATGTATGAGACTTCAAAAATGGGTAACATAAAATATACATAGGAATACATATATGCCAGAAAATATATGATATTACTTCCGAATATAGGGTCATGATTTAGAAATCTCAATATTATTATATTCAACCTATTGAGAGTAAGTGTGTTCATTTATGATTGTCAATGACATATTTCCCTATATTTTACAACCCATAATGTAACTATGAGAGAGATGGATTATGGACATCCTTGTTAGAGAAACCAAGAGGATTCTAGAGGTCTCCATTGTGGATTATGTTTAAGAGTATAAGGGATAGAACATTTTGTGTCATATGGTTCGTCCTTTTACACCACCACCCCCATGTTGTCCATGAAATACACATGGAGCTAGTGGTCGGGGATGGTTACATCTCTAGGTTGTGGAGGCAATTGACCCAGAGTTTCATGGTATGATTATTGTTAAAAACTATTTCTTCTAACTATTACATATATTATTAGTCATAATAGGTTTGAAATAATATTTTCTTTCAACTTCTCATATTTTGGAAAAATGGAATATCATTGATCCCATGGCTCTAGAATTCCCTATAGGGACTTTTACCTAATTGGATTTTGTAACCACAGACTTTTTCAAGAACTGTGAACTGAGAATAATTGGATTGATATTTTTATGGGATTTATATTATTTGTGATTTGGACTTATAACACCATCCTAGTTTGGGATTGAATATCTACAGTCCATGACTGGATTGAATACTTCATTTAGAGGAATTTATGTGTCTACAATGAAAGAATAATGTTTTCATTCCTGATTGATAAGGAATCCCATTCAGTGTGAGTTGGGCTCATTCAATTAACTAGATGACTGATTACACATCATATTGATAGTACTGACATTCGATTAGTGTATGTTACATGCCTCTACTCTATTTAGTGGTGGTGGAGTATGAAGATGTATTTCTATTGGACATGTCAGGATTACATACACATAAATAGATATAATAATTCAAATAAATATACATATGTAATACCCAATTTTTTTTATTCTGTTATATCTCTCTCATAGAGGTTCTTAACTTTATTTGTTGTTTATGGACGTACCAAGTAAGGGATTAAGTAGACATAATGTGTCACCCAGGTACACCCTAGTGTTGTTATCTAGGAAATAAGATGGGATCTTGAGGTTTATTATGAGTTATAATTATAATTTCTATGATAATATAATAAATAAACCTCCAATATCAAGGATCACTGACTTTTTTGACTAGTATATAGTGGTTGGATTGTTGTAATGATTTTCCTCGTATCAAGCTCTCATCATCTTTAAGATCTGGGTGAAGATATGATAAAGATTACATTTCGATGTAAATATGGTAACTACGTTTAATTGGTGATGATTTTTGGATTGATATATTCCCCAACATTTTTCATGGGACAAAGAAGAAAATTTTTAATCCTTTCATTGAATTTTTTTTGTTGCATTTATTGATAAAATCCTAATGTACTTATTTTCTATAGAGTATCACACATGATACATAGATATTATTAAAGATATACTCTAAGATAATTAACATTATGGGGATCTATGAATGTTATATATTTTTATTTGATACGTCTTCTTTATATGAAATTTCATCCCATTTGACGGTTTATTAGTGGACCCGTTGAAGGTTAATTAACTTTTATCTTTTGAGTCACATAATACCATAAATGAGTTATGGAACTTACTAGGGATTTCATGGCACTATAAGATAATTACCCTTTTTATAAATGATATAAGAAACCAATGTCACTTTTATCTGAAATTTGATGCATCTATTTGTACATATAGTTTCCAATGATATTTTCTAGAGTTCTGGAAGATGATGTTGATAGTTCCAATATTGAAATTTCCAGAGGATGGTTTTCATTTTGTATTGTTCTATGATTCCACTAGGACCATACATATATATTTGTAAATTTATATCATTGTGGTGATTGTATATTGGTCTTGAATGATGATTCCCCATTAGAAGAAATACACAAATCACGATCTAGATATTATAGAAATGGTATTATCCCTGATGATATGGAAACACTACCTTATTGTTAAGTGGAATAACATATATTCAGAAAACAAAATTATCTTTTATATTTTCTAATATAGTTATACTAAATTGATTTAGTGGAAGTGGTATAGATCCTTGAGGATTATAAAATTATGATATTTTATTCTACCATGAAGTGAGATGTTGTGCGATATGTTCTCAACAAGATATATTATTTGCAGTTGTTGACAGATATATCATATAATTTAGTCTATTTAGTTGAACATAGTTAATGATAATTTTTAAACATAATTATAGTTGATGTTTTTAACCCACTTCTTCTACAACGAATTAGGTAGGCTCAAGTTGGAGATACAGATTATCAGACCTTTCATTTAAAAATATTCATTATACGTTCTGCAGATTGATGTTTTGAAGGTGGGGAAAAATCCTCCTTTTAAAAGGATGGATGATGGTACCAATGACTATACATGATGAGATTGCATGGGATATTCATACACCAACCTTGTATGTGTAACCATGTGTGAAAAATATACAACCAGACCATTGATACAAATTTTTGTGTCTAGGAACAATGATGTGTGTGGAAGATATTTATGTTCAATGCAACACTACTAAAGAACTAATGGATGATCATTATAATATTTTATATCAAACCCTTGATTTTAAATATTCAATTTCGGATATAATATCATCAAAATTCATAATAAGGTTCCCATGATTATTTTAAGGAACATTGTTATGTGGGTGATCATATGATTACATTCCATGCTAGACTATATCATATAATTTTTTTAAGAGCTCACTGGAGGGATTTTCATTCTTTTATATATATGAGATATTTGAAACTAATTTATTTCCATTTAATTTTTTTATCATTTTCAATTCTTCATTTCTTGATTAGGGGAGGGATTACATAAGGCCTCTTGGACTTAGCTAGGGTTGATCATCGGGTTTCACGCCTTGAATGATATCTATTTTGTGTATACAGAAATTGATATAGAGGTCATGTTACTAGCTTTCATTTTTGAGTTTGTAGTTATTTGGAAGGATCAAATAACCATAGTGGAGTTTTAATAACACAATAGTTACAATACCATCATTATTAAAACAAAATTTGAGGCCTTGTGAGGGAGACCCTATAGGTCACCACAATGGTGGATTGGTATAGGGGATTCATCAATCATGGCACATAGTTTATGTGTGTATCTAAAGAGAATATACATATCACCCAATAGTATATGAGGACTACCTAGAGCCCTTAAATTTGTTTTGCGGGTCAAAAATAGAGGAATTTCAGAGTTCCATAAGTGAGGCCATTTGTTCTTGAAGGAATCATTTGGATGTAGAGTATGTAGATTTTTTCAGTGTAACATGTTAAATATTAGATTCATTGATTCATTTCAGAAACAATGTGTGGTTGGGGAGGTGTCACCTCAACTAGACCAACTTTTGTAGTTACATTGAGAACATGATTTCATACATGTGTCATAATTGAAGAGGTTTCTAGGAGTCCTATCAGATGATATGGACTAGGGAAGATGGACTAGAGATTTAGAGATACCATTGTTTAATTCACAATATAGATCATTGTTCAATATTATATGATCCTTTTTAGGTATTTAATTACCTTTTTGTGATTCTGATGGACGAACCATAAACAATAGTTAAGATACTATGAATGGGAGAACCAGATATGAGAATAGTTTGAATGTATTTTTGAGTAGTCTTATTTTTTTTCTGATTGAAAATATATGATTTATGAATAATATTTTACATATTAATATTCATTGTAAATAATTAAATGATTTTATTAATTTTTAGTGATAATAACTCAGTTAGAGTGGAATTCCAAGGTTTAGGGATTCTTGGCATTGATATTAAAACATACAAAATAAATTTTATCATCCAGATGTTTTATTTAAACAATGGATTAATTCTTAAATGGAGTTTAATATTGGAAATCTGAGATAACTATTATATTTGGATAATGAGTTTTACCCGAGGAATAGAATAATTATTTTGGGTAATATGTGTTCATAATGAGAATCAACTTGTGAGGAAGAAAAGATAAATACATTATTAATATTATGTGTTTTTTTATAATTAAGCCTTAAAAATAAACCCTCTTATATATAATAGATTTTAGGAAAAAATAACAAGAATTATCCACATAACTCTAGGGATTTAGAGTGGTGTCACTACAGGATTGCCTTATAAATTATCAATGAAATATCATTTATTAGAAATTAGTTTGGCAATCAGAACATGAGGATGTTTAAATTGACATGTATGTTGAGTCGTCACTCATTAGTGATCGAACCAAAGTAAATGTAGGGTGATTTTTCTCAATAGTCTACTCTTCAATTTTTATCTCATGATGATCATGAATCAATTACTACTGAAGATTTACCCATGGGTCAGTTGTGCTTGTAGGTTTTAGTTTGTTTTACTGGGATTTGGTGATTGATGATATTTGATTAATTCATACTGGTTCACCATTCTATGTTCTAATGAAAACTAATTGATGATAACCCAAATAATGATTGAGGTTATTTCGTATTGATTTATTTATGAATTTTACAGTATTCATTGAAAATGAAATGTTTGTTTTTTCTTTGGTCATGGGATCGACCTACATCAATTGGTTTATCGATGTGCCATAATTATTGGGTGCAATGGATAATCACCAATTTTGACGTTTGTGACTGATATAGTGATAATGATGTGATGAAAAAGAAGGATGATAAAAGGTATATCTAGATATTATTTTTGTTTCATCATTTCATGGGTTGGAATGAGTCTATAACAGGGTTCAACAAGAGTCGATTCAAAAATACATTGGATGGTCATAATCCGTCTACCAACATCCACAATGTCCAATCTACACCTATCCACATTTTTTGTAAGATTGGATTTGGGATCCATAGAATATTCATGAATAAAATATTTGTGAATGTTACGAATTTATTGAAATATATAAACTACAAGGAGTTTAGTTTAAAGAATAAAAACCATGTTATCAACTATAATAGTTATATGGCTTGCATTAAAAGAAAAATAAATGACACCATGTGACAATTGTCACATGACATGTGACCTGAGGCAAGTAGCTCAGATGTTTTCCTTGTTGAACATGGGAACAAGAATGCATAGGAAAAGAGACACAACCATATTATATGAGAACTGACTTATATTTGGACATGATAAGGTACATTGAAATGAATATATTATAGATGAATTAACCGACACAAATGATAAATGCCCAGAGTAAACAGTCTTACGAAGGCCTCACGCACCATGTTTCAGGCCAAACTAGACATTCTATGATGAAAAAATAAAATTCTCTTTATGGTGAGATTGATATGTTATTTGAGGTGATGAGACTTGTGCAGTGATAGCGAAGACATGCCATCTCATTTACTCCCAATACATGTCTCGTACATTTTATTGGGATGGTATTTCCCTCTGAATCTTCAGTGAAGACCCATTTCAGTTGGGTAGGTTCCCAGAGCTCATTCATATGAGGATACAATGATGCATTCGTTTTATGAATTGAATGTTTTCCACTAAATCATAATTTTCTCAGATAGAGTTTGAGATTCCATATGCATGGCATAGGGTGTGTTTTAGTCATTTCATCATCTCCTATATATTGGGTTGGAAGAATCATCATTACCAAATTACAAGAGTGTTTGATACCTTACATATCATGTTATTATATGTAGGTTATGTTACACCACGTAGGCCATGGGTGAGATCCCCTATTTTGTATTATGTTATTCATAGTTATTATGGGTAATTTTTCTTGGATAGGACTGATGGTCAAGATTACTCAAATGAGATCAATCAATTATAGTGTGTCTCATGTAGTGAGTTCTATCAAATGATTATTACCATAAATCGTCAATTATATTACTATGTTATATATATGGTAATGTACCCATATAAAACGGTCTCTGTATTGATTATATATAGGTTTTTATGATTTCAATCTATCATATTTTATTTGGAATATCATTATGATGAGGAGATGGATAGTTTCTTGTTACTTTTGGTTTGGTGATTTTGGGATTAACTAATATGTATTATGATAATAACACATGTATGGGATATACATGCACATGTAGTGTTTTATGTTTTTCAAATACATGTTGATGGAGTCATTAGATGACCCAGTCTATATATTGAATAATTTAGTGAGACATACCAATGTTCTATCTAGGTTGTTCATTTGACAGAATTCACATCTTATAGATAGTCAACCACTTCTATAATGTTTGGAGGGATTATATTCAAACCATTATGATTTCCCATAATTTTGTAACACAGATGTTATATATGTATTTTTAGTTTCAGTTTTGTGTACCTTTTTGTGTTATATAGGTATTTGGAGCCATGTGTATGTGTCAAATAAATTAGTCCAATGACTTCCATGTCTGATATAAACCTACATGGTACATGGAAGATTCCCATTTCCTACTAGAGACAAGCAAGGGGTGTCACACATGGATGAATACCAGCTAGGAATACCAATGTTGGTTGGGTCATAACAATGATGCATGGAAATGTTATTAATAATATTTATATCTTTTAGGGCATCATTTTTATTCATTCTATCAAACCCAAATGATACATTGATATATGGAATATTCTTACTTATCTGAAAGTGTTCAATGATAGTTTCCCTATGTTTTCCCCAAAAGATGATATTATATACATATTTTATATAATTTAATATTTTTATTCTTTAATATGAAAAAATATGATTCTACCAATTTTGAGAATACAAATAATTGTATTTACTTATTTTCTGTTCTTAAATGTCACAAATTTAATAATGACCAAGTCCATATAATTACAAATGATTACATTCTAATTTGATGAGTATTGACACATCCACACATGTTTTTAATGAACATAAAATATAATGATACAAATTTCAGTATTTTTGGACACACCACACATAATATTGACTTGTGACATAGTTATTAATTGTGTTTCATTATTCCAGTCACAGTTCCAAGGATGGTGATGCCACCCAATATCCATGATTTGGAAAAAATGGCATGGGACACATTTTTTATCATTAAAACTAAAAAAACGAACATTATTCAATATAGTAAAATTTAATTTATGATTTAATTAGAGTTTATTTAAGTAGTTTCAATATAAAAAATGGGATTTTGTATAGATTTCACTATAAAATATGATATTTATAGACATTGAATATTCGACACATGATTTTTATTTTTGAAATAAAATGATAACACTCTATTTTTTATTTCAAGAATACATCATGTAAATTTGATGTAACGTATATCCATATATGTAAATAGTAAAAAAATAAGATATTTACTACTATATAGAGACAATTCTAGGTTAAATACTAGACAATAACCCTTTTCATGTTTTTAATGACTAAATTTTCTTAAAAAGTATTATAAAAAACATTCTAGGCACATGGAAAATTTAGATTTATGTGTAATCCATTAGTATAGGTGACTAATTAATTAATATTATTTTTCATTGAAATCATAAAAATTTAAGGAGGGTTGCATGTGAAGACCGATTGAATAATGTTTTTAATCACATTTGAATCCTAAAATACTACTTTCTGTCATTTTGACCACACTACACATTGGATTGACATGCGACATACTGATAAAAATTAATTAATGGGTATTCCTTTGATTTAATGAAAATTGAAATTCATTTGATAGGTTTAACTCTTTATAGAATGATTTTAAATTTTAAAACATAAAAAAACATTTTTGGACAATATGATCAAACCATGAACGGATTAATTTGTGGTATGTTCCTATATGTCAATAAAATTACATGATGGTAATTTTTGTATTATTTGATAACAATTCGATGTCTTTATATTTATTTTTAGTATTTGAGATATGTTTTTAATGAATTTTAAATCAGAAAAACTAATTTCTCGGTTGATCTACTTACACTACATGGCAGATTGATGTGAATATTATTTATACAACTCAAGAATAAATTCATGATCAATTGACGATGATTTTAATAAATATACAAGTCCGTTTAATTTGTTTTGAAAATTAATAACTATTTTTCAATATGAATAAAATAAATTTCACCTTTTTTAAAAATAATGATGATATTAGGTTTCTTCAAAATGACCATAGGTGTGTATTTTTAGATTATTTTGCTGTAAAATTTTCATTAGAGAGTAATACATTATAATACGATCTTAGGTTGTTGTGAAATCCAAATAAAACCACCATTATTATGTCCCAAATGAGGAATATTTCAGTTGTATTGAATCGATTTTGAAACAAACATATGAATTTTATCGCTCAATAATATTAATCTAGAAGTCATAAGTTTTAATTTTCAAGGTACAATAAGAATAAATACATAGTAAAATATAATAATAACCAAAAATGGTAAATATAAATATATTTATAAATACTTACATAAATGCTAAATTATAGAATAATAAATAAAAAAATAAATGAAACATAAAATGATATAAAAATACAAAAAATATTAAAGAATACAAAAATATAAACCCAGAAAGAATGAAATGATTTTGATGAAATCGAAACTAAAATAATATCATTATTTAAAATTGAAATAAAAATACTCAAAAAATATATACTAATAGGAAACATAAATATG
This sequence comes from Viscum album, assembly GCA_963277665.1. Classification (NCBI taxonomy): domain Eukaryota; kingdom Viridiplantae; phylum Streptophyta; class Magnoliopsida; order Santalales; family Viscaceae; genus Viscum; species Viscum album. Next base: position 558,868,620 of record OY728147.1, on the reverse strand, counting down.
AATAATTAAATATAGATATCTAATATAACAAAAACATTGATGCATATATATATGTATCAAAAAAAAATGTGTATAGTTTTACAATTGCAATCTAGTTTTTTTTAAATGTGAAGAAACAAAACTAAAAAATTAAATTATTATATAAAATAATAAAAATAGAATTTGAAACAAATAGATTAAAAATACACTCTAAAAATTAACATATTAGAAGATTTCATAAGACAAAAAAGCATCTAAATGTAGATGCCATATGTAGTACCTATATATTGAAGAAAATAAAAAAATGCCAGTAACTAAAAAATGATCATAGATTACCCTGAAATAGTTTTAATTCAATTGTCAAATTATTTTTTCTCCGTTAAAATAGGATAAAATTTCAAACTGAGGGGAATAAAGCTCATAATATTAGGTTTTTTATAAGTGATGACATTTTGAAACAAGTATTTAAATACATTTAAGATAATGAAAGTATTTTTTAGTGATTCCTACCTAACCGTATATTTGATTGATGTGAGGACTATTCATACAAGTAAAAGAAAGTTCAAAAAATCATTCCCATGTGAATTAATTATAAATTGAGGTCATTTTATTAAACCCTTTGATGAAGTTTTTCCACGTCAAATAAAAGCGTAAGTATTTTTATTTCAGGGATTTTATCTATCGATGTGAGGTAGAGTCTATATCAACAACTCAACAATTAAACTAATTTCATTTTACTATGACTTTTCATAAATATGAGTTATTTATTTTCACACATTAAAAATAATTTTTTCACTTTTAGATCAATTAAAATCACATTTTTTTCAATCCATGAAACCCCATACTCAGACTGGTGTGCAGTCTATTTTTACAAGTAAAAATTTATATGAAATACATTTTCAATTGATATAAATTTAAATCTAATATTTATTTTTTTGTTATGACCCTCATATGATTGTTGTTTAATACTCAAATATAATAATAAATTATTTTTGTTCTATATAAACAGAAAACACTTCATATTAAGAAGAGGACAATTTATACATATCATAAATTTTCATAGAAAATTGAATAGGTTTCCTTTATTTTGACCTACTATAACATGAATGTGAATCCCAAAGGGGTATTTTGATCTCACCGACCAATTGAAGTGTTATATTGATGATTGGGTGAATCCTAAAGATAAAAATGACTCAAATATCATATTTCTACATTATCGAATTAATAAATGAATTTTGATTGATTTTGACTCCATTTTTACAAATACATATATAAAATATAAATGATGTTATAAAAGAGTAACACACACTTTATATGGTTAAAAATTAAAATCAGATAAACTAGATTGTAATAATTGAAAAATTGGAATATTATTATTTATTTTACCACAAAACACATCTATATTCCTTTATATAAAATGCATATTAATTTGAAAATGAGGAATCAATTTTATAAATTATTTTATGTAATTATTGACATCGTTCTTCATTGTTTTTTATGTTATAATTTGAATATTTATTATCTATTAAAAAGCTTGTCATTGAAAATGAAATTTCTAAGTCTTTTACCACATATCTATAGTCAATAAAAGTAAAAGAGACTCAAAGAAATGAAGATTCATAAATTAAAATTCCCCATTAATAATATTACTATTCCTATAAAATTTTTTTATCCATTTTAATGTTTTTCATACGTGGATTCTATAATATGGAAATAATAATTTATTTTTTATTAAATTTTATAATAGAAGGGAATACTTTTTTAACTTATAATGTAGTATTTTATAAAATTTCCCTATATATTTTTATTATAAAAATAAAATAACATTTATTATAATGATGAACCAATAAATTTATTTGGTGTAAAAATTTCATATGTTGATACCACATTATGATGTATTAAATAATTCTAGAAATTAATTTTCACATATCAAGGATCACTAAAATAAATATAAAAATGATCTATATACTATAGTAAATATATCCAAAACATAATTCTTAACATATATAAATAATTCATCGTTGTTGATATAGATATAATGAAATTTAATTATTGAACTATAGTTTAACACAATAAAAACTACTATACATACATGATTACCAACCATTAAAATTGTATTAAAATATAAATGAAAGAAGAATGTATAGATCCCTTTTACAAAAATATGTAACTATAAATTTAAAGGCACGTGAAGTTGAAAATTTTCCCTCATTGTTTTACAAAGATGCGAATAAATTACAATCTTAAACTGGTTTATAATGACTCGTTGTGTGGATTACATGTATATAACACTCTTTAAATTATGTGGACTACAACATGTTATCCACCTTTTCTATATATGGATGTTGTGGATTGGTTTGGCACTAGGAAATCCTTTATGGGGATATGTTATGTGGGAAATGCTAGTTTGGTGATATGGGCATTATTTTGTGGTAATGGATTTGAAAATTTTGTTTTGTGAAAGAAAACATTGGAATGTGGGATGTGTTTATACGATGAATCTTTTTTGAATCACGTGGGATTAGATAAGGGTTGATATGACTAGTTTAGTGGTCGATATTTTTTAATATGTCTCCCCCGAGGATATTATTATATTGAACAATTTATTGATCCAAAAAACATCAGCGAAACTTGCCACCTAAATTGGTAAAAAACACTCCAAATAATATCACAAAAACACAATGTCCTCTATGAAAGAGTTGATATGTTGTTGATCCTTATTATAAGAAAATGATATAATAGAACCCATCTAGAATATGTATACACATAATCAAAACTACTTCCACATAATCTATGATTTCTATATCTTCAATGAACGGAAAAACATTCTATTATTGAGTTTCTTAAATTTCCTAAGCGTTGTCCTCTAGTTTATATGCCCCTCTTAGATGATTTCATCCTCCATGATAATAATAAAAACCTTAATTATATCCTTAATGAAGGGAATATGAAATAAAAACCAACATCAATATACTAAATGAGACCCTTAATATCCTCTTTTAATTCATGTACACTAGCTCCACAATCGGCACAACAATGAACCTCGTCATTTCAGCGCTCCAAAATCATATCGGTGTGTTTCATTGATGAATTATAAATTAATAAACTAGAACATAGCTATATATCTACATCATAGTTCTAGGTGAAATAATGGAATACATAACCATATATATTTGTAATGGAAGATAAAATATCTATAATCAAACAAGTAAATATATTGGATTTTTATAAATAATAAATAAATTTTGAATGAAATGGAAATAAACACCACTTATAGACAATAGGATTGAACCCCCACTCTATCGGGTAGGTTTGATGGGAAAAACATACCAAGTATATTCCACCACAACACTAGTCTCAACCATCTTCATGTAACCCCATGTGTGGAAAACATGATTCTTTATACCAACCCATCCTAGATCACTAATTTTTAATCCCAATGAAATTTTAACAAACCCTCTCCCACAACTAGAGACTCACATCATAAAACTACTTTTTCAATCCTCACATAATCCTAACAAGGGTTTCATAGAACAATACCAGAAAAATGTACTACTAATACACATACATTAATATAACACAAAAATATTACATTTCCATTCCAAGAGTTGTTTTGACATGCCTTCTTCTTCCAAGAATACCACATTGCAGCCCAACTCAAATCCCAATTAATTGACCCAAATAGAGCCCCACATGAGAAGTGATTTTCATCACCTTTAGTATATCCTCTATAATTGGTTTCTATGTAATGAAATTCCATAAACCAAGAACTCAAACCCACATGATCCTCCTAGCTGACTACACTCACCATGATGAACATGTACAACCTAGATAACAATGCAACTAGAGATCTAATGAAATATAATTGTGTATTAATATCATTAACAACACTCTTCAAACATCCAATCATTAGTAGAATCTATCTCCAGAAACAACACAACAACAACTCTCCAACATTGAAAAGACCAAAAATAGATATTTGTCTTTATTATATTATAGATGAATGAATGTACCCTCATTGGGATACAAATATTTATAACAGTTATTATTTTAAAATAATAAATTCGTCCATTTTGATATATAGGGATGGTACCAATAAGAACATGATATAATTAACTGATCATATAGTTTTTATTTATTTTAATTATATTTAGAATCAAATAGAACATGAAAATTTTTTCTTTACTATGAAGATGGTGGATGATGAAAACATTAAAATTATAAAATACCCCTAATCCTTTTTCATAATTGATTAAAAAACATTAAAACCCAATTAAAAGATAATAAAACAATTTACAACTTGATTCACTCGAAATTTCAATAACACCTCACCCATTGAGGATGCATTCTTTGGTGGGGTCTATGTTTTTATAACCAACAATTATTGAAATAAAATGCTCAAAAACAACCAACCATAATAGTGTGTCGATTATAATGTTTCTAACCACACTAGTGGACGAACTTGGAGGTCCATGTTAAATGATTTTGAAATAATCATGCATCCAACAAATCAACCTAGTAGACATGAATTTCAATTTTAGTTTAAATATACATCATTCAATCATGGAATAAATTATTATAAAACCCATACATTATAACATTAATTCCCCATGAGACAATATTATTTAAATATCATTGGTTTTTTTTATATTTGGATTCTGAGGATTGTACGATATTCTTTTATTTCATGAATGATTATGGGGTCAAGGATCACATGGCCTTTTTATAACACTAATAACTATTTTATGCACCCAAATATCATATGTTAATCAAGTATTCTATAAATGAAACAAAACAAATATTTTAATTGAAACATATAATAGTAATATTGATTCTAATAAAATAATTGAATTCCAATAATTATTTATCTAGAATATAATTTTAAGAAATATCTAAAACACGATAATAAAATGAAAATTTGAAAAAAATAATTCAATTTTCTAAATATACTTAAAAATAGACTATATTTTAGTTTTATGAAATGATAAAAAACATATTTTAGAAAAGTATTGTCGTTAGAATATATATTATCCATTCATATTCAATAGGGTCCACTAAAATAATAAATTCATTAGAATATAATTCCAATCAGTACAACTAAATGCATAATGAAAATATTTCAATATGAATATCCTTGAATGAAAATAATAAATTTTTAATGGTGAAGCGAGGGTCTTCTATCAGTCATTCTTGATTTATAAATATTTTAACCCTAAAAATGGTTTTATGGCCATATGTGAATGTGTAATTGTAAATATAACTCCACATCTATGAAAGTGGTAAATCAACACCTCACAGACGATGTGATCATTTTTAGAACAAAAGGGGAAGGTGAAGGAACTAATAGTGTACATCCCATAATAATAATAAAATTATTGTACATATATTGATGATACTAGTGCTATATTGATTATTTTTACAATGTATTTTATGAATGTATTTTAAAAGAATGGAACCTTAATTGAAACTTATATAAAAAGAATGAGGATATTATATATGATTCTCTTTCCTGGACGACATGCACAGGGTATTTGAGTTTTGATATTTGGTTGATACAAAAGGATCATTCACATAGGGGAGAGTTTAGGTAAGAGGTTTGGGACGAAACTGGTCATTCATCAATGATATTGAGTGTGATGAGAAGAGGTGGAGTGGGGAGGTTTTTATAGTGGATGAGAGGGGTGATTTTGGAAGATATTATTAATTAGTTTAATATTATGGATCAAGACTTTGAATATATGTAATTCATTACACTAAATATAGTAATTAGTGCATGTAAATTCTAACCATGTTTGTTTACAACATTCATGATATTTTATATCATTTATTTGTATTATACTTTAATTAACAGAAATTTTGGTGTACTACTTTTAACAAAACAATAAACAATATTATAAAAATCCCAAAAATTCATGGAAACCATTATACAAACTTTTGAATTAAAAAATGATCCCTATTTTGAATAAGAAAATATTTTATTTTTACATTAATATTTGAGTTTACTTTTCATATCATATATAGTGTACTATTTCAAAGATTTTTTTTATAAATATCATTATTCATCACTATATACTTGAAGATAAATATTTTAATAAAAATACAATAATTTTAACATAAGATATTATTTCCATTCCCCAATTAAAAATGATCTTTTCCAATATAATTTATAGAAGGGAATAAATTTATTTTTATAACATGTGAACCAGTATAAGTCAATAAAACATACTTTTGGAAAATTTAGCCTACAAATTTGGAATAATATATTAATTATAATCATATTCCTATAAAATCATTTTTATGAATGTCATAAACATTTCATTATATGTATATTACATATAATTTAAAATTTTGATATTCCTATTCATTCATGCCATTTTAATAGATATTTTATAATAACAATTTTAAAATAATAATAATTAATTTTATATCATTTTTAAATTATTCATGGTGTTGTGTGAAATCTATTCTATCGAATAAATTAAATTTAGTAAAAAAATAGCATAAAATAATGGATATTTACATTATACCATCATTAAATAAACATTGACCTCATATGATTATATTCCACATATAAATTAAATGGTTTTTTATGAAAAATTACATTAAGATGAGCCCAAAAAAGAAAGAGGGTTAATATAATATCTTATTAATAAGATGTAATAGAAAAATGTCGAGGTTATGACAAAACAAGGATTTTGGGTAGGGAATTTTTATCATAATAAAATTACATGGTCTTGGAATAGAAATCTATCTATCATGTTATGATGGATGGTGATAGAGAAGATATTCATTAGATAGATGACCATGAAAAAACTGTAAATCATGGGATTATTTTATAGACTATTGTCTAGGGATTCACTTAATATTCTGATAATAACATGAGAAAATAATCAAAAAATATGAATTTTCATGTCATAATAATAATATTAACATTATGTTGTGCATAAATCTATTTTAAAATAATCTAATAGCATATGTAATAATTCTATAAAATGAAATGTTTTAATGCTGAAAATATTTAATAAATCAAATTGTTACATAAGTCATTATTTCCTCTATTATATGTTTACTGAACGAAAATAGATATCATGGGTTATTTAATATAATAAATAATATTTTAATCTTAACCATAAATATCATGAATCAATTCAAGCATTTTTTAATCATAAGACTCATAAAATTTTTCCTATATAAATATAAACACAATATATTTAGAAAACAATTTACATGACAAAATATTTTCTTGAATATTGAAAAATGTATGTCTTTTTAGGACATAACAAATATATGATTAACTTGATCAACTTTAAAAAGTTTTATAACATTTATGCGTCCATGAGTAAAAAATCATGTTTTCGTATACTCCAATCATATATTAATTCCACCATAACATAAATCATTAGTTCAATTACATGCTTAAGGGTCACCAATATTATCCCCTAAATATATATTTATTATTATCTCAATCACAAAGGACATATTTAGTGTTATATTTCCCATGATAAGTGTTTAAAAAATATAAACCTACAATAGTATAAGTTCTCTTGATAGCTAGTCATATTCATTAAATTCTTCCAATTAAATAAATAATATGTAGTACACTAAAATCCTTAAATATATCATTAGTATTAGATGTATAATATAATAACAGAATTCATGAATAAAAAAAATTACTTAAATTATTTCACTTTTTTTATAGGTTGGGGCTGAATCCTCAATTTATTATTAAAGCAAAGACCACTTAGAAGGTAGAGGGAGACCCAATACATATCCCGAAGGCCCAAGGCCAAGTGGCTGGAATACAAGGCTTGAATGCCCATTTTTTGTCCCAAAGGACCCTCTGTGAATAGTACTGCTATAGCAACCTCTGCAGCTACAGTACCTACTACAGTTCCCGCAGTTGCTACTTTATCCTGGAACAGTTCCTCCGCCGCAACAGTGCTGCCGCTGCTATAGTTCCACCGCTACTACAGTACCCTGCTACAGTACCCAAATATTCATCCACACCTGAATTTGAACTAGTGTCTTTTGGATGCCAAGAAAGAGCCTGTACCACTTGATTATAATGGAAGCATAATAATTTTATATAACCCTTTACTTTTCCTATGTTATATTTCATTGATTCTTGGAACATTCATTTTTATTTTTCCCAATATCATTAAATTTGATTCATTTATCATTTTTAATTCATTTTTTAATCAAAATATTGATAAATAGGGCCTTTTTCTACCCACTTGATGAAAAATCATTTTCCTCATATGCATATTACGAGGTGTTTCCTTATAAAATAATGACTTATTTGAAAATACTTCATTCACATGATTTTTTTAGACAATATTTTATATTTCATCATATTCTTATATTGGTTCCTTTAGAAATCATAAAACATGGAAAATTATTTCTATATCCTATTAGGACACAATATTATTACCGCATATGATGAGAACATGTATGATAAAACTTCCATTGGAATGATTTTCAAAATCTCATATAATATGTTATCATATATACAATTCAAATCCTGTATATTTTTGTGGTTCACATTATTTTTCCTATGAACTATTTATAAAAAATTATATATAATATATTTCATCATAATATTATTAAAATTAATTTATAATCACAAAACTAGTGAGAAAATAAAAAAAATTATAAAATTTATTTGAAGATAATATAATAATCATAACCACGGATTACTTGTAGAAATATTAACTATCAAATCCTTGAAAATTATTTATAAACAAAATTTTTAAATATCATATGAAAATTTACCAGTTGTGTCAAACCATATACATATTAGTTCCCAATGTCATGTTCAAAATTACACTGAGTTAAACCCTATCCACATTTTCAGAGTTTTTACCCCTTGGTTCTTCAATACCAAAACAATGTTTTCTAATATAATTTAAAATATGATGCATTTATTGGAAGACCCACATAATCTATACCTTAATTGAAATCAATTTTTTTCATTTCTCATTTTCAAATTCTATATATAGGTTATGGTCCCTAATCATTGATTTATAAATATGGTTTCTAAGTTATATAGTAAACATTCTATGATAACAAATGTATACACACCCACCCAAGTAGTATGGAGTGGGTTCTTTCCATAATTACATCAGTTTATTGAACAATATATCATATCACAAAGGACATAATAGATTAGTATATTTGGAAAACCAGATAAAAATATATGGTCTACACGAAAACATAGAAATAAATACATCATAGTACGACTAATGGAAATTATCATAATTTTGTAGATTAAAACTACTAATCATTAAAAATATACATCTTCACGTCCTACTGAAAAATAAATAATAAGAAATGGATGAGTTTAGATACTCAGTATGTTTAATGAAAAAAATCTAAAACAATATAAAATATATATTGTAAATCATGTATAATTACTAACAAACATGCCAAAAAAACATAATATTGAGCCTTAAATGAAAGGAATAATAATTGATTATGTAGTTCCATAAATATCAGAATCATACTAAACATTGGATATTATACTTGTTAGATAAACCCATGGACTATAAATTACAAGGTATCAAAATGAAGGAATGCATAATTTATAGACCTCAAAAACATATCTTTGTGGTATCAACCAAGACATCTGAGTGTAAATAGTTAACACCTCCACAAAATCCATATTTATTTCTTAAGGAGATCTACTGATGTTTAGAGGGAATAACTATACCATCCTATCAAATTCTGTGTAATATGAATTACTCATATTCATGGGATGGACTATAAACAAAATATACATAAAAATGTTAAATAGAATTCCTTAATCTGTAAGCATAGTCACTAACCATTATGAGTAATATGGACAATGTAATTATGATTCATCATCCACATTAAAAATGATAATAAAACAAATGGAATATTATATCATGAAATAGCATTCCCAATAATGCATAATATTTATAAAATATAGTTGAAATAGATGAAAATACACTAATAAATTCATCATTTAATTCTCGAGAGAAATAACATTTTACATAGTAAAGATGAGTTCTTGGGGAAAAATAAATTATAATATTCATGAAATCAGATTATAATCATGTAAATCCAACAAAATGAAAGGAAAATTAAATAATGTTATAGTTATAAAATATTTCAATCTATAGTGAAAATATGTACATAAAAATTCTTGGAATAATTAAAATTGGTCACATTAGTGTAGTTTGTGGGAAAGTAAAAAATAATCCAAAAGTGTCAAACAGAGTAAATGATTACATAAACTAGAAAAAATATATGTTAGTTTTTCAGCATAAAAATTAGGACGCTTTAAAAATATTATTTTCATAAATTATATTATATAGTGTACTAGAAATTATGTAAGAAATTGGAAATATCCCTTTAATCCGTTTTACCCATCGAGATGAAATGAGAAGAGAACATTGAAAAACTTTTATTTAATCATAAATGATAGAATAAATGTACTATATAAATGATTTTGTAAAATATTAACATATTATAAATTAATTATATAATAATTTTGAATAATTATATTAGGTTAAATTGAGATAAAGCATTACCCAAATGGAAAATAGAGATCCGGGAATAAACCCTTAAAATTTTTTTAGTAGTTGAATCATAATCCACCTAATACTAATAATCATAAAATGTTAATTTTAATAAAATTAAAATTAATATATTCATTATATGATATAGAAAATTCATGTATGCATACAACACATATATTAACTTGGGGTGAATAAATAATATCTCTATGAAATAAATGTGAGATGAGAAAATATTTAACTTACTCTCAAATGTGATATGAACATGTACATAACATCATGGAAAATGAAATGAAATTAATTTATAATTTTATTCCTAACCTATTTAATATGTATTAGATTTCATTATCATTCTATGATTTTCATTTTTGAGTTTTTATGATTTATATGATTCAATTCCATTGTTCAGGTGTTCTCATTTCCAAGGATTAAATGAATGTTTTACATGTATAAATATATGATATATCTTGTAAAATGGGTATATATTTAAATAATTATATATTATTATCAATCATATATAATATTATATATATATATAATCAATTGGGATATTTTGGGTGAGGATGAATCATTAGATAATACATTCGTGATAAAAGATTTTAATATGTTGTTGTTTTTTATCATAAAAAATTGATCTGTATCATTAACTAATATTATGTATATATAATATTTATATAATAGTAAATAAATATTAATTATTATATTATAAACTATTTTAAAAATATTGTTTTTCTTATGGCCAATCATGGATGCGGTATAGAAAACGAAAACTCATCATCCATGAAGGCGGTAAGTTGGTACCTAACAGAGGATTTTATCAATTTTAGAACAAAATGTAAAGATTAATGGGTTGATTTTGATTATCAAATAATTATAATAATAGTATAGAATACATAATATAATATAATTATCCAGAGATTATAAACATACGGGTTATGGAAAGTATATGCAATAAAAGTAAAATGAAATTAAAAAAAAGGAAAAAATGAGATTTCAAACTGTTGATTCATTTTCTATGAGAACCTCTTTAAGGAATTTGGGTTTGGTCATTTTTATTAGAACAAAGGCTACTAGAATTTTTCGAGAGTCCTGAGAAATAAATTAATAAAAATTGGACAAGCTTGTAGAGTTTGCAGTTTGTGGAGAAGAGGTCGGGAGGGGTGGACGTTATAGTGGAGGATATGGGTGTTTTTTGAATATTTTATTCATTGGTATAGTAATTTGGATGCATACTATGAATTGTAATGGGTATTGTGAATAAATAAAGTTTATAGGGAATTTTATTTCTATAAACTGGAGAAAACATCTTTCAATTTTTTAAGTCATGTATTTGAATTAAAATTGAAATACCACAAATTACTGTATTTCACAATACACTAAAATTTAAAATATTTAGAAAATATAAAAAACATTACCTTAACAACTTATTGACGTTTATAATTCAAAAAACATCTCCATTTTTTGAATATAATTTTCTATATATGAAAATTCATTAATTAATTAAATTCATCATTTATTCAAAAAATTAACCAAATTGTTTACACAACGAATAATTGGCTAATGTCTCAAAAACATATCTTATAATAAAAAAATATTAATTTATTAATCTATTTCATAAAATATATATAATAATTAATTTATTAATTATATTAATTATATAATTTTTACTAAACCTTCAGGTTTCACAAAAATACCAACAGTTAAACATAATTTTTTTAAAATTTTATTTACATCTTCCATATTGTAAATGTATCATTTTTTCAATTATTAAAAGCAAAAATATTATTTATTATATAATAATTGAGTTTACTATTGAAATTATATATATACTCTTTGTATAAATAAATAAATGTATTATGAAAATAGGGATTTTATACTATTAACTAGAAAATAATTTTTTTTACAAAAATTAAAAAAAATCTCCATATGATAGTTTTGACATTATTATTTTAAAAATAAATTATTTTTGTTCAATGTAATTTTAAAAATTTTCAATAATTAGTTTCAAAAAAATTGATCCATTAAAATTTAGTGACAATTCTTTTATAAAAATATTTCTTTTTATTGTATATAATTTAATTCTCTATTATGTTATTCTAATAAAACAAATTGGATGAATTTATATAAAACTGACTAAAAATGTATTCTACATAAATTTTATAATTTGGTTAATATTATTCAATCATATTAATTTAATTCCTACCTTATATAGGTTATTTTAAAATAATTATATTTAATTGTATATCATAAATCTTATAACAATGTTGTTGTGTGAAATATATGATAACTCATTCAAACAAATATGGAAGATATTTTTTATAATAAATTAGCATCATTAAAAATTAATATATTGTAAAGGATGTTGACATATCTGAAAATGATCAGTAAAACACTTCGTGACAAATATCTATTTTTGTGAAATAATTTATAAGTCACGCATTTATAAAGGAAGTCATTTAAAATATATTTTTAATCAAAGTCTTCCATAAAATTTTAAACCATTTTAAAGGATTAATATTTCAAAACAATCATGTCTATATAAATAAATCCTTAAAATTATTCTTAAAAACTGAATATTAAATAAAATTATTTTGAAAAAAAAATAATTAATACATTATTAAGGATGATACTGATAATGATTCCTTTCCACAAAACAATAAAATAATCATTTTTAAAAAAAAAATTATGGGACATGGACTTGGATGATAAAAATTCCCTAGTAAATACATACACATAAAAAATCATTGAAAATAATGAGATTGAGGAATTAAACCTTAACATGTATATTTCATTGGTTGAGGGTATGTTTAATCTCTAATATAATAAGCATAGTATGTTAATAATTTATAAAATAACCATACTCTTATTAGTTATATAATATTTTATTAATTTATATCATTATACTACCCATTTAATAATAATTTATATGATAGAATAACATTTACGGTAATAATTGCTTTCTTTAACATATTTTTTTTAACTAGATATTCTTGATAGAGTAACTTATATCTGGATTTAATTGATTGAAAATATAAATAATTACATGTTTATCATATATATATAGAAAATATGTATTTATAATAGATAGATATTTTAAATGGAAAACAACGTTTATGGAGACGGTATGTCGTACGTACGCATAAACGTTGTTGTAATTATCATATCGTATTGAATGAATGTAAGTGAATGAAATAAATGTATATGTATATATATATATTCTAGTATCATTATTATACAATATATTACATAAATATCAACAATATATATATTTATAATCATCGTTGAATGATGAATGTGGAAATGGATCACATCGCATCGTGGAGACGATAAGTCATACACCCACTAGAGATGATATCATTCAATTAATTGTGAAATAGTATTTAATTTGATGGCATATTATATATACTAAATCATTAAAATTTTATATTTATTATTTACATCATTTATACTAATTATTATGCCCATCCAAGTAACGAAGTGTTGAATAACAAACTAAATCACGATGTAGAGATGGTAAGATATACGTACGCACCTATGGTGACATTGTCCTTCATAATATGGATATAATAATGAATATGTCTTTACAATATTTATAATAAAATCACAGTATGTGAATAGTAATGGATTTTTTTTATGGAAAGAAAAAATAATGTGGAAGTGGAAGAGGAAAACAACATGAAAGAGATGATAAAATTATTACCTCTTCTACGGGTGCTTTATTTTGTTTTGTCAAAATGGCTCCCTAAGATGCTTCTATGATCATTGTATGGCCTCTATAATGAAGTGAGGTAATTTGGGAAGATATTTGAGCAGGTATTGGCCAAGAAAAATGGATTTGGAGGTGTGATTTTGAGAGAAAGGGAAGTACCAATTTATAACAGAGTTGAGGGTCACTCTAGGAAAAGCTCAAAATTATATTTTATTATAAAATCATTTTTTGTTTTTAATGGCTATAGAAGGATTTTTTCGAGGATAAGGATGGTATGGTTCGAAATACTCGGAACCAATATGTTTTAGACAAGTTTAGGTCTCCATATTAACCTTATCTTTTTTATTTTACTCTTAGTAAAATATTTAAAATTTACCACATCTCCTTGGTTTTCATTATTAAATGGTTAACAATAATACTATAAAATTCCAAGAGAACCTCATGTGTCTCATTAATTAAATATAAATAAGTATATATGTTCTTTTTCAAATCCTAATAATTATATAAATATTATATAATTTAATAATATAGTATTTGTCATAAAATCTAATTTTTGTCAATTTTGACACTATTTAGAATTTGGTTTTTTGTTAAAGTCAAAAATTCAATATTACTTCAAACTAAATTTTTTTTATCAACCCTATATTGTCATAATAACATTGAATTTTTTTCAAATGAATCATAATTCTAAATAAACTTATATAATTAAATTTATAATATCAATTATTTTAATCACTCATTAATAAGATAATTAATGCATCATCATTTATTGATAAATAAATTAAATTATTTAATGTCCAAAAATTTTAAATAAAATACCATGATGTAGGAAATCATTTCAACTTTTTGAAGAACATATATAGTCCAATTTATATTCTTTATAACTCTATACAAAAAATAGTTTTGTTATTAAAATTTGAATTTAACATTTTTAACTATTCTTTAAATAAATTAATAATAAATGTCCTAATCTTATCCCAATGCATCAAAAAGAATCATATTTTATTTTAAATTGTTTATTTTGGACGAAATACACTTATCCAATAGAGTTAGAACAAGTGTTCTGTTAGTTATAATATCTTCTTTATCGTTAATTACCCAATTTAGATTAAAATTTGGTTAATAAATGTCATAAGTTATAATTCACAAACAAGTAATTTCGTCATATTGAACCAAATTTTACATACTGTTATAATCTATGTCTCTGGGATTATTTAAATTCAATTCATTAAGATGTAAAATTAATCTTTATGAAAATATGATAATGTTCCTAGAAGGTGGGAAAATCCGTTAAATAGTTCATTAAAATTTTATATATCTAATTTTATTATAAAATGAATCCAATAAATTACTATGAACATATATAGTTATTATGTATGTATTTTAACTTAAAATAAATTGAAATAAAATATTTATTTATTTAAAAAAATCGGTTGTAAATATAAATGCAACATTTTTCACTATTAATAAAAAATTGAATGTTTTCAAAAAAAAAAGTTAACCCAATGATATTGTTGATATTCAAAATTAAAAAATAATTTATATTTTACAAATTTCAAAACATAATTTTTTAATTAATTGATATATAATTAATTCCTATTGTCAAAACCAAAAAGCAGATTTTTGAGAAATAAAAACAATCAAAAGACTGATATGTGTTCTTATCAATTTTAAATGTAAAATTACTTCCAGTGACCAGAAATGGATTAAATGATAAAAATATTATTCATCTATACTACCAAACCATTAAAATGTGTAATTTAACAATCTGAATTATTTTGATTAAAAAAGTTGTTTTCATTTAAAATTTATTATTTTTCACTGTTCATCTTAATATGACTCTTATCAGAAAAAAAATTATGGAAACTAAATTTTTATGCCCTTCTTCTAATGATGACGTTTATATTGTCAATTTAAATATATTAATGTTTCAAATATTTTATTTAAAAAGTGTTCTCCCTTAAAAGGAGTTAAAATTTCATTTTCTAATAAATAATTCCTTTATCTGAAAATTTTAATTTGTTATTATATTATCTTATGAAATACATAATAAGGAGGTATAAATTATATATAGTATATAAAATAATATATTTAGTTAATACTATTCATAACCTCTTTTTGAACAACTAGTTTGGTAAGTCCTGGTGTGCTCAAACTTGGTGTTGCATGTTGCACAAGTTATGGAATTACATTAAAGAGATAACATACTATGAAATATCTGGTTGATACACATTCGAATGGTTTTGGACTCCCCAATATAAAAACATTATGGTCCTTATAATTATATATAACAGTGGTCATTAAATGAAATGGAAACTCATTTAACCGGTCAAATTATGTTTTTACTTCTTATTTCAGCACATCTAAATTTCTATTGTTTATCATTGAAGAATAAAATTTTAAAATATGTGAAATAAATTTTCTTTTTGTTTTCTAACCACATTTCTTCAATCTATTTCACATCAAATGGTATGTGAAAATATTGCACCTACATATGAACGACTTACCATCTCCACGTAGAGATATATTTGATCCATTAACACAATATTTTATCAATAAGTATTATGTCTGGATTATTTTATATATGTATCTATAAATATGATATTTTTTACATAATTTTTATTATAAAATAAAAATATTATATCTACATTAGTACATTATATTCCATTGAAAACTATAAATTTTCACATGCAAACATGTAGACTATAACCATCGCAATGTGATGTGAATTTTATCTCATTCTACATTAGATGTATGGTAATGATGAAGGATTTTTGGACGATATGTTATTTCATTGATATAATTTGTATTCTACACATTATTATTATAATATACCTTTCTTTCATTCCAAATGTTAGAAAATGAAAGAATATTTGATGAGTATGTACACCAAATTTTCTATATGAATGATGAAATTAATGTATATATATATATATATATTATAGTTGAATATAAATATGTGTAAAATGAGAAAATATTATTTCTAAATAATTTATAATATTTGGGATATAATGAATCCAAAATCAATGTAGAAGGGTCGTAACATGCAAATTCAAATTCACATGAATAATGAAATAGTTTATACTCTAAAATTATGGTGTTAATATAAATAAATAATTCAATGGGTGTTGAATTCTGAAAATTTTATATCATATGAATTTATATATATTTACATTCATCAAGAAAATAATTAAAATAAATAATAATTAATTATTCATTATTTGAATGTTCTATTTAGTCATGTAGAACTTATGCAACTGTTTTCTGTTAAAATCAAATGGTATACTGGGATTTGATTACATGATTACGATTTTGATTGATTATTTTTTTGATATTACTCCTAATAAAATCATAACATCTCATTTGGATAGTTTATTTCTATATAAAAAGTATTTTACATTCATTATCGTAAATTTATGTACTAAATTGTCCAAAATATTTTTTAAGTAACAATAGACATCTTTTACCTAAATTCTTCAAAAACGTATTTTTTTCAATATTCATATTCCCTAAAATGTTTTCAAGAGTTTTTTTAATATTATCCTATTATTTTTTATGTTCAATTCTACCAATGATTATTGTTTTAAAGAAATTTTATAAAAAAAATTAATATAATTTTAAAATGAGGTTCTTTTTCATTATTTAAACAAAACAGAGACCTGAATAAATTCATTTAACTTATACGACATGAAAATTAATCCAAAAAATACCTAACTCTAATGTATATGAAGATTATATTAATTTTTATTGGTTATATTAAAATAAAAATTTTCCCGTAATAATTTAGTAATTTTTGGACTTTACAAATGTGACTTAAATGTAATAAGGTTATTTTAGTCATGATTTTTTGATGTGGTATTCTAAATGATTTTTTAATCATTTATGAAATTAATGGATGTTATTTAATATTTACTAGATATATTATCCAAAGACCAAATGGTTTTTATTAATATGGATGAATTAATTTAATGATGTATATATTTTTATGTAATACATATTGTTTCTATGGGGTAGGCTATGATGAAATGCATATGAAAAATGAATCATTTTACATTGGTTATGATATGAATAAATGAATATGAAACCGATTTTATTTTCTTGGGATATGATGTTAGAAATTTCTTATGAACATTTGGAGAACAAATATATTACTTTCACTATGTGGAAGGCATGGCAGAAATTATATAAACCTTCAATTCAATGGGTAATGATAGATGCTTCAAGGGATAAACATGAACTTAATTGGGGGTGATCCAAATTAAGTAAGGTAATCATCCTATTATTTTAGCCAAGGTAGTTAACCTTTACTACCATTGAAGATTATTTTTTTAACCAAAAACAATTTGACAGTCCTGGAAATAATCATTGACTTCTAAGAAAATTATATTATTTTCTTATTTTAAACCAAAAATCTATATATTGAGAAAATTTTATGATATCTTGACATTTGTTCATTGATTCCATATTTATTAATGTCTAATGTTCTACAATGATTTTTTCTTTGATTAAAGGTTAATATATATGATATGCATCGTATAATAATAATACATCATACTATGATTTCAATAGAATTATATAGATGTAATGTTAATGTGACAATTGATATCACGTGTTTGTTTACCATTAAAGATAATCCAAATACATAAATTATTTTGTTTCCATTCCCCATATTAGGAAGAATTGAATTATGTTTGATATTTATGATAAGGTTTGATGTTATGAATAACATAGTCTGATTGGATTTAGTTATCATATATACATGTTTCTAATGTGGAAATGTGTCCAAAGATATTTAATGTATTTGATAATATCATTGGTCATAAAATTATTTAACGAATATTCAGTTTATAAGATTTAATATACATGAATAGAGTATATGAGTTTCTACATTTGGAATCAGATTCATTTTTGGTTACATTTGGAATCTATTTTTATAAATCATTTGTGATAACCCATTGATAATTCAATATAAATGATAATTTAATATTTTGTGGTAACTAAAGATGTTTTTTATCCAATATAAGAATATATGTATGGATACTAAAGGCGGGGATGGTTTTGGATGAAATGAATATATATGTAATAAACCTAAAATGTGTAAGTTATGTATATATCATCAATCATTCTGGTTCATGGAGAGTTTATCATTCATATTCACATAGTTTATCACTCATACGGGATATGATTGTGTTAATTACCACATTTTTATTAAATATTATGAATAATTTAAAAATATTATAACAATTAATGACCAATAATATCATATATTGAAAATGATATTTCATGATTTAGACATATAATAAATGATTTATCTAATTATGGTGTTGCCCACTATGATATTGTTGGTTAAACGCACTTCTTTGGTCATGGTCAATGGATGGAATCTGAATAAATCATATAAATAATATTTGTTATGAGAAATTATATTATTATCCTAATAAGATAATGAATTACATGTCACAAGTAATTTATATATCGTTATTATTACTCAACAACACTCACATGATATGAATAATGAGGATTTTCCAAAAATATAAATGGTTGTAATATCATTTTTTTTCATCATGATAAAACATTAAAATATTTTATTGGACCATACAATCGAATAATTTTTTAACAATGGTTCAATTCCTTTGGAATCTTATTTTTAGGACTCTAGTGTATAAAGTATGAAAAAATCATTTTGGATGTCTATCATTTGAAAGGTGAATGAAATCAATGGTGGACTATAATCTAGATAGTGGGGGAAACATCAAGATTTCAACTCAATGTATTGGGGTGAGTGTAAAATATAGTTTTTTGATAAATTCATTCCTTATATTATTTATATAATAATATAGAAGGAATACCTTGAGTTAATGTAGAATTATTATGATTTCATTTGTAACTATGGAGAAATTTTATAAAATACATATGATGTTTGATTCTGTTATTGACATATAAAAATTAAAAAGGTTTATTTATACTAAATCTGTGTAATATCAATCTTATAAAGGGTATTTGTCATAAGGGAATTCATTAACTATAATGAATTTGTTCGATATTCAATCATGGTGGAAATTTATTTTGGAGATTCCCATGAATCTCATTGTTTTGATAAGAAAGGAAATATGAAATTTAAGGTCCAATATTATTTACATGGATAAAATAATATGAGTATTATTTAATAGTCGATGTGTGGATGGAATCATGGAAGATCTTGTCTTAAAGGGACTGGTAAATGTTTTATTTTTTGGAATGTAGGTAATTGGGAAATCAAATATTGATGTTATGATAATAGGTTTTATAAATATGTAAATAGATAAAAGGACCAAAATAATACACTACCCACAATACAATTATTCAAATTAATGTCGAATGGGAAATATGATAAACAGTGCTCACATCTAATGTTTAACAAATATGATCAACATCAGGTATCTCTTATGCTATGATGAAATGGTAAATATCAGGTGATCACTATTTCTGATGAGTTGAATGATAATGAATTAACAAAAGGATAAATTATTATCAACAAGATAAATACTAAAATCATAATTGATTCTAGATATACCCATACCATTATATCTTCTTAATTTTTTTAGGTTATATTAGTATATCTTTAAGGACTATATATTGAATAAGTATTGAAAAAAATACTAATTCCCTGATGATCACATCTCATGTCTATTATACATTTGTCGATGATGTTTTTTGGGAATTTATTTTTGGAAAATCCTATTATTACCAATATAATTTTTTTATTTAATATTAGGCCTGGATTAAAATTATGTTTGCAAACCCCACATCAATTTTGAGGGAACTAATGTCATGCTTGATATTCTGTATAATTCCATGATCATTTAACAGTGTGATAATAAAAGTTAAATTATAAGGGTAATCACATCAATTATTTAGTTCTTGGTTTATATTCAAGATGTGTGTTTATATCATATTGTATGAGAGAATTTAGTCATCAATGAGAAACCTATTATGTTTATTTTTTTCTATATTTTCTAAATTAATTTTATTTAATTCAGTTGAATCATGATACTAAGTTCATAATATATGTCACACATGGAGATACACGTTTTCTAATAGATCATTATATAATATCCTCAAAATAGTTGCATTAATTTAAGAATAAAATATAAGAGATTCATGACATGAGATTTATTCATCAAATTGCATCACCATGGGGGGAACATGTATTTTATTATGAATAATGTCGAATAATGTAAATATAAATTTATTATCGAAAACATAATAATATCTTAATTAAAATATATATAAACTATCCCATTTTGAAGTGTAATTTGATCAATTTTGTGAAGATCGATACAATTACAATATTGTGATTCATTATGAATATCATCAATTAAGGGTAAATAATGGGGATATACACAATACAATATTCTATACATGGTAATGAACTATTAATACATAGTGATTACTTTAGTCTCAATAATTTTTGCCTTATCTTAATGAATTTAATGAATTAGGTATGATTTTATTACCTCGATTAGTTTATGGTTGTCTTTATAGAAGATATTAATATATTTTTAGATATAATTGAAGAGCATGAAAAATACATTAGGATTCTAATGAAGACCATAAGGAAGGATAATATTTATTTATAAATTTCAATGTCTTAATTTGGGATTAAAATGTATAATATTTTTGGTTATATAATCTCATTTGAGAGCATATCGGTAGATCCATCTAATATATTGTTCATTCAATGTTATAGTAGACCATCCATTTCTATTGGGATCCATAGTTTTATATTTTTGGATGGATATTATATATACATTCTAGAAATCATTTTAATTTTTTCTAGTCTTATATGAAATTTAACTACAATTGGATCCTAGTTCTTTTGGACAGATTAATGTTAAGAAAATTTCAAGAAACATAAGAGATGGTTAGTCATCACAAATGTTCTTAAATTAAGAAATAGTGGAGATGGGTTTGTTATGTTCAATGATGCATCAAATAGGTTATTGGGACGTGTTCTAATAATGAATTATACAGTCCAAACTTATTCCTCATTACAATTTATGGTTTGTGGAAAAAATACCCAAACCATGATTTGGAGTAAGTTGTGGTGATTTTTTAATGAAATATATTGATTCATTATATATATGTGGAATGTTCTGATATATATATATATATATATATATATATTGATCATAAAATACTAATGTATATATTAACACAAAAATAGTGATTATACAAAATAGAATATTTTTGGATTTCATTAAATAGAATAATTTCTCAATACATTACCACCCTGGGATTAGAACAAGGTCGTATATAATTTCAGACATACCTATTATGCTTCAATAGAAATCATTAATATTAAAAAAGGATCCAATATCTCTATAAATTAAAATGATCGATCTGAAAATAATCATTGTAGGTGAAAAAATGATATCATGATCAAATGCGAATTAAACAATCTCAGTTCATGGAATGTCAGCATGTTATGGGTGAGATATAACAATAAAATGGTATGCTACAAAAATTACCCATTACAAAAAGGAATTATGAAATAATCACCACATATTTTTACATCATAATCACAAGAATTTTCCAAGGCCATAAGGATCGTGGGATAATGTTTTTCCACTTTGTATGTCCTCACAATTTAGTTCTATCATAAAATTAATATACCTATGTCATATTGACTTCATATATTTTAAGAAACATATAAGATCTCATGGAGAAGAATATTTTTTTATCATGTCATGATATGAGGTTTACATAAATCATATAGAAATGACTTTAGTAGACACTGGATAAACAATCATGTTATAGTACTACTTATAATCCTATAAAAATAATTTCATCCCACGATGAATTTTCAAAACCCATCGAATTGGCTGAGATATTGATTTATGGATTCAAAATGTGGTTTTTATAAATACCTTACAATAGTTGTGTTTTATTACAACATTGTCTATCAATCGTGAAATAAGTGGGATCCATATGAATCCATCTATAGCGAAATATGGATATTGAAGCTTGATATAGTCGAGGAAATGATAATGACTCTCTAAGGAAATAAGAATAAAATAAAGGTAGAAAAAAGTTAATTTAATAGTAACTAATATTATAATCAGTGGAGTCGAGAGTTTGATTTAATTAAGAAGGTATTTATAGAAATTTATACAGTTAAAAAAATAGATTCCCGAAACATCGATAGATGATCATTATGAATATTTTCTATTTTAGCCTTTTTATTGAGTAGGGACAATATGACATCACAATACACATCCACTGAAGATCTCTCATGTTCATGATGTATTACATGTGTATCTATAGAAAAAGTACATACACAATCCTTCACATGTAATAAACTAATAGATTATACAAGTAGAGTATAATCTGTCTTATGACGAACAATTGGTAAAAATGTTGTACTATAGATACAATGTGTTTAAGAATAGGACTACACACATAGTTAAACTTATATGGTGGAATAAAAATATTTGAATAAGCGTCCTTTGAATATGAGGATGTAATTAAATATATATAACTTCATTGGACTATATCTAATTGAAAGTATTTATATCATAAATTTAATTATAAGAGGCGTGTATAATTTGTCACTCTAATATATTATGATATATTTCTTTGTATGATAATTTAATTTTTTTGATATCTTGAAATACAGAAAACATTAATCCAAATTGAACTGAAATATAATATAACTTAATAAATGAAAAACGAAATTTGAAGATATTAATAATACAAAATAAGTATAAATAATTGATTTTTTAAACATATATAAAATAATATCATTGTTTATGAAGTGATTATAAATAAAATTGAAACCATATTCTTGTAAAAGAAATTTAAAAAAATGTATTTATATAAAATTATTTTTTTATTATAAAACATTAACTAATCACTATTGGAAAATAATATGAATAAAACTAATATAATAGATATTCATTAATATTTTTTTCCATTCATCTAATATTTCATATTGGTGTGGAATAAGAATAAATGCAATGTTTTGATTAAATCATATTTTTGTAAAATCAATTCATTATCACGTTTTCATGATAAATTTTATAAAATTTCTACCAATTATTGGAATTTAATCATGGATAGTGGATTACATATTTTGAATTAAGAGTAAAAAATTTATTAAATAGGGATTTTTTATATTTGGTCAATATGGATAATAACCAATGTAAATTTTTATCATTTTATTAATCTTATAGAGGTTGAAATAGGTTTGAAATATTGGGTCAATTCTACAATGTTTATAAAACACTTGAATGGAGGATATGTATAGTTGTAACTATTTATTAGGAAAATAATTTTTTTTAATAATAATTTATTTTTATTTTTTATTGAGTGAATAATTACTTAAAACACTTAATCAATGATAATATATTATTTAATCTATTAATGGAGAAAGATAATTGATTTAAATAATATTTAGAGTATTACAATTTAAGACAATTATATTATTAAAATAATATGTTAAATACACATGACATATTAGGAATTTCATATAATAATATATTAAAATTCCAAATATTTTCAGTATCTATATATTTAAATTATATGTATCGTTCAATATCTAACAATAATAATTTTTCATAATAAATAAAATTTTATTAAATGATTCATGATAAAAAAATAATATTATTGGAAATGATAATGAAATATGGTAGAATATATCAACAATTTTCTATTTATGGGTCATTTTTTCAATTCTGGTTACATTTTAACCCATTCATATTGAAACTGTTTTTTTGGGTAAAAATTAATTTTTTTTAATGAAGTGGTTAATAAAAAAAGTCATTTAAAATGACAGAATAACTTTATAAATGTAATATTATTATTTTATTTTTAACAAATATTATTTAAATTGAAACTTATTCCCATTTTAATCAATTTTATTGATAATTCCTATCTTATATTAAATTAATTTAAGAAATTACATCAATGTCATATTCCAATATTATAAAAGGACAGAAATACATTCTCTTATTTACAAAAAATTCAGCATTCTAGATTTTAAAAACCCAATGTAATCTATTATAATTTTTCACAACCACCTTTTATATGGGTTTTCCTATATATGATACCAAACCAATTTTCATTAAAAGAATATCCAAAGGACATATTTCAAAGAAGAGGTAATCCCATTACTGGACAAAATTATTTTTTACTTCTTCCTTCTTCAAATATAGATCAATTGTATTAATAATAAATTAATAAATTAACTATACTCAATATAATGATATATAATAATTTTTATTAGGAAAACAATATTTACCCTATTTTGCGTCACATGTATATTGGATGTATTACTGTGGCATATGTATGACATGTTGTGTACACCTAGCGATTCAATTCTTTTTCCATCAACATATTTTTTTGATGAGTTTTATGTTGGGGTTAATATTTATTTATAAAATTTTAGAAATAATTAGGAATGTGAAATAATAATTACATATATATCTTAATACATTCAAATCAATTTTAAAATGGTAACATCGCTTCTGTGTATGTGAGGGTTACAACCTCTATGAAGCGATGTGATTAGTTATTCATTTTTAGATTACATGAATTGTAATAAGTATGGATTTTTTTTATATATAAGATGTATATGATATTAAATTTATTATTTATAGCATTATTAACATTTACATTTATTTCATTAAATCCATTTAATATTTAAAATAGATTTCATGAGTATGTTGATCCACAGTCTCCAAGAATAATGTAATTCATTTTTATATCTCTATTTTTTTGAATGCCTCGATTTTTTATAAATAATGAATAGATTTTATATTTAAATAATTAATAACAATTTTGAGATGATTCAACCATAACCAATGTACAATTATCAAAACATCATTATAGAAATTCCTATTAAAAACGAAACAGTTAACAGTGTGAATCAATAGATTTAATAATGAATAATGAATATGGGAGTGTTGAAATGTAAATAGTAGATTATATATGATATTATAAGTATTTAAATGGATCATTAATCGATTTATCATAAATATATATTTATTATAATATAGTTCAATGTGATTTTTATTCAATTCAATCTCAATATAATAATTTTTTTTTGTGATCGCAATGTTTACTGGGTTTGTTTATGACAATGTTTCTAATGACGAAATGCTTGGATTTAAATACAAATAAACTCATAATGTTCACATACATGTTATGTTTTTATGGAGAATACATCGGTTCTTTTTAAATTCATCTCCTTTTTTCATTACACCAAAATAATGTTTCTATGTTCAAATCGACTTTATTTATCTCTTAGATCAATTTTTTTATATCCAGTTATATAAATTGTTTCCATGATTTTTTAATTATTATTATCTATTTGTATTTATACATTTTAACCCATGATTTAATTATTGAAAATGGTTTATAAGGAATTGTCATATAATTTATATATGTAGTTACTTTTTTCCATTTTTAAAAAAATACTGAAATGGATGTTTACATTTTTCATATAAACAAGAAATGAAAATTCATTCCATCTTGATCACTATTTTTTAAATTTAAAATTAATAGTTTCCAATAAGATATCTTAATAAAATTTTATTTTAATATTTATGAAATTTTTGGATACTAAATAAGTAATTTCATTGTATAAAAAACTATTTTCTAGAAGAAATGATCCAATTTATATTTTAATGTCATTTTTTGTCGTTGATGACATCATTGGATGTAACATATGTTTTAATGTGTGTATAATCTAATGATATCATCATTTTTCATTATCTAAAACGATTATTTTTTATAAATTAATATTTTTTTGATTCCTATTACATTTCCATAGTTTTTTATATGATTAAATGATTATAAAACATGATTCCTATTCCTAGGTTCTTGCTATGATGAAATATTTGTAAACCTGTTTTCTTTTAGGGTTTAATTCTATGATAAATGATTTATGAAAATATAAATTACATCTATATGAATTTTTTATGTTATGGATGGATTCTTAAATATATATCACATCAATGAATTGGGTAAATATGGACATCGATGAGATAAAAAAACTAGAATAATGAGTGAACCATGACTAGTTTGGGACACATTCAATTATGATTGTCTAGGGAGTAAAATTTGACAATAGTGATGGATTTGGAAGTTAACCCAAAACAATATGACATTCATTAAAATAATCCTTCTCTACTAATAAAATTATTATCAATTATTATATGTATTAAAAAAATATATAAATTTTTCAATAGTAATGATATTATGACATATGTTTTTTGATTCTCATATTACTTATGTCATATAAACTGCCAAGGTTTATGACATGACTCGAGATATTGATATTTGAAATATAGGTGATAGTTTTCTATTCTTATGATAATTTTCTTATACCATTAGACTCATGTTATGCATAAATGATCAATGATTTCTCATTTATTTTCTCCCTGGCCATGAATTTTAGATTACCATTTATAATGTTTCCTATATGATGGCCATGAAGAACTATTTTATGATTAATATCTATATTAAGGGTTCTAGTTAGTAATTATATAGAGGGATATGATGAATAAAAATAACTAACATGTTACTTATGTTTCCAATTTTCTGAAGATACTAGAACAATATGGTTTTATTATGCATAATTATGTAAGGTAATTAATATTCATCAAATACGATACAATATTTATTGATGAAATGTATGAGTCATTATAGTTACACATACATGGATTTATATGATGACATCGAAATGGGGTGACACATACATTATAAATTCATGATGTTATAGACAAAGTTATGTACACATGATACTAAACTATTCTTTTATGATTGGAAATAGAAGTCACGAGAAATGGGACATTTGAAAAATATTTATAATAAAATGTATGGTTGGATGATTTTCCTGGGGGGGGGGGGGCTATGAGCTATCCCTTCGGCATTCGTGTGTTTATTTATCTGTATTGTTCCCCCAAGAACCTGCTTATTATTTTAATACGTATGGGAAAATATAATTAATAATTAAAAATATAATTAAAAACCAAATTATATAAATTATATAATTAATAATTATAATATCTAATGAATAGTTACTTAAATTCCAACAAAATATAATATATAAAATTATATAATTTATAAAAAATTTATTTAATAGTTAATAAGTAAATAAATTTTCATAATTAATTACACAATGAATATTTATAATTATTTTTATATTTAACAGTTATATTTATAATATCATTTATAATTATATCATAATATAAATATTTAATATTTAATTAATATAAATAATAAGATAATTCATATGAAATACAATATTATATGTTATTTGTTATAAAATATAATTAATTATTATCTAAACATTCTATTAAATATGAATAATAATGTAAAGTATTAATAATATTATTAGAAATTTATTATATTAACTAATTATTTATTTATTAATCACATTATCAATTAATAATCATATTTATCATGTCATTAATTATTAATTATATTAATTATATTATTAGTATTTTATATATAAATTAGTCATTTTTTATTATTAATTACATTATTAACTATGTATTATTAATAAAAATATATTGGTATTCTAATAATGAAATAATTGGAACTTGAATCTGACATTGAAAATATTTTAAGTATATAAAATACAAAACCATTATATTACAGATTTAAGGATGAGTATATTGGGTAACATTTTGTGATTCCACTAAAATTATTAATTAAATATAATATAAAAATATAATAATTACTATTTATAATTTTAATTAATAACTTGTGTGAGCCCCATTTTTGCTTATAATGATCAAATTTTGTAAATATTGTCAACATACCATATTTTAGTATTTTTTAGAAAATATCCAATATTTTAAAATTTTATTTTCAAAATATATTTATGTTTCTTTAGACCCTACCTATAGATGTAAATTTTATTTTAAAAATATGACTGCTTAAAAAAATCTTTAAATAATATATCTAAATTATAGGGTTATTAAATTTTTTTATTTATTAAGTTTATTTGGAAAAAATCTATCATCTGGTTTTTATATTATGATTGATGGAATAATTAAAAAATAAATAAATTTTAATTCAAAAAAATAAATTATTGTTTCTATAAGTTCATTTATTGGGTCCTCTTAACTTTTTAAAACACTCAATGAGATAAAATAGTACTTTAAAAATTATAAATTAATTGTTTAATATTTTTGGCCTATTAAAAATTACTTCTAAAGAAATATATTTATAATTGATGAAATTACCCCACTATAGTAATTATATCAATAATTTATAGAAATTAATATTGGAAAAACAATTTAACTTGATTCAATCATAAAGAGAACAATTTATCATCCATATGCACAAAATAATGTGATTATGTATGCATGTATCACTAAACACATCATTTATTGGGATGATCTCTGTTTTTGTGATAATTAAATATCAATCATAAAATTGATTTACATTTATAAATATATTATCTAATTTTAATATTTTAAATAAAAATAAATATGTTAGGGACTATACTAATGATGAAATATAAATAAAAAACTTTTTTCAAAAAAGATGATGAAGTGTTTTTAAGGGGATAAAAAAATTCAAAAAAACATTGAATATAATGAACCAAAAAACATTCTCATCAAAAATATGTAGCTAACAAAATCCATCCTCAAAATTTATCTTCAGGCCATATCAATCTACCAAATCATGGGATTCAGTCACATCTATACATGATTTGATAGAACATAGATATTAAATAAAATTGATAAAGGATAGTCGATGTGCCTTGAACATGGAATATTCAATATAAGGAATTATATAACAGAATTTCATGTCCCATTCCATCTACTACCCTCTTCCACATCACAACAAAAAATATATGACCACATCAGCCATCCACATACTAATGGTTTCGCAAGAAATGACTAGAGGTTTTTACTCTTCCCAAAATATAAAATTTATTATGTTCATAAGATTTTCCTTCGGATTTGAATAAATAAGAAACCTATAATTTTATAAATATGATTATTCAATGTAATTTATATTTAATATTTTTAAATAAATAATTAACATTCATTGGAATTAATTATTTATTGTTGAATCATATGAAGTCTTCATCTCTAATTGACATTACATAATATAAATCAGGGGTACAATCCCTCTAGTATTGATCCACATGTTTTGGAATGGATGAAAATATATCATCATTAAAATCCTTTAGTTTATCATATATTATTGTAATTAATTTTTTTTCTTCAATGATTTCCAATGGAATCGGTTTTAGGTGGAAATATTATTTGTTTCTATATAGAATCAAAAGGGTTAAATATGAGGATCATTATCAATTATTATGAGACTAATAGGAGGGGGATCTCTATGGATTGCTTGGATTTATATATAATTATTTATGGACAATATAAATTAGGTTCTAAAATCAAATAATATGTTTTATATAGAGTTATTCTTAGAGAGTTATATTTTTATTGGAGGTCTTATGATTATCATAATTCAAGAGAATCCCCCTGCCTAATTAGTAATAATATTTTAATCGATAACATTAAAAGAAAAAAAAATGTATAAATAAATATCCATAGTTCAAAAAATAAATTAATATTTGTTTAGTTATTATTTAATATATCATTATCACATAGGAATCACCTTAGCATTACATTCCTCATAGATGGTTATCAAACCATGAATAACAGTTAATTATTAAAATAAATAAATCTAAATATTTTATTTGATAAAAACAAGATAAAAATAATATTCACAAAATAAAAAACATACACTTATTAAACACTCAAATACCATATATATTCTCTCTAATAATGATGAATATATATTTTTAATCAACTTGATAATAATAATTGTTATGAAATGTATGAGAATAATTTATATTGACAATGTAAAATTTATATATAATATAGATGATTTTTTCGATACACATTTTTATAGATCTTGTAATATCCTTCCTCCGTGTTCTTATGTCGAGACACCTTAATTAAAAGGTTACCATTTATAAACACATAGATTGACCAATATAAATATAAGATCATGTTATAATGATATATATAATAATTAAATGTAAAATTTGGAAATATAATCCTTATATAAATATATATCTAATAAAGGAAGATTTAATGATTGGTGAAAAATATATATTATATATGTTTCGTTAAATACATTTTTCAAAATGAACATGTCAAAAAAATACTATAACTATTGAATTAATCTGTCAATTCCATTCCCGTAAGAAGCCTTGAGATATCAACGTCCATTATAAAACAGTAATGAAAATATCTGAAATAAATTTCATTAATGAAATATCCCATACGGTTAACCCAATTTATCGTACAACATAATGAGAATATATCTCCATGATTTTTCTCAATATAATAAATCTTTTCAATCTTGATATAAATTAAAAACATTAATATTAATTTCCACTTTCTATTACACACAATGACAATATTAATATCAAATAATGTTGATATCTGTAGATTTATCTTTTGAGGGTTATGTTATGATATGCAATTTCTATTTGATATTATCATGAATGAACATCATGAGAAGACTTATTAATATATTTTAAGACCCCTAACCTTGATTACATCAACAAACTATATACACATAGATTATGTTATCTTATCATAATATATTATTTTAAGAATAAATTCTTAGAAAATCAAGGATATTATCATGGGGTGGAACCTACATGAACTTTTTAGGTGAAAATTACCTTTATAACATTGTCGCATAGATGTCACATAGAATAAATATCATTTGGTGATAATAAAAAATCTATTATTAAATACCACTTATATTTATGTAATATTTTGATCAATGTAGTAAGTTATAGAGATCAAACTCTAATATCATCTTCCATATTGGTTAGAAAATTGTTAACCACACAACTAGTTATCCACACAAGTAATGATTATTTTATAATAAGTGGATATATCTTCTTATCCTACAACACTACCCAACAATGTTATGCTAACTCTAACCTCACATTTTTGAGAAAATACCTAGTGAGAAGATATCATCAAGTATATTACATTCATCCCCTATCATCCCTAACATCTTGGACAATAATTTAGTAAAAAACATAATGATATGGTTTAATATTACTATTTTGGTACAACTCATATATATACAACAAAAAATTGAAAATTTTTTATTTTAATATGGATAAGAAGTAACAAAATCCTTGGTTTAATTCTGATATGATAATTACAACAACATTATAATTTACCCTTGTATATAACATTCCACTTATTATTAATTCAAAATAATCTTATATAAATATGAATATTTTAATTTTCATAATAACTGATTTATATTTATATAATTAAAATGGACATATATAGTATTTATTTCTAAATAACATTATGATAGTTTTGACTTCTACCCTATATAGTTCTCATTCAATTCATAGATATTTTATTGTCCTTGTTTTTTTCATATGAAATATCCAACCAATGTAATATCATGTGATGAGAGTTATATTTCAAATTTAGACTTAGGTATATGTAGTATTTAATGAAATATTCATGGTTAATCTTTCCAATCGATACCGAAACTGGCCAGGGGCATACTCGATGGGCGTCCCTAATCTCGCTTGGCCAATGAGAAACACTATAAGAATAAAAATAAATCAATGGATATTATTTTCCATATATAATTAATAATAAAATTGAATCACAATTCTAAAAAAATTACAGCATGATCCATCCACACATCGATTGAGAAACCTAAAAAATTAATATACAGAATA
Organism: Viscum album; assembly: GCA_963277665.1. Taxonomy (NCBI): domain Eukaryota; kingdom Viridiplantae; phylum Streptophyta; class Magnoliopsida; order Santalales; family Viscaceae; genus Viscum; species Viscum album. The sequence continues at coordinate 558,835,643 of OY728147.1, read as the reverse complement.
AATGTGAAAAATAATTAAAAATACATATAGATTTAACATATGAAAAATATGACCCTCATATCACTACCCAAAACCCTCTATATAAGATCACATCGTTCCACATCAACATCTATAGATATAATTCATCCTCCGGTATCCAAAACTAATTGATGAAAATTTCATTTTCCCTAAATCTTCTAAAAAATGCAAAAATATCAGTCTAAATACCAAAGAAACTATCCCATGTGACTGGAGGAAATGCTCCACTAAATCAAAGAACCCAATCCAATAAATATATTCAAAACATGAAAAATGTCACTATCTCTATAAAAAAAGGGTAATGCATTTTGTTCGATATTGATAACCTATAAGGTATTCACCTAAAATTCCATACATTTATTATTCAAAAATAATTAATTACTGTTACATTGAAAAAATTAATACAAAAATAAATTTCAAAATTTTATGAGAAGGAACACTATCACATTTTCATCCTTTATAAAATATGATTTCTTTTAATTTTAATGAAAAAATTACATATGAAACATTTAATGATCTTATTCCACTATTAACAAAAAACCACTTTTAGAAATCCCTCTAACCCATATTAAATAATTTTAGATTAAAGTTATATAATAATCTAAGAATATAAAATAGTGAAAATATATGTAAAACCCATAATTTAATAACATTAAATAAAGATGACTAAGGAATAATTAATAATTGAATATTATGAACAAAAAACATCTCATAATGGTAAATATAATGTAAATCAATATTGATAGAAAAGCATAAACTCAATATAATAATGTAAGAATCATAGAAAAACCAATGAATTATAAGGATTTGGAAACATTATACCCTCATATAGGATCAAGATATAATGGTCAATAATCAAATACATGCACTAATTGATAATGTGAATAATATTTCAACCCAAGGGTGTGATGTCGCCCTTCCACAAAAGTACAACCCAAAATATTCTAAGGAGTAATATATGTGGCTTAGTATTGTGGAGTTCCCCTCCACTAAATCACATCCATTGTATTAGTATATGTTTTTTTATTTGGGAGTATTAAATAATTTTATTTATTCATGTATTACCTCATAAATACACATTTTCACATTTGGAATTCAAATTTAAAACACAAAATGGTAAACTCTAAATTATTTCCATTAAAAATATTCATACATTCAATTAAATCATTTTCATTTTTCAAACTATGTAAAAACACATTAAAAATTATAATTGTTAAAATTTGCAAATAAATGGATCGTTAAACACATATCAAACACTAATTCATGAGGATTTAGGAAAGGGTTTCAAGGATATGAGAGTAAAATTGCTCAATGTTCCAATAATGTCCTCAAATTATAATATAGAAAACTCATCTAATTGAAAATTATTTTTAAAACAAAATACAATCATAAAATTTAGATTATAAATATTATATTTTTACCATTTACATAAATAAAATCACAGACACCCATACACATGTTATCTTGCACATATTCACATATTCTTAGGTGAATATGTTCATGTATATATACATACACATTAATTTATCTTTATAACACATATATGACATTAGAATCATGCAACATCAATAATAATATAATTAAATAATAACAGAACTAGAAAAATATTATAATTTATCAAATAGGAATACCCCATTTAATTAATACTTTATCTTTATGAGTTATCCAAATAAATTCATAAAAAATACCAAATAATTTCAAAAAAAATTAGTTCCATTTTTTAAAACATAATAATAATTTATCATCCAAAAATATATTTTATTAATAAATAATAGATAGAATACAAGCCTTAAATAATAAATCAATTCAAGGAAATTGTAAACCATAAGGCAAAAAAATTCAAATTTCAATTGAACCAAACTATCATTACAAATATTAAATAAATAAATTTCAAACTATCAATAATATATTGATGAATAGGGAAAATACAATGAATGTATCAAATTGTTATGGAAATATGAAATTATTAATATACATCAATAATAGTGAGACAATGTTTCTTAGAGAATATCACACACACTAGAAACAAAAACCACAATGATGTAGAACCGAAAATCCACCTAGGGTTCGACCAAAATATGAGACAAGTAAAGAGGGAGAATTAATACCTTTATAAAATGATATTAAGTGTATGTATGTGGTGGATATCATTTTTAAATAATATATACAATCATAGTCACTAGAAGATTCAATGAGGGGAGGAGCCTCGAGGAAGGAAAATGTGTTCTTGATGAGTGGGGGAACAATTGAATTACATAATTGGGCATGAGTAGGGAAGGGTGGGGAAATGGTTAAGGAAAACATAGTATAAGTATTTTAGGGTATTTTACTTCTTTTTTAATTTTGGGAGAAACTAAATTGTGGTATATTTGGAGAGTGGCGTACTAGAGATCCACTGGGCCTAACTAAAATGAGGAACTAGAATGCACCATGATGAACTGCACACCTCTCTATTTTGCAAAAGCAAATTCCAACGAGAAAAATTGTGTGCAATGTCATGGGTCTCTACATGGTTCTTCCAAAATGTCTTAACCACATACAATATGATATGGGGATATAGTAATCCTCAATTCTCTCATGAGTATAATACCAATAAAACCAATTCCATGACCCTATATATCAACCAAAAAAAGTATCCCGGATAATAATATAAATAATTTAATAAAACGAAATTTAATTGTAATGTGGATTTATGTTGTCATAAAATTTTTCAAAATAAAACATTTTTCCTATATAATTATACAATCATCAAGGAAGATACGAAGAAAATGTGATTTATAATGTCCAAGATGGAAAATGTAAAACACTATCTCTGAGATCCCTATTATGAAGTTTATCCCAATATAATATAATCTTATAAAAAAATGAACCTGTAAATACTCATGGAATTACTCACACCTGGCCATTAATGGGATAATAATTACCTGGAGACCACTACAGGCTATCCATACCATTTAATGTCTCAAATAGCATGGAGTATTAAGAATGGTGAAATTATTCCCAAATGATTCATTTAAGAAATAAATTGTACCCTCAATCCAATAACTCAACCCCATACTCGATTAATTTTACACCCAAAATATGTCATCATTTCCCATTTTTGCACATGATGGCACACCATTATATAAAAAAAATGATTAAAAAATAAAATATTATATACAAGAGTAATAAAATTAAAATAATAATAGACTCATAAAATACACACAAAACGAGTATCAATGGTGACAAATAAATTATGAATTCTGATAAAATTTCAAAACAATAATTTTAGTACCCATTTAACAATATTAAAATAGTGATGATCCCTAAACCTAAAACATGCATCTTTCAACAACATGTGTTCAAAACATGGGTTAGGAAAAAAAATTGGTAACCTCAGAACTCATAATTAGGAGATCTCTCATTGTATTCCCAATAAATTAAACCAACTATTTTCATTATATGACCTTAACTTGGTAAACACATATCGTATGTACTAGAAGAAAAACTGTTGTTTCCACTTAATAAATGAACAAATGTTTAACCATAACCACAATATCCACACAAAAAATATTAAGGATCTATCTACTCCCATAAGGCATAAGAAAACCTAAAAAATATAATTATAACAAATAAAACTGAGAAGGTACCAATGTAGTTACTCATGAATAATGATTATATTATATACTCAATTGACTATACTACATATATAGATTATCATCCAAACATGAAAACTCTCTATAATATTCTAGAGAGAATAATTTATATTAGTTAAGTGAAATTAGATAAAACCCAATCACATATCCAAAACAAAAATCACCACGATAAAAATTTATCTCTCAATTAAATGTATCCATTTTAAGAAAACCATCCATGAACACTATTTAGATGAAACATAACATTATAAAAATCAAATGTTATAATTACAATTTTAAAAATCATAGCCTTATGATTCCTCATATTGAATCCAAATTTAATACGTCCTAATTTTTAAACCCCATACCACCACCCTTAATATTTATTTAAATCAATAATATTATGCCTATTTTGATTTTATTTACATAGAAAAATGATATACATGTTTTAAAACCAAAATAACTATTTAAAAATAAGTTTTATATTCAACAAGACAACATAATATTATTTTCAAAATCATTTAAAACAATTTAAAACTATAAATTATCATTTATCAAACATATAATATTTTGTCCAAAAAATTATATTATAATATCCATTTATAAATCTTCATCCAATTCCCAATTGATCTATATCACAAAAAATGAGGTCGGGCCATGTTGGACCATTTATTGTATATAAATTAGAAGTAAGGCTTGGTGGATGATGTTTTAATAAAATAAATTTTTTTTGAGTGACATTAAACCATATATTATGGATCCACATGGAATTCCAATCCATGTGCAATAACCATATACCCATAGGTGAACTAAATTTTTTTTCCAAAACACACTATATCCACCATGAAACATGAAAAACATAAATACATTTTCAAATACAATCAATATAACATAAAACGTATCGTAACCATATTAAAACGTTAACATTAACTACGTGGTACCCTTATTATATTTATTTTAGGAACAATTATAGGTTTATCATTCCACATGAGATCTGAATTAGTCAAATACAGACTCAAGGGGTGCCCTTGATCTAAATATTTTGTTGAAAACTGACAGATAAATAAAAATAAATATAGGGATATTATCTTTACAAGAAAAATAATATTTAAAAATACTATAAAATTCATCCCCAATTACACCATGATACATCATTATGTCTTATGTCCACCCAAAAAATAAATAACAAGAAAAAAAAACGATAAAAAATTTTAAAATACTAAAACTAAAAAATAAATCCTTCATCTCACCCAAGAGTTATCACCTTATAAATAACCCCACCCATATCATCATAAATGTTTATACCGTTTCCATTTGACTATTCTCCTAGACTTATGAAAAATTAAAACTAACTAAATTAATGTATTTTACATTTGTATCTCTGAAAAGGTGGAATCAAATAATCATAATGAGTAAATAAAAAATATAGTCCACAACACTCAGCCATTTATTTTCAAGGCCACTAGAAGGAGAACTTTCTTAATGAATCCCTTTATTGATAATACAAATTATTGAGGACTCATTGTCAAGGTAATTGGTCAATTATGTTGTCAATTTCTATGATATGTGATTATTACATGATATAATAGCATTTATAAAAATAGTATAATCAATATTAACCCATAAGTTTTTCATGAACATTTTATTTTACATTTCAATATCGTTGGTTAAATACACTATTTCAGCATCTAAATACTTGAAAATCAAACATGAGACATAATGGTATTCTATGAAATCTTCATAATGATCCCAATAAAAAGCTGTAATTCCTGCAGGTCTAGTATTTCATCTAGATATTAAATTATATTATTATTTACAATAACCAAAAAAAGATAATTCGTAAACACATAAAACATTACTAGTGGTGTATGGAATATACCATTTACATTTAGGAATATCAACACTGAAAAGTCATAAATGGAGTTATTTCTACATTAATTTTTGAGTTAGTATGAATAATTCACTACCATGATGACCACATCACTAGATGAATGAAGTTCAATGGAGGTGTGGCCTTGAATCATTCTGTTCATATCATTCTAGAGTAGATGAATGAGTTCCATATAGGCCACCTTGAAATAATTCACCATTTTCTTAGACAACAAGTAGTTGAAGAAGGCTTTTAGGTTGTCAATGAATGAGACATCGTGTAGGTGTTAAATCATTAAAATATAAAACACTTCATTCCAATGATTTGAGAATGTATGACAACATAAATATTTTCATGACCCGTCCCCCGTGGCCTGAATCGTGACTATCCAAAGCCCGCCTTCCATAGGTCAAGGGCTGGCGACTAGCCCTAAAGCCATAATTACCAAATACATGGAAGGCATTGTCTTTATAAAATTTAAACACACACAATTAGAGAACAAGAGGAAGAAATCACAATGTAAAAGCTGTTCAAAAAGTGTACTGAAATTAAAGGGGTGGCCAGAATACAAGCCCAACTGTAAAGTAAAAATACAACTGAAAGCAAGTACAACTGAAAAAGGGACGAAAATATGATAGTAGAAAGCATATCATGGATCATCCTCCAGGGTTAAAACATGATGGGTAGGTACATATGGACTCCACCACACTCCACATTCATCAGACTCCATTGTGTACAGATACGTTGTAAGGTCCTTCTCTGGGTACCATCCAGTCCTGATGCTCTCGGCCTCCGTCAGCTTTGTCCATCGTCTGCATCCAACACAACGAGGTGCGAGCATAGCCCGTGCATGGGTGACTATAATGATACTCAGTAGGGACCCGAGACTCTCAAGGCCTCACAAAATCCAACAATGATAAACCAAAAAGTATGAAATCAACTAATAAAAATCACTTAGGTATATGCCCATAAATATACCTATGTTATCAAATAACCCATCTCAATCATGAGGAAAACACAAAGTTCATTGACTTAGCTCAAACCAGGATTTACATTAATGAATCCAAGTTTGTTGGATAACTCCTCCTCTATCGAGTATGGTGGGCATGTCACGACACCGAGGCACTTCTCACTCACCTTGGACTGCTGAGGTACTCCTCCTATCAAGTATTGTGGGTCTACTACAAACTACCAGACACTCCATCTACTATGGGTCTGCTACAAAATATCGGGTGCTCCATCTAATAGCATGTAGTGGTACTCCTCTTATCGAGTACCGTGGGTATACTACCAAGTACCGGGTACTCCTCCGCCATAGTTATACCGCCAACTACTAGGCAATCTCCACTAGTCTATTCGAATCACTCCGAGTCGAATCGGTCAAGCAATCGCCAGCTCTGTCAGCTACAATGTCTCTCCACTCTGTACTCTTGTCTCTAGGAGGATCCACTCCATTATCTAATAGTAGATACTCCAAATGTCACGAAGTTACAATTGGTTGTATCTCAAAGGACCTCCACATCTTAGGGGTCTCAACGCAACATACGACGCGTCAATCAGACGCTTGGTCTTTGAGTTATTGGCATTTCTGTCCCAGGGGCCTGGTCGGTCTTTAGTTACAAACCAACCCGATTGTACTCCATATGTGTCCAAAACTCAAGTGGTATATGAAAAAGGAATCATTGCATTCCAAGATTTTGGTCCCCGTAGATGGTTCGTCGATCAGACACATGTAGCTCGAGTAATGGGGGATTAGGTATAATCAGCTCTAACGGGCTTCGCTCCGGTCCGACCCAGCTAGACCGACCCGACCCGACCCAACCCGGGTCCGGACTAGAGTCCGTCCCATTCTGTGGGTTTGACCGGACCAGAAGGGATGGCCCAGCCTAAAGGCGGCCCGACCCGAAAGAGGCCTGGCGGGCTGTGTTGCCCGGACCAGATGGTAGTGCGGCTAGCCCCAGCTAGCTGTGTGGCCCGGCCCGGTTGGCTATGTCGCCTTGCTCAGCTATCCAGGAGGCCTAGGCTGGTTGGCTATGTGGCTTGGCCCGTCTGGCTGCGTGGCATGGCCGGGCTGGCTGTGTGGCCCGATGGCTGGATTTGTGGCCCGGGGGTTGGCTGTGTGGCCTGTTCGGCTGACCGTGGTTGGCTTGCTGTGTGGACTGCCTGGCCACAGCGTGGGGGTTCCCACGCCCCCCCTTTCTTCGTAATGGCTGGCACATGGCACCGATACTTGTAACCGGGGGACCCGAAGGGTACCGCATGTGTAGCGCACACTGGAGGATGACTCACCCAGACTCCCTCCCATGTCCCCCCATCCTAAGGTCGCGGGTCTTCTCTGGTGCGACATGACGATGTTCTTCCTCTTCCCTCCCACTGTGGCCCGCCCTGGCCACATTCCTGCACCACTGTCACGACGTTATGGCGCCATGCCCCTCCGCCATGGCCCACCTGGGCGCGGTGTAACATCCCAGGTAAATAAAGAATAATAAATTTTCATATTTATTAATATTTGTGAATTAAATATTAATTAAAATGGGTTTCTATGTTCGATAGCGTACTCGATACGCAATGATGAGTTTCTTTCAAAAATTATGTTGTACACTAGTAATATGATAATATTATTTTAAATGGTAGTTAACATGTAGCCATTGTATTGGCGGGAATGGATAGAAATAAGTAAAATAATATTATATATTTTTTTTAAATGTTTTTACATTTACCCAATAAAATATAAAGGCTTAAATACGGAATGAATTCAATTTTAGGCATTTATACCCTAATTTTCACTAAAGGTTCACTTATCGCCTTTTGATGGCGAACCGCCATTAAATATAGTTTTGGTCATTTTTGTACATTCTACATGTCCAAATAAAACTCTCCTTTAGAATCGGGACATCAAAATTTACTCTGTGTAAATTTTTGGTATCTTTCCGATAATGTTCATTTTTTAATAAATAGTGTAAAATGTCGTATTTTAATTCAAACCACATTTAAATCTAATTTATTTATATTATTAGATTATCTTTTGGATTGGTTTTAAAGTGAAATTATAAAATATCTTTATCATTAAATCCAATAGTGGTCATTGAAATTAATTTCACTTTGAAATCAGACTGAAACTAGTGTCAATCTTTTGATACTTACTGTTTCATAAAAACACGCTATTTGCTCTGACAGCGGGAAATAATTTTTAAATTAATTAATGCAACTTATATGTTTTGAATTTTGTAAAATGGAATTCATTTTTGAATTTGGAATTTCAAATATAGCTTATGGTGAAGTTTTGGTATTTTTCTGAAAAACATCAATTTTTGATGAATAGTGAAATCACTAAGTGGTACTTAAAAAACAGATTTTTCGTTTAAATAAAATGTTACCACCTCTGTGTTTTGAATTTCAAAAATCCGACATTCATGGTTGTAATTAAGAAGTAAAATGTGGTTCAATGGGATTAAAATAATTTTTTGATGAATAGTAACTTATTATGTTTTTAATCACGATTAGAGGTAATTAGTGTAGTTTAAGGTAAAAATAATGTTTTAATAAAATGAAAATACCTAGACACATGTCCTACCCTTATTGTATGTGTCATGGAAGACCAAGAAAAGACATGGGTAAACTTGGGGACCCCATGTAACCACTTTGGTTGGGAAATGACATAAATAACTTTTTATTAAATGTTAAAATAAAAATGACCCAAACATGAGTTGTTTTACTAAATTAATTTTCACATGGGGTTATACAAGTCAGATTTTTGACTATAAATATTAATTAGAAAGATAAAAATATTTCCTACATACGGATATTTATTTATAATTTTTAGACATTAAATTTATTAAAATATTTATGACATCATGATGATGTAGCGATTACCTCATTAATAAAGGATTTAAATAAAATGTAAAGATAATGTAAAATCTAAGAACTAAACATGTCCAAAACCTACTTGATGTGCGGATTGAGAACCCTTATAACCTTACCCTCGAATTATATCAATGTGGGACCTTTTTAATCCGAATTTTTTTTAAAATAAAGTATTTTATCGTTACATTCAAAGAGTGCTCTCCTCTCCTCTTATAAAAGGCCCCACCTCTACCTCCTTACCCACACTTCCAAAGACATTGGCTCAGCCAAACCCTGCCTATTTTATCTCTCCACTTCCCTCTCGTACTCCATAAAGCCTCACATTGGGCAGAAGTATTCCAAAGGAAGCCTTTGTGCTCAAACCAAAGGGAGTTACCCGATTTTAAGGTAATGTCTTCACTTGAGTTCTTTTGTTTTATTTTTCTCCTCCAAGCCCCTAAACTCATTTTATTCATTTCTTTTGTAACAACTCCAGTATCACCAATATACTAGGATGTTTTTATAAGATGTATTCGAGCTACACTTACACACACCTACATCTAATGGTTAAAGAACATACTGTTTCCGTGGATGGTGAATTTCGGCCTTCTGAAACGATGATTGTTCAACATTCTTTTAACGCCTTCAAAGGTGTCCATTAATATGACACTGTATTTATATATGATATATAACATGTTTATGTTTTCCTTAAGCATCTTTATTTTTAATTTTTTAAATACCTTTATGGTTTCCATTATGGGTAAACGCGATATCTTCATTTAAGGAAGTGCGGACTACCACCCCCTCAAAGTGATTTGATTCGTTAATGCCATATGTGGGACGTATAAAGGATAGATTTAAAGTTATTATATATGATGTTATACTGGAATTATAATATACCTCTATATCATTATTATTTCATTCCATTAAATTATGAGATATAAATGAATGTAGCATTCATGCGTACGTACGACTTACCGTCTCCATGAACGGTGCATTTCATTTCTTATCCCCAAATGTAATGTACTATTAAAAGTACATGTATATAATGGATATATATGATGAATGATTCATCCAAATGATGAATATAATTCTGGAACTAAAATATACATATCTCTCATTTATTTTTAATTCCATTAATATGACAAAGAAATGAAAGTAGCGTTCATGCATACGTACGGATTACCGTCTCCATGAACGGTGCATTTAATTTCTTAACTCTAAATGATTATGTAATATTATAAATACATGTATATGCTGGATATATATGATTTATATTATATCCAAAACAGGAATGTAATTCTGGATATAAAGAACCTTTGACCACACGAACAACGTGTAATTGTAAGAAGTCCACTTTCGACCTAAGAACCAAATATCGACCAAACAAACATTATTAACTTAGATGGTTACATAATGTTTATAACATGTTAATAAGTGATATAAAAGGAATGATGAACTTGAAATAGGTTCTTAAGAAAATAGAAATTAACCCAAGTTTATTATTCAAGACGTTAAATAACGATCGAGTCAATTCGGACCCGAGGTAAGAGACATCGTCTCAATCTCCTTTCATTGAGGCATATTTTGTTTTATACACAACTATCTATTATATGGTGTATAAAACCCTTTGAATTTTAATTTTATACAAAAGGAATCTTTTTCTACGAAGCGCTTTACTAAATGACAAAATGGAATGTTTTTTTTAATGTACATGGTGACAACGACCTTTTCCGCTGCCGCGAGTATTATTTGGTCTTTGGCTTCCTCAAAAAGCCGTAATGTTTTTAAAATAAAATAAATACCATATACTATTTTATGTATTTTGGTATTAAAATTGGTTTTGATAAATGATTCTATTATATCAATATATTTAAATGATATATTGTGATCGAAATGTGGAAATGTTATCATTCCTTTATATTGGATTTATGTTTTATGATTTCATATTGGTACTTGGACATTTGACGGGTGGTTACGTGATAAACCATATGACGAGTGGTGCTGTGAATACCAGGACGGGTGGTTACGTTATAACCTCCAATGCATTGGGTATGGAAGTCGGCCGTATGGCTATTCCATTAAGTACGTATGGAAGTTGGATGTATGGCTATTCCATTAAGTGATATGTGTGGAAGTCGACCATATGGTCATTCCACTTAAGTATGTTTATGTCCCAAGTTACCTTTATATGTTATGTGTACTTTATATGGGTTTTATGGTAATCCTTTGGTTACAAAAGGGTAAGTAATGATATTTTATTTAGTGAATAATTTTTACTACTTCATGAACGTGAGGGTATTACTTTGATAAAGTATACGTGGTTTACTTGATGTTTGAAAAACTAATAGTTTTCATTCTTTGTGTATCCTTTACTGAGCTTTTTATGCTCACCCCATGTTTTCTTGAAATGTTTTTCACAGGACTTAATGTGGAATAGGGTCAAGGATGGGATCAAGGGAATGTCATGCTATATAAAACATGGAACTAGACATGGTTCTTTTTAAGAGTGTTTTTTATTCTATGGAAACTTGGTAGAAGTGTCTGATTTGTAAATCTTTTGAGATGTAATAGTTATGTTCTAATTCTCTAAAACTCTAAACCTGAAAATATCCTCAATGTGAATTACTCATTTAATTCAATATTAAGTAAGGTTTAAGGTTGGGGCCTTATAGGTGGTATCATAGGTCGGTTTAGACAACTTTAGGAGTTAGAAAATTGTTAAGATATAAATTAATTTATGGTATGATTGAAAATGATATAGCATTTGAAGATTACCATGTTTCTTCATCTTAGACATGTTTGTTCAGAATGGTTTTCCATGGATGAAACAGAATAGATTTTCTGGGAAGGCATATAGTGGGAAATGACCTTTCAAATCAGTATCCTGAGATAGTCATAATCAGAACTAAATAGTTTGTTGTAGTGATGGATCAGTTGACTTAGGTGAAAATTGTTGGTTGTTTTTATTGATGGTATTTTGGTGTTTTCTAAAAGTAAAGAGGAGCATGAAATTCATTTAAGGGTTATCTTGAAAACCTTAAAATAAAAGAAATTGTATGGGAAATTCAGAAAGTGTGAGTTTTGGTTACAAAAAATTTATTTCCTAGGTCACATTGTTTCGAAAGATGGAATAACTGTTGATCCTGATAAAAAAAAGTTGGTGAAGAATGTCCAAGACCCACAAATCTAACCAAGATCCGTAGTTTTCTTGGTTTGGCAGGTTACAACCGAAGGTTTGTTGAAAATTTTTCACCGTTATCTAGTCCAATGACTGAGCTAACTCGGAAGGGTGTTATGTTCATCTGGACAAAAGAATGTGATGATTGTTTTCAGGAGTTGAAAAGAAGATTGGTGAATGATCCAGTTTTGGCACTTCCTTCCAGGAATGGTGAGTTTGTTATATACATTGATTCTTCATTGAAAGGACATGGTTGCGTCCTTATGCAGAATGATCAGGTAATTTCTTATGCTTCACGACAGTTGAAAACTCATGAGGTAAATTACCCTACAAATGATTTGGAATTAGTTGTTGTTGTTTTCGCTTTAAAAATTAGTAGGCATCATTTGTATGGAGTAAAGTGTGAAATATTTACTGATCAGAAAACTTTAAAGTATATATTCACTCAGAATGAATTGAACATGAGGAAGAGGATATGGATGGAATTAATCAAGGATTATGATTGTACAATTCATTACCATCTGGGAAAATCCAATAATGTTGATGATGCTTTGAGTCGAAAAAGTAATGCTTCATTAATGATGTTGCGTTTGGAACATGATCCTTTGGTTTTTGATTTGATGAACTTTGGCATGGAAGTTGTTTCTGTAGGAATTCCTTCTATTTTGTTTCAGTTATCAGTGAAATCTTCTCTATCAGACAGAATCAAGCAAGTACAGAAGCAAGACAGTGAGTTGCGGAAAAAGGTAGATTTGGTTCAGAAGATTATGTTTCCTGAATTCAACATTGATAATGATTGTGTTTTGAGGTTTGGGAATAGATTATGTGTGTCTTGTGATTCACAGTTGAAGAATGAGTTGTTATGTGAGGCTCATATTTCCCCGTTTTCTGTTCATCCTGGCAGTACTAATATGTACAAAGATCTGCGGAAGTATTACTGGTGGGATGACATGAAAAGGGATTTTGCTGATTTTACTTTGAAGTGTTTGACTTATCAGTGGGTTAAAGCAGAGCGGCAGTTACCGAAAGGGATGCTTCGGCCTTTACTAGTGTCAAAGTGTAAATGGGAGAATATATCCATGGACTTCGTTGTGGGATTACTGAGAACATCTAGAGGTAATAATGCAATCTGGGTTATTGTTGATCGCTTGACTAAATCAGATCATTTCCATGCTATACGAGATACTTTTTCCTTAGATCAACTTTCCCGTTTGTATCTCAAAGAGATAGTCATGTTACATGGAGTTTCCCTCTCCATTGTATATGACCGTGATCCCAGGTTTACTTCTAACTATTTGAAAGGCCTTCAGAAGTCGTTGGGTACTGGATTAAATTTTAGTACAGCTTTTCATCCTCAATCAGATGGGTAGTCAGAACGAACAAATCAGACCATGGAGGATATGATACGAGCTTGTTTGATGGATTATCAGGGAAGTTGGGACCAACATCTTTCTTTGGTTGAGTTTTCTTATAATAATAGTTTTCATTCCAGTATACAAATGGAACCATTTGAGGCATTATATGGGATGCGGTGTCGAACTCCAGCTTTCTAGGATGAATTGGGTGAAAGGAAGTTGATGGGACCAGAATTGGTAGAAGAGATGGAAGAAAATTTCATTTGATTCAGAAACACATGAGAACAGCACAAAGCAGGAAGAAGAGTTATGAGGATAACCGGAGGAAGGATCTATCTTTCGAGGTAGGTGATCATGTTTTTCTGAAGGTTTCTCCATGGAAAAGTGTGATGAGATTTGGTAAGAAAAGAAAGATGAGTCCAAGGTTCATTGGACCATATGAAATTCTAGAGAGAGTTGGATCAGTTGCTTACCGAGTGGCTTTACCTCCGAGTTTATCTCAGGTACACAATGTTTTTCATGTTTCGATGTTGAGGAAGTATATGCCACATCTATCTCATGTTTTGAGTCCAGAGGTAGTTCAGTTGGAGGAGAACCTATCTTATGAAGAACAACCAGTCTAGATTCTTGACCGAAGAGAGAAAGTGTTACAGAATAAGGTAATTTTCCAGTTAAAGGTTTTGTGGAAAAACCATGTGGTTGAAGAGGCAACGTGGGAATCTGAAAATGCTATGAGGGATAAATACCCCCACTTATTTTGATAAGTGAATAAAATTGCTAGGACACAATTCCCAAACGGGGGGAAGGATGTAAAATCCCAGGTAAATAAAGAATAATAAATTTTCATATTTATTAATATTTGCGAATTAAATATTAATTAAAAGGGGTTTCTATGTTCGATAGCGTACTCGATATGCAAAGATGAGTTTCTTTGAAAACTTACGTTGCACACTAGTAATATAATAATATTATTTTAAATGGTAGTTAACATGTAGCAGTTGTATTGGTGGGAATGGATAGAAATAACTAAAATTAGATTATATATGATTTTTAAATGTTTTTACATTTACCCAATAAAAGATAAAGGCTTAAATACGGAAAGAATTCAATTTTAGGCATTTATACACTAAATTTCACTAAAGGTTCACTTATCACCTTTTGATGGAGAACCGTCATTAAATATAGTTTTGGTCACTTTTGTACCTTCTAATGGACCAAATAAAACTACTCTTTAGAATCGGGACATCAAAATTTACATTGTGTAAATTTTTGGTATCTTTCCGATAATGTTCATTTTTTTAATGAATAGTGAAAAATGTTGTATTTTAATTCAATCCTCTTTTTAATCAAATTTATTTATATAATTAGATTATCATTTGAATTGGTTTTAAAGTAAAATTAGAAAATATTTTTACCATTAAATCCAATAGTGGTCTTTGGAATTAATTTCACATTGAAACTGGACTTAAACTTATGTCAATCTTTTGATACTTATTGTTTCATAAAAAAACGTTATTTGCTCTGACATCGGGAATTAATTATTAAATTAATTAATGCAACTTATATGTTTTTAATTTTGTAAAATGGACTTCATTTTTGAATTCGGAATATCAAATATAGCTTAGGGTGAAGTATTTGTATTTTTCTGAAAAACATTAATTGTTTATGAATAGTGAAACAACTAAGTGGTACTTAAAAAACTGATTTTTCGTTTAAATGAAATTTTATCACCTCTGTGTTTTCAATTTCAAAAATACGACATACATGGTTGTCATTAAGAAGTAAAATGTGGTTCAATTGGATTAAAATAATTTTTTTGTGAATAGTAACTTATTATGTTTTTAATCGCATTAGAGGTAATTAGTGTAGTTTAAGGTAAAAATAATGTTTTAATAAATTGAAAATATCTAGACACATGTCCTACCCTTATTGGATGTGTCATGGCCGACCAATACAAGCCATGGGTCAACTTGGGGACCCCATGGAACCACTTTGGTTGGGAAATGACATAAATAACTTTTTATTAAATGTTAAAATAAAAATGACACAAACATTAGTAGTTTTACTAATATAATTTTTTACATGGGGTTATACAAGTCATATTTTTGACTATAAATATACATTATAAAGATAAAAATATTTCATACATCATGATATTTTTTTTATAAATTGTAGACATTAAATTTATTAAATTTTTTATGACATCATGATGATGTAGCGATCACCTCATTAATAAAGGATTTAAATAAAATGTAAAGATAATGTCAATTCTAAGACCTAAACATGTCCAAAACCTATTGGATGGGTGGATTTCGAACCCTTATCACCTTAACCTCGCATTATATCAATGTGGGACCTTTTTAATCAGAGGCTCTTTTTAAAATAAAGTAACTTATCTTTACTTTCCAAGAGTGCCCCTCCTCTCCTCTTATAAAAGGCCCCCACCTCTACCTCCTTAACCACACTTCCAAAGCCTTTGGCTCAGCCAACCCCTGCCCATTTTGTCTCTCCACTTCCCTATCTTACTACTTAAAGCATAACATTGGGACGAAGTCTTCCCAAGGAAGCCTTTGATCTCAAACCAAAGGGAGTTACCTGATTTTAAGGAAATGTCTTCACTTGAGTACTTTTGTTTTATTTTGCTCCTCCAACCCCCTAAACTCTTTTTATTAATTTCTTTTATAACAACTCCAGTATCATAAATATACTAGGATGTTGTTATAATATGTATTCGAGCTACACTTACACACACCTACATCTAATGGTTAAAGAACATTCTGTTTCCGTGGATGGCGAATTTCAGCCTCCCGAAATGATGATTGTTCAACATTCTTTTAACACCTTCAAAGGTGGCCATTAAGCTGAAAATATAATTATATGATATATAATATGTTTATGTTTTCTTTAAGCTTCTGTATTTTTCATTTTGGTCATACTTTTATGGTTTCCATTATGGGTAAATGCGATATCTTCATTTAAGGAAGTGCGGACTACCGCCCCCTGAAAGTGATTTGATTCGTTAATGCCATATGTGGGAAATATAAAGTATGGATTAAAAGTTATTATATATGATTTCAAAATGAAATTATAATTTACCTCTATATCATTATTATTTCTTTCCATTAAAATATGAGATAGAAATGAAAGTAGCGTTCATGCGTATATACGGCTTACCGTCTCCATGAACGGTGCATTTCATTTCTTATCCCCAAATGTAATGTACTATTAAAAGTACATGAATATAATGGATATATATGATGAATGATACATCTAAATTCTGAATATAATTATGGAATTAAAATATACATACCTATCATTTAGTTTTAATTCCATTAATATGACAAAGATATGAAAGTAACATTCATGCGTACGCACGACTTACCATCTCCATGAACAAAGTAGTTCATTTCTTACCTATAAATAATTATGTAATAATATAAATACTTGTATATGCTGGATATATATTATTTATATGATATCCAAATCAGGAATGTCATTCTGGATATAAAGAACTTTTTACCACATGAACAACATGTAATTGTAAGATGTCCACTTTCGACTTAAGAACCAAATATCGACAAAACAAACATTATTAACATATATGGTTACATAATGTTTATAACATGTCAATATGTGATATAAAAGGAATTATGAACTTGAAAAAGGTTCTTAAGAAAATATAAATTAACCCAAGTTTATTATTCAGGACGTTAAAGAACGATCGAGTCATGTCGGACCCGAGGTAAGGGACTTCGTCTCAATCTCCTTTCATTGAGGTATATTTAATTTTATACACAACATTCTTTTATACGGTGTATAAACCCCTTTGAATTTTACTTTTATACAAAAGGAATCTTTTTCTATGAAGCATTTTACTAAACGACAAAAAGGAATGTTTTTTAACGTACGCGGTGACAACGACCTTTTCCGCCGCCGGGAGAATTATTTGGTATTTGGCTTCCTCAACAAGCAGTAATGTTTTTAAAATAAAATAAATACCATATAATATTTTATATATTTTGGTATTGAAAATGGTTTTGATAAAGTATTTTATTATGTCAATATATTTAAATGATATATTGGGATTGAAATGTGGAAATGTTATCATTCCTTTATATTGGTTTTATGTTTTATTATTTTATATTGGTACTTGGACATTTTATGGGTGGTTACGTGATAAACCATATGATGGGTGGTGCCGGGAATACCAGGATGGGTGGTTACGTTATAACCTCCAATACATTGGGTATGGAAGTCGTCCGTATGGATATTCCATTAAGTATGTATGGAAGTTGGCCATATGGCTATTCCGTTAAGTGATATGTGTGGAAGTCGACCGTATGGTTATTCCACTTAAGTATGTTTATGTCCCAAGTTATCTTTATATGTTATGTGTTATTTATATGGGTTTTATGTTAATCCTTTGGTTACAAAAGGGTAAGTAATGATATTTTATTCATTGAAGAGTTTTTACTACTTCATGAAGGTGAGGGTATTACTTTGATAAAGTATACATGGTTTACTTGATGTTTGAAAAACTAACAGTTTTCATTATTTGTATATCCATTACTGAGCTTTTTATGCTCACCCTAAGTTTTTTTGAAATGTTTTTCACAGGAATTAATGTGGAATAGGGTCAAGGATGGGATCAAGGGAATGTAATTCTATATAAAACATGGAACTAGTCATGGTTCTTTTTAAGAGTTTTTTTTATTCTATGGAAACTTGGTAGAAGTGTCTACTTTGAGAACCTTTTGAGATGTAATAGTTATGCTCTAATTCTCTAAAACTCTAAACCTGAAAAGATCCTCAATGTGAATTATTAATTTAATTCAATATTAAGTAAGGATTAAGGTTGGGGGCTTATACGCAGCCTCATGTTTCCAACGCGTGGCGCAACGGCCCCGCGCGCCTCCGCCATGGCCTTTCGTGGGCATGGCTCTCATCCGTGTAGTGAGGCGGTTCCACACCCTCTTTGACAACCCGATGTCCTTTGCGCCACCTGATTCTTTCATGGCCAGCCCGTCGCTGGTCGCCGTTGTTCACTGCGGTATGTTCCTCCATCATCAACAAACAAGATCAACCAAATGGAGATGTGTTGGCTGTGTTGTTGCGGTCTGACCCCCCCCCCCCCATGTTATGTCGATAACATTCCACATAGAAAATACCAAAATATTAACAACATAGAATGGGAACAAAACAACTAAAATCCGCATACATTTCTTAACTATTGTTCATCTACGAAATCATGTGAAAATAAGGAGGCGTTTTATTGACATCTGGAAAGAAGAAGTCATAGATGGGGTCAAAATTCTTCATGGGTGACACTTCCCTTTCATTCCCCGATCGATGTAGGAAGAATATGGTGTCCGTAGATCTTCTATGTCATGAGTGTTCTTCGCATTCTTCGTTGAGAGGATGAATCTCTGTCTGAAGTCCCACCCAAATTAATTTCCGACAAAATGAAATAATAGCTTTGTCTATTATATAATTATTGGCTTGATTTCAAAATAATTCTAAAGTTGAATTAATTAAATGAGGGGCTTCAAATAATTCTATGTTGGATGACACATTTAATTAGTGGGGGAAGTTCAAGGGTTCCCCCCCCCAAATTTATGGACAGTTACAAGGGGCTTAGTCCCTTATGGTCCCCACGCTAAATGCACGCTCAAGAAAGGTTATGTACAGGTGGGACCCATCTACATAACCTCTCATGGGAGGTTATGGTGTGGTGTACCCCACCACTAACATCTTCATGAAGTATATAACAACCTTGAAATAAAAATAAGCTATCATCTTATTTTTATTTAACATTATTAATGAATCCCAAAAATCTATCTTCCAAACACGTTAATAAGCAACTGCAGTGATGGTCTTACTAATAAATCATTGGAATTACAAGGTCAATGGTGCACTCGGAATTTGATTTCGAGCACTGTTTTAAGAGTTATAAAATCTCACTCACATGTTTACTGAACATACCTGAGCAAAACTTATGAAATTGATTCCATGCACAATGAGCCTCGAAATCAAGGATGTCAAATTTCGTGGACTTTTAAAATTCCAATTTATAAAAAAAATTCTAGGGGAATTCAGGGTCTTTAAATTCTCCCTTCCTCAGGGATTTATGTCACCGTAAGCTACAAATTTAACTAAGGGAACAAATGAGGGTACTGAGCATGTATCTGAGCCTCCCACACCCATATGCTCTCCTGGAGGTTCCTGTGCTGCCAACTTACTAGAACCGGAGGTATCGACCGTCCACGTAGGACCTACACTTGTTGATACTCAATATCCACTGAAACCTCTATGAAAGTCACCTCATAATTGATATCCAGATTCCCGTGGCCGACGAGGTCAGATGTATCGTGCACATATCTCCTCAGCTGAGATATGTGGAAGACGTCGTGCATTCGGTGCAACTGGGGTGGAAGAGCCAAATGGTAAGCCACCTCGCCTACTCTAATAAGGATCTGGAAAGGTCGGATGAATGTCAAATATATCTTTCTGCCTCATCAAAAACTCCATATACCTCATCAAGGTGAGACCCATAAGAAGACGTGGTCTCTATCCTCGAACTACAGAGGACTCCGTCTCCTGTCAAAATATGACTTCAGTCTACTCTGTGCAGTCTTCATCTACTCCTGGATGATCTGAACCTTCTCGGTGGTAGCTCATACCATCTCTGGTCCCACTAGTGCTATCTCCCCTGGGTCGGTCTAGCACAGGGGCGATCAGCAAGGTCTCCCATATAAGGCCTCAAAAGGTTCCATACCGATGGTGGAGTGATAACGGTTTTTTTAAGCAAACTCCACCAAAGGTAGGTGATCCTCCCAGCTGCGACCAAATTCAAGGACACATGCACAGAGAATGAAATCGAGGGTCTAAAAGTTACTCTCTGTCTAACCATCCGTTTGAGGATGGAAGGCAGAGTTCAAGCAAAGCTGTGTCTCGAAAGCTTCCTGCAACCCCTTCCTTAACCATGAAATAAACCGTGCACCACGATTGGAGACAATAGAAGTAGGTAATCAATGAAAAAGAAAATCTCTTTCTTGTATAGGTTTCTCAATCTCTCTTCTGAGCCCTGATCTATGATTTGTAGGTAGTGGTCTGACATGGTGGGTCGGTCAATGATCACTCAAATTGATTTGTGACCCCTGAATGTATGTGGAAGACCCGTCATGAATTCCATTTATATCCCATCCCACTTCCACTCCGCGACCTCTAAGGGCTGAAAAAAACTTGCTGGTACTTGGTGATTAGCCTACACTTGCTGAAAAGCGAGGCATCGTGTGACAAACTCTGCAACAACCTTCTTCATACCAGGCCAACAATGCTATCATCGAAGGTCCTGGAACATCTTCGCCACCCCTGGATGTACCACTAAAGGGGAAGTGTGAAACTCCGTCAACACATCCTCCTAGAGTGAAACTGGTACAATGGTATGTCCTTTGAAGAGGATGATGCGCTCCCCACCTTCAAAAAATCATTCAAGTGCATGAATTGTGTATATTGGATCACATCACGTCTTGCAGTCAGTGTCCGCATGATGTGCCTCTCTGACTCACTATAGAAGTGGGGCAGTGACTGTAGGAGACTGTAGATAGGCTTCCCCATCTATATCCACAAAGGATATATGTAAAAAGGCATGCTACTTTTTCTCCACTAATAGTATTGTATACCAGTCCTCCTACAGAGCGCATCCACAACAATGTTCCCCTTCCCAAGATTATAGACTATCTCGTAGTCATAGTCCCGGAGGAACTCATGCCAACGCCACTATCTCAGTTTCAGGTCCTTCTGAAAGAATATATACCTGAGACTCTTGGGAGCATAGTACATGGTAAAACTTTCAGCCATCGGATAGTTCCACTTTATATTCATGGAGAAAACCAATGCTGCTAACTCTAGTTCATGGGTAGCGTAGTTCTTCTCATGTTGTCTCAGCTTCTGGGAACCATACGTGATCACTGCTCGCTTCTACATAAGAACACACCTGATTCCGGACCCTGATGCATCACATTAGACATCATACCCTAAACCTTCCTATGGAAGAATCAAGATGGGAGCACTAGTCAGCCACTACCTCATTTTCTGAAAGCTATGCTGGCATATCTCCAACCACACGAAGGGATTCCCCTTCTTTGTCAAGGATGAAAGTGTTGGTTCAACTCTAGAGAAGACCGGCACAAATCTCTGATAGTATCCATCCAATCCTTGGATACTTTGTACCTCCGTCACACTCCTGGGAGGCACCCATGGAAGTATGGCTTCAATATTCACTAGATCCACTGAAACTCCAACCTCCAAGATGGTGTGTCCCAAGAAGTGAAAACCACTGGTGCTAACTCATGGAGTGTGTATAGTACTACCTGCAAATGGTAGGCAAGCTCCTCCTCTGTATTTGTGTAAATTAGTATTTTATCGAGGAATACTACGAAAAATTGATCGAGGTGTGGATGGAAGATCCAATTCATGAGACACAGGAACCCTGGTGGAGCATTGGTTACACCGAAGAGAAAAACCAAGAACTCATAGTGGTCGTAATGACACTTGAAGGTCATCTTCTTGGACAACCTCAACTTGAACTCTGTGCTGCTAATAACCTGATCTGAGGTCTATCTTCGAGAACAATCGTGATCCCTTGAGCTACTTAAAGAGGTCGCCGATCATCAGGATATGGTACATGTTCTTCATGGTCTCCTGGTTCAGGCGATGGTTGTCGACAAAGAGCCTCAAGCTCCCATACACCCTCTTGGAGAATAGAATAGGGATGCTCAAGGAGAAACATTGGGCCTGATGAATCCTTTCTCTTGAAAGTCCTCCAACTGTACCCATAGCTCATGAAGCTCGGCGAGAGCCATCTGATATGCTGTAGTAGATATCGATGTCGTCCAAGGGTATATGTCAATGTAGAAGTCCACCTATATGCATGGAGGTAGTCTTGGAAAATCAATAGGTAAAAAATTCGCATACTAGTTCACCATAATAGGATAAGTCAGACACTCCACGTCAACTACTCCGAGGGTAAGGAAAGTCAAATGATGAGTGATCGACCGCACCCTTCTCCGACTAAGTCCGTCATGTGCTGCAAAAGTTCCATTCTCGCCGGTGAAGGTAAACCTAGTCACATCCCAACGGAAACACCAAAAATTGCACCTAATATAGTTAATCTGAGGATAGACTGTAGATAACCATTCCATAACCAAGATGACGTCGTAAGTCCTTGACCCTACTGCGAGGAGATCCGAGCTGAAGATCTAGTCTCTTATAGTAAGCTCACACTACCAGTACTAGTGTGTAATGGCCTAGTCTGTTCTCGTAGGGGTCTCTAGCCATATGGATCGAGTCAATAGCTCCATCTGAATCTTTGATCATCGAAATAGGGCATTGGAAATGAATGAGTGACTGGAACCTTTGTCTATAAGAACTGCATCTATGGTGGAATAGTCACATATAGTACCTTGTATCATATCTAAAGCACCATGGTTATATGCTTTGCTATCTAAAGCTGAGCTCTCCCTTATCCACTAGCTCCATGTAGAATGGGTGTTCCTCCAGGTGGTGGTTGGGGTAGCACCTCGTCACGTCGACCGTCGCCAGATATTCGACCAGCTCCTCTGCCACGTGCTCCTGCGCCCTACAGATTTCCTTCATTGAACATTTGCATCTACTTGGGAGGTCTCTCAACTGTCTTCTGATCATTAGTACAACAGTTCGGAAAGTCATGAGCCATGTGTCCAAGCCCGCTGCTGGAGTTACACAGTATTCTCCTGGCATGACTGGCTTTGTCTCCTCTCTAGGTCCCCCGCACATCCAATCCATAGTTGTGCGGTCGACCCCCGTAGATATGGTCCTCTTGGACTTCTACATATTTTGTCTAAAAACAGCTGTAGAAGAATCCTCTGTAAGTCGAATAGTGGTGGGTCTCACTGCTGGAGATTTCTCAGCAAGGAAACTCTCCAAAAGGAGTGCTTGCTCCAATACCCCTGTCTGCGTCAGGATGTTGTGGTAGATAATTGAATCTCAGATCTCTCGTCTGAGTCTCTACTCAAGAGGTCGGCCCCTAAAGAATGGGTCTCGCACCATATCAGTGGATTTTAATGAGAGTTTAGTGAACCTCGCTGAGTACTGATCTACATTCATGCAGCCCTGCTGCAGATGAAATAGCTCATGTATCTGCACCGCTCGATGGGTGGCTGGTACAAACTCCGCCCGGAACAAGATCTCGAAGTCTAGAAGTGACGCCTCATAAACCATATAGAGCATCAGGCTCCGCCATATGCCTCCTACTGCCTGTAGGAGGCTGTCATCTAGGATCACCATGAAGTTGGATGGTTTCCCTACCAGTTTGATGACTCTCACCATATCCTCCAACCAATCCTTAGCCGCCTACTGGTCTGTCTCTCCCCTAAACCTGGGTGGCCTCTTGTGCGGGAACTCGTGCAGCGTGCTCAAGCGGCGTGCACTCTCTGTTACTGGGGCCAGTGGAATTGGTGTCCCAATGGGGAGTAGTACCGTTGGTGCCTCCACTGGTGCCTCAATTGGAAGAGGGCCTAGTAGTGACGCCTCATCACTCGGTGGCATGTTAGTATGCACGACACTCGGGGATCTAGCTGGTTGTTCACGAGGAGGCATTATAAAAGAAACATATGTGACACGTTCAAAAGACTATACCTGTTGAGGTGACCTGGTTGTGCTGAAAAAATGAAAATCTTGTGAAAACACACACGCAATCAGTGTTTTCGTGCACTATGTCGGAAACAGAAATTCAGCGTCCTAGTTTTCACTAAAGGTTCACTTATCACCTTTTGATGGAGAACCGTCGTTAAATATAGTTTGGTTCACTATTATACATCCTTTTGGACCAAATAAAACTCTTCTTAAGAATTGGGACATCAAAATTTACTTTGTGTAAATTTTTGGTATCTTTCTGATAAAGTTCATTTTTTAATGAATAATGTAAAATGTTGTATTTTAATTCAAAACCTCTTTTTAATCTAATTTATTTATATGATTAGATTATATTTTGAATTGTTTTCAAAGTTAAATTAGAATATATTTTTACCATTAAATACAATAGTGTTCGTTGGAATTAATATTACTTTGAAATCAGACTTAAACTACTGTCAATCTTTTGATACTTATTATTTCGTAAAAACACGCTATTTGCTCTGACAATGGGAATTAATTATTAAATTAATTAATGCAACTTATATGTTTTGAATTTTGTAAAATAGACTTAATTTTTGAATTGTGAATTTCTAATATAGCTTAGGGTGAATTTTTGGGAATTTTCAGAAAAACTTCAATTTTTGATGAATAGTGAAACCACTAAGTGGTACTTATAAAAACTGATTTTTCCGTTTAAATGAAATTTTCCATCATTGTGTTTTGAATTTCAAAAATCCGACATACATGGTTGTCATTAAGAAGTTAAATTTGGTTTAATGGGATAAAAATAATTTTTTGGTGAATAGTAACTTATTAAGTTTTTAATCGCGATTAGAGGTAATTAGTGTAGTTTAAGGTAAAAATAATGTTTTAATAAAATGAAATGAACATGACACATGTCCTAACCTCATTGGATGAGTCATGGACGACCAATAAAACCCATGGGTCAACTTGGGGACCCCATGAAGCCACTTTGGTTGGAAAATGACATTAATATCTTTTTATTTCAAGTTAAAGTAAAAATGAGTCAAACATGAAATGTTTTACTAAAACAATTTTTAAATGGGGTTATAAAAATCATATTTTTGACTATAAATATTCATTGGAAAGATAAAAATATTTAATACATCATAGTATTTTTTTTATAGTTTTTAGACATTATATAAATTAAATTATTTATGACATCATGATGATGCAGCGATGACCTCATTATTTAACAATTTAAATAAAATTGAAAGATAATGTAAAATCTAAGACCTAAACATGTCCAAAACATATTGGATGAGTGGATTTAGAACCCTTATCACATTATACTCGAAATACATCAATTTGGGACCTTTAAAATCCGAAACTCTTTTGAAAATAAAGTAACATTTTGTAACATTAGAAGAGTGCCCATCCTCTCCTCTTATAAAAGGCCCCCACCTCTACCTCCTTACCCACACTCCCAAAGCCTTTTTCTTGACCAAACCCTGCCAATTTTGTCTCTCCACTTCACTATATTACTCCTTGAAGCCTCCCTTTGGGCATAAGTCTTCCCAAGGAAGCCTTTGAGCTCAATCCAAAGGGAGTTACCTGATTTTAAGGTAATGTCTTCTTTTGAGTCCTTTTGTTTTATTTTTCTACTACAACCCCCTAAACTCTTTTTATTCTTTTAATTTGTAACAAATACAGAATCCTAAATATACTAGGATGATTTTATAAGAATTAATATAGCTACACTTACACACACCTACATATAATGGTTAAAGAAGATACTGTTTCCGTGGATGGCGAATTTCTGCCTCCCGAAACGATGATTGTTCAACATTATTTTAACACCTTCAAAGGTGACCATTAAGATGAAACTATATTTATATATGATATATAATATGATTATTTTTTACTTGGGATTTTTAATTTTTCATTTTGGGAATACCTTTATGGTTTCCATTATGGGTAAACGCGATATCTTCATTTAAGGAAGTGCGGACTACCGCCCCCTCAAAGTGTTGTGATTCGTTAATGCCATGTTTGCGACGTATAAAGGATGTATTTAAAGTTATTATATATGATGTTATACTGGAATTATAATATACCTATATATCATTATTATTTCATTCTATTAATGTAGGAGATAGAAATGAAAGTAGCGTTCATGCGTACGTACGGCTTACCGTCTCCATGAACGGTGCATTTCATTTCTTATCCCCAAATGTAATGTACTATTAAAAGTATATGTATATAATGGATATATATAATTAATGATACATCTAAATGTTGAATATAATTATGGATTTAAAATATACATACCTCTCATTTAGTTTTAATTCCATTAATATGACAAAGAAATGAAAGTAGCGTTCATGCGTACGTACGGCTTACCGTCTCCATGAATGGTGCATTTCATTTCTTACCTCTAAATGATTATGTGATATTATAAATACATGTATATGCTATATATATATGATATATATGATATCAAAATCAGGAATTTCATTCTGGATATAAAGAACCTTTGACCACACGAACAACATGTAATTGTAAGAAGTCCACTTTCGACTTAAGAACCAAATATCGACAAAACAAACATTATTAACTTAAATGGTTACATAATGTTTATAACATGGAAATAAGTGATATAAATGGAATAATGAACTTTAAAAATGTTCTTAAGCAAATATAAATTAACACATGTTTATTATTCAGGACGTTAAAGAACGATCGAGTCATGTCGGACACGAGGTAAGGGATCTTACTCCTCTCTTTCTTTTTAAGTACACTCTTTTATGTCATTCCCTCTAAAGATAATCTTTATTGTTATTGGGATGTTATTTTATATTAAAATTACTGTAATTTTTATGTTCATGTGATTAGAGACCCTATTCTCTCTCATCAATCCATTTTGGAAGTTTTGAGCGGCGCCGTTAAGCTGCCGAATTTTGGTAAGAGATCTAACCTCTCTCTTTCTTTTTAAGTACTCTCCTTTATGTAACTTCTTTTAAGCTCATCTTTTTGTTATGTTGGGGGATGTTCTTTTATATTCCACTTTATATAAACTTTATGTTAATATGATGAGATACCCTATTTGATCTCATCAACCTATTTTTGTATGTTTTATGTGGCGTCGTTAGGCTACCGAGTTTTCGTAAGGGGTTTTTCATCTCACTTTTATTCTCGTGAGATTTATTCTACATTTGACAAAATTTCCTTTGAGTGGTGTATGTACTGCCCATTATTTCACTAATTGTGTAATATACTTTCTTTTATGAGTATTTACATCAATGTTGTATTTTCCTTCTTTCACGAGGTGTATGTTTCGAAAGATACCCGTGTCGGTAACGGAACCATTCACCCTCCTCTTTTTAAAAAACTTCTTTTCATGGGTATTTCAATCTAAATATTGTTATGTTGGAATATGTTTTCATATATCCTTATTTATGTAAACTTTATGTCCAAGTGATGAGATACCATTTTTTTATCTCTCATAAACTCATTTTGATGTGACGCCGTTAGGCTGTCAAGGGAACTTCTTTACCCAATTTCAATTTCATTGGGTTCAACATGTAGTTATTGAGTATGTCATCCTTTGAATATGTGTGAATGACCTTTGATTATTTTACACTTAATATCCACTTATATTTGGTTTATTAGTTTGTCACACATAATTATGTTATTGATTTATCCTTGAACCAAGGATACCATCTTTGTATGGGACTTCATCTCAATCTCCTTTCATTGAGGCATATTTTGTTTTATACACAACCTTCATTTATACGGTGTATAAACCCCTTTGAATTTTATGTTTATTGAAATGGAATATTTTTTATACAAAGCGTTTACTAAACGACAAAAGGAAATGTTTTTGTCGTACGTATGCGGCGACAACGACTTCTCCACCGCCGTGACCATTATTTGGGTTTCGGCTTCCTCTACAAGCCATTCCTTTTTTTTAAAGAAAAATAAATACCATGTTTTACTTTTCATTTATTTTGGCATCGAAAATGGTTTTCATAATGTTTTTATATCAATGTGATGTATTGATATCTTGTGAATGAAAGGTGGGAATGTTATGTTTCCTTTATGCATGTTTTTATGTGATATGATTATGTTGAGGTTCTTGGGATTTATTATGAAAACGGGTGGTTCCGTGATAAACTATGGGTGGGTGAGCCCGATATAGCTCTCCAATGCATTGGGTAATGCGAAGGAGTGTAATGTTAAGGTTTCTCCGAAGAGATTTAGGGAATATATTGTGATGGGTATTCCAAACGTAACCAAGAGGGTTACTCCCTACGTAAGAATGTTATGAATGCCTCAAGTTACCTTTATGACTTATGATTTATATGATTTATTAATGGTTTGATGAGGCATGTTAAAGTGACTATGTTTTATGGGTAAATTATGATTTCATTCTTATGTATATATGAACTCATGTTTCCTTTCCATATTTTTATAACCCTTACTGAGCTTTTTATGCTCATCCCATGTTTTTTGAAATGTTTTTCACAGGTTAAGGGAAAGGTACATGATGTGATGATAGTGTCAAGGATGTGTTAAGAATGAATCCATGTTTTATTTTAAATTTGTTTCCGTGGATGGGAAGAATGAATATTGTCTTTTATGTAACCATTTTGTTTTAATGTGGAATGTAATGAATGTTTTATGATCTAATTCTCTAAAACTCAAAACCTAAAAAGATCCTCAATGTGTAATCTTGTAATAACTCAAGATTAAGTAAGGTTTAAGGCTCGGGCCTTATAATATATGGGATGTGATATCATTAATATGGAAAATAAATCCAAAGATAATGGTATGATATATTGTGATATAGAACATGTCTAGAAAAAAAATTTAACAATCACATGGCCATATTTTTGTGATGATCAAAGGGACCATTGGATTCTTCATAAATCATGGAAGTAGGATTGCATTTTTTGTATTGTATATCACTGCCCTAGAGTTGAATAATTTTTATGTGAATAAACACTTCCTTGATTGCATAAAATTTCATTAGTATAATTCTACCATTAGGTTTTTCCTTGAACAATTTCTACTTAATGACTTATTACAACAAATGAAGGTGAATTTTTCATTCTATAATCCATTATAGATCATTAAATAGATTGAATTATATATTATTCATTTTTTTAAAATCATCAATAAAGATTATTTTTTTATCCAATTTGAATAAATCATCATATGTAGATATATAACAATAATTTCTAAACCCACATTAAAATTTCAACATAAAAAAATTATAAATGGTTACCTTAATGATACTTACAAATGACTTAAATCTAAAACATTTGAAACAGGGTAAAAAATTTTAAATTTTAATATAATCCATTATACCCAAAAAACATTTTGTATCTCATGATTTTCACACAAAAAAATTGATAAATATTATCATGTACCATATTAAATCATGGTAATTACAATAAATCAATATTGAAACCATGAATTCACTCCTAATAAAAATATTATTGAGAATTTCCTTAACTCTAACAATGTCAAAGATAACATTCATTATAGTGTAATCTAATTTGTCCACAATTACTTATTAAGTTCAAGAGTAGTCATTACAATCCAATTTACTTATACAAACTCATGAAATGCCTACCCAGACATCATTATCTCAAAACGAAGAACATATTAACCATTATCATTCCTTTAATATCCTATTTCCCAAGAATATCCCTGTTTTATTATTCCACTTTTCTTGGTTTTCAGCATTGTTAAATCTATGAATTATAATTAATATGGACAATATTATTCTGAAATTACTTAAATATTTCATTTTTTGTATAACAATATCATTTAATTCTAAAACAAATGCACATCAATAATCCATTTTATTATTACACCATTACATAGGAATCATCATCATAATATTTACTTGAATATGATTTATAATTAATTTCCTCAATTTTTTCAACCTCAATCTAAAAATGAAATTTATGATTAATATTTCAAACTTTTTTAGAACAACCCAAACAGTTCATATTTCATTGGAAATGTCTTTATACTTAGTAGTAAAATAAAATCGTACCAACATTCTAATTAAATTCCAATTATTCCCACTTAGGAAGTCAATTTTAACATTGAATAAACATTTCAAATTTAAATCATTGAATCTTAACCTTGATATTAATTTTTCTCACTATTGACTAAGACCAAAAAAATGTGTGGGCTAAACATATCATATGATAAAATAACATTATCATGAATTATTACGTATCAGATTCCTAAATAATGATTGTTTATGTAAAATCAATAACACCATAAGCTTATCATTAGAGATATTACTGTAAATAAAATTAGAGAAATCTTTAGTTCTCTCAGTAATGTATTCTCATCCCAGATTCAAATTTTTGACTAATCCAATTCTTTAATTCCAAATATAATGACCAAGGCTTAATATACATGGACAATAAGTCATTTTTTGAAACATTTCAATCATTACACAAAGTCACACCCAAAAATAATAATAAATATGTGCCTTTTGAAACATAATACATGAACATATATTCAAACTAATGTTCATTAATTTTTCGCACAAGAATCATCCCTTTAGTTCACCTACTAAAAACTATTCTTTATAACCCGGGGAAAACCACATATAAGAAACCATTTGAGCATATATTCTCCATATGGATAAAAAGGGGAGATATGTAAAGATAAAAATCATTATAAAGGGTATGGTTAAATTTTACTAATATATGAAGATCTATTCCTATATATCAAATGTCATAAATAGTAATCAAGGAATAAATAATAGTGGCTCAAAAGAAGAAAATTATAAGAGAATCAAATTACATAATCCATGAGATCGTCACATGGAAATAAGAAATGAATTTGTGGAATATATATAATATTGTAACACTATGAACTCGTATAATTTGTAACATGTTCACTAATTATTTATGGATATGTAATCAACCCATTTTTGAAACATATGGACATGGAAACCATGTACATGCATAAAATGATGGACATGAACACCAGGTCCACACATAGAATTTTGAACATGAAATATAGTTCATGAATAACACATATAACTCACTATTTATATATATTTGTCAATTAATTAAAGTAATATTTATGTCCATATAATGTATTATTGAATACCATACATTTTGTACTATCAGAAAATTACACAATCGTCATATCAGAAACCATTTAAGGGAATTTATTTTATAAACATTATCTAATAATAACATAACCCATTGAATAGAAATATATATCATAAATATAATTACATAATAAATATAAACCATTGAATAAATAATATGAATAGTATTCTTAAGTCGTATCCCAATATATAACAAACTATGAAAATCAATTTCATCATAGAGGGAAAATAGAATGTAAAAACCCTTCTAAAACATTTCATGAAGAAATTATTCATTCCTTTTTGAAATATGCATTTATAAATGTAAAACATTTATAAAAATTTATTAATTAAAAATAACATTTAAATATAATAAAATATTCATTATGACCATCTCTTTACATATTTGAAATCGATTATATTGAATATGTTTAAATGATTATTAAAGACACTTTTATAACATTTTTAGAAAACATTTAAAAAAAAACAAATACTTCTGACTGAAGAGATAAAATCATTATATGAATAATAATTTTTCAATTAAATTTGTAAATTAATGATAAAATATTTCAATTGGAATTATATAAATCTCAAAAAAATAATATATGTTTATAACATAAAAAATTTGTCACAGAAGAAAAACTGAGTCATAATTACCATACAAATTTGGTAGCATTTTATTTGTAAACCCCATTAAATTTAGATCATCATTTGGATATTTTAATTCCCATAATATCAATGATAAGGCACATACAATACATTCATGTGAAGTATATACACTAATCCTAAAAATTAATATTGTATAAGTCAGGTTTCCTAAATAAATAAATATTAAAGAAACATCATTTATACTTCTGTAAAATTAAAATTGTAAACCCCGTAAAATAATAAAATAAATTAAAGATTATAATTATAATTTAAAAAAAATTAATTTTATAAAATTTCTTTAGTAGGATTATACACCATAGTGATGAATCAAGTGCTGAATATGGCATCTATCTCATGGAAATAAAAAGTGAGATGAAATTCTCTTACCTTATGGCTTGACTTCCATCATGCACGTTAGAACCTCATATATAAAAAAAGTAATATTAATAATACTATACTATATAATAATAGAAACAAAAACACACACACACACATATATTCCATATATGGTTTACTTATTACATAATATTACCTGTTTATTAATAATTCCTTACAAATGTTATTCTTCAGGTAACATCCTCTTACATTTTCAATCATGTTTTAACTTTTTATCCTTATTCATCATAAATATTTCATGAATCATCCTATAAATATTTATATTCAACATATAAATATAATATATATAAATTTTATGTATATATGTATTCGTAGATATTCATAAATTTTTGATATAAAAAATAAAATACAGAAATCATTAAGACGACATGGAATATGTATGAATGAACATTGTTTTCATTTTCATGTCCCTTTAAAAGAAAGGAAATTATCTAAAATATAATCATTAATGTATAATTTTTATAACATATAGAAAATATATATTATGTAAATTTATGCTCATTAACATCTATATCAAATATAGGTGAATAACGAATCACATCATATAATGAGATGGTAAACCCTATATACACAAAATCTATATTATCATTTTACATAAATTTATTATCAATGATAAATTGATAGAAATAATATTATAATTCAAAAGTATAAATATGTCACAAATATCATATATAAATATTATTACCATCATAATTATCATTCTTAAAGATGATTATGGATAATTAATTTTATTGCTATGTATAGACAATAAGTCGTACATGCAAATGTGAGATATTTTTTTATTCGAATGGGGCTATATAAAGATATGTTCAAAAAAATAATAACAATTTAGAATATTTTTTATTTTAAATATTGTATTATAATATATAAATATATATTTCATACATTTATAGGATGTATAGAAGAGTAGAAACATATAATAATCATTTAGAATGATTCCCTCTTCTTCGAAATCATTGTTTTAGATTTCCTTTATAGGACTCTATAGTGGTGCATTTGGGAGGGAAAAAATAATCTATTATTCATATATGTAATTTCATAAGTGAAATATTTTGGGTTTGGTCCAGTAGAAATACTCAATGTGGTTTCAATATCTGAGAGAGTAGGTTCCCTTTTATAAATGAGGTGAGGGGCACTTTTGGATATTTAACAATATTAATTTTGTAATAAATTAAATATAAATAAAACTAAATCTAAAGGTACATATATTCAATGATATTTTGAGATAATTTCATATAATAATAAAAAAATTATTGGAACTTTTGATGTCATTTTAATCATGTTATTCTTATTAATCATTTATAAAATTATTTTAATTTTTAGTAGACAAAAAAATTTCTAATGATATGTTAATGTATGAATTACATATTAACATTAAATTGGATGATAAATGGTATATTTATAATATTTTAAACAATATATATTCCCATTTTAATTCATTAATATTGTTATTATTGTTAAATAATATAATAAAATATTACATTCATTATATAGTATTTTTGTTCATATTAAATCTATTAATTATTTTCCTTTTTAAAAACATCATATAAACTTTAAATATATGATCCATTATTATTTACACATCCATAAAATGTAAATGTGTGCCATAAATTCCATTGATGGAATAAATTATATAATGATATAATTATTTTAATATCTTTCCTATCAATTATTTTGTATTTCTATTTATGAGACTATTACTATACCATCATTCTAGAAGCCTTATATGAATGTATTTATTGCATAACAATTATTAATATTAGCAAGATAATTAAAATAAATTTATCTTTCATATGAATATTTGTATTTTAATTTATCATCTGTAAAACCCTATATTATGGAATATATATTTAATTAAAATATGAGCATTACATGATTAATATTTCATTAAATGAAACATAATTAAAGTATTAAACTCACTAAATTTAATTTAAATGAAAATAATTTTCGAAAATGGTTTTATTTACCCAAAAACCACACATCCAATTAAATTAGGAAATGTTTTATGTTATTTATAAATTTTTTTAATATTATTTGTAACATTAATTAACGATTTAAATTTTACTACATTATTAAAAAATTATTATCATTTCTAATTAAAATTTCAAATAAAAAATAAAAAACTGATATATATCTTTTAAATACATTTATTTCAAATATATAATCCCTTTTTAAAAATAAAAAATTTAAATGTAGCATATTTATTTAAATGTAAACTAGTTGTATGGGTGAGAAAATGAGTTATTAATGTTAAAACCTAAAAAATATATAGTCACATTAAACTATAAATTAAATGTAAATTTGATGTAAATGACCTAAATAATAATAAAAAAATTAAAACAGAATCTAATCATGCTTTAAATTCATTTTAAATAAATTATTTTACCCAAAATATAATATTTATAAAATGGTTGTTTTCAATTAAAATTTATTAAATGATTACAATTCTTTAGAAAATAAAAATCATCAGAAAATTAAAAAAATTTAAAAAAAAATAATTTTTTATATTATTTTTTAAATAGAGAGGTCAATTTTTTCAAATATATTATATAAAAGACTCATATAAAGGATTTAAAATTTTTTCTCCACTATAAAAAATTACTATTTTAAAAAATATTCAGTTTTATTCATAAAATTTGGGTGGATTTTATCATAATCCTATAAAATTTGATGGATAAATATCAATAATATTTAATGAAATATATAAAATATATTATTAATTAATTTCATTCACTAAATGAAATTAATTAATTTTATTCAGACATAATAACTAACAGAGCATTAAAAAATATCCTTCTATATTCAATGGATTTATATTTTTATTTATAATTTAAAGGTAACCAATGAATTAAACATATAAACCATATATTTAAAAAATAATAATTAATAAATTTAGTATGTTATAATTTAACTCTTATGTGATATATTACTATATTATTTAATGATATTTATTTCAATAATGTTTTTTTGTAAAACAAATTATTTCAAACAACACATAATATTGATAGAATCTCAAAATTTTGTATAAAAAATATCAGAATAGTGTTATCTATACTATAAGAAATTCTAACTGTTGTGTGTAACATCACGATGACAGAATATTTCAAAAAATAATTAATAACATTACTCATTCATATAACGCATGATGCATTTAGTTATATGGGAAATGAAAAGTATAGAAATGAATAAATTTACATGAAATGAAATATTTCAAAAAAGACAATGGTGCTGTAACGAATAATTTAGTGTTTCATGTAACACAATTCATTATTTACATTTAATTTTTTTAGAAAATATTCCAAAAAATCAGTGTGTTAAATGTACACTACATAATATCAAAATTTATTATGTCCTTTAAATAAATTATAATGGAAATACATATATATTTTCATATTTGAATTTTAAACCATTACACATAATCTTATTCATTGTAAGGGTTATGAAATTGATTTATCCATAACCCCAATTTATCTGGAGAATCATAGTCAAAAGCTTACTATGAGGTTTATCCACATTATTCTTATATTAATATAGACAAATAAAAACAAACTATAAATTATTAATGACAATATTATATTATTGGATAATTATTTATGGAATCGAAAACATTGATATATAATTTATTTATTTGAATATATTTAATATGAGATAACTAACTATGTCACCGCTTCCAATTTACACTAGTACGGTGTAATGAAAATCTATTTGACTATATATATCATTCTACATTTTAAAATATTAAAGATGATGTGTCATTGTATAGGAATCAATGTCCTTATGTTTCATTATGATTCATTTGTATATAATTAATATCATAACACAACAAACAATCTAAACATCCCCACATAACTCTTGTGGGTACCATTTTATCCTTCACTAGTTTTTGGAGGATTCTAAACTGGTATAGACAATTCTAATACATATTTTTGAATATTAATATAGCAGTTCAATGAATGATATCACAGTAACACCCATGGAAATATATTCTGGTAATGACATTGTATGTTTAAAAATAGATCATAATTTTATGATATATTTTATAGCATATCAAATATTAATTAAAATTATTATTTTATTTTTTATCTTAAAAAATTTTAAATTTAACATGAAAAAATTATTTATTATCCAACCACTAATTTATGGAATTTTAATTTACCTAACCATTGTCCTTATAATATTATTTCACTCTACTATTCTAGTGTAAATTATCCTTTTATCCCTTCCCATTAATAATATATGTGCATATAATATTTTTCAAATGTATATAGGAAGCTTTGTCCATCCGACTGCATTATCCTTCAACTAAATAAACAATATATTATAAATCACTATTCCCAAAATCCAATAATATTATTTCATTAACAAATTCCTCTTAGTTACACACATTCATGTTTGGGATGTTATCGTGCAACAACCCATGTGATAGTTGTTCTATTAATGATATATTATTTTACAATGGTTGTTATATTTGTGAGACATTATGTGTGAAATCGTAAATATTCATTGTTTTATTAGTTTATAATTTTCACACGTCAAATTCCTGATTAGTAATAACAATTAATATGACTATTATATAATCCCCCGTCGATGGGTAATGTACAAAACATAGTATATGCGTATTATTTCATGACAATGTTACATAGAAATTTTTAAATCGTTTCATTAAAATCATTGTTCGTAAGGATGAGTTGTTCATGAAATAGAGTAATCTTATTATGGATACCCTTACATGGGATTTATTTAGTTTACATGTAGTAAATGGTTAGAAAAATCATTGTGAAAACTGAGTGATGTGTTTTTATATCTTAACCGAGCCATTTATCATTGTTGTTGAATGAATTTTCTTATCATGCATTAACCATTTGATCTATTATGATTTTTAAAATAACAAATATTATATTCTACACTCCTATTATATAATAAAAAAATCTATTATTATCCTCTTCCAATTATTTGATGTATCCCAAGGATCCCTAGTAGTGTTTTACCATTATATACCACTCTATTTTGGGATTCATTCAAAAATTATGGGAGGTTTCCATCAAGGAATGGGATCCACTCCACACTATATTCCCCCTTATATTATTCCATTTCCTTATTATGTGTTGGTGATAGAAAACACCGGGGGGTGTTCTTTTCTAAATGATTTAATCTTTTAATTCTATGGTTTGTGGAATCCCCTTTAGACCATATTTTCAACATTCATGTTGCATCAACTCCATCTACTCTATGTCTGTGTTCTTATTCATATTTTATTGATTAATTTTTAAATTAATTAAGTGATTAATGTTTTTTATTTTCATTTTTATTAATATTTTACTTGTATGATAAATTTTATTTATTTGGAATAGTTTTTTGGGTGAATTCCAGGTAAGAAATAAATAATTTTAAATGGATTTATTTAAATTTTTTTAAAATTAATATATTAATCATGATAATAAATTTATTGAATATATTTGCGGGTTTTCCAATAGATTTTGTGAAAAAAATCAACTCATAGAACTTCTAATGGTATTTAACGGTATAAAGGAATGTTTTGAAATGAATTTTTTAAAAGGGAATGGGTGTTACACCTTTTTATTTACAATTAAATATTTTAAAACATATGATTCAATGATACCAATCAGCATTAGTATCATAAGTCTAGACATCATGAAGGGTCATTTGGAACATTATAAATGATTTTTATTTATTTATGTGGAACCAATTTTATCAACTCTGTTTTATTATGTTAAGAATTTATGATGCCAAGATGATTTTTTTTGTGTGTGGTTGTTTGATGTGAGGGAGATTTATTCATTTATGATTCAGATGCACATGATTATTATTGAATTTCTATTTTTTCAACTCTTCTTGAGATTTGTTATGAGATACATGGTGACTATTTGGAAAAATCATTGATTATAGAAACAATTTCCATACAACACATGGGATAGTGTCCATATAGATTTATTATACCTTAAAGATTGAAGAGGGTTCCACTGATAAGGCTAATGTAGGATATTTTGGGTGGACTATGTGTTTTTAGGAAAAAACTATCTTTTGAGTGACGTTGTATTATTTGTAGTGTTGTTAGGATCATCTCTCTATACGACCTAGGTGGCTTCCCATGACACTCATTTATAAATTGGTAGTTCATGTGGTGAAATAACATCTTATATGTTCCCCTAGGGTCTATTTTATTATGGTTTCTCATATTTATATAATTCCCTTCTTTTGATTAGATATTATTGTTTCTACAACCATTTTATCATTTACATTTTATAACTAGGTTAGTTTTTTGAATATATTTAATCGTTGATTTTAGATTAGTTTTTAAAGATGAATGAAAAATAGGAATTAATTATTATACTATGAATAAAAGTCACTCAATTCAAAAAAAAACATAATATTAATTTTGACATATAATAATATACCTATCCTTAATTTGAGTAAATTTTTTATTTGAATGAACAAATGTAATATTTTATATATTTAAAATTAAAAAATGTGCATCTAGGGTTAGAACCATTAAAACTGATTTGAGATAATTGTTATATCACTGCAAACGTGAAAATTTATTAAAGGTTATCATGTATGAATAGTTTAAAATAAATTTTATATTCTGTGTGTTATGAATTTGTGAAAACATGATTTATTAGATTTTATATTATTAAATTAAATGATCCATTTGGTCAAATACAGACAAATAAAATTATATTTTCATGAAACAATTGGAAAATAATCATTCCTTAATTTTGGACATGTTGGAATATACATTACATTAATATGTTGTTCACAATAGAATCCTCTGTCATAATATACATGAAACACATTGATGGGGAACAAAAAATGGTATATGAATAAGAAAACATTTATGTTGAATCCAAATGTAGAAACATTATCCATAAAAATTACCATATTTTTATAAAATATATACCAAAAGAAAAAAGTAAAAATATAAACCTTATTAAGTATATATAAATTGAAAAAGAATAAAAAAATAGAAAAGGATCTTGGATTATCATGAAATCCTTAAATATCAATGTAATAACAAACAACTCATCATTATGTGGTGTTTTAAGGTATTAAAACATTAGGACATGAATTTAAATAAATTTATATATAATAAAACTATTTTTACAATTATCCTGACCTAATTCGTGTTAAATTGACATGAGGTGTATTCCCAATTGTCAAAAATTATTCATGAAACAATTTCCATTTATTTCACAACATGTTGAGGCCATTTTTCTTTTCATATCCGTTTTTTGTAGATTCCTTCATAGTTAATTCAATAATAAAATGATTCTGTTAATTTTTTGGAAACCAACCATTGATTATCATTTAATCGAATACAACATTTGAAATTATAATAGATGATAATTTTTTTATTATTGAAAGAAAATAAGTGGTATTTTACTATTTTTTTCCCATTTATCCACATCCATTTAATTTTAATTCATAAAAAATAACATTTTTGTAATTTTGAAAAATAATAGACTGGATTGATGTGTGGTAACATCAAACATTTCAAATATTAAACATAAAATTTCCATGGATTTAACTGTAATATAAGGTCATTTAATAGGTTATGACCCTCAGAATAATTTTTTAAGAACATTAACGTATATTAAAATTGTGTGTTCATTCATTATGACCAAACAACACATCATATTAATATGCAATATATCGATTATTTACAAAAATTTTCATCCTAATGAGATATAACTTAATCAATTTTGACAAACTTTAATACCAATATTTGTTAAATTTTTTTCCAATTTTACCTTGTAATTAAGGTTTCATACATACATGTTGTCTATTTGTACACCTATAAAATTAATTGAATATCGTTTCCCAATGTTTTTACATCAATATGAGATAACTTGATCGATTTTTGACCTATATTATAGGTTATTTTAAATTTGAAATGAATAACCTTATAAAAGAGAATATGCACACTGAAATTTTGATAACAGAACTAACAAAACGTGGTGTATAACTACAGATAAGGGGAAATAATAATTTTTTATTCTACCAGGAAAACATATGATGTTAACTTGGTGGTATATTAATATCAAGGTTATCATTGAGAATTATTCTAATGTTTCATGTAAATTTATTAATATTATATTTCATTAATTATTAATAATTATATATTAGTGTTTTTGTAATCTCATAAAATGTATGTTACTCTAAATTAAAATTCCTAAAATTTAACCACATAAGTGAACATGTTAAAAATAATTTATATAAAAAAGATACATTTAAAAAATTCATTATTATATGGTAATTAACCTATACTTCGTACACAAAATATTGATTTCACATTTTTATGATTTTCCTATGGTAACTCAAAAAATTATAAAATTGGTTTTTTATAATTCATTTTGACACTTGTGGAAGGAATATTTTTACATTAAATGTATTTGTTAAATCACATCTTTAACATATATGAATTAGAAAAATAAATAACCTTTTATAAAATTAATAACCCCAAAAATATAATTTCATCTATATTTTGTACACTTATACCACATTATGATAAATTAAATAACAATATAATAAAACTTATGAATGATCAAAAAACATAATCTTAATAAAATAGGATCAACCTAGTAATCAAAAAAATCATAAAAATAATTTCAAACAATTATTCAAAACATGTATCATAGACTCTATGTATATTCTGGATGCTGACAATAATTTAGTTCAACACTACCATTAATGTTCCAACATAATTTATTACGAACCATTAAATCCCAATTCAATTCTAAAATCATTGGGATAATAGTCTTCGATTTT
The DNA here is from genome assembly GCA_963277665.1 of Viscum album. Classification (NCBI taxonomy): domain Eukaryota; kingdom Viridiplantae; phylum Streptophyta; class Magnoliopsida; order Santalales; family Viscaceae; genus Viscum; species Viscum album. The sequence continues at coordinate 558,794,164 of OY728147.1, read as the reverse complement.
ATTGTTATAATTATATAGTATTTTTTTATGGAATGTGAAAATAAAAACTTTTTACCTCATTTTCATACATGGAATTTTCATATTTCATATATTTAACCTATTATAACAAAAAAGTATAATATATTCTGAGAAAATATATCTTTCTCTCCCTCCAAGGTGTTAGTTAAAAAAAATTTAACACTTGTTTTTATTATTGGTATATAGTGGGTTGGGGTTGTTTCGGGAAAACCATGTTATGATTATGTTATGTGGGTAAGACATGTTTTAAGAATTTGATCTCCAATTGATGTTGGTTATTTTATGAAATTTATTTGGTTTTGAATATTTGGGTTATAGGATGTGTTTTACAAGGATCTGTGTGTCCATCACATGGTCTCATATGAAGGTGGATATGCCTTGTGTTGTGGTAGAGTGGGACTGAAAGGTTTAACCTATTGATGATACTAGATAGAGATTGTTCATAAACACTACATCCTGGGTCAAACTAGCATCCTTCATTAGAAATATAAAAACCATAAAATAGCACCAAAATTTAAAAAAAAAATTGTTATTGAAATATTGTGACATGTGTCCCTATTTCATCAAGATAACCAAATCAAACCCAACTATAATTCCAATTCATAGATGCATCACCAATCCGACCAATGTAGATATACCTATATCCTTGAAAATAGTAATCAGATTCTCTTTTCAAATAGCCAAATTTCATGAAATGAGTCCTCCAACACGTACAACCCTCCAGAATTGCTGTAAAATATATGATAGGAATGAAGATTCTGAATACCTTTCATGCTCAATATCCATTGAAATGTGCATCCACCTTTATATCATGAACCAACACCACCCTAATCTACAGTCATCCATTCACACAAACTCCACTCATGGAAGAACAATGACCCTTCGTATTTCAACACTCCCAAATAAAATCTATGTCCATCATGGATCAATTATGAACGTAAAGATGAACTATGAGATACATATCACATTTAATGTTTTGTTTTAAAAAAGGGACTCAATTCCATTATATAATAATATAAATGGTACCAAGAACCAAATGAAATAACATAACAATAATATATTGTTTTCATATAACCCATGGAATTTGAAAAAAATAGAATAAAATTCTTATTATAGCCACTAGGAAGATGGTGTATGATGAAATTAGCATTGATGAACACTAATATTGTTACGTTGCTTTAAATGAATAAAAATTATTAAAAAATAGTTCAATTTTAAATTGTATGATTCTATATAGCTTCAATTACATCCCTTTTCAACACTATACACATAATGTAGATACATTATTCTATCAGGAGGATAGATCCACATCCAATCACTACTGAAATAAATTGATCACTAAAAAACAAATATAATTTTTTTCCTTGATAAATTTGATACATTTTATCATGTGAGGACATGGAAATCACATTTAAATTCCATTAAAATATATATACTTCCGAAACTCTACCCAATAAAATCTTATTTCAATTTTAGGCAGAATATTTACTTTTGAGAAAAGGATTTGTTGTTTGCAAGAAACATCTTATAGATTATTTAGTGCCCCACCAAACATGATATATCATTGGTTTTCTTTTTTTCTTATAGAATATTATAATCATAGGAAATTATTATAATCATGTTATTTTCCCTTGAACATGGTTCACATGACCATTACGTACCACCTACAGTTATTCCACATTCATTAATAGTAGTTTTTCATCATGTATTATATAAAAAACATCACCAAGAATATGTTCTATCTAAACTAAGATAAAAAATATTTATAAAAATAATTTAACTTAATTCCACTATTTTTCAATTTAAGAAATTATTGTCAAAAAAATAAATAATTTAAAATTATAAAAAAAAACTATTATGATAATAATAATAATAATAATTAGTAAATAGAATTTATAATATAATCATTTTATGGTTCTTCAAATTCCAAATACAACATATTATGAAATTATTATCATAGAAAATTAGAATATAACAAAAAATGAATCATGATAAATTTATAAGTCATAATTTCTATAAACAGGTTCAAATAATAAATCTAGAAATAATATCAATAACTAATTTTAATAGGTGGGTAGTGAAATAAAATTATTTCTTAGAGAGTGAATTATTTTCAAAAAAGAAAATTACATATTAGAAAAACTAAATGATATAAATTTATATGATATTAAACAAATGGTATTAAAAAAAATAAATTATCTGATAAAATATATGTATAATTTATGTAATAGTAATGAAAAAATATTAATAAACCATGTTTTTAAGGATATTTTAAATTTATATGTTCTAAATAATTATAAATTAAAGGTATAATATATGAATTATGGAATCATCTACCATTGTACACAATGTCTAATTGATGAGGATAAATTTATTTCACAAAAATGAAAAATTACATATAAAAAAATATAATGAAATAAAATGAATTATGTATTGAATCATATTTTGGAAATAATTACCACTATATTTAGAGTCTTCTGGGAAACTATTGGCCAAAAATAAATCTCACATGATATTTATATCATATTATCCTTCATGTTATTATTTAAATTATATATATATGAATAATACATGACATAACAAAGAATGATAGAGGAACTATATCATTCTTGTATTCACCACCATACCTTAAATACATTCAATTAAACAGAGAATGTGAAAATTTAATAATTTATAAATTAATTTAAAAAAACAAATAATAAAAATGATCATTTTTTCAACAAAATATATATATATTGACTTTGAATTATAATGATATGATATTATTACTATGAAAATCAATTATAAACATAATATTTACAAATATATGAATTTTTTTCAATAAAAAATATTTGTGTAATATAATTTTTTAATTGATAAAGATGATATATAATTGTGAACTGTGTTTTTCAAGTCTAGAAAACATGTATTCAAATTCCTACATAATTCTTGTAAAATGACTATATCTTATTTCATCGATCATGAATCAAATTTACTTTTATAATATTTACATCCCCCTAATTATCATTAATAATTATATAATATATATTCTATAATTATTTTCTTGTAGGATAACCTGGTCGATGTGAATTTGAAAGTCACAATTCCGTGGTTTATAATGGAATTACAATTAAAAAACTATTAAATATATTTATATTGTGAATGTAGTCAAAATATTCAAACAAAATTTATATAAAAAATAATATGTATTCTACTAATTAGAAGGAAATTCATCTTAAGAACTAGATATATTGGACCCTACCTCCGATTTTTCCCATACAGAGCTAGTAATGATATTAGTGATGAAATAACACCCAAAAAACAGTCCATTAAAAAATATTTTTGACAAAACACCGAAGGTGTAAAATACTAATAAATGGGAAGTGTTACCCTCTAATAGTTGAGAAATAATAGAGATAATATTTAAACATCAAAAAACTAAATAAAATTTAATGTAATTAATGATACCAATTACATTCTTGAAATTTCATGAAAGGCATGTTGATATGAATAGTAACACAAACTCCTAAAAAGGAAGGCATCAAATTTTACTAGAAAACAAAAAATACACATGAACTACTATTAGGGAATGATTTATGAATCCCAATATCGATCCGACTCTTCATAAAATTAAAAAAAGTGATTATATACAATGGTAATGATTAACATAAATAATTAGTATAACCCCTATACTTCATGTATTTCTTGACGTGGAAAAAGAATACTAAAGCCCAATTTGTAAAAAATGAAACTAAATCATCACCTAAACATGTTTATTATTATTTCCACATTATAACTATAGATAACTGACCATGAATCAAATAAATGTATCAATATAATATATTACTTGATATCAAATTATGGAACTTCTCTATAGCATCCCCTATAGTTTTCTACATTACCCTACCGATACACGTCATAATCCATCTTTCACAAAAATTAAGCCAGAATGAAGACACTTTGGATAATGTAATATTTAATTAATTCGATTATTCATAAGATAACCTCATCAAATCATATTTACCTCATTCATCAGATCATATCATCATCTCAACGAAATATCCATATAGTTACTGAGTAGTATCTGGGACCCACAATAACTTGTATGTTGTGTATTATAACACGTTTCATCATAACATAAACATTAATTTCCTATAAACCACATTAGAATAATATATTTTGATAAATATATGGGTGAAATAAAAAAATAAATCACATAATTATAAATAAATATATGGAGAATTATAAACCCAATAAAAACAATAAGAAACACTACCACAATAAGATTATGGGGACAGATGTGGTAGTCATCCATCCCTTCGACATTAAAATGGATAGTGGTGACAAAAACCTCCAAGAGTCCACTGAGTTATAATCAACATGGTTAGGTTAACATATGAAATAACAAAACCTAAACGATATAAATATATCTCATGACCACACTATAGTAGACTATGTATAGTAAGACTCATCGTCTACTAACATTGCATAGATGTCCTACCTCAAACCGAGAAGGAAATGTTATCAAATTCTCAACAAAGAATCATAATATAAATAAATTATTATTTATTTAATCATTGATTAACAATCACCATTATTTTTAAAATATTATCATTTTCTTCTTAATATATAACGTCCAAAACACTATTTATTATTTTCTAGTATTCATAATTATACAATCATTATAAGGATGCATCAAGATCCTAACTCATTATTTCACTAATTCTTCTACAGTTTTTAAACTGATGGGTACTATATGACTCATCCTATGATATCTCATTATTGATGCACTCCCATTATAGAGTAACAATCCTTGAAACATATGTCAAAGAAGCTTATGGGTACTATAGGACTCATCCTATAATATCTCATTATTGATGCACTTGGTCATCCAAACCCACTATCATTATCCTAACTAGAACCCCATCAAACCATCACATGCTAAGACATCCATACTGATTATTACAACAAAAAACCCATCATTATATCAAATCATGGATCATAATCAACAAAACATAAATACATATAAAATGTATTATCCCAAACATAATTTCTGGGGAATCTATTTCCAATACAAAAAACAAATTCGAGCCATTATCAAACAGTGCTAGGGTCACATAGAAAAAATATACAATTTACGAAATCCTGAGTTTTATATTACTATCATTAAACAACTGATATATAATAATTATATTCCCAGAGGTATAGTTATAAAAACTACCAACATTAAATATTATTTATTCCATCTATCATATTACCGTAGATTTTTTTATATCAATAATATCTATGATAATTATTTCAATAATAAACTATTATTATAATTGAATAACTATAGGTATTAATATATTATTTAATTTCCAACAATATCAAAAATTCAGAAAAACATTAAAAACATATAAAACAATATTTTGTATTTCTATTCGATGTCAAAATACATATCTCAATATCAAGTGATCACACGTCCCAAAATAGTCATTAATAAACATAAACATTTCAAATTTTATAATACTTCTAGTTCATAGTATTTAATTAAATGCCAATATACATTAATATTCAAAGTTAATAAGAATATTCATAAACATGAAAAAATATTCATAAGAAAATAATACTCACAATGGAATAAGTATGAAATAATTTATTTTTCACAATTTATCTATTTTGTTTATCAATTTATCCAATTAATGTACCAACAACCATAATTTATTATTCGGAAATACATTTCCCATATTTATTTTAAAATATAAAAATAAAATTAAAAATAACCCTTATTGATATTAATTTAGTATTTCAACACTTTGTATCCTATGATTATTTACTTACCTATCATCAATAACTAGAGATTATTCACAATTACTCTACAACATAAAATTAGATATGTTATTTCTTCCCATATTCCATTATCAAATCAGGAATTATTATCAACTTCATTTTATAATATAATAAACTCATTTATTTAAATATCAATAGAAATATTTAATACTCTTCTGTCTCCCAGAAAATGAATATTTCAAAATCAAATTTCATAAATTATTATAATATTTATCTTCCTTATATGATTGAAATTATATTATAATTATTGAAATAAAAATATATCTCCAACAAAATTACATAACATGAAATTAATCATTAATCATTTATAATATCAATATTATCATTAATTAATTACTTTGGAGAATATTTTCCATATTACGATTTGAATATTGTTAAAAAAATTACAAATTGAGGAATGTTAATTATAATAACATCTCTTTTGGAAATTATAATGTAGGGAGAAGTTTCAATAATATAATATAATTATTAAAAATTTAAGAATTATTCACACAAGAATGAAATATTAGAGTTCAAACTCCATCTTTTGAAAGACCACAAATATTCGAAAGTCTATCTAAAAAAATTATTCATAAAAAAACGTCTATCATGTCTAAAAAACCTCAAAACGTTGTAAAAGTGTAACTTATTAACATAAAAAAATATGAACTAATTGGAGAAGTCATTGATGGATGAAATTAGTATTTTTAACATGATGCATTTGATTCTCCTGAAATCATAGTTGGAGTGAAGAAGTGACAGATAAATTTTCAACAAATGACGGTATTAAAAACACATCATTATTAAAATTCAATGTGTGGAGACACAATCCAACAGAAAATAAAGAAACTCCCTAGTATCTCAAAAACTATGGAAATTGGTTGAACACTAAAATCAATGAGTCATATATGAATAAATAGAGGTTAAGGAAACCTAAATCTGCTATCAATAAACAAATAAATTTACATATGTATTTACCCATTCAATATTCGTAATATCCACATGGGTGGAAAATCATTTCAACCATTTCAAATAAACATTAATGGAACCACTTCCTGTAAAATATCCCTGAAATATGATATTATGATAATTGTGGTACATGAGCATGACGACCTCAAAATGGAATCAAATACAATGTGGGGGACATCTAGAATCAATTTTGACCCATCCATGGTAGTTAGAGTGGTTTGGAAGGTCATCTTGGCCCTGTACATTTAAGAGATGTGGAATCTACAAGAATTGCTCCCAGCCCCATGAAAACTGAAGCCTTTCTTCATGGCCATTTTAGACTCCTATCTTCAATGCATCAAGAAAAAACATTCCTTATTTGATTTTGTAGACTTTGGTGAACCAATGGCATAAGAATCCTCAAAATAGACAGCACTATGACCTCATCATGGGAGTAATGGTGTTTATAAAAGATAAAAAAATAATTATTTTTATCCCCATAAATAATGATTAACCCATAATGTAATTACATTGATATTTTACATACTTACACCAAAAAATTATTTTCAGAATTTATAAGAAAAAATTAAAATTGCATTTAGAAATAATTTTTTTACAATTTTTTTATCATGAATGGGTATCAATTACTTTATGATGAAATTTTAAAATTTTCAACATTTTTAAATGAAAATAGGCATGATAAATAACATCATAAATAGTATCATTCAGACATTTTAGATATCTGAAAGCTCACTGATAAAAAATAAAATGGTTTTCAAGAAAAAAACAATCCAACTTCGAAGTTGGATTACCACATAAAAAATATTAATAAACTATAAAATACAGATGAAATAAAAAATAAATAAATAAATTAGTTATGGTAGAAAATAATGATTCATGGAAAAATAAAAATTAATGTTTTACTCAAAATATTTGAATGATTTCAACAAAACAAGTATATTGATTGATAAAAACCCACAAAATTTAATAAATAGAGCACAAAAAAATAACAATTTAAATGTATATGATAGAATATTTGTAAAAAGTATCATTTAAAAAATAATATCTAAAACACAAATAAATCATCTCCCATTATAGGTTATATAATGTCGCTCAAACCGTGGAAAATATGATGTCTCACGGTATGATGCCTTTTATAACATTTATGTTGTATGTTTAATAATTTTATGGATTATTCAGAGTAAAAATCATAAAAAACTAATTAATTTTTTAAAAAATAGAAATTATTAGGATCGAGTAAGGATACAAATATAGTTCTCATTTTAATATGTTATCATCCAAACCAAAATCATACATATCCTTTAAAATCTTCCAAGTGGGTACAATTATAATTGAGTGGTTATCTATTTTTGGAATCCTCATACAATATAAAAAAGGCCTATATGATTTATTTGTTAGGGCACATGGCTGCATCAATATAAATTTATAATTTTATACATCAAAATATAAAAAAAAATTAGAATGAATCATGATTTCAATCATGTATCATTTTAAGATAAGTTATGGGGTTATATTATTCAGCCTTAAATGATATTTTCAATGTATATCACTCCATCAGATGTTTTGAAGGATGTAGTTTGGATTAAGAATGTCTTCCTAAACATTGTTTGGTACTTATAATTTTGGGAGTTGTGGAGTTATACAATAATATATATAAATCAATTTTTCTATCCATGTAGTCCTAGTCTCAACAGGTGAAAAAACATCAAAACATTCTGAATTTCCCCACATACAAAGAAAAATTGAGGTCTACTATGACAATAATTTATTGATTTATCTAAAAAGGGGGACATAAATCCAAATACAATAACAACATGTACTATTTTCATTTCTACAATAAATTAATGATTTTTTAATCCATAAATATATTAAAATATTTCTTTCAAACTTTTAGACCACATTGTACATTTGATTGATATTCATCCATTTTAGGGATTTGAGAAATTGATCATCGTTCATTGTCCTACACTTTTATGATAATTTGATGTTTTTTAGATTTTGACCATTTGAACACTATTTTTAAAAATAAATCTATTCCGATATATCAAAAATATACTGATGATTATGATCCATCTTATTCATGAAAATTTGTGATCAATATATAGGTTTTAACCCAATTATTCACATTTTTAATAACTTTTAAAATAAATAATGAACATTTTTTTCAGACATTCTGACGACACTTCATGTCTGATTTACATGTCTTTCAAACATACACAATATAAATTAATCATGTTAAATTTCCTTATTTTTAATAATTAAACAAATTCCAATTGAGAGGTTGTATAACATTGAGTCATCATTTTTTACATTGAAATAAATAAAAGCATCCGTTTAGTCATTTTGATCAAACTAAATTTCATATTAATGTTTTTGAATTCTTTTATTATCATCACTAAATGATGATCTTTAACCTTTTATTAAATGTAAATATATGGTTATTTTTTATGTATTGAAAGTAACGACACTATTTTTTACTTATAATGATTTATAATATATTAAATAATATTTTTGGAGCTAAGTTTTAAATTAGAGGAAAATTTCAAAACATGGGTATTCTATTTATTTATATTATAAAAATAGTAAAATCAATATATGGAAAACTGTAGTGCCCAGATCAGTGTGAATCACTGAGAGGGGGAGGGGGTGAATCAGTGATCCCTTGAAACTTTTTACTAATTGATTCTTAATCAATTAAACCTCTATGGCTGGTTAAAGCCTCGATCCACTCTTCTTGTATCTCTCAACCTTTCCCGAATGATGCAGTAATGAAAAGGCACAGGACACAAGGATTTACAAGGTTCGGCACCAAAGGCCTACATCCTTGCCATGCTCTCCCAGCATGGATTCTCCATTATAACCTGTTAAAATTACAATGGTCGATACAGAGTCCCACTGTATCTCTCCTGAGTCCCACAGGACGGTCTTTATACTGCGTCACACAGTGTTACCAGAGTCCCACTGGCCTGCTCCAGAATCCCACTGAAGACTTCTTCTCCCTGAGCCCCACAGGGTCTTCTCATGGCTCCTCGAGTCACACGAGTAGCTCTTCTTCTCTTTAAGGTCTTCAAGTAACTTCAGCAGCCTGGGATAAAGGCTGCTGGCCTTGCTCTTCTCTTCTGATCACTTGTGGTTGATCAGGGCTTCTCGTCTAGCTCAGGCTTTATCTCCTTCTTCAGGATGACCTGGCTTCTCTCTCCAACTACTGAATGCTCAGACAACTGATATCTTTTTCTTCAGTCTGGTCTAGTCTCAACTCACTTCAATTTCATGCACTGAGTGCATGGCAACTCTGAATCCTCATGCACCGATTGCATGGCTTCTCAAATTCTTCAAGATCTTCTGTCTTGGAGAACTCAACTGCACACAACCATATTTGGCTTTATTCACATGTTCATGTGCATGCATGCATGCATACACTTTCCTGTTCTTCCTCTTGGTGCAGATAACCCTCAAAGGGTGTAACACTTTTAGCACACACCTTCTCACTAAACTTCACACACTTTATCCAATTTGTTTACACACTTAGAGTGTGTTCTACTTTAGTGTGGGTCACTCCTTATTTCTTCTAAGTGTATACACACTTCTTAGTGCACACACTTAGGTTCGGCCACTTCTTTAATTTGCACACAATTGTTTCACTTTAGCACACACATGAGTTGGCCTCCTCCTCTTCTTGTTGCACACACACACTTTAGTGTTCTTTTAGTTTGTTCTTCAAGGTGTGCACACACAAGGCTACGGCCTTCCTTGTTCACTTTGCACACAAGGCACTAAGGCCTCGACCTTCCTCTTGTTTTGCACACACACAAATGTGGTGTCCTTCCACTACTCCTTGCACACAACCCGTAGGTGTGCACTCACTTGGCTAGGGTGTATTATCCTTAAGCACACACACTCAAGGTGTGTAATTCACATCACCCGAACACCTACTGCCCTTCTATGCACTTAGCACACACACAAGGGGAAATGTGGCTACGGCCTTCTTGACTTCTTCTTGCACACACAAGGTGTGTCTTCACTTGGTGCACACACAAGGTCACAACCCTCGGCCTCCAACTTTTACTTTTCACACACAAGATTCAAAGCCACTACCGCGCAAGGATGCTACTGCTTTGGGTCGTTCAAGGGTATCACCCGCGGGCTTCAACCAAGGGCGCGCAAGGGGTGCGTCCTCTTCTTCTTCAACAGCCGCACAAGCCTCGGGTGCAAGGCGTCTCAGCCGCGGGGGCTTCTGTCGCACAGGGTATGGAAACCACGGGCGCGCAAGCCACGGGTGTAAAGTACAACACCACGGGCTCTTCCTCCTGTCGCGCAAATTCGCGAACAGAGAGGGTGACAACCTCGGGCGCGCAAGGAAGCGGCGGCCCTTAGTACTTCCTGCTGCGCAAAGATTAGCGTGCAGGGGACTTCACCTCTTCTTCTTTCGCGCAAGGAGTGCGCAAAAGGAACTCAGATGCGCAAGATACTTGCACGGGGCTTCAAACTCTTCGCGAGGCAGAGCACTCACGGGTCTTAAAAAATTCAGCACATCAGCAGCCTCTTCTCGAGGGCTAGGCCTCATTTATATAGGCAGAGGAGAGGCGGTTCTATCCGCGTGAAATAACTTCAAACTCCCTAGATCTTCGGATCTTCAAAAATATTTCCAAATCTTGTTTTTTATTCTCGGTTTCACGCGGTCTCCCTTTATTTTTTGTTCCTCTACGTGCATGCGACTCATAACGCATGCACAGCCTTCGGTTTAGGCTCATCCCATGCAAAAACACCAACTTCTTGGCCTCGGCAGCTTCTCTTGCCTCGGCCTCAACCGAAATCCTCCAAACATTGCATGCATGGTCATTTTTAGGCATGATCCTGTTCGTTATGGCCAGACGAGCACCATGGAGGTCTCGGTTTGCTCGGAGGTGGCCGGATGCTCGAAAACAGGTGGTCGGATGGCCTCTGGTTCAGCGGGGACGTCGCGGGTGCCTCGTTCGAGCTCGAGGAAGGAGATGAGCCGGGAGCCGTCGGATCAGATCTTCAACGGCCTGGATCAGATCGCCTCGCCGCGGGATTAGATGAGCGGCTCGGATCGGGCGTGCGATGAGATGGACGGCCAGAATTCATTCCCGGTGAATTTTCCGCGTCCCACATCGAAACGGGGCGCGGTTTTTCCGCGGTTTATCAAATAAGTGCTGCCGCCATATGCTCAGTTGAATCTCCTCCCCTCTCGGTGCCACCCCGCACTGAGTTCTCTATGCGGGCGCGCTCTGCGCCCACTATGCTCCCTGCGGGCGCGCCACTGGCGCCCACTATGCACAATGTGATACTCGCGGGTGCGCTCATGCGCCCCTGCCGCGCTCCTCCGGGCGTGCCCCAGGCGCCCATGCGGTGTCCTATGGGTGCGCCATGCCGCCCTGGCTCGCCCCACGGGTTCCCCCGGGCGTGGTGCCCTAGTTCCCATGCCTTGGGGTTGAACCCTCAAGGTGCCTTGGCTGGCCAATTTTTTGGCAAAGGACAGTACAAGTACTTTGTCTAAAAACAAGTTTCTCCTCCATATAAAATATGCCAATTGCCAAGTGCCACTTCTTTAAGCCATCTTCCTTTCTTCTTCTTCTTAAGAATTCCATCATTTCTCCTCTCATATGATCTCTACTTAGGATATGGAATTCCCAAGGTTTCTTCTTAATCTTCTTCATCTCCTCTTCCATATGTGTTCAATACTTAGGAGGGACTTCTTCAACTGAATCTCATAAATCACACATGTTCTTCAACATTCTTCATTGATCAAATCAGAGATCAATTGGATCTTCTTCACATTCACATGCACTAAGTGTTAGTGCATGGACTTCTTCAGCTCACTTCATCCACTTAGTAATTGTGGATGGATCTTCTTCAACTCCTCATGCATTGTCACTACAATGCATGGTCTTCAAACAATGTTGTGACATTGTATCATAAGGATACAAGTTCTTTGAACTTAAAGATCAGCTTAACAATAGTCTGATTTCCATGGAGAATGTTTCAACCACAATTTCCAATACCACTTAGTGAATCTCCTAAGCGACATGCATCTTAGTACCATGGACATTCTCCTTTACCACCATCACCATCACATCCTTTGACATTCACATCTTGACTCCTTGACATCCATTAATTCTAAGACAACAACATGTCTCATTGACAACAAATGCAACACAATGCACTTCAATCTCCCCCTTTGTATTTGTTGTCAATACACTCTTTCAGCACATATGAATGGGTCAATATGTGTGCCAATATTTTCTCCCCCTTATTGGCAATCAAATGCAAAGGTGTGGTGTGGTTCACTTTCAAAAATATCTTCCTCCATTGGAATAGCATCTTCTTGAAAAATCACTAAGAGAGGGATGATGCCACATGTTCTCTTTAGCAATGAACCTTTAGTAAATCAACTCTAAGTCTACTTGGGCTAACCCGGTGTAGAAAACAAGAGTGATGTAACCATGGAACTCAATGCTGTCCACATTCACTGTAAACATGTGAGATCATGCTAAGGGGTTCAGATATTCAATGAATTGCTAAATCCTGCACATACAAAACTCATTAGAAAGTTCAGTGCAAAGATAAAGCTCCCCCTTTCATCTACTTTCTCAAGATGATATTAATTTCAGAACATCATCTTCTCCAGATTGGCTCCCCCTCAAGGGGTGCACTCCATTCTGTCCAAACCATCCTCCAGTTGAAAATGATCATCATCTTCAATTCCCTGCACTTTTAGCACATGTAAATACAAGTGATTAGGGAATAAGATGGAACCTCCTTGGTTCATCAATGTGAACAACAAGGTTGATAAGATTCTCTCAACCGAGATGTCCCATTTTCACCAGTCTTCACACTTGCACATTTGATCTTCAATGACGATTGTGCTGGTGTGGATCTCAATACATCTTCATGTGAAATTTTCTTCTTCCCTTTTTCCTTAGCAATTTCCAGAACTTCATCTTCAGCTCTCTGTAGATCTTTGGCAAGTTGCAACTGATTTTTCCATATGACTAGTAAGTCACTTGAAAGTGTGGCCTCAGTTCTGGATATTCCACATGGTTCCTTTGATTTTGTCAAGCTACCTCTCTTAGGCAACTTGTTTTCAATCAATCCCTTCTGCTTCTTTTGGATTGATTGTCTGTTTGAGTTCAGTTGGCTTCTATTGATTTCCATGGCTTCTTTACAAAGATCCATGGTATGACCATTCCTTCCACAGTAGAAGCACTTATTCTTGGTGGTCCTTCTGGATGACTCACCCTTCTTGGATTTAGAATCCAAGGACTTCTCTTCATTTCTCAATCTCTTCTTGGGAGCATTTTCAATTTTCTTCTTGCTTCCCAAGGATTCTTTCTGAGCCAGGTTCTGTGATCTTTTCTTCTTTTGAGCTCTGGATACAGTTGGAGATTGACATGTATCTATTTTACCACTTTTGCAACCATCCCAGATGTTGTCAAGTAATCCAAATCTATTTGCAGTAAACAGATGTCTCTGGACCTGTGGATGTTGCTTCCTTCCTTCTGGCTTGCTCCCCCTAGGCATGGGCTTCCTCTCTGCTTTGGCATTCAGTGGATTGTACCAACAATCCTTTGCACAATGCCCATACTTGTTACAACACCAGCATTGTCCCACAAATCTTGACCTTTTCGGTCCTTCTGATTGTAGGGTACTTTTCTTGACCTGTTGTGCTGTTTCAGGAGAGCTCTGCTTCTTTACTGTCTTCATCCATATTTGTTTGGAATTATTCTTCCATCCTGCACTTTTTGTGGAAACACAATTAGAAGCATCAGTACAAGATGGTATGGATGGTACCTTCTTTCTAGAAGATGTTTCACTTTTATTAGAGGATGTCTTTCTCTTAGAATCATCCTGCTCAAAGCATACTTGAGTAGAAACATGTCTTCTACCAGCTGACTGGGAGGTTTCAGCTTTGGGTGATTGCAGATTTGTCAATATCACCTCTAGTTCTAAGTACTTAATGTTAAGGGAGTTCTTCTCATCCTCAACAGCTCTTAGCTTTCCTTCCCAACTTTCTTTCAGTTGATTCATCTGGTCATCATGCACGGTCTCCAATTCAAGCAATGAATTGTCAAGCTCCTTCACCCTTTTTGCTTTGTCTTCAAGTTGAGCATCTTTGACAACCATTGAAACTCTGTGTCTCTTTTCCAGTGCATGGACAACATCTTTGACTATTATCATAAATAATTCTTTCTCAGAAAGGCTTCTTTGCAATTCTTCAACAGTGTCTTCATACATTTCATTGCAAAGGGAAATTGTTTCATCTTTGGCTTTCACTAGCTTTCTGAGAGTGTTGGATATGCCAACCCTTTTAGCCAGCTGATCTTCCATTGCATTGGATTCTTCTTCTAGCTGTAATTTTTCTTCTCGAAGATCATGGATGCCTGTAACTATACACTTTTCCACTTCCATGGGAACTGTCTTCTGAAGATATGTGAGTGCACTCTGAAGATCATTCATTGTTTCAACTTCATCACAGCTAGGACAGGATTTCTTCATCTTCCTGGCATGTTTCTTCTTTCTATTTTTCTGAGTCTTGGCAGATATCTCCATTTGAGGCTGGTCGCTCGTTTCCTCAAATCTGCACTTCATAAAGACTCCCTTGGATCTTTTAGAGGTAACCTCCCTCTGATACCAATTGTAGTGCCCAGATCAGTGTGAATCACTGAGAGGGGGAGGGGGTGAATCAGTGATCCCTTAAAACTTTTTACTAATTGATTCTTAATAAATTAAACCTCTATGGCTGGTTAAAGCCTCGATCCACTCTTCTTGTATCTCTCAACCTTTCCCGAATGATGCAGTAATGAAAAGGCACAGGACACAAGGATTTACAAGGTTCGGCACCAAAGGCCTACATCCTTGTCATGCTCTCCCAGCATGGATTCTCCATTATAACCTGTTAAAATTAAAATGGTCGATACAGAGTCCCACTGTATCTCTCCTGAGTCCCACAGGGTCTTCTCCTGGCTCCTCGAGTGACACGAGTAGCTCTTCTTCTCTTTAAGGTCTTCAAGTAACTTCAGCAGCCTGGGATAAAGGCTGCTGGCCTTGCTCTTCTCTTCTGATCACTTGTGGTTGATCAGGGCTTCTCGTCTAGCTCAGGCTTTATCTCCTTCTTCAGGATGACCTGGCTTCTCTCTCCAACTACTGAATGCTCAGACAACTGATAACTTTATCTTCAGTCTGGTCCAGTCTCAACTCGCTTCAACTTCATGCACTGAGTGCATGGCAACTCTGAATCCTCATGCACTGATTGCATGGCTTCTCAAATTCTTCAAGATCTTCTGTCTTGGACAACTCAACTGCACACAACCAGATTTGTCTTTATTCACGTGTGCATGTGCATGCATGCATGCATACACTTTCCTGTTCTTCCTCTTGGTGCAGATAACTGTTTCGGTGCGGATGTGCGTCGGGTTACGCTGTTCCGCCAGGACGCGTTCGCGCGTGCACCCGTCAACCCGAGGGGATGGGCGCGCGGCTTGTGGTCCCGCAGTCCCGCTTTCCAAGGGCGGGCGGCATCCGTCCCTTATTCAGGGGCGTCTGCTCCTTGATCGAAACCGGGATGATGGGATGTCGGCTTCTCCTTCCTTGGACGTCTCCTCGGAACTTGTCGCCTAATCCGGGTCTCCCTCATAGACTTAAGAATGTTCGTGAATCTCGTTCCCGGCGCCATATCTTCATGGACACCGGTTAATTACGCTGCTTCCGCCCGGACGTTCCAAGGAGTCTGGGCGGGGCAGCAACCTGCGGTGAGAAGGCCGGGTGGCTCTGGGTGCTGGGGGGGTGTCGTAACACTGCGGCTCTGCACGTCTGTCTTCCGTCCCTAATAGGGCTTCTCGAAGGCACGATGGCCTGAGGCATCCCGTACTAGGTGCGGGGAACTGTGTCACCTGAGGTTTTCCTCAGCTTCCCGTGTTTAACACGGGGTATGCCGCGAGTTTAACGTCCAGCGGGGACGGCATCGGACCGATCAACACGAAAAGTGGATCAGATGACGGAACCCCTTGCGGGGAACCTCCGACGCTGGGGCCAGCACATGGGCGGCTTCCCAAGTAACGTGGAGTGGAGTGAAGTGGCATGACCCCACCGGGATGTGGCGGCCCGGGTAAGGATCAGGATGGATGATGGAGTAAAGAGCTTGGACCCCAGGGGGGCTTCCTACGTACCGCGCGTTAACACGGATCAAAGTCAACGTAGTTCGGGCATACAGTTTAACGTCATGCTGGACGTCGGCAGGCCGACTCACGAAGAGGTCGAGGCCGCCGGGCGGAGGATTGAACCGAACCACCTCGCACGGAGGGGGATGGAACGGCCGGGTGGATCACAGTTTCACGTCATGCTGGACGATAAAAGGGGAAATGGAAAAGGGGGGCTGTGGGGAGACACCGTGGAGATACACACGGGCAGCCTCCCACAGGGGCGGATTCATAGGTGAATCAACGCAAGCGTGAACCCTGGAGGGGTCCACTGATGGACGAACGGACGTAAATACGACCGGGACGACCAGGTGGTGGGCTTGGACCTCAGGGAGGCTTCCTACGTACCCTGTATAGAAGACAGGGATCAAAGTCCACGTAGTTCATTCTGTCAGGACTTACGCACTTGGGGCAGCCCGGATACTGCAAAACTCAGTTGGAAGGGACTTGGACCGAAAGCAAAAGACACCTCGATCCCAGTCAGACCCTCTACTGGCTTCGGCAGTGGGGAGGTGCAATGGAGATACACATGTGCAGCCTCCCACGAGAAACTAGGGGTTTGTAATACCCTGCCCCCGTAGGGAAAAGCCACTCCCATTAAATCGTCCCAAAAGGGGGACAATCCCGACATCCCTGCAGAGACGAGCGGGTGGGGGCCACGTCCAAACCGGGGGAGACCCTGCGTGTGGAGCACGGGATCAGGTTGCGGACGGTTTAGCGTCTTGCCAGACGAAGTACAGTTTAACGTCATGTGTTGAGGACGAGGCACTTGGCAGTTTAACGTCTTGCAGCACGGACGATGGGGGCTAGGCAGTTTAACGTCGTGCAGCTTGGACGGGTGTGCAGTTTAACGTCATGCTGGGCATAGGTTGCCGGACGAAGCACTTGGCAGTTTAACGCCTTGCAGCGCGGACGATGTACAGTTTAACGTCGTGCAGGACGTATATGCAGTTTAACGTCATGCTGGACGAGTATGCAGTTTAACGTCATGCTGGACATAGGTGCGTGTCACTTCGCGCAAGCCTGGAGGGCCGCACGGGAAGACAACGCACGGTGCGGGCACCCGGGATGAGAATCATCGGGTGCCACACAGGCGGGTACCCTTAGGAGGTCAACGGGGGCGACCCTGGCAGATTGCGCGCAAAAAGGAAGCTTTGCGCGCAATACTGCGGGCCGGCGCGCAATCGGGACGGCTGGCGCGCAATTGGGCTAGCGCCTTGCGCGCGGATGCTTCAGATTGCTCACACCGGGCTTCGGATAGCGCGCGGGGGCAACGGCTCATTCTCTAATGAATGGCCACTTGAAAGAAGGGGGGGTGCGCGCAATCGGGCCGGATTGCGCGCACCCCGGGGCAATTGCGCGCAAGCGGGTTCTTTTGCGCGCAAAGGCCTTAGGGTGAGTGTTTATTCAAATGAAAGGAGCCAGCAGGGATTGCGCGCGAAGGCGGACCCCGAGGCTTCCTTGCGCGAAAGAAAGGAGGTTACCTGAAGTTCGTCATTGCGCGCGGAAGGGGTTGAATTGCGCGCACGGGAGACGTTTCGACTTCCAGCAACCTTTGAAACGTTGGGGGTCGCCTTGTATTTATAGGCAACCCCGGGCGCGGAATCCAGGGTGCGAGCGCGAAATTCTTCTCGCGGGCGCGGAATCGGGCGCGGCGCGTAAGGGAGGCGCGCGGACCCGAGGCGCGCAGAATTGCGCGCCGAGCCGGCGCATTGCGCGCATCCCGGGGGTTTTCCGCGCGGGACATCCCCGTTGCGCGCGTGCCTCTGAAATTCCGCGCAAGGCCTCCGGGCCCTCCGAAACATCCTTCCGACTCCAAATATGACCTCGCTTTCCGCATCCGGAACTTCGTTTGGGAGCAACGGACTTTTCCGGCGTCTACAAAAGCCCCCCCTCGGAATCTGATCGGCGAGAGGTCGCAACGATCGGGTTCCGAGGGAGACGCCGGAATGCCGAAGTCCTGGGCGGCGCGGGACTTAGGCGCGCAAAAAGGGGCACCGGTCGCGAAATTCGCCGCTGCGGTCGCGCAAAGCGCTTTCCGCGCAGCGCGGGCCCGGCCTCGCCTATAAATAGGGGCGCTGGGTCCCGCGTTCCGTACTCTGGCCTTCCGCGCGATAAGCTCCAAAGCTCTCGTGCGCGAAATGGCCTCTTCCGGTCGCGAAATTCGCCCGATCGGCGCGCAAAACCGTCCGGATTTCGCCTGCTTTTGCGCGAAAACCCGGAACTTTGCGCGACAGTCTTCCCAATTGCGCGCCGTCCACTTGGATTGCGCGCCAACCTTCAAACTTTTCCACCAGCCTCGTCCGATCCCGCACTCTTCATCCCTTAACCCGCACGACTCCCGAAACTTCTGAGATGGCCGCGCACAGAGGAAATGAGGGGGATGCCGCCACTCGCAGAGCTGAGATGGCGACGAACGAGGAGGTTTACGGAGCCAAGGAGATTGTTTCCAACAATCAATCCTTGTTCGACTTACTAACGCCGGCCCAGAAGACATATCCACTGTCGGACAACCTGCCGCTCTGGAACTTCGGCATCCTCGATGAGGTTCCGGTGCCAGGGTTCGAGATTGATGCGCCGCGAACCTGGGTGACTCGGGAGGACGAGCTTCACCGCTATAACATCACCAACAATGGGCATCCTGCCAGGGAAACCAGGCACTTGGATGTCTACGTCCTCAACCCGAGGACGCGAACCATTGATGGGGGTGAGCCTACAGCGGAGAATTCTCCAGCCCCCTACTCGAGCACATACCGTCAGAGTGTCACTGACGACACCAAGGGCTGGCTGAAGGACTGGGACTTGCGATCCGGGGGCAACTTTACCAGTGAATGGGCCTGGGCGTTCTGGGTACGCCACACTTGCGATCACTTCGCAGAGGAGCTGCGGTACATCGGCCTGTTCGAGGCGGTGTGGACGTCGCAGTTCCACTTCTACCAGCAGTCTGAGCTCGGGCCGGAGCTGTTCACTCGCTGGTCCCCGGATACCAACACCTTCCATCTTCACCATGGGGAGGTCGGCGTCGGTCTCTGGGACATCCACTGCATCGGAGGTATCCCGCTGGAGGGCTACCAGTACGATGAGTTCCTGCCACCGAAGAACATCTGGGAGGACAGGTCACGGACTCCCATTCTGACCTGGCATCTTCTTGACCTGGCTACGCAGCGGCTCGGGATCCAAGACTTCCAGAAGGACATAGCCTACAAGGATTGGTTCGGCCAGTTCCTGGAGCATGACCCGGCGGTCAAGATGCCAGGCAGGGGGAAGCGGTGCCCGACCGCAGCTCAGAGGAGCCGGAACGGGTCGTACTGGCGGGTCCTGGAGACGGGCGATTACCGCTCATGGGGGTACCGCGTCATCGAGGCCCGGGACCCGAACGTCCGGTACGCGGCGTTCCTGGCCGCCTTTCTGAGCGGGTGGCTCCTGGCAGTGCGGGATGCGAGGATGGGCGTCCGTCCGGCGACGCTGGCGATGGCGGGCGCCATGGCTGCCAATAAGATGTACAACCTCGGGGTCCCAGTACTGGCGAGGTTGTATGCCATTCTGGGACGCATCTCACGAGGGGGGTCGCCACGAAGGATCTGTGGGCCCTTTCAGTTCTTCCACGGCTGGGTGGCTGCTCACCTTGGTGGGTATACGTTCCCAAATGCCATCAGTCCTCCGGGCAACGGCCTGCGACCCTCCCTGCTGAACATTGCGGGGGTCGCTCCGATGACCCTCAGTGAGGAGGGCGTGAGGGTTCGGATTGGCAATCATGCCAATTTCAACTTCAGCCCGTTCCCCACTCCCGTCGGCCAGATGATCGACAACGGACAGGGCCCGCTGGAGCAGCATGAATACTTCCTGAACATGCGGGGCGGGGTGCTCGTGGCTCGGATCGACGGGAAGGTGATCTGCGAGCCTTACGTGCCGACCCGGTTCGCCAGGCAGTTCGGGTGCCTTCAGCGGATGCCGAAGAGGGTATTCACTGCTGTCCGGGAGGAGACGAACCCCGGCGTCCTTCGCCAGATGTGGCTGATGTTCGTCGCCTTCGGCTCTGGCGACGTCATCACCCTCCCTCCTACCGGAGTTAACGCAGGCTTGGCAACCGAGTACGCCGAACACTGGGCCATCGCGTACCCTGAGGGGCTCTTGCGGAAGCTAGTTCGGCGGCTCGAGGCTACCCGTGCGGAGACCGGGCGTCAAGGAAGGAGGCGAGGCGCCGCCACACGGGGGAGAACGGAGGCGCGCCAAGCAGCGGGGCCGGCGCGAGCAGGGACTTCGGCGGCGGGCGCATCGCAGGCTGCCGCTACGACCTCAGCGCCCAGAGAGGGGGCACATGCGGCGGTCGAGGAGCGGCCCGGGAAGCAGGTGAGACGTCTGCTCGAACCCTCCCACGATGCAGTCTTCCCGGCGCTGTGGTCGGCCTGGATGACCCTGCGGCAGTCACTGGGGACCGACGTCATCTGGCGAAAGATACTCAGAGAAGGAATCTATCTGCCAGAGGTCGGGCGCCTCCAGATCACCGACAGGGTGGACTTCAACCGGCAATATGCATATCTGACGGCCATGGACGAGTACGCGCGCCAACGTGGTCAGCGTGCGGAGCCATCCCTTCTGGTGAAGGTGATGCTCGGTCTCGAGCCCGCTCCGGAACAGATGCCGCCGGAAGAAGATGACAGTAACGACTCCGAGGAGGAGGAGGAGACGGGGGAGGATGAAGGCTCCGAGGGAAGGTCCCATCGGGGGAGCCCACGGGAGAGCGGCGAGGTGGCCGGCTCTGACAACGTTGATGTCACTGAGCTCCTCGAGGTCCGCTTCTATCCCTACTCAACTTGCTTCATCCATTCTCTTATGCAGCTTCTAACCCGTTTCTCCATCCTTCTCAGGAGCACACGGACGTCGGTCAGGCGTCCTCAACAGGAGTAGGAGAGGCGCCAGCAGGACAAGGCGGGGGCCAGGCACCCATTATCGAATTGACAAGCGCTAAGGGGTCCCCTGCTGCAACTGTTCCTGCGGCGACCGGGGTAGCGGAAGATGATGCTCCGAACTCCCGTAAGTCTCCCTACATTACTGCTGGTGCTTGCCATTGACGATCCGTGACTAACCATGGCATGCCCTGCGCAGTGATCTCAACATCGGAGGCTCGTCGGGTTGCCGAACCCGGGCCATCTACGAGTGGACCAGTGGTGGACATGCCGCTTGCTCCGGAACAGGCTTCCCAAACCGAGCCGGCCCCACCAACTGCTGATCAAGGGGCTGCGGGCGTCGGCGGTGCTGCCACCGGAGAGAGGTTGGGGGCTGACGAGGGTGTCAGCGCCGCTGGGGAGAGAGAAGAAGGTTGCCCGGATGTTGGGGAACCTATCCCTCGTGAGGACCTCCCAGGGGCGGACCCTGCAGCAGACCTGCTGGCTGCCTTCCCTGCCTACCGGCCTGCCGACCCAGAGGAGATGGATGACTCGGACGCGGAGGCGGTCGAGGATAGCCGGGTAACGCGACGCAGGGGGTGGAAGTGCATCCAGCGCTTCCTCAAGCGAGACCCATCGGAATGGCTGGGGCGCATGGGATCACTTCAGACCTGGCTGCGCTTCCTGTGTGCCGGGGGAGCTGATGCTCAACGCCTCCATCTGACGGTCCGTGATTTCATGGCCGAGAAGATGCGCGAGAGCCGCCGGCGTGCCGACGTCGCACAAAGTCGGGACATGTCGGAGAGCACGCAGGCGCTCATCGCGGCAGAGCAGGAAGTCCGGCGCCTCGAAGGGCAGGCGGCAGAGAAGGAGGCCTTCGTCGCAGCATGTACCGAGCTTGTGGAGCAACTATCGGCACAACTGATCGACGCTCAGGTACAGCTGACGGAGGCGGGCCAACAGATGGTCACACTCCAAGTCGAGCGGGAGCGTGCACAGGCCAGGATTGACGAACTGCGTGCTGCGACCGCCGACGAGGAGAGGGCACGCAGAGAACGAGAAGCAGCCCTGGAGGCCGCCAGCCAAAGGGTAGCGGCATTAGAAAGACTCATTCAGCACGCTAATCCCTAAGGGCTGTTTTTTGCCATTCCCAGAACATTTGCTTCCGCTACTTAATATTTTGATCCACTTGTATGAATCGCCATATTTATCTGCGTCTTTTGGTTTAACATGCTCAACCACAATTCGTTGTCTTGCGGGAGTGTTAACCAAGCATCAGGCATCCATAATTGGGCCTGGGTTTCTGGAGAAAAGAGGGAGGCCATTCCTGGGAAAGGAGACCTCAGACCTAACCAATGTATCGTCCCCCAACTTGTTCCAACACACGAGCGGGACAACGCTAGGGGCGTTGAGATTTTATCCGAACATAGGGAAATGAGAAAGGGTGAATCGCGTGTCCCGAATCCAGACATCCACAACGATCGGCCTTCCAGGAAATGCCCAAGACGGTAGGCGGACAGTGGATCGACCATAACAACTGCAATAGACGGACCGAAAAAGGCCATCATTCATATTGCAGGAGGCGGACCACATGTCATCATGAATACCGCTTTGGGGTTCCTTCAGACACAAGGGTGGAAAATCCAGATCAACAGGGCATGCGAAGCGTGGGGCGAAGTGACGATTTGTTCGGACAGAATCCAACGCTCTCAAAATTGCGCCACCGTGGGAAAAAGCGTATTGGGCGGATGCACTAATCTGGCCGTGAGTCCCCTCAATTCTCAGACAGCACCTCTCTGACGAGGAAACTGTCGCTTCCCATCATTGCGATGGGGCATCCCGAGCTGAATCGGGGAGAATATCACAACTGCACCACTCTACCCGAAGTCAGGCCAGACGGCCGGCGACGAGGAGGGGCGGGACTTAACGATCCCTGAGGCTGGACCCGAGTCGAAATGCCCGGGCGTTCCTACGTACTCCATCAGGCTGGAGATCAAGCCACACGTAGTTCTGTGAGTGCAGTTTAACGTCATGCAGGACGTAGGACCCCATTTGGGGTAGATCTTAGTTTAGGGTCTTAGAGCTCGGACCATAAGGGCTGGATCTTAGTTTAAGGTCTTAGAGCTCGGACCATAAAGGTGGAGGATCTTAGTTTAAGGTCTTAGAGCTCGGACCATAAGGGCTAGAGGATCTTAGTTTAAGGTCTTAGAGCTCGGACCATAAGGGCTAGATCTTAGTTTAAGGTCTTAGAGCTCGGACCAGAAGGGGAGATCTTAGTTTAAGGTCTTAGAGCTCGGACCATAAAGGGGGGATCTTAGTTTAAGGTCTTAGAGCTCGGACCATAAGGGGAGATCTTAGTTTAAGGTCTTAGAGCTCGGACCATAAAGGGGGGATCTTAGTTTAAGGTCTTAGAGCTCGGACCATAAGGGGAGATCTTAGTTTAAGGTCTTAGAGCTCGGACCATAAGGGGAGATCTTAGTTTAAGGTCTTAGAGCTCGGACCATAAAGGGGGGATCTTAGTTTAAGGTCTTAGAGCTCGGACCATAAGGGGAGATCTTAGTTTAAGGTCTTAGAGCTCGGACCAGAAGGGCTCAAAGCACGCCACATCGTGGTCATATCCCCTGGATATGCGAAGATGCACTGAGGGATAGTGTCAAGAGTGTCGAGGTTTCGCCTGGTCAGAATGGGAGGTGGAAAATGTGAATCATGCGGCCATTCACTCGAGGACCGGGAGCACCGGCGTGACGATATGAGAATACTGCCGACCGTGGCGGAAAAGCAGCATCAACATCGCACCAACCGTTGGTGGAATGAGGCAGCAAACGAGCATCGACCGCTCAATCGCAGGATTTATATCAATTTGCTGCCCGAGGCCATTGGGGGTACCGGCCCGAGTCGGTGGGAGAGCACTGAGGCATTGTGTCCGAACCGTTCACGGGGGCTCCACCCAGGGCGTAGACGATGGGTCCGAATGAAAGGGAGCACGAAGCCTGAAAAGTGGAGGAAACCTGACCAAGCGGATCCTGACCCTCCTGGCAATAAACCAGAGTACTCTTGACACCGGTGGACCATGGCAAGGGGTCGGGGAACACGCCTTGAGGGTGACCTGAATGCGGCGGATTCCCCAGAGAAGGGGGAATCTCTAAGAGGTGGGGGGCTGGACCCGAAGTTTCAAACATCCGGGCATTCCTACGTATCCCATAAGGATGGGAATCAAGCCGCACGTAGTTCTTGAAGCGCGGTGCAACACAATCGGGCACCAGCGCGGGGAAGAGTGCGGGTCTGACCCTCGCACACAAAAGGAGCGGCATTTGATATTTCTTGTTTGTCCTTAAAGATGAATGGTTTTTCTTTGTGCGGCGACATGCCCGTGATTGAGAAATCTCTGGCGTCGCCACAATAATCAAGCCATGGAAGGCATTGATGAATGGCGTGGTCATTAACCAGCGCCCAACATGAGTGTCCCCTGAGGAGGACATCACGATGCAGTGCCGTTTCTCGTCGGGCGGCCAAGACGATCACAGTTTACGGTCGTGTGGTAGGACCAGACAACACAGTTTAAGGTCGTGTGGTTCGGACCATGGAGGAATCCGCTTACCGCGGTACGGCGGACACGGCGGAGGTGGGAGCATACCCAGCCCTGCGGTCACGCACGATTCCAGGAGAAGAGTCTTGGGATGGGGGTCTGCGTATGTCCATCACCCGAGGGGCAGAGATGCTAGCCTCCAGATATACTGGGCCCAGAACGCAATTGTTCGGGCGACTCCCTCCTCCTTATGGGGACGAGGGTCCAGCTACGCATGGCCCTTAGGGAGGATATCTGCATATATCCTTGGTGCTCAGATCATGGGAGCCTCGAACGACATCATTACCCTGGTTGGTCTGCCTAACGTGTAGAGGCGTACCGGAGGTCGGTATGAAGAGAGTGTCAAGATCCCACTACAACGCACAAAGGCGGAGTGTGATGAGGACTGCGCAACCAATGTTCAGAGCCCGAGAGAGCTGACATGGCGATCAAGGACGTTGCTGACGCATTCGCAACACAACATCCGATCGCGTCAGCCTAAGACGGGGCAAGCAAACGAGCATCAACCGCTCAATCGCAGGATTCATATCGATTTGCGGCCCAAGACCCGCCGGTAAATCGACCCGGAGCGGTGGGAGAGCACTGAGGCATCGTACCCAAACCGCTAACGAGGATCCCTTTGAGTGAAGGCTCGAACAAGAGGAAGCGCGAGGCCTGACAAGCAACACAGGACTTGTCGGGATTGAATCTGACACTACGAGTCATAGACCGAAGCACCCCAAAACATGTTAACAGATCTCCGGAAAGGGTCGGAGGACTCACCCTGAGAGCAACCGAAGGGGGGCAGGTCCCCGTGATCAACCAAGAGACGGGGCTGGACCTGAGACACAAGCGTCCAGGCGGTCCTACGTATCCCATAAGGATGGGAATCAAGCCATACGTAGTTCTGGAAAGGCAGTTTAACGTCATGCAGGACGATGAGGGGTGTGAGGTAGTCCCACACACGGGGGAGGCGTACGGCGCGGCCAGTAGACCGACGCGAATGAGGACATAATCCCCCGCTCACGCGATACGCCTCGCACAAAAAGGAGGGGAACTGGGGCCAGAGGCCCAACGCGGGATAGGGATTCCCGGGAAATGGGGCTGGGCCTGAAACATGATGTCCAGGCGGTCCTACGTATCCCATAAGGATGGGAATCAAGCCATACGTAGTTCTTGAAGTGCAGTTTAACGTCATGCAGGACGATGAGGAAAAAAAAGAAGGGGGGAGCAGAAGGCATCCCCAAACGTGGAGGGGGGCGTACAGCGTGACGAGCAAACCGACGTGAATGAGGGCATAACCCCACACTCACACCATACGCCGCACACCCCGGGGCAACTGGGCCAAGGGCCCGAGATGGGATGGAAATTCCCGAAGGATGGGGCTGGGCCTGAAACACGAGGGTTCAGGCGGTCCTACGTATCCCATAAGGATGGGAATCAAGCCATACGTAGTTCTGGAGAGGCAGTTTAACGTCATGCAGGACGAATGCTGAACAGTTTAACGTCTTGTAGCTCGGACGTAGTGCAGTTTAGCGTCATGCGGGACGAAGCACTTGGCAGTTTAACGTCTTGCAGCGCGGACGAATGCTGAACAGTTTAATGTCTTGTAGCCTGGACGAATGCAGTTTAACGTCGTGCAGGACGTGGTGACACTCAGGCAAAGTATTGCTTGAGGAACCTAGCGTTGGTGGGAGGAGTGACACGCTCACCATCCATAGTCGCTAGGGAGTACGCGCCATTGGGATAGACCTTGTGGACAACAAAAGGTCCCTCCCACTTGGGCTCCAACTTGGGCGGCTTCCTGCCGGGGATCATCGGTGCTCTTAGGGCTAGCACTAGATCACCCTGTAGGAAGGAGCGGAGGCGAACCTTCTTATTGAAAGCTCGAGCCATCCTGCTTTGATGCCTCTCCAAGTTGTGCAAAGCGCGAAGTCTATTCTCATCCAGTGCTTCCAACTCGACTAGACGGGCTTCAGCAACTCTGTCCGGCGCTTGCTGGTCGTAGACCGCAGTGCGCAAGGACGGTAACTGGATCTCGATGGGCAGGACGGCCTCAGCTCCATACACCAGGGAATAAGGGGTCGTCTGGGTGGAATTGCGAGTCGTCGTCCGATAAGCCCAGAGGGCGTTGGGGAGCTTGTCCGGCCAACTCTTCTTGTTCTGACCAACCATCTTTTGCAGAATGTTAGAGAGGGTTTTGTTAAACGCCTCGATCTGTCCATTCGCCTGCGCATGATAGCGAGATGTATGGTTCGAGCGGATGTTATACTTGGCGTACAACTTCTTCAACTCGGCTGCTCGGAAATTGGTTCCGTTATCCGTGAGGATAGCGTGAGGCACTCCAAATCGATAGATGATGTTGGAGGTCACGAAGTCAGCGATCGAACAGGATTTGACCTCTCTGAGCGGAATCGCTTCTGCCCATTTGGAGAAGAAGTCCGTGGCGGTCAGAATGAACCGGCACTGGCGAGCTGTCGCCGGCGGGTAAGGTCCCACAACGTCCAGTCCCCAGACTGCAAAGGGCCAGGAATACCTTGTGGTATGGAGAGGCTCCGGCGGCCGATGCACAAAGTTCGCGTGAACCTGGCACGCATGGCACCTCCTGGCGTACTCGATGCAGTCATGGATCATAGAGGGCCAGAAGTATCCCAACCTCCGAATCTGGTGGGACAGCTTCGGCCCAGTTTGGTGGGCGCCGCATGAACCAGCATGAACCTCTTGCATGACTCGTGGGATCTCAACTCCCTGAAGGCAACGGAGGAGAACACCATCAAATCCGCGTTTGTAGAGGATCTGCTCCAGGCCGGGACTGCTCTGGAGGACGAACTGCGATGCGCGGCGTCGAACTCGCTCGCGCTCGGCCCGATCTGACGGAAGAATGCCATGTTGGAGGTACTCAACCAAAGGCGTCCTCCAATCAGGGGCTGATCCGACTGCTATATCTGGGGTACTCGGGGCTCCGGGCATAGGGGCAACCGTGGTGAGATTACTTACCAACGGGCCGCGATCTTCTTCCGGGATAACGGGAGCGATGAGCCTGCGGCGCGTCACGCGGACGATCAGGTTGTCCTGTTCAGGTTCCGCAAGTGACGCAGCCAGGCTGGCCAAAGCATCTGCTCGACCGTTCTGCGACCGGGGAATATGGACAATTTCTGGCCGAGAAGGGAACCGGGCCATCAGAAGGAGGGTGCACTCCAACAATGGCAGAAGTTCCGGCTTCCTGACAACATAGTCGCCATTGATCTGCTTAATGACCAGCTCGGAGTCCCCTTTCACACACAGATGGGGCACGTCGATCTCGAGAGCTAACTCGAGGCCGGTGATGAGGGCATGGTATTCCGCCTCATTGTTGGTACAGCCCTCTGACAACAGGAAAGAGTATGGCAGCACGGCTCGCTCCGGGGTAATGAAGACGATGCCCAAGCCCACTCTATTGAGCTTAGGATTATCGAGTCTTCTACCGGTGGGGCTCCGGGAGGCACCGTCAAAGTGCATCTGCCAGCATGGATCGGCTCGATCAACCGAGAGAATGGTCTCATCAGGAAAGCCTAGATCCAGCGGCTGATCCGCGGAGGTCGGGTGAGCGGCCAGAAAGTCTGCCAACGCTTGCCCTTTGATGGCCTTCTGAGACACATACCTGATGTCGAACTGCTGGAGAATCACAGCCCACCGCGCTAGACGGCCAGTCAACATAGGTCGGCTCAGGATATATTTCAACGGGTCTACCCGAGAAACCAACTGTACCTCATGGTGCTGCAAGTAGTGCCGTAATTTCTGTACGGCAAATACGAGCGCCAGGCAGCTCTTCTCGATGGGGGAATACCTAACCTCCGCATCGAGGAGCATGCGACTGAGGTAATAGAGGCTATTCTCTGTTCCCTCGTTGTTCTTCTGGGCGAGAAGGGCACCCAGGGACCGTTCCAGGGCGGTCACATAAAGGACCAGCGGCTTTCCGGATACGGGCGGCATCAGGACCGGAGGTTGAAGCAGGTACTGCTTGATTTCCTCGAAAGCGGTCTGACACTCTTTATCCCATACATAGGTGACACCCTTCTTCATAAGCCGAGAAAAGGGCTTACACTTGCCGGCCAGATTCGCGATGAATCGGCGTATATAGGCTAAGTGGCCTTGGAACCCTTGCAGTTCCCGGACGGTACCCGGGGGAGGCATCTGGCTAATCGCCCTGATTTTCTCTGGGTCGATCTCAATACCCCGGTATCTTACCACAAATCCAAGGAACTTTCCGGAGGTGACCCCAAAGGCACACTTCAACGGGTTCATCTTCAGGCAGCGAGACCGGAGGAAGCTGAACACTTTCTCAAGATCTTTGAGATGGTCCTGACGCTGGCGCGATTTGACAACCAAGTCGTCGACGTAGCATTCCACCAGTGTGCCGAGGATTGGCTTGAATATGCGGTGCATCGCCCGTTGGTAGGTGGCACCTGCATTCTTCAGGCCGAAGGGCATGACCCGGTAGCAAAAGGTACCTTGGGGGGCCCTGAAGGCAGTGAACTCCTCATCCTCAGGGGCCATCCGAATTTGGTTGTATCCGGAGTATCCATCCATGAAGGAGAGGGCTTGGAACCCTGCCGTGGCATCAATCAACAGCCCTGTCACTGGAAGGGGAAAATCATCCTTCGGACAGTGGCGGTTGAGATCGCGGAAGTCGATGCAGACTCTAATCTGCCCGTTCTTCTTCCTGACCGGCACAATGTTGGCCAGCCATTTGGGGTACTGAACTTCCCTCACGAAGTTGGCTTTGATAAGCTTGTCAACTTCGGCCTCAACCATGGCACCATGGGATGGGTGCATTTTCCTGGGAGGCTGCTTGAACCCGCGATGGTTCGCCGGGAGACCTAGGCGGTGGACGGCTACCTGAGGATCTAGCCCCGGCATCTCGTCATAGCCCCAAGCGAACACATCACGGTGCTGCCTGAGAAAGTCCACGTACTGCTGCCGCTCCTCAGAGGGCATGGCGGCACTAACCAACGTGGGTCTTGGATCGGCCTCGGTTCCAAGGTTCACCTGTATTAACTCATCGACCGTGGCGGGGACGCCCTCCTCAAAGGCTGGGGGTGCGTCTTCCATACCCTCTCCACTCGGGGAGGGATCATCCACGGGAGAGACTGCGTTGGAAACTGCATTGGGGCTACCAGATCCTGCTGGGCCACTGGTGCTGGCGCGGGCGGTCGCGGCCGTCTCATCAGGAGACTCGCGGACCGTCAAGACCATGGCGACGTCCAACCGGTGAATCGGGAGGACGTAAGCGTCATCCAGACTTGCCCAGGGATCGCTTGCAACAGCGACAGGCTCAACCTCACCTGCCAGGATCTGCTTATCCTTGCTCTTGTAATAGTCCGCGTCCAGATAGCGGGCTTCACATGAGGCAAAAGGAGAGGCATCTCCTTGAAGCACGCCTACTCGACCATTAAGGGAGTATTTGAGGCATTGGTGGTATGACGAGGGAACCGCCGCATGAAGGTGAAGCCATGGCCTGCCCATCAATGCGTTATACGCAGTGTCCTGAGAGACTACCATGAATTCGGTGTTGGCAACCAAGTCACCGAACTGGGTCTTCAAACGTATCTTGCCGACCGGGGTTTGCTCGGTGCGGTCGTACCCCTGGATCCTGAGGTCGGAGGGAATCAAGTCATCCTCAGACAACCCCAATCTCCGGAGCGTCCGAGTTGGAATCAGATTAATCCCGGACCCCGTGTCGACAAGACAACGCCGGACTTCAAGGCCATTGAACTGGCCAGTGACATACAGCGGACGGATGTGTCCCTGTATAGGAGGGTCCTCATCCTTACCAGAGAACGAGATAACTGCCTGACATTCGGCGTCCTCGATCGTTTCGGCGTGGAAGGCCTCTGCAGCCGCAACCTCTGTCTCGAACTGGAGGGGGCTTTTCAGGGCTTCAGCGAGTGCCTCGCGCATCTCAGATGACATGCGCAGAGCCTCAAGGATGGAGAGCCTTGCTGGGATGTCGGCCAAGTGCTTCAGGACATCATACTTTTTGGCCAAGCGCGAGCTCCTGGTTGCAGGAGATTGCTCTGCGGTTGGTGGCATGACGGGCCTTACCGGTTGGATCGGCGGCCGACTGGTACTTGGCGCATCTCGCTGTTCACTGGTCGCAGTCCGGGAAATGGTCACCGTACTGGAGTCAGGAGGCCGGGATGGACTTGTGGCAGGGCGGAGCTGGTCGCGACGCGGCTGAGGCGGTTCTGCCCGGTCCCATACCACAAACAGTGGCGGAGGCGAATCTGTCATCCCCGGATGGGGAGCCTGCGTACGTTGAGCTCGATCTTGAGCCTGCCGCCTAGTCTCAGTGGCGTGCACGGCCTGGCCGGAGGTACCGACGGCTGTGCCCCGGCGACTCCTGCTGCTGCGGTTCTTCCGACGGTGGCGACGACCGGGGACGCTAGGGAGGTCCACCTGGTGTTCTTCAACGTCGGGAACCGAAAAGGGATTTACCAGCTCGACGGTGTCAACCGAAGCGTACCCACTACCGTCATCGGACGAATCATCCATCACCGGGCGGATCCGAGGAGGGACCCCCATCTCCGGGGGCATGAAATCGCCGAGAGTACGGGATAGTGGCGGAACTGGCGGGGCGCGCTCTTCCTTCTTGCGCTGCCGCCGTTTGCTCCTCTTGGAGGAGGCAGACTGGGACGACGATGCCGAAGCAGCACCCGCAGGTTATGGGGGCTCAGGCTGATTCAAGCGCGCACGGATGATTCCCTGGGCGCGAATGGTCGTCTTGCGGGCCATCCAGTTATTATACTTCTGGGACCCGCGGTCGGAGACCAGCTGCCATTCGTCCTCGTTGCCACTATCGTCATCTGATCCCACGAACACGCCCGCTACCTGTGCTGGAGCTGGGCCCAACCTGATTACATTGTTGTTAATCTGGTCTTGGAGCCAGTCCTTGAACACATAGCACCGCTGGATGGTGTGCCCCAGGGCCCGATGGTAGGGGCAGTAGCGGGGGTTATCCGTGAGATGTGCCTCCTCTGGCCTCCAGCACTCAGGAAATCGCACAATCCTCTGCTCCAGGGCGCTCCGGAAATAACCGGGGACCTGATCCTCATGGAATGAGTACGTCAGGTGTCGCGGGCCCCTGGGAGCGCGGTCTTGACGAGGGGCCGGAGGGGCCTGCCGAGGAGGTGGACCCTGATTATCTCGCCGGGGTTGCGGCGGTACATTACGCGGAGGGGCCGGCCGGTTCTGAGGCTGCCGTTGCTGGGCCGGGAACTGAGCCCGTGGAGGCGGATTCCTGTGAGGCTGCGGAGCTGGCCTCACCGGCAGCAGCTCCAACGGCCTGGGAGCCTCTATCTGGGCCACAGCAGCGGGCTCAGCCCTGCTGGCTCTCCTTGCAGGAATCATAGGAGGCAGCGGGTGTGCCTGGCTGGCCTGTTGCAGGGCTTCCTCAAGACGTTGAGCTTTGTCTGAGAAGTCCCTGAACCCTCCGGGGTAATTCTGAGTGATCAGGGAAGGGACCCGCTCGGTCTTGACGTTCCCGACGCACATTGTCAGCAACTGCTCCTGAGTCAATGGCATGTCAATGGAATACGTGAGACCCTTCCATCGGGCGACGAAGTCCGCGACTCGCTCATCAGGCCTCTGCTTGCACTTGAAGAGGTCTGCGATACTCGTCTTCCGGGTCGTGGAACTGAACTGGTAGAGGAATTGTCTACGAAGGTCCTCCCAGCTAGTTATCGACCCGACGGGAAGCTGGCTGTACCAGACAAATGCTGGCCCTTCCAGTGTCTGGACAAAGCAGCGAAGCTTAGCGGCCTCTTGCTGCGCCGGAGTCCCCAACATAGGCCCGCACCTCGAGTTGAAATGGGCCAAATGTTGTGGCGGATCTCCGGTCCCGTTGAAGGGGGCGAAAGTGGGATTCCCGAATCCCGGAGGCGCCGGCATGTCATCCACCCATGCTGGGTATGGCTTGCCGTCCGGTGGGATCGCCACCTGCCGAGTCTCCAAGGCTTCCAAGCGGGCAATGAGTGCCGCCATCGGATCGTCCGGACATGGGTTCCAGTCCTGGCGAGGATCTCTAACCACGAGCGCATTGCATGGCCCTTCAATCGGGTCGTCGACCGGATCGTCGAACTCGGCAGCTCGTGGGATGGCTGGCGGAGCGGCCCTTGGGGCAGCGGGAGGAATCCGAGCGGGATCTCTCGGGTAGTCGCGCTGCTCGGGAGGGTGTGGCGAAACATACCGCGCCCTCTTGCCGTAGGCAATGGCCTCTCTCCTGTCGGCGAACACGGCGTAATCACGGTTGCCCGGGAGAGTCTCATCGAGGGGTGGTTGTTCCGGTCCCTGCTGCCCTGGCCTGGGATCACCGTAGTCAGGCCGCCGTTCTGCAGCGCGCTCGGCGAGGAGCTGGTCAACCAGCCTCTTCTGTTCGGCGAGCTGCTGACGTAGCGTAGCCTTCTCGGGATCCTCCTCTGCCTTCCGCATGGAGGCAGATGGGTCGGCGGGCCTTATAGCCTCGCTGTGCTCTTTTCCTTTGCTGACGTTTCGGCTCAACGTCAGTGCTTCAGTGGGTGCGGGGAGCCCCAGGAGGTTCCTCTGATGACGAGTAACTCTCACTGATGGGTCTGATGACGGCTTGTCTTCGGGGGGGAAGCCCCTGTCGAGAAGTTCCAAGTCGTTCCCCTCTCCCGACAGGTCAGCCATATTGACTGTTCCTGTCCCTGGGGATATACCCTCAGGGCCACCCAACGAATCGGGCTGTCGGCGAATCACACTGAAGCGTAGGGCAGCGTACTGCCCCCATCCACGGATATACACGTGGGGAGTGGCTTCCTCGATAACTTTGCGGAGTACTTGAAAGCACTCAACGCATCGTTGTTGGAGGGCCTCGTGGTGCCCAAATGACCCGGGGTGCCGAACCGCGGGGAGCAAGGCCAGGTCAATTTGACGGCACTGCTCACCAATATCCTCCAGGTGTAGTTGACTCCCGGGGTATGGCATTTGTAGGCAGTGAAGACGGGAGTGAGTCTCCCGGAGAGTTCGGCGGAAGCACTCGAACTCATCCGGGGTGAGCGATTCGGGTGCATCAAAGCCCGGTCCTGCGACTGGCCAAAACTTCTCAGGGAAGTGGCCCTCTGCAAGGACGGTCCAGAAGCTCCACGACTCAAACTCGGGACCCAGATCTCCTCGGTCCTCTTCCATGGCTGGGAACGGACGGGGAACTGGTAGTGGTGCCGAGGCGGGCCGTCGGGCCGACGGGCTGGCCGGCGGTGAATACGGCGAGCAGGCCGATTGGCCTCCATATCCCGGGCCTCCCCCTGAGGGTGGCGGTGCCCCAGCTACCACATCACGATAGGACGGGCCGGCGAGCGAACATCCTGCCGTAGCATCGGTGCTCGCCGAGGGCGCACCAGATCGTGGTTCGACCGTCGGTCCCCAGAAAAAGTCTCCGGCTTCTCTGATCGAGACGGAAGGCACTTCCGGAGGGGCCGGTACCAACCGCAAGTTTGATCCTTGGGGGTCTACCAGGCCCTCGTTACTCCGGATATACCTTCGGAGAGACGCGGGGATCACATCGATCTCGCTCTCGGGGAGCACGAGGCTGACGTGCCGCATTCCTACCCCTGCCCTTGACTGGCGGGATTGGGGAAGGGGCTCTGTCGCCGAATCGTACTCTGCCTCTGAGTCAGAGAAGCAAACCGGTCGGATCTCTGTCCGGAACTCCGCAACATTCTTCCCTCGGCGTCGACGCCTTGCCTTCCTGCCCCTGGGTGGTTCTTCGGGGCAGGGCTGATCTCTGTCCTGGCGTCCTCCGGCCGCACTGGTGCTGGGGCCGAGAGGACTGGGAACCAAGGTGCGAGGGGCACCGGGACAGATATCAAAGGGGACGCGGGGAGAGATGATCCCGGGCAGGACTCCGGGCCGGGATCGGGAGGTGGGATGACCCATGCCTCCTGGATCGGCCACACAGAGTAGATCCTGCCGGTGAATAGCGCTATCGCGAGGTGGTCTGCGGTGGCTACTGCCAGTGCCAGCAACCGGGAGAGTCAACCCAACCTGCCTTTGGGGCGGTCGGGGCCTCGATCCGGGTCGGGCATAGGAGTTCCCCCGCTCAGGATGCACAGGGGCCTGGCGACTGGAGCCAGCAGTGGCTTGGGCCAATGCGGCCGCTGTTGCCAGAGCCCCAAGGTGGGCATCCTCTTCCGCTCGTGCCCGACGTTGGCGTCGAGACAGACGAGCCGGGATGAGCGGCGCGGGCAGGTGGAGAGCCTGTTCCTCGACTTGAGGGGCCTGGCGGCGATGTCGCCGTGGCCTGGCGGGAGCCCTTATCGTGGATCCCTGGAGCGGACCTCGGATAGGGTGATCCTGGGCATCTCCCACCTCATCCGCATAAGGAAGGGAACTATCAGAGCGCTCCGGGGATAAGCTCCCGAAGCGGTTGGACGTTGAGGTGGGCGGCGGTGCCTCCCTGCGCGGCCCTCGGGGGCGGCGGTGGTGGCGAGGCGCAGCCTCCTCAAGGTCTAGGCGAGCCATTTCCCTAGTGGGGATGACTCCCTCTTCCTCGTATCTCCGCACCAGGGTGTTGATCACCCTTCTCTGGATGACCTCCGAGGGGGAGAGAGGGCGTGGTCGTCCCGCAATTGCGGCTGCTGGGACGGCTGTGGAACGGGCGGGACCGCGCGGAGTAGCCGCGTCGGTGTTTCCCCTGTCCCTGCGCCAGTGGGCGGGTGGCGTTCGGGCACTAGATCGGGCGACCTGATTTCTGAAAGCAGGGAGAATGACCCATTAATACTGACAGGAAAAAGGAATCGACAACCAACCATTAGCGCCACGACGCCTTCCGTGGGGGGAACCCAGGCCCTCGACGTTGCGAGACGGAGTGCCCGATGTCCCTTCCCCAGCCCCTGGCGGGTAAGACTGAATGCTTGGCCGGGCAACACGCCGGTCTTCCAACACCTCTGAAAGCCATCGGTCTTCGTATCGAGGAGAAGAGATTCACGTCGGGTTCACCATTTTTCTGTTTCGGTGCGGATGTGCGTCGGGTTACGCTGTTCCGCCAGGACGCGTTCGCGCGTGCACCCGTCAACCCGAGGGGATGGGCGCGCGGCTTGTGGTCCCGCAGTCCCGCTTTCCAAGGGCGGGCGGCATCCGTCCCTTATTCAGGGGCGTCTGCTCCTTGATCGAAACCGGGATGATGGGATGTCGGCTTCTCCTTCCTTGGACGTCTCCTCGGAACTTGTCGCCTAATCCGGGTCTCCCTCATAGACTTAAGAATGTTCGTGAATCTCGTTCCCGGCGCCATATCTTCATGGACACCGGTTAATTACGCTGCTTCCGCCCGGACGTTCCAAGGAGTCTGGGCGGGGCAGCAACCTGCGGTGAGAAGGCCGGGTGGCTCTGGGTGCTGGGGGGGTGTCGTAACACTGCGGCTCTGCACGTCTGTCTTCCGTCCCTAATAGGGCTTCTCGAAGGCACGATGGCCTGAGGCATCCCGTACTAGGTGCGGGGAACTGTGTCACCTGAGGTTTTCCTCAGCTTCCCGTGTTTAACA
The DNA here is from genome assembly GCA_963277665.1 of Viscum album. Classification (NCBI taxonomy): domain Eukaryota; kingdom Viridiplantae; phylum Streptophyta; class Magnoliopsida; order Santalales; family Viscaceae; genus Viscum; species Viscum album. The sequence goes on along the minus strand of OY728147.1, from coordinate 558,757,186 downwards.
CGGGGTATGCCGCGAGTTTAACGTCCAGCGGGGACGGCATCGGACCGATCAACACGAAAAGTGGATCAGATGACGGAACCCCTTGCGGGGAACCTCCGACGCTGGGGCCAGCACATGGGCGGCTTCCCAAGTAACGTGGAGTGGAGTGAAGTGGCATGACCCCACCGGGATGTGGCGGCCCGGGTAAGGATCAGGATGGATGATGGAGTAAAGAGCTTGGACCCCAGGGGGGCTTCCTACGTACCGCGCGTTAACACGGATCAAAGTCAACGTAGTTCGGGCATACAGTTTAACGTCATGCTGGACGTCGGCAGGCCGACTCACGAAGAGGTCGAGGCCGCCGGGCGGAGGATTGAACCGAACCACCTCGCACGGAGGGGGATGGAACGGCTGGGTGGATCACAGTTTCACGTCATGCTGGACGATAAAAGGGGAAATGGAAAAGGGGGGCTGTGGGGAGGCACCGTGGAGATACACACGGGCAGCCTCCCACAGGGGCGGATTCATAGGTGAATCAACGCAAGCGTGAACCCTGGAGGGGTCCACTGATGGACGAACGGACGTAAATACGACCGGGACGACCAGGTGGTGGGCTTGGACCTCAGGGAGGCTTCCTACGTACCCTGTATAGAAGACAGGGATCAAAGTCCACGTAGTTCATTCTGTCAGGACTTACGCACTTGGGGCAGCCCGGATACTGCAAAACTCAGTTGGAAGGGACTTGGACCGAAAGCAAAAGACACCTCGATCCCAGTCAGACCCTCTACTGGCTTCGGCAGTGGGGAGGTGCAATGGAGATACACATGTGCAGCCTCCCACGAGAAACTAGGGGTTTGTAATACCCTGCCCCCGTAGGGAAAAGCCACTCCCATTAAATCGTCCCAAAAGGGGGACAATCCCGACATCCCTGCAGAGACGAGCGGGTGGGGGCCACGTCCAAACCGGGGGAGACCCTGCGTGCGGAGCACGGGATCAGGTTGCGGACGGTTTAGCGTCTTGCCAGACGAAGTACAGTTTAACGTCATGTGTTGAGGACGAGGCACTTGGCAGTTTAACGTCTTGCAGCACGGACGATGGGGGCTAGGCAGTTTAACGTCGTGCAGCTTGGACGGGTGTGCAGTTTAACGTCATGCTGGGCATAGGTTGCCGGACGAAGCACTTGGCAGTTTAACGTCTTGCAGCGCGGACGATGTACAGTTTAACGTCGTGCAGGACGTATATGCAGTTTAACGTCATGCTGGACGAGTATGCAGTTTAACGTCATGCTGGACATAGGTGCGTGTCACTTCGCGCAAGCCTGGAGGGCCGCACGGGAAGACAACGCACGGTGCGGGCACCCGGGATGAGAATCATCGGGTGCCACACAGGCGGGTACCCTTAGGAGGTCAACGGGGGCGACCCTGGCAGATTGCGCGCAAAAAGGAAGCTTTGCGCGCAATACTGCGGGCCGGCGCGCAATCGGGACGGCTGGCGCGCAATTGGGCCAGCGCCTTGCGCGCGGATGCTTCAGATTGCTCACACCGGGCTTCGGATAGCGCGCGGGGGCAACGGCTCATTCTCTAATGAATGGCCACTTGAAAGAAGGGGGGGTGCGCGCAATCGGGCCGGATTGCGCGCACCCCGGGGCAATTGCGCGCAAGCGGGTTCTTTTGCGCGCAAAGGCCTTAGGGTGAGTGTTTATTCAAATGAAAGGAGCCAGCGGGGATTGCGCGCGAAGGCGGACCCCGAGGCTTTCTTGCGCGAAAGAAAGGAGGTTACCTGAAGTTCGTCATTGCGCGCGGAAGGGGTTGAATTGCGCGCACGGGAGACGTTTCGACTTCCAGCAACCTTTGAAACGTTGGGGGTCGCCTTGTATTTATAGGCAACCCCGGGCGCGGAATCCAGGGTGCGAGCGCGAAATTCTTCTCGCGGGCGCGGAATCGGGCGCGGCGCGTAAGGGAGGCGCGCGGACCCGCGGCGCGCAGAATTGCGCGCCGAGCCGGCGCATTGCGCGCATCCCGGGGGTTTTCCGCGCGGGACATCCCCGTTGCGCGCGTGCCTCTGAAATTCCGCGCAAGGCCTCCGGGCCCTCCGAAACATCCTTCCGACTCCAAATATGACCTCGCTTTCCGCATCCGGAGCTTCGTTTGGGAGCAACGGACTTTTCCGGCGTCTACAATAACCCTCAAAGGGTGTAACACTTTTAGCACACACCTTCTCACTAAACTTCACACACTTTATCCAATTTGTTTACACACTTAGAGTGTGTTCTACTTTAGTGTGGGTCACTCCTTATTTCTTCTAAGTGTATACACACTTCGTAGTGCACACACTTAGGTTCGGCCACTTCTTTAATTTGCACACAATTGTTTCACTTTAGCACACACATGAGTTGGCCTCCTCCTCTTCTTGTTGCACACACACACTTTAGTGTTCTTTTAGTTTGTTCTTCAATGTGTGCACACACAAGGCTACGGCCTTCCTTGTTCACTTTGCACACAAGTCACTAAGGCCTCGGCCTTCCTCTTGTTTTGCACACACACAAATGTGGTGTCCTTCCACTACGCCTTGCACACATCCCGTAGGTGTGCACTCACTTGGCTAGGGTGTATTATCCTTAAGCACACACACTCAAGGTGTGTAATTCACATCACCCGAACACCTACTGCCCTTCTTTTCACTTAGCACACACACAATGGGAAATGTGGCTACGGCCTTCTTGACTTCTTCTTGCACACACAAGGTGTGTCTTCACTTGGTGCACACACAAGGTCACAACCCTCGACCTCCAACTTTTACATTGCACACACAAGAGGCAAAGCCACTACCGCGCAAGGATGCTACTGCTTTGGGTCGTGCAAGGGTATCACCCGCGGGCTTCAACCAAGGGCACGCAAGGGGTGAGGCCTCTTCTTCTTCAACAGCCTCACAAGCCTCGGGTGCAAGGCGTCTCAGCCGCGGGGGCTTCTGTCGCACAGGGTATGGAAACCACGGGCGCGCAAGCCACGGGTGTAAAGTACAACACCATGGGGTCTTCCTCCTGTCGCGCAAATTCGCGAACAGAGAGGGTGACAACCTCGGGCGCGCAAGGAAGCGGCGGCCCTGAGTACTTCCTGCTGCGCAAAGATTAGCGCGCAGGGGACTTCACCTCTTCTTCTTTCGCGCAAGGAGTGCGCAAAAGGAACTCAGCCGCGCAAGATACTTGCACGGGGCTTCAAACTCTTCGCGAGGCAGAGCACTCACGGGTCTTCAAAAATTCAGCACATCAGCAGCCTCTTCTCGAGGGCTAGGCCTCATTTATATAGGCAGAGGAGAGGCGGTTCTATCCGCGTGAAATAACTTCAAACTCCCGAGATCTTCGGATCTTCAAAAATATTTCCAAATCTTGTTTTTTATTCTCGGTTTCACACGGGCTCCCTTTATTTTTTGTTCCTCTACGTGCATGTGACTCATAACGCATGCACAGCCTTCGGTTTAGGCTCATCCCATGCAAAAACACCAACTTCTTGGCCTCGGCAGCTTCTCTTGCCTCGGCCTCAACCGAAATCCTCCAAACATTGCATGCATGGTCATTTTTAGGCATGATCCTGTTCGTTATGGACAGACGAGCACCATGGAGGTCTCGGTTTGCTCGGAGGTGGCCGGATGCTCGAAAACAGGTGGTCGGATGGCCTCTGGTTCAGCGGGGACGTCGCGGGTGCCTCGGTCGAGCTCGAGAAAGGAGATGAGCCGGGAGCCGTCAGATCAGATCTTCAACGGCCTGGATCAGATCGCCTCGCCGCAGGATTAGATGATCGGCTCGGATCGGGCGCGCGATGAGATGGACGACCAGAATTCATTCCCGGTGAATTTTCCGCGTCCCACATCGAAACGGGGCGCGGTTTTTCCGCGGTTTATCAAATAAGCGCTGCCGCCATATGCTCAGTTGAATCTCCTCCCCTCTCGGTGCCGCCCCGCACCGAGTTCTCTCTGCGGGCGCGCTCTGCACCCACTATGCTCCCTGCGGGCGCGCCACTGGCGCCCACTATGCACACTGTGATACTCGCGGGTGCGCTCATGCGCCCCTACCGCGCTCCTCCGGGCGTGCCCCAGGCGCCCATGCAGTGTCCTATGGGTGCGCCCTGCCTCCCTGGCTCGCCCCACGGGTTCCCCCGGGCGTGGTGCCCTAGTGCCCATGCCTTGGGGTTGAACCCTCAAGGTGCCTTGGCTGGCCAATTTTTTGGCAAAGGACAGTACAAGTACTTTGTCTAAAAACAAGTTTCTCCTCCATATAAAATATGCCAATTTCCAAGTGCCACTTCTTTAAGCCATCTTCTTTTCTTCTTCTTCTTAAGAATTCCATCATTTCTCCTCTCATATGATCTCTACTTAGGATATGGAATTCCCAAGGTTTCTTCTTAATCTTCTTCATCTCCTCTTCCATATGTATTCAATACTTATGAGGGACTTCTTCAATTGAATCTCATAAATCACACATGTTCTTCAACATTCTTCATTGATCAAATCAGAGATCAATTGGATCTTCTTCACATTCACATGCACTAAGTGTTAGTGCATGGACTTCTTCAGCTCACTTCATCCACTTAGTACTTGTGGATGGATCTTCTTCAACTCCTCATGCATTGTCACTACAATGCATGGTCTTCAAACAATGTTGTGACATTGTATCATCAGGATACAAGTTCTTTGAACTTAAAGATCAGCTTAACAATCGTCTGATTTCCATGGAGAATGTTTCAACCACAATTTCCAATACCACTTAGTGAATCTCCTAAGCGACATGCATCTTAGTACCATGGCCATTCTCCTTTACCACCATCACCATCACATCCTTTGACATTCACATCTTGACTCCTTGACATCCATTCATTCTAAGACAACAACATGTCTCATTGACAACAAATTCAACACAATGCACTTCAAAAACAAATTTTTTCCCTAAAAATAATGGATTAACACCCCAAATGAGTCTAAAACCATAATATTAATATTTTTATTGAATCTGTAATATAAGTAATAACTAAGGCTTGACATATTCAATATGTGCATCATTTGTTTAACATGATCACTATAAAGGGTATAATAATATTTAAATATATCATTTAAATTATTTAATTGATATCCTTAAGTATGGTTATAAAAACTCATCTATATTATAGTGCTTATTGAAAATCAATCAAATTATACTAAAAAAATATTGGATTTAGAGATGAGTAGCTGTTGTTCTATTTCCGTAATATCAATGAAAGATCATGAATTGGATATTATTGAGCTAGTCAATGATTGTGGATAAAAATTGAGAGTCTTATGTGGATCCATTCTTCAACAATGATCGATCCAACCCTATTTTATGGTGGGATTCTTTATTATTTTAATCCTACATAGTTTATACAATTTTGATCGTGAATCAATTCCTCTATCATGTTGATATGTGTATTAATCATGATAGTCAGTGTGGGTAAATCTTAGAAGAATATTAATGCCTCAATATTTCCTAGAGAAATTACATGGAAGGTACATGTAGTATTGGCCCTTTAATATTTCATGTAATGTTTTTCACACACTGACATGGGTTAGATTTTATTAATGAAATATTTTTATACATATAACTATTATTGGTGGACATCGATATGTGTGTAACTATAATGATACATATGATAAGGAATAACATGTGTGTGTTATAACTAAATGGTTATTGGTATGAGGCATTAGTCTATTAGAGGTTGAATCGGGGGGGGGGGTAAACTCATCTTACTGTGAGCTTGGTGGTATTTGGTAGGTTGGGTAATGAATCCATTGTATGTGTCAAATATTTTACTTAGGAACAATGTTTCGATATTTTTGGTTGATGATTTTGTCTTAGGAAGTATGGAATATTTTTTATCTATTTCATGTTTGGATATTATGATGTGGAAGCTAGTGTGGGAGTTTTGGTTTATACATCCATTTACCCTAACATTGACAATCTAAATGTTGACTCGGAACACATAGGCACAGGTTTCATGGAAAATATTGGTACATCTATCACATATTAATGGGTGTGGTTTCTGTGCCATTGTTGAGTCGGCTCCCCAGATATTATCTTTGATTGTGGTATATCAGGATTATTTTTGGATGTCTGGATAATGAAAATAAAACTAGGTTCGACATAACCACCACAGGGATGATCTACCCAGTGATTAGGTTTCAATATTTGTTCTTCTATTAGAGGTGACAGCTTATGGTTGAATTCCTATATTTCACCCAGTCGTTGGAATGTAGGATTCCCCAATAGTATGAGCACATATTTTTGAAGGCGGTATAAAAATTATCACATAAATTTTTAGAGAACTTATATTATGTGGTAGAAACAAATCCCAAGGTAGTTTTTTAATATGTAAAGGATGTTACATGAGTTTTCCTATTTATGATGTCTCATATATATTAGACAATGGTCAAAGAAAAGAGTCATATTGATAGATCTATTGGGAGATGGTGGATACCTCTGAAGAAGAAGTGTAGTAGGATGTATCCCTCTTAATTATATTACAAGATTATTTTCAAGGAGGAGTTCTACATATGCACATTCTGAGGAATGTGCTTCTAGGATATTTGGCATCTTCAAAAGGTAAACCTGACCCCAAAGACATGTTCTTCTATGTTGATCATCATCTCACGATAATCAATGGATATGAATTGAGATATATTATTATAAACATGGATCATCAATCATGTTCTGATATAATATTTTATGGTTGGAGTAATATCTCATCAAATTCCTATCTATGTTGGATTCATTGAGTAATGTTTCATGGGTGAGAGATTTCTGGTAGAACATACAAATAGAGTCAGTGATTGTATTGTGAATACATGAGATGAAACAATGAAAAAATTCTGATAAAAATAATAATAGAAATATGGGATTATAATAAGCTTCATAATATGGTCTCAGGATGACGGTTGGGTGATTTTTGGATATGATTATGGTTCGAGTATTCATTGAGAGATGAATTGTTCTCTTACAATGGGTCAGGACATCTTGAGTTGTATTTCATGACCCCCCATGAAAATGGTAGAGATATAGATTATAGACTACATAAGAAGATAAAACAGAAGGATTATGTAGATATTCATAGTTTAATATATCATAGAACAAAAAGGATAGCATTAGAGGTGTAAAAAGGTTGGACTATATTCCACCACCACACCAAGGTAGTCCATGCCAGGATCATGTTACTATTTATCGAGGATGAAGACAATTAATGGTAGTGGATGAATTCAATAGGGATTCTCATTGGATGTTTATAGGTATGATATAGCTCTTATCTACTTTTAATATAGTACATGTATAAATAAGAGAGATAATCTATTTTCATTACACTTCTCTTTTTAATGCCTTTGAGATCCTGATTGATCTCATGGTTCAACCAATATGCATAAAGAGCCATACATGGTGGATTATGAATTCATACACATTTGTTGATAGTGTGAACTAATTCTTAGTGTGTAGATATTTACATGAAATGTATTTTAACAATGATGAGGTTTTAAAGTATCATCATAGTTAAGGAAAAAGTATTTAATGTTTATTCCCCGATTTACTATTTCTGGTGGATGATATGGTGTGTCAGCTATTAAATAATGGGGATTTAATTTTTGGAAGGAATGGAAAGATAGAAAGGGTAGTGTCGGAACATAACTAGTAGGATTTAATAGATTACACATATGATGTATAGTATTAACCTTTGAGTATTGATTGTTATGAGGCACCATCATCCTGCAAAGGGGGTGGAGTTCAGGGATGTCATTACTTAATAAATTTCAGTCTCTCCTCCCTAGTGATATATATAAATTTTCATAGAATTACACATAGGTAATTACCTAATATTTGATCTATAACATTGGATGTCTCCCACTGAGCATAATGAGCTATGGTATAGATGGAGGACAAGTAGATGGTGGTATTTATCAGACATTCCATGTCACATTGGGACGGTCTAGTTTCTTCCTTCCTTAAATTGGATGTGATATTGATGTTATTTTTGTATAATTTTTTTTAACTAAATTAAATTGATGAGTAACATTCAATTTTCAAGGATTGATGAACTCATGGCTCAATAGATATGGGTGGGAAAATTCTAATTTATTGAACTCTAGTTAATCTATCAACAATTATGTGATCCGGATGCGGATATACCAAAGTTGAATTTTTGAAGTCTATATGGTAAATAAAATTTCATGTTGATTTTTTTGGATGATTAATTCCCAATCAGGTTCTAAGGGAATCATGAACAAAATATTTTATAAATTCATTGTTAATTTGTAGTGATATTTACTAGTGACATCCTTGTGTACATGGGGTAGTTATATGAAAATTAAACACACTTTACGATGGTCTTATAATTAATCTATGAGTATATTAATTTTTTATTATATATTTTTTTAATTAGTTATTTCAAAATTCTAGGACATGACTTTTTAGTAGAGGGTGTAGTGGATAAACTAGTAGAGGTCAATTCATTATTATCGTTGGAGCCTCATAAGTTCATGATAGAGGTCTAAAGATTACTTTTTTAGAAATTATACTATTAAATATTAAAACCTAATTTATATAGTATTTTAGTAACCATAATATCCTTTATATATAATGGGAATCCATTTGTTTAGATATTGAGGTACCAATATTCTTTTAAAAAGTTTCTGAAAAGGATGATGAGCTTTTCAATATTGATAATTTTAGTGAAGTCTATTGAGTATGTCTTGTTCTGTGATACCTATGTGGATTTTCATGGATGTGTTATGATGTATAGGTTGGTTTTAATTTCTTATGGGTCTTTAAAATTGATATCGCATTATAAGAACTATAGAAGGCATGATCTTGATATAGTAGGGGGACAAAACTTTCAGGGTTGAGAATCTATCCATCCATTAAATACTTATGTCTCTCATGTATAAATTCTTAAAGAATGAATATTAATTGATATATAGGTAGTGGTATTATTTCTTATTTGATTACTAATTTTAGATAGTCAACACCCTTAGAAAGAGGAAGGATGTGGTGATTATCTCAACATAAGATATTCATTGCCATTGTTGACTGATGAAATGGAGAATTGAGAATTTATTTGCTAACTATAGAGGATGATAATGGGGAAGGATACTTCCATTTGATGGGGGGGGGGTCACACTAATTATATATTGTTTTATTGAGTCACAGATTCAAAAGACTTATTCCATGAATTTATATGTTCTAATATCCACTAGACGTTCACCAAATGGATTTTCTTATGGTAGGGATCGTGATATATTATTCACATGATGGATGATGGTGAAATGACATACCAGGAGGATGTTATATGGGTGTTTCGTACCACCCAGTATTTGTGCATTCAGGTGTGAAATTGATTTAATAATAGTACATTCCACACCAATTCTTGTTGTTTTTAATGAGGAAGTGTCTTGTAGTGTTTTATTATCAATGCCTCAATATTCTATACGTTAAGGCTAATCAACATGTTACAATAGTTTTATCTAAACAACAGAGGGTTAAATTTTATATATGTTATATTATATCAATAGAATTAACAATTGGGTTCCCATGATCATTTTGATGATTAGATTCCATCTGGGTGATCATATGGTGAATCACCATGTTGACCCACATCCTACCTATCAAAGAGGAGATTTTAGTGAGGTTATTTTTTTCATTTATATATACAATATTGTAAAGAATCACAAATTTCCAAGAAAAATGTTTCTGACAGGGATTCCTGCTTCACGTCATGATTGCATTGTGGTTTACCTACAACCTTTGAGACATAGTTTTATTTAGGAATGATATTTCACCCAATTACAGATTACAATACTGAGCATAACACATAGATTCTAGAGGACATATATGAGCATTAATGATGTACATTTTCTATTGTTAGAGGGTCACATAACTATTGTAGAGATTTTAGTACACAATCCTTATCATTCAACCATTAGTATGACATTATTAGAGGCCCTTTGTAGGACACTATACAGGTTTCCCTAATGGTTGACTAATCTAGAAGAGTTAGTATTCAAGTATAGATTTTCTGTAAGAAATGATTGTGAATGTGAAGATTGTTAAGGAGAACATGGGGTTTATTCAGTGTCAGTTGTCTTACATGGGCCGATGAAGGTGGAATTTATTGTTAAAGTAGAGAGAATTTGTGTTCTTGAATTTCTTACCATGATGTGGATTGTAGTGATTTTTTCATCTTGATTATTTATATTCGATATTCTTTGGTACATTTCTAATATAGTTTCTCTTTATTGTGGTGGAATACCACATGGCCTTACTATTATAATTATATCATGTATATGTCTTAATCCTTTTGTCGTAACTGAGGAGTTATGTGAATTACCTATTACTTGTTATTAGCTTGGGAAGGAATGGAAAAGGATAATAATTTTACCTTTTTCATGTACCCATTCGAGATTATAAATCAACGGGATATTATCAACAATGGGTGAGTGGTTCCCTTTTTTCTTCTCTCATGGATGCATGAGAATATTTAAGAGAAAAACAAGGAATGGGATAACCATATCTGATACAAGTTTCCCCCACTTTGTGAGATGGATAATTTATTATTAGGATTAAAATATCATATGTGGGTTGAATATAATGAGAATAAATATTTATTTTAAATTATAATAATATTTTTAATAATATTTTTATTTATAAGAGAATAGTTTTCATAGCATTTCCAGGCCTATGATTACATGATATTAATATAATAACATATCAATATGATTATATCATATACATAGTTTTTTAAGAAATAATGAATTATGCTATAAACAAAGTCATATATAGGAAATCTGATACAATTGATAAATATGGGAAATTTGTTTTACACTAGTCACAACATAATTATTATTCTCATATTGTGTTCATATTGAATATTCACATGTGTGGCCTAAAAGCTAAATAAATTATTAAATTTTCATACTAAATCGTAAACTTAAACCATTTGGTATATAAATTATCTTATAAAAAAAATCTAAATTTATGCACATAACACTAAGAATTTAGAGATGACTCCATAGAGTTTTATTTTTAGGATAATCAAATATTGATTAGGGATTCAAATTCTATTTTCCAATAAGATCTTTTATATCTCACATGTTATGGCGAAGTGGATTCATCCTGAATTAGTGATCTATAAGAACTAATGTTAGAGTCTTTGGCTTTCATTTATTTATTCCTAATATTTTATCCAATTATAATCATGGAACCGTTCCTTTTACTAATTGACTGATGATTTGATCATGTTTTCATGTCTACGATTTTTTACTAGGATTTTTGGACTGGCGATATTTCATTATTTCTTCATGGAAATTCATTCATTATTATAATGAATATTAAACAATTATGACACAAACAATGAAATAAGTTCATTAATTTTTTTTTATTTTATTCCCCTATTAATTTCCCATTAATTTTCGGTAATTTCTTTTAGGTGGTTTTACAAATACCTTGTGGATAATCGTTGAATGGTCATTCATTGGTGCAACAGTCAATCCCCACATGTACACTTTTCACATAAATGAAGTGATGAAGGTGTGGTGAAAAAGGTGGATAGTGATCGGTGGATCTGGATCAGACATGTGTTTCCATATTTGATGGTTTGAATGAATCTACAACATGTTATGATTTTACATGATTCATCAGTATATTAGATGGTTGTAATATTGCTCCCAAAATTAGAATGGTACGACCCACCTAGATCCTCAACTTCTATGCAATAGTAGTGGTTGGATCGATAGATGTTTCATGAGGAGAAAATTAAAGAATTTCTTTAAATTATTTAAAAATCCATACTACATGATGTGTAGTCTAAAAAACCCACATGGTGTGATCCCAACTTCTGGTGCTAGGGATTGCGCTTGGAGAAAAAAATTACACATAGTCTTAAAGGTTTCACATTATATGTGACATAAGGTTTGAATATCAGCATGTACTAATGGGGTACATGTCCATGAACACATAAAGTCACATATAGATTACAAAGGTAATGAGAATGACACAGTACTTATAAATGTCCAGGTACAATGTCATAACAAATATTTACATGAACGTTTGGAGATATATGGGAACATGCCAGTGTAAAAAGAAAATGGATGGAATCACATGACATGTTCCAACACAACAATCAAATTATATATGTCCAGAAAAGATATTCCCTGCATATGGATAATGTTATTCCATGTGATTTTAAGAGACAAAGAAAAAAACAAGGTAGAAAATATATGTCAAGTACTCCCAATACATGTCATGTATATTCTATATGGATGGATGAGTATAAAGACCTATAATTTACAAACATTGTTAATACTTCAAAATTTAAGTACATTTATTACAACATATAACAAAACCATGAAATGACCATATAGGTATAGTGTCTTTAGAAACTGGGAAACATAAACAACTAGTTCATAAAGCATCTACATTGTATCCCATTTATTTCATCATATATAGAGTCCCTTTTCGAATATCATACATAATAACCTTCTTCCTGACCTGGGGAAAGAAAAAATAAAAAAGGGTGAGCTCAAATGCTCAGTTAGGGTAAACGAAAGAAATATCAATCACATCATATTCATAAGAACATAACATTTTTGAATTCTTAACCTCCAAAAGAAATCATAATTTCATAACATGGTACAAATCATAGTAGTGAAATATAATCCCAATAATCATAACACAAAACATGAAGCACAGTGGCATACACACATATTCATAGATAATCATTTCTTAGTAGTCAAGACTCATTTCCAACACTATTTGAGCAGACAAAGTCCATTTCTGAACCGAGTTCACTCCTCATTTCAGTCTTGTTTCACTGAACTGGATTAACCTACCGTTCCATCCATGTCGATAACATGAGATACAAATATTTACCCAATTCATTGGAGGGAGATATAGGTCCCACCCATCTCATAATGAAACCATTCGTATTTGTGCCACAAAATCCTAAATCATACATCATAGCATAAACCATGTAATAAAAATGGGATTCTTAAACATCATGCCATCATAACATAATCCATATAAGATTAAAAAAAATCATAAAAATAGTCCATCATAACATAATAAAAACAATATAAAATTAGGGGTAAAAACAAAACCCTATATTATCTTAGATGGAAAATAATTTTGATAAAACATTTGAACTCCATTCTTGATGAAAATCCTTTCTACTTAAAAGAAATTTTCCTTTCTTAACATGTCATATAATTTTAAACTAAAATAATTTGATTAAAAATAAACTTGTAATCTTGTAAAGGAATATTCATAGAAATAATTTTCTAAAAATCCATTAATTTTGTATAAGATAAAAAAACATTCTTCTCGTACTTTGGCCGGAAAAGTCAAAAAGTACCTCGTACAAAAAATGAAAAAAGATTTTGTTCATATATTTTACTAAAAATTAACCAAAGGTTAAAATTGTATTTTAAAAATTGAATGTGGATGGATATAATATTACATATTGAGGAAACATGGATGTGGATGATAAATATTCCCCAGTAAATTCTGAAGTATAAACAACCTCCGATAAAAATAAGATTGCAAGATTTTCCTTTACCTTATGTCTGATTTGCTTCGTAAGTGTCCAAACCTCATGTATAATGATTTAAATAATTTAATTGACTTATTACGGAATCATACATATTGTTATGATATCATATATTTTCATATTATTATCTACTTATTAGTAATATTTTATTGCTACATGATATTCGGGTGTTTATTACTTTTTGTTCTTATGTGTGTTTTGTCGAATAAATTCTTATTATTCTTTTTAGTTTATAGATACGCCATTTCTAGAATGGTATTACTGTAATATATATCATATTTATTCATTAAATTAATTAATATAATTATTATGCAATGAAGATCATTTTGAACAAGTCACATCACATCGTGGAGACGGTATTCCATACGTACGCACGAGCTGTGATATCGTTCGAATGATCATGGAATTGTATTGGAGTTTATGTATACTATTTCATAATCAACATCAATTTAAAATAATCATATATATTTATTATTTACACCATTATACCCATCAACGTAAGGTGTTGGTGGAAAATAGATTACACCACGGCGTGGAGACGGTATTCCATACGTACGCAGGCGCGGTGATTTCATTTTCCGTAGGATGGATAGATGGTGAAATAGGGTAGTTCCATACATATAATAACATATCATTATATGATTTATACTGATTTTATTACTTCATAATGAAAAAACTAAATAAGAATATGTAGATAATGAAATAAAGTTGAAAGAATCGGTAACGGACATTACCTCTTCTTTGAAGCGCCTTTTCTTAACCTCCTCTTAGGGAACTAAATATGGTCTTCAAAGAATACGAGGACCTCTAGGATGTTTCTAGGTATTTGGAGAAGATAAATTGGAAGAGTTTGTTCGAGATTGAAGGATCAAAGTGGTGTGAGGAAGAGAGGGAGGAGGTTCCCTTTTATAAGGGAGGAGAGAGAACTTTGGAAAAACAAAAAATATTATTTTATTATAAAGTCATATTCTGTTTTTAATAGCTCAAAATTTATTTATTTTGAATCTAATATGGGATGGGTCGAAATTATATCATCCAGTAGAATTTAGGCAAGTTTAGGTTTCTATATTAACCTTATCATTTAGATTTAACTTTAAGTTAAATAATTTTACTTTTACCGTGTCTTCTTGTTTTCTTACACTATAAGGTTAATAATCTTACTATAAAAAGCCAAAAGAACCCCAAGTTGATTATTATTAATATATATTACCATATAATAGTCATTTGGACGAACCATAGATTTTTAGGAATAAAATTACAATTAAAAATATAATATTTCTTTTAAAAACTATTTTTTGTCAATTTTGACACTATTATGTAATTGATTTTTTTGAAAATCATAACAGAATGATTAGTTCGAAAAAAGTTAATTAAATCAATAATAACATTTCATATTAACCTATAATATTATTTGAATAAATAAAAAGTCTCAAATTAAATTTATTTGGGTGTTTATGACATCAATTATAATAATATATCATTAATAATATAATTCCTAAATCATCATTGTCTCGTAAATAAATTATATTATTTAACGTATACAAAATGTAAATAAAATACCATTATGTATTTAATCTTATTATATTTCTATTTAATATTTATAGTTGAATGTATCTTATGTATAACCCTATAAACATTGATTTCAACTATTTTAACTATTCTATAAATAAAAGAATAATAAATGTCCTAATCTTATTCAAGTGGACCTAAAAGGTCATATTTTATTCCTAAGGTTGTTTGTGTTCGAATCACAGTTATCTAATAGAATTAGGACAAGTTTTAGGGTAATAATAATATCATTTTTACCATTAATTACTCTATTTACTTTTAACTGTTGTAAAAAATTCAAAAGTTACTATTCACAAAAAAATATTTTCATCTCATTGAACCACATTTTAGTTCTTGATATTAGTCGTGTCTCTCGGATTTTCGAAATTCCACTCACAGAAGCGGTATAATTAAGTTTTATGTCAGTTTACAAATTCTCCTAGGAGGTGGGTAAAAGACGGTGAAAAGATCAATAAAATTTTTATATATCTAGAATTATTAAAAAAATGACTCCAATTAATTACTTTCAACATATATAGGTATTATGTATCAATTTTTACCTAAAATAAATTTAAATAAAAATAATAAAAATTTAAATAAAAAGTCGGTTTGTAAATAGTAACCTAGTGTGTTCACTATTCATCAAAAAGTGAATGTTTTCAGAAAAATACCAAAATTTCACCCTATGCTAATTTAGATATTCTAAATCCAAAAATGTAGTCCATATTGATAGATAAAATTTATAAAATTTCAAGAAGTTGGTATTACTATTCATAACGACTAATTTTTTTAATATTTTAATAGCATATAGTTGTTTACTGATACTCGGTATTACGTACAACACAAGCTATCGATGAAGGTCCCGATTGCGTGTAGAGAAAGCCAAGCTAGTGTTGTGTGTAGTGAAAAATTCCTTGATGATGTATATAACATAAAATCAAAATATTGCTCATAAAAATCTCGGGTGTTATATTCTACCCCCCCCCCTAAAATGAATTTCTCCCTCGAAATCAGTCACTTCGTAACAAATAGATGAGGATACCTCTTCCTCATCATATCCTCAAGCTCCCATGTAGCTTTTTATAATTGGTGGTTCCTCCATAAAACTTTCACCAAGCGATTGGTCTTGTTCCGTATGACATTTTCACAACGATCCAGAATCTCTACCGGCTGTTCTTCATAAGAAAGATCTTGCTCCAGCTGTACAACTTTTGAGGTGAATACATGTGAAGGATCAGGTATGTACTTTCTCAGGAGAGATATATGGGACACATCATGAACTTGAGAGAGATTCGTTGGAAGAGACAATCGGTAAGCTACCTTCCCAACACGATCCAGTATTTTTAAAGGACCGATATACCTAGGGCTCAGCTTTCCCTTCTTTCCAAATCTCATTACTCTATTCCAATGATATATTCTTAAGAACACTTTATCACCCACTTCAAAATGTAGGTATTTTCTTCAGTTGTCGGCATAACCTTTTTGTTGACTCTGAGCTTCTCTTATGTGTTGTTGTATAGATCTGACATTTTCTGCCATCTCATCTACAAGATCTGGTCCTAAAAGCTTTCTTTCCCCAATTTCATCCTAGCATGTTGGAGTCCTACATTTCCTTCCATAGAGAGCTTCATAAGGAGCCATCTGAATACTAGAGTGAAATCTATTATTATAAGAAAATTTCACCAAAGGTAGGTTTTGATATCAACCACCTTTAAAATCCATATATCAAGCTCTCAACATATCTTCTAGAGTTTGAATTGTCCCCTCAAACTGACCGTCTGTCTTAGGATGATAAGCAGTTCTGAAACTCAACTCAGTATAAAGAGTATGCTGAAGACTTCGCCAGAACTTTGAGGAAACGTCGGATCCCGATCAGATATAATGGAAAGTGGTACTCCATGCAATCTTACCACTTCCTTTACATATATCCCGGAATGATGATCCAGAGATAAATCCTCTCTAATACAATGAAGTGTGCAAACATTGTAAGACGATCAAATATGACCGAAATAGAAATATTTGCCTTTGGATGTTTTAGGAAGTCCGGTGACAAAGCCCATAGTGATTTTTTCCCATTTCCATTCAGTTATGGGTAATGGTTGTAACATCCCCTTAGACTTCTTTCTCTCAGCTTTAACTTGCTGACAAACCCAGCATCGAGAGATATATTTAGAAACATCTCTTTTCATGCCATCCCACCAAAATTACTCTTTCAGGTCCCTATACATATTCGTTCTTCTAGGATGAATATAGAATGAAGAACTATGAGCCTCATCCAATAGCTCCTTTAATTCTTGGATGGGAGGAACCCAAATCTGATTCCTGAACATTATTATCCCATCACAATCAAGGTTGAATTCAGGAACATTTTTCACCTTCTTTTGTAACTCTACATCTTCTTTCTGTGCCTCTTTAATCTTCACATGTATATATGGTTGGAAATTCATTTGAGAAAGATACGATTTTCCCCTTCCATTATAATTCCATGATCCAACCATAATAAATCCATAAATATTGGATCTTTTGTGATCCACATCATGGATAATCCAGCATGGTCATGCCGACTTAATGCATCTGCCACCTTGTTTGCTTTCCCAGGTTGGTAATTAATTGAGCAGTCGTAATCCTTAATCAGCTCCAACAATCTTCTTTGGCACATATTCAACTCCTTTTCTATGAAAATATATTTTAAACTATTATAATCAGTATAAATATTACACCTTTCTCCATAAATCTAATGCCTCCAAATCATTAATGCAATGATTGCAACATCTAACTCTAAATCATGAGATGGGTAATTTTTCTCATGGCTTTTCTACTAGCATGAAGCATAAGCTATCACCGTATCATTTTTCATACGAGCACACCCCAGCCCCATCATGGATGCATCACTGTAGATCACAAAATTTTATCCACTACAAGGAAATGTGAGTATAGGTGCACTGGATGACCATCTTTTCAACTCCTCGAAATTCTCTTCACATTCCTCTGTCCACGTGAACTTAACTCCTTTTCGAGTCAACGTGGTGTGTGGATTAGATCATCATGAAAAATCATTCACAAAACGTCGATAATATCCAGCCAAACCCAGAAAACTTCGGATCTCATTTACATTTGTTGTTCTCAACCATCTTTCAATAAACTCCGTTTTTCTGGATCAACATATATCCCCTATTTTGAAATAATGTGACCCAAAAAGGAAACTTTTTGAAACCAAAATTTACACTTGGTAAATTTGGCATGAAGCTTCTCCTTTCCCAGGGTCTTCAATACAATTCTCAAGTTATATTCATGTTTTTCCTTGATCTTTCAATAGACAAAAATATCGTCTATAAAGACAACCACAAATTGATCAAGATAGTCTCTAAAGACTATTTTCATTAGATCCATGAAGATATAATGGGAATTAATAAGACCAAATGGCTTCACTATAAATTCAAAGTGTCCATACCTTGTACGGAAAGTCGCCTTTTGTATATCCACCCTTTTGACCCTTAATTGATGATAGCCTAATCAAATATCAATCTTGGAAAAGTATTGAGCTCCATGTAGTTGTTCAAATAATTCATCAATGTGTGGGAGAGGATTTTTTTTCTTGATAGTGATCTTGTTAAGTTCTCGATAATCAATGCAGAGTCTCATTGATCCAACATTCTTCTTAACAAACAGAACAACTTCTCCCCAAGGTGACGCACTAGGGTGTATGAATCCCTTATGAAGATTCTCTAGGAGTTGCTTCTTCAATTCCTGAAACTCAATTGGGGTCATTCTATATGGTGTCTTTGAAATAGGTAAAGCACCCAGTACGAGTTCTATTGAAAACTAAACTTCACGATTTGGTGGAAGACCAGGAAATTCCTCTAGAAAGACATCATCAAACTCCCGTAAAATGGGAATATTCATAATCGTGACTTTCTCTCCAACAATTTGAGATAAATAACCTTCATTTATTGGAATCAAGACCCATAAGATGGAATAAATTTCCACTGGAAGGTTATGTCCATCCTTGCATCGATAGACGATCATAGATTGATATGGAATATGAAATGTGACTTTCCTTCATAAGAAATTGGTATGAGCTCCATATAAAGAAAGCCAATCCATGCCAAGAATCACATCAAATTCCACTATAGTAAGGATAATAAGATTTGCAGTGAGCACATTCCCACAAACTTCAATCGGAGAAGAATTACAAACATTTGAAGTGACTGTTGTGCCATTAGGGGTTGTCACAGCTAACTAAACATCTAATTGTTGAGGTAATATGGAGATATCCTTATAAAATTCTTCAGAAATAAAAGAGTGGGTGGATCCCGAATCAAATAAAACATTTTCTACTTTAGAGTCGATGGTAAGTGTACCTTTCACCACTTAGTTCTCATACTCCACATCGCTGATAAAAATTCCATGTGACATTACTTTTTCTTTAGACTTAAGAGTTTGTTGACGTTTATCATCATCAACAACCCTTGGATTAGGGCCTTGATTGGAATAATGCAACATTTCCTTGCACTTGTAATATTGAAGTGTAAGAGGTGCACTATGTGTAGCCTTTTCTTTGTTCTCATCACTAGAAATATTATTCCCATCATTGCGGAATTCAAATGCCCGATGAACTTCCTTTCCACATTTGAAACATTTACTTGTCCCTTTAAGAAAAATCCATCCATGTTTATTTCCACACTTTGAGCATAAGGGAAAACACATCTTCTTTTCAGTGTGCTCTTTAGATTTTCCTTTGAATTCCATTTTCCTCTTCATATCAAACCCATATGACTGATGGGTTACTCCAATCTTCATCTCACCAATGAGAGCACATCAAACGAATTCCATGTAGCTATAAAAGTCCCTTATGGATAACATCCTTCGAATACTTGGTTTTAAACCACTAAAGAATCGATCGATCTTGCTCTCAGGTTAGATAATTATTCCAGAAACGTACCTTACATGTCCTGTAAAATTTTCTTCGTAGGTACCAAAAGATTCATCATCCTTTTGCTTCAGTTCAAGAAACTCCTTCTCCATATTTGTTCAAAGAATACGAGGGAAGTACTTATTTAAAAATAACTTCTTGAAATCTTCCCATTCCATGGACGGAATTTCATCTCTTTGCCTCGTATTCTTGATAACATTCCACCATTGATCAGCTTCACCTTCAAAATGATATACTTCTAAGATGAATTTATCATGCTCAGAACATTGAAGAACTGAAAATATATTTTCAATGGTACTGATCCATTTTTCAGCAACTAATGGATCAGTAGACCCACTGAATGAAGGTGGACACTGCCTCATGAAAGATTAAATAGAATATTGCTTCTTCATTTTATCATTTGGAATTCCGGCATGAATCATAGCTTGATAAAGTTTTGTGATCATGGCTACAAGATTTATCATTCCTTCTCCCATAACGATTAGTTTCTCAGGGGGATAATCAATTCATTTCTCGTCGCATTCCGCATTTACACGGTTGCTTCGGGTTCCAGCCATTGACTAAAACCAAGAAGAATGGTGTGAGAAACACTAATTATATTAGGAAAACCACATAATGAAGAGTAAAATTTTACACTTAAGTTCTTAATATAGGTTATTAATGGCCATTTCTAAAACACTAAGATTGTGTTCTATGCATAGACTTATCCTTATGGATCTTACTAAGGCTTTCACATCCTAGTTTCAAAAGGTTGACTATAACTTTCCTCTAATACCAACTATAAAGACCCATACATTACATACATTGTTAATACATCAAAAGTTAAGTACACATATTTCAACATATAACAAAACCATGAACGGACCGTATAGGTATAGTATCTTTAGAAAATGGGAAACATAAACAACTGGTTTATAAAGCATCTATATTGTCTCCCATTTATTTCATCATATCTAGAGTCCCTTTTGGAATATCCTACTTAATAACCTTATTGCTGACATGGGGAAAGAAAACATACAAAAGGGTGAGCTCAAATGCTCAGTAAGGGTAAACAAAAGAAATATCAATCACACCATATCATAAGAACATAACATTTTGGAAATCTTAACCTGCAAAAGAAATCATAATATCATAACATGGCATAAATCATAGTTGTGAAATATAATCCCAATAATCATAAATTAACACATGAATCTTTGTGGAATACACACATTATCATAGATAATCATTAATTTGTAGTCAAGACTCATTTCCAAGTCTATCTCAGCAGACAAAGTCCATTTCTGAACCGATTTCACTCCTCATTTCAGTCCAGTTTCACTGAAACGGAATTACCTGTTGTTTTAGCCATGTCTATCTCATGAGATATAAATCTTTACCCAATACATTGGGGGAGATATAGGTCCCACCCATATCATTAAGAAACCATTCTTATGTGTGCCACAAAATCAGAAATCATACATCATGGCATACCCCATGTAATTAAAATGGTATTCTTAAACAACATGCCATAATAACATAATCCATATAATATAAAAAGACATCATAAAAATAATTCCATCATAACATAATCAAATCAATGTAAAAATAGGTATAGAAACAAAACCCTATTTTATCATAGATGGACAATAATTTCGATAAAACACTTGAACTCCATTCTTGAGGAATATATTTGTTCTACTATAAAACCATTTTCCTTTCTTAACATATCAAATAATTTTAAACTAAAATAAGTTGATTAAATATAAAATTAAAATCTTCTAAAGGATGTTTCATGGAAAAAATGTTCTAAACATACATTAATGTCGTATAATTAAAAAAACATTCTTCTCGTTCTTTGTCCAGAAAATTCAAAAAGTACCTCGTACAAAAAACGACAAAAGATTACTTTCATATATTTTACTAAAAATTAACTGAAGGGTAAAATTGGATTTAATCAATTGAATTTGGATGGAAATAATATTAAATATTTAGGAAACATGGATGCGGATGATAAATATTCCCCAGTAAATTCTGAAGTAAAAAGAATCTCGGATAAAAATGAGATTTCAAGATTTTCACTTACCTTAGGTCCGATTTGCTTCGTAATTGTCCAGACCTCCTGTATAATGGTTTAAATAATTTCAATGACTTATTCCAGAATCATACTTATTTTTATCATATCATATAAGGTCATATTCTTAGCTTCTTATTAGTAATATTTCATTGCTGCTAGTTATTCGGGGGTTTATTAATTTTTTTTCTTATGCGTGTTTTGTTGAATAAATTCTTATCATTCTTTTTATGTTATAGATACCTCATTTCAATAATGGTATTAGTGTAATATATATATCATATTTATTCATTCAATTCATTTTTATAATCATTATGCAAGGATGATCAGGTAGAATGAGTCGCATCACATCGTGGAGACGACATTCCGTACGTACGCACGAGCGATGATATCGTTCCCATGATTGTGGAATTGTATTAGAGTGTATGTATAATATTTAAGATTCAATATCACTGTAAAATAATCATATATAGATATTATTTACACCATTATACCCATCCAAGTATGGTGGTGGTGGAAAATAGATTACACCACGGCGTTGAGACGGTATTCCGTACGTACGCACGTGCAGTGATTTCATTTTCCGTAGGTTGGGTAGATGGTGAAATAGGGATGTTTCATACTTATAATAACATATCAGTATATGAGTGATACTGATGTTATTACTTCATAATGAAACAACTAATTAAGAAGAAGTATAAAAGAAATAAAGTTGAATGAATCGGTAACAGACATTACCTCTTCTTTGAAGCGTCTCTTTTTAACATCATCTTAGGGCAGTAAAGATGGTCTTTAAAGAAGAACATGACCTCTTGGATGTTTCTAGAGAAGTGGACAAGAGAAATTGGCATGGGTTGGCCGATCATTAAGGATTAATGTGGTGTGAGGAAGAGATGGAGGAGGTTCCCTTTTATAAGGGAGGAGAGGGGCACCTTTGGAAAAAAAATATATTATATTATTATAAAGTCATATTTGGTTATTAAGAACTCCAAATTTATTTATTTCGAAGATAAGGTGGGTATCAGTCGATATCCTCAAATCCAATATAATTTATACATGTTTAGATTTCTATTTTAACCTTATCATTTAGATTTAACTTGAAGTTAAATAATTTTACTTTTACTTTGTCTTCTTGTTTTCTTACACTATAATGTTAATAAACATACTATAACAAAAAAAACGAACCCCAAGTTGTTTATTATTAATATATATAACATTATCTATGTAATTTGGCCGAACCATTGATTTTTATTAATAAAATAAAAATTAATAATACAATATTTGTTTTAAAAACTATTTGATGTCAATTTTGACAGTATTTGGTAATTGATTTTTTTGAAACTCATAACAGAATTATTAGTTCGACAAAAATTAATTAAATCAATAATAACATGTAATATTAACCTAGAATATTATTGGAATTCATAAAAAGTTTCAAATTACATTTATTTGGGTATTTAGAAAATCAATTATGTTAATATTTCATTAATAATATAATTACAACATCATCATTGTTTCATAAATAAATTAAATTATATAATATATAAAAATTATAAATTAAATTCCATTATTTAGGAAATTCTTTTAAGCTTTCTAAAGAATAATTATAGTACAATTTATCTTACGTATAACCCTATAAACTTTGATCTTAACTATTTTTATTATTCTTTAAATAAAATAATAATAAATGTCCTATTCTAATCCAAATGGATCTAAATGGTCCTATTTTATTCCTAAGGTTGTTTTTTGTTGAATTAAACTTATCCAATAGAATTAGGAGATGTGTTAGTGTAATAATAATATCATTTTTACCCTTAATTACCCTATTTACTTTAGAGGGTGTTAAATAAAGTAAAACGTTACTATTCACCAAAAAGTATTTTCATCTCATTGAACCAAATTTTTGTTCTTGATATTAACCAAATCTCTCAGATTTTCGAAATTCCACTTACAAAAGCGGTAAAATTATGTTTTATGTAAATTTGCAAATTCTCCTAGTAGGTGGGTAAAAGGCCGTGAAAAGTTCAATAAAATTTTTATATATATAAAATTATTATAAAATGACTGCAATGAATTACTTTAAACATATATAGGTATTATGTATCAATTTTTACCTATAATAAATTTAAATAAAATAAATAATTATTTAAATAAAAAGTCGGGTTTTAAATAGTAACCTAGTGTTTTCACTATTCATAAAAAATTGAATGTTTTCAAAAAAAGACCAAAATTTCACCCTATGCTAATTTCGATATTCCGAATCCAAAAATGAAGTCCCTTAAGAATGTTAAAATTTATAAAATTTCAGAAGGTTTGTATTACTATTCATAACGACTAGTTTTAATAATATTTTATTAGTATATCGTTGTTTAGTGAAACTCGGTATTGTGTAAAATGCAAGCTATCGAGGAAGGTCCTGATTCCGTGTAAAGCAAGCCAAGCTAGTGTTGTCTGTAGTGAAAAACTCCTTGGATGATTTATATAACATAAAAACAAAATATTTCTCATAAATATCCCAGGTGTTACAATGAGGCCCTCTGACTCTTCAGATTGGACTCATTTTAGTTTGGTGTATTCCCCATGTTCATCCCCATAATGTTATGGTGAATAATTATCTTCAAATAACATGAGACATTCCCCTCTATAGAGTGTGTATCAGATAAAGATCGAGAATACCACTAAATGACTCGATGTGTTATCCTAAATAATTTAATCATATTATATTTTGGGGGTTTTAGAAATCATCATGACTAAATTACACAGGTTTATGATCCAAAATATAGAATGTTATTTTAGGTAGGCTTCTGCATAACATAGAGGACCTCATTGAGATCCCCTTTATGTGTATTGAGATCTTGAGAGTTATAATCCGTAGATCGTCATTTGAATATCTAATGATGTGTATAAATTGAACATGTTATATTGGGTTATCATGTCCCATAGAGTGAGTTCTCTTAGATGAGAATTTACTTGAGTCCATGAGTAGAATCCTAGGATTGTGGTAGGTTTGATTACTCTTTGAGACTTGGTCTTTATCCTGAATATATCTAGTTATTTATTATTACAATGACTCATATTCGGATTGAAATATCATCTTGTTGAAGAATTTTCTCCTCTCAAGAAAGTTTAGGTATTTTTATTATGGAGTTTCCTACTATGTATTGTTATACATATCCATGAATTGTTGATTCCCATAAATTTCATGTCTAATGAATATGAACAAACATTTAATGATTTCATACATGGACCATGACCTGACTGGGAATAATTGTTTTGAACATATCATTGTTCATACCAGGTGTTTCATTTGGCACAATTCCCCTCCACGAAGAATGTTTGACACGTTTATAGTTAATTTGGTCTTGTATTTTACCCTTTATGATTTTCATAACCTTTTTCATAATTTTATATAGGATATTAGTTATATATGAATTAAATATTCAGTTTTTTTACCGTTCAATATTATATGGGTATTTTGATATGATTTTATGTGTACATGTTATTATTTACATGCATCACAGGCATGATATATGCATACATGTCACATTTTAACAACCCATGTCCAATTGGAGGAAATAATAGGGTGAAAAACTAGGATTACTACATGATAAGTAGACCCTAGTTGGTTGGGTCATGATAATAAGTCATTAACACATGTTTTAAAAAAATCACTCTTATAAAAATTCATTATTAGTCACTCTGATCAACTGAAATGTTTTATTGTAATAATTTATTTTCATACATGTTCTATATTGATCAATAATCATTTTTCTATTATTTCACAAAAATATATAGTTATTTACTAGGGTTTAACCATTTGACACATCATGTTTTTTAGTTTAAATGATTATATTATAATTTTTACGATTCCTAAAAAACAAAAAATTATATTTCCATATTGTGAATTCCAACATGTCAAAAAATTAAATTTTGTTCATGTTCTAATTATTTCATAATAATCGAAGCTAATTTGATCTTTATTGACTCATTCACTCTAATTTTTTTATGTTAAAAAATATAACACTTTATCTATCATTTTTAACACCTCACACATAAAATAAATTTTTTAAAAATATATTTATAATATCTTATAGATATAGGGATTTTTCCATGGATGTTCATTCCACACTATATACTTTCATGGGAATAATTGTCATAAATCATATTTTATAACATTTAATGTAGTCAATTCTGGCATTTAAGATATTAAACAATGTACATTTTCCTATGATTTAGATATTATTCATGATATTTGATAGATTTTGACACTTTGCAACATGTTTTTTCTCATTTAATTAAAATTAAAACTCTCTATTTTTAAAAATCTAAAAAAAATTAAGGCATATTGATGTGTATATTAGTACTATATGAAAAGTGTTTATGAATAAATTCATTATTATTATCTAGATAACATGTGAGTCTGTTTAATAAACTTTAACATATTTCTTGTTAATAATAAATTATATAAAAAACTATTTTTATTCATTCATTTAAACCACACCACACAATATATTTAGGTGGAATATATTCATAAATTTCATAAATTAATTAAATACTATTATTTAATAATTTCATGAAAATATGATGCTAGTTGAATTTTTTTACCCTTGGATGACTATTTTTAATGACTTTTAAAATCCAAAAACAATTATTCAATCATTCTACGTACACGACATTTTTCTTTTACATTTGACATATTATTAAAAATTCATCCAATATTCATCCTTTGATTTCAGGAAAATATGATGTTATTTAATATGCTTTACTCTTTGATTCTTTTTTGTGAATTTTAAATCACGAACTACAAATTTTTGTTCATTATGATTAAACCATGATTAGATAAATGTGTGAAATGTTCTTTCATGTCAAATATTTAAATGATAGTCATTTTCCTTTGATGTAATGGCAATTAGAGGTTGTTCACTTGATTTTGAATATTTGAATCATTTTTTTAATGAAATTTAAATCCTATAATAATAATTTTCCAAGCATTTTAATTACACCATAATTCATATTGATTTTCAGTCTATTTATATATATCATTAATAAATCATAGATCAATATCATATAATTTTAAGGAATATCCAATTCTATTTTCTTGGTTTTACCCCTAAAATGAGAATTTAATATGAATAAATAAAAATTGTTGTTACGAACTTTAAAATTATTATGGTTTGTCTCAAAATGACCACATATGTGTTTTATAGTTCATAGCCATTCTAAAAAGGCATTGTATAGTCAATAACATTGAAATTATATTAGGATATTAAAAATTTCTAAGATGATCACCATCAAAATGTACCAAATACCAATGATTTATGTGGAAGTTGATTTATTTTTAAATAATAATAATATCTTCATCACACAATATATGTAGTCTAAAAGTTATATGGTCAAATTTTCAGGGTACAATGGTAATAAATGATGTGTAAAATAGAAACATGACTAAAAAATAAACCATGAAATACAGTAACAATTAAAATTAAAAGAATAAAAAAATGTAGAAAACAAAAAAAAAGTTTGAAATATAAAAAAAATATGAAAATATTAAAAATGAAAAAAAATACAGAAAAATAAAATTCTCAATATTAAATTGAAACTAAAATAGAACCATTAATAAAAAATAATTAAAAGTAAACAAAAAAAAACTAAGATAAATTTGAACATAAATTAAAATATATAGTCATAATAATACTCAAATATATACATATAGATATAGACACAGAAAACATATATTTATATAGATATAAAAATGGAAACTATTATAAAAATTGAATCTGATGCACAAACACAAAAAAAATTTAAAACAATATAAAGAAATAAAAAATATAAATAAAACATTGAATTTGAATCAAAATGTTAAAATTACAAAACAAAATTGAATATATTAGAAGAAGCCATAAGGTGGAATAAATATGTAAAATATGATGTTCAATATAGTGTCAAGTATGAGAAGAATGTACCAAATAGATAAAACTATAAAATGATAGAGGATTACCCTGAAATCATTGGACCAAGATTGTTGAATTATTTTTCACATTTTTGAATTACATACCTTGTCAATATGATGTGGAGTGAGATCAATATTGGAGGATGTATCAAATGAATTGACTTTTTGACACACGTGTGTAAAATAATTTCTATATGAAAACTATTTTGGGGATTTCCAGACACACATTTTGTATGATTTAATTGAAGTCTATTCATATATGTAAAAAAATAATAAAAATATATTTAATATTATTTCATGAAAATAAGATTTTATTTTCATTTTTTAACACTTTGAAACTTGTTATTTTATCTTCAAATAAATCAAAAGATGGTTTTGTTCATTTTAGGAAGGTAGATAATTAGATTGATACATGGTCTACATGAACATGTAAAATACTAGGGGATGTTCATTTTCCAAAATATTTTACTAAAATATAATGTATTTGTCTATGTTTTCACATATTAATGAATATATATTTTTAATTTATTTCAACAAAATTACACTATTAGTTATTTCTACTAAACCAAATTAGGGATTTAAGTGCAGTCTATTCATACATATTAATATTTAAACCAATGAAATGTTCTATTGATATAATTGTGGTCTGATATTTAATTATATGTTATAATAATTAGATCTATGTTTTAAAATTATAAAATATAATAAAAATGTATGTTCCTTCATTATGAACAAACCACACTTAAGAATGACATTTGATCTCTTTAAGAGAATAAAATAATTTCATGAAAACGAAAAATAATTGCATGGTTTGGACCCCATGTAATTATAATATGAATGGTAAGGGGAAATATCGATCATAC
Organism: Viscum album; assembly: GCA_963277665.1. Taxonomy (NCBI): domain Eukaryota; kingdom Viridiplantae; phylum Streptophyta; class Magnoliopsida; order Santalales; family Viscaceae; genus Viscum; species Viscum album. Next base: position 558,728,271 of record OY728147.1, on the reverse strand, counting down.
CGACCAATTATAGTTTCATATTAGTTAGTGGTTGGATTAAACAAATCATAAATGACTCGAATATCAGTTTTCTACATTTTACATAAATAAAATATTTTTATTTTAATTTGACACCTCTTTCCCAAAATATATTAATATAAGATGAACAATTTTAAAAAATTGAATGATAATGATTTAATGTTGAAAAATGGGACTACCATAACATGAATTGTAATTATTGAAAAAGTGTTATAATTATTTTCTCTTTTTCCACTAAAACCATTATATATTCTAGGTGGTATAGGCCCATCCTTGATAAAAATGATAAGGATTTTAATATACTATATTAAATTATTTTTGATATATTTTTGGATGGATTATTATGTTTACATTTAAATATATATTATCTCTTAAATGGTATGTTATTGATAAAAATTACAATTATTTTACCACATAAGTGTAGATGTAAAAAATAAAATAAATCACAAAGTTGTATATTCAAAATTTATAATACCATAGTAATAACCTAATTACTACTATTAATAATTTTTTTTTCAGTTTAATGAATTATATCCAAGGACACCATAATTTGGTTATTTTTTTAAATTGTTGTTTTTTATAATATAATGGCTAATTTTTTTAACACTCAATTTATTTTTTAAAAAAATAATTACATAAGAGAAATATAAAATTAATGTTTCTTTTATTATCAGGATGATTCTCTAAATTTTTATGTTATACAATAATCTTATACTGAAAGCAATTGAAAATAAATTAAGTAAACTCATAAATCAGGGATATAAACCATAAATATAACATTAAACAATATGGTATGTTAAATAATAACCGAATAGAATTTGAAAATATATATAAATAATCACACATTTAAATTATAACAAAAATTGTAGTTGTTATTAGAACCAAAGGTACATATTATTGATGCTTATTCTAATTATTACTTGATTAAAATCCACAAAATATAAATTAAAATATAAATTAAATTATCATGTATAGTTCACATCTAAATAAATAAAAAGGTAGATTTTTAAAGACTATGGGTTATAAAAATTGTTTACCTCAATTTTCTAGTCAGAATCCTCCAAATTACCATAATCCACCATTTCTGACATCCTAAGAAATAGATTACATGCATCTCTCAATATCTGGTGTGAACAAAAAAAAATTAGTCATTTTTTTAAGATGTATGGATGTTTTGGTATGGTCTATTTTATAGAAAACCTAGATGGTCAAACATGAGGTGTGGAATAATTGTATATTGTTGTGGGTTTCCAATTGTGGTAGGGCACTTTCCAAAATTTGAATGTAAAGTAAAATTGGGGACATGTAATAGATTGGTTTACGGCTTCATGAGTGCACCACATAGAATTATATGAGGTTGGAAATTATTAGTGTTGTGGTGATGTAGTACCAGTATTTTGGTCCCAATAATAACGAATGTTATAACAACATCATGAAAACAAAAACATGGTTGACACTATCTACGACAATTAGTAATAAACATACCTCATAATATAACTAAAACATATGACTATATTTAAATGATTGGTCATTGTGTGGACCCAAATTATAACCAAAACCATAATAGAATCCAATTATAAGCCTCATACATGGAATGAACACTATTAACACATAAACAGGGTTTCCATACCAATTTCAACTAGAAAAAATCATATATTAATGGGTATCCAAATTGAATGAGTTATTTCATCTATCATGAATAGACCACTTATATGATTCCATCAGCCAAGCTAAATATGAATCACATATTACACCTCATAAAAAATATATTGTGAAATAAAAACCCACATTCATATAAAAAACAATACCCATCCTACCCACTTCTCCTGAATGGACACCGTCTCCACAAACAACGCAGAATGACCATCCTGATTTTAGTAATCCAAAAGAATATCTAAGAATTTCATAGATAAATCGTGAAAAAAATAATTCTCTATGATACCCATATCAATCATTCTTGTGGTTAAAAATGGAATAATTGACCTAATGGATTTATAATTGTGAAGAAGAAGAAAATTACAACAAGTGGAGAGATTATAATGTTTACTGATTAAAATATAATTTCATAAAAATATAAAGTAACACATTCTAAAGCCACTAGGAAGAAACACCCACTGTATCTAGATTTATAGATGGGTATAACATACTTTGTGGATCCACCTAAGAACATGGTATAAAAACTATTATATAATCATATTTTATTCACACATTAAGCCTTCTACTAACTATCCAACATCAACAATTTTCCATCAAAATAAAATTTAAACTAATACATGATTACTAATTGGTACTGACATTAGCAATTTATTCATTCCCGTATCACATAATTCTAATAGGGTGTCTTGGAACTACTATATCAACTGAAATGTGTAATAAGAATATCTTAAAATAACAAATAAATTATATCATTGACATTGCATGAGGTAATGTGATAGTGATTATTCAAGTAATAAAAACCCCTAATCGAACATATATAGAATCACTATAGATTCACCCAAAACAATTCCGAAATAATATGTGGTTCCAATTTCTAAAAAAATAGTTACATGACTCTATTTTTGAGTAACCAAATTTCTTGAACTATTTACCCGAGATGCATTACCCACCTGAATAATAATACATGAAAATGTGATAATGAAGAAGAAATATCCACTCTCTACAATATATCATTATAAATATTAACATGTATAAATTTTATGAAATTTACACAATCTACTCCCCTTTCATACAATTAAAAAACCTCCACTACTAGAAGAACAATGACCTCCTAGATTTCAATACTAAAAAATAAGACCTCTATATTCTAAAAATCATCAAGGAATGAATATACTACTGTAATGGCCCGGGGTATTTGGGTCTATTACTTGGTTAAAATCTGATGTTTGAGGTCTTCTGGGTGGTCTGGAAGGCCATCACAGCTTCTTAGTGAAGCTTGTGACTCCTACCAGTTTCCTCGGCCTAATGGTAGCCTTGGCATACTGGCAGCCTTGTCCTACTAGTAGCCTCATCCTAATGGAATCCTTGTCCTACCGGTAGCATCGGCATGACGGTACCCTCGACCTACCGATATCCTGGCCTACCGGTAACCTGGGACTACCAGTAGCCTCGGCCTACCGGTGACCTTGGGGTACTGGTAGCTCCACGGGTTTTCCAGAAGCGCCTCATTTTTGCGCAAATTGGTTTTAAAACGTGTTTTATCCCCTTTAAGCATGTTTGAAAGCCCATTAATGCCAATTAATAAAATTATTGGTGAGGTACCCTCCTTAAATGAAAAATCATGTGATTTTTTCATGCATTTAACTGTGTTTTCATAAACTCTTGTAGGGAATAAGGAGATGTGTGTCAGTTTTAACCGCCCCGAAGGGCGTGTGGGGTGGCCCAGACGCATGGTCAACCCACAATCCCGATTCTTCCGCGGTTTCTAGTTTTTCCTTCCACATCGTAACCATCCTAGGAAGGCTGTATCTTAGTCATTATCACCTAAAGGATTCTCTTATCCCTGTGTTCCATTTTTTCTATCACCCTAAACTCAGAGTACCCTTCCTCCCAACGAGTCGAACCCCTGTTGTGATGTTTTCCTTAATCACGTTGCATGGATCTCCTACTACTCCTAATTTCCATTTTCTATACGAGGAAATAACATCGATCCATGGTCAATCTGGTATGGATATTACCTTTTTCTCTCCTCCTTGTGTATCATGCGGGGCAGGTGTTCTATGGTTCCCATGGGGATTTTAATCAATTATGTAATGAAGATAATAATCAGTTAACGAACGAGGACGAGGAAGATTGTTAATGTTGTAACATGTTTTTATACATACATTCCCTATGATGTTGTTATGAAGTTAATGGGAATATGCCTACTGAAAATCACGCCAATTGGGGGTCTTTGTTTGCGCACGTATGTTATTCTCTGTTTTATGATTTTTCTAGTGATTGGGAATCACATATGAATCCGTTAAATACTTAAACTCGACTGTTGAATATGAAATCCCATAATCGTGTGTGATCAGACCATTTTAACTAAATAATGTAAAATAATTAATTATGAATTTTAGGAAGGTTTAGATATGGATGGGTGAATAGAGGGGTTGTGAATGGTGTGGTTGGAATGCCATGAGTTGTTGCGTGGCTCTGTTGGTGTTTGGAAGCAGGGCTTTAGGTTGGGTTGTTAACATGAATAAAATTTGAAAGTTAACAATGAATTGGGTGGAAATGTAATATATTAATGTAGGATGACCAACAGTTTTTTTGGGTTTTTCTTTGTTTCCATTACTTTTAGGGATCTCACTGATCCCTTTGTTGATGTGACTTCACAAGAGAACCGGCTGTGAATGCTTAAATTTCTCGATGGGTTTCCTTTCTGACTTATTTTTGTTTCATATGTGATTGTTCTTGTTAGTTTCCCAGTAGATAATGGATTAACTCATACTGAACTTTTATGAAATGATAACTTGAATAGAGAAGTTGTGAACTGTTTGTTGTGAGCCTGTTTTCTGAGGCAGCAGTGCTTGGGAACCAACTTTTATCGATCGAGGAGCTATAAGACGGGCTTTGTGTTCACATATATGTGTAACTATATGTTTTTTTCTTAGTCACACCCCACCCACGTTGGTATCTTAGTGATGGAGACCCCATTTCATGGGGAAGGGAGTTTCACCCTAGTTACTCTCCTTCATGATCCCTCTTCCATCTATTGTGATGGCTGGAGGCGAACATACACTGAAGATTATTTGGGTTGGTTTCGATTGGCGTGTTTTTAGGCCTAGGTGTGTGCCAGCTGGGATGTGTGGTTGTGAGTCGAAGGTGTGTACGTGCAGGTATGCGGATTGTTGTGAGGCCCAAGTGTGTGTGGGCCGGAAGAGTGTGGTAGCATCAGGACGTTTGTCGTAAGGCAGCTAGCTAGTGGGGGAGATGGTGGTGTAGGGTACCCAAATGTTTTGATCTTACTATTACATTACTTCATGTGTTATTTGGTGAGTGTGGCCAATGAGAAGGGATGGATAGATTCCCTGATAGATGCTGGTTCTTCTGCATCTCACAGGACTTTACGACGTCTCCCCACTTGTGCACGAGATCTATAGGTTTTCCTACTGAGTATACTTGTATGCCCACCATACGTTTAATTTTCGGTTTCCAGGAGGACTTCAAGGGCTGTGTGGGACCTTACTAGTTTGGACGATGGAGTTGTTGTTGGTCACTGTTGTTTTCTGCTTAGACTTTTCTTTTCCTATTTGGTTTTATACTTTGGAGTTCTTGTAAATTGTTCGGTTTTATTTTTAAAACATGCATGTAGTTTGGGTTTCTTTTGAGTTTTCTATACATGGTGGTGTTTGGTTTTGACTCATTATTTCTACCAATCATGGTTAACTAAAAAGGGGAATGCCTCCCATATTGTGAAAATGTTACACCTTTGGTGCTAGTCGCCACTTCGGGGCCTACTAGAGGCGGGACTCAGGGGTCATTTTCTCATCTTCGACTTGACAAAGGAAGGACAGGGACCTTAGTGTCCCTTCCATCGTCTTGTCGAAGGCGGGTCGTGACAGAATGGTATCAAAGGAGGGTTGAGGGGTAGGATGGAGTCCGGAGTTAGGCACATTGAGTATTGCATGGGATGGTAGGGGAACAATGTTATGTGATCTTGGTTCGTGAAATAGACCAGGGAGGACTAGTTTGGACATGGGATTTTATGGCCCCCCGTGATCCGATTCAAGGACTCTGGTCCTACCGATGGACCAATTGAGTATACACTATTTTCAGGGTAGAGACCCTAGGAAAGGTACATTAATCATAATGACTTGGGTTCCTGTGTTTCATGGGTGTGTTTGGTATTTAAAATGAATAAGAAGTCTATGAAAATTTATGAGCAATATTCTACACTACTTAGGCTTAGGCTATAACACCCCCAAATGATAAATGGTTAAATGACTAAATGATATGAATCAGGTAAACAAGGTGCACCTTCATTTTCAGGATCCTGTCTGATTAGAAATCCACAGTTAAGCATGATTGGCCTGGAGTAGTGTTCAGGATGGGTGACCTTCAATGAAGATTACCATGATGTGTGTGAGTGAGGAAAAATCACACTGGAAAGGACTTGTGTTGGAATGTGCGGACAATCATTAGTCAGATGACCCGTTCGGGCATGTGGGTGGACCCTGGGGTGGGCCCCACATGTCTGCGGGGGAAAATGGCGGTACCTGGTAGGCCTGGACCCGACGGCCATGTTATGGCTGGGTGTCTGTGCTACCACCGGGACCCAGTTTTCACATAGCCATTCCTTGTTTACCTTGGACCTATGGAACTCAAACGTTATCCACGAGCGACTCGAGCGGTTGAGTCTCAGAGGATCGAGGCAGTTGAGAAGCAGAGGGTTGACCGAGATGAGTATGAAGACTTGTGGCAGAGGAATCTGCGCTCCTTCCAGCGTCAAACCCTCGAGAAGTACAAGGGAAGCGTTTCTGATAGAGTGAATGAGGGATGGATCGAGGAGCTAGATGTCACATTCTCTTTGATCTGTGATCCGAGGGATTACTGGGTTCCGTTGGCCGTCAGCCAGCTGAGAATAGTAGTGCGTCAGTGGTGAATGCTTTTCCTGGGAGAGAAGACGTAGCATAGGTTTCATGGACCGGTATAGAGAAGGAATTTCATGAGGAGTTCCTCTCCTCTATAGAGAAGGCTTAGAAGATAAAGGAGTTTCTCTCCCATCACGAGGGAATCATGTCCGTGAGGTAGGTGGGGATCATGTTCAAAGATCTCTAGCGCTATGCCCAAGATCTCTTTCTGGATAAGGAGTCTCGGGCAAGACGATTAGAGGAGGAACTCTTTCCTTCTCTTTAGTACGCTGTCACTACCTTCACCCTTCCAACGTACATAGCAGTATAGAAGATGTCCGAGATAGTAGAGAGGATGCACTCAAAGGTAGGAACACCATGAGAGGGGAACCAGCTGGGTTCGTCATATGGGAAGGTGGTCAGTAGCAGGTCTCCAGCAACATGACCTTCAATGATTCGACATGCAGGGAGTAGGTCTCATCAGTTCGAGTTCTAAGCATCTGGCCCTCGCCTCTTTTTAACAGGGCCAGGACCAAAGTGTTTCTGTTGAAGAGTATTCGGGGACATCCAGATCAGTTATCTGACTCGTGGTCCACATTGTGGAGGTGGACAGTTTCAGTGCCCACCTCAGCAGGATCCATTACCGGTGAGGCATTTCCATATATAGTAGAAGGCCCCTGACCCTCCGAGCGATGACCTTGTGGGAGGAGACAGACACCATGGTTCTCCTCAGGTACCTCAACCAGGGTGTGGTCGGGGAGGTGGTCGATAGTAGCGAGACAGAGGATCTGGGCGTGGACAGTTTTATGCCGCCGAGTTAGTTACTTTGGAAAGACTAGTGGTCGTTTGAGGTATGATCAGTTTTTTCGAAACTCTTATTTATGACTTGACTGATTTAGGAGCTTCATCCTCCTTTGTTACAACCGAATCAGCCCATGCTTTCAGTCTGGATGCGAAGAGACTATTTGTGCCCCTAGTGTTGAGAACATCATTTGGGGGTCAGACCATCATATCTTACTTTTTTCGGGGATATAGAATGATGTTTGGACTGCATCAATCCAGTGGAGACTTTATTTCATTACAGATGCAACAATACGATGTCATTCTAGGCATCAACTGGTTATTCTTTCCTCATTCCATCATCGAATGCTATTAGAGCAGAATTGAATTATCCAACGAGGATGGACGACGTGTGGCTTTTCTCTGGGAGCGGAGTTATCCTGTGGGGATTCGACATGTGGTGCCACTCCTTTCTATAATGTAAGGGGTGTCAGTAGAGTCAACAAACGCAGAAATTATGGATGTCTCAGAGTTCGTAAGATAATTCCATGATGTCTTTCTCGATGAGGTTATGACTCTACCCCTCTCGACGTGGCGTTGAGATTGGGATAGACTTACAGCCTGGTGCCTATACGATCTTGATGGATCCTTATCGGATGTCACCTTCTGTATTGCGGATTCAGATCGACGATATGATATAGAAGGGCTTTGTTCGACCCAGCGTGTCGCTGTGGGGTGCTCCAGTTTTGATCGTAAAGAAATTATATGGTAGTCTATGGATGTGGATAAACTATCGGAGGTTGAACCACATGACAGTCAAGAATCGTTACCCCCTCCCGAGGATAGATGATCTATTCGACCAACTGAGGGGAGTATGATGGTTCTCTAAGATTGATATGTGGTCTGGATACCAATAGTTGTGATTGAAGGAAGTTGATATCTCGAAGATGACTTTCAGGTGCAGATATGGCCACGTTGAGTTCGTGGTCATGCTGTTTGGCGTTACGAACGCACCAGCTATGTTCATGAACCCCATGAACTATTCCTTCCAATATTTTCTAGAACAATTCATTGTGGTGTTCATTGAAGACATCCTTATCTACTCAAGATCAGAGGAAGAGCACGTTGATCATCTTAGGGCAGTTTTCGGAGTCCTTTGACACCACCATATTTATGGGAAACTGTCTAAGTGCATGTTCTTGATGTGAGAAGTAAATTCCTTGGACATGTAGTGTCTCAGACAGGAATTGAAGTAGACCCGTCGGAGGTCGAGACATTCGTTTCATGGGAAACACCCAATAATGTTGCGAATGTTCGTAGTTTCTTGGGTTTGGAAGGATATTATGGGAGGTTTGTGCCTGACTTCTCTCAAGTTGTAGATATGTTGATAGCTTTGACTAAGAATGGACAGACCTTCGTGTGGAGAGACAAGTGCCAGACATCTTTTGGCTACCTAAAGGAGAAGCTGGTTAGTGCTACATTACTCATATTACTAGAGCAACGAGTGTTGTTTGAGGTATTCTATAATGCTTCTGGCCTTTGGTTGGGATGTGTGATGATGATTCTATGAGGAGTTATCTCTTATGGTTCTCACACGATACGTCTTCATGAACGTAACTATGACACCCACGATCTAGAGCTTACACTTGTGGTGTTCTCATTGAAGTTGTGGCAGCTTTATCTCATTGGATAATGCTTTGTGGTCTTCTCAGATCACAAGAGCTTGCATTATGTCTTTTCCCAGCGGGATCTAAACTTGCGGCATTAGTGATGGGTTGAGTGCCTCCAAAACTATGACTTCATGATCTCCTATACTGAGGTCATGGGTAATGTTGTGGCTGATGCCCTGAGTAGGAAATAGTAGAAGGAAGTAGTTCGGGAATATGAAGATGTTAGGCAAGGGATGGAAGAGTTAGTAGTGTTGAATTTGTATGAAAGGTTAAATGGTGGAAGAGGGTGTCTGTTTAATATGACTATAGTTTCCACTTTAGTGGTGTAGGTGGAAGAGTCTCACTGGGGGGACATGGAGTTATAAGTGATGATAGATTGTGTTTATCAGGGAAATGCTCTTGAGGGATGGTCTGAGGATGGTCAACATCAGATGTTTTTCCATGGAAGGTTGTTTGTTCCAGAGATAATGCGTAATGGAGTTCTCTGTGAGTTCCATGGCTTGGCTTTAGTGGTACATTCAGGGGGCTCAAAGATGTACCGAGGCCTGAGGAGATAGTTGCGGTGGCCCGGGGTAAAGCGGGTGGGGGCAGAGTTTGGGGATAAGTGCCTAGAGTGTCAGAAAATGAAGGTTGAACACCATTTTCCTGGAGGTTTGTTGTAGCCTTTAGATATTCTCGAGTGGTAGTGGGATGAAATATCGATGGACTTCATCACAGGTCTACCTAGGGCTCAGGGAGGATATGATTCCATCTGGGTAGTGGTAGATCGGTTGACAAAATCATCTCACTTCTTGGCGATTAAGGATTCGAGCCCGGTGAGTACCTTAGCCCAGAGGTATGTCCAAGAGGTGGTGCGGTTGTACTGGATTATGAGATATATTGTCTCCGATTGATGCATGCGGTTTACCTCTTGTGTGTGGAGGGTAACATCATGCCTTGGGCTCCCAACTATTTCTTAGCACTGCTTTCCACCCTCAAAAAGATGGGCAGACATAACGAACGATCCAAACGTTGGAATACATGTTTCGGGCATGTGTTCTGGATTTTGGGTGATCATGGGTACGCCACTTGACTCTGATGGAGTGTTCTTTTAAAAATATCTTCCACTCCACTATCGGTATGAAACCATTTGAGGCCTTGTATGGAAGGATATGCCGGTCACCCGTTTGCTGGATAGAGATTGGGGAAGCAGCTGTTCTGGGAAAAAAATTGGTGCAAGTCACCACTGAGAAGTATCAGCTCATGCGTGAGAGGATGAAGGCAGCCCATGACTGTTAGAAGTCATATGTTGATCTTAGGAGGAGGCCCTTGGAGTTGTAGGTTGGAAATCTTGTGTTCTTGAAGAATTCCCCTCAACGTGGGCTGCGATGGTTTGGGAAGGGGAGTAAGCTCTCCCCTAGGTTCATTGGATCTTTTGAGGTGCTGGGATGAGTTGGTGAGGTGGTGTATCAGCTGATGTTTCCACCTGAGTTGGGGAATGGTCACAATTTCATTCACGCCTCTTAGCTTCATCGATATCTACACGAAGACTCCCATGTCATTGATTGGGGAGGGTTAGATGTCGGAAACGATGTGACCTTTGATGAACGGCCGGTCAAGATCGAGTATCATGAAGAGAAAGTGCTTCATGGACAAACCACCCCCTTGGCTCATGTGTTGTGGAGGCATGGTGGTCTCGAGGAGAGCACTTGGGAGCAGGAGGCCCAGTTACACATTCCGTACCCAGAGCTATATTGACATCATTGTTGTTTTGTTCTGAGTTTTGTTGAGATGGTTTACCTTGTGATTTAATATATAAAATGCTTGTTTTTTATAGCTATTAGATGATATGATCCATGTTCTCAGTGTGTGTATGAATGTGTGATGATGAGAATACCTGAATGCTAATCAAGACACATTAATGTGGATGTAGATTAAACCCGTGCGGGCGAGTCAGTGCCACCCAAAGCGGATAATATCTGGACCTGTAGGAAGGCACTCCCCGAGACATGTGTTGGAAATTGTGATCCATGGGGTTTCTATGGATGTTTGGGGTTGATAACTCTTGGGGGATTATTCTTAGATGTTTTGGGGTTCTGTTCTAGCTTTCGAACAACTCAAGGGTTTTCCCCTGAGAAGTATCTTTAGAGGGTGCTGGTTTGGACCCCTCTTTTCTCCTTCTGGATTGTTCTTATATTCTCGGGGACAAGAATAGTTTGAGAAGTATCTAATGTATTGGACCAGTGTTTTGGGGTCCATTACTTGGTGAAAATCTAAAGTTTTAGGTGTTCTGGGTGGTCTGGAAGCCATCCCCGCTTCTCGTTGAAGCTTAAGACTCTTACCAGTATCCTTGGCCTACCGATAGCCTCGTCCTACTGAAGGCATGCACCTACCGGTAATCTCATCCTACTGGTGACCTTGGGTACCGGTAGCTCCACGGGTTTTCTAGTAGCACATCATTTTTGCGGGAATTGGTTTAAACTATGTTTTAACCCATTTATGCCTGTTTTAATGCCTGTTAATGCCAATTAATTAAATGATTAGTGTAATACCCTCCTTAAGTGAAAAATCAATCGTATTGTTCATGCCTTTAATCATGTTTTAAAAAACACTCTTTTAGGGAATAAGGAGGTGAGTGTCAGTTTTAACGGCCTTGAGGGGATTGAGGGGAGGCCCAGCCGCGTGGTCAACACAAGATCCCGCTTATTCCACGGTTTCGAGTTTTTCTATCCGTATCTTAACCTTCCCGGGAAGGATGTATCTCAGTATTTATAACCTAAAGCCTTCTCTTCTCCCTGAGTTTCTTTTTTTTTTCTCACCCTGTGCTCGGAGTACCATTCCTCTCGATGAGTCATACCCCTTTTGCGATGTTTTCCTTGATCGCGTTGCATGGAGCTCCTGCTACTCCTAATAACCAATTTCCATGTGAGGACCTTTTATCAATCCATGATCAATCATGTAGGGATCTTATCTTTGTCTCTCCTCTTTGTGTATCATACGAGGATGGTGTTCTATGGTTCCCACCAAGCAGTTAATCAATTTTGTAATGAGGATAATAATCAGTTAAAAAATGGGGATGAGGATTTTTGATAATGTTGTTACATGTTTTTATCCAAGCATTCCCTATGATGTTTTTATAAATTTAATTTGAATATGACTACTAAAAATCACAGTCGTTGGGGGTCTTTGTTTGCGGACATTTGTTATGCTATGTTTTATGCATTTTCTGGTAAATGGGAATCATGTATGAATCCCTTAAATACTTAAACTCGACTTTTGAATATGAAAGCCCACGATCATGTGTGATCACCCCAGTTGAACTAAATAATATAAAAGAATGAATTATGAATGTTAAGATTGTTTAGGTATGGATGGGTGAACAACGGGGCTGTGAATGGTGTGGTAGGAATGGCATGAGTTGATGTGTGTCTGTGGTGGTGTTTGGAAGCAAGGCTGCATGATGGGTTTTGATCATGAATAAATGTGGGAAGTTAATAATGAACTGGATGGAATTTTAATAAATTAATGTGGGATAAGCTACATTTTGTTGGGGTTTTCTTTGGTTCCAAAACATTGAGGGATCTCACTGATCCCTTTGTTGATTTGACTTCACAAGAGAACCAGGTGTGAATGCTTAAATTTCTTGATGGTTTTCCTTCCTGACTTATTGTTGTTTCATATGTTATTGTGCCTGTTATTTGACAAGTAGTTAAGGGATTAACTCATACTGAACCGTTATGAAATGATAACATGAATAGAAAAGCTGTGAACTGTTTGTTGTGTGCCTGTTTTCTGAGGCAGTAGTGCTTGGGCACCTGCTTGTATCGGTTGAGGAGCCATAGGTTGGGTTGTGTGTTGGAATATATGTGTAACTCTATGTTTTATGTTTAGTATCACCCCACCGATGTTGTTCACTTAGTGTCGGACACCCCATTTCATGGGGAAGTGTCACGACCTGACCCTACACGGGCTCGAGCCGCAACTACCCCATGCCCGCCTCCATCGGCCAGGGTCTGGCGACCAGCGCCGAAGGCACAAAAACTCGCGGAGGCCATTGTCTAAGTACATGTACACACACATGAAACACACTCAATGCAAAAGTGCAGAGTAAAAGAAAAGAAATGTAGCAACTGGGATTAATAAACCACAAAACTACATCGACCTCAAAATAGTACTAAGTATAAGCTGAATGTAAAATGAAAATGAAAAATGGAAAAACATGCACCCAACTAGAAAAGTGCCACAACCCAGCAACAGGTAAACAAAGGAAAACTGTTGGGAGGGTCCCACACTTGGAACCTGACTACTAACACAGCATGCAGTCCAAGCTCTTGAAATCCTAAGTTCAACTGAAGTCACGACCAACCTGTCCGTCGTCTGTAAGGGCACACCAAGTGTTGACGAAGCCTAAGAAAGGGTGAGTATAAAAATACTCAGTAGGATTACCTGATAGCTTGAGGGAGAATCAAAGGAGGTACCGAATGGTGAGCTGTATATCGAACATGGAAAATTAAAGGAGAACATCCGAGAGTGTAGTAAAGAGTAAAACATGGAGTGCAGTAATGTAACAGTAGAGATTCTAGATCAACACAAAAAGCGAAAGGTGTTAGACTCGTCCCAACACAAGGAGCTAAAAGTGGTGAGACGATGAAATTCTCATCGAGTCTTCGCTACCTATATCAAGAGAGTTGACTCATCCAACCATGAGAAGATGGACATGGAAAAATCGTGTCATACCTCTTGCGTCTTTTCCTCTACTGGAGGGAGAGTAACCAAGCCCATCAAGTGGGTACTGGAACAAGGTATATGCATATATACATTCTCTGTCAAGAAACCTGAACTAGATCGTAATGGGATCTCTGTCCCGTAGCATAACCCACGAAATTGAGTAACCAATAGTCCCAGAAGCAAACACCATCGATGCCCAACATCCCGCAATTACTCCCCAAACAGCAAGTCAAGGGGCTCAAATCAAATCACCTTCACACAATCCGCATTTTGCGGCACTTACTCGCTTGCACGGTTTTAGGTCGCGTCACAAGGATGCCTCTCGTAGGGGAAAACACACCTTGTACTTGAGAGTTCTGGGGGAACTTCAAGCCACACCTCGTCACTGCCCCGCAGTCGAGAGGTCTCCTCAAAGTTGATAGGTGACCCCCCTGCTCAGCCCTGCTGGAGGGTAATCCCTAGAAGTCGACGGGTTCTCACTCGAGGGAGATCCGGTAAGAGTGGACGAGTGCCACACTACCCAGTCCTGTAAAAGGGAAATCCACTAGAGGGAGACCCGGCTGAAGTCTTCGATGAGTCCCAATGCACAGTCCCGTAAAAGGGTACTCCACTGGAGGGAGGTTCGGAACCGTCATCGAGGACCAATTCCTAGCCCATATGGAGTTAAACCCATCATCAGGGACCACATCCTAGCCCAGATGGAGGTAAACCTAGCATCAGGGACCACTTCCCAGCCCTAGTAGTGGTAAACCCGGAACCGCTCTGGCCATCCCTGATGGATGGTACTACTCGGTGAACACCGCTGTACTGGACATCCCTGCTGGATAGTAACCCACTATCCATCCCTGCTAGATGGTAACTGCAGTGGCCATCCCTGATGGATGGTACCTCACTGGCCAACCCTACTGTAATCAAACTCCTAGCCATCCCTAATAGAAACAACCTCCTGGGTAGAGGATTGGTGCCCATGTAATGTGTTGGTCACAACGAAACACAAGAACTCTAATAGGGAACATGAATCAACTCTTCTGGCCAAACCATCGAAAACAGAAACAGTGGAAAACCACTAAACCCTGCTGGTCGAAACCAACATGAATATGACCAGGGGGAACCCACTCAACACTGCTAGTCAAACAAACGAGAACAGAACCAGGAGAAACTCAACCCTGCTGGTCAAATTAACGGGAACAGAACCAGGGAAAAACCACTCAACCCTGCTGATCGAAACTAACTTGAACAGGACCATGGGGAAACCACTATACCCTGTTGGTCGAAAAAAATATGAACCGAACCAGGGGGAAACTCAACCCTGATGGTCAAACAAACGTGAACATAAGGACCCTCTATGTCGCGAGGGGTCATGGGTATGCAAAGAAGAACACAGAACACACATGGGGCCCACACAACGTGTGGCCCCATGTGAACTCCATCCAAGTGCAGAAATGTTATTAGCTACAAAAAACCACATGTACCTCCAAGCATTCCCGTATACTCCCAGAGTATACCACGTTTTTAGCCCAAATTATATCATGCACACGACACCCAACATCAACGCGAAGGGCGTAAACATAACAACTCCAACTTTCCACCTCAACGGCTGATGCACAGCCAACCACATCTCTTCAAGCATTAATTAACTCACACAGGAGGGAATGTGATCACACGCCAATGGTCTGCTAAAAACACAGTAGGATTAACCACCACCAGAGCACCTTACTTAATTCCTTATTTAAATGATATCTCAAAGGAATCTTCGTATATCCAAATGGATTGTACTGTTGTAATCATCATGGAAAAACATGCTAGATCGACTTCTTGCTCGCCTCTAATGGATATCCGACGGAAAAGTCGCCTGACACCGCTTTACGCCCGAACGACGTCTCGTGGTCCCGAGCCTCGGCCCCAAAAATAGTTGGGCGCATCACACCATTGCGATCCCCTCAGGAAGACACATCAAAATGAATTCTCACATTAGTGGAACAGATATATGGAGAAAAATATTCATCCCGTCGCACTGCACACGAGCTGTGCTTCATGGGACCCGCATCCCTATCCCGAAGTGCAATGAACAGATCACACTGTTACGATCCTCTCAAAAAAGTACACAAGATTGACAAATCACTTGTCTGAAATGGACACCCGGTGAATGAGATAGAAATTCACCATTAATGTCAGGACCGACCCTCGTGGGGACCGCACCACCGTGCTCAATTAATGCGGGCAGATTGCGCCATTGAAATGCCCTTGGTAAAACACCCTGAATCGAATACTCGCATGCCACGAATGGATGTTTGATAGAAAATTTACAAAACGTTGCACACAGCACGAACGATGGCCCGTGCGGGCCATGCCTCAACTCCGAATTATGTATCCAATATTGGACTCAAAAAGACTGTCCCGTTGTCAAGACTACGCAGTGGCATACGATGTGTCAAACAGACACTATTTGGGGGTTTTATCTCAGATAAACCACGTATTAACCATAATTATAATATATGATTATTGTTATTAATTTATTAACCCCTTTTTTTATATTCCCTTTTTTTCCTTTCCCCCACATGGGAATCATTGTTTTTTATATGTATTTTTTTAATCCTCTCTCCTTGATTGGAGAGAGGGAGCCCCCAAAATCTTTTGCACCCCTTTTCATTGTTTATTTTTCATTATCTTTCCCTTTTTCCCGCCTACTTTTGCAGGTCACTTCTAGATGAAACCCTCTATTTGCGGGTCTCTTCTTCTCCACCAGGGTCGTGTGACCCTAGTGGGTGGTCGACCCTAGCACCTGCCGACCACCCGGCTGGCCTCTCCTTTGTGGCTCGCCCAGATGACTGCCACATCTTCCAAACTATCTCGCCGTCGTAACCCGCCATCGCCTCTCCGCTGTCCGCTTCCCCAGCCGAGCCGCCGACCACCGCCTCTCCGCTGTCTGCTCTCCCAGCCGGCGACTCCTACTCGGACCGGCCAAAGACCACCTGGCTGACCGCCCTACTGAGTCTCCACACGCCACCATGAACCCTCACCGGACCACCGTGCTGAACCACCGGAAAGACCCTGGACCGCCAAAAGAAGACCCTAAATCCCTCTGATTTCGGCGGACGGTTGCGAGTGTGTCGAGACTCAGATTTTAAAACCAAAATATGTGTTGGTTCATTTAGAAAAACTACTATGAAACTAGGAGAATTTCTTGAAGATCAAACTAAGATTCAAATCCTAAAAATTAACTCGAAGTGGGATGTGCGAATTGAAAAACGAAGCAAGAACCCTACCTCATGGGTGTAGCCCGAAGCATCGAAGCAATCTTCCAGCTACCACACTTGGAGAGGAGAAGGAGGGCATGAGGAGGAGATCTCCTTGATTGAGCTTCTTCCTCCAGGAGATGCTAAAGAGAGGGGAGGGGGAGAAGGGGGGGATAGATGAGTTATAAATAAAAAAATTAATTAAAACGTTTAATTAATTTAAACCCCCTAAATCGCCCACATTTGAAACCTCAAGAGCGGTCAGGATTAAGCCTCCCACAGGGTAAAAACCACCTCCCGACCACAACGGAGGTCTCAGAATTTTAATCTGAGGTCTCATTCACATGTTATTAAACTCAACACCGGAGGCCACCAAATTTCGAAAACGCCCCTGGCAGCATTTCTCACAGAAGGCGTGTGCCCGTGAATGATACACCCCTCCTTGGGTAAAAGGCACATTCCAGACTCTATTGTGCCCTCGATTGTTCAATACAAGCTACCGTTTAATAGATACACGTGTTAAACTATTAAACGTATAAATTAATTAATTATTTATCTGTTTAATGTTCCTTTAACGACGAGGGGTCCAAATGTCCCGCGCCGACATTCATTATGTCGTTCCTAGAGTAAACACCCCATTTTGGACCCATCCTTACACTATGATCTCTGATCTAAAACATTGTTTCGGAGTTATCCCATTTATTTGGCGTGCCTATTGTGAACACACAGAAAATTTATTTCTGGCCACACCGGGCCTCAGAATCACACACCGTCTGAAGGCGCTTCCCTGGAATATTATCAAGAATATCCCAAAGTCATTTATTGAAAAAAATAGGGTTCTTACATGATGGGTGTTTCCCCCTAGTTACTCTCCTTCATGCTCCCTCTTCCCTTGGCTGTGATGGCTGCAGGAGACCATATACCCAATATTCTTCGGGTAGGTTTCGATTGTTGTTTTGTTAGGCCTAGGTGTGTGCGGGTAGGTATGTGTGGTTGCGAGGCCCAGTTATGTGCGGGCGTGGATGTGGATGCTAGTGAGGACTTGGTGTGTGCAGGTAGGAAGAGCATTGTAGCGTCAGGATGTTTGTTGTTAGGGATGAGTAGCTAGCTAGTGGGAGAAATGGCGGAGCGGGGTACCCAAATGTTTTGTTCTTACTATTACCTTACTTCTTGTGTTATTTGGTGAACGTGGTCGATGTGGTGGGATGGATAGATTTATTGATAGAAGTTGGTTCATATGCTTCTCACGGGACTTTAGGAAGTATCCCCACTTTTTCATGAGAGCTATTGGTTTTCCTACTGTGTATAATTGTATGCTTACCATATGTTTACTTTCAGGTTGCCAGGAGGACTTCGGAGGCCTTGCGGGACTTTACTAGTCTGGACATAGGAGTTTCTGTTGGTCACTGTTGTTTTATTATTAGTATTTTCTTTTCCTATTTGGTTTTGTACTTTGGAGTTCTTGTACATTGTTCAGTTTTATTATTAAAACATGTATGTGGTTTTGTTTTCTTTTGAGATTTCTATAAATGGTGGTGTTTGGTCTTGACTCATTAATTATCCGAATCTTGGTTAACTAAAAAGTGTAATGCCTACCATATTGTGAAAATGTTACACCATTGGTTCTAGTCGCCACTCTGGGGACTACTAGAGGTGGGAAACAGTGGTCATTATCTCGTCTTTGACATGAGGAAGGAATGGCGGGGACCTTTTCCACCCCTTCCAGCGTCTTACCGATGGCTGGTCATGACAACTAGCTTCATGAAACCCTACCAATATCAATAATAGTTAAAAATTATAATCTTAACTTTATTTTTTTATTGGGTTGGATTCAAAATAAAAATATAGAATAAAGGGATATTATATTGGTGATATATTTCAATAATAATTTTAAATTATTGGAATTAAAAAAAACTATAAGCACTATGGAAATGGTGGATGAAGTCATTAAAAAACACAAAACGTGCTTTTATTCACTATGTAACTTGATTAACAATCAATAAAACACAATTGAATGATAAAGAAAATGATATTTTAAAGCCTGAATCACTACCCTTCTTAATACCGCCAATCCTCCAAAGGATCCTTTCAACTATAGGGTATATGTTTCCATATCCAAAAGCTATTGAGATATAATGTTCCCAATCCAACCTCCGTATAAGTATATACATGTAAATGGTCTTAACTATATTATTTTAAGGAAATGGATGTCCAATTTAAATTAATTAAAAACAGAACTTACATCCAACAAGATAATCCAAAAAAATATTATTTCAATTTC
This sequence comes from Viscum album, assembly GCA_963277665.1. Lineage (NCBI taxonomy): Eukaryota > Viridiplantae > Streptophyta > Magnoliopsida > Santalales > Viscaceae > Viscum > Viscum album. The sequence continues at coordinate 558,709,025 of OY728147.1, read as the reverse complement.
TTGCAAAATATAATCCTTTGAGTCATGAAATTGAATATTCAAAACACCAGACCATAAAATTTATAATCACACACACGAATATATTAATTATATATTATTGGGATTATTTTTATCTTAATATTATTATAATATGATAATATTATTGTAATCATTATATTTACGTGGTGTTAAGATTCACTAGGTCATTATATAACACCCATTGATGGTCTACTCCCCGGATATTAGATTTTCGTTAATGATTACATAAATACCAAAATAAATATATAAACATGAAACAGATAATGGTAATAATTAATCCCCTAAAATATATTAATTCCATTAATAAGGGAACATGAAAATAGTTTTGAAAAAAATAACATAGTTCATAAATAAATTTTTATTATTAAAAAAACATTACAATGCATATATTATTCTCAAAAAAAATCTATTATAGGGTCTACCAATTCAAAATATAATTTATAAAGAAATATTGATCATAATAAATGATAATGTCATTGAAAATTGTATATGTTTCAAAAAAATGGGAAATTCATTAACCTACCACGTATTTCATTACAACTGGCCATAATAATGAAATTATTTCTTGGTGAAAATGATTCAATAAAAATCATGAATTTCAAAAATGAGAAACTATTGTATGATATTGATGTTTTGAAATTTATTGTACATTAGATATTAAAAAAAAGATAATAAATCATATAAAATATTTGATTTCAGTAATGATTTAATAAAAAAATTTAAACATTGTTTATTACTATAAAATGAATGTAGTCACAAATCATATTCAATGCTAAAAAATAATGAATGAATTTTGGTAAAATATTTTTCATATTAAATTAAACTCCATTTTCTTTTTTATACTCTTATTAACCTTCTAATAACATAGATTCATCTTTAAATTGTTGAGTCATCCCTTATTTAATGATAGTTCCATCCATAATTATTATTGCTTCATTATAATTATTATATTCCTTTAATAATTTTACATTAATAATTATTAGAGTTTGTTTTTTTATATATGTTTTTCTATATGATAATGAATAATCAGACCATGTAGGTACACAATTAAAACTAACACATACTTAATCATCTATTATTATAGTAGCACACATGGGATATACTATCCAATGATTGAATGACAAAATTAAGAATACACAAAATAATATAGAAATTAAATAAACACTAAAAAAGTAAATAATGTAATCAAACATGATCTATTAAATATTGTAGTTTTTGTATAATTTAATTTTGGGTTTTTTATAAAAAAAATTCATGACACATTTTTAGACATTCTAAATCCCAATTCCCATGGTGGTCCATGTCAAAAGTTCTTGTACATAAATCAATAAGTGACATACTTTTTGTAGGTGAAAATAATGTGATAATAGTAATCATAATGATGGATTTTTATCCGTCATAACTATTCATAGATATATTATTGAACATTTAACCACACAAAGTCTTATTTATGATTTTTTTATTATAACATCAATAAGAGGAAATTATTCTACCACATATATAGTCTCATCCTATAGTAATATTAATCCCAAAATAGTAGAATTTTTAATATCCCATGATTAAAATAATACACATTATTATTAATTATTTCATCAAAAATTAATATGATTAAATAGATCTGGGATAGTGAATCATTATGAAATATAATGCTCTCAATTTTAAAATTTTTTATTTTTATAATTTTGTAATGTGACATGGTTTGTGGTTTATGTGGCCTTTAAATAAAGAACATGAACGTTCTATGTGCCTTGATATTTTTTTTCTCATCATGGATTTCCATAACAACACCAAATAAATATGAAAACATGTAACATAGATAGGAAAAATCAATTTTATCAGTATGAATCAATTCTATAAACTTGGAACCCATATAATATTACTATTATAATCTAGAATTCACAATTGAAATAGAAGTATTCAAACAATGATAATAATTATAAAATGAACATAAAAAAGATTATATGCTAGGTTATGCAAAAACCATATCGGTATAATTATGCATGTCATATCATATTAAATTCTAACAACACTAAATATGAAATACGGATCATTTATAGGTCAAATTTTATTTCAATAATATTAAATAAATAATCAAGAAAAAATTTGTGTATAACTAATATTTTAAAGATATATCTTCTATTAAAATGTTTAAGAGAGGATTAATTTTGTAAACAAAATATCATTGACAAACGAAACATGTAAATAAAATAAAATTAAAAGAACATATTCTCTGATTATTAACAAAACAGTTTAGTAAAATAAATGACTAATTATATTAAACACTTGGGGTTGTGTGGGATCATGGAATTCTAATTAATTATATATCTCAACATTAATATTGAGGTGGCCACCACACCAACACCCCGATTATGAATGATAACATATATGGATTATTTATCTTTGGAAATCTTTTCATCTATTATCCTGGTGTTTAATTATAATAGAGCCTCGTGTTTTTATAAAAAAAATGAATTACATAAAATAAGTCCAAGAACAATTATCGAAATTTTTAAAAGTGGGATACATATTCTTGGAAACACATGATAATAGGTTATTCATACTAGAATATTTGTGATTCCTAAATTTTCTGTAAATGTATATTCTTATAGAGATTTTTTAATCATGTTTCCACACCATTTCCATTTTTAATATGCATGAATATACATGATGAATCTCACAACAATCTATTTTGAATATGTAAAATTAAGTTTCAACACCCAAGAATAAATGTGTGTTGAGTGCCAGAGAGAATATAATATATATGACATGTTCTCTATTTTCCATTATGATTCTATTTTACTAGTTAAAAGAAAAAATATGATGATTGTCTCCATTAGTATCTTAAAATTATTGATAGTTAAGAGAGAAAGTCTTATATAAAATAATCATCATGTAATTATAAAATAAAACAATTCTAATTTTTTTTGTGGCTTATAACCCAAGAATGGAAATTTCTAGTACAGGAGTAATGGTACATTTCATGATGAATAAATCAAAATGAAATAAATTTTCCATAAAAACTACTATGTAAGAACGGATGAAAATATATAATTACATTTAATTTCATCATATAAAATAGGGATAATATGCCTCCATAAGCTGAAAAAACAAAATAATCATACCTTGAATGGATAATTAGTGGAACCATCTCTCCATGAATCATCTAGCCTACATAATTTATAAATAAGATTTAAATTTAAGGTTTCTATAGTTGTAGTGTTGAAAACGAAATTTCTTAGTTGGGGGATTTTATATACAATGATAAATTATATTGAACTAAAATAAAACATTTTTAATAGAATATTTCCCATTCCATGTTAAATATTATTCATTTCTATTCCATTTCCTAAGTATGTGAATCATAAATGATGAAAACTTCAATACGGAATGTCCCGAATTTTTATAAATTTATCAAGAAACCATTATTGATGACAACATCTCAAGGAGATTCATAGTGTTATCAATTGTTGGTTCATTTATTTAATTCAGTTTAGAAACACTTGGTTGTCTATTTACTTATTAAAAATCAATGTATATACCTTTATAAAACATTCATTATAAAAATTTTATATAAAATAAATAAATACAAAGATAAGTCATAAAAATAGTTGATATAACTCAAAATATAATATAAATGTCCAAATAAAGTTGAATTTAAACACACCTCTCAAACAATGGGATAGTGTTGATATCCAATACTACCTAATGTGAAAAATGTACATTTAGAATGGTGATACACATACAATGAGTATTTAGAGAGATATGGTGATATTAGACAAAAAAAATTTAAATGGCCAACCTCAAATGATTATCCGAATCATCCCATGAGGAAGAAATTGAATAGTTAAAATTGTACATTGAAAACTATTTCCATCCATATATGTATGAATTTAACCTCAATTCTCAATATATAATATAGCTAGAAATTTTCAATCATTGATAAACCAAATACAATTGGAAGCCTATATATAATCAGAAGAATGTTAAACAAATGTTAGTATTTTTATGTGTATATATTGTAATATCCAATTATTAATTGATTATATATATTACTACATATTAATTTGTTGTTTCCAATATGTGTACATTTTCTGGGTAGTACATCATAACAATTAACTCATTAATAGCTCCCAAAAATTATTCTTAATGATATCCAACAACAACATCCCCAAATAAAATTATCCAAGGCCGTGATATGTGTGCATTACATCTACATCATTTTCATCCAATTACAACAATAATGATTATACACTTATTATTCCCAAAAAAATCATAAAATATATTGAAAATTAAATAATAGTTATTATATTTTGTTATGTATCCCAAGAAAATTTTTTTTTGATAAATCGTATTCTATTAGCAATATGTTCAATTGTGCTGGAATAATTGAATAGTGAATCATATGAAACCCTTTTAAAGGTATTTCAATAAAAAAATATAATTACATCCAAATCCATTTCTATTTAAAAGATAATATATTAGTATAATATCAAAATAAAGACCCTTTATTTTAATAACTGAAAATTTTAACAACTATCCTAAGGAAATTATTATGGGAATATGAAAATTAGTTTTTACATTATGAGATCATTTTATGTGGGATATAAAATTTATTATATGGTTCCTCTATATGTTACTATAATATTGTGATAGATGGTCTTATTGGACATGATTTTTTTTAAAATCACCATAAACAATTTTCATCAAGATTCCCTCGATGGGGAAATTAAATGGTTCACAGAGGTACATTGAAACCTAAATCCAACCAAAATATGAATATTTTTAACTATATTACCAATGGTTGAGACAACTAGAAATTTTCCAGGATTGTTAATATGAATATGACAGGATGATTATAGATAATAATATGACCATTTTTAATAAATCATGATTGGTAAGTATTCATGTTGAGATAGCCAAATACGGAATATTATCAGTATTTTGTCAATTAGATCATTATATTCCAATATTTATCAGTAAAATTTTTAAAAAAACTCTTCATTAACATGTGGAAATTTATCTTAGAGGTATCAAACTGAAACATCACCAATTAATGCTTCCCATTGAGGTCATATGTACTATTTTTTCCCAATAATTTAATTTCATTATACTAGGAATTTTTATACACATTTATTACATCAATAATAATATTTATTGTAAGAGAATTACATAAAAAAATAAAACATGGTCAATGTTCAGCTCATGATAAATAAAAAATAATTTTTTATATATACCTTGTTCCACTGGTACTCTTTTCTATTATAGTGCATGAATGACATGGTTAATCATATACAACCCTTGAAATCATGTTAAGGTACTACCGTGGCTTTATTTATCTATCTATTTCCCAACTTTGGATAAACTACAGTATAACACCAAAACAAAGATAAATTACTGAATGGTTCAGAAGGATATAAAAAAAACATGGAAATTATTTTGGGCATATGACCATTTATATTTTATACTATGAAATTTGTTCTATGTGAGATGTGAATCAAGATCACATAGAAATAATGTGTTGGAAATTATAATATCATAAAATATATTCATCACTATGACTACTTTTTCATAATTGATTTTTTAAAATTAAAAAAAAATCAATGTGACATTCATAGATCCTGTAAAACATGGATATTTTTTCATATCAATTCATACACTCATCATCCTGATCTGTTTATCCATGGAGTCCACAAATATATATCAAAATAATATCTTGATAATATATTCACAAACCAACCACCACAATAGTTTTACCTTGAGAAATGTTTTGTAGGCAGTAGAGGGACACATCAAATTCCATATTAATGGCTTCTAAAAATATATATTACCAAAATAATAAACCCAATATTACAATATATATATTTTATATATAATATACAAAAATGATTAAATGAATACTTGGATTCCAAAAAAAATTGTAAAAATATTATCCACACTAAAATGTATTAACTATTTTGATTTTTTAAATTTTATTTTATTTATATAAAAGAATCTAGGTATCATTTTATCTGTTAGAATTTTCCTTGGTCTACTTACACATGGTCTTTCAGTACCACCCATACCTATTCTAGACTCAATGATAACATATTTTTATTATATAATACCTAAACACCCTAAAAGTTATTATGTAAAAAAGAAACTCAAATAGTGAATATCGATTCCTATAAAATAATGGAAATCTATATTTTAAGATCCAAAATAATAGTTTTCATCAAAATATAGATTTCTAATAAATTATTTTTTTTACCATAGTGACATTAATGTGTATATTGACATAAATAGAGATTATATGTCATGATATAATAATTTCAAAATGATTCAAGGAATTTAGAAAAACATAAACCATATCAGAAGTGTCAAATAATAAAATATCAAATTTACATTGAAACAAATGAAAATATTCTTCCATTATATCTAGAAGGTATATCATTGTTGATGAAGAAAAATATTATACCACTACCACTATTTATACATCATACTTGAAATCCAACCCATTATACCTAATTTGAACATAAATTTTTGGCACCCATCAAGTTCAGGAATATAGTAATAGGGCAACAATATATTAAAACATGTGGGAAAGATAAAATTGGATTCCATTTTTTTACAAAAAAGCATCCAATTATTCATCTTACAATGTTTATAATATCATTCGAATTGTATTCCAAGATTCTATTTATGTTTTTCACACTGACAAGTGAGCTGCATCTTGTCCTCCACAAGTTTATTTGTGATGTTTTAAGAAGGATTAGGTATAGGAAAAATTTATAAGATTATGTGAGTTTGTAATGACATGTTTTGTGATGTATGACACCGGTTATGGTGTTGTATTTGCGAAAATTGTTTTGTGTCAGAAAAATGGGAATGTGGTATGAGTTTGAGCCAGGAACCTAGTGTTTCAAACATGGGAATAGATCATGTTCATGAACCATACGTCATAGGTCAAAATATCTAACTACTATAGGAATACACATACCTCAATGTAACATAAATATATATTATTCTTTATTCATAATATATTATTGCATATATCTTTTTTATAACCACAAATCCTAATCTAATCCAAAAAGTGTCCTGATACACACATCCATACATAGAATAACCATGAATCCATACATCATATTAAACATGTTTATAATATTTTAAATCAGTTTAGATGTTTCTATTTTGGTAAATTATGTTAAACTAACACACTCCTAAACAAAAGTATCAGTATATTCTATATTGTGAAATATAAAATATATTTCTTTGACTACTAATAGGACCAAAATAACACACTTTAATTTTTTACATTATAATTCCATGAAATCATAAAACATTTAAGTAATAAATTATATTTCTACACATTTATTGTCCTAGTTAATTTTTAGTCTACACCTATTTAATATTAAACATTTTATTGATAATGTCTTCCCTTGAAAGTTTTTGGAAGATCATAAAAGACCATTATGGAATTAATCAATAATGTTTGTATGTTTTCTTCTTTCTAAATGATTTTGTTTTAATTAATTTGATGTATGTAGTCCGATAATGTTATTAGAATATTAATGATTTATGTAATAAAATGTACATCACCCTAATCATATCATATTATTTTTATGTCGACATAAATTTATTTTTAGACATTATGTTTATAAAAACATTTTCTTCTTTTATTGGTAACTTATACATGACAAATATAGATGAATTAAATCGAAAACATTAGTAATGATATAACCGAATAGGAATTTGATAATTCATATAAAATAAATCAATAACAGTGACAATTAATCTATAAATTTTTATGTTGTGTGATTGATGAGAACCATGAACACAAATTCAAAAAATAAATTTTTATGGTTACTCACTAGTTGTGTCAATTTCAAATTTAATCAAAAATGATTTCCCAAATCAAATGTTGTTCTATAAACTCATTAAATATAACTAATAATATTTTTATTAGTGGTTTGATCATAATTCATTTTTTTTGTTTAATAACGATTGGTTCTCATGATATTTCATCCTTTGTGTACCATATCCTTATCTAATTCTATATGATGATATTATTTTTTAATGATTCATAGTGTTGTTGTATTGGAATAGTGTATATTGGTTTTTATATTGGAAACCAATAATTCTCCTGACATTAATTGAATCATTAATTTGAAAAATAAATGAATATTTCAAAAATATTTCTAACTATCGTTCATAATAATATATTTTATTAGCTGATTATGTGACACTTCATCCATAGACAATATAAAATAATGTCATTTTATTTTGCAACTATGAAATAAAACTATTTATGCATTGTGTTGTATGACACAAGAAAACCCATATATGATTATAATACATTACAATCGAATAATAAAAGAATTATATATCACTATAAATAAATTAGGATATTTAGATTATTTTAGTTTCTAATATGAAATTGACACTTCATTACTATTGGAATGAATATATAATTCACATTAATCATCAGGATGATAATGCTAGGTAATGTAATTTATTATTTGTTGTCGTTCAATATTTTCTTCATTTTCACGATATTTGGTATTTTTGATGCATTTTTTATAATAATTAATAATTATATTCAATTTTAAAAAAATATTAAAGAGTCCATTAAAAATGTATTGATAAAATAAGTAAGTGTAATAAACATTCCATCACTATATAAAAAATTTAATGGAAAAAAATTATAATTGCACTCATATTTCACAAATCCAAGAAATGGATATATATTAAATAAGTCATTGAAAACTAAAAAGTCATCATTTGGGATTACCATCATCCCATAATAAAAATAATCATGACCTTCCTCCTTCACGATAATGATAATTAGTGATTCGGGTTTCTTGATGTTTAATAGCTATGAACGACATGACATCGAAATTCAAGGAAATGAAACAACTCTCAAACCCCATGAATTTATCTATGTATCCAATGAATCATAGATTAGGATCATGCATCTATTTATGTACACTAAATTCCATGACCATGTTATTTATTCTAATATTATAATGGATTTAAGGGTGCCATGGGGATACTAGAGGTACGGCCATTGAAGGGAAGCTACCAATAGAACTTCAAATTCAAATGCACACTAATGAACCAAACATAGAGGGAGTGATAAGGGTGTGATTAGAGGAGTTCATATAGTCCATTACATTATTTCTATAAATAGATGTGGGTTTGTTACCAGCTTTATTACAATAATATGAATAAGATGGGCCTACGAGTCATGATGGATATACACTGATTTAATCTTCCCATTGAGATATTGTAGTAGCTGGTGCTATTGAGGTCTATTATTTTGATGTAATATATAATAAATCAATGCATTATCAATGTTATAATTCAACTATCTAGGATAACCATCTTATACCATTAATAAATGATTTATTGTCTTTCAATTTTAGAATGTTATGACTGTATATAAAGGGATGATTAGGATTACATTTCACAGGACCCTATCTGATGTGAAATATGGGGACACCATTTGGGATGATAGAATCATGCGAGGATGTGGTTAGAAAAACTATAGTACTAACCAACATGATTTAAATATCCATGTTTAATAAATCCATTGTATATGGTGGGATTTGACATTAAAAATCTAATGTTTGAATATAAAATCATAAATTAAAAATATTAAAATTCACATGTGAGTCTATGGATATGCCTACCAACAATGATTCATGAATTATTTATAAGAACCCATATAATATATCATCAAATATATCCTAAATTTCTGATAATGATAAGATATTATATATTAAAATTTATAGAAATATAAATTCTAGACTGTGAAAAAATCGTCATTCAGTATTGTTTTATTTTACAAAATGAGTGCAAAAGTCTTGTCTCATTAATTAGATACAGAATACACTGAAAAATAGAACAATGTCTTGTTATCAACCATAAAAATGGTCAAATTAGTGTTCTAGAGATGAAAATAATTTTATTCATATAAATACATATACTATGTTTCATATGAAAATATCCTAATAGTTGATTTTCAATATATTTAACCAAATTTTTAATTCAATTGTTTGACAGTACACACACATTATCTATGTTACAATATAAATTCTATTAAATTTATAATTATAATATTATGGGGGAAAATTTATTATTACATTTTAGAATGGTTTCTAGTCAATGTAGCCAAATTCACAATCACAATAATTCTAGTTGTAAGATATTTTAAATAGCATTTGAATAATATTTTTTCACTAAAATTTATATACCAAGAGAATAAAACCAAATTATATCATCAATTTTTATGTGGTTTTTTAACAATAAGAAAAACACAATTAAGAAAAAAATAAAACCATCATAGGGTAATTTTTGTAAACATTCAACTCCAATAGGTGGAAGAAAGGGAATGTTTTCTCTTAGCGGACCATCGACAACACTACATGCAGTTTCATTGATGTGGTATACTAATTTTTTATCAATTAATAGTCATATTATTTTATAATCCCTATCAGCTTTTTTGTATCCTGTAATGTCACAAAATAATATTTATTAATAGAATTATTATTTACCTCTCTCATTCCCCGATATATGTCGATTATTGTAACGCCTCGACCCCTATTGGACAGAGCTGGTGAATTACAATATACATTGGAATGGTTATAAGGAATGAAAATACTGATGGGGTGAATATTTTATTATTATTTAAGAATCTAGACACTTATATGTAATTCAAATTACATTGGAAAAGGTTACAAGATATGATACATAACAAAAAACAAATACTGCATCCATAAAAACTCAATAAATTACATTCGCTTCATCACCTATTAAAAGTAAACAATAATAGGGGGAGATCAAATGATTTGTAAGGAATAAAAATGGTGGAAGCATAAATCCATAATAACTAAACTATAAACAATTTGACAAAATCAAAATGGCATGGTGAATAAATGAAAATCTCATACCATTAATAAACTGAGAATGAAAGTCCATCCATTGATTTTGTCATAGTGAAAACGTCATGGATATTAATAAATGATAATGAATAATGAGAATTAATATAAATTGGACATAATGTATTTAGAACATGATACCATAATACCCTAAAACGGTTGATTTCTCTGTGTAGAAACCTGTCTGAATTTTGGAAACAATCTCGAAGGGTTTGTCGCCAAATTTTTTGTCTCATTAGACCTACTGATGCCTCGATGGGTTGTAGAGGGCCCTTCCCACCTCTTAAGTAAATAATTAATTATACATAGATTCCACTCAATATTAGTATGACATTACATTATCTTTATAGAATAAAGGATACAGACTCATAAAGAATTCCACCATAAAAACAACAATCAAAATAAATACCGTATGTAATATGGTATAGGATATAGACAATAATAATACCATGATATGAGAATATGTAAATTTAAATTATATAAAATTACAATTTAAATGTTATCTCAAATGGGATGTATGTACACTACATAAAAAAGATTAGGTGCACAATACTTAGCAAGTCACAATGAAGTGAAAATTGAGACAAATCTCGTTACCACATTGTAATCAATTGATTCGTATGACCAAAAGTTAAAAACCACCAAATGAATCAAATAATACCATGAATATAAAGTGTCTAATAATAATATATATCATTTGTCTGTAAAATATACCACATATAATAAATATGATGCAAACAATGAAAATCCAACAAAATCGAAAGTGAGAAGTGAACACCAATAACAAACATTTTGGCATGGTAACAAGTGTTAATGTGAGGGCTTAATGATAGGTAGAAGTGAATCCCATAATATATATGTCATATGTGTAGTATTTTTTATGTGAGAAAGCATACACCCTCATTAGGTATTAAAAATAAATGAGCATATCATAGAGAGATTCTTGAAACAAAGTGAGAGAGTGGATCCCTTACCTTATGCTTCATGGTGTTCTTGATTGTACTTAACAGAATTAATAATCAAATTTAGCTTCATTAATTAATAATTACAGAACCAAATCACAATGTTATTGATAAATTATATCCTTATTAGGTTAATTAGTATTTTTGTCTATGGTTTCGGTGATTCCATTTTATTGTTTTGGTAGCATTTTCTTCTTTGATTTTCATGATCCGTTTAGTTGTATTCCTGAATGGATGTTTGTTCGATATTGGTTAAACATCTAGAATTTTTAATATTGATTATTAGTGAATGTATAGTGATTTAGTTGATATTATAATGATTCTATTTATATATCATGAGGATCAATCATTCGATGAGTAAAAAAATAAATGCTTCAATTTGTGTAGGTTGTTTTGTGCATAATTAACTTTTTTGTGTTATTATTCCATATTGGAAATGTGTGAGGATTATAGAACATTAATCAAGATAAAATACATATATTATAAATTAGTTCATCCATTGTATAGGTTTCAGGAATAGTTTTGAATATTTTAAGGGAAATTGAAAACTTGTCTTCCTTGAGTGTGATAAATTAACACATCTCAGACGGTGTTTGAATTAATTCTATAAAAGGTGAGGAAAAGAGAGATAATGAAGAAATATTCAATTAGAAAAATAAAATTCCAGTACATGTAAGGTACTGGATTTATCGTGGAATTTGGGATGAAGGGATATGATATGGGAGAAAAAAAGAATAGAACATTGTAAAAGAATTTGAATGAAACTAGAAGAAAGGATCGCCTGTTGAGTATTCCTCCATGAAAATCTCTATAAGGCCTTTATTTGAACATTTGGTGAGACCAGTAGGTCATTGATGTGGGGAGGTGGTTTGAGGAGAGATTAGGGTTCGATATTGGAAAGGAACATGGATTGAGAATAGTGAATAGAAGAGGGAGTGAGGGCGGTTTTATAGAGGAAGAGGAGAGTGTTTTCATAAATTTTTAATCATTAGTTAATGATTTCATGACTAGAAATGGAATAGTAAGTATTTATTGACCAATAATAGTAATAAATGCATGTTAATTCAATGAAATTGGGCTTACATCAGCAGATAATCATCAATGTATCAATAAATCCATTATTTAGCATTTATTGTAAATTATCACATCTTACTTTTCATCGAAAATTCATGTATTTCCGAAAAATCCCAAAAAATCACCGAAACAATTTTTCAATGTTTCGAATCAAAAAATGAAGTCCATTTTTAAAAAATCGTTTTTCAAATATTATTTTTTTAATAATTAGTTAAAGTCATTATTTAATCTAAAAATATAAACACATAAATTTTTTAACTTCAATTTTAAGGTGCCTAAATTTATTTATACATTGATGGGTGTGGATACCATTCATAATAGTCATATAACTATTCATACGGATTAGTTACTATTCATAATCAAAGTTTATAATTCATAAGTGTATGTTACTATTCACAAAAAAAATTACATATTTCTATCATACTCTAAATATCATCCTAAACACAACTGTTTATGTCCGATTTTCACATATCAAAACACACTAGTGGAAAATTTAAGTTAAATTTATAGGTTATGACTATCTCATAAATAATTGACTATTGCTTCAATGAAACTGAGTGAATTATTAATTATAGGCTATTAATTGAATTTATTTTAGTGAATCATAACATAAATGGTTTGGGAGATACTTTATTCTCTACTTTGGAAATATCATCCTCAAAATTTTTTATTTATAAATCCCACAAAATAGATATGGGTGGTTCTTATTAATAACATCCACTTTTTCCCATGTTTCTTTCTCCATATTCTACATTGTCCAATGAACCTATACTAGACGAGTTGTCTGATTTCTCAATACATGCTCCCTTGTGTCATGAATCCCTAAAGGGTTTTCACAATATCAAAAATCAGGTTCCACTTATATATCATTATATGTGTGGACATGAATTGGGTATCGCATGTAATTAATTAATAGTGACATGTAGAACACATCATGAACCCTATAGAGACATATAGGAATTGCTAAACCGTAAGCTATAGCTTTGTTTCCTTCCATAATTTCAAATTGTTCGATGTACCTGGGGCTCAATTTCCCGTTCTTACTGAACCATAAGACACTATTCCATGGAGAAACATTCAAAAATACATGATATCCCACTGGTAATTCCAAATCATTTCACTGGTTTTCATCATAAATGTTCTTTCTACATTGTGATTTATTAATATGTTCTTTTATTTTCTTCATCTTTGTCATGGTCTCTTCAATATGTTTTGGGCCAATAAGTTTCCTCTCACCAACATCATCCAAACAAGTTGGAGTTCAACATCTATTTCCATTTTATGCTCCATATGGAGCAATTTGAAAATTTGAATGGAAACTATTGTTGGGGGGAAATTCCACCAAAGGCAATTATTGATCCCATATAACATGGAAGTCATGAGAGGAGAATCACAATATACCTTCCGGAGTTTGAACAGTCATTTCAGACTGTCTGTGAGTTTTGGGATGATAAGAAGTACTCGTATGAAGCTTAGTATTCATATCCCTCTTGAGGATTTTCAAGAATTTTGATGTCAATCGGTGATCTCAATCGCAAACAATCGATATATGTGCACCACGAAGTCTTACAACCTCATTAATATATAGTCTTTCTTAGAGCTCAATTGGAAAACCCTAACTTATAGGAAGGAAGTGTACTGATTTTTGATACAATCCTCAATTAACCATATTTCATCCTTCCTTATAAGTGTCCTCAGTAGTCTGGTGACAAAATTCATCCTAATGTTATACCTCTTCCACATAATAATAGGTTGCGGTTTCATCACTCCTTAGGGATGTTTCCTCTCTACATTCACCTGTTGACAACTTAGACACCTTGAAACATATTCCGCAATTTCCTGCATCATATTATTCCACCCAAAATATTCCTTCAGATTGATATACATCTGGGTGCTACTAGAGTGTATATAGAAATTTGAGAAATGACCATCTTCTAATAGTTCCATTTTTATCACATGTACTTATGGCATGTCTAAACTCTTCCAAAATTTCAGAACTCCTTCCTCATAAGAAAATTCTTCCAATCTCCCATCCATGAAAACAAAAATTATCTTGTTCAGATTCTCATCATCAGATTGAGAGATTCTTGTATTATCTAATAAATATGGTTTACAAATCATTGAAACTGAAAAGATTTTTTCCCTTCCTTAACAATTCCCTTGTCCATCGTTAGTTGATAAAAAATATAGGATCTCTCAAAACCCTCATTTTACATAGATGTCCACGATATTTAATTATTATTGCATTTTCCACCTTATTCACCTTCCCTAGGTGGTTGTGTATTGAACAATCATAATCTTTGAGTAACTCGAGCCATCTCCTTCACCTCAAGTTGAGTTGTTTTTGTGTGAAAATCTATTTCAAACTCTTGTGGTCTGTATCAATCCCACAGCTTTCTCCCTAGAGATAGTGTATCCATGTTTACATAGAAATGATTATGTATTTTAATTCAAGATCATCAGTTGGATAATTTTAATTATGTGTCTTCAAATTTCTTGAATCATAAGCAATAACATTATCATGTTTCATAAGGATGATACAGAGTCTATTCATTAATGCATCGTTGTATATTACCAACACATCACTTTCAGATGGATGATTCAGAATTGGAGCATTAAAATTCCTTCTTTTAAATTCCTCAATTCACACTATACATTCTTTTTTCGACATAAACATAACTCCTTTACATGTGAGATAGGTTAGTGGGTTAGACAGTCTAGTTAAATTCGGAATGAAATGCCGATAGTTACTAGCTAAGCCAATAAAACTGCATACCTAGATTATGTTTGTTGGCGTGGGCCATTCATATATCTCCATTTCCTTTGCATGATCAACTAATATTCCATTCCTAGAGAAAATATGTCCTAGAAAAGATACTGATTGTAGCCAGAAGTATCACTTGATAAACATCCCAAATTATTAATTTCTACTAAGAGTTTTCAGAATAATCTATAAGTGATTCTCACTCTCTTCGTAGCATTTTTAGTCTACCAATATAACACCGATGAATACCACATCAAATTTATCAAGATATTCCATGAAAAATATATTCATTAAATAAATGAAAAAAATGGTGCAGTTGTCAATCCAAAAGGAATCACTGAAAACTCGTAATGCCCATACCTGGTTCGAAATGTTGTCTTATGAATACCATCCTACCTCACCTGCAACAGATGATATCTGGATCGAAGTTCCATTATTAAAATGTATTTAGGACCATGAACGTGATCAAGAAATCATTAATCTGAGGTAGAGGATGATTATTCACTATGGTAATAGAATTTATTTCCTGTTAATCAATGCATAGACTTATGGATCCATCTTTCTTCTTGACAAACATGATCTAGGATCCCCATGGAGAAAGTCTAGGTCGAATAAAACCATTTCTACTGAACTTATCTAGTTGATTCTTTTTCTCCACTAACTCCACAATGGAAATTCTATAGGGGGTCTTTGAGATAGGTAATGAAAAATGAATTAAGCCAATGTAAATCTCAATTTCCCACTCTGTAAGATATCTTGGTAAACCCTTTGAAATTACATTAATGTATTCTTTCACTATATAAATATCTTCAATCTGAAAATTTCATTGCTCACCCATAGATATTAATTTATCATTCCTTCCAATAATTTCATTCGATAGTGTTACGAGAGGAGGATATAGATAAGAATCTTGTGGTGAGGTCACTACTCTAAAAATAAGAGATTTTACACCATTTAAAAAAAATTAACTTCCTTTTTCTTACAATATGTCGTCATATCAATGATTGATATCCAATTCATAAATATAATTATTTCAATTGTACTCATTGGTAAGATGAATATATTAACATCTAATGCACATTTTTGGGTCACGAGGGGGACTAGTTGACATGCTTTTGTTGCAATGATTCATGCCACAAGAGTTTTGACTGAAAACAAATTTGTTAAATCAAATTGGACATGTATTATTTTCATGGAAAACTAGGAAGATATAAATAAATGTGATGATCTAGAATAAAATGATTTTTTGTCTATGTTAGAGGAAACAATTAAAGTACCTTCCACCACATCATTAAGAACATCAACTTCTGCATTTGTAATCGCATAAGCTCTCCCTTTCCCTCCGGGATTTTTTTGAGGCATGTTTCCTCAGATTTTAGAACACATTATGGAATAGGGACCCAAATATCTACAATTTTACCATTGGAAATCATTAAATTGTGTCTTCCCATTTCATTCTTTAGATACCTGTTTCTCCAGTCTTATACCAGACTCTCATTCCTTTCATGCATTTCCTGAGATGACTCTTTCCCCAGTTCTTGCATAGTCAGAATTTATTCATTATCTTGTTATTCTTCTACTCTTAACCTTTTACTTGGATATCAGAGTACCACTATTTATCTTGGTTTCCCTGGAACAAATTTAAACTAACAAATATATTCTCTGTTTTGATGGAACATGATACAATTTCATCATATGATGAAAATTTTTGATAAGCCAGTTCCCTATGAAGACATGGAATAATACAATCAATGAAATGGACAATCTTTCCTACTAAGTCTCATATGTAATCTACAGCATACCAATATAACCTTGTGAATGAATCCTCATACATTGCAACACTGTCTTCTTCACATTGCATTTAGCTAATGAATTTCCTCTTCATTTTGGTAGGTTGCTCATGATGGAAATATCTTTCGATCAATATTTCCTTAAATGTCCTCCATTACATATCATTTATTTCTTCTTCTTACATGGTGTTTAGAATCAAAGACCACTATTGATCAACATCTCCCATGAGACAATATAATGCCAACACTATCTTTTCATTTTCATTGCATCTTAATACCATGAATATAATTTCAAAAGACTCGATCCACTACTCAGTATCCACTAGATTAGTAGTCCCACTGAATGATGTGGGCTTTTTCCACCTGAAATAACCAAAACACAGGTTTGGAATGGTTATCCGTTACAAATAGATTAATTTTTCCAAATATGGTCATGATTTGATCTGCTCCTACATTGTCTGTGTTGTCTTTCTCATTGAGAAGATCCCTGAATTTCCACATAGTATTGATTCCCCATATTCCATTAGATTCCATTTCTAAATAATGGATTGAACTATATTAGGATATGAATCATAATGTATAATATTAATTAAAAAATAAACTTAGCATACATTAAGATCCTATGAAAAATGGATTATTTGAGGATGAATTTACATTTCAATCCTTCACAATGGATTTCATTGAAAATATAAATTATCATAAGAATATCCCCTATGATTTTAAAAACCAATAGTGAATCAAGGCTCGTTGTCTTGTACCAGGATACCTTAGGTGAAGCCCAAAACTCCTTGTTGGAGCTTTCACTCCTAGGATCATCTGTTCTAGAGCCACCTCCACCTACTCGTATTAAGACAGGGATGTATTTGCAAGAATGATTCACATAATATATATTCTTTACCAAAATAACAAGAAGTTATTGTACGTTTGTCCTCAAATACTACCTTAGATCTGTGTTCCCTACTGTACATTTCCAACACTAGTTTCCCAGATTTCTACTAAACTTTCTTTGATACCAAATGTAACGCCACGTCCCCTCTAGACTGAAGCTAGTGCATTACTAAATATATTTTCATTGTTATAAGGAATGAAAATAAAAAATGAATGATTAGTTTAGTAGAATTGAAGAATCTAGATACAAATATGTAACTCAAATTACATTGGAAAATGTTACAAAATACGATACATAACAAAAACTAAAGAGTGCATCCACTATAACACAATAAATGAACTCATCATCCTATCTTGTTGAATGTAAACAATGAAAGGGGTGAGCTAAAATTATTGGTAAGGGATAAAAATGGCAGAATCATGAATCAATAATAATTGAACTGTAAACAATTGGACATAATCAAAATGGCATTGTGAATAAATGAAAAACTCATGTAACTAATAAACTGATAATTAAACTGCATGCATTGATTTTTTCAAAGTGAAAACCTCATGTATAGTAATTAGGAATAATTAATATGGAGAATGATTATTAATTGGACGTCATGTATCTAGAACATGATACAATAATACCATAAAAATGGTTTAGTTCTATGTGTAGAATCTCTTCTGATTTTTGGAATCAAACTCGAAGGGTTTGTTACCAACTGATTTCTCTCATGAGACCTACCAATGCATAGAGAGGTTGTAGTAGTCCCCAACCACCTCTGCATCCAAATAATTCTTTCTAAATTGATTCAATTCAAGGTAATTATGAATTTACATAACCCGTATATAATAGGGGATAATGATTCATAAATAATTCCACTGTGATAATACCATTAAAAAGAAATATTGTATGTTAAATGGTATACGACATAGACAATAATAATATCCATGATATGTTAATATGAAAATTTAAATGGAATATAATTCCAATTTAAAAGTTATGTCAACTGTGATGTAATTTCACATCATAAGAATGAGTATGTGCTTGATACAATGCCAGTCACAATGAAGTGAAAATTGAGACAAAGCTAGTTACCACGTTATAATCAAATGATTCATATAACCAAAAGATAATAACCACCGAATTAATCATATTTTTTAATGAATACAAATAGTATCATGATAAAATATATCAAATGGTTGTACAACTATACCACATATAAGAAATACGAGGCAAAAATGGAAATCCCACAGAATTGAAAGTGAGATGAGAAATCCCCTAACAAACATTTCATCATGGTAATGATTGTTATTGGAAGGGATGCATAAGAGTTAAATGAAAATCCAATTATTTATATTTCATAAGGGTAGTATGGGGGAGGTGAAAAACATAGCCTATGATTAGGCATTACAAATAAAATATCACCACATAGGGGAGATTCTTGAACAAAGGTGAGAGAGTGGATCGATTACATATTGCTTGAAGGTGTTCTTGATTTTTATTAACGACTTAAATAATAAAATATATATTCATTAATTAATAATTACATAACCCCATGAATATGTAATATAAATATAATTCCCTTATTAAGTTGATTAATGGACTTAATGAGGGTTTAAAAGATTCAATTTTATTGTTTTGGTTGGATTTTTTTCATTGGTTCTCATAATTTGTTAACTTGTATTCATGAATAGATGTTTGTTTGAAATTTTGTTAAACATACAGAATTGTTAATATTCATTATTAGTGACATTAATGATATATAAATGATCTAATAATGATTCTTTTTATATACCACAAGGAGACTTATTTGACGAGTTAAAAAAATAAACTATTGGATTTGTCTTAGTTGTTTTGTCCACAATAAAATTGTTTTGTATTATTATACCATATTATGAATGTACAAGGTTTATAGAACATTAATAAAAATAAAATACATATATTATAACATTGTTCAACCATTGAAATGATTTCATCCCAATTATCAAATATAGAAATGCAATTTGAAAACTCGTCTTCTTTGAGTGTGACAAATTAACACAACTCGGATGGTGTTTTCATTTATTATATAAAAGGGAGAGAAATAAGATATATTATGATGAAATATTAAATTAGAGAAAAAAAATCTATTATATATATGTTACAAGAATTATAATGGTTTTTGGAAGAGGGGAGTGAGAAGGGAGAACAAAATAATGGATCTTTTTAAAGAAATTGAATGAAAATAGAAGAATGGTTCACCTCTTGAGTACTTCTACTTGAGAATATCTTTAAGAACTTTTTTTTGCCTTTTCGTGAGACCAGCAGGTCCTAAACATCAAAAACGGGTTTGGGGAGATATTTAGGCAGAATATTGGCAAGGCCCTAGGCATTAATGGAGTTAATAAAAGATGGAGTTAGGGGGGTTTTATTGAGGAGGAGAGGATGGTTTTCATAATTTTTTAATCATTAGTTTCTTATTTCATCACAATGCAAGGAATAGTATTTATTATATGACAAAGAACATTAATAAATGAACATTACATCAAACTAATTGGGCTTACATTAGCAGATTATCATCAGTTACTCAATAAATCCATTATTTAGCATTTATCGTAAATTATCATGTGTTACTATTAATAAAAAAAATCATATATTTCATAAAAATCCCAAAATATCACCCTAACCATTTTTCATCTTCTAGAATCCAAAAAAAGGTAATTTTTCAAAAATAATTTTCTAAATATGATTATTTTAAAATTTTATTAAAATCTTTATTTTATCAAATAAAATAAACACTTAAAGTATTCAACTTCATTTTTATGGTTCCAAAATTTATTTATACATTCACAGGTGAGGATAACACTCATATGTTTCATGTAACTATTCATAAGGGTATGTTACTATTCATTAGGGTAGGTTAATATTCACAAGTTTATGTTAATATTCACCAAAATTTATGTCAATTCTATCAGACTCTAAATATCATCCTAAACACAACCGTGTATGTCAGATTTTCAAAATTCTAAACACAAAAGTGGAAAATTTATGTTCAATGGCATGGATATGACTGTTTATTAAATGAACAAGTGTTTTTTCCAAGAAACATATTGATTTATTAAATATAGGCTATGAATTGAATGTATTTAAGATAATCATAGAATAAAATTTATGTGGTGCTATAATTATTATCCTCAAAACTAGTATAATATTTTTTATGTTTTATTTCTATTATCCTCCCAAGAACATGGTTCTATTAATTCTTTATCTTTTCATATTGTAAAAGTTTCATAAGATAATCATAATACCCACGGATACCACCTTTTATAATAGATATTGTATCCTTACCCACATACGACACTGGATAAAATTTCAACAACATTGTTAGGGATAGAAAAATATATAACCAGCTCCATAATGAATATACATACTTTTTAAAGTCAAATCCATTTCACGAAAAATAAATTATTGAATATTAAATGCTTCCAATTTATGAATATGGATGCCACTTACTACTACAACATAAATACCTTTCCATTCACTTATAAAATTCATTGAAACTATATCTTTGGAGAATGTAGTAATTGACAGGAAAAGAAGTCATGGAAAAAATTATCAAATACATTCAAAGAGATAAATCTATAAATAAGTAAATTTAGTTGATTTCATTTCAAACCTATTAGTTTGTTTATATATATTATATTAAACAGAATTTTTATCTTTAAAATCATTAAATGATTATTTAAATTTATCAGAGGAAGCTATGTGAGAATTAAGAAAGTGTAAATTGGAATTGAAAGAGGAAGAAAAGGTGGGATGCATGAATATAAGAGAAAGAAAATTAACAACCCCAGGTGACCTATATTAAGATCACATGATTATTTATTTGTTAATATTATTCATTTATTAAATATACCTAGATTGAGATCCCTAATTTCAAGGGTTCATTTTATGTTTTTTCAGAAATATGTTAAAACAAATGCTTTTTATAAATGATTTCAAAATCCAAAATATAAGAATGTAATGTTAGATATTTCACCTTAATAATAAAATTATGTTTTTGGGTGTTATGTGAAATGAAGATAATAAATCTGTAATTACAAAATATGAACATATGATTATTTGAACCGTAAACCAAGAAATCATTATATTTCTTTTAATGAAAGAATAAATTTTTAAATTGATAATTGTAATTTTCTCAGAGAATAAATGAATAGGGATATCTATAGAGAATTTATTTTTAAAAATAAATTAAAAAAAACTAAATTCTGTGAAAAACAAAATTTTACAAAAAATGGATTTCATTCAAAAAATATTTTATACAATTTATTTTAATTTAAGGAAATTTTGTCATCAAAATATATTAAATGAATAATTTTTTATACAGAAAGTAGTAATTTTTCAATAGAGTTGTCACCACCCCATTTTAAAAAATAATTATTTACATTGAATAAAAAAATCAGATTTAGAAATATCCTTTTTGAAAATTTTATTTATTTTAAAATATACATAATGAAGTGGGCTATAATTTCATTGATCTGTATTTTTTTTAAAATATTAATTATATCATCATAAACATAAAATGTGATGTGATATAAAAATAATTTTCTATAATAATTTAGGAATGAATAAGTTATTTAATTGAATTTTATTTTTTCCTAATTATATATGAAATGAAAAATATTTTATACAAATTATGATATCACGTCTCAATAGTATTTTTTATAGATTTAAAATTATTTATTTATTATGAATAAATAAATAAAATGTTCTAGGATATAACATTTTTTTAGTTTTGTAACAATATTACTAATATAAAATTGATTTCTTAGTATTTATGTAATAAAAACATGTTTTAAAATAATAATAATGACTATCATGATGGGAAATGAAATTCTTTGTGTCCTTTTGGTCTATCGTTTCATCATTTTGATTTTATTCAATCATATTTTTATTATTATTGTATAATCATTGATCATAAATTTCACAGAAAAATATAAAAACACAACCGAATATCCCAAAAGGATAGTTCCCTAAAAATATTGTAAGAAACATTCCCTCAATACATCAAATATTTGATAAAAAATTATATAAAACTTACAAATTCCATAACATATTTTCCCCACCAACAATAAAGTCGAAAGAACTATTCTACGAAAAATATTTTTCTATTAATTAAAAATAATCATGGAAGCATTATGGATTAACATCCTCCCATCATCATAAAAATCAAGATAACCCTCCATATCAATTCTACTCATTACTGATCAATGTTACTCAATTTAAGAAGAAATGTGAACTAAATGAGTTTTAAATGTCCCTTGAACAAACACCTCCACAACCCATGTCTAATGATATATTCATCGACTGATAGATGTGAACAACTGTTGCAACCATTTAGTTGAATTAAATCCCCCAACCAAGTAGATGATTATAACATCATCATTAAATATGGGGGTACCATCTGTGAACTAATATTGGGTTGGAGTACAGTAATCACGGAAGGAACCTGTATGCCACACACACACTGTTGAACAAAATGGATGAGGGGAGAGAATGGTCTGATCATAATAGATACTAAAGTTGATGAATGTTTTTTATCAACAAATATCGTCATGTTATCAATTTGGTATCCACCAGATGTTCGAGATAAGCCCATGAGATAGGTCTATGAGATAAGATGGTTGTATGTGGATCTAGTCATCCCCTTTATTCTATAGTTGTAGATGTTACTATTTCTGTATGTTCTACCAGTGTAATATATCTTCAAAAACAGAATCAAAAGAATTTTTTTTCAACCTTATTAGATTACAAAATATTATTGGGTGAGATACCAACGAATATTTTCCAAATTTATGGTTAGAATGAGGGTAATAATTTTAATATTCATTTGACATTTCACATGAGGAAGTCTGAAGGGTGATATAGGGACAACATTTGAGCAGATAGGATCCTGAAAAGATGTTGTTTGAAATCTTGAAATGCCTCAAAGCTGGCCATAAGGATCTATGTGTGGTAATGAAAATTACTGGGGAGAGATATTACTCAATGAATCAATCATTTATTTATATATCCTCTAAATTAAATAATTAAATTTTTTGTTTCATTTGATTCGTCCTCATACCACACAAATAATCAATCCTCCTAGATTACTATCCACAATGAAACTCTTCAGTTATTTCATGAATTCTAGAACATAAAACACAATAATATATGAAATTGGATATTAATACAACATTGGAATGATAAAATATTTAGACAAAAATATTTTTTTATTTTACCAAATTCACAATATTATCATGGATCATTGGTTAGATAGTGAATGAATTATAAAAGAGAACAATGCCTCACTACTCAAAAATAAATGATTCAATTAGTGTCCTATAACTCAAAAGAATGTTCTATAGTAAAATAAAAAATCCTAGCATCATATGGATGGATCATAATGAATGAGAATCCATGAAGTACAATAAAAATAAATCCTATGATTGATGCTATGCATGAATCATCTGTGATTCCAAATAAATTCTATTTTATATAATATTATTCAGTGATGGGAGATAAAAACATTTATGTGGCTGAATACATATTCACAAATAAAACCATGATTAATATATATCTTCACAATTCTCTTCAGTATTGTATCTAAATAGAATCCAAATAATACATTGATAATCATTATTAGTTGGAAGCATAAAATAAACAAATG
Source organism: Viscum album (assembly GCA_963277665.1). Lineage (NCBI taxonomy): Eukaryota > Viridiplantae > Streptophyta > Magnoliopsida > Santalales > Viscaceae > Viscum > Viscum album. The sequence continues at coordinate 558,683,936 of OY728147.1, read as the reverse complement.
ATATCCTATCTGCATTAATTTTTTTATTTAGCTATTGAACAAACAAAATTAAACAGAAAAATAAAATAATTATTTTAGATTGACTGCATATTTCAAACTATAATATATAGCACACCATGGGAAAAATATCCAGGGAAGTCCAAGAACCACAGTACACACTATTTTTTGATGTTGTATGATCATTTTTTGACAATTCAATATTATAATATTCCATAATCAACATCCTATTTTTCAGAGTATTAATTTCTATTTAGACAGATGCATTAAATAATAAGTGTGTTCGACACTGCCACACACTGATCTATGTTGATAATTTTTCTCCATACTACTTGAATATTCAACCTATTTTCTCTCAATCATCCACCTAACAATATTTTTTCAAGTATTCATCAACACTACCTCACGTGAGGGATGTATTAGGTATTCAAATGACACACTTCTAATAACTGTTGTTGTAACACCCCGAAATGATAAAGGGTTAAATGGATTAATGATAAGACTCGTTTCAACAAGGTGCGCCTTTCTTTTCGAGAGCCTACCTGATTAGAACTCCACAGTTAAGCGTTCTTGGCCTGGAGTACTGATCAGGATGGGTGACCTTCTGGGAAGTTCTCCAGGATGTGTGCGAGTGAGGAAAAAACACACTAGAAAGGACAAGTGTTGGCCTATGGAGACTTTCATTAGTCAGATGACTCATTCAGGCACGTGGATCGTCCCTGGGGCGGGGGGCCACATATCTGCGGGGGAAACTGGTGGTACCTGGTGGGCCAGGACCCAATGGCCTTGTTAAGGCGGGGTGGATATGCTGTCACCGGGGCCCGGTTACCACATTTTGTATCAGAGGTGGTACCTAGCCTTAAGTGCGGTGCACTGGATGGGTTGAGATGTAGGGCCCACAACGAGGACGTTGTGCTCTAAATGCAGGGGGTGATTGTAACACCCCAAAATGATAAAGTATGATTTATTTTCCAACCATAGAACCCTTATATATTTTAGAAACTCTTCTAACACCATGCCAACTTTCTGTGATTTATGTTAACTAACATCAGTTTGATGTTTTTATATAATAAGTTTGGCTATTTTTGCATCACATAATTGAACGAACCCTGATAACCTATAAATTCCCAACTATTTGGTGATGATTCCTAAAAAATATTACCAAATAAGGAATGAGAATTTCCTTAATACGCACTGAAGTGCAGAATAAATCATCCTTAGTGTAGAACCAAATTTTCAATGGAGATTTCAAATATTCTGACTCAAAAAAGGGAATTCGTTTCGGTATATTCACGGAAATTGTATTTAAATATAAAACATCAATCATAATCTCTAGAACTTATTTGTGAAAATCTATTGTGATTTGAGAATTATTGAAAGTGAAGGGAAATGTTATGATAAATAGGTATGAACTATTATGTTGTTCTAGGAAAAAATTATCACCAATGATTGCCTCAACTATGTGATTTGGAATTTTTTATTTAGGATATTATTTTGTAATTATGGGAATTTGATTAAGGTCTCAAATTTGAAGTGTTCATAAATTATTCTTCAAGAATATTACTTCAAATTTTTGGATTGTTAGTTTAATTGTGAATGAGATACATAATCAAAATATATCAATCTTGATATTTCAACAAAAAATACAATAATGTGATTGGAGTTGCATTAATAAAATGATATTAAAAATGTAATTTAATAATGAATATATATTTTATATTTGTAACATACACCAATTAATAAGTTTTTATGATTGAATAACATTAAAAATACGTAATGATCATAGTATTTTCACAGAAAAAATTAATATGGATTTCTTCGATGTTTTTTAAATTAAACAATAAAATAAATTTTAAGAAACTGATATTTTAAAAACGACTTAATTCAAAAAATATCATTGATAAAATTTATTTGAATTTTAAAATGAAAATGAATTTCCATATAAATTAAATGTATATTTCTTTATAAAAACAATAATAATTTCTCAAAACAGTTATCACTCACCCAAATCCATTTTTTACTTGTAATCCAAAATTTAGTATATTAAAAATATTTCTAAAAAAAATTGGTTTTCTATAAAATTAAAAAATTAAAGATTTACTATATAATTTAATAGATGTGTTTTTAAAAAAAATATTTAACTAACCATCGAAAAATTAAACAATTGAGGATATAATGAAAAAGACTATTTTGTAAATTTCTAAAAACATATAATGAAATTGAAATTATTTTTCAATTATTTCTGATTTTAAATAAAATGGAAAATATTTCATACTTTGTCTAAATTAAGGTTTTAATATTTATTTTTTACCAATTATAAATTCAATTCAATTTCTTACAAATGGAAAAAACAGATCTCGGTTAAAAAATAATTTTTTTTTCTATTTTGGATTTCATTATCAAAATTAATAACCTAATAAATGTTCAAATAATTATCATCATGGTGGATACATAAACATAGAAATTTGTTTATTAGGTAAAATTAATTTCATTAGTTTCATTAATCAATATTTATAAATATATATAAATATATATAAATATATATATTTTTTAATGTTTATGAATATGGAATTATATTAAATAATAATTAAAATAGTATAATTCTAAATAAAATTACATGTATAAAATTAATTATAAAATATATAAAAAACTCTCATTTTTATATGACTACAGTACATAAAATCACATCAATGTCTTCCATTAAATAAATTTAGGACTCACTATTTACAATGTTTTTTTAAAATAAAAGACTAATAATAATAAATATTTATTGATACATGATTGAAAATATTAATAAAAATCAATTAAAATATTATACAGTCAATAATAAAAAAATGTAACAATAATGGAAAATAAATAATTAATATAATTATTAAAAAATAATATATTTCTACTACATTAAAAATATGTTATAACAAAATAAAAAAACACAGATTTCTCTAGGTTAGGTATGAAATGCCAAACACAGACACAAAAAGATCTAACTCTTCATCAATTTTCAGTTATTTCCATCCAATTTTTCATTGTATTCATTACCATATTCAATCTTTCACGCACCTTAATTCAGTTATTTGACCTCAAACCTTCCTAAAGTTATTCCATCACCCCTACCACATCATTATTTGTTTAATATTTTATAATATTTATATAGATATATTTCAGTTTTATTTCAATATTAATTGAAATAGTTATATGAAATAATAAATCAATTATTAAATGAAATATTAAAATATAAATTATATGCTTAGATATAAATTTTATCCATATTTACATATATATATATTTATATTATAATACATTTAAGAATATATATATATACACGTATATATGTATAACTGTATAGTTAAATATAAGTTTTTTATAATTTATTTTTATATACATATTGTAATTGTGTTTTTATACTTTATTAATTGAGGATAAAATATTTATAAAAATAAATTTTAATATGATGAATTTCAAAAAATATTGACAAACAAACACAAATAATTCTGGACGAACATATATAAATCAATATTTCACTGAAACACATATAAATAAATAAATTTTGGTATTTATTTAAATATATTATATTTTAATATGTATATATATGTATTTTTTTAATCACACGTATTCATATATAAATATTACATGCATAGGCGTTAGTATATATATATATATATATTAATGGATTTTTATAAGGTAAACCAAAATTGAATTTTTTATTTTTTAGTAAAATTAAAAAATTATTCACATTCTTGTGGATTATATGTATAAAAATTCATTTTTATATAAACATGATTAAATATTTTGATGAAAAATTGAATTATTATAAGAGTATATTAAATTATCAATAGAACTACAGAATTCAAAAGATCAAATTTAAATAATATAATATACACATGAATGAAATCTATTATAATAAATCATTTCATCAACAAAATAATACATGAACAATGTGAATAAACACTAATTATCAATATATTTAGAGAATAAAGTGTCATTATATGGACTGATAAGACATCCATAAGACTCTAATGGCTTGAAAAAAATTGTGAAGGGATTCATTGAATGTGGGTGATGATTTATCCCTTAACAAAAACACTATTATCCACGAAAACTGTGACCGATCAAAACATTATATGATGCATGAATAAAACCAATACATCTCAACTACTGTATTAATATAACATCCACTCCAATGTATAAAACAATGGAATAATCAATACATAAAAATATCCATATTGGAAATCATCTAACGAAACAATGAATACAACAATACTCCCACATTTATGGGCCCCAAACTCCAAGATCACCAAACGGCCCGAGCATCACAAAGTGGTGCTAAAAATGTGTGACATGTTACCATCGCCCACGTCTTTTAGGAAAGAATCTACAAAATCACCAAAGTGAAATGTAAGGGGTGTGTATAAAAATCATTAAGATATCCCCAATAACTTCACTACTCACACCACAAGGATAAATGTGTTTAAAACATTATTATAAAAATTTCCGAACAAAAAAATTCTACAAAACTATTTATAACCAAATATGAGAAAGTTCAAAAAAAAATTCATCAAATGTGGAGACGAAAAATAAGAAATTTTTTTCTAGAAAACTATATTTTCAAAAATAAATCAAAAATTTATTCAAAACCATTTAGAAATATTATTTTTGGCATAACTAAACCACTCAACACATCCATGAAACCAACCATGCTTAGTACATTATGACAATTATATACTCATGAAGATGTCTTGTTGATCTAGTAAGTCGTCATAAAGTAAATCTAATCGATGTTACATTATCCTGTTTAAAATGAACATAAGGTCATATATAAACTAATCCTTATATATGTGTCATGAATACTTACACCACATGTTCCCAAATTTCACGCCAAAACAACTGTTTCAATAACATAACATTTATAATGAAAATGGTTTTTCATTAAAACCATTACTGTGAAAAATAATTTCAATAAATACTTTTTTTATTGAAAGTCCCTACACAATGAAACCAATTAGAATTTCTAGAAAATATTCAATTTAAATTCATCATTTTCAATTCATGATACAAAAACAATGTTCACAAAAAATTTAAATGTTTTCACAAATCAACAAAAACCGACAAACCGTCATATCCATAAACATTAAATGTATAAGTCTATTATATATCAATCTAAATTATAAGATTTAATCTATTTAAAACTATTAAAATTAATTAATGAAATAGGATATGAGAGTGAATCCACATACCTTGAATGTTTTTATGAAACTGAACAATGAATGAAGAACGTACAAGAAGGAAGATTGATTAACCAAGAATGACCTTATATATATTCTCCTAAAAATATCAGAAATCAATCGAGAATTATATGGAATTCAAAAATGTAGATATACCCAGGATATGTAATGACCCAACCCTAGAATCCCTGAGTCGGTGGATTATTTTAATAAATTTTCATGATCACAAAGAAATCATGTCTCGAATGACCGATAAATTCTTCATTATTGGAAAACATATTAAAACATAAGATAAAATTTACAACATGAAATGAAATATAACACGAATTTAATCCATTAGAAACATCCAAGCCTCCTAGATTATGCCTACAAGTCACTCATAACTGACTTCTTCATATCATGGGAAAATGAAACATAAAAAAGGGGTGATCACAATCACTCACTAAGGTTAAGCAATACAGTATAAGATAACAGAAATATTAATTATGGTGATTAATTGAAATCATATGCCTTCACCAATAGTAAACATGAATACTTTTATGGCAGGAATATTAGCTCAGTATATAATTCCATAATAAAACATTATCATGTGTATTCTACTAGTCGAATGACCACATGAACCATCAATATTATTACCATAATGAGGGAATGTATATTGCTAGAAATTCTGAATCATTATGTCAAGCACTCAGCCATGAAGTATAGAAATGATAAAGGCCTCATCCAAAACAATATATTAAATTGGGGAAGCCTCGGCCATTTCCACTTATAGTTATTTCATGAGACCTACCGATGGAATGGGGAGCTATAGGGGGCACCACCCGTCACTTACTATGTCAATTATATTCCTCATCTGAAAAGGTTCAAACATAACATTAACATTCATATTAGAACTAGAATACGAAATTTCAATACTATAACCATAAAACGTGAATGGTATAAAAATAACACATACACAGTCAAACATAGTACAAAACCATCAATAAAATATGGAAGATTTGTATCTAAATAAATAAACATCAATCAAGTTTTAAATCCATCAAAGGATATATACAAAGATGAAAATGATTTGTAAACTGCTTTGAGGGAAATATAGAATTTTCATGAAAACATTTAAAAGTCAATAAAATTAAAAATAAAAATATTTAAAGACATTTTTTATTATAAGTGTCCCATAACACTTTGAAACTTTTTAATAGAATTATCGTTTTTAAAACATTCTTGTCCATATAAATAAATCCTTAAAAAACATTTTTAAAACATGATCATTAATGAGAATGATTTAGAAGAATAAGATTTTAAATTGTTTAAAATGATATTTTAATTATTTTTTCCATTAAAATAATCCCATTGAAAACACTTTTATGATACATGGACATGGATAATAAATATGTCCCAGTAAAAACTTACCCATAAACAATCTCGAATAATAATGAGATTGCGTAATTAACCCTTACCTTGTACATTTCCTTGGTCAAGGGTAGGATAACATCCTGTATAATGATGAAATAATTTTTATTAGTTTATACAAGAATAATATATATTAATATGATTTCATATATGATCATTTAACAATTATTTATTAATAATATCTTCGTATTATCGTCATTTTGGGTGTTAACTGATTCATTTTCCAATACATGCTTTGTTATGTAATAATGTTTGTTGTGGATATGATGTATATTATTCATATTTGGAATGATATTATGTCTTTAAAAATTATTTTTAATTATATAATGAAAATTTTTCTTGAATGGATACGATGGGGAACAAATCTCATCGCGTTCGTGGAGATTGTAATCCATACGTACGCACGAGTGAGAATATCATTATTTTGATATTAAAATAATATAAATTTTGATGGTATATCATAAATATCAAATCATTATCATGTTATATTTATTATTTACCATAATTAAACATCATTATTATACCCATTTAAATAATAATTGATTTAATAAAAATTACACCACGATGTGGAAACGGTAAGACGTGCACACACACGTATGGTGACATGTCATTCAAAGGATTGATATAATAAAGAATATGGTTGTACCATATTTATAATTACACCAAATTATATATATGATACTTGAGTTATTATTTTAGAATGGTAACAACAAAGAAAGAGGAAGTGGTATAAAAAAGGAACTTGAAAGAGGTGATGAAATATTTACCTGTTCTTCGGGTTCTTCCATTGGATTGGATCAAAAGGGCTCCTTAGGTTGGATTTATGATTAAGGAAAGTCTTATAGGATGAAGGTAGGATAGAAGAGAGGGTATTTTTGATGAGGTGGGTCGATCCAAATTTCTTTGAAGGTGTTAATTATAGAGAAGGGGGAGTGCCCTTCATAAGAGTGGTGAGGGGAACCTTAGGAAAAGCTAGAAATATTATTTTATAAAAAAACTATTTTCAGTTTATAATTTCTAAAAAATGGTTTATTTAATGGATAAGGTGGGTATGGGTCTAAAACCCAGCAACCAATAGATTTTAGACAGTTTTGGGTCACTATATTAACCTTATCTTTTAGACTTAACTCTTAGTTAAATAGGTTGATAGTTACCATGTCTCTTTTTATTTTGTATAACATGTTTAATAAAAATACTATATAATTCCATGAAAACCCGAAGAGGTTAATTAATGATACACCTATCATTATATAATTATGTTTTCCTAACCATATATTTTTAGTAATAGAATATCAATTAATAATATAATATTTGTTTAAAAACTATTTTATGTAAATTTTGACAGAATTTGGTAATTTTTTTGATAAATTTATAACAGCATTATTACATCGAAAGAAATTCATATAACCAACCCTAATAATTTATATTAAACTATAAAATTATTCTAATTCATAAAAAGTCTCAAATTACATTTATTTGGGTATTTATAATGTCAATTATTATAATCATTCATTAAGTATGTAATTAATACATCATCGTTCTGTCATAAATAAATTAAATTATTTAAGGTTGAAAAAATATAAATAATATACCATTATGTAAAAAATTGTTTTAGCATTTTATGGAATATTTATAGTCGAATTTATCTTAAGTGTATCCCTATATTAATTTTTTTTAGTTTTTAAACATTGATTTTACCTTTTTTAACACTACTTTGAATTAAATAATAATAAATGTCCTAATCTAATACATGTGGACCAAGGAGGTTCATATTTTATTCCAAAGGTAATTTTTGGTCAATTTATACTTATCCAATAGATTTAGGACATTTGTTAGGATAATAATATTATTATTATTACCCTTAATTACCCCATTTACTTTTAATCGTGTTAAATAAGAGTAAAAAGTTAATATTCACCAAAATTTATTTTCATCTTATTGAACCACATTTTAATTACTGATATCAACCAAGTATCTTCTATTTTTAAAATTCAAATCATAGAAGTGGTAAAATTATGTTTTCTGTAAATTTTCCCATTGTCCTTGGAGGTGGGTAAAGACGGAAAAAAGTTCAAAAAAATATGTATATATCTAAAGTTATTATAAAACGACTCCAATGAATTACATTGAACATATATATATATTATTTATATATTTTTACCTAAAATAAATTTAAACAAAATATATAATTATTTAAATAATAATTCGGTTTCAAACTATAACTCTGTATTTTTTACTACTCATAAGAAATTGAATGTTTTTAGAAAAATACCAAAAATTCACCCTAAGATAATTTTTATATTTTTAAATAAGAAATAAATTCTATTTTAACAATTTCAAAACATATATGTTGCATTAATTAATTTAAAATTAATTCCTGTTGTCAAAACAAAAAAGTGTATTTTTATGAATTAATAACTATCAAAAGATTGACAATTGATTATGTCCAATATTAAGGTGAAATTATATAAAATGACCATTATTGGATTAAATGGTAAACATATAATATAATTATACTTCAAAACCATTAAAATTTATAATTCAACACTATAACTTATTTTGATTAAAAATGTTGTTTTCAGTTAAAATATAGTATTTTTCCCAATTCACCAAATAATGAAAGTTATCAGAAAAACACCAAAAATATATTGAAACTATATTATTATATCCCTATTTTTAAAGAGACATTTATTTTTTCAAATTGAATATATACAATTTTTCTTTTTTCATTTAATAAGGGTTATCCATTAAAAGGCGATAAAATATCATTTTTTAAAAAATAATTCCTTCAACTGAAAACAAACAGAAATGTTTCAGACAATATGTGTAAGAAAATCATAATATGAATTATAAAATTATAAGGATTATAAAAAGTTTAAAATTTAGTAAATACTATTCATAACCACTTTTGAACTTCTAGTTTGATAAGTCGTGGTGTGCTTGAACTCAGTGTTGCGTGTAGTGAATGCTATTGCATTTCTTTGATGAAATAATGTACTATGGAATCTAGGGGTGTTATATTCTTCCTTCATTAAATAAATTGCATCCTCTTAATTTGAAATTAATATTCAAAAATAATATTTTGAAAATAGAAAATACCTTTGTGTGAAAACCCACATTGGAAATTGAGTTAATAAAATTTATTCCTAATAAGAGGAAAAGGGGAATGAAAAAGTCACCACCAAATTAAGATATCTATTAGGAGAACATTGTTGGAAATTAGAGAAACATAATTGTAGAAAAACTTAAATATTTATAGGGAGTGATTGAGGTCATCAGCCACAAACAATTGTATAATTGGGGGCCTCAAAGCCATCAATCTTTGATGATTTAAAATGTCATTTGTTCAACAAAACATAACGTATTAAGATTACACTTTTTATTTTTTAAGATATGTTACCTAGAGTTTAAGAATTAATTTCTTCATAGAATAATAGAAGAAAAATATTTATACATTACAAGTAGAGTTTAATAATTTCCTTAATTTCTACCACAAATTCATCTTTCAGTATTAAATATAATAGAACATAAAAAATATTCTATTTATCCAATTCGTATAGGTTTTCAAAAAATGAATTTATAATTTATCTATAAGTCCTTTAAAAACGGCATTATTCAATCCAGTACTTCACGTGGGTCAGTAGAAGGTGATACACCCTTGTCATCGTTCAGTTGCGGGTTCAAGTCTCACGGTAATTCTAGACGCGACAGGTTGCCGCCCGACCAATGAGATGTCCTTTTATGGAAATGAAAAAATAATCTCAAACACGAATTATCCAAAATAATTCTTTCCAAAATCACAGTCCAAACTTTATAAAGAAGATAAACACAATTAAAATCTTTTTGGCCCTGTAATAACATATGAACACCTTCTTCATGTATTCTTTTAAAAAACTTCATCTTTTTGAATTACCATAAACCCTTCTTGATTACTTTAATTCTCCGTTATTCCTTATAGAATAATGGATAATTTCCTTCTATAGAAAATTTTTGTAAAATACAACAATGGTGGAATATATAAATCATTAATCAGTTTCAAGGTAGTTATGAATATCCAATATAATTTATCCAAATGAACCATCTCTTATTCTAAAATCACTACCTCATTATCGGGACGAAGTTAAGTATTACCTTTCTTTAACCATGTATTTTCCAAAAAGTGTATCTTACTATTAATTCACTTTCCTTAGAACCATATAATCTCAAATCCTAAATAAAATAGCACAGCACTACAATCCTTATTTATATCCATAATTCATATAACTAGTATATTATTGATACAACACTGAAATGAAATAATTCTATAATAAAAACATAAGAACACTGGTCATTCTCTTCATCTTATGTTTTATCATAACATGATTATTTTCCAATACCATCATTTGTTGTATACTCTGATGACCAGGACATTGATTCTCATAGTTTCCCAATGCATTGCAGATGAATCATTTTACATTTTAAACCATTTTCTTACCCTTGAAATCACATACTTGGTGTCCTTTTTCTCTACACTTATAACAAACTCTCATTCCCTTCATGCATTTACCATGGTGATTATTTCCACAGTTATCACATATGGTAAAATCCTTGTTTTCCCTCTTCCCTTTATCCATCTTTCTCTCGTCTATCCTTTTCTTCTCTTACTTCCCATCAAACAATAGGATACAAAGAATTATTTTATTATCTTATTAACACATGATACTATTTCTTTATATGTTGATAATACAAGGGAGACTATTTACCTTATAAATTTTGGCTTAATACCATGAATGATATGATCCTTCTTACTATATGAATCATACGTTTTGATGGAGTTCACATTCCTTCAACTAGGTGCCATTTATATATAATGGAATACACTAGGACAATTAATGTATTGCAATGAAGAATTCAAAACTTTTAAAATACCTATCATAAATTGAATTTTTTGTGGATATAATCCATAATCATAAAAATGTTTTCTATGAGGAAGTATATACTCATTAAACCTTCATAATGGTTTGTAAAGCAAATGAGATTTATCCTAAGAATATCCTTCAAAAGTGTCGTAATCAATAGTGTAGCAAGGAATGTTGTCATGCACAAGTTCTCATTTGATTCTAGCTCAAAGCGGTGTTTTCTGGTTTTACCCCTAGGTACATCTAGGCCAGAGCCACCTCTACCTGCTCGTATCACGACATGGATGTATAGCTAGGAAAACGAAAAATATCAATACAGTAAAAAAATTCTTTGACGATCTTCTATACTAATCCTCAATGTCTATATTAGGGTAGTGTGCCCTAATCATAGTTTATCTAAATCTAAATTCTGAGGTTTATACTAAACTTTCTTTGATACCAATTATAATGTCTCAACGCAAGATGCCCGAAGTCAGTGCATTATTTTAATACATTATCATGGTAACAAGGAAATCACGTCTCGAAGGACCTATCTATTTAGTATTATTGAAACAAGATTCATACATAAGTACAACTTTACAACTTCAAAAAAATACAACACCAATTTATTTAATTAGAAACATCCAAGACTCCATGATTATGCTGGGAAGTCACTCATAACTAACTTCTTCATATTATGGGAAATTTCACATAAGATAAGGGTGAGCTCAAACACTCAGAAAGGATAAGAAATACATCGAAAGATAACATAAATATTTATCATGGTGAATAATTGAAACAACATGAATTTACCAACAATAAACATGAATTCTTTTATGGTGGGAATATGAGCTGAGTAAATAATTTCATAATAAAACATAATCATGGGTATTCTACTAGTAGAATGACCACTTGAACCATTAATATTTTATTAATAATTAGTTAATGTATAATGCATGACATTCTGAAACATTTTGTCAATGCCTCAATCAAGACGTATAAAAATGAATAGGACCTCAACCTAAACCATATATCAAATTGGGTAAGGCCTCCGCCAATTCCACGTCTATTTGTATCATGAGACCTATCGATGCATCAAGGATCTATAGTGGGCTACAACTATCACATACTATGTCAAATACATTCATCATATGAAAATGTTTAAACATAACATAAACATTCATATTAGAACATTTATACGAAATGTCAATACTTTAACTATAAATCGTCAATGGTATAAAAATAAAACATCCACAGTCAAACATATGACAAAACCTTCAATACATTATGAAATATTTGTATCATAATAAATCAAATTCAAACAAGTTTAAAATCCATCAAAGGAAGTTCATATAGATGAAAATGATATGTAAAACACTTTGAGAGAAATATCCCATTCTCATGAAAACATTTATAAGTCACACAATTTCTAAAGGAATACATTTATGTAAATTTTTGAATGAAAGTGTCTCATAACACTTTGACACTTTTGAATGTAATTAACATTTTCAAAACATTTATATACATATAAATAAATCTTTAGAAAATTTATTAAAACATGGACATTAATTAAAATGATTTAGAAGAATAAATTTTTAAAACATTTAAAAAAATGTTTTAATAATATAGTCCCTTAAAATAATCCCATCGAAAACTCAATACTAACTCATGTACAAGGATAATAAATATGTCCTAGTAAAACCATAACCATAAATAATCTCGATTTATAATGAGTTGAGGAATTAACACTTACCCTGTACATTTCTATGGTCGAGGGTAGGTTATCCTCTAGGATAATATTGAAATAATTGTTATTAATTTATAAAATAATCATATAAACTTATATGATATCATATATGATCTTTTATGATTTATTTTTTAATAAGATCTTAGTATTATTGTAATTTCAGGTGTTAACTGATTCGTTTTCCTTTATATGATTTACTATGTAAGTAATGATTGTTATGGATAAGATGTATTTTATTCATATTCAGAATGATATTATGTCTTTAAAAATTATTTTCAATCATCTAATGAAAATTAGTCTTTAATTGATACGATGGGGAACAAATCTCATCATGTTCGTGGAGAAGACAATCTGTACATATCCACAACAGACCATATAATTCCTTTCATATTAAAATAAAATATAATTTAATGTTATATAATATATAAAAAATAATTATTATCTTATATTTATTATTTAAATCAATTAATCTTCATTATTATACCAATCCAAATATTAATACATTGAATAAAAATTACACCACGACGTGGATACGGTAAGTTGTACATACGCGCGTATGGTGGAATTTCATTCAAAGGATGGATATAATAATGATTATGGTTGTAACATATTTATAATAACATCAAAGTATATAGAAGATATTGGAGTTGTTATTTTAGAATGGAAACAACAATGAAAGGGGATGTGGAAGAAGAAAGTAACTTGAAAGAGGTGATGAAATATTTACCACTTTTTCGGGTTCATCCTTTTGATATGATGAAAAGGGATCCATTAGATGGCTTTCTGACTAAATGAAGGCCTCTAGGATGAAGATAGCACAGTTGAGAGGATATTTGGGCAGTGTTTGGCCCAGCCAAATGGTATGAAGGTGTGGATTATAGAGAGATGGGTGTTCCCTTTTATAAGAGAGGTTACAAGAACCATAAGAAAAGATATAAATATTAATTTATAATAAAATAAATTGAGGTTTCTAATGGCTTAAAAAATATTATTTAAATTATAAGGTGGGGATGGGTTGAAAAGAACATGACCAATATGTTTTAGACATGTTTTTGTCACTATATTAAACTTATCTTTCAGATTTATCTCTTAGATAAATAGTTTGACATTTAACATGTATATGTTTATTTTTATATTATATGATTAATATTCCAACTATATACATACAAGAGAACCCCAAGTGGTTCATTAATGATACACTGACCATTATTTAGGTCTTTTTATGAACCATAGATTTTTGGGAATAGAATATCAATTAATAATATAATATTTGTTTTAAAAACTGTTTTATGTCTATTTTGACAGTATTTAGTATTTTGTTTTTTCTAAATTAATAACAACATTATTATTTTGATAAAAATTATTCTAACTAACCATAATCATTCATATTAACCTAGATAATTAGAATAATTATTAAAAAGCTTCAAATTATATTTATTTGGATATTTATAATGCCAATTATTTTTATCTTTAATTAACTAGGTAATTACAGCATCATCATTGTGTCAATGATAAATTAAATTATTTATTTTCAAAAAAATATAAATAACATACCATTATGTAGGGAATTATTTTTCTTTCTAATGAATATTTATATTCTAATTTATTGTATCTGTAACCCTATATTAAAAATGTTTTATTTTTTAAACATTGATTTTAACTCTTTACACGATTCATTGAATTAAATAATAATTAATTTCCAATCTATACCAAGTGGAAAAAAGTGGTTCATATTTTATTCATAAGGTGGTTTTTGGTAGAATTATACTTATCCAATAGAATTAGGACATGTGTTAGGTTAATAATAATTTCAATTTTACCCTTAATTACACTATTTACTTTTAACTATTGTAAATAAAACTAAAAAGTTAATCTTCACCAAGAATTATATTCATCTTACAGAACTAAATTTTACTTACTGATATCACCTGTGTCTCTTGAATTTTTTAAATTCAACTCACCAAAGCAGTAAAATTGTTTTTTATATAAATTTGCAAATTTTCCTAGGAGGTGGGTAAAGACTGTAAAAAGTTGCATAAAATTTTTATATATCTAAAGTTATTATAAATTGACTCCAATGAATTAAATTGAAAACATATTGGTATTATGTATCTATTATTACCTAAAATTAATTTAAATAAAATAAATAAATATTTAAAACAAACATTAGTTTTAAACAATAACTTTGTGTTTTTTACTATTCATAAAAAATTCTATGTTTTCAGAAAAAATCCTAAAAATCACCCTAATCTAATTTTGATATTATGAATTAATATATTATCTATATTTTATCAATTTCAAAACATATAAGTTTAATTAATTAATTTAAAATTAAATCCCATTGTCAAAACCAAAAAACGTACTTTTAAGAAATAATAACTATCAAAATATTGAGACTGGTTTATGTCCAATTTGAAATTGAAATTACATACAATGTCCATCATTGGATTAAATGGTAAAAATATAATCTAATTAAACTTCCAAACCATTAAAATTTATAATTCAACACTATAAATTAATTTGATTAAAAAAACTGTTTTCAGTTAAAATATAATAATTTTCACTATTCACCCAAATATCATTGTTATCAAAAAAACACCAAAATTTTATTGAAACTAGATTTCTTATGTCTAAATTCTGAATGAAAAGATTATTTTGTGAAATTGAATATATAAAAGTTTAAAATATTTGATTTCAAAATGGTTCTCCATTAAAAGGTGAAAAAAATTGCATTTTTTTAAAAAAAATTATTTTATATGAAAAAAAGGAATTTGTTCTTACATTATGTATATGAAATTCATAATGTGGATTATAAAATAATAAGGATTATATAAAGTTCAAAATTCCGTAAATATGATTCATAACTTCTTTTCAAAGGTAGTTTGGTATGTCGTGGTGCGCTTGAACTCAGTATTGTGTGTAGTGCATGTTATTGAATTAATTTGAAAAAATAACATACTATGAAATTTGGGGTGTTACATGATAGGTTTAGATAAGATAATAAAGGGTGATCATAGAATTAGATCTAAGTAGTGCTTTGAATAAGTGAAAAAATTTGAAATATTTGTGTCATACCTCATGAAAATGATCAAGATTCCATGAAACATATTAGATACATCCAATATTAAGGTCAATGAATGATATTACATTATTTTATGGACAAAATGAAAGATATAACCAAAGTAGGTGTATATCTACGAAAATAAAAGAATAGGGAAAAAGGATATCTATGAAAACTAGACTACTACGAAGAAGATCGACCAAATACCACATGAATCAGAATTAAAATCACCATGGGAGGGATACGTGATGGATCCAAATAGAGTGGGAATAGTTATGTAACTATATGCGGAGCAAAATATCAAATTAGGGGCGTTTTTATGCGAAAGAAATTTTTGGAGAATGTTTGAGCAATTTCCTTGAAAATAAGATCTAGTTTTGACCTCTATATAAGACTAGGCAACATCGATTGGGCCAACTGTTCATAGACTGTGCAAACTTCCTTTTGGCCCCAAAATTCCTTCTATGATGCCAAAACTCTCTTATCATTCACCCGTACCCATTTTATGGAAACAACCATATTATGGAAACACCCTGGTTTATGGAAACACCATTTTTATGGATACTAGAACTTATTTGGAATCACCCTCTATTAAAGAAAAAGCATTTTCTGTGGAAATACATTTTTTAGAAGGTCCCTCATTTATAGAAACACCCTCTGTTATAGAAACATATTTTTTTTCATAAATCCATTCAAAGAAATAAAATTTCAATAAAACTCCCTATTTACATAAAATCAATTGGAATGGGTCATATACAATAATCTGGCTGTACAACAAGATCCCCACCATTGGTCATACAATAATTGGAATGTAGATAAACATTAGTGCCTAGTACATTTTCTGAGAAAAACTCTTTTATTTCCTTCTCTTGATTCTAGGTCTCTTCTTCAATATAACCATGATCCCATAAAACCCACACTAGGTCGATACTTCTCCCATGAAATTCATTATCTTGCTTATCCATGATCCACACATGGATATGTACCGAAAAATAATATGGCACCAGTTCTAAATGATCCCACCTGACCACATGTTTAGGATCATGACGATTCTTCTTCAATTGAGATATATAGAACACATTGTACTCTGATTTAAACAGTGGGGGTACTTCCATCCGGTATACCACCTCCACCACAATTTCCAGCAACTGAATGGTTCATATATTATCTAGGAGATAACATTCATTGATTTTAAGAACCATGATGTTCCAGCTATAGAGAAATCCTTAAGAAGAAATGATAACCCATTTCAAAGGACCACAACCGTCGAAGATGGTTTGAATAATATTTATGATGACTCTGATTTTCCTTCATTATATTTTTAGCCAATGGAATATTCTATTATATTTAATAGAAAATACTAGACCCCACTAACCAATTTTTACCTATTTCCATCCATCATAGTGGAGAATAACTAAGACACCCATATAAGAATTCAAATTGTTGAATATGTATCGAGGTTTGATAGTTGTTATTATATGAGATATTCCCTAACCGAAGATTATCCTCCCATGAGCTATTAAATTTCATTACACAAGATCACATAATTTCTTCCAATTGTTGTATCATACGCTCTGACAGGTCATCTATCTAAGAATGGTATGTTATTATAATAGTCAACTGAATTCAAGGGCCTTTCTGAACGAAATTCTAGAAGAGATATTTGAACCTCAAATCACAGCCTAATATGATTGAAACTGTTATTCCTTTTACCTTTACCTATAATTGGATAAAAATTTGGATGGATCCACACGGTATGCTAGTTAAATATCACCGATATGGCATCGTTTTTCAAAAACAATCTTTGGAGGCCTGTAAAAAATCCGTATAAATAAACTCCTATTTCCACACTGGGACAGGAAAATAAATAATCATACCCTCTAGTCTCTGATGATCACTTTAAAAATTCTGAAAATTTATGATATTTTAAATGAAGTTATCGATTTTTCTTTTCACGTCACTCCCCCAAAATTGTGAATTCAGTGCCTTGTAAATCATCAATCTTCTGTGATGTACATACAATCTTGATTGGTGATAATCATGATGATGTTTTTACTGATAAGCAATAGGTAAACCCATCAGATCAGTAATCCACAACACTGCATTCCCATCAAGTTTCCAGTAATCAATGGTTTTGGAACGCTTAATCAATTATTATGAATGGGACCATTGTGCCTATTTATCCATCTTTACTAAATCATGAATGAATGTATATGAAAATAAAACTACAACATCGCCTTGGTCTTCACATTCCATATGGATTTCATTAAGGTACAAAAATAACTACCATTTATCAAAATCCTCTAAGTCCAACTGAGTATATTACATTATTCTAAATGTGTCTACCACTGAATTCCCTTAACTTGATGTATACATCATGTCAACGTAAATCATTTAATGATACATATTATTTATCCTCATCCAGATAGTTAAATCTCTCTCTGAAAAAATGTGTTCCAAATTCTTATGATATGTGAACATAGTGAATTTATGACAAGAGAGATAATGGCCTCACGTCATCAGGGCATGAATGATGGTAGCTATCTCAAAATCATGTGTTGGGTAATTTTTCTCATGTACTCTAATGATACTTGAACCACAAGCCCCAAAATGGAATATTTGGTTGTGAATATAGCCCACCCCTGATCTAGAAGCATCACATTACATCACATACCCCAGTCCTGGTTAGTAAAAAACATAATAGGTGCCGATTTAAGGTAAAATTTCTTCTACTGGAATGATTTCTGGAATTCTTCTGTCCTTTGGAATGAAGAATTATTCTTTTTCAGATCTATTATTAGTGAGGATAATTTTGAGAAGTCTTGATAAAAGTGTTAGTATTATTTAGCTAGACCAAGAAATCATCGTATCTGAATGACATTCATCGGTGTCTCATGGAGATAATAGATTCTCCCTTTTTAGGTTCTACTAAAACACATTTTCCAAAAATCACATGCCATGAATATGTGAATCTTGTATCCAAAAATCACACTTTGACATCGTGGCATTAAACATTGATCTCTCAAGATTCCATACACTATTAAAAAGTGATTATCATTTTCATCCATTATCTCTGATTACACAATGATTTCATGGACAAACATGACAACAAAATAGTCTAGAAATCAATAAAATATAATATTCATCATCTCCATAAAGTCTTCTAGTGCATTAATTAGATAGAAAGGAATGACTACAGATTCACAGTGGAAATATCTACTTCTAAAATATGTCTTTGGAATATCTTCCTTCCAAATGGGAATTTGATAATAACCTGATCACATGTAAATATTTGAGATCCAATGACCTCCCCTCAATTGATGGAACAAATCATCAATGCATGGTTGTGGAATGAAATTTTTTATCATCACTTGAATAAGATTATGATAATAAATACACTGCTGAAGAGTTCCATATTCATTCTTTATGAACATGACATATGCATCCCATGAAGATGTACATGACCGAATGAAACCATTTATTTCCACATCCCCTAACTGCACTATTAGTTCCCTTCTCTATATTTGTGCGATCCTATTAAATTGAATGTAAATATGATTGTTCTATAAGAGGATATCATTCATACACTCCAATTACACTATAGTTGGTAACCCTAATATTTTCTCGTGAAATTCATTTAACAATTGATTCATAAGAGATGTAAAAATAATATCCATGATCACTTCATTGGACTCTAATCTAATCCCTGCCTACTGGTAAAATATTGTGCCCACTGTTGATACCAACAAGCTCAATGTACCTTTCATTACAGCCATCTCACCTCGAAATAGATGCTCGACATCATCCTATGTTGTGAAACTATTAGTTATACTATAATAGTCACTCAGAGCCTTGAACATTGTAAACCAATACATACAAAGGATTACGTCATAGACAACAATGAACCACACTGATACATCCAACATAAATTCAGCTCCATCAACGGTTAGAGTGCCAGTCTACAACTGAGGTCTGTACATTAACTTTCACCTATAGGAGTTTTTAGTATAATAACAGAAGGTATCATTTTATCTTTTAAGCCGAGAATGTCAACAAAAAAAGAATAAATGAATGAATTCAATGCATTTGTATCAAAAAACACATGCATAAGAGAATAATTATAATGAACATACCTCTCATCACAAATGTTCTAGCTTGATCAAAAACAATCATATGCTCATCTCTATATAATAGCTTCATCACTGCACTCTACTAATATTTTCCTATATTATATTTCCCTTGATGTGAAGTCATTGTATTTTGAGAAACACCATGGCTAGTTTTTTTCTGCTGATGATGATGACTATACTGGCCATGTCTTGTCGAAGCTTACGATGCTTGTGATGACAATGAAGTGTCTCAAGCACCTAATGTCGTAGCAGTGCAACAAAAGCACTAAAGATATCCCATATTTTAGAAAATTATGAATGATCTTAGTGATGTTGTAATCTACCACAACATGTGGATGAAGGAACCACATTTTCAACACCCCTCTTTTATCATTGGACGAGAAGGAATATTTATTGATCTATTTGTCTGATTATGAGTCTCATTACCACCTTGGAAATATGCCTCCCTTTTCTAGTTTCTCTCTCTATAAGAGTTCTCATCATTTCCTATAGGGATCACTATACAACCTCCTCTCACAGATCCTAAGAAGTCTCACTTATCCATTACCACTCTATTTACTATCTCATTGTAATCATTAATACCGAGAATCTCAATCTTTGATCAATTTTCATACCCTAGTCCTAATTCAAAGTTTCATTCATTCAAGGATGCTCTCACAAAAACGTGTGATGAAAAGCGCACCAAATTCAGGAATTTTTCAACATTATCCATGAAAGATAGATCAGCATGATTTAGGGTAATGAATTCTATTGTCCATATTATCTTGAAATAATAGTGATATATTTATTTATTAATCAATTCATCAATATCCTCCCAAGATAGTCCTTTATCTACTTTAACATGCAGAACTAGTTCCCACCACTTGAGTGAGAGATCCTTGATCATGTGTGTGGCCTATTGACTTTCAGCTCTATCGGTGTTCCAATGAATTCAATGATACGATTCATACTGTTTAACAACACCTCTTCCTTTTATGATTGATAATTACCCCAAAATATGGCTGTATTTTATATTATGAACTTGATGGAATGATTAACATGTCTTGTCTAATCACTATGGTCCCCCATATCCACAACATGGAATGATTAGATCATATAATGAACTAACATTGGCTTCACCTTCAATATAGGTGCAGCCACATTTTCTGTATCTTCATCCGGGGGGTTCATACGAAGACAACCAAGTCCCATTATCAAAACAAACAACATACTCTATTAGTGTCATTATCTTGTAACTGATGGATTTTAATTTCAAAATCTTTCAACTATCACAACGTTAATTTTTCATAATGAAAATATTTTCATTTTCATCCATTTTTTAAAATAAAAATATTTTCAAAATATGATAACCATTCATTTTTCAAAATGATTCATTTCAAAAACAAAATCATTATTTTTTTAATAATAAAAAAGATTGAGAAAAAAAAAAACGTTACAATAAATGATGCATGAAATTCTAGTGGAAATTCTTTCTTATAATTCATGGAACACTAATCTCATAGGATAATCCCATGAAAATGGGATTTCAAATCCTATCAGAGTCATTGAACTGTAATGTACCCCACTTCCTATTAAATTAATGATAATAATAACGAGACTATATTCATTTTCTTATGATATACATTTCATATTCCCACAATCATGCTACTTTCTAAATTCCACCCCAATGAATATATAGGATGGTATTTCATTTCAGAGACTAACAACGCCGACGAATATTTGACAGTCAATTACCCAAAAAAGACTGATAACATTTTTAATGACCCCTTAATTTTCATTGTCTTGAGGGAACAACATTTAATTAAATTTCTTTAGGTGACACCACTAAGATAAAATTCATAAAAATAAATTCTAAAGGGCTTCAATGAATGTTGGAAAAAATTACCATAAAATAATATATGTATCAACAAATAAAAGCATAAGTAAACTACTCAATATTAGAGTCATAAATAAAAGCATGACATACCAACTCCTTTATTAAAATCAAAACCACTCCAAATTATAAAACTATAGATGACTCAAAAGATACAAATTTAAATAAAAAAATTTAACTAAAACCACCAATTTGAGTACAAGGCTTTGTGTTCCACATTCCCCATGATACAAGATCACCCAATAGCCCAATCCTGAAAAAGTGGTACTAAAAACATGTGAATCTTTACCTTTTCCTCTATATTGTAAGATAGTATCATCAAAAGAACTATTATTCAAGATTATGGTTGATTATAAAACTCATTAGGATATGGACAATTACATCCTTCATCATTCCACTAGGATAAAGGAGTTATAATAATTTATATAAAATATATCATTCAAAATAAAAACTAGAAGAGTATATAACAAAATATAGACATGTTCCAAAACCGTTTGCAACAAAAGAGTTCAATTTAAAAAAAAACCAATTTTACAGTAATCAAGCATATCATAAAAATACTATAAATTATACAAAAAAACTTCCTCAATATCCATTTTTTCATTACAAAAAAATTTGATACACCCATTCAAGAAAACATGAATGCTTCATTATGACTGTTCCATATTCATGAGTGGTTTCATGTCGATCTACAAAGACATCACAAATTAATTGTTTACCATGTGATATTAACCTTATTTAATTGATCACAAGATCATATATAAACCAATCACTTTATATTTAACATGAACTTACTGAATATAAATTCCCAATGATCATGTCAAAGAACTCTTCCAATTAAATTAACTTTTAATTGAAATCTGTTTTTCATTATCACCATATCACTTCCAACTCATTTAATTATATTTTTTATTGTAACCATATTCCAAAACAAACCATATATAATATCCATAAAATATTCCATTTTGAACTAATATTTTGAGTTCAAAAAACTAAAACATGTTTGCAGCAATATTTATCATGATTTCATAAATCTACCAAAACCGGTAAATCATCATTAAAAATATTTATTCCATACATCAGACGATGATTTCACAATAAATATTATTCAATATACTCTATTTGAAAATATTTTAATCGATTATATAATGAGGGTATGACATTGAAGAAACCAACATCAATGTTTTTGGAGAAATCCAACAATGGATGATGAACACACAAGAAGCTAGGTCGATTCTCCAAGAATAGCCTTAGATCCTTCCTCTAGAAATATAACCACTCAACTATAAACTATTTGTAATAAAAAAAATATATATATGAAAATTATAGGAGTATATATTAAAATTAATGTGTATTGGAGATGTATATTTAATAATGTCCAAGAAAAAAATGACAACACAGGAAAGAATAGTGACATGCCTCATGAATCGGATCAGGATTCCGTGAAACAGATTAGATCTCCTATGATATCAGGAACAAAAATATATATATAGCTTTATTTGATTGTAATAATATTATATATATCCACCTAATGTATATATATAAGAAAAAGTGAATATAAAAAATATAGATATAAGAAAACAAGAAAAAAATGTTGAAGATCAGGCACTTACAGCGAGAATCGATATTGATATAACTAGGGGGACTCTGAGATGGATCCAAATCATGTGGGACAGTTTATCCAACTATAAATGCATATAAATATACACATAGAGGAATCATGAAGCCAAAAAAGAATAATTATAATCTAAATTAGAATGTTCTTATAAAATATTATATAGTTTTGACCTCTATGCACGGTTGGACTGCACGATTTGGTCCAACTGTGCACATACCTTGTGTCATACATAATGGCTCCAAAACTCCATCCATGTCTGAAAAACTCCTCCATCCGTCATCGTTAAATATTTTATGGATGAACTACTTTTCATGGAATCACAATCTTCTATGGAAACACCCTCTTTTATAGAAACACTCTATTTTAAAGAAGCCTCATCTTTTATAAAAACACCTCCTTTTAGGGAAAAAATATTTTATTATGGAAATACAAAATTTTATAGAAAACCCTTATTTATGGAAACACCCTTTTTCATCAAAACCAACCAATTCCACACCATTTCAATTAAATATATTTTTACATAAAAAACATGATAAAAGGGTTGCATACCTAAAACCAAGGGTACAATAGAAAACCCATAATAATATGCCTATATTTCATCCTATTTAAAATAACAAGGGTATCCCAAAAAATCTCAATTTTGAGGTAATTTGACTTTTTTGACTTAGAAAAAAATTGACTAGATTCTCCCCAACCATCATGTTGTATATATTTTTAAAATCACACAAACACAGACACACACCCACACACAAACACATACACACACATATATATATATATGTCTATTGTAAAGGTCGAATGAACACCCAAATAAAATATAAAATCATTTTGATGTTTCAGACATGTCTCCAACTTATCTTGTGTCATTCAGAATTAATTAAATTTTAATATAAAACTTTTATTTATGGAAAATTACTGAATTATAAATAAGAATGTTTTAATAATTAAAAATTCTATTTATTTTATAACACATTTTTCACAAAATATCTAATACAATAAGTGTAAACTCATATTTATTATAATAGAAATTATAATTAATAAATATATTATATTTATAAAAATATAAATTTATCAATACATTAATACATTATTTATGAATGTATATATATAAATATATGAAATATATTTATATCATTGGTGAAATATCACGAATAATTTTTATATTTTCTCAATATTAATAAATCACAGACACATTTTTAATTTATTAGTATAAGAAAAAAATAGTATAAAAGAATAGCATTATATTTTTTGAGAACTTATAAAGGGGTCTATTAAAACAACATTTTTTTGAATGATATTAAAGAATAAATTTGACATTACTGGATTTTTTTTGTTATTTCAATTAAAGTCCCAAATTTCTTAATTTTCTTGAATTCCATTTTAACATATCTCATAGGGTAGAACTATCGTTTTCTACATGTAAATAGGATAGCGCCATAAAAAAACATACATAGATTTTCTATCGAACTATAGAATATCCTCGTAAAGGGGGTATCATGATTTGAACAATAATCTGATAAAGTATTATGATGTGACATTACTTCTCATCGTATCCTTCAACTACACTGTAATATAATTAATATAATTAATATTAAAATACAAAATCAATACATCTAGAAAGTAATAATATTAATTAATTAATTAATATATTAAATAATTAATCTCAACTTGTGTTAGTAGTGTGGTATATATTGGTCTTACCAATACCTATCCATGTAAAATAGTTGAGGAATGATTCTTTCCCCACTAGAATATTGTTCATGTAATGACATAGATCAATTCAAATTCAATGTTTAGATAGGTAAATAATAAAAATTCTGACCATGTGGCAAGAAAAATTGTCCCATAACCTACCCTTATTTTGTCATCATTATCATGGATGAGTGGTAATAATTCATTGTTTACAAATCCATGTTGTGTCAAGTTTTATCCATGATGGATGGAAGTACTTTTCTTGTACAATTAATGTTGTGATTGTAACACCCAGTTTTTTTATATATTTCATTTCCAAAGAATTCAATTTCTCTAATAACATTAAATAAACATAAAAATTATAATAAAGGAACTAAAATATAGTAAAACATTATAACCATTCCATTTGATGATCATGTATGAAAATGAATTACTAAATTTTAAAAAATTAGTGGTTTACACATGTATAAAATAGTCTCATTGGATATCAATTAATTATAAATAAAAATGTAATATACTGGAAGTGAAAAAATGGTTTCTGTAATAACATGATTTTATGTGGATCATGTTTTTTATCATAATAGATTAAATTATTCATTATTGGGGGTGGGTGGTAAGGGTTTGAGGGTGAGGGTCAGGTTATAGGGAAAAGTCTTGGAGCTGAAAAAGTTATTAAAATTTCCTCTTTGTGTTCTGTTCGGTTGTACCATATTTAACTAGCCTATTATATATATTCAATCTATTGTTTCAGTTTTCATATAATATATTTTATAGGAATTATATAAAAATAAATTTACTATTATTCTTAGAAATGTATTTTTGAAAATCATTTTTGTCACTATTTTTATTCTTAATATAAAATGAAATTCCATTTTTTATATAAATTGAATGACTATAAATTGATTTTTTATTTTGAATCAATGGGATAAAATTTGGTTAAATGATACCAATTATTTTTATTAAAAATAAATAGAAACCACATATAATTGTTTTCAAAATTTTATGGTACAATGAGTAAAATATGGTAAAAAGTTTACTACATGACATTCAAATTTATCCAAAACTGGGATTTAAAATATTACATGAGTGGAAAATGACCATGCCTAACGATGTTTCAAATATATGGCCACATTGTCTCATGTATAATTGAATATGAAATTTATATTATTTTAATAAATGTAAAAAATATCGATCTCTTGAATTCATATATATAAAATTTTCATATATGGATAAATGGATGAAATTTTAGATATAAATTGGTATAGAAATTTTTTTCTATTCATACTAAAATATTTATATTTTTTAGAGATTTAATAATTACTAGAAACTCTTATGCAATGTTGACACAACATTTGATCTGTTAATAGAAAATTCAAATGAATTAATTTAAATTAATTAAGAAATAAAAAAATAATTTATTTTATGTGATACTTGTTTTCTTTAGAAACATATAATATATTAGATATGTTTGAAAATTATATATTTGAATTACATACTTTTCATGGTGTCTTTATTTTCAAATTAATAGAAGAGTCAAATAATTGTGTTAAATTATATTTTATAAAAAATAATTTTTTAAAAATGATTTCAAATTTATAAAAATACTATATGAACCCGGTAAAAAGAAATATTGTAGAAATAATCAACCAAAGACCATTTGTGATTCATCTATGTATTTATGCTAAATATTTTAAACCTTTATTGTTGAAATATTTGTACAAATGTAAATTTATAAAATAATTTATAGGGCATTTAATGAAAAATATATAGTTTATAATGAGTCCAATACCAATATAAATTTAATTGGATGGTTTATTTTAAACCCAGTAAACATTTCTTTCCTATTATTAGTAATTTAGAATCGATTTTAATTGATAATATATATATTTTATTATATTATTATATGAAATCCCAATTTCCTAATCTCTCTCCATCAATGGGGTAATTAATTTTCCTATCACTAAATATTAGAGATGACACTAAATATTTATATGACTCTTATATAAGATATATAATTATTTTATAAAATTTTGGAGATTATAAAACCATGATCAATATACATGGAGCCTAACTTCCAAACAAAAAATTATCATGAATAATGAAGCATTTTACACCCTAAAACAATGATTATAATAATAACTAATTAATAAATGGGTGTTGAAATGTTAAAATTTGATCATACATGGTAATATAATTATTAAAAAACTCTATACATGAATTAAAATAAAATAAAATTTTTTATAAAAGATTTAAATGTTCTTTTTAATCAATCAAAAATCTATATAATACCTTTATGTAACAATTTTTTTATTTATCTGGATGGTTTATGGTTAATTTTCTAATGACGTAATAAAATTATCTAAATCACAAATAATTGATCACTTTTTATTATCCATGTTATATTTCTGAAGAATAAAAGTTTTCCATTTATTTTTCTATATATATGTTCTAAACAGTCAAAAAATAATTTATTATGGAAAAGATACATTATTTATCTCCTTTCATGAAATTCCATTTTTTCCATTTCCATAATTTCAATGAACGAATTGAATTTTTTAAATATTATCAAATGATTATTTAAATTCAACTAACAGACGAATACATTTTCACAATATTTTTTATAAGGATACTCTAATATTTTTATGAAGGTTGTGAAATTTCATTTTTTACAAAATATTGAAAAAAATATTTTCTTTTAACTTATAAGTCATTAAAAAATTGACCACAAACACGAAAAAATAATTCTTTGAGTCCTTTTATATATATAATAAAAATTATATTACGATAAATTATTATATTTATTTTATTGGAAATTTTATTATTTTTAATTAATAATTAATATGTACAAAAAATATTTTCCTCATGAAATGATTAATGTGATATTTTATATGATTTTTTCTAAAATAATGTAATTAATGGATGTTATTTATTTTTTAATTGGGATAATATAGAATTAACCCATACCTATTATTTCAATGTATGTGTTATATTTATGATGAAAATATGTTTAAAACCCTTTATCCTTCTTATAGGATACATTATGATGAAATTCTTATGAAAACAGTTTTGTTTTCCATATAAAAATATATAATTAAATGTTAATGAAACCCATTTTCTTTTTAACCAGAAGGATATACTGAATGTTTTATGAAATTATGTGAAACATGTATTTGATTTTAATTATGTGATCGGTTGGAAAAAAATATTAACCCACAAATTCATTATGTATTGATGAATATCTCATTATACAAATATGACTAAAATGGGGAGTGTAACTCATTGAGTATAATAATATGCCTTTTTATAATAAACATGGGAGTATAACATAACTTATATGATGGTTTGGGGAGTGAAAAAAATAAACTATGATAGTTGTAGAAAGGATCTATCATTACTATTGAATAGATTTTCTACTCAATTGTTTTCCACAAATAAATGAAATATTCCAATGATATGATCTCATAATATCTAATAATTGATTATATTATGTTTCACATCTTATGTACTCGGATTATATAATCCATGACTAAAGAATATGATATTCGATAAAATTTTGGACTTTTCAATTCTTATACACAAATTTATAAACTATTACGACCATTTTATGATAATGTGATCATTGATATAACATGTTTTTTACCATTACTTAGCATATTTGGTCACCCTTTGTTATTTTTCATTTCCCTAGGATTCGAATAATGGTATAAAGTTTGATATATATATTAATAATATAATTTATGGATAAATTAGGGGAATTTTATGTAGATATATTATTAAAATAATTCATATGTTTCCATGTTTCCAAATATATTAGAACTGTAAAATTATTGCATGGATCATTTGGTTATGTAAAGAATATTCATTTATTAGATGTAATATCTCTGTATGAAATACTGAATCTATATAGTTTGTATCAAATAATGGTTATGTTAAATTTGGAAATGATTCTGATTGAAATTTAATTACTACCCTTAAGACAATCCTATTTCAACTTCAATATACTTTGTTATTATTAAAATGTTGGTGTGGTTTTACTATAAAAAAGAACCATTTCGGATACTAAAAGTGAACATTGTTTTGTGACAAATGTGTATAGGGGTATTAAATATTAAAATGGATATTATGTTATATTTCATCCATCTTGTTGGTGTATGGTGTTTGTACCCATACATGAATCCTAATCTGAAATATTTGGGGTATATGATTGGGTTATTTCATATTATTTTAATGAATCATTTAATAATTTTTACATATGTGATTACCTTGAATGACCTATTATGTCATAGATTGAAAATATGTATTAATTATTTAGATATTATATTAATGGTTTTACTTAAATATGTTTCTTATTCTATGGTTATAATATTATAGAATAAGTTATTTGATCCCATAATGTTACATTTAACAAAAACTACTATGATTTATTCCATCAATAAATATTATGATATATGAAATTCATTGAATGTCTTATTCTCACGTTTTCATACCCTTATACTAATTCTATATATATTTGTTCATTGATATATCAACTTTAACACATACTGATAATATGAGCTCACACTTTCATATGTTTCCATTACCTATGTTATGAAGAAAAATATTATATTTCATATGTCCAAGATGAGTTTTAGATAGAAAGAGTGTAGTGGGATATGATGATGAAATTTAATGAAAATGTTTCTTAACTGTCAATGATTCCAAATATAATAGAACGATACAATTCTGATGTGAATATTTATTTTATGTAATGAATAATCATCTGATAACATGTAGTGTCTCTATATGAAATGTATGGTTTGTAATGGTCATGAATATGGAGAAATTAGTGATTATGTAGAAATTTGGTGAAGCATACATGATACATGCCTAAAGACACATACATGATGATGTAGAAAAGAGGTTCCATTATGCCTTTATGTCATGTAATGGTCTTCATTTCCATTTTGAATTTAGACCTTGCTTTTTAAGGAAAAGTATATATTTCATTGAGTTATTCATTGGGGTTATATGACATGTCCTTTTAGCTTTCGATTGTGTGTTTATTTTCATTGTACCCCCATTAACCAACATATTATTATAATAAAAAATTAAATATTTAATAATTAAAAATTTAATTAATAATCATTGTTATAATTAATATAAGTATAAGTTATTATAAATAATTAATATTTATTGAATTTTAAAAAAATATTAATGTAATAAATTATTTAATTTTTTAGAAATATAATTTATGGATAATAATTATAGGAAGTATATTAATTTTAAAAAAAATTAATTAATAATAGAATTAAAATTTATTTGAAAATTTAATTAATAATTAATTGATCTTATAAATATTTAACAAATCATTCAAATAATAAAAAATATAATCACAAGTAATGTAATATTACTATTTATTTTTTATTACATTAAAGTAATTATTTTTAATACTTCATTGTAATGATTAATAATGTTATTAATTATTAATTATATTATTTGATATTTTTTATATAAACTAATTAGAAAATACATTACCATTTACGGAAAATATTAATTATACTATAAATTATTAATTATATAAATTGTATTATTATTTACTAATTATATTAAATAATTATTTTCGATTTCTAAATATATTATTAAAAAGTATAGTTAATAAAAAATATTACTATTATAATATTTAAGAATGTCGAACTAGAATCCCAGATTGAATATCCTTATTGTATATCAAATACCACACACTTATTATTTAGACTAGTAAATGTGTTTTTATCCTCATATTGCGATTACATTAATAAAATTAAATCCATAAAATATAAAAACATATTAAATATTATTGTAAAATTTTCACCATAGCATGTGTGAACCACATTCCTGAACATAATGTTCCAATTTGGTAAATATTTTTAACCACTAATATTTGATTATTGAAAATAAAAAGTTAGTTTCTGACATATTAATTACATATCGAATGAATGTTATTTTTTACCCAAAAGAATGTGGTAAAAATTTTTAAAATATGTTATGGGAAAAACATTAATAATACTTCATCTCTTCATTTTAGGTTTATTTATAAAAAATATAAATAATTTTTACTGTAAAAAAATAATCAAATTTTTATATTTTACAATTTGAAAGTTTTATATTTTATTAACTTATAAAAAATAAAAATAAAATTATTTTTATTAAATAGTAACTGATGGGTTAATTTTTTCCGAATGAAACACTCATTTAGAGGTTATTTGTATTTAAATAACTTTAGATTTTTTTATAAAATATTTATAACCTATTAAAACAATCCTCTAAAGACATTATATTATAACCAATGAAAAATTCCAATTATATTAATTTTATCACTATATAGAGAAAAAAATAATAATATCTAACAATAAATTAGGGAATGTTTTTACTAGATTCATTCATAATGTAAAAAAACTATTCTCATCCCATAGATGCTTGTACGATTTTGTATGAATTTTACATTAATCTAACCACTTATTGTCTGTCTTGTAGGTTTTTGGTTTATTCAATATCAATCATAATGATCGATTTTTTTGTATACATAAATTCACTTAACAATATATTATAATTATAATTAAATACTTATCAAACTAGTACAATGATGATTTATAATAAATATAACATGTTCCACCATGATCATGAAGCGTTCTAATGGCAGAAAAACATGTCCAATCATATCAAGGAAAATAAACCATAACCAATTAACATTATATAATATATTCTATTATTTTGGGTTGATCAAATATAATTAAATTTTTTGTGCCCTTTCCCGATTGATCTGCTCTGTTCTGTCACATTCATTCAATCTTAATAATGAACACAAAGAAGAAGGTAGAAAACTATTTCTTACTACGTTATCTATAAGCCAAGTGAAATTTTCAATAATTATGATATTAAAATTTAACAAGAAAAAAATATTGAATGGTATCTGGCCATGAAAATTAATATTACTATATTGATGTACATGACCGTCATAACCAATTACAACTAGAAACATTAATAGGATGACACTGAATTTATAAGTGACCAACCATATTTATATAACTATCTATATTATTGTAATAATGCATATAATTTCATTAAAAAACAAAATATATAGAATCTCAAAATAAATAGCATGAATGTATATCCTAATGAATCTAAACCAATTCCAATATGATTTCCTGCCATGAGATAGTAAATTCTATCCCAATCACAAATTCCGCCCTAAAAATTTATCAAAATATGGTATTATATATGTGGGTAATAATACATGTATACCAACTAACATCCTCCCAATAAAATACCATGATATTGTGGAATAATCATACTAAAAGATCAATGAATGAAAAATAAAACCATCTGCTGTCATATCGCAATGATACCAAACCACACAACCTCAATAAAGATCTATCACCAAAATCAATGTAATTATAATAATATTACAATGAAAGGTAATTTCGGAATTCACTCTACAATAGATCCCCAAATGATCTTGTAGAGTCCCGAAGCTTGACGTACATGGACATTACATTACTTTTGCGGAATACATAATACATAACAAAAACAGACACACAAGGATTGTAATAGTTTAGTGTCCTTGGATATTTGGAATATAAACTTTTAATCATGTTGAATGATCTTCAACAACTCCCATAACGATCTTCCCATTTTTTTCCTTACCTAAAACCATTCTTTATTCCCTAGGGAGAATAAAACATAAAAAGGCTGAGCTGAAATTCTCAGTAAGGGCAAACATAGAGAACATAAACCAATCCATAATCGTTCGAAAACAAAAACATGAACATGAAATTTAAACATCAAAATTTTGAGCAAAGACACAAATCATGGAAGTACGTAAGGAATATATCATAATGGAACATCAACCATGATAAAATATAATGCGAATAAAACATGTAATTGTGGAATCCATTCAGCACATGCTATGATTTCCATAGTAGCCACGGAATTTCTTCCAAGACCATCTTAGTGGACAAAGTCCCTTTCTAAATCGAGTTCACTATTCATTCTAGTCCAGTAACACTGAATCGGATTAACATATAGTTCCAGACATGTCTATCTCATGAGATATAAATCTTTTCCCAATGCATTGGAGGGATATATAGGTCCTACTCATCTCATAATGAAATCATTCTTACTTGTGCCACAAAATAAACTTAAAACATTCATCATAACCCAAAGAATAAAATGGGCTTCATAAACATCATCACATCATCTCATAATCCTTATAAAACAAATGTACATTTCATCATAAGAAAAGTGAAACCATGTAAATCATAGAGACATTAAACTTGAAACATACACATATGAAATAATGTCATCTTAGATGGAAATTGTTTTTTATAAAACATTTGAAACGAATTCTTGAGGAAAATATCATTTCTTCATCAAAATCATTTTCTTTTCAAAAAATGCCATGCAATTTTTAAATAAAGGTATTTTTTTGAAAATAGTCATAAAATCATGTAGAGTATTCTTCATGAAAATGAGGCATTATGAAACCGTAAAAATCCGTTCAAGTCGTATAATTTAAAAATAACATTGTCCTCATACTTTTTTCGGAAAAGTCAAAAAGTACCTCGTATGGTAAAAAAGTGATTCCTTACATACCATATAGTAAAAGAAAAAAATGGTTAAAAAGGAATTTAAACATATATGAAAACACTTTTATAAAACATGGACATGGATGATAGAAATAACACCAGTAAATACTTACAAATAAGCAATCTCAGATAAAAATGAGATTTGGAAAATTATCCCTTACCTTAGGTCTGATATGCTTCGTATGGATCTGAACCTCCTATATAATGATTTAAATAATGTCATTGACTTATTAAATAATCATATTCATTGTTATGATATCATATATGTTTCACTTATGACTTTATATTACCCGTTCTTTTGTAAATGCCATGTTAATGCAGCGTTTTGGGTAAAATCATTTCATTTATCGTATGTGGTTCGACTTGTCGTTTCTTGATATTTTTACATATATCCTAATTTAAATAATTCCAGAATGTAAAACATTATTTATATATAATATATATTTATCATATACATATATATTATATATCGGTAAAAGGAATGAAATACACTGTTCATGGAGACGGTAGGCCATACGTACGCATGAACACTATTTTTGTTTCCTTATTGAATTGAATGAAACTAATTAGATGACATACATATATATATATATAAATAAATCCAGTAACATTATTATGTCATATATTTCATTATTATTCATTATATAAACTTAAGAATCATTCATGTATGGTTAACATGGAGAATGAATCTCATCACGTCGTGGAGACAGTAATCCATATGTATGCATGATCAATGATATATTTCCCATAATTATTGAATAGAATTGAGAGTGGATGGTATAATATATCAAAATATTTATGATGTTATAATAACTATATATAGTTAATATTTACACCATTATACCCATCCATGTAAGGTGTTGGTGGAAAAACAGATTACACCACGGCGTGGAGACGATATTCTGTACGTACGCACGCGCGATGTTTTCATTTTTTGTAGGATGGATAGAAGGTGAAATGGTGTGGTTTCATATTTATTGATGTGAGACACACGGGGTGGCCCGATCTTAATGGCGTAGGGCGGCACATGATGGATGCGGTTTGGGGCTAAGTGATAGGTGAAGGGTATGGATAGTGCAAGCAAGTAGTCAACCAACGCTATATGGGGCGTGAACAACTACTTAGACAACGCACTCAAGGGAGAGGTGTGATGGCCAATCCACACAACAACGCACTTGGTTTGAGGCACGAAATTAGGGGCTTTGTGATCTTGGATCACCAATCTAACTTGTAGATTGACAAGGAAAGAATGCACAAGAGCATGGGATATTGGGAACAATCCTCACACAACGGAGAGAAACAAAGAATAATCTCTCCATTAGAATCTTGAATGCCAATACATGCCATGGGGTGGCTATTTATAGCCAAGGGGGTGATACAATGGTCAAGGGTCTAATACCATAAAGTCATAAAGTCTAAACCTACCTTGTCCTCTTAAAAGTCAAAAAGATAAAAGCCAACAAAGACTTTTGGAAAAAAAACCACACAACATTCCAACATAGCCCACCAAATTTGACTTTGAGTGCATAGCCCACCAGATTTGACTTTGGTGTCCAATGATTCCATTTCTAGAATCCTCCATGTGGGAAAGGCCTCCAAATTCGTGCAACCATGTGGGCCAAGATTTAATCGTCAATTTTGGGCTTGAATAAGTGATATTATAGGCCCATTTGCTCCATCCATTCAAGGTAATACCCATTGGGCCTTTAATGAAGCAAGATGAGTGCCCATTGAAGCATTCAACCTATTTAATCTTCCTTGTGTCATTAGGCCTTGCAAATCTAATTCCTCCACCCGAGCAATCGACTCTGTGCCTTCCGCATGGTTCGCATCATCCTCCCCCTCTTGAAAAGGAGTCGTCCTTGACTCTTCATCCTCTACACCCAAAAAATGAGAAAGATCAGAAACATTGAAAGTGGCACTTACACCATACTCACATGGCAAAGCTATCTTTTAAGCATTGTTGTTAATCTTTTCAAGCACTCTTAATGGTCCATCGCCTCGTGGCATGAGTTTTGATTTCCTTTTTTCAGGGAATCTTTCCTTCCGCATGTGAATCCAAACCAAGTCACCGGGCTAGAACAAAATTTACTTGCGACCCTTGTTTGCACGATCCATATATTTTCAGGTCATCCTCTCGATATTTAACCTTTCCTTTTCATGGATTTCTTTGATGAATTCTGCACGCCCTTTCGCATCCATTTTAACTACTTCCTGTAAAGTAAAAGGAACTAGATCAATAGGCGCAAGGGGGTTAAAGCCGTAAACTATTTCAAATGGAGAATATTGTGTAGTGGAATGCTTGGCCCTGTTATATGGTAATTACACATGTGGAAGACACTCTTCCCAATTCATGATATTCTTTTTGAAAATTGTTCGCAGAAGGGATGATAGTGTGCGATTCACCACCTCTGTATGCCCACCAGTTTTTGGATGACAAGTAGTGGAAAATAACAACTTTGTACCTAGTTTTCTCTACAAGGACTTCCAAAAGTAACTAAGAAATTTTGTGTCTCGATCCGACACAAGGGTCCTTGGCATTCCATGATTCTTGGCTACTTCCTGAAAGAAAAGTGTTGCAATGTTAGTGGCATCATCTGTTTTGTGACAGGGAATAAAATGTGCCATTTTTTAAAATCGATCCAACACAACAAAAATGGAATCTCTCCCCCTCCTGGTCTGTGGTAACCCCACAATAAAGTCCATTGATATGTCCTCCCAAGGGGTGTTGGGAATTGGGAGAGGAAGATATAGTCCATGTGGGTTCAGATTTGATTTCGATTTATGGAAAAAAATGTACTTTCCCACAAATTTCTCAACATCTCTAGATATCCTAGGCCAATAAAAATGCTCACTAAGAACACTTAGAGTTTTCGATACACCAAAATGCCCCATTAACCCACCCGAATGTGACTCCTTTAGTAAAATTTAATGGATATAGAAATTAAGAATGTAAAGCTTATCAATCCGAAATAAGAATCCCTCATGTATAGAGAACTTTTCCAAACTAACTCCAGGTTTACAATGTTAATAAGGTTCTCATAAATCACTATTAGTGGCATATAAATCCTTAATGTATTCAAAACGAAGAAGTTTTGAATCCAACAAGGATAAAAGAGAATATCTATGCGAAAGTTCATCGGCCACAATATTTTCTTTACCCTTTTTATGCTTGATGACATATGGAAATGATTCATTGAATTCCAGACATCTAGTATGTCTCCTATTTAGTTTATGTTGGCTCCTAAGGTATTTAAGATCCTCGTGATCAGAATGGATCACAAATTCTTTAGGCCAAATATAGTGTTGCCATGTTTCGAGTACTCTAAACAATGCATACAACTCTTTATCATATGTAGCATAGTTTAGATTTTGGCCATTTAACTTCTCACTAAAATAAGCAATAGGCTTACCTTCTTGCATGAGTACTCCTCCTATGCCAATTCCACTTGAATCACATAAAATTTCAAAGGTCTTACCGAAGTCTGGAAGTGCAAGTAGAGGGGCGTGGGTGAGTCTCTCCTTTAGCACATGGAAGGCTTTTTCTTGAGTTGTCCCCCATTTAAAAGGAACATTCTTCTTTGTCAATTAATTCCATGGTGCTGCTAGTGTGCTGAAGTCTTTCACAAATCTCCTGTAAAAACTAGCAAGCCCATGAATACATCTTACCTGTCAACGGAGGTTGGAGTTGGCCATTCTTGTATTTCTTTGATCTTCTCGGTGTCCACTTCAACTCCATTGCAACTCACAACAAATCCAAGGAAAACAATCTTATCGAGACAAAATTCACATTTTTTAATGTTTCCAGATAGTTTTTCTTTCCTTAACACCTCTAGGACTTTTCTCAAGTGATCTACATGTTCATGCAAAGTCATTATATACACCAGAATATCATCAATGTAAACTACCACAAATTTTCCAATATATGCATGTAATACAAGATTCATTAACCTCATAAATGTGCTAGGTGCATTGGTGAGACCAAAGGGCATGACTAACCGTTCATAAAGTCCATGTTTTGTCTAAAATGCAGTTTTCCACTCATCTCCTTCTTTCATCCAAATTTGATGGTAGCCACTTCTTAAATCAATTTTTGAGAAAATAGTTGAACCATTTATTTCATATAGCATATCATCTAACCTAGGGATAGGATGACGATACCTGACCGTGATGTTGTTGATGGCTCTACAGTCAATGCACATTCTCCATGTTCCATCCTTCTTTGGTACTAGAATCACTGGTACCGCACAAGGACTAAGACTCTCTCTCACATACCACACATTCAACAAATCTTGAACTTTCCTTTGAATTTATTTTGTCTCCTCTGGGTTGGTGCGATATACTGGGCGGTTCAGTAGTGATGCTCCAGGTATGAGGTCAATTTGATTCTCAATACCTATAATGGGTGGCAAACCCGGTGGCACCTCTTCAGGAAACACATCTTCAAATTCCTGCAACAAAGACTCAACAACATGTGGCAACGAAGACGTTAAGTCGTTAGTGTTCAACATCACCCCTTTGTACATATGTACTAAGAGATTTTGTTGAGAAATCAAAGCTTCCTTAACCTCGCTCTTTTTTGCCAACATCACACTTTTCTCTCCTCTCATATATGTTTCCCCTATTGATTTTTCTTTTCTCTTCATTTCTTTGCTTCTCTCATTTTATATTTTTAACTCATTCTCTCCTTCTTCATTTTCTCTCTTTTTTTCCTCATCACTCTTTTTTTTTCTTTTCTCTCAAAATGTGATATTCGAGAATTTTCTTGGGGGACATGGGGTTGAGGGTTATATGTTCCCCTCGGAGTACAAAAGAGTGACGGTTCAAGAAACCATCATGAGTAACACGCCGATCATACTGCCATGGTCGACCCAATAATAAGTGGCACGCCTTCATAGGAACAATGTCGCACAATAACTCATCTTTGTACTTACCGATGGTGAAAAATACCTTCACTTGATTGGTGACCTTCATCTCCCCACAATCATTCAACCACTGAAGTCGGTATGGATTTGGATACCATAATGTTAGGAGTGCCAACTTCTCTACCAACTCGGTGATCTCCACATTGCTACAACTTCCACCATCAACAATAACACTACATACCTTCCCATTGATCTTTGCATCGTGTATGGAAAAGGTTCTCCCGCTGCTCCTTTTCTCCAACGGTCATTTGTGCACTTAAAACTCTTCTAGTGACAAGAATCTCGCCATCTTCCGCAAATTCTCCATTTTCAATTTCTGGAGATTCATCTTCCTCCTCTTCGGATCTCTCTCCATCGGTCTCCCATTCTCCATACTTGTTGATGATCATGGTGCGAAGGTATGGGCATTCACTAGCAATGTGACCCCTTCCTTAACATTTAAAACACTGAATATCCCTACTCCTGGTTTGTTTAGCCTCAAAAGTAGGTTTCTTAGGTGGAAGAATTACCTTGTCACTTTTCCGATCAACCACCTCTTTTGCCTTTGATGGTTCTCCAATCTCTTTCCTTGGATTTCTCCATGGTGTGAAAGGGGTAGTGGGTTTCCTCATGTTGCTCCTCCTTTTGATTGGTGGGTTGGTGGATCATATCTTGTATCTCAACATGGTGGTACATCTCCACATGATCCGCAATCTCCCGGTTGAGCCCATGTAAAAACCGTGCCATGGTTGCCTCCGGATCCTCCTCAACATTTTCCCGAATCATGGCAACTTGCATCTCCTTGTAGTAGTCTTATACACTCTTACTCCCTTGGATGAGGCGTTGATGTTTGTTGTGGAGATCTCTATGGTAATGTGTGGGAACAAACCGCTTCCGCATGGTGAACTTCATGTCTTCCCAAGTGTTGATGGGACGTCCCCATATATAGCCCTCTCCTTTAGAACTTGATCCCACCAAATTAAAGCATAATTAGAAAATTCAAGGGAAGAAAGTTTGACCTTTTTCTCCTTAGAATATGCGTGGCATGAAAAGACCTGCTCGATCCGCATCTCCCACTCCATGTATGCTTCCGGATCGCTTTTCCTAAGAAAAGAAGGGACCTTCACCTTGATCTCGCCAAGTAGTTCATCATCATGTTGTCTCCTTTGGCCTCCTCTCGGTTGTTGGTACAACCTCCACCTTTGTGGTACATCATCAAGATCATCATCAAAGTTCACCATCTCCTCCTCCATGATGTGGGGACGACGTGGTGTGGGAGACCATCGTGGGTTATCATGGAACATCTGTGGGCTTGGTTTATTCTCCAATTCATCAATCCTCTCATGTAACACCTCCAACATCCGATCAAGAAGCTTCTCGAAGTGGCTCACCAATGCTTGCATTTGGAATTGCGTAGCTTCAGGTGCTGGAGATCTACATCGACTTCCTTCATCGCTAACATGAGCAATTTTCTTTCCACGATCTTCTTCCATGATAAGTTACACAAACACAAACACACACTGGGGGGGAACACACACAATGATACACACTCACTCACACACGTGAGATGTACACACTCACACAAGATGTACACACTCACACACACAAAGATACACACTCACACACACAATATATACACACTCACACGCACAAGATGTACACACACACACGCACACAACAAGATGCACACACTCACACACACAAGATAGATTTTTCTTGCTTATTTCTCTCCACTCTCAAAACTCAATTTGAATCCCAAGATCTTATGAAATATAATACCTTGTTTAGGGCGATCAAGTAACACCAATTCCTACACAATCAAGATTGTGTTGGGGGAAGGTTTACCACAACCCGCTTGAGTGGTAAGGGGATTAACAATGGTAAATAGTCAAAAAGATGGTGGAATGACGGGGTAGATAGGTGGATTGTGGGTTTTGCCCGATTGTGCAAGATAAGATAAATAAATAACAATATGAGCCAAAGACAAAATGGGGATTAAGTAAAATGATGGAAAAAGTTATATATGGAAATAGAAAGTGATAATAAGGTAAATCACAAAGGAGTAATTGTATCCGCTCTTTTTTTGGCTTTTTTATTGTCTATTCTCCCCAAAAAGTGTTGTGCTTGGAGTTTTTAAGCACAATAT
Organism: Viscum album; assembly: GCA_963277665.1. NCBI lineage: Eukaryota > Viridiplantae > Streptophyta > Magnoliopsida > Santalales > Viscaceae > Viscum > Viscum album. Next base: position 558,642,659 of record OY728147.1, on the reverse strand, counting down.
GATTGAACGGAGAGTAAGACAATTTTTTTTTCTTTTTTTTTCAAAATATCTCAAATAAAGGATGGGCTTAATTTTTAAAAGCACAAAATGATGAGTTGAAAGATTTTTTTTGCCGGATAGAAATCACATATAGAGAATTAAATGCGGAAAGAAGATGACTGAAAATTTGGCTCAATTTATAATAATCCAAGCTTGCACAAACTAGGACAATTCGAGAGGCTTTCAAGAAAAATGGATTTTTTTGTTGAATGGGTGAATAATATGGAATGATAAGGAGGGTAATGGATAGAATTAAAGTAAATGAAGGTATAGACGCCTACCGTGTCAACCGGAGCTCTGATACCAACTGATGCGAGACGCACGGGGTGACCCGATCATCACGGCGTAGGGCGGCGGATGATGGATGCGGTTTGGGGCTAAGTGACAGGTGAAGGGTATGGATAGTGCAAGAAAGTAGTCAACCAACGCTATATGGGGTGTGACATACTACTTAGACAACACACTCAAGGGAGGGGTGTGATGGCCAATCCACACAACAACACACTTGGGATGAGTCACGGAATTGGGGGCTTTGTGATCTTTGATCACCAATCTAACTTGTACATTGACTAGGCAAGAATGCACAAGAGCAAGGGAAATTTGGAACAATCCTCACACAAAGGAGAGAAACAAAGCATAAGCTCTCCATTAGAATCTTCAATGCCAATACATTGCCATGGGGTGGCTATTTATAGCCAAGGGGTGATACAATGGTCAAGGGTCTAATACCCTAATGTCATAAAGTCTAAACCTACCTTGTCCCCTTAAAAGTAAAAAAGATAAAATCCAACAAAGACTTTTGGAAAAGAAGCACACAACTTTCCAACATAGCCCACCGGATTTGACTTTGAGGGCATAGCCCACCGGATTTGACTTTGTTGTCCAAGGATGCCATTTCTAGAATCCTCCATGTGGGCAAGGCCTCCAAATTCGTGCAACCATGTGGGCCATGCTTTAATCATCAATTTTGGGCTTGAATAAGTGATATTATAGGCCCATTTGCTCCATCCATGCAAGTTAATACCCATTGGGCCTTTAATGAAGCAAGTTGAGATCCCATTGAAGCATTCAACCTCTTTAATCTTCCTCGTGTCATTGGGCCTTGAAAATCCAATTCCTTCACCCGAGCAATCGACTCTGTGCCTTCCGCATGGTTCGCATAATTTATAATGACATATAAGTATATTATTGATACTTATGTTATTACTTCATAAATAAACAACTACTGAAGAATAAATGGAAGACGAAATAACGTTGAAAGAATCGGTAACAAACATTACCTCTTATTTGAAGCGCCTCTTCTTAACCTCCTCTTAAGGCACTAAATGATTGTCTTTTAAGAATACCAGAACCTCTAGGATGTTTCTATGGAAGTGTAGAAGAGATATTGGTAGGGTTTGGCCGAACATGAAGGCTCAATGTGGTGTGAGGAAGAGAGGGAGGAGATGCCCTTTTATAAAGGAGGAGAGGCGGACTTTTGAAAATATAAGAAATATTAGTTTATATTAAATCCCAACCCCACAGAAAACCCTCCAAAATGACTCATATCCTAATATTAGATGAGATAGGGTTTTAATATCATCAAAAAATAAAATTTAGACATGTTAGGAATTTATTTTAAACATTATCACCATGATTTATTCTTATATAATCGATTTAATTTAATTTCTGGTAATAACATTATAAATTTTAAATTATTAAAAATAATTACTTATTTGTTTTGAATTATACATAATTGGATAATTTATAACATTTTAGACAATATAAATTTAAATTTATAAATTTTAAATATTTTTGTGATTTTTAACCAATTTTATAATATGTTAAATTTATAAAATAACAATAGTGTCAATTTTGACACTATTTATTTATTTGAATTTAAATAAATAATATACAGAAGATATGTTCGAACTGAAATATTTAATAGATTCATAACATTTCATATATATCTAGAAAATTAGTGTATCACAATAAATAGTTCATATAATATTTATTTAAATATTTTTAAATCCATTTATTTGATATTTCCCTTAATAAAATAATTTCAACATCAAGATTATGTCACCATTAATGATAATTATTTAATCCCTAAAAATTATAAATAAATTCATATGATGTAGATAATTTTATTATATTTCTGGAGAGTATTCATGTTCTATTTTTCATTATGTTTATCACTAAATTAAAATTATTATACTTATAAGATTTAAGAAAGTGACATGTTGTCACTTTCTATGGTTTTAATAGTAATTAAATTATTTTCATGGACAAAAGTTCGTTAAATGAATTTAATCTGACCCTTAAGTGATATGGGTCGTCTTTTAGTCATCCAATAGGATTATGGCAGGTGTTAGGGTAATTTTATTATCTTTTATTTACCCGTAATTACCCTATTTACCTTTAATTATGGTAAATAAACTTTACCATAGTTACTATTAATAATGCCCAAAAATAAAAAGTATCTTATTAACATAATTTGGACCCACGGATTCCAAATATGGAATACATTTTTCGAAAATCAATACACAAAATTTTCATAAATTAATTTATTATTAATCGCGTTGTTAAGAAAACGTGTTTTAAAAGTTAAAACATTGCAAAAGATTGAAATGTTTTTACCTATGAATTTAATTTAAAATTAATGTTAATGACATAAATTATTTTAAATGGTAAAAATATATTATATTTATAATTTTAAACCATTAAATATTATAATTTAACCATACAAATTATTGGGATGAAAAAAGTTGTTTTTAATTAAAATATAGCAGGTTTTTACTATTCATCAAAATATAAAAGTTACCAGAATAATATGAAAAATTTATCCAAAGTACATTTTTATTTTCTTGATTCCAAAAAAGGATTTTATTTTTTCAAATTGAACTTATAATCATTTCAGAAACTATATTTAATGTGGGTGTGCCATCAAAAGGTGGCAAATTTTTTTTTTTTTGAAAAATACTTATTTTACCCGAAAAATTTATTTTGTTCTTATACCATGTTCTAGAAAATGTGTAAGATGAATAATAATGTTATAAAATTCAAAAGTTATTTAATACTATTTATAACTGATATTTCATAATAATATTATAACAATATATCGTTGTTTAGTGAAACCTGGTATTGCGTACAACACACGCTATCGAGGAAGGTCGTGATTGCGTGTAATGCAAGCCAAGTCAGGGTTGCGTGTTGTGAAAGACACCTCCGTTGTTCCGTATAATAGAATAAAACCATATTTTATTTATACATTTAATATATATATATATATACACACTCAATGTTGCATAGAATAACTACTATCAAACAAACATGAAATTGAGTGTAACACGATCCAAGATTACTATTCTGTACACTAGAAGATAATACGGTGGTGCGTATAGCGCACGATAATATTGGTGTAGCATAAAACAGAACAAATCAATGAAATTAAAAAGAATATTTTTCATAAAATCTCAGGCAGTTACATTCTTCCTCCCAAAAAATTAATTTCTCCCTTGAAATTCGTTAGGGTTATAAATGGTTTACTACTCGAATGTTTCATTAATAGAAACCCACATCGTAAAAATGAATACCAAAACCAATCATTAAAAACTAAAGTATGAAACTTAATGGTTACCATAATTAACTAATCACTGGGTTTCCACATAGGAGAACATAAATGAAAATATGGATATTGAAGAGAAATCTAACCGTCACATTCTGATAGAGAGTGGTGAGAACATGGCTATGAAAAATCCAACAATTACAAAGCCATATATTTGTGACGATCTAAGGTACCATCTGATTAATAGGATATAAGGCCACTAGGACAACATTTTTGGTTTTCAAGATCATTTCCCTAAAGTTGATGAATTAAAAGAAATACTTACATGATTTTGGTACAATCTCACTGTTGTTCGTGAATTGAACAATTTCCACTTCATATCATAAAGAAATGAAGTTGAATTTGTCATTCATTAAGTGTTAGCAGATCATGTGATAGAATGATGATACATTACATCTGTTTCAAAAAAAATGGGTAGAAAATGTAATCACATTTACATAAGTCCATCTATGGTGTGGTTAATCGTATACGATTCCAAAAATGGACTTATACTTCAATTATCATACTTATTAATAAAATAAAACTAATATCTACTAACCCGGGGCTTCTTGTAGGCCAGTGGTATGTGATAAAGGCCAGTCGCACTTCAATTGGGGGTTCGATTCCCACAGCCTTGTCCGACGTGATGGGTTGTCTCCTGTCCTGCAGGTTGTCTATTTTCTAAAACTACATTACTATAACATCCAATAAATAATATCAAAAAAAGTTCTATCCATAAACAATACTAACTTATGTCCAACATAATCCATTATAATCTTTAGGCTTATCTAAAATACTTCGGTCTAAGCTCATAGTATAAAGAAAACAATTACTAGAAAGGTTATTTACCAAGAATGTGAATACAAGCATTTATCCCACATATATCATAAGATATATCTTTTTGGTTGTATTCGAAACATGTGAATACCTTAATCATGAATTCTCTTTAAAAATTAATACTCATTGAACATTAGTGAAAAAAAATGAATGCTGTCAAAAGTTTATTGTTTCCACATACCAAAAAAATCCAACAATTCTATATACTCAAACCATGATATCACATTTTCCTAATATCAAACATGAGCTCATGAATACTATCAAACATATTATTTTCTTTGTATCCTTTCATTATTAAAATATCATCTTCTTCAAAAAAACATCTGAATAACCTTTCCTGGTTATCGATACCATTCAACATATACTTTCAAATACATTAGGAAAAATAAAAGTGTAATAATCCTTAGATGTTTATTTATTCTATAGTACCATTAAATTACCTATACAACATAACTCTTCATAAAAATACAATCATTCCACTACCTTCCCAAAACATTGAACGAGCTTCATCATTTTATTCCTCTACACTTCTTTCATCTCACATATCATTTGTAGTCTCTTCATCATCATCAACATAAACACTACTCATATGACCATGCTGATTCTCTTCATGAGATTTTCCCTTAGGGCATTGGTTTGCATAATGCCCATACATTCCACATTTAAAACATCTAATCATTTTTTATGTCATAACAATACCATTATCCTTATCCATGGTGTTAACTGAACCATTTCCTTTGCACTTACTTGATTTGTGTCATTCTATTCCACACCCAAATCATCTTCCAGTTCCTTTGTAACAATCTACCCGATGCCTCTTCTCACATGATTTACATGAGCGAAATTGTACTTTATTTCCTCGATGATCATCATGAAACTCCATCTTTATCTTATTATCTGAGTCGGGAAAATTACCAAAGTTGATATTTTTGATCATATAATGAGATTGCTGATTAGGAATAATAATGATGTTTGGACTTCCAAATCTCGTTTCATTTGGTTTCTCATGATGAATATCATTCCATTGTCCATCACATCCTCCATTATCGTGAATCTTCCTATTTCCACCCATTTTCTAAAACCAAAAAACAATATTGTGAGAGGAAAAAATAATGCTAGGGAAAACAACATAGTAAAGGGGGATTACCCTCAATATCTATCATCTTAGGTTAAATTATAAGATCGTTACATAGTTCTAGGACTTTATCCTATATGTATACTAACCCTTAGAGACATACCTATACATACCATAGAAATATCTATAGGGATCTCTCTAACGTTTTCTCATCCTAGTTTCCAAAGGTTGACTAAACCTTTCCTCTTATACCAACTGTAGAGACCCGAAGCTTGACATACATAGACATTGCACTACTTTTGAAGAATACTTAATACATAACAAAAACAGACACACAAGGATCATAATAGTTTAGTGTCTTTGGAAACATGGATTATAAACTTTTAATCATGTTGAATGATCTTCAACAACTCCCATAATGATCTTCCCCTTTTTGTATCCTTACCCAAAACCTTTCATTATTTCCTAGGGAAAGTAAAACATAAATCTGGTGAGCTCAAATGCTCAGTAAGGGAAAACATATAGAACATAAAACAATCCATAAACATTTGAAAAAAAAAACATGAACATGAAATTTAAACATCAAAATCTTGAGCAGAGACATAAATCTTGGAAGTACATAAGGCATATATCATAATGGATCATCTACCATGATAAAATATAATTGGAATAAAACATGTAATTGTGGAAACCATTTACCACATGTTATGATTTCCATAGTAGCCAAGGCATTGCTGTCAAGACAATCTTAGTGGACAATGTCCCTTTCTTAATAGAGTTCACTACTCGTTCCCGTCCTGTAACACTGAACCAGATTAACTTATCGTTCCAACCATGTCTATCTCCTGAGATATAAATATTTACCCAATGCATTGGAGGGAGATATAGGTCCCACCCAACTCATAATTAAATCATTATTACTTGTACCACAAAATAAACTTAAAACAGTCATCATAACTCGAAGTATAAAATGGGTTTCATAAACATCATCCCATCATATCATAATCCTTATAAAACAAATGGACATTTCATCATTAGAAAAGTGAACCCATGTAAATCCTAGAGACATTAAACTTGAAACGTACACATTTGAAATAATGTCATCATAGATGGAAAATGGTTTTGATAAAACATTTGAAATGAATTCTTGAGGAATATATCCTTTCTTAATCAAAATCGTTTTATTTTCAAAAAATGCCATGCAATTTTAAAATAAAGGTATTTTGTTTAAAATAGTCATAAAATCATGTAGAGTAAGCTTCATGAAAATGAGGTGTTATGAAACCGTAAAAATTTGTTCACGCCGTATAAGTTAAAAATAACATTCTCCTCGTACTTTTGTCAGAAAAGTCAAAAAGTACCTCATATGGTAAAATAAATATTACTTACATACCATGTTGTAAAAGTAAAAAATGGTTAAAAAGTAATTTAAACATACATGAAAAAAATTTTATAAATCATGGACATGGATGATAGAAATAACCCCAGTAAATACTTACGAATATGCAATCTCGGATAAAAATTAGATTTTCAAAATTATCCCTTACCTTAGGTCTGATATGCTTCGTATGGATCAGAACCTCATGTATAATGACATAAATAATGTCGTTGACTTATTACAAGATCATATTAATTGTTAGGATATCATATATGTTTCACTTATGACTTTATATTACCCATTCTTTTGTAAATTCCATGTTAAAGCAGCGTTTTGGATAAAATCATTTCATTTATCGTATGTGTTTCGAATTTTAGTTCTTGATATTATAACATATATCCTAATTTTCATAATTCCATAATGTAAAACATGATTTATATATTATATATATTTATCATATACATATATATTATATATCGATAAAAGGAATGAAATACACCGTTCATGAAGACGGTAGGTCGTACTTACGCATGAACGCTATTTTTGTTTCCTTATTGAATTGAATTAAACTAAATAGATGAAATACATATATATATACATAAATCCAGTAGAAGTATTATGTCATATATTTCATTATTATTTATTATATAAACTTAATAATCATTCATGTATGGTTAACATGGAGAATGAATTTCATCTCGTCGTGGAGATGGTAATCTGTATGTACGCATGAGCAATGATATCGTTCCCATAATTATTGAATAGAATTGGAGTGGATGGTATAATATATCAAAATCTTTATGATGTTATAATATCCATATATAGTTATTCTTTACACCATTATACCCATCCATGTAAGGTGTTAGAGGAAAAACAGATTACACCACGGCGTGGAGACGGTATTCCGTACGTACGCAAGCGCGATGATTTCATTTTCCGTAGGATGGATAGAAGGTGAAATGGGGATGTTTAATATTTATAATTACATATCAGTATATTAGTGATACTAATGTTAGTACTTCATAATGAAACAACTAAATAAGAAGAAATGGAAGAAGAAATAAAGTTGAAAGAATCGGTAATAGACATTACCTCTTCTTTGAAGCGCCTCTTCTTACCCTCCTCTTAGGGCACTAAAGATGGTATTTTAAGAAGACCAGAACTTCTAGGATGTTTCTATGTATGTGTAGAAGATAAATGGGCAGGGTTTGGCCAAGCATGAAAGCTCGATGTGGTGTGAGGAATAGAGGGAAGAGATGCCCTTTTATATTGGTGGAGAGGGGCACCTTTGGAAGTATAAGAAATATTATTTTATATTAAATCCCAAACCCACATAAAAACTTCCAAAATGACTCATATCCGAATATTAGATGAGATATGGTTGTAATATCATCAAACAATAAAATTTAGACATGTTAGGAATTTATTTTAAACATTAGAAACTTGATTTATCCTTATTTAGTCAATTTAATTTTATTTGTGGTAATAACATTCTAAATTTTAAATTATTAAAAATAATTACTTATTTGTTGTGAATTGTCCATAATTGGATAATTTTTAATATTTTAGACCATATAAATTTAAATTTATAATTTTAAAATATTTTTTTGATTTTTAACCAATTTTATAATATGTTATTTTTATAAAATAACAATAGTGTAAATTTTGACACTATTGATTTATTTGAATTTAAATAAACAATATACAGAAGATCTGTTAGAAATAAAATATTTAATAGATTCATAACATGTCATATATATCTAGAAAATTAGTGGAGCACATTAAATATTTCATATAATATTTATTTTAATATTTTTAAAACATTTTATTAGATATTTCTATTAATAAAATAATTTCAACATAACTATTATGACACATTTAATGATAATTATTTAATCCCTAAAAATTATAAATATATTTATATGATGTAGATAATTTCATTATATTTCTGGAGACTATTCATTTTCTATTTTTCATTAATTTTATCACTAAAATAAAATTATTATACTTATAAGATTTAAGAAAGTGACATGTTGTCACTTTCTTTTGTTTTAATAATAATTAAATTATTTTCTTGGAAAAAAGTCCATTAAATGAATCTAATCCGACCCTTAGGTGATATGGGTCGACTTTTAGTCATCCAATATGATATTGGAAGGTGTTAGGGTAATTTTAGTATCTTATATTTACCCTTAATTACCCTATTTACCTTTAATTATGGTAAATAAAATTTACCGTAGTTACTATTCATAATGCCCATAAATAAAAAGTAGCTTATTAACATAATTTGGACCCACTGATTCCAAATATGGAATCCATTTTTCCAAATTAAATACAAAAAAATTTCAGAAATTAATTTAAAAATAATCTCGTTGTAAAGAAAACATGTTTTAGAAGTTAAAACATTGCAAAAGATTGAAATGTTTTTACCTATGAATTCAATGTAATATTAATTTTAACGACATACATTATATATAATGGTAAAATTATATTCTATTTATACTTTTAAAATATTAAATATTATAATTTAACCATATAAATTATTGTTATGAAAAAAGTTATTTTTAATTAAAATATAGCTTGTTTTTACTATTCATCAAAATATGAAAGTTACAAGAATAATATGTAAAATTTATCCAAAGTACATTTTTTTCCTGATGCCAAATAAGAATTTTATTTTGTCAAATTGAACTTATAATCATGTCAAAAACTATATTTAATGTGGGTGCGCCATCAAAAGGCGGCAAAACTGCAATTTTTGTTTAAAATACTTCTTTTACCCAAAAAAAATTATTTTGTTCTTATACCATGTTCTAGAAAATGTTTAAGATGAATAATAATGTTATAAAATATAAATGATAGTTAATACTATTTATAATGGCTAGTTCATATTAATATTATAACAATATATCTTTGTTTAGTGAAACCTGGTATTGCGTACAACACACGCTATCGAGGAAGGTCACGATTGCGTGTAATGCAAGCCAAGTCAAGGTTGTGTGTTGTGAAAAACTCCTCCTTTGTTTCGTATAACAGAATACATCCATATTTAATTTATACATTGAATATATATATATATACACACTGAATGATGCATAGAATAACTACTATAAAAAAAACTTGAAATTGTGTGTAACACGATCCAAGATTAGTGTTGCGTACACTACAAGCTAATACGGTGTTGCGTAAAGCGCAAGATAATCATGGTGTAGCATACAACAGAAGAATTCAATGAAATTAAAAAGAATATTTTTCATAAAATCTCGGGCTGTTAAAGATCTACTCTCCCCATGTTTTAATGACATAAAATTTATACTATCGTCACTTTTATATCCATAAATCACATCCAAATATCACATCACAATCAAACATACATGCCCACTTATACATAACTCATACTGAATGTTCTGAAGCACAATAGAAGATTTATAACACATGTATAAAAATTAATATTTGTTAAATTCATTGGATTCATATTTTTAATTTGATAAAAGAATATTAGAATCACAAAGATCTAATCATCACAAATAATTAATAATTAATTTCTGTAAATAAATAATTAACATAAATAGAAATTAATTCTTAATCGATGTATCTGATGAAATATTAATTTCCTACACAAAATATATTTTATGATTCCAGTGGAGAATTCATCCAGTAGTGATCCACATGTAAATTATACAAATGTAAACATCATAATAGAATTTCTCATGTTCCATCACAAGGGATTATTTTTCATGCATTTTTATTCAATGATCACCATGTTAGTTCCATTAAGGGGGAAATAAGCGATTTTTCCACTATATATTATATATGGTGGTGGAGGAGGATTACTTCCATTACTATGAGAATTATAGAAGCAGATCACACTAGGTATTTAGAGGAGTCATGTAAAATTCATTATAGAGAAAATAACATTATGGATTAAAATTTTATAGTCATATTTATATAGTACTTTGTATTGAGAATAATAATTTTAAATAATCCATTCTGATTATTAAAATTCTAAATGAACACAATGTTTATATAATAATATTATAATTATCATTTCTCTCACATGTTCAAAAATCCTGGATTATTAAATACCATTACTTGAGTAAAAAACATAATATTCATTAAATAAATATATAATATATAATTTTCAATAAAGAAACATTATAACTAAACATTTCTCTATTGTATTTATTTTAAATTGAATAATGAGTATTTATTAAAAAAAACCGCATTATTTTTGAATAATAAAATTAATATTATATTTACTAAAAAATACAAAAATATTTATTAAAAATTCAACTCAAATATATATTCTCTTTAATAATTGGTGATTATATATCTATAATAAAAAAACATAAATAATTCTAAAAACATGTATGAAAATTAAATTAATTCATCTTGTTAAATATAATTTAGCTATGCTTCCAAATACTCAAAGTATGTGAAAATCATGGACATATTCCTATTTTCATTATGTAGAGAACCCAAATGTAAATGGTTAGTGATTATAAACACACTATGTGACAATAAAAGAAGTTAGTCAATATAATAATTTCAAAAAATCTATTATATATATCTATATATTCACATTATGTAATATAATCATTAAATCATGGTATATTTAATTAGGTAGGACGTACAATGGATTCATCAACAAATATGATCAATGTATCCTTCATTAAATTTTGAAAAATTAACATGTCAATAGAATGCAATGACTATTGACTAAATCTGGAAGTTCCATTACAATAATGTTCTTTGGGTATAAAATTTAGTTGAATAATAATTTAGAGAAACAAAATTTTAGGGTTATTAATTACTAAAATATCACTTCCGATGCACCAAATATATCCTACCTCGTCATTAGAATATTTTTCCATGGATTTCATTAATAAAATAATGAATGAAACTCTTGATATACATTTATAATATTAATTTTTATATTCAAGGTCCATTACAAACTTGTGAAAATATGAATGTATATTGACACATATAAATATGGGTTTTTTATTTGTGGATTATTTTATCATAGACTTCATCGAATAGAGATTACGTAGTATAAAATTATTAAGAATAAGTCTAAATGTCATATTAGCCCCATATCCCTGAATATTTATACCATATATGTTTCAAAAGTGAATGGAATCAATCAATTATGTATGTAAAAAATAATTCAATCATAGAACATGAGGTTTCTCAAGATGGTGGGAAACTACCATCGAACATTTTGGTTGAAAATATCTTTTTGAACATTTTTACATATATTTAACCAAAATTAATGATCACCATGTAATGTGGTGTAAATTAATATTTAGCACAATATATATCTGGGCAGTCATATGATCAAATTACTCAGTTCTATGGAAACTACACTAATTGAATCATTCTCACTCTGAACCCAACCGTTAACTAAACCAATAGTTACCATCACATCTAAAAATTATTTTTCTAAATGTGTCGAATACTATTGATCCCACTAAAATACTCATGGTTCTTCTTCTTTTTGTGATCAAATATCTATGAATAAATCTATCATGAGATGATCTCACAAAAAATACTCAATGTTCACCTTTCATCCATGACATATTATGTAATACAATAGGAAAATTAATCATGATATGATTTAATTTTACTATTTGGGAAAAACTCCAATATATGGGGAAAATTATTGGGAAATTTTCTAGATATGTTACATAAAATTTCAAAATGTCATTGTAAAATATGAGTATGATAACTACTTGTCATAATATGTTTCACCATTGCATATTATCTTATATTCATTATGGTTTCATACCTATTTTACTTAAATAATACTATTTTTATATCTTTGAAAAACTAGAATATCTACATAACCATTAACAATGAAAATATATAGTTTTTCATTTTTATTCATGGACATATAGTTCATAATTAGATCATTTGTTTTTATAATAGACTTTATTATTATTATTAGTTTAAAATTTTAGTATAATAACGATAAAAGTTTGGTGTATATCATGAAATGTTAGATTGATTTCTAATGTAATCTTTGTTATAAATAGTCATGTAATAATTCAACTCTGGTTTATCCCTCTAATGGAAACCCTTACCATCATGTTTCATACTCAATGAGAAACCATGATCATTATAGGACAATGATACGAATTATAGTAATAAGTATAAATCATCAGATATTATTTTCAAAAGATTAAAAATATTAATATACAATCATAATTCCAGTAAAACTCCTTAAATAACCATCCATTGAAAAGATGGTCTCCCTAAAAGCAGATAAGAAAAATATATGTGTAAAATTATTTAATCTATCTATATATATAATAAATGAAAAATAAATAAAATAATTCATCCACTAAATCCTATAAATCTATAATGAATCGACCAATAACCATAACTAATATCTAAAAACCCATGTTTGGATAAAAAAACACTAAAATTAAATGCTGACATACCTAAACAACTATAACATGTGACTAGAGGTCATTCATCAATACAACTCAAATCCTACTCTGAGAATCAATGAATAAAGATTCAAAGTGACACTAAGTATATAATCACCAAAGGGTATGAGTGGTTTGTGATCTCGACAGCCTAGTCGGTAATCACCAAAATGTCTATGATTTATATTTTCATAAATAAACAACACATTATATATTTAATGAAATAGTATAAAATAGGTTTTACATTATATAATAAATACTGGTATCAAATGGAAAAAAATTTTAAATTTGATTTATAATTTCTTTTAAATGATGACATTAGTTTGGAAACATTTTTTCATCCTATGAAACTATTAATAAAAAACTAATATTTGGAATCAACATTAAGAACCCGTTAAAATGATTTTCTAGGAACTTTTATTATGAAACATAAAAACTGAAATAGTTTTAATAAAGGGATACACCATAATGGAATAATAACAAATTGAGAGTTAGAAGGTATAAATAACATTTTATCATTAAGAAAAAACAAAACATGTACTCATGGGAGAAACCATGGTCATTTAAAGTTATGTGAAACCTATACCATTTTTTCCATTCATGCTCTAATGGTTATTAATCCAATAAATTCCCTAACTACAAAAGGGAACATTAATATATCTTAATGGGGTTATGTCACATATCTATAACACTACATCCAACCATACACTATGATGTATGTGCCTTGGCCTAGAGGTGTGGTATGTTGTCTCCCCGAAATCACAAATTTTATCGCTGTAAAAGAGATTTGTTAGAGTACAGTAATCCAAATAGATATTTAATTAAGAATTACCCTCTTAGATACTAGGATTCCCATGATCCATTGTCATTTCAAATTCACCTTATTCAACTAGAAATTATTTCCATTTAACATATTATAAAATGAAATTATGAAAATTTAATTTTTCCAACTATGGGAAAACACATTTAAACATCATAACACATATAATCAAAAATTAATTCAATAATTTTCAGCATTTCAATAAAAAATCCATCAGGATCTATGAAAGGGTATTAAAAACAAAAAATAAAATATACCCAATATAAAAATAATGCTCCAAATAACAATTTTGATAACACACACATTTGCAAAGATATTTTAAAACATAATTAAAACACAATTATTAAATTTTAAAAATCCCTAATTAAAAGTATCATATATCCATTTACAAAAACACATGCATCATTTAATGCTTATATTAACATATTATGATGTGAATATGTTCACATGTCTATATATATATTAATATAATTTAACAATATTATATGAATGAAATATCTCATGAGATGTGTGAGACATCAGTCATAATTGAAAGAAATTACAATATAATAAGAGACATAACAATTCGAGAATATTTATACCCTAAATAATAAATTCAATTAACATTTTTGTTACACTATTAAATTACCTAAAAAAATTAATACATATTTTAAAATCCCTTTACTTTATCAAAATCATCATAAATACTTTATCGTAATTGTTTTTTTTTAAGTGTAGAAAGATAGAAGGGATAAAATATAAATTAACTTAACCCACATGGAACCCTTAAGAATTTTTTTTCAAGATAAAATTGATCCAAATAAGAAGTAATAATTTCATGTTTTGAAAATTAAAATTACATTGAACATCTTTCATATTAGGGATAATTATAAAATTCAAAAAAAATTACTTAGGTAAAATAGAAATGATTAATATCCTTCATGATCATATAGATAATAGTGTTATAAGAATACCACAAACCCTGTGAGATAATGCTACACTGATTTGGAAACAAAAACCTACCCATTCTTGACCAAAATCACACAAATCAATAGGGAAAGAAGAAAAACCATTGAATAATTATGTGACGTGAAATTAAGAGTAAAATATCCCATTCATGGATTTTATTACAACTGAAATCACGTGAATAACCACTGTGGGTAGGAGGCCAAAGGAGGGATCCTGTGTGATGGGTGGGGTTGTGGGGTTTTTTGACTAAAATGTAAGGGGGTTTACTGGGATGTGAATGTGTGATGAATGTGTATTTGTAAAAATATGGGGGTGTGATATTATATATTTTTCTTTCCTTCTTGTAGAGATTAAATCCATTATTTTGTGGTCTATTTTTTCTATGGTGATGTGTCACTACACTAGGCCTGGATAAAATGAGAACCATGATTAGGTGCAGACATATCATTCTAATATATGGAAAACCACGAAAAATATGAGGTGATCCATTCCATGGAGATCATCATGCATTTTACAAAAGGGCTAGACCAAGGATAATATTGATCTAGGGAGGTTGTTGTGAGACTCTGAGCATTCTCAACACTATCTATACCTCACAAAATCATTTCATGACCCTATCCACACCATATAAAACAGATGAATCCTAGAAAATAAAAATAAAAACCAACAATAAGATTAATGTAAACAATTATTTGGGGGTCAAGTAGTGATAACACACCACACCGTAAATATTTATGCCCCTAGAAATATCTTGAACCCATGGAGGTGAAGACTGAAATAAGAATATCAGTGAGGCAGTTGGAAATGATTGAACACAATATATAAAAATTTGATATACTAGAATATTTTATAAATATCAAATAACTAATAAATCCTCAATGAAAAAAATCTCACCGAACTACTATTGGAGAAATAAGGAGATAAAGACCCATAGTGGATCTCCCAACCATTTTTGAAATCAAATAGAATGGTTGTCTATGAAGGGAGAAAGCATCCGAAATGATTTCAATGATAAATTTTTTAATCCCTCCTCCAAATAACTCAACCCAGTTCTCCATTTATGTTTCACTACAATTATCACAGGTCTACCATTATACACTCCAAAAAGAACAAAATAGATAACATAAATGAAAAACCCAAATACGAGTAACTAGAAATTGGTTTTATAGTTATAATATGAAATGATTCATAAATTTTTAAATGATAAACTCTTAATGAGGAGAAAATCATTATGAATAGTGGAAATCATGAAAACCAATAATTTAATAACCCATTAACATGGATCAAAATGGTAAGATGGCATAAGTATTCAACAAAGTTATTCAAATGACATGTGTTCAAAACATGAATCATGAATAATAAACAGTATCAATGAATTCATAATTAGTACATCTATCATGGTTTTCCGGCCAATTCATACCTACATTATTCGGTATAAGATTTCAATAAGTTCTACATCTATCCTTGCTGCCTTAGTCAAAAAAGGACTCACTTATTCTCAATGATCCAATTTCTAACAATAATCACCATAGAAACCGAATATACACAAATAATAAATATCTAACCCCATGAGACAAAAGCAAAAATAAATGATATTAATACCATAGATAATAATTGAGAAATAACTTAAGGAGTTGCTATTGAAAAAGGATAACTATAAAGAGATCATTTACTATTATCTGAAAATAGATAATCTCCCAAAACATAATATGCTCATGATTAGTCTAGGGGGAATAATTTATATAACATAATGGAAAAGTATATAACCGAATCACATATCCAGGAAAATAGACACCCTCATCATAAATCATTTCTCAATTCTATGTATAAATTTAAATAACAAATTATATCGTTGAAAAAAACAATAACATTGAATATATAATATGTTACCATTTAAAACCATTTCAAATAAATATTTGACTATGTGTTAGTGATTACTGATTATTTCTATGCTACCCCTATTTTAAACCCCAAACCTCCATCCTCAGTGATGTTTTTAAATGTTCAAAATCTGTCTTCCTTAATTTTAATTTACATAGTAATACATTATTACTGATTCCAAACAAACATCATTACATAAAACTATGTTATAAATACAAAAAATTTAAAACATAATCCATCCCATAAAACATTTACATGTAAGAAAACCCCCATTAATTAAATTTAAAACATTCAATACAAATTTTAAATCAAACCTTATATTCAAAACCATCTTAAAACATTAATAAACTGATAATTTTCATTTTTAAACACATTAAATTTTGCACAAAAATATTTTAATTATTTTAAATTTCTTTTTTCAAAAAAAAATCTGAATTTATCAACATCATAGAAAATCAGGTCAATCCCTATACGAGTACTAACTGTACATGTGTTTTCTGCAATGCATATTTAATTATTTGAAAATCACCAAACCATCTTGTAGAGTGATATAAAACCCTGTACGTGGGATTAGAATGGGTTATCAAGAATTGTGTGATCATATTAATCCACATGCATAACTAAAATTTCATCCCAAAAACAAAACTAATGCATCATTGAATTTTTATGAAAATGAATAATTTCAAACACTCTTAATATTAAAAAGAACACCACAGATCCATACACCTAGAATCCAAATAAAACACTCACAGTTACATGATATTTATAAAAATTAATAGTTATAAACACTCATCCCACTCATACCTAACACATCCTAATATACTTAGAACCATCTAGAATACACCCAAATAACCTAGTGCTCTATGAATCCTTGGTCCCCTAAATAAAATTTTTTTATGAAACACTCGGATGTAATCCTTCAAATAAACACAAAATGTAGTTGATATAATCAGGTGGGGTTCCCCCTAAATTTTTATGATTAAAAAAGTGTAATACGAAACAATATATAAAATTGGATATTATTATTATTTGATATATATAATTAAAACAACTACAAAATTCTAACAGAATTATATCATGATACATTTTTACAAGTGATATCCAAAAAAAGGATAAATAATATAATGATATTATAAAATAAAAAAAATAAAAAATATGGAAAATAAAACCATCCAAAAACCCTCTAACACACACCATATAAATTACGACCACTCACCCATATTTTTGGAAGGCCATCTAGAAGGATCTTTAGTTCATGAAATAGTTGTGTGCTACTATAATTCCATAATCAAAGCCATTATATCTAATTAATACATCTTGTAGTGAATTTCAAGGATATGTGAATGTTACCAGATCTAATATCCCACCCTGCCTTGGTAGAATGTCACTATAAGAATAAATTTTCCCTACTCCATCGACATTATATTTCAATCACATTAATTTTAAAAAAATGGATTCAAATGAAGTGGAAAACTAGAAAGGTACATTACATAGGTGAATGATATATCTATTATGATCCATATAAACATACTCCAATACATAATGTCTTGGATTTCTTATATATGTTCTATATGATTTTCTATTATAAAAAGAATTCCAAAAAACCCCAAACACATCCAAGGGGGTGGGAGGACACATAGAAAATGTTGTCTTCTCAACACACTGATGTAATAAATGATGTTATTTAAATGTCGATTTTATAGTGGGATGATAATTTTCATTACCATGCTGACCATTGTAATTTAAAAATGAATTTTGAAGGAGGTTTATATATAGATTATCATTTCCATTCCACTAAATAGGACATGAATGATTTCATCACATGACTCGATTAAATGAATAATTATACATTGGGAAAGTGTGGGGTTGATGAAGGCCTTTAGGTGTCCGGACATTCAGATAGCTTGATAGGGTGGATCTCACAAAATTTAAACACATCATTCCAATATTTCGAGGAGGTATGGGACTATAAAAAGAGGTGATCAACATCCTCTCTAGGATGGTGATATAGGAAACATCGTGATTATACTTAGATGATAAATTTTATATTGTTGTCATAAAATTAAATTTCATAAAATGATGTTCTATATAACATTATATAAATTGATGTCAAGAGCTATTTATTATTTTTTATATTTAACATATTAGAAAAAACATCCATTTCATGATTATAGAAAATATTTTAGTCAATAACACATTTCATTGAGAATTAAAATATGGGAATATGTTCATGAATTTAAAATTTATAATTAGAAACTATTTATCTAACATCATTTTAGAGGGAGTAAATTTTTTTAATTTGATCCATGAATGTGATGTTTATATTATCCACAAGATTATAAGGGTTTTATTATATCTACCAATAATACTTAAAAAATACAAGAAATTTCCCTTTTGGGTGAAATTACCAAAACAATCAAAATGAACACACACTTACCAAAACACCTATTCATCAGACCCTAGGTCATACTCAATCCAAAATCAAATATAATTAGATAATATCTTATAGAACATTAAAAATAAACCATAGGAAATACACATTGATGGGTGTGTGTATGTTGTGATCTAGACATTCTAGTACATAATCACCACATATTCAATGATTATATTTTTCTAAGATAAAAAACATATGCTAGTTTAAAATAAAATAAGATAATTGTTATATTAAATTTTATAAGAAAATTCAGTATCACATTATAAATCACTAGAAAATATAATTTATTTTACCTTTATATAATAATGTCACTTTGGGAAATTTTATTTTCATATTTTATTGATTAGGAAAAACCCTAATTTGTAACAACATTACAGACCCCTTTTCAAAATCCATTTTTTAAATATTTTTTGAATGAATTTAAATATGAAACTAAAAACAAAAAATAGTGTTGATAGTTGGACACATCAAAATTGATTAACAATAATTTAATAGTATGTAGGTCAGTAGAAAAATTGAAATGTATGAACTATAAAATAGGCAATCATTATTAGAAGTGAATTAAATCTATAGTGATTGAAAAACAAAAAAAATATGAATAATAATTTTTCATGGGTTCATCCTATGTAAAATTTTGTTATAGGAGTCCTAGAACCAAATATTGGATCACGATCTGATTGAAAAATCCAATGCGTTTGATAACAGAAGAAGATAAAATTCATTTTTTCATAGTGATGTGTTTCCTCCCATCAACAACAGCACATCAATCAATCTACTAAGGGGAGCATTCCATATCCTAATGATTTTGTGGTTCAACAACACGAAACTATGGCCATTATATATGTTGATGTATTTTGATATTTTGGGGTAATAAAATATTATTACAAATATAGTATTGTCCTCTTAGATACACAATTTTTCCAGTGACATTCCCATTTGAAATAAACCACATTCTAATATAAATTAATTACTTTTAACGTATTCAAAAAATCCATTAAAAAGATTTAATTTTATAAAAACAAATTCAGACATTAATCAACCATTATGCTTATATTCTACTATGAAAACCATCATCAAGCACATATCAAACATAAATTCCTTCTGACTTAATAAGGGGTTTTACTATTAAGAATAACAGTTACAAAATATGAAAATGTGGACTGTAAATAATACTTTATATAACACGTAAATATTAAATATCATTTTTAAACTAATTAAAAAATTAAAATTAAAAATAACAACAACCCATTCAAAATTATACTTACATTATGTTTTATATTTATATAATCCATTCAATTAAAATTTTCAAATATTCTTTTTTAATATGTTTATATAAATATATATATATATATATAACCTTTAATCATTGTATAATTAAAAAATTTGATGCGATAAAGAAAAAAAATAAACAATAATAGAACAACATAATGATGGAACCATGAACCAAAATAAAATTTATCAAAAAGTTAAACCGTAATCCACCAAACCTTAGAAATATATTATTACCAAATTAAATTATACTGAGATCCTATAATAATTTTAAAACATCAAATTCTATTATGATAAAATCATAAAAAGTTTATTATTGAAAAATATATTTTTTAATTTAATTGAAGAAATGGACAAGGTTTTAATGAAAACCCCACTATTTAATATCAATTTAAACAACTCCAAATACCATAATAATATATAGTTCCTAAAAAACTGAAAAAAATATAATATATAATTTAAAATATATCAATTTAAAATGGTCAATAACATGTCAAATATTATGGAAATAAAAAATCACCAAAAAAACTAGTTAGAGAAATATCAAAAGAACAATTGATATCAAAGACATCACAATCCTCATGGTCTAAAACAATTTCTAGATAACGAACACCAAAATGCAGGGGAGTCCATAGTTGGCTGTTGGGCTCTCCCATATCCTTCTATAAATCCCAAATGTGATATGTTTCCCATTCCATCTCCCATAAACCAATCCACATATAAAATAAAAATAATTAACCAGAAAAAAATAAAATTACCTGAGAATGAAGTATAAGGGTGTGATTAGACTATTCATCATAAGAATAATTCTTCTTACTCAAAACAATTAAGGTTAATTATTCCATACTGTATTCTTCAATATAATTTAAAATTTGTACTATTTTAGGATTAAGAGAGCTTGTAATCTATGATAGTATATTTTATTCCCTATAAAAATATATTTAATTAATTCATTTCATATAAATTAAGATTTGAATTTATTCACATAAATCTAATCACATGTTTCCATTCGTTTTCAAATATATTGCATTTGAATAAAATTATCACTCCATCTAAATCATATGTACAACTATTAATATTTAATTTCAAATGAATACAGTATTATAATTATACATTTTTTGAACCATAAAAGGTATAGTAAAACAAGAATACATTTTGGATTTATTCAATGTTTCCAACCTTTAGAGTCATATGATATATACATGTTCTATGATGTTTCCTCAATGGTAGATGGAACTGAAATCCAATTCTTAATTTATTGATTATAGTTTCATTAAAAATTTAAATTTAAATGGATAATAGAAGGATCATTTTGGATAACCATTGGAGAATATTTGGGACCTCTCGTACAATATACATTTATAGTTTTTGTTGAATTCATATAAAAAAACATTACATCAATTATCAAAATATATAAAAAATCTTATTACATTGATTCCATTTTTGAAATCACTAGGAAATGAAAATTATATCCCATTGAAACATAATTATCAAAATTGGATTTATTATTTTTATATAATAATATTTCACCCAATTTGGTGAAAATAAACCCACTGATATTTTTTAGAAATAAAATTCATTATATGTCTTTGGAAACAGACATGTTAGTAATAGTTATGGAACATAATGTACTTATAGCATCCTTTGAATATGGAGGCATAATTCAAATGATGTATTTAAATCTCCCACTATCTCTAAATATATTTTTATCCTCCCTAGAAATATTATTATTCATTCTCCCCATATCTTATTCAATTCGAATATTATTACATAGGATGTTAATTATTAATCACCTTCTATATTTCATGATTCACATTTAGATATTTTTTATATTTAAAAATAGATCTCATAAAACACATTAGTTAGTGACATAGTGTACATTTTTCTATCATATTTTTTTATAAACATTAGCCTATATAATTTTAATATGATTATTTTTCGACTTTTATATACAAAAAATATCTATAATTGAATCACGAAAGGATAAAATGAATCTATAAGACTCTTCACTAATATACATTATATATAATATTTGAATAATGATATGTGAGATTAGTAATACTATCACTATAAATTAAATGATCGATTAATATTTGGTCATGAAACACTTAAACTATCCTATCCAAATTATCATAACTACATTCCCAGGTGCATTTATTACTTCACAGAGTATTCTTAAAATTTATTAAAGCAATATCATGAGGTAATTTAATATATCTCTTGTTTATCTGATGAATAGTTCTAACTATCAAGATAAAACAACTCCATAATTTTTTATATTATATAAATATTTTATTTCTTTTATAAAATAATTATTTAATATACCTATGTATTCTAGATTTAGAGAATCGGTTCAACATATTCGGTATAGACATTTCAACATACAGTTTTACATAAATAGGTTGTATCATTCCACATATTTGTATGAGTCTTATAATTATAGTCATCATTTATTTCACATTTGGGATATAAATTAATCATGTTTATTGAACTATTAACTATTTTATGTTTACAACAATATCATTAAAGTCAATAAAATTAATGTATCATAATTTTCATTAAAACAGATACATAAATGTTTGGCAATACAAAACACAACTAATAATTTAAATTGACTCATTAAAATAGTGAATAGAAAATCATGAGTTTATAATGTTTGGCATAGTAATCACCCATTTAAAAATACTAGAATAAATCACCTTACTTCAGAAGTCCCATGACACTCACTACTGAACTACAATGAAACATTTATTATATATCATGAGATCAAACCAAGTATATTGTGAGGGTTTTCTGCGCTTCTCACCATGAATTTATGAATCACCTTTTCTGAGCAACTAGGAGAACAAATATTTCATCTTTCCTTATTATATTAAAATAAATTTTTTATAAATACATGTGAAGTAAAAAAGAGCTATTATTTACTATATTCAATAAATTAGTGATATAGATGAAATTGATGGTTTATTTTAAATTTATTACAGTTTTAATTCAAAATATGTTTTTATTTTCATTGGATGTAAAATGTCATATGTTATATAGTGAACCAAGCTTCACATACATGTATAATACATTATTTTAGATGAATATTCATTAAATTTCATAATCAGATGAATTAGAAAAATAATATATTTGTTTATTTGGATTTATGGAAATCAATTGTCAAATCTGTTTAATAATCATAAATTTTTCCTAAAAATAACTTAATAATCAGTAATCATTATAGACTACCCTACATAAATCCTTTTTACAGAACATGAGAAAGAAATCATAATAATGTGTGCGAACATATTCATGTTAATTATAATCATAAGAGATATAAATTTATGTTAAAATTAAATCATAAGATATATATAATGATATGTGACATATATCACACCATATGATGATCATACCCAATATTCCATAGATTATATGCATGCGACTTGTCGTAAACATTCATAAATTGTAAGAGAATAATCTCAAAAAAAGTAATGAACATGATACGTTATATCATAGCATTTTCTCAATATAGATATTTTGGAATTTGCATAATCATTGAAAATCTAATGTCAAAGGTACACATAATGAAATTTATAACATGTTAATATTGGTTTATGCACCGGTTTACCTGCTTTGGAAATGGGATAACCACCAATGTACCATCATTTTTTGTCTTCAATTGACCTCATGTATACCATCATTCTCATGATTAGGATGACCACTCATGTACCAATGTAGATTATATAAAATTTATCTTTACCAAATACATTTTAAGTTGATATAGGTTCCACCACTCCCATAATAACAAATAATAATTCTTTCTACCAATAAATGTAAACAATATATCAAGTCACAAATTTTTAAGAGAAATTATTTTCATAAATCATCATTCCTTCATAACATAAATCATTTAGAGAAACTATATGAAATGTATTGTGGGATAATATCCAAATTAATTAATAGGAAAAATACATGAATGTATTCTTCGATGGATTTTTTTAATTTAAATCATTTTATGAGTAAAATATATTTTTCTCTTTGGAAATTATTTTTTAAAAAATAGACATTTTTGAAAATATATCTATTGAAAATAACCACGAACACTTATAAAGAAATAATTGAAAACAATTTTATGCACATTATAAATATAATTGTTTTCAAAATACTTTTATTGAATCTTATTTTAAAATGTTTTTCCCGCTTTTATTGAAAAATCATTTTTTAGAAGAGAACATATTTCCTACGGAAGTGAGTGATAATATTGAATTTCATTAAAAATATATACATCATTTTCTAAAGAACGATATAATGAATGATAATAACATTATTTTAATATATCAATAATAAATTTATTAAAAACTGATGAGAATTAATAATAAGATGATATTGAGATTTTAACAAAGTAGACATAATCATAAATGACCCGGATAAATGACGAAGTAGAAACAGAAAATATTCACAATTTCAGTTACATTGGTTAATTTTACACATTATTGGTTAACATAAAATATAATTACAATGATTAAATTCGGCATATTAAATATAATATCGGATTTGTACAGACATCATAAAATTATATTGGTGCATGTAAAAAGAAATTTATAAAGAATGAATACTGAGACAATATTCCCTTATCTATTCATTAACATTCGAATAATAAAAACCATGAATGAAATATCCCAAAATGGTATTGTTATTCTTAATTGTTTTTTAGGATAAGAAAAAAAATACATTAATAGGAAAATATATGCACCGCATAATAGAAATAGTTGGGGAATATGGCTTGTTTCTAAAAAATAAATTTTATACAAAAATTACTTATCTTTTGTCCCGACTTTGGTCATACCCAGTCAAAAATCCTCTATAATAATAGAATTTATTATAAATATTATTTATAACAATATTAATATAAATAATACAATAAATATATTTATTACGACTGTTTAAAATATTTTTATAAACAATTCCATATTAATGTTATGTTTCAGGTAATAATCACTTTCTTTTTCATATATGTTTTGATGGGTTATATTATTAATTCAATTACACAGATAATGATTCCATAAAATCCAGAATGATATCCATTATATAAAAATAATATATATTCATTATATATATTTTTATTTTTATCCATAATATTTTGTTATATGAAATTAAATACATCATTAATGTAGATGATATGCCATGCATAATAATTGACATTTATTTTTTCAAATTCATAAAATTTTGAAAGAAATTAAAATAAATGATATATATTATCATTCCATAATTATGTTTATGTTATATATAATATTTATTTTAATTGAACCAATCGATAGTATATCCAATGTTATGATTTCATCAATCACATTGCTTCGAGAGGTAGAAGATCATCGTACACAGAAAAGATGTTATCGTATTCTCACAAAATGGATATTATGAAGGTATGTATGATTTGATAATTATATAACATTAATTAAATAAAAAATATATAAATATATAAATATATAAATATATAAATCTTTATATTAGATAAAAAATAATTCTATCATTATGACCATCATTTTATGTTTTTAATAGAAAAATAAACAATGTCAGTTTATGAGGTGGTAGTCAACCATATACACGAACAATGATTTAGTAACCCATTTAAAGGAAGTTGATATTTTTGTAGTTCATAAACATAACATAAAAAAAATTATTAAAAAAAATTATTTAAAAACTATGCAATGATAATAATTTATGTGGTAGTGGGTGAAATAAAATGAAAAAACTCATTAATGAACGTTGCCTCTTTTTCAGGTATCGACCTTCTTTTTTAAATAATACATTACTTGGTTGGATTTAAATAAAAAATTAAAATTCTATTATTATGGAATGAAATTTGGGATGTGATTTTGGTATATAATATTCATGAATTGGGTATTGTGATCTTTGATGAAGTGGGGAGAGAGTGTTCCCAATTATAGTTGAGGAGGAGTGACTTTCTAGTAAATACTGAAATAGTCATAATTAAGAGGACAATTTCACAAAAGTGGTTCAAAATATGAAAATTAAAGAATTCTATGAATGATATTTTCAATCAATCCTCCACCACCCAATGAATCTCATTTTTAAATATTTTCTTTCATAACATTTAAATATAAATATTTTAACAATTTTTTTTTCAATACGATAACATTTTTTTATAAAAGTCATAATTTATAAAATATGTATAATTTAATGTGATAATTATTAGATATATTTTCAAAAATTATTAAAAATATGTAATATATTTAAAAAATATAAATACATTGAGTTTTTGATAATAGTTTTTAACATAAGAGAATATAACAAGCAAAAAAACCTCTTTAGCCAGAAATGCGCTAACAAAATTGTTAGTATATAACAGTAAATATATTAATTATAAAATTAAAATTTCTACACATATAGACCATATTTTATATTTATTAATATATTCTAATATATTTCAATCATTTATAATTTTTGGAAATTTTATTACATCAAATAAAATGGAATTTATTATATAAAAACAATAATTTCAAATATGACATTATTAAATTGAATTCAACAGAAAAAATTTCGGTAATAATTTAAAATTTAAATATATTTTTTAACACCTAAATAAAAAATATATTCATCATAAAAATATAAAAAATATAATTTAATAAATTAACTTCACTTTAAATATATTATTAAATTTATTTTATTTCATTGTTTGCTAAATAATTTTCCTGTTAGCATTTAATAAGAATGTAATTTATTTATTTATTATAATTAAAATGAAAAGTTAATATCATGAATAAAAATAATTTATCTATCTAAAGGATATGTATATAACTGATCATTTGTAGTTTTTCATCCACTAGAGGGATTTATACATATTTACATTAAAAATAGTTTCATTTTTTTCTATTTAATTACTTATCATATTGTATGGGACATATTAAATTGAAATTGTAATGTAATATCTTAATTAATGGGAATTGATGTTTTTGATCTATCTTAAATAAATTAATACAGTTTAGATAATAATTTAGTTCATTTTCACCCTTATCATTCTAGTTTAACCCATTCTTAATTGATTTTTACATTTACATCAATAACTATTTTTTCTACCTTCATTATATATGTCTGTCCCAAATTAATATTAACTTTTTAGATATTGTATAAATATATTGTTCATACATGTAATAAATTTTTCGAAATTAAATTCAAAAAATTGGAAATAATTATTTTGAAATCAATCACACAGATGTGATGAGAAAGGTGTTTGTAGTGTTAAAATGTACATAGATTACAATGTTTTTGTATCAAATTACTATTTATTGTTGATTATAATAAACTTAAATGGATAACTAAGTATATATTTCTAATAATTAAATATTAAAATCCAATTAAAATATAAATTAAATTTATTAATATAATTTATTAAATTGATTTATTATATAAATTTTTTGTATTTTTCATTGTTCATCAAAAATATTTCATTTTATGAAAAATCAAAAAATATATCTCAAATAAAAATTTGAGAATATGTATTAAAAATTTAAGTTAATTTCATTAAATTAATTTTTCTATTTATTTGAATGTTAATTTTATTATTTTCACAAAATTTCATAAAACCATTTTTTTGAGACATTAATATTTTTAAAACATACAATGATTGTACCACGAAATATTAATTTTTGTTTCAATGTTATTTATTTTTATAAATATAATTTAAATACAAAATTAAAAATAATTTATTATGAATAATATCATCATTTATAATACACTGGTCATTAAAATAAATAATTTCATAATTCATAATTTTTATGTTAAAACCCAATGCTGGGTAAAAAAAACTAACCTAGCACTGCATATAGTGCATGATTAACATGTTTTCTCCTCTAAAAAAGTCATAAATTGTTTTTATAAATTATATAATCAATATTATTAATGTATGCTTTTTGAAAAAAAAACAAATAACTAAGGACATTTCATTCGAACCCCATAAAATGATTTCCCTCAAAATTCATCTCATTCTGAATAATTATAATGTCTAAAAATTCATTCATAGAAACCAAACATCTCTAATGAAGTGAACATGAAGCTAGAAATATGAACAAAAACTAGGAATTTCAAAACATCTCAGGTCTACTGATTATGAGTGGGACGAATTATGTGTGACATTAACTACATTCTAGGTAATCACCTCAAAATACATACCATTCCTTTTATAAAAATAGCCCACTAATGATAGTATGAAATAAAATAATAAAAATAATTTTACAAATTTTATAAAAAAAAATATATTTTCTTTTTTAAAGGACGACACATCCCAACATTAATTTTTAGAAAAAATAAACATTTTATAACCAATACCCAAACCCAAAAATACTAAGTATCTACTGAAAATATATAAATAGTATAGGTAGGGGAAAAATATAACCAATAGTAAATAGTAGAAAACAAATTTGGATCTAGGGTATTCCTTAAACATCCATAGAAGTCCCCAGGATGTACTAGGTTTGGAACCACCGACCGGTTTATGGTTAATCCCCTATGTATATAACTTACTGGATTCTCTAAACTACACTCACCAGTGGCACCACCCTCCTGGCATAATGATAAATACATTTTGTACCATCACGTCTAATCAGGAATGATCAACAGTCATCACACAATCCTTTAAAATATTCCCATGAAACCATTTTGGTAATGTAGTATGTATGTAAGAGGCCACCACACGTGTGACTCACCTTACGTGCCATCACTGTAGTTGCCTACCACAAATGCTGACTCCCTATATGATATCCCACAAAGTGAAATCCATCCTATAGAGGTTCCCAATATATATATATATATATATATATATATATATATATATTTGTACATATACACGTATCACATCAAACAGGCAACTAACTAGGTATTCACATCATTTAGTAATTTAAATCATTTCTTCAAAAATACTAATGTTTCGAACCTGACCATTAATTATATAGAACCATATGCATTTAATAAATAAATTTAATTATTTTTTCCAAAATAACATAAAATACCACATCAATATTTTCCATGAAAATGGGCATTTACATTCCTAATCATTTACAAATAATGATTTCAATTCAAATATGACATTATTTATGGAATATATTTAATGGCGCAATCTCAAACCACTTGAATCAACACCTTACAATGTTTAATGAAATGGGAAAATTTCAAGAAAAAAGTGGATGAAGGATATATGAGATGATTTTAAAGGAATATATTTTAAGATTTCATTCTTAACATGAATAAACATCCATGTCTGCACATACTACATCTAGGGATGTGCCATCATCCAAATAAGACCTTTAAATTCCCTGAAAGAACCCAAAAACATTTTTAAATCTAACACATTTCATCAATCCAGAACCATCAATTCACCATATTTTCTAGAATTTCCAATGATCAATTTCGAAAAAAATAGAGATTTTAAAAAAACTGACAAATCTTACCAAAAAATCATTATGATCTACAAAAAAATCCCACATCAAAATCCTGTAAATTGAAAAGAATAATTCAATGGAAAACAACACAAAAATCAACCAATTTAACAATTCAATCTAAAATTAAATTTAATCAATCCATTGTTGGTGTGAGCATACTTAGGAATAATTGAAGAATAACCTAACTTATTATTAACAAATTCTATTACCATATAAACACCACAATTGTGTATCCATTAGAATTATAATGGTGCAAATCATATATAAAAATCTATTGAATGAAAATTGTGCATTTAATCAAACACATTGTGCATTGTAACATATAATAATAATCCCAAAATCTCATAAAAACTATTTTTAACAAATTATACAGACATAATAATTCTATAATAAACTAAAAACATATATTTTTAAGGTGTGAAACAATATTAAAAAAAATTAAAACACCCAATCATAATGTTGATTGAATGAAAATGATAAGGGATGAAAAAAACTACCTCTAATGGGTGCAGATGCGATGATGCTTCAGTGGAAGGAAGAAAGTGACCTCCCAGGAAAACCTCATACACTAGAGCCAAGGAAACCACAAACCACATAAAAACTCTGGTCATTAAGGTTCATCAAAACTCTATGAACTATATAAAATCAATGGAAACCAAAAAACATTGCATGGGGAAAGGAGAGGTCATTCATTGGAGCGGTACACAATACAAAATAGATAGAAATTCGACTTCCGTAAAAGAGGCATGACATCAGGTTCCAGAAAAAGGGAAGGGGTATTATCGGTGGGGGTATGGTGAGCTGGGATGGGGTGTCATGTGAAGTTGAGATGCAGGAGGATTATGGGGGTCTCACCACAGGAGGAAGGATGATTTCCAGAGGGAGGGAGATACAGTGGGGATGGAACACACATTTAGAGGGAAGGGTAAGGGGAAATTACAAGTGAGAGGGGAATGTGAGGTGGTGTCTTATCGTTTCCACTAAAACCCAAATATTATATATAATAAATATGTAAAAATAACAATAATAATAATCTTAATATTAATAAAAGTATAATAATCACAATAATAATAAAAATATAATATTAATATAATATTTAAAATACTATAAGAATAATAATAATATTATTGTTATTATTATTATCCACAAATACAATAATACTATTATTATTTTTTTAAACATTTTTTAGTGTTTATTTATTTTCAACACTGGTTGACTGAATGGTTAAACTACAGGGTTCATCCGACCATCCACCAATCATATGTTATCTACCATCAATTTTAGAAGATCCAGCATGGGTTCCTATGGTAAC
The DNA here is from genome assembly GCA_963277665.1 of Viscum album. Taxonomy (NCBI): domain Eukaryota; kingdom Viridiplantae; phylum Streptophyta; class Magnoliopsida; order Santalales; family Viscaceae; genus Viscum; species Viscum album. The sequence continues at coordinate 558,611,212 of OY728147.1, read as the reverse complement.
ATAATTTTTTCTGCAAACTGTGTGGTGCCCATTCACATTCCAATAACCCAACACAATTTCCAAATTTAGAAAATTTAAAGAAAAAGTCAAACTGAAGCACGAACTAAATATTAAAATACCAGAAATAATAAAATAAAAATAATTTTAAAGGACATGTTGTGACAATTATCCAAACCAAATATGATTTATTCCCCTTGAAAGTGACCATGACCAATTTTAGAAAAAAACATGAATTCATGATCAGTGCAAACCATGATAAACCAAGAATCATGGGGTGACCATTAAATCCAAAAGTCATACCCAACTGATGTAGAAAAAATTATAACGTAAGGGAATGAGAGAACACAAGAGTGATCACCCAACCAAAATGACTCTAGTAGCACATATGCTAAATCCCAGACACATCACTAATAGTAGGGCGGAAATAAAGGACATCCCAACCTGAAACGGACCAACATAAGGATTAAAGTCACTCATAGAAGAATAATGATTCAAAGGGACACATTCAGATGGGCACAACATCATGGATTACAAACAAATATTACTATAATAATTACCCAATGAAATGATGAACATAAAATGATGAATAAACATCAATAGTATAAAAATAGTAATAAGTGGAATTTTTATGATGCAATCCCATCGTTGAACAAATAACTATACAAGAGTTTCACACCCACTGTAACTCTTGAATGTGGGAGGGCTTCACCACTAGAAAATTGGATAGAATTGGAAGGAGGAAGAATCTCTTACCTCGCCTTTATGCACTAGAATCATATTCTCACAATTTTATCCTTAAGATATGACTCATGAAAAACGTTCCATGATAATGTATACATTCTCAACAAATGGTAATCCTTCATAAGGATATGATAATATGGATTCAGATGCTCCAACTGGACACACTGGTGGCACACAACCAACCAGTTTAATTAGCTGTATGTTAGTACAAATAAAGATGGATCTATTAAAGTAGGTTCATCTAAAGTGTAACTATTAAAAGATGGGGAACCCTCATGAGAATCAAGAGGAACCATATAACCAATTACCCAGGCTTTAAAAAACAATTTAGCATGTATTCATTCCCCCACCATCATTTTAAAACGATTGTCCTTTGAAGACATGACATTCTCATTGATCTCTTGATGATTCCATCAAGGTAATAGAGAACCCCTCATCATATCATGTGATGAAACCTACAGATATGAGGAAACCATTTCCTTGAAATGGTCAACATATTCCTCCAAATTCACTATCCTTGTGAATGCACTTGAGTTCATAAATTTTCACCATCTTCACCTACTTGAGTATGAACCACCAACCATATGTGGAAATAAAAACATCCCATGTCATCCTTACTCGTAGTGATGGCAGGGAAACCAACTCCCAATAGATGAATTATGGACATTAAAACAACCCCAATATAGCTCGAACTCTAACATCCTCGAGAGTTCCAAACATATTAAATATGCTCTTCACTTCCTTATGCCACCAAAATGCTCCTAACTAACCCCGATTACTCACATGATAAGTAGCAGTCAAAAAACTAGATAATGGGCATGACTTATTAAAAATATCAGAGACCATTCCAAGAGGAATTTTATAGATAAAATAGTAAGAATAAATGATAAAAATGACAATACATTAAATCACAATTTAATGGAAACATCTAAATCTGACGAAAGATGATCGAAAAATAAAAACACACCAACACAACAAAAAATAACCTATTTCAAAAATCCCAATTACATTTTTATTTTTAGGACCACCTCATTTCAAATATACTTACCAAATAGAAAACCAATGTTCACAAAAAATACCCACATCACAAGAGTAAAATCAATTTCTAACATCATTTTTTCTTTCATAAAATGACACTAGAAAAACAAAGCAAAACCTTTAGTTTCACTTACACAACCAAGAAATCCCATGAACAATTTCACATGTTTTCGTCACCATTCATCCATAAGTTCCAACATGAACATTCAATACACACCCTAACATGTGAAAACGTTCATAAGGAGTACCCATGGATGCACCCAAACCATTTATTTACAAATTCCAATCCTGTTCCAATTATAAAACAAAAAAATTAAATTTTAATACCCACTTGACCAATTTAAACCCATTTGAATGGAATCATTTTCATTTTAAAGACCCTTTTCATTTTGAAATAAAATATAATACAAATCGAAATAGTGAATAGACAACACCTTCCCTGATCCACCATAATGAGGTACTAGTGTCAATGCCAAACCCTTTGACATGGTATTGATCAATGCCCTACATTTGTAATAACACTAAGATGTCCTACAAATAAGATCATGGAAATCACAAGGGTAACTACTAAATTTAAAAAAACATAATACTGGCTCTCATATGTTGTCATTCCTCATCCCAAAACAATGACGAATGACTCGAATACTAAACTAACCTTGGTAATTAGAGAATTGGAATATGAATGTGTTATGGGCGCTCTTCTTGCACCAACCCCCAAAGTCCCAACAGTCATTTTTTCAAACTACCATAAAACACAAATAATTATGGCCTCCTAAAATACAATTTTCTCAGAATCCATCCCAAAATTTCATCAAACCTGACAACGATCTCGATCTATAACATTGCTCGAAGGTCATTTCTGATCCACTGGGATGAAAAATAGTGTTGGGAAACATAAATATACCTCGGGGATGTCTTTTACCATAATAAACAAGGATCAAAAAAATAAATTAAAAACATATAAAAACTAATTAATTCAACTCATATAAGAATACAAACTAATACAATTTCAATAGAAATAAATAATAACTAAATATAAAAATAAAAAAGTACAATACTAACCAGATCATTTAGTGACCTCTTGGTCTCCACCATTAAACCAAGAAAATACAAAACTTGAACAATTTCTTGGGTTTACCAACACTAGGATTCATAAGTAGAGTGTGATCTTCACAACTCATTAGGCAATAACACAGAATCTATACAGTTACCTTCTAAAAAATAGTCCATTATTTAGAGTTTAAAATATAGTTATAAAAATAAATTTTTCACATTTTATTATAAAAATGTAAAATTTATTTTTTAATGTTTGTTACATAGAATAAACCATACTACAAAAAAATTACAATTTTATAACCATAAAAAACAAATAATACTAGGGTTGTGCTGAAAATAAAAAAATAGTCCTAGATGGGAATGATGTATATCCTAAATTAAATAACCACAAAAAAATAGTACCATTGGAATTTATAAAAATCCCAATAAGTCAAATGTATGTACTCAGTTAAGAACCACTTGTAGGAGTATGGTGAATCCCATAACTCTAAAACCAACTATTTTCTCTATACTAGCCTCACTAGTGGCACAACCAACCTAATGTAACAAAAAATCCAATGGGTACCAACCTGTCTAATCAGGCATTATATGTAACCATCACTTAATACTCTAAAAATTATATGGAACACATGACAATAGTGTTGTGTGATTGTGGGAAGCCTTAACACACATAATGCACATTACCTGCCAACATTGTACTTGCCTAACCCAAACATGAACACTCTATATGATAACCCATAATAGTAAATCCTTACTTTTGAGGTATCCACTACAAATATTAATATAATTGTATCACAACATACAAGGTGACAACAATTCATTATCTTCATTTAAAAATTTAAATCATTTCATTTAAAACATGAGTTCTTCCAACTATCCCTTTAGATTTTTATAACCCAATGAATTTACTGAAAGCATTTGAAAACTATTTCCAAAATAACACAAAATACCACATCAATATTATATATGCCAAACTGGTAATTAAGTTCCCAAACCATTACTATACATGTTTTCAGGAAAAATGGGGAAAGCATTATGAAATCTATTTAATGTCAAAATATCATACATCATGAATGGAAACTTTACCATTTGGAAAGACATCAGAACTTTTCATGAAAATTTGGAAGAAGGAGATATATGAATCCTTTAAATGAAAATATTTTAACAATTCATTTTCAATTGAATTCGTTATTAAGTATGCCCACTATGCACCCACAGATTTTCCTTCATCCAATGACCCCCTCTAAATTTTAGGAATTTCCAAAAACCATTATTAAAACAAAAAAATACTTTTCAGTCCAAACCCATCAATTCCACCTAATTTACAAAAGTGCTAATGTACATTTTAGTGAACAATATATAATTCCAAAACAATTTAAAAATCATGAAAAAAACTTCAATGATCCACAAGAACTCATATATCACAATATGACAATTTTAACACAATAATATTAATGGAAAACACCCCAAAAATAAATCAATTTTACTATTAAACTAAAAATGAAATTTTTTAAAAACCATTTTTGGTGTTTTAGTTCATAGGAATAATTGATGATTAACCTTAAATTAAATTTTTAACAAATTAAATTACAATAAAAACACTACAATCGGTACACTTAAGAATTAAAAATGTGAAACTGAAATATAAAAACGAATTGAAGCATGATTTTTCATTTAAGAAAACATAAATAGCATTGAAAAATATTATCATAAGCTAAGAATCAGATCAAAATTGATTTTTAACATATTATTCTGACACATAAATACCAAAATAAAGTCACTACATATATAGTTATGGTGAGAATTAGGATATAATTTTAATTTTAAACTCTAAAGGATAATATGTATTATATCAAGTAGATAAATGGTGGGAAAAACTACTCAATGCGATGGATATGTGATAATGAATCAACAAAAATAAGAATGAGATATCAGAAACCATCAATACCATAGAATCAATGAAAACGGAAAACACATACAAAATATAATCATTATGGTTCGACTAGACCCCAGACACCGAATTAAATCAATGGAAAAGCCAAAATATGTGAACTATATGTGATATTATGATCATCTATGGGGAAGGCATGCCAACATAAAGGTGAATTTGTTATACATCAAGTATTAATGGACCATAAGATCCCTTTATAGAAAGATATTTCATTATATTTTTATGTAGTTATCATAAAAAAAATGGTTTTCACTAGTTATCTAATATGAGTATATATTCATTTTTAAGAATAATAGATCAATATCTCAAACGAAATTCAAATTTCAAAATAATCCATTTCCAAATTTATTAACCTTATAATCCTTTTGAGAGATAAATATCTAGATCATTATTAAAAATTTACTTGTATTTAAAAAAGAATTTATAAATAATAACCCATATATCATAATGTTGATATCCATTGTATCTTACCAAACATGTGAATACAGTCATCATGTATATGATGATAATTTTTAATAACCTACACTACCATACACCCTTATAAAAAACATACATTCTTCCATATTCCAATCCTAAAACATATATTATTGAATATATTACACAAATTCGAAACTGTTGGAAACATTATCAATGATATCATGAAAAAAATTAGTAATACATCCACTATCCAAGTAAATCGTCACATTATCCCAACATAATTATCTCATCATCTGTAATATAGTAATTGTTATTTTCACTTTATCATACATTTTCTAATAATATCACCTTACAATTAAACGATTTTTTGGGTTATCAACATCATTCAATGTATTATTTCAAATCCATAATAGAAAACATATTCTTACAAATCATTATATATTTAATGATTCACAATCCATTAATTATGATACATAAATACATCCATAAACCCACACCATTCTTAATATATGTAATATTTTTTTATATTATTCATTAATACCTATTTCCATTCACATGCCTTCTATAGTTTCTTCCCCATTAATAGTATAACAAGTATTCATAAAATCATTTTGATTTTTGTCATGACATTTCCCCAAAGGATATCTATTTTAATAATTCCCATACATTTCACATTTAAAAAATTAAACATTCAATAATATCATAAGGAGACAGATACTACCATTCATTTCATTATCATAACCATTCATTTTCCAAACTTTGTTACATACTTATTTTCAATATTTATCATAATGAATACTTATTGACATCAATATGGGAAACTAAAATTAGTGTTTCTTACCACATTCTCACCATATAAGAAACGTAATATTCTATCCTACCTGGTATCGATTACACAAACACTCAGTGAGTTGTATCATTATCCTACATGGTGACTGTGATATTTGGTTAAGGTACACATTTTTAATCATATTTGGTTAAATATGATTAAGAATACTCAAAATATCATTCATTATACTAATCGAACCATTTGAATTCTCATTAGGAATTTATTTATCTCAATTAGCCTCAACACAGTACCATAGGTTTCTACCTATCGACTAAAACAAAAATCATAATGTGAGAAAAACAATTCATAGTAAGGAAGAGCCTATTCCTTAAAAATTAATTATAGGATGTCTGAACTATGAAACCATATTTAGAAAATTATATATTTGGTTATTCATTTTCATAATCTATTTAAATATTTCATCTATTTATGGTGTGTCTAAATTTCCAAAGCATGTATCCCATGATCGTCTAACCAGGTGTATTACAACAAATATTAAAATCAAATAGTTCCCGACCATTTTTAGCACAATGTTTTTTTCTTGGGGTTCTAACCCCAAGGTACAACTATGCCCGAGATTCTTCCACTTGTAGTATCAAGATAAGGAATTAAATTATCAAAACCAATTAATTTATACTTTAATGATATTATAGGAAACACTCTTATATAATAAACCATCACTATGAAATTTCTTAGTGACATACATATACACATATTAAGAAAAATGAAAATGGATATCACTAGTTTTTTATCATCCTTAATTCCAAGGGCTTAATGAACCTTTCAATTCATACATAATAGAGAGTCTTATGATTTTAATATATGTATATTATATTATTTTTAGGAATAAACATTACAATACACAAACACATGAATTTGGACTATAATATTTTAGATTCTGTAGAAATAAGAAGAAATGTTTTATAAAATAGTGAATGTTCTATTATATTTCTCATATTGATCATCACATTTATATTATTCGTAGACATAGAATTAATACAATTATTTCTCGTAACATGGATGAATGAAACCTATAAATGGTGTACTCAGATAGAATGTATGGGTAATCAAAAGAGATATTAATTTATTAACATTTAAAAAAATTAAATAATTATATTTGTATGTGATTATGACAATAACATATAACAATCATATAAAACCTATCACAACTTATAAACATGAGTCATGACATATATATTGGACGTTTACGGGACTTTAATCACAATGGAATAAAAAAATGATTTGATAAAGTATATAATTAGTGTAAAACATAGATTTTTCTCATAAATATAAGAAAAGAAAATCATACGTAATAGATACTCATATAGACCTTAATAAAATGTAATGTTTTATGCTAATAACATGTTTTCATGCTTCGAGCTTGTGATAACCACCCATAAACCCTCGTTTTTGGGCTTTAGGTGACCACCCGTATTCCCAACTTTTTGGACTAGGAATAAACACAAATGTACCATCATATCTTATAGAGAATTTACCATGGACCAATGTATTGAAGAGATATATTGGTCATTCCAATTATATTATGAAGAACAATATTTTTAATTTGTAAAAAATCATAAAACATTAATCACATCATAACCCATGAAATGATATGAGATTCATAAAATCATAATCATATAATAACCTCTAGAAAAAAGATAGGATACATAATTATTTCATAAATTAATAACTCATAAAATGATGTAAGTTTTATAGGAATGTTCACAATGTGTAACTCATATAAGAGAAATATATTTCATAAACATCATTCCAACAAAACATAATCAATTTCATGTACGAATATGAATGATATCCTGGATCCACTTCTCTAATTAAGTATTGTAACATCATGGGATATAAACATATAAATAAAAAATGTTTTTTATCTTTTGAAACAAATTGTGAGAAAAATATACTTTCCACTTTGGAAAACTGTATTGAAAACATAAAAAAATACCTTTTCCACGAAAATAATCATTAAAAAATATAATAGAATATTTTAAAATCATTTTAAAATATTTTTAAAAACTACAAAATTTTCATAATCATTATATATTAAAATTATAATAAAATATATTGTAAAACCTATTTTTATTTTATTTTGATAACATGGTATATGAGTAAAAGAATTCACCTAAAGGGAGAGATAATGTTTTATTTCATTCAAAAATAATTATGAATTATCATAAGCTACAATGAGTTTGACTGGGGCACCATTAATTATTGATATTATGAATAACATTATTATAATAAAATTAAATGTAATTACTGATATTTAGATCATGACATTTCCATATTGAAGACTTTATCATAAGACCCATTGATAAATGATGTGATTATAACATAAAATATTTACCACATTAGTATCATTTATTCATACATCCCATGATGGGATAACAAAAAATGAAATATAAAAATTAGTTATGATTAATAAATTCATGATATTACATGTCAATAGGGATGTATATACACATCATGAAGGAAAATATAGGTGTATAAAATAAAAAATATCTATATTTGGAAAATGAAACAAAAATAACATATTTATTTGTTATCATTTGAACAAAAAACCCATAAAGGATAGATCATATAGTGGATATATAAATACCATTTAATTTCTGGACAATTTTGGCATAATAGATTGATGGAAAATATATAATCCACATAAAATAAATAAGTTTTCAATAATGCTTGAATCTCACTGAGAATAAATTTTCAATAGAAATATGTTATGTTAAATCTTGATTTATACCATACTCCTTAAAAACTAATTTATAATAAATTTATGTTTACAATAAATATATTAAAGAATAATATTCATATATATCATTCTATTTCAATTTGAAATTTGAACATTTTTAGCATTTTTAATTTAAAGTCCGTATAATTTTATAACAGTTACATAATATAATGAATTATAACATTAATATAAATATAAAACTTATTAATTATATATATATATTATATTAATCTATATCATTTAATGATAGGACATAAAATTCATTATTTAGGGAGACTGTATGCCATATGTACTAATGAACACTAATTATATAATTTTTGTGTCGGTTAAAAAGAATCAAATTTAAATGATATTAGTTATCATTACAAAATAATTTTTATATAATATATATATATATCACTTATTTTATTAATCCCACCAATAATTCATACCTCATAATAGATTAAAAAATCAAATTCCATCACAAGGCGGGAGTCCACAGTACCCATGAAAGATTTTATCGTATTCCCATGAAATAGTGATTATTAGTGTAAATGTAATATAAAATTCCAAAATAATTATAACATCATATATATCATATATAAATCCTAAATCAATCATTATGAATATATTTGAGAGGTGGTAATGGAAACATGAATGAAATCAATTCGTGAGGTGGTAATTTGTCAAACACACATATGATGATTTCGTAACCTATTTGATTGAAGAAGATATGGTTTAATTAGGAACAAAGAAAATAGTAAAATCAACGTAAATGTAGTATTATAATGTTATTATAAAATAATTGTAATATAAGAATATATATTGATGGAGGAAGAATGAAAACTAAAATTATTTTTAAGGAATGTTACATGTTTTTCATTTATCATCATATGGTGTGCATTAAAGCCTTTTTGTTTTGATTTCTGTACTAAATAAACATTATATGATGAAATTATGAATGTTATGATATAATTTGGGAGGATATTGGTTTCTGAAATTTTCTTAAGTGGTGTGAATAAGTGGGAGAGTGAGTGAAAATTTATAGTGGCGGAGGAGTGGCACTCTTGTAGATACTAAAAAATATTCACAATCGGGAGGTAAACAATACCTAATGTGGATCCAAATATAATAAATAATTGTTTTAGAGATGATATTATTGATTCAAAATTCTACATCTAAATAAAATACATTTTTAGTAGATTTAATTACTTAACATTTAATTATCCCTATTATTACAATTTTGTTTTTAAGTGGGATAATTAGTTTTTTTAACATGATAATTTATTAATTAAGATTAAATCAGTGTGATATATAGTATAAAATTATTAACCACTAATTATAAATTAGATATAATATTTTTGAAATAAGTTTTATATCTTTTTTATTGAATATTTTCAACAAAAGCACGTTTAATGTGACAAAACACCACTTTAACCATTACTAAACTAACAGAGTTTTTACAAATTAATGGTTAATATAGTAATTATAATAAAAAAAATTTCCCATCAATGGGACAGATTTTAATTTTTTTTATATTTAAAAATGTCTTCGAAGACTATGGATTTTTTTAAATGATAATTCATTTAATAAAATAGCTTTTATTATAAAATATTTTTTCTATTAATATTTACATTATCCATTTATTAAAAAATTAAAAATTTCTAGAAAATAATGTAATTTAAATATATTGAATCAAAACACGTGTCTTAGGATATATTCAAGTACATTAAAAATATAATCCAATAATTATATCAATTTTATTCAAAATTAATATATTAGTCATATTTATTGAAATTAATTGTTAACTAATAAATTAATAAGTTGGTATTTATTATGTATGTAATAGAATAATTTCAATAAATAAATTTAAAATAATTAATCATGATACATTTACTAATATACATTTAAATGTATATATATATATATTATAGAACTTATGTTGTGTTTTTTCTGATCCCAAGACATTCTATATATTAAGAATAAGAAAAGTTTCTTTTTTTATTTTTGTTTACATAACTTATTATACGTTACATATTCAATGGAAAATAGAAAAATAGTTCCCATATTTCATATAATATTAGAGATATAATGTAAATTAATTCATTAAAATAAATTTAGATAATATTTTTATTCAATTCCACCTCTTCACAATTCAGTTTAACTCATTATGAATTTATTTTTACCTTAACCATGGTAATAGTTTTTTTACATCATGCACTATTCAGATTATCCAAAATTTATGATGACCATTGGAGAATTTATAAATTATTATTATTAAAATTATTTAAATACATTTTCCAAATTTAACTCAAAGAAGTAGAAAACATTAATTAATAATTAAACTAATAGAGGTGATGAGAATTGAAGGTTTTAATATCAAAATAAAGTTAATTTATATCTAATTTTTATATGAAACTGATTATTTATAAATTATTAGGATTAATATATATATAATTGATCTAATTATTCCTTAAAACATATTTAAACTACAATTTAGAATTATAAAAAATTTAAATTTAAAGGTAGTTATCAATAAAAAATTCTGTATTTTTAATTATTCATCAAAGAATGAATATACTAAAAAAATTAATAATAATGAAACGTACAAAAATTATTATTTTAATAATAAAAAATTTATGTTCATTTTTCATAATTAATTTTCAAAAAAATACAATTTTTTTTTATTTTTCAAAGTATCACATCAATACATTTTATTGGGAAAATAATATTTTTGAACCATATAATGACATTACAGAAAATTATTTATGTTATTTTTAATTATTTAATTTATTTAAAATTATTTATTATTATTCATATCACTATGTTTTTTGGATAGATTATAATTTTTGTGTTTAAATAAATAATTCAATATCATATCATGGGTTTTTTATAAATCAGTGCTTATTTTAGCATATGCCCAGATAGTGTTATGAAGTGGGATCTATGAAAGTTGTTTTTTCATATGTTACATTATTAATGTGGTATTTCATGTATCATAATACATCATCGAAATTTAATTTTTTTAAAAAAAGTAAAAAAAACAAAGGAATCTGATGTTCACTTCACTTCCTATAAATATTTTGCATCATAATACAAAATTGTAAAGGAAATACTGATCTATATTATATCATTGTATTTTTTCATTACATTTCATCTTTTTCACCATTTTATATTTGGAAGTGAGTTTCCCACAACACCAAATTATCCTGGGAAGCTTGGTCAAAATATTTCTAAGATGTTCATATACATTGTTCTAATAATCTTGATGAATGAGGATAACCACGATGGTTTTCATAGTAATAATAGATGTAAATATATTATATACTCTATATGGAATCATAATAATTGGTAGATAATTAATATATTTCAGTATATTGTTGACCAGATCAATAACTATGTACACTCTTCTAGATTACACTTGTTCATTGTAATGAAAATCTAATTTATATAAATATGTCTTTTGAATTTTGATGATATATAACATGAGATGTCATTATATAGGTATCCATGTCCTTAGGTTGCATTATCTATCCTTTAGAAATAACTAATATCCTAGCAGAATGAACAAGTTGAACATCATGAAAAATCTCTTATATGTATTATTCTCACCATTAAATTTTATACAACCTCGTTGAACTGGTCAATATAATTCCAACACATAGTATAAATTCTAGTAAAGTAGCCTAATGAATAAAATAATTGAACCACCTTTATAAATAAGTGCAGCAAATGACATGGTTAGTGCCCAGAAATATAATACTGTTATGTTGAGATCCATTTCCATATCACGTATTAATTATAACCGTATTGATATTTGTTTCCTTGATAACCATAAAATATAAGATTACTAATTTTAATTATCTACCTACCACTATTTTTTAAAACTAAATTATCCTCATCAATGGTTTCATAATATTTTTTCCAATGGATATTCTAGTTGAAAGGATATTTTTATCCATTCTCTTAACCAAATCATGGGCCAAAAATATTATTCTATTATATTTATGTAGGCCATTTTTTACAAATACATTATTCTAATATTACATATACCTTTACTTATTTTTACTAATCCTATAATAGTATAATTTTATATCTTTTACACATTATTCTTAATTAAAAACAGTTTATATTTTCTAATTCAAACCACAACTCGCCATGTAACCTTTTTCTTGATTATTTTATATTATTTCACGGTGATTTAAATTTTTCTGATGGTTTGGGTATGAAATCATTAAGTATCTATGTTTTTAATTTGTTAAATTTGTTTACCTAACAACTACATGATTATTTAAAACCATTAATATAACCATTATAGAAGCCCCAGTGTGTGTATGGATCAGGGAACACAGTTATATGGGATCCTTTAGTGTTAACATTACATAAACGAATTATGTTTTTCAGAACCTACATTAATGATATGAACTAGTATATAATGACATATAGAAATCGTTATAGGGTAACCCATACATGCATGTTATTCGATTTACATGTTGGGCATTGTTTCAAAAAAGAATGTGATAATTGTGTGAGGTGTTATTCTATTTTAATAGAGGCATTTTAAATAGAAGGGCATGGTTTTCCAAACCATGTTTTAACTATGTGAGCTACCACATTTTTTAGAATTTTTAATTCCTAAATCTAACCTTCTATGTGATATAGACTAAAATAATTTTTCTCATCTCCCACTCATATGATATAGGATAAGAAGCCATATAGGTGGTTGTAACTTTTTAATGCTCTATTTTATGATTGATTCTTCAATTTATTGTATTTTAATTTAACACATCTAATATATTTCCCTCCCTCTTACCCATTTTATTATTTCAGTTCATTGATATTGATTGGTGTTGGTAAACCATATGTGATTTTTTGTTTAAAGATATATATATCTTTGTTTATATGTGTGTGTGGATTCTTCTATTTTCATTATTCTATTAATTCTTTTAGGTCCTAGTCCATATATCGTTGTGATATGTAGGTCATTCTATGATATTGATTTGTTTTTCAATTAATTAAGACATTGAGGCCATGTAAGATCAATTTTATTTAATTATTATTGTATAAAATGTGTATAATGTATTTGAGAAATGAGATAAGTTAATTACATGCGTGGAATAATTGATATTTTTTGTAGTTTAATTAAATTGATTCAAATTTAATGTTTTTTTTTCATGATAATAATTTTATTAAGTGATTACTTGTGTCTTCTAAAAGATTTTGTGACAAATGCTGGTAATAGGCCTAGTTTGGGGATTTAAATTAAGGAAACTGTGTTTGAAATGTAGTTTTTTATAATTAGAAGGGTGATAACACTTTTTAAAATTTTAAATTTAAAAAACTATTTTTTAATGGTATCAAGGAGTCAGGAATGCTCAATTATATATTTCAAGAAGACAAATTGGGAACATTATAAATGAATGTTTTGGTTTTTTTGGAACCAATTTGATTATCCATGTGATTTTATGTGATAACATTTTTCTGGGAAAAGGGATTATTTTATGTGATGGTTTCAGAGGTGAGGGAGATTTATTTGTTTACTGTTATGAAATATATTATTATTATTGATTTATTTTTTATCATCTAAATGTAATATTTGTCATGGGATCCCATGTTACAATGTGAGAAGTCATGTATTATACTATAGTAGTTCGTATTACAGAAGGACTAGTCGTTGTCCTGTTTTTTTATGAATTGATGATATAATAGGGTGCCCCATGTAAGTGGACAATATATGATAATTTTTTGGGTTTTTTGTTTATTTAGGATGAAACGTTATCTAATAGTTTGTCTAATGTTTGTACTGTTGTTAAATTCGTCTCACTATAATACATATAGTGTTTCCAATGACACTTATTTCTTATTTTGGTGGTTCATTTGGGAAATTAACTTATTCTTTGTCTCCCGTTGAGAATATTTTCATTGGAAGCCCCTCATATTTTTATGATTAATTTTACCCCCTTTGATAGAGTTCTTATTTATTGATTTCTATTTTTAATTTTAATAGATGCGGAAGTTTTATAAAGGTATTTAATATTAATTTTTGAATATTTATTTTTCAACATGAAAGATAAATGGTTGCATTTATTTTACAGTGAATCAAAATCCATAATGTTTCTACTGAAATCATAAAAGAATGATATTTCATTTTTTAACATGATTGAATATTGTTCATATAAATACAATATAAAATGAAGTCAGAATGATCAAAAAAGACATTTTATTTGATTTAAAAGTTAATGAAAAACATATGTTATAGAATTAATATATACCAATTTGACTTGATTTGATATTAAATGATAAGAAAACACTATAATTTTATTTATGATATGTAGGAATATAACTCACCTTAGTTTGAGTCATTTTTTTCATGAATGACCAAAAGTTCCCAATTAATTTTATAAGAGTGAAAATGTATATGAAAGGAATAAACCCTAAAATAGTGATATTGGGGATTCAGTAAATTATACGAAAATGATCATTGAATAATTATTTTCATGTATTAATAAAATAATCATAAATTTGATAGTTGGTGTGTTCATAATTATGTAAAAATAATTTTCATTTCATTTAAATGACTTTATTTTTATACCATGCTATGATGTTCGGACGTCAACTGTTAGTCACCCGATAAATTCCCGTATCTGTGTGGAGGTGGACGTTGCAAGGCCCTCAGTCAGCTGGATTTGGCTCACTGTGGGAGAAGAGTTTCGATGGAGGCAGTCTGTGGTATTTGAATCCTGGGACGACTACAGTAACACATGCTTCTGATTGGGGTGTACGGCTTCAAAGTGTCATTTAGAGATAGTAGGCAGAAGAAGTTCTAACCCAAGGGAGAGGGTAGTCATGCCCCACGGTTTGGGTCCAATGCCCGTTGAAGGTGTGGTTTCTGGTATTGCTGGTAGTGTGGAGATCCGGGCTGCAGTGCCCTTGAAGAAGTATGTTGAGGTACCTCCAAATACAGCTGTGTCTGCAGTGTTAGTAGGCTTCTACATGATCTGAAGTTGGGTGATGGGGTGTTACAACCTAGTGCATAGGATGGGTCTGATGCTGGTATAATGGGTTGTCCAGCAGGTGTAATTGCAGCTGAGCAAGAATTACAGCATGGTTTGTGTGTGAATTTATCTAATGGAAAAGTGGAGAATTTTTGCAAGGGGGTAGTGAATATGAATGATGGTATGATGGATGTTGTTGGTTGTGAGATTGGTTCTCTGGGGTTATTGGATGTTGCCAATGGAGCACAAGGTCCGGTTGTGCATGATGAGGGTGTGGGCTTCACTGCTTCTAGTTCTCAGGTGTTGGATCAAGTGAATGTGGGGGAATATCTCCCTTTGAATGAATTACATAATGAGTCTTCTTCACAGGAGGGTGGCATTGGTTCCAATGTTGTGCAGTCGGGGTCTTTGATTATCTATGAGAAGATGGAATATCCAAGGAGTCCTGCTGTTGACACCAATGACCATTTCCAGCAGAGCAATGGAGTGGAGGATAATTTCCAGAATGTGATCATCACTGGGAAATGGGGGGGACTACTATGATAGTGACAAAGGGAACTTTGGTTGTATGATCAAGCCTTCATTTAGTGATGTGGTCCAAGGCGGGAGGTCGAAGATTACTGAGACCCTAGATGTTTTGATTGCCCCTCTGCGACGCAGGTCAAAGAAAGACTACTCCTCTCTGCCAAAGCCGTAGGTCACTAGGTCGTCTGGTGGTAATACTGAGCTCTTATACTTGGAACGGATGAATTTGCGAAGAAAATATGCTAAGGTTCTGAAGCATTATGACTGCTCGGAATGGGAATCGGCTACTGCGGAGGAAGATTTCTACTAGGGATGTGGAGATGGGTATGGTTCTTATGACATGTAACTCTTTCTTTTGAATTTCGCTGCTTGTTGACTATCTTTTCTTTTATTTTAATAAACAGTCAGGGGGTTAACCTCTAGCGGAGCCTCTCTGGTATAATTTAAAAAATTTTGCTATAAAATATGTGAATGTTGATATTGGGAACCAATTAATGGTTCTGGTAGATGTATATATAGATTTTGATGTGACGAGTATATCTATATTAAAAAAATGAGAATATTATTTTAATTTTTAATATGAAGATAAATTATAAAATGTAAAATTCATAATTAGTAACATAAAATAAAAAATTTCTAAAAAATATTAAAATGATATTTAATTAACATGAAATCATTAGATGTTGCATGTTGAATTATTTTTTATGTTTAACAAAAAAATATGATAAATAAGAGGTTATTTAAGACTTTAACTTTGTAAACATATTTTAAAATACATTTATGTATACTAAAAATATGTTTTTATTTATTCAAACTAACTACATATAATATTGACATGTTTTATTTTCTTATAAGAACCATATAATTTAAAAAAATCATGTCATTTATAACATTTTGAGGGAAATTTTCAATGATTATCACCTTCACAAACATTTTATGAATTTTAAAACTTAATAACATTATTCTTTCTATTTCAGGTAAAAAACCCTCATATTTATGTGGAGTTTACAGTAACTTTTCACAAATTAGATGATTTTTAATTTCATATTATTTAAGTAAAATAAGATCTATTTTTTAATACATTGACAAAATGATGAACATTTTTTAAAATTTTGATCCTAAAAAACAACTTATTGTAATTTTGATAAAACAAAAAGTTGGGTGGACGTGTGATCATTTCCTACATGTATAAAAGTAAATTTAGTTTTTCGTAATATGTAACATTAATCTAAGGTCTTGTTATAGGTAATGAATAACATATTCATGTTTGTAGATATATTTTAATCTATTATTTCAACATGATATAACATTATTACCACACAAATCATCGAATTAAAATGTTTTATATCCTTTATTTTCATAAATTATCATCACAATCAAAAATAATATACTTGATTTTGACCCCATAAAATTTGTTTACGATGGAAAAACAATAATTTTAATTATACTATGTAATTCATGTGTGAAACTGACTTGTGTTTTGTTCAATCAAACCAAAAATGAATCAATATAAATTTCAATTTTTTACTTTAATATTTTCTCACTTGATCAATTATTAACCATTATTTTCTATTTTTTAAATATTGGTGAATAGAATTAGATAATAGCAAGATGCACATTTAATATTTAAATATATAATGGACAAAAATAGCTTTTTTTGGAAAAAAGGCTAAAATTATTTGGAATTCTGCCGGAAATACCAATAATGAATTCTTCGAGGTACACTCATGTCAAATTTAAAAATGATAATTAATATTTTATTTAATATAATATCATTTTAGATATATTTCATGAATGATTAATATTCTTATATTTTAATAGTAATTACCTATTAAAAAGATTGTCATTTAAAAATGATATTCCAAGAATTAAATTACATAAGTGAAGAAGATTAAAATAAAATAATTAACAGTAATGAAGAATGAAAATATAAAATTCAACATTAATAAACATATATTTCTTGGACAAATAATTTTATATGAATGTTTCGTTTTTTAGTCTGAAAACTCCATAGATTTAAAAATTGAATTTTATTATCATTCAATTATTATAAATACGTGAGGATTAAATTAAATTTATAAGTATTAGTGAAAATACAATTCATTACATTTGGGAATTATAAATATAATATAATGTTTATTATCTTAATAATCTTACAAATTATTATGGAATCAACATTTCATATGGTGATCCCACTTGATGATGAAATAACTAAAATCATAAAGAAATATCTCAATGGTCTAAAGAGATAATAATTACCAGAAAATGTATCAACAATGTAAGATAGGTATTGAAAAAATATAATTTGGAATAAATAGCCAAAACAGCTACTATATACACAAAGAAGTTAGTAGTTTTTGAAAGAAAAATTGTTCAACTCTAAAACTACTTTTGTTGTATAATTATTTTCCGTAAATTCAAACCCAACTCAAAACTGAATACATAGTGAACATAATGTTCATTTTTATATAAATAAGAAACAATGATTTTAATGTAATGATAAATTAAAAATTTATTACCTAATTTTAATACATAGAAGGAATCTATTTTCTATATTTCATTGGATGTAACTACTTGAATGGTGGACTCCCAGAATATCCCTTTTTCCCTCCCTAGTGAATGCTAAATCATGTTATAAAGTTGATTTTTTATTATTTTATGTTGTTTATTTGTGTATTTCTAGAAAAAAATGATTTTATTTAGTGAGGTGGGTCTGACTGGTTTGGTGAAGTGGGTCTCCTTTTATGGTAAGGGGTTTGCTAAAATGAGGTTGTGTTGGAGAACTAAAAATGTGGGTCTAGTTGGTATATGGATTGAGGTTTTCATCACATGGATTTTATTATTGCTGCTGCGAATTGTGATGAGTTAGATAAGTCATAGTATTTTTCCCCATAGATCATTTGAGATACAGAAGGTTCTTAAAACCTAGATATTGGGATAAACTATTCCCCAAAAATTGTAAAAACACACTTCAAAATACTAACAGTATATAACATTCTCATTGTTTGATATAATACGACATGGGTCAATCAAACAATAAAAACCCTCAAATGACCCCTTTTAGAATTCACATTCAAATTATCATCACCATTCCCACTTATATAGATATTACTAGCTCCTTAAAACTAGTAATAAGCTTATAATTTTCACTTTCCAAATTTCATGATCAGATTCCTCCAAAAAGGATAATCCTCTTATATAACATCATTCACCAACATAATACCAAAGTTCCCAAATACCATAATTGACTGAGCAATTATGAAATATAATCCCACATTAATAGAATGATCCAATAATGTTGTATCCTTTTTTATGGGTAGATACCAAATCAATTTGTATACAAAAAAGGCCCTCTTTTTTTAGACACTCAATAATTAAATCTCTTTCTTTCATTGATCAGTGAATAATGATCATAACATATATGAGCTACCAATCCCCATACAAATTTTTGAACTAGTTCATTTTTTCCATATTTATATATAGTTGTGTAACCAAAAACAAAAATAAATCACATAATAGTATTATTAACATAATAGATAAAAATTATAATTAAAAAAATAGAATGAATAGCCTAATTTTGCCAATGGATCATGGTGTATGTTGAAATCAAAACTATTAAACACTAAAAATTATATTAATTCTTATATTATTGAATTTTATTAGAACTAGATTCAAAAGTAAATTAATATACCTTATATTTATCGAATTAATTTTCTATAAAACACCGGATAGCTTATATAGATCATTTCATATATAGGGTCCACAGTTCAATATCAAACCACCGATGATATTTAATGTTTACAGACCATCAATTATAAGTAGTTTTACATGACATTGTTTCAACCTTTTATAGGGTTTGGTCAATGAACACCCATTTTATTTTATAGGAAGTAATACTACCTCCATAAACTAATCCCAAAACACACTGATTTCCATTTCAAACAAAATATTTACCATGGAGTCAAGGGATACATGTTTCAAAAAACCATCCAATAAAATAATTAATTCCTTATAAGACATGATATATTCTTTGTTTTCATTTTTCTATTGGGATATGAGAGTAAAAGGATATTTTTGTAATCCTATATTATTTCCTTGATAATGGATTTCATGGCCTTTACTACCCCTCATAGTTAGAGTATTCTACAATATATCTTATGTTCATCAAGTATTTCCTGAACACCAACAGAAAAATATATGAAAACATGAAATTCCAAAGGAAAATATTGATTCAATTCAAATAAATAATTTCAATTAATTACAATGTCAAAAAAATAATTTTCATTATAATATAGAATTTACAAAAAAACATTCTCTTTAAAAAATAATAATATTATGTAAAAATTATTAAAAAAAACATAATGTATGGTTTTTTCAATTCCATATTGAAAAAAATATGAAATTATTCTCATTGGAATTAGAAACTTCCCAACAAATGAAATAGTTGACATTTATAAATGATATATTTAATAATAAAATTTAATTAGAAATATAGAATCATTTTAAATAATTGTTTTTCCAATGTCATATGTGCTATAAAATGATTTCGGAGGGAGAGTTAATTTTTATCACAAAAGAACATGGAATAGAAAAACAACTAGATGTATTAAATTAAAGATATCATATACCCAAATTATTCGGAAAAAATATTATTGCATAAATAAAATGAATATTTTTTGTAGAATTAATTATAAAAGTATTAATAAATCATGTAGTTAATGATATTTATAACATCTATAATAAGAAGAAATATTAATTATATTTACAATAGAGGAGTGTTGGAAACATATACATGAAAATAACTCACTAAAGGAAAATGATGTAAATTGGAAACATAAATGAAAATTAATATAAAAAATTTATTACTCATTCAAGAGAATTCATAATTCAACTAAAATATGGAATGCTTTCCAAATATTTTAAGTGTTCTGAATATTAAGAATGGCATTAAATCAATATTACATGAAATATATAACACGTTATCATCCATTATAATAATTAAATATCAATTATAAATGAATATATATGTGACCGAAGATATAATCCTAGTGAAACAAAATAGTGAATATCAACCTAATAATTGACAATAACCATTCCATTAAACTCTAAATGTTAAAAAAATTTGAATTATTATTTCAAGAAATAAAAAAATGGTCAAATTGTTTTTCCAAAAATATTTTTATTTTACATTTAATGAATTTGATAATATAAATATTTATATAATGATCATTTAAAAAACTAATATTAAATTTTTTGTTCTTTAATTATTTTTTGTAATAGAAAATATAAAATGATAAACCAGATATATAAATTTTAAATATTGTATTTCTGTCAAACAAATAAATATTAAAATCCTAATAACCATCTTGTTAATTGAAAATATATAAATTCAATTATCAAGAAAAAATTTAAATTTATTATCCCATAATCTAAAATAATAATTTATGAAATAAAAAATAGAAATGCAATGATTATTATTTAGTAGCACAACATACCCAGTGGTAATTTGACTATCACATTGGCATGTATTTTTTAAGGTAGTCATTTTTAGAAGAAACTATTAAATAGATTGAGATTGTGACTCCTTTTAAAATATTATAACCAGTATTATAATATTAATAATTTTTTGCCTATTAATGTAAATGTAGTTCAACCTATATAGTTGATGCCATGACACATCCCCCAAAGGTACCCCTTCTAGACTAGTAATGAGACTAGAGAGACAATGAAACACAAAACCCACATCCTATACGGAACAAAATTGAAAAATCACCAATATTTTACATTACACACACTTGGTAGGCATTAACATCTAATACATGAAAAACAAAAGAGAAAAGATATAAACACCAAAAAAAATACTATTGTAGATAATTGCAGTGAAAGATCCCATGAACATGAATGTCAGGTCATGAAAATGTGCACATCAGAAAATGAACAATTGTGACTAAAGAGGATATCCTCAATAGTGACAGGAATTCCCTAAGACCTAATGAAAAACTCTCTAGGAATGTAACTTCAACCATATCTCTTACTACCTTCTATTGTCCTGAAAATGATAATATATATGAAGCTTGAGAATAAAAAATATATTAGGTATAATCCTCACTATCAACCTTTGTTCATGATTTAGATGAATAATAATTAATCCTAGTGATAAAACAAATAAAAATAACTCATCAGCTAAATATGTTTACAATTCTTTTCCATTTATAAGTATGGATAACTCAATGAGTATAAAAATTATTGTGAAGCATAATTTTCAAAATAATTTCAATTTAAGGAACCCTTCTACGACTTTCCCATTAGTTGTCCACCTTGTCGCAGTGTCACACATCTTGATCCATATTTCTCCAAAGATAAGCTACCCAATGAAACATGGGATAATGCAATATATTATTCACTATGTGAATCAAATAATTACATCATCCCATACCTTAAAACCCATAAATCACATAATTTCATCATCCCATACACATATCAATATAGTATCCGAGTTGTTTCTATTAGTAACCAAACCATGAATAATGTGTTTTATACCTCAATCCATCATAACCCATATAAAAGATTCCTATAAATGTCATGACTCTACCAATGTGGATAGTTCAATTATTACATCATCCATTTGATAATAATATAGGGGCTAGTGACTAGCACCGATTATACATATCACTGACATGGGAGAGCTCAGGCTTTGTACATATATTGACAATCAAATCACTATAACTATAAAAACGACTACATATTAAAATAATTGATATCCATTCATGATTACATCCATATTACATAACTATAATATGACATGAAGTATATAAAATTAATTAGTTCTAAATAAAATCCAACTACAAAGAGTCTATATCAAAAGTCCTACATGAATGTAATGTTACTCAGACTTATTTTTATTATGTATAGGAACACACCATGGACTTCCTATCCTCACTAAGAACAGCCTGCTTGTAGTTCACATAGGACTAAATCAGTATATTGATCATCTCTAGAAGAAACTACACTCATGGGAATGGAATCCGTAGAAGTGAGTATAAAAATACTTAATAAGACACCCTAGAAAACACACACCATTATAAAAAAGGAAATACATTCTTCTCTATAATGGTTTATTTACTAGTAAGATATAACATGAATATCTATATATTCTCTACCAAAATAGACAATATAGAGGTAAGTCCAAACCATAGTATACTATCCTATAATTTTAGCTTAATGATTTCATGAAATAATTAGTTAAGATAACACAATCCGTGGAATGCTATATTTAATAACATCAAAATGTCATGTACTTCTCCTTGGATCATGTAATGATATGGGTACATGTAGTTTTTATGAAGGGAATATGATTCAAAGATGATAATCACAACCATGGACATTTTTTAATTACACAAAATCAATCTAGATTAACCATTCTATGTAGAGGAACAAATCATTGGTATTGTAGGTCACATCGACACAAAAAACATCACCATGGGAATGAATATGAATAGAGAATCCGACTATGTTCCCCTCAGGCGGATTGTAAAAACATTATATAGGGAATTTATATTAATATTTTATAGTTATATCAGTATGAAATAATTCATGCTTTTCATCAGAGAAAGTATCAGTAGAATGAACCATAATTAATCTTTACCATGATAAAAAGGAAAATAGATCTAGGACATGTAGATAAGATCATATGTATTATAAAGGGGTTACTAAATTTGTCACATGACCTATGGTTCTACCCATGTAAATTGACAGTGTCATAATACTGTGTTCGGGTATTACTACATCACATGTATGATTCCCATGTATTTTAACCATGTCTACGCACAAGGATCCATCCCATGTACACATGGATGTGTATAAGTACACGGATTATCGTTTTTACGTGGTATATTCCATGTCCATGTGGGGTAGTACAAAATTTGTATGTTACCTATTTAGTCTACCCCATGTATTTGTTCCTTCTGATGTTTTTGTGGATTTCACCAAAGAGGAACTACAAGCCGTCTGATGGGGGCTTGCAGCATGTGATTCTTAACCTTCTCCAAAAATCATTTTTTTACACGGTTACCCCAGACATAGTTCAAATCCAATATAGAAACCATTTTGATTGATATTTTCAAAAATCTTATATTAATTCTCTTGTCACCCCTTTCATCACATTACCCTCTGATCCAGCCACACCTTATCAAAAAAATTATTTTTCATGTTTCATCCATGTAGTATCATTTACAAAAAATGTGTTTCACTCAAAAAATCCTCTCATTAAAAATATGTATCTATCCTTCTACTTTTCACACAAACGAACAAGAAATAATGAATCGATCAGTGTCTAATTAAATACCACAACCACAGTCACACCTCGGTCTCATTAAATTGATCCAAAATCTATGATATTGGGACATTTTACTAGGAAATAGTGGAACAATGATTTATCATTAGATAATACATATAATATCAACAAAACAATGAATGATGCAATGAATGAAAAATTGAGCGTAGAAAATCACATAATAAAATGTTAGAAAATGACATTGAACAATGTATATGTTGATATCACGCCATTGGTGTTATAAATAAAATTTAATAATCAAATCATGAAGATAAATATCACAATAAACTACCACAAATAACACCTCCCGCAAGATGATAAAACCCTTGGTATATATTATCGTTGAATTCAATGTGTTCATCATGGAATTAAATAATGTGGAATAAATTACACTAAAAAACATGACCTACATTAATTTGGTTTTATCTATAATTATGAACGATGCGTCATTACCATAATTGTAAATATCTATAAAATTTGAGGTTATGTGATCTTGGATCAACAATTCAGTCAATGTTCTCCAAATAGAATTTCTGAATGGCTCTATCTACAGTGATCCTCAAGAGGTTCCTATGTTATACTGATAACACTGCAATTATTACATAATATTATATTTATATACTAAATAATCCATAAGGAAAACAATGAAAATAAAATAATTTATTCAAATTATTTCATTCATTTTTATTTTCTTGAAGATATTTCCACACATAAAATGTATTGACCATTGTTAAGTCATAATTAGGGTAAACCTCCAATTAAATGATCTATGTTTCCACCATTTTCATTATCTATGATACTATTTATATTTCATTAAAAAATTTATGGAAAACTATATGATGATGATACTTAAAATATTTTCGGTATTTTAATCCATTATTTTGGGAACACAGGTCCCCAAAAATGCATTCTTTCATAGAACCTGACCTAGAAAATAATTATTATAATATAAAAAAATAAGACATGAATAAAATTAGAAATTAAATAATCCCCACCATGGTTGTTACATCCCCAAAAATCTAACATCTGGTATTATATGAATTATGTGGTTACTGAGCATGAATATATGACTCACACACTTAATTTCATTCTTGGTTTTTCCTGGGCTTCCACTGTACACTCACTAGAAGAATAGGTCACCAAGGAAGTGTCCCTTAATGCCAATATACAATATACATTTGGTACTAAAAATATTTTTATCCGTCCTCAATGTCCCTCATGAACAAATTAATTACATGTGATGGGACTTGCTCGTACCTTCTCAACTGCAACATATGTTAGTTGTCATTTACCCTGTCTAATATGAGAGGAATATTTAGGTGGAACTCCATATAGCCGACTCTAAATAGTATCTAGAAATGTTTGATGAAACTCAATGATATATTGCTACCTTGAATAAATATATGTAACCAAATTTGGGTGAAACCCCTATAAACACATGGCCTCCATCCTCGAACTCCATAAGAATTCATCACCAGTCATAATAATAATTCTGATGGATCATTGATGATTTAATATTCTCATGGATGGTCTAAAACTTCTCTATTATAGCTCGAAACAACTATTTTCCCCTTATAGCTGACTCTCCAAGTTCAGTCCAAGAAATTTGTGGCATTCATGTTTTCATTTACAACGGTGAAAATTGATCCATAATGATCGTGGAATGGTATGTTTTATTATACATAAAATCTACCAGTGTTAGGTGATCCTCCCAACTACATTCAAAGTCCATCTTTAAATCTTGCTGGATATCCTCCACAACCTATGTAGTCTACTCATTCGAACTTTTTGATAGGGGTGAAATGATGTGGTAAAGTGAAAATGGGACCTAAATTTCTCATATAATACCTTCTAAAACCATGATGTAAAGCAATATTCATGATCAGAAACAGTCATCAATTGAACTCTGAGGTTTCAGACTATATCCTGCACGCGAAGGTGTTCCAATCTCTCTACAAAAATCAACCCTCTTATAGCATGGAAGTGAGCCTACATGGTGACAATGTCAATGATCACCCAAATAAAATCATGTCCCTTATATGTACATGGTAATCATGTAAGAAATTCCATTGATATAATATCCCAAAACCACTAGGTAACCTCATGGGATTGATACATACCTTTTGTAAATTGGTTCCTATCATTCATTTGTTAACCTGTAAGGCATCAGTAGAAAAACTATAAAATTTATTCTTTTCTTTCATGGACACAAAAACTTATATTAGAGGACTTGGAACTTCTTTTCCACACTAGGATGTTACATCAATAGAGATGTGTGAAAATATATAGTTCCTCCTCTAAAAATGTCACTAGTACTAACACATTCCTTCTAAAAATAATATTTTTATACCAATGTTTTGAATATCCATTAGGACCCTGTATAATAGATATATGATAACATATGTTATCACATTTAGTATCCCCATGTTTTTCCTCCATAACTCGGTGTAGGAGTGTATTGGATGAAACCATCTACTGAAGGAATCCATATTGATCACCAAACCCAAAGGATATCTACAAGTATTACATCTTCTTGGACATATTATTCATCAACTATGAATATGATCTTATATTGAGAGAGTCCACTTTAATGTTCCCATTCTGATGATTGTAAAAAATTTATATTCCTAAATCCTATATTAAATCTATCCATCTCCTCCATCTTGTGTTGATATCATTATAATAGAATATATATTAGAGCCTTTCTTTATCATATAAGATTATAAAGTACACATCCATCATGTAGTGTTTCCACATATTCATAGTGAACACTAGCCTTTCCTACTCAAGGAAGTGAGTCACATAGTTCAGATCATGTGGTCTCAAATTACATTAACCATTAATAATAACTGCATGACTCTACATCAAATAAAAGTAAAGGTTGGTTCATGATAAATCGTAGAACACTATATACATAATGAACTCCTCTTGAAATCATTATATGGAAGAGCCCATCAAGCTTTACTTGAAATGATTAAAATACTACTGGCACATTTCTATACACATGAACGACTTCCCCTTTTAGTAATATTTTTCATCAGTGCTAATATTTTTAAGAAATCAGATATGAATCTACAATAATAGCCTACAAACACATGGACTCTCTACACCTATATAACTCTATTAGGTGGTTCCCATGATAATTGTGCCTCTACTATGGAAGGGTCAACTTCCACTCCATTTGTTGAGATAATGTGTCTATGAATTTGGACCACCTAGATCTAGAATATATGCATTAGAATATTAATGTAATTATAGTTCTATTATTACATCCCCAGAACTATCCTCAATTGTCTTGTGTTGTCCTCCTCAGATGCCAAGTACAAAAGGTTTAATCAGTGAAGACCACCATAAACCAATATATGTTAGGAGAAAGGATCTGGTTCATGATTCCCATGAACACTACAATTAAATTTTACATGCCGAAAGGCACAACCCAAGTATCACAGTGTCTATAGTAACATCTTAATGCCTTCATAAGAATATCAGCATCTCAAAAACAGAACTGGTAAAAAATTATTTGAGTTCAAACTTCAAAAACCATTACACACTGTAAGAACTTGTTTCTTATTTATGAGGTATAAGTTTCCTCTTTTCTCTTTTCCTTACGTATTTATTAAAAAATAAGGAAAATGGGAAAAAATAACAAATTTTGGTACTACACGTCATGTACTATTCAACACAACAAGTTCTTTGTCCTTGTGGGAGGAGTACACAGGGTGTGTAGCCCTGTCAGCGATGAAGGGTGTCAAAACCGACTACACACCATTTAGTGGGTATTTACACGTTGTGTAGTCAGTCGGTAGGAAAATAGTATGGCAGTGGAATTAGCTGCTAGCCTAGAAACAGTACACACCATGTAATCAAGAATACACACCGTGTACTCATGTTGACTGATGAATAGTGAGACAATGGAAAATTGTATTCGTGAGAGGAATAGTTAAGTGAGAAAAGTACACGTCGTGTAGTCAATAGTACACACCATGTAGGTTGTTTTTTCACTTAAAATGGGCAGTGTCCACCCCTGTTCACAGGGAACAGTTATAATCAGAGGAGGAGTCGGGAGAGCTAGTCGGACGCTTGGAGATCCCCCGATCGAGTATCGGGAACCCGTTTTCTACCCTGTCCATCTCCCTTGAACCGCACAGGTGAGTTCTTCCTCCTTCTTGTGTAGTTATTTCCAACTGTTCTTCTAGGGATGTTATTTGAGTTTTGACGGGGATTTCATTCAACATAGATTTATGTCGTTCTTGGATGATTCGATGATCACCATTCAAGTATATTGATCATGGGCATTTAAGGTAGGTGGATTAGTGTTTAATTTCCAAATATTGTGCGTTTTTGTGTACCATTAAGCTATGAACCAGTGTAGGGGTTTCATGTGACTAAGGCATCGGCTGTTCTGAATAACTATAATTGTATAGGTAATTAAATTTGATAATAAACTGTTGTTTGGGATCGCTGCTTGGATCCATGACCACCTCGGGCGTGGGGTCCTCTGTTAGCTGTTTGACCAGGATACCCGAGGGTATGCCATTTTTATATTTTGCATTACATTTTCCTTGTTAGAAATAATATTTAAATTTCATGTTTATATGTTGGGCATGGCTCGGTAACCTGTTTAGCCTGATGGAAGTGTTATATTAGCCTGAGGGCATGTTTTGATTAGCCTGAGGGCGTAGTTCTATTAGCCTATGGGCAATGCCCGAGGGAATGATTCTGATTACCTAAGGGTTTCATTTCAGTATGTCCTGAGGGCAAGATTCTATTTCTCCTAAGGGAAATTCCTAAGGGAAAGGTATTTTATAGCATGTGGGTAATCCTGAGGGCATGGTTTTACTATATTAGCCTGAGGGTGACATTCTGATTTTCCTGAGGGCTTGGTGCTGTTGAGCACAAAATGTCAATAAATTAAATGATTAAATGAATAATAAAATGGGAATTTAATGGGTAATGTTATTTACTTTAGAGTACTTATTAGTTTATTGAATTTTACTACTGCACACTGTTGTTACATCTTTTCAGACAGTTGGGCATTAGCCTTTGGTGGGTGCCTACTAGGGTTTATTTCTCACACCATGTTTGGGTCTTGTCTTCGATAAAAACAGACTATCATTATTTAGGAATGGATAAGGGAAAGGGTCCCTTTACAGGTACATGATTTTTTCTAAGGCGTAGGGGAGAATGGGAATGAGCTTAGGCTCATGATGATGCCGGCTGTTTGGTTTTGTTCTTTGTTACAGGTACATTATGTTGTATCATATTGAACTGTTGTGTAACATGTTTTTTCTGTTTTCATAGAACACGAGGCATGTGGAATCAACCTTATATATATATATATATATATTACCATTATTTGATTTTTCTATAGTTGTTTATTTAAATTTGTGTATTTTTTATTTCTTCTGTTGTTGTTAAATGTTTTATCTTGTATTCCATTGTGCTATACCTTGAAAAATGACAGAATAGTTTCCCCACTATCAGACCTGGTCCCTCACTGCTTTTTAGCAGCCTCTAGTGTATGGGGAAATGCATTGAGGTCATGTGACCAACTGGGTTCGGTACACCCGTTGAGTGGCACCCAGATCTGGGATGTTACAAAGTGGTTTCAAAAGGGTTCTTTTCTTTAACATACTATTTGGAGACTTAGTCAGGGATAAGACGAAAAAGTTCGTTAGTAATATTTTGTTCCCGGGTGTAGTGAAACTGTGTTCAGGGAAAAGCCAGTCTACCACTTAATTTTTCAATTTTTTAGGATTTTGAAAATTTTAAAGTTGATTTGATTTTCACCGTTAAGTGACGTTCTTATGATTTTACCGTTTATAATTTATCCACTGGTTTTATTTAGTTTCAACCCAATGAGACGAGGGTATGCCATCTCATGCATCATTTAGGCACATGCTAGAAATCGCATGTCATGCATAGTTCTATTCCATGTTGGCGCATTAGAAAGTACATGTTTTTTTATAGTTGTTGGGGGTGAAAGAAGCATTCTATTGTGATAGATACTTTCATAAATACTGGCTATGTGATAGGGTATATTTGTGTGAGGCCTTGAATGAATTAATTCCAAACATTGGTTACTGAGGATTATGGTCCATCATTGACCACAATTTGGTGGATCATTGGTTGTTTCCTATATTTATAACTCAGATGAGATTCCAAACTTTTATTCGTGGGGTGTATTGGCCCTCACAGATTTAAATTTGGCACATAAGAGTTGTTTCCGTGTTTTTCTGGGATTCCGGAGTTGTATTTGAGACTTACTGTCCGAAAACCCACAATATACGTTGTGTATCTCCTCAGACACATGTCATGTTTTCTTCTGTTCGGGAAGAAAAGGAAAGTTTTTGAGTACACGCCATGTAGTCACGTTTTGTGTCATGGACAATGTGGGTGGGGACACAGAAAAGGGAAATTATTGAGGTGAACATTTCGTGTACCGGATTTACACGCTGTGTAGTATTGACCCAGAGTCCTCCCGTGTAACTAACAACATGAACATATGAGAACTTAAGACATACACACCATGTCAATGATTAACACGCCATGTTTTCTGACTTGGGATCCAACCATGTAACTAACAACACGGGCCAGTGTAATCTTTTCTTGTAAACGCAATGTGTATATATAACACACTATATAGAGTGAGCCGTGTATCCGGCCATGTAACTAACAACACAGTTCGGTGAAGCTCATCTGGTACACAGTGTGTGCCTGATGGACACACCGTGTAGTCTGGACCTGTAGCAGACCTTGTGGACCTGACTGTGTGGTTGGGGAAACTGGGTGGTGCACATGTCGTGTGCGGTTATAACAGGCCTTTTAGTGTAAGAAGAGTTGTCAGCCAGGTCACAAACGACACAGGCATTTGTAAAATTACATCATACATGACGTGTAAAGTATATACACGCCGTGTAGTTTTGTTCAACAGGAGTCGTGTGGCTTAGCCATATTGAAGGACCCGAGAAGTGGAAAAGAAGTCAGGTACATGCTCTGTAGTTAGTATACACATCGTGTAGTCTGGTTGTGCAATCTTGAATGCCTTCGTCCTCCTGTCCACCTTTTGGTCCCTTCGTTTTCAGTATATTAATAATCTTGATCTTAGGTGTGTGTTTAACCTGGTAGTGTCATGTCACCGAGATGACCACAGGTTGTTATCCAAGAGAGTGTCAACGATTATACTCCAGAGATGGTGGGCCATGGGCTACAAGTGGATTCTCAAGCAGATCCAGATGCGGTGCCAGCCATTATACCGGACACATGCATTGATGCGCAGTTCCATGAAGGCCTTATGCGGTTCATGAAGAACATTCATGGAGCACCTCCAGTTGCAACATCTTTGGATGAGTTGACTCGTATATTACAGCAGCAGCATCCACCTACGTTTTCAGGGGATGGTACACCATGGGCTACAGAATCTTGGCTAGATTCTATTCAGACTATTTTCGAGCATCTTGAGACACATCCAGGGTGGAGTGTCAAGATCACGACTTATATGCTGTGTGATTCCTCCTAGAGTTGGTGGGATGTTACAACCCAGACATAGAATTAAAAAGACACGGCATGGGAAGATTTTCAAACAGTTTTCAATGGTTTATTCTTCCCAGAGGCGTTGAGGTTAGATAGAGCTAGAGAGTTCATGAATCTAAAGTACGGCACTTTGTCGATGATGGATTATTCTACTCATTTTACCAAGCATCAGAATTTGTCACTTATTCTGGTGGGTGATGATACGTTGAGGGATAGACTTTTTGAGGATGATATTCGTTATGATATATGAGACCTGGTGAATGTTTTTAGATTTCCTTTAGTACATGCCTTTTTGAACCAGGCGCTGATTACAGAGAGGAACCTTTGGGAAGCTAGTAGTGTTGACAAGGAAGTTCGACACCAGTTTCTGGCACTATTTCTACCAGGAAGAGGAAGCGACAGATGATTTTCTCTAATGGTGGCATTACTAGCCAGTCAGTTTCTTTAGGTGGCCCGGTCTTTTGGTACCAATGTGGTGGTGAGGGGCACAAGAGACCGTAGTGTCCATGTATCCCAATGGAGTGTCAACCTTGTGGCATGATGGGTCATCTGCAGTAGTTTTAGGGAAATTGTACAGCTGGCTAGTGAAAGAGGTTCTATGCAGACTCTGCGTGCGGGATCAGGACCAGTAGCTTCTTACAAATCGTTAAACTGGAATATGTCAGGGCGTGCATGAAAAGATGGTGGTTGTGGCCATGGTATCCAGACACTAGGATATCAGAGTCAGCAGGGCAGGACAGCTCAGGGTAGCCAGGCTGTGTCGCAGGGCCTCAACAGTCGACATGCATATGAAGTGAAACAGACCCAGCAGGAGCAGGATCCCGGACATTCTACAGTCAGAGGTAATATTCTAGTAGCTTCTGTCTTATCTTCTGTACTTTTCGACATGGGTGCTTAACATAGATTTATATCTATTCCAGTATTTAAGGGCCTTAGGCTCTGTGTTTTTTTCTTCTTCTGCTGCAATGAAGCTAGACACTCTGTTGGGAATGAGAACGATGTGTGTGCGTCAGTGCAAGGAGTTCCCCTTTGAGGTTGGTGGGTGTAACTTTCTATGGGACCTCTATATCATAGAAATTACAGCTTATTACGTCATTCTTGGGATGGACAGGTTGGTTCCCTTTCAAGACTTTCTATATTTCTATCGTCACAGGGTGGGTTTTACGTCACCATAGGGATGAGAGTTTATATACAAGGGCTAATGGGATGTTCATGTAAGATGAGCTAGACCAGAGCATCATGGGTGAGGTGGACTCACAGCCCAGATAGCGAGTTTATATATGGATGATTAGAGGACTTGTAAGACGAATTTTCCTCTAGTTGGTGATCATTTCAGGGATTTAAATGCACGACTATTCTGGTCTACCTCTAGAGAGATAGGTGGATTTCTCCATTGAGCTTGTTCCAAGAGTAGCACCGGTGTCCATTCTTCCTTATAGGATGTCCACGCCTGAGTTGCAGTAGATCAAGAGGCAATTAGAGGAGTTACAGGAAAAGGATTTTATCTAACCTGGTATTTCTCCTTGGGGTTCATCAATCCTCTTTGCGAAGAAGGAAGATGGTACCCTCAGGCTCTGTGTGGATTATCGGAAGCTGGACTAGTTGATGGTTAAGAACTGATATCCCTTGCTGAGGACTGATGATCTTTTTTATCAACTTCGTGGAGCACGAGTGATCTCGAAGATTGAAATGAGATCCAGATATCATTAGTTGTGCATGAGACCCATGGAGATACCACTTACAGCTTTTGGAGCTGATATGGTTTGTACAAGTACTTGGTTATACCCTTCAGACACACGAATGCGCCAACAGTTTTCATGGATCTGATGAATCGTGTGTTCCATCTTTATATGGTTTTTTTTAGTATTTGTGGATGATATCTTAGTGTACTGTCACACTCTGCATTAGCATGCCACCCATATTGATATCGTACTGAGTACACTGAGAGAGTATCAGCTCTATGCTAAGAACTCAAAGTGATACATTTGGATGGAATAGATCCACTTCCTAGGTCATATTGTCTCAGAGGAAAGAGTTACAGTAGACCCAGATAAGGTGAGTGTAATAGTATCCTGGGAGCATCCTAAGAACATGTTTGAGATACATCATTTCTTGGGGATTTCTGGATCATACTGGTGATTTATACAGGACTTCTCCTGCATAGCAGCACCGTCGACGGGTTTGACTAAGAAGCGTGTGATGTTCGTTTGTTTGGAAGCTTGCGAGACAGCCTTTCAGGACCTGAAAAGAAGGTTCACATCAGCACAAGTCCTGAAACTTCCAGAGAAAAGGAAGAGCTATACATTTCACTATGACGCATAAGGTATTGGTCTGGGAGAAGTGTTGATGCATGGAAAACAAGTTGTTGCGTACGATACATGATAGTAGAGGCCACATGAAAGGAATTACCCGACGCATGATCTCGAGTTTTCAGGAGCTGTTCATGCGTTGCACTGTTGGAGACATAATCTCTTGGGAGAACATTTTGTGGTTTTCACATACCACAAAAGTCTCAAATATATCATTACTCAGTGTGAATTGAACCTGAGACAGTGAAGGTGGGACGAATACCTTCAGTCCTTCGACATTGAGCTTGCCTATACACCTGGTAATGTAATGCAGTAGCTAATGCTCTGAGCAGGAGGAATCAGATACAAGCGGTGCACGAGGCCAGTGGTGAGTGGCAGCTTATGGCATTGTTCTCTGAGATGCATTTTGAGGTGCACGACAGTCCAGGGTGGACCTATCTTTCATCTTTAGCTGTGACTTCTACCCTCCTAAATAGAGTGAGGATGAGACATCTATTTGATTTTTATGGCCTAGTTCTACAGGAGTCGATGGCAAGTGAGGACCGTTCTCCTGGCATGACGATAAGCGATGATGAAAATCTGTGTTTTCATGGACGAGTGTGGATTCCAGGGGATATACATGAGGAGATGATGCGGGAGTTTCATGATTCAGATTGGGCAGTTCATCCCAAGGTTACCAAGATGTGTCGTGACTTGAGACGTAATAATTGGGGGCCAGGTATGAAGAGGGAGATAACTGCTTTTGTTACAAGGTGTTCCACCTGTCAGAAGGTGAAGGAGGAGCATCAAAGTCCATCTGAACGGTTACATCAATTACCCATCCCGGAGTGGAAATGGGATGATTTTTTGTGATGGACGTTGTGACTGGGTTTTCGAGGTCACCTCGAGGCAATGATGCCATGTAGGTTGTTGTGGAAAGACTCACGAAGGTAACTCTGTTTATTTCAATCAAGGAGACCTTCAGTATTGACGAGATCGGATGGTTGTATATTCTATAGGTCGTACATCTTCATGGGTATCCTCGTTCTATCATTTTAGATAGGGAAACCAAACTTATGTCTTAATTCAGGATGAGTTTTCAGAGGGCACTGGGTACACAGGTGCTTCTGAGAACAACATACCACCCTCAGACCAATGGCCAGTCTTAGTGTACGATACAGGTTCTTGAGGACATGTTGCGTGCATGCATCTTAGACTTTTGGGGCCTCCTTGGAGAATCACATACCCCTGTTCGATTTTTCCTATAATAATAGTTTTCAAGAAACTATTGATTCACATTTATAATAATTATACAGCTTCAATGAGGTAAGGGACAGTTTGGAATGAATAATGATTATTTTACTCAATAAATATTTAAATTATATTTCAATACTACTAACATTCACCAATGTAAACAATAATTAATGTTACATATCCTGCATATGTGAAATATTGATAAATCAATACAATTAATTCAATAATGATTTTTATTATGGAATAAAATTTAATAATTTATTAGATTACGAGATATCTGGAATTCATTAGGCTTGAAATGACTGGGGCTCTCCAGGTTTTATAAAGAACCCATTTGCATCTACAAGTTATACTGATAATATAAGATGTCTATATTAAATGGGTTTCTATATGTGGTATTTAACTATCATTTGAATGGCCTTGATGGTAATGGTTTTCATGTGCCTCAATCATTTTGTTCAATAATTAATCATTTCATTCATTGTTATTCTAGTAATTATTATTATTATTACATAATATTAAATTTTTTAGATATATGGATTCAATTAAATTTATGTTTCTTAATTAAATAGAACATGATTCAATTATTTACCCCTTCATATTAATTATTCATAAACAATTTATATGAATTTCATGTGTCAATCCATTATTTTCCATTAAATGTTGATTTACTCTTTTCAATTCAGTATTCCATCAACATCAAATAAAATTAATTTGCATTTTAGATCATCCTTTTATTTGGTCAATTTAATCTATGTTTTTGTAGATGATATTTGTTATTTTCTTAAAGGATGAAAAATATTTTCCATTGTTAGATTTTATGTATTAATAATATAGAAAGGTTTCCATTTTTGTATCTATTTCATCGAAACTACCAAACTGAATAGTCATTCAATATGTTTTTCCTAATAGTGATGTCATTATAAAAAAATAATCCTTGGGATTCCGGATTCTAGTTTCAGAAAATTACTTATAATATCAACCATTCCTCAAAAACAATATCAAAATATATCACACTACATAAGAAGTATCGAAGGAATTAAACCATGTTTCTCAAAATCATTTTATTAGAAAATCCAAAATATTCATTCTTAAATATTATCATAGTAACATGTGATAGTACTTATAATCCCTATAATTTAATTAAATTCGATTATATGTTAATGTTGTTAAACAAGAATAATAATTCAAAACATGAAATATTATTCATAACAAAAGATTTATCATAAGAGAACACCTGTAAAATAATTTCATTTTTCCAAAATTATTATTTCAATTTATCAATTAAACCATACAATGCATTAATAAAAATAATGTTTCAACTTGAACAAGATTTCTAATTATAATTTTCATGTATTGTGATTTTTAAATATAATTATTGTATCTATAATATATCATGAAAATTAACACTATAGTCAGTGATTACTTATTTCTATCCCATGAATAAATTTATAATATTCAAAATAACAATATAATAAAAAATTATTTATTTTCTTCTTTTAATAGTCAACTTTATTATCAATCATTATTGTCTACCTCATTTTGATAATGTACTAAATACATTTATAAAATTATAATTCATAGTATCAAATAATTGTTTTTCACCATGGAATTATATATTTAAAATTCAAACTATATAAATAAATATATTAAATTTTCTCCAATAGATATTTGTCAAAATTAATTTCAATTCATGAAAAATTATTTTTTCATCCACAAAAGTTAATAGAATGTATTTTATCTTCCACAATTATAATTTTCATATTAACATTAAATATTTTCTCGTGTGATTATTTTCAATATTATTATCTTATTATGCTTAAAAGAATTCATCTAAATAGTTGAATATAAATTATTATAACACCAATTTTCCATAGTATAAATTAAGGAGAATTTATAGACCCCCTAACATGTTGTATAAATATATGAGTGAATAAATAAGTAACTTGAAGTTGAGTAATTTTATTTTCCTCAAATAAGAGGATGATATCCAAGGGCATCAAAAAACAGTCACCAAAGGAAGTTGTGAAAAATAATACCTCAAAAAAATTTCATTTTGGTTCACTTAATCCGTCATATAAAGTCTCAACACCCATATTTTTTCCTATTGTGTAAATCAGAGGTCTACTCGATTGTTGGAGAATAAATCAATTAAAATGGTGTTAAAAAACAAATAAACGCAATCAATACACAAATATTGTTATATGATTCATTAATCCTTATAAATTACTAATATCCACATGGGTTGAAAACCATTTAAATCAATTCAATCATTTATGATTGGACTAATTATTTCTAAATTTGACAGGTAAGGCATTTTCATGGTCTTGGTGGTTCTTAAAAATGATTTCCTAAAAAAGATTCCCCTCCAATATGGTGCTCCAACAGAATCCATTTTTTCCATTCCATGGACTCCATAATGGATTGGATAATCATTTTGGCCACAAATGTTTTGGTGACATACCCTACAAGCACACTCCCAACACTAAACCAATCTAACTTATTATAGCTTGGTTGTTTCATAATCCTAGCCTCAAAACTGATTGGAAAATGTTTTCTAAATACATTTTCCAGACTATGGTGCACCAATACTATATTAAAACCACATAAATTACACAACCATAAACTCATGTAGGTTTTGTTTATCATTATAAGGGGGAAAACTATTTAAAACACTATTTATCACTACGAATCCGCATGAAACCACATCTGGAAGGACTACAATATCCAGATCCATTGACAAAAATATTATATATTTATTTTTTATAAAACACTACAATGTAATTAAAAAATTTAATGTTTAATAATATAAAAATAACTAATCGTAAAAAATATTACATTAATTTATTAGATAATGTGCAAATTATCAACACAATTAAAGGAATTTTATTTTTCCAAGACATTACCTTAAAAAAACATAATTAATGAAAACAAACCTGGAATCTCAAATCATATGTAGTTTTATAAGTGTAATATGAAATTTCAAAAATCAAAGTTGTGCAAAATATTTTGTTTTTATGGAAATCAAAATATTCAAGATGTATGTTGGATTACAACATTAAATCTAATAATCCATGTGAATGTAGATATTATATAATAAATAAATTTAATATAATTTTTTAATGAAAATAATGAATCAAGGAAATAATTTTATATAATTTATTATAAAAAATATCGAATTGATCAAAACATAACTATAATTATGGTCAATAATGAACAACCAATGATAATAAGTATTGTACTAGAATCAAAAAAAATTAATATATATATAAATAATTTTAAGAATTTTCATTTTTAAATCTGATCATGATCACTATGTATTATCCCACTCTATAATGAATATATGATCCCTCAAACCATGTATAGTTGTTTGTCAAAAAATATGATTTATCTAACAATACTACTTATGTATGTTTAATATCTTTATTGGTTATTTCAAGTTGTTATCAAACAAAAATTATTGAATTAAAAAATAGAAAAATTTTAGTTTGAGGAAATAGACAATGTCAGTACTCATTAAAAAATATATCAACGAATCTGAATTCATACATATCATTTGGAATCTTCTCATATTGGAAAACATATTTCTGTGTGGTGTTGGGTTTCTGGACTCCTCTTACCAAAGAATGTAGGGCCTATATATTTTATGTGTCAGACAACATCCATGCATCAATTTAAATTTAAAGTTTTCTATATAATAATATATAATTTTAAATCCCAATGAATCCTAAAACCCATAAAAATTATATTTAAAAATATACATGGGGTGAAAAAGTTCAACATTTCTAGAATTTCAAACAATACATTAGTACATCAGATGTTGTAAAGGAATATTATTTTACTACGAAGGTTATCATGATATTTGGTGAGGATATTAACATATTATTAGTAATTAAACTCTAATATGATTCGAATAGAGTAATTTATCTATACATGGAGTCTTGGTATCACGATATTAACAAAAACATCTATACATGGTAATATTATTAACACACAAGGTGAAACGGTTCTCATCAAGGACATTAATTGAGAAATTTATCTAGAATAAACACCATTATACGTAGACTACCAGATACATTATTAAAATTTAATTTTTATATGTTTTTAGATGTCCAATCATGAATTTAATTACATAAATTTATTCACATATGTCATTAAATCATATAGACCACATTACTAATTGGATAGTTTTCATGTATATTTGATTATTTTACAAGTTGTTCATCGACTAGTTTCCTTATATTTTATGATTTCATGAGGATTTATGTTATATTTTGACCATTTTAAAAATATATTAATTAATAAATTAGATCCTTTAGTCTAAAATTAATTCGTCTATATGATAATGGCATTCCATAAAAATTTGAGGCCATTTTTAATGATTCAAACATGTTATGATTATTTTTAATTTGATATAAATGTAATAAAGAAAATTTTTATACATTCCCGCCACAATGTATGTCATATTTAGTTTTGGTCTATTCATACACAAGTATAATTAAACAATGATCATTTTCCAATTATTTCTGAGTAATATAAGGTCGTTTTTGGGGATGTAATCTTTTAACTCATTTTTTATCCTTTAAAATAAAAAACAAAATATTAGTCATTCAAATAAAACCACATGATAAATTGATGTTCTTATATTCTAACATTTTTTAATGTAAATTATGTTAATTTTTCTATGATTTAATTACTATATGTGGTTGTTTTCTAATATTTTAATGTGAAAACATTTTTCAACCCTTGTAATGATTTGAAATATTTTAAATATTATTCATTGATACAATCAGTATATTATTATGAAATATCATGCTCGAGGAGGCTTGTAATTGAAAAAATAAAATTATTAAATATTTTATATTATGCATAGATATTTTTTCTCTACCTAATGTTTTAACTCATAAATTAGTTTGAGATCAAAAATTTTTATTCACCATTTGATCTAGAACACATGATATCCTCTAAGAATGATTTAACATGTATGGGCTCCATGTGTCTAACTTTTTTATCGTAAAGTAGGGAATAATAATAAATATTATATTTAATTTTTTAAATTATTATAATTACAAATAACAATTACCCCCACCCCCCTCAATAAAAATGATTTTTAAAAATCCATCATAATTGGTTCATAACGATAGATATTGAGAGGGGGTCATTTGGAGTACCATTTCTATAAAATCATTAATGGATCATGGATTTAATATAAGTATGAATATGATATTATGAATATCACTGGCAATTGTGATGTGGAACCGTTCTTAATTTGCGACTGATTAAAACCTGAGGTTTTGTGATGTTTGTTCATTGGATTAATCGTTATTTTTAATTCATGATGAATGTGAATAAATTAAATAAATAGATTGATTCATG
The DNA here is from genome assembly GCA_963277665.1 of Viscum album. Lineage (NCBI taxonomy): Eukaryota > Viridiplantae > Streptophyta > Magnoliopsida > Santalales > Viscaceae > Viscum > Viscum album. The sequence goes on along the minus strand of OY728147.1, from coordinate 558,570,158 downwards.
GTTCTAGTAGGTTTGATGGTGTGGTATTGTATTCTTAGTATTTAGGTATTGGTGATATTTGATTATTTATTGTTCGTAATTTGTAAACAATTATAATATAAATGAATCCATTCCACCTTTATCAATAGTTGAGTTTTGTTCCTCCTTTCTTCCTCCACAAATTCTATTGATTTTCATCATTGGTATTTTCATTGACTAATTGATGATAACTGAATTTTCATTCTATGAAACAGAAGCACATTATTGTAGGTTATTGTTTATAATTTACAGATTGATAAAGGTGCATTATCTATGATTGATGATTAAAGGTTCTTAATTATTATAAATGGATTTCCCTATTTAAGGTGTTGGTGTTCAGAGATTTCATTGGGTTTTAGATGTCAATTAATTATGGGTTTGGACAGATGAAATTTCTAAACTGGAATTAGATAAGTTCAATAAAACTAGATAATATATTTTATGGTGTTATTGGTTAATGGATAAATGGTAGCTGTGTGAGATGATAATAGGGGATGGATCATGATTTCATGAAAAATCAAGTTTATACATCATTTAGTATAGAAAATGATTTATGTATATTCCCAGGTTTTATTTCTATGAGTCATATAAGTGGAAACATACCACAGTATATGTGATAATATTCTCATGTTGAGTTAGAGGAGGATGGAATATTAGTCTATGCACATGGGTTATATGTGAATGAACATGGAAAGTCACAGATGTTAGAATAAAATTCATTATCATGACCTAGTACATGAACAGCGACATGTACACAACCTGAGAAGAATACATGGGCTCAAACCAAAATTATTGGTCACATGCTACAATACATAGACGTGAGAAGGTGTCATAATCGATGTTTCATCAAAACCATTGACCGAAGTGTGTCCTAAATGTTTACTCCATGTATATGGAGAATGATATACCTCTTGAGATTAATTCAAATGTAAAGACCCTAATGAAAAGAACAAATTTCATGCAATCCATGAACACTACATGTAGTTTATCCTGGGAAAGTTGAGGCCCTATGGATCTTCATTATTTACATGTATTATTTAGAAATGTTTACATGGTTTCTCCCCATGAGTGTAACATGATTAAGTACATCCTAAACAAATAATATGATCCCTTCAATGGGATTAGTCTCACATAGAGATGATGAATCAATCGTTGTGACTTATATTGTGATCCTCTATAATTTATTCATCATCTCTTGGTGGGGTTTGAGGAATCATTGTGATCAACTTATACAGGTGTATGATTCTCAGAATAGGTTTTTACTCCATTTATGGTCTTTTATATCCAATATACCCTATGTTATATCCCATATATATGTATTTCTATTTTTACATTCATAGTGGGTAGTTCATCATGTTGAGGCCCAATGTGAATGACGTATCATATTAGCACCATCAATGATCTTATGGATCATGAGATATGATCCCACAAGATGAGAATTACCTTGAATCCTCATGTATAATACTACGCTGACAATATGGTTGAGACAAACTTTTGAATTATTTACTATCAATATAGATATTCATTTTTTCTTTGTCTCATATTCTGATAGATATATCATTATGATGATGAGGTTGCTACTCCCTTGATCCATTATTCCTGGTTATTTATAGGTCTCATACAGGATATTGATATACATATCCCTACATTATCTCACCTTGAATGATTAATTTCTTATACAGAAAAGATTCATTTTGATGGATTCCTAGGGGGACCATGACTTGGTGGAGTATAGTTGAGCTTCATAAAAAATTACTCATAGTAGGATTTTTATTTTCTTATAGTTCAATTCTTTTACCATGTTGGTCTCTTTTTCCATTTTTTAGTCATGTATTATTCACTTAATTCATTCTCATAATGTTTGAATAAATTAATGTGTTATAGATGTTATGTATGAATTATTGTAATTTTTTTTACTTTTTATATTATATAGATATTTGGGGATGTGTGTTAGTGTACATGTAGTTAGGCTATGGCCTCCATTGTGTCTGATATTTCAACATGGTTCTTGTCTCATGACCTTGTTATATTATAGGAGGGATTGGTGTAAAACCCCCAACATAGCACATTCAAGACATTCAATAATGGTTTTTATGAGGATAAAGCAATATTGAACCAACGTTCATCATAAGAATACTTTTTTGAGATATCCATGTTATGTGTTTTTTCTGAGATCTAGAAAATATATTTAAAATATTTCATGTTTGGATATAATACAAGGGAGTCATGTTTTATTATGGTGTTTGACATATTCATTAAATATGACTCTTATAACCTGAATTCATAATCATATAATTTAGTCACTATTAATAGGTAAAACATAGTATCATGAATCATAATGTAAGGGGTTGTGGATTTTATATTCTCCCTGATTCATGTCCCATAGTATACTCTCTCTCTGATCATGGAATGACTTTATTATTTTAGGATGCCTCCATGATTACAGTACATAATAATTACATATAATTGAAAAAATTATGATCATTATTTTGATTAGTATTTAGTATATGTTCATGTTCCAAAGATGATACCTCTGGTTTGTTTCTAGTCCTGAAATAACCTGTTTAGAGGAAGCATTTAACAGATGTACTGGAAAATGATGGGTATTTTCAATCTTCACATTTAGAATATTGTGGTAGGGTACTCCAAATTTTTTGTTATATTTATTTTATAAGGATATATTTGACTATCTATATGTAGTTACATGATTTTTATGCATTTTGATGACACCCATTAATTAAATATCAGTCATAGAGAGGAGTCTTCTACCATGATTTTTAAGGAGAAAGTGGAGTAATGATACTATGATGTGATGTGAGAAAAATATATCTCTTATAATTATTTCAAGAATCACATTAGGGTTTATTTATATCAATCCATGTTTAGAGTGATATGTTTCAAGGTTCTTCCACATTCTCAACATGGAGAGATGATCATAAAAGAGAGGTCGTCGAGTTTCAAAAACATCTCATGAAACTATATCGATGTGGTTTAAGATACATTATTACAAAATAGATCTTCAAGAATAAATTTTTATGATATTTCATCGATATAGTGTTATCTATTTTCATTCCTATCTATGAGTATGATTTACTGTGGGATTTTGTGGTGGATAGATTTATTGATGAGTAGATACCGACACGTGGCAATAGTAGTGAGAATACATGATATGAGACATCAAAATTTGGTTACTAAATGTAAAAGGGAATTCAAGAATAAGATAAGATATATGATATGATCTAAAGATAGATACCCTATGATTTATGGATCTCAAGATCATTACAGTCAACATAATGAAATTAAGCATCTCTCTTGAGATGGTCGGGACCATATCACATGGGATTTCCCAAAACAAAAGTGAAGATGAAAGATAGATGGTATATATAATTCATAAGATGAATCATTGGTAGGATTGCTGAGGTATTCACTTTTTCTGATATAGAAGAGGATCATGGAAAGCATTAGAGGTGTAATATGTTTCAGATTTTTTCCACCATCACCCCTAGGTTTTCCTTTATAGGATCATAGAGATGGTGTATTGGAATAATGATATATCTATATAGTGGTGTTTTATTACCATGATTCCCATGGGGTGATTATATTTATTATAATTATTTACTGTAATTTATCTATAGTAGTTTTATAATTAGATGTGGGAGACTATTTTCATCCCACTTCTTTTATTTAGGGTTTTGAGATTCTAGTATGTCCCATGGATTGAGAATTTCACTTGGAGACTCCAACATGAGAGGATTTAGTAATCACAAGCAACTTCTTGAAGCTGTGAACTATTTCTTGGTGTCCAGATATATTTATGGGAAATATATTTTCATTGAATATCCCATACAACATAATATTAAGTATGAAATGAATATATAAAATCATTCCCATATTGACTATTTTAGGTAGAGGATGTGGTTTGTCTATAATTAATGAATGAGTTTTTCTGTCTTGAGTTAGAAAGATTCCATGGAAACATATCATGATCTCATACATAGAAGTATATTGCTTACTATTCATTATATATATATATATATATTATCATTGTAGTGGTATATTTAATGGTCTCTTACCATACTATAATGGTGGGGGATTTTGAGTATTCTTTTATGACATGTCATGATTACCTCCACATCAATAGACTGAATTCATCATATAATTAAACTTAAAGAATAGCCAGTTATTATTTACAGTATATCATATGGATCTCATAGAGGTTCATGAGTTGAAATTATATTTGGAGGACATGTAATGGATGGGCTTAATCATTCCAAATTTCTCACCCAGGCCAGCCCTAATGGTGTTCTCCATGAAAGTAGATTTCATCATGAGTATGTGATTGAATATTAATTTCTCAATCCTAGTTAATTAGAATAATAAATATTCACTATAGAGGATCACTACAATATTAAACCAGTAGAGATTGGTGGGATAGTTCCGAATGATTGACATCATATTAGGCTATCAACATCTCTATGATCTATATAAGGATATACAAAATATTATATTATGATAAAAAAAATGGTCACTACAAGTACATGGTGGGTATTTTTGGAATGATTAATTCTAATTCAATGTTTATGGTACTCCAGAACTAGTTCTTTTATCCTTTATTAGAAAATATTATTTTCTTCTCTATTCTGACATCCATTTGTATTCAGTGTCTATTGAGGAGAACAAAACACACTTGAGATTCATTCTAGACATTGTATAATAAAATAATTATAATGTTCTTCAATAAATGTGCCGTTTTTGGTTTAAAGGGGAATATATTCTAGTATATGTCATTCAAATTGAGGGTGTAGTTGATTACCCATATAAGTTCTATTTAATGTAATCATGGGATCCACTTAATAGGATGATGATGATGTGGATCATCCATGGTTTCAATGATACTATATGATCTTTGTACATGATTTATATATGATATAAGTGATTTTAACTACATTTTTCTAAAAGTATAAGCCCATTTTTTGACAGAGGATACAATATGGTTTTTAGTATTTGATGATGATGTTGATTATAATTAATATATTGGGATTTCTAGAGGGTGATTTGAGTATGTCGTGTTTTTAATTCATATTGGACGGGTCTGGGATGTGTTCTCTTGTAGAGGTCTGTGGTGATTTCATATAGGTCATGAAAGTTGTGACCACACTATAATAAATATTATTCCCTTGATCTAGAGATGGTAATATTTGAATTCTCATGGATTATATAAAGATACCACCTAATTGGTAATATTTTTTCCACCAAATAAAACAAAGGAGTCTCATGTATATATTCTCATATAGGGCTACAAAATTGATGTAGAGGTAGTGGTTATTGTTACTCTATGATTATGAAATCACAATATTATATACTACATGGTAGGGGAATGTGGAGGTTTATCCTCCTATTAGGAAAAAGGAATCACAGTTGCTGACTGATTGTTTTAGATAAGATAGCCTTTTTTTAGTTGACCATAGTGGATGGGAATAGTGAAACATACATACAGTTGATAGTTTGTATCCTAATATTTATACAACTGTTTTAGGAAACTCATCATATAGATAGAGACTATAAAGGAATTAATGTTTAAATGTTAAATAGATTTTCTCTTGATGGATATTTTGAAGCTAGTGAGAATGGCATTATTTTCAATGGATTGACAATGGTACCCGTGAAATACCATAATGAATAAATGAGGGAGTTTCAAAAAACCCCCATGGCGGGGAATCCATTTGTGTAATTTATTAAATATGACCTCTAACACAAATTCTATAGGCCAACAATAATGAAATGTGTGATAAAGTTTGACTCTTAATGAATCATTTTTACGAGGATGAAGGATGTGAACCTAGTTCTAGTAGGGTTTTCTCAACTCTTTTAGTATGCATGGTGGAAATGGGAAATAATATCTATAAAATTCATAACATGGATATGATGATCATTTATAATACATGATTCCATCTTGGTGATTGTATACATACTCACCAATTTTGAATATTTCATAGATATATAAGAAAAGGTTTTAGTATAGGAATAATGAATCCATTGCATGTATGAGATAGTAAAACTTCTTGTATTTTCATTGAAAATTTTTTCTCACTGTTATAAATTCTTCCATTTGGGATAATTTAGATGATTAGATGAGGTATTTGGGACATCTTTGCATTATCATATTCTATTGCACCCATAAATTGACATCTAGACATATATGACCATTTTGGCTTTGGGGGACAGGTAATGTGCATGCATGTTGGACTTAAGCTATATGTGGAATGATCAAATACCCTTGTTGGGTATTTAATAAATTAATATTTATCATTCCATTATCAGTATGACTCAATTTTATACCTTTATGGGAAACCATACAGGTCCCCACAATCGTGGAATTATAAGGGGAGTAAGTACTCATGGAACATAGTAGGTATGAACAATGATAGAGAAGTTATATAACATTCATGAGATGTTGAGTAATACCGAGATCTATCATATTTTATATGTTTTCCAATGACTGGGAGTTTGGAGTTCTTGGATAGATAATATTTTTTCTTGAAGGTTTCACCATGATTTGGATTTGGATATTTTTCTTATGTGGTGTGTTATCTATAAGATTCAATGGTTCATTTCAGATAAAATATACGTAAAGTTATGTGGAATACCACTTGGACCTACATCTGTAGTTATAATGGTTACATGAGGTAAACCACATATAAAAAATGAGGAGTTTTTTGAATTAAATTTCTCTTGTTATCAGTATGGTAGACCTGGACAAGGAAGAGATGAATTCCTTTTTAGAGTATCAAATTGAGATTGGGGATCTACAATAGATTAACCTTATTTGGTGAGTGATTTAAAATTTGTGTGTCTTATGGATTCATGAGAAAAATTAGTAGATAAACTATAAATGGGAGAACATATGTGATCCTTGTTCACTATTATTATAAAATTAGTATTAGTTCATGTTTGGGTGAATGTATTTAAGGTGGTGAGAATTTAATGAAAATATATTTTCTTTATAATATAATTATAATATATTAAATAATATTTTTTGGGGGATAAGAAATGAGATTTCAATGCATTATAAGGACTAATAAGTCTCACTATTGAATTAAAATCAATTTTTAATATATTAAATGGTGACCATTTTTTCTTCAAAAATTATTGTACTAACTCCTAAATAGACAATATAATTGGAAACATGGGACTAATATTAATTTAGTTCCATGACTTTTAACCTAATAGTGAGTTAATAATCCTATCCATTAGGTATTTTTATTCAGCGTCACCTTGGGGGAAGAAACGCTAAATAAATTATTCATATTATTTAATTATTATATTTATGCCCATGACTAAACCCTCATATATTTAGATTCTCCTAGAAAAAACCCCTAGTGTTATACAATTAATAGCAGGATAATTAAGATTAGTCACTAAGGGCATTCTTGACACGATCAATATCATATAATGGATTGGAAATCAGTGTACCAATTAGAGCTTGGGAATCACAATAGGGACTAAGATTTGAAATCATCCTTTATTAGTGGTTGCTCTATATCAATATTAGGGTTATTATTTTTTAATTGACTTAATAGTAATTTTCTTTCCAATGTAGAACAAAAACCAATTCCTCTATAAAATTTATTTATCATTCGATCATGGTTGCAGGTGTGGGATTATTATAATGGGATTTTGGGATTGATGATATTTTATAATTTTTTATTTTATATTCATGCATCTTTCTAATGAAAAATAATTGATGGTAATTAGAGAAATTATTTTGTTTCATTAATCATTTAAAATTCATTGATTTATTCCATTATTCATCGTACAATCACTATCATTATTTTCTTCACATGATTTTTCATACTATTATTGTTGTAAAAACATTGCACTTTTCTTTATTGGTAAAATGAATCATCACCACATTATTGAGTTTGTGATTTAATAATAGAGGATGGTGTTATGACAATGGTGGATGATCATGTGTAAATCATGATCAGAATTCTTCTTCCCCATTTACAGGTTCGGTATGTGACTACAACATCTTGATACATGATTTGATTCATGAGTAGTTTTGATGGTTGGAATATAACTACCAAAAATGTCATAGTTCAATCAATATAAATCACTGATTTGTGGAAAAAATTGTGTTTGGATCTACAACATATTCATCAGTGAAATAGGCATGAACATTGTTGATTTATTAGAAATTATTGATGAAATTCCGTGTAATATGATGAATAAACAATGTGTGGTCTCCTATTGTAGTGATATGGTTTTCACACAGTGAAAAATATATTAAATCATGTGATTGGATTCACATGACATGTGACTTGATTCTAGTGACTTTTCATTTAACCATGGGGTATATGGGCATGAACATATCTAAGAACACATACACGACCACATTATTTGAGAATGGATGGGTAATTGAAAATGGCCATGTACAGGGTCATGTGTATAGTACACGAGCATGTCCCGATGTATAGGGGCACTTGACTGAGTAAAAAGACCCATGAAGGCATAATATTCTATATTCTATCCCGAAATAAAAATTATTTGAACTGAAAAATTAAATTACATTTATATGAAGATGGTCATTCTATGAGACATTATGTGATTCGGGAAGACCCAAGGAATAATATTCATGTAGTATACATACAATACATGTTGAGTAATTTCTATAGGGATGGTTGAGTACCAATGAATTGTCAGTTTAGAACTACTTAAATTGGGGTTGTTTGCATAGTTTATCCCATGAAGGTACAATGATAAATAATTTTTTTAAATTATGTATTCGCATATATTTGATTCTCCATATATATATTGCAAGAATCCCAATGCATGATCAGATATATGATCACTAATCATTTAATAATATTCGATATGTTTTGTTTGAGGAAAAATCATGAAAGAAATACAGTCTGGTATGATCCTAGAATGAGAATGTAAATCTAGTAAGATTTTGGTTTTCCCCAAAATACCTCCCCTATCTGTTTATTTAGAACCATAGAGTTCCATTCGGTACTTCATCATGTCAGGTTCATATGAGAACAATCACACAAATGGGTTCTATTAGTGATAACAAGGAACATCGACTGGGATCTCCCAAATGATTATTACCTCCAATACATAATTAAAATCTTTATATGGAAGTATGGATGAGTCCTCATTAAAACATGGTAACTATCATGTTAATATCCATGTTTTTATTATTTCAATGAATCTTATTTTTATAGACATAACTTCATGGTGATGAGTTGTATACTGTCTTGATTTTTAAGTATGGTGATAGTGGGGTCTCCTACTTGTTATTATTATACTCCCATAGAAAGACCAATATTCAAACAATATTTTAAATTTTATAGAATTCCCCTCTTTATGGTGTGTGCCTTTCTTTATCTTTCAGTATTATATGTGTATTTAAAGAGATATGTATTTGTACAAGTAATTAGAACAATTAATCCTATAGTTACCTCAGTAATGATTTAATATATATATATTTATTAATATTTTTTTAATATATATTTATTAAAATATACACTATGTTCAATAGATTATATGATAAATTCTGATTTATGTTAATTTTTTTTCCAAAAAATATATTTTTTTCCACCTTTTGATGTTGTTATTGTTTTAAATATGGATTTTGAAACTTTTATAAATTATATTTGACAAAATATTATCATTTTTGAAATATAAATTTTGAAATATTTTTTTGAATCATTTTTGGTTATTATTCTAAAAGTTTTCATATTTTGATGAATAGTGAAATATACTATATTTAAATTGGAAACTAATATTTTCATTAGATTTTTTCTTATGTAAAATTATAGTTTAATTATTTTTATGTATTATTATATCATTAATTTATTATATAGTACATTTTATTTCATTGGAATCAATTTCACATTGTAATTGAATATAAAAACATTGTATGCTTTGTATTTGTTTTACATTAATTTTTTTTCTCATTCCATCAACAAGATTAATTTTTATTTAATTAATAAAATCTAATTGATGTCAATTTTGAATAATGGATTCATTATTTGGAATCATATTTTATATATTATTTAAATTATCCTCTTTTATTTTTATTATTTTTCTTGATTAAATGACATTTCTCTCACACATTTTTTTCAACAAGTCAAATATTATTTAATATGTTTTTATACTATGGATATCATTGATTATAAATAATCAATATTACTATAATGTGTTTATATACATCATGGTTACTTTTTTAATAATTTTTAGTGACCAAATAATTATCTTCCACGTTAATATAATGACGATGAAATAAATGATTAATTAATCATGCAATCAAATAAATTATATCAAAACTTTTAAATAATATTTTTTTTTCTTAATTAATTTCATCCAAGAATATTATGTTATGATATGACATGTTAGGGATTATTTAATAGTTTTTTAATTTATTTCTTGTTTTTATATTTGAAATCAACTTTTATAAAAAGTGTCAAAATTGATATAATTTATAATTTAGAATATATAATAATTTATTTAATGATTTAAAATTAATTAATATTTATAATTTTGTTAAATTATTGATATATTTCATAACATTTAATTTATTACAATTTTAGTGGACTATTTTCAATTTATATTAATTATATTTGGCCATAATATGTCAACTAAATGATATTAATGTATGAATTAATAATTTTTTAAAAATGCTAAAGACTAAAAAATAATATAAAATTTTATAAATATTCTTGTTTGAAGTTATTTCGAACAATCCTCATAATTTAATATTAATTATCCCTTATATAAAAATTTTTATTTTTAAATTAATTAGTTTTTATTTAATAATTTCATTAATATCAAGACTACCTCTCCCTCTTCCTATAATAGGGGACACATTCATCTATATTCTTCACACCTCAAACTTTATATCAATTTTCCAATATTGGCCCAAAATATTTTTTTAAAACCTCCTCACCATAAGAATATTTTATTTTACCTATAAAACTCATATAAGCGGTGTTGTGTTGCAATTCATTTGAGGTCTTCTAAAGAAGTGGTATCATCTTTACAGATGTGGTTTTATTTTTTTTCTCCACACACTTCATTAACATATAATTCACCATTGTGAAATAATAGATCAATTATCTTTAATATACTTGTAATTTTTTATGTAAATATCATCAAATAAATACATATCATTTTTATTAAATGGGAAATTTATTGATCATTCATGTATACAATAGACTAATACATCATGTACTAGTAAAAAAATTATCCATAATAATTTCTCCAGACACTTTATCTTGGTGTTGATAATGTTTATATGTGATATTAGTAAAATACATATAATTATTAAATAATAATATATCATTAATGTTATTTTATTTACACCCACATAATAATGATAACATAGATCATGCGTACCAGTGAACTGTAACCTCCACTAAGTGACGTGATTCGTTTTTTGATCACCAAAACACAAGGATGATATATATAAGTATAATCAAATGATTAATATAAAATTTAAAATATTCTTATATTTTTTTAACGTAAAAAAAATACATATCATCTTTCAATTATGACCAACAAAATATTTAAATCTTACTCATACGCACGTACGACCTTCAATCTTCATTATTATAATGTTGTTCATTTTTTATTACCTTAAATAAATTATTTTCTTTAAAACTATATTTGAAATATAAAATTGATTGTTATATCATTAATATTTTTCTATATATTATGGACTTAAAACCACATAGACTTTTGACACCATATCATAGTCATTATAGACTCAATTAATCTATATAGTCACAACATCTAACATGATATTACAATATTAAGTAATAATTATAAAATTGTAATAGGTAATAAAAATAACTAATTAATTTAAATAAATATCATAATTTATTTATTCATTAAGATAAATATTAAAATTGATGATATGAACTCACGTTAATATACTTTCTTTTAAAATCCCAATTTAATGTTCATTTTTAAATATTTTTAACAAACATCAAACAAATGTTTTTTATCTTATATTAAATGAATGAATTATACCAAAGTGATGATGAATTATTACTTTAATGTTTTATTTATATTTATAAATAGTTCATTTTGAAGAAAATTGTATAATAATTATAGTTGTGGTTTTTATATAATAATAGTGAGGTTTAAAAAAAATTGTATGTTGATAACTGAATGTGTTTTGCTAATGGTTTTAAATTATTTTTAATACGTTTTGTTGAAGATATGATGTTGAGAAATTTTGTGTTTTGGGTTCAGACCAATATATCTCTTGATATGACTGTTTGATCACCATTATAGATTAACATATGTTTGGCAGATGAAAATATTGCTCAAGATATGATGTGCGTGCCACATTACAAATATCTATTGCATTCTTTATTCTATAGAGATTAGTGGATAGTAGGGATATTATATTTGTAAAGGTGAATGTTTTAGTGGTATATTAGTGATTTCACAATGAAACAAACAAGATTTCTCTCAGCATTATAATGATTTTTTACGAAATTGGTTTTAATGGTATTTCATATTTTCAATGGACAAACGATTTCCCACTTTTATACCTTAATATGATTTGTGTTGTAATCCCATGTATTAAAATTATTTTCATAGGAAATAAAACATAACATAGACAAGGATGAGATCAAAGTAAAAATTTTGGGTTTGGATCAAGAAAAGAATCCATGTCTTATTATAAAAGTTTTATATTTTTGAATAATAAGCTTTGGTTTTAGTAGAATCAAATTTTAATAATTGTGGGATGTTATTTATGAAGGATGGCCTAATTATATATAACTATAAACCCATAGAGATACTCAATGAGAAATAATTTAAATACTTAACATAAACTGATATTTATGTAATGTTTAGTTTATAGTACTTCTAGTTGGTATCAATGTTCACTTTAGCCAACATTTTGGGTTTGTATTTTTAAAAGAATATGCATAAAGGATTATTTATAGTTATGTTTAAATGATATATAATTTGATGATATAGATGTGTAACTGTATAATAAATGTCTATTCAAAATGGTTTTCTATTTATGAAAAAGTTTGGATGTAGTGGGAAGGCATCAAATGTAAATCATCCATCTAAATCAGCATCTCAAGACAGTTAGAAACATAGTTAAACAGTTTTTTCTATAATAGATCTGTACAAAAATGATATAACTGGTAGTGGCATTTATGAAAAATACTGATAAGATCAATCATATAGTAAAGTGTTTATAATGGAGAATTTAATGGAATAACATCCTCTATTATTGTGCGGAACCTCAAATCAAGTAGTATATAAAAAATGTATCAACACTATTGAAATGATATTTTAATTCATAGGATATTTGGAATTAAAAATTTAACACTATATATTAATCATTTTGAAGGTGATGCCAGTAAATAATGGTCTATTGTTAAGAATACCATATAATAATGTGATTTTCACAATCTATAATGGGATGATTTTATGAGTCATCCTCTAGAGAAATATTTTCTTAACATTTTCCTACATAGAATGGAGAAACAATTCATTGAATTGAGAAAAAAAATATGATAATTATTTGGATATGTATGAATCCAATTCGACAAGACTAGCCATATAATATTATATTTTATTCATGTTTTTTTTGAAAAATTCAATGATTTTACACTTTTTTGAAACCATTTTTACACTGTGCCTTTGGATACAATGGAGTTCTAAATCCATGAGAAAATTGTTTGTAATGTTGGAAATGATGAGATAGATTTTTGACATGAATTTCACTCATGATGAGAAGAATAATAAGTGTTAAGGTATGTATTAAATGGATAATTAATCATCCCATAAATATGTAGGTATGAATATCAAATTGCCTTTTTGTGAAAAGAGTGGTTAAAATAATATTGGACACTTATTTGTATCTTATTGAAAGATCTATTGATTAATAAAGTTTGAATAAATGTCTTTTGAGTGTTTGGAAATTTATTAGACGAATATCATTAATCTTATTATGATATTCTTTAACTGTAAAGATCTTGGAGATTTTTCTAATGCCTGTCCAATGATAGGTAGTTAGGTGGAAAATAAAGAATAATGGAAAATGAAGGGTGTCTAAAAATCTTTATCAACTAATTCTATTGATGTTGACACACAATAAAATTTTCTATCTAGTGCATTGTTGTTTATAAATATTTCCCCTTTATGTTGATTGATTCTTGGTCTACACATTACTTTGTTTCGGAGAAAGTATCATGTATTTTTTAAATTCCACATCAAAAATTTAAACCAATACATTAAGTAATAATACTTATTAGATATATTATGAAATTTCTAAATTTTCATAATCATTAATTCATTTTTTTTGTAGTATATTACATGAAAACCATATCATTTTCACTATAGTTTAGTTTTTCATTTTTCTATGCATGTATTTTCCTTCTATAAACAATTCAATGATATATTTTAGATATAAGAATGTTTATTTTTGGATATATATTTTTTTTATGTACATGAATGGACTCATGGAATTTACAAAAAATATGAATGATGATAAGCTGTTAAAATATGATAATGAATGTTATCATGAACATATTTTTTTAAAAAAATTATTTATTCAGAATAATTATGTTCTAGTGGTAACTGTGTATCTTGAAGTCATTAATAATCAGTCCTCTATAATTATAACTGATTGGGATACTGTATTTTCTATCGTCTTCCTTTATGATTCTACGTTCATTTATAAATCCCATTTTCGAATGGATCAAATGGATGTTTTATATTTGAATAATAAATTTCATAAGTGATTATATAATGATATCATCAAAACTGGCAAATAATCGTGAGGCACACCATTCATGTTTTTGGAAACAAACCGATTGATAAATGAGACTATGCTATGATAATCATGCTTTGAATAACATCACTGTTAATAAAAAATATCTTTTAAATTATATATATTATTAATTCAATAATCTCTTTGGAGGAATATATTTTTTGAAGGTTGATTTTAGTTTGAGTAAACATTAATTGAAATTAATGGAAGTAGACATTCTGAATACTTCATTTTAAAATAGATATTATAATTATTAATAAGTGGTAATGCCCATTTGATTATCTAATGAACCTACTCCATTTATGAACCTTATGAAAACAATATTTCATGATTTAATTGATAAATTTTGTTTTT
The DNA here is from genome assembly GCA_963277665.1 of Viscum album. Classification (NCBI taxonomy): domain Eukaryota; kingdom Viridiplantae; phylum Streptophyta; class Magnoliopsida; order Santalales; family Viscaceae; genus Viscum; species Viscum album. Next base: position 558,554,977 of record OY728147.1, on the reverse strand, counting down.
TTTTAAAATTAATTCAATTTTGGTATATGATAATAGTAAATATGATAATGAAATACATCTAATGGTTGTTTTGTAACCCTGAAATAAAAATAAACCATAAGGGAAATTAAGAATGTGTGAATTTTGGTTGGAATAAATGACTTTCATTAGTCACATTGTTTATAAATATGTCATTATTATTGATCCTTATAAAAATTATGTTGTTGAAAAAATGGACATGTCCAAAAAATATGATGTAGATATATATTTTTCTTGGTTTACTAAAAAATTAATGTATGTTTGTTGGATATTTTTATTTTTATCCACCACAAAGACAATGTTTACTTGGAATATGTGTAGTTAAACTACAAAACATAATGCGATTGTTGTTTTTATGTATTAAATCTATGAATGGTGAATGATCCAATTATGTCATTACCTTACAGAAATGTTTGATTTTTCATCGGTAATAATTCTTCATCGAAAGGTCCAGGCTATTTCCATATTTTCTATAATTTTTAATTGATTATTCTTCGTTGTATTTTAAACCTCATCGGTTAAATCACCTTAAACATGATTTGTAATTAGTTTATCTATAATAAAAATTTGAGACAACACTTGTATGGAGTAAAATTTTAAATATATTCCAACTATAATTTATTGAAGTACATATTCACTCAAAAACAATTGAATAATAGATGGAGATTATGTCTCAATCTAATCATGGATTATGATTTCTGGGTTATTTAGAATCCTATAAAATAAAACAAATTGGATGATTCATTGATTTAGAAACAATATGAATAATTAAATGTTATATATTTGGAATGTGAATCCTTGATAAATTATTTGATTAATTCTTTTTTCTAATTTCTTGGAGTCGTAAATTCGTATATTTTGTTTTTGGTGTCCGTGAAATCGTCTCTATCAAAAATAATTATGAAATCTCATAAGGAAGCCTGTGAGTTTTATAAAAAGGAATTTTTTTTTTAAAAGTTATGTCTTATAATTTTATTGATGATAAAGATTGTGTTTTGATATTTTCAATGATATTATACAAGCATTATGTTTTACAGTTGAAATTATTTTCGTTATTTGAAGCTCTTAGTTCTCCAATTCAAGCTCATCCATTAATCACAATGATTTATAGAATCCATTGGGAGTATTATTATTGAGAAGGAATGGAAATAGAAATTTTTGACATTTCCTTGAGACATTTTACTTGTCAAAATGTTAAGGAATAATGAATGATTCCAAAGGGGAAGAATAAACATTTTACAATTCCATAGTAGAAATGTAATATTATATAAATTGATTTTGTAGTGGGATAACCAATCACATCTCATAGTAATAATGTTAAATGTGTAATTATAGCTCAAATGACTAAATAATGACATGTGAATCATATTCGAGGTAGTCTGTCACCAGGTCAACATTCTCAAATGTATCTAAAATAGAATGTTGGGCTTCATGGGTTTTCTCTCTCCATTGCAGCTGATCATTATCCCAGGTTCAATTTTAACTTTAGGAAATGCATTAAGATATTGTCGAGTAGAAATTAAATTTTAATACATATTAACCAAATAAATTAGATGTACATTCATAATGAAAAATTATAAACCTGGATGAAATGTTATTATATCGATCAATGGATTACTATGGATATTATGATAAACATCATTTTTTGGTTGAATTGTTAAATTATAATAGTTTTCATTCTATCATACTGATGGCTCAATTTGAATAATTATATGGATGGAAATTTTGATATATATTTTTTCGGATAATGTAGGGGAATGAATATAAATGGGTAAATACTTAGATGTAGTGAATAAATACAATGATATGATAATTCATTGAATCATGATAACAGCTCAGATCAAGAAAAAACATTATGTGGATATCGAGTGGAAGAGTCCATCTTTTGTGGTAGGTGATCATGCCTTTATAATTGTTTCCTCATGCTAATGTGTGAGGTTTTATGGTATGAAAGGAAATATGTGGGTCCTTTTCATTGGACCATATGGATACCTAGGTAAATATGGATCATTTTTTATTGAGTGGATTTTCCCCCATTTATGCACTAGGTAAACAATCTTTTCAAGTCTCATTTTTTAAATTTATATAACGATATATCTCATGTTTTGAGTCCCAAAGGAATATAGTTGGATGAAAAATATATTATAATATTAACATCCATTTTAGGTCCTTGACCATAGAGAGAAGGTTATTTGGAATAAGGGGATTAATCATGTTACGGTATTGTGGAAAACCAATACGGTTGAAGAGGAAACATGGTAATTTAAAAATTTTATAATAGAATGATATCCTCACATATTTAAAATGTTAATACAATTTCGAGGACACAATTAAAAAATGAGGGGATGAATGTGACATACCATGATGTCACGACCGAACATCACTGTGATGAGGAATCAGAAAAAACAACCAGACCCATCATTCTTCAAGTTGAAGTAGAGATAATGAACCTTGTGTCCATCCTTCAATACTACCCAGAGTGGCAAATAACACCAAGGGTAAAGAATATCACATAAAATGGAAGACATTAACATTTTTTTAAATGTATTAAGGGATAATATGGTAAATCCCAATAAAATTAAAATACTAAATTTAAAAGTAATGAAAAAAATCCACTACCATATGAATGTTCAAAATAAACTGATACTAGGTAAAAGAAAACATTGATGAAATGTACCAAAAGAATGAAATGTAGAAAAATCCCTCGAAGCCCATGAAATTAAAGTCTATCATAATTCTTAAGGTCTTACTAGAAACCTGAATGATGTTTTATATACATAGGGTGATTATACTGGTATACATAGTAGGTAAAACAATAATATATTGTTTAGAAGTGGGCATGCATTCTAATTCCCCATTAGAAATTGATATAACCAAAGCACATTTCAAGGAAACTATCCACCAAGACTCACCAAGGCTGACTCCCTAAATAACATAAGTCATGAAATTTAATATTAATAGATCATCGTTTTTTGGTTAACCTCCATAGCTTTCCCACTTATTATTTTGGACATCCTACATGTTAGACATCCACCACCATTCTCACTACAGTCTCAATGAATCCCCAACAACAACTATATAGTCCATAACTACACATACCGACCGTACACACATGGGACACTACAAATATACATTTTCACCCCCAAACACATGGGACCCCACAACCACTTCCACACTTAATGACACATAGGACAAAACAACCATTGTCACACCATTAGAAATCTGCGGCTCAACTCGAAGACAATTTGGAAAAAATCATTCCTGAACACACTAGGGCCAACCACCACAACACACCCTTGTTGAGGAGTCTTGGTCCATAATATACATTATGTCATAACATCCTGCCCAAAGACTCTTAGGATACCTCCGAGTGGGATCATCAAAAAGCTAATAACCATCCACTCCAAAGAGTTCTGAGAAAAATCATCCTCCACTACGGAATGGGGGTGTTTGGAACAATGTGAAAAACATGGGTGGAGTGGTAATAAGATACACAAAAACAAAATTTATACATATAATTAAATAAACACTCTCCCCATTATAATGGTTCACAACCATACACTACCACCTTCATTATTATCCCTACATTCTCAAACACAAAAAAAGCACAACCAAAGCACTACCCATTTCTAGAATACTATCCCCTATTGTACCCATTATCTTTATCATTTCTAAGTGACTGTATTTAAGTATTCCTTCAATAACGGAAATATAATAGGCATAGTCATAATCCATAACAAAACCAGAAGGAAAAAAAGCAAAGCATATATTTAAACACTCATACATGGATCTGTTGTAAATTCACTACAATAAAACGGATCTCTGAGATCCATGTAATTATTGGAACCAAACCAAACACCATCATATGGTCCCACACAACCTAAAATTCAAAACCAATAACTGAACAACAGAATATCTCATCCCATCCATGTCACCCCAGAAGCATCATGTAGAATAACCAGGTGTATTAGATGAACATAACATGTGAGTATTAAGATTTAACCACAACATTTATCAGGTTAGTTCATTTTTTTGTTGAATGAGGTGATCACACAAGGATTTTGATTCATTGGGAATCCATTTAATCGACCAAATTTACATAAATAACCTATTCATATGTTACAAACATTCCATCACATGATTATCCAAAAAAAATAGAGGTTCATTAGTGTGCAAGAAAGGACCACCAATGACCACTATTTTTAGTTGGCAATAATCCCATAAAATTCACAACCTAAAAAAGAAGATAAAATAAATATAGAAACATCGTCAACATGTATACATCGTCTTTCTATAGAGACCATTTATTTTCATTGTTAGGGTTTGGTTTTATCCACATCCTGAGGGGATAATTATCATACACGCCCAGCAAGATACACTTTAATGAAAGAAGAAGACAATCCCTACATGGACGATTATGGATCGATGTTTTATCATCACATTAGAACTGAGGATGCGATAATTTCAGGAAAGGAAACTTGGAGAGCTTCTAAGATGAGATGGAAAGGCTCTAGTAGGGGAACATGATTCATATCTGGAATAAGTATCTATGACGTACTTATAGAATGGAACTGAATTATGAAAATATGATCTCGGTTCATGAAAATTCTGGATCCTAAGGTCAGAGATATGATTCTGAGGTACTTGATATCAAATTGTGGCGTGACCATAATGTTGGGATGTTTCAAAATTCTGTATATTTTTTTATTATTCACCTTATAGATGTTGTAGATAACATATTCAAGTTAATATAAATCATCTAAACAGAGCAAAACCAAATAACAGGGGTGATTCTTGAATGTACAAGGAATGGTGTTTCATGGAGGAAAAGGACAAACGTTTTTGTAACAAAATGGTCGACCAAATCATGGTGGTTTAAAACATCTTTTACTTGCATTTAATGGGTTTTCAGAAACATTCACATCAAAATATACATTATCACTGATGAACTAGAAAGACTCGGGAAACTGGGAAAAAATGACAAATGGTGGGACACCATATGTTGAGACACCATAATGGTTCCCCTATAACAGCGAGACACCTTATGCAGTATCACTGTTTTGGTATACAACCATGACGGTGCCACAATTATTTTTTCGTAGTGACTGGATGTACAGTTTCGGTTGAACTATTTCGAGGGACTGAGTTTTTTCGGAAAAAACCTTAATGAGTCACTGAGTTTCCCAAAGATACCAAAAAACTATAAATTTGGAAAATTAAGGGACCATGAGGTTCTAGACCATTACATTCGATACCTATAAAACGATTATCATCCTTGAAAATCCAATTGTGAGCTCGATGAAATGAGAGGGGTCCAAACAACCACCTATTAAGACACCACTCACCAAAAAACCACCCAAGATTCGTTCGATAACCAGAATAAGGAAAACATCTAATCTTATATAAAACAAGGTCAAGCATTACATTATAGTAATGTACAAAACAACCACAAAACAAACCTCGAAAAATCCCTAGGTATGTGGTATGAATGTGTGCCTCCCTTTCCCTGGTACTCCCCCCGAGCACATCATTCATCAACAACACATGAATTAATGGAATGGTTTTTCAATGAAGAAAATTATTCTCGTAGTGCTTGATCCACACTGGTCCCACCACAAACATTGCATAATCCTTGATATCTAGATCTCTCTAGTCACATAGAAGTGAATCATCATGTAGATACCATGGGTCCTGACACCCATGGATGATATTGAGGACCCTCTATAGTGTTGGTGGTAGCTCCACCTAATATTCCACTTTGCTAACCCGTTAAAACACATAGAAAGGTCATATAAAATGGGGGAAAGCATACTATCACTATCGAACCTCCTATACCCACAATTATTGGATCCCATTAAGAATATGTGTTCCCTAACCTTGAACTCCATGGGTCTCCTCGTATTATCAGTATATGGATTTTTCAAGTCCTGATCCACCTTCATCATCTCATACAGAAGTTGATCCTTTCTCATTGTTCACTGCGCTACCTCTTGACCATTAAATCCTGCTTCCCCAACCACCTTCCAACATATGGGATAACAACAAAGACTTACATACAAGGAATCGAAAGGACCCATGCCAATGGAATAGTGGTATCTATTATTGTAGGCAATCTCTACCAGAGGAAAGTGTCCTAACAATGATTCTATGATGTCTAATACAAATACTCGCATTTTTTCTTCCAATGTTTTGATGGTTCTCTTTATTTACCCATCTATCTAGGGGTGGATAGTAGAGTGAAGGAATATTTCGGTGCGAAAAACATGATGTGATCTCTTCCAGACTCTTGAAGTAAAGCGCATTTCTTGATCTGAAACTATGGACACCAGAACTCCATTTAACCACACCATCTAATCAACGTACATTTGGGATAAGGCATCCATTTCACTCAACTACTTGATTGCTAGGAAGTCAGATGATTTCGACAGCTGTTCTACCACCACCCAGATAGCATCGCAGCCTCCATGAACCCTGGGTAGTCTTGTGATGAAATATATTTATTTTTTTTTCTTACATCCACTATGGGAAATCTAATGGTTGCAACAAAAAACCCAGAACAATGTGCTCAGACATCACCTATTGTCACACAATGCAGATTTTCAAAAACTCTAACACTACATGTTTCACCCTGGGCCATCATAATTGACTCCTCAAGCACCGTTACATCTTGGAAACTCTTGAGTTTATTTCCATGGGGGAGTTATGGAACTCCCAATGAACTCCCTCTCGCATAGTCTCATGGAAAAACCAGTTCCCACATAAAATCTACTAATTCAGACAATCTTCATACCATCCTTCTAGACCATTTGCCTAGATAACATGATGACACATCACATTTTTCTCTAACACCCCTACTAGGAATCCTCCACCTTATGTACTCAATAAGACTACAATCATCTAGAATAGACAACCTCTTCCTTCCTTCACATTTACATCCACCTATAAGGCAGTCAAATCCTCCATTGCTCTCCAATAATAAGGTGACTCGTGATTCACATCCTCGTGTGACTTCCTTCTTAAGGAATCAGGCACCAAATAACACTTTGATAAGGTACAAAAGATCATGAATTTGTTGTCCTGAATATAATACATCCACCTCTCTAGCCACAAGTTCATGTCTTATTGGGAGAAGAAATACCTCATCTCCATTGATTCATATAGACTTTGATGTGTTCCCCGATGAGGAAATTTTTCCGTAACTTCAGCACAAACATAAATTCTTCAAGCTCTAGGTAGTGGGTTCCATAGTAATGTTCAAGAGTACATAACTTCATAGAACCATAAGATATAACTCCCCACTAAATCACCAGCACACATCCCAAGCCTTGTCCAGAAGTATCACATAACACTTCAAAAATTTCCCATTCATCTGGAAACCTCAACACAAGTGAAATGACTAGCTTCCCCTTCATATAACTAAAATTCTTATGGAAATGGTCACTCTAAAAAAATGACTATTCATTCCTGATTATGTCTTAAGAATGTCTTGCATCTCAAGAGAATTCAAGAATGAACCTCTGTTAGTATTCTGCTAGACCCTAACAACAGCGAAACTCTACTAGACTCATCGGTATTTCCCAATAAATAATATCTTCAACATAAAATGGGTCCACTTATATCCCTTACTGGGACACCATGACTCATATGATATGTACCTCTCTTGTGCATAACATGCTCATGAGATATATCCTGTAAAGATGTTGGTGTCGAATGACTTCCAAAACTATCCACAGATTCTTCGTGTGATCCATGTATATCATGTGTATATTTTGATTTCATCAATAAAAATGACTATGAACTGGTCCAGATATTCGGGGAAAACATAGTTCATGATCCCCATGAACATGGTTGGTGCGTTCATAATGCCAAACGACATAACAACGAACACAATGTACCCATATACGCACTGGGAAGAAGTCTTCATGATGTCACACTATTTCACCATCAACTGGTGATTTTCTAAAATCAGGTCAATCTTGGAGAAATAACCTAGTCCCTTCAACTGGTCAAAATGGTCATCGATCCTCAGGAGAGGGTAATGGTTCTTCACTTTCATGTGATTCAGTCTTCGTTAGACTACATGCATCATAAGATGAAAATCCTACATCATTGTGATCATGACTGGGGCACCACATTGAGACATTCTTAGTCGGATAAAACCTCCATTCATTATGTCATCAACATGGATTCACATCTCCTTCATCTCAGAAGGTACCATCTTATAGGGATCCATCAAAATCAAACAGGCACTGGGTAGTACGTGTATCTCGAACTAATGACCATGTCGAGGGGGTAGAGTTGCCACCTCTCCAGGGAATACATATAAGAACTCACTAATGATCCCCGTGACATCCACCATTTTTGTGTCTTACAAATCCACTGGCTTCTTTGAAAATAAAGAAAGGAGGGGACCCTTTCACCGACTACTCCCCTGGTATTCCATCTCACCAACTAAATTTACACGATGAACTCACCTATCTAAAAACATGACCCTCCACCGAAAGCAGTCTATAACAATATGTACAAAAAACAATCATTCAATTCATCGGATGACAATGTATGGAATCATTGGCAACAAAAGGGGATCCCCACTAGACATATGTGGTACTAGCATCAGTTTTCATCCTCAACTAAAGTCAAACCAGCTATCCTAATCGTTATCTGTCTCACTGAATAATAGGTGTATGGACAGTCTCACTACGTCTAGGCCCAATGTCATAAGCTTGACAATGAGAAACAATGGAATTAAATACTCTTGAATCAAATATGTCTCGTGCAATAGTACTAAACAATTTTATCAAACCTTGAACGACCACTGGCCCTTCTATAAGTGCTACCTCAATGTCGTATAATTTTCCACCCCTAAATCCTCCCTCATTACGATGTTGGTTGAATCCCCAAACATTCTTCGTCCAAGGTACCTGAGGTGTTACCTGGGGTTAGCCTTCTATTACAACTTCTTTCCTCTTGGGGGCGGTTTCTCGCTTCCCCTACTATTGTTTATGAAATGTTCTCACTGGAAACTACTACTTCTGATGTTGGCACTGATCTTTCCCACCTACACTATACCGCACTCGGTCCGAGTAATGATTCTGGAGATTCCCATGGCTTCCACATATAAATCACCTTGGTCATAGGATCATAGAGTAATGTAGAGTATTGGGACTTCAAAATTGTAAATATTGAGGCATGATTCCCAACGTCCGAAACATGGTAGGCCCCGATTATTGAGGTCAACTACTAACGACCTACCCCTTTGATGAGTTCAACTGGATAACCTCTCATGGAACACCTCACAGCCTGTGAATCTTCTCCACTGCTTCATTCTTCTTCTAAACATCCCAATATGTCAGTAGAGTGAATGGAGTTAAAAATATAATTGAGGGAAGGTCATAGTGCCTCCCCTAAGCGTCTTGCCCATGACTCCTCGTCTGTAAGGAGTTCTGTAAAAAAAATGAATGAGTTCATTGAACATTATTCCCAAATCCATCACTTAAATACTCCTAAGCTGGAGGGAGATTAGCTCCCTCTTCTTCTCATACTTCAATGTGGAAGAGAGGAATCCACATGAAACTCCCTCTCGAAGTCAGTCCACGGAACCTCAGCTTCATTCTTCTCTAATAAATATAGAGTCCACCAATGAAGATCCACTACGCACATATAGCTCATGACCATAGGAACTTAGTACTCAGTAGGATCCCAGATCAATCTGAAAGCTTTCAAAAACTATTCACTCTATATTTTTGTCCCAATGTCTGAGATTCTACCCTCATTCATCCAAAGGGTCTTCCACTGAAAGGCATGAAGTATCATCTTCCCGTGGTAATACTCTTCTAGTCGATCAATCCTATGTTGATCATCAAAATAATCTCCAATGTCCTTGATCGGATGCACAACTAATTGGCGTTTCCCGAGTTCAGTAGCAACAAGGTAAACAATGTATTAATAAGCTCATGTAGTGTAGAAGAAGTATTTTAATTTTGTTTAAACTTTTTATTCATTTAAAATTCCCTAGATCACCCAAAAAAATACATGAAAACAAGTAATCATGATGAAAGTTATTTTTTAGGTCTCCTACCCTTCAGTCACTATAGCATAACATGTTCATTCTGTTGGCACAGATTCATTTTATCAGATCATAGGGGGTCCTAAAATTTTATTTCATAGCCAGTTTTCCCTAGCCAATTTACGCACCAAGATATACTAATATTTTTTCCCTAAAATACCAAGAAATTATAATATTTCCTAATCCCTAAATCCATCAAATCTCTCAACAATCACCTTTGATTCCATTATGTCATGCCACGCCATCACCATGATGATGAAAGGGACACCAACTACAAGACCCTTCCTTTTTCAATTTATAGGAGGGTTAATGTCACTGATGTACCACCTTCAATAGACCCCAGAGTGCCGAATAGCACCCAGTGTATAGAATATCATTTAAAATGGAAGGTATTACACTTTTTATTTAATAGGATCTTGAGATAAGATGGTAAATCCAAAACAACATCACAAACTGAAGGAAAAAGTGAAACAAAATTAATAATCCACTACCATATGCATTATATAAAAAACTAATACATGGTAAATAAATCTCTCATGATAAGTATCAAAAGAAATAAAAGTAGAAAACATTTCATAATCCTGAGCTAGTAAAGTAACACACGGTCTTCAATGTCCTCCAAGAAACCTGAAAGAAGTTTTATATTCATAGGTTGTGTATACATGTACACTTATTAGGTAAAATCAAAATCTCTCAAGGAAAAGTGGAGAGGCAATCTAATTCCCTCTAAAAAATCGTGAAAACCAAATCACCTTGTAAAAAAACAATCCACCAAAGATCTATAAAGAAAAGTCCCCAAATAATGAAATTCAGATAATGTAATAGAAATAACTCATCGATATTTGGGTACAACACACCTCTTTCACATTGGTTGTATAGGAAATCCAAGGCATCAGACCTCCTCGCAAAAAGTTTCACTCTAGTCCCATTACCCCACCAACAACAACCTTAGAGAACATCACTAAACAACCCACCCACACACTCATAGGCAAGCTCAATAACACATATACATTACCAAAAACACCTAAGACACCACAAGCACTGTCAATGATAAGGACACCTATTATAGAACAACCATTGTCTTGCTGGAAGACACTTGTGCCTCATTCAGAAAACACATTAGAAAAAATCTTTCTTCTGCACACCTGGGCCAAGCACCAAAACACATCTTGTCTGAAGAGTCTTATGACATAATAAAACATAGGAAATCACAACCATCCCAAAGAGTATTGGTTGACCTGGGAGAGGAAGAATAAATGTTCTAATAACTTTCCACTCATATGAATGTATGGAAAAATACCCCCCTGAAATGGGGGTGTCTGGAATAGAGAGATCAACATGGGTGGGGTGCGAATAAGATACACAAGAACTAAATTTATACATATAATTAAGCAAAAATTCATCCCAACCTAAGGGATTAATACCATACACAACCACCCTCATTACTATCCCCGCATGCACAAACAGACAACAACCACAATTAGAGCACAACCCATTTTAGAAAACAACCCCCCCAATGTATACATTCACGTTATCATGGTCAAGTGATTCCATTTAAATATCACTTCAATAACTAAAAAATAACAGGAATAACCACCATTCAACACAAAATAATGAAAGAAAACAGCCATGAAACTATTTAATCATTGTCGTCGTGTTCTCTAGTAAAGTCACAACAACAAAAGGGATCTGTGAGAACCCTTGATGTACTAAAACAAAATGAAGCCCAAACATATGGTCCCATGCGTCATTAGAATCGCAACTATCAAATGAAAAAGATGAGATCCCATCCTTATCCATGTTACCCCACAAGCATCAACTAGAATAACTATGTCTATTAATAAATCATAGAACAAGTGGTTTCATATTTATCCACAGCATTTATGATGTTACTTATTTACTTTTGGTTAACCGGGGTGATCACATAAGGAATATTATTCATTGGTAATATATATAATAGACCAAATTAATATGATTAAATAGTTTCCATTTTATATACATTCAATAAAAAAATTATCTAGAAAAATAGAGGTTTATTAGTGCTCAAGAATGTATCGCCAACGACAACTATTTTATGTGTCCATAATCCCATACAATTTTGAACATAGAAACGATGATAAAATAATTATAGAAACATAATAATCATACACTACCATTCATTCATTAGATTTTGTTTATAATCTTCTTTTAGGATTGGTTTAATCCACATCCTAGGTAAGTATTATCATACCTACCCCACATGATACACAGTATAGAGAGAGATGAAGGAAAACACTACTTGGATGATCAAGGATCAATGTTATATCCTCACATCATGAACTGAGGATGCACGTCTTATAGGAATGGAAAACTACATAGATTTTAGGTTGAGTGGGAAGTGATCCCACATAAGAACATTATTTTTCTCCGTATTAAGTCTCTATAGAATACTTATTAAATGGAAAAGAATTATGAAGAGAGGATCTTGACTCACGAAAATTCCATATCATAAAATAAGGGTGAAATTTTTTACGTACATGATATCAGATCTTGGATTTAAAAAATGGTTATGTGGTTTGAAACGTCATAATTAATTAGAATTTAATGATTCTCCTCAGAGAAGGTGGAGAAAATGACTGTTAATTAAAATTTATATTCTAAACAGTGAAAACCCAAAAAACAGGGTTGATTTTGGAATGTACACGGAAGGGTATTACACCGTCGAAAAGGACACACATTTTTGTAATTGAAGGGTTTTCCATCTCTAAGAGGTTTAGAACATATTTATCAAGATTTAAATGGATTTAATATGTGTATTAAAACACTTTTACATCAATGGTTACATTATTATGGTGGAACTGTAAAAACACGAGAAACAGGGAAAAAATGTCTAAGTGTGGGGCATTGTTCAGTTCGACACCATAACAGTGCCACTGAAAGTGGTGTCACTATTTTAGTGTGTGAATGTGATGGTGCCACCGTTTCAGTGGAATCGTTTGGTGGAACCAGGTTTTTCTTGAGAAAACTTTTTAAGGAGTCACTGATTGTCCCCATGATATCCAAAACACCAAATAATTGGCAAAGAAATGGACTAGGCGAGTCTAGGCCATTAAAAAATTCAATTCTTGTATAATTGTTTTTCTCTATATTTATTAATTATATAGTAATTAATATAGACATTGTGTTTAATATCATATATAATCAATATTGTTTTATAATTGAAATCAATTTTTTTCTTCATAAAATATGTTTTTTGAATTTTTTGATGGAATAGTTTATTTAAATTCTGTTTTTTAAAATATATATATTATATTTGAAAAATGACTCATCTTCTTTGCAATAGGTATTGTGATATTTTATTTTGATACGTTGTTTATTTTGTTTTAATTCTTTTCACATTTTGATAAATTGTTTAAATACATTCACATTATTTATAACAACATTATCATTCAATTTATTTATATTGTAAAATTATATTTTTAATTATTCTTAAAGTAAAATTAAATTAGGTTTAATAATTTATTCAAATTATGGTCACTGGAGTACATTTCACATTGAAATTTGATATAAAACATTCTGAATGTTTGAACATTTTTTCAATAAAAACCACTTTTCTCATTCTGTCAATGAGATTTATTTTTATGCAATTTCTGTTATTTATGTGTTATGAGTTTTTAATTCTTTTCACATTATGATAAATTGTTAAAATACATCCACTTTATTTATAACAACATTATCATTCAATTAATTTATATTGTAAAATTATATTTTTAAATGTTTTTAAAGTAAAATTAAATTAGGTTTAATAATTTATTCAAATTATGGTAATTAGAATACATTTCTCATTGAAATTGGATATAAAACATTGTGAATGTTTGAACATTTTTACAATAAAAACCACTTTTCTCATTCAGTCAATGAGATTTATTTTTATGCAATTTATGTTATTTATGTGTTATGAGTTTTTAAAAATGATTTCAAAATTTGAAAATAGAAGGTTCAAATTTATTTAATATGTCCCTTTAATATTTTCTAGATATTATGAATAATAAATTTGGTGGTATTTTTATTACAAACATTAATGCTAAATCGTGTAATTAATGGGAAAGTTAATATTATAAATAACCTAAAATCACCATATCCCATGTACTAATTTAATAAAATTGATTTTATAGAACCAATATAATCAATGGGCTTAAATTATATATTTTTTATGCCACATGGGTGTTAGTTTATCATTTAAAATGTTATTTTAAATGAAAATTTTATTTTTTAAACATTTTGGTTTTTATGAAGTGAATTATTTTTTTAATATGGGGATAAATATTTGATATATTTTACTAGAAATATTACATAAAATGATAAATATGTTTACCATATCAGAGTATTTTATTCACATTTTTTATAAAGATTTTAATTAACATTAGTGTTGAAATGATGATGATGTATTGATTTCTTCATTAAATGAAGGAAAAAATATATTAACATAAAAATATAAAAATAAATATAATTTGAGTGAATTAATGTCATAAAATGATTTTATTGATGAATATGAAATATTTTTGATGTGTTATGAGAGTTTGATCAAATTTTTCTTATTGATAGGATATTTATAAAAGGTAGTGAAATTAATATTTTCAAAATTGACATTTTGGATTTTTTAAGATAAATAATAGTTTATTTATTGATATAAAATTTATTTAAATAAATATATAATATAATTTATTGCAACAAGTCATAAAATTTATTCAATGTCACAGTTATTTTTCTTTTTTCAATTTTTTTAAATTATATTAACCCTATAAATATATATTACTTGATATCAAGTTAAAATTTAAAAATGGTTAAAAAAGATATAGATTAAAAAGTAATCCATAATTGGATGCTTTTTATAAGGTGAAATTTTTTATACTAATAAATCTATATTATAAATAAATCAGTTGGTAATAATAATAAATTTCATATTAATCTATATTAATTTTATATTTTGATGAATTCCTAGTGTGCCCCACACTTCTACTATAAAAGGGAACCCATTATTTTCTTTTTTCACACCTCAAAAACTTTTTTTTTCAGAAACAAAATTTCAAATAAATTCCAATAATACCACCTCACATTATAGATCTATTTATTTTTTCCTAACACTAACCATTTATGTGTTAAGTTGTTAATTAAATGGGGTCATCCATAATAAATGCATCATTTTTAATTAACTGTTTTTTTATTTCTTCACACATATCCTTCATATATTATTATAACATGATAAAAAAATATAATCAATATAATGATTTTATTTTTAATATCTTCTCTTAAATCCATTTATATCTCCATGATATGGTAAAATAATTAATCATTTTTCATATGATGAAAAATAAATTCAGAAACTGATATAAATCATTTTCCATCATTATATCTCAGGACTAGTTATAATGAAAGAATAATTTTTATATATTATATGAATAAAATATTTAAAATAATGAATTAATAATAATATATCATTTATTTTATTCTCTATCCAATAACATCAAAATGATAACAATGTTCCTGTGGATGATGAACTATAACCTCTACAAAGTGATATTTTTCATTTTTCTTCACCACATCACAAGGATGATATATATACGTATATTTATATTATTAATTTTATATTTATGAAATTATTTCTATTCTGGAAGGATAAAATAATATCTACCTTATATCAATAATTTTGAATGAAATATGGAAACGCCCCACTTGTGTGTTCATGGCCTAGAATTTCAATGACTACAATGTTGTTAATTGTTTACAACCCTAAATAAATGGATTGATTTTAATGTATAATTTATCTATAAACATAACGTTATTCTACTTATGAAGGATATATTACCAAATTTACTATTTAAAAAATACCACTTTCATTTTGGACTCAAGTAACAAATATTATCAAAACCTCAATCATAAACATAAATAAAAAAGTAATCATTATTACATGATAATAAGTGATAAAGAATGATTTGTAAATTAAAAATCTTACCTATGGTTATTAATTAAGAATATAATGATTTTATAATAAAATATGGACCTAGGGTAAGGCATATTGTTTTAAAACCATCACTTAATGTTATTTTTCAATTCATTTTACAAATTTAAAATAGAATTTTTTTAACTGATACTACATGAATGGTTTTTCCATGATTGATAATTAATTTTTAATTTAATTTTTTAGTTAGATGTATTCAAATTTAATTTCAATGAATATGATTTCATTAATTTTTCTGTGGCCTTTATATTTTGAAAATGATGTTTATTTGAAAAGTGTATTTTAACAAGTGAATGTTTTTTCTAAATGTTTTAAAAGAGTATTCAATGGGTTTATTTATTATTTGATGATGTGAAATTATTTATTAAGTGGTTTCACCATTGTATATCATGATATAATGCGTTGAACCCCATTATAGCTCATGATATGCCTAGTAGAGCCCACTATAGCTCCTGATATGATAGACGAGCCCCAATATAGCTCGATAATGTATTGGGTATTCTGTAGATATAAGTATACAATAAGGTTATTAAATTTGTAATGGTGATTTCATAATTTATATGGAAATGATGTCCCAATGTAACATACATTATTTTTGAATTCATGATATTATGTTTTTATGAAATGTGATTTAATTGGTATTAATGTTTTCACTAGAAAACCCATTTATTTCTTATGTCCTTTACTAATCTTTTTGTCATTATCCCTTGTTTTAGAAACATCTAAAAATCGCCCAATGTATAATAGAGGCATGGATGATACCAAAGGGAAAATTTGATCATCTATTATGAAATGAAACATGCTCTTATTTTATATTTTATATAATTTTGAAATAATTATTAATGTTGTGGTAGTATCAACGTTCTATAATTGTGGGATGTCATTCCAAGATGATATCTAAATAATAAAAAACTGAAAACATGAATAGATCCCCAATGATAATTAAATTAAATTCATGACTAATCAACATATTATATAACATTTAATGATCATTCGTTATACCTCCCATGTCTGATATATGTCTACATGAGTTATGTGACAAACTAATGCCCTATTGGATGAATAAATGGGGTGTCACACTCATATTACTACTGCCCATGATGTCTTCGATGAAATGGGTCATAACATTGAATCATTATCATTATTAAAAAAATTATAATATTATAAAAGTTTAAATTATCATTCTAATGAAACCACATTTTCCATCGATATACATTATATGCATACATGTACCAAAAATATCAATGATCATTTTCCTATGATTTCACCTCATGATGATGGTATTTAATACTTTTTAACCATATAAAACAATTTTTTGACTTAAATAATTAATTATTATGTTTTGACCAATTTTTGTGAAGCCCAAAATTAATTGACGGGTTTTTATTCCAATATGTCTCAAATTAAAATATTGTCTTATTTCTATTATTCCAAATTATTAAATGTTAATATTATTGGAATTTACTATTTCAAACATGTTTTTAAAGACCATAATATATAATATAACATTATTTTTAGTCATTTAGAACACATCACACATCAAATTGACATGTGACTTTGTAATTATCTATGTTCCATGAATCAAGGCCCAGTTCCATTGATTTGCATGACACTCTATAGCCTTTTTGTGGAATAATTGAGATGACACATGTTTTGCAACATTTAAATCAAAATAAAAACATGTTTATCATTATGTGAAAATGAAATTTCATATTAATGATTAGTAAATTCAAACATTTTAAAAATAAATGATTGACACATTCTTTTTATTTAAACAAAATCAATGATATATTTTATATTTAGAACCTTGGATAAATGTTTTCTACCATTTAAAGTAAATAAAAAACTATTTGTTAAATTATTTAAAAAATATCACATTGGTGATTATTTTATTTATATGTGACAATAATGAAACTATAGTTTCATTTCTATGATCTATATAGAATGTGATTATATTTTATTTTTTTAACAATTTTATTTTTTTATTGATTTAAATTTGTAATCTTATTTTTTCAAATCACTCTATGAAAAACATAATTTTTATTTACAATATTTATAATCATACATGTAAAAAAATTAATTGATTATTTTCTTCTTCTAATTTTATGAAAATATGTGGCTGGTTTCATGTTCTGACCCCTTAACATGTGGTTTCAATGAATTTTCAACATAAAAAATACATTTTTAGTCTTTATTACCAAACATCACATGGGGTTTAAATTAATGTTATTCTAAAAAATCAATCAAATATTGTTCACAAGATTTAAAAAATATAGGAATTCATTTGATAAGTCAAAATCCTTGATTCATGTTTTTAATGTTTAAATTGATGAAAATAAATAGTTATAACGATCAAAACATGATCAAATTAATGTGTGGTATCTACCTACATGTAAAAAATTAAACGAAAAAAATTTGACATAAATTTTGGAAAATTTCTAGTAGTTTTTATCAATTTGAATGTTTCAGACATTTTATTAATTATATTTAAATATAATAAATCTTATTTCACTGTCATTCTAGCTACACCACGTTTCATATTGATGTGAAATATATTTTTGATTATAATAAAAAAATATGAAATCAATCACTTATTATTTTAATAAAAACACAAGATCATAATCAATTTTTTACCCAAGTGACATTTTTTCCATATGAATTATTAAAAATGATTGTTTTGACAGTAAAATTTAATAATATTTTCTCATAATTTTCACAAGAGTGTTTTTAAATTTAATAGTATTTTAAATGTCGCATCAAAAAGTCAGAATTTATAAAATGATCATATGTTTCTGTGAAATACTAAAAAAAACCCCACCGTGATATACCGAATATAGTAGCATCATGATGAATTGAATTGATGCATAAAAACTCAATATTTTTATCATGTTAAAATATTATTCTGGAATATATAAGTTAAAATTTTCTAGGTACAACAATTATAAATTCTTAGAAAAATTGTTCCATGATCAAAATAAACAAAATTAAAATTCTTTCAAAAATACATATATCAAAAAATTGAAATTCTGAAAAATAAAATAAAAAATATCATCATATAAATGGAAGAATATGTGGAAATAAAAAAAATACACATACACACAAAAAAATATCAAGATGTAATAGAATCTAAAATTGGAGCATTATTAAAAATTTGCAAAATTATAAAGCCTGAATATAAATACATAAAAATTAAAATAATATGTAAATATAGAAGCATAATAATAACATATTAATATTCACATATATTTATAGATACAAATATGTAAATTCATTCCGATTTACAAATGAAAACAGAATTAAAAAATAAAACTGAAGCATAAATACTAACACAAATTGAAACACTACAAAACTATAAATATTGAAAGGAAAATTAGAAGTTGAATCCATAATATAAAAAATAATCCATAAAAAGTATTATATTATTAGAAGTAGTGAAGATGAAAAAAAATATGCTAATGTTGATGTCTTCTATAGAACAATGGAATAGAAATAAATAATAAAGTGTCAAAAACTAGATAATGATTAGGGATTATCAATAAATAATTGGAAAATTATTTTTGAATAATTTTTTACATGTAGAAATATGTGGAATATTCGATATAACTAGAAATTATAAAAAATATATATGGATTTTTTTATATCATTACTTTTTTACACTTGTGATTAATTAAATTTTAGTATTAAAAACTATTTTTGGCTATTCTATCCAAACCACATGTTACCCTGATATAAGGTATACTAATAAATGTAAAGAATTAAAAATAAATAAATTTACTGTGAGAGCATGTCAATTAGAGGTTAACTTATTTGGTTTTTCCCTTCAATGCATGTTTTTTTAACATAAAATCTACCAAAACTTGTTTTTGTCAATTTTTAGAAGGATGAATTTTCCATTGATGTGGGTATTTTTCAACATGTTAATAATTAAATGAAGCTCAGTTTATTATGATTTAAATATAATTTTAGGTATTTAGTTATGTTTTCTTCCATTGATACACATTTAATTTCATTTAAATCAATAAAAATTCACTTTTGGTCATTAAAAACATCCAAAACTCATATTACATTATGATATATATCCACTTTTCCGAAATTTAATAAATAATTTTTCATTGAAAAAAATAGGATATAAGATTTATTACATTTTAATGTCCCTTAGGCAATTAATTTTAAATACCTTAATGTAATAAAATTTAATTTTCAATAATTATTAACACACAACAATTTAGATTAACATGAGGTCTCTTCATATATATCATAAGTATTAATAGAAATATGAACTGTTTTCCTTTGTTTTGACCCCATTTTTTATGAATGGAAAGTATAAAGGGTAATATTGAACCTACTAAGAAATGCATGGGTCATATTTATGTTTTGTCTATTCTTATATATCATGAATCACCCAAATATCATTTTACTACATTTTCTCATCAATAATATATTTTTTATTAAATATTGTCTCCTTTAACCAAAATGTAATTCAATATATGAATAATAATGTTATAAAATTGGAATATTTAGATTTAATGTTGAAAACATAAAATTTAATATCATGAATTTTGTATATTGAAAAGGCCTTTGATTATTTTTTTCCTTTTCTGTAGATACTCAATAATGTTTCTTTGTGGTACAATCATAACTATGTTAACATAAAGAAGGATTAATATATATTATATTAAATTCTTATTGACATCATTCATGAATGTATTGTATATTAATATTTTAGTACTTATTATATATTAAATGAAATTTCATTGATGTTTAAAAGTCCAAAAAAATTTCCATATAAGTGAATAAGTTAAAATTAAAATAAATTAAAGAGATGATGATTTAAAATGTAAAATTATGTAGTAATGGCTTTATGATTCATATATATAATATTTGTTATCATTTATTATGTTTTATAACATTGGAGTCCATAATTTGTAAAATAGAATTTCATTATCACTCTATTTTTTTAATATAAGGTAGAATTGCATCCAAATTACATGTATTAGTTAAAAAAATAATTACACATTGGATTTATAAAATTAAAATAACCATTATTATCTGGATGAACCCATAAATGTTTATTGTTTGAAATATTGATTCATTGATACGACATGTTGATGACTTAACAAACTATATATTTTCTGTGGACAATCCAACTATTGTAAAAATAAACATAAACATAATCATTATATTAGACTACATATTTATGAAAAATAATAAGAAGAAAACAAAATTTATTTGTATATATAGAGAAAATGTTTTTTAATTATAACAAAAATGTTCGAAACTGTCACTGATTCATCTTATTCTTAATTCATTACCAACCATTACAACCCAATTAAAATATTAATGAAATGATTTTGTAAATTTTACTATTAAATAAATAATTATATTTAATTTTCAATCAATGGGATGAGAAAATTTGGTTACCATATTTGTAAACATTGAGGCTACTAAATTTCCATCTTGAACCCATTATAATGGATTAATAGAAGGATTAAAATCATCCCCTTCATGTTCTATTGGGAAATTAATCCATTTATAAAATTATTTATAATGTTTAGATGTTTTCAGTGTGTTTCTTTTTCAGAAAACCATCATTGTAATATTTGTGTTGGGAATTACTTGTTTGGTTTTTTGGGAAATCCATTTTTTACAATATTTTCATAAATTTGAATGTGTTGAATAATTATTGTGATGATATTTGATGGAACATTGATTCATTTGGGCTTAACTTGGAATTTGATGAAGGTGTATGTGCCCAGTGTTGACTTAGAGTGAGATTGGTATGTTGTCCAAAAGATCATGATAGATATAATGGTTTCATGAACCCTATATCATTGGTGAAACAATCCACCTACATTAGTAATAAACATATCACAAAATATCCCCAAAATATAATGTTATATTTACAAATGTAGTTTCTATGTATATCCTTATTATAAGAACATACAATAATCGATTCCAACTAGCAGCCCGATACCGAGAATGATTAACATTAGAACATAAATAATGATTAGAATCATTTTAAAATTATAAAAATACTATATAATTGATTATTACAATGGAATTAACTATGTCCTCTAACACAAATTACCCTATTGGATAATAAAATATATAATGATAAACATAAAACTCTCAGATCGAATTCATAATGAATCTCTTCTGAAATAAAAACACAAATTCAATTAATAATCTTGAACCATCATACCCTCTCTTCATGCATGGAAACTAGCGCCACCATCAGCATAATAAAGATTCTCCAAATTTCCTCACTCTAAAATCAGATCTATGCATTTCATACATAAATTATTATCTAACATAACAAATCTTTGATAGCTATATCTGTATCAGGTGTGGTTCAATTTAGGTAATAATTACCCATATTGATTTTTAATGGTGGAAAAAAGCACTGAAATCCAACATGGAGTGAGGTAATGTTGTTTAAATATAGAAAATATAATTTTAAATATATTGAAATAAATACCTGTAATAGCCACTACAAAGAAACACCTATGATATTGGTAATGATCGATTAGAAAAAAAATATTATGCCTTATCCACCTCAATAGTAGTTACATCCACTATCATGAGATCCTCAGTGATGCACACATGAAGCATTCATATGACCCTATATACATCCATATTTTTTACATCCTATATAAAATCTAAAAATTCCATGACCATTTATGGTGATAATAATTATAAAATCACTCTTTTACACCTCATATAATCCCATAAAAGGTTTCCTAGAATGACACCATCCACTTGTAGTATTAAAACAGAAACAATTAAATTACCTGAAAATAAAAAATTCAATTTGTGAGTGATTTTGTTAATTTTTTCATTTTACAGTAAATAAAAATAATTAAACCAATTTCGAATCCCTACATATAGACCGAACACTAATACCACATAATATGGGGATACAATATTTTATAAAATAGATGAAATCATCTATTTATGAGTAACGAACAAATGAACATACTAAATAGAATCGTCCACCAGGATGAACATGAGTAACTTATATCGCCTCCCCACCCAGGCTCTAGAAAAATGAATCATTTTTTCATCTCATGATATATAACCATCAAATCACAATTTCATTCATGGAAACCATCTATGGAAAAATCACAATAATGACCCTAATTGTTTCAGAAAATCCTAAATTAGTGCTATGAATTTCCTAAATAATCAGGGAATGAATACACAAAATTTGAGCACCCCATTTCTATAAAATTTCAATTTATATTCTATACATACCGTAAAATAAAATGTGGGTTTTATAGTTTTTTATTATATAAGAAAACTCAAATATTATTTATAACCTATCATAGAATACATAAGTATACATCACTATGAATTAATTATTATAAATTTTGATTTCCATTACATGTCTAAAATTGATTCTTTACTATTTTTGGAAGGCACACATTTTCCACAGTAATCCTTATGATTCTAATTTTTGTTAATAGAATTAAAATTTTCATGATTGTAACTGTTTTCATCATTTTCATCATCTTTAATCATTTCTGTTTTTTATAAATTTTGGTATAATATATAATCATCTTTATTCTCTTAAAAACAAAACCAAAACTGTAAATTAATCATGGGTTTTTACATAAAAAGTTTTCAACAACCATTCCCTAACAATATCCCAAAATTGATGATGAAAATCAAAACATGGTTATAATTTCCATTAAACTTAATTTATACTAGACTGATCAACATATTAAACAATTCCTCTAACAAACACCGAAAATCATTAGGGATCTCAACATCCCATCATCAAAATAATCTATATCCCCCCATCCATATAAATCTCATTAGTGATATATTTTACATGGTGCCAAAAGTACATGGAACTATAAAATATCTATTTTTTTGATCAATCACTTCTCTAACCCCCTTGTGAAGATCAAGATATCATCCACAACTGGAGAAAAAACATTATACCAGTTTGGGGATCTGAATTCCCTAGCAGAGTGCTTGCATCTACTGTCAGTTTTTAATATGGTAGATACCATATGGGAAAACATAGTTTGGGATATATCAATGTTACCACATAGATAACCCTCCCCTTCCCACAGACATTAATGAACCAAATGTCTTGGGATGACATGAGATTTCGATCAGAGTAGGTACATTATATAAAGCACCTGTTTTGATCAAATATTCCATAGTTTTAAGAGCCTAAAACCCTATAGATTAATGATATAGGGCCACAAGATTGGATGATATATTTCTGGTAGAATCATTCACTTATTAAAGTGGGGGTGAATATTTTTATTTTTGATTGTTCTCCTAGAGTAATATATTTGATATGCAACATAACATGAATTAGTATTCTAATGGTTAGGAATAATATCTAGTACCATTCCAATTAGTGAAGAATGGTTTCCCATAGGATGATGGTTTTATGGTAAATATATGACTTATTATGATGTAATTTTATATGTAATTGTTTTAGGTTATGTATCGGGTAATCATTTGGAAAAAGGGGAACCCATTGTGATGCTGATGTAACATATATATTCCCTCCAAGATGAATATACAAATCGGAATTTATTAAAAAAAATATCTGGGAAGTAATTTTACCTAATGTTTCCATGTATTTAAGATATAATATTGCATGAAAATTATTTTCATTCATATTTTATTCATTGGGTCTGCCAACCATTATATTAGTCCCTCATGGATTTGTGGCCACATGAAATCACTTTAGATACAGACTGAAATTTTGAGTTGAAAAAAAATAATATATGAAATTGGATATAAAATATACTTTTGGACCAATCCAAATTATTCATTAAGTATTCTTGAATTATACCCCTTGCACATGAAATTCTTCTCTCATTATTTATTATTAAAATTTAATAAAAGTGAGAACAATGACTACTTCCAAATCGATAAATGTTAGAATTATTTTCATATTGAGCAAATTAATGTACCTTTGGTAAATAAAAAAACTAAATATCATTTGGAAAGAGGATAATGACATTTTTTTCATGATGTTCAAAAAAATCATTCTTATGATTGAAAGTGCACCTACATCAAATTCATTACAAAATCCATGTTTTTGCATGTCTATTCATAGAGTGAGCAGAGATATAGACTTTTAAGTGGATGGATAATTTTTCTATGGTCAAAACATGATCATTCATCAGCTCATGAATTAAATTCAGATGTTCTTCTAAATAGAATGCATTTAACATTTTTTCAGTAAAATTTACATTGAGTAAGAAATATATAAAATTACATCCTTTCATTGTCCTCATATTTTTATTCATCTTATGAAAAAAACAAATATATTGGAAAATAAATTCATAATGGGGGATTGAGATCATACAAAAACACCAAGATGGATTTTATGAATGAAAAAATCATAATGGAGGTCCAACAACCATAGTCCATGTGATTTCTATGATGTTTTCAAATCATCTATTAAAACATCCATGTAACATTCTTATGTAATGACCATCTTTATTTTTAGAGCTCTTAATGTCATTTCCATAACATCACCGACAGAAGTAGGGTGATCATAACATTCTATCCCCATCCTATGATGATAATTATACTCCATACTACATGTATGTTTTTTTTCATTTATTTAAATATTCACCATTACAATATGAAACAATATATTATTTATTTTATCCTTTTGCAAAAACATCACTACAATAAAATCCAAATAATTAGGTGGGAAGATAAATATATATATCAATATCCATAATGATAATACGCACTTATGAATGAAAAATTAAACTCTAGTATAATTATTTAATGAAAACTAAATCCATCAACATAATAAATTTGGAAATAACTTATTACAACATTATAAAAACCATTCCAAATAAAAGGTTCAATAAGTATGTGTGATGGGAAAAAATTTAGCAACATGATATAATTTATTTCCAAAAAATAATATGAAAAATGATTCAAAAACATAAATCCTCAAAATCCAAAATTTAATGGAGTGAATTGAAAAAAATATCACGATAGTGATATTAAACATTTAATAATGTTTATGTGGGTGGTGCTAAAAATTCATGCTCTTGGAAGGCTCACAATGATTATACGAAATATTAAAAAGAAAAAGAATAATATATTAACCCAACTAGAAACAAGAACTCCCTAGTTAGATATAGGTCTTTTTTTCCATAATCAACAACATCATTTTTTTAATATACCATAGTTCAAAAATAAAAATATAAAATAAATAATAATTAATATTTTCTACATAAAAAAACACAAAACAGACATGGAATAAATTTATACGAAGTTTCCATACGTGATGAAATATTTAGAAAATGAGTCTTTATATGACACATGAATTTGAAAAACATACTCTATGTGACCATTAATTTAGTGATTTCATCATCAATGACAAGAACCAAGAATCATTTATGAAACTCATCTACCACTATATGCACATCCAATGATCTATATTAATTCATCTTTACCATAATGCTTGATTTCCTGGAAGTGAGATGATTTCGCCAGCTGGTCTACCACCACCCATATAGCATCACAGCCTCAATGAACCATGGGTAATATCAGGATGAAATCTACTGATATTATGTCAATCATCCCATATGGGACATTTAAAGGCTGCAAAAAACCACCTAGAACATGGTGCTCAACATTTACTTATTGGCACATGATGCACTTTTCCAAAACCATCGCCAATTCCCATTTCACCCTGAGCAACCGACACTAACCCATATACCCCTGCACATCTTTTAAAATCGTAGATGTACCATAAGTGTGATGTTATAGAACACACAGAGGACAGTCTCATGAATTGTCACTGAAAAAACAACTTCCCATGGAAAATCATTCGATTCTGAACTTCATCTGACCCTCCTTCTAGAGCATTTCCTAGCCTTACGTGATCACACATCACATCAACCTATATGTCCCCCGACTAAGACTCCTCCTCCTCATGTGCCCAGAAATACATCTGTAATCTAAAATAGATAACCTCTATCATCCTCCCCTTTTCCAAACATGTGTAAAGCATCCATATCTTCTATTGTTCTTCATGAATCATTTGACTCATGAACCACATCCTTCTATGAAATCCTGCTCAAAATATCATCCATCGTCTTTCCCTTTCATAAGGTTCATGAGATATCTATGTCTTATTCCTGAATAAACTCAATCCACTCCCACAACAGAAAGATCATGTTGTGCTGGAAGAAGACATACCTCAAGCTCCATTAATTAATTAAGACCATGATGCTTTCCCCAGTGAGGTAATGTCGCCGCAACTTCAGCGCAAACACAAACACATAAATATTCATGTTGGGGGTGGTATATTTATGTTTGAGAGGATGTAACATCATAGACTCAAAAGATATCACTCTCCACTACATCATCAGAACACATCCCAACCCAAGTCCAGAAGTGTCACAGACACTTCAAACATTACACCTTTATCTAGATGCCTCAACACTGAGGAACTGGCCAGATCCCCTTACAATAACTAAGTTCCACCAGGCACTGCTCACTACTACAGAGATCCTGGTCATTCATGGTCATGGCTTTCAAAGGCACTACGACAAAAGATATTTAAGGAATGAACCTCAGGTAGTATCCTTCAAGAACAAGAATACGATGAACCTCTACAAAATTCATTGCTGCTTCCAAAGAAACAATTGCTTCAAACATCAAGTGGACCATTGATACCCCGAGTTGGGACACCATGTGTCCAAGGATGTTCAACTCTCATTTCCATAATAGGCTCATGGGAAACGTTATGTTGTGCTTGTGGGGTTGAAGGACTTCGAAAACAATCCTTAGAGGATCGTTCTGATCATCCAATGATCCTAACTAGATTAGGATGTCATCAATAAACAAGACTACAAAAGGGTCTAGATATTTATGGAAAACATAGTTTATGTGCCCCACGAACATAGATGGTGTGTTCGTAATGTCTAATGACATAACCACAAACTCAAAGTTCCTATATCTTCACCTAAAAGTCGTATTCCATATGTAACCCTCTTTCAACATCAACTAGGGATATCCCGACAGCAGGACAATCTTGGATAAAAAAACCTTCTCCCTTCAACTGGTCAAAAAGGTATTTATTCATCTTGAGGGAGTTTCAGTTCTTCACCGTCACCTGATTCAGTCATCGGTAGACTGCACACAGCCTGAGACAACTGTCATCCTTCATTGAAAACAAGATAGGGCACCCCTTGGTGACCTCCTCAGTCATATAAAACACTTCTTCATCTGGTCATCAACCAGGATTCACAAATCCCTCAACTATGAAGGTTCTGTCACATTGGGATGCATTGAAATCAGATAGGAACTAAGTTTCCTGTCTATACCGAACTCTGCACCACGTTGAGGGGGTATAGTCGCCACCTCTCAAGGGAAGACATCTAGGAACTCTCTGATGTTCCCCGGGAAATCTGCCATCTCTATGTCTGCTGAATAAACTATCAGCTCAGCAAATAAGAAAAGGAGGGGCTCCTCCCGCTGACTAATCTCCGTGTAATCCTGCTCGCCAATGAAAGGTACCCAATGGCCACCCATATTTAAAAAAACCCTCCCATGAAAGCAGTAGACAATAAAATGTACATAGAACAACCATTAAATGCATTGGATGACATGTTTTGGTAGCATTTGCAGTAGAAGAAGATCCCCACTAGACTGATGCGGCCCTAGGATCAGTTTTCTTCCTCAACAAACGTCAAACGGGATGGTACAATCTCCTACCAGCGTAGAGGAAACCAGGTTTATAGAGATTCCCTTTATGTCTAGGCCTATGTCCAGGTATGGATATGGTGAAAATACAGAGTGCAAAACTCTTGAATCAAACAAGTCACTGGAAATAGTACTAAACAATCCGATCGTACCTCAACTGGCCTCTGTCTCTCATATGGTGGCCACATCTCTGACCATAATCTGGTCAAGGTCTCTGAGGAGTTCTCTGGAGTTTTCATCCACTGACACCATCTTCCCACTGTGGAGTGGGAGCTCACTTCCCCTACTAAAACTCCTAAATAGTTCTATCTTGAAACTACAACAACTAAGGTTGGCACTGAACCTTACCACATCCACTGGACTACACTCGTTCTGTGTATTAATTATATAGATTCCCATGGCTACCATAGATAATGCACCATGGTTATAAGATCGTCGAAAAATGGAGAAGCCAAGAGTTCAAAACTGGAAGTGCTGAGCCCAACTACCCATTGGCTGAAACATGGAAGGCCCCAATTCTGGAGGCCAGCAACAAACTGTGTTCCCTTTCAACAAGCTCAACTATCCCACCACTCGCATCACACCTCTCAGCTTGTGAATCCTCTTTACTAAATCATCCTTATTCTAAACTTCAATGTATATCTGTAGAGTGAATATATTTAAATAATACTAAATGGAAGGTTGGAGTGCCTCCTCTAAGAGTCTTTCCTGCAACTTATCATCCATAAAGTGGTTTGAGTAAAAATGAAGGTGATCCCGGAACATGATCCCCAAATCATTCACTGAAATACTCCCCTGCTAGGTGGAGAGTATCTCCCACCTCTTCCCATCCTACATTGTGTCAGATAGAAATCTTCACGAAACCCCCCTCTCAATGTCGGCCCACAAAACCTCATATTCCTTTTATCCTTGAGATATAGAGTCATCCACTAACATTTCTCTCCTCACATCATTCTCACGGCTAGAGGAACCCATTACTCAATCGAGGACCAAATCGAGAGGAAATCTATCACCAACTCCTTGATCCATCATTCAGTCTCAATGTCTGAGATGATACCATCATACTTCCAGAGGGACTTATGTTGAAAGGAATGGGTAATCCTCTTCCACTGGTCATCCTCCTCCCCACAATCAATCCTCCTTTGTTCATCCAAATCTTCGTCATGGACCTTGATTTCCTGAACTACTCATGGACATTTTCTGTGTTACATAGCAGGAAGGTAATCAAGTTATGCTTAAGTACGAGTAATGTAGAATAACTCTTTTTAATTTTTCTTAAACTTGTTATTCCTTTCAAATTTCCTGAAACACCAAAAACACACAAGAAGAAAAGTCATCATGTACCATGAACCATTCATAGGGATTATACTATTAAATCAGTGTAGCCTCACTTTTTCATTCATTTGGCATGGATTCCTTTAATCAGATCATAGGGTTCCCGAAAATTCCATTCCATAGCCAGTCTTCCCTATCCTATATCATGCATCATGATTTTCGAACACTATCGCCCGACAATCACATGAAATATTAACAGTTCCTAGCCCAGATCTCTATCATATCTCTCAACCATCACCATTGATACCATTCGGTCACGACCCAACTTCACCAAGATAAGGATAGGGACAACAAACTACAGACCCTCTTTTCTTCAAGTGGATGGTGAGACAATCACCCCAGAGTCCAATCTTCAATATACCCCAGAGCGGGGACAAGCACATAGGTTATGGAATATCTCGTAAAATTGATGGAATTACCCATTTTATTTAATTAGTCTTGGAGAAAAGATGGTAAATCCCAATCATATGAAAAAAAATGAATGAAAAATTGAAGATAAAAATATAACCCACTCCCATATGCATGATCAAAATAAACAAAAACAAGATACAATAAAACACCAATGATAGGTATCAAAAAAAATTAAAGTAGCAACAACACCTAATGCTTGAGCTAGAAAAGTACTAAATGGTCCTCATGGTCCTTTTGGAAACATAAAATCTATTATATATATGTTTGTTTAGTATATAGGTATATGTAGAAGGGAAATCCAAAATCTATCATGCAGAAGGGGGGATGCATTTTATTTTCCTCCTAAAAATAGACATAACCTAAGAACCTAATACATAAATTGTCCACCTAGAATCACCAAGGAACACTCACAAAATAATGAATGTTAGGTAATGTAATAGTAATAGAACATCGATATTTGTCTACCCCGATCCTCTTTCATGTTTGTTATCTAAGAAATCATATGCGTCAAAACTCTCCCACAAGTTCCACTTCAATCCCACCACCACCCCAACAAAATCCGTATGGTCTATCATTACACCTCCCACGAACACACACATGAGATACCACAACCACACATAAACATGACAAAAAACTCCAAGGAGACCACCACTAGTTTCCAAACTAAAGATACCTTGTCTAAAACAACCGTTATCATTCAATAAGACAACATGTCCTCATCCAAAAGACACATTGGATACAAACCCACCCGCACACTCCTGGTCCAACCAGCATAACACACCATGATTGAAGAGTCATGTGATATAACTTAACTTAGGCCATCACAGCCTGCACAAAGAGTCTTGTTCTACCTGGTAGAGAGAGAAAAATGACTCTAAAACCAGACACTCATATGAATGTTTGAAAAAACACCATCCCCCATGAAATGGGGGAGTTCACCACGAAGTGCACAACATTGGTGGGGTGAGTATAAGATAAAAATGTACTAAATTTATACATATAATTAAACAAAAAATCAACCCAACCATAGGGTTAAAGACCATACACAACCTCTATCGTTAGTATCCCTACATTCACAAACACACAAAAACCATAACCAGAGCACAACCCATGTCGGTAAAACTATCCTCCTATGTACCCAATCCCGTTATAATGTTCATTTGATTTCATTTAAATATTTCTTTACAACCTATAAAATAATTAGATTACTCACCACCCAAGACAAAAACTTAAGTAAAATATCCAACCAACAATTTATGCATTCACACACGGTTCTCTTAAATAGATACAATAACAAAAGGAATCAGTGAGATCCCTAAAAGTGTTGGAACCAAACAAAGACCCAATATAAGGCCCCACACATCCTCATAACCGCAAAAAGCTACAGAAAAAAAAGATCCCATCCCTATCAACATAACCCCATAAATATAAACTAGAATATCCATGTGTATTAACAGAATAGAGATATTGGGTTTTCATATTTAACCACACAATTTATGAAGTTCCTTATTTCTGTCTTGTTTACCGGGGTAATCACACAAAGATTATTATTTATTCAAAATAAATATAATCTACCAAATTTACATGATTAACTAGTTTTCATGTTACAACTACTCAATCAAAATATTATCCAGAAAAAAATAGGATCATAGTGTGCTATAATGTAACAGCAACGACCACTAATTTTAGTGATCAAAATCCCATACAATTCAGAACATAAAAACGAAGATAAAATAAAAATAAAAATATAAAATTCAAACACACCCATTAAATATTCAGATTCTATTTATTATAATAATTATGGTTTTGTTTCATCCATATCCTAAGGGAATAATTATCACCCCAGCCCCGCATGATACCCAGTAAAGAGAGACGAAGGGAAACACGGCTTAGATGATAATAGATCAATCATTAATCATTGCATCAAAAACTATGGATGAACAGCTAGAAGGAAAAAACTTTAGGTTTTTAGGCTGAGTGGGAAGTGCTCCATCATAGGAACTAGATTCATCTCTGGTGTAAGTCTCTAGGGTGTAATTAGATAATTTAAATGAATTATGGAGACATTAACGCGATTCAAGAAAAGGCCAAATCCTAAAATAACGGAGAGAACATCAAATTACGTGAAGTAGGATCATGGATTTACCATGACATTAGGCAGTTTGACAAGTCGAGATTAATTATTATTTAATGATTCTACTCAGATATGGTAGAGATAATGACTGTGAGATATAATTTATCATCTAAAGAGAGAAAACCCATGTAATTGTGGCGAAGATGGAAAGAACGTTGAAGTGTGTGACACCGAGTAAAAGGCCAATTTTTTTTTAAATAATGACTTTCCCAAATCTGGGAGGTGTAAAACATATTTTACTTGGTTTAAATGAATTTAATAATGGTATTAAAACACTTTTATTTCAAAAGAAAAATTATCCAGGTGGAACTGAATAACACATGAAACTAGGAAAAAATGCCCATGTGTGGGAAAAAGTTCGGTGATATATCGTATGTCTTCCACCATAACATTCTACCATAATCAGTGTCACCATTTTATTGTGCGACTATAACTGTGCCACCATTTTGTTGGAACCATTTTGATGGCACTAGTATTTTTTTTTTCAAAAACATTTGACTGAATCACTGATTGTCCCATGGAATCCCCAAACTCCAACAATTTGGAAAAGGAATGGACTAAAAGGGTCTGACCCATTACACATGTAATGATTGAATAATTATTTTTTATTTATATTTATTATTCACATAATAATTCATATAGTTACCATGTTTAATATCGTATCGAATAAATCTAGTTTTATTATTGAAATAAATTATTTTTAAATATTATTTTTTCATATTTTGATGGAATAGTTTCATTAAATCTAGTTTTTTAATAATATATATATAATATTTGAAAAATAAATCAACTTATTTGAAATAGTTATATTTATATTTTATTTTGATTCATTTTTTATTTGTTTAAAGATGTTTCAAATTATGATAAATTGTGAAAATACTTTCTTTTTATATAAATCAAAATTTTAATTCAATTTATTCGTATTGTAAAATTATATATTTGAATGGTTTTAAAGAAAAATGAGATTATGTTTAATCATTTATTCCAATTATGGCCATTGGAATACATTTCACACTGAAATTAGATATAAAAACATTATGAATGTTTGATCCATTTTACAATAAAAATCTCTTTTCTCATTCCATCAATGATATTAATTATTATGTACTTTCTATTATTTATGTTTTATTAGTTTTTAAAAATGTTTTCCAAATTTGAAAATATATTTTTAAAATTTATTAAATATATCCCTTTTATTTTTTCCAGATATTATGAATAATAATGTTGATTGTATTTTTATTACCGATATTAATGGAAAATAGGGTAATTAATGAGAAAGTTAATATTATAAATAAACTATAATCACCATAACACATGTATTAATTTAATAAAATTATTTATATTGTACCATTATAATCCATGGGCCAAGATTATAGTTTTTTGATACCAAATTGGGGTTAGTATGACATTTATATTGTTATATTTAGTTAAAAGAAAAAAAATTTACACATTTGTTTTTAAAAAGTGAATTAATTTTTAATATGCGGTTATATAAGGGATATATTTTACAAGAAATATTACATAAAAAGATAAAAATTTAACTATATATGAGTAATTTATTCATATTATTTAGTGAATACTTCATAGCTATGATTGGTGAAATGATGTTGATGATGTGATTGATTAATTAAAGGTTGAATAAAATAAAATAAATTAAAAATATAAAAATAAATATAATTTGAGTGAATTAAGGTCATAAGAGAATTTTATATATGAAATTAGAATTTTGGTGATGTGTTAAGAGATTTGGTTCAACTTTTTCTTGCTGTTATGATATTTATAAAAATTCAAGTAATGAATATTTGTAAAATTGACATTAATGATATTTTAAAATAAATAATATGTTATTTAATGGTATAAAATATAGTGAAATAAAAAATTCTACTAATTGGTTGTGATAATTCATACAATTTCATCAATGAATAATTTAGTTTACTTTTGACATTTCTTTGGAATGATATTAACCCTCAAAATGTATAATATATGACATCAAGGTAAAAATTAATATGGATGACAAAAAAATATTATGATTATAAAATAATCAAAATATGACTAATTTTTATTGGACTATTTTATTTCTAATAATAAACATACTATATTATAAATAAATCATTTTGAAACAATATCAAATTTAATATTAATTAATATTAATTTCATATTTGGAAGAATTCCATGAGTACCCCAGCCTTATCCTATAAAAAAGAACCCATTATTCCCCTTTTTCACTCCTAAAAAACAATTGTTTACTGAAAATATATTTCAAATACAATCAATGAATACATACTCACATTCTAGATCTATTTATTTTGGTATAATTCTAACCATCTATGTGGTAAGGTGTTAATCAAAGGAGTTCATACAATGTAGATGTATCATTTTTAATTAATTGTTTCATTTTTTTTTCTCCTCACACATCATTAAAATATTATTATAACATGTTGAAAAATACTATATTATAATAAATTTAATGAGAATTTATTTTTTTCTCATCATCTCCTAAATCAATTTCTATTACAATGAAATGGGAAAATATTTATTCATTTATTCTTATGATGGAAAACAACCTCTAAAACTGATATATATCATTTTATATCATGAATACCATGATTAGTTATAAAGATAGAATGTTTTTATATATTAAAAGAGTAACATATTTAAAATTATTAAATTATAATAATACATCCTTTCTTTCTTCTCTATCCTTTAACATAAAAACTATAACCTTGTTCATGTGGATGGTAGAACTATCACCTAAACAAAGCTATGTTATTCAATTTTCATCACCACATCACAATGATGATATATTTATTTATATTTAAATATTTAATTCTATATTGATGATTTTATTATTATTCTTGAAGGTTTTCATAATAGTAACCTTATTTCCATAATTCCCAAAAAATGGAAATGTCACACATGTATAAGTATGACATACCATTTCAATGAATATAGAGTTATTAGTGTTTTTTAACCTAAATATATGGATTGATTTAAATTTATCATTTATCTATAAAATTGATCATTATTTCAAGAATATTATTCTCCTTGTGATGGACATATTACGTAATTTACTATTTACGACATTCCACATTCAATTTGGACTCATGTAACATATATCATCAAAACCTATAATATAAATAATTATGTAATCATTATAACATGATAATAAGTGTTAATGAAATATGCAGAAATTAAAAAACATACATATGTTTATTATTGAATAATATAATGTTTTTATATGAAATGTATGATGTAATGTTGAGGTTCCGGAAGTGGCCCAAAGGCGCCCTATACCCAGTTGGTCACATGGCCTCATGATCATTACCCTAAATGTCGGAGGCTTCTATCTAATAATTAGGGCCTTCTGTGTTATAGTGTGGAAAATATTCCTTCATTAGCATAGTAATATTGTGTATGTAAAATAGATAGAAATAGAGGAAGCACTAATAATACCATACAATAGTAATCAGTAGAAAACTAGAACTAATAACCACTAAACACACAGATATATATATATATATATATATATATATATATGATGCATGATGCATATGTCTAGGAATGTATCCAAAAACTCAAAATGTTGTAATACAATACCAAACCACGGTACAAATAAATACAAATAAATAGCTCCACATCATCACAATCCTCAGCATAGTCCCATGGTTCCCAACTCCACAACAATCCAGTACATAAAGTAGAAGGGTGATTTCCCTTATCTTTACCTACAACAATATAATCTATTTCAGCCTAAAAGCATGCCCCAAAGAGGATGTGATACTAATCCCAGTAGGTAACCACCAAATGATTTGTTCCTAAGAGTTAGTGAATATATATGGGAGGAAATAAACAAAATGAAGCAGTAAACAATTATGTACACATAGTTACCATTTTATACATTCAATTGCATTCATTTTCATATACCATTTAAGAATTTAATCAATAGCAGGTAAACCTATGGGTAGTACTCATATCCTAAACCCTCCGGTTGAACCAAACAAATTGAAGCAACCCTCTAGGATTTTCTCACTCTCTATCAACTCTAGTTCATTTTTAGCAAAGACACTCTAAGGAAGAAGTCACCATCAAATCCCACTTGTGGTCTCGTTTCAGTAAATAATAGGCACTCTGAGAAAGCACTCAATGTCCAATTCCCCTTATGAACCATATCGATGAAACTATAGAATCTTTGAGGGAGCACATAAATCCATCCCGCCTATGGTCTCACAATGTAAATGTAAATAAACAGTTTGGATAATCCCTCAATGTCAATTATACCTATGGTCAACTACACCAGGTTCCCATAGTCATTTGTAAGTCAATCATGCCGAAATGATACATGGAGGCAATGAGAACCTCATGAACTACTTGGATAAACAATATACAACATATCCTAGCATGCATAATAATATCACCCCATCCTACAATACTAGGCAGGGAAAGCTAGAAAGCCAAACACCCAAGCTTGACCAATGGTCAAAACAAGAAAAAATGGGCAAAACATCCATTAAATGACATGAATGGCGCTATTAAAAGCAGTTAACCTCTATCCAAACAAACAAGGCATAGAAGGTAATAACATGACTGAAAGCCATAAACCTGCAATACCCCGAATTATGGTATTAGTATATTTTTCACATAAAACTCAAAAACTGTCTACACAAAACACAAACCACATACCATGTCATTGTAAGGATGAAATATGTGAACCTTGTTCCTTGAATCTACATAGAACACCATATATCTACAATAACATTAAGAAAGTTCAACCATTGATATCTTGTGATAGAGGATAAATCAAGAAATGCGGTTTTATATGAAGGAATAAATTACCGATGTGATTTCAATGCAATGAAGATGATCAAATCGTAGAACAAATGGAATGTCTGGGGATCAGAGAAGATATGTGTCATAATGTCTCTCCTAGGCATGACAGATAAATAAGAATATGCTTCTGTAAATTAGTCACGACCCCAGTCCATTTAATAATATAAAAAGAGAGTACATTGTGTGTATTTTAAAAGTAAATAGTGTGTATATTTAAAGTACACAACATGTAGTTCCTTTTATGAGGCCCCACATTAAGGAGTCTCGAGGACACCTCACACGATTGTGCGCTCAGCTATTACATGGCTGTTTTAGTCCCCAAAAAAGTATCTAGCATCAAGATATCAGTAGAAGACGACATACAGAGCTGAATGTCATGACCCGTCCTTAGGACCTGTGTCGTGACTACCCCAAGTCCGCTTCCCATAGGCCAGGGGCTGGCGACTAGCACCAAGGCATAAAACTCGACAAAAAAAGGGAAAGACATTGCCTTTATAAAGTAAACAAACACCATAGAGTAAGCAAGCAGAGGTAAACACTAAGTAAAACTGGGTACAATAGTAAGTGCGGAAAATAAATGGGCCAGAATACAAACCCAAACGGAAAGTAAAGTACAACTAGAAAGGAAGTACATCAAATGAAAGTAAGGAAGCAACGTTGAGCTGTCCACTGGATGTCCCACCTGAAAGGTGGGTAAAGATAGCCTCCTAAACTCATTGGGTCCAGCCTTCCGCTCCGTGTACGTCCCGCCCAGTGATCCACCTCCAGGTACCGACTTTCTCCACAAGCCTCAACCACGATCAACGTTGTCCGTCGTCTGCATCCAACACAACGTAGTGCAGGCATAGCCCGTGCTGGGGTGAGTATACGCTACTCAGTAGGGACCCCGAGACCCCCGAAGGTCTCCCAGAATCCACAAGGGATAATCTACAAAGGAAAGATACAATCACGAAGTAACATCCAACACTACTTAGGTATATGCCCATACATATACCCAAGTCATCAATTCGAGTTCGGCTCCAACATCCGAGCCCAAGTTCAATCATGTCCACACAATATAGCACAAACAAATCCCCACATGATAACACAACCCAATCCACATAGGAAAGCAAGTAAATGATATCGAATATAAATATTGAAATTCAAGACTCATCTCACACAGGTATAATTCTTTGTAAGGTGATAGAGATGATAAGATGTAGCCACTGATTTATCTAAGCTGGGACCCACGTAGGATTCTAGACCAGCTAAGCTGTCGGACCCACATAGGATACAGACCAGCTACTCTGCCTGTAACATCACCAAATGATAAAGGGTTAAATGACTAAATTATATGACTCATGTCAACAAGGTGAACCTTCCTTTTCGGGAGCCTATCTCATTAGAACTCCACTGTTAAGCGTACTTGGCCTGGAGTAGTGATCAGGATGGGTGACCTCCTGGGATGTTTCTCAGGATGGGTGTGAGTGAGGAAAAAACATACTGAAAATGACATGTGTTGGCCTGTGGGGATAGTCATTAGTCAGATAACCCGTTCGGGCGCGTGGGTGGGACCCTGGGGTGGGCCCCACGTGTCTGCGGTGCAACTAGTGGGCAGAGCCCAGTTGTCACATTTTGTAACAGAGGAGGACCCCAGCCTTAAGTGCAGTGCACTGCTTGGGTTGAGATGTAGGGCCCACAACGAGGGAGTTGTGCTCTAAAGGGGGCATGATTGTAACATCCCCAAATGAAAAAGGGTTAAATGACTAAATGATATGACTCTTGTCAACAAAGTGCATCTTCCTTTTCAGGAGCCTACTTGGTTAGAACTCCACAGTTAAGTGTGCGTGGTCTGGAGTAGTGATCAGGATGGGTGACCTTCTGGAAAGTTTCACAGGGTGTGTGTGAGTGAAGACAAAGCACACTGGAAAGGACAAGTTTTGGCCTGTGGTGACTTTCATTAGTCAGATGACCCGTTCAGGCATGTGGGT
The DNA here is from genome assembly GCA_963277665.1 of Viscum album. Classification (NCBI taxonomy): domain Eukaryota; kingdom Viridiplantae; phylum Streptophyta; class Magnoliopsida; order Santalales; family Viscaceae; genus Viscum; species Viscum album. The sequence goes on along the minus strand of OY728147.1, from coordinate 558,515,507 downwards.
GGACCCTAGGGTGGGCCCCACGTGTCTGCGGGGCAACTGGGGGTACCTGGTAGGCCAGGACCCGACGACCATGTTAAGGCGGGGTGTCTGAGCTGTCACCGAGACCCAGTTGTCACATTTGGTATCAGAGGTGGTACCTAACCTTAAGTGCTTGGTGCACTACTGCCTGGGTTGAGATGTAGGGCCCACAACGAGGACGTTGTGCTCTAAAGGGGGGGATTGTAACACCCTCAAATGATTAAGGGTTAAATGACTAAATGATATGACTCATGTCAACAAGGTGCACCTTCCATTTTGGGAGCCTTCCTGATTAGAACTCTACAGTTAAGCGTGCTTGGCCTGGAGTAGTGATCAGGATGGGTGACCTCCTGGAAAGTTTCTCAGGGTGTGTGCGAGTGAGGAAAAAGCACACTGGAAAGGACAAGTGTTGTCCTGTGGGGACTGTCATTAGTCAGATGACCCGTTCAAGCATGTGGGTGGGCCCCACGTGTCTGCGGGGCAACTGGTGGTACCTTGTGGGACAGGACCTGACGACCATGTTAAGGTGGGGTGGTTGTGCTGTCACAGGGACCCGGTTGTCAAATTTGGTATCAGGGGAAGAACACAGCCTTAAGTGCAGTTCACTTCCTGGGTTGAGATGTAGGGTCCACAACGAGGGCGTTGTGCTCTAAAGGGGGCGTGATTGTAACATCCCCAAATGATAAAGCGTTAAATGACTAAATGATATGACTCGTGTCAACAAGGTGTACCTTCCTTTTCAGGAGCCTACCTGGTTAGAACTCCATAGTTAAGTGTGCTTGGTCTGGCATAGTGATCAGGATGGGTGACCTTCTGGGAAGTTTCCCAGGGTGTCTGTGAGTGAGGACAAAGCGCACTTGAAAGGATAAGTGTTGGCCTGTGGGGACTATCATTAGTAAGATGACCCATTCAGACATGTGGGTGGGCCCCACCTGTCTGTGGGGTAACTGGTGGTACCTGGTGGGACAGGACCCGACGGTCATGTTAAGGAGGGGGTGGATGTGCTGTCACCGGGACCTGGTTGTCAAATTTGGGATCAGAGGAAGAACCCATCCTTAAGTGCAGTGCACTGCCTGGGTTGAGATGTAGGGCCCACAACGAGGGTGTTGTGCTCTAAAGGGGGCATGATTGTAACATCCCCAAATGATAACTGGTGGTACCTGGTGGGACAGGACCCGACGGTCATGTTAAGGAGGGGGTGGATGTGCTGTCACCGGGACCTGGTTGTCAAATATGTGATCAGAGGAAGAACCCATCCTTAAGTGCAGTGCACTGCCTGGGTTGAGATGTAGGGCCCACAACGAGGATGTTGTGCTCTAAAGGGGGCGTGATTGTAACATCCCCAAATGATAAAGTGTTAAATGGCTAAATGATATGACTCATGTCAACAAGGTGAACCTTCCTTTTCAGGAGGATACCTGGTTAGAACTTCACAGTTAAGCGTGCTTGGTCTGGAGAAGTGATCAGGATAGGTGACCTTCTAGGAAGTTTCCCATGGTGTGTGTGGGTGAAGACAAAGCGCACTTGAAAGGACAAGTGTTGGCCTTTGGGGACTATCATTAGTCAGATGACCCGTTCAAGCATGTGGGTGGACCCTAGGGTGGGACCCACGTGTCTGCGGGGAAACTGGGGGTACCTGGTAGGCTAGGACCTGACGGCCATGTTAAGGTGCGGTGTTTGTGCTATCACAGGGACCTAGTTGTCACATTTGGTATCAGAGGAGGAACCCAGCCTTAAGTGTGGTGCACTGCATGGGTTGAGATGTAGGGCCCAAAACGAGGGCATTGTGCTCTAAAGGGGGGTGATTGTAACATCCCCAAATGATAAAGGTTTAAATGACTAAATGATATAACTCATGTCAACTAGGTCCACCTTCCTTTTTGAGAGCATATCTAATTAGAAATCCATAGTTAAGCGTGTTAGGCCTGGAGTAGTGATCAGGATGGGTGAGCTCCTGGGATGTTTCTCAGGATGTGTGTGAGTGAGCAAAAACATACTGAAAAGGACATGTGTTGGCCTGTGGGGACAATCATTAGTCAGATAACCCGTTCGGGCGCGTGGGTGGGGCCTTGGGGTGGGCCACACGTGTCTGCGGGGAACCTGGTGGGCGGGGCCCAGATGTCACACTGCCAGACCCACGTAGGATACAAGAACAGAGTCAAACCCTGCCAGACCCACATAGGATACAAGAATTGTAGTCATCGTTGTCGAACCCACAGAGGATTTTAGTATGGTCGTATTCACTGTCGATCTCATGGAGGATTTTAGTGCAGTCATCATCGCTGCCGAACCCACAGAGGATTTCAGTGCATTCGTCATCGCTCCCGAACCCATGGGGGATTTTAGTGTAGTCGTCATCCCTGCCGAACCCACAGAAGATTTCAGTGCAGTCGTCATCGTCGTCGTAGTTGTAGCCAGCTCGAGGTCTCCCACACACAACATGCTCGATTCTGGGAGGGTCCGCTCCACGAGCCAAGGGGGGTCTATACATCAACTGACATGTAGTCCAGAGTTGATGTTTCCCAAAGTTCTATATCGAAAAAAGGAACTCAACGCGACAGACGACGTGTCAATCGGACGCCCGTTCTGAGAGTTATTGGCCTTTTCGTTCCAGGGGCCCGGTTGGTTTTTATGTCAAAACCAACCCAACCGTACTCCAACTACATCTAAACCTCGAGTGGAGTAAGACAAAAGCTCTTTATCACTAAGTGGAATCCAACAAAGTCAACGGCACGTCAATCGGACGTCTGGAGCTTAAGTTATAAGCTTTTCCCATCCGAGGGCCCGATTGGTTTCGTGTTCGAACCAACCCGGACGTACCCAGAGTTCTATGAAACCTTGACTGTAATATAATGAAACGACCGCCTCGATCGAAGGATCTCATCGCTACTGACTGTGCATCGATCGGAGGTCCGTATCCAAAGATACGAGCGTTTGAAAATAACTATCTGAAAATAGAGGGTGTTTGGCCCGGACCGACCCGGCCCAACACCCCCTGGGTCGGCCCAAACCGGGGTGAACCAAAAAGGGTCAGGGTCCAGCCCATTAGAGCTCTGCCCGGCCCGGTGGGTGCCGCCTGGCCCGGCCCGGCCTGGGTGGCCCGGCCCGGCCTGGGTGGCCCGGCCCGGCCTGAGCGGGCGGTTGGCATGGCACGGGCGTGGCCCGCGTTTCCAAACAGCTCGTCCACCCAAGCTATCACATAAAGGGGTGGCACGCTGCCCCCCTGATTTGAAACCGCGGCCCCCGCGGTCCTGCTCCTCCAAGCAGCCGGTGCCGCCTCCGCGGGACCCCGCGGTCCCGCTCCTCCGATGCGCTGACGGCCGGCTATTCCGGCTGCCGCTCCCTACTCCACCGGGGCCAAAGTCTGCGGCCTTGGTCTGATCGGTGCGGCACGACGGCGGCACGCCCCTCCGTCATGGCCTGACTCCTACAACAGCTTCTTCTTGGTACTCTGTCGCGGTGTGACGGTGTCGCGCCCCTTCGCCGTGACCCCACTCCGGCCGTGGCATCGTTCGGCCTCAACGGCGCGGCGCAACAGCGCCGCGCTTCTTCACTCATTCCTCTTGCATTTGTGCGGTGTTGTTGCACCTCACCGACTTCTTTCAAGCTGCAACAAACACAAAGACAATGGGGTAGGAGGGTCTGTTATGTTCATGCGGTCTGACCTCCTCCTATTATGTTGATAACAAGCGGCCAAAAATAATAGACTAAGAACGAAAAATAATATTCCTTGAACAAAATTCCAATCCCCTATCTCAAGGTGTTGTCGAACGATGGTCGTCGTAGAGAAAAGAAAGTCGCGGAAGACGACATCACGGAAGACGGCATCGTAAGCGTCCTCGGCGTTCGCCCGGTGAAGGATGTGGCACATCATCGTTCTCCGAAGAAGGTTTCTCTCACCAACATCAGAGAGGTGAGGAGATGGCATGGCGATTCCCCTGTAGTGATGGAGTTCCTCGTCGTAGACTCTATGTTCTACGCGTTCTTCGACGAGGATGAATATATTCCTCAAGAGCGCAAGACTCCTCTCCTTCTTTCCGCACAACGTATCAACACCCCCAATAAAAATAAGTCATGTATTATTTTATTATCACACACGCATTCCATTAATTTGAAATTCAAAAAGAAACTCGATCAATTAATTCACATAATTGAAGATCGTTTAATAAACCAAATTAAATTCAATGGTTGACTTGCCATATAAAAAAGTATTGCGGGTGAGTTACAAAATTAAATGCACATGGGAGGTTTTAAGGGATTTGAAGGGGTGGGGCTCGTGTCCGCAGGACTTGACTAATATCCTACCTAGTGGAGTTAGGATATTAGTGGGTCCCACTCCAACCACCATGCATAGGTTATACTACTTAGAATAGAAAATAAAAATTGTTGCACAAATTTTTATTTCATTCCTTAGTTAACCCCCTTATTTAATAACCTCACCCGAGCAAACGCAACTCTGGAAAAGGTGTTCCTAAAAAATTACCAGCGTTGCTATTCCATCATTTTCCTCGGATTTCGATTCCGAGCACCGGTTCAAAAGTTAGAAAAACCCACTCGTTTGTTCACTTAAAGTACCGGAGCTAAGCTTCGGAAAATGATTCCGGGAACACCGAGCCTAGGAATCAGGTGCCGTTAGAAACTACATACTCGTAAAATCCAAAAAAAAAATTAAGAAACAATTTCCATTGAAATTTACGGGACTTTACATTACTCCTACCTCAGGGCTTAATGTATCCGTAAAGATACACCACAAACTCAAGGAACAAATGAGGGTACAGAGCATGAATCTGAGCCTCCCGCTCCCAAGTGCTCTCCTGGAGGTTCCCATACTTCCATCTGATGCGCACTAGAGGAATCGAACGCCCACATAGGACCATCTTCTGTCGATCCCTGATCTCCACTGGGACCTCTGCAAAAGTCACCCCATCGTCGACGTCCAACTCCCCCTGGTCGATGATATGTGTCGGGTCGTGAACATATCTCCTCAGCTGAGATACATGGAAGACGTCATGCACCCAGTGCAACTGAGGTGGTAGAGCTATGCGATAAACCACCTCGCCTATCCTGCTGAGAACCTAGAATGGTCTGATGAAGAGCAGAGATAACTTCCTGCCCCGACCAAATCTCTGTAATCCACGTCGAGGTGAGGCCTGCCAGAAAATGTGGTCGCCATCCTCGAACTCTAGTGGTCTCCGCCTCCTGTCATCATAAGACATCTGTCGGCTCTGAGATTTCCTCATCTTCTCCTGGATGACCAGGACCTTCTCTATCGTAGCCTGGACCATCTCTGGTCCCACAAGTGCTGACTCCCCAGGGTCTATCCAGCACATAGTTGATCTGCAATGTCAGCCGTACAACGCCTCATATGGTTCCATCCCGATGGTGGAGTTGTAGCTGTTGTTGTACGTGAATTCCACCAAGGGTAGGTGGTCTTCCCTGCTATGACCAAAGTCTAGGACACATGCACAGAGCATGTTCTCAAAAGTCTGAATCGTCCTCTCCGTCTTACCATCCGTATGAGGGTGAAAGGAGTTGCTCAGACATAGTTGTGTCCCGAATTTCAACTACAGCCCCTTCCATAGACAGGATGTAAAGATAACATCTCGATTGGAGATGATAGATGATGGCACACCTGGAAGCCGTACAATCTCTTGAACGTAGAGGAATCCCGTGCTCTCCACTAGGCCATGCTCTCTGATGGGTAAGAAGTGGGCCGACTTGGTGAGTCGGTAGAAAATCACCCAAATGGAGTCATGACCTCTGGAAGTACATGGAATTCCTGTCACGAAGTCCATAGATATCCCGTCCCACATCCAATCCAGGACCTCTAAGGGTTGTACCAAGCCTACTGGTACCTGGGGCTCCACCATTACCTGCTGACAGGTAAGGCACCAAGATATGAACTCTGCCATAGCCTTCTTCTTACCTAGCCACTAGTGCTGTCGTCTGAGATCTTGTTACATCTTCGCCACTCATGGATGTACCTCTAAAGGGGAAGTATAAAACTCCCTCAACACCTCCTCATGTACAGCATCTGGTAACATGGTAAGTCCCCTGAAATGGACGTCATGCTCTCCTACAATAGAGATTCAATCAGGTGCATGTCTTGAGGATATATGTGCACGCCGTTTCTCACAGTCAAAGTCCCTACGTTGTGCCTCTCTGAACCGCTGAAGAAGTTGAGGAGTGATAGTGAGTGACTGAATAATGGCTGCTCCATCTCGATCCACGAAGGATATCTGCAAAGAGGCTAGCTACTTTGTCGCCTCCCTGAGTAACTGAATTCTCGTCCTCCTGCTGAGATCATCGGCTACTACGTCCCCTTTCCAGGAGTATAGAATATCTCAAATTCATAGTCATGGAAGAACTCATTCCATCGCCGCTGTCTCAGGTTCAGGTCCTTCTACGAGAAGATGTACCTGAGACTCTGGTGGTCAGAGTAGACTGTAAAGTGCTCGCCGATCAGATAGTGTCGCCACTTCTTCAGAGCGAAGACCACAGCTGCCAAATTCAGGTCATGGGTAGTGTAGTTCTACTCATGATGCCTCAACTGAAGTGATAAGTAGGCGATCACTGCCCGATCCGGCATCAGGACACATCCGAGTCCTGTTCCTGATGCATCGTAGTAGACTACATACCCTACTCCCTCCTTTGGTAGCCTCAAGATAGGTGTGCATGCCAATATCTATCTCAGCTCCAGGAAGCTCTGCTGACATCTATCTGACCACACGAAGGTTTTAACCTTCTTCTTCAAAGCATAGAGTGGTGCCGATACTCTGGATAAGCCTGGCACAAATCTCCTGTAGTACCCATCCAGACCTAAGAAACTCCGCACATCCGTCACGCTCCTGGGTGGCTCCCAAGCTAGCACTACCTCGATCTTTGCAGGATCCATAGTATATCCCTCCTCAGAGATGATGTGTCCCAAGAAGTGGGTGTCACGTAACTAGAAATGAAACCACGAGAGCTTAACATAAATCTGGTGCTCTCAGAGTGTGTCCAGTACAACCCGCAAATGGTAGGCGTGCTCCTCCTCAGTGGTCCAGTAATTTAAAATGTCATCGATCAAGACCAAGACAAATCGATCGAGGTATGTCACAAATATCATGTTAATGAGACTCATGAACATATTTAAATCATTTTTTATGCCAAAAGTCATAACCAATAACTCATAGTGTCCATACCGACATCTGAAGGCCGTCTTATGCACGTCCTCGTCCCGAAATCTGAGCTGATGATATCCTGACCTGAGGTCTATCTTTGAGAACCACTGTTCTTCCTTGCGCTGATCGAAGAGGTCTTCAATCCTCAGTAGCGGATACTTGTTCCTCACGGTCACCTGCTTTAGGCGACAATAGTCGACACACAGTTGCAAGCTCCCGTCCGCCTTCTTGGCGAACAAAATCGGGGAAGCCCAGGGTGAAACACTAGGTCGGATAAATCACGTGATCATCAAGTCCTCCAGCTCTACCCGTAGCTCTCGAAACACGGGGGGATCCATCTGATATGCTGGAGTGGTTATCGGGGCTGTCCCAGGGTACATGTCAATAAAAAATATACCTCTCTGCGAGGAGGTTGTTCTAGAACGTCTTCAAGAAAAACGCCTGCATAATGGTCCACCACTATAGGAAAACTCGGACTCCGCACGTCAAATGCTCCTAGGATGAGGCTAGCCAACGGATGACTAATAAAATGTCCTCACCTCTATGTGAGTCCATCCTGCACTGCAAAGGATCCCTTCTCGGTGGTGACGGTGAACCTGCTCCCATCGGTGCGGACACACCACACCTTGCACCGAATACAGTCGATCTGACCATGGACTGTAGATAACCAATCCATGCCCAAGATGACATCGTAAGGCATCAATGTCGCTACAAGAAGATCCAAGCCGAAGCTCTCGCCTCATAGAGTAATCTCACACTGCTGGCACCAGTGCGTAATTGTTGAGTCTTCTCCCGTAGGAGTCCTTAGCCGTATGTATGGAGCCAATGGCTCCGTCGGAATCTCCGATTTCCGAACAAGGGAATCGAAAATAAAAGAATGACTCGCTCCTATGTCTATAAGAACTGCATAATGGGTGGAGTAGACACAGATAGTACCTTGAATCATCTCTGGAGCGTCGTGGTCGTAGGCCTCCGCTGCCTGAAGCTGAGCCTGTCTCTGCCCGCCAGCTCCCTGTGGTCGGGGTGGACCTCCTGGTGGTGGTGGTTGTAAAGCCTCAAATCGTTTCCCACCACCTGCTGCTCGGCCATCTCCTATGCCTCTATTCCTGCTCTCTACGGACCACCACGATCGACCCTCTGCCTCTGCCTAGGTTTCCCCTCAACAGTCTTTGGCTCCTCTGTACGGCGGGTCGGGCAGTTACAAGCCAAGTGGCTCTGCCCGCCGCATGCGTAGCACTTTCTGCTCCTCAGAAGGTTGGCTCTGCACCGTGTGCCCCGCACATCTGAGCCAGTGTCCTAAGGTCATCCTCCTGATGTTTGGGTCCGCCAGGACCCCTGTGACGTCCGTCGACTGCCAGCAGCAGACGACTCTGCTTTGTGCCGCTCTCCGGTAGGTCTCGCTGCTTCTGTAGCCTCAGCAAGAAATCTCTCTATGAGAAGGGCTCGCTCCAGTACTCCTGCCTATGTCAGAATGCTGAGGGAGACCATCGATTCCCTGATCTCATGCCTCAGTCCCTACTCGATGGTCCATGCCCAAAAGAATGGGTCTCGTACCATGTACATCGTATAGCGCGAGAGATCGGTAAATCTCGCCCAGTACTGGGAGACCGTCACGCTGCCCGGCCGTAGCTGTAGTAGCTCTTCAATGAGCACTGCACGAAGGGTGGTTGGGATGAACTCCGAGCGGAAGAGGCTCTCAAAGTCCTTCCAGATGATAGATGCCTCGTTGTGCACCTGGAGCATCAAGCTCCACCATCTGCTTGATGTCGCATGTAGAAGTCTCGCTGCAAGGATCACCATGAGGTAAGCTGGTGTCCCCAATAACCAAAAAACTCGTACAACTGCCTCCAGCCAATCCTCGGCTGCCAGAGGGTCCGTCTTCCCACGGATCCTGGGCGGTCTCTAACGCTAAAACTCATACAGTGCACTAAGGCGACATGCACTCTCAGCAGCTGGGGATGGTGGAATCGATGGCTTGGTGGGTAGAGGTACTACCGGTGCCTCTGATGAAAATGGTCCATGCACCGAGTCTTTGTCGTTCGGTGGGCTGTCGTCTCGCACAAAGCTCGAAACCCTAGCTGGCTGCCGTCGTGGGGCCATCTTAAAAAGAAACAGGTGCGCTACAGTCAAAATAGTATACCTGGTGAGTTGACACAAAGTAATCACAAAGAAAACTTTTGAAAAACACATGAAATCAATGTTTTTGTGAATTGAGTCTGAAATCAGAAGTAAGGGTCCTGGTCTACGGATACGTCGGCCTCCACACCAACACTAGACTCCCTGGACTGATAATCACACTCAATACCCTTATAAATATTGCTTCACATAGAAGGAAGAACATATTCCTGAGTTCTGTGGTAGAACTGAACTCCTTTGATACCAATTTGTCACAACCCATCCTCAGGACCTGTGTCGTGACTACCCCAAGCCCACCTCCTATAGGCCAGGGGCTGGAGACTAGCACCAAGGTAAAAAAACTCGACAAAAAGGGAAATAAATTACCTTTATAAAGTAAAAAAACACCACAGAGTAAGAAAGAATAAGTAAACACTAAGTAAAACTGCGTACAATAGTAAGTTCCGAAAATAAATGGGACAGAATACAAAGCCAAACTGAAAGTAAAGTACAACTATAAAGGAAGTACATCAACTGAATGTAAGGCACCAACGTCAAGCCGTCCACTAGAAGTCCCACCTGAAGGGTGGGTACAGATAGCCTCCTCAGCTTCTTGGGTCTAGCCGTCCGCTCTGTGTACGTCCCGCCCAGTGATCCACCTCCAGGTACCGACATGCTCCTCAAGCCTCAACCATGATCAATGTTGTCCGTCATCTGCATCCAACACAACGTAGTGGGGGCATTTCCCATGCAGGGGTGAGTATACGCTACTCAGTAGGGACCCTGAGACCCCCGAAGGTCTCCCATAATCCAGAAGGGATAATCCATAAAGGAAAGATACAATCACGAAGTAACATCCAACACTACTTGGGTATATGCCCATACATATACCTAAGTCATCAATTCGAGTTCGGCTCCAACATCTGAGCCCACGTTCAATCATGTCCACACAAGAGAGACCAAAAAAATCCACACAAGATAACACAACCTAATCCACATATGAAATAATTTCAATCATATCGAATATAAAGATTGAAATTCAAGACTCAACTCACACATGTATACTTTTTCGTAAGGTGATAGAGATGATCAGATGTAGACACTGATTATTCTAAGCTGGGACCCACATAGAATACTAGACCAACTAAGCTGTCGGACCCACATAGGATACAGACCAGCTACTCTGCCACACCCACGTAGGATACAAAAACAGAGTCAAAAAATGCCAGAAACATGTAGGATACAAGAACAATAGTCATCACTGTCGAACCCACAAAGTAATTCAGTACGGTCGCCTTTGCTGCTGAACCCACAGAGGATTTCAGTGCTGTCGTTATCACTGCCGAACCCACAGAGTAATTCAGTGCAGTCGTCATCGCTACCGATCCCACGGAGGATTTCAGTTAAGTTGTCGTCCCTACCGAACCCACAGAGGATTTCAGTGCAGTCGTCATCGTCATCGCAGTCGCAACCAGCTCTAGGGTTCCCGCACACAACATTCTCAATTCCAGGAGGGTCCACTACACGATACATGGAGGGTTGATACATCAACTAACATGTAGTCTGGAGTTGATTTATTCCAAAGTTTCATCTCTACTAAAGGAACTCAATGCGACAGAAGGCGCTTCAATCAGACGCTTGGTCTGAGAGTTATTGGCATTTTCGTTCGAGGGGCCTGGTTGGGTTTTAAATCCAAACCAACCTGACCGTACTCCAACTGCATCCAAACCTCGAGCGGAGTAAGACAAAAGATCTGTCTCACTAAGAGGAATCCAACAAGGTCGACGGCACGTCAATCAGACATCCATAGCTTAATTTATAAGCTTTTCGGCTCCGAGGGCCCGGTTGGTTTTGTGTTCGAAACAACATGGTTGTACACAAAGTTCTCTAAAACCTTCAGTTTAATATAGGAAAGGACCGCTCGAACCAATGATCGCATCGCAACTGACGGTGTGTCGATCAGAGGTCTATTTCCCATGGTATGGGCGTTTGAATGGAACTGTCCGAATAAAGGGGTTTTTGGGCCCGGACCGACCCGACCCAAGACCCCCTTTGTCGGCCCAAACCGGGTCTGGGTCCGGATCATTAGGGCACGACCCTACCGGGTGGCTGTAGCCCGGCCTGACCGGTGGGGCCCGGCCCCTCCCGGCCCGGCCTGAGCGGCCGGTTGGCCTGGCGCGGGATGGCCCGCGTGGCCAAACTGCTCAGCCACCCAAGCTGTCGCGGAAAGGGGGGGGGGGGGGGGGGGCGCTACCCCCCTGATTTGAAATTGCAGCCCCCCCCCCCACGTGGGGGCCGCTCCCTTGCCAGTCGGGAGTTACGACACCTGGCTCCTCTGATCGGCCGGCCCGGCTGGCCAGCCGGGGCCGCCACCACGGGACCCCGCAATCCCGCTCCTCCGAGTCGCCGACGGCCGGATCCGCCACTGCTCCCTGCCCCGCTGCGGCCTTGGTCCGATCGGAGGTGAGAGAAGGCACCACGCCCCTCTTCCACGACTCGACTCCCGCTGTGAATTCTTTGTGGTTCTCCGGCGCTGTGCGACGGCGCCGCACCCCTTCACTGCTACCCTACTCCAGTCGCGACTTCTTTCGGCCTCAACAGCGTGGTGCAACGACGCCACGCTTCTTCACTCATTCCTATTTCTTCCGTGCACTGTCGTTGCACCGCGCCACCTTCTTTCAAGCTACAAAAAACACAACTAAAAAAGGGGAGGAGGGTCGGCCGTGTTCGTGCGATCCGACCTCCTCCCGTTAAGATGATAACAAGCGGCCCAAAATAAAAGACGAAGAAAGAAAATGAATATTCCGCGAACAAAATTCCAAACCCCTACCTCTAGGAGTTGTCGAACGATGGTCGTCACGTAGAAAAGAACATCGAGGAAGACAGTGTCATGGAAGATGACGTCGTAAGTGTCGTCGGCGTTCGCCCGATTAAGGATGCAACACGTTGTCGTTCTCCAAAGAAGGTGTCTCTCACCGGTTACGGAGAGGTGAGGAGATGGAACAGAGTTTCCCTTGCGGTGATGGAGTTATTCATTTTATACTCAGAGTTCTATGAATTCTTCGATTAGGATGAAGATATTCCTCAAGAGCGCAAGAGTCCTCTCTTTCTTTCCGCAAAACGTATCTGCCCCCCAATAAAAATAAGTCATGTCTTATTTTATTATCACACTTGCATGCCATTAATTTGAAATTCAAAAAGAAACTCATTCAATTAATTCTCTTAATTGAAGAGTGTTTAATAAACCAAATTAAATTCGAGGGTTGACTTGCCATTTAAAAAAAGGGTTGCGAGTGAGTTTCAAAATTAAATGCATGTGGGAGGTTTTAAGGGATTTGAAGTGGTGGGGCTCATGTGGGACCGACTTCAGTAATATCATACCTAGTGGAGTTAGGATATTAGTGGGTACCACTCCAACCACAATTCATAGGTTATACTACATAGAATAGAAAATAAAAAATTTTGCACAAATTTTTATTTCATTCCTTGTTTAACCCATTTATTTAAATACTCACCCGAGAAAACAGAACTCCGGAAAAGATGTTCCTAGGCAATTACCGGCGCTGCGATTCCATCGGTGTCCTCAGATTTTGATTCCGAGCACCAGTTAAAAAGTTAGAAAAACCCGCTCATGTTCACTGAACGTACTCGAGCTAAACTTCAGAAAATGATTCCGGGCACACTGGTCCTCATAATCAGGTGCCATTAGAAACTACGTACTCATAAAATCTCAAAGAAAATTAAGAAAAAATTTCCCTTGAAATTTATGGGTCTTTACACTCAAGACTCTCCACAACAGCAACATATATAAATATATGGGAAGCCCATTTATTGAAAGAAGTAAAATATAAATCTAAGGAAACTAGGATCGTAACTCATACTATAAAGGGTCTGGGATCCTACTCCTTCTGGGTCTTCTCCACTACAAAAGTCATACATGCACCACATCCCTACGACCCTGCCTAGCCACCATGAGCTGATCCACTCTGTTGTCATTGAAATCCTTGATATTGGCTACCATAGCTTTGACCTCCACCTCGGTTGAAATGGTCGGACGAACTCCAATTCCTAGACAAATGAGAAAACTTGTGGTGGTTCTCTTGAGCATAATGTCATAGGAGAACCCCTATCACTGGCTGCTTGTGAGATGTACTAATAGAAGTGATAAATATGGCCCATATTTCTACATGATCGACACTCTACTGGGACTCTTGGGATATGTGTCTTCGTATTACCCCTCTTCCAACAATGGTAGTACACCACCTGGATACCAGAAAATGTCTCTCGTAACTTCATATTTCCACACATAGACTCTCTATGACGCTTCCTGCTATCAGTAAGAGGGGTACGAACTATGGATGTCGAGATTCCCTTGATCAAAACACCAAAACCCTTAGATTACACTTTGTGATCACAACTTGGTTAACTATAGAGGTGATGGAAGTCAACCTGAATATGTTCACCAGAGATTGAATGTCGTTCTTGAGACCATCCTCAAATGTCCTCTCCATAAATAACTCGTCTCCTCATGGTATGGGCTTGAAGAATTGCATATCTGTGAAGTTAGAAGAATACTGTGTAATAGAAAGTGTACCCTTATATAGACTCTTGAACTCTTGTGCATTATCATCCCTTAGAGTCTCTGGGTTAAAATTAGTCATAGAAGGCATACTGGAACTAATCTTACACTATAACCTACTGGCGTCACAACTATGAGATCACATCCCACAATGTATTGGCAGAATCACGAAGAATATAGGTATCAAGGATCTACATAATATCTGGAGGTGTCTCCAGATTCTCAAAGATAGAATGCATGGCTTCTAGCCATTACTCTACAGCTAGAGGTCCACCATCCCTAATGAATGTGGGAGGATGTTGCTACTAGAAAAAATGTGTTAGCACTTCCATAGAAGGGGCAGTAGGAGTTACATCACCGAATGTCTTAATTAACCTAATGAATCCCACTCAGAACTATGAATCATCACATGTGTACAGAATAACTGTTTGTGCCAATACAGGCACTACTAGAGGATCTTCTTGCAGTTTCTGATCTGCCATGTCTGGGGTCTGGTCACTGACCTACAACTATAGTACAACTTTAGGACATCTCCGTGGAATGACTATGCAATGTCAAGATCACGCCATACATCTATATTAAAAGAATTTAAATGTAGATGTGATACAAGCGAACAAGGAAAAGGAAGCATTCTTATTTTTCAAAACAAGCGTACGCGGCATGTATAATGACTACATTGTATGTTCACTTAATCCATCAATTGGGTGTGTACATTCTCCAACTTAGGTCATGTAAATCCTCTTACATATGGAGAGTTGTCCTAACACATGACATGTACTAGAATCCTCTTCCCCTGATCGAGTTCCTCTACATGAATAAGCCACATGATTTCACTCGAACAAGACTACACAGCGTGCTAGTTCCTGACATGGTAAGTACAAGATGATCATAACTGACCCGTGTTGATAGTCACATGGACGACATAGTTCACTCGACACAACATGCTCTACATAGAAATGACATGTAAATTAAGGATTTCACTGACCCATGTTGTCAGTTACATGACCAAATTGAAGGGTTACAAAACATGACATGATCAATCATGACACGACATGTATAACCTATGTTTTTTCTATCTATGTCTTTTGTCACACCAGTGGACACAAGATCTACACAACACGGTGTGTATAACTCGTAAACAGCGTGTTCCCCCAAGTATTTTCCAACCCTGTGTATCTTACCATGTAGACAGTGACAGGTTTTAGAGACTACATAGCATTTACATACTATCATGAACCAACCCAGGTCAACCCTGAACCGGTATCCTGAGCCGGTCCGTGACATGGACCGAGAGGTTTTCCTGATCCTCCAAGGCTAGCGAAAAGTGCCAGGGCATCAATATAGGTTTTGGGAACTATTTATCATTGTAAAAATAAAAAAAATAAAGCAGCATGAATTAAAGAGAGCAGCACAAAATAAATAAACAGAGTAAAGTAACTATCAAGAACCAAAGAAAATTAAACTAACCTAAAGCGACAACAACTATCTACGTGTTTCCTTGCGAGTCACTATCCAACTCATGACCAAACAACGCCCACGGTGAACTCACCCAAGCTGTAGCCCTACACAAACACTAAAAACAGAAAAGAACTATATGCGTGAGTATTAAAACTCAGTAGGAATGCCCAACAAACTATTCCCAATGCACTACCTTAAAATAATGAAATTTATTAATTCCAAGTTTTAACTAATTATTCAAAATATTGGTTTTCACACACACACACATTCATTTCTAAAACTAGTACTAGTCTATTTCCCTTTATATTTTAAAATGTACAATTTTTTATGTTTGAAAAGAACAGGTGAATTGCATTTTAAAACATTTTTTGTGAACAATTAGAAATAAAAATGTCAGTTATTAGCCAAAAAGGAATACTAAACATAACACACAACACACACCAAGGGAAACGGAAAATGTGGAACACATGGGAGAGAAACCGAACTAGACCTCTCAACCATCCACCACATACAAAATAAAACTAATAGAAACATGGGTCGAACCAAGGAGATCATGAAAAATCCAGAATGTTCTATACGTGTGACTCATCCTAAAAGAATTCCCTAACTTGATGACTTCATAACTCCCTAACGCTCATCATAGCCCTGCATTGCCTAAACAAGGGGCCCAATCCCCATAACAGCAATAACTCAGTATTCCCCTACTATGGGGCCACTAGCCAGTGCATAATCTAAACTAGTGCAATAATCGTTCTCAGAAAATTTAGTCACTATGCCTGGTTCCCATGTCAACACATACATTAAGAAGGGGTGCGTCGAAAATGAAATCAATCAGTCGCGATCAAAAAATATCACACACAACTCACTCAATCGACGCACACCGTGGATAACCCCTATGTAACCCCAAAGTGAGTTTTTCCAAAATAATTTATTTTATTAAAGTACCAAACATGCCTTCACCAACTTTATAGAAAAACATCTTTTCTCAATAAAACCCAAAAACGTATTCAAGAAGAAATCATTTATCATTTAAACAAAAACTATATTTTAAATTCTGTGAATTGTGATTAAAATCCATATAGACATTCTTTCACTACTGGGTGTCCATTCGTCAAGAAAATATACCAAGTGTCGTGTAAAAAATAAACGACACTTTTTACACCAAATAATCAAAAAAAAATTTAATTACCATATATTATTTCCTATTTATTAAAATTAATAAAACATCAAGCAATTAATAAATTATAAATCTAATGGTAAGTTCAGTGGGGGTCCTACCTCGATACCTAGATGAAAAGGAAGATGCACATCTGACACCACACAGTAAGGTCCCATGTACTGTAAACAAAACACTAAGAACTCAGAACACAACCAAAAACCCCAAATAAAGTATATCAAACTAAGAAGTGGTATGAAACCCTCACCTCGAAATTGAGGAGTGACGATGATGCAAACTCGGAAACCAAGCGCGCTGATGGCACTCACTCAGAAAAGCCCCACGTGGGTCCTAGAAAGTCAAACCGTAACAAAAATAATTAATTAAGAAAAACTTTGATCGCCTCTAGGTAAAATATATATACATATATCAAATAAAAAAACCAAATGAGAATAAACAAACAAAAATGGTATACCAACGTGGGGGTTGCCTGTCTGGGCAACGCCGGCAGGTGCGGGCGTCGAACGGGGCCACACCGACAAGGCATTGTTAGTGCACAAAGGTAGAGGGTGCTCCGGAGGGGTACGTGTTGTCAGGGATGCACTCTAGAAAGGATGAAGGCTGGCCAGGGGCCGTTGAAGTAGGAGGGTTGTGCCTCCTGGTGTAGAAGGGCCGAAGGGGTCTCGGCCAGAGGTCGCATCCGGCTTCTGCACAAAAGCCGAACATGGGGGGGTCTCAACCTGGGGTCGGGCGAACCAGCAAGTGAGGGAGTAGGGCTGGACGAGAAGATGGACGTTTCTAGGGGGCTCATGCTCATAGCTCCCTCCTGTAGCCTTCGTCTTGCCCTACACACAGCTGTCGTTCGACCTCCTCTCCTTACCGCAAGGAACCAGCACAGGTCTGCCTTTCTGTTAGCACAGCAGCACCCAACCACCTGTTCAGCTTCCCATCCTGGACATCTATGTCCGGTACAACATCCTCACTAGTGAGGCCTTTTCTATCTGATGCGACACCCCCTAGACGTGGCCAGCTTCTCTTCCATCCCATCTCCCTCTCCTTCCGGCGTGCCCGACCCCCGGTTGAGACACCCCCATGTTAGGGTTTTGCTCAGAAGTCGGACACCACCTCTGGCCGAGACCCCCTCAGCCCTACTCCACCATAAGGCATGACCCTCCATCTGCGATGGCCCCCAGACTGCCATCTTCATTGTCAGGGGGCACCCCTGACGGCACGTACACCGTCGGTGCACCCTCTACCTGTGTGCACTGCCACTGCCTTGTCAATGTGGCCCTGTTCGACATAAGAACCTGCCAGCGTTGCCCCAACTCGCAACCCCCATTTGTATACCCTTTTTCATTTATGCTCCTTTGGAATTTTTTTATTTGAGATATATATATATATATATATTACCTTGGGTGAATATAGTTTTTCTTAATTGAATTTTTTTGGGTCGGTATGACTTTCTAGGACCCTCGCTGGGCGTTTACAAGTGAGCTCCATCGGCGCGATTGGTTTCTGAGTTTACGTCGCCATCGCTCTTCAATTTCAATCTGAGGGTTTCATCCCGCCACTTAGTTTCATATTCTTTTATTGGGGTTTTTTGTTGTGTTTTGAGTTATATGTTCTTTGTTTGCAGTACATTGGGCTTTATTGTGTGGTGTCGGACGTGCGTCTTCCTTTTCATCTCTGTATCGAGGTAGGTCCACCAATACACATGCCTTTAGATTTAGTATTTATTAATAGGCTGATGTTTTATTAATTTTAATAAATAAAAAAAAATATAAGATAATTAATTTTTATATGATTATTTGGTGTAAAAATAGAAGTTTATTTTATACAAGACACTTGGAATAATTTCATGACGAACAGACACCTAGTAGTGAAAGAATGGATGTTTGTATTTTAAACATAATTCAGGGAAATTAAAATATAGTTTCGGTTTAAATGATAAATGATTTCTTCTGAATAAGTGTTTTGGGTTTTCATGAGAAATGATGTTTTTCTTTAATGTTAGTGAAGGCCTGTTTGGCACTTTAATAAAACAATTATTTTGGAAAAACTCACATTGGGATTACTCAGGGGTGATCCTTTGTGTGCATTGATTAACTGAGTTGTGTGTGGTATTTTTTAATCGTGACTGATTGATTTCAATTGAGGATGCAGCCCTTTTTAATGTATGTGTTGACATGGGAACCAATCATTTTGACAAAATATTCTGAGAACAATTTATGCACTAGTATAGATTATGCACTAGGTAGTGGCGCCATAGCAGGGGAATAATGAGTTATTACTGCTATGGGGATTTGGCCCATCGGTTATGCCATGCAGGGCTATGTCGAGCATTAGGGTGTTATGACGTCCTCGAGTTAGATAATTCATTCATGATGAGTCACATGTATAGTACTTTCTAGATTGTTCACGATCTCCTAGGTTCGGCCCATGTTTCTATTGGTCTTTATTTGTATGTGGTGGATGGTTGAGAGGTAATGTTAGGTTGTTGGCCCCTGTGTGCCACTTTTTCCATTGTCCTTGGTGTGTGTTGTGTGTTATGAGTAGTTTCCCTTTTTGTATAATAATTAATGATTCGTTTTCTAATTGTTTGCAAAAAATGTTTTACAATTCAATGGACCTGTTCTTTTCAAGCATTTAAAATTGATTTTTTATATTATAATGGGAAATGCACTAATACTTGTTTTAGAAATTAAAGAGTGTGTGTGAAGACTAATATTTTGTATTTTTAATTAAAACCTAGAATTAGTAAATTTCATTATTTGAAGGTAGTACATTGGGAATGGTTTGTTGGGCAAGCCTACGATGTTTTAATAGTCACGCCTATAGTTCTTTTTTTAGTGTTTGTACAGGAATCAACTTTGGTGTGTTCGCCTTGGGTGACGTTTGGCCATGATTTGGAGAGTGGCCCACGAGGTCGCACTTAGATAGTGGTTGTATATTTTTGTATGTTTTATTTTATTTGGTTCTATTAAGTTACTTCACTCTGTTTATTTATTTTGCGCTGCTCAATTTAATTTCTATTTTTTTATTTAATTTTTTTACTTGGAGAAATCGTTCCCAAAACCTTGGTTAATGCCCGGGCGCTTGTTGCCAGCCCTGGAGGATCGGGAGTGCCTCTCGGGCCATGTCACGGACCAGCTCGGGTGACCGGTTCAGGGTCGACCTTGATTGGCTCGTGACACATACATTACAGAACATGTACATAAGAGAAATAGTTCCTTCCCGAACGAACAAACACATGGAATTTATTTATCACTACACACCGTGCATTCTGGGTTTTTTGGATAGTATGCATCAAAAAATAATCTGGAAGCCCAAAAAAACAATGAAACAAAAGTTCCATATTCCAATCCATGAGGGACCATACTCCTCGCGAATCAATGATTTTCTTCTTATACATGTTACATATAAACATATCAGAGAAATGATCCACCACATTTTGATCCATGAGGGCACATAAAATCTCATGAACAAATGTTTGGCATCCATTCATTCAAAACATTACAAAATAAAATTCCCCATTAAAAAGTAGTGCTTCCATCAAGCCCCCTATCACAACCCCATAAATATATAACAAAAAATCTATCATATCAACATGAAATTGGTAATGCACCATAAATGGAATGGAATGAATGCATGATATGTGATATCTAACAAGTGTACATTTGATGCATGAGATTCAATACCCTCATTTTATTAGGTTATAATAGAAATAGAACCTCAATATTATCAACAATAATCACACATAACATGTGAATCGAACTGCAATATTGAAAACATAGAAAATTTGCAATAACTGAGGTAAATGGATTTTTCCTATACACAGGTTAGCTACTCACGGGTACAACTTATTACCAACTACCTATTATTATATCCCTTGTTATAAGATAAAAATAGTATGTCATGTAGAAATGAACCTCCCTATGAATCCACTTTGTAACATCTGGGTTCTGGAAGCCATCCCGAGGAACCACATACCCGGTTGTTCGCATGACCTGATGAGAATTTCCAAAAATAATAGAGGTTGTCGACTAGAAGTGAGGGCATTAGGTTTGATATGGGGGAAATTAATCTCTAATTGGAAGATTAACATAGTGGAATTAATAACAAATGAGCATATATATATATATATATGATGCATGATAATTTTGTCTAGGGATGAAGCCAAACATGTTACAATGCTGGAATACAATATTAAATAAAAGTACAATGAAAATCAAGTAACATTCTCCACAACATCGGAAGACTTAGCTTGGTACCATTCTCCCAAGCTCCAAAAAAATCATGTACCTGAAGTAGAATTGTTTGTGTCCTTTTCTATACCTATAGCAACATAATCTATTTTGGCCGAAAAGCATGAACCAACCGGGGTGTGTGGATAATTTCTATAAGAAACCCTCAAAATGATCTCTTCCTAATATTCAGTGAATATATATGGAATGAAATAAGAAAAAATGAAGCAATAAACAAGGATGCAGTCATAGTAACTATCATAATAATTCAATTGCATTAATTTTCATATACCACGTATGCAGAGAATTAAAAGAAAATAACCCTATGGGAAGTACTCACATCCTAACACATATGGTTCCACCAAATAATCACAAAAAACCTCTAGGAAGTTCCCATAGTCTAAAACCTTTGGTTCAACATTAGCAAAGACACTCAAAAGAGAACTCATCCACAATTCCCCATATGGTCATGTATATGTATCTAATATGTGCTCTGAGGAAGCATACAAAGCCTAATTATCCATGTGGCCAACACAGAGAAAACAACAGACTCTATGATAGATCCCTTACATCAACCCCCTATGGTCTCACAACGTAAAATTAAGCAGACACTCCAGAGAAGTACCCCACATCTATTGTCCTTATGGTCTACTACTCCAGGTTCCCACTACCCTATGTAAGTCAATCATGAACAAATGATACATGGTAGCTCATGTAAACATCAACTACTACATGTCTAAACAATCTATATAACATCACAACATTCAAGATAAAATCACTCTATCCTCCTATACTAGGCATGGAAAGCAAGGCTACCTATCATTCAAGCAAGACCAAATGGTCAAAATAAGAAAACATGGGAAAAAAATCTATAACATGGGATGGTATATCCATATTCACAAACAAATAACCTCTATCCAAACATGAAAGGCATAACATGTTATAATAGGGATAAAACCCATAGTCACGCAATACCCAGATTAAGGGTATTGAGAACTTTTTCCCATATAACTCATTTTCTTTCTACGGAAAGGCACAAACCACCAAACTTGGTGTTTTACAGATGATATACCTGATCCTTAGAGAATGAATCACCCTATAACGTCATATATATACAAAAACATTAAAGACTCCCAACCGGGGATATCTCGTGAACGATTATAAATCAAGAAACGAGGTTATAGAAGATGGAAAAATTCATAGACGTGATTCTAATGCATTCAATAACAGTCGAATTGGAGAATCGACGGAAAGTCTAGGGATCAAATAATATTTGTGCCATACGATCGCTCCTAAATGAGACACACGAAGTAGAATAGGGTTGTGTCGATTAGACGTCTCCTTGGTCCTTTTAATGATATAAAAATAAAGTTCACATATTGAATTTTAAATATACCCAGCTTGCACTTTCCATTATCGGGCCCCTCTTTAGGCGGTCTCTAGGTCACCACACAAAGGTTTGGGCTCGACCATTACACGACCAGCACATGACTACATGTGGTTACTGATTATAGGGAATGTATATATATATACATGAAATGTACTCCAGAAATTTCCTAAAAATCCTTTATTTCCTCAAAAACAACCAGAAATGAAAGACATACAAGTAAAGAAGATCTAGGTTCTAACATCGAACCTAGGGTAAGGGATATTATTATAAACCCATCATTTAAATTTTCTTTTTCAATTAATTTTAAAAAAGTAAAAATTAATTTATATAACTAATAAGACAAGAGTGGTTTCTCCATGTTTAGTCATTCATTATCAATTTAATTTTCACTTTCTATGTATTAAAATTTCATTTCAATGTATATTATTTAATTATTTAAAATGTGTTCTTTATATTTCGAGAATGATGTTTATGAGAAAAGAGTATTTTGATAACTGAGTGTGTCTTCTCATATATTTAAATGGGTTTTCAATTGTTTTATTTAGGATATGATGATGTGACCTTGATTATTTATGGATGAAACCATTTCATATCAAGATATGTTGGGTTGATCCCCATTATAGCTCCTGATATTTATGGTAGATCACATTATAGATCCTGATATGAGAGGTGAGCCCCAATATAGCTCATTAATGCATTGGTTATACTATACATAGAAGTATACCATAAGGTTATTACATTTTTAATTTTGATGGAAAGAGTGATATGGTAATGAAGTCCTAAGGAAATATACACGATTTTTCTATTCCAGTTTTACTGTTTTTATGAAATGTGTTTTAGTTGGTGTTCATATTTCTAATGGACTAACAATTCATTTATTATGTATTTTACTGATATTTTTGTGAACATTCCATGTTTTAAAGAGTTTTTCACATGACATAATATAAAATAGTGATTTGGATTATACCAATGGAAAAATGTTGATCACTCATCATGTAATGAAAAAAAAATTTATTTTGAATTTTTTATATTTTGGAAAACATTAATACATTTATATTAGTATTAACATTGTATAATTGTAGGATGTTATTACCAGATGATATATTAATTATATAAAACAATAAAATTGAAAAGGCCCTTGATGATAAATTAATTGATTTCTTTAATAAAAAACATGATTATATAATATTTCATGTTTGTTCCTTATACATCCCATGTATCATATATTCATACATCGGTCATGTGACAAACAGATTTTCTATTGGAGGAATGAATGGGGGTGTCACACTCATATTTATAAAGTAAAACATGTCTTCAATCGTTCATTTCATAAAATTGATTCATTTACATGTCTAAAAAATTAAATTCATAAAAAATTTATTTATTTTTTCATTCCAATAAAACCACATGTTGTATAGATATATAGTATATGCATACATGTCCCACAAATATAAATTATCAATTTCATGTGATTTCACCACATGATGATTATATTTAGTAGGTGATAACCATTTGAAACAATTATTTGGACTTAAATAATTAAAGATGAATTTATGAAAATTTCAAATGGACCGAAAATTGAATCGACATGTGTTTTATTCCTATATGTCAGAAATTAAAATATAATATTGTTTATATTATTATGAAATATTAAATGTTAATTTTATTAGTATTGAACCATTCACACATGTTTTTAAATACCATAATATATAATAAAACATCATTTTTAGTCATTTCTAACACACCACACATCAGGTTGACAAGTGATATGGAATTTATTTGTGTTACATGAATCAAGGACTAGTTCCATGGATTTTCATGCCACTATATATCTTTGTTGTGGAAAAATTGAGTTGGAACTTCTTTTTTCACATTTAAATCAATAGAATAACACTTTTATCATTATTGAAAAATGGAATTTCATAATGGTGTGTAGTTTATTTGATCAGTAAAAAAATTAAATGATGGAAATATTACATTTATTTAACCAAATTAGTGGATTTATTTTATATTTTCACCCTTTGATAAATGTTTTCTACCAATTACATAAAATAAAACGCTTTTTTGGTCATTTTTAGAAACAAAATTCATATTGATGAGTATTTTTTTTCTAATATGTCAATATTGAACCAAAAGTTAAAATGCTCTTATATAGATGGAATGTGATGAAATTTATTTTATTTTAACCATTTTGGTGTTTTTAATGATTTAAATATAAAACATATATTTTTCCAATCACTCAAACAAAACCACAAATTATATTTATATTAAATATACTCATGCATGTCAGTAATTATGTGAAATTTTTTTAATGATTTCATAAAAAATTATGGATGGTATTATTTTTTGACCCCTTAAAAAATGGTTTTGGTGAATTTTAAACATAATAAAACTGCATTTTTTTCATTCTTACCAAACCTCACAAGGGGTTGAAATGAGAGTTGTTGTATAAAATTAATCATTTATTGTTCCTACATTGTAAATAATACCGGAATTCATTTGATATGTCAAAATCCTTGAGTCTTGTTTCTCGAATATCAATTAATGAAAACAAATGTTTAGTCATAACGGTCAAAACAAGATAAGATTTATGTATGGTATCTTCATACATATTAAAATTAAATGACAACCTATTCCAATTTTTTCTTGAAAATTTAACGTTTTTTTATTGTGAATCTTTTAGTCATTTTTCTAATTAGATTTTGATACAATAAATATAAATTCTCAATCATTCTAGCTACACTAAATGTATAATTGATTTGAAATATATTTATTCATATAAAAAATAAATACATATCAATATCTTATTATTTTA
Organism: Viscum album; assembly: GCA_963277665.1. Classification (NCBI taxonomy): domain Eukaryota; kingdom Viridiplantae; phylum Streptophyta; class Magnoliopsida; order Santalales; family Viscaceae; genus Viscum; species Viscum album. Next base: position 558,490,569 of record OY728147.1, on the reverse strand, counting down.
ATTAAAATACAAGATCGTTCTCTATTTTATTACACTTGATAAAATTTTTCCAAAATAAATGAATAAAAATAGATTTTTTCGCCATAAAAGTGATTAATATTTTCTCAAAATTACCACATGTGTCATTATAAATTTAATTCTATTTTAAATGTGGCATCAGATAGTGAAAATTTATGAAATGGTATTAGTTTTTTGTGAAATCCCGAAAAACCAGCAATATGATGTACCAAATATGGTTGCATCAAGTGTAATTGAATTGATGAATAAAAAATCTCAATAATTTTATCATTATTATATATTATTATCGTAGTCATATATTCCAATTTTATATGTACATCAACAATAAAGTCATCATAAAATTTATCTGTGATAAAAAAATGACATTTAAAAAATTGGAATTCTTAATAAATAAATAAAAATAAAAAATAAACATAAAAATTGATAAATATGATAAAATAAAAACAAATACACATACCCACACAAAAAAAATCGCAAGATGAAATTTTAAAAAAATCGATACATTATAAAAAAATATAAAACATACATACAAAAAAATATAATTGAAAATAAAATATTAATATATAAGAATAATAATCACATCTTTATATTCATATATATGTATAGATAAAAATATTGAAATTCGTTATGATTTACGAATGTATAAAAATTTAAAAAAATAAATGTGATGCATAAAAAGATACAAAAATTGAAACAATATAAAACTATAAAAACTGAAAAACAATTAGTAGATGAATCCCAAAAATTATAATCCATAAAAATTATCATATTATAAGAAGGATAAAAGGTTAAATAAATTATGTAATAGTAGAGGTCTTATGTAGCATAATGAAATAATATCAAATAAGAAGGGATTAGAAATAATATAATCGTCATGGATTACCATTAAATAATTTGAATGATATTGATGAATACTGGTTAAAATGTTTGAATATGAGGACATGTCCATCTAATGGTATTTCATCTAAAAATATATGGTTTTTCTTCAGTTCATTAATTTTTTACGCAATTTGGTAATTGAAGATTAGTATAAAAAAATATTTTTGTCATTCGAACAAAACCTAATGTTAGATTGATATAAGTTCTACTAATACATGTAAAAAATTAATAATAAAGAAATTTATTGGGATATCAGGACATTTAGAAGTTAATTTTTTTGTATTGACCCTTATATGCATGTATTTTTAACATCAAATCAATAAAAACATTTATTTCCATTTTAGGAAGACTGCCTTTTGGAATGTTGTTGGTTTTTTCAACATTTCAATATTTAAATGAAGCTTAGTTTAATATGATTTAACTATAATTTTATGTATTAATTTATTTTTTTATATATTGATACACATTTAATTTCTTTTAAATCTTTTAAAATTCACTTTTGTTTATTCAAACAAACTACAACTCGAATTAATTTATGATATATTCCCACTTATCGAAAATTGAAAACATATAATTTTACACTGAAAAAATTCGGATCTAAGATATATTTCACAGTTAGGTCTCTTAGATGATTGTTTTTAAATACATTAATGTAATAAAAATTAATTTTCAATCATTATGAACACACAACACTTCAGATTAACATGTGGTATCCTCATATATAACACATTTTTTCATGGATATAAGAACATATTTCCTTGGTGTTGACCCCATTTAATAAGAATGTGAAGTCTAAAGAGGGATTTTGATTCTGCCAACTAATACATGTGTCAGATTTATGGTTTGTTAATTCTATTAAATCATAAATAAATCAAATATTATTTTACGACATTTTCTCACCAATATAAGAATTTTTTATTAAATATTGAAACATCTTCCACAAATGTTTATCGATATATTAAGATTAATGTTATAAAATAATAATATGACCCTTTAATATTAAAAAATGACATTAAAAAAACATGAATTTTATATATTGAAGAGGGTCATGATTATTTTTTCCTTTACCATTGATACTCAAACAGGTTTATTTGTGGTACAATCATATCTAAGTTAACATTAAGCATGATTAAAATATATTATATTATATATTAATTAACATCTATCTTGAATGTTTAGTATGTCTATATTTTAATATTTATTATCTATAAAAATATGTTAAATTAATGTTTAAAATTCCCAAATATTTACCATATAAGTGCATAAGATATAATTAAAATAAATAAAAAAATGAAGAATGAAAATGTAAATTTCTATAGTAATATCCTTATGATTAAAACTTATAAAATTGATTATTATTTATTATTCTTTTTATCATAGGAGTCCATAATTTTTTAAATAGAATTTCTTTAACACTTCTTTTTTATAATATAAGTGAGTATTATTTCCAAATTCAATGTATTAGTTAAGAAAATTCATTACACATTGGAATTATAAAATTAAAATAACCAGTATTATCATGATGAACACATAAATATTTATGGTATCAAAAATCCGTGCACTCATTCATCATGCTGATGAATTAACTAACTAAAAATTTTTTGTGGACAAGGAAACAATTAAAAAAATAAACATAAAAAAATCATAAGATTTAACTACAAATTTAGGAAAAATAATAAGAGAAAATCATAATATCTTGGTATATATATGATTAATCAATGTAAATTATAACACCAAAGTTCGACACTACCACTACCTCATCTTATTCTTAATTGATTACCAACTTTTATAACCCAATTTAGATATAAATGAAATGAATATTTAAATTACGTTTTTATGTAAATTATTATATTTAATTTTAAATCAAGGGGATGATCAAATTTGGATACCATATATTTCTACATAGAGTCTTATAAATATCCAGCTTGAAACCATTATAATGGATTGATAGATGGATTACAATCATCCAACGCACTCTCTAGTGTCAAATTAATCATTTTATCCACATGTTTACGATGTTCTGATATTTTAAAATGGGTTCTTTCAAGGAAAACATGATTGTACTATGTGTGGTGGGAAAAAGTAGTTTCGTTTTTTGGGTCTCCCATTTTGGTATGATCATTTTTAAATTAGTTTGTGGTGTATAATTATTTGTATGAGATGGGATTATACAAGGATTCATGTATTCATAACCGGGGCATATAAGGAGGTTTGTGTTACTAGTGTAGAAGTATATTCTGATTGGTATGTGGTCAAAATTATCATGATTGATAGAATGGTTTCATGAACCATACATTTTGGGTGAAACAATACACCTAAATTATTAATACGCATAACTCAAAATATCACAAAAATACAATATTCAGTTTACATGAGTGTTTGTTATATATAACCCTATTATAAAAAAATTCCCTAATTGATCCCAACTGGAAGCCCCATACATACACTGAATAATATTAGAACATAAATAATGAATAAAAGAACATTAAAATTATCAAAATATTATATTAATGAGTATCATAATTGAATGAACTATTTACTCTAGCACTCATGACCCTATTAGATAATAAAATCCATGAAGATAAACATGAAGCTCTCAAATCAAATAGATTCTCAATCAATTTTGAAATAAAAACACAAATTCATATAACAATCTAGAACCATTCTACCATCTCATAATGCTAGGAAACCAGCTCCATCGTCAACATAATAAAGAATCTTCTAATATCATCACAATAAAATCAAGTCTACGTATTTCATATATAAAAGATTAACTAACATAACTTATCTATGATACCTATATGTATCTCAGTTGTGGTTCAAATAAGGTAATAATTACCCATATTTATTTTTTATGGTGGAAGAAAGCCCTGAAATCCAACTTGGAGGGAGATTGCATTGATTAAATATAGCAAATATAGTTTTAATGATATTGAAATAAACACCCACAAGATCCACTACGAAGAAACACCTACTCTATCTGGAATGATAAATTAGAATAAAATATTCTGTTGTATCAACCTCGATAGTATTCACTTCCACCCTCACAAGATCCTCAGTCATTCACAGATGAAGCATTCGACTCACATAATATACATCCAAAATTTCACATCCTATATAAAATATAAAAATCCCTTGACCACATCTGGTGATTCTCATTATAAAACCACTTGTTTCCACATTAGATGAGCCGATGGAAGGTTTCCTATAAAAACACCATCCAACTGTAGTAGGAAAACAAAAATAATTAAATTACACAAAAATATAACATTCAATGTGTGTGGGATTTTGTTATATGTGTTGCTCATATAATAACAAACAATAATTGATCCCACATAGAATCCCAAAAAATAAACCCAACACCAAAACGAAATAATAACTGGGTCAAATATTCATTAAACTAGATGTAATCATCACATTTTTAATTACCAACACATGAACCTACTGAATGAAAACATCCAAAAGGATGAACAAGACTCACACAGATCCCCTCCCTACCTAGGAACCGGAAAAATAAAACAACAATTCATATCATGATATTGAACTGTCAAATAACCATTTAATTCATGGAACCCAGATCTGCAAAAATCACAATAACGACCAACATTTTTTCAAAACACCAAAATTAGATCTATGACTTTCCTAAATCCATTATGAATTAATAGACCAGATTCAAGCAACATGTATCTATATAATTTCAATTTATAGCTCAAACACACCATAAAATAAGACATGTGTTTTATTGTATATTATTATATAATAATATCCAAATATTATTTATAACCTATCACATAATATAGAAGTATACATCACTATAGAATAATTATTATAAATTTAGATTTCCTTTATATGTCTAAAATTGATTTCATAATTATTTTTAGCCTGCACACATGTCCCACATTAATCATTATGAAGGTAAATCATGGTGATGGAATTATTATGGTCATTATTATAACTTGTGTCCTCATTTTCATCATCCTTAATCATTTCTATGTTTTAAATTTTTTTGAATATTATTTAATCATCATTTTCAATTAAAAACAAAACCAAAACCACGAATTACAAAAGGTTATTTGCGTAAAAATATTTGCAACAACCATTCCCTCACTACATCAAGAAATTGGTGATGAAGAAGAAAAAAAATTACAATTTCCCTCTCACATCATATGTACATGAATTATAAAAATATTAATCAATTTGAAAAAAAAACCGCTTGAATCATATGGGATCCCAAAAACCATCATCTAAAAAATATATATCTCCCTCCATCACCATCCCTCAAATTAGTGATTGGTTTAACATGAGGCTGAAACAATATGGAACTATAAAATGTATAAATTTCCCTTCTTCAATCACTTCTCCAATACCCATCTAGTGAAATAGATATGCATCAACAATCAAACCTAGAACATGAAACCGGTATGGGGATCTAAATTCCCTAGCAAAGTGCTTGCTTATACGGTCAGTTTTCACTATGGTAGGTAGTATGGGGTAAATTCAGTTAGGGATATATAAATGTGTCTACAAAGAGAACCTCAAAATCCCACAAAAACAAATGAACCAAATGTATAGGGAAGAGACAAGATTTTGATAACAAGATGTACACTATATAAAGCTGCTATTTTGATAAAATATTTCATTCTCTTAATAGCCTAAAACCCTCCCGAGGAATGATATGGGGCCACAAGATATGATGTTTTCAGGTTGATTGAATCATCAAAGTATTATTGCATGAGTGACTATGGTTTTTTTGTTTTTTCTTGATGCATAATATATCCTATATGCAACATAACTCGAATTAGCATTCCTAGGTTAAGAATACTAGTTGGTACCATTATCATTCATGAAGAATGGTTTCCTAGTGGAGGATAATTTTAGGGTAATTATATGACATTTTATGATGAAATTTTATAAGTGATTGTTATATGGGTTGTCTAGGGTGTTCATCTGGACAATGAGGAACCCACTGGGATGTTATTGTAACATATATATTCCCTCTAATATGGATATAGATGTCGGTATATATTATAACAAATGTATGGGTTGGTATTTTACATGATGTTTCCAAGTATTTATCAAATAAAAATTCTTGAAAATTATTTTCAATCAAATTTTAGTCATTGTGTCTTCCAAATATTCTATGAGTCACTCATGGATATATGGCCACATAATATCACATCATATATTTCCTAAAATTTTTATTTTAAAAAATAATTTAACAAAATGGATATAAATTATAATTTTGGGAAAAAAAATTATTCATTAATTATTATTTTATTTCACTCCAGGCATGCCAAAGGATTCTATCATTATTTAGGTATAAAAAGTACTAAAAAAACACTGACTACCAAGAAATAAAAAAATGTTTTTATTACTATATTATAGAAAAATAGAATGTACATTTTTTAAATACACAAAATAAGCTTCATTTGAATGAGGATAATGATATAGTGTCTTGGATGTTCAGAAAAAGATCATTCATGGGATTGACTGTGAACCTACACCAAATTCGTTACCAAATCAATGAGATTTAATGTAATGTGATACAGTGTGGGGATATATAGAATTGTAAGTGGATCAATAAATTTTCTAGGGTCAAAACATGAACATTAATCAGCTCATGAATTAAATTAATAAGTTTCTCTATGTAGAAATAATTTAATATTTTTTCATTAAAATTTACATTGAATTATAAATCTATCAGATTACATCCATTGATGATCCGTATTTTTTTTCATCTTTTGAAAAAACACAATAATATAGGAATATAAATACATAATAGGGGATTGAGATCAAACATTAAAACCCCCGATAGAGTTTAGAAATGGAAAAATCCTATTGGAGGTCCACTGACCACAGTACACATGATTTCTATGATGTGGTTAGATAATCGGTTCATAAATCAATTTCAAATTATTCTGTAATGACCTTTATTATTTTTTGGATATTTTGATGGCATGTCCATAACATCATTGACATAAGAATTGTGTTCATAACAATCTATCCCAAACCGGTGAAGATAATTATACTACATACTACATGTATATTTTTCTTGTTACTTTTATTATTCCCCCATACAACATCACTCCATATATTATAATGTTCATCTACACATATGGTATTGATTAGGTAATCATAAGACACATGTCTATACATAACATATCAGTCATTGTATAATTATCCAAAAACAAAAATATAAAATAATTAAACTAATTAGTTTGGGAGATAAAAATATATATCGATATCCATAATGATTATACTCACATATGAATGGAAAATCTAGTTCTAGGATTATTAACTAAAGAAGACTAAATCCATCAATTTCTGGCATATTGGAATTAGTTTTCACTATATTATTAAAAACTTTCAAATCCTATAGAAAATTCAAAGAATATGTGTGATGGGAAAAAAATTATCTACAAGAAATAATTTATGGATCAAAATAATTAAGAAAAAATAATCAAAACATAAATCCTAGAAAGACAAAATTTAATGGAGTGAATGGGAAAAAATTATAATAATCATATTAAACATTGAACAATTTCAAATTGGGTGGTGATAATAATCCATGGTTGTGGATGACTCACAATGATTCCTAAAACTATTAAAAATAAAAAAAATGATATTATCCCAACTCGAAAGATGCACTCACTAGTTAAATATTGTACATTTATTCCACTAATCAACAAAATTAGTTTTTACTATATACTTTAGTTCGAAATGAAAAATATTAAATAACTAATGATTAATATTGTCTGGAGAAAAAAAATAAAACATGCATGGAATAAATTTAAATGATGTATAAAAATGTGATGAAATATTTGGACAATTATCCTCCCTATGATACATGAATTTGGTAAACATAAATCTACACGACCATTAATTTAGTGATGTCTTCATCAACAACATGAACCAGCACACATTTCCAAAACTCATCTAGCACAACATGAATAGTCAATGATCATTATATATTCATCTTTACCATTAGGTTTGTATTTAACCATGACAAAAGTTTCTATAACGATGAGATACCAAAACCTAGGTATCATATCAACTCCATACATAGAGTTAGCACGTGATATATTTATCCCAAAAAATATTACTTTAAATATATATTTAATTTTTAAATTTTTATCAATGAATAAATAATAAAATGATGTATATTGACATAGGGAACTCAATGTTATAGGAAATTCACCATTCGAGAATAGTTGACACACAATTTTATAATTGAAAAAAATAATAAACAAAATATGAATAATAGAGAACCAAACCAACCAGATATTAGTTAATTTTTTTGTGACTTGGATTTCCATATATATTAAACACCATCATTCATACCATACACATTTAAATTCAAATTTTCTGAAATAACAATCATTAAATAGTGTTGGATGAAGGGAAAATAAAATTGTTAATTGAAAAATAATTCTCAATTGGATTATATTATGTTTTGATTCTAATGATATCTTTTGGAGTCTAATTTAATATTATCCTATAATTTGGAGTGTTTATAGTGTAAAAATATGTTTACAAACAATTCCCATAAAAAATTTCACAACATGAATTCAATGGTTTGATCTAATGTAGAAAATATAAGGAAATGTAAATTTAAAAAAAACATAACAATGTTTAGGAGTTGGGAATTAATTTTATCATAATTGAATTCAACATGGGTGAATTATGTCTAGTGGGTAGTGGTGTTGATAGTTATTAGAGATATGTTCGACTACATCATGGAATAGAGAACTATGGGAGAAAATGAATAGGGGAGATGATTTCAGATGGAATGAGAAGATTGAATGGGATGGGATTAGTGGAAACCCCATTGAATACAAGGACTGAGATGAAAATTAGGAAACAAGATAAAGGATGGAAGAGAGGCAAGTTTACTAATAAGGTTTTGAGAAAAGCGTGATCCACATTTTTTTCCACAGTGTACAATATTATAACTATTAGAGTATTTTTGGTGGCATACTGTTTGTTCAAGAATTTCCAAAATAATTTTAGATAAATAGAAATGAAGGAATTTTAATTTATTACGCTCGGCATCAAAATGCACTAGAATTCACCATCAATAGAAGAACCCATGTACCAATTGAGTGATTAAATAATTAAACTCAAATACATAAATTCATTTATATATTACTCCAAATATTGAATTTTGATTCAATAAAATGATCAAACACTTTAAAAAAAATTCAGAGAATGATATGGGACCATCGATCAACTATGAATGGGTAAGTGAAAAGACAGAAAATTAGTTAAGGAAGATTATGAGGTGAAAAAAATAAAAGATTACCAAGATGACCATTGAAATTAGTATTAAAGTTATTTATTTATTTATTACTATTTGGTGATTAAATAATATTATATATGGACATAGATTACAAGATTGCATAACATGTTCAAATGAAAACATTTTCCCATTTTGTTTGTTGGTACAATTATTTTTTAATGTACACAATAAAAAAATATCATTTTTTCCTTTTTCATGAAATGAATATTATTTGATAGGGGATTAAATAAAACAAAGATTTTAATTATGTAATTTTATTCATCAAACATTATTTTTATTATTACTGTAATCAAAAAAAATTTTTAAATAAAATCATAACATTAAAAATAGGGAATAAAAATTTTATTTTCATTGAAAAAATTCATAGGGATTTCATGAAATGTTATCTTTTCATGAAAGTTTATCATAAAATGTAAATTTGAAGAAATGGATTTTTAGAGAGAAATATATTTAGATCAAATAAATCGTAGATATATTTTATTTTATTTTTAAAAATTAGTCATTTCAAAAAAATTAATAATCATTTGGTAAAAAAATATTAGTCATTTCACTCCTTGTTACCACCCCCACCCATCAAAAAATTAAATTTTTACTCTCAATCCCAAAATCAGTTTTAAAAATATAATTTTAAAATATCTATTTATATATTTATTTTATTTAAAAAATCTAGGAGTGTCTAAGAAAATCAATGAAGTAAGAAAACCATTTTTTTATTTTCAGAAAACATAAACATGTGAGGTCCTAAACAAATCCACATATCTGATTTTTGTGTACAAAAAATGAAAATGAAATTAATTTCTATGTTTTTCATAGAATATAAAAAATGATAAATAATTTTATCTTATTATGTTTGAATGTTTTTATTATAATTTTTTAATGATCAGAAATTCATTTATTTCTTCTATTTAAATAAAAAATCACTTTTAAGGGTTAAAAATACTTTTTTATTATTTTGTCATTGGGAAAAAAATTATTATGATATGGATTCCTTGATATTTTTTTATTCTCAAACATTAAACATTAATCAATAGGGTGATAATTATACGTAATGGAATCAATTTTCCATTTCAATTATTATATTCATAATTTTCACCGTAATTAATCATTGCAATGTATTATAATTATTTTTAATATTTTAGCATATGTTCAAAAAAATACAGAGAACAATGAATCCCAAAATTATATTTAGAAAAAAACTATTCCATTATTTTTTTTTTCACTGCATCACAAATTTTACGAAAAAATAAAAAATGTTATAAAATCCATAAAAATTTTCCTCTAACCCTATAGTACCTTTTCATGAAAAAAACATGAAATATATAATTTCATGATTCATTGAAAACCCCTATGGAATTAATATTGATTCATTGATTCCCAAAATCAAAATAATCTAGATCACTCTTCTTAATTGTATCTCTAACATGGTATCCCTATTCCTCGAGGTAAAAACAACATGGAATGACATGATTACCAAATGTCTCTTGATAAAACACCTCTCTATTCCCGTTGAAATGATCTGGATAATCATGAACACTTGTACTCTATGATTGATGTTTATTATAAGAACTAAATGCCACATTCAAGTGAATTATGGTATTGTTTGTGTGCATTTAGTGGTAAAAAATGGGGGAAACATGAGTGGGGTTCATAGAAGAATAAGAGACTTGATAAATTCAATGTCCCAAAACATTGATGACTCATGTGGATATGGAGAGATTAAGGTGTGATCATAGGAGAAACACTGCCCGATACTATTGTTCTAATCAACAAATTTCATGCTTCGACCATCCTAATATCCACTATTTGACTAAAATGGGGCCAAAAGACCTAATGGATTCACAATAATAAAAAAAATCACCTTAATGTCTCTACAATGAACACTAACATTGGTGTTGTTTATACAGGGGTAATAAATTTTTTGAACAGTCATCTCATGGATTTCCATTTGAGCTGAGAAGTGCTCACATGGATGAATTTGGCAATACTACACTGCCACATTGCTAGCTATAAAGCCAAACATATAGTAAAATCATTTATTATAGTTATACATGAAAATAATCTACCAATATTAGAATATTAAATCATCCTATAAAAATATTTACATTCAAATTTGACTCAATGGGCCTTCAAACAAATCTTTGAATCAAACCTCCTAGATTTCTGACAATATATACAATCTCATCAGATATAAACAGAAGGGAAGAAATATTAAAATGATCATAAATTAAAAATGATATAAATTCTACTCCAGGACTATACAAGATTCTGGATTTAATATAGTTTTGATTTACACAATGCATATGAAATTCTTCTGTCATTGGTCATCTTGTGGAAGCACAATGAAAAAGTTCACAATTGCCCATTTAAAATTAAAATATTGTGGAAATAAATGTCTTGAAGACCAAAATAATGTTGATTATGTAAATCCAAATTCAAAGAATCATTTTTTAATATCATACTGAGAGATTTCAAATGGAAATATAAATAAATTTTTATTCATTTTAGTGGTAGAATTAATTGAGAAAATGAGTTTAAAATAAATACAATTTTGTGTATGATTATTTAGTGAGTGGATATACAAACTAGTATGTGGATAGATATATTTTCAATATTTAAACTAGGAATATTCATAATCAATGGAATTATCTTGTGAATATATTCTATATATAAATCAAATAATATTTTTTCAGTATACTTTTTATGTCCATAATAAAATATAAACAACCACCTAATGATCCATAGATTTTATTAATATGATAAAAATATAATTAAAAAGAAAAATAAAACCATAATAATGTATTTAGTAAAAAATTTCAACTCCAATATGGTTTATTTAATTGAAAAATTGCACATGGATGTCCATCAACCACACTACATATGGTCTCAGGGATGTTGTATAATCATCTACTGATATTTCACCTTCATATTCATTTTAAGTTCCCTTAATCTTTTTTAATCATTTATTTTGAAATATATAGAGTCATTAATAGATGATTTGTGTCCCTAACTATTAATCTCCCATATATGTCGATAATTATACTCCAAACAAACAATATATTCAATCCCACAGTTTTCTTTCATCCTCATAATAACATGAATTCATGTATTCCTCATATCTTATTCACGTATATGATTAACCAATTAATTTAAAATACTTCACCAATATATTTCATAATTGTTCTTATATCCTCATCCACAAACATTAGTACATAAAATAGAAACAAATTATTTTTGGATATAATAATATATAGCCATATCCATAATAAATATATTCACTTTTCAAAATAAACTCCATCTAATGAACAATCATTTAAAGAATAATAAATAAATCCATGTTAGGTATATGGATATCACATATTAATACATGTTAAGATCCATTCATTTCACATATTTTATTTAATGTAGATATGAATGGGATCATGTTATAACTACAGTGAAAATTAATCTTTGTCAAAATAAAAAATCCAAACATTCAAGCACATGAATCTAAAAAAATGAATTAGAGAATTACATTAAATATCAGATTAATCATATAAAACATTCAATAATTATGATTTTTGTGTTATTGAGAATCCATGACATTGAAGAATTGTAATATATAGTCAAAATTCAAAAATAAAAACATAATATTATTGTCCCTATATTTAAGAAGAACATTATAGTTTAATATAGGTTTAAATTTGACACCAATAAACAAAATATCTTTTGAAAATATAAATAATTGTCCATGTAAATCAAAAATAGAATTAAATAACAAACCTAGAAAAAAAATATAACCCTATAGGATATAATTTAGCTGAAGTGTCAATAATTGATGAGATAGGCAGACTACAAGGATCAATATGATAGTTGAATTTTTGAAGCATATAATCCATGAACATTAGGGCAGTGGTGTCATCATCAACCACGTGCATCCTCGGACCTTTCAGAAACTCATGTGGAACCACATCCATAGTTTGTATCTGGTGTCTACTAATCATAACTATTATGTTGTTATTTAACCACGATTGTAGTTTCTTGATCACATCCATGAATGAAACCCAATGCCCTATCAACTCTCTATTATTTGGAGACAAATTTAAAAAAATGAAATCCAAAATATAAATGGACATTTCTTTGATCTCCACTGAATCAAAATACAAATCATCATTTGTATGGTACAAAAGTTTAAATGGATTGTTCATATATATTAACAGTAATGTGAGAAATAGTTTCCATATATTATTTGAAATTGAATTTAAATATAATCCATCAAACATATTCCTTTGAACTGATTTTGATAAATATATGTGATCATTGAGAAAAATTCATAGGGTGAGGGAGGATGATGATAAATGGTGAATGAAGATAATTCATGTTTTAAAAACAAACTACTCACAAACTATTATAAACTAAATGCTTATTTATTTATTTTTTTTTTGTATTTTTATATGTTTGAGATTATTTGATTATGTTCCCAAAGTTCAAGTGTTCATATCAAAATTTCTAATAAATAATCATCCAATATATTTTTTTCATTATTGGAAAAAATTAATAACCAAAAAAAAAATCATGAGATTTATCCTTTATATAAATTTATGTGATTGTAAATTTCATAGATTAATGATTTGAAATTAGTAATTTAAAATAACCTATTTTTTCCCATAAATTAATAAATAATTCTATTTTAATGTAATGTTTTTTAAAATTGGTATTAATATTTTTTATCGATAGAAAATATTCATATGAATTTCTGGAGATTGTTATCACTTTTAAATAAAATAAATAAAAAAAATTAAATGTCATGAAATATTTATTGTACCAAAAAATGGGGTTAGTTCAAAATAATATGAAATCCAATTTATATAAATATAAAAAAATATATCCAAATAATTTAATGGTTCTTTTACTATTATTAGTAATATTATACTAAAATTATTACTTCTTCAAAAAATATACTTTTCGATTTGACTCAATAAAATAAGTTTTAAATATACCATTTTAGAAAAAATTATATTTTTGTTATCTTGTAAAATAAATAATGAAATATACTATAATTTCATTTAATTTTTTTTAGAAAATAAATTTTTATGGAATCAAAAACATGAAAAATTATGGTGATAAGAAAATTCTATTTTTATTTATTTAGAAATGAATATGTGATAGAATGAGGCAGATCACCACTCCGACCAACATAAGAATGTTGTGGAGTGTCAGATGAAAGGTTCCAGCATAACATTATCTCTTTCAAGCGGCCCACCTAAAAAATAATGAGAAGAATCATTGTAGTGCCATCCTGATGCAATGCAAGTAATGACTGAAATCCACTATGAAAATTTCAAAGAAAACTACCCATCCTTCAATTTCATGATGATGCATGGTAGATGATGGTTGTCAACACACCCATCCCTTGAATGAGGACTCCCAAACAATGGTACCAATGACATAACACCATCCAAATTCTATGAGATAAACAATCATCCAAAAGGAGATCCACTTCAAAAGAACAAACAAAATCATTGGGAACAATATACGACTGGATGGATTCCACAGAATCACACATGAGAAAGGCAACAACAAAACAAAAAAATAATAAAATGAAAAAAAATCACCACCTCCGCATCAAACATCCAAAGAAATCCAATTCATCCACACTATAAACTCCATAAACATTTAGATTTGAGGCAGCGAAAACCCCGAGATCCTCATGTCCTCAACTAGATTCTCTAAACATTCTTCCTCAAGTGGAAGGCGTGCTTCCTTGACTCACAATTTCAACGATGACTTTATCCAATGAGGATCTCGTGAAGGTTATGGTTTGACCTCTTCTGTTTGACTGTCCTCTAAAAAGACACAATAAAGCCCCTTAAAATATCTAAATTCCATCAAATTCAAAAATAATAGTGTACCAAAATTAAAATTTTTTTTTGAGGCATTACAAGGCTCTTTATTCCTTAAAAATTAATTATTAGTGTCTCTTGAATAAACATGTTGTAGATTATTTAACAAGCGTCAATATGATAGGTTATAGATGCCAAATAGAAAATCAAATAAAATTTTAACATATTTTTTAATTCATGCAATATTTAAATGTTTTCATATATCATTCATTAATTTATTTAGTTTTTCTATCAATATATTAATAATAGATAATTATTCTATAAAAAATATTAAATCGGTATGTTTTATCAATTTATAATTATATTGTTAGATAGAATTCATTAAATATATTTTATAATAACCGAAAATTCATATTAATCCTTGAATAAATCATTTTCAAATAGTTAAATATAATTTATTCATGTCATTAATAATATATTTATATATTTATATATGATTTTAAAAAATATAGATATATTAAATAATTAATTTTGTAGTTATAAAATGTCGATGATAAAGGTCACATTTTATTTAAAAAAACTGCTTACAAATGAGTTTTCCATTATAGATAGAAAACCAATGCTATCAAATAGATGTTTATATTAGTGTTTGTAGCCATGATAATGGAATGATATTTTTCAACATTTCCTCTGTTGGTGTTAAATCATTAAAATGAATATAATAAATCTATAAAATTGCGAATGGAAGACAATATATTTTTAATGGCCATGATGGTCACTTAAACCTCCCGATCACGATATCACAACAATAGATTACACATAATCGGGCATGTACCCCTACCTTCATAAACCAATGTTCTAACTCCTTATATGAAAAATTTCATTACTTGGGTTATATATATTTGGACACTATTCTAATGTGAAATTATGATGCGACATTAATACTCATGAAATCCTTAAAATTACAAATAATATAATTTGTATTATTAATAGTAAATTGCATAATAAAAAAAACAATTAAAAATATTATTTAATTTATTTATATAATATATTAAAAATATAATTATGTGTTAGTTGAGAGGTTTCCTCTAGTTTTATCAACCACCCACCAGAGAACTAGTATATAATTTAATCATTCCTCAATCAATACTACTCATATTAATCCATTATGTAAATAAATGTGATTTCCTATATCGAAATAGAGGGTAGAAGCTAACTGTGTGTCATGGATAGTGGATCAATACCTACACTCCTTTTTTAGTCATTGTTGTGGGTGTGTGGTACACATCCACTACATTCCAAATCATGGAGTTACTGAGTTTCATTAAATTATGGACACAATCATTATTCTGTTACCATAAAATTGGTTATCATAACACACTAACATTTTTATATATACTTAACTTTAAATAAGCATAATTTAATTAGGACACCCTCAAACACATGAAACACAATATTAAAATGAACTATAAAAACCTAGACCTTTTTAGGTATGTTTTCCTTTTCTGGCTGTTTTTGAGAGAAAGACAAAATTCTGGAAATTTTCGATGTACATGTTCTGTACTTTATGAGTACATGTCATGTACTCAGTTACCGTGGGTACTCGGGTGCTGGCCGTGTGCATGCCATGCACACAACCGTGTGGGATGACCTCGATTCCACATAAAGTGGAGTACAGAAATGGTGGGTACACGCCATGCACTTTCTTTTTTTTCTTTAAATGAATCGGGTTCATGTATAATCTACAGAACTGTCTTATTCTATGTCTCGTTTGACCAAGAGCTTCGTTCTGCCATAGAACATCGATGATCTCCCGAGAGAGCATTCGTCTTCCAAATTGAACATTGTCGGTAGCATTAAAATATTATCGGTGAGCTCCCTTTTCTCCTAGAGCCCCATAATTTGTTTTATCTTTTCTTGTGAGATATCATGGGTTTAACGTTGTAGATGTTTTTGAATATCATCAATATTACAAGGTGATTCAATCCTAGAATATCACTTATAGAAATCGTATAAAGCTGAGTTGGGTGGTTTGTGCCTTTTCGTTGAATGTATTTGAGTATTATGTGAAATTTTGACCAATACCCTATAATGGTGTATTGTGTGTTTTCCGTTTTACACATGTTATTTGTCTTACATTATTCTATGCTTGTGTAGAGTTTAACAGGTTATGGATAGGGTTGATTTCTATTCTTTGGATGTGTTTCCAATGCATGTTCTATTTACGACTGTTGCTATCCTTAGCCTATTGTACGCCTTGCCTATTTTCCATGCATAGTATTGTAGGGTGGATTGTTTGTATTCTTACATGCTTGATATGATATAGACTAATTTATCTATGTAGTTATTGAGTTTTACCTTCTTCGTTTCTTTCTTACTATGCGTTTTGACTTACACAGGGCTATGAAAACCTGGTGTCGCAGAATATAAGGGGATTTTACTGAGTGCGCTTCCTTAGAGAGTCATTAATAACATTAGAATATAAGATGAATTGACGGAGTGAGTTTCCTCAATGAGTCTTTGAACCACATGGGTCTATAATTGGAATTCACTGTGTGAGCATCCTCCGAGAGTCATTGATCCACTTGGGAAAATAAGGGGAAATGACTGAGTGGTCTTCCATATAGAGTCCTTGACCTTGGGGCTATGAGGGTAATTGATCATGTGAGCTTCCTCAAATAGTCCTTGACATACATTAAACTATTAGGGGAATTGACCATGTGAGCATCCTTAGAGAGTCTTGAATTACTTTTGACAATAAGGGGAATTGACGGTGATTGCTTCCTCATAGAGACTTTAAATATTTATATAACTGAATTAGAAGGGATAGTTTTGTTAAACTACCTAGAGGGTTACCGTTCTTGATTAGTTTCATTTGATATGTGTAATTTTTTTTCTATTGTGTACTTTCTTTTTTACTACTTTTGTACTTTTACATGCCATATATTCACTAACTGTTAGGCCCAGATCATTGGATGGTTTCTAACAAGGATTTAGTCTCACACCCTACTTTGGCTATGATTTTGGGCCCAAAAATATTATATTGTTGCTGCTATAGTCAAGGACAAGGACCCTTCTACATCAGATACATGACCTGATGTGGAGCTGGAGGGCATGGGACCAGGATTTGGATTACGATGCTAAGGGGTTGTTCATCTATTTTTTTTGTACTATAGTTTAATTCTACTTGTATTCCGGCTTTGTGATTTTATTGGATGCTTTCCTAGACATGTGTTACCATGCCTCATTTATATGTGTGCTTTAGTTGTTTGTTATTATATTCTTTCAATATTACTGTGGTTGGTATATTTATTGATTTTGCTATTGTGTATTTGTTTCCCTTCCATTGCGTTGCTCTACCAATGAGGGAATACTTTCCCTACTATCAAACCCATGTCCCACTCTACTAGTGGGAAGCCTCTAGCATTTGGGGAAATGTGCTTGAGGCCATGTGACCAACCAGGTACGGGGCACCTTTGGGTGGATTCCAGAACCGGTATGTTTCAAAGTGGTCTTGATGGAATTCTATTATATTGACTAATATTTTAGATCCATTAGCCCATGATAGGATGGAATATGTACTTGGTAATTAGTTGTGCCCTGGAGAAGCTAACCCTTTGACAGGGAAAACCCAATCTACCTTGTTTAATGGAATTTTTCAAGTTTTTCAAATTTAAAGTTCATTTTATTTTCACCATTTATTGATTCACATGTTTTATGTTGTTACAATTACTGTTATTGATTTTTTATTTGTGTCACAACCTGATGAGATGAGGTGTGCCATCTCATGCATTATTTAGTAACTTGATAGAAATCACATATCATGCATTCTTCTAGGCTATCTAGGATGCATTAGTGATTTCATGTTGATGTGAAAGATGATTTGTAGTATATGAATGTCTTGGTGATAAATTCCTTTATAAAAATTCATGCTACTGGATAAGGTATTGTTTGTGTAAGGTTTTGATTGAATGAATTCCAAACATTGGTTCTTGATGTTTTATGGGCCCTCATGGAGTGGAATTTGGTGGATCATTTCCTTTCGTGCATTGTTATAACTTTTATAAGATTCCAAACTTTGATCCGCTTGGAGTATAGGCCCTCATAGATCATAATTAGGCATATTCAATGTTCTTTTCAATATTTTTCTAGTTCTGGATTAGTTTCTGAGTCATACTGTCCAGAATAACCTAGAATACATTCCTTGTAATGTTATGTATATGACATGATTTCTTCTGTTTAAGAAGAATCTGTTTTTCATAAGTACACATTGTGTACTTTATGTACATGCCGTGTAGTATCTAACCATTTCATAGGTCGTGTAGGTAGAGACACAAGATGGGGAATGTTTGGTCGGAACATGTCTTGCACTAGTTGAACACGTCATGTAGTGTTGACCCTATTCTCTCTTGTGTAACTAACAACACAGATGGAAAACGTTAAGCTATACACGCCGTGTAAGTTTTGAACACGCCATGTAGTCCAGCCATGGTACCCAGATTTGTCCCTAACAACACGGGTCGGTGTTATCCATTCACGTACACACCGCGTCTTCCTAAAACATGATGTGTAGTGTGAGCCGTATGTCAGGACATGTCACTAACAACACTATCCAGGTGACACTTTTCTAGTACCTGTCGGTTCTACTGCGAACATGTCGTGTAGTTCTGTATTATGAGATTTGTGTGGCTTAACTGTGTAGAAGGACTCTGGTAGGGAATTGGGATTCAAGTACACGTCGTGTGTTAAGACAACACATCTTGTGTTTGGGGAGTTACAACACATGTTTAAGCAGAAGTACACACCCATGTGAATGACTTAAGGGAACACATTTTGTAGGAATTTTCCATGCCGTTTATCATATTTTGTAAAAAATTAGTGCATTCTTTCTACAGTTCCATTCTTACACTTCTAGTATTTAGTCCATGATAATCTTGATCTGAGGTGTGCACTTGACCTTGCAGAGTCATGCCACCGAGAGGTCCTCTAATTGTAATCCAATTGCCACGCTGTGATGAAACACCATATATGGTTGATCAGGGAGTACATGAGGATCCTCCTATCGTGCATGTCTTGGAACCAGGTGTTATACCCGACATAGGTGGTGATGCACAGTTTAGAGCGGGATTTTTGAAGATGATGTTGTCCATTCAGGGAGCATCGCCTCCTACCCGGTCGATGGAAAAATTGACATGGGTCATTCAACATCAGCATCCTACCAGTTTTTCAGGGGATGGAGGATCCCAGACTGCATAGTCATCGCTAGAAGCCATGTTAACTATTTTTGAGCATCTAGAGATACATCTAGAGAAGAGGTTTAAGCTCACTATGTACATGCTTACAGAATCTTCCAAGAGGTTGTGTGACGTGATCTCTTAGGCAGGACACCAAGATAATATGGCATGATATGAGTTTCAGAGCATCTTCTACGATTACTTCTATCTGGAGAACATGAGGGCTGATCGTGCCAGAGAGTTCATGAGTCTAGAGCAGGGTACTCTAACTATTTTGGAGAATTCATCTTGCTTCATATAGATACAGTGTTTCACGCCTATTCCAGGTGGTGATGAGTTTTTCCTTGCATGGATGTTTGAGGATGGTCTGTGGAATGACATCCGATCTCAGGTGAACATCTTCAGGTTGACATCGATATCCTCTATCGTCAACCATAAAATAATCATAGAGCATAATCTGAACGATTCTAGAGTTGTGATCAAATGTAGTTCGAGATCCATAGTTAGTATTCCACCTACTGATAGCTAGAAGCGCCATAATGAGACTGCAGGAGGATGTTAGAGTAGGAGGGATGCATCTTCTGGTTTCCAGGTGGTGTGCTACAAGTTCGGTAAGAGCAGGCATAAAAGGCGACATTGCCCGACAGATCCAGAGGAGTGTCAATCTTGTGACAAGATGGGTAACCTTTAGTGCTACTATCATATTTTCTCAATAGCAACTGGTGACAAGGGTTATTCTATGACTTTTGGTTCAGAAGAAGCACCACCAGTTTCTCCCCAGTTAGGGAACTGATGTTCTTCCAACTTTTCAGGCTGAGGTGGAGGTTGTAGCCATGGTGGTCAGTCACTGGGCTTTCAGTGACATGAGGGTAGATCTGCTCAGAGTATTCATCCAGGGTCACACGGCCGCAGTATAAGTCATACATTTATAGTGGAGTAGACCTAGCAGGAGCATGATCCCAGACCATCTACTATTCGAGGAACAATCATAGTAGCCTTAATTTCATTTTATGGTCTTTTCAATATAAGGGATTCCCAAATGATTATATTTTTGTTTTTGTGGTGATCCTTTGTCTCTAAATCACTTCCTATTCCAATATCATGATGCTAGACACTCCATTGGGGACTAGAACGGCTAGTGTAGATCAGTGAAGGGAGTGTACTTTTCAGGGTGGTTGGTGTCACTTTTTATGGGACCTTTATGTCTTAGAGATGACATGTTATTATTTCATTCTCAGAACGTATTGGTTGGATCCATTCAAGGATGTCGTCAACTATTATCGTCACATGGGTGAGTTTCGTGTCCCATAATGGTGAATATTTTCTTCATAACGGTGAATGGAATGTCCTGGCGTGCATATCGGGACCCAAGCTTCATCGTTTGGGAGATATTACAACCAATATTGTTGTTCCATATCTGGATGACCAGGGGACATCATAGTTAGACATTCCACAAGTGGTGGATCATTTCCGAGATGTATTTCCAGGGGACTTTTCAGGTTTCCCTCCAGAGCGTGAGGCAGACTTTTATATTAAGACTGTGTCAGGAGCGGAACTGGTGTCAATTCCTCCTTACAGGATGGATACACCTGAGTAGAATGATCTCATGATGATATTGGAGGAGTTGCAGGTGAAGGGTTTCAACCGACCCAATACTTCTTCTTGGGGTTTGCTTGTCTTCTTTGTGATTAAGTTAGACGGTATCCTCATGATTAGTGTGGACTATCGGAAGCTAAAAAAGGTGATAGTAAAAAACTGATATCCCTTTCCAAGGATTGATGATCACTTTGATCATCTTCGAGGTTCCCGACTGTTCTCAAAGATTTAAATGAGGTACGATTACCTTCATTTGCGTGTAAGAACATCAGATATACCTCTTTCAGCCTTTTGAATTAGGTATGGTCTGTAGAAGTATATGTTTTTTCCATTTGGTCTCACAAACACACAATAGTTTTCATGGAACTGATGAACTGAGTGTCCCATCCTTACATGGATTCGTTCAGGGTGGTCTTCGTAGATGATTTCATGGTGTACTCTAATACTTACATGACCATTCTATTAATATTGAGATCATTTTGATTGCACTAAGATAGCATCAATTATATTCTAGGATCTCAAAGATCCATATTTGGAAGCATTATATTCATTTATTGGGTCATGTTATCTCATATACAGGTGTATCAGTAAATCTAGAGAATGTGAGAACTATATATTCCAAGGAGTAGCCAATGAAAGTCTTTTAGGTGTGTATTTTTATAGGGGTGGCTGGATACTACTTATTTTTTATATAAGACTTTTTCATGCTTAGCGGCACCGCTAAAGGGTTTTACTAATAATGGTGCAATGTACCTATGGTCATATTCATTTGAGTAAGAATTTGAGGAGGTGAAATTGAGGTTTACTTCAGCACTGATACTAGCCTTTCCAGATCCAGGAATGAGCTATACTGATTACTCTGATACATCAGATATCAGGCTGGGAGATGTGCTTATATTGGTAGATGGAGTCATTCCATCTGGGTCTTGGTAGTTGCGGCCACATGGGATGAATTACCCAACACACGGTCTCTATTTGGCTACAGTTGTTCATGCCTTGCTCTGTTAGAGACATTATCTTTTGGGAGAGAATTTGGTGGTATTCACCACCCAAAATAATCTCAAGTACATTTTCACTCAGTGTGATCTGAACTTTAGGCAGTGAAGGTGGGTTGAATACCTTCAGTTCATTGACATTAATTTTTCCAATATTCCTGGGAAATCCAACACCGTGGATAATGCATTGAGAAGGAGGACTCATGATACAAGATGATCAAGAGGCCAGTATTGAGTGACAACTTATGGCTATATTCTATGTAATGCATTTGGAGGTGCACGACAGACATGTGAAGATGTTTCTTTCTTCGGTAGTTGTTACCTCTAGTCTTCTTGATCAAGTGAGAATAAGATATCTACAAGATTCAGAAGGCCAGGCCTGAAAGAAGTGTGTGTCAGGAGAGGTCTCTATTCCTGGATGTAAAGTAGGTTGGGATGAGATCGTGTGATTCCAGGTGTGTTTATGGGTGCCAATAGATATACGCGAGGAGCAGATATGGGATTTTCATTCCACATTTTTGGCAGATAATCCAGGTGTCACCAAGATTAATCGTGATCTACACCTCCAGTATTGGTGGCCAGGTATGAAGAGAGATGTTGCTATTTTTTCAGGTGGTGTGGCAGAGCATCATTGGTTAGCTGGGCATTTAAAATAGTTACCCATTCCAGAGAAGAAGTGAAATGACGTCGTGATGGACTTCATAATAGGGGTTTCGTTGTCACCTTGAGGGAAGGACACAATTTGGTTTGTTATTGACAGACTCACGATGGTTTCCAACTTCTTGCTGATCATGGAGACCTTCAGTGTTAATGAACTGTGACAGTTGTACATCCATGAGATTGTTTGTCATCATGGATTTCCATAATCAATTATTTCAGATATGGATGACCGTTTTTCTACCCTAGTCTGACAGGGGCTTCATAAGGATTTGGGTACACAAGTACTTTTGAGTACAGCTTACCACCCCCAGACGGATGTCATGTCCGAGCATACGATTCAAGTGCTTGAGGGAATTCACTGAGCATGCATCATGGATTCTAGAGGTTCTTGGGAGAAGAATATACATTTTTTGGAGTTTCCATACAATAATAGTTTTCAATAAAATATTCTGAAAGAACCTTATGAGGATATGTATTGAAGGCATTGTCGATCACCCATATGTAGGCTGGAGGTAGGCGAGGAAGCTTTGCTGGTATCTCCTCTTGTTCAGGAGACCATAGAGCAGATACAGTTGATTCAGAAGACGATGGTTGTTGCAAAGTCTCGGAGGAAGTCTTATGCTGATCAGCGGAGATGACCTCTAGATTTTGAGGATAGGGAAATGGTTTTCCTGTGTGTCACACCAAGGTTGGGGCAATTAAGAATTAGGAGACAGGGTTTGCATTCACTGAAGTACGTTGGTCTATTAGAGGTTGTGGAAAGAGTTGTCACAGTTTCCTATCGGTTGAAGTTACCAAAGAGAAATCGGGCTATGCATGACGTTTTTTACATTTCTTTGCTCCAACGTTACAATTTATACATGTCTCATGTCATTCAACCTGAGGAGTTTGAGCTCGATGTGGATGTGTCATTCGAGAATCATCCTATCTGGATTGTTGATCATAGTATAGTAGTTCACTGTGGCCAGTCTATTCCCCTAGTACGAGTGCTATGGCAGCACAGGTAGGTACCGAAAGAGACATGGCAGAGGGAAACTGATGTACAAGCATAGTGGTCATAACAATTTGAGGTTCATTCAGCTATGCCGCGCTAGGGAAATTAAAGGATTATTTTTGTTAAAGGGGAATATTTGTAAGTACCCGAAACTTTTTTTCAGGTTTGTTTTACTTTTATGGTTATTATTGAGAAAAAGAGGAAATTATTCTAATTTTTACAGAACACACCATGTATTTTTTGAGTACACGCTGTGATTTCGGTTACCGCTGGTAGCCGGGTGTTGGCTGTGTAACGGCCATGCACACGACCATGTGGGTTGACCTGGAGGTATCCTAAAGTGTAGTATGGAAATGGAGGGTACATGCCATGTAAATCAAAACAACCCACCATGTACTTTATTTTTTTCATTAAATGCAGCAAGGTCATGTTTAAACGCCAAAACGCTCTTCTTCTAGGTCGCATTCAACCGAGAGCTCCATATAGCCGCAGATCCCCAACAAACCCTCGAGTGTGCGTCCATCCTCCAAATAGAACACCATTTATTGCGTTGGAATCACATAAGTGAGATCGATTTTCTCCTAGAGTTCCATATTCTATTTTCCTTTCTCTCATGAGATATTGTTGGTTGAATGTTTTAGACGTTTTTGTACATTTTCGAAATTCCAATGTGATTCATGCATCATGGTTCACTTATAGAGATCTTTCAATGCTTGGGTGTGTGGTTTGTTCCATTCCATTGAATTTCCTTGAGTATTATGTGCAATTTTGACCCAAACCCTTCAACGGGGTATTGTGCGATTACAGTTTAACCCCTATTGTATGTCTTCCATGCATGTATCCTAGTGTTGAGGATAATTGGATATGAATATGGTTGATAGATATGTTGTGGATGTGTTTACCATGCATTTTCAGTTTACGACCGTTGGTCTACATAGCATGTTTTACCACCTATAATTTTTACAATGCCGAGTGTTGTAGGTTGGAGTGTTTGTATTCTGACATTCTTGATATGTTATAGACAGATTTATCCACTTAGTTCTTGAGGATTACCTTGTCCATTTTTTACTTACTATGATCGTTGACCTAAACAAGGCCGATTGATCCTGGTGTAGTATACTACAAGGGGAATTGACGGAGTGAGCTTCTTCTAAGAGACATTGAGCACCTTAGACTATATGGGGAGTTAACTGAGTGAGCTTCCTTAGAGATTAATTGATTCACATGAGGCAATAAAGTGAATTTACCAAGTGATATTTCTCGGAGAGTCATTGAACTAGGGGTTATAAGGTGAATTGACCATGTGAGCTTCCTTAGAGATTCATTGACTTGCCATAGACTATAAGGGGAATTGACAATGTGATATTCTTCAAAGAGTCTTGAATTAATTTTGACTATATGTGGAATTTATTTTCAGTGATTCCTCAATGAGTCTTTATATTTTATTATAACTGAACCAGAAGGGATAAGTTTTGTGTACCTACTAGAGGGTTACCATGCTTTATTAGTTGATTTGGAAGTGTTGACTTGTTTTTTTCAGAGTAATTTAGGGTTTATATCTTCTATACTTTTACCTTCCATATATTCATAGACTGTTAGGAAAAGATATTTGGGTGGTTTCCTACTTGAATTTAGTCTCACAACCTATTTGGGCCATGCTTTTGGGCCCAAAAAGATTAAATTGATACAGTTATAGACAAGGTCACGCACCCTCCTACTTCAGGTACATTACTTGTTGTAGAGCTGGAGAGCATGGGACCATGCATTGGCTTGCTATGTTGAAGAGTTGTTCATCTGTTTCTTTTGTACATTGGTTTAGTGATGCTTATTTTTTAGCATTGTGATTTGTTTGGCTATATTCCTAGACACATTATACCATCCATCATTTATTTATTTGATTTTTTTTTATTCCAGTCTTCTGCTATTACTTTTTTGATATATTTACCGCTTCCGCTATTGTGTATCTGTTTCCCTTCCGTAGTGTTACTCTGCCGATGAAGGCACAGTTTCCATAGTATCACACCCATGGCTCTCACTGCTAGTCGGCAACCTCTGGAACATGGTGAAATACGCTGCATACCATGTGAACTACTGGGTACAGGGTGCCTTTGGGTCACTTCTTAAACCGGGACATTACATGAAATATAATATAGTTGACCATTACAACTGAACCATTAAATTATCTAGTATGATAGCTACCAAATAAATTTTAAAAACTAATCTACAAATATATGTATAGATTAAACTCATTCCATATATAATGATTATAAATTAAAATAAAATTATTTTTAAGTTAAAAATATTCGCACAAAATGTTTTTCTTCTCACAATGTGTTTTAATCTTAATAAATGTTGTTTGTCATTATTTTTGGTGGGGTCGTAAGGGTTTTGGGTGAGGGGAAATTTACACGGTAAACTCGGTAGACCATCATATGTGTTACAATGTTTATTTTTGAGTTTTTTATATGGTGGACGATGTAACTAAACTAATATATATATATATATATATATTTAGCGAATTGTTTCAATTGTCATCTAATATTTATTATAGGAATGAGATAAGAATAACTCTAGTGTCATCTTTACGAATGTTTAAAAAACATTTTTCATTATTTTTTATGATTATATTAAAATATTTTTTAGTCATATATATAAATATAATCATGAAAAATGGATTAAATATTTGCAATCATGATAATAAAATTTTGTAAATATATCTGATGTATTTTTAATCAACCCTTATATCAACCCTAGTACATTCTTTTTACCTCTCAAATGTTAATGCGAGTAAAATTTTGTTAATGTTTTTTGAATAAGAATTTAAAATTTATCCAACTCATTCAATTATTATATTAGATGTGTAGAGTTAGATCATTTTAATACATGTCTTGAATATATGGCCAGTGTTTATAAAATATCATTGAATATGTCCTTTATATTAAATTAATAAAAGAATAAATGTAAAATGTATCTCACTTTAATTTAATATCTCTAAAATTTATATATGTGGGTAAATGGAAGATATGAATAGTAAAAATGTTTATTTGAATTATCAATTAATAATTTGTTTTATATTATTTATTTTATAATTTTTAGTTTTGGAATGACTCCATTAAATATATATGAAATGTTGAAATAACATTTTTCAATTAATAGAAAAAATAAATCATTTTTTAAATATTACAAATCACACATCATATATCAATTAATGTGTTCAATGCGTTTTTAAAATACATATTGTAAGGACCCAGGGTTGAAATACATGGATATTAAATCATTTTAGATGAATTTTGTTTAAATTACAAAAATATCGGCCCTAAGACCAAAATATTTCACTGTGTTTGGAAACATGGAAATAAAATATTCAATTCTGGTGAATGATCATCAAAATCTCCCATAAATATCTTCCCCATTATTTTAATCCTACAAAGAAACATTACTTATAATCAATGGGAGGGAATCATAAAAGGTGGTGAGAACATATAATCAATAATGGTGAACAAAAGGTATACATAAATATAACATGAAAATAAGATTATTGGAATGTGATCCAAACATTAGCATATCAAGCCCTATAAATTGATGTTAAATACTAATCATTATGAAATCAAGGAACATAATCCATAAGAACATTAAATCGATACAAGTAATGAAATTGTGGCATACACAATAGATTATAGTTTTCTGAACATGTATAAATAGTAACATGTTTTCTCATTAAGGAAAATAGATTAGTTCCTTGAAGAAATATATTTACATGAATACCAGGTCCATCAATAAAATCATGGAACATAAATTATGATTAATAAAATGAATAATGGACGAGAAAACTATATCAACGGATATAAATGTTAACCTGAAATAAGGTCCATGAATAATAGATATACCACATGTGTTTTCCATCTTCATCAAATGCATAAGAGGGGGATATATGAGCCACCCATCTTTGAATTACATCATACTTACATATTCCACATGATCATATATAAAAATATCATAAAACATGAAATGATATGAGAATCATAATTGTGTAATATAATCCTAACCTATGGAAAATATATAGGTCTCACAATAATTTATTTGAAATAAAATAAACCTAAAAATAAGTGGATTTCATAAACATCATCTAATAAAATACCATTCAATGATAGAATTTGAATTGTTTTATTGAACCATAACCAACTATGTCATAATATATGGGGAATGATATGGAATGTTCACCTAGAACAAAAATATTCTACTAATATCAATTTTTAAAACATGAATCGTTTTCAAAACCCATTTATTTATATCCTCTTTGAAATAATATAATTAAATGATGAAAATAAATAAAAATAGTTCTTGATGAAAATATTTTTTTTATAAAATAGTTTTCATTCCAAAAAATTAATCACCATTTTAAAAGAAATCAGTTTTTCTAAATTAATATGTTATAATGTATGAAAATCATCCATTAAATAATTAATCATACAAACAAACAAAATCCCTATATCCCACATATGTTAAAAAAATTATTCTCATACTATTTACAAAAATGTATAAAAGTACATTACTTTTAAAAGATAGATATATTCATTTTAATCCATGATGTAAATAGAAACAATTATGTAAATTTGACTTTATATATATACATATACCGGAATATTATAACATTTTATGAAAATATATTTAGAAACAATGAGCATGGTTGAAAATTACTCCCCAATGGATACTTAAAAAATAAATCCCAAATATTGAAGAGATTGTGAAATCAATAGAATTGTATTACGCATCTAAGCATGAAATGAATAAGAATATCAAAATATCATAAAATCAGGGAAAATTATCATAAAAATTTTCATATATTTTACATTCATCACTTATAAGAAACTAGTATGGTATAAGACATGTGTCTCACAAAAATAAAGGTGACACATAAACCCCTTACCTAGTTTCATGACTGCCTTCATACACGAAAAAGAATATGATATAATAAATATAATATTATTACCATATCATCCCCACTAATATTTTTATATCTAATACTGAATATGGTTTTAATATGATCTTATATAACCCGATTCTTAGCGATCCTATTTTAAGGTTTCACTTTATTAATATATTCTCATTATTCTTCGCAAGTGTCTTAATTTGTTATATAGATGGTTATGACACTTATATAAGTATTTTAGAATGTAAATAATTATTTAAATATCATATAAGTCTGGTATAATTATATTAAAATAACCTAAATCATTATTATGTAAAAAATGGAGGACATCTTTCATGGAGACGGTAAGTCGTTTGTACGAATGAATGATGTTTCTGGTTTAATTTTCAAATAGAAAGAAGGTATATAAAATAAATATATATATATGTATATATATATATATATATATATATCATTATTCCATAAGAATTATTATATCATATATATCGTATATTTTCAAAAACACATCATAATACATTCCTTGTGGTGTGTGAACGAATCATATCTCTTTGAGGGGGCAGAAGTCCACACCTACTAATACAATATTATCATATTAAAACAAAATTTATTGATAAAATGTATGATTCTTAAAAATTAATGAAAAAATAAATATTACATATATCATATACAGATAGTGTTTTCATTATAATGGCCACTATGATTGGTGGAAATAGAAAAATGATTATTCATTGTTTGATGTTGTAGTGGTTCGCTATACAGAGAAAGCGTTTGTTCGATATCCATTAGATGGAAGTGTTTGTATGTGATGGTCAAAAATTTATAATTAATACATAAATATATATTTAAGATACTAGTGTTTTTATAAAATAATTTAATAAATAAATAGTTGGGGATATTGGAGGAAAAATAAGAATGGATCTAGAGCGAAGACGTAACCTCTTAATTGGGTAACTCTTTTTGGTTTGTTCCAAAAATAAGACATGAGTTGATTCTACCAAATTTAAGACTACTATGAGAATTATATGGAAGATAGGAGGATAAATGTACATGGATTCTCAATGCCACATGTTTTTATAGTTTTTAATAAATGATAATTATGGGTACCCATTTATGTGATAAATGAAGGACACTTTTAAAACACCAACAATTTTAATTTATTATAAAATGATTATCTCTTTCAAATAGTTACAATGTGAGTTATTTATAGGGACTGATGATTATGTGTTGATATCCCTTCATAAAATGAATTTTACGCATGATTATGTCACAAAATTATCCATATATTTTTTCATTAACTCTTGGTCAAATAATATAACATTTACAGTGACAACTTGTGATTTTACACAATAGGGTTAATATAGATACTATAAAATTCAAAAAGAGGACCAATTGGATTATTTATGAAATAAATGACAATATAAATGTTATTTAGTATATCATTAAAATTGTATTCATTTTATTACATTTAATAAGATATTATTAATTATAATTTATCATTTTATGAAAAAATTAAAACTAATCTATATTTTCATTTTTAAATATATCTTACCAACATGATAACATTGAACCAATAAATATAATATGTCATTAAAATGTATAGGATATCCATAAATTTATTATTTAATTAAATATTCCATATTATATATATTTTAATATATTTAATTACATTTATTTAATATCCCAATTCTCTATACAATACCATCAATATTATTATAGATCCTTCCATTAAATATTTTATTCCCTCAAAATTATAAATTAATTATAATGATTAAAATTTGTTTCTTAAATTTATAATGTCTATTTTTAGTCTAACATATGTTATTTGTAACCCTATATAGAATGTTATTTATTTATTATTGATTAAATATTAAATATTTTACCATTCTTTGAATAAAATATAATATAACGCCCTTATCTAAAACAAGTGGCATAAAATGTATCATATTTTAAAAATAAGTTTTATGAGGGTCTAAATAATCATATCCATTGAAATTAGGGAAAAGTTGTAGGTAATTTTATATTATTATAATTTTATTTATACCTTCAATTACAATATTTTTCTTTAATCGTGGTAAATAAAAATCAAAAGTTATTATTCACTATAAATATTTTTATGCTATGAGAAAAAATTTTAATATTTATTTAAAACACGTATGTCTATTTTTTGAAAGTTGATTCACCTAAGTTTTAAATTTATTATTATTGTTAATCGTGCAAATGTGGATAGAATGTGGGTAGAAGATATGTTTAAAAGAACATTAATTTCTTATATCCTATAATTTAAAAAAATTATTTATAATTCCTTTAATGTATTAATATATGTATTATTAATATAGTTTTATGTTAAAATAAATTTAATTAAAATAATTAATTAAATGAAAAATTTGGGTTTTAACCAAAATGAAGTATTTATCAATATACATAAAAATTTAATCCTTTCAATGAAATAAAAAAATTATCCATAGAATAATTTTTATATTCTAAATTCAAAAATGATGACTATTTTATCAAATTAGATATGTATGATATTATAAAATTAATTTCATTATTTTTAGAATATGATGGAAAATGTTGTTCTTTTAACAAAATTTTATTTTTATACATATAAATACATTGTAAAAAATTACAATTTTCTTTATCAAAACCATTATAATCATTATTTAAAAAATATATTACTATTCAAAATTATAATTTCAATTACTATTTTATAATATTATTATTTAATATTTATAATAATAACTTGTTGTTTCGTAGAAACTCTGTGTTTCATGTATCACAAGGCAAGTCAGTGTTGTGTATAGTGCTCCAACCCCTTGGAGTTGTTAACAATATAAACCAATGGTAGTGATGTTATATTATTAATAAAATTGTTATTCGATGTTGAGGGGAGTGAAATTATAAAAATATTATGTTTATTGGAAAAAAAATAATTTCACAAAATCTCGATGTGTTACATTTTACCTCCCATAAAATAAATTTCTCCCTTGAAATGTGTGTAGGATATGAAAGGATTAATACATGGATCATTATTTTATATAAACCCTAAAAGTAAACAAATAGAACAACTCTTTCTAAGGGAATAATTTCAAGAGAATTGTTTTCCAATGTAAATTATAACATGGTCTCTACATAAGAGAACATAGGAGACGATTTGGAATATGGAAATGCGCAAATAATAATAGATATTGATAATGATCACAACTCAAAATACATTTCATGATCTAGATCATTTTTACAAGTGTAAAACCATAATCAATATAAGCATTAAATAGTACATTGATATCATCATAAAGGATGATACTAGCACAAACTATTACATCATGATCCATTTTCTTAATGATGAAAAATATTAAGGGAAGGTTTCCTTACATCATTTCAGCACAACTTTTCCTATTTATATTCCATGATCAATCTCTACATCATATTATATTTCAATAATTTAGTTGAGTTATTCATTCATATAGAATTACTAGATCTTGTGATCCATAAATATAATTATAGGTCATTATTTCTGTCATTATCACTAAAAAATTTTAGAAAATGTTATCTAATATGCATAAGTCCGTGTACGGTGAGATAATAATTTATTCAAAAAAATGTACCCCATGATTAACAAAAATATTGAATAAATATATGACCTTGTAATCCGTATGACAGCTAAAAATCCCAATCAATATAAATAAGTCCACAAAATCAACACCTCATTTATAACCAATATATCATAAATAAGTACATTGATCTGACATTCCCAAAAATTGAATACCTTAATATTGTATTCCCTTGAAAGATGTAAATTACCTAAATTTCCAGACATACCAATTAAAAGCATCTTGTTTCCATATTATTAAGTCAAAAAGATTTGAACATCATCCATTATATTATAACCCACATGTTAATAAATCATTAATCAGTTCCAACATTAGTAGAATCTACAAAATTACTTATTTTTATCCAAAATATCTTAATCCAAATATCATTATCTAAACATGAAGCTCA
This sequence comes from Viscum album, assembly GCA_963277665.1. Lineage (NCBI taxonomy): Eukaryota > Viridiplantae > Streptophyta > Magnoliopsida > Santalales > Viscaceae > Viscum > Viscum album. The sequence continues at coordinate 558,457,149 of OY728147.1, read as the reverse complement.
TATAAAGGGAATTTATTTAAGATCCCAGCCTTTTCTGGATTCAATCTCAGGCACTTTTTTAGGTACATTTTATGTTTTTAAGTACCTCTGTTTTGAAGTAGTGACTGAGGTGCATTTGGGTGAACATTTATGTAATACAAAAGGGCAGTGGGTTGTGCATAGTTTGCGCACGGTTTGACAAATTGTGTGACCAAACCGTTCCAACAAATCAGAACTGGAAAAAGAGGTGCACACAGTTTACGCATGGTTTGACAAACCGTGTAACCAAACCATGTAGACTGTGAAAATCTAAACAGTGAGGTCCACACGGTTTGTCCATGGTTTGACAAACCATGCACCACTATATAGAAAACCGTGAGTGTAGTTTTTAATTCTGAAAATTCATTTTTAATACAACATGAACCCTAGGAATTTTTTATTCTCTGAACTTGGCTCGGGTATTGAAATTTCAAGGTGTTTCTGAAGCCTCTTGGAGATATTTCAAGGTTATACAAACACATTTTCTCAATATTGATGGCTAAAAATGAAGATCCTTTTTTCTTTCGGTATCTAGATTTCATCCTGTTGATTCTTTGGTTCATTACTCTATCTTCCATTGATCATTTCATGGGATATTTCCATTGATTCAATGGATCTAAACCTATGAGTTATGGTATAGATCTAGGATTTTGGATTTAGATCTAGTTTTGCATTATCGTAATGACTTTGAACTTATTTTGGGTTTCAAGTATTTAGATCCAGAACATGATCAACGACGTTGTGCCGCTCAGATTTTGTGGATTTTTGTTGGGATATCTTCCATCAGTAAATCGAGGAAGGGGGTCTAAATCCAATCCCATAGTCTCAACATGTTAGGATTATGTAGTTGTATAACTTTTGTGGCATAAATAATTAATTAGTTGTTTCGTTAAGTAGTTCTTTGTGAATTGTGGATCTTGTTGAATATGGGTGAGATTTATGATGGATAGATAAAGATAATTAATCATTTGAATATGGTTGAAAATGTGAATTGGATATTGATGTGAAGAAGGGTTGTGGGACACAAAATGATACTTCTAATACCCATAGGGGTTCTAGACATGGCCTTCAAGAACCAATGACATGCATGGGATTGATATTTTATGGGACAAGGAACGATGCCCCAAATATTCATGGGGTTGTGAGACAGTGACTGATGGTCTAGATTCTCACATGTGTGCTAGACATGACATTCTACAATCATTAATTTATTTTTTACTATGGATTCATTTGGATAAAAATAATCTTAAAATTGCGACATAGTGAATATGAATTGATTAGGGGAAACAGTTATGGCACCTACACGAGTTGAAGCCTGCATTGTGTTTTGGGTGATCTCGGGAACTTGGATGTTTAACGAATTAAATAAAGGTTAATTGGATAAATATTTTTTTTTCACTATTATATTGATTTATTAATAATACAACTGCATACACTACATATGACTGGATTTTTTTGACATTGTTTGTGTTTGACCTACTGAGTCATACTCACACCCTGCTTGGGAATCCTGATTAGTACCTGAATAGACTTTGTTGTTGCCGGACAAGACAAGGGCAAGAGCCCTGGTTAGAGTGTTGTTTGTGGTTGGATCATAGAAGAGGGAACTAGACGTGGGTCGGGACCCATTTGGAGTAGTAGTGTCATTACATTCAGTTTCATTGTAGACACTTGTCACTTGAATAATCATATCATGTTTTACCTTTCAGTTGAGTATTGTATTTCCAGTTTTGATTATGCTAGTGATATTTTACTGTAATATTTATATGTGTTTCCTCTATTTCTTGGGTACATCCACTGGTATTTTATTCTGATAATAGAGGTTATAGTCTCCCAAATATTGAATTACTAGACCCTTGAAGCAAGTCATCACCCTCTAGCGTACAGGGAGGCGCACTTGAGGGCTTTTGACCAACCGGCTCAGTGCACCATTCAGTGGATCCCGGGTCGGGACGTTACAAATAGGTATCAGAGGGAGAATGTATTTTCTTTCTATACTCTTTTTTATTACTATTTGGGGAAAGTATAAAGGATACAAGGGAATTACGGGGCATGTTAACGAGCTCGTGCATGGGAGTTACAAACCCATGTATGATAGAAAACTCAACTACTCAAGGTGGGATTGCTGTTATTGTTTTTTGTCATTATAGTTGAATATTATTTCACCTTGGGTGATGCACTTGTTTTGTGATATGATTATTATTTCTAGTAAATTTTTATTATTGATTCGTGGACTAGAATGGCATGAGTGTCTCATCTACATGCATCATTCTAGTCACTCGGGATAATTGTGACATGCATCATGTTAGGCATGCATGAGAAAACAGATTATCAGTATATTTTTGAACTTTAACTATTAATTTTCATTACATGAGAAATTAAAAAGAAAATGGTGTCTATTTCCTTATTTTATATCAGTGCCTCTCATTCGTTTATATCTTCAAAACATGTTAATGGATTGAGTTTGGAGGTGGAGTTTGTGAGAGGGTATATAATGACAGTCACACCTTTGGGTGTATAGTCTAGAGACATCTGTATGTGCAAGGGATGTTCTCTTGAGATTGGGGAGTACCGTTTCTTGTTGGATCTCTAGACCCTTGACATGACATGCTTCGACATAATCCAAGGTGTGGACTGGTTAGTCACATTTCGACCCTCACTAATTGTTATTGATGGAGGGGAAATTTATGTCACATGTGGGTGAACATTCCTTTCATCATGGGTAGCGGGATATCCAGGAAGGCCATGAAGGGCCAAATAATCAGCCACTGGAAGTGCTCACAACCCATGTTATTGACTTTTACTGGATGATTAAGGAGTTGGGAGAGATGTCCATCCACCATTGGTTGATTTGATTTAGGATGTATTCTCGGATGACTTCTCAGGGCTTCCAACTAAGAGAGATGTTGAATTTACTATTGAGATCATTCCAGAATCTCATCTCGTATGTATTCCACCATATATAATGGCACCTACATAGCTTCAAGAAATCAAATCTTAGTTGGTAGTCTTAAAGGATGAGCGATTTCTCCATCCATGTATGTCGCCATGGGGATCGCTACTAATGTTCTCAAAGAATTCTGATGGGTGTTTGTGTTTGTGTGTCGATTAGCGGAGGTTGAAAAAGATTATTGTGATGAAGCGATATACTCTACCGCGTATTGATGATCTGTTTGACCAGTTTAAGGGAGCCTGTGTTTTCTCCAGAATCATCTTGAGATCGGGGTATCACCAGTTGAGAGTTCGGAATTTTGATATACTGAGGACTGCATTCATGAGTAGATATGGGATTTATGAGTTTTTTGTAATTCCATTTTTTAAAACAAATGCACCAGAAGTGTTCATGTCTATAATGAATAATATCTATATTCTTTACCTAGATCAGATTGTGCTTGTATTTATGGACAACATCTTGTTGTACTCCATGACTCATGACGATCATGCCCAACAACTTGCCATCGTCCTGACACTAAGAGGGCATCAACTATACTCTAAGTTGTCTAAGTGTCAATTTTGGATTGATAAGGTACACTTCTTAGGACACATCATTTTGTTTTATAGTTTGTGACTTTAGAATAAGATTAATTTAATTGTTCATAAATTGGATGAAAATATATTTTATAATAAATAATATTTTATTAACTGATTTAAAACACCAAAAAAATATTGTTTTCACCCATGTAATCGAAATATGTTTGTGCATATTAACTATAAACCATTTATATTTACTTTTTTCATTAATGGATAATACATAACACTTTAACACTAAAATAGTTGTTACCAGTGTTATAGTAAATGATTACTAATTAAGGGATTAATAGAAAATAAATTATTTAAAATGACACCTAATCGTATATAAATTTCATTGTATATTATTATTTAAAATATACACACATTTTCATTGAATTAATTACAATTTGAAATAATATAACTTCAGAATGAATTTATTATTTTTTATCATTTTATTAAATTTTATGTGTGTCACCTCTCTTCCTTATAATTTGGAAACCATGCATTATCTTTATTTCACCACATTGAGCATATTGGTTTGAGAAATACATTGATAATTGTTTTATAAAAATTTAAAAACACATTATACTATATATAGTCACCCCATGAAACCATTCATTGGGTCTTTTATAGGAGATCCAAATTATTTCTTTCAAAGAATTGTAAATCAATATAAAAAATCAATTTATTTTTAATATCTTATTTAACAACATATAAATATATTAAATTTATCATATAATAATATCATTAGTATACTTAATATATAATTTTTTATGATTTGGAAAACACTATTATCTACCCACTTTCCCATTAAATTGGTATTGAAACTATCACTCATGAATACGTGCAACATATCTTCTCCACATAGAGATGCAACTGATTTTCTTCACCATATAAGAGGGATACGTATTATGATTGGTTTATTTATTATTTATTCACATATATTTATATAAATTTTATGTGTGATATAATTATTCTTCTAAAATAATCATATCATAACATAATTCTTACCGTCCAATTCATTGGAAATGATTAAATCACATGTGCATACATATAATCCATAACCTTCATGAAGAAAAATGATTCATTTTTCATTTCCAATTTTCTAGTATTTTAATATGGAATAACATTAGGTGTATATGTGATTAATATGATATAATAAATATTCTAGGAAGGATTATTGTTATCTACCTTTCTTTCACTCCATCTATCGAAATATAAAAACAACATTCATGAGTATGTACAAGCTATCATCTCAATGAATGATGTAATTTCGTTTTATATATATTAAATTTATAGTTTAATACATTTATTTATAAAATAATATATTTAATATTTCAATAACAATTAATTTTTTTATATTATTATACCATTATCAATTAACAAGGATAGTAACTTCCAAACTGAAAATCTCAGGAAGAATTAAATAGTTAACATACTAAAAAACGTTTTTAATAATGAAAAATTGATATATTGGTTGTTAAATTTTATAATTGGATCATTTAATATATTATAATTATTTTTATGAATAAATTAAAATAATTATATAATTAAAAACTATTTTATTTTATCTTATTTGATTTTTAATTACTCTTAACTCAATGAATGGTTTTAATGTGAAAATCTCATTGTTTATCTGAATTGTTTGCATTTATTTTTTTGATGATAAAATATTATGATATTAATCTCAATAAACACATAAAATTTTATAAATATCTTGTTATTTACTGAGAATAAATACATTCCCTTCATTTTCAAATTAATTAATTATCATAGAGACAAAAAATAAGTGTTCAAAAAAATCGACTTTATTTATTTCTTTACTCAAAAAAAGATTTATCAATATCCTTATTTCATATAAATTTATTAAATATTTTTTTAATATATTCATATTATAGATAAAATTTAATTTTACCAATGTTATAATTTTAAAAAATTGATTAAAATTAAATTTAATTCATTTTTTGATACAGATGATTTTTAGAAATTCTTTTTAAATAAGTGTGGCAAGGTTGTTTACTATCAATATGTACGACCTGAAAAAAATAAATGACTATCATGGAAAAAGAATTAATCAAAGGATATATTAAAATTGTCAACATTAATTTTTGAATAAAAAATTTTCCTTGATATTTGGGAGTTTTTTTTATTTCATATAAGGGATTACAATGTAAAAAGGGTATATTCAACATTAAATTTTGGATGTGATATTTTAAAGGATTTTTTCATAATTTGTGATGTTCAAGAATTTTACTTATGTTTTACATTGGATATGATTCAATTATGAAATAATAATTATTTCAAATAATGGTTTAAATTTATTTTGATTGTAGGTCTTAGAATACATTCTCTTTTCAATTTTTTATTCTATGATCAAATTATTATTAATCTTGTATCCTTTTCCACATGTTGTGAAATGATGAAATATTTGTGAAACCTATTTTATTATCATTGGAAATGACATTATTAATGTTTTATGAATATTTTATACGCATATAAATTTTTTTAATTAAGTCATGGGTGATCCAAAATATATTTGATCCTCATATTCACTGAGCAATGATTGATATATTCAAAGACAAACCAGACCGGAATCTGGATCAAACCCACTTCAAAAAGTGACCATATTATTTATGTTTGATGTCTTATTAATTAGTAAGATATATTCCTAGACTCAATATTATCATATTTGATATGCATATATTAGTTTAAATTTTTTATGCTCTTATTTTCAAAACATTAAACTCATGTTATTCTTATGTAATCTATAATATTGTCTGTTTTTAAACATTACTAATAAAATGAAATCATGCTTCATAATGTTTACTTACTCAATATTATGATTAAAGTTATTATGTTTGATATGTCTAAAAATGGTTCTAGTTATGAATAACATAGTGGGATTTGATATATTTATTTTATGTGAAAGATGTATATGTGTATAGGATTCAAATGATATTAGACCAATATGATTCTTGAATAGATATTTTTATTATGTAATGAATATTCATATAATATAATGTTATATCTATTTATGAAATGTATATGTCTCTATAGCTGGTATCAAATAAAATATTACTTACCACTGTAAAGTAGTATGATAAAAAATCATTTAGAAACTGAAATATATTCCAATGTATTAAGGAACATATTATGACATTTTAATAAATGGTGTGTGGTTTTCTTCTCAAAATATTATTATATGAATACTATATGTGGAAGTGGTTTTCGTACAAATAAATAAAAGGATAATATCCTCAAAAAGTGTTATTCGATTATTTCCCATCCATCATTCTGAGGCGTAGTGAGGGTACCCTTAATATTTACATTGTTTGACACTCCTGGAGGATATGATTTGATCAATTCACATGTTATTTGCAAATGATTAAGAATTGTTTAAAAAGATGATGACCAAGAATGACCTAGGGACTTATTCATTTAAAAGAATATATCATTATTTACACAACTTATAAATCATTTTCAATGATTATTTGGTTCCCTGTTATAATGATTATTTTACACTATGATTTTTTATTTTTTCCAATTTACAACATTTGAATGAATATTTTAATTCATAATGTGAAGTTAAATGAAATGATTATCCTCATGCATAGTAAAATGTTATGGGTTATGTAATGAAAAATATCATTACTGTTGGACACCTCATGTGTTAATCATTTGTTAATAATCAGAAATCCTATACATTATGTAGAACTTGTTAATCATGTGTAATCTATCTCAAATAATGTGTATAGATGACTAGATTCTTCATGCCATAAATAGTTATTGTAATATATTTTTAGTTAATGTTATAATGGATTTATTTGATAAATGATTGTGCCCAATCCGTTCTTGGAATATAACTATTTAAATCTATATACAAATATTTGCCTATGTTTGACAAAATGTGAGTATGCCACATGTTATGCTTCTTTGGAAAAGGATCCAGACACCCCAACCAGTCACCATGACCCAAAAACTGTGATCCGACACCGTGACCCATACACCGTGACCCAGTCACCATCTCCTAGACACTGTAACCATCCAGACATCGTGACCAGACATTGTGACCATATAGACATCATGACCAGACACTGTGATCAGAACCCATATTTTGCTACCTATTCATTATTTCTTTAAAAAATTTCCATCATTATTGTTTAATCTCTCCAATGAAAATAAGGACACACTATTTCAAGGAGACACCATTTCAAGGAGACACCATATCAAGGAGACACTATTTCAAGGAGACACCATTTCAAGGAGACCCAATTTCAAGGAGACACCATTTCATTGAGACACTGTTTCAAGGAGATATCGTTTAATATAGACACCTTTCCAGACAGACTGTGACACCGTTTCTTAATTTATTTTGTTGTTTTTCAATTTAATCTCTAACAGTCATATGTGAAGCTTTTAATTGAACTGACATAATTAATATTTATTTGTATACTATTCACCTGACAGTATGAAGTACGAGGTGAAGAAAACACGAATCATGTCTGATCCAACACATGAACTCCATGAATAAAAGAGACGTGTGGCCCACATAAAAAAAAGACAGTGATAATGAAGAATCATGAGCATTCATGAGAAAAAACTGAAACATGTATCTCAATACATCTGAAGAACACATTTTAAATTATTGAATCCATCAAGAAGAGATACCATTGATCAGAGTCGTGAACATCTTCACAGAATAGACTCCACGAAGAACACAATAAAGATCTAAATTGGAGCACCTGACTTACGATACTCTGTTTCTCGAAAGAGAACTCGATTCCTGCATCTACTTCATCCTAGAAGACTCTATATGCATAGAACAAGACTTAAAGAACTTCTAACCTTATCTCATCATTTTTTTCACAGTTGTATAATTTTTAGATTTATATTAGTGTGTGTGTTTTTGTGTGTATAAAAATAAACACTGTCTCTCACATTAAACTGATGGGTACAAAATATAATTCCTCTCACAAATATTTCACCTTGTTTATTCCCACATATATGTGTTCAAATGGTCCTTGTGTGACATTTTAGTTCATATCCACAATGAACTATGGAAGTGGTCTTGTGACCTAGATAGTCCTGTGTACTATTTTTTACCCTGATCTTGGGTATGGATCGTGTTTATTAACATAAACTATTAGGTGGAAGCTGATCACACTATGGAGTGGAGTTGGTCTCGCTCTGAGATGAACTACTTGTTTTATATCTTCTTGGTCGTTTAAATTATTTTTCTCTATGTTACTGTATAATTCAGAAATCACTAATATTGTTTTCATTGTTAATATTGGAAAGATTTTATAATTTATTTCCCTTATTAGAATAGCTTAAATAGTAATATTAACAACATATAGTAAGATTATTGAGAGTTAATCAATCTTCATGAGATGTTATTTAAATTGACAAACATTCATAACTGTATTACATTGATTAAATAGGTAGTATTTAAATTTATTTGGGAATCATTTAAGAATACGTTTCGAATAAATTTTTTTATATACACTAAATTCATCTGCCACTTATGTACTCTACTGTAACAAACATTTGGTCTCAGTGGATGTTTGTTATTCCTATTACGACTATGTGTTTGACCATATTCAACTTTTATTTTAGATCTAAATTAACTATATGTAATTTTATGTAATTCAAAATTTCTAAGTCTTTAAAATTAATTCATTAATAAGGATAATATATTGGATGGTGTTGCAACAAAACAGACCACCATTATTTAATGAAACCAATTATTCTCAATGGAAAATTAAAATTAAAATTAATTTAGAAAATATGGTTTTTAAAATTTGTTCTTCAAATATATATAAGTATAAGATTATTTTCATTGATAGAATCAGATGTGATGATCTATCCCAGTCTGCCGACAATATAAATTAAAAATCCATAAATTCTTTATATTTCTATTTAGGAGATGAGAAATTTAACAGAATTTATGCAGGTAAAACTGTCCATGAACTTTGGGAAACTTTTTCGGTTTTACATGAAAGAACTTATATTGGGAATTAAATGAGACTTAATAAATTAACTATTAAATATAATAAATTTAAAATGAAAGCTAATGAACTTATTTTTTACATGTATATAAGGTTCAATGAAATTTTAAACATAATGGTATCTCTTGGAAGAGAAGTTACAAAAAAATAAAAAATTATGAGGATTCTCATATTACCACCGGACATATGGAGAGGATCGTCTATCTCTATTAGAGAATCATGTGACATCGTAATTTTACATATAAAAAAATCATTGGAAAACTAATTAAGATTGAAGAGTAGCCTAAATTAATCAAGGAAGTGGAGGATTAACCGAAATGATAATCTAAAGCATTCAAAACCACCACTTCTAAACAAACAGAGAAAGAAAAGTTGTAAGCCTCTGTAAAAATATCCAATAGTGAACAATCATCTCCTGATAGTGATGATGATAAGGATCACATAGCCAGAAGGTTTACACGACCTTAGTATAAGAATTATTTTTTTAGAAATCATAACTTCAATGGATGATATGATCAAAATGGAAGATGGGAGAAATATTGGAAAAATGTGACATGTCAATTGAGATTGTCTATTATTAGTATAAACGAAAGGGACATATAAAGGATCAATGTCCTATGCTCAAGTACAATATGAAATATGAGGAAAAAGTTAAAAATTATATAATGGAAATGAATGAAACATGGAATACTTCTGTGGATAGTTCATGGGACTCAGATTCATCACATGATGAAGACCCTAACACAGAAAATATGGGTATTATGAAAAACACATGTATGGTAACATGGTAACCTTTTGTACCCAATAAACTAAATCAATCTAATGAAAAAATGAAAAAGTTTATCGAATGGGTTACTAATTCTAATGATACTTGAGTAAAAATGATAGGTAAACATATTGATCCTAAATATACTACTGGTATTGGCAATCGACCTGGTAAATTATTTTTTAAGAACTAATTTTGTCTTTAAATCTGTGACATACAAATTTACTCATACTTACGGAAAAAATTTAGCTAGTTCAAATAATTATTCACTCCCTACTATTTTGTGATTTTATGTACCAAATTTTTTTTTTACGTGCACATTACATAATGATTATAGGAAAACTGTGATGCAGATATGGGTTCTTAAAGCACTAGTCACTAAAATTACTTGACCCAAATAGGTATGGTTACATAAAGATATTTTTATTTGAGTATTTTATAGGAAATCATCGTAAAGAGATCTTGTAAATGATTATGGTCCTTGGACAGTGGGTGTTAAAGACACATGACATTGGATTATTAAAGATTCAATAAATTAATAATAGGTTATGGGTGACATGTCACCTTTGGTGATAATGCCAAAGGAAAGATCATTGACCATGGAAAAATAGGTAATTGTAACACAGTATTCATTTTAAATGTAGTTTTTTAAAGGATTAAAATATATTCTGCATATTTTTTCAGAACTATGTGATGATAGATTTCATGTTAAATTTGATAATGATTATTGCAATGTTTTCAATTTTAAAAATGAATGAATATTTTAAGATAAAGGAAATGAAAATTTATAATTTGTTAACATAGATTAAATTAGTTTATCAATATCCTTCACATTTAAGTGTATTTCAAAAGGATTCTTGGATGTGGCCAAGGAGACTAAGACACTGTAATATTCATTCTCTCAGAAATATAACAAAAATATTCTTAGTCATTGACCTACGAAGACTAGATTTTTCAAATCATAATGTTTCTAATCTTTGTCCAAAGGGAAACTGCCAAAAAATTTCCTTCAATCCATAGAAATAATTATCATATTCTCTACCTCTCGACCTGGTTCACATGGATTTGATTGGACCATCTATAGTTTCTAGTTTAAATGGGAAACAATATGTTTATTTTCTGGTAGATGACATTTCTAGAAATACATGGACATTCTTTTTGGCTCAAAAATGGGAATCCTTCCCTCATTATACCAAATATTCCAAAATTGTAGAAAATATTAGTGGAAATAAAATTAAATCCTTAAATATGATCATGGATGGGAGTTAAAATATCATTAATTTAAATATTTTTGTTCACAAAATGGCTATAGTCATAATTTCTCTTCCCATGCTACACATTACCAGAATGGATTTATAGAAAGAAGAAATAGAACCTCCAAAGATATTGCTAGAACCATGCTTAGTGATTATAACTTAACTATTAATTCTTCACTGATGTTGTAAATACATCATGAAATATAATTAATAGAGTGTTGATTAGACCTGTTCTTAAAAGAACTCCACATGAGTTATGAAATAATAGAAAACCCAAAGTAATCTACTTCAATGTTTTTGGGTGAAATGTCCATACCCTTTTTACAAAGGAAAATATTTGAAAATATCCATCAAATAGTGATGATGGAATATTTTTAGGATATTATATCACTAGTAATTCAAATAGAGTGTTTAATAAATGAACTAAATGTGTGGACGAATCAGACCATGTTAAATTTTCTAAAACATATCCACATGAGACGTACACCACTCTACGAAACCTAGATGATGATGTATCAAATATGGACAATAATTAAAAATACTCTAAACCTCTAGTGAAGGAATCTGTGAAAACTTCTAGTTCTGGAAATTCTTTAGATACAAGTCACAACGAACTTGACCCTATTGGAGAACCTGAAATCACTAGTCCTTCTTTTTCTAGAGTGGTTAGAACTCATATGAACCAACATTTATACGATTTTTTTGGAGAAATAGACAATTTAACTCAAACTAGATTTTCTATTTGAAATTAGCATGACCATCAAGTCTTCTTGTCACAACATGAATCAAATAACATTAATGATGCTATTAAGGATAAATTTAGGGTGATTTCTATGCAAGAAGAGCTTAAGCAGTTAGAATGAAACGAAGATTGTAAACTTGTTGACATACCTAAAGACACATTTATCATAGTAACTAAATGGGTGTTTAGAAATATGGTACATGAAGCTTGTAATATAGTTAGAAATAAGAATATATTGGTTGAATAAGGATATGGTCAAGAAGATGGAATTGAATTTGAAGATACCTTTGCACCAATATCTTGACATGAATGCATTCGAATTCTTCTTACTTATGTTTCACATCTAAATTTCAAACTATATCAAATGGATTTTAAGAGTGCATTCCTAAATGGGTATATAGCTGAGGATGTTGTTGTTGAGAAACCCCTTGTTTTTACAAATCATTATTTTCCAAGTGATATTTTTTAAACTATCAAATTATTTATATGGTTTAAAATAATCTCTAAAAGCATTGAATGATAGACTAAGTACTTTTCATACTTCCAAAGGATCTATAAAAGGAATAGCTAATCCCAAATTTTTTATAGAAAGAATTTCCAATGATGTTTTAGTAGTTCAAATTTATAATGATGTCATTATCATTGGATCTCCAAAAAATTCATTATGTATTGGATTATCTAAAATGATGCAAAAATAATTTGAAATGAGTTTAATGGGTGAACTGAAATTCTGTATTTGATTTAAAATGATTAAAAATAATGATGGTTTTAATTTAAATCAATAAAAATATAATATATATCTTCTAATTTTTTTTGGTTAGGATAGCCCTAAACATAGTGACACTCCAATGAGTACTACATGTAAGTTGGATCTTGAAGAAGATGGAAAATATTTTGATCAAGTAACTTACATAAGGACGATCAGAAGCCGGGTGGTGATCGTGTGAAACGGCCGATTACACGCCGTGTACCATAAAGTACACTGTGTGTAATTTTTCTTTTCTCGCCTATAAAAGGAGGGGTCCCCTCCTCCTTTTCAACTCACCCCTCTCCTCCCCATTCCTCTGATCAGAGCTCTCCCAAGATACTCGAATGCTCCTTTTCATCTATAACTTCTACTTCCGAGCTCCAATTTATGATCCATCAGCGGCCATGGGATCGTAACGATGAGGTGGATCATACGAGAATGGATCTTTTGTCTTTCCTTCTTCCTTTACTTTCTGACTTCCACCTGAGGAGGTATTGCTGGAACTAGACAGAAGTGACAGACACTGATGGATGTCTTCTAATGATGATCCAGGGGAGCGTCGTGATCAGAACCTGTAGAGGTAGGGATCATACCTTCATCTCTCTAAAATGTGAATCATGAGGGGTGGGTATGCACTTGTTTTCATATGAAATAGTTGACCCTTTTAATAAAGATAATAACTGGTTAATGAACGGGGATGGGGAATTTTTTATGTTTATTTTTATATATATCATGTGATATTATGTTGTGAATTTAATAAGATTCTTCCTAATGAAAATCATGGTCGTTGGGGGCCTTTGCTTGAGCAATTAAATGTTTCCCTATCTTTCTAGACCATTTTGTGGGTGGAAAATTTGTGGGATGTGGAAATCGATTAATCACATAAATTTGGCTGATTAAAATCTTGAAACCTTGCGTGATCACCCCGGTTAAACAAAATATAATAATAAACATGTGGGTGTTGGCTTGGATGTGTCGCATGTGATAGGGGTGTTTTGTGGGTTGTTGTGGATCTGGTGAGCAGCGGGGCTGTGGTTGACTTGGTTGTGGGTTGGTGTGAATGTTATGTTGGTGATAGGCAGTGGGGCTGCGTTAAATGGTATTAAAGGGACAATGATTTATGGGTTTCGGTGTGTTTGTGGTTATGGCGGTTGGCATCGGGGCTGCAGGGATGGGTTGGAATGTGATCAAACTATGGGTTGTGAATTATAAATAAAAGTGGAAGATTTATTGAATGGTGGGCCATGGTAATGGAATAGGAATAATAATCAATGTGGTTGTTTGGTTAATAAGAAGGGACTTGTTTGTGTTTCTTATGTTTTCCTAACTTGCTTTGTGGATGGAAGGGATATGTTTTAGGAAGGATTGATGTGGTTGGTTGTGGATAGTTTCTGATTATTTAAGGAACTAATAAACTAATTCTGCTAAAATGTGAAAACCTAAATGGGGTTGGTGTTGTTTGTTTTATGCACGCTTCGTAGTAGCATTTCCAAGGCGAGTGCTCAGTTTTTCTATTTAGATGCCATAGGATGGGATGTGTTTTTGTTATACATATATGTATCTATATCTATTGTGTTTTATCGCACCCCACCCATGATGAGCACTTAGTGTCGAACACTCCCATTTCATGGGAGAGGGTGTTTTCCCATTAGTTACTAGCTCTTTCCTGCTCCTTCTCCCCTAGGCTATGATGGATTGAGGTGACCTTACACCTAAGACACTTAAGGTAGGTTTTGATTGGAGTGGTTATAGCCCAAGAGTCTTCAGGGAGGTATTACTGTTTCCCAAGAATCTTCGGGATGAGGCCTAGGTGTGTGAGAGTGGGATACGTGGTTGTGAGGCCCGGGTGTGTGTGGGTGGGATATGTGGTTGTGAGGCCCAGGTGTGTTCGTGCAGGATACGTCGTTGTGAGGCCCAGGTGTGTGCGGGTGGGATGCATGGTTGTGAGGCCCAGGTCTGTGCGGGTAGGATGTGTGGTTTGTGAGGCCCAGGTGTGTGCGGGCAGGGGGAGTGTGGCAGCGTCAGGACGTTCTCCATTAGGAAGAGGAGTTAACTATTGGGAAATGGTGTGGGGTACCCAATACTCTTGTTCTTTTATACTACTCCCTGTTGTGATTTTGTTTTTGGTGAGTGTGGATGGTGAGGTTGGGTGGATATAATTCCTTTCTAGGTTTCTTCTGTTGTTCTCACGGGACATTAGGATGTCTCCCCACTTTTGCACGAGAGCTTTAGGTTTCCCTACTGAGTATACTTGTATTCTCACCCTAAGAATACTTTCAGGTTTCCAGGAGGACTAGCATGGCCGTGCGGGACCCTACTAGTTGGACAGTTTGAGTTTTTGTAGTTACTGTACTATTGTTTTCTTATGGTATTGTAATTTTAGCTTTCTTTTACTTGCACCATGTTATAAAATTGTTTAAACATGCATGTGTGATTGGGTTGGGTTTATTTCTATAAACTTTTTATTTTCATTTTTGGTGGTTGACTAGTCCTATTTCCCGATATTAAATAATAAAAATGGTAATTCCTCCCATATTTGTGAAAACTCATACCCTTGGTTCTAGTCTCCACCCCGGGGCCTACTGGAGGCGGCACTCAGGGGTCATTGTCACCCTATCACCATTGCCAACTCAGGAGGGGCATCTTTGGTGGCAGGGGGTCATGACCGAATGGTATCAGAGGCTGATGGTTGGGAGATAGGATAGAGTCTGGAGTTAGGCACAGTGAGTATTGCATGATATGGTTCGGAAATAGTGTTAGTTAATCTTGGTGTGTGACATAGGCTAGGGAAGACCGGCTAGGTCACGGGGTTTTAGGGCCCCCTGTGATCTGATGCAAGGACACTAAGCCTATCGAACGACCAAGTGAGACTAAATTGATTGCAGGGTAGAGACCCTAGTGAAGGTAGATGCATCATCATGATTGTGTTTTACTTGATTAGGGTTTTCTGGGAAAGAAATTGAAATAAAAATGATAATATGAAACCTTGATAAATTCCCGTACTACTTGGGCTTAGGAGATCTTTGTTTACCATACAGCTATGGCACATGGAAGTCGTCCCCGGGTGGCTCAAATGGCTGAGGCCCAACAGATTCAGGTGGTCAATCAGTTAAGTATTGAACGAGAGGAGGAAGATATCCAGTGGTAGAAGATACTCCATTCTTTCCAGCGGCAGACCCTCAAGACGTACGAGGGTAGTACTTAGGATACGGAGATAGAATGGTGGATTGAGGAGCTAGGGATCACTTTTACCTTGATTCGTTCTACGAGGGAGTAATGGGTTACCCTAGTAATTAGTCAGCTAAGAGGTGTGGCGCGATAGTGGTGGCCACTCTACCTCGGAGAGAGGATAGAGGTAGAGGTTTCGTGGGATCACTTTGGGAAGGAATTCCGAGAGGAATTCCTTTATTCTATGATCAAGGCGGAGAAGAGGTATGAGTTACTCTCCCTTCAGTAGAGGAGTATGTCAGTATGAGAGTTTGGGATCAAGTTCAAGTATATCCTGTTCTTTTCTCTGGATATCTTTTCAGATGAGGAGTCTTGGGTAAGACGTTTGGATGAGGCGCATTTTCCTTCACTGCGAAATGTTGTCACCCCCTTCACCCTTCCGACGTACATGGCAGTAGAGAAGAAGGGAGAGGTAGTAGAGATGATGCACTCTCAAGGAGGTGATCCATGTCAGGGGATCCAGCTAGGTTCATCAAAGGGGAAGCTAGTCAGCAGCAGGTCTCCTGCGACGGGACCTTCCAGGTTCGGGCCAATGGGGAGCATGCCAAAACAGTTCCAGTTCAGATCTTCAGGTCCACATCCCTTCTTCAGAATACTAAGACCGAGGTGTTTTTCTTGTGGAGGTTTTGAGCACATTAAGAGTCGGTGCCCGAACCGAGCTCATTATGGTTGAGGTGGGCATGTTCATCGCCCACCTCAGCAGCACCAGTTACGAGAGAGGCCCTTCCAGCATCAGCAGGACCATGCCCCTCTTAGGGTAGAAATTGTAAGAGGAGACCGACCTCAGGGTGCTCCTCAAGGACCTTGACCAGGGAATGGTCGAGGAGGTGGTCGACAACAAAGAGGCAGTGGAGCTGGGCATGGATAGGTGCACGCAGCAGAGTTGACAGCTCCAGTAGGACCATAGGTGGTGCGAGGTACGATTTGTTTTTTCAGCACTCTTGTTTCTGCTTTGTTCGATTTGGGAGCTTCACACTTATTTGTTGTACCTGGTCTATCCCATGCTTTGGGGCGAGACGTATAGAGACATTCCATACCACTGGTGCTGAGTACACCAGTTGGAGGCCAGAACAACGTATCTTGTGTTTTCCGGGGATGTGGGCTGACGTTGGGACCACATCGATCTATTGGGGACCTTCTTCTATTATAGATGCATCCATACGATGTCATCCTAGGCATCGACTAGTTGTTTTCTATTAGTGTCATTATCTACAACTTCCAAATATGGGTCGTGTTCTTCGACGTGGATGGGCAGCACATATCTTTTGATGGTGAGAGTAGCTATCAGGTAGGAAGCCGACATGTGAAGCCTCTATTTTCCTTGTTAGGCGGGTTATCAGTGGTTCCAGCTGATACAAAGATGATGGATGTCCCAGAGGTTTTTGGGAGTTCCTAAATGTTTTTCCTGAGGAGGTTGTGACTCTACCCCCCCCCCCCCCCCCCCGATGTGAAAATGTGTTCAGGATAGACTTATAGCCTGGTGCCCATCCGATATCGATGGCCCCTTATCAGATGGCACCTTCGGAGTTGCAGGAGCTGCGGATTCAGATTGGTGATCTGATGGAGAAGGGTTTTGTTCGACCCAGTGTATCATCATGGGGATCTCTAGTTTTGTTTGTGAATAAGGAAGATGGTGGTCTCAGGCTACACATATACTACCGAAGGTTGAACCATGTAAGATCAAGAACCATTACCCCCTTCCAAGGATATATGATCTCTTTGACCATCTGAGGGGAGTAGGTTGTTTTTCCAAGACTAATCTACAATATGGATATCATCAGGGGAGGGTCAAGTATAGTGACATCTTAAAGACAGCTTTTAGGTGCATGTATGGGCACATCGAGTTTGTAGTGATGCTGTTCAGAGTTACAAATGCACCAGCTGTGTTCAAGGGACTTCTGAACATTGTCTTCCGAGAGTTTCTGGACTGGTTAATCATTGTGTTTATCGATGGAATCTTGATCTAATCAAGATCAGAGGAGGAGCACGTTTAGCATCTCAGGGAAGTATTGGAACTCCTTCTACACCACCAGCTTTACGGGAAATTGTTGAAGTGTATGTTCATGACACATGAAGTACACTTCCTTGGGCACTTAGTGTCTCAGTATGGAGTGTCAGTGGACCTGTCGAAGGTGGAGGATGTTTTTTCTTGGGCAGCACCCAAGAGCGTGGAGGAAGATCGTAGTTTCCTGGGGTTAGCAGGTTAATATCGGAGGTTCGTTTCGGACTTATCTCGAGTTGATGCTCCAATGACAGATTTGACTAGGACGAACCAGGTCTTCCTATGGAGCGAGCAGTTCCAGAATTCTTTTGACTACCTGAAGGAGAAGTTAGTCAGTGCTCTTGTACTCAGGTTTCCAGTGGAAGGGTTATTGTTTGAGGTGTTTTGTGGTGCATCTGGCCTTGGTCTGGGGTGAGTGATAATGTAGAAGAAGGGAGTGATCTGTTATTGGTCTAGGATGTTACACCCTCATGAGCGTAACTATGCCCCCCATGACCTAGAGCTTACAGCAGTATTGTTCGCACTGATTTTGTGGTGAAACTACCTCTTTGGAAATCAGTTTTTGGTATTCTCATATCTCAAGAGCCTGCGTTATATCTTCTCCCAGCATGACCTGAACCTGCGGCAGCGGATAGGGGTCGAGTTTCTCCAAGACTATGACTTTGAGATCTCTTACATAGAAGTTAGGGGCAACATTGTGGCTAATGCCCTAAGAAGGAAGTCACATCAAGAAGTGGTTCGAGAATCCGCTGATTCGTGGTAGGTGATGGGAGAGTTGGCTACCTTACACAATGATGCAAGGGTAGAAGGTGTTAGAGGATGTTTGTTTCAGATGATGGTGATGTCCTCATTGTTGCAGCAGGTGGAAGAGTCTCAGTGGGGGGACTCCGAGGCGGAAGTGATGCGAGATCGTGTCGATCAGGGGAACGCTCCAGAAGGATGGTCAGAGGATAGACGACATCAAATGCTTTTCCATGGAAGGTTGTTTGTCCCGAAGATAATGTGTGAGGGATTTTTCCATTAGTTCCATATCTCAGCTTTGGAGGTATATGCAGGAGTTTCAAAAATGTACCGAGGCCTGAGGGAACAGTTTTGGTGGCCCTGGGTGAAACGGGAAGTGGCGGAGTTTGTGGCTAAATTCCTAGTGTGTCAGCAAGTGACGGTTGAAAACCGTGTTCCTAGTGGCTTGTTGCATCCTTTAGATGTCCCCGAGTGGAAGTGGGATGACATCTCAATGGACTTCATACCAGGACTACCCAGAGCTTAGGGTGGTTATAATGCTATCTGGGTAGTGGTGGATCGATTAAAGAAATCAACTCACTTCATAGATATTAAGGAGGCAGGCCTGGTGAGTACCTTAGCACAGAGGTAAGTAGATGAGGTTGTGCGGTTACATGGGGTTCCAAAGACTATTGTCTCAGATCAAGATACTCGGTTCACCTCATGAGTCTAGAGGGCGTTACAACATAATTTTGGAACCTAGCTGTGCCATAGCACTACCTTCCACCCCAGACCGATGGACATACAGAGCGGACAATCCAGACGCTGGAGGACATGATGAGAGCATGCATTCTGGATTTTGGAGGATCATGGGTACGTTACTTGCCTTTAGTAGAGTTTTTCTACAACAACATATTCCACACTACTATTGGCCTGGAACCGTTTTAGGATTTGTATGGAAGACCATGTCGATCACCCATTTGTTGGGAAGAGGTTGGTGAGACATATGCTCTTGGGCCAGAGGTAGTGCATAACACCACAGAAAAAGTCCAGCTTGTATGTGAGAGGATGAAAGAGGCTCAGGACCTATAGAAGTCTTATGCTGATCGTCGGAGGAGGCCCATGGAGTAAAAGGTGGGAGATCATGTGTTCTTGATGTTTGCCCCTCGACGGGGGAAGCATAGGTTTGGGAAGGGGGCAAACTCTCTCCTAGGTTCATCGGACCTTTTGAGGTGTTGAGGCGAGTCGGCGAGTTGGCATATCAGCTGGCCATGCCACCTTAGTTGGAGAAGGTGCATGACGTCTTCCACGTCTCCCAGTTATGTTTGTAATTACACAACGACTCTCACATTATCGAATGGGGAGAGATAGATATGGGTGACGACGTGACCTTCTAGGAACGTAAAGAGACGGTGCTCTGTGGACGAACCATTCTGTTGGTTCGTGTGTTGTGGAGGCATGACAGCCTCGAGGAGAGCAGTTGGGAGCGGGGGACCCAAATGCACGCTCAGTACCCAGAGTTGTTTTGACTTTGTGTTTTTCCTTGTTCTTCTGTGCTTTGTGTTGATGTTATACTCTATACCATTAATATATATAATGTTTGTCATGTCGGTTATGAGAACTTTTTTTCCTTGTTCTATGGAAGTGTGTAGAATGCCCTGATGTTTGGGGAAAGGGAAAAACCTGATCCTTAATCGAGACACATTAATGAGGATTCAATTAAACACTTGAAGGCGAGTCAGTTCCGCCTAATGCGGATAATCTCTCGACAAAGGTGAAGGAATTTTTCCCCAAACCACATGTTTGGGAAGTGTGTTGGTTGTGTGGTGTTTGGGGTAGTGAAGGGTGAAACATCCTAATATATGGAACTGGGAAGGACCAATCATTAATCGAGACGAATTAATGCGGATTCGATTAAACCTGTGCAGGCGAGTCAGTGCCGCCTAAAGCAGATTATATATCAACATATGAGAAGGAATTCCTAACACCTATGATTAGGGTTGTTGGTTGGGTTCCTGTTCTAACGAGAACCCTAAGAGATATCTTGTTGGGTTCCTCTGGGTTTGTTTTTGAATTCTCGGGGATGAGAATGTTTTAAATGGTATCTGATGTAATGGGCCGGACCTCTCTGGCTCACTACGTTGTCAAAAAGAAGTCCACGATGTGTTCTGGAGTGTAAAATGGACTTTTCCCACACCTTCTAGAATTTTGAAACTACACGCCATGTAATTTGAGTACACGCAGTGTACCCCCTTGCTGGATATACCCTGTGTTCAAGGCCGTGTCCTTTCCATGTGAAATAAATGGGTAGACGCCGTGTATCCAATACTACACGTCGTGTAGTCTCTCCCCGCCTACGCTTTACCGTGTGGTGACCAGTCAACGACCGTGTGCCGTGTTGAAGCTGTGTCCTTGTCGTGTGAAATAAATGGGTACACTCCGTGTATCCAATACAACATTCCATGTAGTCCCTGCCCACATTTGTGTTACCTTCAAGCCGTGTGTTAACCAGTCAACGGCCGCGTTCCGCGTTGAAGGCCATGTTGGAAGCCGCGTGGTGACCATGTGAAACGGCCGAGTACACGCTGTGTACCATAAAGTACATTTCGTGTACTTTTTCTTCTCTCGCCTATAAAAGGAGGGGTCCCCTCATCCTTTTCAACTCACCCCTCTCCTCCCCATTCCTCTGAGCAGAGCTCTCCCAAGAGACTCGAAGGCTCATTTTCTTCCATAACCTCATTGTCTGAGCTCCGATTTACGATCCGTCAGCGGCCACGAGATTGTAATGACGACGAGGATCATCCGAGCTTAGATCTGTTGTCTTTCATCAGGCCTTTACTGTCCGACATACACTAGAGGAAGTTTTTTCAGAACTCGACAGGAGTGACGGATGCCGACATACGTCTTCTAAAGTTGATCTGAGGGAGCGTCGTGATCAGAACCTGTTGAGGTAGGGATCTTACCTTCGTCTCTCTAAATTGTGCATCATTTGGGGAGGGTATCCTATTCATTTCATAATAAACAGTTGAACCTTTTAATAAATATAATATCTGGTTAAAGAATGAGTATGGGGAAGTTGTTTGGATTATTTTTACTTATATCTTGTTATATTATGTTGTGAATTGAATAGGATTCTTACTACTGAAAATCACGGTCGTTGGGGGAATTTTCATGAGAAATTAAATGTTTCCCTATCATTATAGACCATTCTGTGGGTAGAAACTTTGTGGGATGTGGAAATTTATTAATCACGTAATGTTGGCTGATTAAAATCTGGAAACCTTGTGTGATCACACCGGTTAAAAAAATCGAATAATAAACATGTGGGTGTTGTCTTGGATGTGTGCCTTGTGATAGGGGTGTTTTGTGGGTTGTTCTGGATTAGGTGAGCAGCGGGGCTGCGGTTGACTTGGTTGTGTGTTGGTGTGAATGTTCGGTTGGTGATGGGTAGCGGGGCTGCGATAAATGGTATTAAAGGGATAATGATGTACGGGTTTCAGTGAGTTTGTGGTTATAGGGTTTGGCAGTAGGGCTTTAGGGATGGGTTGGAATGTGAACAAACTATGGGTTTTGAATAATAAATAAAAGTGGAAGAGTTAATGAATGGTGGGGCATGGTAATGGAACGAGAATAATAGTCAATGTTGTTGGTTGGTTAATAAGAAGGGACTTGTTTGTGTTTCTTGTGTTTTCCTAACTTGATTTGTGGATGGAAGGGGTATGTTTTTCGAATTATTTATGTGGTTGGTTGTGCATAGTTGCCCAGTAGTTAAGGAACGAATAAACAAATTCTGCTAAAACGTGAAAACATAAATTGGGTTGGTGTTGTTTGTTGTATGAATTCTTCATAGTAGTAGTGCCAAGACACGTGCTCATTTTACCAGTTCAGAAGCCATAGGTTGGGTTGTGTGTTTGGTATACATATATGTATCTGTATCTTTTGTGTTTTATCGCATCCCACCCATGTTGAGAACATAGTGCCGAACACTCCCATTTCATGGGAGATGGTGTTTTCCCCTTAGTTACTAGCTTCTTCCTGCTACTTCTCCCCTAGGCTGTGATCGCATGAGGCGACCTTAAACCTAAGACTCTTCACGTTGGTTTTGATTGGGGTGGTTCTATCACAAGACTCTTCAGGCAGGTTTTACTATTTCCCAAGAATCTTCGGGATGGGGCCCAGGTGTGTGCGGGCGGGATACGTGGTTGTGAGGCCCATGTGTGTGCATGTAGGATACGTGGTTGTGAGGCCCAGGTGTGTGTGTGTGGGATACGTGGTTGTGAGGCCCAGGTGTGTGCGTGTGGGATACGTGGTTGTGAGGCCCAGCTGTGTGCGGGTGGGATGCATGGTTGTGAGGCCCAGGTGTGTCCGGGTGGGATGTGTGGTTTGTGAGGCCCATGTGTGTGTGGGTGCGGAGAGTGTGGCAGCATCAGGACGTTCTCCATTTGGAAGAGCATCTAACTAATGGGAAATGGTTTAGGGTACCCAATACTCTTATTCTTATATACTACTAACTGTTTTGATTGTGTTTTTGGTGAGAGTGGCTGGTGAGGTTGGGTGGGTATAATTTCTTGCTCGGTTTCTTCTGTTGTTCTCACGGGACATTAGGATGTCTCCCCACTTTTGCACGAGAGCTTTAGGTATCCCTACTGAGTATACTTGTATGCTCACCCTATGTTTACTTTCAGGTTTCCAGGAGAACTACCAGAGCCGTTCGGGACACTACTAGTCGGACAGTAGGAGTGTTTGTAGTTGTTGTACTCTTGTTTTCTTTTGGTATTGTACTTTGAGATATCTTGTACTTGCACCCTGTTATAAAATTGTTTAAACATGCATGTAGGATTGTTTTGGGTTTATTTCTATACACTTGTTTTTTATTTTTTGGTGGTTGACTTGTCCTATTTCCCGATCATAAATAATAAAATGGTAATGCCTCCCATATTTGTGAAAACTAATACCATTGGTTCTAGTCGCCACCTCGGGGCCTACTGGAGGCGGGACTCGGGGGTCATTATCTCCCTTTCACCATTGTCAGCTCAGGAGGGGCATCTTTGGTGGGATGGGGTCATGACAATCACAAATGTGTTTAAAATAATAAATTTAATTATTTTATATTAGAAAATGATTTATTAAGAAAAATTATATAATTAAACTCAAATCAAAATTTAATCTTCAAATGAAATATTTCTTTTCAAGAGATAATAATAAATCCCCTATTATGATTGAAATTGTATTATTAAATAATGATAATTTTACCCATATTTTTGTTCTTATTATAAATTCAATTTATACAACCTATAGATACTGAATATTGAAACGTGGATTCTAAATTTAAATTATGGAGGAACAATGTTTTTGAATAGTTACAGGGTAAATCCTATCAACATGAATAGTATCGAATGAAAATTTTGGCACCTTGGTTAGTGTAATACGTGTAAAATAGGGATAATACAGTGGGAAAACGATTTAATATTTATCAAAAACATTACATTACAATATTGGATATGTTTAAAAAATACATTTTCATTTATGTTTATAACATACTTCCAATTGTTGACATAGTTATTTGAATATCACCTTTATATTAATTTAGGAAAATAATAAGTAAATACTTTCAGTATGTTGAGTTTAATGTCTTTAAAATTTCAATATAATGATAAAGGATGACAAATTTTGTCAAAAATATTTATTTGGATGAGAAATAAATTTTTAATGTATTATTTATTTAAAAATTTTAGTGATTGAATAGTTACATTAAATTTTTATGCAATGCCGACATAATATATTATCAATTTACAGAAAAACAGATAAACGATTATAAAAATATAAAGAAGTAATAGAATTTAATCAAATTATTGTACTACATGAATTTTTTAGAAACACTGTAAATTTTATAGATTTGTTAAAAATATTTTATTCAAATTAAATATTTTTTTTACTGTCATTAAATTTAAATTAAATATATAGTTCAGAAATCAGCATTAAGGATATTTTCCAAAAAATAATATATAATGTAATGATTTAAAAATAATAAATACCACATAATTAAACAATTTAATGTAATATTTGTGAACATATACAAAATTGTACATAAATGATTAATTCTTACATTTATATTTTAATTATGAACTCATTAAAATTGAAATAGTTGGTACTGTGGTTAAGGAAAAAATGTATTAATGAAGTGGTGCAAAAAAATTAATAATGATAATGACTCTAAAACAAATATAATTTTCATTTTATTTTTGTATTTATCCCCTACACTATTCAACATGTAATTTAAGGCCACTAATAATAATTTTTAATTATAATTACATTATTATATTATAGTGTTTTACGAAATTCTATCTGTATCATCTCAATATATTATAAATGGACACATATCCATTCACTTACATACATAAAATTTTGCCTAATTTTTCAATTAAAATATATAAAATATTCTTCTAAAATTTCCCTTCCACGTTTTATATGATGTATTCTCTAAAATATACCTACTCAACATTACTTAAGAGGGCATTTAAATGAGTTATTTGAAATAAGTGGTAATCGCCCTAACCAACAAAATTGTTTTTTTAATTCTTTTACCACAATCATCAAATCTATAAAATTTATCAGAATATATTAAATTATGTATCCTAAATATAATTTACATTAATTTTGATTATTAAACAAACATTATCCACCCAATTAGATATCAAATTTAAAGTGGCTTCTTTTATCATTCATACAAAAAACATAACATCTCCACGTAGAGATATAATTACTTTTTCAACACCAAATTTAATGTGTGATTATTAGGATGGGTTTAAATTTTTGACCTGATATTTATGAAAAAATTATTCGTTTGATAATTAAATATCATATTTGATTTATTACCTCAAATTCTATTTAAAAAAACAACATCACTTGTGCATACATGTGGACTACCACTTTAATGAAGCGAAGTGATAAATTATTCATTTACACTTAACGTGGATAGTAATAATGTTAAATTATATGATTATATTTTATATATATGATATAAGAATTATTTTTGTTAGGGTAACCTATATTTACCCTTATTTCATTGCATCCATCACAAAATGACAAAATATTTCATGAGTATGTACAACCAACTATCTCAGTCAATAGTGTAATTGATTTTTCTATATATATTGTTATTGGATTACTTTGAATTTAAATATAATGAATATATATGATATTTAAATAATTAATTACACTTAAGAGTTTATTGAACCATGGTTTATATAAAATTACTAAAACATTCAGATTGAAATTATCATGAATAATGTCACAGTTAAGAAATAGAATAAATGAGTTACATAAATACTAATTAATAAATGGGTGTTGAAAATTTAAATGCGGTTTATATATGATATTATAATTATCCAAATAAATTTTTAATATAATTATATTAAATTTAAATTTAATATACTTGAGGATAATTTCCTATTGTTGTATGTTAAACTCAATGATAGAGTTTTGGTGTTTCGATGTGATTGTTTTTTATGTTTTTTATTATTATATATAAAATGACGAAATATAATTATATTTCTCAAAATAAACACATAAAATATTATGGTAATTTTATTATATCTATACAAAACATGTTTTACATTCATTTTCCTCTCATTATGTTCATAAATGACCAAAAGAATGTTTTTATGGGAAAACCATATCATTTATCTCTTCAGTCAAAAAACCATTCTTTCTATATCTAGATATTATATTAATGATTTCATGAATGTTTTTAATATTAAAAAGTGATTATTTAAATTCAATTTTACCCATAATTGAATTTTTCCAAAATTATTTGGATGGAATATACTTACCATTTTACGAATGTAGTATATTATGTATTTTTTTAAAATTTTATGAAAAATAATTACATTAAAATTTATATAATTAATGATATTTCTACCCATCATGAAAAAAGAAATGTTCATATCTTAAATATTAAATTTCAATTTTTATTTTATAATTTACTTTTCAACATTAAATTTTATAAATTAAAATATTTTAAATATATTAATACAATTGAAAAATATTTTTTAAATAAAGAAATTTTCCAAGAGGTATTTTAAATGATTTTTTTATCATTTGTGACGTCTTTGGATGTTAAAAACTATTAAAGAGGACATGAACTGATGATAAATTTTTAAGTATTTATTTTAATGGATTATTTCTATGAATATTATATGTTTACAAAAGATATTTCATTGACATGGTTTATTCCATGAAATTATTTTTTTGAAACCCATTTCTTATTCACAAGGTTATACAATGATGAAATGATAATTATAATATTAATTTTTTTTGGTTATAAAACGATAAATGTTTTATTATTTGTTGAAAAAAATCTATATGATTTTCATTATGTAATGTTTGAGTTCATAAATATATATCCCGTAAATAAATATTGTATGTATTGATATCTCACAAGATTAAAAATATTGGAATGTGATGTGAATCCAATTAAATATGAGAATCTGTTCATTTTGATTTTTTTGGATGTGGATCGTGAAATAGATGATGGTTCAGGTAGTAGACCCAACACATGATGATATTATTTGAAATGAGCATTAACTACCAAAAAAATTATTTTATATGAATATGTGTATCCCAAAAATCTCTGGCATATTACAATATTCTGTTCTCATGGGTTATTTAATATGATTCTACTGTGGGTGATGAATTATAAACTAAAATTGTATTTTACAAGACTCATGATTATGATCTATGGAATGTGAGTTATAGTTTTGAGATGTTATGATCATGTTCTCATACCTATTATAGTAATGTCATGTTTAAGTGATAATTGTTATATACTTTTTTCACCTTTTTTATGAACTAATCTATCCCATTCATATGGTTCCATTATCCAGTTTACAAATAATGGTTTTAAGTTTTATGTTTCTATGAAGGGTTCTACTTATGATGAACATAGTGAGATAAGATATAGCTATGTTGTGAAAAATTTTCATAGGTGTCCATGTATCCAATGACATAAGAACTAGATGATTCAGGTGGTATCAGACAGTTATGCAATGAATATTCATCTAAAAATAGGTAATATCTATATACGACAAGTATGGGTTACTATATTGATGCATGTAGTGACACATAAAATGAAAAAAACGTTGTGACACAGAAAAGATAGATGCATCATGATGTAAAATGAATAATGTAGAGTTGAAAAAGCACTAGGCCTTTGTTCCATCAAATGGATTTTATTGCCACTAGGCTTTTAGAGAACTCTCTGCTTTAAAAATTGATGGTTTTATGAGTTATCCATAAGGGGGTAATGGAAAACCCTTTTAGCTTGCGAGTGTGTGTTTATTTTTATAGTTCATCCATGAACATAACAATTTTTAATATAAATAAAAAAAAGTACAATTAATAATTTTAAATATAATTAATAATCAATAGCATAATATATATATTTAGTTATTATTATTTAAAATTTAAAAATTAATCTAATTGAAAATTTTTATAATATAATGAATTATCTAATTTTACATAAATAAAATAATATTTTATTAATTAAGTGTATAATAATAGTTAATTTCAAAATTAATATTTAAATTTAAAACTTTAAATATTTGTTTAAAATATTTAATAATTAATTAAAAATATATTTATATTATTATTAATTATTATAATCAATAATAAAATTCTTAAATAATGAAATATAACCAATTATTTGTCATAATATTTAATTAATTATTATTTCTACTTATATGTAAAAATAACTAATTATATTTATTATTAATTATATTTTTACCTATTAATTATATTAATAATTTATTTTGTTATTAATTAAATCATCAATTTAAAATAATATTAATTATATCATTAATTTATAATTGTATTAATTATATTATTTAGTATAAAAAAATTAATTTTTTTCTTTTGATTATTAATTATATTATTAACCATTTATTGATAATAAAAACATAAATTTTATTTTAAATTTGACATTAAAAATGGAACCCGTATCTGACATTTAAAATCAATAATTAATATCAATTAAAACTCCCATATTATATGAATATATGAATGATTTTTTAGTTACATGTTTTTAATTTCACTAATGCACGAAATTCACGTAATATGAAAATATATTAAATAAAATTCAAAAATTTGTTTCCCGGATTTCAAGAACCCCATTCATCTATATAGTGATACTATTTGGTAAATATTTTTAATATCCCCTTTTTCATTTTTCAAATGATTTGAAATTTATAATTTTATAATAAATTCATTTTATTTTGTAACCAAAATGTTCAGGATGGATATTTTTAAAAAGGTATGGATTTATAAAACAACATGAAATATTATTCTCTTAATATTATGTTATGATAAAAAATTGAATTAATATTTTTTAAGGATATTACGAAAATAACAATAGTAAGGAAGACACTTTTTTCATGGAGAAATTTGTAGAAATAAATTAATAGTTATTATACAAAGAAAAATTAATTTATTATATTTATAATATCATTTATGGGGTTTTTGTTAATCGGAAAAACACACAATGTGCCAAAGTTATTACTTTCCAGATTTTAAATTAATTATTATATATTTTTTGCCTTATTAAACTGTCCTCAAATGTCTTAATTTTATTATTCAACACAATATCCCATTATAGTAATAATATTAGTGGATAATGAATGATCTAATCATGTCGGTAATGAATATAGGAGAAATAAAAATTTATCAAGATTCAATTATTGATAAAAAATTTATCATCATCCCACACCTGATAATGTTCTTTTAAATTATTGTAACAGTAAAATCAATATTCATTGTTTTTGCGCAATGATTTAATGTTAATTCACTATCAATCATAATTATTTATTTATTAATGTAAAACATTCTTCTCCACTATAGATTGAAATTATTAAAACCAATACTTTACTACCTCTTAAACTAATGATATATAATGATTACTAAATATTTTAACCCGATCATGATGTGTTTTAAGGGGGAAATCCATTTCCAGACATATATATTAGAATAACCCAAAACATTTTAAATCAAAAGTCTATTCCAATTTGTTTTAGGATGAATAAATATAAATATATATTCCATAACTTTTCTCAATTGATATAGATTATTCAATGCCTCTTATATGAGATTTAAAAAAAAAATTAGATGAGTATAATAAACTCCTTCCCCTATTTTTTATTCTGGAAATGTGTATATATCAACACTTGGGATGCAACTATTTCTATCAATGATTCAATTAATCGTTTATATTAGTTTATAATGAGAAAAGACATTGAATCATATTAGACATTGGAAGTTTATATAACAAGAATTTATTACATGAATTTCATGACTCATTCCTCCTAGAACCCCTCTGAGGCCGACTATGATGGAAGGAGTGACCCATGATCCCATATCTAATAGGCTAGAGGTGTATGACATTGATCGAGGGTATAAATCACACATAATGAGAAACATTACTCGTATAATCTTGATAATTGTAATGTCATACCACTAATAAATACCAAACCACAAATAGACATGCACACTCATGTAAATATCCATCTTATATGAATTACATATAAATATTTAAACATAATCATAATTAAAACATCTGGAACTAAAAACCAGCTAAGAAAATAATATTCCCACAACACCAATTCCATAATTTTATCCATTCCATACTCTAGTGAAATTAATCACATTTATAGAATTCTTCAACAAAACTTATAGAAATATGGTATAATCGATATGTGTTAGAATTTAAGTATACCTAATTGACCCATCCAGGTATACAATCCGGAAAATTTGAATGAAAATTTTTTAAGAATCAATGAAATAAAAAAAACCTACATGTTACCTATCCTATAGTTATTTAAAACCCAACCTTTCTTAGGATCTCTCACCAAAATATTTTAATTATAATGACATATAAACCTAGAAAATACTTTTTTAGGGAACTCTACACTTTCTTCCCCACTATTATAGTCACCCTCAAGTCCCAAAAACATAAATAATTATTCTATTATCCATTATATATTAAAATAACTAACCCCATACCACATCCCAACCAAAAATACCTCACCACAACCACATACCAAAAGACGATAGTTCTCTGACCCAATGGATAATGTCAGACCCATTACTAATAATGAATTTTTTTAAATACATCATATTTTTTCATTGGAATTTGATAAATTTAAAACATGTAATTTAATAGATTTGATCATAATATATAACATATAATTTATTTATAATTAAAAAAATATCTTATATCTTATGCATTTATTCTTTAACGAATTATATGACATCATGATGCCCTTCTATCAATACATCATGTGATTTATGTGTATAATCCCACATGTAGTGATCCACATGTTCCCTAAAAAACACAACACTACATCCTTGAAATCCTTGAGTACTGGTGAAGAAGATTCTAACTCATGTATTTTTCTTCATTGTTATCCAAAAGAATCACAATGAGGTAGACCGATTCATTTCTATCTCTCCTGAATCGAGAGGGTGGAAGAGGGGGATCTCGGCAAACTATAGCGATAATTATGGGAGGTAATATCTCTATGTATTGTGTGTTGTAATATTGAATTCTTCATTAAATAATACTATATTTTATAAAATCTTGTAATTAGATTTATATAGTGCTACAGTTATAGAATAATAATTCAACATGATCCCTTGTGATTCTCTAAATTCTAGATGGGCCTGTTGTCAAAATAATCAAACTTATATTATTAGATTTTTGATATGTGGTAAAATAATAAATAAATAATTATTAGTACTTAAAGAAATAAATTAATATTTATTTAATTATTATTTAATATATAATTTCTAATGAAGCTTAAATTAATCCATACATTCCTCCCCAGTATTTATCAAACCATTAAAAAGAATTATTTATTTCTATAAAATATTTTGTTATCATTATTTTATTATAAATTCTAAAATAATTATTTTATTCACTGAATACCAAATGATTTTATTCAATGTTCAAAAAACATATATATTCTCTCAAAGAATTAATCACTAGAAATTTAGGACCCACCAAAATTGAATATTTACTAAACCATGTATGAGAATAATATTTATTCAACAAGTTAATTCATAAAAATTTAGTTCTGTTTATAGATAAATTATGTTGTTATCCAATTTTCCACAATATCATTGTAATTATAATAAGAAACTTAATTTCAAGTTATATTTTAGAAAAAAAACCATTGGGACCTAGAGGCAAATAAGGTAGTCGGTTCGTAGGTTGTAAACCATTTTGATGACACACATAAGGACACCATCACATATGCACGAGGGAGTTCATGGAATGTTTTTGGGGGAATGTCCTGATCCAGTCATGTGTCTCTTGTCCCACACCAGCATGAATGTAAAGGATCCGGTTCATCTGGAGTGTCCCTCTCAATGAGATGGGACTCACCCATACAATGTGAATGATGGTGTGTGTTAGTCTTGACAACACTGGTAGGGAGTAGGATCCACTCTTCTGATGAGTCCATGGTTGGACATAATGTCACAATGACATATAAAGTCATATAAATTCATATTGACTAATATAATCTATATTTCAAGATATCACTAATTAAGTTGATTTTACACTAGTTTCATCATATTATATACATGATGTCACTTTCTGTTTCATTTTATAAATTAACTTGTCAACTTAATTGTTTGACTATGGACTTAATCAATAAGATCAATTACCATAAATGGTATTTAGATATCAATATCGACTAAATAATAGTAGGGATGCACATTTTTTATATTGTTAATTAATTAATATTTTGCGTGATGAACATATCATATACTACTAATTCGTGAGAATATGTCTCCATTATTTAAATCAATTTGTTAAGGTATTTGAATCCGGGTATAGATTTATAATAATTATATAATGGCTTATAGACTGTGAAAAACAAATAAAAAATTTGAAATTCCAGTGACACACCTATAAATAAGATGTTATCACTAGTGGCTAATTTTATATTAGAATTATTCTCTTGGAGATTACCAAGAATGAAATTCCTGATAATAATTATGAATGTAATATTATCCCATATACTAGATAGCATGTGCCATCTATGAACCATTAGACGATGTCATCAAACCATAAGACATGTATTTTAGTGTTTTGTCATATTCCATCATTGTTCTCTACAGTGTCATGATGTTCCATGTTTAATTGGTTTTACAATTACCAATAAAACATTGTGACATGGATTTAACATATAATAACAATCATCATGTGATAAGATCTAAATTAATATTAATGGCCATATATATTAGGGTAATTTTACGTTCTATGTGTTCACTTATAGGAAACCAACTATATTAGAGTCATTATTTTCGTATATTCTACTATTAACTACCAATGTAGTTAGCCTTGCATTTGAACATTCATTTTCTATGAGGTTGTAATAGCTGATCCCAATACACTACTTGAGGTTCTATTGCATACTGGGTACTAATATCAATGGGAATATCAATCATGAGATGAAATAATGGAATATATTCCATTTTTCATCAATGATACATGACATCCATATTAATAATACCATTAAAATGTATCATGATTAGATTAAATTTTACTCTTCGATTAAAAATACAGAATCTTGAAAAAATATTGGATAAACATTCATAATAAGATGCATCAAAAGTTTCAATTTCATCATTCTAGTAACAATATGATATCAACTAAATACAAAACACAATAACATTGTATATTACCTATTAATTACTATGATTTCATGTCAATGTCATATGAATAATACCAATTTTATATATCCAAAAAACTAATCTTTATACTTCTATAATTAAAGGGAACATATCCTGTTTTCATTTCATAAGAACTTTTAGATAATTATGACTCACATCCTGCGTAGTTCTCTTAGACATGTTTGATATTCTTATTTTTTAAATAATGAAATATATATTACAAACCTAAGTACATGTCATGACATGTGATATATATTTATATAGTTCTATTTGGTAAACACTGTCTTTTTATGAATAATCCTGAGTTCAGCCTCACAAAAAAAACCTAAATATGCTTGGTTCATTCATGATGGGAATCCCAAATACATTTAGGATGACAAAAATCATTATTGAATCAAAATAAATCATTGGTTATGATTTATCCTAGATAAATAACATTTAAATAATACAATTATTTAACTGAAATTCCATCATGACCCATCCATAAATTGGATGACCACCTTAAAAATATTTAAACTGAATAAACATGAAAATTAATTTAACAATATGTAGATAAGATAAATTATATATAAATCCCAGAACTCACCCTACACCGCCCATCATATAAAAAACATATTTTCCAATATAATCTCTAAAATAATATTTCATCAACCAATTAACAGAAATGAAATAAGAAACACATATATTTAGTTGAAAAAAACTAAATAACAAAAAACAACTACTGACATGCCTAAAAACTATACCATTTTACTATAGGCCATGCTATATTAAAACATATATCCCTCATCGAGAATCAAATAAAAACCCCATAAATGTTTACATCGTTTATAAAAATGAGGGTAATTATATCTCTGTGGGCTTGACATCCTTGTAGGTAGTGAACTCATAGTCCATTATATTCTTTTTTTTAAAAACCAACAACAAATAATAGTTTAAAAACAATAAAATAAAATAGGTCTTTCAAGGTTATAATAAATTCATACATCACATTGTTATTCATTTTAAAATCAATAATATATTTTTCAAAAGAAAAAATCAAATAGGTAACATTTAACCACCCTATTACACTGTTAATGGAAACCACATTTGGAATACACATTCCAAAGAAATTTAAATAATTTAAGAAAAAAATTAAATAATTAACCAAAAATCAAAATCAAGGTAAATATAATGGGACACATCATAATATATAATTAATATTTTATGAGTAAGTTCGACGAATAATCATGTGAATAATAATAACTATAAAATTTTTAATCAAGTAATATATAAAGTGTATATATTTTGATAAGAAACCATATAATAAATAAATTAAATCATGAATCATGTATAAACATTGGTCATAAATGTTATGGGAACCCCATACCATCATTTTATGTCATGATATAATGGTCATTAATCCAATTCATGAACTGAATATTAAGGAAAACATGATTGTAACCCAATTCAGTGAATATCCCCATCCACAACACTTTATATATCCATCATCTATGGAGGAAATTCCATGGCCTAGTGTGGTGGCGAGTGACCTCCATTAAATAACAACAGTTATACGTGAAAAAGTGTTTTGTTAATGTGGATTAATCTAATGTCATATTAAATCATTTTCTCACCTCTTATATACTTGGATTCCCGTATTCCATTCCCAATTCAAATACACACCATTCCGCTCAATATTCATTCAATTTAACATATTTAAAATTTTATATAAAACCATATCATTTAATCAACAATGGAGAACCACATTAAACCATCCTAATACAAATAATAAACTTTTAATACGACCATAAAGACCTATAAAACAAAAACAATTATTGACTTTTGAAATGGTATCATGAACATAATAGATAATTTACTCTATGTGTCGTATATTCCTCAAAATCCTAATTTTTATAAAAAACATATAAAAAAACTCACTCTAAAACAATACAAAAACATAATAAGTAAATTTCAGAGAAATTTTTTTTAATAATTTACATATATGAAATTAAATAAAAACACATATGTACATATATTAATAAATATATTTACATAATATGATTTCAATATGATCACATGACTATACATGTATTCACACATTAGAATGTATATAATACAAAAATAAGACATAATACAATTGAATCATCAATAATAATATAATTAAATTACAATGGAAATATAAATATTAATAATTTTCTCAAATAGGGAAACCACAATTAATAAATCCCTTAAATGCATGTTTTACCCTATTAAATTCCATAAACACACTAAAATAAGTATAAAACACCCAAATGCGTTTTGGGAATCTGAATAAATATTTTATCAACCAATACATTATTAATTATGGGTTGATATATTTTATTTTTAATACAATAAATTTATTTAAATAACATGGAATCCATAAACAACAATATATCTTAAATCTAATTGAATCCAACATTCATTTATAATTTTCAATAAATAAATTTTAAATGATCATGAAATTCTGTCATATTAGGTATAATCTAATGGATTATAAAATACACAAGGAATGTGAAAATGATTCTTATACATTTATAATAGAGTGATACAATTCTTTATAGAATATCATACATGCTATGAATTATATCCACAAATCATTATAACCCATAACACACCCAGGGTTCAGACAAATAAAACATACAATATGGGTAAAAGAAATCCCTATTAGAATCATTTATGAAGTGGACGTATGATTGAAATATCTGTTGATTAGACTAACTTCCACTTTAGTTAAAGTGAATAACCATTAATGGGAAGATTCTGGAGGGGATATGGTGCATTCATGGGGGTTTATTCATTTTAATTACATTATATGGAGATAGGGGGAGGGGTAGGCCTTTAGTTAGTGTTGAAAGAGTGTATATATTTTTGGTAATTATAAATTTTTTTAAAACTGGGTGACACCATAAAGTGGTAAATTTTTACTATGGAATTTTGGATCTCCTCTAATAATGGAAATAACTATGACCATGAAAGAACCATGAAACAAGTACCCACATCTTCATTTTGGTTATGAAATATCCCAATATGAAATGGGGTGCACCAGATAATGTAGAACCTAATTTTTTGGCTATAACGACTAGACCAATGACACTATGGTGTAGGGGAGATTATGGTGAGACTCCAAGCTCCATCAACTCCATCAATACCACCCAAAAATTATTAAATCAACATCTAAATCAACTAAAAAGACTGAAAAATATGGAAATTAATATTGAAACTAGTGGCTGAATGAGAATACATTGTAATTCTGGCCCAAACATTGATAAAACTCTCCAAAATAAATCATTCATCCCTTATAAGTCCGCTAAACTTTAGGACTCTAAGACTCATTGATGAATCTCAATGATAAATATGGAAAAGATATATCACAAATTCTAAGATAACAAGAGTCAAATCTAAACCACTATAATAGAAAATTATATAAAAATAAAAGAAACTATAAATCCATAAGAAAAAACTCATAATTGACTACTAATGTGGAATCATGGATATAGGGACATATTGTGGCCCTCCCCATCAGTTGTGACTGAAATATAAAGGGTGAATTATTCCCAAATGTTTTATATTATAAATAACATGGTCTGTCAACTGAATAACTAAACCCTTTAATTTCGTAATGTCAAACCATAAATATTAGTAGGGTAACCATTTAATCTTCTAGTATCACAATACATGATAACACAATGGACGCCACCGAAATATAAGAAAATAGATATCAATAGTAAAATTAAATTAAAAAAAGATAACAATAATGTTTCAAAGAAACATATATGTGTTAAAATACTTATTAATATTATAAATATTTCGATAATATAATATCTAAACATGTTATATGTTATAACAAAGGGAATGAGGCTTAATCGTCAAAATGTAATCTTCAGACAACATCAGTTCAAACCCTAGGTCAAGAATAAAATTATTAGACAAAAGACCTAATACTCTCAGCATCCATTATCACATTCCCACAAACTCATACCATAAATATTCAAAACATGTCCTCAAATGGATAAACTTCGATTATATGTAACTAATGAACTACCAATTTCATACCTAATACACAAAGAACCAATGTCAAAACTTATCATCCATAGAGACATAGAAATCTAAAAAGCGTATATCCAATCCCATGAGGCAATAAAAAACAAAAAATTATATATTCCCACAATAAATAACTGATTATTCAGATAATGATATACTAAAAAAATAATTTCTTATCTGGTGTATAAATTACACCATTTTTTATTACTCAATACATTACAAAAACAGACTACCAAGGATCGTAATAGTTTAGTGCCTTTAGGAATGTGGAAACATAAAAACTAATACATAATTGAAAAAAATTATCCCCAAATATGTTCTCCATTACTATAATCATTTTTTATGCATCACACATCCTACATATATTCATTACATAGGTCAAGAAATCAAAAATAATGGGTGATATTAAATGCTCTGTAAAGATAAAAAATAGAGGTATTTAAGTGTAATAATGATCATTATGGTATTGTAACATTATAATAACATTATATAACAATAACCTTTATATCATAGACCATAATAAATATTCATGGAATAAATATTGGTAGTCAAAATGACATGAATCATTAACGAATCAAAGGAATCATCTAGGAAATAATTATATTGAAATATTTAGTTGAATTGTCAAAGACACATAACCATATAAAAGGGCTACCATTATAGAAAAAGAATAAATACCTATGACATGTTAGTGTAACAGTTTCACTCCTCAAGCCCTCTTAGATTTCAAGGGTCACTCCTATGAACATCATAGTGTAAATATTCCTTTAATGAACTGAGTTAACTACCCATTACGACCATGTCTGTCCAATGTGATATAGATATTTCGTATTCTTTTACAGGGAGGTATAGGCCCCATTCATGTAAATATTAAATCATACATATGTGTTCCACCACAAAATTAAAATTCATCATATCAAATTCCATGAAACCAAATGGGTGTCAAAAACATTTCAACAAATTATAAAAAGTTAAAAAGTGTCAACTATGATAATAATCTATTGAATTCAGAACATGTGAAAAAGATGTTTTGAGATGCTTATATACTATTGAAGAAAAATATATTTAATGAAAAATATTTATTCAAAAGCATAAATTTATAATAAAATAATAAGAATAGAATCTTTAGATAATAAACACCATACGGAATATGAAATTTAAAAAGATTTCATTGTAGATGGAAAACATTGTATGTTATTTTTAATCATTTCATATTGAATATTTTGTATTAAATCTTGAAAACACATTTTATAACATATAATTAAATAATTCATTGAAAATAAACATTAAAACTTAAAAAAGATTATTTGAACGAAAAATTAAACAAAAATTAAAAATTAAAATATTCCAAAAATCATTTTCCTTAAAAAAATAACATTTATATGGGTTTTTTGAAAACAATATTTTGTGAATGGAACATATTTACAATAAAAGTGTGAAATAATGTTTTTATTTATTGATAACAATTTCTTAATCATCTTATGTTCCAATAAGTAGATAATTTATAATATTAATTATATATATAATAAATAACCATAATAGAAAAATATTAATGATATTTATTAATTAATGTATCATGAGATATAAAAAATTATTGTGTAATCATAGAAAACCTTGGTAAATGACGATATTTAAGGAAGACAGAATTAAAACATTGGTATTATTTAATAATTATCCCCCTGAATTAATAATATTAGAAAAAGATAATGGTATCATGTATAGAAGTATATTCATGATTCATCATTTCAATGGGATGTAAATAAACTTTAAAATATGATATAGGTGCATAATATAACATGTGTTTCGAAGAATTAAAATATAAAAATATTTTCATACCAAATTGATATCTTTTGATCCATAATCCCCATGATAGAGATATCAAAAAGTTGATATCTAAATTCCCATAAATCTATTGGTAACATTAATAGAATAAAATTATTATAATTATATACCCCAAAAAAGACACCAATGGTGAATATTTCATAAATATCACATATTTAAAAGTGAAACTTGAGATCCATATTCCACAAGAGTAATTTTTGAATATGGATCCCCATCGTAACATCACAAGCTTCCATGGTATGTTTCTTCTTAATAATTCAACAGCTTGTGCAACACACAATTGTGAGTTTGGGCACACGATGACCTTTCCAAAAAGCCATTTAAAATTTTATTATGAATATTTTTAATCTTACTTTTTATTTTATATATATCCATTATAATTTAGACAATCATATTATCTGTTTCTTATACATAATATAAGGATAAATTCAATTTATTTAGATAAATTAATTGTTTTTCAATGAATGATTTTTCCACAATTTAATTGAAACCCCTTTTCAAATACAATATTATAAAATTTTATATATTCAATTTGAATAAATGAATTTATTATTTAAAATAGGAAAAAAAATTAGTTTGATGATTTTTTTGGGGTTTTCTGATAACAGTCATATTTTAATTAATAGTGAAAATACTTCATTTTTAGTCAAAATTGTTTTTTCATCAAAAATATTTATACAGTTAGATTATATTTTTTCATAGTTTTAATTTTTAATACTATTATTCTTTTATAATTTTATACAATATTGATCATTGGAAGAAATATCAGTTATTAATTGGACATAAACACTGGTTAATCTTTTGATTGTTTTTACATCTTAAGAACTCTCTTTCCAGTTTTGACAATGAGAATTAATTTAAATTAAATTATTAAATTTATGCGTTTTGAATTTTGAAAAAATATATTCAAAATATATATTAAAAAGGTTCCAATTCAGTAAATATAGACCTGTTATTATTGGACATCATTAATGGTAACTTCAATAATTATTTTAATTTAACCTTGTTAAAGAGTAAATCATGAAAATAAGGTTTAAAAATAATATTTTAATAGCATAAAAATACACTAAAATTTGTACTAATCAATTTGTATGATATATGTATGACCATGATCATACATACATCGATTTTAGTTTCACCTCGGTGCCACATGGGTGTGAAAGTTACATGTTATAATAATTAATTTTCAGTAAAGTGAAATATAACATATAAATTCATATAATTAGTAAAAATAATTAATTTTATATAACAGATCTCTTTAAATAAAAATATTCAACCAAAATTTTAAAATATTTCATATATCATGATATTTTATTTTTAATATATTTAGAATAAAAAATTATATTTATTTACAACAAAATTGCATTGTAGTATTTTTTTGTTAATGAATGAATCAAATAAATGATATAATAAATATGAAATTAAAGATAATTTGATTTTTTATTCTACCCAGTAATTTAATTCGAGAATATGAAATGTTAGATTTTATTTATTTCTGTTTTTGAGTCATGTCTTTTTGGATTTAAAAAATGAATTACTAAATAGTATAAAGTTGACATAAATGTGTTTTTAAAAACAATTAAAATTTATTTAATTATATAAAAATAAAAAAAATAACACTCATAGCACATTATTATATAATGTTAAAAATTTCATTAAATATTCACTTTAGGTTCTCATGGAAATTTTTAGTAAATATATTAACCATATATTATAAAAATACATGAAGACATGGTAAGAGTTAAACAGTTTAACTAAGGGTTCATCCCAAAAGATTCCAATAATTTCATGACGTAAAATTGTCTAAAAATAATTTTATAAGAATATATTTACACATATTCATCTTAGCATCGAAATACGTTACATTGAAGCTATTTTAAATAGAAAAAAAATATAAATATATAAAAATTTCATGATTTTCTTAAAGTGCCCCATCACCTCTATTTTAAAAGGGAACATCTCTCCACACTAATACAAACCTCAAAAGTCCTTTGTCTCGGCCAAAACCTTCTATAATTGCCTCCCAACATCTATCAAATCATCTTATATGCCTCACCTTGAGTATAAAAACAACTTAATGAGACTGTATATCTAAATCAAAAAGAGACACCTCATATAGAGGTAATTATTTTATAATTTCATTAAAATATATTTTATTCTTATACTTCAACTTCATAAGTTATTACCAAAATAAAATAATAAATAAAAAATCAACTACATGCTGATATGATTTACTGATTATGGGAAAAACATATTCCACTTTTTACCCATCCAATTATACATAATACTACCATTCATGTGTACATATGGAAAACAGTCTCCACGTTGTGGTTTTACATGTTTTTCATATATACATTATTTAGATGTGTATAATGATTTATATAAATTAATTAGATAATAAATATAATATTATATTATTTATGTAAATTTATACTTCATCAAAATACATACCATTATACCATTATGGAAATGATAATGTTTCTTGTGCGTACGTACGACTGACAATCTCCATGATTTGAAAAGACTCACCTTCCATGTTTACCATCCTAGAATGATTAATATGTATAATTATATAATACGAATAGTTTTGAAAAATATTACTTAATAATTAAATGGTAATTATTTATATATATACATATTATTTCTTTCACTTACTTCAATTTAATAGGTTAAAAAACATAAACAATGTTCATGCGTACATACGGTCTAACGTCTCCATTAAAAGTGTATTCCATTTCTGATATCAATCAATTATATATAGTAATATTATGAATATATATGATATATAAATTAAATTATACATTCATTATGTATTTAAATCATGACCTAAGTAATATGATCAACATTTACCAGTCAAACATGTTCGACAAATAAAGTGATTATTACATGAAATATTGCATTAAAATTAAATTTTTATGAAAAAATAGTATATATTAATAAAACAATTGTATATGATATCGTAAATAATTTTATGATTGTGATATAAGTTAATAATATGATCAAAAACATTATATGGAATTTTATAACACATTTGTACAGTATCATATGTAACGTAAGGGTTAATACATCAATCTCATTATTATCCGAGATTCTTTATGTGTATGTATTTTCTGGGACATATTTATCATCCATATCCACGTTTCATTGAAATGTTATAAAAATTAATCATTTAGGATTTTACATATGGGTTTGTTTAACTAGATCATCATTTTAAATGTTTTAAAGATTTATTTTTTCAAAATATATTTAATTAATTTCCCTGTTTTCAAAATGATGTTAAGGATTTATTTTTATTGACATGATGGTTTTAAAATTTTAATTCCATTAGAATTTTTCAAATTGTTATGGGACACGTTTATTCAAAAATATAATATATATGATTTATCTAAAAGATCGTAATTCATTAAAATTATTTCTTGAAAAAGGGATATATTCCTTAAAGTGTTTTCTTGATTATTTTTATCTATGTAAGCATCTGTTATTTGATATTATTCATGATTGAGGTTGATTTATTAAATTATAATTTTCTATTTTCTATTTAATATGTTATGATGTGTTTGGATGTTGAAATAATATTTTTATACCATTCATAGTTTATGGTTACAAATAGTAATTTTATATTCTTGTTTTATTTCAAATTTTTATCTTTTATTTAACACTTTTCATATGAGAAATGCATAGGTCATAATAAGTGATAGGTTGGCCCCTCTATAGCCCATAGATGAATCAGAAGGTCTCATGACACAATATATATATGGACTAGGTTGAGTCCTTGAAAATTTATTTTCAAATATGATTTTTTCTGATGTGATAACAATTTATTTTTATATGTAATGGTCGAGGCATCGATGGTATGTTTCAGATGTCAGGTATTTGACATTCCATTATGTTGTACTAAAATCAATTAATTATTTTTTCTCAAGTTCATAATCTTAAGGGAAAGGATCAAGAAAAATATATATTCCAATTTCATCGTTTTTTGAGGAATCAAATGGCCCCTTAGATATTCACATATTTATGGATTTTGGAGTGTTAAATTTATCCTAATAATCTTCATTATCACTTTCCATAAAAATTTGATGTGTAGGTTTGACTATCATGTTAATGTTTTCTTATATATAACCCTAGTATTTGTTATCTCCGACAACCTTTTTATATTCCTTTCCCTATTTTAATGTGGATGTTTTAGCACCCAATATTTTTTATATGGTATTTCAATAAATGTATTTTGAATAATAAAACATTAGTCAAAAAACTGTAATTTTAAAATTCTGAGAATTCAATTTATTTATTTAGGGGATAATGTAACACTCCAAAAATCCACGGTAAACTTCTTCTTAATAATTCAATAGCTTTTCCAACACACAACACCGAGTTCGATCACATTATGAACTATAAAAATTGAAGATTAAAATGTTCCTATAAATATTAATATTCACTAATTTAATTTTAAAATTATCACATATAATTATAACATTAATCTTATGTGTCTCTTATAGATAATATAACAATAAATAAAATTATTCAGAAAAAAGTAGTATTTTTCAATGAATGTAGTTTTCAGTACTTTTAATTGAAAAACTTTTTAAAATATAATATTTGAAATTAATATATATTCAATTTGATGAAATTA
Source organism: Viscum album (assembly GCA_963277665.1). Classification (NCBI taxonomy): domain Eukaryota; kingdom Viridiplantae; phylum Streptophyta; class Magnoliopsida; order Santalales; family Viscaceae; genus Viscum; species Viscum album. Next base: position 558,412,905 of record OY728147.1, on the reverse strand, counting down.
AATTATTCATTAGAATATGGATATAAAAACTTTGTTTTGATAAATTTTTATTATTTTTCTGATTAAATTAGTATTTTAATTAACATTAAAAAATCCTTGATTTTAATTTGAAAATGATTTTTCATCTAAAATATTTAGCAAGTTATATTATCTTTTTAGTTGGGTTTAAAGTGTAATTGTATTTTGTTTTCATCCTTTAATTAAATCTATATCATTTTAAGTAATTTCAATATTAAATTGGACAATAACACTTGTCAATATTTTGATATTTTTAACATCCTAAAAACTCAATTCTAGTTCTGATAATGGGAATTAATTTTAAATTAATTTCATCCAATTTTGTGTTTTGAATTCGGAAAAAATGGATTTAATATTTTAATTTAAATGTCCAAATTTGTTAAATAGGTACCTTTTTATTGGTGGTAAATATAAATACTAACATCTAAAATTATTTTTATTTTCCATGGTTAAAGTTTAAATCAATTAGATAATGGTAAATAATAAAATCATAATTATACAAAACCAATGTAACACATCTACTAACAATATTGTATGATATATGGCGGACCATGGTCATCATTATGTGTATTTTATGACACCATGGAGCTACATGCATGTGAGAATGGTATGTTATATGAATTAATTTAATGTATGTGGAAATATAACATACACACATATCTTATTACTAAAACAATTTTAACATGATTTATACATGTGATTATTTCATCAATAAATAATAATTATAATGATTAAATTATTTACTATATAATGGTATTTAATTTTTAATTATTTTAAATTATATAATGAAATTAATTTATGATATAAAACTCCTAAAAATTACCATTTAATCAAAAAAATTATATAATGTTAAAATTTTTATTAATGATTTCATTCAAGAGATATTGAAATTATATAGTAACTATATTATCCCAATTGCATAATAATATATGAAGACACAGTAAGAGTTAAATTGTTTAACTAAGTGTTAATCACAAAATATATAGTTAATTTTATGACCTAATACTTTCTAAAACTGATTTTTTGAGATGATTTCGAGCCCTAATCATCCTAGCCTTGATAAAATAACATTGGATATATTAGAAAAAAAATTATAATAAGTTAAAATTTTATGATTTTCACAAAGATCCCTTCATCTATCGTATAAAAGGGAACTTCTCCTCCTCTTCCATTCGTACATCCAAATCCAGTCGGATCAGTCATACCGTACACAAAAAATCATTCAAAATTCACTTCACTTAATTCTAGAGGCCACCCTATGGGAATAAAAACATCTTAAGATGGTATTTTGTAAAAATATGAATGGGACACCTCAAGAAGTGGTAATCGTTTTATACATTCATTGAAACTTCTTTTCTTTTTCTACTTCCTCTTCCAAAGTTGATACCATAATAAAATAATAATTGAGTCATATAAAATATAGTGATATATTGTGATGATTATGGGAGATCCATATTTCTTCTTTTACATATCCTATGGAAAATAAGACCACTCTGCGTGCAAACATACAACATACCATCATCCCGCTCTGGTGTAAATTGTTTTTCATCAATAAAATTTGTCACTGGGTATAATGTCTAATATAAGTGATTTAAATAATAAAAATAACATGATATTATTTCTATAAAATTAATATTCCATCCAACTCTATACCATTATATTTTTAACTAAATAATATCATCGCTCGAGTGTACATATGATATAACATCTCCACGACACAATGATACAGATCTTCTACATTCACCATCATGGAATGATTATAATATATATATATATATATATTATTAATAGTTACAAAATATAAGGAATAATATGGATACCATATACATGAATGATAAATTTTGTTTCCTATATCTATCTATTATATGTATTTATATTATGAATATATATGATATTTAAATCTTTTTATACATTTGGGATGTACATATTATTGTTTACGTAATATGATCAAGAATAAAATGTCCAAACATGTATGATAAAAAAAGCGTTTATTATTTGAATTATTATATTAACATTGAATTTATATACATGTGTAATATAAAGTCAAAAAGAATTATATTTGATATAATAAATATTATGATGAAACTTATATCAGTTATTAATATGTTTTGTCCATTATATACGAGTTTGGGACATATATAGATAGTTTCAGTCACAAGGTATGGGTTATTTTCTCAACCTCGTTATTATCAAAATTATTTATGTGTAAGTATTTACTGATACATATTCATCATTCATGACCATGTTTCGTAAAAATATTTTTAAAAGTAATATTTTAAGGTTATATTTAAGGTTCTTTTTAACTATATTGTCATTTTAAAAGTTTTTATGAATTATTTTTTATAAGTATATTTAATTAATGTTCATACATTCAAAATGACTGTGAGGATTTATTTATATGGACATAAATATTTTATAATATTATTTTCTTTCAAAAAAATTTATTTGGAATGAGAATCATTTATTAAAAAAAATATACTATTAATTCCTTTATAAACTATGTGACTCATAAATGATTACTGGAAAAATGGATATTTCTCTTAGTGAGATTTACCGATTATTTTCAACTATGTACCATTAATTTTTTATAGTTAATGTATTAAAACTTCTTATGCTAGTTTTAATATGAATGGATCTGTTAGGTTTCACCCATTTCATATGGGTAATGTATTGGACATAGTCTGTGACGAGCATGGCCTACTATAATACATTTAAGAATTGGTAGGTCACATTAGAAAAATTAGATATAGAATAGAATGAGGCCTTGGAAATTTATATACAGATTTGAATTAGCTTGAGGCATAAAAATTTAGTTTTATATTTCTTGGCCAAGGCCTCGACGGTATGTTTCTGATGTCCATAATTATGCATTACCTCATTATGATATTAGTTATTGATTTCATATATGAGTATTCAAATGAGATAATATCCATTTGAATGTTTGAATGGAATTATTTGATTTTTCTCACCATATTATGATGATGATAATGTTTTAAGTGCATTTTGTTTCTGTTTTGTACATATCCATAAATGTTTATGAATATTTTTGATATCTTCTTCTATATTGAGTATCCTTACTGAGCATCTTAGCTCACCCATTCCTTATGATATATTATTCCTAAGATACCAAGAATTGTTTTATAAATGATAAATTGGGTTATGATAGGGGAATAATGGTTTTTTCAATGGATTATTTATATTCTATTTTATGATGGAAATTGAAATGTAAAATTCATTTATGCAAATAATTTTTCTAGACTATTATACTTAGCTGTCCTTCAGGACTTAATTCCACGTAATCAAGAAAATGTATTAAAATAAGGCAATTACTCAGGGCCTCTAGGTTCAGGTAATTACACCATTAAAATAATTACATCAAATAAAAAATCTAATATTAGTAGACATATTAATTAATTGTATCACATTTCAGAAGAAATTATATATACTACAACAAATAGGTGTGTGGTAAACCTGGTATATATCTCACATAAATAATATTGATATGAGGAATTCCCTAACTTATTTTCTTGACTCTCTCTATAGTGATTCAAACCTCTTTTATAGTAAATATATTTTATTATAATTCCCTTAATTAACCATTATTTATTATATGATAAAATATATATAATTTACACTTTTAATACTATTAACACGCTTATTAACTATTTCATCTTAAGGATACTTTTTAGGTAACAACCACTATTGTTTCCCATGGGCTTTGTTTTTTATATGGTTTATCATCATAAATATATAATAATAGAGATAATTTGAATCATGAATTAAATATAATATAAATTCAGTATATATTTACTAATAATAATCCACAAATTATTGATATTTAAAATAAAATTCATTGTTCATGTAGATTTTAGACCATATGTATTCATGGACAGATTATCCATTTTTATTCATATTAAATAAATGAATGTTTATAATATATATATGTGTGTGTTTATATATATTAAAATTAATGTATAATTATTATTTTATATTTTACATATATATTAACTAAAACCATCCACAATACATTCTATATAATGCATTAATAACCAACAGCACTTTAAGGAGGTGGTAGTCCACACTATGAAAAATGAAATAATCGTATTCACCAAAAATAGAAATCTTCAATGTAAGTGTATAATAAGAATTAAAAAATCATAATAGATTTACAGATAACATATATATCATATATATACAATATTTTCATACTTATTCATATACATTAATTGTTGAAATGGAAGAATGAATGACAATGGTTAATCTGGCGATGGTATATCATCCTCATGAATAATGGATGCATATGATACATAATGGATGTGTGTGTGAGTATAGTTAGTACCCGTAACATAATAATTTATTACATTATTTTGGTTTATATATATATATTATATAATATTGTAATAGGAACAATTTAGTGGGCATATAATGAAATAAAAAAGTGCTTGTATAATGATCCTACATCTTCTTTGGTTAACTCCTTTTGATATTTACCAAGGGAAATCGTTGGTGGTATTTATAGAAAAAGGAATAAATCAAGGATGAAGTTAGGGAATTTTTAGTTAGTTTGGATTGGGTTTGTATGACCCAGTGAGTTTGAGAGATGTGAATAATGGAGGGTTTATTTTTCATTTTTATGGTGGAGGCGTAGTGAAATTCTTGTAAATATTAAAAGATAAACAATATTTATAGGTATCCCTTACAACATGTGCCTCAAATAATGATATAGAAATTATAAAAACTTTTTTATGGTAGATATATATCATTAAAAATTATTTTTTTCATGGATAAGTGAAATTTTATATTTTATAATACATTTGACTATTAAGTAATTTTTTACCATATTCATTCTAATTAATTTAAATTAAAGTCAGTACACGTTTTTTTCACAGAATACATTTAATTAATTTGATAATATATATTACATTGATTCGAAATATGCAATCAATTTTTCCAATTTATTATCATATATGTACAAGAAATTAATTTAAAATTAATATCTACTACAGTATGAGACGAAATGTTTATTAATTTAAAAGTGAAACATAATGAAATTTTTTAATATCCACATTCAATATTATATTAGTTTTAATGACTTAAATTAGAGTAATTTATTTAAAATATAACTAATTATACATTATAATGAAATTTAAATATAAATCATATATAAATAAAATATATAAAAATTTTGTTTTCAATTAAAAATTAAAATTATGGCTATTCATTAAAAAATGATGTTCTACAGAGAAGTCACTAAAATTATCCATAAGATAATATTTTAATTATTAATCAAAAAATTAGATTGATATTGTCCTATTAAATTTCAAAAATTTTGTATAAATGTTATATTTTTAATTATTAAAAGATGTATGTAAAAATTAGTTCTTTTCAGAACATTTTATTTTTCAAAACATATAGAAGTTACTAAAAATTATATATTTCATTATGAATATGTTGTATTTATGTAAAAACATTATAATTAGGTTTAAAATTATTTGTTTCTATCCATATTACTATTTTTAATGATTATGTTATCACTATATCTTTTAAATAAAAAAATACTAATATGTTGTTTCGTAGGAAATCAGTGTTGTTTTTAATGCAAGATAATCAAGTGAAATTTGTATATAAGGATGAAATTGATTTATCATTTATTGAAATTAATAATTTAATTTTAATTTGATTGAAATAAAATGTGCATGAAAACCTGGTTTGTTATATTTTACCCCCGTAAAACGAATTTCAACATCGAACATTATTATTCTGATACAACTAAATAAGAATAATTATTACTTATCACATCCTAATGTTCCCACACAAATTCATCTGACATGTGGTTCCTCCAAAATACAATAACCAAGTCAGTGTTCTTTTTCTTCAAACATTATCTATAGGATCCATAATTTCAATTTGTTTTTCCTAATAAGAATTATCATACACTAGTGGTATGACCATAGATAGTATTACATTTAAATGATAAGATATTTATATCCCCTTGATATATACATGGAACACATCATGAACATGAGATAGATTTCGTCGATGTTATTTCAGATAGGATTACATCAAATTATGAAAAATAATCCCAATTTTACAGACATACTTGGATAATAGTTTCTATAATTCCAAAATATCTTAAAGTTCGTTCACATTTAAATTAATTGGAAAAAACATCCAAGAAAATTATATTATAGATCATGTTGAAGAATACCAGCGTAACATTTCTTCAAAATTTTGACAACATTGATATTATAAAAAAAATAATGATCTCCACCATTTCATCATAGATCTCATTCCCCAATAGCATTCTTTCTCAAAAATTATTTCATCAATTTGGGGATATATATTAAATTCCATAAAAGTATTCATAGGTATCCATCTAAATTTTTTTGTGGATAATATTATGGAATGGATAATGAACTAGAGATAGTATTTGGTTCCAGAATCCTTTTAAATCCATTAAAACAAGATCTCGATATTTCGTGTATATATAGAATTACTCATTTATGATGACCATCCATATAATGTTGAAAAGATGATCTAAAACTCATTCACATATCGTTTGATTACTGATGATATCATAGTAACATTTAATTAAATCATACCTCTCTATCAAACATTATAAAATGTTTTACTCTAATCTAACATACCACTTCCAATATTTATATCCGAGAAATATGATCGAGAGAGAAGTATTATCTTATATTGATGAGGTTTTCTGACATTATAATGTGATCACCTACCACCAAAATAGCATTATTCCATTTAGTGTTTTTAGGGATACTTATGGGAAAAAACATACTGTTGTTCTGAAATTTTATTTTCAGAAATTTTACTGGATATAAAATCTCCATATAATTCTGTCATTCATCGATAATTTCATGGAATACCAAGCACTGAGAAAATTTCTATGTGATATCCCCCTTTCTAACATCCGACTAAATGTATTCATCTTAATTACTAAACATTTTAATTTATCTAGGGAATAAGTAATGGATAACTACCTTCGTCCTCTATAAATTTAGTATTCAAATCTTTTATGATATACACACATATCCATTTTTATAACCCTATAATTCCATCATGATCATTGTTAGAATCAATGAGATTTATATCCTCATTTTATATCACTATATCTTCCATCCTTATGTCTTTAACATTGACATATATAAATGTTTGAAAATTTAATTTTTTGATATATGATTTATTCTTCCTATATGATTTTCAGTTACATGAAATTAAAAATACAATATTATTTAACATTTTTTCCCTCATTATTGATAATCTTGAATGATCTTTTAAACCAAATGATGTTTCCACCATTTTTTCTTTAACAAGTTATTAATTATTGAAAAATCATATTCTTTTTTCTACTCTAAATATATTCTGTAGTGAATTAAAAAATCCTAAAATATGAATATATACATTAAAATATTATGATCTGAGTATATATCACACATTTCCCAATAATTATAATTCCTTAATGTTATTAATGAAAAAAATAATGATGCTAAAACGAAATCATTAATTGGGTAATTTTTATCTGGTATCCTCAATCATCATGATTCATCGATTATAACCATTTTATTATACACAATAACATATCTCTATATCTTCTTCAATGAATCACTATATATTACAAACCCTAATCCACTAAAAGATAAACTATGCACATGTTTAGTGACAGACTTTGACTTCATTTTTTGAAATAATCATCATAGTCACTAGAATATTTGAACATAGATCCCTTCCAAGGTAACATTGTTCCGTTATTATATGGTCATGTCAAATTCTCCAAAACCATATATAATACTGTGTTATAACATAAAAACTATAGAACTCAATCACTATGTTTTGTTTCGGACAACATTCAACTTCCTCAATCATTGATTGATCTACTATAATAAAAATTCTTGAGATTATATGACAAAAAAAAACTATAGCCACAATTCCCACTTTGTGAATTCATCATACATCTTATAGTATGATATAAGGTATGTGAATGTCTCCAAAGGAATCACTATATGTTCATAGTTCTCATACCTTGTACAAAATTCCTTATTCATTACATCATTCTTCTTGTCACTCAAATTATAATTTATAGAATCAAGGTCAATCACAATTTTGTATTTATCTCCACACAATGGATCAATAAAGACATCAAAATGGGGAATATGATATTTTTCTTCATTATGATATTATTCAAATCCCTTTTATCAATGCAAAGTCTCATTAAGCCAAATTCCCATTCAATAAAATTAATAGTTCGACCTCATATTGACACAATTTTCTTAATGAATCCCTTATCAATTATTTTTGGGAGTTTCTTATTGAATACCAATAAATAAATCAATGTATTCCAACAGGGATTCATTGAAAATTGTGTGGAACTAGGAATCAATTCTACTTAGAAATCTACATAACATTTTGGTGGAAGACAATGAATATATTATAGACTGAAAATAAGAAATTATTTATCTATAAGATTATCATCGATGTATATTCCCCTCCAAACCATATTTCATAAACAAAAATTATAAATGGGAATTTTAACACATATACTAGATATAATATTAACAGTAACATCATACATATTGTCAAATTTATAATAGATCATATTTTGATTTTAAATATTTCATGAAACTTCTCTTGATTAACAATAACTCTCGGATTTATAATGATAAATCCAATAGATTCATTAGATTATATATAAGTCAACTAATTAAAGAATGTCATGTTTTTTAGGAAGAACATTTTGAAAAAATGACATCTGAAGATGAATCAATGTCATCAGATGAAACTATATTATATTTGGGTAATTCAGTTATAATTCCTCGTCTACTAATATCCAATTTTTTAATTTTTATTAATTTTATATTTCACATTTGACTAATTTTTTGATTCAGAATATAAAAAATAGCATTGGGTGAATTTTTGTTAATTTTCTGAAAATGTTTAATTCATTTATAAATAGTGAAAAACTTTAATTTATTGATTAAAACCAACATTTTATTTATATAATTTATTATTTTATTTAAATTTATTTTCTGTCAAATTAGATAAACTATACCTATATTACATAAATGTAATTTATTTGAGTCATTATACTATAAAATTAGATGTATAAAATTTTATTGAGCTTTTTAACATCTTTTACCCACCTTCCATTACACATTTCTAAATTTGAATAAAACATATTTTTACATTTTTTGAGAACTGAATTTAAAAAAACCATGAGAAACTTTTGACATCATTAATTAAAAATTGGTTCAATAGGAAGAAAATAATTTTGGGGAATAGTAACATCTTAATTTTATTTACCACGACTAAAAGTAAATAGGGTAATTAAAGGTCAAAATGATATTATACATACCCTAACACATGTGCTAATTATATTTTATAATTTTATTTCTACCATAATAAACCTTAAGAATAAAATATTTTCCTCTTTGATCCACATTTTTTAGATTCAGACATTGATTATTAATTTATTTAATGAATATGTAAAAGTGTTAAATTCAAATTTTCTTAACTAAATAATTTTTAATATGGGGTTATACATAAGATAAATTCTACTATAAATATCCATTAGAAGGATAAAAATATTTACTACATAATCATATTTCATTTATAATTTTTAGACATTAAATTATTAAATTTATTTATGACACAATGATGATTCAATAATTACGTTATTAATGAATGATTAAAATAATATATTTTTTAAATATCCAAATAAATTTAAATTGAGACTTTTTATGAATTAAACTAATTTTATAGGTTAATATGACATGTTTTTATGGTTAAAATATTTATTTAGGTAATCAATTTTTTTATGACTTTCACAAAAACAAAATACAAACTATTGTCAAGATTTACATAAACGAGTTTTTAAAACAAATACAATATTATTAAATGATATAGTTTACCTTAAAATATATGGTTTGGCTAGAAAACATATATAATTACATATATGTAATTAATAAACCACATCAGGTTTTCTAAAAAATTCATTGAATGTTTATTAACCATGTAATAAAGAAATACATGAAGACATTGTAAAAGATAAACTATTTTACTAAGAGTTATATTAAATGATAATGTAATTATGGTGACCTAAACATGTCTAAAACCAATTGGATGAGAGGTATTAGACCCAACCCCACCAGAAGCCTTGAAATAATTCCTTTTTGAGAATTTATAAATAGAATATGATTGTATTACAAATTAATATTTCATGCTTTTATTAATGTGACCTGAACAAATATTATAAATGTGTACTGACCCTTCTCTCAAAATCAAACCTCCATGGAAATTTCAATAGTCAAACCCCTGCCCAAATATCCTACCATCTACCCTCAATTCAACCTAGAGGCCTTATTTTATCTTAAATCCAACATAAGTTGTTCTTTTATCAAATAAAAAGGAAGCACTCGTAGAAGAGGTAATTATTTCATCAACTCTATGAAAGTTCATTTCTCCATCCACATCCTCTTTATTATTTGATTCCATACCAGATTAATAGCTCCATTAACTTCTACATAATGTGATTATATTATAAATATGGTACTACCATATTCATTGTTAAATACATCCTATGAATGAAAAAGAGACCGTACGTGTGTACGTATAGCTTAATGTCTACACGTTGTGGTGTAGTTTGTTATTCAACATTTCATTATTTGGATAGGTATAATAATTATTATAATTGATATAAATAATAAATAGAAGTTGTTAATAATTCTGTATAAATGTAATACCATCCATTTACATACATTTTAATCATCAATATAATATTATTGTCACACGTGCGTACATATGGATTACCGTCTCCTCGAACGCGATGTGATTCATTCCCCATCGTAAAAATTCAAGAATATTTTTTTATATATTAAAAAATAATTTTTAAGAACATAATATAATTATATATATGAATCAAATTTATACTATCAATAAAAAAATGAATTGCGTACCAAAACATATAAAGGAATACAAATCTGTTAACACCTGAAATGATGATACTTCTAAAATATCATTAACAAAGAAATATTAGAAGATTATGTATAATGTCATATTTATGTATGTGGTTCTTTTGTAATTTAATAACAATTATTTCTCAATTATACCATTGGTTAACCTACCCTTGACTGAGAAAATGTACTAGGTAAGGGTTAATTTTACAATCACTTTATTATCCACGGTTGTTTTTACAAAAGTATCTTCTGGGACTTCTAAATCATCCACATCCGTGTTTCTCAAAAATGTATTTAAAAACATTTTTACTATTTCAGAGAATATGGGTTAAAGAAAATTATACCCTTTTTGGAATTTAAATAGACTCTTTTGAAAGGAATCATTACTTTGTTTTCCAAACAAGATACTTTATGATGTATTCTGCAATATTGTTATTCTTACTGAGTTTCTGAGTTCACCCATTTCTTATGTTTTCTTTCTCCTAGGATGTGAAGAAGTATATTAAGATTAACCTGCAGGAAAATGCAAAGTGATACAAGTGTGTTCAAAGAGGACACATTGTTCTTGTTTTAAATAATTTATTATTTTATTTAAATTTATATTAGGTCAAAATAGATACATAATACCTATATAAGATCAATGTAATTCATTGGAGTCATTATATTATTAAAATAGATGTATAAAATTGTATCGATCTTTTCAACAACTTTTACCCACTATCATAAAATTTTGAAAATTTGTTTAAAACATAATTTTACCATTTCTATGAATTGAATTTCAAAAAACTGAGAGACTCTATTGACATCAATAATTAAGAAGAGGTTCAATAGGATGCATTTTTTTTTTCAATAATATGTTTTTAATTTTATTTAGATGACTAAAAGTAAATAGGGTAATTAAAGGTAACAATTATATTATAATTACCCTTACACATGTCCCAGTTCTATTTTATAATTGTATTTCTACCCAAATAATCTATAAGATTAAAATATGATACTATTTGATCCACATGGTTTAGATTCAAACATTTATTATTAATTAATTTAAATAAGAGTTAAAAGTGTTAAATTAAAAATTTTCATAAGTAAATACTTTTTAATATGGCGTTATATATAAGATAAATTCGACTATAAATATTCATTAAAAAAAGATAAAAATATTTATTATATATTCGTATTTAATTTATGATTTTTATACATTAAATTAATAAATTTATTTATGACACAATGATGATTCAGTAATTACATTATTAATGAAAGATTAAAATAATATATATTGTAAATAATTTAATAAATGTAAAATGAGAATTTTGATGAATTACACTAATATTATAGGTTAATATGACATGTTAGTATTTTTTAAATATTTTATTTATTCAATCAATTTTTTATTACTTTCACATAAACCAAAAAAAACTACTGTGGAAATTTAAATAAATGAGTTATTAAAACAAATACAGTATTATAAAATGATATATATTTTTTAGAAATATATTGTTTGGATAAAGGACATACATAATGATATATATTTAATTAATGAACCACTTGGGGTTCTCTTAAAAATTTATAGAATTTTGATTAACCATGTAATATAGAAATAAAAGAAGACATTTTAAAAGTTAAAATATATAATTAAGAGTTATTTTAAATGATAAGGTTCATATGGTGACCTAAACATGTCTAAAACCTATTGGTTGAGACGGTTTTTTACCCAATCCCCCCATATCCTTGAAATAAATCCATTTTTAGAATTTATAAACCGAATATGATGTTATCAATAATTAATATTTCATGGATTTATTAAAGTGACCCACCACATCAATTATAAAAGCGTAATTACCCTTCTATCAAAATCACACCTTCATGGACATATTGATAATCCAACCTCAGCTCAAATATCCTACCAACTACCCTCAATTAAAACTATATGACTTAATTTGATCATAATTCCAACATAATGAGCTCTTTTTCTCAAATAAAAAGGAATCACCTGCAGAAGAGGTAACTATTTCATCAACTCTTTCAAAGCTCTTTTCTTCTTCCAAATCCTTTTTTTTTGTTTCCATACCAGATTAATAACTAGATTACCCTCTACATAATGTGATGATATTATAAATATGGTACTACCATATTTATTATTCTATCCATCCTATGAATGAAAAAGACACCATACGTTTGTACGTACATATTACTGTCTCAACGTTGTGGTGTAGATTGAAATATAATATAGATGTTTAATTTCAAAATTCTTTTGTTTTATTATTATTCATTGTCTAAAATGTTTATACTTATTTATGATAGTTTTTGAAATATTTTTATCCTTACTAAGCATTAGAGTTCACCCATTTCTTATGTTTTTTTCCTTGGATGAGAAGATGTATATAATGATCAACATACATGAATATGCTAGAGGATATGAGTGTGTTCAAAGAGGACACAATGTTATTTTTTTTAATTTATAATGTAATTTTAAACTTATGTATGTATCTTGTACTTCCAATCATACTAATCTAATCGATTATTGGAGACTTTACCTCTTATGACCGTGCCGATGATTTGTAATAATGCACCAACTATGGGTAACTATGTTTGGGGCATTACAGGTGTAATTTTATATAATATCTACTTGTAAATATACCAATGAAGTTTTGGATACCATAGATTTCTCATATGAATGAAACACTTATTTTAGAGAAATGAGACTTAATACCTATTCAATTTTTTTATGATGACAATAAGTTTATTCCTAACGAATCTACTTCTGATTTGTATCTCATGATTAATAAAATATTCAACCCAATGAGATCTCTAGTAAATCCAGTATTTTATAATGAAAAAATCAAGCGACTACTCAGATATGTACATGAAATATGGATAGGAACCTCATTATGAATTTGAGAACACTATGTCAATAGTATGTTTCTAGTCAAGGAGAAGATAGGTAAATTGATGATGATTGAGGATGAGTTAGTGGTAATTAAGTAATCAGATGATGATCCAACCATAATGCCAGTGGCAGTCAAAACAACTACTTCCAAAAATTATGAAAAAAATAGATACAAGCTCATTATGATAGTACAACTTATGTTGAATCACTCTCTCATAGTGATTAGGAATTGATCAATTAGCCATATGATTTATGAAGTTTTATTGTAGGATGAAATTCTTTAGGATGCCAAGTTAAATCGAAAATATTACTATAAATTAAACATGATGACGGAAAAGAAAAAAAATTGATAACTCAAATGAAATAGTATGTTATGAAGGTAATAGAAAGGGACGTGTAATGGTTGGGTGTCCGAAGTTAAAGTATAAATATAAGTACGAGGATAAAGACATAAACAAAAATAAGAAAATGAATTGAATATGAAGTACATATGAGGATCACACAAGCGAATAATATTCTTCAAATGATGAAAAATATGACGAATCCAATATGTGTTTCTGGAAAAACCCATCAGAGGTAACCATTTAGTCTTCCGTACAAAATATTTCTTATTATTGGGACGCTTGTGATTCTAAAAATATGAATTATGGAGAAATATTTCAATAATTACTAATTATTGAAGATACATGAAATGAATTAGAAGATTAATATAATTCTCAGATTAAACATGATGCTCTTACTTTTGTTAGTAAACACGATCTTACTAATAAAAATGAAAAATAATGCTCAATTACTTAAAAATACCAATTCAAATAAATTATCTATTGATTAATTGAAAAAGTAATAAAGAAAAATTTACCAATTCCAAGAATACACTAACTAAAATTCATAGTAAATAAGTACCACTTATGTAAGCTTCTGGTATAAGATACCTACATTAACAAATGATCATAGCTAAAACTCATTTTTTTTCAAAAACTAAAAAATCGATCTTTATACCCAGAACTGAAAAATCATCAAATTTTTGTAGTTTTAATCCATTAACTACTTCTATTTTTTTATGAAAAAACAATGTTTAATTTTCCAATACGTTAAAATAGTGTATAATGAACCCATGAAGTAGGTGTGGTTTCCCAAATCTCTTATTACTAATGTTACTAGACCGAAAAATATCTTTGTACACAATTTGAATCATGCTATATTAATTTTTAGGAAATATATTTTACGATATCCTTTAGATTTTATTTGAACATATACACTGAATTCTCAAGAAACATTATATGTTATTAATCATTCTTCATGAATGTAATAATGAATTATGGTGGACATGTCACTTTTCGTTATAATGATAAAGGAAAAAATAATTTGAATTGTCCATATTGGTAAATATATCTCATTTTTTATTAATAATGTTTAATTTTATAAGTAGTAAAACATAATAAACATTGTTTCTATAAGTTTTGTGGTGATGGTTTCCATGAAAATTTGGAAATTATGAATGAAATATTTACAATTCTAAAAATGAATTAGTATTTTCTAGTTTTAGAAATGAATATTTTTATGTTGTTAACGTCAATTCCAAAGTTTCTCAAAATGATTCATTCTTAAGTGTCATTCAAAAAGTGTCTTTGTTTCGGTATATAGTACCATGAAATTGTAACATAAATTCTCTTAAAAATAAAACTAGAAAAGTCACGTTCCATGATCTACACAAACTTATGTTTCTAAATGAAAATGTATGTAAGCCATGTGAAAAGGGTAATCAACCTAGAATCTCATTATAACCAATGTAATATGTTTCAACTTCTCATCCTTTCATGTGGGTTAACTTGGACACATTTGGAATATATATAGAGTCTCATTTCATAATATTATTATGTTATGTCAATGTTCTTGTATATGATTATTCTAGATATACTTGGACCTTTTTATCAGCTCAAAAAAGTGAAACTTGTTCTCATTACATCATGAATGCTACAACATTAGATCACCTATGGGGTTTTTAAATTAAATACCTATGATGTGACCATAGTCCATAATTAGAAACCCATGAGTTTGAATATTTTTTTTAGAAAATCGCTCTATTCGTAACATCACTAACCTTGTTAATTCATTACAAATGGGTGTTGTAGATATAAAAAATAGAACCTTAGAATAAATATAAAAACCATTAAGAATGAATACGACCTTCCTATTTACATTTGTGTTGATGAATTGAATACAAAGTTCTTTATTATTAATAATTTCCACTTCTTTGGAATGCTCAATAGGAGTTGTTGGACAAAAGAAAACCCAAAGTTAATTAAATCACGGTTCATTGTTGAAAATCTTAAATTCAAAATAATAAGTACAATATTGAAAAATTTTCTTCCAAACCTGATGGAGGAATATATTTAGGTTACTCAATATTTAGTAAATCATAAATATATTTTAATAAATAACCAAATGTGTGGAAGAATATATAAATTTAAAATTAGATGAAACATATTCAAATGAACTTAAGGCATAACTAGAAAATGATGTGAATGATGTGTATAATATGAACATAAATACAAAAACATCGTGACCTTCCTAATATAAAACATGTAAAATCATCCAATTCTATAAATTCTATATAAATAATCCATAATGAACCCAAACCAATTAAAGAACACATAACCACTATCCCTTCTTATTCCATATCTTCTATAACCCATAAGAACCATCCTATAGATTTTTTTGTAATAGATTTAGATAAAGGAACTCATAATAGATATTCTCTATGAAATCAGGTTTAACAACAAGCTATAATGTCTCACGTTGAGCTGAACAAACACTAGTGACTAAATGAATGATAAATTCTGGGTGATGGATATGAAAAAAGAGTTATATCTTTTTGAAGTAAATAGTATCTAGAAACATATAAATATATATAAGGAAACCCATACTATAGGAACTAAATATGGGTTTTGAAATAAAGTTGATGATGCCGATAATATTATACGAAACAAATCTAGATTAGTTGCACAATATTATTTTAATGATTAAGGGATTGACTATGAGGAATATTTTTCACCATTTGATAGACGTGAATCCATTAGAATCATTATTTCATATACAAAATATATAAATTTAAAACTATATCAAATTTATTTTATGAGTTAATTCCAAAATTGATATATATATGAGGATGTTTTTTTAACATCCTCTTCGTTTTATAAACACTAATTTTTCAAATAATGTGTTTAAATTATTAAAACCATTATATGGATTAATGAAATCTCCAACATCATGGCATTACAGGGTATGTAGTTTTCTTAATTCTAATAGATACAAAAAATATATAGCTAATCCGAATATATTTATAAAAACTATTTTAGAAGCATTTTTTGTTGTTCACATAAAATTTGATGATTTTATTGGATCTTCAAAAAATTCTTTATGTGTTGATTTTTCAATGATGACGAATAATGAATTTGAAATGATATTGATGGGAGAATTAAAAAACATTATTGGTATCAAATCACTAAAAATAAGAAAGGTATTATAATGAATGAAAATAAATTTACTAATCATATTTTAATATATTTTGGATTTGGACAATACTAAATGTATTGAAACTGTAATGAGTACAACCTATATGGTGGATCTTGATTAGAATTGTAAATTATTTGATGAAACAACTTATAGAAGAACGAATGGGAGTTCACTCTACATAACATCTCGAAGGACGGATTTTATGTTTACTGTGTCTATGTTTGATCTTTCTCAAGAAAATACAAATCTGTCACATGTTTATGATGTTAGAAAAATTCAAATACTTTAATTGTAATAAAAACATAGGACTGTTTTATCCTATAAAAAATTATTTGACTTAGTTAGTTATTCAGATGCTAATTTTTTTGGTTAAAATTTAGTTATAAAAATCATCTCTAGAGAATCTCACATTTGGGCCATGTTTCTAGTATCATGGTGTAGTAAAAACTAAATTTTTGTATCACTATCTAATACTAAAGCTGAATATAGAGCTGATGGATGTTGTTTTCATAGATTATGTGTGTGAATCACACTTTTCATGATTATGGATATCAATTTAGAAACATTCCTATAAATTAAAATAAAACAAGACCAATGAACAAATCTTAAAATCAGGTTTCTCATTCACAAAAAACATATTTTTATAATACATCACTTTATGTGAGATCATTTTAAATAGGGTGATATCATGATAGAATTCATTGGCACAGGACATCACCTTGCTGTCATTTTCATTATGCATTTAAATTCTGAAAGGATGAGTTATATTATACAAGAATTAGGAATGATAATCCTTGAGTGAAATGATTATTGTATAATAATTAATGTCTTATAGTTATTGAATCTCTTGTTTTTTAACTATAAGTTAAATTCTGTCTTGATTATGGTCTTGGGTTTTTTGTATCACCAGTTATGGTCACCCTTTTATACTCACAATGTAATAATGCCACTGTGACTTCCTATTCTTCTCTCAACCTTATGAATCAGATTTATTTTATTTAATCTTCTTCCCATACCATTTTATTGGTTATTTTATTTCCATTATACTACATTATTTTGTATTGTCATGTTTGAACTCCATAAATGATGAATCCCCATATTTTAGCTTCTCTCTTCACTCGTAATCTCTACGCCTATATCCATTCTCGTTATTCTAAAACTCATATTCTTCCTTGAACAAAAATAGAATGCCCAGGATGAAGTCTCTATCTTAATTTTCTTTAGATTATAGTAGTCATAAATGAAAATGAAAAAAGATCAAATTTCCATGAGAGAGAAACATCTAATCTAATGTTAGGAGGATCGTATAGTAAAACTATATATTAAAATATAATGGTAGTGTCTCGGATCAAGTAATTAACATTTTCTGAAAAATTTGGAATATCATGTATGGTTTGAGTGGTTTTTAAAATAGAAAAGGCCAATCTATCTGATGTGGGTTTTTTAATTTTATCATAATGATAAATTCTATTCAAACTGTGAAGTTGATTTTGTGGTTATAAGCTGTGTGAATTGATTGAGATGTAACTTTTCATTAGGGTTGCAGGATGGCTTATTAGGAATACCAAATTATGGATTTTTTGTGGATTATCAATGTGGTCATCCTCCACCATGTTATTTGTTTCCCTGGAAGATTCTCTGGGTAATTTGACATGAAAATAATAAAATAAGGCATTTTACTTTTGAACTACAAGGATAAACTAGGTTGTCGTTTAAGATTATTAAACATATAATATGTCCATGGAAAGAATTTGTTTCCACTATTATGAACCAATATGTGTTTTATATACTTATTTTAAAGAACAGTCACTAAATTTATCCTTTCATTTACATTATCCTTCACATATATGACATGATCATGAAAACATCTATGTGACCTTCTCACATTTATTCAAGGTGTATCTTTATTATGCTACTGGACAATGGTATTGTTGGTAGGAATAAAGAAGTTGTTAAAAAAATTATTTTTTTATATCTAGGGATACAACTTGATGAATGAATCTCAGTAGGAATCCATGGAAGAAATCAGGGGTTGAATATAATGATAGACTGTATGAAGATTTTAATCCTATTGAGAATCCATATTGTAATAACTGGGATTACCCGTGTAATTTTTTTTATTATATGGAATTATTATGAGTCTATGAAAATTGACGGTGCATGATTCTAAGGATCGGTGTTCCCATAAATAACTTATGATCTTTTTTAATGGTACATTCAGTAAACATGTGAGCTACATTTTTTATCTTTTTAACCGGTTCTCGAATAAAAAATAGTATGTTACAATTGAATCCGCTGTATCGTGGTTCACATAAGGGAGACTTCACTTCTACCACAATAGGTCTGGATAATATGATAGATTTTGGGACTTATTAAAAGAATAAATAAAGTAACTTCGTTATTTGATTTGTTTCGTTCATTTACTCCAACAGACAAGGAGGAATGTGGGACTAGTGATGCATCAAGACATTAAATGGATTGACACTTCAATCCTATGTAACAACCTCATTGGGAATAAAAAAAATTCTTATTTAATGAAACATTATAAATCCCATGATTATTATACACCCCCCTCATATTTATATGAATATGGGGAGAGGTATCATCATTACTTTAGCAAGAATCGAAGTGATGACATAGTGTCGAGACACCAAAAAGTTGGAGCATGGAGCTGGTTCTAGCTTGAGGTGATGGGTGACACCGAACCACAAACCAACAGACGACGTATGAGCAACATTGTTGTAAACTAGTTTTGGGAAAGACAAATGCTGAAGCATCCTCGATCATAGGCGTCCTAAATCATTCTTAAGGCAGGGATTTGATTTTTTTATCTTAGTGATTGTTGATTCCTTTAATCCTCCCTCAGGATTATAATTTAATGTAGAGGGTGTGGGCTTAATGAACATGGACCAAACTCTCCCCTACCTTGCTATAGTTACGTTCTCCAGGGAATAACACTGGCATGGTGGCACTAACCTTCTATGATGGAGGTAGCGCTCCATCGCACGCCGAAATTTGAGGACGTGACAATAAGCCATTATATTCAGTTGAGTGGCCGGCACCGACCAGATGCGGTGGTAGTGTGTCGTGCCATCGTGCGACACAAGTTAGAAATGCACCACAACCAAAGTTGCAGTAATTGAAGGGGGAGTCTGACACACCAGTCAGAAACTGAAGATAAGGGTTGTTCAACCAGTGCACTACCAGTGAGAATGGGGCCACGACCGAAGCCGTGGCGGTGGAGGAACTCGTGCCTCCGGCGGGTTTTTGCGGCGACCGAGCATAGACCACCTGGAGTCGTCTCTTCATTATCAAAAAGGACTTTAGGCTATTCGGGAGAACATGGGTCTCACTCCCTCCCACGGCGCCCGCTAAGGCGGACCCGAATGCATGCCGGACTGGCGGGCCCCGGCCCCCTGTGGACGGGGATGCTACCTTGCAGGTTGGGCCACAACATGTGGGCTGGGCGAGACCTCACCCTAGGGGGCTGAGCATGCTGTAGCCCAAACCCATCTGGGATGGGTCGGGTTGTTCCGACAGGGATGGACTGAACCTGGGGCCAACCAAACCTCTAACCACTTAAAGGGTCATATCATGAGTACCGAACATCCATTTTACAACCTGTCTACGGAACTGGTATCCATTGATCGATACAACCATTTTAGTATACTCTACATATGATTTGGAGAATGTTAGATTATGGTTGGGATGGAACAATCCTGAATCCATGCGAGCCCTTTGAACTAAAACACATATAACTCACTGACCAGGCGTCTGATTGATGCATCATCTATCACGTTATAATCCATACGACATAAAGGTTATTTGGGTTACAACTTTGTGGTGTTTTGTGGTGGTCATAGTATTACTGATATCTCGAGCTTAGATTGTATGGAACACTAGTTTACCCGGTTAAAGAAATAATGTCGCAAGATGTAACGTGAAAAAAGAACATTGATCCTGTGTGGTCAACATCTATAAATCATGTTTGGGTCAACATCTATTAGATATTATGTGGTTCATTTCTCATAGATCCTATGTGGGTTCGTGCATACTGATCTTGTGTGGGTCATATCATATGTGGGTAAGTTAGGGTTAGTACATATGGATCTTGTGCCCGTCATCAGCAGTGCCTCTTAACATAATAATATGATCTCTCTTACGATTAATCATCTAAACTTCTATACTTCTATTATACCTATCTGTGAGATGATTATTGTAAATTTTTTGTACTTCTATCATAATGGTTTTACCTATGTGGTACTTCATCCTTTGTGGTGTAGTCTTCACGGTGTTACCTATGTGGTACTTCTTTCTTTGATGTGTTATCATTGTGGTACTACTAGCTTTTCAGTGTTGTCTTAAAAAATCCGGATGGTTCGCTATGTCTAACAATCCATTTGTGGATGAAAACCAGTGCAATGGCACAGTTGAGAACTGAAAGCATGATGGAGACCTCTCCACAAACAAGAAGAAAAATGAGGATCTCGATAAGAAATTATCCTCCTAGAGACTCCATGAAGCCTCACCACCTCCTCTAGATACTGCCTCGACAAAACATCCACTGAGCTCGATTCCTTGATTTCTACGAAGTGGTCCAATTTTGTTAAACGATCAACTTCCACCCAAATAGCAACATGTCCTCCCGTAGCTCGATGTAAACCAGTAAAAAAGTCCATTGAGATGTCCTCCCACTTCCACAATGGAATATCTAATGGATGGAGAAGAACACCAGGAACACCGTGTTCGACCTTCACCATTTGGCAGACTAAACATCAAGAAACAAACTCCGCAATCGCATGCTTCTGTCCAGACCACCAAAATTTTCTCCTTAAGGATTGGTACATCTTTGTCACACTAGGATGCACTGCTAATGGTGAACTATGGAGCTCTCTACGAATCATCTCACACATCATCATGGTAACAAATATACTTCCGTAATACAACACTCGGTGTTGTTCATCCTCCTACCAACCATCAGGGGCCTCACCACAAACAACTCGGCCTCTCCAAACCTCCACCTCCAGATCTCCCAACAGGGACTCTTCCACCTTCAGCATCAGGGATTACTGTACTGTTATCTAAAAAGGAAAAACTATACCCCCTCCTTCTCTCATATCAATATATAAATTAGAAAGTTCTTCCATTTCTCTCCATGAATCACCAGATTCACGCACAACATCACTACGTTACATTCGGCTCAGTGCATTAGATACAACATTCCCTTTTCCTCATGTATATGATATTTCCATGTTGTATTCCTATAAGAACTCCATCAACCGAAACTGTTGTAAGTTCAAGTCATGCTGGGAGAAAACATACCTCAATCTCTTATGATCGGTAGAAACTACAATGCGCTCACAAATGAGGTAATGTATCAACAATTTTAGATAAAACACCACGACTGTCAACTCAAGATCATGGGTGGCATAGTTGCGTTCATGGGGACGTAACTGCCCATAACCATAAGAAACAACATACCTCTACTGCATGAGAACACAACCTAACCCTAGATGTGAATCATCATTGAAAACATCAAACTGAACACCCTCAGCTGGAAGACAAAGGACAGGAGCACTTACTATCTTCTCATTTAGATACTCAAAAGATGCCTAACAATGATTAGTCCATATGATTGCCTTATCATTCCTAGTCAAAGATCTCAGAGGAGTGGCAACTTGTGAGAAATTGGCTACGATCCTCTTGTAGTAGCCTACGAGACCATGGAATCTACGCACCTCTAAAACTATCTTGGGGGGCTTTCTAAGACCCAACAACTTCTATCTTCGATAAATCAACAACTACTCCCTGTTGGGACACAACATGAACCAATAAATTGACCTCTCGAACCCAAAAATGAGACTTTGGAAACTTCCCAAACAGTTGATGTTGGTGATGAACTCTCTAAATGGCTTGTAGATGATGTCCATGCTCCTCTTCAGATATAGAGTACACAAGTATGTCGCTGATGAAAACTACCACAAATTTGTCTAGGAACTCACATAAAACAGAATTCATCAATCCCATGAAAATATTTTGATCATTTTTCATGCCAAATGAAATTACAACAAACTAGTAATACCCATGAGGACAACAGAAAGCAATATTCAGGATATCCTCATCCTTCAAGTGCATATGATGATATCCTAACCGAAAGTCGATTTTTGAGAACCAACATGAACCCATCAGTTTATCTAATATGTAATTAATCCACATAATAGGATATAAATTCTTTATTGTCACATTGTTCAGGCGACGATAATCGACACAGAACTGCAAACTACTGTCAGCCTTCTTCACGAACAAAAAGGGTGCACCCCATAGTGACACACATGGATGAACAAAAACTCACTATAACAGACCATCATGTTGTATACATATCTCTCGCAACTCAGAAGGGGACATCATATATGTATACATAGAGAGTGGAGACTCTCTTTGCTAAATCTTGATCCCAAACTCAATCTCTCATAGAGGGGGTAATGCTAAAACTTGTTCTACAAAGACATCAGGGTACTCCTCTACAACCCCGGGATACACCAACTGCTTAACCTCTGACGAACTCAGCATCATCTCAGAAATCCTGGATGATAAGGATGGAATGTGGTTATGACATGTCTGAGGGTCTCACTTACCAACAAACACCACTTTCTCTCCATCTACACTAATGAAAATGACCTTCTTCCTTAAGCAGTCCATGATAGCCTGCACCAAATACAACCAATCCATGACGAGGATGTCATCATATGGTTGTATTTGTAAACACATGAAATCTCCCCAAGAGCAGTGTTACCCCAACACTTGGTCAAAGTCTCTACATACTTAAAACAAGTCATCTCGACCTCCAACTGGTATAGTCATTGCCAAGGGCAATGGAAGTATCTCTACCTCAAGTCGCAAAGCATGGCCAAGGGTAGGTGATATAAAGGAGTGTGTCACTCCTGAATCAAACAAGGAATACACCGAGGTAGAAAACAAGAAAAGGGTACCTTGAACGACATGTGGCTCACATGGAGCTGGAAACCCTTGAGCACGGAGCTGGCCATGACCTCCTCCATGGCCTCTCTGACCATGATAACGACCACCACCACGTCCAAGCTCTTCTCTCTAAGGATGGGGAGTGTAATGGGGTTGTCCTATACATTCCTCATATACCCTCTGCTAATCTAATGCTAGTAAAACAGGCTGCTACTGCCTCAGCTGGAACTGCCTCAACTAAGGAACCTAGAGTGTGGTGTCTGATTCACGATAATGTCTCTAAAAGGCCTGACACTTATACTGATAATGGGCATGACCACCACAAGGGAAACAAGTGCTTGATCCATAGGAATAAGCCTTAGAGTTTCTACCTCTCGATAAATTAGATGTGAAGGGCTGGGACCTACCCCCTGCTGAACAAAAACTCTTCTTCCCTGAAGACCCAGATCCCCGGACCACAGCTCTGCTTCGTGAGGAATTATCCTGATTACACTCTCGTGATGATCTAGTCCTGGCCAAAGTCATCTTGACAACCTCTGCCCTGACCAGCTCCTCAAGATATTTTATCAGCATAAATGGGGTGACCTGGCTCTGTATCTCTGGACACAAAGCCTCCTCGATATGCCTCGGCCTGGCCTCCTCATCTGGTAACAGGTCCAAAGCATATCTTAAAAGGATCCTAAAAAGGATTCCAAACTCTCAAACCCTTGAGCTCGCCTATCGAAGTGTAAGAAGATCTTTGCGACTGGAAGCATTCGTTGTCGAAGAAATAAAATCGACTCTAAAACTGTCCTGGAACTCCTTCCATGGGATCACTAACTCCTCACTATCCCCAAGGAACAAGAACCACCACTGCCTCACTGCTCCATGCATCATCATCACATCCTAAGAAAACCAATGATATTTAAGAGCATGAATCGAACTGATGTCGATCTCGACCTCCATTAACCAGTCTTCCGTGACTACATCTTAAATAGAGCCCTCATACTTCTGCAAACTCTGGCGCTGAAACTCTTGAAGTGTCTTTCTCTAACTGTCGTCGTCGTCAACGTCTACCCTATAGTGATTTGTTGGAACAACATGCTAGAAATTTTCTGCTCAAACCTGATGAGGACGTCAACCTGGAGAAATATATTTAAAATAAAAAACCATTATAGATCCTAATCCTTGAATATGGAAGACTCAACATTACATAATTAATTTTTTTCTTTTATTTATTATAGGTTATCCTATCCCAAGGTCTACCAATTCAAATACAGGCACAATAAAGAATTATGCATGATCCTTTCCTATGTCTCTACCCTGCAACTAGTATCACCATGTTTAGTAGGCATTGAAAACTTAAAGGTTTGTACATCAGATCATAGAGGGGCCTAAATGCCTATATATTAGCTGGTCTCCAGTGTTTACCTCACTTTCTAAACATGAATGCCATCGTTGCCCTACCGACCCATGCATCCTCACCTGTTCCTAACTCCAAACTCAATCCTATCCCTCAACCTCTCCTCTAATATCACCCTGTCATGACCCCCTCCCCAAATAGTGTACCCCTCCAAGGTTGTAAATCCCAAGCTAGTAAAAAACTGCATGACCTCCAACCTGCTTCATGTGACCTGAAAAACAATTTATATATACATATGGTGAGTATAACAGTATACTCAGTAAGATCCTCCCCAAAGACTCTCCTGCAAAATTAACGAAAGTATGATAAAGCACAGTAAACAACAAGTGAAACTAAATTGTCACCTAAATAGGTATACTGCGATCCCAATATCACCATGGATACTCTCACCAAGTAATGAATACATGAATATATCATATAATAAAGAATATCAAGGTAACCCCACTACAACTTCCGCACTGGTTTTCCACTTTTCCCCAACGTCGCACGTCCGGAGCATCTATCTCCAAAAAGGATTGTCGCAGACACCTAGGAGAAGCACCACAATGTGCACCTCATGCGACAAAACCACCATGTCCATGTAATCAAACTAACCAGTTAGAATATCTGATCCACCACATCCTGCATAATGTGTATCATACATCAGGTATTATACCTCATGCCATTACAACCCATACACCGTGTAAGAATCCTCATTCCATCACAACCCATACATGTTACACCTATAGAAGTACTAGGATACTATATCCATAATATATGTGTCTGAATAAACACACGAAATTACAGCCCTATACACACATATATGGGGAAAACTAATTATTGTACCTACCAGCTCAAATAACTACCAAGAGAAGATAGTGGGGCCAAAGGGGGTAGTCAGCCATCCATCCTTCCACCGGAATGTTGGGGAAAACACCAACCTAGGGTTCAGAATCCTCGAGGTGTCAGTTTCCCTTACTTAAAGGGTGGATTAGTGTATAGAAAGACAAAAAGTACAAAATATACTATAACTCACAATCACACTAGGTGCATAACCTAGTCTTATACCCACTGCAGCTAACGTCTCTCAGACTCGGGCTTCTACATATAATACTAGGTATCCTATATTCACACAACCATTTAAAGAGATTTATTAGATTATATCATTCCCTTTTTATTAGTTCCACTTTACATTAATTAATTCTTTAAAAATTAATTAACCATGAACAGTTCTATATTATGTTTCATTAGCATCATACCCAAGTCAATAGTTCCTTAGAAATTACAACCTCATAATTATGTTCGAGCAACTCCATCCCCATGGGTTAACACCATTTATTCAATCATTCATTATATAATTACTTTCCCACATTCCAATGCATTCCTGAAAAACAATCAATGTAACTAAGCATAAGGGGATCAACACGGTGAGTGAATGTACTAGCCAAATGGCCTTTTTCAGTTATATCTAGAGCATATACTCATCCTTCCTTGAGAATCTAGACACGGAAAGATTTTAGTATACCCTATGTGTCTTTGTCTATTTTGGAAGAAGGTTAAGTAGGATTATCTTCCTTGAGCAGTGGGGAAAAGTAAATAAGATAACCAACCAAAAAAATAGCAAGCATCCATCAATCACATCTATCCAATTCTATCATCCCCAGTGTGCTCCCCGACACCCACAGGCCTAAACCGATGCATCTCTCTACTATAGGCGTCATCTTTTAACACAACCAAAATCCTTCATACCTCCACATATCACCACAACCATCCTGGATCACATCACAACACAAGCAGCAGGAAAACAACATCACATCTTTAGGTATCTTGGCCCTTTAACAATCAAGAGGGTAACTTAGAGACCATTAATTAATAATCAAAAAATAAGTTCATTAATTCTTCTTGAATTAAAAGATTTATTATTCCTAGGTTCCAAATTCAGGAAACCTAATTATAAGCTATCTCAAATAATTAAACACGCTTACAATGGCAATTTTATTGACATCAAACTAAAACAACAACCATATTAATTTACATGCCTCTTAATAATTTTCCAAGCAATTATCAATTAATCCCATTTTAAATTCTTTACCGATTTCCATCAAGAAAGAACAACCATGAAAAGCAAGAATAGATATCACACTATCTATAAAAACAAGAGTAAAAAACATATGATCGATATTAATTTGTTTATCTTATTGAAATATTTATTATTTCAATTTTATTTTCATCATGTTGGATTAAAAATTCTATCAATATTGTTGCACGTAAAAGAAAATAGAAGAAATGAATCCCCTACCAAAAACAGTTCCTCTCGTTATTTATCCACACAACTGGTCATGATCCTCCTCTCGCAGCAACTACATCCACACGAGGATGCCAGGGTATGACAGCACCAACCAAACCCCATGAAAACCCCATTAGAAGCATGGATATTACATGATATAACAATGTAAGGAGAAACAAGAGACGATGATCCCAAAAGGAACGAAGATAAAACATACCTTATATCGAAGATTGATCGATACAGCTTTGTTGCATCAAAATATGGCAGAACCAATCAGAGTATTAAAGTTTTATTGTACAACTCCTACGGGAAGGATTGAAATGCTCTAACATCTCATAGCCATTAAAAAAAGAGGAAGAAAACTGGAGGAAGATATCTCATCCCTTTTGATGATCTAAGGGGGTGACAGTTTAAGATACCCTTAATTCCCCATTAAAAGAGGATCACATTAATCCACTCGTTTTGGCCAAGTAAAAAAACTCTTGGGGTTATGAATAATTAATATATGATTTATGGCCTTTGAATCGGCCTTAAGAGTACCGAAAAAAGGCATTATATGTATTTTACGTCAATGGAAGTGTCAAAAGATACATAACTGTAAAAAGCTTGAAACATTGTTCACCTACCTTTATTGTACACCTATCGATCTGTGAAACCGATCTGTGAAGCCGATATATGAAACTGATCTGTGAAATCGATTTGTGAAACCGATCTATGAAACAGATATGAGAAATTGATCTCTGAAACTGATCTGTGAAATCGATATGTGAAACCAATCTGTGAAACCAATCTGTTAAACCAATCTGTGAAACTAATATGTGAAACACTATACGCCTACTGTTTCTGTACACCTACTGTTACTATACACCTACCCGTAGAACAATTCATAAAATTGGATACACTGTTCACATAACTGGAAATTTGGAAAAGTGTTTGGGATAAGTCACATTGAACTCCAAAAACACCTCCAACACCACATTTTCACAAAGTAATGGATTGGAGAGGTCCGGGCCATTACAGTAATAAAATGATATATTGTATTGAAAATTATTTGAAACATATGAATAAACAACATGTCAATCCAAATGAAGTTGGTAAGAATAATAAAAAAATTGGACTCTAAAGTATATAAAAACATACATCAATGTATAAATTCCTAACAAAAGACTTTTGATTGGTAGGTTTTCTATTCATACATGTCATCAATTATTCCAAAATCAAAACCAAATGATTTTTCAATATATCTAGATCAATTTATATTTTTCAGAAATTTTATTTTTCTTTTATTTGTATTTACTTCATATGAAATCTACTTTTAATTTTTTTCTTTGGCCTATGAATTTTACTAATATTTATATGATTAGGTCTTCTGTTTCTACATTAGGCTTCCATGTCTATATTTTTTTTCTACATCTACCATTACTTGTTACCCATCACCATATTTGAATTATATTATGAATCTATATTCTATCTTATGAAACACATTTATTAATGGTTTATTGATGGATTTAAAATATTAATAAAATATATTTGTACATTGATTTCATTACAATCAGTCAATATTTGTTTTGATTTTACCATATTTTGCATTTTTAACGTCTTTTAAATATCATAAAACTCATTTTTTTTGTATTCATAAAAACAATGAATGTCATACTAATATTTATTGTATTCTTACAAGTAAAAAAGTAATCAATGATAAATTTAAAATGGATTAATTTCAATTTGTGTTCAATTTTTAGTTTTTAACCACTTGATTTCACTTTTTATCTTTTAGTTAGTTAAAAGATATATTTCAGTCAATCAGTGAATAAAAAAAGTCATTCTATACCCTAGTATATTCCATCATGTCATAAAAATAATGATGACGTTTGAGTGAAAATTTCAAAAAATTATGAGGAAACAAGAATAATTTCAATCCTTAATGCACAGTTTTGGTGAATTTTAAATGAAATAAAATTTTTTGTGATCCCTTTAAACATGTTTTATTTATTATTTATGTGATTTATATTTCTAAATGATAAAATATAATAAAAAATATTTCTCTTATGAATTCAAACAAAAACTTATTACCATTGATTCATAGAAAAATAAACTGGACAATACCCCTTTAATTTTTGGAAAAAAATTACATTAAGAACTACTAAATACATTTACAAAACTAACCCATCTATAGAATGTGAAAAATCATGGCCATTAAGCCAAACTATATAAAATTTCGGTAAAACAAATGATAAAAAATTGACTATTTTCATATGAAAATAGTCACAAGGGGGGAACATAAAATAGGTTAAACCCAAAATGAACCACAATGTAAGAAATAAGTGTCCACGGAAACACACTATATCCTAATTTGAGATATCCCGAAAAAAATGAAAAAAAATATTTATATATTTAAATAACATCACATCAAAAATTAACACACAATCCAACGAATAATCCTAAAGTGTACTCATCTGGAGGAATTGATTAGCCCCTTAAATATCCTAATATTAATTGCTTATAAGATAATATTAATTTTATTTATTAATCATATACACCATTATTAGTGCATTTTACACATTGAACATTATTTAACATTATGATTATAACTCCTTCATAAAATATACTTTTACATTGAACCTTCTTGAACATATCATAAAACACATAATGGTCTTGATTTTATGTTTATATTTTATTTTCATGTCTCCCTTGATATATGGAACAACTCATAATTTTTTAGCACTTGGAGATTCAATTTGGACGACCACCGAAGTGGGATTTGAACCAACCATATTATTTACGAAGTGATTTGGACAATAGCCCAGTAAAAGTACTGTAGAGGACAGAATTGAAGACCAATTATTCTAAAATTTTAATTGATGATAGAGGATATTATTGGGAACATTTGTTTTAACAGTGGACCATGGTTATTCAGATGTTTTAATGGTGTTCTAGGTTTCCCAATTTGATAATGACGTTTTGGGCCAGATTAGGAGGCCCAGAAAAACATCCCACCATTTATAGCTTATTTTCCGAACCACATATTATTTTGGGCTGAAATTTTACAGGACTTTATAGGACATACAGAGATACATTTTATCCTTTTACGTCCTGCTCTAATTAAATCATCTAGAAGGTCCTTTAGGCATGTCTTTCTAGTGGATGCATGCAAGATTCCATTTCTGGAGAAGAGTTGAATAGTTACATATCTATTAATTTTCCACCCAGATTTCCCAAAAACAATTAATTAATGGAACATGGGATGATGGGGGATCTTCCAAAGACTTAAAAAAAATTATTTAATTCATTAGTGGTGGAGTATTTGTAGAATCTTGGAGCTTTGTTTTCATCGTAATTTTATTATGCCAATTTGTCTTCGTAATGTTCTTCCTTGTTATGAATGTTGATCGAATCACCTTAGTTTTCAATAAAAGTTCCTATTTTATTTTAATTATCTTCTTATTAATATATATTTGATACCATTTCCTCATGGTGGGAACTTTTTTATACAAATCCTTGTGATTTTGTTCACTCAACATTGGAGTGTTCGTTATTTTGTTGGTTTTACTTCTTCAATTCCACACTCTTAAGTCTCTTTCCGGCTTCCATCGAAAAAATGTCATCAATGGAGGGCAAAATCATTTATTGGTTGATCCTGGGTTGTAATAAGGGGAAGGACTGGATGTTATTTATCACTCTATAATGGTTATTAATTTCTTTTATTTGAGTTTCTTTCATTCAATGACTTTCTCTCTTACTCTTCCTTATTGAATTTATTCACCCCACTTTTATGTGCTAAGTAGATCCTTTACCATGGAGTTCCCATGAAAATGATCCTACATGTGTATAGATTATAAGAATGTGTCTTTTATGGTTCTTAATCATAATGTGATGAGGTTAGATTGAATTCATTTTATAAATCCTTCTCAAGATAATGAAATTGAAATTGTAAATGAAAAAAAATAATTCATCAAATTCCAACCCGAGAAAGAACCTTGGATCTACTCATTTTCTCATAATTTAAATTCAGATAGATCATTTAGTGATCATTTAAAACCATATAAAATAAACCAATGTTATAAACTTCATATCCAAAAATCCATCTCTTTTAATTTATTGTCTAGAGGTTCTTCTTTGGTCTCTGAGGATTTGACAACCCACGCTACACTGCAAGCGACAACATAAACCTTAGAACATAGGTAAATTTCGGTGCAACCAAATTTTGGCGCCTTTTCCAGGGACCAAGTAAGTTCCGTAGACCAACAACATTCTTTTCTTACCCCCATTGTTCTATTCTCACCCAAATTCTCTTATCTTTTACCTTTCTCGCTTTTTGTCTTTTATGCGCATGTCTGCCTACACCCGCAATAACTCAAACATATTAGTTAGGTTGGAAACTCCTAGGATAGAGGAGTAATGTTCATATAAGGGATATTTAACATTTGATAAAAATAATCTTGAAACTCCAAATTCACCAATTAAAACACGTCCAATGGAGGGTCTTCAAATAAATCAAATGGTAAACCCTATGGGTGATCAAATGGGAAACCCAAACCAAGAAGCTCCATACATAGGGAATGTTGTCAATCACACCATGAACGACAACCTCACTCCAGCATAGACCAATGCCCCCTCATGCATTAGACACAATTCCGTTGGAGATTCCAACTGCATCTTTAAATCCAATTTCCTAAACCACCTTCCAACATTCCATTGAATGGAGTCTTAGATACCCTACCTTCTCATTAAGGAGTTCAATGACATTGCAGAAACAATATGTCCTCAGATCAACTTGAATCAACTAAAATGAGTCTATTTCCCTTTTCATTAAATGATAGAGCTAAAAACTAGATAAAAATTTTGATACCATCATCCATCAACTCTTGTGACCAATTACAAAGGTAATTATACAAAAAATAATTTCCCGACCACAAAACAATGTAACTTAAAAAGAGAATCCAAAACGTTTTTTAAAAGGAGGGAGATTCAGTCTATGAAACATGGGAGAGATTAAAAGACACCCTAAACATGCTTCCACACAATGGTTTTCCTATTCCTGAACAAGTGAGAATTTTATATGATGGGTTGGGTTCGGGGAACAAACAATTCATTGACATGATGTGTAATGGGACCTTTGAAAAAAAATCCCCAAATAATGCTTATGAGTATCTAGAAATCCTTACCGAACAAAACCAAACATGGGGAACATAACCTTATTATGAAAATCCACAAAGAACTACTGCAATGCATACACATTGATAAAAGGAAATCCTCGGGGAAAAACTCTCAGCACTCAATAGGAAGGTTGAAAATATATACCTCAGAAAAATCCATCAAATCCAAACTGTAGACCCTGTTTGCACAATTGGTGAAAAACATGACCAGAAAACAGACAACTTCCAAACCATTACATCCATCAAGTATGTTCTTCTAGGATTACCAAATACTAAATTAAATACCCTAAACATTCAAAATCCTCAATAACAAAACACATTCATCCCAAGGCATAATGACCACCCCTGTTTCTGCTGGAGAGATAACCAAAAACCTAGCCAACCACAGGGAAAAAACTTGTACCCCCATCAGAACTACCAAACCCATAACCTGTTCCAAACCATACCTATCCAATAACAACAACCTCATATCCATCATCAACAAACCATCCCAGCTCTAAAATATTCCCCCAGGATAAACCAATCTTCTCAGGCACCAACCCAAACTGTTCCACAAAGCCTACTAGAACAACTATGAAAACAAATGGAGAGGATGAACTCGGTAGTATATTACCGTAAATAAGATCTTCAAACCTTCTAAATTGGAAATGAACCCATTCCTAATCAGTTGGTAACATCCTTAATTTCAAGGGGAGAGTCATGATGTACTCAAACTACTCGTGAAAAACTAATTGTTGTGACTGTTTTAGGATGTGGGAAATCAATTGAAAAACCTGATAAAATAAGTCAGAAAGCATTCGAAGCTTCAAACTCTAATGAAAATTCAAATGAAAAACAAGATCAATCTATGTAAACTAATAAAAAAGTGAAAGAAAAAACTCGTCAACAAACAACCCCACAACCTCAACCATTTCCTCAATGCATGAGGGGGAAAACCAATCCAGAATGGAGTGAATCATTGAGGTAAATCTTAGCACAAGTCAAGTTGAACATTCCCCTTCCCGAAGCCATACAAACAATACCTTCGTACTCAAATTACCTTATGGACTTGTTCATTTTTAAAAGAAATTATTCACTTAAAAACCAAGTCATTTTGGATTCAATTGTGAGTAACACCATTCATGGGACCATTACTCCTAAGTTGAAAGACGCGGGTTTCCCTTACATTAATGTAGAACAATGAGAGAGAAATGTTGTAAAGGCCTTGGGTAACCTAGGTGCCAGTGTAAATCTGATCCCATATGCTGTGTACTTCCAATTAGGCCTAGAAGAGCTCCAACCCACATCTGTCACACTTCAACTTGCTGATCGTATAATTAGGGTTCCAAAGGTGATTTTAAAGGACCTTATGGTAAAGGTTGAAAAATTCATCTACCATGCTGACGTCATAGTCCTTTAAAACCTTCCAAACATAGAAAATAAGATAAAAACACCAATCATCCTTGGTCATCTTTTCCTTGCAACTATAAACTCTGTTATACGAGAATGAAATGGGAACATGAACATCACATTTGGAAATATGAGTCTAAACATGAAAATATATAATACGAGCTCACAAATAGGGGATGATGGGGAAATTCATGATGTAAACATAATAGGAATCATTGATAATGAATCTATAGAACATCAAGTAATTTTTTATTGATGTTTATGTCGGGATGATATTGATTTCATTTGTTCACATAATATAATTTTATCTCCATGGATTGAATCATTTTCAAATTACTCTTATGATGAAGTCCTAGTTCCGACAATCAGTGAATCCTTTCAGGAAATCACATTCATTGAGACCAATCAAACATCCTTCCCTAAATCTAATCAAACCAATCTTGTAGCTGAAAAATAAATATGTGGGGAATAAATCCAATATAAAGATTTAAAAAAAAGAAATTTTCATTGATACAATGTCCCAATCTTCTGCTGAAATTATGAACCAACCAGATCTTGAATTGAAGGAACTTTTCTCTACACTCAAGTATGCCTTCCTAGGGGACAATCAAACACATCCTATTCCTATTTCTTCTTCTCCTGAAGCCAATAATTAGAGGATTCATCTAAATTTCCTTAAGAAACATAAGAAATCCATTGGTTGGACCCTGTCTGATATTCCTGGGATTAGCACATTTATTGGGACTCATAGGACTGTTCTGGAATCTGATTCGATGCCATGTCGTAAACCTGAACAGCGACTCAATACTAATATCATGAAGGTATTATAGAACGAGATTATGAAATTGATAAAAGATGGTATCATATATCCCATAGATGAGAGTTAGTGGGTATTCCCAATCAAAGTTGTTCCCAAAAAGGAAGGAGTCACAGTGATAACCAATAAGGATAGATAGATACTTCAAATTTGTGTAATTAGTGTATGGTGGGTCTGCATTTTCAATAGGAAGCTAAACACATTCACTAAGAAGGACCATTTCCCCTTAACATTCATTGACCAGGTCCTTTAGAGAGTGGCAGGTCATTCCTTCTACTGTTTCTTAGATGGGTACTCAGGGTATAATCAAATTGAGGTCTCCCTAGGGGATCAAGGGAATACTACATTAACATGTCCATTCTTCACATTTTCATTCAAACGCATGACCTTTAGGTTATGAAATACCCCTGGAACCTTCCAGCGGTGCATGATGGGAATATTCTCAGACATAGAAGTGGATTTCTTGAGGTCTTCATGGATTACTTCTATGTGATTGGGGATACATTTGAGGGATTTTTGAGGAATGTTGAGAGAATATTTTCTAGATGTGAAGAAAACAATCTGCTTCTAACCTGTAAAAAATGTCATTTCATGGTTAAAGAGTGACTATTTTAAGTTATATGGAATAGGTAGGGGGATTGAAGTTGATAAATCCAAGGTTGACATCATTTGTTACCTTCCATCACCCAAAACTGTCAATGAAGTGAGGTATTTCTTAGGACATGCTGGTATCTATAAAAGATTCATCAAGGACTTCAGTTCAGTATCTTGACCCCTTTATGCTATATTATAAAGGATGATCCATTTTTTTGGATAGAATGTTGTGAGAGTTCATTCTCAGTCCTCAAATCCTCTCTCACCTCTCCTCCAATTATGAAATCATCAAATTGGAACCTTCCTTTTGAAATTTTTTGTGATGCATGTGACTTTCATGTAGGAGCTGTGTTAGGAAAACATTGTGATAAAATTCTTTATTTCATTACATATGCAAGCAAATCCTTAAATTATTCACAAATCAACTACACCACTAATGAAATGGAGTTACTTGCTATTGTGTTTGACATAGAGAAGTTTAGGTCCTACCTCTTAGGAATCCCCATCACTGTGTTCACTGATAATTATGCACTAAAATACCTCTTCCAAAAACAAGATGATAAGGCTAGACTGATTAGGTGGGTCCTTGTCTTAAAAGGATTTGACCTCACAATCGAGGATAATAAGGGCATTGAAAATATTGTAGCTGATCACCTCTCTACGATGGAATTCAAAGACAATTCAAATCACCTTTCTGTGTCTAATTAATTTCATGATGAACACCTATACTCCCTGAGTGACTACCCTTTGTATGCTGACATAGCCAATTTCATAGTTACATGAGTCATTCCCAAATTCATATAGACTCAAGGTCGAAGGAAATTCATTTCTGATGTTAGACAA
The DNA here is from genome assembly GCA_963277665.1 of Viscum album. Lineage (NCBI taxonomy): Eukaryota > Viridiplantae > Streptophyta > Magnoliopsida > Santalales > Viscaceae > Viscum > Viscum album. The sequence goes on along the minus strand of OY728147.1, from coordinate 558,376,069 downwards.
TATGTGTTCGATGATCCATACCTCTATAATTTTTTCACATTACATGTCATTGGGAGGTGTGTCCCAGAATCTGAACAAGAGTCTATCATTAAATTCTGTCATAGTGGGGCATGTGGAGGTCAATTTTTCTCTTATAAAACTTCATGAAATGTTATTCATAGTGGTCTCTTCTATCCCACACTCTCAAGGGACTCCTAAAAGTTTTTTCAATGTTTTTCTAGGTGTCAAAATGTAGGGTCCATCACAAAAATAAATCAAATGTCAGGTCATGACCCGTCCTCGGGGCCCGTGTCGTGACTACCCCAAGCCCGCCTTCCATAGACCAGGGGCTGGCGACTAGCATCAAGGCGTAAATCCCGGTAAAAAGGGAAGGCATTTCCTTGGTAAAGTAAACAAACACCACAGAGTAAGCAAGAAGTAGAAGTAAACACTAAGTAAAAACAGAGTACAACAGTAAGTGTGGAAAAGTAAGTGGGCCAGTATACAAACCCAAACTGAAATTGAAGTACAACTAGAAAGTGAAAACATCAAATGTAAAGTAGAGCCGTAGCGTCGAGCCGTCCACTGGAAGTCCCACATGAAGGGTGGGTACAGATAGCCTCCTCTTCTCCTCGGGTCCAGCCAACCGCTCCGAGTACGTCCCGCCCAGTGGTCCACCTCTAGGTACCATCCTGCTCCTCAAGCCTCAACCACGATCAGCGTTGTCCATCGTCTGCAACCAACAAAACGTAGTGCGGGCATAGCCCGTGTAGGGGTGAGTATAAGATACTCAGTAGGGACCCCGAGACCCCCGAAGGTCTCCCAAAATCCACAAAGTATAATCCACAAAAAACATGCAATCACGAAGTAACATCTGACATTTCATAGGTATATGCCCATACATATACCTATGTCATCAAATCTCATTCGGCTCCAGCATTTGAGCTCAAGTAAAACCCAGTCCACAAAGGAATGAAAAATGTAATTCCACACAGGATAGCGCAACACAATCCACAAGGGAAAGCAAAACAGGATTCAGCTCACACAGGTATACATCTTCGTATGATGATAGAGATGATCAGATATTTCCACTGATTCATCTAAGTCGTCGGACCCATAATGGCGAGATAGGTACTAACCCCTGAAATGACCCACAATGGATCCGACCCACAAAGAATCGATAGGTAACTAACCCCCGCAAAGACCCACACATGATCGGACCCACACAGGATCTGTAGGCGCTGGCTCACACAGAACCGTTGAGCGCTGACCCACACAGGATCGGACCCACACATGATCAGTAGCACTAATCCACAGAGTATCGCTGAGTCCGGTAGTTGTTGTCATCGAATCCACTAAGAATCTCTATACCATCGTCGTAGTAGTAGTAGTTGCAGCCAGCTCTAGGGTTCCCGCACACAGTAAACTCGTTCGGGAGGGCCCGCTCCATGAGCCGAGAGGCTGATACATCAATTGACACATAGTCCTGAGTTGATGTATCGAAAAGTTCCGTATTTTTAACAGGAAGTCAACATCGTAGACGGCGCGTCAATCGGACGCCTGGTCTGAGAGTTATTGGCTTTTTCGTCTCAGGGACCTGGTTGGTTTTTAAAGCAAAACTAACCTGACCGTACTCCACCTACGTCCAATCATCGGGCGGAGTGTGCCAAATGATCTGTCTCACTAAGAGGAATCCAAAAAAGTTGACGACACGTTAATCGGACGTCCATAGCTCAAGATATGAGCGTTTCTGCTCTGAGGTACCGGTTGGTTTCGTGTACGAACCAACCCTGCCGAACACAAAGTACTCTGAAACCTTGAGTGCGATATACCGAAACGACCGTATCGATCCAAGTATCGCATCTCCACTGACGGTGCGTTGTTCCGAGGTCCATAGCCTATGATATGGGAAAAAGACTAAAGAGTGTCCGAAAACGTGGGTTTCGGGCACGGACCGAACCAGCCAGAGACCCCCTGGGTCAGCCCGGCTGGGCGCGGCCCAGACCGGTTGGCGCGGCCCGGCGTCCCGGCTGCCCAGCGCACTGGCGCGCGGCGCCAGCTGGCTTGGCCGAACGGCCAAGCCATTCGGTTATGGGGGGCGCGCTGCCCCCCGTCGTTCGGAAACCGCGACCCCAATTAAGGGGCCGCTTAGCTGGCCAGCCGGGGGTTTTGACCCCCTGCTCTTCCCCTGTCCGGCCAGCCCGCCCTGGCCGACCAGTTTTTGCTCCACGGGACCGGCGACGGCCGGTCCCCTCCATGCTCTGACGCCGGCGGCCCGTCTCCGGCCGCCGGTCACCCTGCTTCGTCGCGGCCCCGCTCCGGACGCGGTGTCTTCATGTTTCTCCGACGTGGCGTGACGGCGTCATGTCCTTGTTTGTTTCCACGGAACGGCGCGACGGCGCCGCGCATTCCTTGTCGCACGATCACACGCGGTGCGACGACACCGCATCATACTCGTTTCAAACAACAAAGAAACAAACACATGGATAAGGGAGGAGGTTCGGCCGTGTTTGTGCGGTCCGGCCCCCTCTTTTTATTCGATAGCATTTGGTTTTATTTTCACAAAGAACGAAAAAGTGGTAAACACGAACAAAAATAACTAAAATAACCCCTACCTTGAGCGTAGCTAGAACGGGGGTTCACCGCGGAAAACGACGTCGTGAGGCGAAGCTCCTTATTTTGACGGAGAACACATGAGGAGGAAGTGGCATCTCCTTTTCTTTGACACGGGAAGAAGATCGAAATAGGGTTCCTCTTCGATCTTCGGAAAAAGTGGTCACACACCGGCTGTGGAGACGAGAAGAGATGGCACATCGATCTCTTCTTACGGTGACAGTGTTCTTCGTCGAAGTCTTGGTGTTCTTCGTGATGAAGATGAAAACACCCAAGATATCTCTCCTCAATTGTCCACACACAACATCCAACCAAAATAAAATAAGGCTCATCCTAATTTTATTAACTCATGCCACAATTCAAAAGAGTTACACAACTTAAGTGGGGGGTTAGGAGGAGTTAGAGAGTTATGGAAAATGAAAAGGTGGGGGCTTGTGTGGGCCCCACGTCAGATTTAATCCATTCAAGAGAAACTAACAATCAGTGGGACCCACCCTAACTCCTACACATAGGTTCTAACTCATGGAGAAGATAAATAAAATTCTTAACGATATTTTATTTCACTCACACTTAATCCACAAAATTAAACAACTCATATCGAGAAAACGCAACTCTAGAAAAGGCGTTCTTAAGCGATTACTAGTGCTGCAGTTCCATCGGTGACCTCGGAATTTGATTCTGGGCACCGGTTCAAATGATAGGAATTCCCGCTCATTCATTCACTGAACGTACCAAAGATAAACTTTTGATAGAAATTCCGGGCACAGGGGGCCTCGGAATCAAGTGCCGTCAAGAAACTGCGTTCTTGTAAAATCCCAAAGAATATTAAGAAAAAATTTCCCTTGAATTTTAGGGGTCTTTACATTACTCCCACCTCAGGGTTTACGTCCTTGTAAAGATACATCATAATCTAGGGAAACAAAAGTGGGTACTGAGCATGCATCTGAGCCTCCCGCTCCCAAGTGCTCTCATGGAGGTTCCCGTGCTGCCATCTGATGCGTACCAGAGGAATCGACCATCCACGTAGGACCCGCTCCTGTCGATCCTTGATTTCCATCGGGTCCTCCTCGAAAGTCTCCCCATCATCAACTTCAAGCTCCCCATGGTCAATGATATGCGTCGGGTCATGAACGTATCTCCTCATCTAAGATACGTGGCAGACGTCATGCACCCGGTGCAATTGAGGTGATAGAGCCAGACGATAAGCCACCTCGCCAATCATTCTTAGTACCTGGAATGGTCCGATGAAGCGTGGAGACAACTTGTTGCCCCTGCCAAAACTCTGTAATCCACGTCGAGGTGTGACACGCAAGAAGATGTGGTCGCCATCCTCGAACTCTAGTGGCCTCCTCCTCCAGTAAGCATATGACTCCTGCCGGCTCTGAGTTGTCCTCATCCACTCCTGGATGACCTGGACCTTCTCTGTCGTGGCATGCACCATCTCTGGTCCCACAAGTGCTGACTCTCCAGGGTCTGTCCATCACAAAGGAGATCTGCATGGTCTATCGTACAATGCCTCGTATGGTTCCATCCCAATGGTGGAGTGGTATCTATTGTTGTATGAGAACTCCACCAAGGGTAGGTGGTCCTCCCAGCTGCGACCAATGTCGAGGACACATGTGCGGAGCATGTCCTCGATAGTCTGAATGGTCCTCTGCGTCTGACCATCCGTCTAAGGGTGAAAGGATATTCTCAGAGGTAGTTGTGTCCCAAACACCTCCTGCAACCCCTTCCAAAGTCGGGAAGTAAAGCGATCATCTCGATCGGAGACGATAGATGATGGCACACCTTGAATCCCCACAATCTTCTGAACGTAAAGTCGTCCCAATCTCTCCACTGAGCCCTGCACTCTGATGGGTAAGAATTGTGCCGACTTGGTGAGTCGGTCGACAATCATCCAAATGGAGTCGTGACCTCTGGATGTGCGTGGAAGACCAGTCACGAAGTCCATAGATATCCCGTCCCACTTCCACTCCAGGACCTCCACGGGTTGTATCAAGCATGCTAGTACTTGGTGCTCTGCCTCCACCTACTGTCACGTGAGGCATCGAGAAACGAACTCTTCCACATCCTTATCCATGCCCGGCCACCAGTGTTGTCTACTGAGATCCTAGTACATCTTTGCCACTCCACGATGTACCGCCAAATGAGAAGTGTGAAACTCTCTCAGCACCTCATCTCGTAAAGCAATTGGTACCAAGGTACGTCCTCTGAAAAGGACTTCGTGCTCTACTCCATAGGAGAAACCATCAGGTTCCTGTCCTGGGGATATCTGTACACGCCGCGTCTCACAGTCAGCATCCCCACGATGTGCCTCTCTGACCCGCTGCAATAGTGGAGGAGTGACAGTGAGAGACTGGAGGAAGTCTCCTCCATCTCTATCCACGAATGATATCTGCAAAAGGCTAGTTGCTATATCGCCTCCTCAAGTAGCTGAATGCCCTTCCTCCTGCTGAGAGCATCGGCTTCCACGTTCCCCTTCCTAGGAGTATATAATATCTCAAAGTCATAGTCCTGGAGGAACTTGAGCCATCGTCGCTGTCTCAGATTCAGGTCCTTCTGAGAAAAGATGTATCTGAGACTCTGATGGTCAGAATAGACTATAAAATGCTCACCCATCAGGTAGTGTTGCCATGTCTTTAGAGAGAAGACTACTCTTGCTAAATCCAGGTTGTGGGTAGCATAGTTCTGCTCATGCGTCCTCAATTGACGTGACCCATAGGCAATCATTGTCCGCTCCTGCATCAGGAAACATACAAGTCCGGTCCTTGATGCATCATAGTAGATGACGTACCCAACTCCTTCCTCAGGTATCCTCAGGATAGGTGTGTTGGTCAATATCTGTCTCAACTCTTGGAAGCTCTGCTGACATCTGTCTAACCACACAAAGGGGTTCTCCTTCTTCCTCAAAGCTGAGAGTGGTGCCGCAACTTTGGAGAATTCAGGCACAAATCTCCGATAGTATCCAGCTAGTCCCAAGAAACTCTGCACCTCTGTCAGACTCCTAGGTGAATCCCAATCTAGCAGTTCCTCGATCTTCGCAGGATCCACTGCAACTCCTGCCTCAGAGATGACGTGTCCCAATAAGTGGTCCTCACGTATCCAGAACTGAAACTTCGAGAGCTTACCATAAAGCTGGTGCTCTCGGAGTGTGTCTAGTACAACCCGCAAGTGGTAGGCGTGCTCCTCCTTAGTCTTCGAGTAAATCAAAATGTCGTCGATGAAGACCACGACAAATCGATCGAGGTATGGCTGAATGATCCTGTACATGAGGGCCATGAACAATGCTGGAGCATTGGTTACGCCAAATGGAATAACCAAGAACTCATAGTGGCAATACCGACACCTGATGGCCATCTTCTGCACGTCCTCATCCCGAACTCTGAGCTGATGATAACCTGACCTGAGGTCTATCTTTGAGAACCACCATGCTCCCTTGAGCTGATCAAAAAGGTCATCAATCTTCGGTAGCAGATACATCTTCCTCACTGTCACTTGGTTCAGGCGATGATAGTCGAAAAAAAGTCGCAAGCTCCCGTCCGCCTTTTTGACGAACAATATCGGGGAAGCCCAGGGTGAAACACTAGGTCAGATGAATCCCTTTCCCTACAAGTCCTCCTACTATACCCGTATCTCTCGAAGCTCGGCATGGGCCATATGATATGATTGATTCAATATCGGGGTTGTCCCAGGGTACAGGTCAATATAAAAGTCTACCTCTCTGCGAGGAGGTATCCCTGGAACGTCATCGGGAAAAACGTCCGCATACTGATCCACCACTGCAGGAAAACCTGGACTCTGCACGTCAACTACTCCTAGGATGAGGCTATCCAACTGATGAGTGATGGGTTGTCCTCTCCTCTGCGAGAGTCAGTCCTCTGCTGCAAAGGCTCCCTTCTCTCCGGTGAAGGTGAACCTACTCCCGTCGGTACGTACAAATCGCACCATGCGCCTAATACAGTCAATCTGATCATGAACTGTAGATAACCAATCCATGCCCATGATGACGTCGTAAGGCCTCGACGCCGCTACAAGAAGATCACAGCCGAAGCTCTCACCTCCTAGAGTAAGCTCACACTGCCGGCACTAGTGCGTAATCGTCGAGTTTTCCCCTATAGGAGTCTCTAGCCGTAAAAATCGAGCCAACGACTCTGTCGGAATCTCCGAGCTCCGAACAAGGGCAGCGACTATGAAAGAATGACTCACTCTTGTGTCTATAAGTACTGCAGCAAGGGTGTAATAGACACAGATAGTACTTCGAATCAACTCGGGCAAGTCGTGGTCGTAGGCCTCCACTGCCTGGGGGTGTGCCTGTCTCTGCCCACCAGCTCTCTGTGGTCGGGGTGGACCTCCTAGTGGTGGTGGTGGTGGTAGAGCCTCAAAGCATCTCCCACCACCTGCTACTCGGCCAACTCCTCTGCCTCATCCACCTTCTCCCTGCAGACCACCACGGTCAACCCTCTGCCTCTGCCTGGGTGGTCCATCAACCGTTTGCTGCTCCTTAGCACGGCGGGTCAGGCAGTCACGAGCCATGTGGCCCTGCCCGCCACATGAGTAGCACTGCCTGCCTCTCGAGAGACTAGCTCCGCGCTGTGTTCCCCGCACTGCTGAGCCAGTGTCCTGAGGTCGTCTGCATGAGGGTTTGATCTTCCTGAACCCATGAGTCATCCGTCGACTGCATGTTGTAGAGGACTCTGTTACCTGCCTCCCTGCGGTGGGTATCGACGCTGATGAAGGCTCGACAAGAAAGCTCTCGATCAAAAGTGCTCGCTCCAGTACTACTGCCTGAGTTGGATTGCTGAGGAAGATCAGTGATGCCGTGATCTCATGCCAGAATCCCTTCTCAAAGGTCCGGGCCCAAAATAATGGGTCTCGTACCATGTCGGTAGAGTAACGTGAGAGATCGGTAAATCTCGCCTAGTACTGGGCGACTGTCAAGTTGCCCTACCGCAGCTCAAGATGCTCCTGGATGCGCACCGTACGGAGGGTGGATGGGACGAACTCCGAGCGAAAGAGGCTCTCAAAGTCCGTCCAGATGAGGGATGCCTCATTGTGCACCTGGAGCATCAAGCTCCACCATCTGCCTGATGCTGCGTGCAATAGGCTCACTATGAGGATCACCATGAGGTCTGCTGGTGTCCACACTAGCCTGAAACTCTCACCACTGCCTCCATCCAGTCCTCGGCTGCCTGGGGGTCCATCTCCCCACGGAACCTGGGCAATCACTGGCGCTGGAACTCATTCAGTTCACTAAGGCGACGTGCATCATCAGCGGCAGGGGCTGGAAGCATCGGTGGCTCGGCAGGTAGAGCTACCACCAGTGCCTCAGCTGTCAAAGGGACCTGCACTAAGGCCTCATCACTCGGTGGGATGTCTTCACGCATAACTCTTGAAACCCTAGATGGATGTCATCATGGGGCCATCCTGAAAAGGAAACAGGTGCGCCATGGTCAGAACAGTATACCTGGTGAGCTGATACAAAGTAATCATAAAGAAAACATGAAACACACATGCAATCAATGTTTTCCTGCATTAAGTCGGAAATCAGAAGTCAGTGTCCTAGTGTACGGATACATCGGCCGCCACACCATCATTGGACTCCGTGGACTGATAACCACACCCAATACGCTAAACAGTATTTCTTCAAATAGAAAAAGATCAGAGTCCCACGTTCTGCGGTAGAACCGAACTCCTTTGTTACCAATTTGTCACGACCCGTCCTTGGGGCCCGTTCCGTGACTACCCCAAGCCCACCTTCCATAGGCCAGGGGCTGGCGACTAGCACCAAGGCGTAAATCCCGGCAAAAAGGGAAGGCATTTCTTTTGTAATGTAAACAAACACCACAGAGCAAGGAAGCAGTAGAAGTAAATACTATGTAAAAACTGAGTACAACAGTAAGTGCGGAAAATTAAGTGGGCCTGTATACAAACCCAAACTGAAAGTAAAGTACAACTGGAAAGGGAAAACATCAACTGTAAAGTAGAGTTGCAGCGTCGAGTCATCCACTGGAAGTCCCACCTGAAGGGTGGGTACAGATAGCCTCCTCTGCTCCTCGAGTCTAGCCAACCGCTTCGAGTACGTCCCGCCTAGTGGCCCACCTCCAGGTACTGTGCTACTCCGCAAGCCTCAACCATGATCAGCGTTGTCCATCGTCTGCAACCAACACAACATAGTGCGGCCATAGCCCGTGCAGGGGTGAGTATAAGATACTCAGTAGGGACCCCGAGACCCCCGAAGGTCTCCCAAAATCCACAAAGGATATTCCACAAAGGAAAGATTCAATCACGAAGTAACATCTGACACTGCTTAGGGATATTCCCATACATATACCTAAGTCATCAAATCCCATTCGGCTCAACATCCGAGCTCATGTACAACCCAGTCCACACAGGAAAGAAAAACGTAAATCCACACAGGATAGCTCATCACAATCTACAAAGGAATGAAAAACATGATTCAGCTCACACAGGTATACATCTTCGTATGACGATATAGATGATCAGATATTGTCACTCATTCATCTATGTCGTCAAACCCACAAAGGATCGATAGGTACTAACCCCCGCAATGACCCACAAGGCATCTAACCCACAAAGGATCGATAGGTAACTAACCCCCGCAAAGACCCACACAGGATCGGACCCACACAGGATCTGTAGGTGTTGGCTCACACAGAACCACTGAGCGTTGACCCACATAGGATCAGACCCACACAGGATCGGTAGCACTGATCCACATAGGATCGCTGAGTGCTGTAGTCGTCGCCGTCGAATCCACTGAGGATCTCTGTACAGTCGTCATAATAATAGTAGTCGCAGCCAGCTCTAGGGTTCCCGCACACAGCAAGCTCGTTCAGGAGGGTCCGTTCCACGAGCCGAGAGGCTGATACATCAACTGACACATAGTCTAGAGTTGATGTATCCAAAAGTTCTATATTGTCAACAGGAACTCAACGTCGCAGACGGCGCATCAATCGGACACCCGGTCTGAGAGTTATTGGCTTTTTCGTCCCAGGGGCCCGGTTGGTTTTTAAGGAAAAACTAACCCGACCGTACTCCACCTGCGTCCAAACCTCTGGAGGAGTAAGCCAAAAGATCCGTCTCACTAAGAGGAATTAATCAAAGTCGGCGGCACGTCAATCGGATGTTCGTAGCTCAAGATATGAGTGTTTCCGGTCCGAGGGCCCGGTTGGTTTCGTGTACGAACCAACCCGATAGAATCCAAAGTACTCCGAAACCTTGAGTGCGATATACTGAAATGACCGTCTCAATCCAAGGATCGCATTGCTGCTGACGGTACGTTGTTCAGAGGTATGTATCCCATGATATGGGAAAAAGACCAAAGAGGGTCTGAAAACAGGGGTTTCGGGCCCGGACCGACCCGGTCGGAGACCCCCTGGGTCGGCACGGACCGGGTCAACCCGAACTGGGTCCGGGTCAGTCCTGATGGGCACGGCCCGGCCCGGCGGCCCGGCACGCTGGCGTGCGACGCCAGCCGGCTCGGCCGAATGGCCGCGCTTTTCGGTTATGCGGGGGGGGGGGGGGGGTGCCCCCCATCGTTTGGAATCCGCGGCCCCAATTAAGGTGCCGCTCAGCTGTCCAGCCGGGGGTTTTGACCCCCGGCTCTTCAACTATTTGGCCGGCCTGCCATGGCCGGCCGCTGGTCACCCTGCTCCGCAGTGGCCTTGGTCGTCCGGTGCGGCGCGACGTTGCCGTGCTCTTCCACTGTGGCCCCAATCCGGGCGAGGTGTCTTCGGGTTTCTCCAACGTGGCTCGACGGCATCGTGTCCTTGTTCGTTTCCACGGCGCAGCACGACGACGCCGCACATTCCTTGTCGCACGATAACACGTGGTGCGACGGCACAACGCCATACTCGTTTCAAACCACAAAGAACCAAACACACGGATAAGGGGGGAGGGTCAACCGTGATTGTGTGGTCAGGCCCCCTCTCGTTAATCGATAACATTTGGTCGTATTTTCACAAAGAACGACAAAGTGGTAAACACGAACAAAAATAATTAAAATAACCCCTACCTTGACCGTAGCTAGAATGGGGGTTCGCCGCAGAAAACGACGCCGCGAGGTGAAGCTCTGTATGTTGACGGAGAACGCCCGAGGAGGAAGTGGCATCGACTTTTCTTTGACACGAGATGAAGATCGAAAGAGGGTGCGTCGTCGATCTTTAGAAAAAGGGGTCACACACCGGCTGCAGAGAGGTGATGTGACGACACGTCGATTTCTTCTTATGGTGACAACGTTCTTCAACGAAGTCATGGTGTTCTTCGTGATGAAGATGAAAATAGCCAAGAGCTCTCTCCTCAATTGTCCACACACAACATCCAACCAAAATATAATAAGGCTCATCCATATTTTATTAACTCATGCCACAATTCAAAAATTAAAAACTTAATTTAATAAATTGAATTGGTCTGTTTCCATACTTAAAGAGAGGAGAGGAAAAGTCACCCAAATAAAGGGAAGTTGAAAAGTTAAAAGAGTTACACAACTTCAGTGGTGGGGTTATGAGGAGTTAGAGAGTTAAGGAAATTGAAAATGGGGGGGCTCGTGTGGGCCCCCCATCACCTTTAATCCACTCCAGAGAAACTACCAATCAGTGGGTCCCACCCTAACACCTACACTTAGGTTCTACCTCATGGAGAAGAGAAATAAAATTCTTAATGAAATTTTATTTCACTCACACTTAATCCACAAAATTAAACAACTCATATCGAGCAAACACAACTCCAGAAAAGGCTTTCCTAAGTAATTACCGGTGCTGCGGTTCCATCGGTGACCTTGGAATTTGATTCCGAGCACCGGTTCAAAAGATATGAATTCCCTCTCGTTCGTTCACTGAACGTACCCGAGCTAAACTTCGGATAGAAATTACGGGCACACCGGGCCTCGGAATCAAGTGGCGTCAGAAACTACGTTCTTGTAAAATCCCAAAGAAAATTAAGAAAAAATTTCCCTTGATTTTTATGGGTCTTTACATGCCACTCAATCCCATCTTAGTTATTGAAATCTTTGATGGTTGGGGAATCTATTTCATGGGTCCCTTCCCAAAATCTAGGGTATATTTATACATTCTTTTATCTATCGACTATGTCTCAAAATGGTTTGAGGATATTCCTACAAAATCTAATGATCACTAAAATGTGATTAGATATCTCAATGAAAACATACACTCAAGATTTGTAATTCCTAGGGATATCATTTGTGATCGTGGACCTCATTTTGGCAATCGTCCATTATTAGAACTCATGGAAAAGTGTGGAATTTCTCACAAAGTGTCATCTTCATACCACCCACAAACCAAGGGTCATGCTGAGTTAGCCAACCAATATATCAAAAAAATTCATCAGAAATCAATTAACCCATCTCGGAATGATTGGTTAAACAAACTGTTAGATGCTCTTTGGGACAATCGAACTGCATTTAAAACCATTTTAGGAATGTCCCCATATAGGTTGGTTTATGGTAAATCATGTCATTTTCTAGTGTAAATTGAACAGAAGGCCTTTTGGGAAATTTTGAAAATGAATTTTTTCCTCTCATTGGTCAAAACAAAAAGGAAAATAGATCACATTGATGTCGAGGAACATAGGATGGATTATTATGATAATTCAAGGATCAATAAAGCTAAAGTACATTCCATCAAATCTATAAATATTAATGAAAAATACATTGTACTAGGTAATCCAATTCTTTTTTATAGTTATAAACTTCATCTACACCTGGGAGAGTTGAGGTCTAAATGGTCAGGCCTATACATAGTGCATAAGTTTTACCCCCATGGGGCTATAGAGTTTCAAGATCCCACCAATGGTCAAACAATTAAAGATAAAGTCAATAGTTTCAAACCATTCATTGAACCACAAAAAATATATGAAGTTATTGGAGGATTGTGTTAACCATCCTTATATGAGGAAAATACATAAAAAATTAGTTGTTTATGTCAAGGTAGCGACGTTAAAAAAAGAGATGCATTGGAGGCAACTCATGGTTTTCATGTTTTATATTATTTAATTAGAACTTAATATTGTTGAATTGTTCTTATTTAATTATTAAGGATTGGTATGAAAGGGGAGCCCCATATTTATCTGTGTCATGTGGTGTGATCCCTGAGTAATACCATACACATAAAATTAAGAGAAGACAATGTATCATCAGGTTTTTTTATATCTATGTGTTTGAATGTTGAAGGAAAAATAAAAAAAATACATCGATTGTTGACCTTTTTTTCGTTTGTGAGTAAGGATTGCTATGAAATGGTAGCTCCATATTTATCAGTGTTAGGAAGTGTGATCCCTGAGTAATACCTTACCCATGAATTTAAAAGAAGATAATGTATCATTAGTTTGATTAAAAAAGTATGGACAAGTATAAAAATTATGAAACATTGAATTAAATAAATCATTGTGTTGTTTTTTTGTCTGGTTTGTTCTTCTTTGTATGGTTTAGGGACTATTTAGGGTGATACATGTTCAATCAAAAGGGTACCTGCATCCCCCTAGAGATCCAAGGAGTAATCAGGAGCATAATGAACTTCAACTTCAAAAACCACGAGAATTCATTCCATGTTTCTCATTTTCAATTTCCTCTTTGATCTCCTATCCTACCCCACTTATAACATTTCTATTCATTAACCACTGGGGACATTGTTATTCTATGTTGGGGGGGAGATAAAATAAAGGTTTTAATCATGTGTGAAAAAAAAATGTGCGGATGGAAAAATTTCATTAACATTGAACATGATAACACAAATTTCAAACTCTAAAATTGGATATCAAATAAATTTGAATGCCTTGATTGTGATTTTAATGAATGTATAAGTTCATGTTCATATATTTGGGAAAGTGTGGTTGTCCGATGTAATTTTTTCTCAATTTTTATTTTCATCCAATTATTTCAAAAAACACAATGCACATCTTTTAGATTATGTTGTATCATTTTGAATTCTTTGGGTCCATAATAAATGGCATAATGATTATGATCATTTTAATTTTAACATGTGTATTAAAAAAAATTGTGTATAGGGAAATGAATTGACCTAATGTGTGGCTTTTGGCACTTGGTGATCGTGACTCCATAGTTGTCGAGCCCGGAGTCGGGAATTTTATCTCTATTTGTGGTAATTTGAGTTTGTTTTTGATTAAGATAACTCGAGATGATTCCCGAGTATGTGAGCTTCACTTGGATCACTATGGACTTTGAGCCTAGGATTCATTGGCAAAGTATTTCTACATGGGTCGACTTGATTGTGTTCAATTTCAATTACCATGGAAAAATTGTAAAAATAAAATCAAAGAATAAAAGAAAATAATAAATAAAAAATGTGTACTCATATTAATATTATAATTTGATTTCTTTTAGTTCTTCCATATTTTCTCCCTCTAATAAAAATGAACCCCCTTGCCTATTGTGACTAACAACACATTATCTTGCTTAATAGAATTTGGATGAAATATGATGATTAATTTGAACAAAGGAATGGTATTTGGCTTGGGATAAACATATAGTCCTAGAATGTTTCAAATGATTTTTGTGGGTTTCTTTTTTTTTGGTATAAGGTCTTTGGGTGATCAATGTGTATTAGAATGTTTTTGGATACGAGAATTCAAATTTCCAATTTCTGAGAAATATTTTACTCAAGACTAGAAAAACTCAAGTTAGGGGTATGATTAGCCCCTAAAAGAAGATAATATTCATAGTTTATAATATAATATGCATGTTCAGTATTAATCATATACACCATTATTAGTGAATTTTACACATTTAACATTATTTCACATTATGATTGTAATTCCTTTTTAAAATGCACTATTACATGGTACCTTCTTGAACATATTATAAAACACATGATGGTAATTATTTTATGTTTATATTTTATTTTCAGGTATCCAATGACATAATAAACAATTAATTATTTTGAAGAACATGGAGATTCAATTTGGAAGACCACCAAATTAGGATTTGAAACAACCACATTCCGGGCGAATTGATTTGGACATCAACCCAATAAAAGTACTGTAGAAGACAGAATTGATTCCCAATGATTATAAAATATTATATTAACATATAGGATATAAATGTTAACATTTAATTTAACATTTGACCATGATAATTCGTATTTTATAATGGTTTCCTAGGCGGACCAATTTGATGATGAAATTTTGGGCCAGATTATGAGGCCTAGAAAAACAGCCCACCATTTAAATCGTATCTCACGAACCACATAGTAAATTTGGATGATATTTTATAGGACGTTATAGGAAATACGGGGATATATTTAATACTTCAATGTACCACACTAATTAGTTCATCTAGAAGGTCCTTTCGGCGTGTATTTCTGATGGATTCAAGCTGGATGCCATTTCGGAGGAAGAGTGGAAAAGTCACATATCAACTAATTATCCACCCACCTTTCCCCACCACAATTAATTAATGGGACATGGGATGATAGGTTATTATCCAATGACTTCAAAAATTATTATTTAAGGTAGTATTGGTGGAGGATTTGATGAATCTTGGAGCTATGTTTTCATTGTAATGTTATTATGCCAATTTGTCTTTGTAAGGTTCTTCATTCTCATGTATGTTTTTCATATCACCTTAGTTTTCAATAAATGTTCTTGTTATTCTATTATTACGTTCTTATTAATACCACCTTTATACCTTTTCCTCAAGGTGTGAACTTTTTCACACCAAAACTTGTGATTTTGTTCACACAATGGTGGAGTGTCCATTATTTTGTGGTTTTTACTTCTTCAATTCCACCCTTGTGAGTCTATCTCCTGCTTCCGTTGAATAAAATTCATCAATATAGGGCTACATATTTTATTTAAGATCCAAGGGGGTGTAGAGTCTATGGATTGGATGTTATTTATCACTCAATAAAGGTTATTAATTTCTTTTATTTGAGTTTCTTTTATTCAATGTTTTTTTCTCTTCCTCTTCCTTATTGAATTTATTCACCCCACTTTTATGTTCTAAGTAGATCATATACCTAGGAGTGCTCATGAAAATTATCCAACATGTGTATATATTATTAGGACGTATTTTTTAAGGTTCTTATTCAATAGGTGATGAGGTTAGTTTTAATTCATTGTATGAATCCTTCTCTAGAAAACGAAATTGAAATTGTAAAAGAAAAAAATAATTCATCCAATCCACCATGAGCAATAACCATAGATATACTCATTTTCTCATAATTTGAATTCACATAGATCTTTTATTTCACTTTAAAACCCATCTAAAATCAACCAATGTTTTCCAATTCATATCCAAAAATACAACCCCTTTTATTGATTTTATAAAGGTTCTTCATAGGTCTATGAGGATTCGACAACACAAGCTACACTACTTGCGACCGCTTAAACCATAGAACATGGGTAAATTTGGGTGAAACTAGGAATCAACATCTATCACTAATGAATAATAAAACTAGTGGAACACAAGACCATATGTGATAAAAAATAATTCAGTATAATCCAATATCTTCCAATTAATCACCTAGGAACCCATGACCAATCTTCAATGGAGTTGATAAAAAAACATGCATGAGGAATCATATTCATCATATGCATAAATGAATAAATCCAAGTAACATCCAACAACATAAAAAAACATTATGTTTTCACAATAGTATTTCATCACAAAAAATCATAAGTGTAATCAAATAGTTCCCATATTTATAAAAACATATATATTTCAATTTCCAAATGATACATCTTTAAATATATATTTGAGGTACTATGAATCCCATATATAATTTAAAACATACATACTAAAAATAATCATGGAATATAAAATAGGTGATGTCATTATCATTTTGAAACATTTCATCAAAAGAAGGACTTCCTTCAATAAAAACATAAAAAGATGATTAATACTTGCATATATAACAAAATACCTATGAAAAAAAACGTTGGCTTTAAATAGAATGATTAGAATTATAAAATCTCTTAATTTTAAAACTATTAAATTTCAATCAATAGAAAATAAGTTTTTTTCCATGAATGGGATTCACATTTAAATTTTTCAAATGTCATTTAAACAGTATTAATAATAATACATTAATTAAAAATTAATTTAATAATCATCCAAAAATCAATTAATTTAAAAAATCATTAATTATAAAAGAAACACCTACTAAGATCATTCATATATGGATATAAATAGATATGAATGAAGAGAATATGATCAATGGAGTAATACACACTCCCAATGATGAAAATATATAATAAGGTAAAAATAAAATTTCATGGATGGTTCAAAATTCAATCCAATATAAATAATAGGAAGAAATGATGTGGGATGGGGAGGGAAATAGAATATATGACTTTAACAAAATAGCCAATGACTAAAAAAAGATTTACAAAATGGAGGGGGATGAAAATGAGAACCACCCAACCACACATTATACACTTCATGTCTTGGAAAACTATGGGCTAACTATAAAAAATGGTTGTGTAAATATATCAAGATGCCCTACAAAGATGTCACATAGATTACTCTAACCATGTGAATGTTTCATGATAAATAAATACTATGGAATGGTAACCTAATAAAACTTCTCTAACATTATTTCCTATTAAAAAATATTTACTATACAAGTCTATAAATGTACAAAAAATTATCTATGTTAGTGCATCATGCAAGGTTTACCATATACCCAGTTACCAAAACCACTCACTAAAGTTGGAATCTATAATGAAATCATCATGGTTTTAAATCATTAGTATTTATCATGTGAAAAATATACTACTATAAAAAACAATGAAAATTATTTATTTAAAATTTTATGTTTCATAAAAACCTATGTCAAACAAAAATTATCTAAAATAAATTCAACAATACACTCATGGGGTATTGAGGTTTGACATCACATGAATGAATTGGAGTAATTAAATTAATAGTTTCAAATAAATACAATTATAATATTTCAACATAGGGATTCCAATAATAGGATCATGGAGTTGTAGGATAATGGATTCGAAAATCCCTACCTAACATACTATATTTGAATAATTTTATAGTTTTAGTTCTAATTTATGGTTATGGAATAATAGAACATTTCAACAAGAATATCAATGTGAAAAAGTATTCTACTTTAATGGATAATGATATTTTTATTCAAACAAATAGTGGAAAGATAATAAATAAAATTTATCATGTTATAGGTTATAGTAATCAATAAATAAAATAAAAAACTGATTTTAATTAATATGTTGTATTAAAAAGAAATCATCATAACACTGTGATATTTCATTACACTGACATATTCATTACCAAAACATATTTTAATGGTTTTCAAGGTTATTTAATTCTTTGGACTACTATAGTCAAATTCATAATATGTTTTTTGTATTATTTTCCACGGTTTAGACACATCATATATTTTGTGATGGGGAGAATGATACCAACAATAGGTTTGTGGGGATTTAGAATTTTTTGCTCTTTTAGGATAAAATTTATTTCTAAAATACTAAAAATAAAATATTATCACATTGATTCGTACAAATTAACATAAAATATAAAATATCTTTAAATGTGGAAAGATATATTTTTTAAAATTATATTTTCATTATGATATACTAGATTAAATTGGAAGAGGGAACTTCATTATTGATCATTTCTTAAATTTATTAAAAAACGTAAATTAATCTTCAATATCCTGGATTATATAGATAACTAATTATCCATTTACATAATATAATGGCTTTTTAAAGATATTTTTTTCATATAGATTATTAGATAAATAGTGTGGATGAACATCTCAAGAATCATTCAAATAGGCTCTAGTACATATATATGAGTCATGGTAAACATAGTTTCATAACCCTAAAGACAAATAAGATGAAATTTATTTGTGTAAATATATATGATAAACATTACCTCAATATTTCCATTAAAATATCATTCAATGTTACAAATTTTATCGATGTAGTGTTTTGAAAATGTAACACCATTAGTACTTAGGATTTGATTGAATAATTTAAATTTCAATGATGTAATTTTTTATGTGAAAGTCCATGTAAATAATGAGTTGTATTTAACACAATGTTATGAATTATATATATTCTACACCTACTTAGCTTCTATTAAAGAGAACATTGGATCATAAAAAACACGATATATTATTAATTAAGTTTTACAAATATTACTGTTATAACCCATCCATTAATTTTTTGACATGATTTGTAATAAATAATATTACAATATATTGTATAATATTTTTATATAAATAAAACACAAAGATAATAAAATAAAAAAAATTTGTTATGTCATTAAATATTCCAAGAATAATATTTTCAAAAAAAATATTTTTTTTGAGAACAATAAAAAATAATCTTTTTAATGGTTGAGAGATTTAATTCGATAAAATACAAATTTTATTCTAATTCATAATTTTAAAATACGTTTTGGGTGAATGTTTACTGTTTTTATAAAATCATCCATTTTTTGATGACTAATGAAAAAAAATAACTTTATTTGAAAAATACATGTCTTAAAACCTAATGTATGGGGTCTTTGAAATAGGTGTAACATAATTTATGAGTTATATTCTGAACATAACATCATGATTTAGTGTAATACAAGGAAATTAATCATCAATTAAATTAAAAAACTTCTAGGAAATTAAAATTTCTACGATGATTAGTTTTATCCCAGCCATCTTTGATAAAAACCCCCTCAGAATAAGAAAATTGACTCATACGGTTGATTTCATTTCAATAAGAGGTTAATAAATTTTATCACACTAATAAATGATCATAGTTTTGTTCAGAATATAAAACAAGTCATCCATTACTCAATAATTGACGTTTTATATATGTTTATAATATCTATGAAGTCCTATGATAACATAAAATACAACAATAGAGAGAATATAAATATTATTAAGAACATTATTCCAAAAAAAATAAACCAGATAACTGATGTGGTCATAGTAATATGATGATTTTTCAATAAAAACCAATATATATTCAATTAGGGTATATTGTAATTCCATAATAAGAGTGGGTTGAACCAGTATAAAATAATATATTAGAAATTGTAGACCATCACAACAAAATAATTATCTTTTTAATCAATGGATATATTGTTTTTTGTAAAAAACATTTTGGTAAAATGTTTTACCAAAAAAATATTTTAATGTCACTATAATGTTGATAAAAAATATGTCACTAAATATTATTGTTACAGATAAAATAGTATTGTTACTACTATAATAACACCAAAAGGTAATATATACGTTGGTCCAAATCATTAACATAGGATTGATACGACAAATATATCTTTTATTAATAATATTTCCAACAAAAATTATAATTTTATAAAATTAAATTAATTTATTATTATAAAAGTTTTATTTCTATTATATTTTAATATTAGTTTTATTAATTTATTATATATAACAAATCCATAATAATTATTAATGTGATGAATATCCCCACACATTCTTAAACATATAAATTTATATCAATAAATGGTTTGTATAGATTTATAAGACCATAAATAATCCATGATCCATCTATGAAATTGTCACCATCGTCCCCCAACCTACCATTTCATCTCTTAACTATAATCATCTATTACATATCACGATAAGAAGAATAATTACATCCTCGAGAAATTGTTCATCACCACCCATGTAGGACCCTAGAAGAAATAAACCATGTAAATTCAATTTCTATTTAAAAAACTCGAGTTGATGTTATTCCACACTATTCAAATCAAAGATCCATAGAAAACACAATAAAAAAGAATACCCAAAAAAATCTACACGAATTGAAAACATAAAATTAATAACTAATTAAAAATTAAAGAAATATATTAAACAAACTGTGTAGAATGAATGTATACTGGAAAAAACAATAACTCCCTTAAAAAGTATATCTCTTTACTCCAGGTAGAGTCAACAGAACCATCCACCATTATCATTAAAGAAAAAACATATTTTCTTACTTAAATAATCTTTTGAAATATTTTATTTATAAATAATAATTAAAAAAATAGTATTATCATAAATTAATGCAAAAATGTGTTAAATTAATGGGTAAAGAAAAATTAGAGAGATCAAACATTTAGAAACTGATTTATGGAAGCGTTTTTCTTATTTGAGGATGGAGACTTCTAATAGTAATTGGCTGTTTAACATGAACTAGAATGATAATAAATGGAACTAGTCAATAATCATTGCAATCAAATCAATAATGCTTAAAATATTACCTACCCTAAAATCATCATTATTATCTATAATTTTCCATAAATAGGAGGCTCGACTATAGTATTAGCACCAGTTGTTATTTAAGATATAAATATACACCAACAAAAAATAGAAATGATTTTTTGGCGCAAGGTGCTCTTGAAGTTTTAAATGGTGAAGGTAAAAAAATTATTTTAATGAAAAATTATAATCATTAATCACTTGTAAAGATGTGTTTATAGAGAAACCCATATTGATACAATTTAATATCAACATAAAATTAAAATAAAATTAACAACAAATAATGTATCCCTCATGTTAGAAAACAACTCTAATACCAACAACTCATAAAAAGGATTCAATGACCAAATCTTATCAAAAACATAAAAAATACAAGAACAAAATTAAAGCATTAGAAAGACTCTATCAACACACATAAATAAATATGAATGTTTAAAGAACAAAGAAACTAGCATGAAAATAAATACATATCCAACAAAAATATTTTACAATTTACACTTCACTGATTTAAACAACATGAAAAATGAGTGTTAAATGCAGAATACATTTTAACTGTATAATCTCTAAAACATACATGAAAACAATGATAATAGATTACTCTCATGAAAATTACATATTTCATAAAATCACTAGATTTATGTACTTCCATTTTTTTGAATCCATTATTATCTTCCCCATTACCATTTCCTAATATTAAATTGGGCTGGTCCATACAATGCCCACAAGAAGAACATAATTGAAATATTTAATTTCATAAAAATGATTATTAAAATATTTATTATAAAAGTTCATGCAATGAAAAAATGAACATTCAAACTCCAGAAAATTAACACAACCATAAGAATAAATTTTGAAACAAATTATAAATTCTTTTTTCAAATCAATTGAGCACAGAATATAACAAAATAGAATATATAATGTTTAAACCCCACAACAACAAATAAAATAATTTAAGGGTAGTATTTCATGTTGTAGTTATAACTCATTCAATTATAGAAAAATAAGATGTACATTTGTAAATTTATAATCATTTTAATATTTTTTTACGAGAACATTGAGACAATAAAGAGATCATGAATTGAAATTTTTCACGGTTAGAAAATTCTACGGATTTTAATTTCTCTATATTGCTTATTATTTGTAGATGAAATTAATTGATCCCCTGGAATGGAAAAAAGATGATATGAGTATATTGAAAATTCTTAGTGGATTTTTGTATCAGAATCAACTTCAAACTCATTACATTTATGTCTATACATACATATATGCATAGTGACAAATTGTAGTTACCTTTGGACCAACTCATCATATTAGATACAGAACCCCAATGGGTCATATAAGGATGATTTATTAATTGGAATGGACTACATATATGAATATATTTTCAGTGCTTCTCAAGATTAGTTATTAATAATTTCAAATACTCTAATGATCCATAAAAATCATTCCATAATGCTACCCCTTGAATGGGTCATGTGAATAGATTTATCTATGGATGGTCAGTCAGTTTCTTATAGTGGAATTTATAGTGTATGCACTATCCTCAACCGTAATTATCCCACTAAAATTGATGAAAATTTATCGGTATCTAAAATTCAAATTGGTTATAAGGGTTATGCTTTATGATACCAATACGTTCTTATTGAATAAACCATCCTTATAACTAGATCCAGTGATAAGACATGTTTATTATGGGATATTACTTCTAGTCTAATATCATCTATTTGTAGTGGAGAATTTCAATCTAGACACCTGATGTTGTTTGGTGTTTATATATTATGTCTAGTTGAATTATTCATGAATATTATCAGCAACGTGGAGATATTAACACCACCTATTTCACCTCCATTTCATTCTCAATATCAAAGATTCTTTTTCTGGGATTCTAATATTGTTATTGTTATTTGTGGGATTTTATACTCTCAAATATGTTATTGGACGTTAGATTTATCGAAAACGCATACATTAGCCACAAAATTTATTTAGGGTTTTCGAGTAAAGGAAGTGCCTTATTTACAGGAAGCTAGGAATTAAGTATTACAGTTTGGGAATTTGGATGAAACAGAAGTTCATTTTATACCTGATTAACAATAGAAAATTTCTACTTTCCATAATTCCCAGGTCGTTTTTTTGTATTATATTGAATCATACTTCTTTCATCGCATGGGTCCCTTCTATTACATATTTATTTTCAATCTATTTGGAAAAATATGCATACCATTTTTAATGGAAGGATGAGTTTTTTAGCCAATTATCATGACATATTTAAATTCATTAAAACTACATTCTTCATGTTCTAGTGCACCACCCCACTATTTTAGGTATTTCTGATGTATTGTTTGTCTGTTTATTTTTGTAATGTTAATATTAATTTGTTTTTGTTCTAGAATCACTTACATAATAATATAAAATAAAAATATTTTATTGATTATATCCAAAAAGCATCGATTCATCATGTATGAAATATTTTATAATATATAGATTATATAAAATAATATTTTTATTGTGATCTATTATGTGTGGGTTTTAGTGTACAAGATTTTTCCCATTGAATATCCAATCTAATTTTTAACAAAAATACCATGGAAAATACATTTCAATACTACACTAGTATGCCTTTATAATAAACACTCAACATGTTTTACATGAAATTAAGTAGTTTTGTAATAAAGAAATAGTAAATAAATAGTTCCATGAATATTTGAATGAAAATATTAAGAACTAACATAGAACCACAATAACCAAGGTGGTTCCAACATATAAAAAATTAATGTGCAATTCGAATCCAAATAAATTAAATTGAAGAAAGTACTTTTCTAGAATGAGACGGTGTTATCCTCTAGAAAATCATGAACCATCCATCATTATGTTTTTAAATATCAATAAAAGAAATAGTTTTATTTAATGTACCATTAATAGAAACAAAATTGCCATTGGATGAAATCATTTGAGTTCAACATTAAAAAATGTTGAAATTCTAACACTACTCAGGGATGGGAGAATTTCCTTCCTGACCTAGCAGTTCATCTG
Source organism: Viscum album (assembly GCA_963277665.1). NCBI lineage: Eukaryota > Viridiplantae > Streptophyta > Magnoliopsida > Santalales > Viscaceae > Viscum > Viscum album. The sequence goes on along the minus strand of OY728147.1, from coordinate 558,352,211 downwards.
AAGATGAAAACAAAATAAACCCATAGTGAAGATAGTATTTGTGATATTGCTTCAGAAAAAGGATACAAATAGGTAAATCAAAACCGATTAATATTAATTCGACATACCCCAAATCCACATAGAGATATGGAATATCAAAACAATTTTGTGGTAAATCCTAAAGGATGGTGAATAAACCTAAAACTGAAAATATGAAAGGAAACCAAAACAACACTAAAATAACTATATGAGACTGAACAAATATACTGTAAAAAGAAGAATAAAAATGACACTAAATGTGAGTGAAGAAAGAACTGATGTTGTAGTGTGCTTCCTGCAAGGATATGTGCAATGACATGTGAGGTGGGATGATGTTAGGAGAGTTTGTGGTTGGGAATGGTAGGATGTGAGGCAGGGTGGCATGAGGCAAGTAAAAACACATGACCTAGGTTGTTTGGTGATAGCATTAATGAAAATTATAAAATTAGAATAGAGATGTTTTCAGAAAAAGTATTTTATTGTTTATTAAATAAAAAATATGGGAAAATAAAAAAATTGTTATTATTTAAATAAAGTTGAATAAACAATATTTAATATTATAAAATCATATAATATTTTTGAGAATGTATAAAATTAAAATCATTTGTGATATGAAATTAATTAAACCATAGGAAATAGAAATTTGCTTTGGCCTAATATATATATATTGTCAATGTTTCAATTAATTGGTTATTTCTAAAATATTTTATTTATTAAATTGTTATTGGTATAATTTTTTATTGACTCCAATAGATATTTTGTTAATTGTAATTTTTAATAAAAAAATTGTTACCAAATAAAATATTGTTAATAGTATTATAATTAAAAATATTCAACAGTTTATAAATATTATGTTGGTATTGAACAATAAATAACAAAAGATATAGTTATTGGTAAAAATTAGTTCTATTATTTAACATTAATACTAATGAAACCTAATATATGATGCAAATGAAATTTTCTTTGAAATATATATTATCATTCAATAAATTTTTGTCCATATAGGGAAATTTGAAAATTGTGTATAAAAAAACAACATAAACCTTTTCATTATTGTATACCTAGTCTGAAATACAGATCACCTCATATTCTTCTCTTCCCCTTGTTTTAATATGTAATAATTTCAATCACCATCATTAGTCTTCATATTTGTTCCCTAGTTTGAAAAATTTTCCTATCTTAGAAATTGAAACACTTGAGTTTGGTTGGATTGTTATATGCATCATTGTATCTAATCATATCATTAGTTAACGTGTTCTCATCACATCAACATTAGATTTCCCCAATAACTCCCTTTACAAAATTAAAACATTTTCTTGTCCAATTATGATTTTTTCCACCACGTTTTCTTCAACACATTGAGAATACAAAATGTTTCATTTCATTATCTCTGTGGTCTTTATGGTTTATATTAAATTCGTACATTCATTACTTATCAAAAAATATATATTAATGCGTAACACCAATCTAAATTTCAACCTTGATAGTACATAAAAATATTTCATCATAGCTATTGATGTACTTTATTAATTATTCATTTTAGAGACATGGTTTTATTCAAATAATTAATTGATTCACCTTAATCTTATATTTAATGCAATATAAACATGAATACCACTTAATTCTTGTAAAATATGCCACTTATGTACCAATAGATTCATCCTCATTTAATTTATCTCTAGAAATTAAATCCCTATATTTTTATAAATAATACATATATAGAAATTATAAAAATTAATATCTTAAACTCACCCCCATATATAGAGTAAAATTTTCCATAATTTTTAGAATTCATTATAATTTTCAAATAATTATTTACTTCAACATGAAAATGATAGATAGCCAAAATTAATTCTCACTCTTTAAACTATAAAGAATGAAAATTATTTTTTCCCTACTAATGATCAATGGATTTAGTAGTTATTGGATTACAAGGCCCATTATAAGAATGTCAGTTTTCCTGAATGAAGGACTCAATATAATTTTACTCTATAATTTCCTCTTTTAGAAACTTATCATGATTCATATATTGATTATTTAGTGTTAGAATTGTGATGATATTTGTCATTCCATATCCCATATCATTTGGTTTCTCAACACGATAATCATGGAATTGTTTTTCGAATTAATTAATATTAGGATTCTACCATATTCTATTCATTACTAAAACAAAAAATCATAGTGTGACCAAAAATAATAATAGTTGTAAACCACATAGTCACGAAAAATCATTTATATTATATCATAATCAAGTCATCTTATATTCATTCTATGAAACCATAGGTTATTCATGGATATCATCTATTAAAATAATTTATTATGATTCAGAATGAAAATGTTAATTAAACCAATAATATCCTCTAGGAGTTTAAAACAATGTGAATATTGATATTACACTCACCAGGAAACCAAATTAAGAATGATATATACTCGATTAACATTTTTGTGGATATTACCCTAATGTGCCTTATTCCAAAACCATGTCCTCATTTAATATATCAATAGATATGTTTTTATAGAAAAACTAAACTCTATTATATACCAAAATAGAGTATATTATTTTTTATTGATATTATAGAAGGGTTCTCACCACATTTATTTCATACTAGGTTCCAATGGTGACAAAAAAAATTATATGAAAACGATGTTGGAGACTCATACCTTTCATTCCAATAAATTACAAATTATTAGATGTATATTCATTACATATCATAAAGATCACTTCTAGAATCATATTGGTCAAATATCATATATCACACAGACACTTATGAATATTTCTCACAAGAAATATACATTAAATCTACCTTTGTCCTTCATATAAATCACCCATATAATACATATTAAAAATAATATGTTTCTTCATATCATGGGGAATTGAAACATAACAATGAGTGAAAGAAAATTTTATTATGGGTAAAACATGTTATATTAGTGATCACTAATACATAAATCTTGTTTGTTTAAGGAATAAATCTTGTTTTTTCCAAAGACATGAAAAATAAATGAATAAAATAAAATATTTCATTAGATTATAAAAATGAAAAATTAAATAGTTTTTTAAATACATATAAGAATCATATTTTTTTCTTTTTTAGTAAAGTATCATTTAAATGATTAATAGAATAAATTGGGCACTACAAAAATAGTATTACTAGTCAAAGTTCACATCGAATACTAGTATTAAGATAAAATTAACTTAATGAATGTGGTTCATTTCACATTATAGTTGTATTTATTTCATCATATATACATTTTTACCAATTTAATTATAAGTATTTATAAAGTCTTCCCCAATGATTACATAATGTAAGTAATATCTATATGTATTTCAGAAGATCATTAAATATTCAACATATCATTGACCATGAAAAGGTAATGAGTTTTAATATTATTTCTTCATTGGATAAAATGGGGAAAAATAAGTAGGTTTCATAAATATTTCAACATAAAATAATCTATGGAAAAATTAATGGTTTCATAAATATTTTGTCATCATAAATATAATCAATCCACATAAATAATAATAATTTTATCAGTAGATCATATTCCTACTAAAATAAAAAATATTTTTAAAATATTATCAAAAACATTTTCATATAATATAAACTTGTAAATTTTTAAAATAATCTCAAAATCAATGCATGTCCCTGATGGTGGGAAATGTTTTCATGCTGTATAATAATAAATTGAATAAAAATTCCAATTTTTTTCTGGAAACAATAAAAAACCTCATAAAACAAATTATAAGAAGTTATATTTATAAAAAAAATTAAAAAATTCATTCATTAGTAAAATTGAATTTAAAAAATCGTTATATTATATTATAATCGTCATTAAAAACATTATTATAATATTTTTATTTGGATATATAATGTTTTTGAGTGAAGGGATAATTTAATTATATTTTACATAAAAATATTATGTTAGTATCTTGAGTATATAATTAAAAAATAATAATTTAAATATTTACTCTACAGAAATAACTAGTTTAGAGAAAAAATTTATCTATTTATTTGTAGGTATTTCAATGTATTTTTTTATCTAAAACATAATCTTGAATTTTTTTAATAATCTATGAGGTTGTAACATAAAACCATTACATTGAGTTCGACATGATTAAAATGTTCAATAAAATCCATTAAAATTAATTAATGTATATTATATTTCAATACCTGATTGATGGACATACATATAATATCTTATATTATCCTTTAATATTATTTATACACACATTTATTAATTATTTCATATTAAAACCAATATTTTACACTGTTTACTATTTCAGTCATCATGAGAATTTCAGTTTTGAAGTTATGCACCAATTAATTTAATTGTTTATTCATAATATCTAAAAAATAATAAGGACATAAATTTTAGAAATATTATTTTTTATAATTTTTTTTAGTTATATAATTATTATATATATATATAAGATGGTTTCCATAATTCATGGGGATGATAAACTATATATACTCATGAATAATGTTTTCATTTATCGATAGTGGGAAATAAATAATGGTGAATAATAATTAACATTTGTGTAATCATTATTAGATCCTAAAAATTCTAATATATTCATAAAATTACACATTATTAATATCCATGTATTCTATAAATGAACATAGTATCATATAACTTAGTGAAGGTGGTTGTCCAAATGTATGCATGAGCGACATTATCATTTTTTACTAATGGATTGAATGGTATGAATTTCATGATATTAATATAATTTTAGAATAATAAATATTTCATTAAAATAATATATATATATATATATATATATTAATACATCCTTTATACCCATCCATAAATAATGGTGATGGAAAATTTATTTTATCACAACATGGAGACAGTAAGTCTGAGGTACACACGAGTGATAATTTACAATCCCATTTGATGGGAAAGTTGGTGGATAATGGTGGATTCATAATCATAATAACATTTCACAACATTTATGATATTTGAGTTTTTATTATCTGATAAATACAACTAATTTATAAGAGTTTAAAGAGCATGTTTGAAAAGGGAAAGTGATCGGTTAAGGCAACTACCACTTCATTGAATGAAATCCTCTGGGTCAACTTGTACAGACATTAGGGTTTGTAAATTGTGGAGACAATCATGGATATAAATGATATGATGATAACTTTTACTCAGTTTTCCATAATATATGGATTATTATGGAATAATAAACATAATGAATGAGAGTCTTATTATAAGTGAGAGTGAGGACACCCATGGAATATCATATAAATTTTTTTAACAAATAATGCAATTATAAACTTAAATTAAATCCTAATAGTAATGAATTCAAATAAAATATGGATTTGGAGTAAATAAAAAAATCAAATTATATTTAAAAATGATTTTGTTTTCATTATAATACTTATATGATTTATTCACACCCTCATTAATAATCTTTTTTACTTTTACCGTGACAACGCATTTGGGAAAATAAAAAGGTTTAATGATGATTTCATAAATATACAATAAATTTGATATGGTTTATATGTTCAAAAATAGTCCATATAACCAAATAATGATAATAATTTTATTAATTTTATGTAATATAATACAATATTATTTATTATAAAATATCATTAATGAGATTTTTTGAACTATTCATTTATTCTAATTTAATGAAACCATGAAAATGTAGGAATTCAAATAAAACATTTTCTAATTTTAGGGATATTTATATTGTATATAAATAATTATTGTAACAATATAATTCTATTCAATTGTTTTATTAAAAAATTTAATAACATTTATTTTATTTTGCAATTAAAGCGAAACATTTTTGTTCTAGCATTGATTATGATTTTATGTTTAATATTAAATAACCCAAAATTATATTATAAATAACACTAAAAAATTATTTTTTGTCTTTAAAATAATTGGATGGAACTATTCTTCCTATAATTTTATCCTTATAAAGTCATTTAAAATATATTATATTTAAATAAGCTAAATTTTGTATTTATTCTTTTCAAATGTTAATATAATGTCCATACTAAAATAAATTTTTCTATATGTATGCATATATTAGAGGCTTGAAACAAATTAGAAAACCCTACACATCTATTAGGATATTGTCATCATTGGATAAATTTTAATGTCTTAAACTAATATATTAATCCTATTTATCTTCTTTTACCCATAATATGGTGGAAAAAATAAAATATTTTTATTATTCATATTAATATAAAATATAATGGATCTATTTATGAAAATTTGTCCTCCAAATTCAAAACCTGAAATCAAATATTTATTATCCAATTTATATAATTGGATTTAATTCACATGAACAGATGTTTGAAATATTTGATGAAATAAAATTATTAGACAGATATTCATTTAGGCTGATTCTGGATTTATTCGCTTCAATTGCACAGAAACAAAACTCTACGAATGTTAAAACAATTTATTGAATATATAAAATAGCTCAGTTATGTCTACCACTAAATAAATCCTAAAAATAAATAAAAATCATGTAAACATGTAGGATCGTAGATCAGAACCTGTGACAAGACCCTTACCCCACAAACACTTACCAGGCAACCAAAAATAATGAATAATTTAATTTATTAAGACAAAAACACAATGCACGGATAAAACCAATTTTTTAATAATTAGAATATTTTTACTTAAAAATGATTACATTTTAATTCATAATCAATTTATAAATTTTTTTTCATTTTTTACATGTTTAATCCATTTATTTCTATATTTTTATTTGTTATAATTATACTCAAAAAATTAATGTTTATTATATAGTTTTATATTATATAATTGTTCATTAATACATATGGTTTTGTATTTTTAAAGATATTAAAAAACATCAATTTATTTGAAAAATAAATATTATAATATTTACACAGTTATAGTCACCTCCTAAATGATTTTGTAAAAGTACCTATGTCTATAATGTATTGAACATCGGACCTCCTAATTGTTGAATCATGTGGCTATGTACCAATCAACCGAAAAAATAATGACAAATATATTGTTGGTTATAAGACAATTTTCCATGCAACATGGTCAAATTTTTCCATAATTCAACAAAATGAAATTACATTGGACTATGTTGTGACAAAATATGAACTATATTTGTGTGTGGAGAGACTCTATGATGAACTAAAACCACTTTAGATAATGATATCTGAATAATGTATACCACTCAACTAACACGAAATGTGAAATTTTGTTTATTATATTAATTAATTAATCAATTATAATAATTTTTAAATTTATTATTTATATAATTATTTATTAATTATGATACGTTTTTTTTTACTAATATGTTAATGTATTTATTTTGTTGTAAATTGACATCATAATTATGCATCAAAATAGATTTCAAAACATGATAACACCTATAAGTGGATTTTACATAGTAAGGATGAAAACAATGGTATTTTCTGGTAGGGGCATACGCCTAGATACAAACAGATATGAATTGTGTTGTTCTAGGTGGGAGGTTGAAGGGATCATCCGGGAAATTAAAAATGGTTTGTCTTTGAGTCACATTAGTATATAGTTCATTATATTCAATGTCATTCTCTATCATCAATAGAAATATTGTTCATACAAAAAATTCATTTATGAAGGATACAAAAAACACAAATAAAAGAATGGATTTATTTATGTTTTTTAAATCTCTAATAAATGAAAAAAATGTTAGTTCATTTTTTAACATTGAAAAATTGGGTCTCTTATCTTATATATATATTTGCACTGTTAAATGGCCATTTCATATATTAATATAATTAAAAATACTTTATTAATATAAATTTATTTATATTGAATTCAAAATAATAATAAAAAATTAAATATTATTTATATAATATTTAATATGTATTTACACATAATATATAAGACATGTATGATTTCAATATTGCGATGTCTTGTATTATATTTTAACCAAAACAATGATCATCTATTAGTGTGATAAAAATGATAACCCCTCATGGAAATAAAATGCATAATATGAGCCTATTTTATTATTAAAAGGGGGTGTTTATCAAAGAAGGTTGGGTTAAAACAAAACATATAAGATATTTTCAATACCTAGTATTTTTAAATTTATTTTTTGATGAATTTGATTGTATTACACTAAATCATGATGTTATGTTCTCAATAGAAGTCATTCATTATGTTACAACTATTTCAAAGAACACATATTGAATAGCCCCAATTGAATTTCATTAATTGATGAATACAACCCATGAGACTCATGAATTGTTACTTATTCTACCATGTGTGTCACGTTGGGGTTTAAAAGTATTTTTGGTTAAAAAAAAGATGTATTAGAAAAAATCAAAATTTATTATTGAATTCTAAACATGATAAAAATTAAAAATAACTTTAATATTCCCTATATTAATCCATTATATTATAATCTATTCATAGATTAAAGCAATTCTATGATGAAAAATTATAATGGAAATCATAAATTGATGTTCGAGAAGGAGGATAAACCCAATACATTAATTTTTATACGGTATCTATGATACTAATATATAATTTTATTTTATTTTATCAAACTAATACCAATGTAATCATCATTTATTTAATGAAAATAATCTTTAGGTATTACCTATGACACATCGTGGTAGTCTTATAGAAGACATTATTATATATTCGAAGATAAAGAAAGATCAATAAGTTCACATGAGGATTGTACTAAGGACACTATATAAAGAGAATATGTATGAAAAATTTACAATTATTAAATACTGGGGAATAATGTTTCATTTTAGGATATATAACATAAATTGAGGTTATATTAGTCAATCCATCAAAGGGCAATGTTATTAGATGTTGGCCTTGAAAAAAAAGAATGACATAGATAAAATGTATTTATCATTTGGCTAGAAATTAACTATGCATCGTAGAGAATTTCTCATAATTTTTTTAATATAATCACCATAATAACATGGAATGGATTTATGTACATTTTTATATATAAATGTGATGAAAATTAAAAGGAACTAATGAGAATGTTAGCCAGAAAAAATTTTAATACATTACCATATAGTGGATAAGTGTTTTTTTATTTTTTTAATGCATTAAATAAGATATTGGGATGTTTTTTCATGATTAATTATATAGTGAAAACATATCCCATGCGACAATTGATAGATCATGCAGAAAATTATCCAACTCGTTATTTTTTGTTGAATTTTCTAATATCATCATTATATATTTATACAAACTACCACTATGAGGAAATTCATGATATATCTACGAATAAGTAAATTTCAATAATCATATTCATACAAAATGAGGTCAATATGATCTATAGAATATGGTTGGAGCATATTATTTATTATGATTTCTCAATTCATTAGACCATCAAAATTTGAACATGGCGATCAACGCTTTTATAAAAACATAATCTCCTAAATTATCCATGACAAGGATAAAAAAATATTAAAGATTTATATGTATCTATATTGTGGTTCTAGTAATTATTAATGAATGGTATAAATATTATATTTATTTAATATCTCTTCAACCGTCTATCCTTGTGAGTATTAAAGAGGTTCATAAGGAAAAACTATAAATACCAAAGAATGTATGCTGTTTTCATTAATTTGAAATTTATTATGATGAAATAATATACATTATGAACCATGTATGTGTTCATTAAATAACATATTTAATGCATATTTATTGTATGATGCTCATAGTTCATCATTATTTATTCATATTGGAAGTATGAAGTTGTATGTAGATCGTAATAAGGATTTATGGTGGTACATTATTAAAATAGATATTGAAGAGTATATATCACGATTCATGACCAGTACTCAATATTATTATGAGATACAAAAGTATTTGATGATTGTACAGTCATTACCCGCAATAAAGGGAAAATTGTTAAACATCACAATTGATTTTTTTCAATTGGACACCCCAAAATGACAAAAGGATATAATGTTAATTGGGTTTATGTTGATCACCATTATATGTCAAAAAACGTTATTTTTTCAGATAATACTTATCTCTTGATCATCATAGTGGGATATAATTTTTGAATGTAGTATGGTTTCATCTAGTACCATATCCTATTGTATCTGATTGCGATCAGAGTATTACTTCAATGATATAGAAAATTCCTATGAAAAATATGTGTACAGATTTTGATTCAGAACTACGTACCATCCACGATAAGATGTTCCATCTAAGGGGAGAAGTCAAAATCTAGAGGAATTTTTTTCATCATGTTTTTTTGTTTCATTGGTTATTGGGATAAAGTCCTTCAACTGTTTGAGTTTCCATTGATTAATATCAATCACTCAAGCATTCATAAGGCTCGTTATAAATCACACTATAGAATGAAGTGTATATGGAAAACATGTTTGGATGTAGTTAGAAAAATAACGATATTATGACCTAAACTAGATAAAAAAATAATATAGAAGGTAACATCTATTCAACATAACATCGTGATAGCTCATAGTCAATATAATAGTTATATAGATAATTTCCTAGAATATATATAGTAAAAAGTTATTTATAAGGAGATTCAATGAAATTCTATAAGGAATATTGAAATTATATTTGTTCTAAAAGGAATTTTGAGACATCTAAATATTTTACCCTTCTAGATCCTTGATTTAGTAGTGAAAATAGAGTATTGGTTGATAATTCAACCAATACATTATAATGTTCTTGATCTATTTCATGTTTCTCTACAGTGTTATTTCACAACCAATATAACCCATGTAATAAAAAAAATGATTATACCATTACAACTTGATATATCATATACAGATCAATACGTAAAAACGAAGAACCATGGATATATTTTTCTGTAGAATAAGATGACTGAAATGGTTAGTGTTTTTTAGAGGAATCTTAGATTATAATAAGATACATTAGAACCTAAGTATTTAATGAATTATACATTTCACATTTTCTATATATATATATGTGAAAAAATATATAGGATGTAATTTTTTATTTGGGAGGTAGATTGAGAAATCGTTATATTTTATAATATATTTTACTTTATATAAATTTATTTCTTCTACATCTTGTAATACACGCAGAATTAAGTCTATGTGAACTATAATATAATTTACAATTATAAACTATCCATTATATTATAAGGTATTAATAGTAACAAATATATTTTTAAAAACAAAATTTTTTAAACATGAATAAAATAAAATCATATATTCTCAATTGATTATAAATAAAAATGATATTATTTTTATATAAAAGATATGTTATTTTGATAAATAGTTTCTATTTGCGAACTGTGTTTTTATCATAATAAAATAAATAAATTCCTATTATTTAATTTTTATTATTAAATTATTTATACTATATATTCAATAAAAAAGATTAACATTCATCTAATATTTCATTCTCACAATGAGCTAATACTAAAACCCATGTTATGTGTGACAAAATATTCTTGAAAAATAGTTTTAACGACCCAAATCTGGAGACACTCAACTGGTGGCTCGTACCCAGTTAACCAAATGACCTCAAGCGCATTTCCCCAAATGACAGTGGTTGCCGACTAGCAGCGAGGGCCCAGGTGAGTCATTGGGGAAACTATATCCTCATTTGGTAAAGTATACATGGAAAAGGAATTAACAGTTAATAGTGGAAGCAGTAAATAACATATAATTACTGAAACTAATCATCAGAAGAAATGAATATATGGTAATGATGACAATCATATAGTAGGTAAAGGTATGTAAGGAAAGCAGCAAACACAACAACGTGCTGACATTGAACTGAGAAAAAAAGTACGAATTGTAAATAGTAACTCTAGCAGCATCGCAATCCTACGCTAAGTCTTATTCTTTATAGATCCAATCATCCATCATGAACTTGAAGTAGAAGGGCCACAATCCCTATCCACACCTATGGCCATATAACGTGTTTGGGCCAAAAAGGAGGACCCAAACATGGTGTGATACTAATCCCAGTATGCAACCACCACATGATATGTGCCCTACTATCAGTGAGTAATATAGAATAAGTAATGAAATTAAATGTAATAATGAACTGGGAGTACAAAATTAAACAATCCTACCAATTACCATTCACATTCATATAAAAATTAATTAATTCATTTAATTAAACAATCAAGGAATACTACAAAGCTCTCTATTCTAAGATAAATAGGTAACACAACAGGCATTGAAAGACTACCTATACAAACAAGCAGGAAAATAGATCCAAGCTTGTACTTTGTATTTGTAGAATTATCTAAACCAACCACAAAATACACATTCACACTGACTATCTGGGTGGCTCAAACTAGGAGACCCCTATAGTCAAGTAAACATTCAAAGGCATGGATACTCTGGGAAGAACTAACGTCGAATTCTTGTTGGTCTTGAAAAGATAGTTACTGACTCTATGAGGAAGCTCATACGTCTACTTCCTCCTGTGGTCTCGATACTTGCGTAAACTAATAAAATTCATAGGAATCACATTGTCCAATTCTTCTAGGTCCTGAATATGAAACTAATCCCAACAGACCCCACTAGGGATAAACTTAACATCAATTCTCTATTTGGTTTCCCGCACTAGGTTCTCACAACACTGAGTAGTCAAACCGTGCATAATCGACCATGAGAAACCCTAATTATGTTTATGAATTACATGGATAAAAGGTAAAATGAATCAAAAAAATTAAAACAGCATGAAACACTTGCTATCAGTTATAACAAGCAAACTAGAAATTTCAAAAGGGTTGGCCCTGTAGGAAAACTATGCCAAATGGTGACAAACAACCAAACAGGGATAACACCGATGGGGTGATCCTGAAACATGAAAACATAAATATATTATAATCACATAACCTTAATCTAACAAGAAATATAAGGTAATTAAACAATAGGACCAAAATCCCTATATTGGGATACCTGAAACATGGGAATCTGACACTTTTGCACAAAAACTCAAAGACATTCAACGTAACGCAACAAACCACCTACCTCGATCATAGGTGGTCAGAATACTTGAACCTCAGTCCCTCAATTGGCCTAGAATGGAGTAGACCATCAAAAAAGTCTAAAACGTTCAACCAACAATAACTCTCATAAGAGAAAGGATTTGGAAATGTGGCCAATGAAAAATGATGAACTCGCCGTTGAAATTATATTGCAACCGACGGTATTAGATTTGGATAACCAGTGACGGATTGGCGGCATGGAGATGATTTGGCCTCCTTGGAAACTCTGGACCGAATTAGGCGTAGAAGAAGACGGAAAAAAGGATTACACACGACCCCGATCGGTTTAATGAAATAAAAATAAATTACACGGCGTGCACTTGCCTTTTCTGTAGTTCACATTAGGCAGCCTCCAAGTAACCCTTACATGGCTGTGTGTGTTTCCATGACATGACCAGCACACAACTTCATGTGGCATCGTAGTACACGGCGTGTACTCATAAAGTACACAACGTGAACTCTGAAAATTTCCAGATTTTCCTCTTTTTCTCCAAAAATACCAGAAATGGAAAAATATACCTAAAAAGAAGATATGGGTTGTTAAAAGGAAAATAGATCACATTGAAGTCGAGGAGAATAGGATGGATGCTTATGAATATTCAAGGATCAATAAAGCTAAAGTACAAGCCATCCTATCTATAAATATTAATGAAAAATACATTGTAATTGGTAAACCAATTCTTATTTATGGTTATAAACATCATCTACACCCGGGATAGTTGAGGTCTAGATGGTCAGGCCTATACATAGTGCGTAAGGTTTACCCCCATGGGGCTGTACAAATTCAGGATCCCACCAATGGTCAAACATTTAAAGATAATGTCCATAGTTTCAAACCATTCATTGAAAAATTTCAAATATAGGAAGTTATTGAATGCATGTGTTAAACATCCTTATAGGAGTAAAATACATAAACAATTAGTGGTTTATGTCAAGATAGCAACGTTAAAAAAAGAGATGCATGAGAGGAAACTCGTTGTTTTCATGTTTTAGATTATTTAATTAGAACTTAAGAATGTTGACTTGTTCTTATTTAATTAGTAAGGATGGGTATGAAAGGGGATCCCCATATTTATCTGTTTTATGTGGTGTGATCCCTGAGTAATACCATACAGAGAAAATTAAGAGAAGACAATGTATCATTGGGTTTTTTATATCTATTTGTTTGAATGTTAAAGGAAAAATAAAAAAAATACTTCCACTATTGACCTTTTCATTGTTTATGAGTAAGGATTGCTATGAAAGGGTAGCTCCATATTTGTCAGTGTCATGCAGTGTGATCCCTGAGTAATACCTTACCCATGAATTTAAAAGAAGATAATGTATAATTAGTTTGATTAAAAAAATATAGAAAAGCATAAAAATGATGATACATTGAATTAAATAAATCATGATGTTGTTGTTTTGTCTGGTTTGTTCTTCTTTGTAAGGTTCAGGGACTATTTAAGGTGATACATGTTCAATAAAAAGGGTACCTACATACCCTAGCGATCTAAGGAGTAATCTGGAGCATAATGAACTTCAACTTCAAAAACCATGAGATTTAATTCCATGTTTCTCATTTTCAATTTCCTCTATGAACTCCTATCCTACCCCACTTATAACATTTCTTTTCTTTAACCACCTCGGACATTGTTATTCTATGTTGGGGTGGGGGGAGATGAAATAATGGTTTTGAACATGTGTGCAAAAAAAATGTGCAGATGGAAAAATTTCATTAACATTGAACATGATAACACACATTTCAAACTCTGAAATTGTATATCAAATAATTTTGAATGCCGTGATTGTGATTTTAATGAATGTTTATGTTAATGTGCATAGATTTTGGAAAGTGTGGTTGTCCGATGTGATTTTTTCTCCATTTTTATTTTCATCCAATTATTTCAAAAAACACAATACACATCTTTTAGATTGTGTTGTATCAGTTTGAATTCTTTGGGTCCATAATAAATGGCATAAGTATGATGATAATTTTATTTTTAACATGTGTATTAAAAAAAAATTATTCATAGGGAAATGAATTGACCTAATATGTGGCTTTTGGAACTTGGGGATCGTGACTCCATAGTTGTCGAGCCCGAAGTCAGGAATTTTATCATTATTTGTGGTAATTTGAATTTGTTTTTGATTGAGATAAATCGAGATGATTCCCGAGTATGTGAGCTTTACTTGATTCACTATGGACTTTGAGCATAGGATTCATTGGCAAATTATTTCTACATGGGTTTACTTGATTGAGATCAATTTCAATTACCATGGAAAAATTGAAAAAATACAAACAAAAAATAAAATAAAATAAAAAATAAAAAATGAGTACTCATCTTAATATTATAATTTCATTTCTTTTAGTGCTTCCATCTTTTCTCCCTCGAATGAAAATGAACCCCCTTGTCTATTGTGACTCACAACACATTATCATGCTTAATATAATTTGGATGAAATATGACGATTAATTTGAACAAAGGAATGGGATTTGGCTTGGGATAAGCCTATGGACCTAGAATGTTTCAAATGATTTTTGTGGGTTTCTTTTTTTTGGTATAAGATCTTTGGGTGATCAATTTGTATTACAATGTTTTTGGATACGAGAATTCAAACTTCCAATTTTTTAGAAATAATTTTCTCAAGACTAGAAAAACTCAAGTTAGGGGTGTGATTATCCCCTAAAGGAAGATAATATTCATTGTTTATAAAATAATATTAATGTTCTTTATTAATCATATACACCATTATTATTGAATTTTACACATTGAAAATTATTTCACATTATGATTGTAATTCCTTCTTAAAATGCACTATTACATGGTACCTTCTTGAACATATTATAAAACACATGATGGTCTTTATTTTATGTTTATATTTTTTTTTCAGGTATCCAATGATATAAGAAACAATTAATTATTTTGAATAACTTGGAGATTCAATTTGGAAGACCACCAAAGTGGGCTTTGAACCAACCACATTCCAGGCGAATTGATTTGGACAGAAGCCCAATAAAAGTAATATAGAAGACAGAATTGATTCCCAATGAATATAAAATATTATAATAACATAGAGAATAGAAATCTGAACATTTCATTTAACAGTGGACCAGGCTAATTCGTATTTTATAATGGTTTCCCAGGAAGACCAATTTGATGATAAAATTTTGGGCCAGATTATGAGGCCCAGAAAAATAGCCCACCATTTAAATCATATCTCACGAACCACATATTATATTGGGATGAAATTTTATAGGAATTTATAGGAAATACGTGGAAAGATTTAATACTTCTATAGACCACACTAATTAGTTCATCTAGAAGGTCCTTTCGGCGTGTATTTCCGGTGGATGCAAGATGGATGCCATTTTAGGGGAAGAGTGGAGAAGTCACATATCAACTAATTATCCACCCACATTTCCCCAACACAATTAATTAATGGGACATGGGATGATAGGTTCTCATCCAATGACTTCCAAAATTATTATTTAAGGCAATATTGGTGGAGGATTTGATGAATCTTGGAGCTATGTTTTAATTGTAATGTTATTATGCCAATTTGTCTTTGTAAGGTTCTTCATTCTCATGTATGTTGTTGAAATCACCTTAGTTTTCAATAAATTTTCTTTTTATTCTATTATTCTGTTCTTATTAATATCACCTCGATACCTTTTCCTCAAGGTGTGAACCTGTTCACACCAAAACTTGTGATTTTGTTCCCACAATGGTGGAGTGTCCATTATTTTGTTGTTTTTACTTCTTCAATTCCACCCTCGTGAGTCTATTTCCTGCTTCTGATGACTAAAAGTCATCAATATAGGGCTACATATTTTATTGGATTATCCAAGGGGTGTCGATTGTATGGATTGGATGTTATTTATCACTCAATAATGGTTATTAATTTCTTTTATTTGAGTTTCATTTATTCAATTTTTTTTCTCTTCCTCTTCCTTATTGAATTTACTCACCCCACTTTTATGTGCAAAGTAGATCATTTACCTAGGAGTTCTCATGAAAATGATCCTACAAGTGTATATATTATTAGCACTTATTTTTTAAGGTTATTAATCAATAGGTGATGAGGTTAGTTTTAATTCATTGTATTAATCCTTCTCTAGATAACAAAATTGAAATTGTAAAAGAAAAAAATAATTCATCCAATCCACCATGAGTAATATCCATAGATCTACTCATTTTCTCATAATTTGAATTCACATAGATCTTTTATTTCTCTTTAAAACCCATCTAAAATCAACCAATGTTGGTCACTTCATAGAAAAAAATACATCCCCTTTTATTGATTTTATAAAGGTTCGTCATAGGTCTATGAGGATTCGACAACCCATGCTACACTACTAGCGACCGCTTAAACCTTAGAACTTGGGTAAATTTGGGTGAAACTTGGAATAAACATCTATCACTAATGAATTATAAAACAAGTGGAAAACTAGACCATATGTGATAAAAAATAATTCAGTATAATCCAATATCTTCAAATTAATGACCTAGGAACCCATGACCAATCATCAATGGAGTTGATAAAAAAACATTCATAAGGAATCATATTCATCGTATGCATAAATGAATAAATCCAAGTAACATCCAACAACATAAAACTAAACAATATGTTTTCACAATAGTATGTCATCACATAAAATCATAAGTGTGATCAAATAGTTCTCATATTTATAAAAACATATATATGTCAATTTCCAAATGATACTTCTTTAAATATATATTTGAGGTACTAAGAATCCCATATATAATTGAAAACATACATAAAAAAAATAATCATGGAATATAAAATAGGTAATGTCATTATCCTTTTGAAACATTTCATCAAAAGAAGGACTTCCTTCAATAAAAACATAAAAAGATGATTAATACTTGCATATATAACAAAATACCTATGAAAAAAAACGTTGGCTTTAAATAGAATGATTATAATTATAAAATCTATTAATTTTAAAACTATTAAATTTCATTCAATAGAAAATAAGTTTTTTTCCATGAATGGGATTCACATTTAAATTTTTCAAATGTCATTTAAACAATATTAATAATAATACATTAATTAAAAATTAATTTAATAATCTTCCGACAATCAATTAATTAAAAAAATCAATAATTATAATAGAATCACATACTCAGATCATTCATAGATAGAGATAAATAGATAAGAATGAAGAGAATATGGTCAAAGGAGAAATACACACTCCCTATGATGAAAATATATAATAAGTTAAAAATAAAATTTCATGCAGGGTTAAAAATTCAATCCAAAAGAAATAATAGGAAGAAATGATGTGGGATGGGGAGGGAAATAGAATATATGACTTTAACAAAATAGCCAACAACTAGAAAAGGATTCACAAAATGGAGGGGGATGAAAATGAGAACCACCCAACCACACATTATCATAATGTATATTTGTGGTAGATTATAAGACATGAATTTTGTGTTTTAAAATAGTATGATTTAATAAGAAATTCCTAGTTATAAAAATTGGTATAGCTCATATGGCCACTTCATGGCTTGGAAATCTATGGGCCAACTATAAAAAATGGTTGTGAAAATATATCAAGATGCCCTACACAGATGTCACATAGATTATGCTAACCATGTGAATGTTTCATGATAAATAGATACTATAGAATGGTAACCTAATACAAATTCTCTAACATTATTTCCTATTAAAAAATATTTACTATACAAGTCTATAAATGTACAAAAAAATTATATATGTTAGTGCATCTTGCAAGGTTTACCATGTAACACCCCAGGTAAATAAAGAGTATGACATTTTCACATTTATCCATATTTGTGAACAAAATATTAATATAACTTTAAAGGGGAAGCTATGCTCGATGGTGTACCCAACACGCAACAACGAGTTTCTTGGAAATCTTACGTTGCACTCTAATAATAAAATAATATTTTTTTAAAAGGTAGTTAACGCCTATATTTTGTGATGGTAGGAATGAATATAACTAACTACAAAATTATTATATATGTTTGTCAAATATTTTTACTTTTAACAATAAATGTTGGAGGATTAAAAATGTGAATGAATTCAATTTATAAGCGTAAACATTATAATGTTATTTAGAAGGTCGATTAACCGCCTTTTGATGGAGAACCTCTTTTAAATCCCATTTTTGAAAATTTTATGTGTTATATTTGACAAAATAAAATTCTTCTTTAGAATCGGGACATCAAAATTTACATTGTGTAAATTTGTGGTATTTTTCCGATAAAGTTCATTTTTTTAATGAACAGTGAAAAATGATGTCTTTTAATTCAAAACCTCTTTTTAATATAATTTATTTTTAAGATTAGATTAAACTTTTAATTGGTTTTAAAGTTCAATTAGAATATATTTTTACCATTTAATCCAATAGTGGTCGTTGGAATTAATTTCATCTTGAAATTGGACTTAAACTAGAGTCAATCTTTTGATACTTATTGCTTCTTAAAAACACGGTATTTGTTTTGACAGCGGTAATTAATTATTAATTTAATTAATGAAAATTATATGTTTTGAATTTTTTAATATAGAATTCATTTTTGAATTCTTAATATCAAATATAGCTTAGGATGAATTTTTTATATTTTTCTGAAAAACATCAATTTTTGATGAATAGTGAAACCACTAAGTGGTAGTTAAAGAAACTGATTATTCGTTTAAATGAAACTTTGCCAGCTCTATGTTTTTAATTTCAAAAATCCGACATACATGGTTGTCATTATGAATTAAAATGTGGTTCAATGGGATTAGAATAATTCTTTAAGGAATAGTAACTTTTATGTTCTTAATCGCAATTAGAGGTAATTAGTGTAATTTAAGGTAAAAATAATGTTTTAATAATGTGAAATGACATAGACACATGTCCTAACCTCATTGGATGAGTCATGGACGACCAATAAAATCCATGGGTTAACTTGGGGACCCCATTGAGCCACTTTGGTTGAAAAATGACATAAATACCTTTTTATTTAATGTTAAAATTAAAATGACAGAAACATGAGTTGTTTTTCTAAAACAATTTTTAAATGGGGATATATAAGTCAGATGTTTCACTATAAATATTCATTGGAAATATAAAAAGCTTTCCTACATCATAGTATTATTTTTATAATTTTTAGACATTAAATAAATTAAATTATTTATGACATCATGATGATGCAGTGATGACATCATTATTTAACGATTTAAATAAAATTGAAAGATAATGTAAAATCTAAGACCTAAACATGTCCAAAATCTATTGTATGAGTATATTTCGAACCCTTACCACCTTATCCTCGAAATAAATCAATGTGGTACCTTTTAAATCCTAAACTCAATTTCAAATAAAGTATCATTTCTTTACTTTCCAAGAGTGCCCCTCCTCCCTCTTATAAAAGGCCCCCACCTCTACCTCCTTACCCATACTTCGAAAGCCTTTGAATCGGACAAAACCTGCCCATTTTGTCTCTCCAAATACCTCTATAACTCTTAGAAGCATCGCTTTGGGCAGAATTCTTCCCAAGGAAGCCTTTGATCTCAAACCAAAGGGAGTTACCCCATTTTATGGTAATGACTTCACTTGAGTCCTTTTGTATTATTTTTCTTCTCCAACCCCCTAAACTCTTCTTATTCATTTAATTTGTAACAAATCCAGTATCATAAATATTATAGGATGTTGTTATAAGAAGAATTAGATCTACACTTACACACACCTACATCTAATGGTTAAAGAACATACAGTTTCTGGGGATGGCGAATTTCTGCCTCACGAAACGATGATTGTTCAACACTCATATAACACCTTAAAAGGTGGCCATTATGATGTAACTATATTCATATATGATATATAAAATGTTAATTTTTTTACATAAGCATTTGTATTTTTCTTTTTTGGCATACCTTTATGGTTTCCATTGTGGGTAAACAAGATAATTTCATTTTAGGAAGTGCGGACTAACGCCCACTCAATGTGATTTGATTCGTTAATTCCATATTTGGGATGTAAAAAAAATGTATTTAAAGTTATTATATATGATTTATGTTACATATAAATGATGAATATAATTATGTAATTACAATATACATAACTCTCATTTAGTTTTAATTCCATTAATATGACATAGAAATGAAAGTTGCGTTCATGCGTACGTATGGCTTACTGTCTCCATGAACGGTGCATTTCATTTCTTACCTATAAATGATTATGTAATCTTATAAATACATGTATATTATGGATATATATGATATATATGATATCCAAATCACGAATATCATTCTGGATATAATGAACCTTTGACCACACGAACAACATGAAATTGTAAGAAGTCCACTTTCGACTTAAGAACCAAATATCGTCAAAACAAACATTATTAACATAAATGATTACATAAAAGGAATAATGAACTTGAGAAAGGTTATTAAGCAAGTATAAATTAACTCATTTTTATTATTCCGGACGTTAAAGAACGATCGAGTCAAGTCGGACCCCAGGTATGGGATCCTACTCCTCTCTTTCTTTTTAAGTACACACTTTTTTGTCATTCATTTTAAGCACATCTTTCTTGTGATTGGGATGTTCTTTTATATTACTATTGCTGTAATTTCTAGGTTCATATGATGAGAGACTCTATTCTCTCTCATCAATCCATTTTGGATGTTTTGAGTGGTGTCTTTAGGCTGCCGAATTTTCGTAAGAGATCTAACCTATCTCTTTCTTTTTAAGTACTCTCCATTATGTCACTTCTTTTAAGCTCCACATTGTTATGATGGGGGATGTTCTTTTATAGTCCTCTTGATGTAAATTTTATTTTAATATGATGAGAGACCCTATTTGATCTCATCAATTTATCTTTGGAAGTTTTAAGTGGCGTCGTTAGCCTGCCGAGTTTTCGTAAGGGATTTTTCATCTCACTTTTATTTCCGTGAGATTTATGCTACATTTCCCACAATTTTATTTGAGTGGTGTATGTACTGCCCATTATTTTACTCATTGTGTAATATACTTTCATTTATGAGTATTTATATCTATGTTGTATTGTCCTTGTTTCACGGGATGTATGTTTCAAAAGATACCCATGTCGGTAAGGGAACCTTTCGCCCTCCTATTTTTAAAAGACTTATTTTGTTATGTATTTTAATTCACATAACATTATGTTGGGATATGTTCTTATATATCCTTAGTGATTTAAATTTTATGTCCAAGTGATGAGATACCCTTTTTATCTCTCATCAACTCATTTTCTGAATTTAGTAGTGACGTCGTTAGGCTGTCAAATTTTTGCAAGGGAACTTCTTAACCCAATTTGGATTCATTGGGATAAGCTTGAACTCCTTGAATATGTCATTCTATGAATATGTGTGAATAACCTCTGATTGTTTTACACTTAATATTCACTTATATTTTGTGTATTAGTTTTTCACACATAATTATGTAATTGATTTATCCTTAATCCGAGGATACCATCTTTGTATAGGACTTCATCTCAATATCCATTCATTGAGGAATATTTGGTTTTATACACAACCTACTTTTATATGGTGTAAAAACCTCTTTGACTTTTACGTTTATCCGAAAGGAATCTTTTTTTTACTAAATGAAAAAATGGAATTTTTTTGTCGTACGTATGCGGAGACAATGACTTCTCCGCCGCCATGACCATTATTTGAGTTTCGGCTATCTCTACAAGCCATACCTTTTTTTAAAAGAAAAAAATAAATACCATGTTTTAATTTTCCTTTATTTTGGTATTAAAAATGGTTTTCATAATCTTTTTATATCAATGTGTTGTATTGATATCTTGTGATTGAAAAGTGGAAATGTTATGTTTCCTTTATGCATATTTTATGTGATACGATTATGTTATGATTCCTGGGCATTATTATGAAGATGGTTGGTTCCGTGATAAACTAAGGGCAGGTGAGCCCGATATAGCTTTCCAATGCATTGGGTAACGCGAAGGGGTTAAACTTTAATGATTCTCCAAAGAGATTTAGGGAATATACTGTGATGGGTATTCCAAACGTAACCAAGAGGCTTACTCCCTACGTAAGAATGTTATGAATGCCTCAAGTTACATTTATGTCTTATGATTTCTATTATTTATTCATGATTTTATGAGGTATGTTAAAGTGATTGTGTTGTATGGGTAATGTATGATTTCATTCTTATGTATACATGTACTCATGTTTTCTTTTCATATTTTTATATCCCTTACTGAGCTTTTTATGATCAACCCAGGTTTTTGAAATGTTTTTCACAGGTCAAGGGAAGGGTACATGATATGATGATAGTGTCATGGAAGTGTCAAGAAAGAATCCATGTTTTATTTTAAATATGTTTCCGTTGATGGGAAAAAAATAATACTATCTTTTATGTAACCACATTGATTAAATATGGAATGTAATGCATGTTTTATGATCTAATTCTCTAAAACTCTAAACCTAAAAAGATCCTCAATGTGTAATCTTGTAATAACTCAAGATTAAGTAAGGTTTAAGGCTGGGGGCTTATAGTTGGTTTCAGAGGTCGGTTTAGAAAACTTTAGAGGTTAGAGTATTCTTTAATCATAAGTGACATTACCATAATGGTTAGGATTTCAGAAAGAGTCCTAGTTTTAGATAAAGTGAATGAGTAATTATATCATAGTGTTTATCTTCCTCATTAGTACATGATGGTTTTGTTGATATACTCACACTAACCTTTTTGGTTTTAGTAAATGGATGGATTTAGCAGGCACCAAAGTAACAGTGGATGTGAATGAAACTGTGACAGTTTTTTGAGAAAACAACTGAATGATATGGGAGCTGCAATGAGAACTCTTTTGTTTATCCTCAACCAACTATCTGGAGTCATGATTGACCACCTAATCCTTGGTGATTTGTCTATGGCATCATATATGAGTGAAACAAAACCCTACAGAACTACAGGTAATAATAATAAAGGTAAATGTGTTAAAAAACCTATGTGTCAAAGATGTGGAAAGAAACACCATGGAAAATGATTCAAAGGGACATGAATATGCTATATATGTGGAAATAAAGGTCATAAAGAAAGAACCTTCCATGGAGAAAAGAAGCATCCAGTTGACTCGAGGAAAGGGAAATAAGTTCATTCTGAGGGATCAATTGAATCTTTTAAATGTGGTGTGCATGGTCATTATGCAAACACATGTCCTATGAAGAAGTTTCATGAATGGGATCACCAAGATTGTACAAATATTCATTTACCAATACCTAATTCCATTCTGATTGAGGATGAAGAAATTGAAAATGACCAATCAAAGGTATGGATTATTTCACAACTTTTGTTTTCCAATTTTGGAATCTTAGGATATGATTCATGATTTTGTTTGTAGGAAAGAAGTATTTCAGAATAAGTTGGAAGGGAATTGTTAATGGATCATGAAGAATGATGAATGAGTAAGAAGTCAACATATAAGGGCTTCAAGAGTTATGGTGAAATTCTTAAGAGTATTAAGTATCTTTTGATGATGGGGTTACATTAGAAGACTTTTTATAGTATGTGTAACCCTGATGTTTAATATATGAAAATTTTATTCAAGGATTAGTTATCTGTTATTTTGTGTAGATAGTTATAAAGAACCATTTGGGTTTATATGATCCTTACTTTTGAGGTAATTATGGGTTATTATATGTTATGATGGAAAATGAAAGGCATGAGATAAAAAAGAGGTTAAAATATGTTATGATAATTTTTGAATATTTTGTCTCGTTTTGGGGAATGTTTTAAGAATTATATAGTTTTGGAAAAATGACAACACCTAGACCATGGGACAACCCATCACGTCAGACAATGTTGCGGGAATCGAACCCACAACCAAAGTGTGACTGGTATTTATCACCTACCACTGGACTATGTGAAGTCCCTAGTTAGTTTGAGTAATTATTTTTAGTTAAATGATTTTAGGAATCAAGAGTATGTTTATTTTGGGTTATCTATGGAAATGATTATCCTATCATCGATGATATGTTATTAGGTTAATTACTTTTCAATATGAGAATTTAAGAGCAACTTCTGTTATTTGGAGATAAAAAATAATTTTTAACTTGGAAGACTATGTGACTAAATCCTTCAAATATTTGGGTTTCAATCTTAGTTTGGTTTACATTGAAGAATTTTATGGAGAAATTGTTTATCAAATGGTCCTCGTTGAACATTGGGTTTTGTTGGACAAATTTTAGAGATTAAGAATAGATTTTCTTTTTATAAAGGGTTATCCTTTTCTGGATTATCTGATCATGTACTAACAATTTTGGTTTTGGTTTTGGTTAATGTCTAATGACATGGGAAATATATAATTCTCTTCTGTGGATAAGGTGATTCTCTAGAAGTTGATTATAGTGAACAAGTCTTCCTAAATACTCGTCTTTTGGAGAAAATATGAGTTTGTGTATGAATTATAATAAAATATGAAAGTCAACAATATATGTAATTATGTTTACTTATGAATAAATTCCTCAATATAAAAAACAAAAAATGTTGTCTTTTAACTTTTCCTATTGGGGAATCGAATACTGTTTAACCCATCACAAGTTTGTGATTTTATTGTGGTTAACTTTCTCCTAAACCTGGTTTCTATCACTCTCCATCAGAACATGACCCTTTGTTTTTTCCTCCATGTCCATATTTTCATACTTGGAATCCTAGTATGGGTTAACTCGGGTGACCTTTTTACTTATCTTTATTTATTTTAAAGTGATTGTTTTACTGACTCTTGTTCCGATGTGGGATTTTCAATGAAGTTTCCAAGCCCAATTTTAAAATTGCGAGGATGCAATTCCCAAAAGGGGGGATTGATGTAACACCCCAGGTAAATAAAGAGTATGAAATTTTCACAATTATCCATATTTGTGAACAAAATATTAATATAACTTTAAAGGGGACGCTATTCTCGATGGCGTACCCAACACGCAACAACGAGTTTTTTGGGAATCTTACGTTTCACTCTAATAATAAAATAATATTATTTTAAAAGGTAGTTAACGCCTAGCTGTTGTCATGGCGGGAATGATTAGAACTAACTATAAAATGATTATATATGTTTTTCAAATATTTTTACTTTTTACAATAAATGTTGGAGGAGTAAAAATTTGAATGAATTCAATTTTTAAGCGTAAAAATTCTAATGTTCTTTAGAAGGTCGATTAACCGCCTTTTTATGGTGAACCTCTTATAAATCCACTTTTTCACAATTTTATGTGTTATATTTGACAAAATAAATTTCTTCATTAGAATCAGGACATCAAAATTTACATTGTGTAAATTATTGGTATTTTTCCGATAAAGTTCATTTTTTAATGAAGAGTGAAAAATGTTGTATTATAATTCAAAACCACTTTTTAATATAATTTATTTATATGATTATATTATCTTTTGAATTGTTTTTAAAGTTCAATTAGAATATATTTTTACTATTTAATCCAATAGTGGTCGTCAGAATTAATTTCATCTTGAAATTGGACTTAAACTAGAGTCAATCTTTTGATACTTATTACTTTTTAAAAACACGCTATTTGTTTTGACAGCGGGAATTAATTATTAAATTAATAAATGAAACTCATCTGTTTTGAATTTTGTAAAATAGACTTCATTTTTGAATTCATAATATCAAATATATCTTAGGGTTAATTTTTGGTATTTTTTTGAAAAACATCAATTTTTTATGAATAGTGAAACCACTAAGTGGTAGTTAAAGAAACTGATTATTCGTTTAAATGAAACATTGCCACCTCTGTGTTTTGAATTTCAAAAAATCTGACATTCATGGTTGTCCTTAGGATGTAAAATGTGGTTCAATGGGATCAAAATAATTTTTTGGTGAATAGTAACTTTTATGTTCTTAATCACGATTAGAGGTAATTAGTGTAATTTAAGGTAAAAATAATGTTTTATTAATGTGAAATGACATAGAGACCTGTCCTACCATAATTGGATGAGTCATGGACGACCATGAAAATCCATGGGTCAACATGGGGACCCCATGGAGCCACTTTGGTTGGAAAATGAAATAAATACCTTTTTATTTAATGTTAAAATTAAAATAACACAAACATGAGTTGTTTTACTAAAACAATTTTTAAATGGGGTTATACAAGTCAGATTTTTGACGATAAATAGTAATTGGAAAGATAAAAATATTTACTACATCATAGTATTTTTTTATTAATTTTTATACATTAAATAAATTAAATTATTTATGACATCATGATGATGAAGCGTGACCTCATTATGTAACGATTTAAATAAAATCAAAAGATAATGTAAAATCTAAGACCTAAACATGTCCAAAACCTATTGTATGAGTATTTGTCGAACCCTTACCACCTTATCCTCGAAATAAATAAATTTGGGACCTTTTAAACCGGAATATAAATTTCAAATAAAGTAACATTTCTTTACTTTCCAAGAGTGCCCCTCTTCTCCTCTTATAAAAGGCCCCCACCTCTACCTCCTTACCCACACTTCCAAAGCCTTTGGATCGGACAACCCCTGCCCATTTTGTCTCTACACATCCCTCTATAACTCTTAAAAGCCTCACATTGGGATGAAGTCTTCCCAAGGAAGCCTTTGCGCTCAATCCAAAGGGAGTTACCCGATTTTAAGGTAACGTCTTCAGTTGAGTCCTTTTGTATTAATTTTCTTCTCCAACCCCCTAAAATATTTTTATTAATTTCTTGTTTTTCAACTAAAGTATATTCAATATACTAGTATGTTGTTATAATAATCATTAGATCTACACTTACACACACTTACATCTAATGGTTAAAGAACATACAGTTTCTGTGGATGACAAATTTCTGCCTCACAAAAAGATGATTGTTCAACACTCATATAACACCTTCAAAGGTGGACATTAAGATGTAACTATATTCATATAAGATATATAATATGTTTATGTTTTAATTAAGCTTCTGTATTTTTCTTTTTTGGCATACCTTTATGGTTTCCATTGTGGGTAAACACGATAATTTCATTTTAGGAAGTGCGGACTACCGCTCCCTCAAAGTGCTTTGATTCGTTAATGCCATATGTTGGATGTAAAAAGGATATATTTAAAGTTATTATATATGATTTATGTTACCTATAAATAATTAATATAATTCTGGAATTAAAATATACATACCTCTCATTTTATTTTATTTCCATTAATATGACGTAGAAATGAAAGTAGCGTTCATGCGTACGTATGGCTTACCGTCTCCATGAACGGTGCATTTCATTTCTTACCTCTAAATTATTATGTAATATTATAAATACATGAATATTAAGAATATATATGATATATATGATATCCAAATCACGAATATCATTCTGGATATAATGAACCTTTGACCACACGAACAACATGTAATTGTAAGAAGTCCATTTTCGACTTAAGAACCAAATATCGAATAAAACATTATTAACTTAAATGATTACACAAAAGGAATAATGAACTTGAAAAATCTTCTTAATAAAGTATAAATTAACTCAATTTTATTATTCAGGATGTTAAATAATGATCGAGTCAAGTCGGACCCGAGGTAAGGGATCCTACTACTCTCTTTCATTTTAAGTACACTCTTTTTTTTCATTCCTTTTAAGCTCATCTTTCTTGTGATTGGGATGTTCTTTTATATTAATCTTATAGTAATTTTTATGTTCATATGATGAGATACCCTCTTCTCTCTCATCAATCCATTTTTGATGTTTTGAGTTGTGCCGTTAGGCTGCCGAATTTTTGTAAGAGATCTAACCTCTCTCTTTCTTTTAAAGTACTCTCCGTTATGTAACTTCTTTTAATCTCCTCTTTGTTATAATGGGGGATGTTGTTTTATATTAACCTTGCTGTGAATTTTTTTGTAATATTATGAGAGACCCTATTTTATCTCATCAATTCATTTTTTTATGTTTTTAGTGGCGCCGTTAGGCGGCTGAGTTTTCGTAAGGGATTTTTCATCTCACTTTTATTCACGTGATATTTATTCTACATTTGCCACAATTTCATTTGAGTGTTGTATGTACTGCCCTTTACTTTACTCATTGTGTAATATAATTTCATTTATGAGTATTTACATCACTATTTTATTGTCCTTCTTTCACGGGGTGTATGTTTCGAAAGATACCTGTGTCGGTAAGGGAACCTTTTACCCTCCTCTTTTTAAAAGACTTCTTTTGTTATGTATTTTAATTCACATAACATTATGTTGGGATATGTTCTTATATATAATTAGTGATTTAAATTTTATGTCCAACTGATGAGATACCCTTTCTATCTCTCATCAACTCATTTTCTGAATTTTGTAGTGACGCCGTTAGGCTGTCAAATTTTGGCAAGGGAACTTCTTAACCCAATTTTGATTCTTTGGGATAAGCTTGTACTCCTTGAATATGTTGTTCTATTAATATGTGTGAATAACCTATGATTGTTTTACACTTAATATCCACTTATATTTGGTTTATTAGTTTGTGACACATAATTATGTAATTGATTTATCCTTAATCCAAAGATATCGTCTCCGTATAGGAATTTGTCTCAACCTCCTTTCATTGAGGCGTATTTTTTTTATACACAACCTTATTTTATACGGTGTATAAACCCCTTTGACTTTTACGTTTATCCAAAATGAATATTTTTTTACTAAACGACAAAATGGAATGTTTTTGTCGTACGTATGCGGAGACAACGACTTCTCCGCCGCCATGACCATTATTTGAGTTTCAGCTTCCTCTACAAGCCATACCTTTTTTTTAAAGACAAAAATAAATAACATGTTTTACTTTTCTTTATTTTTTTTAAAAAAATGGTTTTCATAATGTTTTTATATCAATGTGTTGTATTGATATCTTGTGATTGAAACGTGTAAATGTTATGTTTCCTTTATGTATATTTTATGTGATTCGATTATGTAATGGTTCTTGGGAATTATTATGAAGACGGGTGGTTCCGTCATAAACTAAGGGCGGGTGATCCTGATATAGCTCTCCAATGCATTGGGTAATGCGAATGGGTTAAACTTTAAGGTTTCACCGAAGAGATTTAGGGAATATAATGTGATGGGTATTCCAAACATAACCAAGAGGGTTACTCCCTGCGTAAGAATTTTATGAATTCCTCAAGTTACCTTTATGTCTTATGATTTCTATGATTTATTCATGATTTTATGAGGTATGTTAAAGTGCTTATGTTGTATGGGTAAAGTATGATTTCATTCTTATGTATACATGTACTCATGTTTCCTATCCATATTTTTATATCCCTTACTGATCTTTTTATGCTCATCCCATGTTTTTGAAATGTTTTCACAGATCAAGGGAAGGTTACATGATATGATGATAGTGTCAAGGAAGTGTCAAGAAAGATTCCATGTTTTATTTTAAATATGTTTTCGTTTATGGGAAAAAAAGAATACTATATTTTATGTTACCACATTGTTTAAATATGGAATGTAATGCAAGTTTTATGATCTAATTCCCTAAAACTATAAACCTGAAAAGATCCTCCATGTGTAATCTTGTAATAACTCAAGATTAAGTAAGGATTAAGGCTGGGGCATTATATACCATATACCCAGTTACCCAAACCACTCACTAAAGTTGGAATCTATAATGAAATCATCATGGTTTTAAATCATTAGTATTTATCATGCGAAAAATGTACTACTCTCAAAAACAATGCAAATTATATATTTAAAATTTTATGTTTCATAAAATTCTACATCAAACAAAAATAATCTAAAATAAATTCAACAGTACACTCATGGGGTCTTGAGGTTTGACACCACATGAATGAATTGGAGTAATTAAATTAATAGTTTCAAATAAATCCAATTATAATATTTCAACATTGGGATTCCAATAATAGGATAATGGAGTTGTAGGATAATGGATTGGAAAATCCCTACCAAACAAACTATATTTGAATAATTTTATAGTTTCAGTTCTAATTTATGGTTATGGAAAAATAGAACATTTCAACAAGAATATCAATGTGAAAAAATATTCTACTCTAATGGATAATGATATTTTGATTCAAAAAAATAGTGGACGGATAATAAATAAACATTATCATGTTATATGTTATAGTAATCAATAAATAAAATAAAAAAATTATTTTAATTAATATGTTGTATGAAAAAACAATCATCATAAAACTGTGATATTTCATTACACTAACATATTCATTACCAAAACATATTTTAATGGTTTGCAAAGTTATTTCATTCTTTGGAATACTATAGTCAAATTCATAATATGTTTTTGTATTATTTTCCCCGGTTTAGACACATCATATATTTTGTGATGGGGAGAATGATACCAACAATATGTCTGTGGGGATTTTGAATTTTTTGTTTTTTTAGGATAAAATTTATTTCTAAAGTACTAAAAATGAAATATTATCACATTGATTCGTATAAATTAACATAAAATATTAAATATCATTAAATGTAGAAAGTTAAACTTTTAAAAATTATATTTTCATTATGTTATAATAGTTTAAATTGGAAGAGGGAACTTCATTATTGACCATTTCATCAATTTATTAAAAAACATAAATTAATTTTCAATATCCTTGATTATATAGATAACTAAATATCCATTTACATAATATAATGGTTTTTTTCTAGGATATTTTTTTCATAAAGATTATTAGATAAATAGTGTGGATGAACATCTCAAGAATCATTCAAATAGGTTCTAGTACATATATATGAGTCATGGTAAACAATGTTTCATAACCCTAAATACAAATAAGAAGAAATTTATTTGTGTAAATATATATGACAAACATTACCTCAATATTTCCATTACAATATCATTCAGTGTTACAAATGTTATCGATGTAGTGTTTTGAAAATGTAACACCATTAGTTTTTAGGATTTGATTGAGTAATATAAATTTCAATGATGTAATTTTTTACATGAAAATCTATGTAAATAATGAATTTTATTTCACAAAATGTTATGAATTATATATATTCTACACCTACTTAGCTTCTATTAAAGAGAACATTGGATCATAAAAAAACATGATATATTATTAATTTAGTTTTATAAATAATACTGTTATAACACATCCATTAATTTTTTTGACATGATTTGTAATAAATAATATTACAATATAATGTATGATATTTTTATATAAATAAAACAGAAAGATAATAAAATAAAATAAAAATTTTATGTCATGAAATATTCCAAGAATACTATTTTCTAAAAAAATATTTTTTTGAGAACATTAAAAAAATAATCCTTTTAATGGTTGAGATATTTAATTTGATAATATACAAATTTTATTCTAATTAATAATTTTAAAATAAGTTTTGGGTGAATGATTACTATTTTTATAAAATCGTCCATTTTTTGACGACTAATGAAAAAACGTAATTTTATTTGAAAAATACATGTCTTAAAACCTAATGTATGGGGTCCTTGAAATAGGTGTAACATAATTTATGAGTTCTATTGTGAACATAACTTCATGATTTAGTGTAATACAAGGAAATTAATCATCAAATAAATTAAAAACATCTAGGTAATTAAAATATCTACGATGATTAGTTTTATCCCAACCATCTTTGATAAACACCCCCTTTGAATAAGAAAATTGACTCATACGGTGGATTTCATTTCAATAAGAGTTTAATAAATTTTATCACACTAATAAATGATCATAGTTTTGGTCAAAATATAAAACAAGTCATCCATTACTCAATAATTGACGTTGTATAGATGTTTATAATATCTATGCAGTTCTATGATAACATAAAATACAACAATAAAAAGAATATAAATATTATTAAGAACAATATTCAAAAAAAAACCACATAATTGATGTGATCATAGTACTGTGATGATTTTCCAATAAAAACCAATATATATTCATTTAGGGTCTATTGTGATTCCATAATAAGAGTGGGTTGAACCAATATAAAATAACATATTAGAAATTGTAGACCATCACAAAAAAATAATTATCTTTTTCAATAATGGATATATTGTTTTTTGTTAAATTATTTTTTTGGGTAAAATGTTTTACCGAAAAATATTTTCATGTCACTATAATGTTGAAAAAAAATATGTCACTAAATATTATTGTACAAGATAAAATATTATTGTTACTAATATAATAATACCAAAAGGTAATATATATGTTGG
The DNA here is from genome assembly GCA_963277665.1 of Viscum album. Taxonomy (NCBI): domain Eukaryota; kingdom Viridiplantae; phylum Streptophyta; class Magnoliopsida; order Santalales; family Viscaceae; genus Viscum; species Viscum album. The sequence goes on along the minus strand of OY728147.1, from coordinate 558,319,053 downwards.
TCCAACTCTTTAACATTGGATTGATACGTCAAATATATCTTTTATTAATAATATTTCCAACACAAATTATAATTTTATAAAATTAAATTAATTTATTGGTATAATATTTTTATTTCTATTATATTTTAATATTAGTTTTATTAATTTATTATATATAATAAATCCATAATAATTATTAAAGTGATGATTATTTCTACACATGCTTAAAATTATAAATTTATATCAATAAATGGTTTGTATAGATTTATAAGACCATAAAAAATCCATGATCCATCTATGAAATTTTCACCATCTCACCCCAACCTACCATTTCATCTCTTAGCTTTAATCGTTTATTACATATCACGATAGAAGAATAATTACTTCCTCGAGAAATTGTTCATCACCACCCATGTAGGCCCCTAGAATAAATAAACCAAGTAAACTAAATTTTTATTTAATAAACTCGAGTTGATGTTATTCCACACTATTCATATCAAAGATCCATAGAAAACACAACAAAAAAGAATACGCAAAAAAATATACACGAATTGAAAACATAAAATTAATAACGAATTAAAAATTCAAGCAATATATTAAAAAAACTATGTAGAATGAATGTATACTAGAAAAAACAATAACTCCCCTAAATATTATATCTCTTTACTCCAGGTAGAGTCAACAGAACCATCCACCATTATCATTAAATAAAAATCCTATTTTTTTACTTAAATAATCTTTTGAAATAGAGTATTTATAAATAATAATTTAAAAAAAGTATTCTCATAAATTAATGCAAAAATGTGGTAAATTAATGGGTAAAGATAAACTAGAGAGATCACAAATTTAGAAACTGATTTAAGGAAGCGGTTTTCTTATTTGAGGTTGGAGACTTCTAATAGTAATTGGCTGTTTAACATGAACTAGAATGATAAAAAATTGAACTAGTCAATAATCATTGCAATCAATTCAATATTGCTCAAAATAGTACCTACCCTAAAAATCATCATTATTGTCTATAATTTTCCATATATAGGAGGATCAACTATAGGATTATCCCCAGTTGTTATTTAAGATATAAATATACACCAACATAAATTAGAAATGATTTTGTGGCGCAAGGTGCTCCCGAAGGTTTAAATGGTGAAGGTAAAAAATTATTTTAATGAAAAAGTATAATCATTAATCTCTTTTAAATATGTGTTTAGGGAGAACCCCATATTGATTAAATTTAATATCAAACGAATAGTAAAATAAAATTAACAACAAATAATGTATCCCTCATGTTAGACTACAACTCTAATACCAACAACTCATAAAAAGGATTCAATGACCAAATCTTATCAAAAACATAAAAAATACAAGAACAAAATTAAAGCATTAGAAAGACTCTCTCAACACACATAAATAAATATGAATGTTGAATGAAAAAAGAAACTAGCATGAAAATAAATACATATCCTACAAAATATTTTACAATTTACACTTCACTGATTTAAACAACATGAAAAATGAGTGTTAAACACAGAATACATTTTAACTGTATAATCTCTAAAACATACATGAAAACAATGATAATAGATTACTCCCATGAATATTACATATTTCATAAAATCACTAGATTTATCTACTTCCATTGTTTTGAATCCATGATTATCTTCCACATTACCATTTCCTAATATAAAATTGGGTTGGTCCATACAATTCCCACCAGAAGAATATAATTGAAATATTTAATTTCATCAAAATTATTATTAAAATAATTATTATAAAAGTTCATGAAATGAAAAAATGAACTTTCATACTCCAAAAAATTAACACAACCATAAGAATAAATTTTGAGACAAATTATAAATTATTTTTTCAAATCAATTAAGCATAGAATATAAGAAAATAGAATATATAATGTTTAAACCCCTCAACCACAAGGAAAATAATTTAAGGATATTATTTCATGTTGTAATTATAACTCATTCAATTATAGAAAAATAATATGTACATTTGTCAATTTCTAATCATTTTAAAATTTGTTTACGAGAACATTGAGACAATTAAGAGATCATGCATTGGATTTTTTCACCGTTAGACAATTCTACGGATTTTAATTTCTCTATAATGCTTATTATTTGTAGATGAATTTAATTGATCCCCTGGAATGAAAACAAGATGATATGAGTATATTGAAAATTCTTAGTGACTTTTTGTATCAGAATCAACCTCAAACTCATTACATTTATGTCTATGCATACATATATGAATAGTGACAAATTGTAGTTACCTTTGGACCAAGTGATCATATTAGATACAGAACCCCAAAGGGTCATATAAGGAAGGTTTATTAATTAGAATGGACTACATATATGAATATATTTTCATTGCTTCTCTGGATTAGTGATTAATAATTTTAAATACTCTAATGATCCATAAAACTCATTCTATAATTCTACCCCTTGCATGGGGCATGTGAATAGATTTCTCTATGGATGGTCAGCAGTTGCTTATGGTGGAATTTATAGTTTTTGCACCATCCTCAACCATAATTATCCGACTAAAATTGATGAAAATTTATCAGTATCTAAAATTCACATTGGTTATAAGGGTACTTCTTCATGATACCAACATGTTCCGGTTGAAGAAACCTTCCTTATAACTAGATCCAGTGATCAGACATGTGTATTATGGGATATTACTAATAGCCTAATATCATCTATTTTTAGTGGATAATTTCAATCTAGACCCCCTGATGTTGTTTGGTGTTTATATATTATGTCTAGTTGAATTATTCATGAATACTATCAGCAACATGGATATATTAACACCCCCTATTTCACCTCCATTTCATTCTCAATATCAAAGATGCTTTTCATGGGATGCTAAAATTTTTAATGTTATTTGTGGGATTTTATACTCTCAAATATGTTATTGAACGTTAGATTTATCGAAAACGCACACATTAGACACAAAATTTATTTATGTTTTTCGAGTAATGGAAGTGCCTTATTTACAGGATGCTAGGAATAAAATTTTAAGGTTTGGGAATTTGGAGGAATCAAAAGTTCATTTTATACCTGATGAACAATAGAAAATTTCTAGTTTCCATAATTCCCATGTCGTTTTTTTGTATTATATTGAATCCTACTTCTTTCATTGCATGGGTCCCTTCTATTATATCTTCATTCTCAATCTATATGTTAAAATACACATATCATTTTTAATGGAAGTATGGGTTTTTTTTACCAATTATCATGACATATTTAAATTCATTAATACTACATTCTTCATGTTCTAGTGCACCTCCCCACTATTTTTGGTATTTCCGATGTATTGTTGGTCTGTTGATTTTTGTAATGTTAATAATAAATTGTTTTTGTTCTAGAATCACTTACATAATAATATAAAATAAAAATATTTGATTGATTATATCCAAAAAACATGGATTCATCATGTATGAAATATTTTATAATATATAGATCATATAAAATCATATTTTTATTGTGATCTATTATGTGTGGGTTTTAGTGTACAAGATTTTTCCCAGTAAATATTCAATCTAATTTTCAACAAAAATACCATGGAAAATACATGTCAATACTACACTAGTATGCCATTATAATAAACACTCAACATGTTTTACATGCAATTAAGTAGTTTTGCAATAAATAAATAGTAAATACATAGTGCCATGAATATTTTAATGAAAATATTAGGAACTAACAAAGAACCACAATAACCAATGTGGTTCCATCATATAAAAAAATAATGTGCAATTCAAATCCAAATAAATTAAATTGAAGAATGTTCTTTTCTAGAAAGAGATGGTGTTACCCTCTAGAAAATCATGAAGCATCCATCTTTATGTTTTTAAATATCAATAAAAGAGATTTTTTTATTTGATGTACCTATAATAGAAACAAAATTTCCAATGGATGCAATCATTTGAGTTCAATAGTGAAAAATATTGAAATTCTAACACCGCTCAGGGATGAGAGAATTGCCTTCCTCACCTAGCAGTTCCTCTGAAGATGAAAACAAAATAAACCCATAGTGAAGATAGTATTTGTGATATTGCTTCAGAAAAAATATACAAATAGGTAAATCAAAACTGATTTAATATTAAATCGACATACCCCAAATCCACATAGAGAGTTGGATGATCAAAACAATTTTGAGGTAAATCCTAAAGGATGGTGAATAAACCTAAAACTGAAAATATGAAAGGAAACAAAACAACACTAAAATAACTATATGAGACTGAAAAAATATTCTACCAAAATCAGAAGAAAAATGACAGTAAATGTGAGTGAAGAAAGAACTGAAGTTGTAGTGTGATTCCTTATAGGATATGTGCAATTAAATTTGAGGTGGGATGATGGTAGGAGAGTCTGGTGTTGGGAATGGTAGGATGTGAGGCAGGGTGGCATGAGGCAAGTAAGAACAAATAACCTAGGTTGTTTGGTGATAGCATTAATGAACATTATATAATTAGGGTAGAGATGTTTTTAGAAAAAGTATTTTATTGTTTATTAAATAAAAAATATGGGAAAATAAAAAAAATTGTTTTTATTTAGATAAAGTTCAATAAACAATATTGAATATTATAAAATCATATAATATTTTTGAGAATGTATAAAATTAAAATCATTTATGATATGAAATTAATTAAACTATAGGAAATAGAAATTTACTTTGGCCTAATATATATATATTTTTTCAATGTTTCAATTAATTGGTTATTTCTAAAATATTTTATTTATTAAATTGTTATTGGTATAATCTTTTATTGACTCCAATAGATATTTTGTTAATAGTAATTTTTAATAAAAAATTACGTTAACAAATAAAATATTATTAACAGTATTATAATTAAAAATATTCAATAGTTTATAAATAATATGTTGGTATTAAACAATAAATAACAACAGATATAGTTATTGGTAAAAATTAGTTCTATTATTGAACTTTAATACTAATGAAACTTAATATATGATGGAAATTAAATTTTCTTTTGTAATATATATTATCATTCAATAAATTTTTGTCCGTATAGTGAAATTTTTAAATTGTGTATAAAAAGAACAACATAAACCTTTTCATTATTGTATATCTAATCAGAAATACAGATCACCTCATATTCCTCTCTTCCCCTTCTTTTAATATGTAATTATGACAATCACCATCATTAGTCTTTATATTTGATCCCTAGTTTGAAAAACTATCCTATCCTAGAAATTGAAACACTTGATTATGGTTGGATTGTTATATACATCATTGTATCTAATCATATCATTAGTTAACTTGTTCTCATCACATCAACATTATATTTCCCCAAGAAATCCCTTTACATAATTAAAACATTTTCTTGTCCAATTAATATTTTTTCCACCAGGTTTTCTTCAACACAGTAGGAAGTAAAAATGTATCATTTCCTTATCTCCATGGTCTTTATGGTTTATATTAAATTCATACATTCATTACTTATCAAAAAATATATATTAATGCGTAACACAAATCTAAATTTCAACCTTGATAGTACATCAAAATATTTCATCATAGCTATTGATGTCCTTTATTAATTATTCATTTTAGAGACATGGTTTTATTCAAATAATTAATTGATTCGCATTAATCTTATGTTTAATGGAATATAAACATGAATACCACTTAATTCTTGTAAAATATGCCACTTATGTACCAATATATTCATAATCATTTACATTATCTCTAGAAATTAAATCTCTATATTTTAATAAATAATACATATATAGAAATTATAAAAATTAATATCTTAAACTCACCCCCATATATAGAGTAAAATTTTCCATAAATTCGAGAATTCATTATAAAATTCTACTAATTATTTACTTCAACATCTAAATGATAGATAGCCAAAATCAATTCTCACTCTTTAAACTCTAAAGAATGAAAATTATATTTTCCCTACTAATGATCAATGGATTTAGTAATTAGTGGATTAAAAGACCCATTATAAGAATGTGAGTTTTCCTTAATGAAGGACTCAATATAATTTTACTCCATCATTTCCTCTTTTAGAAACATATCATGATTCATATATTGACTATGTAGTGTTAGAATTGTGATGATATTTTTCATTCCAGATCCCATATCATTTGGTTTCTCAACAGGATAATCATGGAATTGTATTTCGAATTAATTAATATTAGGATTCTACCATATTCCATTCATTACTAAAACCAAAAATCATAGTGTGACAAAAAATAATAATAGTGGTAAACCACATAGTAACAAACAATCATTTATATTATATCAAAATCATTTCATCTTATATTCAATCTATGACACCATAGGTTATTCATGGATATCATCTATTAAAATAATTTATTATGATTAAGAATGAAAATGTTAATTAAACCAATAATATCTTCTAGGAGTTTAAAACAATGTGAATATTAATATTACACTCAACGGGAAACCAAATTAAGGTTGATATATACTCGATAAACATTTTTGTGGATATTACCCTAGCGTGTCTTATTCCAAAACCATGTCCTCATTTAGTATCTCAGTAGATATATTTTTATAGAAAAACTAAACTCCATTATATACCATAACATAGTACATTATTTTTATTGATATTATAGAGGGTTCTCACCACATTTATTTCATACTAGGTTCCAATGGTGAAAAAAAAATTCAATGATAACGATGCTGGAGACTCATACCTTTCATTCCAATAAATTGCAAATTATTCGATGTATATTCATTACATAACATAAAGATAACTTGTAGAATCATATTGGTCAAATATCATAGATCACACGGACAATTATGAATATTTCTCACAAGAAATATACATTAAATCTACCATTGTTCTTCATATCAATCACCCATATAATACATATTAATAATAATATTTTTCTTCATATCAAGGGGAATTGAAACATAACAACGAATGGACGAAAATTTTATTATGGGTAAAACATGTTATATTAGTGATAACTAATACATAAATCTTGTTTTTTTAATGACTAAATCATTTTTGTTCAATAGACATTAAAAATAAATGAATAAAATAATATATTTCATTAGATTTTAACAATGAAAAAATAAATAGTTTTTTTAATACATATAAGAATCATATTTTTTTTTCTTTTTTAGTAAAGTATCATTTACATGATTATAAGAGTGGATTGTGCACTACACAAATAGTATTACTAGTCAAAGTTCACATCCAATACTAGTATTAAGATAAAATTAAATTAATGAATGTGGTTCACTTCATATTATAGTTGTATTTATTTTATCATATATACATTTTTACCAATTTAATTATAAGTATTTATAAATTTTTCCCCAATGATTACATAATGTAAGTTATATCTATATGTATTTCAGAAGATCATTAAATATTCAACATATCATTGACCATGAAAAGGTAATGGGTTTTAATATTACTTCTTCATTGGATAAAATGGGGAAAAATAAATAGGTTTCATAAATATTTCAACATAAAATAACCTGTGAAAAAACTAATGGTTTCATAAATATTGTGTCATCATAAATAAAATAAATCCACATAAATAATACGAATTTTATCTGTAGATCACATTCCTACTAAAATAAAAAATATTTTTAATATATTATCAAAAACATTTTCATATAATATAGACTTGTAAATTTTTAAAATAATCTCAAAATCAATTAATGTCCCTGATGGTAGGAAATTTTATCATGATGTATAACAATAAATTGAATAAAAATTCCAAATTTTTTCTAAAAACAAAAAAACCTCATCCAAAAAAATTTAAGAAGTTATATTTCTAAAAAAAATTAAAAAATTCATTCATTGGTAAAATTGCATTTAAAAAATCATTATATTATATTATAATCTTCATTAAACATATTTTTATAATATTTTTATTCGGATATATATTGTTATTGAGTGAAGGGATAATTTAATTATATTTTACATAAAAATATTAAGTCAGTATCTTGAGTATATAAGTAGAAAAAAATGAATTTAAATATTTACTCTACAGAAATAACTAGTTTAGAGTAAAATTTTATCTATTTATTTGTAGGTATTTGAATGTATTTTTTTATCTAAATCCTAATAATTAATTTTCTTAATTATCTATGAGATTGTAACATAAAACCATTACATTGAGATGGACATTATTAAAATGTTCAATTAAATATATTAAAATAAATTAATGTATATTATATTTCAATACCTGATTCATGGACATACATATAATATCTTATATTATCCTTTAAAATTATTTAAACACACATTTATTAATTATGACATATTAAAACCATTATTTTACACTATTAACAATTTCATTCATCATGAGAATTTCAGTTTGGAAGTTATGCACCAATTAATTTAATAGTTTATTCATAATATCCAAAAACATTAATGACATAAATTTTAGAAATATTGTTTTATATAATTATTTATAGTCATATCATTATATATATATATATGGTTTCCATCATTCATGGGGATGATAGACTGTATATACTCATGAATAATGTTTTCATTTATCGATAGTGGGATATAAATATTGGTGAATTATAATTAACATTTGTGTAATCATTATTAGATCCTAAAAAATCTAATATATTCATAAAATTACACATAATTACTATCCATGTATTCTATAAATGAACAAATTATCATGTAACCTAGTGAAGGTGGTTGTCCAAATGTATGCATTAGCGACATTATCATTTTTTTCTAATTGGTTGAATGGTAAGAATTTCATGATTTTAATATAATTTTAGAATAATTACAATTTCATTAAATAATATATATATATATATATATATTAATCCAACCATTATACCCATCCATAAGTAATGGTGATGAAAAATTTATTTTATCACAACATGGAGAAAGTAAATCTGAGGTACACATGAGTGATACATTACAATCCCATTTGATGGGAAAGGTGGTGGATAATGGTGGATTCATAATCATAATAACATTTTAAAACATTTATGATATTTGAGTTTTTATTTTTTTGATAAATAAAACTAATTTAGAAGATTTTAAAGAGAATGTTTGAAAAGTGAATGTGATCGGTTAAGGAAATTACCACTTCATTGAATGAAATCCTCTGGATCCACTTGTAAAGACATTGGGGTTTTTAAATTGTGGAGACAATCATGGATATAAATGATATGATGATAACTTTTCCTTAGTTTTCCAAAATATATGGATCATTATGGAATAATAAACATAATGGATGAGAGTCTTATTATAAGGGAGAGTGAGGACACCCATGGAATATCATGTAATTTTTTTAAATAAATAAAGCAATTATAAAATTAAATTAAATCCTAATAGTAATTAATTCACATAAAATACGGATTTGGTGTAAATAAAAAATCAAATTATATTTAAAAATAATTTTGGTTTCATTATAATACTTATATTATTTATTCACAAGCTCATTAATAATCTTTTGTACATTTACCGTGAAAACACATTTGGGAAAGTAAAAAAGGTTTAATAATGATTCCATAAATAGATAATAAATGTGATATGGTTTATATGTTCAATAATAGTTCATATAACTAAATAATGAAAATGTTTTTATTAATTTTAAGTAATATAATACAATATTATTTACTATAAAATATCATTAATGAGATTTTTTGAACTATTCATTTATTCTACTTTAATGACACCATGAAAAGTTTGGAATTCAAATAATATATTTTCCAATTTTAGGGATATTTATATTCTATATAAATAATTATTGTAACATTATAATTCTATTCAATTGTTTTATTCAAAAAAATTAATAACATTTATTTTATTTTTCAATTAAAGGGAAACATTTTTGTTCTAGCATTGATTATGATTTTATGTTTAATATTCAATCACCAAAAATTATAAAATAAATAACACTAAAAAATTATTTTTTGTCTTTCAAATAATTGGATGGAACTATTCTTCCTATAATTTTATCCTTATAATGTCATTTAAAATATATTAAATTTAAATAATCTATATTTTGTATTTATTTTTTTCAAATTTTAATATAATTTCCATACGAAAAGAAATTTTTCTATATGTAAGAATATATTAGAGGCTTGAAACAAATTGGAAAACCCTACACATCCATTAGGATATTGTCATCATTGGATACATTTTAATGTCTTAAACTAATATATTAATCCTACTTATCTTCTTTTAACCATAATATGGTGGAAAAAATAAAATATTTTTATTATTCATATTAATATAAAATATACTGGATCTATTTATGAAAATTTTTCCTCCTAATTCAAAACCTGAAATCAAATATTTATTTTCCAATTTATATAATTGGATTTAATTCACATGAACAGATGTTTAAAATATTTGATGAAATAAAATTATTAGATAGATATTCATTTAGGCGGATCCTGGATTTATTCTCTTCAACTACACAGTAAAAAAACTTGACGAATGTTAAAACAATTAATTGAATATATAAAAAAGCTCAGTTACATCTACCACTAAATAAATCCTAAAAATAAATAAAAAGCAAGTAAACAAGTAGGATCTAAGTTCAGAACCTGTGACAAGACCCTTACCCCACAAACACTTTCCATACAACCAAAAATAAAGAATAATTTAATTTATTAAGACAAAAACACAATGCACAGATAAAACCAATTTTTTAGAATAAGAATATTTTTACTTAAAAATGATTACATTTTAATTCATAATCAATTTATAAATTTTTTTTCATTTTTTACATGTTTAATCCATTCATTTTTATAGTTTTATTAGTTATAATCATACTCAAAATATTAATGGTTCGTATATAATTTTATATTATATAATGTTTCATTAAAACAAATGGTTGTGTATATTTAAAGATATAAAAAAACATAAATTTATTTGAAAACAAAATATTATAAAATTTCACGCAGTTACAGTCACCTCCTAAATGATTTTGTAAAAGTACCAATGTCCATAATGTATTGAACATAGGACCTCCTAATTTTGGTATCATGTGGCTATGTACCAATCAACTGAAGAAATAATGACAAATATATTGTTGGTTATATGAAAATATTCCCTACAACATGGTAAAATTTTTCCTTAATTCAACATAATGAAATTACATTGGACTATGTTGTGACAAAATATGAACTATATCTGGGTGTGGAGGGACTCTATGATGAACTAAAACCAATTTAGAGAATGATATCCGAATAATGTATACCACTCAACTAACACCAAATGTGAAATTTTGTTTATTATATTAATTAATTAATCAATTATAATAATTATTAAATTTAATAATTTAACAATTATTTATTAATTATGATATGTTTTTTACTAAGATGTTGATGTATTTTTTTTGTTGTAAATTGATATCATAATTATGCATCAAAATAGATTTCAAAACATGATAACACCTATAAGTGGATTTTACATAGTAAGGATGAAAACAATGGTATTTTCATGTAGGGGCATATTCCTAGATACAAACAGATATGAATTGCGCTGTTTTAGGTGGGAGGTTGAAGGGATCATCAGAGAAATTAAAAATGGTTTGTCTTTGAGTCACATTACAATATGTTTCATTATATTAAATTTTATTCTCTATCATCAATAGAAATATTGTTAATACAAAGAATGCCTTTATCAAGGACACAAATAAACACAAATAAAAGAATCGATTTATTTATGTTTTTTAAATATCTAATAAATTAAAAAATTGTTAGTTCATTTTTTAACATTGAAAAATGGTGTCTCTTATCTTATATATATATTTCCACTGTTAAATGGACATTTCATATATTAATATAATTAAAAATACAAGATTAATATAATTTTATTTATATTGAATTCAAAATAATAATTTTTTTTAAATATTATTTATGCAATATTTAATATGTATTTACACATAATATATAAGACATGTATGATTTCAATATTGAGATGTCTTGTATTATATTTTATCCAAAACTATGATCATCTATTAGTGAGATAAAAAATGATAACCTCTGATGGAAATAGAATGCATAATATGAGCCTATTTTATTATTAAAAGGGGTTGTTTATCAGAGAAGGTTGGGTTAATAAAAACATCTAAGATATTTTCAATACCTAGTAATTTTTAAATTTATTTTTTGATGAATTTGATTGTATTACACTAAATCATAATGTTATGTTCTCAATATAAGTCATTCATTATGTTACACCTATTTCAAAGAGCACATATTGAATAGCCCCAATTGAATTTCATTAATTGAAGAATATAACCCATGAGACTCATGAATTGTTACTTATTCTACCATGTGTGTCACCTTGGGGTTTAAAAGTATTTTTTGTTAAAAAAAAGATGTATTAGAAAAACTCAATATTTATTATTGAATTCTAAACATGGTCAAAATTAAAAATAACTTTAATCTTCCCTATATTAATCAATTATATGATAATCTGTTCATAGATTAAAACAATCACATGATGAAACATTAAAATGGAAATCATAAATTGATGTTCGAGAAGGAGGATATACCAAATACATTAATTTTTATAAGGTATCTATGATACAAATATATAATTTGATTTTATTTTATCAAACGAATACCAATGTAATCATCATTTATTTAATGAAAATAGTCTTTAGGGATTACCTATGACACATCGTGGTAGTCTTATAGAAGACATTATTATATATTTGAAGATAAAGAAAGATCAATAAGTTCACATGAGGATTGTACTAAGGACACTATATAAATAGAATATGTACGAAAAAATTAAAATTATTAAATAAAGGTTAATAATGTTTCATTTTTGGATATATAATATAAATTGATGTTATATTAGTTAATCTATCAAAGGGTAATGTTATTATATGTTGGCCTAGAAAAAAATAATAATGACAGAGATAAAATTTATTTGTCATTTGGCTAGAAATTTTCTATGCATCGTAGAGAATTTCTCATAATTTTTTTAATATAATCACCATAATAACATGGAATGGATTTTTGTTCATTTTTAATATGAATGTGATTAAAATTAAAAGGAACTAATAATAATGTTATCCAAAAAGAAATAATACATTACCCTATAGTGGATAAGTGTTTTTTATTTATTTAATGCATTAAATAAGATATTGGGATGTTTTTTCATGATTAATTATATAGTGAAAACTTATCCCATGCGAAAATTGATAGATCATGCAAAAAAATTATCCAACTCATTATTTTTTGTTGAATTTTCTAATATCATCATTATATATTTATACAAACTACCACTATGAGGAAATTCCTGATATATCTACGAATAAGTAAATTTCAATAATCATATTCATACAAAATGAGTTCAATATGATCTAGAGAATATGGTTGGAGCATATTATTTATTATGAGTTCTCAATTCATTAGACCATCAGAATTTGAACATGGCGATCGATGCTTTTATAATAACATAATGTCCTAAATTATCCACGACAAGGATAAAAAATATTAAATATTTATATATATATATATTATGGTTCTAGTATTGATTAATGAAGGGTATAAATATTATATTTATTGACTTTCTCTTCAACCGTCTATCCTTGTGAGTATTAAAGTGGTTCATAAGGAAAAACTAGAAATACCAAAGAATGTATGATGTTTTCACTAATTTGACATTTATTATGATGATATAATATACATTATGAACCATGTATTTTTTCATTATATAACATAGTTAATGCGTATTTATTATATGATGATCATAGTTCATCATTATTTATTCATATTGGAAGTGTGGAGTTTTACATATATATTAATAAGGATTTATGGTGGTACATTATTAAAAGAGATATTGATGACTATATATCATGATTCATGACCTGTACTCAATATTATTATGAGATACAAAAGAATTTCATGATTGTACAGTCATTACCCCAACACAGGGAAAATTATTAAACATCACAATTGATTTCTTTCAATTGGACTCCCCAAAATGAAAAAAGGATATAATGTTAATTGGGTTTAAGTTGATCACCATTATATGTCAAAACACGTTATTTGTTCAGATAATACTTATCTCTTGATCATCTTAGTGGGATATAATTTTTGAAAGTAGTGTGGTTTCATCTAGTACCCTATCATATTGTATCTGATTGCGATCAGATTATTACCTCAATGATATAGAAAATTACTAGGAAAAATATGTGTACAGTTTTTGATTCAAAACTACTTACCATCCACGATAAGATGTTCCATCTAAGGGGAGAATTCATAATCTATAGGAATTTTTTCATCATGTTTTTTTGTTTCATTGGTTGTTGGTATAAAAACCTTTAACTATTTGATTTTTTATTGAGTAATATCAATCAATCAAGCATTAAGAAGGCGCGTTATAAATCACACTATGGAATGAAGTGTATATGGATAACATGTTTGGACATAGTTAGAGAAATAAAGATATTATGACCTAAACTATATAAAAAATAATATAGAAGGTAACATCTATTCAACATAACATCATGATAGCTCATAGTAAATATAATAGTTATACAAAAAATTTCCTAGAATATATATAGTAAATATTTATTTAGAAGGAGATTCAATGAAATTCTATAAGGAATAATGAAATGATATTTGTTCTAAAAAAAATTTTCAGACAGTTAAATATTTTACCCTTCTAGATCCTTAATTTAGTAGTGAAAATAGAGTATTGGTTGATAATTAAACCAATAAATTATAATGTTCTTGATCTATTTCATGTTTCTCTACAGTGTTATTTCACAACCAATACAGCCCATGTAATAAAAACAAAAATTATACCATTACAAGTTGATATATCATATAAAGATCAATACGTAAAAATGAATAACCATAGATATATTTTTCTGTAGAATAATATGACTGAAATGGTTAATTTTTTTAGAGGAATCTTAAATTCTAATAAGATACATTAGAACTTAAGTATTTAATGAAATATACATTTAACATTTTCTATATATCTATGTGAAAAAAATATATAGGATGTAATTTTTTATTTGGGAGGTAGATTGAGAAATCATTATATTTTATTATATATTTCATTTCATATAAATTTATTTCTTATACATCTTGTAATACACACAAACCAAAGTATATATGAACTATAATATAATTTACAATTATAAACTATCCATTATATTATAAGGTATTAATAGTAACAAATATATTTTGAAAAACAAAATTTTTTAAACATGTATAAAATAAATTCATATTTTCCCAATTGATTATAAATAAAAATGATATCATTTATATATAAATGATATGTTATTTTGATAAATTGTTTCTATTTGCGAACTGTGTTTCTATCATAATAAAATAAATTAATTCCTATTATTTTATTTTTATTATTAAATTATTTATACAATATATTCAATAAAAAAGATTAACATTCATCTAATATTTCATTCCAACAATGAGCTAATACTAAAACTGATGTTATGTATGACAAAATATTCTTGAAAATAGTTGTAACGACCCAAATTTGGAGACACTGAACTGGTGGCTCATACCCAGTTCACAACATGACCTCAAGCGCATTTCCCCAAACGACAGTGGTTACCGACTAGCAGCGAGGGCCCAGGTGAGTCATTGGGGAAACTGTGCCCTCATTTGGTAAAGTATACATGGAAAAGGAATTAACAGTTAATAGTGGAAGTAGTAAATAACATATAATTTCTGAAACTAATCATCAGAAGAAATGAATACATGGTTATGATGACAATCATATAGTAGGTACATGTATTTAAGGAAATCAGCACACACAACAATGTGCTGACATTCAACTGAGAAAAAAAGTACGAAATGTAAATTGTAACTCTAGTAGCATCGCAATCCTAAGCTAAGTCTTATTCCCTCTAGCTCCAACCATCAATCATGTACTTGATGTAGATGGGCCACAATCCCTATCCACACCTACGACCATATAACGTGTTTGGGCCAAAAAATAGGACCCAAATAGGGTGTGAGACTAATCCTAGTATGCAACCATAACAAGATCTGTGCCCTACTGCCAGTGGGTAATATAGAATAAGTAAAGAAATTAAATGTAATAATGAACTGGGAGTACAAAATTAAACAATCCTACCAATTACCATTCACATTCATATAAAAATTAATTCATTCATTTAATTAAAAAACCATGGAATCTTGCAAAGCTCTCTATTCTAAGGTAAACAAGTAACACAACAGGAATCGAAAGACTACCTAAACAAACAAGCATGAAAACAGATCCAAGCTTGTGATTTGTCTTGGTAGAATTATCTAAGCCAACCACACAATCCACATTCACACTGACTATCTGGGTGGCTCAAACTAGCAGACCCCTATAGTCAAGTAAACATACAAAGGCATGGATACTCTAGGAAGCAGTCACGTTGAATTCCTGTTGGTCTTGAAAAGATAGTTACAGACTCTCTGAGGATGTTTGTATGTCTACTTCCTCATGTGGTTTCGATACATTCATAAACAAAGAACACTCAAAGGAATCACATTTTCTAATTATTATAGGTCCTGGATAAGGAACTAACCCCAACAGACCCCACTAGGGAAGAACATAACATCTATTCTCTATTTGGTTTCCTGCACTGGGTTCTCACAGCCCTGAGCAGTCAAACCATGCATAATCGACTGTCAGCAGCCCTAAGTATGTATAGTAATTACATGGATAAATTTTAAAATGAATTAAAAGAATTAAAACAGTAGGAACCACATGCCATAAGTTATAACAAGAAAACTTGAAATTCCAAAAGGGTTTTCCCTGCAGGAAAACTATGCCAAATGGCGATAAACAACCAAATAGGGATAACACCAATGGGGTGATCCTAAAACATGAAAATGTACATATATTATAATCATATAACCTTAATATAATAAGAAATATAAGGTAATTAATCAATAGGACCAAAATCCCTATCTTGGGATACCTGATACATGGGAATCTGACACTTTTGCACAAAAACTCAAAGACATTCAACGTAAGGAAACAAACCACCTACCTCGATCATAGGGGGACAAAATAATTGAACCTCGGTCCATAAATTGTCCTAGAATGGATTAGACCTTCAAAAAACTCTAAAATGTTCAACCAACAATAACTCTCATAAGAGAAAGAATCTGGAAACGTGGCCAAATAAAAATGAAGAACTCACCGTTGAAATTCTATTACAACCGATGGTATTAGATTTGGAAAACTAGTGACAGATCGGTGGCTCAAATAAGATTTGGCCTCCTTGGACACTGTGGACCGAATTAGGCATAGAAGAAGAAGGAAATAAGGATTAGACATGACCCCGATTGGTTTAACGAAATATAAATATATTACACGGTGTGTACTTTCCTTTTCTGTACTTCACTTTAGGCGGCCTCCAAGTCACCCTTACATGGTTGTGTTTGTTTTATGACATGACCAGAAAACATCTTCATGTGTCATCGTAGTACACGACGTGTACTCATAAAGTACACAAAGTGAACTCCGAAAATATCCACATTTTCCTTTTTTTTCCAAAAATACCAGAAAAGGAAAAATATACCTAAATAGAAGATATGGGTTCTTAAAAATTCCCCCCTTAAATAAATTTATCCCCAATTTTCCTTATCAAGGTGGCGAAGAAGAAACCTCGAACAACTATGGCCACTGTGATCGAGTATCTGCATCCCTCTCTTATGTATCGTCCTGTACATGGCTACGCTTCCCTAGCACCCATAGCAGAGGAACAGACCAGCCACAGAGTACCTTTTCACTATGATCAACAATGCAGATAAGATGATCCTCAAATTATCCATCCCGCTATAGCTCAACCTCCTCATGTTGAAAAACATGAGATGGGTATGAGAAATAGCATTGATGCTAAGAAACATCGAAGACATCGTGCATAGCCTAGTACCTCTGAGGTAACTACAACCTATAAGAAAACAGCCCGACTCTCTCTAGAACCTCAAACGGTGCAACGAATCTTGGTGAATGATTACCATGTCTCATAATCCTCTTGTGTCCCAACCTCAGGGTAAAACCATGGAAAAGATGATTTCCGAACTTGAACTCCAAAGGTCGTCTCTAGTGATCAGCCTAAAATTTCTACTGAGTCTGTGCAGTAGCCATCCTCTTCTGAATCAACTCCACATGTTATGTGTTCTCCTAAACAAGACGAGGTCCCATCATAGATGCCTCTCCTACCTCCATCCAACACAAGGTTGATCGGCATGGCCTACCATACAATGCCTCATAAGGTTCCATTTGAATAGTTTCTTGAAAACTATTATTCTTGGAAAACTCCAGTAGATGTATATGTCTCTCCCATTAACCTCCAAAATCAAGGACACATGCTCGTACAATGTCCCATAGAACCTAAATCACATGCTCTGACTAGAAATCTGTCTTGGAATGGTATGCTATACTTAGATGTACCAGTGTACACAAATCCCTCCGCTTCAATTTCCAAAAATGAGACATGAAGAAAGTGTCCCTATCTGAAATGATATTACTCGGAACCACATGCAAGCGTACAATCTCATGGATGTACAAAAATCCAAGCTAATCAACACTAAAGGTCTCCATAATCGGCAATAAGTGAGCAACCTTCATGAGCCTACCAAGGAAAACCCATACCGCGTCATTCCCTTGAGGTGATATCGGTAACCCTGTCACGAAGTCCATCGTGATATCATTCCACTTCCACTCTGGAATTGGTAGCTGCTATAATAGCCCTGTTGTTTGTTGGTGCCCCGCCTTCACCTGCTGACAAGTAGAACACCTCTTGACAAAAATAGCAACATCTCTCTTCATACCTGACCATAAATACTAGTAGGGTAGATCATGATATATCTTGGTGACGCCAGGATGAACTGCCCATACTGAGGAATGAAAGTATCTCATCAGCTCCTCGTGTATATCTTCTGGCACCCATACGCATCCCTAGAAATTCAAGATCTCACCCTCACCTACGTTCCTTCTGGGAAGACAGTCCTCTTCTGACACGATATCTCTTAGGACTAGGCCTTCAGAATCTAATTGTTTTCCTCATTCGAACTCGGTCAGGAAGGGTTGAGGTAACAACTACAGAATAAAGAAATGTCTGACCTTGTCTTTCGTGCACCTCTAAATTTATTTCAGAGAATAGAGCCATAAGCTGACACTAGCTGTTGGTCTCCTGAATTCCCTATATATGTGTCCTCCTGCCTAGTGCTTCTGCTATAGTGTAGCTTTCCCAAGCTTATAACCAATCTCGAAATCGATAGACTGTATGTACTCAACCCACCTCCGCTATCTCAAATTCATGTCACGCTGCGTGAAGATATACTTGAGGCTCTTGTGGTCAGTATATACCACAAAATGCTCTCCCAGAATATAATGTCTCCAACAATGCAAAGAATGATCAACTGCAACCAAATCCTGGTCATGTGTAGGATAGTTCCTCTAATGTCGCCTCAACTATCGAGATCTATATGCAAAAACATGATCCTCCTGTATAAGCACTGCTCCATGCCCGATTCCAGATGCATCATATAAAACTGTATAACTCTTTCCTAGCTCTGAAAAAACTAGATTCGGTGCTGATGTCAAATTCACTATCATCTCCTGAATGGTTGAATCACATGCTTCAAACCAAACATTCTTCACCCCCTTCTTATTCAAGCCCTATCAATGGTGATGCTAAGCGTGATAAGTCCTGTATAAACCTCCTGTAGCAACCAGCTAGCCCTAAGACACATCTTACCTCGAAGAAATTATTCGGCTACTTCCAGGTAACTACTACTCTCACCTTCTCTAGATCTATCGATACTTCTATCTCTAAGATGACATGACCCATGAAGTGAATCTCGTCCATACCAAAGTGTCACTTTGAGAGATTAGAGTATAACTGATGCTCCCACTGTGTACTAAAAATGATATTAAGATGGGTAGCATGGTCATATCGAGTGTTAGAGTAAACCAATATAATTTACACAAAAACCACCACGAATGAATCCATGTATGGATGGAAAACTCTATTCATCAATGCCTTCAAAAACTGCTGGCACGTTCTAGAGACAAAACGACATAACCAAATACACATAGAGACTATACATGCTCCTGAAGGATATAAGAGGTATACGAGATGGTATTACACGCAACTGATGATAGCCAGATCTCATGTCGATATTTGAGAACACATTGGATCCTTGATGCTGATCAAAGAGATCATCTTTCTATAGAAATAGATATCAGTTCTTGACTGTAAATTGGTTTAGCTTCCGATAATCAACAGAAAGTCGTAAGGTACTATCCAACTTCTTTGCAATCACAATGGGAAACCCCCAAGGAGAATTACTGGGTGAGATAAAACCCATTTCCTACAACTCCTCAGACTGATTCTTGTGCTACTGTAACTCAGATGTAGCCATCCTATAAAGAGTTATGGATAACAGTGCTGCTTCTGAAACAAGATCAATAGATAATTATACCTCTCACTCAAGAGTAAAACCTGAAAAGTCATCATGAAAGACTTCTGGAAAGTGATCAACCACTGGAGGAAAATATATCTGAGAAGTCCCCTAGTCATCTAGATATAAGTTAGCAATATGGGTCGTAACACTGACCAACCCATGATGCTCCGGTACAACTCGGCTCACTTGGACATCCCAATTTCCATTGTGAAGAAAAGATATGCCCTATGATGATGTCAAGACTCACTCTACGGTGATAACAATCGAAAAAGGCCTGGAAGGGATCTAACTAGTCCATCATAAGAATGACATCATAGCATGTCATCTCCAAAACAAAGAGACTCAACGAAGAACAACACCCACTAAACCCAAGGAGACAGTCTACGCACTGATGCATGCTAGCAGTTCTAATTCCCAAGGGACCATCTAGCGTCATCATATACTCAAAATTATAAATAGTAAGTATATGAAATTCCACAGTTTGAACAGAAGTAAAGCTATGAGAAGATCTTGGATCAAAATGTGGATAGGATAAAACTGAGCCTACTAATATCATAGCTCGAACTGTAGAAGGTCCAGGATCCTTCTCCTGATGAAGATTCTCTACGGAAAATGTCAGGCTTGTACTGTGGCCCTCCTCCTGTATGTGGAGTGGAAACTGATCCTCCTTCTTTAGATGCTAGATGGAAAACCTTCCAAAAACTATGCAGATGACTCATCTTGCTGCATGATCAGCACTCCACTGGGTCTCTAAGGAACTGAGGCTTCTTATTCCCGCTTTTTTCTCACTAATAGAACCTAGATAGTTTTTATAAGGAAGATCTCGTCTATAAGAAGGAATACCTCACATGCTCGGGTCACCTCTTGTAGACTCTCGGGGGCGCTTCCTGTTGTCTTTCTCAAATGAATTAGCCCTAGACACTGAACCGCATAGGTCCACAACTCCAGTCTCCCTCAGACTTCTCTATGTGATAACCGCCTGGTTGACTGTCAGAGTAATATAACTCAACTGAAATACATTCACCTCTGATCTGATGTACGGTCTGCGGATTTCCTCAATCATCCTCGTTAAAAATAGCTCGGCATTCCCCAGAACGGGAGTGAAATGCTGTATTTCTGTGAAGCGAGAGGAATACTCCATAAAATTTAGAGTACCCTACTGTCGGTTCATGAACACACTGGCTCCTTCATCCCTCAGTGCCTCCAGGTTGATGTATTCATAGAACGTAAACTGAAGCTCATCCCAAGGCATAGCTTGTTGGCGCCCCGCCAGTGAAACCACATCCCACCATCTCTTGGCCCCCTTCCTATGAAACAACATCCCACCATCTCTTAGTCACACTAACTGGTACACAGACCACTACTACACGGCGTGTCAACATTGTACACAGCCTTTTATCTTGCGGATTTCCCAACCCATGTATTCAACTACACGACTAGGTCAAATGGAAGGTAAGTGCATGTCGTGTACATGAATGTACACGGCATGTAACCCTGAAAAGTAGTTCTTCCTGAATATAACAACACATTGTGTGTTTTCATAAGACCACACTCTATGTTGTCTGGGTTTCTGGGCAGTAAGAATACAAGAACCCCCAAAACAACTGAAAAAAACACTAAAACAAGCACATATGTAACAAATTACGATCCATGGGGGCCCATACTCTTGCCAAATCAAATCATGGCATCATAAAAATTCATATAACAAGTAAATAGTATAAAAAACTCATTATCCACCAAATTCAGATCCTCGAGTGCCCATAAAAACTCTAATACAAATGTTTGGTGTCTTTGAAATTGAAGCTCAAAACAAATAATACCCTATCAATATAGCATTTATTCTATCACAGAAGTTTTCACAACAACATGCGTAGTCTATAAAAAATTCTACCACAACATCATGTAATTTCTAATTCAATTTAGATGGATGGGAAAAATGGATGACATGGTATTTTTTTTAGCAAATGCCTATATAATGCATGAGATCTAATACCCTCATCTAATCAGGTTACAAAAAAAAATAAAACCACAGTCATACAAATAGTAAAAACACAACAGAAGTGCACCACACAACAGTGAAGCCAATTAAACGGAAACATTTTCAAAACTAAAAAATTGAAATATTCGAGGTAACCTGGCTTTTTTCCTGTAAAAGGGTTTTAGAACTCCTGGGAACAGCAATGTACCATTTACCTATTCTGACATATCGCTTTCTAATGTCGCTAAATAGTAAGTCAATAGAAAATAAATGAAAAGTAACCGCCACTGATACTGCTTTGTAACGACCCGGATCCGGAGCACTCAACTGGAGCCCCGTACCCGGTACACCACATAACCTAAAGCACATTTCCTCCGATGACAGAGGCTGCCGACTAGCAGTGAGGGCCTTGTTGAGTCATTAGGAAAATTATTCACTCATTTGGTAATGTATACAAGGAAAATGAAATAACAGTCAATAGCGGAAATAGTAAACATCATACAATAACTGAAACTAAACAACAGAAGCAATGAATATATAGTAATGATGACAATGATGTAGTAGGTAAAATTATCTATGTATAAAACACAAAAACATGCTATCATTTATCTCAGAAAGAAAATTATGAAAAGTAAATAGTTACTCCAGCAGCATCGCAAGCCTACGCTCGGTCCTAATCTCTCCAACTCCATCCAGCAATCATGTAACTGAAGTATAAGGAACATAATACCTATCCACACCTGCAACAATATAACCATTTTGGGATGAAAAGAAGGACCCAAACAAGGTGTGAGACTAATCCTAGCAGTCAAACAACACAAGATCTGTGACCTACTCTTAGTCTGTAATATAGCAGAAGTAATGAAAGTAAATGTAGTAATGAACTAGGAGTACAACAATAAAAAATCCAACCAATTACCATTCACATTCACTTAACAATTAATTCATTAATTTAATAAAACAACCATCGAATCTATACAACATCTCTATTCTAAGGTATATAGGTAACAAAACCGCCATCAAAAGTCTAACTAAACAAACAATCAGGGAAATAGATCCAAGCTTGTGCTTTGTGTTGGTAGACTCGTCTAAACAACCCAAACAATCCACATTTACAATGACTATCTGGGTGGATCAAACAAGAATACCCCTATAGTCAAGTAAACATACAAAGGGATAAACACTCTAGGAAGCACTCACGTTGATTCCCCTATGGTCTTGAAACGATATATACAGACTCTTTGAGGAAGCTCTTACTTCTAATTCCTCATGTGGTCTCGATACATGCATAAACTAAGGAAACTCGTAGGAAACACAATTTCCAATTACAATTGGTCATGTATGCGAAACTAATCCCAATAGACCCCCTAGGGAAGCACATATCATATATTCACTCTTTGGTCTCCCGCACCAGGTTCTCACAGCCCTGAGCAGTCCAGTCGTGCATAATTTACTCTCAGAAGCACGAAGTAATTTTATCAATTACATGGCTAAAATATACAATGAATCAAAAGAATAAAAACAGTAGGAAACACATGCAATTAGTTATAACAAGAAAACATGCAATTGCAAAAGGGTTTTCCCTATATGTAAACTAACCAAACAGCGATAAACAACCAAACAGGGATAATTCCCATGGGGTGATCCTCAAACATGAAAACAAGAAGATATTATTATCAATTAACCTTTAGCAAAAAAGAAATCTAATGATATTAAATAATAGTACCAAAATCCCTGACTCGGGATACCAGAAACATTGGAATCCGACACTTTTGCAAAAAAAAACTCAAAGACATTCAACGTAAGGCAATAAACCACCTACCTCGATCCAAGGAGGTCGATATACTTGTAACTATTCCCGTGAATTGACCTAGAATGGAGTAGATCTGAAAAAACGTATAAAACATTCAACCTACGATAACTCTCATAAGAGAACGAATCAAGAAACGAGGCCAAAGAAGAACCAAGGACTCACCGCTGTGATTATATTGCAACCAACAATGTTCTATTCGGATAACCGGAGACAAATCAGTGACTCGGAGATGTTTCAGCCTCCTCGGATGCTCTTGACGAAATTAGGCCTTGAAGAAGACGGAAATACGGATTATACGTGACCCCAGATCATTTAACAAAATAAAAACATTGTAGCCAGCATGAACTTCTGGAGTACACGGCGTCTACATTCCCTTTCCGTACTCCACATTAGGTGGCCTCCAAGTCACGCTTACAAGGCGGTGTGTGTGTCCATGACATATCCAACACACATCTTCCAGTGGAATCGAAGTACACCTCGTGTACTCATAAAGTACACGGAGTGTACTCCGAAAATTTCAATATTTTCATCTTTTTCTCAAAAACTACCAGTAAAGGAAAAACAAACATGAAAAGATGATCTGGGATCTTACTATAGTGTTTCTCATCGCTTATTTGACACATATTTTAATTTTTATTTATATAATTAATAGAAATTTAATCATGAAAAATAGTTTCAACATTTATAATTAGGGGGATTTTTTTTTAAATAGGTGCCTATTTGCCAACAATAATAGTATCTAATGTAAAATGTTTCGCCTTGATAACGGTAATATTTTTATAATTGGGTAAAAACTGTGGGTGAAGGGATTAATCATCATCTAACAGTTTCCATTACCCTGTTGGGGGATTTTATTTCATTCGTGCTCATCCAACTATTTAATATACGGCCACTTGGTGGAATATTTTTTTCAATAATACAATTATATTAATATATGGAAAATAATTAATACAAAATCTCACCCTCTTGAGTTCAATATCTAAAATATTATTATAAAAGGATAAAAGGGGGTGAATTTTTATTATAAATGAAAACTTGAATGACAAAAAAAAAATCATTTTTATTTATTTTTTAGTGATTGAATAATTTCAATAATTTTTTATGAATGTACATCACTATATTTATTCAATTAGTATAAAAATAAAATAAATGATTTTAGATATATTAAATGAAATATAATATAAGTATTTTATTTTATTATGAGAAATTTTTATGCAAACCATAATTATTTGGGATATGTTAAAATATTATATTCAAAATAAAATTTTATATGGTTGCATATAAATTAAAAAAAATGAATATTTCCATAATTGAAAATAATGGGTTTTTATATTAATTAATTCAATATAAATTCTTTAAAAAGATATAAATTAAATAATTTTCAATTTAGTTGAATATGGATAAAAATATCAATAACTATTAATTTATGAGTATTTTTTCCATTTATTGGTACATTCTAAATCAAATAAAATTGAAATTGTTGTTATTGTGGTTTGGTAAAAATTAGAGTAGAAAATTGGGTAATAATAAATATATTATTTAAGATGACTGAAAAAACTATATGAATTATATCTTACGATAATTTTACCTAAAGAATCATTATCATTTTTTATATTTCCATTTTGAGAAATTTTTTGTATGAATTAATTTATTATATTGTAGTATTTAAAGTAATTATTTGTTTATCATCTACCTCTATTAAAATCATGATTTTCTTGTGTATATATGACTTTCCATCTCCACATAGCGATATAATTTATTTTTCATCACCATATTTAATAGATGAGTATTATAATTGGTTTTATTATTATTTATGATCAAATGATATAATTGTGTTTATTAAATGATAAAATCAAATCTAACTTCATAACATGAAATCTGATTGAAAATTATAAACTCACTCGTGTGTATAAATTGCCACATCCATGAGGTGATGTGAATGTGTTTTAATTTAGAAATAAAACGGATTTCAATATGGATTAATTTTAAATATATATATTATTCAAATGATATAATATTTTTTTTAATTATAATTAATAATTTCTTATATTTTTTCAATCCATCTAAAAATAGAATAAAATATCATGAGGATTTATAACCCAACATCTTCATTGAGTGTATAATTCATTTTTATATCAAGATAATTTTTATTTATTATGAATTTTTAAATAATTAACATGTATCTGAAAATCAATAATATGATTATATAGATGGTGGAAGCATGATCAATGTACAATGGTCGTATCATCTAAACTAAAATACTCAATAATAACAAAATAGTTGACAACCAAAAAAATGGTTTTAAAAATAAATAATTGATAATTGGGTGTTGAAATGTTAAAATGGATTATTATTTATATATAAATTATTTAAATGACTCCAGAATAGAATTATAATGAATAAAAATTAATTATAGTGGTTCTTATTGATATATTGAATCAAATTAATATTAATGTAAGGGTTTTGTGTTGTGATCTCATTTTTATCAGGAATTTTTATGAATATGTTTTAAAGGGTGAAATTTACGGATATATACCTAAAATAAAAAACTATATTATTATTTTAATATGGTAATTATTTTAAATAAAATGTTTAATTTTTTATCCTCGCTTTATGTATTCAAGATAAAAAATAAATGTTTAATGAAAAAAATTACATTATTTAATATCATTGATCAAGAAATATTTATTATCAGATCCATGTTCTAGATAAAAGGATTCAATATTGTTCATAAATAAATTTTATTAATATGGTACCTATTTAAATTTTTACTATGTTGATAGAGAAATGTTTTATTTTTTCATATATGACCTCAAAACATTTCCATCTATCCTGACCACTCATCATTTTTAAGATTTATTTAGGAGATTCCATGTTCATTAACAAATAAAATACTTTTCATCTTATTTTTCTATATTATAGTTTTTGAATAAGTTATTTAAATTTAAAATCATACACTCCATAATAAACATTTTAATTTATATTTTAAATGAATTTGTCACTAATGATGACATGCTTTGATGTTACTTATTTTTAATGGGGATATTACCCCATGATAAAATAATATGTTGTTCATAGAATTGTTTATATTTTTAATACTCATATTTCAAAGAAACCCATTTTGTCTAAACAATTTTGGATATGATGAAATGATTTTATAACCTGTTATTTTATCCATGAGTTATACCATGGTAAAAAAATTATGAAAGAATTTTCAATTCATGGATTATAATATTTTTCATTTTTAATAGAATGTGACACACATCTATATTCATTCATTACGTAATGGGTGGGTATACAATTATATAGAACATCAAAGCATGGAGTTATTATTGTCCTACTATGGGAAAAATAATAATTTAAAGAGGTCTGAAATAATATCGATAAGTGAATTTCATCATTAATATATTCTCTGGAGTGAACCTTGATCATTATTATGAATTGGGGAGTGAACTCGATACACTATGATATTCTTGAAAATGGACCTTAATTGTGATATAAATGATTTTTTAGGCTTAGGTAAAATCCAAAAATCAATGTTTAATTCTAATGTTATTATTTAACAGATTTAGTTATTTTATTCCGTTGATACTATTTTCTTGTAAATTTCCATGATTTATCCCACAACTCATGATTATGATCTTTATTATGAAACGTATAATTATCAAGTTTCATTATATGATTCCTGACCCCTAATAATGATGTTATTCTTTTTATATTATTGATACCTCCCAATTTTCATCGTAACTGAGCTTTTGAGATAACATTTTATTCTATTTAATTTCCTCAGGTTATGAAGAATGGTACTATGTTTGATATGTCTATGAAAAATAAAATTTATTAGGAACATAGTGGATGATGATATAAATATGTTATGGAAAAGTTTCTTATGTGTGTGTATTTCCAATGATACTTGACATCTACAATTATAGTTTGGAAATTAATGTTATGTTTGAATATTTATCTAATGAGATTCAATATCTATTAATGAAAAGTATGTGATGATATAGTGGTTCAGGTAGTGACATTGATGAAAATGCATATAATCATCGAAAAAGATATGGTACAGGCCTAATGGTGTATACTTGAGGTTGCATTGATCTGTTGGTCTATATAATGGCCATCATTCCGACTAGGCCATTGGAAAACACTTTGTAAAAAAATTATTTTTGACAGAGTTTTCCTTAATGGGGATATACCCTATCATTTCAACTTAAAAGTGTGTGTTTATTTGTATTATACTATTACGAACCTACAAATTCATATATTAGAAAATATAATAAATATAAAATAATTAGCTATATAATTTACAATAAGTGGAATAATTAATATAATTAGAAATTTTAATAATAATAAATAAATAATCCAATATTAATTATTAATAGTATAATCAATTATTGAATTTTTTTAATTATAATAAATAGTTAATAAATAAATAAATGATTATAATTGTTGATGAAAAATAATATTTATAAATAATATTATAACTAAAAATTATTTAATGATTTAATTTATATATAATTTAAAAGTAAAATTATTTATTAATTTATTTATATAAGAATTAATAAAAATTATAGAAAATATAACATTACAAGTTATTAATTATAAAATTTAATAAAATATTAATAATTCTTATTAGTAAAAATTACTAACTATATAATGATGTATTGATTATATTAAATAGTTAACTAATTATTAATTACATTATCAATTATTTATCATAATAATTAAAACCTTAATTATTCATTAGATTATTTATATTATTATGTATTGATTATATTAACTAGTTAGTTGTCATTATTAATTATATTATTAACCATGTTTTTTTAATAATAATATATTTGTATGCTAATATTGGAAAATGTGGAACTGAAATCTTACATTGGAAATCCATAATGAATGTCAATTTACACTCACTTCTTATATGGATATGTGAATGTGTTTTGTAGTGAAATTTAGTGATTATTATAATAAATGTAATTCCAAATATTATAAATATATAATAAACCATTATTAATCATTTTTTATAGTTTTTGTAAACACGATTCATGCTATAAATGACCCATTTTGGAAAATATTTTTCACCTTGCATTTTACATTGTTTTTCAATAATATAATTTCATAATATCATAATTATTAGAAAAAATATATGTTATTTTTCCCAAATCACCAAGGTATGTTTTTTTAAATATATTGTAAAAAATTCATAATACATAATCTCTATATTTTATATTTAGTTTAAACAACAATATCAATAGTTTTTTGGTAAATTTTTGAAAACTATAATCAATTGTTTAGAATGTTTATCTTGTATTTAGAAGAAATCATTATTAAATTTTAATAAAAAGGGAAAATATTTTATTCTATTAAATAAATTATATGGGGTCCTAGTAACAATGAAAAAAAATATAATCTTATTATTTTATTCAAAGTATTAAATTAATTATCATTTTTTTGTTACATTTCAGAATTCCCTCTCATGACCCTGTTTTATAATTGAAGAAAATTGCATAATATCGTACTTCTATCCATGGATGGTGAAATATGTATCATTTTTGGTAACACAATATAGGAATAACTATTTAACAAGATTATTTCATAATGTGGGAAATTTCTCTCTAACCACCATAGGAATTTTTTTTCATTTAACTCCAAACACAACATTTAATGTGATGAACAAATTTTTGGGGTTAATTTTCTAACAATCATAATGTTTGATTTATCTGTATATATCATATAACATAATGATATATTTTAATTATAAATAAATAATTCGCAACAACGTATAATGATGATATATAATGAATACAAAATGTTCCACCATGATCATGAATTGTTTTAAAGAGGATAATAAGTTTTCAAACATAAAGATTTATGTCAAAAAATCCTTTTACCTAATTAAATATAATCATTTTTTGAGTTTTAATAAAATTAAATTAATAATTCATAACATTCCCAATTAATCTGACATGTTTATACATCCTCAAATGAGCTTAATAAATTACTCAACGAATAGTCAAACTAACTATTTCATGTTTAGTTATATATGGTCCATGTGAATTTATCAATTCTTGGGACTCACTCCCCTGTATCCAAAATTTGAAAGAGCATTTATATAATATGATAAATGGAAATAATAGTGAAATATCCTTGACCATATAATTTTTTATACCAATAATAATGTTTTTTAATGTTATAACTAACTACCACTAGAACCCCTTCTTGGATCAATATGAATGTAGGAGTGACCCTCAAAGCCCACCTCAGTATCAAAAGTGTCCATGGCTTGAACTTAGGGTATAAATCACATATAATGTCTGGAATTATGCTTATAATATTGAGTTTTATAGATTTAAACCATCAATGAATATAAAACAATATATATATAACAATGCACAATCCATTTATAATTCCGGTAATTTCATAACAATAATAAATAAAACATCTCAATATAAATACAATGAATTAAACACCTAATCCAGCAAGACAAATATCATAATTATTTATATTTCCGGATATAGGAAAAGCCATCCAAATCACCAAATATTTCTAGAATATTTCAACAAATATTTCATAGTCAATATGGGTGGGCATGTAAGTACACCGAATGAGATTCTCCTCATAAAAAATTATGTAATTTATGAATAGTTATACTAAATAATAAAATAATAAACAAAAGGAAAATACTGGTTAGTAATAAAAATTTTATCTACAACATTGAATCACTATGGATCAATCCCCAAATTCGTAAAATAAAAATAATATAACAATTAAAAAAATACATTAAGAGGAACTATACACCCTCTTCTGCGTAGTTATTTTCACTCCCATTTCCTAAAGACATACACCATTATTTTCGTGTACATCTTATATCAGTATATAACAACCCCCTACAACATCAATGCCAAAAATAAATTACCAAAAATTCATACCCCATACTAAATATTTTGGGGAAAATAGAAATAGTCAAGATCATTTCTAATAATGGAAATCATTCATTTTCATTGATTTTCCCATCAGAAATCGAAAAATAGAAATCATGGAATATATGAGATTGGATCATCACATATTATGTAATAATAATTTATGAAAATAAATAATTTACATTGATTTAAATTCTTTCTTCATTGATAAATCATATTATGTTTTCCTGACATACTTTCATTACATCATATGATATAGGGGTAGTATCCCACAAGTAGTTTTCCACTTATGCATGAAAAATCACAAAAATTCATCATTTAAATCCTCATTTTTAAACACATAAGAGTTTAAAGCTTTTATTATTTATCATTGATCACCACAATAATAAATTTGTGGTAGAAAGATTATTTGTTCCATCTACAGTATGGAGAGTAATATTTTTTTTACATAAAATTTTCTAAAAGCAATGATATATAAATAACATTAATTCAATTAAGAAATTAATATTTATCATTTTAATATATAATATATCATCTTTACCAAAATATCATCTTAACATGATATTCCTCTTAGTATTATCATACCTTTATTTAAGATGTTATATTAAAATAAATAATTTTTGCTATATAATTTGATAAAATAGTAATACATATTTTATTCTCTAATTAATAAAAAAATAAATTAAAATTTAACTAACATATATATTTTCTTGAATTACAATTGAATGTTTATTTTTCATCCAAATTGTTTTATAATTATAAAACCATTTTTTAAAGTAATATTTATCATAAAGGTTAAAAATATATATAATTCTGGTAAGGTTCAAGATTAACTTATTTTGAGAACCTCTTGGACCATTTTTAATGTCACTATATAGAGCCACATGAAGCCTAGTGTTATCCTTTAGAAAAATGTTATGGGACCCATTTAGGAATAAGTTAATTTTCTAATGACACACACATTCATTAAACTTTTCTTTATGTTATATGATAATTGTATAATGAAGTAACTAAAAATGATTGAAGTAAAATAGTGTCTATGGAGATTATAATGAATTTATATTCCAATTAATGGGCTTGTTATATTAACTAAAATTAAATAATTGTCATGAAAAATCATTTTTCTAATTATTTATTAATGAAATATCACTCATGATGCACAAAACCTATAATACCTCATCATGAGAATATAACACCATAGTTTTCACCTATATATTAAATTACATGACTCCTGATATATAATAATAATAATATTATTATTAATATCCAAGGACTGTTACAAACAAATGTATGATTATCCCATGAGGCATACAAATGTGGATTTCTCTCTAGCAGGTTATGTTATCATATACTTATTCTGTGAATGATTACCACGAATTTCCATTATGAGAATAATTCCCAATGTCTTAATATCAGACTACCCATAATATATTATACCATTTATATGTCATCGGATGATGTCAGAGAATAATATAACATGTATTTAAAAATATATTAATATTACTTAATGGTTCTATTAATGTTGGGGGAAATTACATGATCTTATGGTGTGACCATTTACATTAGAGAATTGTCACAAATATGTCACACAATTAAATGATAATAATGAGATTTGAAATAAATTAATATTCATGAGCATTAATTTTTCGTAATCTAATGAACATCATAGTTTGTACTAGTGAACCAATTATAATTGAATTTTTAATAAACTAGAGAAAAATATTAACACCCAACTCATTAGCATCGCTTGTTAACATGTCTTTACAAATATGTGTCTATAATTTCTTATTCCACAACACTACATGAGGGTATTATTCTCACTGTGACCCCATATCAATGAAAAAAATCATCAAATTAGATGATACCGTTGATTATATTCCTTTCTTCTTACATAATCGATTAAATAATGTCTAATACTATAGTTAAAATACATCATGATGTGTTTTAATTTTACAATTTTGATAAATATTCAAAATATAGAAAAAATAATTTGTAAAAAAGCTTCCTAAAATTCATGGTAATTCACAACATCCTTAGTAGAATGATGATATGATAACTACTATATGTAATACAGAATACAGTTGTATATTAAATTATCATTATTGTGATTTTATTTCAACACCATTTAAATGATATTAGTTTAATTTCCCTATAAAATTCATAATTATACATCTCCAAAAACAATGATCATTTCCTTTATTTGTTATTATTCATGGTCATATTGTTCTTACATCTAGACAATGTATTTTCCTTAGACTTGTTGGAAATTTATATTTTATGAATTATTTATATGAAATATCAAACAAATGTATATATCATGCCATAGAAGAAAAAATTTCTAAATTATTCTTAGGTATATATTGTTTTTTCTTGAATCATTCACTTTTCATCATTCCATTAGACACCTAAACAATGTTGGGACATACACAATGGGAATCTAGGATCTCTCTAAGATGAATAAAGCATATTAAGAATAAATTGAAACAATTGGATATGTTTTTTTTCTATATAAGTAATATTCAAATAAAATAAAAATTTCATTGGAATTCTAGAATTAACCTTCCGTACATAGGATGTCTGCCCCAAAAAATGATATGCTGAATTGCTATGAAAAATAATTTTAATAATCTATAATTTTAAATAAATATAGAGTAAATCCATCAAATCCTGCTCAAAGACCCACCATAAGAAACCATTGATCCAATAAAACCTCTATTGATATAAAGCGTCCACAAATAACCTTATTTGAAAATAGAAATATGCATATTTGGATGAAACTAATAAAAAAAATTCATACATTATCAACTATCCAATATGACAATTTTCTATCCACAATATAATCTCAGATCCCACTCTTACAATCAAAATCCATATCCTGATAAATTTTAATATGTTTATAAAAACCAAGGGATATGTGTAGTTCTTGAGCTCGAGAAAAAATAATTTAATCCCCAAAATGACATAGATTTTTTACATTTAAATTTATCCACACATTTAATATCAAATATACAAATATTAGATAGGATTTTCTATTTTATAAGAATGATTGTAAACACATTTTAATCCGTTATGAAATCCCATTTGAATTTTTAAATGAAAAAACTCACATAAGAAATATTTCATCATTCGATGTTAGTATTAATAAAATCCACATTTGGAATCCACATTACAAACATTATATTATATATTTTGGAATAGTTAAAATAAGAAACATAACATACAAAAAACTAGTGAAAAAATTGTACACAAAATAAAACACGAATAAACAAATTATGAGTATACAAGGATAATTAAAATTTTAATAGAAAGAACAAAAAAATTATTCGTGGAAAATAAAAAATAAATCCCAAGTTAGAGGAAACCATAATATCTATCTATAATGAATGAATCATGAAAAATATGTATCTCATATAAGGCAGGGGGACACTAAACCCTTGTATCGGATCATGATCTAATGGTCAATAATCAAATTTAAGAAGTAAAATTTTAGTGGATCATGTATTTAACCAAACTAGGTGATGTCTCTATTCCAAAACACTACATCAAGCTATCAACCATAGAGTACATGTCAATCCCACTTAGTGTGATTATTACCCTCTACGATATGACAACCTTTATTCTAGTTTAAGTGTTTTGTTAGTGTGGACTAATCCAATGTGATATATAATAATGTATTCCTCTCCTAGTTAGTTGGTTTTATATTTTTCATTCCAATTCAAAACACCACAAGTTCCTCTTAAATTTTTTTTCTTTTAATGTAGTCATGTCATCCTTTAATGCCATTTAAATGTTTCTACAATGTCAAACCACGTTAAACCTTAATAAATACAATAAAACATTATATTCCTCATTTATCACATATAAAATGAAAACCCAAAGGGATTTAGGAAATGGTGTTGAGAACATAGAAGACACTTTACTCAAAGTGACAACCTTCCCTTTAATTCATAATTCAGATAACACACATATTTAAAATAAATATTTAAAAACTAATGAAAACATAAAAATTATATTTTAAAATATCAATTTTCATAATTCAATAATATTTTATTACACACATATAAACAAATTTTATGGATCATATTATCATATTATGATGCGAGTACGAACACATAAAAATATACATAAAACATATTTATTCTATTTGAACCAAATATGACATTAGACACATTAAACATAAATATTAATATATTGAAATAAAAATGCTCAAAGAAACATAATTAAATTTATCATATAGGGAAAACCAATTAATCAGTCCCTTGAACTCATACATTACCCGATTAACATCTATAAACTGCATCAAATAATTATTAATCACCCAATTCCTTTTTCAAAATTTTCTAAAATAGTTTATTAGACAAAAATATATTTCATTCAATATGGTTAGATCGAATGTGAATGTAAAACATGAAACCAATTGAATCCACATGGAAAAATAAGAAACATGCTTTTATAAATAAACATGAACCATACTAGATATAATATTTTTAAATAAATATATTTTAAATGATCAAACACATTGGAACTATTTTGGAAAACATTAATAAAAAACATAAAAATTTGGAAATAAATAATGATTAATATCCATAAATATTGGAGAGAGGATTTTATTAATATATTAACACACCCCCATGGAACTAATTCATGATTCATTACAAGACAACCCCTTCCAAGGTTTTACTAATGTCCAAACATCAAAAGGGGGAGTTGAAAACATATTAAAAACAATATTAAGAGGAGTATGGAAATATACCTTTCATATAATGACTTACCCTTGAAAAAAAATGAATACCCTATAAGATGATAGGATGTATGAGGGAGACTGTGTCCCTAGAGAGGGATCCTTTGACTAACCTATCATGTGGTGATGGGAGAGTGGTGATGTGTGAGTTCAGGTATAATGGTGGATGGGAATTTATGTATCATTCAATTTTATAAAATTTCTGAGCCACTATAATGTGTTATGATTGGAGTGCAGTGTAGTGGCACCCCAATAGAATTGGTTAAAATGATCCCTAGGAATGATCCACGATGATCGTCCCACCTCTCTATTTTGGACAAGGACAACCCCAAAACAAAATGGGGTGTTCCATGTCTTGGGGATGCTCATGGTTTGTAAAACATTTCTATACCAAAGACACAATTCTATAAGAGAGGATGCAGTGAGCCTCCCAGGTCAACTAACTAAGTATATACCACTAAAATCCATATATATACCCTATCAATCCATAAAAACAGTGAAATCTATAAAATAAAAATAAATACAAATTATTAAATCAAATTAAATTTTAAATATGAGATAATGCATGATAAAACTCTCCACCATAATGCATTCTTCCCCAATAACACATCCAATTTCGAGGAAGATATAACTCAATGATTAATATAAACTAGAAATTGAGAATGATACAAATGGTTGGATGGGCCACTAAGAATAAAATATAACCCTACATAATAGATGATTCTAAAATATCCAAGAATCTCTATATCTTGAAAGGATCAACTAACACCCAATTGAAATTTCCAAAATAAGGAAATGGTAACCCCTATTGGATATCCCCAACCATTAATAACTCAAATAGTAGGGTATCAATAACTATGAAAATATTCAAAAAAAATTATATGAGAAATAACATAAACCCACTACCAAGTAACTCAACCCATAACTCATTTAATGTTGCACCGGAAATATCATAGGTTTAGCCATTTACTATCCCTCTAACATAACATAGGACACCAAAATGGAAGAAATGAAAATAAAAGAAACAATACATCGATATGGTATATAAAGGAAGAAAATTAACAGAAAATTTAACAACCATCAACTCTAAAATATTGTGACGATATATTTTCATACATGACTATTACATCATGTTAATGATAAAAAACATATTAGCATTACATATCATGGATCAAATTATTTAGTGTATTGGGAAAATAAGTGTTATATATATAATTTACATAATAAACCAAAACAATTTATTTAATTGCCTCTTCTATAGCTTCTTATTGACTATCACATTCTCCATAATAAATGTAATCATGCCAGGATATACATAAATTATTAGGGTGACATGAAAGACTAGAAATACGATAAATAAATCATATGAATCATCATTATATGGGTGATAATATACAACATCGTAATATCATTTGTATAAAATTATCATCTGAATCCTAGTAGGAATAATTATAAAATGGAATGGAATGTGGAAATGGAAAAAAATGAAAAAATATCTTCTCTTTGTCAAATACAACACATTTTTGAGAACAAATAAATCATCAAGATCAATCATAACATATGTTCATAATCATAACATCATAATTGTAAAAAAAATATTACAATGTTCATTAATATTTCACATTATCTCATTAGATACACAAAAACAACCAATGGTATTAGATCCCTATATATTTTCATAACACAAGTTAAATTATAACATTTACATAATCATTCATGAAATAGAAAACATATATCAATAAATTTCATAATGTAATTCATGGAATGGAATGTGATTAATATAATAAATAATAAATTCACGAACAAAACATGAGTTTCCACAACGGAATATGGGAAAACACACTTGGTATATGAAACATCAATATCGAGTTAGGATTATATATTCTCAAGATAATAAAAATAGTTGTTTGTAGAATGAATATTTTTATTATGAAAAATATATATATTTTTCAAAAAAATATGTTAGAATCAATAATATCCTGATGAAAAATATTTATGAAAAATGAAATTTCATTTATGGAACATGAAATTATAATGCATACTCAAATTTGCATTAATTAAGGAAACAACAACGAAATGATGTTTAGTTACAAAATCCCATTACCCTAATTCCAACATAATTTCATTTCTTTTCCTCCTCCATAAAAATAATAATATATTTATTGAAAATAAATTGAATATTTAGTTATATCCATTTATATAATTTTTTATTAATTATGTTAATTGGATAATATTTAATACATTCTGTTTATGAAATTTATGTGTTTTTGGATAAAATTTTACGTCAAAATTTCTCATTTTCATTGATTTCTATAAATTATTAGGTATAATATAATAATTAGTATTATTTTTTCCAGAACCAAATAATTAAATTTATTACATATTAATATATTATATATAATTAATAATATCTATTCAATAAAATAATAGTATGAATTATCACATAAATGTCTCCACACATGGTTAACTGGCCTTTAATAGGATATTGTCATACTAATATGAAATGAATGTGTGGAATTTATATTTTTCATAAATATTATAATTCATGTAGATTAAAATAATGAAATTAATTTTAAATTAATATAAAATATCTCTTTAGGGTATTATTTTGAAAGAAATAGGTTAAAGTGATGAATTAGATGATGGAAAGCGGGAAGAGTTAGTTGATACCTACACACTCCTCGGTGTACCTTCTGTTTTATGAAACTGTTACTCCTTGGTGATTGAAGACGTATTGATCCAATAAAATATAAATGGGTTATAAGAGACATATGTGGATGATTTTCAAAGATATTTTTGTTTGTAATCAGTTTCTGGTGTTTCTTTCTTGAGCGAATAATGTTGAATTATTTATACCTATTGAGATGGGTATTTTCAAATTAATGTAATGAATAAATTATTATATCAACGGTAAAACACGAAATTGTAATTTTTTTAAATTGTAAATTATATATTAATATAATATAATAATTTTAATTTTTTTATAAATTATAATTATAATTCATTACTTTATTAAAAAGTAATGTGAATGGAATTAAAATTGATATTTTATGGAATCAATTTTGAATTTAGGTTTTGAAATGTAAATTTTTAGTTTGGAAGAAGATATAATTTTTTTTAATGAAAAATTTGTCCAATTAAATAAAACCTGGATGAAATTAATATTAATAATAGGATTATTTCATTATTATGTCTTAGATGATATAATTTGAGTTATACTATTAATGTGAAAACAACTATTTTTTCTAATCACTAGAAAAATAAATTATTTCAATACATTAATAATAAATGAAATTTATATAATTTTGATGTTCCGATTTCAAAATTTATATTGATTTTATATAAAAAATTAAAAAATATGTAATTTTAAGTTTTAAGATAAATGTTATGATTTTTATAAAATAATATAAAATAACTTTTATTAAAAATTTGATTATTAATTATATAATTTTCATAATGATGATACATTATTTTTTTGGAATTACAAACATTATATTAACATAATGTAATCAAGATAAATATTTTCTATGTAAAAATATATTATTTTGAGGAATAATGACCATTCTGGTCAAATTCTCATGAATCTATTCCCAACTATAATTTTATTCTTTTATGACCATATTAATATTAAAATGGTTATATTTACTCCTATAAATACCTCAACATTAAATCATTAATAATTCATCCAAATTATTCTAAACATTCTATATATACATTGTCTATAATGATTCTTCATTTAAAAATGATAAGTTTTCTTATTTATAGTGTTTCTAGTGGGGTGATGATTATTGTAGGTTGGTGTGATCCCTGTTTTCCCATAGTTTCCTTTAAATTATATATTTTTTATCCAATTGTAATGTTTTAAATTTTCATTTTCTTCATATATTGATTTATGTAACAATAGTTAGTAATGAAACAATGACTTCGTTGGAATCTCTGTATTTTATATTGCTATAATATTAAATAACAAACATTTATTCAGGAATAATATTTCACTAAAAACAATGTGTAATAACTTCCTTCCCCATTAAGATTACTATTTGATAAAATTTTCATTTGTATTTTATGATTTTAATAAGTGAGAGTAGGACTATTTTATTAATTTCTCAAGCTCCCAAGTCACTTCTACAAACATATAATTCTTCCAAATCACATTGACAATGTGATATTCCTTATTAAGTATAAATTTATCTCAACGTCCTATGATATTCACATGTTATTCTTTATATGACAGGTCATTATACAATTCTACCACCTCCTGACTCAGTACATCTGAGGAATCAGGTATATACTTCCAGAAGAGGGATATATGAAACATGTCATTCACATTAACCATCATTGGTGGGGTTGAAAGATGGTAGAAATGTACTCATTAGTGATAATGGATCCCAAATGATCAAATGTACAATGGGATATGATCCCATTTCGTTCCAAACTGCATGACTCTCTTCCATAATGATATTTGATGAGAAAATTATCTATATCCTCGAACAACAAGCACCTTCGACAAATATCATTATATCTCCTTTTATGAGAATCACATTTTATCAATTGTTTGATGGATTGGTCCTTATATTTTAGATAGTGTATAAGATTAATTTCGAGTATCATTTTCTCCTCAACGTCATAATTGAATGATGGTGTAATACATCACTTCATATATTGAGCCTCATATTCCACCACCTGAATACTCAATTTTAAGCTGTTATTATAGGAGAACTCAACCAATGGGAAATTATTAACTCATCCAACTTTAAATTACATTAATCAAGAGCATAGAATTCAACTAGTTATCTGAATATTCCATTCAAATTGTCTATTAGTTGCATGGTTATAGGTTATTTTTAAATTCAATTCGATACTGAAACCATGTTTTTAAGATCTACAATTTTAATAGGGGAACATTTGTTCCCAATATGTAGAGACTAAATTTTTTACTTCATAATGTGTGAAAACATACTACATATATATATATATATATATCTATTGGAATGTCGTTGATGTGTGAAACCACCCCAAATAGTGAAAATGTGGGCAGTCTTGGTTAGTTGATCACCCACTACCCATATCACAATATTACATATGGATATTTTTAGGAGAGAATTGGAAATGTCAATGGTTAAATTTTCCCATATAGAGATGGGTATTTGTAATGGATTTTAACATCCATTTAGATGTCTGTTGCTCTGATTTAACATAATAACATACCAAACGCAAGGGTATATACTATACAGCCTCCATCGTCATGTTTTCAAAACAAATGATTTCATACTGATCATGAAACATCTTGGTAA
This sequence comes from Viscum album, assembly GCA_963277665.1. Classification (NCBI taxonomy): domain Eukaryota; kingdom Viridiplantae; phylum Streptophyta; class Magnoliopsida; order Santalales; family Viscaceae; genus Viscum; species Viscum album. The sequence goes on along the minus strand of OY728147.1, from coordinate 558,277,904 downwards.
ATAAATAATGATTGTAGAATTATGAGATATATGAATTATCCCATAGCTTATTATTTATCTCAATTTATGAATTCCACAAATCATTATTCCAAACTGAAAAATACAATCATAATTAACATGGAACACTTGTGGGTTCTCGTCCATTACTACATTTACCTTATTTTTTAACTCCATAACATCCATTGTTTCAACCATGGTCTTATCTTAGATAGATGGTTGGGAAATGATTTAGGATTTTTAAAATTTTTCTCTTTCCCTTAGGATTTACAGATCCATCCATTTCATATAAATAAACATCGGGGATTTCCCAATATATATCATAGACAAAATAGAAGGTTCATTTCAACTAAGAGCATCATCTATAGTGTTATCCATTCCCAGATGGTAGTGAGTAGATAAATCTTATATCATGATTAGCATTACCCATTTCATTTAATGCATGTTAAGCTTCATTTGTGTGAATTTATTAAGTAGACATTTATGATCAGTATATATATTACACATCTGAAAAAAAAATTGTGCTGACAAATATTTAGTGCAATGATTATAGTTTCAAAATATAAATCATGTGTCGGGTATTATTGATCATGAAGCATCCACTATCACGAGAAATAATCTTTCACTATATCATTATACACGACTAAAAAACACAATCCATTATTTGAAGAATCTTTGTACTAAAAAACACTATCTAAATGTTGTTAGTCATAAAACAAGTGTAATGGATAACATCAAATTTATATTTTTAAATAATTCCTCACATTAATTGTTCTAGACATACAATTAACATTCTCATGTTAACATAGTTTGCAGGCTAGTGAATTGTGATAATTTTAACAGAATACATATATAATATTCATGAAATCCCTAAAAACTGTAGATGTCCATGATAATAGTAGGTCTAGATATTCATCAATTGTATATTTCATTTATAGTTCAATTGAATTTCACTGAATTTTTATCACTTTCCCTATGATGTAACATGATGCATCAATAAGTCAAACATGATAAAAATGTGATACATTTTCTATTTCCATAATGTTAGTAGCACATTCCATAGATAATCTTGTTATTTATCTTTACTATTTTATTAAATGAGATTCCTAATAATAAAAAATTTAAAAAAAAATTTGTGGATGTAATACCTAAATAATCTATTCATCATGTCCTTGATGATTTTAGGGGAATTAGTATGTCCATTTTTCTTTTCTATGAACTCATTTTGTCATAGACAATACATAATTTATTATTCTAAATACGTTGCATCATCACATTTAGTTGATGATATCCAGAATGGATATCCATCATTAATATTTACAGATGTCTTCATAGTTGATTCAACAATTCATAAAAACATGGAATAATGTACATTTTTTTATAGTGATCCTGATGACCTCCGAGTAATAGATACTCAACCTAGTTGATCCATCCATTGTCATGAAAATGATTTAAGGTGCACACCAATGTGATTCACTAGGGTGTATGGGCTCATTGTCCAAAATCTCTTCCAACTATTTCCTTTACTATATTAGATCTATTGGGAATATCTTATATGGAAATTTCATGATAAGATTATCTATGTGTATGAAGTCTATTGAAAACTCTACCTCATTATCTGGGAAAATTTAATGAAACTCTTCTGCAAATACATCATGGTATTCTCTAAATTGTGAAATTCTACATGTTGTTCCTTCCATTGAAATAACCATATGATAAATGTAGGATTAATCACATGGTATCAACACCCACACCATTGATGGATTTTAAAGCAGGATCATGGTTATTATTTATTTTTTAGAGGAGAATTAAATGCCTTGTAATATAGAATAAGATTTTATTTTCCTGACACTTGAGTTGTGATATATATATATATAGATCTAATTCATGAATCATGGAGCATCAAATTTCACTAAGTGATATATTATGAGATTAACAAAAATAATCCTCCCACTATGGGTTTTTTCAAGTACATATCGATTTGATAGTACATATGCATTAATTTCGTTATTATTGAAACATTTCATGATATAAAAGAATAAAAATAAACTTAATCATATAAAATATATTCCATTCTATATTGATTATCAAGTGTACTTTTTTCAACTTCATTTTCTTGCACCACACCACTAGTTGTGATAGAATATCATTCCTTTAATCCTTTTTCATTATGGGTTTTCTAAGCTGATTACCCTCAATGACTCTAGGATTAGTGATTTAGATTTCACCATTACCATTATCATTAAAATTTTATATTTTAAATGATAGATTTTCATTAGTAGGTTCCCTCCATCCTTTCATCAAAATGGTCAGCTTCTTTATGTATATGTGGTATTCATGGTCATGGTGGCCCTCTTTCCCTCAGTTGAATTATTTTTCCATTCTATGAGAAAATTACAATGTTTCTTTTTATGATATTTATTCATGTTGGTAGTTGGGTCATCATTCATATATCATAATTTGACCCACCAGTATAAAACTAAATCAATATTTAATTATATCAATAACTATGGAACCTTTCTCTGTACTCCATCACTAATTTGTGATCACATTGATATAATAATTCATGACTCCAAGAGTCATGGATATCTATAGAAATATGATGGAGTTTATTTAACCTACTAATGAATCGATATATATTTTGAATATTTTTTATATGAAATCATGGTGTGTTTCTTGCATGCATTGTGATGTCTTTCTCATTGTTCATGATAGATTCACCATTATTTTCCTTCATATCTATTATTTATCTCTCCATATTCAATGGAGAGTTTGATATACATATATAGTATGAAATATATTCAAAAGTTCTACATAGTATATCTATATTATTTCATAATCTACCTTGGTTTACATTAACAACACCCTCAATTGATCAGTTTCTCCATATAAATGATAATCTACAATATTCATCTTCCACTTATCATAAAATTCAATCCCATAAATTATATTAACAATTGTGATAACCCACTGTTCCTCAAATAGTGGATCCTATGTTCCAGAAAGCATTAGTGGTCATTTTTACATAAAATAATCAATAGAATTCTTATCATTTTTGGGTGACAGATGATGTTCCACGTGATTCACGAAATTATTCATATCATGAGATTGTTATGTATGATTCACCATAACATTTTTATCTCCACATCCTATGTCGTTGGGAATTTCATTAAGAAAATCATTTTTTTGTCCCTCAAATTTTATAATTGTATGGTTTCTTATGGTTTCAACCATTTATTTAAATAAATTATTTTTTGAACAAAATTATATTGAATAAATCCTGAATAAATAATTTATTCTATTGAACAATAAACTCTAATGGAATATCGTGTGGGTTCCCAAGGTTCATTAATTTTATAGAACACTTTATCTTTCTTGTTTACATAAAATTTTCCTTCTCGTAAGGGTTTACACTAACATTATATCCAAAATTAACAAACAGCTTATCTAATAACATCCATCATGTCCCAACTTTTTCGTACATGACTATTACATCAGTTTAGACATAAAAAACATAATTTTATTACATAGCCAATATTAAATGTTTTAGTGTCTGGTGTAAATTAGGATTAATAATGACATATTAATAATACAAAAACATTTTTTTCACTTCTGTATTAATACATATTTTCCCTCACATTCTACATAGTACATTTAATCACCTGGGGATATCCTTCAATGAAAGGTGTGAGTTAATGGACCAGTAACCAGATAATTTAGGTACATGAATGAATATAATGTGACTACCCATAAACATCATCTTCATTTCAAAAACAGGAGACCATAATCATAATCATGATAATAATAAATAGATAAAGGTGTGAAATATTGACATTCATTAAAATTAATCATCACCTATCATTGGTTAAATTACACACATTGTCGTGAACAAATACAGCAAGATTTTCACACGTAACATATGTGAATAATAATAATATAATCAATGTTAAAAAATATAAAATCATATAAATTCATATTTCATATAATCTCTTGAGATATACCGCATTAACAGTGATTCAGAGCACTATAGAATTAATGGAACACCTATCATATGATAACATTTACATAATCATATATCCCAGATAGAATATATTTAAATCAATGTCTTGAACTAACCCATGTGAAATATTTAGTGTCATTTCATAAGGCACAAATTATTGAATAAAAAATATTTTCCCAAAGAAAAAATTTAATAACACAATTGGTATACGAATAAAAAATATTTAGTGAAGAATAAATTTACTCAAGGGAAATAAACAACGTGATTTTAGGATGATGAGTTATTTTTAACGGATCATATTATTTTTCATGAAACATGTTTAAAAACATGTATATTTGTTAAAATAAGATGTTTGAATTACGAAATGACATTTATAGATCATTAAAAGAATATACATTATGAAAATTTAATGATGGAAGGAAATCACAATGAATGGATGTTGGTTTCCTTAATCCCCATATTTTAATTCCCGATTAATGATTTCACTTTTTCATATCCTGAATTATGAACATAAAATTTTCAAAATATTGTTTCGGATGTCGTTTATCATCATTAATTATTTTCGTATCAATTTTACTCATTGTATTATATTTTTAAATTTATTTTTATGCAATTGAAGAGTTTTCATTTAATATTTTTTTATTTTTTTTCATTTTCCATTGATTTCTATATTTTCTTATATGAAATTTATACATCTATATAATTAATTCTATGATCATATAATACATGTAAATATATATTAATGTATTATATATAATTCATTCATTCCATCCATTAACATAGTAATAATTATTTTCTTGGCATATTCTCTATAGGTGGTTATCCGACATTGAACAAAACATTGTCAAAAGTGAGTGAATACAAATTTGAAGATTTATATTTTTCATAAATTTGAAAATTATATTATCTGATGATAATTAATATAATATAAAATAAAATTATAAAATCATTTCTATTATATTTTTTTAATGGAAGATTGTTAAATGTAGATAATGAATAATAAAATAGGTGATAGTTAATAGGGATTTATTCTCTCCATGGTGTAACTTCTCTTGTAATGCATTATAACTTCTTGGTTATTAGAGTTGGAATTCAGTAAAATGTCCTGATGATTTCAAAGAGTATTAAGGGGGTGATTTGGTAAAATCATGGGCTTTAAAAAGGGAGGGTCTATTGGTTTTCTATGGGATGGGAGATGTGTTGTGTATACTTGAAGAGAGGGTTATTTTAAGAATACAATATTGAATAAAATTATATATCAAAGGTAAAACATGAAACAATGAAGTCTTGAAATTTTAATTCCTATACTGAAGTAATACATTATGTTTAAAATATAAAATCCCTAATATATATCAAATTAATTAATTAATTTGTAATGAATATAAAAAGAATGAAAAATTTATATTTGATGTAATCAATTTTGACTTTAGGATTTTTGAAATTTATTCTTGTTCTTGGAAATTGATTTTATTCAATTTTTATGAACCATTTATGTAATTATATTTTCTATGAAATATTATAATGTTAAAAAAATTATTATTTCATTATTACATCACGATTTATGTAATTTGAGTTACACGAATTATGTGGTAATTATAATTTTTTATTATTCACTTGAAAATTAAAGTCATTCAAGAAAATTACAAAAACAATAACCCAAAGATGTTTTCAAGATGGGGATTTAAAAAGTAATATTAATATCATGAAATTAATTTTCAATGTAGTTATTTTTATATTTAACATATAAATAATATTTTAAAAAATACAAAAAAATATAGGTTTTCTAAATATGTTCATAAATTTATATGACCCTCCAAATCATGATAAATATTTTATCGATTTATAAAATTTATGTTCTTAAATAAATAATTATACATATTATTTATATCATCATCTTTTTGTAAAATTACCATTCCAACTCTCAATTTACAATTTCCAATGGTCCGAATACTACTCCAAATATGCATGTTACTATTCTGATGGTCACAATACCATTCCAACAGCCACATTAACTAATTTATATACCATTACATTACATCATTTATTGTTCAACTTAATTTTTCTCCAGGTTATATAATTATAATTTCTATATTCCTTACTAGTTTAATAATATATATATATATTTTTCTATAACATATGAAAATGTGGTTATAATTATAGTAGAATCATGTAATCCCATTTTTTCCATTGTATCTTTTCTATTTTATATGTTCTGCATAGTTATAGTATTTTGAATTTTAATTTGAATGTATTTATGATTATTTTAATGATATATATTAATGAAAAATTTTCTATATTGGTTTCATTGTATTTTTTTATTTATGTAATAAAATTTAATAAATATTTATTACGTAATCAATTTTTACTAAAAGAATTGGGTCATTTCATTAATTTTGAAAACAACTTTATAAAGAGTGAAATAATTTCAAAACAATCATTTAAAAACCAATTAACTAGGAATAACTAGTAAAGTATTGTTAAGACTCAAAAATTCTTATTCAAACTGCACGTGTTCCAACATTGCATAAAGAATAGATAGTGGTAGCCTTAGAACCCATATTCAAGACATTCATCATGGTAGTAGATGAAAATCATATAAATATTAATTTTTTCACGACCTCAAGAGGTTCATCATCTGTCCTAGGTACTTGAATCACACCTGAGGCCTTACCCTATTGTTAAAGAACCAATGATAAACCTTTCCAACCATATCCACACACAAAAATAAAATAGATCAATCCAATCATTGTAGAAATAATTAAAACATTGATCCATCTAATCCTATAATAATAATTTGATAAAGTACCCAATGATTTACTGTTGAATATGAAATTCTAAAATGACTCAATTAACTATGATACCATAATATATTAAATACCAATCCATAAAATGCTCAATTTTATTTTAGGGAGAATACATTAAATAACACAGGTCCCCCATGATATGACCAAAAAAATATCCAAATCATCCTTGACCATAATACATAATCTTCTCCTAATTCATTATATCCATTTTAGTTAAATAAAAAATGAACACCATAAATAAGAACAAGAAAATTAATTTATTCCAATATTCCTCTTTTAGACAAATTTTTAAAGTAAAAAACTCATGTTTTAAAAGATTAATGGTCCAATTAAAACTCACCCATTTTTGAACCCCATATCTCCAGCAATGTGGATGTTTTTAAATCTACAAAATCATGATTAATTTAATTTAATTTACATTGGAAAACATTATAATATATTAAATAATAAATCATTTATATAAAATAATGTTTTCTAAAAATAAAATTCAACATAATCCCTCACATATGATATTTACCAATAAAAAACACATTTTATGAAATTTATGAAAATATTTCACCACTTTAAATCCAATGTTATTTTTAATGCTTTTTCAAAACCATATATGAATAAACATTTCTATTTCTAATGATATTAATCATTACATGAAAAAAATAAAATCATCTATACCCATTTTTTTAATCTTCAAATAAAACTCTAATTTTCAACACCACAAATAATGAGGTGAATTTTTTTTGAAAAGTGGTCATACATGAATTGGCTGCATGACATGGTGGTCAAAGTGTCAATCATACAACCATATCTAAATCTGAAAAAATACCATGTATGTGTGATCTACATTTGAAAAATATCGATTTAATCTCCCAATTTAATTCTCTCACAACTCCCATTTCATCCTAATACGAAATATATCCAATAATAAATTTTTATGCCATTAATAATATTCCATTACATATAAAAATAAGACATAAAATAATATAACCACAAACCATGAATCAAAATCCAACCACCCATTGTATGAAAAGGTGTATCAAAAGTCATTTATGTCAATGATCTTCCTGTAACTATATCCTATGTCTGTATATTTATATCAACGTCTAGTAAACACCAAAATAACAATGTTCACTTTGAAACCCATGTACCCTAAAAACCATTTTTCAAGAACCAACCTGAGTACTTATGCCTTCTAGACAAACAAACTACATCTATACATTTAGGAAGTGTTACACTAATCACTATAAGATTATTACTAGTTTTATAAAAATTAAAATAAATCATTCGATATGGTATTTTCAGGATAAATAATATTTAAACAATTGTGGAATTCCCAAAAAAATTAGTGCATTATCCATGTAGACAATGATTTTACACATGAATAAATAAGATAAATTATCAAATTATCATTATTAATAAAAATAAAAATTCCATAATGAAAAATAAATATATCATCTCACATTGTAACACCCACCAAATAAATAGCACCCCACACCCTTAAAGAGGTGAGAACACATCAAAGTGAATACTCTCCTATATATTGTATAAAATTTTAATAGACTAAATTAATGTGTTTTACATTTGTATCATTGAATAATGAGGCATAAAATTAACAGGGTGGGTGTTATAATTAATGGAATCACCACCACTCACCCCATTGTTTGTAAGGCCCTTAGAGAGAGGGTTATCTTGATGAAACACATTTTTGACATTTTAATTATTTTAAGATAGAGTTTCTATATAATTAGACCATGTTGTGGAAAATTTCATATTTCAGTTAATTTTATACGAACTAGTAGATTTCATAGTCATTGATGAATCACATCGAAACCATATAATTTTCCCACTGCTATACAAATTTTTTAAAACTCGTTGATCAAACTACGAATTTTGGAATAAAAATAAATGAAAAAACTCAAAGGGATATAAAGGAACGATATAAAAAATCCACATTGATCTTTATAAGTAGCCCAAAATCCCATAGGTCATGATTTTATCTAGAATCTCTATCAAAATTTTATTTTATGTAGAAAAAAAATGTAAATTCATAAACACATAATATATGGAAAATGAGGGTGGGAATATACCTGGAAAAGTTTTACATCATGACCTAGTTAATATATAAATTGATTTAAATCAGTGTCTATTTTAGAGTGTGTTATCATTTTTCACTTCCATCATGCCCTCAACAATTTCCTAATTAAGTATGATGGTGGGTTACATATGCATGATAATTTTCCAACCATGAAAGATGAAATGTAGATACCCAAAGCTTTACGTACATAGATATGCCATTACTTTTGCGAAATACATAATACATAACAAAAAACAGACACACAAGGACCGTAATAGTTTAGTGTCTTTGGAAACATGGAACGTAATCTTCTATTTGTGGTGAAAGATCTTCAAAATCTCCCATAAAGGTCTTCCACTTTTTATTTCCTTACCTAAAACATTTCTTTTAATCCTGGGGGAAAATAAAACATAAAAAGGGTGATCTCAAATGCTCAGTAAGGGTATGCATGTATAAAATAAAACATACCATACACATTTGAACCTAAAAACATGAACATAATGTTTAATCATCAAAATATTGAGAAACGACATAAAACATGGAAGTACATAAGCCATAGATCATAATGTAACACAAATAATGATAACATATCATGGTAATAAAACATGTAATTGTGGCATCCATTAAGCACATTTAATGATTTCCATAGTAGCCAAGACATTGCTGCCAAGACCATCCTAGTGGACAATGTCCCTTTCTGAATCGAGTTCACTCCTCGTTTCAGTCCTGTAACACTAAAATGAATTAACATTCTATTCCAGCCATGTCTATCTCATGAGATATAAATCTTTACCCAATGCATTGGAGGGATATATAGTTCCCACCCATCTCATAATGAAATCATTCTTACTTGTGCCACAAAATAAACATACATCATTCATAAAAACCCAATAAATAAAATGTGTTTCATAAATATCATCCCATCATCACATAATCCATATAAAATAAATGGATATTATTTCATAATAAGCAACGTGAATCCATGTAAATAATAGAGACATTATACTTGAAACATGCACATATGAAAATAATTTCATCATAGATGGAAAATGGTTTTGATAAAACACTTGAAATGAATTCTTGAGGAAAATATCCATTCTTCTTGAAAATAATTTTCTTTTCACAAATTGCCATGCAATTTTAAAAGAAAGATATTTTTTTTGAAAATATTCATGAAATATTTTGGAGGAAGCTTCATGAAAATAAGTCTTTATAAAACCGTAAAAACCCTTTCATGCTGTATATGTTAAAAAAACATTTTTCTCGTACTTTTGTCGAAAAAGTCAAAAAAGTACCTTGTAGGGTAAACAAAAGAAAGATTCCTTCCATACCATGGGGTAAAATTAAAACTGGCTAAAAAGGACTTTAGACATACATGAATACACTTTTATAGAATATGAACATGGATAATAGCAATAACCCCAGTAAATACTTACGAATAAGCAATCTCGGATAAAAATGAGATTTTCAAAATTATCCCTTAACTTAGGTCCGGTATGCTTGGTACGTATCTGAACCTCCTGTATAATTATTTAAATAATTTCATTGACTTATTAAAGAATCATATTCATTGTTATTATATCATATATGGTTCACTTATGACATTATATTACACGTTCTTTTGTAAATTCCATGTTAAAGAGCGTTTTGGGTAAAATCTTTTCATTTGTCATCCATGTTTTGACTTGTAATTATTCATATGATTACTTAGATCATGATTACTTAATTACATAATATAAAACATTATTTATATAAATATATATTTATAATATACATATATATAATAGATCGATAATTGGAAAGAAATACACTATTCATGGAGACGGTAGGCCGTACTTACACATGAACGTTGTTTTCGTTTACTTATTGAGTTGAATGGAATTAAGTAGATGACATACATACATAAATACAGTATCATTATTATGTAATCTATTTCATGATGACATATTATATATACTTTATAATCATTCATGAATGGTTAACATGGAGAATGAATCTCATCGCGTCGTGGAGACGGTAGTCCGTACGTACGCACGAGCGATGATATCGTTCTCATGATAGTGGAATTCTATTGGAGTGTATGTATACAAATTCAGAATCAATATAAATTTACAATAATCATATATATCTATTATATACACCATTATACCCATCCAAGTAAGGTGGTGGTGGAAAATAGATTAAACCACGGCGTGGAGACGATATTCCGTACGTACGCAGGCGCGGTGATTTCATTTTCCGTATGATGGATAGATGGTGAAATAGGGTTTTTTAATACTTATAATAACATATAAGTATATGAGTGATACTTATGTGATTACTTTATAATGAAACAACTAAATAAGAAGAAGTGGAAGAAGAAATAATGATGAAAGAATTGGTAACGGACATTACCTCTTCTTTGAAGTGCTTCTTTGAGACCTCCTTTTGGGGAAATAAATTGGTCTTTGAAGAAGACCAGGACCTCTAAGATGTCTCTAGGGAAGTGGAGAGAAGAAATTGGCAGGGTTTGGCCGAGCTTGAAGGTTCAAAGTGGTGTTAGGAAGTGGGGGAGGAGGTGCCCTTTTATAAGGGAGGAAAGGGGCTCCTTTGGAAAAACTAAAAATATTATTTTATTATAAAGCCAAATTCGGTTTTAAATAGCTAAAAATTGATTTATTTCGAAGATAAGGTGGGTAGGGGTCTATTGACTCTCATAAAATAGAATTTATACAAGTTTAGGTTCCTATTTTTACCTTATCATTTAGATTTAAAATTAAGTTAGATAATTTTACATTAACCGTGTCTTTTTGTGTTCTTACACTATAAAGTTAATAAACTTACTATAACAAGCCAAACGAACCCCAAGTTGTTTATTATTAATATATATAACCTTATCTAAGTAATTTGGACGAACCTTATATTTTTTAAAATAAAATAACAATTAATAATATAATATTTGTTTTAAAAACTATTTTATGACAATTTTGACACTATTTAGTAATTGATTTTTTTGAAAATTATAAAATAATGATTAATTCGAATAAAGTTAATTAAATCAATACTAACATGTCATATTAACCTATAAAATTATTGGAATTCATAAAAAGTCTCAAATTACACTTATTTGGGTATTTATAACATCAATTATGTCAATATTTCATTAATAAGATAATTACTGCATCATCTTTGTGTCGTAAATAAATTAACTTATTTAAAGTATAAAAATTACAAATAAAATATCATTATATAGTAAACTATTTTATATTTCTAATTAATATTTATAGTCTAATTTATATTATGTATAACCCTATATTAAAAATTTTTTAGTTATTAAACATTGATTTTAACTTTTTTAACCTTTCTTTAAATAAATTGATAATAAATGTCATAATCTAATCTATGTGGGCCTAAATGGTCATATTTTATTCCTAAGGATGTTTTAAGTCGAATTAAACTTATCCAATAGAATTATGACATGTGTTATGGTATTAATAATATCATTTTTACCCTTAATTACCCTATTAACTTTTAAACGTTGTTAAAAAAAGTAAAACGTTACTATTCAACAGTAATTATTTTCATCTCATTGAACCACATTTTAGTCCTTGATATTAATCATGTCTCCCAGATTTTTGAAATTACACTCACAGAAGCGGTAAAATTATGTTTTATGAAAAATTCAGTTTTCTAACTACCACTTAGTGGTTTCAATATTCATCAAAAAATGAAAGTTTCCAGAAAAATACCAAAAATTAGGCCTAAGCTATATTTGATGTTATGAATTCAAAAATGATTTCTATTTTAACAAATTCAAAACATATCAGTTTCATTAACAAATTTAAAAATTAATTCCTGTTGTCCAAACAAATAGCGTGTTTTCAAGAGATAATAACTATCAAAAGATTGACACTTGTTTATGTCTGGTTTAAATGTAAAATTACTTACAATGAAAAACATTGTATTAAATTGTAAAAATATATTCTAAATATACTTTAAAACCACTCAAATTAATAATTTATCACTATTAATTATTTCAATTAAAAATGTTCTTTTTAATTAAAATTTAGTAATTTTCACTATTCATCAGAATATGAAAGTTATCGAATAGTTCCAAAATTTCATCCTAGGCTAATTTCGATATCCCGAATCCAAAAATGAAGTCCATTTTGAAAAATAAAATTTACAAAAAGTGGTTATTACAATTCATAATAACATATCGTTGTTTAGTGAAACACGGTATTGCGTACTACACACGCTATCGAGGAAGGTCATGATTGTGTGTAATGCAAGGAATGTCAAGGATGCGTGTTGTACAAGACTCTTTTGTTGTAACGTACAACAGAAGACATAAATAAAATTAAAAAAACATTTCTCATAAAATCTCGGGGTGTTACATTCTTCCCCCCTTAAAATGAATTTCACCCTCGAAATTCGTCGGGGTTATAAATGGTTTACTACTCGAAAGTTTAATTAATAGAAACCCACATCGTAAAAAGGAATAACAAAACCAATCTTTAAAACCTAAAGTATGAAACATAATGGTTCCCCAAGTTAACTAATCATTGGGTTTCCGCATAGGAGAACATAGGTGAAAATATGGATATGGAAGAGAAACCTAACCATCAAGTTCTGATGGAGAGTGGTAGAGAACATGGCTATGAAAAAAGCCATTAATCACAAAGAAATAGATTTGTGATGATCTAAGGTACCATCTGATTAATCGGATATAAGGGAACAGGGACAACATTTTTGGTTTTCAAGATCATTTCCCTAAAGTTGATGAAATTGGAATTAGAATAATTACTTTCGTTATTTTGGTACAGTGTCACCGTTGGTCGTTCTTTGGACAATTTCCACTTCATTTCTTAACAAAATGAAGTTGAATTTGTCATTCGTGATGTGTTAGAAGATCATGTGATAGAATTAAGGGTCATTCCATCTTTCTCTAACAAAAAGTTATTAAAAAATACATAAGTCCATCTATAGTGAGATTAATCGTATACGATTCCAAAAATGAACATATACTTCATATATCATACGGCTTAATAAAATAAAACTAGTTTCTACTAACCAGGGACTTCCTGTAGGCCAGTGGTAGGCGATAAAGGCCAGTCTCACTTCGGTTGTGGGTTCGATTCCCACAGCCTTGTCCGACGCGATGGGTTGTCTCCCATCCATCATGATGTCCTTTTTATAAAACTACATTACTATAATATCCCATAAATAATATCGAAAAAACTTCTATCCTTAAACAATACTAGCTTCTTTCCAACATAATACATTCCAATCTTTAGTCTTATCTAAAATACTTCGGTCCAAGCTCATAGTATAAAGAAAACGATTACATGAAATGTCATCAACAAATAATGTGAATACCATCATTTGTCCCCCATATATCTTGTTGGTCACATTCCAATCCTGTGAATACCTTAATCATGTATTCTCTTGAAAAATGAATACCCATTAAACCTTAGTGAAAACATGAATGCTGTCAAATGTTAACTCTTTCCTCATAGAAAAATACAAAAATTCTGTATAGTCAAACCAGGATATAACCTTCTCCTTATATCAAACATGAGCTCATGAATACTATAAAACATTTAATTTTCTCCTTATCCATTCCTTATGTGCATATCATCTACATTCCTAAAATATCTGAATAACGTCTCATGGATACTGGTACCATTAATCATACACTTTCAAAACTCAAGGAAAGACAACAGTGTAACGACCCTTAGATGTCTCTTTATTCCATAGTACCATGAGATTACTTATACAACATTACACTTGATAAACATGTAATCATTCCACTACCTTCTTTAACCATTGACGGAGCTTCAACAATTCTTTCATATCACATATCATTTATAGTCTCTTCATCATCATCAACATAAATACTACCCATACGACTGTACTGATTCTCTTCAGGAGAATTTCCCTTAGGGAATTGGTTTGAATAATTCCCATACATTCCACATTTATAACATTTAACCATTTTTGATGTCGTAGAAATACCATTATCCTCATCCATGGTGTTAACTGAACCTTTTCCTTTTCACTTACTGGATTTGTGTCCTTCTTTTCCACACCTAAAGCATATTCCAGTTCCCTTGAAACAATCTCCCCGATGCCTATTCCCACATGATTTGCATGAGGGAAATTGAACTTTCTTTCCTCTATGATCATCATGAAACTCCATCTTTCTCTTATTATCTGAGTCGGTAAAATTACCAATGTTGAGATTATTGATCATATTATGGGATTGTTGATTAGACATAATAACTATGTTTGGACTTCCAAATCCCGTTTCATTTGGTTTCTCATGAAGAATATCATTCCATTGTCCGTCATATCCTCTATTATCATGAATCATCCTATTTCCAGCCATTTTCTAAAACCCAAAAATAATAGTGTGAGAGGTAAAAATCATGCTAGGAAAAACAACATAATAAAGGGGTAGTACCTTCAATATATAACATCATAGGTTTAATTCTAAGATCGTTAGCGTAATTCTAGGAATATAACCTATACATATACTTAACCTTAGGGGCATCCCTAGACATACCTTAGAAATATCTCTAGGGGTCTCACTAAAGTTCTCGCATCCTAGTTTTCAAAGGTTGACTAAACCTTTCCTCTGATACCAACTGTAGAGACCCAAAGATTGACTACATAGATATTAAATTACTTTTGGGAATATATAATACATAACAAAAACAGACACACAAGGACCTTAATAGTTTAGTGTCTTTGGAAACTTGGAACATAATCTTTTAATCGTGGTGAAAGATCTTCAACATCTCCCATAAAGATCTTTCACTTTTTGTTTTCTTACCTAAAACCTTTCTTTTAATACTGGGGGAAAATATACAATAAAGAGAGTGAGCTCAAATGCTTAGTAAGGATAAGAATGGATAAATTAAAACATACCATACACATTTGAACCTAAAAACATGAACATAATGTTTAAACATCAAAATCTTTAGCAACGAATTAAAACATGGAAGTAAATAAGGCATAGATCATAATGGAACATAAATAATGATAACATATCATGGGAATAAAACATGTAATTGTGGAATCCATTAAGAACATGTAATAATTTCCATATTACCCAAGGAATTGCTGCCAAGACCATCCTAGTGGACAAAGTCCCTTTCTGAATTGAGTTCACCCCTCGTTTCAGTCCTGTAACACCGAACCAGATTAACTTACCATTCCAACCATGTCTATATCATGATATATAAATCATTACCTAATGCATTAGAGGGATATATAGGTCCCACCCATCTCATAATGAAATCATTCATACTTTTTCCACAAAATAAACATACATCATTCATAAAAACCCAATAAATAAAATGGGTTTCATAAATATCATCCAATCATCACATAATCCATATAAAATAAATGGATATTATTTCATAATAAGAAAATTAAATCCATTTAAATTATATAGTTATTATACTTGAAACATGTACATATGAAAATAATTTCATCTTATATTGAAAATGGTTTTGATAAAACACTTGAAATGAATTATTGAGGAAAATATCCTTTCTTATTGAAAATAATTTTCTTTTCAAAAAATGCCATTAAATTTTAAAAGTATTAGATTTTTTTTGAAAATAGTCATGATATATTTTGGATGAAGCTTCATGAAAATAAGGCTTTATAAAACTGTACAAACCCTCTCATGCCGTATAAGTTAAAAAAACATTTTTCTCGTACTTTTTTCAGAAAAGTCAAAAAGTACCTTGTAGGGTAAATAAAAGAAAGACTACTTCCATACCATGGGGTAAAAGTAAAAATGTGTAAAAAGGACTATAGACATACATGAATAAACTTTTATAAAATATGGAAATGGATGATAGCAATAACCCCAGTAAATACATACGAATAAGCAATCTCGGATAAAAATGAGATTTTCAAAATTATCCCTTACCTTAGGTCTGATATGCTTCGTACGTTTCCGAACCTCCTGTATAATGATTTAAATAATGTAATTGACTTATTAAGGAATAATATTCATTGTTATGATATCATATATGGTTCACTTATGACTTTATATTACCCGTTCTTTTGTAAATTCCATGTTAAAGAGATTTTTGGGTAAAATCGTTTCATTGGTCGTCCGTGTTTTGACTTGTAATTATTTATATGATTACTTAGATCATGATTACTTAATTCCAGAATATATAACATGATTTATATATAATATATATTCATAATATATATATATATATAATAGATCGATAATTGGAATGATATACACTGTTCATGGAGACGGTAGGGCATACATACACATGAACGTTGTTTTCGTTTCCTTATTAAGTTGAATGGAATTAAGTAGATGACATACATACATAAATCCAGTATCATTATTATGTCATATATTTCAGGATTACTTATTATATATAGTTTATAATCATTCATTAAAGGTTAACGTGGAGAATGAATCTCATCGCGTCGTGGAGACGGTAGTCCGTACGTACGCACGAGCGATGATATCGTTCTCATGATCGAGGAATTGTATTGGAGTGTATGTATACTATTTAAGAATCAATATCACTTTATAATAATTATATATATTTATTATTTAAACCATTATACCCATCCAAGTAAGGTGGTCATGGAAAATAGATTACACCATGGCGTGGAGACGGTATTCCGTACGTACGCACGCGCGGTGATTTCATTTTCCGTAGGATGGATAGATGGTGAAATGGGGTTGTTTCATACTTATAATAACATATCTGTATATGAGTGATACTAATGTTATTACTTCATAATGAAACAACTAAAGAAGAATAAGTGGAAGAAGAAATAAAGATGAAAGAATCGGTAACGGACATTACCTCTTCTTTGAAGCGCTTCTTTGAGACCTTCTTTTGGGGCATTAAAATTGGTCTTCAAAGAAGACCAGGACCTCTAGAATGTCTCTAGGGAAGTGGAGAGAAGAAATTGGCAGGGTTTGGCCGAGCTTTAAGGCTCAAAGTTGTGTGAGGAAGAGGGGGAGGAGGTGCCCTTTTATAAGGGAGGAGAGGGGCTCCTTTGGAAAAACTAAAAATATTATTTTATTATAAAGCCAAATTCGGTTTTAAATAGATCCAAATTGATTTATTTCGAAGATAAGGTGCGTATGGGTCGAAATACGATCATACAATAGAATTTAGACAAGTTTAGGTTCCTATTTTAACCTTATCATTTAGATTTAACATTATGATAGATAATTTTACTTTTACCATGTCTTTTTATGTTCTTACACTATAAGGATAATAAATTTACTATAACAAGCCAAAAGAACGCAAAGTTGTTTATTATTAATATATATAACTTTATTGATGTCATTTGGCCAAACCTTAGATTTTTAAAAATAAAATAACAATTAATAATATAATATTTATTTTAAAAAATATTTTATGTCAACTTTGACACTATTTAATAATTGATTTTTTTGAAAATTAGAACAGAATGATTAATTCGAAAAAAGTTAATTAAATCAATAATAACATGTCATAATAACCTAGAAAATTAGTGTAATTCATAAAAAGTCTCAAATTACATTTATTTTGGTATTTATAACATCAATTATGTCAATATTTCATTAATAAGATAATTACCGCATCATATTTGTGTCATAAATAAATTAACTTATTTAAAGTATAAAAATTACAAATAAAATATAATTATGTAGTAAATATTTTTTTCTTTATAATTAATATTTATAGTCGAATTTATCTTATGTATAACCCTATATTAAAAATGCTTTTGTTATTAAACATTGATTTTATCTATTTTAACCCTTCTTTAAATAAATTGATAATAAATGTCCTAATCTAATCCATGTGGGCCTAAATGTACATATTTTTTTCCTAAGGTATTTTTGGTCGAATTACACTTATCCAATAGAATTAGGACATGTGTTAGGGTAATAATAATATCATTTTTACCCTTAATTACCCTATTTAATTTTAACCGTGCTAAAAAAGTAAATAGTTACTATTCACCAAAAATTATTTTCATCTCATTGAACCACCTTTTAGTCCTTTATATTAACCGTTTCTCTCGGTTTTTTGAAATTACACTCACAGAAGCGGTAAAATTATGTTTTATGAAAAATTCAGTTTTTTAACTACCACTTAGTGGTTTCAGAATTCATCAAAAAATGAAAGTTTCCAGAAAAATACCAAAAATTAGGCCTAAGCTATATTTGATATTATGAATTAATAATTGATGTCTATTTTACCAAATTCAAAACATATCAGTTGCATTACCTAATTTAAAAATAAATTCCCGTTGTCCAAACAAATAGTGTGTTTTTTAAGAGATAATAACTATCAAAAGATTGACACTTCTTTATGTCTGGTTTAAATGTGAAATTACATCCAATGAACAAAATTGTATTAAATTGTAAAAATATATTCTAAATATAAATTAAAACCACTCAAATTAATAATTTATCACTATTAATTATTTAGATTAAAAAAGTTGTTTTTAATTAAAATTTAGTAATTTTCACTATTCATCAGAATATGAAAGTTATCGAAAAGTACCAAGATTTCATCCTAGGATAATTTTGATATTCCGAATACAAAAATTAAGTCCATTTTGAAAAATAAAATTTACAAAAATTGGTTATTACTATTCATAATAGCATATTGTTGTTTAGTTAAACTCGGTATTGCGCACTACACACGCTATCGAGGAAGGTCGCGATTGCGTGTAATGCAAGGCAAGTCAAGGATGAGTGTTGTGAAAGACTCCATTGTTGTAACGTACAACACAAGACAACAATAAAATTAAAAATAATATTTCTCATAAAATCTCGGGGTGTTACATGACATGTATGAGTACCACACATCCCACCATCGAGAGATGCATTAGTTGATAAAAAACTGTGAGGTAGAAGGGGGACTAGAAGTGGTTCGTGACAAAGACAACATGCAAGGGGTGGATCTCAAAAATATCATTCACTATATTTCAATGTGTCGATGCAATATGAATGCAGGAAAAGTTATGTTCTATGAACACACTAAGGTAATGAAATAGAACACATCATGAGGATAGGGGGATGATGAATTTTTAGAGGCTGACCTCAACTGGAATATTATAAATATAAATCCTCCATAATAGAGTAAATTTTGATTGAAAAAATTTATTTATTATCATTAGATATAATCCTTCTAGTTGAAATGTATATTTCATTGTTATTGAAAATCATTGACCCAATAATACTATTCATTGACGCTTCCAATATAAGAATATCCTACCATTTCAAATAACTCTAATTAGAAACTACTGATCTCACATCATCTATGGGGAATCATGGAATGTCATTTGGTTTATAGTTTTGATATTAATATATGTCACAAGATCAGGGGAGATCATCATATCCAAGAGAAACCATTACTAAAATAATTAAAATTCATATTTGGATGATACTACAAAAGGAATGAAAATAAACAGTAACATACCCAGTCATCTATCCATGTATCCCTTGGTCACATTCCATTTAAAATCAGATATAACATTTATAATAAAATTAACTAATTGAAAAAGGACACCCAATCTAAATAAAATGATAAATATGAGAATAGTGTGAGCTTAAAACCTAGTATGTATTTACCATAGAGTCCATGATTATATTTTTCCATAATAAACAACATAATCAGGTTTTAGAATGCCTATAAGAAATTTTTATTTTCTATTCTATTAGAAAAATACATATTAAATAAAGAATGAATTTAAAATAACTTGTATTTTTAAAAAAATTTAAAATCACTTAGTAATCATTTCATAAAACATTCTATTTATTACTCAAACACGCCATATGAAAATCACATTCCAACCCCTATTTGAAAAATCATCTTTTAAATAATTTTTGATGAATATAATGTAAGAAACCTAAAACTAAAAATAGTTATTATAATATGACATTAAATTATTGAATAGTAAAAAATTGTGATTAATGAGGACTAATGATAAATTTTATATTGGATTCTATGAATGATGTAGTCCATGTTATTATAATGTAATGTTATAATGATAGTCAGCCATACAAATAATAATAAAATGAAGCATAAGGGGAAATTATAGGATATATATGGTTATGGGAACCATAGACCATCATATAGATTAATGAATTTAATGTAATATTGTCAAATTCAGGTGTTAAAAGTTACTATGAACATTTCTTTTTACTATCTAGGAGGATCATCTAATCAATGACACAACATAAAACCATACACTAAAGATAACATGTCTTGTCCAATTGGTGTGGTGGATCCACATCAAGAATCCATGACCCTTATCTAATTCTATGTATTTTGATAGTGTGTTGTAATCCATTGTGATACTTAATATAATCGTCCCCTCTGAGATACCATATTTTCCTTCTTATATTCCCATTTCATCCATATAACATAACACTGTAAATTTCTTTCATTTTATATATTCAACCAAGTCTCTAAAGCAATAGATTTAATTAAACCACTGGAAAACACATTAAATAATCATAATTCTTATAATCTACTATAAAATCCATCATCAATCTCATATAATAAACAAATAAATTTTGATATATTAAATGGTTTAAATTATTTTAAATATCACGTTATAAAAGAACCAATCGGTCCCTCAAATCAGACATCGGATAACACACATATTTGAAAAATATTATTAAACATAAATTCAGTAATTATAATAGAAAATATAAACATTCAATTTATCATTATATATATATATATGAAGTTTGATAAATAAAAAACCTATCAATTCACATATAACATATTCATAGGATAATTTGTATACATGAGTAATTACGTACCATTAAATAAGTTTATAAGTACCAAATAAGACGTGAGATGAAAAAAATCATTCCTAAGGAAAATAATTAATAATGGGACTTTGAAACATAAACTAATTTCTCAAATAAGTAAATAAAAAATAATCAATTCCTTAATATTATGCATTACCTAGTTCAATACCATATACGAACAAAAATAACATAATAAATCCAATTCTATTGTAAAAACATCAAAAATATATTATAAAGAAAAAATATATTTTATTATTTAAGGGAATATTGAAATATGGTCTAAAAAATCACATTTTGAAATCAATTACGACTAGTCGATACCATAACCAAAAATATATTCTAAATCTTTTTTTCCGAAATATAATTTATTATTTTATATAAATAAAATATCAATGCTTGATAAAATTTAAAATAATAGGTAAAATATAATTCATCTAAACACCTACCCTGTAAAAGAACATATGGAATGGGGAGATAAATGAAATCTAGACCATCATTATCAGCTTGCCTGAGGACACAATTACATAAGGTAGTCTATGGAAAGCCTCATGGATCTCCCAAATCGTTTTATACATCATGAAACATCTCATTCAACCACATCATCAAAAAATAACCCTGAAACATAGAAAATAAAGATAATTACCAATAGTCAAATTAAATTAAGTTATATATCAATGTAAGATTGTGATATGTATTATCATCATAATAATTCTATTTGACAATGGAAAAGTTATAGAATTTTTTTGAATCAATTATTAGTAAATACATTATGAAGGTTTTAATATCATATGGATTAAAAACAATTATTATAAGATAGTATATTATATTACCCTATACATTTCCATAAAAAAATTACATAAATTAATGATAATTATAATTAAAATAACGCAATTAAATTATTTTCCATATTTTATCAAATATATCTCTATAGTAAAAATATACTTATTCCACTAACATCTTATAGAACATTTGAAATATTTCATTAAATATAATTATACAATGAACATTATACTGTTTTCAACCCATAATTGGATTTTTAAAACTAACATTCCATATTGGAATTAATTAATGTCTCAAATCATTATGATCATGTCATATTGACATGTTCTAAAAAGATACCTCCAATGGAGGTGTTTGGGAAATAAAATTATAAACGTAACGATCATTGTATTTGTAAAATGAAGAATTCAAATGGATTTAATCATGATCATTTTTGACAACCATTCATGCTTTTTCTTTATCTGACTCATAGATTGCATGTATACTTTTTGTTTAATAACCAAAAATAGATTCACATCAGTGACAAAATAAATAATAAATTATTCGACATTGAATCAATTTTTGAATTAATTTGAACTTTTATATCATATATTTTGGGAACATACATCTACATTTATGAGATATAATTTTATTGGGAAATATTTTACAGAGTATAATGAAAACAGAATGACAACTATGTTTTTAACATTATAATGAATTATAGTTCTCTGGTAAAAATAATTTCACTAACACTAATGGAATATAATGTAATTTTAAAAACATGTGCATATGGATCCAGGATTCAACTAATTTATATACTGGTAACATGGGCTCAAAATATATTTCCATCCATCATATAAATAAATTTTCCACCACTATCGTAGATAATTATCATATTACAACTAGTGATTGTAATTAATATGCACTCTATGTTTTTCAAGATTCACATTGAAATCATTTAACAGAATTAAATATAGATCTCATCATACAATTAAGTTAGTTACATAATTTCCATTATTTATATATAAAAATTATCTGATTTAAATTAGTCTATATAGTTAGAATATAATTAGTTTTTACACTATTATTTACAATCAAACTCTAAAAAAATATGAAATACACCAATACATCTCAATTAATCTTCATTGATTCAACTTATCTCTAACATGTTAATAATGATATGTCAATTTAGTAAAAACATAAAATCTATTAATTTATTAAGGAATACTTGGTTATTATGAACACTTACATACAATTCCAAAGGGATCTACATCATCTACATGGTGAATTAATAACTACTATGGGTATTCAGAAAATTTATTAAAGGTATATCATGTACAATATGAGTTTACCATTTTTGAAAAATTATATTTTTCACACTATCACTCATAAATAAATCCATAATAATTATGGATTATATCTGAATGTTCTAATGTCTAAAATATATGTATTTCAAATTCCTAATAGTAATTTATATTAAAATTCTAAACATCATATGCGGTATATGAATAAAAAATAATAATTTTACTTAACTATGATAATTAATTTTTCAATTGGGTTTGAGTATTATAATTATATTCATTATTTATTTATGCATCAGGATATTAATGATTTATGATTTTCTGAACTATTAATTAGTCTTTGTTTACAAAAATAACAAAAGTTTATAAATAAATTAATCCTTTTATATTAGATATATTACCAAATATAAATTTTTGGTAATAGGAAACAAAAATAATCATTCAATAAAAATGACTTCACATGAAAATAAATAGATGTGTGTTTAATATTTTTTGAAATATGAATCTTCTCTTATCAATTAATAGAATAAAATACCATAGAAATTATGTCATATGTTTTTCAGTGTTGGAATAGAATTAAACATTTCTCATCTATAGATATAACAATCCAAACTAAAAATAATGTTTGTGAGTTTATCCTAGTAGTGATATATGAATCACCCTTTCCCAGACAACACGAGAACTCATAGTAGTAATTATTTCATGTATGATGAAAAAATACATTAAATAAAAATTATGTGAAATAGACACGTTACATAATTTGATGAATATATATTCATGATTTAGAATGAATTTATTGTTCATTAATTTAATCATTGTAGTTTCTTTTTAGATGAAATGTTAGTATCTGGATAACCACCTATGTACCTGTTTTGGCATTAGTCTAACCACCCACATTACATTCTTTTCAGGGTGGGGATTAACACCAGTATAAACTCCATCATTAGATTATGATGACAACCAATTTACCCTATTGGATCATAGATAATTTATAATTCCCAATATTTAAATGATTCATAATCATGAGTTAATTCATTTATTTTAATTGTTGAAATTTTCAGGTTTAGTGATTTAGTGAATTATTCAATAATTAATAAATAAAAAGTCATCTATAATAATGTTGGAATTACTACTCACAATCAAATTGTTTTTCACAAAATGAATCTCTTTATAATAAAACATGATTTATTTTTTTGAAATAGAAATATTCATAACAATCATACAGACTTATTATTTCCTTTTACCCATCAATAATACCTTTGAAAAAAATATAAAAAATGTTGAATTATCAAAAAAAATTTAGTAAGGGATATAATTAAGGAATGAAACCATTAGTCATGGAATATATTAATATTGTGAAATAATTTTCACGAAAAAAAAAATTTACCCATAAAACATAATAACATTAGATTAAAAAATAAAATAACATGAATCCTATAAAACAACATTTAAATAATAAAACATAAAGGTATCTTATGGAATATATATAATAATTATATTTTATCATTCCCATCTACATTTGGTGTAACCCTGGTGGTTATGTTTAGAATATCCATAATTGTATATTGCATAAATTTATGTGTAGAAATCTTATTAAAATCTATCTCATTATCCAATTAATTATAAGGTTGTCACAGGGTCATCCACCATTGGAAAATTATGAAATAACACATATACATAAGAAATTACAAAGAACCAAAACTAAATTATAACACATAAAACATGCATAAATGAAAAATAACACTTCCACATTCAAATAATAACATATATTTAAATTATATTGATATAATCAATCCATTATATATTCAGTTTTCAGTACCAAAATACCTAAATAGGGAATATGGTATTTTAAATTTATTTTAAAAACATTGTGGCTTGTAGAGGATGCCGAATACCAAACAATTGTCATACCGATGGAATGTTAATTGTCAATGAATTTGTTAATAAATTTTTCATTTAGTAAATCACTCTATGTAAAAAATATTCCTTTTAAAAATCATATAATGAAATTAAAAATACTTTATATTGATTAATAACACTTTATAATGTAGTTTATATTTTCAAAATATAGGTTATTTTTTATATTCTTTAGAACCTATTTGATGTTTTATAATCCTTTAATATCACTTATTAACTTCTTATAAAAAATTATATCATTATATAATATCATAACAGATGTTCAGTCGATATTCAAACAGGAGTCAGAGATGAACTTTTCCGGAGGTCAATAGTCTATGTGGTCATAAGCACATCAACCATATAATAATATTAATTAGTTAATAATTTCTTTTATAAATAAATTTTTATGTTAAATCAAACCATTAATTTACGTTATGAAAAATGAAAATGTTATAATCATAGAGATGATTGGTCATACGTATACATGGATAATATTTTAAATTTTTTTTTTCACCATTATGAAATTAAGGTAATTATTATTGTATATTTATATAATTATCATTAAATTATCTAAATAATAATTATAATTTAAATATACGTTGAAATTTCATACATGTGATGTAGTGAATCAAAAATGTCCCACATCACTTCATGGAGGTGATTCATTACAATTACATGAGAATGGCGTTATCATTATTATGTTCATTGAATTTATGAACATAACTGATATATTTTTCATTTTGAATGATATATATTTAATAATTATTAGTTATAATAATTTCTTCCATTATTATAACTATTCACGAAACATGCATATGAAAAATGAATTAGATTGGTTCACATAGGTTATAGTTAACACAAAAACCCAAATGATCAGTTACATTCCCAAATATGGAATCCATTTTTCGAAAATGAAAACACATATGTTTTAGTAAATATTATAAAATTAACACCCATTGTTTAAAACATCAATTTTTTTAAACGTAAATACAATCAAATGGTTGATATGACTTTATATCTAATTTCAATGAGAAATTACATAAAACCACAAATATTATATTATATGATGAAAATATCTTAAATAAATACATTATAAATTACTAAAAAAATATAACAACATATATAAATATGGAAATGTCGTTTTTAACTGAAATTAAATATTTTATCAATTAATTAAAATATTAATTTTATTAGTTAAATAATAAAATATCAACCAATGTAAAATTTTATTTCCCACTTCCCAATAAGAATTATATTTTTTAAAATAGAACATTTTAATCTCTATAAAAAATACATAGAAATGGTTCTCCATAAAAGGAGGTAAAAAGTAAATTTTTTAATGGATTCTTTAATTTGGAAAAAATCAATTTGTTCATATACAATGTTTACAAAATATATGAACAAAAATTTAAATAAAAATTTGTCTATATTAAATATATATTTCTTCAAAAATTTCCATCAATACTATGTTTACTATTTTATAATGTCACGTATATTCATTTAAAGGATTTTTCATAAGATCATTTCATTTTATTTAAATGTTTTTTTATTTACATTTATAATTAACCGTTATAAAATATTTACTTTTATTCAGGAGAAAAATGTACTTCCATATTTTAATTAATTTTATTCATTTTTCCATTTTAATACCTATGTTATAAGTTATCATTTATGTAATAATATTTATCAGTTCTATTATGTTAGATGTGTTGTATAATGTACTCTATCAAACATAATGTCTTTTTTTAAAACTTGAGATGTTACACCCCCTATAAATAGCATCGTCAAAATTTTAATTAGGTGTAGGTATTTATATCATGACTTTTCAAAAGACCTTTATTACAACCCCACGTTAAAAAATGGATTAAAAAATTACAACTTTAAAAAATAACTGAATGTACAATGGTCACATGAGATAACCCATCCTGGGATTCCATGTCGAATAATATGGATATTGATGAAAAAATATCATGTTCTAAAAGATAGTGAAAAAATCCTGATCAGGATAACATTATTTGTATGAAAACCCAAGGTTTGTGATTTATTCAAAGGTTGTGATTACTTAGTATGAAAATTAATGTGATAAAATATTAATATTTTATAATCCTCTTCATCGAGTTGTGTAGTTCATTTACTCAATTGACCATGAACATTCGAAATTAAATATAATTAAATAGTTTTATTTCATCAATTAATAAAATACCTCCACATAATCATCATTTTCATTAAATAATTAGTGTTTGAGTTGAATGTTTCATTCCTAAAAAAATATAATAAACATGTAGTGATTAAAATAATTAGTGGGTATTACTAATCTATTTATCACATCTTGGAACATTGACAAAAATATATATTTAAAACAATAGAAAACAATTATCCAAGAAGAATAAACCATCGGATAAAGAAAAACAAATTTGAAAACCCAAAATCCAACTATAATACCTAAAAATCATTATAGACCATTCATAAAATGAAATTCCTTAGAATTATTCAAAATAATAAAAACAAATACTGAAACCGACAATTAAAATTAATTTGATTACCTAGTATTCCAAGATAAATTATATCATTAATATCGAAATAATATATACCACTCTTAACTTCTTATGAAAAAATGTTATCTATGAAAATAAAATATTCGCCCTGATAGGTTGATTATTTAAATAAATAAACCAAATTACTATAAGTTCACGAAAGAGAATACTTCCTAAAATAACATTTTTTAATAAAAAAATATGGATAACTGAAACACGTGTATAATATCCACAATGTACTCACACTGCCAAAATATTATTAGTACATTTAATCATTTCATCATCCTGAAGTCGACTATAACTATAGAATCCTTTAATATTATACATAAAATCATTCAATGTTTTTTATAGTCCACTAACTATTCATTTCCACCTCGTTTTTTAACACTTTATTCTTAAATATAAAATATCCAAATAATTTATAAATATTTATCCAATAAATTTTAATTCATTATAGAAAAGAAAATTAATCATATCTTAACAACAGATATTAGGGTCATCAGGATGTTCTCTTTTCATTTGGCATGTTATCATACTTTCAAAAAGTATACATTCACTCCACATCACTTATTTTACATTTTGGTAGATTTTGTCAAGATGAGATCTTGAAATCATATGAAAAAGATACAATGACCCATAAAATTGATTTATAAATGTGTAGGTGTTTGATAACATAAAAAAATTATCACAAGTAATTATAATACACAAGATGCATTCAAAATCAATAAAATGTTATTTTTTTATAAAAATAATGGTCAAATCATCAACGATGGATAAGATGGATAGAAAGATCTCTTTCCTTCAATCATGAAAAACGATCCTTAATCTGGTGAAATGAACATCACATAAACCTGAAATGAATTATTTAACTAATAATACACTATATGTAAAAGATAAAATCATATTATTTTTTTAATAACAAAATACATCACCAACTTTATATATCAGTTGATTTAGGTCATTGAAAAATCTACCTAAATTAACATATGCCTCCAATTTTTTCATATACTAATATACCTCTTGGTTAAAAATGATCAATAAACATCACCCATATAACATCATAACCTATAATGTTATCTAAATTGACCAACAATACAAACTATAATCCCCCATCCTTAAACATTACATAATTCAGATTTAATTCATTTAATCAAATTGAGAATGAATTTAAGATTATACTTAAAGATAATTAGACCCTAACTATTATTTAACAACTCAAATATTAAATAGTGGGAACTTCTACACACAATTCATTTTTCACACACTATTTACCACATTAAAATAAAGAAATATTTATTTTTCATGTTAAAAATATTCCTAAAATTAATCTTTACAACATCCTATATTTTACACATCCTTATACCTAATGAAAAAAAATGTGAAACACATAGGATGAGGACAAAAAGCTCATTAAGGGATGAAAAATAAATAATTGAACTACTAGTCCATGATTATTTTAAATCATGAAAACACTTTCAACAAAACATACATTACAACCATAAAACATAAAATATTTATCTTACCTCATTATATGATAAGATTACTATAAAACATCATATAAATCATAAAATATATAGGTAATTTTTGATATCTAAATCATAATTACATTGCAGCTTTTTTAGCTACATATGGAGTAACCTTCATGGTTATGTATATAATTTCTATTATAATATATTACATAAATTACATAGGAGAAACCTTATAATTTAACTACATATCCTTAACCAATGCATTATAGATCTATCATGGGATCACCCACCTTCAGTTTATTATGGAACCACCTATATACATAAGAAACGATCATGAATCATTAAAAATTCATAACACATAAAAAATGCATAATTTAAAAATAACATTTACACAATACAATCATAAAATCTAATTTCAAGATATTGATATATTAAATCCATTATGTAAGAAAATTACAATAAAAAATACCTAATAAGGGAATATGGTATTTACATTTCATTTAAAGACATTACGGATTGTAGGTGAATACAGATACCAAATAATGTTTATGGAAGAGGAAAGATCGTTCTCTATATATTTGTTAAAAAACATAAATTTTTTCATATAGTAAAACTATTTTAATAAAAAAGTGTTATATTCAATAATAATTAATTAAATTAAAAGTAAAATCTATTGATTATACACTGTATAAAATAAGGTGGGTATTTTATCAAAATATTCCTCAAGAAATAAGATTTAGAAGATGTCCCTTAACATGAGTCTGAATTATAATGTAAAATTATTATATTCTTGAATAATTAATATAGTTTAGTTTAGGTTTTCTTATCAACATTACCGCATTATATTTCTATTATTATATCAATTAGTACCATGTTATAAAATTTCATAAATATTTAACATTATATAGGATGATCCGTTGATATTTTGTACATGAGTAAAAAATGAACACAGATTGATGTCCATAGTCCAAGGGTTGTTAAGTTAATCATGTCTAGAATAATATTCATGATATAATATTCACATTCATACATCATTTATATTGTTAAATAAAGCCATTAATTTATGGTGTGAATAATGAACAACATTCTATTCATGAAGATGATAGATCGTACATATGCATTAGTAATGTCTTCCATTTTTAATTGATCACGATAGAAATAAAGTAATTATGGTTCTCTCATCCCAGAATGATAATAATATTATAATCACCAAAGCATTCATTTAGATATATTTATATATATCATTCAAGTGATGTGTGGAATAAAAACAACTCTTATCATTTCAGGGAGATGATAGTTCACACGTACGCTAGAACGACATTATCATTTTTATGAACACATAATGTAAGAAAATATTTTACATATATTTACATAAAAAATATAAATATCTCACTAAAGTCTTATATAATTATTTATTCCATCATTATAGCCAGACATGAGATATAGCTATAGAAAACGAATTAGCTTGGTTTGTGGAGCAGAGTGTTCACACACACACACAAATGATTAATTCCATTTACATTTAATAGAATTGAAGTGGGATTTAGGTGAATATATTAAAATAATATCATCTTTTTATATTGATGATACTAGTGTTATTATTTCATATGGGAGAATAATGAATTGAATGAAGTGGACTAGGAAATAAAATAAAAATACTTAATTAAAACGATACCACATCATTAGTTGATCAAAATTATTGAACATATTAACAACTATATGATAGGAATTATTCCACAAATATGGTCTCATGAATGTAATGAGGGATTCTAGGTAGCAATTTTTAAGGATCTTTTCTAAACGAAATTGGATTAGAAATGCGAGTATTTCAGAAGAGTGGGTACCTTATTTTGAAGAGGGGAGGGGCACCTTCAAAAAAATCATAAAATAATAAAGTAATATATATAATTTTTAAAATAAATCCACTAAAAAACAGGTTCTTCCTATGATTATATGATTTCTATTTTAAATAATATCATGAAATAATTTTTGTACATGTATTTATTTTATTTTAAAGTTTATCCTTTTAGTTTACCCTTAATTATTTCATTTTAATTATAAATGTGGTAACAACATTTTTAATATTACAAGGATATAAAATATAATTATATGTAGTTAATTTACTATAATTATAAACATTATGAAATTTTAGATCATCTCATTATCACTTTTTAATATTTAAATTCTTATTTTATTTTTAAATAATTTAATACAATAGAATTTTCATAAAATTTAAACTGTCATTTTTGACAATATTCACTTCATTGAATTAAATAAATTACAAACAAAGAGATAACATTGTAAAATTATAATAAATGGACTACTAATATTCCATATTTACCTATAGTACTTTTGGATGGAATAAAAGTTTTCAAATAATACTTATTTTAATATTATAAATATAATTTATTTTATTAATTATTTAGAAATCATATTTCTACATAATATTTATGGCCCAATTAAAATTTATTACATATTACCTAAAAATTATATAAAAATTAGTACGACTTATGTAATATTTTTTCATTCTAAATTCTATTTATAGATTTATATTTTATCTGTATAAATCCATATTAAAATATATTACATTTTAAAAAAAATTGTGTAACAAAAATGAATATTCATTATATATATTATTATAAATGAATATTTAAATTTGTGGAACTCTCTAGAACATTCCATTTCTGAAATATATTTTTTATGGTGTTCATGGAGGTTAAGGTGACTTATTAATAACACAACACCAATTTCATGTTTTTTAATAGTGTTTCTTGTTTTATGAATAGGGCCATTGGTGAGTCATCTACATCTGTCGGAGAGTAATATTCACATTTTGATGTGTCTTATTCATCTATTGATGAACCATATTCATTTATTGGTGATTAATATTAATCTGTAGGCGAGGAATCTTTGTCATTGAGTGAGTCATTTTCATTTTTCAGTGAGTAATACTAATTTTTCGGTGAGTCATCTCCATTTATTGGTGAGTAATCTTCCTCTACAGTGGAGCAATCATCATCTATCAGTGAGTAATCATCATCTATCAATGTGTCATCTTCATCCGTTTTTTGAGTCATATTAATTGGTCATCAAGTCATATTTGGTTGAGTAATCTATCGGTGGGTCATTTGTTGGTGAGTAATCTATCAGGGAGTCATCTGTCATCGAGTAATATATCGATACATCATCTGTTAGTGAGTAATATTTATCTATCAGGGCATCATCTATCAGTGAGTCATTTTTTAGTGAGTCATCTTTTTATTTGTCATATATCAATGTGTCATCTGTCGTTATGTGATAATGTGTTTAAAGATATACTGGTGAACAAATTTTCTAGCTTCATACATTTTCAAACATTTTATGTTTTTTTCATGTAAAATGCATTAAAATACTAATTTTATAGAATTTAAGGCATATTCAAATCCCATAACACCTATCCTTAAATCACTAGGGGTCCATTATTTTTGACCTGGTCAAACCCCATGGTTTATTGAGATCTGTCTTAAATATCGATTCAACTATTTCACGTTCTGTGAATCACAGATCTGATCCTTCAAAGCCAAGGGCCTTCCCTTCATTGGATTATTATCTACCATCTTGATATGAGGTACCCAGAACAATTAATTCCCAAGGATACTTATTATTGTGTAGTAGCATTGCACTATGTATTCAATTCATGAGCACCCCTATTTTGGTGCATAAAGAAAGCATCAATCGTTCTTCAATCGAAGTTGTGTTGTATCTCTATTATTTTGGTTTACTAATTCGGTATTGTACAATTATCATTTCCATGTTATTTGATGTTATCTCCATGATACTAAAAGACCATTATTATCTGTCGGTTGATGCAGTCATGTCGCGGTGTCCTTTGGTGGATGAAATAATTACAACAAGGGTTCTCATGATCCTTTGTGTTGGCACATTCTCACGCAAAGAATGTTGGAAAAATTTTGATTATTGGATTTATGTCATTAATATTATTTTTATATGTAGTAATATAGCTAGTAGAATTGATAGGGCCTTTTTCAATGAGGCTTCTCTTGATTTCTGGGGTTCTATTTCTTGTATGACTCTTTTAGAATCAACTCTGATCATCATCCTATTTTGGTTGTCCTTGTGAGTAAGGATCCCAAACCTCCTTTGCCTTCTAGATTTAATAAGGCCTGGGTTAATCATCCTGAATGTAGAACTATTGTTGAACAAACTTGGAATTCTTGGAATGGTAGGGATAATGATTTTTCTTGCGTCATTAAGCTCAAACGTCTTAAAAGAAATTTGAAATTCTGGAGTAAATATCGTTTCAGTTCCCTTGATTCTGAAATTTCCTCTCTTGAGGATTCTATTCAACAAATGCAGGTGCAGAATTCATCAAATAACTTCTCTAATGATATTTTGGGTGAGACTCAGCTGGTTTCCAAGCTTAATAATTTGTTGAATCTTAAAGATGCTTTGCAAAGAGATAATATTAAGGATAATTGGTTGAGAGATGGGGATAGAAATTCTAAATTTTTTAATTCATTGCAGAGAATTAGGAAAGTCTCAAGGCCTCTCTCTTTGGTTAGAAATGGGAATAATGTGTTTGATAATAGAAGGGACCTTTCTGAGCATGTTGTTTCTTATTTTAAGGATCTCTTTTCTGGTTATTTCCCTCTTGATGATCCTATGGAGAGTATTATTCCGACTCTTGTAAATCAAGAGGATAATTCCAGTCTTACATACATTCCTTTGGAATTTGAAATTAAAGAAGCGACCTTTAGTCTATTGTCTGACATCTCCCTGCGTCCAGATGGTTTTGTGAATTTTTTCTTTCAGACTTTCTGGGACGTCATTCATGAGGATGTTTGTAGGTTGGTTACTCATTTTTTTAAAGGTGGCTCTCTTACTCAGGGTCTGAATGCTCAATTCCTTGCCCTTATTCCAAAGACTGAGAATGCTAATGAGATTCATTTGTTAAGACCTGTTGCTATGATCAATACTATTTTTAAAATTATTTGGAAAATCTTGGATAATAGGCTGTCTTCTATTGCCAGTAATATTGTTTCTCCTAATCAGTTTGGCTTTATTAAGGGTAGTTCTATTAAAGATTGTCTTATTACTGCATCTGAATGTGTTAATCTTCTTAATAAATCCACAAGGGATGGTAATATTGCTCTCAAGTTGGACGTCAGGAAATCTTTTGATACTATAAATTGGAATTTCATTTATAAGGTTCTTCCTTTTTTTGGTTTTGATGATGTTTTCATTAATTGGGTTAAAATCATTTTCGAGTCAGCTCGTATCTCTGTCCTTGTTAATGGCTCCCCTGAGGGATTCTTTGCTTGTTCTAGAAGTGTCAGACAAGGTGACCCTCTCTCGGCCATTATTTTTTCCATTGTAGAGGATTATCTTAGTAGATTACTTTCTATTATGGCTGGTAATGGGAATCTGTATTCTATTAGTGCTGGTAGAGGTTTTGTTGCTCCCACTCACTTGTTATACGCGGATGATATTATTCTTTTCACTAAAGGGGATAAGAGAAATATTAAAAATATTAAGCGTGCCCTTTTGCATTATGAAAAAGTCTCTGGGCAAGAGATTAGCTGGGACAAGTCCATTGTTTATTTTGGAATGAATTTTCCAATTTATAGGAAGACTGGCATTATTAGGGATTTTGGTATTCATGAAGGTGTTTTTCCCTTTACTTATTTAGGTGTTCCTAGGTTTTGGGGGAGGACTAAAGCTTGTTATTTTTCTGATATTGTATGTAAAATCAGATGTCATCTTGCTACATGGAAGGGTAAGTCCCTTTCCTTGGCTGGTCGGGTTTGTTTGGTTAGAGCTGTTATCATTTCTATGTTTGTTTATTCTTTCATGATTTATAAGTGGTCGATCTCTCTTATCAAGAGCATTAACGTTTCTATTAAAAATTTTATTTGGAGTGGAAATATTTCAGAGAGGAAATTAGTTACTGTTTCTTGGAATATTTGTTGTAAACCCTATGATGCTGGGGGTCTTCGTATTAAAAATGTTGAGGTGTTTAATGATTCTTTACTAGGATCGTTCATTTGGAGGCTTGTCAGTGATAAATCTGAGTCTCTGGACTTTCTCCGCTATAAATTCAGGGATAGGCTCAGGAATGGAGTTTTTAATTATCTGGATTCTTCTTTTTGTCCTGCTTTTAAATACCTTTTTTCCTCTATTGACTCTCATGCCAGATTGCTTGTTTCAAGGAATTCGTCTTTATCCTTTTAGAAGGCCAATTGGACCGGATGTCCTTTAGCTGACTCCTTGTTGGATGATGATTTTAATATTGATATGGATGCTACGATTAAGGATCATCTTGATAATATGGGGGGTCCCCCTAATCATATTGTTACTATTATCAATCGTTATTGTTTCTCTAACAGAGAGGATTTTTGGGCTTGGGAACCTGCTTTTAATGGCTTGTTGACTTCTAAAACTTTTTATTGTCATTCTTTATCTTGCAATATAGGGTGTAAATGGATGAGGGATCTTCATATGAACTTTATTAGGCCCTCTCGGTCTTCGTTTACCTGGATACTGGCTCATGGGAAACTTCCTACTGATAGTTTCCTTCAGAAATGTGGCATCTCTCTCTGCTCTTCGTGTGTGTTTTTTCATCAACATAGGGAAGATATTGATCATTTGTGTATTAGTTGTGTCAATGCCTCTTCAATGTGGAAGGATGTTTTTGATATCTTTGAAATTCCCATGCCTAATATGTCTTCAATTCATCATTTCCTTCAAAGCTGGAATTTTATTTCGCTCTCTCCCCAATTGTTGGATCTTTTTAGAGTCGCTGCTTCTGAACTCCTTCATTTTATTTAGTTTGCTCAAAATAAGATCATTCATGATAAATTTTCCTTCTCGGTTAGTGGGGTTTTATCCGCTATTCTTGGTGCTATGCGTAATGTTGTTATTCCAAGGAAGCATTTTTGCTTTAACTCGGTTCATGATTTGTCCGTTCTGAACAATATAGGTGTTATGGGT
This sequence comes from Viscum album, assembly GCA_963277665.1. NCBI lineage: Eukaryota > Viridiplantae > Streptophyta > Magnoliopsida > Santalales > Viscaceae > Viscum > Viscum album. The sequence goes on along the minus strand of OY728147.1, from coordinate 558,241,281 downwards.
AATTTCAAGCCTCCGCGTGGTACTTTAGAAGTTCTTTGGAAGGACCCTTTTTTTGGTCGGATAAAAGTAAATTCAGATGGTGCTTCTAGGGGTAATCCGGGGCATTCTGGTTATGGTGCTGTTTTCATGAATCATAAAGGGGATGTCCTTGGTTTCTTTCATGGTTCTTGTGGCTTTGCCTCTTCACTTGAGGCCGAAATTCTTGGCATTATTGTTGCTGTCGATCAAGCTGTGTAGAGTGGTTGGGATAATTTATGGTTTGAGAGTGATTCTTCTATTTTTGTTTCTGCAATTAGGATGAGTCTTTATCACTTGTCCTGGAAGCTTACTAATCGCTGGATTAATTGTTTGGAGACTCTTTTTTCTTTGAATCATATTATCACTCACGTTTATAGGGAATCCAATTCAGTTGCTGATGGTCTGGCTAATAAAGGTGTTAATGGTGTTGATTTTGTTTGGTTTGATCAAGTTCCTGATGATCTCCTTATTTTTATTAATAAGGACCATGACAAATCCCCCATTTTTAGTCTTTTGTAAGTTTCTTTTGGGGTCTGTTTGTTTTTTGGAGTGGCTTGTTTCTTTTTCTTCAGGATGGCAGTAGAGCTTTGCTGTGTCGAGTTGCTGTGGTTTCCCAAATTCTGGGAATCAGTGTGCTAATCTGGAGCAGGCTGGAGTATGTAGAGTTGCTGGCTTTATTTGGTTTCCCAAATACTGGGAATCAGTGTGCTGTTTGGCGCGGGCTGGAGGCTTAGTTGCTGGATTCTTTTGGTGGATGGAAGGCTTTTATGTTGCTGTTTTTGGCAAATAAAGGCCAGGGCTGATGGAGATTCTTCTGTCATGGATATTTCTTACTTGATCCGGCTTTGATCATCATTGGCGGCATTGGTGGACTCATCCCATAGCCCACCCTTTTTTATTGGGTGTTTGTCTGCTTTGGTTTCTTTCCTTTTCACCATAACCATTTTTTATGGTTTTGGTGTTGGTTTGTATTTTTCTTGTACTTTTTTATTTTCTCTTTAATAATTTTCAATTATATATATTCCTTTCTTATTTATCATTTCATTCAGGATGTCAATTTTTAAGGAACATAATGTTGGGATTAATTAGAAAATAGTCAGACAATGATAAAGAAGCATGAATAATGAATCTGGTTATTGTTTTTGTGCATTGATTATCATCAAATGGATACAGTGATGCATGGTTAAATAAATAAGTCATTTCGATATGAAATAATGAACCATTGGAGAAAAAGATATATTTCCATGATGGGTTACGAGGTAACCTTTTTCTTTAAAAGTCCAATCCCCTTATTATTTGGAGTAGTGAGTGCTCATTGTGTTTGAAATCTAAATGCCTTATTTATATACAATAGCCTAGTTTCTATGTTTTTTTTCATACTTCTTGTGTTCTGTTGTATGTCAAGGATGATCGATCCTTATGAGCTATTATTTTATTTTGGGGGAGAATGTACTCATGTTTGAAATGGGAGAATGTGATGCCTATAGTGGTGAGAGGCATTGGATTATGCATGTTGGTGTCATGGAGGTCACCAGAGATAATTAAATGGATGGATGTGAAAATGGTTGTTGTGGACTAAGTGGTTTATTGTCTAATTTTCGTCTCCCAACACTTGAGGAATCTTTTTTTTCATATTCATTCTCCTAATGAGGAAAATATACATGAGGTATTCAATGTTATTTTTTTGTTTAGATTCTCTAGGATGGATGGGTCTGCGCTCATGCTATACGTTGAAAAGACTTGATGGGTAGTTCACACAGACACTATGATGAGCCCTTTTTTGGAAAACAAAGAATTTATTTCGAAAATTAACAAAAATTATGGAATACTAATAATTCTATTAATAAAGGGTTGAATAAATAATGATATACCTTGGAGGTAAAGAATTATAGAATGTAATTCTGAGGTTGCATCTTTAAGGAAAAGTGGAAAAGGTTTTGTTATACATGGAGGGCATGGATATTTGTGGTAATTTTAGTGAAATTTAATTTTGAAATGGTAATTGTTATTTTATGATTAAATAATTAATTTACATAAAGAGAGTAAAAAACATTGACAATTTAATCTATTGTGTCTCATTAAATGGGGTTGTTCTTATTGAATAAATAGTCTTAGCAGTGGAATTCCAGAGTTAGAGAGAGTTTAGCATCAATTGAGTATGAGAATAGGTAATTCCCACAGTGTGGTTGTGTGAAATATTATATTCTCCACATTTTTGGATTCAACATGCTACTCCACCCCATTGGTTTGGGAAACTGACACCCCCAAGATTCTGAGCACAATGGATGCCTTCCCTAATATCCTAATTTGAGGATGGATGGATTAATTCCCCCTATTTCTCATCTGTATTCTATTTGTAATAATTGTGATGGTATGAAAAATGGGTAGTATTAAACATAAGTGTGTAGAGAGTTGTAATGAATTGTGTTTATGCACACAGTTACATTCTAGATATAGTTTCCTAAGGAAAATTAAATGTCTAACATGTCTAGGATTTGATGGATTGAGTATCACCAGTCATTTAATATTCATTAATGTCATGATGTGTAATATCAAATGTATAAAACACATTATCCAATATATGGTGGATCTGATAATCAACCAGGTTACATTTTTAATGTGGGCGTGGTGGAATTTTTTAAAAAGGATAATGTTGTTGGGCTTCACTCTAGTGTATGTCTGCAATCTTTTATTGATAGATTTTCATAGGACATGAAACATTTGGGGAAAGTCGAAAACCAATAGTGATGTGTTAACATGGTAACCCTGATATTATTTGTTATATTATATAAACATTCATGTGATACATGGTATTATTAGCCATGGTGATGATGGGGACATATATACATGTTTAGGTGACGAGTTAGTTTCCCATATAGTTCACTATGATATAGCATGGATTCTTTTATTTTTCTCGAGAGGCTCATGGGAGGATCCTACTGAGTTTACTATTATACTCACCCTAGGATATGTATAATATTTTATTCAGTTTAGTTGGAGCATGTTGGAGATCCGGAAGGTAACTACTAGCTTGTTGTTCTAGAAGTTATTCAGTCTACGTGTTCACTGCCATTTTACTTTCATTTACTACTAGTGGGTTTTCCTTTTAGTTTTATTATATTTTTCATGAAATTAAATATATGTTGATGGGATTAATTTTATTTTGTATTTTGTGTTGGAGGTCATTGGTTTTTATCTTCTCTCTCACTATCTCATGTGTTATCTTATAGGGTAATGCCTCGATTTTGTGTGTTTATTATATCATTGTTGATTGTCACAAACATGGGGCTTATTGGTTGTAGGAATTGGTTGTTAGTATATCTCAACACTAATTACAATCCTTTTAGGTCTAAAATTTGAGGGGAGGGTTCATGATATATTGGAATAAGAGGTCAGGTTATGGATATAATGGAGTTTGGAGTTTGGCCCATGTGAGGTTTCTTGGGTTCGTAGGGAATCAATGTTTGGTAATATTATCATGAATTTTAAACATGGGAGACTGGCTAAGACATGGCTATTTAGGCCCCCTTGTGGTATGATGAACTAACCTTTATGTTTATAGAGGATAATAAATTAGATGATTCTTAATTTAGGGTAGAGACTTAGGAAAGGATCATGCATCATTCGTCATTACGCAAAATTCTGACTAGGTAGACCATAATATATGTTAACCAAAATGAATAAATGAGAAAATAATTAATTAATTAAATTTGAGTCCACTATATTCATTATATATAGAATTAATTTTTCATTATTTTGTAGGTATGGATCGTGGGTGACGTCATGTTCATTTTTGTGTAATAGATGTTTTATAGTTTTTTGAAATTTATCTCTTTAGTGTATATGTTGATGAAGAAGACCCTTGGAGTATGACACATCAATATTTTTAGTGAAAGAGTCGATAGAAGGTCGAGGGATTTGTGTCATATATGGTCATTGAAGACAAGTTGGAAGAGTTTTAGATTGACTTTTGTTCGATCTGTTCATAGAAAGAGAAAACTGTGTTGCGGCTTGTGATAATGTTGTATGGGGAATCAAGGCTGTGGGTTTATTTTTCCATGGTGATCATGAGGAGTTAGTAGTCTCATGGGAGGAGTTATATGAAAAGTTTATAATTGAGTTTTTGTATTCGACCATGATGGTAGGAAGTCTCCAGAATCATCATACCCGTCAACATGGGATCTTGGATGTGTGAGAGTTTGGAATCTATTTCATGATCATTTTATGACATGATTCTGACCAATTTCCCGATGATGAGGCCATGGTGATATATTTTGGGGAGGCTTTGTGTCAAAATATCTATATTTATGTCACCCCATTTTTGCAGAAGAAATATCTTGATGTGTTAGAAAAGGAAGAGTACATTGAGATGATTTTTGGTATAGCTGGATCATCATGATATGTGAGTCATTTTTATTTCTCATACAGTATAGTTGAGGTACGTCAATCCTAGTTTTTAGAGATAAAGATTTTCTATTTAGATGGGTGTAGGTCCAAGGCCTCAATATGGCATTTCTAGAGGCGTAGAGTCTCTTATACCTATTCCATGGGACCGTGAGCTCATTTTAATTATGGATACTGAGGTCATTAGAAACGAGAGCGCCTAAAATTTATGAGTAATCTGCGTGTTTGAGGTGTTCTACTCTAAGATCCTCTATTGAGGTAGTTCCAGCTAAGGCAGTGATAGTAGGTTACACAAGCATTGGATCAAAAGAGATATAATGGGTCAGGTGGAGGATAGACATCGGATTCTCCCTACCCTTAGCGAGAGTGTTTTTTCTTTGGTAGTGGATCTTAGCAGGGTCAACGAAGTCCTGGTCACCTACATGCTTTAGTGTTTCTAGCATTTAGTGAGCCAACCATCACTCTATTTATGAAAAAATTCTTTTATATTTATGTGTATTAAATTTTTTATTTGGGAGATACACACTCCTTCATATTACTTACCCCTGTCTTTTCCTTTGGATTTGAGTTAGAGAGGCTTCCATTGCCCTTGGCCTTGACTGTTCTTGTTAGAGGTTGATATGACTTGTTTGTAGTTTGTAGAGACTACGAAAAATTGTTGTGGAAACAACACTTTTAAAGATATATCCAATTATTATGAATAAAACCATATTATTTCATCCTCAAAATGGATCGGTTGTATTTGGTGTAGGCTACCATTGAATACATTAGGATGCATGTGGGTTTCTTTGATGCTGATGGAGATCCATCCATGTTTGGTGGCTAGCAAGACCCACCAATGGGTTAGAGGATGTTCCATCATTGACATCCCTGATTGATGAGATGATGATGACTTCATTTCAAATTTTGTTGTTGACATTTTCTAGGATTGTAGAAAAGTAACCTAATGTCTTTCAGGAAGAGGTTGTAGTGTTACCCCCTCAATGAGAGATCGAGTTTGTGATCTAGTATAGCTACGGACATATCCAATATAAATTTTTTCTTATAGGATGGTGTCATATGAGTTGTGGGATATGTCTATAGTGCTCAATTGTATGTTTCAGAATGGTTTTTTGTGGCCGAGTTGTCACTGTTGGGTGCATCTATTTTGTTTGTGAAGATGGATGATGGCAGTCTGTGGTTTTGCATCAAATATCGTCACTTGAATAATGTAACTGTGAATAATTGATATCAAATTACAAGTATTAAGGACCATTTCACTCAAATGAAGTGTTCTATTTTGTGTTATAATATTAACAAGTTGTCATGATATCATAAAAAGAAAGTGAAGGATGAGGATAACTCGAATACTGTTTTTCGTTTTCATTTTCGGAAATACGAGTTTTTTGCGATGCCATTTGGAAAAATGAAGGCTACAGTTTTCTTCAGGGATTTCATGAACACTGTGTTCCATTAGTTTCTAGATATGTTTGTGGTGGTCTTCATTGATGACATCCCTGTGTTCTCTAAATCTGAAGAGAAACATGTAGATTATCTTCATGAGGTTTTGGTTGCTTTACATCAATTATAGTAGTTTTTGGAATTTTTAAAAGTTTGTGTTTTATCCCAAGAAGTCCATTTAATGGTTAATGTTGTATCTTACATGGTATTATGTATAGATCAATCGAAGATAGAAATAGTTGTATCTGGGGAATACCTTAAGATAGTGGAATATGTGTGATGTTTCCATGGTTTTGAAAGCTATTATAAGAGATCCATAGATGATTTCTATTGAGTGGAATTTCATATAAAATAATTGAATAGGACTGACTAATCATTTGGAAGGACTGATGAGTGTCACATATCTTTTTATTATCTAATTGAGAAGTTTTGTAGATATCCAATTCACATTCTTCTTGCTGAAGGATTTCAGTTTGAGATTTTTATTGATGCATGATGTTCAAGGTTTAGATTTTTTCTAATGCAATAAGGATAGGTAATTTCATATGGGTCTCATTAGTTATTCCCCCATAATCATAATAATTACATCCACAATCGATAGATGTAATCATTATTTTTTTCCTTGATGTCATGAAGAAATTACTTCATCAGAGAGAGCATCATGGTCTTCTTCGATCAAAAAATCATGAGGTATGTTTTCTCCAAGCATGGCATGAACATGAGACATAATTTATGGATGTAATTCTTATATGATAATGACTTAAAAATTTCATACACACCATGTGAGGGGGATTTTTTAGCATATGTAATATGATAGATGTCATGAAGTGATGCATAGTGTGAATATGGGGATTCATGGAGTGTAATGGAAGACATTTTTAGAATTACATATCGAGTTGTGTGATACTGGGGGGAATAAACTATTTTGTTTATGAAGGTGTTTTCATATTTGGTGAATAATGTGGAAGATTCCTAGTTGGGGGATCCTGAGATGGTGGTATAGGGAGACCGAGTTGTTTGTTATAAGGACCCTGATGGTTGGTTTGATGATGCAAAACACCATGTGTTGTTTTTATGATGGTTTTTCATTCCTTTGGAAATGCATGTGATTGTTCATAAAGAGTTCAATAGTTATCCCTTAGCAGTACATCCTGGAGTGAAAATGATGTAAAGACTGTTGATGATTCATTTTTGGTGTCCTGGGATGATTCTTGAAATTGCAATGTTTGTGTCTGGATGATAGATCTTTAAGAAGGTGAAGGTTGGGCATCACATTCATGGTGGGCGTCTCCACCCATTCGATGTTCCCCGATTTAGGTGGGAGGACATATCAATAATCATTAATACTGTTCTACCTTGAGCATAGGGACTCCATGAAACTATATGGGTGGTATTTGATAATTTAACGAAATCATCCCACATCCCATCAATCAATTTGTCGAGTTTCGTAGAGGTTTTGTCGAAGGAGTGGCTGGAGGAGGTGGTGTGACCTCACCGAGTCATGTGGGTATCATCATTGATTGGTATCCAAATTTTACCTACATGGCATGGATATGTGTTCGTCATGATTTTCGTTATCAGTTATGTCATAGAACAACTTTTCATCAATAGACAGACGTTTAGATAGAGGAGACCATCTAGATCCTTTAATACATGTTGTGTAATTGTGTCATGTATTTTTGATGTTTTTGGATGAGTCACATACACTTAGTAGAGTTATTTTAAAACAATTTTTTTCACTCCGCATAATTATTACGCCATTTGAATAATTAAATGGACAACCATTTAATTATCAATTATGTTTGATTAGGGACATGCAGTAAATAATTCTCAATATGGAAATGGTATTGAACATGACAGATATGGTTTAGGTTATTATTGATTTGATGAAGGTAGATCAAGATCATTATAAATCTTATATATATCATAGGATGAGACACTTATACTTTGATGTTGGTGATCACATGTTTCTAAAGGTGACTCCATGTATTTGGCAGTGATGGTTTGGTCGTGGGAGTAAGATTTCCTCTCGGATAGTTGAGGAATTCAAGGTGTGGATCATTTTTGAGCCATGGCGTATCATGTTGCACTTCCCCTATAAAAATGAGTAAGATACATTATTTTTTTCACATGGTACAACTTTGTCATTATCTTTGAAATGACTTTCACATTATCGATTGTGGCGAGATCGATAATAATGATGAGACCTTCAATGCACAGCTTGTCTATATATAGGACCATAATGGAAAGGTGTTACACAGGTTTGATATCCCAAGGGATCATGTCTTGTGGTTGCACTATCCCATGGATAATAGTTAATGGGAATTTGAGTTGTAGATACATTCTTAGAAGCCAAATATTTGTGACATTTTGATCATTTTTTATAATATTGTTTGTCTTTTGGTGGTATCCTTTCATTTTTATGAGGTGGATTCACATGTTTCTTGTTGTGTTCATATCCCTTTTGAGATTTATCTCCCATAATAGAGTACATAGGATATGGTTATAGTTTTATTGTGGATTCCAGTTGTTCCTATGATGTTGTGTTTGAGCTCCTTTGGTGGTAAGAGTCTTGAGAGGTATCACAAAGGTTGGTTTTTTATAACAATTTATTGTTTCCTCTCTCAATTAGTTTCGGATTCTATAAAATGGGAATGTGTTGAGAGGTATCAGATGTAATATCCAGGACCACTCAGGTTCATTCCCCTATTGAAATCAGTTGTTTAAGGTGTTTTTTAAGGTCAAAAATACATATTCCCAACACTTTTCCAAATTTTAGTTCATTGAATAGTGTTTTGAATTTTTTAAATAGTGTCATCTGTGAGTAATCATCATATATTGGTAAACCATCATCAACTATCAGGGAGTCATAATCATCTTTTGGGAAGTTATATTCCATGTTCAGTGAGTCATATCCGTATTTCTGTGAGTCATCTTCATCTATCAGTGAGTCATCATCATCTGCCAGTGATTCATAATCATCATTCAATGAGTCTTATTCATTTTTCAGTGAGTCATCCAAATATTTCGTTGAGTCATCATCATCTGTTAGTCAGTCATCTCAACATGATGGTGAGTTATCTTGAAATATTAGCGAGTAATATATATCTTTCAGTTATTCATCATTATATTTTAGTGAGACATCTTCATTTGTTTTTGAGTAATCTGTTTGTGAGCCATTTGTCAATGAGTTATCTATGAGTGAGTCATCTATTGGCGAGTCATATGTCAGTGAGTCATCTATCGGTGAGTCATCTCCATTTATCGGTGACTCATCTTTCAGTGATTCATCTATAAGGGATTCTTCTTTCAGTGAGTCATCATTCAATGTCTAATATTTCGAGAGGTGTTGTAGTGTTTTCAGATCAACCGTTGTCCAATGTTTCAAGATTCTTATAGTTTCCATCATTTGTTGTTTTCTTGGTCATAAAATTCATTATAATCCCGGTTTAAATAGATTTATGGTTTTTTCAAATACCATGCCCCTATCATTAAATACCCATGGTTTCAATAGATTTTAATTAGTCAAAACACGTGGGTTTTTTAGATCTAACTATAATGGAAATTCACCTGTTTAATGTTTTGTGAGTCTCAATTATGATCCTTCTAATCTAGAGGAGGGAGGGGTGGCTTCCCTTAATTAATTTATTCTATTTAGTTGTGTTAAGATGTGACCAAGAAATATCATTCCACGGATATGTGTGATTGTGAGGTATCCTTTGACTGAGTTTTACATTCATATTCACCCCTATTTTGGGCAAGATTCTAATGTTGATCCATCATTGATTGAATTTATTTTTTATCTCTATTATTATGGGTTCCTATATAGTTTTGGATCAGTTATAATTATAATGTTATGGAAAGTGTTCTCTATTTCTCTAATGGAACTTTATTGGTTGTTGGTTGCTGAGATTATATCAAGTTTCAGTTAGAAGATGTAGTCGTTGCAAGAGAGATAATCATGATCTGTTATGTCATATTGTTCACATGTAATGAACCTTAGAAACCTTTTCATGTAGTGGATTCATGGATTATATATTCATTTTATGTTAATTCATAAAATTATAATGATTTAGCCTCCATACCAAAATGAATTTTTGATAATAAATATTGAAGTGGCGTAAAGAATTTGTATCCATCATATGTTTTTTCATTATACCATGATAACAATATTACTCTTGAATTTATTAGAATCCTGTTATCTATGAAGTGAATTTTTAGCATCTTGTTCTTGAGATAAATTAGTAAAAAACAAAATTTTGGGATTAATTCTAAAAGTTTCATTCTCTAATTACATGTCATGTATAAAGAATCGCATTGTTGTTGTTGTGCATTGATGATAATCAAATTGATGTAGTTATGCATATTAATATGAATTTATTTTTTCAATAAGAAAAATGAACCAGTAATGTGATATAGATAATGACATATATGGTTCTATGTTACCATCATTATTTCAAAGGTAAAGATTATTATTCATCAGAGATGTCTTTGCTAATTTTTTGTGAACACTGAATTCCTTATTTAGGGTTAAGATCCCAAACTCTATGTTGTTTGATACATTCCATTTATGTTATGGTGTGATCCTAGGATTGTTGTTCCTAGACAAATTTTGTGGTATATGGGGGAAGGGATGGATATTTTTTTTAGTCGGTGAATTTGACACCTAGAGTGTCGTGATGCATCTTTTTATGACTGTGGGTGTCATAGAGGACACCAAAGATGCATAAAGAGTTGGATGTGAAAGTGGTTTATTTTGATTTTGTGGTTCTGTTTCAACTTTACATTACCTACTACATGAGTAATTTTTTTTCTTAATATCCTCAAAAGAGGGATGATGAGATGGTCATTACATATGGTTTCTTTTTTTAGCTTCTTGTGGATGTATGGGTCTACACACTTAATATATGTGGAAAAGAATTGGCAGGTAGTTCACCTATTACCTGTGTTGAGACCCTTATTCATGAAAGCATAGAGATATTATATTTTTATTGCTCGAGAATTATAGAAATCAGTTAATGGTGTTTATAAATGATTGAATAAATGTTTTTAACCAATGGTATTAGAGATTTATTGGATTTAATGTTGTGTTTGTAGCTGTAAAAGAACCATGTACATGGTTTGGTAATGCAAAGAAAGATTGGAATGGTAATGAAATGTAATGTGGAAATGATAATTGTAAATTAATGGTTAATTATCTCTTTAACATAGATTGAAATTTATAAAAAGAGATAATGTAATATATTTTATCTCTTTAAATGGTTGTGTGACTAACAGATACACAGTCTTAGTAGTGGAAGTTGGGAGTTCGAGAGACATTAGCTGGAGATGAGTGTAAGAGTATGTAATTTCTATAGTGTGGTTGTGAGCTAAAATATATTCTATAATTTTTGTGTTTCAATATGATACTCCACCCTATCAGTTATAGAAAATGAAACTATATGTCATGAATCTTCCTTGGGGACCATGCCATGACAACCCCAAGCCCGCCTTCAATAGGGCAGGGGATGGTAACTAGAACCAAAGGCGTAAATCCCGGTGAAAGAGAAGGCATTGACTTTATTAAAGTAAACAAACAAAATAGAGTACGCAAGTGAAGTAATAACGAAGTAAAACTGAGTTCAAAAGTAAATGTTGGAATGTAAATGGGCCAGTATACCAACCCTACTGAAAGTACAGTATAACTAAGAAAGAATGTACAATAATTGTAAAGTAAACCAGCAACAATCGAGTCATCCTCCGAAAATCCCGCCTGAAGGGTGGGTACATATTATCTCGTTGGTACCTGGAGTCTATCTGTCCTCTCCATGTACATCCTACCAGGTTGTTCACCTCCGAATACCATCCAGCTCCACAAGCCACAACCACGATCAGTGATGTCTGTTATCTTTAACCAACACAACGTTGGGTGGGCATTTCCCGTGCAGGGGTGAGTATAATGATACACAGTAGGGACCCCAAGACCCCCGAATATCTCCCATAATCCACGAAGGATAAACCAAAATAGAAATATACAAACATAAAGTATCAACCAACTCTACTTAGGTATATGCCCATACATATACCTAAGTCATCAATCTCAGTTCAGCTCCAACTTCTGAGCCCAAGCACAATCCGATCCACACAGGAAAGAAGTCAATCACATCAATGATAATGATTGAAAGACAAGAATCATCTAACACATGTATAAAACATACTAAGAGTGGTGGAGATGATTATAAGTATCCTATAAATCATATCCTCTACCGGACCCACCTAGGATCCATGTATAGAAGTCGTCGTTGCCGATCCCACGTAGGATCCAAGTATAGTAACCACCACTGCAGAACCCACTTAGGATCCAAGTACAATAGTCATTGATGCCGAACCGATGAAGGATCCAAGTATAGCCGTCCTCACTTTCAAACCCACATAGTAACCAAGTGAAGTCATCTTCGTCGTCAAACCCACAGAAGATCCCAACACGATAGTCGTCGATGTCGCAGCCAACTATATGGTTCCTGTAGACAGCGTACTCGATTCTGGGAGGGTGTGCTCCATGAGTAAATGAGTTCAATAGATAAACGATAACGAAGTCCAGATATGTTGTGTCTTGGAATTCCATCTCGTCAAAAGGAACTCAATGCGACAGACGGCGCACCAAACGGACACCCTGTCTGAGAGATATTGTCTTTTTCATTCCAGGGGCCCGGTTGGAAATATGCTCATTCCAAACCCAGACGTTTACCAAAGTTTTCCAAAACTCACTTAGATTATCATAAAAGGATCTCCTGGTCGAAAGGGACCCTATGAGGAAGACAACGCGTTGATCAGACACATGGTCTTTAAGTTATTCACGTTTCAGTGAATAACGGGCCCGACCGATTAAGCCCTGTGGGATTGCGGGTCAGGTCACCCAATTTTGGAAGGTCCGTCCCGGTAGGGGTGTCGGACCGGCCCGAAGGTTCATGCATCCCGGCCCGAAGGTTCATGCATCCCGGCCTGAGGGGTGTGGCCCGGCCTGAATAGAGCCAGGCCCGACCCGAAGAGGCGCGGCCCAGCCTGGCCGGGCGCGGCCCGGCCCGGCGTAACCCGGCTCGGCCTGGCCCGGTGCGGTGTGGCGGGGCGTGCTGCCCAGAGGGACAGGCTAGATGGCCAAGAATTCCATGGGGGCGCGACCCCCCGGCTGTCCGAACCGGTGGCACCACCTCCCAAACCGGCCAGCTAGGCTGGCTGGCCTTCTGGCGCAAGTGTCCCAATCTGGCGGGCCGCAGGTTCTCCAGCGTGGCGCCCTCCTGGCATCGCGGTTCAGCACCGCCCGACCGGCCGATGGACCGGACGCTGCTCCAGCGCGACACCCTCCTGCTCCCGCTACTCTCCTTCACCCGGTCGGTTGACGGGCTGGTCGATTCTTCCGCCGAAGCTGTACGGAAAGCGGGCCAAAGTTCATTCCGCACAGCTGGCGTGATGGTGCCAGATTCCACCGTCGCATTTCTAGCACGGTGTGATGGTGTCGTGCTTCCTCCACCTTCGGTTTCCGATTCCAAAAAATAATATTCAAGATCAAACGTAGGGTCATCAGGCCATGTTTGTTCGGCTCGTGCCCTTCACATAAAGCAATATCAATATGTCAGACAAACAAGATGTTCAATGAAAAACAAGGGACAATTTTTATCCATTAAAATTTAACATAATAACCTACCTCGATAATTTATGTCATACATCGGGCATTTTAGAAGACAATGTCGTGGGGTGTGGATTTGTAGATGTCGTTGGAGTGTGTCCGAGGAGGACGCGACATCTCCTCACTTGTCGCGGAGAAGAGAAAGGATGGTGCATCGTCATTCTTCATGGAACCGACATTCTTTGTTAAAGAAAACTCTGTTCTTCATAGGATAAGAAAACTATTCTCTCAAGAGCTCTATCCTTTCACCCAACTAAAGTTTCCCAAAAAAAATAATAAGCTACTCCTATTATTTTATTAACACAAGCCATTTAAAATTCAAACATTCAAACACATAATTAATTAAATTAAGAGGTTCCATTCATTAATTAAGGTATGTTATAAAGAGTTAAATAGAGGGTGGGGGAGAGGAATGTTCCTCACAAAATAAAGGGTTTGTCATGTATTAATGGAGTGAGGGAGATGGAGAGTTTCTTTATTAAAGGGGTGTTTCCAATTTAATGAAGGGGTTTATGGATTTTAGGGGAAAATGAAAGGTTGGGGCTCGTGTGGTCCCCACCTCTCAAACATCCACACTTGGGTAGTTAGGTGGTTATGGGTCCCACCCTTAACTACACTTTTTAGGATATAACTACCTCATATATAAATAAAATTTTACACACCAATTTTATTTATTTTAATATAATTCCACAATTATTAACTTTTGACCTGCATAAAAAGAAACTATGGTGATGGTCTCTTTAAGCGAATAACGGTGCTACAAATTCATCGTTGTCATCTGATTCTATTCCTAGAACTCGTTCAAAAGATATAAAAACCCGCTCATTCGTTTACTGAACATAACCGAGAAAATCTTTAGAAATTGATTCTAGGCACACCTGGCCTTGGAATTAAGTGCCGTCAGAAGCCACAGACCCGTAAAATTCCCAGGTATCTAAGAAAAAAAATTTCCTTGAAATTTACGGGTCTTTAAATTACTCCCACCTCGGGTCTTTACGTCCCCGTAAATGTACAACATAATCTAGGGAAACAACTGATGGTACTGAGCACCCATCTGAGCCTCCCACTCCCATGTGCTCTCCTGGAGGTTCCTGTGCTTCGAACAACTGTGCTCCGGAGGAATCGACCGTCCACGTAGGACTCGCTCCTCTCGTTCCTCGATATCCACTGGGACCACCGTGAATGTAGAAATGTCATCGATGTCCAGCTCACCATGATCAATGATGTGGGTCGGGTCATGAACGTATCTCCTCAACTGAGATACATGGAAGATGTCATGAACCCGGTGCAACTTAGGTGGAAGGTCCAGGTGGTAAGACACCTCACCTACCCTGCTGAGGACCTTGAAAGGTCCGATGAAGCATGGAGACAACATGTCACCCCGACCAAATCTCTGTAATCCATGTTGAGGTGAGACCTGTAAGAAAATGTGGTCTCCATCCTTGAACTCCAATGGTTTCCATCTCCTCTCATCATAGGACTTCTGTCTACTATGTGCAGTCCTCATCAACTACTGGATGATCTGCACCTTATCCATCGTAGCCTAAACCATCTTTGGTCCTACAAGTGCTGACTCCCCAGGGGCAGTCCAGCATAGAGGTGATCTGCAAGGTCGGACGTACATTGCCTCGTATGGTGCCATCCTGATGGTGGAGTTGTAGCTGTTGTTGTACGTAAACTCCACCAAGGGTAGGTGATCCTCCCAGCTGCGACCAAAGTCATGGAAACATGAACAGAGCGTGTCCTCATGATTTTGAATGGTCCTCTCCGTCTGGCCATCTGTGTGGGTATTAAAGGCGGTGCTCAGCCATAGTTGCATCCCAAATGCCTCCTTCAACACCTTCATAAGACAGGAGGAAAAGTGAGCATCTCGATCGGAGATGATAGAAGATGTAACACCATGAAGCTGTACGATATCCTGAATGTAGAGGTGTCCCATGCTCTATACTGGGCCCTGCTCTCTAATCAGAAGGATGTGGGCTTACTTGGTGAGTTAGTCGACGATCACCCAGATAGATTCGTGTACACTGGATGTACGTGGGATCCCCATCAAGAAATCCAAGGATATTTCGTCCCACATCCACTCCAGAACCTCCAAGGAATGTACCAAACATAATGGTACCAGGTGCTCCACATTCACTTGCCGGCAAGTGAGGCATTGTGAAATGAAAACTGATATAGCCTTCTTCATACCCATCCACCAGTACTGTCGTCTGAGGTCCTTGTACATCATCGCCACTCCTGGATGTAACCGCTAGAGGGTAAGTGTGAAAATCCCTTAGAACATCCTACTGTAGTGCAACTGGTACCATGGTACGTCCCCTGAAGAGGATGACGTTCTCTCCTCCATCATAAAATCCATCAGGCGCTTGCCTAGTAGAAATCTGAACACGTCGCATCTCACATTCAATATCCCCACATTGTGCCTCTTTGACCCGCTAAAGTAGTGGAGGGGTAACTATGAGGAACTATTGAAAAGGTTCCCCATCTTTTAACACGAAGGATATCTACAAAGCGGATAACTACTTTGTTTCCTCTCCAAGTAGTTGAATTCCCAATCACTTGATAAGAGAATCAGCTACTAGATTCCCTTTCCAGGAGTATATACTATTTCAAAGTCATAGTCCTGGTGGAACTCGATCCATCATCGCTGTCTCAGGTTCAGGTCCTTCTATGAGAAAATGAACCTGAGAATCTGGTGGTTAGAGTAGAATGTAAAGCGCTCGCCCATCAGATAGTGGCACCACATCATCAGGGCGAAGACCACTACTTCTAACTCCAGTTCATTGGTAGCATAGTTCTTCTCATGCTGCCTCATCTTTCATGAACCATAGAAAATCATTGCTCGCTCCTTCATCAGGACAGACCCGAGTCTAGTCCCCGATGCGTCGCAGTAAACCACGTACCCAAATCCCTCCTGCGATAGCCTCAAGAAATGAACATCTCAAATCCATAACTGGCACTTCGAGAGACTAACATAAATCTGGTGCTCTCGGATTGTGTCTAGTAGAACCCGTAAGTGGTAGGCGTGCTCATCCGCAGTAGTCGAGTAAATTAGTATGTCGTCGATGAAGACTATGACAAAACTATTGAGGTAAGGCTGTAAGATCATGTTCATGTGACACATGAACAATGTTGTTGTGTTGGTTACGCCGAAGGGAATAACAGAGAACTCATATTGGACATACCGACACCTAAAGTCCATATTCAGCACATCCTCATCTTGAACATTGAGCTGATGATAGCCAAACCTGAGGTCTACATTTGAGAACTATCGTTCTCCCTTGAGCTGATCAAAGAGGGCTTCAATCCTTGAGAGTGGCTACTTTTACATTACAGTCACCTGATTCCAGCGATGGTAGTATTCACATAGTCGTATGCTCCCATCCGGCTTCTGGGCGAATAAAATCAGAGAAGCCGAGGGTGAAATAGTGGGTCTGATGAATCCCATTCTCTACAAGTCATCCAGCTGTACCCGTAGCTCACGAAGCTCAGCGGTAGCCATCCGGTATGATGAAGTACATATCGGTGTTATCCCAGGGTATAGGTCAATGTACAAATATACCTCTCTGCGAGCAGGTAGTCCTCGTACATCGTCAGGAAAACATCTGCATACTCATCCACCAAAACAGGAAAACTCGGACTCTGCATATCAACTTCTCCTAGTATGCAACTAGCCAACTGATGTGTGATTGACTGCCCTGTTCTTAGCATAAGTCCATTAGGTGCTTTAAAGGATCTCTTCTCGACGGTGAATGTGAACCTACTCTCATCTGTGCGGACACACTGCACTTTGTGCCTAATACATTCGATCTGAGCATGGAATTCAGATAATCAATCCATTCCCCATATGATGTCATAAGGCCTCGACGTCGTACAAGAATATACCAACCGAAGCTCTCGCCTCCTAGTGTATGCTCACTCTGCTGGCACAAGTTTTTAATCATCGATTCTACTCCCGTAGAAGTATCTAGTCATTAGGATCGAGCCAACAGCTCTGTCGGAATCTCCGAGCTCCAAACTAAGGCAGCAGAAATAAAATAATGTCTCGCTCCTGTGTCTATAATAACTACATCAAGGGTGGAGTGGGGACGTATAGTACCTCAAATCATCTCAACTGCACCGTGGTCGTAAGCCTCAACTGCTTGGATCTGAGCCTGCCCGTGTATGCCATCTCCCTTTGGTCGGGGTGGTCCTCCTGGTGGTGGTGGTGGTAGAGCCTCAAAGCGTCGTCCACCACCTTCTGCTTGGCCAGCTCCTCTGCCTCTTCCTCCTGCTCCCTGCGGACCGCCATAGTTGAACCTCTTCCTCTGCCTCTGAGGTCCCTCTACTTTCTGCTGCTTCTCGGCATGGCGGGTCGGGCTGTCACGAGCCATGTGGCTCTACCCACCGCATGCATAGCAACACCTGCATCTCGTTTAATTGGCTCTTATGCGTGTGCCCCACACATCTGAACCAGTATCATGAGGTCACCCACCTGATAGACTGGTCCTCTTGGACCTATGCGACATCTTTCTACTACTGTCTGTAGAATACTCCACTACGTGTCACCCCGCGGTGGGTTTAGCTACTGCAGTCGGCTTAGCAAGAAAGCTCTCCACATGAAGGGCTCACTCCAGGACTCATGCATGCGTCAGAATGATAAGGGAGACCATAAAATCCCTGATCTCGTGCCTCAATCCCTTCCCAATGGTCCAGGCCTAGAAGAATGGGTCTCGAAACATGTTCGCGGAGTAGCAACAGAGGTCGGTAAATCATTCCGAGTACTGGGCTACTGTCATGCTTCTCTGCCGCAGATGAACTAACTTCTGGATGCACACCATATGGAGGGTGGATCGAACAAACTATGAGCGGAAGAGGCTCCCATTGTACATTTAAATTAGATATTCCCTGTCATGCACCTAGACCATCAGGCTCCACCATCTACATGTTCTTGCATGTCGTACTATCGCGGGAAGGATCACCAAAAGGTCGGCTAGTGTCCCTACCAATCTGAAGACTCTAACGAAAGCCTTCGGCCAATCCTTGGCTACTTGAGGGTTCGTCTCTCTGTAGAACATGGGTGTTCTATGACACTAAACCTCTTGAAATGCACTCAGGGGGCATGCACTCTATGCTGCTGGGGCTAGTGGTATCGGTGGCCTGGCGTGTAGTGGTACCACTGGTGCCTCCATTGTAATGGTGCCCTGCATCAAGGCCTCGTCGCTCGGTTGGCTTCCATATAGCCCATAACTAGGAACCCTAGTTGGCTTCCTTCGTGGGGCCATCCTGAAAAGAAACAGTTTCTCCACAGTCAAACAGTATAGGTGGTGAGCTGAAAAAATGTAATCAAAAAGAAAACATTTGAAACACACATGCAATCAATTTTTTCGTGCACTAAGTCATAAATTAGAAGTCAGGGTCCTAGTGTATGAATATTTCGGCCGCCGTACCAACACTGGACTCCCTGGACTGATAACCACACTCAATACTCTTAAGAAAATTGCTTCATAGAGAAGAAATTATCAGACTCCCCGGTTCTGCGGTATAACCGACTCATCTAATAAAAATTTGTCACGACCCCTCCTTGGGGCCCATTACATGACTACGCCAAGCACGCCTTCCATAGAAAATGGGATGGCCCCTAGTTCTAATGCTTTAAATCCAAGTGAAAGGGAATGTATTTCATTTATAAAACTAAATAAACAAAATAGAGTACACAAGTGAAGTAAGAACTATGTAAAAATGAGTACAAAAGTATGTTTTGGAAAGTAAATGGGACAGTATACAAACCCAACTTCAAGTATAGTATAACTGAGAAAAAAAGTACAACAACTGTAAAGTAAAGCTATAACCAACAAGTCATCCTCCGAAAATCCCACATGAAAGGTGGGTACAGATAGTCTCATCGGTACCTCGGGTCCGTATGTACGCTCCGTGTATGTCCCGCCAGGTGGTCCACCTTAGGATACCATCTAGCTTCACAAGCCACAACCATGATCAATGTTGTCCACCATCTGCAATGAACACAGCGTAGTGTTGGAAATGCCCGTGCAGGGGTGAGTATAACGGTACTCAGTAGGGACCCCGAGACCCCCGAAGGCCTCCCAGAATCCACGAAGGATAAACCACAAAGGAAAGAAACAAACACAATGTATCAACCAAATATAGATAAGTATATTCCAATACATATACCTAAGTCATCAATCTCAGTTCGGCTCCAACTTCCGATCACAAGAAGAATCCGGTCCACATAGGAATGAAGTCAATCACATCAATGATAATGATTGAATGACCATACTCCGATCACACAGGTATACAACATATGAATAGTGTGGATATGATTAGATGTATACTCTGAATAATCTCCTCTACGGAACCCATGTAGGATCCAAGTAATGAAGTCATCACTTCCAATCCAACGTAGGATCCATGTATTGTAACCATCATTGTCGAACCCTCGTAGGATCCATGTATAGTCGTCATTACTGCTGAACCCATGGAGGAGCCAAGTACTATCCTCCTCGTTGTCGATCCCACGTAGCATCCTATTACAGACTTCAATGTCATTGAACCCATGGAGGATCCCAGCATGGTAGTCATCGCAGTCACATCCAGCTCTAGGGTTCCCGCAAACAGCGTACTCGATTTCGGGAGGGTCCGCACCACGAGTAAAGGGGTTCGATACATTTAATGTAACAAGGTAAATACTTGATGTATCCTGATGTTATGTCTCATCAAAAGGAACTCAACGCGATAGATAGCGCGTCAAACAGACACCCGGTATGAGAGATATTGTATTTTTTGTTCGACGGGCCCTATTGGAAATATGCTTGTTCCAAACCCGGCCATTTACCAAAGTCGTCCAAAACTAACTTAGAGTGTCGCAAAAGGACCACCTTGTCGATATGGTTCTATTTCCATAGACGAAATGTCGATCAAACATGTAGTCTTTATGTTATTCAGGTTTAAGTGAATAAGGTGCCCGACCCGTTAAGCCACGTGGGCTCGCTGGTTGGGATACCCTGTTTCGGCAGGTCCGTCCCGATAGGGGTGTCAGACCGGCCCGAAGGTTTGCGTGGTCCGGCCAGAGGGGCGGGGCCCGGCCCGAAGAGAGTGGGGCCCGGCCCGAAGTGGAGTGGCCCAGCCCGGCGGGGCGTGGCCCGGCCCGGCCCTGCACGGTGCGGCTCTTCCCGGCCGACGTGGCTCGGCGGGGTACAGTCTGGCAAGCTTGGTTAGCTGGTCATGCAACATGGATCGAAGGTCGAGTGGTCCGAGGTGGCATGGACCCCGGCTGTCTGAAAACAGCGACGCCAAGTGGCGCCGCCCTCTGAAATCGGCCAGCCGGCCTTCTGGCGCATGCGACCCGCTCGGGCGGGCCGGGGGTTCTCCAGCGCGGCGCCCTCCTGGGGTTACGGTTATGCACTTCCAGGCCGACCGATGGGCCGACCGCTTCTCCAGTGGGGCGCCCTCCTGGCTCTGCATCTATCCTTCGCCTAGATGGCCAATGGGAAAGCCGATTCTTCCGCCGAAGCGGCCCGCGAAGTGAGTTGTGGTTCCTTCAACATAGCCTGTGTGACGGTGTTGGCTTCCTCCACCGTGTTTCCGGCACGGCGCGACGGCGCCATGCTTCCTCCGCCTTCGGTTGCTGATTCAAAAAAAATTATACAAGAACAAACAGAGGGTTTTCTGGCCGTGTTTGTTCATCCCGCGCCCTCTGCGTAAAGCGATAGCAATAGGTCGGACAATCAGGATGTTCAATGATAAACGATGGACAATTTTAATTCTATAATATTGAACTTAATCCCCTATCTCGATAATTGATGTCGTACGTTGGGCATTGCTGGGTGAGGATTCGTAGACGTCATCAGAGTGCGTCTGAGGAGGATGTGACGTCTCCTTGGCAAAGAGAAGAGAAAGTATGGTGTGTCGTCATTCTTCATGGAACCTGTGTTCTTCATTGAAGAAAACGCCATTCTTCATCGGAGTAGAAAACTATTCTCTCAAGAGCACTCTCCCTTCACACAATGAATGTTCCCCCAAAATAAAATAATAAGCTACTCCTATTATTTTATTAACACAAGCCATTTGAAATTAAATAATTCAAACACTTAATTAATTAAATGCATAGGTTCCATTCAGTAAATATGGTATGTTGGAAAGATATAAAGAGATGGAGAGGAATGTTCCTCATAAATTAAAGGGGTTGTCCTGAAATAATGGAGTGGGGGAGGTGGAGAGTTTGGAAATTAAAGGAATTTTGCCAATTTAATGAAGGGGGATTAAGGAGTTTAGGGGAAAATGTAATGTTAGGGCTCGTGTGGGCCCCACCTATCAAACATCCATACTTGGGTTGTTAGGTGGTTATTCTTCCCACCATTAACTCCCCTTTGTTTGATATAACTACCACAGAAATAAATAAAATTGTACACACTAATTTTATATATTTTAATCTAATTCAGCAATTATTAACATTCAACTCGCAAAAAATGCAACTACGATGAATGTCCCCTTAATCAAATTTTGGCATTGCAAAATCATCGGTTTCCTCAGATTTCCATTCCGAGCACCGGTTCAAATGATAGAAAATATCGCTCGCTCGTTTACTGAACGTACCAGAGCTAATCTTCGGAAATTGATTCTGGGCACACTGATCCTCGGAATTAAGTTCTATTAGAAGCCACAGATTCATAAAATTTCAAAGTATTTAAGAAAAAAATTACCTTGAAATTTCCGGTTTTTTACACCCTACGTATTTTGAGCCCTAGTGGTGTTTTCGCAAACATCCTGATGGGAGGATGGATGGTTTACTATCCTCGTTTTCCACATTCTCTTCTCTTGGTAGTTATTGAGATTGTAGACATGAGATTTATATATTCCCACATATTTATGTATAGGGATTTAATATCTTGTTTTAATTCACACACATATATATTATGGATATATTTTCCAAAAAAATACTATATGTGTAATGTGTATATTCTATAGTTTCATCATGATTCTTACTCGGTGAATGAGATGTAATGGATTGAGGTATAAAACGTAATATATGATAGATGTTATCCGAGCTATGATGTTTTCATGAAACTGAAAAGTTACATTATTTACATGTATATGTATTTTTTTGATGGGGTACATTTTATGGTGCTTCACCTAGTTGTCTGTGCGAAATCCTTTTAGGAGAGAGATGAGTATGACATGCGACATTGATGAGAAAACCAATGGGGATGTGGTTGCAGGGTACCATTGTTATTCATTATAATAGTATGTACTCTTATATTTGAATGTTTTTTTGAGTATCCATGGTTAGGATAATAACATAGTATACCTATTTAGTTAACGATCTAGTTTCACATTTTGACCATTATGCTTTATCATGATTTCATTAATTATTTATGAGAGAATAAATGGAGGATCCTAATAAGTATACTATCATATTCACACTACATAATATATAAAATATTTTTTAGGTCACTTGGAGTAGGCCTGAGAATATAAATGTTTCTAATATCTTGTGGCTTCATGAGTTTTCTAGGATTCATGGCCCCTTTTGTATTACTTTATTTTGGTACTTGTATTTTTTTCATACAATTTTAGTAGTTTTTACATGACATAACATATGGGTACTTTGGATTTGTTTTATATTATTATTTTAGAATTATTTGGTTGGTCTGTGTCTTCCCTATCTCTTTCCCATGTGTTATCATAGAGGATAATGCATCCCATTTGTGTCTTTATTATACATTTGGTGCTAGTCGCCATCATGTGGCCTACTGGATGCTAGTTGTAGGTGTCACTACGTCTCTCCTTTAATTTATTTTCTAGTAGGGGTAAACTTTTAGGTGAGGTTGTCGTGAATACATTAAAGTCATCCAGGTGGGTCCATGGGGTACTATACTTGCCAAATGGATGGTAATGGATGGGATAAACTTAAGGGATTAAATTAGGTCACACTTAATGTTATTTTTCTAATATAACAATATTATTTTTACCTTTATTTATCTAATTTACCTTTAACAAAGAAATAAAATATAGTAATAAAATTACAATTAATAACATCCAAAAATAAATTGGACGTTTCTAAATAATTTGGACCTTTTGATTCCAAATATGAATTCCATTATTCAAAAATAAAAAAATTGAATTTGGAGTAATTAATTATAAATTAATCCACTTTGTAAAAATTTCAAAATAATTTTTAAATGTTAAACCCAGAAACATATTTATATGTGCTTATATGTAATTTCAATGTAAAATTTGATCCCATGAGAAAAATTGGATTAAATGAAAGAAACATAATGTAAATATTATTTAAAACCAATTAAATATATAATATAACAACATATATAAACTATCTAAAGATGATGTTTTGGATTAAAATGTAGAGTTTTTTACTATTCCATAAAACATCAATTGTTTCAAAAAAAATACAAATATTTCAACCAGTTTTTTTATATCCCACTTCCAATCAAGAATCTTACATTGTCAAATAAAACATACATATGTTAAAAAACTAGATTTAGAACTGTTTTTCCATCAAAAGGCCCGAAAATTTCATTTTGAATAATATTTATTTTATATAAAAATATTTACTATATATATATATCATATATAGAAAACATATATGTTTAATTTTAAACATTAAATTGAATATAATATATATATTTCATTAATAAAATCCATGTAGAGATATTTTATTATTTTATAAACTCATTTATTTTCATTTTCATTGTTTTCAGCAATACATTTTATTTTGTATATAAGTGGATATATTTTAATTTTTAATTACATTTTCGTAATTTAATTATTTATATTCATGTGAAAAAAATATTTTAAAAAATAATTTTATATTATGCATTCCCATAATTTTAACAGCTAGGTTATAAGGTAACATTTATATAATAAAAATTAGATGTTTACATGATTTTGATGTGGAATATTATGTAGGATATTGAGGAACTGAACTATTTTTTAAAAACATTGGATTGCACATCATTTATCATTACCTGGATAATTAGAGTGATATAGATTTCCCACCCATATCATAATAGAATTCCATATTTATGTGTGCCACAAAATCATAAAACATATATCATAGAAAAACCCAAGAAATGTTATGGGTTCTATAAACACTTAATCATTTCATAACATTATAAAAGGGAAACAATTCATAATCAATTTATCATATAATAACCCATGACAATAAGTGGGTTTCATAGAAATTTCATAATCGTGTAAACCTTAGAATAGATGTGGGATTTATAAAAATCTAGGCATCACACCATAAAGCAATCAGAAAAATAATATGAATGGTATCTGTGAATCATATCTGTAGTAAGTATTTAGTAAAATCAATTAGTGCCATCATTGATAGAAGTTATTTTTATCATTTAGAACATTTCATGACAAAAATATCTTCTTCACTTTATGAAATTATTTATAAAACATTCATCATTTTTAAATTATATTCTCTGAAGTAGACCATGAAAAAATTTGATGGAATATTTTAAATTCATTTAAAATCATTTAAAAATTTATAAATACTTCCTTATCAAAATGAATTAATAATTCTATTTTTAATTTTTTTCATAATTTTTTGTAAACAATGTTTTAAAAGAGAAACATTTCTGATTGAATAAAGAGATAATGTGTTATTTATTTAATAATTATTCCATAATTACTATATGTACCATTGACTGAAATAATGGTACCG
This sequence comes from Viscum album, assembly GCA_963277665.1. Classification (NCBI taxonomy): domain Eukaryota; kingdom Viridiplantae; phylum Streptophyta; class Magnoliopsida; order Santalales; family Viscaceae; genus Viscum; species Viscum album. The sequence goes on along the minus strand of OY728147.1, from coordinate 558,216,064 downwards.
TTATTCAAATACATCCTACAAACTAGAGGTCACATAATATAATTAATGTTATTGAGAGTTATACGAAGTGATTTAAACATTGTGTAATTAATGATAAACGATCATGATAAATGAGGATATTGTAACACAAAATCCTTACATATCTGGTAGCATTTATTTATACTACCCATTAATGGATAACATAAAATGAAATATATTATATAATATGTTTTAAATAATTAATGATATTTTAATTTAAATTTGTAACAACCCAGGATTTCATAGTATGTTATCTCATTAAAGTAATTAAATTTCTTGCTCTACACATAATACTGATTTCTAGCAAACCACAACATACAAAACTAGTCGTTAAAAAGGAATTTATGAATATTATTAACTTACTTTTGTATCTTATATACTCTATATAATGGTATCACCCATATTATGTGTTTCTTAGACAAAATAAAAGAACAGATTCCATTTTCCTGATGAAGGAAGTATTTTTCAAGAATTATGTTTTACCGCCTACTAATGGTGAAATTATTTTAAAATTTATATCTAACAAATTTATATTAAATTTGAAAAAATAAACTTATTATTTAGAAGTGGGGCATAAAAATTTAGTCTTAATAAATTTTTGGTGTTTTTTCTGATAACGTTCATTTTTTGATTAATAGAGAAAGATGTCAATTTTTTAATGAAAATAACATTTTTATAAAAATAATTTATAGTATTAAATTATACATTTGAATGCGTTTAAAGTTTATTTAGACTATATTTTTTTCATTTTACACAATTTATGTCATTATAAATGATTTAACATTTAAATTTCACATAAACACATGTCAATTTTTGGATAGTTCTGATTTTTTAAGAACACAATTTTTTTTTGACAATGAGTATTAATTTTAAATTATTTAATTCCACATCTATGTTCTTAATTTGGTAAAATAGACTACATTTTTTAATTAGTAATATCAAAATTATCTTAAGGTTATTTTTTTGGTATTTTTCAAAAAACATTAAATTTTTTGACGAATAGTAAAGAACACTACGTTTTTGTTTTAAATTGAATTTTTATTTAAATAATTATTTATTTTAGATAAATTTTATAAAGTCAAAATAGATAAATAATAACTATATTAGTTCAATGTAATAATTTTATGTAATTTTATTATCAAATTTTAAGTACAAAATTTTATTTATTTTTTTGACGTCTTTCACCCACCTTATATGCACGTTAAAAAATTTCCATGAAAAATTATTTTACCGCTTCTGTGAATTGAATTTCAAAATACAAAGAGAAGCTATTGACATCATTAAGTAAAATTTGTTTCAAAATGTTAAAAATATTTTTTTATGAATATTATTTTTTGACTTTTATTTACCAAAGTTAAAAGTAAATAGGGTAATTAAAGTTGAAAATGAACTTATAATTTTTCTAACATAAGTACTAATTCTATTGGATAATTGAAAATAGACCTAAAACAACCATAGTAAAAAAATATGATACTTAAGGTACACTTGTATTACATTAGGACATTTGTTATTATTTTATTTAAAGAATAGTTAAAAGTGTTATATTCAATGTTTATTTGATAGAAAAACATTAAAATATGATTATACATAATACAAATTGGACTATAAATTTTCATTATAAATCACAAGATACTTTTTACAGAATTCTATTTTATTTAATTTTTTTGACGATAAATAATTACAATTATTTATGATACAATGATGATGTCGTAATTATCTTTTTAATGAAATATTAAAATAATTGATATTATAAGAATTAAAATAAATAGAATTTAAAAGTGTTGATGCGATACAATAATTTTATAGTGAATATGACATGTTATGTTTGATTAAATGTATTTGGTTCGATGTAATTAAGTTGTGATGACTTTAACAAAAACCAAAAACCAAATAGTGTAAAAATTGATATAAATTAGTTTTTAAAACAAATATTATATTTTTAAATGATATAGTATTCATTAAAATAAAATATTCTTCCAGAAGACATATATTATAATTAAAATTTTATTAATTAAACCATTGAGTTTACCTTGGTATCTTATAGTATGTCTATAAATGATTTATTTTAATGGTACCATAGGAGATTTTATGAGTTTAAAATTTTAACGTAGAGTTAAATCTAGAATATAGGATTAATATAGTGACCTAAACATGTCTAAAAACTATAGGTTCAAACTATTTATCCCTATAACCACATTATCTTAGAAATAAATCAATTTGGATTCATTAGAATATCAAAATTATTTATAATAAAATATGATTTGAATGTTTTCATAAAGTGACAACCACCTCTCTTATAAAATGATAATTCCCCTTCTCTTAATTTCACACCTCCAAAGGCATTTGGATCGGCCGAAACCTATCCAAATATCCTCCCGAATTCTGTCACTACATCATAGATTCCTTCCTTTGATCATAGAGGCATCCTTAAGAGCCCTCTTGATCAAATCAAAAGGAAGTACTGGGAGAAGATGTAATAATTTCACCACACTCATTCAAGATGTTTTCCTCTTACACATCTTCTTTAATTGTTTATTCCATAAAAAATATTATATCTAGTACATAATATATATTATAATGTTATTATAAATATGTTACATCAATATATGTTATTTTATCTATCCTATAGAAGACAAAGTCACCATACCTGCGTACGTATACCATACCTTTTTCACGCCATGTTGTGGTATTTTATTCAAAAAAATCATTATTTGGATGGGTATAATAATGAGTATAAATAATAAAAATAGTAAATATGACATTTTAATTATTATATATGTATGATATACCACACAATTATACACAAATTCACGATCAAAAGAATGATATTATTGCTCGTGCGTACGTACGGTTTACCGTCTCCACAACGTGATGCGATGTCATTACCCATCATAAACATTCATGACAAATCATCATTTGAAAATTATATTATATTTTTAAATACATGATATAATTTTGTATATGAATCAAATACATCCTATCTAAAAATATTCCGAATTACGTAACAAATGATATAAAGGAAAACGAATCAGTTAACACCTGAAACAATGATACTAATAAAATATTATTAAGAAAACAGTATTATAAGATCATATATGATATCATATTTATGTATTTGGTTATTATATAATTTAATCACAACTATTTAACTATTATACATGAGTTTAATGTACACTCAGATAAAGAAAAGTACACGGTAAGGGGTTTTCATCTAACTTCTTGCTCCCATGAGACTAATGTAGTATTCCCACTATTTATGTTTGTGTGGTGTATGTACTTCCCATGATTGTATAATTTGGATAATATACATTAATTTATGGGAATAACATATATATTTTATGATACTTCTTTCATGGGGTGTATGTTTCGTAAGTTACCAAATCTGTAGGTCCCATAAGACAAACTAGCATCTTGGAACAATGACTTGACAAAAACTTATTTGAAGTCTTGGAATGAGACCACGACTATGTGGTTATGATGTCCGGAATTTTTCATTAAATCATTATGAAATTGGCTATTGATATTTTATGTTATTATGCGACTTATATAATATCCATGTGAAAAAGTAAATGGCATTGTATGATTTATCTTTTCCATATTATGCTCATGTTTATGTTTAAAAGGCATATGTTATAGTCATATACGCTGCCTTAAAGATTCATTTTATTTATGAAATTTTCTTCTATATTTTTATCCTTACTGAGAATATGATCTCACCCCTTTCTTATGTTTTAATTTTCCCAAGATGCAAAGTATTATATTACGATTAACCTATTGGAAAACGCTAAGGGATATAAGAGTGTTCAAAAAGGAAAAAAATATTGTTTTTTTATCATTATGAGGTAATGTAAAACATATGTATGAATCTAGTAATTACAAATCTACTAAATTTTTTTTGGGGCATGATTATTTGTATCATGCCAATGTTATGTAATAATGCATTGATTCTCAGAAAATGGGGTCGATGCATTATAGTTGGTGTTAGAGAATTTAAAGAAATTACCATGGAAATAGATTTACATAATATCTAATTGAAATTTATTATTTGTATATAAGAACTTATAGAATTTTGGTAATGTAGATATTTTTTTTATTTTAATATAAATTAATCCCTTTTGGGATACGAGAAGGTAGATGTGGCTCTGGCATAGATGTACCTGGGAGAAAAAACTAATACAAGGTGTTTCAGGATGGACATTGGATATCCTAGTACATGAAAATGGGCATTGTTGTACTCTTGTTTACGACACTCCCTTGGGATATGGTTAAAATAATTCACCATTTCATTACAATCCATTATGAATGATTTATGAGTAAATAATTTCAAAAAGAAAACATTTTATGATTATAGATCATATGCATAATCATATCTATATATATTTTTTGTATTTTATATGTTTGGAATTATGAATTATGATTCAACAACAATCAGAGTGTATTCCATTGTTTCGAAATGGTTCCAAGTTGAAGGAATAAGAACTCCAACAATACCAATGGTCCAAAGATTAAGAAGGATCATATATTTTATGGTATTAAGAAAACATTTAGATGTGAAATAGTCTCCCACATATTCCCATTATATTATAAATTAGTATCATGTTTTAATAAGATAATTAAAGAATTATCATAGTCATATGGAATTTATGGGAAGCAATATAAGTAAAGAATGGAAGATAGTAATATTGATAATGTAAAGAGAGGAAAGAAGTATTTTGCCATATGTGATAACTATGGAAATATCACCTTGGTAAATGATTGAAGGGAATGTGAGTTTGTTATCACTATGGCAAAAATAGACACCATATAAATGATTTCAAGGGTAAAAAAAGGTTTCAAATTCACAATGCTTCATTATGAAGGAGTTGGGACATTGTGTGAATTAATGTCCAAATCATCAAAGTATAACCAAATTATTCTATTGGATAATAAACGACTTATGATACTACCACTGATAAAGAGAAATGATTAGTGGTATTATGTTTTTCTAAAGAATGGTGTCATTTTTAGGACTGTATTAAATATGTACATGTTATAAGAATAACATTGTATATAAGGATTTTACTACAATAATACTTCAATTTGGATTTGAGATTGTATGGTACTAATAAATCTGATTAAATATAAAGTAATTTTTTTTGGAAAATAAATGTTGAGGATAGTTAAACCTTAATATGATTCAGATACTGAGGTTGATATTTTTGAATAATATGTGATTGATTTGGATAAAATATGTTGGATATTCTTGACTACCTTGAATCTGATTAATGATTTGTATATTCCATCATTGTTGGAGTTTAAAAAAATTTGTATTGAAGGATTATATCCAGTATTTGATAAGGAATAAGGGATCATGAATGTAATCAATGAGGTATTAAGGAAATTTAGGGTGATAATGTGTTCTAATAAAATTCATGATAATGGTATTCACATGTTATTAAATGGAATAATATCATCAGTAAGTTTGCATTCAATATATATTTTGGACAGTGAGTTTGAAAAAAACTATTATAGATGAGACAAAAATTAGGAATGGAATAAATTTTACTTTGGATACTAATGCTGTAGATGAATATTATCATAGTATTATTTTTGGATTGTTATAAAAAGGACAACCCGAAGGTCAGGTGGATACTCGTCGCATCCAGCAAGGTCGCAAGAATTGAACCCGCAACTATAGGGTGACAAGGGTGCATCATCTTCTACTGGCCTATGTGATATCCTTGTTTGTATAATGTAGTTTTTATTAAATATTATTGAAAATGAATTATATATTCATTATTTTTGGAACTATATATGATTAAGATAAATTGAATATTTTTGAATTCTTTTATCTATATGATTGAATGTTGATTTTTTTCTATGGATTAGATAAAGGATGAATTGTACATGTAAAATATACTTTTTCCTATTATTCTATGAATAAATAAATTATTAAACGTTATGAAAAGGATATCAAAACCAAAAATGAGTTATCCAAATACATTAGGTTATGTTGACCCAATGATATTTTAAATCTTCATAGATTGATAGCTTTGAGGCCCTCAATTTTACATTTGTTTGTGATTGATGACTCCAATAACTACCTATAAATATTTACATTTTCCTCCAATTCTGTGTCTCTAATTTCCACCAATTTTCTCTTAATTAGGATCATAATTTGGTTGTGACTTTTTCATTTCCCTTTCCATCTTATTGTGACTATATTTTATTAACCCAATTTCAGATGTGGGATTTCCACAAAGGTATTTTTCTATTTTTAACCATTTACTTTAAAAGAACAATTTCAAATACCAAAAACTAAATTTATTTAAATAGGTTAGAATGTAACACCCCAATATGTCATAGTACGTTATTTCATTTACGTAATTCAATAGCTTGTCGTACACGCAATACAAAGTTCTAGCACACCACAACTTAGCAAACTAGTCGTTCAAAAAAGTAGTTATGAAAAGTATTAACTGTATATTGATTAATATATACTATATATAATTTAACACCCATAATATGGATTTTATAGACATAATTTAGGAACAAATTCAATTTTTCAGATAAAGGATGTTATTTTCAAAAATTCAATTTTACCACATAACAAGGGAGTAATTATTTTAAATACAATATCATACAATTTTATATTACATTTTTTTAGAAAATTTTATTTAGATTTGGGACATAAAAATTTAGTCTGGATAATGTTTTTGGGTATTTTTGATATATTATATATTTTGATGAATAGTAAAAGCTGGAAAATTTTAATTGAAAACAAATTTATTAATAAAAATAATTTATACTATTAAACAATACATTTGAAGGGTTATAATGTATATTTAGATTATATTTTTATCATTTAATAATATTTAGGTCATTATATATATTTTTACATTTAATTTTGACTAAAAAACCTGTCATTCTTTTGATAGTTCAGACATTTTAAGAACCGGTTTTTTGGTTTTGACAATGGGAATGAATTTTAAATTAATTAATGAAACTTTTGTGTTTTTAATTTGGTAACATAGAATTCATTTTTGAATTCAAAATATCAAAATTAGATTAGGGTGGTTTTTTGGAAATTTTCTTAAAACTTTCAATTATTTGATGAATAGTTAAAACGCTACGTTTTTGTTTCAAATCAACTTTTTATTTAAAGATATATTATGTTTATTTAAATTTATTTAAAGTATAAATAGATAAATAATACCTATTTTAGTTCAATTTAATCAATGGGAGTCATTTTATAATAAAATTAGTGGTATTAATTGTTTTTTGAATATTTTAATGTTTTTTACCCACATTCTAGGCACGTTAGAAAATATGCATAAAACATAATTTTACCGGTTCTGTGTGTTGAATTTAAAAAATATTATAGACATAGATTACATAAATATTTAAATTGTGATTCAATAAGAATAAAATGATTTTTTAATAGAATCATTTGACTTTTATTTACAACAATTACAATTTAGTACTGTAATTAAAGGTAAAAATGTCATTTCAATTACCGCAACACATTCCCTAATTCTTGTGGATAAATTTAATTCGACCAAAGACAGTCTTAGGAATAAAATATGACCCTTTTTGGAAACTTATATTATATTAGGATATTAATTATTAATTTATTCCCAGAAGAGTAAAAAGTGTTAAAATCAATGATTATTAACTAGACCAATTTTAATATTGTGTTATACATAATATAAATTCGACTATAAGTATTCATTAGTAAGATTAAAATATTTACTATACAATTGTACATTATTTATAATATTTAGACATTATATAATATAAATTATTTCTAACACAATGAAGATGTCGTAATTACCATCTTAATGAAATATTAAAATTATCGATATTATAAATATTGAAATAAGTAGAATTTGAAAGTTATGATTCCATCTACAAATTATCTATGTGAATTTGACATGTAAGTGTTGATTTAATATATTTGGTCTTATGTAATCATGCTGCGATGACTTAAAAAACCAAATACAAAATATTGTCAAAGTAGGGATAAATATGTTTATTAAAAAATGTTATACTATTAAATGATATAATATTACTAAAAATATAAGGATCAGCCAAAAGACATATATAATGATTGATATGTAATTAATAACCAATTTGGGGTTCCCTAGTAATTTCATAAAAAGTTTATTAATAATTTATTATAATAGTACATGAGGGCATTTTAAATGTAAAACTTTTAATCTTAATGTTAAATCTGAAATACATGTAGAACATAGTGACCTAAACATGTATAAAACCTATTGTTTCAGAGTATATAGACCCATACAAACCTTAGATTCTAAATAAATCAATTTGGATCTATTATAAACCTAAAATTATTTATAATAAAATAATATGAAAAGGTTTTCATAAAGTGAGCCTCACCTCTATTATAAAATGATACTTTCCTTTATGTTAATTTTGCACCTACAAATCCATTTCGCACATCCAAAAACTTCCAAAATATCCTCCCAACTATTGTCACTACATCCTATAGTACTTCCATTGATCTTAATTCCAACCTAACGATCTCTTTTGATCAAATCAAAAGGAATCAAAAGAAGAAGAGGTAGGGATTTCACCACCATCTTTGAAGTTCTTTTCTTCTTCCACTTACTCATTATTTGTTGATTCCATAAAAAATAATAGTTCTAGTACCACCTAAATAATATTATGTTATTATAAATATTCTAAAACCATATTTATTATTCTATCTATCCTATAATTGACAAAGTCACCATATGTGCGTATGTACGGCTTACTGTATCCACGTCATTGTGTAGTTTGTTATTCAAAAACATCTTTATTTGGATGGGTATAACAATGAGTATAACTGATCTAAATAATAAATATAACATGTTAATTATTCTGTATATATGATATACCATATAATTATATACTATTTCTCCATCAAAAAAATGACATTATAGCTCATGCATACGTACGGATTACCGTATCCACGACACGTTGAGATGTCATTCCACATCGTATCAATTCAGGAGTAATATACATTAGATGATTAAAAAATGATTAATGACTTGATATAAATTTTTAAACGAATTAAATACATTCTATCTATAAAAATCATGACTTATGAATCAATGTATATAAAGGAAAACAAATCAGTTAACACCCGAAACAATGATACTACCAAAATATTATTATCCAACCATTATTATAAGATCATATATGACATCATATTTTTGTATGGGGTTCATGTATAATTTAATAAAAATTATTTAACTGTTATAGATAAGGTGAAATCACCATCAACTAAGAAAAAGTAAATGGTATGGGGTTTTCATCACACTTCTTATTCCCGTGAGATTCACGCTATATTTCAAGAATTTAATTTTATTTGGTATATGTATTGCACATGATTGTATTCTATGTGTAATATACTATAATTGATGGTTATTTTTCGTCTTAATTCAATGATACTTATTTAATGCGGTGTATGTTTCATGTGTTACCAAATCGTTGTTTCTCACTAGACAAACTACTATCTTGGCACAAAGCCTTGACAAAATCTTATATGTAGTCTTGGAATGAGTCCATGACTATGTTTTTATGATATCCATCATTATGAATTCCATCATTACGAAATTGTCTATTGATATTACATGTGATTATTAAACATCTAGAATATCCATGTGTTCTAGTCTTTTACATTGCCTTAAATTTTTATTCTTATTTATGATAGTTTCTGGTATATTGTTATCCTTACTGAGTATCTAGGCTCACCACTTTAATATTTTTTATTTTTCACACGATGAAAACATGTATATTACGATTAACCACCATGAATAGGATAAATGATATAATTGTGTTCAAAAGGGACACAAAGTTGTTTTCTTATTTCATGATTTGATGTAAAACAGATGTATGTATCTAGTACTTCAATGGAAACTAAACTGATCTATCTTTCAAGACACGATGCCTTATATTATGCTATTTTTATGTATTAATACGCCAATTATGGGTAAATAGGGTCAGTTCAGTACCTGTATACACATTGTGAATAAATATACACACATAAACTAATTCATTCCTCAAAGAATTAAATTTTTTTAAAAAAAACTTTACAAATTCGTTACATTTTCAACATTAAACTCCATGAAAGAGAGATCCTAAGTTGAATATGTAAATCAAAATTATATTCATGATAATAATCACATGGTACATTCATTGGTTTTATATATACCACATAAATGAAACAAGTGATGAATATAAACTGTGTCACACAAAAAATACCATACCTTATGATTTGACATTCATCGTACTGATTTAATCCTTCTGTATAAAAAATATAATTTTTTAATGCACCTATTAAATAACATTATTCATATATATCGTTTAATATATGATTTTATCATTACATTTAGTGTAAATTTATTTATAATTACATGTTAGGTAATCATTTTGTTTAATAACACGTTATTTGTCATATATGCATAGATGTTTATATTTTTTTTTCTTAAATTTATCATTCTTCCATAAAATCCATAATTATAACCCTGATATTAAAATTATATATTTTGGATATATATTTATTTAAATCAAACCATATCATTTAGTGATAAGAAATGTAATATACAGTTCATGGAGATAGTAGGCCTCACATTCTCATAAACGATATTTATTAATTTTTTGTTAGATTGAATGAAATCCAAGGAAATGATATATAAAAAAATATAGAATCATTTTTATGAAATTTATATCACATTTTTTTATAAAACATATCATTAATATATCCCATTTAAATCATTAATGAATCAGATCCCTTCATGAGGTGGTAGTTCTCCACACATAAAAACCATGTTTTCATATTCCCAAAAAATGAAGATTATGAAGGTATGTTAAATATAAAAATTATATAATTTTAATAATATAATAAAAATTCCATATTTATTATACAAACAATAAACAATTAATTTTAAATATCTTTGAGATGTGGTAATAGAAAAATGAATGACATTGTTTTGCAATGCGAATGTTCTCTATACGCACAAACAAAGGTATTTTAACTGATTATATTGATGTGGAAATGTTTTCAGGAATTGAATTTTACATATATGAATCATATTATATGTAGGATAATTATTTTACTATATAAATTTGAAATAAAAAATTATGGTTTTTGGGGAGAAATATAATGAAAATGTTTATTGATGAAGGTTACTGCCTCTTCTACTATCCTCCTTCTGTTTTCACTAAATCCTTAATTGTTTTTTTATGTTGTAAAATTGTAATCTAAGATTAATATATGTAATTTTGGATGTTATATGGGTATATATATGACGATCTAAATGTCTTAAGTCATGTGAAAATGTGGGTAGGATAACTAACCATTAATAATTAAGGTGCAGTGGCATTCCTGTAAATACTCAAATGCATTCACTATTCAGGAGTTTATATTTCCACAAATGGAAATAATAATATATATTAAAATTTTTTAATGGATTATATGGTTAATTAACACCTTAACCATTAAATTAATCACATTTTTAGACAATTCAATCTACACCATCTATATATCCCTATAATTAGTATTTTGTTGTTTTCACATCAGTCAAAAAATATCTAACATTTGTAATTTATCTATATAGAAAAAATTAGAGCGATCCATATTATATATTTTGTATATAATTATTATTAAAATAACAATTAATTAATAAAATTTAAATCTTATTATTGTAGGAATTTTTTAATAGAATCACATATGACTAGGAGAAACACATTTTTAACCTTACCCACGATAACTGAGTTATTACCATAGAATGGTCAACATATCCATTTTAATAGAACAATTGTTACATTAATAGAAAAAATATTATATTTATAAATAAATAACAGTCAATGTTCTAAGATATAGTTCATGTTTATTTTAAATCATTAAATAGAATATCATTTATTAAAAAATAAAATTAACTTCAATTTTAAAATTATTGATTTAATTTAAAATATAATAATATGAAGACAATTATAGAGTTATAATATATTAATTTTAAGACATTTTTGTAATTATAAAATCATCATTACAAAATATATCATAATAATTCATTAAATTAACATCAATTTTAATATTTTTAGTATCATATATTTTATATTATTATTAACTAAATATTTACAGTAAACATAATTTATATTTTAGTAGGTTATATAGAAAATAATTTTTTTTTTGTTTTTGACCCTATCATAATAATATATTAAAATTAATACATTGAAAACTTACTTTTGGGGTCTTTTTCAATACGAGACTTATTATGATTTTCATATTCAAAGAGAAGTGCTATGTAATTTCAATATTTCTTATAATTAAAATTTTAATATATATTTATACACATTTAATTAAGTTATTTTAATATTTTTGTCCACATTCACTCATTTAATTATAGTTCAACCCCTATTAAATTGATTTTTAACATAAACGTGGTAATTAATTTTCTCCTACATTCACCATTAATTGTGTTCAAAAAGAATATTGATAGTATTTAAAATAATAAATTATTATGAATCCAAATATGTAATCTATTAATCCCATTTCAATTCAAAAATATTAAAAAATTTAATTTCAAATTAACCTCCTTGATGTTAAGAGAAAGTGGTGTTTTAAAGTTAAAATGAACCAATGTTTACACATATTTTATATCCAATATCAATATTAAATTTATTTTGATATCTGGATTGGGAATAATATATTTATTATTTTTATAATTATTGTTTAGAAAACTCATATCATTTAAATTTGTATATAAATTAAATGAAATAATAGTTTTAATTAAAATATTGTGTTCTTAAGTATTCATCAAAAAATGAAATAGGTCATAAAAATATCAAAAAATTACCTTATGATAATTTAGAAATTCTGAATTCAAAAATTATTTTCATTTCATTGAATAAATTTTCTAAATATTTAAATCTTTAATTTTTTTTTACTATTCAAAAAATGATAGAAAATCATTTATCGAAAAATAAAATTTTACAAACATTGTACGACTTTTCCAAAAATTATGTATTTCATAATAAATTTGTTTTCATGAAATAGAACATTAGTTATTAATAATAATAAAATAGTTATTAATCAAATCACTATCTTTAATGGATATGTAATAATAGTTTTTTTGAAGTACTAAATTATTAATATATAATGGTTTGGTTATAAGTCAGTGTATTTTATAACACCACCTACTCATTTGATGCATTTATCAGAAGAATAACTTGTTGTTGAGTATGAAACAAGATTGTCATGATGTTGTGTGTAATAAAATATGTCCATAAAATGTAATTTCTTTGAAGAAATATATAAAAACTCAAATTGCCAATAATACCCCCTTAAAAATAATTTCTCCCCAAGAATACAAGTTGTTCATACTGTGTTTGATGGTTTCATATTCATTCATTAGAAATGACATAATATTGAGGGTTAATGAAATATCCTCTTTAAAAATTGAATGTCAAATGATGAGGTCATCATATATAATACATTATATGTTTTAAAATAGTTGATCATATGTAGGAATTAATAACATTAACATATAATAGAAAACTAACACAAAAATATGGATGGAGACAGTCATAAAACATGGTCATAATAAATATAATGATAAAAAACCAATAGAATAATGATTCATGAAAAAAGATATAGCTACCATAGAAAATAATGATAACATGAAGCAATTAAATTTCAAGATCAATTTCTTAATGTTGGATTTTTTTGGAAGATTATATTCATTATTTAAAAATATTTCATTGTTTTAATCACATCAATTATTTTTCCAGGATCAATTTACACATTATTTCATTTTAAATTTCATATGTTAATTTTTTAAGAATGATGTAAAAATATATCATATGTTCCATTGATATTGTTATAAAAATTACTATCTATCATTGGATATCCTCAAAACATGTAATGACCCGGACCTCTCCGGCCCATTCCTTTGTCAAAATGAAGGCTACAAGTGTTCTGGAGGGTAAAATGGACTTTTCCCACACTTTCCAGAATTTTGAAACTACACGCCGTGTAGTTTGAGTACACATCGTGTACCCTCTTGCTGGGTATACCCCGTGTGGATGGCTGTGTCTTTGTCGCGTGAAGAAAATGGGTACACACTGTGTGTCCAGTACTACACACCGTGTATTCCCTCCCCGCGTATGCGTTACCGTGTGTTGACCAGTCGTCGACCATGTGTCGCGTTGGAGTCATGTCCCTGCCGTGTGCAATAAATGGTTACACACTGTGTGTCCAATCTACACGCCGTGTAGTCCTTCCCTGCGTATGCGTTACCTTCAAACCGTGTGTTGACCAGTCAACGGCCGCAGAGCCGCGTTGGAGGCCGCGTGGAGACCGTGTGAAAACGGCCAAGTACAGGTTGTGTACCATAAGTACACGCAGTGTACTTTTTCTTTCCACGCCTATAAAAGGAGGGGTCCCCTCCTCCTTTCAACTCACACCTCTCATCCCCTCTCCTCTGAGTAGAGATCTCTTAAGAGACTCGAAGGCTCTTTCTTCCATAACTTTTCCGTCTGAGCTCCGACTTACGATCCGTCAGCAGCCACGAGATCGTAATGATGAGGTGGAACATCCGAGTCTAGGTCCATTGTTTTTCCTTTGGCCTTTTCATTCCAACTTCCACCCGAGGAGGTTCTACCGGGACCCAACAGATGTGAAGGACATCGACGGACGACTTCTAAAGTTAATACGGGAGAGCGATCTGACTAGAACTTGTTGAGGTGGGGATCTTACCTTCGTCTCTCTATTTTGTACATCATGCGGGGTGGGTATCCGCTTGTTTCCATGAGAAACAGTTGAACCATTAAATGAATATAATAACTGGTTAAATAATGAGGTTGGGAAGTTTGTGATTGCTGTTACATTACCTTTTATATCCTGTGATATTATGCTGTGAAATGAATAGGATTATGCATACTGAAAATCACAGTCGTTGGGGGCCTTTGCTTGCGCAATTAAATGTTGACCTATCTTTCTAGACTGTTTTTGTGAGTGCAACTTTTTTGAATGTGGAAATTTGTTATTCACGTAATGTTGACTATTTAAATGAAAATATGGAACTCTTGTGTGGTCACCCCGGTTAAACAAAATGGAATAATGAACATGTGGATGTTGTCTTGGTTATGGGGCTTTGTGTTGGGGGTGTTTTGTGGGCTATTGTGGTTTGGGTGAGCAGCTGGGCTGCGGTTGACTTGGTTGTGGGAAGATGTGAATGTTTAATGGTGATGGGAAGCGGGGCTACTATAAATAGTATTAAATGGAAGATGATGTGTGGTTTCAGTGCGGTTGTGGTTATGGTCGATGGCAGCAGTGTCACAGGGTTGGGTTTTAATGTGAACGTGTTATGGGTTGTGTTTAATAAATAATAAATGTGGAAGAGTAAATGAATGATGGGGCTTCATAATGAAAAGGGAATAATAATCAATGGGTTGGTTGGTTAATAAGAAGGGACTTACTGTGTTGATGTGTTTTCCTAACTTCCTTTGTGGATGGCAGGAATATGTTTTACGAATGGTTGAAGTGGTTGGTTGTGGATAATTGCCCAGTAGTTAAGGAACTAAATAAGCTAATTTTTGCTGAAACGTGAAAACATTAATGGGGTTGGGGTTGTTTTTTGTAGGCATTCTTCTTGGTAGTAGTGCTGAGGCACGTGCTTAGTTTGTCTTTTTAGAAGCCATAGGTTGGTCTGAGTGGTATATATATATATATATATGTATATTTTTTGTTTTATCGCACCACACCCATATTGAGCACTTAGTGCCGAACACTCCCATTTCCTGGGAGAGGGTGTTTTCCCATAGTTACTAGCTCATTCTTGCTCCTTCTCCCCTAGGCTATGATAGCTTGAGGTGACCTTACACCCAACACTCTTCAGGTAGGTTTCGATTGGGGTGATTAGGCCCAAGACTCTTCGGGTAGGCTTATAGGATATAATGGCTTGAGGTGGCCTTACACCTAAGACACTTCAGGTATGATTCGATTTCAGGCCCAGGTGTCTTTGGGTGAGAGTTTTGTTACTATTACTATTCCCAAGAATCTTCGGGATGAGGCCCATGTGTCTTCGGGTGGGGATGTGGTTGTGGGTGTGAGGCTCAGGTGTGTGCGGGAAGGATGTGTGGTTGTGAGGCCCAGGTGTGTGCGGGTGGGATGTGTGGTTGTGGGGCCCAGGTGTGTGTGGGTGGGATACGTGGTTGTGAGACCCAGGTGTGTGCGGGCGGGGAAATTATGGTAGCGACAGGACGTTCATCTAACTGATGGGAAATGGTGCGGGGTACCCAATACTCTTGTTCTTATACTACTATTACATGTTGTGCTTGTGTTTTGGTGAGTGTGGCTGGTGAGGTTGGGTGGATATAATTCCTTGTTAGGTTTCTTCTGTTGTTCTCCTGGGACATTAGGATGTCTCCCCACTTGTGCACGAGAGCTTTAGGTTTCCCTACTGAGTATACTTGTATGCTCACCCTACGATTACATTCAGGTTTCCAAGAGGACTACCAGGGCCGTGCGGGACCGTACTAGTCAGGCAGTTGGAGTTGCTGCAGTTGTTGTTATCTTGTTTTATTTTGGTATTGTACTTTTGAGCTTTCATGTACTTGTACCATGTTATAAAATTGTTTAAACATGCACGTGGGAATGGTTTGGGTTTATTTCTATACACTTGTTCTTTTTCCTTTTTGGTGGTTGACTTGTCATATTTCCCGATTCTAAATAATAATAAAAAGGTTAATGCCTCCCATATTGTGAAAACTCATACCCTTGGTGCTAGTCGCCAACTCGGGGCCTACTGGAGGCGGGACTTGGGGGGTCATTATCTCCCTTTCACCATTGCCAGCACAAGAGGGGCATCATTGGTGGGACAGGGTCGTGACAGCATGGTATCAGAGGGATGGTTGAGAGATAGTATGGAGTCTGGGGTTAGGCACAGTGAGGATTGCATGGGATGGTAGGGAAACAGTGATAGACAATCATGGTGCGTGACATAGGCCAGGGAAGACCGGCTAGGACACAGGATATTAGGGCCCCCCGTGATCTGATGCAAGGACTCTAAGCCTACCGAACGACCAAGTGAGACTACATTTATTACAGGGTAGAGACCTTAGGGAAGGTACATGCATCATCATGATTGTGTTTTACGTGATTTTGGTGTTCTTGGAAAGAAATTGAAATAAAATGATAAATAAAACCTTGAGTTTTTCCTTACTACTTGGGCTTAGGTCATCCTTGTTTACCGTAAATCTATGGCACCTGGACGTCCTCCTCGGGTGGCTCAGACGGCCGAGGCCCAGCAGATCCAGGCGGTCGATCAGTTGAGGATTGACCGAGAGGAGGAAGATAGCCAGTGGAAGAAGACTCTCTGTTCCTTCCAGTGGCAGAACCTCAAGAAGTACGAGGGTAGTACTTCAGATACGGAGACTGAGGGGTGGCTTGAGGAGATAGGGATTGCTATTACCTTGATCTGTGCTCTGAGGGAGTACTGATTTCCCCTAGCAGTCAGTCAGCTGAGACGTGCGGCACGACAGTGGTGGACGCTCTACCTCGGAGAGAGGATAGAGGCAGAGGTTCCATGGGCTGACTTTGAGAAGTAATTTCGAGATGAATTACTTTCATCCATGATCAAGGTGGATAAGCACAAGAGTTACTCTCCCTTCAACCGGGGAGTATGTTGGTATGAGATATGGGGATCAAGTTCAAGGATCTTTTGCGTTTTGCTCCGGATCTCTTTCTGGATGAGGAGTCTCGGGCGAGACGTTTGGAGGAGGTGCTTCATCCTTCGCTCCAGCATGCTATCACCCCCTTCACCCTTCCAACGTACTTGGATGTTCAGATGAATGCAGAGGTCGTAGAGACGATGCACTCGCTTGGAGGTGCACCGCGTGAGGTGTTTCAGCCAGGTTCGTCGAAGGGGAATGCAGTCAGCGGCAGGTCTCCTGTGACAGGACCTTCCAGGTTCAGGCCAGTGGGGAGTAGTCCTCAGTAGTTCCAGTTCAAATCTTCGGGTCCTCATCCCTTTTCCTCGAGCCCAGGACCGAGGTGTTTTTCTTGTGGAGGTTTCGGGAATGTTTAGATTCGGTGCCCGACCCAAGCTCCGTACAGTGGAGGTGGGAAGGTTCAGCGCCCACCGCAGAATCACCAGTTGCCGGCGAGGCCCTTCCAGCTACAATAGGACCATGCTCCTCCGAGGGAAAACTTTGCGGGAGGGGGCCGACCTCAGGGTGCTCCTCAGGGACCTCGACCAGGGCGTGGTTGGGGAAGTGGACGTCATCAGAGAGGAAGAGGAGCTGGGTGTGGACAATTGCACGCAACAGAGTTTGCAGCTCCAACAGGACTAGAGGTGGTACACGGTACAATTTGTTTGTTCAGCACTCTTGTCTCTTCATTGTTCGATTCGGGAGCCTCACACTCTTTTGTTGAACCTAGTCTAGCCCATGATTTGGTATTAGACATAGAGAGATTTTCCTTCCCACTAGTACTGAGTACACCAGTTGGCGGCCAGACCAGCGTATCTTGTGTTTGCCGGGGATGTGGGATGACGTTGGGACCAGATCGATCTAGTGGAGACCTTCTTCTGTTACAGATGCAGCCATAAGATGTCATCCTAGGCATCGACTGGTTTTTTTCTGTTAGTGTCATTATCAACTGCTTCCGGAGAAGAGTCGTGTTCTCCGATGTGGATGGGCAGCGCGTATCTTTTGTTGGCGAGAGGATCTATCAGGCGGGAAGTCGGCGTGTGGAGCCTCTCCATTCCTTGTTGGGAGGGTTATCAGTGATTCCAGCTGATACAGAGATGATGGATGTCCCGGAAGTTCTTGGGTAGTTCCTGGATGTTTTTCCTAAGGAGGTTGTGCCTCTACCCCCCCCCCCCCGACGTGACGTTGAGTTCGGGATAGACTTACAGCCTGGTGCCCGTCCGATTTTGATAGACCCTTATCGGATGGCACCTTCGGAGTTGCGGGAGTTGCGGATTCATATTGACGATCTGATGGAGTAGGGTTTTGTTCGACCCAGCGTGTTGCCATGGGGTGCTCTAGTTTTGTTCATGAAGAAGGCAGATGGTAGTCTCAGACTATACATAGACTACTGAAGGCTGAACTAGGTAACAGTTAAGAACTGTTACCCGCTTCCAAGGATAGATGATCTCTTCGATGAGGTGAGAGGAGCAAGTTGGTTTTCTAAGATTGATCTACGATCGGGATTTCATCAGCTAAGGGTGAAGGATAGTGACATCTCGAAGAAAGCTTTCAGGTGCAGGTATGGGATCTTTGAGTTTGTAGTGATGCCGTTTGGAGTTACGAATGCACCGGCTGTGTTGATGGGACTTATGAACTTTATCTTCCGAGAGATTCTGGACCGGTTTGAAATTGTGTTTATCGATGACATTCTTATCTAATCAAGATCAGAGGAGGAGCACGTTGAGAATCTCAGGGAAGTCTTGGGAGTCCTTCGACACCACCATCTTTACGAGAAATTGTCGATGTGTAAGTTCATGGAACAAGAAGTACACTTCCTTGGGCACATGGTGTTTAAGCATGGAGTATCAGTGGACCCGTCAAAGGTGGTGGCAGATGTTTCTTGGGTAGTACCCAAGAGCGTGGCAGAAGTTTGTAGTTTCCTAGGGTTGGTAGGTTACTATCGGAGGTTCGTTTCGGACTTCTCTCGAGTTTCTGCTCCATTGAAATCTTTGACTTGGAATAATAAGGTCTTCCTATGGAGCGATCAGTGCTAGAAAGCTTTTGACTACCTGAAGGATAAGCTGGTTAGTTCTCCCGTGCTCAGGTTACCAGAGGAGGGGTTGTTGTATGACGTGTTTTTTGATGCTTCTGTCCTTGGTCTAGGGTGAGTGCTAATGCAGAAGAAGGGTGTGGTTTGTTATGGGTCTAGGAAGTTGCGCCCTCACGAGCGTAACTATGCCACCCATGACCTGGAGCTTGCAGCAGTAGTGTTCGAATTGATGTTGTAGCGACATTACCTCTTTGGGGAGCGCTTTGTGGAATTCTCAGATCACAAGAGCCTACGTTATATCTTCTCCCTGCATGACCTGAACTTACAGCAGTGGAGATGGGTCGAGTTTCTCCAAGACTATGACTTTGAGATCTCTTACACTGAAGGTAAGGGCAACGTTGTGGCTGATTCCCTAAGCAGGAAGTCACATAAGAATGTGGTTCGGGAATCCGCTGATGCTTGGAAGGCGATGGGAGAATTGGCTGCCCTGCACTTAGATGGATGGGAAGAAGGTGTTAGAGGATGTTTGTTTCAAATGATGGTGCAATCCTCCTTATCGCAGCAGGTGGAAGAGTCTTAGTGGGGGGACTCTGAGGAAGAGGTGATGCGGAATCGTGTCGATTAGGGGAATGCTCCAGAGGGATGGTCAGAGGACAGCCTCCATCAGATGCTTTTCCAGGAAAGGTTTTTTGTTCCGGAGGCAATACGTGAGGGAGTTCTCTGTGAGTTCCATAGATCAGCCTTGGTGGTACATCCAGGATTTTCAAAAATGTACTAAGGCCTGAGAGATCCGTTTTGGTGGCCTGGGGTGAAACGGTCAGTGGCGGAGTTTGTGGCTAAATGCCTAGTGTGTCAGAAAGTGATGGCTGAACACCGTGTTCCCGGTGGTTGGTTGCATCCTTTAGATGTCCCCGAGTGGAAGTGGGATGACATCTCAATGGACTTCATCACATGAGTACCCAGAGCTCAGGGTGGTTATGATGCTATCTAGGTAGTGGTGGATCATCTGACGAAATCAGATCACTTCATAGCAATCAAGGAGTTGGGCCCGGTGAGTACCTTAGCACAAGGGTACATAGACGAAGTGGTGCGTTTGCATAGAGTTCCTAGGAATATCATCTCAAATCGGTATACTCGGTTTACCTCACAAGTCGGGATGGGGTTACAACATGATTTTGGCACTCAGCTATGCCTTAGCACTGCTTTCCACCCCCAGACCGACGGGCAGACAGAGCGGACTATCCAAATGTTGGAGGACATGCTGCGAGCATGCGTTCTGGATTTCAGAGGATCATGGGTACGAAACTTGCCTTTAGTAGAGTTTGCCTACAAAAAAGGCTTCCACTCTACTATTGGCATGGCACCGTTTTAGGCTCTGTATGGAATGCCATGTCGTTCACCCATTTGCTGGGCAGAGGTTGGTGAGATAGGTTCTTTTGGGACAGAGGTAGTGCAGAGCACCACAGAGAAAGTCCAGCTTGTGCGTGAGAGGATGAAGGCAGATCAGGACCGACAGAAGTCTTATGGTGATCGTCGGAGGAGGACCTTGGTGTTCGAGATGGGAGACCATGTGTTCTTGACGGTTTCCCCTCGACGGGGGCAGCGGAGGTTTGGGAAAGGGAGAAAGCTCTCACCCAGGGTCATCGGACCTTTTGAGGTGCTGAGGAGAGTCATCGAGGTGGCATATCAGCTGGCCCTTCCAACTCAGATGGAGAAAGTCCATGAAATCTTCCACGTCTCCCAGCTTCGTCGGTACTTACATGATGACTCTCATGTTATCGACTGGGGAGAGTTGGATATGGGAGATGATGCGACCTTCGAGCAACGACCAGTCAGAATCGAGGATCGTAACGAGAAGGTTCTTCGTCGACGTACCATCCCCTTGGTTCGTGTGTTGTGGAGGCATGGCGGCCTCGAGGAGAGCACATGGGAGTGGGAGACCCAGATGCACACTCAGTACCCAGAGATGTTTTGACTTGTGTTTTCCCTTGTTCTTCTGAGCTTTGTGTTGATGTTGTACTATGTACCTTTGATATATGGAATGCATGGCTTTTCAGTTGTGAGGCCTTTTGTTTCCTTGTTCCCTGGTAATGTGTAACATGTCCGGATGTGTGGGAAGGGGGAAAGCCTGACCCTTAATTGAGATGCATTAATGCAGATGCGATTGAACCCGTGCGGGCGAGTCAGTGCCGCCTAAAGCGGATAATATCTCGACATAGGAGAGGTATTTTTCCCAAAACCACGTGTTCGGGTAGTTTGAGTTGAAAATACTAATGTATGGAAGTGGGAAGACCCAATCCTTAATCTAGACGCATTAATGAGGATGCGATTAAACCCGTGCAGGCGATTCAGTGCCACCTAAAGAGGATAATATCTCGACATAGGAGAAGGAAATCCTAACACCTAATTAGGATTGTTGGTTGGGTTCCTGTTATAACGAGGACCCTATGAGGTATCATGATGGGTTCCCCTGGGTTGGTTTTTGAATTCTCGGGGACAAGAATGTTTTAAGAGGTATCTGATGTAATGGCCCGGACCTCTTCGGCCCATTCATTTGTAAAAAAGAAGGCTACAATTATTCTGAAGGGTAAATTGGACTTTTCCCACACTTTCCAGAATTTTGAAACTACACGCCGTGTATTTTGAGTACACGCCATGTACCCTATTTCCGGGTATACCGCGTTTGGATGGCCGTGTATTTTCCGCATGAAGAAAATGGGTACAGACCGTGTGTCCAGTACTACATGCCGTGTAGTCCCTCCCCGCGTACGCGTTACCGTGTGTTGACCAGTCGTCGACCGTGTGCCGCGTTGGAGCCGTGTCCCTGCCGTGCGCAATAAATGGGTACACGCCGTGTGTCCAATCTACACGCCGTGAGCCCTTCCCCGCGTATGCGTTACCTTAAAACTGTGTGTTGACCAGTCAACGACCGCGGAGCCGCGTTGGAGGACGCGTGGAGACCATGTGAAAATGGCCAAGTACACGCAGTGTACCATAACTACACGCCATGTAATTTTTTTCATGCCTATAAAAGGAGGGGTTCCCTCCTCTTTTCAACTCACACCTCTCCTCCCCTCTCCTCTGAGTAGAGCTCTCTTAAGAGACTCGAAGGCTCTTTGTTCCATTACTTTTCCGTCCGAGCTTCGATTTACGATCCGTCAGGGGCCACGGGATCGTAACGACGAGGAAGAACTTTCAAGCCTGGGTCTGTTGTTTTTCCTTCGGTCTTTTCTTTTCGACTTCCACCCGAGGAGGTTCTTTCGGGACCCGACATAAGTGATAGACTCCGACGGACATCTTCCAATGTTGATCTGGGGGAGCGTTGTGACCAGAACCTGTTGAGGTAGGGATCTTACCTTCGTCTCTCTAATTTTTGCATCATGCGGGGTGGGTATCCACTTTTTTTCATGAGAAACAGTTGAACCATTAAATGAAGATAATAACTGGTTAAAGAACGGGGTTGGGATGTTTGTGATTTTTGTTACTTTACCTTTTATATCCTATGATATTTTGCTGTGAAATGAATAGGCTTATGCCTAATGAAAATCACTGTCGTTGGGGGCCTTTGCTTGCGCAATTAAATGTTGCCCTATCTTTGTAGACCGTTTTTGTGAGTGGAACAATGTTGAATGTGGAAATTGGTTAATCACCTAATGTTGAATGTTTAAATGAAAATATGGAACCCTTGTGTGGTCACCCCGTTTAAACAAAATGGAATAATGAACATGTGGATGTTGGCTTGGTTACGTGGCTTTGTGTTGGGGGTGTTTTGTAGGCTGTTGTCGTTTGGGTGAGTTGCGGGGCTGCAGTTGACTTGGTTGTGGGATGATGTGAATGTTTAATGGTGATGGGTAGCGGGGCTACAATAAATTTTATTAAATGGATGTTGATGTGTGGTTTCGATGTGGTTGTGGTTATCACAGTTGGAAGCAGGGTCGTAGGGTTGGGTTTTAATGTGAACAGGTTATGGGTTGTGTTTAATAAATAATAAATCTGGAAGAGTTAATCAATGATGGGGCTTCTTAATGAAACATGAATAATAATCAATGGGTTGGTTGGTTAATAAGAAGGGACTTTCCATTTTTCTGTGATTTCCTAACTTGCTTTGTGGATGGCAGGGATATGTTTTATGAGCGTTTGAAGTGGTTGGTTGTGGATAGTTGCCCAGTATTTAAGGAACTAAATAAGCTAATTTATACTTAAAAATGAAAACCTTAATGGGGTTGGGGTTTTTTTGTAGGCATGTTTCATGGTAGCAGTGCGGAGGCACGTGCTCAGTTTACCTTTTTAGAAGCCATAGGTTGGGCTGAGTGGTTGCTATATATATATATCTGCATCTTTTGTGTTTTATCGCGCCACACCCATATTGAGCACTTAGTGCCGAACACTCCCATTTCATGGGAGATGGTGTTTTCCCATAGTTACTAGCTATTTCATGCTCCTTCTCCCCTAGTATGTGATGTCTTGAGGTGACCTTACACCCAAGAATCTTCGGGTAGGTTTCGATTGGGGTGATTAGGCCCAAGACTCTTCGGGCAGGCTTATAGGCTATAATGGCTTGAGGCGACCTTACACCTAAGACTCTTCAGGAAGGTTTCAATTTCAGGACCAGGTGTCTTCGGGCGAGAGTTCTGTTTCTATTACTATTCCCAAGAATCTTTGGGATGAGGCCCAGGTGTCTTCGGGCGGGGATATTGTTGTGGTTGTGAGTCCCAGGTGTGTGCCGGCGGGATGTGTGGTTGTGAGGCCCAGGTGTGTACGGGCGGGATGTGTGGTTGTGAGGCCCAGGTGTGTGTGGCCGGGATACGTGGTTGTGAGGCCCAGGTGTGTGCGGGAAGGGAAATTATGGCAGTGACAGGACGTTCAGCTAACTGATGGGAAATGGTGCGGGGTACCCAATACTCTTATTCATATACTACTACTACCTATTGTGCTTGTGTTTTGGTGAGTGTGGATGGTGAGGTTGGGTGGATAGAACTCCTTGTGAGGTTTCTTATGTTGTTCTCACGGGAAATTAGGATGTCTCCCCACTTGTGCATGAGAGATTTAGGTTTCCCTACAGAGTATACTTGTATGCTCACCCTACGTTTACATTCAGGTTTCCTGGAGGACTACCAGGGCCGTGCGGGACCCTACTAGTCAGGCTGTTGGAGTTGTTTCAGTTTCTCTTCTCTTGTTTTCTTTTGGTATTGTACTTTTGATCTTTCTTGTACTCGTACCTTGTTATAAAATTGTTTAAACATGCATGTGGGAATGGTTTGGGTTTATTTCTATACACTTGTTCTTTTTCCTTTTTGGTAGTTGACTTGTCCTATTCCCCGATCCTAATTAAAAAAAAAGGGTAATTCCTCCCATATTGTGAAAACTCACACCCTTGGTGCTAGTCGCCAACCCGTGGCCTACTAGAGGCGGGACTCAGGGGTCATTATATCCCTTTCACCATTTCCAGCTCAGGAGGGGCATCTTTTCTGGGAGGGGGTCGTGACAAAACAAGACAGTTATCACACGTTATATAATATGCAGAATTATTTATATAATTATATAACACATTAATCTATCAAAACAACATTTAATGTTCCAAATAAAACATTTCATAAAATGTTAACCTTCTGAACCTGAGGAATCTAATACATATCATCAAAATGAATGTCTGTTTATTTTCATTATTATCTTATCATTATTTACCAATATATCATAAAGTGTATAATAGTTGTAGCATACCAAAAACGTGAAAACCTTTTTAATATATTCTCTTAATACATTTATATAACAACAATTACCATAACACCATAATGAAAACATATACTCTTCATCATTCCTTACGTAAAAAATTAATTATTTTATATATTATTTAAATCCATAACTATTGTAATCATCATAAATGATATCATAGACCACATTTTCAATATATACATTATTAGTTCTGAGGTGATAAATAATTTCAAATTTACATTATACACATAAATCATCACATTATCCCAAAATAATTTTATCAATATGTAGATCATATTAAGGGTTCTATTTCACAGAATCATGTGTTTTCATGAATATCAACATTATATTATATAAATTATTTGAGTTATTCATCATGTTACAAAATTTTATTAAAAATAAATAATGAAAAAAATATATAATAAAATTGTTATTTATTTCGTGATAAATAAACCATGAATTTCTATTCATAAATAAATCTATCATTCAACATCATTATCTATACATTAATTATCATTCATCATTATATTCCTTAAAATATCTTTACTTTAACAAGTAATTTGTAGCCTTTTAATTATCAACAATATAACCACTTCTCATTCAACAATGTTTATTTTTTTCTTTTTATACCCCTATAGGATATAAATTTTCATATTTCCCATAAGTTTCATATAAAATTAATTCAAAAATTAATGATATCACAGGGATAACAATATTCTAATACATTGTGGTAACTGAGCATTTTATTTTTTTCATTTAAGTTAATATATTTGTTTCCATCTTTTCACATGTTATAACCCATTGAAGATAAAATTGTTTCATAAAATTATTCCATCAAATCCTAAACCATTAAATGAATGAATATGATTGTTATCCTTTGATTACATTCCAATAAATTCATACGTAACATCAAAAAATGTATTCTAATATTGAAAACTATTTTGATAATTTAAGACATTTCATTATGAAAATATTTTTTTGACATTGTAAAATTATTTTAGAAACATAAAACTATTTGAAACCCATATTCATTGAAATTAAACTTGAAAAAATATTAAATTTTTTTGAAATTTATTTGGGATAATTTTTACGACCAAAAACATTTTCATTATTTTTTTACATTGAAATTATATAAAAATTTTAATATAAAAAATTATTATTTAAAAAAATATGGTTTTGGATGAAAATACATTTTTGATAGAAGGGAGAGAAAAAGGCTGATTTCATTAATAAAAATCATTAATACATTATATACCAATGAGTGGAAAAAAATTTCTATTAATTTATGAAATACTGAATTAAAGGATTATATGAACATGATTATAATGTTGATAGTTGTATCAATATTTTTTAAATATACTTTCCTAATAATATATAATCCTGAAAAATGATGATATTACAACAAAAAATCAATACCACTTTAGTAATAATTTTTTCATAAGACCCACGATGGGATAACATAAAAATAAACAGAAAATATACTGAGAATGAATCAATTCAGTATATTATGTTAAAAATAGTCCCTATATACACCTCATGAATGAATATACGTGCATAACATAATGTACATCATAATGAGGGACAATTAGACAAAAGAACACATCGATATTGAAAATATTGATATGAAATCACATTGAATGAGAGAAACTATAACAAATAATTAAATACCAATTATATTCATGATAAGGAAAAAATTATAAATTCAAGGGAATTATATAAACAACATTAACTAAATATGTGGTAAATGATTGGTTTTTGTTAAAACCCCTTTGTTTTCATATTTGTTTTATTTGCCATATTTTCAACCCCATAATTTGAATATGGTTACACAAAATAATGAATTATAACCACGATATGAATATAATATTTTAGTTATATATTTATTTATAGAAATAAATATTAATTTATTATAATAAATTAAATAAACCAATCAAAGAAACAGCAGGTCCTACGTACCCAATAACCATCTTTTTCCATTTTTATGGTGGTTAAAAATAATTCAACATATGTGATATATATTAGATTTTCATAATATTTATTATGATATATATATATATATAATTTTTTGAAAATTAATTCCTTAATATATCTTATATAAATTGTGACTGATTTAAATCTCTTGATGAGGCAATATTCACTATATATAAGAATGACATTAATGCATTCCCAATGATATTTTTATAATGATATGTATGATCTTAAAATTAAACAATAATAATAAAATCATATATATAATATATATGATATATTAATATTAAACACATTATTATTACCATCCTTGAGTAGTTGTAATGGAATTACAAAGTACACCATTTCACGATGTAGACGTATGTCATTCACGTGAACTAAGAATTTGTAACAAATTTAATAGAAGTGGATATTTTTTAAGGACATACATATAACATATCAAAATAAATAAACATTATGTATTTTTTGGGATTTATATTATCATTATATTACAATAATTTATGGTGGTGGAGGAATAAATAAATAAATAATTATTGAGGATGAACATTTCCTTTTCATAATGTATCATCCTTAGTATTCAGATAAAGCCTTTATTGGTTTCCACTATAAAAAATATTTATAATATAATGAGGTACGAGAAATCGGTATTTTTATTCAGAAAATATTCGCCTATCAAAAGTAATTGAGTGGTATGAATATGTTGGGGGAGTGATTTTTTTTATAGTCGGCGGAGAGTGATATTCTAGTAAATACTCAGAAATATTGTCTATTTGGATGATAATATTACATAAATAGGATTAAAATAAGCTAAATAAATTCTTTTTGGGATTATATAGTAAATAAATATCTGGGACATGCGACAAAACACATTTTTTATGTATTTTATATAGTAACATCTAAGTATCCATATTTTTACAATTTTGTTTTTTTCACAAAATAAAATAGTATAATATCTTTGTGAATATATAATATAAGACAAATTTGTGTGAGGATTATTATATAATTTGAACCAAATATTTGTAAATATTATATCTTCTTTTTAAAATTTAAATATTACTTGATCTGAAGATTTTTTTAAACACAATATCATTTAATGTGAAAAAACTCTTATTTTACTTTAACGGAAACAACTATGTTATTAATAATATATAATCAATATCATCATTATAATATAAAAAATTTTCTATTAATGGAACATATTTGATATTTATGGGCGTTAAAAAATAAATAGGCTCAAGATAAATATTTTATAAATTTTAAATCATTTAATAAACTAACAAATCTTATAAAATAATAAAAATTCAATAATTAAAATTATTCATTAAATCAATTATTTTTAACAAATCATGTCAATGATTTAATACATGTATATTGTGCTAATATTTCATAATCATGATAAATCCATCCCTAGAAATAATGTATCACCATAATTCAATCAATTTCATTCACTTAGAATATATTAATATCATATCTTATATTTAATATGTATCTAAATATATAATTCTTGTTGATTATAAATAATTTAATGTAATTTTTATAGGTCATTTTCCTTCATTTAATTTTATTTTAACCCCTAGTAATGTAATTATTACCTTCAAAAATGTAATAAATTATATACTACATTCACTATTAAATTTGGACATAAATAAAGTTGAATAGATAATAGATTTTAAATTGAGGTGATCCTAAAAATGGAATCTATATTTTCAAATTAAATTCAAATAATTAGAAAAAAATAATTTAAACATATAAATCAAGACATGATGAGAAAAAATGTTTTTCACGTGGTAATAATATATAGATTAAAAAATTAGTATCACAATTTATTTTTAAATTTATTAAAATTAACTAAATTGTGTTAATTAATGTATTTATTCCTTAAACAAAATTTTAAATATAATTTCACATTATAAATAAAAAATTAAATGACCGTTATCAATTAATATTCATTATATATTAATATTAACAAAAAAATATAAAAAAACAAGAAAATTAATCTTTTTATAATTTGAAACTATAATTTAAATAATATGTATATATTTTCAAATTATATTTCTATAATTGTTAATTTTTTTTATTATTTTACATAAAATACTTTAAATAATTTTATAAAAAAATTAAATTTTTAGAAACATATAAATAAATTATAAATAATATATTTTATTATCGTAGTGATTTAATTATATAAAAAAATTATAAAAAATAATAAAAAATTTGTAAATGAAATATATATCAAGTTTTTGTTAATAATAAATCATGTTCTACATAAAATAACAAAAAATAAATATATCATTCTCTATTTTAATATGTTGAAGATGAGATGCCATTTTATAAGAATTTATGTCGTGATGTTACATTATCAGTCATTTAAAAAACTAATATCCAAACAAAATGGGAAATTTTGATATCCCCACTAATCTCTTATTTGGTACATTCTCACCTTCACATTCCTTATGTAGTGACAAAAATAGTATAGAAAATTCCATCCCA
The DNA here is from genome assembly GCA_963277665.1 of Viscum album. Lineage (NCBI taxonomy): Eukaryota > Viridiplantae > Streptophyta > Magnoliopsida > Santalales > Viscaceae > Viscum > Viscum album. Next base: position 558,186,144 of record OY728147.1, on the reverse strand, counting down.
TTTTATGAATTTTACTATTGTCGATAAATGAATGAAATAATTGTATCACCCATGTAAATATGATCCTGTAAATAAATGGCTAGTGTCATGAAATATTGCATTGTTATGATGAATATTCATTTCATATGATATATTATTGAAAATAATATATCTATTTTTTAACATGATAACTATAATATATAGAAGAATAAATTTTATTTATTTTCCTAAAAATTGTTTTTGAAACCAAAAAATAGGCAAAATGGTTTTTAAAATATCGTCTCATATCTATATTATAGAGAAATATATCAATTTATCCCTTCTCATAATCTATGCACTGTCCTAAAAAATATTTCAAATATTTTTTGCTATACGGGGCTTTCAAACTCAATTATCCTACTACTCCATGAAACATTTATTATATTCCAAAATAATGAAATCTTATAAATGGATTCCATCAACATATATTATTTATGTATACCATATTATTATCAATAATCCAACCACCAATACCGCATGGGGCTATTGTTCTATTTATTTTATAATATTTTATAGTGATAAAAAATTTTATGAAGCTGTGTTCTTGAATTATTAAATATTATATATTTTTATTAGATAATATTTTTCACATGATAACATCACAATTAGTTAAAACAAATCAAAAGGAAATAGGAGAATACCCCATTAGGTCATGGTTTGGGGAATGCGATTTTAGGGGATCCTTATATGTTACCATTACATATGGAATTCATTGTTCAACATTGAACATGCATAGTTGGAATTGAAAAGTAGTTCATTACATAGGGGATAATTTCATATGGTTAAAATTATATGTATGTTATTTATCATATATTTTTAATGAGGTTATTTAAAAAATAGAATAAATTTTTGATTTGTTCTTCTATTTTAATAGAGATATTTTTCATAGTTGGTTCATTGTTTTCCATACTAGGTTGTATCCATATGAGCAACCACGGATTTTAAAATATTTAATTTTTTTATACACTGTTAAGATAATAGACCAAATCACGTGTTCTCATATATCTATCATATAATTTTTTTAAAAATATACATTTTTGTGGTTATCATTTTCTTCCCCCTCCATTTTTAGAATCATTATACAATTATGGGTAGTTTCTATCATGGATTGGGTTTTATTTACATTCCACTTCATTATTGATTTATTGTCTATACATTTTGTATATTGGTTCATGTAAACCATTGGTGATATTTTTTTTAAATGATAGTATCATTTAATATTAGTTACTTTATATTACTTTTTAAGGACCTTTTTCACTTCCCTCTTCTAGGATATATAGTACCTATGTTTAACATAAGTTTTTGTTCGTATAATATATATTTAATATTAATTTAATTAAGATTAGGATGATTTTAAACTAAATTTTTATTAATTTATTACTGTTTATAATTTTTCTAATTAATATGAAAAGCTTTTTGAGGGAATTTAATTCATCAAATAAATGTTTTTCTATGGATTTTATTTAAATTTTTTTAAATTAATAGTTCTTTATGCTATAATGTTTATCGAATGTCAAAGAATGGATTCAAAATTATTTTTTAGAAATAATAGTTATTACAAATTTTTTATGTTTTAATGGAATGAAATAATATCTTCAATAGAATTTTTTAAATTCGTAATAGTGTTACCTTTTTCATTTTAAAATAATAATTTTATGAGTTATGGTTTAGACGATATAAAAGAGTATTGGAGCTTTGTAAGAATATTTCAAGAAGAAACTATTGAAACACTATAAATGAAACCTCTAATTTATGTGGGACCTAATTTATAACCTCTACGATTCTATGTGATTAATATATTATGTGAAAATGGGTTTTTTCGTGTGACATTGTTGTAGGTGATGGAGATTTAATTATTTATTTATACGATGCAAAATATTCTTATTGATTAATTGTTGTCTAAAATAATCTTTTTATTGGTCTTGGAGAACTAGCAGACAATTTTTGAATTGTTGGATTATACTAAACTCATTCATATAAAAAATGGGCAAGTTTCACATTAATTTAATTTGGCCTTATGGATAGAATAGGGTTCCCCTTATGAGCCCAATGTAGGATAGTTGGGTGGATTCAATGTTTATTAAGGGTGAAACGTTATATAAATTTGGTCTAGTGTTTTCAATGTTGTTATGGTAATTTCACTACAATAACTATGGAGTTTCTCATGAAACTTATTGCAAAATCCATATATTTTTAAAGGAAACACAATGTTCAATATCAAACATGATACACCACATTGAGTGAAAAAACCTACATATTATAATATAACTGATATTGTTATAATGTAGCTGTTAAAATGATGGATATGAAAATGGATAAATCAATTATGAAAATATTATTTACACATGTATATATAATTCTTTTCCAAATTACTTGTAAATTAATTTAAACCCCATTTTATATCAAAGGAAATGCTTTTGCGAAAATCTATTTAAATTCTCACAAGAGTATCCTATACTAATAAATAAAAAACAAATATTTATATATTTTATCAATTAATATATATATATTTATGAAAATAAATCTAATAATTTAAATAGTATTTCCTTTTTCATGATATTAAATAATAAAACATGAAATTTCATAAATAAACGATGTTTTTTAAATGATGTTTTGCACTATTTTGTAAGAAATTTGTTTTTAAATCAATTTTTATTATATTATAAAATATTTAATATAAAAAATAAAAAAAATATTTTAAAAAAGGGTATGAAAATATTCTTTTGATGAATTATTTTTTATTTTTCTAAAAAGATCCATATTTGGATAAATTGTTAAATTAATGATGAATTTTAATTGAAATGAAATTTTTCACCGTAAACATTTGTAATAATAAATTATATTTTTGATTGGTTTTAATTTATATTTAGATCATTTTTACCATTTAATTAAACTTAGGTCATTGGAATCAATTTTATATTGAATTTTAAAAGAGACACATAACAATAATTTGACCATTTTGTCCTTAATCCAAACTTTTCACGATTCCACAATAGGGTTATTTTTAATTTATGTATTAAAATGATTTGTTTTGAATTATGGAAAATGGTTACTATTTAGGGAATAATATTATGTAAATTTATGAAAGACGTCATTATTATTTTTGTTAAATATGAATAATTTCTCTTTAAAAATCATTTTTACCATGTTAAAGGGAAAATCACCAATTAAGTGTAAAAATGATATTTTATAATTGACATAATTTTTTTTCTAGTTTAATTAGTTGAGTATTTTTCTACCCAAATGATCAAATGATCTATTTTGATACCAATTCATGACATATTTTCAATAATATAACCATTACATTATTATATTCCAAATAACATAAATTTTTTCATAAATTTTTTCTAAGGAGATAAATATTTTTAATGTGGCGTTACATAAGGGTTTTTTCAACTATAATTATAAATTTGAAATCTAAATTTTTTTTCTAAATCTTGATAATTTATTAATAATTGTTTATTAAATAATTTCATTAAATGGTGATGTAATGTTGATGTAATAATTATTTAATAAATATAGAATTCAAAAAATATATTTTAAAAATACCTAAATAAATATAATATGATGTTATTATAGTCATACAAGAAAATTATATTTATTTGATATTTTATTGATTTTATAGAAATTTATTTTAATGCTTATGTTATTTTGATTATATTTTCTAAAATAAAATTAATGTGTTGTGTCATAATTGACATTATTGATATTTAAACAAAATTAATATAATGTTGATTGGTCTAATATTACAAAAATAATAATTTCAAAATAGATGTAGTGAATAAGAATTTATATTTTGTAAATCAATAATTTATTAGTTTATTTATCATTTTATAGTAAAAAGTTTAACCCTAAAATTATAAATTACAAGATATCACGATATAAATTAGAATGGTTAAATAATTGTTAATAAAAAACATAAGTATTAATAAAAAAGACTACATTTTAATGGATTAATGATATTATAAACAAAATTATACTATATTTTTAAAATAACTATTTTGATATATTTGAATATAATATTAATTTATATTAATTTATATTAATTTAATAATTTTATAAATATCAAGGGTGTTCCTCCCCTCCCTAATAAAATGAATGTCATTAATCTATTTTCATCACACATAAAAACCTAGTCAGTTCATCCAATATCTACCCAAATACTATATTATAATCTATACCCACATTCTAGGTTTAATATTTTATGAAGGAAACCGACATTAAATTTTTTAATATGAAAATGAATGGATAATATCTGAAAGAGTTGTGTTTTTAAGTAAATATTTCTATTTTTTTGATCTTCCACTAACATAAGTTCCCATTTCAAGTTGTTGAAATAATTTCTCGCAACTCAAAAACATAATGATATATAGTTTTTCTAATATCCCCACCTAAATCTATGTTCAATTTCATTAAATATGTAATGAATTATTTGTTCGTGTGTAGGACAGACTACCGCCTCACAATGAAATATAATTATTTTCACATCATCCTCTATCAACACTAGTTATAATTTCTGTATTTTTCATTATATGTTATATTAATATAATTTCTTATTATTATTGATTAATAATATATCATTTTTTAAGTTCATTTTCATTCACATAAATGTGATTACACAGTTTGTTTGTAAATGTGAACTATCACCATTACAATGTGATTATATTAAATTTTCATAACCACATAAAATAGATTATATATATAAGTATATTAAATTTAATAATATGTTAATGATAAATTTATTATCAATCTGGAATGTTTAAATAATATTTACATTCATTCCATAATTATTATTGGAACACAAAAATATATCTCTCACATATATACGACCTATCGTATCCATGAATACAATTTTTTTTCATTTTTTTTAAAACATAATGATTTGATTTAAAATTATAATTTATGTATGAAAATTAATACAATATCAGGAATATTCTATTGGGGATAATGAAAAAATGTGAAATTTTTCTACTAACATCATACCAGATTCTATTTGGAATAAAGTACCAAATATTGACAAAAAATCACCCATGAACATTAAAAAGTATGTATTTGTTATAAGATGATAATGAGTGATATGAAGATATAAATAAGCATTCAATATGTTATCATGAAATAAAATTATTAAATTATGTTTACTTTTAGGGATGAAAAATATTGTAATAGATGAGTCAGTGTTAAGGAAAGATAAATTCATTTTATCCCCTGTTTAAAATTTACTTTTTCAACTATTTTTTCTTAAACATGACAGAGTATATTCTTAACATATATGACATGGAAAAAATTATATAATTTTTGTTATAACTAATGTTATGATTATTCATTTACATGTTTACAATTTTATTTGAAATAATTTTTTTTCCTTTTTGATTATGTAGGTTTATAAATATAAAAAGTGATTATAAAGTGGAAAATTTAGTATTCTTTTATGAATGGTCTATGTGTTGTACATCTATTTTGTTTCATTATAATTTATTATTATAATTGGTGGTTCCAAGATATATTGAAGGAATATTATTGCAATATAGATCTATAATTCATTGTTTAATGATATGTAGTTTTCTAGTAGGGTTTATCAGAAGAGATTAATGTAATATACCATGGTGGGTATTCCAAATGCAACTGTGAAGGATAATACTACATGTGTAGATGTGACAACCCGATTAATTTTATGAGTTATATAAAATATACTCAATAGAATAATTGAATATTTATTTTTTGAATAGATTTTTATAATAATCTCATGAGTTATAGTGGTAATATAATGAGTAATGATTTATGGGTGAAAATTATAACATTGTGAAGATGATTTCATCGGTATAAAGTATTCATGAACTAATTATTGAATTATTTGTTTTTATATCCCTTATTATGCTTAGTTTTAACATCTTATATTTTAATATGTTATCATTCAGTATAATGATGGTTTGGAGAAAATAAATAGTCATGATTATTGTAACAAAAAAAGTTTACAATAAATATAACATGTTTCAGTTTAAAAGTTTTTTATTATGGATAAAGAAGATACTATTTAAATATTATCCACCATTTATGAAATTGGGATTTTATAAATAAATTATGACCTAATTTTTTGAAACTGTAATCCTAAAAATATCCTCAATTTGAGATAATTTATTTTCATGATTAAAACTAATGATAATTCTATGTTAAATTATTAGTCCTTGTGATTGGTAATGGATGAATTGTTTAGAAAAAAGTAACGATTATAAAAATTGTGTAAACAAAGAAATGTATTTTGTTTTCATCATTTTAGTTACCTAATTTTCCTATTATTTATTTAGATTACTGAAATATATTTAAATATAGTAAGGAGGAAGATCTCAATCAATATTCTTATCTCTTCATTATGAGTTGCATTCAATAATTATTACATAGTCATGTCTTGATGATTCTGTATCTTTTTAGGACCATCAATTGTCTTTCAAAATTTTTTATCAAATATAAAATACCTCCATTAGAACTCGATACGTAAATGGATCAAGTTTTTTTATTATCAGAAATTTTTTTTAAAAATAATCTAATATATTCATAAAATAAAAATGTTATGAAAGAATTTTTTAATTTTTTAACTTATCAGGTGATATGGATTCATATAGTGATTTTGAAAAAAATGACATAGAATTATACCCTTATGAAGCCTATATATATTTGGTTATAACTTATATTATTTAATCAGATACATATGCAATATTAAAATGCCCCTTGAATGAATTTTCAATAAAACTATTTATGTATTTTTTATAAAAATATTGTTTTATTATATGTTTGTAAATTAACCGTATTTCAACAATATTTTCCTAAAATATCACCCTACCAACACCCAAACAACACATGTAATAACATGTGTATTTAGAAAATAGAAATGATAGAATTATATGAAACAATAATTCTTGGTTTGAATATGATGACCATATATATATGTGATAAAAATGATGACGAAATCTATTGGATTCCATAATGAATGCACATCATTATTTTTTAATGATATAGTTTTATTAAATATTATGGTTGATTTATGTCAAATATCACGATGATAAATAATTTAGGAATTTAAATGTTATATTAACTTAGTGTTTGAAAAAAAATTATAGAAATAATATATTCATTGATGTCAAAATTTTCAATTAAAAGAGTAAACTCTACTTGTAATGTATTAATATTTCCAAATTTTCTTAGTCTGGAAAGTAAATTAATTTCACAACTCGATGAATTTTTATTTATTAAAAATATCCATTATATTATTAATATTAATACTAAGAAGGCAATGACCGTTTATCCTATCATAGACTTATGGTTTGGTGATTGTAATCATTCTCATGACAATGTTCACTATCACTTTCATACAGAACAACATTGTTATTTCTCATTTCTATATCCTTATATTTCTATAAGGAATCCTAGTATGTGTTATCTCATGTGACCTTTTTAATTTGATTTGCTTAATTTAAATTTTATTTTTAATTAATTACTTTTGAAATTTTATGGTTTAATAAATTTATAAAGAAAAAATCCATATTTTTATAACAATTTAAATTGAAAGGATTCAATTTTTTAAAGGGGGAATGTAACATCTTGTTTTTTTAAATGATACATTTTGTTGAATATTGTAGATGGTACAAAACATTTCCAATAAACAAAAAACTAAAAAAATTTATTTAAATTTTATAATTATTATATATTAAGTATTATGGAAGGTATAAAAAACATTACATTAAATATTAAAAAATTGTACAAAATTATATAATTTATTGATGAATTAATTTTAAATGAATGTAAATTTTTTAAGATTTGTTGTAAACTTATTTTAGAATGCTATTTAATTGTAAAAAAATATTATTTTATGATAATAAATATACTAATTAATCTTATTAAATCATATATGTGAAATATATATATGAAATATATATAGTATAGTTTTTAATATTAATATTATGTTTATTCGTAGCATGATTTAATTACAATCCAATTTTACTGATAACAAAATGATTTTCTTAAAAGATAATATTATACACTTTTGATGAATGATATTTTTATTCATGTTTTTGAATATTTAATAAATTAAAATTTAAAGGAGAAAATTTTATTTGATTTAGGGGTATAAAATATAAATTGGTTGAAAATATGGGTTTTAATGAATAAGTTTCATGTTTTTTTTGAATTGTGAAAAAATACTGAAATTGAATTGATAAATATTTTTGTCCAAATAATTTATAGCATAAAATGGATTTTATATATATTTAATGTAAATTTATATAGTTTTTTATCCTTTATTTAAATTTAGTTAATTTTAATCAATTTTGGAATGAATTTGGATATCAAATGATTTTATAATTTTGATAATTTTTTATTTAAAAAATATTTTCTAAATCTTCCAACGATATTATGTTTTAATTAATTTATGATATATATTCATATAGAATTAAAAAAATTATAATTCCATATTATAAATCAATATTTCTAAATTTAGTTAATGTCTCATTCGTTGGGAAAACATGAATAGTAACTTTACTAATAAAATATTACCACGGTAAAGGGTAAATAAGGTAGATAATAGTAAAAATAATATTTTAACATTTCTGTAACACATGACATAAATTTATTTGAAAATTAATTTGAATCATTAATCATTAAATTATTTTTTATGAGACGAATTGTGGCCCTTTTTGTGGAAATATAACCATTTGAATATTATAATCAACGAAATTTCAATTTGTTCAAACTTCTATTTTTTTAAAAAAATATTTTTTTTGTTGGAATATATAATAAATACGTTCAAATATAAATTATATAATGAAATATAAAATTTTCACATACATATTGCTAATTTAATTGTAAGTTTTTCTAAAAAAAGTTGCCTGAAATTGTTACAAAATGATGATGAAATAATCATTTATTTAAATAATGTATCAAATAATTGATATTAAAAACACTAAATGAAATATAATTTGAGATTTCTAATTTCTTAATATAATTTTTAAATTACTGTCACTTTTATGTGATGTTTTAAGATATTTTTTTTATAATTTATCTTATTTTTATGATATTTTTAAAATGTGACAATATGATTAGTGTCAAAATTGACATTATTGATATTTTAAAATAGATTATATTTTATTTAATGATATAAATTTTTAAAAAAACTCAATTTATACTTAATAATTGGTAAATTTATTATGATTTCATCAATGTATCATTTATAGATTTATTTTCATTATATTATAAATATATCGACCATTAATGTGTAAACTACATGATATCAATACAAGAATTAAAACTATTTGATAATAGTTAAAACAAAAATATAAGGATGTAAAAACATGTATTTATTTTATCGGAAGAATGTATAACTACCCAAAAACAGCCAATCATAAAAATAAATCAGTTTTGAAAAATTTTTAATTGAGTATTAATTTATAAAAATTTAATAGTTAGAAGAATTTTATGACTTTCCATCTCACTCATATAAAAGGGATCACATTATTTTAATATATTCAACATTAAAACCCTCTTTTTTATACTCATATCAACCCAAATACCTTCTTAGAATCAAGTCCAACACTAGATAGTTCTCATTTTATGTATAACATCCTATTTTAAGGTTTTATCGCATTAATCAAAAGAGATATTGTGTAAGAGAGTTATCATTACTAATTTAATATGTCTACATCATTGCATCTTCCACTTCCATCAAATATTCTCAAACTATGACCAAATAAAAAATAATTTATCCTCAAAATATTAATATGTTATTATATTAATACAATCACATAAATCCTTATCTAATTTCATCAAATGGTAAATGAATTATTCATTATTGTGTGTGGTGCATAACCTCCTAACAAACCAAAATAATTCATTTTCCATCACCGTCTCTAAATACTAGATACATATATGGAAATAGTGTTTATATGTGATATTAATGACATATTTTTCATTATTAATGAATAATGTATCATATATTTTCTTACCTTATGTGTCACATAAAAATGATATTGTCGTCAGTGCGTATTTGTAAACTATCACCTCAGTGAAGCATTGTGATTCGGTTGTCGTCACCACCTTATATGGGCGACATATATAATTATAACTAAATTATTAAAATATAATATATTATGTAAAAATAATTATTAATAGATAAAATAAATATTTCCTTCTTCCATAATGATCATTGCAAAATTGGAAATTTACTCATTAGTACGTGCTGCATACCGTATCCAAGATTATAACATTTTTCATTTTTCATAACCACACATAATGGATTGATATAAAGTTATAATTTTTTTTTAAAAAAACTATGTGATTGATTTTAATATATGGATAATGAAATAATTAAAATTTTGACTATTGACATCCTACCATGTTCATTATGTACTAAATCTTTGAATATCCACAAAAAATTGTGCTTGAACAAGAATAATTATGTAATTTCTAAAACAAGCTAGTATCTTATATAATAGAATAATGAAGATTATATAAATTCTCAAAAATATAAATAATAAATATATTTTTATTATTCATGCATAAAAATATTGTACGTGATGAGTCATACTTATGTTAAATGACTTTAATTTAAAAACCACTTTTAATGTTACATTTTAATCTAATTGTAGAAAACCCCAAAGGAATTTTTTTATCATATACGACATTGATATATTTATACACATCCATGTATCCATAGTGATTTGATACGTTCATTAAATTTTAACAATTTTATTTCAAATTATATGGATTCATTTTTTAGTCTCAACATTAGTAATTAAGAAAACTGAATTATGTGTTGAAAGTATATTATTGTTTTATGCATGACATATGTGTGGTGAATATGTATGATTTTATGTTAATTTTGTATGAAAATGGGTGGTTCCAGTATAATCTGTGTGTTTTTTAGCACATTAGTGATGTTCAATTAATTGGGTTATGAGAACATGTTATTCAGTAGGGTTTTTTCGAATATACCACAATGTGTATTAGAATTATAACCATGAAGGATACTTCTTATGTAGTCATGATAGCTGTATAAAATATAATGTGGATATGGAATTGATTCCAAAATTTTACATTATAATTTTTTTATATATTGGATTACAAAGTAATTATTTTCCCATGAGGTAAGCTAAATAGATTTTGTGTTATGGGTGAAAATTATAACATTGTTGAAATAAATGCACGAGTATAAATTATTCTTACAACTATTTGTTTTTTTATATATATTTATTACCCTTACTAAGAATTTTTTTATCAACCCACATTTTAAATTTTCTTCCAAATTTTATTAGGATGTATATTAAAATATAGTATGAAATATTAAATGATATGGCGATTTTTCAGGAAAATTAAATATCATTTTACATTTAATTTGTTATATTACAGAAAAAATTGATACTATTATAATAGTATTCACATTCTAAGAATGTGGGGTGATATTTTAAAATTATGACTTAATTTTCTAAATTACTAAACCAGAAAAGATCCTCAATGTGAAAGAATGTAGTTTTATGACTAAAACACTAGATTATGGAATGATTAAGGCTAAGTGCTTATATTTTTTTTATTTAGATGTTCATGTGGGGTATAAACGTTTTGTAAGCCCCCCACCCTATTGATACTATCTTCATATGATACCACTCATATTTATTACCATTTATTTAACCCCCATTGATATATCAGTTTAATTTTACCTTGTGTTTTCACCGTTTATTTCTAGTTTCTTTCTCTAAATTCATTTAGTAGTAGTATCTAAATTTTTTTCCAATTTATTTTGAATTGATTTTCATTATTATACAATATATGAAATTTCTTCATCTTTTTGTAACTCTTAAGAGAATGATGTTTTATCAATTTTAAGATGCTTAAATATATGTACAACCAGTAAAACCTAAAATGTTATTTGATATATTGAACATTATATTTTATTAGATTTTAATGTCATTAAAACACGTGTTTTAAAGAAAAAATCAAAAATATTCCACCCAATTATCATGGTAATATAAGAAATATAATTTCATTTATCTTATTACATGTTAGAATTTAATTAAATATATTCTAACATATATTTTTCTATGAATAAGTTAATATGAATTTTTAAGTATTTTTGTTTTAAGAAGTTACATCAGGTGTTAAATAACTAAAATGTAGTACTGTATTTTCAATAAATTATAAAAATTTAAATTTAATATTTTAAAGAATATATGAATACAAAATACATTAATATATCTTTGGGAGTGTACATAATTTTTGAAATCTTTTTTTATTCAATATAATAGTCATTGAAAACATTAACCATATTGTAAAATCCAAAGAAACATTGTGATATTATCATGGCATCATTATAAAACTATATAAAAATAATTTCAGACATGTATGAATATATAACAAATAAACTTAAAATAGAATATTGAACATAGATTGATAAAATAAGTAAATAATAATAATATATATTTAACACTTATTCTTTAGGACACATTTTCATATACATATAATATTCATTAATTTTTTTATTATTCTACGAAACTTTATGTTGGATAGACCTAAGGTCTATTATTACATGTAAAATATTATTCAATAACCAGTTTCATGTGATTTAAAAACAATAGTATGTCATTTTTCTATATTTTAACCCTTTCACAATTATTATTTTTATTTAAATGTATAAATAATCACTTATGTTAAATTGTGTAAAACTCAAAATAGATTGATGTGATGTTTCTACAACATTTAAAAAATTGAATTTATATCATTTTCATTTGATTTAACTTAAATATGACATCCTTTTATATTATTTTTCACTTCTTGCACATTTTTAATCATTAAAAATATAATAAATAACATATTACTATTTTTAGAAAAACATATCTTGGATTTACGTGATGATGGTTATAATATTTGAATTATTAAATAGATATTTAAATCTTATTTAATTAGAAGATGAGGTTTTTTAGGTTATGAATCGAAACATCATTTATTTAAATTATTTTAATATAAATAAAATTGAATGTTCGGTCATTATGAAAGAACGCCATATCAGATTGAAATGTTCTTTATTCAAACATTTCATAAATTATCATCCAAATCTAAAATAATATATTTGTTTCTTTACCAAAATTAATACGATTATGAATGGCATTCAAATGATTTTAATTTTACCAAGAAATTCACGCATCAGACTGACACGTGAATAACTTATAAAAACAAAAAATTATTTCAATGTCATTTTATGTTATTATTATTTCCACATTAATATATTTTCTCAATTTTTCACATATTTTACATATGTTTTTATTTTTAATTTGAATAGAATTAGGAATGTGGAAGAAGCGATTTTATTTTGAAAAAATGGACTAACACAACATGGATTGTAATTATTGAAAAAAGGGACAAAATTATTTTTATATCTACCACCAAAACCAATAATTATTTCATAGAAGAAAAAATCAAATAAAAGATAACATTGAGAATTATTATAATATGAAATTTATAATCATTACTAATATCTTTATTTTCAATTTAATATTCTATTATTTGAATATTTATTATCTCATTATTAAAATTTCATTGAAAATACGAACACCAATAATTAGACCACATAAGTGAAGAATTTTAATATAAAATAACTCTGAATGATGAAGAATATAAATTTAAAATTCAAATGTAAAAACCCTATGGTACCTGCACATATATTTTTTCATTAATTTTGTTGTTTTCGGTCTAAAGGTTCAATAAATTGGAAAATGGAATTTTGTAATAATTTATATTTATATATAAGCGATGATTATTTACACATTTCTGATATTAGTTAAAAATCATTTCAGAGAATATTGAAATTATAAAAATCCAATAACCATTATTATCATTACAATACATAACATATAAGTGTATCAAAATGACTTATATTGATCCCACCTGATGATTTGATAATATAAGTTGAAAAATAAGTTCTAATAAATCAATTAACATTAACATTAACATTAAACTAATCAACAAATTATGATAAAAATATCCCAATCATTATTGAATGAAATATTTGAAGCATATACTATAGCCACTTGGAAGATGGTTTTTTATAACAACAAAATATTTCAAGACTACAACTACATCTAGTTGTAAATAAAAGTGATATTAACTCCAAAAATATTTATATCTATACCACCTGGTGAATGATGAAACATATTCTTCACTTGTTTTTTATGTCGTTAAGTTGTTGGGTGGTGTAGTTCTATTGAAAACCATGTTGGAATTATTTGATAAGTGTAAGACTACTATTGGGATGCTGGTCTTCGACTTTGGTTGAGGAGTTTCTAAAATTGGTTTTAGTTGGAAAATAACTGATTAGTGATGGGTTGGTACAATGAATCATGTGTGCGTCACTATGGATTAGATGAGGGTGGTTTTGAATTTTGTTGTGGTATATAAGGCCTAGCATGTTCTTCCCATCAATATTTATGTATAGAGATGGATCTTAATACCTATATATTTGGAATAACAATCAATTTATAGATGTAATATACATATCTATAAATGACATAAAAATATATCATTCAATATTTAGGATCTACTATGACATGGGTCTCCCATACACAATATTCCACAATCAAATCCATTTTGAATCACAATCCATAGATCTATTACTATTTCCAATTGAGTATAGATTCTTATATCAAAACAACCTGTAATATGAATAATTTTTTTGTATCAAAATTTCATTGATTGATTCCACCAACATGAATAATTATCATGAATTATAGTAACCACTAATCTAGTCATGAAGCACTTAAATAACTTATTTGATTGATATCACATGAAATAATAATCCACATTAACATAATGAACCATACAAACCCTTAGTCTCATTCATGAAGAAAACCAACTCCACAATTAGAGCAACAAGTATTCACTGGATTTCAGATATCTAAAATTAAATATCTTTATTTTGTTGATCAATAATGAATGAAAAAATGGATCTGAGCTACACTACTCGATAATATTTTTTGGATTTAATAGGGGAATAGATTCTCATCTATCAAGGCTTTTTCGAAACGTGGTGTACCTTTTATAATTCGCTACTCAAAATTTATTTCCCTATATTGTGGTTCACATCTAAATTCTATTTTAACCCTTCTATTGACTATATAACGGCATCAAAATGTACCTTTTCCTTATAAGATATGATGAGGTGGACTCTCACATGAAACTCCCAAAACAATTCCCGCCTATCCTATTTTGGATTCACCAAATCAGACTCATATGATGAAAAAATCTAGAAAAATATTTTCCTAATATCTGTTACGATCTTCAGTTCTCTAACACAATATGGAATCGAAAAATCTGTCACCACCACACCCTCATCTATTATGTTGTGACATTTTTATGGGCTAAAAAATATTCAAATAACATTTAACCACCCAATATCATTAGGAATCTCAAAAGGAAACTCTGGGATTGTACGAAACTAAACAAAAAAACATCATTTTTATGTTTTATAAACCATTTCAATATACATAAACAATTGAATGATGAATTTTTACAAGTTCACTATCCTCAAGTAATTTATCAATCAATATATGATGAAATTTAAAAATTTACAATGTCATTAAATGAATAAAATGTCTTCTATAAAATCATAAATACTTATATAGTGGAAATTTTGGTGTCTGAAGAACATAGTAAGGTATAATTATATGTTTTTTAGGAGAATAAACAATTAAATATGGAAGATGATTTAAAACATGAAAACTACTTCTAAAAGTGAAAATAGCGATGAAATAAAAAATTAATAAAGAATTATAATATTTTTAAATGACAATAATGATTCAATGTAAATATAATATATATATTATAAGACAAAATATCTTATTTATCATAAAAATAACGTTTTCTTGATAAAAATGAACCAAAAAAGTCAATAAATTTTGTACAAAAATGACTAATTTAATAATACGTGGAAGAATTTTTATAAAACATTTCAACTAAAAAATAATTTTAAAAACAGAGAAAAATATCTAACATTCTAGTAAATATATGTTCCCCCAAACAAATAATAGAAGGATGTATAGAAATATGAATAATTTCATTATTCCAAAGTTATAAATAAAATTATTATGGAATATTCTAAGTAGTTATCCGAAAAGAATTATTGAATTTAATGACATAGAAAACAATAGGTTTGAGGAAATAGACAATTATAGTGGTCCATAGAATAAGATATCAACCAATAATGTCATAAAAATCCATTGGAATATTCATGACTAGGAAAAATCTGTATTTGTAGTGCAGAGTCTCTACGTTTCTTATTTCAGATAATGATGGTACTATATATTTCATGAGATATGAATAATTTATTCATGAATTTATATTTATAAGTTTCAACATATGAATATATGAAAAATAAATCCTAATTCTTCATTATTTCATTCATGTTTCATTTTATGAAATTATATGGGCTTCTCGTGATCAAAATTTGTAGAATTAGGTAGACTATGTAACAAAATCAAATGTTTTGAAGGTAATTATTTAGAAAAGTATGGCAATCACGAAGAATGTATGTTTCCTAAAATAATTTGGGTAGTATAGCCCTACAATGATACAAATATATTGATTTATGAAGCCATGGATTCATTATTTCACCAAAATACCAAACACATATGAACAAGAGAAAGTTCATAGAATACTTGGATAATTGAGCACTAAAATGACAAAATTGGGTCGATTTATATGGAAATGGAGAACATTATAAAAATGAAAACAAATATATAAGTAAATTGTACAATTTTCTATGCTCTAAGACATTGAATCATAATTTTAGTGACATATAATTATTTAAATTGTTTACTCAATCAAATAGGCCACATTGGATAATGGATTGATGTATAGCCAATATCAAAATTTCACTCATTGATCATCGATTGTTCTATTATGAGTTTATTCTGATATGAGGTTTTTTTATATTTTTACCATTTTACACTTTATTTTATACATTAACATATTCACCCTTTTTAAAATTTTAATTATTTATATGATCATATTTTTTCATAAAAATTAGAGGCCATTTCCAAGGTTTCGAACCATTATTGCACATTTTGACATTACACATAAATTTTATAATGAATATTATTTAGACACTCCGATAATAATGATTTGATATTTACATGTGGTGAAATCATTGACATAAAGAATTATTCAAGGATTATTTTACTTTATTTCACAATTATTTAAAGTCATTATATAGTTTCTGACCCTCTAAACCATATTATTTTATTTAAATATAAATAAAGACAATCTTTTAGTGATTCTGGAAAAAATACATATCAAATTGATATGTTTTTATAATCTATCATACCATAATTTAAATTATGGTCATTATTCAATGACAAAAGTTCAATTAATGGATGATTTCTAGGTTGAGAATAGAATACAATTAATTTTTTTCTTATAAATATTTGGAATATATTAGATAATAATTTTGGAGCTATGAACTAAATTAGATAGATAGTTTTATACCTATGAAGGCTATTTATTGATATAATATAAATATTAAAGTAATTATGTCACAAAAACATTGTTTTCACCAAAATAATGAATTAATTAAAAAATGAGTCTCAAAAAAAATATTTTATTTCATCAGTGTACCCAAATGAAAATTTACACTTGGGGTGACTTATTCTTTCAATGAATTGGGTGTCGGGATTCAGTGAAATAATGCATATAATAATAATTAAATAAATTTTATTTGTAATTTATATTTATAATTAATCCAAAATATAAATCATCCTTTACATAAAAATGTATATAGTGAATGAATCAGCATAGTCTCCTAAACCTAGGAATTGTGAGAGGATTATTTAATATACCGTTTTAATAAAATCAATGATGGATCATGGATAGGAAATCAGTGTGATAATCAGAGGATGTGGATCTCTCCATCAGCTCACATGAACAGTTTCCATTCATCAGTGATTAATCCAAACCTATGGAAAGTTCTTTTTTCACTTTTTAATCATATTTTTATTGTACCATGATGAATATAATGCAATTCCTCTTAATCATTTATTCATCTGGTGAATTTTTTTCAGGTGTGGGATCATCTTCCTAGGATACGGTGGTTGATGATATTTGAATCCAGCTTTTTGGTTTCTTGTTTATAATTCTAAAAGAAATGAATTTATTCTATCCTAATAAACATCTAAGGTTGGTTAATATTGTTATTTTTTGTTTATATATTCCACAATTATTAGGATATTAAAAATTAATATTCCCAACAACAGATGGATGATCATCCCAAGGTAATTATTTTTATCAATGGATAATCAATGAAGGTATAGGTTCATGGTTAATGGACTGATCAATGTGTAATGAAAATTATTGATGAAAAAAGATGGATTTGGATTAGATTAATGTTTTCCCATTTCATGTTTTTTTGTGTAACAAGTTCTTGGTGCTTTGGAGTTAATTAATTATAAGATTGTATGAAAAAAATATTTCTACGTGCATTATTAAGGTTTGGTCAACCCAGATCATCTACGTTAGATTAAGATTGGTGGATGGATCTATAATTGCAGCATGAGTGGAATAAAGATGATGTATCATGATTTGATGAACAACCTATACTATGCAATGTGTATTATGAAGAAATCATTTTTTACAGTATGATATATCAATGTTTTGGGTTACATGTATGGGGGAAATATCACACACTATGTGACACATGTCCCACACTATATGACATGAGGATATAAGATTATAATGTAACCATTTGTTATATGATATTGAACATAGATATTCCAACATGCATTACCATAGTTCATAGGCATTACCCTTTATACAGACATGGACAATTACACAGGAATGAGCACTGATCACACTAATAGTCTAATGTACATAGTCTGAGGATAGAGTACCATGAATTTAGTGGGCTACACAATATCAATGTCAACCCAACAAATACAATTCAGGAATCCAAAAAAAGGAAAGACCATATATATGGGGAACTATATTCTCTACGATACAGCAAGAAAGAAGTTGACCCACATTAGAAAAACAATTTCACGTACATTAAGTACAAACCAATTAAATTCTCCAAAGAATTTTTAGGCCATCTGATTTTTTAGAATAGTCCAATTTTAATTTGATTTGTTTTATTGGTTCACCCCAAGGAGGGTTCATGAAGAAATTAAATAAAATGAATAGAATGTTATCCCTTGTGGGGGATTATTCTTGGATACGGTTCAGAAATAAATAATTCTAACCTAAGGTGTGATCTTCTATCATTACATCAACTTCACTAGGCAGGGTATTATGAATCATTGTGGAAGACATATAATGGTGTATGTTACATTACAAAGTGGGGAATTTGATTTATGGTTTCTTATTATGAATATACTTGAGGTGATATCCTCTAACTATGTATATTGAACATTATAGTTTCAATGGGTACATCATCATGGAATGGCTCAATGAGAATGATTTCTCATATGAGGACAATCAATAATATCATGGATCATGGAGTGAGTTACCATATATATGAAATAACATGAATAATAAATATGATTACAAGGATTTAGGTATCTATTAATCTTATTTGATACATTATGTCTATCAATTATGTATTTATTATTTCTGTGTCTCATATTCTTAGAGATATAATTTTACATTGACAAGCTGGGTACATCCTTGATACTTTTTACCCTGTTATTTTAGGGTGTCCCACCATATATTATTATACTATATGTTACATGGTCTCTTTCCACACATATCGTGTCATATACATAAACAAACCATTTTACGGATTACTAGGTGGACATAGACTAGGTTGAACATATTTGATCCAACTAGACCAGGATTGATACAGCAAGATTCATTTAACAATTGTACCCTACATTTTAATGGTTGGACACTTTTCTGTATTTTGATGGATTTTATATGGTTATTTAATCATTATTGTTATTTTTTATACACTGATGTTGAATAAATTTAATGCATGAGTTATGTTTTTTATCCTTTTTTAATATATGGTTATTTGTGTTTGAGAATGAGTGTGTAGGTACATATTATATGAACTCCCCAGGTGTTATATTTATACTCAGTTCTTGTTTTCATCTCATGATCTAATATAGGTGGTATTGAGGTGTAACATTCAGATTAAAACTATTGTCTAGGTCATTGGTGTGTTGGTTCATGAAAGTGTAAAATATGTCTAGTGATCATCATAAAACCAATGATTTGATATATTCTTGTGATGAGTATATTTGGGAAATAGGTAAAAAATATAAAATATTTGGAGATTGGATTTCAATCAATGTACTCAGGTGTTATTTTTTTGGTCAGTTTATCTATTTACTAGTTCATTAAAATCCTGAATGTTGACATGATACATGTAGGAATTGGTTACAAGGAATACATTGGTACATGAATTATTTGAGAAATGATTTTGTTTCCATTACCTTATTAATTCATCTCCCCATATACATTCATTAATCATGGATGATCAGTATTATTTGATTAATCCTCCATGATGAATAAAAAAAATATTATATATGAGGATCACATTGATAATCTTCATGGTGATGAGAAATCGTTATAGGGCCCTATATAGTAGGTGATACCTATTGGTGGTATTCAGATCCTACAACCACACATTGATAAGAAGGTTGCAACAATATTATTATCCAATGATGTTAATAGAATAAGTGAACATTATGTGTTACCAATGTAGAAAACAAAAATCTATCAGTTTCATCAATAACCCAAAGATTTTATAGACTATATAGAGGAATTTATATCAGTTTTCATCTTTATGGGGACACCTCTCGATTAGATGGTGGTCCTTGGGAAGAGTATTCTACTTCTCTCTATTATGATATTGTGGGGCCTGGTAACTAAAACATGCATATATATTATACTCTCCATGATGTAGTTAAATAATATATATATATAGTGATAATTTAGATCAATCCATTTTTTAAGAAGTGTGTATCCATACGCATTCACATCTTTAGTAGGGAAGCATTTCCATGGAAGAGTTTTCATAGTGTTTCACCAACATGTCATGATACAGTATGGATATGGATTGAGATCCATTATTCCATGCATGGAACTTCATTTAATGAATTATATAATATTTTAGGGATAGAATGACATCTCTATTCAATAATACATATGTGGGAGTAATTGTGTGGCATATGGTGGTGAAGATCCTTCTGGTCGAGAAGATAGAGATATTTGTTGCTTGTAATGTAAATATATGAGATGAGACTTCAAAAATGGGATGATGACTATAGAAATAGAGATGATATCATGCAAAAATATATTGGATATGGAATCATAGGAAAATTTCTATGATTTATGGATCATAGGATGGTTATATTCATCATAGAGTGATGCATCATTTCTCATGTAAGGCTTGGGGATATCTCGTGTGAGATTTTACTACCTACCATGAAACTGAAATATATGGTAGATGGAATATATAGGAAGAAAAAATGGTATGTGTTGAGATATATTCATGGAATAATACATGGAAGAGTATATATAATATCACAACATGTGTCATATGGTTCAACCTTTTTCAAACACCACTGCAATGTGGGCCATGGAAGGTGTAGGATGTTGGTGATCTGTGAAGATGATAACTCTAGGGAGTTGAGGCCATTTACATAGTATATCATGATAATATTAGATGATTAATTTTTTTATTCTATACTTTATTTAAAATATTAGTATTAATTATTTTGAGTGACTCTTTTCATACAACTATTATTGTTTAGGACATTGATATTTTAGTTAGTCCCACTGCTAGACTATTGCGCTTGGATAGTCCTACAAGATGGGATTTATTAAACACACACATCGTCCAATTGTGTGAAATAATTATTAGTGGGTTGTTATTTTTATAGGATTTATTTATGTAGTGATGATGAAATATGACATCATTATAGGTATAGACTGAATATCTACATTTCATGCACATATTTAGTTTTTCAAGTTGATGATACGGTGTGTCCATAATGATGAAATGAGGATTTCATTAATGGATGATAATGGAACCCATTAAGAACAATGTGGGATCATATTTATAAGGATTGTAAAAATTTCTCATCAAATGGATTGCAATACACTCATATTGGATTATGTTATATACATTCATCTTTTTGTAGTGGGTGGAGGGGGAGTTTTAAGATTTCATTCTATATGACATATTGGGCTTACTTCGACATTGATAAAATAAATATTCATATAAATACAACATATATCCCCCCGAGATAATTTTTCTACAATATCAGCTGCCTCTAATAGAGAATCATGAGCTGAATGTGTAGTAATAAAAAATTCAAAGGACTGTCTTAACTATACCGAGTGATGAATTATGAGAATCCCCGATGTTTTTCTCTAAAAAACAATGAGACATTCAGTTTATGTTTCTATTTTTATTGTCTAAACAAGGTTACAATGAGGGAAAATTCCCCAATATTTAGGTTATATATACTATTAGACCAGTAAAAATGTGTGTGAAAGTTTTTATTGATTGTCTCCAACTCTTACTATCTACAACACTTAGTTAAATATTAGTATATTTAAAACAATACATTAAAATGTATCTATATTCACTAAATGTACATAGTTATAAATTTTGTCTTTATGAATACCTAAGGATTGTTCAACAGACTAAGGAACCATAACATTTATAGTTTCTTGGACCAGTATGTAGTGGTGTTTATCAATGACATCCTAGATTACATGGTGTATGTGTATGGGCACACAATACACATGAGGATACTCATGGATGTAGTCAAAGAGAATATAAATTATTGGATGCTAGAAGAGGGTATTAATAGATTTAAGAGGTCCTATATCAAGGAAATTTCATCCTAGCTGATGGTTTAGTAGTGAACCCAGACAAGGCCGATGCAGTTTTGTATTAGGAGAAAAATATGAGCATGAAAAAGTTTTGGAGCCTCCTTGGGTTTCCTTAATACTATAGTAGATTAATACATTAATTATATACAATATTGGTGACCAAGAATACTTTCATATTAAATGAAAAACAATATATTTTTATAGAGAGGTTTCAATAGTCTTTTCCTTGGATTCATATGGGGCTAAATGAATTGCCGTATAGATATTTCCAAAGGAGGTTTTGTTATGATATATTGTAGATTGATGCCTCCATGAATGGTCTTGTAAGTGTTGTGATGTTATGAAATATGGTTATTTACAATGGTTAATGAATTTTTTTACCTCCTAAGAATAAATATGAAAACCATGATCAAGTGATGGACGAAGTAAAATTCTCCCAGAGGTTATTATGATACTAATTTATGCGTCTGAATTATACCTTCTATTCTGAACACCGGAGTCACATGTATATCTTATCATAAAATGATACAAAATTTATGCTGAGTGAGTGGTTATAGTTTATATTTTATTATGTATTTGATATAGGTTACACACCCCGTAAGGGGAAATTGGTTGTAGATTCTATAAATCAGAGATTTCATTCGTAGTTGTTTGCTAGAGAATTTGAGATTTCAGCTTTGTTTGATTTTTTTTGTAATTTATGAGAATAGTATAAAGTACTTATAGTTTATGGTTTTTACATAACTACTTTTCAAACATTTTATGGTGGCTCGTAGCGGAGATACCTATTTTGAAGGATCAAATTTTTAAATATTCAATGGATGTTCTACAGATGGATTTTATGAATATAGTTATCACATCATCCTTTTTAATAGAACGATGACGATACCATAAAATTTCTTGAGGGGTTATGAATGAGTTTCATAATCCACCATTTTTGATGAATTCATATGATGAAAATATGTAACAAGGCCTTCAACACATATTATGGAAGCCAAGAATGAAGAAGTGTGGGGTAGATTTTGAATCTCAGGGACTCACTTGTCAGTAGGGGAAGGCTGAGAACAATGTTTCAATATGTTTAGATCAGACCTATTAATATCTACAATGTATTTTGGATTCAATAAGTAAATAATTCATAATAATATAAACATAATCATCAATAGGGCATGATTTCTTCTTGGTGATCATATTCAGACACAAGATGTTGTCCCATATCCTAACTATTTGTGAGAATAGTTATATAGAGATCTTGTGATTCCTTTATGTAATGGACATAATCCAAATTAAAAAATATACCATAATTATAGTTTATCAACAAGATTATTTCCTCACCTCTTGATTTTGGTGAAGATTCCAAGAGTCCTTTGTGAATCAGATATGTTTGATCATTGTGTTTAAAAAATATACTGATCTCTTGAATGAGTAGACCATTTGGGTTCTAGAGTACATGTTAAGAGACTTCAAGATGGACTGTGGACATATTTTTAAAGATCAATTACCCATGATGGTGTTTTCTAAACAAAATAGTTACCATTACAACATCAGTATGACGTCATTAGATTCCCTATATAGGATACCCTACCCGTCTCTATAATATTGTTCTAATGAGGGGAGTTAGTATTCATGGCCAAGAGATGGTGAGGGAATTGATAGATAATTTTTATGTAATCAAATAGAATATAAGGAATACCTATAGAGGTCATATTTCATATGCAGGCTGATGAAGGAAACATTTGGCATTTTTAGAGGGAGACCATGTGTTCTTGATGGGATTAGCTCAATGTGAAATGTTGACATTTTTCTATTCTGACATGTTATCTCATAAATTTTTTAGTACAATTCATATAAAATTTTTAGATGGTGAAATAACATACACATGGGAGTACTAATATTGTTATATTAGGTACATGATCTAATCCAAGGGTCCAAACTGAGGTTGTATGTGATTGACTAGTCAAATGAAAAACGTTTTCTATAGATATAAAATTATGATAGATCTATATAAGTAGAATACCTATTATAGATCATGGGTCAATAGGGGAATATCCTCCATGTGTGAGTTATTCAAATTGTTCATTTCAAGTGGATGCATTAGAATCATTAAGAAAGAACACATGAATATGAGAACCAGATTTCATCCAAGAAGACATATTATTTTGAGTTATATTATATCTTATTAAGATGAAAAGATATGAGGTGGGGAGAAAGAAACAACTATTATTTGTCATTTTAGTGATTTATAATATATCAAATAATATATTTAGTTATATGAATTGAGTTTCACTAGCATTCCATGTAATATAGAAGCACATTATTGATATAGAAAACATATTAAAGAATGTATATCATGATGTTTTTGATTTATTAAATATAGTAGAAAATAAGGAATGACGTCTCGTATTAGAAATATGATATTTAAAATTAATTTGGATCATTAGTTTTATCCAAGGTTTGGTATAATGTTTGTGTTCATCGATTATTCAAGATAATCGTCAATGATGGAGGAATTAGTTATATAAATTATTTATTTTTTTACATCTAATAACAACCTAAACCCTCATATATATTGAACATATTATAAAAAATACCTGACATTATAAAAATAAATATATAGATTTAGATATTTAAACATAGAAGATTATTTATAGATTATCATTCACAAATCTCCTATTCGGAATCCGGGTGCCAATCATATATTTTTTATCATGCCATTGATTGTAGAATGTGCACATCCTTATTTATTGGTCGATACAAAATCATGGTATGGTGGTTTTTTATCAATGGTTTAATCCTATTTGTTATCCAATAATGAATTTGAATAAATTAAACTAACAGCTTGATTCACGGGTCAATCGGGTTTTAATGTTTGGGTTTATTTTAATCAGATTTTGTGGTTGATGAAATTTGATTATTTCTTCTTTGTTATTTATTATTAAATTTAGTTTAACCAAATTAAATATAATAAGATTGATGGATTATGTCCATTCCTCTTGTCCTCTTTGTGAAATCTTTCCCCCCATAATTGTACATATATAATTTTTATTCTATTCGGATGATGGTGCAATCAATACCCAATATAATATTGTTCCACAATTATTATGTGATATATGATGTGATGTTGATGTGATAAATTTTTTTAATGTTCATATGTTGATTAACATTATAAAATTTATTCCATATTTTCTGTTTTGGAATGCCTTTACAACATCATGCAATTTGAGTTGATTCATGAGTATATTGATTTTCAGAATCCATCTACTAACTATGAAAAGTTTTGGAAAACCAAAATCAATGATTTATAGGAATTAGTTGTGTTAAATTAATATAAGATTTTTGAGATGAAGATTAAGGTTGTTTATGAATATATTCATAATATCAATACATTGAACTTGTAGTTAGAATAACTCACAATGTGTCATACACACTTGTAGTGATATGGTTTTTGTGTAGTGAAGAATATCTGACACCATGTTGCAGATGTCACAAGCATTGTCACATAAGGCTAGATTTATGATATGTAATCGAAGTGTACATGGGTAAGAGCATAGATAGGACCTCAAATAGGAAAAAATTATATGAGCTTGACATGGTATGTGTACAAGACCATGTATGCGGGCATGACCAGAATACACAATCATGACCTGCCGTAAATGGGAACAGATAGAAATAGACGTTTTAATGATTGAATTATGTTATGTGTTCCAAGCGTACATCTATATTTCATTTTTCACAAAATATTATTCCATGTATATTGAAAAATACATTGCATATGAGGTTAGATGGAAGGGGTAGACCCGAGGATGAAATGACACACCGTGTACTCCAATACATGTCATGTACATTCTATAGGAATGACAGAGGCCCATTGGATCATCAGATTGGAAACATTTATGTTTGTTATTCTCCCTTAGTTAATCCCCATTAATATACTAAGATACGTTAAGTTTCAATAATATATTTTTTTCACTTATATTGGATTTTGGATGGATTGATTTTGGGAAACCCTCTACATGACTTGTGGTGTGATCGTTAATCATTTCATCATCATTATGAAGTGCGGTTTGAGGAATCACAATGAGAATTGTAAAAGAGAGTATGATACACTATTTTTAAGGTTATTTTGGGTAGGTTATGTTATACCCCATAGGCAATCGGTGAGATCCCCTATATATATATCAATGTTTTAGAGTTCTAGTATGTACGTTTTCATGGAAACATCTAGTGGTCATGATCACATGAATGAGTTCTATTAGTGATAGAATGGATAATACCGTGATTTATCCTATAAAATAATTGAATTAAATAATCATTTAGAATCATAGGACGGATTTTTTTTCTTCTTTGATACTTTTCCCCATATTGATAATATCTAAATTTTTATTATTGTGAAGTCTAATATTTTGATTTACACATCATCAAGGTGATGAGATATATACTTTCATACATCATTATTATTGTTTATTTTTTTGATTCCTACTGGTTATGGTAATAATATCCCCTTATTGGGATCATATAACACATGTTTTGTATTATTATTATATAATAGAAATTGATTATGTTCATTGAGAACCAGGACCATATGGTTAATAAATTATTTAGAGAGTTTTTGGATTCTACAAGTTGTTTCATTTTACAAAATTCCCATAATTAAAAATGTTTGGGAACATTTATTGTTTTATGTTATATTTTACATTACCCATTACAATATCCAATAATTTTATTATAAATTGATTAGGGAATGTTTTAATTTATTATTCATTTTTTAATTTTATCAAAATTACTTTATTATATCTGTATTTGGAGTTGTGTTTCTGTGGAAAATTAATTAAGACAATGTATCTCATGGGTGATATATGACTATATAGAACTTTTTACCCACCCAAGTCCTATTTGAGTATATCATGGTTTATCAAAATGGTATTACAATCATCCAGTAATACCCCGATGGGTTAGGTTGTGATATTAAATTATTGACTCAATTTTATTAAATTTTAATATCTTTTAACTAGTTTTTTATTCATTGAAATAAAACCAAAAATAGAATTGATAGATTGTGTGTTAATACAGGTCCAAAATTCATCCATTATCATTTTATATTATTTCTGAAAAATATGATATTATTTACTTATAAATAACATTTAACAAATTTTTTTACATAAATAAAAAAATCATTTTCAACCACAATAGGAAAACCACAAGTCAGATTATCATGTTTTCAATTCCTATGTGAAAAAATTAAATATTAATCATTTTTTAATTATTTTATAATAGTAAATCATCATTTTATTCGTATTAAACATTTCATATATGATTATAATGACATTAAAATATAATAAAATATTATCTCATCCATTTTGAACCCACAACACATCATATTGGCATGTGTCATAATTAATATGGTGTCCCTTATTTGAATAAACGGTTACATGAATGGTAATTCCACTTCATAAACTTGATTTTTTAAAAATTATATGCCACATAATTGTTTCATTCCTAAATCAATAAAAACACAATTTTTTCATTATGTGAAAAATGAAATTTTAGCTTGAAGTGAATTATGATGGAATTTTTAAAAAAATAAATGATGGTGGTATTCCTAATAATTAACATTACACTTGTATAATTGGTTTATTTTGAACCATTGAAAAAATTTATTGATGATGTGTCATAAGATCATGTTGTAACACTAAGAGGGGCTGAATTAGGTTTGATAAATTTAACGGAATTCTATTTATCCATTTAATTCAATCCTCCATCTCTTGTAATGATGAGTGAATCACACAAGTAATAAAAAATATAAATGCAACACAACACATAGTATAATGAAATGGTTTGGCACTAAAACCTACATTCATTATATATTGGTTAAACAACCCATAATTGATTATCAACTATAATCATTTTATCTATTACAATGTTTTAGGTATGAACTTTTTTTTAATCCTTGTAATCAATCCTCCAATTGATTATAGTTATACCCCCTGTAATTCAACTCTTCTACCTTGGTAGGTTTTCCCCCACAACCATTCGATTGGATAAAACCTATAGTTCAATCACTCCACTCTTTTGCAATAGATTACACTCCCAGTAACAAGATCCAAATTCCTAAAAGTTTTGATAAACTCATATGATGATCACATTATCTTCCTCCACGATCTTGATAGATAAAACCTAATAATGTATGAATTATCATTACTTTTCACTGATGATTATCATGGTTATATAATTCTAAACAATTAATAAGATAATATGGTTCAATACAAAGATGATTTAGAAAAAATAATTTCTTTTAATGAAGACCCAACCTTAATAAGCACTAAAAACTAAGATACACAAATTTTTTGAATCACATATTGAATAACTACTTAGGATTTAGTCTCAAACTCTTCACACTAATTATGGAATCTACAATGTACATGAACTTTTCAGTCATCATGAATGTATTTATAACTATTTTGGGTCTTGTCGGCTTGTTTCAACAACATTTATTTGGCATGTTTGTATTTAGTTAATGTACACCATGAAAGTACTTCATTCACAAATATTATCTTACCAATTTTTTATCATTCTAAAATCCTTCATTCACAAATATTATGAACTTTATTTTTATCGAAACATTAAAACACGGCTTGGTTTTCACAACCCTTGCTCAAACCAAATATATTTCATTAATAATATGCATGTTTATAATGTAGTTTCAAATGAATAATGCATCGCACATGTATCATACATTCTTCCCCTTTGCAAAACTAGTATGAAAACATACACACTATCCACACATCTTGTGAGCATACCTTCATACACTTCTCCTTCTCAAAACGGGCATGTAAGTCAATTTTCTTCTTCACGAAATCCAACTATCTTCATATACAAAAATGTAATACTGAAGCCTAGTATTATTATTCAATGATGAAACCCGAATTAATATAAAATTCTTATGCAGAAAATTTGTTCTTCATGAAGTTTAAGGGTATATGATATATACTATCTTCATCATGAAAGGATTCAATGAGATTCAAAACAAGGGTTCTTGATTGATCTCATAATACTATATACCAAAATGATTCACTGAAACATGTATCCTCCTATAGTGCCACAAGTATTAAATTCACAGTTCATGTAAACGCAAACTTCTAGTTTTTTTTCATGAAAACATATATTGTGCAAATACCATCGTAGTTCAGATAGATTTATGAAACTCTACATGACTAAAAAGTGGAAAACTCTCAAACTCTATATTAGTATAATTGAGCATCTCTCTTGATATTTATTAGAAATGAACATCATCTTAGACTCTTCTAGAATCAACAACACATATCCTAATGTTGAATTGTCAGTAATTGTAATAGTGGTTTTAGTTGATGTTGCAGCAAAGCTTCATTGTCTATAAGCTTCTTGAATAAATATTTTGAAGAATATGGTGTCTTTACCTATGACTTATCGGGATATATAGGTGAATCTGATTAAACAATATTATTTCATTCGATTTTTTTAAAAAAAATTATAAATTATATCATCATTCTAGACATGTCCTCAAAACAAATCCTTCAACAGTGATGCATTATGTGTTAAAAAATTGAATTCGACACCAAAACCACATTTCTCCAAGCTCTCCATTTTAATAAAAATCAAGATTAACTTAGTTAAAAAGTATCTTACTCTTCATATTGTATCACCTCATACTAGTTAAATGTGGTTTTTCTTTTCTTCCCACCAATGCTACCTTCCTACAACACAGAGTGGCACTACCCCACCGCTCTACCTCGCATTGGCATGCCTAGGATCACCCTAGCTACCCATATACTGGTTGGATTATGTTGCGCTTAGCCTCTCACATATATGTGTGCTGCACACCTAGCGGGATGTGTGGTATTGATTGTCCAGGAAGATCAAATGTTTAGTAATTATTTAGGACATGTGTTCACAAAATCTCCCATGAAAATCAGAGTCAATCATTATAATAATAAGACACCACTGACCTAAAAAACACCTTATAAATAATAGACAAACAATTAATTGTTGTAATCAAAATTTGAAACATCAATAGCCAATGAAACATGTTTTATGTAATACATAACATCCCAGAAATCATTTGATTTAAAATCAATGAATTTTCATTTTCTTAATTTATTGACATCATTTCAATCTTTACCAAATCGCTGGACCAAGTCAATCATTCCCATTGGAATTATTTTAAATACCCAATTCACAATAAATTCTATTACATATTCTCCACCTTATTGGAAATAAATTCAAAGTAATAAGCATGGGATACAATTGTCATTATCAAAACTCATATTGTAAAAATATCATCTTTTCTTCTGAAACATAATTTCAGATTTAGTTTTTATAAGGTTGGAATCACAAATTACATAAATCAGATCTAAAATAAATAAACTCAACATCTACATGATAAATTATCATTGTTGAAAACAATAGTGGTAATATTTAACATAAAATATATCATAAATATTTCGTCATGTAATAAAAATCATTGATACCTATTATCAATGGATTTTTAAAAGATTTCATCAATTCTCCTAAATTAATATCATCATACAGATAAGAATCATTCAAGTGAAAGAATATATTTACTTATTTTCCATCAAGTAATTAATCAGCCCATTTTTAACATTGATAATGTTTTTATCATGAAAATTTTAAAATGTAATCAAAAAACAATAAAATATGACTTGCTTTAATTTATATAAATTACGCTTTCCGAAAAATCACCCCTCACCCGAACATGTAATACACATATGTTATTAATTATGATACCAATATATTATGTATGATCATATTTGGTTCACATTAATATGTGCATTCAAAATATCTGCAACAATATTAGCTTTCATCAATCCTCTTCATATAAGACATAATGCCAAAATCAATTCGATGATTGATAACAATTATAAATTGTAATATCCTCTCAAATATATGCTTCCACATCAATTTAATGAATAAAAAATGAATAAAATATATATGAGAATATAGTGGATCTTCAATTATCCTCAGTTAGAGCCATAAGGATTACATTTGCTTCCCAACCTAGAAATGTTATTAGAAGAAAACTATTCTTCATATTTTCTAGAAATTCATTTTCATTTCACTCTCCTTTCCTGATATTTCATGCCACATCTTAACGATCATTAAATATGATCAGTTATTATTTAGTAATGTGATAAATCATTACACCGTGTGTAGACTCCTTCTTTCCAACATTTAATTATAATCATCATTTCTACTCTTAATTAAAAAATGTGTTATGACAAAAAAAATATTAAATTTTTTTCATGAATTTCCAAACATATTGCATGTATCATAAAAAACATGATAATACACCACGTTACGAATTTAAGGTATCTTTTCAAAATAATCATCAGTAATATCAGACACTAAATCATTATTTTTATTTCTCTTCTCAACTGATTCATTCATTGATTTCAGATTTCTTTCATTAGTATGAATGTTCATGATCATTTTACACTTTTCCTGGATGTGACCATTCTTACAAAAATTGATACATCATTTCATTGGTGAGATCTTCGAATCATTATAAAAATATCCCATTATAGTTTTTTAACAATGTTATTCTTCTGTTCATAAACCATGGCTAGCGTATCGTTTTATTCTTTACTCTTCGACATTTTATTTTTTAGTATTAATTCATATCGTCCAATGATTATTGAATTATTAGTGCATTCCATTAATCCTTATAATAGTGACCACATATATTGTAATAATCATATAAAATTTCAATTTAATCAATATGTTTTTTTTATAAAATTATTGATTTTTTATAAATTATTCATCTATTTTGTAGGATTGAAATTTTCTTCAGCATTGCTCCCCATAAATTCAAGAATTTATTAATTTTGATAAAATAAAAAATTTCATGAAGAATTAATTTCATGATTCCTAATCATCCAAAAGATCCAATAGTATTAAATGAATCATAATATATTCTTATTTTACACATAATTCCTATCATTATCATTTTTACGCTTTTGGGTAGCACAATTAAATTTTTTTTCTTACTTTGGGGAACAAGAATTTAGAAACATATTCACATAAATTTTTTAAGATGTAGTGGATTCATGAGTAATTTTCTCCAACCTTGTTTTTACATATTTAAATGATGAATCTATATGCACCAAAATGACCATAATATTACATGTAGATTTAATAGAATAATAATTTACCTTCATCAATGAGACAACATAGGATTCAGCATGAGTTAATCTCAACATCTTCTTTCCCCTAGTTTGATTATTCTTATAAATAGGACTCTTAATATATGAATCCTTTTCAATACCTCTTTTCTCAATAACATGGGAAGTTTTATATTGTTTCTATTACAAATATCAATGTTTCATTTCAAGTTCACATTAGTATATGTTGAGATAAATGGTCAAATAATAAATAGTTTTCATTCATTTTACCCACCGAAACATCATATTTTTATCTCATCTTCATGAATATTATATTTCTTTTGTATCTAATTTTTGGGATCTTTGATTCTTTATACATTATCAAATACTTGACAATCTTTTTCATTCATAGATACATTGTGCAAATTATCATGTGCAAAAATAACTAGTATAAAAAAACATCAAAATCTATATTCTAAAAAATTACTTTCTAATTACTCTGTTTATCGATTATGTTTTCATTTAAAATATATATCATTTCTTCCTTTTCTTTCACTATCCAAGTGCGATTGTTGGAAATTCCATCCATTTAAGGTAATGTTTCTTCCGTAGAATCTGTTTCATCTTCTAGTTGTAATTATTTATTGAAATTTTATGTGAAAACATTTGATCACACATATGACCTCTTACTTGGGAGGTTTATTTAGTCATTTTCTGATATCACAAATTATCATATCATTATCAAATTATAAAATTTATTCATAAACTCATTTCATTGATAAAATTAAAATTTGATTTCATTATAATTCCAGTTGATTATCATTCATATTTTATTCTTTATTAGCTTATGTGGCACTATTTTAATCTCGTTTTCTATGATTTGTCTGAATCTTAACAATTTATAACATCAAGAATAGAGATAAGAGTTTTTGTCTGAGGTTCTTCTGATGTTTATCCAAACTCAAATACACAGTTAACTTACTTCTGATATAAACCATTAAACATGTTTAGTTGATTAAAACTGATGTAACATATCCTCTGAAAACAGTTAAAGTGTCTTAGAAACATGCATTCCCTGTAAGAGGGGGTGAATCATGAATTTCCAGTTTTAATGAATTATTTTTAAACATTTAATTAAAATCTCTTCCACCTTTTATGTTGATTATATCAATCACGTAATGAAAAAAGTAAATGAAACACAAGACATATTATTTTTACCAGGATCAGTATTACTACCTTTATCCTTATCAGGTTTGTTAGACCGCCCAACATGGATTATCCTTTATAATAATTTTATCAATTAATATGGTTCATGCTGCAAATTGTGATACAACTAAATTATTGATCATTGATTTGATTCTGGTTATTTAGTACCAACTATCCCATTTGGATACCATTGTTGGTTAGACCCCCCAATAATTAGACTTGTTAGACCCCCTGATCTCAATCATGAACCTCTTCAACAAATGGTTTGACCTACCACATACAAGCACCAACTTCATAAATGATATGATCCACAGATGTGATGGAAAATTGAATATCCTACACAATAATTTTATATCAAACCAACTAATTTAGAACATGGATTTTTTTCACTAAGGATGGACATTATCAAATAATTATGAACATTGAATATGATCGTATACATTGAAAAAATACACTCATGAAAATATTCTTTCTTCTACTGAATACTCGACCTCCCTAATCATATACAATTTTTGAATAGAGGTTATTTCAGACACTATTAGAAGAACTACTCTGGATTCAATCTCAATCACATCATACATAATATGAAATCTATATTGTATATGATCCTCCGAATTTCATGCATTTATTTATAACACTCCATTTTCTTCTCCACATGTGACAACAAAAATTCTAATACATGTAGGTATTTATTTTTTTCTCACCATGAAATACAATATTCACTGACATCGGCACATCACATTGCCTCAAATTTTTTTTTTCAAGAACACAATGTCCACTATTTGATAGTAAATTTATGTGTATGTATGGAGGAATGAATATACTATAAATTGAATTAAAAATTTTAAACACCTAGGAAATCATTCAAACACCAATGTTGTGAACATTTTTTTTCATTAAACCCTTAACAAAAACAAGTTGTTTTGTTTCCACACATAATAATCAAACCTTGAATTTTTTCTGAATTCAATACATGGTATATAGTATCTGCATGTACATAATGAATTTAATATTTATTATACATTGTTACCCTTCATTAAACTAGTATTAAAACATAGACACCTTCCACACTTCTTGTGAACATAAAATAAGACACTTTTCTTTCGTGCACAAAGAATGTACAACACTTTTTGTCTTCACGCAATCCCGTTATCATCAAGTGAACAAATGAAACACTAACAACACAATCTTATTCTTGAAAGAAAAAATGAATGGATATAAATTATTTTTTAATCAATGTTTTCATTCATATAGTGTATGTTTATATGATATATATTATATCCTTTATGCAACGATTCACTGACACTCAAAGAATGTGATCATGATCCATCACGTAGACTATGGGGAATCTTAACACCCTATCCCAAAATGATTCGTGGAAAAAAAATCATTGCATAGAACTTTGACTATAAAATTATTAGGTAATATACTCATGACCTTCATGATTTCTTCACAGAAACAATAATTTCATGGAAACCATCATGATTCTTACAGCTTCACAAAACCTAATTTCACTGAAAAATAAACCACATAATATTTAGAGTAGTATAATTAATTGCTTATCTCAGAATTTATTAGAAATAATCATCTTCCGGGACACTTTTAGAATCAATGAGATACATAATTAGTTTCGATCATTGATTGATGTAAATGGATCACGAGTTAAATTTGAAACAGATCATCATTTTGAAAAATTTTCTCAAATGAATCTTGATGTTGAAGAGGAAGTGTCACTCTATGATTTATCAAAAATTTCATGTAACTTAGATCATTCATATCTAATTTTGTCTAATTATTATAAAATTCATTAATAAAATACATGGCCCAAATAATTTTCCAAATAGATCCAATGACATTGATGAATTATATGCTAAAAAAGTCAACCCCACAGTCAGATTTTGTTTCTCCCATATCTTCATTATAATACAAACTGAGAAATTATTAGTTCAATAATTTCTCATCTTACAACTCTAGTACCAAACTGTAAATGTTAAATGATGGTGTGCGTATACACC
The DNA here is from genome assembly GCA_963277665.1 of Viscum album. Lineage (NCBI taxonomy): Eukaryota > Viridiplantae > Streptophyta > Magnoliopsida > Santalales > Viscaceae > Viscum > Viscum album. The sequence continues at coordinate 558,149,885 of OY728147.1, read as the reverse complement.
AACCTCTACTGTTGTGCCATCCTGCATAGGGAATCTCTTCTGCTTCTCTTACTCACATAGGCATTCCAATTCACTAATCGTCTACCAATAATCTTGCTAGATTTTTTTTATCTCAAACATCCATATTACTGTTTGATGTTGTCCTAGCTGGCTTGGTAGTATTGGATGACCATGTGCCTCAAATACTATTTAATGACTTTAATTTTTGTTTGTTAAATCGCATCTAGGTCACAGACATTCAACTTATTAATAATGCACCACCAATATAAAAATGAATTATGAAAAATAATCAACCAACTTCTTGATGTAAAAAAATAAAACATAAATAAATAGTGACCATTGTTTTATGAAATACAAAATAGCTATGCAATCATATTATTTAATGTTATTGAATTTTCTTCTTCTATATTAATTGAACATTTTTCAAATTCATCCAATCTCTTGGTGAAATTAATACAATGTTCAAGTAAAATAAATATACACTTTTAGTCATTTCATTAAAACCACAAGTCAGATTGATTTCCTTTTTATTTTTATAAATTAATATTTAGTCAAGAATTTAATTCATGTGATCTAAAGACAACGCTAGGATTAAAAATCGATGTTATCCCTTTTTATTTTTAACTAATTTAATTTAAAAAACTATTCTTCAAATCATTCCAATTAAACCACAAATAATATTTAGATACAAACTCTCTAAACATGTAACTATATAATTAATCATTATTTTCTAATGATTTCATAATAATACAATGATAATTAATTTTTGTATCCTTAATGAAACATTTCAATGGATTATATATATAATAAAAAAACTTTTTATCCATATTAAACACACCTCAAATTGGACAGACATAAATCATTTTGTAAAAAATCATCAATGACTATTCCTATGATTTCAAGAAAATACAGAGTCATTAGATAGGATTTACTCATTAATTCAGGTAATTGAGTTTAAAATTATGAAAATAACTTTCCATTATTATCAAACTGTGGTTGTAATAATTTTTTTCTTATTTTTTTAAGTCAAAAATGATATTATAGTCATCTTCATTTGATTCCTATGAAATTCAAGGTTGTTCGCTGGATTTTTACAATTGAAAACATATTTTAAATGAATTTAAATTTCAATAAAACTTATTTCATTAAAATTTTAGCTACATGAAATGTCATACTCATTTTTGGTCAATTTATAAAATTAAAAAATAAATCAGATATCAGCAACCTATTATTTTAATTAAAATGATATACAGTTTTCATGTTTCTAACACCTATATTTTTTTAATAAGATTTAATAATATTACTATTTTGTCCATAAAAATGATATTTGGTTCTTTTAGAATGATCAAATGTGTGTTATTGTAGTAAATAAACATTTCAAACATGCATTTGAGATTCAATATATAGAAAATGTTCATTGATTGTGAAATCCTATTTCAATCACAATCACGATTTCCAAAATATAAATATCATTAGTTGATTGAGAATTGATATTTAAAAACAATACAATTTGTTCACTCAATAAATGTATATATTATTTTATAAGTTAAATTTTTAATGGTAAGTAACTTTCTATTTACGATTAAGATAGAAAAATTACTAAAATAAATAAACAAATAAATACTTTCAAAAAGAAAAAACAAATATGTAGAAAAATATAATGAAAATAGATCTATATTATACAAAATATATAGAAAAAAATCAAAAAAATTTAAATAAAATAAACCCACATATAAACAAATGCACCCAATATAATTGAAAAAATAATAGAAAAATTATTAAAATCAGTGCTAAAATTTTTAAAAAATTTAATATAAACAAAAAATAGAATATAAATTTTTAATATTTAATCTTAATAAAAAAATAATGAAATACACACACATATATATATATAAATAAGTTAATATATTTAAAAAAGGAAGCCAAAATAAATTAAAAAAGAGTAACACAAACACATAAACTATTAGAATAAAAAAATAGAAAATTTAATATAACATACATAAGTCGAATAAAAAATATAATAATAAGCCATAAAATGAGAAAATTAGATTAAGGTATATCGTGAATAGAAAATTATTAAAATTATATTTCTTAGTAAGAACGTAAAATAAGTTAAAAATAAAAAATTCCTAAAAACTAGAAAATGATTATAGAAGACCCTGAAATCATTAGAAAACATTTATTGATAATTTTTTGAAATATAGGAATATCAGTTTTTTTGATATTATGGGAAGAGATATCAAAATATAATGTTGTTTTATAGGCCATGATTATTTAAAGTATGGGTTTAAATATGTTTATGTGTAAAGTCATTTTTTTGGTAATTCCAACCACAATGCATTTTATAATTATGTGAGGTCTATTAATACATGGAATAGAATAATTATTGATTTATATCTAATGATGTTATGACTATTTGATGTTATTATCAATTTTTTACCCTAAAATGTATGTTTGTTACAAATTTAAATAAATAAATAAATGTTTTTTATCATTTTAGGTAGCCTACCTATCAACATGATGTGGGGTGCAAATCCAAGTGTCAAAAATTAAATAAATGACATTTTTCGATTATTTAATTATCATTTGTGGTATGTTGTAATGTTGTATCCCTTTGATGCACATTTTTTTACTTTTAAATAAAGAATCCCTTTTGGTAATTTAAAATAATCCAAAAGTCGTATTAAAATTTACTCTCTTTATAATTGTAAAAAAATTAAATGGTATACATTTTATGTTGGTATAATGGTGATATGGGATTACTCTATTGTTTATGTTTGGATGAAGAATGATTTTAAAAAACATAATTTAATATAAATGTATATCTTAGCTTTAATATCACAAAAAACATTATATTGGCCTTGGGCCTCACCATATATATCAAAATGTTTTCTAGAAATACATTATGATTCCTCGGTTTTGACTACCTTTAATAAGATTATGTTTCATAATGTCGACATGTGATCACACCGACCAATTCATTTTCCATATTTTTTTACGGTTTGATCTTATAGATAATAAATGACTTCAATATAATTTTAATACATATTCATAGAAATAAATAAAATTTTACTTATTTTGGAATCCATTCTTCAAAAGTAATTTCAATGTATGAAAAATAATTTTTTAATTTGTTCTGATTAAGTATCACAAGAGGTGGGTTAATTGAATACCCAATAAAAATTTCTTTTCAAAATGGATTAAAATATAATAACCATTTAAATTAAAAAATCTGGTAGTTAACTGAAATAGAAGATGGTTATAAATTTAAATATTAAAAAATACAACATAATAGGTTGACTAGTTCTATAATTTATACTATATACTAATAATTATTAATTTTAAATCAATTTACTTATTTAACATACTATTAAAACACTAAAGAACATTATATGTACAGAAATTAATATTTATAATGTTTGAGAAAAAATTACTTTTTAGGTAATATATTCTAAATAATGTAACATAAAACATGTGGTTTTATTTTGAATACAATAGGTTCAATCTCCATATAATAATTCATTCTCTCAACTTAGTGATCACCTACCACCAAGCAGGTGATAATATAATCAGCATATATATTAAAAAATCAATACAATGATAATTTCATAATGATCCAAAAATAATATCATCTATATATATTTGAAATAATTAAAGATCTTTTTGAAATTATATAAAATAAAATATTTGATCATTTGTACATTTTGAAACCACTTTAAAATAAGAAACATGTTGAGCCTATAAAACAAATCTCTCAGGGATTTTTCAAAATGGTATAAATCATATTGGAAATTGAAAACTCTATTAAGAAAATAAGGATTTTTAAAACCAAGGGGTTGTTCAACAAAAAATCTCTAGACTATATAACCCTTTCAGAAATTCAATCTAGAAATCCATTTGATAATGTTTGAAATCTATAAGATCATCATAGGAAAACACAAAACTAATGGATTCATATTTGGAATCTCTTGTAATTATCCTTTCATAATCATTTAATTATTCCAGATTATATCCATGTAAAACTTGTATATCATTGTTTCTATCTATTTGGAAGGATCCATCAAACATGTCTTTAAACAACCTATTAGTTACTATAGTCTTGTTTTACTTGGGTCTATCCACATGTACATATACATTTTTTATTTTTTATTGATGTATCTATTATTATAAATACAATATAAACAATTCATCATTTATTCCATCACTGAAATAATTGGATTCTTGATGATACATGAATTATTTATTTTCAACCTGATTTCTAGGAGAATCTAATTTTTTTTCCATTATCTAGTTCTCTAAGTACATCATCTAATGGATGTTACTTGAAGGTTCTAACATATATTTAAAAATAAGATATGATCACTTGAGAATTTATTACAGGTTCATGATTTTGTTATTACGAACATTTATTAGAACTAGATGAATTTTCAAACTATTTATCACCAGGATTAGTAGGTTTTGAATTGATGTTCTCAAAATATTTACCATCCTCAATGGTTTCGATGGAGGTCTATGCACTAGTGTATGTGTTTTATCAAACATGAAATCAACAGTTTCATCTACATTTTGGGTTCTTTTATTTAAATATATGTAGGATTTTTTAAAAATGATTAAACAAGGAAAATACATTCATCAATTATGGATTTCTTTTCCAAATGATCCTTATTGTTAAAAATAAAAATTTTGAAAAAAAATTCTAATATAACTGACCATTGATTTTTTATTTTTATTTTTATCATAAGGAGAAATATTGAAGATATTTCTAATTAATAATCTATTAATGATTTTGCAGGTAGCATTCACATCCTTTGTAAAAAAAATATAGTAATGTAATACTCGTTTCACAAGGTTTGGGCTATCTCATTATTTGTTATGTTCCTTTTTCCTAAAAATCCATTCATCTGGGGGCCCTAGAAGGAAAAAAGTTTTGAATATATCAATTTTGTGAGAATATTTATTCAATGTCATGATTTTAAAACTCATATACATGGTCATATAATTGGGTATTAATATTAAGTCTATATATATCCCCTAGATATATAGAACACATAGTTAAATATGAATAATATTCATATTCATGATATAAAAAGAACCCCCATGTCTACCTAGAAAAGTAATATACAAATTCATAGACATAATTCTTACAATTTAATTTATAAAATCTTTATGATTTTAATAAATACATTTGAACCAACTCATGAAGATGAAAATATTGCACATCATTCGTTAAATTGAAAATTAATATTGTGAGGTTTCACTTTTGTAAATGGATTTAAAAAATTATCTTATGCAACCTCTATTTTAGGTAGATACTTTAGTATCTATTTCCTAGTAAGCTTCATAAGTGAGTGAATATTGAAATGGACAAGTCAACTATTACAATTTCATGATTCATTCTAAAAGGAACTCATTGAGGAATGTTTTGGAGATATTAATAAATTTAAATTCATAAAATAATAATTTTAATTTCAGAAGGATGAAAAAATAACAAATATTTTGAATAAAAAACCAAATGAATTGTTTTCAAAATTAACATGGTAGATATAAACCCATTATATTGGTATTAAATGTAGGACATACATTAAACCATCAAAAAATAATAGACAATAAGTAAAAATAAAATTTTTGTTAACAATTTTCTGAAGGTGGGTGATTTTTCCTTTAATATTGTCACCAAATGAGACATGACCAACATCGACCATAATATGTATTTTGATGAAAGTATAGTCTCATGTCATATGTATTGAAAATCATTGATCCATGTACGATAGACTCTTATTGAAGGTATTTAAATTGTTATCTAAAAAAATTGAATTTATTCATGGAATGAATTTAGTTCTCAAATTGTACTAGTCGGAGAAGTGTTAGAGATCAAATCAGCCGGAACCCACATTTTTATTACATTTTTGTTATAAATAGTCTAATTTTTCTTTGGAATAATGGAATTGTTATGCACCATAAAAAATATGTAGAAGTAGAACATTTCGGTTTTAAATTAGGATGAAATGTACTAATAATTACACTATTCTATCCTGGTTGATAACCAATACCTGTAAAATATCTGGGAACAAATTTATATCATATAACCAATGTTAGTGTTTCTAAACCATTATTTATTTTTTCAAATTATTTATTTAGGATTCCATTTGAATGATCATGTTCCGTAATCTCTTTCAATCTTTTACCATTAAATTCATTTTAAATAGACAGATTATATTTAATGTTTCTAGATAAATATTGTTTTTTCTTAAGTAAATTTTTTTTTTTATCTTGTTAAATGTATCTTCAATCATAAAATAGTACAAAAAAATTAATTACATTGTCATTTCATTACTATATTATTCATTATATCAATTATCAAAAATATATACATGTTATATAATAGGAACATCAATAACTTCAATCATAATGAACATATTGGATCTGTAAAATTCTTCATTAGAAGGAGAGTCATAATTACTCAATTTTTAATAAGATGAACTCAAAATTTCCATCATTTCTTTCTTCAACATTATTTCCATCTATTCATATATATATTTTAATGCTAAATTTTGACTGTATACCTTGATAAATCATTTCTTTTTCACTCATAGAAGATAAATTCATTGTAATCCTTAATCTAATATTTTGATCATGTTCCTATAGAATAAAACATTACATTATAAATATGATTTTTTATTTTCTATTATGTATATTTAAAAATACAGCCAGATATACTATATGAAAATCACTATTGAGCGGTGACTCATTATCCCATGAAATATATGATCAAATTTCCCCTTTTATATTTATTTACATTCAATAGTTATTATGGAAACATATTTTTTATCTTCTCTTCATCATCTTATCTATTTATCTGTAACTGTACATAAAACATCAGTAGTTTTCCAAAGTACTCTTTGACATGTACCATGTTTATATCATATGACCATCTAACTGGAACAGATGTGCACCTCCATATTTCTTCTAAACATATAATCATTCACATGATCATATAAATGATAGAAAATAGACTTCTAATAAATATCACAGTATTTACAATTTAATAAAACCTATTATATAGGTCAAATATTATTTAACAAGAATTCATCTTAAAATAATCATACATAATAGTGTATGTATTATGTCTCAAGTCCATAAAATTATTTTTTCACTCATGGGAAACCGATACATTATCAAAAATTTCAATGGAAGTTTGGAAGGATGAAATTATATTTTATCCCTAGTATTATAATGAACTGTAAAGGTAATTCATTTCATTACACTTCATATAAAAGTATAACTACATAGAATCATTACATGTACGACTATATCTCATAATTATCATCAATATCTAATCACATTTCCAAACCCATTATCTCTATATGAATTATTATTTTGATATTCCATTCTTATTTATTCTCACCATTTATAATTAGAGGTATGTGGGAAGAATAAATTTTCCAAATTCATTCTTAGCGTTGAGTGTTATTGACAATATGACACTATATGGAAGTGATTCAGTCTCCATGTTTACCCAAATTCATTAATGTTACTGTAAATAACTAGAATTTCCATGTAAATTTTTATTAAATAAATGGAAATATTACGAGTCCATGAAAATTGACGACATGTGATTCCGAGGCCCGGAGTGCCAGGAATGAATTTATTATGCTTTGTTCTTATACGTTCCGTAAACGTTGGAGCATGTTTTTCTATCTTTTGAACCGCTGCTCAGAATTGAAATCTGAGGGCACTACTGAACTCGCAACATCGATATTTTCTTAAAAAGACTTACACCTCGACGACAGAAGGTTGTGGATGAAATTTATTTTTTGGGTTTTTTGTGAAATAATAAAATTTAAATAACATTGTGTAAACATTTTATTTTTTATTTGAAACACCAATGTGAATCTTGTGGAAGAGGGGTCCACAGATTTTTATCCTCCAAATAGATTGCTCGGTGGTGGGGACCACCCGAGCCTAACCGTCTTGTGGATATTATGATGATGGGGACCACTCGTAGAATGAAACTTCTTGAACTCCATAATTATGTGGGGGAGAAACATGTTGAACTCCCCAATTAATGGTTCCAACCCCATTAATTATTTTATGCCAACCCCTCTCTTTATTAATTATTCCAACCACAGTAATTAATTTATCCTTTTCAATTATTGAAAACAAAATAATAGATTGATTAATCTATTATTTTGGAACCATTTTACTTTTGAGTGGAAATTGGAGAAAGCTTCTCCAAAAAATAACACTTCCTCCATGAAGAATGCCAATGAGGAACATATTCGACTTCTTCCTCGGAAGAACATTGCCGATGCAACCAATGTGGGACATCTTCAATGACCGACCTTCTTTTCTCTTCTTCGACAATGAACAATATGTGGTAGGGATGTAATTGTGTATGATTTTTTGCGGGATGTACTAGGGTGATTGATTGTTATTCTTCCCTCTAACATTCTTGATAATTCATGTAAATTCATGAAGGAGTTGAATCGCTTTGTACCAATCTAATCATGGAGGGTGCGGGCCAAACGAACATGGCCCAACCCCTCCATCGTTCTTTTTTTATTCTACTTCGAAATAGATGAAGGCAACAAAGGCAATGGCACTCCTCCAACCGCGCCCTCAGCGTCCCATGGTGCTCCGCCACATGAGGCCCCGCCCCGTCACCACAAGGCACCCATGACCGTCGCCGCTCCATGCCACAATAAGTAGAGCCAGCCCCGCGTCCTCGCAGTGCCTCATCCGAACTGTCCCCACACCCCCCGTGAAACCCCGGTCGAAACGGCCCCACACCCCACGGTGCCCTGGCTGTTCTGGCCATGCGCACCCCATGGGGACCCGGCCTAACATGCCTCGCACCCCCCCACGGGGCACCGGCCATAGCGGTCGGGCACCCTCGAGTGCTCCGGCTGAATCGGCTCCACGCCCCCAACGCGACCATGCCTAACCAACATTGTGCACCCCATGGCACCTCGGCCGAACCGTCCCCGCGCCCTCACGGAACCCTTGTAGCCAAGCCACCCCGCGACACCTGAAGGCATTGCGGCACGTAGCAGCCCTCAAATCCTACCGGACCTCCCAGCAGACCGGGCCAAATCGCCGGTTGGGCCTGACCAATCGGATCAGGCTGGGACGACCTCAATCGGGTCGACCCATACTAGGTCATGTCGGGTCGGTTCGACTGTGTCAGACCGAACTCGGGCCCACTATAACCCATTTACGCTCCTTCGGGCATATCATTGGCACAAGATGTTTGTTTGACAAACCATCAGCAGCACTGAAAATCATAGAGCAAGATGGTCCCATTGATTATAATGCACTAGATTTTTGGTTTGAGATATGAAACAATCACGTTGGATTGAGAAAAGATCCAACTAGGCCCCCAGGACTAAAAGAATAATAACTCACAGACCGTGAATCTGAGTGATGTGTCGTCTATTGCGTTGAGGCACCTCTGACATGGAAGACATTTGAGATAAATCTTCCTGGGACTTCATGACATCTGGAGTATCGACCAGTAGCTTCTGTAGTGGATCCTCTAGGAGATGAGTGAACATATTGCGGAGACCTAGTAACAGGCTAAGACATGACGACAGTTGATCGTTTCGAATCAGAGTGACTCGACTAGCCCAGTAGGGAGCACCTTGGTGTCGCGGAATACCCGCATTAGGGAGATCCTTGGTGTTGTGGCAGACCCACTATACTCGACAAGACAAGAACCACAACATGATATAATGGGGAGTCCCTTGTTGACTTGGTGGACCTATGGTGGGTAGCACCTTGGTGACGGGGAAGACCCACGATACTCGTTGGGAGGAGTACCTCAGTAGTCTAAGGATCGCATGAAGTGCCATGGTGTTGCGATGTGCCAACTATACTCGATAGAAGAGGAGTACTCTAGTAGCTGAGGTTTCAATAATGTGACTGGGGATGTTAATTAATACTACCCCTTGAAGAAAATCCATGTATGAGATGAGTCATTTTCTCAGTGTTTTCCTCATAATTGAGATGGATGAATTGATAACTTATTTATATATATTGGAATAAACTTATGTAACAATATCTGTTGATTTCACATTTTTTGGTTTATTATTGATGAATTTTGTGGGACCTAGAGGGTCTCAGGGTCCCTTCTGAATATCGTTATACTCACACCTACACGGGCTATGCCCTCTCCTTATTTTTTGGATGTAGATGAAAGACAACGCTGATTGAGGCCGAGAGTACCAGGAATGGATGGTACCTAGATGTAGACCATATGACGAATTGGTTAACAAAGGAGACAGACAGACGATAAGTGCTGAGAAGGCGATCTTTACCTACCCATCAGGTAGGAATCTCAAAGGACGACCCGTCATCTGACATTATCTTTTCATCAAATGCTTTTAATCACAGTTTTACTTGTATTTTCCAGTTGGTCTTGTATTCTGGACCCTTATTCTTTCATCACTCTTGTGTTATAATGTTTATTGGCTATTTCGTATCCAGTTGTGTGCTTGATTGTGCGTGGGATTACAGGTTGTAATGAAAATTCCTTCCCATTATTAAGGAATTACATCTTTTTTAGTAGTCACTAGCCCCTAGCATATTGAAGTTTGGATTGAGGTAGTCGCAGCACGGGCCCCAAGGGACGGGTCATGACAAATTGGTATCAGAGGAGTTGGTTCTACCGCAGAACATATGACTCTAAAATTTTCTATGAAGCAATAGTGTTATGTGTAGTTAGTGTGGTTATCAGTTAATGGAATCCAGTGTTGTTGCAGTGGTAGAAGTATCAACACACCAGGACTCTGACTTCTAATTTCTGACATATTGTACAAAAACACAGATTGCGTGTGTGTATTCAAAGGTTTTCATTAAGTTAGCTCACTAGGTCAGCTCACCAGGTATAAAATTATAACTATACTACACCTGTTTATTTTCAGGATGCCTCCACGCAGACAACCATCTAGAGTTCTAAGAGTTGTGTGCACTGATAGCCCACCAAGCGACGAGGCCTTGTTGCAGGGCCCTATTACAGTAGATGCACGAATGGAGGCACTGAAGGTAACATTACCCATTGGGCCACTAATGCCACCAGCTACAATAATAGAGAGTGCACGTCACTTGAGCACATTGCATGAGTTCCAGCACCAGAGTCCACCCAGTTTCAGGGGAGAGACAGACCCCTATGTGGCTGAGGACATGGTGGAGGCTGTGGTTAGTGTCTTCCGACTCATATGGACACCATCCAAACTCATTGTTATCATTGCCTCTAGCCTTCTATTGGTAGAAGCAGACAGATGTTGGAGCCTGATGCTCCAGGTTCACGACGAGGTGATTCTTCTCTAGGAAGATGTCGAGAGCCTGTTTCGGGTAGTGTTTGTTCTATAGACTCTTCCTGCAGTGCGCATATAAGAGATATATTATCTGCAGCTGGGCATCATGATTGTGGCTCTGTACTTTCCAAGGTTCACTGAATGCTCATGTTACTCCACATATATGGTATGAGACCCTTTCATCAGTTCCAAAACCCTCGATTAGGGACTCAAATGAGAGATCAGGGCTTTGATGTTCTCACTCAGCATCCTGACGTAGGTGGGGGTGTTAGAGAGATCCCTCTTGGTGGAGAGATTCCTTGCTGAGCAATCACCGATAGTGAGACTCACTACCAGTCATCACGTATTGGAGTCTTCTGCACCTAGAAGCAGAAAAATGTCATAGTGGTCCTAGAGGGAGCCTGATGCTCCATTGGTAACCCCGATTCGGTTTCCACGAAGGATGATGGGAGCTTGGGTCTTTGTGTCGATGATCGGCACCTGATCCAGGTGAACGTGAAGGAGAATTACCCTCTCCCAAGGAATTATGACCTCTTTGATCAGCTGATGGGTGAACAGTTGTTATCAAAGACATACCACAGATATGGATATCACCAGCTCAGTGTACAAGACGAGGATGTGTAGAAGACGACCTTTAGGTGTCAGTTATACCATTACGAGTTCTTGGTTATGCCATTCAGGGTTACCAATTCTCTATCAGTGTTCACAAGACACATGAATAGGATGATTCATCCATATCATGATTGTTTTTTAATAGTCTTCATCTACGACATACTGCACTTCTCGAATACCGAGGAGGAGAATACCTACCATTTTCAGGTAGTACATGGCACACTCAGAAAGAACCACCTTTATGGTAAGCTCTTGAAGTGCTAGTTCTGGATCTGAGAGGTTCAATTCCTGGGACATGTCATATTGGAGGCTAGAGTTGTAGTGGATCGAATGAAGATTGTGGCGGTAAATGCTTAGGAGCCACCCAAGAGTGTGATGGAGGTACGAAGTATCCTGGGATTGGATTGATATTACTGGATGTTTGTTCGAGACATCTCAAGAGTTGCAGCACCACTATCAGTGATGAAAAAGAAGGGTTAACCCTTCATGTGGTCATAGAGTTGAAAGCATAGATTTTAGGAGCTGAGGTAGAGGTATACTAGTGCCCCAATCTTGAGGAATTATGAGGAGGGTGTAGGGTATATAGTTTAGTGCTATGAATCAGAGATTGGGATCAGATGTGTCATAATGAAGGAGTGAACAATGATCGCTTATAGATCTAATCAACTGAGACAAAATTAGTAGAACTATACTATCCATGACATTTAGTTAGCAGCAGCGGTCTTCTCCATGAAAATGTGGTGGCACTATCATATGGCCAAACATTTTATAGTTTACACTGATCATATGTGTCTCAGGTATATCTTCTCCTAGAAGGACATGAACCTACGACATCGATGTTGACTTGAGTTCCTCCAGGAATATGACATCAAGACAGTCTATACACCTATGAAGGGGAACGTTTTAGTAGATGAATGTTGTTGGAGGTCTGGTATATAACTGCTAGGTGAGGTGACAGAGCATCTGTACACTTTGTAGATATCCTTTTTGAAACGTGATGGAGTATCCTTCCTTCAACAGTCAATCCCCCACTTCTTCAGCAATTCATGGAGGCGCGGCATGTGGACGCTAACTGTGAGGCTTGATGTGCTCAGATATCCATAGGGAATGATCCTGATGTATTTTTTGAAGGTGGGGAGCATTTCATCCTCTTTATAAGACATAACGTGATACCTTTTTCACTTCAGTAGATAGTGTTGAGGGAATTACACACATCCCCTATAGTAGTACATCTAAGAGTGTCGAATATGTATATGGATCTCCGACGATATCACTGGTGGCTAGAAATGAAGAAAGAAGTTGTAGGGTTTGTTTTTTGGTGCCTCACTTGTCAATAAGTGAAGGAGAAATATTAGGTACCCGCAATCTTGGTTCACAACTTTGAGGTATCATAGTGGATGTGGGATGTGATATCCATATACATTGTGATAGGACTTCAACATACATCCATGGTACATGACTCTATTTGGGTGATCGTTGACCTACACACCATGTTGGCTGACATCATACCGATCAGAGAGTGGGGATCAGTTGAGATCTTGGGACACCTCAATTTGTTAGAGATTGTGTGGCTACATGGAGTACCTTCTTCGATTCTCTCAGTCTGTGACTCTCAATTTACTTCCTGGATATCTAAGTGGTTTTAGGAGGCTTTTGTGATGCATCTTAATTTGAGCACAACCTTCCATCTGTAGAAGGACGGTCAAGATGATTAGACCATTAATTCACTCGAAACATACTACTTGCTTATGTACATTGCATCAATCATAGCCGGGAGGATTGGTTACCTTCGGTGGAGTTTGCATACAACAATACCTATCAATCCACCATTGGGATGCCACCTTTCGAGGGGTTGTACGGGCGACCTTACAGATCGCCTAAGTGCTGGACTGACCTAGGGGAGTCAGTACTAGTTGGGACAGAGATGGTACGTTCCACGACAGAGATGGTCCAGGTCATCCAAGAGTAGAGGAAGACTACACATTGCAAGCAGAAGTCGTATGACAATAGGAGATGAAGACCTCTACAATTCGAGGATGGCGCCCACGTCTCTCTACGAGTCTCACCTCGACGAGGTTTGGGAAGACTTGGATGAGGCGGAAAGTTATCTCTAAGATTCATAAGACCTTTTTTGGTCCTCAGAAGAGTTGGTGAGGTGGAATACATCTTAGCTCTTCCACCTCAGTTGCACCAAGTGCATGATGTCTTCCACATATCCCAGCTAAAGAGATACTTTCCGGACCCTTCTGACCTCATCGTCCATGGTGATCTAGACATCGACAATAGGGTGACATTTATGGAGGTCCAGTAGAGATTGAGAATCAACCAGAGAGGTTCTTTTGTGGATGGTCAATACCTCTGGTGCGCGTTCGTTGGCAGCACAAGAACCTCAATAAGAGCACATGGGAGCGGGAGACTAAAATTCATGCTCAGTACCCCCACATGTAATACCAGTTTGAGTAGTGGATTATGGGGATGTAGAGACTGTAGGTGAGGAGAATGTATATACCCATAATTTCCTAGTAGTTTTTTTAATAATAAATTATAATTTTACATGTCCTTGAAAATTTACGTTGTGTGATTCTGAATCTCGGAGTGACCAGAATGAATTTCTGAAGTTTTGTTTAGGGGAATTCAATAAATTTGTGAGCGGGTTGATCTATCATTTGAACCGGTGTTTGGAATTAAAATATTAGGGCACTGTTGAACTCGTAGTGCTGAAATTCACTTAAGAAGTCATTAACCTCAACAACAGTTGGTCGAGGGTGAAAGATAGTTTTTTGATTTTTAGTGAAAGAATAAAATAAAAATAAAATTTTGTAAACATCTTATTTTTATATAAAACACCCATGGGAATCTTGTGTATTTGGGGACCACATGAGTCTTATTCTTCAAATGGAATTATCAGTGGTGGGGACCACCCAAGAAAAACCCTATTGTGGATATAATGATGGTGGGGACCAACTGAGGAATGAAACCTCTTGAAATCCATAATTATATGGGGAGAAACCTCTTAGGCTACCCACATAATGGTGCCAACCCCTTTAATTATTTTATGCTAACCCTTCTGTTTATTTATTATTCAACCCACCATAATTAATTCACCTTTATGAATTCTTTTCAACAAAATAATAGATGGATTAATCTATTATTTTGGAACCACATTACTTTTGGGTATAATTGGGAGAATGATTCTCTAACAAAGAATGATTACTCCACGAAGAACGTTGTCAAGGAACGTCTTCGACTTCTTCCTTGGAAGAAACATGCAGAGGAAACTGATGTGGGACATCTATGACAACCGAACATCCCTCCTCATCTCGACAATATACAATATGAGGTAGGGGTTTAATTGTGTTTGATTGTTTGAGGGATGTTATAGGTTGATTGATTGATATTCTTCTCTCTTACATTCTTGATAATTCTTTGAAATTCAAGAAGGAATTTAACCACTTGTTACCACTCTAAACAGGGATGGTGCGGGACAAACAAACAAGGAACGACCCCTCTGTTATTCTTATTTAATTTTTAATTTGAAATTGAGGAAGGCAACAAAGGTAGAGGTGTTTCGCCACCCACGGCATCAGATCCCAACGACGCTACACCGCTCGCGACCTCACCACATCGCCACGTGACACCAGCGACCTCTGCCGAAATACCGCTCTGTTGAGTGGCCATGCCCTACTGCTGTCATGTCGAGCCCCCGAGCTGAGCCGCCACCATGGGCCGAGTTGGCCCTATGCACCTAAGGCACCCCGACCGAGCCAACCCTGCGCCCCCGGAAGAGCTCTGACCAAACCGGCCCCATGCCCTTGATGTTCCCTTGACGAACCGGTCAAACGACCCCTGTGGCGCCCCGGCCGTACCGGCCCCAAGCCCCCCCCCATGTAGCCCCGACCGAACCAGCTCCACAACCCCACGACGCTCCAGCTGAACTGGTCCCACGCCGCTGCGGCACGCCGACCGAATGGGCATCGTTCCCCCCACAGTGCCTCTACCAAACCATCCTTGTGCCCTCTACGATGCCCCGACCAAACATGTCATGTTCCCTCATGGCACCCCAACGGCCAAGCCTCTACGAGATACCCACAGGCTCCACGGCCCCTCGCGGATCTCACATCCTGCTGGACCTCCCAGTGGACCAGGATGAACCGTGGGTCGGGCCATGTCAACCTGAACCAGGTGGACCCATGCCAGGTCTAGCCCGGTCGGTCCTATCATGAAACGCCTTCACCAAAAGGAGGGATGGGTTAGCAGATTTCCATGCCCTTCCTTATTTAAGTTGAAGGATAGATAATGACCCCCAAACCCGCCTTCAATAGGTCCTGGTGTGGCGACCAGTGCCTAGGGTATAAAATCACACACTAAATGGAAGTCATTACCCTTTTTCTAATAATAGGATCAAGAGATAAGATATTAAATCCCACAACACTAAAACCAAATGTACAAGTATGGATGGAAGTAAATCATTCCCACATGCATGTTCAATGGTAATAGATACAAGTCACAAAAACCCCAAAGGAAAAAAGGAATGCAGAGTAAAGAAAAGCAACAACAACATCTATACCAAAAGTACATGCTAGTAAGGTCTCGCACGATCCATGAAGTCCTCCTGGAAACCTGAAAGCAGTTTCATATATAAAGGGTGAGTATACAAGTATACTTAGTAGCGGAAAACCAAAGAATCACGTGCACAAGTGGGGAGACGTACAAAAGTCCTGTGAGAAACAGACAACCAAACACTATCAAGGAGTTCATCCATCCCACTCACTGGCCACACTCGCCAAATAAGGCAATAATATAATGTATAATAAATGAACATTGATGTTTGGGTACCCCACACCACTTTACCTCTGGTTATTGATGTCATCATACACATCGAACCAATCCGGCCATTCTCACCGCAGTCCCACTGCCACACCATCCCGCACACACCTAGGCCATATCCTCACGCAGTCCCACTGCCAAACCCCACCCGCAAACAACTGGGCCAAAACTGTCACACGTAACCATGCCTGCAAACAACTAGTCTAGAACAACCGCCGCCATGCCCGAAGACACCTGGGCTAGAAGATCTGCTGCCACGCCCAAAGACAGTTGGGCCTCATCCCGAAGACACTTGGGAAACCACCTACCCGCGCACACATGGGCCAACCACCACACTACCCTGCCCGAAGTTTCATGGGATAATAATGGACTTCATTCCTTCACATTCTACCCAATGATACTTGGGCTATCCGGGAAAGCAAACAGAATTGAGATAGTAACCAGCCACTTATAGAAGTGTTGGGAAAAACACCCTCCCCCATGGAATGGGGGTGTTCGGCACTAAAAGCTCAACTTGGGTGGGGCGCGAATAAGAAATGCCACAACTACAAGTATATGTATAAGTTACAAGAACTCACCCAGTTTAGGTTTTTCTTAAGCCAGCCGAAAGAACACTATTAGTACCCATGTCCGAGTCACAACTCTCACCAAACCAAAAACCCATTTGTCTCATTATTGTTTTCATGTTCCGTAATAATGTTTAAATAAGTTTCTGCACATACTTCGGCCACTAGTAAGCATAAGCACAAGCCAACGGAAGAGTACGGTCAAACATCAACTTAAACATTCACACCTGGTTCACATGTAAAATCACAACAAAAAAAGGGTTAAGGGTCTGTCAAAGTAATTGAACCAAGGAAATCCCCAAGATATTCCTACACCTTCTGCAACCAAAGGGGGCTAGTGATATCCCACAAATTAATGGAAGAAAAGGAAACCCTGAGACACTACCTCGTGTCCTCCAAATTCCAGGAGCCAACGGTTTCTCAACAACATAGGATCCCACCCCAATTCGTGATATAATCAATGTAACCATCTGACCTTAAATTCACAACTGAATTGAAAACCATAGGGGATCCCATCCCCACCAACACACCCAATAATCGTCCCTTGAAAGGAAATAACCAAACCACTACCACCAACAGAATGATGTCTCATGCCGGTATTTTTCAAATTTAAAATATTTAACACAATCCATGATTTCAATATCGATGTGCTTTAGTGGGGTTATCATAGAAAGGGTTTCTCCTGGTGATTTAAATTTATTCAGCCGAATATACGTAATTAACAAAATTCATTTGCACAGCAGAGGTTCACAATCACGATACAATCCATTTAAACATCACCAAAGGTAAGGGTTCATTAGTGCACATAAACAGACCACCAACGACCTTGATTTTCAGTAGGCGTAAGCCCGCACAATTAAGAAATCATCAAACAAATCATCATCGATCACACCCTTTCCCTTCATTCTTTAGAATCTGTTTATTATCTTCAAAAAATATTGGTTCATCCAATTATATAGAAACCAAATCATACCCACCCCGCATGATATATAAAAAGGTGAGACGAAGGTGAAACTCTAGTTGATTGATCAACGATTGAAGTTGTTCTCCATGCCCTAGGAATAGGGGATGTGCGACTTACAGGGCTCCGACAAAGGTGCACCACTTTCCTTGGTAACAATGAACTTAAAACGCACTAGGAAGGAGAGATATGTCGGCCAAAAAGGGAAGAAGGGGGGAAGAAGAAGTTCATATGCAATATATAGATAAAATCTCGTTGTTACGGAATAAGAAATTTGAATGCCATCAAAGCCGGATCGTGGTTATCCCATGCGGTTGGGTGGTTACAAACGACTGGATTAATTCATATTTAATAGGGATGATTCTCTGTATTTTTAGATATTAATTATGGCTTAAAAACAGCCTTGAAACGGTTCAAAAGTAAAAAGTTCCTAAAAGTGGGTTTCTGGGGGAGGCTGTCGGAGAAAAAACCCACCAAGGCTGGGGGACATCGAACGGTCCCACCGATCCGTTGGGCCGATCAGTCCCGCCAATAGGTCTCACTGATCGGTCACGCCGATCGGTCAGGCTGACCGTTCACACCGAACGGTCCCACCGATTGGTCGTGCCGATAGGTCGCGCCGATCGGTCACACCGATGGGTCATGCCGATAGGTCGTGCCAACCGGTATCGCCGATCGATCGTGCTGATCGGTCTCATCGATCGATTGCACCGATAATTGGCAAAAGACTGGGTCATGAGGGTCTGGGTCATTACATTAGATACCTCTCATACCATTCTCGCCCTCGAGAATCAAAAACCATAAGGACAGAGAGGGTCCGAACAACCACCTCGAAAGATACCTCTCCAAAGTGAACCTCATTGTTAACTGAAAACACCTCCCTACCAAGGACCAAGCAACATACCATGTCAAAATTCCCAGTTATATGGGTTCAGGAATGTTTTCCCCCATGTAAATATACTATCAGCTTTGGGTGGCACTGACTCACCTACACGGGTTTAATCGCATCATCCATAATGCGTCTTGATTAGGGGTCCGGTCCTACCCTCCCCATAACCTGGGATTTTCACATACATTCATTGGAAAGAAAAACCACATATTTCAAGCCAACAAAGTAAAATGCTCCACCCCATCAACTACAATTAGAATAGTACAAAACAAAAAACAACTCTGGGTACTAGGCACGCATATGTGCTTCCCTCTCCCAGGTACTCTCCTCAAGCCCACCGTGTCTCTATAACACACGAACCAAGGGAATGGTTCACCCAGTAAGTAGTTTCTCCTTACGATCCTCGATCATTATTGGTCATTCTATCAAGGTCTCATCATCATCGATATCTAGCCCTCCCCAGTCGAGGACTTGTGAATCGTCATGAAGATATCATCAGAGCTGGGACACAAGGAATACATTGTGTATCCTCAGTAGCGGCGGTGGTAGCGCTAGCTGATAAGCCACATCACTGACCCATCGCAACACTTCGAAGGTCCCGATGAACCTGGGAGAAAGCTTACATCCTCTGCCAAACCTCCACTGACCACGCTGATGGGAGAACCTCTAGAATATGTGGTCCCTAACCTCGAACACCCTGGGTGTCCTCCTATCATCAGCATGTGACTTATGCCGGTCCTGAGCCGCCTTCATCCTCTCTTGTATATGCTGAGCCTTCTCTGTCATGCTCTGCACCACCTCTGGTCCATGAACGCCTACTTCCCCAACCTCACCCCAGCACATGGGTGAGAGACACGACCTTCTATATAGAGCTTCTTATGGAGCCATTCCAATAGTAGAGTGATGGCTATTATTGTAGGCGAACTCTACCAAAGGCAAGTGTAGCACCCACGATCCCCCAATGTCTAGAATACATGCCCAAAACATGTCTTCCAAGGTCTGGATGATGCACTCTATCTTCCCATCTATCTAGGGGTGAAAATCCGTTCTTAGACATAGCCGGGTGTCAAAAGAATGATGCAATCCCCTCCAGACTCGTGAGGTAAAGCGTGCATCCCTATCCGAGACTATGAAACTTGGAACTCCATGCAACCGCACCACCTCGTCAACATACTTCCGGGCTAGTGCATCCACTCCACTTGACTCCTTAATTGCCAGGAAGTGAGCCAACTTCATCATCCTGTCCACTACTACCCAGATGGTTTCGCAGCCTCCTTGCACTTTTGGTAGTCCCGTAATGAAATCCATAAATATGTCATCCCACTTCCACTCGGGGGACATCTAAAGGATGAAACAACCCGCCTGGAACATGGTGTTTAGCCTTCACCTGTTGACACACTAGGCACATGGCCACAAACCCTTCCCCTTCTCGCTTTACTCTGGGCCACCAAAATTGTCTCTTCAGACCCCCGTACATCTTGGAAACTCCCATGTGTACTGCTAGGGGTGAGTTGTGTAAGTCACTAAGGAGTTGGCCGCACATCACCTCTGGACCAAACATTTTTTCTCAGAAAATCATCTGGTTCTGACCATATTCTATGCACCCTTCCAGAGCATTGCCTTGGTCAACTCAGTCATGTATCAATTCGCAATATGTGTCTCCCCACTAAGACTCCTCCACCTGACGTAGCAGAGAAGACTGTACTGTCATCTGATACATGAAACCTCTACCACTATCTGTCCTCACATCCAGGTGAAGGGCAGCCAACTCCTCCATCGCCCTCCAAGTGTTCACCGACTCTCGGACCGCATCCCTCTACGACTTCCTTCTCAAGGCATCAGCCACCACGTTTCCTTTCCCTGAGATGTATGAAATCTCGAAATCGTAACCTTGGAGGAAATCTATCCACCTTCGCTGCCGTAGGTTTAGGTCCCGCTGGGAGAAGATATTCATCAATATTTTGTGATCTGTGAAGACCAGAATGCGTTCTCCGATGAGGTAATGCCGCGACAACTTTAGAGGGAACATGACCACTACAAGCTATAGATCGTTGGTGGTGTAATTACGCTCATGCGGGTGTAGCTGCTTATACCCAAAAGAGATCACCCCTTGTCGCTACATTAACACACATCTGAGGCCCTTCCTTGAAGCATCGCCGAACACCTCATAATCTGCACCTTCTTATGGTAGTCTCACCACTGGGGCACTAACCAACTTCTACAACAGATAACTGAAGGTTGTCTCAAAATGCTCGCTCCACACGAAAACCTAGTCCTTCTTGGTCAAGGCTGTCAAAGGTGCTACAACTCCTCCAATAGTAACCTGCTAGCCCGAGAAAACTACAGACCTATACCACTTTCTTGGGTGCTTCCCAAGATACAATCACCTCAACCGTTGATGGGTCTACCACTACCCCCTGTTTGGACACAACGTTCCCAAGGAAGTGTACTTCCTGCATCCAGAACATGCATTTTGACAACTTCCCATAGATCTGGTGCTGTCGGAGGACCCCTAAAACCGTCCTCAGATGATCGGCGTCGTCCTCCTGTGATCTTGAATAGATCCGGAAGTCATCGATAAACACGATTATGAACTGATCCAGGTACTCCTGGAATACGTAGTTCATAAGCCCCATGGACACAACTAGGCCATTCATAATGCCGAAAGGCATGACTACAAACTCGAAGTGCCCATATCTGAACCTGAAGGCCACCTTTGAGATGTCTCCCTTCTTCACCCTCAACTGGTGACATCCAGACCATAGGTCAATCTTTGAGAACCATCATGTCCCTTTCAGCTAGTCGAAAAGAACGTCTATCCTCTGAAGAGGGTAGCAATTCTTAATCGTCACCTGATTCAACCTCATGTTGTCTATGCACAACCTAAGACCACCATCTGCCTTCTTTACGAACTGGACTGGATGACCCCATGGTGACACACTTTTTCGAACATACCCCCTCTTCATCAGATCGTCAATTTGAATCCACAACTTCCATAGCTCTGATGGTACCATCCGGTAAGGATCCATCGAAATCGGATGAGCAGCAGGCTGTATGTGTATCCCAAACTCGTTATCAAGTCATGGGGGTAGAGATGTTACCTCCTCAGGATAGATTTCCATAAACACTCTGATGATTCTTGGAACCTCCACCATCTCAGAATCTACTGACTCTATTGACAGCTCGACTAACAAGGAGAGGAGGGGTTCCTCTCGCCTGCTACCCCTCTGACTGCTCTACTCGCCGGAGGAAGTAACACGCCAGCCACCCAGGTTTGAGAACACAACGCTTCCTCGGATGTAGTTAATGACGGAACAAAACAGAGAATATCCAGTCGATGCCTAGGATGACATCATATGGCTGTATCTATAGGAGTAGTAAATCCCTGACCGTCTGATGTGGCCCTATCATCAGTCTGCATCCTCGAAAAACATATAACATGTCGGTCTGACCTCCGAATGGTGTGCTTAGCACCAGGGGCATTGGAATTCTCTCGGCATCTAGACCCAAGGCACGGGCTAGACTGGGTGAAACAAAGTAGTGACAAGCTCTGGAATCAAACAAGGCATAAGAATGGGTTCTAAAAAAACTGATCGCATCTCGAACATCCTCCGGCCCTGCTGGAACTACTGCCTCCACGGTGTTCAACTATCCACGCTCAGCTCCTCTTCCCCGCTACTATCGACTGCCACCCTAACCACACCCTAGTCGTGGTCCTTGAGGAGAACCATGGGGTCATCCTTCCCCTGCAACGTCAGCCCTCAGAGGAGCGGGATCTCGCTGCCCCTGCTACGGCTGCTAGAAGGGCCTCGCTGGAAGCTGCTCCTAAGGCGGGTGTTGGGCCTGTTTGACACTAACATACTGAACTCAGTCCGTTCACTAATTCCGGAGATGTCCCTGGCTCCCACAGACAAATGACTTCGGTCCTAGGGCCCGAAGGGAAAGAGCGAGGACTGGGGGACCAAAACTAGAACTTCTATGGCCTTCTCCCTACTAGTTAGATCCTAGAGGGTCCCAGCGCTGGAGGTCTGGTGCTAACAGACTTTCCCTTTGATGGGGCTAGCTGAATCACCTCTTGTGACACAGTGCCCAGCGTGTGCATCCTCTACACAACCGCTTCCTTCTTCTGTACCTCCAAATATGTCGGCAAGGTGAAGGGGGTAATAGCCTATTGGAGGGAGGGTCAGAGGACTTCTTCTAGGTGTCTCGTCCAAGACTCCTCATCCAGAAAGTGGTCCGGAGAAAAGCGGAGGAGATCCATTAACATGATACCCATATCCCTTACCGAAATACTCCCCTTCTAGAGGGAGAGTAGCTCCTACCAATTTTCAAACATCATCGTAGAAGAGAGGAATTCCACCCGGAACTCCTTCTCGAAATTAGACCATGCTACCTCAGTCTCTCTCCTCTCCCCCAGGTAGAGCATCCGCCACAGACACGCTGCTCCCCAGACCTGGGTAATGGTAAGTGGAACCCAGTACTCGGTTGAAGATCGGATCAAGCTGAAGGCTATCACCAGCTCCTCTAGCCAGCCTTCCATCTTCATGTTAGAGGTGCCGCCCTCGTATTTTTCGAGGGTCTGTCGCTGGAAGGATAGAAGCGTATTCTGCCATTGGTTGTACTCATCCTCTCGATCAGCCCTCTGCTAATCAGAAAAGTCAACCTCATGGTCCTCGATTTCCTATAAAACTTGCGGTCTTCTTCTGGGTTCCCTAGCTGCAAGGTAAACAAGGAATGCCTAAGCCCAAGTAATGCAGAATATTGTTTTTAAAACATCTTAAACTTCTTATTTATTTCAAAATCCAAAAACACCCCTGAAAAATGAGAACACATGTCATTATGATTCATTTACCTTCTCTAGGGTCTCTACCCTGCAATCAACATGGCCTCACTCGGTCGTTCAGTAGGTCCAGTGTCCTTGCCTTGCATCATAGGGGGCCCTAAAATCTCGGGTCCTAGTTGGTCTTCCCTAGACTAATTCATGCACCAAGGTCACCCAACAATGTGGCCCTACCATCCCATGAAATCCTCACTGTTCCTAACTCCAGAATCTATCCTATCTCTTAAACCAAGGCCTCTGATATCATTCTATCACGACCCGCCTTTACCAAAAGGAGGGAAGGGTCAGCAGATTTTTAGGCCCATCCTTCTTTATGTTGAAGGAGAGATAAGGAACCCCGACACCCGTCATCAATAGGTCCCAGAGTGGAGAATAGCACCAAGGGTATAGAATCACACACTAAATGGAAGGCATTAACCTATTTCATTTAATAGGATCGGGAGATAAGATAGAAAATCACACAACACCAAAACCAAAAGTACATGTCTGGCTAGAAGTAAACCATTCCCACAAGCATGTTCAAATGTAAAAGATACAAGTAACAAAACCCCCAAAGTAAAAAAGCAATACCAAGAAAATAAAAGCGAAAACAGTAACTGTCTCAAAAGTCCACGCTAGTAAGGTCCCGCGTGATCCCTAAAGTCCTCCTGGAAACCTTAAAGAAGTTGTATATACGTAGGGTGAGCATACAAGTATACTCAGTAGAGAAAAACCAAAGACTCTCATGCATAGGTGGGGAGACGTACTAAAGTCCCGTGAGAAACAGAAAACCAAAAACTATCAAGGAGTTCATCCACCCCACTCACTGACCACACTTGCCAAATAAATCACGAAACTAATGTATAATAAAAGAACATTGATGTTTGGGTGCCCCTCACCACTTTCCCACTGGTTATTGAAGTCATCCTACTCATCGAACCAATACCACCATTCTCACTACAGTCCCACTTCCACACCTGCCCTCACACACTTGGGCCATATCCTCACGCAGTCCCACTGCCAAACCCCACCCACAAACACCTGGGCCACAACTGTCACATGTAACCACACCTACAAACACCAAGGCCAGAACAACCTCTGCCACACATGAAGACACCTGGCCTAGATGATATACTGCCACGACCGAAGACACATGGTTCTCATCTCGAAGACACTTGAAAAACCACCTACCCACACACACTTGTTCCAACCACCACACTACCCTACCCGAAGGTTCATGTGAAAATAATGGACTTCAGGCCATCACAGCCTGCCCAAAGATACTTGGGATAATCAGTAAATGGAGCAGAAAGGAGCTAATAACCAGCCACTAATATAAGCGTTGGGAAAAACACCCCCACCCATGGAATGGGGGTGTTCGAAAGTATGTGCTCAACTTAGGTGGGGCATGAATAAGGAACAAAAAAACTACAAGTATATGTATAAGTATCAAGCCCTCACCCAGTTTAGGTTTTTCTTCAGCCAGCCTAAAGAACACAATCAGTACCCATGTCCATGTAAAAACTCTCACCAATCCAAAATCTCATTTTTCTCATTCTTATTTTAATGTTCGGTAATAATGTTTAAAAATGTTTATGCATCTACTTGGGAAACTATTAAGCATAAGCAAAAGCCAAGGGAAGAGTATGGTCAAGCATCAACTTAAAAATTCACACCCGATTATCTTGTAAAGTCAGAACAACAATAGAAATAAGGGTCCCTCAAAGTACTAGAACTAAGGAAAATCCTAAGATATACATACACCTTCTGTGGCCAAAGGGGGCCAGTGAGATCCCTCGATGTAATGGAAGAATATGAAACCCCGAGACACTGCCCAGTGTCCCCCAAATTCTAGGAGACGACGGTTTCTCAAAAACAAAGGATCCCACCCGAACTCATGATATAATCAAAGTAACCATCTGACCTTAAATTCACAACTGAAAGCTTAACCACAGGGCATCCCATTCCCACCAAATTCACCCAGCAGTCGGCACATGAATGGAAATAACCAAACCACTACAACAAACATAAATCAGGCTCGTGCCGGTATTTTCAGATTTAAAAGATTAAATAAACTCCATGATTTCAATATCGGTGTGCTTTAGCCGTGGTTATCACAGAAAGGGTTGATCCTGGTGATATATTTTTATTCAGCCGAATATACGTAATTAACAAAATTCATTTACACAGCAGAGGTTCAAAATCATGATACAAGCAATTTAATCATCACCAGAGGAAAGGGTTCGTTATTGCACGGAAAAAGACCACCAACGACCTTGATTTTCAGTAGGCGTAAGCCCGTACAATTCAGAAATCATCAAACAAAGTATCATCGATCACACCCCTCCCCTTCAGTCATTAGAATCCATTTATTATATTCATTAATGATTGGATCGTCTAATTCTATAGAAACCAAAACATACCAACCCCGCATGATACACATAAATGAGAGACGAAGTTAAAACCCTAATTGATTGATCAACGATTGAAGTTTTTCTCCATGCCCTTGTAACATGGGATGTGTGACTTACAGGGCTCCGGCACAGGTGCACCACTTGCCTCGGCAACAAAGGACTTCTAATGCACAAGAAGAGAGAAGTCGACCAAAAATAGAATAAGGGGGGAAGAAGAACTTCTTCTGCGATATATAGATAAAATCCTGTTGTTAGGGAATAAGAAATTTGAATCCCTTGGAAGTCAGCTCGTGGTTATCCCACATGGTTGGGTGGTTACACATGACTGGAGTAATTGTTATTTAATAGCGAGGCCCCTCTATATTTTGAGATATTATTTATGGCTTAAAAACGGCCTTGAAACGGTTCAAAAGTAAAAAAGGCCAAAATGTGGGGGTTATGGGAGAGGCTGCAGGAGAAAAAACCCGCCAATGCTGGGTGACACTGATTGGTCTCGCCGATCGGTTGTGCTGATCGGTCTCAACATTCGGTCGCACCTATCGGTCTCCCTGATCGGTCCCGCCGATCGGTCCCGCCGATCGGTCTCCCCGATCGGTTGCGCCAATAATTGTAATAGGACGAGGTCATGAGGGTCAGAGACATTACAGGTTCGACTGGGTCAGACCAGACACGGGCCCAGTATGACCCATTTACGCTCATTCAGCCATATCCTTGGCACTGATCGTCCGATTGACCAACCATGAGGGGTGCATGAAATATTTTAGCAAGACAGTCCCTTTGAGTGTACTATAGTGGTGTTTTGGTTGAGATGGGAAATGTTCAGGTAGGATCGAGTACAAATCCAATCCGGCCCCTAGGAATAAAAGGATAATAACCCATAGACCGAGCGTCTGATTGACGTGTTGTCTGTTGCGTTGAGACCTCTATGATGTGGAATAACTTGGAGATACTTTTTGTCGAACTTCATGAAAGTTTCAGTATTTACTAGTAGATTTTGTAATGTATCCTCCCAGAGATGAGCGAGCATAATGCAGAGACTTAGTAGCTTGCTAAGACATGGGGACTGCTGACCGTTTTGACTCGGAATGACTCAACTAGACCATTTGGGAGCGCCTTGATATCGTGGAAAACCTACAGTAGGAGCGCCTCGGTGTCGTGGTAGACCCACAATACTTGATAGGGGGAGTACCACAATATTCTATGAGGGAGAGTTCCTTGATGACGCAGCAGACCCTCTGTAGGGAGTGCCTTGGTGATGCGGAAGACCCACAACTCTTGAGAAGAAGAGTACCTAAGCATACCATTGTTAGTGGGAAGTGCCATGGTGTCGCAGATTGCCCACTATACTCGATAGAGGTGGAGTCCTCCAGCAGCTGAGGTTCCAACAATGTGAATGGAGATGTTACTTGATACTACCCTAAAATAAATTATTTGTTTGAGGTGAGTTAGTTTTTCTATGACTTCCTCTTGATTAAGATGGATTCGTTGATAACTAAGGTATATGTATGGGCATATACCTACGTAAGTCAATCTGTCTATATCATACATTGTGGTTTATCCATGATTGATTTTGTGAGACCTAGAGGTTCTCAGGATCACTACTGATTACCATAATACTCACCCATGCATAGGCTATGTCTGCAACTTGTAGTGTTGGATGTAGACGATGGACAATGCTGCATGAGGCCGAGAGTACCAGGATTGGTTGGTACCTGGAGGTGGGCCTTACGACGAATCGGTACACGGAGGAGACGGACGAACGAGGAGTGATGAGGATGCAATCAATACATACCCTTCCAGAAGGAACCTCGGAGGATGACCCAACATTCAACATTCCCTTTTCTCCAGTTGTATTGTATCACATTTGTACTTGAATTTTCTAGTTGGGCTCATATTCTGGCCCCTTTTTATTTCAGCACTCTTTTTTTATACAGTTTACATGGTGTTTCATATCTAGTTTTGTTCTTTCTTGTGCATGAGTTTACCAGTTATAAAGGCAATTCCTTACCAGTATTATGGAATTATTCCTTTAGCGCAAGTCGCCACCCCCTGGCCTACGGAAGGCTGTCATGGGGTAGTCACGGCACGAGCTCCGAGGGACGGGTCGTGACAATATCAAACTCAACAATGATTCGTATATATGAATAATTTCATCAGTTGTATAATATTATTATTTAATTTTAGAACCCATGAAATAAATTAATTATATAAAAATCATGATTTATTATCATCAAAACAATGGGGACATCAATTTTAATTGATTAATATGATCATATATTGTAAAAAAATGGCAATAACATATGTTGGATTGAAATTATTGAAAAGGGTTAAAATTAATTATTCTTTTACCAATGATGCATGTATACATTTCTTGAAGTAATTTTATATCAATTTTATCCTTGAAAAGTATTCTAATATATTAAATTAGAAAATTATTTATATATTCATTTAATATTTACTATGTTTATATTTTTATTTATAATATCTGTTAATTGGAATGTAATTTAAAATTAAAAGTCCAACAATTTTACA
Source organism: Viscum album (assembly GCA_963277665.1). Lineage (NCBI taxonomy): Eukaryota > Viridiplantae > Streptophyta > Magnoliopsida > Santalales > Viscaceae > Viscum > Viscum album. The sequence continues at coordinate 558,120,950 of OY728147.1, read as the reverse complement.
ACATACTATACATGTTAATAATAAAATAAATAAAAAATATAATGATTGAAAATATAAAATTCTATAGTAATAACCTGATTATTATTATAAAAATATGGTTTGGCTATTTTTATATTTTTTTGAGGGCTATATAATTTTGAAAACGAATTTTTTTAATCATTAATTTTTTATAATATAACGGTGTATTTTTATTCACAATCAATGTTTTAGGTAAAACATTTCTCATTACATGTATGAAATATAAAAATCAAATAAAATTTATTATCATGATGATCATATATATTTTTAGGTAATTTATCATTTTTATGTTGTTACCGATTTATAATTACATAACTTACCATGAAATTAATTTTCAACACCAATGATCATATCCATAATCCAAAAATTGATGAATATGGTAAAAATATAAATTTTTAAAATTGATTTTAAATAAAATTAATATAAAGAATTTTGGTTTCTATAGAAAATATAATAATTGACCCTATCACACAAGTTCAATAGTACTGATGCTAATGAAATTTTTTACTTGTATCCCAATCATTAAAACCAAATTAATATACAAATGAATGAAGAATTTGCAATATTATTTTACATACTATTATAAGAAGAATTTTGTTGTCATGGAATGATAAAAATTAGTTACATCATTTTAGAACGTAGACTCCTCTTAATTACCATATTCCATTGGTAATATTAGCTAGATCGTTGGATCACACACATATCTATATTTGGTGATAACTATTACACTAAATCCATTTGTTTTTGAGGTATAGTTGTTTTGGTATCTTTTTTGTTCTACAAAAAAATGTTTGGGAATTTCGGAGGTGTGAAGACTATTTTATTGTGGTTCATCTACTACAATGGTAGGGGATTTATTAAAATTGGTTCCTGATAAGAAAATGGGGATGTGTGATGGGTTGGTACACATCTACTTTTGTACATCACAATAGATTATATGATGGTCCATATTCCTACTATTGAGGTGGAGAAATCCCAGAATGTTTCCCATAATGGTAATTCTAGAAAAAAATGTTCATGAACCCAAAAACATGTGTAAAAATATCCACTTAGCTTAGAAATTCAAATATCGTAAAATATATCATAAATATAATCCTCTCATTACATGATCTATTGGGATCTGAATCTTTCTTATATAAAATGACCCTAACTGAACCCAAATGGTATCCCCATTCATAGACTCAATAATATTATCAGAAAATTAATTATTAAGAAAACATTAAAATTTGAAAAAATAGGATTTTTTTTTGATAAATTGCGTAAACTAGGACCTCTAACATGCATGACCCTCTATGATGATAGAAACCACGAAGATAAACATAAATCACTCAAATACACTAATCACTCAAGTTCATCAACAATATTAACAAACATTCATATAAAAACCCATAACCACCCTTATTTCTTTTCATGCATATCCACAAGCTCCACGAGTGGTGCAACAAAGACCCTCTTAAATTCATGACTCCAAAATAAGATCTCACCAATTCGTAGATCAATGATGAATAAATAAAATTATATAAAATACATATCATCATCATTATTCTTTTTAATCAGAGGTTAATGTACACATATTAAATTTTAATTGTGGAACAAATCTCCAAAATCAAACTGGTATTGATACTAGATTATTTAAATGATACTATTATATTTCGAAATAACTTGAAATACGAATCATCTCTAGACACTTGTAAGATGGACCAAAGATATTAGGAAGGATCTATGTTAACATCATGTTATTATTAATCCAAATCTACAGTATGAAAAAGATCCCACATCAAATCCCAAGGGATGCACATATGAAGCCTTCTATAAACCCATACCACATCCCTAATTTTCATAAATGAAAGAATATTAGAAAACACAAGACCACAAATGGAGAACCGCATATGTAAACTATTCTTTCAAACATCACATGAGACAAATCCATGTTTCAGAGAGCAACAACAGTCAGCTATATTATTAATACAAAAACCATGTAATGAAACAAAAATACAATAATCTCATTTCATGAGTTATTATGACATTCATTCTTCTTAAAATAAAATCCCCCAATAAAACCAATATAAAATTTCATATATAGACCAAATTCCAATCCCAAATAATAGATACTCCCATACCATTGAAATTAGAAACAAACATCCATTTCATTTTATGAAATTTTCATGTACCATATTCTCTAATACACATCAACCTCTATGATGAAAACCCCAACTGGGTTGAAAATAAAGCACAAATATCCCCTTATTTCTCATTGTAATGTAAAATAAAAACTTAAATTCATAACTATAACTAGTTCCATCCAATCTATATTTTAGACATGGAAACAATCAACACTATCATCAAAAAATACCATATGGATTTCAACACTCCAAAATTATTTTTCTTTCACTCCTAAATCATTGGAAAATAAATAAACAAGCATTGAACTTCCCATCTCCATAAAATTTCTATTTAGTAAAAAGGTAAATTTTTCCGTATATATATATATATATAGGTAAAACCAAGAATAAAAAACCACATAAAATGATATTATATATTGTATATATTTGAATGATAAATTTAAAGAAATAGAAAAAATGTAGTCACTAGTTATATGAAGGTTGATGAAAATATAACAATTTAGAAATACCGATGATTAATTTATCTAATTTATTATCAACCTCTAAAACAATTATATCTAAAAAAATTATATCTGAAATCATTATTAACTCCCCTTTTTAATACCCTCACAACACATATGGTTCCATGCATTACTGGGGTTAATTTTATAAATCGAACTACTATTTAAATTAATTTTCCACAATCCACCATGAATACAAGTATTTACATGCAATATTATCCACCTACCCTAGTGGATTGACATGTAGTACCCATTTAAATATATGTGGAAATAAACATAATTCCAATCAATAAACCATAAATATATGGATTTTAAACTCAATCATAGTATACACCAGGGAGTCATGTAATATATACAAACTAAAAAAATCTAATTAAGTAATTAATTCAGTGCTATAGTAGATTGATTATATATCCTTTATTTTCACATTCACTTTAGACTATGAGGATCAGATTCTATTACGATAATCCTAGAATCTTCCCAGACTAAGAGTTCATATGGCCTTTATATAATACTCATAACTAGTCTACACTACCTAATATCATTTGACCATCATATAATACGTTAATACATACACCAAAATATATAAACGTGAAACATGTGCTTGTAATATCACTTTCAATTTAATTATGTAATGACGCGAATATAGATATGATAAAATATTTTTCAGAAAAATATGAATTTGAAAAATAAAATTTATGTATTACAACATTGATAAAAATATAGTAAGATAAATATTTAAAAATTCAATGTCGTTTGAAAAACCACATATAAGAGGGATTAGAGAATATATTATCAAAAAATTCATAATTTTCCTACAAAATTAATAGGGTCTAAAATAATTAAATATTCATTGAACAACTATTACTATCAATAAAAATAATCCCAAGAAAAAAATAATTCAAAATGAAACTATTTCATTAACATGAATTCTTTTATGAAAAGTGAAACTATAGAAGGATCTCGATGTTATAAATGTTTTTTTTTCTAAATTGGTGAAAAAGAAGAGAAAAATTACAATACAAAATTTAATTTTAAAAATGTTGTACAAAATATAAATTTGAAATAATAGTTATCCCATCAAAAAGGAATGTAACCAAAATTTCTATTCATCAATGAATAATAATGAATAAATAAATTATTATTTTTATTATAAAAATAAGAAAGAGTTCAAATTTCTACTCATAGTGAATAACAAATCACAAGGCATTATCTTCCACTTCATGAGTAATTTATTAATTAATGATAGGGAATTCCATATTTTTTCAATTAAAATATGATTATATTAAAATTTTATTATTTTTTCATTATTACATTGTCCTTTTCATTTTTTCAATATGGATATCTGCATAATGTATAAAACTCAAATAATGATAGTATTCCTTCAAATATAATAGCTTCTTCATCTTCTCTTCTAGTAGTAGAACTCAAGGGAAGTGCTGACCAAATATGTATGAAAAGATTATGTGTATAGAGATCCACATTTAAAAATAAAACTAAAAAGGAAATTATATGATTCAAATAGAAGGACTCCCAAGATATATATTATATATTATTCCATAGTATTTCACCACTAACTAATATCCGAGATTCTTTCTCTAACCTTCAGAAACCCCAATTCTACGGTTAGTCCTTCCCAATTGATGATATACATAAATAATGATGAAAACCATTTTTTTTAGAAAATCAAATTATGGGGACACTATCAATGATGATGGAGGTTCACCAATCATAGCTATTCTAATAAAGATTATAGAAAATCTACCAATATAGTGGAAAAATTATGACTATTTCATTTCATCTTCTGGAAGATGAAATTATTCGGTCATATTTCAAGCCTAAAACTACAAGAATCAGAATTCCTAAATGGTCAAAATTATGATATGAGATAACTGAACTAATATACATAGATATCAACAAGTGGTCCATATTGATTAATGAAAAATGGATATGAGTTTTTTATTAAATAATACACATCATCATCTAAATTTTCTAATGAGTTCTAGATGTAATACTAGAATGATACTTGGGGATGGGCTCACATGGAATTTTTATACCAATCATAATTTTTCTATACTCCCTAATTTTAGATGTTTATCTGTGATTCAGGAAACAACACCAAATAAAATATGAAAACATGTAAATAATATAGATAATATCAATTTTAATCTAACAATTTTATTAAACCTATTATAAACACATATAATTGTTTTTTTTCACATTTTATAATTATAAATAAAAGGAGACTATGTAAAAAGAACGTGATAATAGAATTCAAAAGATATTCTATGACTGGTTCAAAAAAAATTGCATGTATTATTCAAGGATTAGAATAGGATTTAAGAACAGTCCTATAAATAAAACATGATCCATTGATAAGTGATATGTTCTATAATCATTTTGAAATTAAAAATATGAAACCCTTGTTTCTATGTTATTTTCAGAAGTGAGTAATCCTAAAAAAATTTCAGAACGATATAATTTTTTCTCAATAGAAAAATACAATATTAAAAATGTTAATGTAAAAAAATTAATAAAATATAGTACTTGCATCATAAAAATTATACATTATATATATTAATGAATAATTGACAACACTACATGGATTGTTTCAAATATAGTAATTTTACATTATGAACCATTCCAATGTTAAAATAAATTTTTCAATATTAGCTCAAACCACTTAATAAAAAAAATATTGTTGGTCACGCCTAATATAAATAAACATGAGTTATGTGATTCATATAAAATAATTTGTGTTTCCTGAATGGAATGTAAATATATTTGACTCTACCATCCATAAATATTCAAATGAAAAATTGTATGTCAACTATAGAGGATGGAATCAAATTAATTGATAAGGATTATATGAGGACCATGATATTTTTCTAGTTCCCTATGATATTGTATGTATCCAATGAAAAGAGAAAACATGATGTGTTTCTCCTAGAGTGACATAAAATTATTGAATGTAGAGATACATTGACAATTATAATAGAGTCATAGATTCTACAATGAATATAATAATGAAATTATTATTTTAAAGATAGAATCCCAAATTTTTTTCCGGATTGAATGTAATGAATATTGATGTGATCTGTATCTAATAATGAAAACAAATACCAAAAAAACCATTAATGAAGAAAGTATGAAAGGACATTGTTACTATGAATGTAATCATATTCAAAATGGATGTTATGCCTTTAGATGATGAAAAAACATATTTATCATTCTAATAATGGGTGAATATGGGATCAAATTCATTAGGTAAGTATCATACATAATTAATAATTCATATTTAAAAAGAAGGATTCAACTGTAATGTTGTTAATATAGTAGTTTTTTATTAGGAGATATTTAATATACATTGATTAAAAATATTAAACTAAAAAACAACAATTTTAATAGAAGTGGTAACCTGGCTTGATTGTTAAATTTCCACCAATTCTTATATATTTATATAATATGTGATGTGCATTCAATATTAATAACAATATATAATTTTATGAATTTATAAAAATAAATACAATTGCCACTTTTGATGATATGTTTTTAGGGTTATTCAGGGAATGAATTTATGGTCGTTTATTTATTTTTGTAAAGTCCAAATCCTTGATTTTCTCTAAACACATAAACTATCCTTGTATTGATATCCCTAATACTTATATTATCAACAATCTACTGAAAATCTAGTATATAATAAATATGATAGACAAATATTTTACAGAACTCAATATCCAAAATAAAATTATTGAATGATTATGAATTCAACCCAATGAGAATATTCATGATAGAAGTTAAATTTTCAATGATTATTTAAAAACACAAATCACACATAATGGGGGACCGTATTTACTTAATGATATTTTTATATATATACTCATAAGAGATATGATATAAAAAAAGTCTACGCTCTAAATATTGTTCAAAGATAACCTATAATGTAAAAATGAATAATATAGAATATTCATAAAAATAAATTGTTTGATAGATATCAATAAACATTGAATCCTTTCCCAATGGTTTAATTAAAATGAAATTTTCTATCATTGTTAATATAGATATTATTATAAGCATATATATAATCCAAAGAACAAGAAACAAAATTATTTTTTTTCTATATTTTTTTATAGCCACTGAACAATGATTACCAGTATTATTATTAATAAACATATAGTAAAAAATATTTTCACATTATCCATATATGATTACATAATTAATAAATCATCACCGGTATACAAAAACAAGTTTTTTAGTGGTGTCTAATAACACTATTCCCACATTACATTTTCCAATCCCAAGATATGTGCACATTATATATCATTCACATTCTTCTTATACTATCCTGAATGGTTATCACTATTTATTACTACAATAGTAAAACAATATATTAGAAAAAATTGTCATAAAATCATGTTATTTTTTTACTCATGATCCTTAGAAAGAAAATTTCGAGAAATATATTGTTCGATCAACACTATATATTATAATGTTGGGAGAATGTACTTTTTCATCAAATTCGACCTTCTGAAACACTTTTTAGGTCATCATACCATAATTCACGAATCCATTAACTTTTAGAAGATAAATTGGTAGTATAGTGCCCAATTAAAGTCCCCTTATTTTTATTTTCCAAAATGAAATCAACAAAAAAATGAAACTACTGTTGGAATAGAGATTTAACTCTTTCTGTTTGAAATTTTTTGTATATGGGATGTGAAATTTCTTCTATGGGGATTGTTTATACAAAATCCATTTTGATATATATTATCATATTTGGTATTTTTTTCCACAATTCATCTACAATATTGGTTTTGAATATTCCATTAAAGGGACAAATGAATGGTTCTAAGAGGTTCAGATGATCACAATTCCATCATAATTTTACATAATATTAAATATATTCAAAATTGTAGAAATAAAATTCTATTTTACAGACATTTAAAATGAAAATGTCTGGAAGAATTTATATAATAGAAATAACATAACCTATAAAGAAAAATGTGCATGATTTCATTTTCTGACAGACGATGACTGATGGTTACCCGTATTCCACCAAATACCACTATAGTTTCCAATATGTTCATATTGACCATTTCGAAAAAAAAACATTATAAGTAATCATCAGTAGCATCCAATAAATGATTAATAGTTGTGTCAAATTACCCATCCCCAAATAACTGTTCACAAGGCTATGATATGTGAAATTTTTATCCCATTTAATTTCAAACAATTCTTATAGTAATTATTATACTCATTTATTAAACCCATGAGAATATATTTGGGTAGAAAATTACATAAAAATTAAATAATAATATTTTTCTACTCGTGAACCCATATATGATTATTTTTAGAAATAAATTGTTGAATTGGAATTATTTGTAATTGTGGGTGGTGATTAAGTAGATTAATCATAATCAACCATTTAAATAATATTGGGATACAATCATTCCTTTATATTCCAATATCTTCCCAATTTGAAGATAAACTATTGTATAACAACCAAAAAAATTACAATTATTCTTTAAATGTGGGAAAACAAGGATATCAGTGTGGGTGTATGATGAATTTGTTTTTTTTACTTTATAGAATGCCTTATATGTAGGATGTTAATGAAAAATAATTTATAAATTATTTATTAATATTCTGAAAGTAAAAAATCTATATTTAATCTTATGATATCCAATTCTAAATTTATTTCCAATTATTAACAACCAAATAATTTTTTATTGAAATGATCCCATAAAAATTAAATCAGTTCACACATTAATATATAAAATCAACCAAAAGATATTTTTATCTTTGGGACCATAGTTCAATATCATACATCTATTAACATAAAACCATCACAATCCAACACACATAAATGTATGACCACGATGAATGAGTTATATGCATAGTGGGAAAAAAACAAATTTTGAGGAATTTGAAATAATCATACATTGAAATAACTCAACAAAATCCCTGATAGTTTTCATTTTATGTCAAATATACTCCTTTTCATTATTAAATACCTTGTTTCGAATCCCAATAAAGTAAAAAAAATTCCTCAGAACAAAAATTTTAATAGTGCATTTTTTTTATTTTTTCCCTTTAGTGGAATGGATTAAAGGATCATCTTTTATTGTGGAATGTGACTTTGGTTACGGTTCACATAGCCATTTTATACCACCCATCTCTATACTACACTAATTGATATTAGTTTCTGAGTCTTACTTAACAGAATACCAAAACAAAAAAATTTTAAATATGTAACTTAGATAGAGAATATTGATTCCTATCAAATAATGGGATTACATCATTGAGAATCCAATCTGATAGATTAAGGGAAATATTTAATGAAAAAAATAGTTTATTTACAAAAAAAATAACTATTTACATAGAATTACCAAGAGATAAATTCTAGTATCTACCTAATGTAAATAGATTCTTGTAAAATAATAAAAAACAAAACCAATATAAAAAATGTAAAATTAAAGTTGATAAAAATAGACAAACAATTGTAGACTCCTACAATTTAGGATCCTGCATTAGATTTAACATCAATTAAAATGGATACCAAGAATATATATATATATATATATATATATATATATATATATTTATTTATATATAATTTTGGCGAAAGAATTTCCTCCACTATTTTATATGGGGGTATTTTGTGTCTATATATTTTTCAAGGAAAAGTGAATTTGGATTATGTGTTGTGGGGATATCATATTTGGTGAAGTGGGTCCCCAATTATAGAATGATACATTCTAAAATTTTGTTGGGAATTTTTTTGGAATGTGGTATGGATTAGTTCAAAGAATTATGTGTGAATCAATTATAATTAGATTAGGGTGGATATGTCTAGTTTCATGTTGGAGTAGTCCTATGTGATATGTATTCATTTTATAGAAACATATTGTCATTAATCGTAACATTATTCCCCATATATATACCCTTATATAGACCCATAATTTATTTTAGATATAAAAAATACTTACTAATAATAGTTTAGTAATTTTATTTTGATTATATTTAGGATGTATATTAATAATATATACACCTAATCACAACTATCCTCTAATTCAATGATTTTCGATCTAATAAAATATTTTTGTGTAAAATCACACACCCCAACATACATGCTTTAGTTTTGGTACCTTATAATTTCATGGATCAATAAATGATTAATATTGTTAGGATTATTTTTGCACACATTAAGGTATGAAATTAATTTTTAGTGTTATATTTATTTATTTTTTATTATGTGGATGATGTCATGAACCAACACGGGTCGACCCTGAACCGTCACCCGAGCTAGTCCGCGACATGGCCCGAGAGGCGTTCTCGATTCTCTTGGGCTGGCAACTAGCGCCAGGGAATCAACAGAGGTCGTGGGAAGATTTTTCATAATATAAATAAATAATGTGTCACAAGGAAATATGAACAAATAAAAATAAAACTAACCAAACATGATGTCCGATATAACTCTGTGTGACCTCGGGGGTCACTCTTCGACTCAACGATCAAGCATCTCCCAAGGAAATTGCAATCAAGTTGTAGCCTAAACAAATACTAAAACCAGAAAAGAACTATAAGTGTGAGTATTAAAACTGAGTAGGCTAGCTCGATATCTATTCCCAATTCACTAACATTAAAATAAAATAAACATCATTTAAAGTTTCAACTACAATTTATAAAAGTATGTTTTTCTAAATATTTTACATAAATAGAAGGTATGAAACATTTCCAAACATGGGTTCATTTCATTTGTATCAATGAATTTTTAGAAAAGAAAAGTGATGTTTATTTTTTAAAATTTGTACAAAGAGGATTAAACCCATTCTTTTGAAAATCATTTCTAGAATCCAATTCATTACATTCCTAGGGAAAACAATATAAAAAATTCATAGGAGTAAGTAAAAAACAAGGGAAATGTAGAAATACATAAAGGTAAAAAAGCATCACTACATGTAATTGGAATGTCAACAGACATGGGTTATCCTAGGAGATCAAGAATAAACAAAAAGACACCCATACATGATAAATCATCCTCGTTGACATGTCACACACGATGAAATCAAAATGACCAATGCGCTTGCCTGTCCTTTCTCAGGAAGGCTGAGGGAAAATATCATAGTAATGAACCCAATATATCCATCTAATATGGGCCACTAGTCCATACCATAAACTAGAATTGTAGAAATCATTCTTAGAATATTCTCTCAATATTCCAAATTCACATGTCTCAATTGTTTGGAAAGGGGGTGAGCCAACCGATGGCATCTGGGCATCTAATTATATATATAACTAAAGGAAGGAGAGTTACCCTTGGAGGATTTTCATCAAAAAAAATTCATCGTTTCCCATAATGTGACAAATGTGAATTTAATACATTTCCCAATCACCACTTTAAAAAGAACCAAAACTATTTTCTAAGATTCAGATGAAATTATTTATCATTAAAACCAAAACTAAAATTGAAATTCCGTGAATTATGTTTAAAATCCAAACTGGCATTCTTTCAATATTGGGTGTCCGTTCATCAATAAAATATCCCCAGTGGCCTGAATAAAATAAACGGCTCTTTTTACACCAAATAATCATTAAAAAATTATTTGACTTATATTATCTCACATTTATTAAAATTATTAATATATTTAATCTAAAAAATATTATGCGCAAACAATTGGAAATAATGCAAGTTAAATTTTAAAAAGCAGTGTAATGGGAACCTACATCAAGGTGGAACAAAGTTGTCCACTCGGCTCTTCATGCTTTGTAACTAAAAGCAGCTTCACTTGAAGTTGAAAATATGAAACCACTTCACGTATACACATATACATTTATATATATATATACGCTTTAACCCAAGTACATATTCCCCGCGTAATGAGGGAATATGCACAAGGAGGATATACATATATACATGCTTATCCATGTATATACATATAGGTCTTTGTCACTGATGACCAAAACCCACACCACGAGGAGAAAACACCCTAAAACGATGCAAGGGAGTCCAATAACTATCAAAGCCTCCAAACACAACTAAAACAATTTCACATCCCATAAAATAATATGAATTAAGAGAAACACATGAAAAATACACATTTCATGGAAATCATGTCACAAGTCCAATTCGCATCACTCCAAACATATTAAAACATTTATGAAATTAATAAAACATTTCCATGTTAAATAACAAAGATTCACTAATAAAAACTACTCAAACATCAATCTTTAAAATTAAACACACACTAAAACAATTCATACACATGGTGCACACACTTTATAATATTTAATAAACCACTTAAAAACATTTTGGAGCAACTCCAGAAAATATCCCAATAAATTGAATGCATAATACCACCCAAAACCCCTTTTGAGGCCAAGAACACACTGCATACATGTCAAAACATAATTCTCTGCCCTTGCACGACATTATAAAACAACAACTATGTTTAGAAAAATACAAAAAATGGCTCAAAAAAAGTTTTCATAAAATGAAAACATTCATCTCACGTTAAAACGTTACTAAACACTTCAAAATCATATTAAACATCATGTAAAACTACATACGCACCATGAAAACTAATCAAGTATCAAACAAAATAAATTAAATAAGAATATTAATTCCCAAGTATCAATTATATGCAGCGAACCACCAGCCTCGATGAATGATTTGAAACCATGGTCTGAAAAAAAAACAACTGCACACCTATCACACCTCAATAAATTCAATTAAACCCTAAAATAAATTTATCAAATCAATTATACCATAAAACAAACAACCTCTACCCTAAACCATAACCTGAAAATTTCTTAACGAAAAAATCATCCCCTTCATGTGAAATGAACCTGCTGTGATGGAGTAGATGGCCAATTGGGAAAGGGGGAAGAGTGTGGAAGTGTGTCGCGCATGAGAACTGCTCAGTTCGGGAGGCGGCGTGGGTTTGGAATTTGGTGTGGGTTAGGGGGTGTGCGGCTATCCAGGAGAGGGAGGAGGCAGCATGGTCACTGGTCGATGGCTGGAGTAAAAGAGGGAGCTGGTCTAAAGGAGGGAGTGGAGGCATTCTGAAAAGAATGTGGACGGAGGGCGGCACAGCATAGGGTAAAGAAGAGGGAGTTATGTGCGCTGCTGCACAACAAAGAGGAGGATGGTGTGATGACACGTAGGAGGAGGTGTGGGCGACAACCGTTCGTGCGATGGGAAGGAGGAGAGGTGGTCGTCCGATTCACCAAAGGGGGAGCCGAGCAGAGATTGTCCTAGGGTTAGGGGTGCTGCGCAAAACAGAAGGGCGAGAGGTTATCTGCACGAGGGAGAGGGGAGAGAAAGAGAGATGAAAGAAAAAAAAGGAAATGAGAAAAAAATAAAGAGAGGAAAAATAAAAAAAATAAAAAAAAGAAATAAAAAAAACATAAATTAACCAAAAATAAATGTAAATGATAATAATAATAAAAATAATAATAGTGTTAATGATGTTAAAATTTTAGTGGCCACAACATAAATAACTTAATAATATAATAATATAATTAATAATAATAATAATTATTATAATAATCATAATTATTAATATTAATTGATACACTAATTATTATTCGTTATAATTATATTATCTATAGAAACATTTATAACAGTTATAACATTTTAATAATGATGATTACTAGAACCGCAACCATAGTAATATTACTATTAAAAATTACGATTCATTAGTTTCGTTACTTTTATTTTTAAAATTCCTTTTTCTCATCTCTCTTATATTTTATTCAATTCATTTATTTGAATGTTGGGAAACCACACAGTCCACATACGACTTGTGTGGCCGAGTGATAACCGTGCACTGATTTTTGTCCTATACAACAGTGATCATGCGAGTGTCTGGTCATAACATCACGATCTCCGGAACATACTCTGCTCGTGCGCCTGATGCTGACAAGCCCCAACACATACATTTTTAATTCAACACTCAAATAAATTTAAACAGGGTCTCACTCGAACCTTGACCTGATCCAGAACCAAGGAATAAAATAAATACTCGGGTGTGAAAATTCTACACACCATAATAACTTTCTTCCCCCAGAAAGTCATACAGCCAAACGTGGAAACAAAATCGAGTTCGAAACTGAACGAGAAAAAAAAACACAAACTCAGTGTGACTTTTTACTCCATCAGTCACACCCGACCAACTCTATTGGAAACTGGATAGAAAACAACAATCAAGAAATGAGGAGGGATCTCCCCACCATAAGAACCCTACTAGCACAACCAACATTAAGACTCTCATCATATGTTAAAAATGGAAATGCAAACTTGATCCTAGAGGAAATTGAAACATATGACAAACCTCAAGGAAAGCATGAAAAGATTCATGGTGGGTCTCCCCACCAATTAATAACTAACCAGCATAAGCCAATTTGCATGGACTGACACGATAAACCTAGGACAAACCGACCCATGAGCTCTATGCATAAATCAGACCCCCACCTAATGGGGGCATCGATGAAAGGCCACAAACCAAATAATAGACTTAAACCCTAATCATTATTTCCCATGACACTTGTGTCTCCAAAACGATCACATCATAAAACAAGAACGGGTCACAAATTTTTCTATCCACACGAGAGAGAAAATCATCTTGAGACTCACAACCATAAAGAGATGAACATCAAATCTCCCATTTGAGGAGTCACAACTACTAAAATTACGTGGACAAAATATCACCACACCTTTTTACAACCAAGGTGGGGTATTCAGAGAACAAATAAAACAACTAGAAATAGATACCTCTATTCCATTTATAGAAAAACAGAACCTTCAAAGACAAGGAAGCTTGAACCAGGAAATTTAGATTGACCTTATTTCAGCACTGGAGACATAAGTTAGACCAATGTGACCCACACTCAAGGATTCAAGACTGAATCAAAGGCTTCACTTCGAAACATGTGGCTGGAGATCTGATTTATTTAAACATCTACTGCCCCACATTCAGAAGCTAACATCAGTCGGTCAAGACTATTTCTAACGTTGCTGCAAGTGGAGCCTCCCATGTTTCCCAAAATGTCCACACCGGCGACAAGCCTTCATAGATGATGACAAGGTGACTTAATGTACCCATCCCAGCCACACTTGAACTAAAAATGATGGTGGACCAACTATGTGAATATAGAATTGACCAAAAGACTTGTATGAGACATGTTCCTCTCATTTTCTCTCCTCACCTAATGTGGAACCTTGCCGAACACCATAAAGAATCAGTCCTAGAACCCTGGACGATGTCCCCAAACAAGAGAACTTTAACTGATTCCATGATGGTACCTCCAGATAAAAGGAAATCAACACCTTGAAATTCCAAAAGTAATCCTTTACTATATGTTGGCTTTGTTGGACACTCACGAGCCATGCCACTTTCCTCACGATCACTTCCTATGGTATAAACCATCAGAAGAGAGTGATATTAAAAAAACTTCCTAGACATACCATCATGCAAAGATGTTGGGATCATCTTCTTCTATCAATCCAATGTTGAACCTTCAAACGAACCCAAACCATCACAAACTCTATTAGATTCGAGAGTATCTAATAACCTGAAAACACCAACGATTTCACCCAGCCAGTCCGCTACCTTCAATAGATCACGACCACAACGGAAGACATATAACAACCAGAAAGAATCCAATTCCACAACTCCGCTAAGAGACTAGGAAGAAAAAAAAATTAGCAGAGACTCACTATAACCCTCCAGGACATTTCTGGGTGGAATACTCATAAAAAAGAGGCACAAATATGAATCAAAATACATCATAAATCAATATTCCCCACCTCAGTCACAAACTAAATCTCAAAGTCCAATCACTATTCCACCCACAATTCAATATGTCAAAACCAAGAGCCCATGAAAAATATTTTGAAACATGAAAATATAACACTATACAATTTAATACATTTCAAAACATTGATATTAAATTTTTGAAAACCATTTTCCAGAAAACAAAAAAACTTATGTACCCGCCCTTGGTATCCCCTGAAGTCTCGCATATATACAAACCATTGTGATAGCTGATGTACTGATCAAAACATACGACGAATCATCCATGTGCCACATGAGCACCTCTATATATGTGATCCCTCATTATAATACCAAGGATCATCTCAAGACACTTCTCAATTCCAAAACATATCATTCATCATAAAGCACAAATTCACAACCAATTTTGAAAAATTCACTTATCATAAAAGAAATACATTTCCAAATTCCAATAATTTTTCCTATTCACATTCTAAAAAGTGTTAATGTGATCCCAAAACATCTCTAAAAACACATCTTTTTTTCCTATGAAATTGAACATTCCATTAAAAGAAAACAATTTCCATTTCAAAATCTCTTTTTTCACTCAAAACCACATTCCCTTTTGAAAAAACCTCTTTCTATGAACCAAATTCATCATAGAAATCCACTCAAGTCAGTCAAAACTAATCCCAAAAATAACTCTCATCAAAACATCCAAAAATAAGTAACTGGTGGCCATGCAATCCTGGTAACATTGCTTAATAGACCATGGTCCGAGGAAGCATCAACAAGAGGAAGTATCTTGAACCGTGAACTCGAGCCGTACATGGGTCTCTACTCCATGAAAGCTCGTCGCGTAATACTAGATCAATTCCTTTATCATCCTTCATCCACACAGACTAATCAAAAGAAAAACTCAATTCCCAGACTACCCCTGGCAACTCGAGTCTCGGGATAGCAAGGGTTCAAGACGTCCTTCCGACACCAAACTCTGGAGTCCCAACACACCTAATCACCAAGCTACCCGACACTACAAATAATAGGAAAAAACCTCTTCTGATACAATTTTGTCATGAAACAACCCTTGTTGACCCTTAACCGGTCACCCGAGCCGGTTCGTGACTAGGCCCGAGAGGCGTTCCCGATCCTCCCGAGATGGCGACAAGTTCCTTGGCATCAACAAAGGCTGTGGGAAAGATTTTTCCCAATATAAATAAATAATGCATCGGAAATAATAAAGAGAAAAGCAGAAAAAGTAAACCAGACTAAATGACCAAACATGAACAAAGAAAAAGAAATGTAACCAAACATGACGTCCAAACTAACTCCTTATGACCTCGAGGGTCACTCTCCGACTCAACAATCAATTGTCACCCATGGAGAGCGCACTCAAGCTATATCCAACATAAACACTAAAAACAGAAAAGAAAAATATGTTTGATTTTTAAAACTCAGTAGGTCAGCCTACTATCTATTCCCAATGCACTACCTTTAAAATAACCTAAACATTATTCCATGTTTGAACAATAATTTATAAAAGTATGTTTTCTCAAAATATTTTACTTAGAAACAATGTACGACACGTTTCCCTTAACCATTTCCAAACATGGGTTAATTTTAGTAGTTTCAATGGATTTTTAGAAAGGTAATGTGATGTTTATATTTTCAAATTTGTACAAATAGGATTAAACACTTTTATTTAAAATAATTTCTAAAAACCAAGTCAAAACCAATTCATTACATTCCATGGGAAAACAATATATAAAAATTCACAACAGTAAGTACACAACATGGGCAATGTAGAAATACATACAAGTACCAAATCATCACTGCAAGTAAATAGAATGTCAAAAGACATGGGTGAACCTAGGAGATCAAGAATAAACTAGAAGACACCAATACATGTGAAATCATCCTCGTTGACTAGTAACACATGATGAAATAAAAACTCCCAATATGCTCGACCATCATTTATCAGGTAGGCCGAGGGAAAATCCAATAGTAATAAACCCAATATATCCACCTAATATGGGCCACTAGTCAGTAACATATCCTACCAGTGCATCAATCACTTTTAGAATATTGTCTCAATATGCCAAATTCCCATGTCTCAAGTGTTTGGAATGCGGGTGATCCAACCGATGCCACCTGGGCATCCAATCACACAAACACACACACACACACACACACACACACACACACACACACACACACACATATATATATATATATAAAGCACAAAAGGTATCACCCCAAGACACTCAATGGAACAACCTCTTGCCTTAAAACTACTCAAGTACCAGGGAGCCTATATGCACGGACTTCCAAACTATCAATTGTAACCAATGCATGAGGTTTATCCTAAGAGGGTTTTTATTAAAAAATTCATCATTTTCCATAATGTTCCAAATATGCATTAATTATATTTCACAGTCACCATTTTAAAAAGAACCAAAAGGCTTGTTCAAGATTAAGAAGAAATCATTTATCATTAAAACCATAACTATTATTGAAATTCCATGAATTGCGTTTCAAATATAATCTTGCATTCTTTCACTACTGGTTGTCTATTCATCAAGAAATTATTTCAAGTTTCATATATAAAATAAACGGCTCTTTTTACAGCAAATAATCATAAAAAATTATTTGTATTATATTATCTCAAATTAATTAAAATTAATAAAATATTTAATCTGAACAAATAGATTGCGAAAATAGCAAGAAATAATGTAACTATAATTTTAAAACGCAGTTCAATGGAAACCTACCTCAAGGTGGAACCATGCCGTCCACTCGGCTCTTGCCACTTTCTAACTGAAAGTAGATGCTCTTGAAGATGAAAATCTAAAACCGCTTCACCTTTATGAATATACATTTTCATATATATACATATATTCTTTAACCCAAGTACATATTCCCCGCACCGTGAGGGAATATTCTGAAGGAAGATATACATATATACTTGCTTACCCATGTATATACCTATAGGTATTTGTCACTAACGACCAAAAACCACACCGCAAGGAGAAAGACACCCTACAACTATGCAAGGGAATCCAATAACTACCAAAGGCTCCAAACACAACAAAAACAATTTCACTTCATATAAAATAATATTAATTAAGAGAAACACGTGAAAAATATACCTTTCATGGAAAACATGTCAGAAGTCCAATTTGAATCACTCTCAACTTAAAAAACATTTACGTAATTAATAAAACTTTTCCAATATATATAACAGAGCTTCACTAAAAAGACATACTTCAACATCCCTCTTTAAAATTAAACACATACTAAAACATTTCCTACACATCGTTCACACACATTATAAGATTTAATAAACCACATAAAAATATTTTAGATCAACTCCAAACAATATCCATGACTTTAAATGAAAAAGACAACCCAAAACCCCATTTGACACCAAAAACACAACACATACATGTCAAAACATAATTCTCAACCCTTACGTGACATAATAAAACAACACCAATGTTTAGAAAATGACAACAAATGGATCAACATAAGTTTTCCTAAAATCAAAAAAAATCATCTCACATAATCACATTACTAAAGACTTCAAAATATTATTAAAACTCATGTAAAACTACCTCTTCACTAAGAAAACTAATCAAATATAAAAAAAAATAATTAAATATAAAAATTAATTCATCAAGTAACAATTATATGAGGTGAACCACTAACCTCGATGTATGCTTTGCAACCAAGGTGCGAAAAAAACAATTGCTCACCTATCGTATCTCAAACAACACGATTATACCCTAAAATAAAATTATCAAATCAATTAGACCATAAACAAGACAAACTCCTCCCAAAACTATAACCCATAAATTTCATATCGAAGAAATCAACCTCTTGAAGGGAAACGAACCTGTTGTGATGCTGTGGATGGCAAACCCGACAAGGGGGAAGGGTGTCTGAGGTGGGTTGCGCCGGAGAAATGATCAGTTTGGGAGGAGGCGTGGGTTTGGAAGGTGGTGTGGGTTAGGGAGTTGTACGGCTGTCCGGGAGAGGGTGGAGGCAGTGTGGTCGCTGGTCGCTGGCCGGATTAAAAGAGGGAACCAGTCCGATGGAGGGGGTGTGGCAGTCTGAAGGGAAGGTGGAGGGAGGGCGGTGCGGCTTAGGGTAAGGGAGAGGGAGGTCTTCACACTTCTATTTGGTGAGGAGGAGGATAGCACGACGACACATAGGAGGAGGTTCAGGCGGCGACCGTTCACGTGACTGGAAGGAGATAATAATAGTATTAATAATAAAAGAAAACAGTGAAAAATAAAGAGAGGAAAAAAATAAATGAGAGAAAAAATAAAGAGTGGAACAAATAATAAATAAAAAATTAATATAAAAAATAAAACTTAAACTAACCAAAAATAAACTAAAATGATTCATAATAATAGAAATTATAATAGTATTAATGATGTTAAATATTTTCTAACCACAACATAAATAACATAATAAAAAAATAATAGAATTAATAATAAAAAAAATTCATAATTGCTACACTAAATAATATTCATTTTAATTATATTATCTATAGCAACATTTATTACAGCTTTAAAATTTTAATAATGATGATAACAAGACCAGCAAGCATAGTAATATTACAATAAAAAATTATGACGCATCAGTTTTTTTACAAGAATTTCTAATATTATTTTTCTCATCTCGCTTTTATTTTATTCAATTCATTTATTTGAATGTTGGTAAACCACACAGTATGCGTGTGACTCACATGGCCATGTGCGATCTGTGTGGTGTGTTTTGTCCAATCCAACAACGATCATGCGAGTGTCTAGTCATAACCACGTAATATCCGGACCATACTCTTCTTGTGCGCCTGATGCAGCCAAGCCCCAACACATACATTTTTAATTCAATGCTCAATTAAATTTAAATAGGGTCTCACCGAAACCCTGACCCGAGCGAGAAACAAGGAATAAAATAAAAACTCAGGTGTGAAAGATGATAAATGTTTTCCAAATAAATTTAATGGGAACAACTTATAAGAATCCAAACCTGATCCTCTAACAAAACCAACATCACATGAAACCAAAAACTCATTGAAATTTATATTATTCCTATTATAATCATTATAAAAGAATAATTTCTGGGACAATGTGTTATCTTATAAATCTAGAAAACCTATTATATGTTCATCAAGGTGATAAGTTACATATACCAAACAATGTATCGAATAATTTATGATTAACATTCATTAATTAATCCTGTTGTGAGTATATGATCTTTCTTGTTAATCCATCCATTATTCTCTAAATTTTTATCCACAAATATAAAAAATTCATCATATTTTCAACCATGATTATTTAGGTAATTAATGAAAATATAATACACAACCATTTCGTTATATTAATGGATTAGAAGATCCATTTATCACATTTAATTCATCCACCAAATCTATCTACCACTATTAACCATTAATGTTACCCAGGAGGGGGAATACCTTGTGATAAATATGCACACCAATAATAGAATAAGTTCATTTACATATTTTCAACAGATGATCAATACTATAATGAATTCAATCAATCTCCTTTGCTCTATTTTTAGATATCATCTCCCTATTAGCTTTGGTAGATATGATTAGTCCATGTAACCATTTGATCTAATCACATTAGTGAAAATGTAACCCTTTAAATCATTACTAGTCTTAAACCCTTTATTAATAATTGAGTAGTAAAAATATTTTAAATGAATCACACCATATGTATCCAATTCGAAATAACATGTATAATCCACCTAAAACATTGACCCAGATAGTCCCTATCACAGATCTGTGTTCTCTGCCTATGACAAAACTACCTAGTCTAAATTGGACCTCTCATTTTCCAAGCCTTCAAATTATTTATGGACTTTGATATTCTCCTCTTTCTTCCTCTAACATCGGATATTGGATATAATAATTTGAGCCACCATATTATATGGGGTAACATTATGTTAAAAATTCATATCAATATCACATAAAATTTTCCAATAAACATTCACATGAATCGCCACCTCTTGATATTTTTCTCTTCCATATTTCACTACCTCAAAACGAGAAAAAGGATTCAGGATTATTCTAATGGATAGATCAAAACAAAATTCTTCAACCACTATATATCAATCTTTTCACACAAAATATTATTTTTATACACTATGTCACACTTCAATTGATAAGAAAATATGTCAATCATTGTTTCAATCAAAGGGATTGACACATTTGTTTTGAGATTTTCAAAAACAACCCCATTACCCTGTGATTGATATATTTCTCAAACACGAAAATAATTTTTACCTATTATTTTTTTCACACAACATGTCTAAATCCATGGTTGAACGAAGAATCTAGGTGACACAAACTTCTAGAATATACGAAATTATTATCCCAGGATTCAAATTAAACAACATTTATTCACATATTTTTTTCCAGCATCAATTCAAAGACACTCTTATGATGGATTTAAATCATATCCATCCACAAATATATATGGATGTATCTGATGACCCACTGAGATATTTTTACTATCAGATAATAGAAAACGTCCAAAATAAATTCCAAGAATATGTATAAATAATGTATTTTAGAATGATAGTCAAGCATAAGGTAATAAAACACAAATCTCAATAGTAGGGGTATTCAATATGATAAGAAAATCAAATTACTATAGTATATGAAATAATATGCATCCATTTAACATTCAAGTATCACTTGATGTTGCACAAATAAAATCTTTATCCAAGGTGAAAAAAATCATTATATAATGATTATAGAGGAAACAAAAAATTATGGGGTCTTACACCACCCATGGTAAATATATGATCCTATAAATTCCATCAAGTATGTGTATGTTATTACTAAAATGAAAAACCATAGTCATTTTTAGGAGCCTCGATTCTTTTTTTAACTCTGAAGTCAAAATAAAATGTTTTGGAACACCATCATGGGAATCAGGATCCTTTACTCATAACAAGATAGTCAGAAACATAGAGATAAAGTTAGGGTTTGATAATGGGAGAAAATATTGATTCTTCATTATAAGAGATAATATTGGAATACCATCCGCCCACATACCACCAATAGAATGGGTGACTTCCACACAAATTCAGTTTAATTAAATAAAAACAAACAAACCCTATATTTATTGAAATATTTTTTTTAAAATTCAAATAAAATAAATGATATAAATTTTCAAAAATATATTTTCATTTTAAATTATGTTTATTAAGAAAACTATGAACAACATATCATGAATTATAGAATATACATTAATTAAATACTTTTTATATCTCATATTTAATAAAAAAAATTTCCAAAAATCATACATTCTCTATAATTTATTTATGTAAAATGGAGAGGATGTTCAATAATTAGTTACAAGAATGTTATTTGTTTAATAAATATGTTTTATGAGGAATTTTATTCCCTTTATATGATATATTATTTTAATGAAATAGAATTCAATGTGTTGGAATGATTATATGTGTTTTATGATTTGGAATATTGATATTGTTTAGTATATTAGACAAATATCAGTCTCCTAACATTAATGCAATACAAAATTGAAATATTCAATTATTAATTCAATCATTTATATAAGATTATTATATAATAATATGATTTATTATAATATTAAACCACACATGATCCTTCAAAAATATGTTTTAGTTTCATTTTATTTTTAAGCCATATAATAAAAATATTATTTGATCATGTTCAGTGATAAATGAAAAATTATCTTATTTTAAAACAAAAATGACAACTATTTCTAAGTCCATGAATCAATATAGATTAATTAATAGAAAATGACTTTTGTTTTAAAAATAGTAAATGGTTCCCTTCCTATTTTGGAATGCAACCATCGTGCACACTAATCATCGAGATTCAAATGTAGGGTAATTGAATTAATTTTTAATTATCATCCTCTTTTGTCATCATTCTTAGTGTATTTAATCATTGTGATGTTTTTTAATTTATCATAGAAATCTTCTACACAATTTTCAAATTAAAAAAACATACAATACATCACTAAAATAATAATTACATCAAATAATTTTATTAAACATTAACATTGGACAACGTAAATTTTATTAAGAAATAAAAAATAATAATAATTTCATTCAAATTTCATAAATTGAAAAGATTTCTAAATTTTACCCCATTCAATGTAAACAACCCCAGAGTTCAATGTGATTCTCACCCTCCCATTCTCTAAATAATCTATATTTCCCTACATTACTCTATTGATCATCAGTGATCTATGATACTTGATTCCAACATTGTCATGACCCGACCCTACCCGGGCACGAGCCACAACTACCCCAAGCCCGCCTCCATAGGCCAGGGGCTGGCGACCAGCGCCGAAGGCACAATAACACAGGGAGGCCTTTGCCTAAGCACCTGTACACACACACGAAGCAAACTGAATGCAACAGTGCAGAGTAAAAGAAATAACATGCAGAGTAAAGGGGAAACTGCTATATGTAAACCAAAGTGTGCATTGACCTCTAACAGTACAAGGTACAAGCTGAAAAGAAAAAGGGGGCAAAACAAGCGCCCAACCAAAATGGTGCCACAACCCGGCAATAGGTAAACAAAAAGGAAATAGCAGACGGGTCTCCCGCCTGGATCCCAGCCACGACCAACGCACGCGGTCCAAGATCCCAAGCTCCTACCCTCCACTGAAAACACGCTCAACTTCTCCGTCGTCTGCAAGGGCACACCAAGTGCGGGCAAATCTCAAGCAAGGGTGAGTATAAAAATACTCAGTAGGATACCCTGAAGGCTCGAGGGAGCAACAAAGGAGGTACCGAAGGGTGAGTGGTAGAGCGAACAGAAATGTAGAGGAGTACAACTGAAAGTGCAGTAAGTGTCCAGCTCAACCCAACAAGAGAAATAATATAGACTCGCCCAGACACAAGGAGCTTGAAACGGTGAGAAGTTGAACTTCTCGTCGAGTCTTCGCTACCTATAGTAGGAGAGTCGACTCGTCCAAACAAGAGAATATAGACACGGAAAGCACGTGGCATACCCCACACGTCTTCACCTCTCCTGGAAGGAGAGTAACCAAACCCAAGAAGTGGGTACTAGAAACAAGGTATATACATATCTGTATGCTCAACAAGAAACCCGAAGAAGCTTGTAAGGGGATCTCTATCCCGTAGCTCAGCCCAAGAAAAGAGTATCCAACAGTCTCAGTGTAACCCCATCACTGATGCCCAACATCCCGCACGTCTGCCCTGAACCACAAGCTGTGGGGCTCAGTCACCGCACCTTGATACTATCCGCTTTGGGCGGCACTGACTCGCCCGCACGGTTTTAGATCGCATCTCAAGAATGCGTCTCGGTTGGGAAAGTGCCCGTCGTACATGAGAGTTCTAGGAAAGTCAAACCACACCTCGTCACTGCCCTGCAGTCGAGAGATCTCCTCAAATCCAAAGGTCGTCACAACACTGACCTGTATCCAGGGGTCCCGCTCTGGTAATCATGGAGGAAAACCACAGGCTAGCCTAGTAGAAAGGACTGAGCCTGGAATGCTGACAGGTGTCCCACTGCCCAGCCCTGCTGGAGGGAAATTCATAACCAGATATTGGGTGACCCACTGCCCAGCCCTGCTAGAGGGTAAACCCTAATACATCATCAAACGACCCACTGCCCAGCCCTGCTGGAGGGTAAACCATATTAAGATACTAGGTGACCCACTGCCCAGCCCTGATGGAGGGTAAACCATAATCCATTGTCAGGCGACCCACTGCCCAGCCCCGCTGGAGGGTAGACCTTAATACATCATCAGGCGACCCACTGCCCAGCCCCGCTGGAGAGTAGACCTCGAATAAGTCGACAGGCGACCCACTGCCCAACCGTGCTGGAGGGTAGACCTGGGACCAGACGACGGGCGACCCACTGCCCAACCCCACTGGAGGGTAGACCCTAAGAGGTCGTCGGGTGACCCACTGCCTAGTCTCTGCTGGAGGGTAGAACCTAAGAGCGTCGGGTGACCCACTTCCTAGTCTTTGCCGGACGGTAAACCCTAGAAGTGGATGAGTAACCCACTACCCAGCCCCTGGAGGGTAGAACTCAAAACTGCTCTAGAAATCTCAACTAGAGGGCACACCACTGGCCAAATGAACACGGAGTGGGTTTCGCGCAACCTCCCAACTCCAGAATAACTCTCCCAGAAGGGGTGTAGCATCTTCTCCAGCACTTGGTGTCTCTAGCACCGCTACCGGCCAATCCATCACGAGCGGAACCAGGGGGAGGCCACTCAACCCTGCTGGTCAAACAAACGAGAACAATCCAGGGGAAATAAACTCCACCCTGCTAGCCAAACAAACGAGCACAAAGGGACACTCTACACCGCGAGAGGTCCAAGTACGCAAAGCAGAACTCGGCACGCACTTGGGGCTCACACGACGTGTAGCCCCAAGTCAACCCCAACTGAGCGCACAAACATTCTCAGGTATGAACAACCACACGTACCTCCAAGCGCTCCCGTATACTCCCAGAGTATACCTCGTTCCAGCCCATAGGCTATCGTGCACACGACTCCCAACGTCAGCGCGAAGGTGTGACGTAATAACTCCACCTCGATGGCCCAGGAACGGCCAACCACGTCACCTCAAGCATTTACATCACTCACACGGGAGTGCACGCAATCACTCGCCAAAGGTCCTCTACAAGCAAAGTAGGGCGAACCACCACTAGAGCACCTTTCATGCTTCCACATTCCTCAAGATCGCGCAAGAGGATCCGTATAGCCAAACGGATCACAACGTTGCAGTCCTTTCAGAAAAACACGCGAGTTAGACTACTCACTCGCCTGAAACGGTCAACCGGTGAAAAAGGTACTATTCACCGTAATCAAACTCGTGTGGGGTCCACCCCAAGATCCTGAAACTGAACGAACGGATCACACCACTGCAATCCCCTTGGAAAAACACACGGGATTGAGTACTCAATCGCCCGAAACAGACAACCGGTGAAAAAGGGCACTATGCACTGTAGCCGGGTTGGGTGGGACCCACACCACATCCCCGTAAAAGGTCGGGCGGACTGCGCCATCGCAAAGCTCTCGGAAAAGCACGTCAAATCGACTGCATACTTGTGTGGAACGGGTACCCAGAGAAAAAGATGCGTTCTGGCACACCACAGACGAGCGACGCCACGTGGGACCCGCATGCCGGTCCCAAAACTCAACGAACGGATCGCACCGTTGCGATTCTCTCGAAAGAGTACACAAGATGGACTGTTCACTTTTCCAAAACGGTCGCCCGATGATAAAGATGGAGAATCACAGTTGATGCCCAAACGACCCTCGTAGGCCCCACACCATCGTGCCGAATTAGGGCGTGCGGATTGTACCACTGCAATCCCCTTGGAAAAACATCCAAAAAAGACTGCTCGCACGACCCGAACGGACAACTGGTGAAAAAGTCGGGAAACGCTGCCCGGAGCTCAAAAGACGGGCCATGGGGCCCACGCCTCAACTCTGGCCTCAATGCCTGAACCACCCTGCAAACCTCCGCCTCGACGCCAGGGTCCCAACGCAACTGATGGCGCTCAAAACGGATGTCGGACGCGTCCGCGCAGTCCTTAACAAGATTTTCCGGAAGAACGCTCGTCCACTTAAAGACGTGTCGCGTCTCTGAGACCCCTCGTTTCAGGAATTAAAAATTCTTAAAACCATCTAAAAAACTCCGCCTTGACGCAAGCTCCGTGCTGCCGTAGACGGCGCGCAAAACGGACGCCCATAGCCCGAAATACGGGTGTCCGAAGACTGAGGGGCAAAGCCCCTTGGGCCGGACCCGCCCGGACCGGCCGGTCCGCCCTTCTTGGGCCGGCCCGCGCCGGCCGGCCCGGTCGGCACAGCTGGCCCGCGGCTCAGCCGCGGGTCCGGTGCACCCCATGGCGGCCAGCTGGCCGCAGCTTGCTTCAGCCGACCAGCCGCCTTGCGGCCGGTTGTTTCCCCACAGCGACCCGCAAAACGTGGGTCACGGTCGGCGCACGGGGGGTCGCGTGGTTCCCCCCCCCCCCCCTCTCCTCCGCTTGCTGGCGCCCGCAGCCGGCTTCCGACAGCCGTCGCCGAAGGCCGCCGCCGCCACCCGAAAGCACCGCCACCGTCCGCCGAAGCCCTGGCCGACCGCCCTTCTCCGCCCCGCGCCGCCGTGCGCCGCCGCCGTCTGCCGCCTTCGACCCTCGGCGGAAACCAGTCGTGGCCGGAAAATTTCCAAGGACCACCAGGAACGATCCGGTGGTCGAAATTTAGATCCGAAGAGCTTTCCGGAAAGCTCAGTATGAGATCTATGCAAACACAGGATTTGTTCGAGGATCCAATGGTGAGATTGAGCATAAATTAGGAATTAAAACGGGGAAGGGGAGGAAAACTCAAATCCGCCTACCTCGTTGGGCTTCGCCTGGCGCTTCCCATGCGATCCGCCGCACGCCATCGTCTCGCTGGAACCACCTCGCCGGAGTTGCCTTGACAGAGCTCACCAGAGCTCGCCGGAAAGGAGGAAGGGAGGGGAGGGATTGTGAGGAAGAAGAAGAAGAAGAGGAAGAAGGGGGGAGGGTGCGTGTTTAAATAAAAACACTTAAACACCCCACCCGGCACGCCCCCGACTCCGCTCCCGAAGCAGACAAAAAGGAGGGCCTCCCTGGGGTAAAAATGACTCTCCGATCACAACGGAGGTCTCAGAATTTTAATCCTAGACCCCTTTCAATAGTTATTAAACATAGCACTCAAGGCCGCCAAATTACGAAAACGCCCCTGCGGCCATTTTTCACAAACGGGCCGCGCCCGCAAAACTTAAACCCCTCCTAGAGTAAACGGAACGCTCCGAACTCAACTGTGCCCTTTGGTTTCCAATCCGAGCAACCGTTTAGGATATTCTAGCGTTTCTCCATTAAACGAATTAATTAATTAATTAATTAATCCGTTTAACGCTCCAGAAACGGGCGAGGGGTCCAAACATCCGGCGCCGACAAGTTTTATGTCGTTCCTAGGGTAAAAACCCTATTCCGGACCCATCTGTACACTCGGATCCCTGATCCGGAACTCTGTTTATGAGTTATCTCATTTATTTTGCATTTCTAGTGTGAACGCACTGAAGATTTAATTTTGGCCACTCCGGGGCCTAGAATCGCACGACGGCTGAAGGCGCTACTCTGGAATATCATCAAGAATATTACAAATTCTTTCACAGAAAAAACCGAGTTCTTAAAAACACATCATGGAAAAATAGTAATTTTGAATCCCCCTTAATCAGAAACATATCCAGCACCAATGAAATGATCAGGGTAGAAACCATTTCATAGACACAAAACATGACCTCATTCATCGAAACTAAATTCCCAATATGTGGGCATACATCAAATATGAATGTTCAATAATGGGTGGTATCATGGGGGAAACTCATGTTGTGGCCAGATCACAGTTACCACCAAGAGAACCTCCATATCCCACACACAACAATATCCCGAATAGAGGTGATATATAATGATGTGATCAGAGGAGGTAATATAGATGATGATTCTATTTTGATTAATGGAAATTATGGTTTTACTATCAGGATAACATTGAGATTAATAGGATTGTGACATGATATAGGATTGTTTCTCATTCATTTATTCAACCCCGTGATGCTGTTGTTGTAGCATTTATGGTTTTGGATGGTTCTACTACTGTAATTTATATGCCAAACTAGAATCAATCAGATTGGAAATCCACCTTCTAGGAATAACAACTAATAAAATTTTTAATTTTGATTAGTTTTCTTTATGATGTGGACTATAAGATTGTTACTGGAAAAAATAATTTGATAACATTTTAAAAGAATGCTATCTGAGTGGAAATCATCAGTCAACATTCGGGATCAGAGGGTCTCACAACGATGTAGTTGGCTATACTCCACTGTTTCTTGGCTGGCCATAATGATCAGCGTGTATTACATCCATTGTTTGGATGGGAATTTGGAAAAAATCTAACACAGATTTAATATAAAATATTTCATGAAATGGATTATCATTCATGTCTATGGGACATAAAACCAAACTAGGAATCACTATTATGGAATAAGAATCCATATACAATATCATCACATATAGCCAGAATTTTTAATCCATAGAAAACACAATTAAATTAAATTTATACAAAATCAATTTCAGCACTATACCACCTTATTCATTAAATTTTATTTATACTATATGATCTATTTGAAAGGATTGAATCATTGGTTATCAAATGAATAAACTAAAAAAAGAAAACATTTGGTTCCATGAAATAAAAATAAATTCATTTAGATTCATACATCAGAATATAAATTTATTTTAGTAAATAAAAATATAAATAATCAAGCTTATTGAACCAACAGAATTTGTTTCCTTGTAGATCAAAAAATATTTCATTTATTTGATTGATAGTGCACATGGAAGAAGCTATATTAAAAAATCAATTCACTTTCAGGTAAAATTATATAGTGAGGAGAAATAAAAACTTTTATGTTATTGGATAAATATTCCCTAGTCAAACCAGGAATGTTAATTATCTCTATAACTCACATGAAGTATATTTTAAAAAAATATTTTGTTCTCTTTAACATTTAGATAGAAGTAATAAACTACAAACTGATATCCTATCCTGATCGATAATTTTAAATTAAACATAAGAACAATCAAAATTTACTAAGAAAATTAATCAATAATATGGGATTGAGTTCATACATTCAAATCCATCAAGAAGAATATCATTGAAAAACTACTCATTAAGGTTCACCGACCACATATCATACGGCTTTAGGGATGTGGTCTAATAACCCATTAATAATTCAATGTTGTCTTCATCAATAATCCCATTCATCTTTTACGTAGATTTTAATGTCAATTACAGGACTTTATTAATAGATAAGTGTGTTAAACAATATCAATCCCCCATATATATTAATTTTTATCCTCTATTATACTATAATATTCAGTCCATTTACTTTCTATGTTTTTATTCCCACCTTGAATCCATATATTCTTCATCTCTTCTTCAAGTAAATTCATGATCAGATAATCAAAATACCCTTTTATAATACATTACATATCATTTATTTTATCTCAATAATCATAAATCAATAAAAAAATTCAACCAATTATTTTGGGATAGAAAAATATATATCCATCTCTTGAAATAGTTTTATAACATATAATAGGAAAATTCTTTTCTAGGCCCTTGATTCAATATTATAGAATACATCAATGTCATTCATATGTACATCACTTATTATTACAACGTAATAGTATTTCCATCATCATATAATATTCAATGAAACTATGTAATACAAAAATTTTCTAACTATATTGTATTTATTTCATTGTCAAAATAATTAATACAAACATTCTATCATGTCAGTTTATTCAAATGGATATTTATATGATTTCACTTAATGTAAAAAAATAATAATATACATCATTAAATATTTTATATGTGTTTGGTGCTGGGAAACCATGACCATGGAAGGATTGTAATGAATCCCCAAACTATTGAAAATTAATCCATAAATATATTATTTAAATTTTTTTATGATAAAATTACATTATAATATATGTCTGGTTTTTTCATCAATCAACAACACCACTTTTTGGAATACTCTTTAGTGAAAGATGGAAAAAGTTATGAACTATCGATTATTCAGTAGTTGAGAGAAAATTTTTAAACATATGTGGCATGAATTTAGGGAAATATTTGTAAGTGATTAAATTTGTAGACTAAGAGGACCACCATTATTATAATATTTTATAAGAATACAATCCATGATAATTATGATTGTGATTTCATATTCAACCCTAATGTACCCTCATGACTGACAAAAAATCATCTAACACCACATACACATTCCATGATCTATGTCTACTAATAAGAATCGTCACATTCTTATTTAACTGTGGGGTATGTTTCTGAAATAATTCTATTCCTAAACATACATCACATATCTAAACCCAACTTTTCAATAATCATTTTAGGAACAAAGAAATAAAAAAATTTAGTGATTTTTTCTATGATCATCATAAACACACAACATAAGTCATCATTATCAAGGAACAAATGTACAGAAGGAGAGTTCAAAAACTATGAATTAAATATCATAAATAATTTATATATATTTTAAGAAAAGTAATTTAAATAAAAAAATCATCAGACACTTTT
Source organism: Viscum album (assembly GCA_963277665.1). Taxonomy (NCBI): domain Eukaryota; kingdom Viridiplantae; phylum Streptophyta; class Magnoliopsida; order Santalales; family Viscaceae; genus Viscum; species Viscum album. Next base: position 558,089,328 of record OY728147.1, on the reverse strand, counting down.
GAACTAATTTTTAAGAAGCTATGTATGCATAGAGAAATACTGAATGTATATGGGAAGAGGGTGACAATTAGATAATATAGAATATGTCAACATAGGAAACTAATGACTACCATGATTTATTAATGAAATATATTTATATTTATTTATTTATTATTATTATCAGGTCATCAAAGAGTAAAATATTACAACTCCAAATTTAATCGATGTAGAATATATTTTTTGAAAATAAAATAAAATATTTGTTTACATGTTTTTGAATAAGAAAAATCTCTAAATATGAATTTTGATATTTCATACAAAAAAGTGATTTTGGATTCCACTAATAATGATTTGACATGGAACATTTAGCCATTTCTGTATGTAAATTCTAAAGAAGAGATTGTGATTCTACTCATAGTGTGCACCAAGGGGTACCACATGGGAAAAAATATTTTGAGTCAAAATAGAGTATCGATGGAGTGAACCAAACCCCTTGTCCATCTCAAACTAATGAATTTAATGGATTTGATATATATGGTTGTGATCAGAAGAGATTCTATGGTGGAATCCATAGTTTTTATATATTGATATTTAGATGTTACACGCCTGATGACAAAATTGATTTTATATTAGGGCCATGAAATAGTATGGATGCATGCTAATTCAATCATCCCATTCATTTTTTTAGTGTTGTTGTTGTTGTGGATGGTTCTACCTGAGAAATATATCAGAAATATTATCATTACTTGAATTTATTATCAACTTAAGAGGACTATGTATAAATGTTTTCCCATATGAAAGATGGGATGACGCCAACTGCATGATATATTATGCAGAAATAGAACATGAATATCTATATTGTGAAATATAGGTCCACATTTGGGCGAGGATGATCCATCTAGGATGTGTTTGAAAATGCTATATTCTCCCCCAGATGGTGATAAAACTCATCATGCATTGCAAATACTGGTTGGGAATTTATTTGACCAGAATCATCCGTGTTATGAGTTTAAAATATTCCATAAAATGATTTTACATTCATATATGATTTGATGGGTCTTCCAAATACAATAGAAATCACTCCTCCAGGATAAGAGTCCACAAAATATATCTTTATAAATTATGTTATTATATAAATATGAAAATTTATATATACAAAAAAATGATATAAACTCATTTCAATGAATATAAAAAACTATTCATTAAAATTTTTATTTTTTTACGTAATGCATGTGAATGGATTTCATAATTGGTTAGGTAGTGAAATAGTAGAAAAATTATCACAATGGATTCAGATAAATTAAAAAATGATTTAATTAGTGTATTACAACATAAAAGTATTATTTTATGTAAAATAATAATAAAAATATTTTTTTCATGATCCAAATGATTGATTTTCCATGGAGTTCAATTTTTTTATTCCTGGAAATGAATGTGTGCCTTATGTGACTTCCTTAAAAAATCGGTTCTCTTGAAGATAAAATAATATAGTGACCAGTGATAGAGAGTTGATATACGTCCTTGGTCAAACTCGGAACATTAATAATCATAATAATTTTCTTTGGAAAAGATTCTAAATTATAATCATATAATATTTTTCTAGATAAATTTAGATGTAAGAATGAAACTATCTAATCATATCCTATAATGATAAGTTTATTTATCTATATTATAATTAAACTCAATTTTCTAGGAAATAAAAATCACAATAGGGTATTGACTTTGTTCTTTCAACTCCAATATGGTATAATAGCAGAAAAAACTGTTAATGGAGGACCCCAAACCATGATACAAGCTGTTTAATGGGTGTTTTCTTATCATTATTTATTAATTAATTTTCAACTTCTTATATAATTCCAATATTCTATTTTGGATATTTTTATGTCACCTCTACAACATCATTTATAAAAGAATTTTTTTTTAACACCACCACTACCCGATCTATATTGATTATTATCATGTGGAATTCCAAAATATTCAATATCCTTGATTTATATCGTCCTCATCAAAATATTATACCATATATTACTCAACTCTTCTATATATAAAATAATAATTAAGTAATCAAAATCCCCATTTATAATACTTTTATATCACTTCTTCTAACATTTTTCATAGAAATTTGTAGTGAAATTTTCGACCGGTTAGTTATAAATTGTAAAAATATTTAGTTATCAATATAAATTTTCTACTCACTTATGATAGGAAAATACAATTCCAGACCAAAAAATCAATATTATTGAATCCATCCATCTCATGTATATTAGAATCACTTATTAGTACATCATAATAACGAATAATTTCTGGTAAAAAATTTAATGCAGATGTGGCATGTGAGAAATTTATAAGTACAATGAAATTAATTAATGATTAATATAATTAAGAAAAACATTCAGAAAATAAAATCTAAAAAATTGTAATTATAAAAGATTTAATTTCATGTTACTCATAATAATCATACAAATAATAGAACAGTTGAGAATAGTGTGGGGATCTGAATCCATGATCAATGAAGGAACACAATTAATCCTCAAACTATTCCAAATAAAAGTGCAATGTGACTATACCATCAATTATGAATCACATTCAATTATTATATAGGTATTTTCAGGACACCAATCGATAACATAATTTTCTACAATATCTTATAGTGAAAAAGAAACATGTTGAAACAGACAATGATTAATTGGTTCCCGTGAAAAAACATAAAATTTTCATGGCGGAAGTTTATTGGATATTTTAGTATGTGGGGAAATATTATGAATTAGAGGATAACCAATGTATAATAATTATCAGATCACACTCTTCACAATATGTAAGTTATATATGTTTCCATCAACAACATGTACGCACATACCTTTCGAAAAACCATCTCACACTGCATTCACATACATTGATCCATGTCTAATCATCAAAAACATGTTTGCATATAAACAAGGATGAATATTACCTAATGCAGCTGTGCTGGGAGGAAAGGTCTTATAGAAACTCTATACTCCCTTTGGACGATTTCAAAAAAATAATTCAAAATAAATAACGAAGATTTCATTGATCATCCATGAAACTCTTTAGAAATCTTCATCAGTATGAAACCAATGTTCTCATGCGGAGTATAAAGACTAGGATTAAAATATTAAAACAAGTATATTTATATTCACTAAAATGAGGTTTATATTTCAATAATTTATCACACTAATCCTAACTGATATTGATGATATTTTGTTAGCATCATGAAATATTTATTGTGTAGTGGAATATGATTACAATTATGGTTGGTACATTACATGGGTATAATATAAAATGGGATCCCCAGATAACAAATTATTTGATATTTATATGTTTTTCTTATTATTTATTTTTTTATTAAATATAATAATATTATGATGCTTAATTTTAAGTGGTTGTGACATATGTTTTGAGAAAAAAAATCAGAATATTTGATTTCATTATATTTTAGAAAAAAATATTAAAATTACAATTTTAATATTTTCTGGTTAAAAAAAATAACGGGATTGTGGAGGCCATAAAAAATGAATCAATGTAACTAATTTTAAAAATAATAAATTATGTTAATTTATACCATAAACAATTACATAATTTTTTATTAGAATTATTAATGAAATAATAAATTTTTTAAAAGTTACTGATAATTGTTTTTCACATAAATAACACATATGGATTCAAGAAGAATAATATTTTTAAAATAAAATTCAACAAAAAATAAATATCATGAAGAAATTATTTTACAAATGAAGGGGATGTAGATCCCAAAAAATATTAGACCCAATATATTTTAATTTTTATAATTATATTTTTATTAATTAATTATTAGAATAATTTTTTATATTAAAAGAAGTCTTTTATAACATGTTTTATCATTTCCCACTCACGAAGAAAAATCATTTCATAATATCGATCCCATAAAATGTTTTTATATAATCTATTGAGAGAAATTCATATTTTTTAAAAAAAATAATTAATTATGTTGCTGAAAATCTCATAGAAGTATTTTTAAGAAAACAATTTTTCCAATAATAAAAACATAGGCAATTGAAGTTTTAAAAAAACAATTTTATCTTATTTTTTTCATTTAATTATGATATTTAAATGGATATTTATTATTGACTAATTATAAATAAAATGGAAAATTTTCGATAATTATTTTGAATCCATGTATTAATCGAAATTTTTAAATAATTAAAAATTTATTCATTTATTTTGTTTAAATAAAAATAATTTCAGTTTGTTCACATTAATCATTTTGGTTATTTTTCTAGGTTTGAAATTAATATATCCATGTTACTAAATTCTTTCATCATTTTCATGATATTTAATCATTTCAGTGTATTTTTATTCTGTTAATATTCTATAATAATCATTTTTAAATTAAAAAACATAATCCAAGTATCCCAAAAAAATAAATAAACAACATTCATGAAAACATTATTCCCTCAATTCATCCATGATTTTTTTGAAGAAAAATAATAAACTATTGAAACATCCGTAAAATATTATTTCCCACCCCCCAAAATAATGAATACATAAAAGTGAAAAAATAAATATGTTATCCATTCATTTAAAAAATGGATTCATTGTGGATGCCTATAATCCTGACTTAAAAATTATCCACACATCCCTTTATATCTAAAACAATCATTTATGATATGTGTTTCATGATGAAAAAAATATCTTGAATTGAACGGACATATTAATGTCCATTGACCATTCAGCTCTCCAACCACCATCAAATGATCAGAGTATCAACCTCCACTTAGACATAAAATTCACATATGTTTAGCGGAACTAGATTCCTCATCTCAGTGAATTCTTAAAAAATTATCGTACGTTGGGGGGGGGGGTTCCATGACTGTGAATGGAGTGGGGCTTGAGGAGTGTAACAGACATGATAACCTCCTTGTTTGACACACACTGATGAATCAAATGGATGGGTAGAATAAATATTGTGACCAGTGGTGATAATTTGGTTGAAGATTCTATTATGATATCTAGATGTAGTTATATTACCATCTTGGTAATGAACCCAATGACCGAGATCAGACATAAGAAATGATGGATCCACAATGATTGACTCAACCACTTTACCATATTATTATGACTGTTGCAATTGTAGTTGGTCCATCTTGTGTAATATATATTCCAATTTATCATCACTCGTATTTCATGAAACCCATACGAATTTCCAACTGATAACATGCCCAATATGTATGATTTTTATGATATGAAATAAGTCCAATGGGTAACTACTGAGCACATTAGGATGAAATTTCTAAATAGGATGTTCATTGGGAAATCTGGGGTCAACATTATTTTAGAGAGGATCAAACTATTATGTAGTTGGAAATACTGTACTACCAACCAGTTTTCCATAGTTCTGAGCATGTACTGTAGAAATTGTTTTGGGATGGGTATTAAAAAAATATTCTATGATGTATTCACACATTATTGAGATACACATGCACATAAATACACATAATTATTTATCTTCAAACATAAACACATTTATATTTTCCAGATACATGTAAATATATATATATATTTCTTTCTATCTTTCCTTATTTTCATATATTTTAATATAGACATATATATACACACATATATAGTAAATCACACAAATTTGTAGAAAAACTTTTCCATCATAGGGGTTTATATATATATACTGATGAATTTATAATATATAAATAAAATTTTATATTTTATATTTTAAATAAAATGAAAAATTAATATTTATTTTCATACTGTTAATATTTTTAAAAATTATTTTTAATTAAATATGTTTAATTATATATCATTACAACTAATTTATTATATTTATATATTTAATTATAAATGAAATTAAAAATCCCAAAACAACGAAAATAAAATATAATAATATAATTATGAAATTAGAAATTTACATTTAATCATGGATCTAAAAAACAAAGGAATATACCCTGAAATGAGCCAGAAATGCAAACTAATTTTAAAAAAACAACATACCAAGAAAAAAATGAATTTTTAAGGTCTTTTGATCCTCATATGCCCGCATTAGAAATGTTGGTTGGGGTATTACCAATCATAAATTAGTAGATAATTTCACATGAATCAATTTTATATGTGGTAGTAGATGAAAAAATAACAAAATCAATTGTTTTCATAGTAAGAAGTTGAATTCACGTTTCCAAATAATCCTGGATTATTCATTAATTTATTTCATTTATCATTCAAATTTGTATAAAATTAAAACTACTCAGTAATATATAGAAAATTTATAATTAAACAATATTTATCATTATTTCATAATAAAATTTCAACATAAAACTTATATGTTAAGTGTAAATGCGTATTTTATAGTTTAAATCATTTATAATAATATAAAATTTATTTTTATCAATATAATTATTTTTATTTCTCAATATATGATTTTTAATTAAATATATATAATATACATATTATAAGTTCTTAATGATCACTGCTAATGGTCACATTTTATCAACGTTATAAAAATGGTAACAATGGGGTCTTGTATTAGTGTTGGATAAAAATCACCTAAAGGAATGACTATATCAATTTTGTGTGTGCTGATAATGGATTCCACTTTATCACTCTTTTTTTTGCAACAATGAATCTTAAAAATTAATATAAAGAAATATAAAATAATGTGACTCCTAGAACCATAATTTTTAATGGTCCTAATGTTCCCTTTAATGTCACACCTGCTTTAGCTATACACATTTCTAAAGGTTCTTGGAAATTTGGTCCCACCTTTATAACCATGGGTTTTCTCCCCTACTATGGAAAATCCTAGAAAATGGGTAATTTGTATTTCAAAACTATTCCGATACAGAAATGTAGTCTGACTATACTACTAATGAAATCATATAATTACATATTAATATAATTAATATAGTTTATAGTTAATAAATTTATAAATATTGTTCGTAATTAAATATATTTCAATAAAAAATAAAAAAATAAAATATTATTCTGTGTTATTTAGTTGTATACACTTGATGTATCCCCATCTCTCACTATGGGAACAATTCTCAAATTGAGTATCACAAAACTTGAATAATTATTATATTATGAATTAGATAAAATTATTGATATTTTCAATCCATGGATAGAGGGGAACAAAAACCGACGGGGAATGGATAATTTGATCAAAACCTACAGTCCATTTGTGAAAAATTTCATGGGTGGGTGGTAGTCAGCTACTCGCTTGCAAATATTGGTGGTCCATAGATTAATTAATGATGAATGTAGGTGTGTTCCTAGTACTATAAATGCAGTGAATGTAATATCTGGAATTTTTAGTATATAATTCATTTCATGTTAATTTTTTTTAAATCTTTCAGTAAAAAAAATATATATTTAAAAGAAATTTACTATAATATATAATTATTACTTAATTATTAAATTATAAGGTATTATTATAACTATATAAATAATGATAAATTAATGTTTTGAACATGTATAAAATAATCTAATTTTTATTAGTTTATTATTAATAATAATGATATCATTTGTATGTAATTTTATATGGAAAACAATTTTTTCAGAATTTTTTTTCATAATCATTTTTGTTCATCATTATTGGTGGTGGGTTGGTAATTGTTTTTGGATGTAAGGGAAATGTTATAGGTTTAAATCATTGAGCATACAAGTTTGCTTCAATTTTATTCAATATATTGTGTTCTAACATGGTGTATTTAACTGACCAATAATATATATTCAATATATTTTTTTAACTTTCAATTGATGAATTTTTTAGTAATGAGATAAGAATAGAATCCACTTTTATTCTTAGAAGGGTATTTTGCAGAAAATACTTTTTCAACACACATTCATGATTATTTTAAATTCAAAATTATTCAATTTTATAAATTTAATGTTAAAAAAGGGATTTCATATTTTTAATTAGGAGAATCGAATTTGAAAAATATATCCCTTTTTTAGTCAAAATGAATAGTGACTATACTATTTTTTATCCCCACTGTATGAATACAATGTTTAAATTCAGTTTATTTTTTGTGCATAATTCATTACAATTTACCCAACACATTCTTTTATCATAATTGATGATTGGAGTTCAAACTATACAATCCATGTATTAAATATGTGGAAACAAGGTGTCCAATTTCATTAAATATGTCCTTAAAAAATTTAATGAAATGAAAAAAATACAAAATGTATCTCTTCAGTCATTAATATCCCTAATATTTTTAGATAAGTAAAAAAGTAAGATAACATAGTTTTGAAATTTTAATTGAAATATATTTTATTTTTGTATATTATTTAATTTATAATTTGTAATTAATTATTAATTATTTAAATTAAGATCGAATTACAACATCAAATTTTTTCAATTAATACAAAAAAATTTGTTAAAAATATTAAAAATATCAATATTTCAGTTAATTAATCTAATTCAAAAATTCTTAATATACATATGACATATTAGAGATGTTTTAATATATTATATTTTAATTAAATTAAATAATTTTCTTTAAATTCATATTAAATGAATAGTTCATAAATTTAAATTAATGATATTTTAAAAAATAATGTATATTAATAAATGATTAAAAGAAATAAAATTATTAAATTCAACCATGTAAATGGAATATGGTTCATCATACCAACCATACTAAATTTTGAAGTCATTTATTCATTTATTCCAACATTCATAAATCTTTAAATTTGAAATAGCTTTTATATTTTTTAAATTTTGATTGATTTATAAAGGTATTAATTAAAAACAAATGGCTTTAAAACAAATCCAAAAATCTATAAATTTCATTGCATGATTTTATATTTAACATAAACCTTTTTTCATTTAATTCATTAATATTTGATGTATTTTATGTGATACTGACTGTTATATATAATTATAATTTCAGAAACACAAAGTGTGCCCAGTCTCTCTCATATTGATGGATTCCTATCCATTCTCTTATTTACATCACATTGGGAATTATATATTGACCACAACTTAGAGAAATTTCTAAAAAATATTTATTCATTATATTTTGGTTTATTTATTCTCATAATTCCATCAATAGTGTCTATAAAATGATATCCCATTTAGTTATTTTAAGTAATTGGTAATCGACATAACCGATCACATTCTTTTTTTTCTTCTTATTTCATTTCATAAATATTTATGGTATTTATCTTTATATAATATATAAATTTTCCTATTTATACTATAATTTTATTATTATTAAGATTCTATCATTATCCATATTCTTTTATTTTAATTGGGATGTGAAAATATGGGTCAACCGAATGTAAGACTTACCATCTCTTAGATGTGGTATGCCTTTTTTCATTATAAAATTATTATCGATGTGTATTATGAATGGAATAATGTTTGTATACAAATTAAAATTATAAAATTATTATTATTTTGTAATTAAAAAGTAATATAAATATTCTTACCTTCAAATGTGATGGAAAACTATGAAGTCCTATTTGCATACATGTGGAAAACCACCTTCACGAAAGATGATGATTTGTTTTTTCATATCCACTTTACAAGGATGTTAATAATGATGGATTTTATGAATTTATGTGATTCATGTGATATAATAAAAATTTTAAAATGGTAAATTATAATTTACTTGTATTTCAATCCATCCATAAATAAAATGAAAACATCTATTATGAGTACGTACGACCTATCATCTCTATGAACAATGTAATTGATTTTTTCGATATATAACATTTATATATTACCATAAATATTTACTTATTTTGTATATATGATATGTATCCTCAGTATTCACAATATAATGATATTTTTAGTCATGTAGAACTAATCTCATTATTTATTGCATTCTATAAAATTTTGGGGTAAATTCACAATTAGTAATAACAATCCATTTATCACAATAAATCCATTATATCTTAATTATATTTTAATTTTAATGAAATAATTCATGGACTAGTAAAATGATGATATATATTGAATAAAACATATTTCACCAAGATCATTGAGTGTTTTGACGATGAGAAAACATGACAAAACATACCAATGATAATAAAAAAACATGTTCATCATAATATCCTTCGATTTATCTAGTTTTAAATAAATATAAAAAATGAATTCATACATATTCCTAATTTTTCTTGTCTTCTAAAAAACATCTATTGTAACATTATAAAAGAAACGAAAATAAGTATCTAACAAACTCGTTCCTCCAACGTGGTCTTGGGGCCATGTTAATCTATTATTTGATGGTATTCACTCCCAAATATCCATGATTTTAAAGTGTCTATATATTAAATGACAATGATAAATGAGATTTAATAATAAAATTCCCTGTAATATTATATAAAAATAAGTATTTACCTATATTTCACAACCCATTCCCATTAGAACCACTCACAAGTCAGCAATGAATGAATGAGGTACCATCAAATCACTCCATTTATAGGCCATGAGTTGATAACCCTCATCAAGGGTAGAAATAAAAAATAATTTATGGCGTTACTCATGTAACATAGAGAATGGTAATGATAATAACCTAATAACTACAGACCCATATTTATATAAATATAACAATACATAATCTCATAAAAACATAAATTATTTCATACAAAATCATAAAGACGCATTATACAAATAAATACAATAAATGAAATTCCTAATTTACCAACACCAATTCTGAACTGATTACAATGTCGTGAGCTTGTATAATCATTCCCCATGACCAAACCCATCTTGATAATTATCATATATATTGTATGGTATATATGGTTACCATAAAATTACCCCAAATAGGCAACTCCCCATAAACTATCATGAAAATTTGAAAGAATAATAGTAATGAATCAATTAATGAACATCAAAACCTATATGTTACCTTTCCGAATGTTATCTACAACAAATCCAAACCATGGATATCTCTTCAAATATAAAAATTAATTATAATATTTTAATTAGAAAATAAATTACAAATGATATACATGCGCTCTTCCCCTGAGATTATGTCACCTCCATGTCTCAATGAAATACACAGTATGCTCGCAACCCTTATATATTCATATTTCACAACCCCAGATCACATTAAAATAAAAAAACACATGATCACAATCACATTACACATAAAAAATGATACAAGGAAAATTAAAAGTTGTCAGTCCCATTCCCAATAATGTAAATATGTAAAATTATTTAGATTACAATTTTGAATTCAATAAATCATACTATTATCCAGTAGATAAGATCAAAAAATATAATATATAATTAATTTATATAAAAATTAATTTCATATAATTCATATTAATTATCCATTGATGATTCAAATGATATATTCATGTCCGAATATCATTACCTCGTCAAATTTAAAAGTGAATTCCCTACTATTTTGATGAAAATGTGAACCAAATAAATTCAAAAGAGATAATATAAATACTTGAGTTTCAGTTTAAAAGATTCTAACACATTTTATGTTCACTAATGTTCACCGTAAGAGCATCATTATGATTTGAGTGATTCATTTGGTTCTCTATGGTATTCAAAGGGTGGTTGTCAATGATTTCTTCTAATCTATGGTTATAGATAGATTTAGAGTTTATCACACTTGGACTCTATCTAGGGGTCATTAATAAGATCCAAAAAATGTCTATGGTAAATGATTCCAAACATTGTAAGAGGCCGTAGAGAAATAAATAAATTTCATAAAGACATAATACCTCATATAAATTAAAAATTTTCAATAAAATAAATGTATCATGATATCCTTAATAATGTAGTATTTATACTCATTTCATCAACATATATACTCATTGTCTATTTATTTATCATTTTTGTAATTAACTCTTCAGGATAATTCTATGTTGGTGGACTCAATCAGGTTGTTATATTTCATAAAATAGTCTTGAGATATAAACATCTGTTAAATAATATTTTAAAAAAAATACGATTATTCGTTAATGAGGTACCACTAATCATTAACCCAATTTATCCTACCATGTCATGAGAATATGTCACCGTGGTTTTCCATAATACATTAACATACAAGTTTCTTGATATACATTTGAAATTATTCTATTAATGTCCAATGACTATTACAAAAATATTCAGATATAAATTTTTATTTCTGATTTTTAGTTTAACTTTTCATATCTTTCTTCTCATGGATATTAAAAGGAATGAACAATAACAGAAGAAGTCACAATTTTTTATTATCCACTTAAAACTGATATATTTTACGATCAGTATGATCAGATGATTTCATCCACTATGGAACATGTATTGAAAAATATTTTTATAGATCATCATGTTTCCCATAATGGCGGGAAACATTCATGACCTTTTCATTTGACAATTATAACTATATAATTATCTGATAGATTTCATGTAGATGGACAATCATTATAAGAAAATATATAAATACTTAATGTAGACCATGTATATTAGAGTAATATTATTATCATTGTTTTCAGTTCTAGGGAACCAACTCTAATATAATAATCATTAATCTATATCCATATATTCACTACCGAACACGTAAACCTCACATGGTAAAAGGTTTTACTAAAATAGGGCTATAATCATTGATTTGACTACACTACCAGAGGTTGCTCTTCTTAATGTTGCCACAAAACTATGAGAAAATCCTGCATGAAATGAAATTACTGAGGGAAATAAATTTTTCCTCTATTATCCCTAATTGCATGGATAATATTATAGTTAATATTCATCATTTTATGATTAAATTTTAATATGTGGGTTTAACTGCAAAATAATGAAAAGAATAATTGATATTTTTTTATAATGTAATATCAGAAGTCCCAAAAACCCTGGTCTAATACATGTACGATGAATAATAGAATTAATTTGAATTACCCTTGTATATTGACATATCCATAATGTGATTTCAGATAAAATTTATTTAATGAAGTCTATTTTTATCGCTAGAAATATTTTCTTTCCAATTCACTAATTACATGTAATATACATAGTTATTCATTCATATGATTCTTTAGAGAATTATGTCTACTGGCCTATCTTGCTCTGTAGATTTTTTTTATATTTCAACATTAGAATTATTCTTAAAAAAGATCTAAATTGTCTACATATAATGACATTTGTGATATATTTCTAAAATATCATTAGGTATTTGTACTCTTTTCATGAACCATTCATGGTTCAGACTTCCAAAGGACACCCAAAATGACATGTGAAATTCTAGATGGGCATTCTGAATCCCTCCAGGAATATGAAATAATTATAAGAATCAAAATAAAATGTTGATGATGATTTATAATATATGAATAATATTTAAATTCAATCATAATTCAACAAAAATTTCACCTTGAATAATATTTAAATTGGATGCCCACTCCCAAAACAGAAAAGAATAATAATAAATAATAAAAATTTATGAAACATGTATATATAAAAATGAAGATGAATCCCTAATCACTCCCTCAAAAACTAACCAAAGAAAAAAAATTCATATTCCGCGATAACATATACTGGTATAGGGAATAAAAAAATTAAGTGTAACTGAGTGTAGAGGAAGGTCTATTCGTATTAAACTACTAAAAACTAGAAATAATCACTGACATTCCTATAAAACACTCTCTTATTACCAGAGGTCATCTTGTATTAAAATTCAGATCCCAAAATGATAATAAAATCCAAAGCATTCAAAACTAAAACAACTCTATAAAAACTAAAGGATGTTAGTAGTGTTTCAGTTAGGAAAGAAAGTCTTTAATAACATCAAAATAAATTATTTATTATTCATAAATTGACCACATAAGATTGATTGAATATAAAAATGCTAAATTGGGTTTTACTTTTTATAAGAAATATTAGCATCATATATTCAACCAGTATTATATTCCATTTTATTTTCATTAAAATTTTAAAAAAATTCAAATGAAATATTTCATCATCCTATAAGACAATTAATAAAATCACCATATAAAAACACATTAAAATTAATATAATTTATCTTTAGAAACAAATAAAATTAGAATCCAAAATACAAATATTGTGGTAAAAATTGGAAAAACTAAATTTTAAGGATATTATATGTATAATAAGTATGACTTAAAAACAGGTGAATAGTATGAACAAGAAAACATGAAATCATAGGAAATACAATATAAATAAAAAATGAGTAGAAACATTAAAATTAATAATATTAAAAATGTATCATGGAAAAATCCTAGGTCATATAATGTAATGGTTTCCTTATAACCTTATATCATGTCAAGATGTAATGTAATGAAATTTAATACATTTACTAACTTCAAAAGAGATCATGATTATAACTGAATAGGGTGATTCACCCTTCACCAACACTACATACGATCACCCACTAAGGAGTGAATTCCTTGTCCAATCTTTATGATCATTCCCCTGTATGCCATCACAAAATTTATCCACTTAAATGTTTTTTTTAATGTAGACTAATCCAAACATAGAATTAATTTTTTCTTCCCATTTTTGATACTTAGTGTCCCATGTTCTATTCTCATTTCACTCAAAACAACATTCCAATAGATATGAATTCCAATTAATATATTGAAACAAGATTTTAAATCCATTTTTTTCTAAATAAGGTAAAACATTTTTATCCAATATGATTTATTCAATCAACCATTAAATACATCATTGAACACTTTTCAAACACATATATAAGGGAATTTATGAAAGGGTGTGAATAATATCAAAGAAAATATATTCAATCTGAAAACCATACATTAATATAATTATTTTGATAACAAAAATATATCCAAACTATTTATAAATCTAAATCCAAAAATAAAAATAAAATTTCAATACATAGTTTTAAAAAATTTATATATATTCAGTTAGACACAGATAAAGATGTTTTAATTCAAATATTAACATATTCTAATTTAAATATGTGCATGTGTCTATATATATAAATAACAATGAATATGTGTATAGGAACAAAAGGTGACATGAAAATAATGAAACATAAATAATAATATAGTGAACTAATAATAGAATGAGAAATGTAATAAAAATTTTAAATAGTGAAACCCTAGTTAATAATTCCCTTTATTTTAGTGTTACCAAATTAAATTACATTAAAATGAACGAATTGGAAAACAACCAATTATTTTTATAAATAATCATATATATATTATCTTGCAAAAAATATATTTTAATCTTTAATGGAAGATTGAGAGTAATAGTAAATAAATAAGTCACTTGAAAACACTTATAATCCATATGAAAGTATATTTTTTTACTTCAATTGAATCCATCTTGCATTAATTTGAATAATAAATTAATATAAATATTCGCAAGAACATGTTTCATATAATGTAAGATACCAATAATTATAACACATACATTTGGAAATAGAAAATTATGTATATTATACAATAAAAAAAATAATTTTAAATAGATAATATCTCACAACATTGTAACTAAATGCACAATTCATTATAACACAAAATTCACCCAGGGTTTGACTTAAATCATACACAGAAAAAGGAGAAAAAACCCAATAGAAAAGAATACTAAAAATAAGGATTATGGAACAATCACTTTATTAAAATTATGTTAAACTGAATTCTCATGATGGACCACTAATTAGAAGATGCTCGAGTATGGTGATTTTGTACCTCTTGGGGTATTCCTTCAACTGACATATGATGGGGAGAGGGGAATGGTTTAATTATGAGTTACTGAAAAATATAGATTAAATTAATGTAGATATTTTATTTTTTTTAAAATTTGGAGCCACCACATTGTATTCTATTTGGGAAATAGAATATTAGCACTCCGTTGGGTCTAGTAGAAATGAGAACCATGAATGAACCATGATGAGTATCCCAAAAATCAGTTATATAAAGCTAAAACCCTAACACAAAATCACTTGTTCGCTGTCATGGGGCTTTATTTGGTTTCAATAAATTGTTAATAATTATGATATTATGCATTATAGGAAGCTGTGGTGAGCCTCCAAGTGCTCTCTACTATGTATGCAACCCAAACCCATTCCATTACACACATCATCCACATAAAATCTATGAAACAAGAAAAAAAATAGTAAAATGATATTACAAGGTAATGTGGGGTTACATTTTAATAAAACCCCACTCTGTAAAACATTTTCTCTCCCGAAATACACCATAATCGAATAGGTGAATACTTAAATAAGAGACTCAATGAGAATGAGGGAAAATCTGCAATGCAATCTTGGTGCTACTAAGAATAAAATTTACCACATAATACTCGAATATTCTGTAAAAATACATGATACTCTAAATCTACAAAAGAACATCATACTCCAAAATTATAATGGGGAAATATGGAAATGGAGAACTATTGTGGATATTCCAACCATTTATGAACTCAAATTACATGAAATTTTAAATAAGATGAATATATTCACAATAAAATTATAAGAGAAAAAACCTAACACCTTAATAGAATAACTCAAACCCACTTCTCCATTAAGGTTTAAATCCAAAGATAATAGTCATTCGAATGAACTCTTCATATTCCAAAATGTAAGGTAACATAACTAAAAAACCCCAACTACGAGTATGTGGATATCAATAAAAAATTAAATGATTGAAAATATTCATATTACTTTCAACCTAACCACTCATAAATGTGTTAAACTCATTATAAATAATTATATATTTAAAAAAATCACATCAATACCAATTAAGAGTGATAAAAAATGGAATAAGGCACAAATCTCAATCATGGATCCTTAAACCAGATGAGTTCGAACTATGGGTCATGAATAAAAAAATTTTAACCTAGGAAAACAGACACATGACATCCCTCATTGTAGTCCCACCAAATCAATACAACAATAATTTTTATATGAGCTGTAATGGTTCATCATCAATCCTAGTAACCTAATTCACCACCATGTTCTTCATCATGCAAAAAGAATGAATGTAAATAATTATCGACCATAGCCACATAGAAAACTCCAAAGTATATATACAATCTTATGGGATATAACAAAACATATAATAAACTAATCCCATAAGAAACCATTTTGAAATCACCCAAGGAGTTAGGATTGAAAAGGATTATCACCTATTCTAGATCGATGATACTCCCAAAATAGATGATCAACCACACTGAGAGGTTGTTTATAACATTATTGGTAGAATACATGAAATTACATAGGGAACATAAGATGCATCAAAATCACATATCTATATAAAAAATCTCCCTCATACAAAAACATATCTCAATTAAATGTATACATTTCACTACAATAAAAATATAACACAATATATAAGAAATATAACATTATATAGATAAAAATTTCACATTTAAAACTATTTAAAAATAAAGTTATAGTGCATTAAACGATTGAATATCTATTATAAACTATAACTTCTTTAAAACCCACAACTACACTTATGGGGATGTTTTTAATAACTGAATCTCTTGAAAATTTTCATTTTATTTTATTACAAAACCTATATGATGGATTGAATGGATTCTTTGTAAATTTAAAACATGTTTTAAAATATAGAAGTCCATTATAGTCCCCCCCCCGACTAAAACAATCAAAGGTCCCAAAACCCATTTTATATAATTTAAAACAATCATTTACTATCATAAATCAATCAATCATTTAAAAAAAATTCAAACCCATAAAAATTTACATTTCTGTTTTTGAAAACATTTAACATTACTCTAAAAAATTAATGGAAAAAAATAATTTAATAAAAAACATTCAAAACCCAATTTAAAAACATCACAAAACATGATGTCAGAACAAATTGAAATATTGGTCATACATTAATTTTCCGAAAACCATGGAGGACAAGGTGGAAATCACAAAACAATCCTTAAGAGTAATATAAAATGATTTAATGCGGCTCCAAATGGGATAAAAATCCTTTTTAACTCACTATGTACCTTTATAAACAAACCAAATTAATCACAAAGAATAATAAATACATATATAAATTTGTTCGAAAATATAATTTCAAAAAACATCCTCATAAAAGAGTTCATACCATAACTATTAACTGTGAATGAAAACACAACCTACTATAGTGACTCATGGTTTAGAACAATTAATATATCACAACTATTTTCCTACTATTACATTGCACGTAATTATACTCATCCAACTATCTAGAAGAAACACCAAAACCCAATAGATCTTTGAAACATACTTCTCCTTTATAAAATTATTCTTGAACCATTCCGAGTTCATTAATTTACTGAACAACTAATATTGGTCGATACATGATTGAGTGGTTCCCCTGATCTTTTTGTGATGACAACATGTGTCATTTGATTCAAAATAATTTTTTGGATATTTATTACAAGATAAATTATATTTAAACAACCCAAAAATTCTATCAAATTTTCAACAGGATACATATGTATGTCATATGTACCTAAAAATATATAGGTATAATAGATAAGATAACCAATTTAAGAAAAAAAATATAAAATATGAAAAATAATTCCTTTATACAATACTCTATCACCCTCCAATTAAATACCCCCACCATTCTGATAAATATTTGACTATATAAAATTTATCATTGGCATGTATATTATTAAATCAAACAATAATCTGCGGGAATGTATATTTCATTTGGTTCATTTTTAATGAGTTATATAATCAACAACAATGGTGCTGGAAAAAAGTAAGAATCATCAATGAATAATATATTTTAGAGCCCTTCCACTAGTGAGTGTTCTTTAAAAAACAATTTTGTGATAATATAATTCTTTTGGGATATCTTTTTTATGTAATTCGACAATATTGTTGTATATTTAAAGGAGAGTATAATGATACCATATCGAATATCATTCATAATCTTGGTATGATTTCTTTTAAAAGATACACCATAATTGTATTTATAACATTGAAAAAAACTTTATAAACACATAAAAATTTACCAATGGGGGGGAAGACACCTATATCATTCAGGCATCTCGACTCCAAGAAATCATAAATGAAATTATTAAAACTGCCATTTTGTAGTGATTTGAAATTTTTCGCTACAATAATGACCTCTACAATGTCTGAATGGAGGTAGAAGAAGGTATAGTCATCATGAATCTAGTTTTTGTTGTGCCATAGGATGTGGTTGATTTTATCACCATCCACCATAACATGATTTATCTCTTTTCGATATAATGATAGGTTGATTCATGCATTCTAGTGGTATGCTATTGAGATAGTGTGCGTGGGTGGATCATAGAAATGTTAAACACAAAATTTCAATGTTTTGTGAGTCAATTATAGATTAGAAGGATATGATCCATGACCAATATATGATAGTTATCAAGGTAATATATTTGTTGTTTTTATATGATGACTTCATAATTCTTTATTTCAAATAGAATATTTAAAGAAGTTATTTTTTATAATGGGGTAAATTTGAATTGAATGATCTATTCATTATAGATGCCTATAATCTAGTTTCGTGAATAATGCATTTCAATATTATAAAAAATTATTCAGTCAATATTTCCACTCATTATAAATTCCCTTATTAAAATATAATATTGAATAAAGAAATTATATATATTAAATATAGATCTTACTTCATCTAAGAGTGAGTAAAGGCATGTTATTTCATCCCTGATTGTGATAAAAATAATTTACACATTATCATAGGGGTTCATAATAGAAAAATATAACCATTTTAAGAGAAGTAAATTAATATATAGAAAAATATACAAATAAATTGAAAATAAAAACATACATACATGAATTATTATCCATGTAATCCTCAGTCATTACTCAACAAATATCAGACCAGACATCAATAATCAAGGAAATAATTTGAAAAGGGATATACATTCTTTAATTATTTAGTTGTTTTAGTCTGGAATGGGATTGATAAACCATTATTTAATCACCATATAGTATATTATTTTATTTTTCCCAAATAAAACATACATGTTAGTTTTAAAAAACAAGTAGAATAATTGGTTTCTTCAACTTTATATGAAAAACTATTATCATCTTTTAATCCTTTATAATATCATTTTAATGTTTTGATTAAATGAAAATAAGAATTTTGGAAAAAATTCCTCAACCAACTATATTTTTAATGAAAAAGACCGATTTCAAAATCAATTTCCAAACCTTTTTTGAAACTTCTATTTTAAGGATTTTTAGATGAAATTTAAAAAAGAAACTAGAAATTTGGAAAAGTGATGACAATGAAACATTACACAATGTATTTATAATAAATTAAAATTAAGACAGGGTAAATAAAAATTAGATCTCATGAATGATGAAACATTAATTCAAGATTATAATAAAGTAATGTAGAGTGAGGGTAAACACGACCAATTATTAATACAAATAATCAATCAATGTATAAACCTAGGTCATCTACGGGTATAAGAACCCTATACCCTCTTATTGAGTCCTGATCAAATGGAGAAAATACAATTTTTGTTTTAATATATATATATAACATTATGTTGGTATTGTGAGGTGTTTCCCTCCATCAAAAACACAAAATATAACTATTAACTAAGGGGAACATTCCATGATATTGTGCTGTAGTGATTCCCCACTAGGAAACGATAAATATTATTTTACTCTATGTATTTTATTATTAGAGAGTAATCCAAAGAGATACATATTCCAGTCTACCGATATTAGATACCCAATTTACCATTTGAAATTTTCATTTCAACCATACCACAGTCCACTCTAAATTAATTCCAGTACCATGTTCAATCTAGCCTTCAAAACCATTTCAATTTTAAAAACAATTACAAAAACATTAATCCCTCAAAAGGATTATAATCAACTATAAAATCCACAATCAAACACATATCGCTAAGAAATATATACCTTTTTTTGATAGCATGTCTATTATTTAAATGTTCATTTACTAAATAAAAAAATTAGGCCTTCAAATCCAACTTTTGATAACTCACATATTTGATCACTGTTTTAATATCCAAATATAATCATAAACATTAAATTTTCGAAAAACCCTTTTAGAATTATACATATATGAAATAACATATATTAAAACACATTTTAATTGAGATATTTACATTTTCTCATGTGAATATGTGTACATGACTATATATCTTAATACCCCTGAATATGTCTATATTCTGAAATATTACATGACACACACACAACATCAACCACCAAACAAGAAAGTAATAAGGAAACCAAGAAACCTAATAATATTTCTTAAAAATGTAAACACCACATAATCAATCACTTAATCTTATGAATTGATAAATTAAATTCCATTAACAAGAATAATTAATTCAAAAACATTAAATTCATTTTTAAAACAATCAAGAAATATTTTATAAAAAAAATATTGTATTGGTTAAGGGAATATATAAATAAGGTACTAATTTTCATATAACCATATCTAAATCAATTTAAACAACCTGATATCATTAATAAATAACATTTTATAATTCTAATTATACTAAAATAACAATAATAATTTTAAATAAATAAATTTATAATTCATAAGAACATATAATGACTTAAGGAAAAAATATTTATACACCTCCATTTGGATCCAATATATTAAGTAGGGAGCTCCATGACTTGAGGATCCTTATGGTCTAACCAAATTTGTTTGACTGAGGACCCCATAATGTAGGGGAGGTCATTGCGAGCCTCTAGGCTCTTCTGAATCCTTATATACTTCATGATTCTACTTCAAAGGAAAAAAAATCACCAAAAAAACATGAACCATATCAAATAATAATAATAACAAATATTAAAATGAAATTAAAAGAGAAATTTATATTGGATTATGAAAATTATATTCATTATAAGAAATAGTGGTGATACTTTGAACAATTTGGTAAACATATTTTAAATTTTATTCGTCAATAACATGAAAAATGTTTATAATGAATTGGATTAACATTTACATTAATATAATCATGTAGAATAAATTTCCTAGAACATGAATTTAATCATAAATAATTTCAGATAAATTGACCTTACTCTTTAATTACATAAGACTAAGCAATTTTTCCATATGTTGTGAAATATTTTTCTCTTGAAAAACACTAGAGTACCCACTATCCTCTTATATACACCTAAAAATATTACATTTATAATTATTATTCTAATAAAATTTTACATTTTTCTACCCATAAATGGATTTCTGAAACTAGAAATCAATATTGTAAATATTTTATGGATCCATCCTTTATGTTAATGTTATATACAAATGATCTATATTGTTACAACCATGGAAGGTGGCATTGACATCCAATTAAAAATAAAATGGTCTTAGTAGTTATGATATTTATATTTAAAATGCACTTAGGGATGATTATTCGGTATATCTAGTCGATCATTATTGGTACATCACTCATAGAATTCTTATATTTTTTTAGTAACCCCAACAAATTTTATATAAACAACCAAAATAACAAAGAAATCACATATCATGGAATCTATTTATGAATTAAATTAAACTAGTAATTCCTTTATAGTTTCTACATAATTCTCCATATTGGATGTATTATTCTTATTGAATAATATTTCTCCCACAAGGGTGATAATAAAACCACCAGTATTTTTAAAAACTTACAATGCACTATATGACATGGGAAAATTAATTTCTTTAACAATAATGAAATTTAATGTTCTAAAAAAATCAATTTAATGTGAGGATAATATTAAACTACATTCATTGTTTCTCAAACCATCATATAAGATACATACTCCACTCGAACAAATTTTATGTTTCTATTTATATATATCTTAGGAAATTATCATATTACTACTGATGATATAAAAAAAGGAACACCTTCAATTTTTCATGTTGAACATTTGAAACTATTACTAGATTTACAACTGGATCCCAAAAAACACATAATTTAGTGATTAAATGGACACTAATGATATCACAAATTATCTACATTAGAAAATATTGTAACAATTTATTTAGTTTCTTACAGTATTTTTAAAAAACACGTCTATAATTGAATCATGAAAGTTGAATAAAATCAATTTGATCTATCATATATATAACATATCATTAATATGTGATATATAATATGCTATTTTAGTAAAATCCTCACTCAAAAATAAAATTTTAATGAATACATGGTTAAAATTGACTCTAACATTTGTCCCAAAGGATTCTTCATCCTTTTACAACTACATTAATTTTTTTCACTAACTATTCTTATAATTTATTAATGGAATATAATGTTGTATATGAATGTACCTCTATATTATCCATAGAATTGTTCTCACTATCATGATTTACTAACTCAATTAGAATTTTGTTTTAAAACATATTTTCCCTTATTGTGAATCAAAATTATATCATATACCTACGATTCTTAACTCTAATGTTTCTAAACATTATATTGGGTATATAAATGATAATTATTTTTACATGACTATCGCAAAGTTATTACAAATGGGTTAGAATTTAATAGTTATGTGAATAAATTATTTTAATTTTGGGATAGTAATGATTAATATAAAATAATGTTTTAATTATGTTTATTTTCAAATAAAACCATTAATTTTAAAATAATAATTATTTTTTATGTTTGATATAAACATGGGATAAATGTACTATAAATCAAAAAAAATATATTAATTCATCTATAATAAGACCACAAGGAAATAAAAAGTAGTATTTTTAGGTCTAATGACCTATGAATCATCTTTTATCAGAAAATAGGTAAAAAATATACACTTCTGAAGTCACATGTTTCTCACCGGTGACATAGAAAAAAATATTTCCATTAAATCGAGGGAACAGACTTTAATTCTTGTAATTTCATAGTGATTTTCACCATAGATATATGAATTAGGTTTTCTCATCCACTAGGTTCTCAATTATTACTTCATTGGTTACTTTATTAAATATATTTATTGAAATACTATTTACTAAAATAGAATAATTATAAATTATGGTTAATATATTCTTAATGAGGAAGATAATGATATTATAATATTTAATTCATTTTAGTTTCTCTTCATATTTTTTTTCTATGGAAATTAAATGTAAATGGACTAGTGTCATATTGTGAAATGAGATTTACATCTATTTATATGATGTTATTTTAGATGAATATTTAGTACATTCGACTTCCAAATTCATGAGTACCATAATATTTTAGTTCCTTTTAAAAATTATAAAAAATAATTCTAATTTAGTGAATTATATTTGATGTTCTCAATAATGTTATTCAAATTTACTACAATTCATAGACATACCCAACATAAAGGGTTTATTCATAACATAGGGAATAAAAATTTAAAAGGGTGTTCTTAGATTTTGTATAAGTTTCATCAAACGATATGTAAATTTTTTATAATATGAATGTATAAGATAAGAATAAGGGTACTAGATAATGAACATAACATAAAATGTTCATATCCAACCTTTAATATAACATAAAAATGAGAAATAGATTAAATATAATAAGTCCATAAGACATGAATCATAATTTAATCAATTATCATGATCCATGATAATATAATATTGGAATTATAAAAAGATTTATGGCATAAACATAATCATTGAAAATACAATGTCAATGCTTCCCCCAATGAAATTCATAATATTTTAATCATGGACTATACACTTGTATACGTTTTAAACCCTTAGGCTAACCTCATCTGTACCATACATTATAGTCTTGGGTTAACCACATATATACAATCCTTCTCAATCTATGGATTACCACCCATGTACCATTACCTCAAATAGTGAATTTATATTTAACCAATGAATTGGAGAAATATATTGGTCACATACAACTCAAAATGAAAAATTGTATTTCTGTCTAACACAAAATAATAAAAAAATCATCATATAACAACACATTGACTTAAATTGGTTTTAATAAAAAATAATTATATCATAATATTTGGAAAAAATTTAGGACAATTAAAAATTTGATCATGGAATTACCAATGAATAAATCATGTTACATAACAGTTTATTTATGTTATTAGTTATGGAAGAGAAAATGGTTTTATAAATATATTTTATATTTAAATTTAAACCTTTAAGAGAATGAATAGGAATGGTGTCCTTGTATCATATCGCAAGAAATGAATATGTAAATTAATTGACGAATCCATGGATATAATATATATTTAATCAATTACAAAATTTCATGAGTAAAAAACTCTTTCTTCATTGATAAACTCTATCTGATACAAAATTATTTTTAAAAAACATTTTCATTTAAAATCAAATTCATAACATATTATGAATATTAATAGATAATTTAAAAAAAATTCAAATTTATATTTTCAAATTAAATTAACTTGAAATTGATATCATTATATTATTTCATTTCATCAATAATCTGAAATAATTTTGAAGAATGATGACATTGTTACATAAAATACCTAACCATTTGGTGTCATTGATTGGTAAGACTCATGATAAGATAACATAAAATGAATCATACAATATCAAAATTTTAGATAAACTCATGACCTTAATTTTAATATAGTCTTTAAACACAAATTTTATAGACTATTGGTTCATAAGGTAACATACATCTCAATGAAGTAAAACAGTGGAAAATCCCTTTCTGATTAGTTATATTTTGAAAATTAAAATAAATGAAATAGTATTACAAAAATGGATATGTATTTTAGAATTATTTTTACTTTAATAATCTAATAATAAATTCATGGTATGTATATACAACCTATAATAGAAAACATTTCATGAATAAGGATTATGTCTCCTGAAAAATAAAACTGAATTGGATATGTTACTATATGCCTTAATTCTATCGTACTCATTAAGTCCTACTATATAATAAATTTATGTAATTTATAAATATATCACTAAACCATATTAATATATATCATAAAATATATGATTTTATTATATCCACATATTTTCCATTTATTAATAATTCTATATTGATGTTTACATTTAGGTAATAACTGCATTTTTTTTATATTTTTTTATTTGTTAATATTTTTTTCTTTTTCATTGATCACGGTTTCACAAAATCGAGAATTAAAAACATGACATTAGCTTGATATATATTCATTATATATTTCATTTTATTAATAAACACTATTTTATTTTAATTAAAAATAAAAAATTTATTTGTAGAAGATATTTATTTTATATGTTTTATATAATTTATGAAAATACCATTTATTATAATGTAACAGTAATTTCTATTTTAAAATTAATCATTTAATTTTATTTTAAAATAATAAT
Organism: Viscum album; assembly: GCA_963277665.1. Classification (NCBI taxonomy): domain Eukaryota; kingdom Viridiplantae; phylum Streptophyta; class Magnoliopsida; order Santalales; family Viscaceae; genus Viscum; species Viscum album. The sequence continues at coordinate 558,063,162 of OY728147.1, read as the reverse complement.
GAAAATAATAAAAGTAGAATATGTTTTGACACCTATTTATCATTTTAAAATCATTTAAAAAATATCATAAAAAACAAATCATTCAATTTTATTTACAATTAATATTTATATTAACATTTATTTTATTTTTTTTGATAATTAAAAAATTAATCTATTGGCATTTTATAAGAATTTGATGTAAATATTTCATCTAAAAAATACTGAAAAAATATAAAAATTATTTTATTTATAAATAGGTTATATATAACTGAACGGACGGTGTTTCTTATAACCCTTAGCATCATAGATATTTAAAGAATGAAATGTATCTTCTTCCTTTTTCATTGGATAATTTATTATATGGGTGATATTTAAAAACATCAACGAATTTACATATTATAGAAAATTTTATATTCATCAATGAAATTAACTAAATATATAAAATATTTGAAATATTTTAGGTTATTTTTAATCTTATAATACTACCTAACCCCTTATAAATCAATTTTTCCTTAACCCTAGTAATAATTTTTTTACATAATTCACTCTTAATATTGTTCAAAACATATCTTGGAATTATTATATATTATAAATTATTATGATCCCAAATATGTGATGTATTTTCCCAAAATTAGTTTACATAACTAGAAAATTTATTTGAAATTTTACCAGCACATGTCACGAGAAAGATGGTTATAAATATTAAAATCATGAAATCATTAAAAAAATTTCTATCCAATTTCAATATGAAATTGATTTTAATGAACTAAATCAGATTAATAGATGTATAATTGAGATAATTATACACTATAACAATATTAAAATTTTTATAAAATTTGTAAATAAATTAAATTAAAAGGAATCTTCCATTTAAGATTCATTAATTTTCACTGTTCTTTAAAAAATAACACTATTTTAAAATTTACAAAATGATACCCTATAATTAATTTTAAAATATGAATTAGAAATTAGGTATACATCATCAGAATGATTTTCTATATTTCAAAAACATAATTTTCCTATTTTTCACAAAATAACATAAAAAAATTAAAAAAATATATTCCAAATAATATAAATACATTTATAAAAATTATGTATTTAATTACAATTTCCATTTAATTATATAGAATATATTATAATTAATATTTTTAAAATATTCATTAATATTAATGGTAATATTTTTAATTTTTTTATATATAAATTTTTATTAGGTATCGAAATTAAAAATATCTCTTTGATTTGATAAAATACAGTCTTCCACGTTGCTCAAGATAAGCTTTTCATTAATATAGATAAAGTGCAAAAAAATCCTATAAAACATTATTCACATGATATTAGTTGTAATTAAACTATTCATTGAAATATAATAAAAAAATATAAAAAATGTGTTGTTTCTTTCTACCCCCATCATAATAATTTTACCCTGAAAAGTAACAGAAATTCATAAAATTATTGACATTTGAAAATATATTCATATAATCCCTCATCATAAAAAAGGATAAAAAAATATCACAATATAAAAATGAAAGGGATGTATGATGTTCCTCTGAAAAAAACTTTTTAGGTTTCCAAAATGGAGAAGATATATGGGAACTTAAAATATTGAACTTGATGAGAAAACTAACGCAGATATATGGATCGAGAGTGTTTTATAACATGGTTAAGTGAATTTTAATGTTTATATATCCATAAACATTAGATTATTTAATATATTAATTTATATAAAGAATAATTATAAATGGAATAAATTATATTTCTGAATCATTTTCTTATTATTGACAAAAATAACGCTAAGAAATGACTTCTGGATTTCAATCCATTTCATAAGTATAATTTAATAAATATATTGTTCCTTGATCAATTTATACATTATCTCACTCAAATAAATACATTTTATTTTTTCATAAGGAATTAATGGATCATATGATCTATAGATATAATAATAAGTAATTATGTATATCTTTAGTTATCATCAGAAAAAAATCATTATCATTGGTTACTTAATACACATAAATCTCTATGTAGAAAGATTAGAAAATAATATATAATACCACATTGAAATTTCTAATTAAATAATTACATAAAAATTTAACCATATAACCCTTATTAATTAATAATATCCATAAATTTATAAATATTTCCCATGATTTTCCAAAAATAAACTTATCATTAATCTGTCAAATATCTTATAGAAGACATAGATTGTCAGAAAACATAAAGTGGAGTACCTTCATCATGTATTATCCCGAAACGTGTAATAACCTAATTTACTATAAAACAATATAGAATACAAAAAAAAACTACACATTAAATACCTAAAACTTATATAGTTAGATAAGTTACATAATTCCAAAATAGATGTAAACTCCATCAATGATATCCAAAAATTCATTTTCAATAAATCATTTATTATTTTCCAGATCACCAAAACCATCCAATTACATTATTAAAATTAATAATCACATTCTCTCAATATAATTATCTCAAAATAATGAATATATGAAGGTTTATATTTCAATTCATCTTTCATTTTACATGAATATAACATCTGCATTAAATTACATTTATAGTTCAATGTCATCTTTCTAAATATTCATTCATATCGAAATAATATATAATAAACAACCCTAATATATTTCAAAACTATTAATTATTGTATATACAATAACATAAACATATCCATTATTCCACTCAATTCAAAAAACACTGAATATACTTCATAATCATATTCATTAATACCGCATTTATTTGAAAAGTAATACGTAATCCCTTCATCATGAAAAATATTTCCATTATTCAGACAACCATGATAGTTGTCATTTTTATATATCACCTTAGGACAATGACTTCCACAATTACCTTATTATAAAAATTAATTTATTCAATATTCAATGATATATCATGGAGACAAATATTCATATTCATTGGATAAAATGAAATTTTCTCTTTTTGTTTGCAGTTTCATGTAATAAGTCCTTCAATTAACTAGTCAAAACATTGTAACATCATTATGAGACATTCATTGGAATTTTTTCAAACATTCTCTCTATATAGGAAACATAATATTCCTTCCTCTGTGGTCTCCACTATATGAACTCTCAATTAACTATATTATTCTCTTAATTGGTGACTTAAATAGTTGGTTGTGGTTAATTTAGTTAATCATGATCCCTGATAACTGGTTAGGAATAATAATATATTCCTTTACTCTAGAAATAGAACCATTTGATTTAGCTATATAAAATATTCCTTCACACTCACCATAAACTTTGTCCATTGAGGATCCATCCATTGTGTGAGGTTCCAGACCCAGATGCCACATAATGGGTGCCTTGAGCCCAGTGGGCCACATAGCCCCAAGCACATCTCCCCAAACACCAGATGTTGTTGACTAGTAGTGAGGGACTATGGTTTATATGTGAGGATACAATTCTCTCATTACCAATGTGTGGGACAATTGATGAATGTAAAAATGTTTATATAGTTGAAGAAATATGTGTAAATGGAAGTAAAGACAAAAAAATTGAGACACAAATAAAAATAACTGAATAAATTGGAATAGAATTTATCAACTGATGATATATCATGTCAGTAGAAAACTGGAGAACATTGATATAGTTAATCAAGAATAACATGTTCCCCAAAATCAATAATGAAATCAATATACTATCCTTATTATTCCACGATCTGTATTGGTCATATGTTATCAAGATTCATACCAAACAAGATGTATTCAAGTGTTTGAAGTCGTATTCATCTCAGTGTCAACACCTGGAAACATGTAATCAACCCTTGGTACCAAATGGTGCTCAGAGAGGATGGGAGAAAAATCTAAGTCTTCCACCACCAATGGTGTTTATGACATCCTTCCCCAGGTACATGAAAAGTAATATTGTGAATGAATTCATATATAAAATGATGTTGTATGATGTAACCAAATGCCCGAGTACCTTATACATCCATTTCTAGTGTCTGAACATTTTTACAATTCAGTATTTTATTATTACTAGTTTTTGAATAAGTCAGATGTTAGAAATTGAAATAGTTCCAATATGTAACATGGAAACCTATAATGATATCAAATAGTAAAGTACCATGGAAATAATCAAGGAAACATAGATCTCAAGGATCTACAACTCATTAATAAATGTACTATGGCTTGGAAAATAGTTAAATCAAAGGAGAATAGTATATGGTATACTACAATGAGGTGCCTACTGAATCCAAGGTGATCATCTAAGGTAAAACATGGAAAATTAGAGATAGGGCCCATTGGATTGTAACCAAGGAACTAAATTGTCAATGATGAATCCCAAAAGAATATACGAGGTATCATATGATGATATGTATGTGATAATATAGTGACATACCATGTATCAAAATAATTGACTAGGATTGTGATCTAGGTGGGTATCAACCTATGCAACTTGTATCCTTGAATCTGAATGAGGTTATCAAGTGATCGTAGAATAATATGATTAGAATACAATACAAGATCATGATATAACATCCCTATTTAATTATAATTTTATTTTATATTTCATTTTTTTCAATCATTTCCTTTCATCATTGTTATAAGGCCAAGATGCAAGAAACCTTTCAATAACGTGTTTTTTGACAAGATTTTCCTTTCATTAGTGTGACAAGGAAATGTAGCATGAAACAATTCATATAATCAATTTCACGAATGTTATTTATACATAATTCTTTCATATTTAGTAAATAAATTTTCTAAGGTGATATAGGTATGCACAAACTATTAATTTACATTTAATGGCAAGTCATATACATAATATACTTGGAAATTACGATTTCAAATTTTATTGTCTAATTCAATGACTACAATTAAGAGGGACAAGTGGGGAGAATAAATGGTACTTTACTATTTTAAATTACAAATATATAAACTCCATTTAATATGGAAACACAAAAACATTTTTAGGATAACACATTCCCCCCCCTGAACGGTGGCTCAAAAATGTAAAAACACAAAAATGAAAATTTTGGCATGGCATACTACATGGGATTATTGGAGTTGTGGGAATAACCAACATATATTAATCAAATATAAGTAAATAAAATATCTATAATTTTCTTTTCATTATAATCATGGAATATAAATTCTGTAAAAAACACAGTATGAAATTTTTGGGGCCCATACAACAATTCAAAAGTCAATAAACTTGAGGGATGAGTTATAAAAAATAGACCTTATGCTTTCACGACTCCCCTCCTTTGACATTGAATTTCATTTTATCTTGTATAGGAGTAGATATTTGAAATATAGATAAAATATTATACCCTGATAACATTATTGATATCAAAAGAAAAGGATAACATCTCATGGAGAGTTGAGAACTTACTGTTCCACATCAAACGTCGGGAACGTATGCTTGATCAGATTCCATATGAACGATATCTCTTGATTCATAAAATATATTTTCAAAAGGCTCAAAAAATAGAATGTTTTTTTAATCCCAATTAAATATGGAATAGGGATGAAGAAGAGTTATAATTTGATCATTAAGGGAAAAAATATCAAATTACCTAGAAAATGGCATTTGCACGGTTTGTTAGTAGGGTTTGTCAACCAATGAAAAAACCATGCACAATTTCATAGGAATTAGGGGTTCTCGCACGGTTATGCCACAAAAAGTTACACCAACCACTTGAGGGGGATCCGTAAAGAAACAAATTCGCACCGTTTTCCAAATCGTGTATCATTTCTACAAGGTTTACTCAAAACCTTGAACTATGAATGTTTTTTCAAAAAGAAGGGTCTCGGGATATGAACATGCCTCGAAAACCCCTAATACCTTTACTAAATAATTACAATTCTATATCCATCCCACAATAATAAATTAAACAGAAATTAAATGTATTTATACTTGACTAAAAACTGGGATCTTATTGTCTTCACCATGTAAAATAACTTGTCCCCGATTTTGCCTTCCAATTTAGGTGAAACACTATTGTAGAACAACCCTAGAAACTTAGAACGTATAACAACCTCCCACTATTAATTATCATTGTGTACCTGTTCGGGCTTCCAAATCAACAATACTAGAGGGATATACTGACCTCTGAAATCCTTCGTGCTTCGACCAAGTATGCATACTATATACTCATCAATGGTAGCATTGTCATACAACTCAACATAATCATGATCAAAAGTATGAGAGATATCATCATGATATTGATGAAGCTATGAATAATGATAGACATCATCCATAAAACAGTACCACTATGGTTAATGAAACTGATAGGCTTCCAGACTAACTATATTTTTAATTTCATATGGCCTTAAAAAATGGTGACCACTTTTCATTCATATGTAACAATATATTCCCTAGACTGGGTGATACACCAAATAAAAAATGATCCCAAACCGTGAAATCAATAGGTTTTTATGGAGATCGACATCACATTTCTATCAAAACTAATTAGTATTCATATAGATTCATAATAGTTAAACATGCTCTGATGTCTCCGGAATGAGGTGAGGACCCAGAATGGTTACATAACCTGCCCTTATCCATCAAATTGGTGAACGACATGGCCTACCATACAAGGCCTAAAATGTACACATTTGAATTTTCACCTCAAAGATGTTATTATAGGAGAACTCTACATGTGGGATTTGTTTCTTACCATGTTCTGAAGTAATTAAGGAAACATGCTCGTTGCATGTCCTCTAGAACATGTATTCCCCATAGTGAGAATCCAAAGGTCTGAGGGTGAAATTCTATACATAGAATCACTTATGTTCAAGTATCCTTCAACAATCCCTGCTAGAACTGTGAAGTGAAATGAGAATTAGTATCTAAAATGATTGTTTGGCGGTATAATCAGGGTTGTATTATCTCATGAACATGCATTTCTCACAGCTCATCAACCGAGATTTATTCATAAATAGGAATGAAGTAGGTTTATTTCATTAGTCGGTCAATGAATACCATATAACATTGCTAACCATTAGCATCCTTGGTATTCAGACTACAAAATACATGGAATCATCTTCTCATTTTCAATATGGTTCTAGAAGTTGTTGTAGTAAGCCCACATTTCTAGTGCTTCACATTCATATGATGACAGGTGGAATATATAGTTATTAAGCTTCATATCTGATGTTTCATCCTAGTAATCCAATAATGTTGGCACATGTCTCGATTCATCTTAGAGATGCATTGACGAATGACTAATTGATAAGATTGTGGATCAGACATAAACTCCTCTCTTTTATATATAGGGACCCAGATACGACCACATTGATGGATGTCGTAGTTAAAAAAAGAGGGTCTTTGACTTCAATTCATCATTGAATTATAGTATGACCATTGATTCTATTATCTGAATCAATGAATCTTCAACAACATTACCCTTTCCAGGTGTATATGAAATCCCAAAATCAATGTATTGTAGATATTAGACCCATATCCTCTATTTGAGATTCATGTCACGTCTAGAGAAGATATATTTGAGGCTCTTGAGGTCTGTGTACACCAAAAATCACTCACCCAAATGATACAATCTCCAAAAACATAAGTCATGGGATAATGTTTATAGGTATTGGTCGGGCGTTGGGTAATTCATCTCATGAAACATATACTTTTGAGATATGTAAACGATGTCCCCGTCATCCTGCAACATCAATGCTCCTTAGCTGATTCCTAATGAATCACATAAGATAGAATAACCAATACCTACCACCAGAAGAGTCAGAATAGGTACTGATACGAGCCTCCCATTCAGCTCTTGAAAGGAATCCCCCATGCTTTTGAAATTATGAACATGTCAACCTTCATTGTAAGACAAGTAATAGGTGAAGTAGGATGTGAGAAGTCTTTCCTGAAATTCCTATAATATCTTGATATCCCCATGTATCACCCTATATGAAACACGTTATCAGGATTATATTAGGAAACTAAAACATAATCATTTTCATGGTCAATATATAACAAAATTTTTAAGATAATATGATACGTAAAGTGAACATTTTTAACATTAAATGGAACTATGAAAGATTATCATAAATATGATTCACTATTGGTTTACATTGAATGATCTCTATATATTTGGAATGGTCTCAATGAGTGTAATAATACACCAGGATATCTTCAACATAAACTACGCCAAAAAATCCAAATAGGGGAAGAACACAGTACTCATTAGATCAATTAAATGGGAGGGCATGTTTTTTTATTCCTGAATGACATAACAAGGTACTCATATAGACCATAACCACTATGTAATGCTATATGATCTATGTATGATGATCTGACATGTTAGTGATGATAATCTGATCGTAGGCCGATCCAAGAGAATAATATTTCTCCTTATATCTTGTAAAATAGATCATATATTGGAGGTAGTATATATTGGTACTTGACTGTAGGTCGTTTCAATCTTTTGTAATCCACAAATAGAAGTAAGGTTACATCCTCCTTCAAGGAGAAAAGCAACGGTAAACCAGAATAAGATGTATTGGTCCATATAAAGACTTTGGACTCTAAATCCTCTAACATATACTGAAACTCCTAACGCTCTATTGGTTCCATATTTTATGGTGGAATGTAAAATAGAACTGATCATGAAACAATCTCAATTGTGAACTCTACTTATCTCTTAGGAGGTAATCCAAAACAATAATTGGGAAATAAATCCCTGAAAATGATCCATTACATTAAATAAAGTCGACATGATGTAAACAATGATCCTCCATGAGGATTTATTCAATCAAGATAGTAACGCCACATTGCCCATTTTTCTCTTGTCCCGATCTACAATCCTAGTCATCCCACTCAATGTTATGTAGAAAAATTATTCCCTTTGGTTATGTAAATTATACTATGTAAAAATAAATGTCCACAAATTCCTGATAGTGAACCCACCAGTCCTCACTATGTATGAAATTTAATCCCATAATCTCGAGAACAAAGATGATCAATAATAAAGGGTAACTGCCTACCTCAAGGTGACAGTCCCTACACTGGTGTATACTCTCTATAAATAAACCTATAAAAATATATAGGGTCATTAAACCATAGAAATAATGTATCTTCAGTATTAGACAATCCATGATAGATATATAGATACACCACACGGTGCAATGAGTGGAACACCCGAGGTTATAGTAGCAGATAAGGGACCATTATTACCAAATCATGGCCGTTACCACCCTCCCTGCATATGAAATAAGTGTTTCATGTCATAATTGGTATTCAAATAAAAATAACATGCCATTGAACCAGAAAAAGCATATAGGTAATATCCGGAAAACAACTCAAAACATAGGAAACCTCACTAGATAAGGAAAACGTCCAAATATAACGAATAAGATGTCCAAGTATTAGTAAGTGCTAAAGTGTTATTTTGTATTCATTTTAAAATTATTTACTAGGTTCACACATTTATGTTTAATAAAAAATCCATGAAAGGATATTGATATATATATAATTTATTTTAGATTTCATGATTCACATTATAATGGATAGAAATTTCCAATGAATATGTTCACATATACCTATCACTATAAATGACCTCCATTTATTTACTACATAATATCTTGATTCAGTAAGTTACTTATACCAACCTATGATGTCCCGATCACATCATGAACTATGATAGAATATAAGACTATAACTAACAACAATAAAAAAATCATATTCTAACTATCATAACATTAATCAATAATTAATGAAAAATAGTGAAATTCACCATTATGGAAGGGAAATATGCATGAAATGTGATTTCTATGTTCCTATAATGATGCACGTTACAATTCTATTTTCCCACATATCATCAATTCAAGGATGGAAGAAAAAACATCAAATGGAATACTAATTATCAACACCACAAAACATGTGTGTCACCCAAGGGTGAAATAATATCAACTATAATTGGCATAAGTTGAACAACAATTGTATTGTAGAAATCATTACTTTTACAATGAAAATTGGTTCGTGATGCCCATGAACAACATATTACCATGTCCCAAGTGTTTTTAATCTCCTATCAATTGTCTCCAAATAATATTAAATGAAATGAAACTCATTTATTACCACATTATGATGCCTCAAACTATAATTTCACCTAACATATACTTCATGCCTGGTTTCCCACAATTCCTCAATTCCATCTCCCCAGACTCAAAAGGCTGCGGAATAGCAGTGAGGGCCTAGGGTGAGTCTGTCGAGAGGTTATTCCCTAATTAATAATTTTACAGAGAAGTAGATGAAAGTAATAATAAGTAAATTGTAAAAGAAAAATAAGTAAATTGAATTCACAAAGAAAAAATAGCATCAACAATTAAAATAAATGAAACATCTGGTAAAATATTCAACAAATGATGATATTTCATGTCACTATAAAAACATGAAAACATGGATATAAAAAAGCAGTGACCACATGCTTCACAAAATTATAATAAAATCAAATTTCTATACCAAGCATCCCATGCTACAGCTCCGTCATCATCTATCTAGATCCGTACTAAATAGTAAGTATTCTAGTGTTTGAAGTTTTATGATTTGAATTTTTGACACCTGCAACCATGTAATCTTCCCCGAGTACCAAACAGAGCCCATAGTGGGTGTGAGAGAAATCTCTGTGGGCCACCACCATCTTTGTCTATAATAACTAAACCTTGTAATGGAAATCTAAAAATGTTCAAGCATGCATATATAAATTGAATCAGTACAATATAACTAAACATCCAATTTTCTTCTTCACCCATCTACTAGTTTCATATCATGTAAACAATTCATTATTTGATTATTTCTGGTTTTTAAATAAGTCACTTGTTAGAAAATTCAATGGTTCCAAGATGTAACAGGGAAACCAAATATTATATTAAATAGTGAAGTCACAAGGTAATAATCAATTTGACATAGAACTAAAGGGTCCAGAACTCATTAATAACATTCTCATGGAATGTGGAAGAGTGTAATCCATGGATTATAGTCGACGGAATTCCATAATGATGTGCCTACCAAATCCTTGGTGATTGTCCAAGGTAAAACGGGGCTAAGCATTGACCGGGGCAATGTGCTTGTCAATACCATATAAAAGTTGTGTACCCATGGAATCATATGATGACATTTTAGGGATCATATTGGGTCATAATGGGAATCCCCTAAAATGACCAGTATCATGTCTGGGTGGGTATCATCCTTTGTATGCTATATCCATGAATAGTGAATGGGATCCTGAGTGCTCATGGCATTCTCCTGTTAGAATACAAGGCGAGATCGTGTCATGAAGTTACTATTTGATTATTATTTCATGTATTATTTAAATTGGTTAATCCTTTCCTTTCATTAGTGTGATATGGTGAAATAGCATATAAACTTTTAATCAAGCCATTTAGTTCAGGTCATTCCATTCTTTATTGTGACGTGGGCAATAAGAATGAAACCATTCATTTAATACATTTAATGAATATTCTATATTCATGTATCATTTCTATACCTTACATTAATGTGGAATGGGATTCTAAAGTTATGAAACCTACTATTCATTTATATTTAAGGCCATGCCAAATACTTAGTATACATTCCAATTCACATGTCACATTTTATACTCTAATTGATGCGCTTTCCTTCGGTGGATCGAGTGCTGAGAATACATGTTACATTCCATTATAAAATCTACAATATAAAAATCCATATAATATTTAATCAAATGAGCATATAGAGGTGAAGAAAAGTCACACCAACACGATTTCTCCAACGTGTCAAAACACTAAACCAAAAAATATTACATAACATCCTACATGGGATGAATGGATTTTTGGTCATAACCACCAACAGTTAATCCCATAAAACAAAATATAATATCCATATGGTTATAATTATTATAATCATGTCGTTTATATCCTATAAATAGAAGCCAATGAAATATGTGTGCCCCACAACACATTTCCAAAAATCAACAAACATGAGGAGTGATTTATAGACAAACAACCTTATCTACGTACAACTCTCTTCTAGTATTGGTAATTTTATTTCTAAGATCCTTGTATATATAATAAAAAAATAAAATCTCAAACTCTGATAACTCAATCTAGATCCAAAGTGATTTATAATTTCTCAAGAGGACCCAAGTACAAAACTTTGCACATCTAATTTGATGAATGGAATCTCAATTAACTTATGGATGAATGAGTTATCTTTATTACTACCCTAGTTCATAAAAGTGGTCCGAAATGAGTGAAATTTGGGTTATTCTGATTGAAATATTTATTTGGGAGGATTATGTGTTTTTATTTTATCATTGATGAAAAAATTGTAAAATTTCCCCGAAAAATGTCACGTGCAGGGTTTAAGGGGAAGAAGGGATACTCACAATGTTAGGCGACCTAGTTGTAAACCAAATCTACAAGGTATATGTTTCTAGTAAAAAAATATTCATGGTTTTTCCAAACCATGAATAAGTCGTATATAGCATACTCTAAACCGCACAACACATCTGTTTTCCCTAAATTATGGTTTCAGACATCGAATATTCCCCGAACCCCATTGGGACCTTTAATAACACGCCATACATCCATATTGAGTAATAAATAGTGAAATATGATGAAAAATAAATGATCTATACATATGTGAAACCTGGGTTTTTTCTTGTTGATTAAGTACAAAATCATAGTTTGACCAACACTAATCATAACGTGGAAAAAATAATAATGATCAATAAATTATGGGTATTATAAATGGGGAAACCTTGATTAATAAATGATATATATAGTTAGTAATTTTCGTTAAATATTTAAAAAATTAATTATGATTAATATAGATTTTGTGAAATTCCAATTCATATCCCATAGGTGTGTAAAACCATTGTACAACAAATCTCATTCTCACGAACCAGTTCCCAAAGGAGTCTAGCTAAACACTATGTTTTCGAGGTTATTACACAAAGGTAAACAAATTTGAGTCCCAACCTATTGTAGTATCGAGATATGGATGTACTTTCATAGAATATAATCACACTATACATTAACATAATTTGAGTATGTTTTCCAATAATACAAATCATACATTTCATTATCCTTAGAGATATCACTAGACAAAACTGTAGAAATATCCAAAGGGGTCTCACACAAGATTTCATATTATTATTTCCAATTTTTTATTAAATATTACTTTTGAAACTAATAATTGTTACCAAGTATTATGTTACATGTATACTACATATTTATAGATGAATATTCGTTACATTACACAATCACATGTTTGAGGGTCGTGCTATTTTATTGACCATGGAATCATTGATCACAATATTTGAATCTAGTAAATGATCTAATTTTTTTCCCAAAATTATCATTCCATGTTTTAATCTTCAAATACATACACTATATACATCATTTTGTTAGAAATTAGGTAAAGGAATAATTTGAATGGTTGAGATAAAATGGTTATTATTGGTACAAATAATAGATATAAATTTAGGGTCATTTGAAATAATACGATAAGAATAAGGTTTTATGATAAGGAACATAATTTTAAAATTTCATATCCATCATATCATATATCATAAAAATGTGTTGAGATATAAATATAGGATGTTCACACGACAAGAATCTTAAGGGGAAAAAATAGCATGACACATGAGAGTATCAAATAGGCATAAAATATATATATTTTTTTAATACCCATATGCATATAAAATATTATATTAAGAATTGCCTCCCATAAATTAATAAAAATTTATTCTTTGGATAAACACGTTTAACTATTTAAATCTTTGTCTTACCAACCATGTACCTTTATTTATCAGATTGTGTTGAGAACCCTTATACCATCCTTATCAGGATAAGCCAAACTACAAGTGCACATTCATAACTCATATATCATTTATATTCACCAAATTTATTCTTTGGAGATATACTTCAAAACCATCTCATATTAAAAACCATATTTATGTGTTCCACAAAATAATAAAACCTTCATCATATCATAACCTATGAAATGAAATGGGTTTCATGAACACATAATCATTTCATAAAGTATAGGAAAATATACATGTTTTTTAATAATATTTTTATATAATAACCAATGTATAGTAGTGATTTTAATTATAATTTCAACATAATTTAACCCATGGAATGGAAAAAGTCATCATAAACATGATTAAATAAAACTATAAACCCTTTAAATAAATAATAAGAATGGTGTCCCTGGAAAATATCTCAAATATATCATAGGTAACATAAAATGATTTAATATTATATGGGAAATTATTTAAAATTTTAATAATATCTATTTAGAAAAATATTTATGCAACATCGAAAAACATTTTTTAAAACATAAAATAAAATAATAATAATTTTTTAGGAAAATAATATGATAATTTTATTAAGGTAACATAAAGATCCATTTATAACCCTATTTAAGACATAAAAGATTTTATAAATCCTTTTCATTTAATGTGATCTTAAAATATTAATTATAATATAATTTTGAAACCATTTTTTCAAAATAATTTTTGTGGATGAAAACATGTTCTTGATAGAAGAGAGAGATATTGTAATCTTTCCATTAAATCATTTTCATAATTATATTAACATAATTTTTTAAAATTGGAATTATTATTTTAATCTATAAACATTAACTAGATGATGGGAAATGTAATGATAATTAATGAGTGTTTTATCAAAATATTTTAATGTTTCTGTTTTGATAATAATCAATCAAAATAAATTATGAGATCATTATATATAATATTTTCCATTTTGGTAACATAGATTCAAAATCCAGATGAAAGGATAAAAGGAAATAAATATTAAAATATCAAAATCATGAATAAATTAATTATATTGTTTATCAAATGCGATATATATACACCTCATGAATGAATATAGGTTGATAACATATCGTACATCGTAAAGAAGGAAAATTTGGATTTTACCCCCTTACCAATTCGTTAGCTTTTGATCTATAATCCCCTTGTAAAATAGATCCTAAAATTAATATTAAAATACCAATTTTTTTACTAGAATCAGCACATAAAATATTCATGCGATGTATATACACCAGATTTTAGAAATATGCTGGGAATATGGATTTGTTTTCCAGGAAAATAAAATTACAACCAAACTACCTTACTCTAAGTCGTGACATCCATCATAGTAATTCAAAACCGAGATATTATAAAATTTAGATTATTATAAATCTACAATATATCCATATTTATTTATATCATAATATATATGATTTTATTATGACAAATTATTGCTTTTTTATTAATAATTCAATGCAAATGTTGTGATTCGGTTTATAAACACTTTGTTTTAAAATATATATTATTTTTTAAATTTTTAGACCTCATTATTTGGTCATAATCTTATAAAATAATGAATGAATAAAAAATTAATCCTTGATATATATTTATTATTTAATTATTAATATTAATTCATAATATTTTCTTATAGGGAATGGAATACACAATTGTTGTGGATGTTATGTCGTACAAACACATGAACAGTATTTGTTCATTTTATTATTTGTTTGAAATATAGTAAAGTAATTGATAGATATTATTATTATAGATTTATTATTATTTAATGTATATCACATATTTATCATACCCATACAAAATACATTCCATGTATTATTTTACTGAAACACATTGCTTCATGAGGCGATAGTCCTCTATACACTTGAATGTTGTTGTCGTATTCTAACAAAATAGAGATTATGATAGTATGATTGATATAAAAATGATAGAATCAAAATAACAACAATAATATAATAGATCTCATATAACAACAATAAATCCATAATTATTTCCATCACTTATATTTTTTAATAAAAATGAACGACATCGGTTCGTGAAGCAGAAGTTCCTCATACAAATGATTGATGATTTGGATACCCAAATGATGAATGTGGAGATATTTGTAGTTCAAACAGATAACAAAACATCATATTAGTGTATTTAATATATATTGGATATTATATAATCAGTTGAAAATTACAATTGAAGGGTCCTTGAATGAAATAAAAAGAAAATTCTCATTGATGATTCTTAACTATTCTTTGGGTATCCTCTGTAGTTTTTCACTAAGGACTTCATTTGTTAGATATATGTATAAAATAATTTTTTTTGATATGTCTATATAATATTGGAGGGTAATGTTATGGAATTTTTTTGAACCAAATGGAATGTGTGCGTGATGTTGTGGGGATAGTGAGTTCCTTTTTACAGTTAATGAGGGTTGAAATTATTTAAATACTCAATTATATTCATTATTGGGTGGTTAATCATACCTCAAGTGGTTCAAAATCAGATAATTAATGGTTTAGCTGTATTATATGTCCAATTAATACCTTAAACACACAATATGACACAAATTTTAATCATTACCTTCCTTAACATATAATTTCACTTATTCTTATCATTTTGTTTGTTCTATACGTTAACTAATATCCGGACCATGTCAATTTATCCATTAATAAAAAATTATATTAATACATATATGAAAATTTAGATCCACTAATTCTAAATCTCAGATATAATATTTAATATTTAAATCATGTGTGTATTGGAGATTTGTATTATCCCAATCACATGTAATGTGAAAAAACACCACATTAACAATAATTATAATAGCATATTTTTCAATATTTAATGGATATAGTAGAACAATTTTTGCAAGAAAGGTCTATATTTTATATTAATGTAAATATAAAAATAACTTGGAAGAATTTAAATTTTTTTTATTTGAACTAATTTATTAAAATAAAATTTATTATAAATTTAATTGACTCTCAACTTTTACAATATTCATTTAATTTCAATTTCAAAGATATCATGGAAATGATTTAATTAGATTATAATATTTTAAAACAATTTTATAATGATATATTTATCTATAAAATAAAAAGAAAATAATTATTCATTCAATTAATATTAATTTTAATATTTTTACGACCATTTATTTTATTTAACTATTTACTAAATAATTACTATGTTAATGTTTAACAAGAATTTAAAGTAATTATTCAATCTCAAAATATTTAAAATGAAATACCATGGTATAAAAAATAATTTATATGTAAATATGACATATATATATATATAACTGAACATATGTTTTTTTCACCCTCTCCCAAGGCTTTATTGAAATTATAGCTAAGAAAAAAACTTTTTATATCTATTTTTACATACATAATTTTATGGTCCATATTCAAAAGAACATGAAAAATAAATGAGATTTTTAATATAATTTAATGGGAAATATATAAATAAATAATTTAATAATATGATGATAATATTTTAGGATTTCTTCAATCATGTCATTTTAGTTTAACCCCGATTAAATCTATATCTAGATTAACAGGGTAATTTATTTTTCACTACATTCAATAGTCATTTTGGAAAAAAATCAGTTGATCTATAATATATTATAATTTTTTATGGGAAAAAAATATTGAATCCATTTTATCAATTAAATTATCGTAATTGAAAAGTACTTATTTAAAATAAATCTTTCAAACATGATGATAAATAATGATTTTCATTCAAAAATAATAAAATGTAACAAATTAATTATAACATATTAAAATAATAAATTTATTAAAAATAACAAAATTTTATTAATATAGGTATAATTGAAAAAACTTAAACTATAGAACAAATATAAAATGAATTTTATTTTTATAAAGATATTAAATAAAAAGGAATTTTTTAATTAAAAATTTAAGTTTTTCACTATTCCTCAAAAATTTAATAATTTAAATAAAATTGAAAACTGAGCATATGATAGTACCGAAATTATGATTTCATAAATGATTTTTATTTTTCAGTGTGATTTTAAAAATGTGATAAAAATTAATTTTACTATTGTTCATAAAAATTTATAGAAATGTTTTTTTTATAGAAAATAGTATTTGTGAAACATATAAATACCTTATCAATAGTATGTAATTTATTATAAATTTGTTTTCTTAATATAATATTATTATACAAAACCAATAAAAGTTATTTATTACTAATTTTTTTACAACATATAATGAATATTTTCAAACAAACATTTGAAAATAACTATATTAACAATATATCAAGGTATTGTTAATGCTCAATGTTGTGTGTATCCCAAAAAAAGCCTGTATTTCCTATTGTGTAAGATTAATGATGTGTTTCATATAATGTATTCATATATTTATATTTCATGGATCCAATACAATTATATAAATTAAATTTATTCAACATAGAATAATAAATAAAATTTGGAGTTGCATGTTCACTACACTACATATAAATATTTTAACCCTTTTAAATAAATAGTAATCCAAACATTGGCCTAGATTCGATGATAGTAGTTTAAACATCTCCATTTACTCTTTTTCACCGTAAGGGATATGTAATTGAGATTCTAAGTTATCTTATTTATTTATGAAATCATATTGAAATGAATTAGGAGCAATTAATATGTATTATTCATCCCATAATATAGATGAATTAATAAAACCTAAAATGTATGGATGGTAATATTAGTCTGTTGGATAATTTATTATACTTATAAAATCAAAAACATATATTAATAATTAATATATTTCAATATATCAATGAGGAGATAAATAACTAAGTACCATATTCCATTATACACTAGTAAAATATAATAAAAATGTAAATTATATATATGTATAATTATCATTTATTTATATAGTATATGGGATTTAATTGTATAAGAATAAATTTTCTTATGATGAATTAGATGTCTTTCAAATGTAATAGATATACTTATATAATGTAAAATTAAAATAACCACCCATTACTCTGGAAGGTATAAATTTTAGCTTCACTTTTTGTAATAGGTGGGAAAACTAGTATTGATAATTTCAACACTTAGTGTGAATGTTTTTTGTCAGTTTGAAGAATGAAATAGTTTTTCCACCTTTGGAATATTGGTCCAGTAATTAAATGAATAGTTTCATGAATGATCATAGTGTTATCATTATTTTTCATTCCATTCCCTATATTAATTAAAATAATATTTTAATTTTTTATCATAATAAGCACACCACATGACATAAAAAATTTTATTTATTATATTACTACACATTTTTTAAACTGAATAACCCTTATCATTGGATTTACAATGTCATGTAACATGCATATTTTAGTTGATATGGTTCATATATCCATTCTCACAACAAAGACATGGCCCTAAAAAATTATTCATTTTCATTTAGGTGTGAGTATGTTTCAAATTTCATTATTCTACTACTCCTTGAAACATATATTTGTGATCTTCAATCCTCAAATAATTGAATTTCATTTATCTAACACATGCATCTAAATTACACAAATTAGTTATTTGGATGTTGACTTGCAACACGACATGTGACATTTCATCTCGTTGTTTAATAAAATATTATATTAAAATAATTTTTTTGTAATCTTCATGTCTAATGTCATAAATTTTTTTGTGTTATTATTATTAAATTGACATCACTTGATTACTAAAATATTATTTAAATCCATCATAATTACCCTTTTATAAGAACTCGTATGTGAATTTTTTGGATAAATGGTTTTGCGGGAACCTTGTGTGTTACACTAACAGTGGTATTTTTTTCAATTCTATACAGTCATTGATGGAATGCATTAGTATTAAGTGATCTAGGTGAAACTCCGTAGAGTTATCCTAACATGGGTGTTATTTGTAGATAGTGTTTCTAATGATTATATAAAACCCTAAAAAACTATGTGGGTTGTTCTGAATTATTTAAAAATTCCATTTTCAATGTTCAATCATTGTTTCCCAAACCCTATAGTAACCATGCATTGTTAACACATCATTAAAATGTAGAATTTATTATTCTACCCATATATGAGTTAAGACCCAAATCTATTTATCTCATCTCCCACTGATCTAACTTATTCCATGGGTCCACACGAGTGGATCATCTTTTTGACCCTCTATTTTGAGATTAATTCATCAAATATGGGTGGTTTCTTCAATAGTTACAGTTTTATTTCTATCTCAACTCTGAAATTGTTGTATTACATTTCAATGTTCTTGATTGGTGTTTTCAAATCCATGAGGATTATTCTTTTCTTAATTCTTGAATATTTACATCATAGGGAGTGTAGTTTCATCTTCAGACATTATTTTCTTCATTGAAATTTGTTCTAAAACATCTACATATGACATATAGAAGTGTTTATATATAATTGGTTTAATTTTCTACACATTTATTGCATGTGGATTTTTATATTTCCTTTATATTAATTTATATATATTTATAATGTGAATAATATATTTGGAATATATTTTCAATGAATTCTATGGCTTGAATAAATGGGTTTCTCATTTTTTTATTAAATTGTTTAAATTTTTTTTCATGGTAATCATATTTATTGGAAGATGAAGAGGTTTTTTGGAATGATATTTTTATAAATAGATTGTATATTCCTTGTTTTAGGATTTAAAGTATGGAAATAATGTTGTTAATTGAATTTTTTAAGATGAGATGTGTGTGACCACTTTTTATTTTCACTGATAGTTATAAAATGGTACGTCTTCAATGATATCAGTGAGTCTTGGAATCATGACTCTAGAGATCCAGAAGGCTCATTTGGAATGGTTTAAATGAATTTTTCTAATTATTTTGGACCTATTTAATCAATTGTATGATATTATGTATGAATATGAGATTCTAGTAGAGAATGGTTTTGGGATGTTTTCATTTATGAAGGATATTTATCCATTTCTGATTATGATGAATATAATTCTTCATGATTGGTTTCTTTACTAGTCAAGTTTATATTGATCATGGTAATCCATGGTACGAATTTGGATGTATGAAATTATAAGACACAATTTCATATCTCACGTGGGCTAGTGTACCTGTAGTTTTATAATTCAATAGCGACATAAGAGTGTTCCCCGAGAAATGTCTAATGTATCTTTTATGAACCACATTCACCAAAATGAGTGAAGGGGAAGAAAACTACCAATACCTTCCTTCCTCAAGTTGATGGATAGATAATCACCCCCAAGTCCCGCCTTCAATAGGCCCCAAAGTGGTGAGAAGCACCAAGAGCATATAATCACACATAATATGGAACACATTACCCTTTTTATTTAGTATGAATGAAATATACTATGGTAAAACCCAAATAACTCTAATAATGATGGTAAACATAAATCGAAAACCCATTCCCATATGAATGATCAATGATAAACCCATATATGTACCAGAAAAAATCCAAATGGAATGTACCAGAATAAAGAAAACCACAATGACAACTATCCCGACGTCCAAGATGGTATTGTCATGAATGGTCCCCAATGTCCTCCTGGAAACATGTATGTATTTTAATATACATAGTATGGGTTTATAGGTATTCTCTATAGAGATAACCAAAATCTATAGTGCACATGTGGGGATGCATTCTAATACCCAGTGAGAAAGAAAGATGATAACCAAATCACATAGGAAGTAAACTATATACACAACCTCACCACCTCACACTCCCAAAACAATTAAAGGAATGTAAAATAATATTAATAGCATATTGATGTTTGGGTACCCCGCACCACTTTACGACTGGTTATTGAAGACATCATATGCATCAAACCTCCCTCGACATTTTCACTGCAGTCCCGCAACCAACCCAACAACAAACATACAGGCAACCACTACCACAGATGTAGCCCACAAACACATGGAACACTATAACCATGCATCCTGGCCACATGTAATTGGGGCTCTATAACCCCACGCAATTACACCACAAACACCCGGGCTAAAATAACCACTGTCAAGCCTGAAGAAACATGGGAAACAGACCTACCCACACATACATGGGACAACCACCACAACTAACCTACTCTAAGAATCATGGGAAATATATGACCTTAGGCTATCACAACTAGCCCAAATAGGCATGCACTACTCTGGAAAGGGAGTAGAAAACGAGCTAATGACCAGCCACTCCATGGAGTGTTTGAAAAAACACTGTCTCTCATGAAATGGGGGTCTTCGACACGAAGTGATCCATGTTGGTGGAATGTGTATATGAAACACAATAACTACATGCAATCACTCCTCCAAACCTAAGGGTTATATAGCCTACCCATGCACAAACAACCTCATTACTATTCATTCCTACAAAAGCACAAGTACCACTACCAAATCACAGGACATTCCTGAAAAATAATTCCCCATTGAACCAATTCTTTTTATCATAATCAACTGATTTAATTTAAATTAATTTTCACTACTAGGAAACTAACATTCATACCCACAAGACAATTATGGAAAAACATCCAAAAAGTAATTTATGCTTTCACACTGGTTCTCTTTTAATATCACAACATCAACATGATCCATGAGATACTTAAATGTACTAGAAAAAAAGAACCAACATATATCCCCACACAACCATAGATATAAACAACAATAATTGATCAATATGATATCCATTCACCATTCACAACACCAATAAGCATCAATTATAACATATGTGCTTATTAGTAGAAAAAACAATGGAGTTTTGAGATTTATCCAAACCGTTTAGGAGGTTCCTTCTGTTTGTTTGGATAACCGGTTTGATCACACAAGGATTCATGTTCACTGGGAATCTATTTAATAAAACTAGTTTACTATATTATCTAGTTTCCTTTTTACATCCATTCAATCACATGATTATCCAGAAAATATCCGCTCATTAGTGCGCAAGAAAAAACCTCTAATGGCCACATTTGTTTCTGTAAATATGGCCATATAATTCACAACATATAAAAAATGATAATAAGGGACAACACCATCATAAAACACACACCCTAATTCTATAAAACCATTTATTATATTCAATATGGTTTGGATTTATCTGTATCGAAGGTATATTATTGTACCCACCCCGCATGAAACACAATACAGATAGTCGAAGGAAAATTCTACTAGGATGATCCACGATCGATGTTTTCCTCCTCATGCCAAAAACTGGGGATTCATGATTTGTAGGGGAAGAACTATAAGGACTAGAAGAGATGGTTATAAAGGCTCTATCACAGGTGCACAACTATCATCAGGAAGAGAGAAACCAAATTCTCCATGGAATGGAAATGATACCATCAAATATGTAGATAGCAACATTGCTCGATAAAAGGAAAGGTCATGGAGTTACTGGATTTGAAATCATGAATGGATTTAAAGGCAGATCGTGTTATCTCTAAACTGTTGTGCAGTTACAAATGACGTGATTAATTATTATTTAGTAATTATAATCTGAGAGGTGGTGATATTGGCTATTAGTTAATGGATTTCCATTAAACTTGGAAAACCCGTGTTATAGAGGTGATGCTTAAAAGTATGGGTAGAAGGTGTGAGACAAGGAAAAGCTACTTGTTTTGGAAATTCATGGGTCCCTCTATTCTTGGGGTATTTCTATATATCATTTATTTCCTTTAAATTTCATATAAAGTGATATAAAATCACATTACATCATAATATACATTACGGAAGAAAAACTAGAAAATTTCAGAAACTAGAAAAAAACAAATGGTGGGACACCATTTGGTGAGACACCTTAGCAGTGCGACTGTCATGGCGCAACCAGTTTAGTTGAACAACATAAGGGGTGCCACAGTTTTTGTGTACGACTATTAGGGTGCAACTACTACAGTTCCACTGTCACAGTGCCATCGATTTGATAGAACATTGTAAGTAGTGCCACCGTTTTGGTGTGCACCCATGACGGTCAGACAGCTATAGTCCGACTGTCATGGTGCGACTGCAACGGTTCCACATTAATGGTGTCACAACCATGGTTACAACATCACATTGATTTTGTGACCGATGCCACCATTCTGGTGGAGCCTATTTTGTAGATCATGTTTGGTGGAACTAAGTTATAGGAATATTCATTAATTAGTCACTGATAGTCTCCATTATACCCCAAACAACATTAATTTGGAAAAGTAATGGAAAATGGTGGTCCATGCCATTACATCAGATATATCTCAATCATTTATCATCTTCAAGAATCGAACTAGACCCAAAGAATACATAGGGGTCCGAAAAACCACCTCAAAACATACCAATCAGGTGTAAACCTAAATGACATATATGAACTCATCTCCCCCATACTAATCAACTGTAGAGGCACTACCACTCCCCTCCCTTAAGGAAACACTCAGTATTTTAATGGTCATGTCGTCTATTCACATGGATTAGGGAGTCCCTTACTCCATGTCAAGACACAATCCACATTGGAAGGCACGAACTCACCCACATGGGTTTAACCACATCCACTATAATGAGTCTTGATTAGAGATGAGGTCCTACCCTCCCAATAGATTCGACTCTTAACAAATATTCAAGGAACTATGGAATTAGTCCATCTCATAGTTAACAATGTGAAGAATTACATCACAATAATGAACAAAAAAACACATAACAAAACTCAAAACACCTCTGGGTACTCGGATCGTAGTGGTGCCTCGAGTTACCAAGTACTCTTTTTGAGGCCGTCATGCCTCAATAACACACAAACCAAGGAAATGGTTCACCCATGAATCACATTATCATCACGAACCTTGATCCTCATTGGTCTCTCTATGAATACCATGTCTTCATTAATATCATGCTTCCTCTAGTCGACTATGTGAAAAAAAGTGTATAGATACCGAAATATATATGACCCATAGAAGATTTCCTGAATCATATGTAACGGCAGTGGCGGTGCCAGCTGATTAGTCAATTCTCCGACCTGCTACAATACCTCATAAGGTCGGACGAACATGGTAGAATGATTACTTCTCCTATAGATCCTCAATTTCCCACGCTGAAGGGAGACCTTCAATAACACATGGTCCCTACCCTCGACCTACAAGGGTATCCTCCTATGATCATCATATGACTTCTTCCAGACATGAGATTCCTTCATTATATTTTCTATAAGGTGAACCTTATCTGTTGTGCACTCCACCACCATCGGGAAAAGAACACCTACTTTCTCGAACCTTATCCAGCTCACGGATGGCATCATGGTCTCTTGTACAAGGCTTCATATAGATCCTTTTCAATTGTAGAGTGATAGATATTGATGTCAGAAAACTCTACTAGAGGCTAGTGTCAAAACCACGATCCCCCGAAGTCTATAATACAAGCTCTTAGGATATCCGCCAATGTCTGGATAGTCTTCTACATCTACCCATATGTCTCATGGTGGAAAGCAATGTTGAGGCGTGGTTGTGTTTCAAATATATGATTCAATCTCTTCCAGACCCGTGAGGTAAACCGTTTATCCCAATCCAAGAGTATGGACCTCATAACTCCATGAATCCACAACACATTTTTCACTAACATCTATGTTAAGGCATACACCACACTCGACTCCTTGAATTCTAGGAAGTGAGTTTACTTTGTCAACTGGTCCACCACTACCTACATACAATCGTAGCCTCCTTGATCTCTTGGTATCCCAATGATTAAATCCTTTGAGATGTCACCCCACATCCACTCACGAACATCTAAAGGCTGCAAAAGATCACTAAGACCATAGTGCTCAACTTTCACTTGCCGACACACGAGGAACATTGTAAAAAACTCTTCCACTTCCTACTTCAACCCGAGCCACCAAAACAGACCCCTAAATCCCCAGTACATATTGGAAATTATTGGGTGTACTGTAAGTGATTCATTTTGGATATCACCAACAAATATCTCATTCACTTCCTCTTGGATGAACAACATTTCGTGAAACAACATCTCATTCCACCAATCTGCTGACCATTCTTCTTGTGAATTTCCCAGGCTAACATGATCACACATCACTTCAGCCTATAAATCACCCCATTGAGACTTCTCCATCTACTAAAACAGAGAGGACTGCAGTATCATCTAGAATATATAGCATCTTCCATCCTCTAACATTTCATCCAAAAGTAGGGCGACCAACTCCTCCATCACCTTTCAAGCATCTGTTGATTCTCGAACCGCATCCTTCTGTGACTTCCTACTCAGGGCATTAGCCACCATGTTTCCCTATCCCTGGGTTATGTAAATATCAAATTTGTAGTTTGGATGAATCTCCATCAACCTCCTCTGCCACACATTCAGGTCCCACTATAATAAGATATATCTTGTAACACCCCGAGGTTTTATGAAAAATATTCTTTTTAATTTTATTGATGTCTTGTGTTGTACGCTACACCAAAAGGAGCTTACACTACCAGCATCCCTGACTTGGCTTGCATTACACGCAATCATGACCTTCTACGATAGTGTGTGTTGTACGCAATACCGAGTTTCACTAATCAACGACATGCTATTAAAATATTATTAAAACTAGCCATTATGAATAGTAATAACCACTTTCTGAAATTTTGTAAATTTCATCTTTCAAAATGGACTTAATTTTTGGATTCCTAATATCAATATTAGCTTAGGGTGAAATTTTGGTATTTTACTAAAAACTTTCAATTTTTGATGAATGGTGAAAACACTAGGTTACTATTTAAAAACCGACTTTTTATTTAAATAATTATTTATTTTATTTAAATTTATTTTAGGTCAAAATTGATGCATAATACCTATATATGGTCAAAGTAATTCATTGGAGTAATTTTATAATAATTATATATATATATAAATTTTATTGAACTTTTCACTGTGTTTTACCCATCTCCTAGGAGAATTTGCAAATTCACATAAAACTAAATTTTACCTCTTATATGAGTGGAATTTCGAAAATCCGAGAGACACGGTTAATTTCATGGACTAAAATGTGGTTCAATGATATGAAAATAAATTTTGATGAATAGTATCTTTTTACTTTTTTACCAAGTTTAAAAGTAAATAGGATAATTAAGGGTAAAAATGTTATTATTATTACCCTAAAACATGTCTTATTTCTATTTGATAAGAGTAATTCGACCAAAAACAACCATAAAAATACAATCTGACCATTTAGGCCCACTTATATAAGATTAGGACATTTCATATTTTTTTATTTAAAGAAGGGTTAAAATAGTTAAAATCAACGTTTAATAAGTAAATAATTTTAAATATAGAGTTATTCATAAGATAAATTCAACTATAAATATTCATTAGAAAGATAAAAATATTTCCTACATAATGGTATTTTATTTTTAATTTTTAGACTTTACATAATTTAATTTTTGTATGACACAATGATGATTTGTAATTATCTTATTAATGAAATATTGACATAATTGATGTTATAAATACCTAAATAAATGTAATTTGAGACTTTTTATGAATTCCAATAAGTTTATATATTAATATGACATGTTAGTATTGATTTTATTAACTTGTTTTGATATAATATTTCTGTTATGATTTTCACAAAAATCAATTACCAAATAGTATCAAAATTGACATTAAATAGTTTTTAAAACAAATATTATATTATTAATTGTTATTTTATTCTTAAAAATCTATGGTTCGGCAAAATGACTTATATAAGGTTATATATATTAATACTAAACAACTTGGGGATAGTCTTTCTTCTTATAGTATGTTTATTAACCTTATAGTGTAAGAAAACAAGAAGACGTGGTAAACGTAAAATTATTTAACTTAGAGTTAAATCTAAATGATAAGGTTAAAATAGTAACATAAACTTGTCTAAATTCTATTGTATTAGATTTTTTCGACCCATCCCCTCCTTATATTCGAAATAAATCATCTTGAAGCTATTAAAAACCGAATATGACTTTATAATAAAATAATAATTTTCGTTTTTCCAAAGGTGCCCCTCTCCTTCCTTATAAAAGGGCACCTCCTCCCTCTCTTCCTCACACCACATTGAACCTTCATGCTCGGCCAAACCCTGAAAAATTATCTTCTCCACTTCCCCAAAAACATCCTAGAGGTCCTAGTCTTCTTCAATGACCAATTTTAGTGCCCTAAGAGGAGGTCTCAAAGAGGCGCTTCGAAGAAGAGGTAATGTAGGTTACCAATTATTTCAACTTTATTTCACCTTCTACTTATTGTTATTTATTTGTTTAATTATTAAGTAATAACATATATATCACTAATATACTTATATGTTATTATAATTATGACACAACCCTATTTCACCATTTATCAATCCTACAGAAAACAAAATCACCGCCCGTGCATACGTACGGAATACCATCTCCACGCCGTGGTGTAATCTGTTTTTTCCACCAATAACTTATATGGATGCGTATAATGGTGTAAAAAATAACTATATATGGTTATTATAACATCATACAGATTCTGATATAATATAACATCCATTCTGATTCTATTCAATAGTTATGGGAACAATATCATTGCTCGTGCGTACGTACGGATTACCGTCTCCACAACGCGATGAGATTCGTTCTCCATGTTAACCATACATGAATGATTATAAATTTTATATAATGATTAATAATGAAATATATGAAATAATAATTCTTCTGGATATATTTATATATATATTTACGTCATCTATTTAGTTTTATTCAATTCAATAAGGAAATGAAAAAAACGTTAATGTGTACGTACGACCTGTCGTCTCCATGAACTGTGTATTTTATTACTTTTATCGATATATAATATATATGTATATGATGAAAATATATTATATATAAATCATTTATTACATTATGTAATTATTTAAATCAGGATATAAGTAATAATATCATGAATGAAAATTCGAAACACATACGATAAATGAAATGATTTTACCCAAAACGATGCTTTGACATGCAATTTACAAATGAACATGTAATATAAAGTCATAAGTGAAACATAAATGGTATCATAACAATGAATATGATTATTTAATAAGTCAATGACATTATTTAAATCAATATACATGAGGTTCGGATCCATATGAAGCATATCAGACCTAAAGTAAGGGATAATTATTCCAATCTCATTCTTATCCGAGATTGTTTACTCGTAAGAACTTGATGGGGGTAATGATTATTATCCATGTCCATATGCTCTATAAAAAATTTCATTAAATTTTTACATTCCATCCATGTATGTTAGGACATTTTTACCCTTTTCTTACTTTTACCACATCATATGGACGGAATATTTCTTTTATTTACCATACGGGGTACTTTTTAAATTTCTGAAAAAAGTAAGAGGAGAATGATATTTTTAACTTATACGGCATGAACTGATTTTTACAGTTTCATAACGCATCATTTTCATGAAGCTTCTTATACAAGATTGCATGATTATTTTCAACAAAACCCTTTTCTTTTAAGATTGCATGGCATTTTGTGAAAATAAAATGATTTTGAAGAAGAAATGATATTTTCCTCATGAATTCATTTCATGTGTTTTAGGAAAACAATTTTCCATCTAAGATGACATTATTTCATATGTGTATGTTTCAAGTATAATTTCTCTATGATTTACATGGTTTTATTTCTCTTATGATAAAATTATATCCATTTTTTTATATGGATTATTTAATGATGGGATGATGTTTATGAAACCCATTTTATTCTTTGGGTTATGATGAATGTTTTATGTTTATTTTGTGGAACAAGTAAAGAATGATTTAATTATGAGATGGGTAGGACCTATATCTCCCTCCAATTCATTGGGTAAGGATTTATATCTCATGAGATAGACATGGCTGGAATGGTATGTTAATCTGGTTCAGTGTTACAGGACTGAAACGAGGAGTGAACTTGATTCATAAAGGGACTTTGTCCAATAAGATTGTTTTGACGACAATGCCTTGGATACTATGTAAATAATAACATGTTCTGAATGGTTTCCACAATAACATGTTTTATTCCAATTCTATTTTATCGTGATTGATTTTACTTTATGATATATGACTTACGTACTTCCAAGATTTATGTCTTTTCTCAAGGTTTTAATGTTTTGATTTCATGTTCAAGTTTTTGCTTTCAAATGTTTATGGATTGTTTTATGTTCTCTATGTTTTCCCTTACTGAGCATTTGAAATCACCCTTTTATGTTTTATTTTTCCCATGAAATAAAGAAAGGTTTTAGGTAAGGAAAAAAAAATGGGAAGATCGTTATGGGAGATGTTGAAGATCTTTCAACATGATTAGATGTTTATATTCCGAGTTTTCAAAGACACTAAACTATTACGGTCCTTGTGTGGCAGTTTTTTTTATGTATTAAGTATTCTGCAAAAGTAATGTAATATCCATGTATGTCATCTTTTGGGTCTCTACAGTTGGTGTCAAGGGAAAAGATTAGATATCCTTTGGAAACTAGGATTCGAAAACTTTAGTGAGATCCCTATAGATATTTCTAGGGTATGTCTACGGATGTCCCTAAGGATAAGTATACATATAGGTTATAGTCCTAGAATTGCGCTAAAGTTATTAGAATTAAACCTAATATGTTAGATATTGAAGGTAAACCCCCTTTATTAAGTTGTTTTCCCTAGCATGGTATTTTCATCTTACGTTATAATTTTTGGGTTTTAGACGATGGCTAGAACCCGAAATAACCATGTTGATCAATGTAATGGACAATTAAATGATTTTCCTCGTGACCAAACCAATGTCATGGGATATTGAGTGAAAAATATTATTTCTATAATTAGACAAGCTAAGAATCATTCTGGACTTCAATATGAGCATAAAAAGGAGCAACATTCTGTTGAATCCTTCATGTGGCAGCGCCCACGTTCATTCATATGGTCTTCTTATCCCTTAGTGGATGAACAATGGATCAGTACTACTGAAAAGATATTTTCAGTTCAACAATTTTCTAAGCATGATAAAGTCATCTTTGCAGAATATCGTTTGGAAGGTGATGCTGATCAATGGTGGAATCCTATCAATAATACGAGGCGAAGAGATGAAATTGAGTTCATGGAATGGGATGAGTTGAAGAACATGTTTTTTAGTAAGTAATTCCCTCGTATTTTTTGAACAAAGGTGGAAAAGGATTTTTTGAGCTTAAGCAGAAGGATGATGAATCTGTTGGTATATAAGAGGCGAATATTACATGACTTGCAAGGTATGCATCTGGCTTTATTATCCAACCAGAAAGTAAAGTTGATAGATTTTTTAGTGGCATAAAACCAAGTCTTCGAAGGGCATTAGCTATAAGAGACTTCAGTAGCTATGAAGAAATTGTGCGTTGTGCTATCAAGGTAGAACTGGAAGTTGGTGTAACATATCCATCTCATGGTATGGACAAGAAACGAAAGATGGAGTTCAAGGAGAAATCTCAGAACACTGGTGAAATGAAGATGAATGTTTCGTTATGATCAATGTGTGGAAAGAAGCATGGTGGAGATTTACTAAAATGTACTAGAAAATGTTTTATGTGTGTAAAATAAGGTCATTGAGCATTTGATTGTCGATGTAATGGGAATAAGGTTTCCAATTATGTGAATAGAGAAATGACTACAGAGAACTCTCCACCAACACTTCAATGCTTCAAATGCAAGGAAATGGGGCATTATGGTAATAATTTCTCTAATCCACTTGTTAATGATGATCAAAATGAGAAACCTCTTAAGGAAAAGGATAAAGGGAAGTATCATGTGATCACTATTTGTGATGTTGTGTATGAAAAGGATGTTATGTAATGATTAAGTGATTATGTAATGGGATTTCAAAATAGCATCATGGAATCTCATTTATGGTATTGTGTAATTTTTTAATATCTATGTACTGGTTTTCTATAATTATATGGTACTGGTAACCATGAAAAAGTGATAGAAATATTGTTGGAATGTAGATGAAATGCGCATAATGAAGGGAAAAGTAGAAAATAATATGATAGTAATTAGGATCTCATGACTGATATAAGGACTAAGTGATATTATGGTTTGAGTATATAGATTTTTTGGGATTTTGGTATCTGGAAAGTGTGAAAATTTCACAAAATTCATGTTTTAACTAAGGTTCAATGGGTATTCATTCATCAATAGAATACATGATTAAGGTATTCACATGTTTTTAATTTTACCAACAAAATATATCTTATGATATGTTGGGGATAAAAGATGGCATTCACGTGATTGTTATGTGACATTTCAAGTAATCATTTTCTTTAGACTATGAGCTTGGACCGAAGTATTTTAGATAATCCTAATGATTATAATGGATTATGTTCGACATAAGTTAGTATTGTTTAAGGATATAACATTTTTTTTTATTATTGATGAGATGTTATAGTAATGTAGTTTTAGAAAAAGGACAACCAGCAGGATGGGTGACAGCCCATCGCGTCGGACAAGGCTGTGGGAATCGAACCCACAACTGATGTGAGACATTCCTTTATCTCCTACCACTGGCCTATAGGATGTCCCTGGTTAGTATAAATTAGTTTTAATTTTTTTAATTGGTATGAGATATGATGTATAATTCCATTTTAGGAACTATATACGACTAATCGACATATGTATATTTTATAACTTTTGCTAACCTTTTGTTTGAGGCAGATGTAATGACCCATAATTCTATCACATGATCTTCTAACACTTAACTAATGACAAAATCAACTACATTTCTTTATGATATGATGTGGAAATTTTCCATGGAACGACCAATGGTGAGACTGTACCAAAATCAAGAAAGTATTTCTTCTAATTACAATTTCTTCATCTTTAGGGAAATGATCTTGAACACCAAAATTTTTTGTCATAGTGCCCTTATATCCGATGATTAAGATGGTACCATAGGTCATCACAAATCTATGGCTTTTTGATTGCTAGCTTCTCCATAGCCATGTTCTCTACCACTCTCCATCAGAACATGATGGTTGGATTTCTCTTCCATATCAATATTTTCACCTATGTGGAAACCCAGTGATTAGTTAATTTGGGTAATCATTACGTTTCATACTGTAGTTTTTAAATATTGATTTTGGTATTCCTTTTTACGATGTGGGTTTCAATTAAAGAAACTTTCGAGTAGTAAACCATTTATAACCCCGACGAATTTCGAGGGAGAAATTCAATTTAAGGGGGGTAGAATGTAACATCCTGAGATTTTATGAAAAATATTCTTTTTAATTTTATTGATGTCTTGTGTTGTACGCTACACAAATAAAATCGTGCACTACTCGCATCCCTGACATGGCATGCATTAAACGCAATCGCGACCTTCTACGATAGCGTGTGTTGTACGCAATTCCGAGTTTCACTAAACAATGATATGCTATTAAAATGTTATTAATACTAGTCTTTATGAATAGTAATAACAAATTTTTGAAATTTTTTAAATTTCAACTTTCAAAATGGGATTCATTTTTGGATTATGAATATCGAAATTAGCCTAGGGTGAAATATTGGTATTTTTCTGAAAAATTTTAAATTTTGATGAATAGTGAAAACACTGGGTATCTATTTAAAAACCGAATTATTATTTAAATAAATATTTATTTTATTTAAATTTATTTTAGGTCAAATTGATAAATAATACCTATATATGTTCAATGTAATTCGTTTGAGTCATTTTTATAATTAGTTTAGATATATTAAAATTTTATTGAACATTTCACCATCTTTGACCCATCTCCTAAGAGATTTTGAAAATTCCAATAAAACATAATTTTACAGCTTTTATGAGTGGAATTTCAAAAATCCAAGAGACACGGTTAATATCATGGACTAAAATGTGGTTCAATGAGATGAAAATAATTTTTGGTGAATAGTAACTTTTTTCTTTATGTTTACCTCTATTAAAAGTAAATAGGTTAATTAAGGGTAAAAATGATATTATTATTAACCTAAAACATGTCTTAATTCTATTGGATAAGTGTAATTCGACCAAAAACAACCTTAGGAATAAAATATGACCATTTAGGCCCACTTGGATTAGATTAGGACATTTAATATTATTTTATTTAAAGAAGGGTTTAAATAGTTAAAATCAATGTTTAATAAGTAAATCCTTTTTAATATAGGGTTATACATAAGATAAATTCGAACATAAATATTAATTATAAATCTAAAAAGATTTCTATACATAATTTTATTTTATTTGTAATTTTTAGACATTAAATAATTTAATTTATGTATGACACAATGATGATGTAGTAATTATCTTATTAATGAAATATTGACATAATTGATGTTATGAATACCCCAATATATGTAATTTGAGACTTTTTATAAATTTATTTAATTTTATATGTTTATATAACATGTTAGTATTGATTTAATTACCTTTTTTTGAACTAGTCTTTCAGTTATGATTTTCACAAAAATCAATTACCAAATAGTGTCAAAATTGACATAAAGTTGTTTTTAAAACAAATATTATATTATTAATTGATATATTATTCCTAAAAATCTATGTTTAAGCAAAATGAAATAGATAAGGTTATATATATTAATAATAATCAACTTGGGGTTATTTGTTCTTGTTATAGTATGTTTATTAACCTTATAGTGTAAGTAAACAAGAAGACACAGTAAAGGTAAAATTATTAAACATAGTGTTAAATCTAAATGATAAGGTTAAAATAGTAACCTAAACTTGCCTAAATTCAATTTAATTAGATTATTTAGACCCATACCCACCTTATCTTCGAAATAAATAAATTTTTAGATATTAAAAACCGAATATGACTTTATAATAAAATAATATTTTTATTTTTTCAAAGGTTCCCCTCTCCTCCTTTATAAAAGGGCACCTCCTCCCTCTCTTCCTCACACAACATTGAGCTTTCATTCTCGGCCAAACCCAAACAAATTATCTTATACACTTACCTAGAAACATCCTAGAGGTCCTGGTCTTCTTCAAAATCCAATTTTATTTCCCTAAGAGGAGGTCTCAATGAGGCGCTTCAAAGAAGAGGTAATGTCAGTTACCGATTCTTTCAACATTATTTCTTCTTCTACTTCTTCTTCATTAGTTTTTTCATTACTAAGTAATAACATCAGTATCACTCATATACTGATATGTTATTATAAGTAAGAAAAAACCCTATTTCACCAACTATCCATCCTACAGAAAATGAAATCACTGCGCGTGCGTACGTACGGAATATCGTCTCCACGTCGTGGTGTATTCTGTTTTTCCACCAACACCTTACATGGTGGGTATAATGGGGTAAGGAATAACTATATATGGTTATTTTAAAATCATACTGATTCTGAAATATTATAACATCCACTCAAATTCTATTCAGTAATTATGGGAACGACATAATCACTCATGCGTACGTACAGTTTCCGTCACCATGACGCGATGAGATTTATTCTCCATGTTAACCATACATGAATGATTATAAAGTTTATATAAAGAAAAATAATGAAATATATGAAATAATAATTCTACTGGATTTATCTATATATATATGTATGTCAAATATTTTATTTCATTCAATTCAATAAGGAAACGAAAAAAACGTTCATGCGTACGTACGGCCTACCGTCTCCATGAACGGTGTATTGAATTCCTTTTATCGATCTATAATATATATGTACATGATGAATATATATTATATATAAATCATGTTTTACATTATGGAATTATTTAAATCAGGATATATGTAATAATATCAAGAACTGAAATTCGAAACACATGCGATAAATGAAATGATTTTACCCAAAACACTGCTTTAACATGGAATTTACAAAAGAACGGGTAATATAAAGTCAAAATTGAAACATATATGATATCATAACAATGAATATGATTATGTATTAAGTTAATGAAATTATTTAAATCAAATATACATGAGGTTCGGATCCATATGAATCATATCAGACCTAAGGTAAGGGACAATTATTCCAATCTCATTCTTATCCGAGATTGATTACTCGTAAAATTTTACTGGGGGTTATGTTTATTATCCATGTCCATATGCTCTCAAAATGTTTTCATAAAATGTTTACTTTCCTTAGATGTATTTTTAAGACAATTTTACCATTTTCTTACTTTTACCACATCGTAAGGAAGGAATAGTTCTTTTTTTACCATATGAGGTACTTTTTGACTTTTCTGAAAAAAGTACGAGGAGAATGTTATTTTTAACTTATACGGCATGAATGTGTTTTTACAGTTCCATAACGCCTCATTTTCATGAAGTTTATTATATAGGATTTCATATTATTTTCAACAAAACCCTTTTCTTTTAAAATTGCATGGCATTTTTTGAAAAGAAAATGATTTTGAAGGAGAAAGGATATTTTCTTCAAGAAATCATTTCAAGTGTTTTATCAAAACCGTTTTCCTTCGAAGATGACCTCATTTCATATGTGTATGTTTCAAGTATAATGTATCTATGATTTACATTTTTTTATTTCTCTTATGATGAAATTATATCCATTTATTTTATATGGATTATGTTATGATGGGATGATGTTTATGAAACCCATTTTATTCTTTGGGTTATGATGAATGTTTTAAGTTTATTGTGTGGCACAAGTAAGAATGATTTCATTATGAGATGGGTGGGACCTATAAATCCGTCCAATACATTGGGTAAAGATTTATATCTCATGAGATAGACATGGTTGGAACGGTAAGTTAATCTGGTTCAGTGTTATTGGACTGAAACGAGGAGTGAACTCGATTCAGAAAGGGACTTTGTCACTAAGATGGTCTTGGCAGCAATGTCTTTGCTACAATGGAAATCATAACAAGTGCTGAATTGTTTCCACAATTACATGTTTTATTCCCCTGCTATTTTATCGTGATTGATGTTCCTTTATGATATATGCCATACGTAATTCCAAGACTTATGACTTTGCTCATGGTTTTAATGTTTAGATTTCATGTTCAAGTTTTTGCTTTCAAATGTTTATGGATTGTTTTATGATCTCTATGTTTTCCCTAACTGAGCATTTGAGCTGCCCCTTTTTTGTTTTATTTTCCCTATGAAATAAAGCAAGGTTTTCAGTGAGGAATCCAAAAGTGGAAGATTGTTATAGGAGATTTTGAAGAACTTTCCACATGATTAGATAATTATATTCTGAGTTTCTATAGACAGTAAACTATTATGGTACTTTTGTGTCTGTTTTTTTATGTATTAAGTATTCAGAAAAATTAATGTAATGTCCATGTATGTCATGTTTCATGTATCTACATATCTCATCTTCTTGTGATACATGAAGACCATAAAGAATTCCCGATGAGGTAATTCTTCCAAAAAATTAATGAAAACATGACCGCTGCAAGCTCCAGATTGTGGGCGGCATAGTTATAGTCATGGGGACATAATAGCCTAGACCCATATGATATCACCCCTACTATTTCATTAGTAAATAGCATATAACTCGAACTAAATAATTAAAAACCACTTCAAACTCCACCCATTCTATGATAAATCTCATCACTCGGGCACTAACCAACTTCCCCATAAGGTAACTGATGTTTTCCTAACACATCTTGCTCCATAAAAAAATCCTTATCATTCTTTGTCAAGGATCTAAAAGGTGTTTCAACTCAGGTGATGTTGGGAACAAATCATAAGTCGTAACCTTCTAGTCCTCAGTAATAATGAACCTATGCATTGTTATTGAGAGCATCCCATGAAAAAACTGCTTCAACCTACAATGGGTCCTCTTCTATTCCCTGCTCAGACACCATGTGTCGAAGGATGTTCACCACTCATGTCCCAAACATCCACATAGTTTACATCGTGTATAGATGGTGTTGTCGGAGGAAATATAAAACCATCCATGGATGCATAACATGATCCATATATGATATTCAATAGATCTATATTTAATCAATAAACATGACTATGAAACAGTCCATATATTCTTGGAAGAGGGAGTTCATTATCCCCATGAATAGTGCTGGTGCATTAGTAACGTAGAACGACATGTCAAAAAACAGAATGTTCCCATAATGAAGGAATTTTTCGATTTGTCTCCCTCATTCAACAGCATCTTGTAATATCCAGACCGTAGGATGATCTTGGAGGAATATCCTAGCCCTTCAACTAATCAAAAATGATGCCGATCATCGGGAGGGGGAAACAGTTCTTCATTGTAATCTAATTCAATACCCAGTATTCTATAAACATAATTAGACCATTGTATTCTATCCTTAAGAACAAAAATGTAGAACACCAAGGTGATGTGCTCGGTCGGACAAAACCATTCATCATCATATTGTCAAAATAAATCTGTATATCCAGTAACACATAAGGCACCATCTGATAGGGATCCAATGAAATTGGACAGGCACCAGGTTGAATGTCTATCACAAACTCAGCATCATGTCATGGTGGTAGAGTCACCACCACTACAGGGAAAACATCATGGATCTCACTAATGATCCTTGAGACATCCACTATCTTCATATCTGCTGAATCCAATAACAGCTCATCTAACAAAGAATGAAGGGGCTTCACTCGATGGCTACCCTTCTGGAAACCTCACTCACCGATGCAAGTCACATGTTGTCCACCCATATATGAAAACACGAACCTTATTCAGATCTATTTGATAAAATCACACATAGAGAAGACCAAGTCAATGCCTATGAGAACATCATATGTAGCATTTGTATAAAAATAAGATCCCCACTAAAATGATGTGGCTCTTCCCTCAGTGTACATCTGTAACAAAAATAACACATGATGGTCTAACATCCAACTAGAGTACATAATTATAGGGGAACGGGAAGTCTCTCTGCATCTAGACCCAGATCATGGTCAAGAAATGGTGTAAAAAAAGAATATCAAGAACCTGAATGAAACAATGTGTAGGTAAGAGTGCTAAACATGATGATCATACAAAAAAATGACATATGAAGTTCATATAACTAATGCCTCTGTGGTGTGGAACTGCCCGCACCCAGATCCTCCCCTCCTCAGATGTTGAATGTCTCCCTAACCACACCCTAGTTGAGGTCCTAGATGATCACCCAGTTGTCGACCTCCTCCTGCAATGTTGTCTCTCTGATGATCAGGTGCTCATTTTCCCAATGGCTACTGCTGAATGGGTATAGGTGGAAACTATTAATGTTGAGGTGGGTGTTGAAATAGCCCACCCCCACTATAGTGCACTCGGTCCAGGCATTGATTGCAAAGGTGCCCACAACTTCATTGGATTTATAATCATGCTGAGGGGATTGCAAATAAAGGGAGAGGAATGGGAGATCGAAATATTAATTATTGGGGCATGCTCCCCACTGGTCGAAACCTAGAAGTCCCTGATGTTGGAGGCTTTCTGTTGAAGGAAATCCCCTATGAAGAGCACAATTAGGTCCCCTATCGTTGCACACATCCCGGTGTATTCAACCTCTCCACCACTTCATCTTTCTTCTATACCTCCAACTATGTCGGTAAGTTGAATGGAGTGACAACATTCTAAAGAGAAATTCAGAGTGCCTCACCTAAATGTATCGCTTGAGAATCATCATCCAAAATGTGGTCCGGATAAAAATGAAGGAGATCCTGGAACTTTATCCCCTTCTACCATAATAAAATACTCTCCTGTTGGAGGGATAATAGCTCCTGCCTCTTCTCAGCCTTCATCGAATAAAAAATATATTCTCCCCAGAACACCTTCTTGATGTGTGTCCAAAAATCTCACTCTCCATCCTCCCATCTAGGAAGATAATCTACCACTGATGTGTTGCACCCCTCATTTGACTCAATTCCAATGGAACCCAGTACTATGCATGATCCTGGGTCACGATGAAAGCTATCAACAACTCCTCGGTCCATCTATCGGTCTCCATGTGTGAGAAGATGCCCTCATACTTCTAGAGGGTCTGCCGAGAAAGGCCTGAATCATCTTTTCCAGTAGTAGTCTTCCTCTTATATTTCAATCCATTTTGGATCAGACATAACATCCTCACGATCCTCGATCATCTTCACTACTCATGGTCGTCATCAGGGTACCATAACTACTCATTAAACAATGAATTCCTAAGCCCAAGCAGAGTAGCTGATTTATTTTAAATATTTGTTAAATTTATTACTCAATTACATTCATATAACACTCAGAACACCTTAGAATATAAGTCATTATTATCCTTGTACATTTCTTATCGTCTCTACCCTGCAATCAATGCTGCATCCCTTAGTAGTTTCGTAGGTCCTGTGACCTTGCATCAGATCACGGGGGGTGGGGTGGGGGCTGAATTTCCATCTCTTAGATATTCTTCCCTATCCAATTTCATGTACCATGTTTTCCTAACACGGTTTCCAAACATCTCATTCAATTCTCACTTTTCCTAACTCCAAACTCCATGATATCTCTCAACCATCACCTTTGATACCATTTTGTCATGAATCGCCTTCTCCATGATATGTGAAGGGATAGAAAACTTCCATACACTTCCTTCCTCAAGTTGATGGAAAGATAACAACCCTTGAGTCATTCCTTCAATAGTCCCCGTAGTGGAGACTAGAAATGAGGGTATGTAATCACACATAATCAGGGAGGCCTTACCCTTTTTATTATAGTAGTATCAGGTTATACGATGCTAAAAATCCAAACAACAGCAAAACTAAAGGTACAAGTTAATCCAAAACCCAATTTCAGATGAATGTTTAATAATATTCCTATTAACATGCAAGATTAATTCCAAAGGGAAACTACCAAAATAATAAAAAAACAAAAAATTTATTGATGTTTGAACTAGTATAGTCATGCACCGTATTTGAATTCCTCCTGGAAAAATGAAAGTAGTTTTATATAAATTTGGTAAGTATACAGGTATACACTATAAGGAAAACCAAAATCTATCATGCACAAGTTGGGAGGCATTTTAGTGTCTTGTTGGAAAAAATGAGATAACCAAAGAACCTGACAAGGAAACTTTCCACCCATCTTCACCAAAGAACATTCCAAAAAAAAAACAAAAGTTATGTAAAATAATTGTAATAGGGCATCGATGTTTGGGTATCCCACACCACATTAATGTTTGTTATTGATGAATTCCTACTCATTAGACCTCCCCCATCAATTTAACCGTAGTTCCACTACCGGCCCAAAAAAACCTTATGGGCCACCACAACCACATATCATGGGCGTAGACACCTAGGAAACCACACCACACATCCTTTCCAAAAACACTTGGCCCACCACATCCATACGTAACCATACACACATACACATTGGATAGAACATCCATCCCTTGCCTGATGAAACATGAGCATTATCCTAAATACACTTGGTAAACAAACCCGCCCGCACACACTAGGGACAACCAGTAAAACCACCCTACTCGAAGAATATTGGGCTATAATGGACCTCTGTGTGTCATATCCTACCCATAGAGTATTGGGATACTCATAGTGGGAGTAGAAAATTGAGATAATGACAAACCCCAAATAGAAGTGTTAGAGAAAACACCCTCTCCCATGAAATGGGGGTGTTCGTTACAATGTGCACAATGAGGGTAGTGTGATAATAAGAATCAGAAGAACTAAATTTATACATATAGTTTTTAAAGCACTCATCCTAATCTATGGGTTACGAAACCATCACATAAACAAACACCCTCGTTACTAATCATTCATACAAAATCACAACAACCACTGCCAATGAACAACTCGTTCCGGGAAAACAATTCCCCATTGAACCCATTCTTGTTATCATATTCAAGAGATTACATTAAAATAAATCTTTACTGCTGGGAAACTAATAGTGAAAGCCATAATCCAAGTATGGAAAAATAACCAAGTAGTAATTTATGAATTCACACCCGGTTCTAAAGTAATGTCACAATAAGAAAAGGTATCTATGAGATCCCTCAATGTATCGAATCAAAACCAAGTCCAAACATATATCCCACACGACCTCAAATCCACAAACCAATAACTGAACAACATGGAATCCCGTCCTTATTCACATAATTCCACAAGCATCAAGAAGATTATTTATTCTTGTTAGAAGAACAAAACAAGGGAGTTATCCGATTTAACTACACCATTTTTCATGTTCGTTACTTTATTTTAGTTGACCTGATTCATCAAAATAGGATTATTGTCCATTGGGAATCAATTTAATTATCCTAGTTTACCTGATTAACCAATTTCCAAGTTAAATACATTCAATCACCATATTAATCATTAAATAAGTGTTCATTTGTGTGTAATAAAGGGCCACCTACAATGACGATTTTTAGTATACATAGGCCCATATAATTCACAACATATAAGCAAATATAAAAGAGTACATAAGCATAATGAAACACACAACTTCATTATTTAAAACCATTTACAATATTTGTTAATTTTTGGTTTCATCCATCCTGAAGGAACATTATCGTACTCACCCCACATTATATACAATAAATAGAGACAACTGAAAACCATAAAAGAATGATCAATGATTGATGTTTCCTTCCTCAAGCCTAGAACTGGGTATGCACGAAATATAGTAGATGGACTCCATGGAAACCATGATTTGGAAGAAATGGATACATCATAGGTTCAAATGTAGCATCGGGATGAGGGACTCCATACGAAAAAAATGATAGGGAAACAGACCAACAAAGAAGAATTATGAAATTCCATGCAATAAAAGGAATGATACATGAGTCATGGGATATGCAATATTTAACGACATTAAATGATGATCAGTGTTTATCCAAGTGGTTATGTGGTTACACATGATTTTATTAATTATCATATAAATAATCTCCTTGGGTATGTGACAATAATTGATGTGAGATAAATTGTTTCCTTTCAATGGGGAAAAGTGACATAATCGGGTTGAAGATGAAATGTACAATAAGATAGGGTGACACAAGAAAAAAGGCACATTTTTTCGCAATTTAAGTGTCTCTTGAATCATGGTAGATTTTTAGATATAATTTATGGGAAATATATTTTTTTGAATGGGGTATTAAAACAAGTTTACATCAAATGATATGTTGTGGGAGAGAATGTGAAAAAAAGTCAGAAAGTAGGGAAAACAATGCTTGGGACATCGTATGGTGAGACACCATAATAATGCCACTGGTTCGGTAGAACACTGTAAGCGGTGATACCATTTTGGTGTGAAACCGTGAATGTGGGACTGCTACAGTGCCACCATCTTGGTGGAACCATAACAGTGCCACTGGTTGGGTGGAACAATGTAAGTGATGCAACTATTTAGGTGTGAGACCGTGATGGTGCGACTGCTGTGGTCTGATCATAATGGTTCGACCACTATCTTGTCATCTCAAAGGTTCCACCGTGACTGGTGGCACTATTTTGGTGGAACCATTTTGTGTAATTGAGTATTTGGAAAACTCATTAATGTGTCATTTATGCTCCACAAGATACCCCAATCACCATAAATTTGGAAATATAATGGACCAGGAGGGACCATGCGATTAATATTTCTGGGTGTAATATATTTTAATATTGTATACAATGTAATATAGTGTTTTTGATGACAATTTTTTTAATTGGTGGTTCATGTTGGAGATTATATTATATTATCCCCCCGGTGAAATAATTTTCTTGTGATGACACTTAGAGTTTATGTCATTTATTTTACCCCCTTCGAGTCATTGGTTCCATCTTACATTTTCTTTTCACATATTATATCTGGTTCGGTTGTATGATTTTATTTAAAACAGGTTGATTAAATGATTTTTAAAAATTAAATAGAAATGCTTTGATTTTTTTACAATGAATCAATGAACACCATTTGGGTTTTAAAATCATAGGATAATTATGTTTCATTAATTTTAAACATTCATAAATTTAATTAATGCCAATATAACACAATTTGTGATTAGAATGAAAAATAAACAATTTTCTATTGCATTTTAAAGTAATTAGAAATTGTGTTAAAGACTGAAAATAAATAAAAAAGGCATTAATAGTTATGAAATCATATAATAGATTCCATGATTTAAATAATGACTTATATGAATATATTTTACCATAGTTAGAATCAAAGTTTTACTTGGGTAGCCAAAAGAATTATTTTGATTATATAAAATTCATTAATGGTGAATGAATGGTGTGAACCCAACGAAGGTGATCTTATTTTATAATTAAAACATATGAAAATAATAATTTATTAATATTTTGCATCTATGAAAAAAATGTAAATTTGTTATTTAGTGTGTTTAGAATTACTGAGGTAAATATATATTTTTGGATTTAAAAGACATTACAAACATGGTCTAT
The DNA here is from genome assembly GCA_963277665.1 of Viscum album. Taxonomy (NCBI): domain Eukaryota; kingdom Viridiplantae; phylum Streptophyta; class Magnoliopsida; order Santalales; family Viscaceae; genus Viscum; species Viscum album. The sequence continues at coordinate 558,019,177 of OY728147.1, read as the reverse complement.
GTGGGTAAATCCTAAAAACAACATCATATATTCATTAAATCATTGGTAAAGTATATTTTATTAATTGCTTGTTATATCTGTATAGAAACAACATAACAATGATGTACTATAGAAAAATATAATCATATAATATGAGAAAGATGATGATAGGAACCAATAATGTTATATATAAAAGGAAGTATAGTCTTTGAATACAAATGTATAAACCAAATAAATAATATTGACCAAATTAGAAGAATTCATATGATGAATAAGAGGAGTAAAAGTAGATGTCATGAGAAATGACTTCAAATAGAATAAATGATAGGAACCAATAATTTTACATATAAAAGAAAATATAGTTTTTGAATAAAAATGTATAAAAAAATAAATTATAGTGACCAAATTAGAAGAATGCATAAGATGAATAAGATGAGTACAAGTAGATGTCATAAGCAATAACTTCAAATAGAATAAAAATTTTGTAAAAACTATAAATCAAATATATATTATGATGATATGATTAGATATTGATTTATGAATAAATTTGGACAAAAAAACTAATACCCTCTCAACATGGAAATTTTTATAGGTATTGATGCTTTAAATCATGGGTTTCACTCATTTTAAATATAATAAAAAAAATTTTATTATTCGGGATAGGGGTATGTCCTAATGATATGAGGTCATCTCATTAATGTAAAATATTATTAAAAAAGTTTATTTCAAATGTTTTTTTAAAAAATAGGATATTTTCCTATGAATTAAAAATTTTAAGCATATTTAATAACTTTTAAACTCATAAAACATGCTTCTTATCATTTCAAGAAAAGTACTCATTGATTGATATGAATTTTATTTCAACATGTAAAAAATTAGATGACTAAGATTTTTATATTATTTACTAAAATATAATTTCTTTTTCTATGAGTTAAATCTTTAATGCAGGTTTTTTACATTTAAATCATAATAAACAATGTTTTTTCAATATGAATAAACCACATGTTGTATTTATGTGCTGTCAGTTAATAATTTAAAAAATTAAAATTGACGATTTCTATGGATTTAATGATAATGTGAACACATTTTATTGGTTATGTCCCATATATTCATTTTTGTAATGACCTGTATACCAAATATAATTCATTGGATTGAAATTTATACCACAATTCATATAATATTACCATTAGGTAAGTTAATAAATTTTATAAATTATCATTCTAATATAAAATAATTTACATGGTTTTTACCCTTTATAATAAGATAGTTTTTTCCAAACATTATATTTTATTTACTGAGAAATTCAGTTGTTAGACTGGCATGTGTGGTGTTTATACATAACTATAATGACTCGAATATCATTTTCAGGTGTTTTTACATCAATATAATATAATTTTATCTACTTTAAAACCATTTTTATGATTATTTGGATTAAATAAGAATAAAATTATAAAAAATGAACGTGAACATTTAAATTTTAAAACTTTGAGGAACATAACATTGATTGATTTTTTTTAAATGGGTCAAAATTATTTTTACGTATACCACCATATCCCATGTAGTTTCCATGGAGGTACAATAATATCATATTTAATATTTGGGATGATTCTAATATGTCATATACAATCATTATTGACAAATTTTTTTAATTTTTGTTAATATTATATTTTAATCATCCGATCTCAAAAAAGGAAATTAATTAAAACTAAAAATTCCAATAATAAGCCACATATGATCAGAAGAATAAAGAAATAACTCAAATAGATGAAGAATAAAAATTTAAAATCATACTATAATAAACCTATGATTACTTCATAGTAAATGTTGTTTCATTTTAATCATTTTCTCTGAAGGCTCCATATATTAGTGATTATAATTTATCTATCATTTATATTTATATTTATTGGAATATTTTGTTAAAATTGTATGAATTATTTAAAAATTATTATATTTTGTGTTGGAATTATAAAAAAATTACAATTATTATCATAAAAAACATACAAAAATTTACTGTATCAAAATTTCATAAATTGATCCCACTTAATGAGGAATTACCAAATAACATAAAAACATGTAAAATATAAATGAACATAAAATGTAATTGAAAGTCGATAAACATAATAAGCGACAAATATAAAGTATAGAAATTGAAAATTCACAAAATTACATAGAATTTCAACTTGGATGATGGTGGCTAATCAAATCACAATATTTAAACACAACAACAACAGCTGCATACATGATTACAAGCCATTAAATCCCAATTAAAATATAAATTCAAGGATCCCATAACATTAACATTAATATTTATATTTAATTATGATTATTATGTTATTGGTTAATAAAAATTGTTTCCCTTCGTAGCATACATTGAAGACTCGTATTTCTAATTATTTCACCAATTGTAACAACTCGATTAATGGATTCAAAGAGTCTATCTCTCCATCCATATCTTGTGTAAGTTGAAACATATTCAACATTTTTTTATTTAGGGATCATATGTATTAGTGTAGTTTTTGGAAATATATGGTTGGGATTAAGTTATTTGGGTAAGAATAGTTTTGTGTAGCGGGTCTCAATTTGTGGTTGAAAATTTACTAATATTGGATGGGATAGAAATTGGGGATATGCGATTGGTTGGTTCAAGGATTCAATTATGAATCACATAGTCTTATATGTGTATTGTTGGTCATGGTTTCATCATAGAAAGGTCCTGGTATATTTCTCACATTAACCATGGTTAATAAGGTGGTTCTTAAATACAATACCTCTGTTCTGACTAGCCTCCCACATTAGTAATATGCTTACCTCAAAATAGCATACAAATACAACATTCTCATTGCGGAATCTAATATGAAATGTGTACATAATATAACAATAAACCATAATCAAACCCAAATAGAAGCCCCTTTCATAGACCCATCATTATTCCAACTTAATACAAAGCTTCATGTACATAGTAAAAATACCTTATTTCTTAGTAGAATAATTGTAGTAACCATGTAATACAAAATGTATAACTATCTATAATTACTGTATCCACCAAACTAAACATGATTTTCAAATATTCCCTCCTTGATAGAGTCCTTTTAATATATTAATGTGCATTAATATCATGATGTAGTCCAATAATTCCGCCCATTCATGCATGGACGCCAACTCCAACTCTAGCACACCAATGAACCTCCAATATATATAATTCAAAATTAAATCATTTTCATTTGTGGATTAGTAATGAAGGAAGAGAGTAGATATAATCATTCCATATTCATATCAGTTATTGTTTTTACAATAGAATCAGTTCTAATATAAATTTATGTTAGTGGAAACAAGAAAAAAAATTAAATGAAACTCTTAGATTCTGTAATGATTAAAAATAGAATTTAAAACAATTTGAAAGAACAACCATTGTATCCAATAGAATGATGGTGGGTGGTGAGAGAACAACAGTTTAACATGAACAGTTTTACAGCTTATTGCATGATTACTATTATTATAATCATATTAAAACATAAATTTATGGGGCTAATATATCTTGATATTTATATATTTCTCAAAACAAAATTGCTCATGTATATCCATTCATCTCTAGGGTTCATATTCCATATACAACTATAAATATAATTAAATGATCACAAGAAATATCGTATAAGAGTCCTTGCATTCTAAATAATCTAACTTTTTTAGTGGATAATCATGGAACACACATTTAAAGGACATTAAAATAATCCTACATCGAATAACACATCCTATTAAAAACTGATTTTAATTCCATGCATAATATAAAACATTTTTTCAAGGAATACCAATTGAAAAAAACCATACTATACAAAATTTAATTCCCCACACTAAATTATGTATACTTTTATTTCATTTATTCAATATGATATATGTAATTGATTATATTAGTAAAATCCAAAAATGTACTCTGGTTCAAGGTTGACCTAACCTTTCCGTACCACCTGCATCTGGTCTATGCTCCCTGATTTGATTTCATCATTATGTATTTCATGAACATAATCACCAAAAATATGTAAACATGAAAATTAGAAAGAGAATATTTTTAATATAATATAATGTAATTTCATTTATTAGGAAAATAAAAAATAGTTTCCTTCAAAATCATGATTTTAGAAAAAATACCACATGATGCCAACATTAATAATAGTTTGCAATAAAAATACATAATATATTTTATATATGGTTCTTCATGTTCAAAATATTACAATTTTTATTGTATTATTATAATAAGAGAGAACATAACCATAAAGGAAATAACATCCATTTATTGTTATTATATAAATAAAAAATTTGAATTCACAATATGGAATCATTTTCAATAATTGATTTTCTCAAGAGATACATGAAGTAAAAATATTCAAGATAGATATAGTATTTTTATTAGAAAACAACATGAATTAGGGAAAAAATAAATGTAATTAAATTAATTATATTACAGCTATTGTATTCAAAAAGTTAAATAATCTGAATAATTAATTATTTAATTAATTTAAAAATAATGAACTTTTTTTTAATTATCTACGCGGTAATTTGATAATATTAATTTCTAAATTTAGATGTAATATAAATTCAATTTCTAAAATATTAGTGATATAAAAATCAAAAATAATCCATTATGTCTAGTGGATGTGGATAAAAAATAAAAAAAATAAAAAAATATTATGTCATGTGAATTAAAGATTAAATTGTGTTTTGGATTGTATAAAAATTTATATTTTTCTAGGATAATAATTGCATAAAATAAATACCACACGAAATATATAGTACATTATCATATATATTTATATTAAAATTTAAACTTATAAATGAATATATTTATTACTCAGTCCATCATAACCCACACTCAACATACCAATAATAACTATTTAAATAATATGTGAATATATATAGTTCTGTTAAATAACCCTAATAGATTTCATAACTCTAAACACATATATATGGAATATTAACTTTTTTTCATACTAGTGAAAAAAACTACCACAATGAGATAGTGGGGCAAGTGGGGGTAGTAATTTATCAATTCATCACCTAAGTTGATGTACGGGAAAACAAACTCTAATATTCCACTACGTGTTAGTCAAAATATGTGGGGTAGAATTTGAAATAAATTAAGTAAATGAAAAAATAATATATCATTAGAACACTAATTGAAACTTCATATTCGTAGAATCATCTTCAACTAAAATTAAAAAGGAATCATGGACCAATGTAAAATTATATAAGTATCAAATATAAAAACAAGTTTCAAGATTCATGTAATTAATTAATTAATAAACCATTTATTAATAATTACCATTACCTTATCAGTGATAAGCATTTTAATCATTCGAGATAGATTCCATGAAAATTATTAATTTAATACTAATATTAACATGTATGTCACCATCAAAAGGATGCATCAAGAATTAACCTTTTATATTAATTAATTCATTTAGCTTTTCAATAACATATGGGTACTCTAGGACTCAGCCTATGTTACCACATAATTATTGCACTCATAGTGAATAGATCCAAAATTAATATTCTAGTTGGAAATTGACTATATATATAACATTATATCATAATTACATTAATAAAGAATAATTATTATCATGATAGAACCATAGTTTTCAACACAGAAACAGATAATCCAAATTGTCCAAGTTATATCAGTACTAGTGACATCCCTGACACTAATTAATATAATATTTCATCTATCATCCACTTCCAATATAATCTTTATAAACCGAACACAATGAAACTATCACGGACTCAAGCATCCCAAACCACTATCTTCTTATAATCACTACCCCATTCCACAATCACATCCTCTGTCATCCCCACCCATTACTCCAACCAACCATATTATTTTTAAATCGCTTCATGTTTATAAATCCAAAGAGCATAAACATATGTTAATTTATTATTACACACTGAATTTCAATGTAATCTATATCCAAAACCAATGAGGCATTCAAACCATTAACGAAAAATTAAATGATTACTCAAACAAAAAAACAGAGTAATGAAATAAAAAATATTACAATATAATCTTTAATTTAATTATTTATAATATATAAATCCCATTAATGTTAGTAATACAGATTGAAATTGATAAACATTATTTATCTCCTATGGAATCATCGTTCATATGAATTTCTTATTTAATTAATATTAATGATATTTATTTTTGAAATACCACACTTTTATAAATGATGCATTACCTTATTTATGTTTCTTTTTAATTTCAATGAATATCATCCATTATAAAAAACAATATAAATATATTGAAAATTATCTTGTGAATATAAGACGATACAAAATAATTATATCCAATTAATGAGATAACATATTCTATATCACTCATTCATTATAATCATGATATTCACATGTGATAATACATTTGGTTTCTAGATACAAATTAAATTCCAATATATGTTATTAATATTAAATAATAATTATAATTTTACAAATGAAATACTATTTATAAAAAAATATTAATAAAAAATCACTTGGGTTAAATAATTTAATTTTCTTAAATTATCATTTCAATTTCTTAATTTAACAAATATATGCACTAATAATTATAATTATTCAAAATGAATGACAAATATCATTTAAATTATATTGTATAAAAAATAGTGACAATTATCTCTCATCAACATTATTCATAATGCTTAACACTACAACCAATTATTATTTATATGTATATCCTGAATAATTCATGAATATACACAATTAATATGCAAAATTATATTATATTTTTCATTTCATATGAAAATCATATAGATTATAAAAAATTATTATCTTTGGTGTTTGATAATTTACTAATTTTATTTATATATTTAATATAAAAAATACATAGTATGCTTATTTCACAATGAAATTAAAATTTTTTAATTGAAATTATATAAATTAATATATTAACAAATTTTTACCACATATGATATAACATTTATTTCAATTGTTGATGTATTATAATGTCCTCAATTGAACAGAATAACATCCATTTTATTCTGATGTATTATAATATTTATATTATCATTCAATATTTCAGCATGTGATAATCTTTAATATCATTATTAGATAATTGTTAAACACATTCACCAAAAATTGGGAATCTAAAAATGTTTAAATCCATATATTATAATTATATATTAACAAGAACTCATATATCCCATGTCTCCATTTCAATGATCAACTTTTCTCACACCTGAACAATAAATCATGGTATATCCACCATCTGAAAAAACAGAACCTTTATATGTATGTTTATCTATTATCATGAAATCACGGACTACAAATAAACTTGATTAAACACCAAAATGTGGGTAAACACATAAAAAATAACCCCATAAGATAATGAATTTGAGGAGAATGAAAGAGTGATGAAATTGAAACCATGATGTGGATTCATTTGGTTGTCCTCAAATCATAGGATGTGACAAAAATGAATAAAAAATGATGCACTGATAAAATGGAAAAAAACATTACCCCAATATAATTCTATTGAGGATTACATGATCCTTTATAGAAATGATCCACAACCATGGTTCTCTAAATGTGCGCAAATTAGGGGAATAATCGAATGAGTGGGAATAACTACAATTACTATATTATGAAAATACCTAATACCTCATTTAATACACTAGTAATTTCATATGTTTCATCCCACCTTCATAATTCATATGGTCCACAAGGGATTAAAACCATTTCAATCATTTCAAACAATCCTAAATGGTTCTATGACTTCTAAAATATCACATAAATCCATCTTGGTTGTCGTTGTAGTTTATGATCTTATTTTCATAAAAACATATTCCACAACAATTTCATTCACATTCAAAATCCATTTTAAACCATTAATGGAATGTATAGCGTATTAGAGAGGTGTTTGGGAATTTTACATTTTTTTGAGGTGGACTATTCAACCAGAAATCCTGACACCATTCCCACATAATTTATTTTGGGTTGATCATTTCTAATACCTTACCATGAAACATCTTGAATTTTTTTTTCCAAATACATTATGTAGATTGAGGTGCACCACCAACATAGGATAACAAAAAACAAGACACCAGTACAACCTCATATATTATACAATGCATTATATGTGGGATAATATATTTTCAAACAATAGTTATGCAAACGAATATAAATTAAAAACAAAAGAAAGGTAAGGAATATCTAGACCCTTAATGAAGGAAACTCTATTTTTATGTTATATAAAACATTTAAGTGTACTTTACTATTTGAATGATTAATTTTTATTTTTTTAAATACTTAACTATTTTTTTAATTAATTTTTGATGAAATGTGGAAATGAAATACATTTTTAAATAAAAAAACACAGTCACACACATCATAATAAAATTTTTATGGAAAATTAAGATGTCTGGATAAAAAAAACAAAAAATAATTATTTTCATCAATATATGAAATTTATGATGTTTGTAGCAATAAAACATAAAAATTATTATCAATATGAAAATAAATATGAATTGATGAAGAAATAAAAAAATTAATTTTTATTGAAAATAATTAAATATCAAAAAAGAATTATTATTTTATCATAAAAAGTATTGTATTTATCATAAAAACCTAGAATATTGACCATAAATAAACCACACAAGTTATGAAATATATGGAAAGTTTAATTATTTTAAAATAAATTTATGAAATTTATAAAAACATCAATTTGAAAGATAAGATCAAAAAGACAAAAAAATATCTCACATTCGAGTAAATATAAGTGTTGTTGGAATGTTGACAGTCACAAGACACTTATTTGTAAATGATGAAAGGAAAACAATTAATTATATAAATAACATAGACATAAATATTGACGTGTTTCAAGAATAAATACTACTTCTAAATTGAAGTGGAAATATCTCTTTGATTTGAGCGGAAAACTATAGGGAGTTCACCTACTTTCTATCATAGAAACACTCTCACAATATGAGATAATAAAGAGAACAAGATATGGTTCCACCGGTCACATATAACATAGAATGTGATATAAAAAATTAGATAGAATGATGCACTTCTAAAGTGTTGTGGCCACCAATCTCTTAGATGATACATTATCCATTGGAATAATGGTTGTAAGGATAAAATACCGATAACTATAATGTATGAGCCAATATAGCATCCATTCCAATTGTTTTCACTCCTATAGTTCCTTTTCAGTGTCATCATGTCAGCTGTGATAGAGTATGTTACTGTTGCAACACAAATTGGATATCGAAAGACCGTGACATATATAAATCTTCATTTCATATAAATATCCCATGGAATCATTGGGGATACCCAGCCTCCCATTGTAAAATTAATCCAAAAGTCTCTCTTTCGTCTACAGCTTATTAGTGATATGTATTTCTAGATGCCACAACAGATCATAAAGATAGGAGATGTGAATAATCCTTGATAAAACACCTATACAACCACCATGAAATAATTTAGGTATCAGCCAATGCTTGGACCCAAAACATGCATCCGTTTAGGTGGATGAAATGCTCCATCCATGTTATCACAAATTATATAGGTAGAATTATATATCTAGGGGAGGTACAAACTTATAAGGTTTTGGATACATACTAACTATTAAGAAAATATTGAACATCAACTCAAATAATTATCTTCATAAAAAATCAATATACTATCTAAATAATAATTTTTCGGTAACATTTATATTGTAGTAGAAAAGTATCAAATGATATCCTCTCATGATCTATTTTTTATTCGTCTTATGAAAAAAACAATTTTCTTGTATATGAGAACTGTAATGGGTGATTGAGAGCATACATTAATATACATGTAGACATAATACATGGAAAAAATTCTCATAGAGGTCAAACAGCCACACTACATCTCGTTTCATGTGTGTGGTATGATCATTATATAAAAATTCTCTATTTTATCATTATGTAATGTTTTTCCCTTTGTTGGAGTTTTTCAATTCACATATACATCCTGATTAATAGTATAATTTTTTTCAATACTATAAAACCCCCATATAAGTTTATTATTATCCTCTAGATTAATATAATATTGAGTCTCTTTTCATTCTATCATCCTCCTCATAACATGATGCCATATATTAATCAACTCTTCTTCATATATAGGCTTGATCATGTGATGAAAATGTAAATGTGAAATAAATATCATAAATGATCATGTATTCTTATATAATTAAATCTAAATATAAAAGATCAAATAATTATTTTGTTATGGAAAAATATATAGTCCCCATACACTTATGACATGAAAATAAATAACCAATAAAATTAAGAATAATAAATTCCTCCATGTAAAGAATAAAGATGTTACAAATAAAAAGATAATAAGAACATGAACCTCAGCCCATTTGCTGAGGTATCCTTAAATAAATCCATGAGAACCAAGTTAAAATCCTAATAGATGCATCTTTCTGGTACTGTAGCTGCAGCAGGAAATGTAGCATACTATAGGAGAACTGTATACTATGTGTAAACTATATCAGGAATTTTAGAAGGTATTGTTCAGTACTTTAGTAGCATGATATCTTCCCATTGGGCAACTTTTTTGGGTTTGGATTCCTTGAGGCATTTGGTCCGCCTAGGCCATCGGGTCAGTATGGATTTCGGGCCTCCTTTAAGGCCTTCGGGCCACATACAGTTTCCATATACAGACTCTACAAACAATGAGCTGCCACGGAATAGGATTCAGAGCAGGTGCATTCACAAGAGTAGAGCCAAATATATTTTTTAGAATGAGAGGGTATGGATATGCCATCGGGACCAGCCTGTTCTTGCATGGGAAGCCTAGCCATACGACCATGTGAAGGTGGAGAGCTACTATCATGATGCAGATACTGGGGATGGGATGTTCCATGTAGATAGCCTGGTTGAATTCCCTAAGTCCATCAGGTAATGGAATCTCCAAAGCCTTCGAGGCAAGTAATCTCTAAACCTAGGGGCCTTATAAGTGTTCCGCCTCATTCCTTGAAAGGTGGTTATCATAAATCAATAAAATTTATGGCCTTCAGGACAATCAGGCTAAAAGGCATTCTCTTCCCTTTGTAGATTCAATTTATCTATAGAATGTGAGAAATTCATAATAGAAATGGAATTTATTTTATGTAAAAATAATAACGAAAACATTCAAACACGTATTTCTAAAATAGATCATATTTAAATGAGTTAATTTTATAAAAAGTGATAATATTCCTATAAAACAGTCAATAATTGATACCGGTTATGTTATGAGAATATATGACTATGCTAGAAAAAAATGAGTCATAGAACTATTAAATAGAAATACATAATGATATTATATCATTATGTAGCTATAACATCGTAGTTTAATATAGTTATTTTTTGGCCACCAATAAACGAAATATCTTTTGAAAATATCCGTGATAGAAAAGAAAATAATTATGTAATTATTTTTTGGAGCATGGGAAAAACATAAAAATATAATGATGTAGGTTTATTGAATGTTTAATTATGTGATAAAATAGGTAGAACTGAGGGCACATATACAACATAATTTGTTATGAATATTTTCCATAACCTTTTGGGTAGTGATTTTTTGTTAAATCACAAGCACCCTCGGGCCTTTCAAAAAATCATCTAACACCGCAGCTAGTTTCATTGATCCATGTCTACTCGTCATCATTGTCATGTTTGAATTTAACTCTTGTAAAGGATTCTAATATTTAAAAACACATGGACTTATGTATCTAAAAAACTCTCTACTCTCTTGCTATGATTTTCTAAAAAAATAAGGAATGATATTTTCTCAAATTTTAACCCAAACACACTAGAAATAATCATCAGTACAGATCCAATGTTCTCAACAGGGGTTGAAATACAATGACAAAAATCAATGGAAATATATATATATATTCATGTAAATTTAATTTTGATATAAATTACTCATCAAAATACTTCCAACTGATTTGGAGGATGTTATGTGAGCACCCTAAAATGTTCAATGGGGAGGGAAAGTGGATAATAATAGGGGAAGAACAAATTTGTGGGTTTAGTAAACATATGACCCTGAGATGTCCATAACTAAAAGATATGAAATTTTAAATATATTATTATTGATTTTTTATTATATTGAAATATATTTTTATCTCAAATTGAATGATTCATATAATAATTTTTCTAAAAAAGATATTTTTTGATATATATATATATATATATATATATTTTATTTTCGGAAGGAAAATATTTAAATTAAAATTTAGATATTTCTATTAATAATAAAATTTATTATCAGGGATTTCTTTAAATAATTTTTTCAAATAAATAACCTGAAATATAATAAATTATGTTTAATTTTTCCAATAAAAATGATTATAATTTCTTATTTCATTGAATAATATCATTTTAAATTTATACATATAATTTCTTTTATATGAAAAAACCTATAGGGTTTTTTAAGTATAGATTTGGTTTAAAATAAATAGTTTAATTAATCTACATGTCATGAAATAGTTATTTGAATATAAAGATTTTATTCAAAAAAAATTATTAGATTTCATTTATATAATATTTTAAAAATATTGATTTCTAAATAATTTAACTGAATAATTTATTATGAAAAATATTATTCATTTGATTTAGTAATAATCACCGCCCCCTAAAATTAAATATTTTAAATTCCATGTAATACTCATTTTTTAAAATTTGTTTTCTGATTAATTAAACATTGTTTTTAAAAAAAGTGCATCCTTTAATTTGGTTTAGGTGTTTTAAATAAAATTATTTTTTCTAATAAGAAATAAATAATGATGTGAGGTCCTAGGAAACAAAATTCTTTGATTTATTAGAAATGATTTTGTGGATGAAATGAATTTTCAATTTTTTCTCATTATAAATAAAAGTGAAAATATTTTATATTCTAGTAATTTCATTTTATAATAGCTATTTTTAAAGGTCAAATAATAATTTAGTTATTATAATAAAATAAAAACAATAATATATTGGTTAAAAAATATGAATTATTTATTTTGTGTTTTGAAACATAAATTCTACTATGTAATGGAATAATCAATTGTTTTGGAATGAATACATGTTTAAAATTAAAAATCATGATACTAATTCTTGGTAATGTAATTCATTTCATCATATTGGTCACATTTTTCATCATCTTCACCTTATTTAATAAAATATTCTTACAATCTATAATCATGACATTCACTAAAATAAAAATACATTAACTACTCAACCCAAATGTCAAATTACTCAAAATATTTTCAACGATCATTCCCCCATAGAATCCCAAATTGGATGACCAATTTACAAAAATATTATAATGTAAATAAAAAAATTTCACCCTACACAAATCCAAGAATTGTCTAAATGATAAATTCATTGAAAACCCCCATAGTAAAATTATGGATACCTTTATTCACATCATAAATATAATCCGAAAATCCCACCTTCACCAAACCACTCATTAGTGATCTATGTTTCTTAATGCCAATATTGCTCAGATCAACTGAAATTTTAAATATCCCTTGATCAAAAAACACTCCAACCCTCGTTAAACTATTCGGTTTCTTGTTGAAATTTTCATATAGAACATGAAACTATTTCATCCAATAAACAACCTATCCACACTCTTCCATATTCTATCATTATTCACTTAGAGGGGCGATATAGGGGATACAAGAGTGATGTTGGTGTAATGCAACATCTTAGAGGACAACCTGGTCCCACAAAGACTGATGCACTAAATGTACGGGAATAAATAAGGGTGTCTTCAAACTATTTATTCTGTTTTATGTTTCTAGTTTGATCAACAGATTTCATGCTAATAAAATCTAGATAACTACATGATTACTATGATGGTGACTTCAAATGGGGTGGTTGAACCCAGATTGAATCATCCCCTTGAATTTGTGGTAGTGGATTTCGTTTTTGTGGTTAGATCTATTGGTGTAATATATATTACAAAGAAATGTGTATCGGATTAACATTTATCATGATTCGATTACCAACTAATAAAGTTCCCAAAATCAAACAACTTCCACCGAGATGAAGTATTTCTTAATGTTACATGCATCGTGGATTATGATGAGATTCAAAAGTGATTGTCTTACGACAAATAATGGGTTACCATTTGATCTGAGTGGCCCTTACTGAGATACAGTTGGAAATACTTCATTAACTTTTTCTAGAAATTAACACGATCTATAATGTATAATATGTTTTTGGGATTGATTTGTCTCGAAGCTTCCATGTATTCTATATTAAATCATCTTTAGAAATGATTTACTTTTAGATTTTATTTCATTTTTCTGCAGAACAAAGTATGAATAATTCTTCATGGATAGGTATTCAAATACAATCTCTAGAGATATAACCAAAATTTCTAAAAAATAAAATCCATAATAAATTAAAAATGATATGAATTAAACATCACGACAATATAAAAATTTCCATTCAATATTACATTATTTTATGAAATTCATGTGAATCGATAACCAAAATTGTTATCTAGTGAAGTTGTTGAAAAATTGAGCACAATTGGATTTCAAGAAACAAACAAAAATAATCAATTAGAGTCTTTAAGAAAATAAAATTATTTTTAATTTAAAAAACATATTTAATATCATTTTTCATGATAAAGATGAATTAGTTTCTATAGAGTTCATAGAATTTTTCATTCATGTGATTGACAGTGCACATACATTAGATGTGATACAAAATTTATTATATTGATCATAAAATTAAATTGTGGGGGGAGATACATACCTAAATTTATTGGGATACAACATCTTTTGTCAAACTAGTATCATTAATCATCTCATGAATTCTCTTCATAATATATTCTAACTAGAATCAAAATAATCTCTTCTCATTAATATATATATATTATTATTATCAAACCAAACTAAATAAACTTTTAATACATAATTTTTTATTTTTTTAGAAAAATTATCAATAAATGTAAAACCATAATAAGAGATTATGTGAATACTTTCAACCCCAATATGATGGAAAACATGAATAAACTACTCACAGTTATCCACTAGCCACAATACATGTGGGTTTGTGAATGTGGTATGATGATCATTTAACAATTCATAATAAACTATTTCTGTAATGGATATAAATTTTTGATAAGTTAAAGTCAATTATACACCTTCATTAATAGAGGTATTGTGTTCATCACTATCAATTCCCCTTATATGTTGACCATTAACATCAATAATTCCATGAAATTTATTCTATTGAATTCCTATAACGAACCTCAAAATAGGCATCCATATATTATTTAGATCTTCTTCACGTACACGCATGATTAGGTAATCACACACCACATGTATAATATACTTCAAAAAAGTTTTTGTATCCTCTTCCACACAGATCAGTTGATAAAAGATAATAGACTAGCTGGGGACATAAAAATATATATCCATATATAGAAATATTAAACTCACTTATGAATGGAAAATTCATTTCCCAACCAATGATGTCACAAATAATCAATCCATATAAGTATGGAATATGGACATCACTTATTACTACATCATAAAAGAATTTCCATTCTAATATAATATTCAATATATATATGGAAATTTATAATAGAGTTCATAAAATAAAATTAATTCATTTTCAAAATAATAATGAAATATGTTCAATATAATAATTCTTAAATAATGATATTTAAATGTTTGCATTTTATGTAAAATCATAATAATCATATACATGATTCAATAATTTTGATTGGTGCAATGGTAATAATAAAAGAACATGTAATTATTGCGATGAATTGTGTAAATATCTTAAAGAAACTGGTAAATAAAATATCCCAAAAATAACATCAAAATATAGGTTTAATATAAGTTTCATTTGGAAATCAATCAATAACAAATAAAGAAAAAATAATTATTTAGTGAATAATATAAATATTAAAGAAATGAAAATTAATCCCGACTATTGAATGTAACATAAAACACACATTGATCAAAATTAGAGGATCTATCAGTTTTTGAATAAATAGAAAGTATAAGAGGATCACCAAGATAAAAGAATACGAGTGGAATTCTCTAAATCACAATTAAGGTATTGATTTTGACGTCAATCAAAATCCCCCTTAGACCTCTCAGATACTCATATAAACCAAAATCCATTATAAAAAATTTTTGTGTACTCATTGACACAAATAATTTTTGAATTTAACCATGGAGGTAGTTTTTATAACATAAATTCTCATGAAAATAGCTTTAATATCCAATCCCTAACCTCCGAAAAAAATTTCAGAAACTGTGATCTAACAAAATATTGATCATTTCACCAATTAGTACTGAAAAAATACTAAATATCATCATTGGTACAGGAAAATATTCCCCTTGGATTATGAAAGGACTATAACTCAAATTTAAAAAATATATTATATATTTATTAAATTAGAAATTTAATATAGCTAAAATTCAATCTTCATAGACCCATTATTCAAAAAAAAAATCCTGATATTAATATCTTCCCTAAAATTCCTTCTTTGGTTCACATAGTACAATAAGTTTGTGTATCATCCCTATAGTTCATGGGGCCTCGTCAGTTCTGGATATCACCTTGATTTCTTGATTTTTGAAGAATTGACCCTCTATAAATGAATTTAATGAGTATGTATTCTTGACAAAAAAGCTTCGAGATAGATAGGTTTTATCTTTATGGGAGTCGCAACACATCTATATCCATTTTATGAATAATTATGGATATATTTATCTCAGGGATTTTGCGATGCATTCTATAGAGGTGATCATTTTTCTCTTTTATAATATACATTCATGTTACATTTTCATTTATTCCATCAAACCATATAGTAAGGGATTACTCTCCCTTCACATCTGTTATGTATCTATAACCTAATAATTCTGATCATAATGTTTAATTTGGTTCCTCATTTCCTTTCCTCATATTTTCATACCTGTGACTTTTTTTCATTTCATTGTTCTAAGAATGTGTGTTGAAATGGATATATTAAAGGATATAAAGTAATCAATATTTATTGTGGTTGACGATGAACATTAGTATCAATAAATAGTATGTTATGATTCATTAGTTTTTTCTGCTTAAGTTACAGTTTCTAGCAAAGTGAGGCTAGTCAATGACATCTAGTTTTCATAGTGCACACTCATGGTGACCTGCCACTGATTCCTTTCGATTATTGGGAATTTTTGGGCTCCATAGATGATGGTATTCCTACAGCTCATTCTAAATATGTGATTCTAAGACACACAGAACAAAAAGTGTCATAGGGTTTTGTTATATTATGATAGGATTTGTGTATCATTAATTATAAATAGTGATATTGTGAGTAGGAAGATGTTCCAAGACACTCATGGTATCCCTATGAATTTTCATAGATTGTTAAATTGGTCGGAAATATTACCCATGACAAGGATTTTAGAATTAGAGTGATGTATTGGGGGCCATGTTCATGTAGATTTCTGGAGTGTTATAAAAGGTTGCTTCCCGACCTACTATAAATAAAGTACAAATCATTGGTATTAATTAAAAAAATTCATTTTCAATGCTGGAAAAGATTAGTGTCATGATTTTGAGGAAGGAAATTATGTGGAGGTATCCCATGAAGAAAACCCCTATGAAGCAAGATGATTCTCAAGAGGATATGGATTATTCCTCAAACTTCACTATAGACTCCAAGAAATGGGACAATGCAGAGTACTTTCATAGATCGTCATCAATCATAGGAAATAACACTATAAAAGATATAGATGGATTTATAAAGCACACCCATAATTCAAATATAATAAAATAATATTCTAATTTACATATTTATTATATTTCTATAATCTTAAGTTAATTTGATCTCATTACAAAGGATTCTAATATCACTGAAAAAAAACAAAAAAGTATTATAAATTATCTAACAAGGATATGAAGGTAGGGACTACAATGATGATATAAAAGAAAGTAGCGGAATCCCAAATCAATAAGCCAGAGATTGAAAAAATTAGGTTTCTAAATCTTATATTCCCTTATGTGCAATGGAGATGATGGAGTTTGATGATTGGGATACCGCCATCAATTTCATCTAAAAATATTGGATAAGAAATTAGTTATCAGATACAATGAAAATATAGTTTGATAAAATGGTTGGGATGTCTATTCATGTCAAAATTCACATGTAATGGGGTTACAATATTCAGAAACAAACTTAGCATATTGGCATGAAGATTGAACAAAAATAAGAATAGCGTGGATGTTCTAATCCAAACATGAATCAATAGGGTATAAAATGTATATTTCTACCTCAATGATGATCCAGAAAAAAGGATACAACTCTACAATGGATTCTTCATTAAATTAATGTTTCTAAAAAGATTAAAATTCAAATCCATTATCCGGATATAACATATAGTGTTGGTTGATTGTCTTATTTTGAACATAAATGTTTTCCAATGTTTTTGATTAAATGCGCTTTTCAGAAAACAAAATATTTTTGGTGGTGATTTTAAATATAAACCATTGATCTCACTTTTTTGAATTGATTTATTATAAGCTATATAATCATCAGGAATGATTGAATTGTATCGGGTAGGTTATCAAAATTGGGGAAGGAATATTACCAAGGATTAGGAAATAATGTCACTGAAATGACATAAAATAAGGGATTTAGACATATATTTTTATTATTATTGTTTCTCATTAAAGGGAATTATATTAATGTGTTGAATTTCAAGGTTTCAAAATAATTTTATCTAAAAACATTATAATATTGTGTATGTTTGTTTATTTTTTTAGAAATAAATTATCATAAATTATTATTTATGGGATTTCATCATAAATATGACATTATGTGATTGTGGATTCCTTATAAATGATTTGATATATATAAATTAAAAAGAAAATCATATATTCTATTTATTTATATTTTATAAAATAATTCAATCGTTATTTTATTGAATTATTAATATTTCAAATATAGAATAATATTTTTCACATAACAACTAAAAAATATTTCTTGACATTATATTTTTGAAAACAAAATTAAAGAATAATTTAATATTGAAAAATTTATATTTTAAAAAATCATGGATTATTTTCAAAAAACACTTAGAGAGAATTTATTTATATTTTAAAAATTCAAAATTCAAGTTTTTTTAAATAAATAATTGATCATAAAAAATGATTTAATTATACACCATATTTATAAACTCATCCTACCCCTCAAAAAAATATGTTTTTTCTTTTAATCAAAAAATCATATAAAAAATTTTTTTTTTAAGAAAATAATATGTAATTTCATTTTTATTTAAAAAATTAAAGATGAATCATATAATCTCATTAAACTATTTTCTATAAAAATAATCTTTATGGAATCTGAAACATGAAAAAGTGAGGTTCTAAACAACTATCTTCTATTTTTATGGCGCTTATTATGTGATTGAAATTTATTTTCTTTTTTTCTTACTCTTACACAAATGGGAAATGTTTTTTTTCTTATTTTGAAGAAATATCGTAATAGTAAATTTTAAATAATCAGAAAACCAATTTTTTTATTAATTTAAAATTAAGACTATATATTATGGGTTAAAAAATATGTTTTTGGTATTTTGGGGTTTGTACTAAATATTACTAACATTAAATGGATTCCTATCTCATTATGGTATGGAAACATGTTTCACAATAATCACATACGTTAATGAGAGGTAATGAAATTAATATTCTAATGACAATAACTATTTTTGATATTTATCACCATAATAATTTTTTTGAAGTATTTAACATTTTTTATAATATTTATTCATCATATAAGATAATAATAATAAAATATACCACACATTCAAAAAAGATAATTACATATAATAATTACAACATTTGTTCCATCACTATATACCAAATTTGATGAAAAAATTAAAAAATATTTATTATAAATTATTACCACCCTCCAAATATAGGAATTCACAATGACAATTAATAGATAAAGGTTCAATTCATTGTAAAAAAATGGAATCATTGGGGATTCCCAACATTCCATTATAAAAATAATCATGATCTCTTTTTATCATCATACAACAAATTAGTGATCCATGATACTTGATGATTGAATAACTCTAAATAACATGAATTGTGAATTTTTCATGATCAAACAACATTATAATCCCAATACAATGATCTCTATATAGAGTGAATCTTAGATCGGGAAAGTGCAGTCATTTATGGGAACATAATTCCATTGAAATGTTCTTTCTTATATTATTAGATTGGAATGAAAGGGGGATTCAAGGAGGTTTCAGGATAGGTGCTGTTGAAGAGTAACCACAATGAGAACATCCATATACCACACAGGACGATGAACTGAATTAAAGGGGAAAGATAATGGCATGATAAAATAATATATTATGGCTAAAATTTAATTTTTATTAATAGATGACAGGATGCTACAACCCTACAGACCATTGGATGGAGAAATGAGGCCCTGAGATAATAACATCGCATATTGATGCAATCATCTATGTGATGTTGCATCAGTGACTATAGATATTGTGGTTGGTTTTTCTACTGTAATATATTTTCCAAATGAGTATTAGTAAAATTAGTATTCAAATAGTTTGGATTATGAGATGAAAAAGTTCCCTATATATAAGTAAGGTCAACCAGTTGAAGGATGACATGAGGGTATCCTTATGTAAGATTGTGATGGTATTTCAAAAGAGGTTATCTGAATGGTAATCGAGGGTCAATATTTGGGTCAAAAGGAGCCTAATATGATGAAATTAGAATTAGTAGACTATATCTTAGATGGTCATGATGTTCAAAATTTTATGTATCAAATTTTGTAAAAGTTATTTTACCCTAATATAGCAAAGTTTTAGAATCCTTTTTTCCACGAAAATTATTTATATTCATATTTGAGATGATCGGTACACCAACTAATCGTGGACTCAATCCTCTTAGAAAATCATCCATAGATAATCTCATCAAATATAGAAATAATATATATATATAAACCATAAGAAATTAAAATGAATATAATTTCAACTTTAGTACGATACCAAAATCTTCATTCAATATTTTTTTATTTTAAATGATTCACATGAAAGGCATGACTAAATATTTATATTCTGAATCAACTAAAAATGTTAATAATTCCATACAAGAAATGAAGAAAATGTTTTTATTACTGTACTTGAATAGAAAAATGGTAATTAAATAAGATATTGTTCATAATATGAAAATATCTTAATTAAAGAACATTCATGGAATACACAAATTTTTGATTCCTATGTGTGAAATTTCACATGTAGTATTTGTATCAAAAAATCAATTTTTTTGTTGGTAAAATTAAATTGTGTGGGGGATACATACATATAAGTGGATGGATTCTTTTTTATTGGTTAAAATGAAACAATCATTATGTTAGGGATAATATTTTTAACAACAAATAACATTATCCAAAATGTGTTTTCATAGTAAAATTAATATGCTAGAAGAATACTATGAAATGATAACATCTAAGGAACCATAGTTTTTTCAACATACAAAAAAACAAAATTAACAAGGAACAGAATACCATAGTAGGTAATTGAGTGAATAATTTCAACTATAAAATTAAAAAAAAACACATAAATATGGATCTTGGAGGTTCTCATACCACAATACACACAGTTTCTTGGATTTGTTCTTATCATAGATTAACATTTCATCATATTTCTATTATGTATTTCCCATCCTTTTTTTGGATATTTTAACGAGACATCATTAAGTTCATTAAAAAAACAAATTTTCTAACCACGATAACTCTAACATCACTGTCGATAATTGACCCTAATACCACAGGAAGATTCATTCTATTTGATTTATAACTACCTCATTACAACATGATTCCATAATTTATTCAACTCTTATACACATAAATGATTGATTGTGTCATATTAGTCCCAATGTCATATACCATTCATAATAGTACTCGTATCATATTCCTCAAAAAATACAAGACAAAATTCCAAAAAATTAAATGGTTAATGGAATATATATAGCTAGTACCTAAAATATTATACTCGCATATGAAAGGAAATCCATTTCCAGACCAATAAATCCAGGAAGTCCTAATCCATGCATGTTAGGAAAAACTATTTCACATATTACTACATCATTACAACCTTTTTTACATTATATGTTATAATTAATATGTTGCATTATATCATGTAAGGACCCAAAAATGGTGTGGAATTTGTTTTCATAAGTACATGGTATTTTTACGATTCCGCGAAAATTTTCAGATCTTGATTATTAGGACCAGTGTGCTCGGAATCAATTTCTAAAGTTTTTGTCAGGTTCGTTTAGTAAACGTACGTGAGGGATTTTATAATTTTTGAACTGGTGCTCAGAAATGAAAAATGAGGGCACCGTTGAACTCGCAGCACCGGTATTCACTTAAGAAAACATTCACCTCGATTGTAGATAATTGAAGATAAAATTTAGTGTTTGTATTTGTATAAAAAAATTATAAAATAAATTGTACAATACTTTGTTTTATTTTAAGCTGCAATGTGTGTGATTTTTTGTTAAAACCTCTAATTGGGAGTTGGTGGTGGGACCACCCCACCCTAACCTCCCATGAGAGGTTATCGTGGTGGCGCCCACCCGAATTTATCCTCCTGCATTAGGTTACGATGTGGGGACCGTGCGAGAATAAAAACCACCAATTAATGGGATGGTGGAAAATCTCCCAACTCCCCTCATTAATGAGGGGGGAGTCCCTTGACCTCCCATACCATTAATTGGTGCTACGTTCCCATTTTAATAAATGGTGCCAACACCCGTGCTTTAATTAAGGGGAGCCTACGTAATTTAATTATCCATTTGGAATTATGTGCCAACATCATAACAATAGACAATCTATTATTACTAATTTTATTGGCATTCTCATTTGGTGGAATTTGGGATAATGGAGAAAATATCCCAATGAAGAACGAAGACCACATCCATCCAATGAAGAATGTCGACGAAGATTATTCTTCGACATCTTCCACAGTCTTCTACCAATGAAACCTACTGACCTACAATCCAAAATGTCATCAACGAACTGATGAAACTCAGAATTGGAGACATGCGGCGGATGCGATGAATGACGGTCTTCATCGTCTTCCTTCCACGACATCGCCAATGTGCGATGAATATGAGGTATGGGATTTATTGTATGTTGATGTTGAACCTTTTTATTACCTTATTCAGAGGATAAAATAGAATTGTTATATACATATTAATGATCATCTTATTCTCAGGATGAGACAAATGATACATCCCTAAACGCGGATGGTGTAGGCTAACATAACATGGCTTGACATCCTCCATTGATTTATCTTTTCATCTGGTGTTCTATGGCCTGGTGATGAGGAGACGACGATGAAGGCAGCAACGACCAAAGTCGCGCTACTCGCAGCCTTTGCGAATCGCGCCGCCCTCGTGGTGCACCGGCGCTCCCTGTCAAACATCCCTGACGCCCTGCCCAACATGTGACCCACCTAAATGCAGTCAGACCGGCCCCACCGCGCCCTACCTGGTGCACCCGCGGCCTGCTCGACACCCTTCCGGCACCCCCGTGGCCGGCTTGGTGCCCTCCCACCCTGCCCGTCGCCCTGTTGGTGCCCCCATGTCCTTGCAGGCACCTTGTCGGTGCCCCCTCATATGGCCCAGCACCCTGCCGCTGCCCCAACGGCCTGCCCGGCCGCTTTCACGCCCCCTCCCCCTGCCCGGCCCTTTCCATGCCCTCCCAGTGAACCCGCGGCCTATCTGGCGTGGAGGCTGCCTGCCTACACCCCATGCGCTCTACCCATGGCCTGCTCGTGCTCCACGTGGCATGCCCCCTGGCCACCTGACTGGCCCGACCTTCTGGGATGAGTCGACCGAGTCGTGCCCCTCGCGGCGCTAGCTGAACCGGCCCCAGCCTTCGGGCTGAATTGCCTATGTGGAGACCTCCGGGCCAAAATGCCTTCACAGTACACTAGGATGGGTGCACCGGACCGGGCCAAACATAGTGGGCTGACCCGCCAAACGGGCCGCGTCAGACCCAGCGGGTCTAACCAGGACGACCGAGACCAGGTAGCCCAGTGGGGAGCACCTCTTTATGACACGACTGACCCACAATGTGGAATGCCTCTGTGTGTGCGCGGCAGACCCACAATACATGATAGGATAACTACCCTAGAAGGCTATGAGGGGGACTGCCTCTATGTGAGCATTCCAGATCCATAGTGGGGAGATCCTCTATGTTACATGGCAGACGCACTGTACTCGACTGGAGGAGTACCTCAGTAGTCCATGGATAGTGGGAAGCTCTTATTTGTGACGCGGTAGGCCCACTGTACTTGATAGAGGAAGAGTACGCCACAGGCAGTGGTTTCAATAATAAAAATCCTTGTTTGATCTTAGTATATGACTTTTGTGTTTTCCTCATTATTGTGATCGGTTACTATATAACATAGGTATATGTTTGGGCATATACCTATGTAATTGTTATCTGTTGATTTCACACTTTGTGGTTTACCTTTGTTAGATTTTGTGGGACCATGATGGTCTCGGAGACCCTACTGTGTATCATTATATTCAACCCTGCACGGGCTATGCCCGCACCTCATTGTGTTTGTTGTAGACAACAGATAACTCTGACTAAGGTAGAGAGTAGCAGGACTAGATGATACCCAGAGATGGACCACTCGTTGTGATGGTACAAGGAGTAGATGGACGAACGAGAGTGGTGAGGAGGCCATCTGTACCTACCATTCATGTAGGAACCCCGGAGGACAACCTAGTAACTTCTTTACTTTTCGACAGTTGTACTTGCATTAAGTTGTACATGTACATTCCTATTGGGATTGTATTTCATTCCCCTTTTACTTTCTAAAAAATCTTTTGTATATAGTTTTACGTAGTGTTTTTCTTCCATTAGTGTACTCTAATGTGTTTTTATACATTTATAAAGGAAATTATTTCCTAGTTTAGGGGTTTGTGCCTATGGTTCATGTCCCCAACCCTTGGCCTATGGAAGGTGGGCATGGGGTAGTCCCGATATGGGCCCATGGGGATGGGTCTTGACAAATATTTATCAGAGGAGATTATTCTACCACATAATTTAAAACTATGAACTTTCTTTTTTTCAATGAATTGTTTTATGGGTTCTAAGTGTGGTTTTTAGTTTCAAGAGTCCAGTGTTGGTGTGGGCGGCTGACGTATCCATACACCAGGACCCTGACTTCTGATTTCTAACTCAATGCACGAAAACTCATATTGTGTGTGTGTTTCCAAAGTTTTATTTACGCCAGCTCAACTCAGAAAGCTCACCAATTATAATATGTTGACCATGACACATCTGTTTCTTTTAGGATGCACCCTCACAGACGACTAGTTAGATCCCCGAGAGTCATATGTACTGATAGCCCAATGAGTGACGATGCTTTAGAGCATGGACCTTTACTAGTTGAGGCACTATAGGTACTACATCCCGTTGGGCCACTGATGCCACCATCCCAAGTAGCATATGAAGCACACCTCTTGAACATGTTGCATGAGTTCCAGCGCCAGAGGGCACCCAGTTTCATGGGAGAGACTGACCCACAGGCGGGTGAGGACTGGCTGGAGGATGTGGTGAGAGTCTTCTGGCTAGTATGGACACTAGTAGACTTCTAGGAGGATCCTTGTCTCTAGTGTCATTCAAGAAGAAGTAGGCAGATGGTTGATCCTGATTCTCTCTGTTCTTGATGAGGTGGTTCTACTCTAGGAAGACATTGAGAGCATGTTTCAGGCAGAGTTTTTCCAAGCCACTCTTCGCGCAGTGAATATATATGAGTTATTGCAACAACAACAGTGTAGCATGATGGTGGCGATGTACTCAGCGAGGTTCACCAAACTATTGTGCTACTCCAAATATATGGTACGAGACCCATTCATCAGGGCTCGGACCTTCGAACATGGGATTAGGTGAGAGATCAGAGCATCGATTATGTTCCTTAGTATCACGATGAAGGCAGGGGTGTCAGAGAGAGCCCTCCAAGTGGTGATTTTCATTGCTGAGCAGTCACCAGTAGTCATACCCACTACTAGAAGACATGTAGTGGAGTCTTCATCTGCTGGTAGGATTCAGATGCCACAGAGGTCCAACAGGACCAGAACTACAGTTGGTTGACTGCATAACTCATGATCAGTTGTACGGGGACATAGAGTAGAGACACACATGCCAATAGGATGTACTGTTACTCTTGCGGCAGGTAGAGTCTCATGGAATGTGACACTCTGAACCGACATTCAGATGATCACCAGATAGTTGTGGGCCCTCCTTGGCAGTGGCAGAGGATCGAACAAGGCGGTCCATAGGGAGGATACAGACGTGGAATATTTGATGGACGTGCAATTGGAATTGGACGACGTTACAAGGTGTTACCACCACCACCACTAGGAAGCCCACCCTGACTTTAGGGAGCTAGTGGATAGGGGGGATCTCAGCTTCAGGCAGCAGAGGCCTACGAACACGGTTCTCTAGAGATTATTCGAGGTAAGATTGAGGTCTACTCCACCTTAGCTGCAGTTATTATAGACACAAGTGCAAGTCACTCTTTCATTTCCACTACCCTTGTTCCAATCTCATAGAATCCGACAGAGCTGTTGGCTCGATCGATATGGTTAGAGACTCCAACTACAGCTGATTCGACGATTATACACTGGTTCCGGTAGTGCGAACTTACTCTAGGAGGTGACAGCTTCAGCTGGGATCTCTTAGTAGCATATTTGAGGCCTTATAACATCATCTTTGTTATGGAATGGTTATCTATAGTCCGTGCTTATATTGACTGTATTTGGAGAAAAGTGTGGTGTGTTCGCATGGATGGGACCAAGATTACCTTCACCGGTGAGAAGAGAACCATTGCAGCACAAGACAAACTTACTCGAAGGAGGGTGTAGCTGACCACTCATCATTTGGCAGGCCTTACCCTTGGAGAAGATGATGTGGAGAGTCCGAGATATCCTGCAGTGGTGGACTAGTACGCGGATGCTTTCCCTAGCGGTGTTCCAGGACTACCTCCTCGCAAAGAGGATGAATTATAAATTGACCTGTACCCTTAGAACAACACTGATATCTACTCCACCATATCAGATGGCTCCTACTAAACATGGTGAGCTATGGGTATAGCTGGAGGCCTTTTAGTGGAAGGGATTCATCCGACCTAGTTTTTCTCTATGGGTATTCACAATTGTGTTTGCAAGAGGGAGTATGGGATCTTGAGGCTTTGTTTTGACTACTGTCCCTGAAACCAGGTGACTATGAAGAACAAGTACCCACTCTTGAGGATTGACGACCTCTTTGACCAGATGAAGGATCACAGTGGTTCTCAATGATATTCCTCATATCAGTCTATCACCATCTCATATTTCCAGAGGAGGACTTGCAGAAGATGGCTATCTGGTGTCGTTACGGCCGGTAAAAGTTCTTGGTTTTTCCTTTAGGTGTAACCAACGCTCCAGAATTGTTCCTGGGACTCAGAAACCTGATATTATAGCCATACCTTGATTTCTTTGTCGTTTTCTTCATCGAAGACATTATGATCTACTCAACAACTGAGGAGGAACATGCCTACCATTTGCAGGTAGTACTGGACACACTTCGAGAACACCAACATTATGGTATGCTCGTGAAGTGCCTATTTTGGATTCAACAGGTTCACTTCATGGGACACATCATCTCAGAGGCTGGTGTTGTAATGGATCCAGCGAAGATTGGCGTGGTACATGAATGGGAGCCAACCAGAAGTGTGAAAAAGGTACAGAGTTTCTGGGGTTTGGCTGGAGACAATCGTAGGTTTGTTCCAAACATCCTTAGCATTGAAGCAGCACTATCAGCCTTGGAAATGAAGGGGAAACCCCTTGTGTGGTTGGTGAGATTCCAGCATAACATTCAAGAGCAGCTGCGGTGGCTGACTAGTGACACCATCTTGAGGAATCTAGAGGAGGGTGTAGGGTATGTAGTTTAGTGCGATGCATTAGGGACCACAATTGGTTGTGTCCTGATGCAGGAGCGAGCGGTAATCACATATGGTTATTGACAGCAGAGGCGGCATGAGTAGAACTACGCTACCCATGACCTAGAGTTAGTAGTAGTGGTATTTTCCTTGAAGATGTGGTGGAACTATCTGATGGGAGAGGGTTTTACTGTGTACAGTGATCACAAGAGTCTCAGGTGTATCTTCTATCAGAAGAACATGAACATGAAACATAGACATTGCATTGAGATCCTCCAGGACTATGACTTCGAGGTAGTCAACACTCATAGGAAGGGGAACATTGTTGCAAATGCGCTCACCAGGAGGACTAGTTTATAGTTGTTAGGAGAGGTGACAGAGCAGATGGATACTTTACAGATATCTTTTATTGATAGAGATGGAGCAGAATTTCTATAGTCTCTTACTGTCACTCCCCCACTTCTTCAGCGAGTCATTGAGGCACAACATGGGGACACTGATTGCGAGACATTATTTTCTCAGATATCAACAGGGCAGGAACCTGATTGATTTTCATAAGGTGGGGAGCTCATCCTCCACTTCAGAGGACGTACCTTGGTACTAGTGGCACTTCAGAAGGAAGAATTGAGGTAGTTCCCCACATCCCATCTTGCGGTAAATCCAAGAGTGGTGATAATGTACCTGGCCCATCGACGATAGCACTAGTGGCCAGGTATGAATATGGTAGTAGCAGAGTTTGTTTCATGGTGCGTCCCTTCTCATCCAGTGAAGGCAGAGCACCATATACCAGAAGGCTTGGTTTATCCTTTAGATGTCCTATAATGGAAGTTGGATGGGATATCCATGGACTTCATGATG
This sequence comes from Viscum album, assembly GCA_963277665.1. Classification (NCBI taxonomy): domain Eukaryota; kingdom Viridiplantae; phylum Streptophyta; class Magnoliopsida; order Santalales; family Viscaceae; genus Viscum; species Viscum album. The sequence continues at coordinate 557,990,358 of OY728147.1, read as the reverse complement.
GGTCTTCCTCGTACATCCTGGGTTCATGACTCGATTTGGGTGATCGTCGACCGACTCACCAAGTCGGACCACTTCCTAACGATTAGAGAGGAGGGTTCAGTAGAGAGCATGGGACTCCTCTTTGTGCAAGAGATTGTGTAAGTACACGGATTACATTCCTTTATTGTCTCTGATCATGAAACTTGATTTACTTCCTGGAAATGGAAGGGTTCACATGAAGCTTTCAGGAAACAAATTTATTTGAGCACATCCTTCCATCCTCAAACGGATGGTCAGACCGAACAGACCATTTAGACCCTCGGGGACATGCTCCCTCCAAGTGTCATCGACTTCCATCACAACTAGGAGGATCACATCCCTTTGATAAAGTTATCCTACTACAAAAACTGTCGCTCCACCATAGGGATGTCAGATTTCAAGACGGTGTACGAGCGACCTTGAAGATCACCATTTTTCTAGATTGACCCTATGGATTTAGCCCTAGTGGGACAATAGATGGTACAAGATATAAAAATGTAGGTGCGGATCATCCAGGAGTGGATGAAGACTGCAGAGAGCAGGCATAAGTCATATGCTGACAACAGATGGACACCTCTGGAGTTCGAGGATGGTGACCACATCTTTCTACGTGTCTCATCTCGATGTGGTCTATGGATATTTAGTCGAGGCGGAATGTTATCTCTGAGATTCATCAGTCCTTTCCAAGTCCTCAACAGAGTATGCGAGGTAGCTTACAACATAGCTCTTCCACCTCAGTTGCACTGAGTACACGACGTATTCTACGTATCTTAGATGAGGAGATACGTGCACGACCCTTCCAACATCATCGACTATAGAGATCTGTACATCGATGATTGGGTGACATTCACGGAGGTTCATGTAGAGATTGAGGATCTATAGGAGATGGTGCTACATGGATGGTCGATACCAATGTAGCACGTTTTTTGGTAGCACGAGAACCTTTAAAAGAGTGCATGAGAGTGGGCGGCTCAGATGCGTGCTCAGTACCCCCATTTGTTCCTTTAGTTCGAGTTGTAGCTTATGGGGATTTAAAGCCCCGAGGTGGGGTGAATTTAAAGACCCCTAAATTCTATGTAATTTTTTTTTCTTCTATGCATGGGATCATTACGAGTCTGGCAAAATTTAATGCAGTTGACTCTGAGGCCCGGTGTTCTCAGAATCAATTTATGAAGTTTTGTTCAGGTACGTTCAGTAAACATACGCGTGGGATTTTATATGTTTTGAACTGGTGCTCGAAACTAAAATTTGAGGGAACCATTTAACTCACAGATCCAATATTATCATAAAAAGATTTTCACCTCGATGGAGGATGATCGATGATAAATGTTAGTTTTTTTCTCATTATATAAATAATAATAAAATAATGTGTAAAACACATTATCTTATTTTAAGCATCCATGTTTGTGATTGATGCTTAAAACCTCCACATTGGAGTTGGAGGTGGAAACTCCACACCCTAACCTTCCATGAGAGTTTATGGTTGTGGGGCCCAACAGAATTTAACCCCATATGAGAGGATATGGTGTGGGGACCAAACGATACTAATCCCCCCAATTAATGAGAGGGTGGAAAATCTCCAAACTCACCTCATTAATGAGGGGGAGTACCTTGACCTCCTCTACCATTAATTGGTGCCACCATCCCCTTTTAATTAATTGTTCCCACACCCGTGGTTTAATTAAGGGGAGCCTTTGTAATTTAATTCTCCATATTGAATTACGTTCCAACATTAAAATAATATAAAATCTATTATTATTAGTTGGGTTGGAATTCTCTTTTGGTGGAGTTTGGAAGAAGGGAGAAATGCTCCCAACAACGAATAAAGAGCACGTCCTTCCAATGAATAATGGTGGAGGAAATTCTTCCTCAAATTCTTCCACAGTCTTCTACCCATAACACATATCGACCTACCCTCCGTAACATCATCAACGAACCGACGCAACACGGAATTTGGGACGTGCTGCGAACGTGAAAAATGATGGTATTCATCGTCTTCCTTCCGCAACTCCGGTAATGAGCAACGAATAAGAGGTAGGGGGTTTATTTCTTGTGGATATTGTACCTTTTTCATGCCTTCTTAAGAGGATAAAATTGGATATTTGCAAATGTATTAATGATAATATTTGTCTGATGATGAGCCAAATGATACCTCTTTAAATGCGGAGGCTGTGGGAAACCTAACATGGCCAGATATCCTCCATTATTTTATCTTTTCTTGTGAAGTTCTATGACATGGAGAATAGGTGACGGTGGCGAAGCCGGCAATGATGAAGGATGCTCTACCTGTGGCCTCTGCGAATCACGCCGCCCCCGTGGAACACCAAAGCTCCCGGCCCCTGTCGTGCCCTACCCGGCGCACTCGTGCCCTACCCAGTACCCTGCCGGCACCCCCGCAGCCTGCCTATTGCCCCTGCGTCCTGCCCAACCACTTCCATCTCCAACTACACAGCCTTGTGTCCTTCCTGGCACCCATCCAACGCCCTCGCGGCCCACCCGACGCCCTGCCAGTTCCCTCATGGCCTGCTAGGCCACTATCGTGCCCTACCCGGGACACCTGTGGCCTGCCCGACCCCTGCCAAACCCTACCTGGTGCAACTGTGACCTGCTCTGCATCCATCCCTCCTAAACGTGCCCCGCGCGCTCTGCCAGCGGCCTGCTCGCATGCCTCCTTACCATCCCGAACATCCGGGCCGAGTTTCCCAAGCATCACCCCTCGCAGCGCTGGCCAAACCGGCCCAAACCTTCAGGTCGAGTGGCCTATGTGGTGACCTCCGGGCCAAAATGCCCAAATAGTCCGTTGGGCTGGGGCCAACGGACCTAGAAAAACATAGTGGGCTGACCTGCCCAACGGGCCAAGTGAGACCCAGCAGGTCTGACCAGGTCGACCCAGACTAGGTTGTCCTAGATTGGGTTGGTCCTAGTCGGTCCGACCGAGTCTGACCAGACTTGGACCCACTACTGTCCCTTTTACCTTCATGGGAAATATCATTTTAATTGGACATCTGTTAGATGAAAAGTCAGTGGTATCGGTATTCATGGAGCGAATCCATCCCTTTGAGAAAAACCGACTAGAGTTTGGGGTATAATTGAGATACGGCTAGGTTGGATCGTACATGAATCCAACCAGGCCCCGAGACAAAAAAGCTAATAACTAACAGACCGAGCGTCTGATTGAGACATCGAATGTTAATTTGAGACCCATATGACGTGGAAGACCTTTGAGATACATCTTCATAAAACTTTGTGACAGTTTTTATATCGACCAGTTTCTCATGGAGTGGATCCTTCCAGAGGCGAGCAGACAGAGTATGAGGAACTAGTATATGGCTGAGACTTGATGAATGCATGAGTGATTCGACTAAGATTGACATGACTAGCCCAGTGGGGAGCGCCTATCTGTGACACAAAAAATCCACGTTTTGGGTGTGCATCTGTGTGAGCGTGGAAGACCCACGATACTTGACGGGTGGAGTACCTTAGCAGGCTACGAGGGGGAGCGCTCCTGTTTCAGCGCATCAGACCCACTGTGGGGAGCGCCTTAAGTGACAAGGTATACGCATGGTACTCGACAGGAGGAGTACCTCAACAGTCCATGGATAGTGGGAAGTACCAATGTGTGGTGCAGTTTTCCCACTATACTCGATAGAGGAGGAGTATTCCACCAGCCATGGTTTCGATAATAAAATCGTAGTTTGAGCTGAGTCAATTACTTTTTTTTCCTCATGATTGAGATGGGTTATTAGATAACGTAAGTATATGTATGGGAATATACCTAAGTAATGTTTATCCATTGATTTCAAACTTTGTGGTTTATCGTTGTTTGAATTTGTTAGACATTGAGGGTCACAGGTTCTCTACTGAGAATCATTATACTCACCCCTGCATGGTCTATGCACGCACCTCGTTGTGTTGGTTTCCGACGATGGATAGTGCTGACTGAGACAGAGAGTTGTAGGAATGGACGGTACCCATAGGTGGAACACTTGGTGTGATGGTACATGGAGGAGACAGTCGTACGGGAGAGTTGAAGAGGCAATCTGTACCTACCCTTCAGGTACGAACCCTGGAGGACGACCAAGTAGCTTCTTTACTTTTATAAGGTTGTACTTGATTTCATTTGTACGTGTACATTCCTATTGGGATTGTATTTCGAGTGCCTTTAACAGTCCATCACTTCTTTTGTATAAAGTTTTACATAGTGTTTTGCTTCCAGATGTGTACATGGATGTGTTTGTTTACAGTTATAAAGGAAATTCCTTCCCTGTTTAGGGATTTATGATTTTGGTGCTAGTCCTCAGCCCCTAGCCTATGGAATACGGGCTTGGGGTAGTCACGATACAGGCCTTGAGGGACGGGTCATGACATATCATGTAATAACTGTAAATAAATTAATTATGGGTCAAAATAATCTTTGAAACCCTTCAAAAAAATATGGAAAATTTTGAATTTAAAAATTTGATGTCAATGTAAAATAATAATAATCATATACTAAATTCAATAATTTAGACATGAATAATGATGAGAATTCATGATCAAGGATGGATCATAATGAATCCCCATTGTTTTCAAAATTAAAAGATAAAGAGATTATTGTAACAAGTAGAAATAAAATCTTGGTGTAATATAGTTCTCATTTGGCCACCATTTAACAAAATCAAATTTTATAATATATTTTTGTGAAAATAGAAAACTGTGTAAATAACAATGAATTATTTATTGATATAGAAGATAATATAAACAAAGATGGATTTAATTTAGAGGATGTATCAGAATGTGATGAAATATATAGTCTAAGTGGTTCATAGTGATACATGAATTTAAGAAGCATACTCTCCAATTTCATTGAGGTCGGTATTACATCATCATCCCCAAGAACCCTCAGTCTATTAAATAATATTATTTACACAAAAACCATATTCGATAATATATTACTAATCATCATCAATTTCGTGTAATTATTTTACTATTGATGTACTATATGAAACACATCCATGCTCAATACTAGGCCACTTATCAACTCCCAACACAATGGTGATGATTTTAAATAAATAAAACAAATGAATGACCAAGCATTTGCCCAATCATCACTAAAACACACTTGAAATCGACATTTTTATGAAACCAAAGGGAATATGGATAGTTTAATGTTTTTGAATGAAATCTACAAAAGTGTTTATATATAATACCCTAAATGGAATTTCAATATATGAAATAAATCAAACGCTTTTGAACTAATATGGAGTACGCAATGTGAGTATCTTTCCAGATTTAAAAATCAAAGGAAAAAAGTTAAAGATTAGGGATGATAGTTTAGATGGGTCTGAGAAACAAAAAAACAACTAAGATGAAGTAATCTATGTTCTACATATAATTTATTTATTTGAATTATTTAGACATTAAAAATAATTATATTATGATTCCTTATTTTAAGGGTTCACAAAATATTCAAAAAACATTTATAATATTTATATTATTTGTATAATTGTTTTTGAAAAAATATAATCTAAAAAATGAATTTCTTTTTTTCATCATAAAAATAAAATTATATGATTGGGGACACTGTAAATCCATTATTTGATAGAATTATTTAAAAAAACCAGAAATTGGGATTATTTTTAATGTAAAATGATTCATTAATTTTATATTCTAATTAATGAATATATTTTTAAATATTCAGTCATTTTTTCTCCTATAAAATGCATATATATATCACAAATTTACGTTTCAAAAATCGAAAACAAAAATGTCGAGAAATTGTAATTTTAATAAATTTAATTAGTTCAAAAAAATCATACATCCAACATAATTTAATTTTAAAAATAGTTGTTTCCATTTAAATTAAAAGACTAAATTATTAACAAAAAACAATTTTATTTTTCACTATAGGTATCACCATCCCCACTAAATAATTTTCCTAAAATTCCAAAATCAAATTAAAAATATCATTTCCAGAAGTTAAAATTGTATTGTTTTCGATTTCAAGAAATTATTGAAGTATCAAATAATTTCATATAATTATTTATTTAAAAATCATATATATATCGAAAAAATATAAACATTTTGAGAAATAAAATAAATAGAACATTCAATAATTTTTTATTACTAATTTTAATGTTGAAATTAATTTTCTATTGTATCTTATAGTTATGCAAATGGAAGTTATTGTTTAATTTTATCAATTTCATGTTTAAATAATAAAATTTTAACTACCATATCATTATTTATTTAAATTCAAATATTTTTTTATCAGTTATAAAACTATATTTTTTATTTTTTGCTTATGTAAACATAATTACTAAAATCATTAATTTTAAACAATTATATATATTTTTTAATCCCAGTCATATAAAATAATATATTATGTTGATCTATTTCCTATTCTAACATTATTGAAAATATCATTATAGTCATTTTATAGAAATCTTTAATTTTATTACTCCCACTATTTATAAAATAATTTTAGTCATTGTTTTAAATATAATTATTTTACATTAAATTTGAAGCATTAACTTATTAATAAAATATAACAGAAAACATTCATTTTTATATGATTATAGTATATAACATATCTTCTAGGATTTTCAATATGGAATATTGGATTCACTTTTACCATTGTTAGAATCCAAATATATTACTAGTAATAATTCATAATTATAAATTTATGATTAATAGTATGATTCATAAATATCTAAATTAATAAGAAAACAAACAATCAACAATATAATCATTAATGTAAAACAAATAAGTAATATAATTAATAAATAAGAATATAATTATACTATTGTCATATAAGGTAACAACAATATAAAATACAGACATAGAACATGGTCTGGTATGACATCACCACACCCACCCTGCAACATCTCAATCTCATTACCCATTATCATCACTTTTCATGGACTTTATATACATATTATATTCTATATAAAAACCTATTCATGGATAAATTGAAACCATTGACTTCATTCCATACCCACATAAATCCTTCACCACTACAGTATAAATATTTTTTTAATATACTAATGCATTTAAATAAATATGCACAATTAATTTTCATTTATCAATATTTATTATAATTTTATTATATACAATATCTAATGATAATGACATAATTATGAAAATGCATTTATATGTGATCAATTTTTATAATATTGATACACGCATACACCAACATATATACACATAATTTAGCACACTCGTAAAACAATTAATATTTCTCACATACAAACAAACAAAAATATTTCCATATATTTATTTATTTTAACATATAATAATATATTTATATATAATTTTTTATTTTATATAAAATAAATTAAAAATATTTATTTCTATATGGTTCATTGGTTTAAAATAATTTTTTTTGTAAATATGATTATATATTTAATTTTTAAATTAATTTATTATATGTACATATTTGATTATAAATATGACTATAATATGAAAAATGTTGAAATAAAAACACTATAATATCCACATAAAATAATTCTTTGAAAGAAATTGAGTTCAAAAATATGTAATGGAAGTCCCCCTAAAACGTGGATTAAATTCTATTTAATGTTACAAATATTAGGGTACCCCAAGAAAGTACAAATCTTCATGGTCTTCTCAGCCTAAATTGGCATCGATACAATTTTTCATTGGACTACCTATTATTTTTTTGTATATATTTTACCTAGAATATATTTGATATTTTGTTGAGGCCGAATGTACACACAAATAAAATTTCATCAATCTTTGATGTTCAAGTCCTATTTCTGACATATCATCGATAATTCATAAATTTTTTGAATTTCACCAAGAAATTTTTATTAAAATAAAATTAATAAGTAATAATCATTAAATTGTAAGTTAATATCAATTTATAATTATTTACTATGAAATTTTTATTACCAAATATTTTATATATTATGTGTAAAATAATGTTAAATAAAAAATATAGTCTGTTTATGAAATAGTATATATATATATATATATATATTAATATATGGAATTTAATTTTTTATAAATATTTTTATGATATTAAAATTTTACATGTTCTAAAATTTTAAGGAAAAATTACATTTTTTATAAAAATTTAAAAAGGGCCAATAATGTTGTCTTTTTATCACTAAATGAAATCACAGATAATTAGATGTTTTTACCATTGTATTATTTGTGCTGATCAAGAATTATTCATTGTTAATTTTTTTCTATCATTGAATAAGAGTAATAAAAAATATACTAAAATAACTAGAATTTTTAATAATTGGCACAACATTTTTAATGTCGTCAAATGTTAACTGAAACATCCTCAAATCTCATCATTATGACTGTCTGAATGTATATAGTCAAGTTCCCCTACTGTCATATACCTATATCAATTCCAATGTTTTGGGTAATACCCTTAAAGGTTAATTAATATTTGATATCTATTATGATGTAGAGTATTTATTTTACATTATTAATATAATAAAAAATATATATCATTGGTTTTTAGTGAGTGGTAACCAATGGTTTTATCTGTCATGTTCCATTGGAACTAGAGCAGGCTCATGTCTCACAAGAAAAAAATATTAATCATAGTATTTTATAGAGATTTTCAAAGAAATTGTATGTCATGGGGAAGAGTGTCACAACAGACCGCATGGCATGGCCAATTGGAACATAACCTAAAATCATGTTGTTGTCATTGTTGTGGGTGAGTGGTACATAGCCACTTGATTCCACATCTACGTGATACTGAGTTTAATTCATGATGGAGACCTATATTGTTAATTCAGTATTTGGGTTGTGACGGTAATAGAATAAAATTTTATAATACACTTCTTTTCATATGAGAATAATTTTTTCAATAACCTATAATAAATATATGGCATTCCTCCTTTTTTATCACATTAACATTCATTACAAAATACAAAACTGAGGATCTTTAAGGATTAGTGTCATGGAAACCAGGAACTTAATACAAGAAAACATAAAACATTTTTCTTAAACACTTGAAATGCTTCTCCTTATGATCATCCTAGGTTCATTACTGCATCTCATATCATGGGGACATACATCAAAAGAAAGGGTGAGCAGAATGCCTAGTATGGGAAACAAGGGGAAACATTTAACATGTGATCTTGAGATACATCAATAAAGTCATCAAAAAGAAAATTAAGGCACGAGAAAAAAATAATGAGTTATATCATAATAAAAATAACATGTTTCATAACATGATGATATGACTACAAAATTAAACTTATAAAATCATTTCTATTTCACCAATTTCCATCCCCAAGGCATCATTAAAAAATTACCATGGATATTCACCAAAGTATCGTTAAAATGGTTATCTCTAGAGATTAAGTCTTTAACCAATGCATTGGAGCACTATCAGGGCGCACCCTTAATTTGTATTTATTATCATATGAGACATATATATCATCATCAATTATTTTATAAATAACCCATATAGAATAAAATAAATGGGTTTCATTTCAAAGTCATAAAATTTTAAAAAATTTCATTAAAGACGTGATCTTTATGTCACTTTAAACCCACCAAAAATTAAAGCAGGACTCATGTATGTAATTACTAGAATTTAAAATAGAACATTTTGATAGATATATTAATACCCCTGTATAATTAATTTTTTTGAGTATTCAATTAATAAAATAAAATAATTTGATAAAAAGAGATAGACATTTTGAGACAAAAATTCAGCATCATAACGACTATGTTGCAGGGTTTTAGAAAACATTGAAAAGAGAGAGGAAATGGGTCACCCACTCATAAATGATACATAAAATAGTATAGGGGATGAATATAAAGGATATATTAACATGGTAATGAAATTTTAAGGACATGCTATATGAAATGAAAAACATGAAGGAAGATGAAAATAATATTTCTCATATGAAAATTCGGCAGCCTAACGACTTCACTTAAACTTAAAAAAAATGAATTAAAGAGATCAAATAGGGTCTCTCATAATATGAATATAATTGATCAGTATGATAGATATATATATATCATACACCAAAAAAGTAACATGAATGACTTGACATGAAAATCGAACTTGAAAATGAGATGGCTGAAAGAATCCCTTCAAAATTCGGAAGCCTAACGACGCTGCATAAACATTTTTTAAAAAAATTGCTGATAGAAATAGGGGTATCTAATAATATGAACATGAAAAAGGATATTATAATTAATATAAAATAACATCCCCAACATAAGAACATTTAGAAAAAAATAAATGACATAAAATAGAGTACTTGAAAAGAAAGAGAGAGTTAGGATCCCTTACCTTAAAACGTAACTCTTAAAAATAAATGGTTTAGACCTTGAGGTCTTGTGGAACCAATGGGAATACTATTTGGGAGGTAAGGAGACCATAAATATGTTGAGGATAATTCTTGAATAGAAAGTATGAGAGAATTTCTTGGTATTTAAAGGGGAAGTGAGGGGACAAGGCATTAATGGTCAAGGGACACCTCGTTGGTGGTATTGGAAAAACCATGGGCTTTCCCATGGTATTTCCTAAGGTGTTAGGCCACATGGGACCCCTAATACAATAATTCATCCCCTTTAGTCGAACATCCCATAAAATATCTCATGACATCATCATGATGCAGTCATGATGTCATTAAAATTCCGAAACCCTAAAACTGTAGTTTTACTATTCATTGAAAATTCATTTTTTTCAGAAAAAATTCCGAAATTCACTATAACATAATATTGATTATATGAATTAAAAAATGAACACCATTTTATAGAAATAATTTTCAAAATATTTTATATTTAAAAAAAACACTATTCACACGAAAAAACTAATACTTAACAAATAATTTCTAAAACTGTTATTTACCTATTTTATTGAATCACATTACATAATCAAAAGAGAGTGTATATTTATGGATCCATCAATGATATAAGTTTTTGGATGTTTTATAAGACCATCCACTATTACTGATATTTGTAGTTATTATATAATGGTTAGATATTATTCACGATTGATAGTTAATTTCCCACATTTGTCAAATCTAATCAACATGTTAACTCGTAATGGATCTAAGATCCACTAGAAAGATGAATCAGAATAAATTTTCGAAGATATTATTAGAATGTTACTGCAAATATTAATTAATAAATTACCATATAGGGTATAATGATTTTGGATATATAGTGATGCATCAAATAATAGATTGGTATGTGTTCATATGAACAATTATATGGTGTTAACATATTCATCACCACACCCACCCTGAGATGTTGCAGGGTGGGTGTGGTGATTTCATACCAGACCATGTTCTATGTTTGTATTTTATTTTGTTGTTACCTTATATGACAATAGTATAATTATATTCTTATTTATAGTGTAGTGGTGAAGGATTTATGTGGGTATGGAACTAAGTCAATGGTTTCAATTTATCCATGAATAGGTTTTTATATAGAATATAATATGTATATAAAGACCATGAAAAGTGATGATAAAGGGTAATGAGATTGAGATGTTGCAGGGTGGGTGTGGTGATGTCATAGCAGACCATGTTCTATGTCTGTATTTTATTTTTTTGTTACCTTATATGACAATAGTATAATTATATTCTAGTTGTCATGCATATAATCAAAATAGAGTGTATATTTATGGATCCATCAATGATATAAGTTTTTGGACGTTTTATAAGACCAACCACTATTACTGATATCTGTAGTTATTATATAATGGTCAGATATTATTCACGATTGATATTTAATTTCCCATATTTGTCAAATCTAATCAACATGTTAACTCGTAATGGATCTAAGATCCACTAGAAAGATGAATCAGAATAAATTTTCAAAGATATTATTAGAATGTTACTGCAAATATTAATTAATAAATTACCATATAGGGTATAATGATTTTGGATATATAGTGATTCATCAAATAATAGATTGGTATGTGTTCATATGAACAATTATATGGTGTTAACATATGCATCATTAAAATAGAATGTTCCTGAGAAAAATTACCCAACTATTGGTTTGGTGTTAGATGTGGTAAATAATGAAATAATATATCTATAAATTGTCTTTATTTTGAAAGGTATCATATATATAATTTCTATGAACATTTGATGAACATATTCAAACTAAAATATTTTAATATGAACTAGAAAAAAATGTTGTAGATGGTTAATGATTATGGATTATCAATACGTTAACATCCTGGTAAAGCCAAAAATGTGGTAGATAATTTCAGTTAAAAGAATAATGGTAGAATATATGTGATGAATATCACAAAATTAATTTATATATAGATTCTAAGCAATGATTTTATGAATAATGATGTATGGGGATAAATATTATCTTTCATGAATGGGTGTTAAACCATCTATTCATGTGAATATTAACAGGTAGATAATGAATATGGGGAACTTTAGAAGAAGGTTATAAATGTTCATTAATTAGAACATGACTATGATAGAATGATATGGTTTAAGAACCACGTATATGATTAATACATACCATATTTGAAGAAGTATTTATTGGATGTGTCTCATATTTATTCATTCATTATTTTTATTGGAATGAAAAACATGTATTCCAATATAAAAGAGTATTTCTGGTGGGGTAGTACATGAGAGATGTGGCAGAGTATGTATCTCGTATCTTTTTATGTCTAAAATTAATGGTAATGTTAAATATGTTTATGGGGTCATTATAAAAATTAACCATACCAGAATGAAATGGGAAAAATCACCGTGGTTTAGATCAACTTATTCTTCTTGTTTTTTTCATATGAAAAATAGATCTCATTAGAAAATAACTTCTAACCTTATATTGACCTATAATGAAAATTTTTTATAAATACAACATTTTGGGATGATGTTTAATAAAGATAGATATTTAGACCTTATCTAGACATTTTAAAAACAATGAATTTCAGAGACATTCCACATCACGTCGTGGAAGCTCTGAGTTGATAGAAAAGTAATGTTCATAATTATTGGTGAGATCATCCGCTCAACATTAGTGGATTTTTTTATATGAATTTCTATATATAATAGTGTAGTGATTTTAAAGAAGAAACAAATTTTGATCCTCATGTATATATGCCACTTTGAGATTCGTGATTGAGTAGGTAGAAACGCATAACACGTGATGAATCCATAGATCCTCTCATATGCTCGTGATTTATTTCATGTATTTCTCCAAAGAAAGTGCATTCCCAAACCATCTCATGTACTAAATTTACAGATTATAAAACTAGATCATTAAAATTCAAATTAATAACAATCAGTAATAATTTTGGATTATATAGATAATGTGTCATGTAATAAGACTAGTCAAATGAATAAAGTTATCTAATGGAATAATAAATTCAATGATGATACCTAGGATCAGAAGGATGTAATTAACTAGATATTAAATCATTTTTTAATGTCAACATTAAATAATTTATATGCCGAAAATAAATTTTGGTGTCGGTAATACATAACACCATGATATATTTTTATATATGTCTATTCAGATAAAGATAATTTCTTTCGATAACATGTAATACATGAATCCCTATTTCTAAATAAACTATGCTATAATATATCTTTAGAAAAAATTAATCATATTAATGGGTAAAAATAGTACTAAATATATTATGAAACATAAACGGTTTAATGATATAAAAAATAAATTCATTTCATATTAATGGTTTATAAATGAATATCAAATTATTTAAAAGTAAAACCAATATCAATAAGAAACATTTTTAATGGCTGAAATTTGACTTCATGTTTAAAAATTTAATTAATCACTATTTTTAAATGGTTTTTTAAATATTTATTTATTATATTTTGAAAAAAATATCTAAACATTCTTATAATTTTTTTTAATTATGTAAAATAAAATCATATGTTATGTTTGAAGTGGATTTTTCAAAATAATACTTTTATTATGTTTTTCATAATTATTTTAAAATTAATTTATATAAATTATTGAAATATAATCATAAAAAATGTATTCCATATTTTGAATGAGGAGTAATTTTTTAATACATGCTCCCCTTTATTATTTTTTCTATATGAATAGAGAAAAAGTAAATTATTGTCTCCTTGGTGAGTGTAATGATGGTAAAGTGGGGTTAAAAAAATGGATAAGAATATAAAATTAATCACAACCTATCTCATTTCCTATTGATTTATTTTTTAACATCCATGTTCACAGAAGTCTCTAATATATGTCCACTTCACTTTATATTACTTTCAATATGACCATTATGTTAAAATTTTCAAATAATAATTACAAATTGTCTCTCTCTTGACTTCAATATCTATACAATTTTAGTATAATTTTAAAATATGGATATGTACATTTATAATTATTTATTTAGATGATATTTTTTTAATTGTTATTATTATTTAGATATTGAGTAATTACCTAAAACATGTATGAAACTACAAAAAAAATTATAAAATTAATAATAAAATAAAATAAATCATTATAAGTGTATTAAATGTAATAAAATTTATGTTAATTATTTTATTCCACAAAATTTGTAGATACGCATTACATATTACGGTTTTTAGATAATATTATATTCAATCCCATCATTTTTTTGCTTCACTTAAATTTAATTATAATGAATAGTTCCAAATTTGAAATTAATGTTTTTATAAAATGAACAATATATTATTCAGTGATTGAAATATAATAAAAATAATTAAGATGAAATACTTCAACGAATACAGTTGAATATTTCTATTATTATCTATTTCTGATTAACTATTTTATTTTTGGTATCATTTGTAATGAATTAAGATTGAAATAGTTTTTACTGTGGTTAATTGAAAGTATTATTAATAATAAAGTTCATAAAAAATATAACAATTGAAATTACAAAAAATCCTAAATATTGTTTTATGATTATATTTATATCAGATACTATTTATATATAAATTGATTTCTATTTGTAATAATTTTTATTGGAAATTTTGTTAATATTTTTTTTGTAAATTAATAAATACCAATTGGGTCATCTCCCTCAATTATTAAAGGAATCTCATATATTCTTATAGATACGTCACATAAAGCCTTATAGATAAAAAATATAAAAAACACAAATCTAAGATTTCATATTAACATTCAATAGGTCCTTGTCTCCTAAAAATACATTCTCAATAGTTCCTAAGAGGAGGTCCAAATGAGTTCCTTAAATGAAAAATTGATTACCTTAACCCTCAAATAATTCTTAATCCTTCTTTCACCACATCTTTATATTTTATACATACCATGAAATTTTTAATTTTTAATTTTATATACACTTAAATAATATTATTCTAATGAAGAAACTATTATCCAACCTATTTCCTAACATATGTGATAAAAATATATTACTTCTCCATATATATGACTTACCATATACACAAAGGGATGCAATTTATTTTTATCCCCAATATTTATGGATTATTTTTATTATGAGATTAATGTTTACAAATGATAATTATGAAATAATTTTTCTTATGAAATTTTAATTCTTATTTACATACTATCCAACCAATCCTTTAAAAAATAACAGTGTCACTTGTCCGTAGGTGTTGACTACCAACGTAAAGAATTGATGTCATAACTCTTTAATTTTCACATTAAATTGAATGTGATAAGAATAAATTTTAGGAATATATATGATTTATATAATACTATAAGGATTCCATGGATGCAAATTAATATTTAAATTTATTTCATTCCATCCATCATAATATCAATATTGATTTCAGGAGTATGTTTGAGCAAACCTATCCATGAATATTATAATATTATATCCTACATTTTTAATATTTGGTTATATCGTATTTTTTATTTAATGAATATAAATGATATAAAAAACATTAATCAGATTTTGGATATTATTAAACTATGATTAATGTCTAATTAATGAATCTTCTGAAATGAAATTCCCCTAATGAATGAAATAGATAACATCAAAATGTTTCCTAAGGTATAATTAATTAATGGGGTTTTAAATATGAAATGTGTATTATATTTTATATTATATGTATCTAAATTAATATATAATACAATTATAAAAACATTAATTATATTATATAGAATGTTCATTGGATGAAATTCAATCTCGAGGTAAGATTTTTTTTTGGGAGCTAATTGTTTATAAGAATTGTTTATGATTATGTATCAAATGATGAAATATTATGATGTACCCATAAATAATTTCAATAAAAATCATTCTTTTTTAGTAATTTCTTGTGAATACAATCTTTCCCTTCATTTTGCTCCCTTTATTTACTGACGGAAAAATTAAAACATTTTAAGTAAAAATCAACTTTTTTCTGTCTTTATTTGTGAATCCTTTTATTTTCCATATCCATGTTTACAAAAAAAATATTAATTTAATTAATATTAACCATTGACTGTTCATATTCATTTTTAAAAATGAATGCATTTTTAAAAAATTCATTAAAAGGAATCATCATATAATTTTTGGAACATATTAATTTTTTTATTTTTTTGAAATGTTTGAAAGGAATTATTTCATTTTACATATATGGAATGAATGAAATTTCACATGATAATGATAGTTTTATGTTTTGATTTTCACAGTAAATGATTCAATTTTTATTTATGAATTATATTTTTTATTAGTATTGATATAATTTTTATATTTTACTTATGTCACTTCAATGTAAAATCATTTTACACCATAAAATGTCATAAATAATCTATTATTTCATTTTTTGATCATTGATGTCATATATGGATGTTACGTAATTTTTAATAGGGATATAATCCCATGATAAAATATATATTCATTCCTAAAATGGATAATATTTTTGATAATAATATATTTATAAACCCATCAAATTTTCATGTGTTATAGTATGATTAAATATTTATGAATCCATTTTAGTTTTACCTGATTATACTATTAGGAAATGTATATGAAAAATGTTTTATTTTCATGGGTTATTGTTTTAGGAATATTTTATTTACTTGTGGAAAAAATCTATATGAATATTATTTTCTGATGTGTGGGTTGAGAAATTGTTGTCCCATAACATGTTTTTGTAAAACAACATCTCATGAGATAAAAATACAAGATTAAATAGTGAACCATGTTCGGTAATGAAATCATTCAATTATGGTAGTCTTGGAAATGAACCTGGGCCACATTTGTGGTATGTGAAGTGTTCACAATAAAATATCATAGTATTTTAAAAGATCCTTAAATACCATGGAAAATATTTTATAGTCTTATTTGTATCCTAATAATTTAAGAATTATTCCAATGTTATTATCTCATGACTAATGTTCTTTTATTTTTTTATAACTCATGTCTTATAAATTATCATGGTTTAATCCATGAATCAATATTATGATCTATGATATGTTGGGGATAGTTTGAAGATGTTATAATCATGTTATCATGCTTGTATAAAATTTTATGTTTAATTAATCATTGATATCTCTTCTTCTTGACCCTTACCATGTTTCAGGTCCCACCCTTTCATTTGTTTATAATCCCCAGGTGATGAAGAACAGTATTATTTATCAAATGTCTTGTATGGGTTCTTGTTATGATAGAAATAGTTTGACTTCATAAAAATAAGTTATAAATAAGTTTGTTAGGTGTCCTTATTTCCTAATATATTACACCTATACAATTCTGTTTTAGATCATTTTGTTAGCTAATGAATATTTATCTAATAAGATGTAATATATATATTTGAAACATATTTGTTGTTATAGTGATTCTTGTGATGATTTTGATGATAATATATACAAGTGTTGACAAGAACATAATAAATAACTAATGACACATAGAAAATGAGGAATTCATGATGCAACATTGTGCCTTTGGGCTATGAAACAGACTTCATCCAACCAGGCCTTCAGATTACTCATTTTAAGAAAAATGGCTTGTTGGATGAGTTATTCCTAGGGGCTATGAAATTTCAATTAATCATTTTGGTGTGTGTTGTTTTGTGTTATATCCCCATGAACATAATAATTACTTTAATAAATATGAAAAATTATAATTAATAATCAACACTATAATTAATAATAAATTATATGATAACTATAATTAGTCATTATTATTAATAGTTAATAATTTATCCAATATTAATAATTAATATTATATTAAATTAAATGATATTTTTGAAATTTATTTTTTTGTTAATATTTAAATAAATGATCATAATTAATAACAATATCTACATTTATAATTTATATTATCTTTAACTATAATTTATTAATATAATAAATAATTAAATAATAATATAAATTTTTGTTTATTATTTAACAATAAATTTTATATAATTAATTACAATTTTAATATTATAAGTTATTATTCTTAATAATTAATTAATTATTAATAATAATTTTTTTTCAATAACTACATATTTTACTAATTAATTATTTTTTTTAGTTTTTATATTAATTATTTAATTATTAATTGCCTTTTAAATTACAAATCATTATTATTATATTAATTATTATAAAATATAATAGTTATCTTAAGTAGTTATATGGGACTAATAATTATATTATTAACCATGTATTATTATTAACAATATATTAGTATTCTAGTATTAACAAAAGTAGAACCTAGATACCACATTGAAAATAATTAAAGGATTTCCAATACCATTTCCATATTAGATTGTTATGTGAAAGGTTTTTTAATTAAATTTTCCAACAATAGAAATTCAAGTAATTCCACATAATATAATCATGTATTAATCATTCTTTAAAATTTGGTTTCCCAATATACTAGTACCTCTTTCGTGTATCAAATTATCAATTTTGTTATATATTTGTAATGTTTCGTATTTTAGAATGTTTAAAAAATTCTATTTTTTTTAACATTTATATTGGGAAAAAAATATGTTATTTTGTACCCAATATGATGAGGTAGATTGTTTTAAAGACTTTTATAGTAATAATAATTCTTAAAAATGAATATCTAAATATTCTATTTAGTTAAAAAAATATCTATAATACCTTTTCATTTTTGGAAAACTATTATTATTTGGTCATTACATTATTGTTTTTTAAAATAGTAGAAATAAATTAGTTATAATAATAGAAAATATTGTTTTTAGAAAATCATTTTTAGGGTCATGGTAATGAAGGAAAATACTGAAAATATGATAATTAGAAATTTTTGACAATAAATTACATATTAATAAATTTTTCCCTTTTAACCTAGAATCAAATGTCCATCATTTATAATTCACAAAAAAATTTCATTATATTAATTATATCCATGGATAGTAAAATAAATAATAATGTTAGGATGTAAAAGAAATAATGAAATTTAATTACTTTCAATCATAATACATGTAATTTATCTTGAATATGTATATAATAATGTTCTTTTTTATACAACTAAAACTAATGTCACATTTATTTTGTATAAAATTGTATTTCGGTTAATTAAATATCAATCATAATGATCTATTTAACAATGTACGATCTTTATCTCATCAATATATTCTAATTATATTGAACTATTTCCGGACATAGTACAATGATGATTTATAATGAATAATAAAATGCACACCAAGATCATGAAGGTTATTGAAGAAGGGAAAAAATATAAAAATTTATCTATGATTATCAAGTAGACTGCTTTTACATCAAAATATGATTCCACTTGTTTTAGGTTGAGAAAATATAAATAAAGAGTTCATTACTTTTCACATTTGATATAGTCTATTCAGGTACTTGAATTCTATATTAATAATGATCAATAGAAAGAAGCATCCAAAAAATTTCCTCCTACGTTTTATATCATCCATGTGAATATATCAATGCTAGGGAGTCAATCCCATATATCAATTATTTTATAGACCCTTCATATTAAATCATAAAGATAAATGAGGGTGAAAGAGACATTACATTGTAATTTTTTATACGAGGAATAATTTACATGAATTTCATGACCCATTCCAACTAAATCCCCTACTAAAGAAACTATGATGTCAGGAGTGATACTCGATGCAGTCCACTGATATTCCATGAATTAATGGCTGTCATCAAGGTTATAATAACAAATAATTAGCTATATTACTCTTATAATCATGAGAATGATAAATATTAACCACTATTTAATTTAAATTTATATATATATGTATATATATTATTCCATAAAATAAAAATAATGAATTTAATATCATACATAAAAATAATGAAAATATATTCAAATAAATACCATGGATGAAATGCCTATGACATAATAACCAACTCTATAATTAATTCAAAACCGCGAGCTAGTAAAATCCATATCAGTCAATGAATCTATCATGAAACTTTTCATAAATAGGGTACAGTGGATATGGGTGAGCATAAAAGTATACATAATAGTCCCATCCTAGTAAAATATCATCCATATAATGACAAATCATACTAATGGATTAGTGAGTGAACCAAAAGACTACATTTTACCAATCTCATGGTTTTCTACAACCGAAAATCTCTAAGGATCTCTCACAAAATCTATATTATTATAATAATATGTTAGCCTAGAAAATTCTTAAATACAACACTTTACACATTCTACCACACTAATCTAGTCAACGAACTCTCCAAATGAAATACAATGTTATTCTCCCATACATTTTATATCTATATATTGCAACCCAATAGCACATCAAAAAAATTCATGACTATTTTTGAATGCTCCATATTGAAGGATTTAGGGCACAACTAATGATGTTGGGGCCAATCCTGGTAATTTATAGTTTATAAAATCTGTGGGTTTCACAATATAATTTTATAAAATAAAAATCATGGAATCAATGATATTGGATCATCATATGTAATTAACAAATAATTTATTAATTAAATTTTTACCTTGCATTGATATTCGTTCATCATTGATGAATCAGATGAAACTATCATATCATTATATAATTACATCGTCAGATTCATGGGTAGTATTTCTATAGTATTTTTCCACATGTACAACAAAAAACTCCAAACCTCATAATAGAAATCCCCGTGTTCCAAAACTGAAATATTCTAATTCTTTAATTCTACATAAATTATCCCAAAAGTAATCTCTTTTATATAGAAGAATTCATTTTCCTCTCTCTATAATTTTTGGTGGGTTGTTCTCAAGGATCACATTCAATTGATGCAACCATTCTAGTAGTGTATATCTTTTATAATTGAGAAGAGTTATGCAGAATTAATTATGAATAAAAATTTTATGGATGCAAATGATATAATAAGGTTTTAATAGATATAAGGTTAGATAATTATAATTTTACAAGATCCCTTATGGTTATGCTAGATATATAAGAACCCCATGTCTAAATAATATTATTATTATTATTATTCGTTCATTAACATGCAAAAATATAAAAAAAAATATACATATAATTACATAAATATATAATCTAATATTTATTCAAATAATAATTAATATATCATTTTCACTAATGCATAAAATTTGACAAATAATGCATATTTATATTCATAAAACAAAGAATAATGATAAATAAATAACATATATAAATCTGACAGATGGATAATAATATTGTTAAAATCCATCATGATATTATTAAATTTTATTAATTGGGTACTACCACAATGGAATGAATATTAATTTAAAAAAATTCATCCTAAGCTAATTTAAAATGAACTATGTCTTTAGTGATAAACATATTTGATAACCACTAACATTAAAATTTATTTACATTGAATTTTAAATAAGTATTACTATGTTTTTAAATTAATTTAATTTTAATAATAATAGTTTAATATCAATATAAAACATGTAATTCTACATATCGAGGTACATGGAACTTATATTGTTTTTCATTCTTAAGGCCATTCGAATTGTTTTATCTTATAACTTATTTGTATCAGTAAATTTCATTATGTTTTTATTTTATTATTTTTCCATATGTAATATAAAACCAAGGTTCTTATAATTACATGTGATATATATAAATAAGTAATAATTTGTATATTTTGTCATCTCAAGAACCATCTTAGGATCATCTTTCCACTAGATACATGAACTAGTTTGGGGCTTACTGGACTAGAATCCTTGATCCTGCAAGTCCAAAAAATTGAGTTTTAGGAATAAAAATAATTCATTGGGGTTGATTTTCCCTTAAAAATAATATATATATATATAATCATAATTCCACAAAAATTCAATCATGAATTCTCCACCTATATGATGTCAACCCCAAAAAAGATAGGCAGAATAAATAATAAAAATACATTTATCTATCAAATAATATAACACTTAAAAAATTAACCCCACAACTAACCCTCTAACACCCACTATAGAAAAAACCCATTTATCCACTATAAATTAAACATATATAATTAATCCAACACATAAAATAACTGAAATAATAACAAACTCTATTTAGTTGAAACAACTAATACAAAAAAATTAATGCTGACATACCTAAACAACTATCCCATCTCACCATAGTCCAATATCCATTCAAACACATATCCCAAATTTGGAATAAAAGGAAATACATACAAAAGGATAGTAAATCTATAAACAACAATGAGTATGAATAGGTTGTGAGCTTGATAACCTTGTAGTTAATTAACAAAATTTACATGCTTTTATTTTTAATATTTTGACCACACATTCTATATTTAATATACCACCATAAAATTGGTTTATATATTTAATAAGATGATCTAGTATAATAATTTCAACAATTATAAACTCCATTTTAATTTTTTTTAATATGAAAAAAAAATTGTCATTTAAAAATTTTATCATCTTATGTTAAGGTTAGTAAATAATCTATTTGTATACCACTTTCTGAAGCCTTTTGATTATTTATTGAAATAATTTTAAAAATAAATTAACACCCAAAAAAGAGTGATTTCATTTTTCCACACCAGAATGATTGAATAATAAAATATTATTAATATGGAATAAAAAAATAGTGAATTGATAGAATAACAAACCATGAAATCATAAGAAAAATATTGTAAATAATGAGTGAAAAGAAACCATAAAATAAATATTCTATATCAAAAATCAATGGGAAAATATAGGTCATATATGGTCATGGGAACCCCATGCCTTCATTTATAATCACGATCTAATGCTCCAGAATCTGATCTATACACTATAAGTAAAAGTAATGTTTTCTTAAACATTGAAGTAAACATTTTTCTTTTAATAGATTTTTTTTTGAAAAAAGTGGACAATATGTAGAAATTTCTAATTGTAATATTTCATCTTATATGTATATGTTATGATTGAATTTCCTAATTCTCTAAATCTGAATGGATTGTCAATGTGAATTATTAACGTAATTCAGATTATGAAATTTTTATGGCAGGGTCCTTATAAAAATCATCCATTATTGAGAATATATGAACTATTTGATTACTTCTATGGGGATTAATGGATATCAATGGTTTAACATTGGTTTTCCTAAAACCATCAATAAGTACAAGGAAATGGTATACCAATGATGGAATTCTAATTTCTCTATGGTATCTATGGGATATTGGTGATTCCCGTTGGCATGAGGAATTCCCTTACAGTGTTCATCGGACCCATGAACCATATATTTTTTTCCTTACAATGATCGGATCATGGTAGTAATTATCGACAAAATCATTGGTTACTTGTAATCTGAATAGGATCACAAAAGAAGTTTGGTGATAGATATATAAAACCTCTAAGAGAACCTAAATTATGAAATGATCGTGAAGAGCGATTTATATATTCATACAATTCACTTTATGGGACATGCTATCTGATTAGATAGAGTAGCAGTGGACATATCCATGTTTTAAGAATTGTTAGCTTGGGATCCACTAAAGAGTGTGAGGGAAGTACAATGATTCCTTAGTTTTGAAAGATATTAATAGAGATTCATAACAGATTTTTCCATGATATAAGCTCCCATGAAATATTTTAGGTGGATGTGGAAATTTTTCATCTACTAATAAAAGATATTTTACGTTTTCAGTATTTAATGAAATGTGTAATGATGTATTTTATCTTTATATTTTCTCAGGAGGGTGTCGAGTATGCAGTTTTTTTTTAAATTCATTATGAATTACGATTGGTCGTGTTTTTATACAGAGTCATTTGTTGATTTTCTATTGTTCATGTAAGTTGATACCACATGAGAAGATTAATGTGACCAATGATCTTGGGAATGTAGTTTTAATCCATACATTGATGATGTGGGGTCACAACATGTTGGGATAGCGGTTTATCTTATTATTCAATCAATAGAATCTCATGTAAACCTTCTCTTAGAATAATATCAACCTGATACTTAGGTGATATCAAGAGTTCATCCAGGATTATTTTGTTGAAATTATAGATACTCCAATAATGGGGAATGTGTTAGTTGATTCTCTCCTCAAGATATCATGTCCTTAGTTTCTGAATGAAGCATTAGAGCTGCTTTCCAAATTACAATAATCATTATGGATCATTATTTAGAAGCTTACCACTAGTTAATGGTTGTTTCCCATACTATCAGACATCGAGTTAGTTAGTAAAAACATGGTGATATAGACTACGAGATTCTACGTTCTCAGATATCCACATGTCCTGCTAGAAATAGATTTTTAAAATTTTTGGTGTACATAATTATTTTTAAATTATGCATGATGGTACATGGGACATTGTGGGAGTAGGGTCATTGAGATTAGAGAATATCTCATATGGCATATATACATGTTTTTGAAAGATTTAAAATGAACTCTGACTCTTTTTTTTGGATATGGAATAAGAAATTATTTGTAGGGATTCTCCCTTAATGGATCAATTTTTAGCAATTGAAGGATGAGAACGACGTTCCAGTGGGTTTATCTCAACAACTAGAGGTTGCAGAGTAATGTGGGATGGGATAACTATATAAATAATTATGGGGTTACCAAATATTCCTAGGGGAGATGTTTCATCCTGGTGATCATAGACTGACTCGCCCAGTCGGCCTAGTTTCAAAAAATATGAGAGCATAGTTTGGTAGAAAGCATCGGATTACACTACATTAAAGAGATAGTCTGACTCCAGGTATGACAACCCTGCTTTTCATTACAACTTAAACAGGATTCATTACATAAAAATTCACTTGATACAGCAAATATGATCCAATGGTTTAGTGTCTTTGGGGATTAGGATCATTACATAAAAACATAAAACATGAAATACAACATCTTTATTGAAAACGTCCTTTACATGACCACTACATTCCCTCGTACTTAGCATTACATTGGATAATTTGAGGACATGCATAAGAAAAGGGTGAGCTATAAAGCCCAGTAAAGGAGTACACATGGAATAACATGAGGAGTACAATACATGTTAGACAATAAGCATATCAATAGAGCATAAAAGAAACATTAACAAAAATGCATGATAAAGCATGATAATCATAACATGGTAATGTGACAACAACACTTAACATGGAATTACCATGAGCCAAGGCTCAATGCACATAAAGCATGAGTAAACCCTCATTGCACATGAAGCACGAGTAAACCCTAGTTGCACTTGAATTATCATGAGTCAACACTCATTTCACATGAAGTATCATGATACTATACTTTACCCAATGCATTGGAGCGCTATAAGGGCTCACCCTTCTTAAACATTTCATTTCATGCATAAGTGTGCCACATGGATCATAAAACATGGATTCATAAAACATAATCATTTATTCCATGATAAAGGAATGTGGAATTAGTACATGAAAATTTACAATAAATAAGTAAATGTGCATAATTGTGAATACCCTTGATGGATAAATGGGTATGGTATTTACTACACAATGACATTGGCTTAGAAAATCGGTGCGATTTTGGCAGCGTAACGACGTGACATAAGAATTCATAAAAAGGGTTGATGAGAGAGAAAGGGGTTCCTAATCATATTTAAATGTAATGGACAGTAAATAGGTCATATATATATATGTCCCAACAATTGAATGGGAATTTAGATTCATGATACAAAAGTATGGCTTGAATGTAAAAGAATAGAGAGAAGTTCCTTTGGGAATTTCGGCATAGTAACGGATGTACAGGGAGGCATTAAATGAGAGATAATTGGTTATCCCATAATTCAAACATAAATAGGGATGTATGATGGAGGTGCGAAACCATTCCCCAAAATTAATAATTCAAATTAAATGGGCAATACAACTTAAAGAATATTGACAAAAATTAGAAAGGAAGAAAAAAACCCTTACTTGGATGTGTGCTTCCAAAGGCTAGAGAGATGCTTGTGAGAGGCTTCTTGGGAGCATGGTGAACCTTGGGAGGATTATAGAGAGAGTAGGGAAGAGGATTGACGAACTCCAAGGTATTTTAGTGAGAAGGAAGTGGGAGCTTGGGTGTGTTTATATAGGAAAGGTGAGGGAATTCATTGCTATTTAGGTTTGGGTCCCCTTACATTAAATTAATCCAAACCACAAACCATACCATGGTTTTTTACCATGGTTTTTGGAAAAGGGAAGAGGAAAACTTATTTTATAAGGCCAAAGTCCGAACATCTTAAAATATTAGCGTTTATTATGTGGAGTTGAGTCACACACCCATTGAAATTAATTTAAAAATCCAAGTTCTTGAATATGTCTTGAGAGGTTCATTAATACTATGAAAAATAAGTCAAACAAACATAAAATCAGTTTATTTTAATGGTAAAACATATATTGGCCGAAAATAAGGATTATGGTATTTTATTACATCACCATTGGATCATTATGATGTCATAAAACACATTATATATTTAAACGGTATTTATTTTTTACCCAAAAATATGACTGTCTCAAAAAATTATGAAAAATTCATCGTTGGATAATTTTGATGTCCTGATTCCCGAAATGAAATTTATTTTATCTAAAAAAGTTTTTAAATATGTTAATTTTCACTTTTAATATAAAAATCAACAGTTATCAAAAATTCACCGGTTTTGACAGAAATGGATTTCAAACCTTAATATAACGTTTTAATTGCATTCATAAAATTATAAGATCATTTATATTTAATAAAAATTCATTTAATATTAATAATAATATTTTATTTATATATTATTTAATTCAAAAATCACTTAATTTAATAATATAGAAATATTAATTAAATAATAACTAAAAACACCATTTGTACTTTAAAAACTATTTAGAGTGTATCAAAAATGACTAGAAATTATATTCATTATTATATAAAAAAATAATATACATTAACATAGTACTACTTATTTTTTACATAACCCCTTAAAACAACCGCATAAGACCTAATGGTAAGGTGTGCGATGGTGACAGACTCTTGGGGTGGCTCGGATAACATCACTCGAGTGGTAATCTCTATCAGCTTCCACTTTTCCCGTAGACGGTCCCGTTCGAGCTTGACATGGTAAAGCTCACCTTGGGCTTGGTCAAGGGCGATGCCCAAGGATGCCACCTCTTTTCTGATCTTCGACAAATGGGCTTCGTATGGGGAAATTCTACTAGATGAGGCCATCGCTAATTTTGTCTGAGTAAATTGGATTTGATAAGGTCCAATATTTATACTAATCATGTGATCACTATTCAATTACTATATTAAGAACATTCACAATTCTTAACATAAAACAAAGAAGTTTACATCTTATAAAAAATATTTTCATAAAGAGACATTTAACTAGATCAGGAGGGATTTTCCATTAATGAAACTTTGGGTCGTTACAATATTCCCCCCTTAAGAAATTTCACCCTCGAAATTTTCCTTTTCCCACACTAAAACAAATGTGGTTAACTCAGCTTCATCATATCCTCTGATTCCCAAGTCGCTTCATCAAGCTTGTGGTTTCTACACAACACCTTGACGAGGGGAATTGTCTTATTCTGTAGAACTTTTTCACTACGATCTAAGATTTTCACTGGTTACTCCTCATAAGAAAGATCATCTTCCAATTGTACCACCTCAGAAGAGAGAACATGTGAAGGGTATGGTATGTACTTCATTAAGAGGGATACATGAATGAAATCATGTACATTCTCCATAGTTGGTGGAAGTGATTGTCGATAGGCAACAACCCCGACACGATCAAGAATCTCGAAAGGGCTGATGTACCTTGGACTTAACTTCCCTTCCCTTCCAAACCTCATGACCTTCTTCCACAGAGATATGGGTAGAAACACCATGTCTCTAACTTTAAACTCAAGGTCTCGTCGATGATTATCTGCATAACTCTTCTTTCAACCATGGGCTGCCTTGATATGCTGCGGAATGGTTTTCACCTTCTCCACGTTTTCTTCGACCATTTCTGTTCCATGCAGCTTACGTTCACTGACCTCATCCCAACATGCTGGTGTTCTGCACCTTTTCCCATACAGGGCATCATATGGTGCGATTTGGATGCTCGAGTGGAAACTATAATTATAAGAGAACTCAAACATAGGAAGATGTTGATCCCTTCCTCCTGTAAAAGACCATTGAGCATGCTCTCAACATATCCTCAAGTGTTTGGATAGTCCGCTCGGATGGGCGATCAATTTGAGGATGATAGGCTGTACTAAAGTTCAGTTCAATATTTAGAGCATGTTGAAGACTCTTCCAAAATGTAGAGGCGAATCCTAGATCTCGGTCAGACACAATAGATAGTGGTAATCCATGCTACCTTACCACTTCGTTGATATATATCCATGCCAGTTGATCCAAAGAGAAATCCTCCCGAATAGAAATGAAGTGTGTAGTCTTTGTAAGAGGATCCACAAAAACCCATATTGCATTGTTGCATTTGGATGTCCTCGGAAGTCCGGTGACAAAGTCCATGGTGATGTTTTCCCATTTCCATTTCGGTATGGGAAATGGTTGCATCATACCCTTAGACTTCTACCTCTTTGCATTCAGTTGCTGACAAACCAGAAACATTGATGTATATTCAGCGATATCCTTCTTCATAATATCCCACCAAATGTTTTCTCGGAGATCTCGATACATCATTGTGCTCCCTTGGTGAATAGAGAAATTTGAACTATGTTCATCATCCAAAAGTTCCTTCTTCAGCTCTCGACTTGATGGAAGACATAGTCTTTTCCCAAAAGGCACAATTCCTTCTTCATTAACATTGAACTCTGAGGATTTCCTTTTTTTATAGCTTCCACTTTTTTCTGAATTCCCCCATGATCCTTTTGAGCATCCTTGAACCATTCCAAAATAGATTTTAGAGAAACCATTTGTGAAATGATTGATGATTTTCCCTTCTTTATTATTCTGACGTCCATCTTCATCAAGTCTAAGAAGATTGGATCCTTCTCAATTCTCATCATTGATAGAATCGTTGGATCCTTTCTACTTAGGGAATCTTCCACCTTGTTCGCTTTCCCAGGGTGGTAATGTATTGAACATTCATGATCCTTGATGAGATCTATCCATCTTCTCTGGCACATATTAACCTCTTTCTGTGTGAATATATATTTAAGACTCTTGTGGTCAGTACATATCTCACATTTCTCTCCATAGAGATAATGTTGCCATATTTTCAAGGCAATGATCATATCCGCCAACTCCAGATCATGTGTTGGATAGTTTCGCTCTAGGATTTTCAACTGCCTTGAGGCATATGATATCACTTTATCATTCTTCACTAGCACACATCCTAAGCCCTTCTTTGAAGAATCACTGGATACCGCAAAAAGCTCGCCACTTATGGGTAAAGTGAGCACAGGTGCAGTGATAAGCCTCCTTTTCAACTCCTTGAAGCTTTCATCACATTCATCAATCCAAGATAACTTTACTCCCTTTCATGTTAGCTTGGTAAGAGGATTGGACAGTCTTGAGAAATTTCTCACAAATCGTCGATAATATCCAGCTAACCCCAAGAAGCTATGGATATCCGTTACTGATGTTGGCCTTGGCCATCCCTCAATTACATCTTTTTTTGAGGGGTCCACAAATATCCAATTGCTTGTGATGATATGGCCGAAGAATGAGACCTCATTCAACCAGAACTCACAGTTGTTGTACTTTTCATAGAGCTTCTCCTTGCGCAATGTCTCTAGTACAATTTTTAAATTCTCCTTATGATCCTCCTTGGTTTTGGAGTATATTAGAATATCATCTACAAAGACTACCAAAAATTTGTCAAGGTAATCTCTAAAGACTCTATTCATCAGGTCCATGAATATTTATGGAGCATTAGTGAGTCCGAAAGGCAATACTATGAATTCATAGTGCTCATACATTGTACAAAAAGCAGTCTTGGTGATATCTTCCTTCTTCACCCTTACTTAATAATATCCCGACCGCAAGTCCACCTTGGAGAAGTATTGTGCTCCACGCAACTAATCAAACAAGTCGTCAATTCGTGGGAGAGAATAGTTGTTCTTTATCGTGATTTTGTTAAGTTCACGATAATCGATGCAGAGACGCATTTACTCATCCTTCTTCTTGACGAAGAGGACTGGTGCACCCCATGGTGACGCACATGGGCATATAAACCCTTTATCCATATTCTCCTGTAGATGTTTTTTATCTATTCAAGCTCAAAAACAACCATTCTATACGAAGTCTTGGATATTGGTAATTCCCCAGGTATATGTTCAATTGAGAACTCAACATCACTTATATGAGGAAGACCAAGTAGTTCCTTGAGAAACACTTCCGCGAATTCCCTCACAATATGCATTTCTTCAAGGATGGTTTTTTCATTAGTCTCAATCATCATACCCAGATACATGTGATCATAGAGAAGTAATATACATGATTGATATGATGGAGCTAAAGGATATTCATCTTCCTCCTGACACTTTTAAGGAATCGGGGGTTGATTCTCCTTATGGAGTGGGATTTCCTTATTCTAACAATTTATGTTGGCTCTATGTAAGGAAAGTCAATCGATACTAAGAATTGCATAAAATTCCACCAGAGGGAGTATGATGAGGTTCGCCGAGAAATTTAATCCACAGATTATAACAGGGGAGGACTAATACTCATGGGATGTAATGATTGCCCCATTTTCCTTACTCAACGACATATTTACATCCATGATTTGTGCTGGTGCTGGGAATGTTCTACTAAACTTTCAAGATATAAAAAAATGCATAGAACCTGAATAAAAAAGTACGTTCGCTATTCTTGAATGAATAACTAGAGTACCTATCACCACTTCATTGTCGACGTTCACTTCAGCAGAAGTGATGGCAAAAGCTCTTCCTTGTTTTCTTGGAGGTTGTTGGTTGCCTCCAATAAGCCTTGGATTAGGGCACTGATTTTCAAAATGACCCGCTTCTTTGAATTTTTAACATTGAACAACGCGTTGAGGTTCAAACGGATCGTTCCTCTCCTCTGTCACAGCCGCAGGACCTTCTTGCCGATAGTTAACAGCTAGGTGCCCTTCTCTTCCACACCTGAAGCATTTTATCATCTATTTAAGGCAATTTCCAGGGTGCTTCTTTCCTCACTTTTGGAATGTGGGGTGCTGGAACTTCCTAGCGCCGTTGGATTTATCCATTGGCCCACCAGCATTGCAGTCCACCTTACACTTCTTATCCCCACCATACCCATGTGATTCTTCGATCTACATTTTGAACTTGATGGAACATAAGACAATTTCCTCATAGCTATCGAAGTCACGGATCACTAATGCTTTCCGCAAGCTAGGCTTCAGCCCAACAAAGAAGTGGTCAACCTTGCATTCGGAGGTAATGAAAAAGCCGGAAGCATATCATGCAAGCCTTGTGAAGATTTCCTCGTACGCTCCAACATATTCCTCATCTTTTTGCTTGAGGGAAAGGAATTCCCTTTCCATCTTAAGGCGGAGGGTGCGCGGAAATTATTTATCGAAAAACATATTCCGGAATTCCTTCCATTCCAATGCCTTGATCTCTTCCTCAGGCTTCTTATTTTTGATCAACGTTAACAATTGATCAGCTTTACCCTCCATATGATAAGCATCCAGGAGAACCTTATCTTGTTCAGAACATTTGAGGATGGAGAATATCTTTTCTATGGAGTTGATCCATTGTCCAGTGATCGTGGGCTCAGATGATCCACTTAAAGTAAGAGGCCATTGTCTCATGAAGCCCTCGATAGCGACTTGTTATTTCTTGGGGGGGGGGTTGAATGTTCCTCTTAACCGATGTTTCTATTAAAAACTTGAGTTAGATGAGAGAGAATCATGACAAAGTTCACGATTCCCGCTCCCATTGGATTTGGCATGCCATTAGTATAGTCATCACACTGATCTTCACAACGGTTGTTAGCCCGAGTCCTCCTATTACCGACCATTGGAAGGGATAAAAGGAAAGTTAGGGGTAACACATAAAGGGTAATCCAAATACAATAGTTGAATTCTAAAAAATAACCTTTTATTTCCTTATCTCATGAGTCTATAGGCTTCAATCTGGGCTTTTCATGATCTACTTTCTAACATATATTCTTAGGGGCACTTTTCCCTTAATAAGGGTTCTTACTAAGATTGTGAATTTATCAAAACATATCCCCCGAGAGTGTCGTAACCATTAGTGCAGAAAGGCCCGTTTCCATGCACCAGTTCCCGTTTGAGTCTAGCTCAAAGGGCAGTTTTCAGGTTTTACCCCTAAGATACATCTATGCTAGAGCTGCCTCTACCGGCTCGTATCTAGACAGAGATGTATTTGTTTGATAAACCACTTACATAGTATTTACCAAAACATAGGGATGTTTTTATTATACTTAGTCTTGGATATAAGGCTTTACTAGGGTTTCCTAATCCCAAAAATAACTTAACCTATCCTCTGATACCAACTATAACAACCCTGCTTTTTATTACAACTTAAACATGATTCATTACATAAAAATTCACTTGATACAACAAATAAGATTGAGAGGTTTTGTGTCTCTGGGTATTAGGATCATTACATAAAAACTTAAAACATGAAATACCACATCTTCATTGAAAACTTCCTTTACATGACCTCTACATTCCCTCGTACTTAGCATATCATGGGATAACCTGAGGACATACATAAGAAAAGGGTGAGCTATAAATCCCAGTAAGGGAGTACACATGGAATAAAACAAGGAGTAAAATACGTGTTATACAATAAGAATATCAATATAGCATAAAAGAAACATTAACAAAAAGGCATGATAAATAATGATAATCATAACATGGAAATGTGGCAACAACACTTAACATAGAATTACCATGAGCCAAGTCTCATTGCACATAAAGCATGAGTAAACCCTCATTGAACATGAAGCACGAGTAAACCCTAGTTTCACTTGAATTATCATGATTCAACACTCATTGCACATGACGTATCATGATACTATACTTTACCCAATGCATTGGAGTGCTATAAGGGCACACCCTTCTTAAAAATTTCATTTCATGCATAAGTGTGCCACATGGATCATAAAACATGTATTCAAGAAGCATAATCATTTATTCCACGATAAAGGAATTTGGAATTAATACATGACAATTTACAATCAATAAGTAAATGTGCATAGAGGTGAATACCCTTGATGGAGAAATGGGATTGGTATTCACTACACAATGACATTGGCTTAGAAAATTGGTGCGATTTCGGCAGCGTAACGGCGTGAAGTAATAATTCATAAAAAGGGTTGATGAGAGAGAAAGGGGTTTCTCATAATATTTACATGTAATGGATAGTAAGGAGGTAATATAGATACATTTCCCAACAATTGAAATGGAATTTATATTCATGATACAAAATTTTTTCTTGAATGTAAAAGAAGAGAGAAAAGTTCCTTTCAGAATTTTGGTATAGTAACAGGTGTACATGGGAGGCATAAAATGAGATAGAATGGGGTATCCCATCATTCAAACATAAATAGGGAAGTATGAGGGATGTTCGAAACCATTCCCCAACATTCATAGTTGAATTTAAATGGGCAATACAACTTAATGAAAATTGACAAAAATGAGAAAGGAAGAAAAAAACCCTTACTTGGAAGTGTGCTTCCAAAGGCTAGAGAGATGCTTGTGAGAGGCTTCTTAGGAGCTTGGGGAACCTTGGGGGGAATCTATAGAGATTAGGGAAGAGGTTGGACGAGCTCCAATGAATTTTAGTGAGGATGAAGTGGGAGCTTGGGTGGGTTTATATAGGAAAGGTGAGGGAATTCTTTATTATTTATGTTTGGGTCCCCTTACATTCAATTAATCCAAACCACAAACCATCCCATGGTTTTTGCCCATTGTTTATGGAAAAGAGGAGAGGAAAAAATTATTTTATAAGTCCAAAGTCCTAAATTCTTAAAATATTAGGGTTGCTTATGTGGAAGTGAGTCACACACCCCTAGAAATTAATTTAAAAAGGCAAAGTGTTGAATAAGTCTTGTGGGGTTCATTAATGCTTTGAAAAATGAGTCAAACAAACCCAAAATCATTTTATTTTAATGGTAAAACATATATTGGCCTAATATAAGGATTATGAAATTTTATAACATCACCATTGGGTCATTTTTATGTCGTAAAACACATTATATATTTAAACGGTATTTAATTTTTACCCAAAAATTTGACTGTCTCAGAAAATTATGAAAAATTCACCATTGGATAATTTCGATGTCCTGATTCCAGAAATGACATTTATTTTATCTAAAAAAATTCTATATATATTAATATTCACTTTTAAAATAAAAATCATCATTTATCGAAAATTCACGGGTTTTGACAGAAATGGCTTTCAAACCTTAATATAATGTTTTAATTGCATTCATAATATTATAAGAACATTTATATTTAATAAAAATTAATTTAATATTAATAAAAATATTTTATTAAAATATTATTTAATTCAATAATCCCTTAATTTAATAAAATATATTTCTTAATTAAATAATAATTAAAAACAACATTTGTACTTTAAAAACTATTTACAGTGTATCAAAAATGACTAAAAATTATATTCATTATTATATACATAAATAATGGATATAAACATAGTACTAATTATTTGTTACATAACCCCTTAAAACAGCCAAATATGACCTAAAGGTAAGGTGTGCGATGGTGACAGACTCTTGGGGTGGCTCAGATAACATCACTGGAGTGGTAATCTCTATCAACTTCCACTTTTCCCATAGACGGTCCCGTTTGAGCTTGACATGGTGAATCTCAGCTGGGTCTTGGTCAAGGGTGAAGCCCAAGGATGCCACCTCTTTTCTGAGCTCCCACAAATGGGCTTCGTATGGGTCAATTCTACTGGAAGAGGCCATCGCTTCTTTTGTCTGAGTAAATTGGATTTGTTAAGGTCCTATATTTATACTAATCATGTGATCACTGTCCAACGACTATATTAACAACGGTCCTAATTCTTAACTTAAATCCAAAGAAGTTGACATCTTATAAAAACATTTTTCATAAAGAGACATTTAACTGGATCAAGATGGATTTTTCATTAATGAAACTTGGGTTCGTTACACCAGGGAGGTCCATCTACAATTTTTTCTAATAATGATTATATCTTCACTTATCATTTTATGATGGGATTACATTAGGAATATAGGATTCTGTTATAGTTGAGCATATCATTCCACCACAAAACAAATAGCCAGAATAAAGAACTCATTCATGTTCTAGAGGACATGATCAAAGCTTGAATGCTATAATTTGGATTTAGTTGGGAGGATAACCTACCATTTTTGAATATTATATACAAAAAATCTAAATTCAAACATTGGTAGGGGCCCATTCTAGGATATTTATAGGAAATCGTATTGATCACCCCTTTTCTAGAATAAACTTGGAGAGTCAGCACTCATGGACCCAGAGTAGGTGAATGCTACAATAGAGAAGTTTTAGATTATCATAGTGTGGTTGAAGACATTACAGAGCTTCCAGATGTATTATTCTGATTTTAAAAAAGTGTTTTTTTAATTTGATGATGAAGACAATGTGTTATTATGTGTTTGATCACAATGTGGATTACTTATACTTGGATGGGGTATCAATACATCATTGAGTATCATTCCCCCATTATAGATAATTCATATATTTTGAATGGGGTAATACCACTTACCTCTACCATCACATATATACTGAGTACAATAACTCTTCCTTGTGTTGCATTTGTGAAGATATTTTAATTTCCTATCACATGTTAATGACTAGGGATATCTGGACATAATGAATGATGTGACCTATGCTGTGTACATGGTACAGTTTTCGGGATTAGTTGGAGAGGATACTTTATTAGAGATTGATTACATTAGTGCATTTCTTAGGGTAGCACATTAATATCTCAGAGAGAATATTGGAAAGGGAGGCTCAGATTCCTAATATTAACCCTAAAATCATTTAGTATCTCTTGTCTAGGCTTTTTAGGTATGTAAATCACCGATGTGGGGAGTATATAATGTCAAAAAAAATTATATTATTTTTGAATATAATATGGATTATTTTCCTGACCAAGTGCTGATGTGGCATGTGATTCCATTCCTCTTGTATCCAAAATTAATTATTGAATGAAGTTAAATATATTAAATATAATTTCTGCAAAATTTTCTTGAAAAGGTAAATTAACATCTAAATGGGTGCCTATATAATAAATATGGGGAAATAATTTAGTAAATATTGTGAAGTTCACCATATATTTAATTTTTCGTCAGTTAGAGAAGGTTATTTGTAGAAAACTAATCATGGGAAAGGAAATTAATAAAATAATTAATTGAAATTATTTTATATTAAATTATAGTCTGATAGATTAGTTTCTATTTAAATATAAAGTTAGGTAATAAATCCATTGTATGTTTCCTAACCAATGAAATGTTAAAGATCCCTGGGAGATACAATTGGATAATTCTCTTAAGAAAACAATTATGAGATCAAGTACTAATGATTGACACCAATCACTTTTTAAGGATATTTCTAATGGATGTAATAAAACTTCGTTCTATATCAATGATCAATCCAAATAAAAATTTTATATGATTTTTGGTTAAATTATTCCATGATCATGACTTCTACTAAGAACATGATTAACAAATTAATAGATTGACCTGTTGTTTGATCATTTTGTAGGATGATTTTATTTTATGGCATTATTATATTCGGAATTGTATATTTTTCTCTCTCTATGTTGTTATAACAGAAATGAATTTATGATAACAAATGATTTTGAAGGATCATTTAAATTTTATGTTAATTGAGGTTTTTACTATATTTATTCGTTCATCGAGGGTGTTCTTCTCCTAGAACATGGTTCGATTCTCAATGATTAAATCTATAGTTTACCACATGTTTCATTAATAAAAAATATGATATTTTATATTTTCAGTAGGTACTACTCAATAGAAGTGTTATAGAGGATGATGTGAATGTACAAGACCAGTTTGGAAACCACTATTATTGATGGGGGACATCAAAATGATGATCAAGACGATTGGACTCCATTATCCAAATAGATTCAAATCTGTGATTCAAAATAATAGATGTGGTAGGATTTATCCATGGAAGATTAAATATATTTGGCATTAATGGTGACAAATTTTATGGAAACAATGGTGCTTATTTGAGTGGGAAGAGGAATAAGGGTATCTGGAGAAACCTAATACATATGATGTGTTGTTTATAAGACACGTCATGTAGTACACCATAGGTGACTCATCATGTTAATTGAGAAGTACCACAACACATGGTGGAGTAAACTGTTTTCATGCACGACATAAATTCTCTCACATGACATAGACACGACCATGTACACAGGGTAGACAATGTATTGGTACACAGACATACATTGTGTAATGGAACATTACTAGAGTACATGGGAATGAAATAGTTTACATGGAAATGGTCTGTAACACCTCAACATGATCTGTATGATTCAATAATACAAATAAATGACATGATTTCATGGTCCATTTAAACAGGTATAACCTTGGGTCATGGGACAAGACATGTGACCACTAGTACATGTCATGTACACTTTTATAAATGTATATCATATCGTGTCCTTTATATTTAGGATAGTTATATTTTGATTGATTCCCCTTATCCATTCCCCGAGGGTTATTATGGTATCATTTTATTCTACCAGGAAAACTATCTATTTAGTATGACATCTATAATAGATATGTTGGAGTCCCTTCGAGACGCCCATAGTTAGATCCACTATTCATCTTCATTCCCTAGGTGGAGTAATTTTTATCAACATGGAATAAAATACAAGGGAAAAAATCCTCTACTTAGTAGGGTTATTATATATTGAATTTCTTGTATCAGCCTTTGGAAGTAGAAGTTTTCCTCATATGTGTATCATAATTGTTTTTGTACTATCACAATTTTTATTCTCATGGGGAGACCTGACGAGCAGTATTCCTCCTATGAATTTCATTTGTGAAATATGAATCAAGAGTGTGTTATACCAGATGAATTCTTGATGTAATTTAGGATCAGTTGTCCTATGAATGTATACTATGGTTTGGGTTTGTCCATAGATTGGGTGTCTTTTTTGACTGTCTCAGGATATATTGGTTATCTGTGTCATAGATATTTACATGTGTATATAAGACTATGTATTTTCATTTGTCGTATTATTTTTTGTTTCAGCATGTCCAAATGTATATTTTTATACATAGCCCTTAAAGTAATTCCCTACCCTGGTCTTTTAATACAGACAATCAGCCTTTTGACCACGTCCTATGTAGACCATGAATAGATAATCCTCTGTGAGTCCAGATAAACCGATAACTATTATTTAGTATTTTGAAATCATTACTAGTAAATACATAAGGATAATATTGGCATATAGACACTTTTCAGTAGCCTTGAATTTTAACGTGTTTGCGTTTATTTACTTACATCCGTACTTCAGATACATGATTTAGAAACATGCATGCATTGTTGTTATGTTTTTTTACAATTTCATCATTTTATAGATTTGGAAAGGAGTCTATGTGTACATGTAATTGGGATAAGGTCTCCCATGTCATTGATATTCATTCTCTGCACTTGTCGTGGGCACATAGAATACTAGAGGTGGAATGGGTGTCATATCATTGTCCCCACTATGATGGCTAATGAAACATTTTTTGATAATTAGTTTATTATATTTTATAATTTTATAGTATTCAAATTATTCCATCACCCTCTCTTAGAAAAGAACATACATCATATATATTCATTACATCACATTGAGATCTACGCATCCTACAAACTATAAATAAGTATATTTAAAAATTTCTAAGTCACATTATATAGGAAATGTTATTTTCAAAATACCAAACTAATGGTTCGTAATAGGATATCCAGTGGAGTTATTTCAAAGAACTGGAAATCATATTAATCAATCAATTTTTTTACATCTCCATTAACATCCACTAAATATGTGTTTTTATTAATTAAATAATTAAATTAGTATAAAATATTTATTGAAATGTTATTATGATTATTATTTATTTTTTATCAAAAAACTTTCCCATAAAATGGTAAGTGAATGTATTTCTCATGCGTACATATGAAAAACCCTATCTAAGTATCGATACAATAGATTTTTCCAAAATAAAATCTCATGGAAAAGTATTATGATGGGTTTTCTACTTATATATTACATTTTTGAAACAATTATTTATAATAAATGATAATATAATATACTAATTCAAACCTTCCTATATTTTGGAGAATAATAATGGTGGTTTTGCGTACGTTGGGACTACCTCCTCTATAATGAAATGTGATTAATTTTCCATTCACATATTAAATGGATCTAATAAAGATGAATTGTTTTTAATATATCAAATATAAATTTTATAATATGTTTTATGTTATGAATAATAAATATTTCTCTTTATTTCATTCCATCCATCAAAAAATGAAAATTTTTATTAGAGGTATACTCAACCCACTATCTCCATGAATAGTTTTGTTTATTGTTCTATATAAATT
This sequence comes from Viscum album, assembly GCA_963277665.1. Lineage (NCBI taxonomy): Eukaryota > Viridiplantae > Streptophyta > Magnoliopsida > Santalales > Viscaceae > Viscum > Viscum album. The sequence goes on along the minus strand of OY728147.1, from coordinate 557,950,535 downwards.
TTTTTACCTATCAATTTTTCTATAATAAATGTATATGATATTTTAATTGTGAATTAAATTCTAGTGATGGTCTAACTATGATCAATGTAAAATTACAATATGATAAGAATGGAAATTATAATGATGAAAAAATAGTGAAAATCATAAAACAATAGTTTGGTGAAACAATAAATATTAAATTGGAGTGAAAATAAAAAATTTGGTTATATATGATATTATAAAAATTTTAATGATTGTTTAATATAATTATAATAGATCAAAATTTATTATACTAGAGTCAAAAGTGATTTTGAATAATGTCGAACACCAAGAGAGTGTTTTATGCTGGGATCACATTGATTATCTGGATTGTTTATGATTAATATTCAAATGATGAAATACTATAATATAACAAAAAATTTATTAATAAGTTTTAATAATAACTATTTTATTTGTGCATTTTTAATATTTTAGTTTTCCTCTCATTATGTACTCATGTAACTAAAATAATGTTTATAGAAAAATATCACGTTTATTTTTCTCCATAATTGGAATTTCCTTTTTTACCTTACACATGGTTTATAATTTTTTTTCTTCATGAATGTGTTTAGTATCATATTATAATATCATACATTCATTTTTCCTATTATTTAATATTTATCAAAGGTACATAAATGAATCATCATATCATTTTCAAAATGAGGTTCTTTTTTTAAATATTACAAAAGTGTGATGGGCATGTTTTCATTTATATTATATGACATGAAAAAATATCCCGACAACCTGAACACTAATTACTTTCCAGTATTACATTTCACTTTTTCATGTCAATTTCATACATATTTATTTTCATAATAATCCTATATTTATAAATTTTGAATAAGTTATTTCAATGTTATTAGTACATTTTCCTCAATTAATGTTCAAATTTACATTTTAAAATAATTTTTCATCATTTAAGAAATCCTTTGATGTTAAATATATGTTAATGGATATATAATTTGATTTCTCTCAAATTAATATCTATATTAATGGTTTATTATAATAATAATTCTTTTATGAAACCAATTTCTTGTCAATAGTTTATGCACTGATGAAATGAGTTTGAAGGCCATGTCATTTTCCACAAGTTATGCTTTGATCAACTGATTTTTAATAATATATATTTTAAATGGGGTTTTCAATGATTAATGTTTTATAATGATAAGGAACATATCTATGTTATTTTATTTTTCTGACAGGTGGGTTTATAATTATATATCCCATAAATACATTTAGAAAATCTGGATATCTCATGTTATATACATGTCTACAATAAGTATTGACCTCAACTCCATAATGGAATATTTCTATTATGATAGTATTTACAGTGATCCATGGACACTTATAATGTTTGGAGAGTGAACCATATACTATAATATTTTCTTGGGAATAATACTTTACTACCAATTAAATGGTTCTTTATACATATGTGTATTAAACAAACCTATGTCATATGCTAATTTTATTATCATATAGAAAATGTTGTATGATTTAATTAGGAATCATATATTATAAACTACAAATCCTTATTCCATGAGTCAGGATTATGAAATATGATATGAACTGTATAGTTTTCAAATTTTATAATTATGTTTTCATATAATAATACTCATCTTATATTTTAGTGATCATTTAAATCTTCCTTCTATCACCTTTACGGAGCATCTGAGCTCACCCTTTCTTTTGTTTTTGTTCCCTGGGTAATGATGAACCATATTAAGTTTGATGAGTCATTAAAGGGTGATAGTAATGAAGAACATAGTGGGTGATAATGTAGATGTGTTATGGAAAATTTTCTCATGATTCCATGTGTTGAAGTGTAATAGTCCTATAAAATTCTACTGTGGCTTATTATATTATATATGGAATATTCGTCTTATAAATTTTTATATATTTTTTATAAAATGTATGGGATATTATAGTAATACATGAATAGACTTAAATAATGATGCATACAAGCAGTGACAATGATTTGATAAATAATTGTGAACAGAGTCATAATGATGCAGCCAATTAGATACATTGTGAATTTAGTTCATGTATTTTAATCCATACCCATAGGGTATTTAAACCAATTTATATATTGAAAATGGCTAGTTGGATGAGTTATACATAGTTGGATACACCTTATCCTTTCATCTTGCATGCGTTGGTTATTTTGATTCTCCCTGGTAACATAACAATTCTTTTAACAAATAAGAATCAACATGTTTCAAAATTAAGTATACAATTAATAATCAGGTGTATAAGTAATATATTAATAATAATAATTAATAATTAATAATTAATAATCCTTCCAATAATAGTAATTGATAATATAATAAATTCTTTAAATTTTTTAAAATACCAATAATAGTTAATAATTTAATAAATTATTTTAATTAATAAAAGAATTAATTATTATAATTAATAATATAATAAAAAATTGATTAATATTATAATTAATAATTAATTTATAATATATGTTTTTGACAATTAATTTATATATTCAATAATAGAATTTATAACTGATATAATATTACTCGTTATTAGATATACTATTCAATTAATTATTATTATTAATCAGTACAGAATAATAATAATTATATTAATCAATTATAATACAAGTAGCAGTCTATTATGGAAATTATATACATAATTAATTATTACATTATCAATTACTAATCATATTAACAATTCCATTAATTATTAATGATAACAAAAATATTATAAGTTTTTAATTATAGTAATTAGTTATATATTTTTTAATTACATATTGATCCATGTATTGTTAATAATAAAATATTAATATTATAATATTTTGAAAAATATAACATTAATTCTACATTAAAAATCCCTAAATAATATCACAGTCCTCTCACTTATCATATATATCTCAATATTATTATTTAGTCACATATAAGGATTAATTTAATGCATGTAATTCTATATAACATAATTATACATTAAAAACTATTTACATTTTTTCCCTGCTTGTGTGATCCCCATTCATTTAAATAATTATCCATTTTGTAGAATAATTATAAATTTTCCTATTTTACTATTTTTTCTATAAACAATAAATAAATATTAATTTTGGAATAATTCTATGTTAATTTGTACCATACCTACTGATGTCGATTAATTTAAAAAGAATGTATGTATCAAAAACGAATTAATAAAAAATTATATCTAAATTTTATGTTTAGTTAAATACCATTATCAATATATTTTTAGAATAATACTATTGTTTTGAGTTTACATATTTATTTGAAATTATAAAATATAAAATTTTCATTATCGTACAAATGAAAAATAATCTATAGTTTCTATATAATCATTGATGTGGTCAATATAATGAGGTAAAACCCTAAAAGGGAGAAAACTAGTACATTACAGTTAATAATTATATTATTAAGTATTGTTGGTCTTGTAAAAATGAACTATATAGAATATGTTTTATAATATATGAAAATAGCCCATTATTGTAATTTTTTCAAAAGAATTTTGAATCCACTAATAATTATGGAATCGAAATATGAGACAAAAAACATATGGAAATTCAATTATAATGAATGGAATTTTTCATCATACCGTAAAATATATTCTGATTTTCTATGAATTTATCATTAAAATCACCATTTATTCTAATGGAAAATGTTATTGGGTTAATTCAGTATCATTCATAATGATTTATGTATCATTGTACATCTATTTTCTCTACATTATATTTTAAATGTAAGGAATTACATAATTAACTGCTATAATGATTATATATAATAAATAAATCATGTTTCTCCACTATCATGAAGGGTTTTGAAGAGGAAAAAATCCAAACATATCAAAAGAAATCAATGAAATACCACATACATCACATGATCCTTCCATTTGTTTTGGGTTGAACAAATATAAATAAATATTTCCTACCCTTTCCCAATGGATATGGTTTGTTCATGTACATTCATATGATTTCAATAAGGAACATTGTGAAGAATTAAAAAAAGACTTTTGTCCTATGTTATCGAGTGTCTATATGAATATTCCAATGATTGTGATTCACTAACTGTATCAATGATTTTATAGAACGTTTTTATTAAATTATTATGTGAATGAAGAGTGAATGATCATTGACCTCAGTATTTTCAATACCAATACTAATTTAAATGATTGTCATGAACCATTCCCACTATAATACCACAGAATCCATCAATAAAGGAAAAAAGTGAACCTCAAATCCCTCCTCCAATAGGCCATAATTTGATGCTTTTCATTGATATTATAAATCAAAAATAAAGTGAGACATTACTCATTTAATCGTGATAATAAAAAATACACCCCAATATTGAATACCTATCCATATATATATATATAATAGTCCACAATCCTAATAAAACACATATATTTAAATACATAAACATAATGATAACATCTCCAAATAAATACCATAAAAGAAACTCATATAGAAGAATCATCAATTCCCAAGTGATTACAATGTCATTAGCTAGTACGATCTATTCATTTACACAAATTCTTTTATAATATTTGTAGGTATATGGTATATTAGATATAGTTCATCATTCACGAATACCATATATGCTCCTCTAGTTTAACTAACATGATAATGTGAAGGAATGATACTAAAGGGTCGATTAATTAACAACAATCCCTACATGTTACCTATCATAGGGTTTTATAAAATCCAATATCAATAATGATATCTCGTGAAATATGTATATTTATAATAATATAACAATAATGAAAATAATTTAAGAAGTCACTATACACCCACATTCATGATGATCTAGTCACCCCATGTGGAAATAAAAAACAACATTATGATCTCATCTTCCCTACATCTATTTATCACAACTCCATACGACATCACAACCATGAATACATGACAAAAACTATATACAACATATCAACAGATCTGGTGTATCAGCCCGACACCAGAATACCTGGAGTCGGTTCCTTAAAACATGATGTTATATTTTTAACGAAAACCATGCACTGATATTTATACATCATGTCCCATATAAAGGATCGATTTGGTTTAGATTTAGGGAAACCAGATACTTCATTCATGCTTATTCATCTGGAAACTAATACCTAAAATTTTATATCTAAAAATGTAGGGGGAATATATGAATTCCTATTAAGGGGTTTTAAAATTTCCTAGTAAACCAATTATAACATTTGAAAATGTTATTTTAAAATATCTAATAAAAATATTCCTATGGAATGTAGAAAAATATAGCAATTGGTCTAATAATCATAAGGGAAGATTTCATGTAGAGCTGACATAGTTATAAAGGATCACAATTCAATTATTAGTATAATTATTTATAATTATTAGTAAAATATATTCAAAGAAGTATTTCCTGTGAAATGCAACTGAAAATTTAATAACTAAGTGTAATACAAGATCAGAGTTGAGCATAACAATAATGGCATCAATTTCATTCACTACTAACTATAAGTCAAAACTGTATAATAGAATCTTCGAGTTCCATATAATTTTCATTCCATAAGCATTTACTTATTCTGATTCTCACAATTAAAGGCTCTTAACCATGGATATTATACTTGTCGAATATCCAATTGGTTAATTAATTATCTTCAACATAATGAGGAAATGTATAATATCAAACCCTATCAAGACCTCGTGTCAAGACCTAAAATTTCAATGGTCGCGTGCCATGAACTACTAGACTCATTAGAACTATCGATACATCGAAGTGATATCATTAATTGGTCCCCAACCCATTATACCTAATCTATTATATTCCTCATTTTCCATATTGGGGTTTACATTCAAAATGCTCCATACACTTTGAATATTTAATTTCTCATTTCATATTATTCAAGGTGTCTCATACAACCTTGAATAATTTAATTCATAATTCCATAAAGGTCAAAAGTGTTTTAATTACATTGATTGGAATTTACATATATATATTGAATCATGAATATATTTATTTTTTACAAACTATCATCAACGTGGGTATTTCATTAAACGATAGGTATGCTATGCAGATTATTGCACATGTGTTGAAATACTAATGCACAATAACAATATAATCATTTTCACATAAAATGATAACATTAAATTCTGTAACCCTTTTAATCAAATATATATATTGAAATTTCATATTGGATTAGATTCAAAATTAATTTTAAGATAATCCAAATATTCCTTATGGTGTATTAAGCTCATCGATGCTCAAACATTTATTATTGATATGATTTTTTAAAACACACAACAAGGGTAGACATAATGTAAAAAATGGATTGCATAAATCCCAAATATAAAAAATAACATTATATATAAATAGAAATATGTGATTCATACTTATGTTGGTAAGAGTTTCAAATAAAAAAAATATTATACTTGTCAATTCTATATAAATAAAATATGCATAAAAAATCTAATATTTTGATTATCCAAAATTGGGGTTCAGTGTTGTGTAAATATGTTTAAACACATGGGTGTATATAAATATTTGTAAATAATAACAACTCATATTTCTAAATCCACATGTTTTATTCATCCTTAGAAATCCTTGGAGAACACTAACTAAAATTTAAGATCAATGTTTACATGTATACACATATATTCACATATCCAAATATAAATTATGTTTAATTGATTATACAAAATTTTCTTACACCAAAATTAATTTACACATGGATGTTTTTAACAAAATAAGTGTATTAGTTAACCTAGTGTGTATATAATGAAAGTTTTGCCATTAATTATAAATGTTTGTTTATAAGAAAAATGTAATCATTTTTTATAAACCATATGTACAATTTTTTCTCATACATAATTATATATAATTATACACATATGGATCATCGACATCAAAGACACCCTTGCATGTTAAGGGATTACGATCATCATTTAGGGCAATGATCTTGCCATTTGAAGGAATAGGGTAAGTCACACTCATTAATAGTATATACATATATACAATTAACTGTATATATATTTAATGTACATAAACGAGTTTTTCATGTATAATATAAACCCTTATGTTCATAATACCACTTGAACTCAAAATCCCAATGATGTAGGATCAGCATACGATAAAATATTAACTAAATAATAAGGTTTTATAGATATTTTTATGTGTATACAGATATATGTATATACCATCAATGCAACAAAACAAGATAGCTTATTCTCTGACATTGGTTTGAGGTGGAGGAGAGGCTCAGTAATGGATTGTGGGAGCTTGCAGGAGGTTTGAGAAGAGGAAGAACAACTGAGGGAATAGGTGCAAACAGATTTTTTAAAAACTATATTATTCATAAAACACAATGAATATTTTAATGATACTACTGAAAAAATGAGGCTTTCTCAGTATATTAAATGACTGAGGGTGAGTCATTCTAATGGAAAAACGTGAGCAAGGAAGACCAACCAGTCAAAGGTGTGAAAAATCGGTGAAAGTGAGAGTAGAATAGGATACCGGTGTAACATAGGAAGGAGGAAGAAGAAGATACCATGGGTTGGATAAACTGGAAAACAATACGATGATTGCGATTAAAGAGGGATTAGATTAGACGACCCTAGATGATGTGTTGATTATAAAAGGATATGGATGGTCGTGATCGACTCGGCAATAGATCGAATGGCTCAGATTCGATGTTGTGTTTTAAGAAATACTTGAACGACTATGATTAGATATCACCAGATCAGACGACACATAAAAATGTGGATATATTCCATAAACGATGAGGATTCAGGACCTAACCCTAATGGACGACCAAGATTTTACGCTGCGAGATCTAATGGCATGGATTCGATCCCGGCCAATTATCTTTGTCCCAATGTCAAAATTGAGGGATGTTTCACATACCTTTATAATCCTGTGACTTTGAGAATAGGCATAGAATACTCCTTCCCCCTCCCGGTACCGCCCATTACCAGGTTCTGTGGATGCACTCTGCGCCCACCCCTACCGCTGTGCCGCCCCACACTATGGTGCACTATGATCCCTTGGCGCTTGCTCCTATGCGCCATTAGGTCTATCTATGCACCGTTCATGCTAGAACAAGAATGTAACATTCATACACAATGACCTTGGTTTATTCCTAGGGTTTAGAGGGTGAGAATCCCATCAAGGCATTGAGGGTCTACCAAAAGGTGGCCCTCGGAAAGGTGGATACTCCCCTATATTTTTAAAACGTAATAATTAACTTTTGTTTAAAAAAATATAGTTTATTTACTATATATGTCTATAGGTATCTTTACGGAATGATTTCATTACTATAACCTAAAATTTTTCCATAGTTTTATGAATTATAATGTTTTAAAATTACAATGTAATAAATTAATGTTTAATAAATCATTAATAAATCCATAAATTATTTTTATAAAAATCACAGACATTATTTTGATTAAAACCCTAGATTAATCATTATTAATGACAACATTTACAAGTCATTTGAAATATTTGGAACATGTTTGAAATCCTCACCTCATTTTAAAACCACACTAAGTGTATCTAGATGTATTAAAACATTGTCCTTTTATAGTTCACAATAAGTGGTTTTATTATAATTTCAATTAATAACGTAAATATTTTGGAAAAATAAATTAAACATATATATTATTAATTAATCAACAAAAAAATAAAAACAACTAAATTTATATCCATTAGAACTCAACTATAACCCAATGGGAAACAGTAGAATTTATTCCTTAAAAAACAATACATTTCAGTGTCCCTAATTAAAAACAATTGAAAAAGATTGTTCACATCATTCCATTGATGCTCATTGTTGTTGTAGTGGTTATAACCATACTAATGATTTTTGTGACTAATATTAAATACCAATATAATATTTTATGGGGTTTTATTGTTTTTGGTGGTATCCATGTAATTATAAAATGTCTTTTAAAATATAAATTTGGTTAGATTGTTGTTCTTTTGAACTTACTGTAATATAAACACTTATGTGTTTAATTAAATAAAATTCCTTTGTGTTTATTTTATATGTTTTGATGGAATGAATTGGAAATTAAAAAATAAATCTCTAATATTGTTATTACATAGGAAATATGTTTTGGGGAGTTACATAGTTCCCCTATAAATAATTGTGTCCTAGGAATTCATTTTATAAAACAATGATAAAAAAAATATCTAATGTTATTCACCACATCTTCCATCATGGAGGATCCTCAGATGTGTCCAATTGAAAACCCAAATTGGTGTTTAATTCTTCCACATCCCTGTCCCAAAAACACATCATGCTATAAAGGTTAAAATCATTCATTTTACACTCAAGGTTCTAGACGGAGGCTTGAATTGTAGAGAGATCAGATGTGTCTGAATGGACAAACTCTATATGAACCCATCAAACCGACTCTTATTTGAGAATTTTCATATTTTAGACGTATTCATACAAACTGAAGATCATGATTTGGTTCATGTAGATTGTGTGAAGGTTCCCCTCCAATGTACCCTCCTGAAACCATACCCGGGATGTGAAATTTAGGGATGGAGTGAAGCATAGGAAAAGACCTTCGTTTTACATTCCCCATCGTCTATACTCAGCAAGTTGAGCAGTGGCTATGTGGTGGTAGATATTGTCATTCCCCTGGTCGGAGTGGAGAATGTATATAATGATTGATATCCTATAAATATGTTTTCATGTTCATTGTAGGATTATGAAGTGGAGGTATTGTTCATAACATGTGTTCACAATTATGATTTTTAACAGTTCGGTAAGATGTGATAGAAAATTGGTTGGTGAACTCATGACATCTATGTGAAATTTCAAGACGTGTGTTTTTTTCAGTAGAGACATAACCATAACAAAAAAAGATATTTTTTGTAAATTCATGTTAAAGAAGAAAAACACATTACCTTATTCACTTATACAATTTTCATAAACCCATGTTATTACATAACTACTGGCTCAACAACATGAGTATAGATTTCATAACATCCTCTAAGAAGGAACATCAGCGAATTCACTCATGTTGGTGATTTTCCCAATTCCCAGTCATATGGATTCCCAAAGTGTTTACTAACTCTTCAATCTCCTGGGTCCAGATTCAGTATGGGTAGTCCAGATTAATTAGGTGTGGGAATCTAAGGATACAATAAAGTAAAGAATTATGGTTATGGAGTATTATGATGTCTTCTAGAACATTATGTTTATAATGTAAATGGTTATATTTGTACTCATGGATTTCCAAGTCTAGGACCAAATATTGATGACCATAGGTTACGATTTGATATAGGTATGCCACCCAGAGGATACCCTCTTGTGAAGATTCCTGGAAATTCATTAGTGAAAAGAAGCTTTTGGACAAGGTGATGTATCATAATAGACCATAATGATACCTTCCCTTACATGCATAAAATGGATTTTGGTCATGCATCATTAAAAATAAATCAATGTCAAATCCTCGGTAATGATGGAGTATGTGAGGAGAATTCTCCACATGATTGAGATGTTGACTTGACAAACAAAGCTTCATAAAAGTTTCATATCCATATAAACATTCCTTGGACACTATGGTTTCTAATAGTTCTTTCAGAAGTGAAAAAATGCTTGATTCTTCAGCCAAATGAAATGTAAGAAAATATCATACTTATTGTTGTGTAAATCAGTTTTTACGTGAGGGTGTATTTACAGATTTGGATATAATAAACACTCATACTTTGAAAACCACATGTTTTATTCTTCCTTAGAAATCCTTGGAAAACACTAAATAAAATTGAAGATCAAATTTTACATGTGTACACATATATTCACATATCCGGTTGTTAATTATCTATAATCGAGTATACATAATGGTTTTACACCAAAATTAATTGACACTTACATGTTATTAACCCATTAGGAGTATTAGTTAACAAAGTGTGTATTAAATACAAATCGTTCCATTAATTAAAAATGTTTGTTTATATATACTTATACACATATGGAACCTTTACATCACACAAATCGTTTCATGAAAAGGGGTTTAGTTCTTCATATAGGGAATGGTCTTTCCATTAGCAGTAAATTGTTATGTCACACTCTTTAACCATATATACATATATAATAATAAATGTATATATATACAATGTTCATAAAGGAGTTTGTCATGTATAATATGAACATTTTGTTCATAATACAACATGAACTCAAAATCCAAAAGACATAGGATTGGAAATAGAGAAAATCATAAATAAACTATAAGGATGTATAGATTTTTTTATGAGAATACTATATATGTATATACATTCAATGCAATAAAACAAGACAACTTATTCCCTTACCGTGGTATCAGGAGGAGGAGAGTCTCATGAAAGGCTCGTGGGAGCTTGCTAGAGGTTTGGGAAGAGAAAGGCCAACCGAGGGAATGGGTGAAAACTAATTCTTTATAAATAATATTATGAATAGAACATTATGAATATTTCAATGTTAATATAGGTAAAATCGAGGCCTAGTCAGTATATTAAATGGCCGAGGGTGAGTCAGTCTTGAGGAAAATTGCAAGAAATGAGGACCAACCGGTCACGAGTGTGGAAAATTAGTGCAAGTTAGAGTTGATTAGGTTTCTCGGGTAGTGAAGGAATGAAAAAGGAGGATATAACATGGGGTGGAAAAACTAAAAAATAAATGGACAACTGGGACTAAAGGGGTAGTGGGTCGGATGACCACAGATGATGCAGTGATTATAAAAGGAGATGGACGGTCTCGATCAGATCCATGATAGATATGATGGTTCAAATTCTATGTGGTATATTAAAAAATACTCGAATGGTTTTGATTTGATCCCATGAGATCAGAAGGTGAATCAAAACGTAGAGATATACCGTGGCCACTGAGGATTGATTACTGAACAGAAATGGACAACCCAGATCACATTCGGTGAGATCTGATGGCCTAGATTTGATCATGACTGAATTTCTTTTTCCCACATGGAAACAACAGGTAGTTTTGAATCACTAAATAAGCCTATGAATCTAGGCATAGGTTATGAATAATCCCTTCCCCCTATCGGTACTTCCCAGTACTGGGTTATGTGGGTGCGCTCTATGCCCACCCCTACCGTTGTCTCGACCCGCATGATGGTGAGCTATAATCCCTTGCTTCATGCTCATGTGCGCCATTAGGTGAAGAAATTCCCCCCCCCCCCCGCTTCCAAGACCTATAACTCACCATGCATTCTCGATTAACATTTTTTATTCCCATCAGTAGAGGGTGAGAATTCCATCAATGCTTGGAGGGCCTACCACAAGGCGTCCCTCAGCTCGGTGGGTACTCCCCTAAATTTTTACAAATTATAAATTTATTTTTGTTACAAAAATATGTTTTTTTCATATATATTTGAATATAATTATCTTCAAGTTATTATTTCCCTATTATAACCTATATATTTTCCTTATTGTTATGAATTCTAATGTTTTAAAATCAATATGTAATAAATTACTGTTTAATACATCTTTAAGAAACCCTTATTTTCGTATTTTAACAATCAAAGATGTAGTTTTAATTAAAACCTATATTGAAACATTAATAATGAAAACATTTACATGAAATTGTAAATTAGTTGCAAGATGTTTTAAATCCTCACCTCATTTTAACATCACACTATGTATAGCTCAAATTATTAAACTTTTTCCCTTTAAAAGTTCACAATAAGAGGTTATATTATAATTTCAATTCATAACTTATATATTTTTGAAAACTAAATTATAATTAGATATTTAAAATTAATCAATGAGAAAGACCAATGACTATAATTATAGAAATTAGAACTCATTAGTCACCCAAGGTGGAATGGTCCATTAGAGGCCTTATAAAACCATACATTAGAGTGTCCCAAATTATATACAATTGAATATGATCATGAACATCATTCCTTTAATGCTCAGTGTTATTTGAGTGGATCTGGCCTTAATAATGTTTATAGTGATGGATCTGAAAGACCCGTATTATCATATTGGGGTTTTTGTTGTTTTGGGTGGTCCCCCTATAATTTTAATAGCTATTTTAATATGTTTTTTAGTGTGGACTGGTGTTCCATTGATCTTACTACAATGTAAACACTTCGGTGTTTAATTAATTAAATTTCCTTTGTGTTTAATTTGTATGTTTTGTTTGAATGACATGAAAAAAAAACAAAATGGGACTATAATTTTGTTATAACATGAGAAATATGTTTTGGTGAGTCACATCTGGGGCACCAAAATAGTTTTCAGGACCATTCCCAATAATGTAAACTTGTTTACTTCTTGAAATTTTTCATTAGAATGAAATAAATATGAATCCTAGAATCTATGATATAGGATCACCACATAAAATTTATAATAATTTTATACACATGAATAGTTAATTGGAATAGAAAATATTTCCATATTGATGAATCAGATGAAATAATAATGTTCTTAAATCATTATATCTAATTATTAATTTTTGGAATCCCTCTAACATAGATTCACATATTGACTAAAAACTCTAATCTTAAATCATATGAATCCATAAGATATAGCATAGAAGATTATCACACTCATGTTGTACATCAATGATGAATACAAGAATCACATTAATGTGGAATGATTCGTTTTATTGTCTCCATAATTGGGAGGGTGGAGGTGGATGATATCTTTCCAATAATATTTTAAACTTCTAGAATGGGATATCTCAAGGGATTTGGATAAGTTACCTAGAATACATTTTGTAGATAAAAAATCTGTTTCAAAATGATGTAATGATGTTTATATAGATATAGGTGTAGAAAATTGTAGATGTAAATGATCCTTATGATTTAAATAATTACAAAATAAACCCACCTCAAATGAATAGTAATATTAATTTTATTAACATGAGTTGTTATAAATTAATGGATAAATAAATATTATTACCTTGATTAATAAATTAATAATGAATCAATTAATATTTAATATATAATTTTTAATTATTCCTAAACTCATCCCGACATTCCTACATTGTATTTATCTATCCTTTATTAATGATTATTTATTAAAATGTAGAAATTTTGTATGAATTATTATATATTCTATGAATGAATATTATATTCTTTAAATAAAAAACAACTATATTTTAACATTCAGAACACATATATACATTCTATAATAAATTTTAACTGTATATATTCAACAAAATACGATTTATTATTAAATAATTTAATATAATTATATTTACTCAACATTACATATTCATATATAAATTAGATAAGGTTAAATAAACACATATTGTGTGACCAAATTGTCCAATTTTTCGCAGTCTTTTAGCATATCCACCTATCGTCCATCGATAGAATTTCGCAACATGTAAAAGGATCCAATGTGAAATTAGTTGATGTAATAAACACATAAAACATTATACAATTAATCATTGTGTAATATATCCCTTGTATCATATTATCTCTAGTCAAATATGTTTTTATACGGGGTCATCAACATACATGCTTATTGTGTCCTTATTTAACATTTTGGAAATGAATATATAAGTAGAATGATATGACTATATAAATATTATATAGGTTCAATTCCCTTATAGGGGAATTATAAATCATCTTCAGTTATAAAATAATTTGGTTTTATCCATTTTATAACTACTCACTAATGAAATTTCACCCATGGTTCACCCAACATATCAAACCTAATCATGAGAAACATTTTCCATGGTTTTCATCAATACATTTTAGTATGTAACACTTGATATACAATAATAATATTATTATTAATGTCCAAAAAAATTATACACATAATCAAATATGAATATTCAAGGACACATATACAGTTGTATTTCTCACTCATAGATTATTTTATCATAGAATTATTTTATTGGAGATTACCAAGAATGAACTTCATTTGATGATGTCTCAATTTATAATGAGGCCCATTACCCTAATAGCTCGTACCATCTGTGTACCATCATACGATGTTATTCAACCATATAATATGTTTTTAAGAAAATATTCATAGAATATTATGGTTTTCATCATGTTGAAGAACTATCGTTTCCTAATGGATGGTCAATTTATAATGAGACCCATCTCTATTGTGAAACTCTTTCTCTCCCATCGTCCTCAAAATGAAAATCATGAATATTTCATTTAAATCGAATATACTATGATATAATACTTATTTTAACCCATAAATGGACTCTTGAAACTAGCATTCCATATTAAAATTTTTAGATGTCCCCAACATTTATGGTCATGTCATATAATTATGTTTCTCAATGTTACTTCAAAGGGAGGATTCCCTCACATACAATTCCTTATGCAATACTCATAGTAGCTATGAAAGGATTAATTTAAATTGATATAATCAAGTCCATTTGTAATAACTAGTGGAGTTTCATTTTTACCTCACTTGTAGAATCGAAGTGAGTTTTTAATGCATACACACCAAAAATAATTACACCAATCACTATACTACCAAATAAATTTTAATAAATGGAATCAATTTTAGAATTCATTTTAACTTTTAAAACATATAGAGTTTAAACATACTTTGCCATATATGATTTATTATTTTTACTGGATAATTTTTCACCCACTGTGGTTAATATACATCCACAACTATGGTTATAACTTTACATTGAATTATATGACTCTAGATAAAATAATTTCACAAAAACATATATAACATCATGTTATTATATTACCTTAGGCATATGGTGAAATTATTCAAATGATTTCTTTTTGTATACCACTATATCAATAGATCGTTAAATCCCTCATAAAAATATTTTTTTTCTTTCACCCACAATCTTTTATAATTATAATATTACTATTGAAGAAACTAATTTAGAGGTACCATCATTTTTACATGATTCTCATTTGATCATTATTTTACTATTTAAAAAGTAATCCCTTAAAACACATTAGGTAGTGGCATAATGAATCTTATTCAAATCATAATTATCTAATAAAACATAGTCAATAGAGTTTGAAAATGTATAGTTGTTATAGTATTATTAAAAAAAGATATATATAATGGAATTATTAATGGCTAAAACACATCTATATAACTCCTCATGAATCTAAATTATCATAAATATTTGAATAATGATATGTGAGTTTAGTAAAACACTCATTATAAATTAAATGAACTATTAATTCATGGATGTGATGAACTATGAAAGATGAATACAATGGATTCTATATTTTTTGAAAGTTCATTCCAATATTCAACAAGTATTCCTTAAATGACTTAATTGAATATCATGCAACATATGAAATTAACTTTAGATTCTCTTTAAAATAGTTTACACATTATAGACTAACTAAATTCGATAGATTTTCGTATTATATCTAAAAGTTTATTTTTATAAACAATACATATTTCATATACTTAAGAATCATCAATTAGAATACTATAAAAATCATATATTTTATATACATGAAAAATTATATATTTACTTTACTATGATAAATACTACCACAACTGCGTAAGATAATTATAATTGTATTCATCATTTATTTAAATTTATGGATATTAATGATTTCATTTTCACTAAATTATTTATTAAGTGATGTTTACCATAACATAATTAATATCATCATAAATAATTTCTTGTTATGTTTGATAGAACTCTAGGATAAATGTTTTGGTAATACATAAGTAAAATAAAAACTCAACATTAAATAATAAAATGGTCATTAAAAAATTAATGTGTTTCACATTGTTGAAACAATAATAAAAATTTCTTATGAACGTTACAAAAAAAATCTTAAATATAAGTTCACATGGTTCTCACTACTGACATAGAAATTACAATATTGAGAAATCTAGAGAACACACCTTACTAATTATAATGTTTTTACGTGATTCTCACCAATGATATATGAAAAAACCATTCATAGAAACTGGGAGAAAACATATTAATTCTTAGGTTAATTTATTAATAAAATTAAATAAAATATCTGTGAAATAGAACCATGATAGAATATGATGATTATTTCCTCATAGCGAAGAAATTGATTTTTTATTGCTTAATTATTATTTTTCAAATGACCACTCTAATAAAATGGCAAGTAAATATTAATATAATATATATCAATTCATGATTCTCATTAAAATATATTATTTCATTCATTATTATTAGTCATTACATTCACAAAATCATGTCTGTTGTCCAAAATAGTTTAGTTCCATTAGATTCATTGAACAAAATCTTCCAATTTATGGAATTTTATTCAATTATTCACGTAATGAACATTGCATTTATCGCCCTACATATACATACCATATATAAAACCATTCTGGTCACACCTTGACTTGTGTGTTTAATTTATTCAATTATTATTCATCCTTAAAATATTTCTGTTGGGGTTTGGGTTGAGTCCCAAAAAAAATATTGTTCTTAGATTAAAAAGTTCATTTTTTTGTGTTGATGTGATTGGGCGAACAAGTGTAGTGAATTTTGGAAACCCTGTGTGGCTCTGACCATGTAAATGTGCATCCATATCATTTTCCAGAAATTTTAAATAAAAGGATCTTGTAATTAAGACAGAATTAATTTTTTAGTTGGTTAATATTTTCTTTGTTCTATGATATTTATTAATATTAAAATAAAATGAATATATTTATTATATTAAAAATTAAAATTATGATTATATTTATTTTTTATTATCATTATTATTATTATAATTGTATATGTTACTAATTAGTTATTAGAAGTGTGATTTAATATATATATATATTGTTTTCTTTTAATTATATCTTAAATCCATTTTCATTAATGTTTCTACACCAAATTTTCCACTACATGTTGTGGAATCCCCACCCCCCCCATCCCCACCACCATTGTGTGTGGAACAACCAGCAGCTCTCCCCTGGTCTCTACACTCCTACACTACAGTGCCCCAGCGGCTACACCCCATTGAATTCTTCTAAGTGTGCTGCTGCCCACCACCTCCCTCTCATGTGGCACCACCTTGGCGGCTCGCTTCCCTCTCCAATATGACGTGGCACCTGTAGTCTGGAATAACCCCACATTGACGATGGCCTCTCCCGCTTGCAATGGTGTTGAATCTGGCCCCTCTCCCCTAACCGGCCTCCTCCGCCTCACTCTGGCTGACTAACTCCCCCGGACTCTTGCTCCCAAAAGCGAACCCCCCCCCCCCCACCATGATCATCCTCTGTCTGTTGTATCCCTAACCGATGATCATGTAAGAACCCAGTTTTTTCTATATAAGACTTTTGAATATTCTTGACGTTATTCCAGAGCAGTTCCATCAGACTGTGTGCGATTCTGAGCCCCGGTGTGGCCGAAATTAAATTTTTCATTCGTTCACACTAGGCTCGCCAAATAAAAAGGATAACTCCTAAACGGTGCTTCAGATCCTATATCTGAGTGTATTTATGGGTGTGGAATTGGGTGTTTACCCTAGAAACAACATAAAACATGTCAGCGTGGGACATTGGGATCCCTCGCTCGCAATCTGAACGTTAAATAGACAAATTAAATAATTAATTTATTTGTTTAATAGATAAACTCAAGTATCTCATAAACTATTGCTCATATGGGAAAACTGAGTGCACCGTTGAGTCAGGAGTGTGCCTTTTAACCATGGAGGGGTGTAACTTTCGAGGGAGCGAGCCTTCTGTGAAAAATGCCGCCAGGGGAGTTTTTTTAATTTAGCGGCTTCAGACGTTAAATTTTATAACTTTTCAACGGCGACTGGGATTAAAATTCTGAATCCCCCGTTGTGCTCTTCAGGTGGTGTTTTCCCTAGGGGAGGCTTATCCTCGACCCCGCTGAGGGTTCAGGTACGGGTTCTACAGGCGGGGTGTTTAATTGTTTTATTTTTAAACAATTTCCCACCACCTTGTTTTGTTTCCCCTGGCGTAAACAATCCCAACGAAGAAGGAGGATCTCCTCCCTTCTCCTCCACCTCTCCGGCGAGTCGCAATAGCTATGGCGGACCATCGGTGAAGCTCCTGGCTATTCCCAATAGGTCTGCGTCATTTTGAATCATTTTAAACATTTGAACCCTCATTGAATTTCTATATATGCGTCGAATTGATGCTTGATCTTCGAGATAATCCCTTATCTGCATATCCCTTGTTCTAAGCTTCGCAATGCATGTTTTAGATTTAATTTTGGGAGTCCAGCGAGGGAACAATCCCCACCCTCGGAGGGTCTTCACGGTGCAAAACTACCCGCCCCACGAGGGCCAGTCTAGGGTAGACCGTAGGTCAGTGCCGGGCCCTGCGGCTCAGCAGTGTGACGGCGCTATGAACCGGGCCGGCCCAGGCCAATCAGAACGGCCGACCCAGGTTAGGCGGACCAGACGGTCGATGCCGGTCCAGCCTAAGGGGCTTTGCCCCCTCGACTCAGACGCCCGTAATTTTTGCTACGGAGGTCCGTTTTTCATGATGTCAATGGCAGTGTACTCCAGACATCGATATGAGCACATTGAGATGGTCTTGGGAATTTTTTTTCCCCGAAACGAGGGGCCTCAGAGGCGCGACACGCCTTTAAGTAGTTTGATGTTTTTCTGGCAGTTTTTGTTTTGGGCGGTGCAGACACATCTGATGTCCGTTTTGTGTGCCGTCAGCGGCGTTGTGACCCTGGCATCAAGACGAAGATTGAAATAGGGTCTTTGGGTGTTGACACCATAGTTGAGGCATGGGCCCCAAGGACCGCCTTTTAAGCAATGAGCAGCTTTTTATAACTTTATCATCGGATGTCCGTTTGGGGAATGCGAACAGTCGTTTCTGGGTGTTATTCTAAGGGTATTGCAATATCGCAATCTGCCCACTTTATTAATGTATGATGGTGTGGGCCCCACGAGGGCCGTTTTAGGAGTTGGCGGGGATTTCCAGCATTATCACCAGGTGACTGTTTTGGAGATGTGAATAGTCCATCTTGTGTACTTTTTTGCGAGGATCGCAACGGTGCGATCAGTTCGTTGTATTTCGGGACCGAGATGTGGGTCCCATGAAGCACCACTCGTGTGCGGTACGACGATACACATATTTTTCTCCAGATATATGTTCCACTCAAGTGAGTACTCCTTTTAACCTGTTTCTCTGAGGGGATCACAATGGTGCGATGTGACCAACTGTTATCGTGGCTGTGGCTCGGGACCACGGGACATCGTTCGGGCGTAAAGCGGTGTTGGAGAATTTTTCGTCGGATATCTGTTGGAGGCGAGTAAGTAGTCAATCTCGCATGTTTTTCCATGAGGATTACAAAAGTGTGATCTATTTGGAGGTTTGGAGCCTAATTCGATATCTTATCTAATGTGGAAGCAAGTAAGGTGATCCGGTGGTGGTTCGTCCTACTGTATTTGTAGAAGACACTTGGTGTGTGATTTCATGCACTTCCGTGTGAGTGAAGTAATGCTTAATGATATGTATTTGGCCTTTCCTGGGCCAATGAGGTCTCAAGTTGGAGTTGTTACATTTATGCCCTTCGCATTGACATTGAGTGTCGTGTTCACGATAACCTTTAGGCTGGAAATGTTGTATACTCTGGGAGTATACCGGAACGCTTGGAGGTACATGTGGTTGTTTGTACCTGAGAACGTTTTTGTTCCTGGTTGTTGTTGAAATTGGGCCACACATCATGTGGTCCCCATGTGTGTTCCATGTTCTTCTTTGAGTACCCTTCACCTCTCACGATGTAGAGGTTCATTCTGTACTCATTTGTTTGACCAGCTGTGTTGAGTTTCCCCCTAGTTCTGTTCTTTTTTGTTTGACCAGTATGGTTGAGTTTCACACTAGTTCTTTTCCCGTTTGTTTGACCGGTAGGGTTGAGTTTCCCCTTGTTTTTTTCTTGTTTGTTTGACCAACAGGGTTGATTTTCCCCTTGGTACTGTTCATGATGGTTTCAACCAGCAGGGTTTAGTGGTTTTCCTCTGGTTCTGTTCATGATGGTTTGGACGATAGATATGATTCGTTCTCCCTAGTAGAGTTCATGTGCATTCGGTTTGACCAACACATTATGCGGGAAACTATCCTCTACCGAGGAGGTTGTTTCTAGTAGGGCTGGCTAAGAGATTTTCTCCAGCATGGCTGGCCAGTGGGATACCATCCAACAGGGATGCCCAGAGCAGTTCCACCCAGCAGGGATGGCCAGTGGGTTACCATCCAGCAGGGATGCCCAGTACAGTGGTGTTCACCGAGCAGTCCCATCCAGCAGGGATATCCAGAGCGGTTCTGGGTTTACCTTCAGCGGGGCTGGAATGTGGTCCTAGATGACGGGTTTACAACTAACGGGGCTTGGATGTGGTCCCCGATGCTGGGTTTACCTCCATCTGGGATGTGAAGCTGTCCCCGATGATGGTTCCAAGACTCCCTCCAATGGAGTACCCTTTTACAGGACTGGGTATTGGGACTCGTTGATGACTTTATCTAGGTCGACCTCAAGTGGATTACCCTTTTACGGGACTGGGCAGTGTGGCACCCATCGACTCTTGTCATGTATCCCTCCAGTGGGAACCCGTTGAATTCTAGGGATTACCCTCCAGCGGGGCTGGGCAGGGGGACGCATGTCGACTATGAGGAGACCTCTCAACTGGGGGACAATGAAGAGGTGGGGTTTGATGTTCCCCCAGAACTCTCAAGTATGATGGGCACTTTCTGTAGCGATACACTTCATTGTGATGCGAACTAAAACTTTGTGGGCGAGTCAGTGCCGCCCAAATTGGATTGTGTCAAACTACCGTGATATGAGCCCCTTGACTTGCAGTTTGGGGCAGACATGCGGGATGCTGGGCATCAATGGTGTTTACATATGGGACTGTTGGATACTAACTTTTTTTGTGCTGAGCTACTGGATAGAGATCTTGTTTTGATCTTGTTCGGGATTCTTGATTGAGCATAAGGATTTGAATATACTTTCTTCCAATACCCACTTCTTGGGTTTTGGTTACTCTCTTTCCAGGAGAGGCAACAACGCGCGGGGTATGCCAAATTATTTCCATGTCTAGCATCTCAAGGTTGGATGAGTCTTATATGCTACTATAGGTAGCGAAGACTCGATGAGAAGTTCATCTTCCCACTGTTTCCATCTCCTTGTGTTTGGACGAGTCTACATCCTCTCTCTTGTTGGGTTGAGTTAGACTCTCTACTATACCATTTACTGCACTCCCTATTGTACTCCTTTACTTTTCACTGTTCGATCTACTTCTCACCCTTAGGTACCTCCTTTTTTTCTCCCTTGAGCCTTCGGTGTAACAACTCGAGATTTTATAAGATATATTCGTTTTAATTTCTTTCAAATCTTTTGTTCTATGCTACACCAAGATTATCTTTCACTATACGCAACACCACATTATCTTCCAATACACACAACACTATTCTTGGATCTGTTTACACACAATTTCAAGTTCACAACATTGAGTGTATATATATATATATATATGTATATATATATATATATATTCTACGTATAAATGAAATATGGTTGGATTATGTTATAAAAAACAGCAAAGGAGTCTTTCATTGCACGCAACCCTGACATGGCTTGCATTACACGCAATCGTGCCCTTCCTCGATAGCGTGTGTTGTACGCAATACCGGGTTTCACTAAACAGTGATATATTGTTATTATGTTATTATGGACTAGACTTTATGAATATTATTAACTAAATTTTTAATTTTATAAAATTATTATTCATCTTAAACATTTTCTAGAACATTTTATGAGAACAAAATATATTTTTCATGTAAAATAATTATTTTTCAAAAAATGCAGTTTTGCCGCCTTTTAATGGCGCACCCACATTAAACCTAGTTTTTGACATGTTTATAAGTTCAATTTTACAAAATAAACTTCTTATTTATTAATGAGGATATAAAAATTTACATTGGATAATGTTTTGATTTTTTTCTGATAACATTCATATTTTAATGAATAGTAAAAACACGCTATATTTTAATTAAAAACAAGTTTTTTCATCGTAATAATTTATATAGTTAAATTATAATATTCAATGGTTTTAAAGTATAAATTTAATATATTTTTACAATTTAATATAATGTATGTCATTGTCATTTATTTTACATTGAATTCGTAGGATAAATCAATTCAATCTTTTGCAATGCTTTAAACAAAAACCAGTTTTCATTCGACAACGGGATTAATTTTAATTTAATTTATGCAACTTCTGTATATTGAATTTGAAAAAATGGATTCCATATTTGGAATTAGTGGATCCAAATTATGTTAATAGGCTACTTTTTATTTTTGGGAATTATGAATAGTAACTACGGTAAATTTTATTTACCATAGTTAAAGGTAAATCGTGTAATTAAGTGTAAATATAATATTATAAAATTACCCTGACACATTCCAAAAATCTATTGGATGGCTAAAAGTATACCCATATCACCTAAGGGTCGGAATAGATTCATTTTATGGACTTTTGGTAGTGAAAATAATGTAATTATTATTAAAACAAATAAAAGTGACAACATGTCACTCTCTTAAATCTTATATGCATAATATTTTTAATTTAGTGATAAACATAATAAAACCTTGAACATGAATAGTCTAATTAAAACTAATAAAATTATCTACATCATGATAATTTATTTTGAATTTTTAGGGATTAAATATTTGTCATTAATGGTGATAAATTATTGATACAGAAATTATTTATTAAGTGAAAAAATAAGTAATATAGTTTTTATTGAAATAATAATACCCATTAAAAGGCACAAAAACCTGACCAAAACTTATTGGGTGTGTATATATAGTCCTTAAGAATCCAATTACCAAATACATAACCGTTTGGAGTCTTATAGAAGTGATTATGAAACTTATATTATTTTATTTTAAATGATGCCAAAGTTGTCACCTTCATAATTTAATAAATATAACAATTTATATATTGTTATTTTAAGATGATAAATTCTATTAAAATTACTATTGTTAAAGTTAATATATTTTTCTTCATCATAGGATTTTATTTTTAATTTTTTTGCAAAAAATTATTATATTCAATAATTATACAAAAATGTTGAAGTAATTATTTTATTAAGAGATAAACCAAATAAATGGTTTTAAAAATAATAAAATAAATTTTATATGAACTATTTAATGTTCTCCAATAATTTTCTAGATACATATAAGCTTTTATGAATCTATTAAATATTTTATTTTGAATATATCTTCTGTATATATTTTATTTAAATTCAAATAAATGAATAGTGTCAAAATCGACACTATTGTTATTTTATAAAAATAACATATTATAAAATTGTTTAAAATCATAAAAATATATAAAAATCATAAATTTAACTTTATATGGTCTAAAATGTTATAAATTATTTAATTATGGAATATTCTCAACAAATATGTAATTTTTGTTATAATTTAGAATTTAGAATGTTATTACCACAAATAAAATTAAATAGATTAAGTAAGGATAAATCAAGTTGATAATGTTTAAAATAATTTCCTAACATGTCTAAATTTTATTGGTTGTTGCGATTAAAACCCTATATCATCTAATATTCTAATATGTGTCATTCTTGTAGGTTTTTATGCGGGGTTAGATTTATTATAAATTAATATTTTTTTAAATTTCTAAAGGTTCCCCTCTCCTCCCTTATAAAAGGGCACCTCCTCCATCTCTTCCTCACACCAATTTGTGCCTTCATGCTCGTCCAAACCCTGCCAAATTCTCTTCTCCACTTCACTAGAAACATCCTAGAGGTACTGGTCTTCTTAAAAGACCAATTATAGTGCCCTAAGAGGAGGTCTCAAAGAGGCGCTTCAAAGAAGAGGTAATGTTCGTTACCGATTATTTCAACATTATTTCTTCTTCCACTTATTCTTATTTAGTTTTTCATTATTAAGTAATAATATCAGTATCAATAATATATTGATATGTTATTATAAGTATGAAACAACCCTATTTCACAATTTATCCATCCTACGGAAAACGAAATCACCGTGCGTGCGTACGTACGGAATACCGTCTCCACGCCGTGGTGTAATCTATTTTCCACCACCGCCTTACTTGGATGGGTATAATGGTGTAAATAATGACTATATTTGATTATTTTAAAATGATATTGATTATTAAATATTATACATAAACTTCAATACAATCCCACGATCATGGGAATGATATCATCGCTCGTGCTTTCGTACGGACTACCGTCTCCACGAAGCGATGAGATTCATTCTCAATGATTAACAATTCATGAATGATTATAAAGTATATATAATAAGTATTAGTTAAATATATGACATAATAATGATACTGGATTTATGTATATATATATATATGTATGTCATCTACATAATTCCATACAATTCATTAAGGAAACTAAAACAGCGTTCATGCGTACGTACGGCCTACCGTCTCCATGATCGGTGTATTTCTTTCCATTTTTCGACCTATTATATATATGTATATTCTGAATATATATTATATATAAATCATGTTTTACATTATATATGCCACTAATCATGATCTAAGTAATCATATGAATAATTACAAGATAAAACACGAACGACAAATGAAACGATTTTACCCAAAACGCTACTTTTACATTAATTTACAATAGAATGGGTAATATAAAGTCATAAGTGAACCATATATGATATCATAACAATGAATATGATTCTTTAATAAGTCAATGACATTATTTAAATCATTATACAGGAGGTTCGGATCCATACGAAGCATTACGTACCTAAGGTAAGGGATAATTGTGCAAATCTCATTTTTATCCAAGATTGCTTATTCGTAAGTATTTACTGGGGTTATTTCTATCATCCATGTCCATGTTTTATAAAAGTGTATTCATGTATGTTTAATGTTCTTTTTACCCATTTTGACTTTTACCCCATGGTATGGAAGGAATCTTTCTTTTATTTACCCTACAAGGTACTTTTTGACTTTTCTAACAAATGTACGAGAAGAATGTTTTTTTAAACATATACTGCATGAACGAATTTTTATGGTTTTATAAAGCCATATTTTCATGAAGCTTATTCCAAAAGATATCATTTCTATTTTAAAAAAAATCCTTTTCTTTTAAAATTAAATGGCATTTTGTGAAAAGAAAACGATTTTCAAGATGAAAGGATATTTTCTTCAAGAATTCGTTTCAAGTGATTTATCAAAACCATTTTCCATCTAAGATGACATTATTTCATATGTGTATGTCTCAAGTATCATGTATCTATGGTTTCAAATTTCTTATTATGAAATTATATCCATTTATTTTATATGGATTATGTGATGATGGTATGATGTTAATGAAACCCATTTTATTTATTGGGTTATTGTGAATTATGTATGTTTATTTTGTGGCACAAGTAAGACTGATTTGATTATGAGATGGGTGGCACCTATATCTCCCTCCAATGAATTGGGTAAAGATTTATATCTCAGTAGATAGACATGGATGTAACGGCATGTTAAAGTAGTTCAGTAATAGAGGACTGGAACAAGGAGTGAACTCGATTGAGAAAGGGACTTTGTCCACTAAGATGGTCTTGGCAGCAATGCCTTGGCTAATATGGATATCATTACATGTGCTTAATGGATTCCACAATTAAATTATTTATTCCTATTCTATTTTATCATGATTGATGATCAATTATGATCTATGCCTTACGTACTTTCATGTTTTATGTCATTGATCAAGATTTTGATGTTTTAATATTATGTTCATGTTTTTAACTTCAAATGTATATGGTTTGTTTTATTTTATCTATGCCTACCGTTAATAAGAATTTGAGCTCACCCTTTATATGTTTTCTTTTCCACATGATTTAAAGAAAGGTTTTATGTATGAAAACAAAATGGGAAGATCATTAATGGAGATGTTGAAGATCTTTCACCACGATTAGAAGATTATGTTCCGAGTTTCCAAAGACACTAAACTATTACGATCCTTGTGTGTCTGTTTTTGTTATGTATTAGATATTCCAAAAAAGTAATGTAATGTTCATGAACATCAAGCTTCGGGTCTCTACAGTTGGTATCAGAGGAAAGGTTTAGTCAACCTTTGGAAACTAGGATGCGAAAACGTTAGTGAGATCACTGGAGATATTTCTAAGGTATGTCTAGGGATATCCCTAAGGATAAGTATACGTATAGGATATAGTCCTAGAACTACAGTAACGATCATAGAATTTAACCTAAGATGTTAGATAGTGAGGGTACTCCCCCTTTACTATGTTTTTTTCCCTATCATGATTTTTTCCTCTCACACTAATATTTTTGGGTTTTAGACGATGGCTGGAACCTGAAGGAACCGTGTTGATCAATGCAACGGAAAATGAAATGATTGTCCTCCTGAACAAACAAATGTCATGGGAGATGGCGTGAAAAATCTTATTGCTATAGTTACACAAGCTATGAATCATTCTAGACTTCCAAATGAGCAGATAAGGGAAAAATATTCTATTGAGTACTTCAAGAGGCAACGTCCACCTTCTTTCAGTGGGTCTTCTGATCCACTTGTTGCTGAACAATGGATCAGTACCATTGAAAAGATATTTTCAGTTCTTCAATGTTCTGAACATGATAAAGTCATCTTATCAGTATATCATTTGGAAGGTGAACCTGATCAATGGTGGAATCTTATCAAGAATACGAGGCCCAGAGATGAAATTGAGTCCATGAAATGGGATGAGTTCAAGAACTTATTTTTCAATAATTACTTCCCTCGTATTCTTCAAACAAAGATGGAGAAAGAGTTTCTTGATCTAAAGCAAAAGGATGATGAATTTGTTGGTGTATACGAAGTGAATTTTACAAGGCTTCCAAGGTATGCATATGGCTTTATCATCCAACCTGAAAGTAAAGATTATCGATTCTTCAGTGGCATAAAACCAAATCTCCGAAGGTCATTAGCTATAAGAGACTTCAGTAGCTATGAAGAAATTGTGTGTTGTGCTATCAAGGTAGAAATGGAAGTTGGTGATACTTATTTATCTCATAGTTTTCACAAGAAACGAAAGATGGAGTTCAAGGAGGAATCTCAGAATAATGGTGAAAAGAAGATGAATGTTTCCTTATGCTCAAAGTGTGGAAAGAATCATGGTGGGGATTTTCATAAAGGGACTAGAAAATGTTTTAAGTGTGGAATAAAAGGTCATTGAGCAGATGAGTGTCAAAGTAATGGAAAAAGGGTTTCTAATGATGTGAATAATGAAAAGACTGCAGAGAATGCACCACTAACATTTGAATTCTTCTAGTGCAAGGAAATGGGGAATTATGCTAATAAATTCCCTAATACAAGGGTTAGTGATGATCGACATGAGGAACCACTTAAGGAAAAGGACAAAGGGAAGTCACATGTGATCACTATTGGTGATGTTGAATATGACAACGATGTGGTGGAATGATTAAATGTTTATGTAATGGGATTCCAAAATAATTTTGTATATAGTATCGTGGAATATTGGAATATTTATGTATTGGTCTATTGTGGTCTTAAGTAATTTTATGGTACCAGTAACCATGGAAAGTGATTGAGATATTTTTTGAAAAAAGATGATATGCACATAATGAAGGGAAAATGAGAAAATGAAATGTTTGACAGTATTCATGAGCACATGACTGATATAAGGAAATAGTTATATGATGGTTCGAGGTTTTGGTATGTGAAAAGAGTAACCATTTGGCAACACTCATGTTTTCAATAAGATTCAATGGGTATTCATTTTTTTCAAGAGAATACATGATTATGGCCTTCGAATGTTTGGAATGTGACCAGCAAGACATATCTCATGATATATGGGGATCAATGATGGTATTAACATGCTAGTTGTATGAACTCTTTGGTTATCGTTTTCACTATAATATGAGTTTGGATAGAAGTATTTTGGATAAGACTAAATATTGGAATGGATTATGTTGGATATAAGTTAGTATTGTTTAAGGATAGAAGTTTTTTTTCGATATTATTTATGGGATGTTATAATAATGTAGTTTTAGAAAAAGGGAAACCTGCAGGACGAGCGACAACCCATCGCATCAGACAAGGCTGTGGGAATCGAACCCACAACCGAAGTGCGACTAGCCTTTATCTCCTACCACTGGCCTACATGAAGTCCCTGTTTAGTAGAAACTAGATTTATTTTATTAAGCGGTATGATATATGAAGTATAAGATAATTTTTGGAATCATATATGATTAACCTCACCATAGATGGATTTATGTATATTTAATAACTTTTGCTAACCTTTTGTTTGAAACCAATGGAATGACCCATCATTCTATCACATGATATGTTAAAACTTCATGAATAACAAATTCAACTTCATTTCATTAAGATATGAAGTGGAAATTGTTCAAAGCAGGAACAACAATGAGATTGTACCAAAATAAATTAAGAATTTATTCTAATAAAAATTCTTCAAATTTAGGGAAATGATCTTGAAAACCAAAAATGTTGTCCCAGTGACCTTATATGCGATGAATCAGATGGTACCCTATATCATCACAAATTTATGGCTTTGTTATTGTTGGCCTTTTCATATCCATGTTCTCTACCACTCTCCATCTGAACATGATGGTTAGATTTCTCTTCCATATCCATATTTTCACCTATGTTCTCCTATATGGAAAACCGGTGATTATTTAATTTGGGTAACCGTTACATTTCATAATTTATTTTTTAATGCCAAATTTTGGTAATCCTTAATACGATGTGGGTTTCTATGAATAATAAATAATTTATAACCCCGACGAATTTCAACGGAGAAATTAATTTTAAGGGGGGTAGAATATAACAACCTAATATTTTATAAGATATATTCGTTTTAATTTCTTCCATATCTTTTGTTGTACGCTACACCAAGATTATCTTGCGTTATACGCAACACCGTATTAGCTTTCAATATACACAACACTATTCTTGGATCTGGTTACACTCAGTTTCACGTTCGTAACATTGAGTGTATATATATATGTATATATATATATATATTCAATGTATAAATGAAATATGGATAGATTATGTTATGAAAAAAACAATGTATTCTTTCACTAAATGCAACCCTGACTTGGTTTGCATTACACCCAATCATGACCTTCCTCGATAGCGTGTGTTGTACGCAATACCTTGTTTCACTAAACAGTGATATATTGTTATTGTGTTATTATGGACAAGATGTTATGAATAGTATTAACTAAATTTTTTATTTTATAACATTATTATTCATCTTACACATTTTCTATAACATGTTATGAGAACAGAATAAATTTTTCAGGTAAAATAAGTATTTTTCAAAAAATACAATTTTATCTCATTTTAATGGAGCACAAAAATTAAACCAGGTTTGACATGTTTATAAGTTAAATATTACAATATAAACTTCTTATTTTGAATGAGGGTATAAAAATTTACATTGGATAAAGTTTTGATATTTTTCTGATAACTTTCATGTTTTAATGAATATTAAAAACACGCTATATTTTAATTAAAAACAAATTTTTTCATCGTAATAATTTATATAGTGAAATTATAATATTCAATGGTTTTAAAATATAAATAGAATATATTTTTACCATTTAATATAATTTATGTCATTAGCATGGATTTTACATTGAATTCGTAGGTTAAATCAATTCAATCTTTTGCAATGTTTTAAACAAAAACATGTTTTCATTCAACAACGAGATTATTTTTAATTTATTTTCTGAAACTTCTGTGTATTGAATTTGAAAAAATGGATTCCATATTTGGAATCATTGGATTCAAATTATGTTAATAGGATAATTTTTATTTTTGGAAATTATGAATAGTAACTACGGTAAATTTTATTTACCATAATTAAAGGTAAATCGGGTAATTAAAGGTAAATATAATATTATAAATTTAGGAAACAAATTCCAAAATTCTATTGGATGGCTAAAAGTAGACCCATATCACCTAATGGTCCGATTAGATTCATTTTATGGACTTTTGACCATGAAAATAATTTAATTATTATTAAAACCAAAGAAAGTGACAACATGTCACTCTCTTAAATCTTATAAGTATAATCATTTTAGTTTATTGATAAACATAATAAAACTTAGAACATGAATAGTTTCCAGGAATCTAATAAAATTATCTACATTATGATAATTTATTTAGAATTTTTAGGGATTAAATATTTGTCATTAATGGTGATACATTAATGATGGAGAAATTATTTATTAAGTGAAAAAATCAATAATATAGTTTTTATTGAAATAATAATTCCCATTAAAAGGCCCAAAAACCTGACCAAAAATTATTGGTAGTGTATATCTACACCTTAAGAATCCAATGACCTAATTCAGAACCGTTTGGACTCTTATAAAATTTATTATGACACTTATATTATTTTATTTTAAATGATCCCAAAATTGTCACCTTCATAATTTAATAAATATAACAATTTAACTATTTTGATTTTAAGATGATAAATTCTAGTAAAAGTACTATTGTGAAAGGTAATAGATTTATCTTCATCATTGGATTTTATTTTTAATTCTTATGCAATATATAAGTATATTAAATAATTATACAAAAATGTTGTAGTAATTATTTTATGAAGAGATAAACCAAATAAATGGTTTTAAGAATTTTAAAATAAATATTATATAAACTATTTAATGTTCTCCACTAATATTATAGATACATATGACATTTGATGAATCTATTAAAGATTTTATTTTGAACATATCTTCTGTATATATTTTGTTTAAATTCAAATAAATGAATAGTGTCAAAATTGACACTATTTTTATTTTATAAATATAACATATTATAAAATTGTTTAAAAATCATAAAAATATATAAAAATCATAAATTTTAATTTATATGGTCTAAAATTTTAGAAATTATTTAATTTTGGATTATTCACAACAAATAAGTAATTATTTGTTATAATTTAAAATTTATAATGTTATTACCTAAAATAAAATAAAATTGATTAAGTAAGGATAAATCAAGTTGATAATGTTTAAAATAATTTCCTACCATGTCTAAATTTTATTGGTTGATGAGATTAAAACACTATATCATATAATATACTTATATGAGTCATTTTTTGAGGTTTTTAAGTGGGGTTAGATTTATTATATATTAATATTTTTTAAGATTTCCAAAGGTGCATCTCTCCTCCCTTATAAAAGGGCACCTCCTCCCTCTCTTCCTCACACCAATTTGAGCCTTCAGGCTCTGCCAAACCCTACCAAATTATCTTATACACTTACCTAGAAACATCCTAGAGGTCCTGGTGTTCTTTAAAGACCACGTTTATTTCCCGAAGAGGAGGTCTCAAAGAGGCGCTTCAAATAAGAGGTAATGTTCGTTACCGATTCTTTCAACATTATTTCTTCTTCCACTTCTTCTTATTTAGTTTTTTCATTATTAAGTAATGAAAAATGTATCACTAATATACTTATATGTTCTTATATGTATTAAACAACCCTATTTCACCATTTATCCATCCTTCGAAAAACAAAATCATCGTGCGTGCGTACGTACGGAATACCGTCTCCACGCCTTGGTGTAATCTATTTTCCACCACCACCTTACTTGGATGGGTATAATGGTGTAAATAATGACTATATATAATTATTTTAAAGTGATACTAATTCTTAAATATTATACATACACTTCAATACAATTCCACGTTCATGGGAATGATATCATCGCTTGTGCGTACGTACAGACTACCGTCTCCACGACGCGATGAGATTCATTCTCAATGACTAACCATTCATGAATGATTATAAAGTATATATAATAAGTAATCAGGAAATATATAAAATAATAATGATAATGTATTTATGTATATATATATATATGCATGTCATCTACTTAATTCCATTCAATTCAATAAGGAAACGAAAACAACATTCATGCGTACGTACGACCTACTGTCTCCATGAACGGTGTATTTCTTTCCATTTATAGATCTATTATATATATTTATATTCTAAATATATATTATAAATAAATCATGTTTTAATTTCTTGATGTAATTAATCATGATCTAAGTAATCATATGAATAATTACAAGTTAAAACACGAACGTCAAATGAAACGATTTTACCCAAAACGCTACTTTAACATTAATTTACAAATGAATGGGTAATATAAATTAATAAGTGAACCATATATGATTTCATAACAATGAATATCATTTAGTAATAAGTCAATGACATTATTTAAATCATTATACAGGAGGTTCAGATCCATACGAAGCATATCAGACCTAAGGTAAGGGATAATTTTGCAAATCTAATTTTTATCCGAGATTGCTTATTCGTAAGTAGTTACTGGGGTTATTTCTATCATCCATGTCCATGTTTTATAAAAGTGTATTCATGTATGTTTAATTTCCTTTTTTCCCATTTTGACTTTTACCCAATGGTATGGAATGAATCTTTCTTTCATTTCCCCTACAAGGTACTTTCTGACTTTTCCGACAAAAGTTCGAGAAGAATGTTTTTTTAACTTAAATGGAACGTACAGATTTTTATAGTTTTATAAAGCCTTATTTTCATGAAGCTTCCTCCAAATGATTTCATGACTATTTTCAACAAAATCCTTTTCTTTTAAAATTAAATGGCATTTTGATAAAAGAAAATGATTTTCAAGATGTTAAGATATTTTATTTAAGAATTCGTTTTAAGTTCTTTAGCAAAACCATTTTCCATCTAAGATGACATTATTTCATATGTGTATGTTTCAAGTATCATGTCTCTATGGTTTCACTTTTCTTATTATGAGATTATATCAATTTATTTTATATGAATTATGTGATGATGGGATGATGTTTATGAAACCCATTTTATTTATTGGGTTATTATGAATGATGTATGTTTATTTTGTGGCACAAGTAAGAATGATTTAATTATTAGATGGGTGGGAACTTTATCTCCCTCCAATGCATTATGTAAAAATTTATATCTCATGATATAGACATGGATGGAAGGACAAGTTAAACAGGTTCTGTAATACAGGACTGGAACGAGGAGTGAACTCGATTCAGAAAGGGACATTGTCCACTAAGATGGTCTTGGCAGCAATGCCTTGGCTAATATGGAAATCATTACATGTGCTTAATGGGTTCCACAATTACATTCTTTATTCCTATGCTATTTTATCATGATTGATGATCCATTATGATCTATTCCTTACGTACTGCCATGTTTTATGTCATTGCTCAACATTTTGATGTTTAAATATTATGTTCATGTTTTTAAGTTCAAATGTATATGGTTTGTTTTATTTTCTCTATTCTTACCCTTACTGAGCATTTAAGATAACCCTTTATATGTTTTCTTTTCCCTAGGATTTAAAGAAAGGTTTTAGGTAAGAAAACAAAAGGGGAAGATCATTAATGGAGATGTTGAAGATCTTTCACCACGATTAGAAGATTGTGTTCCGAGTTTCCAAAGACACTAAACTATTACGATCCTTGTGTGTCTGTTTTTTATGTATTAGATATTCCAAAAAATTAATGTAATGTCCATGAATATCAATCTTCGGGTCTCAACATTCTAGGTATCCGACTGAGTATTTTTATTCTCACACCTTCTTGGTCTTTGCCTGTACTTTGTGTGCCCTTGTAGACGGTGGACAGGTTGGTCGTGACGTTAGTGGAGATTAGGAGTTTGGGGGCTTGGACGACGTGTGGTGGCCATAGTTTCATTCTAGGTTTGGGATTCTCCCAGTTATTTGATTTTGTTTTTCGGATCCCGGGTTGTGGCATTTTTGTGATTGGGTGTGTGTTTTGTCCTTTTATTTTCAGTATTCCTTCGTCTTTTACTTTGTAATGTTTAGAGGTTGATGCACATTTTTGGTTTCATTATACCAGTTGGTACTTTTCTTTTCATTTTACTATGCACTTTTTCATTGAGTGTGATTAGTGTGTGTGTAAAGGTACATAGGCAAAGGAATCCCCGAGATGTTTTGACTTCAGTGCTTGTCGCCAGTCCCTGGGCTATGGAGGCGGGATTGGGGTAGTTTCGGCTCGATCCCAGGTAGGGTCGGGTCGTGACAATGTGGTATCAGAGGTGGATCGTTCCTTGGGAAGATGTTTGGACGTCCCTAAAAAGGAATTGGTTCAGATTTATGGAAACATAGATAACGTGTCTCGAGAGAGGCACACTGGCCAATGAGTCCAGTGATGGTATGACGGACGACGTATCCATTAACCAGGACCCTGATAACCCGCTTGTCGACGTGGCATGTTGAGTCACTTGATGCAGGTAAAATTGGTTTGTGCATCATATAGGATTGAGTTTTTCACATTCCTTATTGAGTTAGCTCCCCATAGTTGTTACTATTATATACATATATGCTAATATGACCGCGTCACTCCTTGATAATATTCATGATGTCTCCGCGAGACAGCCAGCCAGGATACCAGCTTTGGTTCATGACGACGACCTTGTGAGCTATGAGGCCTCAGTCCAAGACCCATCATGAGAGCCCCTTTCTCCAGGTGGGCCAGTAGCAGCACCCCCACCTGTTGAGCAATAGACAGCTTTAGCAGAGCAGACTGAGCATGAGCGCATGTTTAGCACGCACCATGAGTTCCAGCGGAAAAGATCGATGAGGTTCGTTGATGAGCCAGACCCTCAGGAAGCAGAGGTTTGGATGGAGGCGGTGGTTCGCCTTTTCAGGCTTTTGCAGATGCCGACAGATGTTATTGTTGCTTTGGCCGCCAACCTTTTCCACGGAGCAGCTTGGCATTGGTGGAGTATGGTGACTCAGTTTCCTGACGAGTCGTCACTTTCGTGGGGTGACTTTCTGTTTTTGTTTCATGAGATTTTTCCCCTCCCAATTACACTCCGTTCGGATTCAGGAGCTGCTGCAGTTTTAGCAGGGATGGTTGATGGTGGTAGAGTACTCGACCAGTTTCGCAGACCATGCATGCTTTTACCCAGACATGGTCCATGACGACAACATCCAAGCGCCGATGTTTGAGTAGGGTCTCCGGAGAGAGATCCATGTTGTCATAGTACCCTTGTGTATTTACACATATGTAGGGGTGCTAGAGCACGTGCTGGTGATAAAGAGCTTCCTGTCACGTTCTACAGTTGGTGGCGGCAGTAGGCTCGACAGAGCTGAGACGTCTACCACACCTAGAGGGTGTCGGGTGAATGGACCTTAAAGCATGTGGCTTTCCGATAACCGGACTCAGGGGAGTTTTCTTACAACATAGTGGCATCAGAACGCACCAGTGCATCCCGAAGAGCGCCAGTTTTATGCTTGTAATGGGCGAGTTCACCTAGCACGAGACTGCATGACCAGGCTCGTTGAGAATATCGAGTAGGTAGCAGGTTCTCCACCACGGTATAGGCAGCACCGAGATTGGAGTAGCGCCCAAAGAGTTGGTGATTTCAGAGGAGCAGGAGGATCTATATATAGAGGACAACCTTACGAGGACTTCCAATCACCACTAGGAGGTCCACGTCAGGCTCTGAGAGCTGACAGTTGGGACCACAGACAGCCATGAGCTTTGGATGTCTACGATCCTGCAGAGCATGAGGTGATAAGAGGTACGCTCTACAGCTCTTCTACATTTTGCAGTAGAATTGTTAGACTTTGTGTGTGGAAGGATTTTTCTCCATGCTCTTTGCTTGGGTTGTTACCAGGGTGATGTGGGGCATCGTCGAGGCGTTGTGTCGGTAGAGTAAAAGGTTTCAGACCATTTTCTTTAGTCGATGGTGTTGAATCCTACGCTCTCTGAGCATGTAAGAGAGTCTTGGTTGCGAGACATCGACTACGAAATCATGTGTCACCAGATATCCTTGGGTTTTCCACCATATGGATATTATGAAGGAGGGAATCACCGGTCCTTGTTCATGGTGAGGGCAGTGATTCCAGTCGCAGCATGTGACGAAAGGTTTCGGTCGAGGAGGTGAGCTACCCTCGAGAGCCTTCGGACCGTTTGAGACCGTGCAAATGGATGGAGAGGTTCCAAACCAACTTGACCTATCACCAAAGTCTGCTTTTGGGTGCACGATGTCTCCTGTGTGACTCACTCGAGAAGAAGAGTGTGTGGTCTTATGAACGTCATCAAAATGGGTAGACCTTTGGTGAACAGATCATGTCCTTGGGTCTGTGTGCGGTGATGCAGGACTGTGCAAAAGTTCTTCTAGGTACAAAAGAGCAAGGAGCGGGCTTAGTACCCTGAGTTGTTCCCTGGTTTTGCTACTCGGGAACAAAATTCTTGAAGTATTGATTGATTTAAGAACCCATTTTTTGATATAAAATTCATTGGACTATTCTTGATGTTATTCTAGTGAATTGCCTTCGGACGGCATGCGATTCCGAGCCCCAGTGTGGTCTGAAATAAATTTTCAGTGCGTTCACATTGGGCACGCCAAATAAATGGGATAGCTCCTAAACAGTGCTTTGTATCGAAAATCTGAGAGTAAATATGGGTTCGGAATGGGGTTTTCACCCATGAAACGACATAAAACATGTCATTGCGGGATTCAGGACCCCTTTCTCGCTATCCTAACACTAAACAGATAAATTAAATAATTAATTTATTCATTTAATAGAAAAACTCATGTATCTATTAAACGATTACTCGGAAGGGAAAACTGAGGGAACCATTGAGTTCTAAGCCTTCCGTTTACCCTAGGAGGGGTGTAACTTTCGTGGGCGCAAGCCTTATGTGAAACAATGCCACCAGGGGCATTTTTGTAATTTAGCATCTTCAAGCGTTAAATTTTATTTCATTTGAACGAGGCCTCATATTAAATTTCTGAGACCTCCGTTATGCTCGGGAGGTGGTGTTCACCCTAGGGGAGGATTAACCTTGACCCCGCTGAGGGTTTCGCTATGGGGCCTATGGGAAGGGATTTTAAGTGTTTTCTATTTAAACACTCTCCCCACTTTGTTTTGTTTCCCCCTGGCGCAACCCCTCACAACAAAGAAGGAGGAGCTCCTCCCTTCTCCTCCACCATTCTTGTGAGGCGCGGATACTCCGACAGACCATCAGTGAAGCTCCGGGCTACACCCAACAGGTAGAAGACATTTTGTTTTGTTTTAAAATTACGTACCCTCTTTGAATTCCTATATATGCGTCAAATTGCTGCTTTAAATTCGAGCGAATCCCATATCTGCATAGCTCGTGTTCTAATCTATGAAATGCATGTTTCATATTTAATTTTGGGAGTCTCGAGGCGATTGTAATCGTTCGGCGAAGTCCGGGTTGTTTTTGGTGTTTTTCTGGCGGTTTGGTGTTTTCTGGCCGGAATTAGGGGTTCTGGCAGCGGTCTGGCGAGCCGCTTCCATGCAGTAGGTGGCAGGCGGTCCGGGATAAAGTAGGCAACAGTGATCTGAGTTCCCGACATGTGGCGGCGTGCGACGCTACAGCTTCGGTGGACTCCATCGGTGCTCCAGGCACATGGCATGGGGGCTTCTCTGGGCGAGCTGGGTGCACGCAGTGGAAGGGCCAGCCGGCTGCGCCGACCGATTGACTTGGCGGATCGGGGTCGCAGCGCGCGACCCCGCAGGGGGACAAGACCCGCCCTCGGTGGGTCTTCACACTGAAAAAACGACCGGCCCCATGAGGGCCAGACATGGGTAGAATGCGGGTCATCCCCGGGCCTCGCGGCTATGTCACGGGCTGGCACTGTGAAACGGTCCGGCCAGTGTGGGCCGACCTCGGCCGGGCGGACCGGCCGGTCCAGGTCGGTCCAACTGAAGGGGATTTTCCCCCTCGACTCTGACGCCCATAATTTCCTCTACGGCCATCCGTTTCGCATGGCTTCTGCATTAGTGTACTCCAAACGTCGAGACAATCACTTTGAGAAGGTCTCGGGAATTTTTAATTCCCGAAACGAGGGGCCTCGGAGGCGCGACACGCCTTTAAGTTGTTTCATGTTTTTTCGGGGGGGGGGGGGGGGTTGTTTTTGGTGGCGCAGAGACATCTGATGTCCGTGTTGTGTGCTGTCAGAGTCGTTGTGACCCTGGAATCAAGAAGGATATTTCCTAGGGGTTTTTGGGCGTTGAATCTGGAGTTATGGTAAGGGCCCCATGGCCCGTCTCTTAATCTGTGAGAAACTATTTGAATCTTTTCCATCGGATGTCCGTTAGGGGTGTGCGAGTAGTCGATTTTGGTTGTTTTTACGAGGGAATTACAATGCCTCAATCCGCCCGCATTAATTCTGCGCAATGTTGTGGGCCCCACTAGGGTGGTTTTGGGAGTTAGCGGTGATTTCCAACTTTATCACCAGGTGACTATTTTAGACAAGTGAATAGTCCATCTTGTTTACTTTTTCGAGAGGATCGCAACGGAGTGATCTGTTCATTGCATTTCAGGACAGAGATGTGGGTCCCACAAAGTACCACTCGTGTGTGGTATGGCGAAACACATATTTTTCTCCGGATATCTATTCCACTCATGTCATCAGTCCTTTTGGCGTGTTTTTCCGAGGGGATTACAATAGTGTGATGCGCTGAACTGTTTTTGGGGCCGAGGCTCAGGGCCATAGGATGCCGTTCGGGCGTAAAGCAGTGTTGGATAATTTTACGTCGGATATCCATTGGAGGAGAGTAAGTAGTTAATCTCACAAGTTTTTCCGTGAGGATTAAAACAGTGCAATCCGTTTGGAGGTGAGGTGCCTCATTCATGATCTTATTAAATGTGGAAGCAAGTAAGGTGCTTCGATGGTGGTATGTCCTACTGTGTTTGTAGAAGTCCCTTGGCGTGTGATTTAATTCACTCCCGTGTGAGTGAAGTAATGATTGAAGAGATGTAGTTTGTCTTGCCTGGGCCAATGAGGTGGAATGTTGGAGTTGTTACGTTTACGCCCTTCGCGTTGACGTTGAGTGTCGTGTTACTGATAGCCTTTGGGCTGGAAATGTGGTATACTCTGGGAGTATATGATAACGCTTGGAGGTACATGTGGTTGTTTTTACCTGATATCGTTTGGGCACTTGGTTGGAGTTGACTTGGGGCCACACGTCGTGTGGACCCCATGTGCGTGTCATGTTCTGATTTGCGTACCCTTGACCTCTCACGACGTCGAGGGTCCTTCTGTACTCATTTTATTGACCAGCAGGGTTGAGTTTCCCCCTGGTTCTGTTCTCGTATGTTTGACCATCAGGGTTCAGTTTCCCCTGGTTATGTTCTCATCTGTTTGACCATAAGGGTTGAGTTTCTCCCTGGTTCTGTTCTCGTTTGTTTGACCAGCAGGGTTGAGTTTCCCCCTGGTCCTGTTCACGATGGTTTCAACCAGCATGGTTGAGTGGTTTTCCTCTGGTTCTAATCATGATGGTTTGTCCAGAAGAGTTTCTTCGTGATCCCTGGTAGATATCTTATGGATTCAGTGTGACAAACACATTACGAGGGCACCTATCCTCTACCCAGGAGGTTGTTACCATCAGGGCTAGCGAGGAGGTTGTTTCCAGTAGAGCTGGCCAGTGGGGTAACATCCAGCATGGATGGCCAGAGCAGTACCATTCAGTAGGGATGGCCAGAGCAGGACCATCTAGCAGGGATGGCCAGTGGGTTACCATTCAGAAGGGATAGCCAATACAACGATGTTCACCGAGCAGTACCACCCCGCAGGGAAACCTAGAGCAGTTCCAGGTTTATCTATAGCGTGACAGGGAAGTTGTCCCCAATGTTGGGTTTACCTCCAGTGGGGATGGGATGTTGTCCCTGATGCCTGGTTTACCTCTAGTTAGGCTAGGAAGTGGTCCTCGATGACAGTTCCGAGCCTCCCTCCAGTGGAGTACCCTTTTATGATAATGTGCATTGGGACTCCTTGACAACATTAGCCGGGTATCCCTCTAGTGTATTACCCATTTACGGGACTGGGCAGTGTGGCACCCATAGACTCTTTCCAGGTCTCCCTCCTGTGGGATCCCGTCGACTTCCGGGGATTACCCTCTAGCGGGGCGGGGCAGGGCAGGGGGTTGCCTATCGACTTTATGGAGACCTCTCGACTGCGGAGCAGGGACGAGGTGTGGTTTGACTTTCCCCCAGAACTCTCATGTACGAGGGGAGCTTTCCCCACTGATACACGTCCTTGTGACGCGACCTAAAACCATGTGGACGAGTTAGTGACGCCCAAAGT
Source organism: Viscum album (assembly GCA_963277665.1). NCBI lineage: Eukaryota > Viridiplantae > Streptophyta > Magnoliopsida > Santalales > Viscaceae > Viscum > Viscum album. The sequence continues at coordinate 557,909,524 of OY728147.1, read as the reverse complement.
GGATAGTGTCAAAGTGCGGTGATTTGCGCTCATTGACTTCCAGTTTGGGGCAGACGAGCGGGATGCTGGGTATCGATCGTGTTTACTTCTGGGACTGTTGGCTACTCACTTTCTTTGGATGAGCTACAGGATGGAGATCTCCTTATGATCTTGTTTGGGCTTATTGATTGAGTATATGGATATGCATATACATTTTTCCAGTACCCACTTCTTGGGATTTGGTTACTCTCCTTCCATGAGAGGTAAAGATGCATGGGGTATGCCACCTAATTTCTGTGTCTGGCTTCTCGTGGTTGGATGAATCTACTCACCTGCTATAGGTAGAGTAGACACAACGAGAAGTTCATATTCTCACCGTTTCCAGTTCCTTCTGTTTTGATGAGTCTAATTACTTTCTCTTGTTGGGTTGAGCTAGAATCTCAATTGTACTCTTTACTGAACTCTTTGTTGTTCTCATTTACATTGCCCCGTTCGATCTACTTCTCACCCTTCAGTACCTCATTTGTTTCTCCATCGAGCCATCAGGTTAGCCTACTGAGTATTTTTATACTCACCCCTGCTTGGGATTTGCCCGAACTTGGTGTTCCCTTGTAGAAAACGGACATGTTGGTCGTGACTTTAGTGGAGCGTAGTAGTTTGGGATCTTGCACCGCATGTGGTGTTCGTAGTCGGGTTCCAGGTGTGGGATCCTCCCATCTGTTTTCTTTTGTTTACCTGTAGCCATGTTTTGGCACTTTTCTTGTTGGGCGTGTGTTTTTCACTTTTCTTTTCAGTTTACCTTTAGCATTAAATTTGTACTGTTTAGAGGTTGATGCACATTTGTCGTTTATTTATAGCAGTTGGTACTTTTTTTTACTCTGCACTTTTTCATTGAGTGTGCTGCGTGTGTGTGTGTATAGGTACATAGGAAAATTCCTCCCCGAGTTTTTTATCCTTCATCGCTTGTCCCCAACCCCTGGACTATTGACGTGGGATTGGGGTAGTTGTGGCTCAAGACCGGGTACGGTCAGGTCATGACAGACCACCTACGGGGAGGCCCACTATTGCACCAAATCTCCCTCCTTCACGGCCTCAACTTCTCTGACTAACCCTCAGTCTTTCTTGCTGACCTTCAGCCTCTCCTGCCAACCTAGAACCCCCACCCACTAACACACTCTCTTATACCTCCAAGGCGTCCTTCCGTATGTCCCTTATCCTTGACAACACATCCCATATCTTGTAGCGCCCTACTGACGTCGTTAAAGTCGAAGAGACTACAGGTTGGCTAGAAAGGATGTGGGTATGTCGAAGAAGTTGTGGCCATTGAAGGAGGGATGTTCTCCCAATAGGCCTACCATGAAATTGTTCCCCTTGATGACACCTCCCTTACCAACGAGTGCATTGCTGACGGCGTTAAAGCCTTTCCGCACTCTTCCAGCGTCGTTACAACTTTCCCATTCCATGACATTGTCTTTCATACTAGCGTGCTACCACCCATTACGTGTGACTTCCCTATGATATACATTGAAATGTTGGTTTTGTTTTTTCCTTTAGTTTTGTTAAGGAATTTGATAATTAAGGATTTAATTTGGTATACCAATCAGTTTAGGACCCGCACGGGGTGTTTTCGAGTGGGAGTTGTAGTCACACATTAGTTCATAGGTACGTCTCCATTGGACTCACCATTATAAATTAAAAAATATAAATTTAAGGCTATTAACACCATATATATATATTCTAATTATGTGTCATATGATCATTGGATTATTTTTTATTGTTCAATTTTTATTTATTTATTTTTTGTTAAAATTATTATTATTTTGTCATAAATGTCCACACCAAATGTTTGGAAAACCAAATATGTGTTGGCATCCACACATATTTTATGAAAAATTAAAATTAGTTTTAGAACTTTAAATAACATTATGTCATGAAACCTGTGTGTTTTAATTTGTTGAGTGATAATTATTATTTTATTAATTAAATGTTTCATGTGCTGCTGATAAATGGATCATTTGTCGTTTTATTGAATTGTTTTACTTCAACGTGAAATAAAAAATGTGTTGGGTAGTTTTTGTGAATGGAATAAAATGGTGAGTTTTGTTGATTTGGGGATACTGGTTGTTTGTTCTTTGTTTTCTATTAAAAAGAAAATGATATGGTAAATTCTCATGTCTTGTGTCTTTTTTGTTAGTATATATAATGCCTGAATTTCATTTACGAGTTAAATGTTATTTAAAAAATGGATGCATTATATTTATAAATGCGGAAACAACATTAAAAATGTTGTTTTTGGGATCCTTATATAGTTTCTAGAATGGTCATTGATTTATATAAGAATGTTTTGGAATAATTTTAATAAATATTTTGAGTTGAAAACATTGTGCATGACACCACTTTTGAAAAAGTGTTTTTGTTTTGAGATAAGGTTTTGGTTGCGAATGTTTGAGGGAACATTTTTCCATTTCATGAAATTTTTTAAATATTTATATTATTAAAACCCAAGTTTCATGTTCCTTAAGCCTGAGTTGAGTTAAACGATTGAAAGGTCCTTTTTAGGGTTTATCAGAATCTAATGTTAGGTTTCTTCATTTGGAACCGGTTATAATTTTTTTTCATTATTAAATGGGAATGGTCATAGGAGAGACTAAGGGTGAGTCCTTATGTGAATTATTCTAATTATATATATGTGGTTGGTTGCTCGGTAGGCATCAGTTGGGTCACCCCCTTTTTAAATACTTGATACATGGGATCCTGGCATATAGACATAATATTCTGAGAATTATTTCCACACTCATAGGTTATGGTACTAACCAGTGGCCCATAGTAGGATGATATTTTTGGGATCATTGATATGGGATTTACCATCATCATGAACGAATAAGGATGTTTGAGATTTTGTAATGTTTTGGTTTCACCATTTTTTACATGTCAAAGAGGAAGCAGTCTCATGTATCTGTGTCTTTGGATTATTCTTAATCTCTTGGATTCAATAATATGTACACGTTCATAGTGATTGCAGTGTTAAATGTATTAAATATATATATATTCTCTCTTCATTTCACTGGTTGTGTAACTACTGTAGATTTTTAATGTTTAGTGTTTTTCTGGAGAGTGATATGGGTTTTTAATGTGGCTTATGAAAAATCAATTCACAGAAAAGAATTTTTTTCTTTTTGCGCATATTAAAAAGGTACAAATCACATTCCTCATTGAGAAAGCTAATGTCACACCATAATAATGGCATGGGTGTCTGATAAATTAATGATAAAATGGGCTTGTCCTTTGTTTTTGAGTAACATGTAGAAAACATACTTTTATACATTGTAGTTCAATCATGAAAATGGGTTTTACTTTTTATTATATTTGAAATTATTTGGGAATAAATATGTTCTAGCCTAATTATTTTTGATACTCATTATTGTACTTATTTTATGTTTTTATTATTTTTCTAGGATCCTGCGTTGCTGCGCACCCCTTGGCCTATTCTTGAACGTTGAGTCAGGGAGTGAATTTTTGGGGTCACATGGAGTTTGTTCAGATTTTGGTTTTGGTTAGTTTTATCTTCATTAATTATTATTTCGTTCTTTAATTGGGTTATTTATTAAGAAATGGTCTTTATTATTTCATCTACTTTTATTTATGTGTATTCTGTGAAAATGTCACATCACCCACTGACACCAGTTCCCTATTTGAGTTATTATGTGTCTCCTCTAACTTATGAATGTTTTTAGAATTAGAAAATGTTGGTTTTGAAAAATTATTGTTTTAAATGAAATGTTTAATTTGGGGAATTATTATCGAGGAAATGATTGAATGATTTATTTTTGGAAAACGAAGTTGTTTTGTTTTGTCCTTGGGGTTCTTAGGGGCGCTCACATACACAATAATATGTTAGAATATGAATGGATGTCGGGTATGGTGGATGGATTCTTGGGGTGGAACAGAAATATTAATGTGAGTGAAAATCTAAAGAGTACAAATTGTGAGGGCTTAACCCACATGGATTATTTTATATTAATGATCTATTCGAAGAAAAATGTTTTGATGTTATGCTAGTTTTTTCCTATGTCTAAGGGTCGTAACCTATAATGTTTTTGATTTTGAAGAATTTTATTTATTGAGTTGGATTTCATTGTGTTCCTTACTCTTCTTTCCCAGTGGATATCTTATTGAAGATTCTATGGGTGATTGTAGTACGATTGATCAACCTAAGGATTTTATGACTATGATATGGATGCTAGACCCACATCTCATTTATGGTCAATAATACCATAACATAGAAATGGAGTGGATGTGGAATATTGAAAGTGAATTTGAACTCATCGAGTTGTTCATGTAATTTAAGGTAATGTTTTTAAATTTCATGCTTGAAGATTTATTGTGGAGGTGGTGGATGTTATTGTCTTAGAACAGGCATCGTTAAGTGATTACTATAGTGTTTTTCAAGTCTTTTTTAATTCGACATTTTTTTCTGTGGAATAAAGGGTGAGAAAGACGGTTGAGATGTGTTATCTATAAAAGGGTGAAAGATCCATGGTGGAATATTTACAATGCTTTTTGGAGTATGTCCCTCATGATTCTGGTTATGCCACATATAACTCCCTGAAGGATCGACGCTTGGAGGCAGGTCTCCACCCCGATCTATAGTCGAAGGTATTCATGTCCAACATAACTTATTTTTTTTGATGTGGAGATACATTATTTTCATGTTTTACCCATGATGGTGGGAGTGGTCATAGTACTCCTCCCTGATCCAATCCCCATGACTCGTGGTGATGATTTTAGAAAGGATATAAGGAAGAAATTAGAAGTGGATTGAGAACTTCATAGAATCAAAAGGGATCTTGATATTTCATCAACCTCTACAGAGTGAGAGATAATCGTGTGTCATCAGTGTGGCATGTTGGGTCACAAGAGGCCATACTTCCCATGTACTTCTAAGCCATATCATGCTTGAAGACGTTTGGGTTTCTTATAATGATTCTGTCAGTGCTTTTCTAGAAAGTGTCAGGGAGGATGTTTTCATAAGTGAGGTGGTTTGGGGTTATTATTTAACATTTCATATATACTATTCCTTTCGGTGTAAGGGATATAAAATCATGTTAGGTTTAGTGATAGTGTTTTGGGGTTTCTAAATGTATGGGAATGTTGTGGGTGTTTTAATAAACTACGATTTTCAATGCCTGTGTGGCTTTAATTTTGAAAACGTGTCATTTATTTCTTCAAATCAAAAGACGTATGTTTCTTTTTTAGATTACGAGAACTATAATGTGAGGAAAAAGACACTTCATCAATCAGATCTCTAACCAAAATGAATTGGAGTGAATTCGACGAGTAGTCAGGAACCCATGGAAAATATTAAGGACTCTGGTTATGGTTGTCCCTCTATCATTGCAAAGATATAGTTTTATCATTTTTATTTTTGTATCATCATCGTTATAAATTTCGTATTTTAACAGAGATAATGATGGACTTTTCCATCACACAATGTATGTAATTTTTCATTTGTGTATGTGAGTTGCTGATTTGTGGCCTTGAATGGACCACCCATGAGAAGCAGTTGAGTATTTGGGTTGTGTACAACCATAAGTGGTGAGTCGTGAGTAGTTACATGTTATAGTTTCATTGATCCAATCAATGTCCCCTCCATCCCCGCCCATGGGCTGAGGGTTTTTGTTTCTTGCATAGTTTTTTTGGGTCATCTCTTATACATCTCGGATGAAATTTAGTGATTTGAATGTTCTAGTTGTGTTTATTTTAGCTTGAGTAAGGCCCGGTTCATATCTAAGATTTATTTTCATTTGGCCATGTATATGTTAGTTTCTTATGGGTGGAAGACCCACCGTCTCTTTTGGATTTCCCTTAATTTGTTATTGGGTTCTAGATAAATTCTTATTGTGGGGTGTTCTTCGGGCCTCCCAATTGCTGATGATCAGTTTTAGGAAATGGGGATGAGTCTCGTTGAGAGTCGATGGAATTTACATGGGTTAGGAGGGGGGGTTTTGATTATGTGGAATCCTTAGCTGTTGACCAATCAGTTGGATAGTGTTGTGGTGTCCGAGGGTGGAAATCATTATGGTGGGGAGAATTGTCACACCCCAACCCATTAGGACAATTTATTCATTTATTTTTCTCCTTTAATATAGTTTTCATGGGGTTCGTGCTGAGTCCAGGATAAAATTTGGAGAATAGATAAGGAAGTGCAATTTTTTATATTGACGGTGTTGGAGGTACGAGAGGGGCACATTTTAGAAACCCCGCGTGGCTCTACCTGGGTAATTGCACATCCTCTTTAGCTTTGGAAAAAATTAAAATAAAAATATTAAGTAATTAAGATACAACTATTATTTGCATATAATAAAATTTTTATTGTGTTCAAATTTTTATTATTATTAAAATGATATAAATATCTTAATTAGATTTAATTTTACCATTATGATAATTATTTTTTTATTATTATCATTTATATATTTATTATTATTAATAATATTATTATTATATTCATTACTAATTAGTTAATAAAATTGACATTTAATATATATAGATAGATATGTATATATTTTTATATTTCTTTTTATTATCAATATTTACCCTTTTCATTATGGATGGTTTGACCCACTTATACCTTGAATGCTACAGAAGACCCCCACCAGTGCCTCCATGGTGTTTAGTGCACCTGGAAGCTCTCCCCTAGACTAGTTCCTCCTTCAGAGAAGCACCCTAGTGGATCATCCCCATCGACATCTACTCAACACAAAATAGTATGCCCCTCCATCCCATGTAGCACCGCCTTGGCCTCCCTCTTCCCTCTCCACTCTGACCCCTATAGTCCGGAATGACCACTTCCAGACAATGTATTCTCCCATTTGAAATGGTTCCACCTTCAGCGCCTCTCCCTAGAAATTCCACATTTTCCCAGATGCGGCCGGCCGACTCCCCCCCCCCCCCCCCCCGACATCCTACTCCCATCGGTAGATCCCCCCACCCAAATCATGCTTTTTACACTATAGCACTAGCTGGAGACCACCTCCGGTGATGCCTCTAGTCTGCAGTAAACCTCCATCCTTCATTAGTTCTGACCACTTCGACCAACCTACACACTTTTCGGCTGACCCATAGAATATCAGAGCGACCTTCTACCACTACGGCTGACCTGCAACCCCCCCCCCCTCCCCGACACACTTTCCTCCGCCTCCCGACCGACCCCCCCATGAAACCCATCTCCATGATGGTTCCACCCCATCCGGTTTTCCCCAATCCAACGTTCTTACAACTATCGCATGCACTTCCAGCATCATTATGACATTCTAGCACACTGAAGGAGTATTTCATATTGGTTTGTCACCCCCATCCGGTGAAACTTCTCTCTGGTATACCCTTCTCCCTTTTTAGTGTTGTTTCCATTGGTTTTGTAAATTTTTTTATTAATGGTTTTTTTGGTAAATCTAGGGATTTAAGAGATGCTCATGGAATTTCCAAGTGGGTGTTTTTGTCGGGCCACAATTCCGAGGTTGGTCTCCAGTGACCTTGCAGTAATAAATTATGAAATTTTGATTCCCATCTTTTAGAACCTTTGTTATATTCTAATTATGTGCTGAATTTTCCTTGGATGAGTTTCTTAGTGTTCAATGATGGTTTATTTTTTTCATGTAATATCAGTGTTATTTCTTCATAAATGTTCAAAACTATAATTTGTATTACAAAATAGGTTTTGGCATTCACACATATTTTTGTACAATTAAAAAAAGTTGTTTAGAACATAAAATCAAATTTATTCATGAAAAATGTGTTATGAACTTTTTTGAGTGTTTATTATAAATGTTCTTAGAAAATTTTTCATGTGCCTCAAATAAATGGACCCTATGTTGTATTTTTGAAATGTTTTCTAGGGTGTAATGAAAAATGTTTTGGGGAGTTTTTTTAATGGATAAAAATGTTGTGTTTTGTTGAGTTGTGGATACTTGGTGTTTATGCTTTGTTTTTAATGAAATTGAAATTGATTTTTTAAATTCTCAGGTCTTGTGACATTTTATTTTATATATATAATGCTCAAATGGATTTTACACGTTATGTGTGATTTCAAAAATGGTTGCCTTAAATTTATAAATGTGGAAGAAACATGAAAAATTAGTATTTGGGTTCCTTATATGGTTTCAAGAATGTTCTGGGATTTATTAATGAATGTTTTCAGAATGTTAATAATTGTTTGATGTCTAAACTACGTGCTTGTCATGGTATTTGAAAAAGTATTATCATTTTGTGATAAGGTTTTAGTTGTGAATGACTGAGGGCCAATTTGTAAATTTCATGAAATTTTTGAGAAGTATTTTTTATTAAAACCCATGTTGGATGTCCCTCATGTCAAATTTGTATGCAATTGGTGGGAAGTCATTGTTAGGGGTTCCTAGAATATAATTTTAGAGTTATTTGGTTGGAATCCATTATAATATTGTTACTTTAATGCATGATAATGGTCATAGGGGTGAATTTGACTGAGACTTATTGTGCATTATTATTATTATATATATTGTGATTGGATTTTCATCGTGTATTCATTGTGTCACCCACTTTTGAACCGGGCATATTGAGATACTAATCTATGAATGTGTTCCACACTGGTAGGTTATGGTACTGACAAGTGGCCCATAGTAGGCGGATATTTTTGTGTTCATTTAAATTGAATTTTCCTATGTTCTTCCTACGAAATTATGGCAAAGGGTTTGTAGTGTTTTTATATTTTCATGTGTGACATCTCAATGAGGATGAGGACTCATGTATTGTTTCTCTTCTATGTTATTCTTGATCATCTAGGTTCATGCATGCCAACTCATTCTTAATTCTTATAGTGTTAAATTTTTTACATAAACATATTTTTTTTTTCATTTCCATTATTGTGTAACTACTATAACACATTCATGTGTACTGATTTACTGGAGGGTGACGTGTAGTTTTAATGTGTCTTATGAAAACTGTTTTCAAAGAAAAAGAGTTTTATACTTTTTTCCCAAATTTAAAATGTAAGCATCACTTTCCCATTTAAAAAACCTTATGTCTCAATAAAAAATTACTTGGTTTTTTGAAAAATGAATGAGGGAAATGACTCGTACTTTTTATTGAGTAACATGTGGAAAATCATTATTTTATTAATTTTAGTTATTACCGGAAAATAGATTTTTCTTTTATCATTAAGGATGTGCTTTGGGTATAGATATTAGAATAACTGATTGTGTTTTAAGTCTCACAGATATAGTTCTTTTCTGTTTTTAGTGTTTGATCAGGCCCCAACATAGGTGTGCTCATCTTGTCGAATGCTAGATCGTTGAGTTTGGGTGTGACTCATGGGGTCACAAGGAGTTAGTTTTGATGTTTAGTTTTGTTAGTTTTATCTTCATCACTGTTGGTTTATTTTTTTGTTTGGTAAATTTATTCTGAACTTCTATTTATTTTCACCTCTACATTTATTTATTTGTATTGTCAAAAATCATTCCAATCGTCTTTGTCAATGCACAGGGGCTTGTCAACAGCTCAAGAGGGTCAGGAAAGCCTCTAGGAATTTCCACAGATCGGATTGGGTGACCTATTAAAGGTCGACCCAGGATGGTTCGTGTCAATAATTCATAACCAGTTTAAATAAATCTTAAGAATTAGAGTGCTCAGATGCTCAAAAAGGGTAAACAAAATAGAGATATATATATATGATAATATTAAAAGACAAAATAATCATAAGGGAAATTCATCACATAATGTACATAATAAGATCATACCCAGCCTTTCATAGTTCCTAAAAATGGGTCTTTTAATAAATATTGGAAGTCCATAAGACAAGAATCATAAGGGAATCAAATGACATTATCTACGAGGGAATAAAATTGAAATTAAATATTGATGTGTTGAATAATCATAATAATATACAATATCATCTAATGTCTAACCACAATGACATTAATTACATGCTTGTATTTGGCTAACTACATATGTACCTACTTCAGTAATGGGATAACCCCCTATATACCTTCCATTTCATATATGTTTTGACCAACCATGTACACACCTCCAGAGGATTGGGATGAACACATGTGTAACCTTTAGCACATAGATATTTTATCATTACCCAATGATGTTGTGAGACATATAGGGTGTACCCACCCATAATGTACAAAAATATTCATGAATACTAAAAAAATAAAACATTCATTATATATTAACATTTCAAATGAAATGTGTTTCATATTCACTTCATCATAGTATGACATAGACAAATAGACATATTTCATTATCATTTAATTATATAAAACCCCATGAAATGATTTATGTTACCAAATAATTTCTTCATATTATATCCCATTCAATGGAAATAGGTTTCATAAACACAATTTCATAGATAAAACCATTAAAAGAATTAATATGAATGGTAATCTTGGTGCATATCCCCAATTAATTATATGTAAAATCAATTGATGTAATCTTTAATAGAGATAATTTTGACTACTTATATATTTTTCTATAGAAAATAAAAATTTCTCAATAAAATATTAAACATAAAACAATTTAATAACCCTTATCATTTATATTAATATTCAAAACAAATATATGAAAATTTAAAAATTATTTATAACCCATTTTAAAACATTAAATATTTTGGAATTATTAATTTAAATTTTATTTAATTATTACATCAAAATATTTTTCATTATTATATTATGTACCATATAGTAAAAAAACATTACCCATATATTTTTATACCATAAATAACCTCAGTAAAATATGTTTAAAGAGAATTTTTGAGAGGTATATCATTATATTTCAATATTGGATAATTAATCTTATCAAATCCCAATAAATAATGATATTGTAAAAATACTTATACCACTATGTAGACATTCGTTCCAAAACCTCGTGAAGGGATAAGAAGAAATTTGATGAAAAATAACATTATAATGACTTAGATAATGATATTACAAGTTAGATGGTATTTGTATACTACTCATGAAAGAATGCATGTTAATAAAATAACAGAAGTCTTAAATAAGGAAAATTGATATAAATCATCATAGTGATTTGTTATCTTTTGAAAGTTACACCCCTAGAAAGAGAGATTTTCATTAATAATAATATTTTCTATATTATAATAAATTTACATAACCATATAAATATATATATCATAACACATATTAAATTTTTAGGACTTTATTTATTTATTTATTAACAATTTCAAGATAAAGTTACATTTTGGGTAATAACCACCTAGTTTATAATATATGTTTTGATTTCATATATTTTTGGTTCTACTACATTTATTATGATTCAAAAAAATAATGAATTATAACAATTCCATAATAATAACATTTATTCATTAATTAAATATCTATAGTAATACATTAAAGTTATTAATCAGAAATGAAATTCACTATTCATGGATAAGAAAAGATGTATGTCCTCTGGAATGCAATTTTTTCATTTTCATATCAGTTTGATAGAAATAATATTTAATGATATAACGTATTATTATATAATAATATTTATTTCATAAAAATCACTTATTTTGATTTAAACTATCCTTAATACATCCCATGTAGTTTGTATAGGAATCACAATGCTTCATGAGGAGGTATTCAATCATACACATGAACAACATTTTCATATTCCCAAAAATAGATATAATGAAGGTGTGTTTTATATAAAAATTTAAAAAAAATAATAAAATTATCTATCTCATATGTAATAATATTAAAAAAAACTATCATTATTAATTTCCTTGAGAGGAGGTAATGAAAAAATGGACGTCATCAGTTTGCAATGCCGTATTACTCCGTAAACACAATAATTGATTTTATAAATCATTTTATTTAATTTGAGATGGTTTTTGGCCATATAAATCACTTAAAAACATATTCATATATCTAATTCACTGATATAATTATATATTGGTGGTATAATATGAATTGAAGGGGATGTAGAATGAAATAATATGAAAATTCTTGTAAATGAATGTTACATATACTTTGTATATATTCATTATATTACCGATAAATACTTTAATTGTTATAATTATGTAAAAAATAATTAATCTAGTATAATGTGATAATGTTTTCAAATTAATTTTTTTCATCATGGATGAGACAAATGAAATGTCGGTGCGAATAAATGGGGATGGTGGGTGCCATTTTTTAGTTAGGAGGTGCAAAATTCATGTAAATATTCATAAATATACAATATTGGGAGGGGAATATTACCTCTAGTGAATCCAATTTTGTTAATTAATGATTTTTATGGATTGTATGATTTATCCACACCTACACCACAAAATTAAATACATGTTTTTAAAAATTCATTACATAAATTCTATGTATAAGTATTTTTACTATTTTGTTTTTTCATTAAAAAAACTATTATTCTAACCATAGGGAATTATCCTTTATTAATAGATTAATTCTATTACTATTATGTAATTATTACCCAATTATTAAAAATATGAAACATAATTTTTGATGATTAAATCCAATGTATTTTGGAAATTCATTTTATCATAAGTGCATCTATGTTGATAAAAAAATTCTTTGTAGTTAATATAAGTAATAGTGTTCTTTATATTTAATGGTCATATAGTAATTATAACACAAAAATTTGTCCATTAGTGAACCATTTTTTTGTTTATCAATATTTAAAAATTATTTGGTAGAATGTATAATTTCATATAAATTTATATCATTTAATAAGATTTCATTTATTAAAAAATTACATTATTTTATATTTTTATTTTTTAATATTATTTCAGTTTAAAAAAATCATTACATTTCTGGAATTAAATTATATTGTTTTTAACAACTGATAATCATGATATTTTCTCCTAATAACTTATATAATTGAATAATTCATTCACTTTATTTCACATTTAATATTTATACTAACATTTTCATTATAGAATTGTTAACTAACAAATTAAAATGGTGGCATTTCTTAATAATTTATTTTAATTATATCATCTAAAATAATATCATTAAAAAACTAATTTATATTTCAACGGTATATATATAACAGAACATATGCTTTTTTTCATATCAAAATGATTTATAGATTTTAAATGTAAGAAAATTATATATATTTTTATTTTTCATTACTTAACTTATTACAATGTCCATATTCAATGGCTATTTTCCACGAATTTTCAAATTTTAGGAATTATGATGGTAAGTATATAAATATTACCAATAATTAAAATTAATTAAATATTTAATGTAACTTTTCCAATTTTTGGTCAAGTATAATCTCAATTAAATCCATTTTTAACATTAACTATGGTAATTAATTTATTACTACATTCTCATTTCGGTTCAAACAATATTTATGTTGACTAAATAAAAAATTATTATTCTTTTTTAAAATATGGAAACCATTTTCCCACATTCAATTAATATATGTGGGAAAAAATTAATTTAAAATTATTACTATTGATGTGAAGAGATGTATGTTTTTTAAAACGAATGATATTAAAAGTTTAAAAATAGTTTATTACATATTCAAAATGAAAATGATTCAAATGATATAAATTTTATATATAAGTGAATAATTCATATAATAATACATTAAAATAATTAATATAATATTTATCATTATATATAAATTCAATAAAATGGAAATGTTTAGTTTAAATTTGTAATTTTTCACCATTCATTAAAAATCAACAATTTTATAAATATCCCAAAATTACACATAATAAAATTTTCAGATGAAGAATGAATATTTTTTATTTATTTTATCAAATTCATTTTCTAAATTTTTCATATTTTTATTTTATTATTGTTCACAAAAAAATAAAATCTTTTTTTAGATAATAATATTTTTAAAACATATATATAATATAACGAAAAATATTTATTCTATTATAAATATGTTTTATTTAAATTAAACTATTATATTTATCTCTGAGAAATTAATTTTTCTAATATTCATATTACTATTTTTAATATATATGTTATAATGGACAGAATAAAATAACTAAATTAATTATATATCTTGGTTATTTTAAAGCTCAGTTTTCTGATTAACACAAGAAAAATAAGTGTTGTGTAATGGTCAAGCTTATCTTGGTGTTTCATATAAAATATTGTAAACGTGTTGTTCTATGAAATAAAACCTAGAAAATATATTTATTTATTAAAATAAAACCCCAAATACTCAAGGTGTTACATTCTACCCAATAAAAATGATTTTCTCCCTCATAATATATCTAGTTCTTAAAATTTTTAATGTTTGGATAATGAATCACTGAATATAACATCTTAAAAATGGTTAATAAAGTATCATATTGAAAAATATAACAGTATCTGTGAAGTTCATCTAAATTACCAGATGAAATGATTAAAAATATGAGAATATTGGGGGTATGTTACAACAATGAAATAGAAGTGAATAAAAATTCCCAATTGTGGATAGAAAGAGATAGTGAACATTTCTAGTAGGACATCAATTACCACAAGTCCATAAAATAACGTATCTTGAAAAAACCAGTAATTTCATATAAATTATGATAATTGGACAACATTTAAGTTCAGAATGATTTTCCTAATGTAGATAAATTTTCACTATAAAATATACATACCATATTTCAATCCATTTCAGAATAAAAATATCACACACCGTTTTTTCTTTGATCAATTTTCTCCTTATCTCACACTATGAAATTATTGATAAATTTTTATGAATATATCCCAAATATATCCTAATATCCACATATATAATGATAATAAATTCTATCTATCAATTGTTATCACTAAAAAAATTTATGAAAATTTTCTCTAATTAGAAAAAATCATTAAAATGAGAATCTGTACATTAATCTCTAAAACTACATTCAATTTTTCTAAAAAATAATTTCATAAATGTTTAAACTTATAAACCAACCAAATATTTTACATCAAATTCTTTAAAAGTAATTTCTTTCTATATCCAATATAAAAGTAACACTAATGCCCCATATATCATATAGGGTCTCTCGATCTCCTCATGAAAACATTTAATAACTTCCACATATATTCAATGGAATCATAGTAATTTCTTGTGTTATCATAAAAACTTATTGAATAAATGATTAATTCCTCATTACATAAATAAACCATATATAATTGTTTATATTAATTTAATCCAAAAAATTTAAAATCTCCATAAATGATATCACAAATAAATTTTTCATTAAATAATTTATTAATTCAAAGGTTATCAGTACATTCCAATTTAATATTTTTAAATCAGTCATAACATTATCCAAAAAAAATTTATAAAAATTATGAACATATTAAGGTTTTCCTTTCAATAATCATGTGTCTAAAATGAGTATCTATGTTCCATGAAATAACATTTCTTTTACATTAGTATCTATTAACATATTATTCCAAATCCATAATTATAATATTATAATGAACAATCCCTATATATTTAATGATATATAATCCATGAATTACAATAAAAATACATCAATCATACTATTTAATTATCAATCAATTTTCAATGCTTCATCATATTATCCCTTAATACATATTTTCTTTAACATTACATCTATATTATCTTCATCATCAAAAATATAAACACTAATAATCCATAAATTCTTATTTTATACATGATAATTATCCTTATGAAATATATTTTCATATTTCTCAAAATTTTAACATTTAAATAACCCATAAATCAATGATACCATGGGGATTCTAATATTCCTATCTATTGTGTCCACTAAAATTTTCTTTTTCCATTTAATGTTACCTAAATTTCTTTTCTCATTTTCCATAATCAATTCATATTAACACACATTTGAGAAAATCCCTTGTGTGTGTCAGGCCATATTTTTGATATAAAATAGTAAATCATTTTTACTCCAAGTTCATCTTTACCAGAACTATCAGAAAATGCAATCGGTCCATCATTTACATAGTCTGATAGTTGGTTGATGAATACATTTTATATCATGTCCATTAAAAGTTTCTAGATAAACTATAAATTTATATCACTGTATTTACCATCCCATTTGACATTTCATTAGAAAATATTCGATCATCCTTAGCATCAACACAATTATGTCGGGTCCCAGTCATCAAATAACACCAAAAGCAATTTTTCCGTAACACTAATCAATGTTGGGAACCAAATAATCCTGAGTAATCAATTATATGAGGTCTTTGTCAATATACGTTATTTTTTCAATGAAATCATTGGTAATCTACTATCAATATATATTTAAATTTTTCATGATATTTATTAATTTTTTTGTCAACATCCACATAATATACACAATGATTGTAAAATATTGTGTTCTTAAAGGACCATAGGCATAACATTTTTCCAACCTTGTCTAGATCAATACATAGATTTTGGGGTTGTTACTCCTGCGTAAATATCTACAATTGATACATCCACGTATAGTATCCAATCCCAGATGTATTTTCATTGAAACAGCTCATGCAATCGTTTAACAAAATTCATTGAACTTATCATATAAATTATATTATCCTTTTAATCATCACTAGACACATACAAATGCATTACCCTATATATATAATCAGGTATCAATAAAATTGTTATTCATTCTAGTTTCTCAAGGTAAAAAAATTTACATTAATAAAAATAATATCAACCCATGCATGTAAAAAATATATGTTACATATTTTTATATTTACATATATTACATTACATCAAAAATGATAAGTGAATATAATAGTTTCGTACCTTCGGAATATTAGAACACAATATTCTAATCTAGTGAAATATATTCAATGTTGAACAGAAATATCGTCCCATTTAGTAATATTCCTAGACAAACCTTGCATACAACAATTCATCAACCATTTTGAAAGGAAACAAAATAAAGTATGACATCCTATAATCAAAAATGGAATTGATAAGATATTTAAATTTATGAATATTTGAATGAACTGAATTATTATAATAGAATTTTATAATGAAAAAATCATATGATTTTAATACCCAATGTATAATAGATAATAAACATGAGTCATTAAATAATGTTTGTATGTTCATAATAAATAAATCATAATGAAATCAAACAACATGAAATATGAGATAATAAAGATGGAATTTGGAATAGACTTGAGGAATACCCATATACATTGATAATATTATGTCCAAGATACCAACCAATACATTCATATCATGTTAGGAATGGGATAAAAAATAGTGTACATACTTTTGGCTTCAGCTAATAACCCATATACCATCCTATTTTATCATGGTTCGTCCAGATGTACACCCTCTTTATCATGAATGGGTTAACGACCTTTGAACCCTATTAAATTGTACATTGTTTTTCATTACCTTATTAAATAGGTGATGATAAAGGTCCCACTAGTCTCATAATTAAAAAAACAAATTTATTTCTTCCATAAAAGTGAATGAAATTTATCATATCATAATAGATAAAATGAATCATGTTTCCAAAAATATTATATCGTATAATAAACTACATGAATGTAATAGGATTAACACTTATTTTATCATACAATTACCCATGAATATAAGTGAGTACCATAAGAATTTCTAAATGGTATAATCCATGGAAGATAAATAGGTTTCATAAACATCATGTCATCAAAAACATTATGATAAATAAGATGAATTTTATTCTTGGATAAAATAACAATTAAGTAATAGGAACCCTCCAAAAATGTAATCTTTTATGGAAAATTATTTTGATCATTTAAAACATTTATTATGGAAAATATCCATTCACCATGGAAAACAACTTCATAAAAAAGAAATCATTTTAAAATCATTTGTTTCTGAAAATAAAATTAAAAAATTGAACATGATCTTTGAAAATCAATGAAAATTGTTTTAAAAAATATTACATTTTCAATGTCTTTTAACATGAACATTATTTTAAATGATCATTAAAAATGATAAATAATTTTTTAATATGTGTTTTTTGAGATATAATATTTCCAAACAAATAGATAGATAAGTATTGATTTCCATTCAACATTTTATTAATAATTATATGCACCATAGTGTGGGAAAACAATACCATTATTTCATGATATCATTAATAACTATAGGAGAATAAAAGTATTGTGTATATTCTAGTGTTATATAAATATATTTTAAAATTGTGGACTTATTCATAAGCATTCATGATAAATGATTAAATTGTAACATAAAATTATTACTACTTCGGTAACAATGATTTAGAAAACTAATTAAAGGAAAACATAATATAACACTAAAAATATCACGAGGATTCATAAAATCATAAAATTAAGTGTGAATTATACTATATATACACATCATTAATGAATATAGGTTCATTACATAATATACATCACAAAAGATGGAAAATTAAGATAATAAACAATTCTTGAATTCTAAAATTTTGAATTGTAAACCCCATTAAATGAATATCTTAAAATGGATATTTAAATCCCAATTATTATTTTTGGAATAATCAGATGATACATCAATGGTAACTATATACTACACATATGTATATCACAATGTTAACATGGCTAGTGTCTCACAAAAAAAAAGTGAAACAGAAGTCCCTTACCCTATGTTTTGACCTATGTTTTCTCATTCAAACATAATTTATATTAAATTTAGATTTAATATAAATCTATTATTGAGTAATATTACTATATATCATACCATATATTCTATTTTTATGATATTTTTTTAATTTATTACTATTAATTCCACGTTAAGGTTATGTTTTGTGTTTTAACTACTTTTTTCATATATATTTTGAACTGTTATATTTTTGGACCTCTTAATTTGATAATCATTCAATTAAATAAAAAAATATATCCTTGATAATAATATAATAATACTCAACATATATATATATATATATATTTATATTTATAGATAACATTTGTATATAATATCATCTTATAATCATGATTATGTGATTTATATTCTATATTTTGAATAAACCAGCCCTTAATACATCTTATTTAATGTGTGAATGAATCCCAGTGCTCCATACGGTGGTAGTTTGTTGTTCAGACAAAAGACGTTATCATATTCCCAAAAATTAGATTTCAGAATGAATTGGTCACATAGAAATTAAATGTTCAAAATATTAAAAAAATATAATATATATATCACATATATATATCATATTTAAAAAAATTAATAAATAATTATTTGTAGCCATGATATGTTGAAATTGTGAAATGAACAACATCAGTTTGTGATGTTGTAGTACACCATACATACGAACAATGATTATGTAACCCATTCTGTGGTGGTGATGATTATTTTGGGACATATAAATAACATGAAAACATCCCAATATATGTAATATATAGATGTTATTATATAATATAGATATAAGTATTAATAATGGGGTTGGAGGATGAAATAAAATGTAAATGCTCATTGATGAATGTACCTCTTATTTTGGTATCCTGTTTATGTATTTAATAATGAATTTATTTGAGGGATTTATGTAAATAAAATTAATTCTATGATGAGGGGAGTTATATAATGATATGATTTAGGTATATATCTATTTATCTATATGTAATGATTGGTGTGAATTTATGGGGAGACTAACTGGTATTTTATAGTTGAGGTCCAGTGGCATTCTTATAAGTACTCAAAATTATTCACTCATAGGAGGATAATATTACCCTATGTGAATAAAAATATTATAATTAAATGTTCAACGTCATTATATAATAATTACAAAACCAACAATATAAGAAAAATTCAAATGATATAATAATATCATTATTTAACATTTATGTATCACTATATTTACCATTTTCTTTTTTTACCAAACAGATGTTGTGTTCTATACTTCTGAATATATATTTTCAGAATAAATATTGTGGGACCCTTTTTAGATAATTGAGACACATCAATTATATACTCTATATTTAGTTTATAATATATTAATCCTATATGGGTTGGAGAGTATTTTTATCATAAGTCCATGTAACATGATGAACGTCGTTATAACCTTAATCACACAAAAAATGTTCTAACTTATTCATAATCAATATTGTAAATATAATAGAAATAATGTTTCATCGAGGGATCATATTTTATGATTATTAATATTTTAAAATAAAATTGTAGAATATAATTTTTTAATAATTTTAAATCATTTAATATATAATAAGATGTATTTCTATTTTTTATATTATTCCATTAAATTTAATACTAAAAATACCAATAAAAAGATATAAGTAATTTTTTTGAAAACCTAAGTATCATGAAATATGTTTCTAAAAATCTTAACAATTGAAAACATTGACATTAACTCAATTTTAATACTTTTATTATAATTTTTTAATTTACTTTTAACAAAATAATTATTATATTGATGTTTCTTCACCACTAAATGTAATCATTATATTCTGAATAATGTATTATAAATCATCCTTATTATAAAAATTTATTATTTTTATTAAGGTTATATATAGCCTATCATATTTTTTCTTGTTTTCGAATGATTTATGGGTTTTCAAAGAAATAAAATTATATTTCCTTTCATTTTTACATAAATTATTACATTGGTCATATATAGAGGAATGTTTAATGAAATTGGAATATTTTAGATTATTTGATATACGAGATCTAATTAAACTCATTATAAAATAATAATGTAATATTATAGTTCAATTTTACTCTCATTATTCATGTCGAACCCTTAGTAAATAAATTTATTACACAACCACAATAATTAAAGTTCCAATTCCATCAATATTTATTTTGAAAAAAATTAAGTACGAATTAGTATAAATAATAAATTTTAAAGTTATAAATAATGGATAAATTTTTGGATACTAAATTAATATATTTTTAAAAAAACTATTACAGAATTAATGTCATTGACCTGATGAGAATGCATTATTCTAATGTGAAGATATTCAAAAGCATAAGAATTTATTATATCCATTTTCAATTTGAAATTGATTCAGATGAGTAAAATTGTATTAATATAAGGATAATTTTGTTAATTATTATTAAGAAAAACTTAAAATAAAATTTAACTTTTATAAAAAAATTAATCTCAAATGTACATTTCAATTACATTCTTTTATTTTTCAGTATTAATCAAAAAAATGAAACATTTCATAAATATCATGAAATTTTAGACTATGATAATTTTAAAATTATTAATAAAAAATTATTTTTAAAAATGGATTTTATAAAAGTGTTAAAAATTAATTTTAATATTTTTCACAAACATATATAATACCATTTTTTTATAAAATATTATTTTTCAAACATATAAAGACATTATTGAAAATTATTTATATTATAATTAATGATTTTAATTTATATAAAATTATTATAAATAATATATTGATAGTGGGCATTACAACATATTTGAATAAAATATACATATCAGTTATAGTGGTCTCATTTAAAAAACTAACTTAATTATAGATCTTGTAATTTTACAACAAAATTGTGTGTCTAATATAAGCTACGAGAGTGTTTCATTATTAACATTATTAAAATAGTGTTTCCTATAACTCTATTTTAAATTTATGTTTGATGAAACATAATCTATCATTGAAATTTCATTTATTAAAAAAATTAATCCTTCTATGGGATTTACATGAAACTTAAATTCCTATAATAATTTTTTATCCGTAAATTAATCTTTATTAGAAATTTTGATCTATAGTTTATCATAGTTCTTTTAACATTTAAATGTTGTATCGATATCCAGAACTTTTTGGGAAATTGGTTATCCAAGACACATATTTATCTAATGAAGCATAGTCAAATGAATCATGACATGTTCATCCACTTTTATCATCACATAATTTAGATGAATATGGACTACCTATTAGATAATCATGATAATATATGAATAATAGATAATTAATTATCCATATGTAATTACAAAAGGTCATAGGCAGTAAAATTATTTAAATATAGTCATGACATTATCAATATCTATGTATCCCCTTATAGATTAAAATGGTATAATGTAATGAAAATAATATATATATAAATGTATCATTCATTTTTTTATTTTATAGAATATTAGATTTATTTTTATAGGCATCCATTCTATTATATTGAATTATCAGTCCTTTATAAATAAAAGATATCATAACAAAACATAACATTTTTACAACCCCATACACCTCATGTTGGTATCATCCCCACCTTATCACAATATATGTGTTGGAGAACTATTTTATATAATTCCAACATATAGTATGAATTTATTATATTAGTACAATGAATGAAATAAAATTACCACCCCTAGAAATATGTGAGGTAAATAAATGGACATTGTATTGAAATATCATAGTTTTACAATAATTTATTATTACAACACTATATTAATTAGAATAATTTTTTCATTTTTTATCTTCATAACCATAACATATAAAATATTACATTTAATTTATCATCCCACAAATATTTTATAGAAAACCATTATCCCTCAATATTGGATTAGAATATGATGGGTCATGTATCTTCCACTAGAAATGATCCATTTATAGCCCGTCCTAAAGAATAATTTCCCAAAAAATAATATTCATTTGTAAATACGTATGCGGGTATTCTTAGGATATCATCCCTGAACACACCAACTGCCACTTGTTCAATTTATATATTGTTATATTAGAGTGTTTTATAATTATCACATTCTTTGTGTGAGAAAACATAAACATTGAATGTTTATTAATTTTTTTTGTAGTGTTCACATGATAACTGAATTATATTTCAAAACCATGAAGAATACACATATACAATCCTCCTTGTGTTCTTGGTTTTGGGAACAATGTTTTTGGGGAATCATTGCGTTTTATCCTTATGTTGGTAAATTATATATTATTTATTAACATTAATGGTTAGTATGAATGTGCGGTGAATGTATAATGGGAAACAAAAAAAAATTTACCCATACATAGGTGTTATTTGGTAATCATATAATTAAATTCTAGAATTAATCTTGTGACAACCATGAGAGTTCTTCTAATATTTAATCTAATCCATTTTTCATATTTGGTACATTGTTTTACAAACCACGCCATAACCATGAGACCTACCCATGTTTATAAAAATCGTGAAATCCTTATTCTACACTCCATTCATTTAGGAAAAAATTTAGTCTTCTCATCCCCACTCATTTGATATATTATAAGTAGCCCTATTAGTGGATCCTATTATCTTCCCCTCTATTTTAATATTCATTATTCCAAAATTGGTAGTTTCCATTAGGGTATGGTTTTTTATTTCCATTTATCTTCATTATTTTTTTCATCACATTCCTTTTGTTTGATTGGTGTTGGAAAACTATTTATGAATGTTTGTTTGTAAATGATAGTACTATTTCTTTTTATGTTTTATATATACCACTTTGGCTCTTCTTTTATTATGTCTTATAAGTTTTACCCTAGAAACACTTGACCTATGTAGGTGATTCAATTTTTTAGATTTATTATTCATTTCATTTTTTTCTTTAGCATTTTTAAATTCGTATTTATTAATTTATGCATATGTATAATATATATTATGAATTATTGATTCATTTTGGAGATAAATCCATGATTCAAAAATATGTTTTTTGATGGATTTTAAAACTTTTATATCAAATTAACATTTTTTAACATTTTAATTACATTATTGAATAACCAAGTGTGTTTAATAATGTAATTTTATAAAAAATACTAGTATTAAAACTAGTTTATGGTTTTATAGGAGTTAAAAAATATTTTAAAATAAATTTTTAAAAGGAGAAGTGTGTTAACAATTTTTATTTACAAATATAAATATAAAATGTTATTTTTTAGTGATATAAAATTGAACATGAACATCATGTGTTGATTTTAGGAAGGTGAATGTGGAACATTATAGGTGAATATGTTGATTTATTTTGTCCTTAATTAATCACCAATAATATTTTTGGTGATTTATTTTTTATTTTAAAAGAGAATGTTTAATATGGGGGTGTTGGTGGGGAGGGATGTTTGCGGTATTCTGATTGTCATGGACTTGATTCTACTAGATGTATTGTTTTATCAACACCATTTTATATTTTAAATGAGAATCCATGATACAATGTGTGAAATAATTGATTATAATAAACTAGTTCATGTCAGATATGAGATAGTGTCCCTCATGTAATATTATTCATTATGGATAGATGTGGGTTCCCCCCCCTGATGAGTCCAATCAAGGATAGTTTATTGAATTATGTGTTTATTAATGATGAAACAGTATTTTTTGGTCGGACTAGTTTTTCTAGTGCAGTTACGGTAACATCAAAATAATACATACAATATTTACCATGCGACATATTCTTAAAATTTTTGTTCATTTTGAGAATTAAATTCTTCTATTCCCCACTTGATTCTTTTTTCATATGAAATATCTCATCACAATTGTAATTTAATCTATTCCCATTTTATATTTTGTTTCCAAGTTACCTTTTATTTCACTTGTTTTAGGGATGTTTTCTTTCTTAATGTATTTAATAGTATAATTTAGAAAGTTCTTTTAAATAAAATGATATATTATTTGATTTATTTTAAAATGAATCATAGGATGCCATTTTTGATTGAAATCATAATATAATTATATTTAATTAATTTCTCAAATGATATAACATCATTCGCTTCAATAGAACACAAATTATGGTCACAGTGAAATAAAATTATAATGTTTAAAAGTGATAAAAATGTGATATAAATAGTTAAAAGATAAAACTTATATTCTAATTGTTATGAAATCCCGATAAAGAAATAATTTAATTATTGGCATTTAGAAATATACCAAAAATTTGTATGAAAAATAGTTTTACCTAAATTTTATTTATAGTGATCTTAGACATTTAAAACTGATGAAGATTCATCATTGTGTTAAAACCGAAAACAATGACCTCTAATTATCGTTAATTCATGGGAAAATGATCATTGATAAATTTTTATATTATATGTATATGAGAAAAATCTATATGATATTCAATGAGTGTATAATTATTGAATAAGAAGTTATATTAGATTAAAAAGTCATTACAACAATTATACATATAGTTAAAGCCTATCATATGATGTCATATTGTCTTGAATTTACTGGAAACACATATTCAATTAATTTTTTACATTAATTGAAAGAACAAAAAGATATTAGATATAGATCATAGAAAATATAGTCATAAAATAAGTAACAGTTGTTACTGGGGAACATGTATTTGTATTTGAAGAATAAAATGTAAATGATGAAGTAAATCATATAAACGAAATACATAAACATGAGAATATTTGTTGCACGCATTAGTAAACAAAAAATAGTAAATATATATTTAATATATAGTAACTCGAAATAAAATAACAGGATAATGGTGAGAAAGGTAAAACATTATTGCGTGTCATTATATTATTAGATGTCGATTTTTGTATATTTATTTACATTTATGAAAAAACATATCAATCATTGGTTTTTTGTTAGGACATGACCCATTCATGCATTTTTTATTCTATTAAGTGTAATAATTTTTTTAGTTATTCTGATGTAAAACATGTTTGATTTACATTATGTCTATAAATACATGTAATATATTATTAAACAGTCAATTTCTAGTGAATTCACAAAACTTTTTGGACTATTTTCTATTTTCCATCCCTTTCATAGACATTTTGTGAATATTAAATCAATAGAAACATTATTCTATTAATTTAAGGAAAAACACCCAGGGTTTGAGGTGGAGTCTGTAGCCACATGTAAAAAATTAAATAACTACCATTTCCCATTGCGTTGACTTAAATATGAATTATTTTCATTGTTTTTTACCATTTAAAGAACATTGATTTACATTTAAATAATTATAAGTACTTTTTGTACTTTTGAAAAAACCAAAAGATGGATTTAAGTACAGACACATCCTACACGAAAAAAATTAAGTAGACAATTTCCTTTATTTAACAACAACATGTGGTAGTCTTATAGGTAATGAACCTCTGATATATGTTTTTAAAGACTATTAAATCTAATAAAACTGTATGTTCATTTTTTATGACCACACTGCACATCTAATGTACATTCAGTGTATTCATACATTTCAAAAAAAATCATTCCATTAAAAAATTGTTTAAATGTATTTGACCCACCTTAATAATAGTATAATGTCCACAAAACCCAAATATTTTGAGCAATAAATTAGGTTATTAGAATGAAATGTTGTTGGTTCATACTCCTCTAAAATTACTCCAATATCCTTTTCAATTTATTTAACATCAGTTGAACATCTTTGATAAATTTTCATCCCATATTCTTGTAATTTTTCAATTAAACAATAATATAATTACAAAAGATAATGGTTTGCATTTATAGAGGAAAAATCAAACTAACATGTAATGAGTTTTTTATTGCAAATGGGTAATAATTATTTTTATTTCTACATTCAATTCCCACATTTCTTTCACGAAGGTACAAGAATATCAATGTTAACATGCAGAATGATTCTAATATGTAATATAAAATCAATACTTCTTACTTTCATTGTATTCTTATTTTTATATATATAGTGTGTCATTAAAAAAAATAATAGAAAATAAAAATTCCAATAATTAAATAACATAAGTGAAAAAAATGAAAAAATAGCTTGAGAATATGTAGTTTTAAACATTAAAATTCTATTTAAAAAACTATGATTCCTCCACACAAAATTGTAGGTGTATATTTATGTTGTTAATATGATTAATCCATAAATAGTAAAATGAAATTTATTTATCATTTAATTTGATATATAATATAGTATAAATTTCACATTACATGTATTTGATAAAACAATTTTCATTACATATGGTAGTTATAGAATAAAATAACTATTATTATCATAACAATCATTCTGATTTATATGCTAAAAAAATTATTACATGGATCCCACATGGCGATAATTATCTAAAATAAAACACTTATGAATAGTAAAATAACCTAAACATAAACAGAAAGTGTATCAATATAGTAACCATAGAATAACACAAATAGAATTTGGAAAACATTATCAATATGCCTACTATAAAAAATATTATGATGGTGGACGACGATATCAAAATATTTCAACACTAAAACTACTCAATATTCTTACTTAATTACCAAAAATTAAAACCCGAAAAAATTATTTATTCAGGGATCCCAAAAAAGTTCACTTTCATTGTTCTATGTTACACGGATTTTGATGGAAGTTTAAAACAAAAAAAATGTTACCTAATTTTAATTCATGGAAGAGTCCCATTTATTATCATTTACTAGATACTAAAAATTATGAATTGATTAAAAGAATCCCTCTCTCACCCTCAACACTATGTTTTGAAACATGTTATATATTTTTTTATGTTGTCTTGTTTTGGGTTTGTGTAGTTCCATGTAAATAATCGGGGAAATATTTTGGGAGGTTATGACTAGTTTTGGGAGGTCAATATATTGTTTTGGTTAGGGATTTGATATATATTATTAGGGGTAAAAAATTCCATATGTGGGATGGGTTGGCACAATGAATCAAGTGTGAATCACTTTGGTATAATTGATGTTTCTTTATCATTATGTTGAGGTAAATAATTCATAGTATGTTTTCCACAACGATTATGCTAGATATATCAAGATCATAATCCCTATAGATTGGGTGAAACTAGCCATATTTAATTTTAATATACATAGAATAATAGTCCCCAAATATTACATTCTATTATCATGAACTATTGTGAATATGGTCTTTATTACAAAAAAACCTCAATTGAACCATGCTAGAAGCCCTATTCATTGACCAAGAAATGGTCACACATATGTATATATTTCCAGACCCTTAAAATATTCATTAATAGAATATTTCTATTTTTCCAACTTTCATGAACTATGTTCCCCAACATGCATAATCATTTTTAATGATAAAAAACACCATGTTGAACATGAATCCCCTCAATCCCATCTTTACGTGAGATCCTAGAAAATATAATCCCAAATTCCTATCAAGAACTATACCCATCCTAAACTACATTCATTTATTGACACCAGAGCCACCTATAACACCAAAATGAACCAATGATATTGACAGTCCATCGATAAATCTTTGTATTTTCCTTATCCATGATGAATGGAGAGAACAACATCGAGAGACTGATATCCATTGTTGATTAGTTTGATTATGGGAATCAGTTCCCTTCTAGTTTTATATTATTTGATCCATGATCCTTAATAAATAACACATAAATATTATATTGTTTATGGTTAAAACCATTCAATAAATTTGAATGAAACACCCCATATAGAAAATGGGAATATCATGTATGATGAAACCAAAATAGTTCAACACTAAAATGACAATTATTGCTTTTTTGATTTTCAATTATTATTACCCAATTAAAATATAATTTCATAGATCATAAAATCAATAATTACGTACCATTTAAATATCACACCCCTCATGTAGATTCTTATATCTCTTACCATGACCCGTACCCTGGGGCCCGTGCCCAGACTACCCCAAGCCCCCTTCTATAGGTAAGGTGTTGGAGAATATCACCACAAATAAATTTTCTTAAATTTGGAAGGAATTCCCTTAATACTTGTACACACATAGATGTGGTACACTGCGCACAAGTAAAAATCAATGGAAGAAGAAAAGGTGAAACCACAACTCAAACCATGACAAGGTGTAAAAGTAAATACTATATTAAAGGGTCCAGAATACATTACAAACTAAAACAGAAATATAGAAAAAATGGAAAATAGCCCTTGAGGTCACCTGCCAAGGATCATAACTCAAAGGTTAGCTACAGCTCGTCACTGCTGCTCTCCACATCAGCCGGTCACCTCCATACACCATCTGGTCCTTGATCATCAGGACTCAGTAAAATCTTCCACTCATCTGCACAAGACACAACAATCTGTGGGAGAATCCCATGCAGTGGTGAGTATAACAATACCCAGTAGGGACCCGTAGACCCCCAAAGGTCTTCCGGAAATCCAAAAATTATAAAACACAAATAATTACCACAAACTCAAATAACAATATAACGCCAACATACACCATGTATTCAACTCAGAGATATTGATGAAATATGATAATTCTTTGTCTATATAATTTTTTCAGTTATGGAGTTCCTCATATGAACAATGAAGAAGTTTTTCCATTGTCGATCCTCAATAGTTCTTATGTTGTTGATCCATGATGGGCCTCCCTATGGCCAGTCCACCTTGGGCCGTACACTGCAGATACACCCTGGGACTCTAGGATGCTGATCCACACTTATTATCTATGATTCTTATTCTCCCAGGATCACTATGAAGTTGATCCCCACAGGGTCCCTATGATTTTGATCCTCATAGGGTCTCATGTTTTCTGATTCACATAGTCTCTATGATGATGATCCATAGAGGTTTACTATGATGTTGATCCACAAAGGGTCGCTCTATAATTGAACGGAAGCCACAATATTCTTTGCATTCAGTGAAAAGGATTTTCATAGAATCTTCTCCTTGAGATATTATTTGTGCCTCAACTACCATGAAGTACAATAAAAGTGTAAACCAAAGGACTGCCATTATATAAGGGTCACAATGATAAAGACAAAACATCAATCGGATTCTCGGTATGTGTGTTATAAGTATATTAGTGCTAAGACCCCGATTGGATTCGGGATAGATCAAGCCCAACGTACACCAAAATTCTCCAAAAACATGTGAAATATCTCAAAAGGACCTTCATATTATAGGAATTCCTTCCCTGATGATGATTTTGTCAAAAAGACTTGTAGATTGTGAGATACAACCTTTTAAGTGAAATTGGGTCCCAATGGATCCGGGTCTAGTTCGACCTGGTTTGACAAAACCGACCCGCCCTGACCTGGACCGATCCGTCTTGATCAGATACTGACCTATATCCAACCTGGCCTAGCCCTAACCAGGTGGTCCAGGTCGGCCCACCTTAGCTAGGAACGACCCCAAGGCCGCATGGGGGTTGCCAGCCCTTCCGAATGAACATTCATTAATTCAGTTTGAAATGAGGGAGCCACGAGTTTTCACCCCTCAGACTGCAGGACACGAGGTATGCTAGTTCCCCTCAGATGTAGCTAGATGTTGTGGCCACCCTCTATGGAACACCATGGTGTGCCGCCCACTACCATGGTGTCCGACAATGGGTCGACCGCCCCTGCTGTCTTCCACGACTCATATGGGTGCCTCCTTCCTTTTTGGTCGGTGAGATCCATCTGCCATTGTCAGTCGTTAGTGTCGGTGGGGCTTCTGTGGGCCACCAGGTGATGTCTTGGTGTATGTTCCCCCTTCATATTGTGCCTACGGTCCACCCATAATGCTGCCAACACTAAATGGATTCCAGATTCATCTAGCCACCATATTTTCTGGTTACTGAAGAAGAAGAAAATCAATGAAACAAAGGCTGATGAGCCAGGACCTGTTCATTTGTCCCACACCCTTTTCCATAGGAATATAATAAGGGTGAGAGTTCAAACATCATTGAAAGTAGACTAAACCACATTCAATACTCCCAAAACAACAACCCTAAATTTTTTATGAATATCAGATTAACTTATTTTATTTTATCTATGTTCATCACATTTTTCAAGGATGATAAATTGAAACAAAATATCTTCTTTGTAAAAAAACATCATACTTTGTATTATAATGACGGTGTTGTAGAAGTGGATTGAGTGCACACGTCAGAAGGTGTTCGTCTAATCTTACCTTCACATATAGATTCCCCAACGTCTATCATTCGATCACGTACTTTGTCAGAGAGTAATTTCATTGGCGCTTCCCCATATCATTCTCTCATAGATCTCCCAAAACCCAATCCCGAGATCAGATTAAATAGGTGGGAGGAGGGGTCCAATGCACCACACAATTAATGAGGTTCAATAACGAGTATAGTTAATGAACATTTTTAATTTTCTCAATAGTGCAGTTTCACATTCATTTAATTTCCATCCATTAAATGGATTGAAGTTGCAGCGGGGTCCCACCACCATTTTTCCAACGGTTGAAAAAAACTAATATTCAGTTTTTTTATTACTTGTTTGTAATTTTCATGAAATTTACTTCTTTGTCTGACCCTTTTCGATCAATGTTAAAATTCCCATAAGTGAATACTGGTACTATAGGTTCAATGATGACCTCATATTATTAATCCATGAAAATGTTCAAATGATAAAAAATGGTGTCTTCATGTTTACTTAACAGACCTCAAAAAAGATAAAAATTATTTATCGGGTTCTCCAGGGAATGGAAGCATGTGCCATCAATATTCACAAACTTTTAATAATCCGTTATAATTTTAAAAAAATTATATTGAACATCAAGGTCTTCACAGTCTCCCACCTTAGTAATTCTTGTACAAAAATACTACAACAAAACAAGGGGAACAAATTGGGGTACTGATAACGTTTCTGAGCATCCCGATGCCATGTGAACTCCTGGATATTTCCTTCATGAAAATGGACTCACACTAGAGGAATCTACCTCCCACTAATTCCCCACTCATGTAAATCATCTATCTCTATAGGTAACATCGAAAATGTCTCCCCATTGTCGATGTCTAGATCGGCCCAGTCGATATCCTGTGATGGATCAGGAACGTACCTGCTCTGCTACGACACATGGAAACCAATATGAGCCTGACGAATCTATGGGGGAAGATCTAGGATTTATGCCACCTTCTTCAATCTTATGAGGATCAATAATGGTCTAATGAACCTCGAAGATAGCATGCCACCCATAAAAACATCTATATTCTTCGTTGGGGTGAGAACCATAGGATGACATGGTCTCCCTCATCAAACACCATGTGTCTTTGTCTCCTATCTACATAAGACTTAATCTGGCTCTTTGTAGCCATAATCCTCTTTTAGATGATACGAACCTTCCCTATTGTATCTTGAAGCAACTCTGGACCCCTATGTGGTGACTCCCCAAGGTCGGTTCAACATAGTGGTGATCTACAAGGTCGCTCGTACATTCCCTCAAACAGATCCATGTCAATGCTGGATTGATAACCATTGTTTTAATAGAACTCCACCAGTGGATGGTGGTCCTCCCAGCTATGTCTAAAATCAATGACACAATAATTAAGAATATCCTCGAGTTCATGTATGTTCCACTCCTTCTGACTATCTGTTTGAGGATGAAAGGTGGTGCCCAAGCATAGATGAGTCCCGAATACCTCCTGCAGTCCCTTCTACAAGTGGGATGTAAATAATCGGTGACTATCTAAGATGATCATCAATGTCACCATGTGAAGTCGTACAATCTCAAGCATGTAGAGGCATCCCAAGCCCTCTACCGATCCCTCCTCTCAGGTGGCAAGGATGTGGGACCACATGGTGAGTCGATCGATGATCACTCAAATTGAATCGTGGCCCTTCAATGTATGTGGTAGTCCTGTCTTGAAATCCATTGATATACCATCACAAATCTATTCTGACACCTCAAGTGGCTGAGCCAAGACCGATGGTACCTGATTCTCGACCTTCAATTTATGGCAAGTGAGGCATCATGATATGAACTCTATCACCGCTTTCTTCATCTATGTCCACATGTACTAACACCAGAGGTCCTGGTTCATCGTGGAAACAGGAGGATGTACTTTCAAATGGGATGCATGAAACTCCCTCAACATGTTTTCTCAGAGATTCACAGATACCATAGTGCTTCATTAGAAGAGGATGACATGCTCGCCACCTTTAGAAAATATGGCATGAGACTATCCTAAGGATATATGGGGACACCAGCCATTATAGTCAATATCCTAAAGTTGAGCCTCCTAAACATGCTCAATTAGTGGAGGAGTGATAGTAATATACTAGAGGTTGGCCGCACCTTATCTATGCATGAAGGATATCTACAATTCATTTATCTACTCTATCGCCTCACATAGTAACTGTATACTAGACCTCCTGCTTAGTGTGTCTGTTACTATGTTACCCTTCCCATGAGTGTAGACTATCTCTAATTAATTGTCCTAGAGGAACTAAAAACATCAACGTTATCTCATGTTCAGGCCCTTATTACAAAATTTATACCTGAGTCACTTTTGATCAGAGTTAACAGTAAACTATTCCCCAATCAAGTAGTTCTACCACATCTTCAGTGTAATGAGCAGTTCAGCTAACTCTAGGTCATGGGTAGAGTATATCTTCTTGTGATGTATCTACTTCCATGGGTCATAGGAAATAAATTCTCACTCATTTATCTGGACACAACCTACTCTGGTCCTCATCTGAAAGCATCATGATGGGAGAAATAGTTAGTCACTTCCTCTAGTCATGGAAACTCTAATGGCACTTCTCTGTCCAAAAGAATGGTTTCCCCTTCTTCATAAATGCTGAAAAAGGTGCCACTACCCATGAGAAGTCATGTAAAATTCTCAGTTAGTACCTATCCAAAACTTGGAAACTCCACACCTTGTTCACACTCTAAGGTGGATCCTATGAAAAATCATCCTCTATCATTTCCAAATCCACCGCAACTCCATCCTCTATGATAATGTGAACGATGAAGTTGACAAAATGTATCCAAACGTGCACATTGAGAGAATCCATAATGATGGTTCTCTAGGAGTGTATCTAGACATATGTGCTTGTGCATGGTGTTATCCTCCTTCTATAATGAGTACACAAAGATGTCATTAATGAGGACTACCACAAAGCAATCGAGGAAAGGAAAGAAGAAAATGCTCAAGAGCCCCATGAAGACAGATAGAGTATTTTTTACTCTGAAAGGAATAAAAATTAACTCATAATTGCCATACTAATATGAAGAGATAGGCTTCAGTTCATAATCATTCCGTACCCTGAGCTGATGAGGGCCTGATCTGAGGTCTATCATCAAAAAACACCATGCTCCCTTCGTATAGTCAATGATATCATCAATCCTCAACAGACAATAATTTTACTTCATGGTAACTAGGTTCAGTTTTAAATAGTATATATTATGCTTCAGACTCCCATATTACTTCTTGGAAGAAAAAAACGGGGATCCCCAAGGAGAAAAACTGGGCCTTACTAACCCCTTCCTATGCCAGTCTTCTAATTGTACGCTCATCTCATGATGCTCCATGGGAGCCATCCGATAATATTCTATAGGTATCAGTATCTTCCCAGGGGTACAATTTGATGTAAAATTTTACCTCTTTTATAGGATGTCCTCAGGGAACATCATCAGGGAATTCATCGACATACTATTCCACCACTACAGGATTCCTTGAACTCCTCTTGTCATCTACACCGAGGGTGATGATAGCCAACTGATAAATGATTGGATTCAACCTCCTTCGAGAGAGCTCATCATGTGCTTCAAAGGTTTCCTCATCACAGATAAAGGAAATCATGATCCCATTATCGCGTTCAAATCACACATTGCACCTAAAACAGTCGATCTGAGCAAGGAATGTGGATAGAAAGTCCATACACAAGATGACATTGTAATGCCTCGATGACTCTAATTAGAGATCCCGACCTAATCTCTCTCCTAATAGAGTTAGATCACACTCCAAACACCAGTTTCAAATAGACGAATCCTTTTTTGTAGGAGTCTACGATTGTAATAATCGAGACAATGTCCTGACCATAATCTCCAAGCTCTGAACAAGAGCCATTGAAATGAAAGAGTGACCGACACTAGTGTCTATAAGTTTTGCTGCAGGGGTAGTGTAGACACATATATTTCCTCAAATCATATATTGAGAACATTGGTCCGAGGCATTAGTTTCTTAATGCAGATCTCATCCCGGTCTTCCTACTTCGTGAGGTTGGGGTTCACACCCAGGAGTTTGTGGCGGTAGAACATAAAATTGCAACCCACCACCTACTACACTATATATCCTCTACCACGTCTCTCATTATATGTTCTTCCTCACTCTAATATATGCCTCTTCCTTGGTGTTCCATCGACCGTCATCTGATTATCAGTATGGTGGGTCAGGAAGTCATGAGCCATGTGGCCCTTCCCACTAAAAGTGAAGCAAAGTCTGCTCATTTCCTTGCCTACTCTACCTCCTATGCTCTGCACCTCCGACCCTGCGTCACGGGGTCGTCCTATGGACGGTGTAGCCTGCTAGGACATCTGCATCATCTACCTAATTTCTGCTATAGATTACATGTCTACCTTTCATACGGTGGTGGCTCTCACCATCAGTTCCTAGTCAGCTATGATGCACTCCACTAATAATGCTCCCTCAAATACTCCATCTGTCGTCGGGATTTTGATTGATATAATTGATGCTCGAATATTCTACCAGATACCATTATCAAAAGTTTGATCCCTATAGAAAGGGTCTTGTACCATGTCAGTGGAGTAGTAAGAGAGTTCAGTGAATCTCGCTGAGTATAGGGCCAGTGTCAGGTTTCCCTACTGTATGTGTGAGTGCTATTGAATAATCACATAGAGTAGTTTCACTTAATCTAACTCATCCCTTAAGAATCTCTCGATGTATATCCTGGTGAGGGTTACTGAGTCATGAAACAGATGCGTCAGGCTCCACCATCTCTCTACCGTTCCCTGGAAAATTCTAGTAGTTAGGATCAACATTTGGTCTACTGGTGTGGCAACTAGGCGGAAAAAATTAGCCAGATCCTCCAGCAACTCCCCTGCTACCTGTGGAATTGTATAGCCTCGAAATACCAGAGGCCACTATAACTGGAACACATGAAACGCGCTTAATCGGCATGAACATTTTGCTAGTGGGGTGGGAGGGAACTACATCCCAATGGGTTGTAGTGCTTCTAGTTCACCAATATAATGTGCTATCGCTGTAAGAGGGCCCTTCACTCTAGCCTCATTTCTCAGTGGTATTCTATCATGAAATCTATTTGGATTCCTAGATTAATGTCTATGTAGAGACATCTTAAAAAAATGGCGAAACCTTGTCATATATCTTATACATGCTGAGCTATGTCAAAAAAGATCAAAAGTAAAACATTTACAATCAAATGCAATCAATGTTTTCATGCACAGAGTCAGAAATCCAAAATCAGGGTCCTGGTGTATGGAAATGTTGACCGCCACACCAACACTGGACTTCCAAAAATGAAAACTACACTCACAAAACAAACCTCTATTTCTGTATTGGAAATAACAGAGTCCTACATCTATTTTATAATTGACTACTCTGATACCACATCATCACGACCCATCCCCCGTGGCCCAATCCATGACTAACCCAATCCTGCCTTCCATAGGCCAGGGGATGTAGACTAGCACTAGAAATGCAATTCCGTAAAATTGGAAGGCATTGCCTAAAATCATGTACACACATTGACATATTTCACTATTCTCAAGTAAATCCCAATGGATGAATAAAAGGTGAAACCACAAATAAAAACTACAACAGAGTGTAAAAGTAAGTACTGATGTAAAGGGTCCAGAATACAGTCCCAACCGAAATGGGAATACAAAAAGTAGAAAACTTCTCATGATAGCATCGATCATTGATCCGACCTGAAAGGTAGGTACTGATCATAATTACAGCTCTCCAGTTCAACTGGTCACCTTCGTACACTGTAAAGTCCTTTCTCTTAGAGACTCATGAAAGAGCTTCCCTTCGTCTACACAAGACACAATAAGGTACGGGCGAATCCCATGCAGGATTTATTATAACAATGCCTGGTAGGGACCCCAACACCCCTGATGGTCTCCCAGAAATCAAAAAAAGAAAAAACAAAATATCCTTACCTTAAACACAAAGCACGAAATAAAGTCAATGTACACCAGGTATACTACTTAGAGATTATGAATAATGATGATTAGTCTTAAGCTATTTCATTTTATTCTGCTAAGAAATTCCACATCTAAACCATGGTGATGTTTTTCCATTGTCAAACCACACATGGTAATATTTACTTGATCCATAATGGGCCTCTCTATGGCTAGTCTTCATTGGGTCACGCACTAATGATCCACATTGGGTAACTATGATGATAATTAACATAGGGTCTTTATGATGTTGATCCACATATGGTCTTTATGATGCTGAGCTAGACTTGGTCACTATGATGGTGATCCACACATGTTCTCTATGATGATGGTCCACACATCATCTCTATGATTTTGAACCACACATGGACGCTATAATGATGTTCCACACATGGTCACTCTTCAATTGACAGTTAGCTATAGGATTCCTCACATTCAGTGCACTTGAGTTCTATAGAATCTGCCTCTCATGATATCGTTCGTGCCTCAACAATGACGAAGTTCCATAATAGAGAATCCCAATGGACCATGATGTCTTAAGGGTCCCAAAGCGATAGACGAGAGTCAATCAGACACTTGGTCTGTGAGTTATAAGCATTTTAGTACTGATGGCCTGAATGGATTTGGGCTCAATCCAACCCAACAGTACTACAAATTTCACCAAAACAGGGGTGGAGTATCTCAAAAATACCCTCTTATTACATTAATTCTATCACCGTAGACGGTTTTTCAAATGGATGCCTGATTTGTGAGATACAACTTTATGCGAAACTGGGTCCAAGAGGTATTAGGTCCGGACCGTCCCATTCGAGCTGACATAACCCGCCCCAACCAAGGCAGACCGGACTCAATATGACCTGATTCTGAACCGGCCCGAGCAAGGTTAGCCACAGACTGGCATATCCCTCCTTGGATGGGTGAGACCCGCTGGGCCCGGGGGGGGGGGGGGGGGGTTCAACTACCCATCTGAACGGACATTCGTCCTGTTGGTTTTCAATAGTGGCACTACATGGCACCTCCCCCTCTGCCAGCAGGAACAGCGGGGGCATGGGTCCCCCTAAATAATGGCTCGAATCTATGACCTGCCTTTACAGCCTGCGATAGAGCACCGCCCACTACCAATGTAGTCAGCCAATGGCTGGCTGGCCCTACTATCCGCCTCAATAGGAAAAAGATGGCCTCCGCTAGGGCCTGCTGGCACCGCTGCACCAATGCTGTGACGATGGAGATTCTGTGGGCCACTGGGTGATATAATGTGGTCTTTTTTCTTTTATTATTATGCTTATGGGCCTCCTGAGATTCTTCCAACACCATATGTCTCTCAAATTGATCTTCCCAACATATTTTCTTATTTCCCATGAAGAACATAACCAATGTAACAAATGCATAGTGGCTGAGACTTGTTCAGTAGTCCAACACCCTCCAAATTTTCAAAATAACAAGGTTGAGAGTTCAAACATCATTGAGACAATACTAAAATCAATTGAAAACTCCTGCAACAACCATTGGAAATTTCATACGAATCACAAATTTACTTATTTTTGATAATCCATGTTCATCGTGTATTTTAATGATGATACATTGATTTAAAATCACATGAATTTAATAAAAAACAACTAACATGAATTCATTGGATGATGATGTAGAAGAGAATTCAGTGCACATATTTGAAGGTGTTTATCAATGCTTTTCATTGCCCGTCGATTCCACCAACTTTCATCGCATGATAACATTCTTCGTTGGAGTGGAAATACTTCGGCGCTTTTCTAGTGCTTCCTCTCGTATCTCTCCAAAAACCCATTCACGATCATAGATTAAATAGTTGGGAGGAGAGAATCAATGCACCATAAAACTAATGAGGTTTATTTATGAGTATAATTTATTATCCTATTTAATTCTCTCTATACTGTGGTAACACAATATTTTAATTTCCCCCAACGGTGTTGTTACATAAAAAAATAGTCAAGAAATTAAATGGATTGACGTTGCACCATGTTCCCACCACCGTTTGTCCAACGGTAGAAAAACAAATTTAATTAAAAAAATATTTATATATTATATTATTTTTTCTATATTCCATGAATTTAACATTTTCATCCGACCATTGCTGGTTGAAGTTATGCTTACCTTAAATGAATCTTGGTTCATCATATTCATCGGTTCCCATTGATTTTAAATGTGAGCCTCAGTTCAAAAGATAGAAACAATCTCCCTCACGTTTACTAGGCATACTTGGAAAAAATTAAAATTTCTTATCCTGGTTATTCGGGCCTCGAAAACACATGCCATCATTTTTTTAAGACTCTTAATAATCCCAATGAATTTTAAAAAATTATATGGAATTTCAGAGATTATTAATCTCTAGGGTAGAATGTTACATATCCAACAACTATTGAAAAACAAATGACACAAACCAAAACCTATAAGACACTTTACATGTTAAATTATCTGGATTTTGTAGTTGATAGACATGGGAGACTCATTTAAGGGTGTTGAAAAAATCATACATCCAAACAATCATCCCATTACCCAATGATACCAATTTGATATTGAATATGCGTTTTTAGTTAATCCATACCTTTTACCAAACACCATCCTAAAAAAAATTCACAACTATACAAGAAATATCCTAGGTTTTAATTTCTAATTTTGGATATTAGGATAGAATAAGATATATATATTCATGAAATGTTCCATATGATTATGATCACATGACATATCCTTTCATCACACAGATGGTCTACGCATTCTAATATCATATTTTGGGAATTAATCAAATGAATGAAACCAACTTATATATGTAAACATTCAACTCTAATAGAGAATTTTGATTCAAATAAAATAAAATAATTTCATTTATTTTTGAACAAATAAATAATTTTTCATAAAAAAGTAGAGTTCAAAAT
Organism: Viscum album; assembly: GCA_963277665.1. Classification (NCBI taxonomy): domain Eukaryota; kingdom Viridiplantae; phylum Streptophyta; class Magnoliopsida; order Santalales; family Viscaceae; genus Viscum; species Viscum album. The sequence goes on along the minus strand of OY728147.1, from coordinate 557,869,949 downwards.
AGAAATGATATAATTAAAAAATTAATTATTGTATGTAAACATATTATAAAATAGATTCAATGTATTGGTTTTCCAAATACAAATAACATAAATTAAGAAAGGTTTATCATCTGATATAAGAAGAGCCCCTGATATGAAATAAGCTCCATTTATTTCTAATAATATTTATAATCAATTTTAAATCAAAAATACATAAAAAGTTTCAATAATTTATTATCACAAGTTATATGTAATATAAAAATATTTCATATAGAGATATGATAGTTATAACAAAATAACATGAAAAAGGGAAACAACTAAAAATAAATAAAATTTAAAGATCGTACAACCAATAAATTATCTAAAAAAATTGATAAACTAATGAAATAATTTATGTATACATAATGAAAAAAATACTAATAAAGAATTTCTTTAATGGTAATTTTAATTAATAAATTTATAAAAAAATATAAATTCATTTTTTAATAGATGATTAATGGAAACTTATATATTAAATGTAACTGAATAATTGGAATGGATAAGAATTTGACCAAAAACAAATTAAAAAATAATTTTTTAAACTAAATCATGAGAATTCGATATGAAACATTATTTTTGAATGCATTTCCAGTATTTTAATAGTTTTCTACGAAAACAATGGCATAAATTAAATCTCACATGAATTATATAACAAATTGTCATCCATGTTAATATTTAAATTTCAATAATAAATGAATATATACCTGAAATATGATAGACTCCTAGTGATAGAATCATTTAAATAACCCCAAATCTACTAAAATCCATTCATCTTAGCAATAATTTTTAATAAAAATATAAAATTAATTTCATAAATAAAATAATAAAGAATAAAGTAATCTTTTGAAATACTTTTATTTAACATTATATGATATTAAAATTGTAACTATTTTAATATATCTCAATTATTAATAAAAAATATACTCTTTACTTATTTATTCTCTAAAAAATTATGCAATATAAAATATTAATTACAAAACATGATATATTAAAGTGTGAAGTAGATTTTTCCAATCTTAATAATAATTTTTAATATCCTAATAACCTTATTGTAAAATGACTGTATATTATTTCAATGATACAGAAAAAAATTAATTTAAAAATTTTCTACTACACCAAAATACCATTATGAAATATAGAGTTGATAATAATTTAATATATTATAGAAGGAAAACCCCCTTGATGGGAAATTCACTATCAGATTTCAATGTGATTTTGAAATGTAGACATGTTATGTTGATCCTATAAAATAGACATAATGTGTCACCCAGTTGAAATTATTTTAACCACATTAAGAAAAAAAATTATAGTAGTTTGGTTAATGAAAAGGAACATAACCCTAAAAACTAGATGTAAAGACCCCTTGACCCTAAAAGAAACCATATTGAGATACTATTTAGATAATGGTGTGAATGAAACCAAAAACAACCTTAAATAGTGTATAGGTTAGATGAGACTGAGGGTGTACCATACACACAAATGGGAGTTTAGACCAATATGATTTGTTAAATGAGATATATAGTTTTGAAAAATCCAATAACTCTTCTTTAAGATAAAACAAATTAATGAACACTTGTAAATATATTTAATGTCTTTAAACCCTTATACATCTAAAGTGGAACTAAAACCAAATAAAGGAAAGCCTCAATTATGAACTAGAATACAAGATTTCTCATGAACAACTCCCTGTAGAACTTATGTCTAACCCGATTTCCAAAAAACATTTTTAGACATGAAAAAACCATTCATGTATACTTACATTTTGAATAATTGACATACTTAGTATGATCCATCCTACTACAGATCATACAAGATGTTAAAGAAGAATACTGAATTCTAGTGATTAATCAAATCAACTAACTCATCACCTTAACATGATAGAAATTATTTTCTGATTATAAATATGTATAAAAATACAAGTATAACATATAAGAACCAATATAATATCAGTAATAATATCACAAGATGATACTTCGTTATATCTCCCACACTTGTTTTCAACTCTTCCCTAATGTATAACATTATGAACTATATTTCTCCAAAATTATGTCATCCCCGAGACCCATGGGATAATATAATATATTGTGCAATATGTGCAACAACTGATAACCTAATTTCATACCATGAACCAAATTCATCATGATATATCATCATCACATCCACATATCCAGATAGTACATCAGTAGTTTATGAAACCCCCACAACCCGTACGTTTTGTATTACACCCCAATCCACCGTAACCAATACATAACAAAACTATAATAACAAACAGAATATTATATTGAATGATATATGTGTGTCAAATAACAACATTTTAGTACATCCATCAACAATCAAATATGGGGATGATAAAACTTATGATTACTAGAACACAAAATACCATGAGAAGAGGGTGGTCTATAGGGGTTAGTCATCCTTACTTTCCTCACAGAATTTGATATTGGGAAGCCATGATAACATAGTCTTCTAGGTGATATTCAACATTGATAGGAATTAATATGAAATAAAAAACATACATTATATAAATACATCTCATAATCACACTAAGATATAATAAATATCATAAGAAATGTTTTCCACTAACATTGTATAGGACTCATTGCTCAAACTACTAAGGCCTACATATCGAATAAGCAAACAAGAATGAGGATTACTTCAATTACCAAATTAACAATAAATTTATTAGTCTTACCATTATCATATCATGTGTTAAATTTTACTTTTCCCAGCTGTGTTCCCAGAACATTATTAATTGTTTTCTTATGTTTTAATGTATTCATCATCATATAGATGGATAGAAAATCCAACCTCATTATTTTATTAATTAATTTATCATTTAATATAAATTTGGGACTTTTTGGACTCAACCTACTAAACCACATAATTTATGCACTCATTGTGCATAGTATCAAAATTCTTACCATTGTTGGATACAGATTATATAAATAACACTAAGACTTCATGAATGAAATGAAGTATATTAATTATCCTGAAACCATAAAAACAGTAATCATAATAATGAGAAATAATGTCTTTATTATGTTAAATTAGACCTATTTCCACCCCCAATACCACTAAACATAATATGACATCCATCAAACCCACCAATACCATCCTTATCACTGGAACTCTACGTCTCCATCACAAACTCGTGCATCACCACCCATTAACGTCATCATAACCAAAACCCACATCCACCATCACATCCTCAATGATCGCCGCCCATTAATCATATAATACAAGGTTAAATTAAACTCAAATTATGGTTCCTAATCTATATATAATAAATTAATATTAAAAATGTTATTCCATAAATAATTAAAAATGAAATTACTTCCATAATATACAATGTATTATTTCCTTTATTAAACAATGATATGATCCCTCCGTACCAAAATATTGATTAAAAGTAATCATGAAATTAACATTATAGACAATAATTAACTAATTAATAATTAAATTATACACTTAATATTAGTCCTAAATATTACAAGGTCTAATTGTTATTTATTTAATTTATAATCAACTTTAATACACTTTTTTAATATAAAAATTTTCAATGATAATTTTTTAAAAAATACATCATTAATATTAATAAATAATTTCCATTTTATGTTTTCTTAATTTTCAAAAATATTGACAATTAATAAAAACAATAAAAACTAATACCACACTATATATAAATATAAAATTATACAAAAAACGTATCTCAAAAGAATTGGTTCACACATCAAAAAATATCCATTCATAAATATCAACATATAGTTATTTGATAATACATATTTTTCATGAAATTTATTTATGTTTATATATATATATTAATATTATATATAATAATAATAAATCTACACATGTAATGATATTCATAAAAAATTAATATTTACTATGGTACATGTGTTAAATAATTTTTCTTCACCCAATTATCTATTATATTTATTAGTTAAACCAATGAATAAACTAATATTCATTATTTTTAAACTTGGAAGAAAATTATTTGTTTAATTAAAAAATATAATTTCAAAAAATATAGTTGTCATAAAAATTATAAAAGTGATTTATCACTGATGTTTATGATAACTGATTTTTCCCACAAGAATATTTCTTGAATATTCACTATTACCCAAAAATACAATTATTTAATTTCTATTTTATTATAATACCCTATATTATCAAACAGTGATATCTAATGCATGTTTTTATTTAAAAAGTACACTTATAAAATAGTCATAAATAATATTTAATATACTTATTTTACCACAAAATTATAATTCTTTACTTGAAATAATATATGTTATTTGATTAACAAAATTCCCACCACATATGATATGCCTTTTATTTCAATTCATTAAATATTAATATGTGAAATAATTACATTGAAAGATTTTTATCCTAATCATTTCTAATATCCATATTTTTTTTCACTAATTAATCATGTTATTATTTCAAATATTTTTATTTGATTATTTTTATAAACATAAATCTTAATAGTTTAAAATAAATTATGATTACTCCGCATTATCATACTAATAATTAATGAAAAATTACATATCCAATATATTTATTAATATAACCAATATTTGATCACTATTGAATGAATGTCGGTCCAATAACAATTGGAAGGACCACCATCAAACTATTGATGTACATAAAAAATGTTGAATTCATAAACTAACATCAAACCAGTATAAAAAACTCCAATAATGAGGGTAAAACCATAACCAACACACCTATAAAGGAAAATATATGGAGAAATTAAAGATAAAAGAAATTAGTATATTAAACTATAGTGATTTAATTCCCCTGAAATAATATGTTGAGAACACATTGATATTATCCTGAGAAACAAAAGAAAGGTATAAAAAATGATCAATATGTCATAAAATATATTTTTAAAAATATCTCATGAAGCCTGATGCACATATATGTCACCAATATAGATTCCTGATATATTACATTTAATAATTTCTAAAACACATTGTTACACCATTGCCATAGAATCTAATATTTCAATTAAATTCCAATCAACCCAACAACATATGAACATATATATATTTTGAAGGGACAATTCCTTCCCCAACATATACTTTATTGACCTACCACTCCTGATTTAACCAGCATGCCCTACATCTATAATAATTATTTTATCATGGATTATGAAATAATCGAGATTAATTGAGTTATAACATGCAATAATAATTACCATAATGTCATGGATAATCCCATATGCTTGTATATAATAATATGGAATGACAAAAAAATATGCAGAATTTATACATGTCGGTCTGTTCTCATAATTCCTCTTATTAGAGATAAATAAGTGTGAATATCCTGAGATGAATCATTATCTTCATATGAGTACTCACACAAGAATATCTATCTACAATTTTTCCCACTAATGAATTTTTCCAACATGAAAGCATTATTTTATCTTATCAACATAGCACATAAATATTCTAATCATAACATGGTACTACTATGACCATATGAATAAAATGTACATTCTAGGACATTTTTACATTAGATTCATAAAGGAAAACAAAAAATATGTAATAATATGTTTTTATAATATCAAATTCACTAAATATACATGTAATGATAGTAAAAAAATGTTTTTCCTAGGACAACAACAGCAACAGAACATCAGTTTGTTTAGGGTCACTAAATTCCCCACCCATGAGGGTGATTTTAATTTTAGTGTGCATTAAGGAAGGTACAATGGGGGGGATCTAGACTGCGGGTCATAGTAGTGTAAACACACAGTGAACCCCCATGTCCCATGAATAATGATATAATAGATATGTGTGGTTAGGAATGTGTGTGGTCATTGCAGATACTCTGGTTGAAGCTACTATTTTTTTCAAAATATGTTGGGATATTACAGACCTCGTAATATTTATATGACACCAAGGCGTACATTATACTATATGTCAACACATTGATCAAATACACACCTTTATTATACTTCTAGAGTTTTTTCTATTGTGATTTGTTATTTTATTGTCATATATCATCGAAAGATACATCACTGAAATTATCATTCAAAAATCTATAATTGCAAACTAAAAGCATGGACTATCTCAAAGATGGGTAACACAAAAGAAGGAAATCATGAGGGTGACTGTATGGTATAATAGGTTGTTGTTAAATAGGTTGATATCTGAATAGAAATATGGGGTCCAAATTATGGTTGGTAGAATCCTACTGGGATGTGGTTGCAAATACATAACTAAATTTTTTCTATAGATAAAGATCACTATATAGTGTAGAAAATGATTTGGGATGGATTTGACCAGAAGCCCCCAATGTTAGAATATAAAATATTCTTTGAAAAAAATTTACATTCACATTTGTGTAGATGGATCTGAAAAAAAAACTAAGATATAATCCTAATAGATATTTGGATGCAAATGATATACTCAGATATATGTTGAATTTTTGAACATAAAAAATAAAAAAATGTATACATTTAACATTTGTACCATAATAAATTTATCATGAAATAATTTATTATTTTACAAAGTGGCGGGGAATTGCATTGATCATTGGTTCACAAGTGAATGAACTATAAAAGAGAAAAATGATGTGCTATAAATTCAAAAATTGAATCAATAAGTTTTATACAAAACTAAATAATGTTATTTTATGTAAATCCAAATACAATGATTAATTTTTCAAGATCATAGTTAATTATTTTACATGGAGTTTATAGATTATTTCATTCATGGGATTTATATTGTGCATAAGGATGTTTCATAAAAAATCAGTATTTATGGTGTTAAAACTATGTAGTGAGGAGGGATACAAACCTTTAAGTTTCATGATACATTTTTTATGGTCAAACAATTATGTTTAAACATCTCAAAAATTCTATTCATAATAGGTTCTAAATAACAGTCAGATAATATTTAATAAATTACATTTATATTGATGATGAAAAATATAAAATTCATTCATCTCATGATCTATATATTATTTTGGATCATATAAAAAACGAATTAAATAGGAATATAAAACTAAAATAGGGTATTGAGATCATACATTCCACTCTATTATAGTAAAAATCATGGATAAACTATACATTGAGATCAACCAAACATGCAACGAATGGTTTCTTATATATGATATGATCATCATTTAATAATTAAACATCATATTATTCAACAATTCCCTTAGTCTTTTTATGTGATTATAATTTCTTTTCTACACATTCATTAACAGAATAAGCATGTATAGGAACATAACACCCCCACAAATTTACGACTTATTCATCCAAAATACAACAATATTCTATATCTTTTCATTCTATATTCCTTCTCAGAACTCGGTTCCATATATTATTCATCTCTTGTAGATGTACATACTTTATCAAGTAATCAATAGGCCTATTAATTATACCATTCTTAACAGATAATTTATCATCATTCATAGACCTCACATTATAAAAGATCACCCATATAGTTGGGGAGAGAATAATATAAAAAAAATAAAAAAATATACTCATTTATGATATGAATATACATTTCTAAATTAAAAATTAAACAATACACAATTCATCCATTTCAGGCCAAAGGTTATTACTTATTACTGCATCATAAAAACCATTACATGCTCATATTATATTAAAATTAGCCCTTTAATGGGATCAAGTTGTTAATAAATGAAATTAATTAATTATAAAAATTAAATATACAAACATTCACCCATGTAAATAAATAAAAAATTGAAATTTATAATAGATCATTTCAGGTAAAATCATAAAAATATTATAGATCATTAAACATTATAGATGTATGTTGGGCTATGACTCTAAGATTATTGATGGTTAACCGTGAATTCATTTTCTATTAAAAATAAAAATATAATGATATTATCTAAACATGTTATAAAATCATCGGGATTTAATGTAGGTATATTTTGGCCAACAATCACCATTATCACTTGGGAAAATACCCATTATAAAAATTAGATAAAAAATTAAAGACTAATAAATAATTGGAGATGCTAAAAAAACAGACATGATGTTAATTTAGATGTAGTATCAGTAAGTGGTGAAATATTAAGACTATGTATCTCCCTATGTAAAAATAATTAATGAATCAAAATCTATAGGACCATTACGATTATGATGTCATCTTCATTCGTAATCACCATCAGACCTTAAAAAACTATTCTGACTCAAAATCCACATTCCAAAATCCCTGTATATTCATCATTATCGTTGTGTTTTTATTTAACCGAGGAGAACGTTTCTAGATCCCAACAATTCCTGAGATCATGCCTCAAATCATTTCCCTATTATCCAACAAAAAATAAGAAAATGAAAATAAATAAAGTATCAAATTTGGATCTGATCTCCACTAAAACACATTATAAATCATTATCAGTATAGAACCAATGTTCCTATGTAATATTGAAATATCGTAACTCAAATCTATGAAAGAGTCTCAATATATTTAAAATAATTAAATTGAAATATAAAAAATTGATATCAAAATTTCAAAATAATTTTGATCAATCTATTTGTGCAGCCAGAATTATTGAATTTGCATGGGAAGATGACAAAAATTAGAGAAATCATATTTCTTGTGTTTAGAGAAAAATGAATCTCATTCTGACCCAAAAAATGAGATTTATTTTATTGTATTTCATTTTATTATTATTATATTGTCATTAATGATAATTTAATTAATTTACAAAATTTCAATGGTTTTTAAAATATGAATTAAAAAAGAGTTTTTAATATTTGGTTTTATTGTTTAGATTATTTAATAAAACGTAATCTAAAAATATGAATTTTTAAAATTCATCTTAAATTTAGAATTATGTCATTTGTGAGGCACTATAAAAATGAATTTAAATAAATAATTTTAAAAAATCACAAATTAATTTTATTTGTATTCTAAAACAAATGTTTTTATTTTAATAAATTATTATATTTTTAAAAAAGTAATTAAATTTTTTTTACAATGAAAAAACGCATTGGCATTACATTAGATTATGTATTTTTAAGTAAAAAAGAATATATATCTTGAAAATATTATTTTAAATAAAATTGTATTTATCTGAAAAATAATTTAGATTCATTTTTTTGTTATTTTACGAAATTCTATTTACCATATAATTTAAAGGAAATTTTTTTATAAATTTTCATTTCATTTTTCAAGTGAGTTATTATCCAACTAAAAAAATAATTTTTTAGCATCAAAAAAATATTATTTATACATATCTATTTAGATAAATTAAATGCTGTTTTTTATTAATAAAAAACTATTTAGCCAATAATTTCAATAATGGGTTTAAGAAAATCTATTTTTTCAAGAAAAAAAAATTTGGTCCAAAACATAGACTCTTGTATGATTTTTTTAGAACATATTATTTTATTGAATGAATTATTATTTTATTCTTATTGAAAATAAATTGGATAAAAAATTTGACTTCTTATAAAGTCATTTTTTATTATTAATTTTTAAATAATCGTAAAATAAATTATTCTTTATCATTAAATAAAAATATTTAGGGTTAAAATTTATTTTTTTCATATATTTTTCTATTTCAAAAACTTACTAATAGGAAATGTCTTCTAAACTATATTTTGGAATGGAAACCAGTTTCACATTAATCATCATGATGATAATTCGTGGTAGTGGAAATAATTTTTTCATCTTGGAAACTTTTTAATACTTTTCTCCATATTTTAATATTTTCATTTATTTAATTTTTTTATTATATTTCATCATCATTTTCACATAAAAACAAAAATTCAACATTCCAAAAGGTTAATTATATAAATTAATTACAAATTACATTACCTCAAGGTATCTAATATTTTATGAACAAATGTCCAAAAAAATAAAAAATCTATAACAAATTCTTTACCAGAATAAAGAATGTGAAAATCAAAAAACAATTGAATAACTAAATGACATGTTCATTTAAAAAACACATCGAATATTTAACTTTTTATTTCATCCCTTTATGAAAATAATTTACAACTCCCTCCTTCACTATAAATCTCATCAGTGATTTGTGTTTCACGATGCCAAAATAGTTCAAAACGATAATGCATCTGAATACCATATGATCAAAAACCACCCCAGCCTTCCTAGAAATATCTGATCATCATCTAACATTGGAAAGTGGAAATTTTAGGTTTTTAAGGGAACTAAATTCAACATATGAGTTCATTCATCAACTATAAGGGTTCCTTGAGGGGGTACCATTGGGGGTACTGGATATGGGGTCAGAGTAGAGTGACAAACGAGAGAACATCCATGTCCAACACACATAGATCAAGAAATGGGATAGCTAGTGATAAGTGTGTGATAAGAGGAAATACTAAGGATGAAGCATTTTTTTGATAGATAAATGATGAGTTGTTAGCAGCCTGATAATTTCCAAATGATTGAGATGGAGACACGTGACTTGTTGGTTTCATTATGATCGAATCATAACACTAGATGTCACTGCTACATCTATTTATGTTGTAGTCGGTTATGTAATAAAATAATTTTTTCAAAACAATTATGTGTAAAAAATATATTTATTTAATTAGAGTTTTTAAATAAAATTACTAATATTCTATAGGTTAATAAATTTTTATCAAAATGGGTGAATACCAAACATACAAATTTTGTTATTAACTAAAACTATTTTCATGAGCATTGTCAATCCAAATCAGTTTTTAAATATATATTTTAATTAAATTTTTTAGTTTGTATAAATATAACATATTTCTAAATAAGATTTAAAATTATTTTATATAACCACAAACAATTATCATTAAATTAAATATAAAATACATTTGAAAATTCTAATATTTATGCGGTAGTGGTACATAACTGTTATTTGATGATTATCAATATTGAATTTTAAATTCACTTTATCCATTGTTTAATGATAGTATACAAATATTAATAATCAATAATCATTAATACATTAATAACAATATAATTATGAAATATCAATATTATTAATAAAATCAACAATACAAAAGATATTCGACAATGAAAAATAAAAAATTAATATAATTTGTAACTAATAATAGGATTCTACAACATTCATTCGAAGTTACAAAATAAATAAAAAACACATGTACCACTGTGTTAGGAGGACACATCAAACCCACCGATCAATTTCTCAATCTCATCAAACTTTATCAGCATTATTGATTAACTATTATGAACTTCTTGTATGCGAATTCTAACCATTACCCACCCACCATTCTTATTGAAAAAATTCTACCCTAAAACATTAAAATTTGATTAATATTTTATGATCTATATATGTAAATAGTTTATTTTTATTCATATATTTATTCATATAGTTATATACATTTTCATAATATTTTTTATAATTATTATTCAAATATATATCATAATTTCGGGATATAAATTTTATACACATTTTCACATATATATTTATATGCCTATAAATATATATAAGTATATATTTACATATAATTTTATATTTAGATATATATTTTTTAAAATTATTCATAAATATTTATATAAATATATTTGTATATTAAATATAATGGTAATTAATTTTTTTTAAATATCATTTATATGTGATGTATTTTCAAAATATTTATGCACACATACACATAAAAACACTTATATATTTGATTACATAGATAAAACATTATAAATTTGTCACAAACATGAGAAAATAATTACATTTTTGTATTTATTTAAATATATTATAATATACAAAGAACTCTTATATTGTGAAAAAAATATATTTATATACAAATATAAAATCCTTAGGAATATAAATATATATAATTTGTCATTTTTATATGTTAAATAAAATAGATAATTTTTATTTTGAACAAATTGAATAATTAATATTAATTTTACATTGTTTATATATTTTAAAATAATTTTTCTTGAAATATACGTAAATACGATATGAAAATTTGATTTTTTATATGTATATATTTAGTAATAAGAACACAATAATTTTGAATATGAGAAAACATAAACACTATTTTTTGATGATGGTATTATGCTTCAACAATAAATCCATTATCAACCAAATAAGACATGAATTCCCCCTAAAACCATGGAGAATTCCATCAAATGATAAAATACCATGAAACCCTAAAAAAAACATTTTTGGGATCTTCTGATCCTCTTCTGACCTCGAATAAACACTAAATGGGGGCATTTGAAATTATAATGTTGTGGATATTTTCACCAGATTCAAGGTTATATGTGTTACAAGCCGAACAAACACCCAAATCAAATGTTATGGTAGTTTGAAGTCTAGTTCACGTTTCCATGTTATCATTGAATGTTCATAATTTTATTTTATTTTTATATTAATCATTTATTAAATGAAATTAATCTATAATAAATAGAATTTTTTTAATTAAAATACATGTTTAATTATTTTATAATAAATTTTCCACTAAATATTTTAATTATTATATATAAATGCATATTTAATAATATAAAAATAGTATTGAATAAAATGTAATATATTTATATCAATATGAATTTTTTATGTATTAATATATTGATTTTAATTATATGTATATACATATTTATTAAATATAAATGTTATCCATGATAAAATATAGAATATAAATGTCAACCTTAATCAGTGATAACAAAATCAATTACAAATTTGTGTTATTTCATCATTAGAAATAAATTTTGACATAGAGATGCATTTATTAGTGAATTTAAGTGTGGATAAAGAATTCCTCATTATCATCATTTTTTCAATAATTGATAAATCATATCGCTAAATATATTGAAATATCCTTTAATATGATATGAAGAACTACCATTTTAATGTCCTTGATGGTCCTTTATAATTCCCTTCTTCGTCGTCAATGTGCATAATTTCATGTATTTGGTTGTGTACATCTACCTGTATATATCATTGCTTACTCTTATACTACAGAAAATCCCCTTAATGGTGTTCTCAAGATTTGATGTATATTTGGTTGTAGAATAATGAGGTGACATTAAAACCCATTAAATCCATCAACATATCATTAAAACAATAAATATTCAGTGACCTAATCAATATAACTAGTAATAAATAATATTATATAATTAATTAATTATAAAAAATAAAAAAACACATTGCGTCTTAGTTGTGTGGTATCAACTGGATGTATCCCCCACAATCGAGGAGAACTAGTACAAACTAAAGTATCTCTAAAACTGAACACTGTTCATATGATTTCACATAGTAATATGTTTTTATCATATTTCTAGGGAATGAGTGGTGCAGACGATTGTGTATCCTAAAAACATTTCTCATAACCTACACTCAATTTTTCACAATCTTATTGGGTTATAGGTACATGGAATCTAACTTAAACATTATGGAGGTCATTATTTATATCCATTATATGTGTATTTATTATTCTAGTTCTATGAAAGAGTTGATAGATACACAAGAAAAAATGACAATATATTCCTTTTAATAGAAATTTGTTTTCAATAATATTCAATACATGAATCGATATGATAAAATATACTATAATAAATTATACCGTTAGAAAATAACCTTCAATTTAGAGTCCATTATTACGACTATAAAAATGATAAATAAAATTTATGCCTTACTCGTGTATAAAATAAAAACATTGGTCATCAATTGATTATAAGTACGAATGAAATCATTTGTAATTTGGAAAACAAATTCTTATAGAAAAATTCTATATATTCAAGCCACCTTCTTTTTCCTAAATAAATTATATTAGTTATTATTTGTGATTTGGTCATACGGTTTGAGGGAGGGTGTGGGGATGTTAAAAGGGTCATGTCTTCAGGCTTGGGTGGTTACTAAAATTATATTCCTTGAGTTGTGTTTTTTAATTGACAGATGTAACTGGTCTATTATATATATTAAATAGATTGTTTAATCTTTTTTATAATATTTTTTATAGGCATGATTTATTAATAAATCAATTATTATTCATATCAACGTATTTTTATAAAAATTACTTCTCATCCTAATTTTTAATTATATTTAAATGCATTTTGGTAATTTTTATGAATTGTATCTTGAAAAATAGATTTATGAAATTTAATTAAGATGATCAAAATTTTTAATCCTGCCCGTTTTATTTTTAATCAATATGAATAGTAACCATAGTAATATTTTTCCACCTCAGTAAGCGTAAAATATGTAAAATATTGTTAATCTCAAGAATTATAATTTAATAAATATCCTACATTTTCCTTTATTTTATTGGATTACTACATTTTTACCATATCAATCCATGTCTCGAATATATGGTCATATGGTTCTAAATTTCTTTGAATATGACCATTATATTAATTTTATAAAATAATAAATAATTTTTTTTCTATTTTGACTTTAATATCTCAACATTTTCTAACAAGGATTAAAATTTGATAAGTTTGGTTATATATGATTATCTAAAAGGTATCTTATATTTATCATATTCATATTTTAATAATTTTTAATGACTTAATAATGAAATTATACACATATGGAACTCTATCTATCACTTATTGAATTAATAAAAAAAGCATTTTACAAATATAAAAAATAACACAATATGTGAGAATTTTTTGTTATATTATTTTAAAAAAAATGACATTTTAGATATGTTTTTGAATATTATATTCTAATTGCATGTTATTCTGGGTGTTATTAAAGTCAAAATAAATAAATAATTCAGAAATATACATTAATGCTTGTTTGTAATAATTAATTTTTATATTAAATCATTAAAATTCCAAAAAAAATATTTTAATATACAATGTAAAAGTGATATGATTATTGATATCAATCATTTTAAATTTATGATTCATTTTTCAAATATTTCTACCATTAATTACCATTTATGATAGAAATATTTATTTCCATGATTTAGGTAAACAAGATTAATTAATGGGTTGATCAAAATAGTATGTTTTACAATGAAATTAAATCCTATCAAAGTTCGATTATATGATTTTATTTCAAGAATATCCACTTTTACCCAAGAATATATGTACATTTAGAATAATTTTAGTTTATGATAAGAATATTATAGTTTGAACTTTAATGAATTTCAAATTGTGTCATCTCTCTCAATTTTAAAAGTAAACCCATACATTAACTTCTATACACAACATTGAGCCTGCTAGCATGACCAAACCCTAATAATCTCTCTTATAAACAATATTAAATACTTTATATAGGTACATGTCTCCAAAAAAATTGGATTCTTAAAAGGATATCCAAAGTAATTCTTTAAAATAAATGGCAATCTCATAAACTAATCACTCCACATCTACATCATCTGTCACCTTCAATAAATTTTAGTAGATTATTATAAAAATGATAATATCATTGTCCTAAATAAACATAAATGTTGTTATTATTATTATTAAAACACCAATATCAACCATCAATCCCATCGTATTGGATGTTATATATTTCTCATCTATACGTATGACTTACCGTCTTCATGCAGAGTTACAATTCATTTATCATCCCCTTCATTTATGGATGACTATTAGGGTTGTTTTAATATATATTTATATATTTTTTTGTTTGTGTGAGTGTTATCTTTATGAATTAATTTTCTTCTAAAATTATAATATCATATATAAATTCTAACCTTCAAATCCATTTGAAAATGATAATGTCTCTCATGAATACATGTTGACAACCACCACCACGAAAGGACATCATTCATGTTTCATTTTTCAATATATCGTTGCTTTCACTTATACTACAGAAAATCCCCATAATATTGTTCTCGTGATTTGATGTCTGTTTGGATGTAGAATAAAGAGGTGACGTTAAATCCCATAAAATCCATCAACATATATGTCATATAATAAATAGCCATTCACATAATCAATATAACTAGTAATTATTAATATTATATATTTAATTAATTATAATAAATAAAAAACACATCGTGTCTTAGTTGTGTGGTATTATCTGGTTGTATACCCTACTCTCCATGAGAACTAGAATAGACTGAAGTATCTCCAAACTCAAATATTGTTCATATAATTTCACATATGATCTTATTGTTATCATATTTCCTAGGAATGAGTTGGGTAGACGACTCTATAACCAAGACAAATCGCTCATAACCTACACTCAATTTATCATAATTTTATTGAGTGACTGGTACAAGGATAATAACTTACACATTAAGGAGGTAGTAATTTATATCCATTACAGATGTATTTATTATTCCAGTACTATGATGGTGTTGATAGTTACACTGAAAACATTACAATTTAATTTTTTTAATATAATTTTTTTGTTTTCATTAATATTTAATACATGAATCCATATGATAAAATAAAAAATGATACAAAATACCATTACAAAATAACATTCAATTTAGTGTCCATGATTAAAACTATAAAAATTAAAAAAAAATTGGTTACTCGTGTATAAAATAAAAACAGTGGTTATCAATTGATTAGAAGTACAAATGAAATCAGTTGTAATTTGAAAAAAAATATCTTCCAAAAAAATTATATTTATTCAAGCCAACTGTTTTTGCCTAAATAAATTAAATTAGTGATAATTGTTTATTGGGTCATATGGTTTGGGGGATAGTGTTGGGAAGATCAAAGGGTCATGTCTTCAGGCTTGCATGTTTACTGAAATTACTTTCCGTGACTTGTGCTTTTTATTTGATAGATGCAACTAAACTATTATATATATTAAATATATTTCTTATATATTTTTTTAATATTTTTTCTAGGCATGATTTATGAAAAAATCATGTATTATTCCTAGAAACGTATTTCTCTAAAAATAACTGGTCATCCTCAATTTTTTATTATTTTTAAATGAATTTTGGTTATTTTTATGAATGGAATCTTGAAAAACGGATTTTAGAAGTTTAATTAAGATGATCAACATTTTTAAACACGCCAATTTTATTTTTAATCAATATGAATAGAAACCATAGTAATATTTTTCCACCTCGGTAAGTGTAAAATATGTAAAATATGGTTAAAATCATACAATAATAATTTAACAAATATCATACACATGCCTTTATGGTATTGGATGACTATATTTTGACCATGTCCATATATGATTCAAATATATGGTCATATTGTTCTATATTTCTTTGAATATGACCATTATATTAATTTTATAAAATAATAAATACAAAATTTTTCTATCTTAACATTAATATCTCAAAATTTTCTAACAATAATTAATGTTTGATAAGTTAGTTTCTATATATTTATCCAAAAGGGGTATTTTTTTCATATTCATATTTTTTTAATTTTTAGTGACTTAATATTTACATTATACACTTATTAAACTCTTTCAACCATTTATTGAATTAATAGAAAAAGTAATATTTAACCAATATAAAAAACAAACCAATTTATTATAATTTTGCGTTAAATTATTTTTTTATAAATTTGACTTTTGAGATATGTTTTTGAATATAATATTCTAATAAAAACATCTTCATGGTGTCTTTAAAGTAAAATTAATTGAATAATTCACAGAAAATATATATTTAATCTACTTTATGATAAATATTTTTTATATTAAATAATTAAAAATTCATAAAGAATATTTCAATATACAACGTAAAAGAAATAGGAGTGTTGACATCAATCATTTTAAATTTATGATTAATTTTTCAGTTTTTTGTACCATTAATTACCATTTAGGATTGAAATATTTATTACCATGATTAAGGTAAAAAATTTTAATTAATGGGTTGATCAAAATAGTATGTTTTATAATGAAACTAATGCCTATCAATGTTCCATTATATGATTTTATTTCATGAATATCCACTTTTTTCAAAGAATATATTTCTATTTAGAATAATTGTATTTGATAATTAGAATATTATAGTTTGAACTTTAATGAAGTTCTAATTGTGCCCTCTCCCTCCATTTTAAATGTACACCCATACATTAACTTCTATACACAGCTTTGAGCCTTCTCGCATGACCAACCCCTAATAATATTTCTTATAAACATTACTAAATAATTTATATAGGATCATGACTCCCAAAAATACAAACTCGAGAATTATAAATAATAGATCCAAAGTAATTCATTAAAATAAATTTCAATCTCCTAAACTGATCACTCCACATCTACTTCATTTATCACCTTCTATAAATTTTAGTTAATTTTTATAAAATGATAATATATTTATCATAAATACACTTAATTGTTATTATTATTATTAAAACACCATTATCAACCCTCAATCCCATCATATTGGAAGTTATATATTTTTCATCTGTATGTATGACTTATCGTCTTCATGTAGAGATACAATTATTTTATCATCCCCTTCATTAATGGATGACTATTCAGGTTGTTTTAATACATATTCATATATATGTGTGTGTTATCTTTATGAATTACATTTCTTATAATATGATAATATCATATATAAATTCTAACAATCCAATCCATTGGAAAATTACAAATTGTCTCATGAATACCTGTTGACAACCACTACCATGGAACGACATGATTCATTTTTCAGTTTTCATTATATGGAAGGTAACACGGATTAATTTTTTAAAAATTGGTTATTAATATGATATAATATTAATTTTTAATATTTGAATTATTATTTTATATATTTTCTTTCAATTTATTGACTAACAAATACCTCATTCATGAGTATGTAGGACTTTTCATCTTCATGAATTGCATAAATCATTTTTTTATCTATGACACTACAAATACATTGAATATTTATATAATGAATTTATAGGATTTTTAAATCATTAATATAACTTTGGAAATTATGAATCCTTTATCTGTGTTCACGGTCCATAGAAACCAAACTGAAATTTTAATGATGAATAAAAAAGGTAAAACAAAAAAATAGAGAATTTAATAATAAATTATTAATAAATGGGTTTTGAATTGTTGAAATTTTATAATAAATTTTATAAGATGAATTTATAGGACACATGTATAGAATTGAAATATATTTTAATTCAATATCTAATAGTTTAAAGTGATATATAATTCATCCAAACTCGAAACAATTGATTTATTTTATAATCTCATTGTTTATCTAGCTTGTTTATGATTATTTTTAATTTGATTAAATATTATGATCTACAAATTAAGAAACTAATAAATTCTTATTCTCCTCTTGTTATTTATTAATAATACATTATTTTTTTCATGTTCCTGCCATTATTACCTCAAGAGAAAAAAATAACATTATTATGAAATAGATTTCCTTCTTTCATTCATCACTCATATCCATTTTTTTTCAAATCCAGGTCTTCAATAATTGTCATAAACAATTTTTTTTTTATATTACCATATGATTTTTAAATATGATTTTTTCCCAAAATTTATTATAATAAAATTTAAATTGAAATTCATTTAATTTTTTGAATTACGATATATATTATATTATTACAACTGTGTGAAACGAATGATTAATTTTAACATATATGGAATTAAAAAATATCTCACCTTCATGAACACTAAATTATTTAATGAATAACTTATAATTTTGAATGGTTAATTTGTACGAATATTTTTTCTTCAATATTTAGGATTTTTAATAAAAAAGTAATTTCAATGAAAAATGGTATATTAATGAAATAATGATTGAAGTGATATTGTAATGGTTTTTATTCAACATTCAAGACTTTCATTGATGATAATTATGTTTTCCGATGGATATGATCCAATACTTACATCCTCATTATTTATCAATATAGTCATTATTTTTATGACATTTTATGATGAAACACATATCTTTTGAATGTGTTATGTAATGATGAAATGTTTATGAAACATAATTTCCATTTTATTGGAAATACAAAGATTAAATGATTATTAACCCCATTTTCTATTCATGTTATATTTTCCATTCATGTTATATGATAAGATGAATGGTGTATGAACATTATGAACACATATATATGATTTAAATTATCTGAATCGTTAGACAAAAAATATATAACCCTCTAATGCATTGGGTAATGATGGTTATATATTGTGATAAATAAGACTCTAATGAGAAGTAAAACTATTTCAATTAATTGATTTATAATTTCTGAAAGTATTTACTGTGAATATTTATTGCTACAATGGTTTGGGGAATCAAAAAAATACACTATGACCATCCTTTCAATGATACTTTACAACTAAGGAAGTGATTTTATATGTATATATGTATTCCACAAGTCCATGTCATATGCAAATGTTATTATATCAGTAATTTTGTATGTTGTTTACATTATAATTAATTTCTTATGAATAACCATGGTTTTTTTCTTGAATCAATATTATGATACATGTTATGTAGTGTATTTTTTCCAAATGTTTTGATCATACTATCATAAAATTATACATATTTTATGATTGATTGATCATCAATATCACTTTTTTCATTTCCCTCACTAGCCCCATGATCTCCCCTATGATATGTTACCATTTCATGTGTTACAAATAAATTTATTAATTTTGATATATCTAAGATGGGTTATAGTGATGAATAACTTAGTGGGATTTTATGTAGATATTAAATGAACATGTTGTTGGGAATGATGGAAAACAATGAACGTTCAAACAAATAAAAACACAAACGCGCAGTGGAAAAATTGTTCCCTCAAACAAGGGATGCGTAAAGACAAAAATGGGTGAAGAAAATAAAATTGACACAATAAATTTTTACATGGAAAACCCAAATGGGGAAAAAAACCAGACCTAGTCCAGAAAAAGGGATCCACTAAAAATAGATAAGTACACGGTAGAGACTCCCTAAAAATGACAGTGATCTCAAATGTAATACTTAAAATAAGTGGATCAAAGTCGGAGAATAGATACAGTCTGGATGAAGCCTGAAAAAAAAACAGCCTGCTAAAGAAACCCAAATAGATCTGACCATGAAAGAAGAAGATTGATGTCTGAAAAAAAAAGTGGAGATGAAAAAAACCGGGATCAAATCAAAAACTACTGCAGATGAAAGTCGATCAAATAAGAGTAGTTCCACCGGTTGTAGATCTGAAAATCGCTCCTTGAAAACACAACTGCACTGCCTCCAAAAACTACCGAGAGAGGAGCTGCACATCTCATATAAATAGAAGATGATATCTCATGTATCTCCTAAAAGATATCTCCTATATGATTAAAGATATTAAATATATCTCATCAATGATATAAAATATATCTTCTCAAAGATATTAGATATATCTTGTCAAAGATATAAAATATCTTTTTTAAAGGTATCAGATATAAATAAAAATATTTATCGGGGCTAGATGGGGAGGCGCCCCAAAAACCTCCCCCTCCGACTCAATTGGGGATCATCGCCAACCCTGAAATCAGTCGTCAAGTCTCAAATTTTCCTCTGGGTAAACTCTTTTTCAACAAGTCTGACCCATTGTCATCAGTATGGATCTTCACAAGCTCTAACTGTCACGAATCAAGAACATTACAGATCCAATTATACCGAACATCGATATGTTTCGACCTTCCATGAGAAGTGGAATTCTTTCCCAAACAAATAGCACTCTGACTATCACAAAATAAAACATATCTGTCTTGATTAAATTTGAGCTCTCGAATAAAAGTTTTTATTCACAACAATTCTTTGCATTCCTCTATAGCTGCAATAAACTCTGACTCTATGGTAGATAAAGAAACACATCTCTGCAACCTATACATCCAAGATACATCTCCCCCTGCAAAAGTTATCAAATAGACTGAAGTTGACTTCCTCGAATCGATATCTACTTCCATATGTGAATCTATAAAGCCACGAAGCACAGGTTTACTTTTTCCAAAACACAATCTCAGATCAGAAGTACCACGAAGATAACGAAAAATTTACTTCACTTCCCTCCAATGCTCTCTTCCTGGATTTGATAGAAAACGACTAACCACACCAACTGCATGAGCTATATCAGCTCTAGTACATAACATAACATACATCAAACAACCAACTGCAGATGAATAAGGTATGTGTTGCATCTCTTCTCTCTCTTCATTAGTAGAAGGTGACAGACTGGTGATGAGATTAATGTGTAAAGAAAGAGGAGTACTATCCACTTTATCTCTATCCATATAAAAACATTGAAGAACCTTCTCAATGTATCTCTCATGAGATAACCACAATTTCATGGCCTTCCTATCACGGGAGATCGTCATGCACAGAATCTGTCATGCTGGCCCCAAGTCCTTCATCGCAAAATACTGGCAAAGATCCTTCTTCAATATGTCAATTCTAGAAGCATCATGAACAATAATGAGCATATCATCAAAATAAAGTAGCAGTAAAATAAAATCATCATCGGTAAATCACTGAACAAACACACCATGATCCGAATATGTCTTCTTGAAACCCTGATGAGAAATTATAGATTCATTCTTTTTATACCATTGTCTTAGAGCTTGCCTCAAACCATAAAAACTCTTCACCAATCTCCAGACATGATTCTCTTTACCTGTTTCAACAAAACCTTCTGGTTGCTCCATATAAATCTCCTCCAATAAATATCCATGGAGGAAAGCTGTCTTCACATCCATCTGCTCAATATGCAGATCCAAACTAGTAGCCAAACCAAGAACAACCCGAAAAGAAGACATTTTTACAATAGGTGAGAAAATCTCATCAAAATCAATACATTTCTTCTGATGGAAGCCTTTAACATCTAACCCTGCCTTGTATCGGGGAACAGAACTTGATTCTTCATTTTTAATTCGATAAATCCACCGATTTTGCAAAGCTCTCTTACCTGTGAGTAAATTCACCAGCACAAAAGTGTGGTTGTCATGAAATGATGCCATCTTGTCATCCATTCCAACAACCCATCTGTCCTTCTTTTCAATTTCCATCACCTCATCAAAAGATTCTGGTTCTCCCCCTTCATCAAGGAGCACATAATGATCAGGTGAATAACGAGTAGAAATGGTACGATGCCGAGATGACCTCCGGAGTGGAACTGCGGGTTCATTGATAACCCTATGAACTAGATCATAATAAACAAAAGGTGAATCGGGAATATCAAATCCAACCTGTTCACCCTGAGCATCATTTTGTACATCAATGTGATATTCAGAATCAACATTATGAGGTAAATGTGAATCAGAACATGGCTCAAGACTAACAAAGCCATCAGAAGTTGGAGAAGTGGACATTTCTCCTTTATCAATATCTGCAATAGTATGGTCCTATTTAAACACTGCATCTCGGCTTCTGACAAGTTTCTTCAAAGAAGGATCATAAAACCTGTACCCAAACTCATCATGTTCATAGCCAATAAAAATACACTATAGTGACTTGTCATCCAACTTGGATCTCTCATCTCTAGGAACATGAACAAAAGCCTTGCAACCAAAATCTTTCAAGTGATCGTGGCTGATCCTTTTTCCATACCAAAACTTATCGAGAGTGTCTTTCTACAAATAAATTGAAGGTGATAAATTAACAATATAATAAGCAGTAAATAAAGCCTCACCCCAAAAGTGTCCAGCCATCTTTTCTTCCGAAAGAAAACAAAGAACTCATTCAAAAAAAGTCATGTTCATCCACTCAGCTACACTATTTAGCTTAGGTGTCTTGGGAGGTGTCTTCTGATGCCGAATACCTTCCTTCCTACAATACTGATCAACTGGACCACAATAATCTCCCCCATTGTTAGTGCAAATATATTTCATTTTCTTGCCCGATTCCCTCTCAGCAGAAACATGAAATTTCTTAAAAACACTTAGCACCTAACTTTTGGAATTCAAAACATAAAGGTCTTATATTTTAAAAGACCAAAAACGTTTGAATGTACTAATTCAAGTACCGGTGAATTCCATTGTGGAGGTGGACTGCTGAAACTCACTCTGCTCTGTTTCCCATCCATGCAATGACCACATGTGTCCAATTTGACACTATTCAAATATGGAAGAAGATTTTGCTTGGACAAACAACCAATCACTTTCTCACTGATGTGACTGAGCCTCTTATGCCACAACTTGGACGAACCACTGCAGTCAAAAACACAAGTAGTATTACATGTAATAGAAACTCTAGTCCAGTACAAAACTGATTGCTTCTTCCCTCGAGCCACAATCGAAGAGCCCTTGGAAAGATTCCATTACAAATCACCATATGTTCTGATAAATCCTTCATCATCAAGAATTCTGGTAGAAATAAGATTCAAGAAAATCTATGGTGCATGTCGAACATTCTTCAAAATCATCTTACTTCCAGTACTAGTCTATAAACAAATATACCTGATACCTACGACATCAACATGACCATCATTACCCAACTTCAAAATCCCAAAATTACCTGGGTTGTAAAATGTAAATAACTCCTTCTTTGATGTCACGTGAAAACAGGCACCACTGTCAACAACCCAGCAAGAATGACCAGAAGAAATATTAATGGAGTCATAAACAATAACCAGATCACATCCTTTAGTGACAATGACATGATCATCTCCATCGACATTCTTCTTTGACTGATTTTCCTTCATTATATTTTATATTTACAGCTAATAATAAACCTTCTTAAAATGCCCCTTCATACAACAATGATGACATTCAAAATCTCTCTGCTTTGATCTAGATTTTCTTCTGATTTTACTCTTTCCTCGACTGCTCTGTCCCGGATTCTTTTCCTGTCTTATCCCTGTATTCTCTGTGACTAAAAGCACTAATGATTTCTCTTGAGTATGTCTCCTGACTTCTTCATTCAAAATAACAGACATAACAAAACTGAATGTCACAACACCATTAAGAGCATAACTGGTTAGGGTAACATGTAAATTCTCCCAAGAATCAGGTAACGTGTTAAGCAATAAAAGTGCTAAAACCTCATCTTCAAAATTAATAACCATTCTAGAAAACTGATCAAAACATCCCTGATATTCACTTTAATAATCAGAAATAGATGTACCTTATCTGTACATCAAAATCATCTTTTTTTTTTGAGAAAAACACAATTTATTGTTTCTTGTCATAGAAGCATAGGTAGTCTCGAGCTTCTCCCACAATGTTCTGGCATGAGAGATGTTGACAATGTGATTCATCATGTTGTTTTCAACCCATTAGAGAATGAAGCCACAAAACATCTCATGCTCGAATGCCCATTCTTCATCTGAAATCTTTTCTGGCTTCTTGGTACTAAACACTGGAACATGCATTCGTCTGACAAAAATAAAATCCTACATTTTATGTCGCCACATATGATAATTGGTACCATTCAATAAAATCATCCGACTGCAATTAGCCTCTATAATAAAATATAAAATAAAAACCAAACCCTTTGATACCAGATGTGGGGAAAGATGGAAAGAGATGAACGTGCAAACAACAAAAAACATGAACACGTAGCGAAAAAATCATTCACTCAAATAGCGAATGCGTAGCGGCAAAAATGGGTGCATAAAATAAAATTGACACAAGAAATTTTTATGTGGAAAACCCAAAAGGGGAAAACCACGGGACCTACTCCAGAAAAAGGTATCCAATAAAAATAGATATGTACACGGTAGAGACTCCCCAAAAATGACAGGGATCTCAGAAGTAATACTTAAAAAAAGTGGATCAATGTCAGAGAATAGATGCAGTCTGGATGAAGCCTGAAATGAAGAAAACAACCTGCTAAAGAAACCCAAATAGATCTGACCATGAAAGCAGAAGATTGATGTCCGAAAAAAAGTGTAGATGAAAAACACCGGGATCAGATCAAAAACCATTGCAGATGAAAACCGATTAAATCAGAGTAGTTCTATCAGTTTCAAATCTGAAAATCGCTCCTTGAAAAAACAACTGCACTGCCTCCAATAACTTCCGAGAGAGGAGCCACACATCTCATATAAATAGAAGATGATATCTCATGTATCTCCGAAAGGATATCTCATATCTGATTAAAGATATTAAGTATATATCATCAAAGATATAAAATATATCTTCTCAAAGATATCAGATATATCATGTCAAAGATATAAAATATATTTTTTAATGATATCAGATATAAAAAAATATTTATTAGGTCCAGATGAGGAGGCGCCCCAACACATGTTTCTTATGTATCCATGTTTCCAAATATTGTAGACATATATGATAATGGAATGGAAAGTTATGTAATGTAATGAATATTCGCATAATATGATGTAAAATATATATTTGAAAAATGTGAGTTATTATAGTATGTATTATATCATGGTGTTGTAACAATGAAAATCTAGTTTTATAATAATTTAGTGATAACTACTAAGATAATCCTAGGTATAAGATAATTTGTTACTTTATTATTTACAAGGTAGTGAGGTTTTCATAGAAAAACATCCTTATCTGGATACTATTAGTGGATTAGGTTTTCTCACATATGCATCTTTGGGTAATATCCCCAAAAATAGTGATATGAGTATATTTATTCATTTTTTATGGTGCATGGAGACTGTACTCTTAATGTTATCGTATTGTGAAACTATAGTGGGTATTCTTTGGTTAATTCACCTTTCATGTATGAATAAGTGTGATGAAATCATATAGATGATGACAATGAATGAAATATGGTACCATATACTGAAATAATAATTTCAGGATTTAGAAATATAATAATTGATGTTCAATTATAATTAGGTTTCCCGCATTGATTTTTTGTGGTCATGATATGCCTTTTGGATTTAGCCAATGGGTGAAATAAGAAGAAATCATGAGAATGATAAATGCGACAGAAAATGAAAGGATTTTTCTCTAGTGCAACCAAATTTTATTAGAGTTGGAATTAAAAATATCTTTACTATGCTTATTTGAATTCTCACAGTATTAAATACTTTGAGTTTTCAAATAAGAGACAAATTGAATAAATTCTTATTGTGTCCTTCATAAGGAAAAAATCATCTTCATTTAATGGGTCTTCGAATCCACTAATTTCTGAAAAATGAATTGATAACATTGAAAATATATTTTCCAAAATATTGTGCTTAGAGAATGAAAAATTAATTTTGGGTGTCTATAATTTTTATGGTGAAACAAATCAATATTTTATTCTTATCATGTATACAGGTAAACACAATGAAATTTACTCTAGGGAGTGGGATTATTTTAAAATATTATTTTTCAATTTATATATTCCATTTATTCATTAAAAAAATAAAGACAAGGAAATCCTAGAGTAAAATTTTAATGATGAAAAATATGTTGGTATAGAAGAAATATATTTTACATAAAACGTGATTTATGCTTCAATTATTGTCATACATCCTGAATTTAAGGTAGTTTGATTCTTCAGTGGATAAATTTCATGTCTTTATGGGTATGTAGTCATGAGATACTATAATTGCTATCATGTATCTTTTTTATTTATTATCAACATGTAAATGATTATTGGACATTACCATCAATCTCATGGTTTTGATAATAAAATAATGATTAAATTTATAGGAAACAAAAAATATGGATAAAAGAATACTATCCATAAATTTTTCATGAAGTGTGGAAGAAAACATATATGGATTTTTCTTATGGGGACTAAATTTTTTTACTGTGTAAAGGTTGTTTTGTGTGTAATTGAATGTTCAGGTTATTGGATGGTATAAGATAATGATGTTAATATAAATAAATATCCATTGGTTACAACCCATGTTTTTTTTTTAAATTTAATATATATGGTCATAATGAAAAAAAGTTATGAAATATGAAGGTTAATAATGAAGATCGATGTCAGCAACCTCTTAAGCCCCAAAAAAGTGAAATAAAATGTGATAACTATTTCCAATTTGGGATATGATAATGGCATGTTAAAAGTTTCACTCAATTCCAACTCTAGAACTTATAATATCTTATGTGATTTTGTTTCTACAAAAATATTTTGTCTTATTTTTTTACTGGTATCATAGTACATCCTGAAGGAATATATTTTGACTTATAAGTGAACAACTATAATGGTAAGATGATTGCATATTCTATATTTGAATTTAATTTTGTAGAATTTAATGGAATGAGGTTCTTGAAAATCTAGTTATTCTAACTCTAGTTTATTTCAAATTTATCATGATATTGGAATGGAATTATCTAAATAAATCCCACATCAATTTCGGAGGAAGGGAACCCAAATATGGTATTTGGAACCAACCAATGATTTTCTATTAGTTTGAAGATTAATGTGAAAAACTGCTGGAAGTCATATCCATCAGTTTGGGTGATGGTTCTTATTAGAAAGAAGATTTATCCTCAGATGGGTGGTTTGAAACTCATCATCAATTATATGCACATTTTGTGAGATTTTTATGATTCATTTTCACTATAATTTCATAATCGTCCACCAAATCATTACATTATGTTCTAAATAGATCTTATAAAAGGTGTAACACATATTTGTAATACTCCATATAGAATGGAACCAATTGAGTTTCCTGAATAGTATAATAAACACTAGAAGAATATTAAAAATTAATATATTCAGTCCAAGTGCATCACCCTAGGGTGAAACTATTTTTTATAAAAAAAGACGAATCAATGAAACTCCTAACCGATTTTTAGAAACACAACATGGTCTAAATTACGAATATGTATCTTCTAACTTATATTGATGACTTATTTTATCATCTAGATGATGAACAATATATTTATATGATTTACTGTTATAATGTATATCATCTATTTTGTCTCAATATGGTGTAAATATCCATGAATTTATTGTATACAATGTATAGGCATAATGAATATATAGTGATTTTATTTGTTCTTACTAATTCCCATGTTATCCTCATAGATTTTGCGAATAGAGTATTTAAATATTACCTTGTTCATTGTGTGGTAGAATTTATAAATGATATACATATATATTAAATGGGAATGAAATAAAATTATGATCACCAAATGATTTTAATAAATACCCTAATGAATGAGATTTTGTATGTAAAATATAAAATTTGTGAATTTTGGCTGATTTTTATTTCATTCTGTGGAAAATATAATAACTAATTAGGTTCTATTGTTGGATCCATCATAGTAAAGAAGTTATTTAATGTCTTCTGAGAATATACATAGTGATAGGGATTTATATTTTTCTTGGTATTATTGTATATTATCGGTGCATTGTATAGATCATATCACGATTGTCTAATTTATTCAACAACATAACTTGGACGGGACCCAAGATTACTTGAAAATATGAATGCGATAAAAATTTCAAGGTATTCATTAGAAGGATATTCATTGAAACAATTCTTACATTACCCTGTAGTGGTGAAGCATTTTTTTATTTAGTGATGCATCATTGAAGATATTTGGATGTGTCTATATGATGAATGAAATTGTGATATCTTATGCATTTTGAAAATTGAAGGATCTTGAGAAAAATTACCCAACATGCTATTTGGTGCCAAATTTGGTAATTTTTGTATTAAATATATGAATTCACTTAAATTAATGTTAATGGTTTGATATATATTCGTATTATAAAATTATATATTATATATTTATGAAAATAGTCAAATATGAATTAGAGAAGATGCTTTGTCATGACAGATTATTATGAATGACCAATACATTACAAAACATTAAAAATTGAACAAGGTGTATTATACATTAAGTCAAAACTATAATTATTGTTTATCCATGTCATGAATAAAAAATAATCCAAAATTTCAATATTTTAAAATAATGGGCATATATATATTGAATGATGGGGAGAAATCATATCTTTATCCAATTGGTGTTCAACCATATATCCACGAGAGTATTATAGAGGATAAAAAGTAATATGAGTAAACTAAATAGATGTTAAAATATTTCATGAATTAAACCATGATGATTATGTAATAATAATTTTTAGTGACCATATATGTTTTTTGTCCATAAATGTTTTTGAAGATGAAACTGTTG
Organism: Viscum album; assembly: GCA_963277665.1. Classification (NCBI taxonomy): domain Eukaryota; kingdom Viridiplantae; phylum Streptophyta; class Magnoliopsida; order Santalales; family Viscaceae; genus Viscum; species Viscum album. The sequence continues at coordinate 557,840,120 of OY728147.1, read as the reverse complement.
GATGGTGCTCATAGTTCATCATATTTTTTATCACGATAGTATACATGTTTAAAGAGATATTAAATCATATTTTGAGGGGGATAATATAAATAGAAATGTTGTAGAGTGTGTATATTCATTATTGGTATGTAATTGAGTTATGTCTATGGGAACTATGTTTAAGGGGATGATACAACCATTACATATAACAAAATTGAAATGGAAAACATCAATATAGATTTTTGTAATCATTCTACCCAAAAATTTTAAAGGAAATAATGCTATTTGGTATGTAGTTGTTCACATTTCTGGGTCATTCCATTTAATTTCAACTAGAGTATACTTATTTATTGATCATACTTCCATGAGATAAATAGATAAAGTGCTATTATTTCATGTATTTCAACATTATATTGAATCTATTTATTATCTATGGTTTATATCGATGCTAAAGAAATGTATCTATTATGTTGTGGATATAGAGTTATTATTCAGTAATACAAAACATCCTAATATAGATAGTAAATTAGAGAGGAAAATTTTTTCCCTAGAGGATATTATGATATCTTTTTTGATGAAATTTGAAGGTGGTTGGGATTAGCATCGTCTTCTAGGTGAGTTTTCATACCAAATTTTCTTTCAGCCAAGAATTTAGATAGATATGTATGAATCCATATATTTAAATAATGGTATAAATAAATCATCTTGGGATGTTTTTGAATAAATAAAATATAATGATAACTAAAATATCTAAGTAATTGATATAGATTGAAAATTCCATTCAACATCATATCGTGGTTCCTCAATGTCAACCAAATTTTTTTATAACAATGAATGTGATATAGAGTTAGATGTTATTGATAAGGTGTTCTTGTCAATTTCAATATTGAATTATATATTTATATTATATAATAATTGGATTCTGAACATTTTTTATATTGTCCCCATAGAAATTCATTGTTCAGTTGGGAAAATAAAATTTTCCTTTATAATTCTATTGAACCTCTATCAAGTTAATTCTATATTTCATCTATTACAATTGACGATGTACGTTCCCAATCCTTAAAATTAAATAAACATTTATATTATACCACTAGATCATTATCTACCATATGAATAACAATAGATGTGAATATTGGAACATAAATATAAACTATTATATAAGAACAACACATGCATTGTTAATGTTCTCTATAGTGGTCAGAAATTCCAAGAAGGTTCCTGGGAACCTGAGGTGTAATGAAATAGAGATATCTGAATTATTGTATATCAATGTGATGTAATTAATAGGATTAAATTTATTTATTGGTGTAGAATTTAAAACTATGATATTTTATGATATATTTTATTTCTGATAAATTTATTTATTTTTCAATAGATTTCAATACACACTTTAATGAGTATAAATGAATTGTAATATAATATACCATTATAAAATAGATATTAAATTTTAAACAATGAATAATATAGAATGTATTATAAAATATCAATGGATTAATCATGATTTAATTGATCAAATTGGTAATTAATTTCATATAAATAAAAAATAAATAATTTTCATGTAAAAGATGTGTTTATTGCTTATAAAAAATTTTTTTTATGTGATTAATATATTATTATCTTAATGATTATATTTAATTTATTTTCATGAGTTATTTTAATAAAATTAACAAATTATATATTCAATTAAAATTTTTCTTTGTAATATATTATTTTTCATAGTCATGAGATACGAATCAATACAATGCTATGCTTATAAAAGTATTTTTATTAAATGTGATTATCATCCTATTTTGCAATATAATGTTAAAATTAATTAATACCATGCATTTAAATTCAATGTTGAAATTTTTTTCCATATTTTGAAACAGGAGGAACATATTTTATAAAGAGATCCTCTTTTTTCGATATAAATAATAATGAAAAATAATTCTAAATTTTATAAAGGAATAGTTGGTAAATTATGGTTAATACTTTGGTATAAGGCCTAAAATTTCTTATAACACTATGCATTAAGATATTTTAGGATTTTATATTATCCATTTTTACCAAATCCTCTAATATTCGTCCACTTGGTTCTATATTTAATTGAATATGTCTTTTGTAATTAATAATGAAATTAACAAATAAAAAATTTCACCCTCTCAAATTCAATATATCTATAATTTTAATATTACAATAAAAGAATGATATGAATTGTCATAAATAATTATTTGAACAAATACATATTTTTTATTCAAAAAAATTATTTCTAATTTTTTTAATTATATAATATTCGTAAACACTTATCAAAATTTTGAAACAATATTTATTCAATTAAATGAAAAATAACATAAATGATTTTAAAATTAATAAATGTAATACAATTTTACTAAATTATTTTATTCTGGTGGTTTTTTAGATACACATTACATAACAATTATGTGATAAATGATTATATTAAAATTACATTTTTTTAATGGTGTTTTTAAATACAAATTATATTAATAGATCAAAAATTGAAATTAATGATATTTAATAACAAAAAATATGTTATTAAATTATATTAAAATAATAAATACCATATATTTGGATAAATTAAAAGAATATGGTAGAAAATATAAACCATTTCAATTTCTGATCGATATTTTAAATTATCGTAACATTCTAAACCCTTTAAGATGTCAATAGTTGTCACTGATGATTAGGAATAGATGATTAAAAAACCGGTTAATAAAAAATTTACGATTTTAAATGACAAAATAAATATATTAATTTATTTTTTTGATGTTACTTTCACCCTGGCCTCGTTTTCATCCAATTAATAACATCTGGAATATTTTTTTTGTAATGTCTCATATTTTACATTTATTATATTTGGAAATAATATAGATTATATTGGGACTAGGTATTGTGAAGGCATTCGATAAAGATTCCACGATTTCCTAAATTATTTTTTGAAATTTATTTATATTATTAAATATTATTAATTTATAGTTTCCATAAAAAAAATAGTAATGACATCTAAATGGTTAACCAAATAAGAAATATGACGCCACAATTGAGTTCTGAACATGAGTTTTACCGTATGTGGGACTTAACATTAGTCGGTGCATGTCATTTGTGAAAAATTCATCATCAGTATATAAAAGATTAAAATTAGGAAAATTATTTATTTTCTTCAAATTTATTGAATAATGATTAGTTTGACTTTAAATAGACTCTGATGTCATAATTCCAGTGTTAGCTGCCAAACAATGAATTTTTTTTGGATCCCTTGGAGTGACTATTGGATAATTTTTTCATGAAAATGTTGATCAAAACGTGGATAAATGATCTATGAACATATATATTGAAGTATCCTAAAATATGATTCCACACAACTTATTTATTCACTATTTATCGATCCAAATATATGTAAATTTTTATGTAATGGTTCAATTTTTCATTGTTCGTGATTTCTACGATAAACTAAAATCAATAAAAAAATTGATTGATCCACTATTAAAACATTATGATGGGTGAGTATATATTTTAGGGATAGTACATTGGTAGTAATATATTTGTTTATTCATTCGTTGTTCTAATGTCCACGAATTGACTCCAACCGAACACGGCCACGGTTTGTTCAAATTTGGTATGCTTTTCGGTTTTGTTCCTTCATTCCTAGTTCATTGTGTGTATTATTGTTTTCGATTGTTGTTCAATGATTCATTAATGAATCATATATTGAATTCATTTTTCACAGTGCAAGAATCCATGATTTTATATTAGGATTCATTATGATGTAACATATGTGCAATGGTGGTGGTGCGGAATGATTCAGAATGGTATACAAACGCAGATAATTGTGTGTGATGTATGAAAAATGGTCGTGATGGTTAGAATACATTTTACTAAATGATTTGATGATCGTATTCCATGAACATTTGTGGTAGTACTCACCTAGGGAATATCCATGATTTTGGTCATGATTGGAACAATATTTTAAGGCGACAGAGGTGTAGGTGTGAGTAGGGGGAAAAATAAGTTTCTCTTGAAAAACCATATACATACACAATATGTAGTCATCAAATACATTCCACATATTACCATTTGGGATAATTTTTTATATACTTTCATAAGTACACATAAATGATGTGGAGTACATGGGTTGCCTATAGGGCATGTACTCCCCCACATGGAACAACCTGGACCATGTACATGGGCTACCCTATTTACTTTTACAGGGGCACGGATACACGGTCTGATGATGTATACTAGAACATGGGTGGGGCCCAAGGTATGTGGACACATCCAATATCCCCAAAACATGTAGATTACTCACGTATACTACACAACCATGGATATATCACATGTTCCATTTAAAAATAATAACTTTCGGCCACGAGACACAGATTTTAACACCATGAATATGACATTTAACCATTTATACATCGCTTGGATCTCTTATCATCTATATCATGGTAATACTTTTTGGGTTCCTTCTAATTGTCCATTCCATGTTAGTGACTATAGTATCATTTCATAATCCTAGGTCGATGACCCCTTTAGCAGGAAATCCTAGATTGTCATTGAAATCCCTTTGATAGAACTAGAGCTAAATCATATATTCATCATCGTGCCCTATATGGAGTGGGAGGTATCGACGTGACCAACACTACTCAATCACTGATCACTTAAATAGAAGGTTAAATCCCAATTGAGATATTGGTATCACCCCATGTCCCAATGAGTGGTCCTCATATGTGTATCATAATTTTATTCAAAATATCTTGGTGTTCATTCTCAGGAAAAGACATAATGGGAAATAATCATTAGAAATATTTCATCAGTGATATCATAATCTAGAGTGTGTTATCACAGATGAGTACTTTTGGGAATTTTCATTCTATATTCCTAAGCTGGTATACTATGGTTATGGATTATCTCTAGACTAGGTGTATTTGTTCATCATATCTAAATATTCATGTTATATTTTATGTAGCATTATACCCATGTATAGTTGACTAGGTGTTTTCTTTTGTTGTATGTTGTGTCGGTTTGGGGTGTCCTACAGAGTATTTTATTCTAACACCATGTAATGACACACTAATTATCAGTGGGTTAATATTACAACGAGTCATTGCATAGACTTATGTAACATTCATAAGATTCCTATAGATGGAAATAAATGATAAATGTTTTCTAATACATGTTGGTGATGATTTATCCTTTATGAAATAGACCATTAAACAACAAACCATAACCAAACAATTCAATAAATCTTGCATGAACAAAATAAAGGAAAATACACAACTTATTATATCTCCAAACCACATCAAAGTGTGCAATTATGGATGACCAAAAAATTATCAAAGTTAATAGAGGAAGAAAAACTAAATACAAAAAAATACCACAAGACACCATGCTCCAAAATATACAAGATCTATACTAACTAAGTCGCCCATATATGACGTGGTAGTGCTAAAAACGTGAGTAACGTTACCTTTTCCCTGATCTCATATGATAGCATCTGGAAAAGCACAGATGATCCAAAGTGGGGGATAGAATAACAGTGAATATGATTAATTAAATGATTAACTACTCAAGCCAGTAGGATAGAAATGTTAGAAAAATTTAGATAAAATAGATAATAGAAAACAATTTAACAAAGTAGTTTATAACAAAATAGAACCATGTTTCCAAAACCAATTATAACCTAAATCAGAAAATAAAAATTGAAACACATTTTTTTCTATTATGTTATTTTTAATGAAATATTACTAAACAATGATTTATAACCATATATAAATATCCCATTGGAATACCAATTCTATTACACAAATCCAGACATCCAACTCTGAATTCTATGAGATGATACTTCCATACTCAACAGTTTTTCTTCGTCGATCTACCAAGTCATCACAAGGTAATTATATCTCATGTTCTATTTCACCATTGGTTCTATTTATAAGGTCATATTTCAAACATGCCCTAGAAATGAAATATTGACCCAAACAACAATATGTCGTCAGATCATGCCAAAGAAATGATTTTCAATAAAATTTCCTTTTTATTGAAAACTTTTTCCCATTAATACAATTTACATACCAAACCATTTCAATAAAACACAATATTTAGTGAAAAACGTTCTTCTATCAAACCATTTATCAATTACATAAAATCTCGAATTTGAAAACACTATTTTAAATTCTAGAAACTAAAAACCTTCGAAAAACAATTCCTCTAGATTACAAAATTCTAAAAAAATGATAAATCATCACTAATGAATATTTATCACATGTGTTGAAAAATTATTTCAAAATAAATTCAATTCAATTAAATAAATATGAAACAAATATATTCAATTATAGTAAGTATTGTTGAGATAGAATCCCCCTACCATGACGGTTTTGAGGAAAACTGACAACAGATGAAGAACACTTAAGAAAATACGGTCTATTCCTCACCGAACCACCTTATATCTCTTATACAATCATGATGAACCCCAATTATCACCTTAATTCGAATACACACTCATATATCAACCCATAACTGGTGTTTATCTATGAAAACAAGGAGATAAGAGAATTCGATCTATGTTGATCTAGGAAAAAGATCAAGAACATGGAATAAAGATAACGAACCTCAATGATATGACTTCAAAACCCCATGGAAAGCCTTCAGATTGACCTAACAATGCTTTTGATATGTTATTCTACCATCAAGGAAGTGAAGTCCTTAGTTATGGAATCTTAGGAGAAAAGCAAAGAACAACTTAGAGTCAAAAAAGTGAGAGTTACACTTTTTTATCATCTAATTTAATCCATGCATAAGGCTAGTTAGAATGGTTAGACAAACTATGTGCTATCCATCCATTAGAAACTATCTTGGTAGACCCTCACATGGTCTCACGAACCATGAACACAATGTGGTGATGCTCTCTACCTCCTTTTTTATATGGGGAATGGATTATAATAGCGTTTCCATATGGTTTTAATATACAATGTGTATCCCACGAGCATCTCTTTTTCAGACCAAAACATATTTAATGTTTACCACACACTACAATAATTCCCCACATTTACATTATATATATAAGAAACACATTGAAAATGATATCTTCCAAAAACTGGGGGTATTGCATTCTCCCCACAATATGACTTTTCAAGCCAGGAATGTAGAAAACCATCGCTGCCCTGAAATGGTTCCGACCATTTCTTTTTCATTTCCTTCTCACATTACCAAGTCTCAATTAGAATGTGACCCTATTCCCATCAAACAAAATAAACTTCTAATTTTTACAAGAAATAATTTATATTGATTATCAAAAATACACAAAAGGATATTTTCTAATGACGCATCCATCTCTAGGTCAACGTGATCTCAACTGATCATATGGTCATGATCAGGCTGATTCCACTTCAACTGAGATATATGGAAAAAATTGTGCACTGAACTGAATAGTTTTTGTAGTTATAAATGGGTTTCCACATTTCCTACATGTTCTAGAATCTCATATAGGGATATGTTTCAAGGAGATAACTTGTCACATTTACAAATTTCCTACATGCACTCTGAGGCATCTTCATTCACTTTCTGATCAATTAAATTTTATATTTTGTTTCAAAGAAATGGCTCAGTCCAACTAGTGATGTTTCTTCTATTTACATCCTGTAGAGTGGATAATGATAAGGACACCAATAAAATGATTCAAACGAAGCCATATGTAACGAGTTCTGATAGATGTTCTTATATGAGAACACCACCAAGGGTATCTGTTCTTCCAATGAGCCACCCAAATCTATTACACAAGCCCACAACATGTACTCTCACAGCATTGTCATCCTGTCAGATTGGATGTCTATATAAGGATGATACACCATGCTCATAGTCCACTATGTCCCAATGGATTTTTGTATGGATTTCCAAAAACAATATGTGATCCTTGGATCACTATACAAAATGATTTAAACTAGAATAACATGTCTCATCAATACTTCATTGATATAAATTTTTGACAGATCCTAAACCATATGAGTTTCATTAATTGGAATGAAATGAACTGATTTGGTTAGTGGATCTACTATCACCCTTATGACATCATGTTTACAGACCAATATTGGAAGACCTATATCGAAATCCATAGCTATCTTCTCCCATTTCAATAAAATGATAGTCAATTAATGCAACATACCCTATAATATCAGTGCTATTATATAACCTTCTAACCAGTTAAGAATTTTGAGACAATCTCACATGCATTCTTTTTCATGTTTCTTTATCAAAATTGTGCTTCAACTCCGTATACATCTTCTATGTACTCGGATGTACAACCCATATCGAATTGTGTTAAGCCTGATGAAATTGTCCCTATCAAGCTATCGGTAAAACAATATGATCTTTATACCACAAAACTGCATTCCAATCATGTCTCCAGCCCTCAATGGTCTACCAAACATTGAGTTTTTAACTCATAACAAATATTTATGCATCATTTTTTTGTGCCTCTATGACAATTTTTACCAAATCTTGAAAAATCAAAGTTGAAAATTAAAACTTCAACATTACCTTTTTCGTCGCATTCCACATTCATGTTCACTAGAACAAATATCAAATTTCATTTTTCTGAAGCTTCATTCACTAACTGAGCATATGATTTTCAGCTCAATGCATGTTCCGACACATTCCCTTTTCCCAGTGTATACAGAAATTTAATGTTAGTCATTTGGTAATATTACATTCATATCCTTTACCTTATATTCAAATCACAATGTGGAAAAACGTGGTTCATTATTTTGTTGTCTATGAACACAAAACGTTTCTCACCAAAGAGATAATGACACCATGTCTTCAAGGAATGGATCACTTTTGCAAATTGAATGTCATGTGATGGGTAATTCTTCTCATGAACTCTCACTAACATTGATCCCTAAGCCACAACATGGTATACATTCATAACAAGACATTATATCCCTGATCTTGATCCATCTTAGTAAACCATATAACCATACCCTTATTCTATAAAAATAATGATCTGTGTTAAAGTAGGATGATCTTTCACATCATGGAATGTCTTAAGGCATTCATCCTTCTATTGGAATTGGGTATTTTTTTCAATAATGTAATTGATAAAGATAGCCATGAGAACTTACAAACACGGAATCGATAATAACCCGCTTGAACAAAAAAATTTGTATCTCAAATACATTTTTTAGTTGTTTCCACAAGATCATAGCTTCTACGTTTCCAAGATGCACTAAAATACCTCTTTAGGAAATCACGTGGCCAAGAATGAGTTCCTCCTTTATCCAAAAATTGAACATAGATTATTTTTCATAAAAATGGTGATCTCTCATGAATATTAATACTATCATAAGGTGTTCCTCAATAATAGATTTTGTCATTGAATACACCAAAATGTATTCTACAAGGTCCACAATAAAAGATTCCAGATATGTATAAATATCTGAATCATCCAATCCATATAGACTATTGAAGCATTCATGTGACCAAAATCCATGACTATATATTCAATGTGGCCTTACATTTTTATGAAATATGTCTTCAGAATATCATCTTTATGAACATGGAATTGATGGTATCCTGATCGTATTTCATACATTAAGAACAACAAAATATCCATAAGTTGATCAAACATATCATCAATGTGTGGTAGTGGATACCAATTCTATATCGTAGCTTGGATAAGCTTGTGATAATCAATGCACAACCAATTATTTCCATCTACATTCCTCACAAAAAAGACAAGGGCTACACAAAGATAAGTACATAGTCAAATAAAACAATTGATTACTAGAACCTCTAACTGAACATTCAATTCTCAAAAATCGATGGGTTTCGTCTTATTATATGGAAGGAAAAAAAATTTTCCTATAAGGAGATCCATCATATACTCCACTTCCCATATAAGTTGTAACCCTGAGATGATCTATGGGAAATATATCTAGAAATTGATCTACCAATGCTACATAACTGGAATCCAAGATCTCTTCTATTGATGCCCATGTTAAAACTTCCAACTGATAAAATATTTATCACACCCCTTGTGAAAAAAATCATATTTAAACCTTCTTTACCACCTTAAATATATTGAAGATTTTATCAACACCATCCTATTTCATGAAACTAACTATCCTCCTATAACAATTGATGTGAACCATGGATATGTAAATCTAATACACACCCATTATTACATCCAAGAAATTGATCTCCAACATTGAGAAGTCTCAATTCATCCCAACTCCATCAACTGTTATTTAACATTCTATACCGACAATAGCATGAAATTCTCTTTCACTGAGTAGAGTTTGTAAGTTTATCATAGAGGGAATAATTTCATGTTTTATATATATAAGATCAAAAAACCAAAGCAATGTAGGAATGTGATACGTCAGTATCAAACTGTAGTAGCACGAATGTAAAATCCAAAATAATCTTAACTCTCACTATAGATTTTATAGCATGATCATCCACAATCATCTACATATCTCCATAAAGTTGTTTCGTCATTTTTGTTTGTTCATTGATTATTTGATGTTATTTTCCTAGATGAGGAGTCATGGTATTCCGATAATCACAATGGCTAGCTTTTCTCAGTTAGATAGACTGAATCTACTGGCATTTACCGATCAAAGAATATGATGCATGCGACACCTGAGGAGTGTCTCGAGCACCTGACCTCATAAAACTGTTACAAAAGGGAATAATGTTTCCCATCCTATTGCAATAATGACATGCTCATGATAGTGTTGTACACTCCAATTTTATGTGGTCAATAGAACCACATTGGTAGAATCCTTCTTGGATCTTTGGTTATGGATGAAGATTTTCTAATGTAACTCTCTAATTCTGATTGCAACTTCCACCTTGGAAATTTGTGTCCCATTTCATCTTTCTCCCAACATTTGAGTTCCCACCATTACCTATAGGTGTCATCATACCTCCTCCCATAGATCCTGAAATATCTTACCCCTCCACCATCTCTCTACTCACCATATCTGTATAGTTCTTAATACAGGGCACCACAATCTTCTATCGAATCTCTTTCCATATTCCCGATTTGAAGATACATGACTTTAGTGATGTAGTTTCCGCATCTTTAGGTGGAAATCATTCTAAATTCATTTATTCAAATACATACTCTATGAAACACATATTTTACAGCTTCTACCAATTTACGTATTTCATCCTCTTGATATTGATGTGTGAGAATAAAATTATTTATTATAAAATTCTTCAAAATCCACCCAAGTATCGCCTTGATCCGCTTTATCATGCATTACTCGTTCCCAAACCTAGTTTTCCAGATCCCCATGTATATATGTTTCCTACGTGATGATTATATCCACCAGTGGGTGGATGAACATGATGATACATGTCATCTTACAGAGCCACACCTCATACTTCTCGGGTATAAAATCTCCAAATAATATGAGTGGATTCTGTTTCATGAACTCAATGGAAAGTTCCACATTCTATGGCTTATCCCTCTAGTTCCCAGTGTTCACATCATCAAATGATTGGATGATACTATGACCCATTTCTTGGTTGACCTATGGCTCATATTGAATAGTGTTCTTCGCTACATCCTCCGATTGGTACTTAGGATGGCTACTGAGTTCCATTTTCTATACAAATGTCAAACTCTATACGTCTCTCTCCCAAGAAATAGATGGCTTTGAAAATCTAATTATATCACATGAACTATCACAAATTTTTTTTCTTCCAAAAACAATGTTTTCACGTTCATCCACTTCTGAAAACCCATTATGGATTTTGAAAATCATACAACTTTCAAAATAAACCAAGTATCATCAATTAAAAATAATTCATTTAAATGTAAATTCAGCATTTTTCAAAAATTTACACCTTTTTAGTAGATAATAAACCATTAATCCAAATGAAATATGAAATCCTATTTGGATGAGATTCCTCAAATGATTTATATGCTCATCTCATTGGATAAACCCTTGACAATGTGATTTTAGTACCCTATAATTGTCCACAAAACATTTATGTACCCAAGACCCTGGTAATTTGATGGTCATCATTAATTGATTAGCTACATTATTTTATACTATACATTTCATTTCCCTAAAATAATACTCTTTTAAATGACCAAAACCTAATGAATTGGCCACAATGAATCAGCTCCATTTCTATCAATGTGAAACCTACTTGTTAGGTAGGGCCCGAAAAAATATTATACCATTTTAAATGACCCGATAATTCTCATTGTCTTGAGAGTACTATGAGTCATTACATGGCATTAATTGACACTCCCACAATGAAAAAGGCTGGTTAAAAATGATAAAAGATTCCAAATTCAACTTGGGGATGATTAACCCTTTAATAAATAAAGCGTGAATCCATCAAAACATAACCAAACCGTTAACTAAATGATGCATGACCAAAACAATGGAACCACAAAAATCATAATATATCTCCATACCACATCCATGTGTGCAATATTGGAATACCCAACAATTATCAATGTAATCAGGTGAATAACAGCTAAAGACACCCAAAAGACCAAAAGACACCATTATATATAGGATCTGTGCTCCACAATCACCGAACAAACCATGTATCACTAGGTAGTGCTAAAAACGTGTGAAACTTTACCTTTTCCCCTATCTTGGATGCTAGAATCTGAAAAATCCACAATGTTCAAAAATAGTGGTGAGAATAAAACATTGTAGGCTTTTCCAAAGTTCATCCCTACTCACTAAAATATGAGATAAGAGTTATAAATTTTTTTTGAAAAATTATTTAAAACAATTTATCAAAGCAGTTTATAACTAAAAATAACTGATTTTAATGAACCATTAATAACCAAAATCATACAATAAAATTAAAAAAAATCTAGAAATTTATTTCTCTATATAGAATAACTATAAATTTATTTAATAAAATTTATTAAAATTCCATTGTAAACCCAAATACATTCACATGAAATTATGAAAATGGATAATGCCGGCGAAAATCATTTTCAAAAAAATCATCTTTCTAATAAGTACTGTTTAAAATCTAAATAATTTATATGCCAAACTATTTCAATTAAAAACCATTTTTATTAAAACCACTACATACAAAATACCATTTAAAAATTCCAAAAAACCATTATTTAAAATTACCATTTTAAATTCAGGAATGTAAAACAATTTACCCATCAATTCACAAGGATTACACAATTCCACAAAAATGATAAATCATCACTAAAGAAGATATATTAAAAAACATGAATAATGATTTAAAAATTAATTACATTCCTCTTCATCAATTTGAAGATGTTAAAATCCATTCTAGTAAGTGGCGTCGAGAGAAAATCCACCTACATTGATGGTTTGGATGAAAACTGACAACGTGCAGAGAACGCTTAAGAAAACGTGGTCAATTTTTCACCGAACCTCCTTATATATCATAAACTAGAATGATCAAGACCAAATATCATCTTATTTAGAATACAAACACATATAAATACCCATAATGAGTGTATATATGAGAAAATAAAATGATCAGAGAAGTAAATCTACAAAGATCTATGAAACTGATTATGAACAATGATGAACGATCACAAACCTCAAGGATCAGGCTTTGAAACACCAAGAGAATACATTTGATGGACTCCAAAACACATGGAAGAGGATCTGAAAACATAATGGAAGAGAAATACTATTTTACAAACACTTATGAGAAAAAACAATCATCATATAGGAAATACGTTTTATATCCACTTTTTTAATCTCACATTTAAACCATGAGCACGATTAGTTCGAACAGTTATACAAATGATGTGATAAATGTGGGTTATCTATTTTCTATGGATACACTCAGATGAACTTCTCGCATGGTATACATAACCTTGTGCACACTGTACAGAAGCTATCTACCTCCAAATTGTTATTTCATATAGTTTCAACTAGGATTTCCACGCATTTTGGATAAACATTTTTCAACCTATGAGCCTCTCCTTTTGTCCACAAAACATATTTATTGTTTACAAAAATATCCCATCATTCACCATTACACTTTATATACAGGAAAACTAATAGAATGGGTTATGTACCAGAAATAGGGGTTACAATACTCCAACATTATATTTCACCACAGGTGTAATGTCTTTTGGGGATGACCAAACTTTTGATTGGGTTCTAGGCAGACCAGTATATGTTTTTTCATAGTGACTCATAATAAAAATATGTTTTTTTGGTAGATTTATGAATCTAATCCCACTACATACATTTAGGTTGGACATGTGTCACTAACACATTTTAATGGGATTTTTTGGCCTTATAGACATTCATTAATATCCATTGTATCTTTGGACACATGCATTATATGTATACATTCATGGTAGATCTATTGGGTTTACATTTCATCATTATATATGTTTGATGATTTTTGTGTGTGTATAGTTTATTAGGATTTGACCTACCATGTGAGTGATATTCCATCACAACGATAGTTTGAAGCACATACCATAATGGGGGTGGGATTGGGGTGTCCCGGAACGGTCCCCACCATGACGCTCATGATAGAGTGGTATCAGAGTGGTCAGTTATACTTTTTGATTTAGAATCTCAGATATTGGTATTGGGAAACAATTTTATGTGTTTTTTAATTATTATATCAGTCCCATTACTCTAGTGTTTGTGTGGTAGTTGAGGTACGCATACACCATGACTATGATCGTCGAGTTATCAACATGATACATGAGAACACTGGTTGAACTGAAAACAATAATACATGAGTCTTATAAGAATTAGTTCTGGTTTCAATGTCCTTATTGAGTCAGATCATTATATTCAATGAGTAACTGTTATACATATTTCTTGTTTGAAGATGCATAGTTTACATATTTAAACTATGATTTATCATGACCTTGAGGATGATCCCCTTAGTTATTTGATTTCATTAAAATGACCATTTCTTGATATGTTACCTCCATGTGGAGAACTATCTATACTTTTACCTGATGAGTATCACATGGTACACACAGAAATAGTAGATGAGGTGCATAGTTTGAGTGAAAATCACAAGTTTTAGTGATAGTGACCCCTCAAGTTCCATAGTGAGCCGGACTGATAGGCAGAAAATGATAGGTTTGATGTGGTGACCCATGTTTTCATTATTATCAGGACACTAGAAGATCATATGGTGTTCTTGGCAGTGAGCCTTTTACGTGGCTCAATATGGTGATGGTGGGGTTTAGTACCAACGTCTTATGATGAGAGGCTATTTCATTGATAGAGTTCAAGATCATTTTTTTAGATGATTATTCACCAGATTAATTGAGGGATGTACATATCCAAGAGATCCTACAGCTCAAGTAGTACAACACAACTTTAGATATGTACTCATCAATGTTTACCAACCTATCCTAGCACACAATGGATATAGTTCAAGATCATATCATCCAAGAACGATCATTCCATAGATGTATATGTAGAGAAATTAGAGTATGTGATATCACTATTTGAATTCCTACATATATAGGGGTGATAGGGAAATCTATAGGGGTTGAGATATTCCTGGCATTGTAGATACATCTGGTTGTTTTCATTAGTGGGAATACAGAAGAAGAGTCCATAGTAGTAGGGATTCAACATTAGGCTTAGGGACAAGGTTTATTTGGTGCTTCATGAAGACGTATTAAGAAATAGGATTAGTAGTTTAGAGATCACTTTAATGGTCTTATTTACAAATTGCAAGGATGTTATTTGTGTGATTTTTGGGGAAATTTCACTGATGATAATTTGAATCACCATACTAAGGATATAAGGACCGTGGATGTTCCCCTATAATAGGGACAACGGCACGACCAAGCAGTTATTCATGGTGGAAGTTGTGTACATGTATATGGAAATTCTGGGGAGGTGTTTGACATTTAATTTTATTACCACAACAATTTCCATGTCGTCAACACCAGACTCATGGAGATGGATGACGACATATTAGACAACTATAGGTGGTCAAATATTATGAACCTGAGGCTCTAGGAATGATTTAAAGTATGATCTGTTTATTTTGTAATTTATATGAATATCTAGTAGAAATAGGTGATAGTAATTCCTATTGTTCCATAATCTAGGTATGAGACATAGATATTCTTGTTGAACATTTCACATGAACATTATGCGAGGAGAATGCTTCCAGAGATGAATCAATGACTATTCAAGTGTTTCTATAGATTTAGCCAACTGTTAGAGGCAATAGTTTCCATATGATTCTCTTGGTGAAACATCCAGGTATTAAGACAAAATTAATGGAATGGATAAGTTAAATATATTTCAATCCATGATTTATTATTTTAGGTGAAGGTTGGGGTGTTTCTAAATTTATTGAACTTGGATCTCCATTTTATATGATATAAAAACCCATGGTGTGCTTTATGGACCCATGCATTGGATGGTGTACCCAATTAGTCGTCATATTTCTAGATTAAACTGTTATTATGTGTTTTTTGTGTGTTAATAGTTTTATATAGTGTTTTAGGATTTCACGTTCATCTTCCCTACAGATTCTCAAAGTTTACCTCCGTATTGATTGATTAATATTTTCTTGCATCTACACCTCGAGATTAAACTGAACTATGCCCAAGAAAATCAGATTGAACCTAAAAATTGTTGCATGTTGAGGCTGTAGTTGGAGGGAATATAATGGAATTCATTTTATAACCCCATTGTTTCATCCCAATAAGCCCAATTTTTGTTTATCAAGAATTCATAATTGAGACGAGGGATTTTTTTTAGATTATGGGATCTTGAATGAGGTTACAATGAAGAACATTTTTAACATCCCAAGTATTTATTGAATAATATATTTTCATTTATATTATTACATATGAATAATGTATTAATTTAATGTTAAAGGGGACACTTTTAATTATAGTGTATTCGAAAAGCAACTAAATGATTCACCAAAATCATACATTTCACACAACATTGAGTTATACTGAAAAATAATATAATAATATTATTATTATTTTAAATCTGACAGTAATAAATATTATAAAAATATTTTTGATATAAGGTTAACTCATTTTTACAACATTATATTTTTTATTTGGAAACAAATTTCTTATTTAGAATTGGAATGAAAAATTTTACATAGGTTTATATTATTGTATTTTTTGGAAAAAGATAATTTTTTTAATGTATAGTGAAACATAATGTATTATAATTCAAAACAACCTTTTAACCGATTTTATTTAAATAGTTATATTGTAATATTAATTTTTTAATGATTTATTGGATTATAATTTTATTAATTTAATCCAATGTTAATCATTGGAAGTAATTTTATTTTGAAATTGGACATGAATGTATGTTAATATTTTGGTAGTTCTAACATCTTAAAAACATGCTATTTGGATTTGAAAAGAAGAATTAATATTAAGCTAATTTTTTAAAATTATTGGTTTTGAATTTGAAAAATGGATTCCATATTTGGAATCAATAAGTTCAAATTGAGTAAATTGTACATTTAATTTTTGGACATTATGAATAGTAAATTGAGAAAATATTATATTTACCATGGTTAATAAATAAATCCGGTAACTAGTGGTAAAATATTAATTTATAATAATATTATATTATAATAATATTAAATCACCTAAACATGTTTACTAACTATATTTTATGAGATATTTTCGACTATAGGCATCCATGGGTCAATTTTACGACCACATTATTCCCCTTGTGTGTGAAAATGACATTTAATTAATATTAATTTAATATTAACGAAAATATAACCAAAACAAGTATCTTTTTTTTAAAACAAATTTTATATGGGGTCATATAAGTGATATCTTTGACTATAAAAATTCATTAAAAATCTAAAAAAATTCGTAAATCATTACATTTTATTAATAATTCTTAGGCATCAAATAAATTAATTTATTTAAGACAAAATGGTGATGTTGTAATTACCTTATTAATGAGATATTTAAACAATTTAATTATAAATCTTAAAATAAATTTATTTTGAATCTTATTATGACAAATATGAATTATATGGATTATTATGAAATGTTATATTTTAATTAATATTTTTTTCGAAATAATAATTTTGATATGGTTTTTTATAATGTCGTGATTTGAATTGTACAAAAATAGACAAAAATGATTTTTTATAGTAAATTATATAATAGTCCTAATAATATATGAATCGATTGACAAAAATATATTATGTTATAGATGCCATTAAATAAACATTTTTTTGGTCACTAGGAATGTGATAGTAACTATGGTATCAATATATTATTAATATACAAGAATACAGGGTAACAACTAAATTAGTTTACTAAGGGTTAATGATTAATGATGAGGTCAATTTTATGACAAAAACATGTATAAAATATATTGGCTGATATAATTTGACCCATCGTTGTTTGATATTTTAAATATATCACTTTTTTGTTATTATAATTCTAAAAAACAATTAATAATAAAATAATATTTCCAACCATTCATAAAGTACCCATCATCCCAATTATAAAAGGACACCAACTCTAACCCTTAATTAATCCTCTATTTACCAAATTCGATAGTCTAAAATCATCCAATATATGTTCCAACATTCCTCCATTCCTTCTATGTGTTTTATATTAGGAGGAAGTTAATTAAAGAAGGCCTATTAACATAAATCAAAACGTGTTACCCGATTTGAGGTAATGTATTCTTTCAAGATTCGTTCATTAATTTTCCATCTCCGACCACCTAAATTAACATTATTAAATTATTCTACAACAAAAACAGTTTATTTAACATACTAGGTTGTTTTTTTTTTATAAGGATTCAAACTAAACATACACAATCCTCCGCATAATAGGTAGAGAACATACGGTTTCTGTTGACAAAGAACTACTACCTCACAAAACGATGATGGTTCAATCTTCTTCTACCACTTATTATGGTAGCCATTATGATGGAAATGTAATTATATATGATATATATGATATTTTTTACCTCTATGATTCTGTAATTCTCATTTATAACATACCTTATTGCTTTTTATGTTGTATAAATACGATATTTTACTTTCAGGATGTGCGGACTACCGCCCCTTAATGTGATATGAATCGTTCAATCCATATATAAAAAGTATAAATGATGGATATAATGAAATTATATATGATATTATATTAGAATTATAATAAACATATTTATTATTTATTATTTATTATTTATTCCTTTTAATATGAAATAGAAATGAGAGTACCGTTCATGTGTATGTACAGCTTACCGTCTCCACCGATAGTGTGTTCCATTTCTTATATCCAACTGATATGGAATATTCAAAGTAAATACATACAAGATATATATGAAATATTTTATATATAGATCATTAATATCATTTTAGAGATAAGGTACATTTGACCACATGGATAATTAGTAATTATAACAAGTTCATTTTTTGACTCACATTCCGAACATCGACAAAATGTCTGAAATGAACTCAAATAATTATCTAATTGTTATAGCAAAGTGATATGTGATGTAAAAGGAATAATAAATTTTTAAAAGGTTATGATTAATGTATAAATTAACTTTATGTTATTATTAATGAATAGAAAGGAACATACAGGTCGATTTTGTCACGATGTAAGGGAACTTCATGACCCAAATATATATTCCTTGGTTTACATTTCTACTTATTTATTATGACGTACACTGATAATTTGATTTATAAAATTTGATATACTATCTTGTATTTATAATATCTGTATGTTAAAATAATTTGATGCATATAATTGATCTATTTTATTTAGAAAATGAACTTTTTAAGGGACTTAATCTCAATCCCTTTTTATTGAGTCATATTTCAATACTATATACCTCCTTCATTTATATGGTGTATAATAAAACTGTTGAAATTTTTTTCTATCATTAAAAGAGAATATTTTTATATTATGAATTTTAGTAAAATAAAAAATGGCCATTTTTAATGTATGCAGAAACAATGACCTCTCTACATCCATAACCATTAGTTGGAATCATCTATTAGCCTAAATGTTTATAAAAGGAAGATAAATCCCTTATTCAATTTTTTGGGTGTTTTGGTATTGAAAATCGGGTTTGAAATGGATTGATTATTTCAATATCTTGAGAAGATATATTGTGATTGAAAATGATATTTTATTAATGAAATGATGATATTTGAAATATTCTTTGTGTTTGGAATATGAAATGGAAGGTGGACATTTTATGAGTGGTTACATGATAATCCAATGACTAGTGGTTTTGTGATAAACCAAATGATGGGTAGTTCAGTGATAAACCATGGATTGGTGGTTATGTTATAACCTCCAATTCATTTGTTATTGAATTTGGTCGTATGGTGATTCCATTTAGTGATATGTGTTGAAGTCGACTATATGGTTATTCTATTTTACTATGTTTACGTCAAATGTTATATTTATATTCTATACATTGTTTTCTATGGTCTTCATGTAAATATTTTGGTTATAAACAAGGCAGGACAGATCTTATATTATGTGAAGTGTTTTTTCTATCTTTCTTATGGTGAAAAGTTTTATTAATGATAAAAATGTCATGTTTTATATGACTTTTTTGAATAACATACAGTTTTTCTTCTTTATGTATCCCTTATTAATCAATTTATAATTATCCCATGTTTTTAAATATTTTTCACGTGACATAATGAAGCATAGGGTCAAGTATGGGATCATGAAAATGTTGTGCTATCTAAAAAATAGAACTAAACATATTTTTAGATTGTTTGTATTATGAAAAAAATTGATAGTGAGTAGAAGTTTCTACTTGTATTATTCATGTTATTATGTATTAGTTATGACCTAATTATCTAAATCTATAAACCTGAAAAGATCCTCGGTGTTAATTGTTAACTTAATTTATGATTATGAAATTTTTAATGATGCGGCCTTATAGTTGGTTTAAATGGTCAATTTAGTTAACTTTTTTAGGTTAGGGTATTATTTAAGCATTAGTGACATAACTATAATAGATAACATTTTAGAAAGGGTCATAGTTATTTTAGATAAATTGAATGAGTTCAATATAACATGAATACATATATATTATAGTTTACCCTACTCATAAGATATTATATGTCAATTTTACTGATATAATCACACTGACCATTATGGATTTAGTAGATGAATGGATCTTCCAAACATCAAAGAAAAAATAGATGTAAAGAAAACTGTGATGGTTTTTGGAATAAAAAACTAAATGAAGTAGGATATTAAATGAGAAAACTTGTTGTTATTCTTAATCAAAAATATAGAGTAATAATTTTCCACCTAATCCGTGGTGATTTTTATATGGCATATTATATGTGAGAATCAAATCCCTTTATATGTTTAGATAATAATCGTAATGTTATGTATATTAACATACCTACGTGTCAAGGAAATGGAATGAAACACCTAGGAAAATTCATTAAAGGGACGAAAAGATGATATTGATGGGAGAATAATGTCATGAAACAAGAACATACCATGGAAAGAAGAATCATCCAGTTGACTCTTGTAAAGGGAAAAAAGTTCATTTTGATGGATCAAATGAATGTTTTAATTGCGTTCTGCATGGTCATTATACTAACTGATTTCCTACGAACATGGTTTAGGAATGAGATCAATAAGACCATAAAAATATATATTTACCAAAACCTAATTCCAATCCAATTGTGGAAGAAAATAATGAGAATGGACAAATAAAGTTATGGATTATTTAATATCGGATGTTTGACATTATGGAATCTTAGGATATGATACATGATTTTGTTTGTAGGAAAGAAGTATTAAAAAATATGTCGGAAAATAGTGGTTAATGGATCATGAATAATTTTTAATGTGTATGATGCCTACATATATTGGATTCAATATTTGTGGTAGATTTTAGGATGATGAAAAATTTTAAAGTATTAAGTCTCTTTTAATGATGAGAATACTTTGGAAGACATTTTCTTGTATGTGTAAACCTGGAGATTGATATGTGAAAATGTTATTTCAAAAAGAATTAGATTTTCTTCTATGGAAATAATGGATAACCATAGGGGTTCATATGATTTCTTGTTTTTTAGGTGATAAACAGTTATTACATTTTGGGATGGAAAATGGAAGGTATTAGATAATCTTTGAGGATGAAATAGGTTATTGTTATTTTTATCAAAATTATATTATTTTATATAATGTTATAAGAAAGATATGGTTATAGAAAATGAAAACCCATAGAACGGGTGACAAATCAATGCATCTTGTAAGGACAAAGAAATCAAACCCACAATCTAAGGGAGAAAATGGTGGATCACCTACAACTGGCCTCCTTGAAGTCCCTAGTTAGTATGGCTTATTCTTTTCAGTTCATTTATTTTCTTGATCCAGAATAATTTCATTCTGGATCTTATTTTTAATCAAATGTAAAACCATTTTTTAGGAATATGATATGGTGATTATGTGATAATGGTAATTTTGGAAGAAGTTTTCTCTTATGGAAACACTATATACCTATAGAAAATAGAATACAATAGTTTTTTAATTGACGAGTAATGGTGGAAATTTAGTTTTGATGAATCTATGTTTTTATTGTGGTCATATACTAGTTAGGGTTATTAAGGGAAAATATTAACCTATCATAGAGAATATATAATAAGATTAATTACCTTTCAGTATGAGACTTTAATAGTAGCCTATGTTATTTAAAGATAAATGTAATATTGTTGTTGAAAACTATTGGATGAAATGCTTATGAATTTTTTGATTCAAATATAGTTTGGATTCTTTTAAATAATTTTATGGACAATTTTTTAAATAATGGTATATTCTGAGCATTGGGTATTGATTTTTCATGTTTCAAGATTATGAGTAGATTTTGTTTTGTAAAAGATTATACTTTTTAGGGATTATCTGATCTTGTAAAAATGATTTTGGTTTTCGGTAATCTCTATAGATAGGGGAAATAAAATCTTCATCTTTTCTGGATCATTTTATTATCAATAATTTGGTTCTAGAGCCTCAGATGTGACCATGTCATCTTGAATACTCATCATTTGGAGAGAAGTGGAGTTTTTTATAGAAACTTATTAAAGGAAGAAACTCGAAATGAAAATTAAATATGTTTCATTATGTAATTAGTAAATATCATAAATAAATAATGAAACATTATAAAAGTAACGTAAATAAAACTGATGTATGATGACTTTTCCTAATGGGGAATAAAATACAGTTTAATATATAACAAGTTTGTGGTTTTCTGGTGGTTATCTTTCTCTTAATCGTGTTTTCTATCACTCTCCATGAGAACATGATAATTAGCTTCCTCTTCCATATCAGTATTTTCATGGATTCATAGTATATTTTATTTCGATTGGCCGCTATACTTCTCATTATTTCTTTTAATGTTATAGTTTTATTGAATGTTTTTCAAATCTGGGACTTCCAATGATGTTTCGAAGCATAATTTCAAAATTGTGGGGATACAATTTCTAAAATGGGAGATGGTTGTAAGGAGCATTGTATATATAAAATAATAAGTATTTATTTCAATTAATAATTATTAATAATTTTTAAATTTTATTTTAATTGGTATTCTTTTTCTGATAGTGTACATGATACCCAACAACGTGATTTTCTGAAATATAACATCGCACACAACATTGAGTTATACATAAAAATAATACATTCATATTATTATAATTGTGGTTGTTAATACGTAGACATTGAAAATTTTGGAAAGAATAATATCAACATAATTTTGGTATATGGATTACACAAATTTAAATGATGATTCATTGATTACCAAATTTTTTAGAAATGGAAATAAAAACCAATTTAATATAATGGTCTTTTTTATGAAAACATATTTAAAAGAGAATAATAGTGTTTTCATATCACCCTTTATGTATTTTTATATAATGAAAAATATATTAAATATAATCAATGTATTTTTTTAAATTCATATTATATGTTTTCTAGATATGATATAAGAATAAATTCAATTTTGGGATAAAAGAAGTATTTTTATAAAAATAATGTTTCTCCTCCTTTTGAAGGATAGACATTATTAAATATTTTTTTACCTATTTATGTTATATTTGATAAAATAACTTTTTATTTAGAATCTAAACATCAAAATTTACCTTGGATGATATTTTGGTATTTTTTGTTAATGTTCATTTATTAAGGAAAAGTGAAAAATACTGTATTTTAATTCAAAATTGCCTTTTAATGTAATTTATTTATGTATTTTTATATTCATTATAATTTGTTATAAAGTTTAATTTGATTAAATTTTAATCACTTAATAAAGTTTTTTTAATTTGATGTAAATTCAGCATGAAATTAGACATATACACATTTCAATCTTTTGATAGTTTATACTTCTTAGAAACATGTTTATTCATGTGGACAACATGTATTAATTTTAAATTAGTTTATGAAACCACTTTGATTTGAATTTAGAAAAATAGATTCTATATTTGGAATCAGGAGGTCCAAATTGTGTATATAGATACCATTTATTTTTTTACATTATGAATAATATCGTCAGTAATTATTTTAATTACCATGATTAAAGGGTAAATCAAGTAAATAAATTTAAAAAATAATATAATATTAATATAAAATTAACCTAACACATGTCTTACCCCTATTGAATGAGTTATTTTTGACTCTTTTCATCCATGGTTCTATTTTGTTACCCCATGGAAGCACTTTTGAGTGAAAATGACATTTGATTACTTTTAATTTAAAGTTAAGAAAAATATAACCTAAACATGCATCTTTTTATAAAAAATTATTATAGGGTTTTATATAACTTATATCTTCGAATATGAATCATAATTAGATATAAGAAAAGGTTTCCTATATAATGGTTTTTTATTTATAATTTGTATACATTAAATAAATAAATTTTTTTATGACATAATGGTAATGTAGTGATTACCTTATTAATGAATGAATTAAAAAAAAGAGATTATAAATATAAAAATTAAATTATTTTGAAACTTTTTATTCCCAAAAAATATTTTAGATATTATTATGACTTTTTATAATTTAATTAATATTGATTTTTTGAAATAATAATGTTTTTATGGAAATTTAAAATGCCTTCATATGAATAGTACTAAAATTGACATAAATGAGTTTTTAAATATATTAATATTTTATTAATAAATTTAATCGTCCAAAATAATTAAGATTCAACCTAGTGATATATATGATGTAAGAAATGACATTAATGATCCATTTTTGGTGATCTTGTTATTTTATTGTATCTATTGTAACCATATATTATTAATATACAAGAAGACATGGAAAAAGTTAAATTAGTTTACAAAGGGTTAATGTTAAAAGATATGTTTAATTCAATGACCTAATAATGACTAAAATCCATTTAATGGGGGTATATCGACCCATCCTCTTAGGTTATTCTACAAATATTACTTTTTTGTTATTATAATTTGTAAAATCCATTAATAATAAAGTTATATTTTAAAACATTCTATAATGTTCCCTCCACCCTCTTATAAAATTAGACCACATCTAACCCTTACTCACGCATCTCAATCCCCACTGGATCCTCCATAATCTACCCAAATAATCTTCAAACATCACTATATTCCATTTATATGCTTCACATTGGGCATAATGCAATTAAATAAGGCATTTGAGATTAATACAATTGGAGTTACCTGATTTGAGGTAATGTCTTCTCTCAATATTCATTCATTTAATTTCCTTATAGAACTCCATAAATTCCATTTATTAAATTAAATTATAATAAAAAAATTATATTAAATATAATTGGATGTTTTTATGAAAATTAGTTATACAAAAAATACACACATCTATGTTGAATGGGTATAGAACATAATGTTTCTAGGGACGTTGAACTACTGCCCCACGAAAGGATGATTGTTTAATCTTCTCTGACCACCTCTTATGGTGTCCATTATGATGGATATGTAATTATATATGATATATATGATATTTATTTTATCTTTATTCATCATTAATTATCAATTATAACATACTTTTTTCTTTTCATGGTATATGAATACGATAATTTCATTTGAGGATGTACAGACTACCACCTTTCAAAGTCATATGACTCCTTCATGCCATACATGGAAAGTATAAATGATGGAGTTAATGAACATAAAAAAAATATTATACCATTTTTTTATTATAATTGTTTTTCATTTAGTTTCCATTTCATTAAATATAAAAAATATATGAACGTAGCGTTCATGGGTACGTACGACTTACCGTCTCTAGGAATGGTGCATTTCATTTTTATCTAAATATGATATGAACTATTATAAATTAATATATAATACATATATATTATATATATGATATATAAATCTTAAATATTACTCTATTGATAATGTACTTTTACCACATGCAAATTTAGTAATTATAACAAGTTAGTTTTTGAATCAAGATCTGAACTTTGACCAAATGTCTGATATGAACTAAATAAATTAACTAATTATTATAGCAATATAATAAGTGATGTAAAAAAGAATAATTAACTTTTAGAATATTTTTATGCAAGTTGAAATTAACATAAGTTTATTAATTATAATGATAAAGTAACATACAATACAAGTTGGACACAATGTAAGGGAACATCTTAAACCAACTTTCATCCAATGGGTTTAACATCTACATCATGATTATGTCATGCTATGATTATGTGAGATATAAATTTTAATATCCTATAAAGTAATTATAAATTCAAAATTCAAGGATATTTACATGAAACCACATCGATCATCACATTCCTAGACTAATCTAGGAGAGTCACAAATCATTGGCCCAGAGCTGGTGAAAGCTACAATAGAGAAGTTGCTGATCATCAAAGTGTGGATGAAGAATTTACAGAGCTTCCATATGTCTTATTCATATTGGAAAAAATGTATTTTTTTTAATTTTATGATGAATTCCATGTGTTATTACAGGTTTCAACTTAATGTGGATTACATATACTTGGATGGGGTATCAATATATCATTGAGGATCATTGTCCCATTATAGATAATTAGTAGATTTTGAATGGCGTAATAACACATAGATAAACCTTCACATATATACTGTGTACAATAACTCTCCATCATGTTGCATTTGTGAAGCTATTTAAATTTCTATCACACGTTATTGACTAGGGAGAGCGGGACATAATGGATGATGTGACCTATGCTGAGTACTCGGTAGAGTTTGAGGATCAGTTGGAGAGGATGCTTCATGAGATATTGATTACATTATTGAATATCTTAGTGTATAAAATTACTCTCGTGGATAGAATATTGGAATGGGAGGCTCATATTATTTCTTGGTACCCTGATAATTTTGAGTGGATCTGGTCTATGATTTTCAGGGTTGTAAATTCCCAATGTGGGGAGAATGTAATGTCTTATATTTTTTATGAATTAGTTTTTGATATAATATGGATGATTTTCCTGACCAAGTTCTAATGTGGCATTTGATTCCAAGGCCAGTTGTAACCAAAATTCATGATTGAATTAAATTAAATACATTAAAGAAATTTTTTGAAACTCTTCATGAAAAGGTTCAATAACATCTAAATGGGTTCATATATATTAAATATGAGGAAATCATTTAGTAAATAATGTGAAGTTCGCCATATATGTCACTTGACATTTTTTTGAGCAGGTAATTTTTATAAAATTAATCATGGGTAAGGAAATGAATAAAATAAATAAATGAAATTATTTTATATTAAATTATCGATTGAGAAATTAGAGTGTATTTAAATATACAGTTAGATAAAAAATCTAGGCTAAGTTTCCTAACTAATAAAATGTTGGGGATCCCTGGGAGATAACATTGGATAATTATTTTTAGAAAACAATGATGAGATAAAGTAATAATGATTGACACAAATATATTTTGAAGGATATCGCTAATGGATACAACACAACTTTGTTCTTTATCAATGATAAATCCAAATAAGGGTTGTACAAGTTTTTTTGTTAAATTATTCCACGTTCATGACTTCTACAATGAACATGAATTAATAAACCAATATATAGATCTATAGTTTGATCATTGTGCAGGTGGAATTTATTTTATGGGGTTATTACACTAGGAGTTGTATATTAGTTTTTCTATCTGTTGTTATAATAGAAATAAATTAATTATAACCAATGATTTTGAAGGATCATTTAAATTTTAGGTTAATTGTGTATTTTATCAAAATTTATTCATTCATCGAGGTTGTTCTTCTCTTGGAACATATCTCGACTCTCCATTAATGAATCAATTGTTTCCAAAATGTTTAATTGAACAAAAATATGATATTGTATATTTACACTTTGAAAAACATAATAAATGTGTGATAGTGGTTGATGTGAATGTACAAGACCAGTTTGGAAACCTGTATTATTGATGGGGACATCAAAATTATGATCAATATGATTAGACTCCATTTTCCAAATTGATTTGAATCCTTGATTCTAAAGAATAGATTTGGTAGAAATCATCCAACAACGTTTTAATATAATTGGCATGAACGGTGAAAATTTTTATGGTAGCAATAGTGTAGGTTTGATTGGGAAGAGGAATAAGGGTATCTAGAGAAACATAATACACATGATGTGAAGTCTTTTACTACACGACTTGTAGTACCTCATTGGTGACTCATCGTGTTCATTGTGAAGTACCACAACACATGTTGGAGTGAACTATTTTATTACACAGGATCAAATCACCCACATGACATAGACATGACCATATACACATGGTAGCCCATTTATTGGTACACATGCATAGATTATGTAAAGTAACACGACTAGAGTACATGGGAATGACACAGTTTACATGGACATGGTCTGTAACACCTCTACATGATCTTTATGATTCTATACTACAAATAAATGACATGATTACTTGGGCCATTTAAACGGGTAGAACCCGGGGTCAAGGAACGAGACATGTAACCCCTAGGGAATGTAATGTACAATTGTATACATGGCTAAGATATCGTTTCCATCATATCTAAGATATTTTTTTTCGATTCATTCCACTTATCCATTCCCTGAGGGTTAGTATGGTATCATTTTATACTCCTAACACTTCTATATATTTAGTATGACATCTATGATAGATATGATGGAGTACATTATAAAGGCCTAGAGTTAGATCCACTATTCATATTCATTCCTTTGGTGGAGTAATTTGTATCAACATGTCCAAAAATACAAGGGAAAATATCCTCTAATTAGTAGGGTTATTATATATTGAATTTTTTTATCAACCTTTGTCCCTAGAAGTTTTATTCATATATGTATTGTAATTCTATTTGTACTATCTAAATTTTCATTCACATGATGAGACCTGGCAAGTAGTATTCCACAAAAAAATTTCATTAGTGAAATCTGACTCAAGAGTCTGTTCTACAAGATGATTTCGTGATGGAATTTTTGATCATGAATCCTATGAATGTATTCTGTGGTTTTGTATTATCAATATATTGGGTGTCTCATTTGAGTGTATCCGGATATTTTGGTTATATGTGTCATATATATTTACATGTGTATACCTGACTATGTATTTTCATTTGTTGTATTATTTTTTTATTCAGTGTTTCCAAATATATATTATTATACTCACCCCTAAATGTAATTCCCTACACAGGTCTTTTCATATACAAACATTCATCATTTTTACTGGGTCCTATGTAGTCCAAGATTAGTTTATCATTAGTGAGACCAGATAAACATATAAGTTTCTATTTATTATTTTGAAATCATTCTTATTAAATACAAGAGATTTATATTGAGATATAGACACTTTTTGGTGGCAATGAACTTCGACTTTTTTACATTTATTTACATACAAAAATACTTTGTATACATCATTTAGATATATTCATGCATTGATGTTTAGTTTTTTACAATTTCATCATTTTATAGGTTTTAAAATGTGTTTGTGGGTACATGGAAATGTGATAAGGTCTCCCATGTCATTGATATTATTTCTCAGAACTTTTCCTGTTCACATAGAATACTATAGCTGGAACGAGGAGTCATATCTTGGGTCCCACATGGATGGCTAATAAAACATTTCTTGATAATTTGTTTATTATATTTTATAATTTTATGCAATTCAAATTGTTTCATCTCCATCTCTTAGAAAAGAACGCCCATCATATATCTTAATTACACCACATTGAGAACTATTCTTCCTCTAAACAATTAATAAGTATGTTTTAAAATTTTGAAGCCACATTATATATGTTTTTTAATTTAAAAAATACCCACCCAATGGTTCTAAATATGATATCCAGTGGAGTTATTTCAAAGAACTTGCAATCATATTAATCAATCTATTTTTTTACGTTTCCATTATCCTCCAATAAATCTATTTTTTAATAATAAAATTTGTAAATTACTATAAAAAATTGATTTAAATGTTATTATGATTATTAATTAACTATTATCAACATGTTCTCCCATCAAATGGTTAGTATGTGTATTTCTCATTCATAGATAGGAAAATCCTACTCTACGTAGCGGTATAATTGATTTTTCATTAATATATCTCATGGAAGAGTATTATGATTGAATTTATACATATATAAGACTTTTTTGACACAATTATATATAATAAATGATAATATCATATATAAATTCTTTCCTTCCAATCAGTTTGAAAAGAATAATGTTTGTTGTGTGTACATTTGGACTACCTCCTCCGTGAACCAATGTGATTAAATTGTCATTTACACATTGAATGGATATAATAACGATGAATTGATTTTAATATATCTAATATACATTTTTAATAAGTTTTATGTTATTAATAATAGTTATCTTCTTATATTTCATTCTATCCACCAACAAATTATAATAGTTATTTGTGGTATATTCTACCCATTATCTCCATGAAAAGAATAGTTTAATATTCTATATGTATTTTTTTCTGGAGTTTTATCTATAATAAATAAATATGATATTTTAATCATGAATTAAATTATAGTAATGGTCTATGAATGGTTAATGTAAAATTAAAAAATATAATGATTGGAAATTATAATGATGAAATTTTTTTGAATACCATGAAACAACAGTTTTCCGAAGGAATAATTATAATATTGGAGTTTAAATATAAAAAAAATTATGTATGATATCATAAATATTGTAATGACTCTTTAATATAATTAAAATAAATTAAAATATTTTATACTAGAGTAAAAACATAAATTCAATAATTTTGAACATAAGGAGAGTGTTTTATGTTGAGATCTCATTGTATATCTGGATTGTTTATGATTAATATTCAAAAGATGAAATACTATAATATACCAAAAAAATTGAACTAATATGTTTTTATAATAATTTTCTCAATTCTGGATTATAAATTTTTTCATTTTCCTTCCATTATGTACTCATGTAACCAAAATAATTTTTTTAAAAAAATATCAGGTTTATTTTTCTCTTTAGTTGGAATTCCTTTTTTTCTTACCCATGGTTTGTAATTTTTTTCATCATGAATGTGTTTAGTATCATTTTATAATATCATAAACATATTTTTACTATGATTTAATATTTACAATATGTATATAAATAAATAATCATATTACTTTCAAAATTAGGATCTTTATTTTAATTTTAGAAAAGTTTGATGGACATGTTTTCAATTATCTTATATGACATGAAAAATTTCTACACCATCCAGAACAATCATTGTTTTTCTATATTACATTACAATTTTTCATGTCAATTTCATAAATATATATTTTCATAATAATCCAATATTTATAATGTTTGAATAAGTTAATTCCAAGGTAAAGTATAGTTTACTCAAATAAATTTTAAATTTATATTTTAATGGGATTTATCATTATTTATGAAACCCTTTAATGTAAAATATATGTTAATAGATATATAATTTGAGGAATCAAAAATTAATATCTATATTACCGGATTGTTTTAATGATAATAATATTCTTATGAAACCAATTTCTTTTCAATATTTCATGATCTGATGAAATGAGTGTGAATGTCATGTAATTTTCCACAGGTTATGGTATGATCAATTTGTTTTATCATATTTATATTAAATGGGGTTTTCAATGATTAATGTATTATGATGATGAGGAACACCTCTATGTAATTTTATTTGTCTGAAAGGCAGGTTCATAATTTTATATCCCATAAATATATTGGTTAAATATTGATATCTCATATTTCTATACATATCTGGAATAAGTATTGATCTCAACTCCATAAAAGAATATTTCTATTATGATAGTCTTTTTAGTTAACCAAGGCCACTTGGAATGTTTTTAGAGTGAACCATACACTCTAATATTTTCCTGGGCATAAGATTTTACTACCAATTAAATGGTTCTTTATACATATGTATATTAATCAAATCTATGTCTTATTCCAATTTTATTATCTTATATATTTTTTTCATTGATTTCATTAGGAATATTGTTTTTTAAACTACAAAGCGTTATTCCATGACTCAAGATTATGATTCATGATAAGAATGGTATGGTTTTCAAATGTTATAATGATGTTATCTTACACTAATAGTCTTATTATAGTTTTGTGATCATTGAAATATCTCTTCGTTCACCTTTACAGAGCATCTAGGATCACCCATTCTATTGATTTTGTTCCCTAGGTAATGATGAACGATATAATGTTTGATAAGTCTATACAGGGTCACAGTAACGAAGAACATAATGGGTTATGATGTATATGTGTTATGGAAAATGTTCTTATGATTAGATGTTTTGAAGTATAATAGACCTATCGAATTCTATTGTGGTTTAATAAATTATTAATGGAATATTGGTCTTATAATATTTGATATATTTTTATGAAATGTATGGGTTACTATAGTAATACATGAATTGAAGTAAATGATGATGCATACAAGAAGTGACAAATATATGATATATATTTGATGAAATATCCAGAATGATGCAGACAATTAGATACATTGTGAATTTGGTCCCTGTACTAGAATTCATACCCATAGGTCCTTGAAACCACTCTATATATAAAAAATGGCTATTTGGATGACTGCTACATAGGGGGAAACAACATATACATTAATCATGAATGCGTTGGTTTTATTTTTGATGTTCTCCAATAGCCAACCAATTCTTATAACAAATAACAATCTATATGTTTTATAACTTACTATACAGTTAATAATCTTTTGTACATGTAATATATTTAGTAATAATAATTTATAATTCATAATTCATATTCCTTGAAATATTAATAATTTATAATACAATAAATTAGTTATCTTTTTTAAAATACCAATAATAGTTAATAATTTAATAAATATATCTAATTAATATTATAATTACTATGTATAATAAATAATAATAAAAATAATAGATTAATAATCTATTTAATAATTAATTTATAATACAAGTATTTTATAATTAATTTATATAATCAATAGTATAATTTATAACTAATATAATATTACTAGTTATTAGTTATAATATTTATAAATTTATTATTAATACACATAAAAAAATAATTATAATTATATAAATTAGTTAAAATACAATTAATAGTATTTTGAGGTAATTATATACATAATTAATAATTACATTATGAATTACTATTCATATTAATTTTTCATTAATTATTAATGGAAATAGTAATATTATTTGTTTTTTATTAATTTAAGAAGTTATATTTATTTTCAATTACATTTTGATCCATGTATTGTTTAATAAAATATATTAATATTATAATATTGAAAAAAGTGGAACATGAATTCCACATTTAAAATCCATAATGAATATCATAGTCCACTCACTTATCATATATATATCAATATGATTTTTTAGTCACATTTTGGGATTAATTTAGTACATGTAATTCTATATAACTTAATAATACATTAAAAACTATTTAAAATTTTCCCTACGTGTGTGATCACAATTCATATTAATAATTATCCATTTTATAGAATAATTTTAACCTCTCCTATTTGAATATTTTTTCAATAAAAAATTATTAATTATTAATTTTTTAATAATAGTATGTTAATTTTTACGATACCCATTGATGTAGATTAATTTAAAAAGAATGTTTGTTTCAAAAAAGAATTACTAAAAAATTATATTTAAATTTAAGGTTTATCTAAATACCATTATCAAAATATTTTTAGAAAAATACTATCATTTGGTTTTTACATATCTTTTATTGAAATTCTAAAATATAAAATTTTCATTATCTTACACATAAAAAATAATTTATAGTTACTATAGAATCATTGATATGGTTAATATAATGAATAAAAACACTTAAAGGGAGAAAATTAGTACATTCAAGTTAATAATTATATTATTAATTATTTTTGGTCTAGTAAAAATGGACTCTATAGATCTTGTTTCATAATTTATGAAAATAGCTAATTATTGTAATTTTT
The DNA here is from genome assembly GCA_963277665.1 of Viscum album. NCBI lineage: Eukaryota > Viridiplantae > Streptophyta > Magnoliopsida > Santalales > Viscaceae > Viscum > Viscum album. Next base: position 557,805,728 of record OY728147.1, on the reverse strand, counting down.
TCAACAGATTGTGAATCCACTAATAATTTTCGAAAAGAAAAGTGATACCGCAAAACATATGTATATTCAATCATAATTATTGGAATTTGTCCTCAATCCACAATGGATAATCTGATTTTTTATGAATGTTACACTAAACGAACCAGTTATTTTATTGGAAATTTTTATTTGGTTAATTCAATATCAGTCATAATGAATGATGTATCTTTATACATCTCTTTCCTCTACATGATATTTTATATGTAATGAAGTACTTAATGAACTATTATAATGATGATATATAATAAATAAATCATGTTTCACCACGATCATGAAGCGTTTTGAGGAGGAAAAATCCAAACATATTAAAGGCAATCAATGAAATACCACTATCAGTATATGATCCTTCCATTTTTTTGGGTTGATCAAATTTAAAAAAATATTTCTGCCCTTTTCCCAATGGACATGGTTTGTTCATGTACATTCATATTATTTCAATAAAGATCATCAAGAAGCATTAAAAAACACTTTCCTCTATTGTTATCTATTGTCCATATGAATATTCCAATGATTGTGATGCACAAACATTTATAAATGATTTGATGGAACATTTATATTAAATTATAAAGTGAAAGAAGAGTGAATGATCACTGACCTCTGTATTTTCTATTCCAATATTGATGTAAATGATTGTTGTGAACCATTCCCAATATAATACCACACAACCCAACAATGAATGAAAAATTGACCCTCAAAACCCTCCTCCAATAGGACATGATTGTATTCATTTCATTGATAGAATAAATCAAAAATAAATAGAGACATTATTCATTTAGTCATGATAATAATAAAGACACCCCAATATTGAATACCTGCCCCTATATATATTTATATATAAAAATCCTTAATCATAATAAAACACATATATTTACATACATAAACATAAATATAACATCTCTAAATAAATACCATAAATGAAACTCATACGGAAGAATCATCAATTCCCTTGTCATCACAATGTCATTATCTAGTAATATTTATTATTGTACCAAAATTCACTTCTAACATGTGTAAAAATAGTGTGTATTAGATATGGTTTATCTTTCACAAATACCATATAGGCTCCTCCACTTAAACTATCATGAAATTTTTTAAGAATCATTCTAAAGGATAAATTAATTAACAATAATCCCTACCTGTTACCTGTCACCGGTATAGTAGGCCGACACCGGAATACCCAGAGCTGGTTCCATAAAACATGTTGTGTAATTTTTAGTGAAACCCATGCATTGATATTTTACACATCATGTCCCATATAGAGGTTCGATTTGGTTCAGATTTAGGGAAACTGGATAATTCTATCATGCTTCATCACCTGAAAAACTATACCTGAAAATTATTATTTACAAACATAGGGGAAGAATGCGAATGCCTAGTTAGTGGTTTTAAAATAACATCGTAAACCAATTATAAATTTTGAAAATAATCTTTTAAATTATCCCATAAAAATTTTCATATAGAATGTATGAAAATATAGAAATTTTTCTATGAATAAGAGAACATTTCATGGATATTTGATAGAGTTATAATGGAGCACCATTCAATTATAAGAAGACTCATTAAGAATAATTACTATAAGATATTATATGAAGTATGTCCAATGAAATGAAACTGAAAATTTAATAACTACTAGTAATACATGATTAGAGTTTCACATAACATAAATTAATTCAATTTCATTCACTACTAACTATAAACCCTAACTAGATAATAGAATCATCGTGGTCCTTGTAATTTTCATGCCATAATAATTTACTTATTCTGATACTCATAGTTACATTCTCTTAACCATGGATATTCTTCTAGTTGAATATCCACTTGGATAATTAACTATCTTAAACATAATGAGGGAATGTATAATACCAAACCTCGTCAAGACCTCTGGTGCAGACCTGAAATGTCAATGACTATGTTCCTCGAAATGATAGTCTCATTAAAACTATTGATACATCGAGGGGATTTCCTTAACCGGCCCCAACACGTTATATCGAGTCAAATATATTCCTCATATGCCAAATTGGGTCTTATATTCAAAATTTATCATCACAATTTGAATATTTAATTTCTCATTTCATGTTATTCAAGGTGTCCCACACCACCTTGAATATTTTAAATTCATAATTACATAAAAGGTATTAAGTGTGTTAATTACATTGATTATCATTTACATATATATAGTGAAACGTGTATATATGTATTATTTACAAACTATCATCAACGTGGCTTTGTCATTAAATGACAAGTATGATAAGAATATTATAGCACATGTGATGAAAACTATTGCAGAAATGTAATATAAGAATTGTCACATTAAATGATAATCATAAATTATATAACCCTTTAAATAAAATATATATATTGAAATTTCATCTTTGATTAGATGGGAAATTAATTAAAAGATAAACCAAATATTCCATAAGGGGTATTAAACTCATTGATGCTAAAACATTTATTACTGATATGATTTTTTACAACTCACCACAATGGAATACATAATGTAAAAATTGGAAAGCATGAATCCCAACTATAAAATATACAAATATATATATATATATATACAAATATGTGATTCTTACTTATGTATTTAAGAGTTTAAAACCAAAAATGTTATACTTTTCAATTATCTATAAATACTAAACTCATCAAAAGTATTATATTTGTAGTGTAAAAAATTAGTGTTTAGTGTTGTGTAATTAGGTTTATGCTATATAAATAGTTGTGAATAATAACCACTCATACTTCGAAAACCACATGTTTTATTCTTCCTTAAAAATCCTTGGAAAACACTAAATAAAAATGATGATCAATGTTTACATGTATACACATATATTCATATATCTAAATATACATTATTTATAATCGATTATACAAAATGGTCTTACACCAATATTTATTGACACATTCATGTTTTTAACCCATTAAGAGTATAGTTAGCCAAGTGTGTATATAAGAAAAATTGTGCCATTAATTATAAATGTTTGTTTATGAAATACATTTAAACACTTCTTATAAAACCGTATATTAAATTTTTTTATACATAATTATATATATTTATATAGATATGGAATCTGGACATCACACACAGCCTTGCATGTTAAGGGGTTATGATCTACATTTAGGGAAAAGGTCTTTCCATTGGATGGAAAAGGATAAGTCATACTCATTAACCGTTTATACATATATAAAATTAACTATATATATATTTTCAATGTACATAAATGAGTTTTTCATGTATAATATAAACACTTAAGTTCATAATACCACTTGAACTCAAAATCCAAAACATGTAGGATCAGAATAAAAGAAAATATTAACTAAATCATAAGGTGGTATCGATATTTTTATATGTACATATATATATTTATATACCTTAAATGAATCATTACAAGGCAACTTATTCACTAAAATTAGTTTGAGGAGGTGGAGGAGGAGAGGCATAGAAATGACTCATGGGAGCTTGTGGGGGGTTTGATAAGAGGAAGAACAAGAAATGTAATGGGTGTGAATGGATTTTTTAAAAACTATATTATGCATAAAAAATAATGAATATTTTAATGATACTGCTGGAAAAAAATGTAGCCTTCTCAGTATATTAAATGACTGAGGGTTACTCGGTCTAGTGGAAAAATGGGAGCAAGGTGGACCAACTAGTCACATGTGTGGAAAATCAGTGCAAGTGATAACAGAGTAGGATACTAGCATGACGTATGAAGAAGTAAGTAGAAGAGACTGTAGGGTGGATAAACCAGAAAATGAACAGATGACTTGGATTAAATGGGAAGTATTTTGGACGACCCTAGATGATGCAATGATTACAAAAGGAGATTGATGGTCGTGATGACCTCGACAATAGTACAGATGGATCAGATTCGATGTTGTGTTTTAAAAAAACATGAATGGATGTGATTAGGTATCGACAGATTAGAAGGTGCATAAAAATGCGGAGATATACCGTAGCCGATGATAATTGAGGATCGAACCCTAATAGAAGACCAAGATTGCAGGCGGTGAGATCTGACGGTGTGAATTTGATCCCGGTCAATTTTCATTGTCCCATGTAAAAATAGAGGGATGTTTTGTGGACCTTTATATGCCTGTGACATTGATAATAGGATTAGAATACTCCCTCCACCTCTTGGTACCACCTATTACTAGGTTCTGTGGCTACACTCTGTGACCACCCCTTCCACTGTGCCGCCCCACACTGTGGCGTACTCTAATCCATTAGCGCATGCCCATATGCTCCATTAGGTTTAGTTATGCCCCAGAAATTCTAGAACTAGCACATACCATGCTTAAACAATTCCCTTGGGATATTGCTAGGGGGTAGAGGTTGAGAATCCCATCAAGGCATTGCGGGCCTTCTACAAGGTGGACCTCGACTAGGTGGGTACTCCCCTATATTTTTACAAAGTAACCATTTATTTTGTTTACAAAAAATAGTTTTGATAAACTATATATTTATATAGGTTTCTTCAAGGTATGATTTCTCTATTATATCCTAAATATTTTCTTTACTTGTATGAATGATAATGTTCTAAAATAACTATGTATTAAATTAATGTTTAATAAATCATTATGAAACCCATTTATTAGTAATATAAAAATAAAAGACATTGTTTTGATTAAAACCTCATTTTATACATTATGAATGAAAACATTTACAAGAAATTTGAACTATTTGGAATATGTTTGAAATCATCATCACATTTTAAAATCACACTAAGTGTTTCTCAGACAATTAAACCATTGTCCTTTTAATTTTCACAATAAGTGGTTTTATTATAATTTCAATTCATAACATAAATATTTTGGAAAAATAAATTATACGTAGATATTTTTATTTGATCCACCAAAAAGAAAATTGACTAAATTTTTAGCCATTATAACTCAATGATCAACCAAGGGGAAACTGTAGAATTGATTTCTTTTAAATCCATATATTTGAGTGTCCCAAATTCAAAACAATTGATTAAGATGGTGCACTTCATTCCACCGATGCTCAGTGTTGTTTTAGGGGCTATAAACATACTAACGATTGTTGTGATAGATCTGAAAAACAAAAAATATCTTCTAGGGGTTTTAATTGTTTTGAGTGGTGTCCATGTAATTCTAAATGGTCTTTTCATAGGTTTTTTTGGGTAGAATGGAGATCCTTGGAGCTTATTGTAATGTAAACAGTTTAGTGTTTAATTAAACTGAATGCCTTTGTGTTTAATTTGTGTGTTTTGATGGAATGACCTGAAAATTTAAAAAAATCTATAATATTGTTATTACATGGGAAATAAATTTTGGGGCATAACATTTTCCCCTACATGGAATTTCATCATCGAAATTAATTTTATACAACCACGATAAATAAATATATATCGTTCTTCCCCACATCCTCTATGATGGAGGATCCTCAGGTGAGTCCAACTGAATAACCAAATTGGTGTTCAATTCATCCAATTCCCAGGCCCAAACACACATCAGGCTGTATGGGCTAAACTCATGTAGCGTACACTTGAGCTTCCAGAGGGAGGGTCAAATGGTAGAGCTATTAGAGGTGTCTGAATGGACAATCTTTCTAAGAAGCTGTTGAATCGACTCTTATCTGAGAATGTTGATGTTGTAGATGTAGTTATACAAACTGAAGCTCATGATTTGTTTCACATATGTTGCATGAAGGTTCCCCTCCAAGGTATCCTTTTGAAAACTTACCCTATCTGTGATGATTAGGTATAGAGTAAAACATAGGAAAAGACTTTAATTGTACTTTCCCCTTCGTCTATACTCAGCGAGCTGAGCAGTTGCTATGTGGTGGTAGATATAGTCATTCCCTTGGTTGGAGTGGAGAATGTATAGACTGTTTGATATACTGTAAAGATGTTTTCATGTACTTTTTAGGTTTGAAAATAAGTGGTATTGTTCAGAACCTTTCTTGAAATTTTTTATTTTTAACAGTTCGGTAGGAAGTGATAGAAGATTGGTTGGTGAACTCAATACATCTATCTGAAATTTCAAGAGGTGTGTTTTATTCAGTTGATACATAACCATAACAAAAAAATATATTATTTTTAAATAAATTTTATAGTATAAAAACACAAATCATTATTCAATTATAAAAACTTCATAAACACAAGGTATTACATAACTACTCTCTCAACAACACGAGTACAGATTTCATAATTTCCTCTAAGAATGAATATAACCAAATACACTCATGTTGGGGATTTTTCCAATTCAAAGTCATATGGATTCCCAATGTGGTTACAAACTCTTTAATCTCTAGGGTCTAGATGCAGCATGGGTTATCCAAATTAATTGGGTGTGGGAATCTAAAGTTACAACAAAAGAAATCATGAAATGTATGGAGTTGTGCGACATCTTCTTGATCTTTATATTTATAATGTAAATGGGTAGATTTGTCCTTGAGGATTTCCATGTCCCTGACATAAACATGATGACCATAGGTTACAATTTGAGAGAGGTATGCTTCCCGGAGGTCACCCTCTTTTGCAGATTCATGGAAGTTCATTAGTTAAAAAAAGTTGCTGGTCAAGGTGATGTATTAGAATAGACCTTCATGATACCATCCCTTACGTGCATAAACGAGATGTTGGGCATGAATCATTAAAACATAATCAATTTTATATCCTCCGTGACATTGAAGTACGCGAGAATAATTGGTCACATGATAGAGATGTTGACCTGATAAACGAAGGTTCTATAGAGTTTCATATCCTTCTAAACATTCCTTGGCCACAATGGTTTCTAATATTTCTTTCAGAAGGGACAAAATGTGTGATACGTTATCCATCTAAAAATTAAGAATACATCATACTTATTGTTGTGTAAATCAGTTTATACACAATGGTGTATTTACATATTTGGATATAATAACCACTCATACTTCGAAAACCACGGGTTATATTCTTCCATAGAAATAATTAGAAAACACTAAATAAAATAGAAGATCAATGTATAAATGTATACACATATATTCACATATATAGATATTCATTATGTATATTCGAGTATACATGATGGTATTACACAAAAATTAATTTACACATGCATGTTTTTACCCATTATGAGTATTATTTAACCAAGTGTGTATTAAATACAAATCATTCCATTATTTATAATAGTTTTTTATGATATTAATTTATACATTTCTTGTTGAACATGATATACAATTTGACTCTCATACCTAATTATATATACTTATACACATATGGAACCTCGACATCATACGCACCCTTGCATGTTAAGGGGTGATGTTCGTCATGTAGGGAATGGTCTTGCAATTAGAAATAAATGGGTAAGTCACACTCTTTTACCGTATAAAAAAAATTAGCAATAACAGTATATATATACAAATTACATAGACTATTTTTTCATGTATAATAAAAACCCTTATGATCATAATACAACTTGAACTCAAAATCTAAAAGACATAAGATCGAAATAAGAGAAAATATTAAATAAACTATAAGGTTGTATAGATATTTATATGAGAACACACACACATATATATATATATATGTATATTAATTCAATGAAATAAAACAAGACAAATTATTCCCTTACCTTGGTCTGAGGAGGAGGAGAGTCTCGGGGAAGTCTCATGGGAGCTTGCTGGAGGTTTGGGAAGAGGAAGAACAACTGAGGGAATGGGTGAAAACTGATTGTTTATAAACTATATTATGCATAACACATAATCAATATTTGAATGAAACTGTAAAAATAATCGAGGCCTACTCAATATATTAAATGACCGAGGGTGAGTCAGTATTTTGAAAAAATGGAAGCAAGGAGTACCAACCAGTCACAAGTGTGGAAAATCAGGGAATGTGAGAGTAGATTAAGTAACTCATGCAGCGCAAGATAGAGGAAGAAGGAGATACCATGGGTTAGATAAACTAGAAAACAAATGGACAGCTAGGATAACAGGGGGAGTAGATCGGATGGCCACATATGATGCGGTGATTATAAAATGAGATGAACAGCCGCGATCAGATCCGTGATAGATCAGATGGCTCAGATTCAACGTGGTGTTTAAAAAAAATACTCGAATGTTGGTGATTAGATCTCCGATGATTGGATGGTGAATAAAAATGTGGATATATACTGTGGCCGCTGAGGATTGAGGACCGAACCGAAATGGACGACCCATATCCCATGCAGCAAGATCTGATGTCCTAGATTCGATCCTGACCAATTTTATTTTACCACATGGAAACATCATGATATTTCATGTCCCTTTATAATAATAGGACATTGTGCATAGTCTATGAATACTCCATCCCCCCTCCTAGTACCGCCCCGTACTAGGTTCTGCGGGCGCGCTCTCCACCCATACCTACTGTTTTGCCACCCCGCACAGGGGCACACTCTGATCCCTTTGTGCATGCTCATGTATGCCATTAGGTGAAGAAATTCCCCCTACATCCTAGTCCTAGAACTAACCATTAATGCACAATTAACATGGGTTATTCCAAGGGGTAGAGTTTGAGAATCCCATTAAGGCTTCGGGGGCCTGCCACATGGTTTCCCTCAGCTTGGTGGGTATTCTCTCAAATGTTTACAAATTATAAATTTATTTTTATTACAAAAATAGTTTTTTTCATTTATATTTGTATATAATTTCATTCAAGATATGATATCTCTATTGTAACCTAAATATATTCCTTACTAGTATTAATTATAATGTTTTAAAATCACTATGTAATTAATTAATGTTTTATACATAAGTAATAAACCCTTATATTTGTATTATAAAAATCAAAGATGTAGTTTTAATTTAAATAACTCTTTAAACATTGATAATGAAAACATTTTAAAGACATATGAAATAACATTCAAGATGTTTTAAATACTCACCTCATTTTAAAATCATACTTTGTATAGCTCAAATTATTAAACCATTGGCCTTCTAAAGTTCACAATAAGAAGTTTTATTATAATTTCAATTCATAACTTTAATATTGTGGAAAAATAAATTATTCTTAGATATTTGAAATTAAATATTCAAAAATACCAATGAATATAATTATATCCATTATAAGTCAACGGCCACCCAAGGGGAAATGGTCGAATAGATGCCTTATATAAACATATATTAGAGTGTCTGAAATTTCAGAAAATTGGATAAGATCATGCACATCATTCCACTAATGCTCAGTGTTGTCTGAGTGGATATATCCATACTAATTTTTTTTGTGAAGAATCTGAATGAGCGATATTATATTCTTTGGGTTGTTTTATTTTTTGGGTGGTCCCCCTATAAATTTAATAGGTATTTTAAATGATATTTTTGTGTAGACTGGTGTTCCTTTGATCTTACTACAATCTAAACACTTCAGTGTTTAATTAAATAAAATTAGTTTGTGTTTAGTATGAATTTTTTGTTCGAACTAAATGATAAATAAACAAAATGGAACAATAATAAAATTATTAAATGAGAAATAAGTTTTGGGGAGTCACATCTACGGCATAAAAAAAAGTTTTCAGGACCATTCCCAATAATGTCAACATGTCAACTTCTTGAAATTTATCATTGGAATTAAATAAATATGAATCCTGGATTCTAAGATATAGGATCACCACATATAATTTATAATAATTTTATACCGTTGAATAATTGAATGGAATTGAAAACACTTCCACTTTGATGAATCAGATGAAATAATAACGTTCTTAAATCATTATATCTAAATATTCAATTGTGGAATCCCTCTAACAGAGATCCACATATTGACTAAAAACATTAAACATCATCATATAAATCCTTGAGATCTAGCGTAGATGATTATAAAACACAGGTTATACATCAACGATCAATATAAGAATCACATTAAGGTTGAATGATTCCTTTTGTTGACTATATAATTGAGAGGGTGGAGAAGGATGATCACTTTCTAATCATAATTTTTATTTCTAGGATAGGATATCTCAAAGGATTGGGAGATGATATCTAGAAGACATATTGTAGATAAATAATTATGGTTGAAAAAAGATATATTTATGATTATATAGATATACAGGTAGATAATAGTAGATGTAAATGATCCGTATGATTTAATTAATTACATAATAACACCATCTCAAAAGAATGGTAATATTAATTTTATTTACATGTCATGTTCTAAATACTAGGATAAATAAATACTATGACCTTAATAAATAAATTAATAATCTATGAATTAGTATTAAAAATATAATTTTAAATTATACGTAAACTCTGCCTGACATTCCTACTTATTATTTATCAATCATTTATTAATGATGATTAATTAAAATATAGAGATTTGGAATGAATTATTATATAGTAGACGAATAAGTATTATATTCATTAAATAACAAACAACTATTTATTAAACATTCAAGTCACACATATATTTTATAGAGTAAATGTTGACTGTAAATTTTCACCAAATTATGATTTATTATTATAATGTTTATTAGAATTATATTTACTAAACATGTTAAATTCATATATAATTTAGATAAGGTTAAATATACACCTATTGTGTAACCACAATGTCCCATTTCTCGTAGTCTTTTAGAATATCCACCTAACTTCCACGGTTAGCCTTTAAAAACATGCCAAAGGATCCATAGTGAAATTAGTTAATGTCATAAAGACATAAAACATTATACAATTAATCATTGTGTAATATATGCCTTGTATCATAATATCTCTTATCAAACATGTTTTATACGGTGTCATCAACTTGTATGATTATTGTCTCCTTATTTAACATTTTGGAAATGAATATATCAATATAATGCTATGACTATGGATATAATATATAGGTTCAATTCCCTCACAAGGGGATGAAAAATCAACATCAGTTATAAAATAATTAGGACAAATCCTTTTTATAAATATTAATTAATGAAATATCAAGCATGGTGCACACAGCGTATCCTAAATAATCATGAGAAAAATTTTCCATGGTTTTCATCAATACATTATAGTATGTGGCACATGATATAAATTAATAATATTAATATTAATGTCCATAAAAAATTATACACATCATCAAATATGAATATTCATGGAAACATTTACAATTTTATATCTCAAAAATAGATTATTTTATCATAGAATAATTCTATTGGAAATTACCAAGAATGAACTTCAGGTGATAAAGTCTCGTTTTATTATGAGGCCCATAACCCTAACAGCACGTACAATCTGTGTACCATCATAGGATGTTAATCATCCATATAATATGTTTTTATGAAAATTATCATAGAAAATAATGGTTATCATCATGGTGTATAACTAACATTTTCTAAGGGTGGGACAATAACAATTAGAAAAATAAAACAATGAATTAATATAATAATGAGCATCATGTGATAAGGTATAAATTAATAATCAATTCCATAGATATTCAGGTGTCACTAAGTGAGATGTAGTCAATTCTAGGTGACCAACTACTGATGAGTCCTTGATTATCTACATAAAACCATTAACTATCCAATTGGTTGTCATCACATTTAAATATTTATTTTCATCTATGTGGCTATAAAATTTGTTCACACTATATTACTTGATGTTTTTGGGACCTCATCTAAAAGAATATCTTCTTCATGAAATAATATCACCAAGTACAGTTTATTTTCCTCAATCACATCAGACATATTTGTTAATATTATAGTTAATATACATCATGATAGGATTAAATTTTTCTATGCGGTTAAAAAAACTTGAATAAAAACATCTATAATTTCATCCTAATCTACATATGATGTCACACCATTCTATATAGAATTAATATATGATAATTACCTGCAATAATATGATTCACACTAGTATATTAACTTTGTTTTATTTTTTTATTTAATAAAAAATATATTTGAATTGAATATTTGTATATACCTATTATGCTAGTATAAATGCTTCATCAATTATAATGATTTTATCCCATTATTTTTTCTTTAGATCTATCAGAATGTTATTACTTACATCCTTTATAGTTCTATATGACATGTTTGATCAATTTAATATTTTTTTCTCTATAATAAATATAAAAACTATGTGCACATCATGATATTTCATATAAATTAATAAATAAATATTATATATATTTTGATTATTCATGAACAATCTCTAGTCATTCTTTCACTGGACCCAGACACTATCATGTGATATACTCAATGGAAATTATAAATCCTTTAAGCCAATTATAAGAAATATAGAAATAAAAAAATATTTGTAGATTATTTTTTTGAGATACGTAATACATAAAAAGAATTTTAATTTGAAATTCACGAAATAACCATCAGTTCAACATACATCCTCTATATAAACAAATAAACATAATAAACAAGATATAAACATTAAACAATCTATAGATGTAGAAAATTAAAAAAACACATCTTCTCATCCTACAAAACCCCTTGAAAAAAAAACATTTTCCACTATTAAATCTATAAAATTAACGCATCCAATAATAACCTTAATAAAAACTAGAAAATGGTATATTGGTATGAAACTACTAAACCACTAATAAAATATGTTGAAATTATGAAAAAACAATCCCATGTGACCGTAGGACGTGATCCATTCAAGACCAGATCCAAATATACGAATCCAATATAAAACCAACAATATGATAGTAATTCTGTAAACATTATTGGGAAAGAGCATTGTGTGAGCTCGACATCATAGTTATTAATCACTACAGTGTAATTTTTTTCCATTTAAAAGATTAAACAACACATTCAAGTTTATAATTATAAATTGATTGAAATTTTTTCAAATTTATACAAAATACCTACATCAAATTTTCTTACATTATATGGTACATTTTATTTTTATTTTAAATGAAATAAAATCTCAAATTAATGATTTCATCACCTTATTCCACTATTAATAAAAATCATGATTTGGAAACCATATTCCAAAATAGTTTACATATTTTTTTTAAAAAATTTAAATAGGAAACGAAATACCAAATATAATGAATAAAATGGGACACATCAAAATGGTAGAATAATAAATTATGAGTAAGAAGAACTATATAATATGATTAATGTCACGACCCGTCCCCCGAGGCTCGTGACGGGACTACCCTAATCCCACCTTTTATAGGCTAGGGGATAGTGACTTGCACCAAAAGGTGCATTCTCTAATGCTGTGAGAGAATTTACTTTATATCATGTAACCCACACAACCATGCACACCGTAAGATACAAACACAAGTAAATTCTATCTTAAAAATATTGTGTATAGTAGGAAAAAATGGGCCACAATACAAGCCCAACTAGAAAGCACAAGAAAACTGGAAAGTACATGTAAACTGAAACAACTCCTGTGTATACCTACAAATGACCCTAACTGAAGGGTATGTATAGCTCTTGAATGGCCATCTCAGAGTTACACCTCGTCTAATTTCCACCTCTGAGCTACCTCCAGTCCTGATACCCTCATCCTCAATCAGAACTTGTTGTCGTCTATACAAAACAGAACTAGGTGCAGTCATAGCCCATGCAGGAGTTATTGTAACAATACTCATTTGGGAACCTGATAACCTCAATGGTCTCACAAAATCCACAAAGGATAAACCACAATGCATGGAAACAAATGACAACACTACTTTGGTATATTCCTAAACATATACCTAATTTATCAAGTATACCCATCTAATTAATGAACAAACACAAGGTCTAAATGAAAATGCCAAAGCACAAATCTTCCCCAAATTAAGGAATACCACGAAGGTAACACCACAAAGGTAAGTACCACAATGGTAACACCACACAAAAAAATACCACAATTGTATCACCACGTAGGTATATACCCCAATGGTATGCCAATCAGTGGATTACCATAGGGGTATCAACATGAAGATTAGTACCACAATGATATTCCACACATAAGATTACCTAAAAGGTACAGCCTCATCTCCCACTAGGAATAACTTAGGTATGGTAGTAAATATGAATAGATGTAAAACAGAATCATCTTACTCTGTTAAGAGGCAGACCCCTGTAGGATCCTAAATCATCAGACGCACATAGGATCCTACAGTATTCCCACATGGATTTCCTTGAGCGGATCCAAGTGGGACTCTTGAAAATAGACCAAAATAGTATCTAATATCACAGAACCATATAGGCTCCCAAATCACATACCCACATATAATCCATTTCTCATGTTACAAACAACTATATGGTTCTCGCACTAAGCTAGATTTATTCCTTGAGAATCGGCTTCTCAAGCCACAATTCTATATTATTACTACTACGCTGTCACACATATAAGTATCCCAAAGGACCACCACGTAATAGGGGTCAGAAAGTAATAGAAAATGCATCAATAAGATTCCCAGTGTGTATGTTATTGGCCTTTTAGTTCCGAGGGATCAGTTGGATTCAGGTTTGATCCAACCAAGCCATACCCCAATATTATTCAAAATGGATGTGAATTATACCAAAAGTGCTATCTCGAACCAAGGATTCTAATTTCATATATGGTTAATCAAATGGACACATGAAGCTCAAGATATGGGCGAATGAGAGGAATGGGTCAAAGCAGTTTTCGGTCTGCTCCGTCCCGGAATAGGCTGACTCGACACAGTTCAGGTCAACCTGATCCCACCCTGGTCTGGTCCTGGGTCCAACCAGGCCTGATGGGTTCGGTTTGTCGCACTAGAATGACCCACAATGGCGGCCCACTGGGTGGTCCACTCGGCTCATGGCCGGACGGATGGCCAACACTCCTCTGCGCAGTGCGTTCGCGCGCCGCGCCATCACCGGTGTCTGGTAGCAAGTCGTCTGCCCCACCACCGCTGTCATAGCCTTGAGCAAGGACACATAAACACTGGTTGGCGTGGATGAACACCGCCATTAATGTAATGGTGCTAAACATGTGTTGGTTGCCGCCCTCGCTCCATCGTGGTTGACGGGTTGCGACCCTTCTCTGGCAGCGCAGTTGCGCCACCTCCATCTTCATGACCGGCCAGATTACTGGACGCCACTCCCAAGTACCACTAGTGTCGGTCACCGGAACAGGTCATCATCTACATTCCTCGGGTCAACGGGGCATGCCCCATTGCCCCGTTCTTCATTCCTGAGACTTCCACACTCGCCTCGGGACATCACCATTGATTTAAAACCCCCACGATCCACAAAGGTTGCAGTGAGGTCAGGCCGTGTTCATTTAGCCCAAACCCTCCGCATTAGAATTGTAGCAAGGGGACTATTTTTACCAAATCATGATGAATCTCAAGAACAGTTAAGGGGGTATTCAAAAACAACAAGCACATACATGTCGTTTGTTGGATGTGTCGAGAGGAAGAAATCGAAGTCATTGATGAACGTAGTCATTCGTTGCATCCGCAAGGAATTTAAAATCATGGATCTGGGTCGGTTCCTTGATCTTCATTGGATCAGTTCTTTGTTGGAGAGAATGTGTTTCTCCAATTTTCTCCCCATGCACATTTCCCAACAAAATCCACCAACCCAAAAAACATTTAATAGAAACATAATTAAAATAAGTCTAACAATTAATTAAAGTTGAAACATTTAATTATTTGTAGTTGGAAAAATTTATTAATTGGAGAGTTGAGTGGTTTCCCCTATTAAGAGGGTATCAGGGGGACCCCACCGCCAAAAATAAAACTGGTGGTTTTCTAGCTCTGGTGGTCCCCACCTCTATAATTTCAAAATAGTGGTTGCAAAAGAAAAATAAAATGTTAATTATTTTATTTTTCTTATTCCAGGAAGAAATGAAAAACTATATTCTACCCTCAACCTAATGTGGTTGAGGTAAATGTCTTCCAAATAGAATATCATCACTTCAAGTTGAACTGTTTTCTCAGATTTCAATTCTGAGCACTAGTAAAAAAGATAAATAAACCCACTTGCACGATTACTGAACGTACTTAAAACATTGATCAGAAATTCAGTTCTGGCAAACCGGGCCTCAAAATCACATGCCTTCACTGTTCATGGACTCGTAATATTCCCATATTATAAATAAAATTACATGAAATTACTATTTATTTTCATTCTCTCCACTTCAAGAATTTGCATCCCCATAAGTCACAACTCAAACTAAGGTAACATGTTGGGGTACTGAGCACGTATCTGTGTCTTCCACTTCCATGTGATCTCATGGAGGTTACCATGTTGTCAATGTACATGCCCCAAATGTATTTATCGGCCACAAAGGACTCTAACCTGTCGATCCTCAATCACCACTAGAACCTCTGTTAACATCACCCCATCGTCGATGTCCAGTTCCCCCCAGTCAATGATGTGTGAAGGGTCATGCACTTTTCTGCTCAGTTGGGATACATGGAAAACGTCATTCCCTCGGTTCAACAGAGGTGGAATAGATATGCTCTATACCACCTCTCCAACTCTGCTAAGGACCTGAAGGGTCCGTTGAACCTCATAGATAACTTGTCACCCCGACCAATCTTCGCAAACCTCGTCAGGGTGAGACACGTAGGAATACGTGGTCACCATCCTCGAACACCAGAGGTATCCATCTCATATTGGAATAAGACTTCATCCAACACAGTGCATTCTCCATTTTATCGTGGACAATCAGCACCTTCTCTATGGTAGCATGTACCATCTCTGGTCCCAAGAGTGCTGACTCTCATAGGTCAGTCCAACACATAGTTGATCTGCTAGGTCGGTCATACCGAGCCTTTAATTGTTCCTTCCCAATGGTAAAGTGATAGATTTTGTTGAAAGAAAACTCCACCAACGGCATTTGACCCCCCTAGATGCGATCGAAGTGGAGGACACAAGCACACAACATGTTTTTGAGGGTCTGAATAGTCTGCTCAGTATTACCATCTGTTTGAGGATGGCAGGCAGTGCTCAAATGAAGCTACCTCCCAAAATCCTCCTACAATTCCCTCCATATTTGGGAATTAAAATTTAGATCAATATCATAGACAATAATTGAGGGTACTCCATGTAGTCGTACAATCTACTACATGTAGAGGCATCCCAATCTCTCTACAGAACCTTGCTCTATGATCAGTAGGAAGTGGGCCGACATGGTGAGTAGATCGATGATCACCCATATAGAATCATGACATCAGGATGAATTTAAAAGTCCGGTCACTAAGTCCATAGAAATCCCATCCCACTTGCACTCTGGAACCTTTAAATGCTGATGCAATCCTACTGGTACATGATACTCCACCTTAACTTGCTGACAAGCGATGCACTGAGATACAAACACTGCTACAACATTCCTCTTTCCTGACCACCAATACTGTTGTTGGAGGTCCTGGTACATATTCACCTCTCTAAGATGTACCGCTAGAGGGGATGTGTGGAACTCCATAATCAATTCCTCATGAAATGTCACTGGTAACATGGTATGTCCATTGAAGATGATGAAGTGCTCCCCATGCTACACATCCCTTAATTGCAGAAGAACTGGGGCAGTGACTTAATGAGATTGAAGAAAAGATACCTCATCTCATTCCACATACGATATCTGTAAAGTGGAAAGCTTCTTCATTATCTCACTAAGTAGTTATATAATAGACCTCATGCTGAGTGCTTCTGATCCAATGTTCCACTTCCCTAGAGTATAGACTAAATCGAAATCATAGTCCTGGAGGAACTCGAGCCAACGTCACTGTGTCAGGATCATGTCCTTCTGAAAGAAGATGTGGATGAGACTCTTGTGATCATAGTAGACTGAAGAATGTTCACCCATCATGTAATTTCACCACATCATCATGGAGAAGACCAATACTATTATCTATAGGTCATGGGTAGCATTTTTATGCCCATTCTATCTTAGTTGTCGAGATCCATACGAGATAACTGCTCACTCCTACATCCAGACACATATGAATCTGTTGCCTGATGCGTCGCAGTAGACTATATACCCAACACCCTATTCATGAATCCCCCAGATGGGGAACTTGTCAGTCAATTCCTCAAATCATGAAAACTTCACCTACATCTCTCTGACCACATGAACAGTTTTCCCTACTTTGTTAATTCTAGTAATGGTACTGAAACTCTATATAAATCTGTCACAAACCTCTGGTAGTATCCGGCCAAACTGAGGAATCTTCGTACCTTCGTCAGAGTCCTGGGTGGCTTGCAAGCATGTACCACCTCAATCATTGCTGCATCCACCGCAACTATAGCCTTCGAGATGTCATGTCCACGAAAGTGATCCTCTTGGATCTAGAATTGGAACTTCGTGAGCTTTCCATAAATCTAGTGCTCTAGCGGTGTGTCCAAAACTATCTTCAAATGATTATCATGATCATCCTTAGTAGGTGAGTAGATCAAAATTTAGTTGATGAAGTATACTACAAAGAGATCAAGGTATGGCTGGAAGATCTTGATCACGAGTCCCATGAACAATGCTGGATCATTGGTCATGCAGAATGGTTGGACAAAAAACTCATAAGGGTCATTATGATATTGGAAAGACATCTTCTGCATATCCTTGTCATGTACTCTGAGCTGGTGATAGTCAGATCTATGGTCTATCTTTGAGAACCACCATGATCCCTTCAGCTGATCAAAGAGGTCCTCAATCATCATGAGTGGGTACGTATTCTTCACGATCGTATGGTTTACATGACGATAGTAAAAAAATAGACTCAAGCTCCCATATGCCGTCTTTTCCAACAAAATCGAGGTTGCCCACGGAGAAACACTGGGCTAGATAAACCCCTTCCCATGTAAGTCCTCCAGTTGTAATCGCAGCTCACAAATCATCGCGGGAGCCATCCAATATGATGGTGTAGATATCAATGTCGTCCTTATGTACAGGTAAATGTTAAATACCACCAATATGCGAGTAGGTAGACCCGAAACATCATTAGGTAAGGAATCTATGTACTAGTCCACCAATATAGGATAACTCGGACTCTCCACATCAACCACATCAAGGGTAAGGCTAGCCAACTTATGAGTGATCGGTTGCACTCTCCTCTGGGTATGTTCATCTTGTGTGGAAAAGGCTCCCACCTATCCATTGAAGATAAACCTAGTCCCATCAGTACAGAAACACCCCACTTTGAACCTAATATAGTAATTCTTGAGCATAAACTATAGATAACATGTCCATACCCCTGATTACGTCTTAAGGCCTTGACGCCGCTACTAAGAGATCTCAGCCGAAGCTCTCGACTCCTAGAGTACGCTCACACTACCGGCACTAGTCTGTAATCATCGAATATACTCCTGTAGGAATCTCTATCCATAAGGATCGAGCCAACAGCTCTGTCAGAATCACCGAGCCCCGAATAAGGGTATTGGAAATAAAAGAATGACGGTCACTTATGTCTAAAATACTACAACTATGGTGAAGTAGATCCATATTTTACCTTGAATCATCTTCAGAGAACCGTTATCATAGTAACATGTTTCCTAGAGATGATCTCTCCCCTTTCCACCTTCTCTTTATGGTCGGGGTGGATCACCTGGTGGTGGTGGCGGTAACACATCAAATCGTCGCCCACTGCTAGCTGCACGACCTGCCACTCTACCATGTCTGCCTGCTCTATACGGGCCTCCTCAGTCGAACCACTGTCTCTTACAAGGTGGTCCTTATACCGTCTTTTGATCATCCATATGGCAGGTCATGCATTCATGAGCCATGTGACCATGCCCTCCGCATCAGTAACATTTATTGCTCATCGATTGACTAGCTCTCTCCAGTGTCCCCACACAAATGACCTTGAATCCTGCAGTCGTCCACCTATAGTTCTGTTCCTCTTAGAACTTTATGACATATGTCTGCTGCCATCTCAAGAAGTCTCCTCTTTGTGAGAGTTGGTGGTGTGTCCCACTACGGGTGCCTGATCAACAAGGAAACTCTCCACTAAGAGGGCTCGCTCTAACACACCCACCTACGTCGGTATACTGAGATAATTCATCGATGCCTTGACCTCCTGCCTGAGTTTATGCTCAAAAGTTTGGGCCCTGAAGAATGGGCCCCGAACCATACCATAAGTGTCATGTGAGAGTTTGGTGATCCTCGGTGACTACTGAGCCATAGACATGTTTCCATGCAGTAGATGATGAATCTCTTGTATGTGCACTCTGTGAAGAATCACTCGCACAAACTCTTTCCATGACAGGATCTCAAATTCTGTTAGAGAAGTGTCACATCATTATGATCCTAGAGCATCGAGATCCACCACAAATATGCTGCTACCTGTAGAATAATGGAACCAAGGAACACCATGATATCAGTTGGTGTCCCTACCAGTCGGAAGACTCTCACCATGGCCTCCGACAAATCCTTATCTGCATGTGGGTCAATCTCACCCCTGAACCTGGGTGGCCTAAGATGATGTAACTCATGAAATGAGATCATGTAGCGTGTACTCTTCGTTGTTGGGGAAGCTGGCATCATTGGTCCAATGAGTAATGGTACTATTGTTTCCCCCGTTGGGGCCCCTAATGATAAAGGAACCTGCACCGAGGCCTCACCAACTGGTAGGCTATCATCGAATACTATTCACTGAACCCTTGTTGGATGTCAGCATGAAGGCATCCTAAAATGAATAAGTTGTGCCATGGTTCATATGTTATACCTAGTGAGCAGAATCAAAGAGATCACAATGAAAAACTTTTTAAAACACACACGCAATTTTTGTTTTCTTGAACTGAGTCAGAGATGAGAAGTCCGGGACCATGTGTATGGATACGCCGACCACTGTACCAAACATGGAATCCCAAAAATGATAAACACATTCAATAAACTTAACTCCTTTGAAATTATAATGATTAGTTTCCAATTTTCTCCGTTTGATCTGTCTCCTCTTATAACAATTTGTCAAGACCCGTCCCTTGGGGCCCCGACCCTGACTACCCCAAGCCCTCCTCTCATAGGCCAAGGCCTGGCGACTATCACTGAAAGGTGTATTCCCTAAAACTGAGAAGGCATTGTCTTTATATCCTATAACACAAACTACCATGCACACAACAAGATATGAACACAAATAAACTATATAGTAAAAATAGTCTGTATAGTAGGTAAAAAGGGGACATGATAAAAGGTCAACTAGAAAGTACAAGAATACTGGAAAGCACCAGTAAACTAAAACAGCTCATATGAACACCTACCAAGGACCCTATCTAAAAGGTTGGTACAGCTCTCAAACGGTCATCTCTATGGTATTCCTCGTCTATGGACCACAATTGTGCTACCTCTAGTCCTAGTACCCTCGTCTTCAGTCAGCGTTGTCTATCTTCTGCACCAAAAACAACAAGGTGCAGTCATAGCCAATGTAGGGGTGTGTATAAAGATACTCTGTAGGGACCCAAAGAACCTAAAAGGTCTCACAAAATCCACACATGATAAACCAAAATTCATGGAAATAACTGACAACCCAACTTAGGTATATTCCCATACATATACCTAAGTTATCAAGTATACCCATCTTATTCATGTGGAAACACAAGGTCTAACTCAATAGCCCAATGCTCAACTGTTCCAAAAAAGAAGGAATACCATGAAGGTAACACAAAAATGGTAAGTAAAAAAATTATAACGCCACACATATGAATACAATAATGTTATCACCATGAAGGTAAGTTCCATAAAGGTATTCCATAGAGAGGATTACCACAAAGTTATCACCACGAAGATAAGTACAACAAAGATACGACGCACAGAAGATTACCTCACAGGTAAAGACTCATCTTACACCAGGTATTACATAGGTACGTTAGAAAAGATGATTAGATGTAACTAATCAATCATTTTACTCTGTTAAGAGGTAAACCCACGCAGGATCCTAAATTATCAGACCCGTGTATGATCCAAGAGTAGTCCCACTTCAATTTCCTAGAGCGGATCCAAGTGAAACTCTCGAACATAGACCCACATAGCATCCCAAAGCACATACCCACATATGATCACAATGCACAGA
Source organism: Viscum album (assembly GCA_963277665.1). Classification (NCBI taxonomy): domain Eukaryota; kingdom Viridiplantae; phylum Streptophyta; class Magnoliopsida; order Santalales; family Viscaceae; genus Viscum; species Viscum album. The sequence goes on along the minus strand of OY728147.1, from coordinate 557,783,802 downwards.
CCCACATAGGATCCCAATGCACTGACCCACATAGGATCCCAAGTCAGAGACCCACATAGGATCACATTTTCATGTTGCGGCTAGCTAGAGGGTTCCTGCACTATGCTCTCTTGATTACAGAAGAATCCACTACTCATGCCACATGTCGATACTCTAACATCCACTAAGACCTATGAAGAAGTATCCCAAAGTACCTACATCTAATAGGGGTCTCAACTCAATAGATGGTGCATCAATCAGACGTCTGGTCTGTATGCTATTGTCCTTTTAGTACCGAGGTCCTGGTTGGATTCTTGTTCGAACCATCCCGGCCATACACCAACATTATCCAAAACACATGTAGGTTATACCAAAAGTATCTTCTCGATCTATGGAATCTGGTGCAGCAGACGGTTTGTCAAACAGATTCCCTAAGCTAACGATGTGGCTGAAAGAGCGGAATTGGTCGAAGTTGGTATGGAGTCCAACCTAGTCTGGGCCGAACAGAACCGTCCCGGTTCAGGCCCTGAGTCCAACCCAGGACACTGGGTCGGGCCCGGCCTACTGGGCAGCCTACGACGGGCATCCCACTATGTCAAAAACCAAATATGGTAGCCACCGATCTTAGCCCCAAATAACACGACCCCAATAGTTTACTTGAAAATCCTTTCTTACCATGTGTATCAACCGGGTCTCGGTGATAGAAAAAACACCCCGCCTTAACAATGACGTCAGGTCCTGGACTACCAAGTACCGCCTGTTGCCCTGCAGACATGTGGGTCCCATCCTAGGGTCCACCCACATGCCAGAATGGGTCATCTGACTAATGATTGTCCCCATAGGCCAACACATGTCATTTCCAGTGTTCTTTGTCATCACTCACACACACCTTGTAAAACATCCCTCAAGGTCACTCATCCGGATCACTACATGAGAACAAGAATGCTTATCTGTGGAGTTCAAATCGGTCATACTCTCGAAAAGGATGTTTCTCCTTTTTGACATGGGTCATATAAATTTAGTCATTTAACCCTATATCCTTTGATGATTTTAAAATCACCCCCCCCCCCCCCCGCCTTTTTAGAACAACACCCTCATTGTTGGCCCTACAACTCAACCCAGGCAGTGCTCCACACATAAGGCTTTGTTCATCCATTGATACCAAATGTACCAACTGGGTCTTATTGACATCAAAAACACCCCACCTTTATTTGGATGTCAGTTCATGGCCTACGAGGTACCACCAATTGCCCCGCAGACACATGGTCCCCGCCCTGGGGCCCACCCACGTGCCCGAAAGGGCCATCTGACTTATGATAGTCCCTACATTCCAACTCATGTCCTTTCCAGTGTGTTTTTTCCTCACTCAAACACACCCTATGTAACTTTCTAGTTGGTCAACCTTCCTGACCACTACTCCACACGGGCCAACACATGTCCTTTCCGATGTGCTTTGTGCTGCACACACACACCCTGGGTAACGTCCCAGAAGGTCACCCATCCTGACCACTACTCCAGGTCAAACACACTTAACTATGGAGTTCTAATCAGGTAGGCTCCAGAAAAGAAAGGTTCACCTTGTGGACATGAGTCATATCATTTGGTCATTTACCCCTTTATCATTTTGGGGTGTTCCAATCACCCCCCCCCCCCATTAGAGCACAACATCCTCATTGTGGGCCCTACATCTCAGCCCATGTAGTGCACTGCACTTAAGGCTGGTTACCACATCTGATACCAAATTCCATCAGTTATGGGTAGTGTTCCTGATCACCAAACCTCATGACATGATTTAAGTCACCTGGAGAATTTTGGAGTTATCTAGTTCCTTTGGTTTTCTTCGTTTGATGATGATTAGAGGAAATGAAAAGAGAGTTGGATTAATGGTCTATGTGAGCTCACAAGGCCTGTCAAGCCATGTGGAGTCGTGGATATTCCCAAGAACGCTCTTTGTGGTAGTGAAGAGATTTGAATATGGCCACCAACAATATGTCCATGTCATGCACTGAAACTAGTTTCCACTCACATTTTCTTGTGTTCTTTAGTTTTGAAATCTTGGAACATCGGTTTTAAAGTGACTTGTTTTTAAGAAGTGTAATGTTTTAGTGAAATTATTTTCAAATAATGATTGAATGGTTTGATTTATGAAATGGTGGAACTGAATTTTTAGATTTATTTTAAAATGTAAAATGGTGTGCTTACACCTCTTTTGAAAGCTGAAACTATTCTGAAGTTGGTTATGAAAAAGTGTTTCCAATATAGTTTTCTAAACAATCAAAGGGTGTTTTAATGGGATGAGACGATATGAAATTGATGTGAATAACTTTAATGTCAGTTATTTTCTAAGGGGTTGTGTTTTTCTTAAATGTTTAGTAAGATTTGAATTAGGATTTTGATCTCTTGGTTAGAGGTTTTGAGAAAGAGGATGTGTTGGTTGACCGTTTTGGTTTTGAAAAGTGGAAAGAAACTTTGTTTCAACCTTTGGTATATCAATGAGAGACCACATGAATGGGGTTATATGGGATGCTAGATGGTTGATGGGACAACATTATGAATGTTGGGATGGATGTGAGGAGGGTGCCATGTGTGGCACAAAAACATGCATCTGTGAGGCCCATGGGGTACCATTGGTGGATACTCTTACCGCTGAACTGTTAGTTTTCAAAGAAATGGGTTTAATGAAAAATATGATGTCTTGATGAATTGTTTTTGATGTTGTGAATTATGTTTATTTGAAAATTTTGATGTTGTTGGATGTTTTGAGTCAAAGAACCCCTAATGTTTGAACTGTGTTTTGGGTTTGGGTTTGGTTGGTAGGCTGTGTTGTAGGGACGGTTAGTGGTCTATTATAAAAATTGTTTTGGGACGCCTTTATGGTGGTTCCCATCAAGTTTTTAGATCCGGTTTTTGGTATATCATGACTAATGGACCATATTGGCGGGGTCATTGGGTTCAATCGTTGGATAAGGTATTCCCAATTAAGGGTTAGTTCTTAAATCAAGTGCAACCTAGATTTTTTCTCCATTTCAAGACCCTCCAGTTGATTAATATAAGGAATATTTTTTTATATTGAGTCTACACCCATTCCTTTCAAGGTTTTGTGTATCCTATTGTAGCAGGAGAGTGATCATGGAAGGTTTAAAGAGACCTTGGCTTCTTAAGTTTCCTAATTTGTGAAAGGTGGAAGTTGTCTGGGGTTGTTAGCATGGATGAGTATCTAGATTGTGTCTAAGAGGTCCTCTCTGTCATTCATAGTCTCTTCGAAGAAGGAGTTCATGTTAAACTACTGGTGTGGGAAATTTGGTCATGAGAGGATATTGTGGCAACTTTTTAGAATTGTGTGTTGTTTGGGGATGTTGTATAAGGTCCCTCTCCATGTATTGTATACATTAGTCACTATGGTCATGTTCGCTGACTCTTTGTGATGTCATGTGATCAATTTACCATAAAGGTGTAATTCATGCAATACTATGATGTCTATGTTATGTTTGGAGAATTAATCCCTAGGAAAAACGTCAAAATCATCCATTTTTTGAGTATGGTGTGTATAGGTGTTAATTACATCTATTTTTTCTCACCCTAAGAAACAAGGTGTGGTTTTTGTGCATCTTCTATGCCCTTTTTTAGTGAAATATTGTGTCAGTGTAAAGTGAGTTTGGAATGTGTTATGTCTTGGAAATATTATCTGGGTTGCAGTGTAGTTTTTAGTGGCACTGAAATAATAATTCTCAGTTAGGGGGATTCCAAGGACTAACTGTGAGGCCGAAGACTCTTTGATCATTTGAGTTTCAGCCATAGGTATCAGAGAGAAGCTGGCTTGTAGTTAGGGGAAATACCGGGGTCATATAAACCCTTATACAATTTCATATCTATAGTGTGAAAGATAGAAATATTTTAAACCTATGTTTTCATCATCATTCTTATATTGTTCTCGTTCGGTGGAAATAGGTGGAGGTCCATGTACCCATGTCATCACCTAATGTCATTCCATCCCCATTTGGATTCCAGTTAGTCATTGGAGAATGGTTGCAAATTTGGGTCGATATTTTGAGCACAAATTTCGTGCACGATTAGTAGTGATAGTGTGCCAGGAAGCCATGTAGAAAGAATGATCTTCATAGTTACTGCACAGTTTCCAATACAATGTGGACTAACCATGCACCCTTCCAAAATAATTTAATTTTTTTTTGAGTCATTCTATGTAGGCCCATGCTAGTCGGTTACGATGGTTGGTTGTTATGGTGGGGAGACCCACTATGAATCTCATGTATTTTCCTTCATAAATTTTGAATGGAAGTATAAACATTGTCCTAGGGAGTCTGTTCAGGCCTCCCCTATTAGTGTCATGATTCTCTCTCAGAAAAATATAGGTCGTCTCTTCTGGTGGGGAGCCTATTTGTGTCCCTTTGCACAAATAACTCAAATTTATCCATGGTCTTGGAGTGGTGGAAGGTAGTATCATTCAGAAATATCTATCTACCAACATATTATTTCTGTAGACAATGGTATTGGAGAGCCCCCAATGGTTTAGTTTAATTAAGGTAAGAGTAACCTTGTTTGAAGTTGTTTTTCATTTAAGTGAATTGCTTGAGTCTTATATAGATAAGTGCTTGAAGAGTTTTCTATTGGGATAAATTAAGAATGTGATTTATCATTATAGTAAAGTGGTGTATGATTTTTTTTTGAGAGTAATCCTTCCTTTATTGATCACTGGAGGTGTTTTGGGATTTGGGGGTGAAGCTTGGCAGAGAAGTACATCTTGGTTTATCGGTTGGGTTGGGTTTTTGTATTTGGACTTATCGTGGCATTCCTGGGACAGAAAGATTTAATTTTTGGGAGAATACTCTTATAAATGAATTATTTAAAATTTAACTTTCATTTCATTTCCATTCATGCTTTGTTTTGGGGGTTTCCCAAGTTTTATGGAGGAATGGGTGAGTTTTCACGAATTGGGCCAAACAGTGAGCCGAATTCCAGATTTAAAAACAAATACTGATTCCTTTGTAAATCCTTCATTTTTCCATATTTGTAATCCATTCCAATTCCTAATTGGCATAATATAACCTATAAAAACCAAAAATAATAATTTAGAAAATTTAGAAATCTATTATCATGGTGGATTTGAGTTTTTATTTAATGGATTGGGCCTGCCCGAAAGCCAATTTCCTGCATTAAAAATATTTTTTATTTTTTTTGTAACTCATTCAATTTTTATGTTTGTTCGGTGATTACAACTGTACCCAATGAAAAATTACATAAGTAATTCCCCCATTCTCTCCTCCCCCAATTTGGAAATCAATAGAATCACAAAATTGGGAGAAACGTCTCTAGATTTCACTAATCGCCCAAATTTGGAGAGATAAATAGATCATTTCATTACTCCCTCTATTTTTACTCTTTTCCCACATTAATGTTCCTAAATGATCTTATAATCCTTATTTCAACCTCCCTTATATATTTATCTATTTTAAAATTCAAGTACTAGTGCATTTTGGTTCATTTTCATCAAGATTGTTTGGCGTAAGTGTTTCTATCTTCAATTCCATTCGTCTCCTTAGGGTTTCCTCCGTCATTAATTATTTTATAGAATGTCCAGAAGTAAGAGATGAAAACTAGGGTTTGATTTGGTGTATTATTGATCATATATTCTGATCTAGGTATGGATTTATCTTCCTTGAGGTGTGGCGGTGGTGCGGTTGATGTTTCACACCATGTTTTGATATATTTGACACTTTCGGTAGGTGGTTCCATGTGTAAAAAATTATTGACAAGTTATCATTCAGTATTTATTAATTTCTATTATTCCCCATATATTAGGTGTTGTGCGAAAACTATTTACTATTGATTTGGTTTATTGTTTAATTTTATAGTTGTTTTTTACCTTGAAATTAGTTGTTTTCATGTGAAACTCATGAGGTATTATTTGGGTATATTTTATAACTTATGGAATTGGTTTACTAAATATTGTTTGACGTACCAATTATGGTCTGGTAATATATTAGTGTCAAGTGGGCCTAAAAAGAGTGTTTTTTAATTGGTTTGATGTGTAAAACATTTTTATACTTCATGATAACATTTTATAAAAATTTGTGTTTTCATTTTTATCTTTTGTGGTATTACTCAAGGTGACTTTATAAAACATGAAAGTGGTTTTATAAATGTCTCTAGGGCTTCCAATTCTGTTTTGTGTAGGAATTTGTATGGTTTTGGTCTTAAATGACGGGTTTGAAATGTGTTTCGTGTGAAAGACATAGTTACACAACATGGTTTCTTTTTATGAGAGTTGAAAATGTTATAGTGGGTTAAACCAAGTATGAACATATGGAACATGTACCTTTTGGTGTGTGTGTTCACCTAATATGGGTTTTAGAAAGGTTATTTGATGTTTTAAGATTTCAAATATTTGTAGAATGTTTTGTTAATTTCTGAAATGTCTTATTAAATTTTGATGTTGGGGAAAAACTTGTTTTTGGGTTGTTTCGTGAATGTTTGGTGATAAAATGATTTTGAAGGTAAAAGGGTAATATGTGGCATGTGTGTTTGGGAAGTTATGTGATTTTTATGGCCTTGTAAATTTTTTATAAATTTTTTTATTAAATTTGTGGAAGTGTTAATGAAATGTGAATGTGTTGTGGACTATTTTGGTATGAGTTGAATTTTAAAATCAATTTGAATGAAATGTGGACTTTTGTGACCTGTGTCGTATACATGTGGGCTACTTAGTGAATTTTTTACGTGGATATGATATTTCCATTTGAAAATTATATTTCATGACTTGTTGAACTTGTTTGGGTACAAAGGGAAAACCCGGGTATCGAGGTGGGTGGATGTGTACTTGTATGCTAGTGAATCTGTGGGGTTTGGCCTCAGTTTCATTTAGAAAAATTGACACTCACAATTCTAAATAAAATATGATGATGATGATTGGGGACCACTTGGTTATGGGTGTGTTCCATACTAGTGGCTCATGCATGAGAACAAATATTTGTGATGGTTACTCTCACTGAGATACGAGGTATCTGGGACCCACAACGAGCTTGTGCCTAGACGTTATTTCATTTTTTCTTGCGCTCATTAGTTACTTTATGCATACCATCGGCATACGGTATGGTTGGATGGAAAATTAAGTAGTTTTTACAATATTTTTAAAAATTTTCATTCGTAATGATATCGATCTTGAAAACTGTTTTAATTTTTATGTTTCATATTTTAGAAATTGTAACTAGTATTTACTGTTTATGAAAACGTGCATGATTTGTGTCTTTGAATGTTTATCACATGGAATCTCCTTATGGTTGTATCCTACTGGGAATTGTGTTACACCCCAGGTAAATAAAGAATATTAAATTTTCACATTTATCCATTTTTTTGAATAATATATTAATATTACTTTAAAGGGGACGCTATTCGCGATGGCGTACCCAATACGCAACAACGAGTTTCTTGGGAATCTTACGTTGCACTCTAATAATAAAATAATATTATTTTAAATGGTGGTTAACACCAAGCCGTTGTAATGGCGGGAATGAACATAACTAACTACAGAATGATTATATATGTTTGTCAAATATTTTTACTCTTTACAATAAATGTTATAGGATTAAAAATGAGAATGAATCCAATTTTAAGCGTAAACATTCTAATATTCTTTAAAAGGTCGATTAACTGCCTTTTAATGGAGAACCTTTTTTAAATCCTATTTTTGAAAATTTTATGTGTTATATTTGACAAAATAAAATTCTTCTTTTGAATCGGGACATCAAAAATTACATTGTGTAAATTTTGGGTATTTTTCCGATAAAGATCATTTTTTAATGAATAGTAAAAATTGTTGTATTTTAATTCAAAACCACTTTTTAATCTAATATAATTATATTATTATATTATCTTTTTAATTGGTTTTAAAGTTAATTTAGAATATATTTTTACCATTTAATCCAATAGTGGTCTTTGAAATTAATTTCACTTTGAAATTGGACTTAAACTAGTGTCAATCTTTTGATATATTTTGTTTCATAAAAACACGCTATTTGTCATGACAACGGAAATTAATTATTAAATTAATTAATTTAACATATACTATTTGAATTTTGTTAAATATACAACATTTTTGAATTCATAATATCAAATATTTCTTAGGGTGAAGTTTTGGTATTATTCTGAAAACGTCAATTTTTTATGAATAGTGAAACCACTAAGTGGTACTTAAAAAACTGATCTTTCATTTAAATGAAACATTAACACTTTTGTGTTTTGAATATAAAAAATCCGACATAAATGGTTGTCATTAGGAAGTAAAATGTGGTTCAATGGGATTAAAATAACTTTTTGCTGAATAGTAACTTTTCTGTTTTTAATCGCGATTAGAGGTAATTAGTGTAATTTAAGGTAAAAAAATTGTTTTAATAATATTAAATGAACTTGAAACATGTCCTACCCAAATTGGATGTATCATGGAAGACCATAAAAATACATGGGTCAACTTGGGGAACCCATGGAGCCACTTTGGTTGGAAAATGACATAAATACCTTTTTATTTAAAGTTAAAATTAAAATGTCACAAACATGAGATGTTTTACTAAAACAATATTTAAATGGGGTTATACAAGTAATATTTTTTACTATATATATTAATTAGAAAGATAAAAAGTGTTCCTACATCATGATATTTTTTTTATAATTTTTAGACATTATATATATTAAATTATTTATGACATCATGATGATGCAGCAATTACCTCCTTAATAAGGGATTTAAATAAAAAGAAAAGATAATGCTAAAACTATAAAATAAGCTCGTCACAAACCTATTGTATGGGTGTTTATCGAACCCTTACCGCCTTATCCTTGAAATAAATCAATGTAGGACCTTTAAAATCAGAAACTCATTTGAAAACAAAGTAACATTTTGTAACTTTACAAGAGTTCCCCTCCTCTAATATTATAGAAGGCCCCCACCTCTACCACCTTACACACACCTCTCAAGACATTGGCTCGGCCAATCCCGGCCCATTTCATCTATCCACATCCATCTCTTCATCATTGAAGCCTCACTTTGGGAAGAATACTTTCCAAGGAAGCCATCGAGCTCAAATCAACGGAAGTTACCTGATTTTAAGGCAATGTCTTAACTTGTGTTCTTTTGTTTTATTTTGCTTCTCCAACCCCCTAAACTCTTTTTATTATTTTATTTTGTAACAACAACAGTATATTAAATATACTAGGATGCTTTTATGTGATGTATTCGAGCTAAACATACACACACCTTCGTCTAATGGTTAAAGAACATACTGTTTATGTGGATGACGAATTACTGCCTCCCGAAACGATGATTATTCAATATTCTTTTAACAACTTAAAAGGTGGCCATTAAGATGTCACTATATTTATATATGATATATAATCTTTTTATGTTTTCCATAGGCTTCTGTATTTCCCTTTTATGGCATACCTTTATGGTTTACATTATTGGTAAACGTGATATCTTCATTTTAGGAAGTGCGGACTACTGCCCCCTCAAAGTGATTTGATTCGTTAATGCCATATGTGGGACATATATAGGATGGAATTAATGTTATTACATATTTTATACTACTATAATTATAATATACCTTTATATAATTATTATTTCATTCCATTAAATACAAAAATAAATAAATGAAAGTAGCTTTCATGTGTACGTACGGCTTACCGTCTCCATGAACGGTACATTTCATTTCTTATCTCCAAATGTTATGAACTATTATAAGTACATATATATAATGGATATATATGTAATATATTAAATCTAAATTATGGATATCATTCTATAATTATAATATATATATCACTCATTTTGTTTTAATTCCATTAATATGACAAAAAATGAAAGTAGCGTTCATGCGTACGTACGACCTACAGTCTCCATGAACGGTGCTTTTAATTTTTTATCTCCAAATGCTATGGAATAGTATAAAATGAATATATACTGGATATATATGATATTTAAAAAATAAATACTATTATGGAGATGATTTACCTATAACTACATGGAAAAATATTTTCCAACAAGTTCAATTTGTACTCATGTACTGAACATCGACAAAAATGTCTGATATGAACTCAGTTTATTAACCAATTATTATAACATTATAATATGTGATATGAACTGAATAATAATATTTAAAGGAGGTCCTTAAGGAATTATAAATTGACAAAATTCTATTATTCAGGAGAATAAAGAACGATCGAGTCATGTCGGACACGAGGTAAGGGATCCGACCCCCCTCTTTCTTTTAAAGTACACTCTTTTACGTCATTACTTTTAAGCTCATATTTCTTATGATTGGGATGTTATTTTATATTAATATTAATGTACTTTTTATGTTCATATGATGAGATACCCTATTTTCTCTCATCAATCCATTTTGGAAGTTTTGATTGGCGCCGTTAGGCTGCCGAATTTTCGTAAGGGATCCAACCTCTTTCTTACTTTTTAAGTACTCTCTTTTATGTCATATCTTTTAATATCATCTTTCTTATGTTAGGGAGATGTTATTTTATATTCCTCTTACTGTACATTTTATTTTAATATGGTGAGAGACCCTATTTGATCTCATCAATCCATTTTTGGAAGTTTTAAGTGGCACTGTTAGGCTGCCGGGTTTTCGTAAGGGATTTTTCATCTCGCTTTTATTCCCATGAGATTCATGCTACATTTTCCAATATTTCATTTTGAGTGGTGTATTTACTATCCATTATTATACTCTTTGGGTAACATACTTTAGTTTATGATTATTTACATCAATGTTATATAGTCCTTCTTTCATGGGGTGTACGTTTCGAAAGTTACCTAAATCGGTAAGGGAACCTTTCACCCTCCTCTTTTTAAAAGACTTATTTTGTTATGTCTTTTAATTTTCATCTTATTATGTGGGTATATGTTATTATATATCCTTATTTACATAAATTTTATGTCCATGTGATGAGATACCCTTTATCTCTCTCATCAACTATTTTTAAAAAATTTGATGTGACGTCGTTAGGCTGTCAAGGGAACTTCTAAACCCAATTTCGATTTCTTTGGATTCAACATGTAGTTATTGAATATTTCATCCTTTGAATATGTTTGAATGACCTTTTATTGTTTTATACATAATATCCTTATATATTGGGTGTATTTATATTTTTCACACATAATTATGAGATTGATTTATCTTTAATTTAAGGATACCTTCTTTACACGGGATTTCATCTCATTTTACATTTCTACTGATACTTCATTGTTGTTATGCACCAATTCACTCTTATATGGTGTATATACTTTCCTTTGGAATATTATATGATGAATTAATTTATTCTCATGATATTATAAATTTATGATTAAATGTTATTCCTCAATTATTGTATTCAAGTGTCTCTCATTTTGTTAAAAACCCTTTAACTAAAATATGGTTTTAAATGTTTTAATGATTTAATCTTATAAATATTTCTCATTTATATCCATGATTTTAAAATGGTTTTAAGTATTTATTTATATGAATATTAATGGTTTAAAATGTTAAAACATTCAAAGTGGTTTGAGACACTTTCATTCAAAGGTATCTTTGTAAAATGTTTTAAATGGTTTCAAAAATGGTTTTTAGAATGGATTTATTATTTCAAAATATTAAAATGTTATATTGTTATTTCAATATGGGAATGTTATATTTCCTTTATTCTTAAGTTATGTGCTATGATTATGTAATGGTTCTTGGGCATTGTTTATGAAAACGGGTGGTTCCGTGATAAACTAAGGGCGGGTGAGCCCGATATAGCTCTCCAATGCATTGGGTAACGTGAAGGGGTTAAATGTTAAGGTTTCTCAGAAGAGATTTAGGGAATATACTGTGATTGGTATTCCAAATGTAACCAAGAGGTTTACTCCCTATGTAAGATTGTTATGAATGCCTCAAGTTACCTTTATGTCTTATTATTTTTATGATTTATTCATGATTTTATGAGTTATGTTAAAGTGCTTATGCATTATGGGTAAAGTATGATTTCATTCTTATGTATATATGTAATCATGTTTCCTTTCCATACTTTTTATAACCCTTACTGATATTTTTATGCTCATCCCATGTTTTTGAAATGTTTTCACATGTCAGGGGATTGGTACATTATATGATGATTGTGTCATGGAAGTGTCAAGAAAGAATCCATGTTTTATTTTAAATATTTTTCCGTTGATGGGAAAATGAATACTATATTTTATGTAACCACATTGTTTAAATGTGGAATGTAATGCAAGTTTTATGAACTAATTCTCTAAAACTCTAAACCTGAAAATATCATCAATGTTTAATCTTGTAATAACTCAAGATTAAGTAAGGTTTAAGTCTGGGCCTTATAGTTGTTATCAAATGTCGGTTTAGATAACTTTAGAGGTTAGGGTATTTTTTAAGCCCAAGTGACATTACCATAATGGTTAGGATTTCAGAAAGAGTCATAGTTTTTTGATAAAGTGAATGAGTAAGTATATCTTCCTCATTAGTACATGATGGTTTTGTTGATATTCATACAATGAAATTTATGTTTTTAGTGAATGGATGGATCTAGCAGGCACCAAAGTGACAATAGGTTTGAAGGAAACTGTTGTGGTTCCCTAATTAAGATACTGGATGAAATGGGCGATTGAATGAGGAAACTCATGGTTGTTCTAAACCAACTATCAAGGAGTCATGATCAACCACTTGAACCTTGGTATGTTCTATAATGCATCATGTACGAGATGACAAATCAATGTGGATGTTCAGGTAATAATTATAAAGGTAACCATTAGGGTTTATACGATCCTTACTTTTGAAGTAATTATGGGTTATTATATGTTATGATGGAAAATGAAAGGTATGAGATAAACTTGAGGTTAAAATATGTTATGATTATTATTGAAGATTTTATCTCTTTTTGGGGAATGTTTTATGAATTATTTAGTTTTGGAAAAAGGACAACACGCAGACCGTGTGACAACCCGTCACGTCGGACAAAGCTACGGGAATCGAACCCACAACCAAAGTGCGACTGGTATTTATCTCCTACCACTGGACTACGTGAATTCCCTGGTTAGTTTGACTAATTTTTTTTAGTTAGATGATTTTAGGAATCAAGAGTATGTTTATTTTGGGTTATCTATGGAAATTATTAACATATCATGGAGGATATGTGATTAGGTTAATTACTTTTCAATATGATAATTTAAGAGCAACTGATGTTATTTGGAGATAAAAGTTAATTTTTACCTTGGAAGTCTATGTGATTAAATCCTTCAAATATTTGGGTTTTAATATTAGTTTGGTTTACTTTGAATAATTTTATGGACTATTGTTTATCGAATGGTCTTCATTGAACTTTGGGTTTTTTTGGACAAATTTTGGAGATTAAGAATAGATTTTATTTTTATAAAGGATTACACTTTTGTGGATTCTATGACCTTATACTAAAAATTTTGGTTTTGGATTTTGTTTAAAGACATGGGATTTATATAGTTCTCTTTTGTGGATTAGGTGATTCTCATGAAGTTGATTATAGTACTCTTAATGCGAACAAGACTTCCTAAATACTCGTCTTTTGGAGAGAATATGAGTTTGATTGAGGATTCTAGTAAAAGTTGAAATTATATTTGACAAGGAAGTATGTTTCATTATGATTTAGTTAAGCTCAAAAATATATTCTTCAATGAAAAGTAACTTAAAACAAAAATGTTGTCTGTTAACTTTTCCTACTGGGGAATCAAATACCGTTTAACCCATCACAATTTTGTGATTTTCTTATGGTTAACTTTTTCCTATACATGTTTACTATCACTCTCCATCAGAACATGACCCTTCGTTTTCTCCTCCATAAATTTTTTTTCTTACATGTAATCCTAGTATGGGTTAACTCGGGTGACCTTTGTACTTCTCTTTCATTATTTTAAGGTGATTGTTTTACTGACTATTGTTCCGATGTGGGATTTTCAATGACGTTTGCAAGCCCAATTTTAAAATTGCGAGGACACTATTACCAAAAGGGGGGAAGGATGTAACACCCCAGGTAAATAAAGAATATGAAATTTTCACATTTATCCATTTTTTTGAATAAAATATTAATATTACTTTAAAGGGGACGCTATGCGCTATGGCGTACCCAATACGCAACAACGAGTTTCTTGAGAATCTTACGTTGCACTCTAATAATAAAATAATATTATTTTAAATGGTGGTTAACTCTTAGTCGTCGTAATGGCGGTAATGAACAGAAATAACTACAAAATGATTATATATGTTTGTTAAATATTTTTACTCTTTACAATAAATGTTAAAGGATTAAAAATGTGAATGAATCCAACTTTAAGGGTAAACATTCTAATATTCTTTAAAAAGTCGAGTAACCGCCTTTTTATGGAGAACCTCTTTTAAATCCACTTTTTGACAATTTTATGTATTATATTTGATAAAAATAAAATTTTTCTTTGGAATCGGGACATAAAAATTTACATTGTGTAAATTTTTGGTATTTTTCCGATAAAGTTCATTTTGTAATGAATTGTGAAAAATGTAGTATTTTAATTCAAAACCACTTTTTAATATAATATATTTATTTGATTATATTATATTTTTAATTGGTTTTAATGTTAAATTAGAATATATTTTTACCATTTAATCCAATAGTGGTCGTTGAAATTAATTTCACTTTGAAATTGGACTTAAACTAGTGTCAATCTTTTGATATATTTTGTTTCATAAAAACATGCTATTTGTCATGATAGCAGGAATTAATTATTAAATTAATTAATCTAACTTATACGATTTTAAATTTTTAAAATAGACATCATTTTTGAATTCGTAATATCAAATATAGCTTAGGGTGAAGTTTTGGTTTTATTCTGAAAAATTTCAATGTTTGATGAATAGTGAAACCACTATGTGGTACTTAAAAAACTGATCTTTCGTTTAAATGAATCTTTACCACTTATGTGTTTTTAATTTCAAAAATCAGACATACATGGTTGTCATTAGGATGTAAAATATGGTTCAATGTGAATAAAATAATTTTTTTGGTGAATAGTAACTTTTATGTTTTTAATCGCGATTAGAGGTAATTAGTGTAATTTAAGGTAAAAATAGTGTTTTAATAATATTAAATGAACATGACACATGTCCTACCCTCATTGGATGGTTCATGGCCGACCAAGAAATTCCATGGGTCAACCTGGGGACCCCATGGAGCCACTTTGGTTGGAAAATGTCATAAATACCTTTTTATTTAAAGTTAAAATTAAAATGTCACAAACATGAGCGTTTTACTAAAACAATTTTTAAATGGGGTTATAAAAGTCATATCTTTGACTATAAATATTCAATACAAAGATAAAAAGATTTACTACATCATGATATTTGTTTTATAATTTTTAGACATTAAATAAATTAAATTATTTATGACTTCATGATGATGTAGCAATTACCTCATTAATAAGGTATTTAAATAAAATGAAAATATTATTTTAAAACTACAACATAAACTTGTCACAAAACAATTGGATGGGTGGATTTAGAACCCTTACCACCTTATCCTCTAAATACATCAATTTTAGACCTTTAAAATCCGAATCTCATTTGAAAATAAAGTAACATTTTGTAACTTTACAAGAGTTCCCCTCCTCTCCTCTTATAAAAGGCTCCCAACTCTACCACATTACACACACCTCTAAAGCCTTTGGCTCGGAAAACCCCTTCCCATTTCATCTCTCCACATCGATCTATTCATAATTGAATCCTCAATTTGTACAGAATCCTTTCCAATGAATCCATTGAGCTCAAATCAAAGGAAGTTACCCGATTTAAAGGTAATGTCTTCCCTTGTGTTCTATTGTTTTATTTTGCTTCTCCAACCCCCTAAACTCATTTTATTCTTTTCTTTTGTAAAAAAACAATATCTTAAATATACTAGGATGATTTTATGTGAATTATTAGAGCTACACTTACACACAACTTCGTTTAATGGTTAAAGAACATACTGTTTCTGTGGATGGCGAATTACTGCCTCAGGAAACGATAATTGTTCAATATTCTATTAACAACTTCAAAGGCGGACATTAAGATGTCACTATATTTATATATGATATATAATATGTTTATGTTTTCCTTAAGCTTCTGTATTTTTCATTTATGGCATACTTTATGATTTCTATTATGGGTAAACATGATATCTTCATTTTAGGAAATGCGGACTACCGCCCCCTCAAAGTGATTTGATCCGTTAATGCCATATATGGGACATATAAAGGATGTAATTAATGGTATTACATATTTTATCCTGCTGGAATTATTATATACCTTTATATCATTATTATTTCATTCCATTAAATACCAAAAAAAAGAATGATATTAGCGTTCATGCGTACGTACGGCTTACCGTCTCCATGAACGATACATTTCATTTCTTATCTCCAAATGTTATGAACTATTATAAGTACATATTGATAATGGATATATATGTAATATATTACATCTAAAGGATGTATTTCATTCTGTAATTATAATATATATATATGTCTGATTTTTTTAATTCCATTAATATGACAAAAATGCAAGTAGCGTTCATGCGTACGTACGACCTACTATCTCCATGAACGGTGCTTTTAATTTTTTATCTCCAAATGCTATGGAATAGTATAAAATGAATATATACTGGATATATATGATATTTAAAACATAAATACTATTCTTTAGATGATGTACCTATAACTACATGGAAAATTCTTTTCCGAAAAGTTCAATTTTTACTCATGTACTGAACATCGACAAAAACGTCTGATATGAACTCACTTTATTAACCAATTATTATAAAATTATAATATGTGATATGAACTTAATAATAATATTTAATAGAGGTCCTTAACTAATTATAAATTGACCAAATTTTATTATTCAGGAGATTAAAGAACGATCGAGTCATGTCGGACACGAGGTAAGGGATCCGACCCCTCTCTTTCTTTTAAAGTACACTCTTTTATGTCATTCCTTTTAAGCTCATATTTATTATGATTGGGATGTTCTATTATATTAATCTTACTATAATTTTTATGTTAATATGATGATATACCCTATTTTATCTCATCAATTTATTTTGGATGTTTTGATTGGCGTCGTTCGGCTGCCGAATTTTTGTAAGGGATCCAACCTGTCTCTTTATTTTCATGTACCCTCTTTTATGTCATTTCTTTTAAGATCATCTTTATTATGCTTGGGAGATGGGTGGTTCCGTGATAAACTAAGGGCAGGTGAGCCCGATATAGCTCTCCAATGCATTGGGTAACGCGAAGGGGTTAAACATTAAGGTTTCATCAAAGAGATTTAGGGAATATACTGTGATGGGTATTCCAAACGTAACCAACAGGGTTACTCACTATGTAAGAATGTTATGAATGCCTCAAGTTACCTTTATGTATTATGATTTCTATGATTTATTCATGATTTTATGAGGTATATTATAGTGCATATTCATTATGGGTAAAGTATGATTTCATTCTTATGTATATATGTACTCATGTTTCCTTTCCATACCTTTTATAACCCTTACTGAGCTTTTTAAGCTCATCCCAATTTTTTGAAATGTTTCCACAGGTCAAGGGATTGGTACATGTTATGATGACAGTGTCAAGGAAGTTTCAAGAAAGAATCCATGTTTTATTTTAAATATGTTTCCGTTGATGAGAAAATGAATACTATCTTTTATGTAACAACTCTGAATAAATAAGGAATGTAATGCAAGTTTTATGATCTAATTCTCTGAAAGTCTAAACCTGAAAAGATCATCAATGTGTGAACTTGTAATAACTCAAGATTAAGTAAGGTTTAAGGATGGGGCACTATAAATTGTCTCACACACTAATTACACCCTAGGGTGTATGTATAATTGGTTTTATTTTTTCACAGGTTGGGTAAAGTTTTTAGTGCAAGTTGTTCAGGTTTCAAGCATGTCCTTTGTGGTGAAGTCTTGTGGGCATGGCTTAAGGGAGGTACCTATTTCCATGTGGAGGTTCTTGTTCTGTCCTTATTTGGTTTTTAAATTTGTTATGGTCATTTAACATAGTTTCAACTTATGTAATTCAGTTATGAATTTTTTTTAAAATGGTTTATTTGAAAAAAACCTATTTGTTTTATTGATTTGTTTTGTTGTTTAATGTTTATAAAATCAGGTTAATCATTCCCAATTCTCATTATATGACACCCGGGAACTTGTGACAGCCTGTGGGGATCAGGAAATCCCTTCGGTCCATGTCACAGGTTGGGTATGGAGCTGACTTTTGTGGCTACCAGATTTGGTTCGTGACTCGCTGGGCAGTCCGCTCGGCTAACGGCTGGCCAGATGGCCAACCCTTCTCTGCGGGGATCTCAACCACCATGCCATCACTTATAGCCGGCAGTGATCCAGCCCCCACCACTGCTAGAATGTCCTTATGCCTCAACACCAGCACGTCAGGAATCATAGATGCGCAACACCATTACCTTCACATAGTCGGTCGTGCGCTAGTCGCCTCCCTTGCTCCGCTGCGGGTGATGTGCCGTCACCTTTCTCCAGCAGTGCGGTTGCGCCGACACCGTCTTCACGGTCGACCGGAGTGATGACCACTGCTCCCAAGTCACACTGGTGCCAGTCATAAGCACAGGTAGTCGGTGACATTCCTATGGACTTCAGGTACGCCCGAGTGGACCGTTCATCATTCTATAGATTTCCAAACTTGCCTCAATACGTTGTCATTTATTTATAACCACCACGATCTAAAATGGTTGCGGGGAGGTCAGGCCCTGTACGTTTGGCCTGAACCCTCCACATTAGAATGGTAGCAAGCAGCTTATTCGTTCTCAAACAATGAATAATTTCATGAACATTAAAGGGGTATTCCAAATCAACTAATTGTACCTTGTCGTTCATTAGAGGTGTCGAGAGGAAGAAGATGAAGTTGTTAAAGAACATCAGTTTTTGTTACTTCCGCAAGGCGCTTCAGATCTGGGCTCAGGGTTAGTTCCTCATTAATCATTGGAGAATGTTCTTCGTTATAGAGAATGAGTTTCTACGAATTTATCACCAAGACCCTTTCCTAATAAAATATTCCATCCCAACAAAAAAATAAATATCCAACTTATTAAAAATAATTCAAACAATTAATTAATGTTGAAACATTTAAATAATTGTAGTTGGCTCAATTTATTAATTAGAGAGGTGAGAGGTTTTCCCCCATTAAGAGGTGTTTGGGTTTTCCCAACCACCAATAATTTTAATTGGGGTTTTTCTAGATCAGTAGGTCCCCAACTCCATAATTTCAAAACAAATGTTTCAAAAGAAAAGTAGATATTATTTATTTTATTTTTCTTCCTCCACGAAAAAGTGAAAAACTATTTTCTACCCTCGACCTATTTCTGTCGGGGTGAAGGTCTCTATAAGATAATATCAACATTGCGAGTTCAACAGTGTCCTTAGTTTTCAATTCCGAGCACTGGTTCAAAATTTACAAAAACCCGCTCGCACATTTACTAAACTAACTTAAAAAAAGTTCACAAATTCAATCCTGGGATAGCGAGCCTCAGAATAATGCACCATCAATTTTCGTAGACTCATAAAAATTTTATATTATATAAAAAATTACATGGAATTTTTGGGTCTTAACAATAATATAATGAAAAATGAAATCTTGCGAAATATAAATTAAACTAGACTAAGAGAAAACAATACAGTGAATACTATAAGGAAATTATCAAGTGAACCCCCTAGGTCATATACGGTTATTGGAATGCTATATCTTCATATAAACTCATGATATAATTTTCATAAATCCATTTTATTTACTAAAATATAAGAAGAACATAACATTAATCTACTGTATTTCTTCTATCAATCAACAACACTACATCCAACCGTCCATTATGGACGACATGACATGTCGTTGGAGTGTAGTGATTCCCATACAATATATCACATCCATTATCCCAGTATATATTTTTATTATATATTAATATAAAGTGATATATAATCATGTCTTTCCCTCTTTGATACCCAGTATCCCATTTTCCATTCCCATTCCCTACACAACACATTCCAACCGAATTTTTTTCCATTATTTATATTATAAATATCCATTATAAGTATTTTATTATTCCAACAATGTAAAATTATATAAACTATCATAAAACAAATAATAATCATTAAAATATTTCATTTATACCATATAATACAAAATATCATGGTGATTTGAATAAAATTTATAAAGAATATATAAAATATTTTACTGAAAGTTTCAACCATACATTCAAATCCTAATTTTGAGAACACACCTATTTGAGAAATCATACTAAAAAAATTAAAAACATATAAATTATATTTCAAAATTCCATTTTTAACGTGTAAATATATGTTATTACAAACACACACAAATTTTAATTCTCATATTTACATGATTTCATGTCAATATATGAACATATCTATTTATATAAAACTATAAATTCATTTGTGTATAAGAAAAAAAATAATTACTAAGATTCATGATACATCAATATTAATATAATGAAATAATAATTGAATATGTAACATAAAAAATAACAAATATGGAAACTAAAATTATTTAATATGGTAATTTAATGAGATACCCAAAAAACTCCATTATAATCATTAAATAATTATAAAACAAAAAATTTCATTGTGAAAATCATTATAATATTTTACATCAATAAATATATTTTATTATTTAATGGTTGATATTAAATTTAAATTATAAATCATTTTCAATAAATTCAAATCCATAAGAAACACATGTTTTTTAAATATAAGGAATTCCAACTAAAATTTATAATTTTAAATAAATAAATTTTGAATTCAATATAACATGTAGATAAAAAATACAATGAAAAAATTAACCTTCATAGACAATGAAAAAACGATGCATATCCTTTTTTAATTGAGGGAGGATGTTCTATAAATAATTACACACAGTCATGGAACTAATGCCAAAATGAATTAGAACCCCAAATCCAACAACAGTTCAATCAAAATCACAAAAAACAAAAGGGGGGAAGAAAAAAATAAACGATAGCAAGATGATGGATGAGGGGAATAAACATATCAAAAAATGATTTCATCTTGAAATAATAGAATAACTTCCAAGGGGAGTACACTGATGGAGGGAGTATGTGTTCTTGTGGGGGATTCATTCGATTATCATTCAAGGGGGGAGTGGATTTTCAAGTGATAGCTTAATTTTTAGGATAGTATTTTATGTAATTTTAAATTATAGGATGTTGGGAGCCACCATAGTGTAGTCCATTTGCAAAATGTTATTGTGGAGATCAACAATGAAATGGAAAAATGGGAACAAGACATGAACATTGACGAGGTTCCCACCTCTCTTTTATATAAATGGAAAAAAACAATAAATTTTTTGTGAACAATTTGGTGATCCACATGGGTTTGAAAACATTTCTATACCATGGACATGATGGAATAGGGGTGGCTATTGTGAAACTCTAATATATCACAACTCTCTATACACTGCCAAAAACTATTCCATGGAACTCTCGAATCCCTTAAAAAACACGAATCATGGATGGAAAAAGTAAAAAACCAATGCCCGGATGAAAATACAAGGTAAATTTTAGTCAAGATGTGAAAAATATCTCCACTATAAATCATTATTCCACTATAAATACTACAAACTCAAGGAGGATTATTCTTAAAGATCATCAAAAATGTGAATTTGGGAAGAGATAAGACAAAATATATGAGCTACCTTGGAAAACATTTAACCCAATATACTAGATGATTATATAAAAATAAAAAACCTCTAAATCCTTGTGGAATAACTCACAACCAATTTATAATGGGGAAATAAGTATATAGGGACCAATAGTGTCCCTCCCCACCATTTAATAACTCAAATACCTTGGTTGTTAAATAATGGAAAATTTATTATCAAAATTTTTCTAAAAACCCCACATGAATCCTCAATTTAATAAAAAATAATAATAATCCATTATATTCCCAACAAAAATATCATATGAGTAACCATTTAATAATAAAATTGCACAGCATTTGATAACTTAAATATCCAACCCAAATAACTGAAAATATATGTAAATTTTAAATTTAATTGATGAAAGTATAGCTAAAATGTACCACCGAACAACTCTCAATGGTGATAAAATATTTATTAATTGTTCCAAAAAAATTTAAAAAAATTCATATCAATATACAATTACTAGGAAAAATAAGGGAGGGATTCGTAAAAATAAATCATGCCTCTTCAAACAACATGAGATTAAAAAATAGGTTATGAAAAAAAATTGGTAATGGATGACCTCATACATGGGTCAACCGACATGGTAGTCCAACCAAATTATACCAAAACTAGTTGGAAAATGTCCTCAACTAATATAATATATATCATATGAATCTTAATCACACCTATGTTATTCTCACATTCCTGATTAATGGATGTTAATCCTTAATGACTATAGAAAACTACAAAATCCCTAAGGATCTATCCACTCCCATTATAAATAAAATTCATTTAATCCCATAATAATAAATTGAGAAATAACCTATGGAGTTACACATGAAAACAATTTATCATAGATACTCGATCAACTATAGTCCCAAATCTGTTTATCACCAAAACCCAACAATGTTTGATAATATTTTAGGGAGAATATTTGAAAAAAATAGGATCACATGATCCAACCCACTCACATATCTGAAAGAATAATCCACCTAAATGAAAATAATCTCTCATTTAACAGTATCAATTTCAAAAAAAACCATCCAATAACACCATCAAATAAAACCATAACATTAAAAGAAACCCAAATTTCCCCTTTTAATCCATTTTATAAACAATAACTATAATATTTAAAATATTGATTCTAAACTCAAAAATACCCCACTTTTAACCCCACACATCCACCCATCTATATTTAGTAAAACGTCAAAATATAGCTCATTTATTTTTAATTTACTTAAAAACATTTATATTATTTTCAAATCCTATATCAAAATTTAAAGCCATGTTTTATTATCCAAAAGTTCAACATTATAAACCCATAAAACATTTAATAGTAACAGTACACCTTTACATCAAATTTAAAACTTCCATTAAACATTTTATATAATTTTTTTAAACTCATTTAAAAATTAACATTTAAAAAAAGATTTAAAATTACCCAGAAAATATATAATTTTTTCTTAAATAATATTATCGAACTTCAATGAAAATCCAATTGATCGACAAAAAAAAGAGATCAATCCAAATGGTACCAGTGAATAAACAGAATTGGCTAAAAGGATTGGTGGATGATTTTTTAATCATAAAACAATCTCAGAGAGTGACATAAAGCAAAATATCTAGACACCGAAGGGGAATATATACATGTTATCTCACTATGTGTTGCTTAAAAAACTAATAATTCATTCTAAAATACAATATGTACATCAAGAAATTTTGTTTTAAAAAATTATTTCTATCACTAAAAAAATAAAATATTACATACCTGAAACATTAAATGATCCATGAAAATCATCCCATGGTGAGTCGGGGTTTAGAATATGTAACAGATCAAAACCCTCTTCCAACTCCTACCATCATGGTCCTAGTAGTCCTGCCACCATATTGGAGGAAAAAAATAA
The DNA here is from genome assembly GCA_963277665.1 of Viscum album. Lineage (NCBI taxonomy): Eukaryota > Viridiplantae > Streptophyta > Magnoliopsida > Santalales > Viscaceae > Viscum > Viscum album. The sequence continues at coordinate 557,760,151 of OY728147.1, read as the reverse complement.
ATATTTTGACATTAATTCGAACATCCAATTAATATAGATATTTGTTGAACCAGTATAAGTTCATTATTTCAATGAACACATGATGTATCCTGATACATACAGAAGGGGAGGAAAATTCACAATGGGTTGACAAAGAGTGATATAGGGATCAAAATCAAGAATTTTATTTTTTACTATATAAATAATAGTTTAACAACAACATAATTCCACCAAAATTCATGCATGGTCTCTCTTTATGTCATATGTCTATGAAAAAATAACAAACATGAATGAAAATATAAAAAAAATCCTAAAAAAATTAAAAAATCATATATAAATAACTCATATCCCCATCTAATTTCATCCATAGAAATTACCCCTCCTATTTTTTATGCAGATGAGACCATGTATACGTCACTAGTCTAATGAATACTATAAAATATTTCAAAATAAAAAAGGATGTAGTTTCCACTTGTCTCATTGAAATGAACAATAATATAAATAGGGTTAGTTTTATAAAAAATCCAGACACCACCACGCACACCATTCTTTTCACAGCCACAAGTAAGAATGTTGGATTTACAAAACACTTATATGATAATATAATTCAATGAATAGATCATTTCCAAGTAATTGGACTAGAAGAAGTAAATTTCTATGATATGTTACGTTAAAAAAATATATTATACATCCAAATTATATTATAATCACTTTAAAATAATGTATTTTTATAAGACCATTTAAATCATAAGTCTAATTAATTATCCAAAAATTAATTTTAACTTCTATGTTAGTGGAAAATTTTAAAGGGACAAAATTTTTGCATGTGACATTAACATTATAATTCCTAAAATCATTAAAAAATACTATAGGTATCTGATTTTTGTAGATTTCAAAAAAAAATTATTATACCATCCATGAAATTGATAATTCCAAAACACCTCAAATGATCCAACTTGGTGGTAGGGGAATTTAGCTATAACATTTTGGAATTTGAACAATAAGATGTCATAAATGGAGTTGTTGGAGTGTTGATTTTGTAGTGACTTATCATTTTGTACTAACATGACTAACACATAAATTGTTAAATAGATGATTTTTCATTTTTTATACTTTTCATGGCATGCCAAAAAGCTTGGATGAATTCCTCACATGTAACCGTATAAATATTCATCAGTTGGATAGAGAACAAGATGAGAAGCTTGCCCTCAGGTGGTTTGTGATTGAGATTCTATGCATGGGGTGAATGTCAAAATTATCAAACACTACATTCAATAGTTAGGAGGATGTATAAACCATAAAAAATAGAAAAACCACATCATCGTTGTCGTTGTGAAATAGGAAACATCTCAACTGGAGGGATATCAAAATTTTTATGTTTATTAAAAAGTTGAATTTTACAAAAGGAAATCTGCCATAAAAGGTTAAATATAGATGAAATAATAAATTAATTGTTGAATTGTTTGGTATATTTTGTATAACATCTCTTTTCATGAATATAAAAACTATTCTAGTATACAATTCCATTAATGGTTGATTCTCACATCAATATATCATCATGATTAATTAAATTATAATTATAACCTATTGATCTAATTTAATTAAAAAGTGTGGTAAAGAAATTTATATAATAAATTAGCATGAAAATGATATCATTCACATTAACATATTAGTTCATCATATACACCAATAATTAAAACCAAAATAATGAAATTTCACATTTGGATGAAAGCTAAAAAAAACTCAAAACAAACAAAGATAAAATTCAAAAACCATCGATGGGTGCATTGGTCACGCTCCATCCAAAATCAGATCCCAGATATAGAATCAAATTTAAAACATGAATAATTACAATTGTAAACATTGAGTGTTATTATAAGGATGTGATTAGGTCAACAAATTTTTTAATCCCCGTTTAGTGTATGACTTTATTTTTTGTAAATAAACCACACATCTTTGTTTTAAAGTCCAAATAAAAATATTATATATCCAATGATATATGAAAAAAATTTATCCCAAAATAAACCATTATAAAACCCATTTAATATATAATTTAAATGAAAAAAACACACTATAAATATTTCCTCATTCAATTTCATATTTTTGAAAACCTGTAGAAGTGAGTAACATTCCAAAAACTTTTTAAAAAATCAATTTTTAATGATTTTTTGATGAAATATAAATAATATTGATACAAAATACAATGACTACAACGTGACATGAAATAATGGATGATCAATAAATGAATATTACATATTATTAAATAAAACTTTAATAATAGGAACAATATTAAATTTTATTCAAGGGGGGTATTATATAAATAATGATTTAGGGGATACCATACAATCAAAATTATAAATAATTATTAATGGGAAAACCAAAGGTCATATAAGGTAATGGGATCCCTAAACCATCATATTTACTCATGGTCTAAGAAACAAATGTCTAACACATGTTATAACAACAAAATATAACAATAATTGTTCAAAGTGAGGTGTTTCTTCCCGTAAACAACACCACATCCAACCATTCACTAAGTAGATAATTCATTTTCCTAGTGGTATAGTGATTCCACTCCATTAATATGTGATAATGATATATGTATATATATTTTCAGTGTGGAATTCTAAAATGTGATATATAATTAATTTTTCTAATCATACATACTAAATTTCCCTTGTTTCATTCCAATTTCGAACTATCCAAATTTTGGAATAAATTATCTTTTTTAACCATTTCAAACAAACCATTAAAACCATTTAATTTTTTCTACCAAAGGAAAACAATTTAATCCATATTATTTATTTTAATCCAAATGATAATACATCATTAAATATTAATCAAACAGAAATCTATAAAGATATAGGAAAGGATTCAGGTCATAAAATAAAATTTACATAATGTGCCAATAAAACCATCATGTCATGATTTAAGTAACACGCTAATTTGAAATGTTATTTAATAAAATAAATACATAAAAATTAATTTGAAGAACTTTATTTTTTTACATTATATATATATATTACACATTCATATATGTACACATATTTCAATTCTCATATTCACATATTATCATGTGAAAATGTTCATGAGACTATATATAAATATATACCATTGGAATGTTTTATAATCACTAATTATGTTGTGATATGCACAAAACATCAATAACAGGAGAAAAAAAGATAATGGAATGAAGATACATAATAAAAATTCCTAAAATGTAAGCCCAATTTTTTTAGTCCCATAAACTTATATATTTTCAAATTAAATCCATAATCAACCACAAATATTTTTATAAAATTCAATTACAATTTAAAACCATAAAAAAGTTTATCATAAAATTATATATTTTATTCATTAAGGGTAGATATAAATCAGTTCTGAAAAAATAAAAACACTTTTGATAATCAATTTAAGCCACATGAAAAACATAGGATGTCAGATTATCTATATCTGATTGATCCAAAATATAATTAATAATTTTAAATAAATCCAATTAATATGATGAAGAACATGTGAAATATTATGTCAATCAAAATAATGTAAACACCTCCGTAGGGATGAACATGTTAAATGTGGAGCACAATTAAATGAAGATACTCATGTGATGAGAAAATCAACTAGACTAATGATACCATGGTGCGCCAGGCATTTTGGTGAGACTCAATATATCATGGTGAGTTTAATATTGTTCAAACCCACTCCTTGACACTCATCACTCCCCAAAAAAAACTTATTATATAAAATTATTAACATATAATCAAATAAAATGTCATGAGATAATGTGGTAGTGTGTGATAAGTCTATTCTTTATAAAAAATCAATATGATAGTTAATAGAATTTGGATATAATATTTCATATTATACTCTTCCAAACCATTCAAAATATGTATATATAATGGATTAAAAACCCCATTAATATAATATAATAGCTTTTATTCCTCATAACATTTATTAATACATAATTCAATTTATATAAATTAACTATTCAGTTAATTAACATAAGACTAATCACAAATTTTCTATATGATGTCTCGTATATCTCTATTGAGAAACTCTTTCTCCCCCACCATCATCTTAATGAAAATTATTAATATTTCATTTAAAATGAATATACTATGATATTATACTTGTTTTGAACTATAAATGGAATCTTGAAACTTGCATTCCTTATTAGAATTTTTAGATGTACCCAACATTTATGGACATGTCATATAATTATGTTTCTCAATGTTATATCCAAGGAAGGTTTCATTCACATCCAATTCCTTGTTTAATGATAACTATAGCTATGAAATGATTAATTTAAATGGATTTAATCTAGTCCATTTGAAAAAACTAGTCAAGTTTCATTTTTACATCACTCGTAGAATACATGTGTAGTTTTTATTGTATACCACCAAAACATTACACCAATAACCATAATATATAATAAATATTAATAAATGGAATAAATTTTTGAATTCATTTTAACTTTTAAATCATTTTGAGATGCAACATACTTTTCCACATATGATTTATTATTTTTAATGGATGATTTTTCACCCAATGTGGTTAATATAAAACCAAAACTATGGGTTTAACTTCATTATGCAATATATGACTCTAGATAAATTCATTTCACTAAAACATATAGAATATCATGTTAATATATTAACTTATGAATATGGTAAAATTATTCAACTGATGTCTTTCTATATACCACTATATCAAATGATTGTTAAATCCCCCATAAAAATATTTTTTTTCATTCTCCCCTGATCTTTTATAATTATAATATTAAAATTAATGAAACTAATTTAGCAGTACATTTATTTTATCATGATTCACATTTGATCCCTATTATACTTTTTACAAATGAATCCCTTAAAACACATTATGTAGTGGCATAATGTATCCCCTTTATATTATAAAGTATCAAATAACACATAGTCAATATAGTTTGAAAATGTATAGTTGTTATATTATTATTAAAAAATATATATTTAATGGAATTATTAATGACTAAAACACATCTACTTAACTCATCATGAATCTAAATTATCACAAATATGTGAATTATGATATATGAGTTTAGTAAAAACCTTATTATAAATCAAATGAACAATGAATACATGGTTATGATGATGTCTGAAAGAAAAATAAAATGAATTCTATATTTTTTAGTAAGATCATTCCATTCTTCAACAATTATTACTAAAATATCCTAAAGGAATATCATGCAACATATAAAATTACCTATAGATTCACATTAAAATAGTTTACACATTATTGATTAATTAATCCATTAGATTTTTTGTATTATATCAATATGATCCTTTTTAAAAATAATATGTATTTCATATACATAAGAATCATCAATTAAAATAGTATAAAATCATATATTTTATATACATGATATGTTATATGTTTACTTTACTACGATATATATTACAACAGCTGGGTAAGATAATTATAATTTTATTCATCATTTATGTAAATATAAGGACATTAATGATATCATTTTTACTACATTATTTATTAAGTGATGTTTACCAGAACATCATAAATATCATCATAAATAATGTCTTATTATGTTAGATAGAACTCTAGGATAAATCTATTGTAAAACATAAGTCAAATAAAAACTCAACTATAATTAATAAAATGGTAATTAAAAAATTAATGTATTTCACATTGATGAAATAATAACCACCCATTCTAAATAATGTTACGGGAACACCTTAAATATAATTTCACACAGTTCCCACTACAAAAATAGAAATTACCATTTTTAGCAATCTTGAGAACACACCTTACTAATTCTAATGATTTTATGTGATTTTCAACCATTGATATATTTAAAACCCATTCTCATCCATTGGGAGAAAACTTATTACTTATTTAGTTAAGGTATTAAAATAAATTTATTAAATAAAAAATAAGTAAAATAGAAACATTTTATAATATGATGATTATTTCCTGCTGAAAAATAAATATATTTTTATACCTTAATTATTATTTTTCAAATGAAAATTCTATTAACATGGACTGTAAATATACCTACACAATATATCAAATCAAGATTCTGATTCACATATACTAAATCATTCCTTATTAATATTCATTACATTCAGAAACTCATGCTCGATGTCCAAAATAGTTTAGTTCATTTAGATTTATTGAATAAAATCCTCCACTTTTGCGAATGATATTCTATTATTCAAATAACGATCTTCCCGTTTATCGCTCTTCAAATACACACCATTAATTAAACCATTATTGTCTCACCCTAAATTGTGTGTTTAATTAATTAATTTTTAATTCATCCTTAAAATATTTTTTTCGGGTTCGGGTTGAGTCCTAGACGAAATTTTGTGATTAGATAAAAATGAGCATTTTTTGGTGTTGACGTGATGGGGAGAACGAGTGTTGTGAATTTTGAAAACCCTGTGTGGCTCCGCCCATGTAACTATGCATCCATGTCCTTTTACAAAAATTTAAAATAAAAATATCTTTCAATTAAGACAGAATTAATTGTTGCATTGTTTATTTTTTTTGTGTAATGATATTTATTAATATTATAATAAATGGAATACATTTATTATTTTAATATTTAAAATTAAGATTATATTTATTTTTTTATAATCATCATCATCATCATTATTATTATTTTATTTGAAACCAATTATTTATTAGATGTGGGATTTAATATATATATATATATATATATATATTTTTTTTTCTTTATATTACAATTTTTAATCCCTTTCTATTGGGGTTTGTACACAAACTTTTTCATTGCATGTTGTGTGAGCCCCCCCACCATCACCACCTCCCTTGTGTGCAGCACGCCTAGCAGCTCTCCCCTAGTCTCGGATCTCTTTCATATCAGCTCCCCCTTAGGTACTTCCCAACAACTTCTTCTTAGTGCGATTCATCCCTCCACCTCCTCCCCATGCGGCACGGCCTCGGCTGCCTACTTCCCTCTCTACTATAACGTGACACCTATAGTCCGGAAAACCCCCCTGGACCTTGGCCTCTCCCACTTCCATTAGTGTGGAAACTAGCCCCTATTCCCTCAACCAGCCTCCTCCGCCAAGCTCTGTATGACCAACTCCATCAGCATTTTTCTCCCAGTAGCACCCCCCGTACCACAATGCTCTATCCGTAGTATCCCCTAGTATGCGACCACCTGTAGGGAGGCCTCCATGTCTGGCAGAATCTCCCTATTTTAGTGGATGCAAACCTCTCTGACGAACCCTCATCCTTTCTGGCTGACCTGCATCCTCTCGTGGAAACCTACAACCCCACCCCATGACACACTTTCTTTTGGCTCCCATACGAACTCTCGCATGTCTCCTATCCTTGACGACACCTCCCCTATCGGCGAGTGCCCTTCCGGCTATCGTTATGGTCGAAGAGACTATGGGTTGACTGGAGAGGATGTGGGTAAGTCGAAGAGGATTTGAGCACTGTATGAGGGTGGTTGTCCCTATCGGCCTCCCACACAACCCTTCTCATTGATGACACCTCCCATACTAGCAAGCGCCCGACTGACTAGAGTTCTAACACACATTCGGTGTGACATCCCTCTTATATACCATTCACACATTGTTGTGTTATGTCCATTATTTTTGTTAGTGAATTTGTTAATTAAGGTTTTTATTTGGTATAACTATCAGTTTAGGACCCGCACTGGGTGTTTCTGAGTGGGAATTATTGAGCGCATTAGTTTAGAGGTAAAAATCAATTTCACTTACAATTACAATTTAATAAATATCAATTTCAGGATTTTCACACCATATATATATTCTAATTATGTGTCTTATTATCATTGGACGATTTGTTATTGTTCAATTCTTATTTATTTATATTATGTTAATATCAGGGTTATTTCATCGTAAATGTTCACACAAAAAGATTGGAAAACCAAAGTAGCATTGGCATTCAAACACAGTTTATGAAAAATAAAAATGAGTTTTATCACATTAAATAATAAGTCATGAAACATGTATTTTTTAATTTTTTGAGTTTTAAATAGAAATTGTTTATGAAAATGTTCCATGTGCTGCTGATAAAAGGCGCGTTTGGCGTTTTTGTGGAAGTTTTTACATCAAGGTGTAATGAAAAAAATAATGGGGTGTTTTTTTTGAATGGTTTGATATGGAGTGTTTTGATGGGTTGTGGATACTGGATATTTATGATTTGTTTTTTATTAAATAGAAATTGATTTGTTAAATTCTCATGTCTTGTGTCTTTCTCATTGGTTTTTATAATGCCTGATTTTCATTTATGATTTAAATATTATTTTACAAATGGATTCCCTAAATTTATAAATATAGTTCCAACATGAAAAATGAGGCTTCGAGATCCTTATATAGTTTCTAGAATGGTTTTTTTATTTATAATTTAATTTTTGGAAGAATGTTAATAAATGTTTTGTGTAGAAACATTGTTCTTGAACCCACTTATGAAAAATAATTTTCATTTGTGATAAGGTTTTGTTTGTGATTGTTTGAGGGCCCATTTTCCCATTTTGTGAATTTTTTTAAATGTATTTTTTATAAAAACTCAAGTTGAATCTTCCTCAAGCCTCTGTTTTTTGTAATGATTGAAAGGTCCTTATTAGGGTTTATCATAATCTAAGGTTAGGTATTTTCGTTTGGAACCTGTTAAAATTGTTTTTCATTAATGAATGTGAATGGTCATAAGAGAGACATGGGGTGATTCCTATTGTGTATTATTCATATTATATATATGGGGATTGGATGCACGGTTAGCATCGGTTGGGTCACCCCATTTTTAAATACATGAGACATGCGGACCTAGAATATAGACTGAATATTATGAGAAATATTGCCACACTCATACGTTATGGTACTAACATGTGGCCCATATTACGTAGATATGTTTGGGATCATTTATATAAGATTTACCATCGTCGTGAATGATTATGGATGTTTCACAGTTTAGAGTTTTTTGATTTCACCATGTTTGAAATTTCAATGAGGATGCAGTCTCATGTGTTGGTGTCTTTTGGATTATTCTTGATCTCATAGGTTCACATAAGTCTACATGTTCTTAGTGCCTCCAGTGTTAAATGTATTACTTGTTTGTATATTTTCATCTCATTTCACTAGTTGTGTAACTATTGTGGAGTTTGAATGTTTCATGTTTTACTAGAGAGTGATTTGTGTTTTTAATGTGGCTTATGAAAACTCTATTCAAAGAAAATTATGTTATCCTTTTTTAACATATTGGAAATTATAGAATCACATTACTTATTGAAAATGCTAATGTCTCACTAAAATGATGTCATGGTTTTTTGATAAATTAATGACGGAAAGGACTTTTCCTTTGTATTTGATTAACATGTATAAAACCATACTTCTTTACATTCTATTTGAAACATGAAAATGGGTGCTTCTTTTTATTTTAAAGGAAATACATTGGGAAGAGATATGTTCAAGCCAAATGAGTTTTAATAATCATGCTTGTAGTTCTCTTATGTTTTTTGTATTTTTCTACGACCCAGCATGGGTGCGCTCGCCATGGGCGATTCTTGATCTTTAAGTCAGGGAGTAACTCATGGTGTCACATGGTGTTTGTTCGGATGTTGGTTTTGGTTAGTTTTATCTTATTAAATTACAGTTTAGTTTCATAATTGGTTTATTTATTCTGCAATGATCTTTTTTATTTCATCTACTTTTATTTATGTGAATTTCCTGAAACAATATTCATCATCTCTATCGATGAACTAACGCTTATCGGTAGCCTGGGAGGATAGGGAACACCTCTCGGTCCTTGCATCATATCATCTCATGTAACTGGTTCAGGTTTGACCATGTTTGGTTCATGATTAAATGGTATTAGATGAGTTTGAACATAGTATAATTCTCTTACTAGAGAACCCTTTGTTATTTGGATGTCAAGGTGGAAGGATTAGGATTTTCGGGACTCAAGGGTTAGGTGGGGGAAGTGAGTTGTGACCTCTTTCTATTGTTGATCCTCTGGATTCAATGTGATGTCTGGTTTAATTAGTTTCAATGTGGATTTATCAAATGTTTTATGATTGGGATACGACAAAGGGATTTCAGCCAATATTTATCATGAGACATATGGCCTAGAAAGTCATGTGGATCTTGGGACATGGTCCTAAAAGGATCTTCTTTTCAATGATGTGTTTGGCATGTAGCCACCAACCATATGGTCACATAACCCACTGACACGATTTCCCTCTTTGAGTTATTTTTTTTCTTCTCTAACTTATGAATTTTGTTTGAATCATAAAATGTTGGTTTTGAAAAATTCTTGTTTTAAATGAATTGTTTAATTTGGGAAATTATTATTGAGAAATTGAGATGAATGAATTATTTTTGGAAAATGAAGTGGTGTTGTTTTGTCAATGGTGTTCATAGGGGTGCTCATTTAAAAATGGTATGTTGGAATATGAATTGATATCTGGTTTGATGGATGGATTCTTATGGTGGAACAGAAACATGCATGATAGTGAAACACTAAATAATACAATTGGTGATGGTTTAGAACATCATTCTTGTCTTAAATTAAATATCTATTCATAGTGGAATGTTTTGATGTTAGAATAGTTTTTTTCCAATGTTTATGGGTGGTAACTTATACAGTGTTTTAGTTTGAGGATTTTTATTTATTGAGTTGGCCTTGATTGGGTTCCTGACTCTTCTTATCCAGAGACTATCCCCAAGAAGATTTATGGGAGATCGTAGTATGATTGAACAACTTAAGGATTTTTTGAAAATGATTCAGATTCTAGACCCACAACACTTTTATGGTCATGAAGAACATCCCGTAGAAGAGGAGTGGATGTGGAATATTGAATGTGACTTTGACCTCATCAAGTTTCTCATGAAATTTAAGGCCATGTTTTCATCTTTAATGTTTGACGGTTTATTGTGGAAGTGGTGGAAGTTAGTGTCTCAAAACAGGCCCTGTCAAAAGATTACACTGGAGTTTTTCAAGGATTTGTTAATTCATCCTTTTTTTTCCTGAGGAATAAAGTGTTAGAAAGAGGTTGGAGATGTGTTATATGTATAAGTGTGAACGATCCATGGTGGAACATTTACAATGCTTTGTGGAGCTATTCTATTATGATTCAGGGTATGCCATATATAACTCCATGAAGGATTGACGATTGGAGGAAGGTCTCCACCCTGATCTATAGATGAAGGTGTCTGCATCCAACCTATCTTATTTTTCTGATGATGTGATACATGATTTTCATGTTGAACCCATGATTGTGGGAGTGGTCGTAGTTGTTCTCCCTCCTTCAATCCCCATGACCAGTAATGTTGATTTTGGAACGAAGATGAGGAATCAATTAGAATTGGATGGGCCATTTAGTGGAATCAAAAGGACATAGAATATTTCATCATCATCTTTGGAGTGAGAGATCCTCATGTTTCAACAGTGTGGAAAGCTATGTCACAAGAGACTATCTTGCCCATGTACTCTTAAGCCGTATCGTTCTTGTAGACGTTTGGGTCACTTACAATGATTTTTTCAGTGCTTTTCTAAAAAGAATCAAGGAGGAAGTTTTCATATGTGACATGTTGTGGGGTTATTATTTAACATATCTTATGTAATATTAATTTCATTGTAAGGTATATCATATCATGGTAGGTTTACAGATACTATTTTGGGGTTTTGAAATGTGTGGGAATGTTGTGGGATTTTTGATAAACTATGGTTTTCAAGGAAAGTCATGATTTAATTTCAAAATAATGTCATTTATTTCTTCAAATCAAAATACGTATGATTCTTTTTTTCTATTATCAGAACAAGAATGCGAGGAAAAAGCCACTTCATAAATCAGAGCTCCAACTAAATAGTATCAGAGTGAATTCTATGCATAGTCAGGAACCCATGAGATATATTAAGGACCTTGGTTAAGGTTTTCCCTCTATCATTTCATTGATATAGTTTTAGAATTTTTATTGTTGTTTCATCATCGTTATAAATATCATATCGTCAAAAATAGAACAATGGACTTATCTCTCATGCAATGTAAGTAATTGTTCCTTTTTTGTATGCTAGTTGCTGATTTGGGGCTTTGAATGGACCAACCATGTGAAACAGTTACAAATTTGTACTGTGTACAACCCGAAGTAGTGAGTCATGAGTAATTTTATATCATAATTTCATCGATTTAATTACTGGTCCCTCCCTCCCAACCCATGGGGTGAGGCTTTTTGGTTCTTGCATAGTTTGTTTTGGTTCATTTCTTATACCTTTTGGACAATAGATAGTGGTTTAAATGTTCTATTTGTGTTTCTTTTTCTTGATTAAGGCCTGGTTCACATCTAAGATATATTTTCATTTATACATATATAGATTAGTTACTTATGGGTTGAAGACCCTCCATCTATTAAGGTTTAATCTTAATTCATTATTAGGTTCTAGTTAAATTCTTATTGGTGGGAGTTCTTTCGGGCCTCCCCTTTACTAATGATCTATTTTAGGAAATTATGATGAGTCTCGTTGATTGTCGATGGAATTTCCTTGGGTTAAGAGGTGGGATCATGTTTATGTGGAATCCATAACTGTCGATTAATAAGATGTATAGTGTTCTGGCTGTACAGGGGTGGATAGTATTAAGGTGGAGATAATTTTCAAACCCCAGCCCATTTGTTTAATTTAATGATTTTTTTCTCCATTAAAATATTTCTGTTGAGGTTCGGGTTGAGTCCTGGATGAAATTTTGATCTTAGATTAAGAATTATGCTTTTTGATATTGACGTCATTGGGCGCACAAGCGAAGCACGTTGTGGAAACCTCACGTGGCTCCACCCGGGTAACTGCGCATCATGTTCGGCTTTGGAAAAATTAAAATAAAAAGATCGAATAATTAGGAAACAATTAATTGTTGCATAGATTAAAATTTTTATTGTTTTCTAATTTTTAATCTTTTTAAAATCATATAAATACCTTAATTATGTTTAATTTAAGCATTATGAATATTATTATTTTATGATTATTATTATTTTTAGTATTATTATTATTATTAATTGTTTCATTATTAATTAGTTAATAAAATTGAGATTTAATATCTATATAAATAGATGTATATTTCTTTTTCTTTTTCTTTTAATTATAATTTTTAACCCTTTTCATTATGGTTGGTTACACACACATTTCCCTTGAATGTTGCAGGATCCCCCCTATCACCGCCTACCTAGGGTTGGGTGTGCCTAGCGGCTCGCCCCTAGACCCGGACCTCCATCAGAGTAGCTCCCCAGTGGATCTTCCTCGTCTAATTCTACTCAACACATTGTATTCTGTGCCTCCATCCCATGTGACACCGCCTTGTCCTCCCTCTTCCTTCTCCACTCCGATGCGGACCCTAGACTCTATCATGACTCCTTCTAGTCCATGGCCTCACCCACATGCAATGGTGCCACCTCTAGTGCCTCTCCCTCTACATGCCACTTATGCCCCAATCGGGTCGGCCAACTTCCCCAACATCCTACTCCAAACAGTACTACACCCCCCGGAACTGATGCTCGGTCCACTATAGCCCCAGCTGAAGACAACTTCTGGTGAGGCCTCTCATCATTAGTAGACCTTCCGCCTTCGTCAGTCGAAACCTCTTCAGCCAACCGACACCCCTTTCAGATGACCCATAGTATTTCAGAGCGACCTGTAGCCTCTATGGATTACCGACACCCCCCCAATTCCCTCTCCTCTATATCCCAACTGACCTCTCGTGTGACCGATCTCCCTAGTGGTTTATACCCATCCTTCATTCCCCGTTCAGACGTTCTTATGACCAGTACGTGCACTGCATGAATCGTTACGACCTTCCTTCACACTGACGGTCTCTTTCTGATTAGTGAGCCACCACCATTCCGGTGCAACTTCCCTATGTTATTCCTTTCTCCCTGGGTAGTGTTGTTTCCATTTGTTTTGTTAATTTTTTTGATTAACGATTTTCTGGTAGATTTATCGGTTTAAGAAACGCGTGGGGCTTTTCCAAGTGGGAGTTTTTTCAGGCCATAGTTCTGAGGTAGGCCTCCCTTTCCCTCGCATTTATAATTTATAATATTTTGATTTCAAGCTATTATAACCTTTGTTATATTCTAATTATGTATTGAACGATCCATTGATGAGTTGCTTAGTGTTCAATGGTGATTTAATTTTTCTCCTGTAATATTAGTGTTATTTCATTGTAAATGTTCACAACTAGCATTGGAAAAAAAATTGTGTTAGCATTAAAACATAGTTTATGAAAAATAAAAAATGATTTTCAGAACAAAAAAAATCAATTTTAGGCCTGAAACATGTGTTTTGAACTTTGTTTTGTGTAAATTATAAATGTTTTTCGAAAATGTTTCATGTGCCACTAATAAATAGAACGTATAGAGTTTTTATGAAATGTTTTACATCAGGGTGAAATGAAAAATGTTTTGTGGAGTTATTTTTTAAATTGTTTAAAATGTGTTTTTTGTGGAGTTGTGGATACTTGGTGTTTATGATTTCTTTTTATGAAACAAAAATTGACTTGGTAAATTCTACGGTCTTATGTCTTTTTGTTTTTTATATATAATGCTTGAATGTATTTTACGAGTTAAGTGTGATTTAAAAAATGTTTTCCATAATTTTATAAATGTAGATGAAACATGAAAAATGAGGATTTGGGTAATTTATATGGTTTCTAGATTTTTTTGGGATTTATTAATGAATGTTTTTAGATTATTAATAATATTTTTTTTGTGGAAACCGTGTGATTGTCACCACATTTGAAAAATTATATGATTTTTGTGATAAGGTTTTGGTAGGGAATGTTTGAGGGCCCGTTTATAAATTTCATGAAATTTGTGAAAAGTGTTTTTTATTAAAACCATCGTTGAATTTTCCTCATGTCTCAGATGTATGAAATTGGTGGGAGGTCCTTGTTAGAGGGTCCAAGACTATAATTTTATAGTATTTCGGTAGGAACCCATTATAATATTTTTACATTAAGGCATGAGAATGGTCATAGATTTGACTTGCGGTGAGACTTGTTGTGAATTATTATTGTTATATATATTGTGATTGGATGGACATATTTCATTAGATGGATTACCCACTTTATAAATAATATAGACATGTGATCCTAGAATATTCATAGAATATTCCTAGAATGATTTCTAGACTGGTAGTTTATGGTACTGACTACTGCCACATTGTAGGTGGATATGTTTATGTTCGTGTAAATTGAATTTTCACTTGGCCTTTATATGAAATTATGGCTAAGTTTTTGTAGAGTTTTAATTTTATCATGTGTGACATGTTAATGAGGATGAGGTTTCAAGTATTTGTTTCTTCTATTTATTCTTGATCTCCTATGTTCACCCATGTCTACTTGTTCTTAGTGCTTACAATGTTAAATGTGTTCATTGTACATATATTTTATTTTCATTTCCATTGTTGTGTAACTACTATAACACATTCGTGTGTATTGATTTACTGGAGAGTGACGTGTGGTTTTAATGTGGCTTATGAAAATAATATTCAATGAAAAAGTTTTTTATCCTTGTTTCACAAATTGAAAATGTAAGAATCACTTTTCTATTTGAAAATTCAAATGTCTCGCTAAAAAATTAATTGGGTTTTTGAAAAATGAATGAAGGAAATGGTTCATACTTATTCTGAGTAACATGCAGAAAATAATAATTTTATTCATTATAGTTCTTACAATTAAATTGATTTTTCTATTATCGTAATAGATGTTCATCAGGAATACATATTGGGATAACCTAATGAGTTTTAAAAGTCACACCTAAAGTTCTTTTCATTTTTTATTGTTGATAAGGCCTTATCTATGGTGTTCTTGCTTTGTCTAATGCATGATTTTAGAATCTGGGAGTGACTTGTGCGATCACAAGGAGTTAATTTTGATGTCGAGTATGGTTAGATTTATCTTATTCAGTTTTTCTTTTGCTGTTTTTTTGGTTAATTTATTATTTAAAACTCTTTATTTTCTCCTCTACTTTTTTTATTAGTATTGTCAAAAACCATACCCAACGTCTCTGTCGATGCTCGAGAGATTGTCGCCAGCCCGGGAGGGTATGGAACGCCTCTTTGGACTTTCCATAGATCAGCTCATTCGACCTATTCAAGGTCGACCTAGGTTGGTTCGTGACAATTCTTCATAACCAGTGGAAATAAAACTTACGAATGGGAGTGGTCAGATGCTCATAAATGGTAAAAAAAGAGATATTAATATATGATAATTTGAAAGTATAAAATAATCATAATGGAACATCCTAATAAAAATTACATAAAAATATCATACCCAACCTATCATAGATAAAAAAAATGTGTCTTCAAATAAATACTGGAAGTCCATAAGATAAGAATCAGAAGGGAATCAAATGACATGATCTATGAGGGCATAAAATTGAAATTCAATATAAATGTGTTGAATACTCATAATAATATATAATCTCATGTAATATCTAACCAAAATGACATTAATAACATGTTTGTATTAGGCTAACTACATATGTACCTAATTAAGTATTGGGATAGCCACATATGTACCTTCTATTTCATGTATGGTTTGACCATGTATGTACACACCTTCTGAGGATTTTGATGAGCACTTGTGTAACCTTTCTCACTTAGATATTTTATCACTACCTAATGAATTTGTGAGAAATATAGGGTCTACCCACAAATAATGTAAAAATATATTCATGTATACTAAAAAATAATAAGTCATTCAATATATATTAACTTCTGAAATTAAATCTGTTTCATATTCACTTCATCATATTATGACATGGACAAATAAACACATTTCATTATCATTTCATTATTAAAAACCCTATGAAATAATATATGTTTCATAATATTTTCTTCTTAGTATATCAAATTCAAGGGAAACCAGTTTCATTAACATAATTTCATAAAAAAATGATAAAAAGAATTAATATGAATGATACTCTTGGATCATATCCCCAGTAAATAATATGTAAAATCGATTTATGTAATATTTTATAGGGATAATTTTGACCATTTTTATAATTTTCAATAGAGAATAACTATTCCTCGAAAAACAATTAAAAAAAGTATTAAAACCCTTTATCATATATATTAATCTTGAAAACATATACATGAATCATTAAAAATCATTTTAATCTCCTTTTAAAACCAAAAATAATTTGAAATTATTTATTGAATATTATATTTAATTATGACTTCATAAAATTTTTCATTACTATATTAATTTCCAAATAGTAGAAAAACATTACCGATATTTTTTATATCATAAATAAAAAAAGGAAAATATGTTTTACGAGAATTTTTGAGATGTATATCATTATATTTCAATATTTGATACATAATCATAACAAATCCCAAACAATAATGATATTGTAAAAATACATATTCCACTATGTTGACCGTAGATCCAAAACCCCATAAAGGGATAAGATGAAATTTGATGTAAAATATCAATATAATGACTCAGATAATGATATTACAAGTCATATGGTATTTGTATACAACTCATGAATGAATTCATTTTCATAAAATAACCTGAATCTTAAATAAGAAAAATTGCTATAAATCATCTTAGTGATTTGTTATCTTTTGAGTGATAAATCCCCAGAAAGATAGATATTCATGAATAATAATATTTAATCTATTATAATAATTTTACATAACCATATAATTGTATATATAATAACACATATTATTTTTTGATGGCTTTTATTTTTCATTTATTATGAATTCGAAGATAAAGTTACATTTTGGGTAATTACCACATAGTTTTTAATATATGTTTTGATTTCATATATTTTTTATTCAAATACATCGATTACGATTCCAAAAAATACCGAATTATAACAATTCTATAATAAAAAAATTATTTTATTTAAATATCTATATTAATACATTAAATTTATTAATCAGAATTGAAATTCACTATTCATGGATAAGGAATGATGTATGTACTCTAGAACACAATTTTGTCATTTTCATGTCGGCTTGATAGAAAGCATATTTAATGATATAATGTATTATTATAAAATAATATTTATTTAATAAATATCACTTATTTTTATTTTAACTATCCTTAATAAATCTCATGTAAATTGTGAAGGAATCACAATGCTTCGTGAGGAGGTATTCAATCGTACACACGAACAACATTATCCTATTCCCAAAAATGGATATTATGATGGTGTGTTTAGTATAAAAATTAAAAAATAATGATAAAATAATATATCTCATATGTAATAATATTAAAACAATAATATTATCATTACTAATTTCTATGAGGGGGGTAATGAAAAAATGAATGACATTGGTTTGCAAAGCCGTAGTGCGCCGTAAACACAATCATTGATTTTCTAAATCATTTTATTTATGTGGAGATTCTTGTTGGACATAAACATAGCCTAAAAAATATTCATATATATAATTAATTGATGTTATTATATATTCATGGTATAATATGAGTTTAAGTGGATGTTCAATGACATAATATGAAAATGATTGTTAATGACTATTACATATAAATTGGATATCTTCATTATATTCCCAATAAATCTTTTAATTTTTATAATTGTGTAAAAAATCATTAATCTTCTATAATGAGAATAAATTTTCAAATTATTTTTTGTTGATCATGGTTGAGACAAATGGCATGTGGGTGTGAATAAGTGGGGAGTGTGAGTGCACTTTTTTAGTTAAGGAGTTGTAAAATTCTTGTAAATATTTATAAATATATCCTATTGGGAGGTAAATATTACCTCCCATGATTTCAATTTTGATAATTAATGATTTTTAGGGATGGTACGGTTTATCCACACCTACACCACAAAATTAAAAAGATGTTTTTAAAAAATTCATTCCTTAACTCATATATATGTGTATTTTTACAATTTTGTTTTTTCATTTGAAAAAACTATTATTCTAATGATATAGAATTATCCATCATTAGTAAATTAATGATATTTCTAGAAGATAATTATTACCCAATGATTATAAATATGAAAAAAAATTATAATTAAATGTAATGATTTTTGGAAATTCATTTTAACATAAATGCATATATTTTGAGAAAACACTTCATTATAGTTAATATTAAAAATAGTATTTTTAATATTTAATGGTCATATAGTAACTATAAAAAAATTAGTCTATTTTTGGACCATTTTTTATAATTATTAATATTTAAAATTCATTTGGTAGAATATGTATTTTTTAGTAAATTTATATCATTTAAAATGATATCATTTATTAATGAATTAAATTATTTTATATATTGATTGCTTAAAATAATTTCAATTCAGAAAAATCAAAACATTAATGGAATAAAATTATAATTTTATTTATAATGGATTGTCATGATATTTTCAGTTAATAATTAATATAAAAAAATAATTCATTTACATTATTTTACCTTTAATATTTTTACTGTCATATTCATTATAGAATTCTTAACAAACAAATTACAAGGATGTCCTTTATTAATTATTTTTATTAATTATTTTATTTTAAATAATATCATTAAAAAACTAATTTAGATTTCAAATTTATATATATAAATGAAAATATTATTTTTTCATATCCCATTGATTTATAGATATCAAATGTATGAAATATATATATATTTCTATTTTTCATTACATAACATACTGCATTGTCCATATTCCGTGGCAATTTTCAATGAATTGACAAATTTTTGGTAATTTGATGGTAAATATATAGATAATATCCTTAAATAAAATTAAATAAATATTTTAAGTAATTTTCCCAATTATTGGTCATGTATAATCTCTAGTAAATCTATTTTTTACTTTAACTATGATAATTAATTAATTTCTACATTCTCCATTTGGTTCAGCCAATATTTAAGTTGACCAAATAATAAATTTTTTATATTTATAATATGTAAACCATTTTTCCACATTCATTAAAAATATACGGGAAAAAATTAATTGAAAATTAATGCTACCGTTTTGAAGAGAAATATGTTTTCTAAAATGATAGATATAAAAAGTTTACAAATATTTTTTTACATTTTCAAAATGAAAATGATTACAATGATATAAATATTATATATATGTTAATAATTAATATAATAATGCATTAATATAATTAAAATTTTATTTATCATTATAAATAATTTAAATTATAGGGAAATATTTAGATCAAATTTAGAATTTTTAACTATTCATAAAAAATAAACATTTTCATAAAAATATCAAAATTAATAATAAGAAAATTTTCAGATGTGGAATGTATATTTTTTATTTATTTTTACCAAATAATTTTCTAAAATTTTCAAAATTTAATTTTATTGTTCTTCACAAAAAATAAAAAATCTATTTTTTAGAAAATTGTATTTTTAAAACATATAAATAAATGAACGAAAAATATTTATTAAATTAAAAATATGTTTTAAATAAATTAATCAATTATATTTAACTCTTATAAAATTATTTTTTTAATATTCATATGAATATTTTAAATATATATTTTTTAATGGTCAGAATAAAATAACTAAATTAATTATATATCTTGGTTTTGTTAAAACTCAGTGACGGATGTAACACAAGAAAAATAATTGTTCTGTATTGGTCAAGATTATCTTGGTGATTCATATTAAATATTCTTAATAGGGTGTTCATTGAAATATAACCCAGCAAATAAATTTATTTATTTCGAATAGAATCCTAAAAACTCGTGGTGTTACATTCTACCCCATAAAAATGAATTTCTCCCTCATAATTTAACTAGTTCATAATATTTTTAAAATTTGAAAATTCATTCACTGAATCTTACATTATAAAATTTGTTAATAAATATCATTTTGAAAAATATAATAGTATCAATGAAGTTCATCTAAAATAACAAATGTAAGGATTAAAAATATGAGAATATTGGGGGTATGTTAAAATAATGAAATAGAAGAGAATAAAAGTTCCCAAATGTGGATAGAATGTGATAAAGAACATTTCTAGTAAAACAAAAATTACCCTAAGTCCCTAAAATAATGTGGCTTCAAAAAAGTAGTAATTTCATATAAATGATGATAATAAGACAACATTTTAGTTCATAATTATTTTCCTAATGTGTATAAATTTTCACTATAAAATATACATATCATATTTCAATCCATTTCAGAATTATAATATCAAACACCATTTGTTCTTTGATCAATTTACTCATTATCTCACAATATGAAGTTATGGATAAATTTTTATGAATGAACCTATAATGTATCAAAATATCCATTTATATAATGATAATTAATTCCATCTATCATTAGTTATCATTAAAAAAATGAAAATTATCTCTAATTTTCCTAAATCATTAAAATGATAAACTATTCAGTAATCTCTAAAACTGGATTCAATTTTTCTAATAAATAATTTCGTAAATGTTTAACCTTATGAACCGCCAAAATAATTAAAATCAAATTCATTAAAATTAATTTCTTTTTATTTCCGAAATAAACGTAAAATTAATCAATCATATATCTTATAGTGTCTCTCGATCACCTTATACAAAAAATTTGAATAACTTCCTCATATAGTCATTGGAAGCATTTTAATATCATTTGATATCATACATTCTTATTGTGAAAATGATTAATTCTTCATTACATAAATATATCGTATATAATTTTATATATTAATAAAAAAATTATAATCTTTATAAATGATATCATAAATCATTTATCCATTAAAACATTTACTTATTCAAAGGTGATTTGTACTTACCAATTTACTTTTTTGAAATCAGACCTAACTATATCCAAAAATTAATTTCTAAAAATTAGGAACATATTAAGCTTTATCCTTACAAAAATCATGTGTCAAAAATGAGTACCGGTGTTCTATGAAATAAAATTTACTGGTCCTTATTATCTATTAAGATATTATTCCAAATCCATTTTTAAAATATTATAATTAACAATCCTTATATATTTAATGATATATAAAACAAGATTTATAATATAATTTTCTACAACCATAACTATCCATTATCAAACAATTTACTATTCTTTATCATATTATCCCTAAATACATATTTCCTTTATCATGCCATCTATATTATCTTCATCATCAGTCATATAAATACCAATCATCCAAAATTGATTATTTTATTCATGATAATTATCATTATGAAATAGATTTTCATATTTCTCAAAATTTTAACATTTAGACAACACATAAATCAATGATACCATGGGGATAATAATATTCATATCCATTGTGTCAACTAAAATTTTCATTTTCCATTTAACGTTATATAATTTTATTTCTAATTTTCAACAATCAATTCTTATAAACATCCATTTGAGAATGTCCTGTGTGTGTCATGTCATATTATTGATATAAAATACTAAATATTTTTTCATCCAACTTCATCTCAACCAGAACTCTCAAAAAACACTATTGGTGCCTTATTTACAGAGTCTGATAGTTTGTAGATGTTTACATTTAATATGATGTTCTATTAAAATTTAGTTGTTAAAATAACAATTTACATCACATTATTTACCATCCCATTTGATTTTTCATCAGAAAATATTCTATATTCCATAGCATCAACGCAATTACATCGGGTCTTAGTCATCAAATAACACCAAAAACAATTTTTTGGTAACTCTATTCAATGTTGGGAACTAGATAATCATGGGTAATCAATTATATGAGGTCTTAATCAATAAACATTATTTAATCAATGAAATCATTTTTAATCTATTATCGACATATATTTAAATTTGTCGTGATTGTTATTATTATTTTTTAATTTCTATATAATACCCCTATAAAGTTAAACATATGGTGTTCGTCATGGACCATAGACATACAGGATTTCCCAACCTTGTCTAGATCAATGCATTGTTTTTGGGTTTGTTACTCCTACATAAATCACTACAAATTATACATCCACGTATAGTATCCAAACCGTGATTTAATTTCATGGAAAAATCTCAACCAATCATTTAACAAAAATCATAGACTATATCATATACTTTATATTATCCTTATAATTATCATTAGTGAAATCCCAATGCATAACCCTATATATATCTTGTTGTATCTAAAAAAGGGTTATTCATTCTAGTTTCCGAAGGTAAAAGAAAATTTTCCTTTCATAAAAACTATATCGACCCATGCATGTAAAAAATATGTGTTACAGATTTTTAGATTAATATTTTTTATATTACATAAAAAATGATATGTGAATATAATTGTTTAGTACCTTTGGAATATTGGAATACAATATTCTAATCAAATGAACTATATTCATTGTTTACCAAAAATATATTCCCATTTAGTAATCTTCATAGACATACCATGCATACAACAATTCATCAAAACATATTGAAAGGAAACATAAGAAAGGCTGACATCCTAGGATCAATAAGGGTATAAATAAGATATATAAATTTATTACAATTTGAATGAAGTCAGTTATAATAATGGAATTTGATAATGAAAAAAACCTATGATTTTCATTACAAAATTATAATTGATGATGATCATGATTCATTATAAAATGATTAAATTTTCATAACAAATAAATCATAATGGAATCAAACAACATGATATTTGAGAGAATAAAGTTGGAATCCGACATAGACTTGAGGAATACACATATCCATTTAAAATATTATGTCAAAGAAACACAACAAGACATTCATATCATGTTAGGAATGGGATAATAAATAGTGTACCTTCATTTGGCTTTGGCTAATAACCCATATACCAACCAATTTTAGCTTGGGTTGACCACCTGTACACCCTCTATCTCAGGTATAGGATGACCACCTATGAACCCAATTAGATCATAGAGATTTTATTATTACCTTATTATATTGAGGAAGATATATGTCGCACTTGTCTCATAATGAAAAAACAATTTTATGTGTTCTATAAAATTGAAAAAAAATGATCATATCATAATAGATGAAATGAAACATGTTTCCAAAACGATTCTATAATACAATAAACTACATTAAATTACTAGGATTCACACTTCTTTTACCATAGAATTTCCCATGAATATAAGTGAGTTTCTTAATAATTTCATCATGTTATAATCCACGGATGATAAATAGGCTTAATAGACATCATGTTATAAATAACATTCTGAGACATAATATTAATAACATAATTGGATAATATAAACATTAGTTAATAGTAACCCTTTATAGCTGTAATTTTTAATGGAAATTTTTTTTGATCATTTAAAAAAATTATTATGGAAAATATCCATTCTGCATGTAAAACCCCTTTATAAAACAGAAATAATTATAAAATAATTTGTGACAAAAAATAACAATGAAATTTTTAAAAAGATGATTGAGAATAAATTAAAATTGTTTTAAAAAAATTTACATTTTTAATGTCTATTTACAAGACCATTAATTTAAATGATCATTAAATAAGTGAAAATTTTTTATTGTGGTTTTTTGAAGATATAATATTTCCTTCCAAATAGAGAGATAATGACTAATGACCATTCAACATTTTATTAATCATTATATGCACCATATGGTGGGAAAATGATACCATTATGTCATGATATCATTAATAACTATAATAGAATAAAATTATTTAGTATTTTTAAATGTTATATAATGTGATTTTAAAATTTTAGAATTATTCAATAACAATCCTAATAAATGATTAAATTGTAACATAACATTATTACTACTTTGGATACAATGACATGTAGAACCAATGAAAGGAAAATATAATATAACACTAAAAATATCACGAGGATTAAAAAATTCATGAAATTAAATGCTAATTTTACTATATATACACCTCATGAGTGAATATAGGTTCATAACCTAACATACATCTCAAAAGATAGAAAATTAAGATTGAAAACAAATGTTGAATTATTAAATTATGAATTGTATACCCCATTAAATGAATACCCTAAAATGGATATTTAAATCCAAATTATTATTTTTAGAATAATCATATGATACATAAATGGTATGTATATACTCCACAAAAATGAATCACAACGTGAACATGTCTAGTGTCTCATGAAAAAATAAAAGTAAAAGAAAAGTCCTTTAAATTATGTTTGGACATACTTTGTCTCAATCAAACATAATTTAAATTTAATATACATTTAATTTAAATATATTATAAAATAATATTCGTATATATCATTCCATATATAATATTGTTAAAATATTTTATTAATTTATTACTTATAATTCCAATTTAAGGATATGTTTTTTGTTTTTAATACTTTTTTAGGTATATTTTGAACTGTTATATTTTTGGACCTCTTAATTTGATCATAGATTAATAAAATTCTAAAATATAACCAGGATATAAATATAATAAAACTATATATATATATATATATATATTAATCCATAACATTTATATATTATATCATTATATAATCATGATTATGTCATTAATATTCTATATTTTTATTTAACTCACCCATAATACGTCCTAATTAATGTGTGAATGAATCACATTACTCCATGTGGTGGTTGTTCTCTGTAATGACAAACGCCGTTATCATATTTCAAAAAAATGGATTTTCGAAGTAATGTGTCATATAGAAATTAAATAATCAAAATAATAACAAAAATATAATATATATATATATCATATATACATATAAATCATATTTAATAAATTAACAAATAATTATTAGCATCCATGATATGTGGTAATGGTGAAATGGACAACAATGGTTCGTGAGGTGGTAGTCCCCAATACATACGAACAACGATTGTGTAACTCATTTGATGGGAGTGAAGATTGTTTTGGGTCGTATAAATAACATAAAAACATCCCAATATATGCAATATATTGATGTTATTATATAATATTTATATAATAATTATTTATGGTGTTAGAGGAAGAAATAAAATGAAAATTCGCATTGATGAATGTCACCTCTTATTTATGTATCCTCTTTAGGTATGTAATAATGAATTTATTAGTGTTATTTATTTAAATATAATATATTCTATGATGATGGGAGTTATGTAAAGAATTGATTTAGGTATATATTGGTTTATCCATATGTAATGATTGGTGTGAATAAGTGGGGAGAGTGACAAGTCATTTATAATTGAGGACCAGTGTCATTCGTATAGATACTAAAATGTATTCACTCGTGGGAGGATAATATTACCCTCTGTGAATATAAATATTAAAATTAAATGTACAAGGTCATTATATAATATTTGGAATACTCCAATATATAATAACTCAAATGATTTAACAATATCTTTCACTAACATCTAAGAATCCCAATATTTACCATTTTTTTTTACCCAACACAAGTTGTGTTCTATACTTCTGAATGTATATTTTAAGAATAAATATTGGTGGAAACTTTTTAGATAATTGAGACACATCAATTCAATATATTATATTTAGATTTTAATATATTAATATTATACGGGTTGGAGATTATTTTTATCATAAGACCATTTAAGATGAAGAACATCGCTATAACATTAATTACACCAACAATGTTTTTACTGTTTGATAGTAAATATTGTTAATATAATTGAAATACTATTTCATCAATGTAACATACTTTATGATTATAAATATTTAAAAATAACATGGAGGAGGATATTTATTTAATAATTTTAAATCTTTTAATAAAATATCATTTAATATATAATAACATGTATTTCTGATTTTTACATTATTACATCAAATTTTATATTAAAAAAAACAAGACAACAATAGAAATTTTTTTAAAAACCTATGAATCATGAAATAATTATCTAAAAAACTGATCAATTGAAAATATTCTCTTTAATTCAATTTTATTACTGTTATTATAATTTTTTAATTTACTTGTTAATGAAATAAATATTCTATTGATATTTCTTCACCAATTAATATAATCATTAAATTTTGAATAATGTAATATAAATCAACATTATTATAAAAATATATTCTTTTTATGAAGGTTATAAACAACCTATCATTTTTTTGCATCTTATTGAATGCTTCATGGGTTTTCAAAGTAATTAAATTTTATTTCTTGTCTTTTTTACATAAATTATTATATTGGTCATATGTAGAGAAATGTGTAATGTAATTGGAATATTAAAGATAAATTGATATATATGATCTAAATAAACTCATTAAAAATATTAATATAATATTATAGTTCAATTTGACTCTCATTATTCTATTCTAGCCCATAGTAAATAAATTTATTATGTAACCATGACAATTAATGTTTTTATTCCCTCAATATTTAATTTGACAAAAATAAAGATGAAATAAGTATAAATAATAAATTCTGATGATAAAAAATAGGGAATAAATTTTTAGATACTAAATTAAGAAAATTTGTAAAAATTATAATAAAATTATTCTCATAGATGTCCTGAGAATGAATGATTCTAATGTTAAGATAATTAGATTCTTATGAATTTTTTATATACATTTTAAATTTTAAATTGATTTAAATGACATAATTGTAATAATATAAGGCTAATTCAACTAATTATTATTAAAAATAACTTAAAATAAAATTTATCTTTATAATAAAATTAAATCGAAAATGTGGATTTCAATTAAATTCTAGAATTTTTTAGTATTCATAAAAAAATGAAACATTTCATAAATATCATGAAATTTCACCATATTATAATTTTATAATTATTAATAAAAAAACTAATTCTAAAAAAGTATTTTTTAAAAGTGTAAAAAATTAATTTATATATTTTTCAAAAACATGGATAATAACACTTTTTTTGAGAAAATATTATTTTTCAAACATATAAAGACATTATTGAAATTTATTTATATCATAAATAATTATTTTAATTTCTGTAAAATTATTATACATAATATATTGACAGTAGGTATTACAACATATTTGAATATAATATACATATCAGTTATAATGGACTCATTTAAATAACTAGCTTAATTATATATCATGGCTTTTTACAACTAAATTGTGTGTCAAATATAATCTATGATAGTGTTGAATTATGAAAACGATTAAAATATTTTTTCATATTACTCTTTATTAAAATTTTCTTTTATGAAACATAACCCCTCATTGAAATTACATATATTTATAAAATTTAATAATACTTTTGGTGTTACATGCACACTTAAATTCCTATAAATATTTTTTATCCTTCAATTAAACATTAATGGAAATATTGATATAGAGTGTATCATTTTTATTTTAAGCTTTAAATTATTTTTTGATAACCAAAAATATTTTGGAAATTAGTTCCCCAAAACACATATTTATCTAATGAATCATAGTCAAACAAATCATGACCTGTTAATCAAGATTTCTCATCATATAAATGTGATTGATATGGAATACCTATAAAGTAAATTTGATAATGCATGATTAATAGAAAATTTATTATACATATGTATTTACAAATGGTCATAGGTAAATAATTTATTTAAATATATTCAAGACATTATCAATATCTAAGTAACCCCTAATAGTTTACAATGTTATAATGTAATGATAATCAAATATATATAAATGTATCATTCATTTTATTAAGATATATAATATTAGATGTAATTTTATAGGAATCCATTATATTATATGGAATTATTAGTCCATTATAAATAAATTAAATCCTAAAAAAACATTACATTTTTACATCGCCACATACCTCATATTGGTAACATTCTCACCTTCACACAATATAAGTGGTGGAGAACATTTGTATATAATTATAACATATAGTATGATTTTTTTATATTAGTACAATTAATGAAATAAATTTACCACCGATGGAAATATGTGAGGTAAATAATTGGTCACTGTATTGAAATATCATAGTTTTACAATAATTTTTTATTACATACACTTTATTAATTAAATGATTTTTTGCATTTGTTATCTTCAAGACTATAAAATATAAAGTATTAAATTTTATTTGTCATCCCACCACTATTTTATAGAAACTCAATATCCTTCACAATTGGTTTTGAATACGATGGGTCATCGATATTCTATTAGAAATGATCCATTTATTCCTTGTTATTACAAATAATTTCCCATAAAAGAATATTCATTTGTTCTTAGGTAGGCGTGTATCTCAAAATATATTATACATATACATTTTGAACCATTGGTTGTAGTTTAAAATCCTAAAATCCTTTATTCATATTTCATTTAAACTTTCCTCTTAATTACACAAATAGTTTCATCGGAAATCATCCCCGAACACACCAACTGCTATTTGTTCAATTTATATAATATTATATTAGAGTGTTTTTTAATTTTCTCATTTTCTGTGTGAGAAACCATAAACATGGAATGTATAATTATTGTTTTTTAGTTTTCATAAAATAACATAATTATATGTGAAAACCGTGAATAATAGACTTATACAACCACCCTTGGGTTCTTGGTTTTGGGAACATTGTTTTTGGGGAATCGTTGGGTTTTATCATTATGTCAGTTAATTTTATTTTACGTATTAACATTAATGTTTAGTATTAAAGTTATTTGAACGTATTATGGGAAACTATAAATTTTTCCCCATATATAGGTGTTATTTGGAAATCATATAATTAATTTTTTTTAAAAAGTTGTCCGACATCAATGAGAGTTGTTCTGATATTTTAACAAATACATTTTTCATATCTGGTACATGGTTTTACAAACCATGAAATAACCATGTGACCTACCCTTGTTTTAAAAATAATTAATTTATTATTCTAAACTCCACTAAGATTAGGAAAATAGATTCTTCTCATCCCCACTCATTTTATATATTATAAGGAGCCTTATGGGTGGCTCCTGTTTTCATCCCCTCCATTTTAAATTTAATTATTCAAAAATCGGTTGTTTCCTTTAGGGCATGGTTTTTATTTGCATCGATCTTCCCCCTTATTTTCATCACATTCCTTATGTTGGATTGGTGTTGGAAAACTATTTGTGAATTTTTGTTTCTAAATGACAGTACCATTTAATGTTATGTTGTATATTTACCACTTTCACCATTCTTTTATTCATTCTTATAAGTTCTACCCTAGTAACACTTGACCTATGTTCGTGTTTAAATTTTTCGATTTATTATTCATTTCATTTTTTTCTTCAGCCTTCTTAAATTCACATTTATTAATTTATACCTATGTATAATATGTATAATGAATTTTTGAATCATTTTGTAGATAAATACATGATTCAAATATATGTTTTTGAATGATTTTAAATAATTTCATTCAAATTAATTTTTTTAAATTATAATTATTTTATTGAATATCCTAGAGGGTTTTATAATGTAATGTTTTTTAAAAAATACTTTCATTAGTCCTTTTTATGTTTTTAGAGGAATGAAATAATCGTTTCAAATGAATTTTTAAAAGGAGAAGTGTGTTACCGCTTTTTACATACAAATATAAATTTAAAATGTTATTTTTTCAGTGATATATAATTGAACAGGAACATTATCTAGTGATTTTTGGATGGTTAATTTGGAAATTTATAAATGAATTTTGATATTTATTTTTCCCATAATTATACACCCAAATGATTTTTTGTGATTAATTTATGATGTGAAAAGACAATGTTTTATACAAGGGTGTTAGTGTTGAGGGAGATTTGATGGATTATGATTGACATGCATATGATTCTACTATTTTGATTGTTTTATCAATTTAATATGATATTTAAATTGAGAAACCATGATACAATGTGGGAAATAATTGGCTATAATAAACTAGTTCATGTAAGACATGAGAATGTGTCACTCATGTTATATTTTTCATTATGGATAGATGTGGGATCCCCCCGATGAGTCCAATGAAGGATCATAGGATTAATTATGTGTTGATTAATAATGAAACACTATTTTAAGGTTGGTCTAGTTTTCTAGTACTGTTAGGGTAATATCAAAATATTACATATGATATTCCCCATGCCACATTTTTTATAATTTTTTGTTCGTTTTGGAGATTAACTTCTTATATTCCCCAATTGAGTCTTTTTTCTTATGAAATATGTCATCACAATTGTCATTTAATTTATTGAAATTTGATATTGTGGTGCATAGTAACATGTTTTTTCACTTGTTATAGGATTTTTTGTTTTCATAATGTATATTATAGTATTATTTAGAATGTTCTTTTAAATATAATGATATTTGAATTTATTTATTTTAAAAATATACCAAAGGATGAAATTTTTTGATTTAAATCATAATATAATGATATTTTATTAATTTTTCAAATGATATAATATAATTCACATCAAAAAACCATATATTATGGTCAGAGTGATAAAAATTTATTTGATTTAAAAGTGATAAAAATATGATATAAATAGTTAAAATATATATCTTATATTCTAATTCTTATAAAATCCAAGGAAAATTTTAATTTAATTATTGACATGAAGAAATATACCACAAATTTGTATGAAAAATATTTTTATCTATAATTCAATTATAGTGATCTTACCCATTTAAAACTTATAATGATTCATCATGGTTTTAGATCTGAAATAAGTGACCTCTAATTATCATTAATCATAGGATATTGATCATTGATAAATTTTTTGATTATATGAATATGAAAAACATCAATATAATATTCAATGTGTGAAAATTTATTGATTAAGATGTTCTATTAGATTAAACATTCATTAAAACAGTTATCCATATAGTCAAAGCATATCAGATGATGTCATATTGTCTTAAATTCACTGGAAACGTATTTTTTATACTTTTTGAAATTAAATGATTGAAAATAAATAAATATGACGTAGAAAATAGAAAATATAGTAATAAAATATTCTACAATTGTAATTGGGGAACATTTATTGGTATATAAAGAATAAAATATAGATGTGGAAGGAAAAATTATAAACAAAATAAATAATCATGGGAATATTTGTAGCATGGAAAAGTAGAAAAAAAGTAAGTGTATATTGAATATATTGTAACTATAAATAAAATTATATGATAAAGAGGAAAAGGTAAAATCTAATTGAGTATCATTATATCATTACATCTCAATTTGTGTATAATTATTTACATTTATGAACAAAAAAACCTACCAATCATAAGTTTTTTATTCGGACATGAAACATTCATGCATTTTTTATACTTTTAAGTGTAATAATTTTTTTAACTATTATGATATACTAAATGTTGGATTTACATTATGTCTATTAATACTTGTAATATGTTATTAAATAGTCAATTTCTTATGAATTCAAAAAAAAATTGATTATTTTCTATTATCCACCCCTTTTATAAACATTGTGTGAATTTCAAATCAATAGAAACTTTATTCTATTCATTAAAAGAATAACACCCTGAATTTGAGGTGGAGTCTGTTGCGACATGTAAAAATATAAAATTACTATCATTTTCCATTGATTTTAATAAAATATTAAGTATTTTCATAGCTTTTAGCATTTAAATAACATTGTTTTACATTTAAATAATAATAAGTACTTCATGTAATTTTTAAAAACCCAAATGTTGGATTAACTTGAAGACACTTTCTACAGCTAAAAAATTAAATAGAAATTTTTCAGTGATTTAACAACAACATATGGTCATCATATAGGTTATGAAACTCCGATATAGGTTTTTAAAGACTGTTAAATCTAATAAAACTATATATTCATTCGTTATTACAACAAGGCATGTCGAATGGACATTAGTGTATTCATTGATTTCAAAAATTATCATTCTAATATAAATGATTTAAATGGATTTGAAACCCCTTAATAAGAGTATAATGTCCATAAAACACATATAATTTATGCTATAAATTCAGATGTTATAATGAAATGTGGTTGGTTCATAGTAATCTAAAATAAATCCAATGTCTATTTCAATTGATTTTACATCAGTTGAACTCCTTTGATAAATTTTCAACCCATATTCAAGTAATTTTTCAATTAAACAATAATATAATTAGAAAAGATCAAAGTTTGAATTTAATGATGAAGAATGGAAATAACATCAAATGAGTTTTTTTATTAAAAAAATGGAATTAATTATGTTTATTTCTACGTTCAATACCCACATAGTTTTCGTAAATGTACATGCATTTCGATGTTAACATGAAGAATGATTATAATATGTGTTAAATAATTTGGTTTACCCAATTATATATTACATTTATCAGTTAAACCAATTAATAAACTATTAATCAATAATTTTAATCTTTGACGAAAAATAATTTTTTAATTCAAAAATATAATTATATAAATTATAATTATGATATAAATTATTAGAGTGATTTAACAATGACATTTACGATGACTCAGTTCTCCCACAATACGTTTTCTTGAATATTCACAAATACCCACAAAATACAATTATTTATTTTCTATTATATTATAATCCCCCATATTATCAAACAGTACAATCAAAGGCTTGTATTTATTTACAAAATACACTTATAAAATTGCCATCAACAATATTTAATATAATTATATCACAAAAAATAATAATATTTTAATTTTAATAATATATGATATTATATTAACAATTTTCCCACCACACATGATATGGCTTTTATTTCAATTCCTTAAATATTAATTTTTAAAATAAATAGAAAACAAGCATTTTATCCTAACAATTTTTAATATCCATATTTTTATTCAATAATTCATCATGTTATTGTTATTATTATTATTACTTTATTGTTGTTAATAACATAAATCTAAATAGTGGAAATTAAATTATTATAACTTTTCATTATCATTGACAAAATTAATGAGAAATTACATATCCAATATATTGATTAATATACCCAACATTGCTCAAAATTTAATGAATGTAGGTCTTACAACAATTGGTAGGACCACCAGCATGATATTAATGTACATAAAAAATGTAGAATTCAAAAAGTATCATTAAACCAGGATAAAAACAACAATAAAGTTGGTAAAAACATAACCAACACACCTGTAAAAGAAAATATAGGGGGAAATTAAAGATTAATGAAATTAGTTCCTTAAACTACTGTGATTCGATTCCCCTTAAATAATAGGTTGAGAAAACATTGAAATTATCTAGATGAACCAAAGAAAGGTATAACAAACACTACGTGAATAAAATTTTATTCATGGAGCCACAATCCAATTGATAAAATATATGTGCCTTAAGTTGTCTAAATGTCTACAAATCAATGGAATTTGAAATTAATAGTGAGGAAATAAATTTTTAGATGGTGAAACAACCTACGAAATCAGTCAATACACTAATTAATTCCTCTATGTATTTTTCACGTTGTTGTTCCTAACATCCACTAGGGTTAAAAATCATTTCAATAATTTAAAAAACTTACATAATGGAACAAAAACTACCAAAATAGCTTGGTAATATATTCATTTATGTAGTGTTGTTTCTGTGTCATTCATTAATTAAAAAATCATCCTCTAAAACGTGGTTTGGAAAAAACAATTCTATATTGACCCATCAATGGCATATATATTGAATTGGGAAGTTGTTTTGGCATTGGAATTTTCTGTGAGGTGGAAAATCGTAGTGGTGCTTCCAAAACCAGACCCACCTTACCTATTTTGTCTTGGAGATTTGAGGCTCTTAGCCACTAAATTTTTGGAAAAGAATTCCAAAAAAAATGTACAAACTGTGGTGCACTGAAATTATCAAACAACCATAAAAATTACACCACCACAACCTCATCTAGGGTTTGGTGAACATTAGAATTGATGTAAACATTTTAAAAAAACTTCTAATCACCAAAACTCCTCTTCAAACGACTTGTAATGGTATAAAATGACCTCTAACAGACACTATTAAAATTTATTTTCTTGTTTAATAAAAAATTTCAATGTACAATAACATTAGAATATTTTATTTTTTTCACGTTATTAATCCTAATCAATGTTTCATCTAACATATGATGAAATTAGTAAATTAATAACACAAATAAATGAAAAAAATCATGCAAACAGACAAAAAAATATTTTTATATGAATAACATATATGTATGGTGAATTGAGTAAAATAAAAATAGTATGATTTTTCATAAAAATGGTCAAGTAATGGGGAATGTTTGATTAAAACATGAATAATAATTATCCAAGTGAAAATCAATATTATATAATAAATAAATAAATTTTGTTATAAAACAAGTATTAAGAGAAAAAAATATATATAATGTATTACCCAAAATATGTGATTGATCATAAATAATACTATCCACTTGATTGAAAATGATGAACAAAAGTAACTATATATAGAAGAAAATGTATTATTTAACAATGAATGTATCAATACAGATATAAATTTCATTAAAAAATTGAGATAACAAATCTAAAAATTATCTCACATCTTAGTAAATATATGTTACCTGAATCCATGGATAGTATATTATCTCACAAAATAAATAAAACTATTAAATTCATTCTTTATGATTAACATTTTTGTGAGTTATTTATCGTATTTATCCTACACCAATTAACGAATTTAACAACATTGAAAAATGTAGGCTCTAGGAAATTGAAAATGATAGTTATCGTTAATGTGAGATATCATCCAAACAAAATTCGTGCAAATCATTTCGAAACATCCCGCATGGGTAAAAATATTATTATAACGATATGAGTACCTACATTCCACATACCAAAGAATTCATGGACTAAAAAGTTTATTTGCAAACCACCAATATGTATTAAATTAATTTTAAAATTCATTAGATAATAATATAAAATAATAAAATCGAAATGATTCATGATTTCCATCATGTATAATATTAAGAAATGAAATTGAGTGTAAGTGGTAAACATTTCATGAATTGGGATGTGTAAATCATTAAATCAGATATTTTAAAGTAATTTTTTTGGATAAATAAATACAACATGAACTTGGGGTTTATAGTTAAATAGTTGGAGAAATCAAGATCCTCCATGAATTAAATAGGGTAGTTTCTCTATCAATGGTGATCTTATCTCACTAGATGACCAAACACATCTATTAATAGGGAATTATTCAATATATTGGGAGCAACCTATCACTAATATGAAAAAATAATGATATGTATATTGAAACATATACCAATATAACTATACATCCAAATATAATAATAAATATATCACAATCAATGTTTAGATAAATTTGATTCTTGTTTTTAATAACATAAGTTTATAAAAAATTTTATATTAATCATTTATACCACATTGCATGTTTTATTGATGTGAAACCTATTTGTACATTTCACAATTTGATCCTTGATTATTATCCAATAAAATAATGATAATAGGTGGTATTTAGTTACATTATCTAATTTTATCCGATGATTTTAAAGATAAATATTTTTTCACATGTTTGAAATTCCAATTAGGATTATGATACTACAATTTCATTGAATTTGTGGTAATATTTTATGTTTTAATTCTTTGATGATGTTTTTTAATAAATTTTAAATGTAATAAATTACATTTTTCATACAATACAACAATAATACTCTTCTAATTCCCTTGTTTTCCAATAATACACCTGAAAATTAATTAAGGCTCAATATTCTATGATTTAAAAATAATATGAGGCCATTCTCTAGTATTTAAGTGTTTGAATTATCTATTTTTTCTAATATATAAATAAAAAAAACCTAAACTCATTACGATCAATTCAGATTTCAAATTTATGTTTTTATATTCTTATAATTGAATGTATAAATATTGTTCAATGTTTTATAATTAAATTTCAATACATTGATTTTTATATGATTTTAACGTAAAAACACCATTTTTTCATTGTTAATATATTGAATATTTTAAATATTTTTTTGAGATAATTGATGAATTTTCAAACTATTTCATGCCCTGGGGAGTGTTGGTATAGACCTAACAATAATATTGAATATATTATATAAAATGAACATATAATTTCTTGATAAAATCTATTCAATTATGATAAGAGTCTCAGATCAGAAATTTTAGATCTTCATTAAATATAAAGTCTATATGTTTTACCAGAGGCGTGATATTTTATCTATGCAATTTTTCTCTCTTGATTGAGTACTATAATGTGTAGAATATTAATTTAATAAAATATATAATTTATTTAAAATTATTAATTAATAAAAATAAAAAACACACCCCTATGAATTGTGATAATATCAAATTCATTATGTTATCAACCAAACCATATTGATTGGAAAAGAATGTGTGGAGGACCATTTTTGAAAAATCAATGTATGATCAAGGATTTGAAATTATTGTACCAAATCAGAGCTTGTGGATCTTGCTAACTACTATGATGTGGATTTGTCCTTCATCATTGATCAGTCCAAAACTATGGTACTGTGATTTGTTCTATTTTTCAGATAAACAATTTTTATCCCATGATAAATGTAAATCAAATACACAAATATATTTATTCATGGTTCAATAATTTTTGAAGGTGTTGGTTTGACTTATTCAGGTTTTGGGATTGATGATATTTTATTATTGCATCTTGGTTCTTCGTACATCGTTCAAATAAAAATGAATCGATTCCTTCATTATCAAAATCTAAGGATTGTTTAAATAATTGTGTTTTTTTATTTTTTCCAACATTTCTCTCTATGTTTGTTATTGATATTTTCATCACATGATATAACATTATTTCATAGTCATTCATGGGAAATATATATCATGACCACGAGATTAAGATTATGATATATTTATTATCATGGGGTGGTTGAAATTATTAATGATCAGAGGTGTGTCACGATTACACTGTGTTTCCCTATATCATGGTTATTTGTCCATTAACATCATGGTGTGTCAACAGTCAATTTATGGACTATTCACATACCCAAAATTTTGTCCATTAGATTCAGTAATGTGCGATAGACCCAAATTCTATATTGTGGGGTGATGTTGGTGGGTGTATCGACAAAAACAGAATATGAGGAAGAGGAGTGAATCATAAGGATTTCAGAAAAAAAACATGATTATAAATTTTGTACTCCGGAAAACACATGTTGTGTTGTCCCCTCTTACTGTGTTGAGGAATACTTTTCAAAAAACAAATAAAAAATTGTGTGAAACATATCCCATCCAATTAGAACTATGGTTTGATGCTCAAAATGTACCATTGGGATAAATAGGCATGAACATGTCCATTCACGAATTCATTACCATAGTACCCGGGAATTACTTAGTACATCGACATGGGTATGTACATGGAAAATGACCACAGTGCATGGTAAATCCTATAAGTACACATTCATGTGCTAGAGTTTAGGTATGTGAGCAAGAAGCAAAATCCAAGTGTATGATCATCCTCTACATGTTTTATTTACCAAAAAACACACACCTCATATATAGAGATGACATTATACTAGAGACAATGATAGAAGAGAAGTCCCAAGCTAGATAAGAGACATCATGTACTCCCTGTACACCCAATGTACATTATCTTTGTAAATTGGATGCCCCATAAGTTTTTTGTATCCACCGAATTCAAAATTATGTGTTCAGTTTTCTCAGCCCCATGGGGGTACAATGTGTCATTGCGTCATGAAAAATTATTTTAATCCCCTTAATGGGATTTGTACTAGATAGAGGAAATGAATAAATAAATTTTACCAAAGGTTTGCACCCCTATCATTTCATTATCTTATGTAGGTGGGGGTTGTGGAGTCATTGTTACCAAATTATATATGAATCTGATCCTCTATGTATTGGGATATTCCATGTAGAGATTCATATACCCAATAGGCCCATCCCTATATATATAAATAGGGATCTTTGAACTTCTAGTGGGTACTAATTCATGGTGAGGCATCTTGAGCATGACATCTCATATTAGAAGCATCAGTGATAGAATGTATCATGGAGTGGGTTCCCCTAAAATACTAGGCTAGAAGTATGAACGAAACCTCTTTGTGACTTACTGTATTTAAATATGGATTTAAATCATTTATATGTCTCATATTAAGATTGATAAATCTTAATGATGATGACTGGGGTCCTTCCATGACTCATAAATTATAGAGATTTAACAATGTTCAACTAGATATAGTTATACTCACTCTTACATGGTCTCCCCAAATAAATGTTTTGTTTTAAAAAAAGTCCTTTTGATGGAGTCCAATGATAGCCATGACATGGTAGAGCATAGTTTATATGGATTACCATGATTCAAATGAGGTGTTTAATCAGACAGCATTCCCCTCCTTTATATAAGATGGAAGCTTTTATAGTTTTTGGTTGGCGTGTGTTTGGATTGTTATTATTTCAAATATTTTTTTCACTCAATGATGAGTGATACTAGTTATGTATGGATTGATTTTTTTTATTTAAATTTCACTATTATATGATTATTAACATATTTTTGTTTGTCTATAGGTACGTATTCTAAGGCCTCCCATGATTTTGATATTCATACATCGTGCCTTTAACCATTCCAATTTATATTGGATGGGGGTATGGGGTTTTATAAATGGATTACCATTGGAGAAGTGATCCTCAGTGGGTTGAGATGTGAATAAATTATATAAAACCTATGTTCATTTTAGGAAATTGTTTTGGAGCGTTTCTAATGATGGTTATGTTTTGGGAACAACAATAAAATGATAAAAAATTTCGAGTGTGGATATAATGACAAGGACGGATATGTTGGTGTTCTGATTGACATATCTATTTTCTCTGATAGTGAAACCCACATGTCGACTCAGTAAATATATGAGATATTTAAATGGAATCTATTGATATATTCATCTTATAATAATGGGTTGTTGATTCCATGTCCTTGATTCAAATCCCCAGATATACTCTTTGACCACTGTAAAATATGATTATTTCAAGATGCCTCTATAATGAAAATATTCTATGATTTCATATTATGATTGAAATGATTATATTCCTACTAATGAGCCTTCAGTATTCGGTTTTTTATATAAGTTTATTCCAGTTTTTTGTTTTCCAGGTCTTTATACAACCCATAGTGAATTTGGTTTCACCAGAAATGTTGGACAAGGATGTGTATAAACAAAGTCCACGTTATGTTTTTTAGAGGAAAGGAACAACCTTTTTTGTGGGGTCAGACGAACCCCAATGTATTTATCAACAACCTAGAGTATATTAATTGAGTTTTATTTCTTTTCTAGCCACCTTATTATTTTAGGTGGCACTATATAATATGCAGCTTCAAGGACTAAGAGGGATATGGTGGAGCCTGATAACTATGAAGTGCATTGAGAATATTCTCTAGATAATTTGTTAAAAAATATAATAATGGGGGAATTATATATATATATATTGCATTAAAAGTTTATCTAGGAGATTTCAAATCATCAACTAAGAAAATCACCAAGGAATAGAATTAATTTATGTTCATCAACATCTAAAAATACTCTATAAATATGGTTTGAGATCCAATATTCTGAGAATGGAACTTCAAGAAAGAAATATTGGGGATAAATGAGAAGAGACATTGAGAGTGTGTGGAAATAAATAGACCGAGGGATTCAATCATAAAATAAAAATTAGGATATAATAACCAGATAGTGAGTATACGATTTAATGATCTAAATATTGTTCTTTTCTTCCTATAGAGAATAAAAATTTCAATTTTGTTGGTTGGGGACATTTTTTTCATGGTTCTCGGACCCACAATTCAACTAATAGTGAGATGGTTGATGAAAAACAGTAGAAGGAACAATGGTAGGAGTCAAGGAAACATAAGGGTGGGTGAAATTTAAGAAGATATACTAGAGAAGGGTCGGCTTTAGATGGTTTAACTTTTCCATTATTAATCAATGGTATTATTAAATGTATGATATATATCCAATATAAATTTTCCACAGTACTGTTATAAACATGCGTGAGTGAATATTTTATTCACACTGCACTTTTTAGGATATTTTTATTTATGTTGATCATATGGATAGATCGTTGCACTTGGAGACTCATCTAGGAGTATTTAGTACTAACAAACTTCTGTTGAGAGTGATATATAATTCATGGAGGATTTATTTTTGTGTGGGATATATTTTATAAGTTGTGAGGACTTATGACATCATCGTAGGTAGGGATTTAATATCTACAATTCAACATAATATAGACTATTTTTGG
Organism: Viscum album; assembly: GCA_963277665.1. NCBI lineage: Eukaryota > Viridiplantae > Streptophyta > Magnoliopsida > Santalales > Viscaceae > Viscum > Viscum album. The sequence goes on along the minus strand of OY728147.1, from coordinate 557,719,138 downwards.
AGGAGAGTTTTATGTGTCTGATGTGATTGAATGAGGTTTTTCTTCATGGGTGATAATGAAATCTAGGTAGAGTAGGGTAGTATTATATGTAATAAGATTTTAAAATTACTCATCAGATGGAGGGTATTACACTTTGAGTATCAGATGGTTTATTTCTTCATCTTCCTATTGTGGTGGAGTAGTAGAAGGATTTCATTCCTTGGACATATCAATATTAAAACCCCATAGTTAAATTGAATTATTCATAGACATACACATAGTGGATGCATGAATATTTCTAAAATTATATTGGATGGATCTAATTGAGCTTCATGAGATGATGGTGTTGTAGGGAGAATTATTTAGGAAGGGATTCATTAGTCATATTTTGTCAGCCTGGGTAGACCATGTGTTTTTCTCCAATACTGTGGATGGGGAAATGATTTTGTGTGTGTATATTAATTGTTTTATATAGATGAAGTTGAATAATATGTATCTACTATTGAGTTTTGACGCGTTATTTTACCATCAAAGTGGTTTGATATAGTTGTCAATCATTATACATATATCAGGATATCACCCTCTCCACGTTCTAGATAATGATATTCCAAATAGTGCATTATTATGTCACTGTGTTCACTATATGTACCTTGTGATGCATACTAGAATGTGAAATTATCAAAAAGAGTCTATCAGAATCATGAACCATATATTTAATCAATTAATGGACATGTTTTTAGTTGTATTTACAGATCAAAAATCAACATTAGTCATTGTTAGTGGAGGAAAGTATAAGAATATTGTGGATGGTTCTAGACATACTCTATTAGTGGGAATATTCTGGGATGCTATAAATGATTAACTTTTTTGCTTATTGATGTCCAAATTCATAGACCTATCATCAAAATAGAGGTTGCAGTTGAAATACCATTGAATATTGTTGACTAATTATCTTGGGAGAAACCTAAAATTAAGACTGATTTGTGGAACCTCATTGGGTCTAAATGGCATTTTAGGCGTTTTTTAATTTATTTATACATAATATTATTTAATGTATTTTTTTAAAAAAATGAAATCCCATAATATGGACATTAATCTTCTAATATGATTTTCATGAGTTCGGTAAGAGGTTGACAGTAATTCCCATATTCATATTTTCCGAGGAGGGATTTCTGTATGTAGTATTCTAAAATGCCTCTGGGATTGGGTAGGGATTTGTTTTGATGAAGTTGTTGGTTTTCATTTCTTATTGGTCATGATAATTGATACATCATTTAAATAACTATGAAACCAATGATTTTAGAGACATTATCAATGGTATTATTCTTGACGATATGGATATGAAACCACTTGGTTGAGAGGATTTTCACTTAATCTAAATACAAGTGTCTTATATATATATTCTAATAGAATAATAGTAAATTGATGTAAACTCAATCATTATTTATCCTTTGTGACAATGAATTTGAGATTTTCAATATCCATAAGAAGGGGAATGTTGTGGTCGATGAACTCCACTAGTGATACTATTCAAATTTGTTAACCAATGAGTCAGAGAAGTTATCCTTGTTGTAGTCGACCGTAGTGGATGAAAATGGTTAAACATACATCCAGTTGATGGTTTGTACCCCAAAACATCTAAAATATCTAATAGAGACTCATATCATGGATACCACCAATAAGACATGTCATGTTCAACTCTCCACTAGACATGATCCTAGTTGATTTTTTAATTATGGGGATCACATCATTATTTTCAATGGATATATAGTGGTATTGGTAAATTTTTGTGGGGTTTTTGATGAAATATTTTCATACGTCCCACTTGGTTGCTCATTCTGGTCTAAAAAATATTTAATAAGACCATCAACATGATTTTTTGGTGGATATTAATAACGACGTCTCTAGTTGAGTTTGACTTTCAATTCATCAAATGCCATCAAGTGAAGCATAAGAATATGGATTCGGTAGGTTTAGCTAAACCCATTGTTGTTCAAGAGTGTATGTTGGATGGAATATATTTAGAATTCATAATATGGTTCTCATAATCCTTTATATGCCATGATTAAATACTGTCCATCATAGGTTGCTTTACCATGTTGGTGAACTTCTTATCAATCTACGAGAAGTGTTATGTGGAGTTATTTTGATGCCTTTATATATTGATTATCGAAAAAAATATATTATTTACATGGATTAATGTTTTTTTACCAGGATTCTAAATTTATAACATGATTTGGTATTGGAATACATGAGGCATTTGGGGATTTGTTGTGTTTGGACATGTTATTTCTCTCAACGAAATACAACTAGACTGGGCTTCCATTTATGTTTTTGGAGGAAATGCATAAATACATTGTCTTGGAATTTTTCATATTTGGAATGATCACATACCCTGGGTTGATATTTCATGAATCAATAGTTACCATTCCATCATCATTATTAAACAATTTAATTCCTTGTAAAGTGGAATTTTCTTTTAAAAAATGATGGATTGATCAAGAGGTGTCAGCAAGAGATGAAGTGTGCAACAAAAGAGATGGTGTATAACATCTAAGAGAATATAGTAACAAACACGCACTATCAGATGTCATAGGCATAACATTGATATGGGAATTTGGAGTTATAGGTATAGATACATTGTTTTCTGGACTAAATCCTCAAGACGTGGATAAATAAAAATTTTAAAGTTTGAAAATTAATATCCACAATTCATTTGTACATTTCAATAAGAATATGGGGTCGGTTGGTTTTCATACCACATGTCCATACTAAATTAGTTATATCTGGTACATGATGCCATCCATGTGTTTTTACTGTATAAGAATGTTAATGACTGACAACATGTTATCAGGTTGGGAGAGAAGGAAAAGGAAGATAAAAAACCAATGTAGAGAATCTTGTAGAGATCAAGGATCCTAAGAAACAATTATTCATGGGTTACTAATTCCATTTGTGTCTTTATACTGGACGAATTAGAACCTTTATGAGAGATCCTTGCAATTTGAGATCCTGATTTGATCCCAGTTCCCTCATCATTTTAAGTAGTGTTATTTCATGTTGGGCAGAAAATATATAATGTGTCGAAAATCTAAACACTATAATTGATCATCATAATGATTTGTAATATTTTTAAATAATATTATTTGGAATATTAATTCTATTATCATTCCATTTTGTGTGCATGGGAGGATTAATACTGATATAGTAGTAAATTACATGATCTATGCCACGAAAATGCAATGTTTCTATATATAATGAATTATTTATAGAATGGATTCTCATCATTGAAATCTATGACTGTTATTAAATAATGAACATGATTTTTACCCTAAGTGATTCATCATCGTTGCTTTCGGGGGGTCTTCATCTTGAGAATCATCTTCAGTGGAATAATTGTTAAATAAATTATTTAAATTACTTATTTGTAATAATGAATCCTAAACAGAAACTCTCATTTATATAAATTTATTGGTTAAAATTCACATAATTTTTCAACATCATGATAGTCATTTAGAGAATATTTTTATGTAGGTTGATTTTTTTAATGTTCAAAGAAGAATAATGAATTGGAAATCGGTGTTCTAATTATATATTTGGGATCTCAACAGTGAATATTATATTAAGTCATCCTTCATTAATGATATATATGAACATAATGTTGGGTAATTTTCATTGTAATAATAATAATTTTTTATCCCATGATAAATGTATATCAATTTCTCTAACAATTTGAATCACATGTCGATCATGTTTTCTTTTATTGGATTATTTTACTAGTATTTTGGGGTTACTGATATTCTATTAGTGCTTCATGGTTCACTGTTCACTGTTCTAATGAAAACTAGTACATGATAATAAGAAAATTTATTTCGGTTCATTATTCATGTCTTATTTTAGATTTTTTCACTATTTATTGAACAATTTTGTTCTATATTTTCTATGGAATATGGTTTGTCCTATACAAGGTAGATAAACATACTACATTATTCATTAGGTGCAATAGATTATCAACATAGGTTATGATATTCAAGTGATGAACTGATGAAGGTTTAATAAAAATGGTTGATAATAATATGTAGATTAAGATCATACTAGTGTTTCCCCTTTTCATGGTTTGGGAAAAAACTATGACATGGTGTTACATGAGTCGATTAATGAGTATATTGGAAGGTCTGAATTTGACTATTTTCATCTTAAATGTTTCTTCAACCCAAATGCAAGATTTATGGGTAATATTGGTGGTTGGATCAATACCAATGTTGTGAGTGAAATATTTTTTATTTTTCTTAATTTAATGAAAGTTGTAGACTACACAACATATAGTATGTATAAAAAATTATGTTGTTTCATCTTGTAGTTATAGGGTTTGTATGCAGAGAAAAATATTTGGCATTGTGTAAAAGTAGTTAAAATCCACGTGACCTGAGGATAGAGGTTCGAATTTTAATGGAGGGGTATATGGGAATGATCATGGATAAAAACCCATACACAATCCATGTACATGATAACGACCTACTACATGACATGATCAATTACACAGTCACGAACAAAGTACACGGAAATGCCCCGACGTAGACGGTCATACATAAGAGTACACTAACTCAAGAAGGAATCACATTCAATGTAACTTGAAGAAATATGAATTTCATGTATCCCAAAATTAAATTCTATATATATGGTGAAATAAATTCCATCTGATATGACGAGAAACTAACAGAACAGGGATATACAATACATTCTATGTATTCCAAATAAATTCATTGTGCATTCAATAGGGATAGGTGAGGCCCAATGTAAAATAACTCCTTATGTTAATATATAATTAAATGTTCCCATCGTGGGGATTTCTCTCAGATGGTGTTTCATAATCCCTTCATGTGACTATTGTGAGATCCTCAATCATTTATTTTTCATAACTATGTGGGGTTTGAGGAATCAAAATAAAAAAATTACATGGGAGTATGATTCCATTCATAGGGTGTCATTATATGATGTTTCTTCTATATCCACAGTCCTCAGATGAGATTACCTATCTATGTATCATGACCTTCATATATATATGGTTTAAATTATATCATAATGGTTTGATTATAATGATCAATTGAATGAGGTTCATCAGTGATGCATTTGACATGGAGTGAGTTATTTCAGTTAGGTGTCAGATTGATTACTTGAATTGAACCATTGGATGGATTTATGGTTGAATAATCCTTGAGACAAGGTCTCTACTATGACTATAAATGGGTTTTAATTTTTTCATTGTGTTATATTCTGATTTTTATATCATCATAAGGATGACATGAATACTCTAATGTTGCTTTAATTTTTGTGATTTTAGGGTTTCCTGTACTTTATTTTTATACTCACCCCTGAATGGGCTCTTCAAACACACGATGAGTCTTTGGATGATGAAATACCAATTGAGGAATTCCCAAGAGGACTTAGACCAGATATAGCATAGTTGTATTGGACAACCTGTTGTTCGTACTAGGTGTTTATTTTGATAGAAATTTCCAATATATAGTATGTCATAATAATTTATAGTTTATTTTGGTGTTGTATTTGACCCTATGTGCTTTCTTGTACTTTATTCATTCTGTGACAGGGGTTATATGTTATATATTCATTTTTATATAAGTTTTTTTACCCTTCAATATTATATGGTTATTTAGAGACGTCTGTATATGTACATGTAATTAGGAAAATGTCTCTACTAAGTGATATATGAATATTTGATAATTTTCGCCAGCCCATGACTTTTTTATGGTGAGCATTGAGTTTCACACAGTGCTTACAAACATCCATTAAGACCCTAGTGGATTTTATCATGAAATTCAGTCACTTTCATTTTTAATAAATTAAATCTTATTAAAAATTAGATATTTTCATAATTTAAAAACTATACATTTCACTGTTATATGGTAAACTCATACATGTCCCCAATTGGTAAATTTCAGTTTTCTTATGATTTAACCACATGATGATGTTATTTACTAGGTTATTCTAATTCGAAATATGTTTTTTGACATAATTAATAAAAAATTCATTTTTAATCATTTCGAAAAAAAGTATTTGGATTGATTCATTTATTCCTACATGAATCAATTTAAAATATTGTCATGTAAATATTATTCCATAATATTACATGGTAATTTGATCAGTATTGACCATTCCACACATTTTTTTAACTACAATAATATATAGTAAAATGTATGTTATAGTCATTGGGAACACACCACACATCATATATAATTTTAAAATAGTTATTAATTGTGTTCCACAGATCAAATAATATTTCCATCAATTTCTATTCCACTCCATATCCTAGGTGTGTAAAAACATCAGATGGAACATGTTTTTTAACATTTAATCCAACAAGAACAAACTTTTTTTGTTATCAAAAAAATAAAATTTCATATTAAAGTGCATTCTATATCTACATTTCAAAAAATAAATGAGGGGAATTTCTATATGATATAAATAAAATAACAGACATATGTTCTATTTTCTACCTTTGAAACATGATTTTTTAGCATCTAAATAAATTGAAAATGATTTTTTTTGGAAATTTAGTGAAACCAACATGTCATGTTGATGTTAATTTTATTCCTATTTATAATGAATTTAAAAAATAATTCATCCATATGATCTAGAGACAATTTTATTTATTTATTCACAATTTTATCGTTTTTTGGGGTTTTAATGAGTTAAATATAAAAAAAACTATTTTTATGATCATTCTATCCACACCAATTATAGTTTTAGGTGAGATAAATTAATATATGTCACTTATTAATTGAATACTTTTTTTAACGATTTGAATACAATATGATGATGGATGATTGTTTTAACCTTTTATGGATGTTTTAATGACCATTGAATCTATTAAAACTAATTTTTCAGTCGTTCTGGCCATACATGATGTAGAATTGACATTTGGCATACTATTAAAAATTAATGAGCCATTTTTAAAACAATATCTTAAAAATAATAAGTCACTTGTTTTATTTAACTATTAAAATTATGTCATTAACATTTGAATAAAAACATATTTTTGGACATTATTATCAAACAATAAATTGATTAATTTTTTGTCTGTTAGAACATGTAAAAAAAATTAAATTTATGTCAAATTACTATTATTTTAGGACAATTGGTGGTTGTTTTCATTATTTTAAATACATGATATATTTTAAAATTACTATTATATATAATAAATTAGATTTTTTTGGTAATTATAGTTACATCACATGTTAGATTGATCTGTGGACTAATTATACATATCCGGAGTAAATTAATGATAAATACCTTATTACATTAACTAATATCCAATTTTGTTTTCTATGTTTTGAAAAACACCAAATTAAATTTTATATCAATCCACTGAAATTAATGTTTTAACCATTAAAAAGATATAACATTGCCTTAAAATAACGCCAAGTGTATTTTTATAAACAATAGTCTTTAAAAAATTCCATAGAGAGTTAATATTTTATAAATAAACTTATTTTTTCATTAAATCATTTGATAACCACAAAAATGGTGTCCCAAATATCGTAGCTTCAAGTGGTTGTGAATTGAAATTTAAACAATAATACAAACTTTATCACTCAAGACAAGTTGATTATAAGTTATAACATCCATCTATAAGGGTAGAAAATTAATAAATTCATAGTAAAATAAGAACTAGATTAAAACAAATGAAAATTATAAATACAATTTAATATACCATTATATAGTAAAATAAATAAAAACTAAATAAATGATATAAAAATAAAAAAATCATCGATAAATAAAAAAAATTAAAAACTCAAAACCCCACATCAAAATAGAAGATCAAGATCACATTTAATGTAAAATAAAAACATTTTAAAAAACTGAAATAAATGTATATAAAAAATAAATACAAGAACAAATAAATTAAATGAAAATGTAAATTTTGAATCATAATAAAATAAATATATATATACATATTTATACATATATATAGATACACATATTAAAATAAATATACGAATGGACTTTAAAATTATAATAAAATCTTCAGTATAAACATAAAAAAATACAATACAACACTATAAAAATGAAATGTGAAATAAAGATGTTCAAGATAAAATATAAAATATAAAATAAAAAACGATAATATTAGAAGAATAAATAAGATAAGAAAATATGTAAAAATATATTTCATAAGACATATATATAAATTGAACCAAATATTTATGTGTCATATCCTAGAAAATTATCTCATATTACCATAAAATCATTAGAAAAATATTGTAAAATAATTTTGACTAAAAACAGTATTATAAACATTCAATATAATGGGTAATGAGGACATTATATGAACTTTTTTGTCAGTTATTTACATTTTTATGCATGTTTGTAAATACATTTACGTATATAAAACATTTTTTTAGTCACTCCAACCACACTTTATATTGGATTAATATGAGTTTTATTAATTGATGGTAAAAGTAAGTAAAAAATAGTGCTTTTGGTGATTTCATGAAGATTCAATTTACATTTATTTTTTTCTACCCTTCAATGCATGTTTTTATACATACCGATCATTAACAATGAATTTTCTTACACTTTATGCAAACCACCCATAGACGTGATGCATGATCTATTATAACATGTAAAAAAACTAAATAAATTATTTTTTCTAGTATTTGACTAAAATATGAGTTATTTTTTATGTTTTCCAACTATTAAACAAATTTTTTGACTTCAAAATCAATAAATATATGCTTTTAATCATTTTAAACATACCAAAACCTAGATTGACATGTAGATTATTGATTCAGTTTAAAAATTAATTGAAATATATTATCCAAAAATAAAGTGGACATATTAAACTTATTTTTATGTTACAGCCATCAGATTAATGTTTTTAAGACATCAATCAAATATAAATGTATCTTCAATCAATATGAATACACTACAGATTATATTTCTTTGTCATCACTTAATTTATATCGTAAATGTTCTTGAAATTATGAATATGATTCATTCGATTTGACCCCCATTAATATTAATATGAAATCTATATAGATCATTTGAATATAAAAACAAATTCTTGGGTTATATCAATTTTGGTTGTTTTATATTGAACATAAATTACTCGAGTATCAGTTGTTTGCATAATAACATCAGTAGATGTTTGTTTATTGATATTTGAACCAATTTTTAAAATGTGTATTCAATCAATAAATAATAATGATAGAAATTGGGAAGAGAAACATTTATTCATGAAAAATGGAACTAATATTACATGGATTTAATTTATTCAGAATGGGTCAAAAATATATCAATATTCACCACATACCCATATAGTTTTATAGGAACTATAGGAATATCAATGTACATATCAAGAATGATTAAAATATATTATATTAAATCTTTATGAATATCTTTAGAGAATTTTTAATATGATTATATTTGAATAATTATTATCTCTAAAATTTATGACATTGAAAATAATAATTCCAATAATTTTACCACATAATAGAAATATATAATAATTTCAAAATAGCTGCAATTAAAATTTTAGAATTCCACAGTAATAAACCTATAATTTCCATTCAAATAAAAAATCTATTTTTTTATTTTTGATCTATGGTATATATAATTTAGATAAGGGAATTTATATAAAATTAATTTTCATAATAAAATGGATAATTTTTTTCTCAATCCATGTATTAGATAACATTTTATTCATTACATTTGGATTTATTAATATTATATAACAATTATTACCATGATGAACTAAAATATTTCTAGTGTATCAAAATTTCTTATGCGGATTACACATGATTATTAAAAAAATAATTGCATTAAAATTTTGATATATTAAGGATCATAAACATAAATAGTAATACGACCAATAGAGTACTATAATAAATTAAAACATTGAATTCGAAAAAACAGAAATAAACACTCATTCTATCTATAAGTAAAATGTTAGTTATTGTTTATCCAACAGTTCAAAACTAAAACTAAGGTTGTTTCATATTACTTGATTACATACCATTACAAACTAATTTAAATTTAAATTTGAGGATCATATAATGTTAACATTAACATAATAAAGTACGTTTAATTTTAATGGAATGAGAAGAAAAAAAATTTCAAATTTTTTTTATATATAAGAATATAAATTCCATATTGATCTGGTTATAATGACATGGGATATAGATTACAAGATTTTCCATCTCTACCTTGTGTGAAAAACAACCTGTAAAATAGTTGTATTTTATGTGGGGATTTTGTGGTAAGGTTTGGTTCTAGAAATACGTTGTTGGGATTATGTGATGTGGGACTTCCTAGTCTAGAGATGTGGGTGTCCCATTGTGACATGATATTTTATAAAATTGTTGTGTGATGGAAAATTAGAGCCATGTTATGTTTTTCTAAAATTCTTCATGTATTCATTAATAAGACATAGATTTGGGTGTATATTCATAATGTTGAGTTAGAGTATGACAAGAATGTTGGCCATAATGATCATTCCAGTTAGAAGAGGTTCTTTAACCAAAGATCTTGGATGATACTTAAAATAGAAATTAGAATTGAAACTACATCAAAATATATGCAATAAATAATGTTTCATTTTACATTATATTTTTTGATTTATATCGTTATTATTAAATACTAATAAAATCCGATGAAAATACCAACACATAAACTTCATATTATTTCCACATGATCTGTGATTATTGGATCCTACAAATAGAATAAATATAGTATTAATGAGTATCCAAATTACATGAATAGTTCCATCTAACACTGATTTCACTATTTGATGGTAGAAAACATCATGAAGAATATTAAGAACTCAGATACATTAATTACACACTTTCTTATGAAATTTAAAACCAAATTCATACAAAAAACTAGACCCCTGCTAACATCTATTCACGAATATCAACTATCTACAACAACGAATCGACAAGGAAACTCTTGATTATAGGAAACAAAAAATAATTATATTGATTTCATAGATCGATGAAAAATTAACTGACCAGCTAGAAGTTACCAATCACCATATCATTATTTTTCAAACATGGGAAGTGGTACCCATATAGATTTGTAATGGTGGAACAATGCACAAAAATCCTAAATGTAGAGAGATTATTTTATTTAATTATAAGAAATATATTCAGAATTTTAAATAATGAAAGAAAAAATATAGTCACTGGGAAGAAACACACACTCTATCTAGAATTATATAATGGAAAAATATACCATGAATTCACTACCTCAAAACTAGAAACAACAACCATGATCTAATCTGATACGATGCACAATTGAAGACTTCTACCAACCTACCGAACATCCCTATTTTTAAAACCAGTATATATTTTATAAAATAATTGTCCACATTGGTAAACTGACTTTAGAATAAATGTATTTACCACCTCATATAATCCAAGAAACGTTTTCCTAGAACAAAACCATAAAACTATTTTACAAATAAAAATACCATAAAATAACTTTAAATTATAACCTTCACATTGGTGGAAATACTATGAAATTACTGTTGGGCGCCTTCCTAGTTGGCGCACTGGGCAACGCCTCCTCAAATGGTGCACATGCGGTATCTGTTTTAATGCGGTGTTTAAATGCGGGCCAAGACCGCGTGAATTAATTCACGCGGTGACACTCTTTTGACGCGGCGACATTATTTTGACGCTGATTATTTTCCTATATAAGGAGGCATAGGTAAGGCATTTCATCATCACCGGCAGCAACAACACCGAGAGCAAATCCCATTTGGTGATCACCTTTCTTTGACGATCATCTTTCTTGCTCTCCACCTTTTGATCCATACTTTTATTCTTGAATATTACTTTTGAGATCCCTTCCATTTTGGGGAGTCTCTACCGTGTACTTCTTGATTTTAGTGGATCCCTCTTTCTGGACTAGGTCCCGTGGTTTTTCCCTTTCGGGGTTTCCATGTAAAAATTTCCGGTGTCAAATTTATTTTTCTGCACATTTAATTTTGTCGATGCACATCCGCTTCTATTTGGGGGGAAAGATTCAATTTCCGCTGCGCGTTCGCTTTTTCTTTTGTTTGCGCGTTCGTCGCTTTCCCGTCTTTCCCAACATCTGGTATCAGAGGGTTTGGTTCTTTTCTTATCATATTTATTATGGAGGCCAACTACAGTCGGATGATTTTGTTAAATGTTACCAACTACCATATGTGGCGAATTAAAATGAAAGATCTGCTTTTTGTCAAGCGAATGCATCTTCCAGTGTTTAGTACCCAGAAGCCAGAGAGAATGTCAGACGAAGAATGGGCGTTCGAGCATGAGATGGTTTGCAGTTTCATTCGTCAATGGGTCGAAGACAACGTGATGAACCACATCGTCAACATCTCTCACGCCAGAACTTTGTGGGAGAAGCTTGTGACGACCTACGCTTCGAAGACGAGAAACAATAAACTGTTTCTTCTCAAGCAAATGATGAACTTGATGTACAGAGAATGTACCTCTATTTCTGAATATTTAAGTGAATATCAAGGATGTCTTGATCAGCTTTCTGGCATTGGTATCAATTTTGAAGATGAGGTTTTACATCTTTTGCTTCTTAACACTTTACCCGATTCATGGAAAAATTTACGTGTTACTCTAACCGGTTCTGCTCCTAATGGTGTTGTGACATTTAGTTTTGTCAAGTCTGCTATTTTAAATGAATAGGTCATGAGACGTACTCAGGAGAAATCTTCTTCTGAGCTTTTGGTCACAGAGAACAGGGGGAGAATCCAGGACTGGGGGCAGAGCAGTCGAGATAAGAGCAGAGGCAGAAGCAAATCCAGACTGAAGTAGAGAGATTTTGAATGTCATCATTGTGGTAAGAAGGGGCATGTTAAGAAGTTTTGTTATCAGCTGAAAAGAGAGAACAGATTGAAGGAAAATCAAAAGAATAAAAATGGCGATGGAGAGGATCATGTTGCCGCTGCTACAGGGGGTGATCTTGTTATTTTTTATGATTCCATTAACATTGATTCTGATGATTCTTACTGGGTTGTTGACAGTGGTGCTTGTTTTCATGTGACATCGAAGAAGGAGTTCTTTACATATTACAGCCCAGGTAATTTTGGGATTTTGAAGATGGGAAATGATGGACATGCTGACGTTGTAGGCATCGGGACTGTTTGCTTAAAGACCAGTACAGGAAGTAAGCTGATTTTGAAGAATGTCTGACATGCACCTGAGGTTCGTTTGAATCTTATCTCTACCAGCGTTCTTGATGATGAAGGGTTAATCAGCACTTTCAGTGATTTCTAATGGAAGCTTTCCAAGGGATCTTTGATTGTGGCTAGAGGGAAGAAGCAATCAGGTTTTTACTGGACTAGAGCTTCTATTTCTTGTGATACTGCTTGTGTTGTTGAGTGCAGTGTTTCGTCCAAGTTGTGGCATAAGAGGCTCAGTCACATCAGTGAGAAAGGTCTCGGTTGCTTGGCCAAGAGAAATCTTCCTCCATATTTGAAGAGTGTCAAGTTGGACACATGTGATCATTGCATGGCTGGAAAACAGAGCAGAGTGAGTTTCAGCAGTCATCCTCCACACAGGAAGTCACAGGTACTTGAATTGGTACATTCTGACGTTTGTGGTCCTTTGAAATCGAAGACCTTTAGTGGCATTCTTTATTTTGTTACATTTATTGATGACTACTCATGAAAGCTCTGGGTTTATGTTTTGAAAGCCAAAAGTCATGTGCTCAGTGTTTTTAAGCAATTTCATGTTTCTGTTGAGAGAGAATCAGGAAAGAAATTAAAATGTATTCGCACTGACAATGGAGGAGAGTATTGTGGTCCGTTTGATCAGTATTGCAGGCAGGAAGGTATTCAGCATCAGAAGACGCCGCCCAAGACACCTCAGCTGAATGGTGTAGCTGAGCGGATGAATAGAACTTTGCTGGAAAGAGTTCGTTGTTTGCTTTCAGAAGCAAAGTTGGCTGGACATTTTTGGGGTGAGGCTTTACTTACTGCTGCTTATATTATCAATTTTTCACCTACGGTTGCTTTGCAGACAGACACTCCCAACAAATTTTGGTATGGCAAAGTGATCAGGTACGATCACTTGCGTGTTTTTGGTTGCAAGGCTTTTGTTCATGTGCCTAGAGATGAGAGATCTAAGATGGATGGTAAGACACGCCGGTGTATTTTTATTGGCTATGGACACGATGAGTTTGGGTACGGGTTCTATGATCCTGTTTTGAAGAAACATTTCAGAAGCCGCGATGCAGTGTTTAAGGAGGATCAGACTATTGCAGACATTGATAAGGGAGAAAAAGATGATTCTACATCTTCTGATGGTTTTGTCAGTCTTGAGCCTGGTTCTAATTCACATTTACCTCATGTTGTTGATTCTGATGATCATGTTGATGTACAGAATGATGCTCAAGGTGAACAGGTTGGAGTTGAAGTTTCCGATGCACCTTTTGTTTCTGATGATCCGGTTCCAGGGGTTATTAATGAACCTGCAGTTCCACTCCGGAGGTCATCTCGGCATCGCACCGTTTCTACTTGATATTCACCTGAGGAGTATGTGCTCCTCGCTGAAGGGGGAGAACCAGAATCGTTTGATGAGGCAATGGAGAGTGAACAGAAGGACAGATGGGTTGCAGCAATGGATGACGAGATGAAATCATTGCACGACAACCACACTTTTGAGCTGGTGAAGTTACCGACATGGAAGAGAGCTTTGAAAAATCGGTGGATTTATCGGATTAAGAATGAAGAATCCAGTTCTGTTCCACGATACAAGGCAAGGTTAGTTGTCAAAGGCTTCCGTCAGAAGAATGGTATTGATTTTGATGAGATTTTCTCACCTGTTGTCAAAATGTCTTCCATTCAGGTTGTTCTTGGTTTGGCTTCCAGTTTAGATCTGTAGATTCAGCAGATGGATGTGAAGACAGCTTTCCTCCATGGAGATTTAGAGGAGGAGATTTATATGGAGCAACCAGCGGGTTTTGTTGAAACAGGTAAAGAAAATCATGTATGCAAGTTGAAGAAGAGCTTGTACGGTTTGAAACAAGCTCCGAGGCAGTGGTATAAGAAGTTTGAATCTGTCATCTCTCATCAGGGTTTCAGGAAGACATCTTCTGATCCTTGTGTTTTTGTTCAGAGATTTACTGATGATGATTTTATTATACTGTTGCTTTATGTTGATGATATGCTCATTGTTGGCCATGATACTTCTAGAATTGACAGATTGAAGAAGGATCTTTGTCAGTCTTTTGCGATGAAAGACTTGGGGCCAGCACAACAGATTCTTGGCATGACGATCTCCCGTGACAGGAAGGCCAAGAAGTTGTGGTTATCTCAGGAGAGATACATTGAGAAGGTTCTTCAGAGATTTTCTATGGATAGAGCGAAAGTGGTTAGTACTCCTCTTGCTTTACATTTTATGCTCAGTTCCATTCAGTCACCTTCTACTTATGAAGAGAGAGAGGAGATGAAACACATACCTTATTCATCTTCTGTTGGATGTTTGATGTATGCAATGGTATGTACTAGACCTGATATAGCTCATGCAGTTGGTGTGGTCAGTCGTTTTCTATCAAATCCAGGTAGAGAGCATTGTAGAGCATTGAAGTACATTTTTCGTTATCTTCGTGGTACTTCTGATCTGAGATTGTGTTTTGGCAAAGGGGAACCTATTCTTTGTGGCTTTACAGATTCAGATATGGCAGGAGATATCGATTCGAGGAAGTCTACTTCAGGCTATTTGATCACTTTTGCAGGGGGAGCTGTATCTTGGCAGTCTAGATTGTAGAGATGTGTTGCTTTATCTACCATAGAGTCAGAGTTTATTGCAGCTACTGAGGCGTGAAAAGAATTATTGTGGATGAAAACGTTTATTCGAGAGCTCAATTTAAATCAGGACAGGTATGTTTTATTTTGTTATAGTCAGAGTGCTATTTGTTTGGGAAGGAATTCTACTTTTCATGGCAGGTTGAAACATATCGATGTTCGATATCATTGGATTCGCAACGTCCTTGATTCGAGACAGTTAGAGCTTGAGAAGATCCACACTGATGACAACGGGTCAGACATGTTGACCAAGAGTTTACCTAGAGGAAAATTTGAGACTTGCCGACAGATTGCAGGGTTGGCGGTGATCCCCACTTGAGTCGGAGGGGGAGATTGTTGGGCGGCTTCTTGGTTGGCGCACTGGGCAACGCCTCCTCAAATGGTTCACATGCGGTATCTGTTTTAATGCGGTGTTTTAATGCGGGCCAAGACCGCGTGAATTAATTCACGCGGTGACACTCTTTTGACGCGGCGACATTATTTTGACGCTGATTCTTTTCCTATATAAGGAGGCAGAGGCAAGGCATTTCATCATCACCGGCAGCAACAACACCGAGAGAAAATCACATTTGGTGATCGCCATTCTATGACGATCATCTTTCTTGCTCTCCACCTTTTGATCCATACTTTTATTCTTGAGTATTACTTTTGAGATCCCTTCCATTTTGGGGAGTCTCTACCGTGTACTTCTTGATTTTAGTGGATCCCTCTTTCTGGACTAGGTCCCGTGGTTTTTCCCTTTCGGGTTTTCCACGTAAAAATTTCCCATGTCAAATTTATTTTTCTGCACATTTAATTTTGTCGTTGCACATCCGCTTCTATTTGGGGGGAAAGATTCAATTTCCGCTGCGCATTCGCTTTTTCTTTTGTTTGCGCGTTCGTCGTTTTCCCGTCTTTCCCAAAAATTACTTCATAATATAATAAAAACCTCAAATGAACCTAACTCGAAGGCACATCAAAATAACAGACAACATTCACATAGAATTAGATACTAACATCTCATTTAAACTTGATGAAAGAATCTATTTGCGTGTAACCAAATTTCCGAAACATTTCACTCCAACAAGCACAACCCTCCTAGATGATAACATCCACCAAGATGAGTATGAAGCACCAATTTACCCTCCTAGGTTGGGATACTGTTAAATAAATACATATATTCATATTATTAACTAAACCCATCCAACCAACCATTCATTCAAGAAATTTATCTCCACTTATAGCACAAAAAGACCCCTCTAATTTCAAAAAACTAAAAAATAAATCTATGTATTTATTAAATCATCGAAAATTTAATAGTCCATCATAAATATAAACGTTTTCATAGTATTTATTATTCAAAATACGTGAAATTTTTCTATATTTATTTAATGGGGTGGAAACAAGAATAAAATGATAATGTCAATTGATGGTAGATTTATTTTGTGCATCAAACTGAATTTGAAATAAATTGAAATAAAATACCATTATATCCAATAATAATATGGTTTATGATGGCATAAAAACATTTCAGAACATCCATTTCAATTTATTGATACTTGATTAAAACCCATTAAAAATGAATTTAATGAAAAATAAAATGATATTTTATAACTTTAATCAATTATTTTATTCAATACCAACACACCTCAAATTGATATGTTCACATATAGGTTCCATTATTCCAAAACCAACAATGATTGAATAGTAAATTTCAAAAATAAACACCCATAGTATTCATTAGATGATAAAATTTTTACCATAAATAGTGAAAGAACAAATAATATACATTTAATTTATTTTGAAATAAACTAAATTCTAATAACTATACCCAATGATGCTGATTTAATCATCATTCGTAATAGACAACCTTGAGTCATGGGATACTTGATTCTAAACAAGATTTTATAGGAACATTAGTTCACCAATATACATGAATAATGAAATATATTTTTTTATTAATTTTATATTTTGACTATGGGGATCAGAGGATCTTCTTAGGATACTGGAATGTTCTCAGTATCTTGGTTCACCTGGAATTTCCATAACACTCATATCAGTTCATGGCTCCTAGATATCATATGTTCATTATGTATTACAAAAAAAAAACAAAAATGTAAAAATGAATCATATAATTGTAATATTGATTCTAATATATTAATATTAAATTCTGAAATTATGAAACATGAAATCATTTTTTATAAAATTATAAAATTCATAAATAAAATTTTAGTATTATTTCAATGAATATGAATATATAATCTAACTTTAAAAAAATCATTATCAGGTAATACCTATTAAATATAAATTGAATTTGGAGAGGATAATAATAGAAATTTAACATATCCATAAAAATTGAATATGGTATAATATAATGAAAAAATCATTTAGCTTTCAACCCTATTAGTAGAAATAATCAGAATGAAAAACTATTTCAAGATGAAAATTTTCCAAAAAAAAATTTAAATTTAAAAAATATAAACAATTATTGGCTCTAGATGTTTGGAAATGTGTTCATACTTAATATATTTAGAAGAAGACACGAAATCCAATAATAAATTATTTGAAAATTTTAATTTTAAAAAATTAATCAATATTTATTCCATGAAAAATAATATTTCCATAAAACTAATTCGATGCTGAAAAATAATGAAATAATTTAGGTCTTATATTATTATTATAAAAAAAATCGGGTTACGGTTTCAACTCATGGTCACCTTCTAATCAATTAACAGCATATTTCATTTCAATATTAATCTACTTTTTAATAAAGGGACCTTTTTAATTTATATAATTTCATTGTTAATGTTATATAATTTTATTATTTTTACAGTAGATAAATTTCAATATCAATTTTTTTCTATATGGATGTTTGTTTGATGTTGCATTCATACGTCATGGTGGTGTAAATTTACACATAAGACCAACATATTTATCAACTCAAGTAGTAGAACACCAAGGATGGTTATATGAATAAAGGAATGTAAAAATTATGATTATAGGGATCTATATAGAAAAAATCCATCACTGTAGAAGGACTTAAATAAATCAAGTTGAAGGCCTCTCGAGTTGAAGATTTTATTTTTTTTCATTGTGTGTTACTGCTAAAAACTGTTCAGGCCTCATTCTATACCATTCATTAACCCCAATCACATAGGTTTCTATAGAAAAATTTACTATAAAGAAAAAATTATATGAAACTATTTTACTATGGAAAAATAATGTGATGATACAATCTCTCATAATAAATTTTCACCAATCATATCTATTATAAAGATAATTATGAACTATTATTCCCTAAATTGGTCTATTTTTGTGAATTTAATTAAACAAATCATTGAGGTAAAATGATTTTGTAACATCTACAGTCACTACATACATTATTCTCAACCCCTAATTTGTATAATTGATGTTACTCCACGATTGAACTAATACACATCCATATTGAATAATACCCGAATTTTTTAGAAATGAATATAAGATAATGCTTCTCTACGACCATTCATGATATCAATTTAAATTTGTTTTATAATTATAATCCTCTAATGTTCTGTGGGTCATAAAAACATAAAATATCCATCTGTATAATAACTATTCTACACTACCTAATATATGATGTTCATTAGGGTTCATCTGAACATCCCTGCAAAAAGATGTGAACATGTAACATTGATTGATAATATCAATTAAAATAAAATAAATTCAATCATTTTATTAGGAACCCGGATAATTTTTCTTAGTAAAATATTTAATTAAAAAATAAATTAGAAGCATTATAAAATATTAAAATGTGTAAATAGACAATAACTACATTCTAGGTCAGGTTTTACAAAATAAAAATAGAAATGATTATGTAATACACATCCTTATAGAATAATACATGAATTTATTTGTGCATTAAATAAGGATAGTTGAGGCCCTATGAAAATTTTATATGTAACTATTTCAATTGGGTGTGTTTCCAATGTTAATCCAAATGAGTGTGCAATAAGTCATTATGATACTACATAATGAAATGTTCCCATCACATGGATTTTTCTCGGATGGTGTTTCAGAATACCTTCATGTGACTATGGTGAAATCCTCAATCATTTCTTTTTCATAACTATGTGGGGTTTGAGGAATCAAAATGACCAAATTACATGGGAGTATGATTCCATTCCTAGGGGGTTATTATATGATATTACATATATATCCAAAGTCCTCAGATGAGATTCCCTATCAATGTAACATTACCTCCATATTTATATTGGTTAAATTATCTTAGAATGGTCTGATTTGAATGATCAATTCAATGAGGTCTATAAGTGATAGCATGGAACATGGATTGAGTTCTCCCAGATGGGTGTCATATTGATTACTTGAATTGAACCAGTGGATGGATTTATGGTTGAATAATCTTTGAGACAAGGTCTCTACTATGACTATATATGGGTTTTAATTATTTCATTGTCTTATATTTTGATTTTCATATCTTCATGAGGATGACATGAATACTTTAATGTTGCTTTAATTTTTGTGATCTTAGTTTTTCCTAGACATTATTGTTATACTCACCCCGAATGGCCGCTTCCTACACATGATATGTCTTATGATGATGAGATACCGATTGAGGAATTCCCATGAAGAGTTAGACCATATATATCATAGTTGAGTTGGAAATTATTGTGGTTCCTACTAGGTTTTTATATTGATAGAAATATCAAATATATATTAGGTCATAAAAATTTATTGTTTATGTTGGTGTTGTATTTGAATCGTTGTGATTTCTTGTACTTTACTCATTCCGTGACATGTAATATATGTTATATAATCATTATGTTAGATATATTTTACCTTTCAATATTATATGGTTATTTAGAGACGTTTTTATGTGAACATATAATTTGGAAATCCCCCTACTATTTGATATATGAATATCTGGTAATTTTCGCCAACCCATGAATTTTTTTATGGTGAGCATGGAGTTTCGCACACTGCTTACTAACATCCAGTACGACCCTAGTGGATTTTCTCATGAAATTCACTCACTGTCATTTTTATTAAATTAACTCTTTTTAAAAATTATATTTTTCATAATAGTAAAACGGTACCATTCACTATTATATAACAAACTCATACATGTCCCCAATTGGTAAATTTCAGTTTTCTTATGATATAACCACATGATGAAGTTATTTACTAGGTCATTCACATTTGATTTTTTTTGTCTTAAATAATAAAAAATTCATTTTAAATCATTTCGTGAAAAAAAATTAATAGTATTGATTCATTTTTTTCTATATGTATCAAATTAAAATATTTCCATGTAAATATTATAATATAATATTACATGGTAATTTGATCTGTATTAACCATTCCACACATTTTTTAACAACAATAATATATTGTAAAATATATGTTCTAGTCATTGCGAAAACACAACACGTCATATTTAAATTTGAAATTTTTATTAATTGTGTTCCACGGATCAAAGAATATTTCCATAAATTTTCATTTCACTCCATATCCTACGTGTGTAAAAAATGGGATGGAACACATTTTTTAATGTTTAATCCAATAAGATCACACATTTTTCGTTATCAAGAAAAATGAAATTTCATATTTAAATGAATTCTATTTCAAATTTTCAAAAAAAAATGAGGGGAATTTCCATATGATATAACTAAAATAATAGATATATGTTCTATTTTATCCCTTTGAAACATGATTTTTTAGCATCTAAATAAAATTAAAATTATTTTTTGGACATTTAGTGAAACCAACATGTCGTATTGATGTTAATTATATTTTTATTTATCATAAATTTAAACAATATTTCTTTCATATGATATAGAGACAATTTTATTCATTTTTGATAGATTTTATCGTTTTTCGTGGATTTAATGACATAAATATAAAAACCTATTTTTATGATCATTCTAACCACACCAATTATAGTTTTAGGAGAGATAAATTAATAAATGTCACTAATTAATTGAATACTTTTTTTCTAACGATTTGAATACAAGATGATGATGGTTGATTGTTTTAACCTATTTATAGATATTTTAATGACCATTGAATCTATTAAAACTAATTTTTCAGGCGTTCTGGCCATACATGATGTTGAATTGTCATTTGGTATACTATCAAAAATTAATGAATGATTTTTAAAACGATTTCTTAAAAATAATAAGTCACTTGTTTGATTTTACACTTTAATTCATGTCATTGACATTTGAATAAAGACATATTTTTAGTCATTATTATCAAACAATAAATTGATTAGTTTATTATCTATTACAACATGTAAAAAATAAAATTTATGTAGACTTACTATTATTTTTGGACAATTGGTGGTTGTTTGCTTGATTTTGAATACTTGATATATTTTTAAATTACTATTAAATATAATAAATTAGATTTTTTGGTAATTATAGTTACATCAAATGTTAGATTGGTGTGTGGCCTAATTATACATACCCCATGTAAATTGAAGATAAATATCTTATTACATTAATTAATATTCAATTTAGTTTTCTATGTTTTGACAAATTCTAAATTATTTTTAATATCAATCAACTAAAATTATTGATTTATCCTTTAAAATGATATCATATTGCCTTAAAATGATGATAAATGCATTTTTATAGACAATAGTCTTTTAAAAAGTTCATCAGAGATATAATATTTTATAAATAAAGTTATTTTTCCAATAAATCATTAGATAACCACAAAAATGGTGTCCCAAATATCGTAACTTCAAGTGGGTGTGACTTGAAATATAAAAA
Source organism: Viscum album (assembly GCA_963277665.1). Taxonomy (NCBI): domain Eukaryota; kingdom Viridiplantae; phylum Streptophyta; class Magnoliopsida; order Santalales; family Viscaceae; genus Viscum; species Viscum album. The sequence goes on along the minus strand of OY728147.1, from coordinate 557,696,578 downwards.
AAATACAAACTTTGTCACTCATGACAAGTTGATTAGAAGTTATATCATCCGTCAATAAGGGTAGAAAATTAATAAATTCATAGTGAAATAAAAACTAGATTAAAACAAATTATAAAAACATTTTAAAATACCATAATATAGTAAAATAAATAAAAACTAAAAAAATGCAATTAAACTAAAAAAATATAAGATAAATAAAAAAATTTTAAATCTCAAAAACCCACATCGAAATAGAAGACTATATCAAATTTAATGTAAAATAAAAGCATTTTTAAAAACTGAAATTAAATTATATAAAAAATAAATACAAGCAGAAAAAATTTATAGAAAATGTAAATTTTGAATCATAATAAAATCAATATATAGATACATATATATACATATATATATATATATATTAAAATAAATATACGAATGTAACCTAAAATAATAATAAAATCATTAGTATAAATATAAAAAAATAATGCAATACAACACTATAAAAATGAAAAGTGAAATAAATATGTTCAAGATAAAATATAAAATATAAACTACAAAAATGATAATATTAGAAGAAAAAATAAGATAAAAATATGTAAAAATATATTTCATAAGTCATATCTATAAATTAATCGAAATAATTATGTGTCATATCCTAGAAAAAAATCTCAGATTACAATAAAATCATTAGAAAAATATTGTCAAATAATTTTGACTAGAAATAATATTATAAACACTCAATATAATGGGTAATGAGCACATTATATGAGGTTTTTGTTAGTTATTTACATTTTAATGCATGTGTGTAAATACATTTACGAATCAACAATTTAAATTGTATTTGTGATTTCATGACAATTCAATGTACTTTTTGTTGTTTCTACCCTTCAATGCAAGTTTTTTTAGTTACAGATCATTATCATCGACTTATATTTCATTTTATCCAAACCAAAAATTGATGTTATGCGGGATCTATTTTAACAAGTCCAAAATTAAAAAAATAATTTTTCCTAGTATTTAAATAAAATATGAGTTATTTTTTATGATTTCCAACTTTTAAACAAACTTTTTGACATTAAAATCAATAAATATATGCTTTTAATCATTTCAATCAAACCAAAAAATAGATTGACATGTAGAATATTGCTTCTTGTTAAAATTTAATTGAAACACATTTCTAACAATAAAGTGGACATATAATACTTATTTTTATGTTACAACCATCATATTTATGTTTTTAAGACATCAATCAAATATAAATGTATATTCAGTCATTATGAATACTCTACAAATTATATTTATTTGTCATCACTTCATTTATATCATAAATGTTCATGAATGTATGAAAAGGTTTCATTCGATTTGACCCCCATTAATATTAATATAAGATCTATATAGAATATTTGAATATAAAAACAAATTCTTGTGTTATATCAATTTAGGATTCTTTATATTTAACCTAAATTACTCGAGTATCAGTTTTCTACATAATAACATCAATAGATGATTGTTTATTGATATTTGAACCAATTTTTTAAAAGTGTATTCAATAAATAATGAATAATGATAGAAATTTGGAAGAGGTAAATTTATTCATGAAAATGGAACTAATATTACATGGATTTAATTAATTCATAATGGCTCAATATTATATCGATATTCAATACCAAAACACACATAGTATTCTAGGAACTATAGGAATATCAAAGTACACATCAAGATTGATTAAAATAATGTATATTAAATTGTTAAGAATATATTTAGTGAATTTATATTATGATTATATTTGAATACATATTATCTGTAAAATTTATGACTTTGAAAATAAAAATTCCAATAATTTTACCACATAAATGAAATAGATAAAAATTTCAAAATGGATGAAATTAAAATTTTATAATTCCACAGTAATAAACCTATAATTCCCATTTAAAAAATAATCCATTTTTATGTTTTTGACCTATGGTATATATAATTTAGATAATGGAATTTATTTAAAATTCATTTTTATAATAAAATGGATAATTTTTTTCTCAATCTATGTATTAGATAACCTTAAATTCATTAAATTTGGATTTATTAATATTATATAACAATTATTATCATGATGAACCAAAATATTTCTATTGTATCACGATTTCTTATTCTGATTACACATGAAGATTAAAAAAAATAATTTCATTAATATTTTTATATATTATGGATCACAAACAAAAATATGAATACGACCAATAGAGTACTATAAAAAATTAAAATATAGAATTCGACAAAACAGAAATAAACACTCAATGTATTTATAAGTAAAATGTTAGATATTGTTTTCCCAATAGTTCAAAACTTCAACTAGTGTTGGGTCATCTTACTTGATTACAAACCATTACAACATAATTCAAATTTAAATGTGAGGATCATATACAATTAACATTGACATAATAAAGTATGTTGAATTTTAATGGAATGAGAAGAAAAAAATTTCATAAATATTTTTTGTACATATAAGAATATAAATACCATATTGATCTAGTTGTAATGACATGTGATATAGATTACATGATTTTTCATCTCTCCCTTGTGTGACCAACAACCTCTAATACAGTTGTATTTTATGTGGGGACTTTTTGGTAAGGTTTGATTTTAGAAATACATGGTTGGGAATATGTGAGTTGGGAATTCCTAGTCAAGGGATGTGGGTGTCCCATTATGACATGAGATTTTATAAAATTATTGGGTGATTGAAAATTAGAGAGATGGTATGTTTTGCTAAAATGCATCATGTATTCATTAAGAAGACATAGATGAGGATGTATATTCATAATGTTGAGTTAGAGTATGACAAGTATGTTGGCCCTAATGATCATTCCAGTTTGAAGAGGTTATTTAACAAAAGATCTTGGATGAAGCATCAAATAGGAATTAGAAATGAAACTACGTCAAAATATAATCAATAAATAATTTTTAAGTTTACATTATATTTGGTTATTTATCTTGTTATTATTAAATAATAATAAAAACCAACTAAAATACCCACACACAGACTTAATATTATTTCCACATGATCAGTTATTATTTGATCCTATAAATAGAAAAAAATAGTATTAATGAGTATCCAAATTACATGAATAGTTCCCTGTAACACTAACGTCCCTCATAGATGGTAGAAACCATCATGAAGAACATTACGAACTTAGATACATTAATTACACAATTTCTTGTGAAATTAAAAACCAAATTCATACCAAAAACTAGACCCCTACTAACATTTATTCACGAATATCAACAATCTCCAACAAAGAATCGACAATGAAACTCTTGATTATAGAAAACAAAAAATAATTATATTGATCTCATTGATCAATGAAAAATTAACTGACCATCTAGAATCTTCCAATCAACATATCAGTTTTTTTAAATCATGAATGATCAAATGGAAAAATATACCACGAATTCACTACCACAAACTAGAATCAACAACCATGATCTAATCCGATGCGATGCACAAATGAAGCCTTCTACCAACTCACCGAACATCCCTATTTTTAAAACCAGAATCTATTTTATAAAATCATTGTCCACATTGGGAAACCAGTCTTAGAAAAATAGTATTTACCACCTCATATAATCCACGAAATGTTTTCCTAGAAAAACAACATACAACTATTTTAGAAATAAAAATACCATAAAATTACTCTAAATTATAGCATTCACATTGCAGGAAATACTATGAAATTTAATCATAATATGATAAAACCTTCAAATGAACCTAAATAGAATACACATAAAATTAACAAATAGAATTCCCATATAATAAGCAATTAACATCTCGTTTAAACTAGAAGAAATACTCTATTTACGTGTACCAAAATTTCCTAAACATCGTACTCCAACAAGCAGAACCCTTTGAGATGACAACACCCACCAATATGAGTATGAAGCACAAATTTACCCTCATGGGTTGTGATACTGTTAAATAAATACCTATATTTATATTATTAACTAAACCCTTCCATCCAACCATTCATTATTGAAATTTATCTCCACTTATAGCACAAAAATAACCCCCCTAATATCAAAACACCAAAAATTAAATCTATGTATTTTTTAAATCATCAAAAATTTAATAGGAAAAAATAAATATTACCATAAGAATAGTAGTTATAATTCAAAATACATGAAATGTTTCTATATGGATTTAATGGGGTGGAAACATGAATAAAAATATAGTGTCAATCGATTTTAGATTTATTATGTGCATCAAACTGAATATGAAATAAATTCAAAAAAATACCATTATATCCAATGATAATATGGTTATGATGGCATAAAAACATTTCACAACATCCATTACAATTTATTAATTCTTGATTAAAAACAATTAAAAATCAATTTAATGAAAAATAAAATGTTATTGTATAACTTTAATCAATCATTTTTTTCCATACCAACACACCTCGAATTGATATGTTCACCTATAGGATCCAATATTCGAAATCCAAAAATTATTGAATTGTAACATTCATAAATATACACCCATAGTATTCATTTGATGAAAAGTTTTGTACCATAAATAGTGAACAAACAAAGAAGATACATTTAATTTATTTTGAAATAAACCGACTTCTAATAAATAAACCCAACAATGCTGATTTAAAAAGTAGCCATATTAGAAAACCTTGAGTCATGGGATACATTATTATAATCAAGATTTTATAGGAACATTAGTTCACCAATAGACTTGTATAATGAAATATATTTTGTATTAATTTTCAATTTAGACTATGGGGACTAGAGGATCATCTTAGGATACTGGAATGTTATCGGTGTCTTGGTTGACCTGGAATTTCCATAACACCCTTATCAGTTCATTTCTCCTAGATATCATATTTTCATTATGTACTATGAAAAAAAAATTTAACATGAATCATAGAATGGTAATATTGATTCGAATAAATTGATATTAAATTCTGAAATTAGGAAACTTGAAATCATTTTTGATAAAATTATAAAATTCATAAATAAAATTTTAGTATTATGTCAATGAAAATGAATATATAAACTAACATCAAAAAAATTATTATCAAGTAATACATATTAAAAATAGATTGAATATGGAGAGGATAATAATATAAATTTATCATATCCCTAAAAACTGAATATTGTCAAATATAACGAAAAAATATTTGTGTTTTCAGAAATATTAATAAAAATTATCAGAATGAAAAATTATTTCAAGATGAAAATTTTCCAAAAACAATATTGAAATTTAAAAAATTTAGACAATTATTGGCTCTAGATTTTTGAAATTTTGTTTATACATAAGTTATTTAGAAGAAGAGACGAAATCAAATAAATGATTAATTGAAAAATTGAGTTTTAAAAAAATCAATGATTATTAATGCCATGAAAAATAAATTTTCTAGAAATCAAATTTGATGCTGATAAATAATGAAATAATTTATGTCCTATATTATTATTATAAATGTAAAAATCTATTTAATATTTCAACTCATGGTCACCTTCTAATCAATAAACATCACATTTCATTTCAATATTACTCTACTTTTTAATAAACTTACCTTTTTAATTTATATAATTGCATTGTCAACATTATATTATTTTATTATTTTTACAGTAGATAAATTTCATTATCAATTTTTTTCTATATGGATGTTCGTTTGAAGTTGCATACATACATCATGGTGGTGTAAATTTACACATAACACCAACATAATTACCAACTCAAGTAGTAGAACACCAAGTAATGGAATAGAAATTATGGAATGTAAAGATTATGATTATAGGGATCCATATATAAAAAATAAATCATTGTAGAAGGACTTCAATAAATCAAGCTGAAGGCCTCTCTAGAAGAAGCTTATATTTTTTTCATTGTGTATTACCGATAAAAACTGTTCAGGCCTCATTCTATACTATTCATTAACCCCAATAACTTGGGTTTCAATAACTATATTTACTATACATAAATAATGATATGAAACTATTTTAATTTGGAAAAATAATGTGATGATACAATCTCTGATAATAAATTTTCTCCAATCATATCTATTATAAAGATGATTATGAAATATTTTTCCCTAAATTGGTCTATTTTTGTGAATTTTATTACAACATCACAGAGCTAAAATTCATTTCTAACATCTAAAGTCACAACATACATGATTCTAATGGCCTAATTGGTATAATTGATGTCACCACAAGATTGAACTAATACACATCCTTATAGAATAATACATGTTTTTTAGAAATGAATATAAGATAATGATTCTTTACGACCATTCATGATATCAATTTAAATTTGTGTTATAAATATAATCCTCTAATGTTCCCTGGGTCATAAAAACCTAAAATTTCAATATGTATAATAACTACTCTACACTACCTAATATATGATGTTCATTAGGGGTCATCTGAACATCACCACAAAAAGATGTAAAAATGTAACATAGATTGATAATATCGATTAATATAAAATAAATTAATTCAATTTATTAGGAACCTGAATAATTTTTCTTAGTAAAAAATTTAATTAAAAAATAAAATTGATGAATTATAAAATATTAAAATGTGTAAATAGACAATAACTACATTCTATATCAGGTTTTACAAAATCAAAATAGCAAGGATTATGTATGGTATATTATTGGAAATCGTACGACCCATAAAAATTAAAAGGGTCAATTTATATTAGATATTTTGTTGAAAATATTTTAAATAAATAATATTGAATCCTTTTGGTATTACATAATTTCAACTATGCTAATTACTAAAAAAATTATTACAGATATAAAAATAGTCTCACAAAAAATAATGAATAATGGAAACACGTTAATGTAATAAAATTATAAATTAATATTTCATGAATATAATAAATAAATAAATAATTTGAAAAATGAAATCCATAATTAGATTACCCATAATGGTGTGGGTGGTATTTTTGTATTCTAATTTATTGAACATCTCGATAAAAATGTTGAGGTAGTCACCACACTGACACCCCTATCATAAAAGCTGGAATATATTGATTATATATAATATCTAAACATTTAATCTATCATTGAATTATAGATTATTGAGGATTCCAATGGTTTTCTAAAAAAATATTATTTTTTAGTATTCAAAACCACTTCATAAAAACAATGAAGATGTGGGTTACACCTTCTTGTAAAACAAGAGGTTAGGTGCTTCATACTAGACTTTCTCAGTTTCGTGAAAGTCTATTAAATTTATCATATCATGGAAAAATTGTAAAAAAGTTGTCATACCATTCCCATTCACAATATGCATAAATATAATATAATTCATCTCCAACACAACCATATTTCAAATGCGAAATTCTGAGTTATTTCTCAGCGATGGAATAATATCTACTGCCATGGACAATATAATAAATGTGTTGTTTTTGACGTCTCCTAAGAAATAATTTTACATGTCAAAAGTAATAAATTCTCATTTTATCCATGAATATCCCAATAACTTGGAAGGAAAATAGATAATTACAAGTATATTAGAAGTATCTTGTCATCCCAGTGTAAACAAAAGATAATTTTGTTTTTCGGAGAGAGAAAATATAGTTTTTGGTATGGATGGAATGAATAATGTAAATTTATATATTTGATAAATAAAATAATTAATAAAAATAGTAAATAATGTATGATTGGGATTATTTATCTTGAATGAAATCATATTTAAATAGTGATATTATCCTATTAGATGCTAGAAAAATGTACTGATATTTCATTTAAACAATGATTCAAAGATCCATGTCTCCATGGATCATGTAGAATACATTGTAACTTATTATAAATTAACATAAAGTATTTTATAGTCTCAATATTGATCAGGTAGTTTCCTACCATGAGGGGGGTTAATATAAATGGACACATAATAGTTTAATGAAATACAATAATTTTAATAATAGAATTACCATACATATTATGTTAAATTAATTCAATAATTTTCCATTTCCTGAGCATGAGGAGCATATCCCAAGAAAATTAAAATACTGAATGACCCTAATTTGTATAAATTAATCAATATCACATTAATGATGATAGGATTTCATGGACAATCAATGTGTGAAACTCAATTGGTTTATTTATTTCATTCTGTTTCTAAAACAATGATTTTCTATATAGTCATTATTTATTAATGTATTTTCCTCAATAATTAATTTATTTCTACATTATAATAATAAAATTAGTTAACTATGAAATATGAATAGTTGATAGAACAAAATATTCCATATATAATTAATGAATTATTATTCATTAATGTTGTCTTTCCTAACCATTATAAAAGGATGACAATCCATGCTACCTCTATCACAAAGTGAACTCATAGAAGGGGAATGCCAAAATTAGTGACCATTTATAGATATATGGTAATCCCAGACTCGTATTTGTTTTAAATAAATACCACATAAAAAATTTATTTCAATGTGACCCATGGATAATATAGTGAATTTCTTCATAGGTTCATGTAAACATATTTCCATTCAAAAAATTGATAATATTAAATCCATTTTCCATGGCTGAAATGAAATGTAATTTTTCATTATTATTAAACTGAATATGATGGTAATCTAGTAGATAATATCATGAATATTTAATTTAAATTAATATGTGTATGTTTCTTTATTAAGATAGCCATTAATTAATGATTACCAGTATTATTCCATATTCATATATATTTTCCAATATCTAAGCATTTTTCATGTCAAAAAACAGAATGAATAACTCATCTTCAGAAGCAAAAAAAATATTCTTAGTGGTATCAAGCTACATAGTACACATATTAAATATTTTATTTCCATGATATGTGCACATTTCATCTCATTAAAATTCATAAAATTATAGAAATAATTATTCTTTTAATTAATTAGTCTAATAGGAAAATATTACAGTTCAAAATATTTCAAATAAAAATAAAATCTGTAGATATTTCTGCTCACATCTGCTAAAAAAGAGAAATAATTGACACATATTTCTCCTGCAGCCATATATTCCATTTTTTGTTGAATTACATTTTACATTATATTCAAACCTTCAACATGTACTTTAATAAAAAAAATAACATTATATCTATATAATTTTCATTAGAGAATGTAAACTAGCTCTATAAAATAAAAAAAAACTCTATTATTTGGATATTTCAAAAAAACAAAACTAATGAATTTATTATTCCCACAAGCCATTCAATATTTGACTGTGTGTATTATTTTATAGGAGGGATGTTTAATTTCCTATTAGGGGAATGTATATAAAACATTCGTTTAAGGAGGTATGGTTATATTAGACTTAATTTTTTTATAAAAATTTCAACAAAATTTTTTTTTTTCAATATATCTATTATGGATCAAATGAACGGTTCTTAGAGGTTTATAGAAACCAAATACCAAATAAATTTAAAAAAATATTAATTTTAGTCCTAAATAATGAAATTACTAGAAATTTTCCAAACATGATTAACCAAATATTAGTGGATGCTTTTAAATAATCTAATGAACATTAACAATAAAGTAAAATTCATATGAATTTATATTCTGAAAGATAGTAACAGATGAATAATAATATTCTACCGTCTATATATGTAGTTTCAAAAAATAGAAAAGTATAATTTACTAAAAATAAATTAAAAATTCATCACTAGAAATCTAAAAATGATTTTATGTGGTCTCAAACTAAGACATACCCAAATAACCCTTTAAATGGATATTATATGTGAAAATTATAGCTCAATTAATTTCATTAAATTTTAATTTGTTTAACTATCCAAATTTAAAAGGCATAAGAAAAAAATTTAATAAAATTTCAAAAGAAAACATAACAAGAGTTGATTTTTCTACTCATGATCCCTTTAAAATATTATTAGATATAACTTTATCCATTATAACTCTATGTTGTTGTGGTAGTTGAATGATCTGGGGAATGGTATTCAACAATTGAAATAGTATTTTGATAAAACCATTATATTATTTCCAATTATATTTACAATGAAAATATAAAATTTTGTAGATCTCAAAAAAAAGACACTTCACTGTTGTTATTCAAAAGTAAAAAAATAAAATAAAAAATGGTAGTTAATATAGGCATATGAGCATTTATATTTTGACTTTTTGTAATATATTCTATGTGGGATGTCATTTATCACCACATAAAAAAATTTCAATGTTCTGAAATTATAATATCTATTCCACGCTACCATTATTGATGTTTACATAATTTCCAACCATTAAAACCACATTCAAAGTAAATTCAAGGACACCGTAAAACAAAAATCGCATCTCTTTTAGATGAAACCTCGCACACTCTAGGTCCTTTTAACAATGCAGTCATCCATTCCATATCCCACTACTATCAAAATAAAAAAATGAAAACTAATTCCCAGAATAGTTTTTCCATACATATTATTCTAAATAAAATATTATGTGGACACAAAAGAAACATTTATAATCTTTTAACAAGTAATCCCACATCATAAAAACCCAACACAATATTTTATGATTTAATTTTTTTAGAAATTACACCACTATGTAAATGAAATACTCTTTTACAAACTCTATATTCTAATAAATCAAATTGAACACCAAACAAATTTAATGATATTTACTTTTTAGATTTTTTTCTTTGGGAAACATATGATCATAGGATCTTATTATGTCTTTAATGTTCCTTGGGCCAGAGAATACATGTTCATTCTGCACTACCCATATCTTGTATATTATTAATAATATTATATTTTCTTCATGGATTACCCAAAAACACCACCATAAATATTTTTACAAGTTTCTAAGATAGAGAATGTCGATTACTATCAAATAATTTTATTCCATCATATAAAATCTATAATAATACTTTTTTCAAAATATTATATTCACAAATAATATCAAATTTTTATAGTAGATATTGAAATGTGTAAATATATATATAACAAGATTATAAGGTACTTTATATAAATTCAAAAAATAGTCATAAAACTAAAAAACATAAACAGGATGAACAATGTAAATAAACAAATTCACCAATTCAATTTAAAAAAAATTATTAAAGAACTTCCATTTTATCCACTAGTAAGATCAAAGATAATGAAATAATTTTTGTTCAACAAATCCATTTTTCATTATACATACATGATTACCAAGACATGAAAATTTATTTAATCCCATATTAAAGGGTGATGGAAAGTTCATTTATTTTTAATGTGTACCTATTGTTTTTATGTCATCAGAAAATAAAAATTTGATAACTTATATACATACATTGAACCCTCAATTTGAAAATATTACAGTATGTGTATCATAGGGAAATATGGATTTCAATAATATCTCTCCCTTAATATAATGGGTGTATCATGATTTCCTCAACAAGTTTTGATTTTTTGGATGTTGTGGTAAGGTGTGGATCTATAGAAAAACAATATTGATGAAGTGGGGTTGGAATGATTAGTTCCATGAATTGGGTCACCAGTGATGGTAAGTGCTTCCCTGAAACTGTTTTTGGGATATATAACTAGGAATGTTGGATTTTCTGGTACTAAGATTCATTCTTGCTTCACATGGGATAAGATGAGACTTTTCTTACATAGTGTTTGGACCTATTAATACTCATATTTTGTTCCCATCAATTGTGTTGGATAGAGCTAGGTCGTAAACCCTATAAAATATTTCCAAATAAACACCAATAGTAGTAATGAACATATCTCACAATAATGAAAATATATAATGATCGATTTTTAGGAGCCACTATGGCCGGAATCCTTCTTATGGAAATAAACCCTAACATAACTCAACTAAAATACCCATATGTAGAGTAAAATACAAACTAATCAATAATGAATAAAATAATTATACAAAATAACAATAGACTACATTAATTTAGTTTAACTTGGTTTGGTCAATTGTGTTAAAACAACACACCCCAAAGTACAAGAATCTTTTTAAACAATGTTGTCACATCTAAATAATTTCATCTGACAAATCACATAATTTTTTTTAAAAACGTTATGTTTTTGACCATACAACTTCATGGATTCATAAAACTATTAATTTATTAAGATATTTTTTCAAAAATATCACTATTTTAATACATTTATAGACCACAATTATTTAAATATTCATTGTTTATTTGATAAACTTTTTCCTCACAATTTATATGAAAAACATACTATGAACCTCATGGTATTAAAAAAATTTATATGTTTAATATTTCCACCATTAAAAACAAAATTTTTATGTTGTATTGGATGTTGTTACTCTCTTAATATTTTTATAAGATTCAATGTATTAGGTATAATAATGATCCACATTTTTTAATATATACAAATAAATAGATGTGAGACATACAATATTTTTCATTATCATTTATATAAATACATTGTTTGGTTTTTTGGAAATCTAATAAAACACTAACGATGGTTAGTTATGAAAAAAAAATTAAAATATGTTCTATTGAAATATGAATTTGACAATTCATATAAAATAAATGGAGAACAGTGAAAATTAATATCTAAATTTTAATTATGTTTTCTTTATGAAAAAAAATTTCACTAATTCAGGTATGATATAGTGAGTCAAAGGGTTTGTAGATGTGGAATTTAATCATTAAGATTTAACCAAATCCGATGATATACATGTATGGATGAATTTTGGAGATGATGATAAATATTTCATCGACGAGATAACTCTCTAGTTAATCAATATGTATGCTTGTTATGTTTCACCACATTACATTACATAATGTATTAAGAAAATATAATCCAAAAACATGTAAGGATTCAATAATTTCTTTGTATTGGCATGTTGAATATTAGTTTTTACAATATGGAAGAAGTAATCTACTAACATAAATTCAATAATTAATTGAAATTGTAAAATGATGAATTAAATAATATTTATAAACATCATCCAAAATCATACGATGTATTAGCTAATTAAAAAAACTTCATCAATTGAAAGTATAATATTATATCATTTTACATTTCAACTATAAAATACTACTATTGTTTCACTATGTTTTATACTTCAAAAATGATATTTTATTTTAATACCCAACAATAACATAATACAAGGACAATGCATCAATATGGAATAATTGTGATAATTTGTGTATTGTTTACTAAATGTAAATTTCATACATTCTAGTTTCTGAATGAAATCATTTTTCACATTAATCATCATGATGATAATGATAGGTAATGAAATTATATTTTTTAGGTTAGCAACTTTTTTATTTCATTTATTATATTTAATCATTTTCATGTATTTTTTTAAAATATTTATTCATAATTTTAACATCAAAATAAATGAAAGACACACATCCCAAAAGGAAAATTACATTTAATATCAACAACCGAAATTCCCTCACTGCATCCCAAATTTAAGGATGAATTGAAATAAAAAACTAATTTCAGTCACATTTCATTTATCAATGATACAAATAAATCATATACCATTAATTTTAAACCCCATAGAATCATTTTGGATCCCTATACTCCCATCATCAAAATAATCTATATCTCCCTTCATTATTATACACCACATTAGTGATCTGTGTTTCACATTCCAAAATATCATGGAAAGACAATTATTCTGAAATCTACTTGATTTAACACCTCTACAACCCACCTATAATGATTTTAAATCCAATATCCCTTGAATGTGGAACCTGAAGCTTCTTAGGGAACTAAATGTATCATCTTATTACATAATTATATAGTCAATGTGATCTGAGGGGTTTTCATGGGTGACATTAATGCAGGGTTGAAGTATAATAACAACTAATAAAACATTCATACCCCTCACTCACAGATAAACCAATTGGATGAACAGAGAGATGGTTGTGATTAGAGGATTTACTATAGTTGAAGATTCTCTAATAACAGATATATACTTGGTAGTTACCACATTGGTAATGGGCATATGACTGAGATAGGGCCATGCCAATATAAGGGATCTCATAGATCAAGTCACCCTTTATTGCAATAATATTAGTTGTTACTGTTGTCGTTGGTTCATCTAGTGTAATATATAATCCCAAACAAAATCACATGGATTAAAAACAACCCACAAATATTTCAAAATTATTATATGACCAATCACGAGGAACAGTATCCCATTAGAATGATGGTCATACTATAACTAATGGGAATATTAGGATGAAATTTCACAAGATATTGTTAGAAGGTTACTCTAGAGTCAGCAGTTGGGTCTAGAGGATCTAACAGGGAGCGGTTCAGAATACTAAACAACCATATAGCTATACATAAAACTATATATGTAGTTCAACTCGTTTTGTATGGAATGAGTTAACTAGAATATCCCATTTTTTTAATGCAAAATATACCAATAAAACTATTTATTTTCATATTTTATTCGATGATTCCACTTCACAAACCAACATTTACTCATTCTAGATTTAAGGTTACATACAATCCATTAATATATAGCAGTAATTTCTGCGTTGAAAACACCATAATAAAAAATCTATATAATTTAACATTCATGGGAATATCAAATTAGTTATTAAATATTGTTTAATTTTACAAAATGCACGTGATTGGAGTGTCTCATTAGTTAGATTATGAATGTACTAACAAAAAGATAATAATTTCCTTCTATCAAAATAATAAATGATTTAATTAGTGTATTGATGCATATAATAATGTTATTTAAGTAAAAAAAATCTATGAATCATTTGGTATTTTCATAATAAAATAGTTTTTATGAACTTTAAAAAATAATTCATGTGATTAATAGTATTAATGTATTTTTTGCATTGAAAAATAAATTACCTTATTGGAAAAATTCTATTGTATGTGGTGATTAAAAAAATTAAGTGGTTGGATACATTTTCTCAAGTCAAGCCTGGAATTTTCATCATCTCAATACTTTTTTTAATCGCTTATAAATTTAATACAAATAATATGTTTTCAATAACATGTAGATGCTATTATAAAACTAAAAAAGAATATCTTATCAGGATTGATATATTTCATTATTTCTATGAGAACAAAAATTTACATGTAAAATTAAACTATAATTGTTCATTGAGTGTATAAATTCGAATCCATGATGATAAAAAGAATGGAAAAACTTCTCATGAAGGTCCAGAAACTTCACTAGAAGTGGTTTCTTGGAAATGTTCTAATCATCTATTATCAATAAACTATTATATTCTTCAATAATTCACTTTCACTTTTTTTAAATTATTTTAATTTTATGTGAACATGTTTATTATGTTATGAATTTTTTTTAGTAATATCTCTCCCCCTTCTATGTCGATCATTATCATAGGGACAACTAAAATATTCTACGTCATTGCTCTATATATTTCTCATCATCACATACTTTGATATATTGCTTAGAATATCATCACATACATGAATGATCAATTAATTAAAAACCAAATTTATAATTCCATTAAAAATATATAATGTATCCTTATCCAAAAACATAACAATATGAATGTTCGACCAATTTATTTGGGAAAAAAGAAATTATTGCATTCCAAAAAAATATTATACTATCTTGTGATAGTAAAATCCATTTCCCGAACAATGAACACCCGACATTTCAATCAACTCTTACCTAGAATATTTAAATCACTTATTAATACATAATCAAAGCCTTTACTTTGTTATATCCAATTTATTGTATTGGTGGAATGGGAGAATGTTTTAATTGAAAAGAAATTAATTCTTACTAAAAATAATTAATGAAAATTTTCAAAAACATGAATATAAAAATGTTTGATTTTAAATTATTAAATTTCAAATAAAATAAAAATAATAACAAATAACATTAAATAAAATAGATTTGTTTTGTAATTAGAATACAAGATAATTAATGGCTCTCAATAAATCCTCAAAATAATAAAAATAAAAAAACATTGGCATTATCCCAATAAGTGAAAATAACTCCCTGATTAAATATAGTTCTCATTTTCCAAAAAAATAACAACATAGCTTTTCATAATATAAATTAGTGAAAAAGATAAATAATAATGAATTAATGATTAATCGGGGCATGAGAAAACAATTATACACCACTCACATGAATTTTTGAGGATGTAACAATAAATGATGAAAAAATAGGATAGAGGGAATCAAAAAGATAAATGAATTTATGATAAAAAAACACACATTACCATTATAATAGTTATGCCAAAATGAACCATATGTACCCTTAGATAATTCAAAATCTCATCTCGCACCACAACCTCTTTTCATGATATATGTCTACTAAAAACTATTGTTCTGTTTGTAATTAACCACAATGGTCCTTTAACCAATGAAACCATAGCCGAACCAAGGACTCCTATGAAATCCCTACTCTATGGTGATGATTAATGAACATATATATATTGAAAATTAATTTGAGATTCCCCAAAAGACACTATAAATCCCCATCATTATGACTCCAAAGTGCCCATGGAGAGATCAAAGAAGGAAACTAAAATATAAGACAATGTATCAGTATATTCAGATATATTGAATTTAAATATAAAAAATATATCACACTCACAAAAAATGACTTAGTCGAAGCTATGTGATAATCAAGAATGATTGAAAGGGAACAAGAAGAGGATGAAAATTGGGGAAGATAGATTAAGTGGATATGGAATCAAAGGACTCCCAATCCCGCCTATACTAACAGAATTATATATATACATATATATATTATTAATTTTCAATTAATTAATATTAGATTATGATCCTCAATTTGAAGGATTCATAACATATTTTTTTAATAAAAATTAAAATATATGGAATATGTTTATAATTTTTTTAAATAATATTTTCTAAAAAGATCAATATTGATATTTCTTATTAGAATTATAATTAGGTGATTGGTGAATATTTAAAACAATTATTTGATATATGTAATTTTAAAAACACAAATTTTTTTTTTCATATGAAAATACATAATTATTTTATAACAATATTAACATTATTAATAGGTAGTGATAATTGTTTTTTCAATGAAAAAAATAATATAAATTTCATGATATGATGTTTCATAAAGACAAATTAAACAAAAAAACTAATGAAATTAAATCATTATTTTGAAAATAACTGGATTTAGTACAAAAAAAGTAGAAACAATTTATAAAATTTTAATAAATAGTTAAATTTAAATGATTTAATGTAGTCATGAATTTTTAGAATTTAGACATTCTCACTAGAGTAAACATATCCAATTCCATCGTAAAAAATTTATATGTCACCTTCAATCCCAATATAACTTTTCAAAATAAATTTTATGAATTTTTAATATTTATAATTTTATTTAAAAGAAATTTAAATTATTATCCAATAATTTCATAGTATTGATTTTTAGAAAATATATTTTTTCACAAGAATTAAAATAAACAAGTGATGTCCTAAATAAATACCCCTATAATATTATTAAAGAACACATTGTGTGATTGAAATAAATTTTCATTGTTTTATTATTATAACTATAATGGAAAATATTTTTTAATTTTTCCGAATTAATGTTATCGTAGTCAAATATAAATGTTCACAAAAATAATTTATTTTTTATATTAAATAATAACCCATTTTATTTGTAAAAAAATATGAAAATTATTTATTTTTTGTAAAATATTAAAAATATAATATGCATTCCATACTAGTTTTGGAATTCTCCCATGTTTCATAGTAATCGACATCATCCTAATGCTTGGTAAAGGAACTAATTTTGTCAAGTTAGATTAAATTTTTTTCATTTTCACAGTATATAATCCCTTCATTGTATTTTATTTTGTTAAAATCATTAATAATCATTTCTAAACAAAATAAAAACTCATAGAATACATCCCAAAAGGATAGTTAACTAAAATAATTCAAGAAGTCATTCCATAACTACCTCCAATGTTTTATGAAATTTTTTCATCTAATTATAAAATAATTTAAAATTATTTCCTCACTCTCCAGGATGTGAGAATCCAAAACCCATAAACTGTTATATGTATCAATAAATGAATAAAGGATTTGTTATTTCTTTGGGTATGTGATTTATACTTTCATTTAAATAATATAGATTCCCCTCATTTACCATGCCATAAATTAGTGATCCATGTTCCTTGATGAAAATGTAGTTTGAAATGACTGGAAATCTAAATTCCACTTGATAAAACACAAATATAACTACCATGAAATGTTCCATGTATCCACTATTGATTAGAACTAGACTGTGAAACCTCTTAATATAACTATGTTCCCCAATAATGTTCTTTATTATACTGTCTGTGTGCAGTGAGTGGAGTTCCACGAGTGATACTGGAGTTGAGGCCAGAGCACAGAAAAAACACGATAGAACATCATAATCCTATACAATATAATGAATCAAATGGATTTGGAGATAGATGTTCATGGTCAGAGTATATAATTTTCTTGAATATTCAATTTTGATTAACATATGTTCAGCAATGACAATCATAATTACCGCTAGATGAATGGGATGGGTCCATGAAGAAATATTGTTGTAGATTGATGAAATCATCTCCTTTGATATTGTTTCTACATTTTTTTCTATTATATTTAGTGTTATTCATGTAAAATATAAGAAACATAATAATCACATTAAATATAATTCATCTGACTAGGATTAACATATTCGGACACCAACAATTTCCATGATACATCCCTCGTAGTAAAGAGGACATAAGGGCAACTGCATGGTTAATTAGGGTGAATTTGACAAGAGGTTGTCTAAAGGGAAATATGGAATCAAATGTGGGTCGTACAAGGCTCTGTTGGGATGTGGTATGATTTATATCATTAAATTACTAATATCCATTATGGTAACTGTGTAATGTATCTAATTTATATAGATGGATATTACCATAATCATATATGGATTCAATAACTAATGGTCCTATAAATTTATTTACATTCAAATTTGAGTCAACTAGTATACTAAATTAAAAATTAATCACTCCACTTTGATAAGAAGCCACATAAAACTACATAAGGACCATATCGAATTCATCATCCAATATAGTCTTATATTATGAAATTATTGTGAATGTATTTATAATGAATCAAATTGTCTCCGTATTTATTTTTATAAATTAATAAGGTAATTTTATAGACCTTGCACAGAGGAGACATGATATTCTATGACCTAATATTCCAAAAACAATAAAAAGAAAAATGACATGATTTTTACAATGTGTGTGGGTGGGATTTCCTTAAATAATAAATAACATCTAAACAGGTTCCCTGAAGATAAATTTGAGGTCACTATTGCATTCATAGTAGTGATTTTAAATAAGGATGTTCCAAACCTCCACCGGCGCAGGTCAATTAAAAAATCTATAATTTGTACGTAGATGTCTTTAAATTATTTTAATAAAAAAATTTATTAGACTCAGTATAGTTTTTTCTATTAATGAATGATTTTTTAGGAAATCAGGTTTATCACCATAAAATTGTAATATCTCTGAGGCATGGAAGGAAACACTCTAGAGGATGAAATTTGATAGATTGGTCAATCAAGATCAAAGAACATACAATTAGTCCAATTGGTGAATGATGAATCCTCGAAATTTCACTTCATCAACGATAGATCCAAATCGAAAGGTAGGTTTTTTGGAATCAATGTGATTTACATTCCCTTCTTAGATTCAAATAGTGAATGTGGACCAACCCCTTAATAAGTTGATAAGCCATTTTTCTTTCTTGTGGGATAGATAAGATGTTTCATTTTAAAAAAAGGTGATACATATCATCTTGATTATATAATCTTGTTCTTTTCTAAAACTCCAAACATGCAATTATCAAGGTTGAAACAAAAAAGACAATGATCCTTTCCTTGGATGATTTGTGTTTTGTTCATACCCCCATTCTTATTGTATATTTAGGTTTAATCTTCTTGGAAATAGACAATTTTACAGGTGTCTTGAAATGCTATTGGGTCTCAAAAGTGCCACCAAGATGTATCAATTCCCCCATCATTGAAGGTTGTGACTCGAGGGTCAATGAGGTGGATCTATTTCGATGAACGAAGAATCATAGCAATTAGGGTGACAAGGGCCTCCAGTGACTGATAGTGGCAGTGGTACACGAAGGCACTATGTGTCACATGGATTCACTCACGTACGGGTGAAGAATTGGATAGTTGTCAGTAGTGGACGTGGAAGCCATGTGCGGTGAATGGAATCCGTGGACGAAGATCGTGTTAGCGAGTTGTGAAACGGCTCAAAACCATGTCATAGGAACCCCTAATGGGGGGACATAGGGGGTGTAGAGGAGGGGGATGGTGGAGTTTAATGCATCTCAGCATCGAGATGATTTGTATACATGGTCGAGCCACGATGATTGGTCAAACTATGCATATCATGGTTCACAACATGGGTAGGAATTATATGGTAGAGTAATCCAGCCAAAAGTCTATGCTGAATGTGGGAAGATGAACCACTATAGCGGTCCAGTAGGCATGGCCGGTTCAAGGCATTCCAGATCAGACAAGGCTGAGTCATGTTTGTCAGTCTATCTCTGGTCGAATCCGTGTCAGGTCAGATCCAGGTTGGGTCAAATCTAGGCAAGATCGAGTAATACATTTCACAAAAATAGCTTAACTTAAAAAACCATATATTTGTTACACAATTCGTTGGAATCATTGGAAACCATAAAATGAGGATGAACATTATATATACTCTCTGTGAATTTTTTTTATGTTTTTTATGACCTGATGGTTGAGGAGTTGGTTTTCCCAGAACAAACACGCCACAGAAATAATGTTGTTACTAGACGTGACATCATGACAACATGAAATGTGGGTTCCATGACCCATAGACACTCAATGCACCATTGATGCTCCTTGAAATATTGACTATACATGCACCAGTGAAAATCTGTGTTCCATCAACACTCGGTTAGTCATCAACTCTCTCTTTTCAATCGAATCTTAATTCTCTATCTATGATTTCTGTGTCCATAACACTTCGTGTGTCATGGAAACTAGGGGATCTATGAACCATAACTAAAAATCATTTTCTTTGGTCAAAAGAATAATAACTATGTTTTATGGGTGTAATTCTTGTATTTAATTGTTTTGAACTTCATGCATTTGTTTTGTGTATACTTCATGTGACTCGTAGTGGTATTACTTTGTGGTTTTGGGGAATCCTACAGAGTTTTGTTTTACTCAACCCTACATAGGATTTACCCTCATATTTATTGTCTTGTAATGAATATGGGAACATTGATAGAGAAATAGGAGGACTATGACAAGGGGTTCTTATAGGGATCAAATAGATGTGTTGTTCTCATAAGACATCATCCAGTAGTCCTACACCTTCCCATTAGTTAGGGATTTCTATATATGAATGGTATGAACTATTCAATTTACATTTAAGGACTCCTTCATTTTATGGGATCATATTCTAGCCCTACTTAAATTAAATTCCATATTATCATACTATATTTTCGGAAACATACTGTTACTCATGATTATTTCCCTAGTGTTTTACATTGTGTCAATTTTTTGAATGAAGATGTCTGCGTGTGTACATGTACATAGGAAAATGTTTTCCATTTTTTGGATATTCATACATGGCACAAGTCTCTATATCCTTTCTTATATTGAGGACTGATTGCGTTTTTCACTACATAGTCCCCTTGGGAATTGGTCATGTAATATTGGTACCAGATGAGTTCATTTCTACATAATGATCCTAGAATCTGTTAGATTGGTATGGTGAAACAATTTTATGTGATTTGAGTTCTGAATTTAGGATAGGGAAACCAGTGTTTGTGCAATGGATGATGAATCCATAACCCATTACTCTGGAAACCTGATTTTCGAATCGTTAAATGAAAACACAGGTTGAAGGGGAAAAAATGGAACATACCTCATATAGTATTTGGTTGTGTCATCATGTACTTATAGATTCTAATCTCTAAGTATACACTATTGACTGTGATACATCTTGATCTATTACATGATTCCTCTATGTAGATAGAGAACTATAAGTCAGCTATGTGATCATGAGTATGATCCACTTAGTGATGTGTTGTTTGTACAATGGAAAGTAATAGTGATCCTGCATTTAACGATGACTGGTCCTTGTGGTGGCATATCCGAAATACCACCTATCGAGCAGTAGTTACTACTAGTGCTTCCACATAAGGATTTACATAGGTTACGTGAGTGGAATTAGTTCTAGATGCAATTAAATTATTTCTTTATGAGAAAACTATACCCTCATAGAATTGAGGATTTTTTGCATATTGTTACACATGTCTGCTACCTTGTGAGGATGCATGTCGATCATATTGCACATCAAGATGTGAGCCTTTTTAGGGATCATAGCTGTGATAGTAGATCTTAGTGATACATCCTCATGATGATAAGAATATATATTGAATAGAAATTTAGTACTTATTCAAGGTGTATTTCTTTGTGTCAATGTTGCACTCAGTGTCCATATTGGAGCTACCACATCTACAGGAGGGATGTCAAACAATAGCATAGAACCTGGTGAGATTTGCGGCCATTTCCCACTATTCCATTAATATGATGTGGGACCCATTCTACAATGTCCTGGACCGTCGACCACGGGATTCGAAGGATGATCTTGTTATCCCTGATATCCTTGAGAATCCCTACATATGTTGGGGTACTAGAGCAATCCCTTCTAGTGGAGAGATATTTGTCGTTGTAGACAACATCAAGGAGAGTTACCAGGTGGAACAAGGCTACTGAGTCTTTGATGGTAGGGATTTAAATGTTGGAATAGTGACCCAAGAGGATCAATCACTCTAGCGACAACCCTAGGATACATGATCATTGTTTTGGGGCCCCCACGGATGAGCAAGTCGACTGAATGAAATAATATGTTACTCATGTGGTGGTCATGGGCATATGGCTAGGGATTGGCTGACCCATAATACAACCAATAATGAGATGGTCGATGGACCACCATGAGAGAAGTGGAGTTAGTAGTAGTGATTTGCATGAAGTGGTGGGTGTGTAATAGGAGTATTAGGGGGGTTGAGGTTCGAGGTACTACCACCACCACCCCTTGGTGGTCTACTATGGTCTTAGGGATCATCTGGACATGGATGAGGCTAGATTAATGTGATGGTAGCTTATGATATGAGTTCTCCATAGATTAGTATATGTAAGATCTAGGAATATTACACCATAACAATAGTTTTTATAAAAACAAGTAACAATAACTCTTTTCTTGCTATGACCCTTGTTCACGACTCAGAGATTCAAGTGGAATAGTTGACTCGACCCTTATGATAAGAGACTCGTACAAGAAGGGATTCAACGGTCACACCGTGTACTGATAGTGTGATCATACTCTTGAAGGTGATTGTTTTTGTTGGGTTCTCTTAGTAGTGGTGTCAATCCCATACAACATGTCTCCTCAAATGGACTTGTTGTCCACATTTCGTTCCCATGTTGATCGCTTTAGTCGAATTGTGCAGTGTGTCTGAAGTGAAGAATCATGGTCTTCTTTTTTCATAGAAATGGAAACACATTCTGCCACATCGACTAACATATATAATTATTTAACCTATCATAAATTATTTGAATAGAATTATCCTTGACATAGTGGATGAGATGAGTACCCAGGTTCCGGCAGTGGTGGTGGAAAATGAGGATATATTTCTTGAAGATGTCCCCAGATTACCTCTCCACATAGAGGTTCACTATTAAATTGATATATACCCTAAAATAACATTTATATCTATACCTCCATATAGGATGGCTCCCACAGAGCCTCACGAGTTGAGGAAAAAGCTGTAGAACATGTATATGAAGGGATTTATGAGACCAATTTATTATCTAGGGGTAGCCCAATGATGTTTTCCAAGAAGGATGTGGAGACAATGTGTTTATATTTATATATACCACGCTTGAATCAAGTGACCCCGAACAAAACGTATCTACTACAAAGTATTGGGGACCTATTTAAGCACTCATATGGAGCAACATAGTTCTAGAAGGATTACCTCATTTATGGATATTACTATTTTCATGTACATGGTGAGGATGTACTTAAGATAGAATTTAGTTTTCACTATGACCTTTGTGAGTACTTGATTAATGTCTTTTTCATGATAAATTCCTCTTCAGTGATAATTGGACTCATGAATAGTATATTCCAGTCATACATAGACCGGATCATTTTGGTCTTCACTGATGAAATTATATTGTACTCTTCTTCAGAGGAGGATCAGAATATTCACTTGAGGATGGTCATGGTGACAGATTGATATCACCATATTTATGTGAATCTCCTTATGTGTCAATTCTGTATTCTAGAGGTCCACTTTTCAGTAAACCTCATTTTATATGTTGGAGTTACAGCATATTTGACAATGATTGAGGTAGTACTGTTTGGATCCACCCATGAGTTCCATCGAATTGAATAGTTATAAGGGATTTTCTGGGTACTATAAATTTTTTTTCCATGACTTTATTATCATAGAATATAACTTAATGGATTTGACATGGATTTAGATTCATTTTGTGTAGACATTGAAGTGAATGTTATTCTTTTAGGAGCTAAGGCAGAGGGTGACAAGTGCTCCAATATTGATAATAACATAGGAGGGTGTCGGGTATGTAGAGTTCTATGATTAATCAGGGACTGGGTATGGTTGTGTGTTGTAGATGAAAAAAATTGTTGTTTCATATGGTACATGCTAGTTGAGGAATCATGAGAATAATTGCACAAATAATGTTCTGAAGCTACCAGCTGCAGTTTTTGCATTGAAAATGTGGATACACTAAATTATTGGATAGTGTTTTAAAATATACACTATCTAAATGAGTGTCATTTATATCATATCTCATTTGGATATAAACATGAGATGGATTAAATATAAAGAGTTCCTCTAAGACTATGACTTTTTTAGGTCTACAATAAGGCGAAGGGGTACTAATTAGATCATTCATTCAATAGTAAATCCATCTTGAAGTTTTTGAGTGAGTATCAGAGTAGTTGGTTGAGTGATAGATATCCTTTGTGGATGGTGGGTATTCATCTTACCATGTTTTTCACCCCTCCTCACTTAAAAAGTGTCTTAGAGGCCAATGTTGTGGATATTAACTATGAGACCTGATGTGCCTTATTTTCTACGGGGCATACCTTAGTTGGATATTCAATATGTGGAGACCACGACCTCCATTTTAGAGGGAGAAATATTGTACCAATTTATTAGAGGATGGGGTTATGATGTATTTCCAAACACCCCCGTTGGTAGTACATCCACATGTAGTGAATATGTTTATGGACCATCTGAAAATGTTCTGGTTTCTTGAAATGATTATATAAGTGCAATAGTTTGATTCTTGATTCCTACCTTTTCATTTGGTGAAGGATGATATCTAGGTTCCAGCAGGCATGGACCAACCACTTGAGGTGATATAGTAGATGGGGGATGCCATATCGATTAAATGTTGATCGTTTTTCCATGAATAACTATGCTCCATGATACAATATCGGTGATCATTGACCAAATCAACATGTTGTCCCACTTCGTACCAATCTATGAACAATTTTTAGTAGATATCTTAGGAAGTCACGATGTGGAGAGATAGATCTCCATCCATGAGTGACAGCGAAG
Organism: Viscum album; assembly: GCA_963277665.1. Taxonomy (NCBI): domain Eukaryota; kingdom Viridiplantae; phylum Streptophyta; class Magnoliopsida; order Santalales; family Viscaceae; genus Viscum; species Viscum album. The sequence goes on along the minus strand of OY728147.1, from coordinate 557,670,988 downwards.
ATCATTTCCTACAATGATTCTTGTTTCTCATACTGGATGTGGAAGGGATTGGTTGTGGAATTTGGGACTAATTTTTTCTTGAGAATGAAATTTCATCCCATGTACGATGGCATGACAAAAATAACAATCCAGGTTATTGAGGACATGCAATGTGATTTCATTTTAGACTTTGTTCGCAGTTGGGAGGATCCACTACCATTGAAGTATATTGTGTACAAAAATAGATATAACTATACCAATATTATGAAACTGTAGGAGGCCTTTTATGTTTTCCCATGTAGGTAAAATCTTTTCAGGAATTATCCAAGAATCATTATAATCATGGGTCCAGAATTGGTGCGGTCTATAAACGAGAATGTGTAGATCATCCAATAGTGGATAAGTAATGCACAGAACTGGAAGAAGTCATATGTTGATAGTATATTATTTCCCTTGGTGTTCATGGAGGGAGATCATGTGTTCATTTGGGTCTCTCCACGATGGGGATTTAGAATATTTGGTCGAGGCAAGAATTAATATCATAGATACATTGACACATTTCAGATTCTAATTAGAGATATTTAGGTGGTGTACCCCTAATTTCTACCCTCATAGTTTCACTGGGTCCATGATATCATACACCTGTCACAAAAGAGATGGTTTTCACATGATCCATCCCATGTAATTTACTAGGGAGATGTTGGGCATTCATGATGGGGAAACTTTTGTGGAGTACATGGTTGAAATTGAGGATCGATTGGAGAATATCCTTTTGTTGGTGTTCGATTCCTCTGGTACACATTCAGTGGAGGAAAAAGAATACCCAGGAGAGAATGTGGGAGAAATATTCTTAGATTCAAGATATATATCCCCATATTTCTGTTCATTTTTATAGGTTTTGGCTTTAGTTGATGTAATTACGAAAGGTTTGGAGACTGTAATGACATGGATTTTTAACTGTTTTTTTAAATTAATGGGATAAATTCTGAGACCAGGCACTAAGACATCCAGAGTTTATGAGGTCGGGTGACCCCAAAATAGTAGGATTATAAATTTCATGTTTTTATAAATTTTAAAGGATGTTTTTTCAGTAAATCATTAATAAATTATAAATTGGATACCATGTCAAATATATAAGGACACTATTTTATTCAGAGCATTGACTTTACCTATAGCGAGAACTAACATCGAATGGTGTTGGTATACTGGGATTTATATAATTTGGATGTAATAATCATTAAAATTTTCTAATAAAAATTAATTATTGGATTACCCAGGCATTACCATTTAATAAAACAAATTTCAATTTTTCATGCTTATCATCATTACCTGTGAATTCAACAATTGTTTGGACGGAAAATCTCTCAACATCAATCTCCGATGTAATTGTGAATAAATATCAAAGAAACACAAATTCATCCGATCAACGAATAATGACGAGAAAACCTCAACCATCATAAAAAAATGATTCAAACCTCAAGTTAGTGTTTTTGATATTGTGGTGATTTCCTTACCCTTATTATATTCAAACAATGAACATAAACTGACCCTCAAACTGGTCGATCTATGTTTTCATCTTCTATTATGGGATGGATAAATATTTTCGAGGGTAAAAAGGGGGTTAGATCATTGTGATGATAGATTATTATTATTTTATAAAAATAATAACATTAAAAGATCATTTCTGACAAGAAAAAAGAAAATATCTATTATTCAGGTATTCTATATGTTATTAAAATCTTCGTTCTTAGCGTTCTTTACCCAATGACCCTCATTGTCATTATACAAATTTCTGGGAGGTATTGAATGTGATTCTAACCCCAATTTTCTATTAATATGGATCTAATCCCAAGGTAGTGAGGTTCAAGAGCTGGGGATCATAGATGTGGCTCTATTTCAAAATATAGAACACCAAATCTACATGGGAGACCATCGGAGAAAGGTCCACCGGTAGCCGGCGCTAGGGGTGGATTTTGGAATGTGGTGGCTATCGGGTTAATGTGCGGTGGAGGATGGAGATCAACCATTGTGGTGACTATGTGAGAAAGCATCATTGGCCTAACCACGGGGGCGGAAGAAGTCGCTATTGGGGATATGAGTCTGTGGGAGGAGTTTGTAATGGTGAGATGGGATATGGATCAATGCAACATTATGGGAAAACACTACGTCGATAATGTGAGGAGTGGGAAGAAGAATGTTGGTCACAATAAATCATACTCTGCACCATTTTGACTGAATGATATGGGGAAAACAAATAATCAGTTTTGATAGCATAGATTAGGTGGTGGGGTCGAGGCGGGACACGTCCAGTGGAGTAAACCAGCCTATAATATGGGTCATACATGGGATTATAGATGGCTCCAGTAGCATAGCAGGTTAGAACTAGTGGCTCAATAGGCTAGGTTTAGGGGGCCTAGTCGGCTAGGCATATGAGGACTGGACTACAATGGTATGGGATGGGTCTAGTCTAACAGACCTAGTGAGGTCGGATTTGGGACAGACCTGAGCTGTGCTTTCTCACAAATTCAACTGTATCATTATAAATAGATGTCCATTAGATGAGATATTTGTGGTGTTGGTACCCGTGAATTGATTTTTTAATTTTGTGATAATATCAATGATTTATTTGGAATTTTGATTAAACCCCAATGGATTGAGGATTTTGTTATCTAGAACATGTACACCATGCATAGAATCCTCTTCCAAGCTGTTACATGGTAACTACATAACATGGATGTTATAGGACACATCAATGATCTTCGCAACATCGAAAATTCAGGAAAAAATGAATCTATATGATCCATATATTCTTTTGTATCCATTGAGGATCTGTGATCCATCGACGCTTCCCGCACAACTGATGCTTGATGTGCAATCTATGCTCGGTGCCCCATCGATGATCCATGAACCATCGATGCTTTGTGTGTCATATACACTTTATGTGTCATGAAAACTATGAGATATATGGAACACAAATAAAAATTAATTTCTCGGTGCATTAGTATTATACCAATATTAGAAAAATGTACTTTTTGTATTTTTTTCATTGTGCAGTTAGTTTATTTATATTTGGACTAAATCTTGTGTTTGTTAGTGTTATTCCATTGTGTTTTCGGGGTATCCTACTATATATTATTTTACTCACACCTGCTTGGGGATTTCCCACCTGTTTTGTTTATTATTTAGTAAATGAACACTATGATGGAGTCCTAAGTGGACCATGACATGGTGGTGAGTAGTGGGATCAGACATACCTGTTGGTCTCTTATGACTTTAGGCAGTTGTCCTACACCTACCCATCAGGTAGGGTTTTCTGTATATGAGTATCAAGAACTTGTTCAATCAAATTGACAAAGCCTTTATATGGGTGTGTCATGTATTCTGGACCTATTTAAATTTAGTTTCTTATTGTCGTACTATATTGTAGTTATCATAGTTGTATGCATTCTTGTTTACATATAGTTTTACATTTCATCATTCTTTTATCTCAAATATGTGTGTGGTTACATGTTAAAAGAAAAATCCCTCCTTTTGTAGTATATTCTTACCCAATTATAGTCGAAATCCCCTAGCATATCCAAGGTGGGATTGTGGTTGTTATAGAATTGGACACTCTTGGATAATGTTGTGAATGTCTTATCTCATTATTAATCTAGTAAAAACAATGGGAAAATAATAACCATGGGTTGCTAGCAATAGAAAAAAACAATTTGTGTCCATTAAAAAATCATTTTCATTAAGTAACTATTAATAATAATACACATTTTGATTGATAATAATGAATTTATTTCAATAGATATCACAATATTTTTAATTATTCTGATTAATAGAGACCATGGATTAATATCATTTAAAAATTATCACTCTTGCTGGAAAACTTATACGAAGGGAAATACAAACTTGTAAGTGTTTGGATACATTTTCAATGATCAAACCAGAAACATTTATTATATAAATAATTGTCATTGTAACAAAATCTATAAAAAATAAAAAAAAAATCTTTTCATTACCATTTGTATAGATGAAAAAAAACAAATGATATCAAGTCATGATCCATAGTTTTTTATCTTTCTTATGAAAATTGGCCACTAACTAAGAAATATGACCATAATATTAGATTAATTGCATACTGTCATCTACATGATTATGTGAATCATATTAGAACTTCTTATCGGGGTCCAATAACCACGTTACATGAAGTTTTATTTATTTGTTATTATCATCATTTTAAAATTCTTAATCATATTATTATTTAAATATATCCCACTATTTAAATGATTTTAATGTCATGTTTACTCTTTAATTTATATAATAATTGTGTTCATCAATATCACCCCCCCATAAATGACCATCATTATTCTATAGAATAAAATAATTATCAGTCTCCTTCATTTCTATGATCCTCAGTACTTCATTCTTCCATATATTACACCTATTTTTTCACGTATAGTCTTGAACATATTATCAAAATCACAATGTCTAATAACATTCATAACAAATCTTTTATCATCATGCACATACATCACTATATAAATTTTTATAAAACTAGTTGGGGATAAAAATATATATATCCAACACCATAAATATTATAGCTATTCTTAAATGTAAAATCCATTCCAAGAAAAATAAAATCAACAATAATGAGGTAATCCATACCACGAATGTAGAAATCACTAATTATTACAACATAACAGACTTTTCTTTCAGTTAGAGGATCTAATGCTACTATTTTATTTGATAATTCATCAACTAAAATTATCTTAATTGTTGGTAAAACAATTATTTCAATATTTAATACATGTTAATATGAAAAAGTTTAAATTTTAAATAGTGAATTTCGGGGAAAAAATCAATAATCATATACATAATTCAAAAAATTAGAATCCTACAATAATATTAATATAAGATCACAGAAGGCATAAAATGCACCCTAAATAAATGAATAATAATAACATAAATATATTATCATAAAATGTTTAAAGAACATCCTACATTAACATAGGCCTTGTCTGAAATCAAATATCCTACATCACATTTGAAAAAATAATTTAATGATAAAAGAAGAAAATTAAAGAACTAATGATTAATTTGTTCAATAGATAAAAACATAAAAATTCAATTTAGCGAATTGTGAGGAATTATCAAAAATATATGATTTTGATATACAGATAGTATCACCAAGATTATGAATTTTTTAAGCTTACTCCACATCTCGTTGTGTTCGATGCAGACGACAGACAACGCTGACGGAAGCTAAGAGAGCCAGGATTGGACGGTACCCGGAGGAGGACCATATGACGTATCAGTACATGGTGGAGTCTAAGGGATGTGGAGTGATTAGGAGTCATATGTACCTACCCTTCAGGTAGGATCCCTGGAGGATGATCCCGGAGTTGCATTCACCTTTCAGATGTTTGTCCCTTTTTAGTTGTACTTTCCTTCAGTTGTATTTCTACTTTACATTTGGGCTTGTATTCTAGCCCCCTTTAATTTCAGAACTCTTGTTATACAACTTTTACTTAGTGTTTTATTCTTGTTGTACTCTATTAGTGTGTGTTTACGATTTACAAAGGAAATTTCTTCCTAGTTTTATTGACTTACGCCCTTTGTGCTAGTCGCCAGACCCTGGCTTATGGAAGGCGGGTTTGGGGTCGTCACGATGCGGGTCCCGTGGGGTAGTTCATGACAATTCAACATTCTATGTTGCTCATTCGTGATATAAAACCATTGACCATATACCTTTCTCACCTAATGCCCCCTACAGTACACCATTAATATTTGTTAAATATTTTATGATATATATATATATACAAAATACCTTCTTATTTATACAGTAATGCGGGTAATTATTAATTTTTATATAATTATGTTTAAATATTTTTCCAATATATATGGTATATCATGATATATATTTTTTACAAATTCACACACACACACACAAACATATATGTAAACATATTTACATATAATTTTATATTTAGATATAATTTTTTTATAATGAACTCATAAATATTTATTTTTAAATGGTTTAAATACAATATAGAAAGATGTTAAAATATTCATTAATATTCATTAATATATGATGTTCTTGAAAAATTCTTACACGGCCATACATTTACCCACACAGACACACATATTAATGCACACATGCACACACATTAATTTTCCCACATAAACGAAAATATTTACATGAATGTAATTATTTATCTATATTAAAATGTACACATAAGTATATTTTTTTATTGATGAAATAATTTTTATATATAAAAATTGATTTCATAGTTGATTATATATATATATATGCACATATATATGTTAAAGAAAAGGCATTATATTTAATTTCAATAAAATGAATAATTATTTTTTATTTTTACGTGGTTTATATTTTTAATAATGAAATTTTATTTAGATATGTTAATATTTTTATTTGTACAATTGATTTATAATATGTACATATTAAATTTTAATTTAAATTAAAAAAATGAAAAAAGAATAAATTTTATAACAGTAGTATTCAGATTAATGAAATAATTGACAATAAATATAGTCTCCAAAAAAAATTTCCAAATGACTCCCAAAAATTAAGGAGATTTTCTATTAAATTTATACAAATAGGGCACCCTGAAAATTACTCATTTTTGAGTTCTTCAGATACACTTTTATTTTTATAAAATTTTACTAAGGCCATCCCAATCATTAGGTTATAGGTATGTTTACAAGCTTAAATGTTATTTATTATGTAGGCCGAATAGAGACCCTCATCAAATCTTATGTTAGCTTGATTTTGAATTCATGTTTCCAACATATCAGGATTAATTCATTAAATTATAGAATTTTTCTATCAAATTTATACTAATTTAAATTACTCATTAAGGGTTAGAATGTTTTAATTTAATATAAACTAATAATTATTCTATATTCCATTTATCAATAATAATAATTACATATTAAGACAAATTAAAATGTAATATTTTATAACATATTTTAAATAATATAATTTATTTATATGAATATGAATATATATTTATGTAAATATATTATATTTATTTTATATATATTTTTATTTATTAAATATATCTTTTTTTGTGTTAAACTAAAATAGATATGCACCACCTTCTATAAAAATTATATAAAACCTCTACCAAGGATTTTTATATCAGCGCTATAAAAAATGCTCCCAAAAAAATTGCTATTATCATTTTTAGCACTAATAAAGGATTCCCCTTAATCAAAGTTATTTTAAAACGCCAATAAAGAGTAATAATGATTATATAAAAACCTCTAGTAATATAACATGAGGACTAATCTTTATTAATTCCAATTAAGGAACATTTATCCTCCTTCTCGAGTTTTCACTACGCTTGTCTGCATATGTCTTAGAATGTTACCCTACCTGCATATAGCTTTGTTTTCTCCACTACAATTTAAAATACCGTTAATGTGGTCATCACGATTTGAACACTATATTGATGCAGTGCTATTATGTGACATTACTAGTCTTATAATCCTTCAATTTCCCAATAACTTTATTAATATAAGTATTAGTCAATGACATAATCAATACATTTAGTACATTGTAATATTAATTATAATACTATTAATAATTTAATATATATATCATCAGGTGTTTGTTTACCGGTAACTAGTGGTTGTATCCCTTTCTGTCCATTGGAAGCAGTCTAGTCTCAATGATCGACCCACTCGAATACTATTTGTATTATGAAACCATTCAATTCCAAGTATTTTTATGGCCAAGTAATGAGTGGTGCAGCTAACCCTATGTCATTACCAATTATATTAAAACCTAAAATCCTTTTTGTGTCATTTTACTGGTGAGTCATTTTCATCCATAGGATTCCACATCCAGCAAATCTCGAGTTTAATCAATTATGGACCAAGGTACTATTCCAGTACAATGAGAGAGGAGAATATAGTACCACAAATTTTATAATATATTTCCTAGAAAATAATTTTATTGATAACATAAAATTCATGAATTCTTATTTTTAAATCAAATGTAATAAATTATACAATTGAAATAAAAACGTTAAAAGAGTAGGTATGAATATTAATAATAAAATAATGAATAACTATTTATTTACACATATATATATTGAACTCATTTTTTATAAATAGAATACAAATAAAAATGAAATCATTTTTATGTAAAAAAATTCTTTTTCAAAAAATATATTTTACACCCGTAATGTCTGTTCAACTCAATTAATTAAATTAAGTATTATTGGTGGGTTGTTGTAATTTTTTGGGGGTTGATTGGAAGGTTTGATGATCAAGTCTTCAGGCCTCCATATTTAAAAAACTATATTCCTTTCATCGTGTTCCATGGTTTAAGATGAAAGTGACCCATTTTATATATTCAATCATTTGTTTTTTCATTCATCTAATATTTATTATATGTATTGGATAAAAATAAATATATTGTTATCTCACCATGTTATTTTTCTAAAATTAATTTTTTTTTGAAATTTTTAATTATTATATTATGATGAATATCATTAACATATATAAACAGAATCTTATAAATTAATTCCATATTTTGATCCGGAGGGCCAAATATAGTGAGAAAATCTATTTTATACTTTATCAATATAAATAGTATCATTTTAATGCATTTTTACCTTGGAATTTGTAAAATGAGAAAAATGAAGCTAAAATTTTAGGATATGACATAAAATTTATCTATCCCTTTTATTGATCCTATTACATGAATATATTTTGAACATGAAAATCTATGTCTCGAATATACGGCCACATTATGTCATGATTCTTTGAATATGACCTATAATTTATTTAATGAAAATTGTATACACAAAATTTCATTCTATTGACATTAATATCTCTAAAATTATTATTTATTTATAATATATGGATAATTGTAGGAATAAATTTTTATTTCAAGATAAATTTTTTTAATATTAATTTATTTCATATTTTTTTAATAATTAAAATAAACTCTTATGAAATTGGGGATGAAAATTTGTTCAATTAATAAGAAAAATATAATGAATAATTTTATAAATATTAAACATAATACAATTAAGGTGAATTATACTGTTAGATGAAATTTTTTAAAACATATGAAATATTATCGATGTTTGAAAATAATATATTCAAATTCCATATTTGTATTGGTATCTTTAAATTTAAATTTAAATTCAATGATTAGTCAAAAAATTAAATTATTTATGTAATATAATAAATAATTTTTTTATCAATTGAAATTTACAATAAATATATTATTCACATAAATAAATGAAATACAATTTCACATATCTACTATTTCACATTTATGATTCATTTTTCAATTTAGGGAATCATTTCTAACAATTTAATATTGAAATAGTTTTTACAAATTGTTAAGGTAAAAAATTATTGATGAATTGGATAATAAAAAGTATTATTGTTAAAATGGAAAAAAATGTAACTATATTTTATTATAAGTCGTAGAAATATTTTCTTCAAATTGTTAAATATTATGAATAATTATTCATCAAAATAAATTTATTATATTTTACAATTTTATGAAATTACAAGTGTGTCCCCTACCTCCCTTTAAAAGGAAACCCTTTCATTCAATACATTAATCCTCATTGAGAATTCTATATTTACCAAACCAATGAAAATTATCATCTATTAATTTATAGAAATTTTTTATATTTTATAGTTTCTATAAATATCGTAAATGTGGCACATAATATGAAATCCAATGGTGTTTCTTTAATAAAGTTTAAAACACCTTAAGAGACCATATTTTTTTACTACTTAATTCACATCCACTCAATAAATTTTATTTTTCAAATATTTATGAAGAATTTATCATAAATATACATAAATATTAATATGATTTTGAAACCACCACTATCTGGCATCTTTCCCCATAAATGGGATGTGAAATCATCCCTCGTGTGTATGTATAAGATATCGACTGCACATACATATAGAATTAATTTCTCATCACTATTGTTTGTAGATGAGTATTATGGTTAGTTACATATATATATATATATATGATATTTATGACATGATTATACATCTAAAATAATAATATCATATTTACATTATTACATTCCAATCTGTAAGAAAATTATAATATCGATCGCGCTTACATCTGGACTGCACCTTCATGAAGTGAAATGATTTTTTTATTTCCAAATAACATGGATGATAATAAAAATGGATTTTATGAATATATTTTAATTGTATTATATAATAAGTAATATATAATGTTGAATTATTATTATAATTTCTTTTATTTCATCCATCAAAAAATTAAAACATTGTTCATTAGTGTGTATGAGCTATCATTTTCTGGAACGATGTAATAAAATTTTAAGTATATGATATTTAGAGATGACTCTAAAACTTTATATAATTAGTATATATTATATATAAATAAATAATTACATTTTTGAGACTATTAAACCTATATCGACATACATGGATATTAAAATACAAATTGAAATTCTAATGAATAAAAAAATAGTTCACACCTTAAAATGAAATATTTCTTAAAAAATAGGTAAATGATCATTGAAATGTTAAAATTAGATCATATATGATATTATATGTGTCTACATGACTATTTTATTTAATTTTAGTAAATTTGAATTTATTATATAAGAGTATAATGTGATTTTTACTCAAAAAGAACTCGAGGTAAGTGTTTTATGTTATAATCTAATTGTTTATTGGGATTGTTTATTATTATGTTTCAAGTGATGAAATATTATGATTTACATATAATGAAAATAATAAATATTCATTATCCTCTATTTATTTCTATATCGTAGACCATTTTTATTTCATTTTATAGTCTTTTGGTAACAATGATTCCAATTTATTGCTTAATGGAAAATGTGACCTTATGGCTATCATTACTCGAAATAAATACTCTCCATATCATACATTTATAAGAATTATTTCTAGATTTTTTTACAAGTGTTGAGTGATTTTGAAAATTCATTTTTACCCATTATTTACTATTTCAATATTTTTTAAAGGGAATATTTTATCATTTTGTTAATGGGGTGATTTTATATTTTTTTAAGTGTGGAATGAATTTTGTTTAACTTATATGTCTCGAAACAAATTTTTCACAATTAAGAACAATGAATGAATTGAAAAATACATTAAATTTTTATCAAATATATTTTCAATGAAATTTATATCATTAATAATTGGGAAATTTTTGTATTTAAAATATGATATTTCATAGCAAAAATATTAATTTCCTCCAGAAATGTTTAAAGTGATGTTTTAAAGGACTATTTTATCACTAATGTAATCCTTGGATGTTTCTTATGTTTTAATATGTATTTGATAAAATGATAAAATCCTTAGTATTCCTCTATGTTTTTTAATTTATGGTGAAAATATTTTTTCAAAATCGAACTCTATACACTATTTAGGCCATAATGAATTATTTATGAAACAGGTTTCATTTTCCATCGGTTTTTATACGATCGAATGATTTTGAAACCCATTTTTTCCCTAGGATATGATATTATGAATGATTTAATTAATTAAGGAGTCAAATAATATTATTTCAATAATGTGACATATGGTCCCAAAATTATATTACACTTTAATAAATTAGGTAATGATCGATATCTCATGAAATAAACTAGAGTAGAATGGGTTGGAGTAAATATTAAAAAATGGATCCAAGCCATTATGGTAGTCTTTGTAGTGAAACTTGACTACTATGATGGTTTGTGGAGTGAACCTAAGAAACTATGATAGTCTTGGAAATTATAATTGAATAATAAAAAAATAGTATTCTATTAATATTTCCATGCCACAAATCTATGTCTTATTCCAATGTTATGCTGACATGATATATGTTATTTGATTTCATTATGATTTATGTCTTATTTACAACCATGAATTATTCTATGACACAATAATATTACTTATGGTATGTAATGTGTATATTTAAAATGTTATGCTCAGATTCAAATTTTATTTTACTTGAGTTATGTGTAGGTGACAATTTATATCATGTGTTTTTTACCCATACTAAACATTTGAGTTATCCTTTTATTTTGTTACATTTCCTTATGTTATAAAAAAGGTATTATGTTTGATATGACTCATAAGGATAATAGTGATGAAGAACATTTTCAAATGTGATGGAGATATATTATGAACAATTTTCTATGTGACCATATTTTTAAATTTGGTAAACCTAATTTTATTGGTGGGGATCATTATGTCATTTAATGAATATTAATATAATTATATGTAATAAACATATATGATAATTATCATCCTATATAGTTGGTACCATATATTTTTTTTATTATCATTGTGAACTATTATGAAAAATTATTATTTAGAACCCTTATGAAAATACAAGGAATAGGATAAAGTACATGGTTATGGAAAAAATATTTTGGTATTCATATAAATGCATTAATATCTAAATAGCATAAGTGGATGAGGTTTTAGACCAAACCTATATAGGTGTTATAACCTCAAAAACAGATAGTCGATTTTATCTCATTGATCATTCAGATGAATGATACAATTATGCATATTATAAAAATATTCTGATAGTATCAGTGGATATTCAAGGTTTAAATACATTTTCATTATGAATATTTATGATCGATATAAATAGATTGTGATGATGAATATCCTTGGGTTTTAAATATTGAAAAGAAGATAGAATTATTTATAGATCATATAAATTATTTTTCATGATAATGTGGCTTAAAAATATTATTATAATTTGTCATAATATGATTTTTGGTTTCATTTAATGGACAAAATTAGAAAGAATCGTTTTAATGTTGAATGAGATGGATAAAGAAATGATCATAAATTTTATCATCCAAATTTTATGGGAGATGGAATGAAAAAATCACACCTCTGTCATTTTGCAATGATCCCAATTTATCAATCATTATATGATTATAAATGTGAAAAATTAGGAATACCATTCTTTTTAGTCCGTTATGTGGAAATAATAAAATTATTTTAGAGGGTATTTTTATCCTATAGTTATTGAAAAATGGACCAATACCATTGAAATAATATTTTCAATTTTCCATGGTTTATATCATGGAATGGTTATTTATTATATCTATTATTTTGAAGGTGATATAAATTAATGGGGAACTCTTATAAAAAATAATGGGAAACATGATGAAATTCACTCCTTGTGGAGGGATAGGTTTATGATATATATATTTTCAATTATTAGGTTACTTTTAATCATCATATAAAAATAGATAAGTAATTATTTTAGGTAATGTATACAGATAATGAATATATTAGTACCATTGATCTATATTTTAAAAGATATATTAAGTGTTCTTATGGTATTGTAAACCACCCGGAAATAATGTTTGATCTATTTGTAGGTTCATAAATTATTTTCTCCCAAGGTCATTCGTAATAACAGCCATAGTATATATAAAGAAATTCATTAATTTCCTATCATGGTTATAATCGATATTAGAGTACCGCATTAATATTATTGTTTTGATAAGAAAAAAATGATGTAATTTAATGAAAAATATTAAAACCACATATATAAGAAGATAATCCATCCATTATGCTTGATGTGCTAAAGGAAACACGGATGAAATTTTAGAGACCTTGTTCTTCCTTGTAAGACATTGAAATATTCCTATATATATTTACCATTCAAGGCACGGAGACAACATACATTTGTTAAGACCATTGGGGTGATAATTAAATTTATCAAAAATAATAAATATATTTTATAATATGGTTAGATAGTTTCTATGAAATGGGTAAAACCTTAGTAGAATATCAAAGCAAAAATTTGTGATCAATGTTGAATTTGGAAGATGGTTATTACCATAGGGGTGGACTACAAAAGTCCGACACTAGAAATTCATATATCTTTCTTGTTAAAACTACGTTATGTGGATTAATTAATTATTTAATTTACAAATAAATTAATTTAACCCAAATGAAATATTATTAAGAATAATATAATAGACAATTTCCCTATGATGGCATTATAGTCCTGGGACTGTCGAGAGATTCTCACCCCTCATTCCATTGTGGGATCAAATCAAATGATGATGAAAATATATATCGGTGATGATCAAGATGTATAAGATGATATATGATCCATCACTAATTGGTGAGCATTATGTCCTTTTAATAATGATCGGTTATCATGTACAGACATTTCAATCAATGGTTAACACTAAAATTTATTAAATATAATGAGTATTATAATCGTATTACTAATTTGTGCCAATTATTTATACTTTTCTTGTGCCCATATAATAATTCAAATGATAGTTTGTATTGTTTTCTGAAACCATTTATCCATGATCAATATTAATTTTCCCAAAACTATTTTAATCGATAATTACCCCTTTTTTCTTGTTTCTCCCTCCATTGATACCTCTGTTTTACTCAATAGTTGGAACTCGAAGTCTCGGTTAAATGTTTTTGGGTGGTACAGATCCTGACCAACCACTCAAAATCATGGAAATAAATCAAATGAATAATGGATAGATGAAATAAGAGTATATATAATCTATTGATGTCAATGACGTCTTTGATGATAATAAATAAAATATTTGGTGGTTAATGGATGATTGAATCTTGGAAATCATTATAGAAAAACCTAGATATGATTATTATTATCATATAAGATGATGGATACAAAGGGAAATGACCATAGTTTTTGTGTGGATCATGGTATCATAATCAATGAAAAACACGACTGAATATTATGTGAAGAGATGAACATATGACATGTAACCCATTGGATACAGCAACAATAGTTTTGGAATTTTGTAAATATAGTACAAAATGTATCCATCCTACATACCATGTACCACAACCCTGTATAGATGAGACATGGGGTGGATCTCTAGGGTGAAACCCCATGATGGAGTACAGTCCCCTGACCACAGCCTTATACTGAAGTATTATTTAGTAAAAATTTTATTTTAATCTTTTCCATTCATTTTGACCTTTTTGGGAAATCCCAATGACATTCCTAAATATTTAGAATATTATAGTTTTATGACCAATGCATTTTTAAAATGTTTTTATAATAATATAATTATTTTAAAAAATTTCAATAATTTATAATAAAAATATCCTAATAAACATGACTATGATCATGAACAGATTCACCTTTTAAATTTGTGTAAAAACTATATATATTATATTCACTTTGTGAAAAGATTTAATCTAATTTTAACATTGAACATATACTATTATACCAACACTAATTGAGAGAATCACAATGAAACTATTTAAGTATGTCCATTAGGGTGACTTCTTATTCAATTATGAATATGGAAAACTATTTTGTTATACTGAAATCAATAATATATAACTTTGAAATAAAATATTCCCAAACTATATCATGTCTTGTATTTAAATAGTTATAATAAATTATTTTGTGCATTCAATTTCAATATAACCTTTCATGTTCTAGTTGTCCAAGAATCTCTGTAATTTTAGGAGAAAATATGACAATGGATGATCATGATAATCATTAGGGAAAATTCCTATAAATACCATTCCATTTGAGCAAGCATATACATACATGATTTAATGAAATTATATGAGAGAGCTTCTAAATCTTATATATTTAAATGACCGGAATATTACATGTCCTAAATTTCACCTTCCATATACTTGTCACAAAAGTATATTCTTTTAATTGTGTGATGATGATTGTTATGAATATGATTGAGGGTGTCGGGGTTAGGAAGACATAAGATATGATACCTATGTAGATTGAGGGATTCTAAGGATAAGAAGACAAATGATCAGATCACCATCTAGTTCAAGGGCTGTTAGAGATTTTCATAAAGACCAAAGTCGTTCATCCTAACTGGGGATTACATTTGAATGAGTATTCCAGACTCTCTTGAGTGAATATTTCGAGATACATTTATCAATGTTTTCTATATTAACTTATCATTATGATAATGAAATAAATTTTTTTTTACTTACTTGTAATATATATTATACTACTATTGAAATATAATGTTAATTTTTTTATATTCATTTTTCTATTCAATATTTTTTTAATCATAATTACAACAAATATGGTACATTATTATTAAATTTTGATTAAGAATTTTCATATTAAAAATAAATAAATTACACGGATTATGATTTTATATGATGTAATGTAGAATCATATATTGGGTGAGAAGTGAATTATAATAGTATTAGAATCATACAAATTATGATACTTTATGAATGGACCCAAGGGCCAGTCAAATTAATGTTCATAACTTGTTTTTTAAATTATATTAGATTGAAATATTTTAAAATAAATAATATTTTGGTTTAAATGGAATTATTATAAACAATAAATTCATCCTTTATTGTAATTTTACATCTACATATACATTTCAATCCAAAAATTGGTATCAAAGAAATGTCTCTATAATAATAATAATCACATTTAGTATTATAATAGGATAGAACTTGTAATATAGATGTTTATTTTTTTATGATATCATTATTTTGTTTATATTATTTTTATTATATATATTTTTTACACTAACATGTGTTGTGGAAATTATATTCATAGTGAATTTTTTAAACAATACATTGATATAATTATTATTATATTAATAATCACAATATTACAAGACAATGAATTTTTAATGCTAATTATTATTAAGATTAGTAGAATATGAATAAAATAATAAGTGGATAATTTTGTTAAACTACCTGGTGAATATCAAAATCATGAAAAAGAAATCAGATCCTTTAGAAATCAAGAAAAAATGTATTATTATATTTACTACATGGTACGAAATAACATATTTTGTTCTATGAATATAAACATTAATATTCAAATTTCCTATTTTGAAGAAGCTAACAATTTTTGGAAAATATTAGATGATACATCATGAAAGACCCTCTAGGATGTGTCCTAGGAATCTTGTATAATGTTCGCATGTTGAGCACCCGGATCGACCCAAGAAAACCAGTGAATGTGGTGTGAAGATAGTGAAAATGAGATGCAAGGGAGAAATGGTCAAGGTAGAACCCAAAGAGAACTTGTATCTAAGAACTATAGCCACGATATGTCACAAAGGATCACCAATCCTTTGATATGTCAATAATTAATCATGAACACAAATGTTACAAGAAAAACTCACCATAATAACATTACCTTCATTCATGATGTTTCAAGAGTATAAGGGGGTGGCGATTTATTACCAATGAGGGAATGAAATTCTAATCACACCATGGGGTGGATTCATACATTATTCTAACACGTAGTTTCCACAATTCAAAAAGCATAATTGATGACTTAGACAAATTTTTCACTTCCCCATGAATTTAAGAGGCATGTAGTACACCATTTTTGAAATGTAAAGACAAGTAGCCCCCACCTTTTGAAATTTGTGATTCAATAGTGGGGTGGGCTTGGAAATTCATAGAACAACTTGGGTTGGATTTTAAAAAGCATGTTTGGTCCATAATTAATTTAATTATAGGCCCTGATGCTTCCCCGAATCAACGGTGCCAGTCTTCCTCTTGGAATTCCATGACTAATCCATTTAAGGCCTCCTTCATTATCTTGGTCCTCCCCCTGGTCATTGGGCCTCCAATTCCACGTAATTGGTCTTTTCCACTTGTGTTAATTCCACCCTCCTCATCAAGTCCTCCTCCAACCCTGCTATGCCCATGCGTTCTGTGATCCTCATCATCTCATCCCACCTTAAAAGGATTCATCCTCAAATCTGAAAATGTAATGGGAGAAAGATCAGCAACATTAAACATGGCACTAACATTCCCATACATGTCGGGTAACAAAATCATGTAGGAATTATCATTGATATTCTATATGACATGGAAAAGACCATCTCATAGTGGATGAAGTTTTGATTTTCGTTGTTCAAGGAGCCTCTCCTTCCTCAAGTGAACCCACAACAAATCTCCAAGCTAAAACACCATTTTCCCCCGACCTTTTTTGAGTACTTCACAACATGTTCATTATTCCTCTCAATGTTGGAAATTACCTATGCATGGAACTTCTGCACAATATTTGACCTCTTTTCACCTTCAAGATTATAAAATTGATTAGTAGGAATAGGTAGAATATCGAGTGGAGTTAACGGGTTAAAACCATACAAAACTTATAATGGTGAAGCATTAGTAGTGGTGTGAACCACTCTATTATAAGAATATTCTATGTGAGGTAAGAATTTTTTCCAATGATTTGTATTTTTTCTAAGTATGGCATGCAACAATGTAGAAATTTTTCTATTGACCACCTCAGTTTGACCATATTACTGTCTGTGTGCAGTTGTGGGGAATAAAAGTTTGGATCCAAGTATGCTCCACAATGTTCTCCAGAACTGACTATAGAATTTGACATCCCTATCACTCACAACGCTCTTGGGTAAGCCATGAAACCTAACAATTTCACTACAAACAAATCACTGATATGATTTGAATCACTGGTTTTAGAACAAGCAATAAAATGATCCATTTTACTAAACTTTTCCTCCACCACAAAGATAATATCCTTACCTGATTGTGATATTGGTAAACCGAGCACAAAATCCGTCAAAATGTAAAACCATGGATGAGAAGCCATAGGAAAAGGGGTCTATAATCCATGTGGAAGAACATTTGACTTTTCATGTCTAAACACATTACAATTCCCAAAAAACACTCGCCACATCCATTCGCATGTGAGGCTAATAAAAATATTCACTTAATAAGGAAACATTTTTCTCAACTCCAAAATGACCCATTAATCCACCACCTTGAGTTTTTCTAACAAGAAATTCTTGCATGTAACAAGATGGAACACAAAATTTATTTTTTAGAAAAATAAATCCATCATGTTTGTAAAAATCATTTTTTCCATGTTTGTCACACAACTTCCAAATTTCAAAAAAATCCACATCATTATCATACATCCATTTCAACATTTCGAAACCAAGTATTTTAGCATGCATAGATGCGACAACAGTGTATCTCCTAGACAAATCATCAGTGAAAACATTTTATTTTCCCTGTTTATGCTTAATGATGTAAGAAAATGTTTCATTGAATTCATCCCATCTTGCATTCCGCCTATTCATCTTTCATTGTGACTTAAGAAATTTTAGGATTTCATGATCTGAATGAATCACAAATTCCCTTGGCCGCAAGTAATGTTTCCGATTTTCTAAATTTATTTTGAGAGTGATCAATTCCTTTTCATAGGTAGATTAGTTAAATAAAGCACCATTAAGTGTGTCACTAAAGTATGCGATAGGCTTCGAGTCATGCATTAAAATAGCCCCAATTCCTATTCTAGAGCCATCACATCAAGATTAAAAACATTAAAAAAGTCTGGTAGAATTAAGAGAGGTGAATTCATCAACATACCTTTGAGTGTAGAGAATGAATCTTCATGATATTTTCCCCACTTATGTATCAACCCTTTCTTGACCAAATCATTCAATGGTTCCATAATAGATGAAAAGTCTCTCACTAAACTTTGCTAAAAAATCGCTACCCCATGGAATCTCCTCACCTCGTTGACATTATTTGGTGTTGGCCAGCCCTGAAATGCCTTCTACTTCTCTTCATCAACCCCCATTCCATTAGCTCCTACCACAAAACCAAGGAAAATAGTCGAATTTAAACAAAATGTACATTTTTTCATCTTTTCAAATAACATATTTTTTCTCACAGTCTCAAAAATATATTTCAAATGTTCATGATGTTCTTCAAGTCTCTTATAATAAATAAGAATGTCATCAAAATACACAACCACAAATTTCCAAATGAATGGACGGAAAACATGATTTATTAATTTCATGAATGTAATAGGGGCGTTAGTTAGTCCAAATGACATAACTAGCCATTCATACAATCCTGACTTATTTTTAAATGCATTTTCCCATTAATGTACCTCTTTCATTATAATTTGATGGTATCCACTCATTAGGTCAATTTTAGAAAACAAGCATGCACCATAGAGTTCATAAATCATATCATACAAATGAGGTATGGGATAGCGATACATTACCGTGATTTTGATGATAGATTTTCAATAAACACACATTCTCAACATACCATCTTTTCTTGGGACAAGAATTACCAGTACCAGACATGGACTCATGCTCTTTCGAATAAGTCCATTCCTTTGAAATTCATCCACTTCCCATTGGATTTCTCAAGTATCCACTGGGTTAGCCTGATAATCTGGTCAATTGGAAGGTGTTTTTCCAGGGAGGATGTCATTGTGGTCCACAATACCTCGCACAAGAGGTAAGCCATTTGGAATTTCTTAAGGAAACAAATCACCAAATTCCTGCAAAATGGAAATAACACTAGAAGGAATTGAAAGGTTAGGAGAGTTTGTGGTAAAACATTCTCCCTTACATAGAATCACAAGAGTTTCCTCTTCCTATAAAGCTCTATCTATCCCTCTTTTTCCTGATTATAAGTTCACTTTTCCCTCAACCCTCTTGTTTTCACTCTTATTTTAACTCGTATTTTGAACTCTTTTATTTTCCTCATTTTTTTGCTTCAGTCAACACTCCTTTTTCACTCTTGATTTTTCAATTCATCCCATTGTCTCTATTTTGTTCTCCGTTTACATTTTCTCTATTCTCACTATCTCTCTCAATCCTCACTAGCACTTCATAAGCTTTAAAAGGCCTCAATATTGTATGAATAACCTTTCTCCCATTATACTCAAAAGAATATCGATTGGTGTATCCATCATGTCTGACACTACTATCAAATTTTCATGGTCTTCCCAACAAGATATGACTAGCATGCATTGGAACTACATCACACATCACCTTATCTTCAAACAACCCAATAGTAAATGGAACTTTTTCTTACTTAGTAACTTTTACATCCCAACAATTATTTAAAAATTGAAATCTTTAAGGCCTAGGATGTCCAACTGTAGCCAATCCCAATTTATCAACCATCACACCACTTGCTACATTTTTACAACTACCCCCATCAAAAATCATACTAAATACCTTATTTTGTTGAGACATATATTATGAAAAATGTGCTCCCTTTGATCATGATCACGTTCTCCTTCTGGTTGAGCACTCAAATCACACCTTGCCACAAGAATTTCTCCATGTACAGGGCTTTCTACTTCCACATTTGAATCATCCTCATGTGATGGAATTTCATCTTCACTTGAGCTAGCACTATGAAAATATCTATCATAATAAATAATAATTGTCCTATTGTTAGGGAATCGTGAGGTATTATGTCTAAATTCTTGACATTTAAAACATTTGATATCTCATGATTTGGAAACAACATTACCCACCATTTTACCTTCAGATTTTGGAAAGAATGGTTTTGGTTTGTGAAACTCCTTTGAATAAGTTTTGTGTTCCCTTACAAGCCCATATGGTTATGAATAATTAAACATAAATAAAGGTCTATAATACTTACCATAATATTTAGGGCACATCCTTATTTCCTTTACATTCCTCTCCGTATTTTTAGCCATGTGAAGTAGATCTTCCATGTCCTAGTAGTGGTGCATGTCCACTATGCCCAGAATGTCATGGTTAAGACTGTTCACAAATATTAACATTGAGGCCTTTCGCTCCTCATCAATATTCTCCCGAATCATGATGATTACCATCTCTTTGTGATACTCCTCAACACTCATTGCCCCTTGTTTCAAACCCTGCAACTTGAGGAACAAATCACGATAATTGTGGCTAGAAATGAACCACTTACGCATTAGAAATTTCATCTCCTCCCAAGTGCGGATGGGTCTTTCTCCACTTCGTCATCATCTCACTTGTAGTAGGTCCCACCAAACACTAGCATAGTGAGTGAATTCCATAGCCTCTATATTTACTTTGTTTTCCTCCGAATAAGTGTGACAACCAAAATCATGTATGACCATTATTTTCCATTCAATGTAACTTACATCATCATTCTTACCTTGGAATGAAGGGATCCTCATCTTTACTCCTCCAAAATCGTTGAATTTCCTCAATGGTTGTTGATTTCTCTGAATTTGGACTCTTTAATATCGGAAAAATCCTCATCTTCATCATAAAATCACCTCCTTGGTGGTGCTCTATAATTGGGAGGGGAATGATGTTAATCCATCCTCGCATACAACCTTTGGAATTGACCTTGTACAACCCAAATGAAAATCTTAATGTCCGCTTCATTGGCATTACTCGACTCCTCTATTTATGAATCCAGTGAGAAAAACTGAAAAGAAGGAAAAATTTACCTCACACACTCCCTCGGTTGTTTACACTCAATTTTTTTTGGATTTTATCAAAATGTAACACTCTTGCCTTTTACCACTCAACATGCTCCCTATAGCGTTCTTACCCAATTTCAACAAATCAAAAGGATAATTGAAATGTGTCTATCTCGAACTAGAATTCAATGATAAAATTCAAAATGGAATCAAGATGAAAAAATGGGGAATGGGGAATAAAATGGATGAAGAAGAATGAAAATGGGATGTAGAATTCATATTGTTGCATTTTTTCTCTGTACATTTTTTTTTTATTTTTGGGATCTTATTTTTTTTTAATATGAAAACAACAACATGAGGTTTTTTCACTATTTATATGCAGTAGAAGCAATAATTTGTAACATAAAATGGAATCAATGTGAGATTTTTGGGGTTTTAAAATATGAAGAATTTGTTGCAAAATTTGAACCCGATGTATCTCACAATTTGTAGCTTGGATATAGTTGATTAAAAATGGATAAGAAATATGACATTAACAACTACAATAATGATATATTGTACATCCAAAAAGATAAAGTAATTATATCCATAGGTGAAGATAAAAATTGACCAGAATTGATGTCGGCCCGATTCGAATGAAAATAAAAATTGAAGAAAGGATAAGAATGAAGGAACCTGATTTCTTGCAAATGGGATCTGATACCAAATTATATGTGATGAAAGACCCACTAGTAAGTGTCCTATCATACTTGTATAATGTTCGATCATTAATAACCCAGATCGCCACAAGAAAACAAGTGAATGTGGAGTGCAGATAGTGAAAATGAGAAGCAAGGGTGAAATGGTCAAGGTAGAACCCAAATGGGAACATGTCTCTAAGTAGTCTAGCCACAAGATTACACAACTTATTACAAATACATTGATAAGTCATGAATTAAGCAAGAACACAATTGTTGCAATCAAAACTCACCATAATAAAATTACCTTCATTCCTGATGTTTCAAGAGTACAAGGGTGTGTCTATTTATATCCAAATAGGGAATGAAATTAGAGTCACACAATGGGGTGGATTATACATCAGTCTAACAACTAGTTTTCAGAAATCAAAAACCCTAAATTCTGAATTTGACAACATCGTCACTTTCCCATGACTTTAGGAGTCAAGTAGCACACACTTTTTGAAAAGTAAAGGCAAGTAGCCCACCACCTTTTGAATTTTAGGATTCTATGGTGGGGTGGGCTTGAAAATTCGTAGCACCACTTGGGTTGGTCTTTTTAAAGAATTTTTGGGCCTTAATTAATGTAAGTATAGGCCCAGATGCTTCCCCTAAGAAAGGTTGTTGGGAATCCTCTTGGAATTCCTTGATTAATCGTTTTAAGGCCTCCTTCATTCTCTTGGTCTGATACCTTGCCATTGGGCCTCCAATTCCACACAGTGGTTCATGTCCACTTGTGTTCATTCAGCACTCCTCATCATGTCCACCTCCATCCCCACGATTCCCTTGCATGCCATGATCCTCATCATTATAAATCATGCATTTTTGAACTTCTATATTTGTTAAACTAATAATAGCTATGTTAAGAGGTGATTACCATTATTTCGATTTTTCTTTATATGAACTCGTTATGATGGTACCACAAAGGATTAATTTTATTTAATATTTTAAATGTTGTGGTAAACATTGATTGGATGGTGAAATTAATAATGAAAATATCATTGATATTTTTTCCAACAAATGAGAATCAAAGAGAAAAAATGTTGATGAATATATGAAGATTCATAATAATACAGTTGATGATTTATTAGGAACAATCGTATATTCAGAAGCTTGGGAAAAATAGATTATTGGAATGTTAAATAGAATAATTGTGGAGTTTCTTGTACATCAAAATAATATCGAATGAATGATAAATCTATAATGTCCCGTAATTTCCATGGAATTTGTTTTCCTAAATACATTTGAATTTTTCGAGTCCGCAAAAATTTACGTCACGTGATTCCAAGGACCAATGTGCCTGAAATAAATTTCTAAAATTTTGATTGGGTACATTAAGTAAACGTAAATGTGTGTTATTACAACTTTTGAACCAGTGGTCAGAATTGAAATTTGAGGGCACTGTTGAAATAGCAGCGCCCGTATACACTAAAGAGGTCTATCGCATCGACAATAGTTTGTCAAGATTAGAAGATAGTTTTTGGGTTTTTAGGGAATGAACTAAATGAAAATAAAGTTGTGTAACATTATTTTTATTTGATGGTTAAAACCACCATGTGGATTTCAGAGTTGGGGACCACCACACCTTAACCTCCCATGAGTGGTTATGGGGGTGGGGCCGACCTGAACCTAACCTCCTATTCATGTTCTTTGTGGTGTGGACCACCACGTTTTTAAACCCACATGAAACACCCCATTAATTGGGATAAAACCCCATAGTTTTTATTATGTATAGGGAGCCTCTTCGACTACCCTAACACTAAATGTGCCTAATCCTCCTCATTAATTGATTGCGCCAAAACATTCAATTAATTAATTAACCCATTTAAATTTTCGTGCCAACAGAAAAATATTAGATAAAAATAATATATTATTTTTTTTCATTTTTCATTTGGTGGAACTTGGGAGATGAGTGAGATTTTAGGGAGAAAATGTGTCTCCAAAGAAGAATGAATAACACATTATTTCAACGGAGAACGTCGGAGAGGAGTGCCTTCAATACAACAAGCTGGTGCACAAACTGATGATCGAGGAAAACGCAGATTTCCATATATTCCAATGATATGTCTTCTTTCCCATGACTCCATCAATGAATAGTGAACCAAGGTAGAGTTATTATTTGAATATGATATTATTCCTATATTTCATTCCTTCTAAAAAAAATTATAATTGTTGTTATTTACCTTACGGGTTGGGTACCTTTATTTGCGGGAAGATGTGGGATGTTACTCTACTCTCTACATTTGATGAAAATTATTTGAAAAATCAAGAAGATTTTTAACAAATTTCTATCACCCTGAACACAGAGGGTGCGGGCCAAACTAACATGGCCCGACTGTCTTTGCTGATCTCTTTTGTATTGTTTTTCGGCATGGCGACGAAATGATGAGGAGACAGAGGCGACAGATAATAACTGCGCTACCCGTGGACTCCAGAACCCATTCTTCCCTCATGACAATTCTCTAGAACTGGCACCTAGCCACCCACCGACCTCCCGACTGCCTGGAAGCCATCCGGCTTCCGGGCCACCCACCGTCCTCCCAGCGCCCGACCGCCACCGACCTCCCGTGTGCCTTAGTCGAACCGCACCAACCCATGCCTCCCAGTATCCAGGTACTGTCATATTCATGTGTGCCCTGGATGAACTATGTCGGCCCACACCACCAGGCGCCCGACCGCCGTAGACCTCTCGTGCCCCCCGGCCGAACAGTTCAGGCCCGCGACCCCTAGCCCTCGGCCGTCCGCAGGCCTCCTGGCTTCTCGGGCTGAACCGCCCGAACCGCGCCCCTGCGGGGCTCGGATCCGATCCAGCTCTGATCCTTCTGGCCGAGTTGCGTACCCGGCTCCCTCCGAGTTGAACCTCTCTCTCTCCGACCTACGACCGGTCTACTCCCTCAGAACCGGTCCGCGCTCTTGCGGCACTCAGTCACCCCTTGCGGCCCCCCTGGGCTAGGCCCTACGGGAATGGAAAAATATAATGAGATAACCCACCTAACAGGTCGTGAAAAACCCAATGTGTTAGGCCGGGTTTACCCAGCCATGTTCGGCCCAGACTAGGTCAGGCCCGGTTGGTCCGACTAGGTCAGACCGGAACCAGGCCCCCTACCGACCCTTTACATTATATTGGCCATATCATTAGCACCGGAAGTCTATTTGACGAACCATCAGCGACCCTTTTAATAATGGATCATGGAGGTCCCTTAGAGTATACCCCATTAGTTTTTGGAGTATAGTTTATATAATTTCCGGTTGGATCGTGCATGAATTCATCCGGGCCCCTGAGTCTAAAAGGCTAATTACTCATAGTCCGAGCATCCAATTGACACGCCATCTTTTGTGTTGAGTCCTATATGACATGGAAGACCTTTTATATACTATTATGTGGGTTTTATAAATTTTAAAACTATTCCATGATCCTACATGGGTTGGACAGCTCTGAATACTGTTCCAGGATCCTACGTGGGTTTGACAACTCTGACTACTCTTCAAGTATATTTTGTGGGTTCGACAACTCTAAAATCTATTCCAGAATCCTATGTGGTTTTGACACCACTGACTACTATTTAAAGATCCTACATGGGTTCAATAGCTCTGACTATTGTTCCAGGATCCTACGTGGGTTCGACAGCTCTGACTACTGTTCCAGGACCCAGCGTGGGTTAGACAACTCTGTTTTTAGTTCCAGGATCCTACGTGGGGTCGACAGAGTAGATGATTCAGTGGCTACATCTAATAATCACTATCACTCTACATATGTTGTATACATGTGTGAGTAGAGTTAGTAACTTTTGTGTTTACCTCATGATTGATATGGAATACATGATAACATAGGTATATGTATATTCATATACCTAGGTGGGGTTAGTTATTGTTTTCATACCTTATGGTTTATCCTTGTTGGATTTCGTGAGACATTGAGAGTCTCAGTGTCCCTACTGAGTATCGTTATACTCTCCCCTGCACGGGCTATGCCTGCACATCATTGTGTTGGATTCAGACGACGGACATCGCTGACCGAGGATGAGAGTACCAGGATTGAACGGTACCCGGAGGTGGAAATTATTGTGTGTCGATACACAGAGGAGATAGACAGATGTGGAGTTCTGAAGAGGTGATCTATTCTTACCGTAAATGTTGGAACCTTGGAGGATGACCATGTGTATTTTTTTCTTTTTTCATCGGTTGTACTTGTACTTTTAGTTTCTTGTACCTTCTTGTTTGTATTGCATTCTGGCCCCTTTTTACTTACTATACACACTTTTTAGTTATTCAATTTACTCGTGATGATATCATATGTGTGTCATTATAGGTTATATATAAATTTCCTTCCCAGTTTTAAGTAATTGCACCTTTGGTGCTAGTCGACAACCCTTGGCCTATGGATGGTGGGATTGGGGTAGTCACGGCACTTGCCCCGGGCGCCGGGTCATGAATAATTGGTATCAGAGAATTCAGTTCTACATCAGAACATAGGACTCTGAAATTTTCTATGAAGCAATAATGTTATGGTTATGGATTGAGGTTTTCTGTTAAGGGAGTCCAGTGTTTGTAAGGTGACCAA
Organism: Viscum album; assembly: GCA_963277665.1. Lineage (NCBI taxonomy): Eukaryota > Viridiplantae > Streptophyta > Magnoliopsida > Santalales > Viscaceae > Viscum > Viscum album. The sequence goes on along the minus strand of OY728147.1, from coordinate 557,643,522 downwards.
TGTATCCTTTCACCAAGACCCTGACTTCGGATTTCCAACTCAGTGCATGAAAAAACTGATTGTGTGTATGTTTTCAAAAGATTTATTTGAGTCAGATTACCAGGTATAATCTTTTGAGTTTGGCGCACCTGTTTCTTTTCAGGATGGCCCCACACTAACATCCATCTAGGGTTCCAGGATTTGTATGAGATGGAATCCCACCGAGCGATGAGGCCTCGGGGCGGGGCCCTATCACTGTGGAGGAACCAGCGGTACCACTACCCATTGGGCCACCAGTGCCACCATCCCCATCCGTAGGGAGTGCACGCTACCTGAGTGTGTTTCATGAGTTCCAGTGCAATAGGCCACCCATGTTCAAGGGTGAGACAGACCCGCATGAAGCTAATGATTGGATGGAAGCTGTATCAAGAGTCTTCTGACTGGTAGGGACACCATCTGATCTTGTGGTGATCCTTTTCGTGAGTCTACTTCATGCAGCAGAAATCAGATGGTGGAGCCTGATGCTCCAGGTGAATGATGAGCCGACACTTCTCTGGGTAGACATTGATAGCCTGTTTCGGGTAGAGTTTGTCCCAGCCACCCTATGTGTAATGCAAATACAAGATCTACATCATCCTCAGTAGGGAAACATGATGGTGGCACATTACTCAACGAGGTTCACCAGCCTCTCATGTTAATCCACAGATATGGTGCTGGACCTATTCATTAAGGCCCGGACCTGTGAGTAGGAGATCAAGATTGAGATCAGGGCTTCGATGATCTCCCTCAGCATCTCGACGTACGAAAAGGTGTTGGTGTGATCCATCTTTGTGGATTGTTTCATTACTGAGCAATCACCAACAGAGAGACCCACCACCGAGTGACACATAAAAGAGTCTTCTACAGCTGGTAGCAGATAGATGTAACAGAGATCCATGCGGACGAGGCCATCCGGTGGAGGACCTTAGGACACAGGTTCGTTTGTGCGAGGCACAAAAGACAGAGCCAGTCATATGAGGAATTAGAAGTGCTACGCATGCTACAGGCATGGTCACATGGCTCGAGACTGTATGACCCATTGTGCATATGATCAACAGATAGTTGAGAGACCTCCCAGGAAGAGGCATTGTTTCGATCGTGGAGATCTACAAGGCACAGGTGGTCATGGTAGAGGAGCTGGTCTTGCAGCTGGCGGTGGACGATGTTAGGACGTGTTACCACCCACACTACAAGGAGGTCGACCACGACCATAGGGTGTTGGTGGAGAGGTGCGAGCTCAGATCCAGGAAGATGAGGCTTACGATCATGGCCCTCCGGAGATGATTCGAGGTGCGATCTTTGCCTACTCCACATTAGCGGTTGTTCTTATAAACACAGGTTCCAGTTACTCTTTCATTGCCACCGCCCATGTTTGGAACTCGAATATTCTGAAGGATCCATTACATCGATCCTTATGGATAGAGACTCTTACGTGATCAAAATCGATGATTACGAACTGGTACCGGTAGTCTGAGCTTATTCTAGGAGACGAGTGCTTTTGCTGGTATCTCATAGTAGCGATGTCGAGGCCTTAAGACATCATCTTTGGTATAGACTGGAAATCTACAGTCCATGCTAATATTTACTTTATTAGGTGAAAAGTGTGGTGTGTCAGCATGGATGGGACTAGGTTTACCTTTACCGGCCAGAAGATATCCTTTGCATCACATAACGTACTTACTCGGAGGAGGGTGCTGCTGATCACTAATCATTTGGGTTACCTTACCCTCAGAGCAATAGATGTGGAGAGTCCAAGCAATCTTGTACTGGGGGACCAGTAAGTGGATGTTTTCTCTGATGATTTCATAGGTCTACCTCCTCATAGAGAAGTGGAATTTTACATCGAATTTTAACACAGGATGACACTGTTATCTACTCTTTCATATCAGATTGCTCTCGTGGAGCTTCGTGAGATGCAAGTTCAGCTGGAGGACTTACAGGGGATGGGATTCATCCTGCCCAGTGTTTCTCCCTGGGTAGCCCCGATTCTGTTCTCCAAGATGGTGAATGAGTACTTGAGGCTTTGTGTTGACTATCATCACCTAAACCAGGTGACCGTGAAGAACAAGTACCAACTCTCGAGGATTGACGATCTCTTTGATAAGTTGAAGGGATAGCATTGGTTCTTGAAGATAGACCTCAGATCAGGCTATAACCATCATATATTTTGTTATGAGGATATACAAAATATATCTTTCAGATGTCGGTATGGCCACTACGAGTTCTTGGTTATTCCATTCAGTGTATCCAACGATCTAGAAAGTGTTCATGGGACTCATGAACTGGATATTCCAGCCCTTCCTCGATCTCTTTTTTGTAGTTTTCATTGATGAAATTTTGAACTACTTGACTACTAAAGAGGATGAAGCCTATAATTTTCGGGTATTACTAGACACAATATCATAGCACTAGATTTATGGTATGCTCTCGAAGTGTCAGTTCTGGATATGAGTGTTTCACTTTCCGGGACAAGTTATATCGGAAGCTGTAGTTGTAGTGGATTCAACAATGATTGACGCGGTACTTTCTTGGGTGACACCCAAAAGTGTGACAGAAATACGTAGATCCATGGGATTGGCTGATTATTACTGGAGGATCATACCAGAAATCTCCAGAGTTGCAACACCACTATCGGACTTGACGAAAAGGAGTATGCCTTCGTTTGGTCGAAGTCACACTCCCCAATTAATTAGGGACCAGACTCAGATGTGTCCTAATGCAGGAGTGAGAAGTGATCGAATATGGTTCTTGGTAGCTGAGACAACATGAGAAGAAAAATGATACCCATGTACTAGAGTTATCATTAGTGGTATTCTCCTTGATGATGTAGCGACACTATTTGATGGGTGAAGATTTTCCATGTACTATGATCACAAGAGTCTCAGGTATATATTCTCCTAGATGGAACTGAACCATATAAAGTGACTTTGGATTCAGTTCCTCCTGGACTATGACTTCGAGATAGTCTATACTCTTGGGAAGGGGAATGTTGTTGCAGATTCACTCAGCAAGAGGTATGGTATACAATTCTTAGGTGATTCCACATAGCAGCTAGTCTCTTTGCAGATATCCATTTTGGTTTAAGAGGGAGTAGTTTAACTATAGTCTATTACAGTCACACATCCACTTATTCATCGAGTTAGGGGAGGTTCAGCGTGGGAACACAGACTGCGAGAAATGACGTGCTCAGATATCCACATGGTAGGCACCTGATAGATTTTCTGAAGGTGGAGAGCACTCCATCCTCATCACTGGACGTATCATGGTACCAGTGTCACATCAGGAGAATGTGTTGATAGAGTTACACACATCCCCTCTAGTTGTACATCCCGAAGTGGCGAAGATGTATCAGGATCTCCGACGACAACACTGGTGGCCATGAATAAAGAAAGAAGTTGTGATGTATTTCTCTCGATTCCTCACTTGTTAGCAAGTGAAGGTAGATCATCATGTACAAGAAGGCTTGGATTATCCTTTAGAGGTCCCAGAGCGAATGTGGGATGAGATATCCACATACTTCGTGACAGGACGTCCACATACATACATGGGACACGACTCGATTTGGGTGATCATAGACCGTCTCAACAAGTCGTCACACTTACTACCGATCAGAGCGCATGGATTAGTAAGTTATTTGGACACTTCTACGTGCAAGAGATAGTGAGGCTACATGGAGTACCATTGATTATTGGTTCTTATTGTGACACATGTTTTACTTCCCGACTATGGAAGGGGTTACAGGAAGCTTTCGGGACACAGCTTCGTTTGAGCACCGCTTTCCATCCTCAGACAGATGGTCAGACTGAACGGACCATTCAGACCCTCGAGGACATGCTCTGTGCAAGTTTCCTTGACTTCTGTCGAATCTTAGAGGATCACTTAACATTGATGTAATTTTCATACAAAAACATCTATAACTCCACCAATGGGATGGATCCTTTTGAGGCATTATACGGGCGACCTTTCAGATCACCATTGTGATGGATTGACCATGGGGAGTCCGCACTAGTGGGACCAGTGATGGTATGTTCTACCATAAAGAAGGTGAAGATCATCCAGGAGCGGATGAAGTCTGCACATAGTAGACAGAGGTCCTATTCTGACGTGAGACAGAGTCCCCTAGAGTTCGAGGATGGTGACCACATCTTTCTATGGGTATCACCTAGACGAGGTTTACAAAGATTTGGATAAGGCTTAATGTTATCTCTGAGAGTAATCATATCTTTTGATGTCCACAATAGAGTTGGCGAGGTGGCATACCGCTTAGCTCTTCTACACCAGTTGAAATTGGTGCATGTCGTCTTCCACGTATCTCAGCTGAGAAGATACATGCCCAACCCTTCTAACATCATCAACCTTGGAGAGATGGACTTCAAATATGGGCGACAGTAATGGAGGATTTAGTAGAGATTGAGGATAGAAAGGAAAGGGTCCTACATGGAAGGACAATACCTCTGGTGTGTGTTCGCTGGCATCACAGAAACCTACAAGAGTGAACATGGGATTGGGAGGCTCAGATGCGTGCTCAGTACCCCCACTTGTTCCCTTAGTTCGATTTGTAACTTACGGAGACGTAAAGCAATGAGGTGGGGAGAATTTAAAGATAGGAAATTTCTGTGGAAATTTTTTTATAAATACATTGGAATTTTATGAGCCTATTAAAATTTATGACTTGTGATTCTGATGATCGGTGTGCCCAGAATCAATTTATGATGTTTTGTTCAGGTACATTCATTAAACATACGAGAAGGTTCCTATAACATTTGAACTAGCACTCAAAATTTAAATCTGAGGGAAGCATTGAGCTCATAGTGCCGGAATTCTCTTAAGGAGACTTTCACCTCGACAAAAGTTGGTCGAGCTTAAATGATTATGTATGGGTTTTTAGTGAATGGACTAAATTAAAATATTGTTTTGTAACTTTATTTCTATTTGTTGGTTAAAACTTCCCTCAGAGAATTTGGAGATGGGGACCACCACACCTTAACCTCCCATGAGAGGTTATGGGGGTGGGGCCAACTCGAACCTAACCCACTCTTCATGTTAATTGTGGTGGGGACCACCCAGGTATTAAAACCCCTTGAAACTTCCCATTATTGGGAAGAAGCCCTCAAAATTTTCATTATGTGTTGGAGATCCTCTTCAACTCCCACAACACGTATTGTGCATAATACTCCACATTAATTGATTGAGCAAACAATTTCAATTAATTAAATAACCCATTTGAATATTTGTGCCAACAAATAAATAATAGACAAAAATAATCTATTATATTGGTTGGAATTTGTCTTTTTTTGGAACATGGGAGAAGAGAGAGAGATTAGGGAGAAAATCTCTCGCCAACAAAGAATGAAGAACACGTTCTTCCAATGAAGAATGATGGCGCGGAGCATCTTCGACGTTCTTCCTCAGAACCTCCTCCGACGTAGGATGTATTCAACTACGACAAGCCGGTTCACAAATTGATGATCGAGGAAAATGCGAACGTTCGTCTTTTCCAATGAGCTTTCTTCTTTCCCAAGTCTCCATCAACGAACAATGAACAAAGTTAGGGGTTTTAAATGAATATGATATTATTCCTATATTTCTTTCCTTCTAAAAAAAGTATCATTGTGGTTGTTTACATTGCTAGTTGGGGACCTTTATTTGTGGGAAGATGTGGGGTGTTATTCTCCTCTCTTATTTTCTTGAAAATAATTTTAAAAATCAAGATGGCTTTGACCCGATTGCAATCACCCTGAATGCGAAGGGTGTTGGCCAAACAGACCTGGACCGACTCCCTCTGATGATCTATTTTTTGATATTCTTGAGCATGGTGATGAAACGATGATGCGATAGTGGGGACACGCAATGATAGCACTACCTGAAGACTCTGCAACCTACGCAGCCCTCGTGGCACTTAGCCCGAACTAACACCCGACTGCCCGCCGACCTCTAGGCTCCCGGCCGCCGTCGGCCCCCCGTGCGCCCCGTCCGAACTACGCCGGCTGCGTATCCCGGCTCCCTGCCATCTTCGTCCGCCCGTACGGCCTGGAAAAACTGCTCCGGCCCACGCTGCCTGGGCCCTGGCCGCCGCCGGCCTCCCATGCACACAGACTGATCTATACCAGCCTACACCTCCCGACTCCCGACAGCCCACTGGACACATGGCCTCCAAAGTCGTGCCACCGGAACCGCTCTCCTCATGCACTCCAGGGAAAACCATCCACAACCTCACTGGCTGAGCCTCCTGAACCACACACTTGCATCCCTCTGAACCGAAAAAGCTTCATGCCTCCATATCGAGCCGTCTAGGTGGCGCCCTCTTAGCCAAATCGTCGTTGTGCCGACCTACGGCCGATTCGCGCCCTCGTGACTGGTCCACACTCTCGCAGCCTACTCGCCTAGGCCCAGTGGACAAGGCCAAATATAATGTTCTAACCCACCTAACGGGTCGGGCTAGACCCAACGTGTTAGGCCGAGTCGACCCTCACCAGGTCGGACCGGACTCGGGCCAACTACAGACCGTTTAATTTCTTTTGGTCAAATCTTTTCCATCGGATGTCCGTTGGAAAAACATCAGTGCACTGGTAATCATGGAGAGTGGCGGTTCCTCAGAGTATACCCCACTGGTGTTTGGGGTATAGTTGAGATATAGTCATGTAGGATTGTACATAAATCTGACTAGCCCCCAAGGTCTAAAAGGCTAATAACTCATAGATCAGGCGTCTAACTGAAGCGATGTGTGTTGTGTGGATACCTCTATGTCATGGCAAACCATTGAGATACTCCTCCATAGTTTCAACAGCTCTGACTACTATTAAAGGATGTTATGTGGGTTCGCCAGCTCTTACTACTATTCCAGGATCCTACATGGGTTTGACAGTTATGTCTACTTTTACAAGATCCTACGTGGGTTCGACAGCTCTGACTACTGTTCCAGAATCCTACGTGGGATCGACAGCTCTATTTTCTGTAATAGGATCCATCATGTGTTCGAAAGAGTAGATGATTTATTGGGTACATCTAATAATCTCTATCTATCTGCATAGGTAGTATAACTGTGTGAGATGAGCCATTAACATTTGTGTTTACCTTCTGATTGAGATGGATAACTTGATAACTTAGATATATGTTTGGGAATATACCTAAGTGGGGTTAACTATTGTATTCAAACCTTGTGGTTTATCTTTGATGGATTTTGTGATACCTTGAGGGTCTCGGTGTCCCTACTATGTATCATTATACTCACCCCTACACAGGCTATGCCCAGACCTCATTATGTTATATGCAGACAACGAAAATCGCTAACCGAGGTTGAGAGTACTAGGATTGGATGATACCCAGATAAGGACATTACGGCGTGTCGATAGACGGAAGAGTCATACGTCCGTGGAGTTCTGATGAGGTGATATGTTCCTTCCCTATAGGTAGGGACCTCGGAGGAGGACCCTGTGGTTATTTGTCTTTTTTCTTTAGTTGTACTTGTATTTTCAGTTTCTTGTACTTTCCCGTTGGGATTGTATTCTGGACCCTTTTTACATAATGTACTCAATTTTTTTATTCAATTTACTCGTGGTCATATCTGATGTGTGTGTTTACAGGTTATTAAGGAAGTCCATCCCCGTTTTAAGGAATTATGCCTTTGGTGCTAGTTCCCATCCCCAGGGCTATGGAAGGTGGGCTTGGTGTAGTCATGTCATGGGCCCTGGGGGATGGGTCTTGACAAAATCTCCTTATAATATTTTTTAATCAATGAAGAAAAATATTATTATTCAATCATAATTATGTGATTCATATTGTATTGTGAATTACTTATCCAATGTTCCTTGATGAATAAACACGTTTTTTCTAAAAAATTGTTTAAAGGATCGTTATCAGAAATGTAACTCGGATATCAATGATAATAATTATTTCAATGTAATTTTTATCGACTGTAAAAGTGATGGACATATAAAACATGTCTATACAAAATGAATAAGTAAATATAGAGGGGTAATGAACACTAATAGAAATATAAAAAACTATTATTAGTACAATGAAACCATGTCCATGAAAAAAAACGAATCAATGAGTGCTAGTTGTGGAAATTATTTTGACGAATCCTCAAATAATTAATACTATGGTAAAACAAATATTGGAATATTTTCTATAATAACAAATGAAAGTACATGTATTATGTACATGGTACAGAAAAAAGATTATTTAACCATAATATATTTAAATATAAACTATCATGATTGGAATTGTCACATTTCTTCTGATGACGGAATATCCTCAATAGTAGATAAAATTTTACCTTCATATTATGAATTATCAATATTTAATCAATTATATTAAAATGAAAATTTTAAATTTAGTAGGAAACATGTTAAATAATAATCATGAATAATGACTTCAAAAAAAGTTATCTGATATTTCAAAATCGTAGGAATTTTAAACTGGTTAAATTAAATCTATTTCTTCAAACCCTGGCCAATCAAATTATGGAATGGATGTACTTTCTAATGATATTGAAAAATTCATTTCTGAGAAAAAAATTTAGAAACATAAATCACTTCTAAATCTAAAACCAATGTGGATATGAATTTTGTTACAAATATGAAGTATTATTTTTTGTTCAATAAATAATTTTTTTAATAAATATAAAACTAGTGTGGAAAGATTAGATAAAATGAATAGAAAAACCTGTCCCCAAGTTAATAATTTATTAATGTGAAATACTCAATTAAACACATTTTGTAGTAATAATTATCCTATTCCTGATAATTCCCCATTTAGAATACAATTTCAATGACAAGTACATTGGAATAAGAAGTGTTTCTTAAAAAAATTCCATATTTAGAATTTCACAAATCTAATTTTTCAAAACAGAAAATTGATTCATAAAATATTATATTCTAACATTTTTGGTCCCAATAAGGATTGTTTTCATGAATATTAGTTTATTTTTTTCATTTCAAAAATGAAGTAGATGCAATATGAATATATGGATGATGGATAGTGGTTTCTCCCAATATATTACATGTAACAATGACATATTTTTAAATATTATATAAATTAATAGTGGAATAGTAACCTTCAGAGATAATTCTAAAGAATATATTTTTGGTCCAATAAATATTTTTCTTATTAGAAAATAATTCATTTTAACTTCCTTTAATGATAAATGTTTTAATAACAACGTAATAATAATTTATAATTTATGTTATAAATGATTTCTTGTAAAATTTATTAATGATAAATGTTTAGTATATAATTACAAGGACTAATTCATTTTTTCCTATCCTTAGTATGAGAATGTTTTTTCAAAAAACATAGAATACCATATGAACCAATAAATACCTTAACTATGTGAAATGGAAGACAAATTTTGGTTATGATGTAGAAGGTATGGACATTTAAACCTTAGAAACATATGTTAATTTACTATGAATAGACATTTTATAGTTGATCCTGAACATCGATTTGATTCTTCAAATGTGTGTAACCATTTTCAATACGTCATGAATCCTATTCTATAATTAAATATATTAGTTTAGTCTCAACTAATAATACTTTACAGTTTGTAGACAATGATCTTTTTTATAATACAAAATCATGAAGTTCTTGTGGAATATGTTACATATTTTTTAATTGATTATTATACTAGATATACCTGGGCCAATTTTTAGTAAGGAAATATAAATCCTATTGATAATATAAAACATTTTCATCTAATGAAATTTTTTAACAAAAAACAATAAATTGATAACAATTCATAGTTATCATGGTGGATAATTTGTAAACTATGATATTGAAAATCTTTTATATAAGTACATGTGTTACTCAAAAAATTCATAGTCCTTGATCTCCAATGAAAAATTGTGTTTTTTTAAAAATAAATCAACTTCTTTAGAAAATAACAAAATTCATGTGGAGAGAATACTTAATTGCAAAATACATTTTGGATGAAGCAGTTAGGACAAGATGATATACTATAAATCGAGTTTTAATCATGCCAATTCTTAATAAAAATAACTTTAATGGTTGAAAAAATTAAGTTTCACATATTATTATATTTAGAAAAAATTTATTAATCATGAATATAAAAGTTTATTTACAAAAATTCCTAATAAAATATTAGGGATGTATATTCATATGATATTTCACTAATTATAGGGAATATTGAGTTTTCAATAAAAAATCATGATTGATGGGTGAAATAATAAATTTAAAATTTGATGAAACTAAACCATATGTTTATAAATAATCCCATCCTATATTTTATAATGTGTTTTCCAAAACTGATTATCATCCTATGATAGACAAATCTTTTAATAACGACAAAAATAAAGAAATTGGTTTTGAAGTAATCATTTTGAAAGACATTTTCCCATTTGTTGATGAACATATTTTAAAAAACCCAAATCAATTATTTCATAAGAGTCATCATAGTGATAGTATCATTTTTGATTAAAATCAAAAAGTTAGGACAATAATTTCATTGAGAATTTTAATAGAGAATATTTTTCCATAAATAAATTAATCATAGTAGTAAAAATGAGGATTAATGTAAACGAAGGTGAATTAAGGGGATGTAAGTTGAACTAAATTAATTTGAAAGGAACAATATTTTGTCCTTTGGTTAAATTCTTAAATAATAATTTGTAATTGGAGTAAAATGTATTTTTACAATCAAATGTGAGGAAAGTGGAATATTTGTTAGAAATAAAGAAATAAATGTCAGATAAGGTTATAATATTTAAGAGGGAATTGATAATGGAGGAACCCACAATCTGGTATTTATCTATTAATCCATTATATTCTATTTAGTTTTACATCATTAATCCATTTTAAACATTTTGAAATAAATTTGAAATATTCCTTCTTTAAAGGATATGTTCATGATGTAGTTTTTTTAAAAACCTATTTTTTGTATACAAAAAACATCCATAATATTATTTTAAACATAATAATTCATTATATATACACAAACATTCCCTTAGTTCATAGAATGATAGATTAATATGATTTTTCATTGGAAAAAATTATTTTAAGGGGACTAAGGGCGTTACAAAATTCATAATGGTAGTTAATTAAAATGTATTGATTGTACAAATCTATGTAGATTATATTATATTCAGATATACTCAACAACCATTAACATATTTGTTTTGAATGTTGCGATATTCATGTTTGAAATGAGTATGATGGATGAGTTAACATTCTTTCTTGGTTTTCAATTATATAAAAAATGACCAGAGACTTATAAATATCAACATAATTATATAAAATATATTAATAACAATTATTGATATGACAATCCAAATGTATTATTACTACATTGGGTACCTCAAAATTAATTTATCCTAATGATATTTGGAATTTAAATGATCAACCAATTTTTAGTGTAATGATATGAAGTATACTTTACCTAACAGCTTGCCTTCCAGAGATAATGGTTTTAGTATTCTAATGTTCAAGATATCATGAAAACCCCAAATAATCCAATTCCAAATATATAATAAGAAGTTTCTATTATTTAAAAGAAATTATAGATATAGGATGATTCTTTTAATCTGGAAGTGATTTTGTTTTGAAAATATATTCAGATGAAAGCAATGGTGGTTGTGTATTGGATTGTAAATGTAAATCTACAACATTTAATTTCATTGTATATCCATTATTTGTTTTTGTATTGCACGAAAAAAAACTTGGTAAAACTTTACAATACAGAATTTGTATATGCAGAAGCCAAAATATGTTGTGCTCAAGTGTTATCGATGCAACACACACTCCCTGAATATGGAAGAAGTCTTAATGAAACTAAAATACTTTGTGATAACACTTGTGAAACTTCCTTATGTAATAAACATTCACATAAATATCATGAATAACATATATATATTAGTCATCACATTCTTAGGGATCACATAGTCAATGTAGATATCAGGAAACAATTAATCAAAATTCACGAACATTGTGCTGGCATCTTTAAAATACTATTTAATTTTGATAGATATGAATACATTAAAGAAATTCTTGTATTCATCATCGTAATGTAATCAATCATATTTTTATATTTTTTAAACAATATTTTTATACTTTGATACACTTGATTTTAATTGGGGGGAATATGATTGATTTTTTGATTAGTTTCTACCATTATTTTTTAAATCATATTTGAAATATTTACTGATTCTAATTTCATTTTTATTCATAATCACAATTGGATTCAAAATTTTAATCAGATTTAGATAAACCATAATATTCTTATTCATAATAAAATTAAATAAAAATAATAATCTAATTTAGAATATTAATCATATTTGACTTTTTAATAATATGTGAAAATGTAGATGTATATTTTTGTTAAAAAAATTCATTGGATATAAATTGTATTTAAAATAAATAAGATATATTTAGAATTTAAAATTCACTACTCTAATAGGAGTATCTCATTCAATTAATCATGTACACTATTTCATTATTTTCACTGTTGATCATTTTTATTAATAATGTTTATTTTTCAAAACTATATACTAAATATAGTAAAATTATTTTGAATTTCAATCATATTCATATAATACAATAAAATTATTATTTTTCAAATCCATGATAGTTTTCATACTTATGATCTCACTTCAGATACAATATCAATTTTATATCATAACGATTTAATCACCGATATCGTATCATCATAGAATATGAATCATCTCTTAGGTTCTCATTAAAATAGGTGACCACCTCTAGTCCCACATTGGTTGTCCTCAAGATTTCATCCATGAAGCACTCTTAAATTTATGACTTTGAATCCAATTAATCATGTTTTCTTAATCCGATCAGAGCACTAAAATGACGGCTAATACTCAAACTCTATATGAACAAATGTTTTTTCCCTTACATGAACTATTATTATTCCATAAAAATTTATGAAAATAATTATTCGTCATAAAAAATAATGATTCAATTATAATAATGAGGATGAATTTTCATAGAATAGAAGGACCTAAATTACTATTTGTTTTATCCAAGCATAGAATGAGATATTTATGATATTGTCTAATGTGATTCCTATAAAAGTTAGATCATGTTTTCTTGGTGTTTCTATCAAGGGATATTATTTTTAACCTTCTAAAAAATTACAAATTTATGAAGGAATGTTAGAAAAATAAAAAAAATTAAAATAATTTTTAAAAATAAATGAGGAACTCAGAAAAATAACTCAATTATTCCTAATCATATTGTTCTGGAAACATAGATCCAATGGTTTCTTATTCCAAGGAGATGATATAGGAACATCCTAAAAGTATCAAATGTATTTATTCAAGATTATCTATTAAAAATGGGATAGAAAACCCGTGTTTTATTCATTCTATTTACTATGATTTATGTTATATCAACATCCATTAAGTCATATATAATCATGTTTCTAAGATTTATATGTGGGATAAATAAAAATAGAATTAGTAGTTTTAATGTCCCAATAAAATTATATAATACTAGAACACAAATTCTCTTATAAGAGAAGGTACAAATATATGGATATTTCTTTTATGCCATGTTAAAATAGAATTTGATGAATACTAATGTATCTATATCAGTGGAAAAAACATTGTCCTCAAAAATAATATTGAAAGGGGGAAAAGATAAAATGGTACTCACTTATCATAATGAATGAAAATAAATAGAGGAATTGTCCAAATGAATTTATATATGTGTTGGGAAAATGAAATGAAAAAAAGAAAATAGTGATATTATCATATCAGTCATGAACATAAAAAATAATTTTCATAAATAATTTAATTTGGAGTTGCCTTGAAAAATTAAGAAACACAAATGAATGAAAGAAAAATCATTTTAGAGGCCCAGTCGTGTGACAAATTGATGAAGGTTATTGAATATCAATCATTGAAATTATTTTTAACTAATATTGGTGCATTAATTTTATTGAGATAATCAACTATTGTTGATGAAAATTTTTTATATGATAAAGGTAAATTAAATAAAATCATTCTTACTCATGAATCTATTCTAGTGGTAAATTTTCAGATGAGGTTATAACCTCAAATCAGTGAAATATTATAGAATTCTCCTGATAGAACATAATAAGATGATAGTGTATAAATTAAAATTGAATAATATGATAGTGATTTAGAATTAAAAGAAGAATATGAAGAATAATATGTTGAATATTAAGAAAAAAATGGAATTGAAGATGATAAATAAGGATATGAAGCCAAACAGAAACAATAAATTGAAAAGAAATAAGAAAACTAACTTCCTAAAAAATAATTTTGTATTAATTCTCTTACATCATAAAATATATTATCTACCTATAAAATTCATATTGAGAAGAATAAAATCCTAGATAAATAATAATATCCTCTCGTTCACGAAATTTTCTCTTCATCCAATAATGATGTTGAGAATCTAAAGGAAAAAATGAATTAAAAAAATAATGTAGAATAAATAAAAATATTAGAAGAAAAAATGTTTATTAAAAAGAATAATTATCCGATTAAAATAAAACGAATTGAAAAATAGTGAAAAAAGAAATTGGAACAAGTGGAAGAATATTTCAATTAGAATATGATTACCATAATATAATCACTACAAATTGAATTGTTTATATTTTTCAAACATCAAATATAATGCATAATATTTTTCATTTATTTCCTAGAATAGGAACCATAGTTGAATTAGTGATGGAAAACCAGTATCATGACATTAATTCATTAAAATATCTCATAGAAACACTGATAGGAGTGGAATAAGATTCCATAACATTCAATCAAAATGTTCAAGCCCATAAAAAGAGTTGAAACATAATTATCTAGTGTTCTTGATGATTTTATCAGCATTTTGAGATCAATGATGAGATTTCTGGAATAAACAACTAATTGGTTGAGGAGACTAAAAATTATTTCAATTGTATCATAACTGATGATGCCAAAAAGGTAATGTTTCATGATACATTCATAAATGACTATGAGAATATTGAAAAGTATATTTCAAAAATTCCACAAAACATAAACATATTGATTACATAGATATTTTTACTCAATTTATATAAAAATTAAATTTCTAACTTTTTGAGTCATCGAGAAATTTTCTATGAAAAAATTAAATTTTTGGACAAAAATATTAATACTCAAGATTTAGTGAATAATGAAATATATGAAAGGATTTATATTCTATAAGAAAAAATTCAGCAGCTAATTTTTTTTTTCCAATGATGAGCTTTGGAAAAAGTATAATAAGATAGAAAATGAGTTCAAGAAACTCAGAGAATTCATTAAATAATTTATTTAACCTAAGAAATATTGTCATTATTCTCTTGTTCTATTATCATTAATTTTGAAAATTACAATGAAACACATTTTCGTACTTATTTATTTCAGATTAAATGTCTTTCAATCATTCTTGTTTTAGATTTCTTTTAATTAAATTTGGATTATTATGGATTTTATAATGATTCGTATATTTAATAAACCTAGGGTGATATTAGTAGAAATCATTAGTTTATAATACTATAGAATTGAAATATAATTTTGGACTTATGGTTTTCAAAATCAATTTCTATTTTAACTGTATGTTTTCTGCTTTCCTAAAAGGAGGCTGTTTAATGAAAATATTCATTTTTTATTTTCCATTATGTTATACAATTTGTTTTGGAAATCACAATATCATTCTTAAATATATAATATCTATTTTTTTAGGATAAATTGTTGTAAAAATGATTTCATAATACATTAAAATAATATTAATGTATTCATGAATTTATAATACAATTTTCATAAAAATCATGAATCTGATAGCTATATGATTCCACCATTTAAATTACACAAATGAAATTCTATTATGTTTTCATAAAGAAAAATATCATCGTTGTATTTAACATCTAAGTAATAATATCAGATCCGCAATCATTGAAATAATCATAATGTCCCACTCTAAGTAAATCCATTCATGTGTCTTTAGATTTAATTCTAATTATGATACAATATTTCATCATATTGAACCCTGAAAATCCTAACTCAGAAATATAACACTGTAACAAAAATTTCATGATTTATTTTTCAATATTTATAGGAAACTATTTCATGATTTATGTAACAATATGTCCACTAATGTTCTAGGTTTCCTTATCCATTACTGATTTTAGGAAAAAATATTTCAATTAGTTATCCAGATGACGGTTATGATGAATAAATATAAATATCGTGTATTTTGAAAAACCTCTAAGATTCATGATTTCAACACACAGTGTGATATCTCAACCATAAATTTTAAATGTATAATTTCCAATGTTTATGTGTCATGAACTACATGTTCTATATACTAATATCATTCTAGAGTTTATTTTTCCTTTGTGTAATGCCAACCATTGTGATTATGGATAAGGTATATAGTGGATATGAATATAAAGGATCTGATCATTATCATGATCAAGGGATTTCACTGATTCGATGAAAAAGAATCTAATCACCTTTCTGGTCGATGAATATGGTGGATAGACCAAAATACCATAGTCAATCATCATATTGAAGGAATACCTTAATGTGGGTAAGATAGAATTTCATGAAAATATAAATCAACAATTATTTATCCAAGGTTGTTGGATACCCTTCACTTTGGATTAAAATAATTAATTTCTGTTTTCATACAAGTTAGTTATAGTCCCACTATATTCCATTGTTATTGTAATTGAAATTTATTTTTTATATATATTCATTGATCTTTTTTTAATTATATATATTGTAATAACTCTGATTATGTTACTTTTTTATTAACTTGTGATTATCTGTTTTTTGATTACAATTAAATCAAATAATTTTAATATGATTATATATGTTTTAAGGTAGAATTATATATTTGTTGGCCTATTACATAAAATAATATCAGGATCATTTTGATTACGATATCATTATTATCGGGCCCATGGGCTAGTCTGATTACTGTTCATATGAGGTTTTGTGAGTTAATTTTTTTAAAATTTCATTTAAATCATATTATATTAAGGTTTAAAATGATTTTTTTAACATAAGATTCACCTCTTGTTTTTTTCTATCTTCATATTCATTTTGATCCATCAAGTACACATAGACAAAGTTAATAACTCCAACAGAACAAGAAAGACTTCACCAAATCCAAGATTTCATGAACACAATTTGTTTCTATCTTCATATTCATTATCTAGGTGTTGGTACGAGACCACCCAGTGTGAGGTTCCTCCCACAAATTTTGTACTATTTGGTTAAATTTAAGGAAACATCAAGGATCCATTTCTCATTCGTTTGAAATCGTATTTTGTCCAACGTGTAGCATATACATAGTTTTTTCATGAAGATAATAATAGTTCCAAAAAATTATTTTTTTATTCAACAAGGAATTTTATATCTTTGATGATTTTTTAAGATACACTCATCATTGGTAATGATCATAGAGGTTCACAAGAGAGTCTGGTAGAACGCACCAGCTTGGATGGGCATGGGTCATTGATGACTTCTATAGTGAAACCATGAATATTAGCTGATAATGGGTCCTCTATTTTATCCTAGAGCTGATCCCATTGGTAGGATAATGAATGGGTCTACTACCATTGGAGTCAAACCCTTTTACATTGTATGACATGGTTTCTCCAACTACATCTATAGTGGGAAACTCTTACTATGATGGGGATGATACCTATAATAACTCATAATGTGGAACACATGGGGTTGGCTATCCATGAATCCTCTTCCACCATAGTGGAACCATCATTTTAGATAGGTAATGGTTCCTCTATCGACTCCTAATATAGATCCCTCTGTTAAGTCTAGGCATGGGTATTCTACCCCTAGAGTGGAATCCTCCTATCAGAATAGGTCATGGGTCCTCTATATAATTTATATTTGATCATGTATATGGTTTCCTAATGGGTTGTTGATTACTATTAGAGTGAATCCATCCTATCTACATAAGGTTTGCTTCCCATTTAGACATCATAGTTGAATCCTACAGTTGTGTTGGGTAGGGGGCCTCAATGACTATAGTTGAAACCTCTTGATGGGAATGGAATGGTTCCTCTATTTACTATCAAAGTGGATCTATCCTTTTGTACCATGTCATGGATCATCAGCCCTGATATAATATCTACACGACTTTGGTCCACAATGAAAGTCTAAGGCTTGACATGGAATGTTAAATATGGTGAGATGCATGATATGATGGGAATCATTGATGGTATTTTGAAAATGTTGGCGACTCTTCATCCAAGACTAATCTATGAGAATGAGATCCCCTTTCCCTCTCATTTTGGATTCATTGGTATAAAATTTATGTATAACTATTGGTATTCGGAAATTTGTAGTCGGTTACTCTCATTAAATTTGTTTTGAAGACATGTGGGGTATTACCCATGCTTTCCATGTTTATCTTATCATGGTTGGAGGTTTTTTCACTCGTACATTTGGTTGTCAAGACTCTCTGAATAGTTAATCTTCATATAATGCCAGAACCCATGTTATTGATGAGGATTCACATTCTATTTCTTTGGATGAAATATATCCTATTTATTATATACATTCATTTTATGAATCTTGTATCTCATATTTCTCACCTTTGATATTTATGTCAGTCCTACATTTTATGTATATACTCAACCATGCATGGGATGTTCCCCACATGTCATGTCATTAGCATATGAATGAATGGGCTACAAGGACATCAAATGAGCTTATGAATATGTTGAACAATGGACTGCATATGGTGGTCACAACATGTAGATCAATAGCCTGGATCTCCTATCATTTCAATTTTCATCTTTTTTTGAAATATATTTCTTTTTGGGTGTTAATTTCAACTCTTTACATTTCAGTTTACACTACTGTACTATTGTATTTTATAGAGGTTTTACTAGCATCATTTTTCTCATAACATTCTACTTAATTTAGATTTTTTTCCACATAACATGTGCAGAAATAGAGTTGTCTTTTTGAATCAATTTACTTAGAAAATATAATTCCCTATGGTAGATATTCATTTGATAATAGTTATCATCTCATGTCCAATGGATGTGGGCTAGAGGTTGTTGTTGATCGATCAACATCTTGGGTCGGGTCATTACAAATCATTATCAAATTCGTTTTTATCCTACTGATTGTGTATTGATTAGTCCTATTACGAGGATTTGGTTGGGATTTGGTAAATAGAGTCATAGTATTTTGAATGGGTTTTTCATTCTTGGGAAGAATGTGATGATATGGGTGGTTTATGTATTTGTTAAACATGACACTGACATCCTGCATGTTGGATCATCACACCAAGACATTATTAATATGGACCAATGCTACATCCATCATATCATATAGAGTATTTTTCATTAATAATTGAATTATGTACAATGTTCTGTAATATATATGTACATAAATTTTCATGTAACTATGGAACATAATGATTTAAATTTAAAGATCCATTTGCAACGACAGCTAGCATGAATAAAAGATCTGGATCATCAAAATAATATGATGTTTAAAATTTCATTGATTTAGGGCCAATTAATATTATTCTTATTCTAGTAATTATGTGAGAGAAACATACACTTATCGAGAAGCATAAATTTTCATCCGAGAAGGTTGTGGATGGTCATATGCCTAAATGTTTCTTTGAGTTCCAGTGCTAGAGGATGCAGTGGTTCCACATCAAGATAACACCACATCCTGCAGAGGATCCTATTTATTTTATATTTTTTATCATTATATGCATCTATTAAATTATAGATAATGTGTTTTTTGTAGAAGATATCATTTTTTATATGACATTTGGTTGCTATTGGAGAAGTTTTTTCATATTATTGATGAGATGAAATTGTCTGAGCCAAACATTTTGGAGTAGTTTTTTGTAGAGTACTACCCATCTTGCTTGTGCTCAGTCTCATTTTATGATAGTTTGGATATGTAGAAATTATGGGATGGTGGTGGATGAGTATTTAGTGACGCTCAACAACCAGACTTATTACACCATTTGCAAGATCCACATCAACTATTTCTGATCATGAATGTTTGAGAATGAACTCTAAATAGAGATTTGTTCTTGGTTATTTCCCATGTGCATCACCACATATATTTGGGTATTAGATAGGAAACTAGTGTCAATATATTTATTTTATAGGGACTCAATATATATAGATATGGTAGTAGGAATCACATATTGAGTCATCTATTGAAGTTGGCCGGTGCTAAATGGTGGGATCTCGTTGTAGGATATCATTTCATGGTATGATGTAGGCGTTTTGTTTTACTATATAGGGAAAATTAAAATCACCATAGAATCATGGATATTTTTTTATAAATGCTTGTTTTTGTTTTGTTCACATAGTACATGTATTCCTATCCAGATATACTAAGGAACATTGGGAGATTGTTGAAAGACTGCCACAACAGATGCATCACCGTGATCAGGATTCTCCCAAGAGATGGAATGGTGGTCTTTAGAGAGTTTAGCTGGAGGAGTACTCATAAGATATATGTGTTTTGGAATAAATTTTGATAAAATTGAATAAACACATGTAGGAGGACCATGCTTGACTCATAGAGCTGGTGGCCGGTGCTACAGACAGTTAAATGCATTGGAGGCTTATGACCCTACAGTGCATTATATAATTATAGGTACAATATTTTATTATTATATAATTTAATAAGTATTATATATATATATATATGTGTGTATGGTGGGGGGTCTATTCAATCCATAATATATATAATCTTGTATTTATAGATGGAGATCCCAGTTAAGACACTATTCTAGAAATGAATTGTTGAGGTTTTCACAGGGATCTCTTATTCTGTATCTATTAATTACAGGTAGTATGAACTATCGACGAGTGGAGAGTAGTTTAGATGGATATTTTCAGATATAAATATGTAACCCTATGAGGTTATATTCTATATCGATTCCTTCTACCTGGACAGAACCACGATTGAATTTCACACTGATGAATCATAAGCTTACAGACTGATGGGACAATATTTAACTTTGTGGTTGAGAGAGATATCATGTCTAAACCAATGGATGATTTTTAATGCACAATGAATCCCATAACCCATCCATTAGAGAGTGTATTACATGGTTCAAAAATCACTCTATGTATCTGGATTCATTTAGTTATGAATTATTTTATGAAAATATTCATCCAAGATGTTCTTAGACTATCTTCGAGGCAGTGGATGGATTCTTACATCCACTCGAATCCTAGAACACAATAAATATCTTTTATGGTGTATCTCATAGCTTCTTCTGAGCTCTAGAAGATGTATTTACAGTTATAGAACCATTGAACGAAGGGTTTTATCAGACCTAGTGTGTATCAATGAGAAACAGTAGTGTTATTAATGAAAATAGAGGAAATGATTTTTTAACATTGCATGGATTATTGTAAGGTGATCCATAAGATGATAAATATAATTTATCCTCTTATATGAATTTTTGACCTCTTTAACTAGCTGTGTGGTGAATGGAAATTTGCAATTGTTAATAAAATGACTATATACCACCAGTTGAGGGTTTGTGAGGATGATATTCTAAATGAGACATTCTAATTGCACTAATAAAACTATGAGTTATATGTGAATCCATTTGAAAGTAATAATTTCCCCTCCGTGTGAATGTATTTGATGAAATTTTTATTTTAGCTCTATTTGTTACAGTTTATAGTTGTTTTTATTGATGATTTTCTCATTCATTCTAAATTACTGGAGGATCATACAACGCAAATGGATTAATATTTTTTTCATGGGAACCAACATTATGGGTAACTCTTGATATTCTAGTTCTGGATTCATGATTTTAAATATATTTATAAATTAATTTTTATCGAGGTATAGTCATGGACCTAGTAAAGGAAGATGATATTTTTAGGATCCCCCCAAGAGTGTGTTAGAGGAGTCTATATATCTTTTAATGATAGGGTAATACATGTGGTTTGTGGAAAACATCTCTAGAATATCATCCCCTTTGACTACCCTATAATGGAAATGTAATCCATTTCCCATTAATGATTAGTGAAATAAGTTCTTTTATAATTTGATTATTATTTTGATGGCTGAAATTTTTTTGACACTACTAGAGGTGGGTGTGGACTATGTCGATGTTGTAATTCCCCACGAATAGGGCTCAGTTGTCTATTGATGTACCGACATCCATTTATCTCATTTGGGTCAAGGAATTTGAGACCCCATGAGGATAAATACGTGAATAATTCTTTATAGATGGAATCCATAACCTTCACCATGATGATATAGAGACACTGCATTTTTTAGATCACATTGTGGTTTACTCATAAAATTATAAAATCATGTATGTCTTCACATAAAGAGACCTAATCCCACGACATCAGCTCTGGTTTGAGTTCCTTATGATGTATGAATTTGAGAGATTATCTAAAATGATAATGGGAAATTTAGTAGATTTATCATTTTGGATAAAATAATAGGCTCTCTTGGAGCAGGATGATTAAGGTTAGTATTCCTCCCTTCAGCTGACCCTGATGGTGCAGGAGGGTACAACTTTTCTACAGTCACTGTTGTTGACTCCTCTAGTACATGAGCATTTGTTAGAGTCATAGATGAGTTAAAATGACTATGATTTCATACATTTCCATATTAATTTAGTTGATTAACCATATAGATATTCCTAAATAGGTAATCACATTATATATTTCTATGTTTATGATATTTTTCAAGTCATGATGTTGGAGGATGTGATGAGAGAGTTCCACCTTTCTCCTATATCATTACATTAAAGTCTAGGGAAAATGTAATGATATCATATATGGTAGGTTTGGTTGTCTATTATGAGATAAATCATTGCTTTTTTCATCTCATGGGGCGTCATATATCATCATGTGAGGAATTTTATCCTTGTTACAACATCATTAACACCCATGATAGTTCAGATTGTAAATGAGAAGACATGCCAATATAATTTATGACTAAAATTCAATAAAAAATTTTGATCTATGATTACATATGACTTATTATAGACTATTTCACATAGATTACATAAATACTTACTATCAAAGAGGAGAGTTGTGTTGCGAGGTTGGGGAATTTGTACATATATGAGATTGTGTTCTTTTATTGGGTTACCTCAATGATTGTATCTGACAATGAGACATTGTTCAAATCAAAAATGTGGAGAGACTATGATGTGGAATTCAAAACCAAAAAGAGGATATGTACATCCATTCACCACAAAATTTAAGGGTAGAACAAACAATATATATATTTGTTATAGGATATGATGTTATAATGTGGGTTAGACTTCATATGGATCTAGGAGGATCACCTTACTCTATTAAAGTATTGATATAAAAATAGTTACCACTCTACTGTCCACATTGAACAATTTGTACACTAATAAGGAAGACGTTATAGGTCAAAATTATTCTGGTTAGATATGGATGAGACAACTCTTTCAAGACCATAGTTGGTTCTGATGAAGAGATAGAAGTTTCATGTAATCCATGAGCGGATGGGGATGTCCTTCAGAATGAAGAAATATTATAAGGAATAATATAATTTACCATTATATATTGAGCTACGAAACCTCATATTCTATGGGTATACTAACATGTATATATTGTAATAGTTATCATTATAATCATAAAAGAGTAGGGTTACTCTCCTTCAACCTTCCATTGGAGGATCACCTCAAACCATAACTAAACACTAGATTGTAGTAGATCATGATGTAAAAAACACACAGACGTGCTTCAGTAATTGGTATGGTTTTTCTTCAATGGAAAACAATCTAATCATCAGGTATAACATCATCACATTCTAGTCTATCCCTCTTCAATTAAACAAATTGATTAGAATGATTACGATTATGATATACACCAACTGTTGAAACATTTTATGATTTTTTGTAACAATTAAATTGATTATTCTGATTGTTTTCTCACACAAGTCATCCCCATTATAGATCAATTTGTCTAAAATTCATTGATGAGATCTATAAATTTTTATTAATGACCCATTCCCTCTTTATTGATATAGGTTCTTCACATGTAGTAAAATGCATTCTGAACGTGACATTTTCGGGTGGTACCGAACTCAATTGGACCATTGGATTCATAGAGAAATGATGAAAAATTCATGGGTAAATGAAATAATGTTATATCTGGGATATTTTAGTGAATTGGATGATTTTTTTTGGAAATTTTATATGACATTCTTTATCAAGGAAGGATTATAAATGTGTCGAACCACACAATGGAACTCTCGTGGGTCAATGTGGTCAGACTATTTTAAACAGGATTACCAGAAACAATGATATATAATTGTATCCAATTATTAACCGAATAAATGAGGACATATTAATAATCTTAAATGAGTGTTTTGAAGAATGGATATCCAATATGAGGTCCTTTGAAAACCTCAAACTACACATAGGGTATAGTGATGAACACATGAAATGCATCCCCCTAGATGCCGGAGATGGGTTTACGAATATTAAAAAAAAATATTGAAATGAATCCCTCATAGAATACATGTACTTCATCTAAAACGGAAAAATTTGGGGAGGACCACATGGGTTATACCATGTGTTCGATAAGATTCCTAGGAGAAAGGGCCATGTACCTATATACACGAACGATGTCTTAATAACTAGGAAATGAACAATATGACCTGGCCTTGTAGAATATTATTTTGAAACACATTTTAGTCCATCGCTGAGCTGTGTACTTATACATTAATTAAAGGACAAATGTTTTCATGAAAAAAGACCAAGTAGTGGGTTGGGATAACATGCCATGAGGGTCCCCTCAAACATTGGGGGCATCCTTGTTCTTTTGGAGGATACTTCTAGGATCTTATTCTCCTTCCTATGGACTCATATATTGGAAAGCTAGTATCTTATCATATTTTTGATATGTGTAAAACAATATCATATCCTATGTTGTATAATTTAGGATAATATGTAATGACATGGGTTTCCATTTATAAATTTTTTAATTAGATGGTATATTTTCGAGTTAGCAAAAATTGGCGGTACATGATCTCGAGTCCCTGAGTGACTGGAATGAATTTTTGAACTTTTTTGTTACATTTAGTAAACGTGTGAGCATGTTTTTATTAAATTTGAACTGCTGCTCAGAATTGAAATCTGAGGTCCCCATTGAACTCGCAGTGTCGATGTTCGATTATGGAGACTTTCAACTCGACTGTTGTAGGTCATGTGTAGAAGATAGTTTTTCTATTTTTCATGTAAGATAAAAAATAAAATATTTATCATTTTATTTATCATTTGAAACCCATCCATTTGAGTTATGGTGTAAAATAAAACCAATCTAGAAAACCCCAATTTTGAGTTATAGTGTTGGGGACCACCCGAACCCCTCTTTAACGTGGGGATGTCCCTTGGAATCCTCGTATTTAATTGTGTCAACCCAATACAATTAATTGTTCCATTTAATGGGGCCAACACAATATAATAAATTTTTCCATTAAATTGTGAAAACATTATTTGTTCCAACGTAAATTAAACTGATAAAACTATTTTTATTTGTTGTCTCCTCATTTCCTTGGTGAAAACATTGGCAAAAGGGAGTCATGGGGTGAACATTGGAGAAACACTTTATCCAAAAAATAACACCCTCCCCAACGAATAAAATACATTGGAATCATGAACGAGTACAATGGAAGAGCATTACATCAGATGCGTGTTGTGGAAGCAACGATCATTGGCAGCCTCATCGCCTTCATGAGCTTCTTCATGCGACACCTCCAATGAGAAATCATGGTAGAGATTGTTGTTTGATTATCCCTTTCCACATTCCTGACGTTCATCTTGATTTAAGAATATTTATATTTTTCATTATTTAAAAACAAATACACTACATGATACCATTCTAATGGAGAGGGTGTGGGACGAACGAACACAACCTGACCTCTCCTCAAACTCTCTGGGATTTAGATGGTCTTGAATCGATGGTGACATCCCGCGAAGAGTGCGAGAGTCTACAGAATGAAGAATGGGGTACCGAGGGTGCCCTATGGGGCAGTGGAACATAGCTAGAGGGTCTTGGAAGTGGAGGCTGGCACCACAGCCGTCAGTGACGATGGAAGAATCTTGACTATTCTGTTGGAGAAGGGTCATGGTCACTCAGCTGCTTTGGATCAAGGGACGATGCAGGCGCACAGTCGACCACGTGAAGGGTAGGCGGAAGCGCGTGTCCGCGATGCCGGGCATGCATGATTTGTCTTCTTGTGCCACCGCGGCGAGGGGAGGGAGGTTGGATCGCTGCCAGATGCTGGTGGTGCCGCGATGCATGACCGCTCCACGGAGGAGGGATGGTCATCATACGAGCCGCGGACCGCCCATCGTGGGCCTCACCAACGGGCCCGGCCGCACTGGCGGGCCGGGTCGAACCCAACTGGCCAAGTCAGACAGAGTGGGCTGGGTTGGACCCAAGGTTGTACCTAAATCGGGCCATGTCAACCCGAACCGGGTCAGGTCAACCCAGGCCAGGTCGAGCCAGGTCGGTCTGATGGGGTCGGACTGGACCCAGACCAGCATCGACCCTTTTCGCTCTATCAGCCTAAACATGAGCTACGATAGTCTTTTTGGAGAACTGTCATTGCCTCTAGAAATCATGGATATAGACGATCATTTTGGTATAACCCACATGAGTTGTGGATAATGTTGGTGTATGGCCGGGTTGGATCGAAAACGATCCAACGGGGCCCTTAGGACTAAATGGACAATAACTTACAGATCAGACAACTGATTGACGCACCAACTGTTGCGTTGAGACCCCAATAATGTGGTGGAACTTCGGGATACTTCCTTTAGGTAATTTGTGGTATTTTTAGTATCTGTATGTGGTATGAAGATTGGATTCTCCAAGAATCATGTGAGCTTAGTGCGGGAACCCTATAGCTGGTTGTAACATGAGAAAACGATCCTATGTGGGTATGTGATTTGTGATCCTACATGGGTCTATGTTCAAGTGTCCCACATGGATACACTATAGGATATCCACATGAGAACTCTAGGATCCTACATGGGTTTTTTGTATTAAGATCCAATGTGGGTCTGATGATTTAGGATCATGCGTTGGTCTGCATCTTAACAGAGTAAGAAGATTCAATAGTTACATACAATCATCATTACAATCATACATATGTTAAATCTGGTGTGAGATATGTCATTACCTTTTTGGTAATATTCTGTAACTATTATCTTGGTTGTACTTATATTCATGGTGATACCTTTGTGGTGAACCTCTCTGTGGTGCACCTTTGTGTTACATACCTTCGTGG
Organism: Viscum album; assembly: GCA_963277665.1. Classification (NCBI taxonomy): domain Eukaryota; kingdom Viridiplantae; phylum Streptophyta; class Magnoliopsida; order Santalales; family Viscaceae; genus Viscum; species Viscum album. The sequence goes on along the minus strand of OY728147.1, from coordinate 557,616,232 downwards.
TGATACATTTTTGGATTTCTTCTGTATGGAATTATCTTTGTGGAACATACAATTTTGGAGTTACATTCATGGTATTATTCCTTTGTGGAAAATTTGATATTTGGTATTTTGATTTGGTCATTGTGTTTCCTCGTGATTGAGATGTGTTTACTCAACAACTTAGCTATCTATATAGGCATATACAAAAATATAGTTGTCAGTTCTTTTCATGATTTGTGGTTTATCCATTGAGTATTTTGTGAGACCTTTAAGGGAATCGGGGTCCCTACTGAGAATTGTTATACTCACACCTTCATGGGCAACACCCTCACCCTGTTGTGTTTAGTGCATAAGATGGAAAACATTAATCAAGGCTGAGGGGTTCTTGGGCTGGTTGTATCTCAGAGGGAGGCATTAGACGAGGCATACCATAATTACTACCATTCGATATTTGTACCTTCCCTTCATGTAGTATCCTTGGTGGATGTTCACAGGAGTTATTTCAGATTACTTGTACTTCTCATTTTTCTTCCACTTTCAAGTAGGGCTTCTATTATTTTCCCTTTTTATATATGTGAACCCCATGTTAACTATATTGTTTTACTTCGTTCATTTATTTTTCATTGTGCTTAGTTATGTGAGTTTATAGTTAATAATGTAATTTCCTTCATAATTTTAGGAAATACACCTTTTGGAGATAGTCGCCAGCCCCTAGATTATGGAAGGCGGGCTAGAGGTAGTCACGACACCAGCCTCGGGGGAGAGGTCGTTACAAATTGGTATCAGAGGAGTTGATTCAACTGTAGAACACTGGAAAATGATCTTTTTTACCACAATAGTGTTATGTTTTATCAGTGTGGTTATCAGTTTAGGAAATCCATTGTTGGTGCGACCGTCGACGTATCCATTCAGCAGGACCATGACTTATGATTTCTAACACATTTCACGAAAAAACTAAATGTGTGTGAGTTTAGAAATAGTTTTCATTGTGATATCTATGATTCTGCTCACTAGGGATAACTTATTTACTGTGGCACACCTGTTTATTTTCAGGATGACTCCACATAGACATCATGCTAGGGTTCCTAGTATAGTATGCGATGATAGCCCACCGAGAAACGAGGCCTCAGTGGAAGGCCATTGTTAAGTAGAGTCACTAGCAGAGACAGTAGAGGTACCATTACCCATTGGATAACTGATGCCACCTTCCCAAGTAGAAAAGGGTTCATAATGATTGTGCACATTGCACATGTTCCAGCACTCTAGGAAATCCAGGTTTAGGGGTGCGACGGACCCACAGGCGGCTGAGGATTGGTTGGAGGGTATGGTGAGAGTTACCCGACTAGTATGGAATCTAGGTGATCTCATGGTTAACCATGTCGTGTATCATATATAGACAATAGTAGGAAGATCGTGGAGCATGATTCCCCAGGATCAAAACGAGATAACACATCTATGGGCAGAATTTGAGATCATGTTTCGGGCCGTGTTTGTACCTGCGACCCTTCACGCAGTGCGCATACTAGAGCTTCTTCATCTACAGTAGGGCTATATGACTGTGGCTCAATACTCAATGGGGTTCACCGACCTATCATGCTGATCCACTGATATGGTGTGGGACATATTCATTAGGGCCCATACCTTTGACTAGGGACTCATGAAGGAGATCAGGTCTTCGATGATTTCTCTTAGCATCCCGACAAATGCAGGAGTGTTAGAGAGAGCCCACATAGTGAAGATCTTTCTTGCTGAGCAGTCACCAGCAGCGAAATACACCATCGGGCCTCACGTTGCAGAGTATTCAGCATCTGGTAGCTGACATATGTCACATTGGTCTAAGAGGACCAGACCTACAGGTGGATGACCGCAGTATTCTGATTCAGTTGTGCGGGGCACCAGAGATAGAGCTATTCATGAAAGGAGTGGGTGGTGTTACACATGCGGCGGGGAGGGTCACTTGGATCGTGACTGCCCGACCCACCATATGTATGATCAATAAACTGTCGAAGGACTTCCCTGGAAGAGAAAGAGGTTAGGCTGAGGAGGTCTGCAGGGTGTAAGAAGATGTGGCAGTGGAGTTGGCAGTGCAATTGGTGGCGGGTGACAATTCTAGAAGTTACCAACACCACCACCAGGTGGTCCAACCTGACTACAATGAGCAGGTGGACATCAACGAGCTCACCTCCAGGCAGCTAAGGCCAAAGACCATGGTTCTTAGGAGATGATATGATGTACGATATGTGTCAACTCCAACATAGTCGTAGTACTTATAGACCTAGTTGCGAGTCATTCTTTTATTTCCACTACCCTCATTCGGAGATCGGAGATTCCAGTAAAGCCATTGGGACGATCCTTATGGATAGAGACTCCTAAAGGAAAGTATTTGGCCATTACACACTAGTTCCGACAATGTAAGATTACACTGAAAAGTGATATATTTGGCTGGGATCTCTTAGTTGCAGCGTCGAGGCCATATGACATCATTTTTGGTATGGAATAGTTATCTACAGTCAATGCTCAGATAAACTTAATTAGGTGCAATATGTAGTGTGTCTGCATGAATGGGAATTGGTTTTCCATCACTAGAGAGAAATGATCCTTTGCAGCATATGATGGACTTACCTGTAAGAGAGTGTAGCCAATCATTCATCAGTTGGAACGCCTTACCCTATTAGCGCTAGATTTGGAGAGTCTGAGCTATCTGGTAGTGGTGGACCAGAACATGGATGTCTTCCCTGATGATGTTTCGTGTCTACCTATTTACAGAGAGGTGGACGGTTAAATTTACTTGTACCCCGAGACAGAACTAATATCTAAACCAGCATATTGGATGGGTCTCACAGAGCTTCGTGAGCTGCGAGTACAAGTAGGGGACATACATGGGAATGGATTCATCCAGGCCAGTGTTTCTCATATGGAACCCTTGATTTTTTTCTCTAATAAGGCGAATGGGAGCATGAAACTTTTTGTTGACAATTGTCACCTAAACTAGGTGGCCGTGAAGGACAAGTACACACTCTCGAGGATTGAAAAACACTTTGATTAGTTTATGGGAGAACAGAGGTTCTCGAAGTTAGACCTCAGTTTAGGTTTTCACTAGCTCAGAGTATGAGATGAGGATGTGCTGGAGAAGATGTGGGTACGACCACTACGAGGTCTTGGTTATGAAATCTGGCATGAACAATGCTCTAGTAGTGTTAATGGGACTCATGAATAGGATCTTCCATCCATACGTAGATCGCTTTGTTGTAGTCTCTATCGACAACATTCTGATCTACAAATATTCCAACAAGGAGAATTGCTGTCATTTGTAGACAGTTTTGTACACACTCTGAGAGCACCAGCTTTATGGTAAGCTCTCTATGTGCTATTTATTAATCTGAGAGGTTCACTTCCTATGACATGTCATCTTGGAGGGTGGAGTTGCGGTGGATCCAGCAATGATTAAGGCAGTACATTCATGGGAGCCACCAAGGAGTTTGACGGAGGTACGATGTTTCCTGGGCATGGACGGATACTACTGGAGGTTTGTTCCAGATTTCTCCAGATTTTCTGCATCATTATCATCATGGACGAAGAAGGTAAAACCCTTAGTGTTGTTAGAGTGATGCGAGTGGAGTTTTCAGGAACTGAGGCAGAAGATGACTAGTTCCCCCATCTTGAGTCTTCTAGAGGAGGGAGTTGGGTACATATTCTACTATGATGCCTCAGAAACTAGTATTAGATATATCCTGATGCAGGAGTGAGTAGTTATCGCATATAGTTCTTGACAGATGAGACAACAGGAGAAGAACTACGCTACCCAGGATCTGGAGTTAGTAGCAGTGGTCTTCACCATGATGATTTGAGGACATTAATTTATGAGAGAACGTTTTATAATCTACTATGACCACAAGAGCCTCGGTTATATTTCCCCTCATAATTACATTAACCTGAGACAAGGACTTAGCTCGAGTTCCTCTAGGACTATGACTTCGAGATATTCTATACTCCTGGAAAGTGGAATGTTGTAGCAGATTTACTTAGCAGGAGATCTGGAATACATCTACTAGGTGAGGCGATAGAGAAACTATCATCTTTATGGTTATCTATTGTGGAACACATTGAAGCATCTTTTCTCCAGTCTATAATAGTAACTACCCCACATCTTCAACGAGTCAGGGAGGCACATCGTGGGGACATTGACTGCGAGGCTCGACATGTTCTGATAATCTAAGGGAAGAAACCTAATGTATTTTCTGATGGTGGGTATAACATCATCCTTTTTAGAGGCCATACCATGGTACTAGTTTTTCGTCATGATGATGTGTTTCTGTAGTTCCACACATCCCCTATATTCATACATCCGTGAGTGGTGAAGATGTACTAGGATATTTGACGACAACACTTGTGGTGGGTAATGAAGAAAGAAAATCTGAGTTTGTCTCTCGGCACCTCACATGTCATCAAGTGACAGAAGATAATTAGGTACCAGTTGGCTTAGTTCTTCATTTATAGGTCATAGAGTGGATGTGGGATGGGATATCCATGGACTTCATGAAATGAATTCCACGTACATTCATGGTTCATGATTCTCTTTGGGTGATCATCAGATGACTCACCATGTCGGCCAACTTCATATCTATTAGAGAGCATGGTTCAGTTGAGAGGATGAGATTCCACTATGTGCAAGTAAATGCGCAGATATGTGGAGTATCCTCAACGATTATCTCAAATAGTGATGCATGTTTCACTTATATTCTATGTAGGGGGTTATAGGAATCTTTCAAGACACAGCTTCGTTTGAGCACCAACTTCCATTTTCAGACGGATGGTCAGACTGAATGGTCTATTTAGACCCCTAAGGACATGTTGCGTTCCTTCGTTCTTGACTTCAGTCACAATTGGGAGGATCAAATTCTCGTGTTATACTTTTTATATATCAAAAGTTATCACACCACCATTTGGATGGCATCTTTCGAGGCTTTGTACGACAGAATTCGCAAAATTGTTTTGTGATGTACTGACCCAGGGGAGCCAACACTTATGGGACCAGAGATGGTACATGCCACCTCAGAGAAGGTGCTAATCATCCAGGATCAGATGAAGTCTGCACAGAGCTGGAATAAGTCTTATGTTTACAGGAGACCAAGACCTCTAGAGTTCGAGGATGGTGAAAACATCATTGTACGTGTCTCACCTAGATGAAATTTGCAAATATTTGGCAGAGCTGGAAAGTTATCTATGAGGTTAATCGAAACTTTTCGGGTCCTCAGCTGAGTTAGTGAAGTGTCTTACCACATATCTATTCCACCTTAGATTCACCACATGCTCAGTGTCTTCAACTTATCCCAGTTGAAGAGATACATGTATGACCCTTCACACATCATTGACTCGGACGAGTTGGACATCGATGATGGTGTATCATTTACAAATGTCCAGTGGAGAGTGAGGATTGAGTGGAGCGAGTCCTCTGTGGGCAGTCGATACCTTCGGTGCGCGTTCATTGACAACACAAGAACATCTATGAGAGCACATGGGAGTGGGAATCTCAGATTCATGCTCAGTACCCCCACTTGTTTTCCATGTTTTTGACATGTGGCTTTCGGGGATGCAAAGCCCAGAGGTGGTATGAATATAAAGACCTAGAAAATACCTGTAATTTTTCATAATCATATAGGAATTTTATGTGTCCGGAAAAAATCGATGATGCTTGATTTTGAGTCCCAGAGTTCCCAGAATGAATTTATGATCTTTTTTTAGTAGGTTCAGTAAACGTGCGAGTGGGTTTTTATAACTTTTAAACCGGTAATCGGAATTGAAATCTAAGGGCACCGTTGAACTCGCAGTGCCAATATTTATTTAAGGTGACTTTCACCTCAATCGCAGGAGGTCGATGGTAGAGGATAGTTTTTCAGTTTTTATTGGAAGAAGAAAAATAAAATATTTAGCATTTTATTTTTCTTTTAAAACCCCTCCATTATAGTTACGGAGGTGGGGGCCACCCAAACAAGAAAACCCCCATTTTGAATTATAGTGGTGGGGAACACCCAAAACCCTCTTTAATGTGGGAAATTCCTTTGGATTCTCCCCATTTAATTGTGTAAATGAAATATAATTAATTTTTCCATTTAATTGTTCCAACCCAATATAATTAATTGTGAAATTTAATTGTACCAACATTCTTTGTGCCGACGAAATGTAATTTGTTAAACCTATTTTAATTTGTAGGATCCTTATTTCCATGGGAAAATAATTTGTGAAAGGGAGGATTGGGGAGAACTTTCGATAAAATCTTTCTCCAACGAATAATGTCTTCTCCAATCAAGAACATACATCGAAGTTTAGAATGAGTATGACTCACAAGCCCGACTTTGAAAGAGTGTTGCGGAAGTGACGATCATTGGCACCCTCATCAACTTCATCAACTTCTTCTTGCGACACCTAAAATGATCAATTGAGGTAGGAATTGTTGTGTGATTATCCCTTCCCCCTTCTTAACGTTCATCTTGATTTAAGAATATTTATAGTCTTCTTAATTCATGGATAAATAAGCATCCTGCTACCATTCTATAGAGTATGGTGCGGGCCGAATGAACACACCCCGAACTCTCCACATCCTTTATGGGATTTTGATGGTCTTGAATCGATGACGACATCCTGAGGCGAGTGCAGGAGTATAAGAAATAAAAGAAGGGTCGTCAGGGCATGCCTGATGACCCGAGGAACGATGACTAAAGGGTGTGGGAGTGGCAGCTAACACCCCGTTCAACCTCGATGACAGCGGTGGCGTGACCGTGCCACTGGATAAGGGTTGCGGCCTGTCGACCATGATGGAGCAAGGGATGTAGATGGAACCTGGCCGACCACAGGAAGGGGAGGCGACGATGCGCGTCTGCGTAATTGGGTGTGCAGGACCAACGACCTAGCGTCGTGGCGGCATGGGGAGGGTGGCCGACTGCCGATGCTTCCATGGTGTGCGACTGTGCCGTGGAAGAGGGTTGGCAGTTCGGCTAGCCGCGAGGCATCCCTCTTTGGCCACCGGGTGGGCCATGCACTGTGGGCCACACCGTGAGCCGCCCCACGAGGGTCTCACAATGTTCTGGGCCGCGCTGGCAGGCCGGGAATGACCCAGTGGGACGGGCCAGGCCCACCATGCCATGTCGGACCTAGCGGGCTGGGTCGGACCCAGGTCCAGACCCGGGTCGGGCCTGGTTGGTCCGACCAGGTCGGACCGGACCGAGACCAGCTTCTACCATTTTTTCTCATTCATCCTTAACCTGAGAAAAGATCATCTGTTTGACGAACCGTCTATGGCGCAGGATAATTTGGATCGAGATAGTCCTTATGGTATACCTTGATTGAGATTTTCATAATATTTGTGTATGGATGGGTTGGAACGATCACAAATCCAACCAGGCCCTCTGGACAAAAAAGCCAATAACTTACAGACCGGGCGTCCAATTGATGCATAGTCTGTTTCATTGAGACCAATAACACGAGGATTTCCTTTGTGATACATCTTTGTTGGACATCATGGAATATAGAGTATCAAACTGTGGCTTGAGGAGATGATTCTCTCAGAATCAAGCAAGCTTAGAGCGGGAACCCTCAAGCGGGTAGTAACAGGAGAAAAGGATCCTATGTGGGTCTGTGATTTGGGATCCTACGTGGGTCTATGTTTGAGAGTCCCTCTTTGATATGATCTAGATAATCCACATGGGACTAATCATGGATCCTATGTGGTTCTGCTGTATTAGGATCCTATGTGGGTATGATGATTTCAGATTCTAATTGGGTCTGCATCTTAATGGAGTAAGATGATTCATTATGTAAATCTAATCATCTTTTCTATTGTACCTATTTTGTACCAGGTTTGAGATGAGTCTTCACCTTTGTGGTAATTTTCTATGTAGCATATCTTTTTGGTACTTATCATTTTGGAGATACGTATGATGTAATCCTCTATGTGGAATAATTTTTTGGTACTTACATTCATGGTGATACCTTTGTGGTATTCTTCTGAGTGGTGTTACATTTGTGGTATTAACCGTTGTTGTGTTACCTTCATGGTATTCCTTCCATTGTGTAATAGTTGAGATTTTTTTTCTTTTTAGCTGGACCATGTGTTTCCTCATGATAGATTTGGGTTTACTTGACAAAATAAGTTTATATATGGGCGCATAAATAATTAGGTTTGTCAGTTGTTTTCATGTTTTCTGGTTTATCCTTTGTGGATTTTGTGATACCTTCTGGGGTCTTGGGGTCCCTTATGAGTATCATTATACTTACCCCTGCACAGGCTACTCCCACACCTTGTTGTGTTTAGTGTAGATGATGAACATCATTGTTCGAGAGTGAGGGTACCAGGGCTAGTGGTAGCTCAGAGGTGATCATTTGAAGAGGCGTACCGTAGTGATTACCATTTGAGATTTGTATGTACCCATCATGTAGGATCCTTGGAGGATGTTCATAGGAGTTGTTCCAATTTACTTGTACTTCCAGATTTCTTGTACTTTGTAGTAGGTCTTTTATTCAGGCCCCTTTTTATTTCTTCACACACCACGTTTACTGTATAGTATTATATTGTGTGCTTGTATCATACGTTCTGCTTAGTTGTGTGTGTTTATATCTTATAATGGAAAGGCCTTCTCATTTTTAGGGAATACGCCTTTTGGTGCTAGTCACTAGCCCCTGGCCTATGGAAGGCGGAAATGGGGTAGTCACGACACGGGCCCTGGGGGATGAGTCGTTACATAATATTTATACTTTTTCATGCATTATGCTTTTTAGTCGATGCTCAGTGATGGAAGTGATCATGCATGATCAATAGAGACAGCTCAGAGGATCCCTCCTTATGTGATGGGCATCTGTCATTTATGTCTTCTACAAAGGAATCCTACACCTGATTTGTGTATGGTTCTCCTACCATATTTGTTGAACCCTATTACTTGGTAGGTAAAAGGCCATCCATAAACATATATAATAAATCTCTCCTACAAATCTGGGTAGGGTTAGTCTACCAAATACAAGTGGTGAACCCTCCTACTCTTCTTGGGGTTGTTCCTCTACCATCAGAGTAGAGCCCCCTGGCTAGGTCGGGCATGGAACCTCCATTTACAACATTAGTGGATCCCTCCATCCAGGATGGGCATGGGTCCACTAAATCAATAGTTGATCCACATGGTTCTACTACCAATATTGTGGAAACCTCCTATTAAGACATGGCATTATTCCTCTATATATATGTTTGTCAAACACTCTAGTTGGGAAATTCAGGGATCCATGAAGAATATTACAGTGTTATCCACCTTTCATTACATAACATGTGTCCTCTAAATACAACAGGGTGTAACCCTCCATATGTGCAAGTCGTGGGTCCTCGATGACCAGTGAGGAATCCTCCATCTAGGTTGGGAGTGGGTCATCCATTGTCTCTCAAAGTGAAACATTCCTATTGTACAAGGTCATGGGTCCTGAACCTAAAAATTAGTGCCCCTTGATTTTTTGAATCATTTTTTATGAATATAATGACTTCGAATGTTACTTCTAGGAAGGCACATGATATGTTGGGCATCATTGATATATGCTTGGAACTTTTGGTGGCTGATATTCATGGTCTGTGTTATGATTTGGATTGCCCCTTTTCCAATTGTATGGTAATCTGTTATGGATAATATATATTTATAAACATGTATATTAATCCATAACATTGTATTTGGTTACTCTCTTTCTATGATATGCGACGTTGTGCAGGTTATGCCACATGCATTTCATGTTTGGCATCTCATGGAATGTTGATACCCCATTTCATAGATTATAATACCAACTCTATTTATTAGAATGGGAAGCATCATATTTACTATCAATTTTCATTAAATTAATTTTCTATCAATCAATACAGCGTCTTCATATTTTTGGGAATCCTAGTATTTCTGTATATATGCGCCCAAATATGACCACTTCCCAAATGTTTCATGTATTTTTTATAAGGAAAACATTTTTAGTGACATTAGTGGAGGTTATAGATACCTAATACATTGAAAATCATCCATTTGTCACATCATGGAGACATGTGGATGTGCTCTATCATAATTTTACTTTATATTTGTTTCAGTGTGTGACATTTTCTTTTAGGAATGTATTATATACCTTTAAATTTCAATTTATTATATCGTACAGTAGTAATGTATAGTTTTTTAGGCATGATTGTTCCCTTAAATTCATGAATATTTTAATTTTAGCTCAAGTACAATTGTAAATTATTATTGATGTCTGTGTTAATACATGTACATAAAAAATGGGCGCCCCATTTTAGTTATTCCTTTGGTGCAGGTTCCCAGCCCCTGGAATATGGATGTGTTCGCCTGGTAGTTTCAGCTTGAGCCCCATATGGGGTTGGGTTGTAGACACCCTAAACATGACGTACATGGAAATTACATTACTTTTGTGGAATACTTAGTACATAACAAAAACACACACACAAGGACCGTAATAGTTTAGTGTCTTTGGAAACTCATAATGTAATCTTCTAATCATTGTGAAAGATCTTCAACATCTCCCATAAAGATATTCTCTTTTTTTCTTTACTAAAACATTTCTTTATATCCTGGGGAAATAAAAATATAAAAGGGTGAGCTCAAATGCCCAGTAAGGGTAAACAAAAGAAATATAAATCACATCATATTCATAAGAATATAACATTTTGGAAATCTTAACCTGCAAAAGAGATCATAATGTCATAACATGGGATAAATCATAGTAGTAAAATGTAATCCCAATAATCATAACATGACACATAAAACATTGTTTCATACACACATAATCATATAGAATCATTTCTTATTAGTCAAGACTCATTTTCAAGACTATCTTAGTGGACAAAGTCCATTTCTGAATCGAGTTCACTCTTCGTTTCAGTCATGTTCCACTGATCCGGTTTAACTTGCCGCTCCAACCATGTCTATCTCATGAGATATAAAATCATAACCCAATGCATTGGAGGGAGATATAGGTCCCACCCATCTCATAATGATACCATTCTTATGTGTGCCACAAAATCATAAACCATACATCATAGCATAACCCATGTAATAAAAATGGGATTCTTAAACATCATGACATCATAAAACAATTCATATAAGATAAAGTAATTCATAAAAATAATTCCATCACAACATAATCAAATCAATGTTATAATAGAGATAGAAACAGAACCCTATATTATATTAGATGGAAAATAATTTTGATAAAACACATGAACACCATTCTTGAGGAAAATATCCTTTCTAATTCAAAAACATTTTTCCTTTCTTAACATGTCATAAAATTTTAAACTAAAAGAGGTTGATTAAAAATAAACATGGAAACTTGTAAAGGAAGCTTCTTGGAAATAGTGTTTTAAAAATCCATTCATGTCGTATAATTTTAAAAAACAATCTTCTCGTACTTTTATCGGAAAAGTCAAAAAGTAACTCGTACGAAAAACGACAAAGGATTCCATTAATATCTTTTACCAAAAACTCACCAAAGGGTAAAATTGGATTTAAACAATTTTAGGAGGATATAAATAATACTACATATTTAGGAAACATGGATGTGGATGATAAATATTCCCCAGTAAATTCTAAAGTATAAACAATCTCGGATAAAAATGAGATTGAGAGATTTTCCCTTACCTTAGGTCTGATTTGCTTCGTAAGTGTCTAAACCTCCTGAATAATGATTAAAATAATGTCATTGACTTTTTCCATAATCATAATCATTGTTATGATTTCAAATAGGGTTCACTTATGACATTATATTACCCAATCTTTGGAGACGGTAGTCCGTACGTATGCACGAGCGATGATATCATTCTCATGATCGTGGAATTGTATTGGAGTGTATGTATACTATTTCCTAATAAATATCACTTTATAATAATAATATATATTTATTATTTACACCATTATACCCATCCATGTAATGTGGTGGTGGAAAATAGATTACACCACGGCGTGGAGACGGTATTCCGTACGTACGCACGCGCGGTGATTTTGTTTTCCGTAAGACAGATAGATGGTGAAATATGGTTGATTCATACTTATAATAATATATCAGTATATTAGTGATACTTATTTTATTACTTCATAATGAAAATATCTAAGAAGATGAATTGGAAGAAGAAATAAAGTTGAAAGAATCGGTAACGGACATTACCTCTTCTTTGAAGCGCCTCTTTGAGTCCTCCTCTTAGGGAACTAAAATTGGTCTTTTAAGAAGGCCAGGACCTCTAGGATGTTTCTAAGGAAGTGGAGAAGAGACTTTTCTAGGGGTTTGACGAGCTTTAAGGCTCATAGTGGTATGAGGAAGAGAGGGAGGAGGTGCCCTTTTATAAGGGGGAGAGGGGCACCTTTGGATCAACTAAAAATATTATTTTATTATAAAGCCAAATTGGGTTTTAAATAGCTCCAAACTAATTTATTTAGAATCTAAGGTGGGGATGGGTCGAAATACTCTCATCCAATATAATTTATACAAGTTTAGGTTCCTATTTTAACCTTATAATTTATACTTAACTTTAAGTTAGATAATTTTACTGTTACCGTGTCTTTTTGTGTTCTTACACTATAAGGTTAATAAACATACTATAACAAGACAAAAGAACCCCAAGTTGTTTATTATTAGTATATATAACTTTATCAAAGTCATTTCGCCGAAACATAGATTTTTAGGAAAAATATAACAATTAATAATATAATATTTGTTTAAAAAACTATTTTATGTCAATTTTGACACTATTTACTAATTCATTTTTGTGAAAATCATAACAGAATGACTAGTTCGAACAAAGTTAATTAAATAAATAGTATCATGTCATATTAACCTATAAAATTAGTGTAATTCATAAAAAGTCTCAAATTACATTTATTTTGGTATTTATAACATCAATTCTGTCAATATTTTTTTAATAAGATAATTACTACATCATCATTGTGTTATAAATAAATTAAATTATTTAATGTCTAAAAATTACAAATAAAATACCTTTATGTAGGAAATCGTTTTATATTTCTAGTTAATATTTATAGTCGAATTTATCTTATGTATAACCCTATATTTAAAATTATTTACTTATTAAACATTGATTTTAACTATTTTAACCCTTCTTTAAATAAATTAATAATAAATGTCCTAATCTAATCCAAGTGGGCCTAAATGGTCATATTTTATTCCTAAGGTTTTTTTCGATCAAATTATACTTATCCAATAGAATTAGGACATGTGTTTGGAGAATAATAATATCATTTTTACCCTTAATTACCCTTTTTACTTTTAACCGTGGTAAAAAAAAGTAAAAAGTTACTATTCACCAAAAATTATTTTAATCTCATTGAACCACATTTTATTTACTGACATCAACCATGTCTCTCAGATTTTTGATATTCCATTCACAGAAGCGGTAAAATTATGTTTTATGTAAATTTGAAAATTTTCCTAGGAGGTGGGTAAAAGACGGTGAAAAGTTCAATAAAATTTTTATATATCTAAAATTATTATAACATGTCTCCAATGAATTACATTGAACATATATAGGTATTATGTATCAATTTTTACCTAAAATAAATTTAAATAAAATAAATAATTATTTAAATAAAAAGTCGGTTTTTAAATAGTAACCCAGTATTTTCACTATTCATCAAAATTTGAATGTTTTCAGCAAAATACCAAACTTTCACCCTAGGATAATTTTGATATTCCGAATCCAAAAATGAAGTCCATTTTGAATGATTAAATTTACAAAATTTCAAAAAGTAGTTATTACTATTCATAATGGCTAGTTTTAATAATATTTTAATAGCATATCGTTGTTTAGTGAAACTCTGTATTTCGTACAACACACGCTATCGTGGAAGGTTGTGATTGTGTGTAATGCAAGCCAAGATAAGGTTGCGTGTTGTGCAAGACTCCATTTCTGATTCATTATAATAGAATCCAACCATTTTTCATTTATACATTGAATATATATATATATATATATACTCAATGTTGTGTAGAATGACTATTATCAAACAAACTTGAAATTGTGTGTAACACAATCTAAGAATAATGTTGCATATACTGGAAGATAATACGGTGTTGTGTATAGAAAATGATGATCTTGTTGTAGCATAAAACACTTGACATCAAATAACTTAAAAAGAATAATTATCATAAAATATCGGGTTGTTACATTCTACCCCCCTTTAACTGAATTTCGCCCTCCAAATTCATCGGGGTTATACATGGTTTTCTACTTGAAAGTTTCTTTAATTGAAACCCACATCGTAAAATAAAAAACCAAAACATAACTTTTAAAACTAAAGTATTAAACGTAACGGTTACCCAAGTTAACTAATCACTGGGTTTCCACATAGGAGAACATAGGTGAAAATATGGATATGGAAGAGAAATATAACCGTCATGTTCTGTTGGAGAGTGTTAGAGAACATGGATATGAAAATTCCAACAATCATAAAGACATAAATTTGTGATGATCTAGGGTACCATCTGATTCATCGGATATAAGATCACTATGACAACATTTTTGGTTATCAATATCATTTCCCTAAAGTTGATAATTTTGAATTAGAAGAAATGCTTACTTAATTTTGGTTCAATCTCAATGTTGTTCATGATTTGAACATTTTCCACTTCATCACTTAAATAAATGTAGTTGAATTTGTAATTCGTGAAGTGTTAACAGATCATGTGATAGAATTATGGGTCATTCCATTTGTTTAAAACAAAAGGTTAGAAAAAGTTATCAAATATACATAAGTTCATTCATGGTGAGGTTAATCATATATGATTCCAAAAATGAACTTATACTTCATATATCATACCGCGTAATAAAATAAAACTAGTTTCTACAAACCAGGGACTTCCTGTAGGCCAGTGGTAGGCGATAAAGGCCAGCCGCACTTCTGTTGTCGGTTCGATTCCCACAGCTTTGTCCGACGTGATGGACTGTCACCCGTCCTGCAGGTTTTCCTTTTTCTAAATCTATATTACTATAACAACAGAACACTAATATCGAAAAAAGTTCTATTCTTAAACAATACTAACTTATGCCCAACATAATCCATTCCAATCTTTAGGGTTATCTAAAATACTTCGTTCCAAGATCATAGTATAAAGGAAATGATTACTTGAAATGTCACATAACAATCATGTGAATGCCATCACTTATCCCCCATATATCAGAAGATATATCTTGTTGGTCAAATTACAAACATGTGAATACCTTAATCATGTATTCTCTTGAAGAATGAATACCCATTGAACCTTAGTGAAAACATGAATGCAGTTAAAAGTTAACACTTTTCACAAATCAAAATCCTCAAAATTCTTTATAATCAAACCATGATATCACTTAGTCCTTATATCAATCATGAGCTCATGAATACAATCAAACATCTCATTATCTTCTTATCCCTTCATTATGTGCATATCATCTTCTTACCAAAAATATCTCAATCACTTTCAATGGTTACCGGTACCATAAAATTATTGAAAATCACAATAGACAAATACATAAATATTCCAATATTCCACGATACTATATACAAAATTATTTTGGAATCCCATTACATAAACACTTAATCATTCCATCACATCGTTTTCATATTCAACATCGCCAACAGTGATCGCATGTGACTTCCCTTTTTCTTTTTCCATAATTGGTTTCTCATGACGATCATCATTAACCCTTGGATTAGGGCATTGATTAGCATAATGCCCCATTTAATTGCACTTGAAGCATTGAAGTGTTGTTGGTGCGTTCTCTGCAGTATTTTCTTTATTCACACCATTAGCAACCCTTTTTCCATTACATCGACACTCAGCTGCTCGATGACCTTCTTTTCCACACATAAAACATTTTCTAGTCCCTTTAAAACAATCTTCGTCATGCTTCTTTCCACACTTTGAGCATAAGAAAACATTCATTTCTGTCACCATTATTTTGAGATTTCTCCTTGAACTCCATCTTTCGTTTCTTGTCAAAACCCTGAGATGGATATATAACACCAACTTCCATTTCTACCATAATAGCACAGCGCACAATTGTTTCATAGCTAATGAAGTCTCTTATAGATAACGCCCTTGAAAGATTTGGTTTTAATCCACTAAAGAATCGGTCAAATTTACTTTTAGGTTTGATGATAAATCCAGATGCATACCATGCAAGCCTTGTAAAATTCGCTTCGTATATACCAACAGATTCAACATCCTTTTTCTTTAGTTCAAGAAACTCTTTCTCCATCTTTGTTTGAAGAATACGAGGGAAGAAATTATTGAAAAATATGTTCTTGAACTCATCCCATTCCATGGATTCAATTTCATCCCTTCGCCTCGTATTCTGGATAAGATTCCACCATTGATCAGCATCTCCTTTCAAACAATACACATCAAAGATGAATTTATCATGTTCAGAACATTGAAGAACTGAAAATATTTTTTCAGTAGTACTGATCCATTTTTTAGCAACAAGTGGAGAAGAAGACCCACTGAAAGAAGGTTGACATTGCCTCATGAAGGACTCAATAGAATATTGTTCTCTTCACTGCTCATTTGGAAGTCCTAAATGATTCATATCTTGTGTAAGTATAGTAATAAGATATTGCACTCCATCTCCTATAACATTTGTTTGTTCAGGAGGAAAATCATTTCATTGTCCATTACATTGATCAACACGGTTCTTTCGGGTTCCAACCATCGTCTAAAACCCAAAAAGAATAGTGTGAGAGGCAAAAATCATTCTATGGAAAAAAAATATAGGGGGAGTACCATTAATATCTAACACATTAGGTTAAATTCAACGATTGTTACTATATTTCTAAGACTATATCCTATACGTATACTTATCCTTAGGGACATCCCTAGACATACCTTAGAAATATCTCTAGGGATCTCACTAACATTTTCGCATCCTAGTTTCAAAAGGTTGACTAAACCTTTCCTCTGATACCAACTGTAGAGACCCAATTCTTGACATACATGGACATTACATTACTTTTTCGGAATACTTAGTACATAACAAAAACACACACAAAAGGACCATAATAGTTTAGTGTCTTTGGAAACTCATAATGTAATCTTCTAATTGTGGTGAAAGATCTTCATCATCTCCCATAAAGATCTTACCTTTTTTTCGTACCTAAAACATTTGATTATATCCTGGGGAAACAAAAACATAAAAGGGTGAGCTCAAATGATCATAAAAGGTAAACAAAAGAAATATCAATCATATCATATTCATAAGAACATAACATTTTGGAAATCGTAACCTGCAAAAGAGATCATAATGTCATAACATGGGATAAATCATAGTAGTGAAATGTAATCCCAATAATCATAACATGAAACATGAAACTTTTTGGCATACACATATTCCATTTTCTCATTTTCCCTTCATTATGCGTATATCATCTTATTTCCAAAAATATCGCAATCACTTTGAATACCACATTAGACCAATAAATAAATATTCCAATACTTTATGATACAACAGTATTTTGGAATCCCATTACATAAACACTTAATCATTCCACCACATCATTGTCATATTAAACATCTCCAATAGTGATCTCATGTGACTTCCCTTTGTCCTATTCCTTAATAGGTTGCTCATGTCAATCATCACTAACCCTTGGTTTAGGGCATTTATTGGCATAATGTCCCATCTCCTTGCACTTGAATCATTGAAGTGTAGTAGGTTCATTAAGTGTATCCCTTCCTTTTTTTGCATCATTAGACATCTTCTCCCCATCATTGCGGCATTCAAATGCCCAATGACCTTCCTTTCCACATTTGAAACATTTACTTTTCCCTTTAAGACAATCTCCACCATGCTTCTTTCCACACTTTGTGCATAATAAAACATTCATCTTCTTTTCAATATTATTCTGAGATTTCTCCTTGAACTCCATCTTTCGTTTCTTGTCAAAACCATGAGATGGATATGTAACACCAACTTCAATTTATACCTTGATAGTACAATGCACAATTTTTTCATAGCTACTGAAGTCTCTTATAGCTAATTCCCTTCGAAGACTTGGTTTTAAGACACTAAAAAATTGATCAACATTACTTTCAGGTTGGATGATAATGACAGATTCATACCTTGCAAGTCTTGTAAATTTCACTTCATATATACCAACAGATTCATCATCCTTCTGCTTCATCTCAAGAAACTCCTTTTCCATCTTTGTTCGAAGAATACGAGGGAAGTACTTACTGAAAAACAAGTTCTTGAACTCTTCCCATTCCATGGACTCAATTTCATCTCTTGGCCTCATATTCTTGATAAGATTCCACCATTGATCAGATTCACCTTCCAAATGATATACTGCTAAGATGACTTTATCATGCTCAGAACATTGAAGAACTGAAAATATATTTTTAGTGGTACTGATCCATTGTTCAGCAACAAGTGGATCGGAAGACCCACTGAAAGAAGGTGGGTGTTGCCTCATGAAGGACTCAATAGAATATTGTTCCCTTCTCTGCTCATTTGGAAGTCCAGAATGATTCATATCTTGTGTAAGTATAGAAATAATATTTTTCACTCCATATCCCATAACATTTGTTTTTTCAGGAGGGTAATCATTGCATTTTCCATTGCATTGATCAACACGGTTCCTTCGGGTTCCAGCCATCGTCTAAACCCCAAAAAGAATAGTGTGAGAGGCAAAAATCATGCTAGGGAAAACAACATAATAAAAGGGGAGTAACTTCAATATCTAAAATCTTAGGTTTAACTCTATGATTGTTAGAGTAATTCTAGTACTATAATATATACGTATACATAACCTTAGGGACATCTCTAAACATACCTTAGAAATATCTCTAGGGATCTCACTAAAGTTTTCGCATCCTAGATTCCAAAGGTTGACTAAACCTTTCCTCTAATACCAACTGTAGAGACCCGAAGCTTGACGTACATTGACGTTAAATTACATTTGTGGAATACTTAGTATATAACAAAAACACACACACAAGGATCGTAATAGTTTAGTGTCTTTGGAAACTCAGAATATAATCTTCTAATCCTGGTGAAAGGTCTTCAACATCTCCCATAAAGATCTTCCTTTTTTTATACCTAAAACCTTTCTTTATATCTCGGGGAAAAGAAAACATAAAAGGTTGAGCACAAATGCTCAGTAAGGATTAACAAAAGAATTATCAATCACATCATATACATAAGCACATAACTTTTGGAAATCTTAACCTGTAAAAGAGATCATAATTTCATAACCTGGGATAACTCATGGCAGTGAAATGTAATCACAATAATAATAACTTAAAAAATTAAACTTTGTGGAATACACACATAATCAAAGAGAATCATTTCTTATTAGTCAATACTCATTTCCAAGACTATCTTAGTGGACAAAGTCCCTTTCTAAACCGAGTCACCCTCGTTTTAGTCCTGTTTCACTGAACTGGTATAACCTACCATTCCAGCCATGTCTATCTCATGAGATATAAAATCTTTACCCAATGCATTGGAGGGAGATATAGGTCCCACCCATCTCATAATGATACCATTCTTATGTGTTCCAAAAAATCATAAATCATACATCATTTCATAACCCATGTAATAAAAATGGGATTCTTAAACATCGTGACATCATAAAACAATTCATATAAGATAAAAGAATTCATAAAAATAATTCCATCACAACATAACCAAATCAATGTAATAATAGGTATAGAAACAGAATCCTATGTTATCTTAGATGGGAGATAATTTTGATAGAACACTTGAAATAAATTCTTGATAAAATATCCTTTCTTCTTCAAAATCAATTTCTTTTCACAGAACGTCATGCAATTTTAAAAGAAATATATTTTATTGAAAATAGTCATGATATTTTTTGGAGGAATCTTCATGAAAATAAGGCTTTATAAAACCGTAAAAATCATTTCGTGCCGTATAAGTTAAAAAACATTCTTCTCGTACTTTTGTCAGAAAAGTCAAAAATACCTCGTACAAAAAACGACACAAGATTCCTTTCATATCTTTTACTAAAAACTCATTGAAGGGTAAAATTAGATTTAAACAGTTGTAGGTGGATGAAATAATATTACATATTGAGGAAACATGGATGTGGATGATAAAATACACCCCATTAAATACCAAAGTATAAACAATCTCGGATAAAAATGAGATTGTGATATTTCCCTTACCTTAGGTCCGATTTTCTTCGTAAGTGTCCGAACCTCCTATATAATGATTTAAATAATGTCATTGACTTATTAATGAATCATATTCATTGTTATTAAATCATATATGGTTCACTTATGACATTATATTACCCGTTCTTTTGTAAATTCATGTTAAAGTAGCGTTTTGGGTGAAATCGTCTCATTTGTCGTTCGTGTTTTAACTTGTAATTATTCATATGATTACATAGATCATGATTACTTAATTCCAGAATATAAAACATTATTTATATATAATATATATTAAGAATATACATATATATAAAGGATCGATAAATGGAATGAAATACACCATTCATGGAGACGGTAGGCCGTACGTACGCATGAACGATGTTTTCGTTTCCTTATTGAGTTCAATGGAATTAAGTAGATGACATACATATATAAATAAATTCAGTAGCTTTATAATATCATACATTTCATTATTATTTCTTATATATACTTTATAATCATTCTTAAATAGTTAACATGGAGAATGAATCTCATCGCGTCGTGGAGACGGTAGTCCGTACATACGCACGAGCGATGATATCATTTCCATAATTATTGAATTGAATTGGAGTGGATGATACAATATATCAGAATCAACATGATGTTATAATAACTATGTATCGTTATTCTTTACACCATTATACCCATCCATGTAAGGTGGTGGTGGAAAATATATTACACCACGACGTGGAGACGATATTCCGTACGTACGCTTGCGCGGTGATTTCTTTTTCGGTGGGATGGATAGATGGTGAAATAGGGTTGTTTCATACATATAATAGCATATCAGTATATGAGTGATACTGATGTTATTACATCATAATGAAAAAACCTATGAAGAAGAAGTGGAAGAAGAAATAATGATGAAAGAATCGGTAACGGACATTACATATTCTTTGTAGTGCTTCTTTGAGACCTCCTTTTAAGGAACTATAATTGGGTTTTGAGGAAGACCAGAAACTCTATGATGTTTATAGGGAAGTTTAGAAGAGAATTTGGCAGTGGTTGGCCGAGCATGAAGGCTCAATGTTGTGTGAGGAAGAGTGGGAGGAAGTGCCCTTTTATAAGGGAGGAGAGGGGCTCCTTTGGAATAAGTAAAAATATTATTTTATTATAAAGTCAAGTTCGGTTTTAAATAGCTCCAAATTGATTTATTTCTAAGCTAAGGTGGGGATGGATTGAAATACTCTCATCCAATATAATTTATACATGTTTAGGTTCCTATTTTAACCTTATCATTTATATTTAACATTATGTTAAATAATTTTACTTTTATCGTGTCTTCTTGTGTTCTTACACTATAAGGTTAATAAACGTACTATAAGAAGCCAAAATAACCCCAAGTTGTTTATTATTAATATATATAACCTTATATAAGTCATTTGGACGAAACTTATATTTTTTGGAATAAAATAACACTTAATAATATAATATTTGTTTTAAAAACTATTTTATGTCAATTTTGACACTATTTAGTAATTGATTTTTGTAAAAATTATAACATAATTATTATTGTGAAAAACTATGATTAAATCAATACTAACATGTCATATTAACCTATAAAATTAGTGGAATTCATAAAAAGTCTCAAATTATATTTATTTGGGCATTTATAACATCAATTATGTCAATATTTCATTAATAAGATAATTACTGCATCATCGTTGTGTCATAAATAAATAAAATTATTTAAGGTCTAAAAATTACCAATAAAATACCATTATTCAGAACCCTGTGTTATCTTAGATGGGAGATAATTTTGATAAAACACTTTAAATGAATTCTTGAGGAAAATATCCTTTCTTTTTCAAAATCAATTTCTTTTCACAGAACGTCATGCAATTTTAAAAGAAAGAGATTTTATTGAAAATAGTCATGAATTTTTTTGGAGGAAGCTTCATGAAAATAAGGATTTATAAAACCGTAAAAATCTGTTCGTGCCGTATAAGTTAAAAAAACATTCTTCTCATACTTTTGTCAAAAAAGTCAAAAAGTACCTCGTACGAAAAACGACACAAGATTCCTTTCATATCTTTTAATAAAAACACACCGAATGGTAAAATTAGATTTAAACAGTTTTAGTTGGATGGAAACAATATTACATCTTGAGGAAACATGGATGTGGATGATAAAATACACCCCAGTAAATACCAAAGTATAACAATCTCGGATAAAAATGAGATTGTCATATTTCCCTTACCTTAGGTCTGATTTGATTCGTAAGTGTCCGAACCTCCTGTATAATGATTTAAATAATGTCATTTACTTATTAAAGAATCATATTCATTGTTATTATATCATATATGGTTCACTTATGACTTTATATTAACCTTTCTTTTGTAAATTCATGTTAAAGTGGCGTTTTGGGTGAAATCGTCTCATTTGTCATTCATGTTTTAACTTGTAATTATTCATATGATTACTTAGGTCATGATTACTTAATTCCAGAATATAAAACATGATTTATATATAATATATATTCAGAATATACATATATATAATGGATCGATAAATGGAAAGTAATACACCGCTCATGGAGACGGTAGGTCGTACGTACGCATGAACGCTGTTTCCGTTTCCTTATTGTGTTGAATGGAAATAAGTAGATGACATACATATATACATAAATCCAGTAGCATTATAATGTCATATATTTCATTATTATTTCTTATATATACTTTATAATCATTCTTAAATGGTTAACATGGAGAATGAATCTCATCGCGTCGTGGAGACGGTAGTCCGTACGTACCCATTAGCGATGATATTATTTCCATAATTATTGAATTGAATTGGAGTGGATTATAAAATATATCAGAATCAACATGATGTTCTAATAACTATGTATAGTTATTCTTTACACCATTATACCCATCCATGTAAGGTGGTGGTGAAAAATAGATTACACCACGACGTGGAGACGGTATTCCGTACGTACGCAAGCGCGGTGATTTCTTTTTCCGTAGGATGGATAGATGGTGAAATAGGGTTGTTTCATACTTATAATAAAATATCAGTATATGAGTTATACTGATGTTATTACTTCATAATTAAACATCCTAATAAGAAGAAGTGAAAGAAGAAATAAAGATGATAGAATCGGTAACAGACATTACCTCTTCTTTGAAGTGCTTCTTTGAGACCTCCGTTTAGGGCACTAAAATTGATCTTTGAGGAAGACCAGAACCTCTATGATGTTTCTAGGGAAGTGTATAATAGAATTTGGAATGGTTTGGCAGAGCATGAAGGCTCAATGTTGTGTGAGGAAGAGAGGGAAGAAGTTCCCTTTTATAAGGGAGGAGAGGGGCTCCTTTGGAATAACTAAAAATATTATTTTATTATAAAGTCAAGTTCGGTTTTAAATAGCTCCAAATTTATATATTTCGATGATAAGGTGGGTATGGATCGAAATCCTTTCATCCAATAGAATTTAGAGAAGTTTAGGTTCCTATTTTAACCATATCAATTAGATTTAACATTATGTTAAATAATTTTACTTTTATCGTGTCTTCTTGTGTTCTTACACTATAAGGTTAATAAACATACTATAAGAAGTAAAACGAACCCCAAGATGTTTATTATTAATATATATAACCTTATCTAAGTCATTTTTCCGAACCATAGAATTTTTGGAATAAAATAACAATTAATAATATAATATTTGTTTTAAAAACTATTTTATGTCAATTTTGACACTATTTAGTAATTGATTTTTGAGAAAATCATAACAGAATGATTAGTTCGAATAAAGTTAATTAAATAAATAATAACATGTCATGTTAACCTATAAAATTAGTGGAATTCATAAAAACTCTCAAATTATATTTATTTGGGCATTTATAACATCAATTATGTCAATATTTCATTAATATGATAATTACTACATCATCGTTGTGTCATAAATAAATAAACTTATTTAATGACTAAATATTACAAATAAAATACCATTATGTAGGAAATCGTTTTAGCTTTCTAATTAATATTTATAGTCGATTTTATCTTATGTATAACCCCATATTAAAAATGATTTACTTATTAAACATGATTTTAACTATTTTAACCCTTCCTTAAATAAATTAATAATAAATGACCAAATCTAATCCAAGTGGGCCTAAATGATCATATTTTATTGCTAATGTTGTTTTTGGTCCAATTACACTTGTTCAATAGAATTAGGACATGTGTTAGAGTAATAATAATATCATTTTTACCCTTAATTACCCTATTTACTTTTAACCGTGGTAAATAAAAGTAAAATGTAACTATTCATCAAAAAAATTATTTTCATCTCATTGAACCACATTTTACTTACTGACATCAACCGTGTCTCTCGGATTTTCGAAATTCCACTCACAGAATCGGTATAATTAAGTTTTATGAAAAATTCAGTTTTTTAACTACCACTTAGTGGTTTCACTGTTCATCAAAAAATGAAAGTTTCCAGAAAAATACCAAAAATTAGATCTAAGCTATATTTGATATTATGAATTCAAAAATGATGTCTATTTTATCAAATTAAAAACATATAAGTTGCATTAATTAATTTAAAAATCAATTCCTGTCGTCAAAACAAATAGCGTGTTCTTAAGAGATAATAACTATCAAAAGATTGACACTTGTTTATGACTGGTTGAAATGTGAAATTACATCCAATGAAGAACATTGTATTAAATTGTAAAAATGTATTCTAAATATACTTTAAAACCACTTAAATTAATAATTTATCACTAATAATTATTCGATTAAAAAAATTGTTTTTAATTATAATTTAGTAATTTTCACTATTCATCAGAATATGAAAGTTATCCAAAAAGTACCAAAATTTCACCTTAGGCTAAATTCGATACTCCGAATCCAAAAATGAAGTCCATTTTGAGAGCTAAAATTTCTAAAATTTTAAAAGGTGTTTATTTCTATTCATAACAGCTAGTTTTAATAATATTTTAATAGCATATCAATGTTTAGTGAAACTCGGTATTGCGTACTACACACGCTATCGTGGAAGGTCGTGATTCCGTGTAATACAAGGAAAGTCAAGGATGCGTGTTGAGTAAGCTCCTTTTGGTGTAGCGTACAACACAAGACATTAATGAAATTAAAAAGAATATTTTTCATAAAATCTTGGGGTGTTACAATAATCATTCATGGATGGTTAACATGGAGAATGAATCTCATCGCGTCGTGGAGACGGTAGTCCGTATGTACGCATGAGCGATGATATCGTTATCATGATCGTGGAATTGTATTGGAGTGTATGTATACTATTTCATAATCAATATCAATTTACAATAATCATATATAGTTATTATTTACACCATTATACCCATCCATGTAAGGTGGTGGTGGAAAATAGATTACACCACGGCGTGGAGATGGTATTCCGAACGTATGCACGCGCAGTGATTTCGTTTTCCAAATGATGGATAGATGGTGAAATAGGGTTGTTTCATACTTATAATAACATATCTGTATATTATTGATTCTGATGTTATTACTTCATAATGAAACAACCTAAGAAGAGGAAGTGGAAGACGAAATAATGTTGAAAGAATCAGTAACAGACATTACCTCTTCTTTGAAGCGCCTCTTTCAGTCCACCTATTAAGGAACTAAAATTGGTCTTAGAAGAAGACCAGGACCTCTAGGTTGTTGATATGTAAGTGTAGAAGAGAATTTGGCAGGGTTTTGCCAAGTTTGAAGGCTCAATGTAGTATTAGGAAGAGAGGGAGGATGTGCCCTTTTGTAAGGGAGGAGAGGGGCACCTTTGGAATAACAAAAACTATTATTTTATTCTAAAGCCAAATTCGGTTTTAAATAGATCCAAATTGATTTATTTCGAAGATAAGGTGGGGATGGGTCGAAATCCTCTCATCCAATAAAATTTGACAAGTTTAGGTTCCTATTTTAACCTTATCATTTATATTTAACTTTAAGTTAGATAATTTTACCTTTACCGATTCTTTTTGTGTTCTTACACTATAAGTCTAATAAACATAATATAACAAGCCAAACTAACCCCAAGATGTTTATTAGTAATATATATAACCTTATCTAAGTCATTTGGCCGATCCTTAGATTTTTAAAAATAAAATAACAATTAATAATGTAATATTTGTTTTAAAAACTATTTTATGTCAATTTTGACACTATTTAGTAATTGATTTTTGTGAAAATCATAACACAATGATTAGTTCCAAAAAAGATTATTAAATCAATAATAACATGTCATATTAACCTAGAAAATTATTGTAATTCATAAAAATATTCAAATTACATTTATTTGGGTATTTATAACATCAATTATGTCAATATTTTATTAATAAGATAATTACTTTATCATCATTATGTCATAAATAAATTAATTTATATAATGTCTAAAAATTACAAATAAAATACCATTATGTAGGAAATCGTTTTATCTTTCTAATTAATATTTATAGTCTAATATATCTTATGTATAACCCTATATTAAAAATTATTTACTTATGAAACATTGATTTTAACTATTTTAACTCTTCTTTAAATAAATTAATAATAAATGTCTTAATCTAATCCAAGTGGGCCTAAATGGTCATATTTTATTCCTATGGTAGTTTTTGTTCTAATTACACTTATCCAATAGAATTAGGACAGGTGTTAGGGTAATGATAATATCATTTTTACCCTTAATTACCCTATTTACTTTTAACTGTGGTAAAAAAAAGTAAAACGTTACTATTCACCGAAGATTATTATCATCTCATTGAACCACATTTTACTTAATGACATCAACTGTGTCTCTCGGATTTTTGAAATTCCATTAACAGAAGCGTTAAAATTATGTTTTATGTAAATTTGAAAATTCTTCTTGGAGATGGGTAAAAGACGGGGAAAAGTTAAATAAAGTTTTTATATATCTAAAATTATTATAAAATGACTCCAATGAATTAAATTGAACTTATATTGGTATTATGTATCAATTTTTACCTAAAATAAATTTAAATAAAATAAATAATTATTTAAATAAATAGTCGGTTTTTCAATAGTAACCCAGTGTTTTCACTATTCATCAAAAATTGAAAGTTTTCAGAAAAATACCAATATTTCACACTAGGATAATTTCAATATTCTGAATCTAAAAATGATGTCCATTTTGAATGATTAAGTTTACAAAATTTCAAAAATTGGTTATTACAATTCATAACGGCTAGTTTTAATAATATTTAAATAACATATCGTTGTTTCGTGAAACTCTGTATTGCGTACAACACACGCTATCGTTGAAGGTTGCGATTGCGTGTAATGCAATCCAAGATATGGTTGCGTGTTGTGAAAGACTCCATTGTTGTTTCGTTATAACAGAATCCAACCATTTTTCATGTATACATTGAATATATATATATACTCAATGTGGAGTAGAATGACTATTATCAAACGAACTTGAAATTGAGTGTAACACAATTTAAGAATAGTGTTGCGTATACTACAAGATAATACGGTGTTGTGTATAGCACATGATAATATTTTTGTAGCATAAAACACATGACATAAAATAAATTAAAAAGAATAATTATCATAAAATATCAGGTTGTTACATGGGTAATGACATAAATTTTCATAAGGGCATATTTAAAATTTTTAACTGTCCAAAGGATGGTCATTGGGAAATAGAATGTAAAAATGATGGTAAAATTTTATCTAATGAAATTTATAGAAAAAATGATCTGTATAAAACGTAACCAACAATCCAATTTTTGAAATGAATATAATGTTAAAAAAATTCTAACCAGTCCTTAAATGTGAAGGATAATAGTCATGATCAATGAAATCAACCTCTTAATCGCATTGGAAAAGTGAAATCTCATGATATCCATATATATGATGAGGGATATGATAATTAAATCATGAATGGTACACATAATATTAAAATTGAAATTTCTAATAAATTATTTTATTCATTATCTAATTAATATACTATATCTATATAATTTTTTAAGGTTATTGAAGCACATATTCAATAATAATATGTTAAATTATCAATGAAAATACTAATTATATGATGAGAACATCTCAAATATATGATTATAATATTGAATACTTTTATTTTGTTATTCAGTTATTGAAAACATTATTATTCTCCCTGCATTTTATTTTGATGTTACCATGTGAATAGATTAATTTAACTACATAAATCCAAATTCAATTACAGAGGAAGGGAAGTGAATCAAAATAATCATAATGACCCTATAATAATAGATCATTTTATGTGAAAAGAAAATTTTCATTGGACATCACATCTGACGTAAGGGTGTTCTTTTTTATTAAAAGGGGAGTTTATCTCAAATGGTTCACTATAAAATCAAAGTCGATGACATTCGTACTATGTGAGAATTTTTTGATGTCTTATTAGTATAATATTCTTGTTTTCCACAAAATTTTTATTTTGAGTTTTCAATAGATGTATTATATAGTGTTTCAAATATTTTAATGTATATTAAATTAATGGATATAATTGAGTTTATGGAATTAATGAAAAAAATTAATAGAATATTTAAGAGGAATTTATAATTCCACATGAATCACTTATTGGTTAAACAATATATTTAATAAAAAACACATATCAATGAAACACTTCATTTATTATCATAATCATAAAAATATATCAATTAATAATAATCATCATATGTCCCATATTGATGTCACATTTTGATTGTAATGTAAAGCACAAAAAAATCAAATGTTGACCTAGTTTTTTTATATAATTAAATAAGGATCATGAATGGGCTTATATCCCATGATGTAATCTTTAAATGTTATTCAATCACTGAAAATATAGTGATTCCATTTTGTTTTGATAATACCATAATTATCTTACAGTATTTAACGAATAATGTCTTTAGAGAAAACCTTGATTTGTTTAGGGTAGTATTTATTGATGATATTCATATGTATTTAATGAGTATGGACGATATTTAATATCACATTAAGGTTCTACTAAAGTCCCTAAGGATGTATAATATGTATGTAACGTTTAATATATTTTTAATATTGTATATGGAATGATTCAGGATTCAGACACATAATTATATGTGATGGTATATTGATGGATCCACTAAAGATTAATGATAGTGAATGATTTCATAGACTAAATAATGCGATTGTGATCCATAGTTATCATTGTTTTTATGGATATTATTGACTCTTTATAGATAATTTATCACTATTTAATAATTTATTCACCATTGTTACTCGAAAGTGATGAATGTTCCTTTGGATCGATGAATGTGAGAAAAATTAAATGCAAGTGAAGACATGGTTATCCAATTGACATGTTATTACATTCCCCTATAGGCGATACAATTTTTTGATATTTAGTGTTACATGTATGAATATATTGAGATGTTTTCTCATAATGAATGATAACTTGATAACTTATTACTCTAGAGAATTGATGTGTCGTTGTAAATATTTCCCAACTCGTGTTTTTTAGATGGAAATGGTAATTTTTCATTAAATATATGGATGAATTATATTTCTATTTAATTTTGTCAAATATATGATAATCATTAATGGTTATATTATATATTAAAAAAAGTGTTCAATATACACAAAAAATAGGGCTAGAGGTTATTAATGAATATGACTAGACAATACACTACAACAATGGGAAATCGAACAAGGTGGTCGTTAATTTGTGTTGCAATTATCATAAAGAATATCCATGATTAGGATGAAAAATATCCATTATTTATATATGTTATATTAATGAATCCTTAAATAATTAAAGTAGCGGATAAATCATATCTTGCTAATATTAGTGCTCAATCATTAATATGTCTGATAATTAATGAGGTTCATAGGGAATATCTGGAATTACATTATAATTTGAGAAATATTAACTAATTAAAAATATATTATGATGAAATAATAATGTTTTGGAACCATATATATTTGTTTTTTAGTTGAAAAATTTGGCGATGTAGTCGTTGGATGATTCTCTTAGTTTATCATTATTTATTTATCATTGAAGTAAAAAAATTTTGAAGATATCTGAAATATTATTTATGGAAGAAAATTATGAAGTGAGGTGTTACAGATTGTGTTTATAATTTCACAGTATGTTAAAAATTATAATTTTAAGAGATATATGTATAATGATATGTTATAAATGTTACTCATACCAAAATGTAAATGAGAATGCTTCCCCATAGCCATTTTCATTGGACACATACAAAATTTTAGAAGGGAATAATGGTGTTTTAGTTATAATTGATCTCCATAATAATTCATCTCATATTATTGGTATCAGATAATACTTCTCTCAATATCATCATTCTTGGAAAAAGCAATTAATAATATTTTATATCTGATAATATTATCACATTATATTTTATAATAATGTGGTTTGAGGTTTAACTCAATTTTTTTTGTAAATTATTTTGTAGGATCTAGATTTAAAGTAATGGTTCAGTACTAAATATCATTATCACACATAAGATAAGTTGGGGAGGACTATTCAATAATTATAGTATATGTTGAAATATTCTTATATGGATTGCAATGCTAGTTGGGATCAACCCCTTCCACTTGATGAGTTTTTTTACCACAATATCTTTCATTAGATAATTTATATTAATCCTTTTGAATCTGTCGATGGAAAGATGTTTATAATTAAAATATTGTGTGATTATGTTAATAAATGATATATAATTTGAAATGTTCTAAATGATAAAATTATATATAATGTCAGAGCCATTCAATAGTACACCAATGTATCTCATAGTTGAAAAAAAAGATATGATGCTAATAGTTAGAGATTTTTAGAGTTCAATGTTGGTGAGAAGTTGTTTCAATGAATTTTAACATCAAATAATTTTGGGTGACCTAGTGTAATGGAATTATGTTTCGTTGGTTAATTGGTCCCTTAGATATTCTTGATAGAGTATGGATAATGGATTATTCATTAATGATTCCTCATAAATTCACACATTTCCTGATTTATTTCATGTATCTCTACTGAGGAAGTACATACATGATCCTTCACATTTAATAAAATCATATATTATTCCACTAGAAAATGATCTATCATATGAATAAAAAATTATAAAAATATACTACATAGATATTATATTTTACTGAATAAGACTATTCACATGGTTTACAATCTATGGGGGAATCTTAAATTCAATAAAGCTGCCTAGGAACCTGAGGATGTAATGTAATAGATATATAATTATTTTATATCTATGTTAAAGAATTTATAGGATGAAAATAATCATTAGGCGGTATGATTTAAGACTAGTATATATTATGATATTTATACTTCTAAATTAAATTAAATTAAATTTAATTTGATATATTGAAAGACATTAATAAATGTGTATAAATGAACTGTAATATAATATACAATTATAAAAAACAGATTCAATTATAAGATTAGATTATTAATAATAAATTATATAAATTCAATGGTTGAATAATGTGTTAAATATACTAAATGGATATTAATTTATAATAAATAAAAATTTAATCTACTTTTAGTAAAAGATTCGTTTCTATGATGACCCCTTTTTATCTGCACAATATTATTTCATCAAAATAAAAAAAAAATCTATATTAGTGAATGTTTGTAATAAAATTTATATAATATATATATAATAAATTTATTTTAACATTCAACAATTTTTTCTAGTCATTAGGTAAGAATAAATACAATATTATGTTGGAAAAATTATTTTTCATAAAAGCATTTTTTTTCACATTATTTTGTGCTTGTTTTAAAATATTTTTCTACAAATTATTAAACAAGAATCGTGAAAAATGGAATAAAATTTCGAATAATAAAGGATTTCTTAAATAAAACACAATTATTTTGGACAATAATAATAACTACAAAATTTTTTTGGTCAACATAGTTTGGTTAATGTTATTAATATAGATAACAACATTTCGAAAATGATTTAATAATTATCTAACAATTGGTTTTATCATATTTAATGAGTATAATTTATCCATTTTAATCCAAGTGACCAAAATATTTCCCATTTGTTCCATATTTATTTAAATATGACATATTTATTTAATCATAAAAATAATAAATACCATATTATACTCTATTGAGTTTTATATAACTAATTATTTATATAATGATAGTGGAGAAAAATTTCATTGTAAATATTTCTATGACAGATTAATTATTTTTTATTATATTAATTTATTTCCAATTTTTAGTTATTGAATAATTATATTAAATAATTTTGAAATGAAAACAAAATATTTTATCAATTTGTATAAAAAATAAAATATTATAAAAATATTAAACATAATACAATATATATATTTTTAGAAATAATTTTGTAGATACAATTGAAATATCATGGGTGATTTAAAAATTCATATTCAAATAACAACAAATTCATGGTTTCATTATATTCTAAATAAATGATTTCATCTAAAATTGGCAGAATTGATATTTAATTGTAAATTATATTTTATTAAGTGATATAATAATAATAGAATATTTTATATTTTTAAATGATGAGGTAATATGGTAGATAATATAAACCATTGTCCACTATGATAAATTTATTATATTAGGATAATTTTATTTTCAAATTAATATTAAAATCGTAAATAGCCATGTTAATGGAAAATTAAATTACGATGAGTCTTATAAAAAAATTAATATTTATTATTCGACCAAAAACACTATAATTTATTTTATGATTTCCTTTTCATCCAAGACTCATTACAATCAAATTAATGAATATTTGGAAGAATATTATTCAAAAATAATTTATTATATTTTAGTAATTTATAAAATTCAATGAGGGTTACCTCACTCTCCTATAAAAGGACACCACTCTGTTCTCTTCATTACACCACATTAAGCCATATTGATCATCCAAAAATGGAAAATTATACAAAAATATTTCTTATTCATGATATATTGGCGATGGTATCCACAAAATACAATCCTAATGGTCCATAAAAGTTAATCCAAATATTTTCGTTCAAAGGAGAGTTCTTTGGAATAACCTATCACTTTTTTTTTGAATTATTCATCCAATTAATCGAAATATATGAAATTTTTCATATGATAATTAATTAATTTTCCTAAATTCAATGAAATATTTTTATGATTTTTGTCCACCATTATTCAAAATATTTGACCTTAAAATTGGATGTGAATGTATTTCTCAAGTATATATTTGACTAACCATATCCACATAGTGATAAAATTAATTTTGTTATAAACATATTTAATTGATGAGTATTATAATGGTTCTGATGTTTACATATGATATTTATAACATATTTATTCTTATTAAATGCTAAAAATTTATTTATATTATTACTTTCCAATTTCGATGAAATTGATTATGTTGCGCATGTGTACATGTGCACTACAACCTATATGAAGTGATGAGATTCGTTTTTCACTTATACATTACATGGATTATAAGAAGGATTTATTTTATGAATATAAATAATATATACGATATAATAAGGAATTTGGTATTGAAAGTTAATATATACCTCTATTTATTTCCATCCATCAAAAAATGAAAATAGATTTCAAGTGTATGTATATCCCACAATCTCTATAAATAGTGTAATTGATTTTCATATTTCTAAATGTTTTTGTTGTCTATAATTTTTTATATAATTAATATATGTGATATTAATATACTGAAAAAAAAATTCCGGTTATTTTCAAATTATAAATCTATAATTATTGAAACACCAGTACAGAAATTCTAATGAAGAACAATGTAGTTATCACTCTAAAAATTAAGTATTAAATATAATATTTAATCACTATACATTAAAATGTAAAAATTTGATTATTTAATACATTATCAATGATTAAATGAGACATTAATATAATTATAATATGATTAAATTTATTAAATTTGAGTTTAATGTTCTTTTGAAGAACATTGAGCTCATTTTGGGAGTTCTGTGTTGTGATACAATTGTTTTTCATGATTGTTTCTGAATAAGTTTCCAATGATGAGAAAAGATGAAATAACAATAAATAAACTCTTAATTTTTTCATAAAATTTTAATATTTCAATATCGGAGGTGGTCTACTATCATTTTATTATCTTTATGATATCAAGTGATGAAGAAAATGTTTTTATGGGAAAATCATATTTATTTTTCTCTTCTGTCAAAAAGCATTTTTTTTTCATGACCTGGATTCGTAATTTTTTTAAGAATGATTTTAATATTATCCATTTATATTTAAATATATTTTTACAATGATTTAATATTTCATAATAATTAATATTATTCTTGATTGAATTTTTCAAATGAGGTACTTTTTTATTTTATAAATTTTTTGAAGGAAATGTTATTAAACTTATATGACATGGACGAAATTCCCCACCTTCATACGAATTTTACTTTTTTATATTAATTTAAATTTTTATTAATATTATGGAAATTTGTTGATTTTAAATAAGTGATTTCAAATTAAATTTTTCATTTTCCTCATGAAATGTTCCATGTTATCGTTTAGAGAGATTTTTCATCATTGATGACATATGTTATCCATTATTTTCCTTGAATAGTTTTTTTGATAATAATCTTCTTAAGAAACCCATTACATATCCCCGGGTTATAATATGATGAATTTTCGGTGAAACATGATTCTATTTCCTCAGGTTATGCTATGGTAAAATTTTTATGAAACATGATTCATTTTCTTGGTTTATACTATGTTGAATTCTTTATGAACTTATATAACACATCTATATTATAATAATTATCATATGGGTGGGATTTGAATTATATATCCCACCAAATAATTCAGTAATGATAGATTTATACTTACATAGTGAAAACCTGAATAAAGAGTGAACATATATATTAAGGAATTCTGTACATTATGACATTCTTGAGAGTGAACCTTGTCCACATTGCTGGTTTGTGGAGTGAAACCAATACACTAAGATTATCGTAGAAATGAACCTTAACCACAATGAAAATGATTTTTCACTCTTATGTGTATACCAAAAATCCATCTCTTATTCAAATTTTATTCTATCATGGGCTATGTATTTTGATTCTCTTATAATTCATGTTTTATAAAATACTAATATTTGTCCAGTGACAGTATATTATGATCTATGATATGCAGGGTATTGTTTTCAAATGACACAATCAGCTTCTCAGGCCCTTATACTCATATTGTATTAATGTGATGTTTTATATCTCTAGTTTATTTACCATTAGTGTGAATGTGAGCTCAAAATTTCTTATGTTTAATTGCATATGTTACGAAAAATGTAATTATGTATGATATGACTAAGAAGGATTATAGTTATGAAGATATTAGTGGGTGATGATGCAGATGTGTCATGAACAAGTTTCTTATGCTTCACAGTTTCAAATGTTACTATACCTATATTTTTATAGTGTGGATCTTTATGTTATATAATGATTATTGATCTTATAATATGTAATATTTATTTCTGAAACGAATGGCTTCATATAGTGACATATAAGTTGAAGTAGATTATTATGTAGACAAGAGGTGTTGGGGAAATGATATATACATGTTGATGTATACAGAATGATACAGAGATGAGTTTACTCTAGGAATTTGGTCCATGTAATGGACTT
The DNA here is from genome assembly GCA_963277665.1 of Viscum album. Classification (NCBI taxonomy): domain Eukaryota; kingdom Viridiplantae; phylum Streptophyta; class Magnoliopsida; order Santalales; family Viscaceae; genus Viscum; species Viscum album. The sequence goes on along the minus strand of OY728147.1, from coordinate 557,580,418 downwards.
CATTCTAACAATTCATTCCGATCACACTTTATATAAAAAATGACTAGTTCGATGAATTCTCCTTTGTGCGGATATAACATATCATTTAAGCTAGTGACAATGTGTTTACTTGTATTTTATCGGAAGGAACCTATCAATTATTATAATAAAACACAAGAAATTTACTATATAATTAACAATTAAATTACTGATCAAGGGTATAATATATAATTAGTTATTATAATTTATAATTTATAATTTATTTAATGATGATAATTAAAAATATAATCAATTGTTTATTTATTTGGAAATATAAATAATAATAAATAATAAAATAAATGGTCATGATTAATAACCTAATTAATAAATATAATTAATAATATAAATAAAAACTATTTAATAAAATAAATAAAAAATTATTTCTATCAAAATTATTTCATAAATAATTAATATAATAAATAATATAATTCATAAATATTTTAATATTATTAATTATTTATTATAATTATTATTTATTTATTTTCAATAATTATGTTGAATATATTACTTATCGTAATTACATTTATCATTATTTTTGGAATTTTAATATATTAATGAATTAATTACTTATTAAATTAAATATAATTTAATAATCAAATTAATTATTTCATTACTTGTTAATTATTATTATTATATTATTTTAATGTAATTAAATTAGTTTTTTATTTTTTAAGATTAATATTATTTTTAACTACTTATTATTAAAGAAAAACATTTATTATTTTAATATTGGTAGAAGTGGAACATGAATCCCAAATTCAAAAGCATTATAGCATGTCAAATACCAAACCATTATTATATTGATTTTTTAAAGTGTTATTTTAGATATATTTTTTGATTATGTTATTACAATTATATCAATATAATATAAAAATATTTTAAATATTTTTTATAATTTAGTTTGTCACCATGTGTGAACAATGTACAAGCAAGCAATGGTCCATTTTGGTAACTATTAATAACCTATCCAATTTTAGTATAACATGAGAAAAAAATTTACAATTTTTATTCTTGAAATAAAATATATGTTATTTGGTACAAAGAATTATGAAGTATATATTTTTTGAAATAAATTATCATTGTTAATATTGTTAACAAAATATCTACATTTTATGTTTAGTTAAAAAATTGTGTTTATATTTTTTTTAAAACTAAAATCTCTTAATGTTGATATTATGGATTTTTGAATTATTAGTAGTAAATTATTTAAAACTATGAAAAAATCATAATTTTTATTATAAAATCATTTTTGGGGTCATGAAAATGATGGAAAACACACAAAGTGAAAAAACTAATAATTTCCAAAATTTAAATATCTTTTTCACTTTTTTTGACCTACTAAATCTGTCCTTTAATGATCTCGATTTATAGTTAGAGAAAATTTCCCATTATAATAATTATATATAATTATATTAAAATAACGAATGCGGTTAAAAATGAAATAAGACAAAAAATAATTCAACGAAATTCAATCATAAAGCGATCATGTTATTGTGAACCCTAATAGGATAATGTACTCTTATATGAATGTGATAATAATGTCAATGTATATTGTGTTTCAAAATGTTCATAGGTTAATGAAAAATCACTCATAATGATCAATTTGGATTTATAAATCATTTCCCTTCAGTTTATATTGTATGTATAATGAAACATTACACGACCAAGTATAATGTTTATATAATGAATTCAATATGTTCCACCAAGGTCGTGAATGGTTTGAGGAGGAAAAATCATGTCCAAACATAACAAATAAAATCTAGATTTATTTTACATTATAAAAATATTACATTTGTTTGTGGCTGAATAATTACAAATTAAAATTTAATAACCATTTCCCAGTAGATCTGGTCTATTAAAGAATTTTTATATAAGATTAATTAATGACACTAATATATAGCTAACTAAATCCTTCCTCCTTAGTCATCTTTTGGCCACGTGAATCTTTCAATGATTGGGATATACTACATTCTATAATTGAGTTTATAAATCCATTATATTGAATGAAAATGAGAAATGATAGTGAAATAGACTTTTGAATGGAATTTTTTATATGATTAATATTTTACATTAATTTCATCAAACATTCCCACTAGAACCACTAATCGGCCGACTATGAATGGAACAGAGTACCTATAATAACCCGTCTAATATTCTACTAGTTGATGTATGTCATTGAGTGTATATATCACTTATACTGAGAGAAATTATGCTTACAATCAGGAGAATTATAATGATAACTAGTAACCAAAAAATACCCACATGTATAGATATATATATATAATAATCCACAATCTCATAATAATGAATTCAATTTCATGAAATATTAAGAATACATGACATCCAAATAAATACTAGGAATGAAAATCTTATGGAATAATCAACAATTCCAAAATGATTACAATTCCATGAACTAGAAAAATCCATCCCAATAACTAACTCAATCCTTCATACTTTTAAAAATATAGTATAATAGATATGTTTGAGATTATAAGTATACCCCACAAGCTACTCTCCATAACTTATGATGAAATTATTTATGAATCATAGTTAAGTATCAATGAATAAAAAATAAACTTCTAACCTATCCTAAGGATATTTAAAACTTAAACAATATATGGGCCTATAACTAAATAATTACAATTGTAAAAGTATAATAACCAGAAATTTTCTATTTGAAGTCACTCAACACATGAATCCCCACTGGTCTACCATCCCAAGTCCCAATGACTTACACCGTTGTGATCTCCTCGCTTCTAAATTTATTTTTCACAACCCCATACTACATGACAACAAAATATACATGAACACAACATCATTCCACATACCAAAGGTTTCTGGTACAATGAAATTTATGTTCCCCATTCATTATAATGTAATTTTTTCTTATTATATGGATTTCCATTTAGAATTCAGTAAATATAAATCCTAGAATCCAAGAAATAGTAACATCACATATAATTTATAATTAGTTAATATAAAGAAATAATTATTTTTCATTAAATTTCATTATTCTTTAATGAATCATATTATTTATTCAACAATTATTGTCATTACATCAAAGGATTCAGGGTTAGAATCACTCTACTAATAAACTATATGTGAAAAATATATCCAAACAACATCATAGAAATCATCAAGGTCAACTACAGCAGATTAACATTCTTGTGTTGATTCAATTATCATCAAAATAATCAACTTAAGGTGGAATGATTCCATTTGATATCTCAATAATTGAGAATGTGGTGGATGAGGATCACTTTCAATTCTTGCGTGCATTCTAGGAGGGGATCTAACTACTAATTGAAAGGAGTAATATATATAGTTTATTATAATTAGAAAATAATAGTTCTAAAAATTATATCATTACGTCATTATAGTGCTTGGGTTGGAGAAAATTAATCATACATGGCCCTTTTGATTCTCTTAATTTTATATAAACCCCATGTACAAATAATAATAATATTATCAATATTTAAAATATATGTTATGAACCCACATGTGAATAAAATAATATTCATTTAAATAATATATGTTTTAAAATTTTCACTAATGTATCAACACATGAAAATGATGTTTTTTTATTTTTTAAACAAATAATTTTTTTTTATTAAAAAAAATTAATATAATTTAATTACTTAAAAATAAAAACATAATTAAAATATTCAGTAAATAAATAATAATTATTTATTAATAATTTAACTCACATATATATATTATCTCGAATAACTAGTGACTAGATATTTTAGTTCAAGAATACTTGAATTGTTATAAAATCATGTATGGGAATAAATTTTATTTCATGATGATAAATTCATATATAATTTATCTAATGTTCTAGATACGCGTAATTTGTGACCCTCTATTTCCACTTATTAGTGTCACTTGGAAGATCAATCTACTCTTATATTCAAATATTTAACAATATGGTGTGGGTCCCCAAGAAATTAATATAGTAATAAAATGCAGAATAATAACAATTCACATTATGTATTATAATCCTTTTATATTGATATCTCAAATCTATCACGTCGTAAATTGGTTTTATCAACATATATGTTTGATGTCTCATTCATCGTTCTTGGTTAAATGAACAAGTCAATTGAATGTTATGACTATGTACTGAATTAGGCCATTCAATTCCCATATAAGGTATATGGATATCGACATTAGTTTAATAATATTTTAGAGTAATCATTTTTTCTTTTTATTATTATTTATATATGAAACATTATTCCCCAAACATATCATACCATGTCATGAGAATATTTCATCATGGTTTTCGTCAATACATTAATTCATGCGCCTCATTATATATATTATTAATATAATAATTAATCTTAAAATAACATCACATATATATGAAAATATTGTTGGGGAGAATCCCGAATCAGGGCCAAAAATTTCTTGCCAAAAAAATTAATGAGAAACTCGTCGAAATATGGAAGATATATGAGCAGAAAAAATAAATCAACACACAAATTTTTTTAACGTGGAAAAACCCTCCCATGGGGAGGATTAAAAAACCCCAGGGAAATTCCCAAAATATAAACTATGAATCAGTGAATACAAGAATCCAAGTAATTCCCGAACTTGAATTACAAATAAGAGAGCGGAGAAAACCTACATGAAAACCACACCCTAATACACCTCTTCCAACTATCTCATAAACATACCGCTAATACCATGTACCAGAAGATCAATCTATGACCATATGTCACCCTTCTGTCAACAAAACTTCACTACCTCAGATATCTTCACCCGAACATGCGTCAACCTCACACCAGCTTGCGACACCCAAATGATCTCACCATCATGATGTACCACTGATCTCCAATCGGGACATGCCACCTGATCGTCGCTATCAGGAAGACTTTTGATACGTGGTCATGATCATCAATTCCGTAGTCGCAGCTCCGCACCTGTCAAACACTGACGCACCACACATGTTACCACCGACACGGTAGCCCCCTTCTTTCTCCTGGTGGACTACATCTTGAACACCCTGCCAAGAACATCGCCACACATCCAAGATAATTGTGTCTTCGTCATCGTGCCACACGGGCCACCACAAATGCAGAAACCCCTTCCTGGGTCTCCCTTGCTAGGTACATCTTTCTGCCACACCCTTCTCTTTTCACTTTAAAATATGTTTCTACATCCACATTATATAGACACCAAGTCAATAATAATCAAATAATGCAGTCTACATCCATTATTCCATCCATTAATATTCAGAAATAAATATCCATTAATGTTGGGAGAAAATCTTCAATTAATGGTGATATAAATCTCCCCATTAATAATTTTCATCTCTCATCAATACATGTGATGAATCCCTCCATTAATAATTTTCATCTCTCGTCAATAAATGTGACGAATATCAACAAATATGAGTATCAAACGACATATTTATATGTGGATTTAAACTTGAGTAATATTTTATCATAGCCTCCTTTCATGGATATTTACATAAATAAACATAATGAAAATGATTCTAAATGTCATAGGAGAACCCTACCCTTCATAGATAGTACATTCTATGTACCATAAAATTATTTCATCCAACTATAATACATGTATTTAAAAAATCTATCATATAACATAATGATTCTCATCACGGTGAGGAACATCCAAGACCTTTCGGTGTGATAATTATTATTAAAACATTTTTTATCGATTTTATATAGAGTAATGATCAATATGTGATAAAATATAAATTAATATTCATAGCCATGGATATTCAAGTAATATTGTTATCAATATAGACCGATCTAGGACATAAAATAAAATAGTATCCTTATTTCATTTTGAGTTAAATATTTAATGCCTAAATTTTAATAAATACATGTAAACAATATTTTTCTAAAATGTGTCTATCTATTTTCTCTTGCTAAACTAATCTTGGTTTTTTCATCATTATATGTTCTTATCTCAATGAGAAAATACCTCATGAGATGATATCATTAAGTATATTCATGTTGTTATTTTTGATCCATGATATCATGGATAATAATAGAGTAAAAAGTCATCATGATGTCACAAAATGTTACTATTTCTGAACAACACCAAAATCTATAACAACTCCTTGATAAAATTTCATCTTATACACCATACGGCCTCACAACATCCTGGATCGAATGAAGATATGATAATTAATTATTATTATATTATTTACTATATTGAGATAACTTCTACTTTTTTTGATTCTATCAATTCAATATAAAGAATATTAGTTTTATATCCGTATAAGAATTGTATGACTACTTCTCCATATACAAGGAACTTATCCAGTTGTTATATCTTACTAACTATTGATTAGTTATGACTACGAGCTTATGTAGTTCTCCTATACATATTCGAAATTTTTATATTTTTCATTTTGTGTGTGAATTATTATACCTATGTACATATCATGACATGTGATATATATTCCTAATGTACACTTAGGTATTTATAATTTTTCCATAAAATAGCTCATGTTCATCCTCTAACGTATCACTCATACATCCTTGGATCCTCGATGAGCATGCCTCATCTAAATTTATTAACAGTAGGAATTATATGAATAAATGATAATCATTATCTGTAGTTATTTAATGATAAATAATATTTAAATATAAATAGAATCCACCAAAATTCTATCCTTAACCATCCAAACATTAGACATCCACCAAAAAATGATATGTATAATAAACATGAAAATTAAATCAAAATTCAATAGACATAAACGATGAAAATTGAATCCATTAGATAAACTGCTAATACCTACAACAAAAATCCCATTTATCCAATAAATACTCTAATGTAATAATTCATCTACTAATAACCATAACTGAAATAATAAAAAAAACTATTTTGTTGAAACTATAAAAAATCTAAGAACCAACACTAACATAACTAATATTTTATCTCATGTGACCATAGGTTATTATCCATTCATACATGCGTACCACAATGATAATAAATTCCAAAACCTTAAAATTTTCACTCACATAAACAACACTAAGGGGTATGAGTTTTACATGTGCTCGACCGCCAAAAAATTATTCACTAAAATGTTCATGATTTTTTTTACAATAATAAACTACACATGAAGGTTTGGAAATAAATATCTAAACTATGAATTTATATTAAAAAAATACATGTATCACATTATAAAAAATTATAAATTCCACATATTTCTTTTAAATGAATAAAATCACGTATAAAACACCTCCCCAAACTATGCCAAATTTCACTAAGAAATCACATTTGCAAACCACTATCCAAAAACATTTAATGATTTATATGAATCATTTCAATAATAAAAATAGTTTTTATTACAATTGGACACATCGTAATTAAAAAATAATAAAATATGTTTATTATGGATTAAAGAACATGTGAGTAGTACGAACAACAAAACATTTGAAAATGAAAAATACATTGTAATTGTAGAGTGAGAGTAATCCATACAATAAAAAATATAAAGAATGAATCATGTGATGAATATTGGTCACATAAGGTTAATGAAACCCTATACCATCATATCATCTCATGATTTAGTTTTCCATAGTACAGTCATTCACTAAATACTAGGAAGAACATTATATTAACCCCATGTGGTTATGTCACCTATATTGAACATTATATCCAACAAATCATTAAGAATTGAATTATTGGACCCATGGTGTGATTATTACAATACATGAAAAAAATAAGTAATCCAAGTATAACTATTTTATTAGTGTGGAGTAATGAAATGTGATTCTTAATCATGTATACCCTTTATAGATACACCAATTCCCTAGTGAAATCCCCATTTAAAAGACACCACATTAGTCTCAAAATATATTCCATATAACAAAATCAAACAAAAAAATAAACAAAAAAATTTCAACTATTGGGAAACACATAAAACCATACGAAGAAAAATAAAAACAAAAAATGTAATCATTGAACAAATATCAAACCCAAATCCATGGGTTTTTTGGAATGCATTTCAATAATATAGAAGACAATTTACTCAATGATCCAACCTTCCCTTCAAGCCATTATCTAGAGTACACGAATATTTAATTTTTTTAAAACCATATCCAGTCATAAAAATTAATTTTGAAAACATACCCTTTTAACATTTACAAATGTAAAATTACACCAACCCACCCATAAATGTATTTTAATGTATATATTCACATATTCTGATGTTAATATGTGAAAATGCCTATATATATACATTTGAATATGTGTATAATAACCAATTTTGTGAAGAGATACGTGATTCATGTATTATAATACAATGAAATATTAATGGAACCTGATTACTAATAACAATTATAAAATGGGTAAACACTAATTAATAAATCCCACAAAAAAATGTTTCACACGATTAAATTCCATAAAAACCTCGAATAATATTGAAACACCCAATTATTTTTTTAAATGGTGATTAATATTTTATCACCAAAAAATATAATCTTCATAAATTTGGTTAGTTTATTTCAGAGATAATTCTAAAAATATGTTCATATAAAATGGATACCATAAGAAAAAATAACTTCTAAATTCAATTTTACCCTGAATGCATTTATAATTATTAAAAAATAATGTAAAATTTCGATGAATATTTGGTATATTAGAGAAAACCAAAAGATTGAAAAAAAAACATTTGGAAAGTGAAAATTATTTATATCCATCACGGAATGAATGAAATACTACATGAGAAAATATAATACATCTGATAAACTATATATGAAATTATTTAGAACCCAAACCCAAACTAGTGTTTGAATAAATTCCAAAAAAAATTAATGTGGGATAATATAACCCCATAGAAAATGATATAAATGGGATGGAGGAGTGAATCGTCTTTTTCTTATAATAATTTCTACATCAAGTCAAATGAATAACCACTAATGGGAGGAGTCTAGAGGAGGGTGTATGTGTGCCAAGGGGTGGTACCTTTGACTGACATGAAAAGGGGAAAGGGGTGAGGGGTTATTTATTATTTAGAGAAATAATATTAGTGGTATTATAGGTCATTTTCAATTTTTTAAATCTATATTTCACTATAGTGTGGTTCATTTATACTATGATGTGGAGGACCTCGATCAAACTAGGCCAAATTGGGTACTAAGATTCCCATGATTAGGTTCCCACCAATATGTTTTGGATATATTAAAACCCAATAATAAATGGCATGTTCCAAATTATTGGGATCTTTAAAGATTATTTAGAAAAGGCCCTACCAAGTAAATTATGGTGCATGAGAGGCTGTGGTGTGCCTCTAAGATCTATCAAATCTATCAATTCCACATGAAACACATTTTCTTCCACATTCCACCCCCTAAAACCCATGAAACATGAAAAGTGAAAATACAAACCAATTGTGAAATGAAATTACTAGGTAATATGGGGACAAGGTGTTATAAGAAACCCCAACATACAACATTATGCCCCAGAATTCTATTAAACTTTGGGAGGAGAATACTCAATGATGAACTCCAATGGGAAATATGGATAAGTTACAATAGAATATCTAAGGTAAAAAATATAAAATTTAACCCAATATAAAATATGCTTAACTGAAAACCAATGAACTACTAAATAATCAAGGAAAACTAACACTCAACTGCAAATGGAGAAATATGTAAATGGGGACCCATAGTCCCTCTTACCACAATTTTATGAAATTAAATAATATGGTGGTTTATGAAGGATTAAATTAATCCCAAAATATTTCCATTAAAAAACATGACCCCTCAATCCAAAAGTTCAACCCAGTAATCCTTTAAACTTCACCCCCAAAATCACAGGTAAACCCATTGAATATCAAAGCAGAACAACATAGTATAACAAAAAAATGAACCAGATACATGAAACGAAACATTTATATAGATTTTAATGGAATAAAAAATAACTAAAATGAAATTTTGACCCACTAATTATGGATATAAAATAATTTTGGATGGTAAAAATTTGAAAAAACATCATTTTAATATGCATTAACTATGAAAAACAGTGAAGGAGTAATAATCCTTAAACATTCATCATTAAAAACATGAATTTTATTTTTGGATCAACATTAAAAAGTTGTAACATATATCCCCATACATATGGTATCCCTCACAGTAGTCCAACCAAATCATACCCACAATACTTGGTAAAATAACACAATTTTTTAAACATGTATCCACATACCCGAGGCACTCACAATGTCTTCCCTCATCCTCAATCAACCGAAATCACACATTATCTTCCATAAGAACACATAAAATTCCGAAGGATATATCCACTTTTATGAGACATATGATAACATTAAAAAATATAATACCATATAATACAATTGAGAAAACACCAATGGAGATACACATGAAAAGGATTACCTTGGAAAATATATCAAACATACTCAAAAATAGATGATCACCCAATCTTGACAATGCTCGAAAATACTTTTCGGAGAATACATGAAATAAAATAAGGGAAAAAAGACACCACACAACCATATATACAAATAAATAATAACCTTAATGAAAAATCAACTCTCAATTCAATGTATCTAATTTTAAAAAACAAATAATGAACACTATCAAGACTAACCATAAAATTAATTACATAAACATTTGCTCTATTAAAAAAATAAAAACATTACATACTTATGTTTTAAATGATTAAATATTCATCCAATACAACCCCATTATTAACATTTATACCTCGACCGTTGATGATGTTTTTAAATCATAATAATCAAGATCCATTTTTTAATATTTTTATAAAATAATATTTATGAGATGAAAATAAACTTATTTTTATGGAAATTTCTTTTCCAACATTACAGTCCAACATAATCAATCCAATAATACATATACCGATATGAAAATACATTTTTTCATATTTACATACAAACATCACCATTTTAAATCAAACATTCTTTTGTAATCATTTTATAATCCATTAAAAATGATCAACTCTATTTTTAAAACCATTAATATATAATCAAAAACAATTCACACTATTATAAAATCCTATTATTGATCGTTAACCAATCCCTGATTAATCAACATCAGAAAACGTGAGGTCAAACCAAATAGGACTATTTATCATACCAGAATTTGATGCAAGGCTTGGTGGATGATGTGTCAGTCACACAACCATCAATGGCAGTGACATAAAAACATCTGTGTGGGATCTATATGGGAAATAATTCAATGAATCTCACTATATACCACTAAATAATATAACAATTCATCAAAAAACACAATAAATCCATCTAGAATTTTTTTCAATATCAATATAATTTCAAACACCATCCACAGAAAACGCAACATTCCAAAATCGTGAAACATGAATCCAATCCCATCATTAAATTGTGAATTGTGGTTTAGATTATATAAGAGCTCACATTAGACATTCCACTCCTACCTCCATTTCCTGATATTCAAAATAATATAAAAAAGATAGGAAAATAACAATGTCCACTTTGAAACATAAGTCCCCATAATACCATGTTTTCAAGAAATAGTATATGGTCATCCTTCCACTGGACACACTATTATTATTTATATATACATGAGGGGTTAACACATCCCATCTTGGTTGGGTAAATGTTTTATATGAATCAAATGAATTTTTTGGATATGGTGTTCACTAGATAAAAAATCTTTAAATATTATAATTTCACTAAAATTCTGGGATGATCCATTTAAAAGTAATAACTGCATGAAAAACACAAATTTGTAAACTAAAAAATCGTAATAATAAATAAATAAAATACACTAAATGAAAATAAATCCATCATCTCACCCTATAACACCTAAAATAAACAACCCCCAACCACATTATATTTTAGATAGATGTGTTTAATTATATTAGAAATTTATCCAAATTATTATATGAAATTTCGACACTCTAAAAATTTATATAATGTTTTTTCATTGAAAAATAGGAAACAATTATAAATTGGGAGCGTTAGAAAAATGAAATCATCATCACTCACCCCTTTGTTTTCACGACCTCCTACAAGTGACTCAACATCACAAAACAATTTTGTTATAATATATTTCATTACGCATTTATTTTTATGAAATAGGACTATATTGTAATGAATTTATAGGAAATGTTAATGTTTCTAGGTATAGAATAATGCAAAATAGTTATGTATCACACTCTAACCATATATTATTCAATTTCATTTGACATTACATGTAAACTGCTTTTATCGACCCTTGAATTTTGACATCAAATGAATTAAAAAAACTAAAGTGATATAATTTATGTATGTAGATTATCCATTATGATTTCAATACAAATCTCTATATCTTATATTTATGTTATATCCTTTGGAGAATCCTTAAAAATTTAATTTATTCTAATACAAAATTTATGATTCTGAAAATAGCTCAAAAATTTCGTAATGGGGAGGGATGTTACCTACAACATTTAGGAACATCGTCACTAAGAATTCATAAATATTTTTTTACAGAAACCATTTTTAATTGATATGGATGTTTTCACATCAATGATGACCTTATCAATGTATGACTGAATTTTGAAAACTGTATGATCATGGATTATCTTATTTTTTATACCCTAAAGGACACATCCAATTTCTGCACATTCCGCCTTGAAACTATTCATAAGTAGTCATGAAAAATAGTGGTTTATGTAGGAATTGATATGGTCTACTATGTAATAACTATATAGACATTGAATTCAGTTTTAGAAAATAAACCACATATTCCAGTTTTGAAATACTACTAAAAATATTATTTTTCTAATTTATAATAAAAATCAACATCACATTATCAATATTTGTAGATTCTATTTTCATATTCTATTAAAAAAAATAATCACTGACAATACATATCATCTTTTTATGTTTCTGTAAATAAATACCCTGCTTTTAAAATAACATTAAAAAACACATTTAAAAATTTTATTTTCCATGATATTTTTTTTACAATTTAAATAGGAAGACATAAACAAAAAATTGTGATAACAACTGGAAACACCTTAATGGGAGAAAAATAAATTAAAAGTAATTTATTCTAAAAATTTATCATATAGAAGGAATTATACAAATTGTAATCAAGGGTAGTATAATTTAATGATATAGTGAGAGGAAACCCTTCCATGAATATTATAGATAACAATCATAAAAAACCCAAAATCTATATAAATTAATTAAAATATTAACCCCTCATAATAAATCATGATATAATTGATGAAATATAATTCATGAGCTAATAGATATTAGAATAAATTCTTTTTAATAGTGAGGTGGTTCATTGGATCAATTAAAATACATCAAACAATCCACTAATGATAAAATTAATTATCATAACTGTTTGGTGATTACAATCTATGAAACCATGACCTTTATGCATCTAGATTTATTTTCTATGTGTGGTTTAATCAAAAGTTATACATATTAAAATATTCCCTTATTACATTCCAAATTTCCCATGAGCCATTCCCATTTTAAACATACCATATTCCACTCGAAATTCATTCTACATAGCACCTTCAAACAATCCATAAAATAATTTAACCTTTATAACAAAAGGAAAATAATTTTAACCATCATAATACATATAATAAACTATAAATTCAATCATAAAACACATATCCAATAAAAATCCATTCTGATTTTGGTTAGGCTATCATGTATTTAAAATACCTTTTACTCGAAGTGCCAATTGGTACACTAAATTATATAATATATAACACAAAAATATGAAATGTTAGTTTAAAACAGAATCCAAAAATAAAAATTAAACATTAGAACATACCATTTAACATTATATGTATATGAAATTAAATATATATTATCACCTTTCCATTCACATAACACATATTATTATGTTAATATGAGAATAATACTATATATTTAAATACACATGAAAATGTGTATAAATTCTAAATAGGACAAGTGACACACAAAATCAATAACTATAGAATATCATAATAACATGACCTATGAAATTAAAAAAAAATTATCCAAAAAGTGTCCCATTGTTAATTTATCATGTAAGCTTGTTTAATACCCAATTAAATTTCACTAAATAACGTAAAATGTTTTAATACAAGCAATACCTTTTTAAATTCATCAAAATTACTTTTTAGTTAAAAATATATTTCATTATTTATGTGATGACATAAATCTAGTCTCAAACAACATAATTCTAATATGAAATCAATGGAAAACTCTTGAAAACATAATGAAAAATCATTTTCTCGTCTCAATTGAACCCAAAAATAATTAATAATTTAAAATAAATATATTTTAAATGATAGACTACGTGATAAAAATAATGGAAAAAGAAAATCACATAAGCCTCAACATAGAAAAATTAAAAATGAAATGGATATTTCAATGACATCAATATCCTAATAGTCTAGCAGAAATGTCTATAATAATGACACAACAATGAGGGGGCATAGTGCACCTCTAAGCTCTCTAGGATCCTTCTATACAACTCAAATCCACTTTGTGATGACTCTAGACCCCAAAATTCATCGAAACATAGAAAATAAAAATAAATACCAATATTTAAATGAAATTACATGGGAAAAAATATTCATTAATTAAATTTCTATTCATAATAAAAATTACATGTGAAACTTTAAACTATATAGTTAAAATATTCCTTCTTGTATTCCACAATATAATGAAAAACGTATACTATGACATAGACTAAGAAATGCCTTATGATAATATTTTATATTATATTCTCACGATCATAGATTAATACATATGTCATTTCATTTAAACTAACCTTAATATTAATTAACGGAAAAGTAATGACTAGTTTTCCATTTGTTTCAAATACATCTATGTTTGAAAACAGTAGTACTCCCACAAACCTCTTATAGACACCAAGAAATATATCATTTCAATTAATTTTTCTATGGCCATTATAAATTCTTTACCCATAAATTTATTCTTAAACAATCACTCCATATTGGAATTATTTGATGCTTCCAACATTATGGTAATGTCAAATAGAAATGTTCTATAATACCACTTCCAACGGAGGGGGACTTCAATTCCAATGCCTAATGTAATGATCCTAATATGTATGAAATGTATAATTCAATTATATTTAAGGGTGATTGAATCATATTATTGATATATGTGTATTGTTAACTCACTTTTGACATCAATGTATATATATTTTGGAATAATCTTCAATAGATATATATTAAACACTAAAATACATAATAAATATTATTACATGTAATCAATTCTTCATACCATTTGAACAAGTAAATCAAATATAATTTAAAATTACATATCCATATAATATTTAATATTATTTTGGAATAATAACTTATACCATGTTGTGAAAATAAAACCAGCGGTATGGTATTATCATTATAACACAATATTTATCCAGATATATTAATTTCACTATCACTTATGGAATATAATATTATTATAATATAATGTGAAACTAGATACAATATTATATTGAAGACTTTTTTTATATGAGTATATCATATGATATTTAGACCCCTCATTGAAATATAATTTTTTTCCCCCAATATATTAGTCCATCATTATATTAAAACTAATGATATTAATTTAGATGCACAATCTGTTATTTGTGATACACATTATTTGAATTATGTATCTCTACTAGTGGGTCTCATCAAACAGATGAGGTATTTTCCTAATTGAAATATGTCATATAATAAATTATTCGACATTCATGAGTCCCAATAGTTATAATATATTTATTCATAACACTCATATTTAAAAACATATCTGGAATGAAATCATTGAAGAAAACAATGCATCTACAAGACACTTCCTCTATATAAAATATCTTTATGATGTGGTTAATTATATTTGAGTTCAGTAAAACCATCTCTCTAAATTTAATTATAGATGAATATATGGTTAAAATGAACTCTAACATACCATCCAAATTTATTTTACATCATTTTCCAAGACCATTATTTACTTCAATTAGTATTTTTTAAAATTACTAATGGAATATAATTTAGTATATTATTTTACCACTACTTTATCCTAATAATAGTTTAAAATATCTTTATTAACTATAAAAATATGCCTTTTTAATTCTAAGTGTATTTTCCATTGTCTAAAACATAAGTACATTACATTCCTATGATCAAGTCCTCCAAAAATTCTAAACAACATTGTTGGTATATACATGAAACCATATTGTTTTTATTATATAAGATATTTCATTCCAAAATAGTGTATTAGTTTTATAATTAAATACTTAATTTATTTCCAATGTATGATATTATTTATTCATATTATATTGATTTATAATTAATTACAGTTTACAATAATACTAATAATTTCATAACCAAATTTGCAGTTATCTTCAACGAAACACTATAATAAATATTTGGTATTAAATAAAAAAACAATAATTCAACTCCAATAAATCTTTTGGGGAAATATCATGTATTTATCATTAATGAAAATTTAATTAATCATTATAAAAACATAAATGAAAAACATACATACAATGTAGAAATTTTCTCAGTGATGAAATTGAAATAACCAATTCTAAATTATTAGGATAACATATTATACTTCATGTAATATTTTTGTGGGATTAAACCCATAGATATAAGGATATCTCATTCCATTATACTATGAGAACATATATTAGTTAATTTTTTTAATAATATTGAAATGTAATGCATAATAATGATGTAAAATTGAATTATTTTATAATATTTTTAATATATTCATGATGTTGATGAAAATGATTTTATATTCTTTAATTCATTGTATGTTTTTTTCTAATGAAAATTATATTGGCATGGGAGGTAAATAACAATTTTTATACATCGAACAAGGATTATTATACATGGATGTTACATATTATTTTGTCAATATTTGATATATTACGCAAACATATTTATAGTCACTCTAATATTTTAGTTTCCTAGGAATCATGGAACACAATCTCCTAATATGGTGAATTGGACTCATTGATTTTCATAAATATCATAAAATTTTTATTTCCTCATAAACATACCCTATATAAAATACATCATGATAACATTTGGAAATGAATCATAAGAAATAGAATGATTAGATTATAATTAATGATTTACACAAGAGTTATAAATTTACTATAATATGAAATCATATTATATTCATAATGGTATGTGAAAATGACATAACACACAGTGATCATACCCACTCTATGACAGATCGTAATCATGAGTCCTGGTATAATGATTGAATGTTCCTAAGACCAGAATCTATAGAGAATCAAAAAAAATTAAGAATGAAAGTATAATATTATCATAAAACAAAATTTTTTTTCAAACACAAAAATATAGAAAATATTATGGCAATGTATCCCACCAAGACATTCATAACTTGTTAGTCATTGGCTAACGGCCCATCTAGGTTCATGTGAATAGGATTACCACCCATGCACCATTAATTAAATTCTTGGTATGGCCACACATATACCCATTCTCCAAGAACATGGGATGACCACCCATGAACTCTATTAGTTTATTGGAAATTTTTCATTTCCTAATGAATTAGAGGGAAATATTTTTTCCACATGTCTCATAATGAATAACATTATCTATGAGTTCTGGAATATCATATAACAATCAAAATAACATATATCATGAAATGTAATTTTTTAATAACCCGAAAATAATATCATAACCATTATAATAGGGACCAATTTAAAATACATTTCATAATATAATAAACCATTAAAAGAATAGGGTTTCATAATCATTTCATCATGGTATAACCCCAGAAGAGATAATGGTTACATAAACATCATGACATCAGGACATAAACCATAAATATATAAAATAAGAATGTTATCCATGTATCGTATCGCCATTAAAGGATTGGTAACATTAATGTAGGAAATATTATATAGAAAACTATTGTCATCATATAAATCATTTCATAATGAAACAATCCCATACACTATTAAGAAATCATTTTGAAATAGAAAATATTTTGAAAATATTTTCCAACGAAAATATTGTTCCAGAATTACAAATAATGATTTTAATAAAATTTAAATCCAATTTTAAATCATAAATATATTTATAAAAAGTTTCCCTTGATAATTATTTTAAACTATATTTTAAAAATAATATTTATAATAATTTTTTTGATTCCATTTATTCGGTTGAAGACTGATTGTTCACTACTAATTAAGATAATGTTGTATTTTATTATTAAAAATTTAAATTACCATAAGTAAAAAATGGTGTAAAATAGAAAAATATTTTAATATATAATCCATAACCTATCTAATTTAAATCAAAGATAATTTTAAAGATGTAGATCAGGATATTAAACCATTAAATAAAATATCATGAACAATCCCGATAAATGATGAAATTATACCATATAATATATAGACCATTAGTTATATTAATTCATAACCCCAATGAAGTGATAACATAAAAAATACATAAAATATCTTTAGGATTAATCAATTCATGATTTTACGTTTCCAATGTGCTCTACATACATTAATTTCAATAATATATATTTCTAACAAAACGTACATATCAAGTAATGAATATTTATAAAAAAATGCATTATGAATTTCTTATATTCCTAACTAAAAACACAATTAAATAGGGATATTGGAACTGATATGTAAATACATGATATTTTTTTCATAATAAACAAATTATAAATTCATGGTTATTATATTAATCCACACTAATTTAACATGTGGTGAATATGGATTGAGTATCACAAAATATAAAACATAAAAAAAATCATTTACCAAAAGATCTGAATTCCATCAAACTAAAACCTACGACTTATATAAAATTTTTTAGTTTATTATACATATAATAAGGAAATTTTTTTAAACAAACAGTAATATATAGGAAATTATTTGGACCATTTATTATAATTTTATTAAAAATTCTATGTTAATGTAATGTTTTGGCTAATAACAACATTTTTTTTCTTGCATGTTTTGATTTTCAATATTGTTTTCATAATTAATTTATAATGGGTATACTAAATAATTAATTGTAACAAATATATATATATATATATTCATTATTTTTTTATTTATAGCAATCTAAAAAATTATGTGATTGTGAAATTAAAATATATCATTCATGGAAACCATAGGCCCTAAATACATCCAATCATTATTCATTCAATTTCATTTTGTATTTATGAAAATAAAATCAAAACATATATATATATATATATATTAATTCCAAATTTATTCGTTTGACATATATATAATATATTATTTTTACAATATATTTAATAAAACCCATATAATGTTAGATTGAGTAAAATCGTTCCGCGGGGTGGTAGTCTGTTAATCACATTAATGATGATATTATATTCCCAAAATGGTGATTATTAAGGAATGTGTGATATAAAAATTAAAATATTTTATTGAAATCATAAATATAATAAATATAACATATTATAAATAAGTAAATCATCATTACTAGACTTGATAGGTGGTCGTGGAAAAATGAAGGACAATGGTTTAGGAGGTAGATGTCTGACGTACACTTGATTGATGATATTGTATCCAATTTCATGGAAGTGGAGATAGTTGAAGGGAAAAACATTAAAACAAGAACATATGTATAGATGTAATATAATATGGTTTTTATATAATCATGGTCTATTAATAATTTATTAATTAGATAATGAATTAAAAAGGAACTGCTTGTTGATGAACAGTACCACTTCTTAAGGAATTCTAATTAGGTTTTTACTATAGGATTTTTTTATAGTTTTTGGTAAAAATCAATGAATATAAAATGAAGGTAAGTAAGTAGGGATGTTATTAAGGTAGATCATAGTTGATCAAATTTCTTTAGATTTGTCGTGAAGTGGGAGAGTGAGTTCCCTTTAATAGTTGAGGAGGAGTGTCATTTCAATAATTACCCAAATTATTTCAATATTTGAAGGTAAATATAAAAAATTGAATCCAAATATGATTATTAATGGGTTTAATGGATGATATGGTTATGGTGGATCAAAAAATAAAACACGCAATGATAAATAATTATGCATTTTAATCCCTATCTTCTAACTATCCCAATTTTTACAATTTTTTTCTTCACTGTAATAACTAGTTTTCTAACATTGTAAATATTACAATTGCAACTAAATTAGAGTGATAATTATAATATAATTTTGACCAAAGTATATTAAATATAAAAAAAAATTATAAATATAAACCATACATGTTTTTTATATTATTATGAACATAACCACATGTAATGATGAAAATAACCACTTTTACCATAAAAAAGTAATTGTGTTTTTACTATTTCAAAATCAATGTTGTTAATAAAATAAAATCATTTTTATATTAGTAGAATGTATTTTAATTTCATTAACATTTGTTAATATCTTTTTTATCATATTTTTTTTTGTAATTTTGAAACATTATTTACATTATCAATTTTTTCTAAACTAAAAGTAATGTCAATTTTGGAATTATTCATTTAATTTAATTTTTAAAAATACAAAGGATGTGATTTAATTAGAATTTAATTTTTTAATATATTTTAATCATTTATAACGTATTGAAGATCATAAAAAATTCAATTATTTCAATTTAATTACCATTTTATAATTTTAGTATGATTTATTTTATTTTATTATTAACTAAATTACTACTATGACAGATTTTCTTAAGGATTTACCGAATTTATTATATCTTAAAAAAATAAAAATCAATTTTCATGATAATCGATATAACTCAAATTTAAATTGGGTATATATATATACTAATGTTTTTTATCCAAAAACCATGTTGTACATATATAAAAATTATGAAAAGACATTTATTTATCCTTTTCATTATTGAATTGATTATTTGGGTAATATTCAAAGTAATGTGGCATGGAATTTCCATATTTCAGATAATTTGATTATAAATATAGAAAAAATGTCATTCGGTAAAAATTTGATAATATTTTTTTAAAGCTTTAGTCATATAATAATTGTTTAACCGATGGTATATCAACTTTTTACCTTTACTATAGTAATTTATTTCTTACAACATTGACTATTTTTTTCAAATATTATGCTTTAATTTTTATAAATTCTAAATTATAAATGTTGAAAATGTTGAATCCATTATTCATTATTAAATTCACATATTTTGTGAAGTTTTATTCAAAATTAACATATAGTATTGATGAGAATGTGGGGTATATGGATAAAATGATCAAATGCTTACAAATTATTTACATCTGGTTTCAATATTAAATTGTGTCTAATGTTGTATATAGAGTTAATGGCTGTATAATTCATATAATTTTACTAAAAATATATAAAATATATGTTTCCATTATATATATTTAAACTGAAAATATTGTTTCTAATTATAATTCATAATGTGTCACTGTTTATAAAAAATGATGATTTTTAGAAAAATGAAAAAAAATCACACTAAAATAATGTTGAAATTATTCATTAAAAAAATAATTTTATTTTATAATATTAATTTCATAAAATTGTTCAAATTTTATATTAATTTTTCTCATAAAATATAGATATAATTTTTTTAGAAAATATTATAAATCAACATATAAAGATTTTAAAAAAATATATTTCTTATTTTCAATGAATATTTTTATTTTAAAAAGTATTTATATATTAAATTTTTTTATTAATATTAATATCAATATTTTTAGTAGATTTTTTTTATAACATTTACATTTAAATTACGAAATTATAAATATATCATGTTTTAAAAAAACCAACGTTGCGTGTAACACAAGATAAGATACCATGGCTTATAACACATGATTTACATAGTGTTTCTTGTAACACCTGATTAAAAATGTGAATAATATAATTCAATAGTTTATATAAAATTATTCAGTTCCAAAAAACATAAAAAATCTATATTTTTAATTCTAACCTATTTATATTGAATTAATTTATTGTATTTCAACTCATTACAAAAAGGGTTAACATTTAATTTTTTTTCATATAATAAATCAAATTAAAGAGGATTAATATAGTACCCTATTGAAAATTATGAAGTCATGTGATAAGTTAGTTTTAAATAAAACATTCTAGGTTTCAAAATAAAATAACATAGGCAGGAATTGAAATCATAGACACACAAGAGAGAACTAACACCCAAATACAGATGTAGAATGAAACCGGACATTGTGAGGATAAAGTCAATGATCTAAAATCCATAAACCAAATATTCATGAAAATATTGATTGATTTCCTAAAAAAGGATAATAATAGTACAAAAATTTATCTCATGAAAATTTTCATAAAGTGAAAAAATATCAAGAGTATAAAAAAATACATTATTTTAATCAATTTCATATGAATAATTTCATCAATTGGTTGTAAATTTATCAGTTTTCATTTTATCTCACTCCATCAAATGAAGGATTATTTTTTAATATTAAAACACTAATGGATCATGTAATCCATAAATAGAAAGACAATTTATTATTCCTATCATTAGTTATCATCAAATCAAAATGTTTTCCATAGGTTATATAATATTCCAAAATCATCTTATGAAGAAATAAAAAATTCAATTATAAATGAAAAATCAAATTTTTCAGTCAACCATTTCATTAATGATTAACCTTATTTACATTCCAAATGATTAACACCCTAATTGTTAAAAATATTCATCATGAATTTCAAAAATAACCTTATCATTATTCCCCCATATATCATAAGGTGGATCTTTATAGCCACATACCAATCCTCTGAATACCGTCAAAATGTGTTCTCTTAAAAAAATTTACAAAGCTGGATGACCATTAAAACATTTTGAAAAAGTACAATCTCCCACCTTATTACACAAAACATCAGTTATTTTAAATATTATTTAAATGAAAATATACTATAAAATACATCAATTATATCATAAACCAGTATTTCAATAAATCATTTAGCAGTTCTGATGTCCTCAATATTTTTGAAAATACATTATGAAAATGCATATTAACATTGTCAAAACATTACTATCTTTTCATTAGGATCATATTAATGTTCATATTCCCATTAATAATGAGCTTTATAAGAATATAACCTTTCCATTATATAAATTTACATGGCCATTTTAGTCATTCAACATATTCATTTAAACTAATAAAAAAAATTACATGATAAATACATATATGTTTCATGATTCAAAATAAATTATTTCCATTACATTAATAATTCACTCATTCCACATCATTCCCATTACATAAACTATGATTTATCATTTTATTTTTCAATAGATATTTCCTGCCACATGTCATATGTAGTCTCATCATCAATATAAATATATTCATTAATCATATAACCACAATGCTTTTATTGAGAAATGCCCTTCTAATTGAATTAATTTTAAAATTTTCAACCAATTTAACAATTAAAATGTTCAATTCTCCAATATATATTAGCTATTAAAATATTCTAATCAATTAAATTAGCTGATTATTTCATTTCCCTTTGTAGTTATTTTTTTGGGTCCATATTTCCAACATTCTAAATATCATACTATGCATATGAAAGATTAACTTGGATCTTTATAACCAAAATATTTACATTTAGGAAACTGAGTATTATTTCTTCCATTGTCTTCACTACACTATATCTCAGTGAACTCAATCATTTTTATTATTGGTGAGTCTGCAAGTTTGTTAATTTTCATTTTTTTAATCATGATCTGTGGAAACTAATTAGGGATATACAAAATTTCCTTTTCTCTTATAATCATTCAATTTTATCAGTGAATGTCTATTTTTCAACACTGTAAACATATACATGGGTTTCTATGCCTTCCATCCACTAACTAATACCTAATTCATATTGTGGGGAACCATAATAATTATTGGGTACCACCTAATCATGAAAAATTAAATATAGAATGTGTAAATCAATACCAAATCATTCATGAATTAAATATTTTATCATTTATTGTCCTAAATAATTTAAATACTTCATGACGGTTCATTAAGTGTTAGTGATTTTTAAAATATTACCCACCATGAGTGTCAAATAATTGTGAATCAATGCCATTTATAACGCACCAATTCCTGATCGACTCTATGTATATATATGGATTTTAGGTGTTATTTCCCATAGGTACATTTTTTACAATGATACATATAATTGTACTATCTAGAGAAGAATTTAATTAAATATAAACAATTAACTATATAATATAGAAAAATTCCTTGTTATTTTCATATATATAAAATCATATATAAAATAATCCATTGAGATATTCCTAAACACAACCATTGAAATATACCCCAGGATGTCACTAATTTATTCTCATAATAGTTTCCAAAAAATATTTAAACCATTCATATGATACCTACTTCTAAAACTAATAAATCTAATACATGGATTTTAAATCCCTTTATCTGAATATTAAATAAATTATAGAATTAAATTCAAGAGGACCATTTTAGTTTATCGTATGTGAAAATTTGGAACACAATATTCTAATCTTGTGGATGATCATCAATTTATCAAAAATTTGACATTCCATTTTTTACTCCTTATAGACATACAGTACATAAAACTATTATTTATTCATGGCGAAAAGAAACAAAATAAAGGGTCAGCATAGATTCTCATTATGGGTAAACATAGTATATATACATTTATTTTCATAAGAAAGAATAAGATAAGAAAAATTGTATGTGATTTTTTTATGAACATGTGATATTTTAACGTGACATATCATACATCATATACATGATTCTCTACATAAATATTATATGATTAGAAGATGTGTATTTTAATGTAACAAAAATCATGTTTCAATCGATCATGATAATGGTATGAGAAATAAATTTTGGGAATACACAAAATAATTGATAATATTTTCCTAGTCTACCTAGAAATAAATTACATAATGATATGCTTAGGGTATACATTTTATTACATTCTTTTAGATTAGTATAACATAAAATGTACCATATTTTCTACTTGGGATGACTACACATATACCCCTCCTTCTCTGTTGTTGTTAAAACAAATATGTACAGTCATTCCATATAGACCATTTATGTTAACCCAATTTTTTCGATATAGATATAGGTCCCAACAATCTAATATTTAAAAAACCATATTTGTGTGTTCAAAAAAATTATAAAAAAGTCATCATATTGTATCACATGATATGAAATTGGTTTCATAATCCCATCATATATATAATAACTAGTATAAAATAGATATGTTTAATATAAACTTCATCATAGAATAAAAAATTAAAGGAAGTGAGTTTCGTAATAATTTTCACGTTGTATAACCCAGGGATGTATATCAGGTTTCATAAAAATTATTCCATCAAGACGTAAACCATTCATAAAAATGAAATAAATCGTATACTTGGACCCTATCCAAATTACGGAACAAATGTAATTAAATTATTTAATTATAGATGAAAAATAATTTTTATCATTTAATATAATTCTTGTTGAAAATGTCTATTCAACATTTAAAAAATATATTTAAATCTTAAAACATTTTACCAGAAAAATGTCATAATAACCATTAATGATTATAATGGGTGATTTTAAATTCACTTAAAACTCATTTTAAATACCAAAAAATACATTTCCAAAAAAATTATGCAAAAATATCATTTAAAAAAATGAAATAATTTAATGGAAGAAATGGTTTTGGAAAAGAAAATATTTTTTTCTGAGGGAGAGATAGAGATTGATTTACTTTGAAAAATTATTATTTATAATATATAAAAAAGAGTTGAATATAATTACATTATTTAAATAAATAATTAATAAATATAATATAAATTTTTAATTGAAAATTTGGAGACATATATCTAGAAAATTTAACATTTTATCAATAACCATAAACATCTAAATATATTAATAGATTTTAAAATAAAATCATTACCAATTTGGTATCATTAATTCATACGATATATGAAGGGATAACATAAAATGAAAACATATAATGAGATCATGAAAAAATAAATTATATTACATGGAAAATGGTCTATATGTACACCTTGGGAATGTATAAGTGATAATAAAATGGATATTTAAATCCCATTTATTTTTTAGACAATAATAATATGAAAACATTTCTAATAATTAAATATAATACATTAAAGGAACATGTAGTTGACAAATCTAGTGTCTCAGAGAAAATAAAAGTGAAATGGAAATACCTTACCTTATGTCTTGAATTCAGTCATACTAATTCAATTATAATATATAATAAATTTAGTTATTCTATAAATATTTTAGATAAAAATATTAACTTATATCATGTAATATATGATTTCCTCATGACATTATATTACACTTTTTTAAACCATTACTTGTGTAGGTTATGTCTTATGCAATAACCGCTTTGTTTTTTATATATTTTCAGATTTTTTACATTTATTCAACATAAAGTAACCATGGATATATAAAATAAAAAATCATTACCATGATATAAATATAAAATATATTTATTGTTTATATACTTTTAGTAATCCCATTCAATTAGTTATAGGAAATGAAATACACTATTTATGGTGACAGTATGTTCTGAGTTCTCATTAATGTTATTTTTTTCATATTGGTTTTAAATAATGAAATGAAAAATCATATACTAATTTTTAAGTTATATATATAATATTTTATTAATCCCAACACTTATATTCCCCATTTAAGGTGTGAATGAATGACACTGCATTATGAGGTGACATCTCGTTGTACACACAAACGACATAACTGTATTCCTATAAAATAGAGAGTTTTAAGATATGTGTGATATGAATAAAAAATAATAATAGTAAAATAAATAATATAATAAGTTTACTATTTTTAAAATAAATCTATAATAATTTATATCTTGGAGAGGTGATAGTTTGAAAAAGTTGACAATAGTTCACAGGAAATAATCATTTATACACACGAACAATGGTTATGTAAACTAGTAAATTTTAGTTGATATGTTTCTAGGTAATAAAAAAAAAATAAAAAAAACAATGAATATGTAATATAATTAGATTTTTTTACACATATTATATTAATAATTTATGGGGGTGAGGAAGGAATATAAAGAAAATACAAGATGATAAATATATCCACTTCTTCTGGTTTCTTCTTTAGGCTTAAAATAAACACATTATTGGATATTTTTAATTCAAAAAAGTAATATATTATGGGGGGATAAATTTTTGTAAGTTATTTTTTTATATCATGTTCTATCCATAAGTCTTTAGAGTTTTGAAGTTGTGTAGATAGTGATTTCCCATTTATAGTTGAGGATGAGTGGAAGTCTAGTAAACACACAAAATTATACACTATTGGGAAGTTAATCATACCTAAAGGGGGTAAAAATATAATACATAAAGGATTTAAGGTTATTATAATGTAAATAAAATACTAATGAACACAACAAGACACGTGTTTTAGAAATTTCATTCCTTGAAATCAAGGTATCCTTATTTTTATCATTTAGGATTTTTTCAGAATGTAATTTAGTATTCTACCTGTGGTAATTTTTTCATTAATAAAAAACTAGAGGGATAAATTTTTATTATTTAAAATCAATGAATCATTATATTATACATTACTTTTAATATATAAATAACATGTGATTTGGATATTATTTTTAATATAAATGCAAGTAACATTCAAAAAACACTTCTCTAGCCCTAACAGCACTAACTGTGTTTTACAAATCCATCGTTACTGTATTCATTATAATAAAAAAATTGGCCATTAGAGGAATTAAATATGATGTTAATTTATATTTAAAAACATCGATTAAAATGATATCGTCTTATTAATTTTAAATAATTTACAAAAATATCACTAATTATAAAATAACACTAATGTCTACTTTGAGAGTATTCCATTAATTTTAATTATATAAATAAAAATACAATGAACAATTGCAAATATTTTGTTAAAAAAATTTAATTTATAATGATATATATATATCAAAACAATTAATAGATCAAAAAAATTCATTTAAATTAATTCACATTATATATTTATATAATCATTTATTTTATTCAATTGTAAACTAAAAAATTCATGTGCTGGTGTTTAATATGCATTTAAAATAATTATTTCATCAAAAAATTTAAAATAAATTATCATGTAATAAAACGTAATTTATATTTAAAAATGATATATATAAAATAAAATATGATGTATTTTTCACTATCACATGGATTTATAGATATTTAAATTATAAAATGTGTATTTTTTATCTTCTGAATTATATATATTTTTATATTGGTCATATTAAAAAAAGTGGAGAGTAATTTCAATATTTCAGATAAAAATATTTATAATATCAAAACAATATTATAAAATGAAATTAATATAATATTTTTTTTATTTTCAAACTCAACCTTTTAGTTTAACCCCTGGTAAATCGAATTTTTCCATAACTGGGTTAATAAATATTTTAGTGCATTATCTATATGATTTAGTGAAAAAATAATTCTAACACATTATACATTATAGAAATTTCAAATGTAAAATATAGAATCAATTTTTTCAAATTTAATTTATAGAAGTGAAACATATTATTTATTAAATTAATCCCCTATATATGGTGAGAAAGAGGGGTTTCGAAATAAAAATAATCAAATGTATATATATATATATTATCAAATTTAAATATTTAATTGATTAAATTAAATTAATTGGATTAAAAAATATATAATTTAACAATTTAAAAATTTAAAATATTTTAAAATATATTATAACATTATAAATAAATTAAATGAAATTGTTAGTTTCTATTACAATTCAGAAATTTTCCCTATTCATCATGAAAAGAAATTTTTCAAAAATTGAATAAAATTATTTTCATTATTTTTTGAAAAATCCATTAATTATTTTCAAGAGATTAGTATTATTGAATCATATACATACATTACTAAAAATTTTGTGTTTTATTGTACATGAATTTTATTTATATAATGGTATAATATTTAATTGTTATAACCTATTTATTATTATTCATGAAGAAAATTAACATATATGTTCCAATTTAAACATTTCAATAACTCAATTAAAAATTCATCATGGTTCGGTTAAAAATCAGTGGTGCATGTAACAAAAGAAAATGTACTATTTCATATAGAACATAGTTAACATTCTATTTCATATATATCATGACTTAAATGGTGTTATAGCTTAAAAATACATCACATATATCTAATTTATTCAAAAAAATCATAAATACTCCTGGTGTTACATGTTCATCGCACTAACACTCATCTATTGTCTCTAAGAAAGTAATTTGTATTGAAAATAATGATCTAGATTAAATATTATTATTTTAAATATTTTTTAATATTTTTTAAAATAAGGTTCATGGAAATTAGTTCCCCGTGACATATATTTTTTCTGTGAACCCTTGTCTAAACATTCAAGAGCTATTCAACCAAACTATTCATCTTATAATGTAGATGAATATGGAGAACCTAGAAGGCAAGCATGATAATATTAGATTAATATGTAATTATTTTATCCATATGGAATAAATAATATTATAGATAATTAATATATTTCAATTAATTTAATGTCGGATCAATAAATAATAATAATTTTTCGGTTAGCACAAGAAATTATTAATGAAAATATAATCAATTTAAATCTATCATTTTTCTCCAAAATATAATTAATATGATATTTTATTATATATGAATCTATATACTTATGATTCTTTATATAGTAATTATACATAACCAATATCCATGCAACATGTAAACTATGAACATAATAATATTACTCATGTAGTTGTCAATATATCGTTCAATTTCTATATTATGTGGATAAAATGATATATATTATTAAAACATATATTATGAATTTTTCTATAGTAGTAAAAGGAATGACATATTTGTACCACACCTAAATATAGGTGTATTTAAATACATCTTCAGTGTGCTAAAAGAAATCCCCTTCTAATGATCTCTTTTTCCAAACCCTATATTTATTAAAATTATATAATTTTTTTATCCTTATAACAATATCACATAAAATAATAAAATTGATTTATTTTCCTTTAAATATTTTATTTAAAGGAAATATTAATCACCATTGGATTTACATTATCGTGTCACAAGGATATAATAGTGTAATGGATCCATTTATCTATTATCATAACAGTGAATCATGCCCAAAAATTATTTAAATTTATTTAGGTATGCTGGTGTTCGAAACATCATTATCCTTGTACTCCTTGAACCATTGATTAGAATCCCCAATCATTAAATAATAGAATTTTATTTATTCAAAACATTCCAATTAATTACACATAATATTCCATGGGAAGACAAACAACAACACACCACACAAATTTAGAGTGATATTGAAATTTTATATGCATCATGTGTGAAAACATAAATTTTAAATTATTTGTTTAATTTTTTTTACTAATTATTTAGTGATTATACAAAACCATTTAGATTCACCTTATAAAATAACCCTTGATTTCATTGTGTATAGAATATGATTTAGGGGGACCATTGCAAGGTACCCTGAATTTGGAAATTATCAGTACATTTTACAACACGCACGGTTGGTATTCACATGTAGTGGATGACATATGGGTAAATTTATAGGGTTACCAATCATTGGGTTCTAATCGACACGAATGTGTCTCAAGTTTGTAAAAAAAATTATATATATGTGTGGTGTTCTTCTGTCATATCAGGGCCATTTTTCATAATAAGAGCATGGTTTTAAAAACCATGCTTTAACCATGAAATCTACCTTGATTTTTGAAATCATGAATTTATTCTTCTATCCACGTATGATATATCACCCAAATCTATTTTTCTCATCCCCAACACATCTGATGAATTTAATGTATCTATAGTTTTGGTTATCCATTAATTACCCCTCCATTTTTTAGATTCATTCCTCTATAATAGGTAGTATCCTTCATGTATTTTTTTATATAGTAATTCATGCACCCTAAATTTCATACATTCTCTAGTATAGGAATATTTTTTGTAAACCCTAGGGAAATTTGTTTTTTGAATTCTCATATTTTTGGTTCCAAGGGTTTGTGGATTCCTCTTTGGGATTTTTATCTTCATTGTTGTATTTTCTAACCCATATACTATTGACCTATTTAGGTGTTTCTATTCTATTAATTTAATTATAAATTAACTAATTTCATTAATCCCTATAAAATTAGTAATTATTAATTCATTCATATATAAAATTTGTACACGCAAATAGTTGATTTTTTAATTTTTTTTATTCCAATAGTTAAATGGTTTCTATTGATATTAACTACTTATTAATTATTTGATTTTTCATGCTATGAATTTAACATAAATATTAAGTTGGATTTACAAAGAAATAATTTAAAAATGAAGGGATACATTCTTGTATTTGGTTTTAATTTAATGTAATCATGATTTCAAAGGACGTTTTTTAAAGGAGACGCGTTATAACCATTTTTTCAAATATATATTTTAAATTTAATGATTTAATTTTTACAAGAGATTCCAGAATTCATGAAAATAGATTACAATAATAATCATTTATAAATTTATAAATGAACGTTATCATTTCTCTTGGGCCTATTTGTTCTCCCCGATTAATTTATTTGATGAGTTTATGATGTTAAAAGGGAATGTTTTTTGTGAGGGTGTTAGAGGTGAGGGAGATGTAATAATATATTCGTATAATTAATATTTTTCTTATTGATTGATTTATTTATCAAATATACTATATAATATTCATGTGAACTAATGTGTCTATAGGGTAAATCCGGGATTATTCAAAACTAGTTCATATCATATGTAGAATATCATGCCTCTAGTTTTATTTTTAACTAGAGATAGAATATGGTGCCCCCAATGTATAAAATACATGAGAATTTAGTCGATTTCATGTATATTTAATATGTATAATTATCTTAATGTTGGTCATGTGTTTATGGAGTTTTTTAGGTTTATCTTTCTATAAGACATTTGATGTTTCACCTGTCACTTATTCCATAATTTGTGGTTCAGGTGAGGGATTGATTTGTCGTATGTCCCCTCATTGTGACTTTTTTTATTGGAAAAACTCATATGTTTTATCATTTATTCTAACCCATTTCATAAGATGTTGGGTATATACATTTGGTTTTTAATTGATATATAAGGGCTGGTTTTATAAATATAGTTAATAATAGTTATTTGATTTTTTTAATTAAAGAGAAAAAGATTATTTAATTTAAAATCAATCAATGCCAAAAAAAATATGGTATTTAAGTCATTTAAGATTGATGTTTGATTAATTTTTAACATTATTTAATATAATTCACATCATCACAATGT
Organism: Viscum album; assembly: GCA_963277665.1. Classification (NCBI taxonomy): domain Eukaryota; kingdom Viridiplantae; phylum Streptophyta; class Magnoliopsida; order Santalales; family Viscaceae; genus Viscum; species Viscum album. The sequence goes on along the minus strand of OY728147.1, from coordinate 557,548,118 downwards.
AAAATGTTGTAATAATGAATAAACAATGGTATTATTACACCTAATGACAATTAAAACATAGATTAAAGACGTAAAATATAAATAAGGCCTTCCTTAATGATGATTTCATACGGAAAATATGATCTATTAATTTAGGATATGTATGTATATACCATTCCTTATTATAACATGTAGTATTCTATGAATGAGAAAAAATTATTTTTTAATTATTTATAAGTCAAATATGTATATCACGTGGTTAAATCCTAAAATGTGATAAAATTTAATTGTTAAATACTTGTAAAATTATAATTGATTAATATTTTTATTTTATTAATGAAAATATGTTAATATGATTTCCAATGAATTCATAATTATTGAAAAATTATAATTGTTATATTTAAATTTCATTGCAAAACAATCCCAATTTGGTCATTAAATTTGTGACAGTCGATACAGGGGATCATTTAATGGTCGAAGATGATGAAAATGATTATTTTGATTCCAACTGTAGATATATAATAAATAAACCTGAGGATATTTTTAAATTTCCTTAGTTAATGAAAAAAATTGTGGAATAATTCATAAGCATTGACTACAAATATAATAAAAAGGAAAATTAATAAACAATAAAATGATCATAGATTCTATTGAAATTATTATACATATATTTTTAAATAATTTTTAACATGTATGAATAAATAAACTATGATTATGAGGTAGTTTGATCGGTCTTGACACCATTTGGCATGTTTTGAAATACTTTTAAGTCTAATAAAAAAATTTAATTGATTATTCCCACTATTTCCATGATGGGATGACATGAGGTCCATTCAACATGTCAAATATTATTCGATAATAGATTTCATATGATTTCAAAATAAAATGAGGTCACATTTATATTTTTTTACCCTTACATGAACGTTTTTTGACATTTATATCAATGAAAACATTCATCTATTGATTTAAGGAAAACCACCTATGGATTTACATGGAGACTATTTCATCATGTAATAAATCTAATGACCATCATTTTCCAACTATTTAACTAAAACCAGAAGTACTATTCAAGAAATTTACCCTTTGGTGAACATTTTTTTATTTTTATATCATTAAAAAGAATATTTTATCATTTTAAGAAAACAACATGTTGAATTGAATTGTGGTTTGGTTCATTCATGTAAAAAAATTAAATAGTTATTTTGATTTATTTTTCCTACAATATAAGGTTGTTTTCTTTGTTATTTCCCAACGTTTCATGTTTTAATGACTATTAATTATACAAATATATTATGTTCAATCGTTTCAAAAACACTACACATTAGATTGACCTGTAGTTTATTTAAACACTTCATAAATTATAATCCCAGTCAAAAATAATTTAATTAGTTACAACCCCCTTGAAAAAGAATAATAAATCCAAAAAAAACATTTAATTTTACATAAAAATTTCACTATGAGAATGACATGTGGTTGTCTCATACATAGGTAAAATTAATTAAATATCATTTTAAATTTTTATGTCAACATGAGCTAATTTAATCAATATATTAAACATTTTTTTGGTTTATTGAAATTACTACTAACAACATTCAAAAATAATATGTTGAAAAAATTAATGATGAAAAATAGAAATCACATAACATTAATTGTAAATAATTTAAAAGGGTTTATATTATTTTGATTTTTACCAAGAAAACCCACTATTTTTTATCAACATACATTAATATCCAATTAATCATTTAGAATAATACTAATATTTCAAATATATTCATTTTTGAAATGTCTCATGAATGGTTAATAATCATATATTTGAATCAATATTATCAATTAAAAGATATATCATTGAAAATAAAAATTTCAATAATGAAACGACATTAGTTCTATAAATAAAATCATTCTAAGTCACCAAAGTGAAGATTAAATATTTAAATGTCCATATTAATAACCCTATGAATCTCGTACAAATTATATTTTCTAATATTATATTTTCATTATAAAATAAAAAAAATTGAAGTCTAATTTTATTATCATTCATGTAATGGATAATATTTTAAATTTAATATTTTTAGATATTATATAGATTATTTTCAAGACTATGCTCTAAGATTTCATGAAATTCTACTGAACCATGTTCCCCAAATAAATTATTCATATATATTAAATATACTGAAAAACATACCCATGTAGTTTTCCTAAAAACTGGAAAAATAGAAAAATGGGTTCTCGTAATTTAAATTTGAGGGAATAGTTGATTTTAGAATGTGGGGTTTACCGTAGGCACACCATAATAAGTGTCTGCGTAAGATCTCTTTGGAAAATTCATCACTCGAATAGAAATTATTATAATTATTAAATTAAATTAATTTTCATTTTTTTAATATAGATTATTATCTATTTAAATAAAATTCTATTTAAAAATACAATGGTTATCCAAATAATCACGGAGAAATTTTAGATTTTATGGAGGGAATGTTAGAGGAATTATTGAAGGCGAACAACTACAAGAACATGTATTGGCATATTATGAACAATAGAATAAATGGATATAATAAACAATAATTGGACAACACCATTCTTCGTTAGCAATGAGGATGAATTAGAATATCATGTGTCTTTATTTGGTTCTTCAATGTTCATCATTTCTATGATAAACTTGAATCATTCAATTAAATTATAGATCCATGGTTCGATCACTATATGGGATGGGTTTATTTTGTGGGGATTTTAAATTGGTATTTTTTATTAATTTTAGTCTATGTTTATCATTATAATGGAAACAAATTATGATATACCAATCCTAGATATGGATTTTATAAATATTCATGTTTATTGGTTTTATCCAGTTTCTCCCTATTAATTGTTTGAGTTATTCTCCCCCCCCCCCCCAATTTGATGTTCTTACAATGAATTTATTTATATGCACCCATTTAATGGGACAAAATTTCATGATTCTAGATCATGATTCCTTATGATGCAACGAAGGTGCGATGGTGGTAGAAAAGATCAATGAATTTTGGATTGAAAACATCCAATTTTGAGTAGTGCGAGAGAATGATGATCAGGAAGAACATAATTAAATTTCTAATTTAATTCAAATGTTGTATTTTAGATAATGGCCGGGTATATATTTTCTCAACGGTGATCAATTAATTTTTTTTCATGAATGGTGTCTTATTTCAAGGAGATAGCAGTGCGATGTCACATGAGAGAACTAGAAGGTTTTCTATAAAATTTGATACACATGGAATGAAATCATTGATTTCAAGTCATGTAGTACCCATTGGTTTACATTGAATGTAACATGGAGAGTAGAAAAACACATGTTGGAGAACAGATGAATCCTAAATGCAGTGTACTCCTCCAAATAGACGTGACCAATAAAATATACATTGGCTAAGACATGTCATCAAACATGATCACATGAACATAAGATGAATCCGTGTACTGGTACATATTTATAATACAGATGAATAATAAATTTCATATACGTATATATGGTTACAGCTTAATGTAATGGGATAGTGACATGGGTACCACTATGGGTCAAGGGAAACAACATGTTACTCCTAATTCATGTTGAGTAGTCTTCCACAGGTTATAGATCCCATTTCCTTTGTGACATGGATATAATTTACTAGGTTTTGATCCCATTATCATTTCTTTAATGGTTGGTATGGGATTTTAACCTTTAAAAATGAAAATCATCCCTTTAGTATAGATTTTTTGATAGAGTCATTGGAATCAATCTATGGGGAATGGGGGAGAGAATCTATTCATATTTGTTCTATAGATGTATTTATTGGAATCATTATGTCCATCACCACATGGGTTACGATCCATTATTTAAAAGGTTAATCTAGATTGACTTTTTGATATCACCACATGGACTTCATAGATATCCTAAAATTTGTAACATATATCTTCATACCATTGATGTGTTCAACTAATGATGAGTCCTGAAAAGAAGAACCTCTTCGACAAACGTCATCTGTTCTATGATACTCTGTAGTGTGTTCACCTAGAAAAGTGCTTTTTGGATCCATTGGGATGGTATCCAATGGATGGAATACTTTGGTTTCTAATTTCTTTTATATGGTGTGTTTTGGTTGATTATATCTCCATATTCTTGTTATATATGTATTAGAAATATACCATTATAGAGTTAAATTTATAACATTAGTGTAAGATATTTTGTTTTTTGGTGACCTATTGAGTATTTTTCTAATCACACATATATTTTCCCTTCCCTCATGTGTTGGGTCTTTTGCATGCAGTTTACCTTTATGTGACACCTTGAAGGACCAGGGCTAGGAAATTAATAGTGTTATGATATAGATCGATGTCTATTCTTGTGGTATTTAGACAGTTCACCACTAATTTCAGGTTTAACTAGTGTCATAGACTTTTGTGGTGGGCATTTATTTGGGTCTACAAACATTCTTTTAAATTCTTACCATACTCTTGTTATGAGATATGATTTATGCATGCGTGGTTTTTGAGTATTTTTTACTTTTTATCATTGTATTTCCTTGAATATTTTTAGATGTGTACAAGTACATAGTGAAAGTCTTCCAATATATGTGAGATGAATTTACAATAACTATTATATAACCCTTAGACTATTAGATGTGTTCCTGGGGAGTCACGGCATGGTCCCATCTAGGATATGTCATGGATGACTATTATTATGATAAATCAATTGTAATTTATCACTAAGAGTATGTACGATTAAGTTAACAAATCTGGGTTATGTGATTCATATTTATTTTTCAGGACATGGACTCGATTGAAGGTGAAGAATCTGACATGTAGATGCACTAGGACTCTAATCACCTGTTTTTCTTCTCATTACATGAAAATCATTGGATTCAATGGAAACAATCAAACATCCATGATATAAGAATGTATTCTTTTTTCTATTTCCTTATTGAGTTTCCTCTCAATATATAATCATTGACTATGGTATATATTTTTAATTTTAGAATTTCACTATGATGTATTCCATCGGTGAATCAACATTTTTCTCATCAAGATTATCAACTCCGAGATGAGGCATCGATACACGGACCTATTATCGTGATATTACATCTACGGGGTCCAACAACTATACTTTCCCTTGTAGAGTTGAATTTGGAACCTTTATTACCTGCAGAAGAGGTTCTTAGGATTAATCACATCAATGGTTATAGAGATTGATACCCCATAGTGTTCAATGTGATACTGAACCATAGGTTGATGAGGACAGGATTGCAGTGATGGCCTGAGTTTTTCTTATTGTTAGTACACTACTTATATAGATTGTGGTCCATGTGCTAAGATGTGATCATAGATTTCATTGGAGATTGTGTTATATAGTTAAGTAATTTAATGGAAATGTGACTATTTATGGATATAGTTTGAGCGTATCTTCAGTGAGGAGTTATCACATACTATAATGAGTTTTGTACATATCCAGGAGCATCTACAACTCCAACAGGGAAATACGATATTTTCAAATTATTTATCATGGTATAAAAACATCTATAAGAGATCAATGGACATGGTTCAATAAAATTTTTTTAGAGATAAATCCTATGGGTGATGTATGTATAGAAAAATATGAACTTTTTTTACCCCTCAATGTATTTCTACATATGAATGAGTGATAGAGGTAGATTTGGTGTTTCAGTGATTCATAGCATAATAGAAATAGAATTTTCATCCTAGTACCTGAAATTTTGTTGTAGATACATTGGTAGTAGAGAGATGATGTGATTCCAAGTGACCTAGACATTCTATATTTTTTTGAAGAAGGTACCATGATAATGTTTATGTTCTTCCGGGTTCACAGGGTGGGACTAATCAACACAAAGAGAAGAGGTTCATATCATGTGTTGGAATGGGGAAATCATCCATGATATTGATAAACCTATTGTATTTTTGATAAATAGAGTATAGAGGAGATGCTGAGTTATTTTTAATTGTAGGAGAAGGAACCATTTCAAGTTAGCAGTTATTGATGTGGATATGATAGATTGGTAGGAGGTGGTCAACATTTTACAATGTAATGACCACCACTTCGATGTTGTCCCTAAGGCTAAGGGAGATAGATGGTAGCACTAGGGACTACTATAGACCATCATATATTATCAACTAGGGACACTGAAAATAATTTTATTTATGATTTATATCATTTCTTCCATAGATGCATATTGATAGAAACATGTTCTTGTTATTCCTGTGTCAGAAAAAATATTTTTCGTGACATAGAGACTCTAGTTGAGAACATGGATGGACCTAAGAACTTATGTACTCCTACATGAGACGATCCAGTGATCATATATTATTAAAAATTGTGTGACTTGACAGTTAGAGGTGAGAGTTTCTATTGTTTTGATTGGTAGAAATGATAATGCATTAAGACATCAATATTTTGTATGGAAATGATTTATACATTTCACCATAAGAGTGGATTAATTAGGATAAGGGTGTGGTGTGTCCACAGAGATGGAACAAGGTTATCTGTTCTCTGTAAAAATAAATCTCAGTAATCATATGATGGACTGATTCATAGGAGGATACAACCAATTACACGTCAATAGGCTAGCAGACCCTCGGTTCAGTTGAGGTTATGAGTTTCTAATTTCCTATTGTAGTGGTCCAGTATCTGGATGCCATCCATATGATATTCCTAGTTTACTTCTATATCGAGAGATAGAAATATCAATTTTTCTACACTTTTATATGTCACTAACATCTACTCCAACATATTTGATGACTCCCATAGAGCTTCCAGAGATGAAGGTTTAGTTCGTGGAATTTCATAGGAAGCAATTTCTTCAACACAATGAATTACCCTATGAATCCCTAGTGTCATTTTCTCTGATGGAAGATATGATCTTGAAGTTGTTTGTAGAATACCTTCAATTAAACATGGTTACCTCAACGAATAGATATCCACTACACATGATTAACATCCTCATTGATTAGTTGATAGGGGATTGATTGTTCTTGAAGGTTGACCACATGACAAGATATCACCACTTGTGATTACACGATAAGGATATAACAAAGATGACATTTATATGTCACTACTTTCTCTCTGAGTAGATGCGGATATCCATGGTGTGATGAATTCCACAATAGCGTTCATAGAACTAATGAAACAAATCCTTCATCCATTCATATACTCGTCTTTGATAGTCTCAATCGACAATATCATTGTGTACTCGATGTCTGAAAATTAGTATGTGAGAAACAAGAAGATAGTTCATTATATATTCTATGACTATCATATATATAGAATTCTCTCCAAGATTTAGTTCTAGATTATAGTGTCCCACATTCATGGACACCTTATCTCATTATAAGGAGTATTTGTGGTCCCTACAATGGTTGAGGAAATGTTAGCGTGTGATCCACCTAAGAGTATGAGGGATGTAAGTAGCTTACAAGGGGTGAATGAATATTAAATGAAATTCACACATGATTTATCCAAAAATATCAAAACCCTTCATATATTTTACATGAATATAATAGACTTTCGATTGTATAAAGAGTTTTTATCAAGTATTTTAGTTTTTGTGGAAGATTTTGAAAAGATCCCCCATATTGATATTTCCATTGGGTTTCTCAAATACTTATTGTTAATTGAATCATCAGAAACCTAATGTTGTTTTGTTGTGATTTAGTGGAAATGGGTTATTTACTATGGATCACATATTTTGGTAATACAATAATAGATATATAAAACCTGTGATCTTGATTCAGCATCAGTATTCTTCTCTATATCATTGGGATGAATATCCCTGATGGGATAGTGGATTATTTTATGATATATTTACAAGATTATCAAGTATATATTAATTCATAAGGACCCTACCTTGAGAATTAAGTGGGGGATATTTTTTTGAAGAGTAATACTTCAAGGTCATATATTCTATTGTTAAGGGGAATGTGTTGGAATATGGTCTCAGCATGATACCTTGTTCATTGTTTTTGAGTGAAGAAATAGAGATGTTGGACTCATAGTTGTTATCCATTGTGTATGGAGATGGGGAGAATTAACCATAGTAGATTTCTATTACCACTATTCTTTTATATAATTTCATGAAGGAATGTCATGGTATTTTTGACAGTGAGACCATATATATTTAGTTATCAACTGGTCACTAAGTTAACAAGGTTTTAAAGGGGGAAGAAAATGGTTATTTTTATAGTATGGACAATGGTACTAGTGATTTTTCATGGGGTTGTTGTAATATATTATAATTAATCTAAATTTGAATTACATATATTTGTGGATAATTTTTACCATGACCAGCAAATTCTATTTTGGTCTCCATTGATGAAGATGTGAGTTGCACTGTTTTTCTCTCGATAAATTATTTTTTAGTAAGTGAAGGGAGGGTACCATGTTCCTTCGGATTTATCTCAAAACCACGAGGATCCATAAGTGAAATGGGGTAGGAAATCAAGAGGCTTCATTAATGTGTGCAAACTACATAACTATTTAGGATTAGAGTTCTATAGAGATAATGGATCACATTTTTGTGTAGTTTATTTTCAAATCCATGGATTTACATTGACTATCTAAACTGAAACAGATGTTTTATAAACATAATTTTTTGGAAGGGATTATAGGAGTCTTTTATGAATCATTTATGCTTGAGCATATGGTTTCTCTATCAAACTGATATCCAAACATTGCAGACTATACAGGTTATGGAGGACCTGATATAATATTTTACTTTGGAATTTTGATGTAGTTGTGAGGATCAACTACCAGTGGTAGAGTAATCATTCAAGAATATATATCACTCCACATTCAGTATATAAACATTCGACTCATTGTATAGGGGGACCTACAAGTCATCACCTTACTACAATGAACAAAGAGAGTCGACACTAATGTTCTCAAAATTGTTGTTAGCTACTTTTGAGAGGGTGTATATCATCTAGAAGTGAATGAAGACTACACAGAGCCTTTATAATCCTTGTACTGATAGATGAAAACCCACTGTATTTATTTATGGTAGAGATCATGTCTTAATATTGATTTCATCTCTCCATATATTATAGATATTTGGTCGAGGAAAATTATTATCTCATAGTTTCATAGGATTATTCCATATTGTTCTTATAGTTGGTGAGGTGTCATGAATATGATCTTAAGTTCTTCATTTAGATTAGGTACATGATGCCTTCCACATATCATAGGTGATGATGTTAGTGAATGAACCATCACATGTTATCAATTGGGGAAATATTAATCACATGGATGGGTTACATTTGATGAGAATTAAATATAGATAAATGAACGGTAGATGGGGATCCTTCATGGGCGAGTGATTCCTTCTGTGTGTGTCTACTGACAACACATGAATCTCAATGAGCGTAATTCATAGTGGAAGGATCAGATTCATTCTCAATACCCATATCACATTCATTATCAATTTTTTTTTTGTATTTTGAGGTTGTAAATTTAAAATGTTTAGAGATTGTAATGAATCAGACGTTCTGTGTATTATTTTTCAATATTTTATTAATTATTTTATAGAAGAGGTTCTAATACATGTATTTATCTCTTGGCCCAGTGTTTAATGAATTCCATTTTGAAATATATTAACCATATCGAGTTCACACATTCATGAAAATGTGGAATAACTTATAAATGTGTGCTTATAGCTGATGTTTGTGGGTATAATAGAATTTAGTATGTGGGGATTCTGTAGGTTTTACTTAATGATGTTCAAAAAAGGCCATTTTTTGAAAATTTATCATGGAGGTGGAAATGATTAAAATATTTAACTGGAATAATTTTATTTCATTTAATTGATGAATTGATTATTATGTATTTAAATAAAATAATATAGGGTAATCAAAGCGTTAGTCATAGAACAATGGATCCATTGGAGATCCGATAAAGACACTGTGGATGATAAATAAAAAATGGTGTCAGATCATGGATCGAGGATTGAGGCACAATGAATTCAAAGGATCTCACAAATGATTAATACAAAACCCCAAACATTATCTATGAACAGTCTGGATAGAGACATTATGTGAGTTTTTATTTGATTATTCATCATTCATGATTTTTATTATTATCCCAAATCAGTCAAGAAACATATTGATATGAGGTTCGGTCATTTTACTGGATAGTTTGTTTTTTTCTAATTTTAATGGGTTGTTGATATTTAATTTTTTTCATTATTATTCATTATAATGATAATGAATCATGGACAACTAATATCAACCAAGGTTTGTTACTCTTTTTACATGTTTCTTGGATTTCTACCATTATTCTCCATTCATCACATATGTTATTAATTTGGAATTTTATTTTATATATTTATGATGAATTTATCATTAAACATCATTTTCAATGGGTAATGATGTGATATTGTTTCTACAAACAAGATAAGTTGCAGCAGATTTATGAAAATTGTAGCGACAATTATTTTGGATAGCATCTGAAACCACCAATTTCAAGAGGGGTGATCTAACGATGATTGAGATGAATTGAATACATTTTATGAATATATTGAAGTCTTAGATTCATTATAACAACCATGGCATGGTTTTTCTAATGGATATACAAGATATTCGATGAGATTGGAACCAAATTTCAAGGAGATTGTGGCACAAGTGAACATTGGGTGAATAATAAGGGTCTCTGGTGATATTTGAAACAAAAAATGTGTAATATATGATTACAAGGTGTTTTTTACCCATTGGGTTACTCAAAATATGCCTCAGATAGTAGACAGTCATGTTGTAGAATACATGCGATGCCTACACAACATCATCTACCCTACAGGGAAATGTCATGGGATAGGTACACAGGATATGCCATCTAATGGTACATGAGAACATATATATGAGATACTGCATTGTGCTAGAACACAGATGGGTTACACCTACATCATACACACCATGTAAATATATATACCAATGGCTTAAAGACTCGGTCTGGTAACAAAAGAATGACCATGGGTCAAGGTACATAATGTGTGACCCCAATTACATGTATTACACTCAATTAAACAGGGCGTAGATACCCTTTCCTATGTGAATTGACAAGATTCATTAGGGTGTGATTCATTATCCTCTCTGTGTGGTTTGTTATGTAATCAGGTCATACATCTTGTAAAATTATCCCATTAACAGAGATTCTTAGATAGAGTTATTGGAATACCAACATGAGGCTAGGAGTGAGGACTTGTATTAATTTTCGGGCCCTATATGGAGTTCATGGAATAATCCAAACCAAAACTATGTTGACCCCGATCCTCTATATAGTAGGTTAATCTAGATATTATTGACAATATCCCCCAATCTCCATGGTAGTGGTTCTCATATATGTATTGTATCTTAGTGGACCATCGACATGCACTTCTAATGAAGAGACCTAATGACAAAAACCACTCTAAAAGACATCATAGATGGTATCTAACATTGGAATGTTTTTCTCCCAGATGTCTCATCGTGGATCCATTGTTATTAATTCCATTGTTGGTTTACAATTATTGTGACATTCCTTCACACAATGTTTCTTTGTTGATTATATCATTATATTATTTTTATATTTGTTTTATACATAAACCAGTATTGATCTAAATATATATATTATTATATTATTTTTGGTCTCTTTGTGTCCTATTCAATATAATCCTACTCAAACTATCATGTACATTTCCTACAAATGTCATGTGTTATGAAATTGATCGACCATTCGAATGAGTCCTTGACACACCAAGACTAGACGATGCTAAATGAGACTAGAATGAAAACTGTGTATTTCCCTTGTATTTAAATAATAACCCCATTAAATTCATGTATGTCAAATGTTACAAAATATTGTGGTGGGATTCAATTTCACCCTATTTAAATATGTTTTCACTTGTATCTTACTATGCATATAGGATTAGATTAATGCATTCATGGTTTATCTGTTGTTTGTACATTTATAAATTTATTGGCATGTAGATGTGTGTGTGCATAAAAATTCATAATCTAAGGCCTCCCATTTTAGTGATTTTCTTTCTCGGTAGTCTCCAGCACATGCCAGTTAGATGTATTCTTGGGTAGTTACGACATGGTCACCTGAGGATGGTCTTGAAATTTTTGATATATATAATAGGTGATTATTTTCATTTTCCATGTTTTATTTAAAAAAAATTCATTAAATGTATTATATATAAAAAATAAACATCAGTATCACAACAGACCTATAATATTTTAGGGTACTATAATTTCTTATATTGATCCCACTTGAGGATGAATTAACTAACATCATAAAGAAAATCTGGAAAATCAATTAACATAAACATTAACATAAAAATGATCAACATATTATGATAAAAAAATTAAATAAAATTTACCCATATATTAAAAAAAACATACTATAGAAACTAAAAATATTGTGGTTGTTGACATAATAATAGTTCAACAATTCCAATACTACTACATCTGACTAGTTTAGAAATCATGTAAAACCAATCTAATGAAAAATTCAATGATCCCATAACATTCACTTTAACAGTAAGAAGTAATTATTATTTTGAAGGATTGGAAAATAAAAAATTGTAACCTCAGTTACATACATGGAAGCCACCTATATCATATCATTCACTAGTTGTAACCACCTAAGAAATGGATTCCAATAATATCCCCCAATATCCCTCTTTGTTCTCTGTTGAAACCTATTCTACATTTTTTATGTTGGTGAATTGTGGTATGTGGTAGTTTTATGTAACCATAATTTTCATTATTTGAGGTTTATAATTATGTTTTTTTATATGGGACTCTATTTTTGGTTGGGGGTTTAACAAATTTGTTTGGGGATAAAAAAATATGGATATGGAATGGTTTGGTATAAGGATTAATGTGTGTGTCACTTGGGATTAGTTGGCGGTGTTTTTTAATTTTTTCAAGGTTGGTAATTCCTTGATGGTTTTTCACATAGACCATGCTATATGGATCTGGTTCTTAAACCATGCATATTAGAACATTCTACCAACCTACTGTATTAATATACCAACTTCAAATTTTCACCAAAAATATAATATTCTCATTCGATGATATTTTCTGACTTGTTTTCTTATTAATATAACTAACCAAGAAGAAACCCATATAGAATCCCCATTCATAGGCCCATCAATATTTTTTATTTTTTAGATATTTATAGCTCCTTGGGACCAGTAATAATCCCTTACTTTTCCGTAGAAAAACTACTTGAATTACATCTTCCATCAAACATAACCCTCATGAATGAAAAAATACACCATGGAAAACATGAAAGTCGTGAATACACTAATTTCTCATGATTATGTGAGATATGAACATACATTCATATCATGATCTAGACACATAAAACCCTACATTAAAAAATGCACTCCAAAACCACCTCTGACACAATAATGTCCAACCTATTTTCTGTACTCCCAAACTTAATCCCAGTATTTATCAGATAATTGATGAATTAATAGAAGAAATTTTAACTTCCCATATCCACATTGGATTTGGGATGAAAAAGGTAATCATCTCCCATATAGATTTATATATGTAGAACATAGTGGAAAAATAAAGTACATCAAAATCATTGATTTTTTTTGTTAACAATCTGAATTCGTAACAAATAGACAGATACACCCATTATATCCATTGGGTAGTTGGTGGCTGATGAAAATAATATCCTAATACTTAAACTTCTATTTCTACTGGCCTTATTACGAATTATTAAAAGCCAATACAAATACAGATTAAATAATATTGGATAACCTGAATTACATCAACTTTATATATACGATATCTTATGTTGATCCGTTAATATCTAGTGTCCAATAATCTATATCCTACAACTATTCGAAAAACATATCACAAACAAACACCTATCAGAGTCTGTCAACACCAAATATGCCACTTTTTCATGTTGATGGACATGTAATATCCATTAAAAGGCCATTGAAATTACCCAAATTCAATCAACTCATTTCAATACATTATGGTTTCAATTTCATGCATACTATTCTCCTTGGAATCAACGAATAACTTTTTCTACACACCACAATATAAAAAATTTATTTCCACACAAGAAATGATATATATATATATATGGTTTTCATTTTTTCCCTTTGGGAAATGATTTTTAGAGGGATTTCTTATAATCCATGTATTCATTGGGCCAGGGTTCACATGATCTTTCGTACAACCAAAAACTATTCTATTCTCCATAATATTAGATAATCTACATGTATTACAAGACCACAAAAACCATACACAAGTAAACACTCATCCTAGATGTCACGACCCCCTCCCCACAATGTGTACCCCTCCATGACCAGCAATGTGAGAAGTTATATAATGACCCTCGATTCCCGCTTCCAATAGGCCCCGGGTTGGAGACTAGAACCAACGGTATAGTAAACAAATAGATAGGAGGCATTACCCTTTAAGAGAAACATGTGGAAAAGAGAGATAAGATAGACACAAACCAACAACAACTAAGACTGAAATATTAAAGAAAACCCAAGTGCGTATATGTAATGTCAAGAAAAACTACTAAAACATGAATGGGAAAACTGCAAGTACACATAAGAATGTAAAAACATTAGCAACTACAAGCCCTAATTGCTCATACAACCACAATCTATTAAAAACCATCTTGATCTCCGAACTGCACCAGGTGACCTGAAAAACAGTTTATATATACATAAGGGGAATATAACAATACACTCAGTATGATCCTCCCTGAAGCCTCCCATTCAAATGTGAAGAAATAATAGTAATGCATGGTGATCAACAGGTGAAACTAACTAATCATCTAACAGGTATACTATGTTCCCAATCTCACCACGACTACTCTGAACAAGTAACACATACTATAATATATAATATAATAGTGAATATCAAGGTTAACCTGCAACTACTTCCACATTGTTTTTCCACATTGGACCAACATCGCATGTCCTAATCATCTCTCTCTAAAAAGGCTTGGCTGAAAACACCTGGGTGAATCACCACAACATACACCCCAGGAAACAAAACCGCCACAACCACACAAGAAGGTATCTAGGTAGTTTTCGGGAGCCACCACAACTTCTATAGCATGTATCATACCTCGAGTATTATACCTAAAGCCATTACAACCCATACACCGAGTAAGGATACTCAAGAAATCACAGCCTATACGTGTTACACCTATAGTAGTCTATAGGATTCTATATCTAGAAAATATTTGTGAATGAAAACAAGTTGTTACTGCCCTCTACACACATATATGATGAAAACCAACAACTGTGCCCAATAGCACAAGTAACTACCAAGAGAAGAGAGTAGATCCAAAGGGGGTAGTCATCCATCCATCCTCCCACCAGAATTTGTGGAAAACACCCCTAGGGATCAAAATAACTGAGGTGTTATTACCCCTAGCCGACGAGGTGGAGTAGTGTATAGAAACAGAAAACATAATAAATATACTATATCTTACAACCAAACTATGGGAATAACCTTGTATTAGACTAAAATACAGCAAAAGTATATCTAACTACTGACTTCCACATCTAGGACTAGGTGTCCTATAAGCACACAACAATTTAAAGTGCTTAATTTATTTACATCATTACCTTTTTTGTCAGTTCCACATTATGATAATTAATTATTTTATCATTAAATAACACTTAAAAACATCACATTATATTTCATTAGCGTAATTCCTAAATACCACTGTCACTTTAAAATTGAAACCTCAATATTTCATTCCAGAAATCCCCAACCCCATGGGTTATCAAAAAAATTTCAAATATTTATTTACAAAATTACGTTCTCATATTCCCAGGAATTATAGAAACCCATTATATGATTCTAAACACAAGGGGACTCAACACAGTGAGTAGATGAAGAACCTGTCAAGTCTTAGCCACCTATAACAGGAGAGTATACCCATACTCCCATGAGATTCTATAAACTGAAAGCACATGGCTTACCCCACGGGTCATCGCCCCTTTCAGGAGATGGGTAAGTAAGACCAGCTACCCTCAACAATGGGGAAAGTAAAGCAGATAACCAATAAATGTAAAATTAAGCATCCAAACATTCACATCCAACCTGTTCCATCATCCAAAATGTCCTATCTGACACCCACATGAATAAACCGATGAATCTCACCACTCTAGGCATCATCTACTACCACAACCAATTTGCCTTTATACCCCCAAATATCACAAAAAACCTCCCGGATCACATCACAACTGAAGAAGAAGGAAAACAATAATAATATCAATTCAGCTCCTGGCCATAAAAATAAGAATGTGGGTAACTCAGAACCATACAATGAATTATCTTTTATTAAACAACCATTTCATTAATCCATCATGGATTAACAGATTTATTTTTTCGTATGCTCCAAATTACGGAAACCTAATCAGCAGGCTATCACAAAATAATTAAACATTCTTAGATAACCAATTTGAATAACATCAAATTACCAACTAGTGGAACAAAATTCACTTACATGATACTTTATCATTATCCAAACAATTATCAATTACTTCTAGCTTTGGGTTCTTTACCAATTTAAATCAAGAATGAAAAATATAAGAAAGTAAGCATAGATATCAGACTATCTTGAAAAAAATAGTCAATAACATATCATCGATCTCTATTTATTTATTCAGTTCAATTATTTATTATGCCAATTTTATTGTGATCTAGTGTGATAAAACATGCTAATTATACAGTAGCACATTACAGAAATGAGAATCAATGAATCCCCTACCTCAAATATTTATGGATGTTCTTTATAGGAGAACGAGCCACATAGTGGGTTACAATCGCCTCCCGCCGTGACAATTGTATCCTCTTGAGTATGTAGAGACACCACCTCAGTGGTCAACACCTAAGAAATGTCCCTTATGAACAAGGATATTTCATTCCCTAAAAGTGTGAGGGAAATTAAGAAGAGATGAAGAAAAAAGAATTATGATAGAATCTACCTTATGTCGAATACCGATCGATATAGCTTGGTTGCATCAAAACAGTGCAAAAAAAAATTCTATTATGAGTGTGTAATTGCACAGCTCCCACAAAAAGGAATGGGATGTTGGAGTGTCTCACACCCGATAACATGGAAGAAGAACATGAGATGATGACAAATCATCCCTTTTGATGAATTAACGGAGGAGTGGTTTAAGAGACGCTAGATTTTCCATTAAAAGTAGATCGCATTAAACCATGCCATTTGACCAGTGAAAAAAACATCCCAAGATTTAGGAGAAAATAATATAGGCGTTTTGACCTTTGAATCAGCCTTAGAGTCCTCAAATTGAGGAATTAAATGCATTTTATATCAAAGGAAACATGAAAGGGGTGAATCTATAGAAATATGGAAAAAAAATTCTGAACTCAAAATTAGGAAATGGAAATAGAGGTTACTGACAGACCTCACTATTCTTGAAACATTGTTCACGAACTCAAAATTAGGCAATCGAAATAGAGGCTACTGATGGACCTCACTTTTCTTGAAACACTGATCATGAACTAAAAATTTGGGAAAAGAAATATAGGTCACCGATGGAACCTCACCATTCTAGAAATAATGCTCATGAAATCCAAAGTTGGCAAAGGAAATAGAGGTCACTAATAGAACCTCACTGTTTTGGAAACACTGTTCACTAAATTAAAATATGGAAAATGAAATAGAAGTCACCGATTTATCCACACTATTGAATTTTTCACATAATGTTATCGCTGACACCGTTCATAGAAGGTCGCTGATTACACTGTTCACATAAGGTCTCTAATATCACTGTTCACATAAGGTCACCGATGTCATTGTTCACAGAAGGTCACCGTTGAACTGTTCATATAATGTTCCTGATGACACTGTTCATAGAAGGTCCACGATGACACTATTCACATTAGGTAACTGATTTCACTGTTCACATAAGGTCACTGTAGGTTTGTCACGACCCGTCCTCGGGGCTCGTGCCATGACTACCCCAAGCCCGCCTTCCATAGGCCAGGGGCAGGCTACTAGCACCAAGGCGTAATTCCAGATAAAAATGGAAGGCATTTCCATTGTAAAGTAAATAAACACCACAGAGCAAGCATGAAAAAGTAAACATTACGTAAAAGCTGGGTACAACAGTAAGTGCGGAAAAATAAGTGGGCCATAATACAAATCCAAACTGAAATTAAAGTACAACTGAAAAAGGGAGTACAACAACTGAAAAGTAAAGCCACAACCTCGAGCCGTCCACTGGAACTCCCACCTAAATGGTGGGTACAGATATCCTCCACAGCTCCTCGGGACCAACCGTCTACTCCGAGTACACCCCGCCTTGGGGTCAACATCTAGGTACCGACTACTCCGAAAGCATCAACCACGATCAGCGATGTCCGTCGTCTGCAACCAACACAACGTAGTGTGGGAATAGCCCGTGTAGGGGTGAGTATAAGCTACTCAGTAGGGACCTCGAGACCCCCAATGGTCTCCTAGAATCCACAAAGGATATTCCACAAAGGAATGATACAAACACGAAGTAACATCTGGCACTTCATAGATATATGCCCATACATATACCTAAGTCATCAATTCTTGTTCGGATCCAACATCTGAACTCAAGTACAACACAGTCCACATAGGAAAACACAACCCAATCCATACATTAAAGCAAAACATAATTCACACAGGATATCAAGTCAATCTTATCAAAGATAAGGATTGAAAGTCATTATTCATCTCACACAGGTATACTTCTTCGTAATACGATAGAGATGATCAGATATTGCCACGGATTCATCTATGTCGTCAGACCCACACAGGATCGATAGGTACTAACCCCCGAAATGACCCAAAAATAATCAATAGATAACAAACCCCCGCAATGACCCACAAATGGTCGATAGGTAAGTAACCCCCGCAATGACCCACACAGGACCAGACCCACATAGGATCTGTAGGCGTTGGCCCACACAGGACCGCTGAGCGCTGACCCACACATGATCTGACCCACACAGGATCGGTAGCACTGATCCACGTAAAATCGTTGTGTGCTGTAGTCGTCTTCGTTGAATCCACGGGGGGATTTCTGTACAGTCGTCATCGTCGTCGCAGTCGCATCCAGCTCTAGGGTTCCCGCACATAGCAAGCTCGTTTGGGAGGGTCCGCTCCACGAGCCGAAGGGCTGATACATCAACTGACACATAGTCTGGAGTTGATGTATCCAAAAGATCTGTATCATCAACATGAACTCAACGTCACAGAATGCGAGTCATTCGAATGCCTGGTCTAAGAGTTATTGGCTTTTTAGTCCTAGGGGCCCGGTTGGTTTTTAAGTCAAAACCAACCCGACCGTACTCCAACTGCGTCCAAACCTCGGG
Source organism: Viscum album (assembly GCA_963277665.1). Lineage (NCBI taxonomy): Eukaryota > Viridiplantae > Streptophyta > Magnoliopsida > Santalales > Viscaceae > Viscum > Viscum album. Next base: position 557,528,771 of record OY728147.1, on the reverse strand, counting down.
CATAGTAAGCCAAAAGGACCGTCTCACTTAAAAGAATCCATCAAAGTCAACGTCACGTCAATCGGACATCCTGAGCTCAAGTTATAAGTGTTTCCGCTCTGAGGGCCCGATTGGTTTCGTGTACGAACTAACCCGATTGAACCCAAAGTAATCTTAAACCTTGAGTGTAATATATCAAAATGACCATCTCGTTCCAAGGATCGTATCGCCGCTGACGGTGTGTTGATCGGAGGTCTGAAACCCATGTTATGGGCAAAAGACCTTGAGAGGTCCGATATTAGGGGGTTCAGGCCCGGTCTGACCCGGCCTGATACCCTCTGGGTCGGCCAGAACTCGGTCGACCCATCCCGGGTCCGGGTCCGGCTCTCTTGGGCACGGCCCGACAAGGCGCGCTGGTGCTCTGGCACCAGCCAGGTGGCTCGGCCGTTTCGTCCAAGCCGACAGGGGTGAGGGGGGGGGGGGGGGGGCGCTGACCCCCGTCCGTTTGTAATACGCAGCCCCCATGTGGGAGGCCGCTAATGTCCAGCCAGCCGAGGGATACAAACCCCCAACTCTTCCTCTGGCCGGCCGGCCCGCTCCGGCCGGCCGGCTGTTTCAACCATGGGACCGGCAAGTGTTGGTCCCCCTGCTCCAACGCCGGCGGCCCGGAACCGGCCGCCAGTTCCCCTGCTTCGCCGCGGCCTTGGACCTTCTGATGTCATGCGACGTCACTGCGCCCCTCCGTCGTGGCCCCACTCCGGCTGCAGTGTTTTCGTGATCCTCCGGCGTGGCGGAACGGCGCTGCAACCTTATTCAACTACATCGGCCCGGCACGACGGTGCCGTGCATCCTTGTCGCACGATCCCACATGGTGCGTCGACACCACATCATTTCCTTCGAACCGAAAAAATACAAGAATAAGGGAGGAGGGTCGGTCGTGTTTGTGCGGTCCGAACCCCTCCCGTTAATCGATAGAAAGCGGATAATTTTCACGAAGAACAACAATATAAGTAATTAGGAACAACAATTTAAATAAACCCCTTCCTCGTCGAATTCGTTGAGCGAGGGTTCCTTGCGGAAATAACCGTCACAGAAGAAGACATCACAGAAGGAGATAAGTGCGTTGCGGAGAATTTATTTGTCGGGTTCGCGTCGTTGATCTCCGAGGATCCGGTGTTCTTCGCATTCTTAGAATTCTTCATCGAGGAAGAAGAACTTCAAGAGCTTTTCCTTTTTCTCCCAAATCCTCCCAACGCAACAAGTTCCAACAAAAATAAAATAAGAACTTCCCTTATTTTATTAACATGACTTATGTTGAAATTAAAAAGTTTAATTAACCCTCTCAAATTAAAGTCACCTAATTAATTAACATAAGTTATCAACTTTAATGGTGAGTTGAAGGAGTTAGGGAATATGAAGGGGTGCAGTTCATGTGGGCCCCACCGCCCTCATAACCTCTCATGGGAAGTTGGGTGGTTACCCAACTTCCACCCAAAGGTTTTAATTACCAAGTAAAAATAAAAATTGAAGCTCATTTTTTTTAACTTCCACAATTTTTAACAAATTCTCTCGTGAAAACGCAACTCCGGAAAAGCTGTTCCTAAGAAAAAACCGGCGCTGTGAATTCATCGATGCCCTCAGAATTCGATTCCGAGCACCAGCTCAAAAGTTAGAAAAAGACCCGCTCGTTCGTTTACTGAACGTACCCGAGCTAATATTTAGATAGTAATTCCAGGAACACCGGGCCTCGGAATCAAGTTCCATTAGAAACCGCGTTCTTGTAAAATTTGAAAGAAAATTAAGAAAAATTTTCCCTTTAATTTTACGGGTCATTACATTACTCCCACCTCAGGGCATTATGACCTCGAAAATATACATCAAAAACTAGTGGAATAAATGTGGGTACTGTGCACGCATCTGAGCCTCCCGCTCCAATGTGCTCTCCTGGAGGTTCCTGTGCTGTCATCTAATGCGTACTAGAGGAATCGACCATCCACGTAGGACCCGCTCCTATCAATCCTTCATCTCCACTAGGACCTGAGCAAAATTCTCCCCATCATCAATGTCCAGCTCCTCGTGGTCAATGATATGCGTCGGGTAGTGCAGGTATCTCTTCAGCTGGGATACGTGGAAAACGTCGTGCACTCGGTGCAACTGAGGTGGTAGAGCCAGGTGATAAGCCACCTCTTCAATCCTACTGAGGACCTCGAATGGTCCAATGATGCATGGAGGCAACATTCCACCTCAGCCAAATATCTGTAATCCACGTCGAGGTGAGACCCGCAAAAAGACGTGGTCGCCATCCTCGAACTCAAGTGGCCTACGTCTCCTGTCAACATAAGACTTCTGTGGGATCTAAGTTGTCCTCATCCGCTCCTGGTCGCTGTTGTTGTACGCGAACTCCACCAAGGGTAGGTGGTCCTCCCATCTATGACCAAAGTCGAGGACACATGCGCGAAGCATGTCCTTGAGAGTCTGAATGGTCCTCTTCGTCTGACCATCTGTTTGAGGGTGAAAGGCGGTACTCAGACGTAGCTACATCCCGAAACCCTCCTGCAACCCCTTACAATGCCAGGAAGTAAAGAGAGCATCTCTATTGGAGACGATAGATGATGGCACACCACGAAGTCATACATTCTGATGAACGTAGAGACGTCCCAAGCTCTCCACTAAGCCCTGCTCTCTGATGGGTAAGAAGTGGGCCGACTTGGTGAGTCGGTCGACAATCACCCAAATGGAGTCATGACCTCTAGAAGTGCGTGGAAGTCCAGTCACAAAGTCCATAGATATCCCGTCCCACTTCCACTCCGGGACCTCCAAGGGTTTTACCAAGCCTGCTGGTACCTGGCGCTCTGCCTTCACCTTCTGGCAGGTGAGGCATCGAGAAAAGAACTCTGCCACAACCTTCTTCATGCCCGGAAACCAGTGCTGTCATCTGAGATCCTGGTACGTCTTCGCCACGCCAGGATGTACCGACAAAGGGGAAGTGTTAAACTCTCTCAGAACCTCCTCCCCACAAAGCAACTGGTACCAAGGTACATCCTCTAAAAAGGAATTCATGCTCTCCTCCTATAGAGAAACCATCAGGTGCATGTCCTGAGGATATCTGCGCATGCCACGTCTCACAGTCAGCGTCCCCACACTGTGCCTCTCTGACCCGCTGTAGTAGTAGAGGAGTGACTGTGAGTGACTAAAGGAAGGCTGCTCCAACTCTATCCACGAAGGATATCTGCATAGCGGCTAGCTTCTCTGTTGCCTCCTCAAGTAGCTGAATGCTCATCCTCCTTCTGAGTGAATCGGCTACCACGTTCCCCTTTCCATGAGTATAGACTATCTCAAAGTCATAATCCTTGAGGAACTCGAGCCATCGTCGCTGTATCAGGTTCAGATCCTTCTGCGAGAAGATGTACCTGAGACTATGATGGTTAGAATAGACTGTAAAGTGGTCGCCAATCAGATAGTGTCTCCATGTCTTCGGAGCAAAGACCACTACTGCTAACTCCAGGTCATGGGTAGCATAGTTCTGCTCATGAAGCCTCAACTGACATGATCCATAGGCGATCACGGCCCGCTCCTGCATCAGGAAACATTTGAGTCTGGTCCCTGATGCATCGCAGTAAACTACGTACCCTACTCCCTCCTCCAGAAACATCAATATAGGTGCACTGATCAATCTTTGTCTCAGCTCTTGGAAGCTCTGATGACATATGTCTGACCACACAAAGGGTTTCTCCTTTTTCGTCAAAGCATAGAGCGGTGTCACAACTCTGGAGAAGTCTGTCACAAATCTTTGGTACTATCTAGCTCGTCCCAAGAAACTTTTCACCTCCGTCACGCTCCTGGGTGGTTTTCAAGCTAGCACTACCTCGATCGTCGTTGGATCCACTACAACTCCCACCTCAAAGATAAAGTTTCCCAAGAAGTGGAACTCGCGTATCCAAAACTGACACTTAGAGAGTTCATCATAAAGATGGTGCTCTCGGAGTGTGTCCAGTACAACCTGAAAGTGGTAGACGTGCTCCTCCTCATTCGTCGAGTAAATCAAAATGTCCTCGATGAAGACCATGACAAATCGATCGAGGCTTGGCTTAATGATCCTGTTCATGAGAGACATGAACACTACTGAAGAATTGGTTATGCTGAATGGAATAACCAAAAACTCATAGTGGCCATACTGACATCTGATGGTCGTCTTCTGCACGTCCTCATCCCGAACTCTTAACTAACGATAGCCCGACCTGAGGACTATCTTCAAGAACTACCGTGCTCCCTTGAGCTGATTGAAGAGGTCATCAATCCTCGGTAGCGGATACTTCTTCCTCACTGTCACCTGGTTCAGGCGACGATAGTCGACACAAATTTGCAAGCTCTCGTCCGCCTTCTTGGCGACCAATATCAAGGAAGCCCAGGGTGAAACCTTGGGTCAGATGAATCTGATGCCTTGCAAGTCCTCCAACTGTACCTGTAGCTCTCGAATCTCGGAGGGAGCCATCTGATATGCTAGGGTGGATATCAGGGATGTCCTGGGGTACAGTTCAATATAAAAGTCTACCTCTCTATGAGGAGGTAGTCCTGGAACGTCGTCGGGGAAAACGTTCACATACTGATCCACCACTGCAAAAAACCAGGACTCTGCATGTCAACAGCTCCAAAGATGAAGCTAGCCAACTGATGAGTGATGATTTTTCCTCTCCTCGGCAAGAGTCCATCATGTGCTTGGAAGGCTCCCTTCTCGCTGGTGAAGGTGAACCTGCTCCCGTTGATGCGTACACACCGTACCTTGCGCCTAATACAGTCAATCTGAGAATGGACTGTAGATAACCAATCCATTCCCAAGATGACGTCGTAAGGCCTAGACGCCGCTACAAGAAGATCTCAGTCGAAGCTCTCGCCTCCTAGAGTAATCTCACACTGCCGGCACCAGTGCGTAATCATCGAGTCTGCTCTCGTAGGAGTATCTAGATGTAAGGATCGAGCCAACGGCTCTGTCGGAATCTCCGAGCTCCGAACAATGGCAGCTGCTATGAAATAACGACTCATTCTTGTGTCTATAAGAAATGCAATAAGAGTGGAATAGGCACAGATAATACCTCAAATCATCTCGGGCGCGCCGTGGTTGTAGGCCTCCGTTGCCTAAAGTTGTGCATGTCTCTGCCCGCCAGCTCCCTATGGTCAGGGTGGAGCTCTTGGCGGTGGTGGTGGCAGAGCCTCAATGCGTCGCTCATCACCTAATGCTCGGACAGCTCCTCTGCCTCGTCCACCTGATCCCTACAGACCGCCACGGTCGACCCTCTGCCTCTGCATGGGTTGTCCCTCAACAATCTGCTACTCCTCTACACGGCGGGTCGGGCAGTCATGAGCCATGTGGCCCTGCCCGCCGCATGCGTAGCAATTTATGCCTCTCGAAAGACTGGCTCCGCACTGTGTGCCCCATACCACTAATCCAGTGTCCTAAGGATGTCTTCCTGAGGGTCTAGTATGCCTGGACCCATGAGTCATCCGTGGACTGCCTGCTTCAGAAGAACCTGCTACATACCTCCCTTGCGGTAGGTCTCGCTGCTGATGTAGGCTCAGTAAGGAAGATCTCGATCATAAGGGATCTCTCTAGTACTACTGCCTGTTTCGGAATGATGAGGGAGATCAGTGATGCTGTGATCTCCTGCCTCAATCCATGCTCGAAGGTCCGGGCCCAGAAGAATGGGTCTCGTAACATGTCCATCAAATAGCATGAGAGATCTGTAAATCTCGCCGAGTACTGGGCGACTGTCAAGTTGCCCTGCCGCAGCTGTAGAAGCTCCTGGATGCGCACCGCATGAAGGGTGGATGGTACAATCTCCAAGTGGAAGAGGATCTCAAAGTCCGTCCAGAGAAGAGATGCCTCATCGTGCACCTGGAGCATCAAGCTCAACCATCTTCCTGTTGTCACCTGAAGGAGGCTCGCTACGAGGATCACCATGAGGCCTGTTGGTGTCCTCACTAACCTGAAAACCCGTACAACAACCTCCATCCAATCCTCGGCTGCCCGAGGGTCCGTCTCCCCACAGAACCTGGGCGGTTGCTGACGCTGAAACTCATTCAGTGCACTATGGTGACGTGCATTGTCCGCGGCTGGGGCTGGTAGCATCGGTGGCTCGGTAGGTAGAGGTACCGCAGGTGCCTCTGCTGTCAAAGGGCCCTGTACCGAGGCCTCCTCTCTCGGTGGGCTGTCGTCACGCACAATGCTCAGATCCCTAGTTGGCTGCCATTGTGGGGCTTCCTGAAAAGAGATAGGTGCGTCACGGTAAGAACAATATACCTGGTGAGCTGACACAAAGTAATCACAAATAAAACTTGAAACACACATCCAATCAATGTTTTCCTGCATTAAGTCAGAAATCTGAAGGCAGGGTCTTGGTGTATGGATACGTTGGCCGCCGCACCAACACTAGACTCCCTGGACTGATAACCACACTCAATACTCTTAACACTATTGATTTACATAGAAAAATATCGGATTCCTTATTTCTGTGGTAGAACTGAACTCCTCTGAAACCAATTTGTAACGACCCATCATCGGGGCCCGTGTTGTGACTACCCCAAACCCGACTTCCATAGTCCAGGGGCTGGAGGCTAGAACCAAGGTGTAATTCTCGGTAAAAAGGGAAGGAATTTCCTGTGTAAAGTATTCAAATACCACATATCAAGCAAGTAGAAGTAAACATTAAGTAAAAACTGGGTACAACAGTAAGTGCGGAAAAGTAAGTGGGCTAGAATACAAACCAAAATTGAAATTAAAGTACAACTGAAAAAGGGATTACATCAACTGAAATATAAATCTGCAGCCTCGAGCCGTCCACTAGGACCCCCACCTGAAGGGTGGGTACAGATAGCCTCCACAGCTCCTCGGGTCCAATAGTCCGCTCTGAGTACGCCCCGGCCTGGGGTCCAACTCCAGGTACCGACTACTCCGCAAGCCTCTTCCATGATCAGCGATGTCTGTCGTCTGCAACCAACACAACATAATGTGGGAATAGCCCATGCAGGGGTGAGTATAAGCTACTCAGTAGGGACCCCGAGACCCCCGAAGGTCTCCCAGAATCCACAAAGGATAATCCACAAAGGAAAGATAAAAACACGAAGTAACATCCGTCACTTCTTAGATATATTCCCATACATATACACAAGTCATCAATTCTCGTTCGGCTCCAACATCCGAGCTCAAGTACAACCCAGTCCACACAGGAAAACACAACCCAATCCACACAGGAAAGCAAAACGTAATCCAAACAGGATATCAAGTAAATATTATCGAAGATAAGGATTGAAAGTCAAGATTCATCTCACACATGTATACTTCTTCTTAAGACGATATAGATGATCAGATATTTCCAATGATTCATCTATGTTGTCGGACCCACACAGGATCGATAGGTACTAGCCCCCACAATGACCCCCAAAGGATCGATAGGTAACTAACCCCCGCAATGACCCACACAGGATCGGACCCACATAAAATCTGTAGGCGCTGGCCCACACAGGACCGCTGAGCGCTGACCCGCATAGGATCTGACCCACACAAAATTGGTAGCACTGATCCACGTAGGATCACTGAGTGCTATAGTCGTAGTCGTCGAATACACATAGGATTTTTGTACAGTCATCATCGTTGCCGTAGTCGCATCCAGCTCTAGGGTTCCCACACACAGCAAGCTCATTCGTGAGGGTCCGCTCCATGAGCCGATGGGATGATAAATCAACTGACTCATAGTCCGGAGTTGATGTATCCATAATTTATGTATCGTCAATAGGAACTCAACGTCACAGACGGGGCGTCATTCGGACGCCTGGTCTGAGAGTTATTGGCTTTTTCGTCCTTGGGGCCCGGTTGGTTTTTAAGTCAAAACCAACCCGACAGTACTGCAGCTGCATCCAAACCTTGAGAGGAGTATGGCAAAAGGTCTGTCTCACATATAGGAATCCATCAAAGTCGACGGCATGTCAATCGGACGTCCAGAGCTCAAGTTATAAGTGTTTCCACTCCGAGGGCCCAGTTGGTTTCGTGTACAAACCAACCCGGACGAACCCAAAGTACTCCAAAACCTTGAGTGTAATATATCGAAACGACCTTCTCGTTCCAATGATCGTATATCCACTGACGGTGCGTCGATCGGAGGTCCACAACCCAAGTTATGGGAAAAAGACCGTGATAGGTCCGATATTAAGGGGTTCGGGCCCGGCCCTGTAATGCCCTGACCCCAGTTACCCAGAGTCGGTGCATTATTACACAACATTGGAATGATCACAAGAAATATCAAATCTCAAAAGACCTATTATTTTAGTAGCCTTGGAAACACTATATACAATCATAAAGTTTTACATTACATAAAAAACATCTTGTCTTCATATCCTCTCATACTATCCCAACAGGTCATTCATAAATTACTTCTTCATAATCCTGGGAAAAATAAAACATTGAAAGGGGTGAGCTCAGATGCTCAGTAAGGATAACATTATAGCAGAAGCTTTCATAGATAAGCATAAACACTTAAGAAAATTTATAATTAAAACAAAAGCCTTTTAAACTTGAACTTCAACATAATATGGAAAAGATAAAATTAAATAATGTCATTTACTTATTCACATGGATATTCTACTAGTCGAACAATAACATGCAATATCAATAACCACTTTCATAATGATGGAATGCATAATTCTAGACTATCATAACCACATAACCAAGGCCTCGTGCGAAGACTACAAATAAGATTTTGCCAAGGCCTTGTGCCAAGACACTAGTTTGTCTCATGAGACCTACTGTTGCATCGAGGAGCTATAGCGGGCTCCACCCGTCACTTATTATGTCCAATAAATTCCTCATATGAACAAGTTTAAACATAACATAAACATTCTTATTAAAACTAGCAAACGAAATGTCAATACTTTAACCACAAACCATGAATGGTATAAAAACAGCACATCCACAGTCAAACATAACTCATTCGATACAATATGGAAGATTTTATTGTATCACATTAACCTCAATCAAGAATAATTAAGTATGTTGACATAGATTAAAATAATCATCAAAAATATTTGAGAGAAATATCCCCCTTTTTCTTGAAATCATTTAAAAGTCACACTATTTGTCAAGAAGCCATTTAAAAATAGATTTTTGAATCAAAGTTTCCCATACCACTTTGAAACGTTTAAAAGGAGTTTTAATTTTAAATCATTAATGTCCATATAAATAAATCCTTAAAACCATTTTTAAAACATGGACATTAATGAGTAAGATTTAGAATAATAAGTCATTAAAACATTTAAAAATAGTTTTTTAGTTAGAGTTTCTAACCAAAAGAGAGACACATGAATACAAATAATTGAGGTAATCGAAACTTTGTAATATCATGAGAATAAAGTAATTTATGATATACTATGTCAAAGTACATTATATACACCACATAAAAGTGATTTGGTGTATAACAACAAAGAAGTCTCAATGGAATGTAAATTGAGATGAAATATCTCATAAAGTCCGTATCCTTAGATTAAGTATAAATCAAAGACATAGTTATGCGTGAAAAATATAAATAAACTAAATATGATTGGATATTCAGTGTAAAACAATCAAATAGCATTCACACATAATCTTGTAAAAACAACACCAATGAATTGGATGTTTAACTCAACAAATAGAGAATGAGTTAAAATTACTCTTATCAAATTCATATCGATGACTTGAGAAATTATCAATGTAGTGATTATGTGTATCAAAAGTATATCCATAGAAAAGGGGAGTGGAAATTATAAAACAAGCAAATGAATAGTTATTCCACACATAATCTCAGAGTAAAATAATCAATGAAGTTTGCGTAAAGCCGAATAAATGGGAATTGAAATTTCGAATCCCCTTATCGATTAGGTAACATAAGAAACATACACCCATGAAAGAAGGATCAAAAAATGATGATGTAAATACCCATAAATTAAATTATATTACACAATGAATACAATCATGGGCAGTACATATACACCACATGCAATAATTAAGTGCTGAACAATGGAATTCTCACGGAATTAAAAGTGAGATAAGAAACCCCTTACTTTGTACTTTTTCCATGGTAGATGGTAGTTTAACCTCCTGTATAATGGTGAAATAATTTTTATTTAATTATACAAGAATCATATGCATTAATATGATATCATATATGATCTTTTAACATTGATTTGTTAATAATATCTTAGAATTATCGTCATTTTGGGTGTTAATGGGTTCATTTTACTTTATATTCTTTATTATGTGAGCCATAGTTATTATTAATGGGATGTATATTACTCATATCCAGAATGATATCAATTCCTTAAATATTATTCTTAATCATCAAATTAGAATTATACTTTAATGGATACGATGGAGAATGAATCTCATCGCGTTCGTGGAGACGGTAGTCCGTACGTACGCAAGAGCGACAATATCATTCTTTTGATATTAAAATAATATATAATTGGATGGTATATCATATATACAGAATCATTATCATGTTATATTTATTATTTACATGAGTTACACATCATTATTATACCCATCCAAAATAATAATATATTTGAATAACAATTACACCACGACGTGGAGACAGTAAGCCGTACGTACGCACGTATGGTGACATGTTATTCAAAGGGTGTATAGAATACTGAATATGGTTGTACCATATTTATAATAACATAAAAGTATATATATGATACTAGAGTAATTATTTTATAATGGTAATAACAAATGAAGATGAAGTGGAAGAAGAAAGGAACTTGGTAAAGGGTGGTGAAATCATTACCTCTTCTTCGGGTTCTTCCTTTTGATTTGATGAAAAGTGCTCTTTAGGATGGCTTTCTGATCAAACTAAGGTCTCTAGATTGTATTGAGGGAATTTGGGAGAGTATTTGGGCAGGGTTTGGCCGAACCAAAAGGCTTTGAAGGTGTGAAGAAATGAGAAGGAGGAGTGCCCTTTTATAAGAGGGGTGAGGGGCACCTTTAAAAAAGCTAGAAATATTAATTTATAATAAATTCATATTCGGTTTCTAATGTCTCCAAAGATTATTATTTAAAGGTTAAGTTGGGTATGGGTCTAAAAACACTAAACCAATAGAATTTAGACAGGTTTGGATCATTATATTATCCTTATCATTAATTATTAACTCTTAGTTAATTAGTTTCACTTTTACAATGTATCTTTGTATTTTTATATTATATGGTTAATAAACTTACCATATACATCCAAGAGACACCCAAGTGGTTTATTAATGATACAACTATCATGATATAAGTCTCTTGGCTGATCCTTAGATTTTTAGGAATTTAATATCAATTAATAATATATTATTTGTTTTAAAAACTCTTTTATGTCAATTTTGACACTATTCAATTGTTGATTTTTGTGAAACACATAACAGAATTATCACTTCTAAAAAAGTTAATTAAACAAATGATAATATGTCATATTAACTTGTAAAATTAGTTTAATTCAATAAAAGTCTCAAATTATATTTATTTGGGTATTTATAATATCAATTATGTTCATTTTTCACTATTATGGTAATTACTGCATCACCATTGTGTCATAAATAAATTATCTTATTTAACGTCTAAAAAATATAAATAAAATATAATAATGTAGGAAATCGTTTTATCTTTCTATTGAATATTTATAGTCTAAAATCCAACATATATAACCTTATGTAACAATTGTTTTTCTAAAAGATATATGCTTGTGTCATTTTTGTATCAACCAAAATCGACCCAAGGATGGCCATGGTCGACCATGTATCAACCAATATGGTTAAAACACGTTTTAGGGTAATTTAGTATTACTATAATATTATTTGTTTAACCCTTGTTTACCGGATTTACCCTTTAACCCTGGTAAATAAAATATTTACCGAAGTAATTATCCAAAATGTCTAAAAATAAAATTTACCTATTTACACAATTTGAACATCCTGATTCCAAATATGGAATCCATTTTTCCAAATTCAAAAAACATAAATGGAAGAAATTAATTTAAAATTAATTCCTGTTGTTAAAACAAAAAGTGTGTTTTTAAGAGATAATAACTATCAAAAGATTGGCACGTGTTTATGTCCGGTTTAATTGTGAAATTATGTCTAATGACAAACATTGAATTAAATGGTAAAAATATATTCTAAATATACTTTAAAACTACTCAAATTCATAATTTATCAATATTAATTATTTTGATTAAAAAAGATGTTTTTAATTAAAATTTAGTAATTTTCACTATTCATCAAAATATGAAATTTATCCGAAATGTACCAAAATTTCACCCTAGGCTAATTTCGATATTACGAATCCAAAAATGAATTCCATTTTGAGAGATAGAATTATGAATATTTTAAAATGTAGGTATTACTATTCATAACGGCTAGTGTGATTGGTTATGGTGTGTTAGTACTTGGTGTTGCGTACAACACACGCTATAACATTATTCAAATAGATGTGTACCGTAGAAGCTTGGGGTGTTAAATTCTCCTCTACTTCAATAAATTGCATGCTCTCAATTTTTAAAATTGTGTTTGGGAATATAATGGAAAGTCCCACATCGCAAAAAGAGTCAATAAAACTATCACTTTAAAAGAAAGAAATAGAGGTATAAAGGTCAACCATGATAACCCATACTCGGATTCCATGTAGGAAATCATGGATATGGATGATAAAATATGTGTCAAGTTCTGATGGAGATGGAAAGAAATCATGATCAGGAGAAAGTTAACAATAAGAAAACCACAAACTTGTGTTGGGACAAATGGCCATTAGTCTCCTAGTAGGAAACTAAACAGACAACATTTTTTTTTGTTTTAAGTTACATTACATAAGGATGAGGAATTTATTTATGATATTGACTAAGAATATAATGATATATACTTACATTTTAAGTAGAGTTTCATTCTTTAATAAATTTCCACCACTGACTCATTTTTTAAACGATGAGTATTCAAGAAGACTTGGTCACAGTAGAAGAGCTAGAATAAACTTCTATAGAATCACAAGATCCATGCAGGATAAACTATATATTTACATTGTCTTTAGAGATTAATCAAAACTAAAATGGTTAGTACAAGATCTAATGATCCCCCAAAAGGATATTCCTTGGGAGAAATAAACACTAATCTTAATTTCATAAATTAAACCAACAATACCCCAAAGATGAATAAATACCATTCAATAATAAATTGTCCTTAAAATCCTTCAATATAATCCAAACTAATATTGAAACCCAAAACATAGAATAATTTGATTATGTAGTCTCCCATGTTAAATTGTATCACCAAATGACATCAAATACTCTTAAAGTCACATACTTAAAAGTAATTAACCTCATCACATATTCACTATTATAGGTTAATCATTTTCATAAATAACCCAAATCACTATAAATCCATAATAAAAACGTAGATAAAAATCTGGTATTACTCCACAAATGAAACCCCATAGTATTCTATTTTCCTTGGGCATATAGTGTTCCCAACAAAGCGAACATCTTCCAAAATATAATTTATCACTTAATCACCAAATCATTTTCCTATACCAAGGGTATTCATTTGATAAGACATAAGAACCCAAATTAACTTATTATTGATCAATAAAATCATTTAACTAAAAATAATTACTCACACTATCCAGGGACTTCGCGTAGTCCAGTGGTAGGCGATAAATCCCAATTGTACATTGGTTGTGGGTTCGATTACCACAGCTTTGTCCTACGCGACGGGTTGTCACGCGGTCTTCGTGTTGTCCTTTTTCAAAAACTATATTTTATAATATTACCAAAATGAGATAAATTCCTCAAAATACCATAACATAATTTAACCTCAAATGTTATATCATACCATTCATTTTCATCCCAAATTATAATAACTTATAATTCTCTCAAACACCAATGATCATATAAAACCAAATGGATATTTATACCTATATCCACAAGAGAAGAGATAATTATTCCTCAAATATCATTCTCACATGGAAAACTACGCGGTTACAAACACAAGAGAAAATTATTCCAAAGTAAACCCATCAACCAGGATCACTAATAAATTTTAAACATTTATCCAACCATTTATTTCCACATAGCTTCTTCTATGACCAAGAAAATATCCTATAGAATAGGACATTCACTCGGGTAATATCCAGGTCCCCTACATTTATGGAAAATGACTTTAAATGGATTATTGGGACCATTTTTATCTTCTTCCATAGTACTCTTCATTTTGTTTCGGCAATTATTCACTTTTTGTCCTTCCATCCCACATGTAAACCATTTCTTGGTCCCATTGAGACACTTTCTAGGGTGTCTCCTACCACATTTCTTGCATGATGGAAATTGAGGGTTCTTTTCTCCATGGTCTCCACTACTTGAGATCTTATCATTCATCACCTTTCTCTTCCTTGTTGAGTTCGGGATTTGGTTAATATATATGTTGTTGATCATATTTTTGGAAAACAGATTTGGCATAAAGACAATATCTTTTACGCCTATAAACATTCCATTTTGTTGCTCATTGCCACCACCGTTCTGACCTTTTACATCATTCGTAAAGTCAATATGACTTCCTTGGAATCTAGCCATTGACTAAAACCGTAAAGCATTGTGTGAGTAACAGTAGTAATAAAAATCATTTACAGATTAGCATTTCACCATATTCTCAATTTGAAACACATTAGGATTAACCAAGGTCATTTACTCTCATCTTATATATATATTACATTAAATCGGTTGGTAATGAAAATGTAAATTTTCCTAAGCATATCCGTCGGGAGTGTCGTAACCAGGAGTGCATCAAGGCCCTTTTCGTGCGCCAGTTCCCCTTCAAGTCTAGATCAAAGCGGTGTTTTCGGGTTTTACCCCTAGGTACATCTGTGCCAGAGCTGCCTCTACCTGCTCGTATCCAGACAGGGATGTATTGCTCGGAAAACTCACAAAATATCTACAATACCATAATTCTAGGATGTTATTCTATACTAATACTTAAAGTTCATTTTAGGTCTACGTGCTCTAATCAGAGTTTATCTAAATCTATATTACAAGGTTTGTACTAAACTTCCTCTGATACCAATTGTAATGCCCTGACCCCAGTTACCCAGAGTCGGTCCATTATTACACAACATTGGCATGATCACAAGAACGATCAGGTTTCGAAAAACCGATTAGTTTAGTAGCCTGGGAAACACTAGATACAATCATAAAGTTTTACATTACATAAAAAACATGTTGTCTTCATATCCCCTCATACTATCCCTGCAGGTCATTCATAAATTACTTCTTCATAATCCTGGAAAAAATAAAACGTTGAAAGGGGTGAGCTCAGATGCTCAGTAAGGATAACATTTTATCAGAAGCTTTCATAGATAAGCATAAACACTTAAAGAAATTTATAATTAAAACAAAAGCCTTTTAAACTTTAACTTCAGTATAATATTACAAAGATAAAATTAAATAATGCCCTTTACTTATTCACATGGATATTCTACTAGTGGAACAATCACATGCAATATCATTAACCACATTCATAATGATGGAATGCATAATTCCAGACTATCATAACCACATAGCCAATGCCTCGTGCCAAGACTACGAATAAGATTTTGCCAAGGCCTTGTGCCAAGACACTAGTTTGTCTCATTAGACCTACCGATTCATCGAGGAGCTATAGCGGGCTCCACCTGTCACTTATTATGCCCAATGCATTCCTCATATGAACAAGTTTAAACATAACATAAACATTCGTATTAAAACAAGCCTACGAAATTTCAATACTTTAACCACAAACCATGAATAGTATAAAAATAGCACATCCACATTCAAACATAACTAATTCGATACAATATGGAAGTTTGTAGTGTATCACATTAACCTCAATCAAGAATAATGAAGGATGTTGACATAGTTGAAAATAATCATCAAAACTATTTGAGAGAAATATCCCCCTTTTTATTGAAATCATTTAAAAGTCACACTATTTGTCAAGAAGCCATTTAAAAATAGATTTTTGAATCAAAGTGTCCCATACCACGTTGAAACTTTTAAAAGGAGTTTTAATTTTGCAACTTTAATATCCATATAAATAAATCCTTAAAACCATTTTTAAAACATGGACATTAATGAGCAAGATTTAGAATAATAAGCCTTTAAAACATTTAAAAATTGTATTTTAGTTAGAGTTTCTAACCAAAAGAGAGACACTTGAATACAAATAATTGAGGAAATCAAAACATTTTAATATAATGAGAATAAAGGAATTTATGATATGCTATGTTAAAGTACATTATATACACCACATAAAAGTGATTTGGTGTATAACAACAAAGAAGTCTCAATGGAATGTAAATTGAGATGAAATCTCTCATAAAGGCTGTATCATTAGATTAAGGATAAATCAACGACATTGTTATGTGTGAAAAATATAAATACACTAAATATTATTGGATATTCAGTGTAAAACAATCAAATAAAATTCACACATAATCTTTTAAAAACAACACCAATGAATTGGAAGTTTAACTCACCAAATGGAGAATGAGTTAAAATTACTCTTATCAAATTCATATCGATGACTTAAGAAATTATCAATGGAGTGATTATGTGTATAAAAAGTATATCTATAGAATAGGGGAGTGGACATTATGACATAATCAAATGAATAGTTATTCCACACATAATCTCGGAGTAAAATAATCAATGAAGTTTGTGTAAAGCCGAATAAATGAGAATAGAAATTTCGAATTCCCTTATCGATTAGGTAACATAAGAAAAATACACCCATGAAAGAAGGATCATAAAATTATGATGTAAATACCCATAAATTAAAGTATATTACACAATGAATACAATCATGGACAGTACACATACACCACATGCAATAATTAAGTGGTGAACAATGGAATTGTCACGGAATTAAAAGTGAGATAAGAAACCCCTTACTTTGTACTTTTTCCTTGGTCGAAGGTAGGTTAACCTCATGTATAATGGTTAAATGATTGAAATTTAATTATACAAGAATAATATGCATTAATATGATATCATATATGATTTTTTAACATGGATTTGTTAATAATATCTTAGAATTATCGTCATTTCGAGTGTTAATGGGTTTATTTTACTTTATATTCTTTATTATGTGTACCATAGTTGTTATTAATGGGATGTATATTATTCATATCCAGAATGATATCAAGTCCTTAAATATTATTTTTAATCATCAAAAGAGAATTATACTTGAATGGATACGATGGAGAATGAATCTCATCGCGTTCGTGGAGACGGTAGTCCGTACATACGCACGAGTGACAATATCATTCTTTTGATATTAAAATAATATATAATTGGATGGTATATCATATATACAGAATCATTATAATGTTATATTTATTATTTACATGAGTTACACATCATTATTATACCCATCCAAAATAATAATATATTTGAATAACAATTACACCACGACGTGGAGACGGTAAGCCGTACGTACGCATGTATGGTGACATGTTATTCAAAGGGTAGATAGAATACTGAATATGGTTGTACCATATTTAAAATAACATCACAGTATATATATGATACTGGATTTATTATTTTAGAAAGGTAATAACAAAGGAAGAAGAGGTGGAAGAAGAAAGGAACTTGGAAAAGGGTGGTGAAATCATTGCCTCTTCTTCATGTTCTTCCTTTTGATTTGATCGAATGGGCTCCATAGGTTGGCTTTCTGATCAAACTAAGGCCTCTAGGTTGTATTTAGGGAAGTTGGGAGAGTATTTGGGCAGGGGTTGGCCGAATTTAAAGGCTTTGAAGGTGTGAGAAAATGAGAATGTGGAGTGCCCTTTTATAAGAGGGTTGAGGGGCACCTTTGGAAAAGCTAGAAATATTAATTTCTAATAAATTAATATTCGGTTTCTAATGGCTCCAAAGTTGATTATTTATAGGTTAAGGTGGGGATGGGTCGAAAACCACTCAAAAAATAGAATTTAGACAGGTTTGGGTCATTATATTAACATTATCATTAATTATTAACTCTTAGTTAATTGGTTTCACTTTTACAATGTCTCTTTGTATTTTTATATTATATGGTTAATAAACTTAACATATACATCCAAGCGACACCCAAGTGGTTTATTAATGATACACCTATCATGATAGAAGTCGCTTGGCCGAGCCTCAGTTTTTTAGGAATTTTATATCAATTAATAATATAATATTTGTTTTAAAAACTCTTTTATGTCAATTTTGACACTATTCAATAGTTTGTTTTTCTGAAAAACATAACAGAATGATTGCTTCAAAAAAAGTTAATTAAATCAATCCTAATATGTCATATTAACTTATAAAATTAGTTTAATTCAATAAAAGTCTAAAATTATATTTATTTGTGTATTTGTAATATCAATTATTTTCATTTTTCATTTTTATGGTAATTACTACATCACCATTGTGTCATAAATAAATTAAATTATTTAATGTCTGAAAATAATAAATAAAATATAATTATGTAGGAAATTGTTTTATATTTCTATTGAATATTCATAGTCTAATATCCAACATATATAACCCTATTTAACAATTGTTTTAATAAAAGATATATGCTTGTGTCATTTTTGTATTCATTTTAATTTAATTAAAATAAAGTGTCCCTATCACTTACAAGTGGATCCATGGGGTCCCAAAATCGACCCAAAGATGCCCATGGTCGACCATGCATCAACCAATAGGGTTAAGACACGTTTTAGGGTAATTTAGTATTATTATAATATTATTTTTTTAACCCTTGTTTACCGGATTTACCCTTTAACCATGGTAAATAAAATATTTACCGAAGTAATTATCCAAAATGTCTAAAAATAAAAGTTACCTATTTACACAATTTGAGCATCCTGATTCCAAATATGGAATCCATTTTTCCAAATTCAAAACACAGAAGTGGCAGAAATTAATTTAAAATTAATTTCCGTTGTTAAAACAAAAAGCGTGTTTTTAAGAGATAATAACTATCAAAAGATTGGCACTTGTTTATGTCTGGTTTAATTGTGAAATTATGTCCAATGACAAACATTAAATTAAATGGTAAAAATATATTCTAAATATACTTTAAAACTACTCAAATTCCTAATTTATCAATATTAATTATTTTGATTAAAAAAGGTTTTTTTAATAAAAATTTAGTAATTTTCACTATTCATCAAAATATGAAAGTTATCCGAAAAGTACCAAAATTTCACCCTAGGCTAATTTCGATATTCCAAATCCAAAAATTAAGTCTATTTTGAGAGATAGAATTTATAAAATTTCAAAATGTAGGTATTACTATTCATAACGGCTAGTGTGATTGGTTATGGTGTGTTAGAACTCGGTGTTGCGTACAACACACGCTATCACATTATTCAAAAAGAACCGTATCGTAGAAGCTTGGGGTGTTACAGCGCCGACCCCGACCGATACCCTCTGGTTCGGCCCGAACCGGGACGACCCATCCGGGGTCCGGGTCCGGCCCGCTTGGGCACGGTCCGACCCGGCTGTCACGGCCCGGCTCGGCCTGGGCGCGGCCCGGCCTGGCGGACCGGCCTGGGCAGCTGGCCCTGTGGCTCGGCCGTTTCGGCCGAGCGGACAGGGGTTGGGGGGGGGGGGGAGGGGCGCTGCCCACCGCCCATTTTTAATCCACGGCCCTCATGTGGGGGGCCGCTCATGTCCAGCCATCTGGGGGTTACGAACCCCCGACTCTTCCTCTGGCCGGCCGGCCCGCTCCGTCCGGCCTGCTGTTGCCGTCGCGGGACCAACAAGGGACGGTCCCCCTGCATCGATGCCGGCGGCCCGGAACCGGACGCCGGTTCCCCTACTTCGTCACGGCCTTGGACCATCCGGCGCGGCGCGACGGCGCCTCGCCCCTCTGCCGAGGCCCCGCTCCGGCCGCGGGGTTTTTGTGATCCTCCGGTGCAGCGGAACGACGCTACGACCTTATTCAACATCATCGGGGCGGCGCGACGATGCTGCGAATCCTTTCCGCACGATCCTGCGCGGTGCGTCGGCACCACATCATTTCCTTCCAACCGCAACAATACATGAATAAGGGAGGAGGATCGACCGTGTTTGTGCGGTCCGGCCCCCTCACATTAATCGATAGCAAGCGACAATGTTTCACGAAGAATGACAATAGAAGTAATCAGGAACAATAATTTAAATAAACCCCTACCTCATCGAATTTGTTGAGCGAGGGTTCGTTACGGAAATAACCGTCGTAGAAGGACAAAGTCGCGTCCCTGAGAAATGATTCGTCGGCGTTGCGTCGTCGATCTCCGAGGATCTGTCGTTCTGCGCGTTTTTCGCGTTCTTCATCGAGGAGGAAGAACATCAAGATCTTTTCATTTTTCTCCCAAATCCTCCCAACGCAAAAAGTTCCAACCAAAATAAAATAAGAACTTATCTTATTTTATTAACATGACTTAAGTTGAAATTCAAAATTTGAATTAACCCTCTCAAATTAAACTCACCTAATTAATTGACATAAGTTATCAACTTTAATGGTTAGTTGAATGAGTTAGGGAATATGAAGGGGTGGTGTTAATGTGGGACCCACCTCCCTCATAACCACTCAAGGGAAGTTGGGTTGTTACCCAACATCCACCAAAGGTTTTAATTACCAAGTAATAATAAAAATCGAAGCTCAATTTTTATTTTAACATCCACAAATTTTACAAACTTCTCTCATGAAAACGCAACTCTGGAAAAGGTGTTCCTAAGAAAAAATTGGCGCTACAAATTCATTGGTGCCCTCGGAATTCGATTCCGAGCACTGGTTCAAAAGTTAGTAAAAAACCCGCTCGCTCCTTTACTG
Source organism: Viscum album (assembly GCA_963277665.1). NCBI lineage: Eukaryota > Viridiplantae > Streptophyta > Magnoliopsida > Santalales > Viscaceae > Viscum > Viscum album. The sequence continues at coordinate 557,507,927 of OY728147.1, read as the reverse complement.
AACGTACCCAAGCTAAACTTCGGATAGTAATTCCAGGCACACCGGGCGTCGGAATCATGTGCCGTCAGAAACCACGTTCTTGTAAAATCTCAATGAAAATTAAGAAAAAATTTACCTTGGTTTTTACGGGTCTTTACATGTTTTGTTCACAATGGTCGACCATTGTGACTGGTCACCAATAGAACTATTCGAAGACATTTATCGATATGTTGTTCACCATGGTCAACTGTTATAACTCCTCGCCAATGGAAGAGTTCACAAAAATGGAAATTTGGGAAATTTTTTGAGATATGTTACCATGACCTCCTGAAACACCTCATACACCTAATTTTTAAAATGGAATGATTTAGAGTGTTCTGGGCCATTACATCTGATACCTCTCAAAACATTCTCGTCCTCGAGAAATCAAAACCCACCTAAAGGGAACATGAAACGGGGTTGATACAACCACCCATCAAGATACCTCTTAAAAGAGTGCAATCTTCAAGAAGCAACAAAAGTAATCCATATTATAAACATGAAAGGTCTAAAACCAAATTGAATACATCGATACATGAAAAGGTTTAAACATCAAAATATAGTTGGTACTGAGCATGTATCTGGGACTCACGTTCCTAGGTACTCTCCTACATGCCACAGTATCTCCACAAGACACTAACCAAGGGGATAGAACACCCGTGCAACACCTTTTCATTGAAATATTGGATTTCCATAGGTTTCTTCCCAAAGGTCACATCACAATCAACATCATTCTCTCCCCAATCGAGGATATGAGAGTCATCATGAAGAAAACTATTGAGTTATGATATATGGGAAATATCATGTAGCTAACTCATCTACGGGGGAAGTGCTACTCAATACGCCACAGCTACAACACGAGAACACACCTCGAAAGGCCCAACAATCTAGGGATAAATCGTACTCCCATGACCATTCATTCACCGCCCACAATGTGGATCCACCTACAGAAACATGTGATCCCCAACATCAAATTCTAAGGGTCTCCTCCTTTGACCGGTATATGATTTATAATGATCTATTTCCCTCTTCATCCTCATGCGAATCACTTGGACCTTCTCTATTGTATTATGAAGTAGTTCCGGTCAGAGAATTGTTGCCTCTTCTACCCAAGTCCGACACAACGGAGAACGACAAGGTCATCTATACAAGGATTCAAATGGCACCATACCGATTATGGAGTGAAAACTATTGTTGTAAGAAATGTCCAGCACTGTTAAGTGCCTCATCCATGAACATCCAAAATCTAGGAAACATGAGCGTAACATGTCTTCATGTATCTGGATGGTTCCTTTTGCATGACCGTCCATTTGGGGATGAAAATTAATGTTAAGGCATACCAGAGAACCAAAATCAATTTGAAGAACTCACCATTCCATTGAGGTAAATGGGGATCATGATTAGAAATGATTGTCCTTGGGTTTCCGTGAAGTCTCACCACATACTTCTGATACTGCCTTGAAAAAACATCTATAGATCATGAATTCATTATTGTTGTGAAGTGGGATTATTTTTTAAATGATCCACTACCGCCCAAATAGAAACATGACCTCCCTGAGCTCGAGGTAAAATAATGACAATGTCAATTGAGATGTCCTCCCACTTACTCTAATGAACATATAATGTCTAGGGAAGTAAAAAAGGAAAACGGTTTATGGCCATCACCTTCTGGAAGACCAAACATTGAGTCACAAACTCCACAACCACACGTATCAGCCCATGCCACCAAAACACTCTCCTCAAGCATCAGTACATCTTTTTCATGCAAGGATGCACCACTAATGGAGAAATATGGAACTCTATGATAACCATCTCATGCATCATCAATGGATCAAATATAGTTCCATAATACAACACTCAATTTTGTTAATACTCAGACCAACCATCAGGGGCCGTGCCATAAATAACTCAGTCTCTCCGGACCTCCACCACTAGATCATCCAACTGGGACCCTTCCACCTACTACACCAGAGATTACCGCACTGTCATCTGAGAAAGAAATCATCTCCGAACAACATATCCCATATCAATACGTAATGTTGATAGTTATTCTATTACTTTCCAAAAGACACAAGATTCACTCACTGCACCAGTACGTGACTTCTGAATCAGTGCATATACTACAACATTAACCTCTTTAGGTGTATATGATATTTCAAAATCATATTCCAATAATAACAACATCCACCAACGCAGTCATAAAATTCATTCTGGGAGAAAACATACTTCAAGCTCTTCTGATCGGTTAAAACCACAATGAACTCAGTGATGAGGTAATGCCTCCACAAATTTAACGAAAACACTACAGCATCCAACTGAAGATCGTGGGTGGAATAGTTACGTTCATGGGGATGTATCTTCCGAGAACCATAAGAAACAATTGTTCTTTACTACATCAAAACACAACCTAACGCTATATGCGAATCATCATAGAATACATGAAAATAAACTCATTCTACTGGATGACAAAGAACTAGAGCACTTAATAACTTTTATTTTAGATACTGGAAACCTTCCTAACATTGATCAGTCCATATGAACACCTGATCCATCCTGGTCAAAGTCTTTTGAGGAGTCGCAACTCGCGAGAAATCGGATATGATCTTCCAATAGTAGCATACATGAAAAAGGAAACACCACACCTCTAACACAGTCTTGGGGGATTCCCAAGACACAACTACTTCTATCTTCGATGGATCCACAGCTAGTCCCTGTTGGGATACAACATTCCCCAAGAAACAAACTTATTGAGCCCAAAAATAACTCTTTGAAAAAATCACCAATAACTAATGTTGACATAGAACTCCCAAAACGGCATGTAGATGCCATGCATTCTCTTCTTCATACATGGAGTACACAAGGTTGTAGTCGATGAAACCCACAACGAACTTGACCAAGAACACATGGAACACTGCGTTCATCAATCCCATGAACATATCTAGAGAATGTTTCATGCCAAATGACATTACAACGAACACATAATGCCCATGAAAACAACAGAAATCAGTCTTCAGGATATCCTCATCATTCACATGCATCTGATGATATCTGAACCACATGTAGATCTTTTAGAACCATCATTCACCCTTCTGTTGATCAAATATATCATCATTTTATAGAATATGATAGTGATTCATTACTATCACATTGTTGAAGCGATGATAATCAACACACAACCACAAACTCTCGTCAGCCTTCTTCATGAACAAAACTGTTGCACCCCACAGAGACACACTCGACCGAACAAAACCACATTGTAATAGACCATCAAGCTATATATGTATCTCTCATAACTCAGAAGGGAATATCCATTATGGAGACATAGAGATAGGATATTCTCCTGGTTCTAGCTTGATCCCAAACTTGATCTCTCTTCAAGGGGGTAATGCTACAACCTCTTCAAGAAAGACATCAAGTTATTCTTCAACGACCCTAAGAAATGTCAGTTATGGAACATCAGAAGAACTCTACATTATCTCAGCCATCATGGATGTTAAGGATGGAACATTCCTATGACATATCCATGGTTCTTTCTCGCCAAAAAACACAACCATCTCTCAATCCATATCAATGAAAACAACATTCTTCCTAATGAAATCCATGATATCCTAAACTGAATAAAACCAATCCATGTTGAGGATGAAATCATATGGTTTTATTCATAAGCATAGGAAATCTCCCCATGAGTGGTTCTACCCCAACACTTTCTCACAGTCTCTACATACATCAAACAAGTCTTTTGATCCTCTAACAGGTGTAGTCAATGGCAAGGGCACTGGAAGCTTCTCTACCTCTAGTCCCAAAGAATGGAAAATGGAAAGTGGTATTATGGAGTGTTTCTCTCTGGAATCAAACATGGAATACACCATGGTAGAAAACCAGAAATGGGTACCTCGAACTATGTTTGGCTCGCCTGGTGCTAGAGATGATAAAGCATTATGATAACCATGACCTCTCCATGACCTCCTCCATGACCACTCTAACCCAGAGGATGACCACCACCATGACCATGCTCTGCTCTCTGTGGACGAGGAGTGTCACAGGGTTGTCCTCTACATGCCTCATCTTACCTCTGTTGGTCTAATGCTAGTGCAACCTGCTGCTGCTGCCTCAGCTGGAACTGCATCAACAGAGTAACATGGAGCAGAACACCTGGTGGATGATGAATGCTCTAAATGGTCGGGCACTCTATCTGCTGATGACATCAACAACCACAAGAAAAACAAGAGCCTGATCCTTTGGAATATACCTGAGATCTTATGCAATTGGGGAAACGAGATGTAGATGGTTGTGACCTACCCCCAGCGAAACGAAAACTATTCTACCATGAAAACATGGAACCCCAGACCCCAGACCATCTTATTGATGAATCATAACGACTCCCCACTATTGATAATATGGTTCTGTACATTTTCCCCTTGACAACCTCTCCCCTTACCTGCACCTCATGATATGCATTCATCTTAAATAGGTTAACCCTACACTGGATCTCTGGATGCAAAGCCTCCTCAAAAAGCTTTTCTCTAGCCTCATTATATGGAAATAAGTTCGAATTATATCAAATAAGTTTCCTGAAACAAATTCCAAACACTCGCACACTGGAACTCCCATGTCGAAGGGTATGAAGCTCCTGGAGAATGGATTCCTTCGCGGTCCAAGAATGAAACTTGACTATAATCTTGTCTGAAAACTCATCCCATGATATCGATGACTCCATGTGATCCTCGAGGAACAAGATCCACCTGTTTCTCACTACTCCACAGAGAATCTACACAAAAAAGGACACCCAGGGCTCCTTCCATTCACAGATTGTACTAAAAACTATCTTAAACTCCTCTAACCAGTCTTCCGTTACATAATTTTAAACAGAAACCTTGTATTTATGTAGGCTCTGGCACAAACACTCTCAGAGTGTCCTCCTCCATTTGTCATTGTCCTCAACCTCTACCATGTGGTGATTGGCTAGCACAACCTTCTGGATATATTCTATGCGATCCTGGCGAGGATGTCAACCTGGAGCCATACCTAGAAAATAAAAAATAGTTACAACTCATATAACTAAAATATGGGAGACTTAGTATTAATTAATTAATTGTTTTCTTTTATTAATTTTGGGTTAAACTATACCACATTCCACCCATTCCAACACAGACACAAAAATAATGATTCATTTTCCTTTTCTATGTCTCTACCCTACAATTAGTATCACCACGATTAGTATCCATTATAAACATTAAGATTCACACATCAGATCATATGGGGACCTAAATGCCTATGTCTCAGCTGTCTCCAATGGTAACATCATTTGATATACATGATAGAAAATGTTTCCCTACCTACCCATGCAACCTCACCCGTTCTTAACTCCAAACTCCATCCAATCTGTCAACCTACCTCTGATACCACTCTGTCACGACCTACTACCAAAAAAGTGTACAACACCTAGTCCAACAATGCGATATGGGAGATAATGTCCCCCGAGTCAATCCTTCAGTAGTACCCAAGAAGGAGACTAGAACCGAGGGTATATCAAACACATATATGGGAGGCATTGCCCTCTACGAGAACACGTGCAGAAAAGTTAGATAAGATAGACACCAACCCACTCCAAATCAGTTTGAAATATAAAATAAAACCCAATTTCACATATGTAATGCCATGAATAAATACTACAACTTTAAGGGGAATACTGCAATTACCCAAAGTAATGTAAAAACAACAGAAACTACATACCCGAACATCTCATGAAACACCAAGATAGTAGGAAACAACTAGATCTCCAACTTGCTTCATGTGACCTAAAAAGCAGTTTATATATACGTTGGGTGAGTGTAACAGTATACTTTCTAGGATCCTCACCGATGTCTATCATGCAAAAGTAATGAAAGCATTCTTAATCATAGTGAACAATAAGTGAAACTTACATGTCACCTAAATAGGTATACTATGTACCCAACCTCACCATGGCTACTCTCACTAAGTAACAAATACATGATCATATAATATAATATAGAAATTCAAGGGTATCCCACTACTAATTCCCCACTATTTTTACACTTCTTCATAATGGCACACGTCCTAAGTATCTCTCCTTAAAAGGGATTTACCATAGTGACCTAGGAAAAGCACCACAACATGCACCTCATGAAACAAAACAACCACATTCACAAAACAAAGTAACCATGTAGTTTCCATGAGCCTCATCAACTCGTATAACATGTATCATACATTAGGTATTATATCTCAAGCCATTACAGCCAATACACTGAGTAAGGATAGTCAAGCCATCACAGCCTTTACATGTTACTCCTATTGTATTCAATAGGATAGTATATCTAGAATATATGAGTGCGAATAATCACACACTATTATAGCCCTCTACAAACATATATGGGGAAACCAACCATTGTGCCTTCTATCTCATGTAACTAACAAGAGAAGAGAGCAGGGACAAATGGGGGAGTAATCCATCCATCCTCCCACCAGAATGGTGGGGAAAACACCCTTCCATGGCTCAAAATCTCATTGGTGTAAGTTTCCCTAACTGATGGGGTGGTGTAGCGTATAGAATAAAAAAATTATAGAATATTCATTTTCTCCCAAACACACTATGGGCATAAGCTAGTCTTACACTCAACTGCAGCTATTGTCTCTTGGACTCCCGACTGCAATTTCTAAGACTAGGTATCCTATAAGCACAAAACCATTTAAAGTGATTAATTGCATTACTTCATTCTCTTTTTTTCAGTTCCAATTTATGTTAATGATTCGTTTAATCATTAAATAACAATTAAAAATTTCACATTATATTTCATTAGCATAACATCCAAAGTCCACAGTCCCTTTATAATTGTAACATCAATGTTCTGTTCTAGCAAGCACCAACCCCATTGGGTTAACATCATTTATTCAATTGTTTAGTTACAACATTACATTAATATATACCCATGAATTCTAGAAAAACATTCTATTCTGCTAAACACGTGGGGGTTCGACAAGGTTAGTAGATGAACTACCCATAGAGTCTTTGCCGCCAATAGAAATAGCATAGGCCCATCCTCCCTTAAGAATCTAGTCACGGAATGCATATGGCATACCCCGTGCGGCTTCACCCCTTTTATAATATGGGTAATCAATACAAGCTTCCATGCCCAATAGGAAATGTTAAGAAGATTACCAATCAATAAAACATCAAGGATATAAACATTCACATCCCTACCATTCCATCATCTCGGGTGTCCTCTCTAACACCCACATGCATAAACCGACGCATCTCACCACTCTAGGCATCATCGGCTACCACAAACAATTGGCCTCCCTGGACCACTTATCAAAACAGCCTTCCAGGCTCAGATCACTACTCATGCGGCTGGAATTCAACCATCATATCAATTGGGATTTTGGCCTTTAAACATGGAAGAGGTTAACTCAGAAACCAACAAAGAATTATCTTGTATTAAATAACCAGTTCATTAATCCATCTTAGATTAACCGATATATTTTTTTGTAGGTTCTAAATTTTAGAAACCTAATCCGTAGGCTATGATAAATAATTAAACATGCTTACAACACCAATTTGATTGGAATTAAATTACATCTACATGGACCAGATTCATTTACATGACTCTAAATCATTATCCAATCAATTATCAATTAATTTTGGCTTTACATTCATTACCAATTTCAATCTATTAAAAAAGATAAGCAAGTAAGCTTAAATATCACGTTATCAAGATAATAAGAGGAAATAACATATGATCAATCTCATATTAGCTTATCTTGTTCAAATATTTATTATGCCAATTTCATTATGAACCAGTGGGATAAAACATGATTAATATACAGTTTCACATAACAGAATAGAAAAAAAGGAATTCCCTACCTCAAACAGTTATTGACGAACTTCATACAAGAATGATCCACACAACGGTTTATGATATCCTCACCCCGTGACAACTGTATCCACCTTAGGATGATGAAACTCCACCACACCGGTCAACACCCATGAAATGTCCATTAGGAACATGGATATAGTTTTCCATATAAGGGAAAGGGGAAATAGGAATATATGAAACTAAAATAATGATCAGGGAACATACCATATATCAAAGACTGATCGATATTGCTATGTTGCATTAAAATAGAGCGGAACACATCCTAGAAGGAATGCTTGACTGAAAAACTCTTATAGAAAGGAATGGGATGTCCGTGCATCTCACAAATGAGAATAAGGAGGAAGACATAGGTAGGAAGATATATCATCCTTTTTGATGATTTAACGAAGCAGTGGTTTAAGATACTCTCGATATTTCAATAAAAGTTGATCGCATTAAACCATGTGGTTTGACCATGTAGAAAAAAAACATCCCGAGTATTAAGAGATATTAATATAGGAGTTATGACCTTTGAATTGGACTTAGTTTCAGTAAAATGAGTCTTTAATTTCAGTTTACATCAAAGGAAACGCCAAAGTGGAAAAACTCTTTAAATCTGGAAACATTGATCCTAAACTAAAAATTTGGAAAAGCAAATACAGCTTTCCAATGGACCTCACCGTTCTGGAAGCACTGTACATGAACCCAAAATTTGGCAATAGAAACTGATGTAATCGATGGACCTCACCGTTCTGGAAAACTGTTCATGAACCTAATATTTTGCAAAGGAAATAGAGGTCACCGATGTAACCTCACCATTCATGAAACACTGTTCATGAACTCAAAACATACCAAAAGAAATAGAGGTCACTAATGGAATATCACTATTCATGATCACAAAATTTGGAAAATGAAATTGAGGTCTCCGATGGAACCTCATCGTTGCACTGTTCACATAAGGTTACTGATGGCATTATTCACAGAAGTTCACCAATGACACTGTTAACATAAGGTCACTGATTTCACTGTTCACAAAAGATCACCATTTCTCTGTTCACATAAGGTTATTGATGACACTGTTCACTGAAGGTCACTAATGACATTGTTCCCATAAGGCCACCTATGTCAGTATTTAGATAAGGTCACAGTAGCACGGTTCACATAAGGTTACTGATGACACTATTCACAGAATGTCACCCATGACACTGTTCACATAAGGTCAATGATGTCACTGTTCACATAAGGTCAACCTTGTACTTTTTTGAAGAGTCTACCATTAGATTTACTATCAAATAGAACTGTTCACAGATGGTAAATGATGCACAGTTCACAACAGTCTACCAGTGGAATTGATCACTGATGGGACTGTTCACAGATATGGAAATTTGGCAAAGTGTTTGGGATACATCATATTGACCTCCCAAAACACCTCATACACATGATTTTAGAAATGTAAAAGACATAATATAATATTTATTCAAATCAAATAAAGGAATATCTTTATTTCATAATGAAAAAAATATTTTTTTGAAACATTTTGTATTAAAAAATAATGTGGTACAATTAAAATTTTTTTAATAGTGTATAGACAAAATTCAAAATATATTCAATGTATGGTTATTCAGATTCAAAATGGAATAAATTATTAAAGGGTTATCATAGTCAATTAAAACCTAAAATATCCAATATGGTCCATTTAAAAGTGGGAATATCATTAAAAATTTTAAATAAAATGTTCGGAAACATTTTCCGTAATGGATTGTTACAAGTCATAATTGAAATAAAATTATTTCATAGAGAGAGAAATTAATAAAAAAATGTTACAGTGTGATACAATGATATGTAATAAAATTAAAATATCATAAAAATAACATATTTTCAATAATAAATAATTTTTATTAAAATAAATGAATAAATGATATTATAATGATGAAAAAAATATTAATATTCCATGTGGATAATGATAATTGAAATTTATAAATTTAAAACAAATATAAATTCTATTTCTAATAAATGAGTATTGAATACTTATACTATAACTCATAATGACTAATTCTATAAGATAAAAATTATTCGTAAAAATAATAATAATATAAAAAATTTAAACTAAATCATTTGAAATCTTGATTCTACTTTTTTTTGTAATAAATTTTTAGTATTTTTAGTGTGATATAAAATATATTTTCATAAAATTAAGTTTACATGAAATATATTAGACATTATATTCCATGATAATATTAAAAATTTTAATATAAAGGAATATATTCATGGAATATTAATGAATCATAGAGAAACTAAATCATCTAAATAACTCATGACTTTATGATAAACATTCTATTAAATTGAGAATATTAATTAAAAAAATTTAATATTAATATGAAATATGAGGCAATAATGATGATAATTTTTTTAAAAATTTTTTTTATTTGGAAACATATGAAATTGAAAATATAATTATTTTTTAATATCATTTATAAAATTTTAATTATCTGTAAGAACCATTATTTAAAAAAAATAATTGTTTTAAAATAAAATATTAATTGATAAACATGATATATGAAATTGAGAAGTGGATTTATAATTGTAATAAACAATTTTATATCCTAAAAACCTTATTGTATAATAAAAATATATTTTTTCAACATTCAAGAAAATTATTTACTTTTACAAATATATACTTCTACAAACGAGCATTATAAAATACATAATTCAAATCATTGACTATATGCTCATATGGTAACCAACCGATAGTGTTATGACTATCACAATTGTTTTTGTTTTTAATGGTATTCCTATTACCAAGAAACTGTTAAATAAATTCATATATTGACTACCATGAAACTATTTTAACCATATTATGAAAAATAAATTTTGTTCTAGTAATGAAAAATTATTTCAATCTACAAACTAGATGACATGAATCCTTCCCCATCGTTACCCATCCCAGGATTGTAACGAGGGAAGGTAGATAGTGACACTAAAAACCCACCTCTTATTGGGAAGAGGTTTACAACAACACCGAGTCTGTACCAGACACACAAATGGTAGAATTAGAATATATTAATAAGTAAATGATAGGAAAATATAAACACTCCCTATAACATTAATTTAAGAAAAAATTAAAGAATGATCCCATGTACATGAATTTAATTTCATGAAAAACTAGTACATCTAAAATACAACCTCATCAACTAAAAAAGAATGCTTCTATAGTGACACCTTATCCCAAATGGCACACTAACACATCCCAAAAAAATTAATTCCCAATCCAATCATCATCCTCAAATTATAGACCTAATAATAGTTTATATATTCATAAGGCCAGAATAACATTCCAATTGAGTATAATCGTCCATACTACCTCTCGTTCAAGATGTGAACAAATCATACTAAATCCCATTGAGTATGAAATGAAACTAACTAAAAACATAAATTGTTTTACTATTCATTTCCCGTTATAACCAACGATCAGTCACTGATAATCAAATATACCAAACATTATATTATCTAATAAATATATCATGAAGGCACTCTACTATACCATACCTACTATTAATCGCTGAGTATCACTTATAACTAACATTATATTATCTAAAAAATATTTAATGAAGGCACTCACAAGATGAAAACATCACATGCAATGCACCAGTTTCATTACTTCGTCATATCCTAACATACACATCTACAGATTGAAACTATGTAATTTATGTGAGGAACCACAACACATTTATTTTGTGTTGTACGAGAATGAATCATGACCCATAAACCAAAAGCATATAATAACCATTACAATAAAATATCTAGATATATATGTCTGTGAAATAATAACAATTCATTACATAACTATACAATAATATATGAGGATAGAAAACCCATGTGAATTCAACAATAAACATTACCATGTGTAGAGAATGGGTCCAAAAGGGAGTCATCCAACTATTCCATTCCAACATGGAAATTGGGAAAACTATATCCCAATATAGACTTGGTGTTAGTAAACATGGATGGTTTATAATACAAAATTATAAAACATAAAATATATAAATATGTGAAACAACTACATAATGAGAAACTAGATTTCCATAGAACCATCCACTACTAATAACACCATGGACTCATGGATCCCTCTATTAAGGCCAATATATCAAATAAACATAAAATAATAATGAATAATTTAAAAAATTAGTTAATAATCCCTTGATTATAAACTAAAATTATCATTTCAATGATTAACATTTTAATTACACTAGATATGATACATGGAAAATATAAATTATTTTCATGTATTTTCATGAATTCCATCTTCCTAAAGATGAATAAAGAACCAAATATGATGTTTCATTAATTAATTTATCGTTACATAAACTTATTGGTACTGTAGAATCAACCAATTCTTCTACATAATTGATCCACTCAAAGTGAATAGTATCAGACATCATATCAAAATTGGAAACTAATTATATAAATTAATATCATACGCCAGGTGATTAAAAATGAGATTCATTATCACGAATGTATCTAAGTATTTGAAACAATCACATGGTGTCATATCATTATCATTCTATTTTAATACTAGTTCCCTCGTAGATACCACTAAAAATAATATCACATCTATCATCCCTTGAATATACCATCCTCATAATTTTCATGCAATTTTACAATAATATACTCGATAATCCACACTCATAACCATCTTCGCAACTAGAACCCATGACACCATCACAACCTCAGGAACCACCACACTTTATTCTTAACAAAAAATTGTTATCGTTCAATCACATAATTGTTCTCAATCCATAGATAATAAATAAAAAAAATATATATTATTCTACTTATAATATCAAAGGAATCCAATATCTAAAAGAAACAAGGAATTCTATCATATTTTGAAAAACTATAAGATCACCCATCCTCAGATATATGATTAAAAAATCATGAAATATTAATTGTCGTCTTTAAGGAACCGATTTAATGTGAAAAAATCATATCATTTTTAGTCTTACAAATCACCATGCAAAAATATTATTAATTATATCTGTAATCCTTCATTTGGATCATTTATTAAATCAACAACTTCAATGATAATTATTTCACCAAAAATATTTTATAATTATTTAATCATTTCCAAAATTATGTTTTCAATTAATATCCATGAATATAAAACCTTTATTGAAAACAATAATAATTTATTAAAAACATTCTAGTAAATATTAGAGTAATATAATACATATCTCAAAATGCTTTGATCTTGACTCCCAAAACATTCATTATTAAATATAAATATATTCACATGTTGTTATATTTATGGAACCTAATGTTTTTTTAAATAAAATATATGTTAATATTATTAAATGAAAATAATTAATATATACATGAAATGTTATTAATAAATATATTAATCTCAAAGGAATATGGGATAAATAATTTAATTTTCCTAAATTATCCGGTTAATTTATAGACATTAACAAATAATGCACTAATAATAATTATTTCTCAAACTGAATGACAATTCATATATTAATTCAAAATTTTAATGGATTATAGAGAAAATAATTATCATCAAACTCATTCCAGATGTTCAAGACTGTATCTTCGGAGTATTTATTTATCAATTTAAATTAATTTTAGAATATTCTGATTTAATATCCACCATTTAATTATTCATTTTATTTATTTGTGTAATCTAATAGATAATCCAACATTTTTTCTAAAATCAAGTGATAATTTACTAATTCAATATATATAATTTTCCCCCATAGTATTTAATATATTTCATTCACCATGTTATTAGTGATTTCAAATACAAATTATATTAAATATTAAATAATTTTTGTAATCATATATGATATAAAATTTATTTCATTCAACAAATATTCAATTGTTATAAATAGATGTATATAGAAAGAATGTTTCCTCGTGTTTAGAAAAATATGATAACACCAAATTTTCACATTATAAATTTTGGATAAGTTGAATATCCTAAATATCAATGAATAATATCGACATTATTCACACAAGAATGGTTGACCATAGTTCATCATACATTGGAAAGAAAACAACTAATCTAAGGAAGTCTATCTAGAACCATGAATTCACTATCTAAATTCAAAATAATCTCCACAACACCCAAGAAATATGGTAAAACCTTAAAAAACTCCCCAATAAAAGAATATAAAATGGGTTAAAAATAGGTAATAAATAGGTACCTTGAACATGTGTTATTCTATTATCCTCAAATTAGAGGATCAGGCTAGAAGGAATCGAATAATAGGCACCTACTAAAGGTATAAAAACCTACCTGAAGAACAATACGATTTATGGAGGGATATTCCACCTTTGAATAGTGAAATTCCCTAGGTTATCTAAAAAACTATAAATTATTAGAAAACATGAAAATGGGGAATAAAAAAATATTTAGGGGATTAAAAACCGAAGACCACATTCTATAAACTATTATATTCATATGTTTCATCCCCTATTAAATGATCATATAATCCACACATGTCAAGAATCATTAAAACCATTTCAAAAATTCTATAATGAAACCATGGATTTAAAAATGTCATGTAATTCCATTTTAAAGATTTTGGTGGTTGTAGTTCACAGTGAACTCAAAAAATATTCCCATATAATGTGACGTAGAAAAAACGTCTATATTTACCCTTCCATGTCCTATATAAAATAATATAAATTGGTTTTTCCTTGGAGTTTTTTTATAGAAGACTCAGAAAGAGTCACCCCAAGCACCACACCCACCATTCCCATTTTTAATTTCATTTCAAACACCTAGTATAAAAACTTTTTGCGGGACAATTTCTCAAGCCATTGCTCATACTAAAGTTCTCCAACATGATAACACATCCAAAAAAGTAGTCACAACTACACACATATCTAGGTTCCTTTTTCATGATAAGGGATAAATACATTTTTTAATTTCATACAATCCTCAATATAATAAAATATGAAGGCCTATAATTTCCACACCTTGCACCAAAAAACTGTATTTGTATATTTTTCTAAATATATTATATCTTAGTAATCTATCAAATGTATAATTCTAACAAGTATTTATTCTAAAAATAAATCCCAAATTAATATTTGAATAAATTTTCATATAGATAAAATTCCTAAATGAAATAAAATATAGGCCCCCACATCATAGAAATCATTTTTGGTGAATTAGGATATGTGGAAAATTAAATAGAGGAAATTGATATGTTATTTATAAAAACTAAGAAATTAATTATGTAATTAGTATTAATATATTAAAAATACAAATTCAAATATAAATAATGATGAAATAATATATTAATAAATAAGTCGTTCACATAGAAAATAATGTTGTATGTAAATCATATAACATAATATATTGGGTAAAATGTCTAATTGATCAAAACAAAACTATTATCTTGAAAGAAAAAAAAAAGAAAAAACATTAGAAAATATAGTAAAATATTATTTAACAATATATGTGAGAATATTTATTAATGATTATATTTTTAAAATAATATCAATAAAACAAAAAAGTATATCACATTCCAATAAATTAATATGTTTAAAAAATGATTATTTTTACATGATTGAGGTTTATAGAAGAATAAAATTTAGAAAAAATGATGTAGTAGAAGAACACAAACACAAATATTTATATAGTTTTGGATTTATCCCTACATCCACTTATAGGTATAAATATCACTATGATTTGTGAGAAAAAAAATTATACTGGGGAAACTATGATTCTATAAAAAATACTATAGCTCAAAATGAAATAATAAAGAGGGAAAATAAATATTAAACTAACTACATAGAAACCAAGATGTTCTATAATTAATGGAGTCTAGAAGAACAAATTAAAATTGTGTTGTCTATACTGATTTCCAAGATATTACCGTGGAAGCTGGTAAAAAATCCATGGAGTTATAGTATCATTGTTTCCAAATTTCATGATGCAACAATAGCCGTGCAAAAAATATGGATGTCTACAGTTCCCTTTTGGTGTCTTCCAGTTATCTCTACTACAATCGTTTATAGTTTTTAAAGAAACTAGAAATCATAAATATAGTAAATAACTAATTATTCCATTTACCGAAGAAACCCCATTGAAAACATGGGATTCCAATAATTGTATCATTAAATTTATATAGATATATATCCTTCATAAAATACATAATTATTTACCTATTTTACTCAGATAAAAAATCATTCATAATAATGGGTTATCTGAAATACTCTTGATAAAGATCCTTTATCATCCCATGAATGTTTATATGTAGAAAACGCCATATACAAATTTTTTGACAAAAAATGTATTATGTTTTAAAAAATCATAGATCAAATTTTTTTAAATAAATACTGATTTTCAAATAATGTGAATGAAATATTATTTAAAAAATATGAATTTAATATTAGTATTATAACTTTTCCCTATCCCATAAAGAAATCATTTTTTACTTTTAGTCAAAAAATCATTTTTTAAAAAATATTTTCAGAATATATAAAAAATTATGTTTTTATTTTTAAATTGTTTTAATATGTATCCTATAATTTTAATGAATTTACATTAAAAGGAATTATTTTATTGCATCAAAAAATAAATATGTGATCCCAAAAACAAGAAAAACCATCTTTTATTTATGATGAACTGATTATGTGATTCAAATGAATAATAAATATTTTATAATTAAAACTAAAATAGTAAAAAATATTGTAATTTTTCTAAATTCATTTTTTAATATCCATTTTAAATGATCTATGAATCAATAAATTATAATTAATAAATAGAAACCAAATTTAATTGTTAAAATTAAATGATTTTATATGAGGTTGATAAAAAATTAATAATAAGAAATTGATTCTTCTCTTGTTATCTCATGGAAACATTTTCATTTTTAATTATCATGATGGTAATGCTTGGTAACAGAATTGATTATTTCAACTTAGTGACTTTTTTAATTTTTTCCATTGTATTTATCAATTTTAATGTTTTTTAATTATCTAGATTATCTTTATTAATCATTTTCAATATTGAAAACAAAAATCAAAACATGAATCCCAAATGTATGATTTCATTAAATAATTGATATTAGTATTCCCTCATTACATAGAAATATTGAGAACAAAATGACAAAAAACTTATAGAATTCATAAAATTGTTTTTCAGACTTTCTAGATAATGGAAAACTCAACCCTAATAAAAAAATATATCATCCATTCATTGAAAAATCCCATTTCAAAAATGGTGATACCCATCCTCCCAATCTCATTAAAATATAGACCACCATCCTACATAATACATATCATCATTGATTCATGCAACTAAATTCATAAAGAGATAGTAATGAAAGGTTACATTAATACCATTGATTAATAGATTCTCCAACCCCAGGGAAATGTTCTAGGTAACCAATCCATGAACATGAATGTATATACATTGAGGGGAACAAAATTCCCAAAATGAGCACTTGATTCTACTATCAGTGTGCACTGAGGGGGTATAATGCGGGAGACTAGTATTGGACCAAAAGATGTGAAGACATTTAGATGACCTATCTATCCTATGAACACTGATGAAATAAATGTATTAAGGTAAAAAATATTGCGATAATACAAGAAACATTAGTTTATCATTTTGGTTTAATCAACAAATGTCGCTCAATTTTCAACTTGGAAACTTTTGGATGACTGAAACAGACAAATGGTTTAAGATGTATGCACTCTTATCGAATCACATCTTGATGAATTTTAAATGGATATTATGGTTACGGTTGGTAATTACTATGTAATAAAACATTCAGTGGATCATGTATTTAATTGTTAATTAATCAGTTATGATTACCAAATGATATGGTTGCCAATATTGAAGAATGGTCACCTAGGTGAAAAATATGAGGGTAACTACATTGTAGATTTATATGAAATTTCACAAAATGTTTTCCAATGGTCCATCTAGGAAAGACATTTTAGATAAGGCACACATGTTGGGATTTTATTGGAAATAATTTAATTCCTTGTGGATTTTCATACATGTAGGATTGTTGTCCATCAAAATGTGTGTGGAGGTATTTTACAAGAAGCACCTATGGTATGAATATCAAATCATTGATGAAACTTATTTATTTTCAGATTTCAGTTGAAGGGTCCACAAACCAAAACATGATTCACATGTCCTCAATAAGCATCCATTGGAAATAACATCAGATATTACATAATTATCTGAAAACAAAAAACCATAATAAAATAAAATTAATATAAATTAAAAACTCAAAACCCTACCAAATTCCTCATTCATCATTGTTTTTTAAATAATGAATGTGAAAGGCTTGTATCCTCATCTTTATAGTGAAAATACATAAAAAGGATCATCATGGCTCACTAGAATCACACAAATGTTGTAGTTGGTGTCCTATTATAAAAAAGGACATGTTCTTTATGTAAATAGAAATTCTATGTGTAATTTGGAATGATAATATACAAATTGTTTTTATATAGTTCAAAATAATTTATATTCAAGTTATTAAAAGTGAAAAGGATGATTTTTCATTACAAAATATATTATCTTCTTGGAAAAATTAACCCATCATGGAATATACAAACAAACAAGTTGATGCCTAAATATTCTCTGCTCATTCCAGGATTGTTCATAGTTTAATGAATTATATTGAGTTCACCATCTGAATAGCATAAAAATAATATTATTTCTATAAAAATTAGATATAAGGAATTAAAATATCATATGATAACATCTCATGAAATATATTTTTTATGGATATTATGAAAAAATACAAGAATAAACCTAAATATGGTATTATGATAATAATATCTACATTAGGACTGCGGAAATAATGGAAGAACTACTCATGGATGTCCACCAACAAAAATTCATATTGTTTCCAAGATGTGTTCTGATTATCAATCAATATTCCATTTTCATCTTTTTCTATAATTCCAATAAAAATTATGATGTTTTAATGTCACATCAACACCTTCTATAAAAGAAGTAGTTTGTTCAATACTATCACTCCCAAAACTATGTCGAACATAAGACTCCATACAACTAAAATATTTATTCTATTTTTGTTCTATAATCCTAATAAATATATGATTCCATAGAATATTCTCGTCTACATAACGTACATGTTTTATCCGGTAATGACAATCCCCTTGTCTAATAACTTTCATAACAATTCATGTATCATCATCCAAGGTCATCACCAGATTAAATTCCATCCAATTATTTGTTGACAGAAATATATACTAATATCCAGAAAAAATAATACTCACAGATTACTAGAAATTCCATTTAGAAACCACAAAAATCATTAACACTAAATCCAATAGTGATAAGATTATATAAACCACTTATTACTACATCATAACAGCCTTTCATTTCCCATAGGAATTTATAAATTGATTTTACATTACAGAAAGTTGTAACAACACTTAAATGAATTATTTGTAATAATAATTAAAATAAATTTTGAAACATTGAAATTAGAAAAATAAGAAATTAATATGGTTTAATTTATTGTAAAATAATAATAATCATATGGAAAATTTAATAATTTAAATATGTTCGGTGATGATAATTCATGATTATCTAATGATAGAATTGAATCCTCAAAATATTCAAAAGTATAAACAATTATATTATCACAAAAAGTAATAATATCTTCCTTGTTTAATATAGGTCTTATACGGATACAAATATACGACATATCATTTGAAAATATCGATTAGTGTAATTGAAAAATTTTATGAAAAAATTATTACTCGGGTTTATAGAAAAAATATATAAAACACCAATGTATTGAATTTAAAAGATGTATAAGTGATGAAATTGGACGAAAAAAGGCTAAGAAAGGAATAATACTTTTAATTCAATAATCTTGAGGATCATTAAGATTTTGATGTTTTCCCCAACCACAATACCCCTCAAAACATTCTGTAACTCATCTTACACCATATCCACTTTATGGGATCTATGTGTACTCATCTTCATAGTCACGATTGTACTTAACCATGGTGGTGGTTTCTAAAACAGAATCATGATTGAACCTAAGTACCATATCAACTCGTTACTCCCTAGTGATTAATTCATAAATATAACTGCTGCTAAGTATCAAACCATTCACTTATCAGCACGAAAAAACACTAAATATCTTCATGGGTAAAAAAGAAATGTTTTCATGGGGGATTCAAATGCCATGAATCAAATCAATGTAATATTTTAGTTATATTACATGAACATGAATTTAAATAAAAATAAATAAATTACGTCCTTTAAAAATGATTTGGGGGAAGTGATGTGAGAGTCGATCAACATTGAACGAGAATTCAAATAATATGAAAAATGATGAAGGTTTATTATGAGGGATTATGAAAAAAACAACTCCCAAACTGACCTAAAAATATAAGTTTGTCCTTTTTAATATTAAATTTCCATTCATGTTAATTAGATTAAGATGCCTAATTTAAAGGGTTCATAACATATATTTCCCAAAAAAATATCTTCAAATATTTCATTTGTATTTATAATTATTTTTGGAAATAGATAATAGATAATTATAATTTTTTTTATATCATCTTGCAAATACAAATAAATGATTGGGGGTACCTTAAATTAATTTCTTTAAATAATTAGTTTAAAAATCATAAATTATTTTGATTTGTAACATAATCAAAAAATTCATTTTTTATTTTAATGAAAGAATAACTATTAAAATATTTATTGACAATTGTTTGTACAATGATAAAATGAACAGATATATTATAAGAATATGTAAAAAATTAAACAATATTTAAAAGTCTTGAATTGGTTATTTTTTTTAAAAATGTAATCTGTTCAATAAATCATGGATCTAATTTATTTATAACAAAAAAAATTACATATCGAACGAATTTTAAGGAATAAATTTTTTTATAAAAAATTAGTAATTCTTCAAAATTGTTATCATCACCACCCAGAATATTTTTACATTAAATCGCAAATTCATTTTTTAAAATATGAATGTATAAAAAATAAAAATATTCCCATTTAATTTTTTTAAGAAAAATAACTACGATTCCAATAATTTAAGAGAAGTATTTTAAATTATTCTCTCTATTTAAAACATAAAAAATGGTGGTCTTAAAGATTCAATGTTCTTTGTTATTTTGTATAATAATTTTTTTGATATAAATGGTTTATTGTATTTTTATTTTTGTATATGAAATATAATCATTTTTTACATGATTTGAAATCTAGTTTTAATTGTTTTTTTAAATATCCACAAATCATATTATTCATTACATTAAAATAAAAACAATCCACTAAGGTTTTAAAATTTATTTTTAAATTTGAGATTTGTCAATAATTTACTAATAATAAATGGATTTCTCATTATTTTTATAATGAATAAATATTTAATATTAATAATCTTGTCTCAAGTTCTAGGTAATATTATTTTTTTTCATTTAAGTCATTAGTTTCATCATTTCATTATAATTATTCATTTTGATGTATTATAACTTTTTACATAATATTTATTTATCATTTTTACATAAAAAATACTAAAACACACATCACAAATGGATAATTACATAAAATAATTACAATAAAAATTCTCTCAATAAACACTAAATTTGATAGAAAAATGAAAACAATTATAAAAGACATTATTGTTTCTCAACCTACAAAATGTGAAAGATAAAAATAAAAGAATCATCAAAACGATCCATTCTTTTAAAAACCCTCGCATTATTAAAGATTTCCATCATCCCTCCCTTAAAAATAGTTAAGATATTATTCCTTCAAAATATATTTCATCCGTGATTTTTTTCTCATTACAAAAATAGATCGGGATGATGAGATTTTTTAGTTCCACTTCATCATATTACTCAATAACCAATATGATACATTTTTTGTAGCCACCAAACATTAGAGATATAACATGTATCTCTTCAGTGGAACTAAATGACATAGTTGAGTTCTTGATTCTACTAACATCATGTAATGATGCTGGTATCTTATGGGACACTATTGTTTGGGGATGGGGTAGTGTAACCATTGTGAGCACCTCCTTATCCCACACACGATGATTAAATTAACAGATTGGTATAGAGTAAGATGTTAATATTTACAATATTATAGATTGTAGTTATACTTTGATAAAAATTACAAGGATGTTACATAACAGATAACTTCTGATTGAATGATATTGGGGACGATACATGATGGTTTCATGTTGATTAAACAAGCACCTTTATACTACTACTACAACAGTTTCTATTGTGGTCTTTTCCTTATGTAATATATCATCAAAAGAATCATATCTCATATTTTCATTCAACCAAATAATTTTACTAGATAATAAAATTCTGAATTTTGATGAATTTTCTCATAGTGGAATTATGGACTAAGGGTAACTATATGGAAAATTAGGCTGAAATATTACATGAACCTATATGAAAGACAATCTTGGGTCAACATATGGCCAGATAAGATCCCACATGATGTAGTTTCAAATAATAATCTTTCTATAGATTGTCTATAATTATTGGAATGTATTTTATCAAATGAATTAGGTGGGATTTGAAAACAATACGGAATGAATTGAATAAAAAACCATCCATATGAATGATTAATTTTTTATATTATTTGAGGAGACTGCCAACTAATCAGTGAATCACTCCTCCTTGATATGTTTCCATAAAAAATATTTCTAGATATAGGATAAATTTATTAATAGAAAGACAATACTAAAATAAAATGTATATAAATTAAACCTTAGGACCATACCAAATTACACAATCAATGTTGTTTTATTTTTTACAATTCACAGAATAGTCTTATTTTATATGATTCCTAATGGTTGTACAAAAAACTACGTTCATTATGTAATTTTAGGAATCAGAAATAAATTTCAATAATTTTCCTGCAACAAGAAATAATTTTTTTAATGTACATACAATAACTATGAAAAATATTTAGGTACAATAATGTAGTATTTTTTATTAAGTTCACAAAAAATATTCATTCATGTGATTAACTACGTACAAGATGTATCCTTTTTACAAAATAATTTCTTTTCAATATGAAACTACATAGTTAGGAAATATAGAAACATTTATGTTCTTGGATACATTTTATTTTTTTAATCATTGAAATTTACAAATTTCACTATATATCATCAAAACTACTTCTTTGTAGAATCCAATAGTATTTTTCCCGTAATATTTAGATGGTACTATAAAACTATAAAATGATATCCTCTCATGATCTGTAGTTTCATATTCATATTATCAATGAACATAATTAACTAGGAATGTAAAAACATTGTAGGGTATTTAGTATATACTTTAAACACAACGATGGATGACAACAAGGAAAAAAATGCATGGAGGACTAGCGACCACACTACATTTGAATTCAAGGATGTGGTTTGATTATCATTTAATAATTATTTATCATCTTCTTATATATATAAAATTCATATTTTATGAAGCATTTGATGCCACATATATAGAATTATTAATATAGGAAGTGTTTTTACTACTTTCACCCCGGTAAATATGTCAATAATTAATTTCCAACCCCCTTGAATATTCAATCTCTTTTATTTTTATCTTCAGCCTAACTATTTGAAACCATATATTGTTTATCTTCTTTTCAAGAAAAATCTTGGCCTGGTAAGCACAATAGGCATGAACAATACCTTTAATAATAAATAATTAATCTTCATATATATATATATATCAATATAAAATACATCAAGAAATTAGTTTCAGATTGAATAATATATAGTCATAACCAGAATAATTATATAATCATATAACATGAATTCTTATTCTTATACCAATAAATTCACCATGACTGATTACATCCATGTAAGGATAATGGAAATCAATTTTTTATAAATAATAATAGGTTTTATTTTAATATATAATATTCAATGTAGATATGAAATGATAGAAATTTTTAACTACAAAAGAATTAATTATTGTTAAAAATATTTTCGAAAAAATACATTAATTTATGTAATCTTAAAAAAGAGGAAATTTAATAGAGTGGATTGAATATGAAATTGTTACAATCATATAATGAGATGAATAATTATGATATGTGGGGTGATGAGAATCCACGATCATTGATGGATAAAAATGAATCCCAAAATTATTCAATGGAAAAATATAAATATATTATCCCAACATGTAACAAGAAATTATCTATTTAATATAGGTCTCGTATTCCCACTAATCAATATCATCTATTTGGAAAATACCCATTAGTGAAAAATGAAAATAAATAAAGATATAAGGATTACTTAAGGATTGAGAAAACAAATAATCCTATCATGGATATAATTTATAGGCAATATATATTATTTCTAAAAAATGGAAACAAAAAGGCTATCCATGATAAATGCATTATGAGGCATACATTACAAAAAAATTAAGGGTGTGATGTCATTTTCAATAAAAAGAACCCTTGGAACTTTCTAAAAATCATATAACACCGCATTCACTTTTCATGACCTGTGTCTACTCATCATCTACATCATGTTTATTTTAAAAAATGGGAACAGTATTTCAACATATCCAATCCTAAACCCATGTCGCCTATCATCTCCCTACACTCTAGTAATGATTTTAGATAAATAAAACCACATATGAATTGATGTTTTCTCTAATCAGTAATGAAAGACACATTAAATTACCATTATTATGGAAACTATGTACCCATTGAGTGTTCAATGATTGTGACTCAAACATGTGATCACGATTAATTTTATTCCTTTAAATAGAATTTTAATATTAAAAATTTATCACACACTTCCGAATTGATTTTATTGAACAAAAGTGAGGCTTGAGAAATGTTAAAAGTTGTGGGGATGTAGACATCAATTGTGGATGAAAAATTAAATATTTATTGGAAACAAATGACTCCAAATATGTTTTAATTTAATAATACTATCTTTTTATTATTAATTACTATTATTTTATCATTAATGACAATTAAATTAAATATCAAAATTTCAACAGGTCAACATATATTTTAAAACCATAAACAAATACTGGCTTTGAATTTGTATATTTTTATGGAAATAAAATAATCTAATAATATTAATTTGATATATCATATTATAAATAAAATTATGTTATTGGGGATCTCTTAAAAAAATGATTTTAAATAAATAATTTAAGAAATCAGACATTATGTTTATTTAAATAATATAACATTAAATAAAAATTATTATTTTAATCCAAGTCTAACTATAGAAATATGTATTGTATTTTTTAATGATAAAATTCATTGGGATTTATTGAATATATTTAAAAAAAATAAAAAATATCATTAAATGTTATTTTTACAAAACATAAAATGTGTTAAAAAAATTAATATTCAAAATTTATTTTAATTTAAAAAAATTCAATCGTCAAAATTTTATGAAGGAACAATTTTTTATAAAATAGGTTATAATATACACTATATATATCACCACCCCAACTTATAAATTTTTTTATTCAATGCAAATATTTCTTTTAAAAATATGTTAAAAAATTAATATTTTTTATTATAATATGTATCTAATAATTTAATATATGTGTTCAAAAACACATAAATTTTATAGCATAAAAAACATGAACATATAAGAAAAAAATAGACACTTCTAATATTTTAGAACTAATTATGTAATTTATAATAAATTTCCACTTTTTATTACAATTATTGAATTAGAAAATACTTTTTTTATGATGTAATTTTAAAATACTCATTTTTATATTATCAAAAATATATATATATATATATATATTGATTATAAAAAAAATTAATATGATTTGAAGACTATAAATATATTTTTTAATTTATAAACAAAGTTTCCAAAATTTTATATGCTAAATAATAGTTGTGTAAATGGTTGAATCCCAATCATACAAAAAATTTTATAATATAATAATATTTAAATTAATTTCATCAATCCAAATCATTTTTCTATATATTTTTAAAAAATAAAATTATTATATTTTAATGTGTACATATATGATATAAATTTAGATAGTAATTCAAAAAAAATATTGGACATTAAATTTGTATTATTAATATAAGTATAACATAAGAAAACATACATATTAAAATAAATGATGTACATAAAATCAATTAAATTATTTTCAATTAGGAATTTATGATTGAATATTTACAATCACTGATTGGTAATATATTTTTGGTCATAATTAATAATTATTAATACAATTTTTAAAATATAATTAATATATATATATTTAAACAATAAATGAAATAATCGACAAAAAACAAGTAATGAATAATTAAAAATTAACACTAATATTAAAAAATAATATAATTATATTATATTCAAAAGTGTTTAATATAAAATAAACAACACACACATATCTTCATCATGTAGGACATACAACACAATCCCCATAGTAGTTCAATCTCAGCACCCTCAATCAGCAATTTTCATCCACATTGTCAGTGTTTTCTATGCACCATCCAGTTTTACTCGTGCCTGAATTCAATCCGTTGACCACTTGACTTGCTTATATAACACTCTAACTAAAAAAAAATTAATAATTCGTTAATAATTTATGATATAAACATATATATACACAATTAATTTTTATTTAAATATTTTTTCATATAATTGAATACATTTATAGAATTTGTTTTAAATTAATGTTTCAAATATATATTGTATATTTAGTATTACATATTATACATAAAAACTTATATATTAATAAGTATATACAATTAAATATATATATATATATATATGTAGACATATTTATATATATTTGTATATGTAGATATATATTTTTTATATTGAATTTGTGAATATATATTTTAAATATGTTTATATACTATATTTAATTATAATGAAATATTTTAAAAAATAAATTTATATTTGATGTATTATCAAATAATTGACACACACGTACACAAAAAAGTAAAAAAAATACTAATGCAGATGCGTAAAAAATTTCAATTTCACACACACAGACAATAATAGTTCCATATTGATATATGTATTCATGTATTAGAATACTGAAAAATATATATTTTTTGGGGAATCACATATATTTTTAAATAAAAATTACTTTCAGAAGTGTGTATATATATATTAATTAATTTTTATGTAGAAAATAAAATGTATATATTTATTAATTAATATGAGTAAAAAAAATTATTTTCTTACGGTTTATATTAAATAAAAGAATTATTATGTAAATATGTTAAAATATATTTTGTATAATTCATTTATTATATAAATAAATATTTATTTATAAATCACAGTTTAATTTGAAAAATGTTAATATTTAACGATTGTAATCTACAAATGAATTTGATATTGTACAATAAATTCATTCTCCACCATCCAAATATATTAATACACCATGAAACAACAACGAAATTTTGGGGAATGTAAAATTAATTGAGGTACCTAAAAAACACAATTACGAGGTCCTTAAAGACACTTTTATCCTCGAAATGAAATTTAATAGGGTATTCCAAATCATCATGTTGTAAATAGTTACATGATTCAACATTATATAGGGTAGTGTCTGAAAAAAAACACAAATCAAATCTTATGAAAATTTGAAGTTTATGTATTGTTTCTATCATGCCTTGGACTATTCAATAATTAAATTTTTTCCATATAAATTTTTTTATTAAATGAAAAATACTCAACAAAAATGGTATTTTTTAAATTAATATCTATTCAAAATTATTTTATTATCCATTTTCAATAACTATCTTATATATTAACTGTTAATGAACATTTAAAATTATAAAAATCATATACTAATAAATATATATTATATATATATATAATAAAATATTAAAATATTCTTTTTAATAATATATATAAATATATTTATTTGCGAAATATTACCTTTATAAGTGCTAAAATTTATGTGATAATGGTCACCTTATATGAATGTTAAAAAACAAGTGTAACAATTGTATCCTTTAGAAGTTCTCCAAAACTCTAAAGAGGATATTCATTCATCTGCGTGTTTTAAAACAAATAAAGGATTCATTGGTGTTAATTTTTTTCTAGCAATGAAAAAATGTAACACGGAATATACAAATATCCTTATAAACTATACATGAATATCCCAATTTTTAATATCCTGGAAGGTCCCATTAAACTCCCTATCGTGTCAGTAGTATTCATTTCTTCATGTATCTAGGACAATTCTCCTACATGCGTATTGATAAGTATGTTCCCCAATTAATGAAAATCCTCTTAAAGGGAATACTTGTATTCTAATTCTATTCTGATGAAGAATTATGGTGTGACTTTACTACTCTTTCAATCCCAAAACTGCACAGTACTATTATAAATTTAATTGTGATTAAATCGAATATTTAATAACATAAGTAATTAATAATATAAAATAATAAATTATTTAACATTGGTGGAGATGAATCAAGATTTTGTAGTGCCCAAAACTGGACTTTATGGGTAGTAGATACATTGTTTTTTTATTAACAGAACCTATTTTCTAGTATTTGGTTTACACCATTATTTTATGTGGCTTATATCTCCATCTTTTGGGACTCTGCAGTTGGCAGTAGTTGTTTCTCAAATATGGATTTTATATTGGCCTCCTTTCCTTGTTTATATGCTAGATGGATTTTGTGTTTTTCGGATTGGATGCATCATAACATGATTTCTATATATATATATATATATATATATATATATATATATATATATATTCTCACCATGATGTTTTCATTGTATTGTGGAATAAAAGCTGGATTTTATTCAAGTGTTCAAGTTTATGTGATAGAATTATTTGATTTGAGATGTGTGGAAATATGTAAGCTGTTTTGATTAGATGAGGCTTATGAAATCCATTCTCAATGCTTCAGGGATCATATTTCAAAACCATTATTTTTTACTACATTAGATGATATTATTGATGATTTGATTTCATTATTTTATCGAAGATGTTACCATAGGCATTTTTTATTATAATTTTTTGAAACATCCAATAATCTAGGAACACAGAATTGTTTCATTCTACATTGGCCTAATTATTATTCAACAATTTCAGTCTAGAACTAGAAATAATGCAACCTTGTGTTATGATATTCTTCAGCAGCTTGATGTTTGCTAGACCTCTAAGCACTCGTTCTGGATCCAACTCAAGATCATTCACAGCACATTGAGATGTTCATTCAAGCCATTGGTGAAAATAATTTTGTTAATGTACATTCTTATGTAAGAGGGATCGTGGGGTCCAACACATACTATTATTTGGTGTTCTGGTAGTTTTGCGAACACCTTGATCTATATTATATTTGATGCTAAGACATTCACTCCATCAAAATTATATATGTTATAGTTTTATATCAGTGTCTTTGATGATGGTTGTTATATAAATTACTTGATAAATATGGCTAGAATTGATTGGATTTTAAGAGAAACAATTTACATGGACGTATTTTCCTCTTCAAATTTTTCATTTTATGGATTCTATCTGTGTAAGAATTATCTAATTATTGTTAGTGAAACCCCTTTGAAACTCATATTATCATTATAAAACTAATTTTTGTAATAATGTTTTTGAGGGATATGATATGGGTGACAAATTCGGTTTTCCAATAGTCTAAAAAAAATTAATTAATTAATAAAAAAATAAATATTATCATTTGTAGTTCTTAGAGTTGTATCTTCCAGATTTATTCCTTTCGCATGATATGAAATATTAAATACTCAACTATCACTACACAAAAATACTATTAATATTCTATTAATGATAAATTCAATGTCATTCCCTTAAGAGGGAAGGATGGGTGTTGCTGACTATATAGAATGGCCATTCGACTCATAACCAACACTCGTTTTTTTGTTTTCATGGGGTAGATGTACTCATACATTTCATTAACCATCATGGGTATCATTAGATAAGACATGGTGGAGATATGAAATAAAATAGTAAAATGAAACTGGTGACTATAACACCTTAAAATTTTATAATATATTTCTTCTCTAATAAATTTAATTTTTTAGATAACATGAAATACACAGAACCCAATACAAAAATGAGCCATAATATAGTATACCCTTATAATATAAAAGTTAACTTAATGGGTGTGAATATAACTATATAAATTATGAAAAGAGAGTTTTTTTTCACATGCATAAAATAAAAACATTTTTTATTAGATTATAATAAATAAAAATAAAATCATTTTATATAAAATTTTTCTAAAAGTATTTTTTATTTGCATAATGTGTTTGTATATAACTATAATAAATTAATCCTTATTTTTGGTAGGTGTTATATGAAGGTCCTCATAAAACCCAAAGAGGGGATAGTGAATTATGGTGCCAACATTATCTTCTAAGGTGATTTATATTCATCCACCATTGGTAGAAATATATTCATATGGTATAATTAAAATGTTCAGAAAATAATTGTCACATGCAAAGAGAAAACACACCAGTTTTACATGGTTATCAACAAAAAGATAATTCATGGAGAACATTCTAATAGTTATCAATCATAAATAAAACACCTAATCATCCCTACTTTCGGAATACCAGTGTTTTAGACATAGTAACTCTATACCATTTACATATTACTTGATTTTATGGATAAGACACTGAATCCCTCAAAACAGTTTTTTCAACACCCTTAGAAAACATATTTTAGAGATGTCTAACATAGAATATCCACATGATGGTACAATAAATATATTTTCATTGAATAATATTTACTCTCTATCATCAGACTCTTCTTGAATCAATGTCGTGAATTGATAGACTTGGAGGCACTACTAATAAACATGATTTTCAAAACTAAAAAGAAGCTCCACTATGTAATTCCATGAAACACATATTCATGGATGAAAGTATTTGGTTTTTTCATAATATTTCATTCACAAAACCCTAATCTTTTTGAAAACCAATCTATGATATTATCCTTGAATTTATAGAAAAAGGTATCATTCTATGTGTAATATTTACTTCTCATAAGTCATCTTCTGGAAGCTATATCGTATGAAAGTGACACCAAACCATCATTGGAAATTGTTTTAAGCCCTGAATACTTTAGTCATCCATAAATAGGCCTTGCCGAACCTATTCATAATATCCTATCATTTCTTCTTTTTTGTGTGTATGATTTCCCTTGAGCACATAAAACTGAATTTCACATTGCATTGGGTGAGTAATTATATTAGGCACTAATCACATCATCATTATTTCTAGATCATGCAAACAAATCATTCCAACAAATAGAAATCATTCACACATTCAATTCAATATCAATAAAATTATGTGGTGATCTCAAAACATGTCTTGTGTTCAACATTCAAAACATCCTTCAACCTAGCCCACAACATTCTTTTCACATAACATCTTTCACCATTCTCAAAATATTGTGCCATAACCTGCTAAAATCCCAAATCTACCCCTTTGTAATTTTATATTCATTCAGACTCTCCCTTTTTCAATAATCCCAAAAATCAAAATTTTTACTGGTAGTGTTTAAAACACACCCACCCTAGAATATATCTCCACCCATAAACATTCCTCACATTCACAAACAGATTAATATTATTAAAATAAATGTGGAGATTATAAATTTTTTACCTCCTCATGCCCTTGATGGTGGATGAAAAATGAGTTTCCACCTATGATTCTTGAACACATGTGATCCGATGTCTTGGTTAATATTTCAGAAATTTTTTTATTACTTTCAGAATGTTTTTTTAATAATTAATTGATCAACTATTTCCATGTTTATTTTATATATAATTCCATCTTCTTTTTTAGTGTAATGATAAATAAGATTCCATTCATGAACTATTCAGCAATTGTTATCATAGTGAATAACCATTTCTTGTTTCAACACATAAAAAATATTAGTCAGTTTCTTCTTTATCCATAATAGGATAGTGGGATCCTTTGTAGTAGAGATATACTCTCCTTCAACAATAATATGAGAAGTACATTCCTAATTATTACTCAACCATCTAACTCCTTTCCTGCAAATAGATAATTATCAACCACTTTTAGATTTTATAACTACTGCATATATAGTCTAGTCAGCATTATAAAAGACATATAGTTTATTATATTTCCACGCAACAATGTATAACCCATAATTGTTTGTAACTTTAATGTGCATCATGAATTTTTTAAATAGCTTAAAATGTTCTTCCTTTGGATGACCTTAATATAAGGACATTAATAATGCTTCAAAAACAATATCTTGTCATGTGACAAGAAAGTACTATAAGCTTCCTAAGATTTTCCTATACTTCATGGGATATGTAGATGTCCCATAATCATTCATTACAAGCATTTTTTCAAATCAAATTGTAGTCAATATCGGTTTGGATTCATTCATATTGAACTTCTTCAATTAATTTATTTCACTGATTTCCTGATAAATGAATGATTAGTCATTCATTTTAATCACTTAAGCACCATGAAGTATATGATATCCCCAATAATATACATTTCAAATTACAATTTCATGTGATTCAGAAATGAATTCACTAATCTCTACATGCTTTCCCTAAATACAATAACATCTACAAACACCATTAACATGAACTGATCAATCGAATAATTCTTCACATTTATATTGTAATCCACTTCATCTATTTTGAATTCCATCTTTTTTAGATAAGAATCCATCCAACAGAACCACAGTTTTGGGACATGCTTTACAACTTAGATCACATTATTTTATCTATAAACCATCATTTCATAATTACCATGTAGAAACCACAATGGTTTTTCAATATATATTTCTTCTTTAAGAACCACATTTAATAATTCTATTTTGAAATCCATCTGTTATGACATCCATCAGATACAATTTATATCATCATTGAATTTCCATTGTAAGAAATATTTTTGGCTGACTCCAATATCACCACTAGAGTTAATTTTTCATCAACATCAATTCCTTAAATGTGTGAATATAATATAAAAAAAATTATTTACTTAATATTGATCAAATTTACATGGTCATATAATTTTTTTTCGAAGATCCATTGAGTTACAATCAAATTTCGGTTTTTATATATCATAAAAAGATAACAATGCTATTTATTTTCAATAATATCGTGTTCTCCATTCATGGAATTCAACAACAATTCATCCATTACATATTTATCAAACGAAGATGGTTTGACAACTAATAAGAATGAAGAATGTGAATAATTCATCATTATACATGTCATTGTTGGTTCAATTGTAAGTTCCCGACCATTTATGGAGTCTAGCATGGGAACATTATCTGGTAATTTTTATGTATTTATGTTCATCTTTTTTGGAGTAGTGTCATGGGGTGCATTTGGGTGATCTTTATAGTAAATAAAAAGGGCAGTGGGTTGTGCACAGTTTGCGCACAGTTCGACAAACATTGCGACCAAACCGTACAAACCATGAAGAACTGGATAGAGAGGTACACACAGTTTAAGTATGGTTTGACAAACCATGCACCAAAACATTGTGTATCGTGAAAATCTAGATAGTGAGGTCCCCAAGGTTTGTGCACATTTTGACAAACCATGAATCACTTTCCAAGAAACCGTGCATGTGGTTTTTATTTCCTAAATTTCTTTTTAAAACCACCCGATCCCCGGGACATCTTTATTTTCTGGCCATGGCTCAGGCATGAAACTTTATAGGTGTTCCAAATCCTCTGGTAGAGATTCCATGGCAATTTGAACACTTTTCAAAGATATTGAAGGCTCAGATTGAAGATATGCTCTCCTTCCAGTAAGTGTATTTCATCCTGATGTTTCATTCGTTCTTTTCTCAATCCTTCCTTGATCTTATCATGTGAGATTTACATTATTCTCATAGATTTAAAACTATTAGTTTATGAATAGATCTAGTATTGTCGATATAGATCTATTTTTTCAATATCATGATGCCATTGAACTTATTTTTGGGTTTTAAGGATTTAGATCCTGACATGATCGACGACGTTGTGCCGCTCGGATTTTGGGGATTTTCGTTGGTATAACTTCATTCAATAAAACAAGGTAGGTGGATTAAAATCGAATACCATAGTCTCATATTGGTATACATATGCAGTTGTAAAAATTGTGTGGCTTAAATAATTAATTGGTGGCTTGGTTATGCAGTTCTTTGTGAAATTTGGATCTAGTTTAGTATAGTTGAGAGTTATGATGGAAGTATAAGGATGATTAGACATTTGATTAATGTTGTATATGTGAATTGTATATTGATTTGAAAGGGGGATGTGGGACACAAACTAACACTCCTAATACCCACTGGGGTTCTAGACATGGCATTCTAGAACTAATGACATGCATGGAATTGATATTTAATGCGACAAGGACTGATGCTCCAAATACCCATGGGGTTCTGAGACAGGGACTGATGCTCCATATAATCACATGTTCACTATAAATGACGTTCTACACTCTTTCATTTATTTCATACTATGATTTCATTTTGATATTCATAATCAAAATATTGTGACATAGTAAATTTGAATTGAATTGGAGAACAGGTTTAGGCTCGTACATGGGCCGAATCAGTCATTGTGTTTTGGGTGTTCTCGGGATCTTAAATGTTTAACCTATTAATGAAATTATAATTGGATAAATATAATTTAATTCCCTATTTCTAATCTTTTTTATTAATGAAACTAAATACAATTGTTATGAATGGATTTTTTGACACTTTTGGTGGTGATCAACTTTATCTTACTAAGTCACTACTGAGGCTGCATGATTGGTACCCAAATAGAATTTGTTATTGCAGGACATGACAAGGGAAAGAGCCCTGGTTTGAGTGTTGATTGGGGTTGGAGCATGGATGTGGGAACCAGAAGTGGGTCAGGACCCTTTTGAAGTCGATGTGTCTTTACATTCAGTTTCATTGTAGACACATGGAACTTGCATTGTCATAGCATGTTTTAATTTTCAGTTGAGTATTGTATTCCTGGTTTGGATTATAATAGTGACATTGTCCTATTGTATTTCTATGTGTTTCCTTATTTTCTTGGTTACTTCTGCTGGTATTTTATTCTAATAATAGCGGGTATATTCTCTCCTCGACTGACTTAACAGAACCTCATTGCTAGTCATCACCCTCTAGCTTACATGGAGGCGCGCTTGAGGGCTTGTGACCAACTGGCTCAGACCACTGTTTAGTGGCTCCAGGTTCGTGATGTTACAAATTGTTATCGGAGGCAGGATTTCATTCTTTTTCCTTTGTCTTACTATTTGGGAAAGGTAGGCAAAGGATTAGGGAATGTCGGGGCATGATAATGAGCTCGTGTTTGGGATTTTCATACCCATGTATGGGGGAAAATCAAGTACTCAAGGTGGTATTGCAGTTATTGATGTTTGTTGTTCCAGTTGAATATTATTTCACCTTGGGTGATGCACTTGTTGTGTGATGTGATTATTATTTCTGGAAATTGTTGAGTATTTATTCATAGCCTTGAATGACATGATTGTTTCAACCACATACACCAATCTATGCACTCCGGATTATTTTGACATGCATCATTTTAGGCATGCATGGGAATACTAATAATGGGTAGATATTTGAACATAAACGATTTCTTTTTCATTTATGTAAAATTGAAATGAAACTGGTGTCTAATAATGAAATTAAAAGAAATAATTGTGATGTGATATGAATAAATTGGTTGTGTGTAATTATGGTAAAATTTTGAACTGTTTCCTAAGCTTCATGTTTGTCTTTGTAGAATTATGCCTATAAGATGCTTGTGGAGAGGATGAGCGGGGGGTATAGTTAGAAATGTTCTTCTAGTAGTTGATCCTGAGGCACCAATAGTACCAACTGAAGAAGCGGGGGAAATGTTTCAAGAGAAATTCAACTGTTTCATGCAAATTATTAAAATATTCTGAGGGAAGGTTGTGAAAAGAATGTATGATATTACGAGGGAGTTTCAGTCGTATCACCCGCCGACTATTACTGGATAGGGTGTTCTGGAGAAATTTTAGTTCTGGATTGAATCTACACATTCAATATTTGACCACCAAGAGACACCTATTGAGAAGTGAGTCATGTTGGCAGCTTACATGTTGCACGGTCAAGAGAAACGGTGTCGGGACATCCAGACTCCGGATGGAAAGTTGGAAGAAATGGAGTGGAAGGAATGTCAGGAGAAGTTCATTGAGAACTTCTATATAAAGAAACTCATACATGAGAAAGAAACTATGTTATTGAGGCTAACTCAAGGGAATATGAATGTAATGGACTATGCTGTATGATTTAAAGACTTACAACTTTTATCACCAGCATTGGCAATAGATGAGGCCACATCAGCAAGACAATTTTAGGATGGACCTAAATTTAAAATTAAGTCAATAGTGAATCATTTCAGGCTGAAGAAGTTTCTAGAAGTGGTAAATCAGGCTCTCATCTCTAAGGGGAACCTGAAGGAGGAATCTAGTGGAAAAAATGGTTTTTACTATATGGTCAGGTGGTGTGACTTTTTAGTGTAGGAAGTGACGTTTTGCGAATTTCAGCCAGGGAGGTGGGAGACAGAGTAACCTGGAAGAGGGGTCAGTTACATTGAACCTTACCCGAGTGTTTTACCCCAATGTGGAAGGCCGAGACACTATCATAAACAATGCCCCTTACCCCTGTTGAATGCAAATCATGTGGTAGGATGGGACATCTCCAAAAGTTTTGCAAGAACCCAAATTAGTCTGGTGGTGATGGAATAGCTCAACAGAGTTAGAGTGTGGGAAGGGGATCTTAATCCCCATTTCAGTCCCAATTTTGGAGTTCTACTGGCCTAGTTGGTAATGTTAATGGACGTGGTGCTCTTGGGAAACAACATACACTTTTGGATAATGAGGTTGAACCATCTACAGTGAGATGTACTATTCTTATGGCTTCTACTTTAGTTGATGCCTTATTTGATACTAGTGCCTATAATTCCTTTATATCTACAATACTTGTTAATGGATTCAGTTTTGCGGTGGAGTTTGTGACCGGGGCTATGAAGATAGTTACACATTTGGGGTACAGTCTAGAGACATCTGTATTTTCAAGGGATGGTCTCTTGAGATTGGAGAGTACCATTTCCTATGGGATCTCTATATCCTTGATATGATAGGCTTCGAGCTAATCCTGGGTATGGACTGGTTAGTCACATACCGAGCCTGCATTGATTGTTATCATCGTAGGGAGAAATTTATGTCTCCTACATGTGACCATTACATTCCCCATGGAGAGTGGGATATCCAGGTAGGCCGAGCAGTGCCAATTACACATCAAATGTGAGATCTCACTGCCCAAGTTGGTAGTCTTTTACTGGATGATGAAGGTTTTAGGATAGATGTTCATCCACCAGTGGTTGATTTGTTTCAGGATGTATTTTTGGAATATTTCCCAGGGATATAACCTAAAAGAGATATTGAAAATACAATTGAGCTCATGCCAGGATCTAATCCAGTATCTATTCCTGAATATACAATGGCACTGATAGGGCCTCACAAACTCAATCATATTTGGATGATATGAAGGATAATGGATGTATATGTCCATGTGAATCGCCATGGGGTTCACCTGATCTATTTTCAAAGATGACTGATGGGAGTTTACATTTGTGTGTCGATTACTATATTTTGAACAAGATGACTGTGAGTAATCAATATCCTCTACCATGTATTTATGATATTTTTTAACAGTTGAAGGGAGACTGTGTTTTCTAAAAAATAGACATAAGATCGGGGTTTCCCTAGTTGAGAGTTTGGAAATCTGATATTCTGAGGATTGATTTCAAGATTAGATATGGGATTTATGAGTTTGTTTCAATGTCTTTTGGGATATCAAACGTACCATTAATGTTTATGGCAAATATGAAAATGATCTTTCATCGATAACTAGATCAGTTTGTTGTAGTATTTGTGGACTACATCGTGGTGTACTCCAAGAATCATAATGATCATAACCAACAACATGACATCATTCTGAGTAACCTGAGAGAGAATCTACTATACACAATGCTATCTAAGTGTCAATTTTGGATTGATCCGGTACACTTCTTGGGACACATCATCTTGATGAATGGTTCTTCAGTGGATCCAGAGAAGGTGAAAACAATGATTTCTTGGGAGCAGGCCAAAAATATTTTTTATATCTGACACTTTTTGGGTTTGCTGGATATTATAGGAGATTTATACAAGAATTTTCCCAATTGGATACTACAATTTTGGGATTGACCAAAAAAGGAGTAATGTTTTAATAGTCGGAGGCTTGCGAGTCATCATTTCAGGAGTTGAATAGGTATTTGACGTCTCCACCAATTTTGTCTCCACCCGAGTCAGGTGAAGAGTACACGGTGTGTTGTCATTCTTCTGGAATATTACATAGAGATGTGTTGATGCAAAGAGATAATGTTGTGGCATACAAGTCTCGAGAGCTGAGACAACATGAAAGGAATTATCCAATGCACGTCCTTGAGTTTTCATAGGTGGTTTATGTTGTGATGTGTTGGTGACACTACCTCTTGGGTGAAAGGTTTATAGTTTATACTAATCACAATAGCATGAAGTACATCGTTTCTCAGTGCTATTTGAATCTTTGACATCAGAGATCGGTAGAATATATGAAGACTTTAGATTTTGAGCTGGTATAGACTCCCAGGAAAGGAAACGATGTGGCTAATGCTTTGAGTAGGAAGACATAGACTTGGGTTCTTCAAGAATATAGTGACATGTGGAGGATGATTTCGTTTCTAACTGAAATGCATATTGTGGTACAAGAGAGACATGAAGAAATGGCACTCGGATCAGTTACATTGGAGTCTACAAATTTGAGACGGATCAGGGACAAGAAATATGAGGACATTGGATTATTATCCTTAAGGGAAAAAATTGTAGGAAGGGAGACACCTTCATACTAGAAGATAGATGAGAATGATATCGTTTATATGAAGAACCGGGTTGTTGTTTATAGGAGTATGCGAGAGGATCTCATGTAGGAATTTCATGCATAAAGATGGGCGGTGCACCCTGGTGTGACCAAAATGTATCGTGATATGTGACGATTGTTTTGGTGGCCTAGAATTAAGAATGAAATAGCAGGATTTGTGACATGATGCTTTACCTGTCAACAGGTAAAGTCAGAGCATCAATGACTTGGAGGTTTACTACGACCTTTCTCCATTCCATAATGAAAGTGGGATGACGTGACCATGGAAATTGTGATAGGTCTACCACATACACATAGGACGAATGATTCTATTTGGTTCATTGTGGATCGACTGACAAAGGTTGTACATTTCTTGCCAATATTGAAAACTTTTACAGTTGAGTAGTTGAGAGAGCTACATTTACAAATGATAATTCGATTGCACGGGGTGCCACAAACCATAGTTTTGGATTGCGATTCACGGTTTTCTTCAAACTTTTGGAAGGGCTGGCATAAGGAACTTGGTATGCAATTTTTATTGAGTACATATTTCCAACCGCAAATAGATTGACAATCAGATCATACTATACAAGTGGTTGGGGATATGTTTAGGGCATGTGTACTTAACTTTGGTGGTACATGGAATAATCACCTAGATTTTGTAGAGTTTTCCTATAATAACAGTTATCAGGAAACAATACATATGGAACAATACAAGGCTCTTTATAGTAGTCCATGTAGATCACTGATCTGCTAGATGGAAGAATGTGAGTCAGAGTAGTTTGGACTGAGTCTCGCACAGAAGTCGACTGAAAAAGTTCAGCTAATTTCGAAATGGAGGACTATAACTAAAATTCGTCTGAATTCTAATGCTAATAGGTGGAGTCGACCACTAGAGTTTACAGTTGGTGATCATGTTTTCCTTCGGTTATCACCTAGGTTAGGTCACCGCATGATTAGAAGTTAGGGAAAGTTGGCACCCAGGTTTTTTGGACATTTTGAGATCGTGAAGATAGTCTGACTGGTAGCATACCAATTTTCTCTTCCACATTAATATAGTTCTATACATGATATTTTCCATGTATAACAACTAAGCCGGTATCACCCCAACCATTATCATGTGATCGACGATGATGATGTTGATCTAGAGATAGAAGCGTCCTTTGAAAAGCATACGATATGTCTGTCGGATCACAGTGAGACGGTGTTGATTGGAAAGACCGTACCAGGAGTTCGTATTTTATGGCTGCATGGATGTGTGCAGGAAAAGGCATGGGAAAGGGATGCAGATATACATACTCAGTTGCCCGAACATTTTATCTCGGAATCTCAGAAATGTTCAGGAGTAAATCACTAGGACAAGCTGTTAAAAGTTGGGGAGAATGAATGATTCTGGCCTTTAATGGAGTCAACATCAGGCATGTTTCCATGTACATTGGGTGTTTTTAAGTTCCTCTATTTTTGAGTAATGACAAGAGGTGCGTTTGGGTGAAATATTATGTAAAACAAAGGGGAAGTGGGTTGTGCATGGCTTGTGCATGGTTTTACCAACCATGGGACCAAACTGTTCCATCCA
The DNA here is from genome assembly GCA_963277665.1 of Viscum album. Lineage (NCBI taxonomy): Eukaryota > Viridiplantae > Streptophyta > Magnoliopsida > Santalales > Viscaceae > Viscum > Viscum album. Next base: position 557,467,548 of record OY728147.1, on the reverse strand, counting down.
AGAAGAACTGGATAGGGAGGAATGCACAGTTTATGCACGGTATGACAAACTGTGTGTCAATATCCAGGAAACCATGCACGTGGTTTTTATTTCACAAAATCCTTTTTAAAACCACATGAACTTCAAGAATTCCTTATTTTCTATCCTTAGATCGGGCTTGGAAATTTCTAGGTGTTCCAAAGCCTCTTGTAGAGATACCAAAGTGATTTAAACACAATTCTTCGAGACAGAAGGCTCAGATTGAACTTCCGCTCTCCATCTGGTAAGTGTATTTTTTTTAGGATGTTTCTTCCATTCTTATATCTATCCTTACATGATATTTTCAAAGAATATTTACTTTTTTTCCATGGATCTAAACCTATGAGTTAAGAAATAGATATTTTATTTTGGATCTAGATATAGTTTTGTATGATTTTGATGCCTCTTATCTCATTTTTGGGTATTAAGGATTTACATATAGAACTTGATCGTTGAAGTTGTGCCGCTCTGATTTTGGGGATTTTCATTGGGCTAAATCCATCAACAAATTGAGGTATGTGGTTTAAAATATAATATGATAGTTTTTTATTATTATAAATAAGCAGTTGTATAAATTTCAAGGAATAAATAATTAATTGGGGTTTTGGTTATGTGGTTCTTTGTGAATTGAGGATCTGGTTGAATATGTTTGAGAGTTCTTATGGTAGGATAAGGATGATTAAACATTTGATTAATGATGTATATGTGAATTGGATATTGATTTGAAAAAGGGTTGGAGGACACAGATGGATTATAATGACCCATACTTTACATACATTGTTAATACTTCAAAATTGAAGTACTCTTATTTCAACATATAAAAAACCATGAAAGGACCATATAGGTATAATGTCTTTAAAAACTCGGAAACATAAACAACTGGTTCATAAAGCATCTAAATTGTCTTCCATTTATTTCATCATACCTATATTCTCTTTTGGCATATCCTACTTAATAAATTTATTCCTAACCTAGGGAAAGAAAACATACAAAAGGGTGAGCTCAAATGCTCAGTAAGTGTAAACAAAAGAAATATAAATCACATCATATTCATAAGAAAATAACATTTTTGAAATCATAACCTGAAAAAGATATCATAATTTCATAACATGGGATAAATCATAGTAGTGAAATATAATCCCAATAATAATAACTTAAAACATGAATTTATGTTTCATACACACATAATCATAGAAAACCATTTCATAGTAGTCAAGACTCATTTCCAAGACTATCTAAGGGGACAAAGTCCATTTCTGAACTGAGTTCACTCCTCCTTTCCATCCAATTTTACTAAACTAGATTAACCTGTCATTCCAGCCATGTCTATCTCATGAGTTATAAATTATTACCCAATTCATTTTAGGGAGATATAGATCCCACCCATATCATAATGAAACTATTCTTATGTGTGCCACAAAATCATAAATCATACATCATAGCATAACCCATGTAATAAAAATGGGATTCTTAAACATCATGCCATCATAAAATAATCCATATAAGATAAAAAGACATCATAAAAATAATTTCATCATAGCATAATCAAAAAAATGTAAAAATAGGGATATAAACAGAACCCTGTATTATCGTAGATGTAAAATAATTTTGATAAAACACTTGAACTCAATTCTTGAGGAAAATATTGTTTCTACTTCAAAAACATTTTCCTTTCTTAACATGTCATATAATTTTAAACAAAAAGAATTTGATTAAAAATAAACTTGAAAACATGTAATGTAAGCTTCATGGAAATAATTTTCTAAAAATCCATTACTGTCGTATACGTTAAAAAACATTCTTCTCGTAATTTGGATGGAAAATTCAAAAAGTACCTCTTACGAAAAATGAAAAAAGATTCTTTTCATATATTTTCTTGAAAACTAACTGAAGGGTAAAATTGGATTTAAAAAATTGTATGTGGATGGAAATAATGTTAAATATTTAGGAAACATGGATGTGGATGATAAATATTCCCTAGTAAAGTCAGAAGTATAAACAATCTCACATAAAAATGAGATTGCAAGATTTTCCCTTACCGTTGGTCCGATTTGCTTCGTATGTCTCCAAACATCCTGTATAATGATTCAAATAATGTCATTGACTTATTACAGAATCATACTTATTATTATGATATCATATATGGTCATATTATTAGTCTTCTTATTAGTAATATTTCATTTCTACTTGTTATTCAGGTGTTTATTAATTTGTTCTTATGCGTGTTATGTCGAATAAATTCTTATTATTCTTTTTTAGGTAATAGATACCTAATTTCCAGAATTTTATTAGTGTAATATATATCATATTTATTTATTAAATTAATTTATATAATCATTATTCAATGAAGATCATGAAGAACGAGTCACATCACATTGTGGAGACGGTATTCCGTACGTACGCACGAGCGATGATATCGTTCCCATGATCATGGAATTGTATTGGAGTGTATGTATACTATTTCAGAATAAATATCACATTAAAATAATCATATATAAATATTATTTACACCAATAGACCCATCCAAGTATGGTGGTTGTGGAAAATAGATTACACCACGACGTGGAGACGGTATTTCGTACATACGCACGCACGGTGATTTCGTTTTCCGTAGGATTGACAGATGATAAAATAGGGTTGTTTCATACTTATAATGACATATAAGTATATGAGTGATACTGATGTTATTAATTCATAATTATAGAACTAAAGAAGAAGAAGTATAAGAATAAATAAAGCAGAAAGAATCGGTAACAGACATTACCTCTTCTTTGAGGCGCTTCTTATTATCCTCCTCTTAGGGAACTAAGGACTGTCATTGAAGAAGACCAGGACCTCTAGAATGTTTCAAAGGAAGTGTAGAGGAAAAATTTATATGTTTTGGCTGAGCTTTAAGGCTCAATGTGGTGTGAGGAAGAGAGGGAGGAGTTGCCCTTTTATAAGGGAGGAGAGGGGCACCTTTGGAAAAACAAAATACATTATTTTATTATAAAGTCATATTCGGTTTTTAATTACTCCAAATTGATTTATTTCAAAACTAAGTTGGGGATGGGTCGATATAATATCATCCAATAGAATTTATACATGTTTATGTATCTATTTTAACCTTATCATATAGATATAACATTTAGTTAAATAATTTTACTTTTAACGTGTCTTCTTGTTTTCTTACACTATAAGGTTAATAAACATACTATAACAAGACAAACAAACCCCAAGTTGTTAATTATTAATATATATAACCTTATCTATGTCATTTGGCCGAACCATATATTTTTAGGAATAAAATAAAAATTAATAATATAATATTTTTTTAAAATCAATTTTATGTCAATTTTGACACTATTTGGTAAATGATTTTTGTGAAAATCATAACAGATTGATTAGTTCGAAAAAAGTTAATTAAATCAATACTAACATGTCATATTAACCTAGAAAATAATTTTTATTCCTAAAAAGTATCAAATTTCATTTATTTGGTATTTATAACATCAATTATGTTAATATTTCATTAATAATATAATTACTGCATCATCATTGTGTCATAAGTAAATTAAATTATTTAATGTCTCAAAATTATAAATAAAATACCATTATGTAGGAAATCTTTTTATATTTCTAATGAATATTTATAGTCGAATTTATCTTATGTATTACCCTATAAACATTGATTTTAACTATTTTAACTATTCTTTAAATAAATTATTAATAAATGTCCTAATCTAATCCAAGTGGACCTAAATGGTCATATTTTATTGCTAAGGTTGTTTTTGGTCGAAGTACACTTATCTAGTAGAATTGAGACATGTGTTAGGGTAATAATAATATCATTTTTACCCTGAATTAACCTATTTACTTTTAACCGTGGTTAAAAAAAGTAAAAAGTTACTATTCACCAATAATTATTTTCTTCTCATTGAACCACATTTTACTTCTCGATATTAACCATGTCTCATGGATTTTCGAAATTACACTCACAGAAGCAGTAAAATTATGTTTTACGTAAATTTGAAACTCTCGAAGGAGGTGGGTAAAAGGCGGTGAAAAGTTCAATAAAATTTTTATATATCTAGAATTATAATAATATGACTCCAATGAATTACTTTGAAATTATATAGGTATTATGTATCAATTTTGACCTATAATAAATTTAAATAAAATAAATAATTATTTAAGTAAAAATTCGGTTTTTAAATAGCAACTTCGTGTTTCACTATTCATAAAAAATTGAATGTTTTTAGACAAATACCAAAATTTCACCCTAGGCTAATAACGATATACAGAATCCAAAAATGAAGACCATTTTGAAAGATAATATTTATAAAATTTCAAAATGTGGGTATTACTATTCATAACGGCTAGTTTTAATAATATTTTAATAGCATATTGTTGTTTAGTGAAACTCGGTTATGCGTACAACACAAGCTATCGAGGAAGGTCCTGATTGTGTGTAAAGCAAGCCAAGTTAGTGTTGTGTGTAGTGAAAAATTCCTTGGATGATTTATATAACATAAATAAAAAATATTTCTCATAAAAATATCAATTGTTACATTCTACCCCCCTTAAAATGAATTTCACCTTCGAAATTCGTCACTTCATGACAAACAGATTAGGATTCCTCTCCCTCATCATATCCTCAAGCTCCCATGTAGCTTCTTCTAATTGGTTGTTCCTCTATAAAACTTTCACCACGCAAGTGGCCTTATTCCGTAGGACTTTTTTGCTACAATACAGAATCTCTATCGGGTATTTTTCATAAGAAAGATCTTTCTCCAGCGGTACAACTTCTGAGATTAGTACATGTGAAGGATCGGGTATGTACTTTCTCAGGAGATATACATGGAACACATCGTGAACTTGAGAGATATTCTGTGGAAGAGCCAATCAGTAAGGTACCTTCCCAACACGATCTAGTATTTCAAAAGGACCGATATACCTAGGGCTCATGATTCCCTTCCTTTCAAATCTCATTACTCCCTTCCAAGGAGATATTCGTAAGAACACTTTATCACCCACTTCAAATTCAAGGTCTTTACTTTGGTTGTCGGCATAACCTTTTTTTCCACTCTGAGATGCTCTTATTTGTTGTTGTATAGATCGGACCGTTTCAACCATCTCATCAACAAGATTAGGTCCTTATAGCTTTTGTCCCCCAACTTCATCCCTGCAAGATGGATACCTGAATTTCATTCCATAGAGAGCTTCATAATGAGCCATCTGAATATTTTAGTGAAAGTTATTATTATAAGAAAATTCCACAAAAGGTAGGTGTTGATCCCAACCACCATTAAAAACCATAGAGCAAGCTCTCAGCATATCTTCTAGAGTTTGAATTGTCCTCTCAGACTTACCGTCTATCTGAGGATGATAAGAAGTGCTGAAACTCAACTCTGTATCCAGAGTATGATGAAGACTTTTCCAGAACATTTAGATAAATCTCGGATCTAGATCAGATATAATGGAAAGTGGTTCTCCATGCAATCTTACCCCTTCCTTTATATATATCATGGAAAACTGATCCAGAGATTAATCCACTTTAAAAGAAATCAAGTGTGCTGACTTTGTAAGACAATCAACTATGACCCAGATAGCATTATTGCCATTGGATGTTTTAGGAAGTACAGTGACAAAGTCCACAGTGATGTTTTCCCATTTCCATTCGGGTATGGGTATTAGTTGTAATGTCCCCTTAGAATTCTATCTCTAAGCATTAACGTGCTGACAAACCAAGCATCGAGAGACATATTCTGCAACATCTCTTTTCATGCTATCTCATCAGATGTACTCTTTCAGGTCCCTATACATCTTCGTTCTTCTAGGATGAATAGATATTGAAGAACTATGAGCCTCATCCAGTAGGTCATTCTTTAATTCTAGGATGGGAGGAACACAAACCTGATTGTTGAACTTTATTATCCCATCTCAATCAAGGTTGAATTCAGGAACATTTCTCACCTTCTTCTGTAATTCGACATCTTCTTTCTATGCCTCTTTAATAATAACATGTATAGATGGTTGAACATTCATTTGAGAAAGATACGATTTTCCCCTTCCATTATAATTCCGAGATCCATCATTAGTAAATCCATAAATATTGGATCTTCTGTGACCCTCATCATGCATAAGCTAGCATGGTCTTGTCAAATTAATGCATCTGCCACCTTGTTTTCTTCCCCAGGGTGGTAATGAATTGAGCAGTCATAATCCTTAATCAGCTCCAACCATTTTCTATGGAGCATATTCAGCTCCTTTTGTGTGAAAATATACTGTAAAATTTTATGATCAGTATAAATATCACACCTTTCTCCATAAAGATAATGCCTCTAAATCTTTAATACATTGATTATTGCAGCTAACTCCAAATCATGAGTTGGGTAATTTTGCTCATGGATTTTCAACTGTCGTGAGGCATAAGCTATCACCATAAAATTTTTCATAAGAACACACCCCATCCCTTTCTTGGATGCATCACTGTATATCACAATCCTTTCTCCACTACAAGGAAGTGTTAGTACAGGTGCACTGGATTACCTTTTTTTTCAACTCAATGAAATTATCTACACATTCCTCTATCCACACGAACATAACTCCTTTTCAAGTCAACCTGGTTATTGGATTAGATAATCGTGAAAACACTTTCACAAAATGTCGATAATATCCAGAAAAACCATGAAAACATTGGATCTCAGTTACTGTTGTTGGTATCAACCATCTTTCAATAACCACTATTTTTTTTGGATCCAAATATATCCCCTATTTTGAGATAATGTGACCCAAAGATGAAACTTTTTGAATCCAAAATTCACACTTGGTAAATTTTTCATAAATATTCTCCTCTATCAGGGTCTTCAATAAAATTATCAAGTGATCTTTATGTTCTTCCTTGCGCTTTGAATAGACAAGAATATCGTCTATAATGACTACCACAAACTGATCAAGATAGTCCCTAAAGACTCTATTCATTAGATCCATGAAGATATCAGGGGAATTAGTAAAACCAAATGGCATCACTATAAATTCATAGTGTCCATACCTTGTATGAAAGGTCGTATTTGGTATATCGTCCCTTTTTACCCTTAATTGATGATACCCTGAATGAAGATCAGTCGTGGAAAAGTATTGAGCTCCACGTAGTTGGTCATATAAGTCATCAATGCGTGGGAGAGGATATTTGTTCCTGATAGTGATCTTGTTATGTTCTTGATAATCAATGCAGAGTCTCATTAATCCATCATTCTTCTTAACACACAGAACATGTGCTCCCCAAGGTGACGCACTAGGGCATATGAATCCCTTATCAATATTCTCTTGGAGTTGCTTCTTCAATTCCTACAACTCAATTGGGGCCATTCTATAAGGTGTCTTAGAAATAGGTAAAGCACCCGGTACGAGTTCTATTGAAAACTCAACTTCAGGATTTAGTGGAAGACCAGGCAATTCCTCTAGAAAGACATCATCAAACTCCCGTGCAATGTCCATATTCTTAATCGTGAGTTTCTCTCCAATCATTTGAGATAAATAACCTTCATTTAGTGGAATCAAGACCCATAAGATGGAATAAATTTCCACTGGAAGGTTATGTTCATCCTTGCATCGATAGTCGATCAAAGATTGATCTGGAATATGAAATGTGACTTCATTACATTGGAAATTGATATGAGATCCATATAAATAAATCAAATCCATTCCAAGAATCACATCAATTTCCACTATAGGAAGGATCATAAGATTTTCAGGAAGCACATTCCCAAAAACTTCAATCAGAGAATAATTATAAACTTTTGATGTGACTGTTGTGCAATTAGGGGTTGTCACAGCTAACTCAACATGTAATTGTTGAGGTAATATGGTGATACCCTTAGAAAGTTATTCAAAAACAAAATAGTGGGTGGATCCACAATCAAATAAAACATTTTCTACTTTAGATTGGATGGTATGTGTACCTTTCACCACATCGTTCTCATACTCCACATCTCTGATTGAAATTGCATGTGACTTTCCTTTGTCTTTAGCCTTAAGGGTTTTTTGACGTCGATCATCATCAACGACCCTTGGATTAGAGTATTGATTGGCATAATACCCCATTTCCTTGCACTTGTAACATTGAAGTGTAGGAGGTGCACTATGTGTAGCCTTTTCTTTGTTCGCATCACTAGACATCTTCTTCCGATAATTGTGGCATTCAAATGCCGGATGAAATTCCTTTCCACATTTGAAATATTTACTTGTCCCTTTAAGACAACTCCCTCCATGTTTCATTCAACACATTGAGCATAAGGGAAAACTGAACTTCTTTTCAGTGTGCTCTTTAGATTTTCCTTTAAATTATATTTTCCTCTTCTTATCATACCCATATGACTGATTGGTTACTCCAATCTCCATCTACACCTTCAGAGTACATCGAACGATTTCCTCGTAGCTATTGAAGTCCCTTATGTCTAACGCCCTTCGAAGACTTGGTTTTAAGCCACTAAAGAATCGACCGATCTTACTCTCAGGTTAGATAATAATCCCAGAAGCGTACCATTCATGTCTTGTAAAATTTGTTGCATAGGTACCAATAGATCCATCATCCTTTTTCTTCATTTCAAGAAACTCCTTCTCTATCTTTGTTCAAAGAATACTAGGGAAGTACTTATTGAAAAATAAGTTCTTGAACACTTCCCATTCCATGGACTCAATTTCATATCTTTGCCTCGTATTCTTGATATGATTCCACCATTGATCAGATTCACCTTCCAAACGATATACTGCTAAGATGACTTTATCATGTTCAGAACATTGAAGAACAGAAAATATCTTTTCATTAGTACTGATCTATTGTTCAGCAACTAAAAGATCAGTAGACCCGCTAAATGAAGGTGGATGATGCCTCATGAAGGATTCAACAGAATGTTGCTCCTTCCTTTTCTCGTTTGGACGTCCTGCATGATTCATAGCTTGAGATAGTTGTGTGAGCATGGCTACAATATTTTTCATTCCATCTCCCATAACGTTTGGTTTCTCATGGGGACAATCATTGCATTGCCCGCCGCATTCCGCATTAACACGGTTCCTTCGTGTTCCATCCATTGAATAAAACCAAGAAGAATAGTGTGAGAAACACTAATTTTAAAAGGAAAACCACACAATCATGATTAAAACATAACACTCATGGTCTTATCATAGGTTATTCATGGACATTTCTATAACACTAAGATTGTGTTCTATGCTTAGACTTATCCTTAGGGTTCTTACTAAGGCTTTCACATCCTAGTTTGCAAATGATGACTATAACTTTCCTCTGATACCAACTATAATGAACCATACATTAAAAACATTTTTAATACTTCAAAATTGAAGTACACTTATTACAACATATAAAAAAACCATGATAGGACCTTATAGGTATAGTGTCTTTAGAATGTGGGATACATAAACAATTGGTTCATAAGGCATATTTATTGTCTCCCATTTATTTCATCATATCTTGAGTCCCTTTTGGCATATCCTACTTAATAACCTTCTTCCTGACCTGGGGAATGAAAACATACAAAATGGTGAGCTCAAATGCTCAGTAAGGGTAAAAAAATAAATATCAATCACATCAAATTCATACGAACATAACATTTTGGAAATCATAACCTGCAAAAGAAATCATAATTTCATAACATGGGATAAATCATAGTAGTGAAATATAATCCCAATAATCATAACTTAAAAATTGAAACTTTGTGGCATACACACATAATCATAGAGAATCATTTTTTAGTAGTCAATACTCATTTCCAATACTATCTTAGCGAACAAAGTCCATTTCTGAACCGAGTTCACTCCTCGTTTCAGTCCTATTTCACTGAACCCAATTAACCTTCCATTCCAGCCATGTCTATCTCTTGAGATATAAATCTTTACCCAATGAATTGGAGGGAGATATAGGTCCCACCCATATCATAATGAAACCATTCTTATGTGTGCCACAAAATCATAAATCATACATCATAGCATAACCTATGTCATAAAAATGGGATTCTTAAACATCATGCCATCATAACATAATCCATATAAGATAAAAATACATCATAAATATAATTCCATCATAACATAATCAAAACAATTTAAAAATAGGGATAGAAATAGAACCTTATATTATCTTATATGGAAAATAATTTTAATAAAACACTTGAACTCAATTCTTGAGGAAAATATCTTTTCTACATCAATTTTTTTTCTTTTCTTAACATGTCATATAATTTTAAACTAATAGAAGTTGATTAAAAATAAACATGAAAACTTTTAAAGGAAGATTCATGGAAATAATGTTCTAAAAATCCATTAATTCCTTATAAGTTAAAAAAACATTCTTCTCGTACTTTGGCTGGAAAAGTCAAAAAGTACCTCATAAGAAAAATGACAAAAGATTACTTTCATATATTTTACAAAAAACTAACCACAGGGTAAAATTGGATTTAAAAAATTGTTTTTAGATGGAAATAATATTACATATTGAGGAAACATGAATGTGGATGATAAATATTCCCCAGTAAATTCTTAAGTATAAACAATCTCGGATAAAAATGAGATTGAATGATTTTCCCTTACCTTATGTTTGATTTGCTTCGTAAGTTTCCAAACCTCCTGTATAATGATTTAAATAATGTCATTAACTTATTCCAGAATTATTATTATTGTTATTATATCATATATGGTCATATTATTAGCTTCTTATTAGTAATATTTCATTTCTACTTGTTATTCGGGTATTTTTTACTTTTTGTTCTAATGAGTGTTTTGTCGAATAAATTCTTATTCTTCATTTTAGGTTATAGATACCTAATTTACAGAATCTTAGTAGTGTAATATATATAATATTTATTCATTCAATCCATTTATATAATCATTATGCAAAGAATAAAATGTAGAACACGTCGCATCACATCGTGGAGATGGTATTCCGTACGTAAGCACGAGCGATGATATCATTCCCATGATCGTGGAATTGAATTGGAGTGTATGTATAATATTTTAGAATCATTATCACTTTACAATAATCATAAATAGTTATTATTTAAACCATTATACCCATCCAAGTAATGTGGTGGTGGAAAATAAATTACACCACATCGTGGAGATGGTATTCCGAATGTATGCACGCACAGTGATTTTGTTTTCCATAGGATGGATAGATGGTGAAATAGGGTTGTTTCAAACTTGTAATAACATATCAGTATATGAGTGATACTTATGTTATTACTTAATAATGAAACAACTAAATAGGAATGAGTAGAAGAAGAAATAAAGTTGAATGAATCGGTAACCGACATTACCTCTTCTTTGAAGCAGCTCTTCTTAACCTCCTCTTAGGGCACTAATGATGGTCATTGAAGAAGACCAAGACCTCTAGGATGTTTCTAGAGAAGTGGATAAGAGAAATTTTCTGGGGTTGGCCGAGTTTGAAGCCTAAATGTGGTGTGATGAAGAGAGGGATGAGGTGCCCTTTTATAAGGGATGAGGGGGGCACCTTTGAAAAAACTAAAAATATTATTTTATTATAACGTCATATTCCGTTTTTAATAGATCCAGATTAATTGATTTTTAATATAAGTTTGGGATGGGTCTAAATCCTCTCATCCAATATAATTAATACATGTTTAGGTTTCTATTTTAACCTTATCACTTAGATTTAACATTAACTTAATTAATTTTACTTTTACCGTGTCTTCTTGTTTTCTTACACTATATGGTTAATAAATTTACGATAACAAGCCAAACGAACCCCAAGTTGTTTATTATTAATATATTTAATCTTATATAAATAATTTGGAATAACATTTGATTTTTAGTTATAAAATAACAATTAATAATATAATTTTTTTAAAAAAACTATTTTATATCAATTTTGACACTATTTGGTAATTGATTTTTGTGAAAATAATAACATAATGATTAGTTCAAAAAAAGTTAATTATCTCAATACTAACATGTCATATTAACCTATAAAATTATTGGAATACATAAAAAGTCTCAAACTACATTTATTTGGGTATTTATAACATCAATTATGTTAATATTTCATTAATAATATAATTGATGCATCATCAATGTGTCATAAATAAATTAAATTATATAATTTCTAAAAATTATACATAAAATACCATTATGTATTAAATCTGTTTAGTTTTCTAATGAATATTTATGGTCAAATTTATCTTATGTGTAACCCTATAAACATTGATTTTTACTATTTTAACTATTCTTTAAACAAAATAATAATAAATGTCCTAATCTATTCCAATTCGACCTAAATGGTCATATTTTATTTCTAATGTTGTTTTTTGTAGAATTACACTTATCCAATAGAATTAAGACATGTTTTAGGGTAATAATAATATTATTTTTACCCTTAATTACCATATTTACTTTTAATTGTGGTAAAAAATTTAAAAAGTTACTATTCACCCAAAATTATTTTCTTCTCATTGGACCACATTTTAGTTCTTGATATTATCTGTGTCTCTCGGATTTTCGAAATTCCACTCAAAGAAGTGGTAAAATTATGTTATATGTAAATTCGCAAATTCTCCTAGGAGGTGGATAAAAGACGATGAAAAGTTCAATTTTTTTATATATATCTAGAATAATTATAAAATGACTCCAATAAATTAATTTGAACTTATATAGGTATTATGTATCAATTTTGACCTAAAATAAATTTAAATAAAAAATAATAATTATTGAAATAAAAAGTCGGGTTTTAAATAGTAACATAGTGTTTTCACTATTCATCATGAATCGAATGTTTTCAGAAAAATACCAAAATTTCACCCAAGCTAATTTCGATATTCTGAATCCAAAAATGAAGTCCATTTTGAATGATAAAATTTATAAAATTTCAAAAAATGGGTATTACTATTCATAACGGCTAGTTTTAATAATATTTTAATAGCATATCATTGTTTAGTGAAACTCGGTATTGCGTACAACACAAGATATCGAGGATGGTCCCGATTGTGTGTAAAGCAAGCCAAACTAGTGTTGTGTGTAGTAGAAAATTCCTTTGATGATTTATATAACATAAAAAACAAAATATTTCTCATAAAAATATCGGGTGTTACACAGATGCTCCTAATACCCAAAGGGGTTCTAAACATGGCATTCAAGAACCAATGACATTCATAGAATTGGCATTTTTTGGGACATGGACTTATGCTCCAATTACCCATGGGGTTGTGAGACAGTGAACGATTCTCAAAATACTCACATGTGGGATATACATGACATTCAACATCTTTCATTAATTTTGTACTATTGTTTTAGTTGGCTATTCATAAACAAAATATTGTGACACTGTAAATATAAATTGAATAGGGTAAATGGTTTGAGCTCCTACACGGGTCGAAGAAGAAATTGTGTTTTGGGTATTCTTGGGAACCAGATCGCTTAAAATATTAAAGAAAGGTTAATTGGATAAATATAATTTCATTTCCTATTTCCTTGATTTATTATTAAGTCAACTACATATAGTGCTTATGATAATATTTCTTTTTGAAACATTTGGTGGTGATCTACTAAGTCGTACTCACACCCAATTTGGGCTGCCTGATTTGTATTCTAATAGACTTTGTTATTGAAAGATATGACAAGGGAAAAGGACATGGATAGAGTGCTATTTGGTGTTGGAGCATGGAAGAGGGAACCATATGTGGTTAGGGACCAGTTTGTAGTTATTGTGTCTTTACATTCAGTTTTATTATATACACTTGGCACTTTCATTGTAATAGCAGGTTTTACTTTTCAGTTTAGAACTGTGTTTCCAATTTCGATTATCTGAGTGACATTGTACTATTATATTTATATGTGTTCCCACAATTTCTTTGTTACTTCCACTGGTATTTTATTCGGACAAAGAGGGTATAGTCTCCCCAAGACTGACTTACAAGACCCTCGCTGATAGTCGGAAAACTCTGGCGTACGAGGATGGGCGCCTGAGTGCTTGTGACCAACCGGCTCGAAGCACCGTTCAATGGCTCCCGGGTTGGGATGTTACATCATTCCAGTCTCCAATGATATTTGATTTATTATTTTATTCTATTTTTTTCTCCATTGTGGTTTAGATGATTATTATTCAATAATAATTTCTTCATTGGATTCTTGTAGTGATTCATTATAATTTAGTGACTTATGTTTTTTTCATTCCTTACTATACTTTTTCATTTGAATATATTATATGTCTACTGTATTCCACATATAGTATCATATCAGCATAATATCCCCTCAAGGTAATTTGTAATTATCTTTAATAATCATCACATCACTACTTTCCACAATTCTTCAAAGATGATTATTATAACATTTTACATTGTTCTATACATTGAATTTCTATAGCAATTTTTTTATCAGCACCATCAACATACATACCTTCAATTTATTTCTTTTTTTGGGATAAATCATTTACATTCAATAACACAAAAATATTTCAATGATGGATTTCTTCAAAGTCACATATTATATGGAACCATGGTTTTTCCCCTATAAATCCACATATAATTTTTAGTATATATTTCATCTTGACCGACAACATTCAAGTAATAACAGGAGTTAAAACTCTCAATCAATATAGTTATTTACATTTTTTACCTATGATTCATGCACTAAAAAAAATTTATAAGGTTATTACATAAATGACCTTAGTATGTATTCAATGATTCTCCATGTAATTTTCAATTTCAATGGACTTGTATTCCACTCCAATTTTATATTTAATAACATTTATTGTACAACCTGTATCATTGTAAATAATACATCAATAACTTTTCATGAAGTCAAATAGTTATATTTTAGTTTGAATAACCCTCACTCACAAAATATTACTATATACATCGATAATCAGAACAATATACAACACTCCATATGTTCCCAAAACATTTATTTTCTCACATACCTCTTTTTTTATAAGATAATGATGATTTGATTTACTTTTATTCTTTTGATGACATGAATTGTAGACTATATTACCTAGAATGCATGATTGTCATTTCATTTTCCATTTATGATTCATATTGTGGAAATCCATGACCATATTTGTCTTAGATATATTTTCCATGTCCTGTTGTTGATTGTTTCTCAACAGAAGGTGGAAAAAGTTTTATTATTCATTTGTGTACAAAATATTCAATATAACATCATACTAGTATATGTTTGAATTTTTTTAACATTTCATGATATAATTCCACAAAATTCTTTTTATAGTGCACCCATGTTGATTGAATGTCACTATATGTCTTGATCCATAGAGTTGAATCACAATGAGCATATAATATCACTAGTTTTGTACTCCAACTACATTAGATCCTTAGTATACAATAATTTTGGAACCAAACGGCTCCATCAGTCATATTCATTAAATATTTTCAATAATTATTTATTTACCATCGTATGGGAGGAAAATCCTCATTGATGAATCTTGGTGATTTAATTATTTATAGCTTTGTGAATGGCTTCAGGGTGATTTTATTTCTCAATTTCCATTTTCCACCATTGATGTATTCAACCTGTTGAAGGATAAAGATGGATTATCCACTATCTCTATCATGTTAACAATTTAATTATTCTCAAACTCTTATTTTACTTCAGAAATAATCTTTATAATATATATACATTCTGGTTGGTGAGAATTGATTTGCCTCTATGTTTTGTACGTATATCTTCTACATTTTCTCTTCCTGCAATAATTAGATTTATGTAAAATGATAGAAAAATGAAAAAAATATACATAGAAACTATTTCCTATATATGATTAAGTATTTGAATTGTTTTTCATTATATGAATTCATAGATCATACCCATTAAAAATACTCCTTGACTCTTTCTAATATGACATGGTATGGTCTAGATGTCATCAAAAATTGCATTTCATTGGAGGAAATGTCTTCTCCATTTTATTTTTTATCCTGTCACGATCCTTATGAAAGGATATAGACTATAGCTCATTTCTAGAAACATGAATATAATATTCAATTATCCTTTCAAATTGATTTAAGTTTATCGTTGTTGGAACATTAGTTGACATTAAGAAGTGACTTTCATTCTGTTTACCTTTTTTGGTTCCCATTTTATTTCCATCATAAGATGTTTCATCATAACATAAATTTCCACTATTTCCCATGAATTTTAATCATTGTTATTCAAAATTGTTTCAACACAAAAGAACCCATTTGATTGTTCTCAAACAGCTCAAAATCAATGAATATTATAAATTATATGTTCTTATTTTTTAATTTTTAATTTTATTCAACTTCATTATTACCCCAAGTCTACGAAATTGGTTTTAATGACCTTAAATAATATTTTTCATATTCTATGGTATGGATGTAAGTTCATTTATGAGAAAATCATGGAGTTTAATTTTGTGATTTAGTTCTACTAAATTGTTTTTCTATAAAATAGTGCAGACGTTCATTTAAGAAATCTTCCAGTTTATTAATTTTAGCTTCAAATAGATATGCATATTCAAGTGACACTTCCAAAACGTATCTACACTTTTTAAAAAAAATTATCAATTGAATCTTCAAGTCAAATATTGAATCATTATTAGTAATCACTTGATTATATCTAGCAATATCCACTGAATGTTCTAAATTTTGAACTATATCTTTCATAGAGTCATGCGTTCCATATTTAAAATATAGTTTTATATCATCAAAATAATCAATGTCATCATTTTTTTATATAAATGAGAACTTCATCCTCAATACCTTTTTTTCTAGATTTTTAGTCACCCGTTTGCGAATTCTTTTTACAAGGCTTATTTGAATTCCTAACTTCACTTTCATGCCGTCTAACATCCTTGAAAAATGAGATTAAATATTCCCAACTCTACCACAGTGAAAACATTACGATTTTATCATTCATTTAATCCTCCATTTCCACTCTTGATTTTCCTAGAAAAAGGAGAATGAATTTTATCTTCATCAATATATTTATTTACAATATATCCAGACCCCTTATGTTTTTAAATGGATTTTAAATACATTTCCATTCTTACTCGAGTAATTGAATCGTTAGGTTTTTCTCCCATTCAATATAGACCCAGAATATTCAACAGATTATCCCATGAACGATTAAAAATATCCCTTTCCTCAAGAGATGACAAATTTTAATCATATGGTGTTGAATGCCTTATCAACATCTTATTATCAATGTGAATATTATTTATTTATTCCCATAGTTCTCGGATTAATCCAGCAACCTCTGTGATGAGATTAAAGAAGTTTTAACTACTTTCTTCAGGTGGTATCTTAAGATAATTAATCATATTTTGTAGAACATGGGGGTTTTCGACATCACATTGTTATCCACTTCATATATACATACATTTTTTCCATAAAAATTGTTCGGTGAAGTAATAAACATTATCCTTTGATATATGTTAATAGATAGAGATGAGGTAAGCGAATTTTGTTATTTATAATACATATCTCGAATTTTCTTATCTATTTCATTAATTTAAGGTCTTATGGATTCATTGACCTGATTCCCATGTGATGTGGCATAGAGCACATCCATTGTAGGTGATCATAGATGGGATTATATCTTGTTATTTTGAATATGAAAATAAATAAATCCAATATTGGGACTCCTATGACATTAACTAAATTTTCTATTAAAGCATGAGGGATAGATCTATCACTGACATCCTCCAGGCTCTGATGCCATATGGAGGACCCTGGAACACCTTGAGGGGGGGGGGGGGTTGAAACAATGTTTCAACATTTTATTCTCTAGGGAAATCTTTTTCACCATGTTGGTAGAATCATGTTAAAAATATATAATGTAAATGTAAAGAAAATGGAATCACATGCAAATAGAGTCCAAAATAGATTCAATTGGTTCACCACTAAAGGATAGTTCAAGTATCATATGCTGAAAATTCATTAGTCATATATAAATCCACCAATATTCTCTATATTTGGAATACATGAGTTTAAACAAATTCAAATTATGTAATGAACACCACATCTACAAAATTTTATAGATATCACATTGCAACCCTATGAATAATTCCATCCACTCCACCAAAAATAATTTTTTGGGATAGATCAAAGTATGTTTCTCACAATGAATGAACATTCAATAAAATTTCATTTATGTCTTCATACCTATCTATAAAAACAAATTTTAGCATCGTTGTATTTAACTGATGAACTTGAATGAATAGATGAAACATCCTTGATATTCAGAACTAAATGAAGCCCAACTCAGTACATGCGTGAAACACATTTTCACGCGTGCATGATTTTGGTTCGTTGTGAAAGATGTATATCAGAAAACCCATCCATTACACACAACAGCAAAAACATATTAACTTTGCAATTATATAAATAAAAATATTTATCGCATAATATTTACTGGATGTATGTATTCTGGGCACAACTCTTTCACACGGTGGAGACACTGAATATTTGATGGGTAAATTTCTAAGTATTAGATGGTGTATCCATATATTTATAGTAATAGATGGAATTATGTTTAATATTATAGCACATATTCCATTTCATAGATATGATTTACCTAAATCAATTAAAATAACATTTGATGTTGCATTTGGCCCATATGTCTCTTCTGCACTAGTCCCTTCATCTTTATTTCCTCGGTGTTGTAATTCATGTTCAATGACTATTCCAACATTCCACATGTGATTTTACATTTCCCTTTTATAATGATGTGATATTAAAAAATAATGACTTGTAACATTCCAAAATACCTTCAATATTGTGTGAATCGTCCTTTTCCAATAACATCATTACCCAATCTTTAAATTTATGAACAAAAAATTTGTAAAACACTAGGAAATAGTGTAAACATAAATAATGTAAACATATATTAAAATCAAATATCCTTCCATAGAAATATGTTGATCATCCATGTAGGGGTTCAAAAATTAAAATAATGTTCCATTTATTGGAATAGACATCGTTTTACACATAATTGGATGTTTTGGGGGAGTGCGGAGCAGGTCACATTTTCACATCTTCAATCCTGTTTGTTTACTTAAATTTTATTACATTATTTGAGTTTCATGTTGGATTATTTTACTATGTTATTATATATATTTAAAAACAATTTACAACATAAATCTAAATATCATTATTGGCACTATATAACAATACATCCACTGTTATTCTTAAAGCCATATTTTTTTTAGAAATCATATATCATCACATTTTGCATGCATATTTTAAAATTAATATATGTTACTAATAAAACATGAATATCAAAACCTGGTTTTTTAATTTCGAATCAGAAGTATCATATTTTTTGAATATATTAATTTAAATTTTAATCAATATGAAATGTAATCATCCGAATTTTTTACACCATAAAAATGCTGAAATGAGTAATATTGTGTTATAATTTTTGGATATGAATTTATATTTTATCCATAACATTCTTTTAATCTATTGGGTGTATGGATTTTGACCTTGTAAACCCATTTATCGAATATAGGGACAATTTTTTTCATTAACATTGAATATGAACTTTATATTAATATAAGTAAAGAATTAGTACAAAATGTACCTGTATTGACATTAATATCTCGATATTTATTATTTGAGGATAAGGGGAGGATAATTTAATTTTTAAATATTTATTTGAAATATAAAAAAAAATTAACATCTAAGTTTATTTTTATTTTTACTCTATTGAATAATTTTCTGAAACTCTTATTTATGGATGATATAAAATTTGTACAATTAAAAGAAACACGAAATAAAATATTTTAAAAATAATAAAAATAAATATATTTAATTGAAATATTGTGTTCCATTAATTTTTCGATACATATGTCATATTAGATATGTTGAAAAGTGTTAGATATGAATTCAATATTTTTATTAGTGTAATTAATTTCAAATTAAATTAATAGTTCCAAAATCAATAGTAATGATATTTTATAAAAAATATTACGTTATTAAATGAATTAAAATCATAAAAAATATTATATTCTACGACATGAAAGAAATATTATTAAAAATATCATTCACAGTCTATGATTGAGTTATTTTTTCATTTATGGTAACATTTATATCAATTTAATATTGAAATATTTTTCACAATTCGTAATTTAAATATTAATTAATTAACGAGAAAATAAATAAATATAATATTTAATGTGACATAAAAGTAAATTAAATTAAATTTGACAGTTTTCTTACAACCCTATGAAAATTATATTCAAATTCATTTATATTTGAAGAAATATTTCTTGTGAATAAATTAAATATAATGTAATCTTTTATGAAATTCAAATTTGGTTCTCTTCGTCCCTTATTAAAAGAGACCCATCCAATCTCTCCAATAAATTTTTTTTATCCTTATAGCATGATCAATCCACAAAATATATTCGAATAAACACTATTATCCATGTTATTAAGGCCCTAGTATACCCAAAATAAAAATGATATGGTCCATAAGTAGATATCAAATGTTGTTCTTTCAATACAGTGGTAAAAGCCATAACCAATCTCTTTATTTTTTCCTCTTCTTTACCATCTTGTAAATATTTGTAATTTTCATTAAATAATATCTTCAGATAATTAGTCTAATGATATATTATTATAATTAAGAAACCATCCTAATCCTTCGCGTTTCTTATCAAATGGTATGGGAAATTATTACTCACTCATTGATACGACTTACCGTCTCCATGTAGAGATAATATAGACTTTTTATCATCATTTTCTAGGGATGGTTACAATGTTGGGTTTTTTTCAATATATATATTTTATATTTGTAACATAAATATTATTCTAAAATTAATATATCCAATATGCATTCTTACCATCCAATACGATTGAAAAATATAATATCTCTCGTGCATACATGTTCAATGACAACTTCACAATGTGGCATGATTCATTTTCTATTCATTTGAAATGATTTGTAATAAGGATATATTTTATAAAAATATGTGATATTTAAATATATTAATTATTTTTTTAGGTGAATTATTATTTTTAATTCATTATTTGAATACATTAACAAATGAAAACATGATTCATGAGTACGTATGTCCAATCATCTCAATGAATGGATTGATTAATTTATCATACTCTATTTATTATAGATGAATGTAATTATTTATATAATGAATATATATGATATTTAAATCATTATTAACATAAATTTGATTATGAGACCATGATTATAGTACATGGTGTGTGACTTCCAATTTTAATTTCACATGATGACTGAAATGATTAACAACATAAATTAATGGATTTAAAAAGGAATAAATAATTAATGGGTGTAAAATCGATTAAATTATATCATATATGACATTAAAAATATTCAAATGACACTAGAATTGAAATATAATAATTTTTTATACATTATAAATGTTCATAATCTTCAATTTAGTAATGTCAACTCATTGTATGTCTTTTATGTTTCAATCACAATGTTTATTAAGATTTTTTTTCTCAGTTTGTTTCTCATGTTAAAATCATATTATCTTGATATGGTGAAAATAATATTTATTTATTCTCCGTTATTTATTTCGTTAGAATAATATTTTTTCATTTTAATTTCCAATATTAATGTACTTACGGGCCCCAAATAATGTTTTTATGGTAAAAATATTTATTACCCATTGCTAGAAAAACCATTTCATCATATCCATGTAACCTTAATATATTTTTATGCATTTTTTATTAAAAATAAATAATTTTTTAAATTATTTTTTCCCATGATTTATTTCCTCAATAGTGGTTAAAATGACTTTATTAACATTTTCGGAAGGAAAATTATTATAAAATTGTTAGAATAATTATTTATTTTAAAAAATACAGATTGAACAAAATTTCCCCCCATCCTGAAAATTCAACTGTTGGAATCATATATTAAAATATTATAGGGTTTCTTTAATAAAATATAATATCCACAACATTTTTGAAATAGTTAAAAAAAATTAATTATTCATTTTAAGGTAAAAGAGGTAATATTCACTATGAAATGCTTAATGTGATATTTTAATGTAATTTTACCATAGTTGAAATTTTTCAATGTTTCAAAATATCTAATAGGGATAAGATCCAATGATTAAATCCATATTTTTTCTCATGATGTTTAATATTTATGATGTAAATTTGTTTATGAATCCCATTTATTTTTCACAGATATTAAAATTCATAAATGTTTATGATTCATATATTATTTTCTATAGGATATGTAATTATGAAAAATTGTTGAAAGGCATTATATTTTCACGGTATATGATATGCTGAATTTCTTACAATCATGTTGAAAAAATATTTAAAATATATACTATGTGATTTGTGTGACAAAAATTATATCAATGTCCAATATATTCTGAAAAATGGAAATATCATTTGATAAATAGGATTTGAATGTGGCTTAAACCCAATTCATCAAGGGAATCAATATTATATGATAGTTTTGTGAGTGATCCTTAACAACTACGATGGTCTGTAGAGTGACCCCAATACACTATTGCAATCTTCTAAATGATTCTCTAATACTATGTAATTAATTTTCTATGGTTATGTGTATTCCAATAATATATGTCTTATTCCAATAATTCTTCTCTAGACTTATTTTCAATGCTTCCATTTGGATTCTTATCTTATAAACTATAAAATATTCATTTTTTGACTCAAAATTATGTTATATTTTTTATAAGGTATAGTGTTGAAATATTGTTATCAGATTATCATACAATTATAATCATGTAATGTCTACGTTATCTTTGAAATAAAATTTATTTTACTAATACTAATAATCCATGCTATAATATTTTAGGTTTCTTTTCCACATATTATGAATAATGTTAATATGTTTGATATATATACGGGGTGCTAGTTATGAATAAATGAGTCATATTTCATGTAGACATCTTATTGATAATTTTATATGTGTCATGTTTTCCAATGATATTAGACCTATATGATTCAAGAATATATTGTTATGTTATGTAATGAATATTAATCTAATAAGATTTAATATCAATGTTTGAAATTTCATATTAGATTTAGAATGTATTATTACCAGGAGTAGGTTTCTTTGGAAACTAGTATCATAAAACATTTGTGAGATCCCTTATGATAGTCCAATGTAATGGATAAAGTACTACGTGACAGCAAAAAAATGGGCTTCATATTCTAAGAAAAACATCATTGTCAGTATAATATAAGTGGATATGGTTATAGAAGAAATAGATTATTGAGTAATATCCCTGAAAATTGACTTTCAAGAATTTAACATCCATTATTTTTGTTCATATTGTTTGTAGACCGACCATGAACCATGTTTGACACTTTTGGTGGTACTCTATTGTTTATTCACATATTATCTATTAATAATTATAAAGGATTAAATAGATTATTTCCATTAATGACCATGTCTGTTATAGATTGAAATTATAATGTTGTTATTTAGAAATCACATAAATTATTTCCATGATTATATGGTTTCCTATTATGATTATTGTTGGTAAAACAATTCTTTAACAAATTATTAAATATATAGACTCTAAAATAATGATTTCTAGGATTAATATGGAATACAATGTAATTATTATCATCCTCCTCGACGAAATTTTATGTGATATGTAATAAAATATATCATAACAATTATTTTGTAACATTATCATGATATGAATCATACTTAGTTTTCAAATTGTTGAAGGATTTAATAACATTATATTGAGTCTTTTAAGAAAAAAACCAACTTTATTTTGGAGGTATTATAATCCACTAACATTATAAAAATGTATCAATATGATTAAAAATATTATTTCCATTGTCTATAGTTTTGAGGATGAAAATTTCATTTTATATGATTATTATTTGGAGGTAAATGAATTAAATGGTGGACATATATCATGAATATGGGGGAAAATTAATAAATTGAGTCCATTGAGTTGGATTATTTTGATAGATTATTTTTCAGCAATTAAATACAAATTAAATTCAATATGAAAACCATGATGTAATTACATTTGTCAAATAAAAGGTCTGATGAATCTATTGGATCCTCTGTGGAATCATCTAAAGACATCTTATGTATTCATTTGGTACTAACTTCAAAAATGAAATTATGGTTGACCAATTCATCAATGGGTAAAACCAATCCACCTATGAGAATTTTTAAAATGTGAAAAAAGCTGTTTTGATATAAAATTTCAATGTGAAATTAGGGTTGAAATAGAAAATTGAGTTTCCCATAAATCTCTTGTATTTGTTAAAAAATATCAAATGATATTTATAGGAAACATGGAAAATCATGTATGGAAGAATATTATAATTACTTTTTTCATGATTTTTTGAAGGAATCATTGAGGAAATTGTCTTATGGGGAATAATAAATGTTATATGTGTGCAATGGGAGGTCAACATAAAATCATTTAACGAATTGACAGTAATATTTTTTCTAAATATGTTATTAGAGATAATGATACATCGATTTCACAACCCATAATCTAGTGTTTCAAATATTTAGAGAATTATAATAATGGTTACTAGTTATCAAATATAAATGTTAATGGTTTTGATCATCATTATCAACCTATGAAGTCCAAACCCAAATGGAGAATTCAAGAAATCATTATTTGTGATGATGTGTATGATAATGATGTGGTTAATGGAACACATAATTTATAATCTATAATTGATAATATCATACATGATTATGGATCAAACCACTCTTTTATATCTTAATACTTATATATGTGTATTGTATTAGATTCTCAATGATTATATTTTGAATTTTCATTGAATAATCTAAAGTGTATAGTGATAAAATCTCTAGTAATTTATTATACTCTATTTAAATTATATTGGATTGTGGTTCTTGAAAATATAATTTGTATACCTAAGTTTATTTTTATTTTTTATTAGTAATGTATTGTCATTATTGATATAAATACGACATCAATTTCTTTGAATAAACATCACTATTAATATTCACTCCTTCCATGTGATCATCTATAATTGTGATGATAAATATGAACATCTCATTGAAATCAAATCCTTATTATGAGATTTGGTACCTAATAAAATGTGGTGATTATATCAGATTATTTGGTTGGAACTCAACATTGATGATATTATAGTTGATTGAGATTTTGTTAATGTATTAACACATTATATTTTTAGATTTCCCCAGAATCATGAAGTATATTTCACAATAGAAATATTAAATGGTGTTAATCTTTTTTAAATGAATTCTTATAAAAGGGACCCTTATGATTTTCATTAATTGATGAATGAACTATAGGATAAAAATTAAAATGACTATATTATTCAATTTCCATTTCCTTGGGGTTATTTCGTTTATTTTTTATGAAAAAATATGTATAAATGAATCTCTAAATTTATTATCTGAATTCATACAAGATCCCAATTATTAATAAGTATAAACTTCCCTATTTGGATGATTTATTTGATAAACTAATTTATGGTAAATAATATCTCATGATTGGACTTCATTATCGATGTCATGAAATGGGGGATTGAAAGATGGATATAACCAATATAGTTTTCTATAGAAGTTATGCACACTATAAATATACATTGATTCCATTATGTCATACTAATTCCCAGAAATATTTTTAGATCTAATGATAAGTGTCTTTAGAGATTACCTAGATCTGTTTGTGGTTGTATTTGTATATTATATTCATAGCTTTTAAATGAAAAAAATAAACTCATAATTTATCTTGATGATGTTATTGAAGACCTTCATGAAATAAAATATGTATCCATAGTATATAATGTAAGAATTTTTGTTAAAAATGATTTATTTATTGGCTATATAAACTATATTGATGTTATATAATTGGATCTACAAAAGAAATATGTTATTGAATGTTGTCGAAAAATAACTATTATGATTAATATGTGTAGTTTTATTGGTTTGGATTGATATTATTGATTATTTTTAGAGAATATCTCATGATTTCATAATTTAATAACCATGTTTACTTACAAGGGAGCAATGTTTCATAGTCAAGATGAATTTGAAAATAATTTAAAGGAACTAAAGACAAGGTTTTTCAGCCCAATTCTTCTACATTACCCTATAACAGAGACCTGTTTTTGTTATTCAGTGATGCATTAATGAAGTGATTGGGATGCGTTGTCATGAAAAATTATATTATTAAAACTTCTTCCACTTGAAAATTGAATGATATTGATAAAAATTCCCCAAATCATGATCGGGAGTTGGATATGGTAATTTATGTTATAGATATATAGTTAAATTATCATTATAAGCAGTGTTGTGATGTATATACTGATCATAATATTTGATTTATATTCACAGAAAAATACTCTAATATGCACCAAAGAAGATGGTTGGATATTACTAATGATTATGATTTATTAACAAATTACCAATATGTGAAGTGAACAAGGTTGAAGATGTGTCATGTTTAATGAATCAAAGTATATGATCCATGAATTGAATAATAAAATATATAATATTTTTATATTATCAAATTATAATTCTAGAAATATTCAAAGAATGGTATAAATCATTTCTTTCCCAAATGAATGTTAAATTATATATCAATGTGATAATTAAATGGTATTAGAAGGAAAATGTGGACATTCAAAATAAAGGTAATACATGGTTAGGAATTCAATTTTTATTATTATGGATTAATATGATTTGAGTAACATGTTAGTGTTTCTTCTTTAATAGATTTGAAAAATTGTTTTTGGATGAGGTTAATAGTTCATCATTCAATATTCATATTGTATTTAATCATGTATATAGTGATCTGAATGAGTTTTTTTGGTTGATAATATGAAGCTAGTAATTTGAACGTATAAAACATGCTTCAAGGTATGTTACAATATTAAAGAAGGGAGACTGAAGTCTTATGAGATTTTTCATCTATTTCCCATAAACTAATATAAATATGAAAACATCACTGTGGATTCTGTCATTAGATTAAAAAAAATCTAAAATAACCATAATGTATTTTTGGTTGTAGTTGATCACCTTTATTATTCACAAGAAATTATTTCTATATGTGAATAAATATATCATGATCATCTTGTAGAATATAAATTTTGAAAGTGTTGAGGTTTAATGGGGTATCAAATTCTACTATATCTAATCAAAATCCAAGTATTACCTCAATATTATGTAAAATTCATCTGAAGACTTTGGATAGAGATTTATGATTTAGTTATAATTATCAAATTCAATGATATTGTCACCCTGAGAGGACCATTCAATAATAAGTGGATATGCAGAGATATTGTTACGTGGATTTCAAAGGTTATTGGGATCATTTCTATCCTCTAGTCGATTATTATTACAACAATTGTTCTCACTCAAGCATGTAGTTAGTTCTTTATGAATCCCTATATGAATAGTAGTGTATAAATCCATTATTTTGGTATGATGTTGTAATAAGGTAGATATTGGGAACTAATATAGATATTGAAATGATACTGAAATTTCAATCCATTCAACGGCACACCATGGTTTCTTAGAGTTCACAAAAAAGTTATGCAGATAATCATCATCAAGATATAGAGTTTGATGTTTTTGAGACCATGTTTTTATGAATTTATTAATGGAAGGTCATTAAAATATTTATGAAAAATGGATTATTATTATTATTTATTTATCCTCCTTCAATATTCATGATTGATTAATGATAATATTTTATCGTTTTCCGCATCATACAAACCTATCTTTGGATCAAGATGCATTTTATGAACATTTACTAATGATGTACACACGTCATAGTTATTATATACTAATGAAGGATATTATAAAACATGATATTGATATATAATATGATGATACACATATCAAAATCTCATTCCATAGGTATAAATTGTAATTGAATAAGACTACACACACTATTAATGTACTATAGTGGAATAATAAATTATAAGAATCTACCCCGGTACCTATGAATGTAATGAAACATATTTAAATTCATATGTTTATTTAAATGTGATGGAATTTATTAGATTAAATTTAATTCATTTTTGTTATAATATATAAACCTGATATTTTATGGTATATTTATCTTCAAAAGAATTTAATTGTTTATGACAACCTTCAATACACTCACCCATGAGTATAATGGAATCATAATATAATATAATATTATAAAAATGAATATAAATTAGAGGGTACAAATAGTAAAAAATTAAATTTCATAATATAATTGTTCAGATAGGTATCAAATTATCTCATTTGTTATGGGGTTATTATAAATAAAATGAAATCCTTTTCAACTAAGAGGGTTGTTTTTTCTGAAAAATTGTATTTATGTTTTAAAAAATATTGTACCTTAATTTGTTGAATTAATATATATTATTGACTACTATATATAATGTATATATATTCAAAATATGTTTTAGTATTTATTAAATATTGTTTCTATGAGTGAGATAAGAATAATTTCAATGTAATGATTGAAAATTTATTTTTCTAAAACAAGATGTTTTAATCGCATTTTGAGAAATTATTTTAAAATAAATGTTTACAACATAGAAAATTTTAATAATGAAAAATGGATACAATAATTTCAATCATGAGAATAATATATTTTTAATCAGGCCCTTTTATTCATTTTAAATTAAAATAGTAAACAAAGTAAATTTTTTTCACCTTACTAAGGGTAATTCATGTAAAATATGCTGAGAACATTGGGATTATGATTAAAAATTTCAATGACACTTTTTTATACTATCAGACAAGTTTAGTTTATACATTTTCTTCCAAGTCTCTATTATATACCCAAATTGGGCCATGTTTCATTAAATATGACAATTTTATTATATTAAAAAAACACTCACTCTCATGATATATATATTTCTAAAATTTTTATACAATGATAAATGGATTATAATATTTTTTCAAATGTTTATTTATTAGATAAATTGATTTTTAATATATTAATTTATTTATTTTTCTTAGTTATTGAATATTTAACGTAAATACTTATAAAATACCCAACTAGTATTTATTCAATTACTATAAAATAATAAATCAAAAAAAAACATTAAAAGAAAAAAAATTCAAGTAATTTAGTGTATTAAATATTATTTTAATATAAAAATTATATATTACATATTTTATAAATTATTAAATTAAAACATAACATTTTTTGTTTTTATTTAATTCCGCATTTAATTAATAGTTACAATATTGACATTAATGATATATTTAAATAAATAATAAATTATTAAATTATTTATAAAAAATATAACATCCCTCAAATATATTGTAATTTGGATGAAAATATATTCTATTTTCTATTTATGAGTCATTATTTCATTTATTGTATAATTTTTAACTATTAACTATTGAAATAGATATTTACAGAGTTCCAGAAAAATGATTAACATAGAGGATAATAAAATATAAAACATATAAAATGTCAAAAAAACTAAAATTTAATTAATATTATTATTTTATTTTGACCGTAGACTCATAATATTTTGAATAATGGCCATTCTCAATCATTTATATTAGGAATTATTTTATCATAGTTTTAGTCTTTTATAAAATTCCAGGTCTATCATCTCTCTCTATTATAAATGGACACCCCACCATTCTCTTCTATAATCCACATTAAACTTATATATTGACCAAACCATATATAATTATATTCTAAATCTTCTCAGACATGTTATATAGATTATATTTTCAAACAGACCAACAAAATTGTCCTTAAAATGAGATCGAAAGGAGTTTATTCTAAGAAGAGGTTATCACCTAAAATGATGACATTCATTTTTTTACTTCATCATTAACAACCACAAAATATGTGTTATTAATAATAAAATATTAAATAATGTATTCTAAATATTCTTAAATTTTATTATTCTTATTAAAATATCATTATCAAACATAATTCCCATCAAATTATAAATGAATTTTTTCTTGTGCATACAAACGTCTAATAAACTCCATGTAGCGATACCATTTATTTCTTATAACTATATTTTATAGATGGGTAATGTTATATTATAATCCTAGTATATAAAATTTATGGCATAATTAATCTTTAAATAGATAATATCAATTTACATTCATTCATTCTAATCCGTTTGAAAACAATAACATCAGAAGTGTGTATATGTGGACTACCACAACCTTATAGATATGTGATATGTTTTTCATTTATATCCTTAATATATTTTATTAAGGATTAATTTTATGAAATATATTGGATATACAATATTATATTATGAAGATTTAATATTTACCTTTATATAATTCAATCAAAAAGAAAAATAAAATATATTTCAAGAGTACGTAAAAAACAATTCTTTTATATAAATTAAAATTTATTATAATAGATGATAATGTTCTTTTGAAGAACATCATAATCGGGGTAATAATTTTGTCGTGCGATCTCATTGTTTTTCAAGATTGATTATGATTAGGCTTCAAATAATGAAATATTTATATATTTCACGAACGTAACTAATAAAATTTATTCTAGTTTTAATTTATTAAGAATGTATTTACTTCATTCATTCTTCTCTCTTTTTGTACTCAATATAACAGTAAATGTTTTTAAGGAAAAAGTAAACTTATTTAACTCTTCAGTTAAGAAATATTTTTTCCAAATACATGTTTTGTACAAATGTGTTTTTGGGTTATTTTATATTATCTTATTAACATTAACATCATTCTAATATATGTTTTATTTTTAAAAAATAATTCTAAAAATGAATCATATTATCATTTTTCGAATGAAACACATATTGGATTTTTTTTACAACAGTGTGAAATGAATGTTTTCATTATAATTATAAGACATTTAAGAACAATTACATAAATGTTTTTAAACAATACCTCAATATAAAAATGAATTTTTTTTGGTTGGTTGTGTTGGTTAACAAGGTCTGTTTCATGGTGTGTTGTAGATTCTTAAAGATATTGTTGATAATCACTGCTGATAAAGGATCTATGATTTCAGATGGTGATCTCTACGATTACGAAGATCTATAAAAATGGTATAGGTGAAGAGCATGATGAGTGGATCATTATGATGGTGAAAAGGATTTTATAGTATCATCCACTATTATGAATTGAATTGAAATCCAAAATGAATATTTGGAAATTCTTAAAAAGAAGAAAATGTTGGCAGAAAATTAAAATCCCTATGAAATGGTATAACGTTGCATTGAAATGGAACCAATGGTTCTTGAGTAAGTGGGAAACACATATAAATATGTGTCCCCCCTTGACATAAGTTTCTATATACTCAATAAAACCAACATTCAATATAACAGGAAGGATTTTATTTAGGGAAACAATCTTCGTGAATGAAATTTCATTCAAAACGGATAGTTTTGTTTTTTAAAATGAAAGAATGTTGTGAATGCTTGTGTAGATTTGAGGAAGTGTTTTTCATTGATAATGACAAGTGAGATATTTGAATGGAGGTATATTGGATGAGGTCAACATTGAACTTTGAGAAATATGGAGCTTCAATAATGAACCTATACTGCGTGAAGGATAGTTTGATAATCACTGAAGAAGGATCTTCGCGAATTAGTGAAGTTTGTATAGGTTTCACAAAAGTGATTTCCCATTTTTCTATTTAATGTTATATTCCATAGTATCGGAATGCGGTATATCAGTAGACCATATACATACAATGGTTGATGAATTTAATAGTCATTATTATAGGAACTACATGTTCATAAATGGTGGGTGGATCCATTCCAACAATAGTTATTAATGGAAGAGGAAGAGGAAGACTCATCCCATCGACAGTGAGGCAATGTAAAAGTCATTGGGAGATACCCATTTTAATAATGTGAGACGTCCCTAATCGTTGTAAATGTATTGTCCTTGGATATTTAAGGACTATCCTTATCAATGTAACTATATTTGTGCTTTAGTAGAGTTGGTATATCATCACATCACCGTTGTATGCTCCATGGATATAGCCCAGGAAGGGTGAAGCAAGTAAAAATCAATGGGAATGTGTGTTTTATTTCATAAATTACATTCTGATATTCATAATTAGGTAAATAATGAAATAATAAGATCAAAATTAACTCTTAAGTAAAAACAATGTGACCCTTGTAATAAATAATTCAAGATCCTATGAGTTATGAATTATTTTGGAAAAAGAATATCCATGTCCTGATTTACCCAAGGGTATCTTGACCACAATTAGACCTAACAATCAGAATGACCAATAATTTTTTTTATAAATACAATATATTTTTTTCAGTTTTATTATAGAAAAAATTCATTATATTGGAACTTAATTTGGATTTGAAATATATGATTACAATTAAAAAAGTTTTGTTGTCTTAAAAAAATATTCCAAAATTTATTTTAATGGAAGATTAAATCATTGATTAAATCCTTGGATGTTATATTAATTTTAATGTGGGAATTATATAATGATTACATCCATATAATTTCCCTGAATAAATTATTTTTATGATTATAATACGTTTATGAAACCCTTTAATTTTCCACAGGTTCTGCAATGATGAATGGTTTATAAAACATGTTTCCTTTTAAATCGATCATTTTTAATGAAATATTTATGAAAAATGTTCCTTTGAGCATTTTTTATATTCTAAATGTGATATTGAAAAACGGAACATGTTTATCTTATTTCAATTATGTTACAAGTTGTTTTATAATTATGTATCTTATCAATGTGTTGGGTACATTGGTATATCTCTCGAAATAAATATTTCTAGAATGAGGAGTGAACCATGTTTATTTAATTACTCCTGCTATGATAGTCTTAGGAGTGACCTCTGAACACTATGATGGTTTACAGAGTGAAACAAATAAACTATTATATTCCTGAAAATGAGCATTAAATACCAATGGAATGATTTTCAATACATATATGTATGCCAAAAATCTATGTATTATTCCAATGTTTTGATCTCATGGATTATGTAATTTTATTCATTAATGAATCATGTATTATTAACAAAAATGTTTTATTCCACAACTCTCAATTTTTATATATTATATATATTGTATTGTTTTCCAAAGTTATGCTCATGGTCTCATAATTTTTATACTCATGTTATGTTTACATGATCATTGATATCACTTTTTTTATCACCCATTACATGCATCGGTGGTCACCCTGTATATTTTTTCTTTACCCTTTTTATTAAGAACAATATTATGTTTGTAATTTCTAATAATTGTACAAAATAAAGAGAACATAGTAGGAGAATATTTATAAATATCATGAACATGTTTCTTATGTGTCAACATTTCCATGAATACTAGAAATATATGAATATTTTGTGTATAATTATTTAATGTAAGGATTATTCATATAATAATATTTAATATATAAGTATGGATAGTATTGTTCATTTCAATGAGACATGCAGTGACACATATAGTGATGATAACAATCGGGGACATCAACATGATACATTATGTGTTTAATCCTTGGGGGCTATGATTTATCCTTTCCGCATCAATGTGTGTGTTTATTTGTATTGTACACACAAGAACCTTCATATTATAAAAAATAAATTATATTAAATATAATGAATATTTATCAATATAATTAATAATATTTGTTATTATTAAAATAATTAGTAATTATTATTAATAAATTTTTATTAATTAAATACCAATAATTAATAATATAATAAATTACTAAATTTTCTAAAAAAAATTAATAATTTATTATTATATAAGTGATCATCATTAATAATAAAATTAATATTGAAAAAGAATATTATAATTAACAATTATTTATTAATATATTTAATAATTAAAATATGACATAAATATTAATTAATTAATTATTATAAAAACTAATATAATTCATATATCCTATAATATAAGTAGTTATTATTTTTAATATATAATGATTTATTATTATTAATTATTACCAAAAAGATAATAATTATACTAGTTATTAATTATATTATAATATATTTATTATATTATTTGATTAATTAATTGCAAATTAAAATATCAACTATATACCATATTAAATATATCACTAATTAGTTATTATATTAATCAGTTAGTTATTGTTATTAACTATAAAATTAACCATGTATTGTAAATTAAAATATAATATTATTATAATATTGATAAAAGTGGAAACATGAATCGCACATTGAAAATCCTAAATGGATATCAAATAACACCAATTAATATATGGATACATGAGATATTTTTATAGTTATTTTTATCAATTATTTTAATTCTTGTAATTCCACATAATTTAACAATATATTAAATAATGTTTCATTTTTTCACATAATGCATGATCCATGTTCTTGCATTAAAAGGAGTATTTTGGTAAATATTATTAATATTCCATGTTTCAGTATATTTTGAAAAAAAATTTATTTTAAATTTTATTTTTTAACTAATTTATGTTTCCATTTAACTGAACATTTTGATGTATATGTTTTTTAATTAACCATTTTTAAAAAAATTATTAAAAGAATTTTTTTGTAGTCAATAAAGTGTATATATAAATTTGTTATGTTTTATTAGAATTTTTTTTCATTTTCTTTTTACATTACCGATTATGAAACTAGAAGTGTTTATTTAATTATAATAAAATGCAAAAATAGTTTATTATTCTAATAATATCAATTATGGGGTCATGTTTATGTGGGAAAAGACTCAGTGTGAGAAAATCAGTACTAGTAAAATTTATAATTAATTAACTACTTTTTCTTGAATTTAAAAACTAGCATTTAATGATAATGATTTATAATTGAAATTTTTTTCCCGTAATAGTAATTAAATAAATGGATTGTGAAATAATGAATAAATATATGCACAAAAATAGGGGAAAACAATATAATCAGATTCAATCATAATGCTATCATTTTATTCTCATCATGTATACGATAATATTACATTGAATGCAAGTAACACTAATACCTCTATTTATTGTGTTGCATAATGTTTTGGGTTAATTTACTACCATAATAATAATTGATTTATGAATATATGTCCCTACTATATAGTTTAAATTATAGTTATAATGTAAAACTAAATGATCTTGTACAATGATTAATTATAATAAATACAACATGATCCATTGTGAACTAGATGCGTTTTTTAAAAGACTAAAAATGTCAAAAAAATATCGAAGAAAATCAACCAAAAACATTTTAAATCATAAGATCATTTAATTTTGTTTTGTTTAATAATTATAAATTAATAATTCATACCTCTCTCAAACTAATATCGTATTTTCATGAAAATTGGTACGATCGTAATAGAAAACACTAAGAAAAAACTTATGAAAAATCAAACCTCCTATGTTCGCAATAGGACATCAGAATATCTCAGTGATTGGGATATACTCTCTTATATCTATAATTTAATATTAAATTTGATAAAAAATAAAAAATAAAAAATAGTGTGATAGATCTTGGTCCATAGATTTTTTTTCTAGAAGGAATATTGCACAAATATTTTATGACTTATTCCAAATAGAACCCCGCCTAGACTGACAATGATTGAAGGACTGGCCCTCAAATCCCATCTGTAATAGTTCCCGAGTTGATGCCATGAACCGAGTATTTAACTAAAATATAATAAGTACAATTACACATATATTCAGATGAATTATAACGATAACCCACTAATCATTAACAATATATATATATATATATATATCTATAATAAAATAAGAATGCATTAAATTTCAAAAATTGACAATAAAAACATCTCAATATAAATTCCATGAATAAAACACTTTATCAAAGAAAAATTCTTAAATGATTATCATTCCATGAGCTATTAAAATATATCCAAGTCCCCAAATTTATCTTTAAAAGTAGAATAAATTGTTTATAATAGACATGGATGAGCATACAAGTATAACTAATAAGCTCATACCCATTAAATTTCTTTAAAATATTGAAGAATAATACTACATGATCAATAAACAAACAAAAACCTGATTTTTTTACATATTATAATGTTATCTACATCCCAAAATTGCTATGTATATCTCTCAAAATCTGTATAAAAAATATTAATGTGACCTGGAAAATATATTATGAAGTTACTCTATACCTGCTTCCCCACTGATATAGTCATTCCCGTGACCCAATGACATACACTATAATGATCTCATATCTTGAAAATCCATAAATCAAAACACTATAAAACATCATAGAATAAAATACATACCCAAAACTACATTCCACTTTCTAATGGTTTTATGGAAAGCAAGAGTGGTTGGTCCCATTCACAATAACATAAATTTTTTCAAAATCATTAGATTTATTTTGGGAATTCAAAAAATAAAAATCATGGAATTTAACACACATGAATTTTCCATATAATTTATGTAAATAAATAATTATCATACATTGAAGTTATTTTTTCATTGATGAATCAGATGGAATATTATTTTCCTACTATCATTCCCTCATAGGATTCATGGGTTGAATTCAGCTAGCAGTGATCTAAATGTACAACAATAACTATAAACTTCTATTTTAGAAATATTAGATTACCGACATATTATATAACTACCCGTGAATTGTTCATCAGTGGTCGCCAAAATACTTTCATTAAGTTGGAATGATTCATTTTAGTATATAATGAATTTAGGTGGTAGTGTATGATAATTTCTTTCTATTATATTGAGCTTTCTAGGAGGGGAGATCTGTAGGAATTGATATACGTTATCTAGTATTCATTATAAAGAAAACAATTTTAAATGAAAATTATTTATTTATGTGTATATATTGATAGGGTTAGAGAATGTTAATTTTACTTGAACCCTTATGATTACCTGGATTCATGGCGAACCCCAAGTCTAAATAATAATTATTATTTTATATACATTAAATGTTATAAAATCATTGATAAATAAATTTCGTTATTATAATAAATAAATTAATAATTATTAAAATAATTTTTAAATATAATTTTAAATGAAGATTCAACTCATATAATTAATAATCCTTGGTATGTATCAAACCAAGAATAATTATAATTTATTAAAAAAATATTACTACACTATCTGATAATAAATAAAAAAACATTTTATTAACAAAATCACAAAAAAATTATAAAAAATTATACTCACATATATATTCATTCAAATAATGGGTTCTTTTATATTTATAATAAAAAACATGACTAATTATCAATCAATATGTGAGAATAAAAAATAATCAACATGTAAAATTCATATTTACTTTAGCTATGATTCTCGATACACTTATTTTGTGGCCCTCATTGCCTTATTCTTAGTTTTAGATTGAAGATACACTTAAAGTCCTACATAAATGTTTAGCAACATGATAAGGGATCCATATAGATATAATTTAATGTCACAATTAAATATTTCCTCATTCAAATTCATACATTGTTATATAATATTTATATAATGATATCTCTGATAAAGTAGGTTATACACTAAAGTCACGAACATATATTCATGATTTATATTTCATTATTATTTTATAAAATTTCTTTTTTAATATAATTATATTGGAATGGAATTAATCATTCAGTTCCATTACTTGAGAAGGGCCTTAAACATTAACTCTGATAAAAGAATTTTGGAAACTGATCATTTTTCAAATTAATAAAAAATTAAATTTTACTCGAGATGCAACGAATATATCCTATAATGTCATGATAAGGTGTTTCCATGGTTTTAATCAATCCATTAAAGTACATGACTCATGTTATAAATTATTAATATTCATATTAATGTCCAACGACTATTTCACACATATTATAATATGAATATAGAATGTCAAACGTATATGTGGATTTCTCCCTGGAAGGTTATGTTATTTTATCATTCTTCTCTTAGATATTTTCAAGATTGACCATCATGAGAATAATTCTGAAAGTCTTATGAGACCAATATCCTAATGATCTTATATCATATGAATACCATTAAATGATGTCATCCTAAAAATGAAAATATATTTAAGAATACAATCCATGAACATCATGGTTCTCATCGTGGTTGGAAAACACCAAAACAAATTTGTGGATCATTTTCAATTATAAAATTATCACATAGATCTCATGTAGAAGAATGATCATCTTATGATACGATGTAATTTTTTTCTCAAGACCATGAATATTTCAGGAATATTATGATCAATGTCGTTAGTTCAATGGAACATACTCTAATATAATCATTCATCAACCATATAAAACTATTAAGAACCCACCTAATTAGCCTCATATGTAAACATTCTATTGCTGATATGTTTATATAAATTATAATTCCCCTACACAACCCGTGGATGTTATGCCTACTATGATATAATTTATATTATACAACCCCTCATGAGATTATATCAGAAAGTATAGTGATTTTTATTCTATTATCTCTATAAAATATAATAATACTATAGATAAAATTCAACAAGATAAAATTAAATTTCACTATTTGGATAAAACTCTAATATCTAGAAATAATCATTGCTAAAATTTATGTATATGATTCATCATTAGTGAATAAATCCATGTTATAATGAATATATTATGATTAAAAACAATAATAATACATACACATATATATTAACCTAAAATATTATTATTTTAAATCAAGATTATTTATTAAAGTCATGTTTTATTTACATATAAAACTATTATTTCTGTTTTTCCAATTATAAAGATCATGTTTAGTATTTCTTTCCTAAGCATTGTCAAATTATTCTGATTGCATTCCTATGTACTTTCCCTAGACCAGGATGATATTTTAACTTATTGAAACTATATTAATAAATAAAAAACCTCTCTATATATCATTAAATGTGAGATTTATTTTAATTTAATATTTGGATTATGTAGTCTTATCATGATCCATTTATGTTCCATCTTTATAGATGACATCAGAACCATAATGGGACATACTTTATGGGCATCCATGATACCTCCCAGAACACAACAAGTATGATAGATAGAAAAATATATAATTTGAGATGATCTTACCATAATAAGGAATATTTAAATTGAAATGTAATTCCACTAAAATTCCAGCATGAACAACCCATTCATCAGACTTACAACAAGAAAAAAACATTAACAAAATAACAAAAATAAATAATGTAATTAATTCATAGATATAATAAATATATAATATATCCGACTGCACACCCCACAACACCTACCATAAAAAATACTACTATTGCACAACAACATCATCAAATATAATTTATTTACAAATAACCATAAATAAAACCCTAAAAAGTTTTATTTGGTTAATAAAACTAAACCACTAAAAATAAAGTCTAAAATATCCTAACATGTATCCTTTATAACGAGAGGACAGTCAATATTCAATCATAGTTCTCACTTCATGAATCAGATCAAAATTCTACCAATGTCCACCCAGTCTATAAACACCACAGGGTTTGATTATTGTGTGAGACTAAAAACCATGATGGTAATCAACACATATTCCATGATATTGGCTTCACAAAAATAAACCACAAATTCTATTTAGAAAATATGATTATAAAATTGGGTTATAAAATTTATAAGAATTTATGGTATCATATATTGAACCTCCCTATGATACATTTTCTTTAACATTGCCAAGAAAAAATCACATATGAAACAAATCATCATTTTTCATCATTATTAATTAAAAACCAATTCAAAAATCCCATTACATAAAAATTTAATAATTTATACAATAAATTTAAATAAGTAACAAAAAATTATAATAATAATGGAAGATACCATAATTTATGAATAAAAAATAATAATTTATCACGAATAAAGGTCAATTTAATGGTAAGAACAACAAAACATGTAACATTGTGAAGTATAATTTTAAGACACATTGACTAGAAACCATTCAATCAATACTATAAAAGCTATTATAATTGAAACAAATTGGACACATAAGATTATGGGAAACCTATATCATCATATCGACTCATGATATTTTGGTAAAAATTTCAATTCATTCACTAACTACTAAATAGATCAAGACATTAACCCAATGGGTTGATGTGGGTTCTACACAACACAACATCCACAAATTATCTAAGGATCACACTCCTTTTTCTAAAAATTTCGTGATTATCATCCAAAAAATCCGGAACTTTATGTAAGTATAGATGTTTTGATAATATGGTGTAATCTAAAGTGGTATATATTAATGTATCCCCCTTTTAGAGACATAATATTGCATGTTCTTTTCAAATATCAAACACACCACATACCACTAAAAATTATTTTCTTTTATCATATTCCAATAATAAATAAAATTCATTTAATTTTTCTTCCTTCGGGAATACGTATTAAACCATTATAATAAATATAATCAAACATTAAATCCAACATTTAACACATATAAATGAAAAATCAATGGGGATTTATTTAAAATTCTCATGAACATAAAATAGAAATTAACAAATATTCCAGTCAAGCCTTTATATCAGAATATAGATGACATTAATTTTTGGAAAAAAAATTAAAAACAAATACTAAAAAAATTATGTTTCAAAACATCCCAGTTTAACATTATGTTATATCCAATTACATAGAAACTAATCAAATTTATTACTCAAATTCACGTAATCTGGTGTGAATATGTTTTTAAGTCAAAAAATATTGAAATACAATTAACTGTGTGTATAATCATTGAATATGACATGATATACATAAAAAATCAATAATAACATAATGAAATTACATTTGTTAAATAAACAAGAAAAAATTTATCAAATGGGAAACATATAAAAAATTAATCCATTAAATTTATGTGATACCCAATTAATTAACATATAAAATTAAAAATACCTTCTAGACACTTAATTCATATATGAATGTAATAATAAATAATGTAACATGCCAAAATATATTTTATTCATTAATAGTAGAATAAATTAAGGGATTCGACTTGAAATTATATTAAACCATTTTGAAAAACTTATAGAACAATATTTATTATATCCAATTTATCCCAAATAGTATTTATAATTTTAAATAATTAAATTTAAAATGATCAGGAATATGAAGAATATTAGAGAAAATCAAATGTAAGAAATCATCAACATAGGGAAAGTTAAAATGATTTATATCAATCATTAATGGAGAAATAATGTTTTTGAGAGATTATTTGACACACTAGGATACAAAAATACAATGATATAGAATCCAAACCAAACCAAAGGTTATACCAAAATCAGGAGAGAAATTGGGGAGGATAGATACCATAAAGAAGAAATATGTAGAGGAAGGAGGAGGTAAATATCCCTTTAATAAGATGATTTAAACACTAAATCAACTGAATAAAGACTAAAAGGATGTGACTGTAAGACAGAGAATGTGTTTGTTGGGTGAATATTTTAAACAACTATTGGGGATTTGGGGAGTGATGATTCATGAATAATAATAAAAAGAGGGAAGGAATTTTACTTAATTTCCAATTTCATAAAATATGGGATCCCCAATAGGGTGGTCTGATTAGACGAAGACTTTGTGGCGCTCCACAGTGCCTGTAAAATATAGTAAAAGTAAATAACCATGATGAGTTTCCCACCTCTCTATTTTGGACATTTGAAATTTCAACATAAATGGAAATTTGAACACGTTTTGGATCCCCATGGGTTGGATGAAATGATAATACCATGGATACAATGATATAGAGGATGATATTGTGAGCCCTTAAGCACTCTTGACTTCTTTTATACCACAATGAACATTTCAACAGACATCTCAATCCGTAGAAAAATCATGAATCATGGAAAATTAATGTAGAATAATATTTTATTATGTAATTACCTGGTGATGTGAGGTCAAGGAATGTTTAAACTATGGAAAATAAAAATTTATTTCACCATAATGCCCAAAAACTGAAGGAGGAGAATACTAAATGAAAAATCAAAATAAGAATTGGGGGAAAACTACTCCACAATCTCAGATCAATATGAAATCATATTAATGTCAATATATGAGATGATTATCTAAAAATCATGTATCATATAAAACCAAAATGAATAACTAATAGAGGAGAAGTAATGGGTAAATAAGGAAATATAAAACCATAGTGACTATC
The DNA here is from genome assembly GCA_963277665.1 of Viscum album. Taxonomy (NCBI): domain Eukaryota; kingdom Viridiplantae; phylum Streptophyta; class Magnoliopsida; order Santalales; family Viscaceae; genus Viscum; species Viscum album. The sequence continues at coordinate 557,425,502 of OY728147.1, read as the reverse complement.
CACAATATTTATGAACTCAAATATCATGTTGGTTAATGAAGGATAAAAGTATTCAGAAAATATTTCTATGAGAACGAACACAAACCCTCATCCAAATAAATCAATAAAATAATCCACAATGAGTGAATCCAATATATCAAAGGAATACCCATTTACTGACCCACTATATAAACATAGGATAATAGAAATCATGTATATCAAATACAATAATCTAGACAATAATCGGAATATAAATGAATGAAAATATTCCTAAACGGATAAACTGATCCACTACTAATAGTGATAAAATAATTATTAATAGTGAATAAATTTTAATAAAATCATTTTAAATCCCATTAAATAGGTGATCAATTTAAATGAGGCATAAAACTATACCACTCCTCTTTATCCCACATTATTTTTATCCCTGGGGAATGAATAAAATCTATTCACCTAGGACCTAACACTCAGTATATCACTCAAGGTAGTCTTACCAATTCATATGACCATGAGGCGATATATGACCTCATCTGATTCTGTATCAATCCTAGGTACTCGAATAAATCCCATTGTCTTCCCCCATTTTGAATATGTTGTGGTCATACCTTATAGAACATAGACACACACATGACAAAAAATGATTTATCCACTTTCATGATACATAAGTAAAACTAATGTAATCTATTCCTAAATGAAACTATTGAGAATGACCATAAAAATTTACTGTAGATAATGATTACCTCATTGACACGATTATCAATACTAACATAATCGATGGTATTATAAACCCGAAAATCCTCAAGAAATATTATACAGAAAATTTTAAATTAAATAAGGAAAACATGATTAAAACCAGTCTCATTTATAATAGAAAAAACCCCTCATAAAAATGTCTCCTTCAATTAAATATATCTATTTCAGTAAATCAATACAAAAACACCAAAAAAAGGAACCAAAACATTAAATTTAAGCATAATTCCCTTATTAGAGAATATTAAAAATCACCGACATAATTTTTCAAATATTAATTATCCATTGAATACAATGAATTTTTAACCCCCACCCCTCGAACTGTAAATATGAATTAAAATACACATACTCTAGCTCATTTCATTTAATTTTCATATAAACCATCAATATGATTTTCAAAACCAATATCTTAATTTAAAAAAAAAATCCAACACAGAAGGACAATATGACCCCTCCCATAATACCATTACCATTAAAACCCCCAATTTTGAGAAATATGAACCCAATATTCAACATTTTAAATAAAAATTTATTATTCATACCATTTACAAATAAAATATGAATTGAAATTTCTATTTTTATAACACATAAACATTACTAAAAAATCAATCATAAAAAATCCCTTTATAAAATATCAACCAAAACCCAATTGATCTATGTCACAAAAGAAGAGGTCACATGAAATGGCACTACTAGAAATACATGAATTTACTGCAAGTCTTGGTGGATAAATTTCCAGACACAAAACCATCTTTGAGAGTGAAACAATTTAACGTAAAAATCCAACATGTGAGTTAAAAATCTATGTGATCTCACAATGAACCTCTACGTCAACTTCCGTATATTCTGAAAACATCTTAAACCTATCAATAAATTTTAACATTATCAATATAATATCAAAAATCATCAACATCAAACATAACATACCAAAACCATAAATAATGAATCAAATCCCATCCTCCCATAATGACCCTAGGTTTATAGAAAGTAATATCTCACATACCTTGTCATGCTCGAACCTCTGATGTCTTGATAGTCCTACCACTATCTATAAGACACCCAAATATCTAATTTCACATTGAAACCATGTTCACCATAATATAATGTTGTTATGATCCTATACAATTTTGTCCATCCACCGAACACTAAAAAATACCATATACATACATGATGGGTGAAAAAACACTCTATGGGTTGATGAAAAGATTCATACGAATAAAATGAAATCAATAGATATTATTTTAAATTGATAAATAATATTTCAAAAAACACAATTCCACCAAAATTTAAGCATGATGGATATGGACATCGTATTTCCATGAAAACATCAAATAAGCAAAATAAACTAAGTATAAAATCATTCCAATCTAACAAAATATAATAAGGGAAAATAAATCTGGAAACTCACCCTCTATGTCCGAAAACAGAAATACCCCACCACTTCTAAATATTATGTGACAATCTGGATGTGTCTAGAAACCACATTATTATAAAAAAATTCAACTGTCAAAATACAGGTATATTAAATCATTATTTTTAAAAAATATGCATTATATAAACGTGGATAGTGGTAGAAAAAATGAAATCATCATTAATCACCCATTTTTTTCATGTTCGTTAACATTAGAGCAGGGATTAGAAAAAAACATGTGTGATAATATAATACATTGAGATGATATTATCAATGTAACTAGATCATCTTGTAGTCAATTTCTTGATTTTTGAATGTTTTCATATTTAATTTCTTTCAAATCATGGTATCATAACACTAAAAAAATTAATTTTCTAGACCCATTTATTTGTATTATCAACTACATTGATCCAACCATGATCATTAACATACAAGGAATTTTAAAAACTGCAAGGGAAATAAAGGATTCCCATAACAACTCCATAAATATCCCTATAAATTGATGAAAACCTCGAAGGTCAATGATTTTTTATCATTTATCTATAATATATGCATATATACCAACAATGAAATATTCTAAAAAGCCTAAAAATAACCAATGGGTTGGGTAGTTAACTAGAATTTTTAGGGACCTCAATACTAATAAATAATATATGCAGTTATCGATGTATCCAATTTTTTGTTATTTATAATTTTTCACAACTACAATGACAACACTAATGGTAGAATTAACATAGAAGTGTTCACTTCATGATTCATTTAGTTCCCAACATTTCAGAGGATATGGAAAGGTTTCACATAGTCCACATTGAAATGATTTATCTGTTTTTGAAACAACATTACGTTGATATAAGACCTCATGTTTTTCATGATTTTGATAACATGTAGAAGGTTGTTCTCAATAATAAAAAACAATGAATTATAATGTTTATAGGTTGTATGAAAACATAAAAAGAGATGATCCATATAATCTTTATGATGGTGACAATAGTCTAATATTTATTAGAGGAAGACTGTTAATTATTTAAGGCTGGAATCCTCTAAAATCATAGAAATGGAAATACTCTATAAAATGGTTAATTTAGTGCCAATATCTATTTATTACTGGAAGATCGAAATAATAGGTGATCTCCCTTCATTTCATGAATAAAAAATTTTAATTGAGTAAATAAAAAATCATTGGATTATTCCAATATAATAATATCATCCTGATTCATTATAATATAATATAATTTTTTTGTATAACATGATCTTAGAGAGAGTAAATGAAGGCCAATTTATCCATAATTATTATATTAATATCTGTCAATTGATCATATTATCTCAACATATCCACCATTAAGAGTAGAAAAATAAAAAAAAATCATTTTTGGATGAAAATGTCAAAACACTAAAAATAATCACTAACATTCCTAATAACAATTCTAGGTTATGCTAGGTCATTCTCTATCATAAATCAAATCCATCATCTCGAATAAATGGAAAAACAATAAAGGGGAACTCTATCTATAAAAATAGTTTGTTGTGGGTATGGTGTGAGATTGAAGCCCAAGTATTAATCATCAAAGATTACATGCTTTTATTTAAAAAAACAAGAGATTGTTGTTATAAAATTCCAATATATATTTTTAATATTAAAAATCAGTATCACATTATCACCCTTTATAATATCTATACTATTTCCATTTTAAATAACTAAAAAAATGAGGAAACATTCCAAAATTCAACTTCATTTATAATGAAAACCCATATTTTAGAATAAATTTCAAACCCAATTTGAAACATCATAATTTAATGATTTCAAAAAAATTAAACGAGAAACAAAAAAATATTAATAAAATTGGGACCATAAATTACTGAAGAATAATAAATTAAAAGAAAGTATGAATAAATAACAATTTAATATTGTGAACTTTAAATCATCTAATATGGTTTGGTATAATGTGAAGCATGAATTAGAGGAAACTATTCAATATATAATATAATGAAAGAATCCCATTAAAAACCAAGGTAATATATGGTTCTGGGAAACCTAGACACACATATTGAATCAAAATCTAAAAAACTATCCAAATCATGTTTTAACTACTAAATGAAACATTGATTCGTCTTTGTAAAGTGAATCCACCCATCAAAAACACCACATCCATACATCCACTACAGAGAACATGCCTTGGACTTCCAGGGTGACAATTCCCCTCTATGAAACCATTAATGTTATATATGTCAATGTAATTTTTGATTTTGTTTTAATTAAAATCAATAAATAATCCATTGTCCCCCTCTTATTTACCCATTTTACCATGTGTCATTGACATTTAAGAAATTCCACATTCCACTCTAAAATTAGTTTATTTCATATATTCATTCAATTGTTCAAAATCGTTTCATTTTCTCAACAAACTAAATAAACAATAAAACAACCATACAAAATATAATAATCTATAAAATCGATTATAAAAACACATAAAAACATATCGAATATACTTTATCAATATGTGTTATGTATTTAAAATTAAATTTACACAATCTAAAAATTGGGCCTTCATATCATACACTAGATAACACACATATATGAAAATAAATTTAAAAACAAATACCAATAACATGAAAAAATTCAGAACATACCTATTAACAATATATATATATATATATTTTTTTATTAATTTCATACAACATGAAATTTAAATATTCACTTATCCTCATTTGAATAAGTGACCATGAATTAATATATATATCTACAGTTTTATATGATTATTAGAACAAAATATGATGTGATACAAACAAAAAATCAATATGAATTGAAAAACATTATATGGTTAATAGGAAAATATTTTAAATTTAGAAAAAATATAAACTCCTTTGAATCAATCCATTAAATATATTATCACCCAATTAAATTCCATTAATAAATCAACTAATTTTAAGAAATATATTTCCATTGTAAAATTATTATAAATATTTGATCAACCAAAAATATATTTTATTCCTTTTTTATGATAAAAATTATGTCTAAAATCAAAAATAAATACTGAAAATAAATCGAATCCACAAAAAACCTATGAAACAAGATTGAATAAATCCAATTTAACTAAAATAAAAATTATAATTTTATATTAAAGAATTATAAATTATCCAACAAATGATAATTTTTTGGGAAATTTGAAAGCCATAAATCACCTACTAAGTAAAATATCATATTAAATTTGTATATCCATGACCTTATGATCCTCAATTTCAAACCAAAATAGTTAAACAGAGGACACCCTGATGTAGGTAAGGCTATGATGAGCCTCTTAACTATCTCAATTGCATCTATACCACTCTAACCCACTCCAAATGTATTAGAATACAAAAAATGTAATAAATAATATAATACTATGTACCAGCAGTAAAATGATATTACAAGATATAGTTAGGCGTGGTGTGGGAAGTCCATTAATTATATCAATTACATGTGATAGGGGAAATTATTCGGGTAAATGATTCCGTAATATATTATTCAATATCATTTCAAATGTATAATATAACTTAACATATTAAAACCCTTATATGTGATATTAGATTATATTCAATAGAACCATGATTTATACTAATGCTCTTTTAGATATGTTACCCTTACTCCAAACAAACATATGTCTAATCACCTTTTTTTTCATATGTTGCATAATATATCTCTCTTAGAAAAAATTATCTCTAAATCTATCCTCTTATATAAATCTATAAATATTTTCTTTCAAATGAATATTAAATGATAATTATACAAATATTGACCCAGAAATGGATTCCTAATACTAAAATTCCATATTAGAATTTGTTGATGTCTCCATACATTATGGAAATGTCATATTGAGATGTTCAATAAAGTTAACTCTAATTTAGGGGCCCTTTAATTCCAATACGTAATATAATAATCATTTTATATAATAAATTAATAATTAAAATGGGTTTAAAAATTAATATTTAGTATAATAAATAGATATTTTTTAGTATTACACTCACATAATAAAAATGGGGTTTTTATTTAATACCCACCAACAGATTCAAAAATATCACCAATATACAATATATATGTTAGTAAAGGGAGTCAATTATTATATTCATATCTACTTGTGAATCATTGGTAGTGTATATTTACTTATACTTAATGTATTTCTTATAATTATTGAATAATATTCCACACACTGTGGTCAAAATAAAGTCCCCATTACGGTTTAAACATTACAATTCATTATATGTATCTATAAAAATTCATTTCACTCTAGAATCTAATTTTCATTAAATGACATGTGTATCATGATCAGATATTCCACATAATACATTCTTAAATCCACTATGTAATTATATATTTAAAACTCTAGTAGTAATATAATTTATCTTTCCCCTTGTATTTTAGTCAATTATCATATTACTACAATGAAATTAATTTGTACACGTAATATGTTTTTCATGTCTAAATTTTGAATATATTTTTATATTTCAAAATATATCCCACCAAACACATGAGTTATTAACATAATATTATTTCAATATTGAAAAACCCATCTCTTATAAAGAAGTACTTATTTTATGAATATATTTAGTTTTTACTTTTATCTTTTTAAAACATAACTTTAAACGAATGATTAATGACTAAAATAGAAAAATATGAGTCCACATGGATCTAACTTATCTACAATTTATTAAAAATGATATCAGTTTTTTGGAAACACACACTCTATATTAAATGATCAATGAGTAAATGGTTAATACTAACTATGACATACCATCCAAAAGGATTCATCATCATTTTCCAAGAAAATTCATTAATTCAGTAATTATTCCAAATATTTATTAATGGAATACTAGGTATTATATTAATTTACCTCTAGTTTCTCCTTAGAATAGTTCACGCTATCTTGTTTAATTATATCTGTATGTTTTTTGGAATATATATGATGGTTACTTTGTCTAAAAAATATATATTTCATATAACTATGATTCATAGCTCCATAGAGTATAAAAATAATATGATTTATTAACATGAAAATATATAGTTTCAAAAGTGTAAGATATATTTTCTCACAAATGGGTATTATAATTTTAAATATATTAATCATTATTTTTAATATTTTATATTAGTGATATATATTTTACTAAAGTAGTCATTAAATATAGAAGACAATAAATTTATTAATTCTGAAAGTAATAGACTCATTATCCCCCTCTAAACATTGTTATAATTGTCTGGTAATACAAAAAAACTATAATTCAACTATAATGCATCCACAATGAAATAAAAATTAATGTGTATTTAATTTATGATTTTGTTATTAGGCATTATCAACCATTCTAAAAAAATCAACATACATATGAAGTTACATGTTTTTCAAGGCTAGCATATAAATAACATTTTCAATGATATCGAGATAACATTCAATAGTTTTTGTAATTTTTTGTTGTTTTTACAACTAATATATGAATAAACCTTTCATAACAACTGGGAGAAAACTAATTAATTCATTTTTTCATGTATAAAAATAAAAATGTATTAAATACCTATTTTGTTAAATAGAATCAATATATACTGTTTGTAATATATTAATTATGTAAATGTAATTTATTATTATTATTTTTTATTTATTTTCATTTGATTTTATATAACATTTCTATGGACATGGGAAGTAAATATCCTTTGGTTATATAGTGATATTGGATTCTCATATACAGATATTAATTATTTCTTATGAGTATTATATACATAACACAAACAATTTGTTGTAAATTATAGTACATTAGTGCCTTTGGAAACATTGAACAAAATATTCTAATCTGGTGGTTCTTTTTCAATGTATCCCACAATGATCTTCTAATTTTTTACTCTTCAATTTCATATTCTACAAAATAAATTTTTAATAACTAGTTAATTATTAACTTAATAATGTTTGAGGCCAGATGCTCAGTATGGTTAAACATTTGGTATAGAAAGTTATGATAATTTAAAAGTATATAATTAGAGATATTGTATATGATAATGAACATAAATTCTGATGTTCATACCTGAACTATCATAGGTTTTAAGCCCGATTCATTTACAAATAATTTTCATTACATATGACATGAAACATAAGGGAATCAATTATCATGTTACAAGAGAGCATAGAATTCGGAAAAAATATTGACTTGTGTAATACAAAATATCCTATAAAGTGTTATGTTATGGATACCCACTATGATGTCCATAACTTGTTATACATTGGCTAAAGACCCATTTATCTACTTCATGCCTAGGATATCCACTCATGTACCCTCCTTTTCAAACTTAGGATGACCACCCATATACACTTATTATTAGTATTGAAAATATTACACATTAACCCAGAAAAATCATAGTGAATTTCTCTTTTCATAGTTCATTAGAGGGTGTTTATGATCCAACAAATCTAAAAATAAAATTGAATATTTATGTGTTCCAAAAAATCCTAAAATATTCATGATACTTATGAAATTAAAAAGGTTTCATAAAAACATAATTATATCATAATAAATATAAATGTTATAGATTTTATATTCATCCCATCATAGAATTACATATGTGAAGAAGTGGGTTTCATAAGTTTATCCATTTAGTAAAATCAATGCAACATAAATGGCTTTCTTTAACAGCATACCATAAATAAATGACAATTTAGATAATTAATATTAATGGTATAACTAATTGATATCCCATGTAAGGTTATGGAAAAATTAACTGATGTAATAATGTATGGAAAATTATTTTTATCATTAAAATTTTATCATGAGTAAAAATTATTTTCTACATTGAAAAACACATTTTGTTAAAGAAACATTTAAAACCTTTTTTCTTTTAATGTAACCATGTAATACCTTAATGGAATATTTTTAAATCATTTATAATATCTCCTAAAACATAAAAGAATTAAAACAACCATTTTCTTAAAAAATATTTTTCAATGAACTTTTAAATATATTTTGGAATTCATTTATTGAATATATGGTTTTGGAAGAAAACAGATTTATGACCGAAGTAAGAGATGACATCGTATTTTAATAAAAACAATATCTAAATTATCAAAAATAAAAAAATAGTATAAAATTGTATAATTATATTAATATACTATTAAAAACCATATAAAAATACATATAATGAAAACTAATGATACATAGATCATTATATTTCTACAATGGATTCTTAATCATAAATGATCATTATAAATGGGGAGATAGTACATAAAATCTTAAACACATGGTAACATTAATTCTGAATCCCACTGATCGTATAAAATAAAATGAAACATATTATAAAATCACGAAAATAAATTAACTATATTGTATGTTATACTTTATGTTTATACACAATGTAAAATAATATAGGTTCATTACACAATGTTTGTCTTAATGAAGTCAAATTGAGAAAAAAAATTCCTTACAGATTTGTTAAAAATAAAAATATAAACCTCGTGAAAAAGAGATCCTAAAATGGATATTCAATTCCTTGATATTTTAAAAAATTAATCACATAATACATTTATGTTCAATATATATATAGTTTAAAAGGAACATCTTGTAAATATGACTTATGCCTCCCAAAACAAGTGAAATGAAAAAATCAAACATGAAGCCTTGAATTCCTTCTTACTCATTCAAAAATCTGATATAATAAATTGATCATTATTTTGAGCTATTTTATATAACCATATTCATATAAATGATATAATATATGACTTTATTATGAAATTTTATTATCCAATTATTTATTATTCATTGTTAAATTTATGTTTTTGGTATTAACCTCTTTGTTTTTTATATATGTTTTGATTTGTTATAAATTTGGTTCTCATAATTTAAAAATGCTTCCATAAAATAAATGGTTATAAATATGAAAAAAATATAATATGTATTCATTATTTATATATTTATATTAATAATAAAAATTTATTGATAGGAAATTTTATGCATTGCTCTTGGAGATGTAAATCCATACTTACTCAATAATATATTTTTTTAGTTTTCATAATGTTTTGAAATAATATAAAGTACTTGATATATTTTATCATTATAGAATAAATATAATGTAATATATATATATAATATAATTTTTAATTCCATACATGAAACATCTCATGTAATGTCTGAATAAATTACATCACATTGAGATTTGGTTTTCCATCGTACTCATGAATGACATTATCATATTCCAAGATAATTCTTATAATGAAGGTGTGTGTGAAACAAAAAATACAGAATATTAATACATTAATAAATATAAAATATATCATATTTAAACTATATGTCATTTAATATTAATATCATTCAAATATGGTAATGGAAAAAAGAATGGCAACATTTCATGCAGATGTAGTTTATCATACACATGATTGATGATTTAATAACCAATTTGAGGATGTCAAGATAGTTAAAGGAAAAAAATAACATAAAATATTTTAACTGTATGACAGATTTCGATTCTATTATGTAAAAATTCTATTATAATAATTAATGGGGATAGTGGAATAAATAAAACAAGAACACTTATTGATGAATGTACACTATCCTTTTGGTATCCTATCTAGATTATCTTTAATGCCTTTCTTGTTTTGATTTGTGGACAAACTAAGGATTATATAGGATGAGGGTATGGTATTTTGAATTTTATTTGGGTATATAATTTCACATCCATATGTCTTTAGTGGAGTGAAAAATTTGGGAGTGTGTGTTCCAATTTATATAATAGAGGAGTTAATTTCATGTAAATACTCGAAAATATTCACAATTTTGAGGTATATATTAACTCTTGATGATGAAAATATTATATTTCATGGTATATATGAATTATATGATCAATAAAATCCTTTAAAAAATTGGACACATCTTATTAATATTTAATTTTTTAACTTATATGTTTCCCAATTTTTTCCATTTTGTGTTTTTCCACTATTATAACTAGTTTTTTCCCATAGCTAATTTATAATTTAGGAAACAATTTGATTTATTATTATTATATAAATTACAATGATTTATTCTAAATATTAATTATAATTTTTAAAATATAAATCCTATGTGTGCAGGATATTATTTTGAACATAAGAACATGTTATGATTAAAATCAATCATTTAACCTTAATCATGTGATCTAATTTTTTTTTATTTTATAGAATATAAATTTATTATAATATTATTCATTGTAAAATATAATTAACCTAAAATTTTGGAATTATTCATTTATTTTAAATTATAAAAATATAAATAAAATTATTGAATTAAATTATATTTGTTATAAAAAACAAATTATGATATATTCCTTAAAAATATAATATCACATAATAATTATTTTTTTACTTCGTTTTTATATATTTTATTATCATTTATTTTATTTTAGTATAAGATAAATAATTACTGTGTCGGGGATTCACGTAAAAATCATTATATAAATCATCAAGAAAAAGATTAATTATAATTATAAAAGGGTAAATTTAATGGAATGATTTTTTCACAATCAAAATACTTTATAAATATTAAATGAATGAAAAGTGTATCTTTGAATTTTTTTACTTATATTATTATAAGTGTAATACTAAAATAAATATTATAATACATTTTCGTATTTCTGAAACAATTATGAGTAATATAAGTAAGCTGAAAAAATAATATTAAAATAATTTTTTTATTCGTTTTAAGTCTCATAATTAATGTTTAACCCCTGTTAAATCTCCTTTCACCTAAACAATGAAAATTATTTACTTTCTACATTCATTACTATTTTTTTAGAAAAAAATTAATTTAACCTTATTATAAATTTTAAATTATTAAAATTAAAAATATTGAATCTATTTTTTCAAAATATATTTCAATAATAGGAACAATATAAATTAAAATTAATCCCATATACCTTATAATAATGATGTTTTTAAAGTGAAAATGTTCAAAAAATTATAATTTTTAATATCAAAAATAAATATTAAATTTAATATAATGACCTAAATTGTATTAATTATTTTATTATTTTTATACATATTCTATAAAGTAAAACTAAATTAATTATTAAATTTAAATTTAAATTTGATGAAAAACGGTTTTGAGTTAAAATATAACATTTTCACTATTCGTCCAATAATGAATTTCTTCAAAAAATATTACAAACTCATATGAAGATAGTTTTGAATATATTATTTAAAAAATTAGTTCTATTTTATAATATTAAATTTACATATCATTTAATTTTTTTATTATTGAAAAAAACAAATAAAATGTTTTTGTAATGAAAATAATAATTTTGATACATATAAATATAGTATAGAAAATTATTTCTTATACTATCAATTTTATTATTTTTGTAACCTAATTAAAAACTCTATTTTAAAATTACTTATTACATTTCATATCAGTAGTTTAAATGGATTGGTTATAAAAATCATTTTTAAATATCCTATATTAATAATACCTCATGGTCTTACCATGAATGCACATTACATCATTTTAGATGATAATTTAGTACATTATTAAAATACATGTCGGAGGTTGGTAACAGTTTAGTGTATATGGAAACAAGGAAACAAATCATATATCCTAGTGAAATAAATTCAACATCACCAATGAATATCTCAACCTTTTTTACTTGTTCCTAAAACCATTCTTAAAATAATGCGGATTGAAACATAAGAAAGAGGTGAGATCAGATGCTCAGCAAGGAAAAATAATTGAAATAAATATGAATATCATGAACTAAAAAGTCTAGAACATGAAAACAATATATTAATATCATACCTTGCATATTAGATTTCATAATAATGATTATAAGTTCATATGGAATCTTGTAGAAGATATTTAAAACTATAAGTCATGGAAGAATATCAGTAGAATGAGAATCAACTTTATGGCATAAAAATTGGTTTATAAAATTATGAAGAAGTATAAGTAGAAAAAAATTCACTATTAATGTTATTGAAATTATATAAAGACATTGTTACAACTTATGGACATGAAACTAGGTCCACGTATGACATTTTGAATGGGTAATTGGTTGTACACATAACATTTTGGACACGAAACATGTTCCTTGCATAACAATGTGACCATGTAATCAAGTTCACACATATTGTTTTCAACATGTAATCATGTTAATGAATAAACTTATTTAAATGAAACAAGGTCCATTCATGACATTGTGATCATATACTAGGGGTGAATCATGACATTTTGAAAATGTAATTAGTTTTACACATAATAAAATTGACTTGATAGAAAGTCCACGCAGAGCATTGAGAACCTGTAATCCGGTTTAATCATAACATTTAAATAAATGAGTCATCCATCACAACACAATGAATTAATGGAATGTATAGGTCCGACACATATCATAATAAAACCATTCATACATGTTCTAGATGATAAAAATGTGTCACCATATAATGAACCATAAAAGGACATTGGGTTTCTAAACAGTAAATCATAACCCATGAAATGAAATGGGTATCATTAAAATTTCATCACATCATAGCCTATGAAAATATATATGTTTCGTAAACCTAATAAGAAATCCTAAGTTGTTAAAAGAAGATGGTTACAAAATCATAATACCTGTGTAAGTGAAACTGTTGTCATATGTCTCATTCCATCAAAACATTAACCATTCAAGAATGAATATGAATGAAACCATTTGATAATTTTCTAGAAGGAATTACATATCATTAGTGGATTTCATCCAATATGTAATACAACATGGAATGATATTTAGTAAATCATTATGGGGGTAAGTATCCATTCTTATTTGAAAATATCTATTTTATAAATAAAAATAATTAAGAATCGATTTTCATTGATAATAAATTTATAAAATAAAAAGAGGGATTAAAATTATATTGAAAACAAAAATCCCATTATATCATGTAAAAAATAAATTTTATTGAACGACTGTTTCCATTATAATGTATAAAATATATTTCTATCATTTAAAAAAATGAAAAGAATTTAAAAACATAAAATGAATGCTTCGATAATCATTGGAATATAATATTACAGGAAAATATATGAAGGAATTTTGAAAATGTTTTGATATAAATTTCATTGAAAATTAATTTAAGGATACATTTTCATTAATATTAACATTTCAAAAATTAAATGGTGGCCTTAATGAATTGACAATGGGTAAATCCATACATGTCATACAAGGTAAATGAAAATTCATTTTATGTAGTATAATGGTTAAAAATGATACTTCTTTGAAAAGTGACATGAATATCCCTTTGAAGTGATTAGTAAATGGAAAAAATGGTTAAATTTCATTTCAATTAATATATTATAGAGGAAAAATATTCATTGAATCCAATATAGAAAAAATTTATTTATGAACATAGAGAGGGTAATCTCGGGATATAAAAAAGCATTCATATCTATATTTTGTACCAAAGACATGAATTATGGTACCAATAAATGAATATATCATGATTAACCATTGTTGAATAAAATTCATTAATATCATTAGATATGGGTTGTAATATTTCATTAAGAGAAGTATACTCATGATCTATATTAACAAGTGATGAGATTGTTTCAATAAACTCTGATCACTTGATAAATTTGGATAATGCTCAAAATATATGTAATGAACATGAAATGAATCATATAATATCATGATTATATCATGATTATTTTTATTTATTTAAAAATTGAAGTATAGACTCCTCAAACAGAATTTATTAACATAATAAAATATGAGTCTTAATAAAGGAAAATTGATAAAGAACAATTTTACAAACATTTGTATGTTTTAAAACATAATCCTCTAGAATTACATGTCTTATAATGAAGATGTAAAAACACATAAATTTAAATATCTTAATCATTTATTACATATTCATGCTGAATACACACCACGTAAATTGAATGGGAGGTGAATAAATCATGTATCTCTTAGAAATAAAAAATGAGATACAATTCTTTCCCTTATGTCTTCAATCTCATTGTATTAATAATAGAACATATAGAATAAGTATAAATTTATTTTTATTTATTTAAATAACAATATTATATTATATAGTACAATATATTTATTTATTTTGATATTATATTACATTCATGTAAGCAATTTCATGTTGAGTCTACACTTCGTGTAATACTCGCTTTGTTTTTCGTATGTGTATTAATTGTTTAAGATCTTTTTTCCATATAATTATATAATGATTTCAATAATTTCAACCATGAAATAATTATCACTTATATATAGTATATTTATATCATAACAATCTATATAATATACACGTTTGAATTATAATGAACCTTTTCAAGAGATGTTAGGTTATACGTACGCATGAGCTCTATTAATGTTTAATTGTATTGTCGAAAGAATGAATATAAAAGACATATATGAATATATATATATATTTGTGTGTGTATGTGTAAATATCATTAATCATTTAGCTTTTTTATATCTTATATTTCATTTATATTCACTAAAACTATCCTTTATACAATCTATGTAGCATATAAATGAATCATATAGCTTTGAGGTGGTGGTAGTCCACACTTCCTGTAAACAAAATTATCATATTAACAGAAATTGAAAAGTAAAAAAAATGTTTTATAATGGAATAATTAATCATAATGGAATAATAAAAATAATATATTACATATATAAATATACTTTCCATCATAATTTCAACCATTAGAGTTGTTAAAGTAAAAATATAAACAGTAATCGTTTAGTGAGTCACTATCACTATAACATAAAAAGTATGTTCATTACCCATTAGATGGATGTTAATATAAGTGTAAGTAAAAACCATAGCTTAAAACCTACATTTTATATTACGATAATGATTTATATATAAAATAATGTAATAATGAGAGTGTAGGGGTGGAAAAGGAAAATAAAATAAAGCATCTTGGGAGGAGAGGTTACCTATTAAATGAGAAATTCATTTTGGTTTGTTCAAAAAGGATTCCTTGGAATGCTTTATTCCAAATTATATGAATACAATAACATGTGGGGATGTTTACCATTGTCTTGGGAAGATATTTTAGGACCAAATGAGGATTCAGAGTTGTGAATAAGTGAGTGAGTTGATGTAATATTGTCGGGAAGGAGAAAGAGGCACATATACTATTTTAAAACATGTTTTTCTGATATTCTTCATAATTAAAAAAAGACATTAAAAAAACATAAATAAATAATTCAAGTTTTATGTAGGATATATTTCTATATAATTGGATTTAAACTATTTTATATGTAATTTTTCCACTTAAGATTATGGTTTAGTACCACATTAGGATTAATTTGTCCTTAATAGATGCGATTAATTTTATATTGTTTTACTAATCATTTAAAAAAAACAATATATAATAATACTGTAATTGTAATATGAATTTCAATGGTGTGTGCATATTTATAGAAAATAAAATCATTAAAGATGAAAAATTATTAGTATTGTTATTGTTTTAGACGTGATGAAATGAAGGTTTTTATAGAAGTCTAATGATCAAATGATATGTTATGTTTTTATATTCCATTTCTAGGTGAAATTTTCATACATAAAAATTTATGTTAATAGATTTAAATTTTAACTAATGTGAAATAATCAAACATAATGTATAATTTATCATTAATAATTATTTTAATAAAAAGTATGTTATGGGATTAAATTCAATAGTTTTCATTATTCATAAAAAATGATGTTTCTAAAAAAACACAAAAATTCACCCTTGGATAATTTTATAATAAAAAATTCAAAAGTTTAGATTATTTTTTCAAATTCAATTGTTATATTTGCCTAATATTTAGTATTACATTTTTCTAACGACATGAAATTTAGTTTATTTGAGGAAAAATGAATTTTTTAAACATATATGGTCTTTACCCAAAAACAATATATCCAATTTTTTATATGTTTTATTTATATAAAACCATTATAAAAATTATTAAATTAAATATTAATTAATATTCATATTACTATGTTCAATGGATAGGTTATAATTTTTTCATTTAAATAATTTTAACCGATAATTGATGTTTCCTGGAAACCACATTGTTGCATGTGACATACACCAAGTCGTGGTTTCATGTAACGTACAAAATGTTGATGTTCTGTGTATCGTAGTTTGATATGGTTCTATGTAACATATGAAAACATAGTTCTACTTAAACTGAATATATAAAAAATTATTTAATAAAAAAATTATATTCATAGTTTACTGAAATGAAAAATATAAATAAATTAATTTGATTTTAAAAAAATTCACAATCAATCAGGGTGTAACATTATAGCCCCATTAAATGAATCTCAACCTCAAAATTCATCTTGATTATGATAAGTTCTATAATTTATCGTTCATTTATAGATACCCAAATCACAAATATGGATACTAAAAATATACTTTTAAAAAATGAAATTTGGAGACAAAATAGTTGCCCAAAGTAACATATAACTAGGATTCCACAAATGACAGCATATGTAAGAGGTGAAAACATGGACCTGGAAGAAAAATATAACTATTATGTTTTATACAACACTAAGGATTTACAAGTAAATATTATATATAATTTAATACATGAATCACTATGTCTCTGTGAACCAATACATTTTTAAAAATATCTAAACAAGATTTTTATAACTGAGCTGTTAAACATTGTAATATAAATTGAAATTACTAAAATTAAATTGTATAATCAATCGATTATCATAAATGAAATATTTTTATAATGAAATAGTTTTATGTAATATAAAAATCGTTTCTGGATTAAGAATTTCAAATCTAATTCAGTGTTAATTTTTTGATTTTTTCTACGATCTTTCATTTTTAATTTTATTGGAAACTACAACATTGTAGTTAAGAAACTGTGTTTTTTGTTTAAAAATTATTAAAATTTATATTGATTATTAATGTTACAATATATTTATCATACACATATTAGACCAATTTATATCACGGTAATCATTCATTTATATTAAATTTATATATAAAAACTTATTGAACATTTGAATTTTTCTTCACTGCCTTCTCACCACACATGGGATGTTATAATTAAACATAATTTGAACACTATATTAATTTAAATATTAGAAACCGGACCCAAATGGGTGTGATTAGTAATATATTATGAGTCTAATATGATCAAAATTATTTTCTGGTGAATTGTTTTCACAATCCAAACAGTGTCATCATCCAACATGACACTCGACCAGGTCTGCGACAAGGCTCAATGGGTGTTCTCAATCCCCAAGGATTAGAACATGTTCATGGGTTAAAATAATATACACTGAGAACATTTATACCCAATTTCATAAAAAAAATAAAATAATCACTTACAAAACAAACAACCCAAAAAAATATACACCACCAATAACAGTATAAGGAAATTTGTTTTATTTAATGCTTACAACCATAAACATAATCTTCCAAGGAATACAAAAAAATGTGAATATAACTCCATCAAAATATTTATGCAATAACAGACAAAATGTTCCTGATCCATAGACACCAATATTCACAATAATATACCATTAGGAAATGAAAACTCCAACACAATTTACGCCAACATTACATGGAATTCACATATATAATTATCTACATACACCCAATCGTATATATAGTGTTTGAGATGAACCCTTGTAGGATGCCACACAATAGCGATTGCCTGATCTAGAAATTAAAAAACCAATAAACATTCATTTTTTTATATATTTAATTGTATTCATGTACAATATCTAAGGATACAATTTTAATGAATACCCACATTATAGGACTAAAACATTAAATATATAAACACATTATTTTTATGTTATAAATATATCTTACACTATAATGAATGTATGTGAAACAAAATCCAAGAGAACTAATCATGGGAGAATATATATACGTACTCGATATCAATGGGACCCTTGGACCATCTATCTTGGATAAAAACTTCTTAAAAAATAGGACCATCATCTTTCTAATTCATCATCAACTAGTAGGGGAAGACCCAATAACATAGTTGCCTCCAATTATCATTAATTGTTTGTTTGAATTATTATCATCAATCATGTATAGTCAAATAGGGTTGTAGCCACTTCCAAATAAATAGATTAGTTTTCCTATCCCAATCACTGATTTACTTTTTTCCATTTTGATCTCATAAAAGTTTATCATGCAAAAAAGAAAAGCCACATCTTAACAGATAATCCAAAAAAATAAAATAACCTCACAAAATACCACCACTTTCCCACCCAGGATCCTTTCTAAAACTCTACACACACTAAAAAATATTCAAAACATGTTTCACATATGTTATATAATTTAAATAATCATTTTAAATGTTTATAAACCCATTCCATGAAGCATAATATTCCCTTACACCCAAAAATCCAAAAATTCTTCTTTTAAAATTAAAATCAAACTAAAATCATATCAAAACATGATTCAAACAACATATAAAATTTTCTAAACCACGTGCACATAATAAAAAATATTTCCAATATGCACAACAAGATATATGTAACGCCGCGACCCCAGTTACCCAGAGTCGGTGCATTTTACATAACATTGGCATGATCACAAGAAAGATCAAATCTCGAAAGACTGATAGGTTTAGTAGTCTTGGAAACACTAGATATATTCATAAAGTTTTACATTACATCATAAAGTGAAATACTACTACAACAACATAGTAACCATATTCTACACTCATATCCCCACATAAAATCCTTGCAGGTCATTCATAACTTACTTCTTCACATCCTGGGAAAAATAAACCATAGAAAAGGGGTGAGCTCAAATGCCCAGTAAGGATAACAATATAGCGGAAACTTTCAAAAATAATCATAAACATTCAATGCAATGTATAACTAAAACAAAATCCTTTTAAACTTGAACTTCAACATAGTATGGAAAAAGTAAAATTGAATAAATCCATTTACTTATTCACATGGATATTCTACTAATCGAATAATCAAATGCAATATCGATAACCACTTTCATAATGATGGAATGCATAATGCCAGACTATCATAACCACATAGCCAAGGCCTCGTGCCAAGACTAAAAATAAGATTTTGCCAAGGCATTGTGCCAAGACACTAGTTTGTCTCATGAGACCTATCGATCCATCGAGGAGCTATAGCGGGCTCCACCCGTCACATATTAAGTCCAATGCATTCCCATATGAAAAGGTTTAAACATTACATAAACATTCATATTAAAACTAGCATACGAAATGTAAATAATTTCACCGTAAATTTTGAATGGTATAAAAATAGCACATTCACAGTAAAACATATCACAAAACCTTCAATTCAATATAGAAGTTTTGTATCATAATAAATCATCTTCAAATAAGCGTAAAATCAATCAAAGGATGTTGACATAGATGAAATAAAAACTCTTTTTAGAAAAATATGTCTTTCTATTTTTGAAATCATTTAAGAGTCATATATTTATAAAAAAACATCTTTCTTTGAAAATATTCTTATATGCTTGTAAGGTAAGCTTCGACGATTTTATAACGGCGGAAAATAACAGCAACCGCCGTATAAGTTAAAAAAACATTCTTACCTTAATTCTGTGGAAAAGGTTAAAAGGACCTCGATTGGAAAACAAAGGAAATATTCCTTTATAAAACTCTTATAAATAATCAATCAAGGGTATAAATGACTTTAACCCATATTCTTTTAAATAGTAATTTTTTTAGAAATACATTTTTAAGAAACATGGATGTGGATGATAAAGAGATCCCAGTAGATTATTACGTATAAACAACCTCGGGTAATGAAGAGATTGTGAAATAACCCTTACCTTTTACTTTTCCATGGTTGGGGTAGGTTAACCTCATGTATAATGGTGAGATAATTGTTATTAAATTATACAATAATCATATACATTAATATGATATCATATATGATCTTTTAACATTGATTTGTTAATAATATCTTAGTACTATCGTTGTTCCGGGTGTTAACATACTCATTTTCTTTTATATGTTTTGTTACATAAGAAAAGTTTGTAATGTATAGTTTGTATCTTAATCATATCCAAAATGATATAAAGTCCTTAGATACTATTATTAATCATCAAATGAGAATTATACTTGAATAGATACGATGGATAATGAATCTCATCGCGTTCGTGGAGACGGTAGTCCGTACGTACGTACGAGCGACAATATCATTCTTTTGATATTAAAATAATTTATAAATGTATGGTATATCATATATACAGAATCATTAACATGTTATATTTATTATTTACATGAGTTACACATCATTATTATACCCATCCAAATAATAATATATTGAATAGTAATTACACCACAACTTGGAGACGGTAAGTCGTACGTACGCACGTATGGTGACATGTTATTCAAAGGGTGGATAGAATACTCAATATGGTTGTACCATATTTATAATAACATCATAGTATATATATTATACGGGAGTTACTATTTTAGAATGGTAATAACAAAGAAAGAAGAAGTGGAAGAAGAAAGGAACTTGGAAAAAGGGTGGTGAAATCATTACCTCTTCTTCGGGTTCTTCCTTTTGATTTGATCAAAAGGGATACATAGGTTGGATTTCTGATCAAAATAATGCCTCTAGGTTTTAGAGAGGGAAGTTGGGAGAGTATTTGGCCAGATTTTGGCTGAGTCAAAAGGCTTTTATGGTGTGAAGAAATGAGAAGTAGGAGTGCCCTTTTATAAGAGGGGTGAGGGGCACCTTTGGAAAATCTAGAAATATTAATTTATAATAAATTCATATTCGGTTAATAATGGCTCAAAAGTTTATTATTCATAGTTTAAGGTGGGGATAGGTCGAAAAACACTCATCCAATAGAATTTAGACATGTTTGGGTACTTATATTAACCTTATCTTTAAGTATTAACACTAAGTTAATTAGTTTCACTTTTACAATGTCTCTTTCTATTTTTATATTATATGGTTAATAAACTTACTATATACATCCAATAGAACAAAAAATGGTCCATTAATGATAAAACTATAATTCTATAAGTCTCTTTTCCAGACCTTATATTTTTAGGAATTTAATATCAATTAATAATAAAATATTTTATTTTAAAAACTCTTTAATGTCAATTTTGACACTATTCAATAGTTGATTTTTGTGAAACTCATAACAGAATGATTACTTCGAAAAAAGGTAATTAAATAAATACTAATATGTCATATTATCCTATAAAATTAGTTTAATTAATTAAAAGTCTCAATTTATATTTATTTGGGTATTTATAATATCAATTATTTTAATTGTTCACTATTATTGTAATTACTGCATCATCATTGTGTCATAAATTAATTAATTTATATAATGTAAAAAAATTATAAATAAAATATAATTATGTATAAAATCTTTTTATCTTTCCAATGAATATTTAAAATCGAATTTATCGTATGTATAACCCTATATTAAAAATGTTTTAGTAAATAAACTTTGATTTTATCTCTTTTAACTCTTCTTTGAATTAAATAATAATAAATGTCCTAATCTAATCCAAGTGGACCTAAATGATAATATTTTATTCCTAATGTTGTTTTTGGTCGAGATACACTTGTCCAATAGAATTAGGACATGAGTTAGGGTAATATTAATATCATTTTTACCCTTAATTACCCTATTTACTTTTAACTGTGGTAAATAAAAGTAAAAAGTAACTATTCACCAAAAATTATTTTCATCTCATTGAACCAAATTTTACTTCTTGATATTAACCGTGTCTCTTGGATTTTCAAAATTCTATTCACAGAAGCTGTAAAATTATGTTTTATGAAAAAAATCAGTTTTTTACCTACCACTTAGTAGTTTCACTATTCATCTAAAATTGAAGTTTTTCAGAACAATGCCAAAATTTCAATCTGAGCTATAATTGATATTCTGAATTCAAAAATGATGTCTATTTTAAAAATTTACAAACATATATGATTCATTAATTAATTTTATAAATAATTCCCGCTGTTACAACAAATAGCGTGTTTTTAAGAAACAATATATATCAAAAGATTGACAATTGTTTATGTCAAATTTCAAAGTGAAATTAATTATAATGAACACCATTGTACAAAATGGTAAAAATATATTATAATTATACTATAAAACCACTAAATAATATAATCTATCACTATAAATTATTTTGATTAAAAAAGTTGTTTTTAAGTATTTTTCACTATTCATAAAAATTGGACGTTCACAGAAAAATTGAACTTAGGATAATTTTGATATTCTGAATCCAAAAATGAAGTTCATTTTGAAATATAAAATATATATTATTTCAAAAGGTAGGTATTAATATTCATAATGGCTAGTTTGATTTGTTGTGGTGTGTTAGAACTCGATGTTGCGTACAACACACGCTATCACATTATTCAAAGAGAAGCGTACCGTAGAAGCTTGGGGTGTTACATTCTCCCCCCTTTCAAATAATTTCGTCCTCGAATTTTCTAGAGTACTACTGCATGAAAAGAATCGGGTGGTTCTTCATCATAAGTTCCTCGGGTTCCCACGTTGCCTCTTCCATTTTATGGTTTCTCCACAAAACTTTTACCAGACGAGTCGTCCGGTTTCTCAGTACTTGTTCTCTCGTATCAAGAATCCTGACAGGATTTTCGCAATAAGACAGATCGGGTTCCAGTTCTAACTCCTCATAGGTGAGTACATGCGTTGGGTCAGGCATGTGTTTCCTTAAACAACATACGTGGAACACATCGTGAAATTTGGAGAGACTTGGCGGCATTGCCAATCGGTAAGCTACATCCCCAACTCGTTCTAGAATTTCGAAAGGTCTGATGTACCTGGGACTCAATTTACATTTCTTACCAAAACGTATGACTCCCTTCCATGGAGATACCTTCAGGAAAACATGATCACTGACTTGAAATTCCAAATCCTTCCTTCGGTTATCGGCATATATCTTCTGTCTACATGGAGCTTCTTTGATGTGATTTTGGATTACCTTCACCTTTTCCATCGTTTCCTCTACTTGTTCTGGACCTACAAGTTTTCATTCACCAACGTTATCCCAACAGGTTGGTGTGCGACATCTCTTTCTGTATAACGCTTCATATGGTGCCATCTGAATACTTGAATGGAAGCTATTGTTATAGTTAAATTCTGCTAGAGGTAAATATTGATCCCACATACCCTAAAAGTCAAGTGAGATAGATCTAAAAATGTCTTTTATGGTTTGACTAGTTCGTTCTAATTGTCTTTTTGTCTGAGGGTGGTAGACAGTGCTCAAATGAAGTTAAGTATCCAGGGATTTCTGAAGACTCTTCCAGAATCGTGAAGTAAAACAGGGATCATGATCAGAAACAATAGATAGGGGTACTCCATGAAGTCTCACAACTTCATTAATATATAGTCTTTCTAGACGTTCCCGTGGTAGATTTTCTCTTATAACAAGAAAATGTGCTGACTTGGTAAGACGATCAACAATAACCCATATTGCATCGTTCCTTCTAGGAGTCTTCGGTATCCCCATGATAAATTCCATCGTAATATTGTCCCATTTCCACTCCGGTATGGGAAGAGGTTGCATGACTCCTCCAGGCTGTTGCCTTCCAGCTTTCACTTGTTGACAAACCATACATCTTGACACAAAATCAGCAATCTCCCTCTTCATGTTGTCCCACCAAAAATGTTCCTTCAAATCTCTATACATTTTTGTGCTCCCAGGGTGTATATGGAAATTGGAAATATGAGCATCATCCATCAATTCCTTTTTTAGATCAGGTATATCGGGAAAACAAAACCTCTTCCCGAATTTCAAAATTCCATCTTTATACACAAAATCTCTCAATATCCCATCATTCACAGCTTTAATCTTCTTTTTATATTCTCCATCATCAGTCTGAGAACTCTTAATCCTTTATAGTAATGATGTTTTGGCAACTGTTTGAAAAAGCATTGATGTTTCACCTTCCCTGGTTATTCCCATGTCCATCTTCACTAGATCTATGAAAATTGGATCCCTTTCAATTCTCATCACGTTAAAAAATCCATGGTCTTTTCTTCTCAAATCATCTACCACCTTGTTTTCATTCCCCAGGTGGTAGTGTATTGTACAATCATAATCCTTGAGTAATTCAAGACATATCATTTTCCTTATGTTGAGTTCTTTTTGTGAGAAAATATACATCAAACTCTTGTGAACAGTATAAATCTCACATTTTTCACAATAGAGGTAGTTCCTCCATTTCTTAAAAGAAAACATCACAGCTGCTAACTCGATATCATGAGTAGGATTGTTTTGTTCATGAATTTTCAACTGTCGTGATGCATTGGCAATAACTCTATCATTCTGCATAAGGACACAACCAAGTCCTTTTTTCGATGCATCACTATACATAACGAACCCATCATTCCCTGATGGTAGAGTCAATATAGGAGCATTGACTAATCTTCTCTTCAGTTCTTCGAAACATTCTTCACACTCTTTTGTCCAAACAAATTTAACCCCTTTACGTGTGAGCTTCGTTAATGGGTTTTCCAATCGGGAAAAATTCTGGACGACACGTTGATAATAACCTGCCAAACCAATAAAACTGTGTACCTCAGTTATACTCATAGGTGTTGGACATTCTAGGATTGCCTTGGTCTTAGAAGGATCAACAGAGATTCCATCTTTAGAGAAAATATGGCCAAGAAATGAAATCTCCTGAAGCCATAATTCACACTTGCTAAACTTCCCATATAATTCATGTCTTCTTATAGTGTTCATGATAATGCGCAAGTGATTTTCATGATCTTCATAGATTTTGGAGTATACCAAGATATCCTCAATAAATACAACCACAAATTCATCAATATAATACTTGAAAACTCTATTCATCAGATCCATGAATACAGAGGGTGAATTAGTCAATCCAAAATACATTACAGTAAACTCGTAATGCCCGTACCTGGTTCGAAATACTGTCTTCGGAATGTCATCCTTCTTCACACACATCTGATGGTATCCAGATCGAAGGTCAATATTTGAAAAGTATTGAGCTCCATGCAGTTGGTCAAACAAATCATCAATGTGAGGTAGGGAATACTTGTTCATTATTGTTATAGCATTGATCTTCCTATAGTCGATACATAACCTCATAGATCCATCTTTCTTTTTAACAAAAAGAACAAGGGCTCACCATGGTGAAACACTAGGGCGAATAAATCCCTTATTACTCAATTCCTCTAGTTGTTTCTTTAGTTCAACTAATTATACAGTGGCCATTCTATAAGGGGTCTTCGATATAGGCCTTGATCCAGGAATTAAACCAATGGAAAACTCAACTTCTCATTCTGGAGGATGTCCAGGTAAATATTCCGGAAATACATCTACATATTCTTTCACAACTGGTACATACTCTATTTGAACATTCCTTTTCTAACCCATAGTCATTTCATTCTCTTCCCCCCCAATAATTGAATTTAGTTGAGCTACTGGGGGTGGATCTAGAAAAGAATTAGGTGGTGACGATTATGATCTA
The DNA here is from genome assembly GCA_963277665.1 of Viscum album. NCBI lineage: Eukaryota > Viridiplantae > Streptophyta > Magnoliopsida > Santalales > Viscaceae > Viscum > Viscum album. The sequence continues at coordinate 557,398,910 of OY728147.1, read as the reverse complement.
AAGATAAGGTGTTCCTTATCATCATCATCAAAAATCGTAACCCCTTTCTTCATACAATTAATCTTCACATCATAATCCGAAAGCCAGTCCATACCAGGGATTATATCAAACTCAATCATAGGTATGATGATGGGATAAGCAGATAAAGAACATCTATGTTCTCTAATGTGGACTGATTCACAAAACATTTTTGCAATGATACTTCCATTAGGAGTTTTAACTGACAACTCCCTTATTAAATCAAATTGGAAATATTTAATTTTCTTAGCAAACTGTGAAGATATGAAACAATGCGATGATCCAGAACCAAATAATTCATTTGCTAAACTTGAGGAAACCATTAAATTACCTGCCACCACATCTTTTGGAGCTTCTACCTCTGCAGTAGTGATAGCATAAGCTTGGCCTTGATCACTTGGCGTTTTCTGAGATATGTTCTCCTGACGATTAGGACATTAATTTTCATAATGTCACATCTTCCTCCAATTGTAGCATTGAACATTGGTAGCTTCCTTCTTCCCTTTGCATTCACGAGCTTGTTGGCCTTTTTCACCACACTTGTAACAGACACCCATTCCCGTCAAGCAAGTACCGGGGTGTTTCTTCCCACATTTACCACAGTATAGACATTCAACCTTTCCCTTCTTCCCCTTATTTCCATTCCCAGATTGATCAGCAGATCTCTTCTTCTCTTGTTTTGCATTAAAGTCATAAGACTTAGAGAATTATTTCTCTGTCTTGATAGCACATGAGACAATGTCTTCATACGAAGAGAAGGATTGTGAGACTAATGCTCGATGGATAAATGGTTTTAACCCATCAAAGAAACGATCAATCTTACTTCTTGGGTTATGTATATAATCTCTATCGTGCCTTGCTAACCATGTAAAGATAGCCTCATACTATGCGGCATTCTTATCCTCCTTTTGTCTCAGACAAAGAAATTGCCTTTCCATATCTGCTCGATGGTCACGAGGAAAGTATTTTTCTAAAAATAGATCTTTGAACTCCCTCCATTCCATATTTTATACTTCATCATCTGCCTTCGTGTTTTGAATCAATGACCACCATTGATCATCATATCTAGTGAGGCAGTAAACTTCCATGATAACTTTTTCTCTTTCACTACTCCCCAAATCCTGAAATATTTTCTCTAGGGAATTTATCCATTGCTTAGCTACTAGTGGATTTGTACTCCCATTGAACTTTGGTGGTTGTTTCCTCATGAATAGATCTAACATTGATCCTCCACACTGCGGATCAGGGTGCTCCATACGGGTAAGGTTATTATTAATAACCTGAGTGAGTTGTTCCAGTATGGTGATTAGATGATCGGAACCAGTTGCATCACCAGCTCCACTATAATTATCTTGAGCAGGTGGGCAATCCCTACATGGAGTGTCTGCATTGATACGGTTTCCATTTCTTCCCCTAGGCGCCATTTCTAAACAACGGCATAAACTAGATCAGTTTATGAATCAAAATACATAATTACATACTTATAAAACACATAACATAAATTGAACTATCTATGGATATAATCCATAATCATAAAAATGTTTTCTTTGAAGAAGTATATACTCATAAACCCTTCATAATGATTTGTAATTAAAATGAGAGTTATCCTAAGAATATCCCCCAGGAGTGTCGTAACCAAGAGTGAAGCAAGGCCCGTTTTCGTGCACCAGTTCCCGTTCGAGTCTAGCTCAAAGTGGTGTTTTCGGGTTTTACCCCTAGGTACATATGTGCCAGATCCACCTCTACCTTCTCGTATCGAGACAGGGATGTATTGCTAAGAAAACTCACAAAATCACTACAATAACAAAATTTTAGGAATTTCTTCTATACTAATCCTCAAAGCCCATCATAAATCTATGTTCTCTAATCAGAGTTTATCTAAATATAGCTTCCAAGGTTTGTACTAAACTTCCTCTGATACCAACTGTAACGCCCCGACCCCAGTTTCCCAGAGTCGATGCATTATTACATAACATTGGCATGATCACAAGAAAGATAAAATCTCGAAAGACCGATTGGTTTAGTAGCCTTGGAAACACTAGATATATTTATAATGTTTTACATTACCTCATAAAGTGAAAAACTACCACCACAACATAGTCCCCATATTACACACTCATATCCCCATAGAAAATCCATGCAGGTCATTCATAACTTACTTCTTCACATCCAGGGAAAAATAAAACATAAAAAAGGGGTGAGCTCAAATGCCCAGTAAGGATAACAGTATAACGGAAACTTTAAAAAATAAGCATAAACATTTAAGGCAATGTATCACTAAAACAAAAGCCTTTTAAACATGAACTTCAACATAGTATGGAAAAATTAAAATGAAATAATGACATTTACTTATTCACATGGATATTCTACTAATCGAATAATCACATGCAATATTGATAACCACATTCATAATGATGGAATTCATAATGCCAGAATATCATTACCACATAGCCAAGGCCTCGTGCCAAGAATACAAAAAAGATTTTTCCAAGGCCTTGTTCCAAGACACTAGTTTGTCTCGTGAGACCTACCGATGCATCGAGGAGCTACAATGGGCTCCACCCGTCATATATTAAGTCTGATGCATTCCCATATGAAAATGTTTAAACATAACATAAACAGTCGTATTAAAACTAGCATACGAAATGTAAATAATTTCACCATAAACTATGAATGGTATAAAAATAGAACATTCACACTCAAAAATATCACAATACCTTCAATACAATATAGAAGTTTTCTATCATAATAAATCAACATCAAATAAGCGTAAAATCCATCAAAGGATGTTGACATATATGAAATCAAAACTCTTTTTAGAGAAATATCTTTTTCTATTTTTGAAATAATTTAAGAGTCATATATTTATAAAATAAAACATTTTTCTTTGAAAATATTCTTTTAAGATTGTAAGGGAAGCTTCGAAGATTTTATAACGTCGGAAAATAATCACACCCGCCATATAAGTTAAAAAAACATTCTACCTTAATTTTGTCGAAAAGGTTAAAAGAACCTTGTTTGGAAGATGACTGAAAGATTCCATTATAAAACTATTATAAAAAGTCAAACAAGGGTATAAATGAATTTAACCCATATTCTTTTAAATAGTAAAAATGTTTTGAAATACATTTTTAAGAAACATGGATGTGGATGATAAAGAGATCCCAGTAGATTATTACGTATAAACAACCTCGGATAATGAAGAGATTGTGAAATAACCCTTACCTTGTACTTTTCCTTGGTTGGGGTAGGTTAAGCTCTTGTATAATGGTGAAATATTTGTTATTAAATTATACAATATTCATATACATTAATATGATATCATATATGATGTTTTAACATTGATTTGTTAATAATATCTTAGTACTATCGTTGTTTCAGGTGTTAACTTACTCGTTTTCTTTTATATGTTTTATTACTTAAGCAATGATTGTAATGGATAGGTTGTATCTTAATAATATCCAGAATGATATCAAGTCCTTCGATAATATTATTAATCATCAAATGATAATTATACTTGAATTGATACGATGGAGAATGAATCTCATCGCGTTCGTGGAGACGGGAGTCCGTACGTACGCACGAGCGACAATATCATTCTTTTGATATTAAAATAATATATAAATGGATGGTATATCATATATAAATAATAATTAACATGTTATATTTATTATTTACAGGAGTTACACATCATTATTATACCCATCCAAATAATAATATATTGAATAGCAATTACACCACGACGTGGAGACGGTAAGTCGTACATACGCATTTATGGTGACATGTTATTCAAAGGGTGGATAGAATACTGAATATGGTTGTACCATATTTATAATAACATCACAATATATATATGATACTATAGTTATTATTTTAGAATGGTAATAACAAAGAAAGAAGAAATGGATGAAGAAAGGAACTTGGAAAAAGGGTGGTGAAATCATTACCTCTTCTTCGGGTTCTTCCTTTTGATTTGATCAAAAGGACTCCTTAGGTTGGCTTTCAGATCAAACTAAGGACTCTAGGATGTAGTGAGGGAAGTTGGGAGATTATTTGGGCAGATTTTGGCCGAACCAAAAGGCTTTCATGGTGTGAAGAAATCAGAATGAGGAGTGCCCTTTTATAAGAGGGGTGAGGGGCACCTTTGGAAAATCTAGAAATATTAATTTATAATAAATTCATTTTCGGTTTCTAATGGATCCAAAGTTTATTATTCAAATTTTAAGGTGGGGATGGGTAGAAAACCACTCAACCAACAGAATTTAATATCAATTAATAATATAATATTTTTTTCAAAACTCTTTTATATCGATTTTAACACTATTCAATAGTTGATTTTTTTGAAACTCATAACAGAATTATTACTTCGAAAAAGGTTAATTAAATCAATACTAATATGTCATATTATCCTATTAAAATAGTTTAAATCAATAAAAGTCTCAAATTATATTTATTTGGGTATTTATAATATCAATTATTTTAATTTTTCACTATTATGGTAATTACTATATCATCATTGTGTCATTAATAAATTAATTTATTTAATGTCTACAAATTATAAATAAAATATCATTATGTAGTAAAGCTTTTTATCTTTCTAATGTATATTTAAAATCTAATTTATCTTATGTATAACCCTCTATTAAAAATGTTTTAGTAAATAAACTTTGATGTTAACTCTTTTAACTCTTCTTTGAATTAAATAATAATAAATGTCTTAATCTAAACCAAGTGGACCTAAATGATAATATTTTATTTCTAAGTTTGTTTTTGGTCGAGATAAACTTTTCTAATAGAATTAGGACATGTGTTAGGCTAATATTAATATCATTGTTACCTTTAATTACCCTATTTACTTTTAACCGTGGTAAATAAAAGTAAAAGGTTAATATTCACCAAAAATTATTTTCATCTCATTGAACCACATTTTACTTCTTGATATTAACCGTGTCTCTCGGATTTTCGAAATTCCATTCACAGAAGCGGTAAAATTATGTTTTATGAAAAAAATCAGTTTTTAACTACCACTTAGTAGTTTCACTATTCATCAAAAATTGAAGTTTTTCATAACAATGCCAAAATTTCACCCAAATATATAATTGATATTCGGAATTCAAAAATGATGACTATTTTACAAAATTCCAAAAATATAAGTTGAATTAATTAATTTTCTAATTAATTCCCACTATTACATCAAATAGCATGTTTTTAAGAAACAATATATATCAAAATATTGACACTTGTTTATGTCCAATTTCAAAGTGAAATTAATTATAATGAACACCATTGGATAAAATGGTAAAAATATATTCTAATTATACTATAAAACCACTAAATAATATAATTTATCACTATAAAATATTTTTATTAAAAATGTTGTTTTTATGTATTTTTCACTATTCATAAAAATTGGACGTTCTCAGAAAAATTCAACTTCGGATAATTTCGATATTCTGAATCCAAAATTGAAGTTCATTTTGAAATATAAAATATATATAATTTCAAAATGTAGGTATTACTATTCATAATGGCTAGTTTGATTGGTTGTGGTGTGTTAGAATTCGATTTTGCGTACAACACACGCTATCGCATTATTCAAAGAGAAGCGTACCGTAGAAGCTTGGGGTGTTACAATATACACCCATAATACATCCAATATCACATGGAAAATAAATTTGGAAAAAGTAAATTAAGAAAAAAAATTATTTTAGCTAAACACGTTGTGAAATACCTTTTAAACCCAAAAAACAAGTTTATATTCAAGGAATACTTCCTAATATTAAAACCTTCATGAATAAAATTCCCCAGAAAAGAGTATATTACAAAAAACAAGAAATAAATGTCTTCACACGAAATGTGAAATTTAATTAATTATTTCTATAAATTATAACACATTACCGAGGTGCAGACCAAGGATTTACGCATTGATTAAAAACAAATTCATTGAGGGAAAAAATATCAACCAAAATTAAAATCTATATATTTTCAAAAAATACATTTTTACAACAAAATATAAATCATAAAACAATCCAAAATATTAAATCAATAATAATTAACTCATCAAATAATGTACTTACAAGGAATCACCTACCTCTGGCGAGGAAAACACATTAAACCATTATGAATCTCCAACTGCAACTCAACCACACCACAAGGGAGAGAAAATGAACCTTAATTTTTTTTTGGCAAAACCATAAAAATATCAACCCAAAAACCCTTTTAAACAACATGAATGTGGAAGAAAATCCCCTAGAACATGTGGGAGGGTTTACTCTAAGGGATGTCCACTAGAGGAGGGAGGCTACTAGGGTCACGGTCATCGAAGGAGGGAAATACAACAAAGGCGGGCATGATTGGAGGGTGTTCAAGTGGTGGAGTCATGCACCAGGGAGGCGCTAAATTGGAGGATGGAGTTCAACCAATTTATTTGAGTCATGGGAGGCAGTCGGTAGAGAAGGCTCTCTAAAAGTGGAGGTCATTGGGGAAGGGTTGAGCATACATGGGTTGTTGTGTGACGGGAGAGGGGGGGGGCATGAGGAGCGATGGTAGAGGAGGGGGGGGGGGAGCCAAAACACTAATAAAAGAAATCAAAATATTGAAAATAATATAATAATAATAAATATAGAAATTATATTAAGAATAATCTTCTTAGTAATAAGAAAAAAACAACAAAAAAATTAATAATATAATTATGGTTAACAATAATTTTTTTGTTAATTATAAATATAAGATTAATAATAATAACAATAAATTTAATATTTTAACATTAATTATAATAAAAATAAAAATATTCTCAATAATAATAATAATATATTTCCTTAAATTTTATTCCACTTTTCTTATATTATTTTATTTCAATTTTATCACTCATTTAATTTTATTTATCAATTATGAACATCAGTTGGTCCTCATAGTTACCTTGGTGAATCCACCTGGTTTTTGAACAGTGCTCTACCTGTAAATTGAAAGCTTCCAATCGTAGAAAAAAACTCAATTTTAATAAAAAATAGAAATTATAATTGGGATTCATCACAAACCTTGACAAGGATACCTAATGCCAAGAAAATCAATAATGAGATATTATAAAAGGGTTATGTGTGACAATTCTCACCACAATAATTATATCCTCTTTTGAAAAGCCAATAAAGTGGTGATCCCCAATGTACAAATGGATACACCTTCATAGAAAAAAGTGATTCCCAAAGAACAACCTAGGAGATAAAGCTCGAACATGATTAACAATGGAAGATACCTCTAAATTAATCTTCGGGGACAAAAATGGATTCTACGCTATGTTCCCCCAACCCTGAAAAGTTTCAACACCGCTAGTTGGTCAATATAAATGGTACGAATTCACACAAATAATAATACAACATCCTAAGACAAAACTGCTTAATCATTCTCAAAGAGGCTCACATATTTTACCAATGAACAAAAAATGTGGCTACCATAACCTTTCGTCACGACACCATTCAGTGTGCTACGACCCCAATGTTTTACTCAATGGACAATATTGGGGTTAGATAGCTCCGAATGACACCACCTATAACCAAGTCAACAAAATTAATATAACTGAATTACTAACATGGGGAGGATCAAATGGAATCCCTACCATAAGAACAACCAACACTCAAGGTGGTTCCTAAGGATAAATAGATGGAGGCCTGAATAGACTCACCACCATAATGAATATGCTACATCAATTAATTTCAATTAAATTTTATTGAGACCCATGGTGGGTCTCCCAACCATAACATTCAACTATCCAAACTGAATTACATGGAACAATAAAAAAATACATTGTTAACTTTGGGGATTCTCGAACCCGAAATCTCTCTCCGCGTTGGACTCGATTAATGAAACATCAAATAAACCATAAGACACTACACAAATCACTTCTCCAATGAAACTACTATTATTGGATGAGACCAAGTCAATACTGAAATCAAAATAGACCTATATGTATGATCATACATAAACAACCATTGGGAATGTCACATCCATAATGGTACAAACATAGATTTTCAAGAGACCTATACCACTACACCTCTTTCTTTATACAGAGGAATCGTTTAACCCCTAGGGTATATATCAATGATATGAAGTCCCCATGCCTATTTTCACATTAAAGTAAAATTAAAATAGAGATACCACACTGAGTCTTCAATCATCATACACCTCCCACAACAATGATATAAGTTAATCCAAGATCCCTTACACCCAAGGGGGATCTTTTCGACATGCTATCTTCACTCCACGACCAACAGAAGAAGATATGATGGATGAACCATATTCTACATCACAGTTAGGTGATAATACCCCTAAATGTTACTTCTTATTCTTGATCCACAAGTATCCAAGCCACGATACAAACAACACCACTGAACTCAACACATTCCACTATATACTTTTCGTTAATATTGAATTTCACCATGACAAGGACATTGAATATTTCCATTCAACATTCCATTAAAATCAAGTGAGGCTATGAATAATAAGAACGTGTGAAAAATTATTCCATCCCAATAGGGAAAATTTATAATTCATGAAATAGTGTATGATACAATTAAAACCGAAGATCTCGTAAAATTTCATGACATCTGCGCTTATGACTATATAATATACATTTGTTCCTAACATGAAACTTTTCATTGAATGAAACTGACGAAAAATCCAATGACACTTTTAGGACTTTGACCAACACCAATAATCCAGACGACATTCCTCTTTTCCAAATGGATTTCCCTTCACCACTGCCATCTGGGACCTTTTAGAAATATTGACGCCAAACATCACCTTTGAACTATAATAAACTGAAGGAAAAAAATTTTCCCTTCAACTCCTCTCACATTCTCTCCCCTGCTGCAATAAGATTCTATTATTAAAATAAAATGAGGCTAGACTCAACACTCCACTGAAGAATAATGTACATAAATTGATAAATTAGGGGATATTACAATGGATAATTTCCCATGTCCATACTATAGTCATATATTAACACTTTATGGGGGAGTACACATTCAGGAAATGTAAAATAGAAGGACGTAATAAAACTAGTCCATTGACCAATAAATTCAATAAGTGAGCACCAGGATTTTATTAGGAACCACCACAAGGGCTTCCCAATGCAGTTTTATGAAGAACTGACTAGATGCACATTTTCTGAAAAAACATATCATCAAGAACTCAAACTGACGACATATGATCACCGGAATGAAATAACCTTCTCAAATTACCTCACAATAAATATTACCAGAATAAAAAAAGACTCGTAAAATAAAAAATAGTAACTAAATCACATTGTGTTCAATAAAATATATTATTTTTGAAAATGAAAATTGTTGTGGTTTCACAATTACTAATGGTTTCACATGGGCCTCACACATCCATGTTTCCATGCCACACCAGGATCCCACCTCTTTTCCACACATGCACTCATCTACTCGTTCCATTGACCATCTACCATTCCATATAATCATGTGCATGCATTTACCAATTAGAATATAATAGACAAAGACCAAACAAAATTACACTATAATTTTATAAATCTTACAAAAAAAAAATACCCACTAAATCAAAAACCATTTCAAATAATACATTTTTTTAATCTACATACATCATATAAAAAAAATTATTTTTAGAAAAATCAATTTCACATCAATCCAAACATCATTATTGTCAATTTAATTAAAAACCAATTATTCTCATTTAAAACTTGTTTCCAAACCCTCTATTTGAAAATAAAATTCAATTTCCTGAAACATCCAAAAATCAGTAAACCAAATACTTTATTAATAAAAATACAGCGTTGATAAACTCATCCCATTTTGGAAAAAAATCAATTTACAAGGGTTCAATTTCCAAAAAAACATTATTATGTAAATTATGAAAATTCATTTTCTACCTTATGAAACCAAAATCATCACATAAAAATTTAATTTACACATTTTAAAAATATAGATGCATAATAGGATGAAAAACAAAACTAGTGATGATATGTAACATAGAAATATGGTTAGAGACCATATGCTAATAACTCTATAATCATGAAAATAATTATAGGAAAATGTCATCGAATCCAAATTTCATGACAGGCCCATTGATCTCGCTAAGACCGTTGACCAAACCCCCATTTCATTTCCCAATCAATAAGTGAAAACAAGGGCGAGCGAACATAGATGGTACCAATTAACACTTGTTACACAATTATTATGGTGGTGTATATAGGCTTGGAAACAATTTCTTGACGAGATCGTCTAGTCCCAACAATCTTGTCTCCAGTAAAAAAGACTCCTCCCCAAGGAACATGTCCCCAAAGTGTGTTACCTTCCAAAATACCATTTTTTAACAAACCATGATAGGTCACCATTTGACCCACTCCATGACATGGCCTGAAGTGAATTCCATATATCCCTAGGATACAAAAAGTGCTCAAGTATATCTAATAAATTATGTTAACAATTTTATATAATTAATGAAATAAAAAAACAACTCATAAAACAAACAATCCCAAAATTGAACATCCACCACCATTCAGGGTATAATAAAATATTCAGATTTCATGTTTAAAACCATGAACATAATCTTCAAAGAAATATACCAGAAGAGAAAATTAAACTTCATCTCAGACCTCATATAGCAAGAGTATTGATTTCCATGATCCACAACACAAATATCCACAGGTAGATAGCTATATGAAATTAAACTCCAAACACAACATACCATGCCAATACCCGGAATATAGATATAACAAGATCTATATACCGACAAGGGTATATATTGGGTGTGATCCAATTTTTAGGGGGATTCTACCAAAAAATAATTCAATTCTCTAAAAATTAAAATAAAAATTAACTTTTATTTTTTTACAAATTAAAGGATTTCTAGTTAAATTATAAAATAAAAAATTATAAGAAACACTTCATGAATGGAGGGAAACATTAAATATAAACACTCATGACTTTTATGTAACCAATATTAATGACAGTATGTTGATTGTAAGGTAAGCATCGCCAACGGGGACTAATCATTTGGGAGGCCATATATGTACTAGCTAGAAATGGGACATTAGAACCTCGAGTCTTGAGGAATCGTGGCTTAAAAACGATTACCATATTCTTTATCATTCATGTGCCTCTAGTAAGGACATTCCCAATTCCTAGTGGTATCCTATCATCATTAAATTTCAGTTAAAATTGTTATCATCAATCTTACTAAGTGAAACTAGGCATAATCACCTTCAGAATCACTAACACAATAGTCCTACTCCTCCCAATTAACTACTCGTGTAACCCTTTTGTGCTCATAACAGTTCCTCAGTTCCATTACTAAAAACCACATTTTCATAAACAAGCCAAAAAATAAATTAACCACACCAAATACCACCACCTGATCACCCATGATCCATTATAATACTACACATTTACCAAAAAAAATTCAATCATGTTTCAGACCTCTTATATATTTTATATAATACATTAAAATGTTTATAAACCCATTCAATGATGCACAAAATGACTGTTCACCCAAAACCATGACTCCACAACATATTTTAAAAATAAATACATGCATAAACCATGTTAGTTCTTGATTTTCACCTCTTAGACCTTTTATATATAAATTTTTACACTTTAGAAAATATTTACAAGAAGCCCAACAAGATACAGAACCAAAATACACCCACATTATATGGAAAATCCATTTGAAAAAACTCAAGTAATAACACAATTTTTTTATCTAATCTCACAGCCAAACCCCATTTTAACCAACCCAAAAAATCCAACTTTATTTTAAAGTAGTTATTTTTAATATATGAACAACTAAATGTTCATACCAAGAATTTCCCAATAAATATAACATACCAATACAACTAAAAACATGATATTCACCACTTGAAAAACATAATAAATCTGTTGAATAATTTATAAACCATTAGAAAGGTTCACAGTAAGGGTTTACTCAAGGATTTCAACCAAATTAATTGAGGAAAACCAATTTAAACCAATATTCCTACCAAAACATATTCAATAACTACATTCACACAAAAAATAGTAATCAGAAAACAATACAAAATATTCAAACATGTATAATTAATTCATCAATTAATTTATATGCATGGAATAACCTACCTTGTTGGGAAAACCGATTGAAAATATAGTAAAACTCTAATTGATTCTCATCCACACCACTAAGAAGAAAAAACAAACCCAAAAGAATGATGATTTACCCAAAACTAAAAAATGAATCAACTAACCCATATCGAACTCCATGATAGTGAATGAAGAACCACTAGAACAAGGGATAACATTACTTAGAGGGGTTTCCACTAGAGTGGGGATGGATGAATATTGGAGGACGGATGTTGTTTGGGTCTCGATCAATGGAAAATGGCCATCCCGTGATCAGGTAGGGGGTTAGGTGGTAGTAGAGGGCAATGTAGGGGTGGAGTCACTCGCTAAGGTGGTGCTCGATTGGGGAGGGTGGTTGGTTGGAGGAGTCACAAGAGGGGATGTTGTTGGCAAAGAAGTATCACTAGTAGTTTAGGATATAAAGTAAGGGATACGTACATGGGGAGGTCACACGATAGGAGATAAGGGAGAGGTGAGGAAATATGGGAGTGGTTTGGGTAGAGTAAAACCTTAAAAAATACAAAAAAAACTAATATTTATAAAAATTATAATATTTATAGTAATAATAAACTTAAAAATTATTTTTAAAAAAAATAATAATAATAATCCTATGAATTATTATATTCCTAGAATTAATAATATGATTATTAAAAATAATAATATTATTAATATTATAACACTATTAATAATGATATAATTTCCTTAATAATAATAATAATAAAACAATAATTTATATTTTATTCCACTTTTATTTGTTTATTTTTTTAATTTTATATCATATTTAATTTAATTTATTTATAATCAACACATGTTAGGATGCACTATGACCTAGATGAATTTAAACTCTTTCTGAATGGTGTTTTTCTTGTGTGTCGAATGATGAGATTCCCAGAAAAAATCATTTTTCAATAAAAACACACAATTACAATCGGGCTTCAACCAAAACCTCGAAAAACAAACCCGATGCTATCAAAATGTATTAAAATTAAATAATTCAAATTGGTTGGGTATGAAAGCAGTAACATCACCCATTGAAATAGTAATGTTTCTTTATAAATATTAAATCAGCCAAATGAATAGTAACGTCACCAATGAGTGTATAAAAAATGTTTCATATTATAAATGAATCTATAGTGTAATTTAATAATATTGTAATTTAATAATTATATGAGAATTTATTAATTAAGTATTAGTAATTTTATAAAACAGAAATGTTTATTTAAAATTTTCTAATCAATGAAATCATTTAGAAGAAAATTTATTTTTATCAAATAGATAAATATATAAATATTTTTTTCTGGTCATTACATGATAATTTTTTTAGACAATTGGTAATATTTATTAATGTTATAAAACCAATTTTAAATTTAAAACATCTAATCTTTGTGTAAATAGTGATTTTATTAACAAATATAATTCCACATAAATAGATTTTTTTTTTTGAAAAAATGGATATCATTTTATGGATTATACAGGTTGAAAAGATGGTAGGGTAATTTTTTTTCTAATTTCTAAGAAATACTTGAAATATTTATGAATAGTAAACGAATGTAATTTATTGTATGAATACAATATAATATAAATACATTGTTCATTGGGTCGCGAATGATGAAGGAAACCAGTAGTTCAAACTCACATGATCTATTTAGTGTATTTAGTCACAATATTCAACATTGATTCTTTTCATGGGAAAAATAAGAAAATCATGAATAAAATATAGACAAATTTCCCTCGCTCCCCCACTATAAAAACAACCCCACAACACCAATTCTCCCCACAGATTCAACAATTCCAGAATTATCCATTTTCAGCCCAGAAATCATACCATGGTCCTAGAAAATGTTTATAAGCACTTGGTCTCAAAAAAAAAACGAAAACCATTCTCCATAAAGAGAATATAATGTAACAATATTCAAGTTGTAAAACCCATTCTTCAGGAGGTGCCAATTTACATTCTTTGGTGACGATGACTCTTTGTTCTTCAATTTCTATTTTAGGGCCGGTCGTGAAACCATTAATATGGTTGAACAAATTTATAACATATTTTTATATCATATTTAACCATTTTTAACAATATTATATAAATTATTCTAGATAATAAAACAATAATACTTCATTGTGAGAGAAAAATATTAAATTTAAGCAAAATTACTATAGTTAAAATTTTATGTAATGATTTAACTCCTATATGAAAAAATATTAAATAATACAAATTAAACATAATATTTACTATTAATATCATATAAATAAAGTTTTTGAGAATTATTCCCATTCCACATGAACATTCATACTCATATAGAAGTATATAGACCATGAAAACCATGTAAACAAACACTCCTAGGTGATAAAATCGTATCTTCTAACTCATCAAAAGGCTGTAAATGAATTTAAATTTTTTATAATAAACTATATAGATGACAAAGAGGTTATATATTAAAATATTAATGATTCTAATTTCATATTACAGAACCATATGGTCATGAGTAGAATACATTCATACATAAGTTACGGTTCTTCTAATCTCACATCAATTTTTGAGAGAAATTCATTATTCACCAGTATTACATGTGTATGGTTTTGATATAATATAAATTAATTTAACATATATTTAATATATTTAATTAAATTATATTAAATGTATACTTGTTTGTTTATTAATTTTTGGGCTTATGACTCTATTTACCACACACTGGAAAAGGTTTCTACTTGAACCCATGTTTCTCCATGGGCAGCCCCAATGTTGTTTTTTCAAGAAGGCATAATGGAGATTTATGCTACGTGTGAAATTCCCAAACCTGAACTAGTTGAACGTGAATAAAATCTATACATTGTCTAGGATTGATGACCTATTCAATCTATTGAATGAAGCAAGGTGGTTCTCGATGATCAACATCAGATCAATCTATCATCGTCTTTAGTTTCAGGATGACGACATACCAAAGATATACTTTATATGCCTATACGACCACTATGAGTTTCTAGAGATTCTTTTCAGCCTAAACAATGCCCAAGTAGTGTTCATATGACTCATGAACATGATCTTCCCGTGTTACCTCGATCTTTTCATGGTAGTCATCATTGATGACTTCTTGGTGTACTCAACAGGATTGGAGGATCATGTTACACACATGTGAATTGTAATAGATGCACTCTGATTGAACCACCTTTATGGTAAGCTCTCAAAGTGATTTTTTTGGATTAGAGAGGACCATTTTCTAAGACATGTTATCTTGTAATCTGGAGTTGGTGTGGATATGCTAATGATAGATGTAGTTCTTTCATTGGAGCCACCCGGTAGCATGATTGATTTGTGGAGTTTTATGAGGTTGGGTGTGTCCTATCGGAGGTTTGTACCCAAATTTTCCATGTAAAAGCACCACTTTCTTCATTTAAAAGGAAGATAAAACCCATTGTGTGTATTAAGAGGCACTAACATAGTATCTAGGATATGTGGTGAAGACTGAAGAGTGCTCCCATATTGAGACTACCTAAAGAGGTTGTTGGGTATATAGTCTAATGTGATGCATCATGGATCATATTGTGTTGTTTATTGATGTTGGTGTGAGCAGTGATCAACAACATCTCAAGGTAGATAAGGAAGTATGCTAAAAATTATGCGACCCATGACATGAAGTTAGAAATAATATTCGTTGGATTTAATGTGGCGACACTACATGTTGGGTTAACGGTTTACCATTTACTCTGACCACATGAGTTTCATCTATATATTCTAATATATGGAATAAATATTTAGAGAGTAGTGATGGTTGGAGTTACCTCACGGCTATGACATTTGAGAGAGTCTATACTCCTTTTAAGGGGAACGTGGTGGCATATGCACTCTGCAGGAGGTCTGGTTTGCAGCTGCATAGTGAGGGGATGGTTTATCTAGCTGCGATGAAAATATCATTAATGCAATGTGATGGAGGATATTTCCACTAGCCTATTATTTTCACTTCCCCACTTTTATAGTGAGTTACGGAGGCACAATTTGTACATGTTGACTGCAAGGCCCATATGTGATTAGATATCCTCATGACATGCTCCTGATAGATTTCTGATAGGTGGGTATAATTACATATTTTTAAGAGGATCCACTATAGTACCAATGAAGTTTTCAGAGGACATTTTGAGGGAGTTACATAAATACCCTTTGGTGGTTCATCCTAGCATGGAATAGATGTAACCAGATCTCTACTGTAACACCCCAAGATTTCATAGTGTTTTATTTCTTCAAAATAATTAAATAACATGCACTACATGCAACACCGAGTTTAAGCGCACCATGCTTCCATAGTACGCTTTTCTTTGAATAATACAGTTGCGTGTGTTGTACGCAACTTCAAGTTCTAACACACACCACAACCAATCAAACCAGCCGTTATGAATAGTGATACCTACTTTTTGAAATTTTATAAATTTTATCTTTCTAAATGGACTTCATTTTTGGATTCGTAATATCAAAATTAGCTTAGGGTAAAATTTTTGTACTTTTAAGATAACTTACATATTTTGATAAATAGTGAAAATTACTAAATTTTAATTAAAAACAACTTGTTTTTAATCGAAATAATTTATATTGATAAATTATGAATTTGATTATATTTAGAATATATTTTTACCATTTAATAAAATTTTGGTCATTTTACATAATTTCACAATTAAACCAGACATAATCAAGTGTTAATCTTTTGATAGTTATTATCCCTAAAAAATGCGCTATTTGTTTTGACGACGGGAATTATTTTTTAAATTAATTAATGCAACTGATATATTTTTAAATTTTTAAAATAGGAATACTTTTTTAATTCATAATATAAAATATATCTTAGGCCGAATTTTTGGTATATTTCTGGAAACTTTCATTTTTTGATGAATAGTGAAACCACTAAGTGGTTGTTAAAAAAACTGAATTTTTTATAAAACATAATTTTACCACATCTGTGAGTGGAATTTCGAAAATCCAAGACAGACAGTTAATATCAATGAGTAAAATGTGGTTCACTGAGATGAAAATAATTTTTGGTGAATAGTAATTTTTTTCTTTTATTTACCCTGGTTAAAAGTAAATAGGGTAATTAAGGGTAAAATGATATTAATATTACCCTAACACATGTCCTAATTCTATTGGACAAGTTTATCTCGAACAAAAACAACCTTAGGAATAAAATATTATCATTTAGGTCCACCTGGATTAGATTAGAACATTTATTATTATTTAACTCAAAAAAGAGTTAAAAGAGTTAAAATCAAAGTGTATTTACCAAAACATTTTAAATATGGGGTTATACATAATATAAATTTTATTGTAAATATTAATTATAATTAAAAACTTATTTCCTACATAATGATATTTTATTTATAATTTTTAGACATTAAATAATTTAATTTATTTATGAAACAATGATGATGCAGTAATTACCTAATTAATGAAAAATTAGAATAATTGATATTATAAATACCCAAATAAATATAATTTGAGACTTTTTATGAATAAAACTAATTTTATAGGTTAATATGACATGTTTTTATTGAATAATGTAACTTTTTTCTATGTAATCAGTGTTTTATGATATTCACAAAAATCAATTGTTGAATAGTGTCAAAATTGACATAAAAGTATTTTTAAGAAAAATATTATATTATTAATTTATATTAAATTCCTAAAAATCTAAGGCTCGGCCAAGAGAATTATATAATGATAGGTGTTTCATTAATGGACCAATTGGGGGTCTCTTGGATGTATATAGTGTGTTTATTAACTATATAATATAAAAATAAAAAGTGACATGGTAAGTGTCAAACTAATTAACTAAGAGTTAAAACATAATGATAAGGTTAATATAATGACCCAAACCTGTATAAATTATATTTGATGAATGGTTTTCGACCTATCCCCACCTTAACCTTTAAATAATCTACTTTTTAGCCATTATAAATCGAATATGAATTTATTATAAAATAATATTTCTAGCTTTTCCAAAGGTGCCTCTCACCCCTCTTATAAAAGGGAACTCCTACTTCTCATTACTTCACACCTTCAAATCCTTTTAGATTGGCTAAACTCTACCCAAATACTCTCCCAACTTATCTCAATACAACCTAGAGGCCTTATTTTGATCAGAAATCCAACATAAGTGTACCTTTTGATCAAATTAAAAGGAAGAACCCGAAAAATAGGTAATGTTTTCACCACCTTTTTTCAAATTCATTTTTTCTTCAACTTCTTCTTTATTTGTTATTATCATTCAAAAAAAATTAATCCAGTATCTACTATATACTGTAATATTATTATATATATGGTACAACCATATTCAGTATTCTATCCATCCTTTGAATGACATGTCACCATACGTGCGTACGTACGGCTTATTGTCTCCACGTCGTGGTGTAATTGTTATACAATATATTATTATTATTTTGATGGGTATAATAATGATGTGAAATTTATGTAAATAATAAATATAACATGATAATGATTATTTATATAAGATATACCATCTAATTATATATTATTTTAATATCAAAAAAATGATATTGTCGCTCGTGTTTACGTACGGACTACCGTCTCCACGAACGCGATTAGATTTATTCTCCATCGTATCCATTAAAATATAATTATCATTTGATGATTTAAAAATAATGTTTAAGGACTTGATATCATTATGGATATTAATAAGAGACATTCTATCCATGAAAAACATTTCTTACGTAACAAAACATATCAAAGAAAACGAGTAAGTTAACACCCAAAACAGCGATAATACTAATATATTATTAACAAAGAAATGTTAAAGTATCATATATGATATCATATTAATATATATAATTCATGTATAATTTATTAACAATTATTTCACCATTATACAAGAGGTTAACCTACCCTCAACCAAGTAAAAGTACAAGGTGAGAGTTTATTTCGCAATCTCTTCATTATCTGAGGTTGTTTATACATAATTATCTACTGGGACCTCTTTATCATCCACAGCCATGTTTCTTGAAAGTGTATTTCAAAAAATTTCTACTATTTTACATAATATGTGTTAAATTAATTTATACCCTTTTTCGAAATTTTATAAGAAGTTTATAAAGGAATCATTCTGTGGTTTTCAAAACATGGTGCTTTTTAACCTTTTCGACAGAATTAAGGTAAGAATGTTTTTTTAACTTATACGGCGGGTGCATCTATTTTTCGCTGTTATAAAATCATCAAAGCTTCTCTTACAAGAATATAATAATATTTTCAATGAGAATTTTTTATATTATAAATATATGACACTTAAATGATTTCAAAATAGAAAGAGATATTTCTCTAGAAAGAGTTTTGATTTCATATATGTCAACAACCTTTGATGGATTTTAATCTTATTTGAAGATGATTTAATATGATACAAAAATTCCATATTTTATTGATGGTTTTGTGATATGTTTGACTGTGGATGTGCTATTTTTATAACATTCATGGTTTATGGATTAAGTATTTACATTTTGTATGCTAGTTTTAATACGAATGTTTGTGTTATGTTTAAACCTTTTCATATGGGAATGCATTGGAATTAATATGTGATGGGTGGAGCCCGCTATAGCTCCTAGATGCATCAGTAGGTCTAATGAGACAAACTAGTGTCTTGGCGCAAGGCCTTGAAAAAATATTATTTGTAGTCTTGGCACGAGGCCTTGGCTATGTGGTTATGATAGTCTGGCATTATGCATTCCATAATTATGAATGTGGTTATTGATATTGCATGTGATTATTCGATTAGTAGAATATCCATGGGAGTAAGTAAATGGAATTATTTCATTTTATTTTTTCCATACTATGTTTATGTTCAAGTTTAAAAGGATTTTTTTTAGTTATACATTTCCTGAAATGTTTATTCTTATTTATGAAAGTTTCGGCTATATTGTTATCATTACTGGGCATTTGAGCTCACCCCTTTCAATGTTTTATTTTTCCCAGGATGTGAAGAAGTTATTTATGAATGACCTATATCGATAGTATGTGGGGATATGAGTGTGGAATATGAATAAATGATGTTGTTGTAGTTTTCATTTTTATGATGTAATATAAGACTTATGAATATATCTAGTGTTTCCAAGGCTAATAAACCAATCGATATTTCAAGATTTGATCTTTCATGTGATCATTCCAATGTTATGTTATAATGCACCGACTCTGGGAAACTGGGGTCGATGTGTTACAATTGGTATCATAGGATGTTTAGTACAAACCTTGGAAGCTAGATTTAGATAAACTTCGATTAGAGCACATAGACCTAAAATGGACTTTGACGATTAGTATAGAAGAACTTTGTAGAATTTTGGTATTGTAGAGATTTTGTGAGTTTTCCGTGCAATACAACCTGTCTAGATACGAGTAGGTAGAGGCGGCTCTGGCACATATGTAATTAGGGGTAAAACCCGAAAACACCGCTTTGAGCTGGACTCAAACGGGAACTAGTGCACGACAACGAGCCTTTCTGCACTCTTGGTTACGACACTCCCTGGGGATATGCTTAGGATAATTCTCATTTTCTTTACAAACCATTATGAAGGGTTTATGAGTATATACTTCTCAATGGAGACATTTTAAGGATTATGGATTATATCCATAAACTATTTAATTTATGTTATGTGTATTAAAAGTTTGGTATTAGGTATTGTTATTCATAAGCTAATATAGTGTATGCCATTGTTTAGAATTGGCGCCCAGTAAAAGGAATGAGAACTCCATCAATTCACATGATCCAAAGAGAAAGAAGGATCATATCTTTCATGTTTTTAATCCATGATTTATAAGAGAAATAGTCTCCCATGTATTATCATCATATGAATAAATAATATCATGTGTTGATAAGATAATAATGAGTTTACTGAGTCCTATGTATTTGAAGGGAAGCAAGAGAAGAAAAACATGGAAGAGAGAAATATTGGTAAATGGAAGAGGGAAAAGAATAATTTTCCCGTAGGTGATAACTATGGGAAGAAACACCCAGGACCTTGCCAGAAAGGAATGAGAGTTTTTTATAAGTGTGGAGGAAAAGGGCACAATGTACGTGACTGCAAGGGTATGAAAATGGTTTCAAATGTACAATGCTTCATTTTCAAGGATTTTGGACACTACGTGATCCTATGTCCCAGACATCAGACTATGCTGCAAATGATTCTATTGGATAATAATAAAGTTATGATACTATGACAGATGAAGAGGAATGATTAGAGTTCTTATGTTGATTATGTCATTTGAGTGTTGTATCAGCAATGTACTTGTTATAATAATTATGGAGTATATAAGGATTGTACTGAAGTACTATTTCATTAAGGACTTGAGATTGTGTGGAACAAAGAAAAAAGACTCAATAACAGGTTAAATTTTTGGAAAATATATGGTTGAGAGAAAGATAAACCATAATATGGTTCTGATACCGATGTAGTGATTTTAGAATAATACATAATTGATTTGGATAAATTATATTGGATATTCTTGACTACCTTGAAACTGATTAATGATTTGTATATTACATCATTGTTGGAGTTTACAAAATTTTTGGATTAAAGGAGTATATCTATTATTCTTTAATAAATAAGGGATCATGAATGTAATCAATAAGGTTTTATGGTAATTCAGGATGTTGCAGTGTTTTAAAAGAATACATGATGATGGTGTTAACATGTTATTATGATGAAAAAATGATCTTCATTGTGTTTCCTTCCTTATAAATTTTGGACTAAAGTATTTTGGATAGTTCTAGTTTGGATTATTCTGGATTTCCATAAAAGGACAACCTGGAGGTCGGGCGGCAACCCATCGCGTCCGACAAGGCCGCGAGACATGAACCCACAAACGAAGGGCGACATGGGTGTATCACCTACCACTGACCCACGTGATGTCCTGGATTGAATAATTTCAATTTTAATGGTTCTTCTAGATAAATTATAAATTCATTTTTTTTCATCCTATATGAATAGGATAAATAGAATATTATTTTTATGTTCTATTATCTTTTAGAGTGAAAGATGAATTTGTCGGAGAACTTAGTTAAAGGATAATACTCTACTTGTCAAGTATATATTTTTCTTCTTATCTTATTCAATTAAGAAATTAATTCTTATACTTTAGTGAAGGGATCTTAAAACAAAAAAATGTGTTATCGTAATACCATATGTTTTGTTGAACTGATGGTATTTTAAATCATCATAGAATGATGAATTTAAGGCCCTAAATTTTACACTTGTTTGTGATTGATGACCTCAATCGCTACCTATACATATTTACGTTTTTCCTCCAATTATATGTCTCTAATATCCACCAATGTTCTCCGAATAGATATCATAATTTGGTGATGACCCTTTCATTTCTCTTTTACTCTTATTAAGATTAAATTTTATTGACCCAATTTCTGATGTGGGTTTTCCCACAAAGATATTTTCTATATTCAACCTTTTATTTTTGAAGAACAATTTCAAATTTCGAGGACACAATTTATTGAAGGAGGGAAAATGTAACACCCCAATATTTCATAGTGTGTTATTTCTTCAAAATAATTCAATAACATGCACTACACGCAACACCGAGTTCAAGCGCACCATGACATACCAAAAAATCCATTAAAAAAACGTTATGAATATTATTAACTATATTTTAAACTTTATATAATCCTTATAATTTTAGAATCCATATTATGAGTTTCTTAGACATAGTGTAAGAACAAATTCATTTTAATTATTACACTTTTACCAACTTTTAATAGTGAACCCTTTTTAAATACAATATTTTAAAATTTTCTTCAATTTGAGTAAATAAATTTACTATTTAGAGTGGGGACATCAAAAATTTACAATGAAACATCCCATGCTTCCATAGTATGCTTTTGTTTGAATAATACAGTAGCGTGTGTTGTACGCAACTTCAAGTTCTAACACACACCACAATCAATCAAACTAGCCGTTATGAATAGTAATACCTACTTTTTGAAATTTAATAAATTTTATCTTTCTAGATGGACTTCATTTTTGGATTCGTAATATCCAAATTAGCTTAGGGTAAATTTTTTGTACTTTTAGGATAACTGTCATATTTTGATAAATAGTGAAAATTGCTAAATTTTAATTAAAAACAACTTGTTTTTAATAGAAATAATTTATATTGATAAATTATGAATTTGAGTATATTTAGAATATATTTTTACCATTTAATACAATTTTGGTCATTGTACATAATTTCACAATTAAACCAGACATAAACAATTGTTAATCTTTTGATAGTTATTATCTCTAAAAAACGCGCTATTTGTTTTGACGACGGGAATTAATTTTTAAATTAATTAATGCAACTGATATATTTTTAATTTGGTAAAATAGGAATACTTTTTTAATTCATAATATCAAATATATCTTAGGCCTAATTTTTGGTATTTTTCTGGAAACTTTCATTTTTTGATGAATAGTGAAACCACTAAGTGGTAGTTAAAAAACTGAATTTTTCATAAAACTAAATTTTACCACTTCTGTGAGTGGAATTTTGAAAATCTGAGACACACATTTAATATCAAGGAGTAAAATGTGGTTCAATGAGATGAAAATAATTTTTGGTGAATATTAAATTTTTACTTTTATTTACCACGGTTAAAAGTAAATAGGGTAATTAAGGGTAAAAATGATATTATTATTACCCGAACACATGTACTAATTCTATTGGACAAGTTTATATCGACCAAAAAAAACCTTAGCATTAAAATATTATCATTTAGGTCCACTTGGATTAGATTAGGACATATATTTTTATTTAATTCAAAGAAGAGTTAAAAGAGTTAAAATCATAGTTTATTTACCAAAACATTTTTAATATATGGTTATACATAATATAAATTCAATTGTAAATCTTCATTATAAATTTATAAATTTTTCCTACATAATTATATTTTATTTATATTTTTTAGACATTAAATAATTTAATTTATTTATGACACAATGATGATTCGGTAATTACAAAATTAATGAAAAATTAGAATAATTGATATTATAAATACCCAAATAAATATAATTTGACACTTTTTATGAATTAAACTAATTTTTAAGGTTAATATGTTATGTTAGGATTGAATTAAGTAACTTTTTTCGAAGTAATCATTCTGTTATGAGTTTCACAAAAATAAATCATTGAATAGTGTCAAAATTGACATAAAAGAGTTTTTAAAACAAATATTATATTATTAATTGATATTAAATTCCTAAAAATATAAAGTTAGGCCAAGAGACTTATATCATGATATTTGTATCATTAGTGGACCAATTGGGGGTCTCTTGGATGTATATAGTATGTTTATTAACTATATAATATAAAGATACAAAGTAACATGATAAGTGTCAAACTAATTAACTAAGAGTTAAAATTAAAGATAAGGTTAATATAATAAACCAAACCTGTCTAAATTCTATTGGTTGAATTTTTTTCGAACTATCCCCACATTAGCCTGTTAATAATCCACGTTTAAGCCATTATAAACCGAATATGAATTTATTATAAAATAGTATTTCTAGCTTTTCTGAAGGTGCCTCTCACCCCTCTTATAAAAGGGAACTCCTCCTTCTCATTACATCACACCATCAAAGATTTTTGGTTCGGCCAACATCTGCCCAAATACTCTCTCAACTTCCCTCAATACACCCTAGATGCCTTATTTTGATCATAAAGCCAACCTAAGGAGCCCTTTTTGATCAAATCAAAAGGAAGAACCCGAAGAAGAGATAATGTTTTCACCACCCCTTTTCAAATTCATTTCTTATTCTACTTCTTCTTTATTTGTTATTATCATTATAAAATAATGAATAATGTATCTCTTATATACTGTAATATTATTATAAATATGGTACAACCATATTCAGTATTCTATCCATCCTTTGAATGACATGTCACCATAAGTGCGTACATACGACTTACCGTCTCCACGTCGTGGTGTAATTGTTATTCAATATATTATTATTATTTGGATGGGAATAATATTGATGTGTAATTAATTTAAATAATAAATATAACATGCTGATGATCCTGTATATAATATATACCTTCCAAATAAATATTATTTTAATATCAAAAGAATGATATTGTCGCTCGTGCGTACGTACGGACTACCGTCTCCACGAACACGATGAGATTCATTCTCCATCGTATCCATTCAAGTATAATTATCATTTGATGATTTTAAAATAATTTTAAAAGACATGATATCATTCTGTATATGAATAAGATACATCCTATCCATGTCAAACATGGATTACGTAACAAAACATATCAAAGAAAATGAGTAAGTTAACACCCGAAATGACGATAATACTAAGATATTATTAACAAAGCAATGTTATAAGATCGTATATGATATCATATTAACATATATGATTCTTGTATTATTTAATAACAATAATTTCACCATTATATAGGATGTTAACCTACCCTCAACCAAGGAAAAGTAAATAGTAAGGGTTTATTTCGCAATCTCTTCATTATTCAAGGTTGTTTATTCGTAATTATCTAATGGGACCTCTTTATCATACACATCCATGTTTATTGATAGTGTATTTAAAAACATTCATACTATTTTACATAATATGGGTTAAAGTCATTTATACCCTTGTTTTACTTTTTATAAGAAGTTTATAAAGGAATCTTTCCGCTGTTTTCAAAACAAGGTTCTTTTTAACCTTTTCGACAGAATTAAGGTAAGAATGTTTTTTTATCTTATTCGGAGGGTGCGGCTATTTTTCGCTGTTATATAATCATCTAATCTTCCCTTACAAGATTATAAGAATATATTCAATGAAAATGTTTTATTTTATAAATATATGACTCTTAAATGATTTTAAAATAGAAAGAGATATTTCTCTAAAAAGAGTTTTGATTTCATCTATGTCAACATCCTTTGATGGATTTTAAGCTTATTTGAAGTTGATTTATTATGATACAAAACTTACATATTCTATTGATGGTTTTATGATATGTTTGACTGTGGATGTGCTATTTTTATACCATTCAAGGTTTATGGATGAAGTATTGACATTTCGTATGCTAGTTTTAATACGAATGTTTGTGTTATGTTTAAACCATTTCATATGGGAATGCATTAGACTTAATATGTGATGGGTGGGGCCCGCTATAGCTCTTCGATGCATCAGTAGGTCTAATGAGACAAACTAGTGACATGGCACAAGGCCTTGAAAAAATCATATTTGATTTATTGGCACGAGGCCTTGGCTATGTGGTTATGATAGTATGGAATTATGAATTCCATCATTATGAAAGTGGTTATTGATATTGCATGTGATTATTTGATTAGTATAATATCCATGTGAATAAGTTAATGGCATAATTTCATTTTATTTTTTCCATACTATGTTTAAGTTCAAGTTTAAAAGTCTTTTGTTTTAGTTATACATTGCCTTAAATATTTATTCTTATTTATGAAAGTTTTTGCTATATTGATATCCTTACTGGGCATTTGAGATCACCCCTTTCAATGTTTTATTTTTCCCAGTATGTAAAGAAATTATTTATGAATGACCTGCATGGATAGTATGTGGGGATATGAGTGTGGACTATGAAGAAAAGATGTTGTTGTAGTTTTCATTTTTATGATGTAATGTAAGACTTATGAATATATCTACTGTTTCAAAATCTACTAAACCAATCTGTCTTTCGAGATGTGATCTTTCTTGTGATCATTCGAGTGTTATATAATAATTCACCGACTCTGGGTAACTGGGGCCGGGGCGTTACATCCACTCTCAGTACTAGTTTCCAGGGATGAAGAAATTGGTGGCCGAGTTCGTTTATGGATGCCTCACTTTTCCGCAACTGAAGGAAGAGAATCAGATTTGAGCCTACATGGCATATCCACTTGAGGTACCATAGTGTAAATTTGATAGTATCATCATGGGCATCGATATGGGGTTACCATGAACATATAGAGGAAAATATCCTATTTGGGTTATCGTTGTATGACTCACCAAGTCAGCTCACTTCCTACAGATCCGAGAACTATGATCGGAAGAGTTTTTGGGATGCCTCAAAATCCAAAGGATAGAGTGACTTCCTAGTATTCCTTCATTAATTTTATCATATTGTGATGCACTCTTTACATGACAGTTGAGAAAGGGGTTTCTTGTGGCATTCGAGACTCATCTGCACTTGATCACAAATTTTCTCCCCCATATGGATAATCAAACAGAGCAGCCAATATAGAACGTAAAGAAAATGATTCGTACTAGTGTCCTAGATTTTTGAAATATATTAGAAGACAGCATACGAATGGTAATGTGTTCGTTATAAAATAACTACCACTCCACCATTGGCATGGAACTATTTGAGGCCTTGTACGGGTGGCCATGCAGATAACCTATATGTTGGACATACCCAGGGGGTCCACACTCAAAGGTCTAATGATGGTACAAGAAACCACTGATATGGTTAAGATCATCCAGTAGTTGATGAGGAATCAAAAAAGAATTAAGTTTTTTTTACACATACAAGAGACGAAGAGCATTGGAGTTTGATGAGGGAGACCATGTTTTCCTTCGGGTGTCTCCCAAATAAGGATTGCAGAGATTTGGACTGGGGGAAAAGCTATCTCCCAGATCCATCAGACCATTATAGATACTCCACTCTGTTGGTGTGGTGGTGTACCACCATGCTATACCCCCATAGATTCAATGGTTGCACGATGTTTTTCACGTGTAGTGGCATAGGAGTTACGTGCATTATCCATCGTGCATCATTGACGGGGGCGAGCTAGAAATTGACTATGGTGAAATGTCTGCAGAGTTCCTAGTTGAGATAGAGGATCATAATGATCGAGTCCTTTGTGGATGGTCAATTCCTCTGGTACACGTTTTGGGGTAGCTTGAGAACCTTCAATAGGGCACATTGGAGCAGGATGCTCAGATTCGTGCTCATTATCCCAACTTGTTTGATTAGCCCTTATTTTTTCATTTAAGGTCATAATGACCTATGTTGGGGAGAATTTAATGTCTTGGAATATCCCTGTATTTTTTACATTTATAAAATAATTTCAATTCCACATGTTTTGATGACATCTGATTCCGAGGCCCGAAGTCTTCATAATGTAATTTTGAACATATTATAATGTAGGATCTGTAAACATTCAAGATATTTTTTCTAACATTTGAACATGGTATAAGATAAAAAATCTGATTGAACTATTGAACACAGAACACTAAGATACACCTAAAAATGAAAAAACATTGACATGAAATGGATTAAAGGAATAGTCAATATTTGGGCATTTTAGAGAAATAATAAAATAACATTTAAATGTTATTTTATTTTTCATTCGCACGATTGAAAGGTGGGGAGCGACGAACTAGTGTGGTGATGAGGTGACGATGAGGTGAAATTATGGAATCCCCTCAATTGATCATTGTGATTGCATAAATACTGTACTATTTCATAAATTAAATAGCATAACGACGCAACATCGCAGCATAACAGAAATGATGCGACTTGATTATTTTTGTTAAAAGAACATGTTGGAGAATGTCGAATTAAATGGTGGGAAAATTTCAGATGAACCTCTAGTGATATTTCTCTCCAAAAAATAATAATGAAATATTAAAGAACATCATTGAATTCTTCGTACATAAAATTATGAATCTGGAATGAAACGAATGATGTCGACTCCTTGAACACTCACAATTGTGAATACTTCGACATCCGACATCCAATAGAGGTAGAGAGGATTGATCTATTTAATGTTTCCCATTTTAATTTTAAATGATGAACGTCGATTAACCCAAGAACATGTTAATCTGTGCACTATCCATTATTTTGGGATGTTGAGTTTTTTTTGGATTTTCCCTACCCAATATTATATTATCTCTTATGTTGGTTGAATTAAAAATATTCAAACCTCCTTGTATTTTTAAACATTTAACGTGGAGGGAGTGGGCCAATATGAAGAAGTCTCGAGCCCCTCTTCATGTGCATTATTCATGGATGATTTCTCAAAAATGGATGAAAGTATATATAGAGGACATTGATATATGTTGGAATCCTAATGATTTTCTAGATGTAGACTAATCGAGAAATGGACCACTGAAGCAACTCTTGTGGCTCGTAGATGGAGCTACATGGGCCCTGGCAGTTGCTGCGGGTGGAGGCTGGCGGCACGCCCATTGGCACGCCGCATTTGGACCACCTGGGTGAATGGTGAAGGACGCGGTCACAAGAATATAGTTATAGAGATCTACATTTCCATGATGGGGCCACATTGAACCAGTCATTCCATGAACATGGTCTGTAGATGAGGTTAAGGATGTGGTCGAACGCCCTCTTCGGAGGCCGCATGGGGCGATCCATGATCGCTTAAATGTGGATGAGAGGAAGATGCAAAATCGTGGGGTAGTAGAGGGGCCATATGTGAATCCCAGTTGTGTCCCAACTATGCCAAATGCCAGTACTCTTCTGAGAGACCGGTCGTACCCACTCTAATTGGCCGGACCCTAGCTATCGAACCAGACCGGGGATATTGGGTTGGACATATACTATCGGTCCGGACCAGTTCAATCGTGCCATGACGAAGTCGTGCTATTAGGCTAGAACTCTTCTACTCGGCTAAACCCATCCTACTAGGCCAGGTCGGGTCAGAATGGACTTAGACCGAAATGGCCCCTGTTTCACTAAAATTCATGTATCTTTGAAACCAGGCATACGATTGACGCATCATTAGAGGTGGTAATACACTAGAAAAAATGTGTTACACCTATGATTCTCTACATGGATTGCGGAGGATAATGTCATATGAAAATGAGATACTTGACTCGACTCCAACCTGTAACTTTTTACAAAAATGACTATATCATACAGTTCGGGCGTCCATTCAACGCGACAACTATTGCATTGGGACAATTACGATGATATGGTCCTTTGGGGTTACCCTATGTGCGAATTCATGGTGGTTTAAGTATGATCAATGTCGTGTGAAGAATATTCACCCAGAATCAATCATGGTAAATGCTGGAAACTAGTGGTTGGTTGTGACTTGATGAATGAATAGTTATTCTATGTGGGTTAGCACCTAGTGATCCAATGTGGGTCCACACATAGAGATCCTATTTGGGTCAGCACCTAATGATCCTATGGGGGTCATCACATATAGATTCTATATAGGTAATCACCTAGAAACCATTTTTGGATCAATAATAAAGACTTTTGATAGAAGCAGATGATCGTGCCTTACAACTAATCATTTTTACTTATGTTCATTAGTTATACGTGGTTTGACATGATTTATTTACTTTCTTCTTTGTGTTTGAAATATTTCAGGGTGGTATTACCTCGATGGTAATTTCTTTTTTGGTGTTTTCCTAGATTGATTAATGGGAGATCAGTAGGGGTCTTGTGGACCCAAACTAAGTATTGTTATACTCACCCATACACGGGCCTCGCCCGAAAATATTGTGTCTTGTGCACATGATGAACAACATTGATTGGGGATTTGGGGGCTATGAATAGATGTTTCTCATAGTTATATCGATATAAATTGTGTGCTGTAGTGAAATGTTATGGATAGTTGTACCTACCATTCAGGTAGGATCCTTGGCGGGTGACATCTGGAGATTGTACTTATTTTGATGTACTTTTCTTTACAATTGACCTTTTATTATAGCCCCATTACATTCAGTTTACACAGATTACTCTAAGAGGTGTTATATTGTGGTGACTTTTTTACTTTTCTTTCCATTGTGGAGATATTTGTCCATATTTTCATGTCTCTATGGGTATGGGTTTAATGAAAGGCATTCCTTTTTTGGGAGATTCCGTTCTGGTGCCAGTCACCAGCACCTTTCCTATGGAGGGAAGATTTTGGGTAATCTGGACAACGAACCTGGGAGATGGGTCGTGACAATGTTTTTATTTCAAAAGTACTAGCAGATCAAGTGAACCATGATATTCCATCACATTAGTTATTAGTTATTGTAGAAAAATCATTTTTATTTAATGTTTTATAATATTCTTAAAACATCATGTGGTAAGATAATATTTTATTCAGAAGGAATTCATACAAAGTTAATATTAAAATTACCTTATATTGTAAATCATAAAACACTTTTCAAGGATGATAATTCAATGATTTAAAAGGAAATTCATGAAATTGTCATAAAATTGATCCCTATATACCACAAATTATCACATTACTATCACATTTCAAGACAACAAATACCATCATAATATATTTTCATGAATAATGTTAATAACAAGAATTACCCAAAAAATTAATTGAAAAGATGCTTGTTTCATTATTCCAATTTATATTGGATATATTCTGTAAATCAAAAAACTGCATACATTTACTCAGTGATGACATAGACCAAGTTGACAGTAATTAGTTTCCAGGTAAACTATATCGTCCAATATACATATTTAGATCGAACATATCTTAATCCAAAATATCATTATTTCAATGCCAGGCATTTGTTAAAGGTTAAATTTCATTATTCAATATATCACCTTTTCATGATATCATTTTTTTTCTTCATTACCATTCAATATTTACTTTTAAATATTTAATGGTATCTTATAAAGAAAATACATATATATTTTAGGAATCGTATTTCATAATATCTAAACTCCAATGTATTATTACATTATTAATCAAATATTATTTTTAAACAATTAGTCATGCTTCTTCAACTTTTGTTCTTAATACCACTTTCCATGACTATTAAATATTATCAATTTAATATTGTAAAATATCTTCAATCTAATCATTATTCATCTGTTTATTGAAAAAAATACTCGAGGATCATAACCTACCTTTCCCATGACATTTTCAGTCTCTTAATCTTTATAAGTATAACCATTACTCACATCACCTTGTTGAATATTTTTTTGAGTTCTCTACTTGGATAATTTATTCACATAATGAACTTAAATTACACATTTGAATTATTAAATTTAAACTATATTACATCATGTTTTATCCATTCACTAAAACTATAAATCCTAGTGTGAGAAAAAATTATCATATTTTGATACTATATAATCTTGAAAAATTGCATATAGGGATAAAAAATCATGGTTAGTACATCATTATTAATTGAAATTGTAGTTTAATCTTAGGTTATTCATAACCAATATATATTTAAATACATTTTATTGGGTTATGATGAATTTTTAATTTCCCAAATCGGATCACATTTGATTTTTAAACATGGTGTGTGGCAAGGCTCGTTGTCATGTTCCAGATTACCCTGAGTGAAGCTTAGAACATCTTGTTAGTGTTGTTACCCATATGTACATATGTGGAAGTGACACATCCACTAGTATTATATAGAATTGATTTTTTAGTAATAATCCATTCACTCAATCTTTTTACAAAATTCGTGGACATTTTCCAAAATTTTAACTCATCCATATAGATAACCATAAAAACATCCAAAGACATTCCATTAGAAATATACCTAGGGATTTCAATTAAATATTCACATAATATTCATAATTTTTTTACTATGTATTTCACATTATAAGAACTATAGTGACCAAAACCTATCATACTTGGGTAGCACATCATTTTACATGAATAGTCAGCTAATTACAAAAATACATTACCAAGGACTATAATTCTATAGTGTATTTGGAAAATTGGGTACAAAATCTCTTATCCTGATGAAGGATCATCAACATCTCACAGTAATATCTCCACCTTTTTAACTTCTATATAAAATTTTTGTTAATAACTCATGGAAGGAATCATAATAAAGGGGGTGATCTCAGATAATTATTAAGTGTAAACAATTGAAATTCCTATGTATAAGACGAAAAAATAATATGTAACTTGAGAAAATTATTTGAAGATAATACCCTTCTTATTAGAGATCATATTAATATTAGATGATCATAATACATGGATAATAATATAATTAATACCATAAATAATGAATGTATGACATAGGAATATGACAAGTAATTTGTGGCATGAACATTGGTTTATAACATTGTGAAAATGTATATGTAAAAATAGGATCACTCATTAAATTATGTAAATGAAATCATTCCCCCTCGTATCATCATATGGATATTAAAAAAGGTTATTGCATAAAATTATGACCATGTAATTAGGTTCCTTCATATCCTTATTGACATTAATTCAGGTCCATGAAAAAAATTACGACCATGTAAACAGGTTCACATATACGATTGTGAACAAGTACTCAGGTTCTCACATAAACTTATGGACATGCATCCAGATCTATAAAAAACTTTTTAAATAAGATATATGTTTTACTAATAACTTTGGGAGCATGAATTGAGGTTCACTCATAAACATATAGATATGAAACTAGTTCCATATACAAAATTGTGGACATGTAATCAGGTTCACGAATAAAATTTATACTTATGAGTAATCCATAATTACTTAATGCTTTTTAGAGGAATATAGATCCCACAAATAAAATTATAAATTCATTCATAAATGATATAAAATATAATAAAACATTAATCTTAATATAAAACATAAAAAGATATAGGTTTTATAAACATCAAATCATAACCCCTTAAATAAAATGACCATCATTATCATTTCATGACAACATAACCTATGAAAATGTTAGGATTCATAATAACTTCACGAAATTATATAAAATGGAAAGAAGCGGGATTCAAAAGTATAAAATCAGTGGAAGTGAAACAGTATTCATAAGTATCATTCCATCAAAATATAAACCATTAATTAAATAATATGGTTGGAAACTATGAATAATTACCTAGAATTACATATAACCTATGAAAATGTTAGGATTCATAATAACTTCATGATATTATATAAAATGGAAAGAAGTGAGATTCAAAAGTATAAAATCAGTGGAAGTGAAACAGTATTCATAAGTATCATTCCATCAAAATATAAACCATTAATTAAATAATATGGATGGAAACTATGAATTATTACCTAGAATTACATTAATAACATCAAACTATATAATATTATATTAAATAATATGTATTGGTATTTTTAACCCATTTAATTGGGTAAATACCTTTTCTTCTTTGAAAAATAGTTTTTAAAAGCATAAAACCTTTTTGAAATACAATTTCATTTAAAATAATATTTAAACATTGAACTAATGATTGAAATAATTTTGAAAAAAAAGTAATTGAAAATGTGTAAAATAATCTTGAAATAATTTTTAAAACCTTTTTCCTGGAAAAATTGTAAAATATGATTTAATCAAATGAAAGCAGATAAATATATACATGTTATAAGAGGTTAACGATGATTCGTTTTTCATTGAAAAAAAATGTATGATAACTTCCATTTTCAAAATGAAAAAATATTACTTTTCTAAGTTATTGGTAAAATAAATAATCATACAAATTTATTTTAATTAATAAAATAAAATGGTATAATATTCATCGAACCCTTCATTAGAAAAATATATTTTTGATTGATGTTAGGTTAATGTCAAGATTTCATAAAAACAATATATTTACTACATTATGTATCATATTGTTGAAATATCATACCAATATATTTATAAATCATGAATAACCATATAGGTTGAATTTCCATTAATGTTTGGAGATATGGGTTCGATAATTTTTTTTCAAACAAAGAAAAAATAGAAACATTCTTAAAAAGTGATGAGATTGATTCCATAAACTCTTATCACTTGGGAACCTGGGATCATGCTCTCCATGTGGGAAAATAAATGTAAATAAAGATTAATAAAACATTAAAACATATAAATTCTTTTTATGTCTTGTAAAATGGAAGAATATTTATCTTAAAACGAATTTATGTGCCTAAAAAATAGGAGTCTCAAATAATGAAAATTGAGGGGAACAATTTTACGGATTTTGTACATTTTGAAAAATAATCCCCTTGATGTAAAAACCATAGAATGATTATGTAAATAAACATATATTTTAATATTATAATTATTTATAACATATGTGGTACGTATAAATAGAACATAAAATCAATTTTTGGCGAATAATCCATGTATCTCACAGAAAAAAAATTGAGGTGAAATTATGTTAACATCTGTCTTGAATTTCAGCATATTCATTCAAACCACATGTATAAAAAATAAAAAATTTCTAATACTTTTTTTAAAAAACCATATTATTATATCCAATACCATATATGGATGGATTATAAATTTATATCACTCTATTATTAGAAATTTCATGTTAGGGCTACAATCCGTATAATATTTTATTTGTTTTTCACATGTGTTTTAATTTGTTATATCGTTGGTTCTTAGAATTATATCATGATTTAAATAATTTAAATCATGATATAAATATCATTTAAATATATTATATTTTAATTATAATAATGTATATAATATATAAGTACGAAATAGAATACACTATTCCTGGAGATGGTAGGCCAGACATACATGTGAATGCTATTTCAACTTAATTTTCATATTGAAAGAATGAATTTAAAACAGATATATATATATATATATATAAATGTATATATTTATGAATGTACCATTATGATATCATATATATCATATATATTAAATAAAACCATCCCTAGTAAAATCCATTTAGTGTTTGAACGAATCATATTTCTTTGATTCCTTGGCAGTATTAGTTTCCTAAAAAGTAATTATCGAATTAAAACATAATGTATGAAAAAATATATATGTGTTTTAGAAAGTAGAAATTAAAAAAATTATATAATAAATATAATATATGAAAAAATTAAATATATTTTATCTTATTTTCCAAAATGAGTGGAAATAATAGAAGAAACTAATAATCGCTGTTTATAGAGGCAGTAGTTCATTGTATCCTAAACAACATGTTTTTACCCATTTGATGGATATGTGTGTATGTGTAGGTCAAACAGATAGAATAAATACATCATAATATGAAGTATAATTTAATTTTTTATATAGAATTTTATAAATAGAGTGGATGGGTTGTTATTGATGATATAAAAAGTATGTTTGGGAGAAGAGGTTACCTTTTAATAGGGTAAGTCCTATTAGTTTCAACAAAAATGATACCTCATATTGATTTTTTTCAGAGAATTAGTTTTTAGTTGTAAATAAACAATTTTAATTATAATATTTGGATGATATTGGCAAATCATAAGAGGTTTCATATTTTTGATGTAGTTGGAGAGTTGGTTTCCTTTTTATAGGGAATGAAAATGGCACAAAACTTTTAAAGACAGGTTTGGTGTACACATGGTAGCACCTAAAAAAACTCATTAAAACCCAAAAAATATCAATAATTAATAATTTATGGAATAAATATCAACATCCAATGGGTTATGAGAAATTGGTTAGGTCATTTGGTCCCCTAATATTACGGTTTAGTCCATAATTATTCTTAATTTGACATTAATTTCATTGATTAATTATAATCACTTTTACTTATAATATTTGGATAAAATAAACATGACCAAATTAGACTATAATAATTATACATATTTAAATGTTTTATTTACTTTTTCGATATTCAATTAATTTAATTAGTAGAATTATGATTAATGATACTCTCCTAGACGAGATGATAAAATATGTTTTTAAATTAGAAAAATGCTCAAAAGTTTGTAATGTCTTATATTCAATTTCAAACAAATTTTTATTATAATAAACTAAATGGTATTAATACATTTAAAAATTATGTAATATTACCTAAATAAATTAAATGTTTTATTTAACATTAATAATTATTTATTTAAAAAGGTAGTTAATAGTTAAAATGTAGTATTTTTTAATATTCATAAATAATGACATTTTTTCAGAAAAAACCCCAAAAATACACCATAAGACAATTTTCAATTTCCAAATTAAAAAGAGATGTTTATTTTATCAAATTAAATATATATATTTTTCTAGAATTATTTTTATATTTCTTACTAGAATGGCATGAAATGAAATTTATTTGAGCAATTAGAATTTTCAATCATATAAGGTTTTTATGAAAAATAATATTTTTTTATAAATATTATTTATTTATATACTACAATAGTTGAAAATGTTTTAAAATAATTTATTAAAATTCATATTAATATGATTAATATATTGGTTATAATTATCACCTTTAAATTATTTTAACAATAAAATATCTTTTTGTAAAAACATTAATTTCTTATGTAACATACGCAATGATGCGGTTTCCTGTAAGGTAAGATGATTTTATGTAATGTTAATAATATTATGAGTTGGTGTCATGTAATTTACACAAAGGTGGTTCCATATTAATGGATCAATTTTCAAAAAAAATTAACAAATTTAACAAGTAAATTCTCATAAATGAGTGAAATAAAAAATATTAATAGATTAAATTAATTCGAGAAAATAATTCACAAAGTATTTGTGCAATAAAAAAACTATCAATCATATAAATATAATTATTCCATAAAGAATTCAAAAATACATGGTGATTTACATTATTTACCTATTAATATGAATTTGTCCTTTTATATTCGTCTCAGTCATTAAAGGATCATCATTTCAGCATTAATTCAACGAAACCCACATAAAAAAATTGTTAACAAAAACCTGCTTGAAAAATAGAATGGTATGAGAGATGTTAATGCAAGATAACACATTATGTGTTTCCAAATATTATATCATGAGTTATATGTAAAAAAGATGAAGTATAAGGGAGAAAATCATTAAAATATAGATGAATATTGATAGTGAACTTGCTCATGATAATGTTAATGATCACAAATCCATAAACCAAAGAGGCCTCTAAAAGGAAATTTAACTCATCAAAAAAATCATAAAAGAATAAATATGTATTAATTAACATTTTTAGAAGTTCACAAATTTTCATGACAAGATATGCTTACTTGACATAAATTCATTTCATTACAATAGCCTCGTCAATTGGTTGTCCCTTAATGAATTTACAATTTATGTCACTCAAAAAATAAAAGTGAATTTGTTATTCCTAAAGAACTAATGGATCCTATGATCCATAGATATAATGATAAGTCATTATTTCTACTATAGTAATCATCGAATCAAAATTTTCAGTATATGTTATCTTATATGATTAAATATTCTTATGATGATATTATACATTAATCTATAAAACCACATTGAATGTTCAAAATAACTTTTCTTATATTGTTTTAAACATATGATTCTTTTAAATGATTCATATTAAAATCTAAAAAAATATATTAAATGAGCTTCCAAATTGAATATATCATTAATCACACATTTATCATAAAAAGTGTCTATATGTCACATAACAAAAATGTGTATACCTTTATATTGTATTCTCATGAAATAATGTTACAAAATGATTTTTGATAAATAATTTTTGAAAACATACATTATTCCCCACCCCATACATAATACATATATTATTCAATAAATTACATATATCTATAAATGAATTAGTCTCTATCAATTATATCATAACAAACATTTTCAATATATCATATATCATTTATGAAGTAATAAATACTACCCTATTTACATTATCCAAATCCATCATATCTCTAT
Source organism: Viscum album (assembly GCA_963277665.1). Taxonomy (NCBI): domain Eukaryota; kingdom Viridiplantae; phylum Streptophyta; class Magnoliopsida; order Santalales; family Viscaceae; genus Viscum; species Viscum album. The sequence goes on along the minus strand of OY728147.1, from coordinate 557,360,259 downwards.
ACCATCTCTGTTATCTCCCTATATGGAACATTTTCTGGGTTCTCATTCTAGTATTCATGAAATTCCAAAAAAAATCACATTTCCATTCAATAATTATTTATAGAAATCATCATGTTAAATATTTTTCATTACATCCATAACAAATTTCTTAAAAAAATTACTATATATTTCATGATTAATAATATTTTAATTTCAATACCAAAAAAAATTTATTACCCACATCATTATCAATCCAATAACTAAGAATAGTCGTATTAATCTATAGTTCCTATTTTATTTCACATGTCATTTTCAGTCTCTTCGTCATCATCAATATAACCGTTATTGATAATGCATGCTGATTTATTCTTCAGATTTCCCATATAGAAATAGATTTTAATAATTCCATTTATTTTAACCTTTATATCACTCAAAAATAACTGATATTATATGGTGACCAATATTTCTATGTTTTGCATTAAATGAACATTTCATTTTAAATTTTTCAGTTAAAAGATATGAGTCCTTATTTTCTTCAATTGAAACATCTTTCTGTCCATTTTAGACATTACCTTGACTATTTCATTCCACATTCACAACATATTGGAAAACAAATCATATTTCGTCCATGTCATCAATGACACAAAAACTCTATGAACTCTATCATTCTCCAATTTTTGAGTATGATAGTTGTTTAAGTTTAAAAAATTATTATTTTTTATGAAATATAATTAGGAATAATATAAATGTCCATAACTCTAGTATTCATCCCAATTTCATTATCATTGACAATCTTTTTGTAACTCTCAACATCAAAATGGTTCCAACTGGTTGTAGTCGACAACTACTTCCAAAATTGATGTTTTATAAAAAATAATTATAGTGGGGAATCACATAATAGAAAAAAAAAAAAAATTTTTGTAATTATAATCCTATAATTTTCTTTAATTGATGATATATTTTAATCATACTTAGTCATAACCTATATAAATATTTAATGATATTTAGTAATTCATTTAAGATTTTCAAAATCATGTCCCCTAGGATTGTCAAAATAGGTGTGTAGAAAGGCCTATTATCACAGAACTATTAATGTCTGAGAGTATATCTATACACAGTTTTGGAGATATTACACCTCGACACCTCTGTACCAAATCTACATCAACTTTTTGTTTCGAGATAGTGGATTTATTTCTAGGAAATTACTTTGTCTATCCTTTACCAGAATTTTTTGATATATTCTTATACATTAAATCGCCCTTATAATTAAACTTATTGTCATCCCTAAGGATCATGGAAATGTTTTATTATCCATTTTTTCAATGGGTGACTCATCATTTCCTTGGTATCCAACTCTAGATACAAAGACATCTAATATATAGACATTACATGTTTTTAGAAGTAAATTCATTACATTACATTAACACATTCATAATGACTTTAGTATTAAATTTCACTTTGAATCTTGTCAAAAAATATTATAATATTTGGATGATGGAAAATTATTCCCACAAAAATAAACCCATTTATTAATCTTCATAGACATATCCTATTTAATATTATTATTCATAAACATGGGAAATGAAATACATGAACTAGAGAGCTCAGTTGCTCAGTAAGTCTAAATAAATGGGATATAAAAATATGATTATATTAAAAAAAAGATAATCATAATGGTATTTGATAATGAACATATCTTATGATGTTCATAACCATCATATCATAGATCATAAACATGACTAATAATATAAACATAATATTTTTAGAAGACATGGAACATAAGATACTTAAATATAATGTTCCAGGAGTGCATAAATTTAGAATAAAACATATATTTGATTAATTATTATAATAATTGAATAGAATATGTCAAGGACACCGACCATGATATTCATAACATGTTAGGATTGAGAAAATAACCAGTGTTCCTATTTTGGGATTCATCTAACCACACATGTGCCCTCTTTTTTGAGAATTGAATGATCACCAATATAGAATCATTCTCATGATTTTACTGAACTCATGTATAACATCTTATCTCACAAATAATGTATACGTAACCAATGAATTATAGGTATATATAATCCCCACCCATATCAAATGAAAATCAATATTTATGTCTGCCTCAAAATCATAAAACATACAGTATATTGAAACCCTTGAAATGATATAGTTTTTATTAAAAAATCAACATATCTCAACCTATTTAAAAGAGATATGAGTAATAATTGCAGAAGAATAAATTATACTATGAACGATATTAGTTTCACAGGACATTCCATATGGTATAATCTGTGGAATAGAGAAATGTTTCATAAACATCATCCATAATACAATAAAACATTCAGAGAAAGTATATTAATCTTCTTCCTGGGTCATATTCCCATATACTAATAGGTAAAATAAATGATGTTTATATTATGTGGGTAATATTTTTGACCATTTAAAAAAATTATTTATTGAAATATAATATCATAATTTTAAAAACATTTCAAAATAAAAAGAATTTTAGAAATTGTATTCATTACATATAACCATGAAATCGTATATTGTAAAATTTGGAAATTATTTCTTAACCATATAAAAATTTCAATGATTTTCCATTTTTTTAATTGATCAAAAAATATAATTTAACTTTTTTTGGGAATAATTTATTTGATGATATTTTTATGTATGAAAACAAATTTATGATTGTTGAGATAGAAAAATTTGATTTCATTAAAAACTAATTCATTAATACATTAAGTATCAAAGAGTGAAAAAATAATACCATTATATTATGATATCTTGAAATAACATTGAGAAAACTTTTAATGTGAATTTATGAGATTTATATCATCTTATTTCAACATTGGGGACTAAATCATAAAAAATACTAAAAAGTGATGATGTTATAAAAAATAATCATTACCACTTCTGTAACATTGATTTATTATACCCATGATAGGGAAAAATAAATTGAAACAAAAAATATGTTGTCTTTAAATAAATTCATTTTATTGAATGTCTAATGGTATGTATACTCAAATTGTGAAATAATAAAGGGTCATAACATAACATATGTTTCAAATAAGGAAAATTGTTAAACAAATACCTTACAGATTTCTTAACTTTTAAAATTTAAACATCATGATTGTGAATCCAAAAATGTTTTTGTAGATAAAAATTACTATCTTTATAATAATAAAAAATAAAATCATGGGTTTTATATACCCAATATATATGAAATATGTGATGAATATGGATAGTTACTCTTGGAAGATTAAAATTGAACAGAAATCATTAACAGAAGTAATTAATTTCATCATACTAAAGAAGGAATCATATATAATTAATCTATGATTATTATAAACAACTAAATTCCCTTATTCATATATATCATTCCATTTATGATTTTATTATGATATTTTAATACACTTTTTTATCAATTCCTTACCCTGGTTATGTATCAAGTAATAACGGATATGTTTTTTATATATATTGTATCTTTTTTACATATTTGGTGCTCTTATTTTAATCATCATTCCATAAAATAAATAATTATAATAATGAAACAAATATAAAATATTATGTATACATATATTAATATATATCAATATCTTAATGTTTTTGGAAATAAAAATCACTACTCAAGGTGACGATATCTGTTAGTACTCATGATCACTATTTTATTATTTTATTATAATTTTAAAAGAATGAAAATTAAATTATATTTGTTATCAGTAAATAATAAATGTTATTTAATATTTAAAACAAAAATTTTTCAATCCCTTTTTTAGTACATCCAATGTAATGCATGAATTAATCACATCAGATAATGAGGCGATAGTCAGCTGTACACACAGACGACATTATCATATTCCCATTAAATGTTGTTTATGAAGTTATGTGAGAAATATAAATTATATAATAATAATTACATCATCAATAGCATACTGATATCGAATATATAAAATAAATACATCATTAACACCACCCTGGATTAGTGTTAATCGAAAACCAATTTTCCTCGGTTCACGAGGAGGTTATCCTCACTAAACATGAATGATAATTTTGTAACTCAATTGATTGAAGTGGAAATGAATGTTTTCTAATAAACATAGAATTAAAAAAATTATACATAACATCTAGATTTTTTCATATAATAATATTATTATAATATTTAATAGTATTTCATGAATAAATAAAATGAACATGCTTATTGGTGAATTTTACATCTTCAACAGGTGTATTCCTTAAGATTCAACAAAATATTTTATTTATTGGATTTATATAAATAAATATTAGTCTATGAGGGTATGGAATATTGGAAATTATTTTGATATATATTTTTCAAGAGGAATTGCACAAGAGGTGTAGCAAATTGGGGAGAGTTAATTCACTTTTGTAGTGGGTGAGGATAATAATTCATTCAAATACAAAAAATTATTCAATATAGAGAGGCCAATCATAACAAAATTGGATAAAAATATTATAATCAATGGTTTGGGGGAATGGTATATTAGATCAATAACTCTTTCAAAAGAAATAAAAATTATGTTTCAAACTTTACATTACATAACATATAAGTTTAATAATTCTATAAATTTATTTACTACGACAATTACGTTTTAATCCTTGGTAATTTAACCATGTATACTACAATAGATTGAAAATAATTATATAATTTTGAAACAAAAATTATGAATATTATACATAATTTATAAAATATAAATTCTACGTCTATTTATTATTATTATTAATGCAAGAACATGTATCATGTAAAAACATGACTTTAACCATAATCACAGTAAGTGTATTTTTTTCAATTTAATGTTCATTATGTACATTATAATATAAAAATCGGTTCATGAATGGACCATATATTAAATTAATAAAAATTTTAAAAATTACTTCGTTGTATATGAAATTTTTTTTATTTTCATATCATTTCCTAAAGTATAATTTATTATGAAATGATATTAATGTCAATGTTGACATTCATCATTTAATTTCAAAATTATGAAAATCTATAAAATAATGGAATATCAATATATTATTTTAAATCATATGAATAATTATATATTAATCTGAATATATGGAACACAATTACTCCATTAATTTCATTCACATTTAAAATTAATAATATGAATTATTTTTTTAAATTGTAAAATAAATGATTACCGTGATATTATTTTTAACCATGTAATGTAATTTTATCGTCTAAAAATATATAAATATATTAAAAATATAAAAAAATAATTTATATAACAAAAGATATGTATTAAAGAAAATATTTTTCCCTTATCCCATGTAATTATATATAATAAACGTATAATAAATTTCATTTTTTTATTTTTCAGTACGTCACATATTATATGAGTCATATTCAAAGGAAAATCAAAAGTAATTTCATTATTTTACATAATTTTATTTCAGCGATATTAATAAATTAATTTAATAAATGTATGCTAATATTTATGCAATTTTCACTGTTATCATTATAGTATATCCCCCTAGTAAATCAATTATCACCTTAATTGTTGTAATTAATTCTCAAATACATTAAATATTTATTTCAGTCAAAATATATGTTTAACTTAGTATGAATTTTAAAATTTGATAACTAAAAATATTTAATCCATTTTCCATAATTAAATAAATATAATATGTATAAGATAATTTAAAATAAATCTCATAGATCTTATTAGAAATATAGTATTTAATATTTAAATTATTTTATGATTACAATTCATTTATATCAAATGTCAATATGATATGTATTATAATGACCTAGATTGGATTAATATATTTATAATTTATGTAATTAAACATATAATCAAATTTAAAATAAAAAATATCTTTATAAATAAATTAAATGAACTATCATTTTAGAAATAATATTTGGTATTTTTCACTATTAATCAAAAATAATAAAACATTTCATAAAAACAAAGATAATTTACCATAAGATAATTCTAAAATTATGAATTGAAAATTGATGTTTAATGTTTAAAATTAATTTACTAAAAATTTTTAAATGTAATTTTATTGTCATTCAAAAAATGTACATTGAAATAGGTTTTTCAAAAAATAATATTTTGGAAACATATGATGACATTACAGAAAATAAATATTTTATTATTAAAATATTAAATTTATTGAATTAAATTATAGTTATTATTTATATTTTTTTATTAAATATTTTATCACTAAATTAAAAGGATAGGTAATAATGTTCTGTTTAAATAAATAAATTTATAATATATGATTGTTTTTTTAAAACTCAGCGTTGTGTGTAACAAAAACCAAGTAAATATTGGGTATATAACATGCAGACCTAGGTGTCTCATATAAATCAGTGTAAACTTGTTGTTACATGTAACACAAATCATCATAGTAAATTAATTCATTCATAAAACATCCTTAAAACATGGGGTGTTCAATTTTTAAGACACTACCTTTAAATATTTTTCCTTAATGTAAGAAATTGTTGAGGAAATATTGATATAAAATCAATTAGAGTATTATAAACATTTCAACATAATATTGTTCACAATAAGGGTTGTGAAAATGAGTTCCCCACAACAACTATTTATCAAGTGTAACATAGTGAAATTAATCTAGATATGTTAATCCACACTATTCATTTAATTATCTAAAGGAATAAGTAGAACCCAGAAGGTAAGGATGATAGTATTTGAATATTGTAATTTTTTTATACATATGGAATTCGAAGAAATTATTGATAATTAATGTATTTAAATATATTGAAGACTATATTAATAACAATTTACCCACTTCTAGTTTACCGGGGTACAATGTAATGACAACATAGTTTACCTAAATTTATATTTCTCCTCTTAAAGATATAGAATATGAGATTTAATTTTATAGAAATAAATTTTCATATGATTCATTATAATTCCTTTAAATATATCTACAATCCCAACATAATAGACATTTTGGACATCCCTGTATACCTCGTGAAGGTATTATTCTGACATTACCTTGTTATATTATTAGAAAAAACTCTTATAGATTATTCCATCTAATATTATGAATATTTATATTATTGTATCATGAAGTAAAAAAATACACAACCAATGGAAATATGGGCCTATAAATACATGGTTTGTTACCAAAAGACCACAGTTTATGGTGTTTTTTCATTCTATTCTCTTTATTATCTATGATTTGTTTTTATTTTTTTATCATGATAACCACAAAATATATCGTAATAAATATTATTTATTATCCTTATAATGTTTATTTAATCCAAATTGCCCTCTCAATGGATTTTAAAATATCGTTTCACATTAATATACTAGTGGAACGAAAATATCTTTCCATTATCATAACCCATACAAGGGCATAAAAAATATTCAAATGTATTTAGGTAAAAAGTTATTTAAAACTAAATTATCTTCCTACTTAGTGAATTTTTTTTTATAATACCCATTTAGTAAATGAGGAATTTCATTTCATGACCTAAATCTTTTTAATTAGAACAATTTCTCATAATAATATTCAATCCATAATACCCCCTATGATAATATTCAAATTTATTTAATATTATATATAATTTAATTGAATGTTTTGAAGCATAAGGATGGAAATATTGAATTTTATATGTTTTCTATTTATGCATATTTCTTACATTTTTCCTGTAATATTATTCAAAAACATGAATATTACCCCAATACAATCTTCCTAGGGTGCATGGTTTGTGGAATATTGTTTAGGGGGATTCGAGAATCATAGCCATAAGTAGTGAATTTTCATTGTATATATGAAAAAGAACGGTAGTTAATAATGTTTTGTGAATAAAAAATGTGAAATATCATAGGGTTTCCCTTCAATGAATTTCATTTGGCATACATGATTTTCAGAATTAGAATAAAATATACAACTACTATGTGAGGCATTATTCTATCTAAATAGATCCATTTTCCACAGTTTGTGCATGGGTTTCTAAACTTTATAGTAACAATGTGAGCTGCCGAGGGTTTCATAATAATAAAATTGATATAATACCATAGTATGATATTAGTCGCAAATTGAATATTCTCATATCCACCTCATTCAATATATGTCATGTATCCTTAGTGGGTCGTATCCAATGACTCCCTTATATTATTTGATTCATTCATCATTTATGTGTGGTTTCATTTAAATGATGGGTTCTATTTCCCACCCCAACCACCTTTCTTCATCCTTTTAATTTATTGGTTTGTGGTTAGTAATCCCAATGATATTTCATGTTTTTTAATTCTTGTATCATTGCTTCTTAGGTCGTGAGGATTCATATTATTACTTTATTCTCTACTATCTTGTAGGTTATCCTTGATCTACAATTGAAAAGTCTTGGTGTTTCTATGCTATTGAGTTAAATTTCAATTCATTTGTTACTTGAGGTTTTTATTTATCATTTTTATATTAATGTAAACGTATTTATAATTTCATTAAGTAAATTTGAAAAGTTTTTTAGTGAATTCCATCATTGGTAAAAAAGAATTTCATATTGATTAAAATTAAATTATTTTAAATTAATTTATTTTCTATGATAATCCTTGTTTCTATTGATTGAGAGGGGTTTGGAATTTTTTTAAAAGTAATGTGCTAAATTATTAAAAATATACTTGTAGCCATTACTATAAATTTCAATAAGAATAATTTTGAAATATATAAATTGATAGGTTGATTATTGTGTGACCTATTTGATCACCCCTATGCTTTTATGTGAAGAATTTATTTTATCTAAAGAGACAATTTTGTGTTAGGGTGTTGGAGATTAGGATAATTTATTCATATATACATATGATGAATACTATTATTATCGGTTTGTTATTTTCAAAATCAACTCAAAATTCCTAATGAAAACCATAGTGAATATGAAGTAAATCATGCCTTATATTACATTAGATCGTATCACATATGGGATACATTCCCTCTTTTTTTATTAAGCATTAATGATATATGAGGGGTCCATGGATGAGGAAAATGACGGCTAAATGGGTGTATTTTTTTTATTGGGATTAAACATTTTCTACTTCATGGAATAGTGGTTTATATGTTCTTTGGGTTATCTCACTATAATACATTGAGAGTTTCCCACATCACATATTTTTTATTAGGTGAATTATGTTGGGGATTAAATTTATATAATCCCCTGGTGGATTATTTTCTTTTGAAAACCCATATTTTTATCATTATTTACCCTCATTTATATAGTGGTGCCTCCATACTCGGGTTTTTCATTCCTTATATATGGGATGGTATATTTATGGCATTTAATTGTTGTTTATGTAAATATTTTTCAAAATGACATATAAATGGTTTTATTATTTTACAATGAATAATATGATCTCGTTTTGGTTTTGAAATCATATAAGAATGTTGTTTTATTAATTTTTTACATGATTGGATATAATAAACATCCATCTAGAATAATATATGGTTAGAATGACGAAAATATTTATTGTACTATATTTAAATGTCATAAAAACATGTGCTAAATAGTTAAAATATATAAAAGCGACTCAAATTAATATGAAATAAAATGAAATATACAATCAACAAATAAATGAAATTTATGAATATATCACCCCATATTCTTACTCACAATTTTATCAAAATAAATAATAGTGTTAATTTTCGGATTATTTAACTATAATATACAATAGTTATCCTTGTTTTGATAATTTGATGCTATTTTTTAACTTTTATGTCATTAAAAATGACTTTTTGTCAATTTTGAAAAACCAAGAAGTTGAAACTATGTGCATACTATTCTTACACGGGAGAAAATAAACAGATATTTTAATTCAAGTTAAAATCAATATATGGTTATTTTATTTTTTTAACCGTTAAATTCATGTTTTAGAATTCAATTGAATCTAAAAATACTATTTATTATTTCATTATGACCACAGTGGACATCATATTGACGTGATGTCTATTCATATGTATGATAAAATATCATTCCATTATAAAATAATTTACTTGGTTTTGACCCCGTTTAATTTAAATATGAATTTAAAAAAACAATTTTATTATTACTAAGAAATTCGAGTGTCAAATTGACATGTGGTTTGTCCATACATAACCAATATGACCCAAACAATGTTTTTTGGGGGTTTTATGTCAATCGATGATAATTTAATCGATTTATCAATTTTATAAAAAAATTTCTATTTAAGTAAAATATAATTATAAAAAGAGATTCTTCACATTAAATGATGATAAATGGAACTAAAAAATATGGATTGTAATTGTTGAAAAAGTGTAAAATTATATTGATTTATTCCACCAAAACCAACTTCGTTTTTTAGGGTATATGAATATCAAAGATAAAATTGAGAATGTTTCTTATAGATAATGTAATATTATAATTTCTATAATTCATTAAACGTTAATATTCTAATAATCTAATATTATCTATAAAAATATATGAAAATTAATATAAAAATTTCAATAATTAAACAACATAGGTTATGGATTAATCAAACAACTCAAAAAATGTAGATTCAATATTTAAAATACAATATCAATAAACCAATGATTCCTAAACACAACATTAATGTACCATTTGTATAAATTTGGTCTGAAGATCCAAAAATTTAAAAAATGTAATTTATTTTTAATTTTTTTTATATATAAGTTATGAATATTATCATTAGATATGTATTATATAAAATTATTATCCTTACATATGTAAATTATAAAATAAATATTACAATTCGTATCATAAAAATATTTTAAAAAAATTGTGTATAATCAATACATATATTGATTATACAGGAACATGAATTAAATGACTTCATAAAAAAATATCTAAGTGATAAATAAAAAAACAAAAACATATAATAGATAAAAATATTATGCTAAAATTATAAACAATTAATGATGATAGAAATTGTGGAACCACATACTGTAGAAACTATGAAGATGCTGGATCATGATGGAACAATGTTCAACACTACCCCTACTGCTAAAGGTTACATGATCAGATACAATTAAAACCCAATTCAATGCTACACTAAAGGATTAAATAAATTTAGGTTTTTTGAAATAAATATCTTGGTTATTTTTGGATGGGAACATAAAAATATGTTATTTCACTTTCATACATACATCATCATATTTCATATAATTCATTAGTTGAAAAAACATGAGAAACAAATCATTGAATCTATCAATATACCTTTATGGTGTGATTTGAAACATTTCATAAAGATTTATTGGGTTTTTTATGTTTTGGGTTGGGGTAGGTCTTGAAAACCTATACGGGATTATGTGAGGTGGGTAAGACTAGTGTTGTGAAGTGGGTATCTAGTTGTGGTAGGAAATTCGGTTAAATTGTTTTGGGTTTGAATATTGGTTATGTAGGAATGGTTGGTACATGAATTCATGAGAGCATTACTGGGTTTCATATGAGGTTGGTTGTTCCTAGTTTCATGTTTAATAATTCCTTGTATGTTTCTCCCATTGATCATGCAAGATTGAGATTTTTATAAAACCATATAGTTTGGGTCAACCTAGCCACATAAAGTAAATATATATGAACCTATATATAGAAAACATAACATACAATTTTCGTTACATGGTCTGATGTGACATGGGTCCCTCATACAACGCTATCCTCTAATAAAAACCTACTATAAGTAGGTAGTTTCAATGATCAAATAACAACTGATAATGAGGGTGGGGGTGGCTAATCAGTTTTTTAGTTTTTTATGTTTGAAAAATATATGGTACATAACCCTTTAATCTTGTTTTGATTTATTTTATTATCAACCATTAGTGAATACTTAAGCATGAATGAATTGTAAATAATGTAAGGTACACATGATTAATAAGATCTTCCTCATTGTGAATACTTACATCCTTTACATAGACACTCCCATGGGTCTATGAAATCCAATATAAGAAATATGTAAATACAAATTGGGCCAACTCCTATTAGACACATTATCTCTCCCAACTGTAAATATTTTGTTGACTCCTATCATTTTAAAATGTTTTCATAAATAATAATTGTGCCATACAAAATAATAAAAAAATATTTGTATCTTCTCGTCAGATGCTCAGTCTGAATCCTTAATCTAATTTTTCTATGTCCTATCTTCTATATATTGCAATGATGGTTCTAAATTTTCCATGATAAAAAACATGAATTAACATTATTCAATCTTTTCAAACCAGTTTACATTGAAATCACTATAGCTCTGTATTTTGGGAATGTGCTAATGTTTCAAAGGAACAAGTGATTTGGGAATGTATGTATATGAAATTTGGAGATCAATACCGGGAATCGTGAAAACATTCCCCATTCTTCAAATATAAAACTATGAAAATATCTCACATTAGATTATTTTGACATCATGAAACATCATTAAATATATCAAATATTTACGTAAAATTGAAATTTTGATGTGGGTTCTTGATATAGTCACATAGTAAGATAATAATGAATCTTGGTTCATATTTTTTAAGAATCGTGGTAAAAAATTTGGTCCAGATTTTTTTAGAATCATGATCAGAAATGTGGTTCAGTTTTTCTAAGAAACAAGCTAAAAAATGGGGGTATGTTTTTTTTCAAAAAAATTCTCAGAATAGTGGTCCATTAATCATTCAAAAATGGTATTCGAATTGTTCTGAAAACATTTTCAGATTTTCACCAAATTCATTTTCTCAATTGCTCAGAATTTATGTTCAAATTTTCTCAGAATTTATGTTCTAATTCGCTAAGATTTCATGTTCAAAATTTTTTTTCTAGAATTTAGTTTTTTTTTTCAAAATCCATTTTCCAATTTTTTAATTATTTTTTTAATGATTTTCTCAGAATTCAGGTTTCAATTTTTTTCAAATTCTGGTTTAAATGATCTTATAATTCTGGTTCCGATTTTTACGAATACGGGTTTTAATATTCTCATAAATCTGGTTATGATTTTCACAGATTTTAGATTCTGATTAGTGCATAATTTAGGTTCTAGTTTGTGATAAATTCATCTTCCAATTTTTTATTTATTCATGTTTGGAAAATTATAGAATTTAGTTTCTGATTTGTGATGAATTAAGTTCTGATTTGTGTAGTATTCAGGTTCTGGTGTTTTCCAAAAATATGATTAGAAAAGTTATTTTGATTTCATCAGACCTATCCACCATTTCATCAAAATATATTATAAGGAATGTTTTTTTGAACTTTTAGAACTTTTTTCATCAGATAAGCATCACATGATTTTTTTTGAATGTTTGAGAACCCCTCTATCTTCTGACTTCTCACTCTTTGTCACGACCCGCCTTCACCAAAAGGATAGAATGGTCAATAGGTTGCCAAGCCCTTCCTTCTTTAATTTGAAGAAGAGATAATGACCCCCGAAACCCGCCTTCTATAGGTCCCAGAGTTTCGACTAGCACCAATGGTATGAAAAATACACACAAGTGGAAGGCATTGCCCTTTTTGTTTTATAGGATCTGGAGATAAGATGATGAAACCCAAAAACATCAAGAGTAAAAGAAAAGTGAAGACAAAAGTAAACCATTCCCACATGCATGTTCCAAAAGTAAAATCCATAGGGTACAAAAGTGACTACAAGGGTAAGTACCAAAGAAAGAAAACAGTAACTGCGACTGCCTGAAAGATCCGAGCTAGTACGGTCTTGCGCGATCCACGAAGTCCTCATGGAAACCTGAAAGAAGTTTTATATACATAGGGTGAGCATACATGTACACTAAGTAGGGAAAAACGAAGACTCTTATGCACAAGTGGGGGAACGTACTAAAGTCCCATGAGAAGAAGACAACCATTACAATGAAGGAGTTCACCGATCCCACTCAACAGATACACTGACCAACTAACGCAAACAAAGTAATATATAATAAGAGCACATCGATGTTTGGGTACCCCGCACCACTTTCCCACTGGTTATTGAGACATAAAACACATCAAACCAATCCATCCATTCTCACCACAGTCCCACTGCCACACCCGCTCACACATACCTGGGCCACAACCACACGCAGTCCCACTGCTGAATCTCGCCCGCAACACCTGGTCCACAACTCTCACACGTACCACGCCTGAAAACACCTAGGCCAGAACAACCACCACCACACCCGAAGACACCTGGGCTAGAAGATCCACTGCCACGCCTGAAGACACCTGGGCTAGAAGATCCACTGCCACGCCTGAAGACACATGGGCCTCATCCCAAAGATACTTGGGAAACTAGATGCCCGCACACACCTGGGCCATAACCACCACACTACCCCGCCCGAAGATTCTTGGGCTAATAATGGACCTCAGGTCATCACATCCTTCCTGAAGGTACTTGGGCTATCGGGGAAAGGGAGGAGAAAATGATATAATAACCGGCCACTAAGAATAGTGTTGGGAAAACACCCTCCCCCATGAAATGGGGGTGTTTTCACTAAGTGCTCAACATGGGTGGAGAACGAATAAGAAACACAAAACTACATGTATATACATAGGTAACAAGTACTCACCCAAACTTAGTTTTTTCTTCAGACAGCCTACAAATCAGAACAACACTCAAGTCCGAGTCACGACTCTCGCCACCAAAACTCATTTATCCCATTCTTGTTTTCATGTTCAGTAATAATGTTTAAATAAGTTCATGAACCCAGTTGGGCAACTAACACCATAAGCTTAACCGAGGAAAGAATCCATCCAAATGTCAATTTAAACAATCACACCAGGTTCTCTGGTAAGGCTACAACAACAAGGCGATAAGTGAGATCCCCCGAAGTACTAGAACCATATAAACCCTCGATACACTACCCCATGTCCCCCAAAATGGTTTCTCATCAACAGAGGATCCCACCCCAATTTGTTATATAAACAAGGTCACCACCCGATCTTAAAACTCGCAACCACCGAATCCATATCAATAGGGGATCCCACCCCCTCCCGCATCTCTAGCAATCGGCCCATAAAAGAAACAACCAAACCACTACCACCAACACAAAGAAGGTCCTTTCCGGTATGATCATATTTATAAAATTTAACACACTCCATGATTTCAATTTCGTGTGCTTTAATAGGGTGTTATCACAGAAGGGTTGATCCTGGTGCTTTCAATTCATTTAGCCAGGTATATGTGATTAACCAATTTCCCTTTTTACAATAGGATTTCACAACCACAAATAATTCATTCCAAACATCCCCAGGGGTTCATTAGTGCACAGAGAATGACCACCAACGACCATGATTTTCAGAAGGCATAAGCTCTCACAATTCAGAATGATGATCATAACATAAAACAGCAACAACGATCACAGCCCCCCCGTCTTTCTTCATATAATCAATTCATTATCTTTATTTAGATACGATTTATCCAATTATATAGAATCAAAAGCCGCCCCCCCCCCACATGATACACAAAAGCGAGAGACAAAGAAATTCCCTACCTGTAGATCAATGATCGACGCTAAGGACGGGGGCAGAACTTCACGGATAGTGATGCGGTTCTCCTGAACAAAAAGCTACTCATCTGGATGAAGGGTACTCTTAACACAGGATGATCGAGAAAAGAAGAAACCACGACTAACCCTTAGTTTATAAGATCTGTGGACGGTTGAAATAAGAACGCCAAACCGCGTAAGGAGTGGTGTTCGTGGGTTGACCACGCAACCCCACAAGTTATTAAAGGGGTTGGGTGGTTTAAAACGACGCACACACCAAGTTAATTTATTGAATATTTAATTATAACATTTATGAGTGCTACCGGGAATTAGAACAATCTTGAAGGGGGTCAAAGAAGGGTTTAAAACTCAATTTGCGCATGTCACCAGAAAAACCCTGACAAAGCCGGGTGACGCTGATCGGTCTCACCGATCGGTCTCACCGATCGGTCTCCCCGATCGGTCGCGCAGATCATTCTCGCCGATCAGTCGTGCCAATCGGTATCACCCATAGGTCTCTCCGATCAGTCGTGCCTATCGGTCTCACGGATCGGTCTTCCCGATCGGTCACCCCGGTCGGTCTCACCAATCGTTTGCACTGATCGGTCTCCCTAATCGGTCGCGCCAAGACGCTACCCCTTTAGGATCTGGATTTTTGGCAAAGGGAAGGACCAAGAGAGTTTGGGTCATCACATCAGATACCTCTAAAAATATTCTCTCCCTCGAGAATTTAAACAACCCAGAAGGAAAGGGCGGGTCCGAACAACCACCTCGAAAAATACCTCTCAATAGTGAACCTCATTGTTAACTAAAATCACTTTCCTGTCACAAACGAAGAAAAATATCATGTCAAACTGCCCAGGCATGTGGGGTTTGGGGAGTCTCTTTCCCCATGTCAAGATATTATCTGCTTTGGGTGGCACTGACTCGCCCTAACGGGTTTAATCGCATCCAACTTAATGCGTCTTGATTAGTAGTCGGGTTTTCTCCTCCCTCATATCCAGGACTTTTCACACACATTCAGAGGAAAAATAAAACTAGCATTTCATAGAAAAAAAGGTAAAACGTCCTACCACAACAGCTATAACAACAGAACAAAACTCAAAACAACTCAGGGTACTGGGCACACATCTGTGCTTCCCTCTACCATGTTTTCTCCTCAATCCTACCATGTCTCCACAACACTCGAACCAAGGGAATGGTTCGCCCACGAAGCACCTATTCATTGCGATCCTCGATCATTACTGGTCTCTCCACAAAAGGCACGTCATCCTTGATGTCCAGATCTCCCCAGTAGAGGACGTGTGAATCATCATGCAGATACTGACAGAGATGGGACACGTGGAAGACATCATGTATCCTTAGTAGCGGTGGTGGTAATGCTAGCTCATAGGCCACTTCTCCGACCCTCCGTAACACTTCGAAGGGCCCGATGAACCTGGGAGAAAGCTTACTCCCCTTGCCTAACATCTGTTGTCCACGCCAATGGGAGACCCTTCAAGAGACATGGTCTCAAACCTCAAATTACAAGGGCCTCCTCCTGTTATCAGAATACGACTTCTGCCGGTCCTGGGCTACCTTCATCCTTTCCTGTATGCGCTGAACCTTCTCTGTCGTGCTATGCACCACCTCTGGGTCAAGGATGCCTGCATATCCTACTTCGTCCCAACACACTGGTGAACAGAATGGCTTCTCGTACAGGGCTTCAAATTGGGCCATATCGATGGTAGAATCATAACTATTATTGTAGGTGAACTCTACCAGGGAAAAGTGACACACCCATGATCATCCTGAGTCCAGAACACATGCCCGCAACATATCCTCCATGGTCTAGATGGTGCGCTCTATTTTCCCATCTGTCTGGGGATGGAAAGTAGTGTTATGGCGTAACTGTGTGCCAAAATCATGTTACAATCCTTTCGAGACCCGCGAGGTAAACCGTGCATCCCTATCCGAAACTATAGTCCTAGGAACTCCTATAACTACACCACCTCATACACGTACTTTTGTGCCAAATAATCCACATTACTCGACTCCCTGATCACCAGAAAGTGGGCTGATTTCATCAACTGGTCCACTTCCACCCAGATAGCGTCGTATGCCCCTTGGACATTGTGAAGTCTCGTGATGAAATCAATTGATATGGCGTCCCACTTCCACTCGGGGACATCTAGAGACTATATTAGGCCGCCTGGAACTTGGTGTTCAGCCTTCACATGCTGACACACTAAACACTTGGCCACAAAATCTGCCACTACTTGCTTCAATCCAGGCCACCAAAACTCTCTCTTTAGTCCCTGGTACATCTTTGAAACTCATGGGTGTACCGCTAGGGGTGAGCTGTAGAACTCACTGAGAACCTTGACGTGCATCACACTTGGAACAAACAACCTTCCCGGGAAAATCATCTGGTTCTGACCATCCTCTGGCCATCCTTCCGGAGCATTGCCCTGGTCAACTCGGTCACACATCAATTCACACTCTAGGTATCCCCACTGAGACTCCTCCACTTGCTGCAACAGAGACGACTACACTGCCATCTGATATAGGAATCCTCTACCACCATCCATCCTCGCATCCAGGTGTAAGGCATCCAACTCCTCCATCGCCTTCCAGGCGTCCGCTGACTCTCGGATAACATCCTTCTGCGCCCTCCTGCTCCAGGCATCGACCACTGCATTACCCTTTCCCTCAGTATAATAGATCTCGAAGTTGTAATCATGGATGAAATCCACCCATCTCCGTTGACGCAAGATTAGGTCCCGCAGGGAGAAGATATACCTCAATCTTTTGTGATCTGTGAAGACCACAAAGCCTTCTCTGATGTGGTAGTGCTGCCATAACATTATCGGACAAACGACCGCTGCAAGATCCAGATCATGGGTGGCATAATCACGCTCAGGAGGGCGTAGCTTCCTAGACCCATAGGATATCACCCCTTATTACTACATCAACACATATCCCATGCCATGTCCTTAAGAATCGCAAAACACCTCATATGCTGCCCCTTCTTCTGGAATCTCAGCACCGGGGCACTGAACATCTTCTCCTTCAGCTAGCTGAAAGCTGACTTGCACTACTCACTCCACACGAAAACCTGGTCTTTCTTGGTCAGGGCTGTCAAATGGGCTGCAACTCAAGATAAGTTGGGTACGAACCTCCGATAGTAACCCGCCAGCCCGAGGAAACTACGGAACCCTGCCAAATTCTTGGGTACTTCCCAAGAAACAATTCCCTCATCCTTTGATGGGTTCACCGCTACCCCCTACTCGGGCACCACATGCCCGAGGAAGTGCACTTATCTTTTCCAGAACTTGCATTTCGAAAACTTCCCATAGAGATGATGATGTCAGAGGTCCTCCAAAACTATCCTCAGGTGCTCTGCATGGTCATCATCTGATCTTGAGTAGACCAGGATTTCGTCGATGAACACAACTACGAAACGAGCTAGGTAATCCAATAAGATGGAGTTCATAAGCCCCATGAACACAGTCGTGGCGTTCGTAACAACGAAAGGCATGACTACAAACTCGAAGTGTCCATATCTGCACCTGAACGCTGTCTTCGAGATGTTTCCCTCATTCACTCTCAACTGCTGGTACCCAGACCGCAGGTCAATCTTCAAGAACCATCCTTCCCCATTCAGCTGGTCTAAAATATCGTCTATCCTCGGAAGAGGGTAGAAATTCTTGATCATTACCTGATTCAGCATCCTGTAGTCTATGCACATCCTGAAACCACCATCTGCCTTCTTTGCGAACAAGACTGGAGCACCCCACGGTGACGCACTCAGCCGAACATAACCCCTATTCATTAGATCATCAATCTGGATCCACAACTACTGTATCTCTGACAGTTCAATCCGGTAAGGAGCCATCGAGATCAGACGAGCGTCGGGCTGGAGGTCTATCCTGAACTCGATATCCCGTCCAGGGGGTCGCGTTGTTACCTCCTCAAGAAAGATGTCCATAGATTCATAGAAAACCTCTGGCACATACACCATCTCAAACATCTACTGATTCCACTGACATCTCATCCAACAAAGAGAGGAGGGGTTAATCTCTCCCACTGCCCTTCTGACTATTCTGCTCACTGGTGAAGGTAACACGCCAGCCGCCCATGTACGAGAACACAACCCTTCCACGAAAACAGTTTATGACGGCACACACAGAAAATAGACAGTCGATGCCTCAGATGACATCGTATGGTCGTATCTGTAGCAGAAGAAGATCCCTAACTGGCTGAAGTGGCCCTATCATCAGTCTGCATCCCCGAAAAACTAAAAACAAGTCTGTCTGACCTCCGACTGGTGTGATCAACACCAGGGGAAATAGAAGTCACTTGGAATCTATGCCCAAATCACGGGCTAGAGTGGGTGCGACAAAGGATTGTGAATCTCCAGTATCGAACAAGGCATAAGAAAGAGTTCTAAACAAAGTGATCGTACCTCGAACAACCTCCGACCATGATGGAACTACTGCCTACGTGGTGTGTATCTGTCCATGCCCGGCTCCTCTGCCCCTCGGCTGTCGGCCACCTCCCCGACAACACCCTTGTCGAGGTCCCTAAGGAGGGCCCTCAGGTCGTCCCTCTCCTCCTACGTCTGTCCTCGGAGGAGCGGGAGCTCACTATCCCTGCTGCTGCTACTGGAAAGGCCTGGCTGGAAGCTGCTGCGGGGGCGGGTACTAGGGTTGTCCACCATAGTCGTATTCTACCTGGTCTGGGCACTGACTCCGGAGATGTCCATGGCTCACACAAACGAAGCATCGCGGTCCCGAGCCAGAAGGAAAAGGGTGAGGACCTGTGGATCGAAAATGAAACTGATGCGGCCTACTACCTGAGGGTCGTAACCTGTAGGGTCATGACGCTAGCGGCATGGGGCTGACAACCTTCCCCTTTGATGGTCCCACCTAGTTCCCCTATCGTGACACACCTCCTAGAGCGTGCATCCTCTCCACCACTCCGGCATTCTTCTGGACCTCCATGTACGTCGGCAGGGTAAAGGGGGGTAACAACATACTGGAGGGAGGGTCGAAGATCTTCCTCTAGACATCTTGCCCGAGACTCCTCATCGAGAAAGCGGTCCGGGGAAAAATGTAGGAGGTCTTTGAACATGATTCCTAGATCCCTCACTGAAATACTCCCCTGTTGGAGGGAGAGTAGCTCCAGTCTCTTTTCCGCCTTTATCATCGAGGAGAGGAATTCCGCTCCGAACTCCTTCTCAAAATTAGCCCATGGCACCTCAACCTCTCTCCTCTCCCCAGGAAAAGCATCCACCACTGACGCGCCACTCCCCGAATCATGCTGATGGCCAGAGGAACCCAATACTCATTCGGGGCCCAAATCAGGCCAAAAGATATCACTAGCTCCTCTATCCAGCCTTTCGTCTTCATGTCATAGGTGTTTCCCTCATACTTTTCATGGGTCAGTCGCTAGAAGGCCTGAAGAGTCTTCTGTCACTGGTCGTCCTCTTCCTCTCGATCAGCTTTCTGCCGATCGGCCAAAGTAGTCTCTGGGGCCTCGATCGCCTGTACCACATGTGGTCACCTTCCAGGTGCCATAGCTGCAAGGTAAACAGGGAATACCTAATCACAAGTAGTGCAGAATATTGTTCTTAATATTTCTTAAACATTTCATTTATTCTTAATTTCCAAGACATTATAGAAACAGGAGAACAGAAGTAATTATGATGCATGTACTTTTCCTAGGGTCACTACCCTGCATTCAGTATGGCCTCACTTGGTCGTTCGGTAGGTCTAGAGTCCTTGCATCGGATCACGGGGGCCCTAAAAGATCATGTCCTAGCTGGTCTTCCCTGGCCTAATTCACGCACCAAGGTCACCAACATTGTTTCCTTACCATCCCATGCAATCCTCATTGTTCCTAACTCCAGACTCCATCCTATCACTCAACCTCGCCATTGATACCATTCTGTCACGACCCGCCTTCACCAAAAGGAGGGAAGGGTAAGCAGGCTGCCAGGCCCTTCCTTCTTTAAGTTGATGGAGGCATAACGACCCCTGAAACCCACCTTTTATAGGTCTCGGACTGGTGACTAGCACCAAGGGTATGGAAATTACACACAAGTGGAATGCATTACCCTTTTTGTTTTATAGGATCGGGAGATAAGACGATGAAACCCAATGACACTAAGAGTAAAAGAAAAGTGAAGCCAAAAGTAAACCATTCCCACATGCATGTTCCAAAAGAAAAAGCCACATGGTACAAAAGTGACTACAAGGGTAAGTACCAAAGAAAGAAAACAACAACTGCGATGACCCCAAAGATCCGAGCTAGTACGGTCCTGCGCGATCCTGAAGTCCTCCTGGAACCCTAAAAGAAGTTTTATATACATACGGTGAGAATACAAGTGCACTCAGTAGGTAAAACCAAAGACTCTCGTGCACAAGTGGGGGAATGTACTAAAGTCCTGTGAGAAGAAGACAACCATTACTATGAAGGAGTTCACCCATCCCACTCACCGGCTACACTCACCAGGTAATGAAAACCAAGTAATCTATAATAATAGCACATCGATATTTGGGTAACCCGCGCCACTTTCCCACTGGTTATTGAGACAACCTACGCATCGAACCAATGCCGCCATTCTCACTGCAGTCCCACTGCCACACCCGCCCGCACACACCTGGGCCACAACCGCACGCAGTCCCACTACCAAATCCCGCCCCCAACACTTGAGCCACAACTGTCACACGTACCACACCTGCAAACACCTAGACTAGAAGAACCACCACCATGCCTGAAGACACTTGGGCTAGAATATCCACTGCCACACCCGAAGACACCTAGACTAGAAGATCCACTACCACGCCCAAAGAAACATGGGCCTCATCCCAAAGATACTTGGGTAACTACCTGCCCGTACACACCTGGGCCATAATCACCACACTACCTCGCCTGAAGATTCATGGGATAATAATGAACCTTAGGCCATCACAGCCTGCCTGAAGGTACTTGGGCTATCCAGGAAAGGGAGCAAAAAAGGAGGTAATAACCATCTACTAAGAATAGAGTTGGGAAAAACACCCTCCCCATGAAATGGTGGTGTTCGGCACTATGTGCTCAACATGGGTGGGGCACGAATAAGAAAAACAAAACTAAAAGTATATACATAGGTAACATGCACTCACCCAAAGTTATGTATTTCTTCAGATAGCGTACAGATCAAAACAACACTCAAGTCCGAGTCACGACTCTTGCCAACAAAACATGTTTGTCCCATTCTTGTTTTCATGTTCAGTAGTAATGTTTAAAAAATTTTATGCACCTACTTGGGCAACTAACACCATAATCATATCCAAGGAAAGAATCCAGCCAAATGTCAATTTAAACATTCACACCTGGTTCTCTTGTAATGTTACAACATCAAGGGGATAAGTGAGATCCCTAGAAGTACTAGAAACAATGAAACCCTCGAGACACTACCCATTGTCCCCCAAAATGGTTTCTCATCAATAGAGGTTCCCACCCCAATTCGTGATATAAACAAGGTATCCAACAGGACTTAAAACTCACAACCACCAAATCCATATCAACAGGGGATCCCACCCCTCCCACATCTCTAGCAATCAGCCCATAAAAAAACAACCAAACCACCACCACCAACACAAAGCAGGGCCATGCCGGTATTTTCAGATTTATAAAATTTAACACACTCCATGATTTCAATTTTGTGTTCTTTAACCGGGGGTTATCACAGAAGGGTTGATCGTGGTGCTTTAAATTCATTTAGCGAGGTGTACGTGATTAACCAATTTCCATCTTTAAAGAAGGAGTTCAAAACCAAAAACAAGTCATTTCAAACATCCCCAGGGGTTCATTAGTTCACAGAGAAACACCACCAATGACCATGATTTTCAGTAGGCGTATGCCCGCACAATTCAGAAAGATGATCATAACATAAAACAACATCAACGATCACAACCCCCCCATCTTTCTTCATATAATCATTTCATTATCTTTATTTAGGTCTGGTTTAACCAATTATACAGAGTCAAAAGCATGCCCAACCCACATGATACAAAAATTCTAGAGACAAAGAAACCACCTACGTGTTGATCAACGATTGATGCTAAGGCCGGGGGCGGAACTTCATGGATAGTGATGTAGTTCTCCTGAACGAAAAGCTGCTCATCTGGACAAAGGGTACTCTTAACACAGGGTGATCAAGAAAAGAAGAATCCATGGCTATCCCTTAGTTTATAATAGTTGCAGACGGTTGAAATAAGAACACCAAACCGCGTAAGGAGCTGGGGTCATGGGTTGACCACGCGTCCCCACACGTTATTAAAGGGGTCAGGTGGTTTAAACCAACGCACACACCTGGTTAATTTATTAAATACTTAATTATAACATTTATGGGCGCTACCAGGCATTAAAACAAGCTTAAAGGGGGTCAAAGAAGGGTTTAAAACTCAATTTGCGCACGTCACTAGAAAAACCCCGACAAAGCCGGGTGACGCCGATCATTCTCAATGATCGGTTGCGCCGATCGTTCTCACTTATAGGTCACGCCGATCGGTCGCGCCGATCGGTCTCCCCGATCCTTCACGCCGGATGGTCTCACCGATCGGTCGCGCCGCTCGGTCTCACCGATCCGTCGCGCCGATCGGTCTCACTGATCGGTCTCCCCGATCGGTCTCACCGATTGGTCGAGCATATCAGTCTCACCGATCAGTCTCCCTGATCGGTTGTGACGGTCGGTCTTGCCGATCGGTCGCGGCGATCGGTCTTACCGATCGGTCTCCCCGATCGGTCTCAGTCGCGCCGATCGGTCTCCCTGATCGGTCTCGCCGAGACGCTACCCCTTTAGGATCCGGATTTTTGGAAAAGGGAAGGACCAAGAGAGTCTGGTTCATCACACTCTTTAACAAAATTCTCTTTAAAAAATCAATAGTAACTAAACGAATTATTCATTCAGTGAAATCTTTCAAATTAGAAAACATCATCAAAACTCAGTAACATCTTTCAAATTCAACAACTTATTTGAAACATAGAAACTTCATCCAAAATCAAAAACACCTTAAAAAAGCATCAACTTCTTTCTTGATAAAATTATTTCATTCTAATTGATTATGACTATGAAAAAATTCCAATAAACGACAACTTAATCTTCCTATATATCAAAAACATTTGTCAGCTAAAAAGTTTATATTTCATTAAATTCAATACATTGTTAAAAAAACACCACAATGGTTCTTAAATCTCCTCCTTTGGATCAAATTTTCAAACTCTCAGAATTTCATCAAGACTCAACTTTTGTAAATAACTCGTTTTATTTACATTTATCAAAACATAACATTTCTCAAGAGAGATATTCCTGACACCACATTGATGTATAATGAAATGTTTTGTAAGTAATTCTATCCCTTGGTGGGAAACATATTTTGTGAACATGTAAAGATAAATCTAATTCAATTTTCTTCTTTACTATATATTATCATTACCATTCCCACATATTGTTTTTTGTCCCTAATGATTTGATACCCAAAGAGTTAGATTAAAAAAATTACGATAAGTAAAACTATTTATAATTTAAATGTTGTTACATTCTCTCCCCCCTTTTCAACATAATAAAAAGCATGGTGAGGATATCTATATGATGTTTTGGATACCATGGGAATATTATGAACCTGATGTTGCTTCCACAATTCAAAAATCATTCCTTCCACATTGTTTTTGTAATGATTTCAACAATATGATACTTTTTTGAAATGTATTATAGCCCATCATCTCTAGCAAAAAAATCTATTTTATGATGTTAAACATTTTATAAATGTGTATTTATCTTGAATGTATGTTTGGATTAACAGAAAGATCAATTGAATTATTATTATAAAACATTTTCTTCAATGATTTAGAAAAAATTAATTTGAAATCATCCAACCAAATTTATGTCCACAACATTTGAGTAAATGCCTGAGTGGCTTCAAAATATTCATATTCTGTTGTTCATAATTTTACTTTAAATAGTTTCATAATGTTCCAACTCAAAAAACATTCAACCAAAAATATTGTTTCCCCTTATGTTAAATTTCATTCATTAAATTATCCATCAAATTCACCATCAGTATAAACAATAAACTTCATATCATTAATACATTCTTAAAAAAACCCATGTGATGTTATTCTATTGACATATTTCAAAATCCACTTTGAATTCAACATATGGGATTGTTTCAGTTTTCCATGAAACCATGAAAAAAATCACAACATAAACAATATAAGGACTTGACCTTTTAGTGTAATGTGGACTACTTATCATCTTCTGAAAGCATTTTTGATTCACAAATTATCTTGATTCATCATTACCCAACATTGTGCATAGTGATATACATGTTAAATCTATATTGGAATCAACCATACAAATTTTTTAACAATTCCCTAGAATACCTTTCTTGAGATATATTGATATATTTTTCTTTTTTTTTGAACTTTTATACCAATGAAAAAAGATAAATCTCTCAAGAATGAAATTTCAAATTTATTTTTCATATTCTCAAAAAACGCTTCAAAAACCATTTGATAATTCTTATTGAAAATTATATCATAAACATATAAAATTAAAATTATTGTTAATGAGCCAACACCATTCACATACAAGTTGCATTCAACTTTTCCTTTAGAATAAATATTCCTTCTCAAGAAAAATTGTATATTCGAATACCAAGCATGTAGATCATTGTTATTTCCATAAAATATTTTATTCATTTAGAGAAATATCACCATGAATTAATAACACACAAGTTTGTTCAACCTAATCATCATCCTAAAAATTATAATTTAGGAAATCAAACTGTAAATCCATCTGATAAGAAAAGTAGTTTCGATGAGCATCCATTACAAGAAAAAGTATATTAGTTTTTATGCTTGCTTCATGGGAAATAGTTTCCTCAAAATCTACCCCATCAACCTATTCAGAACATTTACAAAAAAGTTGTTATTTATTTCTTGATCCTTATCCATTCTTATTTAATATATTAATTATGTTGAACTAGAGTCTCATAATTCAAAAAAATTATTTGAGATTCAACATGATTTTGTAAAGTAGGAAATATCTTTGTTTCTTTCCAAACATCATATTTATCAACATGTTAATTATTGGAGTTACATTCACTTTTGAGAGGAATCATAAACATATCCTCCTCCATATTCTCAACAAATTTTGTGAATGAACATTGTTTTTGAATTACCTGTATATCATATGAGCCCAATAAATTAAATGAAAATTTGTTCCTACATTTTAAAATTTTTCCATTTGGAGAATAACCCATGAATGTTCCTTCCTTTGCGTTTTCAAAAAACATTCCCATATCCAGATTTTTAATTTAGATAAAACATGGAATTGCAATAATATTTACGTATTTCAATGATGGTTTTTTTATACCAAATTTCATAAGGATTAATGTTGGATTTTGATCTCAAATTGAACATATTTTTAACATGTACATCAGTAATAACAACTTCCCTATAACCAAATTTTTAATGATTGTATTCTAATAACATACATCTTCCAATTTCCACCACGCTTTAATTTTTCATGTTTTCTTATCTATTTGTTGTAGAGTATAGGGAGAACTATACAAATGTTTGATAAGATACCTTACTAGGTATGTTTAAAATTTTTTTTTGTGAATTCAGTACTATTATCGGTTCATAGATTCTATATGGATACACCAAATTATTTGTCAAATCCATTTCTAAATAATTTGAACATTTCAATAGTCTCTGACTTATTAATTTTAACCATGATGCTGGCCATTCAATTGAAATCATGAAGAAACGTGATAATGTACACATCCCCTTTTGTATATTGTTGTCTCTTTGTCCCTCCTTGATCGGAATGAATAAGATCAAGTTTTCATCTAGATTGAATCTCAAAACATTTATGACGGTTTGTAGTCATTTCCCATTATTAAATGTAATGAAAACATCTTCGTCTCTTTTTTTATCTATGGAGTGTTACAAACAGCATCAACACTGGAACCTTTGTACATAATTTTTGGACTATGGTGCCCAACTATTTGGGAACATAATTGGTTGTCATCATTTGTACACAATAAACAACAGTTATTGAGTTCTCCAATATTGAAGTGATTTCCACTGGTTATTTTTCCTTTTGTAATAACATTTCCATCAATAAAATATTTAATGATACATGAATCATTACTTAATATTAAGTATTTTCAAACATCACAAATTTGACCTACAATTTATATTGTATGTTTTAACAAATTAACACGTAAAACTTCATCAGATTTAATTTCTTCAGAATCATTCACTTTAATTCTAATTACACTGATTTTTAAAGAACCATCATTTCCAAAAATAAACTCTCCTCGTCTGGAATATAAATATTCTATAATATTTTTTTCTCATCAGTCATATGTTAAGAACAACCAATATCAAGAATCCCTGGTTTAATCCTTTTTCTTGCATTCAAATCTATCCCATCAACAAAATAACTTTCTCCATCCTTCATATTTTGAGAAGTCTCTTCTTACTCATCTTACGGAAATAGTTCTACAAGAAGTGTAATACATTTTTTTGGCATGATGACTAGAATGATCACATATACCATAAACAAATTCAATAAATTAATTTTTTTCCATGGATTGAATGCTTTTAACATCTTTAAAATTCACCATTTTATCATTCTTTGAGTCAGTAATGTTATTAATCATCGTTCAATATTTCTTCCTCTTTTCTCAAACATTCTTCCAGTTGAAGATAAATTGTGGAAAAATTTATAAACATTGTGACAATAGATTCTATAATAGCAGTAATAGACTTGAAATAATGAAATTTTATTCAATAATTATCAATATTTAAAGAATCTTTGTTGAAGATCACAACATTGTTCAACTCAAACATACATAGGATTTGGACCATTATTTCATTTGACTGATTTTTCAACATTTGTAGATTTGATACGTTTATCACATCCTTTATCAACCCAAGTTAAACCATTAATTTTTCCAAAAACATGAATGATAGTTGAATAAGAGGAAACATTTATTTAGGAAAGATAATATTTCAACTTATTCTCATAAAAATCTTTCTGAAAATTTTTAGATGTCTCAGCTTTTAATTATATAGATTTTTTGATGTTTTAAATCATCTTCCTTGGGTTATCTTAAAAATTAATTATTTTGATTAATACCTGTCGACCAATTCATCTATATCTACCATTTTATAGCAAAAATTTTCAATCAATTTCTCTATTCCGCAATTATATGTTTGTAACATTAAATCTCATGAATGTACTCATAGTCCTTCTTGATGGAATCACTTCTTACACCAGAAACGTCATCAAAATCAATCACCACTAATCTAATTTCTTTCTTTTAGTATTTTATTTTATCAGTTCATGAATGATTTTTGGTTCTATGATGATAATCCCTATAAAATTCTACACCGCCTTATTTACTCGTTGTTGAATCTTTTGTTTTCTCAACATTTTCATTAAAGGTTATCAATTTTTTTAATAATTCATCATCAAAAAGAATTCTGGTCAATTGAGTCTAGTTCTACCATCATAATCATCATACTTATTTTCATTCCAGAAGACTTCTTCTAGAAATATTTTGAAGAATTATCATATTTATAATTTGTTTATCTATTCTTCCATATAGGTATTTAAGCAGAATCATCTTGATATTTTTCAACCATTTTCTTGTGTTAATTCATAACAAAGTAATCGATTCCACTGCACTCAAAACATTTGAGAGGGTGTTTTCCTCCATACCTAACTCTTCATCTTAGATAATTCTTTGATATGAGAGACGTGGTTTTTTTAATTCATCTTGTCTTCCACAGTATCTTCAGACTCACAAGGATCTGCATCATCAATATCTCGGATTATCTTCATTATCATAGAATAAAATGATATTTTATTATTCCTATTCATTTTTACCATTGGAAATTTAATCATTTCATAGTCAACAAAAATGTTATAAAACTCCATAAGAGATTAATCGTCCTTATCTTCTAATGACGAAAGTTTCGAATTGAACCTATATGATTGTTTCTCATATTTTTTTTAACAATTTTTCAATAATTAAATGAATCAATGAATCCTTTGATGTTGAAAAAAATTTCATTTTATCTATTGAGGTATACCTGAATTGTTTCATCATCCCTGATTCTCATGTTTTCATACATAATCTAATATATTTATAGCTTTTTTTCAGTGACATTATTATTCCCATTGAAAACAGTTTCTTCTTGTCCAGATACATTTTGATGTTTTGAGACACATTTTATTCTAATAAAAATTATTTAATAAGGACATTAAGATGGAATTTCCTGACATGATACCAAATGATATGATTCTTTTATGAAAAAAGACCATTAGATCATTATTATCAACTGGTGAAAACCAAATTGTCACAACATTAGAAAATTTAAGGCCTAGAGATATGAGTTAAAGAATCATAATATTTTTCAATCAACATTAAGTCTATACATTTAATGTTGTAAGTCTTCTACTATTGACAGAATTGATATTTTCCATGATAAGGATTCAATAAGGGAACTTTCCTTTAATACCAATTGATGTTCCATGGATCAAATAAAAAAGGATAAGGGTGGTGAATTAATTATTCACTTGTTATGTGTTCCAAAAAATTAAGAAAAATAACACCTGCAACCTATTAAGATTTATTTCGTTATCATCCTTTATAAAATACATATTCATGAATGAATATTAATGAAATTAAGGAACAATGATTATCAAAAATTGTCTTGGTTGTTTCCATAGATACTCCCACGACACTATGGAAATCTGCTATAGTGAAGAATTGAATAGAACATGTGCATACTCATATTTGATAATTTTTATATACCAATAAGAATGATTATATTTTTTGTTTCCAGTTAACACTATCTTTTTACTAAACAAATGATAAAAAGTGAATAATTTGTTTAATCTTCTCAAAAAATGATAAGTCTGAATCCTCAATTTGATTTGTCTAAGTCAGATCCTCTCAATATGGTAAGGTTGTTTTTTATTTTTTTTCATTTCTCAAACACTCATATAAATCATATTCAATATGGTTAGAAAATTTCCCATTGAATTACCTAGAGTTCTTTAATTTTTGTGTTTATGAATGTTTCAAATGATCATGTGATCTGAGCAATAAGCAACGTGAATAACAAAAATGATAATGTTGAAAAACAAGTTTTCTTCTTCAAATATAAAAAAGTATAAAAATATATTTCATTAAAAATTCAAATTTATCTTCTTCAAACCATTATAAGTATCACTAATATTTACACAAAATTGAAATTCATGTTTGACTTCTTGAACTTTTAACTCATTATGATAATGCTGAATCTTGGTTCTTATTTTTTTAGAAACAATATTAGAAATGTGGTTCAAATTTTGTCAGAAACATGCATAGAAAAGTTGTTTTGTTTTTTATAAACATTCTCAAAATAATTGTTTTGTTTTTTTTCAGATAAATGATATGATATGTTCAAAAAATAGATTCTGATTTTCTTGAAATTCGGGATCTTATTTTCTCAAAAATAAGATTCTCATTTTCTTATAATTTATGTTTTGATTTTATTAGAATTAAGTTTTTAATTTTATTAGAATTCATTGTAATTTTTTTTAGAAATCAGGTTCAGATTTTCTAGGAATTCTGGTTCTGATTTTCTCAGAATTCTGGTTCCGATTTTCTTATAATTCATGTCTTGATTTAATCATAGTTCTTGTTTTTATTTTCAAAAAATTGTTTTTTAATTTGTATAGAATTATGATTCTGATTTTTTCAGAATTCATCTTCAAATTAGTGCAAAATTTAGGTTCTGATTTATGTAGAATTTAGGTTCTAATTTTTGAAAAATCAGGTTTCCAAATTATACAGAATACATATTCTAGTTTTTATCTAGAAACATGCTTAGAAAATTTATTCTGATTTTTTAATACATCTCCACAATTTCATAAAATTATTTTATTATGAATGTTTTCATGATCATTTTGAAAATATTGATAAAAAAATCACCATACGATAATTTTAGAATGTTTTGAGAAAATTTATTACTTATGACTATTAAGAGATCAAAGAAATCGTCTTTCAAAACAAATAAGAAAAAAAGTTAATTCTTCATTTAACGCAATCATTTAAACAAAGAATCTTCCTTCAAAATCAAAAATATCGTCAAAACTCACCATCTTATTTCAAAAACATCAACTTCATTCAGAATCAGAAACTTATGTATTGAGAAACATCATTATTTCTTACAGATTACGAAAAAGACATACTTCCAGCAACAAAATGTTATCTTCCTAAATATCAAATAAATTCTTATAAAAAAGGATGGTTTCCTATAAATAGAAAACATTTTAGAAAAAAAAATGCATCTTCAAATTATCATTCATAGAAACAACACCATTCCCACTTATCTAAAGATTCCATGCTCCTTGCAACGATTAATAAGACAATAATTTTGAGTATCCTAATAACATTAAATGAGTCCTTCCTCAGTCATAACCCTCCTAAATGACAACATTCTGCAAGATGAACGTAAATTACCTTGATCCCCTCTGTGATGGATATCTTGTGAAATAAAAACGCACATTAATATTATAATCCTTAACATTCATACCCTCCTTTATTTTGGGGAAACCAAATCCTCTTTCTGAACAACAATTACCCACTAGATTTAAAATATACAAATATAAATAACTACCTTTCGTGGATTAGAGAAGAATTAAAAAAATAGCTCTGACCAACCCATCTCCATCCATATATTGGGTTGATAAATGTATTTAGTTCCCATATATATTAATAGCTATTGCGGGAATAAGACAAAATAAACACAAGAATATTAGATTGTATATTGGAAACAATCATAATTTTAATAATAAATAAAAAGAAACATATTTTAGCCATTGGGAAGATGATGGTTGATAACATAAAAATAGTTTATCACTATCACTTCTATTTATTCATACATTATTTCCAATTATTAAAACCCCATTAATTTATTAAATAAAATGATCATGTATTGGTTGAATAACATCCTATTATAATACACTAAAAATAATGAAGTTCATTTCATCTATGGTATCCATTGATCCAGATTTAACCGCTATTGAAATAAAAATCTCATCAACCAACGCAAATAAGATTATATCCTGGATAAATTTTTTTATAGTGTACGGATATCAACGACCATGTTAAGGACTTTTGTGATAATTATACATCAAAAAAATAATCCCACTAAATACTGATTTTAATTTCATGTAGAGTATTTACCTTTGAGTTATGGAATAACTATTACAAAAAACAATAAAATGTATAATTTAATTCTCCACTACACATCATATATCCTTGGATTAAATTTTTTACTTCAGGCTACGAGTATTAGAGGATATTGTTATACATATAAAATTTTATGTAGACCATGGGGTTCATGATCTCCTCACAAAACACATAGATAGTTTACAATCTCTAATATTAGGTGTTCATCATGTATTACATGAACACCACCACCTCAAAAATTTTAAATTTCTTCACATATATATATTATTTGTTCAAATAAATTAATAAAATTCCATTAAATTGGAGACAAAATATCATATTCCGAAAAATCATGAATTAAAAAAATAAATGAAACTATTACTTAAATTAGAATAATTTATCAAAAAAACTAATAATTGATTCAATGTATGGTTTTTTAAATTCTATATATATATTATTTGAACATATGATCATAAGAAATTATAAAATCCCCAAAATTTAAACTTGGACAATTTATAAGTGATAATATATATAATTATTTTTAAATAATCACACTAGAATCTTTTAAAATAATAAATTATTACATGTGATAAGTGAAAAAAAATATTCTACAGATGGAGAATTTTTAAAAATATGACCAAGGGAAAAAATAATTTAATAAAATTAATAGATCTCAAACACATTTTATTCAATAAAATAAATAATTTGGTATGAAAAATTAATAATTTATGTAGTGTAATGAAAAGAAATATTAAAAAAATTGTTAAATATCTTTTTATTTCTAAATTTAGGTGAAATATCAATTCTCTTTCAAACATATGAGTGATACAAACATCTACATTAAACCTAAATGTCTAATTATAGAGGATAATCATTTGGAGAATATTGAAAATCTATATAAAATAACCCATAAGAAAATCTTGTTAATTAATGATTAATTTATATTTTAGAACACCTTATGATTATTTACAAAGTTCTATAGAAAAATAATTGATGAAAAAAAAATCTCACATGAAATATATTTCACATAAACATCCAAGATATATTAATTTTTCAATTATAAATAAATATATACATAATATAATATAAAATATTTCAAAAAATATAGAATTTTATTATCCCAAGAATTCATGCAATCCAATAAATAAAACTATGAATGTAAAAATAAAAATTAATATATATTAATAAAAAAATTTAATAATTATCTAAGATTTTTTTACCTAAAAATATTTTTTTACACTATGAAATTCATAGTATAAATATTTTAAGACCATTTATATAAAAAGTAACAATATTTTTATCTAAAAAATTATAGTTTATTATTATATTTTCTTTTATGAACACGGTATGAAAAATTTTATGTGGATTATCCAGGTCTATAAAAAATTAAAATATTCTTGTAAAATGTCTATATTATTTCATTGATTGTAATAACCCATTAGTTTTATATTTACCTTGTACACCATATCACCATTATGAATAACATAATAGAGACTGTTTGATTTTTTTAGTAGTATTACCAACCTAATAAGAATTTTACTCCAACATTTCCATGAATAATCCAATTTATTCATAATAATTATAAACTATTAAAAACATTTATTTTGTGAATCCCTTGAATATATTATAACCACATTAACAATGATTTTATTTTTCTATTAATGAAATGGAAATTCAACCTACACATTGGAAGTTAGGACCCATACACCCAAAGGTACTCATCCCATGATAGTAATGACAGAAGGGGTACATTTACACCGAAAACCACCTCTAATATACGAATGGTTGGAAAGTTCATGGAGGGTTTGCAATAAAATAAATGGGTAAAATTACCCACTATGATTTCAGAAATCAGAGAGGTATGTTCTATGAACCTAATAAGAATTTATCAATATAATGTTTATAAACATACCAATGTACATGAATGTAATTTTATGAAAACATGATACACCGGAAAAGGTAATACATCTTTTAAAAAGCAATGCCACAATGGTTCCCACGAAGCCCAAACAAATCATGAACAAATATTTGAGTATGTAATGTCTAACCTAATATCCAACTAGCATCTGCATAACTGAAAAAAAAAGAGATTACATTAATTATATGAGAATAATGTTAAAACTCAATATAATACACATTACTACCTCTCATTCAATATTATAATGATGCCCAATAAATCCTAGTTTGTAAATATATAAAACATACTCATCACCTAATCATGATAATTATTCTCTTCTGATTAAAAATGAAGATCACTCACTGAGTATCATATATATATACTAATATAATTACCGAACTTACAATATATGAATGTACTATAGTGTATCTTTACCACTTGATTTTAATTTTTTCCCAATTACGTATGTATTGAATCATATTTCTCCAATATTTTGACATCCCGATGAAACATGGGATGTTTTTATATATCACACACTATGATCATAAATTTACCACTATAGCATATACAATGCTCCCCATGAATCAAATAATCACATATTTCATCCACATCTCAACATTGTTACTGAATAGTTTATTTTAGCTGCATCATCATGCATGCAGTTTATTATACCCCAATTTATCATAACACATATACAATTATATATAATCACAATTATAAATATGTTACCTTAGATATATGTCTGTAAAATAACGAGAATCCAATGTATTACTATACAAAAGATTATGGGGAATTATTAACCCTATGTATACAAACTGAATCACTACCATGAGAATAGTGTTGGTCCCATGGGGGTAGACATCCATCTGTTCCCCATCAATTTTATTTTTCATGACAAAATCTCGTATCGGTCCACAGGATTTTGGAAAACATGGGTTGGGTAGAATATAAAGAAAAAAAATACATGATATATATATATATATATATTTCATAATTAAGAAATTAGAATCTACATATCATTAGACTCAACATTCACTAACATCATATAAGACTCATGGCTCTTTCTACTAAGTCCTATGTATCAAAAAAGAATACATGTATAATAATTAATATAATAATTTTGTAAATTAACCACTGATTTATAATTTCATTTACCATATAAATGATTAAAATTTAAATATTTAAATATATTTTCCTATAAAACTATTAAATATTTTCTTGTATTATCAAGTATTTCATCATTATATGTAGTCATCAAGAACCAACCCCATTCTTTCATTCATTCATTTATAATTTGATTAACTTATAGCTAATCTATGAAATAGCTTAATAATTAAAATATTTGATGAACTCAAAACATATATTATCAATCATCAAAACATTGATGTAAATTGATTATATTAATATCATTCAATCCTCATACAATTAAATAGGATGTCTCATTAATGTGCATTCATCCCAACATTCAACACAATATCATTAAATCATTTCATTACCATGTTCTATCTATCTTGATTCAATCCCTGAAGCCACTACACATAATTTTAAATGTGCCACCCCCTTACGATATCATCTTTATAACTAAAACTCAGTGTCACCATCATAGTGTCGAGCATCCCACTTAATAATACCATCATAATCATAACCAAATTCCAACGGCACATCATCAGATATCCATGCACATTATTCCCACCAAAAGGATATCATTCAATCAAACCATGTTTTTAAACCCATAGATTATAAATACATATTTACTTTATTATTCATCATATAATTTTGATGGAAACAATATTAAATAAGAAATACATTTTATTCATAATCAAACTATTCATACCTCAATAATCACAAAAATATTGATTTAAACAATCATGAAATTTAGAGAACACTCCCTAATTTACATATTTATAATGAATAAATGATATCAATATTATTAAATTAAATTTACATGGATATATAATAATTACGTCATCTATAATATTCATTTATATTTTGAACATATAGATATAATATAAATGGTAATTATATTAAAAATTATATTTTTTTATAATTGAAGCATTAATTTTTTATACCTTTATTTAATTTTATAATTATATCAACCATTCATAAAAATTATATAAAATAATAAAACACTATATATTTAATATCATTGGAAAAAAATATCTGTAAATCATTCGATCAAATATCCCAAAACATTCACTCTAAATTACCAACATATTATCATGTTATGATACTTTTGATTCTTATAATTTAATTACATTTCAATATATGTTAAGATTATAAAAAATAATAATAACTATACACATAAAACAATATTTAGTTAAAAATAATAATCAATGTGTCACATGTGTTAAATAAATTATATTTGCAAAATTATCAATTTAGTTTTTCAACTAAACTAAATAT
Source organism: Viscum album (assembly GCA_963277665.1). NCBI lineage: Eukaryota > Viridiplantae > Streptophyta > Magnoliopsida > Santalales > Viscaceae > Viscum > Viscum album. The sequence continues at coordinate 557,323,299 of OY728147.1, read as the reverse complement.
ACACCAACGATAAGAGTTTTTCAACGTGAGAGACAATTCACATTTGAATTATCCAATATAATAAAATTTAAGGAAAAAAATTCAACAAAAAAAATTCATATAGTTTAACACTACAAAAAATAAATAGTTATTTAAATCACATGAATAATTGTGGAATATTCACTATAACTATAAAAAAAATATTACTGATTTTATTTCATCTAATAATCATCTAGATTATCAAATATTAGTATCTACATCATGATATTATTTATGAAATGAATTTATTTTATTAACCTAATTAACAATTAATATACATATTTAACGGTGATATTATATATTAAATATATATTTATATATGTTTTTATAATGACAATGTTTCCACTATATTTGACATTAATTTTGTTAAACTGAATGATATATTATTTTGTTATCAATATAATGTTATAACATAAATTTTCTTTTGGTTTTTTATTATTTACATATTATTATTCAATATTTCCTATTGTAATTATTTTAAATCTTATTGTATGATTATTGTTAAAAAATTCATCAAAATAAAATAATAAAATTCGTAATAACTGATAATTTTCAGAGTATAAATGAAGGAGATGTTACAGATCATCTATATAAATTAAAATTCTGAGAAATATTCACATAATAATTTCTAAATACAGTTCAAAAAAATTATAACAGAAGAGAACTATTTTAAGAAGTTTATTTATAACCTTTTAATAGAAAACTATCATAAAACGAGGCCCAAAAACACCTAAAAGGAGGGTACAATCATTATTAATTCACCTATTAAATAATTAAAGAGGGTATAAAGAAGATATGGAATTAGAAGGAGTTCTGGAATTTATTCATTAGATTATCTTATAACTAAAGGTGGAGAAAACAAGGAATTGAATCAAATTCCCAAATTGAAAGTATATATAATGCTACCACAAAAATTTAATTTTATGGTTCCAATAGAGATATGAGAAAAGAGCCATGCCATTGTTTCTTAGATTGAATTGAAATCAATGAAACACATAAATGTTGTGGAAAATATCAATTAAATTGGGATTTATCAAACAAATTCCGAATTAAATAAACATAAGATTTATTTGTCCCCCCTTCATAATTCCTATGATCCACAATGGTAGGCAATCATTTCTGTATCTCCAAACCTACCTAAATGACACCATGACATAAAAAATATAATGGAAAGAAAATTTTTAGTCCAAGTGATTCTTGAGAATAATGGACTTATATATTATTTACACTAAAATGTAGTTCCCAACATAAAAAAAATTTAACCCTTACATGGACTATATGACTACATAGAAAGAAAAGTTTCCCTTGGATGTTTTGGTGATGTGTAATTTCTATGTTTATCTCACAACACCACACCCACCTACCACAATTCAAGTTTGGTTATTTAATACATCAATCCTCATAAAAACAGGATGAGTTGTTTTTGAAAATATTTTTCATAATGCTTTGAACCAACACCATATGACTACCATAAAATTAACAACTTCCCCCATGACATTAGATTTTATTTATTAATATAATCATTAATACTATTTACAAACACTTTTGATATGCATAAATCCATAGTAAACAAAAATGAATGGCCTATAATTTTTCAGACCCACAAACAAGATAACTATATTTTGAAGTTATATAAATATTTTCAAGGTTCTTTAATAGTAAAATGATTAATTATTAAATGTTTTAAATCCTAAATGAACGTTTCTATTTATTTATGAAGAAATGATAAAATTAAAGACAATGTTTACGGAAAAAACATGATAATTCAAGTTATAAATAGGTTTATAGGGATAATTTTGATTTCTGGATAACAAAATAATGAAAATTGAAACAATTTTTTCAAGAAATGAATAAACTAATGGTGGATGAATGATTAAAACATGAGAACTAATAAAACTATTCACTTTACTTGTGAAATAATAAATAAATAAATTCGAAAATTTTTTTATAAAAAAAATATCCAAAAAACAAATTATGTTTTAAAATATCTGAAATATATTATTGGAAATAACACAATGAGCCTCTTAATCTAAAATTATCACAAAAATTAAAGAAATATAGTACCAAAAAAATATTTAAAAAATTAATGTATATTTATAATGGATTTTATTTTAATAATAAAAATTCAAATTATTAAACATCATCATACAATATAATAAAATTCTGTTCCCTACAGTAGAGGATAATGAGATTTCTCAAAATATGAATTATTATATAAAATTATTAATGTATGTTTAAATATTTTATGGATTCATCTAATTAGTTATATTAATCTTTTTAATGAATTAAAAAAATAGTCTTGAAGAATGAGATAATGAATGTTCTCCTTCTAATAATCTATAATCCAAACCAAATTCATACATACCAATTTTAATATACCGACGTGGGTCAATATTTTATTTGGTGTTTATATGTTTTTGTATTCCTCTTCCCAAAGAATGCAGGGGCTAATATTTTTATATTTTATACCTCCTTCAAACATCAATTAACATTTAATATTTTCAACGTAAGAATTTATTGAAATAATATACTAATGATTCCTTATGTTAATCATTCTTCATTAAAAATGGATCCTTGGTGTTCTATTTTTCAATAATTCATTAATTTAGAACAGAATATAAATATATCAAATGTTGTGAAGGAAGTTGTTTGGATTTGGTAGATCGTCATGAAATTGAGAGGTTGTTAGAATGTTCGCATTAATAGAGGTATCCCATGATATAAATTTACTGGTTTTTCAAACCAAGGTGACACAATATCACTAGATGACTAGACACATTAAATAATGATGAATTTAATAGCATATGAAGAGAAATAGAACATTAATATGATAATAATTTTGAGATTTCACTAGAAATGGAGACCAGTATCACTAGAGAGGAAAATAAATTAATTAAAAGAACCATATTCTATATTTTGACATGTTAACGAGTTAATTAATGACATAATTTTAATAATATAAATACTTCAATCATTTATACCTCATTAAATATTAGTTGAATTTTCAACCATTTTGTACATATCAAAAATTTACTCTATATCAATTTCCACTAATTTAATTATAATATGTGGTAGTTTGTTATATATTCCGAATTTGACATTAATTTATATAATTATAATTTTCCCACATGTAAAAAATTAAATAACTATTATGATACTACTATTTTATAAAAATTTAATGTCCTTTTCTAGGTTTGAAATAATTGATGCATATTATTAATTACATTTAAATTTGATAAAGGACCCTCTTTATACATTGAGAATAAACTACATGTCGAATTTACTTGTGGTGAAATCATACTCAATAAGAATTAATAAAGGATAATTTTAATATTATTCTATAAAAATAAGAAGTCATTTTCATTGTCTAAATTCATTGACTCGTATTTTTTGACTCTTAAATCAATAAGAACAGACTTGTAGTCCTTCTAAGAAAACCACATGTGAAATTTTTATTTTTATTTTATTACATGCACATGATTAATTTAATATCACTTTTATATTAATACATTTCAATCAATGGTTGTTTTCTTTGTTTTGAATGTGAGGTATGAATAGAGAGAGAGATCTGAAGGCAATGGTTTCCCATGTGTCTTCAGGATGAGGCCTAGGTGACATTGGGAGTGGCAGTAGTTGTTCAGACGCAGGTGTGTGAGGGAGTGGTTACATTTGGTTGTTGTGGCAAAGTTGTCTGTGGGAGGTATGTGTTTTAGTGATATCCTAGCTGTTTGTGGGCGGGATGTGCAGTTTTGATAGCCTCGGTGTGTGCGGGCGGGGGTGAGGTAGTGGGATTGTAGTGTGAATAGAGAGAGAGATCTGATGTGTAGGATTTCATCAATAACCAGTGGGAAAGTGGTACGGGGTACCCAAATATCGATGTGCTATTACTATTACATGACATGACATGGGTTACTTTCGGAGTGTGCCTTGGTGATGCTTGGGTGGATAGTATCCTTGCAAGGTACTCTGGTTATCTCTTTTCTCACAAGCATTAGAATATCTCCCCACTTGTACATGAGGGATTTCTGTTTTCCCTACCAATTATACCTATATACTCACCCTACGTATATAAAACTTCTTTCAGGTTTCAAAGAGGACATTAGGGATCGTGCATGACTGTACCTGTTACTACTTTGGGAAAGTTTATGTTTCTACTTTTCCTTTATTTGGTACATTATATTATGGTTTTCTTGTACTTTTTTAGCATTTATATTTTGACATTCATATGGGAATGTTTTGATTTTGGAATTACTTTTACATCCCATTATGGTGTTGTTGGGATTTACAATCTTATTTCCCAATCCTACAAAATTAAAAGTGAAATTCCTTCTATCTTGTGTGTGATTTTATACCCTTTGTGCTAGTATACACTCCAAGACCTATTGAACGCAGATTTCTAGTGTCCTTATGTCTCCATCAATATAAGCAAGTAACGTTCTGACAATTCAGCTATCCCATCCCCCATATTAGAGAAGGCAGGTTATGAAAGAATGGTGTTTGAGGCGGGCCGAGAGATATGATGGATTCTTTAGTTAGGAATAATGTTGTTTGCAAGGGATGGTAAGGAAACTGTGTTTCAAAATCACGGTGTGTGTGATAGGCCAGGAAAAATCGGCTAAGACACGAGTTTTAGGGCCCCTGTGATCTTATTCAAGGACACTTGTCCTACTGAACGTCCAACTGTGGCTACACTAATTGTAGAGTAGAGAACCTAGGAATGGTACATGCATCATAATGAAATCTGTTCTTGTGTTTCTTGTGTATTTTATTGATTTAAAATGAATAATAATTCTATTAAAATTTTAATGAAATCTTCTACACTAATCAGTCTAAGGCATTCCTTGTTTACCTTGCAGCTATGGCACCCAGACGATGACCATGAGTATTTTGGGTGATTGATGCCCATGAGGATGTTTTAGAAGTTTAGTAGAGGACAGATCGAGTATAGGAGGATGGTCAATGGCAGAGGACACTTTGTCCCTTTCAACAGACGACCCTGGAGAAGTAGAAGGGTATCATCTAGGACATAGAGACAGAGATCGCGTTCAAGGAGCTGGTGATAACATTCAACATGATTTTGTATCTGACGGAGTACTGGGTTCCACTAACATTAAGACAAATGCGGGGAGCGGCTCATCAATGGTGGACTCTCTACCTTGTGGAGAAGAGGGAGGCTGAGGTTGTGTGGACTGACATCAAGAAGGTGTCCCGGGTGGAATTCCACTCTTCAGGGATGAAGGCTGAGAAAAAGAAGGAACTGCTCTCCCTATAGTAGGGGAGCATATCAGTGAGGGTGTTGGGGATCATGTTCAAATATTCCATTCATTTTCCTCCGGACCTTTTTCTGGATGAGTATTCTTGGTCGATATGTATAAAAGAGGAACTTCGACCATTTCTTCAATATTTTGTTACTCATTTCACCCCACCAACATACTTGGAGGTCCAAAAGAAGGCTAAAGTGGAGGAGATGATGCACACTTTTTGTAGGTATGCCACTAGAGGGAATCCAGTTGGGATCGTCGTAGGGGAAGGCAATAATTAGTAGGCCTCCAGTGTCTGGTCCTTCTAGTATCTGACCAGTGGGGAGAAGGCCCCAGCAGTTCCAGTTTCGATTCATCAATACACTCCCTTTTCATGCGGGCCTAGGACCGAGGCGCATCATCTGTGACAGCCAATGGAACCTTCAGATTAGGTTCCTAGATAGAGAACAATATAGTAGGGGTGGGTAGGTTCAGCACCCACCTCAGCAGCACCATCTTCCAATCATCCCCTAACTGCATCAATATTAGCAGGAACAGTGAACTCCCACTACTCTGAGATCAGATGTTACAGGATGAGGTCGGCCTCAGGGCACTCCTCAAGGACCTCAACTAGGGCATGGTTGGGGAGGCAGTCGTCAGCTGAGGGGCACAGGAGCTAGGCGTGGGAAGGGACATGCAATAGAGGAAGTAGTTCTAGTAGGGCTAGAAGTCGTTCGAGGGATGATCATCTTTTTCAGTACTCCCTCATTTTCCTTATTTGTTAAAATACATTTTCACTTTTTTTTGCCCATGGTCGGGCTCATGCTTGGTTATTAGATGGTGAGAGGCTTATGGTGCCCATGCTTTTGAGTACTCCAATCGGATGTCAGACCGATTGGTTTTATGTTTTATGTGGGTGTAGACTGATTATAGGGGAACATCCGTCTATCAGGGATCTTCTTCAATTTCATATAAAAACATATGATGTTATCGTAGGCATCGATTTGCAGATTTCTGTATACGCAGTTTTCAAATGTCTTTGAAGTAGAGTCGGGTTCTCTAATGATTATTTCTAGAGTGTGACATTGATCGGTGAACGAGATTTCCAGGAAGGTAGCTGGGCAGTGGAGCCCCACCATTCCCTGTTAATTGAGCGGTCAGGGGATTCAGAAAATACAGTGAAGGTGGAGTTCCCGATGAGCGTCAGTGAGTTAATGGATGTCTTCCTAGAAGAGGTGGAGACTCTATGCCCTCAACATGATGTTGAGTTTGTGATAGACATGAAAAACCTATTCTCATCCGATTTTGATGGCTTCTTATCAGATGACACCTTCTGAGTTGCAGGAGTTGTTGATTCAATTTGAATAATATATGAAGAAGGTTTTTTTTGACCTAGCATGTAAGCATGGGGTGCTTCAGTCATGTTCGCAAAGAAGTCAGATGGTGGTCTCAGGTTGATCATAGACTAGCAGATACTGAATTAGGTAATGGTCAAGAATGGTTACCCTCTCCAGAGGATATATGATCTCTTTGACTAGATGAGAGGAGTAGGTTAGTTCTTTAATATCTATCTGTGGTCTGGGTATCACCAGTTAAGGGTGAAAGATAGTGATAATTCGTAGACAGCTTTCAGGTGTAGGTATGGGCACTATGAGTTTGTAGTCATGTTGATCTGTTTTACGAATGAACCAGTTGTGTTCATGGGGCTCATGAACTCTGTTTTCCATGAGATTCTATATCGGATCTTAATTGTGTTTATCGATGAAAATTTGACCTACTCAAGATCAAAGGAGGAGTATATTGATCACCTTAGTATGGTCTCTGAAATCCTTCTACACAACTAGATCTATGGGAAATTGTCAAAATGTAATTTCATTACATGAGAAGTGCATTTTAATGGATACATGGTGTCTCAACATGGGGTAGAGGTTGACCCATAAAATGTTGAAGCGGTTAATTCATGGGATGCACCCATGATTGTAGCAGAGGATCGCCGTTTTCGGGGACTAGAAGGATATTATCAGAGGTTTATACATGAATTCTTCTTAGTTGCATCTCCCTTGACATATTTTATTAAAAAGGACCATGACATGGTGGGGATATAGAAATTCCAGGAAGACTTCAGTTATCTAATGTGGAAGTAGGTTAGCGCCCCGGTGTTGAATTTACCAGAACAAGGGCTGGTTTTTTGATTTATTTTGTGATGCATATATACAAGGAGTGGGGTGTGTTCTAATGCAGTAGTGGGGAGTGATATCCTATGGGTCAATGAAGTTAAGTCCTCATGATAGTACATATGCCACCCATGTCCTAGTTCATGTAGTGTTAGTGTTCATGTTTAGGTTGTTATGGCATTGCCTATTCGGGAAACACTTTGTGGTATTCACGAATCACAAGAGTTTGAGGATTATCTTTACACAACATGTCATAAACATGAAACATCAGAAGTGGGTGGTGATTCGTCAGTACTACAAATTCGAGATCTCTTACACTAAAGGTAAGGGAAATGTTGTGGCTGATTCCATGAGTAGGATGTTACGAAGGGAAGCTGTTCATGAATCAGTGGATGCATGGAAGGAAATAGTGGAGTTGGATGCCCTACATCTATATTAATGTGTGGATGGTGGTAGAGGTTGTCTGTTTTAGATTAAATTGAAATCCTCATCATTGCGGCTGGGGTAGGAATCTCAGTGGGGAGACATAGAGTGTGATGTGTTGCACGATTGGGTTAACCACAATAAAAACATTGTAGGGTGGTCGGAGGATGGTCAGAATCAGATGTTTTTCTAGGGGAAGTAGTTTGTCCCAGAGATGATGCACGAAAGAGTTTTCCATGAATTCTATAACTCACTCATAGCGGTAATCCCTGGAGTTTCAACGAAGTACGGAGGAATGATGGAACAGTTTAGGTGGCCCAAGGTGAAATGGCTAGTGGCGATGTTCATGGCAAGGTTCCAGGTGTGTCAGCAGGTGAAGGATTAACAACGCATCCCAGAAGGATTGTTCCAGACTTTAGATGTCCTCGTGTGGATGTGGGATGACATCTCGATTTATTTCATCCTAGTACTACCAACAGTTCAAGATGGTTGTGATGCAATATGGGTAGTGGTAGATAGTTTGACGAAATCAGTTCACTTCCTAGAGATCAAGGAGTCGAGTGTAGTGGATTCCTTATCACAATGATACATCGATGAGGTGGTGTATTTTCATGGAGTTCCAAGGTCCATATTCGTGGAGAGGGATGCACAGTTTAACTCACGAGTCTGGAGGTGATTATCGCATGCATTTTTCACCCATCTACAGCATACCATTTCATTCCACCCCCAGATATATGGGAAGACATAGTGAACCATCCATACCTTGGAGGATATTCTACGGGCTTGTGTTTTGGACTTCAAGGGATCATGGGAATGAAATTTTACATTAGTATATTTTGACTACAATAATATCTATCACTCTACTATATTCATGGAACCACTAAAAACCTTGTATGGGAGGTCGTGTCGTCACCCATGTGCAGGAATGAGGTTGGTGATGTTGGTATTCTTGGCTGAGAGGTAGTCCAGAGAACAATTGAGAAGGTTCCGTTTTTCAATGAAAAGATGAAGGCAGCCCAGGACCTGCATAAGTCATATGTCGATCATAGGATGAGGCCATTGGAGTGCGAGGTTGGTGATTATGTGTTCTTAAATGTATCCCCTAGTCATAGAGGTGGCACATTAGTTGCCATTGCCACCTTAGTTGGAAAACATCCATGATGTTTCCTACGTCTCCCATCTTCTTCGATATCTGCACAATGAAATCCATGCCATTGACTGGGGAGAGTTTGATATAGGGGATGATTCTAAGTTTGTGGAGCGGCCAGTGAGGATCGAAGATTGAAAGGATAATGTACCTTGTGGATGAACCATCCATTTGTTCTGTGTGTTGTCGAGGCATGGTAGCCTCTAATAGAGTACCTAGGAATCTGAGGCTCAAACGCGCACTGAGTAATGAGAGATGTTTTGAGTTTTTTTCAAATTTTTTTATACTTGTTGATGATGTAATGATGACATTTTTGGTTTATAGGATATTTTGTTTCCTTAAATGGTGAATGTTTATGAGAAGACCTAATATGTGGGGAAGGGGGGACCCGATCCCTAATCCAGATGCATTATGGAGGATGTGATTAAAAATGTGCAGGAGAGTTAGTGGTTCCCAATGAGGATAATTTCTTGACATGGAGTAAATAAATCCCTGATCAGTGTGTCAGGACTATGCGATCCATGGGTTTGGTATGAATGTCTGGGGTAGATTTTCCATGAGAGATATCTTTCCAGGTGGATGTTCGAACCCCTCTATTCTCTTCGAGTCTTGCATTGATTCTCGAAGATGAGAATAGATTGAGAGGTATCTAATATAATGTCCCAGACCCTCCTGATCCATCCCTTTTTCAAATTTCTTATGTTTGGTACTCCTTGGACCCATTAGGTCCAGATCCTATGGGCAACATCTCGGTGGCAGGATGCCATGCAAGGTCAACCATCGGTGAGTCACTGATTGGTGCCATGGGGGTCTTGTCAGGTTTTTTCCCCAGTTTTCCTACTAAATACACTTTTTTAGTATTTTTTAACATTTTAAAGTGCACTAGGACCATTTTTAAAGAACATAAATTATATCTAAATTCTTCTATGAGTGGGGAGACCCTCACAGACCCATAATGTTTGTAAGCTTCACCCATTTCCTATGTTTAAATAAAATTGTTTTACCCACATCTGTTATGACCACTTCCCCAATGATAAATTAAATACCAATTAATCACGTCAAGTAACCACAGAACTGTGTGGGGAAACCATGATATGCCTTTAAAACCATTCACAATTTGTATATCGTATCTCCAAGATCTCGCCTCTATATATCACTCTGGAATTATTTTTTTCTTCTTTTTGGCTGGGTTCTTTTTCCCCAATGATGCGTTTGGAGTCTTCTTCTCGATGCGAGTGGTGCGACAGTGTTGTATCCTTTCCTGCACATTCTTGGAGTCCTCAGAGTTCCTCCCCTTCAAGTCGCGCATCACATTTCTTCGCACTTGGAGAGAAACATCGATCGTTGATCATCCATGTAGGGTATTTCCTTAGTCTCTCTTTATTGTTTATCATTCTAAGTGGGTATGTAAATGGTTCATAATGGGATGGATGAAAATAGACTGTAATGAAGATAATAAATGGACTTTTGTGGGATTAAGGGGTGTGTTTGATGTTTGTAGTGTACTCTTTCACCACTATTTATATGTTGTGGATTGTATGGGCATATGTCCACTTGAAATGATAGACGTTGGGGGGTCTTTTATTATGCACTAATGATCCTATGTTTTTGGGTTAATTATATGATTGAATGGTTGTAACATGGACACTGGTAAATCACATAAACATAGTTGATTAAATGGGTTCCCAATGAATAAGAATCCCAATGTTATCACACCAGTTATCCAAACAGAACGATAGAAGTAAATAAATGGCATATTCAAATTTAAAAACACTCTTGCTCTGTTCTGGTGATGTTTACTGTTGATGATTGTGAAGTAATGTGGATGGGGATAGGATTCCCTATTGTGGGTCAGTTGTGGTCCTGTGATCATGTTCCAAAATGTTGGTTCTTGGATTTGTTCCAATACTTTGAGGGATCTCACATATCTCTTTAGTTGTCATGGAATTACAAGAGAACTGGGTGTGATTGCTTAAATTCTTGCTTGGATGTTTCTACTTCCTTTCCTTATGGCTATGCATGTTAATTGCTCATTAGTGAAGAATTAATTTAAATAGAATCAATTGAATATGGAAATGATAATGGGTTCAATGGGGAATTGTTTTCCAGGAATGAGTTATTAGATGGTCGTGTTGCTTCTTATAATTGACTAATAACGAGGGGGTTTGTGGTTGGGATTGTTTTGGAACCCATAGGTTGGGATTAGTTTGTGTTTACCTATATATAATTTATTTCATATGTTTTTTATACTCTACCCACCCATATTGGGAACTTCGTTCCAAACACCCCCATTTCATGGGGGATTGTTTTACCCAACACACCTATGAGTGGCATGTTATTAGCTCAATTTTTTCTCAATTTCACGTGTATCCAAAGACTCTTCGGGCATTCTATGAGAGCCTGAGGTCCATCATAGAAATATATTATTTGGGAAGAGTATGTGTTGGTGGTTGTCCTAGGTGTGTGCATGCAGGTGGTTTCCCAAGTGTCTTCGGTATGAGGCCTCGGTGTCTTATGGAATTTCAGTAGTTTTTCAGACCATGGGGTGTGCAGGCATGGTTATGTTTGGTTATTGAGGCCTAGGTGTCTGTGTGTGTGATACTTGGTCGAGATAGCCTAGATGTTTTTGGTTGGAATGTGTGGTTGTGATAGCATAGGTGTGTGTGGGAGGGGTGTGGCAGTGGGACTACAATGAAAATTGTAGGAGAGGTCTGATACGTAGGATGTCTTCAATAACCAGTGGGAAGTGGTGCGGGGTACCCATATATCAATGTGCTATTACTATTACATTACATAACTTGATGAATTAGGCGAGTGCGTCCTGGTGAGGTTGGGGTGGATTGTTTTCTTTTCTATGTGCTCTGGTTATCTTCATTCTCATGGGAATTCGAATGTCTTCCCACTTATGCATGGAGGATTTTGGTTTCCCCTACTGTTTATACTTGTATACACAATGTATGTATATAAAACAACATTCAGGTTTCTAGGCAGACTTCGGTGATCGAGCAGGACTGTACTAGTTCGGACGTTCATACATTGGGACAGTTGATGTTTCTAGTTTTCCTTTCTTTGGTACTTTCCTTTAGGATTTTCTTGTACTTTGGTAGCATTTACATTTGTAAATGCACAGGAGAATGGATTGATTTTGGCTTTAATTTAACCTCCATTTTTATTGTTTGGATTTACCATCTTACCTCCCAATCCTACATAAGGAAAAGGGTAATGCCTTACATCTTTTGTGAGATTATATACCCTTGGTGCTAGTCGCCACTCCAGGAACTATTGAAGGCGAGTTTTGGGGTCATTATATTTCCATTATTATTAGGAAGGAAGGGTGTCGAAATTCTGCAGTCCCTTTAGTCATCATTATGAAGTCGTGTCATGAAAAAAAATTATATTTTTATTTCATTCAAAAAATCACTTTTAAAAATAACTTTACAAAAAAAATATTACTTATTTTTTTTATAAAATCAAAAAGATGTATCCTATAATTTAATATATTTTATTTAAAAGGTATATATTTTTCTATCATAAAAAATATAAACTAGTGAGGTCTAGGGAAAAACTCTTCCATAATTTTCATAAAACTAAATATGAGATTAAAATGAATTTCAATTTTATCTTACTATAACTCAAATGGAAAATATTTATTACTTCTTCTGAAATCATGTTATAAATATTCATTTCTTAATGTGACAAAAAATCATTTGTTTATGATGATTAGATAAAAAAATATACAATGGGTTATAATATATTTTTTTAATTTTGGGATTTTAAAAATAATTACTAATATGAAATGGAGTCCAATATTGTTTTGATATACACATATGTTACACATTAATCATCATGAGGATAATTTTAGGTAATTAAATAATTTTTTTTTCATTTCAGTCACATTTTTCATCTTTTTAACTGTATTTAATTATTTCAATGAATGGTAATTTTTTATATTCTATTATAATTTTTATCACATAAAAACAACACGAACAATGCATCCCAATTGGATTTTTACCAAAATTAATTTCAATAACAAATTCTTCATTACATCCAAAATTTAATTAACTAATGAAAAAATAATAAAATTAATAAGAATTCCTTCCCCAAACTCCAAGAAGTGCATCCTAATTCCCTGAATTAATTGAATGTTCCATTCATTGGAAACCCCCATGTAATAATTTTGGATGCCTATACTCTCATTGAAAAAAATTAATTTTTATTTCTTTCCATGAAAATACCTCCCATTAGTGATATATGTTTCTAGATACAAAAAACAACTAAGAATTATAAGACATTTGAATCACCCATGATAAAAAATCTCTCCAACCCTTGTGATACAATCCAATTATCCAACGTCACATTGACTCAGAATGTGAACCCACATAGGGTTACTAAATTCACCCATAGTGTATATCCTAATACTATCACCGTGAATAGATGGGGGTTACATAGGGGACCATGGTTTATGGATCAAAACATAGTAACCATAGAAAACCCAACTAAGTCCAACATACACTAATGAACAGAATGTAAGTGGATAGAGATGGTTTTTATTATAGGAGATAATGTGATTGATGTTTTTGTTTGGATCAATATATTTTTCAATGTTCTCAACATGATTACAACTAAATGATTGAGATGATTCCATGAGATGGATATATCAACTTTGATAGAATAATCCTTTTTATGTGGCTGATGAGGCTATTACATATGTTTTTGTTCTCATTGTGTAATATATATTCCAAATCATCATCACTTATCTTACTATTCACCCAATTATGATTATTATATGATATGATTCCCAATATTTAATAAAGTAATATAATATAATGGATGTCCTGAGGGTAACTATATTGAAGAATATGATAACTTTTCTTAAGAGTCTATTCAATGGGAAATATGGGGTCAATATCTGGTTATAAATGAGCCCACAGAGATGTGTTTGGAAAAACATCACTGCCTCCCATCTATCCATAAAGTTTGTATTGTATTGCATATAATTTTTAGGGATTTATTTAAAAATATAATTCCAGGGTATGAATATCATATTATCATGAAATTGATTTTCCATTATATATGATTCAATGGGTCCGCCAACAAAAGTAGGAATCACTCATCCTAGATAAGTGTCCATAGAAAATATTATTAGATATAACCCTAGTTTATGAACTGCAACATCCATAATAATTGAAAATGGATCTTTCCTTAATGGTCATCTAGTCAAAGTACTAAAAAAGTATACAATGTATTTTTATCAATCAAACAAATGATTCAATTATTATTTTTATTCATAGATGAATGATTTTATGTAAATAAAAATACTAATAATAATTTATAATGAGTTTAATGAGTTATTTTCCACGAATTTCTCAAAAAAATTCATTCTTTTGATTGATAGTGTGTTTGCCTCAGCTCCATTAAAAAAATCCCCTTTATAGTAAATTTATACTGTGAGGGAATACACAAACATAAATTAGATGAATTCATTTTATTGGGTCAAATCATGAACATTCATCATCTCATGAATTTTCATCATAAAATTCTCGAAATATAATCAAATAGTCTCTCATCGTTAACATTTATATGGTTGTAGATAATTATCTAATGATATCCTCTCATGATCAATTGTTTTTTATTAATCATATTAATAATAATAATTAACTCAAAAAATAAAACCAAAATATGGTATTGATTTAATATTGTCAACTCAATGAAGGGGGACGTCATGGGTAAACTACTCACAGTGGTCCACCCACCATATTAAATGCGGGTACATTGTTGTGGTTCGATAATCCTTTAACAATTCCCTATCATATTTTTCTATAACTCACGTCCACGTTTTTGGAAAATTTAATCTCCTGCATTGACCACCATTAATTGAATAACTATGACCATCACTATCACTAACCCATCTTTGTTAATCATTATGATCCCTGTTAGCAGAATAATCAGTCTCATTTTTTTCAATATTCCTCCTTAGAACAAGTTTTGAAATATTCTTCAAATCATCTTCATGAAAAGTCTTGATCATGTAATCCCATGAACCAAGAATAATACCCATAAAATAGTTCCTTAATCAACATATAGATACATCATCATATAAAATTTTAAATAATTAGTTAGAGATAGAAAATTATATTTCTAACTTTTGGGAAAAAATACACACCTATGATAAGTAACTCCATTTTAGACTAATAATTTCATAATTACTAAATCCAACCATGTAATACATATAGAAATCACTTTTTTCTACATCATTATATCCATTACCATAGAATAAAATATTTAATGCAGTTGCGTTATGTGGGAATGTTCATAATATAATGAAATGATTTATTGGTCATACTAATTAAGAAAATCATCAAAACACATTCACCTTCAAAATATAAAATTTGATATATTTCATTTTAAGATAAGTAATAATATTCATATTAAAATTATATAATTCATATATCTGTGTTAAAAAGAATTAATGTTCATAGGAGGATTTAATTTATAGAATTTCCTATGATATTATATATTTATACTTTTTGATAAGCCTACTTTAAGGGGTTAAAGGGGAACCCTTACATGACCTGGTGTCTTCATGGAATTACATTACTCGATAGTAATAGAGGAAATCATTCAAGAACATGATGTATTGAAAGTTCCTCTCCCTAACATCTTCATCTTGATGACAACTCTCTACCATTGCATTTTGTTATGGCTAGATATCATATATAGAGGTACATAGTCTTAAGAATGATGGAAAAATATATATCCCCTCATTATTCTAAATATGTTAGCTCTCCTCTATTGAATACCCCTAGGAATAATCATTATCTTGTGGCTGATTCTTATATTGTATATCTGGTTAATTATGCACTCCTTATGGCATGAAGGCCTTGTGGTTTCCAGAAGGATAAATAAAAAATGAAATATATTATAACAATAAAAAAACATCCAGTGTATTTTCAGTTCAATATTTTAAACAAATATAAAAAATAATTTTTAGAAAATTTATTTTTGTGAATAAAAACTATTAATTTGTAATTAATAATAAATTATATAGAAAAAAACATAAAAACCTACTAGAATGAAAATATCCGATGTTTTAGTAAGTGATGAAATGTGAATACTAAAGAGGTAAAAATGATGTAATAATTGGAAAGGAACACGGTTGAGTACACTTGAGGAAGTGATATGATCATCAACCAGAACCATCAGATTTACCTTCCAGAAATCATCAAAAACAACATCTATATGCTTCAATTTGTCTATAATCATCATCACCATCCAGATATTACATCTTGGTGTTGGTAGATTTTTTAATGTTGACATGACTGAACCTTGGTCACATATCAACACCATACACTATATTAGTGGTTTCAGAATAAAAAAACCAATGACAAAACTGACATTTCTCTATTCAAAATGAACAATTTTCAAGCAATGTTCCCATGGGGAGTGCAAATAATTCAAGTAAAATATTTGAATTGAATGTTATATATCCCAAGAAAGGGAACATGAAAATAAATAATTGATCACATACTTTTAAACTGTGGGTTTAGGAAGTTATTCAATAATAAATAATGATTGATATGGCATGGGAAGATAACGAAAATTTTGGAAGGAATGTTATGTCGATCATGGGAATGAAAGACTCCCAAAAATGACTTAAACTTGGTCCATTAGTATCTTTTATTTACTTATTTATTTCATTATTAAAGAGAATTTGATTAAGGTCCATTATTTCAAAGGATTATATCATTTCTTTTCAAACAAAATTATATAATAATTGGTTTGTTTGTTGAATTAATTTATGAAAAATAATAAAAAAATATCATTTTTTATTTTTCTTTATAAAAATAAAATTATGTGATATGGGATTCCATTAAATATTTATTTGAAATAGGTAATATAAAAATTCCAAAAATATATTTATTTTTATGTTATACCAATTAGAAAATTTTTTATATTAATGAATGAATAAACATATCAATAGGTAATGATAAATTGTTTAACATTAAAAATATATAGGGGTTTCAAGTGGGGTCGATATTGAAAAATAATTAAAAACAAATATTTCAGGAAATGGTTTTAAAAAAATAGATTTTGTTAAAAAATATCATAGATATAATTTAATTGGATTTAAAAAAATAGCAACTTCCAAACCATTGAATTGAATAATTATCTATGTTTTTTTGTCATTTTACACGGGTGTTATCACCCCCATATATATTACTTTATCAATTAATAAAAAAATTATTTTCAAATATATATATATATGGAAAATATTAATTTTATGGTCTTTATATATTAAAAATGATAAAGAATCCAGTAATATTTCATAAAGTGTTTTTAAAAATATTATTTTTCCAAGCATCCAATACATAATGAACCGATGAATTAAATTAAAATAATCTCCATTATTATTATTTTGAACACAACATAGGATTTAAAAAAATTTAAAATAGTTTCTTATTATTACTGAAATGAATAAAACCATATATTCTAAAACCATGTTTTAAAATTCATTATTAACTGATTAAAATAGATTTTAAAAATTAGCTTCAAATAAATAAAACTATTATTGGTTAAAAAAATATTGTTTATTTTTTGTAAGAAAATGTTCTAAAATAAGCTAACTTCTTTTTATCAAAATGGTACTATCAAAATCTTAAAAAATATATTATTATATAATATTATTTAACTAAAATTCATTAATCCAAATCAGTTATAATATAAATTTGAAAAATATTTCTATTAATTTTTATTTTTTATGTATATAATACAATTTAGAACCGTTTCAAATATTTTATTATTTTATGTGGAATTACTAGAATTAATGTAATTATATAATATAAGTGACAAACATATTTTTATTTGACCATGTTAATTAACACCCCATTAACTATTATCAATACTTAAATTAGGATTAACTTTTTCTAATGTTATAATTAAAATATATTCCAAGTAATATAAAGTAATTTTATCTACATAGAAAAAAATATAATAGATAAATGACATTATAATTAATAAAATCAACAGTAAACAATATCATCAATAATGAAAAATCATTAATTCATATAACTAATAACTAATAATATATTTATAAAACTGCAATATGTGGTTACAACAAGATAAAAAACATGTTGTTATTTGTTAGGTCTGAAATACCACACCCACCCCTAGGTAGCTCGATCTCTTCACCCATTATCATCCTTTTTATTCCACAATATCAGTATTTTCTATGTTATATTCAATGTTTTTCGTGTATAAATTCAATACTTTTACATTAATCCTGTCTCATTTAAGAACTTCATCACTACAACATTAATATAGGTTTAGTATTATATAATATTTATAAATATAAATATTTTAATATAATTTATATGTTAATTCATATAATTATACACATTTATATAATTATATTTAAATTAGTTACTCAGAAATATATATTATATTTAAATATAGATTTTATACATGTTTTCATATATATATATATATATATGTATATTTAAATGTCTATACATACACACATATCTATATATGTATAGATATATATAATTGAAAAATTAGATCTCTATTTTTTATAATGTATATATTAATAAATATTTGAAATATGTTTATGTAATATGAATAATAAAAATTAAGTATTAAAAAATATACAGTTATATAAGATGTATTTTCACAATATTGAAAAATTCATACAAATACATACACACAGACATTTTTTAATAGGCATGCACACATTTATATTTTTCATGTACGCACACGAATTTTTACATATCCGAATGTTTACATATATTTTATAAAATTGGCATAAATATGTAATTATTTGGTGATGCACACATATTTATTTATAGATATCCCTAGCATAGGTGTCTGTATAAATTTATATTAATTAATTATTATAATTTATATAAAATAGATAATTTTCAATCTTAGATAAATTGAATAATAAGCACATTTATTCACATGGTTAATATGTTTAGAAATAAGTTTTATGAAAATATTATTAA
Source organism: Viscum album (assembly GCA_963277665.1). NCBI lineage: Eukaryota > Viridiplantae > Streptophyta > Magnoliopsida > Santalales > Viscaceae > Viscum > Viscum album. Next base: position 557,304,296 of record OY728147.1, on the reverse strand, counting down.
ATAATTATTTTTAAAATTTATTTATTATAATAATATATATATATTAATAAATAATAATAAAATACAAATAATAATAAAATTTAAACACTATGATATGCACATGCAGTTATGTTTTTCTAATAAACCCCGTCTCCACTAAAAAAAATTACCCGAAAACCAGGCATAAATTCAATCGATGCTATAAAATTAGGCACCATGAAAAAAAAAATTTGAGGTCTTCTAGGACTATTTTTACCTAACAAATGATTACTATGGGTTTCCCATTCAATTTGATGTATATATTTTTATGATATTAAATTTTATAATTGTTAGACGCTGAATTGACACTCCAATCAAATGTTATGACTAGTTGAAGTTTGATTAATGTTTCTAACTATTCAGGGATCATTCATTTTATTATTGAATATTTCGTTCAAAATTTTATTAAATGAATATTTCTCACTAAAAATAATAAAATTGTTACTCTCTATCATCTTCATAATATTTTATGAAAAAATTGTTTCGAAATTTATTAGATATTACATGAAAAGGAATATTTAATATTATGTTAATTATATTTATTAAAAATATTATACTTATATCAATATAAATATATAAACATATAATTATATTATTATTAATTATAAAAATATATATTAAATATAAAATTTATTGTGCTATAATATTATTGATAATTTTTACCTTTATTCAATGTAAAAAAATGTTAACCGATGTTTCTTTTAGCATATCAAGAATAAAATAGAAATATAAAGACTAATTTATCTGCTTTTTAGTAGGGATAAATGGTTCTTCTTTGTCCACAATTTTTTATAGTATTCATATAGTTTAAAAAGGAATATATTGATATCTCTAGTAATCTGACTTGAACAACCACAATTTTTTATTTTCGTATTTTACCCTTCATTCTTCTACATGAAAAATCACTATTCACATCATCATGTATATGGTGAAATTCCCATACCTATATATAGCAGAGTTCTCTTCCCTTCTACAGAAAATCCAGTTACAGGGATTATTGAGATTTGAACTATATTTTGATGTAGAATAATGGTGTTACTATTTTATTACTGAAATACTTTATCTTCATAATAATATAAATGATATTAATAATTTTTATTAACAAAATCATTACAATTAGTAATCAATAATATTCGTTAATTAATTTATATAGTTAATAAATAATGTCATTCGGTGTTATGTGAGCGGAATCTTCTACTTAAATCCCTCTCTCTCCATGGAATCAATTCATGATAGAAGTATCACATCAATAAAATATAGTTAATATTATTTCACATATGAATTTTAATTCATTATATAGATATGAAAATCAGGGTGCAACTGATCTTGTGTAGTGGATACTTTTCTTGTAACATACATTCCTTTTGTGGTTGTTTTCATTGGTGACCAGTAATCAACCACTAGCTTCATAATTCAATAGTTTATAAAATTTTTCCCTTGATGGATGTAGGTACTATTCTATTAACATGACTGTGGTGATTATAAAACCATGAAATTTTATAAAAAATTTATTTAAAAATAGTAGATATATTTTTGATAACTTTATATACACAATATAATTATTTTAAATGAAAACTTATATAGTAAAACATTATAATCATAAAAATAAATTATAATAAATGGTTATTAATAAATATATAATGAAATATTAATTTTTTAACCATTTATAAAATAAAATCATTTTCTTTTAAATGATAATAAATTTGAATGATGTGAATTTTTAGAACAAAAATTATTCTATAAAATACTATCATAATTCCCGCAATGTGTTTTTATCTAAATAAATTAAATTAGAATTGTAGGTTGTGAGGTGGTTTGTTATTGGGTAGTTAGGGGAAGATCACATTGAAATGCATTTGAGCCTGTGTGTTTCATGATATTTTATTCCTTTAGTGTTGTTACATTGTGAAATAAATAACTGATATATTAAATATATTCAATAAATAACTTTATATATCATCTAATAATATTTATATGCATGATATAAAAATAAATCCAATTATATGATTTCAAAATATTTTTACAAATAAAATATTTCTAAATTTTTTCCCGGGTCATTATAAAATAAATATCCTTCACATATATAAATTGAATCACTGATAAAGGGATTTTATATTTTGAATCAGGTGGATCAAATTTGTTAAATAGATCCATATTATTTTCAATCAATATGAAAAGGAAACATAGTAAATATTTGTCACCATGGTATGGTTAAATCTTGTAAAATAAGCTTCAAATTTTAGGTTATGACATTAAAATATATAAAAGGAGTTCTCTTATCCTATTTCAGGAGTGGAGTTCACCAATATCAATCGATGTCTCCAATATATGGACACTTACATTCATATTTCACTGAATATGTAATATATATTATTTAAAAATTATAAATAAATGCATAATGTCACTCTCTTGAATATAATATATCGAAATAATTTATAAAAAGTAATGGAATATATGTTCTCTTATAAATGAATTTTTTGATAATTTATTATTTCTTTTCATATTAATATTTTTCTAATTTATAATAATTTAATAAATACATTATACTCGTATTCCATGTTGGTAAAACATTTTTTGAAATAATAGAAAAATAAAATACATTATTATAAAAATATTTAAAATAACTCAATTTATGTAAATTATTTTGTTCCATAAATTTTTCGATACTATTAAAAATTAATGATGATTGAAATATTATATTCTAAAACAATCTTTTTAATGGCATCATTACAGAAAAAATAAATAACGAGATAAAAAAGTTACATTAAGTTATTTTATAATAAATAAAATTTAATAAAATCATTTCAAATTCATTAAATTATTATATTTCCATGGGTATATGAAATATGTTTGAACAAGTCGACCATATTAAATTAATTATCCATAATTCCATTTATTTTGACATTCTTATCCCTTAATGGTTAAAATTTTTGTTATTGTGGTTTAGGTAAAAAATTATTAACCAAGGTTCCACTAATAAAATTATAATTTTTATAATTTTTCAAAACACAATTTAATTAACATAGGTTATCTAATTTAATTGAAGAACTAAATACCCTGGATAGAAGTAATGAATTATTTAATACGTAATTGTTGTTGACCATCAACCTCATTGTTATGAGAAGTAATGATTTATTTAATTTAATTGAATAACTAAATACTATGGATAGAATAAGCTAATTATTCCATTATTCTTGAATTATTAAAGGAAACATGGATGACATTTTCTTAAGGGGACTGCTTATTTTTTTTTGTGTGGATGGGAATGTCCTCTTTAAATAAAATTATGAATTGATGTGAATAAGTCTTTTTATGAGGTGAATATATATAAAGATGTATATAATTCACCACTAACACAATGTCATTTCAAATGAAAGGAGAATGGGAATTATTCTATGAACATCTCTAATATGAAGGATAATTATGATTATCGATATCAGCAACCTCTGATGCCTAGAGACGTAGGGAAATCAATGGTTATCAATAATTATAATGAGTAGTATGATTACATTGTGGTGAGATATACACATAGTATCTATACTAGAATTTATAACATCTTATTTAATTCCTTATGTACCCAATATTTTATATATAATAAATTTTTTATGTGTATCATACTATAAACTCCACTATTATAAATTTAAGATGTGGTGATAAATAAAAATGATATGATGATCGTATCTAAATTCAAGAATTCATATCTTGTTGATGTATATCAGAATGTTGTTCATGAAAATATTTCACTAACCATATTGATTAATTTTGTGATTTTATAGGAATGGATTGAATTTATCTACATAAATCACTCATAAATTATCAATGAATGGAAGTAAAATATTATATTCTAAACCAAACTATAATATTCTATTACTGTGATGATAAATGTGAACAAATTTCGATACTCACATCATCATGTGTGTATTTGTTCCTATTGAAAAATGGATTTTATAGTATTATGTTTGGAATAAATTCAATGATAATGATATTATTATTAAGAGAGAGTAATTTATGTAATTATTAAAATATTTCCTAGTTGTCGACTAAATGATGATGTTAAGATGTCAATAGAACTCAAACATGGTGTTACACCTTTTTCAAAGACTCTAGGTATAATGGAAACGATTTAGTTGAAGGAATTAATGAATAAACTCAAGGGTAATCTAAACGAATGATTTATTCAACCATTTAAAACATCATTGTGTGCACCTATTTGTATGATATGAAAAAAATAATGTTAACTCTGCATTTATTATCAAAAACATCAGAAGAACAAAATTATGAATTGTTATCGTCTACCATGTAATGAGGAATTATTTTATCAATTTAAATATGTTAAATATGATTCCAAGATCAACCTTAATTATGGATATCATCAATTGATGTCCAAGAAGGAGGAGATACCCATAAAAATATTCAATACAACATATATAAACGATGAATATATAGTGATTTTATTTTTTTACTAATGCCCTAGTTATCATCATAGATTTAATAAAAAATATTTATATATAACCATAATTATATTTGATGGGATATAAATATATAATGATTTGGTTCCCATGTAATCATCATAGATTATATTCATATATAATCAAATAGAAAGGAAGAGCATGTTGGTCACATGATTATCGTATTGGAGACACTATTGAATGAGAATAGATATGAATAATTCACAAAGTGTGAATTCAGGATAATTGTTTTTTCTTTTTGGAACCATATAACCTCAAGACATATTACATAGGTTGAACCCTGAAACAAGAAAGTAACTAAATGTTTTCTTAGACAAACAATTATGATTTTTATTCATTGTATTCATGTGTTTTATGGATATTTACAATGAATTGAATATAATTTATCATGATTTTATAATCTTGTAATTATGTTATCCTATAAGGGAGACATGTTAACATCAGTATATTAATGTGATGAATCTTCAAGGAACATTACAAGAGTTATTTCATCTCACATTTTCATACAGGAATCAGTATTGACGAATGGTATGTGAGATTTTTTGAGGAAACAGTTAAATATTGGGTTGTTTTCTCATGAAGAATGATACGGTGATAACTTATGTATCATGAAATTTTTTCATTCATGGGAAAAATTAACCAAATCGGTATTTTTAGTTAGATATGTTAATATTGTAGTTAAATATATTGATACATTATTATTATGTTTAATGGGGAGATATATATATATTCGACATAAAATTTGATAGTATACATTCAAAAAAAAGAGTTGATTTACCGTTAAAGAAGAGGGTTGGAAATTCTTAATAATTTAGAAATCTCAATACATTACTACTCTATGATAATGGACCAGGTGGTCGATGGTTTTTTTTGAACATATCTAGCTCTCTTATTGGTGAATATGACCCCAAAATATATGACATATCTATATTTTCAAATGGTGTATCTAGTTATAATTATGGAATGAGATAAATATTATATACATCAAATTAATGATAAATCAGCTATCCATGTGAGAATAATATATGTGAAGATGAATTATGTGTGAATAGAGAATAACTTCCAAAATATTCCCTAATTCATACATTATTATGATGAAAATATAAGTTTTCGGATCCATGTTTTGTGTGCATTCCATTATATATTTTATGAAGAATTTATTACATGGGGATCACAATTCATCATTATTTATTCTTCTTTGTTGTGGGGATACATATAGAGATATGGGAGACTATTTATGGAGGCATTGTATAAAGAGAAATTTTGCAAAATAATTATCTCCGTTCATGGTATGCCACAATGTTAATTATACGATAAAAAATTTTAAGGGGATGTTATAACCATTACCAATACCATAATGGAAAATGGAAAACATACCCATGTATTATTTTCCATCAAACTCCCTAGAATATCAAAAGGACATATTAGTGTTTTTGTCGAAGTTGATCGCCATTCCAATTCATCACACGTCAATTTTTTTTAGTATTACTTCTTTCATGATCAACATGATGTTATATAATATTTGACTGGTCAATGGTTGCATAGAATACTACATTCTATTTTATCTGATAGTGATATATAGTTTACCTCAATGTTATTGAATATTATTGATATGTATGTTGATATTTGGTTATGTATTAGTTATAAATATCATCAATATATATATGGTTATACATAGAGGAAAATTAGTATAATATTGGTTCTATTGAGATCATGTTAATTATATTTAATGATGTTTGGGATCAACACCTTCATCTAGTTGAGTTTTTGTACAAAGATAACCTTCAATCGATCATTTAGATGGATCCATATAAATACATTCACTGAAATAAGAGTAAAATTAAAACATGATCTAATGAATTTGATTAAATATTGATAATAATTTCTAATATAGCTAAGGAAATAATTGAGAATGTCAGATCCATTCATAACCAAATCAATGTTTCTGGTTGTTGGTCGAAAATATATATTGATAATCCTCTATGATATCATCAGTGTGAAGTTTTTTATAAGGTGCTTCCATGAATTTAAACATGGATTTATTTATTTATATTCTATAAGAATCAAATTTGAGTCGTAGTTATATTTTCCCCATAGGGATTCCTATTTTAGAAGGGACAATATCATAACCACTGATGCTTCCACCGAACCACATTCATGTTCATGTTGAATTCATATATAACACATGTGTAAGTACACTCCTAATAGATTATTTTTAACAAACTAAAATATAATACAACTATATCATGATCTATCCTTTGATGATTTTTTTTAATAATCAAATACCATTGAGAGAAAGTGTTGCTGAATATGACTACTCATCCGGTTAATGTTCTAAAGAGAAATCTGATATTAAAAAATCTATCAAGTGTCCCGATGATTCAATGAAATAGATATTTCTTAATTTTCAATATTTAAGTGATAGAATATATTGTACGAATTTCATTTTATGTTGTGTATAATTTAATACCCTTCAGTGTAATGTTATTTTAATTTTAAATATAATTACTTTTTTTTCTTGAAAACATGTGTTTCACGCATCCTAGAATGAAAATGAATAATAATATTATATAAAACTATATACAAGACATTAAATTAGTGGAAAAAATAGTAATATATAAATTATTAATATTTAATGGTGTAATTATTCATAGAATGAATCCATTTTTATCATTTTATTATAAAAAATGGAATCATTTTCACATAATTGTGATGTTTTTTTGGGAAAACTGCTTTTATGTGAGCAATATGATTTTATCATAATAAAATAACATCATATATATTTGATAATTATTTTTATAATATTTATTTATATCATATTCAATATAGTTTTTGAACATTCCTCTCAAAATTGTTTAATGCCTAAGATAAAATAAATCCAATGTTCTGTTTGAAAAAGAACATTTTTAAAAAGAAATTTCCATCACATTTCATGATAATATTAGAATAATAATTTCTACCTATTATAGAAATTTTATCATGAAAAAGGTAATCTATATTAAAAACGAGAATGAAATTTATTTAAACATACATTCCATTTTTTGTCAACATGAATTGAAAGCTATGTATTTTTTTCACCCTAGTAAGTGTAATGTGGGTGAAAATGGGTCAAAACAATGGGATATGGTTTCAAATTATTATAAAACATTTCATTATCCTGTTGAATTTTTTTATATCATTAATTTTCATTCAAATATATAATATATGTCCAAATCTTTCAATATTTCATTGAATATGAACTTTATATTTGTTTATGAAACGAATAAATTCAAATCGAGAATCAAATGAGTTCAATATATATAAAATATTTACATAAAAGAAAATTGGAGAAAATGTTAGGTTACATATTTTAAATGAATTATAAATTAGTATTTATTATATTAACTATTTTTCTATTTTTATTTAATCATTAATTACATTATATTCTTATGAAACATTGTGATAATATCATTTCATTTATTTTTAAACGACAATAAATGAATTAAAAGTTATAAACATTAATAAAATTTATATAAACAATAATATTACAAGAATATTCCAGATAAACATGAAATATTTGGGATGTGTTAAATGGATATATCCAAATTCCTCATTTTTCATGTTGTATTTAAATTCCAATTAAATTAATACCTCCAAAATCGACATTAATGAGATTTTATAATAAATTAATTTTTTTTAAATTATTAAAAACATTAAAATAACATATTTTTAAAATATAAAGGAATATGGTTGAACCTATCATTAATTTTCCCTTTATGATAGATTTATTCATTTATATAATGAGATTTATCGTTTTTAGATAGAAACAATCGGTGCCACCCTTATGAATGGAAAGGAATAACTAATATGATAATTGAAATGATAATTTTTAAAATGAAACCATAGAATCTTTAAAATTATTTTTATGATTTAACATTAACCATAAGCAACATATCAATAAATGAATTTCTATTTTTAATAAAAAAATTTATATTTACATTATAATATTTTATTATTTTAAACATTTATAATTGTGTCATCTCCCTCCCTTATAAAAAGACACCCATACATCCTCATATTTACAATACATTGAGACATCTAGATAGTCCAAAACCAAGTAATGTATTTTATAAAATATCTTATCCATGTTAATTAGTATTTTTTCTCTAAATATGATCAACCTCATGGTCCTTACAAGAATATCCAAATGAGTCCATTTAAAGAAGTTGTAATTGACTTTAGTGCTCACCTTTATACTACTTATTTCACTGCACATAAATATATTTTATTTATACAAAAAAAATTAATTAGGTATCAAAAATAAAATTAAATATATTTATTATTATAAAACCACCATTATTCACTAACTTTACCATCAATAGGAAAGTGAATTTATTACATCTGTGTATGTGTGACTTAACATATCTATGTAACGATCCAAATAATTTTTATTCACCATATTTTATTTATATATATTATGAGGGTTTTAATGTTTAAATATTATATAAATGACATAATTATTATTCTTAATTTATAATATCACATATACCTTTATATCATCCAATCTCTTTGAAAATGATGATGTCCAAATGCACACATGTGGAAAACCAACTCCATGATGTAATGTGGTTCGTTTTTCAATTACACTATAATTGATTGTAATAAGGATAAATTTTCTGAATATAAATGATGTTTATTGTATAGTGAAGAATTTTTTAGTTAAAATTAATATTTTACATTATTTAGTTCCATCCCCCAAAAATAGAAATTAGATTTCATGACTTCATATGGCACGTAGTCTCCCTGAATAGTATAATTCATTTTTTTCTATAACATTATTTGTTCATACAATGTTTGTCTATAATGACTATATATGATAATATTATCATGAATTAAAATATGAATATTATTTAAAAATTATTGATGTATCATTTTTTAATCATTCGAATGGAAATTCCTATGATGAATAAAATAGTTAACACCTTCAATCAACTGTTTTAATATTAAATAATAAATATTAGGTTATTGAAATGATAATATTTAATTATATATGTTATTATAAGTGTTTAAAATATTCTATAATATAATAAAAATATATTTAATATTTTTATACTAGTTATTAAATGTCTTTTTATTCAAGACAAATTCAATGTAAGAGTATTGTGTTGTGATCTCACTGTTTATTGTGATTATTTATGAATATGTTCTCAATGATGTAATATTATGATATTCCTATAAAAATATAGAAAATTTTCATCATATTTTTTTATTTTTGTATAATATATGGTTTCATTCCTTTTTAACAAATTAAATAATCAATTGTCAAAAACAACATTTATTTGGAAAAATTGACATTACTTCACTTTATGATGAAATTATTTTACAAATAAATTATTTAAAAAAATATTTTAAGGAATTTATTTTAATTTTATAAATTGAATGTTTAATGAAATTTTATCCATGATTGATATTTTATGATATGGTTTAAAATGTATCTTCTTATCATATTTATAATGATGCACTTTTTGACTTTGTTAAAAAAGTTTTAATAGAATTATTTCAATCAACCTATACGACATGAAAACATTTTTAAACCATCTTGATCACTGAATATTTTTTATATTAAATTAAATATTGTCTTGTTTATTTTATAGTACATTTTTTAAATAATATTTTTGAATTTTATAGATTTTATATATGTTATTTTAAAATAAAAGATGATTGGTTTTTGATTAAATTATTCTTATTAACATTTGATTAAATTTTTCATCATTAATGACATAAATTATGGTAAATTTAATTCTAAAAGGATATTATCCAATGTTAAAATCCTTATCTTATGACTAAATGATTTCTTTTTTATGATCATAATAAAATTAAAAAACTAATTTCATTCCCAATTGTTGTGCTATGATGAAATGTTGGTGAAAATCGTTTTCTTTTACCTGGGTTATCATATAATGAAATGCTTATTAATCCTATTTTATTATCATGGGTATTTCTATGATGAATATTTTTTAAATTTGTGGAACACGTTTTTTTTATTTTCAATATTTCACATTTTGGATAAGAATTATATGGCCCATCAATGCATTGGGTAAATATGGATATATCATGAGATAAATATGGCTGAAATAAAGAGTGAACCTAGTTCGGCAAGGGACTATGTCCATTATCATAGCCACAGATGTGTACCACGACCATATTTTGGGTTTGGGGAGTGAACGAAATATAATGTTATAGTCTTTGAAATGATTCTGATCTACCATGGTATAGAGATTTTAATCTTATTTGTATGACACAAATCTATGTCAGATTCAAATTTTATGATTTTGCTTTTTTATTCCATTTTAAACCATCTATTATAATGTGAGGGTCTTTTTTACATGTCTCAATATAATGATTTATGATATGAAATATATATTTTTCAAATTCCACTAACATGTTATAAAACCCTTATACTAATGTTATTCTCAAATGATCATTGATATATCCATTTTTTACCCTTACTAATAACCTAATCTCACTATTTTTAAACCATTTCCCTAGGTTATGAAAAATGGTATTATGTATCATATATATATTAAAGGTGCTAGATATGTGGAATTTAGTTTGAGAAGATGTTTATATATTTGGAATAAGTTGTCTATGTTTCCAAATTTCAAATGATGATAGACCTATATGATTAGGGTGTGGATTATTATGTTATTAAACGAATATATTTCTAATAATATGAATATGAAATTTAATAAAAGTATCAGTGGCATTAGTAATGAATATGGGAACACAGATGATGATGTAGATAAATTATCAAACAAAAATGCTAAATCATTGATCGCTGATTCATAATGACTCAGACATGATGTTGCTCTATTTATTGTGTCCATGTAATAGACTTCATGCCCACAAGGTCATTAGACCTCTCTTTATAATAAAAAAGAGAAGAAGGATGAGTTATCATGGGGGTATGACTTATCATTTCCTCTCACGAGTGTGACTTTTTTTGTATTATACCTTGAAGAAAATTCCTTATATTTTGATAAATAATAATAAATATAACAATTAAAATTATCATTAACAATAAATGGTAAACGTAGTATAATTATTAATTATTTATATTTATTAATAATTAATCCAAAATAAGTAATTAATAATGTAATCAAATTTTTTAATAGTTAAAACTATAAATTAAAGTAATTAATTTATTAAATAAAGGAAATTAATATAAAAATTGTTATGCATAATTTATATTATAATTACAAGTTATCTAATAATATAATTAAGAAATAATTTATAATATAATTATTTAATAATAATTTAATATAGCCCATAATATTTTTCATAATAATGTAATATTACTTGTATTTATGTATAATATTTAAATAATTTTTCATAATACATATTATGGAAAAGAACAACTAATATTAATTATTTATTAGATTGTTATTGATTTATATTATTTTATTAATTTCAAAATTAGTATGTATATTGTCACTAACTAATAAAATTGACTATATCAGTAACTATTAATTATATGAATTATATTTATAGTTATTAATAATATGAAAATTTTATTTATGTTTATTAATTATATTCTTAATCATGATTTTTAAAAATATTATATTAATAATCTACAATTGAATAAAGTCGAATTTGAATCTGACATTGAAAATCAAGAAAAAATATCATATATCACTCAATTATTATATATATAATTAAATGATTTTTTAGTCAGAATTTTGAATTACATTAACATAATTACGTCCACATAATATAATAATACATTAATTAATATTTAATCTTTTTTTCAAATCATAAAGGAATCACATTCATGAAAAAAATTATCAATTTTGTCTAATATTTTTAACATTACAAGTTTTAGTATTTCTTTAAAACCATTAGTTGAAATTTAAATTTCAAAAAAAATGTATGTTATTTTTACTCAACCTGTTGGGGTTGATTTTTTAAAAAAATTATTTATTAAAAAATATTGATAATAAGGATTCACTATATTTTATGTTTAGTAAAAAATATATTACTATATTTCTTTTGAAAATTACTATCATATAGTGTTAATATTTTTTATGATAAACTTAATAGAAATAAATTTGTAATTATAATACAGTGATCTTTTTTATTTTTATAAATGTAGTGATGGGTCATGATAACTAGGGATAACACTGAATAGGGAAAAATTAGTAAATTCCAAATTTAAATTTTTATTAAATCTTTATAGGTTATAAAACAACAATTTAAAAGACATATTTTCTAATAGAATAAAATTTCACATTATTGTAATTATATAATATGTTAGTAAAAGAACTAATAATGTCCAGAACAAAATGATATGGAATGATTTAATAAGATTCAGTCATAAACTATGAAATTCATCCTCAACCAAAGCACATTAGTGTTCTTTTGTATTCATGTAACAGAAAACTCACAATTAATTATGTTGCAATATTTTTTGGATGCTTTCACAATTAATAATAATGATTTATTTATCATCATACATCCTTTGACTTGATATTATATTGACGATATAGTGAAATATTTCATGACCTATATCAATTTTGATATATATTTAATAAAATATGTTTAACAATTATGATGTAGGGGATTGAAGTAGAAAAACGTGTCCAAAAGTATAGTAGAGATTCAATCAAAACAAATTTACAACATAACATCATTCGATTTTTTGGGTTGAATAATTATAATAAATGATTACTTAATCATATTAGATATAGTTTCTTCATGAAAATTCATATGATTATATTAAATAACATTAAAAAACTTATAACCAACATTATCCTCTAAATTTATCGATTGGCCATGTGAATCTCAGAATTCTTGGCATACCCTACATTCAATCTATGTGGTTATGTAAACATGATATTAAATTATTAAGATAGATGATAGTAAAATATCCATGAACCATGGTATCTCTATACTAAGAATGATGAACATGAATGAAATGAATCATTCTCACTAGAACCCCTTTTCGCTAATGTTGATATATAGAGTGACCCTTCACCCTTCCTCTAATGGGACACATATTGATGAAATTCTTCAATTGTATAAATAAAACAAAATGATATACAATACTCTTATCATATTGAGATGATAATGATAAACCAAAAATCAATACCATCCCATATATATAAATATCCATAATCTAATAATAACAAATATAATTTCATTTAAAAAAATTACAATATCCCCTAATAAAAACCTTGAAGGAAACTACTAAGGTATCAACACTAATTTCAAAATGATTACCGTTCTAGGAGCTAGTAAATTTCATCCTGAATTTTTTTAAAAATTAGTTATTGTATAAATGAGTGAGCATAAGATAATACCCATTCTCCTCCTCAATGTATAGTATCATTATGTTGTCTAAGATTCATACTAAATTATCAGTGAATAATAAAAAAATCGTATGTAGTAGCTATATAAAGGGTACTAAAACTTATACTCTATTTGGAAATCCCCAAAAATCATTATAAATATAATAATTTAATATTAAATTGCATAATTTAACAAGGCTCTCTAAATTCTCTTCCCAAATTCTCTAGTCACCCCAATTTTCAAATTATATACTCCAAAATTATATCATCACTTCTATTCCCATATATCACAATCTAATACCCCATCACAACCTCAAATACATCAACATGGATGCAGAAAACAAACTATATGTTTTGGGTAATAAAGAATGGGTATGTCTCATATCCATTAAATTATAATTTTCATATTATTTGTATTTCTCTTATAAATTCTGTATATAGAAGTTTTGGGATCTATGATATAGAATAATAAAATTTAATTTATAAATAATTTATTTAAATAAAAAATAAATTTATTTGAAATTCATTATTTATTGATGAATAAGATGACTTATCCATGAAATGTTGTCTTTATATCATTGGATTTTGGGGTATAATTCTAATATTAGTTATCATAACATGAACCAGTAAACTTCAAAAATCATTATATAAATCATCACATTATAACAAATAAATTAAAAGACATATTTTTTTTCTTTAATTATCTACACAAGAATCAACTTGAGCTCAAATCATTTATTTTTAACTCTATGGAATCAAGATCCTAGTGGAAGAGGATCACATTCAACTAATTCATGCATCATAGGAAAGGAGTTACCTATAATAAAATATTCAAAAAATTATATGTTTGGAAATGATATAATTGGGATTATGTTAATCTATGGTTAGAGAATAGTAATTGAACGTGATCCCTAATGATCTCATAATTCCAGACAATCCCCATGGATAAATAATAATAATAATATATTTTTTATTATTTACATGACATGTGCTAAAACCAAGGAAAATAAATATCATTATCCAAATAAATTAATAAATACTTATAAAATTACTATTTTATATATCATTTTAAATAAAGGAATAACTCATCCCTACCATCCTCATAGGGATTTATCAAACCATGAATAATAATAATTATTAATATTAATAAATATGATGAAAATATTTTCGAATAAAAAATAAATATTATATTCAATAATAAAAACACAATATTTATTAATCATTCGACTCACGTATATATTTTTCTCAAATAAATCATGTCGGGATATTTGGGATCAATCAAACATGAATGCCAATTATACCATGTATGATAATAATATTTATTGAACATGTAAAATTCAAATATAATTTTTTAATCCTTACAGATAATCATTGGTTGTGACCTTCTTGGATCAATTCTGATTGTCATTATTTAGATCCACCTAATGTCCAAAGATTTCATTTTGAAACAATAAATCGGACCTATGTGGAAAAATTTTAATTTCACAACGATAAAAAACATCATATAAATTCACATTGTGTAATATAATCCATATATCATGATATCTCTAATAATGTCAGTTGTACAATTAGGTCATCAACATATATGGACTA
Source organism: Viscum album (assembly GCA_963277665.1). Lineage (NCBI taxonomy): Eukaryota > Viridiplantae > Streptophyta > Magnoliopsida > Santalales > Viscaceae > Viscum > Viscum album. The sequence continues at coordinate 557,288,890 of OY728147.1, read as the reverse complement.
TGTAACTCCCATTATCTTCTGTGTAAATGATGTCGTCAAAATAATTCTATGAAAGTGGAAATAATTAGATTGTTTCATTACCATAAAATTACATGAGATATCATCTTGTATTTTTGAATGTATAGAAATTTTTTATTTGAATTATTAATTATTTCAATATCACATTGAAAGAATCAAACATGTCCTACACCATAGTGAGAATATGTAACCAGGGTTTTGATCAATACATTAAATTACAGGAGTTATGATAAATAGTAATTAAAATAATATCAAATATCTCGTACCATTTTACACATATAAAAATATGAATAATCGATGTCATATAGAAATGTGAACTTGTTATTAGAGTGTAATGTTATAGTAGTCTTTTAGTGATGGGTATTACCAAGAATAAATTTAATTATAATAATTATTAATCTCCTATATACCCCCTAGAACATATATTTTGTAAAATCTATATATCATCAAATGATTGCATCAATCCATTGAGTAATTATTTATAAATATTTTCATATAACCTCATGATTCTCACCATGGTGTGGAACTTCCATTAACTTTTTGTGTGCATGTTAACATTAGAACATTATCAAATAGATTTCACATTGATGGATGATCATCACATATAAGATATAAATTTATAGTCAAGACCTTGGATATTTAGGAAATCTTATGAACATTGTCGTTTGTTTTATAAAACCAATTATAAAATAATTATTCATTCAATATATCAGACTATTATCTTTCCAACTAGTTATCCTCACATTTTAAGACTCTTTTGCAGATATGTGGTTGTAACTGTTAATCCCACTAAAAAAGATATGGTTTTTATTCTTAATGTGACATCAACTATATAATAATGCACCTCATTATATGATATCAAATAGTATATTTTGTCGTTCCTTGGTAATCCATGATGTCATTGATAATACTATAGTTAAAATTCGTCATGATATCATTAAATTTCCCAATTCGGGTACAAATAAAATATAATAAAAAAACCATTACTAAATATTGTTCTTGAGATACATCATAAGTCACAATGACCTTTTTTGATTATTTATATGATAACTGATATGAAAATTATTATTATCACATGAATATTACCTTGAACTTGTTGTAATTTATTAGAAATTTTATTTAATCTGTTCTAGTTTTATATACTCATAAAACTAGTTTGCCTACTTCTCCAATTACATGGATCATCAGCAATTTATATATCTTAATAATTTTCATATAGTTATATGAGTGGGACTATGTAGTTATCCAATAATTTTTTTATTTTATTATTTTAAACTTCTTCAATAATAATGGTAAATAATAAGTATATATGAGTAAATAAGATATATATTTAAGAATTACTGTAATGTATATGAAAAATTTTCATGCACCAAACCCAGTTCATCCTTCCACTAAACTCTTGAACCGAACATGAACATAATTATTGTGTGACCATGTTTCTTCGAAGATGAAAAAATCATTAAAAACTTAATGATAAATCATTGATGAAGTTTTTTAAAAGAAAAATATTATATGGACAGAAAAATTATTCAACTAAAATTCCATTATTAACCATATATACATAGGAAGTCAACCTAGAAATACAAAAATGAAAAATAATCATGATAAATAATTATTTAATAAATAAATATAACATAAGAAAAATAAATCCCTCAGATCACATTCCAACACCCCTATTGAAAAGTCCCATTATTCCATAATAACAACATATTTATAATTCGTAGACCAATAATTTCAATCGAAAGAAGAAATTTTTTTTAATGTGACTAACTAATCTCTTAAAATTAACGTTGACAACCCTAAAAAACATGTCATTTGTAATGAGGACATACCCTATTCAATATCAAGTATAACCCTTATAAAATCCTGTTTAAATTTATTTAATGTATAGAAAATCATTAATGAAACAATTAATTATCATATTCCACTATTAATAAACAATTTGACTAGTAAGCATATTTACAAACACTTTTAAATAATATTAAAAAAAATTAATAATCTACCAAAAACAAAAATTCCTGAAAAAATTGGACATGTAATAATGTAAGAATAATATATAAAGAATAAGATAGACTAAATAAAAAAACCACAATTAAAAAAATATAACCATGGAAAATATAATGTTAATATAGTGTTAGAGTACATCATACATTCAATACTATAATGATACACACATTGAAAAAAATAGGTCATATAAGTTAATTGGAACCTTATACCCCTATATCGGTTCATGATCTAATTGTCAAAAATCAACTTCTTCCCTAACTACAAAAGAAAAAAAAAGAATATAATAGTGTGGGGTTATTCCACCAATTCACATTCCAATATACTACCATCTTCTATGGTGTCAATTACATGGCCATGTTTTGTGGTGATTCCCCTCCATGGAATCATAACCATTGTCTTTGTATAAGTGTTTTTGGTCTATTTAGTAATCCATGTAAAACTTAAACAAGTCTTCCCCTAATTGATAATATTTTTACCATTTTCCATTCCCATTAAAAACACAAATAATTCCACTCAAAATTCATTCCATTTAATATATTAAAAAATACCATTAAAAACATTTTGTTTTCCTATATAAGGTGAATCAATTTAAACCGTCACAGTACATACAATCAACCATTAAATCCGTCATTGAACTAATATCCAAAAAAATCCATGGGGATTTAGGAAATGATTTCATGTATATAAAATAAATTTACACAATGATCTATCCAAGACATTGTATTATAATATAGATATGGCACATTTTTAAGATCATTGTAAACCCAAATTAATCCATAAAATTTAAATTTTAAATCAACCCATTTTAACAATTACATATATGAAATTTTACACACAGAAACACATTTTTAATTTACACATTCACAGAATGTTAATTCAATATGTGGACATGACTATATATATAAATACCCTAGTAGTTGTGTATGAGGAAAAATTTTCACATGTGAAACATGAAACAAAAATATTAATATAATTAAATAATAGTGGAATATAAAAATTAATAAAATTTCTCATATATGGAAATACCAATTAATCAATCACATAAACACTTTGTAAAAAAATTAAATTCCATAAAATCATAATATAATTTTAATAATATTAATTCATTAATGAAAATAAAATTTAAAATTTTATCACCCAAAAATATATTTTATTATTTAAGAGTAGATAATATGATGGGATAATACTGGAAATCATTTTAACCGTCTGGTAATCCTTAAAAAATAGCTTTTCTAAATCATACTAAACCAAAAAACCACTTATACTTTGGAATAAAAAAATTTAAAATGATCCAGAACAATTAATGTATTATATTAAATACAAATATCAAAAAAAAAATCAGGGTATGTAAAAATGATGAATATCCTTCATCAATAGAGATAGAAATTTTCTAAGAGAAAATCAAGAACCATATCAACTAAACAAATAATTCATTAGATCCAAAAACTCATCTTGGGTTTGACCAAAATCACATAAAAACGAAGGGGTTATGTAAACTCATTAATAAAGGATTAATACATGAATGAAGATGGAAATATCCCTTTTATTGAGTGATTTCCACTTTAAATCACATGAATTAAAACTGATGGGAGTAGAAATTATGAGGATTCCTGAGTAATTATGGGGATTCTCTCGTCTTCCTTGAGATATGGATTAGTATATGGGTTATGTAAGAGTTATGTCAAAATAGTTAAGGTAATTTAGGTATTTTTAGTTTTTGGAATATTGTGCTCTACCAATGTTTGGTCTGTTTTAACTATATAATAGTGGTTCCCCATTGGGCCTAGATGAATTTAGAACCCATAAAGAAACATGATGAGTTTTCGATCTCTCTATTTTGGATATGAAAAACACCAGTAAGAATTAATTTCTTTCATTTTCTAGTTATATTTGTAGTTTGGAAAAAATTTCTACAGTAAAGAATATGTTGTGTAAGATAGGCTATGGTGAGCCTGCAAGCTCTCTTGAATACCACTATACCACCCAAAAATATTCCTTGAACAACTAAACCCCCAAAAAACAATGAAATATGGAAAATAAATATAAAACCCCATTTCTAAATGAAAATAAATACGAATGTAAGGTAATGATGTGATAACACACCCATCACTAATTGAATCTTCCACTAAAAAACCACTAAACTCTAGGAGGAGGAGGACAGAATATGAATCTCAATGAAATAGTGGGGAAATAAACAAAAAATTAACTATTATAGATAATGTAGTATTTAAATCAATATACTAAAATATTCTCTATAAAACATTACATATTACTCATCACTAAACAACTCACACATCACATCAAAAGGTGAAATATGGAAATTGAAACACATAAACCATTCAGATAATGTATAAGAATGGTAAACTTTGATAATATACTCATTAAAGAAGATGTTACATCAATAGATATAATATTAGAAGGATAAATTTGTGAGTGTTTATAATATATATGATGAAGACATAATTTCATCCTTTTTAAACTCTTTTTAAAACCTAATAAATTTTGAAAACAATATTATTAATTTTTAGATGTACTAAATACATGAAAATGGATTCATTGTTAGAATATACCATGAACTAACAAAGGAAAATTATTATAATAATAATTCTTAAAAGGTATATCATAAGATTTCTATATTATAATTTTAATCATAAATGGTCCAAATAAATTATGAGATTGTAAAATAAAATCATTACAACTTTGTTAACACAGAATCGTAAGCCCCGTGATGGGATAAAATAAAATTAAAGTACAAATATTAGAGAAATAATAAATTCATGATATTAAATGAGAAATTTTATATATATACTAATCGTTAAACAATATATATATATATATTATAATATAAGTCTCATAGTTGTAAAAAATAGACAAAACCATTTATTCATTTATTGTCTATTGAAACCTAGACCCCATGAAATAAATATAATAAAAATTATATGAAAATACCAATATATTTAATGACATTAATCACATTATACATTTATGGTCAGTATATACACCACATTAAATAAATGTGTTGGAATATGGATTAAGACTTTGGAAAAAAGAAAATAGGAAAAAATCCCTTTCATAATGTCGTGACATTCAACATACTCATTAAAGCCTCATCTATAATTAATTGAGGCTTATTATTCAAGTATTATAGATCCAAATTAATATATATCATACAATATTTTATATTACTATTTTATTTTAAATTTTCATTTAATTAAAAATTCAATGTTTATGTCCTACTTTGGGAAATAACCAATTTTCATTTTGTATATGTTTTGTTTTGTTATTATTTTCCTTTTTATTAAATTAATAATAGTTTATAAAAAATAGAATCAGAAACATGAAATAAATATCACATATATTCAATATAAATGTATTTATATATATCTATAAAATTTAGTGAAAGGAAATGAAATTCAACGTTCATGAAGTTGGTAGGCCGTTCATACACAAAAATGATGTTTTTTTCTCTATATAAAAGATTGAAAATTCAATGATATATATTATACTTCCATATTAATGGTTATTTCACGTGTATTTCACACATTGTTTATTGTCCCACACTTAATACATCCCATCTATTTGTTGAACAAATCACATCACTTCGTAAGGTGGTAGTCTTCCATACACTTGTATATTATTTTGAAATCCCATAAAATTGATATTATGAAGGTATATGTGATGTAAAAATTTATGATTAATAAAAAAAATATATATATCTTAAATATAATATATATACACTAAATACATAATTTTAACTAGCATTGATGGTTTATAATGGAGAAATAAATGACAACCATTCGTGATGTTGAAGTCTTCTGCACACATAAACAATGATTTCAAAACCAATTTAATGTTATTTTTTGTGGTTTTTGGTAATAACCATAAGATAAAAAAATTCATATATTTTAAATATAATTTTAATATAATATAATCATGATATAATAAAAATTTAAGGAGTAAGAGTAAGAAATAAAAAAAAATTAAAGAGCATAACATATTCATCAAGTATCCTTAATATCATTTCAATAAATTATATTATGGTTTTCATTCAAAATAACTACGTTTTATAGAATTAGTTTAGGTATATTTGGAATTTATTTTGGAAGACCATTGTAGAGAATGATTTCATGAGAGGTGGGAAAAATATTGGAGTGTGAGTTCTCTTTTATAGTCGAGGTGGAATCTCATTAATGTAAATTCATAAAACTATTAAATTTTGGGAGATAAATATTATGTTATATTCATAACAAATTTAAAATTAATGACTATATGATATTATATGGTCTATCAAAACCTCCACCACTTAATGGAACACGTGTTTTAAACATTTAATTCTAAAACATCATCATATCCATATTATTACCACTATTTTAGTACGGTAAGATCTTTTCTAACCATGGTAATTTATCCTTTCAGGAATCATTAAATTGAGAATTGTTATATAATTTTGACCTAATGTTTATAAATGTGACATAAAATTCATAAAACAAAAATCCTATTTGATTTGGATATTAGTTTTAGTAGAGCGGCTCATAACATGAAAAACACCACTTTAACAATAACCTAACTAATATAGTTTTTAATATTAAATGGTCAATATTGTAATTATAATAGAAAAATTGGTCCATTAATATGCTATGACAAATATTTAATATTATTTTAATATAAATTTGGAAGAATATATATTTTTTAGTAATTTTATATCATTTAATATAATTAAAAATATTATAAAATAACATTATTGTCAACCTTGATAATAATCTATTAATTTAAACTATTAAAATTTCAAGGTACTTATAGAATTATAATATATTATTGTAAAAAACATTTTTCACATGATATATTTATTTTAAAAATAATAAAAATCAATAATTATTTCCAATTACATCACATTTGATATTCTAAGTTTCATTTATTTTATATAATTTTAATGTAAATAATAACTATATTTAAATTTAAGAAAAATGTAATGTAAGTATATCATATTAAAAAATTAAAATAAATTATCAAGATAAAAAAATTAGTATTTGAAAATGATATATATATTTGAAAATATTTTCCCCATATTCTATGGATTTATAGATTTTAAAATATTGAAAATATTGTCATTTTTCAATGCATTCCATATTAATTGTTATTTCAAATTTTTTAATACATTCCATATTAATTAGTTGTCAAAATTTTTACCTTAATAGTGGAAATTAAATTTTTAATAGATTCCATATTAATTGTTTGAGAAAATTTATGTTGACAATATTATATAATAGAAATTAATTTTATTAATAATAAATAACACAATTTTCTCATTTCAATTCATATAATGGGAATACAATAATTTAACATTTATCCCATAGGCATGATGACAATGCGGTGTTTTTATGTGAAAATCATGAATTGATTGAAATCATGTTATATAAAATTTTCATATAAAATTGATTACAATGAACCGAATTGGATTAATATATGTATAATGGATCATATTATACATTTAAACTAATTTATAATATAATTTAACTTTATAGATAAATTAAATGAAATTGTAGTTTTCAATAAAAATTCAATTTTTTCAGTATTCATCAAAAAATGAATGTTTAAAGAAGAATACGAAAAGATAACCCCATGTTAATTTTGAAATTAGAAATATAACATGATTTTTATTTTGAAAAATTCAACATCTAAAATTTTCAATCATAAATTTATTATTGTCCAAAAAAATGATTAAATACATTTTGTCAGAAAATAATACTTTTGAAACATATAATTACTATAAAAAGAATTAAGTATTTTATTATAAACATGATTTAATTTAATAAAATTATATTCATTTGTATATAAATATTAATTATTAATATTCATATCATTATGTATAAATTATATGTTCTAACAGTCACATTTTAATGACTAAATTTATAATATATCATTATTTTCTTAAAACATAGTGTTTTGTGTAAAACTAGAAAAGATAGTTATGCATATAGATAATGTGTAACGTTTAATATCACATATAATATTCACAACATGGTCATTGATGTCACTAAATTCTTTATGTAAGGGTAATTTATATGGGGAAAAATAATAAAAACTATTGGTGTCAAATTCTACCCCCATAGAATGAATTTCACCCATAATATTTATCTTGGTTGTCAGTGGTTTATAATTTGATAATTCATGAATATAAACCCACCTCATAAATAGGTTTAATAAAAAACCATGTAGAAAAGGATAAATGGATGTTTTTTTCTAGCCTGAAATAACACATGTTGGGTTTCTAAATAGGATATTGAACATGGGATACGAAAACATAGACTTAAAAGAGACAAAAAATACCCAAATATGGATAAAGGGTGATATAGAACAAGATCTGGAGAATGATAATATTAAAAAAAATATTTATATGAGTGTTTAAAATTTTCATTTATATAACAATAAATAAATACGACAAGAAAAAAAATCATTTCATGGACTTTTTAGTAATGATTAAAATATTCCCATTAAGATATAGTTTGTTTATTTAAACAAATTTCATAATCATAATCTCATACATAGATTGATAGTTGATCAATTTTCACATTATCATAACAAATGAAAATAAGGCATATTTTTTATGTTTAAATCATTAATAGATCATAACATATTTAGATTAGATGATAAATCATTTTGTAAATCATTCATTATAATGAATGAAAAAAGGATAACACTTGATATCTAATATGAATAAATATTCTTATGGGGAAATAATGAATTAATTTTTAAAAGTAAACACATTTTTTTAAATAAAACATTTCCTAAATAGTTAATCATATGACCCATATGAATGATTAATATAAAAATATTTAAAAATAAGGACCTTGAATTTAAAAAAATTACATAAAATTTATCCCCCTCATATCATAAAGTGGATAATGATTTTCACATAACAATCTTGTAAATAAATTCATCATGTATTCTTTTAAAACATTATAAGAACCTGAATTTTCAAATAAACTTTTTTAAAACAATCATGATTACTCATTAATTACATAAAACCCTGATTATTAGATATATTACACAAATCCAAAAATGATGTAAAGTCCATCAATAATATCATTGTACACATTTTATATAAATCCATTATCATTTATAGTTCATCAATACAACACAATTTAATTTTTCCTTATCAATCATCATCTTGTACCAACATCATGATATCAATATGAGGAATATATTAAGGTTATATTTCAATTAATCATGTGAATTAAATGAATATCACATTTCCATTAAATAACATTTAGAGTACATCAACATCATTCAACATTTTATTTCTGACCCATAACTATAAAATTTACTAAAAAACGTTATATATTTCTTGATTCATAATGCATTAACTCCATTATATATATACATCCATCACATCACTTAATTTTCAATAAATTAGATATTTTTATTCGTATTATTACTTAACAAGACATTCCTTTCACATTTCACATGTAATGTCATTATCAGAAATAATATAACCATTACTCCTAAAACAATGATAGTTTTCGTAATTATATTTCTAATTAGTACATTGATATTCATGATTTCAATACATTTCCCATTCATGTCCTTCAAAAGACAATTATTTCGTAAGAATTCCAATATTCTCATCCTTTGTGTTATATGAAATTTATAGTTTACCTTTGATGATACATGGTTGGTATCCTTTTTTGTAATTAAAAATATTGTATTATCCCTATAAAAAACCATGGGATTTTATTCCCACATTCATATAATTTTGGAAACTGAATATTATATATTTTTTGATCTCAACTACACAATCTCTTTGAAAATCTATCATCTAATACAAGGTGTTTCTGAGAGTTTGTTTAAGAATAGTTTGTTAATCACGTTCCATGAATACTAAAATAGAATAATAAAAACATCATTCAATCTAGTCATCATCCCTTTTTATACCCATTATACAAAATCTTGCACACTCGGTATCAACATAGTTTTTTAGGGTTTTATACATTGTCTAAATCTAAGAGAATACTATTTGAAATTTTAATTATATTGGGGAACTAAAAAATCATAAATATTAAAATATAGGGAGAATAAATAAAACCACATTCTTTAATCAATTTATCAATGGTCATTTAGAATAATAACTGATTTAAATAGTTCATGATGGTTTATAAAGAGATTGGTAATTCCCAAATCATATACCATGAGAGTCCCAAACATGGTGTTTGGTAAAAACTATTTTCATAAACTAGTTCCCAATCAAGTATATCTCAATACAGTGTTTTCAGTTTTGTTACTCATTGGTATAACTAATCTATAAATGAATTTAATTGATTGGAAACCACTCAATATATCCTCTAAAAATATTTAATGATATATTAATACATTCATAATCGTCTTTAGTTTTGTCATTCAATACATTTGAAGAAACATCAACTAAAACATTCGTTGGGATATCAATAATGATTTGTAAAATTAGTTTCCAATGGTTAACTAAATTGTATCATTAATAAAAAATATGGAATCCATTGATTCTAAAAATGGATATTATATCTTTTTAGATTAATATCTATTAAATTATAAAAATACATGACTTTTTAATATAATAGGTTAGTGCCTTTAGAAACATTCAACACAATCTTTTAATACAATGAATGTTCTTCAAATTTTTATATAAAGATATACTTATTTATCTCTCTTCATAGAAATACCTTATGTAATACAATTATTCATAAATTGGGGAAATGAAATATAACAAAGGGTGATATTAGATACTCTGTAAGGGTAATAATTAGTGATAAATATTTAGGACTATAAGAAAGAATAATATATTTATAAGGTTATATGGGAATTATCAAAAGTTATGATGTTTATACACAACCAATAACAGATAGTAAAATTGAGTCATGGAATAATGTGTGGATGTTCATAATACATAAATCATAACAAATTATAAGAACTTGATCCACGAGAGTATAAAATTGGAATATTAAATATATTTTTGGCATATAGATAAGCGTTGAAAATCGTATTTCAAGGGTACCCACAAAGACCTTTATAACATGTTAGTACATATAAAATAACTTATGTCCATGATTCATTATGGGTTTATCCACCCATGTACCCTCATATTAATGCTAGGGATGGGCACTAGTGTATCCCCACTTTCAAGATTAGCATGAACACCGCTATATCCTATTATATTATAGATCAATTTTATTTTTCGTATTCAATTTATGGATATATAATTCCTACCTGTTAAATTTTGAGAAACCATATTTATGTGTTCCACAGAATCCTTAAACCTTAATCAAATAAAAAAACAATAAATAATAGAGGTTTCACTAAAAATTATTTAAATAATAACCTATTGAAAATATATAGGATTATGAAATACAGAATAATAGAATATACCTTGAAAAGAACACAGTTTCATAAGTATTTCGTCAGGGTATAACAAATTGAATGGAAATTGGTTTCTTAAACATCATGCGATTAAAACATATACATTTTTGAGAAACAATATGAATGGTATTCATGGATCGTATCCCTAATAATGTTTAGCCATCATCTACATATGTATTCTTAAAAGGTAAATTATTTTTATCATTTATATCATTTTTGGAGGAACATATAATTTAATCATTGAAATATGATTTTTGAAACATATCTTATTTTAAAATATGGTTTCTTGAAAATAACCATGAAATAATATAATGGAAGATTTGACAATAATTATAAATTATATTTTAAATAGTAATTATTTTAGAAATTATTTTTTCAATTAATGTGATCTTAAAATATTATTTCAAAATGGTTTTTTTTTTAAAATTATTTGGAAACATATTTTTAAAAATATTATTTCTAACTAAACATAGTGATAAACAAAAAAATAATAATTTTTTTCATAATTTACAAATTTATGAAACACATGATAAATGGTAAAATTATTTTAATTTATCATTAATTACCACAGTAGAATAAATATAATATAATTTCATGTGATTTAGATAACGATATTTCATAATTTGTTACATGGTCCAAAATATTCATAAAAAAATCATGGGATTGTAAGAAAAAGTAAAGACCATTTAAATATTATTGATTTATAAAAACTATGAATGGATAAAATATATATAATATTATAATAATATTAGTATGAATTAATTAGTGAATTATATTTTCAAAGGTACTATATACACCCCACATTAAAAATATAGGTGCATAACATAATGTAACTTTTAAATTTTAATGATTGAGAGAAAAATACATAAAAAATTATTCACCTTTTTCACCATAAACTCTATGAAGGAATGATACCAAAATCGATATTTAAATCCATATTATTTTAATAAGAATCAGAATATACTATTTTTATTGAATGTATATACTCCACATAATAGAAGCATTTGTGAATATTGATTTTATCTCATACAAAATAAATGTTAAAAGTAAATCCCTTACCATTGGCCATGACTTCAATCATACTAATTCAATCCTAGTATATAGTAAATATGAGTTTATTAGCAATTTATTACACAAATATATTAATATATATAATAAGATACATTATTTTATTATGGACATTTATTTCTAATTATTTAAATATTCAAGGATAATGTTATTCTTCAGGTTATAAGTGCATTGTATTTGGAATGTTTGTTGATTTGTTATATTTTCAAACCTGTTAATTTTATCATGGTTACATGAAATAAATTATCATCACCATGAAAAATATAATTTGTATTAGGTATTTATTTAATTATAAAATCCATATCAATTAGTGATGGGAAATTAATTACCCGGTTCCTAGTGACAGTAGGTCATACATACTCATGAATGTTACATTTCTAAATTGGGTATTTTTGGGTCTTAAACAAAATATGACAAAATAAAAATATTTTTAATATAATAATATTGTTATAAAATAATGAAATAATATGAATTAACAGAGTGGAGTATGAAATATAAAAAAATGGCCATTGTTAAACTGTATCCCCTCATAGGGTATCTACATTAGTTTTCATCTAAACTCAGTTTCTAGCTGTATTTGGTTCACAAATAAGGCATATAAGATTAGGGAAGGAAATATGAGATGATATTTTTGTATATAATGGTCAATCAAAATTTCATGAGAGGTGACATGAAGTTGAGATAATGAGTGTACTTTTAAATTTTATGAGTGTCATTCATATAAATACTCAGAAGTATTCAATATTGATAGGTTAATTTGATGGCTTATGGATAAAAATATTATAATGAATGATTTTAGGGATTATATAGTTAATCCAATATTCCTATGAATAATAAAACACACACCAAGATGTTAGTCGATTGGTTCACTACATGGGCCATTTCTCTTTCTGGGAGAAATGGCATATGCTCGAGCCCTTCCTGGGTCAGACATTGTTCATATTAAAAACATGGCTAACCAAAACCATGGTTTAGCTGGGGAACATGTATCCCCTGGGTTGGCGGAACCACCACACAGGTAAAGAGGGGGACTTAATCGACATCCTCGTTCACAAACATGAGCCTCGGCCTAGTTGGTGAGGACTCCTTAAGTGAATCCACAAGACACTGGTTCAAAACAACCTGGAAGGGTAATTCTTGGTACTGTAGGAGTACTATTGCAATAGAATTTTGGAACTCTAGACGATATCGTATCAGGTATTGTTAAGTACTATAACAGGAATAACTATTCACCTTGGGCCACTGGTTTGGTATTGGAGTCCTTAAGGCCTTCGGGCCACCCAAGCCTTCTGGTATGTAATGCTTTTTGTCCACCTTTATGTTAAGTGGGCCACCTCATGGCCTTTGTGACACATAATAAGTGATGCTTCCCCTGATATACTCTACATTAATGGTGCAGACCCATAGGAGGGTTTAGAGAAATTTCACTCACCAGAGCTGAAGCAAATCGATTTAGAAGAATGAGATTCTATGGTTATGCCATCAGGACTACCATGTGCTTGCACGAGAATCCTACCCTGAGAGAAATGAAAATGTAGAGAGATGTCATCACGATACAGATGTTGGGGAGGGAGAGTTCCTTGTAGTTATAGTCTTGTTGAATTCGTAAAGCCTCAGTGTCATGAAATTTCATAAGCCTATGTGCAATGTAATCTCTAAGACTACGGGCCTTGTAAGGGTGTCCCATCATCCCTTGAAATGGGGTTATCAAAAATAAAAAAAAGAAGGCCCTTGTCCAATTAGGGTTAATTAAACACATTTTTTTTCTTTCATTAATCAACATCAATGTTTAAATATTTTTACCTTTTTTGTTTTTGTCTCACCATGAGAACTTGTTTCCAATCCCTGGAAATTTATCATTTAAAACATAATTAGACATTACCTTATTAGAAAAATTTATATCCAATGATTCTAAATACAAGAATTATTTTATAAAATATATATCCTTTGATTTTTAGTTGTTATTTTAAATAAACACATATGGCATGCAGAAACACTTATTTAACATTAATATCACTAAAGGATTTTTTTACAATTTTAATGGTCATTAGAGGAATTGTGATTGAAAATATGGTCCATTATTGAAAACTATTTGATCGTTATAAATATTAAAAAAAATTAGATGATTAAATTATTTTTAGTAATTTTAAATTCTTTAATATGATATCAATTATTATAAAATATCATTGATGACAATTTTGACACTATAAAATTTATTTCAATTTTAATAACATCAATTCAATAATGAAAGTATAATATATAGATTCAAAAAAATTATTATAATTGTATATTAATTTTAAATATAATTGAACATAATAATTCCTAAATTTCACCTAACTTTTAATATTTTTATTTCATATTTTTATTTATTTTTTAATTAAAAGTCATTGTTTTTTCATTTCATATACATTTACTGTAAATATTTTATCTCAAAAATTAATATAATTTATCATAATAAGAAAAATATATCTATTTCAAAATTATATATGTACTGGATATATTTTTTCTCTATCCCGAACCTTACAAAATTTAAAAGTATGAAAAGTATTTTTTTTCTTTTTTATCATATTACTTATTATATGGGTGATATTTTAAGGACATTATCATGTAATTTAAATATTCCAAAGACTCTTATTTTTAATACATATATATATACATTTATCAATTAAAATTAATATATTATATTTGTAACACCCCAAGCTTCCACGGTATGTTTCCTTTTGAATAAAGCAATAACTTGGATTGTACGCAACTTCGAGACTCTAACACACCGCGACTAATCAAATCAGCCTTTATGAATAGTAATACACACTTTTTGAAATTTTATAAATTTTATCTTTCATAATGGACATCATATTTGTATTCGGAATATTGAAATTATCCAAGGGTGAATTTTTGGTATTTTTTTAAAAACATTCAATTTTTGATGAATAGTGAAAAAACACTAAGTTATAGGTTAAAAATGAATTTTTATTTAAATAATTATTTATTTTATTTAAATTTAATTATGTTCAAAATAGATAAATAATACCTATATATGTTTAATGTAATTCATTGAAGTTAGTTTCGAATAATTTTAGTTATATAAAAATTTTATTGAACTTTTCACCGTCTTTTACCCATCTCCTAGGAGAATTTGAAAATTCACGTAAAACATAATTTTACCGCTTCTGTAGGTGGAATTTCTAAAATCAAAGAGACATGGATAATATCAAGGAGTAAAATGTGGTTAAATAAGATAAATTTTTTTTTGGCGAATAGTAACTTTTTACTTTTATTTACCACGGTTAAAAGTAAATATGTTAATTAAGGGTAAAAATGATATTAATATTACCTTAAAACTTGTCGTAATTCTATTGGACAAATGTATCTCGACCAGAAAAACCTTATTAATAAAATATTATCATTTTGGTTCACTTGGATTTGATTAGGATATTTATTATTATTTAATTCAAAGAAGAGTTCAATGAGTTAAAATCAAAGTTTAATTACTAAAACATTTTTAATATATGGTTATAAATGAGATAAATTAGATTTTAAATATTAATTAGAAAGATAAAATTATTTCCTAAATATTATTATTTTATTTATAATTTTTAGACATTATATATGTTAATTTATTTATGACACAATGGTGATACATTAATTATCAAATTAATGAAATATTAAAATAATTGATATTAAAAATATCCCAATAAATGTAATATGAGAGTTTTTATGAAATAAACTAATTTTAAAGGATATAATTACATTTTAGGATTGATTTAATTAAAAAAAATTTAATGTAATAATGATGTTATTATTTTCAAAAAGATATCAAATTCCTAATAGTTTCAAAATTGACATAAAAGAGTTTTTAGAACAAATATTATATTATTAATTCATATTCTATTCATAAAAATCTAAGGTTCGTCCAAAGGAATTTTATAATGATAGGTGTATAGTTAATGGAACACTTGGGGGTCTCATGAAGGTATATAGTATGTTTATTAACTATGTAATAAAAAAATACTAAGAGACATGGTAAATGTCAAACTAATTAACTAAGAGTTAAAACTAAAAGAGAAGGTTAATAATGTGACCCAAGCCTGTCTAAAACCTATTAGTTGAGTGTATTTAGACCTATCCCCACCTTACCCTTTATATAATCTACTTTGGAGCCACTAGAAACTTAATATGAATTTATTATAAGATAATATTTCTATCTTTTCCAAAGGAGCCCCTCACCCCTCTTATAAAAGGGCACTCCACCTTCTCACTAATTCACACCATCGTTGACATTTGGCTCAGCCAAACCCTACCCAAATATTAAATCCAATTACCTCATTTCAACCAAGAGCCCTTAGTTAGACCAGAAATCTAACTTAAAGATCCCTTTTGATCAAATCAAAATGAAGAACCTGAAAAATACGTAATGTTTTCACCACCCTCTTTCAAGTTCCATTCTTCTTCAACTTCTTATTTCATTATTATTTCCATTATAAAATAATAACTCCAGTATCTCCTATATAAATTGATGTTATTATAAACATGGTACAACCATATTCAATATTCTATCCATCCCTTGAATGACATGTCACCGTACGTGCGTACGTACGGCTTACCGTCTCCACGTCATGGTGTTATTGTTATTCAATACATTATTATTTGGATGGTTATGAAAATGAAATTTAATTCATGTAAATAATAAATTAAAAATTATAATGATTCTTTATATATGATATAGCATCCAATTATATATTATTTTAATATACAAAGAATGATATTGTCACTCATGCGTACGTACGGACTACCGTCTCCACGAACACGATGAGATTAATTCTCCATCGTATCCATTCAAGTATAATTCTCATTTAATGATTAAAAATAATGTTTGAGGACTTGATATAATTCTATATATGAATAAGATACAACCTACCCATAACAAATACTGCTTATGTAACAAAACATATAAAAGAAAACGAATAAGTTAACACCAGAAACGACGATAATACTAAAATATTATTAACAATGAAATGTTAAAAGATCAAATATGATATCATATTAATGTATATGATTCTTGTATAATTTAATAATAATTGTTTCAAAATTATACTAGAGGTTAACCTACCCTCAACCAAGGAAAATTATAAGGTAAGGGTTTATTTCACAATCTCTTCGTTATCTGAGGTTGTTTATACATAATTATCTACTGGGACCTCTTTATCACCCACATCCATGTTTTTTAAAAATTTATTTCAAAACATTATTTATATTTTATAGAATATGAGTTAAAGTCATTTATATCCTTGTTTGTATTTTTATTAAATTTTTATAAACAAATCTTTCTGTCGTTTTGCAAACAAGGTCCTTTTTAACCTTTTCGAAAGAATTAAGGTACGAATGTATTTTTTAAACTTATACGGCGGGTGAAACTATTTACCGCCGTAATAATATCTTCACATATTTTTTTAAATTCTTATAAGCATATTTTTTAAATAATGTTTTCTTTTATATTTATGTGACTTTTAAATGATTTATGAAAAGAGATATTTCTCTCAAATAGTTTTGATTTCATCTATGTTAACATCTTTTGATCGATTTTAATCTTATTTGATGTTTAGTTATTATCATACAAATCATCCATATTGTATTTAAAGTTTTGTGATATGTTTTACTATTGATGACTTCTTTTTATTCCATTTAATGGTTTATGATTAATGTTTTGTAATTCTGTATGCTAGTTTTAATAGGAATGTTTATGTTAAATTGCAGCCTCTTCTTAAAATGAATGTGTTGGACTAGTATATTTCGGGTTGGGGACAGGTAAATGTAAGCCCTCTGGGTTGGGGTCTGGTTATAACAGACCCTCCGGGTTGGTTTCCAGTTATTAGAGGCACTCTGGGTTGGTGTCCAGTTATTAGAGGCACTCCGGGTTGGTTTACGGTTATTAGAGGAACTCCGGGTTGGAGTCTGGTAACAGAGGCTCTCTGGGATGGAGTACAGTTACAGTGGATCTTTGGGTTGGGTTCCGGTTAGAGTTATCCCTTAGGTCTTGGCATGAGGCCTTGGCACAGAAATTAATGTTCGACATTATGCATTCGTTTTTTATGAAAGTGGTTATTGATATTACATGTGATTATTCAATTAGTATAATATTCATGAGAATAATTAAATGGAAATATTTCATTTTAACTTTTCCATATTATAATTATTTTCAAGTTTAAAAGGCTTCTGTTTTAGTTATACATTACCTTAAATGTTTATGTTTATTTATTCAAGTTTCTGATATATTGTTATCCTTCCTGAATATCTGAGCTCACCCCTTTCAGTGTTTTATTTTTCCAAGGATGTGAAGAAGTATTTTATGAATGACCTGCAAGGATAGTATAAGGGGATATGAAGAACATATTTTGTTGTTGTTTTTTTTAATTTATGATGTAATGTATGGCTTATGAATATATCTAGTGTTTCCAAGGATACTAAACTGATCTGTATTTCGGGTTTTGATCCCTTGTGATCATGAAAATGTTATATAAAAATGAGCCGTCTCTAGGTAACTGGTTTCAGGGCGTTACAGTTGGTATCAGAGGATATTTAGTACCAACCTTGGATGCTAGATTTAGATAAACTCTGATTAGAGCACATAGCCCAAAGATAGAATATAATGATCAGTATATAAGAACTTTATGTAATTTTGGTATTGTAGCGATTTTTTTATTTTTCCAAAAAATACATCCATGTCTAGATACGAGCAGGTAGAGGTACCTCTGGCATAGATGTACCTAGGAATAAAACTTTAAAACACCGCTTTGATCTAGTCTCGAACGGGAACTTGTGCACGACAATGGGCCTTGCTGCACTTTTGGTTACGACACTCCCGGGGGATATTTTTAGGATAATTTTCATTTACTTTACGAACTGTTATGAAGGATTTATGAGTATAAACATCCTCAAAAAAACATTTTTATGATTATGGATTATATCCATAAACTGTTCAATTTATGTTAAGTGTTTTACAAGTATGGAATTATGTATTTTAATTCAAAAACAAGTCTAGTTTATCCCATTGTTTAGAAATGGTGCCTAGTGGAAGAAATGGAAACTGTATCAATGCACATACTCCATGTAGTGATTGTCCACATGCTCACGATAATTATAGTGGAGTTGGTGATTCAACTGGTGCTGATTAGATAATCACCATACTGAGACAACTCACTCAGGTTATGAATAATAACCTTACCTGTATAGAGCACCCTTATCCACATCATGGAGGATAAACGTTATATCGCTCCATGAGTCAACAACCACCAACATTAAATGGGATTACAAATCCCTTAGTAGATGAGGAATGGATAATTTCCTTAGAGAAAATATTCCATGCCTTGGGGAGTAGTGAAAGGGAAAAAGTAATCATGGATGTTTAAGGCCTCACTAAAGATGCTGACCAGTGGTGGTAATTGATTCAAAAAAATGGGAGATGATGAAGTATCAAGTACAGAATGGGGGGAGTTGAAAGGGAATTTCTTAGAAAAATACATTCCTAGTGACCATCGAGCAGATATTGAAGAATGGAAATTTCTGAGTCTGAGACAAAAGGAGGATGTGAATGTCGCAACGTATGAGGATAAGATTACAATGTTAGAAAGGCATACAAGAGAGCATATACATAACCCAATAAGTAATATTTATAGTTTCTTAGATGGATTAAAAACATTTCTTCGTTGAGCATTGATCTCAAAATCCTTCTCATCGTGTGAAGAAATTGTATTATGTGCTATCAAGACAGAAATGGAATTCTCTAAAACTTATGAAAATAAAGTAAAGCAAGAGAAGAAGAGAACGATGGAGGAAGAGATAGATAAAGGAAAAAAGGGAAAGAATAATTTTCCATTATGTGAAAATTGTGGGAGGGAACACCTCAGTTATTGCCTAAAAGGGATGGGAGTTTGTTACAAATGTGGAGATAATGGTCACCATACTCATGATTTCAATGGAAAGAAGAGGGATGTAAATGTTGAATGATGAAATTGGAGAGAAGTGGGGCATTATGAAAATGAATGTCAGATGTGTCAGTTAATCATACCTCAGAAAAGCCCAAGGGATCAAGGCCAAGCTTATGTTGTTACTACAGTTGAAGAGGAATAATTAATGTATTTGTGTTTTTAGACTCAATGATTATATTCTGGTTATGAGAATAATGTGATTTGTATAAGGATTGTACAGTAGTACTTGTTGTTTTCATTATAGATTTAATATGACTAATGTAATCATATTTCATTAAGTTACAATAAGATAATCTTTACTCTGTTTGGAGAATATGATGTTGCGATTGATTTTGGAATTTAGATACCTTTTACAGAGAGTCTGGACAGAGGTACTTTGGATAACTATAATGTTTTGGGATGGATTAAGTTGAAATTTGGATAGTATTGTTCAATGTTAAAACATTTCTTATCATTATTTTTGAAATATTATGATACTTAATATTTAGGAAAAGGAATACCTACAAGTTGGGCGATAACCCTTCCCGTCGGACAAAGCTGCAAGATCGAACCGAAAACCATAGTGCGACAAGCCTTTATTACCTACCATTAGCCTACATGAAGTCCCTGGTTATTACAAAATATTTATTTATTATATTGGTATTTGTTAATGAATGGAACCTTATACTATTAGGATAAATAAAATATTTTTGAGTTCTATTATCATTTGGAGTGAAAGTTGAGTTTGTGGTAGAAATTAGTTGAAGGATGAAAACCTCACATGTCAAGATGTATATATATATATTTATCATATTTTATGAAGAAATTAATTCTTAAGAGAAGGGTTATTAAGACCAATGATTTTTTATCCTAATAACTTATGTTTTTCTGAACTGATAATATTATAAATCATCATAGATTTATGGCTTTGAGGCCCTCAATTCTACATTTTTTTGTGATTGATTAATACAATCACTCCCTATAAATATTTATGTTTTTCTACTAATTAAGTGTCTATAATTTCCACCAATGTTCTCCTATTAGAAACCCTAATTTGGTGGTGACATTCTCATTTCCCTTTCCCTCTTATAAAAACTAAATTTTATTAACCCTATTTCTGATTTGGGTTTTCCACGAAGGGATTTTCTATTTTCAAAAATTTATTATGAAAGAAAAATTTAAAATTGTGGGGACGCAATTAATTGAAGGAGGATATAATGTATCACCTCATGCTTCTATGGTACGTTTCACATTGAATAAAGAAATAGCTTGCATTGTACTCAACTTCGAGACTCTAACAGACCCCGACTAATCAAAGCAGCCGTTATGAATAGTAATACCCACTTTTATAAATTTTAAAAATCTTATCATTCAAAATGGATTCTATATTAGGATTCGAAATATCGAAATTAGCCTAGGGTAGATTGTTGGGATTTTTCTGAAAACATTCAATTTTTGATGAATAGTGAAAAAAACACTTAGTTATAGTTTAAAAACGAATTTTTATTTAAATAATTTTAAATTTTATTTTAATTTAATTAAGTTCAATATAGATACATAATACCTATATATGTTCAATGTAATTCATTGATGTTAGCTTAAAATAATTTTAGATATATTACAATTTTATTGAACTTTTCACCGTCTTTTACCCACCTACTAGGAGAATTTGGAAATTCACGTAAATCATAATTTTACCTCATATGTGATTTGAATTATGAAAATCCGAGAGACACGGTTAATATAAAGGAGTAAAATATGGTTCAAAAATATAAAAATAATTTTTTCTAAATATTAAATTTTTTCTTTTATTTACCACGGTTAAAAGTAAATAGGGTAATTAAGGGTAAAATGGTATTAATATTACCCTAACACATGTCCTAATTCTATTGGACAAGTGTATATCGACCAAAAACAACCTTAGTAATAAAATATTATCATTTAGGTCCACGTGGATTAGATTAGGACATTTATTATTATTTAATTCAATGAAGAGTTAAAAGAGTTAAAATCAAAGTGTAATTACTAAAACCTTTTTAATACAGGGTTAAACATAAGATAAATTAGAATGTAAATAATCATTAGAAATATAAAATTATTTCCTAAATAATGGTATTTTATTTATAATTTTTAGATATTAAATAATTTAATTTATTTATGACACAATGGTGATGCAGTAATTACCAAATTAATAAAATAATAAAAATAATACAGATTATAAATATCCCAATAAATGTAATTTGATACATTTTATTAAATACACAAATTTTATAGGATAATAAGACATTTTAGGATCTATTTAATTAACATTTTTGAAGTAATCAATCAGTTAGGATTTTCACAAAAATCAAATTCCAAATAGTGTCAAAATTGTCAAAAAAGAGTTTTTTTAATATTATATTATTAATTGAAATTGTATTCCTAAAAATCTATGTATAGTCCAAAGGACTTGTATCATGATATATGTATCATTAATTTACCACATGGGGGTCTTTTGGAGGTATATAATAAGTTTATTAACTATATAATATAAAAATACAAAGTGACATGGTAAATGTCAAACTAATTAACTGAGAGATAAAACTAAAGAATAAGGTTAATAATTTGACCCAAACCTATATGAAAACAATTGGTTAAGTTGTTTTCGACCTATCCCCACCATACCCATTAATGAATACACTTTGGAACCATTATAAACTGAATATGAATTTATTATAAAATAATATTTCTAGATTTTCCAAAAGAGCCCCTTAACCCTCTTATAAAATGCCACCCCCTTATCAATAATTCACACCTTCAAATCCATTTTCCTCGGCCAAACCCTACCCAAGTAATCACTAAACGTCTCTCACATCAACCTACAGCCCTTAGTTTGATCAGAAATCCATCCTGTGGAGCCATTTAGTTCAAATCAAAAGAAAGAACCCGAAGAAGAGGTAATGTTTTCACCACCCTCTTTCTAGTTCCTTTCTTCTTCAACATATTATTTATTTATTATTTCCATTCTAAAATAATTACTCTTGTATCTACTATATACTTTGATTCTATTATATACATGGTACAACCATATTCAGTATTCTATCCATCCTTTCAATGACATGTCACCATACGTGCGTACGTACGGCTTACCGTCTCCACGTCGTGGTGTAATTGTTATTCAATACATTAGTAATTAGATGGGTTTAATAATGATGTGTAATTAATGTAAATTATAAATATGACATGATAATGCTTCTGTATATATGATATAAAATAAAATTATATCTTATTTTAATATCAAAAAAATGATATAAAATCCATTTAATTCTAATTCTCATTTTATGATTAAAAATAGTTTTTAAGGACTTGATATCATTTTGTATACGAATAAGATACAACCTATCCATAACAGACACAGCTTATTTAACAAAACATATAAAAGAAAATGAGTAGGTTAAAACATAAAATGACTATAATACTAATATATTATTAACAATGAAATGTTAAAAGATCATATATGATATCATATTACTGTATATGATTCATGTATATTTTAATAACAATTATTTTACCATTATACAGGAGGTTAACCTACCCTCAACCAAGTAAATGTACAAGATAAGGGTTTATTTCACAACCACTTTGTTATCTGAGGTTTTTTATACATAATTATCTACTAGGGCCTCTTTATCATCCAAATCCATGTTTTTTTAATATGTATTTCAAAACATTATTACTATTTTATATACTATGGTTTAAAGTCATTTATACCCTTGTTTGAATTTTTATATGATTTTTATAAAGGAATTGTTCCGTCATTTTCCAAACAAGGTTCTTTTTAACCTTTTTGAAATAATTAAGGTAAGAGTGTCTTATTTTAACATATACGGTGGGTGCGGATATTTTATGGCTTTATAAAATCTTCAAAGCTTTCCTTACAATCTTATAAGAATATTTTTAATGTAAATTTTTTCATTTATAATTATTTTACTTTTAAAAGTTTTAAAAAAAGATTTTTCTCTCAAATATTTTTGATTTTATCTATGTCAACATCCGTTGAAGGATTTTAAGATTATTTGAAGTTGAGTTATTATGATACAAATCATCCATATTGTATTTAAGGTTTTTTTATATGTTTGACTATGGATGAGTTATTTTTATGCCATTAATGGTTTATGATTAATTATTTGGCATTCCATATGCTAGTTTTAATACGAATGTTTATGTTATATTTCAGCCTCTTCTTAGGGTTAATGGGTTGGACTAGTATGTTCTGGGTTGGGGACCAGTAAAAGTAAGCCCTCTTGGTTGGGGTCCGGTTACATCATACCCTCTCGGTTGGTGTCCAGTTATTAGAGGCACATTGGGTCGGTGTCCGGTTATTAGAGGCCCTTCGGTTTGGTTTCTGGTTATTATGGGCACTCCCAGTTGGAGTCCAATTACAGTGGCTCCCCGGGATGGAGTCCGGTTACAGAGGCTCTCCGGGTTGGGTTTTGGTTACAATTATCCCTTAGGTCTTGGCACAAGGCCTTGACATAAAATTAAAGTTCGTCATTATGAATTCCCTTCTTATGAAAGTGGTTATATATATTACATGTGATAATTTTATTAGTAGAATATCTATGTGAATAATTAATTTGAATTATTTCATTTTATCTTTTCCATATTATGATGATGTTCAAGTATAAAATGATTTTTTTTAGTCATACATTGCCTTAAATAATTTTTTTATGCATGTTTATGCTATATTTTTATCCTTACTGAGCATCTGAGCTCACCCCTTTCAGTGTTTTATTTTTCCCAGGATGTGAAGAAGTATTTTACAAATGAACTGCAAGGATAGTATGAGGGGATATGATGAAAATATGTTTTTGTAGTATTTTTTTAGTTAATTATGTAATGTATTTATTATGAATATATCTAGTGTTTCCAAGGTCACTAAAATGATTGAAATTTCGAGAATTGATCCCTTGTGATCATTCCAATATTATGTAATAATGCACCGACTCTGGGTAAATTGGGTTAGGGCGTTATAATATTAGTTCATATTTAGTTGTATAATTCATGTTTGACAACCGATAAATCCAGTTTTATGTCAATTAAATTTATTAATTTTTTACTATATACATTATTCATTTTTGATAAAAATTATGTCGAATATATAATAAAATAATTTTTTTTACAAAAACAGAATCAATATTTCAACATTCATTCTACATTAGTAGAAAAAAATAATTAACGAACAATAATACAAACGTAATGATAAAGAAGGTCTTAATGTGAAATTAATCAAAAACTATTCTATGTTTTAATCCAAATTAAAAATGAAATTGATTTCAATGAATATATATATATATAATTTATATAATTATACATTAAATCTAATTAGAAATATAATATGTGTTTCAAAATTCAATATATGATATAGAAATTTTATATTGAAATACAATAATTTTCAGTATTCATCAATGAATGAAACATTTCAGAAAAATAAGGAAAAACATCTATAATATAATTTTTACTTTATGTATTCAAAAGTGATGTTTATATTTTCAAATTAAATTTTAAATATTTTTAAAATTTTAATTTATTATAGCTAAAAAAATTCAAAATTGTATTGGAAAATTTTGTTTTTCTAAAACATATAACGATATTAATGAAATTTATTTATTAAATTTTCAACATGTTTAAATTATATAAAAATATTATAATTAATATTTAAACATTATATAATTATTTTAATATTGTAATATTTAACAGATAGGTTATGAAATTCATCTTTAAGTAAATAAATTAATAATATTTCATGGTTTTTTCACAACAGAGTGTTTTATATAACCTAAGGTATAATAGTTACATTAATAACAAAATATCGATGTCAAGTTTCATATAAGTAATTATTCTTGTTGTTTTTCATGTTAAAAAGGATCCTAAAAGTATAATTTTCTCAATAATAATTTATAAAATCTCAGCGTGTTATATAATATATGTACTACATATAAACATTTTATCTCTTTGAATTAAATTTTAATGTAAATGTTGATCTGTAGTCGAACATATAGTATTAATCTTTTATATTTATTCATGTTCAATTTAAGGGTTGTGAAACTAAGATCCCCAAAACACATATTTATCTACTGAATCTTAATCAAAAGAGTCTTTAACTGTTCATCCCCACTATTTTCCACATAATCTAGATGAATAATTGAAACATAGAAGGTATGTATGATATTATTAGATTAATGGATTATTTATTATCTATATAAATTACCAATCATTTTTTAGATGATAATGTATTTCAATATATGTAATATATGATCAATAACTATGTACCCTCATCCAGTTTACACTAGAACAATTTAGTGATAATATAATTGATCTAATGAAATCACTATCCTTTTAATGATATACATGATGATATGTCATTGTATATCCATCATTATCCTTAAATTGAATAATCAAAATTTATATCCTAAAACAATGTACAATTTGACCATTCCCACATACCACTCTTATGTATCATTCTCAAATTCACATTTAGATTTAGGCGGCTATATTTTTATAGACAATTCCAAAACATAATATGAATTTTAAAATATTAGATAAATAAGTTAAATAATTATAACACCCATGGTAATATGTTTCATTAATGACATGGTTGCTATATTTAATGATTGAAGTGTTATAATGAATTGTCTTTTCACACCTGATAATAATTAAATAAAAATTTTATTTTGTAATCGTGATAACAATAACATATATCATAATAAATATCATTATTGGAATACCATTAAAACATTTAAATATAATATCCTCATATTTGGTTTCATAATTTAATTTCATGTCGATATTCTAGTGAAAATAATCCATTTATACCTTCTCATAAAAGATGATTGGTCTTAACAAAATTACTCAACTGTATTGTGGTAGGTAATTAATTCCAACAAAATTATACTCATAATATATGAAACATTCATTGGAATCCATAATATTAAAATATTTTAATTATATTTCATTAACATTGGCCTCCTAATAAAAACCACTCCATCTTTTAAAGTCAACCAACACCACACTATGTGACTATTGTTCTATTTTTGAAATAATATTTTTCAGTGATTTGTAATTTTTTGATGATTTGTGTGTGAAATCATTTATTATAATTTTTTTTTATTTGGGACTAGTTTTATATCGATATCTACATGATTAGTAAAAACCAAACAGATGTAACTTATAATATCCTCTTTGGGTGCACGATTTAGGGAGCATAGTTTAGTGGAAATCTTGTATGTATTTCTTATGTAGGAAATTTATATGTCATTTTTAAACTTGAATGGTTTTTATTCATTAGTAGATATTGTAAAAGTAGATACTACATAGGGTTACCCTTCTTTTTATGTTATTTGGTGGACATGTTTTTCATGGTTAGAATAAACCCTATGAAAACTTAGTGAGGTATATTGAAAACTCTTCAATGGTTTTTTCGTAGTTGTATAATGGTTTTCCATAAAAAGACATAACCATTTTATATACATAGGGTTTTTAATTCATGGATTACTTATTCAAGCATCCTTTGAGAAAATATTCAAATTTAGTCTTCCCCCCGACCACTCATTTTATGTATTCCAAATAGTCTGATGGGTGGTTCACCATTTCATCAATCACCATTTTTAGAATTATTATTCAACAGTCGGTGGTTTACTTCATTTTTTTGTTTCCTTTACTATCTCATTTCCATCATATTTTATTTTCATTTCATTTTTTGGATTGGGGTTGGTAAACAATATTTGATGTTTTATTTCTAAATTATAATTTCATTTCATTCAAGGGTGTTTGTATTCAAATTAAGACGATATTTTAATCATTATTTTTCACTCTACCCTATAAATTCTTGACATATGTAGCGTTTTCTATAATATTTATTTAGTTATCAATTCAATCAGTTGTTATTGAAATTTAAATTTTTTTATTATTGATTTACTCATATGTAAATTCTTTATAATTAATTTTTAAAATGTATTGAGTGAATCCCATGATTTTTATAAATGTATTTCAATGGATTTTTTTGATTTTTTTATTTATGTGGGACCTACTTTATTTTACCTATGAATTTATGGGATGATTTTAATATTTGAAAATAAAATAATGTTTGTGATGGTGTTAAAGGTGATCGATATTAGTTCTTTTATATTTATGATGCTATCGTTTATTCGTCATTTAGTGCCTTCTAAATTTCACATTCGATTGATCGTGGAATTATAGGAGATTATTTGGTACATATAGATTTATAATTTAATAGTTCATATGACACATGGTATAACATTCTGATGTTTTAATTGTGCATCAAGAAAAGAAGAGAATTTACCCCCCGATGATGTAGAAATAGGCTATTTTTGTGGATTGTGGGTTTATTTAGGAAAAATAAATATCTAATTATTGGTATAGTGCTTTTAATGAGGATTGTTCCATATAACTAGAAGACAAAGAGAGGTTCCATATACAATTTTTTTAATTGGTGGTTCCTGTGGGAGATTAACTTCTTGTATTCCCCATTGATATTATTTACTTGTGAAAATACTCATATATTTCTATCATTTAATATAACCGTATTAATATAAAGATTCAAAAACACTTGAAATGTTTACTTATTATAGTTTGGTATGTTTTAAAAATTATTTTTATAATATATTTTTGAATATTTTTAAATTGAATGGGAAATGGTTTTATATATTTTACTATTTATGAAAGGGACTCATTTTGGTTATTAAATTATAGGCAAATTATATTTCATTAATTATTTCCATGCTTGAATATAATTCAGATCAATTTAATTTAAATTTGGTATGAATGATGAATAAAATATTTTTTAGATTTAATATTCATAAAAAATGTGTATTATATATTTTAAAATATATACGATTCCATACCATTTATTATAATATATTTTGACAAAGACCTACATTTACTTTATGAATAGTAGAAATATACCGTACCTTATCATAACATGTATTTTCTTTAAATGACCAATATTTAACATTTTTTTTAATTTTAAAAAGGTCTATTAGTGGTTAAAATCTTAAAAGTGATTTTAGATTGTCATTAAATCTAATGAAAATTAATATTAATTTATTTCTTTCTTGTATGAATACAAAAAACATCAACATGATATTTTGTGTGTTTATATTTAAGTAAAATATTGTTTTATTGGATTAAAAATACATTCAAAACATGTTCCATATGGTAAAACCAAAATAATTATGCCATGTTATCATGAAAATATTGTAAAATAATATTCGATTAAATTTTGACATGTATAAATAGACCATATATATATATTATGTCTAAGATAAGAGCAAAAGTCATAAAATAAGTGAAATTTAAGTAAAAAGAATATGTAATGGTAGATTCAGAAGAAAATATATACATTTAAAGAGAAATTAATAACAAGAAACATACACTTGAGTATATTTGTATAATTTCTAATCCATAGAATAAATAGTAAAATTTAAATTCCTAAACCATAAATATAAATACTAGAATATGTAAATGGTTAAAAATATAAATAATGACCTTGGATTGTCCTGAATTCAGTAGACATGAATTTTTTAATTATTTATGACATGTCATGATAAATAACCAAATCCATATGTGGATGGTTATTAATTAATGACAATTTGAAACATTTATTTTTTTACTTTTTATTATAATATACATATTTTTAAAATTATTCTGAATAGTTATGTGTTTTATTGAAGTGAATTAGATTGATATATTTCGAATAATATTCAACAATCTATTTCTAGTTAATTAAGAACAATTTTAGTCCATTTATCTACATTTTAACACTTTCAAGAAAAAAATTTGACTTTTAAATTATTAAAATATGCTTGTGTTAATTTCATTAAAATCACCATTAAATTGAGGCAGAGTCTTTTGAAACTAGTAAAAAAATAAATAACTTCCATTTTATTATGATTTATCTTATAAATGAGGTTATTTTCAAGGTTTTGACACATTGATGAAAAATTCTTGATTTGTAATTCATAAAAAAATAACTTTTTTTTGTAAAAATAAAATTTTTGTTTTACATTTGGATAGATCCAATAATTAAAAAATTAAATAGGCATTTTCATTTTATTTAACAATAATAGGAGGATATTTTTTATTTTTTGATCCTTATATTATTGTTTTAAAATAATTTTTAACCTAACTAAACTCAAAGTTCAATTATTATGACCATATGTAACATCATATTTCCATGTAGTGTATTCCCTATATTATCATAATAATATCAAGTAATTTACAAGATTCTTTGTCCCCTTTAATAACAATATAATGGCCAAACAACAAATTTTATTTTAACGATCATTTAGGTATTGAGACTAACATTTAGTATGTTCATACATACATAATATTAATTGAATATCATTTTCAATAAAATTTATGTCAATATAAAATCATTTGATCAATTTAAAACCGATTTAATATTATTTATTATATTACAAAAGAATGTCATTGGAAAATATGGCAATAAATTTTTATGTTCACAAATATAACTAACATAACATGAATTGAATTGATTGAAAAAGGGAAAAATTACTTCTATAGAATAGATATATTATTCTTAGAGGTACAATCATAAAAAAGTTATTAATGGTAATGATTTTAATATTTCATATAATAACAATATATATATATATATATATTTATTTAAAAGATTATTAATATTCTTATCTCTGAATCATTATTATATCCTAGTAGGTGTGTAATTGAAAAAAATTCAATAATTAAACTACATGATTTTATATGATTAAATAGGTGTTTTATTTACAGTTTCCATTTATTTGTTAAAAATATTTTCATTACATATTGTAATTGTAACAATCATATAACCATTATTATTATTAAAAAATATCCATATTTTTAGGCTATTAATAATTTATATGTTGATCCTACGTGATGTATAGATAACTGACAACATACAAAAATAATAGCAATCAATGAACATAAACATAAACATAAATTGGTTCAATAAATTAAGATAATATCTTAATATTAAAATTTAAAACAAATAGTCAAAAAAACCATTTATAATGTTGTGCAATGGTGACTCATTAAAAACCCATTGTTCAACAATACCACTATTGCTACTTTTTACAAATTTATCGACTATTAAAACAAATTTCAAAGATAAATTCAAGGATCCAATAATGTTAATTTTTATATTATTGATTATCTATGATTTTGAAGGCATGGGAATATAATAAATAGTGACCAAATTTTCATAAAATGAACCTACATTTCTTTCTATCATTCACCACATTTAACAAAATGAGCAATAGATTCCCAGAATCTATCCCTCCATATTTGGTGTGTGAGGAAGGATATTATAAAATTGTTCTTTATGTGGAGATAGTGTGGGTTGTTTTAGTTATAGTAAACCCATGATTGTATTATGTGATGTGTGTAATAATATTTTTCTGAAGTGGGTCTCCTGTTGTGGTAGGGGTATTATAAAATTTAATTGGGTAGGAAAATATGGGAATTGGGATGGGTTGGTACAAGTATTCTTGTTTGTATCACTTGGTCTTATATGAGTACAGTTGTGCCAAGTTTTAGGGATGTCGAGAAAATATATTTTATTTCATTGATCATTCAAGATAGAGATGGTTTGTCAAACCCTACATCATTGGTCAAAAAATGCACCTAATGTAGAAATATACATAACTCATAATATAACCAT
The DNA here is from genome assembly GCA_963277665.1 of Viscum album. NCBI lineage: Eukaryota > Viridiplantae > Streptophyta > Magnoliopsida > Santalales > Viscaceae > Viscum > Viscum album. Next base: position 557,256,727 of record OY728147.1, on the reverse strand, counting down.
AAAATACCATTCTATATGAATGATATCATGTGAACTGGGTGTTTATTATAACAACCAACACAAATTGAACGCAAATAGAAAACCTACTCATAGAAATAACACTCGTCCCAATTAAGATGTGTTTTATATCTCCATGTAACTAGTAGTATTCCTCTATTGTTGAGTTTCCAAATTTCATGAACTAAGTCCTCTTACACACATAACACTCTTGAAGGAAAAAGATGAAAATGCCAAAAAAGAAGTATCTTGATCCCATACCTACTTTTTCCCTTTTAAATAACATGAAAAATTTTTATCATGGAAAAAACCAATCATAACCTCATATCATTCTTGGATATCAATTCAACCTATTGAAGAACAGTTACACACTTAACATCAGTACTCCAAAATTAAATCTTTATTTCATGCATCATAGATGATAAAATATAACCTATCTGAGCTACCCATATACAAATATATTTTTGTTTAAACAAGGGAATAATACATGATCTAAATTTATATATGTAGAATCAATAATCAAAATAATTCACAGAATATGATTGTATTGTTAAAAGATAACAAATTTAATTTGATTCAAATAGAATGAAACACTCATTTCATCCACTCGGAATGTGGTGGATGATGATGACACAATATCTCAATAGTTACATTTCTAAATATTCATAAATGATGAAAAGTTAATAAAACCAAATTAAATGAGACATTTATGGAGCCCTTATGTCATTATTAATTGCCTTTTCAATACAAAACAAATCATGTAGATATTGTCATCTACGGGGTACTAAATTCCATATCACACCACTATTGAAATAAAATGACTAGAATAAAACACCTAGATGATTTATTACATGATAAATTTTCAATCATTTCCAAGGTATTGACCTGAAAATACACTTTAAGGGATATCAAAATTTCCTTTCATCCAAAAACTCATCCAAATAAAAACAATTAATTATTTCATCCAATATATACAACTTTGTGTCAAGTAATACATGTTACGGAAAACAATCCTATACATAATTTAATAACCCACAAGAAATAGGTTATACATGTATTTATATCACTCTTATTTAAATGATTATTAAATGAGATTAATAAAATACTAGAATATTCTCATGGCCAATATTCACATGACCATTTCGTACTAACAATAGATTGAATAAGATCACAATTATAATATTTTTATCAAGTATTACGTGCATAACACAATGAATAATATGTGTACTCCCAACAATGAAATAGAATATTCAGAGATAAAAATAAAGGAACTATATTTAGTTTGAACAAAGAATATAGTTTTCTAAAAATTCATGAATTCACATAAAAAATGTCTCCATAACAACAATAATAATATTGTGAAACACTAATTTAAAATTTTATTAATTGTGGTTATTTATAAACCAAATGGAAAATATTATAAAATAATTATTACAGGAAATGAAAACAACCCTGAAGATTTAGTGGGGTCCATTTATAAGTTATAATTTATTTAAACATATTCAAATAAACATTATGGAATAATTTAAAATTATTGATTTTCAAAACTTTATGTAAAATAAATTAGAAAGACACATATAGAAATGTTTTTTATTAAAATAACATGAAATAGAAAAACATTTAAATGTAATGAATTTAAAATAACATTCACGAAATGTATTGAAAAAAATTAATTATTTGATAAATGAAATGTATAATTGATATATGTGTAAAAAATTAAAAAATCTTGTGGATAATTATATTTATAATTTCTAAATTTAGATAAAATATAAAATCTGTTAATACTAGAGGATTGATGTAAACTTTTACTCTAAACCATAACGAGAAATGTCAGTGGATAACAAAAATCAAAAAAAATATACAATATGTATCATTGAAACATGTGAATTCATGATTCAATAGTATTATTGAATGCATTCAAAATACATTTAGACTTATCTTGTAAATGTTTGTTATAAAATATATCTAAAATGAAATACATAATTCATTATCATTCAAGTTATTATATAAATTTCATTTTTAAATGAATATATTCCCAACTATGATATAATCCTATAGAAACTATATTATGAAATTAAGCCAAAACATTCAAAAAATTCATTATAATTAACTATAAACCTTAAAATTCAACAAGTTTTTAAATAATTTTCAATATTTAATCAATAATTTTTAAAATTTTCTCTACAAATATATTAATTTTAGATTGTATGAAATTCATAGTATACTTTTTTATGTTCCACATTTTTATACAAAACGTTTAATGTTACCTAATTTTTCCTCAAAGTAATATCGGTGAAATTAAAATTATTACTGTATAAAAATGATATATAACATTGTGAAGTGATTTTTTCATGTATAAAAATAAAATTTTCTTGTACTAAAAACCTTGTTGTAAAATATCTATATCATCTTTGAAGGATAATGAAAAAACGATTACTTTTTTAATTATCTAGTCTACTAAATTACTATTTAAAAGTACATAATTGAGAAACATTGATTATATTCTAGTAGGATTAAAATATTGATATGATTTTGAATTTCAAATTTCAATGTTATTATAGAGGCTATTATAGAAATAAAAAATACGAAATATATTTATATTGTAAAATTGTGGAAAATATTCTTTCAACATTAAAAAAAATATTACATTTTATTTTAATAAAATGTAATTCAACAAACATATATGAAATTTTAACCTCTTACCAAAAGGTATACATTTAGGGATAGTAAATTAATAATTAAAGAAATTCAACCCAAGAACCACCTCCAATAATATACAGTTAACTTTAACAGTGAGTATTTTATTTACACACAAATGAGAGGAATTACCCTCTTTGATTTTTCAAATGAGAGAGATCAGATAAATAAACATAATAAAACCTTATCAAGATAAACTAATTATTGTTACCAAGTACATGCATTTAATTTCATGAGGAACTGGTGAATTTGAAAATGAAATACAACTTCTAAAATCTTATGCCTCAATAGTGACCTCGATGTCCAAACAACTCATGAGAAACTCCCCAAGAAAGTAATTTCTTAATTGGTCTCCGAATAGTTCCTAGACAACTAAAAAATAGTTCTAATATATTTATGGTCATAATAATGTATATATTAAATATAATCCTCACTATTAACTCTTGTTAATCATGTGAGATAATTGAATTCAATTCATATGAGTACAAATGTGAAATAGACTTATCACCTAAAAAATATAAAAATTATTTTCCCTTTATAATTGGGGATCACTCACCGTGTGTCACATATACATGATAATGTAATTTCCAATATCACTGCAGATAATTTTACTTTTTTATACCTTAAACATTTTTTTTCTACTCTTACTCATTGTCACATGTATTGATCCATCAATGTTAAAAATTAATCGATCATGTGGAATGTTATGAAAAATAACTATATAATGAATTCCAATAACTACATGATAACATCACAAAAGAAGCACATCATATGAATCATATCATCTCATCATTCCATACATATCTCCAGATCATAATTGAGTAGTTTTGTGGAACCTCCACTTATCTATGATGTGTATTATACATCAAACCATAATTACTCATACACAACATACTAATAATAACCATTAAAATACTATACCGATAGATATTGTTATATAAAATATCCACATTCCATTACATCCCTCTGAACACATATATGTCGAATTATAACCCATATTTATACTATATCAAACACTACCATGAATTGGGGTTGAGTCCAGAGGGGGTATCCATCAATATGTTCATCAACCACTTTGATTTTATGGAATACCCCATCACATAACCCACAATGGTTTAGTCAACACGAGTGGGTGTATCTTGGGAAAAGACGAAACAAATATGATATAAATATTTCACATAAACACAATATGAGAATCTAAATATCCTTAGACTCATCTTCCACTAATATCACATATGACTCTTAAAATACAATGCAATGTACTAGATATTAAATAAGAATACATGCAGTATGATTAATTGAATTAAATGATTAATTAACAATTGATTAATCAGTGACATTATAAAATCAAATATTACAAATTAAGTCATCCAATATAACTTAAATGAAAAATATTAATCCATTTCATGTATTCCCACATATTTCATCAGAATTAAGTAACATAAAGAAAAATCCATGTTCATTCATTAATTAATTTTTACATTTAATGAACGTATTGGAACACTATTACATAGCCTAAGCTACCCAAAAAATTATACACTCATATCTAACATTATCATTCCTCTTACCATAGTTGAAAAAAAATTATATAAATAAAAATCATTCATCATACCATTACATAAGAAGATTGATAATCATAAAATCCTCCCATAATTCAAGAAAATAATTGGATATACTCTCTTTAACATGTTATATTAGTCATGGTTCTATCTCTCAAAAACATCACATAATATCAAATCTATCATCCCCTTAATAAATTATCATTATAATAATAAATCCACTTCATCTTCACATTCTCATTAATCCCCACCCACTATAATAATTATAACAGGAACCACAAGACCCTACAACGTCCTCAGGCATCCCCACCCATCATTTCATCCATTCAAGATTATCATTCATTATCATTATGTTTCTAAATCTATATATAAAAAATTCATATTTAATATTTTATTCATCATGTGATTTCAATGAAAACTATATCCTTTGTAATACCGAAAATTTATCCTCTCTCAAACAATACCATTCTAACTTAGCCCTACAATTTATTAACGAAATTGTGAAATTTACATTAATTTATTTAATTAACTGATTTTGAATGAGTAAATCCAATAAGTACTAGTCATAGAAATTACTATGGATAAACATTATTTATTTAATTAGACCTATTTCATAATATTAATTTCATATATCATTAGTCTTAATAATTTTTATCTTACCAATAAAATATTATTATAATTTAAGCAATAACATTTTCATATTTTTATTAAATTTCTAATAAAATCAACCATTCTTAAAAATAGTAAAAATAGATAGAAAAAATACATTAAATAATAGTTTTAAAAAATTACATATCTCAAAATCATTTGATAACACATTAAAAAGCATTCATTCTGAAAAATAAACATGTTTAATTGTGATAATACTTAAGGTAACACATATTTAATTATGTTACAATATATGTTAATATTCACAAATAGGAATAATAATTCAAAATATGAAATAATATTTATGAAAATACAATAATAATAAAGGAACAAGTATTAAATAATTTATTTTTCCAAAATTATATCTTCATTTTATCAATTAAAATAATGAATTCCCTGAAAATAAAAAAAAGCAATTCAATATCAGTTTTAATTTAAACTAAGTGATATAAGTAATTATACTGAATATGAATTTCACCAAGAATATTTATCTAGTTTAAATCTACATCTAGTTTCTATATATAGATCTGTTTTATATAATGTTAGAATATTTATAATTAATATAGAACATACATTTATTTATTTTCATTCCCCAAATAATCATCTAGATTATCATACATTATTTTCTATTAAATGTCGTAATTTACTAAATCGGTTTATTTATTGTTTATAAACAATGTTTAATATATATTATTCACTGTGATATTACATATTGGTAATTTATATTAAATAAATAATTATATAATTTTAAAACAACATATGAAATAACATTAAATTCTATTTTTATAATATTAATATGTCATCAACCAAATGAAATAGCATTCATTTTTCAACCATTATTATAATTTCTATATTATAATTCAATAATTACGCATGTTATTATTATCTATATTATTATTCTAGTATTGTTATAATTAACTATATTGAGTAATATGAATTATATGAACTCCAAAATTTTACATAATTAATTAAAGAGAAGTTACAGATCCCCATCTTAATTTGGAATCTCAAAATTATTCACACAATAATGAACAACCAAGGATCTTCCACCATTAATAGTAAAAAAAAAATGTAATGGAACACTATCAAGAATCTAGATTTCACATAAAAAATATGTGTTGTTTAACTATTCCCAATGAAGATGGAAAATCATTACCCAATTCAACTACAAAAGAAGAATAATAAAAATAAATAATATATGGAAGAAATAGATACCATGATATGATTCTTTGGATTCTCCACAATTTAGATTTTAAGACAATGTGGAATCAAACCAGAGGTACTAAATGATGTTATGACAAATTATACATGAAATCAATATTGTTTTTGGATACATATTCCAAGAGGGAAAAGAGAAACTCCCCATTTTTTCTAAAAATATTAAAATTTTAAGAACACTCGAAGACATAAGAATAGTTCCACTAATCGAGGATAAAACAACCTAACACTGCATTCTATATAAAATGTTATTCATATCTATTTCATTACCACATCAAAATTACAATGATTATAAATGGTCAATAATTATTTTAATCATTCCAAATATTCCAAATTGCAGCCATGACATCGATAATTTCATGGAAATCCATTATCTTTGTTGTTGTAGTTCATGAGAATAATGTCCTCAAAATGGCTACCCCTTTAACATGGTTTTCATAAAAAAACATGTTATAACCCTTCTATTGACATTATAATATATTTTAAATGTGTTTTGGACATGTATGCTTTTGGTAAGGTAGAATCTCCATGAGTCACTCCCAACACCACGCAAACCTAACACAATTTATCATGTCCATTTTAGACTCATAGCTTTAATATGAAAAGAATAATGTTTTCTCAATATATTTTGTAAATTTTTATGCTCCAACACCAATATAAAACAAAACAAAATACACCACCAGACCGTTATATAGGGTGAGGTGACATTTATAAGTAATAAAACCAATTTAAAAAGATTTTATCACCACCAATTATCAACATAACTCAAAGGAATGACATATAATGTCTAGAACCCTACACAATACAAAAATATTGGTATCTTATATAAAAAATTTAATTGTAAATTAAATTAAAATATATTAATTTTTACTCGTATTTGAAAAATAATTATGTATTATAATTTGTTTTGAAAAAATTTGAAATTTAAATTTATTTTGAATGATAAAAAAGGGTATTGAAAGAGTAAAATGATTTACAGGAAAATATGTATCTCTGGAGAATTCGGTAATGAAACATAATAAGAGTTTTTATAAAAAAAATCAATTCAAGATTGATATAACATTAAATAAAATAAACTAAAAATCCAAATATAAGGAATGATTAAATGATAATTAAATAAAAAATTTATTTTGGATATAATATAATGATTTAGGAAAATCATCTTACTAAATTAATTATCCTTAAACTCATATTGAACCTAAAAAAACTAATCTCTTGATTTAAAATAAATTATAGAAGTTAAGATATACAGTACAAAAAATATTTATTTAACAATAAATGTATGACTATTTATAAAATATATCATTACTCAAATATGATCAAAAACACTAAAAAATATCTTAAATTTGAGTACTTATATATGTGGAACAAATTCATGTATTCACACAATATTGTGGTTTTTATGAATAAAAGATAGAAAAATATATTAATATAATAACACTACCACAATTATTTTTGTGGTCCAGTAATAATATTTATAACCACGAAGAATCATAAAAATTAGTATTATTTAGGACCACATAAACAGGGAGATCATAGAGATTAAATCATAGAAACCCTATCCTAAAATAAGAAAACAATGAGGACAAAGTAATTTTCCACTAGCTATAGAGAATGTGTATAATGATTCATTGATTGATGTCTGGAAGTTTGCACTACAATATTGTGGTGTCCATCGAAATCGGTGTTGTTACAGTGGACAATGGAACGAAATCTACAATGCTATAATACCACATTATAAAAAATTTATAATGATTTATTTTCCATGAAAAAAGACTAAATTGATATTGTTTTATGTTAGTGTCATCTTGTTAGCTATCCTACAGTCGATAGACATTAAAACAGAATGAGAAAAAAACAAATCCATGACCATGATATGTGTTACATTATTCGAAATAAAACACATGAAAACATTAGGTATAACCAACATCACATCATCAAAATAATCTTGATCTCCCTATATCACTATACCACTCATCATTGACATGTGTGGAATTGTTCCAAAATGTCATGGAATTAAATGGAATCTAATTTCCCCAGGATAAAACTGCAATCCATCCCCTAGAAAATGTTCATCGAAGCCACAGATGATTGGACCCAGGTCATTCAGGCTTTCCGGATCACTTAATTATACAACCTAGTGTTTTTTCTACTATAATAATTGACTAAGGGGGTACCACGGGGCACACTAGAGTGGGGGAATGGGAAATGTGACTAGTAAGAGAACCTCCAATTCCCATGAATGATGATGAATAGAATGACATTTGATAGAGACGAGTGATATAAAAGGGTATAATATAGATATTTTTGTTGTTTCTATCCCATTATTTTTGTTGTTACTAGACAAATATTTTTAATATAATTAATAAGGGGGTCATGATATTTGATGGTTGTAGGCCGATCGAATAAGCACCTTAATGTTTTTGTTGTAGTTTTTTCCATTTTGGTTGGTTTTGGTAGTGTGATATACCTATTGATGCATCATTTCTCTGATATGCATTCGACATCCTAGGATTACCAGCTTGTAACATTAAAATGCATAGTGATTTGAATCCCATATGAAGGTATGAATAAGTTCATGTTTAGGGATTACTAAGATTACATTTCAAAAGCGGGATTCTGATGGGAAATACGGTGTAATAATTTACGATGATGGGAGCCTGGTGGGATTATTTTGGAAATAAGGTGATGCCTCTCAATTGGATATAAAGATCGACATGTAGTGAAATCAATGTTTGGGTATGGATGTGAACAAAATCTACCAATATTTTTATAGCGTATTATTTAATATGAAGTTTTAAATTCAGATTTATGATGATTTTTTCAACCCCCAAAACAAGAATCACTCCTCTATGAGAAGTATCCACAATCATTCTCTTTAGATATATCCAAAATTTTCGAACATAAATACCCGTAATAAATGAATGTGGATATATGTTCAAAATTATGACCATACCAAAATATTAATTCAATTTTTTCACTATTCACATAAATGGAATGGATCATATGTTACCTAGTGATATCACGTTAAAAAAATTGAACAATGTATTGTTAGAAATAACATAAATTTTGCAATTAGTTCCATGAATCACATAATAATGTTATGAATGTACATAAAAATACTAATAATAATTTTTAAGGGACATAATGAAATATTTTACATGAAGTATACAAAATATTTCATCCATATGAATAAGACTTCATACATTGCAGCTATGTTACAATATCAATTATCTAGTAGGTAAAATTATACAGTGATGGAGGATACAAACATAAATGGGGTTAGATACATTTACTATAGTCAAAATAATATTTTTCTCCAGAATTCTCTTTGGGAAAACATATATATAAGGGACAAATAAAAATTTTCTAGTAAAAATTATACGGTAACAAGAAAGTACAAAATAATATCCTATAATTATTTATAGTTACTAATTAAGAATATAAAAATATAAAATTAATTAGAAAAATAAAATTTTATTATGGTATTGAGGTAATACTATTAACACCAAGATGGAGAAAAACGGGGACGAACTACTCACCTAGGTCAACCAACCACAATATATGTGGTTTCATGGATTTTATTTTATCAATATTTAACAATTTAACATTATATTGTGTTCAATGACCATTAAATTTATTATAGACTTTAATTACAAATATAAAAATTCATTAACATAAGTTGTGTGTTCATCACCATCACTATACCATCAAAGTTGACCATTATCATCATGAATAAAATAATTTCCAGATTCTTTTCAATTGATTTTACTCCTTACAACAAGAATTCATTTAATATATAGATCTTCATTATGTACATTCTTGATCAATCTATAATAACCAATATGGAAAATATCATTCATAACAGTTATTGTTTCCTCTACCGTAGAAATCACTAGATGAATGTAAACCCAATTAGTTGGGGATAAAAAAATATATATCCATATCTAGAAATATTATTTCTATATATGAGGGGAAAATAAATTTCCAAAATAATAAATTCAATATTACTGAATCCATCCATTCTATGGATATGCAAATCACTTATTACATAATCATAGCATCCTTTCGATTCTAATATACGATCCCTTGAACCTATGTAATATAATAATGTAAAAAATAAAATGCAATTAATTCATGGTTAAAATTGTCATGAACCGAATCTAGTCACCTCCAAAACCGGCACCAAACCTAGTCTGGGACAATGCCTGAAGGGTGTTCCCAATCCCCTAGGGCTGGCACTAGTGCCCGGGTATCATTTATCTTGGTTTGGGAATGATTTACACAAATATGTATACATAAAATAATAAAAATATTTGATAAAATAAATCAGAAAAAATTCATAGCAATAAAGTTTATACAAAAATCCAGAACTCAATACAGAAGTTAAAATGAAATACAGAAGGTCCAATGACACAATGAAACAACAACAAAACAGCCCCATGGACTCCCCATGACAATGGGTCATCACCCCCTTATCGTCTCCACAACTTCGCCCCAATGATGGAGACTAACATCCTGAACCGCCAACACCCTTAGCCTTTCTTTTACCTGAGTCAAACATAACTACGTATACTTACACACAAGTTGTGTAAGTAGTGTGTGATCCAAAGACCAATATGATACCACACAATGATTCCAAAGAGCATGCAACAAAATGTGAAAAAGCAAGCAGTTTTAATACGCAATGAATAATAGTGATAAAATCCAAGAAATGCAACTTTCAATTGAAATCATTTTTCAAGATAAAGTTTTCAGAATGTTAACACATTTAAATAGTAATGTTAGATACTATAAATTACAACCGAAAAAACCCCAATACATGGGAAAATACCACAAACACATTGAGAAACAAAATCGGGAACACCCCTAGGCACTAGATAGTCTCGGGCCCCATGTACCTCATACATCTGAATAAAGTAACCATAGTAAAATATGTTATGGTGCATGAGCCACTAGTAGGGAACATACCCATAACCTAGTAGTCCACAATCATCATCCACATAGTTTAGTTATAGTTGTTGTTGTCCAAATTCAAGGTGAAATAGGGATAAAACACATCTGGTCCACTAGTCATACTAGTACACATCCGCCTCACCTAGGTAATAGAGATTCCCCCTTTGTGCTGAAACAATTTCATCATTTAACATATATCCATATAAATGTAAAACACCACTACTGGTCAGATACACCAAATAAAATATCTATAGCATTTTAAACCACTTAAAAAACAAAATAAACAGTTGGATTTTTAATAAACCAATTTTTCAAAATCCATTGTTATTTTGCACAAAAACCCCTTAAGAACCCCACGTATACATTATGTCCACACTTTCCAGTTACCAAAATATTAATGGCATCCCAATAAATTTAAAATAAAACAAAAAATCATTTTTAGGGAATCCCCATGTTAAACAAGAAGTGATAACTTTGTAAAACCTTTATATTCACACTAAAGTGGAACCAAAACATCACTTTCTTTACAAACAAAATTAAAACCAATTTTTACAGCAACAATCAAAAGGGATAAACATTATAAACAGTATATTCAGCATTATTACAGGTCAATAAAAACAACTAACTATTTATTGGTCATCCCCAAATAAACCAATATAACATTACATTGGAAAACCCCCAATTTCACACCTAATTGGAATTTAAAATTCAATTGCAATATAAACATCATTAGAACCCATTTTTTCAGATATAATAAAATGATATAAACCTGAAAATATGATTAATAATTCATGCTAATTAACAAATATTTCATCAACATTGGAATCACCTACCAAATCAAATGAAACGCTTGAATCATCGTGCGAAAATCAAGTCCCACCATTGTCACACCAATAGGGTCTTATATTGAACCTAAAACCACAATAATTGACCAATAAAACCAAAGGTTAAACCCTATTTTACAAACCCTACCTCTTGGTAATTTGGTACTTCATGTGAAAGGGAATAAACCCTAATCAAATAGAATAAAACCCTAAGATATTTTTAAGAGGAATGGAAGATACTCACTTAGTTGAGGTATCTTGAAGAATTGCCCCTAATACACCTGTAAATGAAATGTAAAACTGTCAAAAATTCAAGGGAGGTTTGATGAAGTATGAGAAGGTCATTTAAAAATAGGAATGGAGGAAAAATAGAAACAATTGAGAGTTATTATGTAATGAACATACCTACTAAAATCATCCCTATTTTAGAAATCCTATGAATTTCAACACTCAATCGAGATGAAGAAGAGATCCAAAGAGGGGAGAAAGTGGTAGGGAGCATGACTGGGATCCATGGACGTGTCTGAGGCTTGGAATTACCAAACAAAATCCTTAAAATTGAACACATTATTAATTAATCAAATTTTAATTTTTAGACTAGAATTGGGAATTCAGGAAGGCACAATACCTTAAATAAAAATCCATATACACCTTGGTTATGGTTTTTTAAAGGCTTCATACTACAATGGTGGTGTTAATATTTCCGGGGATACCATTTAAGAATTGGAATGGGTCAAAAATATTTAAAAAAGAAAATGTTATAAAAGAAACAAAATTTATTTTTAAATCTGGAATTGGGCTCAAGGTTTGGCCAAATTCACGAAAATTCACCCATTCCACCATAAAAGCTTGGGAAACCCAAAAAACAAGACATAAATGGAAATTAAATGGAATTTAACTTTAAAATAAGTCATGTATGTGACAATTATCCCCACCAGGTAATCATTTCATCCCCGGAAATCTAAAGAAAAGCCAGATACCCAAACCAAACCAAACCGATAATCCAAGATGTACATCTTTGCCAAACTTCACCCCCAAGGGACAAAACACCTCCAATGATCAATTAAGGAATTATTGATCTCACATCCTAAAAATACACTACATTCATGAAATGATCAATCACATTAATTATTTATCCCAAAATAAAACGCCTCAAACAATATCTGAACAAGACTCAAGCAATTCCTCAAACACTATCTGTTCGTTGAGAATGATAGCCACTATTGATGATCTCATCTCTTCCTAGTAAGTGGATTTCATCTTATTGATTCTACTGTTATTTCCTCGGTATTTACATGATCATTTCCTGGATGAACTCCTCCATTTTCATGGATCTAATCATATAATTTGAGATATAGATCTTGGATTGTGGATCTAGTTCTAGATTATCGTGATCTTGATGCCTTTGATATAAATTTTTGTTTAGGTATTTATATCTACTGTTTGATCGACGACATTGTTGTGTAGGTATTTCTGTGATTTCCATTGGGAAAAACTCCATCAAAAAACCGAGGTAGGTGGTCCAAATAAAAATCTTGCAGTCATGGATTTGATATTTGAATGAGAGTTTATGAAATTTCTATCTTACCTTGAAAAATGATTTCATAAAATAGAGTAATTAAGATTAAGGATTTGACTTGTGATTTCCATAGCGATTAATTAAAAATTTATTTATAGAGAAAATGAAGGAGGATTCCGTAATATATATTTTTGAAATTTATTAGTGGACGGGATATTTTAATTGATATATTTAATTTATTGTTTAATGTTAATTAGTTTTGTGGAATTAATTATTAAATTATTTTTGGCTATGTAATATAATTAATTGGGATAATTAATTTTCTTCCATGATGTTTACCAATATTAATTAATTGTCAGAATGAGTTATGTTCCATTAGGTTGATCAATGATAATTAATTGTGAGAATTAATTATGAAATGTTGAAATTTGATATGCATAAATAACTGTGAAGAACTTATTATGGAATGAGAATTATGTTCATTGAGTAATTATTTGATGAATTACTTAAAAGGATATGTTCTTAGTTAATTGGTGTGTCAACTAATTGCCTTTGAAATTTTATACTGTTAATAAGAGTAGTAATGGAATTTTGTGGCCAATTCTTGTGAATAAATGAATTATTTAATGGCTGAATTTTTTTTGTGCTATCCAAGGCATTCTATACAAATTAGATTTTGAGACATGGACATGGAGTTCCTCCCCAATAGTTATCCAAGTTTGTGATTATGGGGTGATAGGAATGATGACATACACTAAATGATATATAGATTGATAGGAATAACTACCCACACTCAATGATATTTTACGGTGCTAGGCATAACTACCTACACTCATTGAGATTTTTCAGTGTTAGTCATGGTGACCTACACCGAATGATTGATAATAACGAATGATGATTCAAATGGGAAACATGGATTGGAACTGGGCCTATTGTGATGAATAAAGTCTAAATGAATATATGATACTATTTAATTATGGACATTCATTATTGATTCATAGAACAACATTCATTCTCTTTTGACTAGACTCATTTTAGAATATATATAAGTGGTGGCCTAATGATTTGAACTCACACCCTATTCGCACCACTTGATCGACAACCATGTAAGCATTATAGTTGCATGAAATGATAAGGTAAAGGACCTAGGATTGGTTACTGTTTGGGTTTGGAGAATTGGAGAGGGAACCTGTTGTTTGTAGGGACCCTCTTTAGAGTCATTGTATATTCAATTCTAGTTTTAGTATAGAACCTCGACACATTCGTTGTCATAGAATATTTTATCTTCTTGTTTAGTATTTTTTTTGTCACACTATCATATAAATTTTTTTTTCTTCGTCAATTTATAAACTTACAAACATGGATATTGTTGTTATTGCATCTGTGGGTGTTTTGATTTCTGATAAAAGAGGGCATAGTCTCCCAATGACTTACATACCACAAACTCATTGATAGTCAACACCCTCTTGCATATGGGGTTACACGTTTAAGGGCATGTAGCCAATCGGCTTGTGGCACCATTTAGTGGAACATGGCCTGGGATGTCACAAGTTGGAATCAAAAGAATTTTTATTTCTATCTTCATACATTGTCTTTATATTGTGGGAATGGTAGACAAGAAACTATGAAGAGTCGAGGATTGGTAATGAGCTCGTGCATGGGAATTGCAAACCCATGTGTGGGGGAAAATCTAAATACTATATGTGGGATAGTTGTGGTTGTTTTTTGTTATTAAATTTGGATATTATTTCAACTTGGGTGACACACATGTGGTATGATGTGAAATTTATTTTTAAAATTGATGATTAATGATTAGTGGCCTAAAGAGGCATATTTGTTGAGTCCGCATGAATCAATCTAGGCACTCTAGGTTATTGTGACAAGAATAATTCTAGGAACTCATGGTAAAATGGGTAATGTATAAGTTTTTTATAGGACCCATGATTTCATTTTACGTTATCTATTTAAAGTAATTCAATATCTTTCCCTACATAAAACACTGAGTTCGAGCGCACCACGACTTAACACACTATTTGTTCAAAAAACAGTTACGAATAATATTAACTACATTTTTAATTTCGTATAATCTATATGATGTGTTTATTAGACTAATATAATGATGAATTTAATTTTTCTGAAAAATGAAGTATTTTTTAAAAAATGGTAATTTACCGCCTTTAAATGGAGAACCCTTTTTAAATCTAATATTTGACACTTGTATATATTCTATTTAATGAAATCAAATTCTTCATTAGAATAGGGAAAAAAATTTATTTTTGGATAAATTTTTGGTAATTTTATGATAACATTAATATGTTGATGAACAATGAAAAAATCTTAAATTTGAATTTAAAAAAACTTTTTAATCGAAATAATTTAAAGTGGAAATTTTTTCATTTGAGTTGTTTTAAAGTGTAAATAAATTTTATTTTTATTATTTAATATAAATTTTTAATTTTTATGAAATTTAACTTTTAAATTGGACATAAACCCATGTCAAACTTTCGATAGTTTTTACATCTTAAAATCTTGCTTTCTGGTTTTGACCACATGAATTAATTTTAAATTATCTTATGAAACTCTTGTTTTTTCAATTTTCAAAAGAAGAATTTTTATTTTAATTTGGAATATAAAAATTGGATTTGTATGAATTTTTCATATTTTTCTGAAATCATTCAATTTTTTATGAATAATTAAAAAAACTATGTTATAGATAAAAATACACAATTTCAATTAAATAATTATTGTTTATTATACATTTCTATAAATGTAAAAATATATACATAATATAGTTATTGTTGACATTTAATTCAGTTGATTTATTTTATAATAATATTTGATATATAAAATTTTGTTGAATTTTTTTAACGTCTTTTACTAACCTTCTAAGAACATTGTCAAATTTGCATTAAACACAATGTTATTGCTTCTGTGAATTGAAATTTCAAAATCCAAGAGACATAGTTGATATCTATAAGAAAAATTTGTTTTAATATGATGAAAATAATTTTTTGCTAATAATAACTTTGAAATTTATTTACCCCGATTAAAAGTAAAAAGGAAATTAATTGTAAAAATAATTTTAATATTTCCTCAACACAAGCATTAATTCCAATAGATAAGTGTAATTAGACCAATATTATAATTATCAAAAAAATTAGATCATTTTCATCCATTGGTTTAGATGATGAAATTTATTATATTATATTTAAAGAAGAGTTAAAAGTGTTAAGTTCAGTGTGTAATAAATAAACCACGATTAATATAGCAATACACATAAGATAAACTCGACTAGAAATATTATTTAGAAATATAAAAATATTTCATAAATAATGGTATTTTATTTATAATTTTTAGATATTAAATATTTAAATATATTTTTTGACACAATGATGAATCAATAATTACCTTATTAATGAATGATTAAAATAATTGATATTATAAATTTAAAAATAAATGTAAATCGATACTTTTGATTCCATCCTTGAATTGTATATGAGAATATGACATGATATTGATTATTTAATGTATTTTTTTCGAATTAATCATCTTTTTATGACTTTCACAGAAACCGAATACAAAGTAGTGGTGAAATTGACTTAAATGAGTTTTTTAAATAAATACTATATTATTAAATGTTATAAAATTTAAAATAGTATATTATTCATCCTAGGGACTTATATATTGATATATAGATCATTAATGAACCACATAAGGTTCTTTTGAATTTTATAGTACGTTCATTAACCATATATTATACAATTATATGAAGACAATGTATTTATTAAACAATTTTACAATGAGTTAAATCTATAAGATAATTTTAATATGGTAAAGTAAAATTGTCTTAAACTATTGGTTGAATAAATTTTGTTCCATAACCACGTTATCCTATAAATGAACACATTTTTATCCATTATAAACAAAAAATTTATTTATAATAAAATAATATTTCAAGCTTTTCCTAATGTGGTCCTCACCTCTCTTAGATAATGGTACATCACCTTCTCGTAATTTCACACCTTCAAAGAAATTTGGTTTGACGAACACCTAATAAAAAATTATCCCAAAAATACTCACTTCATCTTTGAGGCATTAATTTGGTCAGAATTCCAATCTATGTAACCATTTTGGTCAAAAAAATGAATCACCCAACGAATTGATAATTATTTCATCACCTCTTTCAAATTTCTTATTTTAATCAACTTCTTATTTCAATGTTATATCAATACAAAAATTATAACTCTATTAACCTAAACATAAAATGGTATAATTATATATATGTTACAACCATATTCATTATTCTATATAGATTATTAATGATAAAGTCACCATACATACGTACTTACAACTTACCTTCTCCACGTCGTTGTGTAGTTTTCATTTAAGACTTCAATATTTCTATGGGTATAACATTGAGTATAATTTATGTAAATAATAATTATACAAGTAAATGACTATTTATATATAATATACCATCCAAATACATAGAAATTAACCCTCAATATAATGATATTGTTTCTCGTACGTTTTTACGGCTTACAGTCTCCACAACGTGATAAGATTCATTTCCACGTTCATCATTCAACATTGATTATAAAATTATATGATATTAATAAGTATGAAATATATGAAAAAATAATTATACATGAATATATATACATATATATACCGATATATATACATATATGTACAAATATATCTCATTCACATACTTTTTTCAATATGATATGAAAATGGAAACGACTTTTATGCGTATGTATGACCTACCATCTCCAGAAACGGAGTTTTCCATTTCATATATATTAATATAATACATATTCATATTCTAAATATATATGATACATAAATAATATTTTATATTATATAAGAAAATAAATAATGATAGAAGTTATATGATCATGAATAATAAGTTAAAACACATATGATAAAGAATTCGATTATTACACGAAATGTTACTTTAATATTGAAATTATTATTAAATCGGTAGAATAAATTCATAAATGGGTCATATATGATATCATAAATATTTATATGGTTATTATATAATTTAATAACATTTTATGGTCATTATAAAGGATGCAAAAGTTAACCTCCACTAATGAAAAGTACAAGGTAAGTGTTAATTCCTCAATCTCATTATTTTCAGAGATTGTTTATGTGTAAGTATTTACTGGGTAATTTTTATCATCCATGTCCATTATTCATAAAAATATTTATAAACAATAATATTTTACGGTTTTTTTAATTCAATCTTTATAAATATCATCATTTTAAATGTTTTAATGATTTTTTTCTTTATATTATTTTAAATTATATCCTTGTTTTAAAAATTATATCAAGGACTTATTTATATTGACATGATTTTTTAAAATGTTAATTACTTTTAAAATATTCACATTGGTATAGGATACTCAGATTCAAAAATATATTTTAAATTACTTCCTTTATAAATCCATGACTTTTAAATTGTTTCACAAAATGTAAATTTCATTCAATGAATTTTACTGATCATTTTAAACTATGTCAAACATATTTTACAGTATATTATTCTTAATCTAAGTTGATTAATTATAATATCATTTTCCATATTTAATATAATTATGTATGATATATTTTACTGTTGACGTTCTATTTTTATACCAATTATAGTTTATGGTTAAATTATTGTCATTTCAAATGCTTGTTTTAATACTTATGTATATGTTATGTTTAACTTTTTCATAAGAGAAATACATTGGATTTATTTAGTGATGGGTAGAGCCCACTATATCTCCTCGATGCATCAGTAGGTCTCATGAGACAAATTAGTGTCTTTGTAAAATGCATTGAAAAAAAATTAATTGTAGTCTTGGAACGAGGCCTTGACTGTTGGTTATGTTGTCTGATATTATGAATTCCATCGTTGTTAAATTAGTTATTTCATGTGATTATTCATCTAGTTTAGAACCCATGTTCATGTGTAAATGTTATTGTTTGGTATATTTTTTCTTATTATGTTCATGTTTATGATTAAAAGGATTTTGTTTTTATTAAACATATTTCTTTAAAAGTTTATTAATTCTTATAAATTATTTACTATTGCTATGAATTTGACCTCACCCCATTATTATGTTTTGATTTCCAAGGAATAGAAGATGTATATTATGACTGATATTCAGGTTTAGTAAAGAGGATTAATGGCATTCTAAACAAATTATATATATTGAGATTTATGTAAGAAATCATAATATAATGTTTCTATATGTAATCTATTTTCCAATAATGCTAAATTGATCTGTTCTTCGGGACATGATACCAAGTAATCAGGCTAATGTATTAAAATAATTCAGTGGATCTTGGATTCTGGGGTCAGAATATTACAATTATTATCAGAAAAATTTTAGTACATTTATTTGAAACTATAATTAGAAAAAAATTTGAGTAGGTGACATTACCCTAAGATAAAAGTAGATGATTAGTATAGAAGAACATCATAGAAATTTGATAATTTATATATTTTGGGAATTTTCATAGCCAGACATTCATGTTCGGATATGAGTAGGTAGAGGAAGATCTGTGAAATATGTCTCTAGAAGTTAAAACACTAACAAGTACTTTTTGGTCTGACCTGGGGTATCCTTGTACACGACAACGACCCTTGTTTCACTCATGGTTATGATGCTCCCATTGGATATGCAAAGGATAATTCATGATTTTATTACAAACAATTATAAAGGATTTATGAGTAAATATGTCAACAAAGAAACCATTTTAATGAATATGACAGAAGACGTGTGAAAATCATCAATTAATTTTGAAAAATTTTCTAGTTTTTGGATTATTCCTAATTATATGATCTAACCAAGTGTATTTAGTTATTTAGAAATGGTTCCAAGTTCAAGGAACAAAAAATCAGTCCTTACGCATGATCCAATGTTTAAGAAGGGTCATATCTTTCATGGTATCAATCCATCATTTTAAAGGGAAAGAGTCTCCCATATATGATAATCATTAGAAGAAATTATAACATGTGTTAATAAGATAAATAATTAATTATTTGAATCATATTTCATTGAAGGGTTGAAATAGAAGAAGGAAAATGTAACAGAAAAATATTTATAATGGGAAGAAGGGAAAATGGATATTCCAAAATGTGATAATTATGGAATGAATCACATTGTTAAATTCTTGAATATAATGGGAGATTGTTATAAGTATTGAAAAAAGGACATAATGTGAATTATTTTAAGGATAGTAAAAGGATTCAAATGTAAAATGTTTAATCTGGATGGAGTTGGGAATCTACGTGAATCAATGTCTAATTCATCAGAATAAACCCCAAATGGTTCTATTTTATAATAATCAAGTTATGATACTACCGTTGAAGAAGATGAATGATTAGTGATATTATTTCATTACTAAAAAATTATTCCATTTCAATATTGTATTAATGATGTTAAATTTAAAAGTATTATAGAGTATAAAAGGATTGTAATGTAGTATTATTTCATTAAGTATTTGAGATTGTATGGTACCAAGTAAATTGACATAGTTTCAAGTTAATCATTTTGGAAAATATATGGTTCAGAGTTTGATAACCCTTAATATGGTCTTGAAACTGAGGTAGTGATTCAAGAATAAGAGAAAATTGAGTTGGATAAAGTATATTGGGTATTATTGACATCGATGGAACTGATAAATGATTTTTTTATTCCATTAATGTAAGAGTATTCAAATATTTTGGATTTAAAGAGTATATAGAATATTCAATAAAAACAAGGGAGAATGAATGTTTTCAATAAGGATTTATGTCAATCCTTGTTGTTAACATGTTTTAAAAAAATACAGGATATTGGTATTCCTATGTTATTATGAGGAAAAAATAGATCTCCATTATGTTTAACTTCATTATACATTTAGGACTGTTAGTTGGGACAGAAGTATTTTGTTTATGTCTAATGGTTGTAATGGATTATGTTGGACATTTGATACTATTTTTTACTTTTAAAACATTTATTATGGTTATTTTTGGATTGTTATAAAATGGACAACATAGAGGTTAGGCGATATCACAAAACATCCAGTAAGCCCACAAGACTTGAACCCGCATACGAAGGCCAACAAGGGTGCATCACATACAACCAGCATACATGATCCCTAGTTTGTATAATTTTTTTTAATGTTATAAGAGATGAATTATAAATTCATTATTTTTGTAACCTTATATTATTAGGAAAAATAGAAAATTTTTTAGGTATGTTATCTTTTGGAGTGAAAGATGTGTTTGTTGTAGAAATTGTTTAATGGATTGAACTCGACATGTCAAGTATTTTTTTATTCTTATTATATGAAGAAATTTATTCATTAAAATAAGTGGAAGAACTAAAATCAAACAACATGTTCACCTAATACCTTATGTTTTATTGAGCCGATGTTATTTCAAATAATCAAAGATTTATGGCTTTGAGGTGCTCATTATTCCATATATTTTTCAATTATTTGTGAATGATGACCTCAATAACTCCCTATAAATTATTAAGGTTTTCTTATATTTATGTTTCTATAATTTCTACCAATTTTCTCCTATTTCAGATCATAATTTTGTGTAGATTTTTTATTTTTATTTCCCTTTTATTAAGACGAAATTTTATTAAAACAAATTCTGATGTGGGTTTTCCACAATGGTATTTTTTATTTTTACCCTTTATTTTTTAACAAAAAATTAAAATTGCGATAATGGAATTTATTGACGATGTGGAGATTGTAATCCCTTCATGTTTCATAGTACATTATCAGATTAATGCAATTCAATAGCTTGCGGTGAATGCAACACTATGTTCGAGTGCACCATGACTCTATAAACTAGTGTTCAAAAAGTGGTTATGAATAATATTAACTTCAATTTTAATTTTATAAACTAAATAACATTTTAACATCCATATTATGTGTTTCGTAGTTAAAATATAAGAAAAAATACAATTTTTCAGACCAATGATTTTTTTTAAAAAATGAAATGTTATCGTCTTTTAATGGGGAACCCTTTATAAATACCTTATTTGGCACTTTTATATATTCTATATAATAAAATTAAATTCTTTTTTAGAATAATGATATAAAATTTTAGTTTGGATTATTTTTTGTAACATTTATGATAACATTCAAATTTTGATGGACATTAAAATAATTATTATATTTTAATTGAAAACAAATTTTGTATTCAAAAAAAAATAAAGAGTAAAATTATTCATTTTTTAGTTATAAAGTATTATTATATTATATTTTAATCATTTATTATAATCTTAGTCATTTTAAGAAATTTTCACATTTAAATTCGACTTAAACACATGGCGATCTTTTGATATTTAATAATTATTAAAAAAACCACTTTTTAGTTTTGACAACGAGAATTGATTTAAAATTAGTTAATTCAAATTATATGTTTTTAATTTGGAGAAATAGACATAATTTGTTATTATATAATATCAAAATTAACTTTTGAGATATTTGTTTTATTTTTCTGAATACATTCAATATATGATGAATAGTGGAAAATAACATTATAGATAAAAACTGACAATGTCATCTAGTTAATTATTTTAATAAAAAATTTATCTTAAATTAAAAATATATACATTATACATATGTTAGTCTATTTTAATTTATTATATTCATTTAATTATAATATTAGACATAAAATACTTTATTGAGCTTTTTAAACGCCTTTTAGGCACGTTCCAGGCACATTTGAAAATTTGTATGAAACATTATTTTACCGCTTCAATGAATTGAATATAAAAAATATGAGACAAAAAATTTACATAAATAAGTAAAATTTGGTTCAATAGGATGAGTATAATTATTGGTAATAGTAACATTTGAAATTTTTTACCACGGTTAAAAGTAAATATGTTTATTAATGATATAAAAATTATTAAAATTACTCCAACAGATGTCCTAATTCAATTGGATAAATTAATTTCGACCAAAATAAACCATATTTCCAAAATCTGTTCTTTTTTATTCATTTGTGTTAGTTTTTAACATTTATTACATTTAATATAAAGAAGAGTAAAAAGTATTTAATTCAAAGATTAATAACTTTCCATTTTTAAAATAGGGTTACACCGAAGATAAATTTGTCTTTAAATATTCAATAGAATGAGAAAACAAATTCCTACAACATGGTATTTTTTTTATTTTTTATGAAATTATATAATTAAATTTATTCTTGACACGATGATGATGCATTAATTACCTTATTAAAGAATGAATAAAATAATTGAAATTATAACTATAAATGTAAATGTAAATTGAGCCTTGTGATTTAATACAAAAATTTTATAGGTGGATATGAAATTTTAGGGTCAATTTAATGTATTTTTTCTACGTAATGGACATTTTTTGACATTCACAAACACCAAATACAAAATAGTTTCAAAGTTGGCATAAATGTGTTTTTAAAACAGATACAATATTATTATATGTTATAATATTTCTAAAAATCTAATATTCTTCAATGGGAATTATAAACGGCTAAATATGTCATTAATGATCCACTTGAAGTTTTTTTTGGAAATTAATTGTATATTTATAAACCATATAATACATAAATACAATGATACAGGGTAAATGATAAACTATTTAACCAAGAGTTAAATATAAAATATAAGGTTAATATGGTGATCTAAATATGTCTAAAAACAATTGAATGTGAATTTTGAGTATCATCCCAACCATAGACTCGAAATAAATCCATTTGAATCAATATAAACCGAAATATTATATTATAAAAAATAATATTTTAATCTTTTCCAAAAGTTACCCTCACCTCTCTTATAAAAGGGTATTTCCCCTTCTTTTAATTTCTCACCTCGAAATACATTTGGCTCAGCCAAACCCTCCTCATACATTCTCCTAACTATACTCACGTCAACATATAGGCCTTAAAAGGATTATAAATCCAACTTATGGATCCTTTATGTTCAAATCAAAATGAAACACCTGAACAAGTAATTATTTCATCACCTCTTTCAGTGTTATTTTCTTCTTCCACTTGCACATTCTATTTTATTTCCATAACTATATAAAAAATACAGTACCATATACATACTTTTATGTTATTATAAATATGGTACAACCATATTCATTATTCAATCCATCTTATGAATGACAATGTCAACATACCAGCAAACGTATGACTTATTTTCTCAAGGTCGTGGTATAGTTTGATATTTAACTCTTCATTATTTTGATGGGTATAATAACGAGTATAATTGATGAAAATAATAAATATAATATTTTAATGATTCTGTATATGTATTATGACATCTAATTACAAACTATTTCACCTTCAATTGAATGATTTTGTCGCTCGTGTATAAGTACGAATTTGTATCTCCACGATGTGATGAGATACATTTCCATGTTCTACATTCAAAGATGAATATAAAAATATAAATTATAAATAATAATGTAATATATGACTTAAAAATTCTATTATAATATATATATATATAGTTACATATATCACATTCACTTACTTCTCTTAAATACGATATGAAAACGGAAAAGACGTTTATACATAGTTACCGCAGACTGTCTCCATAAAGGTGGTTTCCATTTTATATATCAACATATTATACAGATATATATTATGAGTATATATGATATATAAATAATTTTTCAAATTATTGAAGCAATTAAATTTAGATATAATTTATACGATCAAGAATAACAAGTTAAACGTGTTTGATAAAGAAAGAGATTGTTACCCGAAATGATACTTAAAATGAAAATTTTTATTAAATGGATTGTATAAATTCATAAATGAATCATATATGATTTAATAAATATTAATATGTTTATTTTAAATTTTAATGACATATTATGGTCATTATACAGGAGGTAAAACATAGCCTAGACCAATGTAATGTACAAGGCAAGGGTTAATTTCTCAATCTCATTATTATATGACAATATTTTTGTGAAAATATTTAATGGGAAATTTATATCATAAACATCAATGATTCATAAAAAGATATTCAAATGAATATTTGAAGGTCTTGAGGAAGGTACTCTTTATGAAAGATTAGTATTTTAATGATTTAAATAATTTAATTTTTTTAAACCATTTTAATTAATATCCATGATTTATAAGTGATTTTATGGACTTATTTATAAGGATATGATTGTTTTTAAATGTTAATTCGATTAAAATGTTTCAAAGTGGTATAGGAATATTTTTTAAAAAAATCTCTTTTAAATAAATACTTTTATAAATGTGTAACTTTTAAATGGTTTCACCAAAAATATATTTCACTCAAACAGTTTTACTAATCATTTTTTACTATTTCAATCAGCCATTACTGGATATTATTCATGATTGATGTTGATTTAGTAAAATAAAATCTTCTATATTTTATTTAATGATTTATAATATGTTTGGATATGATAGTTCTATTTTTATACCATTAATGTTTTATGGTTAATGTATTGAAATTTTGTATTCTAGTTTTAATATGAATGTTTATGATATATTTGAACATGTTTATATGAAGAATGAATTAGACATAGTAATTGTTGGGTAAAGCCCGCTATAGATCCTCGATGCATCGCTAGGTATTAGGTGGCATGTTAGTTTCTTGGCACAGGTCCAGGATAATATTTTTATTTGTAGTCTTGGCACGAGGGCTTGACTTTGTGGTTATGATGTATGAAATTATGCATTCCATTATTATGAAATTGGTTATTACATGTGATTATTTGACTAGTTGAATATCCATGTGCATTTTCATATGGTAATGTCAGATGTATTTATTCCATATTATGTTCAATTTTATGTTTAAAAGTCTCAAATTTTTATTACACATCATTGCTTAAAAGTTTATTGCTTCTGCTAAATTATTTTCCCTTACCGAGCATCTATACTCACACCATTCATATGTTTCGTTTTTCCATGATTCTAAGAAGTTTAATATGACTGATATGTAGGTTTAAGCAAGGGGATTAATGGCATTCCCAAAGGATTATTTATTTATTTTTTATATTATAAGGTGTAATCTAATGTTCATGTATATAGTCTATTTTCCAAGACTCTTAATCTGATCGGTCCTTCGGGACATGAGTCCTTGTAATCCTGAAAATGTATTAAAATAATTTATCATATCTAGGATTATAGGGTCGGGGCATTAAATTGATGAAGTTGATCTATTTTTCCTAGTTTTTGTATTGATACAGTGATGAAAAAATGAGAATAAATGGGTGTATGATAGGAATATTTATTTTATGAAAAGGGTATGATAAATTAATTTTTGTTGATTTAAATAATTTTGAGAAAATGCGATTAACTAATTGTTGAATTAATTAACGATAACGAATGTACCATTGTTATCCAAGTCCTAGATGTAGGATGGTTAAGTATCGTGATAATTCCTCAATGTTGACCGTATGTTGAGGAATGTGAGAAAGGGCATGTGGAATCTTGTTGTGATAGATTCTTTACTTATGTAAATGTTATAGGGTTGCATTATGATACTTAAGACATGTGTTTGGATTTTTTGAGATCTGATTCAATGAATCTTGTTGAGTGTGAGATCAAGGGGTATTTCCTTGAATGAGCTTCAAACATGGATCAAGAAGAACCATTGGTGAATGATGCGTCGGATGGGGAGAAGTACCGAGTGAACATTTCTTGATTCTTGCAGTTTATGTGGAGAGTCCCAGGGTGGGTTCTGAAAAAGAATGTTACTGTTGATAAAGGAGTTTTAGCTGAAGAAACCTTCTACTTCTATTAGAGAGGGTGGACCTAAGGGATCTGAATTCCGAATTGAATCCATAGAGATGATACATGACTATTTGGGGACTCGATCTAGGAGGAGGGTCAGGTTTGTTGCAAGTATGCTACGTGGTTAAGAGAAATATTTATGGTACATTCAGGTATGATTTGGACAAACTTGCGATTTGTTATATAGAGGATTTCTAGAGATGTTCTTAGAGAATTCATATGTAGAAACTCTAGGACGTGAGAAGCGTCCAATTTTTTTTCATATGAAAAAAGTAAGCATGCATATAATGAATTGCGCTTAATATATCACGAATTTGATGATGTTTCTCCAACACTGTCATTAGATGAGGCTTCTTTGGAAAAATTATTTCTGGTTGAAATTCACTGGAAAATTAAACAACATGTGAAAATAATTATGTTGATGATATTATCATAAGTGGTTAATCAATCTCTTTTTTTAGTGGCAAACCTGAAGGAGGATTTCAATACAGGACATGTAGTTGTCACTGGATGATAAGGGAGTGTTCCTTCTGATGGAAGGAACTGTTGATACAAGAACCACAGTTAGGGAATTCTAATGTAAGGTGTATAGTCATGTGAAATAGTCGCAGAAAATATTACTCATGTGCTTTTCCACGCTTTCGGTATTTAGGTACACTACCATACTCATTGTCCTCGACCACTAGTGGTGTTCTAGTTTTGGGGAAAGATGGGGAATATATAGAAGTTATACTAGAAGAAGTGGTAGTTTAATGTTGATGGAGCAACTGCTAAGAGTCATAGGGTGGGAAGGGCGTCTTCTACACAATATAGGTATAGCTGTTGGAGTTATATTGTCAAAGGACATACTGGTAATGGACTAGGTTCTTTAGAGTATGAGTACATTTATAATTAAAGTGGGACTACTGAAGGGATTTAGATGAGACCACAAGGATGTGGGGAAAGACAGTTACTTACAGTGCATCCTACACTTGTGGAGTGCGAGGTTGGTCCATCGACAATGAGAGGTGCTATTATGGTTTCTTCAACTTGAGCTTGTTCCGTGTTTATATGGTAGCCTCTCATACCATTATATCTTTAAATATTGTTAATGGATTGAACCAGAAGTTGGTGTACATATGTGGTGTGATGAATATCAATACACCATTGGGAACACAATCTATTCATATCTTTTTATGAATGTTATGTTTGGTAGAGATCATAGAGTTTCTATTTTGGTGATATCTATATCCTCGATATAATAGGCTTCAACCCAATTATGGGTATGGACTGGAAGTTGCATACCAAGCCCACATAGATAATTACCACAGGAGACTGACCTTTAAATATCTTGAGGGTGACCGGTATCTTCATCATAGAGATTTTGATATCCATGATAGTCGAGATGGGCTAGTTACTATGAAACTAGGAGAGCTCAAAACCCATGTTTCTAGTAATTTCGTGGATGATGGGAGTGGTATATAGGATTCCCTTCCACTATTAGTAAAATTGTTCCAAAAAGTCTTTCCTAATAAATTTTCAGGGATCCAACTGGAAATAGATGTGGAATTCACTATTCTGCTCATGCTGGGGGATGAACTAGTATATATTCCAAATTATATAATGACACCGACTATGAATCAGGAGATCAAAGAGTAGTTGGAGGTGTTTGAGGATAATGGGGTTATCCTTCAATGTATATCACCTTGGATATCACTTTTCTTGTTTTCAATGAAGGATGACTGGATTATAATCTTGTGTGTCGATTACCGGAAGATGAATAAAATGAAAATGAAGAACTGATATCCCATTCCATGTATCAATGGTATTTATGACTAGCTGGAGGGGTATTCTAAGTTCTCAACGATCGGTTTGAGGTCAGGGTATCATTAGGTGAGAGTTTTGACCTCTTGTATACCATGAATTTATTTTGTGAGTTGGTATGGACTTTATGAGTTTCTTGTAATTAAATTTAGGTTGAAAAATTCTACATCTGCATTTATGGAATTGATGAATATGATCGTTCACGCATATATAGATCAAATTTTGGTGGGTTTTGTGGATGAAATCACGGCGTACTCCAGGAATAATGAAGATCATTCCAATTATAATAACATCATCATGGGTATACTAGAATGAATCAAAATATATTTCATGTTATATATATGATAGTTTTGGATTGACTAGGTATACATTTGGGGCATATCATCTCAGAAGATGGTGTGGAAGTGGATGAAGGAATATTGAAGGATGTGGTTTCTTAGTAGCATCCCAAGATTTTTTTTTGATATCTTATGCGTTTTGAGATTACAAGTAATTAAATGTGGTTTATCTAACAATTTTCTTGATTGGAAGCACCACTTTAAGGTTTGACAAATGAATAAAAAATGTTTGATTGGAAATAAACATGCCGCGAATTCTTTCTAGGAGTTGAAGAAGTGCTGGATTCGTCACAAATTTTTGGCTTACCTATGTCAGGTTAAGTGTAAACCGTATATTGTGACACTTATGGGATTGAACTAGGAGATATATTGATATAAGGGGATCCAGTTTTTACATATGGTTATCCACAAATGAGGCCACATGAATAGAGTTTCCCTATGCATGACCTTGAGTTGGATGTTGTTGATTATGATGATATGTGTTTATAACACTATATTTTGGTGAAATGTTTAGTGTTTTAACAGATCACAATAGCTTGAATTGTATCTTCTCACAATGCGATTAAAATCTTCAACAGAAAATTTGGGTAGATTATATAATGTCCCTTGATTTTTAATTGGCATATACACCCAGAAAATAGAATAATGTGGTTGATGTCCTGAGTAGGAATACTCAAACTCCATTTTTATATGATTCGATTATAGAGTAGAAGATGAAGAATATTCTAGTGTAAATTCATGTGTTATTTTAAGAGTGTTAGGAAAGGATGAATCCGGTTTCTATAGTAGTGGAGTCTACACTTTTGAGATGGATTTGGGAAAGGTGGATTGAGGATCCAGAGTGTTTATCCTTAAGGGAAATCCTTCAATGTGGGGAGGCACCTTCAAGATGGACAATAAATGATGATGAGGTCATCTATGATAAAATAAGGTTGTTGTGCCTATGGTAATGAGAGTGGAAATCATGAATGAATTTCATGCATCATAGATAGTGGTACGTCCTAGGGTGAAAAAATTTATCATGTCCTATGATTAAAATTTTTGTGGCAATGAATGAAAAAGGGGATAATAGGGTTGGTAACGGGATGTTTCCCCTATCAGCAGGTGAAGGCATAGCGTCCATGACATGGGGGCCTATTACCGCCACTACATACTATGGAATTCAAGTTGGATGACCTGAATATGGATTTATAGGTCTGAATTCTAAAGAGTCTTAGGATGAATAAGGCTCTTTTGGTCATTATGGATCGACTAACAACGGTAGAACACTTATTTCCAATTAGGGAAACCTTTACAGAAGAATAATTTAGAGAAATGTATCCATGAGAGATAGTTCATTTCCATGATGTGACACAAACTATAGTTTTAGATAATGATTCATGATTAACATCACCCTTTTTGAAGGTCATACAATAGTATATTGGTACACAAGTTTTGTTATTAATGATCTAACATCGACAAAGAGATGGGTAGTCAGTGCGTACCATATAGGTGTTGGAGGATATGATGCGAGATTCTATTCCTGACATTGTTAGTTATTGGGAGAGGAACTTGGAATTGATGGTGTTCTCCTATAACAATAGATATCGGGAAACTATACATATGGAACCATATGAGTAACATTATAGAAGTCCTTGTAGATCACCGCTTTGTTTGTTAGAGGTGGGTGAGTTAGAGTTATTGGGACCGAGAATCGTACAGAAGACATAGATGTTGGTGGAGAAGATTCAGAAACGTATGGATATGACTAAGAGTCATTATAATACTTATGCATATAGCAATAAATTAAACATATAGTTTGTATAAGGTGATTAGGTATTCTTTTGGGTGTCAGCTACTTTCGGTCACCGTAGGATATGGAGGCAGGGCATATTGGCGCCCATAATTGTAGGTGTGTTTGATGTACATGAGAGAATTGTGGAAGTGGCCAAAGTATTATAACATCCATAAATGTTCACAACTATTAATGATGTAATCAATGTGTCACAACTATAGTGGTATCACCCTTCCCATTCTTATGTGATTCATGTTGAAGTGGTTGATCTCATGATAGATGCATCCTTTGATAGCATTCGATACGTGTGCTTGCTAGTAGTGATAATGTATTATTGGGAGAGACCATTAAATTATTTCATGTGTTATAGAATCATTGAAGTGTTCAAGATAAAACATTGTAATGGGATTCAAAAATGAGGGCTCAATGACATTATCATTTTAGCTCGGATACATATATAAATTTGCAAGGGCAGCTCGGGGATGAGCTTTTATAAGGTTGGGTTACTGTATGATCTTGGTCTTTTCTAGAGTAATCATAGGAATGTTTTTATGTACATTATTGTATTTTTTAATTACCTTTGTTTCAGATTAGTGTCTTGGGGTCTGTTTGGGTGAATGTTTGTGAAAAACTAACAGATAATGGGGGTACATGGTTTGCTTCTAGTTTTACAAACCATTTAGAAAAACTATTCACACAAAGAGGTTATCATAGTTTTTGTATTATATGAAAATAAACGAGGCTAAAACATACAGACTGTGGAGACCTTAATAGAGGGGCATCATGGTTGGTTCATGGTTATTCATAATCGTACGTCTCGTCAAGTAAACCATGTGCGCCTAATTTAATATCCGAAAATCATTTTTGAAACAACCCAACCCCCCTGAGACTTTGATATTTTATCCTTGAATAGGGCTTCACAAATAATAGGTACTTCCATAGCCTTCTGATGGGATTACATGTTGATCTTAACACCTTTTTTGAGGTCTAAATCCCAGATTAAAGATCTACTCTCTTCTGAGTAAGTGGGTCTCATAATGTTGCTTCTCTCGTTCAGTCCAATATCATTACATGAGCTTTTCATGGATGATATCCCTAGTTTTCATAGATCTAAACCTAAGAGTTGATTTTTAGATATAATATTGTTGATCTAGATCAATATTATCAATATCAAGAATACATTGATATTAATTTTTTAGGGATTTATATCTAATGTATGATCAACGACATTGTGCCCATTAGATTTTCGGGAATTATGTATGACTAACATCCATAAATAACTGAGGAAGGTGGTATAAATCATACACCCATAGTCATGTATTTTTTATGTGAATATGAGTTTATTAAATGGCTAGCTTCCCTTGATTTTTTATTTGCTAAATTGGAGTAATTACAAATGTGGAATTGACTTTTGATTTCCTAAGTGATTAACTGATAATTGAATTGTTGAACAAACAAAGGGGGTCACCCAAAGAGATATTTTTGAGATTTGATATTGGTTGAGATATTGTAGTTGAAATTTTTATTTGAATTTTTTTAAGATAATAAATTTGGGGAACTAATTATGAAATTATGTTCGGATATGTAAGATTACAATTTGTGGGAATAAATTATGTGTGATGATATTGACCAAATATTGTTAATTGTCATAATTAATTATGTTATATTACATTGATCAATGATAAATAATAGTGAGAATCAGTTATAAAATGTTGATATTTGTTATGGAGAAATAATTATCAATAAATAATTATGGAATGAAAATTATGTTGATTGATTGATTAATTAATGATTTATTTAATGGGTTGGGTTCTTAGTTAATTGTTGATTTTATTAATTGAAATTGAAATGATTAAATAATTATTGTATTATTTGTTGAATTATGTGGATTATTCTTCTTAATTAATGAAAGATTAAATGGTTTTGATTTTTTGTGATCAAGAAATCGCATTTTAGACCGATTAGATGTTGGAAAAAATCATGTCATTCATGACCAATAGTTAATCAAGATTATTATTATGTGGTGCTGTGAATGAATAACTTCACCGAATAAGATATAGAGTGATTGGATAGATGACATACACTCAATGATATTTTAGGGTGATAGTCCTGAAGGCCTACAATCAATGAAATTTTAGGGTGTTAAGCATGTCAACCAAAACCAAATGACTGATAATAATTAATGATGATTCAAATGTAAATAATAGATTGAAACTTCGATTAATGTGATGATTAAAGGTAAAATGAAAATGTGATAACTATTTAATTATGATTTTTATTTATTGATTCATAGAACTATTTGATCATTCTTTGGACTAGACTTGTTTTAGACACCATGGGTGGTGGCATAATAAGATAAACTGACATCCTATTCGGGCCTCCGAATCAGAACTCGAGTATACATTGTTGTTGTAGGACATGATAAGTGAATGGTATTTGGATAGGTTTCTTTATGATATTTGAGCATGGTATATGGGAACAGACATGTTTGGGGACTTTATTGGGAGTTTTTGAGTCTTTAATTTTAGATTCATTGTAAATACTCAAAACATTAATTATCATTAAATGTTTTACCTTCCATTTGATTATTTAATTTTCTGTTCTGACTATCATATGACAATGACTTTTTCATAAATTTATATGCTTCCACACTTGGTTAATTTTTTATGTTTTATCTGTTGGTGTTTTAATTATGAAAAAATATGGTACAGTCTCCCCATGATGGACTTACCAGATCCTTGTTACTAGTCAGAATCCTCTGGTGTACGAGGATACGCAGATGAGGTATTGTGGCAAGTCGGCTCGGGGAACTATATAGTGGCACCCTTATCAGGAGGTCACAAAATATCATGAATCCTTCAACATCAATAATTATCTATGATGCTTTATCCATTCTCATGGATTCCGCCTTCTTTTAACTTTCTACTTCATTCCATTGAGAATACATTATTTTATAAATGGGGGATGGTTGACAAATCAATAGAAAATCTATTGATGATTTTAATCCATAATAATTCCTATTTCTGTACTATAAAAATATAAGATGATTAGACAGTCCTCATTTCTCATAATATCATTATATATATCGCACTTCATTCCATGTATATAATTATGTAATATTTATATTGTCAATATCTTGAAAACAAACACTAGATCACAAGTAGGATAGTTTTACTCACAAATTTTCAACTTCATAGAGTTATAGTGTAAGAACCTGGATCTTCTTTTCAAGTATGTTTTTTCTTTTCTGGTCATTTTTTAAGAAAAGATGAAAATCTGGAAATTTTCAAAGTACACACCGTGTTCATCGATGTCGTTGGAGGCCCTATGATGGCAGTGTCATTGCCACACACACGGCCATGTAGGGGTGACATGGAGGTCGCGTAAAGAGGAGTATGTAAAAGGTGAGTACACGCCGTGTACACCAAAAGTACATGATTTGTATTTTTTTCATTAAACGTAGCGGGGTCACATATAATCACCAAAAATGTCTCCTTTTAGGTCACGTTTGGCCAAGATATCCCGAACAGCCATAGATCTTTGATGAAATCCCGAGTGACCGTCCTTCCTCTGAATCGAAGTCTCTCAATTTCGTTGGAATCACATCGGTGAGTTCTCTCATCTATTGGACCCTCGTTTCCTGATTGATTCACTTTTCCATGTTTTTGTGGGTTGAACGTTTTTGACATTTTTGTATATCTTAGACGTTCTAAGGCGATTAAATCCCTATGGTTCGAGTATATTGACGTCCTAACCTCGAGTTCGGTGGATTTTTCCTTTCTGTAGAACGTTTTTTAGTATTTATGTGAAAATTACACCAATACCATTGAATGGGGTAATTAGTGGTTCTGGTTTTGCCGTTTTTTGTTGCCTTTATTTCTTGCATGTCTGATTAGAGGTTATTATTTGTGAATCAAGTAATTTTCTGTGCTTTGGATATATTCCCCATGCATGTTTTTCTTATTTAGGACCATTTGTTATAGAATTTCCTATTAGGCTATTGCCAAATCCATGCCTATTATTGTAGGATGGTGTGACTATTGTTCTTACATGCTGAGTTGATTTAAAATTCTAGGAAATTAGTTCTTGAGGATACTTTGGCCGTTACACGATGCGATAATTGGTGACTTTACACCGGGCTGTGAGAACCTTGTGTTGTAGACCATAGAGAGAATGGATGTAAGGGCTTCTCTTGAGTGTCTTAATAATACGATGCGAGACCATTGTGGGAATTGACGTTGAGTGATTCCTCAGAGTGTCTGTAGTTCCTCTATGTGGGGCATTGGGGGAATGAGACATTGAGTGCTTCCCTAGAGCACCTTTAGTACAAAACGAGACTATAGGAAGAATTGATCGTGATTGCTTCCCCAAAGAGTCTATTGTATAGCTGATCCAGAGGGGTGAGAGTGTGTGTGCCTCCTAGAGGGTTGATAGTACTTGTAGGTTTAACTATAGTGGTTAGGATATGATAACTTCCCAGATGGTTACCTATTTTTTCTAATTCCTAGATTGGATACTTACATGTTTGTAAATTATATTATATGAACTGTGGATTGTTTGCTGGTGAGTACCTTCTACTTTACTGCTTACTGTAATTTTACCTATCATATATTCACTGACTGTTAGGAAAAGATCTTCTGGTGGTTGGCTACTGGGATTTTATCTCAAACCTTGTTTGGGTGATGCTTTTGGGCCCAAAAAAATTATATTTTTGTAGGTATAGATAAGGGAAAGATCCCTTCGACTTCACGTTCTTGATTTTGTGGAGTTGAAGAGCATGGGACCAAGAAATGGCATGCGATGCTAAGGATTTTATCTGATTTTCTTTCCACTTTGGTTTATCACTATTGTATTCCAATATTGTTACTTGTTTGGAAGTTTTTCTAGAAATATATGTATCATGCATCATTTATATATAAATATTTTCTCCAGTTGTTTCCATTATTAGACTTTTGTTGTTACATTTGTTTGGCACTTTCAGCTTCCACTATTATATAATTGGTATTTTCTACTAAGTTACTCTTTTTATGAGGGCATAGTTTCCCCAATATCACAACCAAGGCCCTCGCTTCTAGTCGGCAGCCTCCAGCGTTTGGGGAAATTCACTTGAGGTCATGTGAACAACCGGGTACGGGGCGCCTCTGGGTGGCTTTCGGAACCGGGACATTACAAAGTGGTATCAGAGGAACTCTATTCTCTTTATTTTCTGTTTGAGGCCTTTAGGAGGGTATATGATGAAATATGTTACTTGTAATAAGTTTTTACTAGGAGTAGCTAACCCATGCACAGGGATAATCCAATCTACCTAATTTATTTCAACTTTTCTGGTTTCCAATTTTACAGTTGATTTGATTTTACCTTGATTGATTCACATGTTTTTTGTTATGTTACCGTTAATTTTATTGAGGTTATATTTATATCGTAACTTGATGAGATGGGGGCATGTCATATCATGCATCATAGAGGCACTTGTTAGAAATCACATGTCATGCTTTTTTGACATGAAATATCAGATTCATTAGCGATTTCATATTGCTGTGATATATTTTGTTTAGAATATGCAAGTTGTTGTGATAGATGCCTTGATAAAAATATCTTCATCTTGTTAAGGAAAAGCTTGTGTAACGTTTTATCTGAATAAACACTAAATTTTGGTTCTTGAGGTGTTATAGTCCCTCATGGACCGTAATATGGTGTATCATTAACTTTTTTACCTTGTTTGTTACTTGTTAAATATGAAAAAAATTGATTCTTGAGGATTATGGTCCCTCACATATCAATATTTGGACCTTTCATTGTTCATTTCATTTTTTTCTGGGCTCCAGAGTAGTTTCTGAGGCTTACTGTCCGGAAAAACCCAGAATACGTGCCGTGTAATTTTGACTACACCCAATGTGTTCTTCTATTCAAGAATAAATAATTTTTCTTAAGTACACACATTGAAATTATTTGAACACCGTGTATTTTCTAATCGTGTCACATGTCATGTGGGAAGAGACAAGGGATTGGGAAAATCTCGCGGGAACACACCATGTACCGGTTGTGCAAGTCGTGTAGTATATTCCTTGGACCCTGGCCCTGTAGAGAACAACATAGGTCAGTGGATTATTTTCTTATACAGGTTGTGTCCCCCATGACACACCTTGTAGTCTGACCCAGGTACTCGGCAGTCTCACGAACAACATGGGTCGGTGTTATCCTATCTAATAAACGATGTGTCTACCTGGAACAAGGCATATAGTGTTAGCAGTTTAGAAAACCACATGGTCTGTTGGGACATCTTAGTACACGCCGCATCCTTCTGGAGCACACTTTTTATTGTGACCTAGGTACAAGTTCTATATCACTAACAAAATGGTCCAGGTGAAGCTTTTCTAGTACACGTCGTGTCTACCTGGAACTCGCCGTGTAGTATTGTCTTAGGAGAGCCATGTGTCTTGAACATGTAGTAGGACTTGGGAAGGGAGAGAGGATTCAAGTACACGACATGTGTTTGGACAACACTCCTTGAGTTTGTGGTGTTACATGACCCGTATAAACTTAATTGCACGCCCATGTGAACGACTTGAGGAAACATGCCATGTTGTAAAATCACACGATGTATGGTCATATTTTTTGAAACCATAATTATTTCTTTCTTATGTTACTTTCCTATAATTTCATATTTCAATCATTGATAATTTTGAATATAAGTTGTGTGTTTGACCTTTCAGAGTCATGGCACCAGGACATCCTCCGGTTTTCCACTAGTTGCAAGGGAGTGATCAGACGCCAGATCTGGCAGATCAGGGGATTCCCATAGATTTATCTTTGTTGCTGTTGTGGAGAGCCTTGGGCTCTTCATCTCTTTCTCTACAAATAATTTTACTCTAGACACACTTTTCAGGACTAGGATAGCTATGGTGAATCAGTGCAATGACTTCCCTCTAGAGGTGGCTGGGTATCAATTTCAATGGTATCTCTATGTCCTGGATATGAGAGGCTATAATGTCATTCTCGTAATGGACTGGCTAGTTCCCTTCTAGGTAGTCATCGACTGTTATTGCCGTGTGATGAGATTCATATCATTAGAGGGTAGATCTTTTCTACATAATGGATAGTGGGACATCCGAGCGAGTAGAGGGGATCCAGAGCATCATTGGTTGGGAGCAGTTACAACCTAGTTTTCTAGTCATTACGTAGATGACCAGGGGAATTCACAGTTAGTCTTTCCTCAATTGGTGGATCATTTCAGAGATGTCTTTCTAGTGGAAATTTTAGGTTTTCCTCCGAAGAGTGAGGTAAAATTTTCTATTGAACTCATGCCCAGAGTGGCATTGGTTTATATTCCTCCTTAATGGATGGCTACACCTGAGTTACAGGAGCTCAAAAAGCAGTTGGAGGAGTAGCAAGAAAAGGGTTTAATCTGACCTAGTACTTCTCCTTGGGTTTCACATGTTCTGTTTGCGAAGAAGATAGATAGTACCCTCAGTATTTTTGTGGATTATAAGAAGTTGAACTAGTTGACAGTCAAGAACCGATATCCCCTGCCTTGGATTGATGATCTATTTGATCAGCTTTGAGGACCCCAGTGTTCTCAAAGTTAGACTTGATATTTGGTTATCATCATTTGTACTTTAGACCATCAGATATACCTCTTATATCCTTTAGGATAAGGTATGGTCTATACGAGTATATGGTTATGTCGTTTGTTCTCACGAACGTAGTTGCAGTTTTCATGGCACTGAAGAACCGAGTGTTCCATCCATACCTAGTTTCTATTGTTGTGGTCTTTGTGGATGATATATCTGTGTACACTCACACTCAACACAACAATTCTACCCATCTTGATATCATTTAGAGTAAACTATGGGAGCATCAGTTATATGTTAATCTCTCAAAATACCAGTTTTGGAGGGAACAAATTCACTTTTTGGGATATTTTATCTCATAGACAGGAGTATCAGTTGACCTAGAGAAAGTGAGAGCTACAGTTAACTGGGATCATCCAAATAACTTCTTTGAGTTGCAACGTTTTCTGGGGATTGATGGATATTACGGACGTTTCGTACAGGACATTTCATGCTTAACAACACCGCTAACTGGTCTGACCGAGAAGGGTGAAAAGTTCTTAAGGTCAGATTCTTGTGAGTCAGCCTTTCAGGAGCTAAAAGAGAGGTTGACTTCAGAATCAATACTAGTATTTCTAGAGCCATGAATGAGATAAACTGTCTATGGTGACACTTTAGGTATCAGACTTGGAACTGTGCTTATGCAGGGAGATGGAGTCGTTGCTTACTTGTCTCTTCAGTTGAGGCCACATGAGAGGAACTAGCCAATGCATGATCTGGAGTTGGCAGTTATTGTTCATTCCCTACACTATTGTACACATTACCTTCTGGGAGTGAATTTTCTAGTGTACACTGACCACAAAAGTATCAAGTAAATTTTCACTCAGTGCGATATTAAATTGAGACTGAGGAGGTCAGTTGAGTACCTATAATACTTCAACATTCAGCTTGACTATAAACATGGGAAAGGCAATGCGGTGGCTGATTCATTGAGCATGAAGACTCAGTTATAGGTAGTTCAAGAGGCCAGTAGTGAGTGGATGATTATGGTTCTATTCTTTGAGATGCATTTGGAGGTGCACGACAGATAAGGACAGAGTTGTCTAGCTTTTGATGTTGTTACCTCTACGCTTCTTGATCAAGTTCGAATGGGGAATCTATCAAATTATTAAGGCCTAGTCCTATGATGGAGTGTGTAAGGATAGGACCCTATTATTGGATAGACCATATACGAGGATGAGATCCTACGATTCTA
Organism: Viscum album; assembly: GCA_963277665.1. Taxonomy (NCBI): domain Eukaryota; kingdom Viridiplantae; phylum Streptophyta; class Magnoliopsida; order Santalales; family Viscaceae; genus Viscum; species Viscum album. Next base: position 557,216,824 of record OY728147.1, on the reverse strand, counting down.
GTAACGCATATGGGTGCTAGATGATATACGCGAGGAGCTAATGCGGGACATTCATTCCTCTGTTTGTGCAGTTAATCCTTGTGTCATCAATATGTATCGTGATCTTCACTGTCAGTATTGGTGGCTAGGTATGAAGAGATATGTTGGTGGTTTCATCATGAGATGTTAAACTTGTCAGCATGTGAATGCGGAGCAACAACAATTATCATGTCTTTTACATCATCTTCCCATTCCAGAGTGAAAGTGGAATTACTTCACGATGGATTTCGTGACGAGGTTGTTGAGATCTCTTTGAGGTAATGTCATTTTTTTGGTTGTCGTTGACAGACATAAGAAGGATTCTCACTTCTTTCTGATCAAGGACACCTTCAGCATTGATGAGTTGGGGCGGTTGTACATGTGAGAGATTGTACTTCTGCATGGAGTTCCACACACCATTATATCAGACAGGGATGCACGTTTTACTTCTCGAGCCTGGCAGGGGCTTCCGGAGGCTTTGGGTACACAGGTTTATTTTAGTACATCATACCATCCCCAGACAGAAGGCCAATCCGAGCGTAATATTCAAGTGCTTCAAGACATGCTCCGAGCATGCATTGTGGACATTGGAGGTTCTTGGGAGTAGTTCATACCTCTTGTGGAGTTCTCCTACAACAATAGTTTTCAAGAAACTATTCATAGGCACCTTATGTAGATTTGTATGGTAGGCCATGACGATCACAATTATGTTGGCTGGAGGTAGGGGAGGTAGCTTTGTAGGGACCTCGTTTGGTTCAGGATATCTCAGAGCAGATATAGTTGATTCAGAAGAGGATAGATACTCCACAGTCTTGTAAGAAGTCTTATGCAGATCTGCGGAGACCACCTCAGGAGTTCGAGTTCGGGTATAAAGTTTTCCTCCATGTCACACTGAGGTTGGGACCCAAAAGGATTAAAAGATAGGGTAAGCTTTCACCGTGTTGCATCGGGCTGTTTGAGGAGTTGGAGAGAGTTGTTACAGTTATCTATCAATTTCAGTTACCATAGAGGTATTGTGCTATGCATGATGCCTTCCATGTTTCTCAGCTCTGACGTTACTATTCAGACCTTTTTCATGCTTTCCAACCCGAGGAAGTCTAGTAGTGGGTGGATGCATCTTTCAAGGAGCATCTGATCCATATTTTTTATTGCATTACGGAGGTTCTCTAAGGGAGGTCGGTTCCTCTGTTACGAGTGCTATGGTAGCATGAGTATGTTCTAGATGAGACATGGTAGAGGGAGGTCGATGTGCGAGGATAGTGGCCAGAACTATTCGAGGTTTCTTATTTGACGACGCGCTACAGAAATTTGGGGATCAATTTCTTTAAGGGGGGAAGTATATAATAACCCATATCTTCTTTTCAGGTATGTTTTTCCTTTTATGGTCAATTTTTAGGAAAAGAATAATATCTGGAAATTTTCTAAGTACACGTAGTGTACTTTATAAGTACACTCCCTGTACTTCGATGCCGTTGGAGACCGTGTGATGGCCGTGTCATGGCCACACAAATTCCAAGTAGAGGTGACATGGAGGCCTCCTATAGTAGATTATATAAAAGGCTAGTACACTCTGTGTACTCCAAATGTACATTACCTATATTTTGTTTTCATTAAATGTGCTGGGGCCATGTTTAATCGCACGAAACGACTCATTTTAGGTCTCGTTCGACCAAGAGCTCTCGAACGGCCACAGATCTTCCACAAACCCCTGAGCGATCGTCTGTCATCCGAATAGAACATTGTCGACTGCATTGGAGTTGCATCAGTTAGTTTTCTATTCCACTGGAACCTCGTTTCATGATTTCTTCTCTTTTCCATGTTATCATGGGTTGAATGTTTTAGAATTTTTTTATAGATCTTCGATATTCTAAGAAGATTCAATCTGTGTGGTTCATGTATATTGATCTACAAACCCCGAGGTAGGTGGTTTGGGCCATTATATAGAGAGTCAGAGTAATTATGTGCAAATTCCACAAATACCCTTGAACATGGTATTGCGTGTTTTTAGTTTTCCCTTATTGTTTCCTGATTTACTTCTATGCTAGAGTAGAGGTTATTTTCTGTTAATAGGGTAACTTTCTGGGCTTTAAATGTATTTCCCATGCATGTTTTTTCTGTTCATTACTATTTGGTTTAGTTTTTCCTGTTATGCTATTTCCAATTCCATTCCTATTATTGTAGGATGGTGTGACTGTTTTTATTCCATGATAAGATGCTGTAGAATGTAATCCAAGTAGTTCTTGAGGTATCTCTGGCCATTACGCGATGTGATGTTTGCTGACATTAGTTAGGGCTGTGAGAACCTAGTGTAGTAGACTATAGTGATAAAGGACGTAAGGGGTTCTATAGAGTGTCTTTATAATACTATGCGAGGCCACATTGGTAATTGACGTTGAGTGATTCTTCAGAGTGTATATAGTTCCTTGACGCTAGCCAAAGGGGGAATGAGATGTTGAGTGCTTCCCTAGAGCATCCATAGTATGATACAAGAGTATAGGGGGAATTTAATGTGAGTTCATCCCTGAGGAGTCAATTCTTTAGCTGAACCCGAGGGGTGAGACAGTGTGTGCCTCCCCGAGGGTTGCTAGTACTTTTAGGTTGAACCATAGGGGTTAGGCTGTGAGAACTATCTACAGGTTTACCTGTTTATTCTAGTTTCTTGAGTGGATTCTTAATTATTTGTATATTATATGATAGAAAGTGTGTATTGTTCGATTCTGAGTACATTCATGTTTACGACATTATATACTTTTACCTTCCATATATTGACTGACTGTAAGGCACATATCTTCATGTGGTTTCTTACTAGGATTTTGTATCACACCCTTTTTGGTTAATGCTTTTAGGACTAAACAGATTATATTGTGGCAGGTATAGATAAGGGAAACTGCCCATCGACTTCAGGTTATTGATTGTTGTGGAGTTGGATAGCATGGGACCGAGCTATGGCTTACGTTGCTGAAAATTTTATCTGATTTCTTTTGCACTATGGTTTATCGTAGTTTAATTCCAACATTGTGACTTGTTTGACTGTTTTCCTAGACATATATGTATCATGTATAATTTATATATATATATATATATATTCACCAGTTGTTTCATTTATATGTCTTATGCTACTGCTGAGGTTTTGTATGTACTGCTTTCGCTATTGTATAATTGTTATCTTATACTGTCTTACTCTGCCTATGAGGGCATAGTTTCTTTTCTGTCACACCTAAGACCCTCGCTACTAGTCGGGGAAATGCGCATGAGTCCAAGTGACCAAACGGGTAAGGGGAGCCTCTAGGTGGCTTCTGGAACTGGGACGTTGCATATAGGATATTGTGTTATATATTTAAATCTATAAAAAAATATAATCCCTTATTTAAATCATCAATGTATACCACAAATTCTTATTCTATTATCATAATTGTTGGTAGAGATGCAGGCATAAGCCACTTTTTTAACTCTTTAAACAAATCATCATATTCAATGGTCCAATTAAAAAATTTTCTCTTCTGATTGAAATTGATTATAGGGTTTGAAAATAGTGAGGAGTTATTAAAAAATCACTATTAATACCAATCGTGACTTTGGAAAGAAGAAAATATTCATTACAGATTTTGGGGTAGGACACTATAATTTTCACTATCTTGGAAGGTTCAGAATATATTTTATTTATCATGATAAAACTAAAAATGAATTATAATTCCCATATTAATAACTACTAGTTATTATATTTTTCATAAATTCTTTCCATTCACACAATCATCAACAAAGTATTCAAATTATCTTTTTCTTCCTCCAATCACATAACGTATATTCTAACAATACCTATAAATTAAAACTCCAATTTTATGAGGAAATATCTATTGATTCAATTCATTAATTAAATTAATATTTATGGAACATTTTTTATTATTATAGGAATCAATATGAACTCATAGACTCCATAACATGTTCTGATGTTAGTATATGGAATATCATCCAACCATACATTAACATGGTGATATCCCGAGAAAAGGTCCACCATAGAGAAATACATGGCCCCACTCAGTTGATGTAATAATTCCCATATTATTTGAAGGGGGTTATTTTTATTTATCATAATATTATTGATCTCTTAATAATAAATTTTTTAGTTCATTAATCCATCATTATTCATGACAATGTGGACTTTTCACCACGTGGTGGAGAACTCTGTCCCATAAAACCCTTGTCCATATTCCCTTGTAACTTTATCTTCAGTTCCTCCAACTAGATGGTGTCAATTGTATAATTTGACTCTAATTTCGATTGATATAAATGAATAACTACAATTGAGAACTCAACCACTCGGTTTGGAGGAGGACCGTGAAATTATTATAGGAGAACATGTTTGTAGTCCCTAATAATGCTGATGTCATCAATGATAATTCTCTTATTTATCTCAATCAATTGATCATGTTATGTGTAGAAAACCTATTTTTTTAAATTTTGGAATTTGAAATATTTCTATGAATATTTATAGAGTTGTACGCCAAGACGGCGTCCAATTATGAGACTGGTCTGCCCGAAAATAATTTTATAAAAATTTTATGTGTTTTTATATAACGCACACACGTTTAACTACAGAAAACAAGATATATCATAAATGGTTCAGCATATCTGAAATCCGAGACAACAGTTGGGTCCATATCATTGTTTTTCCCCTAGGGCCGACATAAAATGGTTTAGCGTTGGAAATTCAGACAAGTCACTCATAGGTGGTGTGTTAAAGAGATAATTTATATAATTAATTTATTCATTTATTAGTTGAAACCCAAATAAATCTCTAACAGGGACTCAAATGTTAAATATGAGACAACTGATGAGCTCAGAAAATAGGATTTAACCAAGAGAAGGTATATCCTTTATCGACATTGAAATTTCAGTTTATGTGCCATCATGGAGGATTAATTAGGTAATTAAATAATTGTTTATTTAATTATTTGATTAATTTCGTTTAACCTAATGAGTTCATATAAATTATTTTCATAGAGGGGGGTGGTGTAGCCTCATAACAATATTTGGTCATCAATGAAAAACCCTCATAGATTCGCCTCTATTCCTATTATTGACAAAGAATTATAAAGAATAAAGAATGATGATGAAAATCATTGATCAATGTAGAAGAAAGAATGAAAAATGACACAACTTCTCCCAAACATTGCGGAAGTGTGATCATAATCTACAGAGACTGAACCAATTCAGGTAGGATTGAACCTTTTGAATTTCCTACCCTGGATGAATTTTTACGACGATAGAAAAATATATGAATTAATTCATACACAAAAAATTGGTTAAACAATATCATCTTATTTGTCAATGAATTGTTAAATATTTATTTTACAATTACTCATGTTCCTTATTCTCAATGAATATGACCCAAAAAACACAGCCATTGATCTATACGTAGTCCATGACTTTTTCTATTTAATTCATTGAGTTTTCTCCACGTATTCATCGGAGCCAAAAAATTATGTGGACAAAAAACTCAATGTTTCATTGAGCACATCATATGGAAATGGAGATCTCTACCAAAGGATCACAGATCTGCAATCATCATAATTTTAGGGCATTGAATAAAGGTGAAGTGTCTAACATAAGGGGAGACAAGATGACACTCTGGAAGGGTTAATGTAGGCATAAGATGATTCATCTCGGATAAGTGGCAGCTGGAGGTGGCTTGCGACAGGGCGAGCGGGAGGCCGGGACGATGGAAGGCTGAAGGTGCATAGCTCATGAGTGGAAGGGTGGCCAGGAAGAGAGCAGGTGAGGACCGTGGGTAGTAGCTTCTTGAGGTAATAGGTGATGCAAGAGCCGATGCATTGGGATATTCTGGCGGGGGTAGTAGCGGTGTCAGCATCTCAATGTGTGGCATGAAGTGGTTCAGTTGGGGGGAATTAGAGTCGTAGTGAGGAGCTTCGAGTGTGATTTTAGGAATCAATGTTCATTGGGAATGATTTTAGGAATCATTGTCCATTTTTTTCAATGGTATGTTGGGTTGGAGCATATGAAATTTGGGGAAGAAGGGGAGATTTCAATGAGAAAAACTAAAATACAAAAATTATAATATGAAATAAATGATAAAATATGATTCAATCATTGGGTTTTATACACTACACATTTAAACCCGGATAATATATTAACGTGGGTTTAGGATTTGAAGAAAAATTTGGTTAATTTAAAAAAAATATTATTTTTATTTTTTTTTTGCAAAACCGTATTCTCATAGTAACTTTTTCATGCAACCTTAGTTTTAGGAACCATCTGTGGTAGTGTGAAACTAACTCCAAGACATACATTCTGAGTCCAATATTGGATGTCCTTACTGAGATTATTGATCGGGTACACAAAATGATCAAATAATAATTATATATTGTTATTATTATTATTAAATCTTTTACTCTCCCTTACTCTTACATGTGACATGATACTGAATTTCCGTCATCGGTGATGTTACCCTATCATTAAGTCTGTCGATTCAAGTATAATGCTGAATATTAAGTTTTGGATCATGGATCTAGTCCACGAAACGCACTGTAATAATGATATTATTATTATTATTGAATCTTGCATTGGTACTACCTCTCCCATATAGCATCGGATTGGAATGCCATTGGCTGCGTAATGACCCTGACAATGAGGCATAATATTCACGATTAGTTTAATCGGTTTTCATTAAGATTGAGGCATGGGTCCCATGAGATCCAGTTCGCATGCGTTGGGGTGAAATGCAACATTTTCACCGGGTTTCTTTTCTGGGAGAATGAGTAGTCCATCCCATATGTTTTTCTGAGAGGATAAATGTGGCACAATTTTTTTATTTTTATTTAGGAAAAAGGATAGGGGATCAAAAAACGTCATTCAAGCTCATGGAAGCGATATATTATTGTTCCATCGGGTGATTTTTCATGAAGAATGAATCGTCAAATTTGTTCATTTTTTTCCAAGGATCGCAACAATATGATCTTTTTGATTATCTGATGCCATGAGAGGAGGCATTCAATTGAAATTATGTTTTCTACCATCAGTATAATAATGAGAAATGCACGTGCATTATCTTTTTGGTTAGATATATCATTTACTCTGGGAGTACACCGGAATGCCTAGGGGTACTTGATTTGCGGTTTAGTACACGAGTATGGGATGGTACATAGCTAGGTGAAAAGTTCGGGCCACAAAATGTGTGGTGCCCACACGAACTGTGTACAACATTACTAATTTTATACCTCTCATAAATTATTTTTAGAGACTAAGATATTTCCATATTAGTAGCCTTTCCTGTGTGTTTTTTTTCAGGTAAAATTTGATGGTTCCCTCCGTAGTGGTTTCGGATATAAGAATAGAGGATTTCTTGGTGTGACACTTATTCAAGATGGAAACTGATGACAACATCAATGTTTCTCTGAGATGATCCATAAAATAGGGATGATCAGTGCTCATTGATGATTTTCCTAGGGGTACCATCAGCTGGGGATGATTAGAGTTCCTAGATGCATTTCTGAGACCTACCATCTAACGTTGATTATAAGTTTCCACGATGATTTTCTGAGGGGTACAATATAGCATGGAGGATCAGTGTTCCTCAGTGATTTTATGAGTGGTTCCATCAACATGGGTGGACAATGATCATCATTTCTTTATGAGAGGTACCATCTAGTAGGGATAGCTAGTGCAGTTCCGAGAAGACCCTCCCACCTAGCCGGGTAGCATAGTCATCGAGCATATAATATGGTGACCTAGAGTGTAGTCCCCGAGAAGATAGCAGGATTTCCTAGAGTGTACTCTCCAAGGAGATATCAGGATGAACTAGAGTGTAGTCCCCGGGGAGATACTGGGCTGACCCTCGTGGCGTGCTGGGTAGCGTAGTCCACAATTTTTCAATGAAGACCCTAGACCATACGACACAATGGGAAGGTATTGTTCGACCTACCTAAGGACCCAAAAGAAAAAGTGGTACATTTTCCAATGAGACACATTCTTGCAATGTGACCTAAAACCATGCAGGAGGGTCTGTGTCAACCAAAGAAGATATTATCGATATTCGGGGATTTGTGAACCTTTGACTTCTTCCTCCAAGGAAGATGCGATAAGATGTAGTGAATCACAAATGGTTTTAATTAGAAATGTTTTCTATTCACATTCATGGGATGAGGTGTGAGATAGAGATCCCCTTACTCCCTCATTTGGTTTTCATTGACTAGGAACACACACACACATATAGAAATATTTATAAATAAATATATATCCTATTTCTAGTTCCAACTCATTGGGGTTTAGCTACTCTCCTCTAGAAGTGAAAATGATGTAGAGGTTATGCCTCATGATTTTTGTGTCAATCTTCTCGTGGTTGAAAAGTCCCCTCTACTACTGTATTTAGAGGAGATTCGACATGGAGTTCATCTCCTCACCATTTTTAGATCCATGTGTTTGTATGAGTCTACTTTCACTATGGTGTTGGGTTGAGATGTACTCTTTCCATTCACTCATGATGTACCTTGTTCTCTCTTACTACTCCCCTCTTCATTACCTTTATTGCTACTCCTTTGATCCTTTGAGGCATCCTATGATATATTATCATACACACCCCATCGTGGGATTTTCCCGCAATTGGTGTTCCCTTCCAGATGAAGAACATGTCGATCATGATATTATAGGACCATATGTATATAGGGTTCTCTGACATTGTGCAATGGTCGTAGATTGGGATTTTGGAGGTGTAATCACCCAAATATTTTACATATTCACCTATTCCAGGGTAGTGGTACATTTCTAGATGGGTTTTTATTTTTCCCCTTTATAATTCAGCATTAATTTTTTGTACTTTTACTTTTTATAAGTCGATGGATATGTGTTTGGTTTCCCTTTAATTTATGTTTCTTTCTTTTCCTATTAACTTTTTCATTGAGTTTCCTTCGTTTTTCAGTATATTTACTTATGAAAAGTACTCCACTTTTTTGTTGTTAGTTCAGCGCAAGTCGCCATCCCCTGGCCAATGGAGAGATGCTTGGGGTGGTTATGGATCGATCCCTGGTATGGGTCGAACGTGACAATGTAGTATCAAAGGTGGTTCAACCCATGGGAAATTTTTTGGATGTTTCCCTAAAATAGTATTTTATGACTTTAGGGAACCTGTCTCAATGTGTCTTGATAACTTCTCTTAGGCTAGGGAGTCATGTAATGGTATAGGCAACCGATGTATACATTAACCAAGACTCTAATTACCCGTTGTTGACTATACACCCTGGGAAACATGTTTCAGGGAACAATGGTACATGAATCATATATGAATTCATCATTTAATGTCCTTCTTGAGTCAGCTCCGCACTTCCTTTGATGTAAATATACATTCTCATCCGACCACTATACTCCATGATAACATTCTATAGGACTCATAGATGACAATAAACTAGTATTCAAGCTATGTTGTCTGAAAAAGACCACATGATAGTTGAAACCTCATTTCAGAACCAATCTTACGGTCCCATTTCTATAAGTGGGTAAGTAGAAACACCCCTACCCATTGAGCAATAGACCACCCCAGTAGAGATGGTTGAGGACATGTGCAAACTGTGTGCACTTCGCGAGTTCCAGTGCCAAATATCACTTATAATCCATGGGGAGATGAACGCTTAGACCGAAGAGGTTTTTCTAGCGTCGGTGGTCAACCTATTTAGTCTTGTACAAACACTGGTAGATCATATTGCCGACTTGGGAGACGACCTTTTCCCTAGATAATCTAGATTTTTATGAATCCTAGTTACTCTGATACAAGGTGAGTTGTAATTATCATGGGATGACTTCTATCAGATGTTTCATGAGGAGTTATACCCCTCAATCATTCTATCCATTCTATTTCAAGAGCTCCTCCAGTTATGGCATGGAGGGATGACTGTGACTGAGTATGAAACTTGGTACATAGACATTGTTCACAACTCTCTTTACATGATCAAGAATGGTTACTTTTGAGCATGTAATTTCCAGTAGAGACTCTATAGATAGAAATGTTAAATCATAGTGACAATGTGCAACCCCACCTATGCTAGTGTGTTGTAGTAGACAATGGTTGTACAAAGCTTCCTGTCATGCCATACAACTTGTTGTGACAATGAGCATAATATAGATGAGATTTATGATGTAGCTAGAAGATGTAAGATGAATAGAACCCAACATAAGAGATATTCTCATGATTAGTCTCAGTCACATGATCATATGGGGCCCATACCGCACAATAGAAGCATGGTGAATAATCCCTTTGACATGTGAACTCATGGTGTTGTTGTGTAATAGATTCCCTTTGCGGGAAGAATGGGAACTCACACAGTCATCTAGTGCGAGATTTATTATAGTAGCTGTCTTCCATGTAGATGACCATTGTGGAGCAGTAGGGTAAAAATTTTCTTCAGTCAATGGTGGTGACTCCTTCTCTTCTCGAGCATTAAAGGGTGTCTTGGTTGTGATGCACCGATTCTGAAAACATGTGTGACCAGATATCCTTGGGTGATTCAACATATAAATATTCTAAAGGATAGAATCATGAGACCCTATTCCAATGACAAATAATGATTCTAATTGTGTTGTGGGATGTAGAGGTTCGGTTGGGGAGGATAATTATCCCCATGTTCAATCAGGTCATTCGAAACTATGCAAAGAGATGGCAATGTTACCTACATCCTAGCCTTACCATAAATAGTTGGATTGGGTACACGACATCGTACACATGTCCAAAATGAGGAGATATGTGTGTGTTCATACACATGTCATCAAATAAATAAATCCTTTTTATAGTGGAACATCCCTTTTTTCCACTCTCATTTGAAGCATAGAAATGTAATGGTTTCCTTAAGAGCATGAGAGCTAAATGTTAACTCGGTATCCCGAGTTGTGTTCCCTAGTTATGATTTTCAATGTTGAAAATATTGATGGAGGGAATAATTTAGAAACCTGGTTTTTTCTTAATAAACATTCAAATATTTCTATGAGTTTTTCTAGAGCTGTGCACTGAGACAGTGTGAGATTCTTTGGTCGATGTGCATGAAAATAATTATATAGAAATATAAATTGTTTTTATAGTACACATGCATTATTAACTAAAGAAAATTGAATATCTCTAAAATGGTTGATCAGATCAGAAATATGAGATCATGGTTGGGTCTGGATCATGGTGTTATTCTTAGGCACAACATAATATGTGTTTCTGCAGGACGTTCAGACAAATCGCTCGCTAGAGGTGTGTTAAATGGATAAATTAATTTATTAATTTTTCAATTAATTTATCCAAGATGAATAACTCTAGAATTATAAAAAAATTAAAAATCTAAGACCACCAATAATCATAAAACATTTTATTTTCTTCTGGGAGAGTATAACCTTTTTCAGCATTGGGTGTTCATATTATCTGCAATCATGGATGAATAATTAAATAATTAAATAATTGTATATTTAATTTTTTTAACGTGATGAGAGTATATAAATTAATTCTTTAGAGGGGGTGGCCTCATAATTCAGTTTGACCAACGATGAAAAAAATTACCTTCATCACCTCTCCACCTATTCATGATTATGAATGTTGAATGATGATGATCGGCGTGGAAAATATTTGACCAAGGAAGAACAAGGAACGATGAACACAACTGCTTCTCCCAAATGTTGCGCAAGTGAAATCATCATCTACGACAACAGATCCAATTTAGGTAGGATTGTTCATTGGGAATTCCTTACCACAATTGAATTTTCATGAAGGTTGTGAATTAAATGAAATAATTCATGGATTAAAAAACCATTGGATGGAAAAAAATTCTTGTTTATGATTAAATTGAAAAATATTTATTTTCAAATTTATCGTGTTTTTTATTCTCAACGATGATGGGAAAATGAACACGACGATTGATCCTCACATGTTACCTGACTTTTTATATTTAATTCTTCGTGTGTTCATTGTGGTTTCTATGGAACCAAATAATTATGTGCACTAGAAACTCAATGTATCATTGAGAGAGGCATATGGACATGGATATGACAACAGAAGGATCCCCGATCTATAATCATCACAATTTTATGGCATATAATGAAGCTAATGTGTCATACGGAAGGGGAGACACGGTTGTGGTCTGGTGCAGTTGCAGCAGGCATCCAACGAAGTTGTTTGGATAAGCAGCAGCCCGAGGTTGCTCGCAGTGACACAAGTGGGAGGCCGCGACAGCGGAAGGACGAAGGGGCATGGCTCCCGAGCTGCGTGGCGGTCAGGCAGACATCGGGTGAGTTCCATGTAGAGCATCCACATGAGGTAGCAGGTGATGCGAGACCTGAAGCTTCTAGGATTCCCAGCTGGGGAAGCAGCTCTGCCGGCAGCCCAAGGTGTGGCATACATTGGTTCATTTGAGAGGAAGTAGGATTGCAAGGAGAATTTGAGGGCTTGATTTTAGGAACCAATGTGTTTTGGGATTGAATTTAGGAATCATTGTGCCTTTTGATTAGTGGTCTATTAGGTTAGAGCGTGGTAAATTTGGGGAAAAAGAGGAGATTGGAGAGAGAAAAACTAAAATACCTTAATGTTAATATGAAATAAATTATAAGAACAGAGTCAACCATGAAGGGTTATGCGGTACACATTTAAACATGGAGAATATTTTAATGTTTGGTTAGGAATTTAAGAAAAAATGGTTAAATAAAAATAATGATAATAATATATTATTAATATTATTTTCTTTAGGAAACCAATATTTTTATTGTATCTTCTTCGTGCGACCTCGGTATCATGAACCGTTAGTGGCAGTGCGTCCCTGACTCCGAGACAGACATTCAGAGTCAAATAATGGTTTTCTTTTATAGGTTTATGGATCTAGTAACCAAAATTATCAGATAATAATAATAATATATTATAATTAAATCATTGACCTAAAATAAATCATACATGTGACTTGCTTTTTACTTGCCGTCAACAGCGATGCGAACCTGTTATTTATACGGTCGGTTAAAGACCAATGCTAAATTTTAAATTCATGTTCATTGATTAGGTCCATGAAATGCCCAGTTATAATGATATTATATATATTGCAGAATCATGAGCTGGTCATAACTTTCCCATACGACACCAGATTAGCATGGCATGAACGACGTCAATACTGAGACATTGAGTTTGAATATTTAGAACTAATTTAAGGATTTTACATAGAGATCGAGTCGCAGGGCCCCTGAGTCCCAGTTCACACATGTTGCGAAAAAAAGAATCTTTTTTACTAGGTATCGGTTCGGGGCAAATGAGTAGTCGATCCCTCAAGTTTTTCTGAGAGGATATAAACATCGTGATTCATATATTTTGTTTCGGGACCCATGCATGGGTCTCACGTGACGTAATTCATGTTCAATGCAATGATATATGACCTTTCCATCAGATTTCCATTCTGGGAGAATGAATAGGTGATCTTGTGCATTTTTTTCCACATATCACAATAGTATGATTAGTTTGATTATATAGTTCCATATGAGTTGTCATGTGAGTAAAAGTATGTTATTTTCATTGGTGTAACAATTTGAAATCTGTGAATTTTAGCTTCTTGGATAGATATATCATGTACTCTATAGCACAATAACATTCATAGGGTTACTTGATTTGCATTTTAGTACCTGGTTCCGAAAAGGTACACAGCCTGGAAAAGTAGTGGGGCCACACAATGTGGTGACCCACACACACCATGTACCACATTATGGATTTTTTGTCTCTCGTATCACCTCCTTTTGTAATCAGACATTGGCATATGAGTATCCTACAATTAGTTTTTTTTCATCGTATAATTCCATGGGGCCAAATGTAGTGGCTTTTAATATACGATGCGAGATGTTCTGGGTGTGACACCTATCAGGGATAGAAACCGATGACTATATTGTTGTTTTTTAGAGTTACTATTCTGTAGAGATGATTAGAATTCCTCGATGCATTTCTGAGGGGTACAATACTGTGGGAATTATCTGAGTTCTTCAATTTTTTTCTAAGAACAACCATCCATACGGGATGATCAATGTTCCTCGATGATTTTTAATGAGGTACAATCCAGCATGGTTGATCAGTGTTCCTCTGTGCTCTTCTATGAGGTACCATCCAGTAGAGATGGACAGTAAACTTAGGTTCTTTCCATCTAGCATGGATGACCAGTATAGTTTTGGGATGAACCTCCCACCAAGCTGGGTTACATAGTCCCTCGGGAGATATCGGGCTGATCTGGAGTGTAGTCCCTGATATGATATACGACTGACCTAGTGGGTATTCCTCGAGGAGATACCAGGTTGAACTAGATTGTCATCCCCAAGGATATATTGGGCTAACCCACCTAGAGGGCTGGGAAGCGTAGTCCATAATGGTTCAAAGAAGACCCTCAACAATGCAACCCATTGGCATGGTATGATTCTTCTTACCTATGGATCCACAAAGAAAAGGATTGGCATCCCCACCGAGACATGTTCATGTGATGCAACATGAAATCATGTGGGTGTTTCAGTTCTTCCCATATCCTAGAATATCAAATTTTAGTGATTTTCCTCTTTTAGTTCTGCCTCCAAGGCAGATGCGACGAGATGCAGGGAAACATAGATGGGTTTTCATAGAACTGTTGGGAACTCACTCTATTAGGCTATGTTTTGAGATAGAGATCCCCTTACTCCCTCTTTTAGGTTTCTATGACTGAGAACACACAAACACAAACAAATATATATTTATATATCTTATTTATAGTGACAACTCCTTGGGTATTGGAGACTCCCCTTCCATGAGTGGGGAAGACACGTGGGGTATGACACGTTCTTTCCATGTCTAGATTATCATTATTGGATGGTTCCGTTATCCTACTAAAGGTAGAAGATATTATACCAAGAGTTTATCTCCTCACCATTTTGAGAACCTTGTGTTTGGATAAGTCAAATTTCACTCTATTGTGGTATTTTTTAGAACTATTTCTATTCACTCTTGTTTTACCTTATTCTCTCTAATTGCGCCCCTCTTTATTGCCACACATGAAGATTCCTAGAGCCATTGGGGAATCCTACTGAGTATTCTAATACTCAACCCTTCATGGGAAGTTCCAGCATTTGGTGTGCACTTGAAGATGACAGGAATTTTGATCGTGATATTAGAGATGCTTTGGGAAATGGGGTGCTTGGACAATGTGTGATGGTCGTAGCTTGGGATTCAAGAGTGGGAATCTACCATCTATTTTATGTTTTCACATATTGTAGGGATCTGGAACTTTTCTTTTTGTGTGTGTAATTTTCCCCTTTTCTTTTCATATTTACTTTTCTAGTAATTGTTTTGTATAGAGGTCGATGCATATATGCTTGGTTTACTTTTTATAGCTATGTTTTATCTTTTGTTATTTTCATCTTCACCTTTTCATTTAGTGGGTTATGTGTGTGTGTGTTTGTGTGTATAGTTTATTAGGAAAAGGAATCCCCTAGTTTTTTGTTCATTTGGAACAAGTCTCCATCCCCTGAACTATAGAGGTAGGCTTGGTGAGGTTATGGTTCGGGCTCCTATATGTATTGGGTCGTGACGAAATGAATGCTCATAAGAAATTGTTTTCCACACTAGAGATGATGATCCTGAACTAGATTCATCATATTCCTTAAAACTATGAATAATTGGTGTATTCTATTGGAAAAGATTATTTATATACCATTCAAAAAAGTTGATGCAGAATTTGGATACAAATTTTCATTCGATGCCAAAAATATCATCATTATCCAACAAATAATGTAATACAATGATTGATGGGAGGTTTAGTCCACAAACACTAACCAATTACGATTTATATATGTTTTATGAAATAATGTATACATTATTTGTTCTCAGAAATAGGTCAAACACCATATTTTGAGGGGGGTTTGAATTATTCTACTAAACATTCAAGATAGGAATAAATGGGTAGAACCAGAATAAAATAATGTGTTCTCTATTCAAGAATTAATAACTAGAATAACTATATCAACATCAATGATGGTATCCACTTTAGTTGTAGTAATTGAATAAGCTTATGTTTTTACTATTGGTAGTGGTGGTTGTTGACACATATTTTCTTCATATAGACGATGTTTAGTGCACTAACATGTATATATCCCTTGATCCCCACAGTTTCTGTATATACTCATAGGTGGTTCACTCATATTATTCAATCATATTATCCTCCTCCATCATTTCTCATCAACATTCATGATCTGGGTGTCCTTCTATATAAAACATGAAGCATGTTCCCATCAATTTGGGTCAATTTCCAGGATGCCTCTTCCAATATTATTGACATTTGAGTGGTTGTCCCTTATTTCAAGATATTATTTTTGATCACCCATCATGGAACTCCATATTTCATTTAATTTCACCATATCTACAAGACCATTATCCTAACTCCATATCTACTTTGAGGGTACATCGAACAACATCTTCATAAATCCATATTAGATGAATAGATGGATCCTTTAGAATGTGTGGATTCAAATTAATAAATAATATATGAATTTTTATATCATTTTTTCGTACAAAAATAGATGTGTACCTTGAAATCCTTGTCAAAAAAATTCATAGACCATGAAAAACTCAACTTCCTTTTGCTTCATCTATAAGAATAATCTCCCCATTTTTTTGATATATTTCATGTTAAATACTAGTTACGAAAAATTTTCATGCATTCTTCCCACTTTATCTCTTCACTTTAATTATTTGTATTTGTGTTCTTAACCAAATCACAACATTGATCGACCAATCTATCTTGATAATAAATTTTAACATTAATTTTGTAGGTATTTGATCCAAAAAAACTTTTTTTATTTGATAATTTATAATTATGTAAAAAAGTTATATGTTGAAAAAATAAGATTATAACATAGACATTTTAATTAATATCTTCCATTATATTGGTTATACGACAATCTTTAAGGGTTGGACGAAAAATTATACCTTGTTATCATTGATGTCGATATATCAATACCTCTTATTTTTTGTAAGTTACAAGATATATCATTACATTTAAATGAGGGGAGTTAAATAGGTAATATGAAAAGAAAAAAACAAAAAAATAAAATTAAAGTAAATGTCGTGGATTTTACCTCATTAATCAATCTCCTTCATAACTTCATTTGGGAAATTTTTTTGGACTTTTTTGGGGAACATTTGCTCATGGACCAAGTGGAGTGTCTTAGGAAAAGAAATGTGTATAATTTTAACATTTCCAAATGCTTCGACGGTGTGAGCAAATAAGTGGTCTAGGGTGGTATTTATAGGGGATGATAGGTGTGTTATTTCATAAATTTTTCATTATTTCATTATTTTGGATCAATTAATTGAATTGATTGACCACGATCACTAAATATTTTAAATCATTGAATTATACTCGGATATTATAATTAATATCTAATTCCTGATATTTTAATTACTTTATTTTCTTATAACTAAAATACAATAAGTTATTGTATTTCACTAGTTAGAAAAAGCTATACGATTATCAAAAGATCAAAAAACATTAGCCTAACAATATTTTAACATGTTGAAACATTTATTAAGGTGTCATGAAATTAAATTATAATGAAAATAATATATAATAAAAAGTTATGAACTCATTATATGATAATAATTATATTAAAATTATTATATTAATTATATAATTGTGATTTAATATTCATGATTTACAAAAATAGAAACATGTAATTTTCCTTATTTAAAATACATATGCACATATTCCATGAAATAAATTTATCACATATTCAATTGTAAGAAAACATATTTTTTTACATTAATAGGTGATGTAACTATTATATCAGTTAATCTATTATTCCTAAGGTTTTTTTACTATCCCAAATGTCATGTTACTATTTCATTTGTATAAGATCTATAACAAACATAAATACATCTTAATTAATTAT
This sequence comes from Viscum album, assembly GCA_963277665.1. Taxonomy (NCBI): domain Eukaryota; kingdom Viridiplantae; phylum Streptophyta; class Magnoliopsida; order Santalales; family Viscaceae; genus Viscum; species Viscum album. The sequence continues at coordinate 557,198,899 of OY728147.1, read as the reverse complement.
TTATTCATTTATAACTTTTCTATTTTCTTATCATTTTTATTTTCTGTGAATTTTACTATAATGGAAAATTATAATAATAATAATTTCAATTATAGAATTTTAGGTCGATATAGTGATTATCGAGGAAGAGTGAAATGATTGGGGAAAATATGAAAATTGTGGAAGGAAAATTACGCCAGTTTAGGAAAAATGGATCTGAACATAACCTCAATTGAGATATTTATATATATTTAATTATTTTAATTATTTAGTTATTAATGCGTATTAGATTATGATTTAAAATTTCATGTGTTCAAAGAAAATTTTTTAAATAATATTTTGTAATATATTATTTATTTATTTAATTATTTTAGACAAAACATAATATAAAAATAACAATTTTGAGATTTCAACTTCAAAAAATTATGTTATTATGGATGCCTAAAAATAATTATTTTATATATTTAATTTAATAAATAAAAACTTTTGATTACTATTATTGTAAACCATGAAATAATTATCTTTTATTTTGATAAAAAAAATTATTATTAGGTAATGAAAATTTTATTTTCATATAAAAATGTTTTGTGATTTCATGATATGATATTTTTTCTTAATATACAATTAAACAAAATACTAACATTCATGAAATTGTTATTAAAAAAATATATTTACTACAAAATATCATTGTGCCAGTTTGATTGAATTTTTAATACTAGTGACTTCCAAATAATTTAATAGAAGATTTTATTTTATTAAAAATTTAGTTATTTTACACAAGAGTTATCACCATGATCTCATCCTCAAATAATTAATCTTTACATTCAATCCCAAAAGCAGTTTTAAAAATATATTTTATAAAAAATTCGAATTTGGTTGTTTTTTTACAATATAAAATGTAGAACATAATTCCATTGAGGTGTTAAAAAACAATTTTTTCTTGCTTTAGAAACATAATCAATTGAGGTCCTAAAAAAACATTATTCCCTAATTTTTTGAAATTGATTATGGGATTGTCTTGAATTTTAATTTTATTTATTTATATAATTCAAATGGATGTTTTTTATTTATACTGAATTCAAGTATTAATAATGATTTTAAATGATCTAAAAATCATATTTTTATTATTTTTAAATAATATATTCATTTATGGGTTAAAAAGTATGGCTTTTGTTTTGTTTTTGTTTTTTTATAAATTATATTAATAAATTGAATACTCTCATTTTGTGGAATGAACATAGGTTGTACGTTAATCGACATGATGAAAAATACATATAATTTAATTAATTTTGTCATTTCAATCATTTTCAATAATTTTCACCATAGTTAATCATTTTGATGTATTATAATATTTCTGCAATATTTAATCATTATTTTTTATTAAAAAAATAACCCTAACCCAACATCTAAATTCATGTTTATATAATATTATTAATATGAAATGTTTTCACTAAGTCACAAATTTGATGAAAAAATGAAAAAAATTAAAAAAATTACATTAAAATAATGGAATCCCATAATACAATTTCACGTGAGAAATGCCATGAAACTGTTAAATTTCTTATAAAATGAAAATAAATCATTTCAACCATGGAGATACCCAGCATCCCATCATCAAAAAAAATTCATCCCCCCCCCTTCACAATAAAACTAATTAGTTATTCATATTTATCAATTCCAAAAATGATCAAAATGAAATGACTTTTGAATTCCCCATGAAGAAATACCTCTCCAACTCTCATGACATAATCCGGAAACCACTAACTCATATAATCAACGGGTGCAACCTTATAAGGGGAATAAATTCCATATAATAGTTCATTCATCTAAATCACCTTGCACATAGGGGGTACAGTGAAGGAAAATGGAGTGGTTGACATATTAGTGTATCCACCTATAAATCCATAATGTTCCACACACACTAATGATAAAATGGATATGAAGATAGATTGGTTTGATCAAAGAAAATACATTTGATATTGTTGATACTATTATCAAATTATTTCAAAATGAATCAATCCTAATGACATCCTGATTACTAAAATGAGTACATTATATAATGTATCCTATCAATAATTAATAAACCAATTGATTCTACTATTTTGACTATTATAGTTGTGTTTGGTTGGTCTTGTGTAATATATCTTCTTAATGTACCATTTATAGAATTATCCTTAAACCATATTACCGGCTCATAACATGCCTAATCCCAATGAATGGTCTCCTTGGTTATGGAATCACATATCATAACATCATTGATGATTATGCTAACATTTGATTATCGGATTACCATATGAAAATATATGGTATACATTTTGGGTGTGAGGGTCCCAATGGAAAGTGGATTGAAATACTAAACAACCTCTCATCTTTCAATAATGATCACCATTTTAGTGTATATAATGATTGGGGAGAGATTTGATTATACAATTTCAATGTTTCAATATGTAATATTCTATGAAAAATGTCACGACCCATCCTCGGGTCTCGTGTCGTGTTTACCCCAAGCCCTCTTTCCATATTCCAGTGGCCGGTGACTAGCACCAATGGCGTAAATCCATAATCTGGGAAGGAATTTCCTTTATGAAATTAAAAAAAACAATATAGTACACAATATGAAGTAAACACTAAGTGAATAATTTATAAAAAAACTAAATGCTGAAAGGAAAGGGGCCAGAAATACAAGACCAAAAGTAAGTACAATACAACTGAAAAGCTAGTATAGCTACAGTAATGTAAAATAGAAACTACTGAGTCATCATATGGAAATCCCACCTGAAAGGTTATTATAGATGGCCTGTTCAGCTCCTCGGGTCAGTCCGTCCACTCTGTGTACGTCTCCCCAAGTAGTCCACATTCGGGTACCGTCCAGCTCTAAAAGTCTCTACATTGATCAATGTTGTCCGTCATCTGCTTCCAGCACAATGTAGTGTAGGCATAGCCCGTGCATGGTTGAGTATACGATACTCACTAGAGACTCCAACACCCCGAAGGTCTCCCAAAATTCATGAAGGATAAAACACAGAAGAAAGACACAATCACGAAGTATCAAAAAACTCTACAAAAGTTTATGCCCATATATATACCTAAGTTATCATCATAGTTCGGCTCCAAATCTCGAGCCCAAGCACAACCCAGTCCAAAAATGAATGTAATTCAATCACATCGATGATAATTAATGAATGGAAAGACTCATCTCACACCAGATATACACAACATAAATATAGTAAGAGATGTTTAGTTGTAGCCACTGAATCATCTTTCACTGTCGAACGACATATTTCCACAGAAAACTAAAATAGTAGTATGTGATTGCTATCGAACCCACGGAGGATTTAGTGCAGTTTCATAGCTGTTGAAACCATGGAGGATTCAGTACTATCTCGTTGCTTTAAAACCCATGGAGGATTCAGTCCATTATCGTTGTGGTCAAAACCATGGAGGATTCAGTATAGTCTCGTTGATGTTGAACCCAAGGAGGATCCCAGTCCAGTCTCGTTGATGTAGAACCCACGAAGGATTCAGTCCAGTATCATTCCTTTCAAACCCACGGTGGATTCCAGTACAATCTCGTCGTTATCGAACCCACAGAGTATTCCAGTCCAGTCTTGTTGTTGTCGAACCCACATATAATTATGTCCAGTCTCGTTGCTGTCGAACCCAAGAAGGATTCAGTACAGTCTCGTTACTGTCGAATCCAGCTCTAGGGTTCCCGCACACTGCACGTTCTAATTTTAGAGGATCCGCTCCCCAATCGAAGGGTTCGATAAAACAACCATCACAATGTCTTGAGTTGATGTATCCCGATTTCTGTGTCATCATAATGAACCCAACGCGACAGACGCTGAATCAATCAGACGCCTAATATGAGAATTATTAGCTCTTCCATTCCAGGGGCCCTGTTGGATTTCAGGTACAATCCAACATGGCCATACTCCAATCGCATATGAACCCCATGTGGAGTATTCCAAAAGGACCATATCTTCAAAATTAGACCAACGTAGTTGACGACACGTCAATCAGATGTCTGATCATTATGTTATAAGCGTTTATGCTCCGAGGGCCCTGTTGGTTTTGAGTCTGAACCAACTCGGTCGTACCCAAACTTTTCCTAAACCTTGAGTGTAATATACCGAAACTATAGTCTTCATCCAAGGAATCCTACGCAACATAAGGTGAGTCGATCAGAGGTCCGTAGATCAAATTATGGGTGAAATACTAAAATGGGTCAGAAGACGGGGGTTTGGGTCTGGTCTGATCCGGCCCATCCAGCCATGGGTTGCCCCAAACCGGGTCGACCCAACCTGGGTTCGAGTCCGACCTAGTAGGGAGTGACCCGGCCCAGCGGGGCGTGACCCCCTGTTTTTCGAAATGGCACCGCCAAGCGGCGCCACCCCTCCTGCCCAGACGACCAAAGCTGGAAGGTGTCCTCCAGCAGGAGTGGCCCATGTGGGCGGGCCGTTGTTCTCCCAGTGCAGTTCCAGGAGGGCATCGCGGGGTCTTCCCAGCCCTCTCAGCCGCCTATCATCCGGTTTGACTGCCAAAGCTGCCCGCAGAGTGCAGGTCGTGGTCCTCTGCATCACGACACGACATGGCTTTGTGGTCCTCCTGTCTGGCCGACTTCGATCAGCCGGTTCTTCTTCGTCCGTGTGGCCTGGTTGCGGGCCGCATTATTCCCCTCTTCGCGTGACATCTAGTGTCATGGTCCTCTAGGGGGTTGTTGCTGCCGCCACCCCGTTCATCTCTGCCTCTTCCATCTCCTCCTCCAACGTGAATATAAACAAGGATTAATGGTTGGTCGTTGGGCCATGTTTGTTCGGCCCGCGCCCTCCGTGTTAGGTGGTAAAAAATAGACATAGATGATCACATTCATTCTACAAGAGCAAATGAATAATTTATTCAGATTAAATTATAAAAACCCCCTACCTCGTAATTGATGTTGCACGTCGATGATCCATGGAAGACGAGTGTCGCGGTAGTCGGGCGTCGCGTAAGATGGTGTATCGGAGAAGGGTGTCGTCCCGTCAACGTTGGAGGAAGAGTCATTATCATGACGCGGAAAGAGAATCCGAAGACGACATAGTTTCCTTGATGTTGAGGTGAATCTGAGGAGGAAGCGTCATTGGAAGAATTCCTTCACATTCTTCATCAGGGATATTCTTCGTTGAAGAACAATGTTCCAATCGAGAGAGGAACATCATTATTCAAATTCTCTAGAGGTTTCCTCACCAAAATATATGTCAACCAATATAATAAAAGCTACCCAACATTAATAGAATTTCCATTCATTTCAAATTGATTCAAAAGATGTTCCAAATAATTAATGAATTTATTAATTTTATGGGTTGTCATAATCAATGGGTGGGAGGTGGAGAGACTCCACAATTATAAATTATAGGTGATTTCAAATTAAATAATTAAGAGTTAATGGGGATTTTAAGGTAGATGAGGGGAGGTGAAAGGGTTTTGGTTCGTGTCGGCCCCACCATACTAAATCCTCTCATGGGAGGTTATGTGGGGTTTGGACCTACCCCTAACTTCCTCTTGGAGGAAATAACCACCTCTTAATATAAAATTGTGTATCATCACAATTTTAATTAATTTAAGATAAATCCCCAAATTTAAAATTTCAACCTGCATAAAACCCAAATGTGATAAAGGTCCCCACAAGCGAATACCGGTGCTATGAGTCCATCAGTGTCCTCGAATTTCAATTCTTATCATCGGTTCAAAATATAGAAAAACCTGCATGTAAGTTTACTGAACGTACCTAAAGAAAAATTCAGAAATTGATTCCAGGCACATCGGGCCTCAGAATACGGAGTTATTAGAAACTGCTGACTCGTAAAATTCCATGGAATTTAAAAAAAATTCTTGAAATTTTTTGGTGTATACATTACATCCACCTTATGGATTTACGTCCCCGTAAAGTTACAACCTATAGTAGGAAAAAGGGTGTACTGAGCACGCATCTGAGCCTCCCGCTCCCATGTGCTCTTCTAAAGGTTCTCATGCTGCCAGCGTACGTGCACCAGAGGAATCAAATGTCCATGTAGGACCCACTCATTTCGATCCTTAATCTCCACCAGGACCTCTATGAATGTCTCCCATTCATGGTTTTCTAGCTCCCCATGATCGATGATGTGGGACAGGTGGTGCAGGTATCTCCTATGCAGAGATACGTGGATGACATCGTGCACCCGATGCAACTGAGGTGGAAGAGCCAGGTGGTATTCCACCTCGCCTACTCTACTGAGGACCTAGAATGGTCTGATGAAATGTGGAGATAACTTTCCACCGAGGACAAATCTCCATAGACCTCGTCGAGAAGTGACCCATAGGAATACGTGGTCGCCATCCTCAAACACCAGTGGGCTCTGTCTCTTATCAGCATAAGACTTTTGTTTGCTCTGTGCAATCATTATCCACACCTATGTGATATGCACCCTCTATGTCATAGACTGAATAATCTCTGGTCCTACAAGTGCTGACTCCCTGGGGTCAGTCCAGCACAGAGGTGATCTACATGGTCATCCATACAGTGCCACGTATGGTGCCATCCCGATGGTGGAGTGGTAGCTATTGTTTTACGCAATCTCCACCAAGGGTAGGTGATCCTTCCAGCAGTGACCAATGTCGAGGAAACATTCATGGAGAATATACTCAAGATTCTGAATAGCCCTCTCTGTCTGGCAATCCGTATGAGGATGGATGGCGGTGCTCAAACAAAGATGTGTCCCAAACGCCTCCTACAACCCCTTCCATATCCGGGAAGTGAAACGAGCATCCCTATCAGAGAAGATAGTCGATGGAACTCTATGAAGTCATATGATTTCTTAAATGTAGAGGCATCCCACGTTCTCTAGTTCGCCCTTCTCCCTGATCGGTATGAAGTAGGATGACTTGGTGAGTCGGTCTGTGATCATCCAGATAGAGCTGTGTCATCTGGATGTACGTGGAAGCCCCGTCACAAAATACAAGGATATGTCGTCCCACATCCACTCTAGGACCTCTAATGTTTGTACCAAGCATGCTGGTACTTGATGCTCTTCTTTCAATTTATAAAAAGTGAGGCATCATGAAACGAACTCTGCTACAACTTTCTTCATACCCGGCGACCTATGCTGTATTCTGTAGTCCTAATACATCATCGACCCCCTGGATGTACCTCTATAGGGGATGTGTGAAACTCCCTCAACAAATCATACTATAACCTCCTGATGGGAGCACTAGTAAACCTCTACCTCATCTCTAGAAGGCTCTACTGGCATCTCTCTAATCTCAAAAAGGGTTTTCCCTTCTTCGTCAATGCTGAAAGCGATGGTGCATCTCTAGATAAGTCTAGCACAAAGGCAAGTCTAGCCGACTCCTGAGTGATCGACTGCACCCACTAATGCATGATTCCATCCAGTGCTGCCTGGGTATTCCTTTTCACCAACCACGGAAAACTCATCCCAACGTTGTAGTTAAACCACAACCATTTTTCCTAGTACAATAAATATGTGTATGAGTTGTGGTTGCCCTGTCCCTACCCAAACTAATGTCATAAGGCCTCGATGCTACCTCCAAGAGGTTCCAACCAAAACACTCACCTCAAGGGTGTGTTCACACAATCGGCGTAAGTGTGATTATTGAGTCTCCTCCCAAAGGTATCTCCAGATGTGAGGATCAACTCAACGGCTGAACCGGAAACTCTTGGTCTGGGACAAGATTCGTGGGAGGAAGGAATTATTGGAAACCTATTTCTATTGATATGGCAGCTAGTAATAGACATAGATTGTACCTCAAATCATTCTTAGAGCCATTGGTTCACACTCCTTGACCGCATATAACTACTCTCTTCCCATGCCCTCCAGCTCCATGAGCCTAGCAGGGACTACCAAGATGGGTGGTTGTAACATGTCGAACTGTTCACCACCTCATGCAGCTCTCCTAGCTCTACTTCCACATCAGGTGCCTTGCATTTTCATCTGTCCTTAACACTTCATCTTCTCGAAACATTTTACACACTCATGTATATATGACTGATGCTAGTTTCATGCTTTCTAACTATTAACATTCACTGGCTTTATCCACTCATCCAATGAATAATCAACCATAAAGGTTCTCTCTAGAACCCTAACATAAATAGGAATTCATAGAGGGAAAAGTGCCTGCTCAAATGTCCTTAAAAGCAACTTGCTCAGAGGTTAGACCTCTACAGCACTATACATGTAACACCCCCTGATTTTATGAAAAATATTCTTTTTAATTTCATTAATGTTTGTGTTGTACGCTACACCAAAAGGAGCTTTCACAACACGCATCCTTGACTTTCCTTGCATTACACGCAATCACGACCTTCCTCGATAGCGTGTGTAGTACGCAATACTAAGTTTCACTAAACATCTATATGCTATTAAAATATTATTTAAACTAGCCGTTATGAATAGTAATAACCACATTTTGAAATTTTTTAAATTCTATTATAATATGGACTTCATTTTTGGATTCGGATTATCGAAATTAGCTTAGGGTGAAATTTTGGTACTTTTCGGATAACATTCATTTTCTGAGGAATAGTGAAAATTACTAAATTTTAATTAAAAACAACCATTTTAATTGAAATAATTAATAGTGGTAAATTATTAATTTGAATGGTTTTCAAGTAAATTTAGAATATTTTTTTACAATTTAATACAATCTTGTTCATTGGATGTAATTTCACATTTAAACTAAACATAAACAAGTGTCAATCTTTTGATAGTTATTATCTCTAAAGAACACGCTATTTGTTTTGACGACAGAAATTAATTTTTAAATTAATTAATGCAAATGATATGTTTTGAATTTGGTAAAATAGAAATTATTTTTGAGTTCATAATATCAAACATATCTTAGGCCTAATTTTTGGTATTTTTCTGAAAACATTGAATTTTTGATGAATAGTGAAACCACTAAGTGGTAGTTAAAAAAACTGAATTTTTCATAAAACATAATTTTACCGCTTCTGTGAGTGGAATCTCAAAAATCCGAGAGACACGGTTGATTTCTGTAAGTAAAATGTGGTTCAATGAGATGAAAATAATTTTTGGTGAATAGTAACGTTTTACTTTTATTTACCACGGTTAAAAGTAAATAGGGTAATTAAGGGTAAAAATGATATTATTATTACACTAACACATGTCCTAATTCTATTGGATAAGTTTAATTCGACCAAAAACAACCTTAGGAATAAAATATGACCATTTAGGCCCACTTGGATTTGATTAGGACATTTATTATTAATTTATTTAAAGAAGGGTTAAAATAGTTAAAATCAATGTTTAATAAGAAAATAATTTTTAATATAGGGTTATACATAATATAAATTCGACTATAAATACTAATTAGAAAGATTAAAATATTTAATACATCATGATATTTTATTTGAAATTTATAGACTTTAACTAAGTAAATTTATTTATGACACAAAGATGATGCAATAATTATATTATTAATGAAATATTGACATAATTGATGTTATAAATACCCAAATAAATGTAATTTGAGACTTTTTATGAATTCCACTAATTTTCTTGGTTAATATGAAAAGTTATTATTGATTTAATTAACGTTTTTTGAACTAATCATTCTGTTATGAGTTTCACAAAAAATCAATTACTAAATAGTGTCAAAATTGACATATAATAGTTTTTAAAAACAATTTTATATTATTAATTGTTATTTTATTCATAAAAATATATGGTTCTTCCAAATGACTTATATAAGGTTATATATATTAATAATAAACAACTTGGGGTTAGTTTGTCTTGTTATAGTATGTTTATTAACCTTATAGTATAAGAACACAAGAAGACATGGTAAAAGTAAAATTATTTAACTTTATGTTAAATCTAAATGATAAGGTTAAAATAGGAAACTAAACTTGTCTAAATTCTATTGGATGAGAGGAGTTCGACCCATACCCACCTTAGCTTCAAAATAAATCAATTTGGTGCTATTTAAAACCGAATTTGGATTTATAATAAATTAATATTTTTAGTTATTCCAAAGGTGCCCCTCTCCTCCATTATAAAAGGGCACCTCCTCCCTCTCTTCCTCACAACACTTTGAACCTTCAACCTCTGCCAAACCCTGCCGAATTATCTTCTCCACTTCCCTAGAAACATCCTAGAGGTCCTGGTCTTTTTCAAAGACCAATTTTAGTTCCCTAAGAGGAGGACTCAAAGAGGCGCTTCAAAGAAGAGGTAATATCAGTTACCGATTCTTTCAATTTTCTTTCTTCTTCACTTCATCTTATTTAGTTGTTTCATTATGAAGTAACAACATCAGTATCACTCATATATGGATATGTGATTATAAGTATGAAAGAACCATATTTCACTATCTATCCATCCTATGGATAATGAAATCACCGCGCGTGCGTACGTACGGAATACCGTCTCCACGCCGTGGTGTAATCTATTTTCCACCACCACCTTACTTGGAAGGGTATAATGGTGTACATACTAACTATATATGATTATTGTAAAGTGATATTTATTCTTAAATAGTATAAATACACTCCAATACAATTACACGATCATGATAATGATATCATCGCTCGTGCGTATGTACGGACTACCGTCTCCACGACGCGATGAGAATCATTCTCCACGTTAACCATTCATGAATGATTATAAAGTATATATAATAAGTAATCATGAAATATATGACATAATAATGATACTGTATTTATGTGTATATATATGTATGTTATCTACTTAATTCCATTCAACTAAATAAGGAAACGAAAACAGTGTTCATGCGTACGTACAGCCTACCGTCTCCATTAATGGTGTATTTATTTCCATTTATTGTTCTATTATATATATGTATATTGTGAATATATATTATATATAAATAATGTTTTATATTCTGGAAATAAGTAATAATGATCTATTTAATCATATGAATAACTACAAGTCAAAACACGGATGACAAATGAAACGATTTTACCCAAAACGCTCTTTAACATGGAATTTACAAAAGAACGGGTAATATAAAGTCATAAGTGAACCATATATGATATCATAACAATGAGTATGATTCTGTAATAAGTCAATGACATTATTTAAATCATTATAATGGAGGTTCGGACACTTATGAAGCAAATTGGACCTAAGGTAAGGAAAAATATCACAATCTCATTTTTATCCGAGATTGTTTATACTTTGAAATTTAATGGGGTGTATTTTATCATCCACATCCATGTTTCCTCAATATGTAATATTATTTCCATCCCCCTAAAATTTTTTAAAACCAATTTTACCCTTCAGTGAGTTTTTAGCTAAAGATATGAAAGGAATATTTTGTCGTTTTTCGTATGAGGTACTTTTCGACTTTTCCGACAAAAGTACGAGAAGAAGGTTTTTTTACTTATACGACATAAATGGATTTTTAAAAAAATATTTCCAAGAATATTACATTAAAAGTTTTCATGTTTATTTTTAATCAACATCTTTTAGTTTCAAATTTTATTTCATGTTATGAAAGGCAAAAAAAAATTTCTTTGAATTAGAAAGGATATTTTCCTCAAGAATGGAGTTTAACAGTTTTATCAAAATTATTTTCCATCTAAGATAATATAGGGTTCGTGTTTCTATCCCTATTCATACATGGATTTGATTATGTTGTGATGAAAATAATATTATGAATTCCTTTATCATTTATGAATTGTTTTATGATGTCACAATGTATAAGATTCCCATTTTTATGGGTTATGCTATGATGTATGGTTTATGATTTTGTGGCAGACATAAGAATGGTATCATTATGAGATGGGTGGGACCTATATCTTCCTCCAATGCATTGGGTAAAGATTTTATATCTCATGAGATAGAGATGGCTGGAACAGCAGGTTAAATCGGTTCAGTGAAACATGACTGAAACGAGGAGTGAACTCGGTTCAGAAATGGACTTTGTCCATTAAGATAGTCTTGGAAATGAGTCTTGACTAATAAGAAATGATTCTCTATGATTATGTGTGTATTCCACAAAGTTTCATGTTTATTTTATGAGTATTGGTATTACATTTCACTACTATTATTTATCCCATGTTATGATATTATGATCACTTTTGCAGGTTAATATATCCCAAATGTTATGTTCTTATGAATATGATGTGATGGATATTTCTTTTGATTACCCCTACTGAGCATTTGAGCTCACCCATTTATGTTTTCTTTTCCCCAGGATATAAACAATGGTTTGAGGTATAAAAAATGAATATCTTTATGGGAGATATTGAAGATCATTCACCACGATTAGAAGATTATATTTCGAGTTTCCAAAGACACTAAACTATTAAGGTCCTTGTGTGTGAGTTTTTGTTATGTATAACGTATTCTGCAAAAGTAATGTAATGTCCATGTACGTTATGCTTCTGGTCTCTACAGTTGGTATCAGAGGAAAGGTTTAGTCAACCTTAGGAAACTAGGATGTGAAAACGTTAGTGAGATCCCTAGAGATATTTTTAAGGAATGTCTATGGATTTCCATAAGGTTATGTATACGTATTGGTTATAGTACTAGAATTACGGTAAACCAAGATGTTAGATATTTAAGGTACTCCCCCTTTATTATATTGTTTTACCTAGCATTATTTTTTCCTCTCACACTATTCTTGTTGGGTTTTAGAAAATGGATGGAAACACGATGATTCACGATAATGGAGGATATGATGGACAATGGAATGATATTCTTCATGAGAAACCAAATGAAATGGTATTTGGAAGTCCAAACATCATTATTATGCCGAATCAGCAATCTCATTATATGATCAATAAACTCAAATTTGGTAAGTTTCCTGACTCGGCTAATAAGAGAAAAATAGAGTTTCATGATGATCATAGAGAAAAGAAAGTTCAATTTCCCCTATGTAAATCATGTGGGAAGAGGCATCAAGGAGAATGTTTCAAAGGAACTGGACACTGCATTGGGTGTCGAAAAGAAGGAAACAAAGCCAGTAAGTGAAAAGGAAAAGGTTCAGTTAACACCAGGGATGAGGATAATGGTATTGCTATGACATCAACAATGGTTAAATGTTTTAAATGTGGAATGTACGGGCATTATGCAAACCAATTCCCTAAGGGAAAGTCTCATGAAGAGAATCAGTATGGTCGTATGGGTAGTATTTATGTTGATGATGATGAAGACACTACAAATGATATGTGAGTTGAAATAATTGTGGAAGCTCGATCAATGGTTTAAGAAGGTAGCGGAATGATTACATGTTTAGCAAGTGTAATGTTGTATAAGTAATCTCATGGTACTATGGAATAAAGATACATCTAAGGATTATTACACTATTGTATTTCCTTAAGTTTTGAAAGTGCATGATGAATGGTACCAGTAACCAATGAAGGTTATTCAGATATTTTTGGAAAGTAGATGATATGCACATAATGAAGGGATAAGGAGAAAATTAAATGTTTGATAGTATTCATGAGCTCATAACTAATATAAGGAAATAGTTATATCATGGTTTGAGTATATAGAATTTTTGGGTTTTGGTATGTGGAAAGAGTTAACTTTTGACAACACTCATGTTTTCACTATGGTTCAATGGGTATTCATTTTTCACGGGAATACATGATTAAGGCCTTAGAACATTTGGAATGTGACCAACAATAAATATCTTATGATATATGGGGATCAACAATGGTATTAACATTCTTGTTATATGAAATCTCTGGTAAGTGTTTTCACTATAATTTGACAATGGACTGCAATATTATGGATAAGCCTAATGATTGGAATGGAATATGTTGGAAATAAGTTAGTATTGTTTAAGGATAGAACCTTTTTCGATATTATTGATGGAATGATATAGTAATTTAGTTTTAGAAAAAGGACAACTTGCATGACGGACGACGCCCCATCGCGTCGGACAAGGCTCTGGGAATCGAACCCACAACTGAAGTGCGACTGGCCATTATCGCCTAAAACTAGCCTACAGGAAGTCCATGTTTAGAAAAAACTAGTTTTATTATATAAATCAGTATGATATATGAATTATAAGTCCATTTTAGGAACCATATATGATTAATCTCAATATATATGGACTTATGTATTTTTTGATAACTTTTCTAACCTTTTGTTTGAGACAGATGGAATGACCCATCATTCTATCACATGATCTGCTAACACATCACGAATAACAAATTAAACTTAATTTCTTTAAGAGATGAAGTGGAAATTTTCCAAAGAAAGACCAACGATGAGACTATACCAAAATCACGAAAGTATTTCTACTAATTCGAATTTCATCAACTTTAGGGAAATGATCTTGAAAACCAAAAATGTTGTCCTAGTGCTCTTATATCTGATGAATCAGATGGTACCTTAGTTCGTCACAAATTTATGGCTTTTTGATTTCCGAATTTTCCATAGCCATGTTCTCTACCACTCTCCATCAGAACATTATAGTTAGATTTCTCTTCCATATCCATATTTTCACCTATGTGGAAACCCAGTGATTAATTTATTTGGGTAACCATTACGTTTCATTCATTTTTTTAACGAATTATTATGGTATTATTTTTTACGATGTGGTTTTCTATTAAAGAAACCTTTGAGTAGTAAACCATTTATAACCCCGACGAATTTCGAGGTCGAAATTCATTTTAAGGGGGGTAGAATGTAACACCCCGAGATTTTATGAAAAATATTATTTTTAATTTCATTAATGTCATGTGTTGTATGCTACACCAAAAGAATCTTGCACAACACGCATCCATGACATGCCTTGCATTAATGAAGTAGCGTACAACAAAAGAGTTTTGAAGTAGAAAGGATATTATCTTAAAATTGTATGACATGTTAAGAAAGGAAAAAATGTTTTTTTAAAGTAGAAAGGATATTTTCCTCAAGAATGGAGTTCAAGAGTTTTATCAAAATTATTTTCCATCTATGATAATATAGGGGTCTGTTTCTATCCTTATTATTACATGGATTTGATTATGTTGTGATGAAAATATTTTTATGAATTCATTTATCTTATATGAATTGTTTTATGATGTCATGATGTTTAAGATTCCCATTTCTAGGGGTTATGCTATGATGTATGGTTTATGATTTTGTGGCACACATAAGAATGGTATAATTATGAGATGGGTGGGACCTATTCCTCCCTCCAATTCATTGGGTAAAGATTTTATATCTCATGAGATAGACATGGCTGGAACAGCATGTTAAACCGGTTTAGTGAAACAGGACTGAAACAAGGAGTGAACTCGGTTTAGAAATGGACTTTTTCCACTAAGATAGTCTTGGAAATGAGTTTTGACTAATAAGAAATGATTCTCTATAATTATGTGTGTATAACACAATGTTTCATGTTTATGTTATGATTATTGGTATTACATTTCACTACTATTATTTATCCCATGTTATGATATTATGATCTCTTTTGCAGGTTAAGATTTCCAAAATGTTATGTTCTTATGAATATGATGTGATTGATAATTTTTTTTTACCCTTACTGAGCATTTGATCTCACCCTTTTATGTTTTATTTTCCCAAGGATATAAAGAAAGGTTTTAGGTATAAAAAAAGGAATATCTTTATGGGAGATGTTGAAGATCATTCACCACGATTAGAAGATTATATTCCGAGTTTCCAAAGACACTAAACTATTATGGTCCTTGTGTGTGTGTTATTGTTATGTACTAAGTATTCTGAAAAAGTAATGTAATGTCTATGTACGTTACGATTCAGGTCTCTACAATACACATCGTATTCATCGAGTAACATGAATGGTCGTTACGCCTCGATGAATCCCCAACTACCGACATGTCATCCCGCCGAAGCTGTATTAGCACGGCAAAACACTCAACCAACTCCTCAAACCAGTCCTCAGTCGCCTCTGGGTTGGTCTTGCCTCAGAACATGAGGGATATCTGGTGTTGAAACACATGTAAGGCAGTAAGCTTACAAGTGTCCTCTACTGGTACCGCCGGTAGTGTCTGCTGACCAACGGGCAACGATATAGTTCGCACACTGCCCGAAGATACCGTATCAGAAAATGGTACAAGTACCGAAACATCATCATTATGAGGACCATCCTCACGGTAACTCTCTAATAAATACTAGTTTCTAATATCATAATATACTCTACTAGTTCCTCAACTTGGCAAAAAACTATAGTAATCGCCTCCATCCAGTCCTCTGCTACACAACGGGTGACGGTGCTACTGGTACACCACCCGAAGGAGCCATCATAGTAAAAGGGCCCTCCACTAGAGCCTCGTCGCGCAGTGGGCTATCATCATGTACTCTCTCTCGGGAACCCTAGCCGGTTGTCTTCACAGTGACATCCTGATAAGGAACAGGTGCGCCATGGTTAAAATGTTATACTTGGTGAGCTGACTCAAAGCGACCCCAAAGGAAACTCTTGAAATACACACACAACCATTGTTTCTGTGCACTAAGATGTAAATTAGTGGTTTGGGTCCTGATGTATGGATAGGTCGTCCACCAAACCAACACTACACTCCATGGACTGAAAACCATAGTCAATACTCTTAAGACCATTGCTTCATAGAAAAGAAAGATCAGTGACTTATGTTCTGCGGTAGAAAGGACTCCTCTGATACCAATTTATCACGACTCGTCCTCGGTGCCCATGTCGTGACTACCCCAAGCCCATATTCCATAGGCTAGGGGCTGGAGACTAGAACCAAAGGCATAAATCACTATGTTTGGAAGGCATTTCATTTATGAAAGTAAACAAACAAAACATAGTAAGAAATAAGAAGTAAACAATAAGTGTATATTGTATACAAAAAAAGTATGTGATGAAAGGAAATGGGTTAGAAATACAAGCCCAAAAGTAAGTAGAATACAACTGAAAATATAGTACAACTTCAGTAATGTAAAACAACAACTACTGAGTCGTCCTCTAAAAATCCCACTTGAAGGGTGGGTATAGATGGCCTCCTCAGCACCTCGGGTCCATCTATCAACTCCGTGTATGTCTCTCCAAGTGGTCCACCTCCAGGTATTGTCCAACTCTATAAGTCTCTACATCAATCAATGTTGTCCATCGTCGGTATCCAACACAACGTAGTGCATCCATATCCCATGAAGGGGAGAGTATACGATACTCAGTAGGGACCCCGAGACCCTGAAGGTCTCCTAGAATCCGCGAAGGATAATCCATAGAAGAAAGACATGATTACGAAGTATCGACAAACTTTTATTAGGTATATTCCCATACATAGACCTAAGTTATCATCACAGTTCGGCTCCAACTCTTGAGCCAAAGAACAACCAATTCCACACAAAAAAGTAAGTCAATCACATCGATGATAATTATTGAACGTCCTGACTTATCTCAAACTCGGTATACACAACTTAAATAGAGTAAGAGATGATTAGTGGTAGCCACTGAATCATCTTTCATTTACGAATGGCAGATAACCACAGAAAACTAAAACAATAGTATGTCGTTGTTGTCAAACACACAGAGGATTCTATATAGTCTCATTGATGTCAAACCCACAGAGGATTCAGTCTTGTCTCATTTCTATCAAACCCATGGAAGATTCAGTCCAGTCTTGTTGCTGTCGAACTCACGGAAGATTCCAGTCCAGTCTCGTTGTTGTCGAACCCATAGAGGATTTAGTCCAGTCTCGAATCTATTGGACCCAAAGAGGATTTGAGTCCAGTCTCATTGATGTCGAACCCACAAAGGATTTCTTCCTAGTCAGATTGCTGTCGAAACCATGAAGGATTCAGTCCAGTCTCATTGTTGTCGAACCCACGGAGGATTCAGTCCAGTCTTGTTGCTGTTGAAACCAGCTCTAGGGTTCCCGCACACTACATGATCGAATCTGGGAGGGTCCGCTCCTTGAGCAGAGGGGTCGATAAATTAACTATCACAAAGTCCTGAGTTGCGGTTTCCCTATGTTATGTGTCATCATAAAGAAACCAACGCGATAGATGACGCATCGATCAGACGCCCGGTCTGAGAGTTATAAACTTTTCCATTCCAGGGGCCCGGTTGGATTTAAGGAACAATCCAACCTGGACACACACCAATCTCATATGAATCTCGTGTGGATTATCCCAAAAGGACTATCTCATCAAAAGTAATCCAACGTAGTTGATGACATATCAATCGGACATCCGGTCCTTATGTTATAAGTGTTTCCGCTCCGAGGGCCCGGTTGGTTTCGAGACCGAACCAACCCGGAGGATCCCAACATTCGCCCAAACCTTGAGTGTAATATACCAAAATGACTATCTCGATCCATGGAATCATACACAACTAAAGGTGCATCGATCGGTGGTCTGTAGCTCATGTTATGGGAGAAATAGTAAAATGGGTCTAAAGAGGGTGGTTTGGGTCCGGTCCGATCCAGCCCAACCCGCCATGGGTCAACCCAAACAGTGTTGACCCGACCTGGGTCTGGTACCGACCTAGTCGGGTGAGGACCGACCCTGCGGGGCATGGCCCGGACCGGATGGCGCGCCCCGACTTAGCTGTGCGCAGCCCGACCAGCTGGCAGAGCGAAACAAGGGGCACGACCCATTGTGTTTCAGAAACCGGCCAAAGTCGGCCGGTCTCTTCCAGCACAAGGGGCCCACCTGGGTGGGCCGCTGTTCCCCCAGTGCGGCACTAGGAGGGCGCCGTGGGGTCATCCCTACCCGGCCGGCTTCCTGCCAGCCGGTTAGTCCCCCAAAGAGTCCCACATTGCGCGGGCCGCTGTCCTCTGCAGCCCAACGCCACAAGGCGCCGTGGTCCTCTTGTCCGGCCAGCTACGGTCGGCCGGTTCTTTTTCGGCTAAGAAGCCCACATGCGGGCCATGATCTATGCCTCAATCCGCGGAATCCAGTTTCACGGTCCTCTATCGGGCTTGTGCATGGCCGCTGTTGCTTCCATCCCCCCGGTCGTCACTCCCTCTTCCATCTCCGCCTCCAACACGAAAATAAACAAGGATAAATGGAGGGTCGTCGAGTCGTGTTCCTTCGGACCGTGCCCCCCGTGTTAGGAGGTAAAAAATGGCCATAGATAATCACTTTCTATCTACAAGAAAATAGGTATAATTTATTCAGATTAAATTATACAAACCCCAACATCGTAATTGAATTTTCACGTCGACGAGCCGCAGACAATGAGTGTTGTTGTAGTCGGGCGTCGCGGAAGATAGCGTCGTGGAGAACTGTTGCATTCCTCCAACTATGGAGGAATAGTTGTTTTCGTGACGCGTAAAGAGAATCCGAAGATGATGTAGTTTCCCAGACGTTGAGGTGCATCTGAGGTGGAAGCGTCGTTGGAAGAAGTCTTTCGTGTTCTTCGTCAGGGAAGTTCTTCGTTGAAGTATGATGTTCCTCGTCGAGAGAGAAACACCTTTCTTTTAATTCCCCAGAGTTTTCCCCACCGAAATATTTTCCAACCAATATTATAATAGATACCCAAATTTAATATAAATTCCATGCAATTCAAATTGATTCAAAAGAGGTTCCAAATAATTAATGAAGTTATTAATTAGATGGGTTGGCATAATAAACATGTGGGAGCTGGAGAGACTACATCATTTTAAATGAGAGGTGATGTCAAATTAAATAATGGGGAGTTAAAGGGTAGTTTATGAGGGTTGAGGGGAGGTGAAAGGGTTTGGGTTTGTGTGGGCCCCACCACTCTAAATCCTTTCATTGGAGGTTATGTGGGGTGTGATCCCCACCCCTAACTTCCCCTTGGAGGAAATTACGACCTTTTAAAATAAAATTGTGTATCACCACAATTTTATTTAATTTAATATAAATCCCTAAATTAGAACGTTCAACTCGCAAAAAACGCAACTGCGGTAAAGACCCTCTTAAGTGAATACTGGCACTGCGAGTCCATCGGTGACCTCATATTTCAATTCTGAGAACTGGTTCAAAAGATATAAAAACTCACATGTATGTTTACTGAACGTACCCGAACAAATTGTCAGAAATTGATTTCGGGCACACCGGGACTCGAAATCAAGCGCCTTCAGAAACTACAGACTCGTAAAATTCTAAAGAATTATGAAAAAAATGCCCTGAAATTTCCGGGTCTTTACCAAAAAAATTTAAATTATGATATGATTTAATGGGTATGCCATCATAAACATGAATCACTTTTCGTGTATATGTGTCCCCATGATATCTCATATGATATAGACTAAATTTCGTAGAAAAAATAATAATAAATGAGAATTTACAAAAAAAATTATATTTAGTACCTTAATAAATACTTAATCCGTGATATCTCATGAATTAACTTTGGAATATGATAAAATTAGAATCCAAAAATTATTTTTCAATAATATGTAGATGCTTCAGATAAAAATCATGTGATACCCTCTAATCATCTATAGATTTTTATTAAGTGTCATACGATTAAATAACGTTGGAAAAATATAAATAATAATGGAATTTGGGAAAACATTAAACTCTAATACCTAGTATAAGATGTTCAAACACCTCATTGAGATCCATTGACCGCACTATACATAGTTTAATGGATGTGGTATGGTAATAATTGAACAATTCATCATCATATTGTTCTACAATACCCTCCATATTTTTTGGATCTTTTAATGTATTGTATATGCCTTCATTGA
Organism: Viscum album; assembly: GCA_963277665.1. Classification (NCBI taxonomy): domain Eukaryota; kingdom Viridiplantae; phylum Streptophyta; class Magnoliopsida; order Santalales; family Viscaceae; genus Viscum; species Viscum album. The sequence goes on along the minus strand of OY728147.1, from coordinate 557,178,300 downwards.
CATTTGAACTATTATCTATACTATCAATCCCCCTTTTATATACATCATTACCGTATGCAGTACTTGAATAATCATTATATTTTCTTCATATCTTTCTTATCACAACATTCTTACATATATTCTTCACCACTTATTTACATGAACGATTAATGTTGTAATCACAAGATCATTTTATAATAAAATTCATAATAATATTTATATCTTCATGAGCAGGCATCAATTGATAAATTTTCGCCGAATTAGTTTGTTATAAAATAATAAATTCCCAGCCCCAAAAATACTATACTCTCTTTTGATAGGAAAATCCATTTCAAAAGAAATAAAATCATGAAGTCAAATTACATCCATGATAGGATTAGGGAAAAAGTTATTATTGTATCATAACATACATTCCATTCATATTATTAAGTGAATACAGTTGTAGTATAGGATCTAATTGTAACTCCAATGAAATAAATTCACAGTCAATATAATTAAATAAATACCTCAAACACAATGAAATGACAAATATGAAATTTAAAATAGTAAATTCAAAATGGAATCATAATAATCATTTAGGAGAGTAAAAATTCATAATTTTGAGATGTTGATAATAAAATATCAAAATGGATCACAATGAATCCATAAATTATTTAAAAGTAAAACATTATTAGATTATCCTAAAAAGTAATATTCACATAAAGTTTTAATAAATGTGTTTTTTCCCAACAATAATAAACAATAATTTTAAAATTTTCATTTATTATAGAACTATTCAATATAATGAACTTATTGTTAATTATGGAAAGAGAAAAAAATCACTCATGGCATGAATTTAGAGAAAATATCAGTAAGTAATGAAATAGGTATACAACATGACTCCCCATAATATTAGTATTTAAAAAGTAAATTCTTCATGACCATTTCTGTAGTGAATTCATAAAAAACTATGACCCCCCCTCTAAAATCTGAGAATTGAAAATTCAATGACATATATATTCAGTGATTTTTGTCTACTCATCATCACTATCGTGTTTGTATTTGTCTACAATAGTTGTTTCTACAATGTAACCATGCCCAAACACATGTCTCCAATCATCTATAAACTCTCTAGTGATGAATTTACTAATATAAACCCAATAAATTAATAAATTTTTACTAATCAGTACGGAAAATCACAAGAAATCATCATCATTATAGAACTGATGTTCCCATGGTGATTAAAAATACTATAAATCACATCTAAAAATTACATTCAATATTTTACAAAAAATTAAATTTATATATAAAATATCCATCAAACACTTTCATATTTATTTGTAAGAATCTATTTGAGCAATGATAATGATTTAATGGGATGTAAAATATTTTGAAAATTTGGATGGTCATATTACGTGGGTCTAGGAAACAACAGTCTCTCAAGATAACATAAAATAACAACGTTATATTTTTATATTTATAGTTATTATTTGGACATTAAGAGCATTATATTAAGATATATAATTCTAGGATTCATAATATATTATATCGATAAATTTATAATAGTTTGTTTCATTTTGAAATTGCTTTTTTAAATTATCTAAAAATATAAATTTTATTATTTAATCATAAAAATTAATTTAATTTATTATGGATTATCTAAAAATAATTTTAATTAAATAACATAAATCAATAATTGTATTAATTTTTTAGTTATTATTATATATTATTTTCATATTTTAATGAAAGATTTTATTTTTAAATAGATAATGAAAATATTTCTCAAACAAATTTATATGGATTTCTAGATATATTGTATTTAGAAATATTAAAAATATTTTTGTGATATGATAATATAAAAAAATTATTAATTTCATAATATATCATAAAGAAAATTTTTATGAATTAAAAAAAATGTGATTTTCAAATAATTATAAGGGAAAAAATAAATATTTTCGTCATTTTACGATAGATATATCAAATCCCTCCCCAATTTTTTTTCTATTATATCCAAATTTAACATTAAATACTAACATTACCGAAACATGAAATTTTTATGTATTTTTTTTATAAAAAATTATATAAGTAGACTAAAATTTTAAAGTATTTTTAAAAAAAAATCCTATATCAAAAACTAAATCAAGTGAGGTCTAAAACATACTATTCATTATTATTTTTATAATTGAATATGTGAAAATAATTAATTTCTCATATTTCTTATTATATCTTCTATGGAAATTATTGTTAACTTATTATGATTTTATTTTTTAATAGTCATTTTTAGAATATCAGAACATAATTTATTTATTATGTTTAAATATAAAAATTAAATATTACAGACCATTTTTTTTGGTTCGTAAAAAAAATTCTAATATCAAATATGTTAAAAAAATATACACCCAAATGGGTGAATAAAAATCATACAATTTTTTTTAATCTATTAATATTTTCTTGATCTTCATTAATACAACATCTATTTCAAAGAATTTTTAGAATGTATTTTAAATTTTTTTAATGATTATCTTTATAATTAAATTTGAATAAGTATTTAAATTATTAATCTTTTACATTAATTTTTTTGAATTAAATTAATTATAAAATATAATTGAAAAATGTATTTTTTATATTAGATTAGTTCATAACACTCGTTCGAAGATATTCAATATCAAAATTACTAATAACGTTTTCGAATTTGTAAATGATAATTTATTATTAGTAATAAAAATAATTATTAATACAAGTTTAATAATATAATATGTAGAAAATAAAGTCAATAATAATAATATCAATCAAAAATTTAATCAATATATAATAATGAATAATTAATATATAAATAACAAATAACACATTTATAATATGATCATAGGAGGACACAACATAATAAAAACATGCATAACTATGGTTCAGGTAGGACATACCACACGCTCCACACAACAGATTCATCCCATCACATTTTATCAGTGATTTTCATTAATTTATCATCATTTTTACACAATATCCAGTCTTGCTTGTTCCTATGTACAATCCCTTGACCTCCATCCTTGCTCCCTGAATTCATTCACCATTACACTATCAATTTTTTATTAAAAATTTATGAAATATATATATATATATATACAAAATTATTTTTATTTATAAATGTATTTATATAATTATATTGGTCTATATTATTTTCTTAATATCAATTTTCATGTATATATTATTATTTAGATATAAATTTAATACATAATAAAATATATACTTATATGATAATAAATTAACATATATATATATACATATTAACTTATAACTATAAAAGTAGATATATGTTTTATAATTTATTTACATGTTATTATTTTAATTACGTTTATATACTATATTTAATGATGATGAAATATTTATAAAAAATCTAAAAATATATGATATTTTTTTATAATATTTACACACATATACACTTACATTCACAAACATATTTAAACACACAACTACACATATTTATGATTCTATCATACAAACACGAATATTTAGAGATATCTATTTGTTTATGTATATTATAACATATGCATAAATATATATTTTCTTTTTGAAGCACAAATATTTATATTTAAATATTTCATGGGTTTCTATATAAATAAATATATATATATATATATATATATTTATGGTATTATATATGGTAAGTAATGTTGATACTTTTTTTTATTAAATAAAATGACAATGTATATTTACTTTCATATGATTTACAAGTTTACAATGTCATTTTTATGAAAATATTCTTAAATATTTATTTTTTCAGTGGATTTATTATATATATATATAATAATAAATAAAACACTGATCTAAAAAATGATAAAATTTAAAAACAATAATATCGACATGATTGTATTCAATGATGATAAATATAGTCTCATCAAAATAATAGACAAGTTGATCAACTAAAATTATTTATAAATTTCATCCAATGTTAAAAAATTCATAGAACTCTGAAGAAAAGTATTATTGTGGTCTATAGAGCCTCTTGGACCTTTAACAAACATTGATTGAGGTATTACCAATTATCATGTTGTATATATTATCACCAGATTCAGTTTGATTTGTGGTAGAGGAAGAACAGACAGCCAATGATATTTTTATGTTATTTTGATAATCAATTCATGTTTCAATCTTATCATGAGTTATTTATTAAATTTTTGATATTTGGAAAATTAAATATTAATTGAAAAGCATTAAATAATTATTAGAAATATTTTCATAAATATCAATTTCTAATTACTATGTAATCCATTTTCATTAAAAAAAATTTATATTAAGTGTAAAAGTATATATAACACTATCTAAATGATATTTTTTTATTTATATTTGTTTTATAGCAAAATGAAAATATTTATATATTAATATATGATTTTTAATTATATATTTTTATCAAATATTACTTTTTAGTGATAAAATATCAAAGATAAAGGCCCCCTTATATAAAGGTTAAAAAAAGTTCTAACATTGTTAGATTTTATGAGTTACAGAAAAATAAAAATTACAAATAAATGATTTGATATGTTTTTCAGCGAAAATAAAGGCTTCCACATAATCATCAATGTTTTCATACACTGATAATTTGTAACACTAAATATATCGAAATCTATAGTAATTTGACTTCAATAACAACCAGTTTTAATATTCTCGAACGTCCCATTAACCTCCAACCCATCTTAGCAATATGATTGAAAACATTTATCTGGGACTGTATTTCTACCTATATATACAATACTTTTCTCTCCAATTGTTGAAAATCTCATTAATAGAGTAATCGATATTTGAACTCTATTTTGATGAATTATTATGATAGGTATATTCTTCTATATAAATCCTTCATCTGACCAATAATATAATTAATATAATTAATTTGTACGAAAATAATTAATAAAATACTTTTAATATTGACAATTAATTAATGAAATTAATAAAAAATCTCACTATTTGTAAAGTGAGTTGTATAATCTTGTTGTATCCCCCGCTCCCCATTATAACTATTACATACATGAGTATTATCACACATTAATAATATTCATATTATGTCATAGTAAAATTAAATTAAATTTCATTGCATGGGAAATAGGGGCCCAACCGACTGTGTGGCGTGTCAAATTAGCTCATAATCTACACTCCATATTTGGTCATTTTCACATGTGGGTGGTACTCATCAACTAGATTCCACATCTACAAGTTACTAAATTTAATCAATAATGGAAGTTAGAATCTTCCAATACTATATAGGTAGTTACTGTAACACTTGGAAATTTTCTAATATATTTATTTTCAATACAATTTAATTTATTTTCATTACATGAAATACAAACGACCCTCTGTCTAAATGAATTGTAATATAGTATACTATTATACCTTAACCATTGAATTTGTAGGTATGAATATTATGTACAAAATTTAAAAAATTCACTTCATTACACATGTATAAAATTAATTCATATATTATCAATTGATTATAAAAAATGAAATGTTTTGTAACTAGTATTTATAAAAACCCTTTTTTCAATCAATATTTTATCTTTTATAAGTAAAACTAATAATTTTTAGGTAGGCTGTTAAGGATTTGGAGGCAGGGGTGAGGGGATGGCTTCATTGTAAATCCATAGAGAATATATGATTAATATAATTGTATTCCATTAGTTCTGTTCTGTGGTGGTGGATAAAAATAAAGAATAATATATTCAATAAAATTATTAAACCTTGTTATAAAATTTTTATAGGCATGAGATATGAATTGATATAGTGTAATTCTGAAAAACATATATTATTTATTCTTATTTTGAAATTAATATTTTTACTTACATAATTTTAATCAAGAAAAGGGGATATGGAATTAGAGTCAGTAGAATAAAATTGGTAAAATAGGGCCCTTTAATTTTTACTCAATATGAATAATTACCATAGAGAATATTTTTCACCTTGAAAAAGTTTAACTGACTCAAATATGTTAATTTTTTGGATAATACATTATGATTTATACTAAACATTCCATTATTATATTTTTATGAGAGGAGTTTTACCATGTTAACCGATTTAATGAATATATTTTCACTTGGTGTAAAATTTATTTGAATAAGAAATTTATATTAATTTATGAACTGAATAATTACAAAATGTCTCTATCTTGAAATTATAATCTCTAAAAATAATATATATATATATATATAAGGATGATATGTTTCATTATAAAAAATTATATTAAATATAATTTCTTTTATTATATAACATTATTTATATTTTTAGTGATTTTATTATTCCCTTTAATAGTTCTGGAATGCATGAAGACCATATTATTAGTTAAAAGAAATATAAAATAACTAATATTAAAAATATTATTAATAATTAAATTCAAGTGATTTATTTTCTTCGATTATTTTTTATATACATAATAAATATTACTAATATTTTCTACTATTATATTATGACAAATTCATTTTCTTGGTGTCTTTAATGTCAAATTAAATGAAAATTAGAAAATAGGAATTACTTCTATTATATAATAAATAATATTTTTTGAAATGATTCAAAATTAAAAAAATAGTATCTTCAACCATGTAAATGAAATATTTTAAAAAAATCAAACATATTCCATTTGTCATTAATTTCTCCATTAATGGTGTCAACCATAACCATTTTCGATGGAAATTAATTTTTCATCAGTTAAAGGTAAAATGATTAATGAATGGGTTAATGAAAAATATGTGCTTGAAATTGAAACCAAAACCTACTTAAATGAAACTAAATGGGTTTTTTATTAACAATATCAGATTTTTATTTTAATTCATGTATATCTTCATTCAATTGACATGATAATGAAAATATTACATTTTTAACTTTTATGAAATTCCAATTCTGTCATCTATCTCTATCCCTTAGAAAATGATGCCCATCCATTCTCCAATATACAAAAAATTTATCCTTCAATATTGAACATACATCTGAAAATACTATTCTAAAATGTCATATTGACGTTATTGGTGAGATTTTTCACCAAAATACCAACACCTGGGTCTTTGAGTGTAGTTTCAAAGATGATCGTTTAATGAAGTGGTAATTGTCCTAACTGGTCACTTTCATTTTTTACTTCTTCTTTCACCTCATCTGAATATGTGTTATTTATTATTAATGAATACCATCAGAAAATTCAATATAATGAAATAATTATATTTTTTAAAACCACTATTATCCAATTACTTTCCCCTCAAATGTGACAATAAATTATCCGTCATGTGCATATAAGACCTAAAAACTCCACATAGATATATAATTCATTTTTCATCCTCATATTTCATGGATGGGTAATATGATTACAAGAATATATATATATATATATATGATATTTATGACTTTAATAATATTCTATCATGATAATACAATATGTAATTATTACCTTACAATCCTTTTGAAAATTATATAGTCGTCATGGCATGCATGTGGACTACCGCCATAACAAAGCGATATGAATATATTTCTATTTCTTCATCACATTCATGGTAATAAAGATTTATTATATGACTATTTGTGATATATATGATATTATATGTATTATGTAAAAGTGATTTATTTTTTTCCATTATTCCATAACAATTATTTAAAATGAAAACATTGTTCATGAGTATGTACGGCTTATCACCACCAAGAATGGTGTAATTCAATTTTATATATAAATATTTAAATATATATATATTGAATATTTTAAATATTTAAATAATTAATAAAATTATGTATATTATTAAACCCTAATAAATGTAGAATTATAATAACTTTAAAACTAAAATTCTCTTGAAGAATGAAGGAGTAAAGACCATAATATGATTAATTTAATAAAGAATAATTAACAAATTTGTGTTGAAAAGTTAGAAGGTGATCATATGCAATATTTTAATTACTTAAATGACTCTCATATATAATGATAATAAATTTTAACTTATTATATAATATTTCAAGGTTATTTTTAATCATACAGAAATCCAGGCATTGATATTATCATACTATCTCATTTTTTTATATATTTTTTATAACAATGTATCTGATGATGAAATCTCACCATATACAACTCAGGAAACTCATTATTTGATATTTTACAATGTTAATTTCAAGATAATACATATTTTTAATTAATTTATTACTCTATATGTACTTAAGAGACCCAAATATGTATTTAATGTACAAATTTACTTTATTTATCTATTTTCTTCAAATACCCTTTTTCTAAATCCATTATTTCTAATATTTTTTTCATTATTTTTTTTAATATTATTCTATGATTTTTAAATTCCTTTCAAACAATTAAATCATTTTCATTAATTGGTTTAAAAATAACGTCTTATTATTTGTCGAACGCGGTTATATTTCATTAGTTAAAATATTTGAAAGGAATGATTTCATTTATGAATTTCCGTATGATACATTTTCCCACCATCATAAATATTAAATTATTTGAATATTAAAATAAAAATTTTTCTTTTTATTATAAAATATATTTTTCCCATAATATTTGAGAAATTATTTTATTTCAAATGTTTTATTGGAACGTAAAAATTGGTATTTTCCTCAACAAATGTTTGTAGTGATCATTTTGTTGAATTTCTCATAATTTATGTCATCCTAGGATGTAAATTATATTTTAGTAGGGCTATGATCGGATCATATGATCTTAATTTTTTCTCTCAATAGTTTAATTTTATTATGATTAATATTTTATGAAACCCATGTATTTTCCTTCGGTTATGAATTAATGAAATGATTATGATAAATGTTTTTATTTTCCACATGTTCTTCTATTATGAAATGTTTAAGAAACCATTTTTTTGGTTTAAATTATTATAAATGTTTTATGAGCATTTTTCAGGCTTATATATTATATTCATTTTATGATAGGTGGGAAAAAATTATATAACCCACAAATGCATTGGGAAGATATAGATATCTGTTGAGATAAAACAGATAGGATGTGGTAGTGAACCAATTATATTAAGGTGTTATCTTGTTTACAAATGTTGTGGTAATTAACAATGATTACTATGATGGGTTGAGGTGTGATCCCAATCCAAGATGATAGACTTGGAAATAAATCGTGACTAAAAATATATTATGTTCTTTTTTAATTTTAATGTCACACATCTATTTTTTAATCCTATGTTATGATATGATGTCATATGTTTTTAGATTTTGTTATGATTCATTTCATATTAATTTGAAATATTTATTCTATAAATCAAGATTATGATGTATGATGCGCAGGGTATGGTTTCCAAATAGTATTCAAAAATACTCATACTAATATACTCATGTTATGTTTAAGTGATCATTTATATATAATGTTTTTGTACCCTTTCTATGCATTTAAGATCCCAATTTATTATGATTCCATTACAAAGGTTACAATGCATGGTATTATGTTTTATATAACTATTATATGTTATATTAATGACTAAGATTGTGTAATATGGTGTATATATCATAAGAAAAAATAGATTATGTTTCCTTTCATCCAATAATATTAAACATATATTATTGTATCATGGATAATTATGTTATTTAATAAATATTCATCATTTAATATATAATATCATTATTTGAAAATTATGATTTTCTATTGTTAATATCATAGAAATTTTTAGTTACCTTTTAAAGCTAACGTGATTAGTCATTAATGAGATCCCTTATGATCATTCAATATAAAATTGATCAAACTTTGTCATGTTAACCAAATTTTGTTTTATTCCGAGAAAAAAACACATCTTTGAATACTACATGTGGATATAGTTTTCTAAAAAATTAATCTAGGGGAAACAATCCTAGGAATTTTTAGTCGATTATATCTCTCCATCCTTATGGTGAATAGTGAGTACACTCTTACTATTCACATGTATTGACCCTCTATATGGATTTCATGGAAAAAATTCACATTTTTATCACGAATAATTCAATAAGATATAAATAGTTATGACCATGAATGACCTTGGGTGGTTGAGTGTCTGATTTTCTATTGATGTGGTGGTATTGATGGTGCAAATGAGTTGATTGATTTTGATGAATAGAATTTTCAACTAGGGTGTGATGGCTGGAAGAATACCAGTGGATCAAGGTGAATAGAGGTGTTTCTAGGACTAAGGCATTGCTTCTCACACCAAGAAGTGTTTTTTATTATTTAATTTTAAATGAGAGTTCTTGTTTTCCAATAAGTATTTATTGTTTTAGTAATTGTATGTTGGTTGTTGTTTATCTAGATATTGGTATTATGGGTCCCACAACCAATTATGATGGGTTATTTTAAAAATAAAATAAATATTATAGGAACATAATTGATAAAATATTAAGGAATCATTTTAATAAAGAGTAAAATGAAAAATATAATGATTAGCCTCTTGATAAAACTAATGTTATGGAAGATATAATGAGAATTATTTTTACTGTTATTATAAAAATATATCATGCTATGAATCTAGATGATATTTAAAATTTGAAATGGAGTGAATAATTTTCCATTTAATCATTCACGATGAAAAATTTCATTCTGTTAGTGGGTCTTTTGAATCACTAATTTATGGGAAATGGATCAACACCACTAGAATGATATTTTTCCTTATCCATTTTTTAGAGAATCAAAATTTAATTTTGGATATCTATTTTTTGGATGGTGAATCAAATAAATTCTGTAATATTTTCACAAATATGTGACATTAAGAAGAAATTTACTCCACAAAGTGGGATGAATTAAAGAGATTTAATCTCAATAATTACGTTCCTTGTGTTATTTATATAAACATTTAGAATATATTACATGAGTAACTGTATAATTATGATTAAGCAATTAGTACCTATAATTATTGTTTTATAAGACATATGATGTAAGCTAATGTAATTCTCATCCAACCTGAATGTAAGTTCGATTGACTCTTCAGTGGAATAAAACCTTTTCTACAAATGTAATTAATTATGTTAGAAATAATTTTCAATGATGAAATTATTTTACATAATGTTATGGTGGAAATTGATATTGGATTTCTCCCACAGTCCCAAGATTATGATAAGAAAATAATTTTTTAATTTAATGGATACTCTAAAAACCATTTACATAATAAGATAGATATTCTGTTATAATCCTTGTGTGGAAGGAACTATAGAGGAAATTGTATTAAGAGAACTGGTAAATGATTTAACTATGGAAATGATGGTCATACTGATATAAGATGTCAATGGGATGGGATGGGATTATTCTAGATAATGATGTGAATAGAGAGAAAGATCTATAGAATAATCTTCCCATTCCCTAGAGTTTGCAATGCATGGAGTGTAGTAATTATGAAAACCAGTTCTCTAATCATAATGTTAATGAATATGATCAACATCAACAACTTCTAAATACCATATAAAAATTGAAATTTCATGTTATCACATTTTCTTATAATTTGTATAATACTGAACTGTTTAATTCTAGAAGTACAATCAAGACTATAATTAGAAATATCTTATTTAATTATGTATATACACACACATTTATATCCAATGAATCTTATCAGTATATTATACTATATCCTAAATAATTATCTATTTAAATATCATTGAAAATTCCAAATAGTGTACTGTTCACATCTAAATCCTAGGATTGTTACCTTGTTGTTGTCTATTACAGTGTGGTCCTTGAAATTATTTGTATTCACCCTCTACTTGATTCTATTGTTATCGTCGGCAAGTTTTTAATTTTTCTTCATAAATAACAAACCAATTTCTAAACAGTATAAGTCATACTTGTTATTTTGATCCAATATATGATAATCCATATGTGTGGTGTTAAATTTTACTTTCATTGTCAATTCACAAAAGTATTAGGGATCTTAGTTCTTTATCAAAATGTGTTTTAATCAGTGATGGTTGACAAAAAACTCACCATCGAGGATATTACTATTGATTGATGGTTTTTGATGTATGTTTAGAATAATTTCATTGTCCTTCACATAATTATGAAATTCAGTTCTCAATTGAACTCATTCATTGTGTTACAACAATATCAAATACTATATATATAATAATTCCAATTGTGTTGCATTAGTTGAATAAAAAAATATTGGAGACCCTTGAAATGTGATCTATTTAGCCAATATAATATCCATGGGGTGAAAAAACAAATTATGATAATTTTTGTATAAATGAAACACATAATTTAACATAAAAACACAACATGATCACAATTATTAATAATTATTATCTACCCCATATCAATGACATTATTTTTGGACTATATGAAGATCAATACATTTCCAGGGTTGGCCTTTATTATAAATATCATCAATTGATAAAACAGATGGAGGATATACCAAATATAATATTCCATAAAATGTATGGACACCATGAACATATAGTTATTCCATTTGCCCATAATAGTTCTCCATTCATCATCAATAATATAATTAATAGTGTCTTTAGAGATTATTTTGATTGGTTTATGGTAGTATTTATTTATGATTTTCTTATATATTCAACGATCAAGGATGACAGTTAAGATAACTTGGGAATTGTAATTTATACAGTAAAAACTGATATTATTTATGGAATATTTACAATTTCTGAATGTTTTTCAAAAAATTATTCATTTATCGGTGGTATATTCTCATGTGAGGGTATATCAGTGAATCCTTCAATGAGTGAAGTAGTTTCATATTGAACTATAATGAATAAATTTATATAGATCCATGTTTTTCTTTATTTTGTGGGATATTTTTGATTTATTGTATATATTTATATCATAATTGTATAGTCTAGTCACCAACTTAATTTATATGGGATCTAAGTTCCTCTGGAATGATGAATGTGAGGAATATTTGATGGAACTGAAGAGATGGTTAGTAAAGAAACATATTCTTACATTTTCCTAAATGGGAGAAGGGTTTTTAAATTTATAATTGCATCAATTAATATATTTTGATGTGTTATCCTAGAGAATAATATGGTGTTTACATTTTCGTAATTAAAATTAACGGTTCCTGAGAAAAATCTCTCAACTCATTGTAAGAATTTAGATCTCATAAATATATCGAAAAATATATAGAAGAATTATATTTATGTGCAATATTTTGATATATAATTTTATCCAAAAATATTAATGTATATACAATCACAAATAGTTTTGAATATTCCCCAGATAGTATAGTTGGAGTCAAATAATTAATATAGATGATCAATACCATACTTTGAAGGTAATGCTAATAAGGTGGTCAATGATTTGAGTTGAAAGTCTCATGAATTATTTTTAATGATGAGGAAAAAAATATCCAATATTTCAAGACATTTAAATAACGGGTATAGAAATCACTATGTAAAGGATATATCATATCTTTCTCATATGAGTTTTCAAACAACTATACATCTGAGAATTAAAGTCATGCCAAATAAATATGTGGACCATCAAAAGAATGCATAAAATGTGCATCAATATATCAATGATTAGGATAGAATAATACAGTGTCATAACCACTTATTTCATCCATTAATAACAAATTTTTTGGAGACCTATGATGATGATAATAGTTCATTAAACCATGGTCATCATAATAGTGTGAATATGTAATGGGCTATGAAAGATTATTTTATCTGGTAAAACAGTAATATATATGTACTAGATTATGTATCTAGGTTCATAGTAGGTTATAAATTTAATTGTTATGGATAGAAATCTAAGGGTATGTTACAACCATTACCCAGATAAGAATTTTAATGGGTAAACATCAGTATAGATTTTTTCATTAAACTCCAAAAAATGGTCATATTGTTGTATTGATTGTATTTTATAACCTTAAATTGACATACCACGTTATTTATATCATAAAATACTTTTACTATTGATCATATACCCCATTAATAAATTAATAAATTTGAATGGTTTCAGGGAATTCCACATTCTATTGTATTTATTCACGATTAGAGGATTACCTCAAACATTTTGAGATTTCTTCACTATAGAGTATATGAATAGTTAGGTTTCTATATTACATATCTTTCTTATAGAGTTTTTCATCACTAGGGGACCATTCAACCGATATAATGTTATTTTGAGATCATGTTCTATGGATCTCAATGGCGTTTGTGATCAAAACCTACCTCTATATGAATTTCTATAAAACATTTGATTTCACCTGGGCATCTAGATGGATCCTTTTGAATACCTTTGTGGAATATATTTTTGGAATCCAAAATTATGTGATGAAGTAATATAAATATTGGTATTGAGACCCGATCTAGTTGAATAAATGATATCGAATGTCATATCCATTCAACACAAAATCATGGTAGCTCAGGTTTGACAAAAAATTTATACATGTAATCATAAAAAATATCTATATTTTTAAATTCAATAGAAGGTTTTTACATTTATTTTTATATGGAATAATTTTATGTGATTTTTGTAAGAATAAAACGGGGATCTATTGTTATGTTATCCCCATCACGATTCTAGATTGTGTATAGAAAATTTCTTATTGATTGATGCTTCCATCTAACATCTATATAGTTCATGATGTATTTATTGAGTATCTATTAAGGATGTACTAACATGATATTTCTCATATAATAATCCTAGATATTATACCACCAGAGCATGATCTATAAAATTAAATACTATAGTTGATAAATCATATAACTCTCTGAGCACAGAAACCAGAGGTCAGTGAATTATTTTAATACATTGACACGATTACAAGGAATCAATGTCCTGAATGACCGATCAATTTAGCAGTATTCGATAATATATTACATACTAGAACATTACATTGATATTTATAACATAAAACACAACATATATATTCCTTTGATAACACCATTATTACCATATATAAATAAAGAATATAAATCATAAAACACTTCTTAGAATCCTAGGAAAATAAATAAAAAGATAGGGGTGAGCACTGATGCTCAGTACAGATAAACAATATAACAGACACTATCATAAATAAGAATAATCATTTAAGGAATGGTATAAAACTCAAACACAATCCATTTAAACATAACCATCAGCATAATATGGAAATATTGAAATAAATAATTCTATTTAAAATTTCACATGAATATTCTACTTGTTTAATAATCTCAGGCAATATCAATAACTAAACAAAAAATGAGGTAATTAATAATGTCGGACATCTGAAACATATCGTCAAGGACTCGACCAAGACATCTAAAAATTTATGGTTTTGGCATTGGAAAATCCATATTATTAAATAAATATTCATAGCCTAAGAAAACACTATATCGTGTTTTTCTCATGATACCTACTGATGCATTGAGGGGATAGAGTGGGCCGCAACCATTATTAGAATTTCCAATGCATTCATCTTATGAAATTCTTACACATAACATAAACATTCAAAATAAAACTAGTATATGAAATGTCAATACATTACCCATAAACCATGAAAGGAAAAAAATAGTACTTCCTTTTTCAAACATATAATAACTCATTCATTAAAACATGAAATATTGAATTATAATAAATCAACATAAATCAAGAATAAAATCCAATAAAGGATGTTGACATAGGAGAAAATAATTTGTATATCTATATTATAGAAATATAATTTTTTATTGAAATCATTGAAATGTCACATGATTTATAAAATATTTCATTTAAAATGTATTTTTTTATCACTTATTCCAATACCACTTTGAAACATTTGATATGAATTGAAATTTTAAAACAATCTTGTCCATATAAATAAATCCTTAAATTCATTCTGAAATCATTGTCATTAATTTAAAATATTTAGTAAAATTAATCATTAGAATTTGTAAAATGATGTACTAGTTGAAGAGTCCCTTCAATAAATTTCATAGAAGATTCCTTTTGAAATAATTTTTATGAAACGTCATCATGTTTAATACATATGATCTCGTAAATAATTAAACATAAACAGTGCCGAATAATAATGATATTGATGAATTAAACTTACCTAAAGCACAATACACTTCGTACATGTATGAAAATCATGTTTAATATTTTGATAAATATTATTAACATATATATGAATCATAATAATATTTTGGATATCATACATGATTCTTAAATGACTTTATATGACATGTTTATTTATAATTCTATGTTCATAAAAAAATTATGGTAATAATCATTTTGTTTATAATACATGTTTTGACTTGTTATTATTGATCATATTACTTATATCATGGTTTAATTACATCATTAATTTACAATATGATTTATCTATCACATATATTCATTATATAATTATATATAATGGAATACACAATTCATGTACATGGTAGTTCATACATATGCATGTACGTTGTATCCATTTTAATGTTGTTTTGAATTTCAGTAAGTGAATTAAAAATCTGTATATATATATATAAAGTATCCTTATTAGTTCTTATATTTAATAATTATTCATAATATATATATACATATATATATGTCATTAATTATCATTCTTGGATGGTGGACGTGGAAGATGAGTCTCATCGAATCTTGGAGATGGTAAAATGGACGTACGCACGAGCAACAATATCATTTCATTAATGGTTTAATAGTATGGAAGTTGATGGAATATATATATTACAGAATGAATAAAATGTCATATTTATTATTTATGTCATTTATATTCATCATTATACCAGTCGAAAAATGTATAAATGAAAACAATTTATACAATGATGTGGAGATGATAAGTCGTTCGTACGCACACATGGTGATATTGTTAGTCATAGAATATGTAAAAGGGAGAATACAGTTTTCCAAAAATCATTACAAAATCTCATAATATTTTATATACTAGAGTTACTATTTTATTTTGGTACAACCAATGGAATATAAATTAGAAATGTAAATATCGTTGAAACAAGGGATAAAATGATTCACTCTACATCGGGTGACTCTATTAGATTTTCACAAAATGAATCCTTAATATGGTTTTATGCCAAAATGGTTGGCTCTATTATTAATTGGGGAAATTTCAGAGGACATTCTATTAGGGGATGGACAAGAGATAGCATTTTGGATATGTGAATTGAAAATTAGGACACGTTCCGTTTTATATAAGTGGTAAGATACACTTCAGGAATGCCCTTTTATGTTTTATTTTCATTTTCATTAAATTAAACATGATTGATGGTCTTTATCACACCCATGTAGAATCATGATGTCCTAAAATTGACTTACGGATGCTACTGGTCAGAAATATATCATCTAATAAGTTTATAACATGTTTAAGCGTAGTTTTAATTATTATAATATTATTTTTTACTGCTATTTACATGATTTACCCTTAAAAATGGTAAATAAAATTAATTACTAAAGTTACAATTCCACATGTACAAAAATAAAAGCGACATATTTACACAATATAGATATTCTGAATGCAAATATAGAATGTATTTTTTGAAATTGAAAACAAAAAATTGGCCAAAATTATTTTCAATTTAGTTCACATTGTCAAAACAAGAAAGCGTGTTTTTAAAAAATTAAAACATTCAAAACATTAACAAGTGATTATTACCAATTTCTGGGTAAAATTACCTAAAATGAAAAAAATTGATTAAATGATATAAAATAATAAATAAAAATTCAAAACCAATGAAAAATATAATATAACTGTATAAATAATCTAAATGAAACCATGTTATTGAATTTAAATTCTGTATTTTTTACTATTAATTAAATTACAAATGTTATAAGTAAATCCTACAAAATTTATCCAAAATGAAATTTTATGTACCACTTATAAATAAGAATTTAATATCACTAATTTTTATTTATAAAAGTGTCATATATGGTATTCAAAAAGGGTTCTCCATTAAAAAGTTTAAAATAATTATTATTTTTAAATGTACTACTTTATCTAAAAAATTCAAATTGTTGTTATATAATTTATACGAAACCCAGAATATTAATGTTAAAATTATATGGTATATATATATTTTCCAAAATGTAGTTAATACTATTCATTACAACTTTTTTAAACTAGTAATTTTATAGATCATGGTGTGCTCGAACTCTCTCTTGTGTGTAGTGAATGATATTGAATTATTAAGAAGACAAATACAGTAGAAAATCCGCATGTTATATTATCCCCTCCATAAATAAATTTCATCCTCCAAATTTCATAAGTTTGGTTTGTTAACTAATATTTGATTATTCAAAATATCGATATTGAACCCCCACATCAGAAATATTGGTCGATAGAAATTCGACATTAGTATAGAGAAAGTAATGTAAGAAGGTTACCCGAAATAACATATACTATGATTAAAAGAAAGAAATATGGAATATGGAAGAAAAATCTAATAGTTGGCTTCTGATAAAATCTGATAAATAACATAAATAAGAAATGGTTAATATCCATAATGGTATAAATCTATGATGATCTTATGGTACATTTCAATTATCACTATCAAATGTAATTTGAAAATATTTTTTGGATTAACTAGAGTTCGAGAGTTAATTTAATTAATATATTTACAACATGTTGGAACATAATTACCTGATATATTGAGTTTTTCTTTTAACTAACTCTTACCAAAATATTGTCTTTATCATTATATGATAATAAAACAAAAAATATTCTATTTATATTAAATGTATAATGTTCCAAATATAAAATTACACCATTTAAATAAGGATAACTATGTCATTCTAACCAGGGATTTAATATAGGCCACTGGTAAGAGATAAAGCATTGTCGTACTTCAGTTTTGGGTTCGATACTCACAACCTTGTCCGATGCGGAGGGTTGTCACCCAACCATATGGTTGACCTTTTTCTAAATCTATATAATATTAAAATTCTAAATTTATACTACGAATTTTATTAAACGTACAAAATATTATTCAATGTAAAACATAATCCAATTTTACAGTTTTCCAAAATACTTCTATTTAAATACTATCTAAACAGTATCTAAATATCAATAGCCAATTGTAACATCAAATAGACCAAACAACGTAATGTCGCTCTTATTTTCACAGACTGAATATACGATTAACTTTATCATATGAAATCCATAATGAAATAAAGTACTATTGTACAATCCATATATATATATATCAAATTCATTATATAAACATAATATATTTCTTAATTCCAAAAATGACAAATTCACTTATTATTTAACTTTAACCATTGTAAAAAACATAAGATTTAATGTGATCTATTTTATTCTTTTCACATAAAACTCATAACAAATTTGGAAAATAATTTTTAGAATTCCACATATCAATAAAATCTATGATTTTTAACTCAAATTTCATTCCTCTAAAATCACTATAGTAGTTACATTTTTCTCAAAATTAGTAAGCAACCCCTATTCCATTCAGGCTAGTAACAGGTTGTTTCGCCCCATAATTAGTACATTAAAGGAAATAATTCTTTCCCTTTATCTCTTTATCTATATTTTCTCTGATTTTATCTTCTACTCTTTCTTTACGTTAATTTCATAAGACGTAGAGAATTCCTTTTCTATTTTGATAGCACATGAGGCTATATATTCTTATGATGAGACATAATGTGAGACAAGTTCCCATCCGAGGAATGGTTTTAACCAATATATTAATCTACCAATATAACTGATTAGATTACCTTTTTTGTATATAGAATGCATCACTAACATCGTGATGTTATCCTCATACTATAAAACATTCTCATCAACCTTTTTCATCACAATCAGTAATTTTATTTCAATAAAATAACATTGTTAATGGAGAAATTATTTCTCTATGAAATGTTATTTAAACTCTGTCTATTGAGACTTTTCTACTTATATCATCATTCTTTGTGTTTTTAATTAATGACAATCAGTGATGAACATCTATTGAGAGATGATAAAGTTCCATAATGACATTTTACCTTTCTTTACACCCCAAAGAATAAAAAAATTTATCTAATGAACATATATGTTTCTCATCTAAAAATTGGTCTGTAGTACCCTTGAGTGATATCAGTTCATGTTTCATTAATCGCCCTAACATTGATCACGTGTGTTTTGGTTGAGGGCGCTCCATATGGGTAAGTTGTTATTCATAACATGAGTCAGTTATCCCAGTATGGTTATAAGCTTTTCATCACTAGTTGAATCACCAGATCCCATATAATTATCTATCATAGGAAAAAAAATCCATATATGTATTATGTGCATTGATAATTTTTCCATTTCATACACTAGGCACCATTTCTAATCAATGGAATGCACAGTTTTATGTTATGAATCAACATGAAAAATTCAAGACTAGTAAAATATTTAACATAAATTGAATTTTTTTTCATATTTATTCCACAATCATAAATATTTTTTCATTGAGGAAATATTTACCCATACATCAGGCATAATGGTTTGTATAGAAAGTATTTATCTTCCTAAACATATACTTAGGAGTGTAAACCCATGTCTGTAGTAAAGCCCATTTTCCAATACGGATTTTCCCTGATTCAGTCTCGAAACACCTTGTTGGAGTATTCACCCATAGGTACAACTGTACTAGAACCATGTCGACTTGTAGTATCAATATTGGGATTTATTTCTTATGATTTTGACATAATATATACATTACCGAAATTTTATAGTGTTCTTCTGTACTTATCCTCAAATTCTATCTTAGGGTTATGATCTCTAATCAATGTTTTCTAAATAAATTTCCATTATTGTTTCTAAACTACCATTGATACCAACTGTAACGTCAGGACCCCTGAATCACTGATCAGTTCCATAATTTTAATACATTGGAATGATTACAAGGAATGAAGCCCGAAAGGACTGTGCAAATTTGTAGACTTGTAAAATAGACTAAATACATGAACATTACAAGACTATTTATAAAATATATTATAGAATAATTAATCCTCTTAAAATTCCATTATTCCCCAAGAATACCCATTCATATAAATCTTAAAACACTTATTAGTATCCTGGGAAAATAAAGCATATGAATGGGGTGAGCTTAGATTATCTGTATGGATTAACAATATTGAGGAACATATCATAAATAAGGAAAAATTTATAATGCATGGTATAAAACTGTAACACAAGGCTTTTAAACATAATATTATGCATAACATTTCAATAATAAATCAAATAATTCCATTAAAAATTTAACGTGGATACTCGAATGGATGAATAGTAACATAAAATATCAATAAAGAATCTCATAATGAGGTAATTCATAATACAAGTCCTCGGAAAAATACCCCTGAGGCCTCAGCCTTAACATCTAGAAATAAATTGTTATCTTCTGAAAATTTTATAAGCTATGTATTTTCAAAATAAATTTATTCTTTATGATTTGGGACATCAAAATTTAATTTGTGTGAATTTTTGGTATTTTTCTGACAATATTCATTTTTAATGAATAGTGAAAAATACTGCATTTTACATCAAAACTGCTTTTTAATATAATTTTTTTATATGACTAGATTATCTTTTGAATTGGTTTTAAAGTGAAATTAGAATATATTTTTACCATTTAATCCAATTTTGGTCATTGGAATCAATTTCACTTTGAAATTGGACTTAAACTGGTGTCAATCTTTTGATACTTATTGTTTCATAAAAACACGCTATTTGTCATGACAGCGGGAATTAATTATTAAATTAATTAATGTAACTTATATGATTTTAATTTTGTAAAAGAGACATCATTTTTGAATTCAGAATATCAAATATTTCTTAGGGTGATGTTTTGGTATTTTTATGAAAAACTTCAATTTTTGATGAATAGTGAAACCACTAAGTGGTAGTTAAAGAAACTGATTTTTCGTTTAAATGAATGTTTTCCACTTATATGATTTGATTTTAAAAAATCTGACATACATGGTTGTCATTATGATGTAAAATTTGGTTCAATGAGATTAAATTTTTTTTGTGAATAGTAACTTATTTAGTTTTTAATCACGATTAGAGGTAATTAGTGTAGTTTAAGGTACAAATAATGTTTTAATAATATGAGATGAGATTTACACATGCCCTACCCTCATTGGATGTGTCATGTCCGTCCAAGACAATCCATGGGTCGACTTGGGGTCTCCATGGAGCCACTTTGGTTGGGAAATGACATAAATAACTTTTTATATAATGTAAAAGTAAAAATGACACAAACATGAAATGTTTTACTAAAACAATTTTTACATGGGGATATATAAGTATGATTTTTGACTAAAAATATTCATTAGAAATATAAAAAGATTTCCTACATCATGATATTTTTTTTATAATTTTTAGACTTTAAATAAATTAAATTATTTATGACATCATGATGATGCAGCGATTACCTCATTAATAAAGGATTTAAATAAAATGAAATGATAATGTAAAATCTATGACCTACACATGTCCAAAACCTATTTTATGGATGTATTTAGAACCCATATCATCTTACCCTCGAATTATATCAATGTGGGACCTTTTGAATCTGATACACATTTTAAAATAAAGTAACAATTCTTTACTTTCCAAGAAAGCCACTCCTCTCCTCTTATAAAAGGCCCCCACCTCTACCTCCTTACCCACACTTCCAAAGCATTTGGCTCAGACAACCCCTTCCCATATTGTCCCTCCACATACCTCTATAACACCTTTAAGACTCACATTGGGCATAAGTCTTCCCAAGGAAGCCTTTGAGCTCAAACGAAAGGGAGTTACCCGATTTTAAGGTAATGTCTTCACCTGAGTCCTTTTGTTTTATTTTGCTTCTCCAACCACCTAAAATCTTTTTATTCATTTCTTTTTAAACAAAAACAGTATCTTCCATATACTATGATGTTGTTTTAAGAATTATTCAAGCTTCACTTACACACACCTACATCTAATGGTTAAAGAACATACTCTTTCCGTGGATGGCAAATTTGTGCCTCCTGAAACGATGATTGTTCAACATTTTTTTAACACCTTCAAAGGTGTCCATTAAGATGAAAATATATTTATATATGATATATAATATGTTTATGTTTTCATTAAGCTTATGTATTTTTCATTTTGGGCATACCTTTATGGTTTCCATTATGGGTAAACGCGATATCTTCATTTAAGGAAGTGCGGACTACCGCCCCCTCAATGTGATTTGATTCGTTAAATACCATATGTGGAACGTATAAAGGATGGAGTTATGATATTATATATGATATTACACTGGAAGTATAATATACCTTTATAACAATATGATTCTATTCTATAAAATACGAAATAGAAATGATTGTAGCGTTCATGCATATGTACGGCTTACCGTCTCCATGAACAGTGCATTTCATTTCCTACCTCTAAATGATTATGTAATATTATAAATGCATTTATATACTGAATATATATGATATATGTTATATATACATCATGAATATAATTCTGTATATAATGGATACATGAACAACTTGTAATTATAAAGGGTTTATTTTTGACTCAAGTACCAATGATCATTAAAACGACCATTATTAACATAAATAATTACATAGTGATCATGACATGGCAATAAGTGATATAATAGGAATAAGGAACTTGAAAAAGGATCTTAAACAAGTAGAAATTAACTCAAGTTTATTATTAAGGAGATTAAAGAACGACCGAGTCAAGTCAGACCCAAGATATGGGACTTCATCTCAATCTCCTTTCATTGAGGTATATTTTGTTTTATACACAACATTCTTTTATATGGTGTATAAACCCCTTTGAATTTTAGGTTTATTCAAAAGGAATATGTTTTATACGAATCATTTACTAAATGGAAAAATGGAATTTTTTTTTCGTACGTATACGGCGACAATGACTTCTCCACGGCCGTGACCATTATTTGAGTTTAGGCTTCCTCTAAAAGCCATAGATTTTTTCTTTAAAGAAAAATAAATACCATGTGTTACTTTTCTTTTCTTTTTGGTATCGAAAATTGTTTTCATAATTTTTTTTATATCAATGTGTTGTATTGATATCTTGTGATTGAAAGTTGGAAATGTTATGTTTCCTTTATTCATGTTTTATGTGATACGATTATGTTGAGGTTCTTGGGAATTATTATGATGACTGGTGGTTCCAGGATAAACTAAGGGCGGGTGAACCTGATATAGCTCTCCAATGCATTGGGTAACATGAAGGAGTGAAACGTTAAGGTTTCTTTGAAGGGATTTATGGAATATACTGTGGTGGGTATTCCAAAGGTAACCAAGAGGGTTACTCCCTACGTAAGAATGTTATGAATGCATAAAGTTACCTTTTATGTCTTATTATTTCTATTATTTATTCATGATTTGATGAGGTATGTTAATGTTCCTGTGTTTTATGGGTAAGTTATTATTTCATTCTTATGTATATATGAACTCATGTTTCCTTTCCATATTTTTATAACCCTTACTGAGATTTTTATGATCATCCCATGTTTTTTTTGAAATGTTTTTCACAGGTCAAGGGAAAGGTACATGATATGATGATAGTGACAAGGAAGTGTCAAGAAAGAATCCATTTTTTTAAATATGTTTCCGTTGATGGGATAAATGAATACTATCTTTATGTAACCCCTTTGTTTAAATGTGGAATGTAATGCATGTTTTATGATCTAATTCTATAAAACTCTAAACCTTAAAATATCCTCAATGTGTAATATTGTAATAACTCAAGATTAAGTAAGGTTTAAGGTTGATGCCTTATAGTTGGTATCAGATGTTGGTTTAGATAACTTTAGGAGTTAGAATTTCATTATATGATTATCCAAAAATATTTTTTTTTGAAATGATATAGCATTTGAAGATTACCATGATGCTTCATCTAAGACATGTTTGTTCAGAATGGTTTTCCGTAGAGGAAACAGGGAAGCAGTGCTAGGAAGGAATACAAAAGGAAATAAACTTCTGAATGAGCATCCTGAGATGGTCAGAATTGGAACTGAATGGTTTGTTGCAGTAATGGAGCAGTTGACTCAAATGATAAATGGTGGTGGTATCCATGAACGAGATCAGCCAGATCAACCACAGAGGAACATGTCAGTGGTGGAACATTTTATGAGGCAACATCCACCATCATTCAGAGGATCATCTGACCATGTTCTAGCTGAAGTGTGGATTAAATAACTGGAAAAGATTTCCGATGTCATGGGGTGTTCAAACAATCAAAAGGATAGTCTTGCTATTTACCGTTTGGAGGGTGAAGCATATCAGTGGTGGTCGATGGTTAAAAATATCAGGGACGCTGTTGAGATTGATGCTCTCAACTAGGATTAATTTAAATGTATGTTTATTGAGAAGTATTTTCCTAAGGCTGTTAGACTTAGGATGGAAAAACAATTCCTGGAATTGAGGCAAGAGGAAGACTCAGTGGCTACTTATGAAGAAAGTTTCACTCGATTGGAAAGGTATGCTCCAAATTTTATCCGAGACCTTGATAGTAAAATCAATCGTTTTTACTCAGGATTAAAGCCAAAATATCGAAGGGATTTAGCTTCTCGTGAGTTTAAAATTTATGAAAATCTTGTTCGATGTGCAGAGAAGGTGGAAATGGAGTTTTCCGATGATCAAGTGTTCTATAAAAACCAGCAGAAGAAGAGACCAAGGTGGAAGAAGAAAGTAAAGAATTCTTCAAAAAATTATAATGGTAGGAAAACTACGTTTTCAGTTTGTGATAAATGTGGTAAAAGGCATGCTGGGGAATGTCTTCTGAATTCTTGAAAGTGCTACTGATGTGGTAAGATGGGACATAAGGCTCGTGATTGCACTGAAAAAGATCAGGGTGATGGTAATTTCAAATTTTATTTAAAGTTAGTGAAATGTTTTAAGTGCAATGAGGTGGGTCACTATGCAAACGAGTGTCTGAAAAAGAGCTCGAGTGATGGGAAGCAGTTAGACTACAAGAAGAAAGTGTTGGTGAAATCCTTTTCAACTACTTCAGCAGATGTCGGGACATCAAATTCAGTTGTATCAGGTACTTTGTTTGTTTTTTCAGATTATGCCAGTGTGTTATTTGATTCGGGGTCTACACATTCTTTCATCTCTAAAAACATTTCTAGTAAAATGGGAATACCATCTCAAGAAATGACTCCTGATCTTTTGGTAAAAACACCTGGGGAAAATGTTGAAGAAAAAAGAATTTATAAGAATTTTTCTATCCTTATCTGTGGAAAGAACCTACTTGCAAACCTTATTGTTCTACTTCTAGTAGAGTTTGATGTTATCCTGGGTATGGATTGTCTCTCTATTTACCATGCTAAGATTGACTGTAGAGCTAAAGAAGTATCTTTTCAGAAAGACTTTTAGTTTGTGTACAAGAATGAACCCTTACTGTTGTTAACATATCAAGAGGCCGTGAAACTTGTAAAAGATGGAAATGAATGTTACCTTGCACACATCGTTGAAAATAAATGAACTGTTTAGATTAATGATGTGCCAGTGGTAAATGAGTATTCTGGTGTTTTCATGATGAGTTTCCTGGAATAATACCATATCGGGAAGTTGAGTTTACTATTGACTTAGTTCCTGATGCTAAGCCAATTTCAAAACCCCCTTATCGAATGGCTCAAATTGAACTTTTAGAGTTGAAGGAGCAATTACAAGACTTATTAGAGAAAGGTTTCATTCGACCTAGCACATCACCATGGGGTGCTCCTGTATTATTTATTAAAAAGAAAGATGGTTATATGAGACTTTGAATTGATTATAGAGCCTTGAAAAACATCACTGTTAAGAACAAATATCATTTTCCTCATATCGATGATTTGTTTGATCAGCTCCATAAAGCTCAGTATTTTTCAAAGATTGACCTGAGATCGGGGTACCATCAGTTGAAGGTAAAGGAAGCAGATGTTCCAAAGACCGCGTTCCGTACAAGAAATGGCCATTATGAATTTGTAGTAATTCCTTTTGGGCTAACCAATGCACCTGCTGTATTCATGGAATTAATGAATAGAATTTTCCATGAGTTCTTGGATAAGTTTGTTGTGGTTTTCATTGATGATATTTTTTTGTTTTCAAAAAGTAAAGAGGAGCATGAAAGACATTTAAGTGTTATAATAAAAACCTTGAAAGAAAAGAAATTGTATGGGAAATTCAGAAAGTGTGAGTTTTGGTTGCAACAAATTTCTTTCCTTGGTCATATTGTTTCAAAATATGGGATAATTTTTTATCCTAAAAAACAACGGTTGTTGAAGAATGGCCAAGACCCACAAATGTAACTGAGAATCATAGCTTCCTTGGTTTGGCATGCTATTACCGAAGATTTGTTAGAGATTTTTCACGATTATCTATTCCAATGACTAAGCTAACTCGGAAGGGTGTTATGATTATCAAGACAAAAGAATGTGATGATTGTTTTCAGGAATTGAAAAGAAAATTGGTGAATGCTCCAGTTTTGGCACTTCCTTCCAGGAATGGTGAGTTTGTTATATACAATGATGCTTCATTGAAAGGACATGGTTGTGTCCCAATGCAGAATGATTAGGTAATTTCATATGCTTCACGACAATTGAAAATTCATGAGGTAAACTACCCAACACATGATTTGGAATTAGCTGATGTTGTTTTCTCTTTAAAAAATTGGAGGCATCATTTGTATGGAGTAATGTGTAAAATATATACCAATCACAAAAGTTTAAATTATTTATTCACTCAGAATGAATTGAACATGATACATAGGAGATGGCTAGAATTAATCAAAGATTATTATTGTACAATTCATTACCATCCGGGAAAAGCAAATAAATTGGTTGATGCTTTGAGTCGAAAAAGTAATGCTTCATTAGCAATGTTGCATTTGGAACGTGATCCTTTGATTAAGGATTTGATGAACATTGGCATAGAAGTCGTTGGTACAGGAAGTTCTTCTGTTTTGTTTCTGGTATCAGTGAGATCATCTCTATCAGACAGAATCAAGCGAGGACAGAAGCAAGACAGTGAGTTGCAGAAAAAGGTAGAGCTTGTTTAGAAAGTTATGTTGCCTGAATTCAACATTGATAATGATTGTGTTTTGAGATTTGTGACGAGATTGTGTGTCCCTTGTGATTCAAAATTGAAGAGAGAGTTGTTATGTGAAGCTCATAGTTCTCCGTTTTCAGTTCATCCTGGCAGTACTAAGATGTACATAGATCTTTGGGAGTATTACTGATGGGATGGAATGAAAAGAGATATTACTGATTTTACTATGAAGTGTTTGACATGTCAACAGGTTAAAGAAGAGTGGCAGTAACTAAAATGGATGATTCAGCCTTTACCACTGCCAGAGTGGAAATGGGAGAATATATCCATGGGCTTTGTTGTGGGATTACCGAAAACATCTCGAGGTAATAATGCAATCTGGGTTATTGTTGATCATTTGACTAAATCTGCTCATTTCCTTGCTATACGAGATACTTTTTCCCTAGATCAACTTTCCCTTTTGTATCATAAAGAGATAGTCAGGTTACATGGAGTTCCCCTATCCATTGTATCTAACCATGATCCTAGGTTTACTTCTAACTTTTGGAAGGGACTTTAAAAGTCATTGGGTACTAAATTAAATTTTAGTACAGATTTTCATCCTTAATCAGATGGGTAGTCAGAACGAAAAATTCAGATTTTGGATGATATGCTACGTGCTTTTTCGATGGATTATCAGGGAAGTTGGGACCACCATCATTCATTGGTTGAGTTTTCTTATAATAACAGTTTTCATTCCAGTATACAGATGGTACCATTTGAGGCATTATATGGGAAGCGGTTTCGAACTCCAGTTTTCTAGGATGAAGTGGGTGAAAGGAAGTTGATGGGACCAGAATTGGTAGAAGAGATGGAAGAAAAAGTTCAGCTGATACAGAAACACAAGATAACAACTCAGAGCAGGCAGAAGGGTTATACGGACAATAGGTGGAAGGGTCTCTCTTTTGAGGTAGGTGATCATGTTTTTCTCAAGGTTTCTCCATGGAAAAGTGTGATGAGATTTGGTAAGAAATGAAAGCTTAGTCCAAGGTTAATTGGACCATATGAAATTATGGAGAGTGTTGGATCAATTGCATATCGGGTGGCTTTACCTCCGAGTTTATCTCAGGTACACAATGTTTTTCATGTTTCGATACTGAGAAAGTACATGCCAGATCCATCTCATGTTTTGAGTCTAGAGGTTGTTCAGCTGGAAGAGAACCTATCTTATGAGGAACAACCGGTCCAGATTCTTGACCACAGGGAGCAAGTTTTATGGAATAAGATGATTCATCAGGTAATGGTTTTGTGGAATAACCACATGATTGAAGAGGCAACATGGGAATCTGAAAATGCGATGAGGGATAAATACCCCAACTTATTCGATAAGTAAATAAATTGCAGGGATGCAATTTTCTAAAGGGGGGAAGGATGTAACATCCCAACTATGTAATGAATAATAAATATTTTTATATATGTGTATTAATGAATTAGATAGTGTTTTAGAGGCTTACAATTAAAATAAATCCAATCTTAAGCATGGAATACACTAATATTTTTAAAAGGTTATTTTACTGCCTTTTAATGATAAATCATTTTTAAATATATCTTTTGACAATTTTATAAGCTATGTTTGTCAAAATAAACTTATTCTTTATGTTTGGGACATCAAAATTTACTTTGTGTGATTTTTTGGTATTTTTCTGACAATGTTCAATTTTTAATGAATAGTGAAAAATACTGCATTTTACATAAAAACTCTTTTTAATATAATTTATTTATATGATTAGATTGTATTTTTAATTGGTTTTAATGTGAAATTAGAATATATTTTTACCATTTAATCCAATGGTGGTCATTGGAATTGATTTCACTTTGAAATTGGACTTAAACTGGTGTCAATCTTTTGATACTTATTGTTTCATAAAAAAATGCTATTTGTCATGACAGCGGAAATTAATTATTAAATTAATTAATTATTGTAACTTATATGATTTGAATTTTTTAAAATAGACATCATTTTTAAATTCAGAATATAAAATATAGCATAGGGTGAAGTTTTGGTATTTTTCTGAAAAACTTCAATTTTTGATGAATAGTGAAACCCCTAAATGGTAGTTAAAGAAACTGATTTTTCATTTAAACGAAACTTTTCCACTTCTGTGATTTGATTTTCAAAAATCCGACATACATGGTTGTCATTATGATGTAAAATGTGGTTCAAAGAGATTAATTTTTTTTGGTAAATAGTAACTTATTATGTTTTTAATCGAGATTAGAGGTAATTACTGTAGTTTAAGGTAAAAATAATGTATTAATAATATGAGATGAGCTTGACACATGTACTACCCTCATTGGATGTTTCATGGCCGACCAACACAATCCATGGGTCAACTTGGGGACCCCATGGAGCCACTTTGGTTGGGAAATGACATAAATAACTTTTTATTTAATGTAAAAGTAAAAATGACACAAACATGAGATGTTTTACTAAAACAATTTTTACATGGGGATATAGAAGTCATATTTTTGACTAAAAACATTAATTTGAAAGCTAAAATGATTTCCTACATCATGATATTTTTTTTATAATTTTTAAACTTTAAATAAATAAAAATATTTTTGACATCATGATGACGCAGCGATTACCTAATTAATAAAGGATTTAAATAAAATGAAATGATAATGTAAAATCTATGACCTACACATGTCCAAAACCTATTGGATGGGTGGATTTCAAACCCGTATCATCTTACCCTCGATATATATCAATGTGAGTCCTTTTGAATCTGAAACACATTTTAAAATAAAGTATCATTTCTTTACTTTCCAAGAGTGCCCCTCCTCTCCTCTTATAAAAGGTTCCCACCTCTACCTCCTTACCCACACTTCCAAAGCCTTTGGCTCGGCCAACCCCTGCCCATTCTTTCTCTCCATATCCCTCTATAACTCCTTGAAGACTCAAATTGGGTAGAAGTCTCCCCAATGAAGACTTTGACCTCAAACGAAAGGGAGTTACCCGATTTTAAGGTAATGTCTTCACTTGAGTCCTTTTGTTTTATTTTGCTTCACCAACCAGCTAAAATCTTTTTATTAATTTATTTTTAAACAACACCAGTATCTTAAATATACTAGGATGTTGTTATAAGAAGTATTAGAGCTTCACTTACACACACCTACATCTAATGGTTAAAGAACATACTATTTCCGTGGATGGCGAATTTCTGCCTCCCGAAACGATTACTGTTCAACATTCTTTTAACACTTTCAAAGGTGGCCATTAAGATGAAACTATATTTATATATGATATCTAATATGTTTATGTTTTCCTTAAGCTTCTATATTTTTCATTTTGGGCATACCTTTATGGTTTCCATTACGGGTAAACGCGATATCTTCATTTATGGAAGTGTGGACTACCGCCCCCTCAAAGTGATTTGATTCGTTAAATACCATATGTGGAACGTATAAAGGATGGAGTTATGATATTATATATGATATTACACTGGAATTATAATATACCTTTATATCATTATGATTACATTCTATAAAATATGAAATAGAAATGAATGTAGTGTTCATGCGTACGTACGGCTTACCGTCTCCATGAACGGTGCATTTCATCTCTTACCTCTAAATGATTATGTAATATTATAAATGCATGTATATACTGGATATATATGATATGTATGATATATACATCATGAATATAATTCCGGATATAATGGATAAATGATCAACTTGTAATTATAAAGGGTTTATTTTTTACTCAAGTACCAATGATCGTTAAAACGACCGTTATTAGCTTAAATAATTACAGTGTTCATGACATGGAAATAAGTGATATAAAAGGAATAATAAACTTGAAAAAGGGTCTTAAACAAGTATAATTTAACTCAAGTTTATTATTTAGGAGATTAAAGAACGACCGAGCCAAGTCGGACCCGAGGTGTGGGACTTCGTCTCAATATCCTTTCGTTGATGCATATTTTGTTTTATACACAACCTTCTTTTATATGGTGTATAAACCCCTTTGAATTTTACGTTTATTCAAAAGGAATATTTTTTATACGAATAGTTTAATAAATGACAAAAGGGAATTTTTTTGTCATACGTATGCGGTAACAATGAGTTTTCCGCCGCCGTGACCATTATTTGAGTTTCGGCTTCCTCTACATGCCATACCTTATTTTTAAAAGAAAAATAAATACCATGTGTTACTTTTCTTTTATTTTGGTATTGAAAATGGTTTTCATAATGTTTTTATATCAATTTTTTGTATTGATATCTTGTGATTGAAAGGTGGAAATGTTATGTTTCCTTTATGCATGTTTTATGTGATACGATTAGGTTGAGGTTCTTGGAAATTATTATGAAGACGGGTGGTTCCCTGATAAACTAAGGGCAGGTGAGCCCGATATAGCTCTACAATGCATTGGGTAACGCGAAGGAGTGAAACGTTAAGGTTTCTCCGAAGAGATTTAGGTAATATACTGTGGTGGGTATTCCAAATGTAACCAAGAGGGTTACACCCTACGTAAGAATGTTATGAATGCCTCAAGTTACCTTTTACGTCTTATGATTTGTATGATTTATTCATGATTTGATGAGGTATGTTAATGTGCCTGTGTTTTATGGGTAAATTATGATGTCATTCTTATGTATATATGAACTCATGTTTCCTTTCCATATTTTTATAACCCTTACTGAGCTTTTTATGCTCATCCCAAGTTTTTTTTAAATGTTTTTCACAGGTCAAGGGAAAGGTAAATGATATTATGATTGTGACAAGGAAGTGTCAAGAAAGAATCCATGTTTTATTTTAAATATGTTTCCGTTGATGGGATAAATGAATACTATCTTTATGCAACCACTTTGTTTAGATGTGGAATGTAATGCATGTTTTATGATCTAATTCTCTAAAACTCTAAACCTGAAAAGATCCTCAATGTGTAATATTTTTATAACTCAAGATTAAGTAAGGTTAAAGGCTGGGGCCTTATAGCCTTGGCTAATTCCATATCTATTTTTTCCCATTAGACCTATCGATGCAGAAAGTGGTTTAGTGGGCCCCATTTATCACTTTGTCATATTAATTCATCTTGTTAAAAGGGATAAACATTCGTATTAAAAATAGCATACGAAATTTTAATACATTTACCAAAAACCATGAATGTTATAAAAATAGCATATCCCTAGTCAAACAGATCATAACTCATTCAATAAAATATGTGTGGTTGTATCCTAATAAATCATCCTCAATCAAGAATACAATCCAATAAAAGATATTGACATATTTTAAAATAATCCATAAAACTATTTGATTGAAATATACCATTTTTTAAAATAAATTAATATTCATAAAAAATATAAAAATTTTCATTTAAAATATATTTTTGAATTATAAAATTATGATACCACTTTGAATATTTTGAAACGAATTTACATTTTTATAAAATCACTTTCTTATAAATAAATCCATAAAATCATTTTGAAAACATGAACATTAATTAATAAGATTTAGAAAAATAAATTAGTTATACATTTAAAATGACATTATAGTTAAATAGTCTTTTCAATAACTCTATAAAAGATTCCTTTTAATTAATTTTTATAAAAAATTGTCATTGATGGAAAAAATGTCCTAACAAATACATACACATAAACAATCTGAAATAGTAATGAAATTGTGGAATTCAACTTTCACTTAGATTTGATAATCTCCAAAAAAGTATAAAAAACATGTATAATGTTTTTAAACATATTATTGACTTATTTTTGAATCACAATAACATTTATGATATTATATAGGATTCTTTTATGAATTTATATTTCTTGTTTATTAACAACTCTATGATAATGCAACATTTCTGGTAATAATCGATTTCATTATATTAATTTTCTGACTTCTTAATCTTGATTAGATTTTATATTCCCTAATATAATTACTTCCATAATGTAGAATATGATTTATATATAATATATATTAATTATATTAATATATATAATAGAATACACAATTCGTCGAGACTGTAGGTCGTACGTTTGTAAGAATGATGTTTCTATTTTGTGATCATATTAAATAAAAGTAAGAGATTGGATAATATATATATATATATATATATATTATAAAATTAGCCTTATTGTTTCATATATTTAATAATTATTCATAATATATATATATATATATATATATTTCAAAAAAATTCTTGGATGTTGGGCGTGGAAGATGAGTTTAAATGCGTCACAGAGAGGGTATGTCGTACGTACTCACGAGCGACAAATTGATTTCCATAAGCGTTATATGTATTGGAATTTGAGAGAATATTAATTTTAATGAAATAATATCATTTCATAATTTTTATTTATGTCATTTATATTCGTAATTATACCTATATAAATAATGTATTGATGAAAATAAATTACACCACAGCATTGAGACGATAAGTTGTACGTTTGAACACATTGAGATATTGTTTTAATTAGACAGGTAAAAAGAGAATACATGTTTTACCATAACCATATAAAAATATCATCATATATTATATGTTGTAGCCATTATTTTAGAATGGTAAAAACACACGAAGAATATGTATAAGAATAAAATAACATTGAAGGAATGGATAAAATGATTACCTCTTTTCCGGGCGTCCCCTTGTGATTTTCACAAAAGGACTCATTTTTTGGTTTTCTACCAAAATAGTGGCATCTAGGACGAATCAAGGGATGTTTTGAGGAGATTTGGTAATGTTTTTTCTGAACTAAATGGCTTATGAGGTGTAATTTAAAGTGAAGGGGAAGTTTCCTTTTAAAAGATAGGTGAGGGGAACAATTGGAAAAGATTGAAATAATAATTTATTATATGTTTATTTTTAGTTTCTAATAGAAAAAATTTGATTTATTTCAATGATAAGAAGATTATGGTTATAAATACTCTCATCCACATATTTATAGGAAACTTTTGGTCATGGAATTAACATTATATTTTAGGATTATCCCTTAGTTAAATATTTTAACTCTTACCGTGTGTTCTGGCATATTTTTATTACAAGGCTAATATAGTAACTAAAAAATGAATTGAGAACCTAAAGTGGTTAATTAATGAAATTATTTATATTATTTTTTCATTTGGATGAATATTTTATTTTTATTATCTTAACATCATTTCATATATTAGTTTTTGTCTTAGAATCTCATTTAATTCACTTTTGACACTATTTATTAATTTATATTGGTTTTAGTCATAATAACATGCGTCCTTTGAACAAAAAGATTTAACTCAAATATAATAAGAAATAATAATCCTAAAATTTCTGGTTCGGATTACGTTTTTTTAAATATTTATAATATTATTTATTTGAGTAATTCATTTATAATGTAAACATTGAATCATCATTGTGTCAAAAACAAATATTTTTATTTAAATATTTATTTTTAAAGTAATATAAAAATATGTAATAAATATTTTTATGTTTCTAATGGCTATTTATAATCTATGATATCACTTTTATATACCATTTTAATGTTGAATTATATAGGGGATACATGTTTATGTTATTTTTTTATTTTTCATTAAATTAATCATTATAAAGGGTCATTATCACGCCCAACTGGCAAAATGGGGTTGCAAAATTGACCTATGGATTATCATGATATGAAATATATAATATAACTGGATAGGATAGAAGTTAGGTTTGTTTTATAATTTTATGAAATTTTTTGTTTACCCATATTTACCTGATTTATCATTTGACCACGGTAAAAAAAATAATTTCTGAAGTCACAATTATTAATGTCCAAAAAAAGTACATATTTAAAAAATTTGGAAATTATTATTCAAAATATGAAATGAATTTTTTTATTTTGAAAATTCTTAATTTGGAGAAATTAATTTAATATCAATTCCAATTGTCAAAACTAACTTTTTTTTTGTGATTTTAAAATTATCAATAGATTGACATGTGCCTATGTTATATTTCAATGTCAAATTAAATCCAATTTAAAATAATTATTTATATGATAAAAACATAATACAATTACATGTTAAATAATTAATGATTTAATATTACTATTGATATGGATCAGATTCAGGCCAAGGAGAATAATTTTGGACTTCATAAAAATTTTAGGCCCAACTGTTATTCAAATTGGACCAGGCCGCACTTCTTGAAATCCAACACCATGGTGGGCCACAACACACTTCTTTGGTCCCCAAAATCATTTATCCACATGGAAAATGGTGGAAATTCATAGCTGCACATTAATGAGGAGATATATGGTGGAGAAAAGCATCATTAAGAGGGAATCCCGCTACTTTGTCTAGTGGGGTCATTAAATCGCATGGGAAAGTGTTATTTTATGCTTTTATGTGCCTTTTGTGTTCCACATGTCTTGTAACTCGAATTTGGGAATTTTCCATTCTTTATTTTGCCTTTATATTGTATTTTCACCCTTTTTTAATGGGGATAATTGAATTTGACGGATTTTTTAAGTGTGTTGTGCTTTCCTATTGCTTTTACCTCTTCCCTTTACCCAGAATTGGTGTTGCAACTCTAGTGCTGGTGACTTTTTCTTTAAGTGTAAAGAGACCTTGGCGGATGTCATTGCCTTTAAGTCTTAGATAATTCGGCAACATTACGCTGCTCCCCTTAACTTACTCCTTTTGAGCTTCCGGCGACGCATCAATTGGTATCAGAGCCGCGGTTCGAACGAGTAAGTTCTATCACATTCTTCTTGTAACAATCTATCATGTCTCGCAATAGTGGATATTCTACTCCTCCTGCTCCATGGGAAATAGCTAACGAACATCTACAATCTCAAATTACTCATATTGGTGAGCAACTTTCTCAACAATTGAGAGCACAGAGACCTGACTCCCCTCCACTGCAACAGCATCCTTAACGCCCATCACCACAAAATAGGCGCAATCTAGTCCCATTGTATGAAGATCGTGAAAATGGTGATTATTCCAGTGATACAAGGGTAGATATTTGAAGAAGAATAGATGATGAAGATATTGAAAGAGGGTCAAATATTTACATTCTATATTTTTATGGGAGTATGAATCCGGATGATTTTCTGGATTGGATGCGGGAAATCGAACGGTTCTTCGAATTTAAGAATTGTTATGACGAGAAGAAGTGCAAGGTAGCCATTCTGAAATTTAAATATTATGAATCATGTTGGAGGGAAAATATAAAGAAACAGTGGGAACATGATGATAATGGAATGATACTCTCATGGGAGAAGTTTAAAAATCTTTTGAGGAGACGATTTCTGCATGATAATTATAAGCAAGATCTTTATTTCCGAATGCATAGCCTGTGACAAGGAGATAAATCTGTTGAAGATTACATTCATGAATTTGATCGTTTATTGATGCGAAGTGATGTTCTAGAATATAAATAGAAAACAATTGAATGGTGTTTGGGTGGATTAAATGTTGAAATTGCACATTCAGTGGAGTTGCAACCATTCTTCTCACTTGATGATGTTTGTAAGCTGGCGATCAAGGTGGAAAAGCAAAAGTGGATCTCAAAGGAACCAACACTCAAAAACTAAAATGGAGGTTCAAATTTTTATAATGGTATTTCTTCTAATAAATTTGGTGTTGGTAATAAAGAATTTTGATGTAACAAGATGATGGATAAAGGGAAAGATAAGGATATGGAGCAAACAAATGGGAAGTCCAACTCCGTTGAATGTGGGAATCAAATGTGTTTCAAATTCCATGGGTATGGTCATTCTCAGGACAATTTCCCTAACAATCGGATTATTAATATTAAGGAGATTGATGAGATTGAAGAGTAAATCAAAGAGGATGAACATGATGGTGAAGAATCTGAAAATTAGGAACATGTTGTGGAAGAAGATGATGTGGGAAGCATGATGGTGCTACGAAGAGTTTTGCAAGCTCAAATCTGCCCGGAAGAAGATCAAAGTGAAAATGTGTTACAATCTCGCTACACCATTAATCAGCGGGTATGCATGGTGATTATTGATAGTGGGATATGTACAAATGTGGCTTCAACCACACTAGTGGAGAAATTGAAGCATCCATATCACAATCATCCTCACTCATATAAATTGCAATATTTGAATAATGGGAGCACGCTCCAAATCAACAAGCAGGTTCTGATTTCATTCTCTATTGGTAAGAACTATATTGATGAAGTATTGTGTGATGTTATTCCTATAAATGATTGTCAC
Organism: Viscum album; assembly: GCA_963277665.1. Lineage (NCBI taxonomy): Eukaryota > Viridiplantae > Streptophyta > Magnoliopsida > Santalales > Viscaceae > Viscum > Viscum album. The sequence continues at coordinate 557,140,262 of OY728147.1, read as the reverse complement.
TTGTTTTTGGGTAGGCCTTTGTAGTTTGATAGATAATTGAAATATGATGGGAGGAAGAACACATATTCTTTTCGATCTCAGGAAAGGAATATAACACTTTCTCCTTTGAAGTCGTCCCAAACTCTTCAAGAAAAATCTATTCCATTAGTGCCCAAAGGTAGTCTCTTTATAAAAAAAGATCTAGTGGAGAAAGCGATAAATAAGCAAAAGCCATTTTTTACTTTATTGATGATGGAAAAGTCAGGCCATGAGGAGAAGAGTCAGCAACATCCGTTTACTCATTCCTTAATTGGGTTATATCATTATGTTTTTCCTAATGATCTTCTAGTAGGATTACCGCCATTTAGAGGCATTGAACACCATATTGATCTTGTACTGGGTGCACAATTGAAAAATGAACCAGAATATCGGTGCAATCCTGGATAATCTTGTGAATTACAGAAGCATGTAGACGAGTTGATGGATTGAGTATTTATAAGGAAAAGCAAGTGCCCATGTTCTGTTCCAGCTTTATTGGTGCCGAAGAATGATGGTATGTATCGCATGTGCATTGATAGTAGAGCTATCAATAATATTACCATAAAATACAGGTATCCCATCCCACGACTCGATGATATTATTGATGAATTACATGGTTAATGAATCATTTCGAAGGTTTATATTCGTAGTGGATACCACCAGATTCGAATTAAGGAAGGGGATGAGTGGAAAATGGCCTTCAAAACTAAAGGCGGATTTTTTTGAGGGCTGGTCATGCCATTCGGCCTCTCAAATGCTCCTAGAACATTCATGCGACTAATTAATGATGTTCTGAAAACATTTATTGGTAAATTTGTGGTTGTTTATTTGGATGACATTTTGATTTACAGCAAGGATGTGGAGAGCCATGTGGATCATCTTTGGTGGGTATTTGACGTTCTATAGAAAAAAAATCTATATGGGAAGCTTGAAAAATGAAAGTTATTTTCAACAGAAGTGGTGTTTTTGGTATATGTGGTAACCAAAGAAGGAATCATGGTGGACGAATAAAATTTGGAAGCAATCAAGTCCTGGAAACAACCAGAATCCATTACTAAAGTAAAAAGTTTCCATTGTTTGGCATCTTTTTATCATCGCTTTGTTTCCAATTTCAGCACTATCATGGAACCTATCACTGAATGCTTGAAAAGGGGTAAATTTGAGTGGTAAAAGGAAGAAAATGATTCATTTTATATCATTAAGAAAATGTTGTGTGAAGCACCATTTTTAGCGTTGCCTGATTTTGATCAATTCTTTGAAGTGGAATGTGTTGCAAGTGGAGTTGGGATATGCACTGCTCTTATCCAAAGCAATCTCCCTATTTCATATTTCAGTGAGAAACTGAATGATTAAAGGAAGAATTATATTACATATGATAATGAATTTTATGCGGTTATAAGAGCCCTAGATCTGTGGTCTCATTTTTTGAGACCCAAGTAGTTTGTTCTTTATTCTGACCATCAAGAAATGAGGTTCATCATTGGTCAACACAATATGAGTTTGAGGCATGAAAAGTGAGTGTAATTCTTACAATCATTATCATTTGTGTAAAAATACATTAAGGGGAAATATAATTTGGTGGAAGATGCTTTATCTCGAAAGAATGCATTACTTACCATTCTAGATGCTCGAATTCTTGGATTTCAGCTTATGAGAGAAGATTACCAGCATGATATAGTGTTCAATTATATTTTAAGCCAATGTCAAGATGGATTGGTGGGGAATTATTCTATACATGATGGTATTCTATTTAAGAGAAACAACTTATGTGTTCCAAAGGGTAATTACATTGACTTGCTCATTCGGGAAGCACATGAAGGGGGACATGCTGGACATTTTGGCATCCATAAAACCATGGAGGTACTAAAAGTTAATTTCTACTGGCCGAAGATGCAATCAGATGTCCAATCTATTCTTTTGAGATGAGAAACATGTCAAAGAGAAAAGATTCATTTCTAGCCTGGTTTATACACTCCTTTACCTATTCTGGAGCAGCCATGGTAAGATCTCAGCATGGATTTAATTATGGCTTTACCAAAGACTCTGTGAGGTAAAGATTCAATAATGGTTGTTGTTGATTGTTTTTCTAAAATGGCTCATTTCATACCTTGTCATAATACTGAATATGTTGTGAAAGTGGCCGAATTTTTTTCAATGAAATTTTTCGCCTTCATGGAATTCCTCGCAGCATCATTTCGGATAGAGACACAAAATTTCTCAGCCATTTTTGGAGTAAATTATGGGGGAAATTCAGTACGAAACTTCTTTTCAGCACATCCCATCAACCTCAAACGTATGGGAATACAAAAGTTACCAATCGAACATTGGGCACTATTCTGAGAACATTGGTGAACGAGAGCATGAGAGATTGGGATTTTCAACTTGCACAAGCTGAATTTGCATACAATAGATATCCCAGTGAAACCACTCGACATTCTCCATTCGAAGTGGTTTATGGAATCAATCCAACCACTCCTGTAGAATTGTGCTCTTTGCCTCTTGATTTTTAGGTGAGAAATTGACGCGGAGTAGAAGAAAAATAAGATGAAGAAGCTCCATGAATCTATTCGTGCTCAAATAGATAAGTCTAATGAAGTATACAAGAGGCGAGAAAACAAGCATCAAAAGCAGGCTAATTTCCAACCTGGAGATAATGTGTGGATTCACCTTCGCATGGAGAGATTTCCATCCAAAAGGAATAGCAAGCTGCACCATGAGTTGAAGGTTCATTCAAAGTGCTTGAACGAGTGGGAACATCTTATTTAATCACTGTATCGTACTTTAACTATAGTGAAATGAACTTTTCAACATAACAATATGAATATAGACATAATTATAACGTTCTTTTATAGTAAAAGGGATTTATATATCATCATCTGTTAAAGAATAGTTGAGACAAATCCTTTTTCGAATTAGTTATTATTTATTTGTCATTCGTGATGCATCCAATGTATCCTCACTCTACATAAGTATATTTCTCCATGTTTTTATCGATATATTAATATATGTTACTAATTATATACATTTTTAACCATAATATTTGTAACACCCTGAGATTTTATGAGAAATATTATTTTTAATTTCACTGATGTGTTGTGTTGTATGCCACAACCAGATTACCTTGCACTATATGCAATCATCATATTAGCTTGCAGTATACGCAAAAACTATTATTTTCATATGTTGCACGCATGCGCGACATTCCTTGATAGCATGTCTTGTAAGAAATACTGAGTTTCACTAAACAATGATATATTATAATAATATTATGAACTATCCGTTATGAATAGTATTAACCTAATTTGGAATTTTATAACATTATAATTCATCTTACACATTTTCTAGAATGAGATAAGAAAAAAATCAATTTTTTATAAAACAATTATTTTTAAAAAATTGTGGTTTTACCGCCTTTTGATGGGGAACCCATTTTAAATATAATTTTTGAAACATTTATAAGTTAAATATTTAAAAAAAACTTTTTATTTTGTATCATGAAATTAAAATTTACATTTAATAAATTTTTTATACTTTTTTGATAACATTCATATTTTGATGAATACTAAAAATACGATAAATTGTTCATAAAAAAACATTTTCCATCATGATAATTTATATGGTTAATTGAAAAACATTAAAGGTTTTAATGTATAAATAGAATATATTTTTACCATTTAATATATTTTATATCATTAACATTAATTTTACATTGAATTCATATGTAAAAACATTTCAATCTTTGACAATGTTTTAACTTTAAAAAACTGGTTTTCTTAACAACAGGATTAATTTTAAAATAATTACATCAACTTCAATGTTTTTAATTTTTTAAAATATATTTCATATTTTGATTTAGGGGATCAAAATTATGTTAATAGGTAACTTTTTTTTGACAATATGTATATTAACCATGGTAATTTTTATTTACTACAGTAAAAGTTCAATCAGGTAACTAAGGGTAAAAATAAGATTATAAAATTACCATAACACCTGCCAAAATTATATTGGATGAATAAAAGAAGACCCATATAACCAATGGGTTTAAATATATTCATTTCAAGTACTTTTGACAATGAAAAAGAAATATTTATTATTAAAATCAAAGAATGTGACAACATGTCACTCTCTTATATTTTATAAGTGAAATAATTTAAATTTACTGATAAACCACATAAAAAATTGAATATAAATAGTCTCCAAAAATATAATAAATTCTCTACATCATGAGAATTTATTTATAATTTTTAGGGATTAAATATTTTTCATTCATGATGACACTATAGTGATGTAGAATTTATTATAATGATTGAAATATCAAATAATTGGTTTTAAAAAATATTAAAATAAATATTATATGAACTAATTAATGTTCTCCAGAAAATTTTGTAGATGAATATTACATGTTTGGAATCTATTAAATATTTTGGTATCAATATATCCTATGTGTGGATTTTATTTAAATTCAATAAAATGAATAGTGTGAAAATTGACATATTTGTTATTTTATAAAAAAACAAATTTTAAAATAGTATAGAAATCAAAAAAAAAATTACATATTATAAATTACAATTTATATTGTCTATAATTTCATAATTTATCCAATTATGGACAACTCACAACCTATAAGTAATTATTTAAAACAATTTAAAATTAGAATATTATTATCACAAATAAAATTAAATACATTTTAATAGGATAAATCAAGTTAAATGGGTTTAAATAAAATACCAACCTATCTAATTATTATTAGATGATGGGATTAAAACACTATACCATCATATCTTTGTATTGGAGTCATTTTGGTTATTTTTAAGTGGTGTTTGAGTTTATTAGAAATTATTATTGTAGAGGTTTCCAATAATACCCATATCCACTATTATAAAAAATAACCTCCTCCCTCTCCTTCTCACACCATTTTGGGCCTCCAAGCTCCACCATAACCTAAAAGTTTATCTTAAAAAATTCCCTACAAACATATTATCGGTCATTTTATTCTTCAAATAACAACATTAGTGTCTTAAAAGGAGGTTTAGAAGAGGCGCGTTGAAGAATATGTAATATATTTTACAGATTATTTCAAATGTATTTCATCTTCTACATCCTCTTCTTTATTTATTTCACTATAAAGTAATAATATCAGTACCAATAATATACTGATATGTTATTATAAATATGAACCAACCCTATTTTACCTACTATCAATCTTATGGAAAACGAAATCAACATTCTTGCGTACGTACGAAATACCGTCTCCACGCCGTCGTGTATTCTTATTTTCACCGCCACCTTACTTAGATGGGTATAATATTAACAATAATAACTATATATTATTATTATAACATCATAATTATTTTGATAAATTATATCATCCACACAAATTCCATTCAATAATTATGGGAATGATATCATCGCTCGTGCATACGTACGGATTTCTGTCTCCACGACGCGATGAGATTTATTCTCCATGATTAACCAATCAAGTATGATTATAAAATATATATAATTAATAATCATGAAAGATATGACATAATATGTATACTTGATTTATGAACCCATATGTTTCATTTTATTAATTCCATTCAATTCAATAAGGAAACGAAAACATCATCCATGCGTACGTACTACCTCCATTAATGGTGTATTTCATTCCATTTATTGATCTATCATATATATATTTATGATGAATATATATTATATATATATATCATGTTTTACATTCTGGAATTAAATAAATAACTATATATGTAATAATATCATGAACATCAATTCGAAACACGAATGAGAAATGAAACGATTTTATCCAAAACGCTGCTTTAACATGGAATTGACAAAATAACGAGTAATATAATATCCTAAATTAATCATATATGATATCATAAATATTATTATGGTTCTGTTACCGGTTACTAAAATATATAAATCCACTATACAAGAGTTTTGGATAAGTACATGAAAATTTTGACTTATGGTAAGGGATAATTTTGCAATCTCATTTTTATCTGAGATTTCTTATACGTAAGTATTTACCGGTTTTATATTTTTCATTCATGTATATAATGTGTTTTTAATAAAGTGTATAATATTATTTCATGTATGTATAAAGTCATGTTTACCCACCTTTGACTTTTACATTGTGTTATGGAAGTAATATTTCTTTTGTTTACCATACATGGAACTTTTTGTCATTTCTGTTAAAAGTATGAAGAAAATGTTTTTTTAACTTATATGAAATGAATGGATCATTTACAATTTCAAACATCCTTATTTCCATGAATCGTACTCTACATGATTTCATGCATATTTTGAAAAAAATAATTTTTTAAATTCTCCTTGGAATTTGTGAAATGAAAATGATATTGAAGAAGAATGGATATTTTCCTAAAGCATTTATTTAAAATGTTTTATAAAAACCAATTTCAAACTTAGAATAAATTATTTATTATGATTGTATTTCAATTATAATTTCTCTATTATATACATTGTTTCATTTTTCTTATTATAAAATGATATCCATTTATTTTATATGGATTATGTTATGAGGGGATGGTGATTATGAAACCCATATTATTCATTGGGTTATGATGAATGATTTTGGTTTATTTTGAGGAACAAGAGTGGATGATTTCATTATGAGAGGGGTGGGACATATATCTCTCTAAAAGGAATTAGGAAATGATTTATATCTCTTGAGATAAACATGTCTGTAATGGAAAGTGAATCTTGTTCAGTAATACAGGGATGGAATGACATGTAAACTCTGTTCAGTAATGGACTTTATCCACTATGATGGTCTTGGGAGTAATGCCTTGGCTACTATAGAAATCATAACATGTTCTTAATGGTTTCCACAATTACATGTTTTATTACCATGCTATTTTATCAGGGATAATATTCCTTTATGATCTGTACCTTATAAACTGCAAAGATTTATGTCATTACTCATGATTTTGATGTTTTATGTTCATGTTCATATGATCATATGTTTAGGGATTTTTTTATGTTCTCCATGTTTACCCTTACGGAGCATTTGAGCTCACCCATTTTATGATTAATTTTCCACAGGATATAACGAAATGTTTTAGGTAAAAATACCAAAGGGCAAGATCTTTATGGGATATGTTGATGATCGTTCACCATGATTAGAAGATTATGTTCTGAGTTACCAAAGACTCTAAAATAATACTCTCTTTGGGAAATTTTTTTTATTTATTAAGTCTTCCGCAAAAGTAATGTAATTTCTATTTACTTCGTGCTTTGGTTCACAATTGTTGGTATCAGAGCGGGGGTTTAGCTAGCCTTTAGAAACTAGGATACGAAAACATTAATGATATCCCAATAGATATTTCTAAGGTATTTCAATGGATGTCTCTAAGGATAAGTATAAGTATAGTTTATTGTCTTAGAATTATGGTAACGATCATAGAATTTAACCTAAGATGTTATATATTGAAGTTAACCCCCCTTTATTATGCTTTTTTTTCTATCATGTTTTTTTCAACTCACATTATTCTTTTTGGGTTTTAGACGATGACTGGAACCCGAAGGAACCGTGTTGATCAATGTAATGTACAATGCAATTATTGTTATCCTTAATAAGCCAATGTTATGGGATATGGAGTGAAAAATATTATTTCTATACTTACACATGATATGAATCATTAGGGACTTCCAAATGACAAGAGAAAGCAACAATATTCTTTTGAGTGTTTCATTAGGAAACATCCACCTTCGTTCAGTAGATCTTCTGATCCACTTATTATAGAAAAATGGATCAGTACCATTTTAAATATATTTTACATACTTCACTTTTTAGAGCATGAAAAAGTCATTTTGGTTGTTTACCGGTTCAAAAGTGAAGCATACTAGTGGTGGACTCTAATTAAAAATATAAGTCCCAAGATGTACTTGAATCCATGGAACATTACGTGTAACACCCTAGGTAAATAAAGAGTATGACATTTTCACATTTATCCATTTTTTTAAAAAAAATATTAATATAACTTTAAAGGGGACTCTATGCTCGATGGCGTACCCAACACACAACAACGAGTTTCTTGGGAATCTTACGTTGCACTCTAATAATAAAATAATATTATTTTAAAAGTTAGTTAACTCCTAGATGTTGTGATGGAGGGAATGAATAGAACTAACTACAAAATTATTATATTTGTTTTTCAAATATTTTTACTTTTTACAATAAATGTTGGAGGATTAAAAATGTGAATGAATTCAATTTTTAAGAGTAAACATTCTAATGTTCTTTAGAAGGTCGATTAACCGCCTTTTGATGGCGAACCTCTTTTAAATCCACATTTTGACAATTTTATGTGTTCTATTTGAAAAAATAAAATTATTCTTTAGAATCAGGACATCAAAATTTACATTGTGTAAATTTTTGATATTTTTCCGATAAAGTTTATTTTTTAATGAACAGTGAAAATGTTGTATTTTAATAAAAAACCTCTTTTTAATATAATTTATTTATATGAATAAATTATATTTTGAATTGGTTTTAATGTTCAATTAGAATATATTTTTACCATTTTATTTAATTGTCGTCGTTGGAATTAATTTCATCTTAAAATTGGACTTACACAAGAGTCAATCTTTTGATACTTATTGCTTCTTAAAAACACGCTATTTGTTTTGACAGTGGGAATTAATTATTAAATAAATTAATGCAACTTATATGTTTTGAATTTTGTAAAATAGACTTTATTTTTGAATTCATAATATCAAATATATCTTAGGGTGAATTTTTTGTATTTTTCTGAAAAACTTCAATTTTTGATGAATAGTGAAACCACTAAGTTGTAATTAAAGAAACTGATTATTCGTTAAAATGAATCTTTTTGACCTCTGTGTTTTGAATTTCAAAAATCTGACATACATGGTTTTCATTAGGATGTAAAATGTGGTTCAATGGGATTAAAATAATTTTTTGGTGAATAGTAACTTTTATTTTCTTAATCGCGATTATAGGTAATTAGTGTAATTTAAGGTAAAAATAATGTCTTAATAATTTGAAATGACCTATACACATGTCCTACCCTCATTTTAAGAGTCATGGCCGACAAATACAATACATGGGTCAACTTGGGGACCCCATGGAGCCACTTTGGTTGGAAAGTGACATAAATACATTTTTATTTAATGTTAAAATTAAAATGACACAAACATGAGTTGTTTTACTAAAACAATTTTTAAATGGGGTTATACAAGTCAGATTTTTTACTATAAATAGTAAATGGTAAGGTAAAAATATTTCCTACATCATTGTATTTTTTTTATAATTTTTAGATATTAAATAAATTAAATTATTTATGACATCATGATGATGCAGCGATGACCTCATTATTTAACGATTTAAATAAATTCGAAAGATAATGTAATCTATAAGATCTAAACATGTCCAAAACCTATTGTATGAGTATATTTCTAACCCTTACGACCTTATCCTAGAAATACATCAAATTGGGACTTCTTAAATCCGAAACTCATTTTCAAATAAAGTAACATTTCTTTACTTTCCAAGAGTGCCCCTCCTCTCCTCTTATAAAAGGCCCCCACATCTACCTCCTTACCCACACTTCCAAAGCCTTTGGCTCGGCCAAACCCTACCCACTTTATCTCTCCAACATCCCTCTCTAACTCTTAGAAGCCTCACTTTGGGCAGAAGTCTTCCCAAGGAATCCTTTGAGCTCAAACCAAAGGGAGTTACCCGATTTTAAGGTAATGTCATCACTGGGTCCTTTTGAATTATTTTGCTTCTCCAACCCCCTAAACTCTTTTTATTAATTTATTTTGTAACAAATACTATATCTTCAATATAATAGGATGTTTTTATAAGATTAATTCTAGCTAAACTTACAAAAAACTACATCTAATGGTTAAAGAACATACAATTTCTGTGGATGACGAATTTTTGCCTCACGAAACGATGACTGTTCAACACTCGTATAACACATTCAAAGGTGGCAATTAAGATGTCACTATATTAATATATGAAATATTATATGTTTATGTTTTACTTAAGCTTCTGTATTTTTCTTTTGTGTCATACCTTTATAGTTTCCATTGTTGGTAAACACGATAATTTCATTTTAGGAAGTGCGGACTACCGCCCCCTCAAAGTGATTTGATTCATTAATGCCATATGTGGGATGTGAAAAGGATGTATTTAAAGTTATTATATATGATCTATGATACATATAAATGATGAATATAATTCTGGAATTAAAATATACATACCTCTCATTTAGTTTTAATTCCATTAATATGACATAGAAATGAAAGGTGTGTTCATGCGTACGCACGACTTACCGTCTCCATGAACGGTGCATTTCATTTATTACCTCTAAATGATTATGTAATATTATAAATACATGTATATAATGGATATATATGATATATATGATATCTAAATCATGAATATCATTCTGGATATAATGAACCCTTTCCCACACAAACAACATGTTATTGTAAGAATTTCACTTTCGACTTAAGAACCAAATATCGACAAAAAAACATTATTAACTTAAATGATTACAGAAAAGGAATAATTAACATGGAAAAGGTTCTTAAGAAATTATAAATTAACTCAAGTTTATTATTCCGGATGTTAAATAATGATTGAGTCAAGTCGGACCCGAGGTAAGGGATCCTACTCCTCTTTTTTTTAAGTACACTCTTTTATGTCATTCCATTTAAAGCTCATATTTATTGTTATTGGGATGTTATTTTATATTAATCTTACTGTAATTTTAATGTTAATATGATGAGAGACCATATTCTCTCTCATTAATCCATTTTGGAAGCCTTAAGTGTTGCCCTTAGGCTGCCGAGTTTTCGTAAGGGATTTTTCATCTCAATTTTATTCCCGTGTGATTTATGCTACATTTTCCATAATTTCCTTTGAGTGGTGTATGTACTGCCCATTATTTTACTCATTGTGTAATATAATTTCATTCATGATTATTTACATCAATGTTGTATTGTCCTTCTTTCAAGGGGTGTATGTCTCGAAAGATACCCATGTCGGTAAAGGAACCTTTCACCCTCCTCTTTTTAAAAGTCTTCTTTTGTTATTCCTTTTAATTCACATACTATTATGTTGGGATATGTTCTTATATATCCTTATTTATTTAAATCTTATTTCAATGTGATGAGATACCCTTTTTATCTCTCATTAACTCATTTTCTGAATTTTGTAGTGACGCCGTTAGGCTGTCAAATTTTTGCAAGGGGACTTCTTAACTCAAATTTGATTCATTGGGATAAACCTGTACTCCTTGAATATGTCGTTCTATGAATATGTCTGAATAAACTATTATTGTTTTACAATTAATATCCACTTATATTTCGTTTATTCATTTGTCACACATAATTATGTAATTGATTTTTCCTTAATCCAAAGATACCGTCTTTGTATGGGACTTTGTCTCAATCTCCATTCATTGAGGCATATTTTGTTTTATACACAACATTCTTTTATACGGTGTATAAACCCCATTGACTTTTACGTTATTGAAAAGTAATCTTTTTTATAGGAAGCGTTTACTAAACGAAATAAGGGAATTTTTTGTCATACGTATGTGGTGACAACGACTTCTCCGCCGCCGTGACCATTATTTGAGTTTCGACTTCCTCTACAGCCATACATTCTTTTTAAAAGAAAAATAAATACCATGTTTTACATTTCATTTATATTCATATTGAAAATGGTTTTAATATTGTTTTTGTATCAATGTTTTGTATTGATATCTTGTGATTGAAAGGTGGAAATGTTATGTTTCATTTATGCATGTTTTATGTGATATGATTATGTTATGGTTCTTGGGCATTGTTATGAAGATGGGTGGTTCCGTGATTAACAAAGGGCGGGTGATCCTGATATAGCTCTCCAATTTATTGGGTAACGCGATGGAGAGAAACATTAAGGTTTCTCCAAAGAGATTTTGGAAATATATTGTGGAAGGTATTCCAAACGTAACCAAGAGGGTTACTCCCTACGTAAGAATGTTATGAATGCCTAAAGTTACATTTCATGTCTTATGATTTCAATGATTTATTCTTGATTTTATGAGGTATGTTAAAGTGATTATGTTTTATGGGTAAAGTATGATTTCATTCTTATGTATACATGTACTCGTGTTTCCTTTCCATATTTTTATATCCCTTACTGGGCTTTTTATACTCATCCAATGTTTTTGAAATGTTTTCACAAGTCAAGGGAAGGGTACATGATATGATGATTGTGTCAAGGATGTGTCAATAAAGAATCCATGTTTTATTTTAAATATGTTTCCGTTGATGGGAAAAAACAGAATACTATCTTTTATGTAACCAATTTATTTAAATATGGAATGTAATGAAAGTTTTATGGTCTAATTCTCTAAAAATCTAAACTTGAAAAGATCCTCAATGTGTAATCTTGTAATAACTCAAGATAAAGTAAGGTTTAAGGCTGGGGCCTTATAGTTGGTATCAGAGGTCGGTTTAGATAACTTTAGAGGTTAGGGTATTTTTTAAGCATAAGTGACATTACCATAATGGTTAGGATTTCACAAAGAGTCCTAGTTTTAGATAATGTGAATGAGTAAGTATATATTAGTGTTTCTCTTCCTCATTAGTACATGATGGTTTTGTTGATATACTCACACTAACCTTTTTGGTTTTAGTAAATGGCTGGATCTAGCAGGCACCAACGTAACAGTAGATATGAAGGAAACTGTTAATGTTTTTCGAGAAAGCAACTAAATGATATGGGAGCTGCAATGAGAACTCTTCTGTTTATCCTCAACCAACTATCTGGAGTCATGATTGACCACCTAAACCTTGCTGATTTCTCTAAGGCATCATATATGAGTGAAACAAAACCCTACAGAACTACAGGTAATAATCATAAAGGTATGTGTGTTCAAAAACCTATGTGTCAAAGATGTTGAAAGAAACACCTTGGAAAATGTTTCAAAGGGGAAGAAATATGCTATATATGTGGAAATGAAAGTTATAAAGCAAGAACCTACCATGGAAAAAGGAAGCATCCAGTTGACTCAAGGAAAGGGAAAGAAGTTCTTTCCGAGGGATCAATTGAATGTTTTAAATGTGGTGTGCATGGTCATTATTCAAACACATGTCCTATGAAGAAGTTTCATGAATGGTATCACCAAGATCATACCAATACTCGTTTACCAATACCTAATACCATTCTGATTGAGGATGAAGAAACTGACAATGACCAATCAAAGGTATGGATTATTTAACAACTTTTGTTTTCCTATTTTGGAATCTTAGGATATGATTCATGATTTTGATTGTAGGAAAGAATTATTTTAGAATAAGTTATAAGGGAATGGTTAATGGATCAAGAAAAATTTTGAATGAGTAAGAAGTCATCATATAAGGGCTTCAAGAGTTATGGTGAAATTATTAAGATTATTAAGTCTCTTTTGATGATGGGGTTACATTAAAAGACTTTTTATAGTATGTTTAACCCTGATGTTTAATATATGAAAATTTTATTCAAGGAATAGTTATCTGTTCTTTTGTGGACATAGTTATAAAGAACCATTTGGGATTATATGATCCTTACTTTTGAGGTAATTATGGGTTATTATATGTTATGATGGAAAATGAAAGGCATGAGATAAACTTGAGGTTAAAATATGCTATGATAATTTTTGAATATTTTGTCTCGTTTTGGGGAATGTTTTAAGAATTATATAGTTTTGGAAAAAGGACAACACACAGACCGTGTGAAAACCCATCGCGTCGGACAATGCTGCGGGAATCGAACCCACAACCAAAGTGCGACTGCTATTTATCGCCTACCACTGGACTACATGAAGTCCATGGTTAGTTTGACTAATTATTTTTATTTATATGATTTTAGGAATCAAGAGTAAGTTTGTTTTGGGTTATCTATGGAAATGATTAACCTATCATCGAGGATATGTGATTAGGTTAATTACTTTTCAATATGAGAATTTAAGAGCAACTGATGATATTTTGAGATAAACGATAATTTGTACCTTTGAAGACTATGTGACTAAATCCTTCAAATATTTGGGTTTCAATCTTAGTTTGGATTACTTTGAAGAATTTTATAGACAAACTTTTTATCAAATGGTCCTCACTGAACTTTGGGTTTTGTTGGACAAATTTTAGAGATTATGAATAGATTTTCTTTTTATAAAGGGTAATCCTTTTCTGGATTATCTGATCTTGTACAAAAAATTTTGGTTTTTGTTTTGGTTAGTGTATAAAGACATGGGAAGTATATAATTCTCCTTTGTGGATTAGGTGATTCTCTTGAAGTTGATTATAGTGAACAAGTCTTCCTAAATGCTCATCTTTTGGAGAAACTATGAGTTTGTGTAAGAAATCAAATAAAAGTTGAATGTCAACATGATAAGTAATTATGCTTCCTTATGAATAAATTCCTCAATAAAAAAACAAAAAAAATTGTCTATTAACTTTTCCTACTTGGGAATCGAATACAATTTAACCCATCACAAGTTTGTGATTTTCTTGTGGTTAACTTTCTCCTAAAAATGTTTTCTATCACTCTCCATCAGAACATGACCCTTTGTTTTTTTCCTCCATGTCCATATTTTCATACTTGGAATCCTAGTATGGGTTAACTCGGGTGACCTTTGTACTTATCTTTCTTTATTTTAATCTAATTGTTTAACTGACTCTTGTTCCAATGTGGGATTTTCAATGAAGTTTCCAAGCCCAATATTAAAATTGCGAAGACCCAATTCCCAAAGGGGTGAAGGATGTAACACCCCAGGTAAATAAAGTGTATAAAATTTTCATATTTATCCATATTTTTGAACAAAATATTAATATAACTTTAAAGGAGACGCTATGCTCGATGGCGTACCCAACACACAACAACGAGTTTCTTGGGAATCTTACGTTGCACTCTAATAATAAAATTATATTATTTTAAAAAGTAGTTAACACATATCTGTTTTGATGGCAGGAATGAATAGAAATAACTAAAAAATTATTATATATGTTTGTCAAATATTTTTACTATTTACAATAAATGTTGGAGGATTAAAAATGTGAATGAATTCAATTTTTAAGCGTAAACATTCTAATGTTCATTTGAAGGTCAATTAAACGCCTTTTAATGGAGAACATCTTTTAAATCCACTTTTTGACAATTTTATGTGTTAAATTTGACAAAATAAAATTCTTCTTTAGAATCGGGATATCAAAATTTACATTGTGTAAATTTTTGGTATTTTTCGGATAATGTTCATTTTTAATGAACAATGAAATATGTTGTATTTTAATTCAAAACCTCTTTTTAATATAATTTATTTATATGATTAGATTATATTTTTAATAGGTTTTATATATCAATTAGAATATATTTTAACCATTTAATCCAATAGTTTTCGTTGGAATTAATTTCATCTTGAAATTGGACTTAAACTAGAGTCAATCTTTTGATACATATTGCTTCTTAAAAACACGTTATTTTTTTTGAAAGTGGGAATTAATTATTAAATTAATTAATTCAACTTATATGTTTTAAATTTTGTATAATAGACTTCATTTTTGAATTCGTAATATCAAATATAGCTTAGGGTGAATTTTTGGTATTTTTCTGAAAAACTTCAATTTTTGATAAATAGTGAAACAACTAAGTGGTAGTTAAAGAAACTGATTATTCGTTTAAATGAAACTTTGCCACCTCTGTGTTTTGAATTTAAAAAATCCGACAATACATGGTTGTCATTTGGAAGTAAAATGTGGTTCAATGGGATTAAAATAATTTTTCGGTGAATAGTAACTTTTATGTTCTTAATCACGATTAGAGGTAATTAGTGTAATTTAAGGTAAAAATATTGTTTTAATAATGTGAAATGACCTAGACATATGTCCTACCCTCATTGGATGAGTCATGGCCGACCAAGAAAATCCATGGGTCAACATGGAGACCCCATGGATACACTTTGGTTGGAAAATGACATAAATACATTTTTATTTAATGTTAAAATTAAAATGACACAAACATGAGTTTTTTTACTAAAACAAATTTTAAATGGGGTTTTACAAGTCATATTTTTTACTATAAATAGTAATTGGAAAGATAATAATATTTCCTACATCATAGTAATTTTTTTTATAATTTTTAGACATTCAATAAATTTAATTATTTATGACATCATGATGATGCAGCGATGACCTCATTATTTAACGATTTAAATAAAATTGAAAGATAATGTAAAACCTAAGACCTAAAAATGTCCAAAACCTATTGGATGATTATATTTCGAACCCTTACCACCTTATCCTAGAAATAAATCAATGTGGGACCTTTTAAATCCGAAAATCAGTTTCAAATAAAGTAACATTTCTTTACTTTCCATGAGTGCCCATCCTCTCCTCTTATAAAAGGCCCCCACCTCTACCTCCTTACCCACACATCCAAAGCCTTTGGCTCGGCCAACCCCTGCCCATTTTGCCTCTCCACATCCATATATAACACTTAGAGGCCTCCCTTTGGGCAGAAGTCTTCCCATGGAAGCCTTTGAGCTCAAACCATAGGGAGTTACCAGATTTTATGGTAATGTATTCACTTGAGTCCTTTTGTATTTTTTTGCTTCTCCAACCCCCTAAACTCTTTTTATTAATTTATTTTGCAACAACTCCAGTATCTTAAATATACTAGGATGTTGTTATAAGTATCATTCGAGCTACACTTACACACACCTACATCTAATGGTAAAATACCATACAGTTTCTGCGGATGGAGAATTTCTGCCTCACGAAATGATGATTGTTCAACACTAATATAACACCTTTAAAGGTGGCCATTAAGATGTCACTATATTCATATATGATATATAATATGTTTATGTTTTACTTAATCTTCTGTATTTTTCTTTTTTGTCATACCTTTATGGTTTCCATTGTGGGTAAACACTATAATTTCATTTTAGGAAGTGCGGACTACCGCCCCCTCAAAGTGATTTGATTCGTTAATGTCATATGTGGGAAGTAAAAAGGATGTATTTAAAGTTATTATATATGATTTATGTCACATATTAATGATGAATATAATTATGGAATTAAAATATAAATACCACTCATTTAGTTTTAATTGCATTAATATGATATAGAAATGAAAGTAGCGTTCATGCGTACGTATGGCTTACCGTCTCCATGAATGGTGCATTTCATTTCATACCTCTAAATGATTATGTAATATTATAAATACATTTATATTCTTGATATATATTATATATATGATATCCACATCATGAATATCATTCTGTATTTAATGAACCTCTGACCACATGAACAACATGTAATTGTAAGAAGTCCACTTTCGACTTAAGAACCAAATATCGACAAAACAAACATTATTAACTTTAATTATTACATAAAAGGAATAATTAACTTGAAAAGGGTTATTAAGAAAGTATAAATTAACTCAAGTTTATTATTCAGGACGTTAAAGAACGATCGAGTCAAGTCGGACCCGAGGTAAGGGATCCTACTCTTCTCTTTCTTTTTAAGTACACTTTTTATGTCATTCATTTTAAACCTCATATTTCTTGTTATTGGAATGTTATTTTATATTAATCATACTGTAATTTTTATGTTAATATGATGAGAGACCCTATTATCTCTCATCAATCCATTTTGGAAGTCTTATGTGGTGTCGTTAGGCTGCCGAGTTTTCGTAAGGGATTTTGCATCTCACTTTTATTCACGTGAGATTTATGCTACATTTGCCACAATTTCCTTTGAGTGGTGTATGTACTGCCCATTATTTTACTCATTTTGTAATATACTTTCATTCATGAGTATTTAAATCAATGTTGTATTGTCCTTCTTTCATGGGGTGCATATCTTGAAAGATACCCATGTCGGTAAGGGAACCTTTCACCCTCCTCTTTTTAAAAGACTTCTTTTGTTATGCCTTTTAATTCACATACTATTATGTTGGGATATGTTTATATATATACTTATTGATTTAAATTTTATGTCAATGTGATGAGATACCCTTTTTATCTCTCATAAAATCATTTTCAGAATTTTGTAGTGACGCCGTTAGGCTGTCAAATTTTTTCAAGGGGACTTCTTAACCCAAATTTGATTCTTTGGGATAAACCTATACTCCTTGAATATGTCGTTCTATGAATATGTGTGAATAACCTATGATTTTTTTACACTTAATATCCACTTATATTTCGTGTATTCATTTGTCACACATAATTATGTAATTGATTTATCCTTAATAGTAGGATACTGTCTTTGTATGGGACTGCGTCTCAATCTCCATTCATTGAGGCATATTTTGTTTTAGACACAACTTTCTTTTATACAGTGTATAAACCCCTTTGAGTTTTACGTTATTCAAAAGGAATATTTTTTATACGAAACGTTTACTAAACGGCAAAAGGGAATGTTTTGTCATACTTATGCGGTGACAATGACTTCTCTGCCGCTGTGACCATTATTTGAGTTTCGGCTTCCTCTACAAGCCATACCTTCTTTTTAAAAGAAAAATAAATACCATGCTTTACATTTCATTTATTTTGGTATTTAAAATGTTTTTCATAATGTTTATATATCAATGTGTTGTATTGATATCTTGTGATGGAAAGGAGGAAATGTTATGTTTCATTTATGCATGTTTTATGTGATACAATTATGTTATTCTTCTTGGGAATTTTTATGAAGACGGGTGGTTCCGTGATAAACTATGGGCGGGTGAGCCCGATATAGCTCTCCAATGCATTGGGTAACGCAAAGGTGTGAAACATTAAGGTTTCTCCGAAGAGATTTAATGAATATTCTGTGGTGGGTATTCCAAACGTAACCAAGAGGGTTACTCCCTACGTAAGAATGTTATGAATTCCTCAAGTTACCTTTCATGTCTTATGATTTCTATGATTTATTAATGATTTTATGAGGTATGTTAAAGTGCTTATGTTGTATGGGTAAAGTATGATTTCATTCTTATGTATACATGTACTCATGTTTCCTTTCCATATTTTTATATCCATTACTGAGCTTTTTATGCTCATCCCATGTTTTTGAAATTTTTTCACAAGTCAAGGGAAGGGTACATGATATGATGATAGTGTCAAGAAAGTGTCAAAAAAGAATCCATGTTTTATTTTAAATATGTTTCCGTTGATGGGAAAAAAAGAATCCTATCTTTTATGTAACCAATTTGTTTAAATATGGAATGTAATGCATGTTTTATGATCTAATTCTCTAAATCTCTAATCCTGAAATGATCCTCAACGTGTAATCTTGTAATAACTCAAGATTAAGTATGGTTTAAGGATGGGGCCTTATATTACGAGTTCAAGAACTTGTTTTTCAATAAGTACATCCCCCTTATTCTTCGAACAAAGATGGAAAATGTGTTACTAGATATTAAAAAAATGATGATGAATCTATTGGTATATATGAGAAGATTTTTACAAGGATTGAAAGGTTTTCATCTGGCTTTATCATCCAACCTAAAATTTAACTTGATCGATTTTTCAGTGGCTTAAAACCAAGTCATCGAAGGGAATTAAATATAAGAGACATTAATAGCTATGAAGAAATTGGGAATTGTAATATCAAGGTTGAACTGGAAGTTGGTGTTACATATCCATCTCGGGGTTCTGAAAATAAACAAAAGATGGAGTTCAACGAAAAATCTCGAAACTATGTAGAAATGAAGACAAATGTATCGTTATGCTCACATTGTGGAATGAATCATGATGGGAATTGTCTTAAAGGGAGTAGAAAATTATTTAAGTGTGGAAAAGAAGGTCATCGAGTTGCTAAGTTCCAATGTAATGGGAAAAAGGTATCTAATGATGTGAATAGATAAAGGACAAAAGAGAATCCACCACCAACACTTCAATGCTAAAAGTCTAGGGAAATTGGGAATTTTTCTAACCAATGCCCTAATCCATGGGTTAATGATGATTGACATCAACAACCTCTTAAGGAAATGGACTAATGGAAGTAACATGCGATCACTATTGTGATGTAGAATATGACAACAGAGTGATGGAATGATTACGTGTTTATTTAACAGGATTCCAAAATAGTGTTGTGGGATGTCATTTTTTGTATCGTGGAATATTAGAATATCTATGTATTGGTTTATTGTGGTTTTCAATAATTTTATGGCACCGGTAACCATGAAAAGTGATTGAAATATTTTTGGAAAGCAGATGATATGTGCATAATGAATGGATTAAGAGATAATGAAATGTTTTATAGTATTATTGTGCTAATGACTGATATAAGGACAATGTTATATCATGGGTTGAGTATATAGAAATTTTGGGATTTTGGTATGTGGAAAGAGTTGACTTTTAATAGTATTCACGTTTTCACAAATATTCTATGGTAATTCATGATTCAACAGAATACATGATTAAGGAATTCAAATATTTTGAATGTGACCAACAAGATATATATTATGATATATGGGGGATAAATGATGGTATTCACATGCTTGGTAGACGACCCTTCAAGTAGTCGTTTTCTTTATACTATGAGATTGGATAAAAATATTTTCGATAAGCCTAAATGTTGTAAGGCATTAAGATGGACATCAAATAGTATTGTTTAGGGCTAGAGTTTTTTTATATTATTTTTGGAATGTTGTAATAGTAAAGTATTAGAAAAAGGAAAACCCGTAGGACGGGTTACAACCCGTCGCATCGGACAAGGTTCCGAGAATTAAACCCACTACCAAAGTGAGACATGCCTTAATCACCTACCAATGGCCTATAGGAAGTACCTGGTTTTTAGTAATTTGTATGTGGTATGATAGATGATATATAAGTCCATTTTTTGGAATCATATATAGTTAATCTCACCATAGATGGACTTATGTATATTAAATTGTTTGTTCTATCCTTTTTGTGATAAAGACAGTTGGAATGACCTATCTTTCAATCGCATGATCTGCTAAAATTTCAAGATGGACAAATTCAACTTCATTTCACAATATAAGAGATGAAGTGGAAATTGTTCATGGAATGACCAATGATGATATTACACTAAAATAAAGTAAGTATTTCTCCTTATGGAAAAATTCATCAACATTAGGGAAATAATCTTGAAAACCAAATTTTTTTCCAAATTACCCTCATATCTGATGAATTAGATGGTGCCTTAGAACATAAAAATTTTGTGTCTTTGTGATTGTTTTCTTTTTCATAACCATGTTCTCTACCACTCTGCATCAGAACATGATGGTTAAACTTCTCTTCCATGTCCATTTTTTCACATAAATTCTCTTATGAGGAAACTAGTGTTGAGTTACATTGTGTGACCATTATGTTTCTAACATTCCTTTTTTAAAATTATGTTTTAGTATTACATTTTACGATGTGGATTTCTATGAATGAAACTTTCAATTATTAAACCATTTAAAACCCCAACGAATTTCGAGGGAGAAATTCTTTTTAACAGGGGTATAATGTAACACCACAAGATTTTGTGAGAAATATTAATTTTAATTTCGTTGATTTCTTGTGTTGAATGCTACACCAAGATTAGCTAGCACTATAATAAAAAACTTATTAGCTTTTAGTATATGAAAACACTATTCTTAGCTTGTGTAGCATGCAAGAGCGACCTTCCACGATAGCATGTGTTGTACACAATACCGAGTTTCACTAAACTATGATATATTATTATAATATTATGAACTAGAAAATATGAATAGTATTAACGGAATTTTTAATTTTATAACATTATATTTCATCTTACATATTATAAAGATTGAGATATGGAAAAAATCAATTTTTTTATAAAAGAATTATTTTTCAAAAAATGCAGTTTTACCACGTTTTGACTACACACCAATTTTAAATATAATTTTTGATATGTTTATAAGTTAAATTTTACAAATTAAACTTCTTATTTTGAATCATGATATAATAATTTACATTGTACAATCTTTTGATACTATTCTGATAACTTTCATATTTTGTTGAATAGTAAAAATATGCTAAATTTTTCATAAATACAACATTTTTCATCAAGATAATTTATATTGTTAAATGATATAATTTAATTGTTTTAAAGTATAAATAGAACATATTTTTACCATTTAATATAATTTATGTCACTAAAATTAATTTTACATTGAATTCATGGATAAAAACATTTCAATTATTGACAATGTTTTAACTTTTAAAAACATGTTTTCTTAACAATGAGATTAATTTTTATTTAATTTCCACAAATTTTTTGTTTTTAATTTTAAAAAATTGATATCATGTTTGGATTATGTGGGTCAAAATTATGTTAATAGGTTACTTTTTGTTTTTTGACATTATGAATAGTAACTAATGTAATTTTTATTTACTATAGTTAAAGGTAAATCTGGTAATTAAGGGTAAATATAAGATTATAAAATTACCCTAACACATTCCAATGTTCTATCAGATGAATAGAAGTCAACCTATTTAACATAAGGGTCTGAATATATTCATTTCATGGACTTTTGACCAGGAAAAATGATATAATTATTATTAAAACCGAAGAAAGTGACAACATGTCACCCTAAGATATCTTATAAGTGTAATAATTTTAATTATTTATAATCCTCATAAAACATGGAATATAAATAATTTCAATAAGATAATATATTATCCACATCATGTAAATTAATTTATAATTTTTATGGACTATATAATTATCATTAATTATGAAACAATTGTGATGTAAGAAATTATTTTATTGATTGAAATATCAAATAAATGGTTTTATTAATATTATAATAAATATTATATGAACTAATTAATGTTATCCACAAATTTTCAAGAAATATATGACATGGTATGAATCTAATAAATATTTTGGTTCAAATATATCCTTTTTGTGGATTTTATTTAAATTAAAAAAAATGAACAGTGTCAAAATTGACACTATTGTTATTTTATAAAAATAATATATTATAATTTTTTTGAAATGTCAAAAAATTATTTAAAAATTTTAAATTGAAAAATAAATTGTATAAAATGTAATAGAGTATCAAATTATGGAAAATTGACAACACGTAAGAAATTATTTATAGCAATTTAATATATAGAATATTATTAACAGAAATAAAATTAAATAGATTAAATAAGGATAAATCAAGTTGATAAGGTTTAAAATTAATTTTCAACCTGTCTAAATATTTTTGGGTGATAGGAATACAACCCAATATCATATAATATTTGGATTTGAGTCATTTTTGGGATGTTTTTATGTGGGGTTTGATTTTATTATAAATTAATACATTAGAGGTTTCCAAAAGTGCCCCTCTCCTCTCTTATAAAAAGGCACCTCCTCCCTCACCAAATCACACCATTTAAAGGCATCAAGATCAGAAAACACCTGTCAAATTATTTTATCCACTCCCCTAGAAACATTCCATAGGTCTCAGTCTTCTTAAAATATCACTTTAGTTCCCTTAGAAGAGTTTTAGAAGAGGCGCGTCGAAGAAGAGGTAATATCCTTTACCGATTCATTAAATTTTATTTATTCTTATACTTCTTATTATTTATTAGTTTCATTATAACGTAATAACATCAGTACCATTAATATAATGATATGTTATTATTTATATTAAACAACCATATTTCACCTTCTATCTATCCTAAGGAAAAGGAAATCACCGCATGTGTGTACATACGGAATACCGTCTCCACGTCGTGGTGTAATCTATTTTCGACCACCACCTTACTAGGATGTAATAATTGTTGCAATAACAAATATATATGAATAATATAACATAATAATGATTCTGATAAATTATATCTTCCACTCCCATTCCATTCAATAATTATGGGTATGATATCATCGCACGTGCGTACGTACAGATTACCGTCTCCACGACGTGATGAGATTAATATCCATTATTAACCATTCAAGTATTATTATAAAGTATATATAATAATTAATAATTAAACATATTATTTAATTAATATACGATACTTTTGTACATATATGTTTCATTTATTTAATTCCATTCAATTTAATAAGGAAACGAAAACATCGTTCATGCGTACATACGGCCTACCGACTCCATCAACGGTGTATTTCATTCCATTTATTGATCTATCATATATATTTATATGCTGAATATATATTATATATAAATTATGTATCAAATTATGGAATTATGAAAATCAGGATATAAATTATAATATCATGAACAACAAGTCGAAACACATACGATAAATGAAATGATTTACCCAAAATGCTGCTTTAACATGGAATTGGCAAAAGAACGACTAATATAAAGTTCTATGTGAATCATATATGATATAAAAAATATTATTATGGTTGTTTTACAGGTTAATAATATGTTTAAACCCACTATACATGAGTTTGAGACCCGTATGGATGAAATTGGATCTAAGGTAAGGGATAATTATGCAATCTCATTTTTATCCGAGATTGCTTATACATAAGTATTTACTGGGGTTGTAGTTTTAATCCATATACATAAAATGTTTTTCATAAAGTGTTTAATATTCATCCATGTTTAATTAAAGTAATTATTACCCATCATGGACTTTTAATTAGTGTGATTGAAGGAATGTTTCTTTTGTTTACCATACATGGAATTTTTTGTCTTTTTCGTTAAAAGTTCGAGGAATTTTTTTTAACATTTATGGTATGAACAGATTTTTACGGTTTCATAAAGCCATATTTTCATGATTATTTATATAAAATATTTCATTACTAGTTTCTAAAAAAATACATTTATTTTATATTTTCATTGCATATTGGAAAAGAAAATGATTTTGAAGTAGAAAGGATATTTTCCTCAAGAATTCGTTTCATGTGTTTTATCAAAACCTTTTTCCATATAAGATGATATTATTTAATATGTTTTTATTTCAAGAATAATGTCCATTTTATTTACATGTTTTCATTTTTCTTATGATGAAATGGTATCCATTTATTTTATATTGATTATGTTATGATGGGATGGTTTTTATGAAACACATATTATTGTTTTGGTTAGGATGAATGATTTATCTTTATTTATTGGCACACGAAAGAATAATATCATTATCAGATGGGTGGAACCTATATATCTATAAAATTCATTGGTTAATGATTTATATCTCATTATATAGACAAAGCTAGAATGTAAAGTGAATATGGTTTAGTAATACGGGGATGGAACGACAAGTAAACATTTTTTAGTAACGGACTTTGTCCACTATGATGGTCTTGGAAGAAATGCCTTAGCTACTATTCAAATCATAACATTTGCTAAATGAATGACACAATTACATGTTTAATTCACCTGCTATTTTATCATTGTTAATATTAATTTATTATCAATGCCTTATGAACTTCCATGATTTATTTCATTACTCATGATATTGATGTTTATGTTCATGTTCTTACGTTCAAATGTTTAGGGATTGTTTTATGTTCTCCATGTTTACCCTTACTATGTATTTGAGCTCACCCATTTTATGTTTTCATTTTCCCAGGATATAAAGAAAGGATTTAGGTATGAAAAACAAAGGGGAATATTTTTATGGGAGATGTTGAAGATCATTCACCATCATTAGAAGATTATGTTCTAAATTTCCAAAGACACTAAACTAATACTTTAATTGGGTGTCTGTTTTTGTCATGTATTAAGTATTCCACCAAAGTAATGTAATGTATATGTACAAAATACTTTTTGAATCTAAAATATTAATTCCCAATGACCATTACATACATTTCAAAATATGAATATCCAATGAACGAAATAAATTCTTATTTCTCACTAATGGGTTAAGTAATCATATCATTATTCCATTAGAGATTTAAAATAATGATAATCATGTAAAAATGGCCCATTGTGTTGTAATCCCTATAACTAAAATATCATACACCATTTTTTTACCTTTAGTTGATTTCATTCAATTATATATCATTTATTTAATAGTTCATTAATATAACATTATTATTCTTGACTTGGTAGGGAAATTTCATGAACTATTTCTGTGACAATTAACATTAGATCATTATAACATATATTTAACATAGATGAATGACGATAATGTACTATGATAAAAATTTATATTCATTACCATATATATTTAAGTAATATTTTGGAAAATGTAATCTGATCCATTAAATCAACTCTAATAGAATCCTTCATCCTCTAGAGGAATGAATTAACAACCCAAATAGTTATTTGTACATGTTTAAATTCTTTTACTAATATATGTCTATAAATAATGATCCCAATACACTACAAAAGGATATAAAATTTATTTAAACCTCATCTATATTAGGAAATTTCTCAAGGGAAAATATCACTGAGTATAATGTATTATTCCAATATCAACTCTCGTTTAATGGAATATAATATTATTAAAATTCATCGTTATATGAAAAAAATTATATTTTTTTTGATAATCCAAAATATGGAAAAAATATTTAATTAGATTACTTTTTATGATAAATTAGATGCCATAACATCTTCTCTCTAATACTGATCTGTTAACTGCTAGCTGTCATATGCTGAACTCTTGTACAATAAATTATCCATATTGTGATTTATGATTAAAATTATTATTTATATAAACCTTGTTTTATATCCATAGGAAACTAGTATTCTAACGTCTCCAATGATATGTAACTGATCAAATTTTTCTTTATTAAGCAATATAATAATGTTCTGATAGTAATCCTATGTAGTTCACAATACTTTCAGTATAATTTCATTTTATGCATTTTTGTTAATAATGTCCAAACATAATTTCATATAATGACATGTGGGATATGTTTACATTGTACTGTAAGGTTTATGAAGTAATTTAATGAACCGAAAATAGTTTATCCTTCCACTAGAGACCCAAAATTTCCTAGGACATATTTATGGCCATACCTGATCCCGTCTGGCTAAAGAAAAAATTTATTTCCATAAAGAGAAATAATAGTAGATGTTTCTTCCTATATAATTAATATTTATATATAAGCATAATTCCACTAATATTTTAGCATGAAACATCCAGACATCATAAATCTATCCAAAAACAATTAAGTATAATAAACATAATATATTAAAAAAACTATGAATATAACAATTGGAAAATAAATCCCTCATCTCAAGTTCCAAAGCACCCAATAGAAAAAATAACTTGTTTTCAATTTAACCACTATAGATTTAATTCATCTTCAAATAACCATAAATGAAAGTAGAAAATACCCTATATTGTTCAATCTAAAAAAATTGATGGAATTCATAATCAACTATCCCATATTAAGTGAGGTCATCATCTATTCAATCATTAATCCCACTTCTAGAATAAAATATAACCCTACACAAGGCCACTCAATATATAAACAATCATGTTTATAACTAGTGTGTGATATTTATGTCCTATTATGTAATAACCACAATGTCCATGATTTTGTTTTTCAAATATAATATAAACATTATAGTTTTTGAAATACCATTATAAAATATATTTTTCAATTTTACATAACTTACCATTAATAAATTTTCATTGTTTATAAAAATATTTTTCAGTTTTTTTACATAAAAATTCAATTACGAAACATTTCATCCACATATTAACTTTTTCATAAAAACCCAATTTGGAAACCAGTTGCTGACCCCCTAAAATGTGTTTTAATGTATTTTTAAAAAATATACCAAAAACCAAAAATAGTGATCACAGAGGGACAAAACCTTATGAATCATGAATAAATGAAAAGTATGAAACAATAAATAATAGGTGGAAAAGTACAACCAAAAATTTATGTAATCGGGTTAAATATAAAATAAATCCATAGTTAGAGGAATATATACAATAAATACTATATAGAATCAATCAAGGACATCCTAGGTCCTATAAGGTTTTGGGAAACCAATACTCTCATCTTGACTCAGGATATTATTTTGAAATGTTTAATGCACAAACTAAATTCTATGGATAATATAAAATTCACCATATGAGGTGATTCCCACTATCCAAAACACTACCTATAACCATATGTAAGGTAGAATATTCATTAGCCTACTCATGTATTGATTCCACTCAATGAAATAACAAACATTATCCATGTTTAAATTTTTTGTTTGTGGGTAGTATAGTAAGGAGATAATTAATTAATTCATCCCCTCCATAATACATGAATTCAAATGTTACATTATAATTTGATTCAATCTAATTTCCATTCAGATTTCATTTAATATATCATTTAAAAATATATCGTAAAATAGTTTCATTAATATATATATGGGAGAAATCATTAAACTGTCATGAGTAATATAATTAAAAATTAAATCCAATATTAAATATATATCATAGATAATTCCATTTGGATTTAGTAATTGGTGTTCAAAACAAACAAGAACATTTATTCAAAGTTCCTACTATGCCTTAAAATAATAATTTAGATTACACACATATTTGAATTTTTTTTTGAAAAATTATCCAATCATTAAAAATATATCTAAAAACAACCCTTTTATTAATTTCATATAGTTAATAGCACACACACAAGAATATATTAGTATACATATTCAAAAATTAATATTCTAATATTTGAACATGTCTATATATATAAATTCCATTCAATATATGTCTAAGCACCGAATATGACATTATATGCATGAAACGTCAATAATTATGGAATAAGAAACATTATAAAAATTCTAAAATAGTAAAACCCCATTATTCAATCCATTAATCCCATGAATTACCCAATTACATTACAACAACTAATTCATATAAATTTAAACACTCAATTAATCTTTGAAAATCGTCATAGAAATTATATCGGCCAAAATTATTTTTTATAAATTAATGAATGATTGAACGAAATGTTTCAAATAGAAATAATATAAGACCTCATGGAAATCTTATGGAAGAATATTTTATAATATCAATTGAAATGAAAATAGAATTTATAATTTTAAATTAAAAATTATAAAATTTTTAAGAACATGATCAATTTTAGAGAATATACAATGTATGAATACTTCAATATATTGAAAGAACAAATGATGTATATCCAGTAATAACATAAAGAGAATGATAATAATATAATATCAATCAAAAGAGGAGACGATACAATAATTATTTATTAAAAAAACAATAGGGTTTGAAACAAGAACCACACTATGAGGGGGGGGGGGTAATAATATCCATTATGATATGATATGAATTGAAATGAGGGGGGAGTAATCCCTCTTGTAGATGAATTTTCATATGAAATCACATGAAGATCCACTAAGTGGGGGAGTCTAAAAGAGGGATCATGTGTTCTAAGGGGTTGGGGTACCTTTGTCTAACCACAAAAAGGGATAGGGGAGGAGTTAGGCATGAGTTAGGGTATTCTGATTGAAGAAATCATTCATCAAAATAAGTATATAGTTTATTGAGAAATAATCCCTAGAGGGAGAGGTTAGTCATGTATGTTGTTCATGAAAATATGACAAGTGAATAGTAATATACTCTATTAGTGGTGACTCTAGTCTATTTGAGTAGTGTACTGAGTGTGACCAATATGGGAGGAGGGTGAGAAAACAACAACCTTCAATCCTCAGTGAATCTGGATGAACATAATTGTTCTTCAACCATTTGACATCATAGCAAGAAAACCCATTCATAGAGTCACGGTCTACTTATTGGTCAATGATCAATTATTTCAAAACTATGGATGTAAACCTATACCTAAGGGAATCATTCTAGGGAGTGACTATTTACAACATTTGTTCAACCACAGTTCAAATACCGAAGAGAAGGAACTGGAGATTCATCAGCAAGAAAGGAAGAAGAATTACTGGAGAAGTGAAGGGAGGGTAAAAAAGATAAGGATGGTCCCGCCACATGATAAGAGAGACATGGTTTTATGAATTTTTTAATTTTTTAATATAGGAGACACCATAGTATGATTCGTTTCCAAAATAGTGTAGTATCACTCTAAGGATCTTGGAAAAATAGAACACCAAAAAAGTATCAGGATGAATTTACACACCTATCCAATCCTAATAGGGAAAATCCCAAAAAAAACGGGGTTCTCCATTTTATTAAGATTTATATATTTTATTATAAATTGATAATCCGTAGAATCTATGGTATTAGGTAGGATGTGGGGAGGATCTAAAATATATAAAATCCATCTTTACCATCCAAAACAATTCCAATACCCCATCCATCACCATAAAACACTAGAATCATGGAATATGAAAATATAAATAACTGTTCATATCATATTATATGTTAAATAGGGGTTATTTTGTGATAAAACTTGCTCTATTATATATCCATCCCCCTGAAATCCACTGAATTCGAGTAATAGAGGAATAAAAGAGGAATCTAAAAGAGAAAGAGTTAAAATATAAAAATCAATATCTAAGATATCATGAATTAAAATTGACAATATTTAAAGGAATCTTATCTATAAATAAAAGAACCTTAAAATCATTATAGAACATATCACAACATGCTGATAGTGGGAAAATAAGTTATTAGAGACCTCTAGTTGATCCCCAAAAAATTTAAAAATTCAAAAATAATGGTGGTTTAAGAAGTATGAATTTATCTCCTACATACTAATATAAGAAAAAAACCCGAGGGATAAAATAATTAACTAAAAATAATACTCCATTAATGTCAAACCACAAATATCAACAGGGTAACCTTTTATTCAACCACATACACAACATAAGATTATAGAATGGTTGTGACCCAAATATGACAGACTATATATTGATATGAAAACTATATGATGAAAATATACATTTATGTTACCACCATTCCACTCAAAATAGAATTAAAAATTAATTAATTGTAAAAAAAAAATCAAAAAAAATCAATACAGTACCCATTAACTAAGGAAAATATGGATTGAAGAATAAAACTCAAACATGAATCATAGAACAACATTTCTATGAAAACATTTTCAAAAATAATAATTAGCATCCTATTTACACATAATAGAATATCCTTCATGATAATCCCACAAAATCATACTGTCACTAGTCTGTATAAGACATCATCAGTTTCAAAATATGTCCATGGTACCTGATACACATCTAGGTTTTCACTCATATAGAAAGTACCATTTCCAAAATATATGAACCATATTAACAAAAAAACCAATAGATTAATCCACTACCCTGATATATAAGAAAACATAATATAATATAATCCCACATGGAAGAATTTACAATGCACACACAGAGTAACTCTTGAAAAAAGATTAACTTAGAGGATCGATTAGCAAAACTCTAAAATTATATGATCAATAAAACCTGAAAATTTAGTTATTATTCTTGGGATTATATGTGATATATCATAAGGATTACAAGGTCCAACTTCATCACATATAAAAAAATCCTCATAAAAAATCATATCTCGATTCAATGTATCAAAGATAAAAAAGCTAAATATGAAAACTTTGACAAAAACAAAAACAATAATTAAATCAACTGTAATCCTTTTAATCCATGTTAAAAAACCAAACCACATGCTTTAAAATATTAAAGTTCCTTTCAAAACAAAAACAATTCTAAACCACAAATCACTATACATTATTGTGTTATTAAGTCCTCGTGATCTAGATTCATTTATAATAATTTACATAGAATAACTCTATAAGAGTTTCAAATCAATATTATTTTCATAAAAAAATGTTTTTTAGTAAAAAATCATATATAATCCATCCCATTATTCATTTACAAATCATAATACCCCCTTTTATAAAATTTAAAATCATCTTTCCCCATTCTAAATTAAATTTTATTCTCAAAAACATTTAAAAAATATTTATGAATTATCATTTATATTAAAATAATAATAATTTTTAATCACAAAAAAATTAATCTTCAACAATCATGTATTCAATTTTCATCCAAACCCGAATTGATCAACATCACAACTCATGTACTCATTCCAACGGGACAAGTGACCGTACATGAGTTGTTTTCAAGGCTTGTTAGATGATGTTTCAATCCATTATCCATCACAAATTGTGACATTAAACATGTATGTAGGGTACACATGAGTTACCAATCCATATTTTCTCACCATGTACCTCTATTTCAACTCCCATTTTATAAAATAAAAATTCCATGATGAAAATTTTATAACATGAATTTAATTTTAAACTTCATCAACATAAATCCTAATCTACCAGAAACATAAATGATTATTCCAAACATTACCTCAGACGGGGACTCAAGGATTAGAATGAGTAAGAGCCCTCGAAACTCTTCCCTCTCCTTCCTCCAATGACTTAATAGTCATACTACCATCTAAAATTCACCCATATAAAAATTTAACATCAATACCTTGATACCCTATAAACAAATTTCTATTTATATAGTATATAGACATCCTTCCAATGGACACCAAAACTATCCTGAAACATATATTTTGGCTTCCCCCGTTCTCTAAAGGATGATACAAATTTCAATAAGAATAAGAATTAATAGTTAGATATTGTTTTTACTAGATAAATAATATTTAAAAATACACTAATACCTACAATAATATATAATGATTCATCTATATGTCACATGTACAAACACAAAATAAACCATAGGTATTATACAATACCAAAAAATTATACAATAAAAATTTATAATAAATAATAAATATATCCCTCATCTCACCCCCGGACAAACACCATAGATATAACCACCACTAATTTTGAAAAATATGTGAGAAAATCCCACTGACTAGTCTATAGGATATTATAATAAATATAAATTGTCCAATAAATTTTATTTTAAATTTTATTTATTGAAAAAAGAAGAATCAATTAAACAAAGAGAGTGTTAGAAAAAAAATGTATCAACAGACACACCATTTATTACATTGAGGTTAACAAGACAGTTGTATGAAAAAAACACTTTGTGATAAAATAATTCCCAAATGGGAGCTTGTCCATGAAATTAGGAAATCATGTAGTACATTTATACTATTGGAGAATGATACTAGATTTTATATCACTTAAAATATTCACAGAATGACACACAATCCTTGGAATATTATTGAATTGTTGACATTCTATGTCATTTTATCTGATCAAACCTATCATTTCATATTTCAACGAAGTTAAAAAATAGAAATGACAATAATGGTAGAACATTGCCTCTCTTTTATGTTCCCTATTGATAGACCCAAATCTCTTAGGCCCTAAATATACTCTAGAAGCTTCATAAAAAATAAATTTAGAGGAAACATAAAAAGTAATTACAAATCACCTGAAACATTACTATTTGTGGATGATGTTTTTGAAGAAATTATAGGTATCAAACACTTACATGATAGAAATTGAGTTATTTTTGTGTCCAATGTAAATTGAGAAGGAATTTTTTACAACCACGATGTCCTAAGTAATGAAAAAATGTGTTTGATGTATGTTTGTTAACTGAAAATATTTTTCTTATTATGCCAGCAGACATGGATGAGATTCAAATGTTTTACCTTGATATAATTTTTCAGTTGCTGAGACAGAGAGTGGTTGAAGCATCCCATCACGTTGTCCATGTTTGAGACACAATATTGGTGGTAGATCTAAAAATACAAAACAATACATTCAAAAGTAAGGATAGTCTATGAAAACATAATAACTAGATAATCCACGACTAAAATATAATGGTGAAAAATGAAACATCTCGAGTGGAGTGAGATGTCATCTTTCTTGATGTTTGTAATCAATTGGATTTATTGAAAATAAAACCTTCATAAGTATGAAGATCTAGATTTCAAGATCCATTTATTATTGATGGACATGATCTATGATGGATTACCCTTGATTTCTTTATTATATAAAGACATTTAATGAATAAGATCATTAATTTCTAATTCCCATTTTAAATTATACTCATGAAAGATGAAATTTTAATAAGAAAATAAGGATTTGACATCATCCAAGATGGAGTCAAGATATGAAATTTTATCATTGATTGTGATATTGATATCCATAACTTGACTATAAAATATCCTATTATCCAATATTATTCATTATAAAAATACATAATATTTTTATTTTGAGGAAACACCTTATGGCAAAAAAATTTAAAAAATATATATTAACAACTATTCATTTTATCCTAGATCAAACACCATCAAAAATCAGATCCCTAAATGAGAACAAAAGACAACCCATGATATAAGATACTTAGTTTATAAACATATTGTGGTGTGAGTTGGGGGTGAGGTTTCCAACCCAGTATTTAATAACTGAATATTGAATGATTTTAATTTAAAAAAACCATAAATTATAGTTTTAAAACAATAATAAAAAATATTTTTCCCAATATAATACAATATTTCGTATCACATATTCAATATTATAAAATAAATTTTCAACATATTTTAATTTAAAATAATAACTTTAAGAAAATTTAATTATAATATTTAATTTTTATTGAACAATCCCATTTGAAAATACATTTCAAAACCATTTTTAAAAAATAAATTTTTTATAATATTGGGAATAAATTTAAATAGTAAACATAAAACAATTGGAATACCCATAATAAAACAATAATAAAAATTTATTAATTAGTACTAAATAAAAAATTACTTTTTAATATATAAAAGAAGAAATCAATAGATATTTAATATAATGATAGAGTTATAGGATACCATAAAATCAATACTAGAAAAAAATTGTTTCTAGGAGAACAAGTGGTCTTATATGTTTAAAGTAACCCAGGAAGAGCATAATTACTGATGATATAATGGAAATCAATCTATAAATTTTTATGACATACAAAGATAATATTAAATTTGTATATTTATGAGGTTCATTCCGTCAATGAAACAATAACTAACCATCCAATATGTAGATCATGCCTTGACCTATGAGTATTGGGATTCACATTCTTGACATGATGAGCATTATATGATTTTATGTATATTGTTGGTTTTGACTAATCTAAAGTGATACATAATCCATTATTCCAAATTTAGATAACTAGAATCCTATTTTCAATTCCCATTTTAACCATACCACATTACACTTTAATTATATTAATCTAACATATACATAAAATCTTTAATTCCATTTTTCTCAACCAATGGAAAAAAAATTAAATAATCATAATACATAAAATCAACTATTAAAGAAAACATTAAACACATACCAAACAAAAATATAAAATGGTTTTGGAATTTTTTTCTAGTATTTAAAATAACATATACGCAATGTTCAATTCATGCCTTCATATCATACATTATTTAACACACATATTTGAAAACTCATTTAAACACAAAATATGATCATAATAAATAAATTTATGAACATCCATTTGAACATTATACGAATATAAAATTTCATATATAAAATTTCCTCTTAAATAACATATTCACATACTCTCATGTGAATATTTTCACATGACTACATATATATGAATTGTAACACCCCGAGATTTTATGAAAAATACTCTTTTTAATTTCATTGATGTATTGTGTTGTACGATACACCAAATGGAGATTTCACAACATGCATCATTGACTTTCCTTGCATTACGTGCAATCGCGACCTTCCTCGATAGCGTGTGTAGTACGCAATACCGAGTTTTACTAAACAACGATATGCTATTTGAATATTATTAAAACTAGCCGTTATGAATAGTAATAACCACTTTTTGAAATTTCGTAAATTTTATTTTCAAAATGGACTTCATTTTTGGATTCAGAATATTGAAATTTTCTTATGGTGAAATTTTGTTACTTTTCGGATAACTTTCACTTTCTGATGAATAGTGAAAATTACAAAATTTAAATTAAAAACAACCTTTTTAATCGAAATAATTAATAGTGATAAATTATTAATTTGAGTGGTTTTAAAGTATATTTAGAATATATTTTCACAATTTAATACAATGTTGGTCATTGGATGTAATTTTACATTTAAACCAGACATAAACAAGTGTCAATCTTTTGATAGTTATTATCTCTTAAGAACACGCTATTTGTTTTGACGACGAGAATTAATTTTTAAATTAAGTAATGAAACTGAAATGTTTTGAATTTGGAAAAATAGACATCAATTTTCAGTTCATAATATCAAATATAGATTAGGCCAAATTCTTGCTATTTTTCTGGAAACATTAATTTTTTGATGAATAGTGAAACCACTATGTGGTAGTTAAAAAAAATGAATTTTTCATAAAACTTAATTTTACCACTTCTGTGAGTGGAATTTAAAAAATCCTAGAGACATGGTTGATGTCAGTAAGTAAAATGTGGTTCAATGAGATGAAAATAATTTTTGGCGAATAGTAACTGTTTACTTTTTTTTACCACGGTTAAAAGTAAATATGGTAATTAAGGGTAAAAATGTTGTTATTATTATTATCCTAACACATGTCCTAATTCTATTGGATAAGTGTAATTCGACCAAAAACATCATTAGGAATAAAATATGACCATTCAGGCCCACTTGGATTAGATTAAGACATTTATTATTAATTTATTTAAAGACGGGTTAAAATAGTTAAAATCAAAGTTTAATAACTAAATCATTTTTAATATAGGGTTATACATAAGATAAATTCCAATATAAATATTCACTAGAAAGATAAAATTATTTCCTACATAATGATATTTTATTTTTAATTTTTAGACTTTAAATAAGTTAATTTATATATGACACAAAGATGATGTAGAAATTATCTTATTAATGAAATATTGACATAATTGATGTTATAAATATCTAAATAAATGTAATTTCGTACTTTTTATGAAATAAACAAATTTTATAGGTTAATATGACATGTTATTATTGATTTAATTAAATTTTTTCGAACTAATCATTCTGTTATGAGTTTCCCAAAAATCAATTACAAAATAGTGTCAAAATTGACATAAAATAGTTTTTAAAATAAATATTATATTATTAATTGTTAGGTTATTCCTAAAAATCTAAGGTCCGGAAAAATAACATATATAAGGCTATATATATTAATACAAAACAACGTGGGGTTCGTTTGGCTTGTTATAGTATGTTTATTAACCTTATAGTGTAAAAACACAAAAAGACACGGTAAAAGTAAAATTATATAACTTATTGTTAAATCTAAATGATAAGGTTAAAATAGTAACCTAAACTTGTCTAAATTCTATTTTATTAGAGGATTTAGACCCATACCCACCTTAGGATCTAAATAAATAAATTTGGAGCTATTCAAAACCGAATTTGGCTTTATAATAAAATAATATTTTTATTTATTCCAAAGGTGCCCCTCTCCTCCCTTATAAAAGGGAACCTCTTCCCTCTCTTCCTCACAACACTTTGAGCCTTAAATCTCGGCCAACCCCTGACAAATTCTCTTCTCCACTTCCCTAGAAATATCCTAGAGGTATTGGTATTTTTCAAAGACCAATTTTATTGCCTTAATAGGAGGACTCAAAGAGGCGCTTCAAAGAAGAGGTAATGTCTGTTACCGATTATTTCAACTTAATTTCTTCTTCCACTTCTTATTATTAGGTTGTTTCATTATGATGTAATAACATCAGTATCACTCATATACGGATATGTTATTATAAGTATGAAACAACCCTATTTCACCATCTATCCATCCTACGGAAAACGAAATCACCACGCGTGCGTACGTACGGAATACCGTCTCCATGCCGTGGTGTAATCTATTTTCCACCACCACCTTACTTGGATGGGTATAATGGTGTAAATAATAACTATATATTATTATTATAAAGTGATATTGATTCTGAAATAGTATTCATACACTCCAATACAATTCCACGATCCTGAGAACGATATCATTGCTCGTACGTACGTACGGACTACCGTCTCCACGACGCGATGAGATTCATTCTCCACATTAACCATTCATGAATGATTATAAAGTATATATAATAAGTAATCATGAAATATATGACATAATAATGAAACTGGATTTATGTGTATATATATTTATTTCTTCTACATAATTCCATTCAACTCAATAAGGAAACAAAAACACCGTTCATGCGTATGTACGGCCTACCGTCTCCATGAACGGTGTATTTCATTCCATTTACTGACCTATTATATATATGTATATTCTGAATATATATTATATATAAATCGTGTTTTATATTATGGAATTAAGTAATCATGACCTAAGTAATCATATGAATAATTACAAGTCAAAACACGGACGACAAATGAAACGATTTTTCCCAAAACGCTCTTTAACATGGAATTTACAAAAGAACGGGTAATATAAAGTCATAAGTGACCCATATATGATATCATAACAATGAATATGATTCTGGAATAAGTCAATGATATTATTTAAATCATTATATAGGAGGTTCTAACACTTACGAAACAAATCGGACCTAAGGTAAGGGATAATTGTGCAAATCTCATTTTTATCCGAGATTACTTATTCGTAAGTATTTATGGGGGTTATTTCTATCATCCATGTCCATGTTTTATAAAAGTGTATTAATGTATGTTTAAAGTCCTTTTATAACCATTTTGACTTTTACCCCATGTTATAGAAGGAATCATTCTTTTGTTTACCCTATGAGGTACTTTTTTATCTTTTCCGACAAAAGTACCAGAAGAATGTTTTTTAACATATACGGCACGAACGGGTTTTTTAAAGGTTTTATAAAGCCTTATTTTCATGAAGATTTCTCAAAAATATTTCATTACTATTTTAAACAAAATCATTTTCTATTAAAATTTCATGACGTTTTGTGAAAAGATATTTATTTTGAAGAAGAAAGGATATTTTCCTCAAGAATTCATTTCAAGTGTTTTATCAAAACCATTTTCCATATAAGATGACATTATTTCATGTGTGTATGGTTCAAGTATAAAGTCTCTATGATTTAAATGGTTTCACTTTTCTTATTATGAAATGATGTCCATTTATTTTATATGGATTATGTGATAATGGAATGATGTTTATGAAACCCATTTTATTCATTGGGTTATGATGAATGATTTATGTTTATGTTGTAGCACAAGTAAGAATGATTTAATTATAAGATGGGTGGGATCTATATCTCCCTCCAATGCATTGGGTAAAAATTTATATCTCATGAGTTAGACATGGTTGGAACGACAAGTTAAACTGATTCAGTAAGACATGACTAGAATGATAGGTGAACTCGATTCAGAAAGGGGATTTGTCCACTATGATGGTCTTGGCAGCAATGCCTTGGAAACTATGGAAATCATGTCATGTTCTTGATGGTTGACTCAATTAAATGTTTTATTCCCATGCTATTTTATCATTCTTAATGTTTCTTTATGATCTATGCCTTACGTACTTCCATGTTTTGTGTTATATCTCAAGCTTTTGATTTTTAAACAATATGTTCATGTTTTTAAGTTCAAATGTATATGGTATGTTTTATTTTATCCATGCTTACCCTTACTGAGAATTTGAGCTCACCCTTTTTATCTTTTCTTTTCCCTAGGATATAAAGAAAGGTTTTAGGTAATAAAAAAGGGGGAGGATCTTTATGGGATATGTTGAATATCTTTCACCACGATTAGAAGATTACATTCTATGTTTCCAAAGACACTAAACTATTACGGTCCTCATGTGTCTGTTTTTCTTATGTATTATGTATTTCGCAAAAGTAATGTAATTTCCATGTACGTCAAGCTTCGGGTCTATACAGTTGGTATCAGAGGAAAATTTTAGTCAACCTTTGGAAACTAGGATGCAAAAACATTAGTGAGATCCCTAGAGATATTTATAAGGTATGTCTAGGGATGTCCCTAAGGATAAGTATACGTATAGGATATAGTCCTAGAACTATGGTAACGATAGTAGATTAAACCAAAGATGTTAGATATTGAAGTTAATTCCCCTTTATTATGATTTTTGCCTCTCACACTATTCTTTTTGGGTTTTAGAAAATGGCTGGAAACAAGATGATTCACGATAATGGAGGATATGATAGACAATGGAATGATATTCATCATGAGAAACCAAATGAAATGGGATTTGGAGGTCCAAACATCATTGTTATTCCGAATCAGCAATGTCATAATATGATCAATAATGTAAAATTTGGTAATTTTCTTGACTCGGCTAATAAGAGAAAGATGGAGTTTCATGATGATCATAGAGGAAAGAAAGTTCAATTTACCCTATGTAATTAATGTGGGAAGAGGCATCCAGGAGAATGTTTCAATTGAACTGGAAGATGCTTTGGGTGTGGAAACGAAGGACACAAAGCCAGTATGTGCAAAGGAAAAGGTTCAGTTAACACCAGGGATGAGGATAATGGTATTGCTACGACATCAACAATGGTTAAATGTTTTAAATGTGGAATGTACATGAATTATGAAAACCAATGCCCTATGGGAAAGCATTATGAAGAGAATCAGTATGGTCGTATGGGTAGTATTTATGTTTATGATAATGAAGAGACTACAAATGATATGTGAGATGAAAGAATTGTTGAAGCTCGGTCAATGGTTTAAGAATGTAGTGGAATGATTACATGTTTATCATGTGTAATGTTGTATAAGTAATCTCATGGTACTATGGAATAAAAGACATATAAGGATTGTTACACTGTTGTTTTTCCTTGAGTTTTGAAAGTGTATGATTTTTGGTACTAGTATCCATGAAAGGTTATTCACATATTATTGGAATGTAGATGATATGCGCATAATGAAGGGATTAAGAGAAAATTAAATGTTTGATAGTATTCATGATCTCATGACTGATATAAGGAGAAGTTTATATCATGGTTTGAGTATATATTATTTTTGTATTTTGGTATGTGGAAAGAGTTAACTTTTGACATGCTTGGTTGGGGACATTTCAAGTAATCGTTTTCTTTATACTATGACCTTGGACCGATGTATTTTAGATAATCCTAAAGATTGGAATGGATTATGTTGGACATAAGTTAGGATAGAAATTTTTTCGATATTATTAATGGGATGTTATAGTAATATATCTTTTTGAAAAAGTACAACCTACAGGACGGGCAACAACCCATCGCGTCGGAAAAGGCTATGGGAATCGAACCCACAACTGAAGTGCGACTGGCCTTTATCGCCTACCACTAGCCTACAGGAAGTCCATGTTTAATAGAAACTAGTTTTATTATATTAAGCAGTATGATATATGAATTATAAGTCCATTTTAGGAACTATATATGATTAATCTCACTATATATGGACTTATGTATGTTTTCATAACTTTTCTAATCTTTTGTTTGAGACAGATGGAATGACCCGTCATTCTATCACATGATCTGCTAACACATCATGAATGAAAAACTCAACTTCATTTCTTTAAGATATGAAGTGTAAATTGTCCAAATAACGACCAACGGTGAGACTATACCAAAATGATGAAAGTATTTCTTCTACTTCCAATTTCATCAACTTTAGGGAAATGATCTTGAAAACAAAAAATGTTGTCCTAGTGCTCTTATATCTGATGAATTAGATGGTACCCTAGATCATCACAAATTTATGGCTCTGTAATTTCTGGATTTTCCATAGCCATGTTCTCTACCACTATCCATCAGAACATGATGGTTAAATTTCTCTTCCATATCCATATTTTCACCTATGTGGAAACCCAGTGATTAGTTTATTTGGGTAACCATTATGTTTCATACATTTGTTTTTAAATATTTGTTTTGGTATTCCTTTTTAAGATGTGGGTTTCTATTAAAGAAACATTCGAGGAGTAAACCATTTATAACGCCGACAAATTTCGAGGGCGAAATTCATTTTAAGGGGGGTAGAATGTAACACCAAGAGATTTTATGAAAAATATTCTTTTTAATTTCATTGATGTCTTGTGTTGTACGCTACACCAAAGGGAGATTTCACAACACACATCATTTAATTTCCTTGCATTACGCGCAATCACGACCTTCCTCGATAGCGTTTGTAGTACGCAATACCGAGTTTCACAAAACTACGATATGCTATTAAAATATTATTAAAACTAGCAGTTATGAATAGTAATAACCACTTTTTGTAATTTTGTAAATTTTATTTTCAAAATGGACTTCATTTTTGGATTCGGAATATTGAAATTAGCTTATGGTGAAATTTTGGTACTTTTCGGATAACTTTCATTTTCTGATGAATAGTGAAAATTACTAAACTTTAATTTAAAACAACCTTTTTAATCGAAATAATTAATAGTGATAAATTATTAATTTGACTGGTTTTAAATTATATTTAGAATATATTTTTAAAATTGAATACAATGTTGGTCATTGGATGTAATTTCACATTTAAACCAGACATAAACAAGTGTCAATCTTTTGATAGTTATTATCTTTTAAGAACACACTATTTGTTTTGACAACGAGAGTTAATTTTTAAATTAAGAAATGCAATTGATATGTTTTTAATTTGGTAAAATAGACATCATTTTTCAGTTCATAATATGAAATATATCTTAGGCCTAATTTTTGGTATTTTTCTGGAAAGTTTCATTTTTTGGTGAATAGTGAAACCACTAAGTGGTAGTAAAAAAAATGAATTTTTCATAAAACGTAAATTTACCTCTTCTGTGAGTGGAATTTAAAAAATCCCAGAGACACGCTGATGTTCGTAAGTAAAATGTGGTTCAATGAGATGAAAATAATTTTTGGTGATTAGTAACTTTTTACTTTTTTTTACCACGGTTAAAAGTAAATAGGGTAATTAAGGGTAAAAATGTTATTATTATTACCCTAACACATGTTATAATTCTATTAGATAAGTGTAATTCGACCAAAAATAACCTTAGGAATAAAATATTACCATTTAGGCCCACTTGGATTAGATTAGGACATTTATTATTAATTTATTTAAAGAAGGGTTAAAATAGTTAAAATCAATGTTTAATAACTAAATAATTTTTAATATAGGGTTATACATAAGATAAATTCGATTATAAATATTCACTAGAAATCTCAAACGATTTCCTACATAATGATATTATATTTGTAATTTTTAGACATTAAAAAAGTTAATTTATTTATGACACAAGGATGATGCAGTAATTATCTTATTAATGAAATATTGACATAATTGATGTTATAAATATCCAAATAAATATAATTTAAGACTTTTTATGAAATCAAAAACTTTTATAGGTTAATATGACATGTTATTATATATGTAATTAGCTTTGTTCGAACTAATTATTCTGTTATAATTTTCACAAAAATCAATTAAAAAATAGTGTCAAAATTGACATAAAATAGTTTTTAAAACAAATATTATATTATTAATTGTTATTTTATTTCTAAAAATCTGAGGTTCGGCCAAATGACTTAGATAAGGATATATATATTAATTATAAAGAACTTGGGGTTCTTTTGGCTTGTTATTGTATGTTTATTAACCTTATAGTGTAAGAACACAAAAAGACACGGTAAAAGTAAAATTATATAACTTAATGTTAAATCTAAATGATAAGATTAAAATAGGAACATAAACTTGTCTAATTTCTATTGTATGAGATTATTTAGACCCATACCCACCTTAGCTTCAAAATAAATCAATTTGGAGCTATTTAAAACCGAATTTGGATTTATAATAAAATAATATTTTTAGTTATTCCAAAGGTGCCCCTCTCCTCCCTTATAAAAGGGCACCTCCTCCCTCTCTTCCTCACACCACTTTTTGCCTTAAAGCTCAGACAACCCATGCCAAATTCTCTTCTCTACTTCCCTAGAAACATATTAGAGGTCTTGTTCTTCTTCAATGACCAATT
This sequence comes from Viscum album, assembly GCA_963277665.1. Lineage (NCBI taxonomy): Eukaryota > Viridiplantae > Streptophyta > Magnoliopsida > Santalales > Viscaceae > Viscum > Viscum album. The sequence goes on along the minus strand of OY728147.1, from coordinate 557,096,539 downwards.
TTCGTGCCCTAATAGAAGGACTCAAAGAGGCGCTTCAAAGAAGAGGTAATGTTCGTTACCGATTCTTTCAACTTTATTTCTTCTTCCACTTATTCATCTTAGGTTGTTTCATTATTAAGTAATAAAATCAGTATCACTAATATACTGATATGTTAGTATACGTATGAAACAACCCTATTTCACCATCTATCCATCCTACGGAAAACGAAATCACTGCGCGTGCGTACATACGGAATACCGTCTCCACGCCGTGGTGTAATCTATTTTCCACCACCACCTTACTTTGATGGGTATAATGGTGTACATAATAACTATATATGATTATTAAAATGTGATATTGATTCTGAAATAGTATTCATACAATCCAATACAATTCCACGATCATGATAATGATATCATCGCTCGTGCGTACGTACGGACTACCGTCTCCACGACGTGATGAGATTCATTCTCCAAATTTACCATTCATGAATGATTATAAAGTATATATAATAAGTAATCATGAAATATTTTACATAATAATGATACTATATTTATGTTTATATATATGTATTTCTTCTACTTATTTCCATTCAACTCAATAAGGAAACGAAAATAGCGTTCATGCGTACGTACGACCTACCGTCTCCATGAACGGTGTATTTATTTCCATTTACTGATCTATTATATATATGTATATTATGAATATATATTATATATAAATCATGTTTTATATTCTGGAATTAATTAATCATGATCTAACTAATCGTATGAATAATTACAAGTCAAAACACAGACAAAAAATGAAACGATTTTACCCAAAATGCTATTTAACATGGAATTTACAAAAGAACGGGTTATATAAAGTCATACGTGATCCATATATGATATCATAACCATGAGTATGATTCTGGAATAAGTCAATGACATTATTTAAATCATAATACAGGAGGTTCGGACACTTACGAAGCAAATCGTAACTAAGGTAAGGGATAATTGTGCAAATCTCTTTTTTATCCGAGATTACTTATTCGTAAGTATTTACTGGCGTTATTGCTATCATCCATGTCCAGGCTTTATATAAGTGTATTCATGTAGTTTTAAAGTCCTTTTATACCCATTTTTATTTTTACCCCATGGTATGGAAGTAATCATTCTTTTGTTTACCCTACGAGGTACTTTTTTAACTTTTCCGACAAAAGTACAAGAAGAATGTTTTTAAACTTATACGGCACGAACATGTTTTTTTATGGTTTTATAAAGCCTTATTTTCATGAAGCTTTCTCAAAAATATTTCATGACTATTTTAAACAAAATCTTTTTCTTTTAAAATTTCATGACGTTTTGTGAAACGAAATTGATTTTGAAGAAGAAAGGATATTTTCCTCAAGAATTCATTTCAAGTGTTTTATCAAAACCATTTTCCATCTAAGATTACATTATTTCATGTGTGTATGGTTCAAGTATAAAGTCTCTATGATTTCCATGGTTTCAATTTTCATATTATGAAATGATGTCCATTTATTTTATATGGATTATGTGATAATGGAACGATGTTTATGAAACCCATTTTATTCATTGGGTTATGATGAATGATTTATGTTTGTGTTGTGGCACAAGTAAGAATGATTTCATTATGAGATGGATGGGACCTATATCTCCATCCAATGAATTGGGTAAAGATTTATATCTCATGATATAGACATGGTTGTAACGGCAAGTTAAACCGATTCAGTAATACAGGACTGGAACGAGAAGTGAACTCGATTCAGAAAGGGGTTTTGTCCACTAAGATGGTCTTCGCAGCAATGCCTTGGCTACTATGGAAATCATACCATGTGCTTAATGGTTTCCACAATTATATGTTTTATTCCCATGCTATTTTATCATTCTTAATGTGTCTTTATGACCTATGCCTTACGTACTTCCATGTTTTGTGTCATTTCTCAAGCATTTGTTGTTTAAACATTATGTTCATGTTATTAAGTTCAAATGTATATGGTATGTTTGATTTTATCTATGCTTACCCTTAATGAGAATTTGAGCTCACCCTTTTTATGTTTTCTTTTCCCCAGGATATAAAGAAATGTTTTAGGTAATAAAAAAAGGGGGAGGATGTAACGCCCCGACCCCAGCTACCCAGAGCCGGTGTGTTACTTCGTAACATTGGCATGATCACAAAAGATCAAGGCTCAATAGACCGATTAGTTTAGTAGCCTTGGAAACACTAGATACATTCATAAGTCTTTCATTACATCAAAAAGTAAACAAACTACAATAACATGGTCTTCATAGTCCACACTCATATCCTCTTCTGACTATCCCTACAGGTCATTCCTAAAATACTTCTTCACATCCGGGAAAATATTAAAACATTGAAAGAGGTGAGCTCAGATGCTCAGTAAGGATAACAATATTGCGGAAGTTTTCATAAATAATCATTAACATTTAAGGCAATGTATAACTAAAAAAACCTTTTAAACTTGAACTTCAACATAATATGGCAAAAGTAAAATGAGATAATGCCATATACTTCTTCACATGGATATTCTACTGGTCGAATAATCACATGCAACATCAATAACCACTTTCATAATGATGGAATGCATAATGCCAGACTATCATAACCACGTAGCCAAGGCCTCGTGCCAAGACCACAAATAAGATTTTTTCAAGGCCTCGTGCCAAGACACTAGTTTGTCTCATGAGACCTGCCGATGCATCGAGGAGCTATAGCGGGCTCCACATGTCACATATTAAGTCCAATGCATTCCCATATGAAAAGGTTTAAACATAACATAAACATTCGTATTAAAACTAGCATACGAAATGTCAATAATTTTACCACAAACTATGAATGGTATAAAAATAGCACATCCACAGTCAAACATATCACAAAACCTTCAATACAATATAGATGTTTTGTATCACAATAAATCAACTTCAAATAAGCGTAAAATCCATCAAAGGATGTTGACATAGATGAAATCAAAACATATTTTAGAGAAATATCTCTTTCTATTTTTGAAATCATAAAATAAAACATTTTCCTGAAAATATTCTTATAAGCTTGTAAGGAAAGATTTGAAGATTTTATAATGGCTGAAAATAACCGCACCCACCGTACAAGTTAAAAAAACATTCTTACCTTAATTCTGTCGAAAAGGTTAAAAATGACCTTGTTTTGAAAACGACGGAAAGATTCCTCTTATAAAAAGTCAAAAAGGGTATAAATGACTTTAACCCATATTCTTGTAAATAATAAAAATGTTTTGAAATATATTTTGAATAATCATGGATGTGGATGATAACGAGGTCCCAGTAGATAATTATGTATAAACAACCTTGGATAATGAAGAGGTTGTGAGGTAAACTCTTACCTCGTGTCTGACTTGACTCAACCGTTCTTTAACCTCCTGAATAATAAACTAGAGTTAATATATACCTTATTAAGAACCATTTTCAATTTCATTATCCTTATTATATCACTCATTACAATGATATGAACATTATGTAATTATTTATGTTAATAACGGTCGTTTTGTCGATCTTTGGTACTTGAGTCAACAATAAACTTCTTATAATTACACGTTGTTTATGTGGTAGAATATCCATTATATCCCGAATTATATTCATGATATAGATGTCATATATATCTTATATATCCAGTATATAAATTCATTTATAATATTACATAACATTTAGAGGTAGGAAATGAAATGCATCGTTCATGGAGACGGTATGCCGTACGTACGCATGAACGCTACTTTCATTTCAATTTCATATTTAATGGAACGAAATCATAATGATATAAATGTATAATATAATTCCGGTATAATATATTGTATAATACCATTTACTCCATCCTTTATACATCCCACATATGGCATTAACGATTCAAATCACTTTGAGGGGGCGGTAGTCCGCACTTCCTAAAAAGAAATTATCGTGTTTTACCCATAATGGAAATCATAAAGTATGCCATAAATGAGAAATACAGAAGAATAAGTAAAACATAAACACATTATATATCATATATAAATATAGTGACATCTTAATGGCCACCTTTGAAGGTGTTATATGAGTGTTGAACAATCATCGTTTCGTGAGGCAGAAATTCGCCATCCATAGAAACCGTATGTTCTTTAACCATTAGATGTAGGTGTGTGTAAGTGTAGCTCGAATCCTTATTATAACAACATCCTAGTATATTGAGTATACTGGTGTTTTTACAAAAGAAATGAATAAAAAGAGTTTAGGGGGTTGGATAAGAAAAATAAAACAAAACAACATTAGAGAAGACATTACCTAAAAATCGGGTAACTCTTTTTGATTTGAGCCAAAGGCTTCCTTGGGAAGAGTTCTGACCAAAGTGAGGCTTCTAAGAGTAATCTAGGAATGTTGGGAGAGTATTTGGGAAGATGTTGGCCGAGCCAAATGGATTGATGGTGTAAATGAGGTGGGATAGTTGGGGGCCTTTTATAAGTGGAGAGGAGGGGCTCTTTTGGAAAGATTTAAATGTTACATTATTACACAATGCTTTTCGGATTATAAAGGTCCCACACTTATATAATTCGTGGCTAAGTTGATAAGGGTTCGAAATATACCCATCCAATAGTCTTTGGACAATTTTAAGCCTTGGATTTTACATTATCTTATCATTTTATTTAAATCGTTAAATAATGATGTCATCGCTGCATCATCATGATGTCATAAATAATTTACTTTATTTAATGTCTAAAAATTATTAAAAAAATACTATGATGTAGGAAATCTTTTTATCTTTCCAATGAATATTTATAGTCAAAAATATGACTTGTATAACCCCATGTAAAAATTGTTCTAGTAAAACATTTTATGTTTGTGTCATTTTTTTACTTTAACATTAAATAAAAGGTATTTATGTCATTTTCTTACTAAAGTGGCTCCATGGGGTCCCCAAGTTGACCCATGGGTTGTCTTGGTCGGCCATGACTAATCCAATAGGAGTAGGACAAGTGTCAAGCTCATTTCATATTATTAAAACATTATTTTTACCTTAAACTACACTAATTACCTCTAATCGCGATTAAGAACTTAAAAGTTACTATTCACCAAAAAATTATTTTAATCTCATTGAACCACATTTTACTTCTTAATGACAACTATGAATGTCGGATTTTTTAAAATCAAATCACAGAAGTGGTAATATTTCATTTAAACGAAAAATCAGTTATTTAACTACCACTTAGTGGTTTTACTATTCATCAAAAATTGAAGTTTTTCAGAACAATGCCAAAATTTCACCCTAAGCTATAATTGATATTCCGAATTCAAAAATGTTGTCTATTTTACAAAATTCCAAACATATAAGTTACATTAATTAATTTTATAATTAATTCCCGCTGTTACAAAAAAAATAGCGTGTTTCTAAGAAACAATTTATATCAAAAGATTGGCAATTGTTTATGTCCAATTTCAATGTTAAATTAATTCTAATGACCACCATTGGATAAAATTATAAAACTATATTCTAATTATACTTTAAAACAATTAAATAGTATAATTTATCACAATAAATTATTTTGATTAAAAAGGTTGTTTTAAGTATTTTTCACTATTCATAAAAAAATTGGAAGTTCTCAGAATGTTACAAAAAATTCAACTTAGGATAATTTCGATATTACGAATTCAAAAATGAAGTCCATTTTGAAATATAAAATTTCTATAATTTTAAAAAGTGGTTATTACTATTCATAATGGCGACATTGATTAGTCGCGGTGTTTTAGAGCTCGAAGTTGCGTACAATGCAAGCTATTGCATTATTGAATGAGAAGCGTATCGTGGAAGCTCGGGGTGTTACATTATCCCCTCCTTCAATAAATTGCGTCCTCGCAATTTGAAATTTTTCTTTGAAAATAAAAGGTTGAAAAGAGAAAATACCTTTGAGGAAAACCCACATCGGAAATAAGGTTAATAAATATATAAAATTAAATGAATGTAAGATAAGTACAAAGGTCACCCGATATAGCCCATTCTAGGATTATATGAAAATATGGATATGGAGGAGAAACAAACCATCAAGGTTTGATGGAGAGTTATAGAAAACAGGATTAGGAGAAAGTTTAACCACAAGAAAATCACAAACTTGTGATTGGTTAAACGGTCATTGAATCCCAAGTTGGAAAAGTTAACCGACAACATTTTTGTTTTAAGTTACCTTTTATAATGTTGAGGAATTTATTTAGGAGATTTACTAAGAACGTAAGGGAATATACATACTTGTTATGTATACATTCATTCGTTAATAAATTTTTACCATGAACCCATCTTTCACTCTAAAAGGTAATAGAACTCAAAAATATTCTATTTATCCTAATTTTAAAAGGATCCAAATATTAACACATACCATTTAGATTAGTAAAAATATTTTGTAATAACCAGGGACTTCATGTAGGCTAGTGGTAGGAAATAAAGGCCTGTCGCACTATGGTTGTGGGTTCGATTTCTGTAGCTTTGTCCGATGCGTCAGGTTATGCCCCACCCTGCAGGTTGTCCTTTTCCTAAAACTATAGTATTATATTATTCCAAAAATAATCTTCATAAAATTTTTAACCTTAATCAATACTATCCAAAGATCAACTTAATCCATTCAAACCATTATAGTTATCCAAAATACTTCTGTCCAACTCAAAGTCCAAATTTTATAAGGAAGGTAAACATAATGAAGATCCTTTTTTCCATGTAACAACATTGAAAACCTTTATCATCTATTCTTTTTAAACATACTGAATTACCACGATCCCTTATTCCTTATAGAATACTAGATATACTCCTTCTATCCAAAAATATATACAAATCATCAATCAGTTTCAAGGAAGTTAAGAATATCCAATATAATTTATCCAAATCAATCACGTCTTATTCCAAAATCACTATCTCGGTATCAGAACCATATTATGATTTATCTTTCTCTCAACCATATATTTTCCAAAAATTTAACCTACTGTGGAGTCACTTTTCTTGGTTCTACACAATCTCAAGTCCTTGATGAAATAGTACTGTAGTACAATCCTTATATACTCCATAATTATTATAACCAGTACATCATTGATACAACACTCAAATTACAAAATTCATTAATAACAACATAAGAACTCTAATCATTACTCCTCATCTGTGGTAGTATCATAACTTGATTATTATCCAATAACATCATTTGGGGCATACTCTAATGATTTGGACATTGGTTTGCGTAGTGTCCCCAATCCTTGTAGAAGAAGCATTGTACATTTGAAACCATTTTCATACCCTTGCAGTCACGCACTTTGTGTCCTTTTTCTCTACACTTATAACAAACTCCCATTCCTTTTAGGCAAGTTCCATGATGTTTCTTCCCACAATTACCACATATTGGAAAATTCTTCTTTCCCCTCATCCCTTTATCCATCATTCCCTCTTCCATCCCTTTCATCTCTTGCTTCACTTCAAAGCCATAGGACTCAGAGAATTCTTTACTTTTCTTATTAACACATGATACTGTTTCTTCATATGTTGAGAACACATGGGAGACTATTTCCCTTCTAAATGTAGGCTTAATACCGTGAAAGATACGATCCTTCTTACTCTTTGGATCATACATATTGCTGGAGTTCACATTCCTTCTACTAGGCACCATTTCTATACAATGGCATAAACTAGGTTAGTTTATGAATAAAAATACATAATCCCATTCTTATAAAACACTTAACATAAATTGAACTATTTATGGATATAATCCATAATCATAAAAAGGTTTTCTTTGAGGATGTATATATTCATAACCGTTCATAGTGGTTTGTAAAGAAAACGAGAATTTTCCTAAGCATATCCCCCGGGAGTGTCGTAACCAAGAGTGGAGCAAGGCCCGTTGTCGTGCACCAGTTCCCGTTCGAGTCTAGCTTAAAGCGGTGTTTTCGGGTTTTACCCCTAGGTACATCTGTGCCAGAGCCGCCTCTACCTGCTCGTATCCAGACAGGGATGTATTGCTCGGAAAACTCTCAAAATCTCTATAATACCAAAATTCTAGGAAGTTATTCTATACTAATCCTCAAAGTCTATCCTTGGGATATGTGCTCTAATCAGAGTTTATCTAAATCTGGCTTTCAAGGTTAGTACTAAAATGTCTCTGATACCAACTGTAACGCCCCGACCCCAGCTACCCAGAGCCGGTACGTTACTTCGTTACATTGGCATGATCACAAAAGATCAAGTCTCGAAAGACCGATTAGTTTAGTAGCCTTGGAAACACTAGATACATTCATAAGTATTTCATTACATCAAAAAGTAAACAAACTACAATAACATGGTCTTCATAGTCCACACTCATATCCTCTTCTGACTATCCCTGCAGGTCATTCCTAAAATACTTCTTCACATCCTGGAAAATATTATAACATTGAAAGGGGTGAGCTCAGATGCTCAGTAAGGATAACAATATTGCGGAAGCTTTCATAAATAAAAATTAACATTTAAGGCAATGTATAACTAAAAAAAACCTTTTAAACTTGAACTTCAACATAATATGGCAAAAGTAAAATGGGATAATGCCATATACTTTTCACATTGATATTCTACTGGTCGAATAATCAAATGCAACATCAATAACCACTTTCATAATGATGGAATGCATAATGCCATACTATCATAACCACGTAGCCAAGGCCTCGTGCCAAGACCACAAATAAGATTTTTTCAAGGCCTCGTGCCAAGACACTAGTTTGTCTCATGAGACCTGCCGATGCACCGACGAGCTATAGAGGGCTCCACCCGTCACATATTAAGTCCAATGCATTCCCATATGAAAAGGTTTAAACATAACATAATCATTCGTATTAAAACTAGCATACGAAATGTCAATAATTTTACCACAAACTACGAATGGTATAAAAATAGCACATCCACAGTCAAACATATCACAAAACCTTCAATACAATATAGAAGTTTTGTATCACAATAAATCAACTTCAAATAAGCATAAAATCCATCAAAGGATGTTGACATAGATGAAATCAAAACATATTTTATAGAAATATCTCTTTCTATTTTTGAAATCATAAAATAAAACATTTTCTTGAAAATATTCTTATAAGCTTGTAAGGAAAGCTTTGAAGATTTTATAACGGCGTAAAATAACCACACCCACCGTACAAGTTAAAAAAAACATTCTTACCTTAATTCTGTCGAAAAGGTTAAAAAGGACCTTGTTTTGAAAACGATGAAAAGATTCCTCTTATAAAAAGTCAAAAAGGGTATAAATTACTTTAACCCATATTCTTGTAAATAATAAAAAAATTTTGAAATATATTTTGAAGAAACGTGGATGTGGATGATAACGAGGTCCCAGTAGATAATTATGTATAAACAACCTTGGATAATGAAGAGGTTGTGAGGTAAACCCTTACCTCATGTCTGACTTGACTCAACCGTTCTTTAACCTCCTGAATAATAAACTAGAGTTAATATATACCTTATTAAGAACCATTTTCAATTTCATTATCCTTATTATATCACTTATTACAATGATATGAACATTATGTAATTATTTATGTTAATAACGGTCGTTTTGTCGATCTTTGGTACTTGAGTCAACAATAAACTTCTTATAATTACATGTTGTTTATGTGGTAGAATATCCATTATCTCCAGAATTATATTCATGATATAGATGTCATATATATCTTATATATCCAGTATATACATTCATTTATAATATTACATAACATTTAGAGGTAGGAAATGAAATGCACCGTTCATGGAGACGGTAAGCCGTACGTACACATGAACGCTACTTTCATTTCAATGTCATATTTAATGGAACGAAATCATAATTATATAAATGTATAATATAATTCCAGTATATTATAGTGTATAATACCATTTACTCCATCCTTTATACATCCCACATATGGCATTAACGATTCAAATCACTTTGAGGGAGCGGTAGTCCGCACTTCCTAAAATGAAATTATCGCGTTTTACCCATAATGGAAATCATAAAGTATGCCATAAATGAGAAATACAGAAGCATAAGTAAAACATAAACACATTATATATCATATATAAATATAGTTACATCTTAATGGCCACCTTTGAAGGTGTTATATGAGTGTTGAACAATCATCGTTTCGTGAGGCAGAAATTCGCCATCCACAGAAACCGTATGTCCTTTAACCATTAGATGTAGGTGTGTGTAAGTGTAGCTCGAATCCTTCTTATAACAACATCCTAGTATATTGAGGATACTGGTGTTGTTACAAAAGGAATTAATAAAAAGAGTTTAGGGGGTTGGAGAAGAAAAATAAAACAAAACAACATTAGAGAAGACATTACCTAAAAATCGGGTAACTCTTTTTGATTTGAGCCAAAGGCTTCCTTGGGAAGAGTTCTGACCAAAGTGAGGCTTCTAGGAGTAAGGTAGGAATGTTGGGAGAGTATTTGGGCAGATTTTGGCCGATCCAAATGGCTTTAAGGTGTAAATGAGGTGGGAGAGGTGGGGGCCTTTTATAAGTGGATAGGAGGGGCTCTTTTGGAATGATTGAAATGTTACATTATTACACAATGCTTTTCGGATTCTAAAGGTCCCAAAATTATATAATTCGTGGCTAAGGTGATAATGGTTCGAAATATACCCATCCAATAGGATTTGGACAAGTTTAATCCTTGGATTTTACATTATCTTCTCATTTTATTTAAATCGTTAAATAATGATGTCATCGCTTAATCATCATGATGTCATAAATAATTTAATTTATTTAATGTCTAAAAATTATAAGAAAATACTATGATGTAGGAAATCTTTTTATCTTTCCAACTAATATTTATAGTCAAAAATATGACTTGTATAACCCCATGTAAAAATTGTTCTAGTAAAACATTTTATTTTTGTGTCATTTTTTTACTTTAACATTAAATAAAAGGTATTTATGACATTTTCTAACTAAAGTGGCTCCATGGGGTCCCCAAGTTGACCCATGGGTTGTCTTGGTCGGCCATGACTCATCCAATAGGAGTAGGACAAGTTTCAAGCTCATCTCAAATTATTAAAACATTATTTTTACCTTAAACTACACTAATTACCTCTAATCGCGATTAATAACTTAAAAGTTACTATTCACCAAAAAATTATTTTAATCTCATTGAACCACATTTTACATCTTAATGACAACCATGTATGTCGTATTTTTGAAAATCAAATCACAGAAGTGGTAATATTTCATTTAAACGAAAAATCAGTTATTTAACTACCACTTAGTGGTTTCACTATTCATCAAAAATTGAAGTTTTTCAGAACAATGCCAAAATTTCACCCTAAGCTATATTTGATATTCCGAATTCAAAAATGTTGTCTATTTTACAAAATTCCAAACATATAAGTTACATTAATTAATTTTATAATTAATTCCCACTGTTACAAAAAAAATAGCGTGTTTCTAAGAAACAATTTATATCAAAAGATTGGCAATTGTTTATGTCCAATTTCAATGCTAAATTAATTCTAATGACCACCATTGGATAAAATGGTAAAAATATATTCTAATTATACTTTAAAACCACTAAATAGTATAATTTATCACAATAAATTATTTTGATTAAAAAAGTTGTTTTAAGTATTTTTCACTATTCAAAAAAAAATGGAAGTTCTCAGAAAGTTACAAAAAATTCAACTTAGGATAATTTCGATATTATGAATTCAAAAATGAAGTCCATTTTGAAATATAAAATTTCTATAATTTTAAAAAGTGGTTATTACTATTCATAATGGTGACTTTGATTAGTCGTAGTGTTTTAGAGCTCGAAGTTGCGTACAATGCAAGCTATTGCTTTATTGAATGAGAAGCGTATCGTGGAAGCTCGGGGTGTTACAGAGGATCTTTATGGGAGATGTTGAATATCATTCACCACGATTAGAAGATTACGTTCCATGTTTCCAAAGACACTAAACTATTACAGTCCTCGTGTGTATGTTTTTGTTATGTATTATGTATTCCGCAAAAGTAATGTAATTTCCATATACGTCAAGATTTGGGTATCTACATAAATACCCTTGAAAAAGTGTATTTGAAAAAAAATATGATGTGAGAAGCACACAAAATCCATAAAAATATAACAACATAACAATAGAACCAGGAAACCTAATAAAATTTATCAAAAATGTGAACCCTAATTAATAAAACTCCTAAATATACTAATTACCCATTTATATTCCAAAAAAAACATCAAACAATATTAAAACATTAATCTCCAATTTAAATATATCAGAAAATTTTTATAAACCAAAATTATATTTTAATATTTCATTAAAGATAAAAATCTTTTCTAAAACCAAAAAACCATATTTGAAAAATAATCTAATCCCCTTGAATACAATAAGAATCCTGACCATATAAATCCAATTGAACACAAATAGCATTTATAATAATAAATAAATAAATTTAAAATTATCGATAACATATGGAATATTAAGGAAAATAAAAGAAAAGAAACACCAACCCAGGGAAAGAACATAAATAATTGGAAGCTCAACAATACCATGATCCTCATTGTCTAAAAAAATCAATATAAAGGACATCATGATGTTAGTGAGGTTGTGGTGAGCCTCTAGTCTCACTATACTCTTTTAATTCCACCTGAATCTTTTCCTTCACCATACCCATCTCCAAAAAAACCAACAGACCTATAAATTTAAAACATGGAAAAATATTGAAATGAAATTACCTGAGAAATCATGGTGTGGTGAGATATGTATATTCATTATAAGAATTAAATTGGACACTAGAATCATTTTTTGGTAAATTATTCCCTCTTTTATTCTTAAATAAAATAAAAATGTATAATATAAATTGATAATGAAACACCATAATATATACTAGTTGATTATATTTTAACCACAAGGATTCATATATATGTCATTTGAGATAAAATAACTTTACTGATAATTATCATAATTCAAATCACTTGGTTTTTATATGTTTTCAAATATATCACTCTTTTAAAACTTTAGAACACCCACTAACCTTTAATAGAAACATAGAAATATTTCATATCTAATTAATATACTATGACCATTATACTTGTATTGACACATAAATTAATTCATGAAACATGAATTCCATATTAGAAATATTTAATGTCCTCAACCTTTTTTTTCATTCCACATAGACATGTTCTATAATGATACCTACGTGGGAGGTGGACTTGATATCCCCTGAACAATTTTAAAATCATATTATCTATAAAAATAATAATTCAAATGGTTTGAAGAAAGAGTAATTTGAATGATTAGGGTTGATTTATAGGTTTATTAGTCATTGAATCCATGCATAGTTTATGTTGAATACTGACCAATAGAATTATATCAATCATCAAAATATATAGTAAATATTAGTACATGGATTCAATTTTTAATTCCATTGTAACTGTAAATCATATATAGTTCCAAATTTCATCTTATGGGACATATTATTCTTATTAAATAATACTTCACCTATTTTGGTGAAAATAATTATACCACTATGGTTTTGACTTTACAATATATTATATATCTATAGAAAAATTCATTTCACTAAATATTTTGTAATGAAATGTTCAAATAAAAGCATGTGTATCTTGATATAATATTCAACATAAGTATTTCTTAATAACACAACATCTTTTAGTTAAAATATTTCTTCGTAGAAATATAGGTTCTCATTATCCCACAATATCATTAAATTATATTATTATTACTAGTATTGTTAATAAACATTAGCCATCTATTTTTCAGGACAATAATTTGGATATTTTACTTGTAATAGAAATGAATCCCATAAAAAAATTTCCTTTTAATAATGAAATTTATATCTATCATAAATTTTATAATATGTAGTTATCTATATTGTTAAAATATGTTTTTTAATTACACTCTTATTTTAAAATCATGTATATAAAGGAATCACGAAGGAATAATATTCATAATAAGACCCTGATCAATCATCCATATCTTTTATATGTCAAAAATTAAATGTTATGTAAGTAAAAAACTCATTATAAATTTAATGATTGGTGGATACATGGAAATGATGAAATATGGAATACCATAAAAAATGATTAAACATCATTATACACATGAATTAATTACATCAATATGTATTTCTAAAATTTCTTAATATAAAATCAGGTAGAACATTAATTTAGAACTAGATTCTCCTTATATATTTTCAGACTATATACATTATCTAACAAAATAATTTTTTTGAATTATATATAATGAATACATAGTAAAAAATAAATGTATATCAAATAAAAAATATTTTTATATCAAATGAGTCTAAACAACATATTATGTATATACCTGACAAGTTATAGTATTAAATACTGATATATTTCATTCCCTTACTAGGTGTGAATATTATTATAATATTAATCATTAATTCCCTTTATGTATATTACTGATTAATGTTATATTAAACTATTAATTATGTGTGGTTTACAATAAAAATCATTTATTTATAATTAAATAATATATGTTTATGTTTAATAGGACATCAAGATAAATATTTTGTAATACATATCCCAAATTTTAATTCATCAGGAATAAATACACACGAAAGAAAAATATTTGCGTTTCTCATTGTTAAATTATGAATCTTCCTTTCCCATCCTCTGAAAGATAAATCCTTAATTATGAGGTCACACATTTTTCATTATAAACAATTAAATCCCCATTTACCAACTATTCATAGAACATTCATTTCATTATGTAATTTTTTTTGTGCTTCTCATCACTGATATATATATCAAAAACACTCATACATTCAAATAACTCTTATAACATATATGGTTATTGTATTAAAATAACAACATTTTGACTAGCTACGAAGTGAAATAGATATAATATATTATACAATTAATATATTCATAATTTAAATTAAATAGAATATTTTTTATTCAATTCATTGTCTTACACTTCATATTATTATTCTAATGACATGAGAAGTCACAATCTTATTTTTCAATAGGTATACATACATATCATACATGAATATTATATATTTTACTATTGATATTCATTATATTATACAAATTCATAATTGGGGATCATACTAGTATAGTGCCTTAGGAATCGTGGGACAAAATCTTCTAATATGTTAAATGATCATCAATTTCTCATCTAAATATCATACCATATAATAAAATTCTTAGACAAACACTATAAAAACAATGATCAATAACTATGGAATTATATTATAATAAGGGGTGATATAAAATTCTCAGACTGGGTAAACCTATAAGAATTAATTATATGGTAATATTTAGGAATAAAAAAACATAATGGTATGTGATAATGATCTAACTTATAATTTCACTCCATTCCTAACATTGTTCATATGCATGAGTTCTAGAATAAATGTTGTATATTTATTTTAGTCTATCCCGTTGCATTCCGGCCGGTTTGTGCATTCTAGATTCGGTCTTCCCTGACCACATCCCTTGGGTTAACATGGAGACATAGTGCATTTCAGGTGTTCAACCCACCTTATTTGACTTGTTTCATGGCTTTTTCGTAGCATCATGCCGCCTATGAAGTGTCTTCAAGCCAAAACATGCAACAACAACTTTGGTCTCCTTCCACCTCTACCATGTCACTGCCTGCAGCCTCCACTATGTCGAGCTCCCACACAGTACCCTTTACACAACATTCCACCTCTCCTATTGGCTACCTTACTAGCATCCTTTCCAGCTTCATGCTTCACATCGTTATTGACGCCTCCTCCATTATCCAACCTACTCACAGATTGTCTCCACAACGTACTATAACTGGACCATCCATGTCATATGTATCCTTCCCTCACCTCAATCTTCCCCCACAAGATGTATAACATATGCCTTCATCAACCACCGCCTCACTTGAACTACACCATGCTCCTATCACACCTCTGTTAAACCATAATGGCTTTAACAATTTGATCTCCGTCCATTTCACCATGTATTGGTGGTATAATGGTCAATTATTTGCGAAGACGTCTCAAGTGAGAAGAATTTATTAGGAACAAAAATGATTTAGGGGGATAGATACTGTACATGAATTCCCAATGAACATATCAAATCCTTATTCATGGATGATTTTATCTTTTCTTGATATAATGTTTAAGAATGAAAAAATAGGAAAATAAATATAAAATAACATTAAAAAATCCCAAAACTAGTTATCTATCTCCAATGAATAGACAATCTATGGATCAACATATTCGTATGTTGGTCCATGTTTTCAAGTTTAATATAAGCAGTAAAATTATCACAATTTAAATTAATATCCTACATCATGGTTGGATCAATCATAGACGAACAACAGAGGTTCATGTTGTTTTTGATCATCGATTCGCCAAAATTCATTGATGTTTATTGTAGGAGATTCTATCTCATTGCCTACGAAGAATTTATAGGGTTACAGTGATAAAAATGGATTTCGTGAAAATATTACATAATTAAACGAATCCATTACAGTGTTAAATAAATATTTATATTAAAATATTTTAATGATATTTATGTCTAATTTCTAACATTCATAGTCAACCCATGATGGTCTATATTTGGAATCTCATATAGTAAAGTCGCTGCTCTGAATTCAATAGTTCTCTCATATTATTTCTCTAGGTAAACTTTTAGATGTTTTTTTCAGTTTACAAAAAAATTTCCTACTCTCTTTATTAAACTAATAACAATTTTTCATCATATCATTACAGGAACCAAATTCTTTAGAATCACATTCCTTATCAACACACAGTTTCAGAATTATCCTTATTAATTTATGAAAATACAAACTTTGGAAATCTAAGTCATTATACCATAACATTATAAGATAATGAACTTAACATACAATGTTAATAACAAGAAATTAATTAATCATAAACATGAGTAGTTACTAAAGGATTTGATGTTGATAACACATGATTCATAAGGTAAACATAGAATATGATCGATGAATGCTTAAAATTTTTATAAAACATTGATTGGTGGCATAAACATAATCATAGGATATATTATTTCATTGCTACCCAACATGACATTCATAACATGTTGGTATGGGGCTAATCGCATGAATACTTTCTTTGGGCTTGCTCTAACATATCATACACCCTCCATTTCAAGATTGGAATGACAGAAAATATACCCTCCTTTTTAGGAATGGGTGAACACTTTTGTACTATCTATTATCAATGATCATTTATCATTAGCTATTTTATTAGTGATATATATAGGTCCCACCTATCTTATAATTAAAAAATATTTCTGTTTGTCCAAAAATCATAAACAAATCCTCGTATATTATCCAATGAAATTAAATGGGTTTCATAAAAATATCATCATGTAATAAAGTTTAGAAATAAGTTAGCATTCATTATTATTTCTTCATAGAATAACCAGTTATAATATCTTAGTTTCATAAGAATTTATATAATGTATGATTTATGGAAGGGAAACATGTTTCATAAATTTTATTCCCTCCAAATAGAAACCATTGATATTATGAATTTGAATTGTATATGTGGATCATTTTCAAAATAAACAAATTACAACATCAATAAATGAAAACATATACGAAAAATTATATTGATCATTTAAAACATATTTTTGAGAAAAAAAGTATTTCCCCTCTCAAAAAATCATTTTAAAACATAAAACAATTTTAACACCATTTTATGGGGAAATAATATTTAAAACATATTAATGATGATTTAAAAACAATGTAGAACAATTTATAAAATCAAAAAAAACTCCAAACCATTTCCTTGAAAATGATCGTAAAATCATTCACATTTTTTTGGAATACGTTTTTGTTGAAAATCATTTTTTCTGATAAACATTGATTTTTAACATAAGATTTAGATAATCATAAATTTTTATAAGACATTTTCTTAATAATATTAACTACCAAAGAGTGAAAAAAAAATTCAATTACATGATGATATAATGAATAAACTATAGAGACAAATTTAATTATTTATTTGTTATAGTCAACTCATGTTTTTTCAATATTGAAGAATAAAACATTAACAATCCCAATAAATAGATAAATTGCGACATAAAATCATTGAAACATTTGTAAAATTGATTAATAATAAAAATTAAGGGATAAACTAAAAAAATATTATATATCAGGAGGATTCATAAATTAATATTTTTACATGTCATAAAGTGATTTATATACATATCATTAAATTTGTTAGGTTTTTAAAATAACATAGGTGTCAAAGAAAGAAAATTGAGACAAAAATCTCTAACCTATTTGGTATCATTTGGAGCATATATCCCATTACAGGGAGATCCTAAAATTGATAAGTCAATACTAAATATTTTATATTAAATCATCATTAAATACATTCATTATAAGTATTTAATCTATATAATATAATCTTGTGATGGATATATCTTGTGCCTTGTAGATAATAAATGTAAAATAGGAATCCCCTACCATTAGTATTTACACCATTTATACTAAATTCAAACAACCTATATGATAAATTTATATATCTTATAAATTTATTATGGAACCATATACGTATATTTCATAACATATATGATTTTATTTTGATCTTTTTCTAGTCTTGTATTAATAATTCCATGTCAATGTTATGTTCGGGCTAATATCTACTTTGTTTTCCTTATATTTTACGATTTGTTAAATTTTGGTCCTATTAATTTGATCATGCTGATATTAAATAAATAATTATAACCAATATATAAATATATTATATTTTAAATAAATATATTTTTTAGCTATACTTTTCATTTTTTCATAGGAAATGAAACAAAACATTCATGGTGACGGTTTGATTTACGTTCTCATTGAAATTTTTGTTTTGAAAATAATATTGGTTTTAAAGAAAAAATTAAATGATATATATTATAATTATATAATCATTATTATTTCATATATATCACATTTTATTTTCTTTCACATATATAATATCTCTTATGTAAAGCTTACATGAATTATATTTCTTCATGAGGCTATAGTTTGTTCTACACATGAACGAAGTTATCACATTCCCACAAAATAGAGATTTTAACAGGATGTTTGATATAATTATTCTAGAAAAATAATAAACTAATATGTATCATATATATTATATATAATAAATAAATAAATATTTTGACCAACCATGATATTTTTTAATAGAAAAAACGAACAACATTGTTTCGTGAGATGATAGTCTGTTACACAAAGATGATGATTTCATAACCCATGTGATAAAAGTAGAGATGGTTGTAGGTATTAAAACTAACATAAAAGCATATAAATATATAAAATATAATATTTTCTATATAAACAAATTATAATAATAAATGAATATCTTGGTTCCATAAATTAAACAAAAATTCTCTTTTATGAGCGTTAACTTTTTTTCGAGTATCCTCTACAGGTTTAAAATACATCCAATATTGGTTTCATTTATTTCATAAAAATTGATTCCATGATTTGGAATGTGATTTTGCGAAGTTATTTGGGTTGATCACAGCTGATCTAAATTGATTGAGTGGAGTGGAATAGTGGTCATAGCGAGTCATCATTTATAGTTGAGGAGGAGTGTCATTGTTGTAAATAAAAAAAGTATTCAATATTGTTAGAATAATATACCTATGGTGGATAAAAAAATTAATTAAATTTAAGAATGTATTATTCATTCCATGCACTAATCCATCACACAATGAAACCCAAGTTATATTCATTTCATTCCTTAACATTTTTGTACCCTTTATTAACCATTTTCATTGTTCCCACTATAAAAAGTAGTTTTATATCCATAGAAACTTATAATTTAATAATATTTTAGTCTGTAAATGATTGAATAGAATGGGTACAATGATTCCAAATATGATATCTAATTTATAAATATAAATCATATGTGTGTTGGTGTTCAGTTTTAATAAAATCACATATAATGTGAAAAAAACAAACATTAACTATAAAAAAATTAACATTGTTTTTATGAATTAATTATTCATATTGTATAAATATATAAAAATAAGTCTATTAATTTACCATATAAGAAAATTATTATTATATTAAAATAAATTCTAATATGATATATATTTTATAAATTTTTAATCAATTAATTAAATATACTTTATTATAAAATAACATTACAGTTAATCATGACATTATTCATTTAATTTCCATTATATAAATTTCATGGAAATGATAGAATTAGATTCTTTTGTTTTTAAACAATATTATATTCATATATTAATCCCTATAAATAATTTTACACGATTATTTATTCAATATAATTTTTTTTATATTTTTTTGACTCATACACATTATTTATTATTCAACAAAATAATTATTATGATGGTGTTTCTTATGATTTTAAGGAAAAAACAACAACTCAAATAATAAAATATAAATTATCATGATAAAAAAATTTTACATTTCAAAATGATATATATAAATGTTAATTTTCATTATCCCTATATATAGGCATTATAGATATGGAATGAAAAAAAAGATTCAATTTTTTCATTTCCATTACATAACATATTATATGTTTTATATTAAAAGGAATGTTGAATGTAATTTCAATATTTCCAAAAATATGAATAAAAATAATTAAATAAAAATTCTATATTAAATAAACACATTATTTATGGTTAATTAGTCTATTATCATAATAGTTTAACACCAAGTAAATCAGGTTTTCCCTTAGATGTAGTTGTTAATTTATTTTATGTATTGACTATTAAATTTGTTGAAAAAAATGTTATCCATATTAAAAATTATAATTTATTATGATTTAAATTGTTAAATTAATTTTTACAGATACAATTGAAATAATTTTGAAAAATTAAATGAATATTAATCTCAATGAGGTGATATGATAGTAGGTTTGGAAATTGATAATATTCAAAAGATTATAATATTTTAATATAAAATTTTAATATGGAATTTATTTTGATTTCATAAATTGTATTAATAGATGTATAACTGAAATAAGTATACACTAAAAAAATTTAAATATTATCTGTCATTATAAATAATATTCATAAAGAGGAGATTTTCAGTTAAAATCATGTTTTCACATTATTCCTAAAAAAATAAAATATTTTAGAAAAATCGTGAATATTTATCCTATGATAATTTTGACCCTATGAATTTAGAATGGATATAATTTTATCACTTTATTTATATAAAATAGTTAAAAATAAATAGTATTAGTATTCATAAAAATACATTGTTTTGAGAAATTAGGTTTTTGAAAACATATATAGAATTTTATAAAAAAAATATATTTTATTTTCTATGTGTTCTAATTATATTTATCTATAATACATAAAATTTGAAAATATTTTATTAATATTCATTTCATTGAAATTTACATATAGGGTCAAGTCATTTTTAAATCACTAAAATAACAATATATCATGTTTTTATTATAAATAACTATTATGTGTAAAAAACTATTAAAATTTGTTGTTCATAATGAAATCATAATATGGTGTTTCATATAACTCATGATTGACATCGTGTTTCATGTATTTTAAATCATTATAGAAATTAAATTTTTTAAAAAATTAAGAAACCTCATTTTGTCACATGTTTACTTCAATACCTATACCTATTTTTTCTCCTTGATAGAAATTGTAAATGAATTATTAATCCAGATTCGATCATAGTATATTAAACCATTATGATTTATCTTTTTCCACAATATTTATGTAACATAGTTCCCTAAAAAGATTATTTTTCATGTGAAGTGTAATTGAAATATTCATGAGCTATTCATCCACACAGTACATCTCATAATCTATATTAATATATAAAAAAGTGAAGGTATTTAGGAAAATATTAGATTAAGTGATAAATTATTATACATATTGATGAAATTTTTTTATATCTATTTGAATAAATGATATATAAATAATAAAAGTCAAGTAATTAAGTAACCTCTATAATTCACACTACTACAATGTAATGAATGTCTAAATTATCTAAATATATCACCATCCATTTGAATATATTGAACATGAATGTAATTTTATATGAATAAATTTATATATGTTGAATTATCGCTCCCTTATAAATAACTAAAAACCTATCACAATTGAAAATTGTAACCTCGCGGTGTGATTCTTCAAGGTATCATTCGTATCTTCACATTCTTTATTTGGTGGAAAATATTGATTATATAATTAATATATACATAATGAATTAAATTATTGTAGTTCAATGATTTTAATAGAAATAACATCCATGTAAATATGAACTAGTTAAGACATGGTTAGTTTCCGAAAAGCTCATTTGGTTATGATTATTTTTCCTTCTATATCGTATTTTATTAAAATCCTTTTTATAATATTTTTTCTTGATAACGATAACATATTACATAATATATTTCATTTATTATACAACAAATATATTAGTGAAAACCAATATCCCTCATCATTGTTTTTATAATATCATTTTATATTGATATTTTAGTCGAAATTATTCTTTTACCCCTTCTTAAAACCCACTCGTTATCCTAAATAATTATTCAAATGTATTTATGTCAGTTATAATTTCCAAATATATTATCCTACTAAACCAGCAATATTTTATTTGATTACGAATTCCTGAAAAATTATAATTTTTTTCCTAACCATTATTCTCTTAATTACACCAATTAATTCTTGGAATTCCATATAACATAGATCCATGCAGTTGTTGTGATATTTATTTAATATTGTCTTTATGTGAATTTGAATTTAATGAATATTCAGGTGTAAAATAATTGTATTTAATATTGTTTTAATTTGATCTTATATTTTACACGGTAATTTCATTGTTACTAAAAAACTGGTAAAAGTCACTTATATTATCCCACGGGTGTGTGCAGTTATGGGAACACGATTTATTGGCATCCATCGGTGTTAACATTAAGAAGGTAATTTTGGATCATTTATGATCATTCATGGTTGGTTTATTTTTGTTTTTCATAACTTATGGGAAACTATTTAGGGTTACCCTAAAATTCGTATTATTTGTGTTACAAGTAGTTCATGGTTAGGTGAAACTATATGAAAATTATATGAGTTTTTATTCTATATTAATAGAGCAATTTATTCACAGTTATTGCATGTTTTTACAAACCATTCAAGAGCTATATGATCAAATCATATTTTTAAAATCCATAATTTATAATTTTAACTTGTTTTTAGATAATTACCAAGTAAATTTTTATCTACTCCCACTTATCTGAAGTATTCCATTGACCTGTATGGGTGGTTCTCTTTTCAACCCCCTATATTTTGAGAATAATAATTCAATTAGGGATGAGGAACATTAATGATTTTATATTACTTCCCTACCCCCTTTGCTCTCAATTTCTTCCCATACATTATTATGTATATTTGTTTGTATAACCTATGTGATGTTTTGTTCCCAATTCATTTACATTTACATTTTTATGTTATATAGATTCATCATTCGACCATATTATATTAATTATTATACATTGTACTACATCTACTATTGAATGATGTGTATGTTTCTATTGTTGTGATTTACTTTAAAATGTCTCTATATCAATTTAATCCTATATATAATGTTTATTCCAAATTTTGTTAAATAATTTTGTGAGTTATATTTATAGAATTGAATGTTTTTCAATGTATATTAGTTAAATTATTCGAATTTGTGTTTTTTAAATTATAATAAGATTAATGATTACCGGGGAGGATTCGAAATGTAGATTGTTAAGAAATAATGTAATAGTTATTTCAATTAGTTTAAATTTTAAAAAATTACTATTTAATAGTAATTTTTCAAAATGATAATGGCATGGCCCCTTTTTATTTTAAAATCTGGAATATAAATTTTTTATATTATATCATTGAAAATTGTAATGTCAATCAAGATTCCAATAATTTTCTATGGGGACATTATAAATTAATGTTAGTATTTATATTTGACACATTTTTTCATCACTATAATTATACTGGACAAATTTATTATGTGAAAACTGTTTGTATTTTGACGGGGTGTTAGAGGTGAGAAATATTTATATTATTTTGAATATGATGCCTATTATTTTTCAATATTGAACTACTTATCACCTCCAATTTAAGTTGATCAAAGTAACATATGTTACTATGTGGTTAATCATGGATTATACTACACTATTATATATCAATCATGGCCTTGTGACCCTATAGTTTTATTATTAATTAGTGATAGAAAAATATTCCCCTCAAAAAGGCCAATATTGTCCAGTAAGGTTGATTGTGTGTTAATTTACAATTTAATATTATCTGAACGTTAATCTTGTGTGTGTTGTGTTGTCAGGGCCATCTCATTATTTGAACTATGTTTTTGCATATGACAGTTGTTCCCTTATTTTTGGATTCTATAGGGGTTATCTTCTTGTATGTTCATTCATCCATTGATACTATTATATTATGAAACCACTCATATTCTATCATTTATTTTACACCCATGTTCAATAGTAGTTCGTTCTTACCATTTTTCCCTTATGATAAGTTTTTTCGTCTAATGATTATATTTAATTGTAAATTTCTTGAATGGCCACTAAAAATAAAAGATAAATTGTATGATTTATTTTTACAATGACTCAAAAGGCCTCATTTTGGTTTGGATTTAATAAAAGAAATATATTCGACAAACTTTTATCATTCAAGAATATAATTCCCATCAATCCATCATAAAATTTTATAAGAATGATCAAACAAATAGTTTTATTTGATATAAAATAAAGAAAAACATGGTTTAAATAATTAATATATATAATTTATTTTTATTGAAATGAAACCATATATAAATAAAGAATATTAATTTATGAAATTTTGGAATATAAAAATCCTCATTATGAATCATTTTTTTCGTTAACTTCCAAAAAGATGAATTTAAATTATTTTAAAATAAAAATAGTTCATCAATGAGTTAAAACCTAAAATTAATTCTCAAATTATTGTTATTTCATATGAAATTGAACAATGATAAATTTTTTCCATTCATTTATACATAAAATAATTATATAAAAACTAGTTTCATTAAAATTCTATACAATATGTTTTATTAGATATAAAAGCCATTTAAAATAAAGATAATATAATAAAATCCAATAAAAATGGCATCATATTATCGTGAAATAATTGGAATATAATTATAGAATAATTGTTTACTTCTATGAATTGAGCATATATTAATTTTATGTAGAAAATTTTAACTAGAGTAGAAATATATTAGATCGAAAATTTTTCGATTTACGTATTGGAAGGTGTATAAGAAATTATTGATGAAGAAACCAAATGTAGAAACATAATACTTAAACATAAAAAAATTAGTATAATGAATGATACAATAATGGAAAATAAAAGTTTATTTTAAAAGCAGGAACTAGATATAAATGAAAATGAAAAGGGATGAAAAAATATATTGTGATTATGTATTATCATGAAATCAATAGACATAGAGTTGGGAATAATATTTCACATGTAATAATAACAACCCATCAATATATGGATTTTTGTTTTGTATTAACTCTTTGAAATATGTATTTCAATACTATTATGTATATAAAAAAAAAATTTCAATTATTCTGAATGTCATCATCCTGATTTGATGTTATTTAATTTCATCTTTTTCAATTATAATTTAAAAAATTATTTCCTATGATTTCAAAAAATAATTGATATTAGTTTTCAATATAAATACATTTTCACACATATTTCATTGAAGTGTAAATAAAAAAAACATTCTTGATTAATTTCAGCAAATCCCCCAACCTATTGATGTCGAGTCTCTTGAAACATGTAAATATTTAAATGACCATCATATTCTTGTGATTTAAAAAATGAGCACATTTTATAGGGTTTCCCTCTTTGATTCAAAATTTGTGTAATTTAAATCAAAAAAAATGAATGAATTTTCAATTATAATTTATCATAACTTATATTTGAGTGTACTATGTTCATACATGGAAAAATTTAAATATTTTTATTCATTGGATTAAATCATAATATATGATAATTTTATATGTTTTGATGCTTGGATTCATGTTTTTATAGTAATTTAAATTTAATAATGTTGTACGTTCAGTCCTTATGAACACACAAAAAATATGAGTGATGTGATGTATATTAAAATAATTTAAAAATTAGCATTTAATAATGATATTATTGACATGTTTTATAACACTACTAATATGAATATTTATGATAGACAAAAAATTTAAATTTTATAACATAATTACGTTGTTAGACATAAATGTGGTTTGTTCATAAAAATAAAAAATTTCACTGTTATCATATTCTTTTTCTTTTTAATTAATATTATATAATTTACTGTTTTTCACCCCATTTTTGATCAGTTATGAAATGTAATAATAATATAATAATAAAATAGGATGATTGAATGTTAATGTTTAATAATGGGAAAAATTTAAATAAGATTTTAATTATTGAAAACTTGGTCATAATTAATTTTATATGTATATCTAAGATCCACATTGTTTAATTATATAGACATCAAGATCAATGATAACATTGAAAATGGATCTATTTCTTTATATAAAGTCATTATTGATCTCATTCATGAATGATTAATATTTGTAACAATCATTTTTTATTGAATAATAAAAAGGTATTTCTTCATAGAAATAATAGAATTATTAAAAAATTAGATAAGATGTAAAATATAAAATTTCGCACAATTACACATCTTCATAATTTATATTTGAAACATAACAACCCGAAAATTACTCCATAAACTTTCTTGGTACATTTTATTATTTTTTGACAGATCAGTCCATAAATTGAAAGTGGAATTTATTTATCATTAATTTTATTATATAAGGGATTATTATCATCACCATTGCTGAATTTTTTAAAAAACATCTCATTACTTTTTTGAATTATGAAAATCAATTAACCATTATTATCAAAAAAATCCTCTAAATGTTTGTGGTACCAACAATTCATATATTGACCCCACTTGGAGATGACATAACAAACAATATAAAAAAAATATGAAATATCCTTGAACAAAAAAATAAAATGGATATACATAGTATGATACAATTATAATTAATATAATTTGAAAGAAATAGTCAAAACACCTATATATATAATAGAATTACTATTTTTGATTACATCACAATAGTTCATCACTACTACTGCTCCTACCTACATTATTAATGAATTTTAAACCCAAATACAATGAAATTTTCAACGATCATATAATCTAAAATTTTATATTAATATGTAACTAATATTTTGAAAGGATATTAAAATTAAATTATCACCTCATTTTCATACATGGAAACCTCTTACATCCCATAATTCAGCAGCTTTAAAATCTTGAAAATGGATTTAAAGAATATCTCTCTCCATCTATGGGGAGAGACAATCCAACTCTATACATTTTTTTAAGATTTTATGTTTTTGGATGGTCTTGTTCTGGGAAAAAGTGATTCGTGTTATGTGAGGTTTGTAAGACATGTTTTGTGAAGTTGGACTCCATATATGGTTGGAGTTTTTAAAAAAAAAATTGTTTTGGTTTGAATATTGGTGATGTGGGATGGGTTTTAGATGGATTATAATGTGAATCACATTGGAGTATATGATGGTTTTTTCCCTAGTGTTGAGGCAGAGAATAAAATGTATGTTTCTCTCATCGATTGGTAATGATATATCATGTTTTTAATCCAGAACAGTGTTGGCCAAACTGGCCAACATCATAAATAATATACATATGTCAATATAAATCCAAAATACAACATCGAAGTTGAATAAATTTATGTTACATGGGTCCATCATTCAAAAATCCCTAAATGAACCCAACTAGAATCCACATTTATAGAACCATTTCCAGTTCAACATAAGAAGCTGTTCCAAACTCTATTCAACTAGTAACGAGCCTCTATATTTGAGTATCCACATTCAATGAACTGATTAATCCATTAATCATAATCCTCTTAAATAACATCATTCTCCAATATATCCATGATCCAATTAGATTACAATATATATGGAGCTCATATAAAATATGAAACCATATTCACATGATGAACCAGACCCATCATACACTCTTTTCATGGGCAGAAACAATCTCTACCTAAGGATCTACAATGACCCTTTTAATATCATCACTAAAAAATTAATTCTCCACCATTAATGGATCAATGATGAATGAACATAATAGCTTTGAGATAAAAATTTAAACCATGATTTTGGTTTTTATTTTGGAATTAGTTCCCAATCGATTTTTATTAGATAAACCGAGCACTGATTTAAATTACATATAAATGTTATATTGTTTATAAATAACCAAAATAATTTCTGAATAATATAATAAAACACCCCATTGCATCCATTTGGATGATGGTCGGGGAATTTATAATAATAGTTCAATAATTACAAAACTATTTCATCATACATTATTACAATTTATTCAAACCCAATTCAATGATAAATTCTAAGATTCCTTACATCTTGAATTACATATATTTTGAATTAAAAAAACTCATAATGATAAATTCATCTATTCGGTCCATAGATCCTTATCAAAACATCATTGGAATAAAAAATCACAAATAAACATATATATGAGTATGTGCATGAATAATTTTATAGCATTTATATTGGATGGAAATGGAGGCCCCGTTTAATGGACATTAAAATAATTCGTAATTTAATAATTACTATCATTACATATTGATTTCAATTTCTTGACGAAAATGAACCTATGAGTTAAGGAATACCTATTTCTAAAATCAATCCTATATAGAATTTAATATACCATCTTACATGATATATAATTGATTTGATTTTATCCTTTAGATATGATTATAAGATGATATCATTTAATCATAACATGTTCCACTGGTTGAGGTTCATATGACATTTACATTACACCGACAGTTGGTCTACGACCACTAATATCATATTATTATCATGTATTACATGACAACCACAACAAATAATATATAGCCACAATAATCAGATAGACAATATTAATTACAATAAAATAAATTAATTATATTTATTATGAAAAAAAGAGTTTTTAAAATAATATAGAATTAAAAAGTAAATAGAAATATTAGAATAGTAAAAATATTGTTTAAGTACAATTAAATATAGATTCAATGTGTGGTTGATCCAATTAAAAAAAACATTACAATGTAATTTTCATAGAAAGATTAAAAAACCACAAAAATTATATCGGGTCAATTTATAAGTGATAATATCAATAAACATATTTTAGTAAAAAAATAAGAATTATTTTCTATATTTGTTTCTAAAACGTGATATGTGAAATAATATTATTTAAGAGAGATAGAGATTTTTTTATCATAAATTATCATGGCATAGAGAACAAGAAATATTAATAAAATTAGAAAAACATACATTAGGGATATGCAAAAAAATAAATAACTTGAAAACAAAAATAATGGTTGAAGTAGTAAATAAAAAATATTAATAAACCATTTGGTCAATGATAATATTAGTTTATATATATATATATATAATATAATTTATATTTCTAATAATGGAGTGAAAGAAGCAATTACATTAAACCAAAATTATGAGATGTTGGGGACAAACATTGGGCAGATGAAAATAAAATAAAATAAACAACTATAGGTAAATCATGTGAATTTATGACTCAACTGTATTTTGGAATGAATTCCCATATTTTTAGAATTATAAAAGAAAAAACTAACAAAATAACAATCTCACATGAAATATAATACCAATTATCTTCTAGATTAATAATTATAATTCTATTTAATATTAATTTAACTCTAACATAAGAAATTATCTTATTAAGATTAGTTAAATTAAATGATCCCATGAATTCCAAAAATCTATTCAATTAAATTATGAATTTAGAAATACATAAATATATGTATTAATTTCATAAATGAAATACATTGATGTTAATAACCACTAATATTTCTTGGGAAATGATATTAAATTGAGAGTATAAACTTTTTTCAAATATATATTTTAGTAAAAAAAATTAACTATGAAATTATTATATCTAAAAATAATAATTATCTCATATAAATGTTTAATTGTTAAACATGATATATAAAATTTTGAATGGTATCTTTCAATTCCAAGTGGAAAATTATCAAATTATAAAGGCATTCGTATAAAATCACTATAACTTATTTCAATGATCTTGAAAAAAATTACATTTATAACACTATATTTAACTACATTAATTTTATGGTATAGATAATAGAGAATAATTTAATATTTACAATTAGAATAACCAAACCGATGACAATATGATTGTCACATTAAAATTATATTTTAATTGTATTACTATTATGGATAAACTATTAATTAGATTTATATTTTCACTCCGATGAAAATCATTTAACAATGTTATCAAAAAACTTATTTATCGTTCTATTAACGAAATGGTAAATCAATGTACCCA
This sequence comes from Viscum album, assembly GCA_963277665.1. Taxonomy (NCBI): domain Eukaryota; kingdom Viridiplantae; phylum Streptophyta; class Magnoliopsida; order Santalales; family Viscaceae; genus Viscum; species Viscum album. The sequence continues at coordinate 557,066,108 of OY728147.1, read as the reverse complement.
GTATATGTCTTGACCCCTCTCACCCAAAGGTTCCCCTCACAACATTGTAATGAGAGAAGGGTGACAATGACAAACAAACCCCCTCCTATTACCATATATATGATGGATAAAACACTAAGGGTGTACCATACACAAAAATGCGGTAAAATTTCATATAATATATGATAAATAATAGTGATGGGATAGACACAACAGATAACAAATTCTCATGATAAATGTAATGAAATATTCCATATACATGTATGTAGTGTCATGAAAAGATTATACATCTGAAATGTAAATACAACTACTAAAAAAATTCTCATATAGTGACCTAGAATACCTAATGTCTCATGATGAACTCCTCAAAAAGTTATTGTCTATCCCAACCTCCAACCTACTCCATCTGACCAAAAAATAATGAGTACATAAAACTAGGATGATAATATCATAACTTCCATGTTTAATACTATCATATATTACTCATTAAAGATTAGAATGAAACATAATATATCCTAGTAATTATACAATGAAACTAACACATAAAAAATATGATTACCAAGATTTTACAATTATAAATATCCAACAAAATCTGAGTCATAAAAAAGATTCAATTTTATATCCACCATAATATCAAATGAAGGTACTCAACTATAACTTCTCCACATGTTTTCCACTCTGACCAGATGTCACATGTCTTGAACAATCTATAACCATACATAATTCATCCCAAAGACACATGATCTAGTGTAATATGTACGACACTCAGTGAATCATATGATCAACCCAACAGATTCCACGAACCTTTTGAATCACATTATCTCATCATCATATGAACATCTCCTAATATTTTATGTAGTTTTGGGGAGGCACCATAGACATTATATTGTGCATTATATAATTCATTTTATCCTTCTATTTTATAATTTCCATATTATCATTTTTTCATTCCTGAATTTATTATATACCATATTATTATTTTATTATGGTTATAAAAATTCATCAAAATAAAGGAATCTGCATTTAGATTACTCCACATTTTTTATAGTAAAATTTTATATGATGTTTCATATCTAGTATCATGATTAATAATCTCATCAATAATCCAACAAGAACACATATTTAGGATTCAACCACTATTGACATGAAAAACACCATTCTAAGGAATTATATCCCAAAATTAGAATTCATCGACTACCATTAGGAGATTCCCACCAACACAAAATAAAGAGGTAAAAAATTTACCCAATTCCATTTGAAATGAATAATAATGGGGATAATGAAAATAAGGATGAAATTTGAACCTTGAATCTACGTAATTTTATTCAATTCAAATATCAGGTCGAGACTATTAGGAATAGAAAAAGAGAAACCAATGGAATATATAAAAACTACCGAAAAAATTCCCCTAATAGAGTAGTACTATTGTAAATAAAATAAACATTCCCTAGGTAATCAAAAATTCTGTATATATTAGGAAATATCTATCAAAGGTTAATTGATCAATTAATAGATGATGGAATAACATGTGACTGAATTAAATATAATAATAAATTCATATGTATCATCTACCCTTCAAAATTCCAAATATCCACGGTGGTGGAAACCCGTTTCAACCATTTAAATCATTCCTGAATTCCACCACAACTTAATAAATTGAATAGATAGTCATGTTTTAGGATGGTGTAGTTCATGAGTACTCTAACCTCGAAAATGGATTGTTTTACAATGTGTTCCAAAAAAATCTTTTTCGGCCAATCCTTTACTTGTATAATGAGTTTTAAATGATATTTTTCTTTGAGGTTTTTATGTTTTTAAATCTCCATGAGACACTACCAACACAAATCCCTCACATACCATTCTTTATTATCCATTTCATATTAGTATCCTCAAAAAGTCGTTGAAATGAATTTATCCCCATATTTTCATACCAATGTGTAGTTAATACATATGAAAATGATTAAACAAAAACCACCATGAAATCGTCTTGGATGAGGTGTAATTTATAAAGGTTAAATGATTATCAATATAGTTTTGATCACCACCAATCCTCAAGAAAAAACAAATTAATGTTATAAAATTTTGTTAACCATTAATGCGAGAACCATATTTTAATGTATTAAAAATCATTTAAATTTTCATTAACATTAAAATGATTTATTTTTACATGAATTAAATCATAAAATATTTTTTGAAATAATTTATGATGATATTAAAAAATTAACACAAATGTTAAAAAAATATTAAACACAAATTAAAAATAGTTTTATATGGGAAATTTAGATGTCTTTATAAAACAATAATGAAAATCACTATGTTCATTCAAGAATATATCCATGTAAATATAGAATTCTGATTACAACATGAAACATAAAAATCAATGTAAAAATGAAGATGGAATAAAAAAAGATAAAATAAATTATTCGGGATTGAAAATAGTGATTCATTGGAATGATCTTATATAATGTATTATCAACTGTATATTAATAATAATTACAAATATTTTTCTCTTATTAACCAAAAAAATGAAAATACATAATAGAAAAAAATTTCATATATATAAGAAACATTATAAAAAATTTCAGTTCATGAATAAGAAGAAACCCATCTATAATCATACCACATTCCAGTAAATGCACTCTTACTCATAACAATGGTTGTACGATGTATCTCAATATTATTCCTTTTATAATATTAATTGTGTATTTTTATCATTTTTATCGATTATTACATTATGTTTTCATAAAAAATCAATGAATTCCAAATCAATGAATAACATATTCTTGGGGAAAGAGGCAATTCTTGTCATCCTTGGAATAAGCTATTGTCCAAAGCTAATTATTAATGTGAATTTAGAATATTTAAATATTGGAATAATATTATTATGTGGTTCTATGTTTCAAGATTCCAAAATCAAACTAATTCAATGTTAATAAATTTTCTGTTTGAGATAACCTATATGCATCAATTTACATTTTAATTTTTCTATATAAGAATATATAAAATTATATTACCAATGCTCTCTGATTTCATGCTTAATTTTTGGAAGAGTGGTTGAGTTCCTATGTCAAACATTTCAATAAATAGCTATATAAAATCACATCATTAGATTATGTATATGTTGTTTTATGGATTAGAACATCGTTATGAACATAGGATGGTTCTGTGATTTTTTTGGTGAAATAAAACAATACAATGGTAGAAATTGAGTGATTTCTCCATCAATGGAGCCCTAATCTGACCAAATTCCCAATAAAATATACAAATGGGAGTGTTCCCAATATAATAATAGAATCAGAGACCTATTACGAAAATAATTGATTTTCCCAAGAAAAATTAAAATACATTAACTATGAAACCAAATATATTAAGAAAATGTTCGGTTTTCGATGTTTTGTCTCAAATATATTTTTTATTGACATTAATTTACTAAAAAAATACTTTATTTATTTAGCCCTTATTTTAGGATGGATTGACATATTTTTACATTTTAAATATTTATCATCAATTAGTGTCCTATAATTTAAATATAATATGATGTTGACTGTTAGGTTCTGAAATTTTTTTACATGTATGTAATCATTCATTTTCTCGAATATTAAAAAACATAAATGATGATTACGATTCATATATTTTATGAATTCTATAGGACTTTTTAAAGAAATGTTAATTTTTTAGTCATTATATTGCCCCATGCCTAATCTTCTAGACTCAGTGCTTGAAAATTATGGGTAATTTTTTTTATAAAAGTGAATAAATAATTCAACAGCACATTAATCAAAAGAGGATCTTTTATTAGTATATTTTTTGGAGTATTACACATAATCATAAATTTATCATAGTTGAAAAAAATAAAACAATTGTCCACTACTCTTCCGTGCATGATAACATTGAAAGTGATGATATTTGAAACTAATCTTCTATGATACCTGTGAAAAAAAATTAAAACGAAGAGTGAGAATTCAATTTCCCAATAATAGTTTTTAAAATCATTGAAATACTTTTTACTAAAACATCATTTTAAAATATCGTTAGAGAAATGTTTTTAAAATAATTTTATAATATCGTCAAAATAATTTTAGAAATAATATAATCATTGAAATTATTTACATATCGAAAATAATTTAATGATTTTAATATACTTAAAATAAATTTATTTTGTAAAATAGTCTGGGGTTATTTCTAAAATAACATGCTTGCTTTTTAAAACAAAACACTAAAATCACTACGAACATTGAAGGCTATCATGGGCCTTCCCACTTGAGGGATGGGTTCACTCTCAAATTCCCTATCATATTTTCACATATCTTGTGTTGGTTTTTATAAATCATTTTATGATTGATTCTATATATATACAAATATTCACATGAGGTCATCGTTAATGAAATAAAAATATTTTTTATACATATATATATATATTCCAATATATATATATATATACATTCTCAATAATACATTTGCATGATTTGAAATAATAAAATATCTCTTCGACTTATCATTGCATGATGAAAAGAGTTTCTATCTCTTTTTCCATTAACATGAATACAAAGATTGTTTATTCATAAAATAGGTGTTTATTAATGAAAAACAATGATGCATGAATGATGTGTAAATATTATAAGTATTTGTCATATCTTATAATGAAATTGACATTCATGAGTGTATATATAATTTTCAAAAATGCAAAGTGATGTCTTTAGTTCCAAAAACTAACTAATATTGTTAGAAAATTACACATGCACTTTTATATTTCAAAAAAATGACAAATTTATTTAGACAATATCAAAACCAATTAAATAAATACAATCTATGATCCCTAAATAAAATAAATATTTAAAAAACGTCATAATATATATATATATATACAGACATTATATTATTATTATTATAAAAAAATATATGTATTTTTATAATGAATACATAATCACTTTAAAGAACATAATTTCAATTTATTAATTAATCCAAAATAACTACATGCATCTAAATGAAATATAATTTTCAGAACATGTTTTCAATAATATTAAAAGCAAAATAATTTCATGTTCCAATATAAAATCAAAATATGCACTAAAATAAAAAATATATATAAACATTAAAATTTTTGTTAAACTAAACCGTAAAACTATAATCACGACTATTATATAAAAAAATTAATATAAATAAAATAAAATTAATTGTAATAGTAACAAAATAATTAATGAATCCTAAACACGTAATTGATTATAAATACTCTCTTACATAATATATATTGAAAAAAATATTAATATATATATATATATTCATCTTTATATAATAATGATAATTGACACCACAATGATAAACCCTTAGCCTCAAAAGAATAAAATTTTAAAAAATAGGATTTTATTTTTACAACCAAATACATACAAAAAGATTTTAATGAAGAGAAATGTATGAAAATTAAGTTGAAAATATCGTTTACAGAAATATGCTTTCAAAATAATCAATAGTTGGAAAATAAATATTTCTCCTTTACATATGATTGCAGAGACTTATTCTACATTTGTATACTCTTCGAACTCTAATTTCCCACTCTATAAAATTTTATTTTCTCTTGATAGAATGTTTCTGAAAGAAAAATTAATAAATGGATCATAACACTCTTCTAAAACATCTTTCCAAACTCTCACTCACCGTGCTACACAAAAAAATAGACGCAAACTTCTTTATATAGGAGTAATCAAGATTCAAATTTAAATCAAATTGTCTTGAAATTAAATGGAATTATTGTGGATACATTCAAACAAAAAAAGGACACTAATATATATTCATTTTATATAGAGAATATTGATAAATTTCATTTGTTTTTGCCTCAAACTTATATATTTTACAACACAACAAAATGAGTATAAAATGTATTATAACAAAATCAAATAGACCAACAATAAACTAATAGAATTTATAATATATTACTAATTGACAATTGATAAATTCAAAATATAGAAGAAAATTCTATCAATTTGGAACAAACGACAAATGATTGATAGGGGTTGTGATAGGATTCACAATAAATACAGTAAAATTTTATGATAATAGTTACATGGTTATTAAAATAATCACTAAAGGGATGCAGGAAATTCAATGTATGAAATGATAGTAAATAAATAAAAATAGTCTACTTATAGAGCTCTAAACTACACAGAGATATGAATACGACTGATAACAAAACAAAATTCTCAGGAAAGGATTAAAATAAAATTTATAGGAGAAATATTGATTGTAATTGATGACATATCTTGACAATAAATCAAGTTATGATAAGGACATAATATGTCGAGTGGATGAAATTGGAAAACAAGGTCAATTTTTTGTGGATGTCAATAAAATTCCAATATAAACAAATTGAAAAAAACATACTTGTATATCCTGAAGATGCCTCATGTATATTCAAAACCGAACATCGCTTTCCACAAACCACAACCACACAACTAAGATGTGATGTGCAGTGGCCTTCAGAGTCAAACCCATTTCCTAAGTGCTCGATATGAATGATTCATACCATCACCGACTTCAATATCCATTTTTCCAAGCACTCCATGATCAAATCTTCTTTCACGAACCTACGTTATTCACCCGAAGACAAACACAAAAACTTCTTTTTGGGTGATCTGTCGGTTAAACCCTCAGACAAAGATTGTGGTTATCTTTGCATCGACAACAAGAACAACGGCTTTGTATTGTCTCACGAAGAGACTCCCCCACATCTCTACTTCGTCCTCCCATGAACATAAACATGGTTATTCATTTCGTTTTCTTAACATTAATAAAAAATTATTTTATCCTTTATATATATACATTTCATATTTTAGTATCATTACCCATAATTATAATTTCATTAATTTATTTTATTAATTACAATTTTTAATATTAATTAGTTTATAAATTCAAATATTATAATAAGATTAATAATAATTCATATTTTAATTTTATCATTCATTTAATATTGTATATAATTTTTTAATAATTATTTTTATTTATTTAATTTAAAAACATATTTTTATATCAAATCATATTGAACATAACTAATTAAAATTTTGTATGTCAAATTAATAATCATATTATTATAATTATACCATTTTAAGAACCATAAAAATTAATGCCATTATTGATCATCCTAATTAAATAAAATGATATATTTCATTTAAATTTACTTTTCATCTCAAATATTTCTAAATATGATTGTTTGTTCAAAACAATATTCTACACATAATAATAAAAACTTGTAAATATTTTTATTTACAAAGACAAATTTTATATAAATAAAATATTAATTATATGTGAATAATTTAATAATTAATGAATCATAACATGTTGTGGTTGTTAAATTGTCAAATAATTTAATTAACTAAAAAAATATTATCATTATAACTTTTTCATTAATTATTTATTTTTTTAATTAGAAAATTTTAAAATTTATTCACATATTTTTCATTATAATGAATAATTGTTTAATTGGAAAACTAAATAATAAATTACATAATTTTTTTTTACTATAGCTAAATAAGTTACATTCATCCCCCGTAATTGAATTGCATCATCTCAATTCATTCGTCAGACTTACAAAAATTTGGAATTTTCTTATACAGAATTAAAGAAACACTAAGGGGACTTAACTAATTTTTTTTTTCTAAAGCGTATATTATTTATTTCTTCAAAATAAATCATCTATTCTCCAATTTTGTCTAGGTCATGCCTCTGATACAAATTTTAACACCCCAAACCCTCTCTTCATTACTCAGTGCTCGAAAATGCTATGGATTTTTTTTATAATTCAGAATACAGAATTACAGAAAACCTTAAACAAAATAGTATTTTTTAATGGTCTATGTTTTGGAGGATTAGACATGACATTACATTTATCAGAGTTGTACAAAAATAAATCAATTGTACACAACAATTCCACATGTGTTCACTCAGAAAGCGATGATATTTGTAACTAATCTTCTATGATACCTGTGATAAATAATCATTTTAAAACGAAGGTAGAGCATTCAATTTCCCATTAAGTGGTTTTAAAATCGTTGAAATAGTTTTTACAAAACCATCATTTTAAAAGAACCTTTGAGAAAATGTTTTTGACCTGATATGAATAATATCATCAAAGTTCAATTAGAAGTAATGCAATCTTTGAAATTATTTCTGTATCGAAAGTACTTCAATGATTTGAAAATACATACGCTAAAAAATTTCTTAAAACAGTCCATTATTGTTTCTCAAATAAAATGCATGCATTAAAAAACAAAACACTAAAATCACATAAAACATTGATAGCTATCATGGGCCTTCTCAATTGAAGTATTGGTTCACTCACCAATTCCCTATCATGTTTTAGAAGTTCAAGTGTTGGTTTTTACATATCATTTTAACCATGTTTATATATATACATAAATTTCCATAGTAGTTCTACATTAAAAAATTAATTTTTTTTGATACATATATATATACATATTCTAATATATATATATATATATATTCCTTCTAATTATTATATTTGTATGATTTTAAATAATTAATTCTTTCACCGACTTATCGTTGTATGATGATAACAATTTCTATCCTCATTTTCCATTAACAAGAATACAAAGAATTTATATTCATTAAACACATGTTTATTAGTGAGAAACATTGATACATGAATGATGTGACACATATTATAAATAGTAATCAAATATTATAATGAAATAAACTTTAATGAGTGTATAAATAATTTTCACACAAGCAAAGTGATATCATTATTTCAAAAAACTATCAATTATTGTTAGAAATTACACATGGACTTTTATATTTCAAAAAGAGAAAAAATTATTTAGACAATATCAAATCCACTAAAATAAAAACAATATAAAAACTATAAATATTGTAATTTATTAAATAAATTCATAATATACATAAACATTTATGACATTGTTATTATTATAAAATAATACAATTCTACGTATAATAAAGACATAATAACATGCAATAACATATTATCAATTAAATAATTAATCCAAAATAATTACTTTTATATAAATGAAATATAATATTAAGAAAATTATTTCAAGAATATAAATAGAAAAATAATTTCCCTTTCCAATGTAAAATCAAAATATACAATGAAATAAAAATAATAATCAATAAAATTATCGTATACTAAAACAAAAAACTAAAATCATGACATTGATATAAATAAATTAAAATCAATCAAAATAAAATTGTTTATAATGATCAAAAAAATAATTAACGAATCCTAATAACATAAGAGATTATGCATAGTCTTGTATCTTATATAGATTGGAAAATAAATAGTCATATATGTAACTATAAATATATTTATATATTACTCATTATAAAATTTTGATAATTTTCATAACAATGATAAACCCTCAGTATCAAAAGAATAAAATTATTAAAAATAAGATTTTCTATGTACAACCAAATCTATACAATTACAATTTAAATAAGATAAATGACTGAAAAATAAATAAAAAATATCTCTTATAGAAAATAATTTTCTAAATAATCATAAGTTTGAAGATAAATATTACTCCCTTAAATGGGTTTGCATAGTATTCTTCTACTTTATTATACTCTTTAGACTCTAATTTCTCACTCTCCAACAATGGATTTTCTTGTGATAGAATGTTTTAAAAAACACAGAAAAAATTGGATCAGACCACTCCACTAAAACAACATTCCAAACTATCACTCACCATGACACCCAAAACAATCGAGGCATGCTTATTTATATAGTAGTAATCATGCTTCAAATTTAATATAAATCATCTTGAAATTATATTCCAGTATCATGGATCTATTCAAACAAAAACAGGATAACTAAAATGTATTCATTGAAAATAAATAAGAGTAATGAATTGAATTTTTTTGTTTTCATCAAACATATATTATGCACGACACATCAAACTGATTTGAAAATTACTTATAACAAAACTGAAAGGACCAGAATTAATCAAATTGAATCTATACTGCTTTAAAAACTGACGTTTGAAAAATTAAAAACAAAGAAAATAATTATATCAATTTGGAACAAACGACAAATTATTGATGAGGGTTGGGATAATATTCACAATAAATATATGAAAATTTTTTGACAATAGAGACATGATCATTAAAACCATCACCAACGGGATGAAAAAAACTAAATATATGTGAAGATAATTAACAAATTATATGTGTCAACTTATAGAGCTCAAAACTATGAAAAGATATGAATATGACTGATAAAAAAACCTCTGAGAAGGATTAAAATAAAAATGAACATAGACATATTGATTTAATTTGATGACAAATATCCACAATAAATAAAATTTATATATGGACAGAAGATGTCATGGGGATGAAAATGAAAAACAAGGTCAATGTTTTGTGGATATCAATAAGATTCAGATATACACAAATTATAAAAAAACAAAACCTACTTTCATATTCAGACGATGCCTCACAGATCATAAAAACAGAACATCGTTTTACCGAAACCTCAACTACATGACTAAGATATGAAGTGCATTGGCCTCCAGACTCAAAACCATTTCCTACGAACTCAAACTGAATGATTTAATCCCTCTCCAGTTTTGATATTCATTTTCTGAGCTCACTAGGATCAAATCATCCTGTTGAATCCTATGTTTCTCTCCGGAAGACAAAATCGACATATTATTAACTCATACTCTATGAAACCCTTAGAAGTCGCTTAGGGTTCTCTTCACATTGACCTTGAGACCCACGACTCTACATTTTCTCACACAGGTACTACTCCACAACCTTATTCTGAACTCCCAAAATTGTAAACATGGTTATTCATTTCCATTTTTTTAATTTTTGATATATTCAATTTTATCATTTATATATATATATATTATTTGTTAATATAATTATTCATTATTCTTATTTCATTAAGTTATTTTATCAATTACAATTTGTAATATTAATTTGTTTATAAATTCGAATATTATACCAAAATACATAACCAATATTATATCAACTTGATGATTCATTTATGATAGTATATAAAATTTTAATATTTCATACTATTTTATAAATTTAAAAACATATTTTCATATCAAATAACAATGAACATAACATATATAAATTTTATAAATCCAAATAATAATCAAATTCCAAGTATAAAATCCTTTTAAGGTCCTTAAAAATTATTTTCATTATTTAACATCCTAATGAGTGTAAATTATATATTTCGTTTAAAATTAATTATTTCTCCAATATTTATAAATATGATTCATTATTAAAAAAATAATTTCTCACATATTAAAATGATACTTTTAAATATATTTATTTCTTAATACAAATGAACTATATAAAAAATATTATTTCAATGTTAATAATTTAATAAATAATGAAACATAACATCACTTGGAAATTACCTTGTCAAATATTTTATTTAACTAAGAAAAAAATTTCATTATAACTTCTTCATTAATTATATATTATCTTAATTATTAAATTTTTTATTTTTTTTACATAATTTGATTTACACTGAATAATTTTGTAATTAAATAAACTAAATATTAAATTAAATATTTATTTTTAGTAATATTCAGGATATTTTAGAACCTGGTTCTTATTCTAGAGGTACGAGTTTCTTCTTTCCCTTTTCCTTCAGTGTTTTTATGAAAACTACAGAAATGTGTGAAAAATCCCAAAAGTTATGGGTTCACACCATGTACTTTTGTACAAAATCCGCATACTTTGGTCTTATGGGATGAGAATACATGGCTTGTAGTCTTGTTGGCGATTAAGTGTGTTCAAACTATCTACATGCTATGTACATTGTAATACATTCCCTGTAATCGGTTAGTAGATGAATAGTTAGGTGGTGAAAAGTAGCCACAAGTGGAACAGATAAAAAATAGTGCATGTCATTTACATGAATGTACACCCCGTGTAGTTATGTTTTTTCATTAAAAATAGGCAGTAGCCTCCCCATTTGAAAGAGGAGGTAGAGAACTTACTAGGAGCCTCAGGAGAGGAGGCTGAGACTTGGAGGAGCTCCCCATCACACATCGGGACTCTGATTCATCCGTCGTCAATCTCGTTTGATCCGTGCCGGTAAGGTTATACATCTTCATGAATCCTTCCTTAAAATTATTTCACTATGGTGAGTTATTTGGGTTTGAATGAGTAATCATTTATCTTAGATATAATTCATTCATGGTAGTTTCGGGGGGCACCTTTCACGTTTATCGATCAGTGGAGATCGATGTATGTTTTCATGTTTTTAATTCCAACATTCGAGTTGATTTTGTGTACCATTGTGCCACACGCCATTGTTCGAGGTGTCTTATGGCTGAGACATTGACTGTTGAGATACCCAGAATTGTATATGTGATCTATTGAATAAGAATAAACTGTTTTTTGGGATCGTTTACTTGATCAAAGGCCACCCTGAGTGTGTGTTTCCGTTGTTCAGTTGTGTGGCCAGGATAAATGTGGGTATGCCGTGATTATGACATGTTTGGAGTTTTCATGAGGGGAAACATATATAAATTGATTGCTTATGCTTTGGGCTTAGCCTGGATAATTGATTTTGTTCTGTATGCCTGAGGGCAATATTCTGTTTAGTCGGAGGGAAAGGTTCTATTTAGCATGACGGTGAGGTTCAGTTTAGCCTGAGGGAAAGGTTTCGTTTAGCCTAAGAGAAGGGTTTTGTTTTGCACAAGAGAAATGTTTCTTATCCCTGAGGGAAATTATTATTTATCCGGGGGTAATGGTTTTTTAGCCTGAGTACAATGGTACTTACGCCTGAGTGCAATTTTCATTTGTCCTGAGTGTAGTCACTTAAGGGTTTTGTTTATGTTTGACTGAGGGTAAGGATTAGAAAGTCTAAGGAAAATGTTTACCTTGAATATTCACTGTGGGGATTTCTTATATTGTACATTCCAAGCTAATTCATAGGCATAGGATTGTTAAATAATTATTAAATTGGCAATGTAACTAGTATGAATAGTTACGTTTATGTACTTCAAAAGTTACTTCATTTCATTATTTCACAATGCTGTTGCACATTTTTGCTGACAGTTGGGAACATGCCTTTGGTGGTTACCTGCTAGGATTTAATGCACAAACCCTGCTTGTGTCTTGTCTTGGGCCCAAAAATATTATATTGTTGAAGGTGTCGATATTGGAAATTGTCCCTACATAGGTACATGGTTGTTGTAGATGATAATGAGAGAATGGGGTCAAGCTTAGGCTTGCGATGTTGTTGCATTCTTGTTTCACTACTTTGGTTATGGTTGGTTGTACTTGTACATTGAACTGTATTGTATCTAATAGCAGTTTATCCCATTTTGGATGTTTTCTTAGAAATAGTGACACGTTTCATCATCATATAAATGATTGTTGGTTATCTTTTACTTCAGTTCCGTTTTCCATTTCAGGTTTATATTGTTTACTGCTTTCACATTTTATGTTTTTCTTTATTTCTGTTGTGATTCACACTAACTAATGAGGGAATAGTTTCCCCACTATCAGTCCTAGGCCCTCGCTGCTAGTCGGAATCCTCTAGAGATTAGGGAAATGTGCTTGAGGTCACGTGACAAACTGGGTTTGGGGAAACCGTTGTGTGGAACCCAAGTCGAGGAAATTACAACGTGGTGTCAGAGGGTTTCTTTTCCTTGAAATATTCTTTGGAGCCTATAAACAAGGATAGTATGGAATTGGTACTTGGTAAAATGATGTGCCCAGGAGTAGCTAACCCGTGTAAGGGAAAATCCAATCTATCCCGTTTAATTGCAATTTATCTGGTTTGGAAATTTTACAGTTGATTTGATTTTCATAGTTGAGTGACAGACTTTTAGGGTGTGGTTTATATTTTATACTAGGGATATATTATGTTTCAACCCTATGATATAAGGGTAGGCCATCTCTTGCATCATTTAGGAATATGACAAAATCAATTTTTATGCATAGTTTTCATGCCATTTAGGTGCATTTGAGATTGCATGTTGTTATGATAGATGTTTTGCGAGAAAATACATGTTGTTGTGATGGACGCCTTGATATAATACCTACAATTTTTAGGGTATTTTTATTTAACTTTTGGTTAATGAGTGCCAAACTTTGGTTAATGAGGAGTATGGGCCGACATCAACTAGAATTTGGTGGATCATAAACTTTTTTACCTTGTTATAACAGGTACAATATTCCAAGATTTGGTTCATGGGGAGAATGGGGCCTCCCAGATTGGAATTTGGCACTTTTTTGTGAGTTGCAATGTTTTTTGTACTCCAGAGTATTTTCTAAGGCTTACTGTTCGAAAAAATCCAGAATACACATCATGTAGATTTGAATATGCGCCATGTGTTCTTCTACTGGCAAAGAAACTTTTTTTCTTAAGTACATGCGGTGTACCTTATATAAATTTGGTTTATTCTCTAACCATGTCATAGGTCGTGTGGGTAGAGATGCTCGATAGGGAAGTTCATGGGAAAACACACCATGCACCAGTTTTACACGCAGTGCTAGGTCAACCATGTGTCTGCCTGTGTAACTAACTACACAGACAGGTAAAACATAATCTATACATTCTGTGTCAGGATTGAACAAGTTGTGCAGTATGACCCTCGTAGTTGGCCATGTATCAAATAACACAGGTTAGTTGGGGATTCTTAGTACACGCTATGTTCATTTAGAACACGTAGTGTAGTGTATCGTTGGTATATAGGTCGTGTCACTAACAACATGGGCTGATAAACAATGTCTAGTACATGCCAGTTATATATTAAACATGCCATTAGTCTTGTCTTAAGATATCCACGTGTCCTAACAATGTAGAATGACTTGTGTAGGGAATGATGATTCAAGTACACATTATGTGTTAAGACAACACATTGTGTGTTAGGGATGTTGCACGACCAGTTCTAACTGAATACATTCCCATGTGAATGGACTATGGGAACACACCGTTTAGGAATTATACATGCCGTGTAGTTAGGATTTGTAAAAAATGAGTTCTTTTCTTCTCATGTTCCCTTCTTGGTCTTCTAGATTTTAGTCCTTCATAATATTGATGTAATGTGTGTGTCTGACCTTGTAGAGTCATTCCGCCGAGACAACCATGAGTTATTCTCCAATAGAGTTACAATGAGAATACACTAGAGATGGTAGGACATGGGATACCGATGGATACTCATGTTGTTCCATAAGTGGTTCCATCCATTATACCTGATGCAGGCACGAATGTGCAGTTCCAGGAAGGCTTCATGTAGTTCATGCATAACTTTCAGGGATAACCGCAAGTTGGCACATTTAAGGTAGATCTGACGCATATATTATAATAGCAGCATCCTGCTACGTTTTCAGGGGATGGAGGACCACAGGCTGTAGAGTCATGGTTTTGTTCTATATAGACAATATTCGATTATCTGGAGATGCCTCATAGAGGAGGGTCAAGCTTGCTACTTTCATGTTGCATGATTATTCCAAGTGATGGTGGGACTTTACAACGCATACTGAGTATCACCAAGAAATGGTGTGGGAAGATTTTCAAGCATACTTCTATGAATTTTTCTTTCCTGAGATGCTATGTGCAGATCGATCTTGAGTGTTCATCAATCTGCATTCGGGCGACATGTTAGTGATGGACTATTCTGCCCTCTTCACCGAGCTGCAGCATTTTTCACATGTTCTGGTGGGTTATGAGATGTTGAGGGCTAGACACATTGAAGATGGACATCTATATGACATCCGATAACTGGTGATTGTTTTTATTTTGTCTATAGTGCATGCTATTGTCAACCAAATGTTGATTACTATGCGGAACTTGGGGGAAACTAGTGGTGCGGACCAGGGCGGTTCGACATCGGTCTATGGTACTATTTATTCCAAAAAGAGTAAGAGGTAGATGGAATTCACTCATGGTGGCAGTACTATCTAGAATAATTTTTCGGTGTCCAGAGAATTTTATACCAGTGTAGTAAAGAGGGGCACAAGAAACCTCAGTGTCCAGGTGACCTAGAGAAGTGCCGATCTTGTGGAAAGATGGGTCATCTTCAATGTTTTTGCAGGGTGTTTTCACAAGTGACTAGTGATAGGGGTTCTGTACAGACTCCGCATGCAGGAGTAGGACCAACATCTTCTTACCATTTAGAGAATTGAGTATGTCAGGATGTATTGGATGAGGTGGTGGTCGTGGTCGTGGTAGCCAGTCCCCATGATCTCAGAGATAGTAGTGCGGGATAGCTCAGGGTAGCTAGGTTGTGTCGTAGGGCCATAAAACTTGGAAGACATATGCAGTTCCACAGAACTACAAATAGTAGTATCCCAAACCAACCACTGTTATAGGTACTATTCTAGTTGCATTTGTATTATCTTCAGCACTTTTTGATACTGGTTCTACCAATAGTTTTATATGTATTCATATTGTGGAGAGCCTTGGGATATGTGATTATTATTCTTTAGATATCATGATTCTAGACCCTCCATTGAGAATTAGAATGGCAGGTGTGTGTCTGTGTAAGGAGTTCCTCAAAGAGGTTGGTGGGTGTCACTTTTAATGGGACCTCTATGTCTTAGAGATGGAAGACTATGATGTCATTCTCGGAATGTATAAGTTGGTATGATTTCGAGCCTTTGTAGTTTTTTGTCATCGCAGAATGAGTTTCATGTCACTAGAGGGAGATGATTTTCTATACAAGGTTTAATGAGATGTCTAGGCGAGCCGATATGGACCCGAGCATCATGGGTGAGGTGGATTGATAGCCCCAATTATGAGTTTATATCTGTATGAATGGGAAAATAGTCAGAAGGATTTCTCTGTAGTGGTTGATCGTTTCAGGGATGTCTTTCCAGGTGTCTTTTTAGGTAGACCTCTGGAGCGAGAGTTGGACTTCTCTATTGAGCTTGTTCGAAGAGCGAAACCAGTGTCCATTCTTCCATATAGGATGGATACATAAGAAATGCATGAGTTCAATAGGCAGTTAGAGGAGTTACATGAAAATGGTTTCATCTGACCCAGTATTTCTCCTTGGGGTTCGTCTATCCTTTTCGTGAAGAAGGTAGACAGTACCCTTAGAATTTGTGTGGATTCTCAGAAGCTAAACCATTTTATTTTTATGAAATGATATCCCATACTGAGGATTGATGATGTTTTTCAAAATCATCAAGGAGCACGAGTGTTCTTGAAGATTTACTTGAGATCCAAATATCATCAGTTGCGCGTTAGACCATTCGACCTTCCTCTTACAATGTTTCGAAGCCGATATGGACCATACGAGTACTTTTTCATGCCGTTCGGACTCACAAATGTGTTGTAGTGTTCATGGAAGTAATTAATCATTTGTTCCACCCATATCTGGATTCATTTTTTGTAGTTTTCGTGGATGATATCTTGGTGTACTCACGCAATCGACACAAACATGGAACCAATATTGAGATCATACTGTGTACACTGAGAGAGCATAAGTTATATGCTAAGATCTAAAAGTGGCACATTTGGATGGACCAGATTCACTTCCTCTGTCATATTATCTCTGAGGAAGGAGTTGCAGTAGACCCGAAGAAAGTGATAGAAGTAGTTTCTTGGGAGAATCCAAAGAATGTGTTTGAAAGAAATGGTTTCATGGGGATGTCGGGATACAATAGGTGCTTTATACATGACTTCTTCCGCATAGCAGCACCGTTGAAATCATTGTCTAAGAATGTTATGAATTTCGATTAGTGAAAAGCATTCGAGACAGGCTTTCCGGAGCTGAGGGGAAGGATGACATCAGCACCGGTCCTGATACATCTAGAGCAAGATTAGAGCTATATTGTTTACTGTGATGCATCATTTATTGGGCTGGGAGAAATTTTGATGCAAGTCGATTGAGTAGTTGTGTACGGGTCTCGGTAGATGAGGCCACATGAGAGGAATAACCCAATGCATGATCTCAAGTTGGCTACAGTTGTTCATGTGTTACATTGTTGGAGAGATTATCTCGTGGGAGAACATTTTGTGGTGTTTATGTACCAAAATATTCCTAAATATAACTTTACCCAGCGTGACTTGAATTTTAGATAGCGAAGGTGGTTTGAATACCTTTATTCCTTCAACTTCGAGCATGCCAATACACATGGTAAAGGTAATGCAGTAGCTGATGCACTGAGTATGAGGACTTAGATACGGGCTGTGCAGGAGACCAGTGGTGAGTGGCAGCTTGTGGCATTTTTTCTTAAGAGTTTCATTTATAGGTTCACGATAGCCATGAGAGAACCTATGTTTTATCCTTATCTATGACTTCTACCCTCCTAGATAGAGTGATGATGAGACAACTATCAATTTTAGAATGCATAGTTATACGGGAGTCGGTGGAAAGTGGGGACCCTCCTCCTGGTTGGATGATAGTCGATGATGAATTACTGCATATCTATGGACAAGTGTGGGTTAAATTTGATATTCAAGAGGATATGATATTGGAGTTTCATGTTTCTTCATTGGCAGTGCATCCTTAGGTAACCAAAATGTGTCGGGACATGAGACATTAGTATTGGTTGATGGGTCTGAAAAGGGAGGTAGCTGGTTTTGTTCGGAGATGTTCCACCTATCATCAGGTGAATGCAGAGCATCATAGGCCAGCCAAACTATTAAAATAGTTTTCCATTCAAGAGTGGAAATGGGATGATGTTGCAATGGAATTTGTGAACGGGTTGTCGAGGTCACCTCAAGGAAATGATGTTGTATGGGTTGTTGTGGAAATACTTATGAAGGTATTTCACTATTTTTCTATCAAGGATACCTTCATTTTTGATGAGATATAGATGTTTTATATATTAGAGGTAGTGCATCTTCATGGGGACCCTCGTTCTATAATTTCAGATAGGGACACCCGTTTTAAGACTCGTTTCTTGTAATGACCCGTAAAATTCAATGGAATTTTTTTATTAATTTGCTTTGGAATTTTACAAGAACGCGGTTTCTGACGGCACCTGATACTGAGGCCCGGAGTGCCCAGAATCAATTTCCGAAGTTTGGCTCGGGTACGTTCAGTGAACGAACAACCGGGAATTTCTAACTTTTGAACCTGTTCCCGGAATCAAATTCCAAGGGCACCGATGAACTCGCAGTGCCGATATTCGCTTAAGGAGACCTTTTCCAAGGTTCCGTTTATTGCGGGTTGAGAGTTAGTTTTTGGGAATTTAAAATATGTTAAATAAAAATTGTGGAATACAAAGTTTTATTTTAACTTGTTGGTTAACTTCTCCCAAAGGGAGTTAGAGGTGGGACCCACATCCACTTAACCTCCCTTGGGAGGATTAAGTGTGGTGGGGCCCACACGAAGCATAACTCTTCATCTTCTCTTTTTTTAAACTCCCAATAACCCCTCTTTAATTAACTTGACAAGTTGGGTTATTAAATGGGTGGAGTTGATTAATTTCAATCGTTTGAATTTCAAAATGGTTTGGTTGAGTAAATAAAATAAGACCTTAGCATATTTTATTTGGGTTAGAATTCTCTAGACAATCTTGAGAGAATTTGGAGCCTTCTTCTTCTTCTTCTTCAATCTTTGACGAAGAACGCAAAGAACCTTCGAACAACGACGAAGAACGCCACGTTCTCGGGAATCATCTTCTGCGACGCCGTACTCGCGACACCGACGACATCTTCTTTCGCGTCATCTCTTCCGCGAAGATTTCCCGCGACGAAATCGTCATCAAAGAACTTCGAATCCTCTCTTCACGACATCGACGTCCTTCTTCCGTGACGCCGACCACCGCGACGCGTCTTCCACGGGTCGTTGACGATCATCGTTCTTGAAACCAAGGTAGGGGTTTGTTGTTGATTATTTATTTATTCTCGTTCTTGGTTCTAGCATGACAAACATGAGGATAAATGTGTAAGTGTTATCGTCTAACGATAGGGGGGCCGGACCGCACAAGCACGGCCGAATCCCCCCTCCATTGTTCTTGAATATTATTATTTTCTTGTGGATGAACGAGATGGCGTGGTGCCGTCGCACCACGCGGAAATCACACGACAAATATTGCGTGGCGTCGTCGCGCCGCGCCGTGGATAGATTATCATGAACGCGATGCCGTCGCGCCACGTCATAGGAAACCAAAGGCGCCGCGGCCGGAGCGGGGCCACGGCGGAAGGGCGCGGTGCCGTCGCACCGCGCCAGACAACGAAGGCCGCAGCCAGTTCCGGGCCGCGGCGGAACGAGAAGACTGGCGGCTAGCTGGGCCGCTGGTGTCGGAAGCCGGAAAGGGGACCGGCCTTGCCGGTCCCGTTTAGGAAGGACCGGCCGGCCAGGTCGGGCCGGCCGGAAGGGAGAAGAACCGGGGGAATTAATTCCCCCGGCTGGCCAAAACCGGCCCCCCATAATGGGGGGGGGGGCGCGGTTACACCAAGGGGGGGAAGCGCCCCCCTATTTTTCTCAAAGGAAGGCCCCCACGTGAGGGGGGGATGGTTTCTACAAGGCGCGGCATCCAACCGCGCCACTAGCTGAAGGAAAGTGGGGGCTTTGCCCCCCGCGCGTGGCACCCGAGCGGCGCCCCGGCCGCGCTGCCGCGCCGGACAGCGCCGTCCTGTCGGGCCGCGCCGCCGGCCGGGCCGAGTCGGACTCGGGTCGGGTTGGTCCGGTTCGGGTCGACCGGGTTCGGGCCGACCCAGGGGGGCTCGGGCCGGGTCGGCCCGGACCCGGACCCCTCGTTTTCGAATCGACTTCGGTCTTTTGCCCATAACATGAGCTACGGACCTCTGGTTGACGAACTGTCAGCGGAGATGCGATCCTTGGATCGAGACGGTCGATTCGGTATATCGCACTCAAAGTTTCGGAACACTTTGAGTTCGGCCGGGTTGGTTCGTACACGAAACCAACCGGGGCCTTGGAGCGGAAATGCTCATATCTTGAGCTACGGACGTCCGATTGACGTGTCGTCAGCTTTGTTGTGTTCCTCTTAGTGAGATGGATCTTTTTGCATACTCCACCCGAGGTTTGGATGCAGGTGGAGTACGGTCGGGTTGGTTTTGCTTTAAAAACCAACCGGGCCCCTAGGATGAAAAAGCCAATAACTCTCAGACCGGGCGTCCGATCGACGCGCCGTCTGTTGCGTGGAGTTCCTGTTGGCGATTCAGAACTTTTGGATACATCAACTCTGGACTTTGTGACAGTTGATGTATCAGGCTCTCGACTCGTGGAGCGGACCCTCCCGAACGAGCTTGCTTTGTGCGGGAACCCTAGTGTTGGCTGTGACTGTGACTGCTACTGCTACTGCTACTGCTACTGTGACTGCAACAAAGACAGTACAGAGATCCTTAGTGGATTCGACGACGACGACTACAGCACTCAGCGATCCTACGTGGATCAGTGCTACAGGTTCTGTGTGGGCCCGATCCTGTGTGGGTCTGATCCTGTGTGGGTCATTGCGCTCAGCGGTCCTGTGTGAACCAGCACCTACAGGTCCTGTGTGGGCCCATTCCTGTGTGGGTCTTTGCGGGGGTTAGTTACCTATCGATCCTTCATGGGTCCGACGACTTAGATGGATCAGAGATCATCTTTATCGTCTTTCGATGAAGTATACATGTGTGAGCTGAATCATGTTGCTTTACTGTGTGGATTGTGTTGTGCTATCCTGTGTGGATTTTGTTTTGCTCTCCTGTGTGGACTGAGTTGTACTTGGGCTCAGAGGTTGGAGCGTATTGAAATTCATGACATAGGTATATGTATGGGAATATACCTAAACAGTGTCGGTTGTTACTTCGTGTTTGTATCTCACCTTTGTGGTTTATCCTTTTTGGATTTTGGGAGACCTTCAGGGGTCTCGGGTCCCTACTGAGTAGCTTATACTCACCCCTGAACGGGCTATGCCCGCACTACATTATGTTGGTTGCAGACGACGGACAGCGTTGATCATGGTTGAGGCTTGCAGAGCAGGACGGTACCTGGAGGTGGACCACTGGGCGGGACGTACTCAGAGCGGACGGTGGGACCCGAAGAGCAGTGGAGCTATCTGTACCCACCCTTCAGGTGGTATTTCCAGTGGATATCTCGGTGTAGCGGCTTTTACTTTACAGTTTTTGTTTTCCCTTTCAAGTTGTACTTTACTTTCAGTTTGGGTTTGTATACTGGCCCATTTACTCTGTTTTTACTTGGTGTTTACTTTTCTTCTTGCTTACTCTGTGGTGTATGTTTACTTTTCAAAGGAAATTCCTTCCCTTTTACTGGAAATTACGCCTTGGTGCTTGTCGCCAGCCCCTGGCCTATGAAAGGCGGTCTTGGGGTAGTCACGGCACGGGCCCTGAGGGCGGGTCGTGGCAAATTGGTATTAGAGGAGTTCGGTTCTACCGCAAACTCTGATCTTTTCTATGTGAAGCAATAATGTTTAGCATATTGAGTGTGTTTATCATTCCAGGGAAACCAGTGTTGGTGCGGCGGCCGACGTATCTGTACACCATGACCCTGACTTCTGATTTCCGACTTAATGCACGAAAACATTGATTGCGTGTGTGTTTCAATGTTTTCTTTGTGATTACATTATATTGTCTCACTAGGAATATTGTTCTGACCGTGGCGCACCTGTTTCTTTTTCAGGATGGCCCCATGACGGAAGCTAGCTAGGGTTCCGAGAGTCGAGCGTGACGACAGCCCACCGAGCGACGAGGCCTCGGTGCAGGGCCCTTTGTCAGCAGTGTCACCGGCAGTAGCTCTACCCACCGATCCACCGATGCTTCCAGCACCAGCCGCTGACGATGCACATCTCCTTGGAGCTCTGCACGGGTTTCAGCGTCAGCGACCGCCTAGGTTCCGTGGGGAGACGGACCCCCAGGCAGCAGAAGACTGGCTGGAGGTAGTGGTACGAGTTTTTTGGCTAGTGAGGACACCTGCAGACCTCATGGTGATCCTCGCTGCAAGCCTACTGCACGCAGCAGCGGGCCGATGGTGGAGCTTGATCCTCCAGGTGCACGATGAGGCATCTCTACTTTGGACGGACTTTGAGAGCCTCTTCCGCTCGGAGTTTGTCCCAGCCACCCTTCGTGCGGTGCGTATCCAGGAGCTTCTTCAGCTGCGGTAGGGCAGCATGACGGTCGCTCAGTACTCAGCGAGATTTACTGATCTCTTGCGCTACTCGACCGACATGGTACGAGACCCATTCCTCCGAGCCCGGACCTTCGAGCAGGGTTTGAGACATGAGATCAGTGCATCGCTGATCTCCCTCAGCATACCGACTCAGACAGGAGTACTGGAGCGGGCCCTTTTGATCGAGATCTTCCTTGCTGAGTCTATACCAGTGCCGAGACCCACCGCATGGCGGCACGTGGCAGAGTCATCTGTAGCAGGCAGTCGACGGATGACTCAGGGGTCCAGGCAGACCAGACCTTCAGGAAGATGACCTCAGGACACTGGCTCAGCAGTGCGGGGAACACAGCGAGGAGCCAGTCTTTCGAAAGGCAGGCAGTGCTACTCGTGCGGCGGGCAGGGCCACATGGCTCGTGACTGCCCGACCCGCCATACAGAGGAGCAGCAGATGGTTGAAGAACCACCTAGGTAGAGGCAGAGGTTCAACCGTGGCGGTCCGCAAGGAGGAGGCGGACAAGGCAGAGGAGCTGGCCGAGCAGCAGGTGGTGGGCGACGCTTTGAGGCTCTACCAACACCACCACTAGGAGGTCCACCCCGATCTCAGGGGAGAGCATAGCTTCAGGCAGCTGAAGCTTACGATCATTGAGCTCCGGAAGCGGGTGGACTAGTGCGGGACTAGCTCCAGGCATAGAGGCCTTTTCCCATAATGCCTCTAGCAACGTAGTTTGTGTTGCCTTGTGTCCTTGTTCTTTAAGTTGAAGTAATAAAAGATACTTGCCTTTGTGACTTTTGTTTTCTTGTCTTTTGTTTGTTTTTACTAATAGGTGACGATTTAAAACTGTTGACTTGACCCTCACTTGCGAGATTCTTACTGGAGGAAACCCAGTGACCACACACTGATGCCGACAGTGTGACTCAACCCTTGGAGGTGAGAGTAATGGTTGGATCTCTTGGTAGCAGCGTCGAGGCCTTACGACGTCATCCATGCCATGAATTAACTAATCATGACGAGATTGACTGTATTAGGCAAGAAACGTGGTTCATCCAAGGGATGAGACCAGATTTCACTTTTCGGAAAAGGAGAAATCTTTGCAGCGTTGTCGTACGTTAAGGAGGAAGGGGAAACCCTTCGTGTGGTCCGACAGATGTCAACAGAGCTTCCAGGAGCTGAGATAGAGATTGACCAGCGCACCTTTCTTGAGGTTTCCTGTGGAGGGAGTACGGTACGTAGTCTACTACGATGCATCAGGGACCGGACTCAGATGTGTTCTGATGAAGTAGCGGGAATTGATCGCCTATGGATCACGTCAGTTGAGGTCGCATGAGCAGAAATACGCTACCCATGACCTGGAGTTAGCAGTAGTGGTCTTCGCTCTGAAGACATGGCGACATTACCTGTTGGGAGAGCGCTTTACAGTCTTTTATGATCATCAGAGTCTCAGGTATATCTTCTCGCAGAAGGACCTGAACCTAAGACAGCGGTGATGGCTCGAGTTCCTCCAGGACTATGACTTTGAGATAGTCGATACTCCTGGGAAGGGGAACGTAGTAGCCGATGCCCTCAGCAGGAGGACGGGCATTCAGCAACTTGAGGAGGCAACAGAGTAGCTAGCCTCTTTACAGATATCCTTCGTGGATAGAGATGGAGCAGCCTTCCTTCAGTCTCTCACAGTCACCCCTCCACTACTACAGCGGGTTAGAGAGGCACAACATGAGGACGCTGACTGTGAGACACGGCGTGCACAGATATCCTTCGGACAGGCACCTGATGGTTTCTCCCTTGGAGTAGAGCATGTATTCCTTTTCATAGGACGTACCATGGTACCATTCGCTTTGCGAGAGGTGGTGCTGAGAGAGTTTCACACTTCTCCTTTGGCGGTACATCCTAGAGTGGCGAAGATGTACCAGGATCTCAGACGACAGCACTGGTGGCCGGGCATGAAGAAGGATGTAGCAGAGTTCGTTTCTCGATTCCTCACCTGCCAGCAGGTGAAGGCAGAGCATCAGGTACCAGCAGGCTTGGTACAGCCCTTGGAGGTCCCGGAGTGGATGTGGGACGGCATATCTATGGACTTTGTGACTGGACTTCCACGCACTTCCAGAGGTCACGACTCCATCTGGGTGATTTTTGACCAACTCACCAAGTCGGCACACGTCTTACCCATCAGATAGCAGGGCTCAGTGGAGAGCTTGGGATGTCTCTATGTTCAGGAGATAGTACGGATTCACGGTGTGCCATCATCTATCGTCTCCGATCGAGATGTTCGTTTTAATTCCCGACATTGGAAGGGGTTACAGGAGGCATTCGGGATGCATCTACGTCTGAGCATAGCCTTTCACCCTCAGACGGATAGTCAGACGGAGAGGACCATTCAGACTCTCGAGGACATGCTCCACGCATGTGTCCTCGACTTTGGTCATAGTTGGGAGGATCACCTACCCTTGGTGGAATTTGCGTACAACAAAAACTACCACTCCAACATCGAGATGGCACCGTACGAGGCGTTGTACGGCCGACCTTGTAGATCTCATTTGTGCTTGACAGACCCTGGGGAGTCAGCAGTTGTGGGACCGGAGATGGTCCAGGCCACGACCGAGAAGGACCAGGTCATCCAGGAGCGGATGAGGATAGCTCAGAGCCGGTAGAATTCATACGCTGATAGGAGGCGGAGGCCACTAGAGTTCGAGGATGGTGACCACGTCTTCTTGCGGGTCTCACCTCGACATGGTATACAGAGATTTGGCCGAGGTGGCAAGTTATATCCGCGCTTCATCGGACCCTTCCAGGTCCTCAGTAGGATTGGCGAGGTGGCTTATCGCCTGGCTCTACCACCTCAGTTGCACCGGGTGCACGACGTCTTCCACGTATCTCAGCTGAGGAGATACGTGCACGACGTGACACACATCATTGACCATGGGGAACTTGACGTTGACGATGGGGCGACTTTTATGGAGGTCCCGGTGGAGATAGAGGATTGACAGGAGCAGGTCCTATGTGGGCGATCGATTCCTCTTGTACGCATCAGATGGCAGCATAGGAACCTCCAGGAGAGCACATGGGAGCGGGATGCTCATATGCGTGCTCAGTACCCTCATTTGTTTCCCTAGTTTTTGATGTATATTTACGGGGACTTAAATCCCTGATGTGGGAGTAATGTAAAGACCCGTAAAATTAAGGGAATTTTTTTCTTAATTTTCTTTGGAATTTTACAAGAACGCAGTTTCTGACGGCACCTGATTCCGAGGCCCGGAGTTCCAGGAATCAATTTCTGAAGTTTGGCTCAAGTACGTTCAGTGAACAAACGAGCGGGAATTTCTAACTTTCGAACCGGTGCCCGGAATCAAATTCTGAGGGCACCGATGAACTCGCATCGCCGATATTCGCTTAAGGAGACATTTCCCGAGGTTGCGTTTATTGCGGGTTGAGAGTTAGTTTTTGGGAATTTAGAATAAGTTAAATAAAAATTGTGGAATACAAATATTTATTTTAACTTGTTGGTTAACTTCTACCAAAGGGAGTTAGAGGTGGGACACACATCCACTTAACCTACCTTGGGAGGATTAAGTGTGGTGGGGCCCACACGAAGCATAACTCTTCATCTTCTCTTTTTTTAAACTCCCAATAACCCCTCTTTAATTAACTTGACAAGTTGGGTTATTAAATGGGTGGAGTTGTTTAATTTCAAACCTTTGAATTTCAAAATGGTTTGGTTGAGTAAATAAAATAAGACCTTATATTATTTTATTTGGGTTAAAATTCTCTAAACAATCTTGAGAGAATTTGGAGCCTTCTTCTTCATCTTCTTCAAGCTTTGACGAAGAACGCGAAGAACCTTCGAACATCGACGAAGAACGCAGCGTTCTCGGGAATCGTCGTCCGCGATGCCATACCCGCGACACCGATGACGTCTTCGTCCGCGTCATCTCTTCCGCGACAATTTCCCACAACGAAATCGTCGTCAAAGAACTTCGAATCCTCGCTTCACGACATTGACGTCCATCTTCCGTGACGCCGACCATCGCGAAGCGTCTTCCGCGGGTCGTTGACGATCACCGTTATTGAAACCGAGGAAGGGGTTTGTTGTTGATTATTTATTTATTCTCGTTCTTGGTTCTAGAATGACAAACTTGAGGATAAATGTTTAAGTGTTATCATCTAACGAGAGGGGGGCCGGACCGCACAAACACGGCCGAATCCCCCCTCCTTTTTTGTTGAATATTACTATTTTCTTGTGGATGAACGAGATGGCGTGGGGCCGTCGCACCACGCAGAAATCACATGGCAAATATTGCACGGCGCCATCGCGCCGCGCCATGGAAAGATTATCATGAACGCGACGCCGTCACGCCGCGTCGAAGGAAACCAAAGGCGCCACAGCCGGAGCGGGGCCGCGGCGGAGGGGCGCGGTGCCGTCGCACTGCGTCGGACGATGAAGGTCGCGGCCGGTTCCGGGCCGCGGCGGAACGATATGATCGGTAGCTAGCCGGGCCGCCGGTGTCGGAAGCCGAAAAGGGGACCGGCCTTTCCGGTCTCGTTGAAGAAGGACCGGTCGGCCAGGTCGGGCCGGTCGGAAGGGAGAAGAACCGGGGGAATTAATTATCCCGGCTGGCCAAAACCGCCCCCCCATAATGGGGGGGCCGCGGTTACACCAAGGAGGGGAAGCGCCCCCCCCCCCCCATTTTTCTCAAAGGAAGGCCCCCACGTGAGGGGTGGCCGGTTTCTCCAAGGCGCGACATCCAGCCGCGCCGCCAGCTAAAGGAAAGCAGGGGCTTTTCCCCCCGCACCTGGCACCCGAGCGGTGCCCCGGCCGCGCCGCCGCGCCAGACCGCGCCGCCACGCCAGGCCGACCCGGGGGGGGGGGTCGGGCCGGGTCGGCCCGAACCCGGACCCCCCGTTTTCGAATCGACTTCGGTCTTTTTCCCATAACATGAGCTACGGACCTCCGATTGATGAACCGTTACCGGCGATGTGATCCTTGGATCGAGACGGCCGATTCGGTATATCGCACTCAAAGTTTCGGTACACTTTGAGTTCGGCCGGGTTGGTTCATACACGAAACCAACCGGGCCCTCGGAGCGGAAACTCTCATATCTTGAGCTACGGACGTCTGATTGACGTGCCGTTAGCTTTGTTGTGTTTCTATTAGTGAGACTGATCTTTTGGAATACTCCGCCCGAGGTTTGGACGTAGGTGGAGTATGGTTGGGTTGGTTTTGCTTTAAAAACCAACTGGGCCCCTGGGACGAAAAAGCCAATAACTCTCAGACCAGGCGTTCGATCGACGTGCCATTTGTTGCGTTGAGTTCCGGTTGGCAATACAGAACTTTTGGATACATCAACTCTGGACTTTGTGATAGTTGATGTATCTGCCTCTCGGCTCGTGGAGCGGACCCTCCCGAACGAGCTTGCTGTGTGCGGGAACCCTAGTGCTGGCTGCGACTGTGACTGCTACTGCTGCTGCTACTGCTACTGTGACTACAATGACGACAGTACATAGATCCTTAGTGGATTCGACGATGACGACTACAACACTCAGCGATCCTACGTGGATCAATGCTACAGGTCCTGTGTGGGCCCGATCCTGTGTGGGTTCGATCCAGTGGTGGTCATTGCGCTAAGCGGTTCTGTGTGAACCAGCACCTAAGGGTCCTATGTGGGCCCGATCCTGTGTGGGTCTTTGCGGGGGTTAGTTACCTATCGATCCTTCATGGGTCTGACGACTTAGATGGATCAGAGATCATCTTTATCGTCTTTCGATGAAATATACGTGTATGAGGTGAATCCTGTTGCTTTCCTGTGTGGATTGTGTTGTGCTATCCTGTGTGGATTTCGTTTTTCTTTCCTGTGTGGAATACGTATACTTTCCTATGTGGACTGAGTTGTACTTGGGCTCGGAGGTTGGAGCGTATTGAAATTGATGACTTAGGTATATGTATGGGCATATACCTAAGCAATGTCAGTTGTTACTTCATGTTTGTATATCACATTTTTGGTTTATCCTTTGTTGATTTGGGGAAACCTTCAGGGGTCTCAGGGTCCCTACTGAGTATCTTATACTCACCCCTGCACGGGCTATGCCAGCACTACGTTGTGTTTGTTGCAGACGACAGACAGCATTGATCGTGGTTGAGGCTTGCAGAGCAGGACGGTACCTGGAGGTGGACCACTGGGCGGGACGTACTCGGAGCGGACGGTGGGACCCGAGGAGCAGTGGAGCTATCTGTACCCACCCTTCAGGTGGGATTTCCAGTGGACAGCTCGGTGTAGTGGCTTTTACTTTACAGTTGTTGTTTTCCCATTGGAGTTGTACTTTACTTTCAGTTTGGGTTTCTATACTGGCCCATTTACTTTTCCGCACTTTCAGTTGTACTCTGTTTTACTTATTGTTTACTTTTCCTCTTGTTTACTCTGTGGTGTTTGTTTACTTTTCAAAGGAAATGCCGTCCCTTTTACTGGGAATTATGCCTTGGTGCTAGTCGCTAGCCCCTTGCCTATGGAAGGCGGGCTTGGGGTAGTCACGACACTGGCCCTGAGGGCGGGTCGTGACATTTTGGGTATTGTTTTCATATGGCACTGGGTAAACAGGTGCATCTTAGCACAGATTACCACCCTCACACAGTTGTTCAGTCATAGCGTATGATAGTTCTACTGGAGGACCTGTTGTGTACATGCGTCCTGGACTTTGGGGGCTCTTGGGAGCAGCACATACCCCTTGTCAAGTTTTCCTATAATAATATTTGTCAAGAAACTATTGAGATTTCACCTTATGAGGATTTATATGACAGGACATGCCAATCACCCTTGTGTGGGTTGGGGGAAGGTCACACAACATTTCTTGGACCACGTCTCATGCAGGAGAATTCAGAGCAGGTCCATATGATTCAATAGTCGATTTATCATTCACATTATCATCATAAATCTTATGTTCATCGCTACATAAGACCCTTGGAGTTCGTGGTCATGGATCAGGTTTTCATGCGCATTTCACCGAGGATGGGACAAAGGAGGATCAAGATAAAGGGTATAATTTTCCATGGTTTGTATGGATGTTTGATATATTGGAGAGAGTATAGATGGTTTCCTATCGATTACAGTTACCACATAGGTTCCATGCCAGGCATGATGTTATCCACGAATCTCATCTTCGTCGTTATCACTCAGACCCACCTCACGTTTTTAATCCCGAGGAGGTTGAATAGTAGGTCGATACATCTTCTGAAAATCTAATGATTTGTATTTTTGTTAAGATTATTAATGTTCTATAAAACCGGTCAGTTCCTCTCGTATGGGTTCTATGGAAACATGGCCGAGTGCAGGACAAAACATGGGAGCGGGAGTCTGATGTACGTTCTTAGTTGCTATAATTGTTCCTATCATTATATTCACCACCTATGGAAAGTAAATTAGTGGTCTAATTACTTTAATCGGGTAAGATTGAAAGAACCTGGAACTTATTCTTGTTGTACAGGTTTTCCCTATTTCTTCTCATTAAGTGTTTTTGAGAAAACAATGGAAATGTGGGAAAAATCACAAAAATTTATGGCTACACGCTATGTACGTTTGTACACATGTCGTGTACTTTAGCCGTGTGGGTTGAGAATACATGGTGTTTTGTCTTGTCAGTGATTAAGGGTGTAAAAACTAGCTACATTCCATGTACTTAGTAATAAATGTTGTGTAACTGTTCAGCTGATGAATAGTGAGGTGTTGCAGAGTTTCTTCTAGTAGATCAGTTAAAAAATAGTACACGATGTGTACTTGAAATTACATGCCATGTTTTTATGCGTTTCGTTAAAAATAGGAAGTAGA
Source organism: Viscum album (assembly GCA_963277665.1). NCBI lineage: Eukaryota > Viridiplantae > Streptophyta > Magnoliopsida > Santalales > Viscaceae > Viscum > Viscum album. Next base: position 557,035,290 of record OY728147.1, on the reverse strand, counting down.
TTTCTCATTCATCTGAGGAGGTAGAGAACTCACCAGGAGCTGTTGGAGGGGAGGTCAGGACATAGATGAGCTCCTGATCGCACATCGGGACTCTTATTCTTCCATCATCGATCTCGTTTGAACTACACAGGTATGGTCTTCATACTTATTGAATCATCCCCACCAATTATTTCCCTAACGGATGTTATTTTTGTTAGAATTGGTAATCTTTTATCTCAGATCTATGTCGTTATTAATTGTTTTGGGAGGTTCCTTTCACGTATATCGATGGGAGGAGATCGATGTAGGTGGTCTTGTGATTAATTCCAACTATAGAGTTGATTTTCTGTATCGATGTGCCATGCACCCCTGTTATGGGTGCCCTATGGCTGAGACATTGATAGTTGAGATACCTAGAATTACATAGGTGATCTAACGAATAAGTATAAATAGTTGTTTGGGATTGTTGCATAGATCTAGGTCCACCCCGATTGTGTGTTTACCTTGTTTAGAAATTTGGATAGGATATCCATGGTTATGCCATGATTATTACATGTTTGGAGTTTTCTTGAGAGGAAACATATATAAAATGCTTGCTTATGCTTTTGGCTCAGCCAGATTATTTGATTTTGTTCTGTATACCTGAGGAGAAGTTTTTGTTTAGCCCGACGACAAGGTTCTGTTTAGCCTGAGGGAAATGTTCCGTTATTTATGAGGGAAATTTTTTATTTATCCTAAGGGGAAGGTTTTGTTTATCTTGAGGGAAATGTTTCATAATCCTGAGGGAAGTGTTTTTTAGCCTAAGGGAATGATTTTGTTTAGTCTGAGTGCAATGGTTCTTACACCTGGGTGATATATTCATTATGCCAGAGGGCAGTCACCTGAGGGTTTCATTTCAGTTTTCCTGAGAGTAAGGATTTGTATGTCTGAGGACAATTATTACATTGAATTTTTAGTGTGGTGATTTCCTATGTTGTTCCTTCCAAGCTAAAGCACATGCTTGGAATTGTTAAATAAAATTTAAAATGGTAATATAAATGGTAGGAATATTTTATTTTGAGTACTTCGTGCTATACTACATTGAATTATTGCACACTTCCATTGAAAATTTTCACTAACAGTTGGGCATAGTCCTTTTGTGGTTCTCTACTGGTATTTATTTCTCAAACCCTGTTTGGGTCATGTCTTGGGCCCAAATAAATTATATTGAAACTGGTGTCAATAAGGGAAAGAGTCCATGCAAAGGTACATGATTGTGGCAGAAGAGTAGGAGAGCATGGGACCGAGCTTTGACTTGCGATGAAGCGACATTCCTGTTGCACTACTTTGGTTATGTTTTTTTGTACTTGTACTTTGGGCTGTAATTTATTTGATTGCTGTGTATCCTATTTTTTCTATTTTCATTGAATTAGTGACATGTTGCATCATCATATATATTACAGTTCGTTATCTTTTACTTCAGTTTCATTGTCCATTTCAGCTTTATATTTTTTAATGCTTTCTGTTTTGTATGTTTTTCTTTATTTCCACTACGCTACACTTGGAAAAATTTGAGCAGCGTTTCCCCACTATCAATCATAGGCCATCTCTTTTATTCAGCAACCTCTGGTGTTTGGGAAAATGTGCTTGAAGGAATGTGACCAACAGGGTTTAGGGAACCCTTTTTGTGGCACCCGGATCTGGGACGTTACATGATGTAACACTCATTTTTAAATACATTAAATTTTCATTAATTACATTTTTAATATATTCCAACTGTGCTACTGGTATGATTTAATTGTTTTCCAATAATAAACATGAAAAATTAATAAATTATATTTTCCCACAATTTCAAATAAATCTGAGGTCATTCAATTGTTTTTAAACACTTCGGCCAATATTTTGTTCTTTTTAATCAACAAAAACACCATTTTAGTCATTATGAGAAATCCACATGGAAGATATAAATTTTTTATATTATAATATTATATATATTAAATGATGACCGTTGTCATATGATTCAATGTCAATGCATGGTTGTTTTCTAGGTTTTTATTTTAATGACTCTCTTTTTCTTTTAAATAATAGAAATATTTTAAATGATATTTTTATAAATAAGGGATGAATAAGTATGAAATTTCATGGTACAGGGAGGCTTGTAATTTATATAATAAAAAAATGAAATATATTATATAACTAGAAAATTGTGTTTATAAAAATAATGGATGAACTATTGAAATGAGTCATAAATAAAAAAGTGGTGATCTCAATTGAATCTAGAGCATGGTTTGTACAATAATAGTTATAAAATGATTGAGTTTATTAGGGGCATTACTTGGGAATTGTAATAGGAAGACAAATAATTAAGGAAAATTATTTATTTGTTTTATATAATCATAAAAATAAACCATCCACTATAAACACCTTATTTTATATAATACCATAGATTATAATCCTAAACATATTGTTTGAGAGTGGAGGAATTGGATGACTATTTTTAGTAATAAATGGGCATTTGTGCATATGAAATCAGTGTGTCAATCATAACTTGTGTAACTATTCAGGGACTATGATGTAAATCCATAATTCATTATTAATCTATAAAAAATAGATGAATAGTGGAAAATTTTCATTGGAAATTTTCTTATTGTTTTCCATGATGAATGTGAATGAATTAATCTACTATATTTATTCATTGGTCAGTAATGATTCCAGTAGTCTGTTTGCATTCCATGGATTTTGGGAATGATAATATTTTATTATTTCTTCTTTGTTTTCATTTCATCATTCCAATAGAAATGAATCATTCTTATAATTCTAAAAACAATTATTGTATATTTTTTTAATGTATTTATTCCAACATTCTATGGATAGTCAGCGTCAACATTATCTCTGACCGATGGAAGATCATTTTCTATTGATTCCTTGTCATATCTCATCAGCATGACTCATTTAGTTTCATGATCAATGGATCAATAAACATTAATGGATGTGATGGATTATCATATGTTGGTCACGATTATATAGATGTATCTAAAGTTTTCGGATTGCAGTTAATCGATGACATGGTGTGTTAGGAATGAGTTCCTAAGTGGTTCAGATGGCAGATATTTTCCCACACCTAGTTTCATAATGATGGATGCACTATGATTACCATTTTGATAGATGGTATTGAAAATATCATAGCACAATGTCATGAACATAGTACATATGCATGACAGGGTACACATAGGAATACATGGGCTAGACAAAAACATCATATACTCCACGTACATGAGTAGTTCATTTATTTAGGAAAGGTAATTCCACATAACACATTAGTAAAGACCAATTTATTTGGTTATTTTCTTTGTCTAATCCCCATGAGGATATAATAAAACGTTACATCATAAAAAATGTGTAAAACCCTCTGTGAGATTAGTCATATATAGTGTTTAGGAATCACTCTTTGTAAATAGTGGTGTGATACTGTATCATTTCATAATCATTACTCAATAGGGTTTGAAAAATCATGATAACAAAATTATACGTGAGTATGATCATAAGACCACCTATAGGATGGAAAATGTGTAGCTACAATAAATAAAGAAACAAATCCATGATCTTTTGGAGAATGGGTTTATCTTACCGAGTGTGGCTCCTTGGGAGCACTATCTCTCTTTGTGAAGAAGAAGGATGGATCTATGAAGTTATGTATTGATAATAGATAACTGAATGGGGTCACAGTGAAGAAAAAATATCATCTTCCAAGAATTAATGACATATTTGACCAACATTTTTGTGCTCAATTCTTCTCAAAGATTGTTCTTCGATCAAGTTAACATCAATTGAGGTTGAAGAAAAAAGATATTCAGAAAACTACCATCTGATCAAGATATGGGCATTATGAATATTTTGTTATGCCCATTGGAATGCTATTTTCCATTCTATTTTTATGGAGTTGATTAATATAGTCATTAAGGGTTACCTTGATAACATTTTTGTAGTTTTTATTGATTATATACTAATATATTCTAAAATTCACTTGGATAATGAGGATCATCTACGGGTTATTTTTGCAAACACTACAGAAGGAGAGGCTTTTTGGGAAGTTCAAAAAATGTGAATTATGGTTGAAACAAGTTTGCTTCTTGGGGAACATTGTAACCAATGAAGGAATCAATGATAACCCTGTAAAGGCAAATGTTTTAGAGGAGTGGCCTCAGCCTACAATATTAACTAAATTTAATAGTTTCATTGGACTAGCGGGATCTTATAAGATGTTGTAAAAAATCACAACTTTATAATATATTAACCAAGTTAACTCAAAATGGGGTCATTTTCATCTTGATAAAGAGAGTGAGGAATGTTTCCAAGACCTGAAGAAGTAATTGGATACTTCACCCGTGTTAACTCTGCCCTCATGTGAAGAAGGATTCATTATTTTTAGTGATGCATTGCTGAAAGAGATTGGATATGTGTTTCTATCCAATTTAATTGTGAAATTACATCCAATGAACAATATTTAATTAAATGAAAAAAACATAATCTAATTATACTTCAAAACCATTAAAATTTATAATTTAACACAATAAAATGTTTTTATTGAAAAATGTGTTTTCAATTAAAATTTAGTCTTTCATTATTCATGAAAATACGAATGTTATCATAAAAACACCAAAAATTTATCCAATATTAATTTTTATGTCCCAATTCCAATGAATATGTTTATATTGTCAAATATAATATATAAAAGTTTCAAATAATAGATTTAAAATGGGGTTTCATTAAAAGGTGGTTAAATATCATTTAAAAAAATACTAATCATATCTAAGAAGTTGAATTTTTTCTTATATTTTTTCTATGAAATACAAAATATGGATGATAAAACTATATGGATTATATTATATTCAAAATGCAGTTTTTTATTATCATAAATACTTTTTGAACGGCTACTTTGGTATGTCATGGTCTGTTTGAACTCGGTTTTGCGTGTAGCATAAGCTATTGAATTGCTTTAATGAGATAACATTCTATGAAATACTTGGGTATTGCATTCTTTCATTTTTCAATAAATTGTGTCCTCTCAATTTGAAATTGTTGTTCGAAAATGAAAGGTTAAAAATAGAAAATACCTTTGTGGAAATCCAACAATAGAAAAATGATTAGGAATATTTAGTCCTAATAATGGAGAAATGGAAATGCAAAAGTCACCAACAAATTAGGTTTTCCAATAGGATAACATTGGTGAAAATTTGAGACAAATAATTTGAGGAATAAAATAAATGTTTATATGGAGTGATTGAGGTCATCAATCACAATCAACTGAAAAATAAATAGAAAAATTAGGTCCTCAAAGCCATAAATATTTGTTAACTTCAAATATCATTTGTTCATGAAAACATTAGGTATTAGGATAATGTTTTTTTTGTTATTTACATACTTTCATTAATGATTATGAATTAATTTCTTCTTATAATAAAAAAATACTTGACAAGTTTAATTCAATCCAATAACTAATTTCGACCACAAACTCATCTTTCACTCCAAAAAATAATAAATCTCAAAAATATTTTATTTATCCAAATAGTATAGGGTTTCAAAAAAATTAATTTATAATTAATCCATCAGGTCATTTTAAAAACTACATTATAAAAACCATGACATCACATAGGCTAGTGGTAGGTGATGCACACATATCTCCCTACGGTTACGGGTTCAAGACTCGCAGAATTGATGGATGTGACGGGTTTTTGCCCGACCTTCAGGTTTTCCTTTTTATAAAAAAATTAAAAACTAATTTTAAAAAATGATTTTAAATTAAACACTAGTATAAAATGTACAACTTTATCCATTATAATAGTTAGTCTTATATAAAATACATGTGTCCAAACTCCAAGTCTAAAAATTTATAAGGAAGGTCAACATAAGATAATGATGATCTCTTTTTTCTACATAATAACCTTTGAGTACCTTTATCAGGTATTCCATGAAAATATTGTAACACCCATAATTACCATAAAACCTTATTTATTACATTCATGCTCCCTTATTCATTATAGAATACTATATATTCTTCTTTTATCCAAAAATGTTTTAAACTCTAACAATGATGGAATAGATAAACAATTAATTATTTCTAAGGTAGTCAAGAATATAAGAAATAAATTATGAAAAAAAACCATCTCATATTCCAAAATCCCTATCTCAGTATCATAACAATATTAAAGATTATCATTCCTTCAACCATGTATTTTCCAAAAAAATTAACTTATTGCTGAGTCTCTTTTATTTGTACCATATAATATCAAATCCTGAATCAAATTGTACTGTTGTATAATCATTATTTATTTCTATAATTAATATAACGTGTACATCATTGATACAACTCTCAAAAGGCATAATTAATTAATAAAAAATATAAGAAGACTAATAATTTCACTTCATCTATGGTAGTATAGAAACATGATTATTATCAAATAGAATCATTTGGAGTATAATCTTATGATTTAGACATTGATTCACATCGTGTCCCAACCCCTTTAGATGAAGTATTGTACATTTGAATCTATTTTCATACCATTGAAATCACGTACTTGGAGTCATTTTTATCCACACTTATAAAAAACTCCCATTCCCTTCAAGCATTTACCAAGGTGATTCATTCCATAGTTATCACATATGGGAAAATCCTTCTTTCCCTTCTTCACCTTATCCGTCTTTCTATCAACCATAATATTCTTCTCCATATTCCCATCAGTGGTATATGATTCATAGAATCCATTACTTATCTTATTAACACATGATACTATTTCTTCATATGATGAGAATATGTGTGAGAATATTTCCCTTCTAAATGATGGATTAAGACCATGAAATCCATGAACCCTATTACACTTTGAATCACGTGTATTGCTGGATTAATAATTCCTTCTACTGGGTGTTATTTCTAAATAAAGAAATACAGTAGGTTAGATCATATCATAATGTATAATCAAAAAATGAGAAATCTTCACAAAATTAATTGAATATTTTCAAACATCTAGTATCATTATCATAAAAATGGTTTCTTGGATGACATATTTACTTATAAAACCATCATAATGGTTTGTAAATAAAATGTGAATTATAATTAACATATCCCTCGAGAGTGTCGTAACCATGAGTTGAGAAAGTCCCATTGTCGTGCAACAGTTCCAGTTTGAGTCTAGTTCAATGCGGTGTTTTCAAGTTTTACCACAAGATGCATTTGTTCCAGATCTACATCTACTTTCTTGTATCCAGATAGGGATGCATTTCTTCGATAATTCACAAAATATCTACATTACAAAAATTCACGAATGCTCTACTATACTAATCCTCAAAGTCTATATTAGGAAAATGTTTCATAATCATCGTTTATTTAATTCTATTTATTATGTTATTTCTAAACTTCGACAAAAACCAACTATAATGCACAAACCCTAATTACCTAGAGTCGGTGAATTATTTTAAAACATACAATGTTTTTATGAAATCATGTCCCAGAGGATTGATCAGTATAGTAGTCTTGGAAAATAAATTAAATACATAAACTTCACATTATAATTTAAAACATAAAATACAACACATATAGTTATTTGTAAATTCCATTATTCCCTTTAGCATAACCATTCTTATCAATCACAATAAACTTATTGGAATCAAAGTAAAATAAAACATAAGAGAGGGGTGGGATCAGATTCTCACTAAGGGTAAATAATTTATTGGAAGCTACAAATATTAAAGGTATGATGTATAATAAAAACATTATACCTTTAAACCGAAATTATGAACATAATATGGTAAAAATATATAGGGTTATTCTTGCTAGGGTATCATATACCCCATAGACCCTATGTGATATCCCCGATCTATGTATCAATATCTTTATAGTTATAGTAAAATATTAATCATGGTTGGATCGCTGAGAAATACCTATCAGATGAGAACCCTTAATGATAGAATTTATCATGGATAGTGTTCTTTGGGATGAAAATTAACATAAATTATCAAGTGTGATACTAGGATGGTAGTATGATTGAGAACTATTAGATATTATTATACTCAAACATAGATGATATATACACAAACATGTAGTGTCTAATATAGAAAATATAACTTCTGATGGATTAATATGTGGAAAATGGTGATGTGGGGCAAATTTGAGTTGGATGGAACATGATTCATAACCATTTTTTTATTTGATAATATTAACCTTCTTTATTAATATTTGACACTTTTTCAGATTATTATGGTCTTGAAATGGGACCTTTATTATTTCCAATTTTTTCACATTTTTTTGTGATAGATTTAATGCATGGATTTATTTTTGGGTTTTAACAATCAGTATTAAAAGTGTATTTAGTGATGGGTACGAGTGTGGTAGAACTATGTATTTGGAATCCCATTTGATTGATAATCTAATATGGTGATTTTCATTGTCCATTGTCCTATTGGGGTGGGATTTGGGTGTCATACTCATCTTACCAGTGTGCTTGTGGTCCTTAGAGTGTTAATTTAGGAATTTATTTTATCCAGACAGTGTTAATATTAGGGCCAATGTTTTTGAATTATCAATTGTTATTTTTTTGGGAAATAAAGAAATAATGAAAATCTATTTCATTTTGGGATATCGATACATGGAATCTAGTGTTGGTGTGGTGTACAATCTATCAAATTTTAGTCATTCGCAACATGCATGTAACATGGTACAAGTAAGAATTGGTTAGAGGATAAACAATGATAGATGCATCATATATTAATAGATTGTGGTATCATGTTCATTATTAGTCAGATCCATTGAAATAATTTATGACTGTGGTACAACATGATTTTTTTTATGATTTCATCAAGATGACATTCAACCTGGATTACACTATAATATTGCAATGCTGATATTCTTAGATACGATTCTTCAGTATAAGGTCATGTATAATAGGTGATTCCTTTGGGTCGCTTTATGGTTTTCGGATCCAACCATTGAGAATTTGGATTCAAAATATATATTGACTAACGATTTTTATAGGATATGTTAACATTATGAGTTTCATTAGAATAAAACTAACATTATTTGGGGTTTATCTATACTCATTGGATTTCTTCAACTCTCTAGAGGTAGTTACAAGTGTTTTTCTCCAAGTGATGAAAATTCTATATTAGATTGGGATCGTAATGTAGTGTCCTAATCATGGATCTATGGGAAATTGGTGGCTCCAGGTTACTTTATCATATAGTGAGATGACTCACATATATATAGAGTCCAATAATCTCTTAATGGAGGAGCTCAATATATCTATGTTTCAATTTATGGGTATCTTTTATCATTCACATCATACATATGTCACCATGACTATGGAAGAATATTCAATGGGGATCATCAATCTATCATGATACTCTATAGATATGGCTTGAGATCAATTATTCTTACCATTGACCTTCCGGTTGGCCTATACTGAGATTTTATGGTTATATTTTTATCACTTGGAAGTATGACCAATATTGGATACATGTCTGGGATTTGGTACCATATAGTTTATTGGATTAGAAAACTCACACAGTTGGTGTAGATAGTTGTAATACAAGAGATGTGACTTAATATGGGGATTTTTTTTTACAATAGACGTATAAAATATAGCTTTCTATAATTTAATTAATATGGTCTTGCATTAAAGGATCTATGATTTATGAATCAGTGACTAGTTTTAGTCATCATAGAAAGAGAAAACATTTCACATTCATTGGTTAGGGACTTACCATGTGAGATTACCCCAGCTTCTATACAATTACCATAGAGATAGCTGATAGAATTCCTAGGAAGTCACAATGCTAGTAGTTGGGAGGTCTTCATGATGTAATACATAAAATTGTATAAGAAAACTACTATAGGTGTTATATGGTTCAACTATTTTCCACCACCACCCCTATGTGGTCCACACAGGATCATGGACATTCTATTTGGGGATGAGGATATCTATAGGCAGTGGAGGCCATCAACCTAGGTACTCATTACATTATTAGAGGTGTGATAAATTTATTCATGAAAAAATATTAACAAATTTTTTAAACAAGTCTATTTGAATCATTTCATTACACTTCTATTGTTGAGGAAATTGAGAATCTGGTTAATCGTATGGATTTACTCTTGCCCTTGGAGACTCAAAGTGGATGGGATTCAAAAATAACACAAATTTTCTGACATTGTGACCTAATTATTTTAGGATATATCTTTTTTTGGGAACTATTTTACTAGTTTTGATGATTTAGGACATCATTTTAAGATTAGTATGAATTTATATTATTCATTCCCATATTTAATATTTTATTTGAATGATGTTATGTGTCTACAGTGATGGAATGAATTTTTATTTCATGGGGTAGATGAAATACCTTGAAGAGTAAGGTGGTATCACACATAGAATGATTTGATGAATTACTCCTTATACATCATGTATTACCCATGTAATAGTAATTTTTTGGGCCTTCTATATATTTTAGTGGTGTTTTATTATGAGGAAGTCATTCCGTATGAAATGTTGTTAAATCCTCAATATAGAGAGATAGTTTTATTCATATTAGTATAATTATTGAAATACATAATATTTGAATAAGAATATCAGATTTATCTCGTAGTGAAATGGGATTCAATGGTGTAGTTAGAGTTCGTGTATAAGAAGGGCTTCATCATACACAGTGTGTCACCTTGGGCATTCCTAGTGTTGTTTTCCATGAAATTGGATGTGATCGATAGGTTTAGTGTGGATTATCATTCCATTAATGTGGGGACTATGATGAATAATTATACCCTATCAATGATCTATATAATCATCACCTAATTTAGAGGTGTGGGATTTCACCCAATGATTGATAACAAATAGAGCTATCATGTACTCCTTTTTTGGAATAGAATATTCTAAATATGAAATTATGATGTTTCTATGGTCACTACATGAACATTGTGATACCATTTATAATGATTAATTCCCATGATTTGTTCAATGGACTCCATAACCAAATCATTTATCAATTCCAATGACATTTTTTTGTGGTCATTAGTAGTGAAATCCTAGTCTACTCTGTGTCTATGGAGGAGGAAACAAGACACATATGGATGTTGATGGATATACAATGATGTTATAAAAAATATGGGATTCTATCCAACTATCTTTTTTCGATAAATGAGTTACACTTTCGTAAACATGTCATCTTAGAATATGGTGTTGTAGTAGACCTAGTGATGGTCGATTCATTGTTAACATGGGAGTAACATGAAATCAGGACAAAGGTATGGATCCTATTTGAGTTTCCTTGTTAATATATCATATTCAAACCATAATTATAAATTATATTAGAATCCTTGACTATAATTATTAGAAAAGTGAACCTGTTCATTTTTTTAGAAATCCCCCAATAATCTTTTCAGGAGTTACAAAATATTTTATTGAGAAATCCCACTATAATATTGGTAAATGAGGGTTTTGAGTATGAATTATTTTGTGACTCCATATGGACTAGACTAGTATGTTGTATGATGTAGAGGTAATTGTTGATCCCCAATGGTCACTTACATTTAAACCTCATTACAATAACAGCACAACCCATGATCTAGATATGTTTTCATTGGAATTTCACATGATGATATGGTGACGCTACATAATGGAATAGTGGTTTGCCTTCAATTATGACCATTAGAGTCTCACATAAGTATTATCATATAAGGATACTAAATTGAATTAAATTTAGTGGTTATAATACCCCTAATATAATTAATATGAAATAGGCAATACTCAGAGAAAGAAGAATATGGTGGTATATGCTCTCAACGTGAGATATTATTCAAAATTTTGGATTAATGCATAAAAGAATTTATCATTCATGTACTTGAAGATAGAGGATGGGAAATATTAAATATACTTTCAGTTTATGGGGTTTACCCAACCACTTCAACATCATGATAGGGAGTCACATCATTTTGAAACATACGATGATACCTTAGTTATTCAAATATCAACTGGATGTTCTCTTGATAGATTTTATGAAGGGAAAGGGGAATCCATCCTTTTCAATGGATGTATAATGAAACCGGTGACATTGCATGTGGATTTTAGGATGGAATTTCGTACACCCCCTTGGCGGTGCATCCATGTGTCGAAATAATCAATCTGGTCCACCAACACAAATTCTAGAGGCCACAAATTAATATGTGGGTGGTAGCCTGTATATTTCAATACTTAAAATTTCATCATTTTATGGATGAGAACCAGGTTTCTGTAGGATTTTATTAAACCCTTGAGGTTCGAGAGTGTAAGTGGGATGGAATTTCTGAATAATTAATAATAGTGATCACACGATCATTGAAATGGAATGATACTATCTGGGTGATCAATGGATCACTCGTGATGTTGTCACATTTCCCATTATTTAATAGAAGCATTCCTTCTAGTGATTCTGATTCGGTTACAAATAAGATATAATCCACCATCGTGAATTTAAATTGATGATTGATTTTAGCTATGATTCTCGATTAATTTCATGATTATAGAGATAATTTCATAAGTCCATTGGGAATCAGTTTCATTTGAGAATGCTATCTCACGCCGAAATTTATGCCTAGATAGAAAAGACCATATCTGTTTAAGAGGACATGTTATGAGATTTCATGTCAGCACTTTTCTATAGTTGTATAGATCAAATACACTTAAGGGATATTACATTTCAAAATATATACAATTACAACATTGGTATGAAAACATTTGAGGCCTTCTATAGGATATTGTGTATGTCACTACATTGGTGGAATGGTCCAATGTTGTAAAAACTTAGTAAATAAAGAAGCATTTAGAAATGATAGTGATTTTATGACCATATAAGACCATTTTGGGGCTACCCAAAGCTGTCATATGTATAATGTGGGATGAAAATGAAAATAAAAATTGTTCGAGGATTGAGAATATGCGTTCTAAAATGTCACGCATAGAAAAATATTGTGTAGATTTGTCTAGTGTTACAATTTATATTAAGTATTAATTGTTATATGTTATAAACATTTTAGGGTTACTGTGGTGGAATACCACTTTTCACTAATAGTATAGTTACACTAGTTACATGATGTCATCATTGTTTTTCATATTAGGAGGCCTCTGAATGTAATCTCACATGTTATCAGATAGGGAGTGTGTGAAATATAAAATTGAGAAAAATTTGTATAGTGTCATGTAGAGATCATGGGCCAATAGAGGAAGATCTTCCATGGGTGAATGATTACCTTTGTGAATTTATGATGAAAACACATGAATATTTGAGAGATATCATAGTAATTGGTGAACCATATTTGATCATAGTTACCCAATATTTCATAGAATGATTATTTCATGATGGATTAAAATCATGGATGTAGGGATAGGGTGAAAACTCTCGTTTTTTATTGTTAATATTGATAAAATTTTAGATTGTAATCATACAAATAGGAAATGAGTTGACATAGTGTCTCATGTCCTATGAATGCTCGATATAAATTTTAAAAACATATAGAATAAATTATAAATATTACATGTTTCTTTCTAAAATTAATGTAATAACCCAAGAACAATATCTTATATAGAAAATATAATATAACATTTGAATAAAAACATGATTTTTGCCATTGGAACATCATATTCCATGTTCACACTATGTGTTTAGAATCAAAATTATATTTGGATGAATAAATGTTAAATAAATAATTTTTTATTCTTACTTCATATAATTAATCATAATTATAAAACCTCCACTATATAAAATATCACCAAAAAAATCCCAAAAATTATCCACATTATTCTATGATTTTATAACAGAGTAACTAGAAGATAATTTTTCAGATGATCAATGTCAGATATTTTGATGGGAAATATGTTTTCCAATTATTTTTTCTGGATCTCAACATTTAATATGATGGGGAGTAATCCTTCATGAAATATCTATCAAAAATGAAGGTGGGGTATTTATTGTAAATGATTTATTCCTTATTTATTATACCATGAAAATCATGATTCAATTCCATTATCATATTGATTCATAGGTCGACATGTTTTATAGTAGAGGGTTTATTTTTTGTATTTGGGGATTGATTAAATTTTACTATTTCTTCTAGGATCATCATTTATAATTCTAAAAAACAATTAAAGGAGAACGTGAACAATGGATGATGATTATTCCACTAGTTCTGTTTATTAATTTTATACCACATTTTTTTCATTCATATTCGGATTTTTTTTGGATGATGGTTCAACAAATAGCTGGAGTAAGATCATTGTGTCGTCTGTCCATTGTGAAATGGATCCTCACTACATGTTCGAGATTGTGTTCTAAGAAGTGATTGGGGATCGATGAAATTTTTTGTTCATCATAAATGGGTTAGGATTAGGCTTGTTTTTCCTCATTCAATGGAATCCCATGATGCTATAACATGGTTTGACCAAAGTTGATTCTTGAGTAGATTGGATGGTCAGAATACATCTTTCAACATCAGCATGGTTTGGTCGACACAGATCCACAATGTTTTGTCATGATTTTCAGCTATATCAAAAGAAATTTCATGGATGGAATATAGAAAACTATGCTTTTAGATTCATTTACATTTAATATATTTTATAAAATGCATAGAACATTACAAAAAAATATGCTCATTGACAATATTATACTAGTTCATTTGGAAACTTGGAAATCTAAACACTCGTTCAAAAGTGAGGTAAATTATATCCTACTATGTTCTTCATGTCAATGAGCCTTATTAGACACATCATACATAAAACATATCTTCATAATATGGGGAATGTAACATTAAAAGTGTTGATCTTAGTTCCTCAATATTGTTAAAAAAGGGATCTAATTATTCATAGGAATGAGCATAAGGGTATGAGAACATGATCATAGCATTTGGTGATCATAACATTATAATCATACGATCATAAATATGAATCATGGTATAATTATTGGTAGTTAATATGAATGTAATAATAACGAAGTAAAGAACATAATACATGAAATTATAATATTGGAATAATACATCGAATTGTGGTAGACACAGAAGAAAATATATTGATATCCATGAATGTAAAATTATCATTTCTATGTCACTATTAGTTGAAACATTCATCTAATGAACTTGGTTCAAACCTCTTGACAAACTTTTATTACAAACATATTTTACTCTATAGTTTTGACCTGTAATATTGAACTGTTTAAATTTTTTGTTCTAGCAATGTAATAAGGAACTGACTTCATTTATAATTTCAATATTATCAATTTCATGAGATATAAATTTTTACCTAGTTCATTGGAGGGAGATATAGTTCCCAAACATATCATAATTAGGTCATACAATCTTGTTCCACATGATCATTAAAAAACCTATAAAAACCAATGAAATTAAATCTCTATAAAAATTGAAAATTAAAAAATTACTAGTGGAAAAATATTGTGGTCTCAAAGTCATTTCATTAGAGTCATTACCCTTGAAAATTAGAGGGTTTCAAAATAATATAACTCTTGGATGATAAATTTTTGTTATAACAATCATTCCATCAGAACATAAACCATTAAATAAATAAACATGATTGGAACTGTTTGATCCTTTCCTAGTAGGGTATTTGTGACAATAAAATATGCCATATTAGATATAAAATTACATGGATTGATATTTAAAAAAAAACTTGAGGAAAATATTATTTATTTATGATTAATTAATTTTAATTTAAAAATCCTTTCAAAAACCATATTCTGTGAAAACATATAAATGAAGCTTGAAAATGTATTGAAAACTGTTTTCTTGAAATTAATTTTTAAAAATAATAATAAATAATGGATATTTTTTAGATACTTTTTACATGAATACATTTAATTAATGCTTTGAAATATATTTAAAACCATTTTATAGAAATTACATTTAAAATATATAATGAAACCATGAAAACATTTTCCAAAAATATTAAATAAAATCATATATAAGAATCTTGAAAACACTTTTAAAACAGTTTTACTAGAAAATTATTTCAAAACATATAAATAATGAATAAAAGTATTTAAAAAAATACTCGAAAACGAATAGAATATTTTTTGAAACATTTTTCATTAAAATAGAAATGATAAAATTTAAGAGAATAAATGATATCCACTAAATCTTTTTGAATAACTATTTTAATGGAATAAATAGAAAATATTAAATATTCATAATTTAAGAGAAAAAAATATATTAAAAAATAATTATCTTTTTAATCGTGATATGAAATATTCAAAGAAATGTCGGTCATGACATTTTGTGAATATGTACATGTTGTACGACATCAGAAGATCAGTCCTTTTTTCATGGTATACATTTATGACATTTCCTTATTAAAAATAATCAAAAATATTAAATTATAAACATTGATAAATAAAAAATATCAAAATATCTTTTAAGGATTATTTTGTAATAGATAAATAATCTTTGAATCAAATCATAGAAAACATGGTGTTGAAGGAACACATATTTCAGACCGATGAGAGGGTTAATTGGAGATTTCTAAACCAAATTTACTATATTATGCATCAAAAAGTATAATAACAGATGAAATATAGGAATATACTATGAATAAAAATAATTGAGTAAAATTATTATTTTTTGATCTATGTATCATATAATTTCATCAATGGAAGTATGAAAATACCCATTCTTTAAAAGGGATGATATTTTTTCCATAAACTTTTTACACATGGTAACTTTGAACCATACTCTCCAAAATATAAAAAAGAAATTAAATAAAGCTAAAAGTATCCATAATATAAATAAATTCATAAGATAACCTTTATAAGGTATTATATTTACCACTAAGAAAAATATAGGTGCATAACATGTTAAGCGTTTTAGAAAGGAAAATTGGGAAAATAATTCATTAGAGATTTAGTAACATATGAATCCTAAACCCCATAAAATGTGTATAATATAATTGATATGTAAATAGAGATAATATTCTTTTTAATAATAATATAATACATTAATTGGAATTATACACACCACACAAAAGGAATGGGTGGTGAATAAACCATTGATCTCACAGAAATAAAAAGTGATATGAAATTTCATTACCCTATATCTTGACTCTCATCCTGCTCATCAAAATATATTATATTATGAGTATATGTTTATTATAAATATTTTAATCATCCATTTTATTATATATAAAACCATATATGTTTTAATTGTGGCATTATATTTTCTGGTTGTTAACAATTCCTTGTTAATATTACTCTAAGAGTAATATTGCCTTTGTTTTTTTTTCTTCAGACTTGATTTATAATATCATTAGTCCTTATACTTTTTTGATGATTTTATGACTATAAATATATATATATATATATATCATTTATATTAATTATATGTGTATTAAAATAATATATATGAAATATATTATTATAATGGAATACACCATTCATAAAGTTAGTAGGTCCTACATATGCATGAACACCACATCTGTTTTAGATCATTATTGAAATAAATATATTTATATGCAAAAATGTATATAATATCATTATGGTATCATTATATTCTCATATGTATCTAATATTTTCACTAAAATAACAATAATAAATTCCATTTGGTGTGTGAATGAATCAAATAAATTTTAGGGGGTGGTAGTCCACAAAACCTCTAACAAATTTGTTGTTTTTAGAAATGATTGAATTCATAAAGCTAGGTTATAAATAAAAATTTCATTAAAATATTTATGTTAAAAATATCATATATTTCAAATTAAAATATATTTCTGACATAATTTCCATTGTGTGAGGTGATAAATGAAAAATGAATAATCATCATTCTGGGAGGAAGTATTTCATTGTACACATAAACAATAGGTATATTACCCATAAGATAGATGTGTGTGTATACTGAGGTAGATACCATATCCTAAAAGTAACCTAATATATTGAATATAATTTTATTGTTATAATTGAATGGAATAATAATATTAAAGGTAGTGGATAATGGAAATTAAAAAATTAACATGGGAGGGTGTTGCTTCTTAATAGGGAATCTATTGTGGGTTTTCACGAAAAGGATTCCTTGTAACTATTTCAGAACAAAATGAGGCTTCTAGTAGAATTGGATGGTTATAGGGAAGTGGTTTCGATTGATAATGTTTATGATGAATTTTATAAATTAGATAATCTTTTCATGTATAAATATTCCCATTTGATTTTTTATATAAGCTAATGGAGGAAAAATAAACGTACACAGTGTGTATTTTTTGAGTACAAGTCATGTATGATTCATTACATGTATTATAATCCCAATAAAGGACCGTCCAATGTTATTTCTGGGAAATGTATGGACATTGAATTTATTTTCATGTACATTCTATGTACATTTAGATCTTTTTTAATCAGGAAGTAACACCATGTTTCGTCAGAAAGATATAGGGATTTTCCTGTTTGATGAATAGTCACACCGAGAGGTCGTTTTGCCTCCTGATTGTACATTTGGACTCAATTTCAATCATCATAATATGTTTTGAGATCCAATAATTATGCTATTTAGTCCACTTTATTAGTTCATCATGATTTACTTTCTCAATTGGGTTTTGAAATTTTGATAATTTCTTCATATTTTTGTTTATGTACTCCGTTACTGGATGAATAATATCCCAACTGTGGATGTGGAGAGTCACGTGAGTATGAGGTAGGTGGTCTCAAGACCTTAAATAACTGTCATGCTGTTTATATATGTCATTGTGTCATGAACCCATTTGAGAGTGTCTCCTTAATAAATAACTTTTCTATGATATTTCCTGTTAATGTTTATGTAATTTGTAGTGTGATAACATTCATGAATTAAATATTATACCTTGAAATAGGGCAATATGATGGGTGTGTTTCCCTTAGATGACTATTTTGATTCATTTATCCTAGGAATCCTACGAGGCATGCCTTTTATTCCATTCTAGTGTTGTTAAAGATGATTTTTATTTCTAAATGGGATTGCAATTATGATAAATTGTAATTGTTTTGACTAAGGGAATGGGCTTAGTGATTCACCCTTTTCCCTAGGTTATGCCATTATTTGTTAAAGCATTTTGGGATTGTTTCTCTTGAACTGTGATCCTTCGCATTTGAGTTGGGATATGATAATCTCTTTTAATAGTTTAGATTATATAATAAATATTATTGGTAAATTGTGCACATGTGAGTGATTTACGATTATAGCCATCTGATATTTTAATACTCATGGAATGTTTTTTATGAATTTCTCCAAAATGAGTTATTAATGTTGAACCATGTGAATGATTAATTCAGATGTGTTTCTTGTCATATCATATATTCCCATGTGATTTTATATGTTAATGAAATGTAGTTAATTAATTTACTTATGTATTTTTGTTTGAAATGATTAATAACGGGTAATTAGTTATGGGAGAGCCCGAATATTATTTAAAATGCACGGTCAGGTTCATGTCACAAATTTCACCTTATATACCATGGGTGAACCATTGTCTTAGTTAAATGAAAATGGATGGGATGAAAAGGTTATTAATATAAACTCCATGCGAATGCCATCGATAAGATGGTAGGGCATATTGAGGCTTATTTTAAATGTCGATCTATCCTCTAATCTATTTTGGGATCCCTAGGCCTGGAAATTATGGAAAATAACTAAATGATTATTATGTCACAAGTAGAAAATTAATTTCATACGAGGGGTCTTTGGTCCTATTTTGGACCTCAATAATTTTACATAATCAAATGGAATTTAATACTTAAATATAATGACTAATGATGTATCTTCAATGCTAAAAAAGAAGCTTGGATTCAGTCTTCACTTATACTTGTTTATTGTATTCTAAGACAAATGATGTGATTACTTTTTATTATTTTTGGTTTACAAATTTATGTATTGTACACTACTTGTTATATATATTCACTGACAGATTTTCATAGACCATGGTTGGTTTCCCACTCGAATTTATTCTCACACAATGTTTGGGTCATGCTTTTGGTCATAATCAGAATATATGATTTCAAGTGTTGATTAGGGAAAGCGCCCTGGTTGATTTATTTGATGTGATTCATAGAAGTAGTATATCTTGGAACTAAACTAAGGCTAGTGATGATTCCTAGCCACTTTTGGCTATTTTTTGCTTTTGTGACATATATTTTGGGTTAATAATGTTTAATTGTGTTGTTGATTTCTTATAAAAATTGACACAATACACTATATTTTTGGTGGAATGTGGTTTGGTTAATTATATTACCAGACACCCACTATTTAATTAAGTTTTATGGTGTTTAGTACATTAGATGTTGTATTATTATTTATTTCATTGTATTATAGTCAACCCATGTGGGATTTGTTTCCCCACTATCACTCCCTTGGCCATCGCTGCTAGTTAGTAGTCTCTAGCATTGGGGGATATGCACCTGAGGCCATGTGGCCTACTGGGTACGGGGCACTAATTGAGTAGAATCTTGTTCCAGGATGTTACAATGTGTCATCAGAGGAATTAATTTTTGTTTGACATATTTTTGGTTGCAATAATATTCTATATAAACACAATGGGATATGGTGTAAGGATGTTCTTAGGAGTAGCTACACCGCATATAGGGAGAAACCAAAATGCCTCTAATTGACATGTGATTTTTTGGTTTTCGAGATGTTACAAATGATTAGATTTCACCATTGGGTGAAAGAATTGTTTTGTGCAATTATTATTGATATTATTTTTGTTATATTTTGTTCCAACCCAATGTGATGTATGTAATATATTTCATGCATCATATAGGAACTCATTAAATATCATACTTCATGTATTCAATCTATGTCATATATGAGCATTACTGATCTCATGTTGTTATGATAGATGTCGTGGTAGATAAGCATGTTGTTGTGATTGGTATGGTGATAGATATAACTACTATTGGGATAGTTGTATTAATACATTTTATTTTTTGTACTGATAGGTTTCCATGAATTGATCCATGAGGTGTACATGCCCTCTTGGATCAAATTTTGGTTGATCATGTTTCATCCAAGGGATGATATTTTGTTATTATGTGAAATATGAAATTCCAAAATTTGATTTATTGGGAGTATGGTTTCCCACGGATCAAATTTTGATCCAAAGTTGATTATATTTTAAAAAAAATGGGTTATAGGGAAGTTTCAGATGGTTCTTATCCGGGAACGTATAAAACATGGCATGTGATGCTATAAACACACATCATGTGTACATCTATTCGGGAAGAGATAACATTATTTACTACTTGTTATCTACTCTGATTGCATTCCATGTGATAATTTAGTGTTTTTCTAGCCATATAAGGGAGAACATGGTTTGATGTTTTTTGTTAGTGCACACCGAGTACTATAGATACACACTATGTACATTAACATAGGAAAATCATGTTTCACTCTGGACATGTGAAATTAAATGGATAAGAGAGATAAGTTGAGTATAGATTGTTTGTTGGGATTCCAGGCAGTGTAACTGGATTGTTTACACACCTAGGGTGGTGTGAGTACACACATATGTTTGAGCTTCTTTGTACACAATTATAGTTCTTTCAACACATTGTGTACTTTTATTCTTGTACCCTTACGGTTATTTTCATATTTTATTCCGATTTGATATTTTTAGACCTAGGAGTAGTCTTAACTATGTATTTTTTCATGTTGATCACGGTTGTGAAGACCATATTGTTTTGTGATGAATATTAATGGGAGCTATGGTGTTCTATCTAAATGGAGTGTTTCATCCTCCAGTTATCAGATGTAGTTTTCACCTAAGAGTGAAACATGCCGTGATTGATCGGTTGGGTGTTCAAACCAACCTAGATGATTCATTTTATTTGAGATGAGATTTGATATTTCTATCTTGACTTTTATTTGAGGATGTATCCATTGAAAGGTGTCTATTTATGGAATATAGGGCCTTGATTCTAGTTATTATCAAAGATCCCATGTAGGATTCTACTACATATGTATCATTCTAGAGAATTCCATATAGGATGACACTATCTTCTATATGGTTACCATATATCCCCAACGGATGAATTTTCATACATTCTAATCTATGGAGTACATATTAGGATCCCTATACCTGTGAATTGTTTTCGAGCATCCCTACTATAGGATGCCTCTTTTTTTTTTGTTTGAGGATCCTATGTAGGATTCCAACTTTTCATTTTTAGCTTATTATCCCTTGTAGAATTTCTACACTCATGTTTTCATATAGGGTCCCATGTAGGATTCCTATTAGAGTTTGCAATGGTCATAACTAACCTTATTAGTGGGATTTTAGTGATATCTCTACTTTTTTAACACCTAGATATGTCCCATGGGGTAGGTAGAGTGGTGAGTGCTTAGAGATGGTGTTGACTTTCCCCATTCTGATATCTTCACAACTATTCTATGATATTTGTTGAATCTAGTCCCTTTATATGGGAATGAACATTTAGGAATTCTCGATTTAGCCGGTCAGACATGCATGAGTCATGGTCAGCCTCTTAGGAGGGAATGTGAACGTTTCCATATTCATGTGATGCGAGACTTGGTACATCAGCATCGGTGTAAATGGTTGTGTTGATGATATTTTTTTGATCCATTTAATTAAAGAGACATTTGGTTCTATGATGAGTATGTTGGAAAGCCTATGAATATTATGTAGAAGGAGAATTTCTTTCTTGTATACTCAAGGTAGTATAGTTGGACATATGTGGTACTCATCGAGTGTTAAATGTTAAGAATGAGGAGTCGAGTTTGGTTAAATCATTGACCTTTGAGATACTGTTTCAATTCTTTATTATCCTCGAATTAGAGTCTTCTAAGAAATTTGGTACCATTTTCATCCCAATTATCAAGAATAATTTCTATGAAATTTGTGTTTTTACATGCTGATCGGTTTAATTTTTAGGCTTGCATGCCATGTGTTTTGGCGAGGTGATCGTGTTTACAGGAACTACACTCATTCATTTAAGTTGGTTTAGAACTAGTTCATCTGAGAGCAGTTTTTCATTCTTATTGATGTATAAGAAAATCCTTTGTAGTAAAAATCATGTAAATTCTATTTAAATGTATCCATCAGTGTAGACGGATCACAATTAAGGACCATTCAGAAAAGGCTTTTCTGCATGAATCCCTTTTAGGCTTGCCAGTATTGATTCATGTTGTTGATTTCTTGGTTGAAGTGTGATATTATGGTGGTATATGTGAAACATTCTTCTAATGCACAGATGATCATGGGAGGACATCAGTTATTAAGTGTTAAATTTTACCAGAATTCCTTTGGATAAAGGTATTGTGATAAGTTAAATGAAGAAGCATCATTTGGAAAAGTATAGTTTTCTTTCTTGATCTCAAAAGGTTATGTTTAACCTATCATTTTATATTGATCCCTGAAATCCACTTAGAGTTATCTTCATTATGAGATGAGAATGTACCAACATTGACCTCATCCTCGATGCAATAAGAGAGCGTCGATTATACGTTGCACTAAAGTTGAATTTCGGTGTCCTAGTCCAAAATATTTATTTGGTGTTGTTTGTTGTATGCATCGTTATAAATGAGGCTCCGTTATTCATGAATGAAACATTGGGTTCTCTGTAGGAATTCCATGGATGGACTCTAGATTACTACCGCTTTCATTTACATGTCCTCTAGGTAGATGCCTCTATAGGTTCACTGAGTGTTCTTATGTGGACATTCATCCACGTACCAAAGTCTCAATCATAATGAGGTATATTAAAGACCATTGAGAGTTCTATGGACTCATAGTTAATGAATCTTTGGTTATATCAGATTTATAGTCGGGATCAACTGTGATGTTTTAAAAATAGTTAATGACCCCATTGAGGTGGATTTGAATTAATCCATTACACATTGTAGGCGTATAGTGCCTTGGGAGGTGGCATTGTGTTCTGTTGCAATATACTAACCTCCTATTGCGGGTTTTTCTAAGATAATTCCTTCTATGATGGATTTACTTGTTATCCTTCTTGTTACTCATGTGTCGGTCATGTGTACCAAATTGAACAATATTCTAGTCTAATGTGGGTGTGATGAGGATGCCTATAGTGTACTTTGAGAGATGATTGTCTGGCTGTTTTCGATGCAGCCGATCATGGTTTGATAACTCTATTCTAGAGGTATCTTTTGTCACCTCAGATGTGTTTGGGTTCACCTAGTTTAAGAAAAAACATTCTGGTAGCATCGCTAGATTTCTCAGGGGTGTTCATCATGGGGTTTACCAAAGGAGGAGGTGTCATGTTAATGATGTCATCTGATTTGTTCTTAACACGATCATGATGGTTTCACTCTTCCAACTCATAAAGGAAACCATCCGTGTTTATTAGAATGGAAGGATGTAAAATTTGGATCTTGTATGAAGGCACAGGGTCCCAAATTCTATCGTTTTAGATAGGGATGCATGGTTTACGTATCATTTCATACAACGGATTCAGTGTGATTTGTATAAATATATGCTTCTGAACCTAACATATCTTCCCAACACAGATGGCTAGTCCAATCGAACAATTCAGGTTCTAGTGGATATGCTATGGGAATGAATCCTAGATTTTTGTGGTATGTGGGAGACAAGCATACCCCTTGTTGTAAATTCCTACAATAATACCTTCTATGTTTTTCTGATGTCTCTATATGATTCATTGTACGGTTCGCCATGCCGATCACCCCTATAGTGGTTGGATTCCACTGATGAAGCTATGATGGGACTTCATCTTGTAAAGAAGATCACTGAGAAGGTACAATTGATTCAATGGTGGATTACTACATCATATTCATGTCATACATCATATATTGATCATCGTAGATGTAATTTGGTGTATGAGGCCAGGGATTAGGATTCCCTATGTGTTGCACCAAGGTTGGGACATAAGAGGATCATGATACAGGGTAAGCATTCCCTGAGATACATCAGTCTGTTTTACATTCTATATATGGTTATTCCTGCTACCACTCAATTGTTGTAACCGGAGTTGTAAACGGATATCCAAGACGTCTTCAATGTCTCTCAGTCGTGGTGTTTCATTTCAGAATTTTCCCGTCCTTTTTAACTCGAGGTGGTTGAGTTACATGATGTTGCATCATTTTAGGACTATCCTATTAGAATTTTGGATCATAGAAAAAAGGTTATACATGGTCATTCAATAACTTTTTTATAGGTTGTATGGTATAATAAGCATGTTATAGACAAGACCTAGGAGAGGGGGGCTGACATACGATCATAGTATCCATAGTTGTTCAAAGATATGTCTTTATCACCCATGAAATTGAAATTTTGAGAAGAAATTATTTATGGGGGGAATTTATTAATAACCTGATTCATCCTATCAATTATGGATAATTACTTTTTCTATTTTTTCTTAAAGAGAAAGAGAAAATAAACTAGACGTGTTGTATTATTATTTACATGTCATGTATGTTGGGTTACACACCGTATGATCCCAGTACATGACCATGTAATGGTCTTTCTGAGGAATGTAAATACACGACATGTATTTTCAATTCCATTTAGTGGAATTTTATAAAATCTGTTAAAATGAAATGTACCCTAGTGATCCATTAGACAGTCATAGGTCTCATCCCATTCAATGAACAGTCGTGCTGAGAGGTCATTTCATCTACCAATTATCATTCTGAACTCTGTTTCTATCAACACCAAATGTATTGGAACCCAATTAGTAATATTTCTATTATTCATGAGCAAATCTTCATGATTTTAACTCTAGATCTATTTATCAAAGGATGAGTCTTTTCCTCATTTTGGGGACCTACTATTTTCTGTGTTGAATCAAATATTTGCACTAGATGAGAAGAGTCATGAAAGTATTAGGTATGTGTCTCAAGTGTTTAATTAATTTTGAGGTTGTTCATATATTCCATAGAATCACACAAAAATTTTAGGTTCTTTCCGTAATTTATTGATGGCCAATGTTATTTCTTATTGATGTTAAGGTAATTTAAAATGTATTCTCATTTGTGAATTCCATGTTTTCCCTGAATTAGGGACATCCCATGGGTTTTTCCCTTTGATGATCATTTATGGATATGTTAACTATGTTTCCAATGGGTCATTCCTTGTTTAACATTTTTTCATTGTAAAAAATGACCTATATTATTAATTGTTATTTCTGTTTCGTTAAATTTTAAATGATTTGACTATGAATTTTGGATTTGTGATTCACCCCCATTTCAACATGCTATGACTATCTTGGTTTAAGCAAGATTGGAAATTTTTTTCAAAAATTGTAAACATACCAACATGAGTAAGGATATGCTAAAGAATTTTAATTTTTAATATTACATAATAGTATTGTTATATAAAATGATCCCATGTGAGTGATTTATGAATGTTTCCATGTGACAATTTAGTTATCACATATTTCAATGAAAATGAATTTTTCCCATGTGAGTTATTAATGTTAAACCCTGTTATATGATATGTGCACATGCAATTTAATAGGTTAATGACTTGTAATATTTTAATTTCTATGTGGCTTCTTGTGTGAAATTATTTAATGGTTTTAATTAGAAATTGTAATGACATAAACTCGTTAAAAGTCTAGGCCATGATCATGTGACTAATTGCACCATATATTCTTTAGGTGTATAACTGTCTCAGTTAAAATATAATGGATGGGCTCAAGAGGTTAATGATGTAAAGGCAATGAGTGAACCCTAGATAGGGTGTTTAGGATCTTGGTGGCCTATTTAAAATGCTGAAGGAAACGATTACTCATTAAGGGATACCCCTACCGAGCTATATTGGTAAATGATTAAATATTTATTATATCACGAGTTGATGGTTACGAATATACGGGGTGTTTTCCGGACTAGGTCGGCCCTCATTTATTTTATATAATGAAATTGTATTTAATAATGAAATGTAATGAATAATTATGTGTCTCCCAAGAAAAAGCACCATCTTGGATTTGGTATTTACTTTTACATGTTTAGATTGTCTTCTAAGACTAATTTTGTGGTTACTTATGAGTACTTATAGTTTACTGCACATACTAATCATTATTTTCTATTATATATATTCACTGATAGATTCTCACAAACCATGGATGGTTACCTTCTAGGTTTTAGTATCACACCTTTTAAGGGTCATGCTTTTGTGCCCACATATATAATTTTATTGTAGGAGTGGGTCACGGAAATGTTCTTAGTACAGGAACAGGATGTGTTTCTTAAGAGTAAGAGAAAATGGGACCGAACTGAGGCTTGTGATTCTTCATAGTATCTTTTGGTCCTTTTGTTATTTTGAGTCATATATTGTCTATTACTGAAGTTTACATGTTATTGTATTTTTTTAGAACATATGACATACTGCATCATATTTTGTGTGGAATGAGGTTTGGCTACATCAAATTTCAGCCTTCCACTATTTACATCTGTTGAATGTTTTTTACTGTATATGCTATTATATTATTATTTATTCTGATTTGTAACATTCTACCAATTAGGGAATAGTTTCACCACTATCACTCTCTAGGCCCTCATTGTTGGACGGAAGCCTCTGGAATTTGGGGAGATGTGCATGATGCCATGTGGCCAACGTGGTATGGTGCACCAGTTGAGTGGCATCCAAATATGAGATGTTACACCTATTTTGTTTGAAATGTGTGTTGATGTAGGATAATGCTATCCTTTTACAGTGGATGGGGGAGTAATGCCCTTGGAAAAATAATATGTATTCATAAATAGGATGTAAACCATACATAATGTGACTAAAAATTGGAAAAATACTTTTTTAAATTGATCCATGATCTATGAAAACCACCACCACTAAGAAATATTTTCATTTTAATAATTTCATTCCTTATTATCTTTGTTTTCTAAAATATATCAGTTTAGTTTTTTTGAAACACTAGCTTTCCAAACAATGTAGTTTTAATATTAAAAATAAAATAAAGTGATATTTATTTGAATATATATTTACCGTTAATTATAATGATGATAAATATTTTCTAAAATGAATGTTTCATGAGTTTGGGAAATTAATTTTAGAACAACCTCATGTTATGATCACAAACACTTCATAAAACGAGTCCTTTGTAATAATGACATTAAACAATATGGGTCAGTATGTTATTTATAAATTATAAATTTGTCCAGAAATATATAATATTTAATATTTATTAACAAATAAAATAAACAAGTTTGAATATAAGTTTTCAGTAATTTTAAATCATTTATTAAAATATCATTTATTATAAAATAACATTAATGTCAAATTTAAAATTATTTATTTAATTATAATTTTAAAACATCACAACAGTCTTTTAATTATAATATAATATATTTTACATCACATATTCATTATAAATAATAATTATAGATCAAAATTAAATCCATTTACATTACGTTTAAAATTTATTATATCATTTATTTTAGTTCATAATTAAATAATCATTACATTCCCTTTCGTAAGAACATTATAAAACTATATCATATATAAAAATTAATGATAATTTATTTGAATAAAAATAACTAATTTTTTTTAAAGATATATATAACCAAAAATATTATTTTTTGCATATTACTATGTTATATAAATATTAATGATATAGAAAGTACCATTTTTTTCATTATTCATTACAAATCCCACTATATAGGGAACTTGAAGTTAGTAATATTAAAATAAACCTTAAAATATGAATCAATAATGTATATTGTCAAGTTATTGTATTAGAATATTAATTTTTAAATGATTATAATTCATTTTAGTCCTTATTAATATGTTTTATCCCCCTTTAAGATTATTTTTTCCTTAATCATGATAAATATTTCTTGTCTCTTTCACTAATATTTTGTTCTCCAAAATTATGATGATCATATAACAATAAATTTATTACACTAGTTAAAACCATGTATTTCTATTTTTTTAATATTAAAATCACAAAAGTGGGAATATTATGATTAACGCAGATCCCACAAGCGTTTTGAGAATATGGGTTTTTAAAAGAAAAAACTTTTAAATGTTCAATAATTTTTAATAAACAATTTATATATAAAACTCATTCCAATATATAATATATAATAAATATATGTGCAACTGATATACTTTTTACTATATAAATCAATATAAAATTTAATTTATAACATATAATGAAAGTAGTTGGTTTTTAACTAAAATATATATTTTATTATAATTCATCAAAAATGAAGTCTTTCATGAATATACAAAAATCGCCATAAGATAATTTATACATTATGAATTAACTAATTATGTTTATTGTTAAAAATAAAATTCTTAAAAGTATATATATATATATAATAGATTATATGTTATAAGATGATAAAACTCTGTCTTCCATGTAACACAAGCATAATCAGTGTTGGTTATACCGAATGAAAATCTAAGTGTTTTGTATAGTGAATGAACAACATGGTTTTATGTATTAAAAATTAAAATCCTTTTTCTATTTTATTTATATAAATAATATACAATATTATGTGTTTTTTGAAATTCATTATATGATAATGATAAATTAAATTATAATGAGAAGTCATAAAATCATGGTGTGTTACATTCTACCCCACTAAAACGAATATCACCATTGAAATGATTATACGTTTTCAATGTTATAATACATTATATTTCCTTTTAGAAATCCTCAATCTAAAAATGGAAGACTATAACATCCATTAAAAAATTTATAACTGAAACATTAACTAGAAGTAACTCATAACTAGCTTCCCACATAGGAGTATATAGGTTAGGAATTGAAATCATGGATATGAATGAGAAACATAATAATCATTTTCTAATGGATAGTAATATAGAACATGGTTAGTATTAATTGAACAATAAAAAATCCATAAATCTTTTATGATTGAATGGACTGTCAAAATAATCAGAGTACACAGAGATCATATTAGGTTTCAAAATCCTTTTTACTAATGTTACATTATTTTCATGAAAATTTATTTTTTCAAGAATTATAGAAAATGTTACTATGCAAGTTTGGATCTCTCAAATTTTTGAATAATTCTAAAAAAATTATACAGTTATACGATAAGTCAATGTGTGATTCCATGGCTAGGTGTGCCCGTAATTAATTTTATAAAAATATTAAATATTATAATACTATGCACTTGAAAGAAACGAGTTATATTTTCAATAGATTCCTATATTAGAAATATGAGGCCACGCTAGCCTATTGAATATGTCGTTTAAACTATTTGGGGTAAATGTTTTTTGTGCGCATTATTTCTATATAATAATTTATCAAGTTAATTTTCTTTAATAAATGAAATTAATTTATTTTGGATGATAGATCAAATAAATCTAGAACAATTTCTCATATTGAATTTATGAGCCCATGATCGGATTAAAAATTTTGTGTTTACCTATGGGTGACATAAATTATTCCACGTCGTGTGTATTGGATGGAGTCGTATTAGTGGGGAGTAAAATTGTGTAATTTGTTTTTTTTAAAATAAATATTTTCTCCCCCCCCACTACATGAAACAGGACCAGGAGGAACTCATCCCCCTCCTTTAATGACCAATTATCGAAGTCCAAATTGAGTATATAAGGTCCCTTCAGACACTGATGTTGTCAATGATCACTACATAATCATGCTAATGTGGATTCTGATTGTGGATCTGGCCATGAAGCTTTGGTGTTTCGCCCAGAGGTAGCTATAACTGAATTTGGAATTCAAACCCACTGATTATTTATCTTTTTCATTGATTCACTGTCAAGGATATGTACATTAGGTCCTTATATTTCCAAAACATTTCATAGATTTATTTTTAGACCATTAGACTGTTTTTAGTAGTCCATGGAAAGTGGAAGTGTATGGGTATGGGGAGTGAAACTCTAGTAAAAAAAGGCGGCATAGTAGAGATCACGGGTGGTGCGACGTCCACTAAGGAGCCGCAACGTAGGCCTGCTGTTCTGGGCCGAACAGGTCAAATGGAAATCTCCATGACTCATAGCTGGGAGGGGATGTGGGGCTAGGGAAGAGGGATAGTAGGGTCAGGCCATGTGCCAGTGAATGCGACCCAGACTGACCAGTTTGGGATGTTTGAGTCAGTTCATGCTGGTTTGTTTCATAAACAAAAATATAACATGAATCCTGGGTGTTCAACAAGTGTTTAGTCTTTGAAAACATGTATATTTATTCATTATGGACCTTTTAAGTCCACTTTGAGTTCCTTTTGTTGTGTTCTCGATACTTGGTGGCATGAAACAACCCTTAATAGTAATAATCATATAATTATTATTATTTGGAGCATCGTGTATAAGGAGTTTCTCCTATGTCTGATTTATTTTTGACATATCATCAATGGAATTAACATCCTAGATATAATCAGTTTGTTTTAAAAAAATTATTTTGTGTTTTTAAATAGAGATCAGGGTGCAGGTCCCAGAAGGCCTGATAAGGGAGTTTGTTGTGAAATCATAATTTTTTTCACATAGTTCCAATTTTGAATTAATGACTATTATATCCAATGTGTTTTTCTATGATTACTAAAAAGGTTTGTCAATTTTATGTTTTCATAATCAACGTGTGGGCCCCAAAGTGTCCATTTGGGGCTTCATTGAGAGAATAGATTCATTTTTCTAGGTATCCCATTTTGGGAATGTAAGTATCCTATACTACATTTTTTCTCTGTAGAACACGATGATAGAATCCATTATGACATTATGGATATTATGTGTCTAGAATAGATCAAGACACTTATGGAGTAGTGATGATTCAATGTTTTCTATCAGTGTTTCAGGAAGAGAGACGTTGTTGCATGTATATCCCTAGAAAAAGAGTTTTGGTTACCCTTACCTCATTGTATTGGTAGAGAAGGGACTCCCCAAGCTACAGGTGCATGTTCATTACATTTGGGAAGCCTTCCACTGGGGATCTCACTCCCCATATGGACTGGGATGTGGTTTATCCATGACAATTGTGTAGTTGGATTGCTTCATTGTTGTTAAGGGGAAAAATATCTCTAATCACATTGGATGGTAGATTTGTTACTCCCATAACATACTAGGGTTCTAGTACACTATCCTTATTATAGTAATCCCCTAACATGGATGCGGCCTCATGTTACTTGAATTACTACTCCCCATCCATGCGTGGAATTCTAGGTTTTATGGATAGATTCTCCCTAGAAGTATTAGGTTTCATGTTCCCATTTCATATGGTGGTTCTCCTCTATGGAACCGAGAAACATGATCACACATGTGGTGTAGTGATACCCTATGATTGAGTTGCAGCTGTGAGTGGGCTCCTCAACTTTTTCATATGAATTATTTATTAGGAAATAGACCTCTCTCGAAAGACTGAGGCACTAAACACCCTCTAGATAAGATCATCAGTGGTTTTACAGTTTGCATTATGACCTAGTACTCCCTTTATGATGTGGATGTTGAGAGGTGTGATATTATATGATTTTCCTCCGATGTTTCACTCGGATCTTTTCATTCTGGTGTGACATATATTTTGTGGGTTTAGAGACATGAATAGTTCATTGTAAATGATTGATCATTGAGTAGGAACATTTCACTGGTGATTTGGTTGTAACCTCTTGAGGATTTGATCCCGAGATATGTCAACTTGGTTTTCATTCAATGGATTATATTTGGTGTTTTCACATATTCATTGAAAAATCTAATGGATCTAGATGACTAGTAGTTTTTAGCTAAGGATGGTCTCGATATTTTTTTTCACATTCGTTTGGGTTCCCTCTTGCTGGGATGAGTGGACTGATGCCTTTCTGTTTCTCCTATTATTTTGGGGTTTTGGGAGAGTTATTATGTATCATTATAATCACCTATGTACGAGATTCTCCCAAAAATGTATTTTTTCTTGTGTAGGCCACATGCCTTTTGACAGAGCCTCATTGTGACTCGGAGATGGTGTAACATAGAGAGCACGAACGACCGAGTATTGGTCCATAGATTGGATGAGGAGAATTTTGGTGGGTGATTTTTATAGTGATCCCATTCTTCGGAGGAGGTCGAATACATAAATAGTTTTCTTTGGTGGGTACTATATTTTATAATTTTTGTAATTATGTTGTACTCTTTTATTGGTATAATGGAATGCATTCATTTCTTTTATTATCTATGTATCTCTACACTATAGTAATGATGTGTATATGGGTGTGTGTGTGTGTGTGTATAAGTACATTAGGAATTGGCCACCCAAGTGCATGAAATCCATCATGGAACATTATGTCATCCCCTATCGTATTTGAGGAGGGAATGCTGAGTCATGGATCGAGCCCCGTTGGGTCAGGTCATGACAAATTGGTATCATAGGATGTTCCACCATTTGGACCATAGATCCTCATTGGTATATCCTATATCATGGTTTTGGATGCATAGAGACCATGTTAGAATGATTCATTTTTGGTTTTTAGGATATGTACTCAAGTGTTTATGTGATGGATAATGTATCCATTCACCATGAATCTGATAAATTTCCTTTTTACTACATTCATCATATAGTACTTTTTATCGTGAGTTATATTATCCAGCTTGAGTCTGCTCCCCATATATACTATTTGACCATGGTGTGTCTTGATGTTATTTCAGGATGCCTCCATCAGGATATCCAGATAGGGTTCCGTGGAAGGATGATAGAGATGATACAGCCTGATATGAGGCTCTAGTGCATGGTACGAGTAATGAGGATGAACGTCAAGGAGGTCCTCTAGTTGATCCAAAACATTTCAAAGATCATGTTGTGCTGTAAGTATATGATGAGTATCCACTCAGGCTTAGCACATTACACAAGTTCTTAAGGAAGTGACCTTTGAGTTTTGGGGGTGACATAGACCCACGTGCATCATATGACCAGATTGTGGTTGCGACGCATGTTTTCATCTTTGTGATGAACCATCACTATTAGATAGTGGTCCTAGCAGCGAGTAATTTTCATGGATCACATGAGAATTGGGCGATTCTTGTGAATTTGTATCACGATGAGGAGACAGTAAACTGAGATGAGTTTGTGACACTCCTCAGGGAGAAGTTTTATCCATCCATGCTTAGGATGGGGCAGAACAATGAGGTTTTACAGCTTTGGCATAGTTGCATTACTATGGCGGAGTACTCAACAAATTCCCTTGACCCATCGCATTACTCCATGGACTTGTTTCGAGGCCCGTTCATCTGGGATTTTACAATTGAACAGGGCCTCCATAGAGATATCTAGGAAGGTATGTTCACCTTGTGCCATCCCACATATGTGGGGGTATTGGACTAGGCTTTGATGGTCGATATATTAATGGAATAAGGATTGGGAGACATGGTTGTTTGAGTGTTTATTGAGGAAGTTGACTGTAACATCCCAAGTAAGTAATGAATAATATATATTTTTACCTATGTCTATTAATGATTAATATAGTGTTTTAGAGGCTTAAGATGAAAATAAATACAATCTTATGCATGGAATACACTAATATTCTTAAAAGATTGTTTTACTGCCTTTTGATGGAAAACAATTATTGAATCTATATTTTGAAAATTTTAGAAATTATGTTTGTCAAAATAAACTTATTCTTTATTATTGGGACATCAAAATTTACCTTGTTTGAATTTTTGGTATTTTTCTAACAATGTTCATTTTTTAATGAATAGTGAAAAATACTGCATTTTACATCAAAACTGCTTTTTAACCTAATTTATTTATATGATTAGATTATGTTTTGAATTGGTTTTGAAGTGAAATTAGAATATATTTTTACCATTTTATCCAATGGTGGTCATTGGAATCAATTTCACTTTGAAATTAGACTTAAACTGGTGTCAATCTTTTGATACTTATTGTTTTGTAAAAACACGCTATTTGCTCTGGCAGCAGGAATTAATTATTGAATTAATTAATTTGACTTATATGATTTGAATTTTGCAAAATAGACTTCATTTTTGAATTTGGAATATCAAATATAGCTTAGGGTTAATTTTTGGTAATTTTCTGAAAAACTTCAATTTTTGATGAATAGTGAAACCACTAAGTGGTAATCAAGCAAACTGATTTTTCAGTTAAATGAAAGTTTACCACTAATGTGTATTGAATTTTGAAAATCCGACATACATGGTTTTCATTAGTATGTAAAATGTGGTTCAATGAGATTATAATAATTTTTGGTGAATAGTAACTTATTAAGTTCTTAATCACGATTAGTGGTAATTAGGGTAGTTTAAGGTATAAATAATACTTTAATAAAATGAAATGACCTAGAAACTTGTCCCAACCTCATTGGTTGTGTCATGGCCGACCATGAAATTCCATGGGTCAACTTGGGGACCCCATGGATCCACATTTGTTGGGAAAAGACATAAATTACTTTTTATTTAATGTTATGTGAAAATGACACAAACATAATATGTTTTACAAAAACAATTTTTAAGTGGGGTTATACAAGTCCAAAATTTGATTATAAATATTCATTGGAAAGCTAAAACGATTTCCTATATCATAGTATTTTTTTTATAATTTTTAGACATTAAATAAATTTAATTATATATGACATAATAATGATGCAGCGATGACATCATTATTTGACGATTTAAATAAAATAGAAAGATAATGTAAAATCTATGAACTATACATGTCCAAAACCAATTGGATGAGTTGATTTCGAACCCTTATCACCTTATAAACGAAGTATATCAATGTGGGACCTTTTAAAACCGAAACACATTTTCAAATAATGTAATATTTCTTTACTTTCCAAAAGTGCCCCTCCTCTCCTCTTATAAAAGGCCCCCACCTCTACCTCATTTCACACACTCTTCAGGCCTTTGGCTCGGCCAAAACCTGACCATTTACTCTCTCCACATCCCTCTCCTCATCCTAGAGGATTCCCTTTGGGCAGAATTCATTCAAAGGAAGCCTTTAGGCTCAAATCAAAAGGAGTTACACTTTTTAAGGTAATTCGTTCTCTCATGTTTATTTGTTTTATTTTGCTTCTCCAACCCCCTAAACTCTTTTTATTTACTTCTTTTGTAACAACACCAGTATCTTCAATATACTAGGATGTTGTTATATGATTTATTTGAGTTAAACTCTCACACAACTACATCAAATGGTTAAAGAACATACGGTTTCCATGGATGGCGAAATTCTGCCTCCCGAAACGATGATTGTTCAACACTCATTTAACACCTTCAAAGGTGGCCATTATGATGTCACTATTTTTGTATATGATATATAATATGTTTATGTTTTCCTTAATATTCTGTTTTTTTCATTTTGGGCATACCTTTATGGTTTTCATTATGGGTAAACAGGATATCTTCATTTTAGGAAGTGCAGACTACCGCCCCTAAAAGTGATTTGATTCGTTAATACCATATGTGGGATGTGTAAAGGATAAAGTTAATGATATTATATATGTTATTATACTGTAATTATAATATACTCTTATATCATTATGATTCCATTCCATAAAATATGAAATAGAAATGGAAGTAGCGTTCATGCGTACGTACGGCTTACCGTCTCCATGAACTGTGCATTTCATTTCTTACCTCTAAATTATGTAATATTATAAATGCATGTATGTACTGGATATATATGGCATATATGATATCTACATCATGAATACCATTCTGGATATAATGAACCTTTGACCAAATTAACAACATGTAAGTGTAAGAAGTCTATTTTTGACTTAAGAACCAAATATCGGCAAAATGAACATTATTAACTTAACTGATTAAATGATGTTCATAACATGGTATAAAAGGAATAATGAACTTGAAAAAGATTCATAAGAAAGTAGAGATTAACTCAAGTTTATTATTCAGGAGATTAAAGAATGGTCGGGTCAAGTCGGATACGAGGTATGGGACTTCGTCTCAATCTCCTTTCTTTGAGGCATATTTTATTTTATACACAAAATTCTTTTATACAGTGTATAAAACCCTTTGACTTTTACGTTTATTCAAAAGGAATATTTTTTATACGAAGCATTTACTAAACGACAAAAAGGAATGTTTTTGTCTTGTGTATGCGGTGACAACTACTTCTCCGCCGTCGTAACCGTTATTTGAGTTTCGGCTTCCTCTACAAGCCATACCTTCTTTTTTTAAAAGAAAAATAAATACCATGTTTTAATTTGGTATTGAAAATGGTTTTCATAATGTTTTTATTATATCAATGTGTTGTATTGATACCTCGTGATTGAAATGTGGAAATGTTATGTTTCCTTTATTCATGTTTTATGTGATATGATTATGTTATGGTTCTTGGGCATTATTATGAAGACAGGTGGTTCCGCGATAAACTAAGGGCGGGTGAGCCCGTTATAGCTCTCCAATGCATTGGGTAACGCGAAGGAGTGAAACGTTAAGGTTTCTCCGAAGAGATTTAGGGAATATACTGTGATGGGTATTCCATACGTAACCAAGAGGGTTACTCCCTACGTAAGAATGTTATGAATGGCTCCAGTTACCTTTATGTCTTATGATTTCTATGATTTATTCATGATTTGATGAGGTATGTTAAAGTGATTATGTTTTATGGGTAAAGTATGATTTCACTCTTATGTATGTATGTACCCATGTTTCCTTTCCATGTTTTTATAACCCATACTGTGTTTTTATGCCCATCCCAAGTTTTTGAAATGTTTTTCACAGGTCAAGGGAAAGATACATGATAAGATGATAGAGTCAAGGATGTGTCAAGAAATAATCCATGTTTTATTTTAAATGTGTTTCCATTGATGGGAATGAAGAATACTATCTTTATGTAACCACTTTGTTTATATGTGGAATGTAATGCAAGTTTTATGATCTAATTCTCTAAAACACTAAACCCGAAAAGATCCTCAATGTGTAATCTTGTAATAATTCATGATTAAGTAAGGTTTAAGGCTGGGGCCTTATAGTTGGTATCAGAGGTCAGTTTAGATAACATTAGGAGTTGGAATTCTATTAAATGATTATCCAAAAATATTTTTTTTCGAAATGATATAGAATTTAAAGATTACCATGTTTCTTCATCTAAGACATGTTTTTTCAGAATGGTTTTCTGCAGAGGAAACAGGGAAGCAGTGCTAGGAAGGCATACAGAAGGAAATAACCTTCCGAATCAACATCCAGAAATGGTCGGAATTGGAACTGAACAGTTTGTTGCAGTAATTGCGCAGTTGACTCAAGCGATAAATGGCGGTGGTATCCATACACGAGATCAGCAAGACCAACCGCAGAGGAACATGTTAGTGGTGGAACATTTCATGAGGAAACATCCACTATCATTCAGAGGATCATCTGACCATGTGCTAGCTAAAAGGTGGATTAGAGCACTGGAGAAGATTTTTGACGTCATGGGGTGTTAAGACAATCAAAAGGTTAGTCTTGCTATTTACCGTTTGGAGGGTGAAGCAGATCAGTGGTGGTCTATGGTTAAAAATATCAGGGACACCGATGAGATTGATGCTCTTGACTGGGATGAATTCAAAGGTATGTTTCTTGAGAGGTATTTTCATAAGGCTGTTCGACTTAGGATGGAAAAGCAATTCTTGGAATTGAGGCAAGAGGAAGACTCAGTGACTGCCTATGAAGAAAGGTTCACTCAATTGGAAAGGTATGCTCCAAATTTTATCCGGGACCTTGATAGTAAAATCGATCATTTTTAGTCAGGATTAAAGACAAAATATCGAAGGGCATTAGCTTCTCGAGAGTTTAAATGTTATGAAAAGCTTGTTCGATGTGCTGAGAAGGTGGAAATGGAGTTTGCCGATGACCAAGTTTTCTATAACAACCAGCAGAAGAAGAGACTGAGGTGGCATGAGAAAGGTAAGAATTCTTCAAAAAATTCTGATGGTAAGAAAACTAAGTTTCTAGTTTGTGATAAATGTGGAAAAAGGCATGCTGGGGAATGTCTTCTGAATTATGGAAAGTGCTACTGATGTGGTAAGATGGGACATAAGGCTCGTGATTCCACTGAAAAGGATCAAGCTGAAGGTAAGAACAAATTTTATTTACAGTTAGTGAAGTGTTATAAATGCAATGAGATGGGTCAATATGCAAACGAGTGTCCGAAAATGAGCTTGAGTGATTGGAAGAAGTTAGACTACAAGCAGAAAGGGGTGGTAAAATCCTTTGCAACTACTTCAGCAGATGTCGGTCCATCAAATGAAGTTGTATCAGGTACTTTGTTTGTTTTTTCAGATTATGCCAGTGTGTTGTTTGATTCGGGGTCTACACATTCTTTCATCTCTGAAACCTATTCTAGTAAAATGGGAATACCATCTCAAGAAATGACTCCTGAACTTTTGGTAAAAACACCTGGGGGAAGTGTCGAGGCAAAAAGAATTCATAAGAATCTTCCTATCCTTATCTGTGGAAAGAACCTACTTGCAAACCTTATTGATCTACCTCTAGTAGATTTTGATGTTATCCTGGGTATGGATTGGCTCTCTATTTACCATGCTAAGATTGACTGTAGAGATAAAGAAGTTTCTTTTCAGAAAGACTTTCAGTTTGTTTACAAGAATGAACCCTTACTTTTGATAACATATCAAGAGGCCGAAAAACTTGTAAAATATGGAAATGAATGTTACCTTGCACACATCGTTGAAAATAAAGGAACTGTTCAGATTAATGATGTGCCAGTGGTAAATGAGTATCCTGATGTTTTTCCTGATGAGTTGCCTGGAATAATACCAGATCGGGAAGTTGAGTTTACTGTTGACTTAGTTCCTGATGCTAAGCCAATTTCAAAACCCCCCTTATCGAATGGCACAAATTGAACTTTTAGAGTTGAAGGAGTAGTTACAATATTTATTAGAGAAAGGTTTCATTAGACCTAGCACATCACCATGGGGTGCTTCTGTTTATTTGTTAAAAAGAAAGATGGTTCTATGAGACTTTGCATTGATTATAGAGCCTTGAATAATATCACTGTTAAGAACAAATATCCTTTGCCTCATATCGATGATTTGTTTGATCAGCTCCAGGGAGCTCAGTTTTTTTCAAAGATTGACCTGATATCGGGGTACCATCAGCTGAAGGATAAGGAGGCAGATATTCCGAAGACCGCGTTCCGTACGAGATATGGCCATTATGAATTTGTAGTAATGACTTTTGGGCTAACCAATGCACCTGCTGTATTCATGGATTTAATGAATAGAATTTTCCATGAGTTCATGGATAAGTTTGTGGTGGTTTTCATTGATGATATTTAGGTATTTTCTAAAAGTAAAGAGGAGAATGAAAAACATTTAAGGGTTATCTTGCAAACCATAAAAGAAAAGAAACTGTATGGGAAATTCAGCAAGTGTGAGTTTTGGTTGCAAAAAATTTCTTTCCTTGGTCACATTGTTTCTAAAGATGGAATAACTGTTGATCCTGAAAAAACAAAAGTTGTGGAAGAATGGCCAAGAACCAAAAATGTAACGGAGATTCGTAGCTTCCTTGGTTTGGCGGGCTATTACCGAAGGTTTGTTAGATATTTTTCACGGTTATCTAGTCCAATGACTAAGCTAACTCGGAAGGGTGTTAAGTTTATCTGGACAAAAGAATGTGATTATTGTTTTCAGGAATTGAAAAGAAGATTGGTGAATGCTCCAGTTTTGGAACTACCTTCCAGGAATGGTGAGTTTGTTATATACAGTGATGCTTCATTGAAAGGACTTGGTTGCGTCCTAATGCAGAATGATCAGGTAATTGCTTATGCTTCACGATAGTTGAAAACTCATGAGGTAAATTACCCTACACATGATTTGGAACTAGCTGCTGTTTTTTTTGCTTTAAAAATATGGAGGCATCATTTGTATGGAGTAAAGTGTGAAATATATACCGATCACAAAAGTTTAAAGAATATATTCACTCAGAAAGAGTTAAACATGAGACAAAGGAGATGGCTGGAATTAATCAATGATTATGATTGTACAATTCATTACCATCCGGGAAAAGCAAATAAAGTGGCTGATGCTTTGAGTCGAAAAAGTAATGCTTCATTAACAATGTTTCGTTTGGAACGTTATTCTTTGGTTAACGATTTGATGAACTTTGGCATAGAAGTTGTTGGTGAAGGAAGTCCTTCTGTTTTGTTTCAGGTATCAGTGAGATCATCTCTATCAGATAGAATCAAGCAAGCACAGAAGCAAGACAGTGAGTTGCAGAAAAGGGTAGAGCTGGTTCAGAAAGGTAAGTTGCCTGAATTCAACATTGATAGTGATTGTGTTTTGAGATTTGGGAAGAGATTGTGTGTGCCTTGTGATTCACAGTTGAAGACAGAATTGTTATGTGAAGCTCATAGTTCTCTGTTTTCAGTTCATCTAGGCAGTACTAAGATGTATAGAGATCTGCAGGAGTATTACTGGTGGGATGGAATGAAAAGAGATATTGCTGATTTTACTGTGAAGTGTTTGACATGTCAACAGGTTAAAGAAGAGCGGCAGTTACCGAAAGGGATGCTTCAGCCTTTACCAGTGACAGAGTGGAAATGGGAGAATATATCCATGGACTTGGTTGTTGGATTACCGAAGACATCACGAGGTAATAATGCAATCTGGGTTATTGTTGATCGTTTGACCAAATCTGCTCATTTCCTTGCTATACGAGATACTTTCTCTCTTGATCAACTTTCCCGTTTGTATCTTAATGAGATAGTCAGGTTACATGGAGTTTCTCTCTCAATTGTATCGGATCGTGATCCAAGTTTTACTTCTAACTTTTGGAAAGGACTTCAGAAGTCGTTGGGTACTGAATTAAATTTTAGTACAGCTATTCATCCTCAATCAGATGGGCAGTCAGAACGAACAATTCAGACATTGGAGGATATGCTACGATCTTGTTCTATGGATTATCGGGGAAGTTGGGACCAACATTTTTCTTTGTTTGAATTTTAATATAATAACAGTTACCATTCTAGTATACAGATGGCACCATTTCAGGCATTATATGGGAAGCGGTGTCGAACTCCAGCTTTCTGGGATGAAGTGGGTGAAAGGAAGTTGATGGGACCAGAATTGGTAGAAGAGATGGCAGAAAAAGTTCATCTGATTCAGAAACACATGAGAACAGCTCAGAGTAGGCAGAAGAGTTATGCAGATAACCGGAGGAAGGATCTATCTTTCGAGGTAGGTGATCATGTTTTTCTCAAGGTTTCTCCTTGGAAAAGCGTGATGAGATTTGGTAAGAAAGGAAAGTTGAGTCCAAGGTTTGTTGGACCATACGAAATTCTGGAGAGAGTTGGATCAGTTGCATACCGAGTGGCTTTACCTCCGAGTTTATCTCAGGTACACAATGTTTTTCACGTTTCGATGTTGAGAAAGTATATGCCAGATCCATCTCATGTTTTGAGCCTAGAGGTAGTTCAGCTGGAAGAGAACCTATCTTATGAGGAACAACCAATCCAGATTCTTGACCACAGGAAGCAAGTGTTACGGAATAAGGTGATTCATCAGGTAAAGGTTTTTTGGATAAACCACATGATTGAAGAGGCAACATGGGAATCCGAAACTGCAATGAGGGATAAGTACCCTCATTTATTTGATAAGTAAATAAATTGCGGGGACGCGATTTTCTAAAGGGGGGAAGGATGTAACATCCCAAGTAAGTAATGAATAATAGATATTTTTACCTATGTCAATTAATGATTAATATAGTGTTTTAGAGGCTTAAGATGAAAATAAATACAATCTTATGCATGGAATACAATAATATTCTTAAAAGAATGTTTTACTGCCTTTTGATGGAAAAACATTATTGAATCTATATTTTGACAATTTTATAAATTATGTTTCTCAAAATAAACTTATTCTTTATGATTGGGACATCAAAATTTACCTTGTGTGAATTTTTGGTATTTTTCTAACAATGTTTATTTTTTAATGAATAGTGAAAAATACTGCATTTTACATCAAAACTGCCTTTTAACCTAATTTATTTATATGATTTGATTTTGTTTTGAATTATTTTTGAAGTGAAATTAGAATATATTTTTACCATTTTATCCAATGGTGGTCATTGGAATCAATTTCACTTTGAAATTAGACTTAAACTGGTGTCAATCTTTTGATACTTATTGTTTTGTAAAAACACGCTATTTGCTCTGGAAGCGGGAATTAATTATTGAATTAATTAATGTGACTTATATGATTTGAATTTTGTAAAATAGACTTAATTTTTTAATTCAGAATATCAAATATAGCTTAGGGTGAATTTTTGGTAATTTTCTGAAAAACTTCAATTTTTGATGAATAGTGAAACCACTAAGTGGGAATCAAGCAAACTGATTTTTCAGTTAAATGAAAGTTTACCACTAATGTGTATTGAATTTTGAAAATCCGACATACATGGTTTTCATTAGTATGTAAAATGTTGTTCAATGAGATTATAATATTTTTTGGTGAATAGTAACTTATTAAGTTCTTAATCACGATTAGTGGTAATTAGGGTAGTTTAAGGTATAAATAATACTTTAATAAAATGAAATGACCTAGACACATGTCCCAACATCATTGGTTGTGTCATGGCCGACCATGACATGCCATGGGTCAACTTGGGGACCCCATGGATCTACTTTTGTTGGGAAATGACATATATTACTTTTTATTTAATGTTACAGTGAAAATGACACAAACATAATATGTTTTACGAAAACAATTTTTAAGTGGGGTTATACAAGTCCACAATTTGATTATAAATATTCATTGGAAAGCTAAAACGATTTCATATATCATAGTATTTTTTTTTAATTTTTAGACATTAAATAAATTTAATTATTTATGACATAATAATGGTGCAGCGATGACATCATTATTTGACGATTTAAATAAAATAGAAAGATAATGTAAAATCTATGCACTATACATGTCCAAAACCAATTGGATGAGTGGATTTTGAACCCTTATCACCTTATCCACTAATTATATCAATGTGGGACCTTTTAAAACCGAAATAAATTTTCAAATAATGTAATATTTCTTTACTTTCCAAAACTGCCCCTCCTCTCCTCTTATAAAAGGCCCCCACCTATACCTCATTTCACACACTCTTCAAGAATTTGGCTCGGCAAAAACCTGCCCATTTACTCTATCCACATCCCTATACTCATCCTAGAGGATTCCCTTTGAGAAGAATCCTTTCAAAGGAAGCCTTTAGGATCAAATCAAAAGGAGTTACACTTTTTAAGGTAATTCGTTCTCTCATGTTCATTTGTTTTATTTTGCTTCTCCAACCCCCT
Organism: Viscum album; assembly: GCA_963277665.1. Taxonomy (NCBI): domain Eukaryota; kingdom Viridiplantae; phylum Streptophyta; class Magnoliopsida; order Santalales; family Viscaceae; genus Viscum; species Viscum album. Next base: position 556,991,142 of record OY728147.1, on the reverse strand, counting down.
AAACTCTTTTTATTTACTTATTTTGTAACAACACCTGTATCTTCAATATACTAGGATGTTGTTATATGATTTATTTGAGCTACACACTCACAATACTACATCAAATGGTTAAAGAACATACGGTTTCCGTGGATGGCGAAATTCTGCCTCCCGAAACGATGATTGTTCAACACTCATTTAACACCTTCAAAGGTGTCCATTATGATGTAACTATTTTTGTATATGATATATAATATGTTTATTTTTTCCTTAAACTTCTGTTTTTTTCATTTTGGGCATACCTTTATGTTTTCCATTATAGGTAAACAAGATATCTTCATTTTAGGAAGTGCGGACTACCGCCCCCTAAAAGTGATTTGATTCGTTAATACCATATGTGGGATGTGTAAAGGATAAAGTTAATGATATTATATATGTTATTATACTGGAATTATAATATACTCTTATATCATTATGATTCCATTCCAGAAAATATGAAATAGAAATGGAAGTAGCGTTCATGCGTACGTACGGCTTACCGTCTCCATGAACGGTGCATTTCATTTCTTACCTCTAAATTAGGTAATATTATAAATGAATGTATGTACTGGATATATATGACATATATGATATCTACATCATGAATACCATTCTGGATATAATGAACCTTTGACAAAATTAACAACATGTAAGTGTAAGAAGTCTATTTTTGACTTAAGAACCAAATACCGACAAAATGAACATTATTAACTTAACTGATTACATGATGTTCATAACATGGTATAAAAGGAATAATGAACTTGAAAAATATTCAATAGAAAGTATATATTAACTCAAGTTTATTATTCCGGAGATTAAAGAATGGTCGGGACAAGTCGGATACGAGGTATGGGACTTCGTCTCAATCTCCATTCTTTGAGGCATATTTTATTTTATACACAACTTTCTTTTATACGGTGTATAAAACCCTTTGACTTTTACGTTTATTCAAAAGGAATATTTTTTATACGAAGCGTTTACTAAACGACAAAAGGGAATGTTTTTGTCTTACGTATGCGGCGACAACGACTTCTCCGCCGTCGTAACCGTTATTTGAGTTTCGGCTTCCTCTACAAGCCATACCTTCTTTTTTTAAAAGAAAAATAAATACCATGTTTTACTTTGGTATTGAAAATGGTTTTCATAATGTTTTTATTATATCAATGTGTTGTATTGATACCTCGTGATTGAAATGTGGAAATGTTATGTTTCCTTTATTCATGTTTTATGTGATATGATTATGTTATGGTTGTTGGGCATTATTATGAAGACGGGTGGTTACGTGATAATCTAAGGGCGGGTGAGCCCGTTATAGCTCTCCAATGCATTGGGTAACGCGAAGGAGTGAAACGTTAAGGTTTCTCCGAAGTGATTTAGGGAATATACTGTGATGGGTATTCCATTCGTAACCAAGAGGGTTACTCCCTACGTAAGAATGTTATGAATGCCTCAAGTTACCTTTATGTCTTATGATTTCTATGATTTATTCATGATTTGATGAGGTATGTTAAAGTGATTATGTTTTATGGGTAAAGTATGATTTCACTCTTATGTATGTATGCACCCATGTTTCCTTTCCATGTTTTTATAACCCATATTGAGTTTTTATGCTCATCCCAAGTTTTTGAAATGTTTTTCACAGGTCAAGGGAAAGATACATGATAAGATGATAGAGTCAAGGATTTGTCAATAAATAATCCATGTTTTATTTTAAATGTGTTTCCATTGATGGGAATGAAGAATACTATCTTTATGTAACCACTTTGTTTATATGTGGAATGTAATGCATGTTTTATGATCTAATTCTCTAAAACTCTAAACCCGAAAATATCCTCAATGTGTAATCTTGTAATATCTCAAGATTAAGTAAGGTTTAAGGCTGGGGCCTTATATTGACATTATCCGCATATGAGAGAAATCATATTCTTTGATCAATGCGCACAAGAATAACCATTCCCGGAATTAGGTAAGTGTCCATGAGAGGTCAGAACTAGGATAGGGTTATGATTAGTAGCAAGATAAGTGCTGATAAGCTTGTGGAAACCGCTAAAATCATTTCATAGATTGTCTGACCAAATGTACTGCTTGGTGGGATATTGTTGTTAGAATGCCTTGCTAGAGGAAGTTTTGTGAGTATTGTGTTCCACATGACAGCTGACATGGTGGATGAGAAGGTGTAGCAATAAGAGGATGAAGGTGACTTTATTTTACACCACCACCGGCCCGTTGGTAGTCCACATCATTCTCTTGGAGTTATAGGATAAGTGAAATGGTAACTATAGGTCATAGAGTACATTGACCCATAGGTTTCATAAATGGTTTATGGTATTATTTTCATATTTTATACTTTTTTTAGGATTTTTGTTAGATTGTGGTCGTATTTATTCTTCCCTTTTTGTTTCATTATTAATGTTTGACTAGGGTGTTTTGACACCTTATGTAGATGATGTTTGGTGTAGATTTGAATGAATGAGAAATATAGATCCTTCCCCGAGAAAGATGTATTTTTGTAATGAAACTAAAATAATGTGGTCAAGTCAGTTCCACCCAAATAGGAATGTGTCGAGGTGTGGTGGATGGGCCACTCTATAATTCGGATTTTGGGTGAGGATTTTGTGTCAGGATGACTGTGCATATGTCATGGTAAGACCAAGGGTGTGTGTAAGAGAATCTCCATTTAGTTTTTTCTACTATCATGTTTTCGGTGTCAGATTGTTACATGAGTCTCATGAGGAGATCATGGTGCAGTTTGAGTGGAAATAAAATCACATGAATGAGGGACAATTTTCCCAACAAGATACTTTCATTAGATTCAATATCAAACCACGAATCTGAGTTAACACATCCCAAATATGAAAGTATCATGTATCAGCGGATGAGTTACCCAGAATTGTGTGATTGGAGTGGGTTTGTTAGTATCTGCATCAATTTAGTGAGGTGGCATATAGTATGTCCCAATGACTATAGGAGCTGATTTTTTTGGTGTTTCCCACATATCGCCATTGCAGATCCATTCGACTAGTTGGACAAAGACTAACAAGGATGTGCTAGATGTGGGTATGGTATCCCTTGTGGTTCCCCTTAGTATACGCCGATCAGTATCATTGAAACGGTTGGAGGCATATCTTTTGGTTTTAGTGAACTCACTAGAGGGGGAGACCCAGTTAAGAGTTCAGTATCTATCCATTTTGAGTAGGTTTTTGGTTAGGGGGAGGATATTCCTTAATGTGGGGTGGTTGTAGCAACTTGGGTTTTGAACTCTATCACATTAGAAGATTTCAACATATAATTTCACATCATAGCGATGATGCGTCATGAGATTCCATGGCTAGGTGACCCCATAATAAATTTTACAAAAATATCAGATAATTTTATACTATGCACTTGGAGGAAATATTTTATATCATAAAAAATTCCTCAGAAAATAAATCTGAAGACACAGTTTCATTCGTAGAATGATTTCACCCATGGTGGGCTATATCATTTACGGGCTCATTCTTTCAATGGAAAATGTTATTGAGTTAATTTTTGTAAATAAATTAAATAAATTTATTTTTAATTTATGATCAAATAACTCATGAATGTTGTCCCAAATAGATTTTCGGAGCCTTATATTGTGTACATAATGTCGGGGATAGTCATGGTGAGATATAATGATGCCAGAACTAGGTGTTTTGGATGGAGTAATGTTGATGGGGAGTTAAATGAAAGAAATGATTTATTTTTTCTAAAACAATTAAATCCTTTATCCTCCCACATTAATTACAATTAATGTAGGAAGAATACCTCCACTATCATTCTTAATTGATGAACAAATGAATTCCAAATAGAGTGACTGAGCTATCATCAGACTATGATCTTGATGGTGGTCGCTCCCAAATCAGGATATGACAGTTTCAGAGCACAGATCTGAGCCCGAAAATTCAGTGTATCTCCCCTTGGTAAAAGGATTTGAGTTATAATCTCGATATCCTTGTTTATGCATGATTTTATTCAATTATTCATTATAAATATGTATATAGGGTCTTAAGGTTTATGAATTATGACTTAGACTCTTTTGATCCTCCATTGGAGTGTTCTCATCCATCCATGGAAGGGGGCAGTGTGTGAGTCTGGTGAGGGCAGAAAGAGTTTCCATTACATCTCTATATAGGTAGAGACATGACTCCCCATGACATGGGTGTGGGATCATTAACATTGGTTAGTGTTTCTGCAGTGTTTTTACTTCATAGATAGAACAAGTTGTGGGGTCCCCATTATGTTCATGTAAATTGATTTTTCCCTTGTTGTGATAAAGACTAGGATCTCTAATCTCATTAGATGGTAATGTCCATACTCCACAGTCATACTAGGGTGATGGTCCACTATCCTTAGTATGGTGCTCCACTATTGTGGTTGTAAGATCATGTTACATATTGGGGTGCTTCCCTATCATGGGAAAGGGCCAATGTATTATACAGAGTGATGCTCATATACCTTGTATGGGCGAGGGATCACATATCTCAGGGTGGTATTACCTAGTCACACGAGGGTGAGGTTTCACACCTGCTGTGTTGTGACCCCACCCCCCATATTCATGCTATAATGAGGAGTGGGACCCTTCCATTATTATGTGTGAATTCTTCAATATGATTTATTGCTCCCTCTATCGACATATCCACAACCCACATCCCTTTAAATAGTATCCATAATGGATATTTGGGTTTGTCTATGAACTAGAAATCCCATGAATATGGGGATGTGGAAATGTGGGGAAACCTACAAATTTTTTCGGTCCAGGAACTGGGTATAGGTCACCATTGTCGTGATCTCTTGTGTTGGGCACTAGAGATGGGTTTACTGTGTTGTTACAAGTAGTTCCTCGAGTAGGAACCTGTCTCTGGTGATGAAGTCAGAACCTCGTGAGGTATGATGCCAGAGACGATTCTATCTGGTTTTGATTATGGGGTTTTCATTAGGTGTTTTCACATATTCGTTGACACATACAATTGTTCTATTTGACTAGTCGTGATTAGCTAAGGATGGTCTCAAGATGGAGTTTCTCTAATATGGGATTCCTATGGATGGGATGTGATGTATGATTCCTTTGATTTTCTCATTTATTTTGAGGGTCTAGGGATTCCTACTGAGTATCATTATACTCAACAATTCATGAGCATTTCTCACACTTGTATTGTATCTTTAGAAGACCAAAGGCCAGTTGACGAAGTCCCTGATGTACCTGGAGTAGGGGGAGAATATAGAGCGAGACTGACATGGGTTTTGACTAGAATTTGGTAGCGGATGATTTGGGTGGGTCCATTTGGCGTGATCCCCTTCTTCATAGCAGTTCATACTCTTTTAATGTTTTCTTTGTTGGGCCCTTTACATTTCATTTTATTTCTACTATTGTATTCTGGTTGTGGGATAAATGTATTCACACATTCCCGATATGTTTTTATATATTTATATACGTTTTTATGGAGGTGTATGTTGGTGCATATGTACATGTATGATATTATAAGACATCAAAGGTTTGAGGTATCCTACTCTGCACAATATTCCATCCCCCACCCTATTGAAGTTAGGCTTCGGGAGTCACGGCTCAAGCCTTGTTGGGTCGTGTCTTGTTAGAAATCCTCGCCATTTTTTGTCCTGATCACCTTTAACTTCTTCTCTCGTTTCAATAAATGTTGGCGAAATTATAATTTCGGAAGAATTAACATATCATGGGATCCATTAGACATCATCCCATAATTATTTATCTGCCATTAACACAAACTGGATGGAATAGGATAACAGATATACATGAATCCTCATATTTCTAGATAGAAAATTATTCTCACTATCTTCATCAAATGTATAACATATCCCTTCCATAAATGGTTTACCATATAACCCTTCTAAATTATTAAAATCAAAATGTTTAGTAATAATGTCAAAAAATCATGTTGTCATTGATTCCTCATATATCACAATGTTGATCTTGGTAGTCAATATAAAACATGTGAATATTATCTCTGTAAATTTTCTAGGAACATGTTAATAATGTAAATGTCCATAAATCCTTTTGGAAAACATTAAAGAATCATTATTACATGGATTATTGGATATATTCAACAAATCCAAGAAAATGTAAACTTAAAACATGAAGGCATGAACTACATATCAGAAATGTTTTAATTTGTTCCAAGTTAATTAGCATAGTCCAATTTACTTATTCATATCCCCAATATAATTATCCATGTTACAATATATTAACATAAGTAACATTTTATGGTTTATATTCCATTAAAAATATCATATTTTAGTTCAATAACATTTCATTTCCATCATAAACATTATACATAATCATTCAAACCATTAGTAAAAACATAAACTATAAATTTCTTCTTTATTTCAAAAATTCATGTAAAATAATCCTGGAATCCCCAATACATCAAATCAATTATTAATCAACATAATTGATAAGAAATAATATTTCATTCATATATAAGTATGTAATAACTCTTTCCATACATATTTCATTTGTATTATCACTATAATTAGTAATATAACAGTTACTCTCACCACCTTTCCGATTCTCTTCAAGAGATGTTCAATTTTGAAATTGAGTAGAATAATTATCATTTATTCAAAACTGAAATCATTTAAACATTAAATATTCCTTATGGAGGAAAATATTCTCATCCAATTCATTAACTGAAATATACATTTTCTTTTATAATCACCTTTTTGTGTCCTTATTTTCCACATTTACATTATCTTCTTGGTCCACTACGAAATTCAAAAAGGTTATTTTTTCCACATTATAGACACATTGGAAACCTTTTCGTCTTTCATCCATGATCACCTCTACTATTTTTTTTTCAAACTACATAAAAATTATCATTGGTTAGCAGATGTTTTTATTAAGACTATGATTTTAATCATGTTCCCTGAAAACATTTTAGGCATGATCAAAACATATTTCACACAAGTGATAATCCTACATGGATTATCATTCGAAAATCATCTATCATATTCAATTATACTCTAATACCTTATAGTTCCCAGCACTATATAAAACCATAAGAATAATGTGATCATTATTTATCATATATGAGAACTGCATAGTCCGGAAAATATTTACATATAGAATGCATAATTTAGGATTCCTTCAATAATATATAACACTATATGATCGTCCTAGGTTATTCAAACAAAAAATATTGAAATAATTCTTGTTGGTTCATGAAGAGTTAGTGTATTATAAAAACATATCCCCTATAATTGTCAAATAAGGTGTAAAAAATTGAATATTTTCATGTACAAGATTTCCATGATTAAAGCTGAAAACATATTGTGGGATTTTACACTCCAAGATACATATGTTCCATAGACACATACACTTTTGGTAACCAAACATTGCAGTATTTCTTGGAAATGACTCACTGTTACAATTACAAATAATTTTAGAACATCTTTAATATGTTTCATTATACACTGAATTATCTATAGACATTTAATTAGGGTTATGAAAAATGGTTTGTAATCATAATTTACAATTATTATCTAAAAAATTTCACTAATACCGACTATAGAGTTCCTCAAATTTTATGCATTAACATTGCATCTCCTTTATTGGTATACATAAAACATTAAACTAATAGAAAACAAAAAACATTATTATTCTATAGCATTTGGAAACATGGGAACATAAAAGAAAAACATGATTGATATACATTATGTCCCACTATTTTCATAATTACTAGAACCCTTCAATGAAAATCCATAATTAATACATATCTCTGTATCCTGTGGAATGAAAAATAAAAATGGGTGAGTTCAGATTCTTAGTGAGTGTAAAAAATTGATACATGTAATTGTAGTCATGGAAATTACTGTATGATAATGTGATAATAACCTCGTATGATCATAACATGCATGCCCTAATTTCATAAACATAAATCCTGGCTTTAACCATGGTAGTTAATAAGACAAGAATCACATGGAAATAATGAACATAAGCCCTAAAATCATAAAATTGTACGGATACATGGAATTGAGGAAGACACAAAATTATATAATTATAATTAAATTATATTCATGTCATAAAATCCATGACCATATTAGGGGAGAAATTCATTTTTTATACCAGGTTCCCACCATGTTTCAACCCTGTATGATTGAACCAAGACCACTCCTCTTTCTTGCTCGATGATATTGATCCTTGATTATTTCTCATTAAATCTCTATAATACAAAAAGTTGATAATCTTACATTCCATACATGTATATCTCATGAGATTTAAATATTTACTCTATGACTTGGATGGAGATATAGGTCTCACCCATTTATATTAAAATCACACATACATGTTCCAAAGTATAATTAAATATCCTATCATAACCCATGAAATTTAATGTATATAATAAAAAATAAATCATATCATAATCATTGGAAAATTATACAGGTTTTCCAATCATTTCATCAACATAATATCACATGAAAAGAATAATTTTCCAAAAGTATATAACACAAGAAAGAGAAATGGGTTTCATAACCATCATTCAAAAGTAAAAAAACTATTAAATAAAAAATATTAATGGAACATTTTGATATTTTTATATTAGGATATATGTAACATCAGCAGATGTCATCTTAGATGAAAAATAAATTAGAAATAAATTTTATATATTTATTGATGAAAATATCATTTCCCCATGATATTTTATTCTTTATTAACAAAATTTAAAAACAATATTATTGGAAATAATTTAAAAATATTATTACATTTTAAAAAATATTTCATAGTAGATTCATTGAAGTATTATAATTAAATCTTGAAAAAATTTTGAAAAACGTTTTCCTAAAAACTTATGAGTAAAGATTGAATTTATTTTATTAACAAACATTTTAATGAAATAAAAAAACATAAAAAATAATAAATTTATAATGTTATTAAAATAAATAAATTTAAAAAATATGAAAAATCATAAAATAATTTTGAAATCCATTTTCATTGTAAATAATTTGACATGTTATGAATATATGGTTAAAAATTTCAAAATACGTTTGAAAGAATAATTTTTGTTTAAAAAAATCATTTGCATATAACTCATATAATAGATAAAGGATGTATTTCTAAAAATAAAACCATTTTGATAAACATTTTTCATTGGAAATAACATCCATGTAATAAATATATAGAATTTTAAGAAGACTTATTCTTTAAAAAAAGAATGAAATTTTTATCTTGCAATTCAATCGTCAAAGGACATGTCAGTCTCAATGTTGGGTATATCGATACATTCTATATGATGACAAAAGAAAATCTCCAAAAAAATAATTGTAAAACTTTAGAAAATTTTCATTGTTATACCAGTTAGATGAATATTCCATTGAAAAAACAGGTTAAATAAAAAATTTGAAAACAATTCATTTAAATACTATAGAATAGTATACGATTATTCTTGTAAATCCTTTCATGAAAAAATTTATTCTGAGGAAACAAAAATATTCATCCAAATATTTTTTAATTTTATGTCTACTTACAAACACATTCCTATCAATATTATTTACCAAATTGTAAAAAATGAAAATAATACATGAATATATTATTAATAAAAATTGGATATCAAAATTTACGAATAATATTTATATATGGATCCTAAGATTTCATAGAAGGATGCATTAACACAAACTGTCTCAAAATGCAATGAGGTTGTTTCAATAGAATATTTTCAATTGGTAACATTGAACCACACAACCCATGTAATGAAATAAAAATTAAATTAATCTTCAAATATAATGTAAATGGGTTAATTCATTCAATAAAATTTCCTTGGTAGTATACACACCTTATGGATAAATATTGCAGCATAAATGGCCTTGTGTCTCAGAGAAGGAAAATTGTTGAAATATTACGATAATGTTTTTGTATCTTTTGAAACAGAACCCCATGAAAGAAAAATAAAATAATGGATATATAAGTACCCCTAATTTTATTTATAATAATCATCTAAGATATAAATTTTTAGTATGATAACCGCACAAAATGAAGATTTAGTGAATAAATCATGTATCTTATGGAACTAAAAAGTGACAAGAATTATCTATACAATGGGTCTCGACTCTCGTCATACTCATTCAAACCTCATTTATAATAAATTTAATTTTATTATTAATATTTTACATGCCATTATTCTTATTTATAATACTATATGTGGTTTTATTATGTCTTTATATTAACAGATTGTTAATAATTTAATATTAAGGTTACACTTCGGTTAATATTCACATCATTTCTCACATGTGTGTTAATTTGTTATTTCTTTAGCTATTATACATATATCATGATTTCAATAATTTAAAACATGTTATAGATTCCATTTATATATATTATATTTATATTATAATAGTATATCTAATATGGATTTATGAAATGTAATACACCGTTTATAGAGATAGTAGGTTGTACAAAATCATGGATGTTGCATCAGTTTTATTAACGTATTGAATGAATGAATGTAACAAAAATATATTTATATTTATATTGTATTATAATATCATTTATTTAGAATTATTATTTAATATATATAATAATGTATATCTAAACATATCATTAATACATTCCATTTAATGCATGAATGAATCACATCACATTGATGGGTCGGTCGCCCATACATCCTCGATCGAAATTATCATATTTACAATGGCTGAAATGAAAAATTTTATATTATAAATAAAATTTATAGAATCATAAATACATTATAAAGAACATATATATCATATATAAATATATTTTCAATCATAATTTCCATCATGAGACACATTAAAGGAAAAACAGACAATCATCTTTTCATGGGGGGGTAGTTTTCCATAGACATAAATTGTATGTTCAGTACCCCTTACATGGAAGTTTGAATAACTGTTGGTAGGGAACCATTCATTACAATATACTAGTATATTTATGATATTTGGATATTATAAAAGAGTGGAACAAATCTATTTTAGGTAGTGGTGAATAGTAATAAAATAATGATGATTGATATAGGGAATTACCTCCTAATTTGGTAACTCCTTTTACTGTTCATGAATGGGATTCTGTGGATGTATTTATTCTGAAATTTAATAATGATGTAGTATTTTAGATTTTTTTGTAATCATATGGGAATGATAATGGATAAAACTATGTTGTTTTTGAGGTGTGAGTATGTGGGATAGTACATTTCATTATAATGTTGAAGTGGTTTGGGACTCATGTAAATACCAGAAGGTCATCATTAATTAGAGGTATAACATACCTAATGTGACTTAAAATGAATACAAATGCACTAAAAAGGAAAAATATTGTAAAATCCCACACAAACCAACGAAATTTTCATTTTTAAAATTTGGTTCCTTAACATCTATGATACACAGATTTTACCATTTTTTATTATTATTGAAAATGGTTTTCTATCCAATGTAGATAAATCATTAATATTAGATTATATTGGGATTTTCTTAAACATATATAAAAAATATTTATTAATATGATAATTATTTTATAATATATTTTTATCATGGGTTTTGGAATTTAATTTGGAAACAACCAGATAGGACGTTTAAAAACACTACTTAAACTCGGACCATGATATTAATGATTTTTCTTAATATTTTTAAGTATATTAATTAAAAAGGATAATTTATTTCATTAGTAGATCATGCTTAATATTTTTTGAAATTTATAAATCAGTAGAAGAATATATGTTTATTAATTTTATATCATCTAATAAAATATCTATTACTGTAAAATAACATTAATATTTATTTTCATATTTTTTGAATAATTTTAAATTTTGAAAATTCAAAAAAAATACTTTCATTATTTTTTAAGCAGTTTAAAAATAAATGTTAAGAAAAAACCATTTATTATCAAAAATTAATTCAATTTAATTCAATTCTAATAATAATAGGAGTTTTTACATATCACATTTTTTTAATGATAATGGTTAGGAAAATATTGTTTTAATCTTTTTTCATGCATAAATATTTATAGAGGATAGGTCCATTTAATAATATTATCATAGAATATAAAATTCAATCCATGATGTTATATATTATAAATATTTGTACAAAATATATCTTGTACAAGTTTATAGATCATTATGGACTTTATTATTATGTTTTTGTTTCTTATTAAGATTAATGATTCCTTATTCCGGGTAATTCATCTTAATCATTTTCTTTATTTGTTTTGGTAAAAAATTAATTTAGTCATATCAGACCATATATATTATACTTATTATAACCATTTATATATATTTTTCAAAATTCAAACCATAGAGAATGTAAAATTATGTTTAACGCCAATCTTGTATATGTGGTGGGAAAGTGGGTTTTTAGAGTAAAAACATTCAAATGTTCACCACGTGTTTATAAATAATTTCAATATAAAATTTATTCCATTAAAAATCAATGTATTAACATATTTATTATTGTTATATTATGGATTTAGAGACTAATTAAAAATATAATTATTAATTACATAAGTGAAGAGGATATTTTTAAACAATATACATTATTTTCTAATATTCGTAAAAATTAGAGATTCTCAAAAAAATCTCAATAATTAACCCTAAGTTAATAATGAAATTTTGAATTAAAAAAATGTATATTTTTAAAAATAATATTAAAAAATGTGTAAAAATTTTCTATTTTAAATTTGATCTCCATTAAATGGTTACAAAAATCAGTCTTAGATGTTATGTAAGAAAACTAAGTGTTGTGTGTTCCACAATATATTATAGGGGTTGCATGTCGTGAAAGATCAACATGGTTATGAATATAGAACAAGAAAAACATTTTTATATTTTGTACATATAATTTACATAATATTTAATTTGATATAATGAAATTCAATATATCACATTGATTAGTTCAATATTGAAAATATTCACAAAATCTTGGGGTGTTTCACGGATGAAACATGAAGGATATGAATTTATTTAAAAATATATATGGAATGGTCTGTATTCGTATGAAAAATAAATATGTGGTGCTATATTGTAGTCCTACAGTTTCCCCATATAGAATGGTATCCGAATCCACAAGACATGTGTCACATTCCAAGAGACCAGTGGGCAGAAGCTCAGAATATTATTGTGGGTTACATTGGCATGATCAAAGCATGGTACACAAACGTGTCTGGAGTATACGAGCATGAACTAGTAATTTTACTTGACATGGTACACAAGTACAACAAGATAAAATTATCATACCCCAAAGTACATGGGTAGATACTAATGTACACTAATGCTTGAAGGAATCACATTCCATGTTCCATCCCGACCTTCAAATTTAATGTATCCCAAAATTACATTCCATGAAAATGATAGAAGATATTCCATAGGAGGTAACAATACATGGAAATAACTGGGGAAGAGAAGACAATCTTTGTACTTTTTAATGGGAAGGTTTAGGCCCTCTGACGCTTTAGTGTGAATCTATTCCATGTTGTGTGTCCTCTTAGTTCACCCCATGAGGTTATAATGAATAATTATTTTTGGGAATAAGTTGTGTTTCTCTTTGGGTTAATTGAAAATTACATAGTTGTTGAAATTGTTATAATGACCCAAGATGTGATCCTTAATCTTTTTTTATTCTTTAATATGTAGGATTCAAGGAATCATCATGAAAAAAATTCAAATGCTTATGATCACATACATAGTGGGTTATTTTGGGTAGGTTCTCGTAGGCCCCAAAGGCCATGGGTGAGATAACTGATCTATGTGTCAAGATATACAGGGTTACATGGGACACATCATCATGAAAATTCATGATGATAATGATTTATTGAATGGGTTCCATCAGTGATAGCATGGAACCATTAGTGAGTTATATGAGTTGAGTATTTCCTTGATACATAGAGTAGAACACTAGAATAGAAATAATATTGAGTTCTCTATGTTATATGTTCAGTATCAGCTGTATAACTAGGTTTTTATTATTGATATTTCTCATATTAATATTGACATATCCTCTTGAATATGATATCTATACTCTCATGATTCTGCATGTTTGATGAATTTATGGTTTTGTACTAGGTATCGTTATAATCACCTGTGTATGGGATCCCCAAGAAAAAGGTGTCCCTTATAATGATGAAACAAAATTCAATGGAATCATTGGTTTACCAGGACCAAATATAGAATAATTGAGTTATAGAGACCATGATTCTTATCATGTGTTACTTTTGACAAAATCACCTCCCTATTGATGGTCATACAATTTTGAGATTTTCAGTTTGCTTGATTTTGACCGTGGGTAAATTCCTTTATTTTTATCAAAAAAATGTTTGGTATAGATATTATATGTACATTACTTTATTTGTTTGGTATTAACATTTAGTATTTTATTTCTATAAGTCAATGATTGTATGTGTACATCTAATTAGGAAAATGACTCCATTTGTGATATATTTTGACACGATGCATTTCACCAAGCTATGTCCAATTTGATTTTGAGTATGGGGTTTCACACTCCACTTACTAATTGACAGGCAGAATATAGAAGCTTTTTTCAATACAATCAATCATTGAATCATTTCTTAAAAATTTAATAATTACAAAATTATTTTCTTATTCATTTCGATCAAACCAATCATTTCATTGAATGATGGTCTATTTATTCTTATTAAATATTAATCAATTATCATTTTTCTATGATTTCACATCAAGATGTTGTTTTTTAAATGTTTATAACCATTTGAAATTTTTTTAATGAAATTTAATATTTAATAATGCATTTCATCCATTGTTGATTAAATGTCCATTTTTAATGAGGTGTTTTATATTTCTACATATTAATATTTTAATGATTATTGTGTTCCTTTTATTCCAAAAATGTAGAAGGTTATTTTTTTAGTATGGACTATTTCACAATTTATTTTAATCACTATAAAATACAATAAAATTGAATTTTTGGTAATTTGTAACATACCACTGATTATATTGATGTGTGAAATTGTTATTAATTCAGATACACGGACAATGGAATAGTTTCATGGGCCTCATGAACTATTTTTTTGAGTTTCTAGACCTTTTATTTGTCGTATACATCGATGAAATCCTAATCTTCAAAAACTCATAGGAGGAGCATACCGAGCATCTCAAATCTATACTGGTGTATCTTAAATTCCACATAAAATATGGTAATTTTATCATGTGTATGTTCTGGAAATGAGATGTACATTACCATGGACATGTTGTGGATTATAATGGTGCATCATTAGACTCGTTGATGGTTGAGGCAATTGTTTCATGGGAAGCACCCAAGAATGTTAATTGGGTTCATAGTTTTCTCAGTCTGAAAAGTTACTACCAGCGTATTGTACAATTTTTTTATCAATTCTATTCTTTATTTATGTCTTAGTCAGGTAGATTCTAGGATATTTAATGGAGTGAGTAGTTCCAGGTAGTGTTCTATAATCTAGAAGTGAATTTGGTTAGTGTTCCAGTGCTCTGGTTTCATGAGGATGTGGTGATGTTTGAGGTGTTTTGTGATTGTTCCATCAATGGTTTAAAATGTGTGTTAATGAAATAGTGGTGGGTGATCTATTATGTATCATGATAGTTTATTCCCCACAAAATAATCATTTCAACCCATGATATGGATCTCACGGAGGTTGAGTTTGCACATAATTATCTTCGACATAATCTCATTGGTGAGAAAATTGTTATCAATACATATCCCAAGAACTAGAGGTATATCTTTTCCTAGTGCGATCTTATCATGCGATATTAGAGATGTATTGAGTTATTTTGGGACTATGACATAGAGAGCTCTTATACAGCTAGAAATGGGAATGGAATAGTTGATGCATTGAGAAGGAAGTCAACGAAGGAGTATGTTCAGGAATATACAGATACATGGAAGGCAATGATGGAGTTTAATGCATTTCACATAGTTTTGGTCATGGATGGAGGAAGATTAATTTTATTTTAGATGATGGTGTAGTCTAGTCTGATGTAGTAGGTGTAGAAGTCTCAGTGGGGAGAGATAGAGGAAGATGTGATGCATGCTCATGTTGACCACAGTGATACTCTAGAGGGATTGATGGAGGATTGATATAACGAAATGCTATTCTATGGAAGGATTTTTGTTCTAGTGGAGATGCATGAGGGAGTCCTCCATGAGATTCATAACTCACCATTATTAGTGAAACATGGAATTTATAAAATATATAGTATCTTCAGTGAGTAGTTTTGGTGACCTGAGTTGAAGTGGAAATTGTAGGGTTGGTGGAATAGTTCATTGTGTTCCTGTAGGTGATAGAATTAACCATGTACATGGTTTTATTTTATTCATGTAGATATCAATGAGTGAAATTAGGGTTACATAATGATTGATTTTTTCACATGATTACTAAGGGACAACCGATGTTGTGATTCCATCTGGGTAATAATGGATCAGCAAACGAAATCATCTCACTTCTAAGCAATTAATGAGCCAATCTTAGTGGTTACCTTGTCCATAATTTATGTAGATGAGGTTATGTGGATGCATGGAGTACCAAATTCCATTTTATTGTTTGAGGATACACATTTTACCCCATGATTCTAGACGGTATTTTGGAAAACATTTTCCGCTCAGTTATCCTACAACACTTCTTTCCACTACCAGACAAATGGGAAGACAGAGCAGACCATCCATTAATAGTATGACATCTGGTTTTCATGCATTTAGGACGTTGGTTCATCTTTAGTGTGACACTTTTCCTTAGCAGTGTTCACTTACAATAATATCAATCAACAACTTTTTGGTATTGATCCATTTGACATCTTATATTTAAGACTTTGTAATACACCATAGTGCTGAATAGAGGATAGAGGGATAGCTTCTTTTGGTAATAAGGTTGTGTATAGAATGAAAAAAAAGAATTTTATTATTTTTGATAGGATAAATGACGTAAAAGACAATCAGAAGTCATATGTCTATTGAAGGAGTAGGACCATCAATTTTTTGGTTGGGGACAATGTCTTCTCTCTTGTTTCCCCTCAATGCCGGATGTAGTGGATCGGTAGAAGGAGATAGATTTCACCCAGTTTCATCAGACCCTTTGATGTTATGGGGAATATTAGTGAGGTGAAAATCTATTTGGTGCTTCAACTGTAGTTGGAGAGTGTCCACAATGTCTTTCACATCTCTCGTTTTTTCAGTAACATCATATTGACTCACATGTCATTGTATTTGTAGACTTTGATGTTAAAGGTAAGTTCGAATACATGTTGTGTCTAGTAGAGATCCATGATCTTCGGGAGAAGTTGATTCACGTAAGGACCATTCCTTTGGTTAGTTTTTTAGGCATGGTGGCCCGATGAAGAATAATTTAGAGTGAGAAGCATGAATTTGTTCACAGTATCAAGAGTTGTTTTGAGTTTTTCCTGGTTCTATTCTGTTTGGAAATTTAATGTTTTGAACTTGTTTTATATGACTATATTTTCTCATTAGTTTTTGATTTGTGTGGTGGAATGTGTGGTCAAGTATATACATGCATAAAAGAGAGGACTTGATTCTTAATTGAGACACATTAATTGAGATATGATTAAACCCATGCAGGAGAGACAGTGGAGCCAAGAGAGAGGAGTGTCTTGACATGGGGGATAAAATACCATGATTCATATGTCTAGATATTATAGTGTTTTCTGTATATTTGGAATGTCTTGTGGTCTATTGGGGTAGTAGATGTCGAAGGAGGTGTTCTTAGATGCTGATAATTCACTCCCACATTTTAAAAACACATGGTTTATTATCATTGGGAATTGGGGCATCTAAAACATTGTGATCTATCATGTATAATAAGACTATTAATATTTATCGTATGTGGTGGTATTTTGTACCCCTCTTTCTTTTGGGTGGATTTAGATTTTGGATGTTGATAATAGATTGAGAGGTATCTGTTGTAATTGGACGAACCTCTCTGGTCTACTACTTTAAGAAAATCTACTAATTTTTTTGTTTAGGGAGTCAAGTGAGACTCATTTCAGAAGTATGTAAAACATATACTTTTCAAAATAATGGGTTTGGACTGGTGAGTCATGAATTGTAAGGGGTGACGTTAGGCCCACACAATGCCTCATAAAGATGAGATCATAATGGTGAGTTACAATGGTGACTCACATAGGTGAGCAACAATAGTAGGGCACCTGCGGTGAGTCATTGAATGGTGAAAATACCAATGGTGACTCGTCCAATAGTTACTCTTCCAATGTTGAGTCATCTGATAGTGACTAATCCACCAATATATCTTCTTAGTGAGTCATCCACCCGATTCATGCATCAACGACTCTTCTAACAATAACTTGTGATGGTGTGTCATGCAGTGGTTGCTCATCCAATGATGAACCACCCAACATTGACTCATCCACCAATAGATCTTCCACTGGTGAATCACTATCATGAATTAATATGGTGACTCACACAGTGATGAATAATTTCGACAATTTTTCAAATTATATTTTTATTACCGGTTTTACCAGTTTCTTCCCTTTACCATTTTATTTGCCGAAAAAATGTGTCTAAAACCATATTTTAGTGATTTTGAAGGTGTTTCAAATAGTACAAAATATATATTCCAATTAAAAATACTCTAGAGGCTTAAATATAGTAAAAAACGTTTTTGTTTTCATAATTCACCTTTAATTTATTTTTAAAGCATTACTTCCTTTGATATGTGTTATTAATTGTCTATAGCTATGATCATCTCACCCGTATATGGATCCCATTACTCATAATACAGTGAATCACTGAACATTTATACCTTGAGGATCCATGTGTCTTTATTGAACCATTTTAACATAATTCCTTAGATCCACGTGGACCCCCTTTTTCCATAAGAGGGGATTACATTCTTCTGTTCTTCCAAGGACTAGATCCCTCCATCGCACTTTTTTGTGTATCATGTGAGGTGGGTGTACAAATGTTTACCATTTCAATTATATTTAATAAAATTTTAATAAAAATAAATGAAATTGATTTTAATCAATAAATAATGGTTTGAGATTATGATTATGTTTATCGTGCTATTTTATAAGTTTTTATGATCCATGATGTGTTTTCTGGGAAAATCACCCACAAAAAATCATGGACATTGGTGGCCTTTGTGTGAAAACAAATGATGTATAGTGATGTATTTATGTTGATCATGTATTTAACAACTGTATATATGCAATTTATTGAACACATATACCTGGTCAAATAAATGAATTTATAAAGATCAATCATGCTCTGTCATAACCCCTAAATAATCATAGTGGGATTTAAGAATGTTTGTTTGCTAAATCAAAACACAACATGTATCATTTAGTATGGTTGTATTCTATCTATGTTTTTCTTATATAATTCCTTATGCGGTTTTATGGTGTTGGGGTTGAGAGAACTACTAAAATGATGAGTGGTATAGGTGGTGTAATGGAATCTCATGTTGATAGATTGTCTAATTGTGGAATGTACGGGAATTGTTGGAACCACAAGGCTATAAGTTATGGTTTTTCAATTTTTGTATTGTTTTGTGTTATGGCTTTGGTGTTGTTATCTAAGAGGGTTGTCAGGTTTGGTTGTGATGAGATTTTTTTTCTGAGATTGGATATCAATTTGGGGTTTTCATTATTTTGATGATGGATTGGATAGAAAGAGTATGATGAATTATGATGGTAGTGGGTTTATTTACTATTGTTATTTTTTCTATGTTTTTTATTTTGGATATCTTGTTGTGTGTTAGGATATGTAGTTTTCCTTGTAAGAATGTAATGAAAAAATTTAATTCATAAGAATCATTTATTAATGTATAAATTAGTTGGATGTTGTTACGAATTGAATTATGGCATGTTATGTAGTCGAACCATTGGGGATAACAAAAATTGATTTTTCTATGAGTTGGTTATTCTTTCAAAATGTTGGTATTTAGAACATGGTATTATATATATACAATAATTAATTTGGATTTCTATATGTACACACCCATGTTGAGGACTTTGTGATGAAATCATCCATACTAACATGGGAGGGTATCTTTTCCTGGCATCATAGTGAGAAGACGGATGGCGGGTTATTAGACATTTCATACTCCCTCTTCAAGGAATTTGTTTCCCAAGAATCACCGTTAATGTATTTGTGCAGCTGGGAGGGCCATGATTCTATACATGAGATGTGATTCCCTGGATGGCTTTTGGATGAGAGAAGGAATGGTTGTGGATAGGTGCCTGCGAGAGGGATATGTTATGGTTGTGGACCAGGTTTCTACATGCGAGATATGGTACATATGTGTCCCATGTATCTACAGGCGGGATGTGGTGATCTTAATTTTCCCATGTTGTGAGACCATCTCTGTGACCCAAGGGTCTAGGGTAAGAATTATCCATCGGGCATATGGAATTGTGTTGTAATGCCTCAAAATATTCGATTTGGTAATGGGAAGATAAATAATGGGATGCAGTGCAGGTACCCAAACACCGAGGCACTTATTATATTACATTAGTTGACTTGTGTTATATGGTTCGCCTAACATAGGGAGTTTGGGATGGATAGTATACCTTGTTAGGTTCTATTGGATTCTACTATTTTCTCATAGGGTAATTAGTATGATTCCTCTTCTTGTACACAAGATACTTTTGGATTTTATTACTAAGTAAACTTTTACACACACCATATGTGTATAAAATGTATTTTTTATTTCTAGAATGAATATGAGGATTGTTTTTGGAAATTACTAACTTAGACATTTTTGTTGCTATCTTGTATCTTATTATCCTTATTTTTGGTATTAACATTGGTGAGGTCAGTTTTGAATCAGTTATAATTTAATTATTTGTGTAGAATTGATTTTATTTTTCATTTAATCATGTCTGGGAGTTATATTATCATTGTTACATCATATATTGTTTTCTTTTTATTTCATTAAAATGGTAATGCATTTGATATTGTGTGATCATTGTACCGATGGTGGTAGTCACCACCCTTGGTCCAACAAGAGGTGGGACTTGGTGGCCATTATTCCTCATTCTTCATTACCCGTTAAGGAGGGGAATAATTGAATAGAGGGGATCATTACTAAATCAATAATCAATGACATACTCAAAACAATTATTAATTAATATTATTCAATAATTAATTAATAATTTAATAAAAAAATATTATTTGGTGATAGTTGAGTTGTATCTGCTGGTTTTATCCTGCTATTTCAAAGAGAACTATTCTAGGCTATAGTATTGGAACACATGATTATTTTTCTTATTAGGTCACAATTCAATTCGAATGCCTATGTTTAGCTATAAAAAAGGGGTGCATCCAACAATGAAGTGTGGAAATTTGGATTATTTCCTAAACACCATTTATTAATAGTAATTATGAAAAATAATAAAAAATAGTATAAAAAGTATAACTAAAAATTCTAAATTACATATTCAACTGTATTTTAGAATCCATTACAAATATTTTTTAGATAATTCAATTTAAATACTAGAATAAATTCAATAAAATGTGAAAAATATAACACGTTATCTTTTTTGTTAATATTTTAATATCAATTAGAAATTAATATATAAAATACCATAGATAGAATCATAGAGAAAAAAATAATGTAAATAATCTCAAGCATACCTAATGTACATTCAGTTTATTTAATAATATTAAAATATTAAAATTTGTAAATTAATTTCAAAAATTAAATAGCAATGATATAAAATTTCTCTAAAAATTTATTATTTAACATTCTAAAAAATTGATAACATAAATGTTGTTACGAAGCTCAGTTATAAATAGAAAATAATAATATCATTGTATTGTTCCTTAAATAATATTGTTTTATTATAACATTTCAATTGATACACATTATATATAATATTGAAATGTATATTTTTCAATTATAACAATCATGTTTTAAAATCCTAACATCCTTACTGTAAAATTACTATATATTATTTCAACTACCATGAATAAAAATTCACTTTTATAATTTTATATTCCACTAAATTACAATTATGAAATTCAAAAAATAAAATCATTGATTATTTTATAGTATGATAATCAACCTGATAATAATTTTACTTTCACTTTAATGAGGATTTTAAAGGAACCCCTATTGAGGATAAACTACTAAATATATTTATATTATGACTCAGTTGAAAACATTTCCACCTCATTAACCCAAAAATTATTGGATTTATTATAATGAAAATTTAATTCAACATAAACAACAGTTTACACAAAATTTCTTCCAAAGATACCCCTTCTGTTCTTTTAATGAATGATGTCTGACTGTAACACCCAAATCCCACCTCTAATAGGATTCATATTGTTTAAAGCAATGAGGTTGTACCATAATCAGTAATGGAAGGAATTATTCTATAATAATTAGGAAATGTTTGATATAATATAGACACACAACAAATACTACTGAACATAAAATTAATGAATGATCCCAAATAAATGCATTTAATGTCATGAAAATGGATACATTTGAAAAGGATCTAGAAATAATAAAAACAAATTCCAGAAAAGTGACCTCGAATACCAAATAGCTCCTTAAAAATCCTATAAGAGTTAATGTCAAACCCAATCCACATCATTATTCTGAAGACATGAAAAACTAGTGAATATATTAATAGGATTAATATAAGATGAAAACACAGTAAATTATTCCCTAATGACAATCATTAAAAAATGAAAGAATCATATTGAATCCCAATGGGTAAAAAACCATTTAACTCATCAACTAAATTGGTTTAATATTCATTTACATTAATAAATAAGGATCATCCATTGAGTGTGACATATATGTAATATAATAATATCCTACATTATATAGAATTAATGTAATCCACTATAGCTTCCCCCTGGAATTCCACTCTCCCACAATGTCTCAATCCTCGAACCATGTTTTTCCAAATTACACCATCCCAATAAAACATGTGAAAACATAATATATCATGCAATATATGCATAACATGATAACTTCATCACATACTAGGATCCCGATTAATTACGTCATCTCATCGTCTCCTCCACATCACAAGATGATAACTGACTAGTTTCTAAGATCCACCCCACCAGGTATGTAGTCTAGTATACCTCATGTCATCATAACCCAATCATATCATACCAATAATAACAATTAGAAGACTATATCCATTGATTAATGTGTGTAATGTAACCTCAATACCATAAAACCTTCTACAGACATATATGGGGAAAGGGAACCATTTTGAGTACCTGAAAAAACACTACTACCATAATTGACTGGGACTAGAGGTGGTAGTCATTCATCTATTCGTCACTAAAGTTGGATATTTAGGAAATACCACCCCATTTTTCTATAGTTGTTAGTATACACTGGTAGTGTAGAATATTAAATAAAAAACATACCTGAGATAAATATATCTCAAATGCACACTTTGAAAAACTATATATATTTAATAGTACCAATAACTAAGATAAAATAAGAATCCATGATCCAACAGATATGGCCTTGTAATAAAATAATAATACAAGAATAAGGATTCATTCAATTAAATAAATAAATTACAATTGATTTATAATTTACATTATCATATATATATTAAAATTATAATATTCCATGATATTTTACATGAAAACTATTTTTTTATTACTTTTATTTTATAGTATGATATAATTCCAATGAATCATCAATAAGCAACTTTATTGTTGTATTATATTATTAATCATTTAATAAACTTATTGTTACTCTAGGAATGATCATAAGATATGACATAATTCATGCACTTAAAGTGAATAATATAAAACATATTACGAAAGATGGATACTGAATTTATGAATAATATTAACAATACATGCTATTATACATGACGATTCGTTATCCTTATAGCATCAAAAATTTCAACAAAACAATATGAAACCCGATATTTAATCTATTTTAGCAGTCTTAATGCCACCCCAACACCACTACACATAATATCACATTTGTAATCCCCTACCAATATTATCCTTATAAGGGGTACTTTTTGACACCATCACAGACCTGAGAAGCCCAACCCATTATCATCATCAAAACAAGAACCCAAAGCCACAATCACATCATTGGTCATCCCCACCCATTATTCCAACCAAACAAGTTTATATTTCTGTCACATCATTGTTCGAAATTCAAATAGCCTATATAAACAATAAATGTACAATTAACATATAATTGTATTGGTAATTACATACAATATATTCCAGGTATTCTATCCATTATCGAACAATTCTTGTCTCACTCGACCCAAAACCAATGAATTACGCAATCTTGAAATTTACATTATAGACTTCAATTAAATGATTTTGAAAAATACATCCCATTATTATTATTCATAAAAATTAAAAACTCTATATATTATTTATTTCATCAATAATGTTTCCATATATTATTTTCATATACATATATAATAAATATTAATGTTATTACAATGAAACTCATTTACTATAATTGAACAATTACATTATTTAGGATTTTATTTAATATCTTAGAATATCAACCATGTTTAAATACTAAAACATTATAAGGAACACTATAAAATAAATCATAGTGGAGAGTAAATAAATATCGTTCAATCTTGTGACTAAGCATACAAAAACATTTATTAATAAATATCAACGTATTCACATGTGGCAATACATATGGTACCAATAATTAAAATAAATTATAATACAAGTCAATTCCTGTAAAAAAGTCTCATAATTATACACATGAAATAATATTTATTAACAAATAGACATCATAAAGGATTATTTTTTAATAAAACTATGTAAACCAAATTAAAATTAAAATTCTTCTATTAAAATATTGAATATAGTAAAAATAGTAGTTTTTCGACCTGAAATTAGTTTTTTCCCTTAAATTCTCTAATATAATGAATTATAACTAAAATATTTCTCGTCGTTATTATTATTGAATTTCAGTAGTACATCTTGTGGTTATTTAATTTTCTCGCAGGAATATTTATACAGTATTATAATTTAATCTATGACATAATATTATATATTTACTATATTCTGACAAATCTATAGATTATAAATAACTAATTTCAAATGCATAATATAATTTTTTAATTCCATTTTTTCAATAATTATCCACAATATTCAATGTATTTATTTAACAATAAATATAATTATTTCTAATTTAAATTATACAAATTATTTTTACAATTTTTATTAACACATATGATGAAAATTTTTATTAAATTCTTAATTTATTGATTTTTATTAAATAGAACATCATACCATTAATTTTTTCATACTGTTTATAATTTCCTTATTATCATTCCATATTTTGTCCTGTGAATATTTTACATATTATTATTTGATTATGGTTAATCACATTCTTCTAAATGTATGTATACAAATTTGAATATCTTCAAATTTTCAAAGAATACATTTAGTTGAAGTTATATATCCCATATCACAAATAACAACATCAACAATCCCCACACATTAATGGATGATCACAGATCAACCACCATAGAAAGGAAAACCAGTAAACTAAGGAAGTTTATCCAAATCCCTGAATTCACATTCACATATCAAACCATGATAATAACATTGAAAAAGTTTAAAAAATTATATAAATTCCATAGAAAAGAAGGACTGAATTTTATAAAGAAAATATTGTTGAAATAGGAACCTTGAACTCAAGAAATTTGATTCTCCTCAACCTACTTGGTGAGACCATATAAATTATTACAAGGGGATTCATGAGAAGTATTAAAATAAAATACCTATAAATAATTTTATTTTATTACATACAATTCAATAGGGAAAATAGCTAGGTCCTACGATCTCTAATTTTGTGGAAATATGAGTAAAATTAAAATGATGGGTAATATATCTATTAACTGTGGATGAAACCAAAAAAAAGAAACATTAATACTCTAATACAATCATTTATTTCTTTACACATTCAAAATTTAATAGATCTAAAAGAACATAATATTATTTCAAGTATTTCAAAAATTAATGAATGGTACCACAGTTTTAAAAATACCATTGAAATCAATTATTCTTGTCATGGTGTTTATTAATAATTCCTTCCTAAAAATTAAATCCCCCACAATGTGGTGGACATTAATTATTAATTTCAACCATTAACTGGATTTTATAATGTCGAGAATTTTTTTTTCATGTTATATTTTTTGGAGAGGTTCACTCTCCAGTTGGAGCAACCAACACAACAAACACATAACTGATTTTTGGTAGGAAATTTCCGAATTCTATAAGCAAAACGTAGTGTAAATTTTGTACGTAGACATTTAATAGAGATCACAACTCTTGCGCAGTATGAAATCCACAAAATGGAATCCAACACACAATCATCTAGGGTCTAATGACAATTATAATGGAAAAAAATTTCACAACACCTTAAATAGCCACCAATCAACTAGAACCCATAGAGGAAATGGATGGAATGTAAAGACCCTTATAACGTAAACTATATTTTGATTTTTTAAATATTTCTATATAATTTTATGTTATAAATTTTATTTGTAACATATTTTTTACACAAAATTTTATTAATTTATATAGTAAGAATTTTTCAAAATACAAAAATGTATATTACAAAAAAACCTAGTAACTCACATGATAAGAAGTTTGATAAGGACATTTAGGACATATGGGGAAAAATTGTGAAAAGTAATTGTGTTTCTCATGAAATAAAATAATTTATGATGGATGTTGGATTTCAAAATCAAAACAATTAATCCATGTGAGAAGAGTGATGAAATAGTAAATAATAAAATAAATTATTTCATACATAAAATAAGGATTCGTTGAAAACATATTACAAAATGTATTATCCAATATATCTGATTCACCATATTAAATATATTTCATTGATTCGGACTAAAATCGAAATGTGATGAAATATAATACCAAAAAAATTATATATCAATATTTTAAGAAATTATTTATAATAGACGTCATTTAAATAAATGATAAGAAACTACAAAATATCACATTTTAAAAAATATATTTTCCGTCAAACCATGAATAGTTGGATGGCTCACAAATTAATTCATTTATAAAAATCTTAATGTATGTTTATCATTTATATTGATTCTTCTGAATTGTTATCCAATACTAAATAACCAAATTTAAAATATAGATAATTGTGTGATCGATGTAAGATAATGTTCCATTTCTCCCTATGATATTGTTTAACCCCAACGTAACATATAACTATCATTTGGATGCTTCCTGTAAGAGTAATAATATTATTTGGTGGTTCAATGTTTCTATATTCCTTATACCAATTAATGCATAGCCTAGAATTTTTATGTTTTAGTCAATTTTTATCTATAAATTTAATTTTTAAATTTTATACATAATAATACACCAAAATATTTCCATTGTTTTATCATTGCTATAAATATTCATTTTAATAAGTTCCTGGAGGAGCCAATGATAAACATTTTTAGAATTATGATGAGTACATCACTAAATTAGATGTTTTTAAATGAAGTTTTTTAGATTAGGATGTTCATCATGAACTTATGGGTGTTCATATCATATTGCGAGAAGTGGATATATAACCTAATTAAAATAGAGGGATTTTACAACAAAAAACAGACAATGCCTCACCAGATTACAAAAAATAGCTAAACATGAGGAGTTCACATCATAGGAGTAAAGGAACTATACATTGACTAAATTGAGAAATTTATCTAGAAAAGGCTTGTATCATTAGAAAACAAAATAAATTAGTTGAAAGAAATGTCTTATAAGTTTTTACGCATTAAATATGTTCTTAATACAAAAATAGATCAAAATAATTATCCATTAATTTAGAACACATTGATCATTGGATTAATTTGATACAATTTTTATATAGAAAAAAATTATAATTGGCCATTTTCTAGTGAATTAATGAAAAAAGAGGTTATTTGTAACATTTTGAAAATTTGAAACATTTCATAATACATAAATATATTTTTTCATGTCAAAAATAAAATTATGGTCATTACCAGGTAACTTCATTCTAATAAGAGGTTATTCATTAGATTTTTACCCTTTGACTAACAATGGATTTTCACATATAAATATAATAATGAGACTTTTTTAAACATTCTGACCACACTACACATTGGATAAAAATGTGGTCAAATTATATAAATGAATTACTAATTAAGGATACATTTACTCTGATTTTTCAATAATTCATGGTCATTAATTTAGTTTTAACTATATTTCTCATTTTGTATGACATTTAAATAAAATTGTTTTTCACTTATTTTAAAACCAAATTTCAAATTTGTGTTTTTTATATTCATGAATTGAATACTAGAATAACGCTCATTGTTCAATGATTAATTTTAAATACATTCCTTTTTTTATTTTAATATAACACCAATTTTTTTTCCCTATAATGCATTGGAATATTTCATAAAATATCTATGGAGCTATGAATGAATTATCATGAAAATAACATTCTAGAAGAGGATCTATACTGATATAATAAATATAATTTTTATATTATTTCAGAAAAATATAATTTTTATAAAAATAAGCATTTTATTCCCTAAATATGTTTCAGATTTGAAATTTTAGATCTCCATTGAATCCAAAACAAGTTGGTTTCCATAGGTGTGGTGTGACTTTTTTTTGTTATGGGTGTATAACTTTAGCACTGTTAATAGAGGAATAATAATTTAATATATCCTTTTATTTATTTATTTATTTAAATTATTACTAATCCTAAACTCTCCTCCATATAAAAATTATTGTCTAATTTATTTTTATATAGCCTCATAACCCTAGGTATTAAGTGCAGACAGGTTAGAGGTCCATTTTTAGACAATCAACGAGGGACAATGGATTATAAATATGAGTTCCACTCAGTGGTTATGGATCACAGTAGATATTATATGGGTATCCACCCTTAATCAGTGATCGATCAAAACCTAAGGTAGTGTAGTTTTTGTTTAATTCTTTAATCCATATTTTTTGTAAAAATGATAAACATGAATTTATTCCCCTGTCAATTTTATTTGTGGGTCGATCATTTATTAGGTGTTGGTTTATCATCTTAGAATGTTTTGATTGATGATATTTGATGATTGCTTATCGTTAAACCAATGAATTAAATTTACATTTCATAAGTGTTTATCATAAAAAAATTAAATAAAAAACGGTAAAAAACAAGTAAATATACATGGATTTCCATGAAATATTTTTTCAATGATTGTAAAATAATTATTGAGATGTAGGAATGGGTGACTTATTAAATCTAATGATTGTTAGCTCACAATTTTAGCTTGTTTATTAGGAAATGATGTTTTGAATAAAGTGTCTAATAAAAATGATTCTTAAATTATTTTTTTTCCTTTCCTACAACACTACATCTTTAATTAAAGTGAGGTCTTTTCATACAAGTAAAAAGAATTTGAAATCGATTTATTATATTTTCATAAAAAATTGATGGTATTTTTATTATTTTAACAATTAAATTCTTGTTTTCATTACATTAAAATACATAAAAAATTAATTTGTTGTCTATTTCAACATGTTAAAAATCAATCTATGGTAATTTACAAATATATAAGTACTATATGAGGTATATTGTTATGTTTAATCCATTTGATAAATTTTTTATAAATTTAAAATAATGAAAAATCAAATTTTAGTCATTTCAATCAAAACCGAAACTCATATTAACAATAATTCTATCCATACTATTCAAAAATTAAAAAAATGTATTTTTTATTTATATAATATTGATATGAGATTAATTTCTATAGTATGATCTGTATATACATTTTAAAAAATTCTGTCTAATAAAAATGTATGTTTAGTCATTATGAACACAACAAACTTCATAGTCACATGCTCTCTCAACATACATATCATATATTTTCATTGAAATATGTATACCTTTTAGTGGTTTTCTCCGCCTATAATAATATTCTGAAGTAGAAAGGTGAATTCTGATTATACTAACAAAATGATGTTTCAAATTAATGTTTTGTTGTTTCTTGAATATTATAAATGACTTGACTATAATTTTTCTACATATTTTCATCTATACATGATAATTTATAGATTTTTTACACCACCACATTTTACGAAAACTTTTCAATATAAAAAAATATACAAAAGAGGTTTATTCACATTTAATTTTGACTAATGGAACTAACAAAACACATATTGTAATTATTGTAATTTATAAAAAAATTCTCTTTTAACATCATAACACGCATAATATAAGTGGCTTTAAAATGATTTTAATGGGAACAAGGAGTATGATTTAAATATAGTATGTTAAATAATTGTAGATATGTTAATATAATTTTTAGTATGTTTATATTTGAATAATTATTATCTATTTATAGGAAGATAATTAAGAAAAAAATTCAAATTATTTACCATAAATGTATATATAATAAAAATAAAATAAATCACTACGATGCAGACTCAAAATATAGAATTTTATAGTAATTAACCTATGAATCCAATTCACAAAATTGTTTGTTCATTTTCATGTTATGAATTCGAAGACTCGTTAATTTGTAAAATGTAATTCTTATATCATTCAATATTTATAATATAAAGGAGGATTGTTTTCAATTTACTGGTATTAGTTAATATATATTTAATTACTTATAGAAATTATAAAGTTTAAAATAGTTTATTATCACGACGATCCTCTAAATTTCAAATAAATCAACATATATTATGATGCTACCACATTGCAAGAATTTAACAATCTGTATTAATTTTTTTGGACAGTCCATGGATCATAAAAAAATAAACTAAATTAATTCAATACACTTAATATTTCACAAACATAATTTGAAACAAATATAAAATAATACATATTGTATATATAACAAATATTTTTTTCGAGGATAGGACAACAGTTCAAAACTACCTCTCCAATTATTTTTTCTTATATCATTACCAACAACTACATCCAAATATAAATCTAAATAAAAAATAATTTTACAATTCACATTTAAATAATGATGTATGAACAATTCTAAAGGCATAGGATGCTAAAAAATTAAATCATTTTTTTCTTAGAATCCTATAAATTCCATTAATTAAATAGTTGTAATGGGATAAATATAGGATTACAAGAAACTTTTTCTCTAGGGTGAACTGAATCCATTCATCCTCTTTTTTTACTTGGGGATTGTTTTGGATGGTGTGGTTCAATGAAAACATTCTGGGGTATACTTTTTGTATGAAATAATGGTTTAGTGTATTAGGTTTCCCATTATGGTACCAGATTAAGAAAAATTGGTATGTCATTATAAATAAGTGTTGAGGGATGTGTTCGTAAAAGGCTTTATGTGTTCACCACATGGGATTAGATGTGGGTAGATTTACATTTTGATAATTTTGAGAAGGACTGGAATGATTGTACTATGGAAAGTTCTATATAAAACAGGTTCTTGAAACCTTAATCAATGATTTATCTCTCCACTTAAATCAACAAATAATTTACCAAAAAATACAACAAATATATTACATTCACATTTTGTGATCTGTTGTGATGTGACTCCCTCTTAGAAGATGAAACACTTAACTGGACCAAACAGAATCTCCATATATTGATTAAATGTAATTCCTACAATAGTAGTGATTTTATGATCATTACAACATGGAAACCCCCACTATTTTATAATATTAATATTTTATGAACTATTCCCTCTCACACAAATGACCCTCATGTATGATTGAAGCTAAAAATATAGACATGAAACTCTCTTATCCAGTCTTGCTATATTTTTTGTGGAATACTAACCCACATTCTTATCAATAACTATTCCCATCCCACCCTATTTTCTTGACTGGACACCTACTACACTCACATCGCAATAGTGACCCATTTGTTTTCCAAACTCCAAAATAACATCCCTATATTTTCTAGATAAATTATGAAAATATAGACAACCTCTATGCTACATATATCTATCTCAATTCTAGTTCAAATAATGGATTTATTACCCATAACTATTTGGTTGAACATGGTACCAAAATCCAACATTTAGAGACATTAGATTGGATAATGTTGAAAAATAGTATTTGAAAAAATTGCAAGAAACAGTCATTATAACTAATTTGGGGAAAACCCTCTCTTTCTTGCATGGCTGATAGGAACCAAACAATAGGTGTAATCCACCTCATTAGTAGAAAAAACTGCAGAAATCTAATCCCTATTTATTCACACATAAATCTTCCAACCAAGAAATAAAACATCCATAATATTATTTCACTAATTAATTTAAAAAAATCCATGACCAACACTCGACACCAACTTCTTGAAAACCATTCATTCCCAACAAACATATGGGGTTTATGTTTTTTCTAGAACTACATTGTAATCAACCAGTAGTAATACAAATACTGTAATATAAAAACAATGTATAATATACACATTTCAAAAACATTGGTGACATTCCTTATTCATATATTAAAAACCCCTAGTCAAACCTAGATAGAAGCCCCACACAATGATCAATCAACTATACCACATAATAATTAGTTGACATCTTCTAAAAACTATCACCATGCCGATATTTCTGAGTATCAAAATTTAATAAACCATGTACTCTATCATGAAGTACCCCTTTTTTTAAAACACACACCAGGATGAACATGCATTACCTAGAACCCCATACTACGGATCCTATGAAATAAAAACATGTATTCAAATCATGAACTAGGAACATACATACACATATTCTTGAATGAAAATAGCTACAATATAATCAAAACAATGACACAGTCGATTTAAAACCTACAAAATTAGATATTTTTTTCCATAAATCATCTATGAATCAATAGACCTGCATCATGCACTGGACATCGTATCAGATATTGTTTCAAAATGGGAATAACTAACTATAAATATTTATAGTTTTTTAAAAATGATTAAAAGTATAGAATCCATTTAGATTATATTATGTATATATTTCAAACATAATTTGAAACTAAGAGAATAAAAACCCCATGATTTCCACTGGGAAGATGGTGGTTGATGAAAACAAAAAAATTCAAAAAAACCACTTATTAATTTTCATAATTAATAATCAACCATTATAACCGAATAAAATGAAAAAAAAATTTACATTTTGTTTCACTCAAATTTTCAATACCAGCACTCCTCCTCAATATCCTTTCATCTTTGAGGACTATAGATACATATCCATCATCTATTGAGATAAACGATCACAAAAAAAACCATAATGTTCTTCTCCTTATAAATTTTCTATCTTCCCATGTGGAAAACCATGGAAGGCCTATTAAATACATTTTGAAATAAACATACATCCAACAACTCTTCTCAATGTACAATGATTTCAATTTGATAATAAATACCAATCATTTATTGATAGTATAACTCCTTCCAAACACCATCCAATATAAATAATCATTCCCCACCATACTATATTAACGACAGAACATTTTTACTATTTGTACTACGAGCATCAGATGAGGTTCTTAAAACACACACATTTTCCCTAGGTAAGGGTTCACATGACCTTTCTACAACAACCATATGTGTATAATATTTCATGATATCATATTTTCATCATGGATTATATATATATATATATATCACTAGAAACATTAGTTTACATTAAAAATAGAGTAGTCAAATCTATTCTAATAAAAAATACATTCCACCAATTAGGACACCATAAAATTGATTACAAGATAATAAATAATAAACAAAAAAATTTATTTGGTATTAAAACAATGGAAACAATGTATTAATTGACATAAATATAATATGAATGTTAGGTTTTACCAATAAAAAATAAAAAAACTAGGGATAAATTACTATAAGAAATCATAATATCCCTATAAATTCATAAGGGTCAACTAAAATGAAAAATTCATTGTCCAACCATGCCTATCACAACTAATTTCTACAAGAAAAAAGTAATTGAATGTTGATTTTTTTCATTTATAATAATGTATTTTGTATAATAGAAACTATTTTAGGATCTTTATGTTTGGAATTGTGTTCCAATAAAGAGAATAATTAGAAAATAAATTTACAATTAAAATAATATAAAAATATTTATTTACAAAAAATGGAAACAATATATAACACTGAAAAATGAATATATAGACTAATTATCTTTCATTTTGAAAATTAATGTATGAATTTAGTTCCTATCACTTTATTTAAAAAATAAACATCATTTTTTATTTCAACTCCCAATATCTACATAAACAATTAGAATAATTGAAAACTAGACAATTGATATATTATTAAATCATAATGAATTCCATAAATTTTACCTTTTCAATATAATTATTTTATTATAATTAAATTTGTAAATATTTTTGGCCAATTTAATATATATGGATTTATGTGTGATAAATATTACTCACATCAAGGATGAAGTCGTTTACAACTAAAACATCATCGCCATTTCTTCCTGTAGCATCTCAAAATTGAATTTATGATGAAATATTGAGTGAAATAATTATGACTATTTAGATCAACCTTGAAGAAACCTAAAAATAATACAAGGCCACTAGATTTCTAAATTAAAGCCTCCAAAGTTTCATCCTATGTATTATTTCCTTTCGGTTTTCCAATAATAAATTTTATGCATCATTATATGACATTCAAAATCCATACATATTTGGTGGTCAATGAAAGTAGTACCATTATGAACATAATTATAAAACCCAATTTCAATTAGATAAAAATATGATTATGTATGAACTGATGATTGATTTTCAACAATCATAGCTATTCTAATGAATATTTTGGAACATTTAACTATATATAAGACTATTTTTGATTATTTCATTTCAATATATAGAATATGAAATTTCAATATCTCATATATACTATCAATAAATAGGAATATGTTTCCCAAAATGGATAAATGGATGATATCCTATGATTGGATTAATATATTTCCTTGTCAAAGAAGGATTAAAAACCATAAATGAATCTGATATCATTGTTATATAATATATATCATTCTATAATTTTTCCTAGATGTTATATTAATAACCATAGAATGTTCTATGTATCATTTTTCACATTCCCTATACATAGCTATCATAATTTTCCTATGCTATTGGATATATATGTCAATCATGACATGCATAAATAGAACCAAAAAAATTATGTAAAAATGTAACTCACAGAGACAAGACAAAATCTATCCAAAGAAATTAATTCAATCGATTATGAACCAAAATAATAGTTTTTATTAAAATCGTTAATTAAAAAACAATATTGAAGTGTTACAATAATGATAAACATGTGTAAATAGAATTGGAATGTCATTCTATGTCTGGTTCTGACACATCCAAATATTATAGATTATGTGTGGATTATCATAGGAAAAAATAAATCCCCATAATATAAAATAGGGTCAATTTATAAGTAAAATATTATATTAATATTTTTTATAGACAATTTATAAATAACAATATATATATTTTATTCAAGTCATATGTGAAATAAAAAAAATTAATCGAGATATGATTATTGTAAAAAAAATAACTTGTCAAAGGGAATCAAATAAATGTTATAAAATTAAATTAATTTATCCCATGAATATTCAAATAGAATAATTAATTATGTAAAAGTATTTAATAATTAGATTACAGACTATGGGTTGGGTGGAAGATGTGGATTCCACTATATGAAACATGTCAATTTAATTGTCAAGATGGACACCACTACAACACCACTATCATAATTATTTCATATATGGATTATGTATTATAGGAAAATGATGAATATTCTATCCATATGTTATATTCTAAAATATCTCCATGATTTATAAAATATTTATTAATAATAATTATTTAAACCATATTCATGATAACATTGCAGAAGTGGGTTACACCTACCTATAATCTAGAGGTTATCTCCATCATAGAGTACTACATGGGTTTCATGAATTTCATGTAAATGTATCCAATCAGGGTGACACTATAAAAATGTTTATAGAAAAATTCTGATTTTTAATATGAATTAGTGTACCTGTCTTCGTATACCATTGATCCATTTTCAAAATGAAATATTTGAATTCATCTCCTGATTGTGGAAGCATGTCATGAGAAAGATAGAATATAAGGCCCTTGATTTTTTTCGATATCCTCAGATATTATATTGTACTAATGAAGCGACTAAAAAAATATAATTTTCCCATTTAGTAACACATTTTAATATAATGTATAGAGGGAATTACTTTTATATTAGAATCCTTTTGTCATTGAGGAATAAAACATTGATATTTAAAAAGGATGTAAAACCAATACTATTGTTTCTAGTATATTATCCATTAATATTTTCATGATCTACGATTGAGAAAATATTTATTAAAATATACATAGAACAATGAATTTATGAAATAACATAGTTACATTGAATTTCAGAATATTAAATTGGGATAATATTCTTCTATAAGAAGGAAAAACATGGTAATAATTAATTGAAAGGGTCAATCAATGAATAATGTATCTAGGTCTCAGGGAGACAACATCATCAATAATTAATATTTAACATAAGGATTAATATAATTGTGGTTTTGATCAATTAGTTTCCTATAAGGTAGGGGGATATCATATAAATGGATACCTAATATTTATCTGGAAAAAAATTTCAAAAAAAAAATTCTCATTCCTTTTTATTAAATTAACTTCTTTTCATTTCAATTTCCAGCATGTTTGGAGTGTATTAATTTCCAATTCTATTTTACAATGTCCAAAATTTGAATTAATAAACCTATAGAATACTTTTGAAGATATTATTTCATGGATATTCAAGGCATGATACTCTTACGGTACATTTATTTTGTTCAGTTTTCAAATAATTTTTTTTACCTTTAAATATAAAATATACATGGATTTACCTTAATAAATAAATTTTTAACATTATATATAAATTACAGAATTGGATAATTGATACATTAAATCAGTTTGAATATTTCAATATAGAACATAAAATGATCGAATAAATATGAATTCGAATCAACCACTCTACCCTGGGTAGAAGGCTGGAATCCAATGCTACGTAATGAACAAAATTCACACATATAATGGGAATTCATATAATTTTATCATTTAAAGAGATATTGTCATTTGAGATATGATGATTTTAAATAGTCTCCATCAAAATTAGTGTCAAATCAATCCTTGAAGGATCAAATAAATAGTCCATTATTTTTTATAAACCTACTTCCATATGAATATGTAATAATTTACCTCAACTCGGAAGGGTCTAAACTTCTATAAATTTTGTTTCATTGTTAAACTAAATATTAGGGGAATCATATAAAAAAATAAATTACATTAAATATAAATTAATATCATTATGTGTTTAAATTTTCATTGCCACTAATTAATGACTACCATTATTCATCCAAGTAAATATAAATGTTCTACCATGTTATCATTTTTTATGTATTGAAACATAAAAAATAACACATCATTAGTTGAAAAAAATTTATTCTTAGTTTTATGAAGTTTCAAAATTGCCACATAAAATTTTCTAAGGCCGCAATATTTTTTATTTATATATCACTCTCATTCATCCCATTCAATCAGGATTAAATATCCTCATTTATTCATCCTATAGAATGTGGCATGTAATTTTTTTTGTAAATAATCAATATATTTTTCTTCCCACGATACATAAAAATGACAATTTTTAGTTATAGATATTTCATTAAGAAGTATTTCCCATTTTTTAGAGAATGGCCTTTTAATTCGTAGTCATCTATAAAATACATATTTTTATAAAACCATACAAAAATTTCCAAAGTCATTGGCCAAGAGTATATATAATGAATGTATATTACCAAAATAAAGACCCTTTATTGTGAGGTTTTCAAATTAAAACTATAAAAATATGAATATTGTTGTAAAAAATATGTTTTTTGATTTTTAACTATGTTAAATGCATTCTATGTGTGATTTGAAATGTCTTTTATGGGGCATGCATATACAACAATCATTTTGATATATATTGTCATATGAGACATGCATTATTTTAAAAGATAAATTTCGATTTCTTTGAAGCAACAAATGATGGATAAAAAAGAAAAGTTCATACATATTCATAGAAATATAATTTCATTTACATTTAAATTAATTATATCTTTATTACCTATTCTATAAATTACTATATAAATTTTATCCATTTTTATTTGATTAAATGTTTAACACAACAAAAAATTAGATGAACATTAAGAATAATGTAATATTTTTATGAATTCAAGTTTGGATATCCAATGAATAACAATTAAAAATATTCCTATAAGTAAAATTGTATTTTCCAAAAAGATAATATTTATCTTTTCAAAAAACCTAATTAAAAAACATAACTAGCTTCCAAAATAATGACTCATACGGGTATCCGACTACACCATAACCAAAAATCCCTTTCCATGGCTCTGGTTTGTCCACTTAATATATCCTTTAATTTCATAAAATTATACATTTAATTATTATCATCTTTTATTATACTCATTAGAAAATATCTATGTATAAATTTTAAAATAATTTAAATCCTTTAAATCATATGATATCTGATTCTAAAAAAATAAAAATTTTAGTTATTCTTTATTCCTATAGAAATCTATGTGGTTGGGAGTTTAAATGTATTGGTGCATCATAGTCAACCATTAAACCTAAATTTTTATAATACCATGCCATTATTTACCCAAATATTTCCAATTAGATGATAATATAAAATAATGATCTCCAAAAAGATTCTTTACTGTGAGGATTCAAAATGAAAACAATAAAAATGAAATAATTTTGGTCATAAGACAATTTCTTATTTCTCTATATTTAATTTATACTATATGGGATATTAACCAAAATCATCTATATATAATGTTTTATAACATCTATAATATATAAATATATTCAATGCTACCATTATTGATGCTTACAAGATTTTTGAAGAATAAACACAATTAAATACTAAATTAAAAGAGCCCATACAACTTCCATAACAACCCTTTTCAATACCTATAAAACACATTCAGATCCTTTATGTTATGTTTTCCACAATTACATATCTATACACCATTGAAATATAAGGTGAAATAAAAACACCCATAATAGATTGTCAATACTGAATATTCTATCATAACAAGTGGGTGTACATATATGCACAATTTAAATAGGAATCTGATATACCTATTTCCAAAAAATATATATAACATATACATGATTATTTTAAATTCATATAGAATGTAATTCATTTATTTGATGAGTATCGAATGTCCAAAATTCATCTTTTAAATATCATAATGACCCACCAAACCAGATTAATAATATATATAATTTTTATCATTTATCTCTTTAGTCTAAAAGTATAATAACATCTTCAAAAATATTAGAATGATCAATGGATGAAGGTTCACATTGCCTTTATCTACCACTAATCTCTAATTTAAAGTAACTAATATCATATGTTAATCATGTATTACCATTAAACCACCACCGTCAAAAAAGAAAAAAAGTAACACAGATAAAGAATATAGATTCCTATCAGATACAGGATTTTCATCGATTATGAAAGAATATAGTAGTTTTCATCAATATATATTATTCCAAACTAAAACTGACGATTTAATGCAATGATAGAAATGTGTAACTACAAATAAAATGAGATTCAATGATAGGTTAAAAATTACAAAAATATTCAAGGAACATAAACCTATACAAAAATTAGAAATACAAATTAAAATAAAACAAATCACAAAATTCCTTTGAAACGAATAGAATTAAATACCCATTATATAAAATGGGAGGATCATTGATGATAAAAACACATAATTTCAATAATACCATAACGTTTTCTAATTACATGGTTACCGACCCTTAAAAATATTTACTGAAAAATGATAGGGGACCATGTAGTTTACTTATATAATAATAAGTTACAATAATTGTTGTTTACATTGTAAAATAAAAAATTTGTATTTGATTTTCCTAAATAGAAGCCCCCAAATAACAATCATGCACTAGATAAAATATCAGGATAAATAGAATCATATAATATATCTCCCCCTTATTGTGATAAGAATCATTTTCTCCACTAGTTTTTTATTTTGGGATTTTTTTGGAATATGTGGTTCGAGGAATAATTAATTCAGATTAGGTGAGGTGGGTAATACATAGTTGGTGAGGTGGATCACTAGTTATGATATAATCTTTAATAATTTGTTTTGAGATAGAACATTTTAACTGTTTGATGTTTTGGTACCACGATTCATGCATGAATAACATGACATTAGACTAGGTTTGATATCCATATTATCGTGGCGGAGAAATCTTGGTATGTTAGTCCCAACAACCATGCTAGAAAGAGGTAGTTCTCAAAACTTACACGTTATCTCAAACATGACACCTAGTGTATTAATACTCATACATCACAATATCACAAAAAATATAATGATCTCATCTCTCAAAATATTTCCACATGAATCCATCAAATAGAAAGAATTACAAATATAACCCACATATAATTCCTATAAATAGGACTATACATAGACACATAATTGAGAAATAAATAAATTTAAACAAACAAATAATATTTTAATTTTATTTAGCTTGATATTTTTTTAGTTTTGTTAATTCTATACCCATGAAAATTCAATAATATTCATATATTATGTTCTCTAATATATAAAATATTTATGTGAAAAATCACACCAGCAACATTACATGAGTTATGTTTTTTACCTTATTATTACACAATATCATGAAATTCAAATATAATTAATATTTTGGTTTCTACACATCCATGATTAAAATTAATTTTTACCATTATCATTATCTCATATGTAACATTTCGATTCCAATGTTTTACAACATTATTTGTCGAAAAAACATAATATAAATATCAGTGAATTATAAATTTCTATATGGTCCATAAATCATTTACATCATAAGAACGATTTATTATTTAATTTAATTAATTAACCTTATAACATGTTGATCTGATTCAAAAAATTATGTAATAGAATCAGAATCACCGTTTTCAGATCATAAAATATATAAGATTACAATAAATTAGTTTTTAAAATAAATATTATAAAAAAAATTTCCAGATTCTAGGGAATCTTATGAATATAAAATTCAGTTTAATTAAACATAAAATAACTTACTGTTGATCTATAAGAAGAGGTATTGATCTATTCGTATTAAATAAATGAAGAAGACTAGGAATGAATCTATGATGTTTTCATTCTGGTCAATGATGGACACCATGAATATAGATTCAAAAATTCATGTTTGATCTGATGATTTTTCAGTTGTGTGGATCTCAAATTTAGTCAACATTATTTTCAAAAATTATATATTGTTCTATAAACTCATGTAATATAGGGGAGAAAATGTTCATTAGTGATTATAAATGAAATATCTCTAATTAATCCATA
Organism: Viscum album; assembly: GCA_963277665.1. Classification (NCBI taxonomy): domain Eukaryota; kingdom Viridiplantae; phylum Streptophyta; class Magnoliopsida; order Santalales; family Viscaceae; genus Viscum; species Viscum album. The sequence continues at coordinate 556,949,725 of OY728147.1, read as the reverse complement.
TGTATGATTATTATGGATTATCCCGTTTATGAATTTTTTAATTTAATTTAATAAACACAAAATAATTTTCATGATTCTATGTGATGTTTAATTTAGAATGTGATAATTGGTTTTTATAATGAACAATAATTGATCTACTATATTATATGCATTCATCAAATGAAATGATATACAATAAATTCTATCATATTTCTATTTATATTACAAAATCGTAGGATGTATTATATGTTTAGCCTAAAGGGCCTGAATGCCTTCATTTTTTATTGATTTTTGGGAACCCCCCTTTCAAGGGATGATGGGGAACCCTTACAAGGCCCGTAGGCTCAGAGATTTCATGTCCCGTAGGCTTAGGAGATTACATGACCCGAAGTTCTTGGGGAATTCAACCATAATATCTATAAGAAAATGCCCCTCCCCAGCATATGCATCCTGATAGTAGCTCTCCACCTTTGCATGGCCATCTAGCTAGGCATCCTGTGAAAGCACAGGCTGGTACCACCGGCATAGCCATACCCTCTCATTCTGACTATCCATTTGGCTCTGCTCTGGTGAGTGCACTTTCTCTGGATCCTCTTCTGGGGCTTCTCCTTTTTTTTTGTGTCTGGGGCCTGCATTCATGTGGTCTGAAGGCCTTGGGGTGTCCTTAAGGCTTTAAGGTGGCCCGAAGACCTTGATAAACTACTGTCCTGAAGACCTTGGGTTACCCGAAAGCCTTTCAGGACCCGAGAACCAAAGCGGTGGCTCGAAAGCCCAGATGGATGAATAGTTTTGGCTGCTACAGAACCGAACAGTGCCAGCTACAGTACTGCTACAGTGACTGCTACAGGACTACTACAATACCCAAAAATATGTCTTCATCCGGATTTGATCTCGGGTATCTTGGATACACGTAGAGAGTCCTCAACAACTGGGCTGAGGCTCATGTTCTATTATATGTTTAAATTAAACATCAAAATCTCAAAATATTACATAATGGCAATTAATATGTCAATATTACAATTAAAAAAATTTCATTGAGTTGTATGTTATTTGAACTACTATATTTCATTTTAAAACCTATCTATCATATAATATGGTGAGAAAATATCACTATGGATTATTTATTATAAATTTATATTTGTTTTATTAATAAGAAATACTTTGAGCACTAGTTTTGGCATGCTCATAAGTTTCAAAATGTTTATCAAGTTGATATTTTTATGTAATTTAAATATAAATTTTCATGTTTGTCTCGTTTTTTTTTTCACTGTTTATAATCATTCTAATCTAAATTAACTTCTTAAATAATCAATCATAATTTTCATTTTAACAATAGAAACAATAACCATGCATCCCCAAAAGGAAAATTTCATAAATCTAATTAAAATTCACATTCAATAAAAACATCCCAAATATGAAAATCAATTGAGTAAAACAATTTTTATTTCCCTTTAATTTCACAAAACCATGAAATAGATAAATATGAAACCATTCTTTTGAAGCACCCATGTAATCATTTGGAATTACAAAACTCCCATATTCAAAGTAATTCATATCTACCACTTTTATCATACCACTCTTTTGTGATATGTGTTTATCGATGACAAAACAACTCAGAACAACATGAAATTAAAACTCCCATGGAACAAACAAATATATAACCCTAGTGCAATGATACTGATAACAACTAACGCGTATAAACGATACCTTAATCCAATTAGGGGAATTGAATTTCTCAATACTTGTAATTTATACTTCTATCAAGATTCAATGAGGGAGTACAATCGTGGACCCTCGAGTGGGGGTTGGACATATGTAACCACCAAGATAACCACTATATCACAAGAACACTAATGAACCTAATGGATGAAAATAGAGAATGGTAAAATTATATTTGGTACTCGTGTAGAAACTACAATTTTGATAAATAGATCATGTGTTGTTACCATCATGAAAACCTCTGAATGACTAAGATGGGGTCACGGTACCATATTGTCGCATACTAATTGAATGATCCTCTTAATGATGTAGCTACAGTTGTAGCTATTTTTCTTTTTTATGCTAGTGTAACGTATATACCCATAAAATATAACATGTATTAGCATTCATCCAACTATGATTACATGCATATAACATTCCACATAACAAATAATTTTCTCATATAGGATAGAGATATTATGTATAAAAATATGTCATATTAGGATTGAATTTTAAAAGAGGATATCAAAAGGGAAATATGGGGATGATAGTTGAGTTGGGAGGAGCCCGCTGGGATGTAGTTGTAAATAATTCATTACTCCTCACCTTACTACAATTTGGGTTTATAGTGAATCCATTGTTTGGGGAGATTTTTTATAATAACAATCATTTTTTGAATAACAAATCTTCCTTAAATATAATTATTATTCATAATTAAGTCAAATTATCCTCTAATCAATCAAGGAATCATTTGTAATGCCCCGACCCCAGCTACCCAGATTCGGTGCATTACTTCATAACATTGTCATGATCACAAAAGATCAAGTCTCGAAAGACCGATTAGTTTAGTAGCATTGGAAACACTAGATACATTCATAAGTCTTTCATTACATCAAAAAGTAAACAAACTACAACAACATGGTCTTCATAGTCCACACTCATATCCTCACTGACTATTCTTGCAAGTCAGTCATAATACACTTCTTCACATCCTGGAAAATATTAAAACATTGAAAGGGGTGAGCTCAGATGCTCAGTAAGGATAACAATATTGCAGAAGATTTTATAAGAACACATAAGCATTTAAGGCAATGTATAACTAAAACAAAATCTTTATTGAACATGAACTTCAGCATAATATGTCAAAAGTAAAATAAAATAATGCCATTAATTACTCACATGGATATTCTACTAGACGAATAATCACATGAAATATCAATAACCACTTTCATAATGAGGGAATGTATAATTTCAGACATTCTGAATCATTTTGTCAAGGCCTCGGCCAAGACGTCTAAAATGATTAAGGCCTCGACCAAAACCATAAATCAAATTGGGAAAGGGCCTCGGCCAATTCCACATCTAGTTGTCTCATGAGACCTACCGATGGATCGAGGAGCTATAGCTGGCTCCACCCGTCACATATTAAGTCCAATACATTCCTCATATGAATAGGTTTAAACATAACATAAATATTCGTATTAAAACTAGCATACAGAATGTCAACAATTTCTCCATAAACTATGGATGGTATAAAATAACACATCCATAGTCAAATATTTCACAAAATGTTCAATGGAAGTTTTGTATCATAAATCAATTTCAATTAAACTTAAAACCCATCAAAGGATGTTGACATGGATGAAATCAAAGCTATTTGAGAGAAATATCTATCCTTTTTGAAATCATTTAAAAGTCCCATAATTATAAAATTAATACATTTACTTTGAAAATATTCTTATAAGCTTGTTAGGGAAGCTTCGACGAAGTTATAATGGCGGAAAATAGCCGCACCCGCCGTATAAGTAAAAAAACATTCTTACCTTAAATTTGTCAAAAAGGTCAAAAAGTACATTGTTTGGAAAACGACGGTAAGATTCCTTTCAAAAACGTATAAGGGTATAAATGAATTTAACCCATTTTCCATTTAATAGTAAAAATGTTTTGAAAGACATTTTTAAGAAAATGGATGTGGATGATAACGAGGTCCCAATAGATAATTATGTATAAACAACCTTGGATAATGAAGAGGTTGTGAAGTAAACCCTTACCTTGTACTTTTCCTTGGTTGGGGTAGGTTAACCTCCTGTATAATGGTGAAATAATTGTTATTAAATAATACAAGAATCATATACATTCATATGATATCATATATGATCCTTTAACATTGCTTTGTTAACAATATCTTAGATTTATCGTTGTTTCGGGTGTTAACTTACTCGTTTTCTTTTATATGTTTTGTTACGTAAGTCGTGTTTTTCATGGATAGGTTGTATCTTATTCATATCCAGAATGATATCATGTCCTTAAACATTATTTTTAAATCATCAAATTATAATTATACTTGAATGGATACGACGGAGAATGAATCTCATCGCGTTCGTGGAGACGGTAGTCCGTACGTACGCACGAGCGACAATATCATTATTTTGATATTAAAATAATATATAATTGGATATTATATTATATATACAGAATCATTATCATGTTATATTTATTATTTACATGAATTACATATCATTATTATACCCATCTAAATGATAATATATTGAATAACAATTACACCACGACGTGGAGACGGTAAGCCGTACGTACGCACGTATGGTGAAATATCATTCAAATGATGGGTATAATACTGAATATGGTTGTTCCATATTTATAATAACATCACAGTATGTAGAAGATACTGGAGTTATAATTTTAGAATTGAAATAATAAACAAAGAGTGAGTGGAAGAAGAAAGAAACTTGAAAGAGGGTGATGAAAATGTTACCTCATCTTCGGGTTCTTCCTTTTGATTTGATCAAAAGGACTCCATAGGATGGCTTTCTGACTAAAGTAAAGCTTCTAGGATTAAGTTAGAGAAGTTGGGAGAGTATTTGGGCCGAGGTTGGCCGAACCAAAAGGCTTGGAAGTGTGAATAAGGTGTTAGAGGTGGGGGCCTTTTATAAGAGGAGAGGAGGGGCTCTTTTGGAAAGATTGAAATGTTACATTATTATACAATTATTTTCGGATTCAAAAGGTCCCACACTTATATAATTCGTGTCTAAGGTGATAAGGGTTCGAAATCTCCACATCCAATAGGCTTTGGAAAAGTGTATGCTTTGGATTTTTCATTATCTTCTCATTTTATTTAAATCGTTAAATAATGAGGTCACCGTTGCATCATAATGATGTCATATATAATTTAATTTATTTAATATCTAAAAATTATCAAAAAATTACTATGATGTAGGAAATCTTTTTATATTTTTAATGAATATTTATAGTCAAAATTTGGATTTGTGTAACCCTACTTAAAAACTGTTTTAGTAAAACAACTCATGTTTGTGTCAATTTAATTTTAACATTAAATAAATATATATTAATGGCATTTTCCAACTAAAGTGGCTCCATGGGGTCCCCAAGTTGACCCATGGGTTGTCATGGTCGGCCATGACTCATCCAATAGGAGTAGGACAAGTGTCAAGCTCATCTCATATTATTAAAACATTATTTTTACCTTAAACTACACTAATTACCTCTAATCGCGATTAAGAACTTAAAAGTTACTATTCACCAAAAATTTATTTTAATCTCAGTGAACCACATTTTACTTCTTAATGACAACCATGTATGTCAGATTTTTGAAAATAAAATCATAGAAGTGGTAATATTTCATTTTAACGAAAAATCAGTTTTTTACAACCACTTAGTGGTTTCACTATTCATCAAAAATTGAAGTTTTTCAGAATAAGGCCAAAATTTCACCCTAAGCTATAATTGATATTCCAAATTCAAAAATGATGTATATTTTACAAAATTCCAAACATATAAGTTGTATTAATTAATTTTATAATTAATTCTCGTTGTTACAACAAATAGCGTGTTTTTAAGAAACAATTTATATCAAAAGATTAGCAATTGTTTATGTCCAATTTCAATGTTAAATTAATTCTAATGACCACCATTGGATAAAATGGTAAAAATATATTCTAATTATAATTTAAAACCACCAAATATTATAATTTATCACTATAAATTATTTTGAATAAAAAATTTGTTTTTAAGTATTTTTCACTATTCATAAAAATTTAGAAGTTTTCAGAAAAATACCAAAATTTCAACATAGGCTGATTTCAATATTCCGAATCCTAAAATGAAGTCCATTTTGATAAATAAAATTTATAAAATTTCAAAAAGTAGATATAACTATTCACAACAGCTGGTTTAATTAGTTGTGGTGTGTGTTAGAGCTCGAGGTTGGGTACAACACATGCTATTGCATTATTCGAAGGGAAACGTACAGTGGAAGCTTGGGGTGTTACATTCTCCCCTCCTTTAAATAATTGCGTCCTCGCAATTTCTAGGGTATTACTGCATAAAAAGACTCGGGTGGGTTTTCATCATAAATTCCTCAGGTTCCCACGTTGCCTCTTCCATTTTATGATTTCTCCACAAAACCTTCGCCCGACGAGTCGTCCGGTTTTTCAGCACCTGCTCCCTCACATCAAGAATACTGACGGGATCTTCACAATAGGAAAGATCGGGTTCCAGTTCTAATTCCTCATAGGTGAGTACATGTGTTGGGTCAGGCATGTATTTCCTCAACAGAGATACGTGGAACACATCGTGAACTTTGGAGAGACTTGGCAGCATTGCCAATCGGTAAGCTACAGCCCCAATCCGTTCTAGAGTTTCGAAAGGTCCGATGTACCTGGGACTCAATTTACCATTCTTACCAAAACGTATGACTCCCTTCCATGGAGATACCTTCAGGAAAACATGATCACCAACTTGAAATTCCAAATCCTTCCTTCGATTATTGGCATAGATCTTCTGCCTACTTTGAGCTGCTTTGATATGATTTTGGATTACTTTCACTTTTTCCACTGTTTCCTCCACCAGTTCTGGGCTTACAAGTTTTCTTTCACCAACGTCATCCCAACAGGTTGGTGTACGAAATCTCTTTCTGTATAACGCTTCATATGGTGCCATCTGAATACTCGAATGGAAGCTATTGTTATAGGAAAATTCTACCAGTGGTAAATATTGATCCCACATACCCTGAAAGTCAATAGAGCATGATCTCAACATGTCTTCTAAGGTTTGAATAGTCCGTTCTGATTGTCCATCTGTTTGAGGGTGATAGGCAGTGCTCAAACGAAGTTCAGTATCCAAGGCCTTTTGAAGAGTTTTCCAGAATCTTGAAGTAAAACGAGGATCAAGATCAAGAAACAATCGATAGGGGTACTCCATGAAGTCTTACAACTTCATTAATATATAGTCTTGCTAGACGTTCAAGTGGTAGATCCTCCCGTATAGCCAGAAAATGTGATGACCTAGTAAGTCGATCAACAATGAACCATATTGCATCATTCCTTCTAGGAGTCTTTGGTAGTCCCATGACAAAGTCCATCGTAATATTATCCCATTTCCACTCAGGTATGGGAAGTGGTTGCAATACTCCACCAGGATGTTGCCTTCCAGCTTTCACTTGTTGACAAACCATACACCTCGACACAAAATCAGCAATCTCCATCTTCATATTGTCCCACCAAAAATGTTCCTTCAAATCTCTATACATTTTGGTGCTCCCAGGGTGTATAGAGAAGTTGGAACTATGAGCATCATCCAGCAATTCCCTTTTTAGATCAGGTATATCGGGAACACAAAGTCTCTTCGCGAATTTCAAAATTCCATCCTTATACACAAAGTCCCTCAATCTTCCATCATTCACACCTTTAATCTTCTTCTTAAATACTTCATCATTGGTCTGAGAACTCTTAATCCTTTCTAGTAATGATGGTTTGGCAACCATTTGAAAAAGCATTGATGTTTCACCTTCCCTAGTTATTCCCATGTCCATCTTCACTAGATCCAAGAAAATTGTGTCCCTTTCAATTCTCATCACCTTCAAAACTCCATGGTCTTTTCTACTCAAAGAATCTGCCACCTTGTTTTCTTTCCCCGGGTGGTAATGTATCGTGCAATCATAATCCTTGAGTAGTTCAAGCCATCGCCTTTGCCTCATGTTTAGTTCTTTTTGTGTGAAAATATACTTCAAACTCTTGTGATCAGTATAAATCTCACATTTTTCACCATAGAGGTAATGTCTCCATATATTTAAAGCAAAGATCACAACTGCTAACTCAAGATCTTGAGTAGGATAGTTTTGCTCATGAATTTTTAGCTGTCGTGATGCATAGGCAATGACCTTATCATTCTGCATAAGGACACAACCGAGTCCTTTCTTCGATGCATCACTATAAATAACAAACCCATCATTCCCCAATGGTAGAGTCAATACAGGGGAATTGACTAATCTTCTCTTTAGTTCTTCAAAACATTCTTCACACTCTTTTGTCCAGACAAATTTAATCCCTTTACGTGTGAGCTTTGTCAATGGGTTAGCCAATCTGGAAAAATTCTGGACGAAACGTCGATAATAACCTGCTAAACCAATAAAACTGCGTTCCTCAGTTATACTTATCGGTGCTGGCCATTCTTGGATTGCCTTGGTTTTAGAAGGATCAACGGAAATTCCATCCTTAGAGACAATATGGCCAAGAAAAGAAATCTCATGATGCCAGAATTCACACTTGCTAAATTTCCCATATAATTCATGTCTTCTAAGAGTCTTCAGGATAATGCGTAAGTGATTTTCATGATCTTCGTGTCTTTTGGATTATACCATGATATCATCAATAAATACCACTACAAAGTCATCAAGATATTCCTTGAAATCTCTATTCATTAGATCCATGAAAACAGAGGGTGCATTAGTCAATCCAAAAGGCATTACTGTAAACTCGTAATGCCCGTACTTTGTTCGAAATGCTCTCTTTGGAATTTCTTCCTTTTTTACACACAACTGATGGTATCCAGACCGAAGGTCAATCTTTGAAAAGTATTGAGCTCCATGCAGTTGGTCAAACAAATCATCAATGCGAGGTAGGGGATACTTATTCTTTATTGTTATAGCATTGATCTCCCTATAATCAATGCACAACCTCATAGATCCATCTTTCTTCCTAACAAAAAGAACAGGGGCTCCCCAAGGAGAAACACTAGGGTGAATAAATCACTTATTACTCAATTCCACTAGTTGTTTCTTTAGTTCAACTAATTCCATAGTGGCCATTCTATAAGGGGTCTTCGATATGGGCCTTGATCCAGGAATTAAATCAATGGAAAACTCAACTTCTCGTTCTGGAGGATGTCCCGGTAAATCTTCCGGAAACACATCAACATATTCTCTCACAATAGGTACATCCTCTATTTGAATATTCCTTTCCTCATCCTCAGTAATTTCCTTCTCTTCCTCCCCAATAATTGAATTTAGTTGAGCTACTGGGGGTGGATCTAGATAAGAATTATGTGGTGACGATTCTGATCTAAAGGTAAGGTGTTCCTTATCATCATCATCAAGTATCGTAACCTCTTTCCTCTTACAATAAATTTTTGCATCATGGTCCGAAAGCCAATCCATACTGAGGATTATATCAAATTCAATCATGGGTATGACGATGAGATCAGCAGGTAATGAACATTTAGGTTCTCTAATGGGAACTAATCGACAAAACTTTGTTGCAACAATACTTCCCTTATGGGTTTTGACCGACAACTCCCTTGTTAAATCAAATTGGAAATATCTAATTTTCTTAGAAAACTGGGAAGATATGAAACAATGCGATGATCCAGAATCAAATAATTCATTTGCTAAACTTGAGGAAACCATTAAATTACCTGCCACCATGTCTTTCGGAGCTTCCACCTCAGCAGTAGTGATAGCATAAGCCTGGCCTTGATTCCTTGGCCTCTTCTGAGGAAAGTTCCCCTGACGCTTAGGACATTCATTTGCATAATGTCCCTTCACCCTACAATTATAACATTCCATGTTGACAACCGCTTTCTTTCCCTTGCATTCATGAGCTTGGTGGCCTTTTTCACCACACTTGTAACATACTCCTTTTCCTTTTAAACAGGCACCAGGGTGCTTCCTACCACAATTATCACAGGGTGGAAATTCATTTCTACCCTTCTTCCCTGTTTCCTTATTTCCTTTCCCAGAGTTTTCAGCGGATCTCTTCTTATCTGGCTTTGATTTAAAGTCATAAGACTTAGAGAATTCCTTTTCCGTCTTGATAGCGCACGAGACAATACCTTCATATGAAGAGAAGGTTTGTGATACTAAAGCTCGACGGAGAAATGGTTTCAACCCATCAAAGAAACGATCAGTCTTACTTCTTGGGTTACGTATGTAATCTGCAGCATACCTTGCTAACCTTGTAAAGTTAGCCTCATACTTTGCGAAATTCTCATCCTCCTTCTGCCTCAGACTCAGAAATTTCCTTTCCATATCCGCTCGATGGTCTCGATGAAAGTACTTTTCTAAGAACAACTCTTTGAACTCCTTCCATTCCATGTTTGTTAATTCATCATCTTCCTTTGTGTTTTGAATTAGTGACCACCATTGATCGACATCTCTAGTGAGGCGGTAAACTGCCATGACATCATTCTCCCTTTCACTACTCCCCAAGGCATGGAATATTTTCTCTAAGGAATTTATCCATTTCTCAGCTACTATAGGATTTGTACTCCCATTGAAGGTTGGCGGTTTGTGCCTCATGAAACGATCTAGCATTGATCCTCCACATTGCGGATCAGGGAGCTCCATACGGGTAAGGTTGTTATTCATAACCTGCGTGAGTTGTCCTAGTACGGTGAGAAGCTGATCAGCACTAGTTGTATCAATAGCTCCACCATAATTATCCTGAGCAGGAGGGCAATCCCTACACGGAGTGCGTGCATTGATATAGTTTCTATTCCTTCTACTAGGCGCCATTTCTAAATAATGGCATAAACTAGATTAGTTCATGAATCAAAATACATAATTCCATACTTGTAAAACACTTAACATAAATTGAACTAATTATGGATATAATCCATAATTATAAAAATGTTTTCTTTGAGGAAGTATATACTCGTAACCCTTCATAGTGGTTTGTAAAGAAAATGGGAATTATCCAAAGCGTATCCCCCGTGAGTGTCGTAACCAAGAGTGCAGCAAGGCCCGTTGTCGTGCACCAGTTCCCGTTCGAGTCTAGCTCAAAGCGGTGTTTTCGGGTTTTACCACTAGGTACATCTGTGCCTGAGCCGCCTCTACCTGCTCGTATCCAGATAGGGATGTATTGCTCGGAAAACTCACAACATCTCTATAATACCAAAATTCTAGGAAGTTCTTCTATACTAATCCTCAAAGTCTATCTTCGGGATATGTGCTCTAATCAGAGTTTATCTAAATCTAGCATCCAAGGTTAGTACTAAACTGCCTCTGATACCAACTGTAACACCCCGACCCCAACTACCTAGAGTCGGTTCATTACTTCGTAACATTGGCATGATCACAAAAGATCAATTCTCGAAAGACCAATTAGTTTAGTAGCCTTGGAAACACTAGATACATTCATAATTCTTTCATTACATCAAAAAGTAAAAAAACTACAATAACATGTTCTTCATAGTCAACACTCATATCCTCACTGACTATTCTTGCAAGTCAGTCATAATAAACTTCTTCAAATCCTGGAAAATATTAAAACATTGAAAGTGGTGAGCTCAGATGCTCAGTAAGGACAACAATATTGCGGAAGCTTTTATAAGAAAACATAAGCATTTAAGGCAATGTATAACTAAAACAAAAGCCTTATAGAACATGAACTTCAGCATAATATGGAAAAAGTAAAATAAAATAATGCCATTACTTACTCACATGGATATTCTACTAGACGAATAATCACATGAAATATCAATAACCACTTTCATAATGAGGGAATGTATAATGCCATACATTCTGAAAAATTTTGTCAAGGCCTCAGCCAAGACGTCTAAAATGATTAAGGCCTCGGCCAAAACCATAAATCAAATTGGGAAAGGGCCTCGGCCAATTCCACGTCTAGTTGTCTCATGAGACCTACCGATGCATCGAGGAGCTATAGCGGGCTCCACCCGTCACATATTAAGTCCAATACATTCCTCATATGAATAGGTTTAAACATAACATAAATATTCATATTAAAAGTTGCATACGAAATGTCAACAATTTCTCTATAAACTATGGATGGTATAAAATAACACATCCATTGTCAAATATTTCACAAAATGTTCAATGGAAGTTTTGTATCATAAATCAATTTCAATTAAACTTAAAACCCATCAAACGATGTTGACATGGATGCAATCAAAGCTATTTGAGAGAAATATCTCTTCTTTTTGAAATAATTTAAAAGTCCCATAATTATAAAATAATACATTTACTTTGAAAATATTCTTACAATCTTGTAAGGGAAGCTTCGACGAAGTTATAATGGCGGAAAATAGCCGCACCTGCCGTATAAGTAAAAAAACATTCTTACCTTAAATTTGTCAAAAAGGTCAAAAAGTACACTGTTTGGAAAACGATGGTAAGATTCCTTTCAAAAACGTATAAGGGTATAAATTACATTAACCCAATTTCCATTTAATAGTAAAAATGTTTTGAAATACATTTTTATGAAACATGGATGTGGATGATAACGAGGTCCCAATAGATAATTATGTATAAACAACCTTGGATAATGAAGAGGTTGTGAAGTAAACCATTACCTTGTACATTTCCTTGGTTGGGGTAGGTTAACCTCCTTTATAATGGTGAAATAATTGTTATTAAATTATACAAGAATCATATACATTCATATGATATCATATATGATCTTTTAACATTTCTTTGTTAACAATATCTTAGATTTATCGATGTTTCGGGTGTTAACTTACTCGTTTTCTTTTATATGTTTTGTTACGTAAGTCATGTTTTTCATGGATAGGTTTTATCTTATTCATATCCAGAATGATATCATGTCCTTAAACATTATTTTTAAATCATCAAATGATAATTATACTTGAATGGATACAACGGAGAATGAATCTCATCGCGTTCGTGGAGACGGTAGTCCGTACGTACGCACGAGCGACAATATCATTATTTTGATATTAAAATAATATATAATTGGATAGTATATCATATATACAGAATCATTATCATGTTATATTTATTATTTACATGAATTACATATCATTATTATACCCATCTAAATGATAATATATTGAATAACAATTACACCACGACGTGGAGACGGTAAGCCGTACGTACGCACGTATGGTGACATATCATTCAGATGATGGGTAGAATACTGAATATGGTTGTTCCATATTTATAATAACATCACAGTATATAGAAGATACTGGAGTTATAATTTTAGAATTGAAATAATAAACAAAGAGGGAGTGGAAGAAGAAAGAAACTTGAAAGAGGGTGATGAAAATGTTACCTCTTCTTCGGGTTCTTCCTTTTGATTTGATCAAAAGGACTCCTTAGGATGGCTTTCTGACTAAAGTAAAGCTTCTAGGATGAAGGGAGATAAGTTGGGAGAGTATTTGGGTAGAGGTTGGCCGAACCAAAAGGCTTGGAAGTGTGAATAAGCTGGTAGAGGTGGGGGCCTTTTATAAGAGGAGAGGAGGGGCTCTTTTGGAAAGATTGAAATGTTACATTATTATACAATGCTTTTCGGATTCTAAAGGTCCCACACTTATATAATTCGTGGAAAAGGTGATAAGGGTTCGAAATCTCCTCATCCAATCGGCTTTGGCCAAGTGTAAGCCTTGGATTTTGCATTATCTTTTCATTTTATTTAAATCATTAAATAATGATGTCATCGCTGCATCATAATGATGTCATATATAATTTAATTTATATAATGTCTAAAAATTATAAAAAAAAATACTATGATGTATGAAAACTTTTTAGATTTCTAATGAATATTTATAGTCAAAATTATGATCTGTGTAACCTCACATAAAAACTGTTTTAGTAAAACAACTCATGTTTGTGTCAATTTAATTTTAACATTAAATAAATATATATTAATGTCATTTTCCAAATAAAGTGGCTCCATGGGGTCCCCAAGTTGACCCATGGGTTGTCTTGTTCAGCCATGACTCGTCCAATAGGAGTAGGACAAGTTTCAAGCTCATCTCATATTATTAAAACATTATTTTTACCTTAAACTACACTAATTACCTCTAATGGCGATTAAGAACTTAAAAGTTACTATTCACCAAAAATTTATTTTAATCTCATTGAACCACATTTTACTTCTTAATGACAACCATGTTTGTCGGATTTTTGAAAATCAAATCACAGAAGTGGTAATATTTCATTTTAACGAAAAATCAGTTTTTAACAACCACTTAGTGGTTTCACTATTCATCAAAAATTGAAGTTTTTCAGAATAAGGCCAAAATTTCACCCTAAGCTATAATTGATATTCCAAATTCAAAAATGATGTCTATTTTACAAAATTCCAAACATATATGTTGTATTAATTAATTTTATAATTAATTCCCGCTGTTACAACAAATAGCGTGTTTTTAAGAAACAATTTATATCAAAAGATTGGCAATTGTTTATGTCCAATTTCAATGTTAAATTAATTCTAATGACCACCATTGGATAAAATGGTAAAAATATATTCTAATTATAATTTAAAACCACTAAATATTATAATTTATCACTATAAATTATTTTGATTAAAAAACTTGTTTTTAAGTATTTTTCACTATTCATAGAAATTTAGAAGTTCTCAGAAAAATACCAAAAATTCAACATAGGCTAATTTCAATATTCCGAATCCAAAAATGAAGTCCATTTTGATAAATAAAATTTATAAAATTTCAAAAAGTAGGTATTACAATTCACAACGACTATTTTAATTAGTTGTGGTGTGTGTTAGAGCTCGAGGTTCCGTACAACAAACGCTATTGCATTATTCGAAGGGAAACATACAGGGGAAGCTTGGGGTGTTACATCATTGGTCCTGTAAAAGCATCCAAAAATATTATCATATGGTAATTTGGATTTTTTAAAATAATAAACAATAATAAATGTATATGGATATAAATTAAACTTCATGACCATACAAAATTATTTATTCAATATTTTTTTATAGAGTTAATGTGAATGGATTGAATCATTTGTTAGCTAGTGTAATAATTGAAATTATGTGAAAAATTATTTCTTTTAAAAAATTGATTCCATTAGTTTAATGAAACATAAATTAATTCTATTTATGTTGAAAAAATAAAAATCATCAATTTTGAGCAGACTAATGAAAGTGATTACATGGGGTTCACAAAATATTTCATTATACCGATTGGAAATGTACTTGCAGCAGCTGTGTTACAAAATAAATTCTATTGTAGGTAAATATTTGTATTTTTGGGAGATATAAATCCATAATTGGATGGATAAATTTTATTTTGTGAAACTAATAATGTACATAATCTCAATAATCCTTTTTGGATTAACATTTAAATAACCCCTAATTATTAATTTGTTTTTAAAATTTTTACGGATGCAACAATCAATCAAAATATATCCTCTTATAATGCATATTGTTTTATTTAGCTAATGAACAAACCTAATTATATAATAAAATAAAAATATAATAGGGGATGGGGTGCATATATTCATTTCCATGATGGATGATGTCTTAGAAAAATTACTTTTGGGGGACAACCTACCACACTACACAATTATTCTTGGATGTGTCCTGATTAATGTCTTAAAATTCACCTTCATATTATTTTGTAACGACCTTCCAATTTTTTTACGGCTTTTA
Organism: Viscum album; assembly: GCA_963277665.1. Taxonomy (NCBI): domain Eukaryota; kingdom Viridiplantae; phylum Streptophyta; class Magnoliopsida; order Santalales; family Viscaceae; genus Viscum; species Viscum album. Next base: position 556,934,351 of record OY728147.1, on the reverse strand, counting down.
ATGTTAGATAGTTAACATCCCATGTAATTAATGAATATAACATTTTCATAAATTTAAATATGTTGGAATTAAATTTTAATTTTACATATAATGGGATTCTAAGTCTGATGTCATTTCTGATACGTAACAAAACGGTTCTTTGAAATCATACGTTGCACACAACATTGAGTTATAATGAAAAATAATATAACAATATTATTATAAAAAATGGTAGTTAACACAATGTTATTCGATAGTCAAGAATTTAACAAATAAAATAAAATATGATTACACAGGTTTTTAAATGTTTTTACATTTATCCAATAAAATTTAGAGGCTTAAAATGTGATTGAATCAAATTTTAAGCCTAAATATTCTGATTTTTTTTAAAAGCCTGACTTACGACCTTTTTATGGTGAACAATTTGTAATTATATTTTCTATAAACTTTATATGTTCTATTATAGAGATAAAATATTATTTAGAATCAAGACATCAAAATTTAATTTGGAGGAAATTTTGATATTTTTCTTATAGTTTTCATTTTTTAATGAATATTGAAAATAATGTATTTTAATTTAAAACTCGATTTTAATATTATTTATTTCAGTTGTTAGATTATATTTATAAATGGCTTAAATGTATAATTATATTATTATTTTTACAATTAAATCCAATTTTGATCAATGGAATTAATTTCACATTGAAATTGGACACAATCAAGTTTAAATCTTTTGATAGTTATTTTTTCTTAAAAACATTTATTTTTATTTTGAAATCAGTAATTAATTTTAATTTTAGTTCATAAACATGTATATTATGAATTTGAAAAAATTCCATTGATATTTTAAATCAAGAGTATAAAATTTAGTAAAAAGGATTCTTTTATTTGTATTCATTATGAATATTAATTTCATAAAATATTTTATTAAATATTGTTGAAATGTAAATCAAGAAAATAAGGGTTAAAAAATAAAATTATAATAAAATTAAATTATCATAACATTTGTCCTAACTCTATTTTATGATATATGTCTGACCATGAGCATATGTGGGTCGATTTTGAGACCCCAGGAAGAAACATGTGTGTGAAAATGACATTAAATTATTTTTAATTTAAATGTAAGAAAAATAAAACCTAAACATATATATTTTAGTAAAAAATTATATGAGGTTATATAGGTTATAATTTCTACTATAAATATTAATTATAAATCTTAAAATATATATAAAATAATTGAATTTTATTTAGAAATTTAATACATTATATAAATAATTTTACTTATAAAATAATTATGATGTATTAATTGCTTCATTAATAAATGATTTATTAATGATATTATAAATATTAAAATAAATTTATTTTGAAACATTTTATTCCATCCAAGATTTTTATAGTTCAATATTATGTTCATTCATTGAATTAATTAATGTTTTTTGAAATAATAAGTTTTTTAGATATTTTAAAATTTATGATATGAATACTGTCAAAATTGACATAATTCCTATTTTAAAATATATATTATATTCATAAATTTTATAAAATTACAAATAATATATTATTTAGAAAAATAGTTCTCAAATGTCTAAAATTTTATTATTATCTCATTTATTGGATATTTTTCTTTTTTTGATAACTGTTTTGATTCTCAATTTGTTAAATACATGATAAAACGGTAAGAGTAAAAAAGTGATAAATAAAAAATATAAGGGATAAAAATTATCTAAAACCTCTCCAATTGTTGTTGGATGATTTTATTTCATCTTATATACACATTATCTTCAAATTAAATAAATTTTTGACCTTTTCAATCAGAAAATAATTTTATAATAAAATAAAATTTTCAAACATTCATAATGATCCATTTTTCCCTATTGTAAAAGACCTCCATCTCTAACCCATTACACCCACCTCTCAAGCCCCGTGGATCATCCAAAATCTTCTCCATGAAGCTCCCAAAACCCATCACTCTCTCCTAGAATCATTCATCTTGGAAGAAATAAATTCTAGAAGTCATTTTCGTTCAAACCAAAGTGAGTTACTTGATTTAAAGGTAACATCTTCCCCCAAGTTCATTTCGTTTATTATCATTATCCAACCCCACAAACTATCATTATTACTTAATTTTATAACAAAATAGTATCATCAATATAATATGATGTTTTTATAAGGTGGAGACAAACTACATATCTACACACCTCAATCAAATGGTTTAGAAAATAATTTTTCTATCGATGGGAAACTATTATCTCACAAAACGATGATTGTTCAGTTATCTCCTAATTCCTCTCATGATAGACATTATTATGGAACTGAATTTATATGTTATATATTAAATTGATATTGTCTCTATTCTTAATGATTTTTTATTTATATCATACCTTTATGGTTTTGATAATGGGTAAATATGATAATTTAATTTGAGGAATGGAGGACTACCGCCCCTCAATGTGATATGAAGCATTCATGCCATACGTGGAATGTATAAAGGATCGAGGTAAGGAAATTATGTACTATATTATACTGGAATTATTATATTCATATTTATAATTATGCTTTCCATCCATTAAATATTAAATATAAATGAATGTAGTGTTCATGCGTACGTACGACATACCGTCTCCATGAATGGTGGATTTCATTTCATATCCATAAAGGTTATGTACTGTAATAATTAAATAATTATATATTGTATATATATATATGATATATTAGATATCTAAATAAGGAAAATCATTCTAGATATAATTTTATTTTGACCCCATGGACAACATTTAATTTTAAGATGTTTATTTTTTACTCAAATACCAAATATCGACGGAATAACCTTTACTAACATAAATGATTATGTAATTTTTATAACATAGTTATAAGTGATATAAACAGAATAATAAACTATAAAATTGTTCTTATGAAAGTATAAATTAACTTTTGTTTTTTATTCAGGTGATTAAATAAAGAACAAGTCATGTTAGAAACGAGGTAAGTGACTTCAACTCAATCACATTTCATTGATGTGTACTTTTATTTAAAAATGACATTACATTATACGATTTATAAACCCCCTTTAATTTTAATATCATTCAAAGGGAATATTTTTTCTACGAAGTGTTTTAGTAAACAAAAAAATGTTTCTTTTTAACGTAAACAATGAAAATGACCATTCCACCACCACGATAATTATTATATATTAGTTTTCCGTAACATTCTGAACTGTATTTAAAAGGAAAATAAATTCCATAATACCATTTTACATATTTGTTATTGAAAATGGTTTTCGGAATAGATTGATTATGTAAATATATTGAAATGATATATTGTGATTGCAATGTGTAAATGTTATCTTTCCATTATGATTTTGTTAGGTGTTATGATTATTTTATGGTTCGTCAGCATTGATTACACATACTGGTGGTTCCATGATAAACCTATGGAGGGTGAGCCCATGATATCACTCCAATGGATTGCGTAACATGATAATGTTAAATGTAAATGTCATTCTTAAGAGATTTATGGAATATATTATTAAGGGTATTACAAATTCATATCCTTACGTAGCTATGAAAGATACAATGTAATTATGTTATAGATTCCAAATGTTACATTAATGATTTATGATTTCCATGTGTAATTCATAAATTTTATGATTGTTTTGTATGTGAATGATCAAAATGTATTATTTCATTTATTTTTTTGTATTGATGGACTAATGTTATCTTTCTCTATATTATATCCCTTATTTCAATTTTTATTCTCATAACAGGTTTTTGAAATGTTTTTCACATGGTATATGCAACGGTAAAAGCAAGGAAGATTTCAAGAATATTTTTATCCTGAAAATAATAATATTTTATTTAAGGAGTTTTATTATTTTGAAAATGATGGATAGAGTAGAAGTGGATACTTTTTTTATAAGTAATGTAATAGATACAACCTATTTTTCTAAAACAATAAACCAAAAATGATCCTCGATGTCAATTACAAATATAATTCAAGACTATATAATGTTTTTGGCAGGGGACTTATAGTTTGTATTAATGGTTGGTTTAGATGAATTTAGGAGTTAAGAAATTTTTAAATTAATATCCATATATTAATTTATGGTAATATTGAAATGATATAATTTTTTATATTACCGTGTTCCTTTGCCTCAAATATTTCTTTGATCAGAATTGTTTTTTACTGAGGAAACACGGCATCTATGATGGGACGACATCAAGATGAAAACATCCCTCCAAATCAGCAACCTAAGCTGGTCGGAATCAAAACGGAATAGTTTTTTTGTAATGATGGAACAATTGACTTAGGCTATAAATGGTTGTGGTATCAACGAATGATATCATTCAGATCACCACAAATGAAGTTATTAGTAGTGTAGAATATCATGAGGTAACATCCCTCATCATTCAGAGGATTATCTGAACCAATTATTAGTGATGGGTGGATTAAAGCACTGGGGATTATTTTTTATGTCATGGGGTGATCGTAACATCATAAAGATAGTCTTTTTTTATCATCTTGAAGGTGATGCCAATTTGTGGTGGTCGATGATGAAATATATATGTGATAATAATGACATTTATTCACTTCATTGGGATGAATTTAGAAGTACATTTCTTGAAAAATATTTTCCTACAATGGTTCATCATAATATAGAAAAACAATTTTTGGATTTTTGTCTGAAGGCTGACTCAATGGATGCTTGTGAAGTAAAATTCACTCGACTAGCAATGTATGCTCCAACATTCATATGAGATCATGATATTAAAATAAATCATTTTTACTAAAGATTAAATCCAACATGTCGAAGGGATTTAGCTTCAAATGAAGTCAAAATGAAGTTCTTATTCAGGATCCAAGTATCATTTATAGGGGGAGGGGACGAATCAGTGATATCATTTTCTTTTTATATTTCATTCTTTTTAAAACAAACATCACCTCATGTTAAAGAGTTTTTTCCCAACTGAACACACACAAACATAAGAACACATGATTTACAAGGTTCACCAGACAATAAGTGTAGCTACGTCCTGGGTATTGTACAGAAACAATCCAGTAACACACGATCCACTATATAAAAATGCCTTGATATAGAATATAATGAGAAGGATATACCCTTACACTCATGTAGCACATGGAAAACAATCAGCAAGTGTGTGTCCACCCTCTTAGCACAAATTAGGAATTAGAGTATTTTTGTGCTTCTTTACAATTGAACCTGTTTAATCTTTGAAATACAAATCATCACTTTCGTACACAGAAGCCGGTACGAAATATCTTACACACAATAGAATACGTGCGAGGACTGCAAATCCTTCCCACACTCTTTTCTATATCTTGCATGAAACTGTTATTCCATGCATGTAAGATTTATCTTTTGTCTCCAAACACCTATTGTGTGAAACTCCAATCTTGCACGCAAGTCTCTTTATGTGCAAAACATCTCCTTCTTGAGTACAACACTATTAATTTCACACACTCTCCTTTTCTTAATATTTTTCAGCAACGTTGATCTCATAACTTCTCCAAGTGTTGAGAACACAATGTGTGATGGGGTCACCTCTTATTTACTGACGTCATTGACCCCTATTCCCAAAAACCCCGATGTGTCACGCAAGATTTTGAAGCCCTATGAAAAAATCCATTTGACGTTGCATTGGCCGCGTAAGTCTCTTTCGCACCAACCTCATATTTCACGCACTTCTGGAATATTTCATACACTTCCTTGCTTTACTATTTCTTGATGTTTGGACCTCAAATCATAACATGTGTAATGGCCCAGACCATCCTGGCCCATTACTTTTTCAAAATTGAGGCTCCACCCAAACAATGGCACCATGGTAGTGGAACCGGTCACGGTGGCTCCGGGACAGTGGCAAAGGTCACGTTGGAACCAGTCAAGGTTGCACCGTGACGGTGGAACCGGTCATGGTGGAAGCGTGACAGGGGCACTGTGAGGGTGACACCATGATGGTGGCACTGTGTCCTCTTTGTTCTTTTCCAGTCCCACTCCCGCAAGGTCTTTTTTTTTACTTAAATTAATTCATTTACACTTTCAAGGCCATTTGAAGCCCATAATTATTTCCTAAAATCCCGAGAAACATCCCCGATGGGGGATATTAAATAATGACTTAATTCAATTGTGCATAAATGTCAAACTGCGTAGGAAACTACGATCCGACATTCCTAGCGTTCAAAATCCCCATATCCAGTATAAACAGGATTTTATCTATATATCACAGAGGATGTTCTTCATTCTCTTAATATTTTTTGTCGATTCCTCTCCTTCTCCCTGGTGCACCTAGAGTCCCCCCCACTTCCTGAGACTTGTGGTGCGCTTGCGCTCGAGTTGTATGCTTTTCATTGGAGTTCCCGACGTCCCTCCCCTAAAAATCGTGCATCCCCTGTTCTTGGAGTGTGGAGAAAAATGTCGATCCTTGACCAATCAAGTGGGGATTTTCTCCTTCGTCTCTCCATTATGTGTATCATGCAGGGTTGGTATGCTTTTGTCTCTATGGAAATTGATGAAACCATACTTAATGAAGATAATGAATGGACTGTTATTGATTTAAAGGGGGTGTGATAGATGTTATGTTGTACTCTTTTATGTTGATATGTGTTTTGAATTATACGGGCCTATGCTCACTGAAAATCATGGTCGTTTGTGTTCTTTCTCTGTGCACTAATGAACATCGGTTCTCCTGGATGTTTAAATAACTGTAACATGGAATTGGTTAATTATGTATACTCAGTTAAATAAATTGAAAGAACTAGGTTCATCTATTTTCTATGATATCCTTGGTTAAAGCCCAATGGATTTGAAACCATGGAGTGTGTTAAATCTTATAAATATGAAAATACCATTATGGTCTTGCCTTGTGTTTGTGGTAGTGGTTTTGTTTTTTTCATTCATGGGCCGATTGCGGGTGAAATTATGGTTTTCTTGGATGGGGCCTTATATTTCTATTGTGATGTGGGTGGGGATGGGATCCTATGTAGTTATACTTTCTGTGGTTGTGAATCTGAGGCTGTGTGGTTGCTCTACTATGACACGAATTCGGGTGGGATCCTCTGTTGTTGAGAAACCATAGGCTCCTGGATTTTGGGGACATGGGGTTGTGTCTTGGGGTTTATTTTGTTTCTAGTACTTCAAGGGATCTCACTTATCACTTCCTATGGGATTTATTTGTTTCCAGTATTTCGAGGGATCTCACTTGATCCCTAGTTGTTGTGACTTTACAAGAGAACATGGTGCAAATGCTTAAATTTTCGTTTGTTGTTTCCCTTCTCTGGCTGGCAGTTGTTCCAGTTAGTTTCCCAGTAGTATAGTTTTCATCAAAATGGGATCACTTGAACATGAAAACAGGAATGGGTTTTATGGGGAAATTGGTTCTGAGATGGATTGTGACCTTGATGTTGGTGGAATACCTTTCATGAATTAATAGTAACGTGGTTTTGTGCTTACGTTAGTCTCATAACCATATGTTGGGTTGAGTTCTTGTTTACTTATGTATATACATGTAGTTTTTATGTTTCTTATTCATGCCCCACCTAGGTTCATCATATAAGTGTAGAACACTCTCATTTCATGGGGGATGTTATTTTTCCCAACACTCATATGAGTGGCTCGTTATTAGCTCCTTTTCTTCTCCCTTTTGTGAATAGACCATGACTCTTTGGTCAGGCGGTGATGGCTTGAAGATCATTATTAGCCAAATAATATTCGAGCATGGTAGTTGTGAGGTTTGGCCCATGTGTTTTCAGGAAGGTTATTTCCAAAGTGTATTCAAGATGAGGCCCAGGTGTCTTCGGGCATGACTATAGTTTTCTGGTCCAGGTGTCTTCGGGTGTGGCAGTAGTTGTTCTGACGCAGGTGTTTGCGGGTGTGGTTGCGCCCGACGGTTGTGGCCCCGGTGTCTATAGGTGGGATGTGTGGTTGTGGCTCATGTGTCCGTGGGAGGGGTTTGGTAGGGGGACTGCGTGAGGATATGGCCCAGGTGTGTGCGGGTGGGGTGTGGAAGTGGGACTGCCGTAAGAATGGCAAGATTGGTTTGATGCGTAGGATGTCTTCAATAACCAGTGGGGAAGTGGCGCAGGGTACCCAAATATTTATGTGCTATTACTATATGTTACTTGACCTGCGTTATTTGTGGAGAGTTCCTTGGTGAGGTTTGGGTGGATAGATTTTCCTTTTTGGGTGTTTGGTTATCCCTTTTTGACGGGTCATTAGAATGTATCCTCACTTGTTCACGGGAGTCCTTGGTTTTCCCAACTGAGTATACTTGTATGCTCACCCTACGTATATAAAACTGCTTTCACGTTTCCAGGAGGACTTCAAGGATCTTGTGGGACCATACTAGCTCAGACCTTTTGGGCAGTTGATGTTGTTCAATTCATATTTCATGGTATCTTTATACCTTTGGAGTTTTGTGTCTTGTATCTTTTACCTTTGAACATGCATATGGGAATGGTTTATTTTCAGCCATACTTGTACTTTCAGATTTGATGTTGTGGGATTTACTATCTTATATCTCGACCCTGTTAAAATAAAAAGGGTTATTTCTTCTATTTAGTGTGTGAATTTATACCATATGTGATATTTTCCACTCCGGGACCTATTGATAGTGGGTCTCGGGGGTCATTATCTCTCCTTCAACTTGAAGAAGGAAGGGTCTAGAAACTTGATGTCCCATCCCTCATCTTGGTGAAGGTAGGTCGTGATAGAATGGTATAAGAGATAGGTTTGAGAGATTGGATGGAGTCTAGAGTTAGGCATAGATAGGATTGCATGGGATGGTAGGTCAATAATGTTATGTGACCTTTGTGCATGAATTAGGCCAGGGAAGACCAGCTAGGACACGGGATTTTAGGGCCCCCCGTGTTCCGATGCAAGGACTCTGGACCTACCAAAATACTAAGTAAGGCCACAATGCTTGCAGTGTAGAGACCCTAGGAAATGTACATGCATCATAATGAATTGTGTTATTGTGTTTCATGGGTGTCTTGGGTATTCAAAAAAAATTATGAAGTCTAAGAAAATCTAATAACAATATTATACACTACATGGCTTAGGCATTACTTGTTTAACTAGATGATATGGAACCTGGTAGGAGACCAAGAGTAGTACGAACGATCGAGGACCAAGAGGTTGACTTGGCCGATCGATAGAGGACTGACCGATAAGAGGAGGATAACTAGTGGCAGAAGTCGCTTTGAACTTTTTAGTGCCAGAACCTCGGGAAGTAAGAGGGAATCATCTAAGACGTGGAGATGGAGAGATGGCTCGAGGATCTAGTGATAGATTTCAGCTTTATTTGGACTCTGATGGAGTACTGGGTTCCTATGGTTGTCAGCCTGATGTAGGGAGCAGCGCATCAGTGGTGGATGGTTTATCTTGAAGAGAGGAGGGAGACTGAGGTTGCGTGGGCTGACTATGAGAAGGTGTTCCAGGCAGAATTCCTCTCTTCCATGATGAAGGCTGAGAATAGACATGAGCTACTCTCCCTCCAGCAGGGGAGTATGTCAGTGAGAGAGTTAGGGATCATGTTCAAGCATCTCCATCGCATTGCTCTGGTCCTCTTTCCGGATGAGGAGTCTCGGGCGAGACGTATATAGGAGGCACTCCGACCTTTTCTTCAGTATGTTGTTGTTCCCTTTTCCATACCAATATAAATGGAGGTACAGAAGAAGGCTGAAGGGATAGTGGGGATGAAAATTCTAGGAGGTGTGTCTCGAGAGGGGATCCAGTTGGTCTTGTCGAAGGGGAAGGTTGTCAGCAGCATGCCTTCGACATCCGGAACCTCTAGGATTCGACCGACCGGAAGCAGGCCTCAACAGTTTTATTTCTGATCCCCCGCTCTTTCTCTTTTCTTTTGGGCCCAAGACCGAGGTTATTCTTCTGTGGGGGTCATGGAAAACATCTGAATCAGTGCTCGGACAGAGTGCAATATAGCGGGGGTGGGCAGGTTTAGCACCCACCTCAGCCACAACTGTTTCTAGCCAGGCCCTTTCAAAAGCTGCAATAGGGGCAGCACGCTCCCGCCCCTTCTAGGTAGACGTTGTAGGAGGATTTCGACCTCATGGTTCTCCTCAGGGACCTCCATCACGACGTGGCTGTGGAGGAAACCTACAACAGATAGGAAGAGCATCTGGGAGTGGCATTTTTACGCCGTAGAGGCAGCAGTTCCAGTAGGGTGAGAGGTTGTTCCAGGTACGATCAGTTTTATTAGTAATCTCCCCTATGCCTTGTTAGATATCGGAGCTTCACAAAACTTTGTTACACCTGGTATGGCCCATTCGTTGGGTTTATACATCGAGAGACTTTCAGAGCCTCTAGTGTTGAGCATGCTAGTCGGAGGTCAGACCGACTTATGTTATGTTTGCTGAGGGTGTAGACTGATGATAGGGCCACATTAGTCAATCAGATATATGCTATTGTTGTAGATAAAACCATACGATGTCATCCAAGAAATTATATGGACGTTCTCTATGTGTACCGTCATTGACTGCTTCCGAGGAAGGGTTGTGTTTTCAGATTTGGGTGATCAATGTGTAACATTCGATGGCGAGCAGGGTTTTCAGAGAAGCCGAAGGCGAGAGGAGCCCCTCCTTTCCATTTTAGCCGAACAATCAGGGGAGATAGTAGATGCAGAAATGATGGAAGTCCTAGAAATCATCAGTGAGTTTATTGACGTCTTTCTTGAGGAGGTGGTGACTCTACCCCCTCGAAGTGATGTTGAGTTTGGGATAGACATGCAACCTGGTGCCCATCCGACTTTGATGCCTCCCTATCAGATGGCATCGTCTGAGCTGTGGGAGATATTGATTTAGATTGACGATCTGATGAAGTAGGGTTTTGTTCGGCCAAGTGCGTCACCGTGTGGTGCTCATGTGTTGTTTTCGAAGAAGGCAGATGGTGGTCTATGGATGTGCATAAACTACAGGATACTAAATCAGGTGATGGTCAATAATCGCTACCCTCTCACAAGGATAGACGATCTCTTCGACCATCTAAGGGGAGCGAGTTGGTTCTGAAAGATCAATATGCAGTTTGGATATCACCAAGTGAGGGTGAAGGAGGGTCACATCTCGATGACTTCCTTCATGTGAAAATAAGGGCACTTCGAGTTTGTAGTCAGTCCGTTCGACGTTACGAACTCACCAGCTGTGTTCATGGGGCTCATGAACATCGTCTTGTGGGAATATATGGACTGGTATGTAGTCATGTTTATTGACACAATTCTTTTATGCTCAAGATCAACGGGGGATCACGCAGATCACTTGAGGACAGTTTTAGAGGTCCTCTGACTGAACCAGCTCTATGGGAAACTATCAAAGTGCATGTTCTGGATGATAGAAGTACATTTCCAAGGGCAGATGGTGTCTCAGAAGGGGAAAACAGTGGACCCATTGAAGGTTGAGGTGGTTGTTTCATGGGAAGCACCCAAGAATGTGGCAGAGGTTCGTAGTTTCCTCGGGCTGGCAGGTTACTACCGGAGGTTTGTGCCCAACTTCTCCCGAGTTGCAGTACCTCTGACAGCCTTGACCAAAAAGGGCCAGGATTTTGTGTGGAATGGGCAGTGCGATGCGGACTTCAGTTATATAAAGGAAAAGTTGGTGAGTGCCCATTGTTGATGTTTCCAAAAGAAGGGGTGGCGTATGAGGTGTTGTGTGATGCTTCAGGGAAAGGCCTCGGATGTGTGCTGATGCAGCGGAATGGGGTGATCTCCTATGGGTCTAGGATGTTACTTCCACAAAAGAATAACTATGTCACCCATGACTTAGATCTTACAGCGGTCGTGTCCACACTAAAGTTGTTGCGGCATTAGCTCATCAGGGAGCACTTAGTAGTCTTCACAAACCACAACAGCTTGAAGTATATCTTCTGCTAAGGGGACCTGAACTCGTGCCATTGGAGGTTGATGGATTTCCTTCAAGACTACGACTTCGAGGTTTCCTACACCTCAGTAAAGGTGAATGTGGTGGCCGATTCCTTGATCAGAAAATAAAAAAACGATGCGTTCTGGGAGTCGGCAGATGCTTGAAAGGAAATGGAGGAGTTGGCTTCCCTGCACCTATATGTAAAAATGGAGGGTGGTAGAGGTTTCCTATATCATATTACAGTGCAATATTCTCTATTGTGGTAGGTATAGGAGTCCCAATGGGGAGACTTGAAAAGTGAGGTGATGCATGACCAGGGTAACCAAGGGGATGCTCTGGAAGGGTGGACGGAGGATGGTCAGAATCAGTTGCTTTTCCAAGAAAAGATGTTTCTTCCATAGGTGATGCACGTGAGAGTTCTATTTGAGTCCAAAAATCACCCCTAGCAGTGAACCTGAGAGTTTCCAAGATGTAACGGTGAATGAAAGGTCAGTTATGGTGTCTCGGGGTGAAGCGTGTGGTAGAAGGGTTTGTGGCCAAATTCATGGTGTGTCAGCAGGTGAAGGCTGAACACCGTGTTCCAGGAGGTCTGTTGCAGCCTCTGGATGTTCTCGAGTTGATGTGGGATGACATATCGATGGATTTTTTCATGGGACTACCTAAGGCTCAAGGAGTTTGCGACGCTATCTGGTTAGTGGGGGACTGGTTGACGAAGTCGGCTAACATTATAGCGATCAAGGTGTCGGGTGCAGTGGATTCCATAGCACAAAGGTACCTGGATGAGGTGGTGCGGTTGCATGGAGTTTGGAGATCCATAGTCTCGGATAGGGATGCACGGTTTACCTCATGAGTCTGGAGAGGATTGAAGAATTCTTTTGGCACCCAACTATATCTTAGCACTGCTTTCCATCCCTAGACAGATGGAAAGACAGAGCGCACCATCCAAACCTTGGAGGATATGCTGCAGGCATGTGTTCTGGACTCAGGAGGATCGTGGGTGCACCACTTGCCTCTGGTAGAGTTTTCCTACAATAATAGCTATCACTCTACCATTGGCATGTATCCATTTGAATCCCTATACGGAAGGTCATGTCGCTCACCGGTGTGCTGGACTGAGGTTTGGGAAACATGCATTCTTGTCCCGGAGGTGGTGCAGAGCATGACAGGGAAGGTTCGGCTTATATAGGAAATGATGAAGGCGGCCCAGGACCAACAGAAGTCGTATGCCGATAGCAGGAGGAGGCCCTTGGAGTTTGAGGTTGGAGACCACGTGTTCTTGAAGGTCTCTCCTAGGCGTGGACAATAGTGGTTCAGTAGAGGTAGTAAGCTTTCTCCCAGATTCATCGGACCCTTCGAAGTGATTCGGAAGGTTGGTGTAGTGTCTTATCAGCTAGCTCATCCACCACCACTACTGAGGATACATGAGGTTTTCCATGTGTCCAAGCTCCATCGGTATCTACATGATGATTCACATGTCTTCGGATGGGGAGAGCTAGATATCGAGGACAATGTGACAGTTGTGGAAATAACAGTGAGGATTGAGGATCGTGAAGAGAAGGTGCTTCATGTGAGAACCATTTCTTTAGTCAGTGTGTTATGGAAGTATGGTGGGCTTGACGAGAGTACTAGGGAACGAGAATCAATGATGCGAACTCAGTACCCTGAGTTGTTTTGAGTTTTGTGATGTTGTTTTTATACTTGTTTGTGATGGAACGCTTCACCTTGTTGACTGAGGAATGTGTTTTTTTCTGTATTCTCTAAATATGTGTGAATAGTAGTGTCTATGGGGAGGGGAGTACCTGATCCCTAATCAAAAATCATTAGGATGGATGCGATTACACTTGAGTAGGCGAGTGAGTGCCTCCCAAAGAGGATTGTATCATGACATGGGTGAAGAGACTCTCCAACCCATATGACTAGGCAGTTTGACCATGGTAGGTTGCTTGCTTCTTGAGAGGGAGGTGTTTCTAGATAATTATGAGGTTCACTCCAGAGAGGTATCTTTCTAGGTGGTTGTTCAGACCCTCTCTTCTCTTATGGTTTGTTTTGATTCTTGAAATATTGAATAGTTTGAGAGGTTTCTAATGTAATGGCCCATACCCTCCTGGCCCATTACATTTCAAAAAGTGCGGCTCCACCAAAACAATGGCACCATGGAGGTGGAACCGTGACAGTTGCACCGTGAGGGTGTCACTGTGACGGTGGAACCGTGTCCTCTTCCTTATTTTCCAGTCCCGCTCCTGCAACTTATTTTTTTGACGTAAATTAATTCTTTTACCCTTTCAAGGCCATTTAAATCCCATAATTAATTCCTAAAAATCCCGAGAAACCTCCCCGATGGGGGATATTAAATAACGACTTAATTCCATCGTGTGTAACTATCAAACCACATAGGAAACCGCGATCCGACATTCCAGGCATTCAAAATCCCAATATCCCGTAACAATGGTATTTTATATATATATCCCAATGGAAGTTATTATTTATCTTATTCCTTTTGTCTGACTCCTCTTCGTATCACTAGTGCACCTAGAGTCCCTCCCCCCTTCTCGAGACTTGTGGTGCTACTGCGCCCGAGTTTTCTTCTTGTCCTTGGAGTTCCCGACATCCCTCCCCTACAAATCGTGCATCCCCTATTCTTGGCGCATGGAGAAAAACGTCGATCCTTGATCAATCAAGTCAGGATTTTCTCCTTCGTCTCTCCTTTCTATGTATCATGCGGGGTGGGTATGCTTTTGTCTCTGTGGAAATTGATGAAACCGAACATAATGAAGATAATGAACGGACCTTTAAAGAATGAAAGGGGGTGTGATCGATGTTATGCTATACAATTTTATTTTGATATGTGTTTTGAATTGTACGAGCCTATGCTCACTGAAAATAAAGGACGTTGGTGGACTTTCTATGTGCACTAATGAACCTCAGTGCTTCTGGATGTTTAAATAATCATAAAATAGAATTGTTTAATTAAGTATACTCGGTTAAATAAATTGAATGAACCAGGATCATCCCTTTTCTGTGATAACACTGGTTAAAGCCCATGCGAATTGAAACTATGGAGTTTGTTAAATCTTTTAAATATGAAAATACCTTCATGGCTCATCCTTGTGTTGGTGGTAGTGGTTTGGTTGTTTTCATTCAAGGGCCGATTGCGGGCGTCTTTATGGTTTTCTTGGATGGGGTCTTAGATTTCTGGGGTGATATGGGTGGGGATGGGATCCCTTGTTGTTATACTTTTGCTGGTTGTGAATCTGAGGATGTGTGGTTGCTCTGTTGTGTCACGAATTTGGGTGGGATCCTCTATTATTGAGAAAACGTTGGCTCCTAGATTTTGGGGACATGGGGATATGTCTCGGGTTTTTTTTGTTTCTAGTACTTCGAGGGATCTCACTTATCACTTCTGAGGGGCTTTCTTTGGTTCAAGTATTTCGAGTGATCTCGCTTGATCCCTAGTTATTGGGAGATTACAAGAGAACCGATTGCGAAGGATTAAATTGTTGTTTCATTGTTTCCCTTCTCTGGCTGGTAGTTGTGCCTGTTAGTTGCCTAGTAGTGTAGTATTCATCTAAATGGGATCACATGAAAATAAAAAGAAGAATGGGTTAAATTGGGAAATTAGTTCTGGGATGTATTTTGACCTGGCTGTGGGTGGTATACTTTTCATGAATGAATAGTAATGTGGTGTTGTTCTTAGGTAGGTTTCGGAACCCTTGTATGGGTTGAGTGTTTGTTTACCTATGTATATTCTTGTATTTATAATTTTTCTTATTCGCGCCCCACCTAGGTTGAGCACTTAAGTGCCGAACACTCCCATTTCATGGGGGAGGGTGTTTTTTCCAACACTCCAATGAGTGGGTCGTTATTAGCTATTTTTCTTCTCCCTTTCACAAATAGCCCAAGACTCATCGGGTAGGCTATGATGGGATGAAGTCCATTATTATCCCAAGAAACTTTGTGCAGGGTAGTTGTGATGGTTTCCCCTGTGTTTGCGGGAATGCTGTTTCCCATGTGTATTCAGGATGAGGGCCAGGTGTCTTCAGGCATGACAGTAGTTTTCTGGCCCATGTGTCTTCGGGAGTGGTTGTAGTTGTTCTGACCTAGGTGTTTAGTAGTGTGGTTGTGCGGGGCAGTTGTGGCCTAGGTGTCTGTGGGAGGGATGTGTATTTGTGGCCCTGGTGTCTGCGGGTGGGGTTTGGCATTGGTACTGCGTGAGGATGTGGCCCAGCTTTGTGCGGGCGGGGTGTGGCAGTGGGGCTACGGTAAGAATGGTGGGATTGGATTGATGAGTAGGATATCTTCAATAACTAGTGGGAACGTGGAAATGGGTACCCAAATATGGATGTTCTATTACTTTACATTACTTTACTTGCGTTATTTGGGGAGCGTGCCTTGGTGAGGTTTGGGAGGATGCCTTTCCTTGTTGGTTGTTTGGTTATCCATTTTTCCACAGGACATTAGAATGTCTCCTCACTTGTGCATTAGTGCCTTTGGTTTTATATACTAATTATACTTTTATTCTCACCCTATGTATATAAAAATGCATTCAGGTTTCCAGGCGGACTTCAGGGATCGTGCGGGAACGTACTAGCTCGGGCCTTTGGGGAAATTGCTGTTGTTGAATTACTATTCTTGGTATCATTTTACCTTTAGATTTTTGTGGCTTGTATCTTTTACCTTTGAACATGCTTATGGGAATGATTTACTTTCAACAGTACTTTTACATTCAGTTTTTTTGTTGTGGGATTTACTATCTTATCACTCGATCCTATTAAAAGAAAAAGGTTAATGACTTCCATTTAGTGTGTGATTTTATACCCTTGGTGCTAGTCGTTACATCATGACCTATTGAAGGCGGGTCTTGGGGTCATTATATCTCCTTCAACTTGGCGAAGGAAGGGTCTGGAAAACTTTTGTCCCTTCCTTCATCTTGGTAAAGGAGGGTAGTGACAACTTTCATGCAAGATTCCAAACTCCCTTTAATCATGCACACACAACCAATCTTGCATGAAAAACAAAATCTATCATATAAGGCTTTCCTTTTTAATGATTCCCTTCATTGCATTACATAACAATTATTCAGATTTCATCCTGAATTCCATTATCGTGATATAGGTCTATTGATAGATCAACATTAGCATCATCATAGTTTCGATGGACTGAAATAAAATTTCCCTGGCTTCCAACAGCATCATTCCTTGCAATCAAAACTATAAATGACTCACATCATCATTTCTCCATCTTTCCTTCATAATGCATTAATCAAAAGTTCTTCTAACATATGATATTTATATATACATATTAGCAAATTCGCGTCTGATTTTCAATTCCTTTACAAAGTGAATTGATTTGTCTTACTTGACAAAAAATAACAATAATTTTAACATCATACTCTACTTACTTCATTATCAATCCATCATCGTCCCAAAAAAAAAATTGTGAATTTTTTTTGGATGTGATGAGATGGTGGAAATTGATTTTCCCGGTGATAATGTGTTCTTTTAAAAACATCAGAATAATAGGTCGTGGTGGAAGACGAAAGGTAGGAACACATCAAAAAATTCTTATTATAAGAATCAAAAGTTAATCATTTGTGATAACTATTGTAAAAAAGAATGCTAGGATATGTATTTTGAATTCAAGTAAGTGCTATAGAGGATGTAAAATGTAACTAAAGTCATGTAATTACATTGAAAACTATTAGGGTTATGGTAAGACAAATTCCGATTTACTGTAAGTATTATGTTTTTAGTGTAATAAAATGGAGCAATTAGAAAATGAGTGTCCAAAGTAGCACTCTACTGAGGGAATGTAGCTTGACTACAAGATGAAATGTGTTGTTAAATACTTTTAAACTAAAATGGTAGATGTTGGTCCATCAAATGATATAGTATTAGGTATACTATTTATTTCTTCATATTATGCCCATGTGTTTTTTGATTCAGGGTCTACACATTTTTTAATTTTTGATGACATTTCTAGTGAATTGGGAATTCCATCTCAAGATATCAATCCTGAAAATTTGGTAAATATATCTACAGGAAATGGAATGATAAAAAGAAATTATATGAACCTTTCATTCCTATCATGTGGAATGAATATTCCTGCAAACCTTATTCTTTTTCATTTAGTATAGTCTGATGTTATTTTGGATATGGATTCCCTATCCATTTATCATGCTATGATTGATGGCATAACTAATGAGGTTTATATTTAGAAATAAATTCATTTTGTGTAGAAGATTGAATATTTAAATTTGATAATATATCAGGAATCCATGACAGTAGTAAAAAATGGAAATGAATGTTTCCTCGAACATAATGATGAAAACAAAAAGAAGCATTTTAAATGATTGATGTGCTAGTGGTTACTGAATTTCTTTATGTATTTCCTGATGATTTTCATGGTATATTTCCTAATAATGATGTATAATTTGTTTTTGACTTAGTTCCTGATGTTAAACCAATTTCAAAACCCCCTTATCGAGTGACTCAATTTGAACTTTTAGAGATAAGGATGCAATTTCAGGAGTTATTAGATAAAGGATTCATTCGACCTAGCACATCAACATGAGGTGTTCTAGTGTTGTTTTTTAAAAATATAGCTGGTTAAATGAGACTTTTCTTTTATTCTAGAGTATTTAATAACATAATTGTTAAGAAAATGTATCATTTTCCTCATATCATTGATTTGTTTAATCAGCTCTAGGGATCCCAATATTTTTTGATTATTGACATAAGGTTGGGGTAGAATTAGTTAATAGTAAAGGAAGTAGAAATTAATAAGACCATGTTTAATACTAGATATTCCCCTAATTAGTTAGTAGTTATTCCTTTTGAGTAAACAAATTCAACTACATTATTCATGGATATTATGAATATAATATTCTGTGAGTTCATGGATATGTTTTTTGTTGTGTGTATTGATGATATTTGGGATTATTAAAAATTAAATGAGGAAAATGAAATTCATTTAAGGGTTATATTTCAATAATTAAATGAAAATAATCTATATGGGAAATTTAGGCTGTGTGAGTTTTTGTTACAGAAAATTTCATTATTTTGTCACATCATTTCAAAAAATGACATAACTGTTGATCATTCTAAAACAAATGTAGTCGAATAATTTCAAAGAACAAAAAATATAATCGAGATCTATAGTTTTCATGGTTTTATAGGCTATTAATAAAAGATTATTGTAAAGTTTTTTTAGTTATCAATCCCACTGACTACGTTAACCTGGAAATGTGTTATGTTTATTTGGAAATAAGAATGTGATAATTGTTTATTGAAATAGAAAAAATATTGTTAAATGCTCCAGTTCTGGCACTGCCTTCCAGAAAATGGTGAGCTTGTTATCTACAGTGATTCTTCGTTTAATTTTATGGGTTGTGTCCTAATTATAAATGATCAGGTAATTACTTATGCTTCATGTAATTTGAAACCTCATAAGATAAATATCCCTACAAATGACTTGGAATTGGCTTCTGTATTTTTATTATTTTATAATTTGGAGTCATCATCTATATGATGTAAAATATGAATTATATACTGACCAAAAAAGTTTAATTTATATATTTACTCGTACAGTATCGAACATGAGATATAGGAGATTGATGGAATTAATAAATGATTACGATGGTACGATTCTTTACCATCAAGGAAATGAAAATGATGTGGCTGATTATTTGAGTTTAATAAGTAATTTTACATAATACATATGATGTTTTGAACAAAATTCTTTTATTATCAATTTGATGAATATTGGAATAAAATTTGTTGGTGTAGGAAAATCCTTTATTTTGAATAAGGTGTTAGTGATATCATCTCTATCAGATAGAATTATGCAAGTTCAGAAGGAAGAGAGTGAGTTGTAGAGAAAAGTATAGTTTGATCAGAAAAATATGTTCCCTAATTATAACAATGAAAATTATTGTAATTGGAGATTGGGGAAGAGAGTATATGTGCCTTATGATTCACAATTGAATAATGGGTGGTCGTGTGATGCTCAGAGTTATCTTTTTGCAGTTTATCCTGGAATTACTATGATGTAACGAGATATTTGGGAGTATCACTGGTGGGATTGAATGAAAAGAGATATTGCAGACATTACAATGAAGTGTTTGGCTTAACAATATGTTAAAGAATAGAAGTAGTTATCCAAAGGTATACTTCACACATTACCGATGTTATAGTGGAAATGGTAAAATATATCCACGTAATTCACTATGGGGTTACCGAAGACATCTCGAGTTAATAATGCAATATGGGTTATCATTGATCAACTGAAAAAAAACTTCATATTTTTTCCTATTTGAGATACTGTGTCTCTATATAAACTTTCTAGGTTTTTTGTTAAATATATATTCATGGTGAATGGAGTTCCACTCTCCATTTTATTTGATTGTGATCCCAGGATTACTTCAAACTTTTGGAATGCCCTTCAGATGTTCTTGGTAGTGAATTAAATTTTTGTATAGTTTTTCATCCTCAATCAGATGGATAATAAGAACGAACAATTAAAACTTTGGTTGATAGGTTGCATTCATGCTCAATGGCTATAGAGACCCAAATCTTAATGTACATATACATTACATTAATTTTGCAAAATAATTATTACTTGAAAAAAACTGGCTCCCAATGACCATATTAGTTTAGTGTCTTTTGAAATAATAAAAATAATAATTTAATTATGGTGAAAGATCTTAAAAATCTCTCATAAATAACTTCCCCTTTGGTTTTTATAAATAAAACCTTTATTTATATCATGGGGAAAATAAAACATAAAAAGGGTGAGCTCAAATGATCAGTAAGGGTAAACATGGAGAACGTAAAACAATCACTAAATATTTGAACGTATGAACATAGACATAAAACATCAAAATCATGAGTAATGATATAAATCGTGGATGTCCATAAGGAATAGATCATAAAACAACATTAACAGTGATAAAATAGAATGGGAATAAAAAATAAAATTGTGGAAACCATTAAACATATGTTATGATTTCAATAGTAGTCAAGGCATTGCATTCATGACCATCATAGTGGACAAAGTTCATTACTGAACCGAGTTTACTTTCCTTTGAAGCTCTGATTTACTGAACCAGATTCATTAGCCATTCCATCCATGTCTATCTCGTGATATATAAATCATTACCCAATGCATTGGATGGAGGTATAGGTCCCTTCAATCTCATAATGAACCCATTCTTATTTGTGCCACAAAATAAACATAAATCATTCATCGTATCCAAAACAATACAATGGGTTTCATAAACATCATCCCATCATAAAATAATCCATATAAAAAATAGATATTATTTCATAATAAGATAAATCAAAACATTTATTTAATATAGACATTATGCTTGAATCATAAACATTTTAAAAAAAGTCATCTTAGAAGGAAAATAGTTTTGATAAAATACTTGAAATAAATTCTCAAGGAAAATATCATTTTTTCTTCCAAACAATTTTTTTTACTCCAAACGTCATAAAATTTTAAAAGAAAATTATTTTTTTTGAAAATATTAATTGAATATTTTAGAATATGCTTCATGTAAATAAGGTGTTATGAAACTGTAAAAATCTATTCTTGCCGTATAAGTTAAAAAAATTCTCCTTGTACTGTAATGGAAAAGTTTAAAAGTACCATGTATGGTAAATGGAAGAAGTATTCTTTCAATAACACAACGTAAAGGTAAAAGAGGGGTAAAATTACTTTAAACATACATTGAAGAATAATAAACACCTTATGAAAAAAATTAATGTATTAGATGATTAATATTACCATAGATAATACTTATATATAAGCTATCTCGGATAAAAATGAGATTGCAAAATTATCCAATACCTTAGTTCTAATTTCATCTGTGCCTGTAAAAAACTCTTGTATAGTGTGTTTAAACATATTATTAACTTGTAACAGAACCATTATTATATTTATGATATCATATATGATTCACATTGGAATTTAAATTAACCGTTCTTTTGTCAATTCCATGTTAAAGTATCGTTTTGGGTAAAATCGTTTCATTTATCGTAAGTGTTTCGACCTTTTGTTCTTGATATTGTTTCTTATATCATGATTTAATTAATTCCAGAATGTAAAACATGATTTATATTTAATATATATTCAGAATATAAATATATATGACAGATCGATAAATGGAATGAAATACACCGTTCATGGAGACGGTATGTCGTACGTACGCATGAACGTTGTTTTCATTTTCTAATTGAATTGACTTGAATTAAGTAAATGAAACATAAATTTAAATAAATACATTATATTTATTATTTCATACCATTCATGATTATTTTTTTATATATACTTTATAATCATACTTGAATGGAAAATCATGGAGAATGAATCTCATCACGTCGTGGAGACTGTAATCTATACGTATGCCCGAGCGATGATATCATTACCATAAATATTGAATGGAATTGCAGTGGATGATATAATTTATCAGAATCCAAATGATGTTATATTAATCATATATAGATAATATTTTCACAATTATACCAATCCATGTAAGGTGGTGGTGGAAAACAGATCGCTCCACGTCGTGGAGACGGTATTCCGTACGTACGCACACACGATGATTTCATTTTCCGTAGGATTGATTGAAGATGAAGTAGGTTTGTCTATTATTTATAATAAAATATAATTATATGATTTATAATGATGTTATTACTTTATAATTAATGAAATATGGAAGAGGACGTATAAGAAGAAATAAATTTGATGGAATCGGTAAAGGATTTTACATCTTCTTCGACACACCTCTTCTAACCCACCTTTTAGGGCACTAATGGTGGGCTTTGAAGAAGACCATGAACTCTAGTATGTTTCTAGGGAAGTTTATAAGAGAAATGGACAGGTTATGGAAGATCATGAAGGCTCAAAATGGTGTTATGAGGAGATGGAGGAGGTGCCTTTTATAAGAGAGGAGAGGGGCAGTTTTGGAACACTATAAAATATTAAATTATAATAAACTCAATCACCACTTAAAAACCACCAAAAATTACTCAAATACATATTATAGATGATATAGGGTTGTAATATCATCAACCAATAAAATATAGACATGTTGGGAATTTATTTTAAACCTAATCAACTTGATTTATCCTTATATAATCTATTTAATTTTATTTGTGATAATACTATTATAAATTTTAATTTGTTATAAATAATTACATATGTATTGTGAATTGTCCATAATTA
This sequence comes from Viscum album, assembly GCA_963277665.1. Lineage (NCBI taxonomy): Eukaryota > Viridiplantae > Streptophyta > Magnoliopsida > Santalales > Viscaceae > Viscum > Viscum album. Next base: position 556,911,263 of record OY728147.1, on the reverse strand, counting down.
TATACTTTATGACAATTTAGACCATATAAATTTCTATTTATAAATTTTAAATATTTTTGTGATTTTTAATCAATTTTATAATATGTTATTTTTATAAAATAACAATAGTGTAAATTTTGAAAATATTCATATATTTTAATTTAAATAAAATTCACACTGATGATATAGTAGAAAAAAATATTTAATTTATATCTAACATTTTACATTCCTCTAAAATATTTTTGAAGGACATTAATTAGTTCATATGATATTTATTTTAATATTTTTATAACGATTTATTTGATATTTCAATCAATAAAATAATTTCTACATCAAAATTGTGTCATCATTAATAACAATTATTTATTCCATAAAAATAAAAAATAAATTATATTAATGCAGATAATATTATTATCCTTCTGGGTACAATTTATATTTGATGTTTTATGAGGTTTATCAATAAATTAAATTTATTGCACTTATAAGAGATAAGAGAGTGACATGTTGTCACTTTCATTAGTTTTAATAATAATAATATCATTATCATGGTCAACAGACAATGAAATGAATCAATTCCGACCCTTGACTGATATGGGACGACATTTATTCATCCAATATAATTTTTTCCAGTCTTAGGGTTATTTTATAATCTTATTTTTAACCTTAAAAACCTGATATACCTTTAACTATAGTAAATAAAAATTATCATAGTCACTATACATAATATCAAAAAAAAAATTAACATATTAACATAATTTGGACCCACTGAATCCAAATATTGAATCCATTTTACAAAATTCAAAACACATATTTTGCAATAATTAAATTAAAATTATTTTGATGTTAAGAAAACGAGTTTTATAAGTCAAAACATTGTCAATGAGTGAAATGTTTTTACCTATGAATTCTAAGTAATATTAATGATAATGACTTGCATTATATGAAATAGAAATAATATATTATATTTATACTTTAAAACCATTTAGTATAAAAATTCAACCATTTAAATTATCTTGAGGAAAAAATATGTTTTTAATTAAAATATAGGGTATTATTACTATTCATCAAAATGTGAAAGTTAACAGAAAAACATTAAAAATTTATCCAAAGTAAATTTTTACTTCCTTTTTAGAATAAATATGTTTATTTCTTCTGATTGAACTTATTAACGAGTAATAAACTATATTTAATGTGGGTGTGCCATCAAAATGCTGAAAAAATGCATTTCTTGAAAAAATTATCTTTTTCTCATACCATGATCTAGAATATGTGTAATATGAATTACTATGTATAAAATTAAAAATGTTGTTAATAATATTCCTAACTCCTAGTTCATTACAATATGTCGTTGTTTAGTGAAACTCGGTATTGCGTACAACACAAGCTATTGAGGAATGTCACTTTTATGTGAAACACAAGCCAATAATTGTTTTTGCGTATACTACAAGCTAATACGGTGTTGCATATGATCAAGCAACTATTGATGAAGCGTACCACACAAGATGTCAAAGAAATTAAAAATAATATTTCTCATAAAATATCAGGCTGTTGCATCCTAACCCGTTAAAATAAATTTTTTCCTCAAAATTCGTCAAGGTACTTAATAGTTTACTACATGAATGTTTCATTCATATAAACCCACATCGTAAAAAGGAATTATAAAACTTCATTTTATAATGGAAAGTTAGAAACATAATGGATACCCAAAGTAACTCATCACTAGGATTTCACATAGAATAATATAGATGAAAATATGGATATGGAAGAGAAATCTAACCATCATGTTCTGATAGAGAGTGGTAGAGAACATGGATACAAAAAATCCAACGATCATAAATCCATAAATTTGTGATGATCTAAGGTACCATTTGATTCTTAGATATGAGGGAACTATGAGAACAATTTTTTTCAAGATAATTTCTCTATAGATGATGAATTTTTTCGTAAGGATAAATAATTACTTGATTTCAGTGTAATATCATCGTTGTCCATTTAAAAAAAATCCACTTAATATCATATTTAATGAAATTAAGTTGAAATTTTCATTCATGAAGTTTTAGTAGATCATGTGATAGAATTATATGTCAATCCATCTATCTTTATCAAAAATATGTTAGAAAAAATTATTTAATATACATAAGTCCTTCTATAGTGAGATTAATCGTATATGATTCCAAAAATTGACTTATACATCATCTATCATACCACTTACAAAAATAAAACTAATTTCTACTAACCATATACATCTTGTAGGCCAGTGGTTGGTGATAAAGGCCTATAGCACTTCTGTTGATGGTTTGACTCCCCCATCCTTGTCCGATGTGATGGGTTGTCACCCGTCCTACGGGTAGTACTTCTTCTAAAACTATACTATTACAACATTCCAAAAATAATATCAAAATTTTCTAGCCTTAAACAATACTACCTGATATCCAAATTAATGCATTCCATCTTTTAGGCTTATCGAAAATACTTCTGTCCAATCTCATCGTATAAAAAAAATGACTACTAGAAATTTCATCTAACGAGCATGTGAATACAGGCATTTACCACTGTATATCAGAAGATATATCTTGTTGGTCACATTCAAAACATGTGAATACCTTAATCACATATTATATTGAAACATTAATTACCATATAATCTTTTTGATATCATGAATGTTGTCAAAAGTAAACTATTTCCACATACAATAATCCCAAAATGTTTATATACTCAAACCATGATATCACTTTGTCATTATATTAGTCATGATCTCATTAATACTATCAAACGTTTAATTATCGCTTTATCCCTTCATTTTGTGCATATCATTTTCCATCCAAAAATATTTCAGTCACTTTTTGTGGTTACCTGTACCATAAAATTATTGAAAACCACAATAAACCAATACATAGATATTCCAATATACCATGATACCAAAAATGAGATTCCACAACACTATTTTGGAATTCTATTTCATAAACCCTTAATCATTCCTCCACTTCATTTTCATATTCAAAATCTCTAATAGTTATCGCATGTAAATTACCTTTGACCTGTTCAATAAGATTTTGTTGATTTTGATCATCATTAACCCTTGGATTAGGTAATTGGTTAGCATAGTGCCCCATTTCCCTAAACTTGTAGAATTGAATTGTAAGTGGTGCGTTCTTAGTAGTATTTTATCTATTCACATAATTATCTACCTTTTTCCCATTACTTTTTCACTCATCTTCTTGTTGATATTTTATTTCCAAACTTAAAACATTTTCTATCCATTTAATACATTCTCCACCATGCTTCTTTCCACACTTTGAGAATAACAAAATAGTTTTCTTATTTTCACCATAGTTTTGAGATATTTCCTTGAACTCCATCTTTTTTTTCTTGTCAAAAACATGAGATAGATATGTAACACCAACTACCAGTTCTACCTTGATAGCACAACACATAACTTCATCATAGTTACTGATGTCTCTTATATCTAATTCCCTTCAAAGACATGGTGTTATGACACGGAATAATGGATCAAATTTACTCTCAGGATGGATGATAAAGCTAGATGCACACCTTGAAAGCCTTGTAAAATTCTCCACATATATACCAAAAGAATTATCATCATTTTTCTTAAGATTAAGGAACTCCCTTTCAATATTTTTTGAAGAATATAAGGGATGTACTTATTGAAAAACAAGTCCTGGAACTCATCCCATTCCATGGATTCATTTTCATCTTAGGGCCTTGTATTCTTAATTAGAGTCTACCTCTGTTATGATTCACCTTCTAAATGGTAAATAGCTCAAAGGAAATTTTCATGTTCGTAATAGCGAAGTATGGAAAATATATTTTCAATGATACAGATCCATTTCTCAGTAATATGTGGATCATAAGACTCATTTAAAGAAGGTGGGTGTTGCCTCATGAGGACTCAGTAAAATGTTGTTTCTTTATATACTCATTTGGATGTCCAGAATGATTCATATCTTGTGTAATTATATAAATAAGATTTTTCACTCCATATCCCATAACATTGGTTTGTTCAGGAGGAAAATCATTGTGTTGTCCATTACATTGATCATCATGATTCCCTCAGTTTCCAGGCATGGTCTAAAACCCAAAATGTATAGTGTGAGAGGAATCAATCATGTTAGGAATAAAACATAATAAAGTTGGAGTAACTTCAATATATATCATCTCAGGTTTAATTCTATGATCGTTTCCATAAATCTATGACTATAACCTAAACATATTCATAACCTTAGAGACATCCCTAGACATAGAATTGAAATATCTCTAGGGATTTCACTAATTTTTTTGCATCATAGTTTCCAATGTTTAACAAAACCTTCGCACTAATACCAACTATAGAGACCCAATGATTGAAGTATATAGACATTAAATTACTTTTGTGGAATAATAAATACATGAAAAAAGATGACACCCAAAGAATGTATTATTTTAGTGTCTTTGAAAACATGGAACATAATCTTCTAACCATTGTGAATGATCTTCAAATTCTCCAATAAAGATCATCCCATTTGGTTTTCTTACCTAAACCCAGTCATTATATCCTAGGGAAATTAAATCCTAAAACGGGTGAGCTCAAATTCTTATTAAGGGTTAACTTACAGAACAAAATACAATCCCTAAACATTTCAACATATAAACATGAACATAAAACATCAAAATAATATGTAATGACATAAATCATGTTAGTGGAAAATGAATGGATAATAAAGGAACATTAGCCATGATAAAATATAACGGGAATAAAACATGTAATTGTGGAAACCATTAATAACATGTTATGATTTCCATAGTAGCCTAGGAATTGCTTCAAATACCATCATACTGGACAATGTCCATTACTAAACTGGGTTTACCTGTCGTTCCAGCCTGTATTACTGATCTAGATTCACATTCATTCCATCCAGGTTAATCTCATGAGATATAAATCATTACCCAATGAAGTGGAAGGAGATATAGGTCCCACCCATCTCATAATCAAACCATTCTTATTTGTTCCACAAAATAAACATATATCATTCATTGTAACAGAAAGAATAAAATGGGTTTCATAAACATCATCCAATCATAACATAATCCATTTAAAACAAATGGATTTCATTTCATCATAAGAAAATTCAAACCATGTAAATAATATAGATGTTATACTTGAAACATAAACATATTATGTAATTTCATCTTAGATGGAAAATAGTTTTGATAAAACACTTGAAATGAATTCTTGAGGAAAATATCCTTTCTTCTCCAAAATTATTTTCTTTTGTCCAAATGCCTTGAAATTTTAAATGAAATTAATTTTGTTGAAAATAATCATGAAATATTTTGGAATAATCATCATGTAAATAAGGCATTATGAAACCATAAAAATCCATTCATGCCGTATAAGTTAAAAACATTCTTCTCAAACTTTTAACAGAAAGGTCAAAAAGTACTACGTTTGATAAAAAAATGATTCCTTACATAAAAAAAAGTAAAAGTCAAAGAGGGATAAATATGACTTTAAAAATACATGTAATAATTTTAAACACATTATGAAAAACATTTTATGGTAATAGATGAAAAATATAAGCCCATTAAATACTTACGTATAAGAAATCTCGGATAAAAATGAGATTGCATAATTATCCCTTAACTTAGGTCCAATTTATTCCTTACATGTCCAAAAATCATGTATAGTGGGTTTAAACATATTATTAACCTTTAAAAAACCCATAATTATAAGCATTTTGTCATATAGGATTCACATATGGTTTTATATTACCCATTATTTTGTCAGTTACATGTTAAATTAGCGTTTTAGCTAAAATAGTTTCATTTATCGTACGTGTTTCGACTTGTTGTTATTGATATTATTAATTATATCATGATATAAATAATTGCATAATTTAATAAATGATTTATATATAATATATATTCAGCATATAAATATATATGATAGATCGATAAATGTATTGAAATACACCGTTCATGGAGACGGTAGGCCGTACGTATGCAGGAATGATGTTTTCGTTTCCTTATTGAAATGAATAAAATTACGTAGATGAAACATATATGTACATAAATACAGTATCATTATTTTGTAATATCTTTCATGATTATTTATTATATATACATTATAATCAATCTTGAGTGGTTAATCATGGAAAATGAATCTCATCGCATCGTGGAGACATCAATCCGTACGTAACCATGAGTGATGATATCATTCCCATTGAATGGAATTAGAGTTGATTATATAATTTATCACAATACGTATGATGTTATAATAATTATATATAGTTATTATTGAATCCATTATACCCATCCAAGTAAGGTGGTGGTGGAAAACAGAATAAACCACGGTGTGGAGACAGTATTCCATACGTACGCAGGTGCTATGATTTAATTTTCCGTAGGATGGATAGAAGGTGAAATAGGATTGTTTCATGTTTATAATAAAATATTATTATATTATTGATACTTATGTTATTACTTAATAATGAATTAAATAAGTAAGAGGTAGTAGATTTTTTTTTTTAAAGATTCATTAAAGGATATTACAACTTCTTCAACACGCATCTTATATACCACCTCTTCGGGAACTAAAGGTGGTCTCTGAAGAAGATAAATACCTCTAGTATGTATCTAAAGAAGTCATGACGAAAAATGGATAGGTTTGGGCCGAGCATAAAGCCCTAAAATTTTGTTATGAGGAGATGGAGGATTTGCCCTTTTATAAGAGAGGAGAGGGGCACTATTGGAAACCTCTAAAATATTAATTTATAATAAACTCAATCCCCCAATATAAACCACCAATAATGTCTCAAATATAATTAAAAATGGTATAGGGTAATAATATTATAAAAAAAATAAAATTTAGACATGTTGGGAATTTATTTTAAACTTAATCAACATGATTTATAATTATTTAATCTATTTAATTTTATTTTTGATAACAATATTCTAAATTTTAAATTGTTATTAATAATTACTTATGAGTTACGAATTTTCAATTATTGGATACCTGATGACATTTTAGACAATATAAAGGTAAATTAATAATTTTTAAATAATTTTGTGAATTTTGAACAATTTTATAATAGGATATTTTTATAAAATATCAATAGTCTCAATTTTGACACATTTTGTTTATTTGAATTTATATAAAATGAACATAGATAATATATTAGAACCAAAATAATAATTAGATCCCTAACATGTCATATAAATCTAGAATATTTCCGGAGATAATTAATTAGTTAATATAATTTTTATTATAATATTTTTAAAACCATTTATTTGATATTTCAATCAATAAAATAATTTCTACATCAATATTGTTCATCATTAATGATAATTATTTAATCACTAAATACTATAATTAAATTTTAATGATGTATATAATTTTATTAGATTTTTTTAGAATATTTAAATTCGTTGTTTTATGAGGTTTATCAATAAATTAAAATTATTACCATAATGAGAGATAAGAGAGTGACATGTTGTCACTTTCTTTGGTTTTAATAATCATTATATCATTATCATGGTCTAAAGTCCATGAAATAAATCTATTCTGACAATTATGTGATATGGGTCGACTTTTATTCAACCAATATAATTTTTTATTGTCTTAGGGTAATTTTATAATCGTATTTCTACCCTTAATTACCTGATTTACCTTTAACTGTATAAATATAAAATATAGTAGTTATTATTCAAAATATCAAAAACAAGGTAAACTATTAAAATAATATAGAACCACTAAATAAAAATATGCAATCCTTTTATCAAAATTCAATGCACATAAGTTGCAGTAATTAAATTAAAATTAATCCCATTGTTATGAAAATGTGTTTTAAAAGTTAAAACATTGTGAATGATTGAAAGGTTGTTACCTATGAATTCAATGTAAAATTAGACTTTCGTTATATTAAATGTTAAAAATATAATATATTATCTCTTTAAAACTATTGAATATTATAATTATACCGTATAAATTTTATTCATGAAAAAATTAGTTTTTAATTACAATTTATCGTATTTTTAGTATTCATCAAAATATGAAAGTTAACAGAAAAATTTAAAAAATTTATCCAAAGTAAATTTTTATATCCTTATTGCAATGAATAAGATTATTTTGTCTAATTGAACTTATAAATGTGTCAAAAACTAGATTCATTGTTGGTGGACCATCAAAAGGTAACAAAATTGGATTTCATGAAAAATTAATTTTCTTCTCATACCATGTTCTAAAATATTGGTAAGATGAATTATTATGTAATAAAATACAAAATTTAGTTAATATTATTCATAATGTCTATTTCATAAAAATATGTCATTGTTTAGTGAAACTCTGTATTGTGTAGAACACAATCGATTGAGGTAAGTCACTCTTGTGTGAAAAACAAGCCAAGAATAGTGTTTCCATATACTACAAACAAATACAGCGTTATATATAGTAAATGATACACTATGTGAAGTGTAAAACACAAGATGTCAAAAAAAATTAAAGAATATATCTCATAAAATCTCAGGGTGTAACATTTGATTACCATGGATGTTGGGATAATCAACTTTCTTTGGTTGAATTTTTTTATAATAACAGTTTTCATTCCATTATAGAGATGGATCCATTTGAGGAATAATATGGGAATTAGTGTCAAACTCTATATTTTTGGGATGATGAAGGTGAAAAAACTGATAGGACAAGAATTTGTAGAAGAGAGGGCAGAAAAATCTCATCTAATTCAGAAGCCCTTGAGAATAGCTTAGTGCTTACAGAAAACATTAGAAGATAACTGGAGTAAGGATTTTTATTTCGAGATAGGTGATCATGTATTTCTTAATGTTTCTCCAAGGAAATGATTGTTCTGTGTTTCTAAGAAGGGAATGTAGAGACCTAGAATCATTGGACCCTTTGTAATCTCAGAGAAAGTACGTTCTCTATCATAAATAGTGCCTTTACCTCCATTTTTATCCTATGTAGTTAATTTTTTCATGTTTTTATATTCAGGAGGTATTTTTGGGACACATCTCATGTTTTGAGCCTAGAGGTAGTTCAGTTGGAAGAGAATATTTTTTTATGAGAGACAACCATTCCAGATTCTTGACCATAGAGAGCAAGTGTTGCTGAATAAGGAAATCCACCAGTTAAAAGTATTATAGAAAAAAAAATGGTTGAAGATGAAATGTGGGAATTTGAAAATTATATGAGGGATTAATACAACTATATATTTGATAAGAAAATAAAATTTCGAGGACACAATTATCAAAATGGGGGGAAGGATGTCACATCGCAAGTAAATAAAGAAAATGACATTTTCATATTTATTAATATTTTTGATTTAAATATTAATTTTACTTTAAAGTGGATTCTATGATCTGTGGAATACCAGATATGCAACAATAAGATTCTTTGAAATATTACATTGTACACAACATTGAGTTTTGCAGAAAAATATTATTATAAAATAATTATTTTAAATGGAAGTTAAAAAATTGTCTTTCTATTGGTGGGAATGAATTAAACTGACTAAAATATTATTACTCATTTCTTTGAAATGTTTTTTCATTTATTCAATAAACTTTAGACACATAAAATGTGAATGAATCAAATTCTAAGATTAAATACTCTTATCTTCTTTTAATGGTCGATTTACCACCTTTAAATGGAGAAACCATTTATAATCTATTATTTACAACTTTTATATATTCTATATGGGAAAATAAATATATTATTTAGAATCGGGACATCAAAGTTTACTTTGGATGAAATTTTGGTTATTTTCTGATGAACTTCATTTTTTAATGAACAGTGATAATACTATATTTTATTTCAAAAATGATTTTTAATATAATTTATTAATATGGTTTTCATTAAATTTTAATTAGTTTTAAAGTGTAATTAGATTTTATTTTAACCATTTAATCCAATGTTGGTCATTATATGTAATTTCACATTAAAATTGTACATAAACAAGTGTCAATATTTTTATTATTATTATTTCTTAAAAAAATGTTTTTTTTAAAATGCGTATTAATTTTAAATTAATTTATAAAAATACTATTTTTTCAGTTTTTAAAATTATATTCAATATTAAGAATCATTATTTACAATTATGTAAATAGGTAACTCCTATTTTTAGACATTATGAATAATAACATCGGTAAATATTTTATTTACCATGGTTATAGGGTAAATATTGTAATATAATTGAAAAAAATAGTAATATAATAATAGTCAGTTACCATAACATGTGTCCTAACCTTATTGGATGATATATTTCCGACCATGGGAATTTTAGGGTATATTTTGGGACCTCACGATGACACTTGTGTGTGAAAATGTCATTTAATTATTTTTATTATAATGTTATGGAAAAAAATTCATAAACATATATCATTTAGTAAAACAATATTGAAATGGGGTTATATAAGTTATATTATTGAAATTAAATTTCCTTTATAAATCTATATAGTTTTCTAAAATCATAGTATTTTACTTTTAATTTTTATATTTTAAATAAATAAATTTAATTTTGAAACAATGGTGATGCAGTAATAGAATTATTAATATTGGATTAAAATAAGTGATATTATACATATTCAAATAAATTTATTTTGAAACATTTTATAACATCCACATATTTTAGATATTAGGATGACTTGTTATATTTGAATTATTTAATTATTTTTGAACAAATCAAGGTGTTCATGAATTTTATAAAATCCATGATATGAATACTGTCAAATTTTATCTAATTCATATTTCAAAATATATAATATTTTATTAAATATTTCCAATTTTCAAAAAATATAATATTTGGTCAAATAGTTATCATATGTATAATATTTTATTATTGACTCTTTATTTGGATATTTGTCTTGTTTTGTTAATTATTTTTTTTTCTCAAAGAGTTAAATACTTGATAAAATTGTAAGAGTAAAAAGGGGTTAAATAAAAAATAAAAGGATTAAATAATATACATAGCCCATTCAAATCATATTACATGATTTTATTTTTACTTATATACAACCTATCGTCTAATTAAAGGATTTTGGGACATTTTAAAATTGAATATCATTTTATAATAAAATCTTTCTTCGAAATATTTACATAGATCCCATTTTCTTTATAAAAGTCCTCCCACCTCTAACCCATTACACACACATTTATAGCCCCTTGGATCATCCAAAAACTACATAGAAATCGAAAAACATCCCCCTCTTCCTCCTAGAATCCTTTAACTAGGGAGAAGGATATTAATGAAATCCTTTTGTTTCAAACCAAAGGGAGTAACCCGATTTAAAGGTAATGTCTTCTCTGAAGATCTTTTATTTTATTTTCTCGCTCCAATCCCCTATACTATCTTTATTACATTCTTTTATAAAATTCCAATATATTAAATATAAGTGTATTTTTTTATTAGGATGATTCTAACAATACATCCACACACCTCTATCTATTAGATACAAACATACTATTTTGGTGGATGGTGAACTAGTCCCTTACGAAACGATGATATTTAAATTACCTCCAACCGCCTCTCATGAAAGCCATTGTGATGGAAATATATTTATATTTGATATATATTATATTTATATTTTCTCTATCCTTCAATATTTTTGATTTATATCATGCCTTTATGGTTTTCATAAAGGGTAAATATGATAATTTCATTTGAGATAGTGTGCACTACTACCCCCTCAAAGTGATATGACTCGCTAATGCTATAAAAAAATATAAAAGATGGAGTTATTATACATATATATGATATTATACTGGAATAATTATATACCTATGTATAATTATGTTTTCATTCAAATTAATATTAAATAGAAATGAAAGTATCATTATATGTACGTACAGCTGACCGTCTCCATGAACGATACATTTAATTTCATATATCCAAATGTTATGTATTATTATAAATACATATTGACACTGGATATATATGATATATGTTATATTTAAATCAATTATATAATTCTGGAGATAATTGACATTTGAACACATGGGAAACTTTTACTTATAAGAAGATCACTTTAGACTCAAGTACCAAATATCGACAAATTGATCATTACTAAAATAAATGGTTTTTTAGTGTTTATAAAATTGTTATAAGTGATATTAAAGGAAAAATAAACATTAAAATGGATTTACAGAAAAAATAAATTATCTTTAGATTATTATTCAGGAGAATAAAGAACAAATGATTCATGTTGGAAAGGATGTAAGGGACTTCGTCTCAATCACCTTTCATTGAGATGTACTTTGATTTATTCATGACATTCCTTTGTATGGTGTATAAAACACATTGAAATTTAATTTCATTCAAAGTGAAATTTTTTTACTATGAATTCATTAACTAAATGTAAAAAATAATGATTCTTTTTAACATTCACAATGACAACGACCTAACCGCCGCTACCAGCATCATTTCATGATCGACATCATTAACAAGATAAAATCATTTTAAAAAGAAAACTACTACCATATAATATTTTTACATATTTATGTATTGAAAAAGATTTTGAGAAGTGATTTATTTTGTTAATAAATTGAAAATATATATTTTGATTGCAATGTGATAGTGTTATCTTTCCATTATTCTTGTTTTATGTGTTCTGATTATGTTATGGTTCTTAGGCATTGTTTACGCATACTACAGGTTCGGTGATAAAACTAGGGCGGGTGGGCCCAAGATGATCTCCAATTCATTGAGTAACATGTCATAGGTAAATGATAATGGGTTTCCTAATATATATATGGAATACACTATGGTGGGTATTCAAAATGTAACTCCATACATAGTTGTGAAAGCTACAATGTATGTATGTTATGGAAACCAGAAGTTAGCTTTATGATTTATAATTTTCATGTGTTATTCAAAAATATTAATGTTTTTCAATTATTTTTATTACTTAAATGTATTATTTAATTGAAATCTATGTATTTATGGAGTAGTGTTTTCATTCTATGATTTTTAACACTTACTGTTATTTTTATGTTCATCCAATGAAGTTTTTTTAAAGGGTATAAGGAAGGGTAAGAAAAATAATGACAGAAAATTCTCTTTTTTTGATTATCTAACTACACGATTTATTGGTATTCGGAAACCATAAAACACAATACCCAAATCCATACACCAAAAACTGTATCTAAATAAAAGTGTAAAATTCAAAATTCAAAACAGCCACGAGACCTGAGGAAAAATCGATCCATGAGAACCGTCGTCTCCATCAATCTGTACACCATCATCACCAAATCCTCGAGAATGAAACACTGACGTCATTTCTGCCCTATAATTTCCAGAGAGGATCTGTTAATAGGAATGAAAATTTATCCCACTTCTCCATTCCTAATGCAGAATATTCGAAAAACCATTCAAACATCCTTCCACTCCACCATTGTCATAATCACAAAATCAAAACGAAAACATTGCCTTCGTTGATACAATGTCGTCGCTGCAGGATGGAATTAACCAATCGAAAAACATAAATCCATAACCAAACTAAAATCCTACATAAAATCTATGACGCAAAATAAAACACCTAAAAATGTATACCAGGTAATGAAGAAAACCTGCCGCAAGCCTGCCACTGCCTTCAATCACACACACTAATACCAGATTCATCCAATCACATCCAGAAAGAGTGGAATCATGGTGGAATCCTCACAATTGCACCAGAGAACTCTAGCTTCGGACTGTCACTGTGCCACCTGAGATCCTTGTCCAAAGGCCAGCATACATTGAATCGTCGAGCAGTACAAGATGACTTATCCATAGTGAATGCTCCATGCCATGAAACCACTGATCCAAAGAGTCACCAGAAATACGAGCCTCATTGGGTAAGTGGAAGACTGCGATGGGGGAGAGAAACCCTAGCAAAGCCCCTTACGGGTGCATTATCCCCTCCGCCCCATGATTTCGTAAGATAAATAATGAAATCGATAGGATTTATATCAAGAAAAGAACTCCTCGTAAAAAAATTTAGTTTTTTTATTTTGAAAAACATTTAAAGAGTATATGTTTCACCTTTTTTATTTCTAGAAGTAATGTAATATTTAAGTCTTAATTCTCTAAAAATATAATCCTTAAAAGATCCTCAATAAGAATTGTTAACTTAATTCATGATTATGTAATATTTAAGGTAGGGGACATATAAGATATGACCTATCATTAATAGAAGATGTGTTTTTAGGATTATCAACCTCCCCTATTTTGATAATTTTCCATTGTACGACTACAATACTCAGTCACTTTGGTTTCTTACTTCCTACTTAGAACATTAATCAATATATTCTTCAGAAAGTTTTTACGTACACAGTTGATCATCTAATCAAAAGCCCTAGATTTATCAAAATTAATTTAAACAATTGTATCTTCATCCACACACATCACTGGATAAAATAACAACCAATTTTAGGGGAAGAGAAACACAAATAGTCAGCTTCAAAAATTTTATAATAAATTTTTAATAAAAATATTAGTTTTAGATCATTAAATTTAAGAAAATTGAATCAATCCATTTAATAATTATGAAATCATATATTACTTAATTATAACATGTTTTACAATACATAAAAAATTGAATATGTTGTGGCATATGAGGTTATTTTATGTGAAATAAAAAAAATATTGGTCAAAATAATTAAGACACACATTTAAGAACCTAAATCTATAAAAGTGAAAATGTAAATGTGTAAATTTCGTATAAAACAATTTTCAGTCATATAATACATTACATAATTCAAATTTGTGTGGTGATGAGAATCAATGATATAGGATTGATCTTGAAGAATAATCAATCTATTCAAATTAAAAAAATAATGAGAATATCCCAAAAAGAAGGAAAGTAAATCTCGGTTAAATATATGTCTCGTTTGGACACAGAACAATAGAATGGATTTTCATATTACACTATAGTGAAAAAGGAATAATTTAACAAAATAATTATTATTCAGGGATTGGAAAAAATCATAACAAACCCCTTGAACAAATTTAATGGAAGTATCATTATGTGATGATATTGTTATAAAAATGGTATAATGAAGATACAAGAAATTTCAAAACATATACCATATAACCATTATGATAATGACATCATCTTCACCCACGAGGCCCCTCATTCATTTCGTATACCCATTTGTCATGACATCAACTTTCTGTGATATATGTCTACTCATCATCATCGTCCTGTTAATATTTAATCCCAGTGGATATTTCTACAACACAATTATTCCCGAACCCATGACACATATCAACTCAAGACAAAAATTGTGCTTATAAAAAAACAATACTAAACGTGAAATGAAAATGTCTATGATTATCATAAAACCAAACTAAAATACATCACAACTATGTTAACAAATATCCCATAGAGAGATGAAAGACTATGATCCAAATATATTAAAGAGTTTTTATATATTCACATAAATGTAAATTAAATATTAAAATTTCAGAACACTCTTTTAAACTAATTTAGAGGAAGCTATGTGAGCATTGATTAAGATAGAAAGGGCATGGGAAGGATATGAATATTTCATCACACACTTTAAAACTTATTTTGGCATTAAATATAATTAGTTATGATCCCAAATTTTAGGGGTTCAAAAAATGTATTTTTAAAAATTCTAATAGTGTGATCTTTTTTTAATTCGTTCAGAAAAAACATAATATAAAATTATCAATTTATATATTTTGTCTAAAATTTTGTTATTTGGTATCCATTAATGTAATTTTTGGAAAAAAGTAATTTAAAAAATGGAAAATAATTTTTATTTGTAGCTTAATACAAAATATCAATTTTTATTTTAATTAAATAATCTAATTTTCAATATGAAATGAAATTTTATTTTGTAAAAAAAGCAGAAAAGAGTTTATGGAGTAGATTATTTTTTTAAAAAAATTATCAAAAAAATGAAATTATAAAAATTGTTTATTTATCCAAATTAAATTGGATTCACTTCAAAAAAATTATTTGATGAAATATATATGAAATTTAATAAATATTGAATCAAAATAATTTAAAAGATTAATTATTTTGATAATAAATAAATAATTATACAATAAAGGTAGATACTCACCTCGCGAAATCTATTTTTAATTTTCAACCCAAACACGGTTTTTAAAAGTATACTTTTAGAAAAAAATATATTTAATATTTTTATTTTTGAAATAAAAATGATGAATACCTCTATAATATCATATTAGTGGTTTAATGAAAACATTTTTTTATAGAATCATAAAAATAAACTAGTGAGGTGCTAAAAAGTACTAATATCTAATATTTGAAGATTTTATTATGTTATTAAATTGAATTTTCTATATTTTTTTGTTACTGAAAAGGAAATTATTTTTTACACCTTATGATGCCATTTTTTAATTTTTTTTAAAAAAATGATTTATTTATTATGAATAAGTAAAACAACATTAATTTGTAAATAGTTATTTTATATAAAGAAGAACTGTCTTGATCGCATGTTTTGGCATAAAGACATTTTTCACATAAATTATCAGAATTATAATATTAGGTAATGGAATTAACTTTTTCATTAATGTATCTTTTTTATTCTTTTACACCAAATTTAATTATTTCAGTGTATATAAATTTTTTATTAACCTCTAATCATTATTTTTTTTTATAATATGGAACCATGCATCCCATAAGGATAATTAAATTAAATTATTGGAAATATTATTCCATAAGGTAGTCCTAAATTTGATTAAAAAATAGAAAAACAAATGTAAAATCCATAAAAAATATTCACACCATCCATAAAGTGGATAACACAATACTAATAATAAAAAATCTATTATATTGATTGAAAAATGTCATGGAAAGCATTCAAATTCCTAGCCTAACTTTATCAAAATAATCCATATCTCCCTCCACCATAAAAATCAATTGTTTCAATTTTTTTTTGATCCCAAATAATTTGAAAAGACATGAGTTCTATATGATGAATGATATAACATCATTCCAACTGTCATGGAAAAATCCAAATTTCCACTGAGGATTGGGCCTAGATTATGCAATAGTTTAAGGGAACTAAATGCCACATCCAAGTGAATTATTTTCTAGAAGTGTGTACAATGGGGGTTCCATGAATGGTACTATAGTGGGATCATGATCATAGGAACCAATGACAGAAAATCTATATCCCTCACCCAATTATGAACCTTTATGTAGAGGAGAGTGATGGTTATAATAAGAGGAGATACTTTGGTGGGTGCTGCTATAATGTTCAATATATTTTGGGTTGTTAGAAGCATTATAACATATGGATGATTAAGATAGGTCCATGAGACATGATAGATTCATGTTGGATTAATATCCCCCTTGACAATGTTTTAATGAATGTTTTTGTTGTCTTTGGTGTCGATGGTCTAATATCTCTGCCACGACACCATCAATCTAATTAAAATTTATCCTTCTATAATAAATAGATAATAACATTTCCATTCTCGATGAAATGTCACTAGGGAAAAACTGACATGAGGGATACTTCATGGTACATTAGGCTGACATTCACAAGGAGATTGCCAGAAAGGGAAATATGTCGCAAACATTTATGCCTAGTGGATCAGGTGGGGATATATTTAGAAAGAATAAATGGACTACTAGAAATCAATAAATCATTGTGTTTATTGTGTCCAATTTTTGGGGATTCATTTTTCCAAAATAATTTAGGTTTTAAAAATTAAATCATCCCTGAAATTTATTTTCATTTATATTTGAGTACATGGGTGCACCAACAAAACATGGTATTATTACCCCTATATAAGCCTCAAAAATCAATATCTTTTGATAATTCATGAATTTATGAATATAGAGATACATAATAAATAAAAATAGAAATAAATTCAACATCATTATTATAAAAAGTAATTCTTTAAATATGTTTTATTTTATATAATGAATTTGAAATGTATGAATCATTGGATAGCTATTAAAATAGCTTAATAGAAATTAACAATGTCTTTCTACAAATAAAATTGAATGTTTTAATTATATTATTCAATAAAAAAATAATGTTCATTAAGTATCTTCAAATAATAATCATTATTTGTAAATATTCTTATGAAATTGAATCCATGGAATTTTAAAAAATATCAATAATTTTATAGACAATGTTCATATAGTTGATATGTTTAAAAACAAATTCTATATTAGTACAATTATATAGTTAGCAGAAAAAATTAAATTATGATTGATATATTTACTCTCATAAGATAAGTAATATTATTCATCTTAGGAATTTATGTTACAATTGTATCTAAATATTACCAAACTAATCATTTTTCTATAACATTTAGATGTTAATATAATCCTATAAACCAATATCCTCTCATGATCCAAGGTTATTAAATTATATTATGATAAAATCAAGCATAACAAGGAAAATAAAACTATAATAAGGGATTTGATTAGCAATTTCATTTCCAAAATAGATGACAACATGGAAAAATTGGGCATGGAGTTCTATCGACCACACAATATTTGATTCCACTGTTTTGATTTAATCATCATTTAACAATTCTCCATCATCTACTTTGGTTATTCACATCCTCTTATTTAGATATTTTATATAACTTCAAATATGCCATTAATATATGTAGTGTGTTCATCACTATAATTAACTCACCATTTTCGATCATGATTATCAAGACAACCACATTATTTATTCTTGTTTAGTTATTTTTTTCTCCTCTCAACATCCTTCCATATATTAGATAACTCTTTTTCATATACATGCTCCCTTAATTCTTTGTAATCACCTTGTATAATACTATTCATAAAATATCTTATGTCCTCATCCATAAATATCATTTGAAATAATATCAACCAATTATTTGGGGAAAGTAATATATAGAGATACCTCCAGAGATATTAGACTAACTTATTATAGGGATATCCATTTATTGAACTAAAAAATAAGTATTATTATATAAATAGATGTTAGAAATAATAAAAATAACTTATTTATACCTCATAATATCCATTCATTTCTCCTAGAACAATCAATGTCAATGTGGAACGGTTGAAATTTTTAAATGTAATGAAATTAATTCCATTAAAATATAATTTTAATAAGATATCAATTTCATTAATAAGATATAGATGATATATAAAAGAGCTTATTCCATGTAAAATAATAATAATAATATTATGCACAATTTAATTATTTAGACGTGTTCAAATCTATTAATTTATTATCCAAGAAGACTCACAATGAATCCTAAAACTATAGAAATGAATAACACAACGTGATTTTAAATTTAGGTAACAAGAACATCCCATTATATATATGTATCCTTTGACCACAAAAAAGCAACATCACATTTGTAAATATACATTATTTAAATTGGTAGAAATTAAATTACTAATGATTGAATAATGCTAAATGAAAAAACATAAATACCCCATGGAGTGAATTTAGAAGATGTATACGTATGTGATGAAATTGGAAGCATAAAAGACTCACCAAGATACAATATTTTTTTAAGAATACTCTCCATGAGAATTAAGTTAGTGATTTCATTTTCACCCAGAAGAACCCTATGGCCTTTCAAATACTCATCTAACATGAAATCCTCTTTTTGTGACCTCTTTTGACTTTTTAACTATTGTGTTTGTATTTAAACATGGTGGTGGTTTCTGCAATGCAGCCCTGCCCAGACCATGGTCACCTGTCAAATTCATGTTATTTAGTATTATTTCATTAAATGAATTCCAATGAAGGATTGAAATTATATCTAATTTAAACAGCAAAAAATGAAACAATAAATAGTTTTGAATTACTATTACCATTGATATTTTAAAGCATGTCACTCAATTAAAATATTTGTTTAAATATATTAAAAAATGATTTTAAATAAAAAATTGATCACCCTCTGTTGAAATGATTTGGGGTGGCTATGTGATAATTGAGAAATATTAAAAGGGAATGAGATTATGATGATAATTATGGAAGGTATAATTTATGGGTTTAAGAAACATGTGGCTCCCATGATGACCTCAACTACGAGCATTAGATTTATTTTCTATTTATAATTAATAGTTAAATATAATTGGCTAATATCCATAACATAAATATTTCATTTAATATTTTTTAAAAAAAATTCTAATGTTTTTTAGTATATTTCTTAAAAAATATATAATATATAGAAATATTATTTTTCTATTTAATCTATAATAATTATAAATATGTCATTGAGGAAGAATTTATAAAATTATTTGAATTATGTAATATAAATAAATAAAATATGCTTATTTTTTAAATATGTAAAAAAAATAGTTTCTGTTTTAATTAAGTAATAGAATTTTATTTAGGTAAAGATAATTATATTTTTAGAAAAACAACCCAGTGTAGTTGGGGTTTGGATTAGTGGTAAGCACCCCTTATATCTATATGAAAAATGGGGGTTCAAAACCCATTGGGCGTAGTTACTATAGCATTACTGTAGCATACTGTAGCAGCGACAACACTATAGCAACGACAGTCACTGTAGCGGCGGCATGTCAATGTAGCGGCGGCAGAACACTGTAGCAGCGGCGTGTACTATGCAGTACTGTAGCAACACAGGTACTGTAGCAGTACTATTCACAGAATGTGCTTTGGGCCTACGGGTCATGTAATGGGCTAAATGCCCACTGGGCCTTCGGGCTATGTAATGGGTCTCCGTCTACCCTGTTAAAGAGGTATTTTCTTTTCTTTAATAATAAATTGAGGCTTCGGCCCCAAACCTTAAAAAAAACATAGTGTGTTATCTTAAGATAATGTATTTTAAAATAAATACCAATAACAACATGTTCTAAAATATTTATATTATTGATTTCCATATAATTTAATTGACTTTTTTAATAATAAAATGTAGTCATCTTATTGTAGATTTATTTTATCCAACCACCCAATAATATCATTTTGTATATTCAATAAAAATATCATAATTTAATATATCTTTTTAAAATATATAATTTTTTGTTTTGTACATAAATAAAGAATCCAATAATTTCATATATGTTTTTTAAAAAAATAAAAAATTATCATACATGAAAAATGTAAAAATGTGAGGTCGTAAACGAACAATATTCTCTGATGTTTTTACAACACATTATGAAAATAAAATTAATTTTTAATTTTTAATTATAACTCAAATAAAAAATAAATTTTAATTTTTCTATATATATGTCTTTATAGTTATTTTTAAATAGTCCCAATGTAATTTATTTGTTATTATTAAATAACAATGAACATTTATGGGTTAATAACCTATTTTTTATATATTTTTTATTGTAAAGTATTACTAATAAAAAATAGCTTCCCTGATAGTTTTTTCACTAACACATGATTCATATTAATCACCAAAAGTATAATACAAGGAAATGGAATTAATGCTTTAATTTCTAATAAAAGTATCATCATTTTTATCATATTGAATCATTGTATTGCTTATATTTTTCATAATTATTCACTATTTACACTTAAAAAGTGCATTCAAAATGGATAATTTTATTATATAAGTGCATCAACCATTCATTCATTTCATTCATTGATTGATAAAAAAATAACCATAAAATTATTAATTCCACATCCAATTGTTTCCCACCATCCAGAAAGTGAAAAAAATTAAAGATATCGATATATGATTCATTCATTAAAAAACCCCATGCTATTATTGGAGGTGCCACATATCCCATCATAAAAGTAATCCACATTGTCGAACATCACAATTACACTCATTTGGGATCGACGTTTCTTGATAAATAAAGTTGATAGAAATGAAATTACATATGAATCCCCTAGATCAAAAGCATCTATAACACCCATGTAATGATTCAGGTAGCCAATAAATCCAGGACGCTGAATGGGAAGACCATCAAGGGAAATTAATTCCTTAGTCATGTTCATGATTCTAATTTTATCATTCCCTAAGGGGTTACCCCTGGGGATATTAGAATGGGTACCATTATATAGTAACCACAGAGATAACCTCCCTATCCCACACAAAAAGATGAACTAAATTAATATATAGAGATATGTCTACGAATAGAGGGGACAATCGAGTTGAATTTCATATACAGTTCAAAAAATGTATGGATTTTAACATCATAATATATTTTGGATTGTTGAGATGGGGTCATGAGACCAGATGGATGATTTTCAATCAAATTATCCCATTGATGGTGTTGTTATGGTTTTTTTGTTGTTTTTTTTGATAATGTATTATATATGTTAAATCATTATCAATTAGATTATAAACTAACAAAGAATAATTACAAACTGATAACATTCCCAATATCAATGAATTTTTACCCATGTGACTTACAACTTGTGGGTAACTATATTCAATATTTGGATGAAATTTTATAGGAGGAAACCTATAGAGACCCAGCACCAGTTTCCTCATGACGGCGAGTTATTAAATTACATTGGAAAATTTCAAGAAAGTTTTATCCCAAAGGAATGAATAATTTATTAGATTAGAAAACTAGATACATATATAATTTATAAATTAGAACTAGAAATCAAATAAAAATTATGTTTTTTGGATTATTCCCAACAATAAGTTTATACTAGAAAGTAATTCATAATAAGCATCATCAAGTCATGGGAAAATGAAACATAAGAATGGGGTGAGATCAAACACTCAATCAGGGTAAACAATAATGTGTAAGATAACATAAACATATATATTAGGCATGATGAATAATGGAAAACACATATCATTATTAATAATAATCATGAACACATTATGGAAAGAATATAATATGATTCAATATTACCATAACAGAATATAATCATTGGTATTCTAATAGTTGAATAACAAAATGAACAATGAATTTATACCATTATAATTAGGGAAATTCATATTCCAGCCATTTTGAAACATAAAATCAAGGCCTCATCCATGACATTTAAAATGAATAAGGCATCGTAAAAAATCATATCTAAAAATGGTGAAGGACTAACCCATGTACATATATATTTTTCTCATGAGACCTACTGATTCATTGCGGGGATATAGATGGCCCCACCCATCACATAATATGTTTGATTCATTCCTCATTAGAATATGGATAAAAATATTCCATATATACAATCATATTGAATCATTCATATAGAACACAAATAACAATCCATGAACATTAACCATAAACACTAACCATTAAAATTAAAAATTTGATTGGTTTTAAGATATGAAATTCAATATAAAAAAGCATAAACCATTAAATTAAATTTAGATCATGATATCATAAAAATTAATCCCAATAATAAATAATAATCAATAGGAGTGCTGAAATATATAATGATACTCCAATAAAATCATCAATCAATTTTTGAGATAAATACTAATTTACTTTGAAAATAATAGTTCTTTTTGAAAAATATTTTCATTATATAATAAGTGATGTAATATGTAATTTTTATAATAATTTTAGTGATTTTATAAACATAATATTTTACAAAATCATATGATAGAGTTCCCTTGAAAATATGTACGAATTTGAGAAATTCCCTTGAATTTGGATGGTATTTCAGGATGAATTTTTGAAAGACAATTTTAAAACATTTAACACCCCATAAATAAATTTATTAATCTGTTTGGTTCAATTATATTGAAAATTCATGTATAAATTATTATTATTACATATAAATGAATAGTAATTTATTGATGTATGTACATAATAAATGCAAATGAAAGGGAATGGGTTGTTTAGGTGGAAACCCATTACCTTTTGCCTGAAGTTGTTCCTCAATTAATCATACTGACCGGAATAATAAATTTTAGGATAATAAATTAATGATTCCAGATCCTCAAATACATTTAATTGATTTATTATAAACTCAGTAAGTTCATTCAGGGTCTTTTTTGGTAAAGAGATTTGATTTCATTGTTTGGGATAAATTTCTTCCATAGTTTTCATGACCAGTTTACTTATATTCATTGATTGATAAACATGTATAATGAGAATGGTTGATCAAGATATAAGTTTATATTTATTTTAAAAAACCTATGATTACATGTTAATAAAATTCATTTGTATTTTTAGAGTGAAGTTGAATCCTTATAAAAAACATTTATGACAATTGTTTGGGTTAATTGGCGGTTCTTGATCGCAATGAACTCATTTGGATTTATAAATTAATATAATGTTTAAAAGAGGTTTAAAAAACCATAAATAAGTTATAATATATATATTATATATTTTTTCCACAATCAAAATGGTTTCATGACAAGAATTAAATATGGTAATAGAAATTGAAAACCCATCTCCCTTGAATGTGATAAATTAACCCTTCTCAAATGGTGTTTACATTTCTAGTATAAAATATGGGAAAATGAGACATGATAATGAAATATTCCTTTATCGTAACGAAATTACATTACATGTAGGGCACTGGCTTCATCACAACATTTGGTTTAAAGGAGGTGAGAAAAATATAAATGAAAGGAACATGAAATATAATAAATTAAAAGATGAATTTTCTGCCTAGTGTAATTTTCCTTGAGAGCTTCTTTAGGGAAGAGGTTCTAGTATTTTTATGAGACGAAGGTATTTTGAACATGGGGGAGGCTTTGTACGATATTTGAGAAACAATTATACATGGCACAAGGATTGAGAGGAGTTTTAGAAAATGGAGTAAGGGGGTTTTATTGTGGGGGAGGGGAGGTTTTTTCCATTATTTAACTTAATATTTTATTATTTTTTCATATAAAACTATTAGTATTGATTCATCTGAACATGAATAGTAATATGTGAATGTGAGTAGGAAAAAAAAAATTTTACATCATGCATGATTCTAGGAATAATGAATTTAACTGATAGTGTATATATATAGTAAATTACAGTATTTAACTCATCATAAAAAATTCAAGTATTTCAAAAAAATACAAATAATTAACCATAAATTTTTTTCAAAATGTACGATTAAAAAATGGAATCAATTATTTAGATATAATTTTTTAATAGTATATCATTAATTTTTAAGTAAAATAATAATTTATTAGAAAAATAACAATATTAAAATAATTATTTATTTTATATCACCTTGAATAATTAATCATGATATCATTACATTAAAACATCAATACAATAAAATAATAATATGATTTAATATTCATAATGTTTATATTACTATTCATAATGATGTGTTACAATTTATCCAAAACTATTTTTGTTTTACCTGTCAGTAAATATCTCACTAAGTACAATCATGTTTGTCCTTTTTTCGAATTTCTAATCATAGTGGATGAAAAATTATGTTTTCTGGATAAGTTATAATAATGTTGTGTTTTGTACAAACTTAGTGTTTCCGGCATTCAATACTAAATTTTTTTTTGAAAATGATTGGGTTGTTACATTATCTCCTACATATAAGAATTTCATCCTTGAAATTACCAGAATGTTACCTCATATTATGATTTGGGTAGTTCTTCATCAAAGGCTCCTCAGGCTCCCATGTTGCCTTTTCAATTTTGGGATTTTTCCACAGTATCATTACCAGTTGAGTAATCTGATTTTTTAACAGTTTTTTTAGTGTCCAGAATCTGGACAGGCTATTCACAGTAAGATATGTTTGGTTCCAATTTTATACATTCATAAGTGAGGACTTGTGTTTGGTCTGGCATGTACATTCTCAATAATGAGATATGGAACACATTGTGTTCCTTAAACCTGCAAGGTGGCATAAAAAATTGATATGAAAGAGTACCAATTCTCTCTCAAATTTCAAAATGGCCTATGTACATAGGGCTTAATTTCCTTTTCATCAAAATCATATAACACCCTTCCAAGGAGATACTTTTAAGAAAACATGATCTCCCACTGGAAATTATAAATATTTCCTTCGACTATCAGTAAATATTTTTTTTCTACGTTTAGCATCTTTGATATGGAATTTAATATTATTTACATTATCTATTGTTTCCACCAGAACCACTAGGCCCACTATATTTCTTTCACAAATATCATCAACATATGGTTGTGTGGGACAATTATTTCCATAATATAATTAATATGATGTCATTTGATCACTAGAATGAAAGGTATTACTGTAAGGAAACACCACCAATATAAAATACAAATCCAACATACCATGATAATCGAGTGAGCATGATCTCAAAATATATAATATAGTTTTAATCATCCATTCAGATTTCTCAATAGTTTGAGGATGAAAACCAGTTCTCAAATGAAGGTCAATATCCAAATATTTATGAATATTTTTCTAGAATATTGATGTAAATTGATGATCACTATCAGAAACTTTTGAAAGTGGTTCTCAAAGATTTCTTAAAACTTTTTTGACATAGAGTCGTTCAGGAAAATATAGTGGAAAATTATCACTTTTAGTGAGGAAATTTTCTGATTTTGTAAGTCAATCAATAATTACCCATATCACATCATTATTTCATCGAGTCTTGGGAAATCCAGTTACAGATTTCATAGTGATGTTATCCAATTTACATGTAGGAATAAGTAAATGTTGCATGACTACTCTAGGATGTTGTCCTCATGCCTTCACTTGATGAAAAATTAATCTTCTAGATATGTAATCAACAATTTCCATGTTCATTTTCTCCCACCAGAAATGTTCCTTCCAATATCTATACATTTTAGTTCAACCAGGTAGTATAAAGAAATTAGATCTATGGGTATCATCCAATAACTCCAATTTCAGCACTAGTATAGAGGGAACAAATATCCTCTTCCAAATTTTAATAATTCTATATTCACAAATGAAGTCATCCAACATCCCATATTTCATAGAATTAATTTATTTTTGTAGATTCTCATCATCAGACATCGAATATTTAATTCATTCTAGTAATGATGTTTGGGAAACCATTTGAAAAAGAAGTGATGTTTCACCATTGTTCATTACTCCCTTATCCAACATCACTAGATCTATGTACAAAATATCCTTTTCATTCCTCATTTTGTTGGGGACTCCATGATCCTTCCTACTCTATTCATCATCTGGCTTATTTTCCATTAGTTGGTGATAGTGTATTTAAAAATCTAATTCATTAGCCTTTAGAGCCATATCATTTTTCACAATTTTGTTCATTCTGTAAGAAGATATATTTTATATTTTCATAATCTATATATATCTCACAATTTCATCTATATAGATATGTTCTCTATATCTTCATAGAAACGATTATACCTAATAAATGAAGATCATGTGTAGGATATTTTTATTCTAGTGTTTTTAAATGCCTTTATGCATAGTAAATAACTCTATCATTCTTCATTAGGGCCCAAGAAATCCATTTCTTATATGCATATATATATATCACAAACCCATCATTCCCCAACAGAAATATCAGGATCATATCATTCACTAATATCCTCTTCAATTATATGAATAATTCTTCACATTCATTTTCAATAATAAATTACCCTATTTATGTGTATGATTGGTCATTGGGATGGCTAAATGGGAAAAGTTCTAAACAATAAACTGATAATAACATGATAATCCAATAAAAAAATTCACCTTGGTAATGTTTATTGGAGTATGCCAATCAAACACGACATTTTCCTTCACATGATCAATATATTCTATCCTTATTGAAAAGGAGTCCATGAATGGAAACTGAATAAATCTAAACACACAGTTTCTAAACATCCCATACAATTAATTTCTTATAAGTGTATTCAGAATAGTGAACAATTTATTTTCATGATATTCATAGATTTTGGATTAATACAAGTTATCATAAATAAATATCACCCCAATGTCATCAATATATTAATGGAAAAGTATTTAAATTAGATCCATTAAAAGTGAGGATTCAATAGTTAGTCCAAAAGGCCTTACTTTAATCTCATAATTCCCATTCCTGGTTCAACATATTTTAATTAGAATATATTCCTTCCTTATGCACAACTTATGATATCCATATTGAGGAAAAATATTCCAAAAATATTTGGCTCCATGAATTTGATCAATTGAATCATCAATGTGAGATATGGGATACTTGTTCTTTAGGGTTATAGAATTTATCATCATATAGTAAATTCAAATCCTCATAGATCCATTTTTATTATTATTGAAAAGAACATGGGATCCCTAGTGCGAATCTCTTTAGAGAATAAATCGTTTATTACTCAATTCGTATTGTTGTTTCTTTAGTTCCAGTAATTCAATTGTGTCAATTCAATAAGGGATCATTGATATTGGTCCAGAAAAAGGAATTAAATTAATAGGGAACTCAACTTTTGGCTCTGGAGGATGTCCAGGTAAATCCTCTTGAAACACATCAACATTATCTTGCAAAATAGGTATGTCACATAATTGAACATCGTTATCCTCAAAAATAGACATTGAATTCCATTCCCCAACAATAATTGATTTTAGTACATCTACCGGTGGTTGATCTTGATATGAATCAGTTTGTTTGGTTTCTGCTCTAATGTTAATTGATTTAGCACAATTATAAAAAAAATCAAAACTTCGCTCTTCATTCAATAGATCTTATCATAATAACGTGAATTCCATCTCGTAATATATATTATACAAAAAGTTAGACACGGGTATACTGATATGGTTAGAAACCAAATCACGTTTAATTTTCATGAAGTGGACTGATCAACACATCATAGTTGCAAATGATACATCCCTTAGGAGTTTTAACTAACATCTTCTTTAATAAAACAAATTGAACATGTCTAATTCTAATTGAAAACAAGGAAGATATAAATGAACGGGGTGATATAGAATCCAATAATGAATTGGAAATGTTTGTGGAAATGATGAATGTATCTACCACCACATTTTTTGGAACAATATCTTCCACAGTTGTCACTGTATAAGCATAGCCTTGATCCTATGGCTTTTTAGCGAAGGATTCTATGAAGCCTTGGAAATAATTAGCATAGTGTCCCATCTCCCAGAAAATGTAGCATTGAAAATCAATAGATTCGTTTTTCCCTTATAATCACCAGCATTATTGAATTTCTATCAACACTTTTAGAACACACCATTTCCTTTTAAGAATTCACCAGGGTGATTTCTTCCACAATTATCACATGGTGGAATATAAAAAATTTCACTACTTACACATTTTAATATTTTCTTTTTCCAGAGTTTTTAGCTATCTACATCGTCTCCATCATACCTTTAATGTCATAAGTCTTTGAGAACTCGTTTTCCATCTTGATTTAGCATGATGTTATAACTTCCTATGATGAGATTGTTCTGTATAAATGGGCCTACCTGAGGAATGGATTTATGATATAAAAGAATATATAAATATAACTCCTTGGATTAAATATATAGTACTATACATTCAATGATATCCTTCTTAATTTAGAATCATAAGTTGAGGTATTCTCATATACCTTTCTTCTAAAATTTTTAAAATTACTTTTTATATCTGATCGCTTTTTAGAAGGACAGTATTTATATATGAAAGATTCTTTAAATTCACTTAATTACTTGTTCTATATCTCTTTCTCATACATAGTGTTTGAATTAGTGATCACTATTGATCATCATAACTTGTTAGGATATAAACTACCATGACAACATTATCTTTTTTTATCATAAGGTGAGAAATATCTTCTCTAAAGAACCTATCGACAAATTTTCTACGAATGAGTTAGTAGTCTCATTAAATGAAAGAGGTTGTTGTCTAATAAAGATATCTAACATATCTCCTCTGTGATTTGTTGTCCCAATATAGTTATAAGTTACACCACATGAGTCATTTATCTAGAGTGAACATCATTATCTTGATCAGAAGGTAATCCTTACATGGGATACACTTATTCGTGATTTTTCCATTCATTCCACAAAGATCCATTTTTAAATAATAGAAAACACTAGAATATGTTATGAATCTTAATGTACTATCTCAACATAGAAAAAAATAATTAACATAAATTGAAATAAGGCGCATTGATAATATCGTAATCATTTACATGGTTTCATTGAGTAAAAATTTACATTTAAATCCATTATACTGGCTTATAAAGATAATTTTAATTATCATAAGAATATCCCATTGGATTTTCTATCCAGGAGCGTAGTATGGCATGTTTTTAGGTACCAGGATACCACTGGTCAAGCCCGAAACACAATTTTAGATTTTTCACAGTTAAGTTGTCATGTTCCAAAACCATGTCAACTTATTATATCAATATAGGTATGTATTTTATAGAAAAATAATCAAATATATTTTTTAACAAAACTATAAGATTTTATTGTATTTTTAACCCCTAATGAATATCATATAGTTTTATGATTTTAATCTACATTAAATGTATTATAGTAAACTTCCTCATATAGAAATCGTAATGACCTGACCCTATTTTAATAGAGTCGGTGTCTTAATACATTACATTGGCTTAATTATAAATAAAGTCATTAACTAAGGAAAAAAATAGTTTTATAGATTTGGAAAACCAGATATATATATATATATATAACACCAAAATTACAACTTGAAAATAAATGGTTCATATATGTTTTATTGTGAACATCCTAAACTATATGTTTATCCCTGAAGCTCATTCATAATGAACTTCGTCATTTCGTGAAAAAATGAAACATAAAAAAGGGTGAGCCCAAACCCTCAGTAATGGTAAAAAATATAGTGGAATATATCATAAGAATAATCATTAGGTGTGGTAATAAATTGAAAAAGGAATGCCTATAAAAATAATAAACATGAACACATTTTGTCATGAATATGAGTTCAGTCAATATTTCCAAAATTAAACATAATCATGATTATTCTAATAGTCGAATAACCACATGTACTATAAATTTATAGCTTCATAATGAGTGAAATACATTTTCTAGTCATTGTAAATCATACCATCATGTCCTTGACAAAGACATATATAATTTATTAAGACCTCGGCCAAACCCATATCTAAAAATGGGCATGGCCTTGGCCATGTCCATATATATTTTTCTTATGATACCTAAAGAAGAATCATGTTTTTATTGACAGCCCCACCTTTCACATTGTATGTAATATGTAATTATCAAATGAAAGGGGTGTATACATGAATATAATATATATTCATATTGAAATTGCGATATGAAACAAAAAAACATTCCTTAAACATTAGGCATGAACACTAACAATTCAGAGTGAAATGGTGAATGGTTTTAAGATATCACATCCATAATCAATGTAATAATAAAAAATTAAATTAAATATGTTATATTATTTTATCAATATTAATTAAAATAATACATTATAATGATAATTAGTGTTGATACAGATGAAGATAACCGTAAAAAATCATCAGGAAATTCCTGAGAAAAATTCTATTTTATGTTGAATATATGGGTTCATTCCGAAAAATTAATATATAATACCAGTATTGAAGTAAAATTTTATTTTAATAATAAAATAATTTATTTTTGAAAAATAGTGTTTGCTAAATAAATATTATATAGGGCCCTTCATAAAATGTATGAATTTATGAAATTACCTTGAATCAAGATTTTATTTCAGGACGAATTTATTAAAAATCATTTTGAAACTAATAAATCTTTATTAATGAATGTGTCACATACATGAAATAATTTAATGTTAAATTTAATTTAATTTCCATTCATGCTTTGTTTTGGGGGATTCCCCAGATTTTATGGGGGAGTGGTTGAGTTTACATGAATTGGGCCAAACCGTGAGCCCAATTTGAGATTTAAAAATAAATTTTGATTCCACTATAACTCTTTCATTTTTCAACAATTTTCATCTATTGTAATTCAAACTTGTCATACCCTTACCAATTCACAACAATATTTTAATTGGAACCATTTATGAATTCATAATAATGGTGGATATCGGTTTTTATTAAGGAATTGGGCATGCCCGAAATCCCATTTCCTGCATTAAATTTTTTTTAATACATTAATATATTGTTCAATATTTAAATTTTTTAGGTTATTCAAACTCTCCCACGATACCACATACCTAATGTGTGCCCCCATTTTATCTTCCCCCTATTTTTATCTCTTTTGTAACACAAATTTGGATGAATCATCTATGAATATCTCAAATCGTCCAGATTTGAAGAGGTAAATTGATTATTTCATAACTCCTTCATTTCTCACTATTCTCCCCCATTCTAGTTCTTAAATGATCTCTTAAACATTTATTGAATATTACATGAATGGTTGGATGTTTTAAAATTCAGATACTAGTGTATTTACGGATATTTACTCAATGTTTTTCAAGATTAATGTTTCTTTCTTGGTTTCTCCATTTTTCCTTAGGGATTCCTCCCTCTTTCATTAAGTTCTAAAATGACCAGAATTTAGGTTTCAACATAGGGTTTTATTTGGTATTTTTATTAGTCAAACATTGTGTTCTGGGGAAGGATTTATATTCCTTGTGGTGAGGCGGTGGTGTGGATGAGGTTTCACAACTTTTTTTGACGGTTTCAACATAAAAGGTTGGTGATTCCATTGTTATCTATTCCTAGATGAGTTAGTTTTATTGTTTTACTAGTTATTCATGTTACCCATATTTTATGTGTGGTGCGATATTTTTTTTGAGGAAATTGATTAGGCATTTAATTTTATAATTGCATTTTTTTCATGTTGTGAACTTTTCGAATGTAACATATGTGGTATCTTTTTTGGTAGATTTATAAAAATGAAATTGATATATTAGTTGTTGAAAAGGGCTTCAAATTCGGATTAGATAATTCTTTAGTGTCATGTGGTCTAAGGAAGGAGGTTTTTGGAATAGTTTTGATAGGTTAAACAATGTCATACTTTTTACGATCAATTTATGAAAATGGGTGTTTTCATTTGTATATTTCGTGTTATTATTCTATGTGATTTTATAAAACTGGAAGGTGGTTTTATAATTGCGTCCAGAGAATAAATTATATTTTGGTAGTGTTTTGGTTTGGTTTTTTCCTTTAATGATTTTTTTGAAATGGGTTTTATGATAAAAGTTTTGTTATACTCTTTATAATTGTTTTATGAAAGATTTGAATGATTTAATTGTTATTGTAAGTGGTGAAACGATATTGGAAAATTGTTTTAGGGTGTGTGTATTATGAAATGTTACATTTTAAATAAAATAGGGTATATTTTTTGATGTTCTCCATATTGTAAATGTTTTAAAAAAATGTTTGCAGATTTACTGAAGTGTGTAATAGATGTGAAAGTGATTTGGGCTGTTTTGTGTTAGAGTAATGTGAAAAATGGATTTTGGTTTGGAAAACTGGTATTATGTAACATGTGAAGGGGATTTTATGCGAGTTTTAATATATTGGAATGGATTTATAAAATTTTTAAATTGATTTGTGGAAGTTTTAATGAAATGTGAAAAGTGTTGTTGGCTATTTTGGTGTCAGTCGTATTTCAAATCAATTTGAATGAAATGTGGAAATTTGGGAATTTTTGTGGTATACATGTTTTCTCTTTGGTGAATTATTTAGGATGAAATTACATTGTCATGTGAAAAGTATATTGTTGATCTTGTTGAACTTGTTTGAGAACAAAGGGGAAAACCGGGTTTCTAGGTGGGTGGACGTTTGCTAGTATGCTAGTGAATCCATGGGGTTTGGGATCGATTTGACATAGAATTATTTACTCTTAAAACTATAACTAAACAATGACTATGATGATTGGGGACCACTAGGTTATCGTTATGTTCCCAACTAGTAGATAGTGTATGAGAACAGATATTTGTGATGGTTACTCTCACTGAGATACGAGGTACCTATGAACCACAATGAGCTAGTGCCTAGGGGTTATTTCCTATTTCTTGAGCTCATTATATCCATTATACATTCCTTCAGAATACGGTATAAATGTTTATAAAATTTAGTAGCTTTGGAAATTATTTTAATAGTTTTGATTCTTTAATTTTTCCCACTTGAAAACTGATTTTTTTAGTTGCATCTTTTAGAAAATGTATCTAGAAATTACATGTTTTTGAAAACCTACAAGCTTTTAATCATTGAATGTTTGTCACATGGAATCTCATAGTGGTGGTATCCTTCATGGAATTGGTTCACACCCTACTTACACCCTTGTATGTAAGTATATTTGTTTATTTTTGTTGTCGCAGGTTGGGTGCAATTTTTAGTGCAAGTGGTTTGGGTTTTCTTGAAGGTCCTTAGGGGTGAAGTATTTTGGATTTGGCTTAGGGGATGATCCCCTTTCTAATAGGGTTATTGGGACGTTTTAATTTAGTTTTTTAACTTTTTATAGTGTTTATGAGTTGTTTTAAAATATGCAATTCAGTTCTAAATTTTTCTAAATGATTGTTTGTTTTGAAAAATCCAAATTCGTATTATTGGATTAAATTGTTGTTTTATGTTAAAAAAACAGGTAATTATTTTCCAATTATAATTTTATGACACATGGGAACATATAACTCCCCATGGGGTTTAGAAACACCCTTCGGGCCTTGTCAGGGGCTGGGTTGGGTTCCAGTTTTTGGTGGAAACCAGATTCATTTTTTGACAAAATGGTATCAAAGGTGGTTCATGTTAACTCCATGGGTCATGTTATTTGGGGAGTAGTCGGTGTAGTATAGAGTTAGGATTGTCGGGACATGGAATTCCGGTTCTGGTAAGTGTTCCTGATCACCACAAATCATTATGGGATTAATTTCCCTGGGGGAGTATGGACTTATCTGAGTCCTTTGGTTTTATTGATTTGATTATGATTAGGGTAAATGAAAAGAGTGTTTGGTTTATTGTCTTAGTGAGCTCGTAGGGCCTTGCAAGTCATGTAGGTCCAGATATATTTCTATAGAGCAGTCTCTATGATGGTGATGTGATTGGAGTATCGCCTCCATCCATATGTCCACATCCCCCACCAAATATATTTTCCCCTCACATTGTCTTTTGTCCTTTATTTTTGAAATCATTAATGCTCGGTTTAAAAAAATAAAAATTTCATTGTTTTGTAATTGTAATGTTTGGAAGTATTATTTTTTAATAATGTGGGAATGGATTTATTTTTGAAATGTTGTATGTGAGCATTCATAATTTTTATTTTGAAATGGAAAATGGTGTGTTTACACCTCTTCTGAAAGTATAAAATTGTGTTAACGTTGGTTATGAAAAATTGTTTCCGATAGTGTTTTCCAAAACTATTTAATGTTGTTTTAATGGGATGATATGTTTTGAAACTAATTTGAATAAAATTAATGTTTGTTTTTATTAGAATGATTGTGTGATTCTGAAATTTTTTTATTCATTAATTTGGGTTCTATTTCATGGTTAGCAGACATGAGAAAAAGGAAGTATTGTGTGATTGTTTTTGTTTTGAAAGGTTGAATGAGATTTTGTATTAACGTTTGGTATCATTGTGAGTGACCATATACATGGGGTTGTATGTGACGATTTATGGATAATGGAATTACTAGATGACTATAGGGAGGGATATGATGGGGGTTTCTGGTGTGGCATAGAAACATGCGTATGTGGGGAACATGGGGTACCATTGGGGGATACGCTAACCAATGAACCATTTACTTTCAAATAAATGTATTTAAAAGACAAACTTTATGTTGATATGATTGGTTTGGGATGATATGTGTTATGTGTTTATGGATATGTTGATGTTGTGGAATGTATTTTGTCCATGGACCCCTATTTTTTGAGAAGTGTTTTGGTTTTCTGTTTGGTCGGTAATCTGGGTTGAAGGGATGGTTAGTGGACTCCTCTGAGAATATTTTGGGAAGCCCATATGGTGTTTCCGCACATCATTTTTGATCTAGTATGTGTTATATTGTGACAAATATACAATCTTGTTTGGGACCTTGGGTTCGATCATTGAATAAGTTATGCCCTATTAAGGGTTACTTTGCAACTTAAGTGCATCCCAGATTGTTTCTCCATTTGAAGACCCCCCTGTTGATCAATTTAAGAAATATTTTTCTCAATACTTGTTGATTGAGTCTACACACATTACATTATTGGTTTTATGGATCCTCGTATAGTAGGATAATGACAGTGGATATTTGAAAGAGGCCATAGATTCTTATAATTCTAGATTTTCTGAAAGTGGAAGTGGTCTGGGGTTTTTTAACAAGGATGAGTATATAGATGTTGTCTAAGAGGTCTTCTAGGTCCTTCATAGTTTCATCGAAGAATGAGTTCATGATAAAATACTAGTGTGGGATTTCTAGTCCATAGAGGATATTGTGGCCACATTCTAGAATTTTGTTTTGTTTGGGGTTGTTGTAAAATGTCCTTCTCCGTGCATTGTTTATATCAGCCACCATGGTCTTGTCGGTGACGCCTTGTGATGTCATGTACTCAGTTGACCCTAATGGTGAATGTTGTTAAATCCTATGAGTATCCATATTATGAAGGGAGACTGTTTACCCTAGAAAAACGTCAATATCTTCCATTTTAGAAGAAGGTGAGTATAACTGTTATATACAACTATTGTCTATCACCTGAATAAACAATGTATGATGTGTGTGCATCTTTTAAGCCCTTGTTTCAATCAAATATCAGGTTAAGGTAAACTATGTTTGGAATGTGTTATGTCTTGGAAAACATATTGGGGATTTCAGTGTAGATTTTGGTGGAACCAAAAGAAGAATCCTCATTCAGTGGGTTTCCAAAGCCTCACTTTAAGGCCGAAGGTGCTTTAATCATTTGAGCTCCAGCCATAGGTCGTAGAGAGAAGTTGTCTCATAGTAATGGGAAATATTAGGGTCGTTTAAACCCTTGTACAATGTCATATACTTAGTATGAATTATAGAATGAGTTTAAACCTCTGGTGTCATCAACCTTCTTCCATTGTTCACGTTTAGTCGAAATTGGTGGAGGGCCTTGTATGCATGTCATCTCTCAATGTCATTCCCAACCGCTTTGGATTCCATTGAGTCATTAGATAATGGTTGGAAATTTTGAAAGGTAGTCTGAGCAGATTGTTTGTTCCCGATTAGGAGTGACTGTGTGCCTAGAATCCATGTGAGAAAAATGATTTGTACAGTTATTTCATGGTTTCACAAAAAGTGTGGACTAACCGTGAGACCTTCCCAAATCATTAAAGTTTTTGGTCTTTCTTTATTGGCCCATGCTAGTCGGTTAAGATTGTTTGTTCATATGGTGTGGATACCCACTCTAATTCTCATTTATGTCCATTCAGAAATTTTGAATGGAATTCTACCCTTTATACTAGGGAGTCTGTTGAGGCCTTCCCCTATTAGTGTCCCGATTCTATCATGGAAAAAAATTATTTGTTGTCTCTTATGTTGGGGAGTGTATTTGAGTCCCCCTATATTAGTTACTTAGATTTACCCATGGTCTTGGATGGGTAGTAGATAATCTCATTAGGAGGTATCTAGCTACAAACATCTTCCTTGAGTAAATTTTGGGATTGGAGATCACCCAATGGTTTAGTTAAAGTAATGTAAGTGTAACCTTGTTCAATGTTGTTGTTTGTTTTGGTGAATTACTTAAGTCTTGTTCAGATAATGGTTGACTGGTTTTATGTTGGGATAAATTATGAATGTGATTGATCATTTCAAGAAAGTGATGTATGTTTCGGTTGAGAGATTAATACTTCATTAATTGATCACTGGATGCGTTTGGGCCCTTGGGGGAGAATCTTGGAAAAGATGTAACACATGGTTTATCGGTTGGGTTTGGTATTTGTATCTATCCTTGCTGTGTAATTCTTGATATGGAATGTTTATTGGTGGGGATAAATTTCACATAAATGAATTAATTAGAAGTTAAATTTCATTTAATTTAAATTCATGTTTTTTGGGTGGGTTCCCGAGATTTTATGTAGGAATGGGTGAGTTTTCATGAATTGGGCCAAACTGTGGGCCAAATTCCAAGTTTAAAAATAAATTTTGATTCCTCTATAACAATCTAATTTTTCTACTTTTTTCATCAATTCCAATTCTTACTTGTCATTCCCTGACCTATTAACACCACTATACTAATTTGGACCATTTAGGATCCATAATCATGGTGGATATCAGTTTTTATTTAAAGGATTTGGCCTACCCAAAATCCCATTTTCTACATTAAAAATATTTTTTTATAATTCAATATATAATTCTACATTTACATTGTTTTGGTGTTTTCAACTCTTCCCCGACCCACCTACCCAAGGTTCTCCCACATGCTCTCCTCCCCCTCTTTGGAGCTCGGTTTCATAGAGAATCCAGAAGAATCTTCTCTGAATATCTCAAATCTCCATGATTTGATGAGGTAAATTGATTATTTTATTACTCCTTCATTTATCACTATTTTCCCCCATTCCAGTTCATAAATGATTACTCCAACATTGTTCGAATATCTATTTAATGGTTGGATGTTTGAAAATTCAGATACTGGTGTATTTGGGGTGATTTTTTAAATATTTTTCTAGGTATGATATTCCTTCTTGGTTTATTCCTTTTAACTTACAGTTTCCTCTATCTATCATTAGGTTCTAAAATTTCAAGAAGTTAGCGTTCAATCCTAGGGTTTTATTTAGTGTCTTTTTGGACAAATATTGTGGTTTATGGCTGTATTTATCTTCCTTGTGGTGCAATTGTGGTGCAGTTGATGTTTCACAATATGTATTGTAGGTTTTGACATAAAATATAGTTGATAAAATGGTTAAAAATTCCTTGATGAGTTAGTTTTCTTTATTTACTAGTCTTTCATGTTCCTCATTTGATGTGTATGGTGATGAAACCATTTATGAGGGATTTGGTTGTGCATTTTATTTTACAATTTCATTTTTTGACGTTGTGAACTTTTCGAATGTAACATATGTGGTATATTTTGTGGTAGTTTTGTAAAATTTGATATTGATTTATTAGTCATTCAATGGGTTTACAAGTTTTGTTTTTTAAATTCCTTAGTGTCATGTGGTACTTGGAAGGTGGTATTTTGAATCTTTATGTTATGTAAAACATTATAATACTTTTTTAAAAAATTTAATGCAGATGGGTGTTTTCATTTGTATCTTTCATGGAATTATTAAAGTTGATTTTAAAACACATGAATGTGCTTTAATAAATGTATCTAGGGAGGAAGCTATACTTTGGTAGTTTTTGATTTTGTTTGTTCCCTGAAATATGGTATTTAAATGGGTTTTATGAGAAACATTTGGGTATACTCCATTGAATAGTTTTATCAATGATTTGAATGATTCAATTATTTATGTATGCGGGGAAACAACAATGGAATTTTTTTGGAGTGTGTATATTCTAAAATGGTACATTTTAAATGTGAGAGGGGTTGTTTTGTGATGTGATCCATCTTAGAAATATTTTACAAAAATGTTTCAATGATTTACTAATGTTTGTAAGAGATATGAAAGTGATGTGGGATTTTTTTTGTGGGTGTGATGTGCAAAATGGATTTTGATTATGAAAAAGGGTATTATGTAACATGTGAGTGGGCATTTATGTGTGTTTTAATATATTTTAATGGTTTTATAAAATTGTTTAAATGATTTGTGGAACTGTTAATGTAATGTGAAAAGTGTTGTGGGCTATTTTGGTGTGAGTCGGATTTCAAATCAATTTTAATGAAATGTGTAATTTTGTAACTTGTGTAGTATACATGTTTTATGTTTAGTGAATTTTTGATGAAGAAATGATATATTCATGTGAATAGTATATCTCATGACTTGTTCAACAAGTTTGATCACAAAGATAATTCTCGGGTATCATGGTGGGTGGATGTGTACTAGTATGCTAGTGAATCTATGGGGTTTGGCGTCAATTTCACTTAGCAGGATTGACGCTTAAAAAAACTAAATAAGATGAAGATTATTGGGGTCCAGTAGGTTATGTGTATGTTCCCAACTAGTGGCTCGTGCTTGAGAACATATATTTGTGATGGTTACTCTCACTGAGATATGAGGTACCTGGGACCCACAATGAGCTAGTGCCTAGGGGTTATTTCCTATTGATTTTTCCCATTAGATACGTTATACATACCA
This sequence comes from Viscum album, assembly GCA_963277665.1. Lineage (NCBI taxonomy): Eukaryota > Viridiplantae > Streptophyta > Magnoliopsida > Santalales > Viscaceae > Viscum > Viscum album. The sequence goes on along the minus strand of OY728147.1, from coordinate 556,871,371 downwards.
TAAGAATAAAAAATATTTGGCTGGAAAATTCAGTAGCATTGGAATTTATTTTAAAAATGTTAATTTTTTAAATTATCCCACTTGAAAATTGATTATTTAGTTGCATCTTTTAGAAATTTTAACTGAAAAAATTATATGTTTTGAAAAAAATCATGCTTTTTCGTCTTTGAAAGTATATTGCATTGAATATTTTTGTGGTGGTATCCTACAAGGAATTGTATCACACCCTACATACACCCTTGGTTATAAGTAGACTTGGTTATTTTTGTTGTTACAAGTTAGGTATAGTTTTTAGTGTCTGTGGTTTGGGTTTCTACTAGGTCCTTGGTGGTGAAGTCTTCTTAAGATGGCTTGAGGGTCGTGCCCTTTTCCATGAGGGTTCTTTGGCTGTTGTCTTTTGGTTTTGTACCTTTTTATAGACATTTTTAGTGGTTTTAAAATATGTAATTCCGTTCTTAATTTTTTTAAAAGATTATTTGGTTTGAAAATTCCTGATAGATTTTATTGGAATATTTTTTGATATAAGTTTATAAACACGGGTAAATCATTCCCAATTCTCATTTTATGATGCCATGGATCTTGTGTCGTCTTATGGGGACTGGGAATGCCCTTCGGGCCATGTCATAGGATGGATTTGGTTCTAGTTTCAGTGGAAACCATAATCATTTTGTGACAAAATGTACGATTATAGATAGAGGACATATATTGAATATTCAAAAAGAAATTATGATGATTATATATGAATTAATAAAAATTAAATTGAGGAAAGTCTATAATTAATGTAACCCGAATTGAAATGGTGGTTCAGATGGAAACCACTTAAATTATGTCATAAGGTCTTCCACAAATGATCATAAAGACCTGAATAGTTAAATTTATGTTCATATATACATATTTCCTGAACCTCCTATAAATTTTATTAATTTAGTATAACCTATTTAGTTTCATTCATGGCCTTTTAATGGGTAATGATATTCAATTTCAATGTTTTGGAGAAATGTATTCCTTTGTTTTCAATACTGGTTGACTTATATTCACGTGTGGATAAACATATAGAATGGGAATGGTTTCCCAGAATAAAATTTGTATGTATTTATTTAACAAACATAATATTATATTTTTATATAATCCATTTCTTTATTATGAGTAAAGATTAATCATCATATAAAATATTAATGAAAATGATTAGTTTAATTTGTTTTTGTTAATCAAAATAAACTAAATTTTGTTTATAAATTAATATCAACCATAACAAAGGATTATAGAACATAAAATAAGTTATAATACATATATTATAGTCTTTTACAACCATACAACTGGTATCATGACTAGAAATTAATATGGTAATACACATTTAATACTCATCTCCCATGAATGTGATAAATTAACAACCCAATGATCGTGTTATCATTTCTAGTATAACATAATGTGAAGGGAGACATGAGGAAGAATTATTCAACTACCATAACAAAATTCTAGTAAATTTAAGTTAATAGAGTTATCACATCATTTGGATGAAATTTGGATACGAAGCAAATAAAATAAAGGAACATGAAATTAATGAAATGAAAATAATAATTCACCTCATGAAGTAATCTTCATCGAAAGCCTCTTTAGGGATGAGAATTTATAATTTTTTTTAAAATAGATCTTGTACAAGAAGAAGGATCATGGGAGGATATTTGATCATAATTTAAGAAACTCACAATGAATGAGTGGAATGATGAGAAGAGGACTGAGATGGGGGTGGAGGTTTTATAGTGAATGAGAGGAGGGGTTCCCCATTTTTTAATCATTATTTTATTATTTATCCAAAGACAACCTGTAGTATTGACTCTTGTTACCATGAATATTAATATTTTTATGTGATTTTGAAACATGTGTTCATAAATTAGACATGATGGTAGGAATAGTTAATTTAACTGATAATGAATATATATATTAAATTACCGTATTTTACTATTCATAAAATATTTGACTATTTCAGAAAATCACCAAAAATTCATCGAAACCATTTTTCAACATACAGAATTCAAAAATTAAATCCATTATTTGAATATAAATCTAAATATTTTATTAATATAATTTTTAATTAAAATCATAATTTATTCAAAAATCTAACAATTTTAAAACTATAATTTTTTATATCAACATTAAAAATTAATCATGATATCGTGATAATGAAATCGTAAGACAACAATATATTTATTTAATTTCCTTTTATAAAATTCATATTACTATTCATAAGGGTATGTTACTATTCACCAAATAATATCTTTGTCTTATCAGACTCTAAATATCATACTAAGAACACCTCTTTATGTCTATTTTTTGAAAATCAAATCACATAAAAAAAACATTATATTTACCAGATATGTTATAACAAAGTGGTGTTTTTAAAGACGCAGTATTTCACACATTAAATATTTAATTTATTTTCAAAATATTCATGTGTTACACTACTAGAAGGGAAATATGTGGTTAATAATTTTTCTGAGAGTTTCAATAGGAATGTTGTTGGAAAAATAGCATTATCTCCAACATATCCATGAATATTGGCTTATATAGCATCAAATTATTTCAATGGTGAATAAAAATAATCTTTCAATGTTTAAATATAAAATTTTCCATGTAGTGGATTTACTTTCAAATTTTAGTTGATGGGTCCTCAAGCCGATACTGGAACTAGTCCTCCTATATAATCATAAACATAAAATATCTTTATATATAACCTTATATTATAAATAAATAAAAAATGAAAATGTATATAAATTAATCATCAGAACTATACTAATTTATTAATTAAATTTTTTTACACCATGAACATAAAGGGATTCGATGATTTTTTAGCTAGTGAGAGAACTTATAATATGGAAAATTACTTTCTCAGTAATAAATAAATTACAATTAGTGTAATACAATTCCCAATAATGTTATTTGTCTAAATAAAAATAAAATGAATTTTTTGGAATGGACCTAAATAATTATTTTACTAGAATTTCACAAAAATATTATTTCCTGTGATAGAAATTTCCCATAAAATGGCTACATTAAAAAATTTAATACACTGTATATAAAGATATATAATGATGGGATACAGAAATTAATATTTCCATGGATACATTTTATATTTTCAAATATTAAACGTTTATCATCTCAATAATTATCTTCAAAATGCATTTAAAATTGAAGCCAAAAAATATTTTATCAGTATAATTTTTATTGATGCTTCAAAATATCAAATGATATCCTCTCCTAATTAGTAGTTACATTATTTTTAATTTGATAAAACAAAATTATGAAAAAAAACTATAATTTAGTATAAAGTGTATTCCTTCAACACTATTATGGAATACAATAGTGAAACAATACTGTTGGATGTCCACCAGAAACATTACACACTATTTCCTAGATGTGGTTTGGTAATCATTTAACAATTCACGTTTAATATCTTCTATAATCCCTTTTGTCAATACTTAATTTAATTTCACTTATAAGACTTCATTAACGGATGATTTGTGTTCAGTAATATCACTCCCCCATATTGGTCGATCAGTATCCTCCATAATTATATAATATTTTTTAACATTTCATTCTATCATTATCTATAATACATGATGAAATACATTCTTTATGTAATCCTTACATACAATCTTTATTAGTTGGTCCCAATCCCTTTATCTAATACCTTTCATAACAGTTCTTGTATCATCATCAAAAAACATAAATGAGTAAAATATCATCTAGTTATTTGTGTACATAAAAATATATATACATCTACAAAAATTTTATATTAACTAATGAAACGAAAATAAATTTATTTAATAATAAATTAATGATTTTTGAATCAATCAATTTCTGTAAAATGGACATCAAATATTACTAGATCATAACAACTTTTCCATTACTGGTGTAGATTCAATGTTCTTGTTCCATGGGGGAATGTTGTAATTCCAATGAACTTATTTCTCCATAAAAATAATTTTGACTAACATTTAAACACCTAAATAATCAAAAGAAGAAATATAAATAAGTTCAACTCATGTAAAATAATAATTATTTTAATATAAACCGTTTAATAATTCATATCAGTGCAGTGATGAAAATCCATGACCATGGATGGATGGTAATGAATCCCCCAAAGAACAATATCACATTTGAAAATATCCTCTACTGAAAACATTTATAATGTATCCACCTAATGATTAATATGGTCGAGAGAAGAAAACCATGAACACCCATGTCGTGATTAATATGGAAGATGGATTAAGTAATAAAATAAACACACATAGAAGATCACAATGGTATACAAATTTTAGAAGGGTATTCTCAATTATCATTAAGGTTGTGATGTCATGATTAATGACATCCACTATCATAAATCGTAGAAACTCATCAAACATTTCAATCACCTTCTGCGATTTGTATCTACTCAGCATCACCATCGTCATTGTGTTTAACCATGAAATCAGTTTCCAAAATGAATCCATGACATAACTCATCTCTCTCATGAACTCCTTAATCTCCAGTGAAGATATTAGAAAATAAAACCAATTATGGAATAAACATTGCTCCAATAATCGCTGAAAAATAGTAGAAACCAATATCATTATAGAACCAAATTAAAAAAGATGTGTTCAATGATAGTGACTCAAATTTTGGAAATTGTTTACATTTATTGAAGATTATTAAATTTAAATATTAAATAAATTTCTCTTACGCATTAAAATTTGTTTGGAGGGAGAAATATGATCTTTGGGAATGATTTAAATGTATTGGGAAGAGGATGAGAATAGGAAAAGGTAAATTATGTGGGTCTTGGAAACAAATAACTCCCCATATGAATTAAACTATGAGATTTATATTTTTTATAAATTAATTTAATGTTTTCATTAAATATAATTTGATAATGGTATTGAATTTCAATGGTTCATTACAAATTTTAAAATAAATGTTTCCTAATATTAGTTTTTTTGTTAATTTGTTTTGAAAAAAATAAAAATTTAAAAATATTGATTTCAAGATTTTATCTTAAAAATAAAATTAAGTTCGTAGGGATTCATTAAATCGATTAATTGACATAAATTATTAAAAAAATTAAGATTTTATGATTTTATGTACCATAATCAAATACCTAAGTTCTTATTCTCATGATGTACTAATTTTTTAGATATTTAAGGATAATTGAATTTTCACAAGAAAAATGAATAGTGATTTGAGGAGATGTGGTAAAAAAACAAAAACAAAACATGTAATGATTAATTAAACAAAAATATGGAATTTTATTTTAATATAAGATCCAATTTATATGAATTTTAAAAAATATGTATTTCCACCTAATTTAAAATATGTAATTTTTTTATTAAATATGTAATACTTTTAAACACTAGTAATCACTTATGATAAATTGTTTTTTACCTTCAATTCCAATATTAGTTTTAAAAATAGATTTTCACTAAAACTAAAATGTTATATATTTATTTTATAAAAATTAATGAAGTTAAAAATAATTTTATAGAATTTTTTTTTTCTATTATAAAAAAATTAATCAACTAATGTCTTAAAAAACACTTTATTATTATTATTTTTAACTGATTTTGAAATTACAATTAATTTTTAATTTTTCCTTATTATAGATGAAACAGAAGAAAATTATACTTCCTTTGTATTCATTTATTAATATTCCTTTTTTAATGATAAAATAAATTATTTATTTATTCTGTTTAAATAAAAAAATGGGCTCAAAAACAATGTAATCTTATTTTGTTTTTTTTCAATTAAATAAAATATAATAATACATCAATATTATTGTTACTATGTATTTATATATCATAATTTTAAACATAATTAAATATTTTATTATTCTACATAGAATTTAAATATTTAAATTATTTATAAAATATTACTGAAACCACGCGTTTTTATATGATAGTGATAATTACCATCCCTGCGATGATTCACATTATCGAATATCAGTTCCACTTTTTTCAATCGTATATTACTAGTATATTACCAATATTAATTCAAAATTAGTAATATATAAGTACAAATATAATTATTAACTTGATATATATGAAAAATAACAATCAATAATAAAATAAATAATTATAAACAGATATATAACATAACAAAAACTAATAATATAATTATACTACCAAAAAAAAGGTTACAACAGCATTAACAAAACACTTAACTCTAGGTTAAGTAGGAAATACAACACCAACAACTCAATAGCTCGATCTCGTCAACCGTTATCAGCCCATCCCATCAACATTGTTAGTGTTTTTTTCTTGATAAGTCTTTCTGGATCCTGAATTCAACCCATTTTCACCATAGTTTCTCACATATTGACATCACCACTTCACCATAAATATTTGGTTAATATTTTATGATATATATATTTAAAATTTAAAATTTATTTATTTATATATTAATATATTAATATATATTTTTTAAAATATTTTGAAATCCATTCGTTCAATATATTACATATTTATGTATGATTTCTAAACTTATTAACATACATATTTTCATGTTAACAAATATATATATATATGCACATATATTTGTATAATTGAATATTTAGATATATATATTAAATAATATTTTTAAAAATATTTTTTTGGAATTTTATTTTATACTATATTTAATTACAAGGAAATATTTATATATTATTAATTATTTCATATATTATAATATACACATAAATATTTTTTTGATGCAAACTTTTATATATATATAAATCACATACCGAGGTCTGTATGTATATTAATTAATTTTCTATAGGTATGTAAAAGATGTGTTTTTCTTTTTAAAATAAAATTCAAAATAACAATTAATTCCAAAATGTATTGTCTGTTTAAAAATGATTTTTTTTAAAAAATATGTTTAAATATTTCTATGTCCAATTGACTTATTATATGGATATATTTTTTAAAAAAATGAAAATAAAATATGAAAGTCAATAAAATATTAACACTATAATATCTACATGAATGTTGGCATTGATAATACATTCATTCATAATAAAAAAGACAATAATCCACCTTAAAATCAATGATAAACTCCATTGAATATTAGAAAACTAGGATACATTGAAAGTACATATTTTTGATATCTTTCGAGCTTCTTCTTAACATGAGAAAACATTGATTGGGATCAACCCAATCATCATGTTGAATATCAATTGACATGTTTCTACATAAAATGGTGTCGGTGTCAAATAAACACCAAAATCAAATGTTATTAGGGTTTCCAATATCATGTCTTGTTTCTATATTTTATTTGGATATTCATTAATTTATTTAGTTTTTATATCAAATATTTTTTAAATTACATGTACATCATAGTAATTAGATAATAGTTAAAATATTTTAATTTCTAATTATTTAATAATTCATTTTCGCAAAATGTATAATATATTAAGTGTAAATTCATATATATTATTATTCAAATCCTATTTAATAAAATACATTATATTTAAATCAATATAAATATATTAATATATTAATATATCTATTTTAGTTATATATATAGATGAAATATTTATTTTATCAGTGAAATAATATGGCTTGTAAAGGACGAATTTAATCAAAGTCAAACAAGAGAAAAAAAATAATGGTTTTATCATTGATAGAAAATAAAACAGTGATGAGATGCTTTTATTAGTGCTTTTTTCAGGGATACTGTTTTCAAATTTCTCAATATTTTTTCTCTTCATGATAATGTGTATCATTGAAAATAGAAAAACCCCTAGTCATGTGACTCGAAGAACACCAATTTTTAATCTCATAAAAGCTTCCTTCGACAACCGTCTCATGCCAAAACTGTGTTTATATACATGTATCTTGCACATCTCTCCAACCATCATATACTTGTGTTTTCTCCCATGCTTTGGAAAATCACCTTAATGGGATTTAAAATAATTGTAATCTATTCTGATATAGAATAATTATGTGACTTTTCTACTAATTCAAGACATCGTCAATCAATTAATATAATCAATATAAATAATAATCAATTAAAATTTCATATATATATATTTAATCAATAACATTATAAAATTTATTAATATAATAAAATAATTCCCATTGGTTGTTAGTCGAGGGGTATCTGGATGTTTTATCGAACAATCTCTATGGGAACAAGTCCAGAATCGAGTCATTCCTCAATCGAATACTATAAATATTATCTAGCAAAGAAATTCATATTCAATACCTATTTAGGGAAAAATGGGTGAAACCGATCATTTTGTGTAAACAATTTTATCATAACCTATACACCTTTTGGGGACTATTTTGAGGGTGACTGGTACTCTTCCCAGAGCTTCTACATCCGTAAAGTCTTATGTTTTTTCCATAATAGATTGTGGTACTATTCTGGTTCTAAAATATTGGTTGCTGTAACATACAAATAATTTATAATATATATCATTTCTAATAATTTTCTATAACATTAAATTCATGAAATATAATTTTCAAAAAAACCATAATATTGTTTTCCATTCTACCAGAACTATTAAAAAAGTTTGTATGATTATTACTAACTAAATATTGAATATTATATAGGTTACACATGTATAAAATAAAATAATAACGTATCGATTGATTAGAAATAAAATTTAAATTATTTTGAATGACTATTTTTTTATATTAAAAAACAATTTTTATCGGTTAAATGTCAGTTATTATTATAAGTTTGATTAATAATTATAGGTGGTGGGGTGATAATGGATTGGGTGTGATTAGAAAATTACACTTTTATATCTTATACTATGAATGTTTACTGCAATTTTATTCCTTCTGTTTTATTCTATAGTTGCCGATGTTACTGACATGTTATATATATTTAATTGTATTTTTTGTAAATTTCAATTAAAATTTTTCTAGAAATGAGAGAAAAATTTATCCAATTTCATTCTTGAAAATGAAATTTTATTAAAATAATGTTAATTTCAGTTTTTTTTATTTTTAAATTAATTTTAGTAACTTTTTTATATTGAATCAAAATAATGGTTTTCGTATTTTGAATTAAGAAAGTAAACATTCATAAAAAGATAAATTTTATTTTGAATAAATATTAATAAAATGTTACTAATTTTTTGTCACTTATGTATGGGTAAAAATTGTAAAATACTGCTAAAATTATAGGATAATCCATTCAAAATTATCCAACAATTTCATTTATCCCTTTAAATGTGTTTCTCTCAAAAATATCAATCCATGTCTCAAATATATGGAATTTAGAGTTAAATTATTTTTGAAAATTTCAGTTATTTTTATTCAGGAATTGGGTTATTCAAAAAAAGTTTCTCCCTTGATAATAAGATCTATAATTTTTATAAAATCAAAACATAAAGTTATGTTTAGTTGTAAATGATTATTTCAATTAAAATTTATTGATTTTTATAATATTAATTTATTTATAAATATTTTTTGTGACTGAAGAACTATATTAATTTCTTACTCAACATTGTCAAACCATTATTACAATTAATTGAATTAAAATAATTTCTTTTAAATGTATAAAAATATTAAATAAATTATGTGAGAATGGATTTATTTTATTAAATATTTTATGAAATTCCATTTGTGTCCTCTCATTCCCTTATAGAAGGATAACCATCCATTATCTTATATACACCACATGGTTCTTTCTATATTGAATAGACCCTAGAATTATCCTTTAAAAATCCTATGACATATTAAATAGATGATGGTCTCCAAAAAATACCGACACTAGAGTCCATAGAAAGAGATCCAAAAATGTATTTTCAAAGAAGTGGTGACCGCCTTAATATATCACCTTCCTTTTTTTACTTCTTCTATCTCATCACCAAAATATATGGATTTTATCATTAAATAATTGAAAATATGTATATACATAGTAATATATTATTGTTATTATTATTAAATAACCATTATCCAACATATTTCTTATGAAATTGGAAGCAATTTTATTACTCATGCCTATGTACGAATTATGATCTTCAAGTAGATATATAATTACATTTCATCTACCCTCCTTTATTGATGGGTATTATGATAGGTTTAGTTAATATATATATATATATATATTATTTATTAAATATCTTTTCATTAAAAAAAGCATAATATAATTTCAATATTATAAGCCTTCAATTTATTTTAAAATGATTTATTTTTCTGAAGATACATGTCGTCTACCACCATTATGAAGTGGGGACATTAAATTTTCATTTACAATTTACATAGATTGTACTAATGGATGGATTTATAAAAAATTGTGATTTAAATGATATAATAAATATTTTTTATATTTGAATGGTTATTTACATTTTTTAATCATCTCTTGAAAAATTATAACACGGCTCTTTATTATGTACAAATTATCATCTCCATGAACGAAGTAAACCATTTTTCATTATATATCATTTAAATGTTGACCCACAATATTTATAATACAGATATATATATATATTTATTATATTTAAACAATTTTTAACATGGTTTGGATAATTAAATACATATCAAAGTGCATGGACCGTAAAATCAAACTTTAAATTCTCATGATGAATTAAATATTTAACACAATAATATAATAGTTTCAAATAAGACCAATTAATTAATTGGTGTTGAAATGTTAATGTGTATTATAAATGATTTTATAAGATTTTATTTTACCATTTTTATAATAGTAATAAATTTATATTTATCATACAACATTTGTATGTTCTTTTGAATCATGTCAAACATGAGTTATGTGTTTTTATCTTACTATATCATTATTTATCTATATTGTTCTAATAATGTTACAAAGGGTAAAATATTATGATCTACATCTTAATAAAATGATAATTTTATTTATCATCTTGTTATATCTAGAAAATAATTTTTTTCACTTCTTTTTCCTCAATATAATTACCATTGACGTATAAAATGTTTTCAAAGGAAAAAATGGAAATAATGCATCTCTTCAATCAAATAACATTTTTTCATAACCACTATTTATAATCTTTATATCTAGAATGATTTTAATATTATCCAACTATTTTTTATAATTCAATGGTAATGATAATTGAATTTCTAAAAAAATGTTTTAAATTTAAATCTTATCCTTTTCCAAATTTGGTTGTTTTAGATTTTTTACACACATGTGAAATGAATGCTTTATTTTATATTATAATTCATAAAAAATCCAACGTTCATGAAAACAAATTTAATTTATTATTTATTTATTCTTTTAATAATTTTATTTTTTATGTAATATTATTTCAAAAATATATGGAAAATTATTTTTTTTTGAGACATGAAATTTTTTATTTAAAAATGGATTTTCCCACTATAAAAGATCTATGTGATATTATTGATGAATCATTGATAATTAATGACATACTTGGATGTCAAATAATTTTTACTAAGGATATGATCTGATTGTATGATCCTTATTTTTTTCATAATGGTTTATATTTAGTTTTAACATATATTTAATAATATCACCACTTTTTCATGAGTATTCTGATTATGAAATAATTATTAATCTTATTACCATCTAACAATATTATTATATAGTAAAATGTTTAAGAAAACTATTTTCATTTCATGTGATGTTATATGATAAATTTTTATGAATGTTTTTCAGAAATATATATATGAAATTAATTATCTTGTGGGTGGGACATAAAATTATATAACCCTCCAATTATTAAGGTAATGATTGATATATCATGAGATAAACGAGATTGGAATGTTGGGTGAACATCATGCAGTAAGGGACACTGTCATTTATGATAGAATTGGAAGTGAAACATGAATACTATGATGATTTGTGGAGAGAACCAAATCATCTATGATTTTCATTGTAATTATCCTTGAATATTAAGGAATCTATTTTCTACACTTATTTGTGAACAAAAATATGTATTATGTAAATTTTTTTCTCTAATCACTTATGTTCTTTTAAATTTTTAGGATTCAAGTTTTATTTAATACCATTATTTATTTCATGACATAATATAATGATCTATGATATGCAATATACAACATTAAAATGTTATGATCATATTTTTGTACCAGATTACACAAGTATTGTTTATGTGATCGTTAATATCACAAGGTTTTTTGACCTTCTAGAGCATATGTTATCACCAATTTTTTTCATTAAAATGGTAAAGAATAATGTTATTAAATTTTAAATGTATAATAAGGGTTCCATTTAGGTAGATCACAATGGGGCTTGATGTAAATATTATATGAAGATGGTTCTTATGTGTCTATTTTTTCATAGATAATAGTCCATTGCTATTCTGGAATAGATCAATTTTTGAGGTTATGAATATTTATCTAATATGATGTAATATCTATTTATCAAAAGTATGAGTCAATATAGTTTCTATGAGACCGTGTTATAGTTACATTTTGAATCTATAATTATTAAAATTTAGTTAGAACCCAAAATATAAGCAAAGTTATAAAACAATTTAAACCATTATAGTAAACAAATGAATGTTGTTTTACTAGAAAAAACAACCATTTATGGATACATAATGAATACATGGTTTTGAAATAAATTCATCTTGGGGTAATAAAGCCCAAAATAGTTTTTTGGTAATATATAATCAATTATTATGGTTCATGGTTAGTGTTACTTTATTGTACACCTGGTTTAACACTCTTAGAGGATATGCATGGGTTAATTCACATTTTATTTTTGGTGAATTATGAAGGTTTTAAATATATGGGGATGAAAAATGGATTGTGGTTAAATTGATTTAATATAATATTTCATGTTTTCGATATCATTTAAATGATTTTCCATATTTATGTGGATTTAAACTATGAATATTAATCATCATACTATTATTTATAAAAATCTCTATGTCTATAATATGTAGAAATCATGTTAATTCATAATTCTACTAAAAAGGTAATAAATATATTCACGAGAAAATCATACGGGATATGGAATGAAAAAATTTATAACTATGCATAAAAAATTTCAAACGTTATTAATCATTATGAATTTCTAATTGAGAAATGTTGGTTGTAGCATTTTTCTAATTACGTCGTGATGAAACACATGCCTTACTATACTATTTCATATGATCCTCCAATTTCTGAAACAATGATTAATAATATTGAAAATATATTATCCAATATATAGTTTTTAATGAATATAAATTTACGTTTGTTTCCAATTGTTTTGATAGTGAAGAAAATAAAAGGTGGACTCCTATCATGAATACAAGGAAATATGAAAAAAATGAATTCATCTAGTGGGATGAGTTTAAGATATTTTTTTAAAATAATTACTTTCCATTTATTCATTTTGCGAAAATATACATATAATTTCATGAGTTAAATAATAATTACGATAAATCTATTTCCATCGATGAGTTGTATTATACAAGATAGCTAATATATACTTCAAGCTTTTTATATCAAATAAATGTTATGGTTGATCAATTCTTCATTTTCATTTAACTATTTATCTAATGGAAATTAGTAATAAAGGAATTTGATAGCTGTTAACAAAATTTTCTATAAAATATCATGTTATAAATTGATATTGTACTCTCCCATAAATATCATTGGATTGATAAGAAATGAACGATAGAATAAAAAAACAAAAAAAAACCTTGAGAGAAACTATTTATCCTTCCTTTACACTCTAACAGTCGAAGTAAACATAATTCAAGTTTTATTAAAGGTACAAATAATTTATTTAATTATGGATAGAATGGACATTATGAAATAAAATGTTCACATTATTGGATTATGGTTGTAAATGATATTCATATAGATAAATATCCATAGAATACACCACCAAAATTATACCGATTCCAATGAATTGAGAATTGTAATTTTACTAACCAATCCTCAATTATAGATTTCAATGAAAATGATCAATGTAAAAAACCTATTAAGCCCATTGAAAAATGGAAATAACATGTGATTTATATATTTAATGATGGTAAGATAACGAAGTGGAAAGAGATACAATTACAATACACTTAGTAATATTTTATATCTTATTTGATTCTTGATCTACCCTTCCTTTTATATCTGATTAATTTTATAAGGGTATCACAATACATAATCACTGACTATATAATGAATCTTTATATAAAATTATTAATTATACGATGATGAAATTCCAATTCAATGATTCGTCTCTATTTGATTTTTATTTGAATTTCTTTGGGATAATATTGTTATTCTCCCTCTAGTTGATTTTAATTATATCATCCATGACAATTGTTAATGTTAGTGTTTTATGATTCAGTTTATGTCCATCATCATAGTTAAATTTTTTTCATTTAACATGAATGTGATGAGTGTTCTTGGGGTTCCATACATGAATATTGAGGAAAAAGTAGTTTATAGGAATGTTGCATAGTTTTTGCATGATTAGTGAAAACTGTGAAGATCATACAATGTAACCACACATCCATGGATATGGGATATCACAAAATTATTTTATCGTTAAGCTATCCATGTATATTTCCTAGGAAACTATCTGAAGATGTGATTTTGAGGTAGTATCTCTCGCTCTGTTTATTCATGGTCTGGAAAATCATGTTGGTAAATAGCGCATCATAATGAAGTTGAGGCATTTTAATAAAATTACATTACATGATTTTTAACCCCTACTCAGGTTTACTTCTATTATTCCCCTTGCAACCCTATTGACAAACCAATGTTCCCAAGAGAATCCAAGGTTGATTCTACATTATCACTAGGTTGTTTAGAGTGTTTTTAGTTGCAAATTGAAGATATGAGTATGTCTAATCCCAATATTTCGTCTCTTTTTTGGTTTTGGGTTCTAATTTATTTTTTTATATCTTTTTAAAGATCTAATACACTCATTTATTTTGATATATATGTTGATCCCTCAGAGGGCTGTTGAATATTTATCCAATGCTTCAATTAGGCAGGTGTTCATCAATAGATCAAAGGATGGTGGTCTTAAAGTTATATTGCATAGTTTCCTTTGATATTTGTTAATGATTAGGTTTTATTCATGGTTATCTCATGTCGTGATTTTCATCTTTTATTGATATTTAATTTGATGGTTGTCAAAATGATGAATGGAAAACCTCATGATCCACATCAGACATATAAATGATGAGTTTTTCATTGTAGGGCCACCCATGGTGTGTGTTGATAAATTCCTAACATAGTTGTAAGATAAGTGTGAGTAATAAATCATTGTGAAAATTTAGATCCCATGATAAGTATGTTCAAATGATAAATGAGAATAAAATGAATTATTGTAATGTGATTATTCTTAGTAATGGGGTAATATATTGTTTGTCATCATAAAAGACTGGGTTAAATTTGATAAATGTGTAATTTTTCATGTGTCTAATGAATTTTGTTGATAACCCATATAGGGTGATTGAATGCGATATTTTATACTCCTGGAATTTTTAATTGATTGTTACTTGATAAATATGGGTAATTTATTGAGACTTGGTAATGATAATATGGTCATTGGGTCATGTAGTGTAAAATGGAATTGTTAATGGGTTATATGATATCATTGTATCCCATGTTAACTTTTGTTAACCATGATTTTTATCCTTATTGGGTGTATTCGATGTGAAATAGAGAAATGTGAAAATTGGATAAATAAGAATGTTCAGATGGAATAATAGTGGGGTAATGGTCTGATGCTCCTTCAATTGGTTGGGTAGGACTGATGCTCTAACCTACCTTGTAATGCATATGTTGGGGAGTCCAACAGATGCTATATTGCCCCAATGGTGGTATTTAATGAAAATACATGGACTGTTGCTCCATGGTAAATCTGGTGACTAATTAATATTCCCATTTATTGTGAGATTGCGACTTAACATGTCCTCTTATACAGAATAATAAATGCCATGTATATTTTTTTCAATAAAGTAAATGTATAAGACATGGATTATAATTTAATGATGAACTAAATGAAGATATTGTGTTCATAATGAACAAGGCCTGATGATCCTTATAGTAAGATCAATGTAGAGGTAGGATAATGAGTGGTACCTGAATATACTTCGATTAAATTCAATTTATACATACATGAATTCATTATATATTAATCTGGATATTTTGTAGACACCATTGGTGGTGGCCTACTGAGTTGTGTTTACACCGTACTCAGGCCTTTGTTGTGTACTTGAGCCTATTTCATGCTTGTAGGTCAGGAGTGGGATATGGTCATTATGATAGTGAGTTTATTTAGACTTGGGAAAATCATGGATGAGGTAACAAAAATGGATTCTGGACCGATTTAGGTATTATGTTGTTTTCCATTATTCTGTGTTTTGCTTCAATTGGATTTGTACCATGACATGACATATTTCTATGCCTTTTCTTCTATACCTATTTTGGGAGATGATTGTCTATGTATTCTATTGGTTTAGTCTTTTTTTTCTCCGTATAAATTTTGTTTTACTGTGGCTTGATTTGGTAATGAGGTTATAGTCTCCCCATACGACCTTTCTAGACCCTCGTTTTGTGTCACTACCCTCTGGCATATAGGGAATCACACATTAGGCCATGTGATGACCCAAGTCGGGGAACCCATTTAGTTGCACCCTAGTCAAGGACATTAAAAAATTTAATTAGAGGAGTCCTTATCCCTTTCATACTATTTGGGAATGGTATAAAAGAGACTAATAGAGTTTTGGGGCTTGGTAATGAGCTCAATCATTGGAGTAGCTAAACAATGTATGGGGGAAACCCCAAGTCCCCCAAGGCAGGAATTGTTGTTCTTGTTATGTGATGTTACATTGGATGATGTTTCACCATTGGGTGATTCACATGTGGTATGATCTGGCAGATTTATGATATTTTTCTCATGGATTAAATGGAATGGGGTTGTGGATTCATGCTTCATTATAGGATCCTATGTATATATGTGACATGAATCATAGAAGCCACTCACACACAGGATGGGTTTGTCAGAAAAAATGTTTATAATGAATATGATTTTCTTGGAAATAGTGAAATTTTGTCTAATGGGATGATACAAACATATAAAATGTAAAATGATAATGATAAGTATAAGTCAAGAATGATGATTGGTAAGGAATGATAAGTGAATTAAATTATTTTGGGAGTAAATTGACATATGGAAATCATTTTAAAAAGGTGTAAAAGGTATGTCTTGTAACCATGTGATTTAGTTACCACATGTATCCATTGACATAGGGTTGATGGTTAAAGGGAGTGATTTAGGAATAATAATTCCCAATGAGATGTCCATGTGAAAAAACATTTAATGATAGAGATGAGCTTCTACTCATTAACTGTGAATGTTGTGTGGTTTTGTCCTAAAATGATCTTGTTTTTTATTGTAGATAAATTCCACCATTAATGTGTCTGTTTGTTATATGACAAGAGGATGATTCTAATAATTTATCCTTAGTAGTGGAGAAATATGACCATATAGTTTAGGAAGCTAGGGATGAGGAGTTCTGTGAGAACTTTTCCTGTTTTGTGAAGATGATGAAATAGAACATAGGGATGGTCACATTGAGTATGTTGGAGATGACTAGGGTTTTTAGCTACAACACCATGCAACATTTACTAGAGAGGTGGGATTAAGAAATGTTTGTTCTGGATATATTCAATTCTTACCATTATTTAACACATAGAGACTCTTTTTGATTATTGATTTATGATAGAATCTAATATATTTTTATGTAATGAAATGAATTGGTGTGATATCTTATCCTAGATAGAACAACATGAGGGAATGATGTGGTAATGTTGTATGATATTTTATATGAAGAATTACTACCAAAAAACATTATGGATGGAGAAGGATACAAAGTTTATGATCATGAAAAATTAATTGATATCAATAATGGAATATGTAGGTCAGTTAATGGACATGAAAATATTAATTCATTCTTTACTGGAAGATGAGGTTTGTCACCACCCATCCTCGGGGCCCATGCTGTGACTACACCAAGCCCGCCTTCCTTAGGCCAGTGGTTGCAGACTAGCACCAAAGGCGTGAATCCCGATATCTGGGAAGGGATTGCCTTTATAAAATGTAAAAACATCCCACTAGAGTATAAGCGGATGTAAAAAACCAAGTACAAATGATAGTACTGAAAATAAAATGGTCTAGAATAATAACCCAACAGAAAACATACAAATACAAATGCACAAAAGTACAAGAGAATAGACATAAAGCTGTAAGATAGAAGCAGCTCCGGGGTCGTCCTCCTCGAATTCTACCTGATGGGTAAGAACAGATAGCCTCTTCAACGCTCTCACCCTCCAACCTCCTCCGAGTACAGTCTTGTCGTGAGGTCCACCTCTGGGCACTGAATCGTCGTGAGGTCCGCATCCGGGTTCTTTCTAGTCCTAGTAGAGCTGATCTCTATCAGCGTTTTCCATCGTCTGCATCCAACAGAATGAGGTGAGGGCATACCCGTGCAGGGGTGAGTATACGATACTCAGCAGGGACCTTGAGACCCTCAATGTCTCACGAAATCCAACAAGGATAATCACAAATAAAGTTCTCAACAGATAACCCTTACATAGGTATAATCCCATACTTATACCTAAGTTATCATGTAACACATCTCAGTCATGAGGTATCACACAGATATGAAATCGACGGATAACCAGTACTTAGGTTTATGCCCATACATATACGTAAGTTATCAAGTAACCTATATCAATCTTGAGGATAACACAAAAGCCATTGACTCAGCTCAAACTAGGATTTTCAATAATGATATCGAAAACATAACTGCTGAAGAGCTCCTCCTCTGATGAGTACAGTGATCCTGTCACGACTCTGAGGTGCTGCTCCCTAATCTAAGAATACTGAGGTACTCCTCCAGTAGAGTACCACAGGTTTTCCACCTCACAATGTAGTGCTCCCTACCATGGGTCTGCCACCTCACACAGTAGTGCTCCCCCTCATATCCTACAAAGGTACTTCTACTGTCAAGTACTACGGGTCTACCACCCAAACACAGTAGTGATCCTCGCCGTGGGTATGCCACCCAAACACAGTAGTGCTTTCCACTGGGCTATTCAAGTCACTCAAACGGGAATCGGACAAACAGTCATCAGGTCTCAGCCAGCTACATGGTCTCCATAATCCGTACACTCATCTCCAGGATGGTCCTCTCCACAAGCTACTAGTCGATACATCCAAGTGTCATGTAATCTCACGTGGAAGTATCCTAAAGGACTGCCACATCAAAGGGGTCTTAACGCAATAGACGATGCGTCTATTGGACGCCCGGTCTGTGAGTTATTAGCCTTTTCATCTAGAGGGCCCTGTTGGTTTATTATGCAATCCAACCTGACCGTATCTCAAATTTACCCCAAACTCTCATAGGGTATACTCAACAGGACAGTTTCTCAACATGATTTCCAACGTTGTTTATGGTTCGTCAAATGGTCGTTCGGTCTGAATGTTATCTTCATTTCCGTTCCAGGGGCCTGGTTGGATTTCAGGTACAATCAAACTCGACCGTACTCCAACTACATACAAACCTCAGGTGAAGTATTTTCAGAAGAACCGTCACATCAAGAGGAATCTGACAAAGATGATGACACGTCAACTGGACGCCTGGAACTCAAGTTATAACAGTTTCTTCTACGAGGGCTCGGTTGGTTTCTGGTTCAGACCAACTCTTCCATACAAAAAATTTTCTGAAATAT
The DNA here is from genome assembly GCA_963277665.1 of Viscum album. Lineage (NCBI taxonomy): Eukaryota > Viridiplantae > Streptophyta > Magnoliopsida > Santalales > Viscaceae > Viscum > Viscum album. Next base: position 556,851,707 of record OY728147.1, on the reverse strand, counting down.
TCAGTGTAATATATAGAAACGACCACCTCTATCCAAGGATCCCTACTCAACTGAAAGTGCGTCGATCGGAGGTTTCTAGCCCATGATATGGGTGTTTGAATGAACCTCGTCCGAAAATAGGGGTTAGGGCCCAGTCCTACCTGGCCCAATACCCCCTGGGTCAGCCCGAATTGGGTCGACCTGAACTGGATCCAGGTCCGGCCCAGATTGGTGCGGCCCGGCCCAACTGCGCGGCCGGCTGCAGCTCGGCCAGCATGGCTGAGCGGAAGCTGCGGAGAGGGTGGCATGGCCCCCCAACCGTTAATTGATGTCGGCGGCGCCAGCTGGTGCCGCCCTGCCGTCCCGGGATCTCGCGCAGCCGCTGGATCCGACGGACTGCCGCCGCGACTATTGACGCGATGAGATTTCTCTAGCGGTGCACTGGGGCGCCACCATCTCCAGGTGGCCAGATGGCTCCGGCCACCACCTCCGGTCACCGGCACCGCCGCGCCGGTGCGGCGCTGGTGGTTCCTTCCACGGACCACTAGACGCGCTCCGGTGGTCCGATTTGCTCTCCGTCTACTCCTGTGGCTCTCCTGAGACCCTTTCTTCATCACGAAAGCTTCCAAACGCCGTTTCGGTCCCGTTTCATCATCACCAATCAATCCACGCATCAACAAACATTCTCCGGTGGGTTTTCGGGCCGTGTTTGTTCGGCCCGCGCCCTACGCGTTAGGCGTTATCAAATAAAAAAGATTAAACATGTTTTTACGAAGAACGAATACTCTAGTTTATTTATATAAAATTTATGAAAATAAACTAAATATCTCTTAAAGAAAAAATGAAGCAAACCCTCCCACAATCTCTTAAATAAAATTGGAGAATACCATTCCGCAAACAAATATTTCAAACCTGCGATTAAAAAAATTCGTGGATGAAATTGTTAATGATTTGTTCCGCATTCTTTATTTTAGAAGAAAACAATCGAGGAATTATATGCATACTCAAATTTAAACCCCTACCTCGATTTGTTCTTCGTTCGTTGACGATATCGTGAATGGTAGTGGACGTCAGTTCATTGACGTCGTCGCAAGGTTAGAGGTGAAGTTGACCATGGTTGTTGGAGTTTGTCGTTTCCTCAAAGGCCTTCGATCCGGCTCGAGCGTCATTCGTTGGAGAACTGACGGATGGAGAATCGTTCTTCATCAGATAATGAAGTTCTTCAATTAAGGAGATGAAGTGTTCTTCACAACTCAGGAGATTTCTTCCCAAAATCTCCAGACACCAATTTCCAACTCCATTAAAATAAGACATCCTCTTATTTTAATTATTCTTGCCAAGCTTTCAAAATTCAAAACATAAAACACATAATTAATCAATTATATAAGTTCTATCTATTAATTAAGTGTGATGGAATGTGTTAAAGAGAGAGAGGAAATGGTGAGGGGTCTCATAAATGGGAGTGTTGACAAAATAATAAATGCAAGGGAAGATCCAATGTGATTAAGGGGAGTTAAGGGTAGGTGAGGAGTTAGGGGTTCGTGTAGGCCCCACCACACTAAACCCTCCCATTGGAGGTTAGGTGGGTGTGAGACCCACCTATAACTCCCCCTTTTTAGGATAAAAACCACCTTCCTTAGATAAAATTTGTACACAGCAAATTTTACCTATTTTATTCTAAATCCCCAATATCAAACCTCAACCCGCTCAAAACGCAACTATGGAAAAGACCCCCTTAAGAAATTATAGGCGCTGTGAGTTCATCGGTGCCCTCAGATTTCAATTCCGAGAACTGGTTCAAATGATAGAAAAACCCGCTCGTTTGATTACTGAACGTACCCGAGCTAAACATCGAAAATTGATTCCGGGCCCACCGGGCCACGAGGTCAGGTGTCGTCAGAAACTAAGCACTCATAAAATTATAAAGAAATTAACAAGGAAATTTCCTTGAAAGTTATGAGTCTTTATATTACTACCACCTCAGGTCTTTACATCCTCATAAAGCTAGAACATAAACTAGGTAAAACTAAAGGAGGTACCATGCACACATCTGAGCCTCCCGCTCCCATGTGCTCTCCTCGAGGTTCCCATGCTGCCAACGAAAGTGCACAAGAGGAATCAACAATCCTCGTAGGACCTACTCATGTCGATCCTCAACTTCTACTAGAACCCCGTGGAAGTCACCCCTTCATCGACGTACAACACTCCGTGGTCAATGATGAGGGATAGGTCGTGCACACATCTCATCAGTTAAGATATGTGGATAACGTCGTGCACCCGGTGCAACTGAGGTGGAAAGGATAGTAGGTAAGCCACCAATACCACTCTACTGGGGACCAGAAAGGTCCATTGATCCTCAGAGATTACTTTCTGCCTCGGCCACGTCTTCGTAGACCCGTTGAGGTGAGACTCATCTAAATACATGGTCGTTACCTTCGAACTCATGTGGTCTTCTCTCCCATCACCATAGGACTATAGTCTACACTGTGTAGTCTTCATCTGCACTTGGATGATCTACAACTTCTCCGTTGTAACCTAAACCATCTCTAGTTATACAGGTGATGACTCCCCAGGGTCAGTCCAGCACAGATGTGATCATCATTTCGGTCGTAAAATGCCTTGAATGGTGCCATCCCGATGGTGAAGTGGTAGCTGTTGTTGTACGCAAACTCCACCAAGGATAGGTGATCCTCCAAGCTGTGACCAAAGTCCAGGACACATGCCTAGAGCATGTCCTCGAGTGTCTGAATGGTCCTCTTCATCTGGACATATCTCTGGCATGTAAGGCTTCATGAAATGAACTCTTCCACAACCTTCTTCATACCCGGCCACCAGTTCTGCCATCTGAGATCCTGGTACATTTTCACTACTCCTGGATGTACTACCAATGGGGAAGTGTAAAACTCTCTCAGAACCTCCTCCTGTAATGCGACTGGTACCATGGAACATCCTCTAAATAGAATTATGTTCCCTCCTCCTACAGAAATTCCATCAAGTGCATGTCCTGTGGATATCTCTGCATGTCAAGTCTCACAGTCAATGTCCCCACATTGTGCCTCTCGTTCCACTGAATAAGTGGAGGGGTAAGTGTTAGGGGCTACGGTAAGGCTTCCCCATCACTATCAATGAAGTATATCTGCAACGCGGCTAGTTGCTATGTCGCATCTCCATGTAACTGAGTGCCCGATATCCTACTAGGAGCATCAGCCAAAATGTTTCCCATCCCAGGAGTATAAACTAACCCAAAATAATAATCCTTAAGGAACTCGAGCCATCGTCGCTGTGTCAGGATCATGTCCTTCTACGAGAAGATGTACCTGAGACTCTGGTGGTCAGAGTAGATTGTAAATCACTTTTCCATCAGATAGTGCCGGTACATATTCATGAAAAATACCACCGCTGCTAGCTCAAGTTCATGGTTAGCGTAGCTCTGCTCATGTTGCCTAAACTATCGTGAACCATAGGTGATAACGGCCCGCTCCTTTATCATGACACACCTGAGACTATTATGTTTCAGAGATAATCATAAACTGTTCGCTCAAGGAAAAATGGATGATTATAGCCAACTGTATGAACTCATCTCCACCCTCCATTGTTTACGTTCTTCAAGAGTTGCTGAGATTTTCCTTCTTCCGAAAAGTGAAATCTGGTCTCATCTCCTAGATGAACCATGTTCATTGCCTAATACAGTCAATCCTGACATGAATGGTACCATTTCATGCCATTGGCGACGTAGTAGGGCCTCAATGATACTACCAAGAGATACAATCGTTGCTCTCACCTCCAAGGGTCGAGTCACAATGTCGGCAGTAGTGTCTGGTCACTGGGTCTCCTCCAATAGGTATCTCGAAAGTGAGGATCAAGTCCATAGTTTTTAACTGGATCCTCTTAGTATCAACAATACAGAGAGGACATGAATGTAAACGTCACAAAGAAAGGCGTATTTTATTACTACAACTCAAAGTACAATTACACATACAACCAAAACAACATAAAAAGGAAGCTATAAGAATGGATAACAAAGGCCTACATTCCTGGATCTAGTCCCACTCCGTTATTCCTGCTTATGGAGCTCCATGCGGTCCACCTTGATTGAACCTCAACCTCTACCTGGGAGGTCCTTCATCTACTGCCTGCTGGTCATCTGCTAGACAGGTCGGGCAGTCTCGAGCCAAGTGACCCTGTCTGCTACATGCATAGCACTTCCTACTCCTCGTATGACTGGATCTGTTTCGTTTTCCTCGCATAACTGAATCAATAACCTGAGGTCTCCCACGTGTAGGTTCAGTCCTCTTTGACTCATGTATCATCCATCTACTGCATACATATGACTTGGAATCTGATGGTAAACCATGCGGAAAAGGCAGTAGCTCTTAAACATGCTCAGTGTGTAGAGTCACTGGTATAAACTCCAACCTGAAGAAGGTATCAAAGTCTCCCCATGGGAAGGTCATCTAATCGCAAAACTAGAGCATCCGACTCCACCATCTGCCTGCTGCTGCCAGAAGGAGGCTGGAAGCAATGATCACCATGAAGTCCGCTGGTGTACCTACTATCCTGAAGAGTCTCACCACAGACTCTAGCTAATCCTTAGCTGCCTGTGGGTCCGTCTCTCCACGGAGACTCGATGGCCTCTAGCGCTGGAACTCGTGCAGCGCGATAAAGCTTCATGCATCGCCTGCTGCTGGGGATGGTGGAATCGGTGGCCCAACGTATGTAAGTACCACTGGTGCTTCAACTAAAAGAGGGCCCTATACTGAGGCCTCGTCGCTCAGGCAGGTTGTCAGTACGTACATCTATTGGGGCTCTAGCTGGTCGTCCGTAGAAAGGCATCCTGAAATAAATAGATGTGACACGATCAAACGATTATACCTGGTGAGCTGACCTGGTTTGACCTGACTTAAAAGAGACTTTTGAAGAAAAATGTACATTCAGTGTTTTCGTGCACTGGATCGAAAATCAGTAGTCAGGGTCCTGGTGTATGGATACGTCAGTCTCCGCACCAACACTGGACTCCCTAAACTGAATACCACACTCGGTACCCTTAACACTATTTATTCACAGAAAGGAATGATCAGAATCATGAGTTCTGCAGTAGAACCGATTCCTCTGATGCCAATTTTTCATGACCCATCCTCGGGCCCCGTGCCATGACTACCCCAAGCCTGCCTTCCATAGGCCAGGGGCTGGATACTAGCACCAAAGGAATGATTCCTGATATCTGGGAAGGCATTGCCTTTATAAAACATATACACATAACACCAGAGTACAAGCGAAAGTAAAAAAACCAAGTACAAAAGATAGTGTTGAAAAGTAAATGGGTTAGAATACACACCCAACTGAAAAGATACAGCTACAACTGAACGAAACAAAAACAGAATAGACAAACAGCTGGAAGATAGAAGCAGCTCCAGGGTCGTCCACCTCGAATCCTACCTATAGGGAAAGTACTAATAGACTCCTCAATGCTCTCACCTGCCAACCTCCTCCGAGTACTGTCTTGTCGTGAAGTCCACCTCTGGGTACTGACCCGTCATGAGGTTCATCTTCGGGTACCGTCCAGTCCTCGTACACTCGATCTTTGTTAGCGTTCTCTGTCATTTCCATCCAACACAACGAGGTGCGGGCATAGCCTGTGAAGGGGTGAGAATATGATACACATTAGGGACCCCAAGACCCTCAAGGTCTCACTAAATGAAACAAGAATAATCACAAATAAATTTCTCAATAGATAACCCTTACATAGGTATAAGACCATACATATACCTAAGTTATCAAGTAACCCATCTCAGTCATGAGGTATCACATGGATATGAAATCGATGGATAACCACTACTTAGGTATTTTCGCATACATATACGTAAGTTATCAAGTAATCTATCTCAATAACGAGGATAACACATAGGTAATTGACTCATCTCAAACCAGGATTTTCATTAATGATATCGAAACCACAACTACTGAAGAGCTCCTACTATGACGAGTATAGTGATCCTGTCACGACTCTAAGTCACTTCTCACTAACCTTAGACTGCTGATGTACTCCTCCTGTCGAGTACCTCGGGTCTTCCACCTCACAAATTTATGCTCCTCGCCATGGGTCTGCCATTTCACACAGTATTTATCCCCCTCATAGCCGACAAAGGTAGTCCTCCTGTTGAGTCACGCAGGTCTGCTCCCCAAACACAAAAGTGCTACCCGCCGTGGGTCTTCCACCCAAACACAGTAGTGCCTCCCACTGGGCTATACAAGTAACTCCGACTCGAATCGGACAAGAAGTCAGCAAGTCTCAGCCAGCTACGTGGTCTCTGTACTCTATATGATCATCTCCAGGAGGGTCCGCTCCACGAGCTACTGTTCGATACTTCCAAGTGTCATGTAATCTCACGTGTAAGTATCTTAAAGGACCGACAAGTCAAAGGGGTCTTAACGCAACAGACAGCGCATCTATCGGATGCCCGGTCTCTGAGTTATTAGCCTTTTCGTCCGCGGGGCCCGGTTGGTTGCGTGTACGAACCGACCTGACCGTATCTCAAATGTACCCCGAACTATCATAGGTTATACTCAACGAGACCATTTCTCATCATGATTACCAATGCTGTTGACGGTTTGTCAAATGGCCGTCCGTTCTAAAAGTTATCAGCTTTTCTGTTCCAGGGGCCTGGTTGGATTTCAAGTACAATTCAACACAACCATACTCCAACTGCATCCAAAACTTAGGTGAAGTATTCCAGAAGAACTATCTCATCAAGAGGAATCCAATAAATTCAATGTCATGCCAACCGGATGCCCCAAACTCATGTTATAACCATTTCTGCTCCGAGGCCCAGGTTGGTTTCGGGTTCGAACCTACCCTGCCGTACCCAAACATTAACGAAAGCATGATTGTAATATACCAAAATGACCAACTATATCCAAGGATCCCTACACAACTACTGATGCATCGATCAGAGGTCTGTATCCCAAGATATGGGTGTTTGAACGAACCTGGTCCGAAAATAGGTGGTTCGGGCCCGGTCCGACCCGGCTCCATACCCCCTGGGTCTGCCCGAACCGGGTCCGGGTCCATCCTAGTAGGCCATGGCCTTGCCCGGTTGGCGAAGACCGACCCGGATGGCACGGCCCACCCCAGCCCGGCTGGCGCGGTCAAGCCCGACCGGTGCGGCCCGGCCGCGTGGGCCGTAGGGCTCGACCAGCGTGGCCGAGCGGAAGCTGCGAAGTGGGGGGCGCGACCCAATTGCAGTTAATTGATGTCGGAAGAGCCTGTTGGCACCGCCCTGCCGTCCCGGGATCCCGCGCGGCCGCATGATCTGATGGACCATCACGGCGGCTGTTGCCTCAGAGAGATTTCTCCAGCGGCGCACTGGGGCGCCGCCGCCTCCATGGGTCCGGACGGCTCTGGCCGCCGCCTCCTGTCACTAGAACCATCGCGCCGGCGCGCCGTGTCGGTAGTTCCTTCCGCGGACCACCGGACGCGCTTCGGTGGTCCGCTTTTCCCACCGTCTATTCTTGTGGCTATCCCGAGACCGTTCTTCACTCCGACGGCTTCCAAACGACATTGCGGTCCCGTTTCGTCGCCACCCATAAATCCATGCATCAACAAAAAATCTGTGGACGGTCGTCGGTCCATGTTTTTTTGTCCCGCGCACTCCACGTTAGGCGTTATCAAATTACCAAGATTAAATAGGTTTTTACAAAGAAAAAATAATAAATTTTATTTAAATAAAATTGAATAAAATCATCAAACGATCTCTTAAAGAAAATTTGAAGCAAACCATCCCGCAATATCTTAAATAAAATTGGAGCAAACCATTCCGAAAACAAATATTCCCAACCCGGGATTAAAAACATTCGCGGATCCACTTGATAATGTGTTGATACACATTCATCATTTTAGAAGAAAATAATCTAGGAATTATATGCGTACTCAAATTTAAACCCCTAAGTCGAGTTGTTCTTCTTTTGATGAAGATATCGCGAATGGGAGTGGATGTCAGTTCGTTGACGTCGTCTCAAGGTAAGAGGTGAAGGTGACGATGGTCATTGGAATTCTTAGTTTCCTCAAAGGCATTTGATCCGGCTCAAGCGTCGTTCGTTGGAGATCCGATGAATGGAGAACAGTTTGTCGTGGGAGAATGAAGTTCTTCAACGAAGGAGACGATGTGTTCTTCACAACTCGAGAGATTTCTCCCCAAAATCTCCATACACCAATTGCCAACTCCATTAAAATAAGACTTCCTCTTATTTTAATTAATCATGACAAGCTTTGAAAATTCAAAACATAAAACACTTAATTAATCAATTAAATAAGTTCAATCTATTAATTAAGTGTGTTGGCATGTGTTTAAGAGAGAGGAAAAGGTGAGGGGTCTCATAAATTGGAGTGTTAACAAAATAATAAATGCATGGGAAGATCAAAGGGGATTAATGGGAGTTATGGGGAGGTGATGAGTTAGGGGTTTTTGTGGGACCCACCACACTAAACCCTCCCATGGGAGGTTAGGTGGGTGTGGACCCCACCTCTAACTCCCCCTTTGTAGGATAAAAACCACCTTCCTTTGATAAAATTTGTACACAACAAAATTTACTTAATCTATTCTAAATTCCCAATATTAAACCTCAACCTGCTCAAATTAAAACTACGGAAAAGGTCCCCCTAAGAAATTATCGGTGTTGCGAGTTCATCGGTGCCCTCAGATTTCAATTCTGAGCATTGGTTCAAAAAATTGAAAAACTCACTAGTTCGTTTACTGAACGTACCCGAGCTAAACTACAAAAATTGATTCTGGGTACACCGGGCCTCGGAATCAGGTGTCATCAGAAAATGCGCACTCATAAAATTCCAAAAAAATTATGAAAAATTTTTCCTTCAAATTTCAGGGTCTTTACAAGGTTGGTGTGGAAAGGTACCTTCAGGATGGACATCAACATGAGATCAGAGTGCAGGTAAATATCATCAATCTAAAGATGTTTATTGGGGTGATGGATTAATCCCTCATCTCATAATGAATCCTCAAATTGAGATTCATACGAAGAGTTGTGGATCTGGCGGGGGAGAACTAATAGTGATTGTTCTAATAGAAGGAAACATTATTTAAAGAATTAAAACCGATATAGCAGTGGACAAAATGATCATAAAAAGGAACCTATCTATCATGTCAGTTATCGAGGATGCTGCTATTAGTGTGGGAGTAGGGTACAATTGTGATGTCATTGTTCCCGACCACCTATTGATCATAGAGCATGTGAAAAATTGGTCCATGTACAGAGGTTTTGTATGAATCCAAAATAGATATAATGTTTAGTGGATAAATATTATATTATAGTGTGGGCTGGTGATCGATTAACTAATATCATTAAGGTATTTTAAGATCTATATTCCACACATGTAATGATGGTGGATGTGGATATCTAAGGAGAGTCATTTCATACAACCGTTGTTGTGGATCTCAAGGTACTCAAGCTAGTTCCCACGGTTGAGGAGAATTTAATCTACATGTAGATCTGTATACACTTGGAGGATGTGAGTTTGGAATTATATCATTAAAATTATGATTCATGTATCTTCCACACTTTATGATGTTTTATTTTACATATGTGTTACATGTTATTTAATTTTGGCATAGTTTGTAATAGTGTTGTTCCTATCTATGGAAAATGTGTTTGGAGTTATTTCAATTGAAACTCAGTTCGGGGTGCGAGTTGAGAATATATGGTAGTGTAAAGGATGGGGCATAGACGATGGTGGATATTGTTTCTAATGAGATCTATTTTATATGGATATTTTAAACTGTTTCTTAATCTTGTGTATAGATTGGTTAGTGGAACATCAAGTTCATATTGATGGTTATCGACATTGGGTAACATTTACATCTCTTGATGGAGAAAGTTATATTATTTATGGTTAGTGGGATTTTCATGTAGTCCATGTGGGCTATTCAATCCATACTTGGGAGGGATCATGACCCATGTGGATTGCAGAGTACAAAATTATGGGGAAGCGAATCAACATGTCTTACCTTCCATTGAGGAGTTGTTCCAGGATATGTTTCCTAAGGATATATCAGGGCTTACACCTATGAGAGATGTTATGTTTACTGTTGTGTTATTTCATGGGAAATAATCAGTTAACATTTCTCCATATATAATTATGGAGGGAGAACAACAAGAGCTTAAGGATTAGTGGGAATAATTGTAGAAGAAGGGATTCATTCGACCAACGACATCATATGAATCAGTTGTGTTATTTTCTAAGAATGGTGATAGGTCATTTAGGTTATATGTCGATTATAAGATGTTGTATTTGATTATGGTTAAGAAAAAATAACATCTTCTCAAAATTAATTACCAATTTGAACAATTGAGGGGCGCTACAGTGTTCTCCAAGATCGATTTGAGATCATGATACCATCAATTGTGGTTGAGAACTTCTGTCATAACACATACAACATTATTGAGTAGGTACGGGATGCATTAATTATTTGATATGATTTTTAAAATTATCAATGCACTATATTTTTTCATGGTGCTAATGCACCAAATATTTCACCATTAATTGAATCCTTTTTTGGTTTACATTTTTGATGAAATCTTGATGTACTGAACAAATCTTGAGGATCAAAAAAACATATTGACATCATCATCAGTAAACTATGAGATAATTTATATTACTCCATTCTATGAAAATTTTAGTTATATAATTCTATGGTAAAGTTTTTCAGTCACATCATTTCAGAGCTAGGTTTTTTGGTAGATCTAGAGATGGTACATGTTTTTGTGTCTCAGGTGATACCAAATAATGTTTATATATTTGATGTTTATTTGGGTTTTCTTGTTATTAATAGATGTTAATTAATGATTTATATAATTTAAAATCTCCACTCTCTATATTAAAAAATAAGTGAATTATGTTTGAGTGGTCAGAGGCATGAGAAATTCATTTTAAAAAATTGATGAAGTGGGTGAAAAAGGAATCAATTCAAATCATACTTGAAAATTGTTAGAGGAATAGTATTTTATGTGATGTGCCCAGGGTTGGAATTTATAAATTGATGTTGTTGGATGATTGATATTTAGATTATGGTTAATGATAGTTAAGACCACATGAAATAAACTACCTTACTCATGATATTGAGGTAGAAACTGTATTTTATACAATAATATGATGGAGAAACTACATGTTTAGAGAATGATTCATGGAGTTTTTGGATAAAACAAGATTAATTTATATCATATATATGTGTTATTTAAATCATCTTCAGTGAGTTTGTGTCACTACCTGGAATCTATTTATTTGTAGTTGGTAAACACAACAGAAAAAGAGAATATTGTGGCAGATTCTTTGATCTAGATGAATCAGAATCAAGCAGTTCAAGTATCAATCTCTGAATAGAAAATGATGTATATTTTTTGTGGATATGGACATAGAGATGAATTATGGGCATGAAAAAGTGTCCCTTGTAACTTTAGTGATTCATTTCATGCTGTTTAGATGGTTTAATGAAAGTCACCTAGAAGATACAATGAGTTTGTTTATGAAGGGAAGTCAAAATAGTGGGGATTCCCTTTCTCGTTTGTTTACTGGTGCTGATGCATTTACCTATATAAAGGGATGTGTTGTTGTACCATTGGGTGCACACGAATGGTTGATTCTCAAGTTATTTGCATTTATTTAGGAATTACACACTTTCATGACTAAAATGTATCATGACATTATCCGTACGTATTGGTGGCTGAGAATGAGGAAAGGGGTTCCGAGTTTCGTGGTAAAATGTCTTACATGTCAATAGGTGAAGTTTGAGCTTCATCGTCTAGGTGGGTTGTTACAATCATTTCTCATTCAGGATTTGAAGTGTAATGATGTAATGATTGTCTTCATAGTGGGTCTTTTGAGGATTCCACAAAACAATGATGCAATCTAGGTATTTTAGATTTAGTGGACAAAAAAGGATCAATTATTTTGGATCAGGGAAATTTACACATGTGATTATTTTGGTGAGTTTTATGTTTGAGAAGTTGTGTGATTTAATGGGGTTCCAAGAACCATATTTATGGATTATGGACTTCAATTCACATTGGGCTTCTTGAAGGGATTAAATTATGTTCTAGGTTCCTAGTTTTTGTGTATTATGACAAATCCCCCACAAATAGACATGCAGTCTAAGCATACGATTAATGTATTGGAGGAAATGTTTAGAAAATGTTTCATGGATTTATGTAGTTCATAGTAAAATAACTTCTCACTCATTGAATTTTCTAACCGTAATAGTATTCATGCTATGATTCATACGGTGGATTTTGAGGGACTATATGGGAGACCATGTAGTTCTCAGTTCTGTTGGTTAGTGGATGTGGAATCTAATGTTTTAGAATCAAGTATCATAAGGGTGACGTTAGATAATGCATGATTGATTCAAAATCACATGATGATTGTCCATTGAAAGACGAATTAATATGAGGATCAACATTTTAGACTTCTGAAGTTTTTGTGGGGGGGGGGGTAGAGTGTTTTCTCGGGAATCACCAATGTTGGGTAATCGTCAAATTTTGAGATAGGGAATGTTAGTTCCTAGGTATGTGAGCCATTTGAGATAGTGGAGGGGATCAAACTAGTGGATTATTGATTTCATCTTCAATAGCTATATAGTGGGATCTACAATGTGTTTTATGTTTCTCAACTTTGTTATTATTACCATGATCCATCTAATGTTATAAAAGTAGATTATGTCGAGATGGTACCTATCATGTCATTTCAGAAGCATCCAGATTGTATTGAGGATCGAAGAGATATGGGTTTTTGGGGGAATGTTTTACCTTTGGTTCATGTTGTATGGTAGCATGGATGACATGTCCTATGGTGGGGAGGTTTTCTGATCTGGTACATTTCTTAAGGTATGATTTATTATTTTCTAGTTTATTAATTTTAATTTAGTTAAACATGTGTTTTCCAGAGTTCATGAGAAGCATCAGGTATCCTGATGGATCAATACATGATAATGGAGGAAAATGGGGTTTTGGGAATTTTTCACAATGTGTCCCCGAATAGTACATACCATGCAGATCATCCTAGATAATTTTGTAGACTATGACTGAGGATTTTCAATGGTATTCCCAAGGTCAATCTAACTACGTGGAATTCATATGAAATCATTGTAATTGGTGATTTTGTGATAGTATCTCATGCTCGGTTTACACAGTGTTTGGAAAACCCTGTGGGTAAACAATGCAACCTAGTAATGTAGATAAATTTACAAAAACCCCATCACATGATTTTTAACCCCAACATAGGTTTCCATTCATTCTTTTCCTCGCAACCCTAGTGGGATTTTCATGTAGTCCATGTGGGCCATTCAATCCATACTTGGGAGGGATCATGACCCATGTGGATTGCAGAGTACTTAATTATGGGGAAGCGAATCAACATGTCTTACCTTCCATTGAGGAGTTGTTCCAGGATATGTTTCCTAAGGATATATCAGGGCTGACACCTATGAGAGATGTTATGTTTACTGTTGTGTTATTTCATGGGAAATAATCAGTTAACATTTCTCCATATAGAATTATGGAGGGAGAACAACAAGAGCTTAAGGATTAGGGGGAATAGTTGTAGAAGAAGGGATTTATTCGAACAACGACATCATATGAATCAGTTGTGTTATTTTCTAAGAATGGTGATATGTCAGTTAGGTTATATGTCGATTATAAGATGTTGTATTTGATTATGGTTAAGAAAAAATAACATCTTCTCAAAATTAATTACCAATTTGAACAATTGAGGGGCGCTACAGTGTTCTCCAAGATCGATTTGAGATCATGATACCATTAATTATGGTTGAGAACTTCTGTCATAACACATACACCATTATTGAGTAGGTACGGGATGCATGAATTATTTGATATGATTTTTAAAATTATCAATGCACTATATTTTTTCATGGTGCCAATGCACCAAATATTTCACCATTAATTGAATCCTTTTTTGGTTTACATTTTTGATGAAATCTTGATGTACTGACCAAATCTTGAGGATCAAAAAAACATATTGAAATCATCATCAGTAAACTATGAGATAATTTATATTACTTCATTCTATGAAAATTTTAGTTATATAATTATATGGTAAAATTTTTCAGTCACATCATTTCAGAGCTATGTTTTTTGGTAGATCTAGAGATGGTACATGTTTTTGTGTCTCAGGTGATACCAAATAATGTTTAGATATTTGATGTTTATTTGGGTTTTATTGTTATTAATAGATGTTAATTAATGATTTAAATAATTTAAAATCTCCACTCTCTATATTAAAAGATAAGTGAATTATGTTTGAGTGGTCAGAGGCATGAGAAATTCATTTTAAAAAATTGATGATGTGGGTGAAAAAGGAATCAATTCAAATCATAATTGAACATTGTTAGAGGAATAGTATTTTATGTGATGTGCCCAGGGTTGGAATTAATAAATTGATGTTGATGGATGATTGATATTTAGATTATGGTTAATGATAGTTAAGACCAGATGAAATAAACTACCTTACTCATGATATTGAGGTAGAAAGTGTATTTTATACAATAATATGATGGAGAAACTACATGTTTAGAGAATGATTCATGGAGTTTTTGGATAAAACAAGATTAATTTATATCATATATATGTGTTATTTAAATCATCTTCAGTGAGTTTGTGTCACTACCTGGAATCCATTTTTTTGTAGTTGGTAAACACAACAGAAAAAGAGAATATTGTGGCAGATTCTTTGATCTAGATGAATCAGAATCAAGCGGTTCAAGTATCAATCTATGAATAGAAAATGATGTATATTTTTTGTGGATATGGACATAGATATGAATTATGGGCATGAAAAAGTGTCCCTTGTAACTTTAGTGATTCATTTCATGCTGTTTAGATAGTTTAATGAAAGTCACCTAGAAGATACAATGTGTTTTTTTATGAAGGGAAGTCAAAATAGTGGGGATTCCCTTTCTCGTTTGGTTGCTGGTGCTGATGCATTTATCTATATAACGGGATGTGTTGTTGTACCATTGGGTGCACACGAATGGTTGATTCTCATGTTATTTGTATTTATTTAGGAATTACACACTTTCGTGACTAAAATGTATCATGACATTATCCGTACGTATTGGTGGCTGAGAATGAGGAAAGGGGTTCCAATTTTCGTGGTAAAATGTCTTACATGTCAATAGGTGAAGTTTGAGCTTCATCGTCTAGGTGGGTTGTTACAATCATTTCTCATTTAGGATTTGAAGTGTAATGATGTAATGATTGTCTTCATAGTGGGTCTTTTGAGGATTCCACAAAACAATGATGCAATCTAGGTCTTTTAGATTTAGTGGACAAAAAAGGATCAATTATTTTGGATCAGGGAAATTTACACATGTGATTATTTTGGTGAGTTTTATGTTTGAGAAGTTGTGTGACTTAATGGGGTTCCTAGAACCATATTTATGGATTGTGGACTTCAATTCACATTGGGCTTCTTGAAGGGATTAAATTATGTTCTAGGTTTCTAGATTTTGTGGATTATGACATATCCCCCACAAATAGACATGCAGTCTAAGCATACGATTAATGTATTGGAGGAAATGTTTAGAAAATGTTTCATGGATTTATGTAGTTCATAGTAAAATAACTTCTCACTCATTGAATTTTCTAACCGTAATAGTATTCATGCTATGATTCATATGGTGGATTTTGAGGGACTATATGGGAGACCATGTAGTTCTCAGTTCTGTTGGTTAGTGGATGGGGAATCTAATGTTTTAGAATCAAGTAGCATAAGGGTGACGTTAGATAATGCATGTTTGATTCAAAATCACATGATGATTGTCCATTGAAATATGAATTAATATGAGGATCAACATTTTAGACTTCTGAAGTTTTTGTGGGGGGGGGGGGGGGTAGAGTGTTTCCTCGGGAATCACCAATGTTGGGTAATCGTCAAATTTTGAGATAGGGAATATTAGTTCCTAGGTATGTGAGCCATTTGGGATAGTGGAGGGAATCAAACTAGTGGATTATTGATTTCATCTTCAATAGCTATATAGTGGGATCTACAATGTGTTTTATGTTTGTCAACTTTGTTATTATTACCATGATCCATCTAATGTTATAAAAGTAGATTATGTCGAGCTGGTACCTATCATGTCATTTCAGAAGCATCCAGATTGTATTGAGGATCGAAGAGATATGGGTTTTTGGGGGAATGTTTTACCTTTGGTTCATGTTGTATGGTAGCATGGATGACATGTCCTAAGGTGGGGAGGTTTTCTGATCTGGTACATTTCTTAAGGTATGATTTATTATTTTCTAGTTTATTAATTTTAATTTAGTTAAACATGTGTTTTACAGAGTTCATGAGAAGCATCGGGTATCCTGATGGATCAATACATGATAATGGAGGAAAATGGGGTTTTTGGAATTTTTCACAATGTGTCCCCGAATAGTACATACCATGCAGATCATCCTAGATAATTTTGTAGACTATGACTGAGGATTTTCCATGGTATTCCCATGGTCAATCTAACTGCGTGGAATTCATATGAAATCATTGTAATTGGTGATTTTGTGATAGTATCACATGCTCGGTTTACACAGTGTTTGGAAAACCTTGTGGGTAAACAATGCAACCTAGTAATGTAGATAAATTTACAAAAACCCCATCACATGATTTTTAACCCCAAAATAGGTTTCCATTCATTCTTTTCCTCGCAACCCTAGTGAAAAACCAAATCTCCCATGAGCATACAAGGGTTAATCTACCTCATTAATAGGTAATTTAGTGTGCTGTTAGCTGAGAATCAACGATTCATGTAATGATAATCTACATCTTTCTAAAAATTTTGGTTTATGGTTCATATTTCATCATTATCTCCTACTGAAGCTCTAATATACTTTTTTATGGAGAGATATTGGTTGAGCCTTCATAAGGGTGTTGAGTCTTCATCCAAGGCCTTAATTAGGCATGTGTTCATTAACTTATCTATTTAAGGTGGTCTTCAGGTTATATCCCATAGTTTCTTTTAGGATTTTTTCATGCGTTGGTTTTTTCTTGGTTACCACATATCATGATTTTGATACATTGATGACATATTTAGGGGTCATGGTCTAAAATATGAGTGTAAGCCCTCATGGACATCATGGGACACAGGTAGGAAGACTTGGCCATTTTTGGGCTAACCCTAGGGTGTGCCGATACATTCTGAACATTGATGATTACATTTTTTGTTCAAGGTTTCCATGTGGAAATATAGATCCCTCCATAATTATGATTATATTTTGAACTGGAGTAGAAAATAGTTATTGGCATGTTTGTATTATTAGTAATGGGTTATGTAATTTATTTTGATGGTAACAGAAATGGGTTAAATTTGTTATATGGGGATTTCACCTTGTGGATAATAAATTATGTTGAAAACCCAATGACGGTTCGTCTATGTGAACTTCTGACACATGTGATTGGTAATGACTTCTGAATTGATTAATATGGTTAATGGGTTGAGATTTAGGAAAGTGAATTTGGATACTGGGTGTTGTATTGTAAAATGGAATTGTTAACGGGATTTGTCATTACATTGTAACCCATGTCAATTGTTCCGAACGATGACTTTTATCTTCATTTGTATTGTTAGGTGTGATATGGATAAATGTGTTTAATGTATAAATAAGCTTGTTCACATTTTATGATTTCCAGATTAAGGTATTAATCTCCTCCCATGGGTAATGGTGGACTGATGCCTTAATCTACCCAAGAAATCAAAAGTTTTGGTGTCGGACTAATACTTTATGCCCCCAATTGAAGTATTAAAGGAAAATACCTAGACTGAGGCATCAAGATAAGTGTGGTTATTACATTATGTTATTATACCTAGTAAGATATGTACATAATGTTCCCTATTAGACAGAATGATAAATTCGAGGAATTGTTTGTGAATATATAAAAAGTCTGACAGATGAATGTTTTGATGATGATGATCTAAATGATGATATGATGTTTTTAATGAACCTAAAACAATAATCCTAATTGTAATATAAATTTATATGAAGGATAAATTGTTTTCCTCGAACTGTCATGCCTTTACATTCTATATATTTGTACTTGCATTCTATATATGTTAGACTAGATATTTGGTAGACACTGTTTGTGCGGGCCCACTGAGTGGCACTCACACCTTGCATGGGCCTCCATTGGGAACATGAAAATATTTAATGATTTCTGGTCAGTAAAAGGGAAAGGGCCCTATTTTGTAGAGTTGAGATGGACATGAGACATTCATGGATGAGGATGAATAATTGAAGGCATGACTGATATGTGGATTTTAATTTTTTTATTTATTTTGGTTATTTATTCACATGGCGTTGTAGTAGGACATGACATATTTACGGTTTCCAATCGTTAGTACCCAATTAGGGATATGATTAGCAATGTAATGTATTATTTGTTTCATATATTTTATTACATTTATATTGTTTTCTGATGTGTATTATTATTTTAATGATGGTATAGCCTCCCCACAAAATAAATATAGACCCACGCATAATATCAGCAACCTTTAGAGAACAAGGTTGCACACTTGAGGTCTTCTGACGACCCAGATTGGGGTACCAATATTGTGACATATAGGACATGGACGTTACATTTATGTTAACCAATTCATTGATTGGAGTTGTATTCATAAGCCAATCATGAATTTTTATGGTAGGGTTTTCCTGTTAGATATGATGAACCAAACAATAATCACCTATAATTGACATGATACATGTGAAATTTAGGTATATATCCTTGAAATAATAGTGGTCTTTACTCCAATTCATAATTGGAGTTTTCCACATGTTGATGTGTAGAATCACTATTAAATGAAAACCTAATTAACAAAATTTTCTTGATGTCTTTTCTGAATAATTTTCTACTCTTTCATCGAATCATGATGTTGAGTTCTCAGTAGATTTCAAATATAGTGTTACACTTATTTCAAAGAATCCATAAGGAATAACACTACCAGGGATTGATGAATTAAAGTAGAAAAACCATGAGAATCATGAAAACGGATTTATTCATCCTACCCTGTCTCCATATGGTTCACGTGTTATTTTATGAAAAATGATGGATCAACAAAACAATGAATTAATTATAAGAGACATAACATGATCACATTTATGAATAATTATCCGCTATCCCATATTGATAATTTTTTTGATGAATGTCTTGAAGATCAATTCATTTCAAATATTTTCATTCTCTATGTATATCACCAGAATAGGTTCAATAAGGTTGATATAATAATGATATTATTTTGAACAGGGTATGGACACAATGAATATATATTTCTTCCATTTGGCTATACTAATTCCCCCATTATATTCATGGACTGAGTGAATATTATCTCTTCATATTAACAAGATCAGTTAATGGTAGTCTTTTAAATTGATATTCTTATATATAAAATGAGAAATAATGAGATTTTTTATCACTTGGAGATTTTATTGGAGGACATATGTAATCAAAAGGTGTAATAAAAAATTATCGTGTGAGAATTTTGGATATAAAATGTTTCATTTATGGGCTATAGAATCATAAGAGTGGGTACACTGGTGAATATATCAGAGATATGAGATAGTAAAATTTTGATTAGAGAAACCACTATGATTGATATTCATACATTTCATGGGTTTTTAGGATATTGTCAACTTTTATAGATAATTTATCTAGAATTTCTAATCTAATATAACATTTCACTAGAAAGTGAGGCATGTTACGTTTGATTGTTGAAGGTGTGGAAGATTTTAGGGAACTGAAGAGATTGATATAGAAAACACATGTTATTAGATTAAATTATATTAGTGACGGGTTTGTGATTTTTAGCAATTCACCGATGAATATACAAGGATATACTTTCAGTTAGAATGATATGGTGATAAATTATGACTCATAATAATTGATGGTTATGAGAAATATTACCCAATTAATGGTTTGATGTTGTTTTTGTTAAATGATTTATAAAATATATTGATATATTATAATAATGGTTAATTTTATTATATATATATACACAACATTAATGTTTAAAATTATATATTCCCATAAAATTGTTAGAATAATTTTTAGATAAGTTTATTTGTGTTGATCAAATAATATGAATTATAAATACATTAACACTCTATGAAATTGATCTAGGAGTTATATTAATTAATTAAAGGGGTCAATAAAACCTTATTCATGAATACTATTAGAATTAATGACTTATAGGTAGAATCCTAATGGGATATTACAATAATTACACATGTTATATGGGATATTGGAATACATAACTATAAAATTTATCATCTGAATTCCCGAAATGAGAAAGGGCCGAAATGATATTTGGGTTGTAGATGCCCTGTTATCTAAGACATAAAATAATATTTCTATCAAATAATACGTGTATCATTTCCATCTTTGTAGTATAAAACAAAAACGATTCAAGGTTTCATGAAGTACTGTATTCTATTTTATCTGATCCTAATCTACGACGTACCACAATGGCATTTTAAATTCTTCATCAAGA
The DNA here is from genome assembly GCA_963277665.1 of Viscum album. Lineage (NCBI taxonomy): Eukaryota > Viridiplantae > Streptophyta > Magnoliopsida > Santalales > Viscaceae > Viscum > Viscum album. Next base: position 556,831,170 of record OY728147.1, on the reverse strand, counting down.
TCAATATACAATGTTATGTTTTTCTAAAACTTATCTTCATTAGAAAAGTGGTATGTCATAGAGGGATTTTAATATCTTAGATTTTATGACTGGATATCATTCTATGTAGTTCAAATGTCATCAAAATAAACACCATATTCTTGTTGAGTTTTCTTACAGTAAATTCTTTCATTTAAACATTCATTTGATTGTAGTGAGCACCTATTAGAAAAAATTGAGTAAAAACCAAATTTTGAGAAATATTTAGATAGTGATTCATATTGTGACATGATCTAGCCTAGGAACTGAAAAGGAATGTTAGATCCATGCCAAATACATCAATTCAGCATAGGGTCAACAAAAATATTATTTTAAGAATCATCGGTGAGATCTACATTAAAAATTTATTGAGATTAGGATTCTAGAAATTCATAAATGAAATATTGTAATGAGATTTAGGGTTAATGGAAATATAATACTAGTCTATATTGGCCCCTTAGGATTAATCGATGATTACGGACGATTTCATATTGCATGAATCATCAACTGATCCTCTCTCTTGTACTTGATGCATTTCATATATATCTCTATAGAATGTACATACCTAGTACATCACATGTAATAAAACAATTTACCATACCACTAAAGAATGTTGAATCATATAGAGAATAATATTCAAATGTCATTGAAAATAGAGGTAATTTGATATTGAATAAGACTACTGACATAGTTGATTTTATTTGGAAGAATAATAAGTTCAATGAATCTACAGGGGAACCGGAGGATGTAATGAATAATTTATATTGTCAGTTTTTTATATATGGGTTATAGAATTTATAGATTGAAAATAATTTCCATTGGTGTTGATTGTAATTACTTGATATTATATTATATGATTGTTTTAAAAAAAATCATTTTTTCAACATCATGGAATACATGTAACATAGTTTCAAAATAAACCAGAATTTATTATAACACTATAAACAAGCCATTAAATTAGTTATTATGAATATTAATAAATATATTTTTAAAAATTAGTGTTTTTAAAATGATTAAAATAATCCATTTTGTTAACAATTTTTTATAAGTAAAAATTAATTCATCTATATTTAAAAGTTATGTTTTTATAAAAAAATATTTTCATGTTTGGAATATGTTTTTATGATAATAAATTTTGTTAGTATCTATTAATTAATGATTTTAAAATAATTTTAATATTAATTATACAATTATATGTTATTAATATCATATAACATTTTTCTAGACATGAGATAATCATAAATACAATTTTCCTTTTGTAAAATAATTTGAATAAATACACTTTTTAATCATGTTTTTTCTTCTTACATTAAGTGTAATATTAACCAAATAATGAGATGGAATCTGGAATATTGGATTCCAATTTTGGGAAAAAAGTAAATATTTTTAATTTGGTTTCTTTTATTTTTTTAGTCAACATGAATAGTAACAAATATTCAATTTTTCACCACATTATGGTTAGAGTATGTATAAAGGTTTAAAACATTACAATTTGACATTAGTTTTTATCAAAAACAAATTTCTTCTATCATCCTATTTTATTTCATCCATGGTCAACCAATTCTCAAATTTATGGCATTTGAGTGACATATATATTTTAATAGGACATTGATTTCAATTTTATAAAATAATTATAAAAAATTCTCTTTCATGAGTTAAATATCATTAAAATATTCATATATGGATAATGGGAGGGTATTATTGGTTATAAATGTCCATTTTATCATATATATTATTTTATATTATTTTAATTTATTTTTAATTTTATTGTTTGAATAATTAACACAGACACTTAACAAATGTAGCCACAAGATTTATTCAATTAAAATAAATATAAAATAAATGACCTAATAAAGTAAATATTAATAAAATTTAAATGAATAATTTTATTTGAAAAATATTGTGGATACACCTGATATAAATTTTATTTTTAATATTAGACTAAAATAACACATTTTTTTAGTCTTTAAATTTAAATTAATTAATTTTTTCTAAAATTTAAATTAATGATATTTTAAACTAAATAATATTATATTACATTATTTAAAAATCAAACCAATCATTTAATTGGCCATTTCATTGGAATATGTTTGATCATGTCATACATTTTCTATTTTTGAGTCATTTTCACAATTTATCATAACATTTAAAACCCTTTAAGATTGAAGTAGTTTTTTACATTGGTTAAGGATAAATATATTGACAATAAGTTTATAAAAATTATAAGAGTTCAATTGAAACCAAAACCTACCTTAATTGAAATTAATAATGTTATTTTTAACATAGACTCTTTATCATCATATTAATTTCCATTTCGAATCATTTTCCTTCAGAAATAGTTTATTTTATTGTAGTATTTTATCAAAAACCATTTATGTCAACTCTATCTCTTGTAATAGGACACCACCATATTAATATGATGATAAAGAGTCTAGGATAAAAATACCATTATTAATTGAAATTTAGGTAGGTTTTGGTTTCATTTAAACTCATATAATTTTCATAAACTTATTGTTAATATATATATGCTTAACCAATGTAAAAAACTACTTCAATACTAAAGGGTTGTAAATGTTATCATCAATTGCGAAAATGACTCATAAATAGAAAATGGATGACATGATCGACCATATTCCAATGAAATAGTCAATTAAATGATTGGTTTGATTTTTAGATAATGTAATATAATAATATTTAGTTTAATCAACTCTATCCTTTGAAAAATAACACCCCCATATTACATTGTTTAGAAAAAATAGAACAATTTTTAACTTTGAGACATGGTAAATTTTACTTCTAAAATTTAATTTTTAAGTAATATAGGTTATGGTCTCCACAAAAAAGCAACAAAATTCATCACAAGAATGATCAAAAGTATTTCATCCAATTAACTAGTAATCATATTAACTAATCAATTTCATTTTAATTATTCATTCACCATATCTAAATCGATTTTAATTATCATGGAATAATAAATTAATTATCTATACGATAACAGAATATTTTTATTATTTTATATCTTACATTGTCATCAACTTCCTCGTCAAATGGGATGCGAATGTATTTCATTTTCATAAGTATGACATTCCACATCCACAAAACGTTACAATATATTTTTCATCACAAAATCATATTCATAAGTATTATTATGGTTTTAGTCTTTATATATGATATCTATGAGATGATTATTTTTTTAAAAGGATAATATCATAAGATTTCTCTTAACATTCAATATTTCTAAAAATGATTATGTCGATCAAGTGTGCGTGTGGTCTACCACCTCAATGAAGTGATGCATTTGATTTTACATTTTCACATTATATGGATCATAATTAATATGAATTTTAACTATATTAAAAATATATATGATAAATTAATGATTATGGTAAAGAGAATTAATATTTACTTTTATTTCATTTAATCCATCAAAAAATGGAAAAACAAATTATGTGTTTATAGGACCTACATTTTTGGTGAATCATGTAAATAATTTTACAATATATAATTTAATGTTTGACTCAAAATTAATTGGTAATGAATATATATATTAATTAAATAATTAATAACATTAGCGATATGATTCGACCATCGTCAATATTACAATTGAATAGTTTTAAATTAAATCCCCATTTTCTTTTAATGTTAATGTATTTTTATGTAATTTAATTATATAAAACAGAATATCTTCTATGGATTAATGTATACTATCAAATTTAATTGAATTTTTGCAATAAATATCATTGATTTTATAATTATTATACAGCAAACGTTGAATATGTATAAATATTGGGTTAAAAATCTAACTACCACAAACAATGAAGGTAATGGAATCAACTTGTACGATCATACCCATTGAATCCCATATATTGAAGATTATGAGTGATATAGTATTTCTATGATTTACATTGAACTATCCTGAGCTGAGACCAAACAACTTAATCCATAGAGAAACCGTTTGTTATAGAAGATAAAACTTATTTTGTTCACATCCCAAACAATGTTCTTTGAACTACCCCCTGAATATCCTAACATCACACACCTAAATAATATAGTATTTTCAGGAATATTAATCGGATATGTAACAATACCCTAGAAATATCAGTGTGTATATTATTTTTTATAGAAAACCAATATATTTTGTTACTATTAATTTTAATTTTTAAATGCCTTTTTTTAAAACAATAATACTTAAATAAAGTTTTTGGTTAGTATTCTAAATAAATTACAAAATTTATTCTGATGAACTAATTATTTATTTAAATAACAAATATTTAAGAATTACTAAATTATGTAAATTAAATTAAAATGACAATGTAATCATTATGAAATCAAATGATGTTTTTATAAGGGTTTATAAACTATTATTTTATAAAAAAACATTTTTAAATTTTTTTTATATTAATGAAAAATTTTCACATATTTCAAAAATTATTTAGATTAAAAAAATAAGTTGGTTTTAATTATATCATGAAAATATCTCAATGGTGAATTTTTTATAATTTTCCAAGGCAGTCAAATTTTGGGGTAAAAAGTAAAAATAAAATAAATATACTTTATGTTTTTTGAAATTATAAATACTCAACCAAAATTCAATAATTACAATAAATGGGATACATGAAAAAATCAATAATATCAATTTAAAATAATGTTTTTTGAGTTTATTTTACTTATTTTATAACTCCATCATGAATCCATAAAAACATATAATATAAATTAATGTTTTAAAATCATTCCTCTAGGGGTATGACTCACCTCCACATAATCAGTAGAATTATATTATTTTATTTGGCCATTTACCTTATATATTAATGTAAAATACTATTATTTTTCTAAAACCATGGACAATCTATGTGATTTCCATGGATTTCACTATATTAAATTTAATAATCTAAAACCACAATAATAAGGACATCCCCTTAATTGTAAATATAAACAAACCCATGCTACCATTTCTCTTCAAAATAACTCCATAAAGAACATATATTATCTTAAATCCACTCTATAAAGTCCTCCCATGGTTCCCAAAAGATCACAAGAATCCCATCCAATGATTTTTGTGTCACAAACTCATTTAAGGGATCCTCACCTTCATCTATTTCTTTCAATTCTTGTAACATCTATTACATTATACTTTATAATATCAATTTGTTATATAGTAAATAATTCATTCTAATTCTTATTCATTTAAATAAATATTATCTGAATGAGATGCCATTTATACTCTCTTATATGGTCCCTCACCAAACTATTATAATGTCATAATTTCAAAAGGCTCATCTTTCATTATTTTTCCATTCAATAATTTATTTCTCGTTATATATTTAAATGAATTTTTCTAAGTTGTAATATGTTCTTCCATATACGAAATGTTATAAATTTAATATATATATTATGATATCCACTTTACATTTCATTTAGAGAATCATTATCTTTTATGTACACCAGTTACCATGATGAAATGTAGTTATGATTATTTTATTAAATAATATTTACTAACTTATGCCTTATGTTTCCAAATTTAAAATGGTTATATAATATATTCCATGTAACTATTACTACCCATTTCTTAAATATATGATTATATACACCTTTCTCTCTCATCAACATGTTTTAATAAATCATTATGTGACACATTTATGAGGATGATATTTCAAAGTGATCTTCTATTCAAAAATAATTGAGTGTGGAATATGATAACCATATCATAATATGGGACTTCAAATTTACTCAAATGTAATTTTTAATTGGGGATTTTTACATATTTATTCCACACTTCTTAATCATGGAATAAATCATGATGATGAATAAATCAATGTTTTATGATATTTTCGGAACACATATGTAAGATAATAAAATGAATATGATTAGTGTGCTAGGATTTCTCTAAAACACAATGGGTAATGGTTAGTATCATGTAATGTCATGATGGGACTGAGAGGTGACACGATTTCATTATTTAAAATTGTCCACAATGATGTCTGGTTGGTTTTATCATTGGACTATATTTATGTTTTAGTGTTTTATGTTTTTCAACATTTCCCATGTTATTGTTATCATTATATATCATCTCATAAATTTTAGGTTTAATCTAACTATTCTTATTATACCCCATGGATATTAATATTTTCAAACATGTCCTTTTCACTTAACAATATTCCATTTTTCATCCCTTAGTGGTCATTAAAACTCACCCATTTGTTATTTGTCCCCCATGTTATCATGTAAAGTTTTAAAAGGCTTGAAATTTTAGAAAAATGTTAAGGATGTTTTTAATAATGTTTTTGTACCCATGTTAAATATTTTATCGCAATTAATATACTCCCAAATACAATAGGAATATCAATAATTTGGGTTTCAATAAGTTAAATTTTATTTTATTAACAATTTATTAATGTGTAAAATATATATGGATTATTTTAGATGGTATTCATGAAAATGTTTAGTTATTATTTGGATTGGTATTAGAAAACTATATATAAATATTTAGGGACAATACTATGAATATGAAAACATCCCAAAATCATGGGAATTATATATTAAAATGAAATATCATGAAAAGACACCATTTTATTGATATCAGAAGTGGAAATGGATGTCAGATAGATAAGCCTATGACTATAAAAGTTGTTTTGTTGAATGGGGTTGGACTTAGAGTTACCTGACAGGCAACAACATTACTTACTACATAAGATGATTTACACTCCTGGGGGATACATTTTATATAATTCATATGCTTCATAAAAACCATTAATAAGGGAATAAAAAATGTATGAGAAGAAAATATGTTATGAAATTTGAGACGGATAACATATATTGAATCCTGGAAACCTATAAGATAATTATAAAAATTTTATTTAAAATTTAATTATTTATTTTTGTTTTATTCACCATTGTTTGTATAATTATTTAAAATATTAATCTCTAATTTTACTTTTATTATGTAAAATGTCCGGAAACTAGGGAAATCCGTTAAATAAATCATTTGAATGGAAATTTGAAAACTAGCGTAACAAGATTCCCAATGAAATGGAAATATAAAGTAATAACTTTTTCTTGATACCCTTTCAGCTGAATATGATTTTAAATAGATCCATGATTAGGAAGATTACCCAAAACCACAAAGGACATAAAAATGTAGAATTGATAGCTTCATGAAAGAAAGGCGTAGAAATTTTAATGGATTATCTGATCCGCTAATCATGGAATAATGGATCAAATTCATTGAAACAATATTATACATACTTTGATGTTCTGAATAATTTAATTTTATACAATATATGTATCATATTATGGTAGAAGATAATTAGTGCTTTACAATGATCTTTAATACAAAGAATGACGATGAGATCAAAGAGATGGAGTGGAATGAATTACAAATTTTTTTTATAGTTAAATATTTTCTTCAAACTAATAGACATAAAACAGAAATTTATTTCTTTTACCTCAAAAAAACAAATGATGATTATATTGGGGAATATAAGGAAACAACCCAATATTTTCTAGATAATCTTTTGGAATTTTTTTCACTTGTGAATGTAAGGATGAAAACTTCTTCGGTGGTCTAAAACCTATTCTATGAAAATCCAAAGCGATATGTGACTACGATTTCTATGTGTAAATTGATTTATTGGACCTCAAAGTCAAAATTAAGATCATTTAATCTTAGTGGAATCGTACGGATAAGATTTAAAAATTTTGATTTTAATTATAGTTTTCTAATGGATAAATCAAATGGTTCCAATAATTTATCGTATCTCACGTTTCAAGGGTGTTGGAAGAAGAACCTTAAAATTGACTAGGGGGTCAAGAAATGATTTCTATGAGTTAAAGAAACTTATCCAATAATTCACAACATGAGAATCCCATTAATGAGAAATAGAAAAGTAATTCTCTAGTAAACATTCAATGTAATGTCTATTTCATCAACTATAATGATCTAGTGAACATTTCAAATGAATTTGATAATACATGGATTTTTTTAGAAAAACAACATCCTCAAAGGTTTCAAGGAAGATATTTTTCCATCACTACCATGGATGTGGATCCCAAAAACAATGTGGTAAATTTTATACTAGTAACTCATTAATTAATGGAGAACAAATTTTTTATCCGATTTCTATGCATTCTTCATATCATGAATTTATAGTAGAAATGTTCAAACAACATCACAAAGCATGGAAGTATAGTTGATAGTGAGACTGAAAAATGGGTAAATTATTACATACCATCTATATAAATCATACCCTATCAAAATATTTTGACTAAACATCCTAGATAACATTTTAATTATGCATTTGGTGGACTTTTATACATTTATGTGCATTTATTGAATTTCCCTATATAGTGTCAACATATAATGCTATATGAACGAAATCATTCTTCGTACTCAGAATTAACAAATGATTTTGCAAAAGTGAAAAGAGTATGAATGATTATGATAATTAATCCTTAATAGAAACATATTAATCATGGAAATTATTTCCCTATAAATAAAAATATCAATATCAAATTATTATTTATATAAAAATATCCACCATAGGAAAAATTCCTATTTTCATGGAATTAAATAATGTGTTTCGGAAGGAATTTTTGGTGTTCATCCTAGATGAGAGGTTGAATTTCCAATAATGCATGTTCCTGGAGTGTTGGAAATATTCAAGACTCATTATAGTGTGTTGTTCTAAAATATGAGGTGTGGATGAATGAAAAACATGATAATCTATATAAAGGGTAAATACTCCCATGTGCTTCACCATATGGTGCATCTGTCATCTTTAACAAGAATAATTTTATGTCAATGTGACATTTCATTTATTGTCGAGAGATCATCAAAATCACGATAGAAAACAATTATATGATTCCATAAAATGTTTAATTTTTCGATTATATTATTGTAGAAAAACACATTTCCACGGTGGATCGATAATCAGGGTAGTACCAAAATATGGTGAAGGAGGATATCCCCAAGACTTCTTTTTTTACCAAGAATGAGAACTTTGAGTTCATAGTTATTACATTTGGAATCAAAATTCCTATTGTACTCTTCATGGAATTAATGTATAATCTATGTATATATTACCTTAAAAAATATGCGGTAGTCATTTTAAATGTATTTCTAATACTCACAAAAACCATAGAGGTAAATGAGGATAATTTGATCATTATTTTAAATACCCTCTTAAAGGAGAATCACTCTACCATGTACAAAGAATGATAGTTTGGTTGAATTAAGTATCTTTATTAATAAATATCAAATAAACAATGGGCTATATATGGACCCATAAGAAATGAAATAAATTGATAGATGGTGGAGGAAAATATATCTAACCCATATCCACAGTTCCATAGGGATAGGTAGGTACTATATTTTATTTTTCATAATATTATAATTATTCTAAACACCCCTTACCAAGAATATAAGGAAAATAAAGTTGTTATTATAGATTAAATAAGGCGAGGAATGAAATAAGGATCTCACTAAAGGTGTCTTATCACTACACCAATTCTCAAATTATTGACATGTGGGAACTCTTTGTTTTATGCTACGATGCATTAAGGGATGACGTAGGATGTTTACTGAATCTAAATGTTAATCTGATAGACAATGCCTCTTTTCAGATGATAATGATGATAAAAACTATCCCACACATAATATAGAGTTAGTATTTGTGGTCAATGAATGGAAAATATGGAGGCATTAACTCTATGGGTAGAAGTGAGAGATATATATTGAACACAAATTCCTCAAGTATTTATTCACACTACAAGTGATATATATGCCAAAAAAAAGGATTGTTAGATCTAATCATGTACTATAACTTCTCAATTCACTACCATCATAGTAAAGAGGACACTGTGGGAGATAATCTATTTATAAAGGATCCAAAAATTTTATCACTGATGTGAATATAGAGGGATATGATCTTATTAGTTTTGAAAATGATGGAAATGTGATTTATAATGGTAGGAACATCATTAATATTTTCAAAAATGATTTCAAAACCATATATTATAGAAATTTTATTGTTTCTAAAAAATATATCCTTCTAATTTATGATAATGTGGAAATTATAAGGGGTTGTAAATAATCAGAGTTAAATCATAATTATGAAGGAATCATGTGATTTGAGTCAATAATATTTATTCAATGATATCATTATTTATTGATAGAACTGTTGGTTTGTTAACATAGTTATACCTCCTCCATTCCCTTATGATGCACAATTATGAATTTGGATCATGATGATCACTATTACTGGGATAATATAATGAATGAGAACACCAAATATAAATCAATCTGACGGATATTCTAGAAGGTTAAGGTTGAAAGGATGAAGTCTTAGGGGTTGATGCAAACATTTCCCATAAAATCATGGATATGAGATAATATCACCATAGAAAATCTCATTAGATGTATGAATACATCATATAAAGTCAATTCTATATTTGTTGTTGTGGATAGTCTTACAATGAAATCTCAGTTAATCAAATTTCAATAGGAATAATAACTTGATAAACATTACCGTATATACATCATAGAAGTGGTAAGGCTGTAATGAGTACCACAATTTATTATATCTGATTGAGATCTATGATATAGCTCAATGTTATTGAAGAGTCTCTAACATGATCTAAATATTGAGTTGAACTTCATCCCGAATTATTACCCTGGAACTGATGGAAAATCGTAGAGGTCTCTCTAGAAAAATATATACTAGTTTAGATCTTTATAAATGGATGTCAAAGGAGGATGGGAACAACATATTCCTCTAGTCTATTTCTCATGTAAAGACCAGTAAAATTCAAGGAAATATTTTTCCTAATTTGCTTTGGAATTTTACAAGAATGCAGTTTCTGACGGCACCAGATTCCGAGGCCCGGTGTGCCCGGAATCATTTTCCGAAGTTTGGCTCGGGTACGTTCAGTGATCGAATGAGTGGGCTTTTCTAACTTTTGAACCGGTGCTCGGAATCAAATTTTGAGGGCACCGATGAAATTGAATCCCCGATGTTTTCTTAGAAACTCCTTTTCCGGAGTTGCGTTTTCTCGGGTGTGGTTTGTAATTTTTTGGGGTTAAGATAAGAAATAAAATAATGTGGTGCGACAATTTTATTTTATTTCACTTAAATCCACTTAAGCTAATTTAAGCGGATAGTGTGGAACCCAAAATATCCTACCCTCTTGGTAGGATATTTGTGTGGTGGGGCCTGCACGAGCCCCACCGTTTCTTCCCTCCTAAGTAACGCAGCTGCAAAACCCCTCTTTAATGAAAGTCAACTGGTGTGTTTACATAAATTCGAAACTCCTTTATTAATTGGGATGTTAAGTCGTTACCATTAATTCATCGAATTAATGGTTCTTTTCTAAACTTTGTATTTCAATTGTTAACATGAGAATAAAATAAGACCAACACATGTTTTACTTGAGGGTGGCTTGTTGAGAGGATTTGGAGAAACTCTAAAACTTGAAGATCTTCATCCTCCTTCGCGAAGAACGCGAAGAACGCGAAGAACACAGGCCTTCGACGAAGGGAGAAAAAGAACGCCGAACCCTCGGAGATCGACGACGTGATGCCGATGATTCTCCTTCCACGACGCTTCTTCCACGACGTTCCTTTCCCGCGAAAATCTTCGATCAACAACCGATTGAGGTCGGGGGTTGCGGTTCTTTTAATTCATTGTGAATTATATCCTCAGCATGTGTTTTAATGGTGCAATTAAATCTTTGTCATTTTAAATCCTCGGAGTTTGACTGCGCAATGCCGTGTACCGCAACGACAGCGACACTCCTTCCGCGATGCGACGATCCTCTTCTTCCGCGATGGTCAATTCCACGACGAACTCACGTTCGATGACAGCATTGAGGCATGGGTTGTTTTTCATTTTAATCCATGTGATTATATTCATGGATTGTTAAAATGATTGTTGTGAGACTTTTAAAACCGCTAACACGGTGGGTGCGGACCAACGAACAAGTCCGAACCCACCGCCCTTTCGTTCTTGGCGTGAGAAACAACGGACGATGACAAAACAAACCATACGGGTGATGTGAGGTCCTCACAGGGAAGGACGGACCCTGGGAGGGCCATTGGCGAAGACATAGCATTTTTCCGACCACCGGAACTCGTCCGGTGGTCCGCGGACCAACCCGCCGGCGACCGGCGTGCCGCCGGGAAGAACCGTCGCGACTGAAGCCGTGGCAGCGGGCTGGCAGCCCCGCGACCACCCGAGACCGGCGATGGTGGGACGCTGCAACCCGGCCGCGTCCGTTGGAGAGAGGTGGCCCCCCACGCGGGGTCGCAGATCCATCATGCGGGAGCAGCGCGCCCCCCCGCCCGTGGCTCGGCCGTAACGGACGAGCCGACCCGCTGGCCACTCGGCCAGCGCCAGCCGGGTCATGCCCAGTCGGGTCGGACCCGGACCCAGGTCGGGTCGGACCCAGACCCGGGTCCGGTCGACCCGGTTCTGGCCGACCCAGGGGGGTTGGGCCGGGTCGGTCCGGGCCCAGACCCCCTGTTTCCTGACCCTTTTCGGTCTTTTTCCCATTTCTTGGGACGGACCGTAGATTGACGCACCTTCAGCACCGATGTAATCCTTGGATCGAGAAGGTCATTTCGGTATATTGCACTAGAGGTTTTGGAGTACTTTGGGTTCGACCGGGTTGGTTCTTACACGAAACCAACCGGGCCCTCGGAGCGGAAACACTCATAACATAAGCTCCGGACGTCCGATTGACGTGCTGTCGACTTTGATGGTTTCCTCAAAGGGAGACAGATCTTTTTGCTTACTCTGCCCGAGTTTTGGACGCAGGTGGAGTACGTTAGGGAGGGTTTTGACTTAAAATCCAACCGGGCCCCTAGGACGAAAAAGCCAATAATTCTAAGACAGGGCGTCTGATTGACGCACCGTCTGCGACATTGAGTTCCTGTTGACGATACAAAACTTTTGGATACATCAACTCTCGACTATGTGTCAGTTGATGTATCAGCCTCTCGTCTCGTAGAGCGGACCCTCTCGAACGAGCTTGCTGTGTGAGGGAACCCTAGAGATGGCTGCGACTGCGACGACGATAACGACTGTGCAGAGATCCTCAGTGGATTTGGCGGCGACGACTACAACACTCAGCGATCCTACGTGGATCAGTGCTACCAATCCTGTGTGGGTCAGATCATATGTGGGTCAGCGCTCAGCGGTCCTGTGTGGGCCAGCGCTAACAGATTCTGTGTGGGTCAGATATTGTGTGGGTCATTGCGGGGGTTAGTTACTTATCGATCATGTGTGGGGCAGATCCTTTATGGGTCATTGCGGGAGTTAGTTACCTATCGATCCTGTGTGGGTCAGATCCTTTGTGGGTCGATGCGGGGGTTCGTACATATCGATCCTTTGTGGGTCCAATGGCATAGATGGATTAGTGGATATATCTGATCATCTCTGTCGTCATACGAAAAAGTATACCTGTGTGAGATGAATCCTGTTTTGCTTTCCTTTGTGGATTGTGTTGTGCTATCCTGTGTGGATTTTGTTTTGCTTTCTTCTGTGGACTGGGTTGTACTTGGGCTCGGATGTTGGAGCCGAACCTGGAATTGATGAATTAGGTATATGTATGGACATATACCTAAGTAGAGTCAGATGTTACATTGTGATTGTATCTTTCCTTTTTGGTTTATCCTTTGTGGATTCTGGGAGACCTTCGGGGGTCTCGGGGTCCCTACTGAGTATCTTATACTCACCCCTACACAGTTTATGCCCGCACTATGTTGTTTTGGTTGCAGACGATGGACATCGCTGATCGTGGTGGAGACTTGCGGAGTAGGACGATACCTGGAGGTGGACCACTAGGCGAGACGTACATGGAGTAGACGACTGGACCCGAGGAGCTATGGGGGCTATCGGTAATCACCTTTCAGTTGGGACTTCCAGTGGACGTCTCGACGCTGCGACATTACTTTTCAGTTGCTATTTTCCCTTTCCAGTTGTACTTTACTTTCAGTTTGTGTTTGTATTCTAGCCCCCCTTACATTTCCGCACATACTGTTGTACCCAGTTTTTACTTAGTGTTTAATTCTACTGCTTGCTTTCTCTGTGGTGTTTTTTTACATTACAAAGGCAATGCCTTCCCTTTTTATATTGAATTATGCCTTGGTGCTAGTCGCCAGCCCCTGGCCTATGGAAGGCAGGCTTGGGGTAGTCACGGCACGGGCCCCGTGGATGGTTCGTGACAAATTGGTATCAGAGGTGTTTGGTTCTACCGTAGAACTTGGGACTCTGATCTTTTTCTATGTGAAGCAATAGTGTTAAGTGTATTGGGTGAGGTTATCAGTCTAGGGAGTCTATTGTTGGTGCGGCGGTTGATGTATCCGTACACCAAGACCCTGACTTCTGATTTCCGACTTAATACACGAAAACATTGATTGCATGTGTGTGTTTCAGGTTTTCATTGTGATTACTTTGAGTCAGCTCACCAGGTATACCGTTTGACCGTGGCGCACCTGTTTCTTTTTAGGATGGCCCCACTACGGCAGCCAGCTAGGGTTCTGAGATTTGAGCATGACGACAGCCCACCGAGCGATGAGGCCTCGGTACATGGCCCTTTGACAGCTGAGGCACTGGAAGTACCTCTACCCGCCGAGCCATCGATGCTTCCAGCGCCAGCTGCTGACGATGCATGTCGCCATAGTGCACTGCACAAGTTCCAGCGCCAGTGACCGCCCAGGTTTCGTGGGGATATGGACCCCCAGGCAGCCGAGGATTGGATGGAGGCAGCGGTACGAGTTTTCAGATTAGTGAGGACACCATCAGACCTCATGGTGATCCGCGCAGTGAGCCTACTGCACGTGGTAACAAGAAGATGGTGGAGCATGATGCTCCAGGTGCACGATGAGGCATCGCTTCTCTGGACAGACATTGAGGGCCTCTTCCTCTCAGAGTTTGTCCCGGACACCCTCTGTGTGGTGCACATCCAAGAGCATCTTTAGCTGCGGTAGGGTATCTTGACAGTCTCTCAATACTCGGCGAGATTTACCGATCTCTTGCTCTACTCGATAGACATGGTATGGGACCCATTCTTCCGGGCCTGGACCTTTGAGCAGGGATTGAGACATGAGATAAGGGCATCGTTGATCTCCCTCATCATTTTGACTCAGGAAGGAGTACTAGAGCGAGCCCTTTTGATCGAGAGATTTCTTGCTGAGTCTACATCAGCAGCGAGACATACCACAGGGCGGCACGTAGTAGAGTCTTCTGCATCAGGAAGTCGACATATGACTCATGGGTCCAAGCAGACCAGAACTTTAGGAAGACGACCTCAGTACACTGGCTCAGCAGTGTGGGGAACATAGTGCGGAGCGAGTCTTTCGAGAGACATGCAGTGCTACGCATGCGGCGGACAGGGCCACATGGCTCATGACTGCCCGACCCTCCATGTCGAGGAGCAGCAGACGGTTGAGGGGCCACCTAGGCAGAGGCATAGGGTCGACCTTGGCGGTCCCAAGGGAGCAGGCGGACGAGGCAAAGGAGCTGGCTGAGCAGCATGTGGTGGGAGATGCTTTGAGGCTCTACCACCACTACCCCCAGGAGGTCCACCCCGACCATAGTGAGCTGGCGGGCAGAGACATGCACAACTCCAGGTAGCGGAGGCCTATAACCACGGCGCGCCCGAGATGATTTTAGGTACTATCTGTGTGTATTCCACCTTTGCTGCAGTTCTTATAGACACAAGAGCGAGTCATTATTTCATAGCCGCTGCCCTTTTTCCGAGCTCGGATATTCCAACAGAGCCGTTGGCTTGATCCTTACTGCTAGAGACTACTGCGGGAGCAGAATCAATGATTACACACTCGTGCCGGCAGTGTGAGATTACTCTATGAGGCGAGAGCTTCGGCTAGAATCTTCTTGTAGCGGAATCGTGGCCTTATGATGTCATCTTGGGCATGGATTTTTTATCTACAGTCCATGCTCATTTTGACTGTATTAGGCGCAAGGTGTGATGTGTACGCACCGACGGGAGCAGGTTTACCTTCACCGATGGGAAGGGAGCCTTCGCAGCACATGAGGGAACTCCACATAGGAGAGGACAACCCATCACTCATCAGTTATCTTGCCTCATCCGAGAAGCAGTTGACGTGCGAAGTCCTTGTTTTCATGCAGTGGTGGATTAGTATGCGGACATCGTCCCTGATGACATTCCGGGACTACCTCCTCGCAGATAGGTAGACTTTTATATTGATCTGTACCACGTGATAGCCCCGATATCCACTCCAGCATATCGGATGGCCCCCGCTGAGCTTCGAGAGCTACGGGTATAGTTAGAGGACTTTCAAGGTAAGGGATTCATCCGACCCAGTGTTTCACCCTGGGCTTCCCCGATATTGTTCGTCAAAAAGGAGGACGGGAGCTTGCGACTTTGTGTCGGCTATCGTCGCCTGAACCAGGTGATAATGAGGAACATGTATCTGCTACCGAGGATTAATGACCTCTTCGATCAGCACAAGGGAGAACGGTGGTTCTCAATGATAGACCTCATGTCATGCTATCATCAGCTCAGAGTTCGGGGCGAGGACGTGCAGAAGACGACCTTCAGATGTCGGTATGGCCACTATGAGTTATTGGTTATTCCATTTGGCGTAACCAATGCTCCAGTGGTGTTTATGGGCCTTATGAACATGATCTTTCATCCATAGATTGATCGATTTGTCGTATTCTTCATCGACGACATTTTGATTTACTCGACGACTAAGCAGGAGCATGCCTACCACTTACGTGTTGTACTAGACACACTCCGAGAGCCCCAGCATTATAGAATTCACTAGAATTGTTAATTCTAGTTACGTGAGGTCCACTTCTTGAGGCACGTCATCTCTGAGGTGGGAGTTGCGATGGATCCTGCGAAGATCGAGGCAGTGTAAGCATGGGAGCCACCCTGGAGCGTGACAGAGGTACGAAGTTTCTTGGTACTAGATGGATACTATCGCAGATTTGTTCCAAAATTCTCCAGAGTTGCGGAAGCACTCTCAGATTTGACAAAGAAGGAGAAGCCCTTTTTGTGGTCAGACAGATGCCAGAAGAGCTTCCAGGAGCCGAGACAAAGATTGACCAGCGCACCTTTCTTGAGGTTGCCGAAGGATGGAGTAGGCTACGTAGTCTACTGTGATGCATCAGGGACTAGACTTGGATGTGTCCTGATGCAGGAGCAGGCAATGCTCACCTATGGATCACGTCAGTTGAGGCCGCATGAGCAGAACTACGCCATCCATGACCTGGAGTTATCAGTAGTGGACTTCGCTCTGAATACATGGCGACACTATCTGATGGGCGAGTGATTTATAGTCTTTTCTGACCATCAGAGTCTCGGGTACATCTTCTCTCAGAAGGACCTGAACCTGAGACAACGACTATGGCTCGAGTTCCTCCAGTACTATGACTTTTAGATAGTCTATACTCCTGGTAAGGATAATTTATTAGCCGATGCTCTCAGCAGGAGGATGGGAATTCAGCTGCTTGAGGAGGAGACAGAGAAGCTAGCCTCTTTGCAAATATCCTTCATGGATAGAGGTGAAGAAACCTTCCTTCAGTCACTCACAGTCACTCCTCCACTACTGCAGTGGGTCAGAGAGGCACAACGTGGGGACACTGACTGTGAGATGCAACGTGAACAGATATCCTCCAGACATGAACTTGATGGATTCTCCGTGGGAGGAGAGCACTGCGCCTTTTTCAGAGGACATACCTTGGTACCAGTTTCTTTACAGGAGGAGGTGCTGAGAGAGTTTCACACTTCTCCCTTGGCGGTACATCCTGGAGTGGCGAAGATGTACCAGGACCTCAGACGACAGCACTTGTGGCCGGGCATGAAGAAGGCTGTGGTAGAGTTCGTTTCTCGATGCCTCACCTGCCAGCAGGTGAAGGTAGAGAAACAGGTACCAGAAGGCTTGGTACAACCCTTGGAGGTCCCGTAGTGGAAGTGTTATGGGATATCAATGGACTATGTCAGTGGACTTCCGTGCACTTCCAGAGGTCACGACTCCATTTGGGTGATTGTCGACCGACTCACCAAGTCGGCTCACTTCTTACCCTTTAGAGAGCAGGGTTCATTGGAGAGATTGGGGCGTCTCTATGTTCAGGAGATTGTATGACTTCATGGTGTGCCATCATCTATCGTCTCTGATCGAGATGCTCTCTTTACATCCCGGCTTTGGAAGGGGTTGCAGGGGGCGTTCGGGACGCAGGTACGTCTGAGCACTACCTTTCACTCTCAGACAGATGGTCAGACGGAGATGACCATTCATAATCTAGAGTACATTCTCCGCACATGTATTCTTGACATTGGTCATCGTTGGTAGGACCACCTACCCTTGGTGGAGTTCGCGTACAACAACAGATACCACTCCACCATCGGGATGACACCATACGAGGCGTTGTACGGATGACCTTGCAGTTCTCGTTTGTGCTGGACAGACCCTGGGGAGTCAGCACTCGTGGGACCGGAGATGGTCCAGGCCACAACAGAGAAGGTCCAGGTCATCTAGGAGTAGATGAGGACAGCTCAGAGCTGGAAGAAGTCTTATGCTGATAGGAGGCGGAGGCCACTAGTGTTCGAGGATGGAGACCTTGTCTTCTTGCGGGTCTCAACTCGACGTGGATTACAGAGATTTGGCGAGTTGGCTTATCGCCTGGGTTTACCACCTCAGTTGCATCGGGTGCACGACGTCTTCCATGTATCTCAGCTGAGCAGATACGTGAACGACCCGACGCATATCATTGACCATGGGGAGCTAGACATTGATGTTGGATGACGTTTGAGGAGGTCCCGGTGGAGATCGAGGATAGACATGATCATGTCCTAGGTGGATGATCGATTCCTCTAGTGTGCATCAGATGGCAGCACAAGAACCTCCAAGAGAGCACTTGGGAGCGGGAGGCTCAGATGCGTTCTCAGTACCCACATTTGTTTCCCTAGTTTATGATGTATCATTAAGGGGACGTAAATCCCTGAGGTGGGAGTGATGTAAATACCCGTAAAATTCAAGGAATTTTATTCTTAATTTTCTTTGGAATTGTACAAGAATGCAGTTTTTGACGGCACCTGATTCCGAGGCCCGGTGTGCCCGGAATCATTTTCCGAAATTTGGATCAGGTAAGTTCAGTGAACTAACGAGTGGGCTTTTATAACTTTTGAACCAGTGCTCGGAATCAAATTATGAGGGCACCGATGGAATCGCAGCACTGGTATTTGCTCAGAAACGCCTTTTCTAGAGTTCTGTTTGCTCAGGTGTGGTTTTTAGTTTTTTGGGGTTAAGTTAAGAAATAAAATAAAGTGGTGCGACAATTTTATTTTATTTCAATTAATTCTACATAAGCTAAGTTAAGCGGATAGGGTTGAACCCAAAATATCATACCCTCTTGGTAGGATATTTGTGTGGTGGGGCCCACACGAGCCCCACTGTTTCTTCCCTCCTAAGTAACGCACCCGCCAAACCTCTCTTTAATGAATGTCAACAGGTGCGTTTACATAAATTCTAAATGCCCCTCTTAATTGGGCAGTTAAGTCATTTCCATTAATTCGTCAAATTAATGGTTTGTTTCTTAACTTTGAATTTCAATTATTGGCATGAGAATTAAATAAGACCAACACATGTTTTACTTGAGGGTGGCTTGTTGAGAGGATTTGGAGAAACCCTAAAACATGAAGATCTTCATCCTCCTTCGCGAAGAACGCGAAGAACGCGAAGAACGCCGGCCTCCGACGAAGGGAAACAAAGAACGTCGAACCCTCGGAGATCGACGACGCGACGCAGATGATTCTCCTTCCACGACGCTTCTTCCGTGACGTTCCTTTCCCGCTACAATCATCGATCAACAACCGATTGAGGTAGGGGGTTGCGGTTTTTTTAATTCTTTGTGAATTATATCCTCGGCATGGGTTTTAATGGTGCAATTAAATATGTGTGATTGTAAATCCTCGGAGTTTGACTGCGCAACGCCGTGTACCGCAATGACAGCGATGCTCCTTCCGTGATGCGACGATCCTCTTCTTCCGCGACGGTCAATTACGCGACGAACTCACGTTCAACGACAAAATTGAGGTAGGGGTTTTTGTTCTTTTTAATCCATGTGATTATATTTGCGGTTTGATAAAATGATTGTTGTGATTCTTTTAAAAACGCAAACTCGGTTGGTGCGGACCAACGAAAAAGTCCGAACCCACCGCCCTTTCGTTCTTGGCCTGCAAAATGGCGGACGACGACAAAACAAGCCGTACGGGCGATGTGAGGTCCTCGCAGTGAAGGACGGACCCCAGGAGGGCCATTGGAAAAGACGGCGTGTTTTTACGACCAACGGAACTCGTCCGGTGGTCCGCGGAGCAACCCATCGGCGCGCCGCGCCGGCACGGCTGCGCCGGCGGTGGGAGGCGGCAGCGCCCGGCGCGCCACCGAGAAGAAATGGCACGGCTGATGCCACGATGGTTGGCCGGAAGTTCCGCGACCGCACGGGACCAGCGAACCTAGGATTCGGCACCCTGGCCACGTCCGTTGGCGAGAGGCGGCCCCCCACGCGGGGCCGCGACTCCTTCACGCGGGGGCAGCGCGCCCCCCCGCCCGCGGCTCGGCCGTAACGGACGCGCCGGCCCACCGGCCCCCCGGCCAACGCCGTCCGGGTCGCGCCCCGGCAGGGCCGGGCCCGGACCCGAGTCGGTTCGCCTAGTTCGGGCCGCCCAGGGGGGGGGGGGGTTGGTCTGGGTCAGTCTGGGCCCAGACCCCCCGTTTCCGGACCCTTTCGGTCTTTTGCCCGTATCATGGGCTACGAACCTCTGATTGATGCACCGTCAGCGCTGATGCAATCTTTGGATCGAGACGGTCATTTCGGTAATTCGAACTCAAGGTTTTAGAGTACTTTGGGTTCGGCTGGGTTGGTTCGTACACGAAACCAATTGGGCCCTCGGAGTGGAAACTCTCATAACTTAAGCTCCAGATGTCTGATTGACGTTCCATCGACATTGATGGTTTCCTCTAAGTGAGATGGATCTTTTGGCTTACTCCGTCCAAGGTTTGGATGCAGGTGGAGTACAGTCGGGTTGGTTTTGACTTAAAAACCAACCGGGCCCCTGGGACGAAAAAGCCAATAACTCTCAGACCGGGCGTCCGATTGACGCGTCGTCTGCGACGTTGAGTTCCTGTTGACGATACGGAACTTTTGGATACGTCAACTCTAGACTATGTGTCAGTTGATGTATCAAACTCTCGGCTCGTGGTGCGGACCCTCCTGAACGAGCTTTCTATGTGCGGGAACCCTAGAGCTGGCTGCGACTGCGATGATGACGACGACTATGCTGAGATACTCAGTGGATTCGACAGCGATGACTACAGCACTCAGAGATCCTACGTGGAACAGTGCTACAGATCCTGTGTGGGTCCGATCCAATGTGGGTCAGCGCTCAGCGGTTGTGTGTGGGCCAGCGCCTACAGATTCTGTGTGGGTCCGATCCTGTGTGGGTCATTGCGAGGGTTAGTTACCTATCGATCCTGTGTGTGTCAGATCCTTTGTGGGTCATTGCGGGGGTTAGTTACCTATCGATCTAGTGTGGGTCAGATCCTTTGTGGGTCATTTCAGGGGTTATTACCTATCAATCCTTTGTGGGTTCGATGAAATAGTTGAATCAGTGGATATATCTGATCATCTCTATCATCATACGAAGAAGTATACCTGTGTGAGATGAATCCTGTTTTGCATTCCTTTGTGGATTGTGTTGTGCTATCCTGTGTGGATTTCATTTTGATTTCCTGTGTGTACTAGGTTGTACTTGGGCTCTGATGTTGGAGCCGAACCTGGAATTGATGACTTAGGTATATGTATGAACATATATCTAAGAAGAGTCTGATGTTACTTTGTGATTGTATCTTTCCTTTGTGGTTTATACTTTGTGGATTATGGGAGACCTTCGGGGGTCTCGGGGTCCCTACTGAGTAGCTTATACTCACCCCTGTATGGGCTATGTCCGCACTACGTTGTGTTGGTTGCAGACGATGGGCATCGCTGATCGTTGTGGAGGCTTCTGGAGCAGGACGGTACCTGGAGGTGGACCACTGGGCGTGATGTACTCGGAGTGGACGACTAGACCCGAGGAGTTGTGGAGGTTATCTATACTCACCCTTCATGTGGGACATCCAGTGGACGGCTCGACTCTTCGGCTTTACTTTTCAGCTTCTATTTTCCCTTTCCAGATTTACTTTACATTCAGTTTGTGTTTTATTCTGGCCCCCCTTACATTTCTGCACTTACTGTTGTACCCAGTTTTTACTAAGTGTTTACTTCTATTTCTTGCTTACTCTTTGGTGTTTGTTTACTTTACAAAGGCAATGCCTTCCCTTTTTACCGGGAATTACGCCTTGGTGCTAGTCGCCAGCCCCTGGCCTATGGAAGGCGGGGTTGGGGTTGTCACGGCATGGGCCCCGAGGACGGGTCGTGACATCCCTTACAACTGTAGTTTCCACATAATCATCTATATGGATCTTTATGAGTCCCTTTATTAGAATAGGTGATGAACACCTTCATGTTGGGATGATTTTGGTGAACACAAACAGATATGTTTTGAATTGATCTAGAAAATGTTGTAAAAGATTAAGAATATTTAGAAGCACAATAATCCTACCTAGATATAAAGATACCTATTATATCAATATTTGACGAGACATAGAGTTTGATGTTAGAGACATGGTATTCCTCCTCACCTCTCAATTGAAGATTGGGATAATATTTCAGAATAAGTGAAGCATATTCAAGGATAAATCTTCCCCATTGAGAACCTTGATTGCATCATAGTATTACACTATCAACTAGAACATCTAGGAAACCTATCTCAAGAACATTATGTTTTATTCAGAGCCCTCCTAATGTTGTACATACCATAACCATCACATGTACTTAATATAAAGGTTGTTCCATTGATAAATGACCATTAATATGAAGTGAACCTGAGGATAATCTCATATCATATTGAAAAGTGATAGAAAATAAGACAATGAACCATGTCATGAAATTCTGGAGAAACTAGACATTTGAAGATGTAATGTCGAAACCAAAAGAAATGATGAGTAATTGGATGCCTCATATCTTTTTTTGTGGAAAATTAAAATTTCATGGGTGGTATTTATTAATGGGTAGGATTGTAATAACCTAAACCTTTGTAAATGAAGTAACTATTTATTTAATCAAATATTTTATTAAATGATATGAATATTGAAAAAATGTTATTTTTGGGGTTTTATATCATATAGTAATGGTTTTATCATTACATATTATGACTATTGTTAATATAGTCATTTAACATTGATTAAAATATTATTATAAATATAGGGTTTTCTCAAATTTACATTTCAATGAAAAGGAATGAGATGGAGTAAAATAGTAGGATCATACCCTACGAAACCCATTTATTCGAGATTAAGTGGAAGATAACATTAATAAGAATTTCCCGCGACAAATATTGAGTTATAATCCTAAAAAAATCATGATAAAACCCATTACTGGGAGAATTTCGTGCTCATCGAGATCGCATACCAATCCTTGTTTGTTGAACCACTCCAAAAAAGTCACAAAATCACACGCCTTACTTTTAGGGAATTTTTAATATAGAAATGGGATATATAATAATAACCTAAAAATATTTTTATATATATAATATTTTGTATATTAAAAAAATATTTCTATCCATTTTTTGTTACATTATATATGTTTTTCTTTGATTTAATAAAACAAATATATATTTTTTATTTAAAATTCAAATTCAATCATGGATTATATTTTTATTTTTTAATGGATTTATAAAAAAATTAAAATTATTTTATATTTTTATATAAATTAAAAATTATTTTATAATTATTTTAAAGTGAAATATAATATTTATAAGGGTTTCAAAATGGTTATTTTCTAAATACACATTATTTTCAATAAATTCCATTTTTTATTTGATGAATATAAAAAAAATTAGACAATTATTTATCTAAAATTATTAATATTTTATGAATAGTAAAATAGAAATTAAAAATTAGTATTTTTTTGGTATTTGTCTTTGAGATTTGAATTTATGTGTAATAAAATAGCGTATAAATATACATTGTGTTTTGTAACATCATAATGACTTTATTTTTAGGATATAATTACTATAAATGTTCTAAAGAACCAAATAAAATGTTTACCATTAATATATTGGGATTTCTAGTTGATTATATTTATTTTATAAGGCCACTATGAATCCTACAAAAAATTTAATATATTATTATGTTTCAAAATAATTTTTCTTGGATTATGTCTCACCTCCACATATGAAAGTAAATTAATTTATTTATATATTTACTTTACATAATTAAATAAATTAATCCACTCCCATTTGGAAGAAAATCATGGGAAAAATTGTATTATTTTTGGTTTTGGTACTTTTATTATGTTGATACCAAAACCAAAATAATAAAGAACCAAACTTCATTTCCAATATAAACCCACCTATTATCCTATTTCTCTTTAGTCAAGCATTTTTTATCATGTAAATAATATTCTAACCCTACATTAATTTCCATCCAATATTCCCAAAATATCCAAGGATGCTCCTCCAAGGATATATTAGTCACACACTCAAGTAAGGGGTTCTCAACTCTCCCCATTTCTTTCAAATTAGTATTTTTATTTATATAATGGGAATATAATTTCAATTGGTTATATTTTTAATCACGTATTATAATTAATTAATGGAATAATTAATCTTATTTGAATTATAGAACGTTTATTTTATCTCATTTTTACCCTCACCAAATTCATTAACCTTCCTAAATTTCATAATAAATTTATCTATTATAATTTCTATTCGAGAACATATTTTATGTTCTATATCATTAATTCCATTTTCCAACAATTGAATATGATTACAAATATTTCAAATAATAAAAAATTCAATTTATAATGATTATATACCATTTATATTTCTTTAATCCTACCATGACCCTTTATGTATACCCATTACAATTACAAAATATAGTTATGATTATTTTCTAAATTCATGTTTCCTCATTACATTATGCCTTATATCACTAAATATTTAACGGGTGGATATGATTTAAAATATCCACAATATAACCAATTATATCTAAATTTTATTGAACTCGTATTTATATTTCATCAACAAATTATTAGGAGCCACTATGTGACAATGTTATGCTGCAGAAATTTCACATGGATCTTCCATGCGAAAACAATTTTGTGGTGAATACCAGAGTCACGTCCTGTCAAGGAAGTTCACATTTCTGCAAATATAATTTTTCATTGGGGGACAAAAATATGTATTTCACACACCATATTATTTGAATAAATTAGGATAATTAATGAATCCATATTTTATGATCTATAATTTAATGTTATGTTTGATAATGATATGAATAATATGGGTGTTCACAGATAATTCTCCAATGCATTCAGTAATGATTAATATCATGAAATGCCACATTGGGATCGGGAGTGAACCTAATTCCATTATGGGGATTTTTACAATATGATTTATTGATGGGTTTAGACATTATATAATTTTAACATTCGGTGTTTTTAGATGTTTCAATGTCTTTTATGAAATGATTATCATGTTATATCATGTCTCATTATTCATGTTTACAAATCATATTCTTATCATTTTCCATTTATATTAGTATTCTTAAATATTTGTTAATTTATTCATGTTAGTAAATATTTAATCTACTATTGGTCTTCATATCTCACCAATTTCTTTTGATAGTCCCCTTATTTTTCAGTACTGATAATGAATCCCTATAATTTTTCAATAACCATCATGTGGTTTTTAATAATGTTGATGTATCTCATGTTCATGATGTGATTACATGAACCAAATTTATAAATATTATAAAAAATCAATCTTTTATGTTGTATAATGTGATATTTTAGGTAATAAATTATTAATTTGTGTGTAATAGTGAGAGAAGTGGTCATAATAAATGTAAAATTATAGAAACTATTGATGATAAATTCTCAGGAATAATGAAATAGTTATGTCCCCGAATCAACACATTTAAAAATTTATAAAAAATAAATCGGTGTTTAAATGTTAAATGTGTATTAAATGTGATATTATTATTATATATATGAATCTGTTATAGAATTATAATAAATTTCAATTTATTATAGTTGATTTTAATGTGATTTGAGTCAACTGAAACTCAAGGTAAGGGTTTTTGGTTATGATCTCATTCTTTATCAAGATTCTTCATGATAATTTTTCAAATGAACGAATATTTTGACACAAAATTATTTAATGTAAATTAAATTTTTCCTAAATTGGTTAATTTATAGAATAAATGTTTTTCTTTCATTTTCATCTATTTATGTATTGAAGAGACCAAAATATGGGTTTTAAAGGAATACTGACTTTATTTCAGTCATTGGATAAAAAACTAATTTATAAATCGAGGTTTTAATCAAATGTTTTCCTTAAATATTTAAATATTGTCATATCTGAAAATATAGTTTTTTTATTCATGATTGGTTTTTTTTAAAATGTAATAGGAATTTTAATATTATTTTTGGAATGAAGAATTGTTTTGGAATTTTTTATCAATGTTCAAAAAGAATGTTTTCTTTTAAGATATTCATCGTCAAAAATATTTCCAACTATCAAAATCAATCAATGATTTTATGAATTTTTTTACTGTTTAAATTTTTTTTTTCTAATAATGTTTTGCATGTAATTTGATTTTTTTATATTTTAAATAAGTGACATCAATGTAAAAATGATTTTTTTCGTCAAGAAATGTTACATGTGACCATTCAAATGAATTTTTCATCAATGAAGAAATGCATGGATGTTACATCAGTTTTATGTGTATATTATCTAGTGATAACATAATTATTTTTCTATTAATGGTTTATTTTTATGCTAATAATATATTTAAGAAAAAAAATATTTATCAAGGGTTATGCTATAATCAATTATTTATAAAACCAGTCTACTTTTTCTTTAGTTATGATACGATAAAATGTTTATGAAGCCTTTATCAATTTCAATGGTTATTTAATGAATAATTTATAATGAATTTGTGGAAAGAATCAATGTAATTATCATTACGTGATGGGTGGGATCATAATTATATATCCCATCAATGAATTGGGAAAATATTGATATCTCATCAGATTAATATAACTGGATTGAGGAGTTATCCATGTTCATTATGGGGAACTATCCATTTTGATTTTTTTCAATGTGATAATTTATAACTATATTTGGTTGTGGATTGGACCTAATACACTATGATAATCTTTGAAATGATCCTAAACTACCACTGAAATTATTTTTTATTCTATTGTGTATGCCACAATTCAACGTCATAGGCCACAAACATTCCAATTCTTATAACTAATAAAGACATTATATTTGATAATTAACAATATAAATAATATCCAATTGTATAATTAATATAATAACTAATTATTATTTACAATTAATAATTAATCAAATAATAATTATTGATCATATATTCAATTATTTAACTCCTTTGGAAATATATTAAATTATTTTCAATTATATAAATTTTCAAAATTAATATCACAATTAATTAACATAATTAATATTAATATTTACAATTAATTACTTTTATAAATACTAATAAATTATCAAAATAACGATTAATAATTAAAAATAATAATAAATATTATAATTCAAACATAATTTATAATTAACTATTATTAGTTATAATTTTTTTAAGTGTATTTAGTAAAATTAATTTTTTATTAAATATTACTTATATTATTAGATATTAATTATATTAATCATTTAAATAATTAGAAATTAAATTATCAAGTTCTAATCATATTAATTATATCATTACATAATAATTATTTTATTTATAATATACTTTTTTAGTTTTATTAATTTTTATGTTTTTATATTTAATAATATTATTTAACATGTGTTGTTAATATCAATATTGTAGTAGTATAACATTGAAAAATGTGAAACATGAAACCCATATTAAAATCAATAAAGGATAAGAAACACAACTCTCCAATTTTACGGATCTTTTAATGAGTTCTTTTAGTTACATTTTTTGATTTCTTTAATACAAATAATTTTGTATAATATAAAAAACAAAAAACAATTTAAAATTTTTCTTCACAACATTAGTGAACCCCTTTAATGCATTATGTTATCCAATTTGTTAGTATTTTTTACCCGGAAAATTTTATTATTATTAAAAAATAATAATTTTAAGAAATTTTATTTCTAGAAAAAATCATGGTTTTTACCTAAACAGTTAAGGTAAAATTTTTTTAAAACATTTATAATGTTTTAAAAATTTTCTAAAATAATAATCATTATATTTTATACCAAATTATATAATATATCAATATATTTTTTCTAGAAATCTAATATCATTTATTGGTTACATTTTTAATGATGATATTACTATAAATAATTTTTTAAATAAAATAATAATAATAAATATTTTCTCAATAAAATATTTTATGGGGTCCTGATAATGGTGGAAATCAATTAAATGTTTTAAATTAGTACATTCCAAATATGAAAATATGTATTAAATATTTTGGGTCATTTGTTATTGGACATTATATAAGATGTTTTATAGTTGATGAAAATTTCCCATTATAGTAATTTTATCCATGGATATTGAATGTACATATTAATTTAAGAATTTAAAAATAGAGAAAATAATTTACTAAATTAAATAATTAATAAACATATTTATCCTATACCCACACGTGATCATGTGATAATTGATTCATATAACACAAAACTCACCATTTATTGTTTTAGAAATTTATTTTGGGATAATTCATTTTCAATCATAATGATCAGTTTGTCTTTATGAATAATTTCCATCCTCATTATCTTGTAATGATAATAAAATACATCATGACTCGGTACTGTGATGATATATTTTCAATACAACTTTTTAACCCATGCTCATAATGGGTTTTCAAGGGAAAAAATTTGTCTAAATATTTCAAGTACAATCATCTATAAACCATTTCATCATAATAACATTCCATTTTTTTGAGTTGAATAAACTCAATTAATGAATTCATAATTTTTAAAAATTGATATTTTCTATTCAAGAACATTCATATGATCATAATAATGAACACTAATATGCAGCTAACAAGCTCTTTCATCATATGTTAACTACATTCTATGTGAATATTTAAATGATCAAAATTAATTAGATTCATTATTTGATTTGATATATCAATAATATTAAATAATAAAGGCAAATTTTGGTGAAATATACTTGACCAAGATATTTTTTATACCATGAATTATCTACATGAATTTCATGACCCATTACCACTAGAACCCCTATTTTGAAACCTTTTTTAGAAATAGTGACCCGCAAATCCATCTATAAATATTGGAATGTTGATACCCTTCATAAAGTGTATAAATCAAAAATAATGTGTGACAATACTTTTATAATAATTAAAATGATAATGGGAAACCTATAATTAATAACAAACCTTATATATATATATATAATAATCTATAATCTCATTATAAGTTATATAATTTTATACAGAAACATAATGAAAACCACTCCAAATGAATTCCATGAATATAACTCTTAAGGAATAAAAACCAATTCCAAAATTATTATGATGAAATGAGAAAATTAAATCCACCCAAATCACTAAGTCCATCCTAAAAATTGATAAAAATTGGATATAATAGATATGTGTGAGCATACTATTATACGATGGAGTCTGTGGCATTTTAACTATCATTCATATGTGAAATAAGCATACCAAAGGATCCATTAATTGAATAAAACTCGTTACCAATCAAATTATTATCTACAACCCTACCAAGAAAAATATATATCTCAAAATACGTACAATTATAATAATATAATAACCAAGAATATTTTCTAAATAAGGAAATGTACTCACACATCCCCACAGATCTATTCAAACACATGATCCAATGACATACTCAATTATGGCCTCATCCCTTTTATATTCATATATCACGTCTGTATACCAAATAAAAAAAATACAAAACCACTATCAACTAACACATATTGATGGATTTAGGGAAAAACGGAAATTGATCGGCCCATTCACAATACTGTAATTTTTTCAAATTCATCTAATTTAACTTCATAATTCATAAATATAAATCATGGAATATAATACTGAGGATTTTCAATTAAAATTTATAATTATTTTATTAAATAAATTATTATAATGTATTGAAAATATTTCATCATAGATGAATAAAATGATTTCAACATGTCCTACTATCATTATATCATAGGATTCTGGGGTATAACCACTCTATTATTGATCCAAATATTCATAAAACAATAAAAGTCATCATAAAAATCCTTGATTCCTAGCACAGATGATTCTAATAATTTCAATGTCTGTTAATGATCTCTAAATGACTCACATTTATGTTGTTATATTCTCATTTTTCATGAGAATTAATATAGTGGTTATGTAAGATCACATTATAATATTTGCATCATTCTAATAGGATAATCTCAATATGGATTTAAATGAGTTATCTAGATTTCATTATGGGGATAAAATTTAAGGATGAAAATTATACAATCATGATTATATAATGATATGCTTAAAGAACATTAATTATACCTGAGCCCATATGATTCTCCTAATTACAGATAAACTCTATATATAAATAAAAAATAAAATAATTTTTAATTTTAATATCCAAAAAGAAAGGATAAATAAATTTCATAGATTTTTTAATAATGTAATCTGATCACAATTAATATTTATTATTTCTTTTTTGTTGAAGAATCAACTCTGACCAATATTCCTCGATGGAATTTATCAAACCTATAATAATAATTATTTCTTCCAATAAATAAATATAAATTCATTATTTGATAATAAATAAAGAAATATTTTATTCACTAATGAACAAAATGATATTTACAAAAAATTCAAATCACATATATATTCTCCCAAATTACTTCTAACATGATATTAATGTTCAACCAATTAGTACCAATTAATTAAAAAATAATTATAATATTATGTGTTCGACATGTAAAATTCAAATATAATTTAATATAGAATCTATATAAACATAGAGTGTGACCCTCTTTCACCTTTCATGGTTTCATTAAATAGAAAAACCTAAATACTATTGTTTTTTTTATTAACTTCATTAAGGATACATAGAGAAATATGAAATTATTAAATTACAAACTACCATATACAATCTCACATTTTGTAATAATTTTTTTTATCATGATATCATTAATAATTAAATTTTTTTACAGGTTTCATCAACATATTTTATCGATGTATCTTTCAATAACATTTGATAAATTTAATCTTGAACATCATCCTATGAGTATGGAAGAATCATGCATTTCTAATCTTTTAGATGGTATTGAGAAATAAATTGGACATATAGAATATTTGAAAAATACTTTATCAAATAGTTCATTAACTAAGTATCACTTGTGATGAACACAATTTATCCCACATAGTCATGAGAATATGACTCCATCGTATTCATAAATACATTAATTTATGTGAAACATGTTATTCATTAATAATAATAATAATAATGTCATATGTAAATTTCACACATATAAAAATTGGAATTTCCAATAAAACAGAAATGTGTATTTCTCACATGAAATATATGTTTTTATGTACTTCTTATCATAGAGATTACCAAAAATGATATTCATGATATGAAGTCTCAATTTCTTAGGATCCCCCTTCCCCTAGTAGATTTTTACATTTTTTCCCATTAGGCAATGTCAGAAAAAAAACAAATGCATTCTTAAATATTTTCATAAAATATCCGGGTTCTCAAAATCATATTGGTCTTCCATGAAAATAATGTGTTAAATTTACCAGTAGAAAATTATCAAATATAAGTCATGTTTAATAAAAATCATCATCTGATAATATAAAAACTAATATTCAATAAAATTGGAATTCTAGTAATAATTTGATTAAATTAACCAGTTTTAGGTAACCAACATTAATAGAAATCAAATTTCACTTGAGATAAATATAAACTAACCAACTAGATTTCCTTACATAGAATCAATGTTTTTCTATGATGTGATTATAACTGATATTCCAACCACATTATGTAATGTTGTACTTTTTTAATTAGACTCATCCCTTGATAAAATCCTTTATGAGATGAAATAACTTATTATATTCATTTATCCTCTGTAATAATTTTAAAATTTGAAACGTTTACTGGTAAAAATACTCATTATATGATTAAAATTTATATTTTTTGAACAACTCAAAAATATATAAAAATTCATCAATAAAATATATTCCTAAATTTCATAAGAAATCAAAAAGTCCTTGGTCAAAATCATATTTAATAAATAGTAGATGTAATATGATTAACATTTTTCTTCAATATCCTTATATTAAATTCAAATAAACTTTTTTAAATGAAGACTTGTATTATATCCAAATATAAACTTTGTTTATAATTCTCCAATTTCACATATCTTATCTACTATTTAATTCTTATGTACTGATAGAGAGTTCTATCTACTATCCTATATAGTTATTCAATTCTTGTTTGATATATTAATTTATTCTTATTTAAATAGAATGTAAAATAATAAGTATATATCATGGAATGTGATAAATATTTTTGAATTACTCATAGTTATATGTATTATTGTCATGAACATTCCATGGTTAATCCTTACAAATGAATCCCAATATATCCTAAGGCATACTCGTTTGAAATCTCTGATTCCTCTATGATTACATGAACCATTATAAGAATCAACAGAAATAATTTTTGATTATTTTTATAGATAAACAATAATTAAATGGCACCCTTGTTTCACATATATTCCTACCAGAACAATTTGTACATCAGACATCCTACAAATTTAAAGATAATTATAATAAACATATATAATTTTTTCTATAATATAGAGATATAAAAATGTATAATAAATCCCTGATCTCACACTAAATCACCCACCATATAAAACCCAGTTGTTTTACTAAATCCTCAAAAAATATTACACATCATTCAATAATAATAACATTAAAATTTTAGTGGTCTATTAGGATGATATTAATAAAATAATAAAATATAATGGGTGAAAATCCTAAAAAACTATTATATGTGATTATTGACCATGATCTATTCAATAATAGATCATTCAATGAAAATAAAATAAAAAACCAACAAAATCCACTTAGTATATATTCACTATTGGGTACGAGTAGTGTATTATCTTGATAGACAATCGTGTAATCACTAGAAATACTAATGCATTCATTATAAAAAATAATAAACAATTTCTTGTTAAGAAAATACCAATAGAAAATATTTTTTTTCATTTTATTTGAATGAAAATAATCATATATACAACAATTATAAAAACCATTCTTATATATTTCTAAATGGATAAAATCACATACAAAAAATATCATCATTATCTTCCACTATAAATAAATACCCCATTTAGAAACCTCTTTCCATACACTATTTATTCCCCTTAAAAATAATTTGATGGAGATACTAGATACCAAAATTAGTGAAAAAAATTCGACAATACACAATGAAAGAAGAATAAGTTAATAATAATAGGTACTGAAGTAAATTTAAACAGTGAGAACAAAAATGTAATCTTGGGAAATATAAAATAATTGTAGATAGAGAGTAAAAAATATAATCAATACAATAATTTAATTATTATGTGAAATACCTATGTCATATATGGATATGGGAACCTTATATACTTGTATCAGATTGTGATATAATTGTAAATAATCTAATTTATCCACTAACTTCTAAGGATAAGGAATCATTAACCAAACACGGTAATATAACCAATCCACAACACAACACCCAACCATCCTCTAATTAGTACATGCCCTGGCCTAGTAGTTTGGAGATTCCCCTCAATTAAATCTCATCCATTATCCATGTAATATTTTTTTTACAATGAAGTAATCCAATATAATACTTATTCATGTCTTCTATTTTTAGATTCTTGGTTTTCCAATGTGCCATACCAATTTCAAAAACACTACATTCCACGTAATTTTTTTTAAATTTATCATATTCAAAATTAAACATTTATAATAATTTATTTTTATTAACTAAAGAAAAACAAATTAAAGCATCATAAGACATATAATCAACCATTAAATCCAACATTGAACACATATGTAACATAAAACCAAGGGGATTCAGATAATTTTTTCATAACATAAAAGAATACTTCCTCAATGGGATAACCATTCCTTAATATCACAATTTTGATAACAAAAATATATAAAAAATTTGTTTAAATAAATATCCAAACATAAAAAATAAAAAATAAAAAATTCTATATTTTAATATTTTAATATACGAAATTTCAAACACACAATAAAAATTGTAAAAAAATACAATGTAAATCCAATGAATTCCTAAATACAATTCAATTAAAAAAGAATGAGAAAAGAATATTTGTAGTTTTATTTCCAAAATGTCATGATGATCAAGAAAATAG
Organism: Viscum album; assembly: GCA_963277665.1. Classification (NCBI taxonomy): domain Eukaryota; kingdom Viridiplantae; phylum Streptophyta; class Magnoliopsida; order Santalales; family Viscaceae; genus Viscum; species Viscum album. Next base: position 556,796,609 of record OY728147.1, on the reverse strand, counting down.
TCTTTAAATATATTTATTTGAAATGATATGAAGTTGATAGTATAAAAAATATTTTATGTAACTCATTTATAAAAAAATTTAATATATCACAAAATTTTTAAACTAAAAATTACTAGTTTAATATAAAATTTTAATTTATATACACGATATGTAAAATTGTGATATATATTATTCGTGTTTATCAACAAAAATTCAAATCCAAAAAACCATCTAGTGAATGTTTTTTATCATATTTCAATGATCATGAAAGATAATTTACATTTATAAATATATAGTATACTAAATTACGAGTAATAAATATAGAATCAAAATTCATTTATAACATTCTAGTAGGATAACTAAACCGATTAATATTTGACTGTCACATTTCCATGTGTTTTTAATGACATTCCTATAGTTGAGAAAATATTAAATTGATTTTGATTGATACACCCTTGAAATCCTTATAAACAAATTAAGAAAAATCTTTTTCTAGTAATGATATATAAATTCAACATATACATTATGTGTAATCTCCACTCCCCCAATGGTACCGATTTTGGTCTGGGAATGCGATATGGGAGGCAATGGATCCCATAACCAATCTCTAATAGGAAACATATTGGTGATAACACTGAGGGTAAACCATACACACAAATTGGAGGAACCACCCTATGAGATTTGATAAATGATTGAGATAACATAAAATAACTGAATAACTCATTCTCAATACAAGTGTAACTAAAGATCCAAATTTCATTCATGTAGTGTCATAAAAAACTAATAGATTATAAATGGAGAAACAACTACTAAAAAGTAATGACTCTATAGTGACATTGAATCCCAATCATATCATGAACTACTCCTCAAGGTTTTAATGTCCGTACCGATCTACAACTATCTACTGAAACCCTCAAAAAACATTTTATATATAAATTGTTTTAGAATAACATACATTCTCTATATGATTCCCCATACAACCTCTTGTTAAATGTGTTATTGAAGCTTACTAAATCCGTGTTAGTAAAAAATGCATCAAACTCATAACCTAAATAGGATTGAAATTATTTTCCCTTTATAATTATGGATTACTCATTGTGTATCACATATAGGTGAAAATTTAATATCCAACAAAATATCAATGGAAGGTACATTGTAATAACATCCCTAGTAGTTTTCCATTATTACCAAATAACACACATCTTGATCCATCTCTCTCAAAAATCAATCCAACTGAAGACACATAGGTTAAATTAGTAATTAAAACTCTTCGGGTATCATATGATCACCTCATCAAATAATATGAACCTCTCGCATCACATATCATCATTATAACATCAACATATATTGATCGTAATGGAGTTATTTCTCGTAGCTGCAATAAGTTTCACATTGTGTAATACCACATTCCATCCAAACAATTACACAACATATATTAATATTAATAACTATAGTACTATATCCATTGATATATATACCTGAAATAACCAATATACATTACATAACTCTATAAACATGTTTGGGGAAAATTAAAACCTTTGCATACCAACAAAAACACTCACACGAATATAGAGTAAAATTGGAGGTGGTAGTCATCCATACATTCCTAAAAAAAATTGATATTGAGCAAATAACCATCCTATAGTCAAATAAGTGTCAATAAATATGGGTGGGGTGACATATGAAATAAAAACATAGGCACAAAATAAATATATATCTTAATTAAACTCTGGGGGACTACATATCCTTAGACTCATCTCCCACTAACCACACATATGACTCCTACATCACATTCCCAAGAATTTGTTATCAAATAATCATATAATTATCAATAATAATTTAATTAATTTATTAATTAAACTATTATTACTTATTTCCATATCATATTCATTATTTACATTTTAATCATCTTATATTTTATCTAAGAATACTATTAATTATTTAATTGTAATAAAATGTATTCTATCATTATTAGGAAGCATCACAAACCAACCCTGTTATTTAGTTTATAAATTTATAATTTCATAAATCATTCTATATTACATGGAACAATATATGAATCCAGATTATTGATTATATCACTATGTATAATGTAAAAATTCATACCCTATTTGGAATCTTATTATATAAATAAAATTAATCCCAAGTGTCATTAAAATTATATATTCATTATCATTCAAGAATCCCCTATTTCAGCAAAATATTGGGAAATAATATATATTCTATAATGTTCCATTCATAGTGCCATAGAAAACACCATTTTGAATGATATAAAATATTTATCCCCTTCAAATATCAAATTTCTAACTATCACTCCATGTGGACATCACATACAGTACAATTAAAACCCACTATCAATATCATATTGATAACCCCATCCCTCCATCACAAACTCTGGATTCCCCATCCATTATTCAATCCAAACATGGTTATCATTAAAGCAAATCATGGTTATAATCCTATAAAGAATAATTTCATATTAATTGTATTATTCCATAGATAATTTCAAATGTAACTATATCCAAAACAATCAGGGATTTAATTACATTATTGAACAATTTAAGGATAACTCATCATGAAAAGAATGATATAAGACACCATTAAATTTAAATTATATACATTAATTAAAAAAATAAAATTGAATAAATATCATTATATAATCCATTCCAATTTCCCAGGATAAATATTATTCATTTCATTTAGTGTAATCCCATACTGCCCTAAGTGGACGTTTAGAAGAGGCGCGTCGAAGAAGAGGTAATATCCTTTACCGATTCATTCAAATTTATTTCTTATTATACCTATTATTCTTTATTTTTTTCATTATAAACTAATAAAAATAGTATAAATCATATACTGATATGTTATTATATATATATAACAATCCTATTTCACCATCTATCTATCCTACAGAAAAACGAAATCACCACACATGCGTGCGTACAGAATATTATCCCCATGCTTTGGTGTAATATATTTTCTAACACCACCATAAATGGATGGGTATAATGGTGTAATGAATAACTATATATTATTGTTATAACATGATTATAATTCTGAGATATTCTGTCATCCACTCCAATACCATTCAATAATTCTGGGATCGATTTTGTCGCTCGTGTGTACGTACGACTTACTGTCTCCACAGTGCGATGTGATTCGTTCTACATGATCTTAAATATATAATGGTTATATAAACAATTTTAATGAATAAATATGATATATATTATAATTATATCATTTTTTAAATGATGTATCTATAACCTAAAAATAGGAATAAAAATTTATTCGACAAAACATGCATAAGAACATAAAACAATAAACACCTAAATAACAATTAGAAATGAAATATTACTAATAAGGAGATAAAAATATGAATGTATATGATATAATAACATTTTAAATTTTTCTAGAATATTTCAATGACATTATTTAAATCATTTTATAGGAGGTTCAGATACATACATAGCATATTGGACCTAATGTAAGGGAAAATCTCACAATCTCATTTTTATCCGAGATTGTTTATACTTCATAATTTAATGTGGAATATTTATCATCCACATCAATTTCTCCAAAATATGTAAAATAAATTATATAATCCTCATATTTTTGAAGTCCAATTTTACCTATTGGTGAATTTTTAGTAAATTTTATGAAAGGATTATTTTGTCGTTTTTTGTACGGGATACGTTTTTACTTTTCCAGCCAAAGTAAGAGATAATGTTTTCTTTAACTTATATGGAATTGAATGATGATTTTTATTTTATTGAACATTATTTCCAGGAAGATTCCTTTACATGTTTTCATGTTAATTTTCAATTAAGTTCTTTTTGTTTATAATTGTATGACATGTTGAGAAAGGAAAAAAAAATTGACGTTGAAAGGATATTTTCCTGAAGAATGGAGTACATGTGTTTTATCAAAATTATTTTCCATCTATGATTATATAGGGTTTTGTTTCTATCCATATTATTACATTGATTAGATTATTTTATGATTTAATTATTTTTATGAAGTCCTTTTATCTTACATGGATTATGTTATGATGGCAGGATGTTTAAGAATCCTATTTTTATTACATGGGATATGCTTAGATGTATGATATATGATTATTTGGAACACATAACAATGGTTTCATTATGATACAGGTGGGACCTATATATCCCTCCAATTAATTGGGTAAAGAATTATATCTCATGAGTTAAACATGGATGGAATGGAAAGTTAATCTCATTCGGTGATACATGATAGGAACGAGGAGTGAACTCAGTTCAGTAATGGACTCTGTCCACAATGATGGTCTTGACAATGAGTCATGAATAATATGAAATGATTTTCAAGGATTATGTATGTATTCCAAAAAGTTTGATGTCTTATTTTATGAATAATAGGATTACATTTCACTACTATGAATTATCCCATGTCCTGATATTATGATCTATTTTACAAGATAAAATTTTCAAAATGTTATGTTCTTATGAATATGATATGATTAATATTTACTTTGTTTTCCCTTATTGAGAATTTGAGCTCACCCTTTGTATGTTTTCTTTTCCCCAGTTCAAGAAGAAGCGTATTGTGTAGGATATGAAAAAAAGGACTCTAGATATGTTGAAATAAATGGGAGACAATGTAGATGATTTATGAATCCGTTTTTTATGTTTCCTAGTTTCCAAAGAGACTATACCTAAACCATCCTATCATGATTTTGTTATATGTTGTAATAAGTAAGCTTCAGTTCTGATGTAATAACAATGTATGTATTGTATGTGTTGTAATAGCATGAGACACCAGTGAAAGTTAGTTTTTGGAATAAAAATATAATTAAGTGGCAATTATTTAATTGTATAAGACATAACATCTAAACAGTATCTTAGATTGAAAATCCACGATTATTGTTGTGTTTTTAGAGGAATGTCCTCTTTATAAGAGACTAACCTCGACCGAAGTGGGTTGAGGGTGAACCCTATTAGTTTATTAAACATTTTTAAGATATTATCAGTAAATGTGTGAGTGGTGTTTTCTAAAATTTGAACTATTTCTAATATTAAAAATCCTAGGTCACCATTGAATCTGCAGCACAAGGATTCACTTATGGGAGACTTTACATTGAACATAGTAGTTCTGTAGAAAAAGTTATGTTTTGGGTATTCTTAAATGAAATTAAATAAAATATTCTTTTTATTTTATTTTCATTCTTATCCTCTAAGAGACAAGATGAGTGTGGGGCCAGAGATGAGTCATGTTATTAAATGTCTTGACCATTTAATCTATGTAATAATAGTGTTTTATAATTAGGATGGTTCTTAATTAATGAGTCCCCATTAATTCCCTACGTCGTTTCATTCCCTCCCCATCTACAATTTATTTGGAGCTTGTGGAGGGGTGTCGGCACATCATCTCCAAGCAACAATTTGTCGAAGGAGTGTTGTGATGCCGAACCGAAAGAGGAAAAAGTTGTTCCCAGTGGTAGGTTCCAGTTGACACCGAACCATGAACCAAAATACGACGTACGAGAAGCATCGTTGGGAACTTGTTGCATGAACAAAACACATTATCCACCTTCATGGGAAGATTCTCTCTAATGGGTTTTAAGATTTTGTGGGTTTATTCATTTACATATTTTAAATATTTTCCAGTTCCTCATTCTTGAATAATACAAAGAACATAGACCAACTGACTAACCGGTTGATCGGAAATTCATTTTATTTTTTCGAAGGTTGTTGAGGGGTATCTTGGTAAGGGGTACATTCTAATTTTAAAATCATGTGAATTCTATTGAACCCTTTATCCTCCCACTTGATACAAGATAACAAAGAGGGTGAGGGATTAATAAACATGGCCCGGACCCACCTCTACATTGTTACACCCTTGTGTTCACCATGGAATACTACCAGTGCGTCGACATAGACCAGCTATAAAGAAGGTGTGTTCCAATGCACTCTGCAAGAGGAATTTTTGGCACAAAGTCGTAGTATTCATTGGAACGGACATGACCAACAGAACGTGGAGGAGTCGTGGTGTACCATCACGTGCCACTGATAAAAATGGGGATGCAGCTTGTTAGAAACGATGATTGGATCATGTGTCCAACTGCAGAACAAGAGGAGGCGCGACTACTGCACCTATGTAGGACAAGAAGTCATGGCTGAAGCCACGGTGGAGGCCGAACCTGATCCTCCTTCAGGTTCTGCTATGACAGGGAATCACCCACACTATGTCGCCCTTTGAAAAACTAAGGGCCTCTGGGACGTTCAAGATTTCGGGAGATCGGGGGGCCACACCCCCCATGCTGGCTAGGGTGGACCCCATAGTGGGCTGCACTCCACCTTGGACCAGACTCCCCCCTCCCCCTCGGGTCGGGCTGCGTTCCACCTCGGACAAGATCGCACCCCCCCCTCGGGCTGGACCACGCCCCACCTCGGGCCGGACCACATTCCACCATGGTTATGGTAGCCCCTTGCAGACCACCCAAATGTGGGATACACTGCACTTCCGGGCCACCACCTGGCAGGCTAAATCAATCCTTGGCCCAGCAGGCCGATCCCACTGCAGTCCAGCCCAAACCCAGTGTGGTAGGGTTGGTCTAATCGGGTTAGACCGGCTTCGGGAAAACCGGGCCCGTAAACACATATTGTACCAAATCGTGATAACTTGACATATGATAGACTAAATATCTATGTCATTAGGATCATTAGATCATGACAGTCCTTTTGATGTACGTAACATGAGTTTGATGATAGTTGGAGTATGGCCCGGTTGGATCGAACCCGAATCCAACTAGGCCCCATGAACTAAATCACATACAATTCACAGACCAGGAATCTGATTGATGCTCCGTCTATCACATTGAACCCTTATGACAGGGAAATCCTTTGGTTAACTCCATTGTGATGATAAGTTGCGGTCGAGGTATTACTGAAATCTTGAGGGTAGATTCTATAGAACTCAAGCACAATGGCAGCATGGAATCAGTGGAAGGTAGTGAGGATGAGGATGGAGACACTTCATCTAGAGTTCAACACTATGTTATTGTGTGTAAGTAAGCGCATACCAATCCTATGTGGGTCAAATCCTATGTGGGTCAGCGCTCTCCGATCCTCTATGGATCAGCACTTACAAATCATGTGTGGGTCATATCCTGTGTGGGTTAGCCCTCGGCGATCTTGTGTGGGTCAAATCAGGTGTGGGTCATTTTAGGGGTTATTACATATCAACTATGGGCGGGTCAGAGCCTTTTGGATCTTTTGTAGGGGTTAGTTACCTATCGATATTCTGTGGTTCAGAATCCGTATGGTCAGATGCAGGGCCTCTTGATAGAATAACATGACCTAAAATTGTGACTTATATTTTATACTTACATACATCACTAAAGCCCTGGTGTGAGTTGAGACTTTTACCTTCGGCGTGATACCTGTATGGTACTTTTAATTTCGTGGTGTTATCTATGTGCTACTTCTATCTTTGTGGTGTTTCTTGTGTGTTAGTTCTATCTTCGTGGTGTTACTTGTGTGGTACATCAGTATTCGTTGTGTTACATGTGTTTACCTTCTATTTTCATTGTTTTACCTTTGTGGTACTTCTATATTTGTTCGGTTACATGTGTGGTACATAATACTTCAATGTGTTACATGTGAGGTACTTTTTTCTTCGCGGTGTTTCCTATGTGGTACTTCTATATTCTTCATGTGAACTATGTGGTAAATCTATCATCGTGGTGTCTCTTATGTGGTACTTATATCTTCTTGGTGTTACCTGAGTGGTACTTCTATCTTCATGGTGTTACCTTTGTGGAACTTCTATCTTCTTGGTTTTACCTGTGTGGTACTTTTACCTTCGCAGTGATACCTTTTTCGTATTCTTCCCTCATGTATTAGATGTTCATTTCCTAATAACATTGGTATATGTATGGGAATATACCTAAGTACAGTTTTTCAGTGTTCCTTGATTTGTGGTCATGGTCTTTCTTTATGGTTTTTCATTGGTGGTACTCATGGATACCTTCAGGTGTCTCGGGGTCTCTACTGAATATGTTATACTCACCCCTATATGGGCTACGCCTACACATTGTTGTGTCTTGTGAAGATGACCGACAGCGGTGATCGAGGAAGAGGGAGCCAGTACAGGGCGGTGATCAGAGGTGGACTATTTGGAGTGACGTGACGCAGGGACTATTGATCATGAGTTATACATACTGTTTAAGTAGGATCCTCGATGGAAAATCCAGGAAATTTTTTCCCCTTTTCAGTTGAATCGTACTATTTATTCATAAATATACATTTACTATTGGGATTGTATTCTGACCCCTTTTTCTAATTTCAACAATATTTTACTACAATAGTTTACTTCACAATAGCTTCTTGTTGTGTTCTCAGACCATGTGTTTATACAGGTTAAAGGAAATGCCTTACCATTTTTGGGAATAATCCTTTCTGTGATAGTCTCCATCCACTGGCCTAGGAAAGGTGGTCTTGGGTAGTCACACCACGGGCCCCGAGGGACGGGTCCTGACAATGTGGTATCATAGGAGATCAGTTATACTAATGAACTAGGACTCTGATGTGTTTTTTTCGGAAATAGTGTAAAGTTTTATGATTGTGGATTTTAGTTCTACAGTGTAGTGTTGGTGTGAAAACCAACATATCTATCCAGCAAGACCTAAAATTTTGATTTACAACTCAGCACACGGAAACACTGATTAAGTGTGTTTTGAAAAGTTTTTTTTTGATCTCTTTAGTTTCCACAACAAGTTTAACTTAATGACTAAGGCACACCTGTTCCTTATTTGGATGTTGCCAGGTAGAGAGCCTGCAAATATCTGTGAACGAGTACGTGATTACGGACCACCGTGCGATGAGGCCACATTGTAGGTTCCTCATACAACATTAGCCCCTTCGGGATATATACTAGCAGCACCACTACCCATTGGGAAGATGTTACCGCCAACTCCACCATATGATGATGCAGACTGACCCTACACATTGCACGAGTTCCAGTGGAAGAGGCATCTGAGGTTTCAAGGCAAGACAGATTCCCAGAATTTTTAGTACAATCTTGAGGCTGTGGCTAGAGTTTTCTACCTAGTTGATACACTAGTATAGTAGATGGTAATCAAAGATGTTAGTCTTTTTCAATGAGTGACCATGAGGATGGTCTGTATAGTGACGAGGCATCAGTACATGGACCATTTCCTAAGATAGTACCTTCAGGTATTGTGTCATCTATATCACTTCCCATTGGTCAACAGTTACAACCAGTGGTTCCACTATAGAACACATGTAGGCTATTTTCCTTACACATGTTTCAGCATTAGATACCCCTCAGGATCTGAGGCCTCCCTAACTCACTGGTGTCCAAGGACTGGCTGGAGGTGGTGGTTGAGTTTCCATCTAGTCTGGGAACTATTCAATCAGATGGATGTCCCGATTGAGAGCCTTGTATGAGGCTCAACAAGTAGATAACATGATTTAGATTACCCTAATCATGTGAAGTGGTGAATTTTCTATGGAAAAGCTTGATAACATTCCTCAAAGAAGGGGACCCGTTCTATAATGAGGTAATTGATGAATGTTTCCTAGAGCTTCAATATCATCGGTAGGACGTCATGTCGATATATAAGTATTCAAAAAGGTGTACTGACCATCCCATGTACTCGATGAATACAGTACGGTTAGTGCATTAGGGCGCAGACCACCGAGTAAGGTGTGTTTAGGGTCACCCAAGCCAACACTATTCCTATATTAATTTATACTTATGTTTGGGTTATAGAGGGAACCATTTTGGTTAAATGTTCATTGGATGAGCAGATAAAACCAGTGATTGTAAACAGTGGGAAATGATGAAACTGATGCAAGTCTCAGGGACTTGGGCATGTAAAGTATTTCTAGAAGAGGAATTGAATGGGGAAAATGAATATGTAGGGTAGCTGATGTGGAAGAGTAGCTTGGAAAGCACCATGAGGAGGTATACAATTCGGTATGTTACAACCATCACCCCAATGTGGTCCCCACCGGGCTAATGGAGTTGGAGGATATGTGAAGCGACTAGTTGCATGCATACAAGGAGTGTGACCCATGGTCTCCAAGAATAATTCTATTTATGGTCTGTTTCTACTACCAGATTGTGTATTAATAGACATATAAACTAATCATTCCTTCTTTCCACAAATACTGATCAATACAATGTGATTCCGGTTAAAACACTGACTTAACCCGTAAGTCTGGAGATACATTTGGTAGGTGACCCGAAAATAACACTTTTGAAGAGGATTTGATCTTACCCTTGAGGTGAGGTTTTATGTTTGAACCTCTTGGTGGTATTGTCGGGGCCTTACGATAATAGATTGTGTATTGACTATACTTCCATAGTTCTTATTTAGATTGAAATTATTAGGAAAAAAGTTTGTGGTTTGTCTACAACATTTGAATGGTGTTTTCCTTGGTTGGTGAAAAAGGAATCCCAGGAACCACAAGATATCTTGATGCATAAGAGGTTATTGTCGATAAATATTCAGTCGGCCAGCCTTACCCTTATAGTAGTGGGATTTTTTGGTATTCAATTTTCAACCTGAGTGGAATGATGTGGGGACATATTTTAAAAATATGTTTCCAGGAATACCCCCCCAGGGAGTGGGTCTTCTACTTTGGATGGGTATTATAGGAGTTTTGAACCAGACTTCTCCAGGGTAGTAGCACCATTGTCATCTTTGACAAAGATGGGGGTCCATTTTTGTGGATGAAAAATTATCAAAAAAGATTTTATATAAGTTTAGACAACGACAATGGCTACAATTCATCCAGAAATATGACTTGGAGATAATATATACTCCTAGGAAGGGGAACATTGTATCAGACACACTAAGCTTGAGCTCTGGTCTACAATAGCTGAGTGAGCCGTCAGAGCAGCTAGTCACACTGCAGATATCCTTTCAGGATAATGATGGAGCATCTAACCTCCAGTCTATGACTATAACTCCCCTAATTATTAATAAAATCCATGGGGACATAGCTCATGTCATAGACTACGAGACATGACGTGCTCCGATATCCTCTGGGTAGTTTCCAGATATATTTTTTGAAGGAGGGGAGCATGTCATCCTTTTTAGAGGACCTACCATAGTACCACTAACACTTCAGGAGGAGGCTGAAGGAGTTCCACATGTCCCCTATGGAAGTATATCATTGTTAAGCGATGATATAAAAGGGCCTATGACATAAGAACTGGTGGCACAAGATGAAGAAGGCTATAGAGATTTTTGTTTCACGATTCCTCAGTTGTGAGCAAGTGAAGGCTTCACAGATCTAGTAGATTTCTATTGCCAATAGGAGGAGTAATAGCATTTATTCCAATGGGTCTAACCTCGATGAAGTTTTCAGAGGTTTGGATGGGGTGACAAACTATCTTTGAGGATAATCTGACCTTTATAGATTCTCAGTAGAGTGGCCAATATTATGTATTGTCTATCTCTTCACCCATTCTTGCAATAGGTGCGTAATGATTTCCATGTGTAGTTTCTGAGATGATGTATGCATGATCCATCGCTCGTTATCGACTATGGAGACATGAACTTTGAGGATGGGGGGAATTTAATGGAGTTCTGGGTGGAGATATAGGATCAAAGAGAGTGAGACCTTCATGGAAGGTCGATCCCTCTGGTGCGGGGTCGATGACAGCACTAGGACCTCTAATAGTGCACATGTGAGTGGGAGGATCAGATTCCGGCACAGTACCCTCATTTTATTTCTTCTCCTTTCTTTGGATCTCAAGCACATAAATCCCTAAAGTGGTGAGAATTTAATGTCACGAAATTTCCAAATAATTTTGTTATTATATGGAATTTTTTCGAGACCGCAAAATATGAAGATGTGTGATTCTTATGCATGAAGTGCCCATAATGATCTGTTGATGTTTTGTTAAGCTTTAATTATATCACAATTGTAGTTTTCGGGAAAAAGTAGAATAACCCTAAGATGGTAGCCCAGATCAGTATTATGAGGGAACCATTGCATTCAGGATGAAAGGTTTTTCCTAGGCGTGACATAATTTTGGCCGGCGCATGCGTCCTGTGAGAAATCATGAAAATGGAAAAACTGTAATTAAAATAATCAAATAATGTAACATTATTTTTAAAATGAATATAACTCACTAATAGTGACTCAGAATAACAATATGAGACCACCACTGAGCTTGTGACAGTATGCTCTCTTTTGGAAGATACATATATTTGTCAGTGTGGCCCACCAGTGAATGTTATTTTTTGGACATAAATAAAATAATTAATTGCTAATTATTAAATTCTATAATCCATAACATCTAAATTGTAACTCAGATTAAAAATCTAAGAGTACCGATGAGTTCGTAGGGGAGTCTTCTTCTTAGGGAGAGCATATCCTCGACTGGTGTTGGTCGAGGGTGAACACATAAAATTTATTGAAAAATTTTATGGTACTTTTAGTAAACGTGTGACTAGCGTAGTATAACATTTGATATGGTGCTCGAAATAAAAATCTAAATGCACAGTTGAAACAACATCTCCAGGATTCGCTTAAGGGAGACATTACATTGAATGATGTAGGCCTGGAAAAAATGTTATGTTTTGGGAATTCGTAGAAGAATGATAATAAAATAATGTTATTATTTTATTTTCATCTGTATTCTCCAGTGTACTAGTGGAGTTTGGCGTCAGCAATGAGTCAAGCCATTAAATGTCTTGACCCATCAATCTATGTAACAAAAACATTGGTGAATTATTAATGTTCCTAATTAATGAGCCCCAAATATTTTCCCGCATCATTAATTATCATCCCCATCCCTTATTTACATGTAACATAGTGAGGGGTTTCAGCATATATTATCCAAGATACAAAGTGTTTAAGGAGTTTCTTGATGCCGAAACCATAGAGGACGAAGCCATTCCCAGCGGGACGAGTCAGGTTACACCTAAACACCAACCAAAGTAAGACAAATGAGGGGAATTTTTGGGAACAAGTTGCAGTAATGAAACACATGATCCAACATCATGCACAGACACTCTCCAATGGGTTATGAGGCAGGGTTTTATTCATTTATGAATAATAAATGTTTTCCTCCCCCCCATTCATGTATAATATGAAGAATGAAGACCAACTGAATAACAAGTTGATCCCGATTAATTAATTTTTTAGGAGGTTGTTGCAGGGTATCATTGTAAGGGTTTAATTATTGTTTTAAATTCATATGAATTTTTTTGATCTTGTTATCCCCCCTCTTTTTATGATCTATCATAAAGATAACCGACCTAATGAACCTGGAAAGGACACTTTGCTTCTTTGAAACACTCTTGCATTATCCGTAGAATACCACCCGCGTGACGATATCGATTTGATACGAAGAAGGCGTGTTCCGACACACACTGCAAGAGGAGGCCGCGGCACAATGTCGTGATGATCATTGGAAGCGCTGAGACATTCCATCCATGGAGGAGGTGTGGCCAGCACTTCGGTCGACCACAGAATGAGAGGCGGTACAACCTACACGCCACCAGCGAACAGGTGGCAGAACATCTTGTGCACCACTTATAGAACAGAATCCATTGTCGAAACTGCGGCAGAGGCTGAACCCATACCTCCGGCGGGTTCATCCATGACCGGGCAACACCAACACGGTTCAACCGCTTCACAAAACGAATTTCCTCAGGGCCATTCGGGAGATTATGAGATAGGGGTCACACCCCCTACACCTTCTAGGGAGGAAACCAATGTGAACCCTGCTCCCCCTAAGAGACGACCCCCATCCCTCATGTTTGGCCATGCCCCATCTCGGACCAGACCACAAACCAACTCGGCCTAGACCACGCCCCATCTCGGGCCAGACTATGCTCCACCGTGATCATGCTAACCCTTGTGGGATGCCCCATTTTTGGTCACCCTTCGTAGGCCGCCCCATTGTGGGATGATCCGCCCCTTGCGGGACCGGCCAATCCTAGGGCCAGTGGGCTTGATCCCTCTGTATCCCAGCCCAGACCTTGTTGAATAGGTTTTTTCCGACTAGGTCAGACTGGACTCAGGTCAACTGGGACCAGAAAGACATAAAGGACCAAATCTTGAGAAGAGAAAATCCATTAGAAAAAATGTTTAAGTCATTGGGATCCTTTCATCGAGACAGTCCTTTTTTCATACTCCCCTTATTTTTTGGAGATTTTAGGAGTACAGCCAGGTTGGGTCAATCCTAAATCAGACCGGGACCCAAAATTTATAACACTTATAACTCACTGATCGAGCCTTCTATTGACACACTATATGTCATCTAGAAGCCTTACAACATGGTGTTGCTTTGGATTATTTCTATGGTAGAGATTAGTGGTGGTCAATGTATGCCTAATATCTTGAGGAATGATTCTACAGAACTCGAGCCCACATGATTCGAGGAATCCCGTTCCAAGTAGGGAGGCAGAGGTTGGAGATAAATCACACGGAGTTCAGTGATCAACGTTCCTTGGTGGGTCATCACATAATGATCTTGTGTGGGTTAGATCCTGTATAGGTCAGCACACTGTGATCCTCTATGGGACATTCCATACGAATCCTATGTGGATCACTTCTTATGTGGGTCATCGCTTAGTGATAATGTTGGGGGTCAGATCTAGTGTGAGTCATTGTGGGGGTTAGTAACTATTGAATCTTGGTTGGTCGGATTCTGTGTGGATCATTTGCGAGGGATAGTTAGCTATTGATCCTGTGTGGGTCAGGCTCCGTACAGTTAGAAGCAGTTATTCATGAAAAAATAAGATGATCTAGATTCATGATTAATCATTAGTACTTATATACTTCACAGAAAACAAGGTGTGAGATGAGTCTTTTACCTTCAAGTTGTTACCTATGTGGTACTTTTAACTTCATGGTGTTAACTCGGTAGTACTTATATCTACATGGTTTTACCTAGGTGGTAGTTCTATCTTTCTGGTGTTACATATGTGGTACTTCATTCTTTTTTGTGTTACTTGTGTGGTACATCTATCTTCGTGGTTTTATCGGTGTGGTACTTCTATCTTCGTGGTATTTCATGTGTTGTACTTCGATCATCGAGTTGTTACATGTGTCGTACTTCTATCTTTGTGGTTATTATTATGTGGTAAATCTATCTACATGGTGTTACCTTTGTTGTACTTCTATCATTGTAGTGTTACCGATGTGGTATTTCTGTTGTAGTTGTATTACCAGAGTGGTACTTCAATCTTCGTGGTGTCACCTGTGTGGTACTTCAATCTTCTTGTTGTTACCTGTGTGGTAAACTTACCTTCATGGTGTTACATTTTTAGTATTCATACCTCATGTATGAGATGATCATATCTTCATAACATCGGTTTATGTATGGTAATATTCCTTAGTAGAGTGGTGGAATGCTCGATGTTTTGTGGTTGCAGTCCTTCTTTGTTGTTTTTCGTTTGGGGAACTCGGGGAGAACTTCGGGGGTCCTAAGGTCCTCATTGAGAATCGTTATAGTCACCCTTGCAAGGGATACACACACACCTTATTGTGTCTTGTGCAGATGATGAACAACACTGTTCGTGGCTGTGGGGGCAAGGACTGGATGGTGCTCAGAGGTGGACTATTTGGCATTACGCGACTCATGGACTACTGATCATGAGTTCTACCTACCCATCTGGTTGGATCATCGGTGGACGACCCAAGAGTTTTTTCCCCATTTTTAGTTGTATCATAAATTTTAGTTGTACTTTTACTTTTAAATTTGGGCTTGTATCATGTCCATTTTTCTACTTTCAACACTCGTTTAATATAGCTGTTTTCTTCACACTTGCTTCTTGTTTTATTCTCAGACCCTGTGTTCATACAGGTTAAATGCAATGCCATCCCATTTTAAGGAATACGCCTTTCGGTGCAATTTTCCAGCCCCTGTCCTGTGGAAGGCGGGAATGGGGTAGTCATGGCATGGGCCCCAAGGGATGGGTCATGACAAACACAGTCCACACATTATCAGAATCATTCGAAAAATAATATTTTTCCTGCTCAACATTTACATCCACATACAACTTCATTTTTTTCACAACATTTTTATAAACTATTACAACTATGGAATAAATAATTATTCCTATTAGATTTTTGTGACATATATATCCTATTTATTCAGGTTCATTATAAATAAAAATTCCATCACCACTTTTTTCTCAAAATTTCAATGGTTTCCACTTTTCTTATTTATAATGCATGGACTCCCAAAAACACATATGTGTTTCAAACTTGGAGTTATTCCGTAGAACATTTTGTATGGAGTCATATCTGAGTTTGGATTATAGAACCTTCAGTTCTGAAATACACATCAGTGCTCATGGCTTACCTCCATTAATAATGAGAAATACTATGTTCATGTAACATAGTTATCCCCATTTCCACCAGACATATATTCATTAATTCAGCAACACCATTTTGTTGAGGTGTGTATAGTGACCAAAACTCATGATGAATTATATGATTCTAAATATAACATTCAAACTCTTTATTATTATACTCATCAACATTATCAGTTCTCAACATTGTCAATGAATACTCACATTCTTTCTCCGCTTTCCCCCGTGAAACTCTTTAACATTTTCAAAGAAGCTGACTTCTGTCTCATGTACATAAGACAATTAATGCGAGTAAATAAATCAATTAATGTAATGATGTAATTTTTTAAAATTTTGGCCTATTGGTATAAAAATATCATAATTTTTGAGTTCTAAGGGACTTTTTTACCAAATTTCATCTCTCTTATGTATAGAGTTTCTTATTATCCCTTTTTCACAAATAGTGCAGCACCAAACTCATCTTCTTGAAAAATCGGGCATATATCAGACATTGTCTTGCATCAATAACATGAAAATATTTATCTGACGCATATTTCCAAGCCTTTTTATGACACAACTAATATTATTCCACCAAACACATGTAACAAGAATTCTTCACTTACCTATCATGGAACAAATTCTCTCTAGTATGCTGGACTCTTGTAAATAACCTTACAACTTTTTCACTTTTCCCAAAAAAATCCACCTTTTCTAAAGATAACATTATTTCCCTCATCATAGAGGTGTGAATCCATTAGAAGGTTGTGTTTCATCCCATCAACATATAGTGTTTACCTAGATTTCAACCTTTCTTTTCAAAATATGGATGATCCAACTCCATTGATCCATAGAGATTCATCATTTCCAAATGTCAAGGTTCCATCATTGAAATCACTAACATTATGTTACAACATTATGTTTCCTATAATATGAGACGAACTACCACTATCAAGGATCCATGGATGTTATCCTTTCATTTCATTCATAACAGTTTCAACAAGAGCATTATGTTATTCCTTTTCTTACACTTTTTTTGGGCTTCCTCCAATTTCCTAGCTAGTTCAATGTGTTCTAGCCAGACCACCAAGCACTATTTCTTTTCAGACCTAGAAGATCATTCATTCTTAGAAATTACAATCTCTAGATTCTGAGAATTTTTAAAAACATTTCTTTTTCATGATACACAGTCAGGTAACCCATAGAAAGATGTCCAAGTCAATCACATCTTTCACAGATAGTTTTCAGTGGTTTGAACATATTCTCAACATTCACTCAAACCAACTCATATTTCTTCTAGACTTTCTATTGAGGTTTTTTCATTTGAAAATATTGACTCCCCATCAATAATTTTCATTCAATCCATGTGGAATGATAGTAATTTAGTAGGTTGAATGAACACATATTATCCATATGTATGAATTAACACAAATACCTGAAGTAGTTATAGCATGAATATTTATGTTTGGAACTTCCATACCGACTAGAGTTGTGAACAAGTTTCTCAAAAATCGTCTTAACATAACTCTACAGAACATCAACCTACAAGTTTTGAACTGAAACATTGTTCATTAACTCTGATTTTTTTAGACTTACTGGAACCAGATTTATTAGAAATATCTCTGGTCATCGTATTTTTGGGGGCTTTGGATTTTTCAATATCATTCAATTTGACCACATACATATCCTTTCCATAATATTTTTTATCAAAACATGTGACATCATTCTATTAATCCTTTGACAAAATTTTTTTTTGATCTTGATTAGGTTTATTCAGAGCTGAACATTCACCAGCATCTGTAACAGAGTTTTCAACCTTGTGTTCAATTCCACAACTTTAGAATGTTTATGTTGGGTAAATTCCAACTCATATTCAATTGCCGTAAAATTTACTTATATATGATCATTACTATAACAACCAAAGTAATTAATAAATAATATATATTATTATCTATATCTATTTATGAATTAGATATTTTTTTAATAGGTTTACAATGTGAATAAATCCAATCTTAAGCATTGAATACTCTAATATTTTTAAAAGATTTTTTTACTACCAATTGATGGTGAACCATTTTTAAATCCAGTTTTTGACAATTTTATAATTTATATTTTTAAAATAAAACTTATTCATTATGATTGGGAAATTGAGATTTACTTTGGATTAATTTTTGGTATTTTTCTGACAATGTTCATTTTTTAATGAATAGTAAAAAATACTGCATTTTACATCAAAACTGATTTTTCATCTAATTTAATAATATGTATAGATTATCAATTAAATTGGTTTTAAAGTGTAAATAGAATATATTTTTACAATTTAATCCAATGTTGTTCATTAGGATTAATTTCACTTTGAATTTGGGTATAAACAAGTGACAAACATTTCATAGATATTGTTTCAAAAAAACCCACTATTTGTTTTGACAACGGGAATTATTTTTTAGATTAATTATTTCAATATCTGTGTTTGACATTTGGTCAAATGGATTCCATATTTGGAATCATAAGTTCCAAATTATTTAATTAAGACTCCTTTATTTTTGGACATTATGAATAGTAATGATGATAATTATCATTAATTATCGTGATTATTTTGTAATCAGGTAGTTAAGGATAATAAAATAATATCTTAATAATAAAAAAATAACCACAAAATGTGTCCTAATGCTACTGGTTCTGTCATGTCCAAACATTGGATTCCTTGTGCCAAACATAGGGACCCCATGGAATCACTTTTGGGTGAACGTGACACTTTATCATTTTATTTTTAAAGAAAAGAAAAAATCACTAAAGAATGCGTCACCCAAGTAAAAAAAATTTCGTTTTATCTACATAAATGATATCTTGGACTATAAATAGTAATTGGAAATATAAAAATATTTCCTAAATCATAGTATTTTTTTCATAATTTTCATATTTTGGATAATTTAAATTTTTTTTGAATCATGATGATGCAACGATTATCTCATTAATGAATGATTTAAATAAAATGAAAAGATAGTGTAAAATATAAAAGTTACACTTGTCAAAAACATATTGGATGAGAATATTTCGAACTCTTATCACCTTTTCCTCAAAATATATCAATTTGGGACCTTTTATATCTGAAAGTCATTTTAAAATAAAGTAACATTTCTTGGATTTCCAAGAGTGCCCCTCCTCCCTCTTATAAAAGGCCCCCACCTCTACCTCGTTACCAACACATCTCAAGCCATTGGCTCGGACATGCTCTGCACATTTTATCTCGTCAAATCCCTATCTTCATCCTAAAAGCCTTAACATAGGCATAAATCTCTTCAAGAAACCCTATTGGTTCAAACCAAGAGGAGTTACACGATTTAAAGGTAAATTCTTCTATAATGTTATTTTGTTTTATTTTTCTTCTCCAACCCCCTAAACTCTTTTTATTCATTTCTTTTGTAACAAAAAAAGTATCTAAAATATACTAGGATGTTTTTATAAGATTTCTTTGATATACACTTAAGAACACCTACAACTAATGGTTAGAAAACATATTGTTTCCGTGGATGGCGAATTTCTGCCTCACGAAATGATGATTGTTCAATATTCTTCTGACACATTCAACGGCGGCCATTAAGATGTCACTATATTTATATATGATATATAATATTATTATGTTTTCATTAAGCTTCTGTATTTTTACATTTATGGCATACCTTTATGGTTTCCATTGTGGGTAAACATGATATCTTCATTTTTGGAAATGTGGACAACCGCCTCCTCAAAGTGATTTGATTCATTAATGCCAGATGTGGGATGTATAAAGGATGGAGTTAATGATATTATATATGATATTATACTGGAATTATAATATAACTTTATATCATTATTATTCCCTTCCATAAACTACGAAATATAAATGAAAGTAGCATTCATGCGTACGTACGGCTTACCGTCTCCATGAACGGTGCATTTCATTTCATACCTCTAAATGTAAAGTAATATTATAAATGTAGGTATATAATGGATATATATGATATATATGATATCTAAAACATTAATATAATTCTGGATATAATGGATATTTTACCACATGAACAAATTTTAATTATAAAGAGTTTATTTTTGACTCAAGTAACAATGATCGACAAAACGAACATTATTAACTTAAATAATAACTTGGTGTTTATAACATGGTAATAAGTGATATAAATGAAATAATGAACTTGAAAAATGTTCTTAAGAATGTAGAAATTAACTCAAGTTTATTATTCAGGATATTAAAGAACGATCGAGTCATGTCGGAACTGAGGTAAAAGACATCGTCTCAATCTCTTTTCATTGAGGAATATTTTGTTTTATACACAACATTATTTTATACAGTGTATAAACCCCTTTTACTTTTAAGTCTATACAAAAGGAATCTTTTTTATACGAAGCGTTTTACTAAATAACAAAAGGAATGATTTTTTTGTCGTACGTATGTGGCGACAACGAATTCTCCACTGTCGTGACCATTATTTGAGTTTTGGCTTCCTCTACAAGCCATTACATTTTTTAAATGAAAAATAAATACCATGTTTTAATTTTCTTTTATTTTGGTATTGAAAATGGTTTTGATAATGTTTTGATTATATCAATGTGATTTTGATATATTGTGATTGAAATGTTGAAATGTTATGTTTCCTTTATGCATGTTTTATGTGATATGATTATGTTATGGTTCTTGGGCATTGATATGAAGACATGTGGTTCTGTGAAAAAATGAGGGCGGGTGAGCCCGTTATAGCTCTCCAATGCATTGGGTAACTCGAAGGGGTTAAACGATAAGGTTTCTCTGAAGAGTTTTAGGGAATATACTATGATGGGTATTCCATAAATAACCATGAGGGTTACTTCCTACATAAGAATGTTATGAATGAATCAAGTTACCTTTTGTCTTATTATTTCTATGATTTATTCATGATTTGATGAGGTATTTTAAATTTATTATGTTTTATAAGTAAATTATGATTTCATTGATTCTTATGTACAATGGAATAATGTTTTCATTCCGTATTTTTATATAACTTACTGAGCATTTTATTCTCATCCATTTTTTTTTTGAAATGTTTTTCACATGTCAATGGAAAGGTACATGATGTGACAATAGTATCAAGGAAGTGTCATGAAATAATCCATGTTTTATTTTAAATATGTCTCCTTTGATGTGAAAAAATAATATTGTCTTTTATGTAACCGCCTTGTTTAAATGTGGAATGTAATGCATGCTTTATGATCTAATTCTCTAAAAGGCTAAATCTAAAAAGATCCACAATGTGTATTCTTAAAATAACTCATGATTAAGTAATGTTTAAGGATGGGACCTTATATTTGGTATTATAGGTCGATTTAGATAACTTTAGGAATTAGAATTATATTAAATGATTATCAAAATATATTTTTTTATGGTCAAACTGAAATGGTATAGCATTTGAAGATTACCATGTTGCTTCATCTAAGACATTTTTGTTCAGGGAAGGCATACAGAAGGAAATGTCCTTCCGAATAAGCATCCTGATATAGTCGATATAGGAACTAAACCGTTTGTTGTAGTAATGGCTCAGTTGAATCAAGCGATAAATGGTGGCTGTATCCATGCACGAGATCAACCAGATCATCCGTAGAGGAACATGTTAGTGGTGGAAACTATCATGAGGAAACATCCCCCATAATTCATAGGATCATCTGATCTTGTGCTAGATGAATGGTGGATTAAATCACTAGAGAATATTTTCGATGACATGGGGTGTTCAGACATTCAAAAGGTTAGTCTTGCTATTTACCGTTTTGAGGGTGAAACAAATCTGTGGTTGATGGTTAAAAATATCATGGATGCTGATGAGATTGATGCTCTCGAATGGGATGAATTCAAAGGTATGTTTTTTGAGAAATATTTTCCTATGTTTGTTCGACATAGGATGTAAATACAATTCTTGAAATTTAGGCAAGAGGGAGATTCAAGGGCTAATTATGAAGAAAGGTTCACTCGATTGGCAATGTATTTTTCAAATTTTATCCGAGACCTTGATAGTAAAATCAATCATTTTTACTCAGGATTAAATCCAAAATATCTAATGGATTTAGATTCTCACGAGTTCAAGAGTTATGAAAATCTTGTTCGATGTGCTGAGAAGGTAGAAATGGAGTTTTCCAATGATCATGTTTTCTATAACAACCAATAGAAGAAGATATTGAGGTGGAAAGAGAAAGTGAAGAATTCTTCAAAAAAGTCTGATGGTAAGAAAACTATGTTTGAAGTTTGTTATAAATGTGGTAAAAAGCATGTTGGGGAATGTCTTTTGAATTCTGGAAAGTGCAATCGATGTGGTAATATGGGACATAAGGCTCGTGATTGCACTGGAAAAGATCACGGTGATGGTAAGACAAAATTTTATTTACAGTTAGTGAAATGTTCCAATTTCAATGACCTGGGTCACTATGCAAATGAGTGTCCGAAAAAGAGCTCAAGTGATGGGAATCAGTCAGACTACAAGAAAAAAACAATAGTTAAATCCTTTGCAACTACTTCTGTAGAAGTTGGGCCATCAAATGAAGTGGAATCAGGTACTTTGTTTGTTTTCTCATATTATGCATGTGTGTTGTTTGATTCAGGGTCTACACATTCCTTCATCTCTGAAAAATTTTCTAATAAAATGGGAATAACATCTCAAGAAATGACTCTTGAACTTGTGGTAAAAACACATGGTGAAACTTTTGAAGAAAAAATAATTTATACGAATCTTCATATCCTTATCCGTGGAAAGAACCTACTTGAAAACCTTATTATTTTACCTCTAGTAGAGTTTGATGTAATCCTGGGTATGGATTGGCTCTCCATTTACCATGATAAGATTGACTGTAGAGCTAAAGAAGTTTCTTTTCAGAAAGACTTTTAGTTTGTGTACAAGAATGAACCGTTACTATTGATAACATATCAAGATTATGAGAAACTTGTAACATATGGAAATTAATGATACCTTGCGCATATTATATAAAACAAAGGAACTGTTCAGATTAATGATGTGCCAGTGGTAAATGAGTATCCTGATGTTTTTCATGATGAGTTTTCTATAATAATACCAGATCAGTGTGTTGAATTTACTGTTGACTTAGTTCCTGATGCTGATCCAATTTCAAAACCCCCTCATCGAATGGATCAAATTCAACATTTAGAGTTGAAGGAGCAATTTCATGATTTATTAGGGAAATGTTTCATTCGACCTAGCACATCACAATGGGGTGCCCATGTCTTATTTGTTAAAAAGAAATACGGTTCTATGATACTTTGCACTGATTATAGAGCCTTGAATAACATCACCATTAAGAACAAATATCCATTGCCTCATATCGATGATTTGTATGATCAGCTCCAGGGAGCTCAGTATATGTCAATGATTGACCTGAGATCGGGGTACCATCAATCGAAGGTAAAAGAAGTAGATATTCTGAAGACCGTGTTTCGTACAAGATATAAACATTATGAATTTTCAGTAATCCCTTTTGGAATAACCAATGCACTTGATGTATTCATGGATCTTATGAATAGAATTTTTCATGACTTCTTGGATAATTTTGTGGTTGTTTTCATTGATGATATTTTGGTGTTCTGTAAAAGTAAAGAGGAGCATGAAATTCATTTAAGGGTAATTTTGATAACATTAAAAGAAAATAAGTTGTTTGCGAAATACAACAAGTGTGATTTTTGGTTGCAACAAATTTCTTTCCTTGGTCACATTGTTTCTAAATATGGGATAAATGTTGATCCTGCAAAAACAATGGTTGTTGAAGAATGGCCAAGACCCATAGATGTAACTGAGATTCATAGATTCCTTGGTTTGGCAGGCTATTACCGATGGTTTGTTATAAATTTTTCCCGGTTATGTAGTTCAATGACTAAGCTAACTCGGAAGTGTGTTAAGTGTTTCTGGACAAAAGAATGTGATGCTTATTTTCTAGAATTTAAAAGTTGATTGGAGAATGCCCTAGTTTTGGCACTACCTTCCAGGAATGGGGAGTTTGTTATCTACAATGATGCTTTATTGAAAGTACATGGTTGTGTCCTATTGAAGAATGATTAGGTAAATTCTTATGCATCACGTCAGTTGAAAACTCATGAGGTAAATTACCCTACACATGATTTGGAATTAGATGCTGTAGTTTTCACTTTAAAAATTTGGAGGCATCATTTGTTTACTGTAAAGTGTGAAATATATACTGGTCAATTCAGTTTAAAGAATATATTCACTCATAATGAATTGAACATGAGATATAGGAGATGGCTAGAAATAATCAAGGATCATTATTGTACAATTAATTACCATCCGGTAAAAGAATATAATGTGGCTGATGCTTTGAGTCAAAAAAGTAATGCTTCATTAACCATGTTACATTTGGAACGTGATCCTTTGATTAAGGATTTGATGAACATTGGCATAGAATTTTTTGGTGCATGATGTCCTTATGTTTTGTTTCAGGAATCAGGAAATCTTCTCTATCACACATAATTAAGCATGAACAGAAGAAAGATAGTGAGTTGCAGAAAAAGATAGAGCTAGTTCCGAAGGGTAAGTTTCCTAAATTCAACATTGATAATGATTGTGTTTTGAGATTTTGGAAGAGATTGTGTGTGACTTGTGATTCACAATTGAAGATAGATTTGTCATGTGAAGCTTATAGTTCTTCATTTTCTGGTCATCCAGGTAGTACTAAGATGAATAGATATATTTGAGAGTATTACTGGTGGGACGGAATGAAAAGAAATATTGTTTATTTTACTGTGAAGTGTTTGAATTATCAACATGTTAAAGTAGAGAAGTATTTATTGAAACGGATGCTTCAGCCTTTACCAGTACCAGAGTGGAAATGGGGGAATATATCAATGGACTTCTTGGTGGGATTTCCGTAGAAACCTCGAGGTAATAATGAAATCTGGGTTATTGTTGATCGCTTGACTAAATCTGCTCATTTCCATGCTATACGAGACATTATTTACCAAGATCAGATTTATCGTTTGTATCTTAAAGTGATAGTCTGGTTACGTGGAGTTCCTCTCTCCATTGTATCTGATCGTGATCCCAGGTTTATTTCTAAATTTTGGAAAGGCCTTCAGAAGTCATTGGGTACTGAATTAAATTTTATTACCACTTTTCATCCTCAATCAGATGGGCATTCAGAACGAACAATTCAGACTTTGGGGGATATGATATGTTCTTGTTCGATAGATTATCATGGATGTTGGGACCAACATATTTTTTGGTTAAATTTTCTTACAATAACAGTTTTCATTCCAGTATACAGATGGCACCATTTCAGGAATTATATGGGAAGCGATGTCGAACTCCATATTTCTAGGATGAAGTGGGTGAAAGGAAGTTGATGGGACAAGAATTGGTAGAAGAGTTGGCAGAAAAAGTTCAGCTGATACATAAACGCATGAGAACATCTCAGAGCAGGCAGATATGTTATGCGGACAACAGGAGTAAGGATCTCTCTTTTGAGGTATGTGATCATGTTTTTCTCAAAGAATCTCCATGGAAATGTGTAATGGGATTTGGTAAGAAAGTAAATATGAGTCCAATGGTCATTAGACGATATGAAATTCCGGAAAGAGTTGGATCAGTTACTTATAGAGTGTCTTTACCTCTAAGTTTATCTTAGCTACACAATGTTTTTCATGTTTCAATGTTAAGGAAGTACATGCCAGATCCATCTCCTGTTTTGAGTCCAGAGGTAGTTCAGTAAGATTATAATCTCTATTGTGAGGAACAAACGGTCCAGATTCTTGACCACATACAGAAAGTATTGCCGAATATGGTGATTCGTCAAGTAAAGGTTTTGTGGAAAAACCAAATGAGTGAAGAGGCAACATGGGAATCTGAAAAAGCAATGAGGGATAAATACCCCCACTTATTCGATAACTAAATAAATTGTGGGGATGGACTTTTATAAAGGGGGAAGGATGTAAAATCCCAAGTAGGTAATAAATAATAGATATTCATATCTATTTCTATTTAAGAATTAGATAGTGTTTTAAGAGGTTTAAAATGAGAATAAATCCAATCTTAAACATGGAATACTCTAATATTTTTAAATGACAGTTTTTCTACCTTTTGATGGAGAACCATTTTTAAATACATTTTCTGAAAATTTTATAAGCTCTATTTGTCAAAATAACCTTATTAATTATGATTGGGACATTCAAATTTACTTTGGATAAATTTTTGTTATTTTTCTGACAATGTTCATTTTTTTAATGAATATTGAAAAATACTGCATTTTACATCAAAACTGCTTTTTCATCTAACTTAATTTTATGGTTAGATTATATTTTTAATTGATTTTAAAGTGTAATTATAAACCATTAAATCAAATTTTTTTCATTATAATTAATTACACTTTTATTTTTTCATAAACAAGTCCAATCTTTTCGTATATATTGTTTCAAAAAAAAACCTGCTATTTGTTTTGACAACGAGAATTATTTTTTAGATTAGTTATTGAAATTTATGTGTTTGGAATTTGTAATAATGGATTCCATATTTTTAATCAGAAGTTCCATATTATTTAATTAATAATCTTTTGTTTTTGGACATTATGAATAGTAACGACGGTAATTATCTTTAATTATTGTGATTATTTAGTAATTTGGTAGTTAATGATAATAAAATAATATCATAATAATAATAAATGACCACAACATCTGTCCTAATGCTATGGGTTGTGTCATGTAGGACCATGTGATTCCTTTTGAGAAACTTAGGGACCCCATTGAATCACTTTTGGTTTAAAGTGGCACTTTATCATTTTATTTTGAAAGAAAAGAGAATATCACGAAAGAATGTATCACCCGAGTAATTTTTTTTTATTTTTGTCTACATAATTGATCTCTTGGACTATAAGTAGTCATTAGAAATCTAAATAGAATTCCTACATCATATTATATTTTTTATAATTTTTAGACATTATATAATTTAAATCTTTTATTACATCATGATGATGTAGCGATTATCTCATTAATGAACGATTTAAATAAAATTAAAAGATAATGTAAAATAAAAGACATAAACTATTAAAAAACATATTGGATTAGTATATTTAGAACCCTTATCACCATATCCTATAAATATATCAATGTGGGACCTTTTAAATCCAAAACTCATTTTAAAATAAAGTAACATTTCGTGGAATTCCAAGAGTGCCCCTCCTCCCTCTTATAAAAGTCCCCCAACTCTACCTCTTTACCCACACCTCTCAAGCATTGGATCGGAGAATATCTTCTCATTTTATCTCTCCACATCCCTCTATTCATCCTAGAATCTTTATATTAGGCATAAAGCTCTTCAATAAACCCTTTTGGTTCAATCCAAGAGGAGTTACCCGATTTAAAGGTAAAATCCTCTCTAATGTTATTTTGTTTTATTTTGCTTCTCCAACCCCATAAACCCTTTTTATTTATTAATTTTGTAAAAAACCATTATATTAAATATACTAGGATGTTTTTATAAGAATTATTATAGCTACAATAACACACACCTACATCTAATGGTTAATGAGCATATTGTTTTCGTGGATTGTGAATTTCTACCTCAAAAAACGATGATTGTTCAATATTCTTCTAACACCATCAAAGGTGGCCATTAATATGTCACTATATTTATATATGATATATAATATGTTTATTATATCATTATTATTCTTTATTTTTACATTTATGACATACCTTTATGGTTTCCATTATGGGCAAACACAATATCTTTATTTTAGGAAGTGCGGACTACCGCCCCCACAAAGTGATTTGATTCATTATTGCCATATGTGGGAAGTATAATGGATGGAATTAATGATATTATATATTATATTTAACTTGATTTATAATATACCTTTATATCATTATGATTCCATTCCATAAAATACGAAATAGACATGACAGTAGTGTTCATGCGTACATACGGCTTACCGTCTCCATGAACATTGCATTTCATTTATTACCTCTAAATGTTATGTAATATTATAAATGCATGTATATAATGTATATATATGATATTTATGATATCTACATAATGAATATAATTCTGGATAAATGTTATATTTTACCACATAAAAAACTTGAAATTATAAAGAGTTTATTTTTGACTCAAGTACCAATGATCGACAAAACGACCATTATTAACTTAAATAATTACATGGTGTTCATAACATGGTGATAAGTGATATAAAAGAAATAATGAACCTGAAAAAGGTTCTTATGCTATTAGAATTTATCTCAAGTATATTATTTAGTAAATTAAAGAACGATCTTGTAGAGACCCTAAGCTTAACGTACATGGGCATTACATTACTTTTGCGGAATACTTATTACATAACCAAAAACACACTCACATGGACCATAATAGTTTAGTGTCTTTGGAAGCTCGGAATATAATCTTCTAATCGTGGTGAATGATCTTCAACATCTCCCACAAAGATATTCCTTTTTTACCTAAAACCTTTCTTTATATCCTAGGGAAAAGAAAACATAAAAGGGTGAGCTCAAATGCTCAGTAAGGGTAAAAAAAAGAAATATAAATCACATCATATTCATAAGAACATAACAATTTGGAAATCTTAACCTGTAAAAGAGATCATAATATCATAACACGGGATAAATCATAGTAGTGAAATGTAATCCCAATAATCATAACATAAAACATGAAACTTTGTCGCATACACACATAACCATAGATAATCATTTCTTATTAGTCAAGTTTCATTTCCAAAATTATCTTAGTGGACAAAGTCCATTTTCAAATCGAGTTCATTCCTCATTTCAGTCCTGTTTCACTGAACCGGATTAGCCTGTCGTTCCAGCCATGTCTATCTCAGGAGATATAAAATATTTACCCAATGCATTGGATGGAGATATAGGTACCACCCATCTCATAATCATACCATTATTATGTGTGCCACAGAATCATAAACCATACATCATAGCACAACCCATGTAATAAAAATGGGAATCTTAAACATCGTGACATCATAAAACAATTCATATAAGATAAAGGAATTGATAAAAATAATTCCATCACAACATAATCAAATCAATGTAATAATAGGGATAGAAACAGAACCCTTTATTATCTTAGATGGAAAATAATTTTGATAAAACACTTGAACTCCATTCTTGAGAAAAATATCCTTTCTACTTAAAAAACACTTTTCCTTTCGTAACATGTAATACAATTTTAAAATAAAAGAAGTTTATTAATAATAAACATGAAAACTTTTAAAGGAACCTTTTTGGAAATAATGTTTAAAAAATCCATTCATGCCTTATTAGTTAAACAAACATTCTTCTCGTACTTTTGGCGGAAAAGTCAAAAAGTACCTCATATGAAAAACGACAAAAGATTCCTTTCATATCTATTACTAAAAACTAATCGAAGGGTAAAATTGGATTTAAAAAATTGTAGGTGGATGTAAATAATATTACATATTGAGGAAACATAGTTGTGGATGATAAAATACACCCCAGTAAATTTCAAAGTATAAACAATCTCGGTTAAAAATGAGATTGTGATATTTCCCTTACCTTAGGTCTGATTTGCTTCGTAAGTGTCCAAACCTCATGTATAATGATTTAAATAATGTAATTGACTTATTACAGAATAATACTCATTGTTATGATATCATATATGGTTCACTTATGACTTTATATTACCCACTCTTTTGTAAATTCCATGTTAAAGAGCGTTTTGGGTAAAATATTTTCATTTGTCGTCCGTGTTTTGACTTGTAATTATTCATATGAATACTTAATTCAAGAATATAAAACATTATTTATATATAATATATATTCAGAATATAAATATATATAATATATCAGTAAATGGAATGAAATACACCGTTCAAGGAGACGGTAGGTCGTACGTACGCATGAACGTTGTTTTCGATTCCTTATTGAGTTGAATGTAATTAAGTAGATGACATACATATATATACAAATAAATCCAGAATCATTATTATGTCATATATTTCATTATTACTTATTATATATAATTTATAATCATTCATTAATGGTTAACATGGAGAATGAATCTCATCGCGTCGTGGAGACGGTAGTCCGTACATACGCACGAACGATGATATCATTCTCATGATCGTGGAATTTTATTGGAGTGTATGTGTACTATTTCAGAATAAATATCACTTTAAAATAATCATATATAGTTATTATGTAAGCCATTATACCCATCAATGTAAGGTGGTGGTGGAAAATAGATTACACCACGACGTGGAGAAGGTATTCCGTACGTACGCACGCGCGGTGATTTCGTTTTCCATAGGACGGATAGATGGTGAAATAGGTTTGTTTCATACTTATAATAACATATAATTATATGAGTGATACTGATGTTATTACTTCATAATGAAACAACCTAATAAGAAGAAGTGGAAGAAGAAATAAAGTTGAAAGAATCGGTAACATACATTACCTCTTATTTGAAGCGCCTCTTTGAGTCCTCCTCTTAAGGCACTAAAATTGGTTTTTTAAGAAGAGCAGGACCACTATAATGTATCTAGGGAATTGGAGAAGAGAATTAGGAAGGGTTTGGCTGAGCTTGAAGGCTAAAAGTTGTTTGAGGAAGATAGGGAGGAGGTGCCCTTTTATAAGGGAGGAGAGGGGCACCTTTGAAATAACTGAAAATATTATTTTATTATAAAGTCATATTCGGTTTTTAATAGCTCCAAATATAGTTATTTCAAAGCTAAGGTGGGTATGGGTCGAAATAATCTCATCCAATTGAATTTGTACAAGTTTAGTTTACTATTTTAACCTTATCATTTAGTTTTAACTTTAAGTTACATAATTTTACTTTTACCGTGTCTTTTTGTGTTCTTACAATATGAGGTTAATAAACATACTATAACAAGCTAAACGAACCCAAAGTTGTTTACTATTAATATATATAACCTTATCTTAGTCATTTAGACGATCCTTAGATTTTTAGGAATAAAATAACAATTAATAATATAATATTTGTTTTAAAAAGTATTTTATGTCAAATTTGACACTATTTAGTAATTGATTTTTGTAAAATTAATAACAGAATAATTAGTTAGAAAAATGTTATTTAAATCAATAATAACATTTCATATTAACCTATAAAATTAGTGTAATGTATAAAAAGTCTCAAATTACATTTATTTGGGTATTTATAACATCAATTATGTCAATAATTCATTAATAAGATAATTACTGCATCATCGTTGTGTCATAAATAAATTAAATTATTTAATGTATAAAAATTACAAATAAAATACCATTATGTTTTAAAGTTTTTTATCTTTCTAATGAATATTTATAGTCTAATTTATCTTATGTATAACCCTATATTAAAAATTATCTACTTATTAAACTTTGATTTTAACTATTTTAACCCTTCTTTAAAAAAATTAATAATAAATGTCCTAATCTAATCCATGTGGGCCTAAATGGTCATATTCTTTTCCTAAGGTTGTTTTTGGTCGAATTACAGTTATCCAATAGAATTAGGACATGTGTTAGGGTAATAATAATATCATTTTTACCCTTAATTACCCTATTTACATTTGACCGTGGTAAAAAAAGTAAAAAGTCACTATTTATCAAAAATTATTTTAATCTCATTGAACCACATTTTATTTACTGAAATCAACCATGTCTCTCAGATTTTTGGAATTTCACTCATAGAAGTGGTAAAATTACCTTTTATGAAAAATTCATTTTTTTAACTACCAGTTAGTGGTTTCACTATTCATCAAAAAAATGAAAGTTTCCAGAAAAACACCAAAAATTAGGCCTAAGCAATATTTGATATTATGAACTCAAAAATGATGTCTTTTTTAGTGAATTCAAAAAATATCAGTTGCATTAATTAATTTAAAAATTAATTCCCGTCGTCAAAACAAATAGCATGTTCTTAAGAGATAATAACTATCTAAAGGTGGACACTTGTTTATGTCTTGTTTAAATGTGAAATTACATTCAATGACCAATATTGTATAGAATTGAAAAAATATATTCTAAATATAATTTAAAACCACTCAATTTAATAATTTCTTACTATTAATTATTTCGATTAAAAAGGTTGTTTTTAATTAAAATTTTGTAATTTTCACTATTCATCAGAAAATGAAAGTTATCCAAAAAGTACCAAAATTTCACCCTAAACTAATTTCGATATTCCGATTCCAAAAAAGAAGTCCATTTTGAAAAATAAAATTTACAAAATTTCAAAAAGTGGTTATTACTATTTATAACGGCTAGTTTTAATAATATTTTAATAGCATATAGTTGTTTAGTGAAACTTGGTACTGCGTACTACACATGCTATCAAGGAAGGCCATGATTGCGTGTAATGCAAGGCAAGTATAGGATGCGTGTTGTGTAAGATCCTTTTGGTGTAGCGTACAACACAAGAGATTAATGAAATTAAAAAGAATATTTTTCATAAAATCTCGGGGTGTTACATTCTACCCCCCTTAAAATGAATTTCCCCCTCAAAATTCATCGGGGTTATAAATGGTTTACTACTCGAATGTTTCTTTAATAGAAACCCACATCGTAAAAAGGAATACCAAAACCAGTATTTAAAAACAAAAGTGTGAAACGTAACGGTTACCCAAATAAACTGATCACTGGGTTTCCACAAAGTTGAAAATATGGATATGGAAGAGAAATCTAACCATCATGTTCTGATGGAGAGTGGTAGAGAACATGGCTATGGAAAATCCAGCAATCACAAAGCCATAAATTTGTGATGATATAAGGTACCATCTAATTCATCCGATATAAGAGCACTAGGACAACATTTTTGGTTTTCAAGATCATTTCCCTAAAGTTGATGAAATTGGAATTAGAAGAAATACTTTCGTGATTTTGGTATAGTCTCACCGTTGGACATTATTTGGAAAATTTCCACTTTATATCTTAAATAAATGAAGTTGAATTTGTCATTCGTGATGTGTTATCAGATCATGTGATAGAATGATGGGTCATTCCATCTATCTCAAACAAAAGGTTAGAAAAGTTATCAAAAAAATACATAAGTCCATATTTCGTGAGATTAATCATATATGGTTCCTAAAATGGACATATACATCATATATCATACTTCTTAATATAATAAAACTAGTTTCTACTAAACAAGGACTTCCTCTAGGCCATTGGTAGGTAATAAAGGCCAGTCGCACTTCAGTTGTGGGTTCGATTACCACAGCCTTGTCCGACGCGATGGGCTGTCGCCCATCCTGATGGTTGTCCTTTTTCTAAAACTACATTAATATAACATCCCATATATAATATCGAAAAAACTTCTATCCTTAAACAATACTAACTTATTTCCAACATAATCCATTCCAATCTTTAGGCTTATCGAAAATAATGTTGTCTAATCTCATATTATAGTGAAAATGATTACAAAAGAGTTTATACAACTAGCATGTTAATACAATTGTTGATCCCCATATATCATGAGATATGTCTTTTTGGTCAAATTACAAACATGTGAATACCTTAATCCTGTATTCTCTTAAAGAATGAATACCCATTGAGCCTTAGTGAAAACTTGAATGTAGTTAAATGTTAACACTTTCCACATACCAAAATCCTCAAAATTCTTTATACTCAAACAATGATATCACTTAGTCCTTATATCAATCATGACCTCATGAATACTGTAAAACAATTCTTTTTCTCATTTTCCCTTCATTATGTGCATATCATCTTGTTTTTCTAAAAATATCTCAATCACTTTCCATGGTTACCGGTACCATAAAATTATTGAAAACCACAATAGACCAATACATAAATATTCCAATACTCCGCAATACTATATAAAACATAATTTTGGAATCCCATTACATAAACACATAATCATTCCACAACATCGTTGTCATATTCAACATCGCCAATAGTGATCGCATGTGACTTCCCTTTTTTCCTTTTCCTTATGTGGTTGCTCATGTCGATCATCACTAACCCTTGGATTAGGGCATTTATTAGCATAATGCCCCATTTCCTTGCACTTGAAGCATTGAAGTGTTGGTGGTGCGTTCTCTGCAGTCTTTTCTTTATTCACATCATTAGAAACCCGTTTTCCATTACATCGACACTCAGCTGCTCGATGACCTTCTTTTCCACACTACAAAAATTTTCTAGTCCCTTTAAGACAATATCCTCCATGCTTCATTCCACACTTTGAGCATAAGGAAACATTCATCATCTTTTCACCATTATTTTGAGATTTCATCGTGAACTCCATATTTCGTTTTTTGTCAAAACCATGAGATGGATATATAACACCAAATTCCATTTCTACCTTAATAGCACATCGCACAATATCTTCATAGCTACTGAAGTCTCTTATAGCTAATTCCCTTCGAATATTTGGTTTTAAGCCATTGAAGAATCGATCAACTTTACTTTCAGGTTGGATTATAAATCCAGATGCATACCATGCATTCCTTGTAAAATTCGCGTCGTATATACCGACAGATTCATCATCCTTTTGCTTTAGTTCTAGAAACTCCTTCTCTATATTTGTTCGAAGAATACAAGGGATGTACTTATTGAAAAATAAGTTCTTGATCTCGTCCCATTCCATGGACTCAATTTCATCTCTTGGCCTCGTATTCTTGATAAGATTCCACCATTTATCAGCATCACCTTCTAAATGATACACTGCTAAGATGACTTTATCATGTTCAGAACATTGAAGAACTGAAAATATCTTTTCAGTAGTACTGATGCATTGTTCAGCAACAAGTGGATCAGAAGACCCACTGAAAGAAGGTGGACGTTTCCTCATGATGGACTCAATAGAATATTGTTCCCTTCTCTACTCATTTGGAAGTCTATAATGATTCATAGCTTGTGTATGTATAGAAATAAGATTTTTCACTCCATCTCCCATAAAATTTGTTTGTTAAGGAGGACAATCATTGCATTGTCCATTACATTGATCAACACGGTTCCTTCGGGTTCTAGCAATTGTCTAAAACCCAAATAGAATAGCGTGAGAGGAAAAATTCACGCTAGGGAAAACAACACAATAAAGGGGGAGTACCTTCAATATATAACATCTTGGGTTACCGTAATTCTAGTACAATAACCTATACTTATACTTATCCTTAGGGACATCCCTAGACATACCTTAGAAATATCTCTAGGGATCTCACTAAATGTTCTCACATCCTATTTTCCAAACGTTGACTAAACCTTTCCTATGATACCAACTGTAGAGACCCGAAGCTTAACGTACATGGAAATTACATTACTTTTGAGGAATACTTAGTTCATAAACAAAAACACACACACAAGGAACGTAATAGTTTAGTGACTTTGGAAACTCGGAATATAATCTTCTAATCGTTGGGAAAGATCTACAACATCTCCCATAAAGATCTTACTTTTTTTACCGAAAACCTTTCTTTATATCCTTGGGAAAAGAAAAGATAATAGGGTGATCTCAAATGCTCATTAACGGTAAACAAAAGAAATATCAATCACATCATATTCATAAGAACATTACATTTTGTAATTCTTAACCTGCAAAAGAGATCATAATATCATAACACGGGATAAATCATAGTAGTGAAATGTAATCCCAATAATAATAAATTAAAACATGAAGCTTTGTGGCATACACACATAATCATAGAGAATCATTTCTTATTATTCAAGACTCATTTCCAAGAATATCTTAGTGGACAAAGTCCATTTCTGAACCGAGTTCATTCCTCATTTCAGTCCTGTTTCACTGAACCAGTTTATCATGCCTTTCCAACCATGTCTATCTATTGAGATATAAAATCTTTACCCAGTTTATTGGATGGAGATATAGGTCCCACCCATCTCATAATGATACCATTCTTATGTGTGCCACAAATTCATAAACCATACATCATAGTATAACCCATGTAATAAAAATGGGAATCTTAAACATTACGACACCATAAAACAATTCATATAAGATAAAGGAATTCATAAAAATAATTCTATCACAACATAATCAAATCAATGTAATAATAGGGATAGAAATAGAACCCTTTATTATCTTATATGGAAAATAATTTTGATAAAACACTTGAACTCCATTGTTGAGGAAAATATCTTTTCTACATCAAAAACACTTTTCCTTTCTTAACATGTCACACAATTTTAAACTAAAAGAAGTTAATTAAAAAATAACATGAAAACATGTAAAGGAACCTTCATGGAAATAATGTTTTAAAATCCATTCATGCCGTATAACATAAAAAAACATTCTTCTCGTACTTTTTCCGAAAAAGTCAAAAAGTACCACGTATGAAAAATGATAAAAGATTCCTTTCATATATTTTACTAATAACTCACCTAAGAATAAAATTAGATTTAATAAATTTTAGGTCGATGGAAATAATATTAAATATTGAGGAAACATGGATTTGGATGATAAAATACACCCCATTAAATTTCAAATTATAAACAATCTTGGGTAAAAATGAGATTGCGATATTTCCCTTACCTTAGGTCCGATTTGCTTCGTAAGTGTCCGAACCTCCTGTATAATGATTTAAATAATTTCATTTACTTATTCCAGAATCATACTCATTGTTATGATAGCATATATGGTTCACTTATAACTTTACATTACCCGTTCTTTTGTAAATTCCATGTTAAAGAGTGTTTTGGGTAAAATCTTTTCATTTGTCGTCCATGTTTTGACTTCTAATTATTCATATCATTACATAGATCATGATTACTTAATTACATAATATAAATCATGATTTATTTATAATATATATTCAGAATATACATATATATAATAGACCAGTAAATGGAAGGAAATACAGCGTTCATGGAGACGGTAGGTCGTACGTACGCATGAACGTTGTTTTTGTTTCCTTATTGAGTTGAATGGAATTAAGTAGATGACATAAATATATATACACATAAATACAGTATCATTATTATGTCATATATTTAATTATAACTTAATATATATACTTTATAATCATTCATGAATGGTTAACATAGATAATGAATCTCATCGCGCAGTGGAGACGGTAGTCCGTACGTACGCACGAACGATGATATCATTCTCATGATCATGGAATTGTATAAGAGTGTATGTATACTATTTCAGAATCAATATCACTTTATAATAATCATATATAGTTATTATGTACACCATTATAACCATCCAAATAAAGTGGTGGTGGAAAATAGATTACACCACGACGTGGAGACGGTATTCCGTACGTATGCACGCGTGGTGATTTCGTTTTCCATAGGATGGATAGATGGTGAAAGAGGGTTGTTTCATACTTATAATAACATATCAGTATATTAGTGATACTGATGTTATTACTTCATAATGTAACAACTTAAGAAGAAGAAGTGGAAGAAGAAATAATGTTGAAAGAATCGGTAACGGACATTACCTCTTCTTTGAAGCGCCTCTTTGAGTCCTCCTCTTAGGGGACTAAAATTAGTCTTTGAAGAATACCAGAACCTCTAGGATGTTTCTAGGGAAGTGTAGAAAAGAATTTGTCAGGGTTTGGACGAGCATTAAGGCTCAAAGTGATGTGAGGAAGAGAGGGAGGAGGTTCCCTTTTATAAGGGAGGAGAGGGGCACCATTGGAATAACTAAAAATATTATTTTATTATAAAGTCATATTCGGTTTTTAATAGCCCAGAATTGAGTTTTTTAGAATCTAAGGTGGGGGTGGGTCGAAATCCTCTCATCAAATTGAATTTGGACATTTTTAGTTTACTATTTTAACCTTATCATTTAGTTTTAAATTTAAGTTACATAATTTTACTTTTACCGTGTCTTTTTGGGTTCTTAAACTATAAGGTTAATAAACTTACTATAACAAGAAAAAAGAAACCCAAGTTGTTTATTATTAATATATATAACCTTATATTAGTTATTTGGTCGAACCTTATATTTTTAGGAATAAAATAACAATTAATAATATAATATTTGTTTTAAAAACGATTTTATGTCAATTTTGACACTATTTAGTAATTTATTTCTGTGAAAATAATAACAGAATTATTAGTTCGAAAAATGTTATTTAAATAACTACTAACTTGTCATATTAACCTAGAAAAATATTGTAATTCATAAAAAGTCTCAAATTACATTTATTTGGGTATTTATAACATCAATTATGTCAATATTTCATTAATAAGATAATTACTGTATCATTGTTGTGTCATAAATAACTTAAATTATATAATATCTAAAAATTACAAATAAAATACCATTATATAGGAAATATTTTTATCTTTCTAATGAATATTTTTAGTCAATTGTATCTTATAAATAACCCTATATTAAAAATTATCTACTTATTAAACTTTGATTTTAACTATTTTAACCCATCATTAAATAAATTAATAATAAATGTTCTAATCTAATCCAAGTGGGCATAAATGGTCATATTTTATTCCTAAGGTTTTTTTGGTCGAATTACACTTATCCAATAGAATTAGGACATGTGTTAGGGTAATAATAATATCATTTTGACCCTTAATTGCCCTATTTACTTTTAACCGTGGTAAAAAAAGTAAAAAGTTACTATTCACCAAAAATTATTTTAATCTCATTGAACCACATTTTACTTACTGACATCAGCTGCATCTATCAGATTTTTGAAATTCCACTCACAGAAGAAGTAAAATTATGTTTTATGAAAAATTCATTTTTTAACTACCACTTAGTGGTTTCACTATTCATCAAAAAATGAGAGTTTCCAGAAAAATACCAAAAATTAGGCATAAGATATATTTGATATTATGAAATAAAAAATGATGTATATTTTACGAATTTCACAAAATATCAGTTGCATTAATTAATTAAAAAATTAATTAATGTCGTCAAATCAAATAGCGTGTTCTTAAGAGATAATAAATATCAAAGGGTTGACACTTGTTTATGTCTGGTTTAAATGTGAAATTACATCCAATGAACAACATTGTATTAAATTGTAAAAATCTATTCTAAATATATTTTAAAACCACTCAAATTAATAATTTATCACTATT
The DNA here is from genome assembly GCA_963277665.1 of Viscum album. Lineage (NCBI taxonomy): Eukaryota > Viridiplantae > Streptophyta > Magnoliopsida > Santalales > Viscaceae > Viscum > Viscum album. The sequence goes on along the minus strand of OY728147.1, from coordinate 556,757,247 downwards.
AATTATATCGATTAAAATGGTTGTTTTTTATTAAAATTTAGTAATTTTCACTATTCATCAGAAAATGAAAGTTATCCGAAAAGAACCAAAATTTCACCCTAAACTAATATCGATATTCCGAATCCAAAAATGAAGTCCATTTTGAAAAATAAAATTTCTAAATTTTCAAAAAGTGGTTATTACTATTCATAACGGCTAGTTTTAATAATATTTTAATAGCATATCATTGTTTAGTGAAACTTGGTATTGCATACTACACACACTATCGAGGAAGGTCGCGATTACGTGTAATGCAAGGAAAGTATAGGATGCTTGTTGTGCAATATCCTTTTGGTGTAGCGTACAAAACAAGACATTAATGAAATTAAAAAAATATTTTTCATAAAATCTCAGGGTGTTACAGATCGAGTCAAGTCGGACCCTAGGTAAGGGACTTCGTCTGAATCTCCTTTCCTTGAGGAATATTTTGTTTTATACACAAATTTCTTTTATACGGTGTATAAACCCCTTTTCCTTTTACGACTATTCAATATGTATATTTTTTATACGAATCATTTTACTAAATTTCAATAGGAATGTTTTTTTTGTCGTATGTATGTGGAGACATCAACTTCTCCGCCGCTATGACCATTATTTGATTTTAGTCTTCCTCTACAAGACAAAAACTTTTTTAAATGAAAAATAAAAACCAAGTTTTAATTTTCTTCTATTTTGGTATTGAAAATGGTTTTGATAATGTTTTGATTATATCAATGTGTTTTTGATATATTGTGATTGAAATATGGAAATATTTTGTTTCCTTTATGCATGTTTTATGAGATACGATTATGTTATGGTTAATGAGAATTGATATTAAGATGGGTGGTTCTGTGATACATTAAGCGATGGTGAGCCCGATATACCTCTCCAATGAATTGGGTAACTCTAAGAGGGTAAAAGTTAAGGTTTCTCTGAAGCGATTTATGGAATATACTGTTATGGGAATTACAAATGTAACCATGACAGTTACTCCCTACGTAAGAATGTTATGAATTCCTCAAGTTACCTTTATGTCTTATGATTTCTATGATTTATTCATTATTTTATGGGGTAAGTTAAAGTGCATAGGTTTTATGAGTAAAGTATGTTTTCATTGATTCTTATTTATACATGGACTAATGTTTTCATTCCGTATTTTTATATACCTTTCTGAGATTTTTATGGTCATTCCATGTTTTTGAAATGTTTTTCACAGGTCAAGGGAAAGGTAAATGATGTTACGATAGTGTCAAGGAAGTGTCACGAAATAATCCATGTTTTATTTTAAATATGTCTCCTTTTATGGGAAAAAATATTGTCTTTTATGTAACCGCCTTGTTTAAATGAGGAATATAATGCATGATTTATGATCTAATTCCTTCAAACTCTAAACCTTAAAAGATCATCAACGTATATTCTTGAGATAACTCAAGATTATGTAATGTTTAAGGCTAGGGCCTTATAATTATGATTATTTTCTCTCTCAAGTAATGTTTTTAGATCCACAATATCATTTTCAAATTTTTCTTTCTTATCTAGGAAACCTTCATGGTCATTTAATGAAGTGTTTTCATTTTTCAATTTCAAATTTTCCTTCTCAATCGTTCTAATCTTTTTAAAATATTTCTTCAGCTATTTTTTAGATATAGTTCAATTTTATTTTCCACTCCTTCATTAAAACATATTTCATAATATTAATTTTTTACAATAGAAAAAAGATACTCTCTCTATGTTTCTCAGAAACAATTTTTCAAATTCAGTTTCACTATCATCATCTTATTGATTTTTTAAAAAAAACATCATTTTTTATTAGATGAACTTTTTATCCTTACCTATGCCAGAATATATAATGTTTTCACCATATTTCTTCCATGACCTTCTACGTCTTCTTTCCCTATCATCACTGCCTTCATATATTCGTTTTTGAGGGTAATTAGCTGCAATGTGGCCAACCAATACACATTAGAAATATTTCAAAGGGATTTTCCCAGAGAATTTAATTGTTCCACATTTCAAATTCTTAAAAACCAATGATAAAATATAATCAAAATTATTTACAAACCTCATTTTAATGGTCATATTCACCAGCATCGTGTTCAATAAGAATTTTATTCGATGTCTCTTTCCTTGAATCCTAGAAAGAAGTTTTTCTATCAGCTTTTGCATTGAAATTCATAGTCTTCTCCCTTATAATTTTATAAAACATGATAGTTCTATAAAAATCATCCAGAGACTATGTATCATGCTCTATATATTTTAGTGATGAAGCTTTAGCATCAAATTTGTCTGGAAGAAATCTCAAGATCTTCTCAACAACTATTGAAATCATCTAACTTTTCACTAAGACATATTATTGTACTAATAATGTCATTTATATTGGAGAATAAGTCACCAAAAGATTCTTACCCACCCATCTGTAAGACTTCATACCTCAGACTTTAGATTTGATGTTTTTATTTTTTATAATTTTATTTAATTGATAGATATTTTTTAGTTTGTCCCATATTACATTGGTTGTAGAGACTACATTCACTATTAAAAATTTATACTCAGAATTGTATTAGAGTAACACATTTTTAACTCTTCTATCATTCTGAATATTCTTCTAATAAACCAGATAAAGAGAAAAGTTTCCATCAAAATCATGAAATTCATGTATTTTAGTTTCAATAAAATCATATGAAAGAGACATAAGACAAGGAATCATTCTATCCTTCCAGATAATATGATTCTTCCCATAAAATATCAGAATCCCCTAAATGTTCAAACAATTATGATTATCCATCTAAAAATATCTTAAAGACTTTTGCAAAGAATAAAAAAAATTCAACATGGCTCTTATAGCAATTGATGTTCTCATTCAGGATCTAAGTATCACTTAGAGGGGGAGGGGGGTGAATCTGTAATATCATTTTCTTTATATTTTTACATTTTTTTAAACATCCTTCGCCTCATATTAAAGTGTTTATTCCCTGCTGAACACAAAAAATCACATAAAGACAATATTTACATGTTTCACTTCCCAAAAAAAGTAGCTACATCCTTGGTATGGTAAAGAAATAATCCAGTACAATGAAATCCACTTGAAAAAAATAATTTTATGTAGAATAAAATGGGTAGGATATACCCAAAACTTGTGTTGGAACATGAAAAACATTATGGAAGTGTGTGTGAATCCTCATAGAAAAAATAGAGAAATTTATAATTTTAGTTCTACTTTACAATTCAACATGTGTATTTTTTAATGTACAAATCTTCACTTTCTTACCCAGAAGCTGCTAAGAACTAACTTATGCACAACTGAATACATGTGAAGAAATCAAATCATGCGCGAACCCATTTAGTTATCTTGTGAGACTCTTTTATTCCATGCATGCATAAATTGACTTTGGTCGCGAAACACATCTTGTTCGCAACATCAATATAACGTGCAACTATTTTCTTGATTGAATCCATGTTTCATTCACACACTCACATTTACATAATATTCATTTACACCTTAGTTCTTGAGATTTATCTATGTGTCGATATCTTAAAATTTGAGTGGGTTAACACATATTTATAGATGTCATTAACCACTACATGAAAAAGCCCTGGTGCATTGTAAAAAACCCTAGCGCATAGTCAAAAAAATCCATATGACATCTCATTGGGTGTAGAAGCCTCTTTCGTGCACTTCTTGAATCTCTCACACGCATCATGAAATTTCCATTTTTTGATGTTCAATCCTTAAATCCTAACTTCAGAAAAACATTAAAAACTTACTTTAATTTTGCACTCTAAAATCAATCTATCGCGCAAACCACTTCTTTTCCATATTTTGATATTCAGATCATGGATATCTACTTGCGTGAAACATACCAATCCATCATTAAAATTGTGTGTGTCGTCTTTTTCCAAAATCAGATTTCTCCATCTCCTGATGCTGCATTATTATCATCTTGTATATTATACAGACAACTTCTTTCATAACAAACCATATATATCATGATATATAGCCTTTGATCGAACACCTTTGGCATCATCATATTTTCAATAGGAAGTAATGCAACTTCCCAGTCTTCTAGTAGCATCATTCTTTCCAATAAAAATTGTTTATGGATGTAATCAAATTTACTATATTGTTCCTTCATAATTCTAGCTCAAAATTTCCCATAATATACGTTATTTGTAAATTAAAAATCAGAAAATCACCATCTTATATTAAAGAACTTTACAATGTTAATTTATTTATTATATTCGACAAAAAAAGACAACCTTCTGTAATAGAAATATATTTTTACATCCTTCTCCATCTAACATGGTACCAACATCTACATAAATCAAATATTAATTAACTTGTTAGGTAAGTAACTCATTCTTGTTTAAACAAACACATGATCATCTATTATTGTGATGGAAAATATGAATTTTAATTGAAATCACATCCATAATTTGGGATATGCACTTGATTTAGATGTGGTTATCATCTATGTTGGTTGGGTAGACACTCAACATCGATGATGTACCTATTTCATGATATTCTGTTGATGTATTTTCAGATTAATTTCTTCTTTTCCCACTAAATCAGCATGTTTAGTTATTATTGAACATATAGATGACGTAAAACCACTTTCAAGGACTCCATATACAATGAACCCAATTGAGTTTCATGAATTGATGAATCCACCCTAGGAAAATGTAGAAAAATGAATTTATTCATCCTTGTTAATAACCTAATGTTGATCCTATTTTTGGTAATAAAAAATTAAAATAAAAAATTACTATATTTATTGTATGAAAAATAACAAGATTATATGTAAAAATTATTATCCTATTCATAGTATTGGTGACATATTTGATTATAAACATAAAAATACATTCATTTTACAGTTTTTACATCATTGTTGATATCATAAATTGAGGGAAATGAATGATGATATACTCATGAGATTATTACATGTAGTGTATGGTGAAAAATAATAAATAGAAATTATAGTTTTTCTTTATAATTCTCTCACTATCATCACGTATTTAATGTACACAATATTTAAAAATTACACTGATCAATTTGGGCCATATAATATCTAGAAAGGTTATATCAGTGGATTAGTAAAAAAATCATATTATTGAAGGTTTTACTAAAGTATCCAATACTATTCATATCTATCGTTTTCATGTTTTGTATGTATAATATTGACCCATTAAAAATAATTTATGTTGATTTTATAATCTAATAACCATGTTAACTAGAAAGGGAGCCAATTCCCTATACTAAGTTGGAAGTGAGGAAAATTTCAAGGTACTAAATAGAAATTTAGTAACTTTACATGTTCATACATTATAGTATAGTAGAGAAGGGTTTATATGATCTATCGATTCATCAAAAAAGATATTTTAACGAGTTCTCATGTAGAATTATATAGTGATAACATATTCCTAATGTTAAATGAAGGTTTTTAGAAAGAATTAATAACTCATGATTTAAATTAGATGTTGTATTGTTTGTGTAATATATATGGATGAAATATATTTATGGGTAATGGTGTGATATATATATTGATCATAACGTTTTAATATATATATTCAAACAAATAAAAATTTGAATATGCACTTGAGAATATAGTTGGAATTTTTTATAGATTATGACCTCTCAACACATTACCACATTAGGTAAAAGAATAAGGTTGGTAATGTTTTGATTCGTAATGATTAATATTTCTTATCTGTGATGAGTATCACAAAAGATCCAATATTTAATTATTATCAACTGATACATTGAGGAATATTGAAGTAATGTGGAAAATATTTCCATGATCATATGAGTGTTGAACCATATATCCCTGATAAAATTGAAGTGACATAGAAGGAATAACTGGAACATTAAAAGAGGGTTTGAATTTTTCATATATTATACATTTAATGTTATTAAATATTAATGTTTATTAACCATGTTTGGGTTTCCTGTATAATAAGTTTGATAAAGTATTTATTGGATGAGGCTAGTAGTTCCTTATCCATCGTTCATCTTGGATGTATAAATATGTTTACAGACCAAAAATAGTATTTATTGTTGGAAGGTATAAATGGAGATGTTTTAGGGTATGTATCATAGTTCTTAGTTTGATCTAAAGTTATTTTTGAGAGAAACAATAATAGGGTTATGTTTTTACCATAACACATACCCTTATGGGAATGCGAAAAAATAATCAAATATTTTCTAATCGAAATCCTCAAAATTTTAAAAGCCTTTATTATAGTTGGGTTATAGTTAATCACCTTACTATGTCATAACATATTATTTCATTCATAAAATAATTTTATCTTGATCAAATTTCTCTCATATAAATTAATAATGTTGTACAGTTTAATGGAGTACCACATTCTATTGTATTTGACCGTGATTTGGGGTTCACATCAATGTTATGGAGGTGTCCATAGTAGGATCCATATTCATAGTTGATATTCAATACTACTTTTCTATCTCAGATATATGGTTGTCCTAATAGGTCCATACAAACCCTAGAGGATATGTGGATATCATATTTTATGTATTTCAAATGTGGTTGTGATCTACACAATCCTCAATTTATTTATTGATACAATATATTTAATACATGCATTCAAATGCCCACTTATGAATATCTCTATGGAAATAAGTGTATAAATCCATCATGTTTGGATAAAGATTATGATATATTGATATTGAGACCGGAACAATCCAAGGAAATGATAGATATAGTTAGAGTGATTAAATAGTAGAAAAATGTATATCAGAATCAAGGAAAATGTAATAATGATAATTTTTAGTGAGATATATTGTTCAATGATTGTGGGAAGGAGATTAACATTGATCAATTTTATGATATTATGGAATAATGGAAAGATGAGACTTAATTATATTGGACCATTTGATATTCAATATTGAGTATTGAAAATAACATATCAATTCACATTTCAATAAAACCTATATCCTGATCATGAGGTATTTAATGTAAATATCATTAAGAATTACGTAGATAAATCATTTAAATGTAGTTAAATATATATTTTATCACTATTACAAGATCCATCATATGAATACAAATCTCCAAAAATCATGGTCAATAGAGATAAATTGGTTGGCAGTATAACTAATCACTTTGTTAAAGTTATTTTGTAGATTCATAAGCTCGAGGAATATTCCTTGGAACATAAGTATATTATGAAATATATATAACCAAATATATTTATATTGAATATATAAAATATATAGGATGAAATTCATATTACAGAGTGTATAATTTAACACTATGATATTTTATTAAATATTTATTTTCAAAGAATATAAAATTTTCCAATGTCTTGGAATACAGGAAACCTAAATACTAAATGAATTTAAATATAAAATTCATCATATAATATACATAAAATTAGAAATATATATTTTATTAGTTATAAAATAAATAATTTAAGGTTTAAAAATTTTAAAAATGAAACTAATTTTTTATCAAATGATTAAAAATAATAATGAAATCATTTTTAAAAATGGATATGTTTTGATGGAAATATATTTTTATTTGTGAAATAGGTTTTTATCATAATAAATTAAATTTATATCTATTGGAGAATTATTTTAATAAAATATATATGTGATATATTCAATAAAATGTTTAACATTCATCTAATACTATTTCAAGGTATGCGATAAGAATAAATCAAATTGTATTTATGATAATTTATTTTTCTAATAAGTAGGTTTTCCCACAATTTAAATTATTATATTCATATTAATATCCCTCATGTGTTGAAATATAATAAGGTAAAATGGATTCAATATTCAGAAGAAATATTAATTTTTTTAAAATAGACCCACATTATTTTATGTCAATAAGAATAGTAACCAATGAAAAAAATTGTGTCCTTGTTAAGGGTAATGTGGAAAAAACAAGGTCAAATCATTGGGATAATTCAATAAAACTATCTATTACATTAAGTTATCTGTTTTACTAATATTAGTTCATAAAGTTTCACAAAATACCCAAATATATGGCCCCAAAGATCCTATTTTCATTGAATATGACCTTTATATTAATTAATGAAAATATTAATTACAATATATCACTCCCTTAAGTTAGATATCTACAAAAAATTCATATATTGAGAAAAAGATAATTATTTTGGTTATAATATTTTATTTTAAAAATATTATTTTATTATATTAATTTATTTATAATATAGAGTTATTTATTAATTACATTTGACGCATAATAAACAACCACACAATATTTAATCAATTTATAGACTAAAATGATTTAAAATATATTAAAATTAATTCAATTTAACAAAATTGTTATATTCTTTGAATTTTTTAGAAACAAATGACATATTTGGGATCTGTTCAAAGATTATATTCGAATTCAATATTTTTTGTGTCTTTCATATCATATTAAATCATTAGATAAATAATAAATTTAACTACTTTGTATTTAAAAAAATATTTTATAAAATGAATAAAAAATTATATGAATCATATATTTGGATATTTGGATATGATAATGGATAATTGTTGAAAATATCACAAATTTTCAATTTATGAATCATTTTTTATTATTTTTAATGTTTGAACACTTTAATGATGAAATATTAATTACAATTGTTAATGAAAACATGATTAAAAAGTGGTTGATAAAAATTAAAGATAAAAAATGATACCAAACCTATATAAATTTCACTTTATAATGTTACTTTTACCCTACACTTTTTTTCATCAAATTAATATCTATTTGAAGTCAATTATCTAGAGATATAAATTATTATATTTTAGTATTTTAATAAATTCTATTTTTCTCATATACATCTCATCAAAAACCCCTATATTCTCTTATTTTCTCAAAATTGGTATTTCTATATAAACCAAACCCTATACAATTATCTTCTAAAATTTATTATCTTCCTTATATAAGATCTTATCTAAACAACAGACTATCCCAATGTTTCGTTAGAGTAAATCCAAAGAAGTTACTTCCCAGAAGATATAATCTCATTAACTTATAACTTTCTTTTTTATTCTTATTTCATGAAATTTAAATCTATGGAATTTATTGTAAAATAATATCTTTAATATTCAATATATATATTAATTTTATAATGATTATAAATCCATCATTATCTACAATATTTCCATTCAAATGATAATTCAATGTATTTTTTGTGCATATATATAACTTACCACCTCAACATTGTGATACAATTATTTTGTCATCATTAAATTATATTGATGAGTATTATTATGGTTTTAATGTTTATATAGGATATAAATGACATAAAATTATAATATTGAAATAATATCATGTCTACCTTCTAAACATCCAATCCGATTACAAAGGAAATGACAATCATGTGTACATATGGACTACCACATCTATGAAGCAATGTGATTCGTTTTTCATCAATAATTAAAATGGACCGAAATAACGATGAATTTTATAAATATATATGATTTATATGATTTAATAAAGACTACCTTAAGGATAGTTAATTCTTATAATTATTTCATTCCATCAATCAAACAAAAAAATTGTTCTCAAGAGTATGTACAACTCACCGTCGCCAAGAATAGTATAATTTCTTTTAATATCTATTTATTTTTTGGGTTGTATATAAATTTTAATATAATATATATATACTACTAATATAATGGAAAAAAATTATTTATATAGTTTAACCATTATCAATTTAAAATTATATAACCTTCAAAAAAATCCTCATGAAGAATAAAATCGTTGACATAATAAAACCACAATTTTAATAGGGATTAATTAAAAAAATGGGTTTGAAATGATAAAAGTGGATCATATATAATATTGTATTTTTTTAAATATATTTTCAATATTATTATAAAACATTTGAATTTATTATAGTTATGGAAAAAAAATTCAATCAACTCAATCATGAGGTACGAGTTTGGTGTTGTGATATGAAGTTCATAAACGAATTGATTAGGCTTTTGTTTAAAATGATGACAAAAAATGATAGAAAAAGTGTGAAATTTAGAAATTTTGCATATAATTGGATTATTTCTATAGAATATAAGTATCAATTTAATTTTAATCTTTTTATTTTTTCTTGATTGAAAAAAATAGTTTTCTGGAGAAAATTACATTATTTTTCCCTTCTGTTAAATTTTTTTAACCAATGATTGTTTAATGTCATTTTTAACCACAGTTAATTTTATTATAAAATGTTTTAAAATGAATTTTCATGTCATTTCACAAATGAAGTACTTTTTGATTCTTTTAGAATATTTTGAATTTCATTTTTCTTTTAACATATTCTACATGAAAGAAATTCAGCACCATATAGAAGACAAAATGTTTTTATGAATACTTAACTTGTTACAAATATTATTTTCAAAAAAAAAATTTATAAATTTTTTATATTTCACGATTTTAAATAATTTCATTCAATGTAAAAAAATTTTATCCTCATGAAATATTCCATGTGATCTTATAAATAGATTATTCATTAATGATGACCTCATATGATGTTCTTTATGTAAAAATTGGGATATAATCCAATGATATCATCATTATATTTTCCCTTAATGGATTTTTTTTGATAATGTAATGTATACGATACCCATTTTTTCCATGATTTATGTTTATAATAAAGGTTTACGAAACCCACTTTATTTTCACTGAGATATGCTATGATGAATTGTTTTTGAATCCAGTTTCTTTTTCATTTTTTATTATATGATGAATTTTTTATAAACCTAGACACACATCTATATGATTTTCATTATTAAATGGGTTGGATCATAATTAAATATCCCATCGATTCCTTATGTAAATATAGATATATCACATGATAAATTGGATATGAATGATGATTGAACCCAGTTCAGTAAGGCAATCTTTCAACTATGATAGTTTTGGGAGGAACCATGACAACAATGAGGGTTTGGAGAGTAATGAAAATTCACTATGATAATTAGGTAAATGAACCATAACATCCAAGGAAATTAATGTATATTAATATTTTTATACCCAAAATAAATTCTGTATGATAATTTTATGATTTTATGGACGATGTTTTTTTATTCTATTATGACTCAGGTCTTATAAACTACTACGATTTCATCCATGATTTGATATCTTTATCTATGATATGTTGGGTATATTTTCAAATTTTATTATCGTGATTTGACACCCTTATACTCATGTTAAGTCTATTTTATCTTTGATATCTCCTATTTTTGAACTCTAATGATAATCTGAGATCACCCTTTTTAATGTAACCTTTCCCTTGGAAATAAGAAACAATAATAAGTTTGATATGTTTAAGAAGTGTTCAATTTATTATATGAATAGTGAGTCATGATGTGTAAATGTTATGAATATGATTACTATGTGTCCTCATTTCCAAACATACAAGACATGTATGATTTTGGTGTGTATATTTATGTTGATAAATGAATATTCATCTAAAAAGATGCAATATCTGTAACACCCTGATATTTTATGAATAATATTCTTTTGATTTCATTAATGTCTTGTGTTTTATGCTACACCAAGATTACCTAGCGCTATACGCAACACCGTATTAGATTGTAGTATACACAACACTATTATTAGATCGTGTTACACACAATTTTGATAATAGTTCTTCTACGCAACATGAGTATATATATATATATATATATTAAATGTATAAATGAAATATGGATGGATTCTGTTATACGAAACAACGAAGGATTCCTGCACAACACGCAACCCTGACATGGCTTGCGTTACACGCAATCACAACCTTCCTCGATAGTGTCTGTTGTAAGCAATACCGGGTTTTACTAAACAACGATATATTATTATAATATTATTATGAACTAGCCGTTATGAATAGTATTAACTAAATTTTTAATTTTATAACATTATTATTCATCTTACACATTTTCTAGAACATGGTATAAGAACAAAATAAATTTATCGGGTAAAATAAGTATTTATCAAAAAATAAATTTTTGCTGCCTTTTGATGGTGCACCCACTTTAAATCTAGTTTTGACATGTTTATAAGTTCAATTTGACAAAATAAAATTCTTCTTTGGAATCAAGAAATAAAAATTTACTTTGGATAAATTTTTCATATTATTCTGGTAACTTTCATCGCAATAATTTATATTGTTAAATTATAATATTGAATGGTTTTAAAGTATAAATAGAATATATTTTTACCATTTAATATAATGTATTTCATTATCATTGATTTTACAGTAAATTCATAGGTTAAATCAATTCATTCTTTTGCAATGTTTTAAACAAAAACCTGTTTTCTTCCGACAACGGGATTAATTTAAATTTAATTTCTGAAAAATTTGTGTATTGAATTTGGAAAAAATGGATTCCATATTTGGAATCAGTGGGTCTAAATTATGTTAATATGCTACTTTTTATTTTTTGGAATTATGAATAGAAACTACGGTAAATTTTATTTACCATAGTTAAAGGTAAATTGGGTAATTAAAGGTAAATATATTATTATAAAATTAACCTAACACATGACAAAATTTTATTGGATGGCTAAAAGTAGACCCATATAACCTAAGGGTCGGATTATATTCATTTTATGGACTTTTGACCATTAAAATAATTTAATTATTATTAAAACCAAAGAAAGTGACAACATGTCACTCTCTTAAATCTTATAAGTATAATAATTTTAATTTAGTGATAAACATCGTAAAACATCGAACATGAATAGTCTCCAGAAAAATAATATAATTATCTACATCATGATAATTTATTTAAAATTTTTAGGGATTCAATAATTGTCATTAATGGTGATACATTAATGATACAAAAATTATTTATTAAGTGAAAAATAAGTAATATAGTTTTTATTGAAATAATAATACCCATTAAAAGGCCCAAAAACCTGACCAAAACTTATTGGCAGTGTATCCCTACACCTTAATCATCCAATTACCTAATATATAATCTTTTGGATCCTTATAAAGGTGAATATGACACTTATATTATTTTATTTTAAATGATGCCAAAGTTGTCACCTTCATAATTTAATAAATATAACAATTTAAATACTATGATTTTAAGACGCTAAATTCGAGTAAAAGTATTATTGTGAAAGGTAATTGATTTATATTCATCATAGGATATTATTTTTAATTTTTATGCAAAAAATAAGTAATTTAAATAATTATACAAAAATGATGTATTAATTATTTTATTAAGAGATAAACCAAAGAAATGGTAATAAAAATAAAAAAAAAATATTATATGAACTATTTAATGTGATCCACTAATTTTATAGATATATATGACCTTTTATAAATTTATTAAAGCTTTTATTTCGAACATATCTTCTATATATATTTATTTAAATTCAAATAAATGAATAGTGTCAAAATTGAAATTATTGTTATTTTATAAAAATAACATATTATAAAATTGTTTAAAAATAAAAAAAAACATTTAAAATTATAAATTTATAGTTATATTGTCTATAATGTTATAAAGTAACCAATTAATGAAAATTAACAACAAATAAGTAATTATTTGTTATAAGTAAAATTTAGAATTTTGTTACCACAAATAAACTTAAATAGATTAAATAAGGACAAATAAAAATGATATGGTTTAAAATAAGTTCCAAACATGTCTAAATTTGATTGTTTGATGATATTACAACCCTATATCATCTAATATTCTAATATGAGTCATTTTTTGAGGTTTTTTATGTGGGGTTAGATTTATTATAAATTAATATTTTTAAGAATTCCAAAGGTTCCCCTCTCCTCCCTTATAAAAGGGTACCTCCTCCCTCTCTTCCTCACACCACTTTGAGCCTTCAAGCTTGGTCAACCTCTACCCAATTCACTTATCCACTTCCCTAGAAACATCCTAGAGGTTCTGGTCATCTTCAAAGACCTATATTAGTGCCCTAAGAGGAGGTTTTAAAAAGGTGCTTCAATGAAGAGGTAATGTCCGTTACCAATTCTTTCAACTTTATTTCTTATTCCACTTCATCTTATTTAGTTGTTTCCTTATAAAGTAATAACATCAGTATCACCCATATACTGATATGTTATTATAATTATGAAACAACCCTATTTCCCCATCTATCCATCCTACAGAAAATGAAAATCACCACGCGTGCGTACTTACGGAATACCGTCTCCACGCCGTGGTGTAATCAGTTTTTCCACCACCACCATACATGTATGGGTATAATGGTATAAATAAATAACTATATATAATTAATGTAAAGTTATATTGATTCTGAAATATTATACATACACTCCAATACAATTACACGGTCATGGGAATGATATCATCGCTCGTGCGTACGTAAGGACTACCGTCTCCACGGACGCGATGAGATTCATTTTCCATGATTAACCATTCAAGAATGATTATAAAGTATATATAATGAATAATAATGAAACATAAGACAAAATAATGCTAATGGATGTATGTATATATATTTATGTCATCTATTTAATTTCATTCAACTCAATAAGGAAACGAAAACAACGTTCATCCGTACGTACGACCTACCGTCTCCATGAACGGTTTATTTCTTTCCATTTATCAATATATTATATATATGTATATTCTGAATATATATTATATATAAATCATGTTTTATATTATGGAATTATGTAATCATGATCTATGTAATCATATTAATAATTACAAGTCAAAACACAGAAGACAAATGAAACGATTTTAACCAAAACACTCTTTAACATGGAATTTACAAAAGAACGGGTAATATAAAGACAAAAGTGAACCATATATGATATCATAACAATGAATATGATTATTTAATAAGTAAATAACTTTATTTAAATCATTATACAGGAGGTTCGGACACTTACGAAGAAAATCAGACCTAAGGTATGGGATAATTTTGCAAATCTCATTTTTATCCGAGATTACTTATTCGTAAGTATTTACTGGGGTTATTTCTATCATCCATGTACATGTTTTATAAAAGGGTTTTTATGTATTTTTATAGTCCTTTTTACCCATTTTTTACTTTTACTACTTGGTATCTAAGGAATCTTTCTTTTGTTTACGTTACGAGGTACTTTTTGACTTTTCCAGCAAAAGTAAGAAAAGAATGTTTTTTTAACTTATACAGCACGAACAGATTTTTATGGTTTTATAAAGCCTTAATTTCATGAATCTTACTCCAAAACATTTCATGACTATTTTCAACAGAAATCTCTTCTTCTAATATTGCATGACATTTTGTGAAAAGAAAATGATTTTGAAGAAAAAAGGATATTTTCCTCAACAATTCATTTCAAGTGTTTTATCAAAACCATTTTCATCTAAGATGACAATATTTCACATGTGTATGTTTCAAGTAACATGTCTCTATTACTTACATGTTTTCACTTTTCTTATTATGATATGATATCCATTTCTTTTATATGGATTATGTGATGATGGAATGATGTTTATGAAACCCATTTTATTTGTTTGGTTATTATAAATGATGTATGTTTATTTTGTGGCACAAGTAATAATGATTTCTTTATGTAATGGGTGGGAAATATATCTACCTATAATTAATTGGGTAAATATTTATATCTCATGATATAAACATGGCTGGAATGGCATGTTAAACCGGTTCATTAATTCCGGACTGAAACGAGGAGTGAACTCGATTCAGAAAGGGACTTTGTCCATTAAGATGGTTTGACAGTAATTCCGTGGATACTATGGAAATCATATCATTTGATTAATGGTTTCCTCAATTACATGTCTTATTCCCATGCTATTTTATCATTCTTAATGTTTCTTTATGATCTATGCCTTATGTACTTCCATGTTTTATGTCATTGCTCAAGCTTTTGATGTTTAAACATTATGTTCATGTTTTTAAGTGAAAATGTATATGGAATGTTTTATTTTATCCATGATTACCCTTACTTAGCATTTGAGCTCACCCTTTTTATGTTTTATTTTCCCCAGGATATAAAGAAAGGTTTTAGGTAAGAAAAAAAGGGAAGATCTTTATTGGAGATGTTGAAGATCTTTCACCACGATTAGAAGATTATATTCCGAATTTCCAAAGACACTAAACTATTACGGTCCTTGTGTGTGTGTTTTTGTTATGTACTAAGTATTCGACAAATGTAATGTAATATCCACGTATGTCAAGCTTTGGGTCTCTACAGTTGGTATCAGAGGAATGGTTTAGTCAACCTTTGGAAACTAGGATGCGAGAACATTAGTTAGATCCCTAGAGATATTTCTAAGGTATGTCTAGGGATGTCCCTAAGGTTACGTATAATTATAGGTTATAGTCATAGAATTATGGTAACAATATTAGAATTAAACCTAAGATGTTAGATATTGAATGTACTCCCCCTTTATTATGTTGTTTTCCCTAGCATGATTTTTTCCTCTCACACTATTCTTTTTGGGTTTTAGACGATGGCTGGAACCCGATGGAACCGTGTTGATCAATGCAATGGAAAATGCAATGATTTTCCTCCTGAACAAAAAAATGTTATGGGAGATGGAGTGAAAAATCTTATTGCTATACTTACACAAGATATGAATCATTCTGAACTTCCAAATGAGCAGAGAAGGGAACAATATTCTATTGAGTCCTTCGTGAGGAAACATCCACCTTCTTTCAGTGGGTCTTCTAATCAACTTTTTGCTAAACAATGGATCAGTACCACTGAAAAGATATTTTCAGTTCTTCAATGTTCTGAACATGATAAAGTCATCTTAGCAGTATATCGTTTGGAAGGTGAAGCTGATCAATGGTGGAATCTTATCAAAAATATGAGGCAAAGAGATGAAATTGAGTCCATGGAATGGGATGAGTTCAAGAACATATTTTTCAATAAGTACTTCCCTCGTATTCTTATAAGAAAGATGGAGAAGAAGTTTCTTGAACTAAAGAAAAAGGATGATGAATCCTTTGGTATATACGAAGAAAATTTTACAAGGCTTGCAAGGTATGCATCTGGATTTATCATCCAACCTGAAAGTAATGTTGATCGATTTTTCATTGGATTAAAACCAAATCTTTGAAGGGCATTAGCTATAAGAGACTTCAGTAGCTATGAAGAAATTGTGCGTTGTGCTATCAAGGTAGAAATGGAAGTTGGTGTTACTTATCCATATCATAGTTTTGACAAGAATCAATAGATGGAGTTCAAGAAGAAATCTCAGAATAATGGTGAAAAGAAGATGAATGTTTCCTTATTCTCAAAGTGTGGAAATAAGAATGGTGTATATTGTCTTAAAGGGACTATAAAATGTTTTAAGTGTGGAAAAAAATGTCATCGAGTAGCTGAGTGTCCAAGTAATGGAAAAAGGGTTTCTAATGATGTGAATAAAGAAAAGACTGCAGAGAACGCACCACGAACACTTCAATGCTTCAAGTGCAAGGAAATGGGGAATTATGCTAATAAATTCCCTAATCCAAGGGTTAGTGATGATCGACATGAGCAACCACTTAAGTCAAAGGACAAAGGGAAGTCACATGCGATCACTATTGGCGATGTTGAATATGAAAACGATGTGGTGGAATGATTAAGTGTATATGTAATGGGATTCCAAAATAATGTTGTATATAGTATCATGTAATATTGGAATATTTATGTATTGGTCTATTGTGGTTTTCAATAATTTTATGGTACCGATAACATTGGAAAGTGATTGAGATATTTTTGGAAAAAAATATTATATGCGCATAATGAAGGGAAAACGAGAAAATTACATGTCTGACAGTATTCATGAGCTCATGATTGATATAAGGACTAAGTGATATCCTGGTTTGAGTATATAGAATTTTGAGGATTTTGGTATGTGGAAAGAGTTAAATTTTAACAGCATTCATGTTTTCAATAAGGTTCAATGGGTATTCATTTTTTTAAGAGAATACATAATTCGGGCCTTCGAATGTTTGGAATGTGACCAACAAGACATATCTCATGATATATGGGGATCAACAATGGTATTAACATGCTAGTTGTATGAACTCTTTAGTAATTGTTTTCACTAAAATAGAGATTAGACAACATTATTTTGGATAAGCCTTAAGATTAGAATGGATTATGTTAGACATAATTTAGTATTGTTTAAGGATAGAAGTTTTTTCAATATTATTTATGGGATGTTATATTAATGTAGTTTTAGAAAAAGGACAACCTGCAGGATGGGAGACAACCCATCGCGTCAGACAAGGCTGTGGGAATCGAACCCACAACCGAAGTGCGACTGGCCTTTATCGCCTACCACTGGCCTACAGAAAGTCCATGGTTAGTAGAAACTAGTTTTATTTTATTAAGATGTATGATATATGAAGTATAAGTTCATTTTTGGAACCATATACGATTAATCTAACAATATGATGGACTTATAACTATTGTAAACCTTTTGTTTGAAACAGATGGAATGACCCATCGTTCTATCACATGATCTGTTAACACATCACAAATTACAAATTCAACTTCATTTCATTAATGGATGAAGTGGAAATTTTTCAATTCACGAACAATATTGAGATTGTACCAAAATCATGTAAGTATTTCTTTTAATTCATCATCTTTAGGGAAATGATCTTGAAAATAAAAAATGTTTTCCTAATTACCTTATATCCGATGAATCAGATGGTACCTTATATCATCACAACTTTATGGCTTTGTGATTGTTGGATTTTTCATAGCCATGTTCTCTACAACTCTCCATCAGAACATGATGGTTATATTTTTCTTCCATATCCATATTTTCACCTATGTTCTCTTACGTGGAAACCCAGTGATGAGTTAATTTGGGTAACCGTAACATTTCATACTTTAGTTTTTAAAGCCATGTTTTGGTATTCCTTTTTACGATGTGGGTTTCTATTAAACAAACATTCGAGTAGTAATCCATTTATAACCGCGACGAATTTCGAGGGAGAAATTCATTTTAAGGGGGTAGAATGTTACACCCCGATATTTTATGAAAAATATTCTTTTAATTTCATTAATGTCTTGTGTTGTATGCTAAACCAAGATTACCTTGCGCTATACGCAACACCGTATTAACTTGTTGTATACGCCACACTATTCTTGGATCGTGTTACACAAAAATTTGATAATAGTTATTCTATGAAACATTGATTATATATATATATATATTCATTGTATAAATGAAATATGGTTGAATTCTGTTATACGAAATGACGAAGGATTATTGCACAACACGCAACCCTGACATGGCTTGCGTTACACGCAATCGCGACCTTCCTCAATAGCGTGTGTTGTACGCAATACCAGGTTTTACTAAACAACGATATATTATTATATTATTATTATTAACTAGCGGTTATAAGTATTATTAACTAAATTTTTAATTTTATAACATTATTATTCATCTTACACATTTTGTAGAACATGTTATAAGAACAAAATAAATTTTTCGGGTAAAATAAGTATTATTAAAAAAATGCACTTTTTTTGCCTTTTGATGGCACACACACTTTAAATCTAGTTTTTGACATGTTTATATGTTCAATTTGACAATATAAAATTCTTCTTTGGGATCAAGAAAAAAAAATTACTTTGGATAAATTTTTCATATTATTCTCGTAACTTTCATCGAAGTAATTTATATTCTTAATTTATAATATAGAATGGTTTTAAATTATAAATAGAATATATTTTTACCATTTAATATAATTTATGTCATTAGCATTGATTTTACATTAAATTCGTAGGTTAAATCAATTCAATATTTTGCAATGTTTTATAGAAAAACTCATTTTCTTCTGACAACGGGATTAATTTTAATTTAATTTCTGCAACTTTTGTGGATTGAATTTGGAAAAATGGATTCCATATTTGGAATGAGTGGGTCCAAATTATGTTATTAAGCTACTTTTTATTTTTGGGAATTATGAATAGAAACTACGGTAAATTTTATTTACCATAGTTAAACGTAAATCGGGTAATTAATGGTAAATATAATATTATAAAATTACCCTAACACATTCCAAAATTCTATTGGATGGCTAAAAGTAGACCCATATAACCTAAGGGTCGGATTATATTCATTTTATGGACTTTGGACCATGAAAATAATTTAATTATTATTAAAACCAAAGAAAGTGACAACATGTTACTCTCTTAAATCTTATAAGTATAATAATTTTAATTTAGTGATAAACATAATAAAACTTCGAACATGAATAGTCTCCAGAAATCTAATTAAATTATCTACATCATGATAATTTATTTATAATTTTTAGGGATTAAATAATTCTCATTAATGGTGATACATTAATGATAGAGAAATTATTTATTAAGTGAATAATAAGTAATATAGTTTTTATTGAAATAATAATACCCATTAAAAGTCCCACAAACCTGACAAAAACTTATTGGTAGTGTATAGATACACCTTAATCACCCAATTACCTAATATATAACCGTTTGGAGCTTATAAAAGTGATTATGACACTTATATTTTTTATTTTAAATGATGCCAAAGTTGTCACCTTCATAATTTAATAAATATAACAATTTAAATATTGTGATTTTACGATGATAGATTCGAGTAAAAGTATTATTCTGAAAGGTAATAGATTTATCTTCATCATAGGATTTTAGTTTTAATTTTTATGCAAAAAATAAGTATATTAAATAATTATTCAAAAAAAATTTAGTCATTATTTTATTAAGAGATAAACCAAATAAATGGTTTTACAAATAATAAAATAAATATTATATGAACTATTTAATGTGATACAAATTTTTTTAAAAAACATATGACCTTTTATAAATCTATTAAAGCTTTTAGTTCGCACATATCTTCTGTATATATTTTATTTAAATTCAAATAAATGAATACTGTCAAAGTTGACACTATTGTAATTTTATAAAAATACCATATTATAAAATTGTTTAAAAATCACAAAAATACTTAAAAATTATAAATTTATATTTATATTGTCTAAAATGTTATAAAGTAACAAATTATGGAAAATTCACCACAAATAAGTAAATATTGTTTATAATTTAAAATTTAGATATCTATTACCACAAATAAACTTAAATAGATTAACTAAGGGTAAATCAAAATGATAAGGTTTAAAATATGATCCAAACATGTGTAAATTTTATTTCTTGATGATATTACAAACCTATCTAATCTAATCTTCTAATATGAGTCATTTTTGGAGGTTTTTAAGTGGGTTTATATTTATTATAAATTAATATTTTGAAGAATTCCAAAGGTTCCCCTCTCCTCCCTTATAAAAAGGCACCTCCTCCCTCTCTTCCTCACACCACATTGAGCCTTCATGCTCGGCCAAACCCTACCCAATTCTCTTATCCACTTCCCTAGAAAAATTCTAGAGGTTCTGGTCTTCTTCAAAGACCAATATTACTGCCTTAAGACGAGGTTTTAAAAAGGCGCTTCAAAGAAGAGGTAATGTCCGTTGCTGATTCTTTCAACATTATTTCTTCTTCCACTTCTTCTTCTTTAGTTGTTTTATTAAGAAGTAATAACATCAGTGTCACTTATATACTGATATGTTATTATAATTATTAAACAACCCTATTTCACCATCTATCCATCCTATGGAAAACGAAAATCACCACGCGTACGTACGTACGAAATACCATCTCCACGCCGTGGTGTAATCTGTTTTTCCACCACCACCACACATGGATGGGTATAATGGTATAAATAAATAACTATATATGATTATTATAAATTGATATTTATTATGAAATAGTATATATACACTCAAATACAATTTCACAGTCATGGGAATGATATCATCGCTCGTGCGTACGTACAGACTACCGTCTCCACGAACGCGATGATATTCATTTTCCATGATTAACCATTCAAGAATGATTATAAAGAATATATAATTAATAATAATGAAATATATTACATAATAATTCTATTGGAGTTATGTATATATATATTTATGTCATATATTTAATTTCATTCATCTCAACAAGGAAATGAAAACAGCGTTCATGCGTACGTACGGCCTACCATCTCCATGAACGGTTTATTTCTTTCCATTTCACGATCTATTATATATATATATATATGTATATTATGAATATATATTATATATAAATCATGTTTTATATTCTGGTATTATGTAATCATGATCTAAGTAATCATATGAATAATTACAAGTCAAAACACAGACGACAAATGAAACGATTTTAACCAAAACGCCCTTTAACATGGAATTTACAATGAAATGGGTAATATAAAGTCATAAATGAACAATATATGATATCATAACAATGAATATAATTACGTAATAAGTCAATAACATTATTTAAATAATTATACAGGAGGTTTGGACACTTACGAAGCAAATCGGACCTAAGGTAAGGGATAATTTTGCAAATCTCATTTTTATCCGAGATTGCTTATTCGTAAGTATTTACTGGGGTTATTTCTATCATCCATGTCCATGTTTTATAAAAGTGTTTTTATGTATGTTTAATGTCCTTTTTACCCATTTTTGACTTTTACTACATGGTATGTAAGGAATATTTTTTTTTACGTTACGAGGTGTTTTTTGACTTTTCCGGCAAAAGTACGAAAAGTATGTTTTTTTAACTTATACGGCATGAACAGATTTTTATGGTTTTATAAAGCCATAATTTCATGAATCTTCCACCAAAAGATTTCATTACTATATTAAAAAAAATCACTTCTTCTAAAATTGCATGAAATTTTGTGAAACAAAAATGATTTTGAAGAAAAAAAGGATATTTTCCTCTGGAATTAATTTCAAGTGTTTTATCAAAACCATTTTCATATAAGATGACATTATTTCATAAGTTTATGTTTCAAGTATCATGTATTAATTATTTACATTGTTTAACTTTTCTTATTATGAAATTATATCCATTTCTTTTATATGGATTATGTGAAGATGGGATGATATTTATGAAACCCATATTATTTGTTTGGTTATTATGAATGATGTATGTTTATTTTGTGGAACAAGTAATAATGATTTCATTATGAGATGGGTGGGACCTATATCTACCTCCAATGCATTGGGTTAAGATTTATATCTCATGAGATAGACATGGCTGGAATGGCATGTTAAACCGGTTCAGTAATACAGGACAGAAACGAGGAGTGAACTCGATTTAGAAAGGGACTTTGTCAACTAAGATGGTCTTGGCAGTAATGCCTTGGATACTATGAAAATAATATTATGTGCTTAATGGTTTCCACAATTAAATTTTTTATTCCCATGCTATTTTATCATTATTAATTTTTCTTTATGATCTATGCCTTACGTACTTCCATGTTTTATGTCAATGCCTAAGCTTTTGATGTTTAATCATTATGTTCATGTTTTTAAGTGAAAATGTATATGGAATGTTTTATTTTATCCATGCTTACCCTTAATGAGCATTTGAGCTCACCATTTTTATGTTTTCTTTTCCCCATGATATAAAGAAAGGTTTTAGCTATGAAAAAAAGGAAGATCTTTATGAGAGATGTTGATGATCTTTCACCACAATTAAAAGATTATATTCCGAATTTCCAAAGACACTAAACTATTACGGTCCTTGTGTGTGTGTTTTTGTTTTGTACTTAGTATTCAAAAAAAGTAATGTAATGTCCATGTACGTCAAGATTTGTGTCTCTACAATATCGATGTATTAATATTCTATGCTTCTATAGTGATTCATGGGGTGGTGGGGGTAATCGAGTAGAAATTGTTGAAAAATATGTGATACATGTTTAATGACATAGATAAAATGATGTAGAAATGACGTTTCACTTTGACATTGGTCAATGTATTAGACATAAGTCTAACTGAGATTTTGAATAACTATATATTTGAAAAATTACATTTCTGATGAGTTATCCTTAGTGGGTATGACCCATCCTTTTGGCATGAGACTGTGAGTTTAATTATAATATACCCCCAGGATTGTACCTTTTATTATAACAAATATGAAGAAACATAATTAATAAATTTCAATATAATTTAAAAATCATTGTTATAAATAATTCAATTACTAATTATTTTTAATAATTAATAATTAATAAAATAGTAAACATTTAAAATATTATCAATTCTTCCATATTTTTTAAGGATAATAAATATTAAATAATTCAATAAATTATAAAAATTTAGATTCACAATTAATTTATTAATTAATATTAGATGTTACAAATATTTATCAATATTATTAATAAATTATTTATAATACAGATATTAAATAATTATTTCATATAATATATAATATAAATAAAAAGTAATGTAATATTACCAGTTTTTATTATTAATAATAATTTATTTATTTCAAATACTTTGAAGTTATAATTCAAAAATATATTACATATTAATATATATTAGTATATATTTTTTAAATTGATTAATTAATTACAAATTATAGTGTCATTAATAATCATGTTAAATATATAAATATTTGTTAATTATATTTATTATATTATTATATATTTATAGTAATAATTAGTTATTTTTTATTATTAATTTTATTATTCACCATTAATTATTAAAAACAATATATTTGTATTGTAATATTAACCAAAGAGGAACATGAATCCCCCAATGAATATATTTAGTGGATAAAAAATAACACCACATTATTTTATAGATCTATGAATGAGTTTTTATAGTTATACTAGTACTCACCTGTGTTTATGCATGATATATTGAAAAAATTGTTTTAATTTGAAAAGGGAATGCTATTTTTAAAAGTTAACCATCAATATTAATGTGTAATAATTTATAATCAAAAATTATTGGAACATAAAAATGGAATATGAGTTGATAAATTATGGATACACCAAAAAAACATGAAAAATGAAATGATATATAAAATGAAATTTCTAATTTTTGAGGGAGATTTGAAATAATTTTCAAATGAATTCAATTCATGGTAATTGACCATAGTATGTCAGCTCATCCACTCTACATCACTATATTCCCTCACAAGAATCTTCCAACCAACAATGTGATCGTGCTCCCGAGATAGAGTAATGCATTTAGTTTAATTCAAACTATAAAGAAAATATTTTGTTGGATTTATTGTAATAAAAAATAATATTAACCAGACAAAGGATTAATTTGACTACATAATGACAAAATGTAGTATTAAGTTTCACTAAAATTTGTGAAGTTGATTTTTGTAATGTTCTTTATCTAAATTATTTTTTTATTTCAACCAAAAAAAATGTATTGTTATAATAAGTCTTTAGCTTCATCATCATCTAGAATAAGCACTCGGCAGATGAATAACATTATATAGATTAAAAAATAGTAATAAATTTTTATATATGAAAATCCAATCCAACAATGAAACAATACAATATAGTCCTAAAAAAATGGTTGTTCTAGAACTGAATAGAATAAGGATCATATGATTGCAATATATTATGACATATTGCATAACTAGAAATTATAAAAAAACTATTAAAAATTATAACATTTCATTGTAATCTTACTACTATCATTGAGCTTTGACACCATATACAAAGGTGTCCTTGTAGTAAAGTATACAAATATGAGTTAAAAATGAAAAACAGTAGAAAAATTGGGGTTTTGTACAGTTAAAAAGTCAATGTACAAAACAAGAGGTAAAAAATAGGATAAATAAATGTAACATATTTTATAGTTCCAATCAATGAAACAAAACATTAGAAAATCTAATTTTAATAGTAATTGATACATCATAACAAATAAACAGAACACTCTTAGAAGATTGCATAGAACCAAAAAATAAAAAATAAAACATTGTATGTCTAATAAAATTGATTATGTTGGATTTTCATACACCATTGAACATATAAAATTAATATATTTTGATATATTTCATCATTGCACAGTCTTACTAACTATTAAAATTCAACCATTGGGTTCAAATAAATGTGAAAAATTAGTAATTTCTATAATAAATACACAAATAGAGTTTTTTATAGTATACAAATCAGAAAAAATACTGAAATGAGGTAGAAATCATGGATATTTTGTAAAGTATACAAAATTATGTAATATAAAATGAACATTTATAAAATAGGGAATGTTCAAGTGTATACAGATTCTATAACAATGAAGGATATATTAATCATAACCAAAAACAAAATACAGATAATAATAAACATTCAATTAATATTTTTTTACATTATAGAATTTAATAAATATTTCACTTCAAAATAGAACTCATAATATAGTAATAAAAACAATTTAATCATTAAACATGTTTTACCATGATATTGAAGCACCATATTTCAGTCTGTTTATTCATTTTTCCTCTGTATATTTGTCTTCTTCTAGTGTGTAATTTAGTAGATTAATTGTTTTAGCCACATTATCTGGATATATCTGGACATTATCTTGTACTACATCTTTATTATAAAAATAATGTGATATATTATTCTACATAGATAATATTATTAGTATAATTTGAATCTATTATCTGTATCAATTGAAATCATTGAAACATTGATTACAGCTTTACCAGTAGACTGTTATTTAACAGTACACAATCAAAAATTGAACGAAAATTTATTTTTCAATACATTAAAATACTCAATATCCATGTAATTATTTCACGAGTTCTATTAGTGATGCATATAACTTGGTATTCAATAAATATAATAGACACCTACTAAGGTAGAGCACATGATCTATGTTGATGTTCCAAACCCATTATCGATGATCAATGTCCTTAGAGAAGACATAACACTCGGATTCTTCAACCATATAATGTTAAAATTAATATTATTGTCAATTTATTTTTATAGGTTAAATATTATAATTGTAAAAATAGTAGGAAAATATACATAGATATACTCAATGACACTACATACTCATGAAGACCAATATCATTTTTGTTCTCTTATTGTAAAATTAAAAAATATATAATGTTTTGTGCTTTAAAATTTCAATGGAATTTAGAAATATCAATATATTATTACCATATTGTGTTTTATGATTCCAATAAGGATGTTTAAGTGCTTTTCACTATTGATGAAAAATTGAACTTTCTAGATATTTAGTTCAAATGATTGTTTGTGGTTTTGAATATTGTAATTTGACACATCAATTGATTAAATAACATTATATGATATGAAAATGATCAACTATAGAAGAAAACCATAATCTCTATCATTCTAATTATAAAAAAAGATATGTTATGAATAATATTTGAAATTTAAATTGACACTATAGAAGTATTTGGTTTTACCTGTATCAAACTAGCTCTCAACTATGAGACTATTTTATGTAATAATTTCATGAAATTTTTGTCAAATAAAACTACTAAAATTGAGTATGTCTTATAATTAACCATATTTTACTCTCTAAATCTATTGGATCTAAAATTATGATCACATTGTTAGTGAAATTAAAAATAATGATTTATTAGTTGGAATGTTACAAAGTGATAGTAAGAAAATTATAAATCATAATGAAGGTAGCCTAGGAGTAGTGATATTTGGATATTATTTTCAATTATGGAACAATAATATTTAATCTAAAATATATACTTTCATCATGCAAGAGTTGCGTGATTAATAAAACTAGTTGTGGTGGCATTGATTTTTTTTTCTATAATTAAGATTCATGTATGATAAAATATATTGATTACATAATATTATAGTCATTATTTCTAGGCATACCTAAAATAATTATAACACTACATAATGATTATAAAAAATAATGGATATATAACATAAATCTTGATAAAATTTCACATCTAGAATTTTTTTTATTCTATTACAACACATCTGTAGAATGGTTTCCAGTTTTTTGCGAAGGACTATAGAACTGTGGTGTTATTATCAACCAAAAAAAGGTAAATATCAAATAACATGTTAAAAAATAATTAATAACAACATGTGATAATTACATTTGTGATGTAAATAGAACTGTATTTATAAATACTAAATTTATAATAGTTAAAATGTATCATTCATCTGATGTTTTCTATTTTTGGAGTATGTAGGTGGTAAATAATTTAGGTAACATTAATAGAATTATTCAAAATAATAGAGGACAACGGAAAATTGAAATAATATAATTCATTTATAGATATTATAAATTCTCATCACCTAATAAAATATCATAGAATTAAAAGGATAAAAAAGTTCAATTTAGATAAAAACCATACTCCTCATTCGCCTCACTTGAAAATGTTTTAATATCATAATGGTTGGTGAGTCTTTATTTTTTCTCAAAATTCATGTCATTTCATTTTCAAAGCATCCCCATAAACAACATGTTAGTTTTTTCCCTCCATATGTAATGAATGTAACAAAATGGATAATTATATTTTTTCATGTTCATGTAATGTAATGTCATGAAATAAATGACCTATTATCCTCTAGAATAATATTCATCCAGCGGATGGAATGACCCATAGATTGCACTTTGTGTGCATAATGTAGATGTACATCTATTTCTGAAACATTTATTACTGAACGAAACATACTCAATATAAGTTATATATTAATTGAAAAAAAATTATTCTTGTTTTTATTGAAATCACCTACATAGAAAAGTAACATTAATGTGTTAATTAAATCTATATATTAAATGTCATTATTAAATACCACTTTGAATAATTCCATCATCTAATATAAAATTGAAACAAAATAGTAAAGTTTCTGTGACACATATATGATCAAATGTCGTGGTTGTGATCATGATTCTGCATGCATGACTACATGCCAAGTAACAGCCTTGTTTTGAATCTATTTTGATGTTTTTTTATCATGTAGCACAATCCATCAAGAAAAATAGATTTGTAATTGGAGATAAGATTCATGTTTGTTATCATACACTGAATCATGGTTCCCTTAAAATATTATGAGCATATAAAGGATTATATATAAAAAAAATGAGAGAGGACCTAGAGATAAAATATATATATATATATATAAATGTACACAACATTACAGTGAAATAAGGGGAATATAGAATTTTGTTATGTAATGTAAACTGACATCTTTATCACAATGTATTTGTTCATCATAAATGACATTATTATAGTATCTGAATGATTAATTGCACCACTTGTTCCACACACAATCTTCAATCCCCGGTGTTTCATCATCCATTGGGTTAATCTCATTCGATGTGTTTATTTATCAGGATGGTTTTTAACTATTAATATTCACATATAGTGTTGGAGAAAAACACAGTACGAAGGTAATAATGTCATAGATGTACCCATATAGCATATAAAATCAATAGTAATATGTCAATAGTTTAATTAAAATTACAAATAATATATATTATCATATATTTCATTTTACACAATATTTTCTAGTTTATCAGAAGATGTGTTGGTGCCATCATGATCAAATAAATTGAAATCATTTATTAATGTAACCCATCAATCAACAACAAATAATTGACAAATATAGAACACATATTCTCAATGATATATCCAAATAGTATACAATGATACCCTTGACATTTATTAATAGTAATTTCATAAGAAACTATCAAATGATATTGACTTCTTTTTAATTTGAAATTACAAATATCATTGGAGTGTGTCATAGTTAGTCATAGAATGAATGAAGAATACCCAGAATGATATCCATTCAATATATTTTCAAAAATGAAATGATCACCTATGTTAGTTACAGTCGTAATGATGTCATTAAATAAATATACTTACTGATCTACATTTTTTAGTTACATATTTAGGACTCCAATACTTAGTGTCATTTTGTGGACAACCAACTTAGATACGTTGATAGAAATTTTACAACTTAGAGGAGTATATGTTATTTTCCCTATATATATAAAAACAGTCATTTCAAACTGAATCAGATCAAAAGTAATCATTCTTTTCAGGGTTTATGAGAGACAACATGTAATGTTTTACTTGTTTATGAACATCATCGGTGGAGATAAAAATGAATGATTTTTCAGATAGGGGAACTCAGCATATTTTGAAATTAAAGCATTATTTTTATGGTCATAAATTTCATACATTGAGTTTTCAGTGAGGCTTAGAAGATTTGGTGATGTAATTTGAAAGAGTTATTCACCATCATTAGGTTCTACAACTACACCGTCACCAACATCCAAGGTCCATTTATCAAACTGATGGACAATGGTTGAATCATAGTTGCATGTAGTTGAATTCCATTTCATGTAACTTGTTAGAGTAAATAACTACCAAGGTTTCCACTGATATGATGAATTAATACTTGCAGTGAATATGTCATTCCAATTACCTCTGGTTATTACCGATAGTATTTCCCGTAAATCTTCCCCTAATACATATATTATACCATTAAAGGGTAAATTCAGAGCATTATAAATTTTTACTTACATTATCTCTCTTAGACTATGGCCTAGAGTCTTAGTAAAGTAATTATGAAGTAAAGATTCATCATAAGAAATAATAATATTTTTAATGATTAGATTTTCTAAGACATCACTTCATTGTTGAATATTGCAAACTGACAGCTCAATAATAAAAATTGGAATAAGAAATTAAGAATTCTCAGTTTGTCCGCCCAGAAGAAGTTATGATAGTATTCAACTCTGTGAAATGGAAATAACAATATTTCCCTATGACCACAAAAATGATGTTAGTATTCTCCAAATGAATGTATTACCTATGCCTCTAGGTACATGAAATAAGAAGAAACCACCACAATTAGAATACACTGAATGAAAAATGAAACCATCACTTCTTCTTGATAATCGGTAAGCATACTCTATAATGTTGTAGACTCATTTTGAAGTATCTATATAGTGAAGTTATGTACATATATTACTAAAATATTTGGATGAGTATCAATTATTGAATCTGTAAATGAAAAAGGAGGATAAAAATAAAGAGATATACCATTGTTCCATAAAATCTAGTCTATTAGAAGGAGTTCATAGATATGTATATGATGATCTGTGAGTGTCAAATAAAGAAAATTATGGAATATTATTTCAAATAAGTGTAATATAAACTGTAATCATTCAGTGCATTAATGAAGAGCTATTATAATATATCAACTATGGTGGAGAATTAACTAATTAGATAGAATAAAATAAGAATGTTTTATTTTAATAGTATAAGATAGTATCACTAACCTTTTCACATCATTATTAGAAATAAAATTATGAATTTTTAGTGAGTGGAGTATATAAATTATTTTAATAAATTTAAAGAAACAACATAATTAAAATATCTTCAATACTATTTAGGGATTTTATTTTTGATGTTCAATGGACAATAATAGAGTCTGAATATTTTAATTAAATACTTAAATAACTAATGATAAAATGTATGTAAAAAATTATACAAAATGTCACTTAAAAGAATTCAATTTCATCAAGTCTATATAATAACAAATCCATTGGAGAATAATTTTTTTAAATATATTCATATATTAATTTTGTAATTTAGTATTAATGATGATGTCAATAACCTAATGACAATAGTCATGTATAATATAAAAATTTGGTTACTGAAATATATAGGACAATGTAATAATAGATGAAAATATAAATCAAAAATAGTAGTCATATGTAGAGATTACTTTTTTTATAGGGATGAAATATGAATTATGAAATTAAATGAAAAAATTAAACAAACTTATGAAATAATTCATTCATTGAAATTATGAAATATCACATAATTGAATTAAACTACAGTAACATTTTTTAATAAAATTAGTTGAGAATCATACAAAATTACCTTGTATTTTGTAGCGTCATTCATTAGGTATATAAAATATAATTATCAATAATGTCATAGGTTTGATGCTAAATAAAATTAGTTGATAATCATATAGATTTACATTGTATTTTGTAGCCTCATTCATTGGGAATATTAAAAAATAAATAAATAATTATCTAAAAATGAAATTGAAATTTAAAATGCAACATTTTATCTATTGATCAAAACTTGAAACATCTTATAAAAATGAAAAAATCAGTTAAAAATATTATAAATACTGTGAATTAATAATAGAATATTTTTTTAAAATCACCTTCCAAATGTTTTAATGTAAATTTATTAATGTTCATACAATGAAATAAAATAATTTTCATTGAGAAAATAATATTTTTCAAACATATGAAGACATTAACCATAAATATATATTTTATTATGAGTTTTTTTATTTATATTAAATTGATACAGTTAATATTTAATAATTCATTTTTACTATTCATATTGCTATATTCAATCGATATGTTATAATAGTCGCATTTTAATTATTTAATTAATAATGTATTGTGGTTTTGTTAATACATAGGGTTGTGTCATTAATCCTATATTTGAGTGTCTTGTAGTAAATCATTGTATTGGTGTTTCATATAACTCATTCAAAACATGGTGTTTCATGTTATAAAATATATCATTTAATTTTAATTTATTCAAAATAATAATAATAATTCAGAGAGTTAAACTTTCACTTCACTATCTCAAAATAATTTTCTATTTGAAGTAAATTTTATTGGAAATATTGATGGAATGGTGATTGAGGTATTTTAAACCATTATATTTATTCATGATCACTCTATGGGTAATGTAACTGAGATCCCCAAAACACTAATTTATCTTCTAAGGCAATGTCAAATGATTCATGAACTATTAATCCATATTGTTCATCTAATAAAATATATGAATATAGGGAACATATAATGTAAGATTATAATATTTTATTAATGGATAATTAATTTTCTAAATGGAATACAAATAATTTATAACTAATTAGTGTATTTCAACATATTGAAGATAAGAATAATAACTATGAACCAACCTCCAGTTCAAAATGGTACATTTTAATTAGAATATAATTTATATAATTCAACCAATATTTTTTTCAAAATACCACATATGAGATGACATTATATTGACATCCTTGTCCAAATATTTCATTATCAGTTTATTAGAAATAACTTATTACCTAACAGAAAAAAATTATTTAATATCTCTACACACCTCATAAAGGTATGAGTCTCAACTATTCTAATTATAAAAGTTGGATAAATTGGTATATAATATGAGACAATATTTTGTTGAACTTTATGATAATAATTTAATGAATTAATTAAATGTAGCACCATTTGAAACATGATTTGGTAATGTCCTAGTTATTGTCTTGAAATATCGCCGAGGTGTCGCGATTATTCAATACATAGACTATATTAATTAAAATAATATTTTAATTTTTAATATTCATAGATGTAACATATAAAATAATTATGTTTAATTTATGTTCTTACCTCTATTTCATATAAATACAATGACCTTTACCATTGGTTTTAGAATATAATGTCATAGGGGTATAATAGTGAAACAAATCAATATATCATGTATCATGTCCCGACCTAACCCAGAGGGGACCGGTTCTTGACTACCCCAAGCCCACCTCAAAGATGCTTAGGACTAGTTAATAGCACCGATTAGGGATATCCCATAAATGAGTGGCATTTTACTATGTATTTTTACAGACAAATTGATCTTCGTGCCCAAAATTATAAAATTTAAAAACAGTATGTAAACAATGACTGAATAAACAATGATACCGACCAGAAAGAATGATTGTCTTCATGTAGAAAGTAAAGAAGGCCAGAATACTGGACCACCATATGAAATAGTCAGTAAAAGTAAAAGCACTAGTCTCTGTAAGACATCTACAAAAAACCCTACATGAAGGGAAAGGTATAGGGAAACTATTGTATATCATAGGAATAAACCTCAACACTCTAGTATCAATAATCACCAACATCTGTTGGTCCACCTAGGACACCATCAAAGCATTGCGTGATTGTAGAAGACACGAAACATGAGAGAAAATCCCATTTACGGGTGAGTAAACCAATGTTTAGTAGGAAAGCCCGTATCCCCAATGGAATACAACTAATAAATAAAAAAATTATAAAAATAATAAATACATGATGAATAAAAAAATTAAATACATGATATATGACAGAGTGATAATAGTACAGTTAGCTCCTATAGTTATATGTATATAGTACACCAAATATGATCATCAGACATTGTCCACAAAACACACATTATCGATAAGACATGATGTACTGATTAGACAATCAATCTTGAATACGAACTTAGTATAAAAAAGACACAAAATATTGCTAAAACACATAGTCTCATTAAAAAATGTAGTATTATAAATTCATGTCATCTCAATGTAAAATTAATGCAGAGGACTTCACTCAATGTGTACTCATTCAGGGAGAACCTACTCGTCATGAAAATATGTCATATGAACAATTCCAAAAACATTAAATTAGGATTTCAACAAATGAATGTCTAATAAAAGGGTCCCTATTCCACAAACAGGATTCCAAACATACATTTGATTTTACGGTTATGAAGGTCTGGCTCATTTCTGGTTGGGGTTTGATCCTAGCCAACAGACCCAACCCGGAATGTCGGCCAACTATGGAATGTCTGGCAGACCTAGCCCGTTAGGCCACATGAGCAGCCTGACTCCACTATTCCTTCCCACATGTGTGCGAGCCGGCTCACCTGTAACATGTGGTCCCCCCTCATTGCATTCCACCCAGTGCCTCGTGGTCCCACACTACATCTGATGTAGTCATCCCTCCATGTCGGCATGCCATTCATGCTCCACCTGCCTTCATCCTCACAGTTGCTACAAGCTCCAACACAAACCCTCTGTCATACCACATTCTCCTCCACTGGCTACCCCATCATTGGATCGCTATCATCCTAGACATCCCATTCGATTAGTCTTTGGACCGTGTCGCTGCACACAATAAATGACCGGAGCTTTCATCCTTACCACCACTATGCATAACATCCTAGTACACTATGTACTACTGTCCATAAATTTTTTTACCATATTATCATTGTCTCACAATATTTTTTTCATCAAGAGGTTGGATCATTGATCTCGGTCTATTGAACCACCAATCTAAGGGGAAATGATCCTCTATTCATATCCCATGAAAAATGAGGAACTCCAAAAATTAGGGTGGTAATGAATTCATAAGAACATTTAACGAATTTATCTATTCCTTTGTTTGTTTTAGCCTAGAATCATCCTTGATATAAATATTAACGAATTTCAAATCATCACATAGGTTTAGAACCCATTAAATCCCTAAAAAACAACCCCATCCCGCATGAACAATAAAACTATAGGTCATCCAATTCAATTTTTGATATGTGTTAATCATTGATTCTAATAACAAAGAATGCGTAATAGGAAAAGAAAAATCCCATTCGTGAAGTTGGATCGTTCTATGAAGTAATTGGTTGTGCGACCATTGTGGATGATATCCTCCCACTTTATTGGTTTAATGATCCTAAATCCAATCATCGATCCATAATCAATCAATCAAGAGGATTATTTCACCATAATTAATAGGACTTCTATTTTTGGGTGATAAACATTAATTTTCTGATAATTATTAATAAAATTAAATGTTTCACTACGTCACTGAGTAATTTTAATGAAAATAAATCTTAATTTATTTTTTTATTTAAAACATCAACAATTTACTTTTCATAGCTGACCGATTTCGGTCGATGTTAGGACTCAGTTAATAAAAAGTCACATTGAGAACCCAATACTGGTCTCGTTTATTCAATAAATGTCACTATTAAATTTTTTTTACGTTTTTAATTTAAAAAATATATTTAATTATATTATTTATGGTTACAACATTGCAGTATTTTTTTCAGATGACACCCGTTGAACTATTTTAGGTTGTGGAAATGGTGAATCAACAATTTTGAGCTTGATGGATCACAAAGATTTCTGAAATGGCGTCCCGTTTAAAAAATATTCAACTTTTTATAGAAATCCATATGCGGGTGCTATGAATTTTTTTTAAACATTTATTTTGCGCACACATGGCCTTAGAATAAATGACTGTCTCAGTTCATAGTCCTGAAGTAATTCCAAATAGTATTAAAAATACTAATTTGAAAATATGGGACATTACATTCTCCCCACCTTGAGGATTTAGGTCTTTGAAACCCAAAAACCTATAAAATACCAATAAATGAGAGTAATGAAAATGAAATTGAGCTTCCCGCTCCCATGGGCTCTCTTGTAGATTCTTATGGTATCACATAACACAGACTATAGTAATTGACCACTAATGACGTATCATATCCTCTTAATGATCGATCTCAACCAGGTACTCATCAAATGCTACCCCATTGTCAATGTACATCTAACCCCAATAAATGACATGTAATAGATCACGCACAAATCATATAAAATGTGACGCATGGAAGACCCTGTGAAACCACTCTAACTAAGTAGGGGGTGCCAATAGGTATGCCACCTCTCCAACACAATATTTTATCGTTAAAGTGCCACTAATCCTAGGAGATAACTGGTCCCCATGCCCAATGATTGTATCCCATGTTGAGGAGAGACCTAAAGGGGAACTTTGTCTCCATAAACTAACTAAAAAGGCCACTATCCCTGATAAACATAAGATTCTGACACCCATATATAGTCTTGATCCACTCATGGATGGCCTGCACTTTCTATGTAGTCACCTCCAACAACTATAGGACCAACTATAAAAAAAATATACGATTCAAGCACATCGCATGTCATCCATAACATGAATGGTCTGCTCAGTCTGGTCATCTTTCGGGGGGGAATGATGTACTCAATTGAAATTAATTCACAAATTTATCATCAAATCCCTTTTAAAATTGGGATATAATGTGAGCATCATGGTCTAATATTTTCTTTGATGAAACTCCATGGATTTTAAGTATCTTTTATAAGTAGATGATCCTCGTGATCGCCAACAAACTCTACTCTAGAATATGGGTAGGGGTGTTTTATTTCTATTTATAATAAGAATTCCATGGGATAATAGAATAAAATAAAATAAATTATTCAATGTACTATTATTTAATACCATGCTAAATTTTTATTATGAATTTGATCAACAAACCATAATAAATGATTTTAGATTGTATTCCCTAGAAAATCTATTTATACTTATTTAATTTTATAAAAATAAAACCTAGTCTTCAAAAAAAAAATTCTTATCACCTATTTCCTATATAATTTCAAAAATATATCGCATTTAAAACACTATATATCCCACTATCGTCATGTAGACACCAAGAAATAAGTCATTTCAAAAGAAAATACTAGGATCATTAAATTTTGTCGAACGATAATTAGATTTAGGAAACACTCATTTTATAATGGAATTATATTATTTATCATAAATTTATGTTCCTGTCAAATAGATAGGTTCTATAAAGAAACCTTTATGTGTGGTGGCCTTGAAATACAATTCCCAATTCAATTGTCAAAGTTTGAATGGAATGTATAATTCCAATGGATTCACGCATGGTCATTTGGTATAACCATTCCATGTTTATTGTTATCTTACAAATCGCATCCATGTAAAGATTTTGATGAATATCAACTAACATCATTATGTAGATAACCATAATACATAATAAATAGTACTCATGGAGACCATTATTGAAATCATCTATTCTTGTAAATCATATATAGTAGTAACTTAATCATCGTTATAGTATTTTTTATTCATATTGAATAATATTTGTCAAAATATATTGATAATACAACCCCCACTATTGTTTTAACTTTTAATTCATTATTTTAATCATTGAAAATTAATTTCACAAACAAATATTGAATTTAATGTTCAAATGAAACTTTTGAATATGGATTCACGATTAAATTGATGTCATTCACTGTCCCACAATCCCATAATATATTTATTTCCCACATAGCAATATATCATTTAATTTTCCCACTATCTTAGTAAATTATCATAATAGTACTATTTATATTAATTTAGAATCACCATCATTTTTTCATGATGCAAATATGATGATTTATCTATAATAAAAAATGGGTCCCATTAAACACATCAGGTAGAGACTGAAGAAAATATATACTTTTTTAAATTATCTGATATACACTAGTATATAGAGTATGAATATGTTTATTTTATACAGTATTATTTACAAAACATATCATCAACGGAATCATAAAATACTACATTACAACTATAAGTCTCCTCAATGATATATTCTATCTCAAGGATATGAATAAATATATCATAATATTTTAAAACTCTCACTATAAATTAAATGATCAATGAATACTTGTTTATGATTCACTCTGACGTACCAATCACATGAATTCAAAAATCTTTTCCTTGTTAATTCATTAATTCACAGAGTATTCCTAAAAATTCATAAGAGAATATAATTTAATTTCTGAGTTTACCTCTATCATCTCAGTAGAATAGTTTACACTATTTTACATAACTAACTCTTCAATATTTGAAAATTAAATATAATTTTTTCTTGGAATAATACAATAATATATCATATAACTATGATTCTTAAATACAAATATACTATCCATTATACTTGGTATATAAATATACCATATTTTTTTACATTCCTATGATATTAATTTCCAAAATTTTGTATGATTCCTCTTATTAAAATAATAATTTATATCAAATATTTGATATTAATGATTTATGTTTTGTTTAACAAATTTTTATGTATATTTTCTAATAATATTATTTACATAAAAATAAATCATGTCAGATTTTATTGTATATAAAATTATGATAAATGTTTTGGTAATACATTATAATAATAATTATTCAACTAGAATCAATCCAATATGAGAAAAAACATTAGTTTCACTTTTCTAACATCATAATCAATTTTTATCAACAACTGTTGGAAGATATTTCACTTCTATAGTCACATTCTCCCCTATTAACATAGAATCATAGCTTCTCAGCTATTTGGATAACATTTCTTACTTAATTCCATGGTTTTATATGATTTTTAAAACATATAAATGAAACTACCTTTCTAAATCACTTGGAAAAAACATATTACTCATTATGTTAATATTTTAAATTAAAAATTCATTAAATACATTATTATTAAAAAAAATTATATACCATGATTAAAATAATCCGGATTTAGATGAAATTGATTGAATATTAATTAATTCAGTATATTTTTTTCCAAATAAACTTTATATTGACATGATAATTAATAAAATGTTAAATTTTAATCAATGATTTAAATATATTTATATTATAAATGGTGAGATCAGATTCATAGTAAGGGTAAACCAAAGAGATATACATTTTGGATTATATGAAAACATGAGCCATGATTAATTGTATGTTATAATGAACATAACAAAATTTTTTAATACCATTCCTATTATAGATCATAATATTGATTCATATAAAAAATAATGGAATTTCATTAGACAATAATGATAATATAATTGAATAAATGGATCCATCGGTGCATATCATTTGAAAAAAACATAGATTTGTGGCTTGTACCTTAGAATAAAATACATTATATCAATGTTACCCACAAATACAGTCATAAAATGTAAGTAATGTTTTAACCACCTATATACCCCCCCCATTTTGTTCATATAGTAATATGTCATATAACTTAATTCTCATGAATAGGATGATAGGTATTGTATTTTCATTTATCTTTATCCAATACAAAGGATGTATTTATATATTCCACCCATATCATAATGAAAAACCGTTTTTATGTGTGCCACAAAATCATAGAAAATTTATAATGTCATGAACAATGAAATGAAATGTGTTATATAAACATATCATCATAAGACAATGATTAGAAAATAGGGATGTTGCATAATATTTTCATCATAAAATATCTTATAAAAGTATCATGTTTCAAGATAATTTACACATAGTGTAACCCATTTAAGATAAACATGATTTATAATAATCATGCCATTGAATCATAAAATATTAATATAAATAATATGAATAGTTTCCATGGATCATATCCTATGTAAGTGAAATTTGACATCAATGGATGTACTAATTTATGGAAAATTATTTGGTTTATATAAAACATTTCATGAGAAAAAACATTTCCACTTTTAAATAATATAATTTAAAAATACCACATTTTAAAAAAAAGTTTCATTGAAAAATCTACTAAAACAGATAAAGGATGCATTGAAGATCACTACAAAACGATTCAACACATAAAATCAATTTTTCAATAACGATCCTCAAAAATGATTTTAAATTATAATTTAAAAATATACTTCAATTGATATTGAAATAGTGGTTTTGGTAGAAATAAATATTTAGACCTAAGAGAGAGATAATGAATTTTTTTCATAAAAATGTTTTTTTAATTATCATTATTACTAAATTGTGGAAAATTGTAATATTCATTTAATATATATGGAATAATTATATGAAGATAAAATGAAGGATAATTCTTTATTGATGGTTCATTATATTTGAATATTGTATTCATTATCTTATATGACCCTGATAAATGACGACATCATTACATACAATCATTACCACTTTGGTAGAATAGATTCATTGGCCCGATTGATGGTTAGCAGAAAATAAAATGATAAATATAATGAGGATGAATAAATTCTCTGTATTAAATGTAA
This sequence comes from Viscum album, assembly GCA_963277665.1. Taxonomy (NCBI): domain Eukaryota; kingdom Viridiplantae; phylum Streptophyta; class Magnoliopsida; order Santalales; family Viscaceae; genus Viscum; species Viscum album. The sequence goes on along the minus strand of OY728147.1, from coordinate 556,716,767 downwards.
ATTGGGATGTATACAACACTTGTGTAGAAAAATAAGTTTATAACCTAACAAATGTCTTAAATTAGAACAATTGACACAAATATTCTCTCGGATTTCTTGTATTTTTTAAAATTATTCCCATTAAATTGATATAAATAAATGGATCTAAAAATAAAATTTATTTTTAAATTTATCCCAATTAATTATTATTTTTATGATTATCCCCTTGTGAATTATTTACACCAAATCAAATAATCATTCAGTTAATATGACTTGGGTATCATGGAATCTAAAATTGAAATGAAAATACATTACCATAAGTCATCACTTCCATTATACTTGTTAATACTCCATTTATAATAAATTGAAATTTATTATACATATATTACAGAACCATAATCATATAAATCATATAATATATGATTTCATAGTTACTTATTATTTTTTATTTATTAACAATTTCATGTTATAGTTCTGTTTCTGTTAATAATAAGATTTATTATTTTATATTCGTTGAATTTTTATATATTTTCATGTTACGTTGATCATGGATCCAAAACAAAAATACTATAAACCATGATATCAATTACATATATAATAATTATATATTTATTTTTATGAATACGTATATATATGTTATAGGAAATGAAAACCAACATTCTAGGAGATGGTAGGACTTATATACATATGAATGTTGTTTATTCATTTTCATATCAGTTTTAATGAATTAAAAGAAAATCATATATTTTATCATTCTATAATAAATTATATTTCATATAAATCACATATTTCAATTTAATCCTATCCTTAATGAATCACATGTAATGTGTGAATTAGTCACATTGCTTCATGAAAAGGTAGTCTGTCATACACACTTATAATTTTATCATAATCGAAAAAAATAAAGATTATATAGGTATGCTTGATTAATAAATTTAATATTTATAAAAAACATCAATGAAATCATACATATCATACCTATATAGTAAATAAATCATAATAACTTTCCTTGCGGTGGGAATGAAAAAATGAATGACATCGATTCAGGAGGCGGTAGTCCACTGTACACATAAACGATGATTTTTTAACACATTTCATATAAGTTGAAGTAGTTTAAAATAATAAAATATTATTAGATTTAAGATATTTATGATATTATATAAACATGTTATAATATTAATTTAAGCCAGTTGATGAATAAATGTAATTACAAAACATGTTGAGGACCAATACATTATCCCCAAGTATCCTCTATAGGTTTGACTAAATCCTTCCTTGGTAGTATTTCAACATTAAATAATGAATTTATGATGATCGGTGTAATTTTTGGAATTGATTTGGGTAGATATATTTCCATCCAAATGTCTTGAGAAGTTTCAAGAATGTGGGAGAGTGAGTTCCATTCTATAATTGATGGAGTGTGGAATTCTGGAAAACATCAAATGTATTCACTGTTTGGATGTAAACATTATCAAAAGTGGATCCAAATATGAAAATAATTTTTTTGGTATTATATGTTTTATTTAAACCTACATCAAATAATAAAACTGATTTTTTTAACATCTCATACTCAATCATCAAAATATCCATATTTTTATCATTTTCCCCATTAAGGTAACTAGTTTTCTTACCTTCGAAATATATCCATTTTGATTAAATTATTGTGATACATATAAGATAATTTATTACCATTTATTATAAATATTATATATAAAATATAAAATATATATCTTGTTTTTCATAGAAATTAATATTAATATAAGTGCATTTAACATGAAAAAACACTTCATTATCTTTTACAATGCCTACTGAGTTTTTTCTATTTAACAGTAAATTACAATTTTAATTAGTCAAATGTTACACGAATGGATAATATTTTACATTTATTAATATTATTAATTCACATGTATGATGATATAATTTATAATAATTTTAAATCATTTAATAATATGCCATTTATTAAAAAACATTAATATAATTAGTGACATTATTAATTTAATTTCAATTTTAAAAATATCAATATAATGATGGAATTGGAATTTTTTTTTTAAAAACCTATGTATCATGAAATATTCATCTATAATATAATACAAAACAATCATTCATTATATTATCTATCCTTTTATAAATTTTAGTGTCATTTTTTTAATTTTTTACTAAATAATAAATGTGTTTGTGTTCCATATGCCATTTATGTAATTATTTTTTCTCAGAATAAACCTAAATAAATTATCTAAATAAAAAAAATTATTTAAACATTATAAATATAACCCCCATATGATTTTTATTTACTTATCCCATTGATTTATTGATATTAAAAGTAAGATATGTATCTTTTTTGCCTTTCTCATTACGTTCCTTATTATATGGGTCATATTAAATGTAATGTTTCACAAAGTATCCAAATATTATATTATATTATAGTTATGATTTTAAAAAATTTATTATTTAAGATTAATATATTGTATTCATTCATTTCAACTCATATCATTCTATTTTATCCGTTATTAAATCCATTTTGTCATTAATTGTGGTAATTTTATTTCATCATTCAATATTTATTTTTTCTAAAAATGAACTTTAACATAATAGAAATTATAATTTATTCTAATGAAAATATTGAATACATTTTTAAAAATATAAATTCACAGATGTGGTAAAAAAATCTCTTATTAATCCTAAAGACATGGTGAGAAGGAATATTATTAATTTGAAAAGGTTCAAATGTTTACATAGTTTTTAAATAACATTTCTATATGAAATTTATTAAAACAAGTTAAATTGATTTAATATATTTAAATTTGAGTTTATTAAACTATATAGAAAATTTAAATTATATATTTCCTTTCTATATAAATTAAATTAAGAAATAGGTTTCAATTAGAATTGGGTATTTTTTACTATTCATAAAAAATTGAAACTTTTTAGGAATGTCCCAAATATTCACTATTAAATAATTTTGAAACCCATAATTAAATAATGTATATTATTTTATAAAATTAATTTTATACATGTTTTTATAGTTATACTTATTATTTAAAAAAATATACATTCAAATACTTTTTTTGAAATAGTTATTTTTATATATAAAACCTTCAGTGTAATGCACGTATTTTTTAACATATTTATTTATTAATATAAATATATTTTAATTAATATTTAAAATTATTTATTACTATACATATACCAGTTTTTAATGGGTAGTTTATAATGGTATTGTTTAAATATCAAAACAGATAATATATAATGGGTTTGTAAAAATTAATAGTTGTTTGTAATGAAATCCAATCTAGTGATGTGTATACCACATGATTATGATTTTCTCATATTAAAAATTATAAACTCGGTTATTTTTTTAGATTTATATAATATATAAATTAATCATTTTTAAAAAAATATATAAAAATTCATGGTGTAATATTTGACTCTTTTAAAATGAATTTCACCCTCGAAATTCGTCTCAATCATTAAAAGAATAATATTTGAAAATAAATTCATATAAAACCAAATATTTAAACTCGATAAAAAAATTACAATTTATAAATAAATAGGGATGTTTGAGGATCATCTGATATATAAAATGATATGTTTCTAAATAGGATAACATAGTTGTGATGTGAAAACATTGATAGAGATGTGAAAAATAACCCACAAATATAGATAAAGAGCTATAGAAAATATGGTCAAGAGGTATTTGATCAGACATCCATAATCCAAAAATGTTCTAAAATAGACAATGATATCAAAAAAATTATATTAAAAATAAATACATTTTATTTCAATCTGATATTCATAATATTGAACAATTTTAATGACAATATTTATATTCTTTATTTCAATCCGTTTCATAAGCATAATGTCATTTATATGTTATGGCCTGATAAATTTACAATAAATTTCTCTCGATGAAATTTTGGTGAATCTGTTACTACTAAATAAATAAAAGATCATATATTACATAATTAGAATGATATGTCATTCCATGTATCATTAGTTATCATAAATAAATTTTAAGAACATGTTTTCTAATATGCATAAATCATCATTTGTAGAAATAATAAAATAACTTATAAAACCTCATTCAACATTATAGATAATAAATTAAAAAATTTCTCACAATATGAAATATAAAATTAATTAAACAATAAATCATTTTAATGATTTTCTATGTATTAATATAATTATAATATCATTACTACATGTTATATATTAATTTGTAACTTCATTATCATATTCCTATCATTTGAATCGAGTCATCATGTGTTCTCCTAAATAATTGTTATAACCTAAACTACCATATGTTTTTTTAAATTATTCTTCTACATTTCTTATATAGAAAATATATTATTTGATATATTATTTAAATCCTAAAATTATGTGAACTCGATCAATGATATCATAAACCACCTTTTCAATATTACATTATCATATTTGAATTGATCATTACTATATGAATTAATTTATCCAAATCAAATTTCACTTTATCCCAACATTATTTTATTTTCATAAGGAAGATGTTAAGGTTTATCCTTCCCTTAATCATGTCTCTTATATTAATATCGTCTTTATATTAATTGAATTTTTGCAGTCATTATCAGTTTCCCATATATTCATTCAAATAAATAATAAAAATTTTATATTGAAACATTATTATATATTTCATGATTCTTAATCCACTAATTCCATTACATTAAGTTTATCGTCCAACATCATTACCAATCCATTATATATTATTTATCATTATATAATTTAAGAAATATTTTCATTCACTTGTCATCAATATTCTCTTCATCATCAGTAATATAAACATTACATATATAATTATGAATATTTTATTCATGATATTTTCGCATAAGACATCAGTTTTTTTTAGGATGATATGTTATACATTTCAATTATTTAACAGTCAATGATATCATAGTGATATTATTATTTCCATCCATTGTGTTCACTAAAAATTAGATTGTCTCTTTTTATTTACATGATTTTATTCCTTGTTTTCCACAAGAGAAACATCTCTCCATTAATATGATACATTACATTGAGTTTTTCTTCACACATTATCAACATATTAGAAACTGAATATTCTTTATTCTACATTATCCACAATATGAAATCTCTAAAACCTCAATCCTTCAATTTTTTCCATGAGAATGTATGTTTGTTAAAGTTTGAATTTTTCAGAATGTTCATTGAAAATTAATTACATGCTATCAAAATATACTTCACATAATTTATCTTACCAATTGAACACTTATAAAAAAATTCAATCAAAATCGAAATCAACATGACCCCATTGGGTTCAATCCAATGATAGAAACAGAAATCATTGTGTAAGAAACACTAATAATATTGGAGAACTAAATAATCATTAAAAATCATATATCAGAAGTGTAATTAAAGACACATTCTTTAATTAATGATTTCATCGGTAATTCATATTATTAATGAATATAAATCCTTCATGATGGTTCAGAAAAAGATTCGAAATTTATAAAGCACATCCAATGGGAGTGTCAAACTAGGTGTTTAGAATGGATCAGTTTGATGAATTTGATCCCTGCCGAGTCCATATCAATATGGAGTTTTCAAACATGTCACCTCTAGTATCATTTGTTCTAGATCATTGTCTAAATGTGTTCTACAAATATCGATGTAACAGCTTGAATACCACTCACTACATTCATTACCATTATTTGCAATAATTTTCCTAAAACATGAATCATCTTTAGAATTTTCATTATATATATCCCTAGACACAACTAAAATATCCATATTTAACATATTAACGCTATCTCATCCTATTTTCCTGTCTATAAATACACTTTTTCATTGATACCAACTATAGAGACCAAAGATTCAAAAAAATCATATTATATCTTTTTTAAAGAAGATTAATTACATTAATAAATAACATGTCTAAGGACTATAATAATTTATTCCTTGGAAAAAATGTAAAACAGTCATCTAATCTGGTGAATGATATTCAAGGATCTTTCCATGATAATACCATATTCTAATATTAATAGTAATATACTACATAATTTTTTCCTTATTTAGTGTTAAGGAAACCATGAAAAGGGCGAGGTCAGATACTCAATAAAGGTAATCTAGGTTTAAGATTCTATGATTGGATAAGATAAATATAATTTTATGTGATAATGAACATAATATAGTAGATCATTACCTGAAAAATCATATTATATAATCATGAGTACAGATATAATGATTGAAATTTCATAAGATAAATTTTTTTAGGGAATCAAATAACATGATCCATCTAATTATAAAAAATTGAAACATAATTTTAAAATAAAAATCTACATATAAAATCATATGTCAAGAATATAAATAAATACATTCATAACATGTAGTCTTGGAGTAACCACCCATGTACCTACATTAGGCATGGGCTAAACACCCATATAGAATTATTTTTAGTTCGGGGCTGACCACTCGTATACCATCCTTCCCAAGCATGGAAAAAAACCTTTTTACCCTATTAGATCATAGATTATATATCATCACCCATGTATTTTAGGGATACATATTTCTCACAAGTGTCATTATAAAAAATCATATTTATGTGTGCCAAAAAATCATAAAACAATCATTAAATCATAACCTATAAAATGAAATGGGATTCAATATATCATCATGAAAACATAACCTATAAAAAAGTTTCAATTTTAATATTTAATTAATTGCATATAATGAATAAATATTAGTTAGTTTCATAATAATTTCAACATGTTTCCAAAAATATAAGATAAATGAGATTTAAAAATATCAATCAATAAAAAAATATACCATGAATTTTTTTGAATGGTTTCGTTAAATAATTTAACCAATATGGTATAGTTAACATCAATAGATGTGATAATAATTGGATATTTATTTTGATGAATTCATATCTTTCTTGAGGAAAATATCTTTTCCTATTGTAATAATGGCTTTTAAAACCGAAAACATTTAAAAAAAATTGACCTGAAAATGAAGTTGAAACTATATAAATATAGAATTTGAGAATCATTTTATACATGTTTAAAACAATGGAAAATTTTAAATTGCTATTCATTGAAAATGAAAAAAAAATTATGATTTAAAATAATTGGGAGCACTTTTTTGAAAACATGTTTTTGGACGAAAAATGATTTTTGTCCGAATTGAGAGATAAAGTCGGATTTACTTTTAATAATTTTTTTAATTGTAAAAATCACCAAATAGTAAAACAATTGTACCATTATTTCATGATAACATGTATAATCAATCGAATATAAAATTATTTATGTTTATTGTGATTTATTTTCTGAAAATTCAATATAGGAATCACAATCATAAAAAATTCTGATAGATGACGATATTTTAACCTAAAATCATCACAACATTTGTATAATTGATTCATAACAACGTCAAAGGATTATATAAAGGAAAAATAATATATCATAAGGATGATTAAATAAATGGTATAATATTTAAAAGTTGTATTAAAAACACCTAATGAAATAATATAGGTTCATAACCTAATATATGTATCGATGATAAAAAATAGAGAGAAATATCACTTACAGATTTATTAAATATAGAACCATAAAAAACACGAAAATGGAACCTAGAATAGAGATGTACAACAAAATTATTTTCATTAGACTAATCACATAATAAATTCTAGTATAGTATATACATCACCTAATACAAACATCTAACGAATATGGATTGTGTCATAGAATTTAAAAGTGAAATATAAATCCCATTCATTATATATTTTCTTCCTTCGTAATAATTAATACCACCTGTATAATAATTTTCTGTTTTTATAAATATATTAATAGAAAATATTCAAATATACCATAGCCTTTATGATTTTATTATGTCCTTTTCTTAAAATTTTATAGACTATGGAAACTAGTTTTATAAACATTTAAATTGCTCAATTATTTCATAAAAAGAGTAGTAAAGGTCATCTAATTTGGACACAATTCTTTTTTAAATTATAAATAATTTTTTAAAATAAAAATCCGAATGTTGTTGGAAATTGGTTTAACATTTGTCCATTAAAACGTGTAAACACATCCCCTTATCATTAGCCACACTAAATGATTGAAATCTGTTTCAATTATTGGGTGATATTTGATAAATAATAATATTTAAGAATAATAATTCATGATATAATAATTTTAATAGTTTTTAATCATTTAATAAAATATGAAAAATTATAAAGTAACATGAATGAGATTTTTTAGGCTATTCATGTCATTTAATGATTAAAATATACTTGAAAATGATAGAATTATAATATATTATTTTAAAACCCATGAATGGTGAAAAATTAATATGAATAATTAATTAAACACAACAATTAATTCAATTTTCAAGCCAGGGATTATATTTTGTAACATATATTTTATATTATTATTAACTAAAAATTAATGTGATAGTGTTTCTTATTTATTTAATAAAAATTATACAATCCCGAAAAAGTATATTATATTTCCATGATAAAGATAAATATTATATTTTATAAGGATATATAAAAATTAAAAAAAAATCCCTATCCCAAGGTGGTATTGATATGTAATGTAAAAAAGTATTTTATTATCTTTTTCATCACTTAACTTATTCTGTTGGTCATATTCAAGTGGATGTGGAAAGTATTTGACCTAATTATGATAAAATAATTGATAAGATATAAATGAATTTATTATATAATTTAATTATAATATTTTCTTCAATTTCATTCTTATCACGTAGTTTAACACTTGGAAAATCCATTTCCCCCATTACCACTCTAATTAATATTTTACGTTAATCACTGTTCATTTTAATAAAATATTAATTTGAACTTATTAGAAATTATACATTATGTTGATTTTTAATGTGGAAGAATATTTTTAAAAATTACATTCGTAGATGAGGAAACATTATATTTAAATTATTTCAAAAGTCGTGATGATAGAAATTATGTTTAATGTGAAAATAATAAATATTTTACAATGATATTATATAGAATTTCAAAATGAAAATAATTAAAATGTCATAAATTTTATTAATATATACATAATATTTATATATAAACTTTAAAATGAATTTCAAATATTTATTTCTCATTATAAATAAAATAAAAAAATTATATTTTTTATTAAATAAAAAATATTTCTATATTTTTCAAAAAAATAAATCATTTCTGAATTTTTTTAAAACAACATGTAAGATTTTACATAAAATTAATAATATTCGTTCCATTATGTTTTCCTTACATAAAAATATTATACCATAATTTTGGAAAATAGTTTTTCATATTTTTGTGAATAAATTTAATGGAGATGTTCTAATAGTATTTTTTAAATAAATAAATTCTCAATATATCAGGATATTATTTAACATTAGTGTTTTTTGTAACATTAGACATGAAAATATTTCCTGTAGTGAATGCATAAGAATGTGTTTCATATAAATCGTGCATAAAACAAATAGTTTCATGCAATAAAATACATTATATAAATTAAATTTATTCAAAAAAAATCCATCAAAACTCATAGTGTTACATGTTCACTAAACTACCATAAAAAATTTAGTGCATTTAGATGTTATTATAATAGTCATATTGAACTATTGTATATCATCGTATTTCAATCCTTTAAATTTCATATTTTCACCAAAATGGTTGTCGAACATTGATCCCCACAACTATTATTAATCTTGTTAATATTAGTAAAAATATTACCGAGCTATTCATCCAACCTATTTATCTCATAGTATAAATTAATTAGGATAAACTATATGGTATATATTATAATATTATATGAGTTTATAATTTATTATCCATATGTAATCACACAAATTGATATCTATTTATCTCAACATAGTAAACACTAGAACCGTAATTATGTACCGTCTTAGAGTTTACATAGTTATAGCATAAGGCCCCATCCTTAAACCTTACATAATATTGAATTAAAAGAATAATTCACATTGAGGATATTTTCAGGTTTAAAGTTTTAGAGAATTAGGACATAACTATTACATCTCAAAATATTATAATGTAGATACTTCTACTAAGTTTCCATAAAATAAAAACTCTTAAAAAGGAACATGTCTACTTCCATGTTTTAGATAGCACGACTTTCCCTTGATCCCATCCTTGACACTATTCCACATTAAGTCCTGTGAAAAACATTTCAAAAAAACTTGGGTTGAGCATAAAAAGCTCAGTAAGGGATACACAATGAATGAAAACTGTTAGTTTTTCTAAACAACAAGTAAACCATGAATACTTTATCAAGGTAAAACTTTTCACCATTATGAAGTAGTAAAAACTCTTCACTGAATAAAAGTTCATTACTTACCCTTTTTTTACCAAAAGATTACCATAAAACCCACATAATGATCACATGACATATAAAGGTAACTTGGGACATAAACATACTAAAATGGAATAACCATACGGTCGACTTCCACACATATCACTTAATGGAATAGCCATACAGACGACTTCCATACCCAATTCATTGGATGTTATAACATAACCACCCATCCTGGTATTCATGGCACCACCCGTCATATGGTTTATCACGTAACCACCATTCAAATGTCCAAGTACCATTATAAAATCATAAGACATAAAACGAATATAATGGAAATAAAACATTTCGACACTTTGATCACAATATATCCCTTAAATATATTGAAATAACAAATCCATTATAAAAAACCCTTTTCAATACCAAAATACATAAAATACTATATGGTATTCATTTAATTTTAAAAATAAACATTACGACTTTTTGAGGATGCAGAAGACCAAATAATACTCGCGGCGGCGGAAAAGGTTTTTGTCAATGTGTGTGTTAAAATAAATATTCCTTTTTGTCATTTTGTAAAATGCTTCTTAGAAAAAGATTCTTTTTGTATAAATGTAAAATTCAAATGGTTTTATAAACCATATAAAAGAAAGTAGTGTATAAAACAAAATATGCCTCAATGAAAGGAGATTGAGGCGAAGTCCCTTACCTCGGGTCCGACTTCACACGATCGTTCTTTAACGTCCTGAATAATAAACTTGGGTTAATTTCTAATTTCTTAAGAACATTTTTCAAGTTCATTATTACTTTTATATCACTTATTTCCATGTTATAAGAATTATGTAATCATTGAAGATTATAATGTTTGTTTTGTCGATATTTGGTTCTTAAGTCGAAAGTGGACGTCTTACAATTACATGTTGTTCTTGTGGTCAAAGGTTCTTTATATCCAGAATGATATTCATGATTTGGATATCATATATATCATATATATCCAGAATATACATGTATTTATAATATTAAATAATCATTTATAGGTAAGAAATGAATTGCACCGTTCATGGAGACGGTAAATCGTACGTATGCATGAACGCTACTTTCATTTCTATGTCATATTAATGGAATTAAAACTAAATGACATGTATTTATATTATAATTCCATAATTATATTCATAATTTAGATGTAACATAAATCATATATAATAACTTTAAATCCATCATTTATATGTCCCACATACGACATTAACGATTCAAATCACTTTCAGGGGGCGGTAGTCCGCACTTCCTAAAATGAAGATATCGCGTATACCCATAACGGAATCCCTAAAGGTATAACACAAATGAAAAATACAGAAGCATAAGGAAAACATAAACATAATATATATCATATATAAATATAGTGACATCTTATTGGCCACCATTAAAGGTGTTAAAAGAAGATTGAACAATCATCATTTTGTGAGGCAGAAATTCGCCAACCACAGAAACAGTATGTTCTTTAACCATTAGATTGAGGTTTGTGTCGGTGTAGCTCAAATCCTTCATATAAAAACATCCTAGTATATTTAATATACGGGTTTTGTTACAAAATAAAGTAATAAAATGATTTTAGAGGGTTGGAGAAGCAAAATAAACAAAAGGACACAAGATAAAACACTACCTTTAAAACATGTAACTCTTTTTTATTTGAGCTCAAAGGATTCCTTGTGAAGACTTCCGCCCAATGTGAGGTTTCTAGGAGTAAGATAGGGATTTGGAGAGACAAAATGGGCAGATCATGGCCGAACCAAAGGCTTGAAATGTGTGGGTAAGGTGGTAGAGGTGGGGGCCTTTTATAAGAGGAGAGGAGGGGCACTCTTGAAAAGTTATAAAAGATTACTTTATTATAAAATTATTTTCGTATTTTAAAGGTCCCACATTGATATAATTAAAGGATACGGTGATAAGGGTTACAAATATAGTCATTCAATTGGTCTTTGACAAGTGTATGTCTTAGATGTTACATTATCGTTACATTTTATTTAATTTGTTCATTAATGTGGTAATCGCTGCATCATCATGATGTCATAAATAATTTAATTTATTTAATGTCTAAAAATTATAAAAAAATATCATGATGTAGGAAATATTTTTAGATTTCTAATGAATATTTATAGTAAAAAATATGACTTGTATAACCCCATTTAATAATAGTTTTAGTAAAACAACTCATGTTTGTGACATTTAAATGTTAACATTAAAAAACGTTTTTAATGTCATTTTCCTACCAAAGTGGCTCCATGGGGTCCCCAAGTTGACCCATGGACTTTCTCGGTCGGCCATGACACATAAAATAATAGTAGGACATGTTTCAAGTTCATTTCATATTATTAATACATTATTTTTACCTTATACTACACTAATTACCTCTAATCGCGATAAATAAACTTAAAGTTACTATTCACCATAAAATTATTTTAATCCCGTTGAAACACATTTTAATTATTAATTAAAACCATTTATGTTGGATTTTTGAAATTCAAAACATAGAGGTGGTAAAATATCATTTAAATGAAAAATCAGTTTTTTAAGTACCACTTAGTGGTTTCACTATTCATCAAAAATTGAAGTTTATCAAAAAAAATTACCAAAACATTAACCTAAGCTATATTTGATATTCCAAATTCAAAAATTAAGCCTATTTTACAAAATTCAAAACATATAAGTTGCATTAATTAATTTATTAATTAATTCCCGCTGTCAGAGCAAATAGCGTGTTTTTATGAAACAATAAGTATCAAAAGATTGACACTACTTTAAGCTTGATTTCAAAGTGAAATATATTACAATGACCACTATTAGATTAAATGGTAAATATATATTCTAATTTCAATTTAAAACCAATTCAGATGATAATATAATCATATAAATTAATTAGATTAAAAAGTGGTTTTGAATTATAATACATTATTTTTCACTATTCATTAAAAATTGAACTTCATCGGAAAAATACAAAAAATATACACAGTGTAAATTTTGATTTCCCAATTATAAATAAGGATTTTATTTGGTCCAATAGAATGTATAAGAGTGATCAAAACTATATTTAATGAAGGTTCTCCATCAAAAGGTGATAGGTGGACCTTTAGTGAATATTAGAGTATCTATGCCTAAATTTGAATTCTTTTATTATTTTAAGCCTTTATCCATTATTGGATAAATGTAAAAACATTTAACATATATAATAATATTTTAGTTATTTCTATTCATTCCCTCCAATAAAATGGATACTTGTTTACTATTATATTATTACTAGTGTGCAACGTAAAATTTCAAAGAAGCTCTTTGTTGCGTATCAAGTACGCTATCGAACATAGAAACCCTTTTAAAGTAAAATTAATTTTTAATTCATTAATGTTAATAAATATGAAAATGTATTATTCTTTAGTTCACTGGGATGTTACATCCTTCCCCCCTTTTGGGAAATGTGTCCTCGCAATTTTATTCACTTATCAAAATAAGTGGGGGTATTTATCCCTCATAGCATTTTCAGACTGCCACGTTGTTTCTTCAACCATATGGTTTTTTCACAAAACCTTTACCTGGTGAATTACATTATTTTGCAACACTTTCTCTCTATGGTCATGAATCTGTACCGGTTGTTCTTCATAAGATAGGTTCTCTTCCAGCTGAACTGACTCTGGACTCAAAACATGAGATGAATCTGGAATGTACATCCTTAGCATTGAAACATGATAAACATTGTGTACCTGAGAAAAACTTGGAGGTAAATACACTCGGTATGAAACTGATCCAACTCACTCCAGAATTTCATATTTTCCAATGAACCTTGGACTCAGCTTTCCTTTCTTACCAAATCGCATCACACTTTTCCAGGGTGATACTTTGTGAAAAACATGATCACCAACCCCAAAAAAGAGATCCTTCTTCCTGGTGTCCGCATAACTATTCTGCATTCTCTGAGCTGTTCTCATTTGTTTCTGTATCTGCTGAACTTTTTCTGCCAACTCTTCTACCAATTCTTGTCCCATCAGCTTCGTTTCACCCACTTCATCCCAAAAAGATGGTGTTCGACACCGCTTCCCATATAACGCCTCAAATGGTGCCATCTGTATACTGGAATGAAACTTTTATTATATGAAAATTCAACCAATGAAAAATGTTGGTCCCAAATTCCCTGATAATCCATTGAACAAGAACGTATCATATCTTCCAAAGTCAGAATAGTTCATTATGATTTCCCTTCTGATTGAGGATGAAAAGCTGTACTAAAATTTAATTCAGTACCCAACGACTTTTGAAGGCCTTTCCAAAAGATATAAGTGAACCTGGGATCATGGTCAGATACAATGGAGAGAGTAACTCCATGTGACTTGACTATATCTTTAAGATACAAATAGGAAAGTTTATATAGGGAAAAAGTATCTCGTATAGTAATGAAATGAGTATATTTAATCAAGCGATCAACAATAACCCAGATTTCATTATTTCCTCGAGATGTCTTCAGTAATCCCACAACAAAGTCCATGGATATATTCTCCCATTTCCACTCTTGCACTAGTAAAGGTTGAAACATCCCTTTCGGTAACTTCCGCTCTGCCTTAAACTGTTGACATGTCAAACACTTCACAATAAAATCAGTAATATCTATTTTCATTCCATCCCATCAGTAATACTTCCACAGATCTCCGTACAACTTAGTACTTCCAGGATGAACTGAAAACGGAGAACTATGAGCTTCACATAACAAATCTCTTTTAAACTATAAATCACAAGGCACACTCAATCTCTTCCCAAATCTCAAAACACCTATCATTATCAATGTTTAATTTAGGCAACATACCTTTCTGAACCAGCTTTACCTTTTTTTGCAACTCACTATCTTGCTTCTGTGCTTTCTTGATTCTGTCTGATAGAGAAGATTTCGATGATACCTAAAAAAACAGAAGGACATCAGGCGCCAATAACATCTATGCCAAATTTCATCTAATCTTTAACCAAGGGATCACATTCCAAATGCAACATTATTACTGAAGCATTACTCTTTCGACTCAAAGCACCAGCCAGTTTATTTTCTTTTCCCGGATGGTAATGAATTGTACAATCATAATCCTTGATTAATTCTAGCTATCTCCTTTGTCTCATGTTCAATTATTTATGAGTGAATATATACATTAAACTTTATTTATCAGTATATATATCACACTTTACTCCATAAAAATGACGCCTCCAAATTTTTAAAGCGAAAACAACAGCAGCTAATTCCAAATCATTTGTACGATAATTTACCTCATGAGTTATCAAATGACGTGAAGCATAAGCAATTACCTGATCAGTCTGCATTAGGACGCAAACAAGTCCCTTTAACAAAGCATCACTTTAGATAACAAACTCACCATTCCTTGAAGGTAGTTCCAAAACTAGAGCAGTCGCCAATCTTCTTTTCAGTTCCTGAAAACAATCATCACATTATTTTGTCCTGATAATCATAACACCCTTCCGAGTTAGCTTAGTCATTGGACTAGATAACCGGGAAAAATTTCTATCAAACCTTCAGTAATATCCGGCCAAACCATGTATGTTTCGAATCTCAGTTACATTTGTGGGTCTTGGCCATTCATCAACAACCTTTTTTTTGCAGGATCAACAGTTATCCCATCTTTAGAAACAATATGTCTAAGGAAAGAAATTTGTTCCAACCAAAACTCACACTTTCTGAATTTCCCATAAAATTTATTTTCATTCAAGGATTGAAAAATAACCCTTAAATGTATTTCATGTACCTCATTAATTTTAGAAAACACCAAAATATCATCAATTAAAACAACCACAAACTTATCCAAGAACTCGTGGAAAATTCTATTCATTAAGTCCATGAATACAGCAGGTGCATTGGTTTGCCCAAAAGGCATTAATACAAATTCATAATGGTCATATCTTGTGCGGAACACGGTATTCAGAATATCTTCTTCCTTTACCTTCAACTGATGGTACCCCGATCTCAGGTCAATCTTTGAAAAATACTGAGATCCCTGGAGCTGATCAAACAAATCATCGATATGAGGAAAATGATATTTGTTCTTAACAGTGATGTTATTCAAGGATCTATAATCAATGCAAAGTCTCATAGAACCATCTTTCCTTTTAACAAATAAAACAAGAGCACCCCATGGTGATGTTCTAGGTCGAATGAAACCTTTCTCTAATAAATCTTGCAATTTCTCCTTCAACTCTAAAAGATCAGTTTGAGCCATTCGATAAGAGGGTTTTGAAATTGGCTTAGCATTAGGAACTAAGTCAATTGTAAATTCAACTTCCCGATCAGGTATTATTCCAGGAAAATCATCAGTAAAAACATCAGGATACTCATTTACCACTGGCACATCATTAATCTGAACAGTTCCTTTATTTTCAACGATTTTTGCAAGGTAACATTCAATTCCATCTTTTACAAGTTTCTCAGCCTATTGATATGTTATCAATAGTAAGGGTTCATTGGTGTACGAAAACTGAAAGTCTTTTTGAAAAGAAACTTATTTAGCTCTACAGTCAATCTTAGCATGGTAAATAGAGAGCCAATCCATGCCCAAAATAACATCAAACTCTACTAGAGGCAAAACAATAAGGTTTTCTGGTAGATTCTTTCCACACACAAGGATATGAAGGTTCTTATAATTCCTTTTTGTCTCAACGTTCCCTCCGGGTGTTTTTAACATAAGTTCATGATTCATATCTTGAGATGTAATTTCCAATTTACTAGAAAACTTATCAGAAATGAAATAATGTGTAGAACCTGAATCAAACAACACATTGGCATAATCTGAACAAACAAACAGTGTACATGATATTACTTCATTCTATGGCCCAACATCTGCTGAAGTAGTTGCAAAGGATTTCACTACCCATTTCTGCTTGTAGTCCGGCTGCTTTTCCCCAGTTGAGTTCTTTGTTAGACACTCATTTGCATGATGACCCATTTCATTACACTTAAAACATCTTACCACTAGCTTTTCATTGCTTGTTTGATCATCTTCATTACTGTTACGAACAATATGACCATACATACCACACCGAAAGAACTTTCTAGACTTGGATAAACATTCTCCAGGATGCATTTTACCACACTTCTCACATGATGGATATTTGGTTTTCTTACCTCCTTGCTTCTTTGATGAATTCTTCCCCTTTTCCTGCCAACTGGACCTCTTATTCTGTTGTCTGTTAAAGAACACCTGATCATCGGCAAACTCCATTTCCACTATCTCCGCACATTGAATAAGTTTTTCATAACTTTTGAACTCACGAGAAGCTAAATCACTTCGATTCATTGGATTTAACCCTAATTAAAAACGGTTTATTTTACTATCAAGATCTCGTATGATGTTTAGAGCATACCTTGCCAATCGAGTGAACTTTGCTTCATAATATACCACTGAGTCATCCTCCTATCTCAATTCTAGGAAATGTTTTTCCATCCTAAGACGAACCACATTAGGAAAATATTTCTCAAGAAACATACCTTTGAATTCATCCCAGTGAAGATCATCAATCTCATCACTATACCTGGTATTTTTCACCATCGACCACCACTGATCAGCTTCACCTTCAAAACTGTAAACAACAAGACTAACCTTTTGATGTTCTGAACACCCCAGGACATCAAAAATATTCTCCAGTGCTTTAATCCACCCTTCATCATGCACGGGGTCAGACGATCCTCTGAATGATGGGGGATGTTGACTCATGAAATGTTTCACCACTGACATGTTCCTCTGCAGTTGATCTGGCTGATCTCGTGCATGGATACCACCATCATTTATAGCCTGAGTTAACTGTTCCATCACTTTAACAAACAGTTCAGTTCCAATTCCGACCATCTCAGGTTGCTGATTTGGAAGGTTCTCTTCCTCTTGATGTCCTCCCAACATAGATTCCATGTTTCCTCTACGGAAAACCATTCTGAACACCGAAATATCTTAGGAGAAGCAACATGGTAATATTTAAATGCTATATCATTTCAGTCATACCATAAATTAATTTATAATTTAACAATTTTCTAACTCCTAAAGTTGTGTAAACCGACCTCAGATACAAACTATAAGGCCCCGAACTTAAACCATACTTAATATTGAATTAAAATAATTATTCACATTGAGGATCTTTTCAGGTTTAGAGTTTTAGAGAATTAGGACATAACTATTACATCTCAAAATATTACAAAGTAAATAATTCAACTAAGTTTCAATAAAATAAAAACTCTTAAAAAGAAACATGTTTAGTTCCATGTTTTAGATAGCATGACATTCTATTGATCTCATCCTTGAAACTATTCCACATTATGTCCTGTAAAAAACATTTCAAAAAAACATGGGGTGAGAATAAAAATATCAGTAATGGATACACAATGAATGAAAACTATTAGCTTTTCAAAACAACAAGTAAACCATGTATACTTTATCAAATTAATAATTTTCAACTTTATGAAGTAGTAAAAAATCTTCACTAGATAAAAGATAATTACATACCCTTTTGTAACCATAAGATTACCATAAAACCCACATAATTATCACATAACATATAACGTTATCTTGGGACAGAAACATACTTAAATGGAATAACCACACGATCGACATCCACACATATCACTTAATGGAATAGCCATACGGACGACTTCCATAACCAATTCATTGGAGGTTATAACGTAACCACCCATCCTGGTATTCACGGCACCACCCGTCATATGGTTTATCACGTAACCACCCATCAAATGTCCAAGTACCACTATAAAATCATAAGACATATAAAAAATATAATGTAAAGAAAACATTTCCACAATTAGATCACAATCTATCACTTAAATATATTGACATAAAAAATCCATTATAAATAACCCTTTTTCAATACCAAAATACATAAAACAGTATATGGTATTTATTTAATTTTAAAAAAACATTACGGCTTGTTGAGGAAGCCAAAGACCAAATAATACTCGCGACGGCTGAAAAGGTCGTTGTCACCACGTACGTTAAAAGAAACATTCTTTTTTTTCAATTAGTAAAACGCTTCATAGAAAATGATTCCTTTTGTATAAATGTAAAAGTTAAAGTTGTTTATACACTGTTTAAAATAATGTTGTGTATAAAACAAAATATGCCTCAATGAAAGGAGATTGAGACGAAGTCCCTTACCTCGGGTCCGACTTGACTCGATCGTTTTTTAAAGTCCTGAATAATAAACAGGAGTTAATTTATACTTTCTTAAGAAACTTTTTCCAGTTAATTATAACTTTTATATAACTTATCACCATGTTATAAACATTATGTAATCATTTAAGATCATAATTTTTGTTTTGACGATATTTGGTTCTTAAGTCGAAAGTGGACATCTTACAATTACATGTTGTTCGTGTGGTCAAAGGTTCTTTATATCTAGAATGATATTCATGATTTGGATATCATATATATCATATATATCCAGAATATACATGTATTTATAATATTACCTAATCATTTAGAGGTAAGAAATTAAATGCACCGTTCATGGAGATGGTAAGCCGTACGTACGCATGAACGCTACTTTCATTTCTATGTCATATTAATGGAATTAAAACTAAATGAGAGGTATGTATATTTTAATTCCATAATTTTATTCATCATTTATATGTAAAATAAATCATATATAATAACTTTTAATCCTACCTTTATACATCCCACATATGGCATTAACGAATCAAATCACTTTCAGGGGCGGTAGTCCGCACTTACTAAAATGAAGATATCACATATACCCATAATGGAAGCCATAATGGTATAACACATATGAAAAATAAAGAAGAAGAAGGAAAAAATAAACATATTATATATCATATATAAATAGAGTGACATATTAATGTACACCATTAAAGGTGTTAAAATAATATTGAACAATCATCGTTTCGTGAGGCAGAAATTCACCAACCACAGAAACAATATGTCCTTTAACCATTAGATGGAGGTGTGTGTAGTTGTAGCTCAAATACTTCTTATAAAAACATCCTAGTATATTGGATATATGGTTTTTGTTACAAAATAAAGGAATAAAAATAGTTTAGAGGTTTGTAGAAGCAAAATAAACAAAAGAACACAAGAGAAAACACTACCTTTAAAACGGGTAACTCTTTTTGATTTGATCTCAAAAGCTTCCTTGGGTAGACTTCTGCCCCATGTGAGGCTTCTAGGAGTAATAGAGGGATGTGGAAAGACAAAATGGGAAGATCCTGGCCAAACCAAAGCCTTGAGAGGTGTAGGTAAGGTGGTAGAGGTGGGGGCCTTTTATAAGAGGAGAGGAGGGGCACTCTTAGAAAGTTATAAACGTTTACTTTATTATAAAATGATTTTCTGATTATAAAGGTCCCACATTTAAATAATTCGAGTATAAGGTGATAAGGGTTCAAAATATACTCATCCAATAGGTCTTTGACATGTTTATGTCTTAGATTTTACATTATCTTTTCATTTTATTTAAATTGTTCATTAATGAGGTAATCGCTGCATCATCATGATGTCATAAATAATTTAATTTATTTAATGTATATAAATTATAAAAAAATATCATGATTTAGGAAATAATTTTAGATTTCTAATGAATATTTATAGTAAAAAATATTACTTGTATAACCCCATTTAAAAATTGTTTTAGTAAAACAACTCATGTTTGTGACATTTTAACTTTAACATTAAATAAAAAGTTTTTAATGTCATTTTCCTACCAAAGTGTCTCCATGGGTTCCCCACGTTGACACATGGGTTGTCTTGGTCGGCCATGACACATCCAATAAGGGTAGTATTTGTTTCAAGTTCATTTCATATTATTAAAACATTATTCTTACCTTAAACTACACTAATTACCTCTAATCGCGATTAATAAACTTAAAAGTTACTATTCACCAAAAAAATATTTTAATCCCATTGAACCAAATTTTACTTATTAATGACAAACAAGTATGTCAGATTTTTGAAATTCAAAACACAGAGGTGGTAAAATTTCATTTAAACAAAACATTAGTTTCTTAAGTAGCACTTAGTGGTTTCACTATTCATCAAAAATTGATGTTTTTTCAAAAAAATACCAAAACTTCACCCTAAGCGATATTTCATATTCCGAATTAAAAAGTGAAGTATATTTTACAAAATTAAAAACATATAAGTTTCAATAATTAGTTTAATAATTAATTCCCAATGTGAGAGAAAATAGCGTGTTTTTATGAAACAATAAGTATTACAATATTGACACTAGTTTACATCCGATTTCAATGTGAAATTAATTCCAACAAAAAATATTGGATTAAATGGTAAAAATATATTCTAATTTCACATTAAATCCAATTAAAATGATAATCAAATCATATAAATTAATTATATTAAAAAATGGTTTTGAATTAAAATACAACATTTTTTAGTATTTATTAAGAAATGAACTTTATCGGAAAAAAACCAAAAATTTACACAAATTAAATTTTGATGTCCCGATTCTAAAGAAGAATTTTATTTGTTCTAATAGAATGTATTAGAGTGACCAAAACAATATTTAATGAAGGTTCTCCATCCAAAGGTGATAAGTGGACCTTTAGTGAATATTAGAGTATATATGCCTAAAATTGAATTCTTTTCTTATTTTAATCCTTTATCAATTATTGGATAAATGTAAAAACATTTAACTTATATAATAATATTTTAGTTATTTATATTCATTCATGCCAATAAAACGGCTACGTGTTAACTATTATTTTATTACTAATGTGCAATGTAAGATTTCAAAGAAACACTTTGTTGCGTATCGGGTACACTATCAAACATAGAAACCCCTTTAAAGTAAAATTAATATTTAATTCATAAATGTTAATAAATATGAAAATGGATTATTCTTTATTTACATGGGATGTTTCATATAGTGTACTAAAAATAGATTTATCAATATAAATATTCTTCCTTTTGATGATATAGATGATGCAATTAAATTATATAGTATTCCATTTCCTTATGTATAATTATCATCCCTTTATACATAACTAATATCTTATATCAATAAAAACAATTAACAACCCCACATACATCTTGTAGGTATATTCCTCACATTCACTTTCTACATTAGGTAACTAAATGGGTATACATAATCCAAACCCATAGATTGAATTTTACTATTGTAGTTTATTGAATGAAATATATATAGAAAGCATGTAAATAGTTTCGATAAAATATAAAATTAGGGTCATGATAATTCCTAGTTTACTGAATATTTTTCTTTGTATATCCTATATTAATTAAATACATATTTCATTTGTTATCATGATAAACATAGAATATAACTATGAGAAATTATTTATTATTATACTAATACTTTAATGAAGAACCATATCCCACACTATTGGTTTTATAATTTCATGTCACAATTATAAACAATTAATAAGGATCCATTTATCCATTCCTAAAACCCAGATGTGAGGCTTAAAATTTATCCCAATGTATTTAGGTGTGATCTTATTTCAAACTATATTATCCTCCTACTCCTTGTTCTTTTTAGGGGAATCCCCTATCCTTGATCCTAATATATTATTTCCTTAATTGTACCTTGTTAATTAAACAATTTATTTCATTGGAATTCAACCCCTAACACCTAATGTGAATGTTTTATTATTTATTAAATATTAATTTAGTGTTACATGTATCTTTTTGAATCTTAATTTATGAAGTCCTAAAATGTCTATGTTTTCTAATTTTTTAACTGATTTCACATGATCAGTGCCAGATCAGTCTAAAAATTTATGATTATTCTTATATATACACCATTTTTGTTGGTTTAGTGAACATGATTTAGGGGGAACCCTCCGTGTTACCTATACTTAGGGATTTTTTTTATGGGCATTCATATTTTGTATTCTTGAGTAGTTCTATAAATTGTGAAACTATGTTCTGTAACCAATCATTGGTGTCATGTTTAATTCATTTTGATCATAGATAAAAGAATCCCTAGGAAAATTGTCTGAATTTTTCAGATATTATGAAATATTAATTTTTCATATATGTAATTTATATTTCGATCAATGATGACACCATGTGATATTTCCATGTTTTAAAAAATGTAATTTTTTCTTCTCCCAAACTATGAGATAATAAAAAAAGTTTTTACTCATCATATCCCACTCATTTGAATTATTACATGAATATCTATGGTTCTATCTCCTTTCATTTACCTTCCATTTTGAGAATAATTTATCAATAATGGGTGGTTTGTTTCTTGTTTGGGTTCATTTTTCTGAACCCTATATTATTATTTTCTACAAAATCAAGGGTGTGGAATTTTGATGGTATTCCCATGGAGATATTTTGTTTTCAAATTCTTTTATATTTTATTACTTAGGTTTGTTGATTACTATTTGGACCCTATTCACTTCATTATTATTGGTTTATTCCATCTATGATTGTCCTATTTGTTTTTTATTTTATATAGATTTAATTATAAAATCCCTAAGTGTTTGAGGCTTTTCAATTTCATTTATTATTAATTGATGACTATGTGTAATATGAATAATTAATTTGTAAAATTTATAATTTGAATTACATGATTGGAATATATTGTTTTACAATTACATTTTTATTTATGTTAACTTAAGTTTTTATTAATTATATTCATTTTATTTAATGTCAAATCGGTTTTTAATGGATTTTGTGAAAAAAATGAATTTCATAAGATTTGTTTTAGTTTTAATGTAATTAAGTCATGTTTTTTAAAACATTTATTCAAATGGTAAGGATGTTACCAAATTTTTCAATGATTGATTTTATAATATATGCTTCTAGTGATCTCAATGACTCGTGGAACCTAGATTCCATATACCCTGAAGGGTCATATTTAACATTATTAAATAATGTTTTGTTTTATGAATGACATATTTAATATCCCCAATTATTTTATGTGATGAACGTTTGATGTAAAAATTGACTTTTTTGTTACTCTATTCGATGTGAGGTATATTTATTTGTTAATGATTTTGTTGTATATGATCCATATAAATTAAATATTTTATAAACATAATATTAGATTGTTAATCAGAACCCATGAGATACTATTTTCAATCTGGTATTATAGTACAGTAGTTCATATCACTCAATGTATAGGGTCCCTCCAGTTTTGATGTGCACTAGGGATATAATAGTATTCCCCTTAATAAGACTACTATATGACAGTTGGGTGGATTGTGTATATATTTATGATGCATCATTATCTGATTTTTTTAGTTTTTATTGTGTTTTCAGGTTCATCTACCTTTAAGACCTAGGTAGTTTTCCATGAAAATTATTCCTTCATTGGTGATTCATTGGGGTTTTACCTTCTTTTATAACCAAATTATATTGTATTATTATAAAAACGCTCATATTTTTTTCATTTATTTTACCACCATTGATATATAGGTTATTTCATACCTTGTGCTTAAACATATTGTATATGGGTTAGTTTATCGAATTTATTTCGTAGTAGTTTTCAGAATGTTTTTTTAAATTGAATCGGAAAAGGATTTATTTCATAGTCTATGAATAAAAAAAATCAATTTGATTTTTAAATCCAATAAAAATGTTATTTAATTACTATTTTACATGACTTAATATAATTTAAATCAATCCAAAATATTATGTGTTTATAATGATAAATAAAAAATTAGATTTAAAGTCAAAATTACTGGTGCTGAAGAGCTCAAATCTAATAAATAACCTCAATTTGTAAAAACATCTTATGACAAATACCTTCATTTAATTTAATAAAAATATTATTATTTTACATCATATTCTAACATTTAATTTTCAATGAATGATAATATGTTCACTAATGATTATTGAAAAGTGAATAAGGTGCATTATGAGGTGAAAAAATTGAAAAGTGATATCAAATTCTTATTAAATAATAGGAAACTTTTAATTGAATAATTATTGAAATCTATGAATACAAAAATCATTAATCTGATAAGTATTTTGTTCATAATTACAAAAATGATGTATTATTATATTAAAAATTCATTAAAATCATGAACCATATTGGAAAATCCTAACAAATGACCTCATATTGTTGTGATATCATTCTAAACCTATATTGAATTATTTTTAACATTCATGAAACTTATATATACATATTATATAAAATATAGTAATTAGAATCATAAAGATAATGAATATTGATTTTGCGAAAATGTAATCGTACAGGGCGAAAATAGATGGATGTTAATTCCAGAATTAGAAATATAAAACTAAAATCTGAGCATATAAGTTGAAATCAAAATTAGAATAAATAAGTAAAAGTAAAAGTAAAAATAACTAACTATAAATATAAGAAAAATAAAAAATATAATAAAATATAATGTGATCTTGTAATATCCTGAAATCACTAGACATTTAACAATGAATACTTTTTTAAGTGTCAAAACAAACACCCAATCAATATGAGGCAGTTTGATAAGAAAAAAATATTTGAAACATGGTTCTAAATACCATTATGGCTAATATAACAAATTATTTGAGTATTATGAGAAAAAAAATTAAATGAATTATGTGATATATATTTATATATGTCAAATATGTTCCAAAATTCTATTCACTATGATTTCAAAAAAAAATGTATAGGATGATTTTATAGTTTTTAAACCATTCAAAAAAATTGAAATTTAAATAAATAAATTTTTTAATCTTTTCCTTTAGATATAACTACCTCTAGATTTATGTGATGTCACTAAATATTAGAAAAATAAAAAAATGATGATCTTATTTCTATTATTTAACGGAAATATTATTAATTATTCTAGGATTTTTCCCTTTGGATTACATTTTTTGATAGGTAATTCATAAAAAAAAATCATTACCAAAATACTACAAGTTAGATAGTCGTATGGTGGGTTTCTTCATGTAAAAATTTAAATGTATGTTTCAATGGATTTAATAAATATGTGATGTTATATTATATTTTATGACCCTCATAGTTATGATTTTAGTGAATTTTATATCTAATGAATTTGATTAATAACATATTATGACCACACTGGAAATCATATTGATATGTTGTTAATTCAATTATTTCATAAATTATCATCCAGATTTAAAAAAAATTAAAATGGTTTTGATCCCCTATTAAATGAACATAATGGGTATATGACTCTTTTTTTTAATAAATAAATTTTTCTGATAGACTGACAAGTGGATGGTTCATACATAACTAATATTATTTTACTATCATATCATATTTTTTCTACTCAATCAGGTACCATTTGATCGATTTTCAACCAATTTTATAAGTGTTTTGAAATTTATTAATATTAAATTTATAACAATGTGAGATGCACATTTGAATTAGAAAACTTTCACTAACTTTATATGGATTGTAATTTTGGAAGAAGGTAAAAATTATTAATATTTTTACCACTAAATCCAACGTAGATTTCATGGAGGTACAACCATATCAATGTTATCATTTATAATTATCCTAATATGTCATATAAAATATTAAAAAAAATAATCATTAATTTTTAATATTATTATATTTGAATCATTGTTATCTCTTATAAGGTATATCATTTAAAATAAATATTCCAATAATAAAAAAAATAGTTTCCTAATTTTGTTTTAAAAGTACTCAAAAATATGTACATTCAAAATTTAAAATTCCACATTAATCTACCTATGAATACCATGCACAAAATAGTTGGTACATTTTTGTTCTTTATGAATGAATAGTCTTTCTGTTGGAATATTTAATTTCAATATCATTCATTATTATATACGTCAGATGATTATTTTCACTTTCAATGAAGTAATTAAAACTATTATCACTACAATGGGAATTAAAAAATCAAAATATTTTAAATATAATAATAATCAAAAAATTTATTTTCGGAATAAATGTGTCATATATTAATTCCACTTGACGATTATTTAACTAAAATTGTTAAAAACACAAAAAATTGAAAAACTATAAATATTAAAATTAAATGGTTCAATGTAGAGTGACAAAAATATACCCACAATAATTTGATAAAATAGTAAAAAATGAAATTTATACGCCAGGAAGATAATGGATAATGAAAACCCAATAGTTTTACACTACAACATTTGTGGTAACATACATGATTATGAACCAATATAACCTGATTCAATTCCAAATTCAAGGATCACATAATTGTAACACCCCAAATGGTAAAGGGTTAAATGACTATATGATATGACTCTTGTCAACAAGGTGCTCTTTATTTTTTGGGAGCATGCCCGAATTGAACTCCAATGTTAAGCATGCATGGACTGGGTTAGTGATTAGGATGGGTGTATTACTGAGAAATTTCCCAGGGTGTGTGTGAGTGAGGAAAAAGAACACTAGAAATGACATGTGTTGGCATGTAGGGATAGTAATCAATCAAGAGACGTTTTTGGGCTCATGATTAGGCACCAGGTTGGGGACCACATGACAGCGGGGAAACTGGTAGAACCCGGCATGCTAGGACCCGACATCCATGTTAAAGGTGGTGTGTTTATTTCATCATAAGTACCTAGTTTTTACATTTAGTATCGAAGGAGGAACCCGGCTTTATGTGTCGTGCACTGCTTGGGTTGAGAAGTATGATCCACAAGGAGATCATCATGTTCTAGGGGGGAGGTGCTTTTATCACCACGAATGATAAATAGTTAAATAACTAAATGATATGACTCATGTAAAAAATATTCACCATACTTTCATGTGGGCCGGCCTGATTAGAAATCCATAGTTAAATGTGTTTGGACTAGAGTAGTGATCCAGATTAGTGGCCTTTTGGGAGGATTACTAGGGTCTGTGTAAATGATGAAAATCTCAATGGAAAGGACATTTTATGGCCTGTAGGGGTTGTCATTAGACATAAAATCCCTTCGGGAATGTAGGTGTTCCCCATAGTGGGGACAATGTGTCTGTGGGGAAACTGGAGGTACCTGGTAGGCCAGGACCCAAAAATCACATTAATGGTGTAAAATTTCATTTATCACCAAGACTCGGTTATTATAATAACCATATTTTAAGCTTATTTATGTGATCTGTATTATTTATTCATTTAATCCTTTATCATTCAAGGGTGTTACATTCCCCTACCCATTAGTATCTACCATGATAATGGTGTGCTACACATCGGGGGGAGGGGGTGTCACAAGCTAGAATGATAAATCGTTAATAGACAAAATGATATTACTCACATAAACATGGTGTTTATTCCTTTTCTAAAGCATGTCTGATTAGAAATACATAGTTATGTGTTCCTGGACATGTGTTGTGATCCGGATGGTTGACCTTAAGAGAATTTTCTTTGGATGTGTGTGAGTAAGGACAAATGACACAAGACATGTGGTAGCCAATTGGGACAGTCATCAGGCAGATTACCAATTCGATCATGTGGGAGGGACCTAGGGTGGGGTCCACCTATCTGCGAGGATGTTGGCGGTACTTGGTAGTGCCAAAACCCAACCAACCTGTTAATTATGGGTGTTTGTGCTATCACCCAGGCCAAATTGTTACATTTAGTATCAGAGGAGGAACCCAACCATAACTGTACTTCATTTCCTCGTTTGAGGTGAATGATCCACCATGAAATCCTTGTATTCTAGCGGGGGTATTGTAACACCCAAAAATTATAAAGGGTTTAATTTCTAAATGATATCACTCATGTCAACATGGTGTGCCTTCTTTTTTGGGAGATTTCCAGATTATATTTTCACAGATATGTACTCATTGATTATTGTAGTGACCGGGATGGATGTTATTTTGGGGTATTTAATAGGGTGTGTATAAGTGGGGACAAATAACATTTTAAACGACTTTTGTTGGCCTATGGGGACAATTATTAGTTAGAATACATGTTTGGAAATGTCGGTGGGTCCCAGGTTGGGGACCATGTGTCTGCGGAGAAACCGGTGGTACCTTGCAGACCATAACCTATTGACCATGTTAATGGTGGGGTGTTTGTGCTCTCAGTAGGACACAATTATTAAATTAACGGAATGAGAACCTTTTTTACCAAGACATATAAATTTTTCATTTAACCATGTATCATTCTATGATGTTACATTCACCCCCCCTCAGATCCCAAAAGAGGAAATTGTTCTCTAAATGAGATGTTATTGTAACCCTTAGGAATGGTAAAGGGTTAAATGACTAAATTATATGACTCATGTGAATAAGGTGAACATTCAATTTTGGGAGCTTGCTTGATTAGAAATCCATAGTTATTAGTGCTTTGCCTATAGTAGTGATCAGGATGGGTGACTTTCTAGGATGTTATCCAAGGTATGTGTGAGTGGGAAAAAAACAAGAAAAGAAAATTATTGGTATGTAGGGACAAACATTTCTCATAACACTCGTTCCAGAACATGGGTGGGCCCAAGGGTGGGGACCACTTGGCTGTAGGGAAACTGGTGGTACCTGACGGGGAAAGACCTGATTACCATGTTAATGGTGTGGTGTTTTTTCTATCACTTGGACACAATCATTACTTTAATGTAATGATAAACTTTTTGAAATGAGTCAAATGATTTAGGAATTTAACCCTTTATCATCCTAGGGTGTGATATCAACCTCCCCCCCAATAGCACAATGTAATCATTGTTGGTCGTACATCTCAACCTAGAGAGTGAACCACACATAAGGTTTTGTTACTCATTTGATGAAAAATGAGACAAATATACCGATGTGAGAGAAAAACATCCCACCCTTACATGGTAATCAAGTCATGACAGACCCGGTACTATATGATTCCATGAAGACTTAGGGTCCCAACCTAGGGCCCCACCCATATGCCTTAATGAGTCATCTGACTAATGATTTGCCCCAAATTACAAAACATGTCCTTTTCAGTTAGTATTTTACTCACTCACACACACCCTGGGAAACATCCAAGATGACCACCCATCCTAATCACTACACTATTCCAAGAACGCATAATTGAGGATTTCTCATCAGAGAGACTCCCAAAAAAACAGATTTACCTTTTTGAAATGATTCATATCATTAAATAATTTAACCCTTTATCATTTTGAGGTGTTAAATTCACCCCCCCCCATAGAGAAAAAATTCATCTGGTTTGACCATTCATCTCAATGCAGGCAGTGCAATTCGCAAAATGTTGGGTACCTCCTCTATTTTAAAATTTGAATACTAGGTCTTGGTGACAATACAAACACACCACCATAACATGGTCGTCAGTTTCCTAAACTATTATTTACCACCAGTTACCCATGTAGACTTCTGGCCCCCACCATAGGGCCCACCCATAGGCATAAACAAGACATATTACCAATGATAGTACCCACATTCCAACACATATCCTTATTTGTGTAGTTTTTTCGCACTCGCACACACAAAGGGAATCATACCATAATGTCACCCATTCTAGTCACTAATGAAGGTCAATAATGCATAACCTGAGAGTGATACTTTGACAATATAAATTTATTATAAATATTCAAATAAACCTGTAAATATAAATTAAATACAGAGGGTAAGAAAAAAAAATTCCAGTAAGGTGTTTTAAACTAAATCATTATGAAACCATTAATAGATCCTTTAAATAAACATCCATTTAAAAAATTATTCATAAATAATTTTCTTAAAATAAAATCTCCCTTTCACATAGAATATCACAATAATTTTATTTGGTTACCCGGAGTGATGCATTCCATTACATCTTACCGGGATCTCAGATTCACTTATAATTTTTTAAAGGGAATTCTGAAGTCCTTAGTAATATAATTAAATTTTTTCTATATATGAACATCTTTAATTATAGTGGATGATAGAATGAACGATTCAATATTTAAGGGATATTATTTAAATTTTATCAATGGACTACGAGGGAGGTTGGGATCAAAATCATTATTTAGTTTAGTTTTTTATAATAAAAGTTTTCATTCAAGTATACATATGTCACCCTTCGAGGCATTGTATGAGAAGAAATGTTGAACTCCAGTTTTTTTCTATGATGTCATGGAATGTAAGTTGATGGACAAAAATTAGTTGAGAATGTTGTAGGAAGTAATCATGATCTAGAAAAACATGATGATAGGTCAGAGCATGATGAAAATTTGTGATGACAACCAAGGAAGGGTCTTTTTTAAAGTAGGTGATGATGTTATTCATAGAATCAAACGATGGATAATTGTTATGAATTTTGGTAAGAAATGAAAGCTGAGACCATAGTTCATTGGACCTAGTGAAATTCTTGAGACTGTTGGACCAATCAGATACTAAGTATATTTTTCACTAATGTTATCTCAGGTAAATAATGTTTTTCATGTTTCAATGTTGAAAAAATATGTTTCAGAATCATCTAATGACTTGAACATAAATTCAGTTTAGCTGGAAGAGAACATTCTTGTTGAGAGAAACCAGATTAGATTCCTAATCAAAGGGATTATGTATTGAGGATTCAATTTCTAGAAGGTGGGGATCATGTAACAACCCATGTTTTTTAAAATTAATTTAAATTCATAAACAACTATTTTAATATGATAGTTATAAATAGAATCTAATCATAATTTTTTATTCCTCTATGATTTGAATTTCGAAACACAGTCAACTACAATTATGATCATTATGTTTTTGGATGTCTGATAGAACCAACATGATTTTTTGTGAATAGTAACATATAGTTATGAATAATAATATGTATATTAATATGTCCCAAATAATTAGAAAATTTTAATATTGGTTTATATTATTAAGGATTTAAAATAATGACTGCTTGATTGATCTTTCATGGTGATATAAAATGAGTTATAGTTTAAATATTATTAATTTTTTAATAATGTATGATTATATTTAAAAATTAAATTAATCATAAATGGAAAAATATATTTAAAAAATCTAGATCATATTTTAATTCATCAAATCGAAAAATGTTTAGGGTTATTTTTTAATTTTTGCTGAAATCATTTAATTTTGGATGAAGATTAAAATATTGTAAAATACCTTATATAAATATAATCAGTTAAATAAACTATTTATGACAACATAAAAAATGTCAGCCCCCATGTTTCTAACTCACTCTATCGTTTTACAATATATATCAC
Source organism: Viscum album (assembly GCA_963277665.1). Classification (NCBI taxonomy): domain Eukaryota; kingdom Viridiplantae; phylum Streptophyta; class Magnoliopsida; order Santalales; family Viscaceae; genus Viscum; species Viscum album. The sequence goes on along the minus strand of OY728147.1, from coordinate 556,684,390 downwards.
AATAATGAATATTACTCATAGTAGTGGACAAAAATATTAAAATTATGATAAAATATTTCAAAATCCCTCCTCTACTGCACTATAAATACAACCCTAATTCATCTATTCCTTTCACTCCTCTTAGGCCTTGTTAATTTCTATGATATAAAACATTACCTCCTATGATTTATCCCCATTTACATGAATTTATGGTCACATCAAAAGGGAAAATTTAATGGCCTTAAGGATGATCTCATGGAAAAGAGATCAAGTGGTAAGAATACTCTTACATTTTCTTGTGTTTTCATTTCAAATTAATTATTTTTATATAGACTCTTCCACTCCCCTTATCTAAACCCTTATTGAATTTAATGTTCACATGAAAAAATTTGAATCTGGATCCGTGATTCAACTGATCTCATTCACAGTCCCACTATCCCACAATATATTTACTTCTCACATAGCAATATATAATTTAATTGTCCCACTATCTTACAGAATTGTCAGAATAGTACTATTTATATTAATTTAGAATCCAAATCATTTTTTCATGATTAAAATATAATGATTTAACCATAATAAAAAATGGGTCCCATCAAACACATCAGGTAGTGACTTAAGAGAATATTTTTATTTCATAAATTATCTGATATACACTAGTATATAGATTGTGAATATGTTTATTTTACACATTATTATTTACAAAACATATCATCAATGGAATCATAAAATATGACATTACCACTATAAAACTCCTCAACGATATATCATTTCCAAGGATATGAATAAATATATCATAGTTTTTTAAAACTCTCACTCTACATTAAATGGTCAATGAATACATGGATATGATTCACTCAGACATACAGATCAAAAGAATTCTACAAAATTTTCCTTGTTAATTATTTACTTCATTGAGTATTACTAAAATTTCATAACAGATTAGAATCTAATTTATGAAGTTACCTATAGCTTCTCAGAAGAATATGTTACACTAATTTACTTAACTAACTCTATAATATGTGCAGATTTAAAATAATATTTTCTTGAAATAATACATAAATATATCATATAACTATGAGTCTTAAATAAAAATAGTCTATCCATTAAACTGGTTATATACAAGACACCATATTTTTTACATGGCTATGATATTAATTTCGAAAATTTTTTATGATTATTCTAAGTAAAATCATAATTTACTTCAAATATTGAATATTAATTATTTCTGGTTTATTTAATTAGTTTTTATATTTATTTTCTAAAAAATAAATTACATCAAAATAAATAATGTCTAATTTTATTTTATATAAAATTTTGATAAATGTTCAGTAATACATTATACTAATAATTATTCAACTAGAATCAATCCAAAAAGGGAGAAATAACACTTGTTCCACTTTCCATACATGTGCATCACTCTCCATCAACAACTTGTGGAAAATATTTCTCTTTTATAGTCACATTCTCCCCTACTAACATAAAATCATAGATTCTCAGTTAAGGGGATAATATAACTTACTTAATGGCATAGATTTATATGATTTTCAAAACATATATATTAATTTCCATTTCTAACTCACTTGGAGAAAGCATATTACTTATAATGTTAATATTTCAAATTAAAATTTAATTAAATACATTATTATTAAAATAACATTATATACCATGATTAATATCATCTTGATTTAGATAAAATTGATTGAATATTCATTAATTAATTACATTTTTTTAAATGGACTTCATTTTGACATGATAATTAAAAAAATATATTTTAATCAATGATTTTAATAAATTGATATTAGAAATGGTGAGATCAGATTCATAGTAAGGGTGAACATAAGAGATATAAATTTTGGATTATTTGAAACCATGACACATGATTAATGGTATGTGATAATGAACACAATATAAAATGTTATTAAATTTCCTATTATAGATCATAAGAATGATTCATATCATAAATAATGGAATTTCATTAGACTATAATGATAATATAATTGAATAACAGGATTCATATCATGGGTTCATATCATTTGAAAAAAACATAGATTTATGTCTTGAACATTAGCATAAAATATATTATATCAATGATACCCAAAAATACAATCATAAAATGTTAGTAACGTTTTAACCCCCCACCCCACATTTGGACCATATAATAATAAGTCATATAACTTAATTGTCATTCACAGGATGATCGGTACTGTATAGTCATTTATCATTATCCAACACATTGGATGTATTTATACATTCCACCCATATTATAATGAAAAACATTATATTGGTGTGCCAAAAATTAATAGAAAATTCATGAACTCATGACCAATGAAATGAAATGTGTTAAATAAACATATCATCATAAGGTAACTATTGGAAAATAGGAAGGTTTCATAATATTTTCATCATAAAATATCATATGAAAACTATAAGGCCTCGGCCATAAACCTTACTAAATATTTAATTTAATGAATAATTCACATTGAGGATCTTTTCAGGTTTATAGTTTTAGATAATTATGAAAATAAACTATTACATATCAAAAGATTACAAAGTAGACACTTCTACTAAGTTTCCATAAAATATAAACTCTTAAAAAGAAAAATTTCTAGTTCCAGGTTTTAGATAGCATGACTCTTCTGTGATCCCATCCTTGACCATATTCAACATTAAGTCATGTGATAAACATTTCAAAAGCTTGGGGTGAGCATAAAAAAGCTCAGTAAGGGATACACAAAGAATAAAAACTGTTAGTTTTTCAAAACAACAAGTAAACCATGTATACATTATCAAATTAATAATTTTCACCTTTATGAAGTATCAAAAACTCTTCACTGAATAAAAGATCATTACTTTCCCTTTTTAACCAAATATTACCATAAAATCCATATAAAGATCACATAACATATAAAGGTAACTTAGGACATAAACATACTCAAATGGTATAGCCATACGATTGACTTCCACACATATCACTTAATTGAATAGGCATACGGCCGGCTTCCATACCCAATGAATGGGAGGTTATAAGATAACCACCCGTCCTGGTATTCACAGCACCACCTGTCATATGGTTTATCATGTAACCACCCTTCAAATGTCCAAGTACCATTATAAAATCATAAGAAGTAAAACAAATATAATGGAAAGAAAATATTTCCACACTTTGATCACAATATATCACTTAAATATATTGACATAAAAAATCCATTATAAAGACCATTATAAATAAAAAATAAATAAAAGAGTATATGGTATTTATTTCATTTTAAAAAAAAATTACGGCTTGTTTAGTAAGCCAAAGACCAAATAATACTCACGACGGCAGAAAACGTCGTTGTTACCACGTACGTTAAAAGAAAAATTCCTTTTTTAATTTTTTAAAACGCTTCATAGAAAAAGATTCCCTTTGAATGAAATTAAAATTCAAAGGTGTTTTATACAGCATATAAAATAAAGTCTTGTATTAGAACAAAATATGCCTCAATGAAAGGAGATTGAGACGAAGTCCCTTACCTCATGTCCGACATGACTCGATTTCTCTTTAATCTCATGAATAATAAACTAAAGTTAATTTATACTTTATTAAGAACCTTTTCAATCTTACTATTCCTTTTGTATCACTTATTTCCATGTTATACACATTATGTAAACATTTGAGTTAATAAGGTTCGTTTTGTTGATATCTGGTTCATAAGTCAAAAAAGGACTTATTACAATTACATGTTGTTTATGTGGTCAAAGGTTCATTATATCCAGAATTATATTCATGATTTGGATATCTTATATGTCATATATGTTCAGTATATACATGTATTTATAATCACATAACATTTATAGGTAAGAAATGAAATGCACCGTTCATGTAGACAGTAAGCCGTACGTACGCATGAACGATACTTTCATTTCTATTTCATATTTAATGGAGTGAAATCATTATTATATAAAGGTATATTATAATTTCAGTATAATATCATATATAATATCATTAACTCCATCCTTTATACGTCTTACATAAGGCTTTAACGAATCAAATCACATTGAGGGGGCGGTAATCCACACTTCCTAAAATGAAATTATCGTGTTTACCCACAATGAAAACCATAATGGTATGCCACAAATGAAAATTACATAAGAATAAGGAAGACATAAACATAATATATATCATATATAAATAGAGTTACATCTTAATGTCCACCATTAAAGGTGTTAAAAGAAGATTGAACAATCATCGTTTCGTGAGACAGAAAATCGCCAACCACAGAAACAATATGTTCTTTAACCATTAGAGGAATGTGTGTGTAGGTGTAGCTCTAATACGTATCACAAAAACATCCTAGTATATTTAATATAATTTATTTTTTACAAATTAATTGAATAAAAATAGTTTAGGGGGGTGGAAAAGCAAAATAAAACATAATAACACAATAGAAGACACTACCTTTAAATCGGGTAACTCTTTTTGATTTGAGATCAAAGGCTTCCTTGGAAAGAATTATGCCCAAAGTGAGGCCTCTATAAGTAAGAGAGGGATTTGTAGAGACAAAATGGATAGGGGTTGTCCGATCCAATGGCTTGATAGGTGTGGGTTAGGTGGTAGAGGTGGGGGCCTTTTATAAGAGGAGAGGAGGGGCACTCTTGGAATGTTTGAAAAGGTTACTTTATTATAAAATGATTTTCGGATTTAAAAGTCCCAAAAATATATCTTTCGTGTATAAGGAGATAAGATTTAGAAATAAACCAATCCAATAGGTTTTTTACAATTGTAGGTCTTGGATTTTACATTATCCTTTAATTATATTTAAATCGTTAAATATTGAGGTAATCGCTGCATCATCATGGTGTCATAAATAACTATATTTATATAATTTCTAAAAATAATAAAAAAATTATCATGATGTAGGAAATCGTCTTAGATTTATAAAGAATATTTATAGTCAAAAATATTACTTGTATAACCCCAATTAAATTTTTTTTTAGTAAAACAACTCATGTTTGTGACATTTTAATTTTAACATTAAACATTAAGTTACTAATGGAATTTTCCTACAAAAGTGGCTCCAGGGGGTCCCCAAGATAACCCATGGATTTTCCTGGTCGGCCATGACACGTCCAATAAGAGTAGGACATGTGTCAAGGTCATTTAATTTCATTAAAACATTATTTTTACCTTAAACTACACTAATTACCTCTAATCGTGATTGAAAACTAGAAACATTACTATTCAACAGAAAATTATTTTAATCCCATTGAACCACATATTACTTCCTAATGACAACCATGTATGTCGGATTTTTGAAGTTAAAAACACAGAGGTGGTAAAATTTCATTTAAATGTTAAATTAGTTTTTTTAAGTACAACTTAGTGGTTGCACTATTCATAAAAATTGAAGTTTTTCAGGAAAATACCAAAATTTCACACTAAGATATATTTGATATTCTGAATTCAAAAATGATGTATATTTTACAAAATTCAAAACATATATTTTTGATTAATTAATTTAATAATTAATTCCCGTTGTCAAAATAAATAGAATGTTTTTATGAAACAAAATGTATCAAATGATTGACACTAGTTTAAGTCCAATTTAAAAGTGAAATTAATTCAATGACCACAATTGGATTAAATGGTAAAAATATATTATAATTGAAAATTAACAACAATTCAAAATATAATATAATCAAATAAATAAATTAGATTAAAAAGTGGTTTTGAATTAAAATACAACATTTTTCACTATTCATTAAAAATTGAACTTTATCAGAAAAATAGAAAAAATTTACACAAAGTAAATTTTGATGTCCCGATTCTAAAGAAGAGTTTTATTTGGTCCAATAGAATGTATAAGAGTGAAAACAACTATATTTAATGAGGGTTCTCCATCAAAAGGCTATAGTTTGACCTTTTAGTAAATATTAGTGTATCTATGCCTAGAACTGAATTCTTTTTCTTATTTTAAGCCTTTATCTTTTATTGGATAAATGTAAAAACATTTAAAAAACTTATATAATCATATTCTAGTTATTCTATTCATTATCGCCAATACGATGGATACGTCATAACTACCATTTAAAAAATATTATTATATTACTAGCATGCAACGTAAGATTTCAAAGAAACTCATTGTTGCGTATCGGGTACTCTATCGAACATAGGAAACCATTTAAAGTAAAATTAATATTTAATTCACAAAATATTAATAAATATGAAAATTTATTATTCTTTATTTACCTTGGATGTTACGAAAAGTATCATGTTTAAAAATAATTTACACATAGTATAACCCATTGAGGATAAGCATGTTTCATAATAATCAGGCCATTGAAACATAAAACATTTATATTAATAATATGAATGGTATCCTTAGATAATATCCCATGTGAGTAATATTTAACATCAATGGATGTAAAAATGTATGGTAAATTGTTTGGACATATAAAAAATTTCATGAGGAAAAAAAACATATCCACTCAGAGATAATATAATTTAAACAAAAAGATTTTTATAAACCAATTTCATTGAAAATATCCATTAAAATAGACAAAGGATGCATTTATGATCACTAAAAAAGATTTCAATACATAAATAAATTTTTCAATAATGTTCCTCTAAAATTATTTTCATTTATTATTTAAAAATATACTTAAATTATCTGTAAATTTTATTTTGGATGAAAAAAGATTTTTGACCTAAGAGAGAGATGATGAATTAATTACATAAAAATGTTTTCATTAATTATATTTATTACTAAAGAGTGGAAAATTGTAATATTATTTAAATATATCTTGAATAATTATATGAATAAAAAATATAGGATAATTCTCGATTTGCGGGTCATTTATTTTAATATTGGACTCACTATCATAGATGATCCTGATAAATGACAATATCATTACAAGAAATCATTACAAATTTGGTAGAATTTATTCATTGGCCTCATGGATGGTTAGTAGAAAAAAAATATTAAATATAATGAGGAAAAATAAATTCACTATATTATATGTAAATTGGGATGTATACAGCACTTGTGAAGAAAAATAAGTTTATAACCTAACAAATGTTACAAATTAGGAAAATTGACACAAATATTCTATTATGATTTATTATATTTTGAAACATTATCCCAATTAAATTGATATAAAGAAATGGATTTGAAAATACAAATTATTTATAAATTTATCCCAATTATTTATTATTATTAGTATTATCCCCTTGTGAATTATTTACACCATATCAAATAACCATTTAGTGAATATTACTTGGGTATCATTGAAGCTAAAATTGAAATGAAAATACATTATCATAAGTATTCACTTATATCATACTAGTTAGAACCTCATTTATAATAAATTGAAATTTATTATACATATATTACAGAACCAAAATCATATAAATCATATCATATGTTATTTAATAGTTACTTATTATTTTCTATTTATTATCAATTTCGTGTTATAGTTCTGTTTCTGTTAATAACAACTATCATTTTATAATATTTGTTGAATTTTAATATTTTTTCAGGCTACGTTGATCATGGATACATAATAAAATGACAGAAAACCATGATATCAATTTCATATATATTAATTATATATTTATTTTTATGAATATATATATATATATATGTTATAGGTAATGAAATGAATTATTCTAGGAGACGGTAGGCCTTACATACATATGAATGTTGTTTTTTCATTTTCATATGAGTTTTAATGAATAAAAAGTAAATATTATATATTATCATTGTTTAATAAATAATATTTAATATAAATCACATATTTTTTTAAATCATATCTGTAATGAATCCAATGTAATGTGTGATTTAGTCACATCTCTTCGTGAGGTGGTAGTCTGTCAAATACACAAAAGATGTTATCATAATAAAAAAAATCAGATTATATAGGTATGTGTGATTTAGAAATTAAATTTTCATAAAAAACATCAATATAATCATACATATCATACTTATTTAGTAAATAAATCGTAATAACATTCCATTTATATGTAATAAGAAAAATGAATGACATTGGTTCAGGAGGCGGTAGTCCGCTGTACAAAGAAACAATGATTTTCTAACGCATTTCATATAAGTGGAAGTGGTTGTAAATATTAACCATAACATTATAAAATATTATTATATTTAATATTTTTAGGATATTATATAAACATGTTATAATATTAATTTAAGTCAATTGATGAATCAATGTAATTTAAAAACCTGTTCATGACCATTACATCATCCTTGAGTATCCTCCACATGTTTCTCTAAATCCTTTCATGGTAGTATTTAAATAAGAAGTAATAATTTTACGATTATTGGTGTAATTTTTAGAATTTATTTGGGTTGATATATTTCTAACCAAATGTCTTGAGAGTTTTCAAGAATGGGGAAGATTTATTTCCCTTCTATAGTTGATGGTGAGTGGAATTCTGGAAAAATTCATATGTATTCACTATTAGGATGTAAACATTAAAAAAAGTGGATCCAAATATAAAAATAATTATTTTAGGTTTTATCTATTTTACGTAAACTTACATCAAATAATTAAACTGGCGTTTTTAACATCTTATACTCAAACATCGAAATATCCATATTTTTATCATTTTCCCCACTAAGGTAACAAGTTTTCTTACTTTCGTAATATATTCATTATGAATAAATTATAGTGATACATATACGATAATATAGTACAATTTATTATAAATATAAAATATAAAATATATATCCTATTTTTCATGGGAATTAGTTTTAATATAAGTTCATTTAAGATAAAAAACACTTCTTTTACCATAACAGTGCTAACTAAGTTTTTACTATTTAAGAGTAAATAAAAATTTTAATTAGTCAAATGGTACACGAATGGATAATATTTTACCTTTATTAATATTATTAATTCACATGTTTGATGATATAATTTATAATAATTTTAAATAATTTAATAATATAACATTTATTATTAAAACATTAATATAAATAGTGACATTATTAATTTAATTTCAATTTAAAAAATATCAAGACAATGATGGAATTGGATAACAATTTTTTAAAAACTAATGTATCATTATATATTATTCTAAAATATAATATAAAACAATTGTTCATTATATTTTCTATCCTTTTATAAATTTTAGTGTCATTTTTTTAACTTTTAAAAAAATAATTAATGTGTTGGTTTTTCATATTCCATTAATGTAATTATTTTTATTAAAAAACCTAAATGAATTATCATAATGAACAACTTATTTTTATTTAAACATTCTAAATATAACACCCATATGATTTTTTTATCCCAATGATTTATTGATATTAAAAGTAATAAATGTATCTTTTCGGTCATTCTCATTACAAAACTTATTATATGGATCATATTAAATGGAATGTTTCACAGAGTATTCAAGATTAATTTATAGTTATAATATAAATAAACATATTAATGAAGATTAATATATTGTATTTTTTCATTTCAACTCATATCATTCTATTTTATCCCCTAATAGATGCATTTTTACATTAATTGTGGTAATTATGTTTATCAGCATTCAATATTCATTTTGGTTAAAAATGATATTTAACAGATTATAAATTACATATTATTATTATAAAAATATGGAAATCGTTTTTTAAAATATAAATTCAAATATGTGGTAAAAAAAGTTTCCCAATAATCCCAAACACATGATGAGAAATCATCTTATTAATTTGAAAATTGAACAAAATTTACATAGTTTTTATATACCATTTCTATATGAAATTTATTAAAATTAGTTAAATTGATGTAATATATAAATTTGAGTTCATTAAAATATATATAAAATTTAAAATATAGATTATCTTTCTATATAAAATTAATGAAGAGATAGTTTTCAATTAAAATTTTGTATTTTTCAATTTTCATAAAAAATTGAAACATTTTAGGAATGACCCAAATATTCAATATAAGTTAATTTCGAAACCCATAATTAAAAAATGAATTTTATTTTATAAAATAAATTTTATAAAAGTTTTAATAGTTATTATTATTATTTATAAAAAAAATACATTAAAATACTTTTTTCGAAATAGTTTTTAACATATAAAACCGTCACCATAATGTATGTATTTTTTTATCATATTTATTTATTATTATAAATATATTTTAATTAATATAAAATAATTATTTATTACTATACATATAACTTGTTTAATGGGTAGATTATAATTGTCTTGTTTAAATACCAAAACAAATAATATATAATGGGTTTGTTAAAATCCATTGTTGTTTGTAATGAAAACCAATATAGTGATGTATATAACACACGATTATGTTTTTCCCCATATTAACCATTATTAACTTCGTTTTTTTTCAGATTTATATAATATATAAATTTAAAATATTTAAAAAAAATTATAAAAAATCATGGTCATATATTTGAACTTGTTAAAATGAATTTCACCCTCGAAATTCATCTCAATCATAAAAAGTTTAATATTGGAAAATTAATTCATATAAAACCAAAAATATAAAATGGATTAATAAAAATTTTAATTTAAAATTATATAGGTATGTTTTAGGATCATATGAAATAAAATATTATAGGTTTCTAAATAGGATAACATAGGTGTGATGTGAAAACATTGACAACGATATGAAAAATAACCCCCAAAAATAGATTACGAGTTATAGAGAATATGGTAATGAGGTTTTTTTATCAGACATCCATAATCCAAAAATGTTCTAAAATTAATATTGATATCAAAAAGATTATGTTAAAAATAAAAACATTTTATTTCAATCTGATTTTCATAATATCGAACAATTTTAATTACAATATGTATATTCCTTATTTCAATCAATTGCATAAGCTTAATCTCATCTTTATGTTATGGCTTGATAAATTTACAATAAATATCACTCGATTTAATATTGGTGAATTGGTTATTACTAAATAAGTAACATATCCTATATTCCATAATAATAATGATAAGTCATTCCATGTATCATTAGTTATCATGAATAAATATTAAGAACATGTATTCTAATTTGCATAAATCATCATTAGTAGAAATAATAAAAGAATCAATAAAACCTCATTCAATGTAACAGATAATCAATAAAACAATGGACCACCATATGAAAAATAAAAATAATTAAACAATAAATTATTTTAACAAATTTCTCAATATTCATTGATTTATAATATCATTACTACATGTGATATATTAATGTGGATCTTCATTGTCACATACCTACCATTTGAATACAGTCATCATGTATTCTCATAAATAATTTATATAACCTAAACTACCGTATATTTTTTTAATAAAATTATTTTTCCACATTTATAATGTATAACATATATTCCTTGATATATTATTTAAATCCTAATATGATGTAAACTCGATCAATGATATCATAAACCACTTTTTCATTAATCCTTTTTCATTTTTGTGGTCATCAATACTATATGGAATAATTTATCCAAATCAAATTTAACTTTATCCCAACATCATTTTCATAACATGATGAACCTGTTAAGTTTTATCCTTCCCATAATCATGTCTTTTCTATTAGTATCATCTTTCTATAAAATGTATTTTCGAGGTCATTATCATTTTCCCATCGATTAATTTATATAAATAATAAAAAATTTATATTAAAACATTATTATATATTTCATGATTCTTAATCCACAAATTCCATTACATAAATATGTTTATCATCCAACATAATTACCAAATTTACTAAATATTATTAAACATTATATAATTTATTAAATATTTTCTTTAAAATATCATCAATATTCTCTTCGTCATCATTAATATATAAACATTAATTGTATAACTATGATTATTTTATTCATGACATTTCCCCTTAGGAAATTAGTTTTAATTATACTGATATGTTATACATTTCAATTATTTAACATTCAATGATATCATAGGTATATAAATATTTCCATCCATTTTGTTCACTGAAAATTAGATTTTGGCTTTATATTTACATGATTTTCATCAATGTTTTCCATAAGCGAAACATCTCTCCATCCTTATAATACATTTAATTGAGTTTTTATTCATACTTTATCAATATATTGGAAACTGATTCTTCATTATTTTAAGCTATCCACAATATGAAATCTCTAATACCTCAATCCTGTACTTTTTTCAGTGAGCTTGAATGTTTGTTAAGGTTTACATTTTTCAAAATGTTCATTGAATATTAATTACGAGTTATCAAAATATCCTTCAAATAATTTATCTTACCATTTGACCACTCATAAAAAAATATTCTATCAAAATCGAAATTAATAGGACCCATTTAGGTTTAATCCAATGATAGAAACCAAAATCATTTTGTATGAAACACTAATAATATTGGAGAACCAAATAACCATGAATAATAATTTAGAAGAAGTGTAATTAATGACACGTTAATTAATTAATTATTTCATTTTAATTTATATTATTCATGAATAGAAATCCTACATGGTGGTTCATAAAGAGATTGTGAATTTATAAATCACAACCCATGGGAGTGTCAAACCATGTGTTTAGAAAGGCCCGATTTCTTGATTTTTATCCCAGCAGAATCCATATCAATATGGTGTTTTCAAATATGTCACCCCTAGCATAATTTGTTTCAGATCATTGTCTGAATGTATTATATGGATGTGGATGTAACTACTTGCATACCACTCACTATATTCATTACCAATAATTGAAGACATTTTCCTTAAATTTTAATCATCTTTAGAATGTTCATTACATAAATCCCTAGACACAAACAAAATATCCATATTTATCATATTAATTCTATCTCATCTTATTTTACAGTCTATAAATACACCATTCCATTGATACCAACTATAGAGACCAAAGCTTCTAAAAAATTCATATTATATCTTTTTAGAACAATATTTATTACAATAAAAAAGCACATGTCTATAGACTATAATAATTTGTTCCTATGGAAAAATATTACACAATCATCTAATGTAGTGAATTATATTCAAGGATATCGTTAATATTGTAACATATTATTATATTCATAGTAATACCCTACATAATTTTATTCCTTAATTTGGGGAAAGGAATCCTAGAAAAGGGTGAGGTCAGATGCTCAATAAAGGTAATCATAAGAGATATAGGTTTATGATGCTATGATTGAATAAGATAAGTATAATTTAATTTGATAATAAACATAATGTAGGAGATTATTACCCAACCAATCATAGTATATAATCACGATTCATGATATAATGATTGAAATTTCATAAGATAATAATTTTTAGGGAATCCAATAAAATGATCTATATAATTATAAAATTTGAAAAATAATTATAAAATAAAAATCTTCATAAAAATTCATATGTCAAGAATATCAATAATGTCATTCTCTATCAGGCTTGGGAAAACCACCCATAGAGAATTATTTTTAGTTATGGGATGACCACATGTATACCACCCATCCCTAGCTTGGAAAAAATATATGTACCCTATTATATCACAGATATTATGTCACCCCCCTTGTATTTTTGGGATACATAGGGCTCACAAGTTTAATTATGAAAAATCATATTTATTTGTTCCAAAAAATCATAAAATAATCATTTTATCATAACCCATGAAATGAAATGGGATTCAAAATAACTTCATAAAAACATAACATATACAAAAGTCTCATGTTTAATATTTAATTCATTTCATACAATGAATAAATATTAGTTATTTTCATAATAATTTGAACATGTTTCCCAAAATATAAGAGAAATAGTATTTATAAATATCATTCAATAAAAAAATAAACCATTATAATTTTTTTCAATCGTATCCTTGGATAATTTACCCAATAAGGTATTAGTAAAATCAATATATGTAATCATAATTCAAAATTTATTTTCATGAATTTATATATTTCTTGAGGAAAATACTATTTCTTATTGTAAAAATGACATTTAAAAAATAAAACATTGTAAAAAACATTTAACTGAAAATGACGTTGAAACTATATAAATGTAGAATTTGATACTCATTTAATACATGTTTAATACCATTGAATTTTTGTAATTCCCATTACATGAAAATAATAATAAAATAAAATTTAAAATAATTGAGACCAATTTTTAAAAAACTTCTTTTTGGAAGAAAAATGATTTTGGCCGAACTGAGAGATAAAGTCATATTTACTTTTAATTATTTGTTTAGTTGTAAAAATCACTAAATATTAGAAAACTTGTACCATTATTTCATGATAACTTGAATAATATATTGAATATAGAATTATTGATAATTTTTGTGATTCATATTCTGAAAATTCAAAATTGGAATCTCATTCATAAACAATTTCGATAGATGACAAGATTGTAACCTAAAATCCTCAGAACATTTGTTTAATTGATTCATAACACCATAAAGGGATTAAATAAAGTTAAACATAATATTTCATAATTATGATTAAATAAATGGTGTAATATTTAAAACTAGTTTTAAAAACACTTAATGAAATAATATAGGTTCATAACAGGATGAATGTCTCAATGATGGAAAAGATAGAGAAATCTCACATTCAGATTTATTAAAGTTAAGAACCATAAAAAAATGAACAGGGATCCTATAATGGAGATGTAGATCCTTGTTATTTTAATTAGACTAATCACACAACACATTCTTGAATAGTATATACATCACACAAAACAAACATTTGTTGAATATGTATTGTATCATAGAAAATATAAGTGAAATAGAAATCTCATTCATTATATATTTTCATCCATCATAATAATTATAACCACATGTATACTAAATTTTTGTTTTCATAAATATATTAATAAACAATATTCAAATATATCATACCCTATATGATATTCCTATGACATTTTCTTACAATTTTATTGACAATTTCATCTTAATTTTAAAACCAAATGTATAATAAATTTGTGTCGGGTAATGGTCATCTAATTTGGACACAATTCCTTTTAAAAATATAATTATTTTATAAAATATAAATCATAATGTTGTTGGAAATTAGTTTTAACATATGTTCATTAAAGGTTTCAAACACATCACCTTAACATTAGACACACGAAATGATAGATTTTTTTTCAATTAGTGGACGATATTTGATATATAATAATATTTTAGAATAATGATTCATGATATAATAATTTTATTAATTTGAAATCATTTAATAAAATATGAAAAATTATAAAATAACATGAATGTCATTTTTGAAATTATTCATGTCATTTAAAGATTAAAATTTACATGAAAATGATATAATATAATATATTATTTTAAAACTCATGTATCATGAAAAATTAATATGAATAATTAATTCAACACAATAATTAATAAATTTTTCTTCACTGTGAGTAAATTGTTAGAATTTATTTTATTTTATTGTAAACTAAACAATAATTTGATAGTGTTTCCTAACCATTTTAAAATGTTATACAATCCCAAAAAATTAAATTATATTTCCATGATAAATATATTTATTATATTTTATAAGGATATATAAAAATGTAAAAAAATCCATATCCCAATGTGGTTTTGATATGTAATGTATGAAAACGTATTTTATTATCATTTTCATCACTAAACTTATTATGTTGGTCATATTCAGTGGAATGTGGAATGTAATTGACTTAATTATGATAAATTAACTCACATGATATAAATGAAATTATTAAATAATTTAATGATAATATTTTTTCAAATTCATTCTTCTCATTTAGTTTAACACCCGAAAAATCCATTTCCCCCATAACCACATTAATTAATATTTTACTTCAATTACAGTTCATTTTAATAAAAAATTAATTTGCCCATATTAGAAAATATTCATTATGTTGATTAGGAATGTGGAATAAATTTTTTAAAAATTACATGCGTAGATGTTGAAAAATTAAATTAAAATTATTCGTGTAGTCATGATGAGAAAATATTTTTTTAATTTAAAAATAATAAACATTGTACAAATATAATATAAAAAATTTCAAAATAAAAATGATTAAAATGTCATAAATTGTATTAATATATACATACCTTTTTAATTTTTACTTTAAAATGAATTTTAAATATAATTTATCCTTATAAATAAAATAAAAAATAATTATATTTTTTATTGAATTTAAAATGCTTATATATTTTTCAAAAAATAAAACATTTCTGATAATTTAAAATAAAAACATTTAAGCCATTACATAAAATTAATAATTTTTCATGCGATAATGTTTTCCTTATTTAAAAATATTATACCTTAATTTTTAAAATTAATTTTTTACTATTGTTGTCAATAAATTTAATGGATATGTTATAATAGTATTGTTTAAATAAATAAATTCTCAATATATCAAGGTTTTGTTTGACCTCAGTGTTTTTTGTAAAACCAGAGATGACATTATTTAATGTAGTGAAAGCCTAAAACTATGTTTCATGGAAATCGGTCACAAAATATGGAGTTTCATGGAATAAAATACATTATATAAATTAAATTTATTCAAAAAAATCCATAAAAACTCATGTACTGGAGTAGTGATTAGGATGGGTGTCATGAGAATTTTCTCAGGGTGTGTGTGAGTGAGGAAAAAGCACACTAGAAATAACATGTGCTGGCATGTGGTGACATTAATCATTCAAAAGACGTGTTTGGGCTCATCATTGGCCCCCAGGGTGGGGACCACGTGACTGTAGGGAAACTTGTAGAACCGGGCGGGCTAGGACCTGACATCCGTGTAAAAGGAGGTGTGTTTATGCTGTCAGCAGGACCTAGTTTTAACATTTTGTATCAGAGGAGGTACCCAGCTTTATTTGTGGTTCACTGGTTGAGTTGAGAAGTAGGATCCCCAAAGAGATCATCGTGTTCTAGGGGTGAGTTGATTTTATCACCACAAATGATAAATAGTTAAATAGCTAAATGATATGACTCTTGAAAAAAATATTCACCTTTTTTGTGGGCCTTCCTGATTAGAACTCCATAGTTAAATGTGTATGGGCTAGGGTAGTGATCCAGATTAGTGACATTTTTGAAGGATTCCTAGGGCATGAGTCAATGATGAAAATCCCAATGGAAAGGACATTTTCTATCCTCTGGGGCTAGTCATTAGTCATAAAATCCATTCGGGAATGTGGGTGTGCATCATAGTGGGGGCCATTGGAATATGGGGCAACTGGAGGTACCTGGCAGGCCAGGACCCAACAATCACATTAATGTTGGGGAATCTATGCTATCACCAAGACCCAATTATTATATTAAATAAATGTTCATCTTATTTATGTGAGCCATATTATTTATTCATTTGACCCTTTATCATTCAAGGGTGTTACATTCCCCCACCCTTTAAGATCTACCATGACAATGTTCTGCTTTACAGCGTGGGGTGGTGGTGTAACACGCTAGAATGATAAATTGTTAAATGAATAAATGATATTACTGACATCAAATAGTTGTTTCTTACTTTTCTTAATCCCGCCTGATTAGAAATCCACAGTTATGTGTTCATGTAGATGTGATGTGATCAGGATGGTTGACCTTTATGAAATTTTCTCAAGATGTGTGCGAGTATGGAAAAATAACATTTTACATATGGTAGCCTAGGGGTACAGATATCATGAAGATGACCAATTCGATCATGTGGGAGGGCCCTAGGGTGTCGTCCACCTATCTACGGGGATGCTCATGGTACATGGGGGGGTCCAAACCTGACAACCATGTCAATCTTTGGTGTTTGTGCTGTCACATGGACCCAGTTGAAACAATTATTATCAGAAGAGTAACCCACCCAGAACTGTAGTTCACTACCTTGGTTGAGGTGAATGATCCACCATAATAACCTTGTGTTAGGGGGGGGGGGGGGTATTGAAACAATCCGAAATGATAATGGTTTTAATGGCTAAATTATATAAATCAAGTCAACAAGGTGTGCCTTTTTTGGGAGCATTACTGAATATAATTTCTGAGTTATGAATTATTGTATTATAGTAGTGATCGGGATTGTAATGTACCTGAAATTTCACGGGAAATATTTTCTTAAATATATTGGAATTTTACGAGTCCACAGTTTCTAACGACGCCTAATTCTGAGGCCCGGTGTGCCCGGAATCATTTTCTGAAGTTTTGTTCGGGTACGTTCAGTAAATATATATGCAAGTTTTTCTATCTTCTGAACCAGTGGTCTGAATTGAAATATGAGGACACCGATGAACTTGCAGCGCTGGTATTCGCCTAAGGGGGCCTTTACTACAGTTGCGTTTTGTACAGGATAAAAGTTAATTTTTGGGGATTCTTATTAAATTTAATAAAATTTATGTGTTATATAAATTTAATAAAGGTGGTGGTTAAATCCATAAAAGTGATTTTGGAGGTTGGGCCCACACCCCACATAACCTCCCATGGGAGGATAATGTGTGGTGGGACCCACATGAACACCTAAGCCCCATTTAACCCCTTAAACCTTTGGACTTCCCATTAAAGTGCCAAGTCACCCATGTATTAAATTTATTAGACCTTTGATATTCATTCCAACCAATGGAAAATCTATTAAGTGAATCACATAATTAATTGTTTGTGTGTTTGAAATATTTTTAAAGGCATGGAAGTATTATGATAATATTGGGAGCCTATTATTTCATTGGCCTTGGAAAATTTGCAGTTGAAAGGCTTTGGGAGAATTCACCCTCTCCAGCAAAGAACACGAGGAACTGGATCATATTCTGCCACTTCCTCAACTAGGTTAAGGAAGATGGCGACGCCACAAAGAATTCTACCTACCATCCTCTTTCTTTGATGTTGACAGAATGACACCATCATCTGCAATGACGATTTCCGTGGCAATGACAACACACCTTGAATCGCGTAAGGGTTTTGTCTTGTTCAAATTAAATCCTCGTTCCTTTTTTTATATGGTTTGATGTTGGATTCTTGTTACCACCTTACTCAAAGGGTGCGAGCCCAAAAAACACTACCCAATGACCCTCCGTTGTTTCTCTTGAGTTGATGATGATGGCAGAACCGGTAGGGCGCAGTGCCTTCACAGCGTGCCGGATGAAGGAAGGGGCCACGACCATGCTGGACGCGGCGGATGAAAGATGCAGAAGCCCTGCACCGGCCGCGTGGAGAATAATTACGGCCCCCATACGCAGGCCAGTCAAACGAGGTGAACCAGCTGGCTGTAGCTAGTCGGGCTGGAGGACTGCGGCCCGCATTGGGCGGGCCGCATTGGCAGGCGAACTGGTCAGTCGCCTGCCCGCCGGGTTGAAGGAATCTGCAACAACTGAAGGTGTCATGTGGGAGGATAGCTGCCCCATGTGTAGGCCACTCAAGCTGAAGAATACTGGTCGTCATTGGATGGTCAGGGAGGAGGGGTGGCGCCGCCGTTTTAGAACCCCCCCCCCCCAACCCTGCTCCGCGTCCGACGCGTAACGTGCTCGGCCAGCCGGCCACCGGCCTGGGCCCCCTGTGCGCGGGCCAGTCCACCCTCATGTGGGTCGGTCCACTACCGTTGGGCCATTTTACGAACTCCAAGGCTGAAACTACACCTAGGTCGGGTCATCCTGTTTCTGGCCGACCCAGGCGAGGTTGGGCCGGGTCGGACCAGACCCCGACCCCCTCTTCGGTTCGCTTTCAGTTTTTTGCCCATATCTTGAGCTACAGACCTCCGATTGATCCATCTTCAGTTGCATTGGATTCCTTGATTCAAGACAGTCATATCAGTATATCACATCCATGGTTTTGGAAATGTTTATGTATGTTCGGTTTGGTTCGATCCCTAAACCAACCGGGCCCTTGGAGCAGAAACGCTTATAACTTAAGGATTGGCGTTGGATTGGCGTGCCATTTTCTAAGTTGTTTTTATTTTGATGATATGGTACTTTTATAATAATCCACATGAGGATTGGATGTAGTTGGAGTACAGTCGGGTCAGTTTTATCTTAAAAACCAATCGGGCCCCTAGAACGGAAATGTCAACAACTCTCAGACCGGGCGTCCGATTGACGCACCGTCTGTTGTGTTGGGATCCTCATGATGAAATGGAACAAAATGATAAATCAGATCAGGAATTTGTGGTATTATATTTATTGACCCTTGTCTCGTGGATCGGACCCTCCCAAAATCGAGCGTGCTGTATGCGGCAACCCTAGAGCAGGCTGCAATAAAACTGGATTGAATCCTCAGTGGGTTCGACAGAAATGATACGGGACTGAATCCTCCATAGGTTCGACATCAACGAGCCAGTACTGGAATCCTCCATGGTTTTGACAGCAACGACACTATACTGAATCCTCCGTTGGTTCGACATCAATGATACTAGACTGAATCCTCTGTGGGTTCGACAACAACGAGATTGGACTGAATCCTCCGTGGGATCAACAACAACGAGACTAGACAGAATCCTCCATGGGGTCAACTTCCATGAGACTGGACTGAAACATCCATGGATTTGACAATAATGAGACTAGACTGAACCCTATGTGGGTTCGATAATAATGACATACTGCTATTTTAGGTTTTTGCGGGTTTTTGTCATTCGACAGTGAAAGAAGATTCAGTGGCTACAACTAATCATCACTTACTCTTTTTAATTTGTACATACCTGGTGTAAGATGAGTCATTACCTTCGTGTTACCTCATTTATGAGTTGTGTACTATTGACGACTTAGGTGTATGTATGGGCATATACCTATGTAAGTATGGAAGTTTCTTCAACGATGTTTCTTCATGGATGTGTTGTGGTAATGCCCACGTGGATTTCTTATGTGAGCTGTACCTATGGGATACACCTTGTTTTGCACATTCCTTGTGTTGTGTTTTTACACTTGTGGAGCAGAATGTGGTCGGGCGTGGAATTTGGATCCAAACTGTGACAGGTAAATTAGGTATATGTATGGGCACATAACTATGTAGGGTTGGCTGATACATCGTGATTGTGTGTCTCTACTGTGGTTTATCCTTTTTGGATTTTGTGAGACTTTGAGGGTCTCATGGTCCCTACTATGTATCGTTATAATCACCCCTACACGGGCTATACCCATACCTCGTTGTGTTGGATGCAGATGACGAACAGTTTTGACGGAGGCTGAGAGTGATCCAGGACCAGACGATACCCGAAAGTGGACCACTCAGCGAGACAGTACACGTAGCCGACTGATAGACGTGGAGTGATGAGGTGGAAATCAGTAGCTAACCTTCAGGTATGATACTCGGCAGAAATTCCAGGAGCTTCCCTTTTACCTCTCAGCTTTTTTCCCTGTTTCAATTGTACATTATTTCCATTGTACATGTACTTTACTATTGGGCTTGTATTTTCGAACCCCCTTTACAATCAGCACTACTTTTTGTATATAGTATTCACATAGGGCTTTGCTTTTAGCTTACTCTATTTATGTGTGTGTTACTTCTATAAAGGCAATAGCTTCCCAGCTTAGGGATTTACTCCTTTGTTGCTAGTCGTCATCCTCTGGCCTATGGACGTCTAGCTTGGGGTAGTCACGGCACGAGCCCCGATGACGGGTTGTGATAAAGATTGGTGTCATTTTGGGGTATTAAATAGGGTGTGTGTGAGTGGGGACATAGAAAATTTTAAAGGACTTATTTTGGACTATAGGGATAATCATTAGTCAGAAGACCTATTGGGAAATGTGGGTGGGCCCCAGGTCGGGGACCATGGGTCTACGGGTAAGCTAGTGGTACCTTGCGGGCCATAACAAAATGACCATGTTAAAGGTGTGGTGATTGTGCTGTCACCAGGAACCAATTATTAAATCAATGGGATGAGAACCTTTTTTACATGAGTCATATTAATTTTTCATTTAACCAGGTATCATTCTACGATGTTACATTCACCCCCTTAGATCCCAAATGAGGACATTGTGCGCTATATGATAGTTGATTATAACACTTGGGAATTGTAAATGGTTAAATGAATAAACTATATGACTCATGGAAACAGAGTGAACTTTCTATTTTGGGAATCTGGATGATTAGAAATCTATAGTTATGTGGGATTTTCCTAGAGTAGTGATCATGATGGGTGACCTTCTAGGATGATTTACAAGGTGTGTGTGAGTGGGAAAAATTAAATTAGAAAGGAAAATTGTTGTCCTGTAGGGACAATCATTTTTCATAAAACTCGTTCCGGAACATGGGTGGGCCCTAGGGTGGGGAACACTGGGCGGGAGGGAAACTAGTGGTACCTAGCGGGGAAAGACCCGTTGACCATGTTAAGGGTGGGGTGTTTTTGCAGTCACTAGGACCCAGGCATTACATTAATGTAATTTTATCCATTTTGAAATGATACATATGATTTTGTCTTTTAAATGTTTATCATCCAAGGGTGTAATATCAACCCCCCCCCCCAATAGCACAATGTCCTCGTTGTTGGCCCTACATCTCAACCTAGATAGT
This sequence comes from Viscum album, assembly GCA_963277665.1. Classification (NCBI taxonomy): domain Eukaryota; kingdom Viridiplantae; phylum Streptophyta; class Magnoliopsida; order Santalales; family Viscaceae; genus Viscum; species Viscum album. Next base: position 556,662,025 of record OY728147.1, on the reverse strand, counting down.
GAACCAAACATAATGGTGGGTTACTCCTTTGATACCAAATATGGCAACAATATCCTTATGAGAGAAAAAACATCCCACCATAACACGATAATAATCTCCTGGCACACTAGGTACCATACGATTTCCAAAAGACTTGGGGTCCCTAACCTAGGGCCCCACCCAGATGCCTTAATGAGTCATGTGACTAATGATTTTCCCGAAATAACAAAACATGACCTTTATAGTTAGTATTTTACTCAGTCACTCACACCCTTGAAAACAAACCAAAAGACCATCCATTTTTATCACTACTCCTGGGCATGACAGTTTACTTGTAGAGTTCTCATTAGAGAGACTCCCGAAAAGGAATATGTACCGTGTTAAAATGAGTCATGTCATTTAATAATTTAACCCTTTATTATTTTGTGGTGTTAAATTCACCCCCACATAGAGAACAAAGTCCTATTTGTGGACAATACATCTCCACGCAGGAAGTGCAATGCACATAATGTTGGGTACCTCCTCTAATTAAAAATCTGACTACTGGGTCATGGTGATAATACAAACACACCACCTTAAAATGGTCTTCGGGTCTTAACCCATCAGTTATCACCAGTTACTCATGTAGACATGTGGCCCCCACCATAGGGACCACCCGCATGCCTGAACACGACATATGACTAATGATAGTCCCCACTTTCCAACACATTTCCTTACTAGAGTACTTTTTCCTCACTCACACACACCAAGGTAAACTTACCAGAATTTCACCCATTTTAGTCACTAATGAAGGCTAGTAATGCAGAACACGAGTGTGATTCGTTGACAATATAAATTCTTTATGTAGCTTCCACTAAAAGTGTAAATATAAATTAAATACATAGGGTAAGAACAAAAATTTCAAGTACGGTGTTTTGAAACAAAATCATCAAGAAACCATTAATATTTTATTTTAATAAACATCAATTTAAAATAATTATACATAAATATTTTTCTTAAAATGATTCATCATTTCCCATAGCATGTCACCATAATTATTTTAGGTTACCTGGAGTTCCGCATTCCATTGATTCTAACCGGGATCTGAGATTCACTTATAATTTTTGGAAGGGAATTATGAAGTCATTGGGAATAATTAAATTTTCTATATGGCTTACCATCCTTAATCATTTGGGATGTTAGAATGAATGATTCAGTATTTGTGGGATATTATTCAAATTTGATCAATGGACTGTGAGGGAGGTTTGGATAAAAATCATTATTTAGTTGAGTTCTTTATAATAACAATTTTCATTCATGTATACAGATATCACCCTTTGGGGAATTTTATGGGAAGAAATGTTGAACTCCATTTTTTTGGGATGATATTGGCAAATGTATGTTGATGGACCAACATTAGTTGAGAATGTGGTAGGAAGTAAAGATGATCTCGCAACACATGGTGATAGCTCAGAGCATGATGAGAATTTATGAAAACAACCAAAGAAAGGATTTTTCTTTTAAGGTAGGTGATCATGTTAATCTTAGAATAACATGATGGATAATTGTTATTAATTTTGGTGAGAAATGAAATATAAGCCCATAGTTCATTGGACCTTGTGAAATTCTGGAGACTGTTGGACCAATCGACTACTATGTAAATTTTTCACTGATGTTATCTCAGGTTCATAATGTTTTCCATGTTTCAATGTTGAATATTTATGTGCTAGAATCATCTCATTTCTTGAACATAGATGCAGTTTAGGGGTATGAGAACTTTCTTTTGGAGAGAAACCAGATCAGATTCCTAAACGAAGGGATTATGTATTGAGGATTTAATTTCTAGAAGGTGGGGATAATGTAACAACAAATTTTTTTAAAAATAAATTGAAATGAATAAATATCTATTTTAATATGATAGTTTTAAATAGAATCTAATCACAATTGTTCTTGCCTCTATGATTTGAATTTCGAAACACATTTATCAACAATTTTCTCAGTATGTTTTTGAAAGTCTGATAGAACTAACATGATTTTTTGGTGAATGGTAACATATAGTTATGAATAATAATATGAATATTAATATGACCCTAATTAATAGAAAATTTCATAATTATTTTATAATATTAAGTCTTTAGGATAATGAAAAATTGATTAATTTTTCATGGTCATATAAAATGTGTTATAGTTTTAAAATTATTTATTTTTGAATAATGTATGATTTTAGATAAAAATTAAATTAATCATAAATGAAATAATATTTTCAAAAAATTTAGATCATATATTAATTTAACTCATCAAAAAATGGGTAGGGTGATTTTTTTTATTTTTTTTTGAAATCATTGTATTTTGGATGAAGAGTGAAATATGGTAAAATACATTATATAAAAATAATCAGTTAAGTAAACTATTTATTACATCATAACTGAAGTAATACCACATGTTTCTAACTAATATGATCTCTTTACAATATACATCATAATAATGAATAATTCTCATCTTTTTGGACCGAAATATTAAAATAATGATAAATATATCGTAAAATCCCTTCTCTCCTCCACTCTAAATACCACCCTCGTTCCCCTCATTCATTCACACCACTCATGACTTGGAATTGTCTATGATATTCAACATTACCTCCTTTGATTCATCCCCATATCCATGACTTTATGGTCACATCAAAAGGCAAAATACAATGGCCTTAAGGATGATCTCATTGAAAAGAGATCAAGAGGTAAGAATACTCTTACATTTGCTTGTGTAATCATTTCAAATTCATTATTTTTATATAGACTCTTCCACTCCCCATATCCAAGATGTATGAATAATGTATAATACTATATATTTAGTTTTTTATCACGTTCATGAAAAAAAATTATCATCATTTTTTGTCTCCTCTCCATATTTTTCTATAAGTAAAAACATTGTCCACAATGTTCTGATATACCAAAATTGTCGACAATCTATCTTCAATTTCCATTACATCGTTAAAAACTGATCGTAAAAACATGTTAATAGTTTAATTATAATTTAATGTGTTTTATTATACCTATTTTATGGTTGTTATTGATCTCTTATGGTTGACATAATATTATATTCTGAATCAAATTCATGGTCATCTAGGAACCACCAAAAACTGATCTAAACAAATGTTATTATTGATTTTTATAAGTATTCCTTTACCTTAGAATTGTATTAAATTAATTATGATTAAACCTCATGTATAATGGATAAATAAATGATATTAACATATTAAATAACCATATTTAACATTATAGTAGCTTATATGGTCATTTTGTAACATCAATTCACCTTTAAATTAATAGTATATTCTTCCTTCCATTGTTTTTTGAACATTCATCACATGATTTCCATGACCAGTTTGTATTTGATATTCATGTCGTACGACATGAAATTATATAATTGGAATAAAATATTATTAATATGATTCTATAATTTTGAATGATACCATATATAATTTTATTATTATATATGATGATTATTTTTTAGATGAATCCTTAGTGATATTTTTTTAGATCATTTTTAGTGGTCCACTGATATTCGTGAACATGATTCATTATATAATTTAATTTCATGCATATAATTTCAATCAATAAAATAAAATACATTACATCATAAACATTATATTATGTTTTAACCATTAATAATGGTTTTATGATTATATTTGAAGGAGGTAATGGAAATTAAAAATACCTCATACACGATTTTTTTTAAATCGACACTTCAAAACGATGTTTTTATTTTTAGAACAAGTGGTAAAGGAGATGATGAAAGATGATGAATTTTTTACCTTTACAGGACAACATAAATAATATATATGATGTTGGAGATTTAATACTTCATGGATAAGTCGTGGGGATGATAGAACATGAAATGAAAACATATAAAAATGAAAGAGGATTCTTACATCTTTATTTATTGTCTGTTAGATCCTCCTTACAGCCTTATGATTTGGAATTTTTGTTTAGACTCAATGATCTTGTACCTGGGGAAGTTTCTTGGGAAGAGAATTTGGCATATCATGGTCCATGCTTCTGGAAGGAGAGGTGTGACAGGAACATTGGAATAAGGATTGTTTTTATTGTTGAGTAGAGGAGGGATTTAACATTATTTTAATCTTTTTTAATCATTTTTTTTATAAATTTTTCCAAAAATATGATCATTCTTCATTGATGTGATAAAAATAGTAAATAGACCATGTGAGTTTGAACAAGTTGTCTCACATTAGTTATGATGCTATTAATTGTGTATTTAACTTTTAAATATCAAATATTAACCCTACCCATTTTATAATGTGAAAAATTCATAAATGAAATCAATTTTTTGAAAATTATTTTTTAAATACGATTAACATACTTTTTAAATAAAATCATACTTTATTCAAATAGTAAAATTTTTAAAAAAATTCATTCTATATCGCCTTGAAATAGTAATCATGATGTTATTATAATAATGACTTAATAATATAAAATTTGTCATATTACTATTCATAATGGGGGAAATTTTAATTCATTGAAGCTTTTTAATCAATATCTTTCAGAAGATATAGAAACATCTGCAATGGATCCCAATAAACTCTATTTCTCCCTCACTAGTGTGAAATTAAACATGATATACCATTGTTTATTTGTTTTGGTATTTTGTGGTTTGGCGTATTTATAGGTACTATTGGTTGGAATATTTTTGGTGGAATATATTTTTTGGAAAAGTGGGTCTCCATTTATGGTGGGGGTTCTAATAAATTGGATTGTGATGGAAAACTAGAGACCATGGAAGGGTGGTAACAGGGACTCATGTGTACATCACATTGTCTTATAGATCGCTGGTTGAGCCTAGTGTCTCTCTGGAGAAGGACTGGATTGTGTTTCCCATCAGCCATTCTAAATAGTGTAATTTCCTAAACCCTACAACTAGGTTAAAAAAACATAATTTAATATTAGATTACATAACGAAAAATACTACCAAAATATACCATATTTTTGAAGGATCATTTGAGACATGGTTCTTTAAAATATCAAAAAAACCCAATCATACCATACAGATTCCCTGTTTGTGGACCCTCCATGAGTCTTAAATAAGATGATATTCCTACCTCCTTGAAACCTATAATTAGACTCTTTATTGAGTAACCAAATTTTTTTAATTGAGTCCTCTAACACGCATAACTCACCCCAATTATATAATAAATTCAGCTACACATGAAATGTCTTAATTTCCTCAAAGCTTAGGTCATGTGATATACAAACCAACATTCATATAATGAACCAAACCCATCATACCCTTCATTATTTCATGGAAACCTAATCCACCTACAACACAACAATGACCATCTATATTTTGGAAATAAAAATTTATATCTTTGTATATCATAGATCATAAATGATCGACTAAAATAGATCTGAGATACCCATCTCCATCATAGTTTTTGTATAAATCAGGGAGTCAGTTCCCATATATATGTATAAAGGTGAATCAAAGAATAATAATAAAAAACATAACATTAATATTTGTTTATAGATAACATTAATATTTTTAAACAAATAAAAAGAAAACTAATTATTGCCACTTGTCTGATTATGGATTATTATAACACAATTGTTCCACACTAATAGTTTTATTTATCCTAACATGTTTAAAAAATTTAAAAAACCAATTGATTGTAAAATTCAATGATCCTGTATATCTACAATTACATCACTTTTCAATACCAGGCATCACATGTATATCCTTTGGCCTCTAGGGTCCACATTTCTATATTCCATAACTATTTAATATAACAGATCACAGAACAACACCAATAAGAGATATCCATTATAAATTTGATCAATTTTCTATTGATGTATATGGAAAACAAATTTTGAGGCCCTATATAAAATCCTACTTCTAAAAACTCATATGAGTACATATTGATTTTAGCTTCATTCAATATATACACTGTTTATTCATGGTAAAATTGTTTACAAACACCATCCTGTACAAAAATTCTAAACCCAGTAGACATGAAAAAATATTTTATTTCGATTTATCCCTTGGATTATGAAGAACAAAGGATAATATATTAATCTTATAATGTGAGATGGTAATGGATCACATGTATTTATTATACCACCAACCGATGTTATATGTTCTATGATATCAGATATTCATTATGTATTACCTAAACACCACCACTAGAAATATATAAACTCGAAAGTAAAAAAAATAATACACATTCATATCAAATAGTTGAATTCAATTGATTAGGGAAAAATAGTTTTAAAAAATATCAAGAATTCACCAATCATATGGTTCTTTTAATACAATACTAATTGTTTGTAAAAAAAATTAAAAATAGATTCAATGTATGATACTAGATATTAAAAACAACACAAATAGTGAATGTAAAGTCAATGAAAATTATAAAATACCCTAAAATTTAATATGATCTATTTAAAATTAATAACTTTTAAAAATATTTTTAAATAGAAAATATAAAAACATTATAAATAATTGATTTTTACAAGTGGTTGGTTTGATGAAAATATTTTTTAGAGTTTCAATGTTTATCCAAAATGAAAATGGCATAGGTAAACAACTAAATGAAATATAATTACAAGATCATACACCTGTCATATTTAAAAATATATTTTATCTGATGAAATAAATAAATAATACATGTATACGTAATGAAAAAAATTAATAAAAAATTTGTATAATGATAATTTTAATTTATAATTTTTTATAAAACATAAATTTTATTTCTAATAGATTAGTGACATAAGATTAAAATTAAACCAATTTTACTAATTAAAGGGGTTTAAAAATTGTTTGAAAAAATAAAAAAATTACCAAATCAATTTAACTTAGGATTCAACTATATTTTGGAAAGCATTCCAAATATTTTTAGACATCGCTACAAAATATTCCTTCATGAAATTATTCTAAAAAGGAATATATAACACATTATCATAAATATTAATATTGAAATTTATTTATAAAGAATATATATTAATTATGATTGAATATTAGAGAAACAAAATATTTTAAATAATTACAAGAATTGAAAAATTCTGGTCAACCGAATTAAGATGTTTAAAATGAAATAATTAGTAATTTAACTGAAAAAATAGTAATCAATATGTATGAAAATATTCTATAATGTATTTCAATATGACATGATATAAAATATGTGTGTATTGTTTTTATGCACACTAGTTATAAATAGAAAATAAAAATTTCATGATTTATTCTCTATAAAAGATTGGTGTCAACAAAATTGTTAATTGATAAAATCAATATATAAAAAATTCAAGTAATATTTTTAAGTCTAATTATTTTTTGAAATCATAACTAACTTGTTAAGAATTTAATATTACTTATTTAAATGATCATGAAGAAAAAAATTCTTTTATAATTTTATAGTCATGAAAATTACCTTTACAAAAAATATAATAAAAAATCATTGATTATATTATATTAGGATAACAAACTAGAGGGTAATTTTAATTTCTCATTCCCCTGGGTTTTAAATGAAATAATTATTAATGAGAAACTCATAGATTGATTTTTATTTTGAATACCATAAAAATATCCAATCAGCAATATCAAAAAAATGGATGTTCTACTGATAAATTGGTAATTCAACATACATATTATATGTAGAGACTCCTCCACACATAGGTACACCTACTAGGATATTAATGAGATAATGGAAAAAATGACACACAAAACCCACATCCCGCAAGCCATTTGTTTGCGAAAACACCGAGGTAATACCATAATAACAAATGGGAGGCATTACCCTATATTATTTTAGAAATAAGAGAGAAAAAAATAAAAATACACAACAATTTCATATCAAGATACATTAAATTAAACATCCCAAGTAATGCATTTATTAACATGAAAAACATTTATATAAAATAAGTAATTAAAACAACCAAAAATGAAAGACTCATTAATGACATTGTAGTCCAAATTGATAATGGAAAAGATACTAGGGGATGTAATATCCAACATAATCTTAAATAAAAAAAATATTTTAATAAAAGACTAACTTATAAAATTTGTATTGGTATTTATTTTTTCATAATAAAATTAGTGATTTATATAGAATATTTCTTTTAATAAACAAAATAAAAAATAAATATAAATTACATGAAATGAATATTTTAAAATAAAATTTATTTAGCCCACAAAATAAATAGATCCAATATTTTTTAATTATGAAAATATTTATTTCTTTATAATATTATGGAATACTAATGTTTTTTAATTAAAATTAGTCATTTTACATTAGATTTTCCACCCATAAGAACTAATAAATATTTACTTGAAATGAAAAAACTAGTTTTAAAAGTTAAATTTTAAAAAAATTGAAATTTTATTTCATTTCATATTAGTTTTTTCAAATAAGTACAATATATTTTCATAGATATTTTTAGAAAAAACTAATTTCTAAACCAGATTAGGCTGATATTTCACAATAGGCTATTTAAAGTTAAATTTGGGGACATTATTGGGGTCGAGATGAGCCCTCTAGGATATTGATTCAAATACTACATATCATCCAATTTGTCCCTAATGATCAGGGTGTAGAGTTTCTAATGTATGGAGAGTTCTTTTTACAATAACCATCCATGGATCAAATATCAATTCGTCCTAGAAAAGGGATTACATTGATATTTGTATCAATGGTTCATCAAAAAAAATAGGATTCCTATTATAGGATATGGGGCCATATAAAATATCTTCTTATATTTCCTGAATTTATTAATTTCAAAAATCATTAAAAAAATGTATATGAATTAATCATCATGACCACACCAAATTCATCATTCATTATTTTTTTATTTTACATAATTCCCATGATTGTCCTCGATCATTTGTTAGCTATTGAAATAACTGAAAAAAGAAATACTGGAATGATAATTGTCACAAAAATGTTAAAATTAGGGTCATACAACACAATTGAAATTTCATTAAAAGTTGAAAATACTATGAATCATTTGGATAGACCCTAATGAAAGGGTTTCCATATAGTTCACAAATTATTTCATTAATATGTTTGAAAATTCCCATTCAAAAGCAATATTAAAAAATAAATGCTATTGTATGTTAAATAAAATTATAAGAATGTGATGAAATATTAAGTGGAATGGTACATTTTCTTTAGTCAAACCATGAATGTTGATTATCTTTAAAATTATTTTTTAAACCACCTCTAAATAGAATCAAACTATTCTTTGGTCTGTAACATTTAGATGGAATCATTAAACAATGGAATGTTATTATAATATAATCCATAATTACATTCTGATTTTATCAATAATCAAAATTATCTAGGAAATTAAAACCATAATAGGCTCTTGAGTGCATTAATTCATATCTATGAGGGAGAACAGCCTAAAAAAACTACTCATGGACGCCCACCAACCACAATTTACATGGTTTCTTGGATGAGGTATGATCATATTTTAATAATTCAAAATAATAAAATTCTATAATTCCATTTCTATTTATTGAGCATTCTATTACTCATCTACCCAATCGTTTATAGATGATGTTTGTTCATCACTATCAATCTATCATCAATATAGATCATTATCCTTTATATAACCAAAATATTCAGTCTCTCATCATTCTATCTTCCCCCCATATAATACATCAATATAATGTACATATCATCTTCCCGTACTATATTCATCAGGTAATCCCAAGCCCAATTTCTAACATAATTCCAATTAACGTTTTTATCCTCATCCACATAAATCACTAGATAAATGGTCATCCAATTAGTTTGAGATAAAGGAATTAGTATCCAACTCCCGAAATATTATACAAACTTTTACTAGTTTTATCGATTTACAAAATAATAATTTCAAAAATATTGAAGCCATCTCTGTTACTAATAAGTAATTAACTTTTTAATACATTATAGCATCATTTAATTTCACATAGAAGATAAAAATAAGTCATGGTATATGAGTTATTTTTAACATGAATGAAGTGAATTCTAGATAAAAATAATTAAGATATATTTTAAAACATGTGAATTGGAATGAGTTGAAATTTTAAAGAATTTATTACATTTAAAATAATTAAAATTATAGAAAAGTACCAATAACTCATATGCATGATGTGCAATGAATCAATGATTGCGGAAGGCTAATAATGTATCATAAAACTATTCTATAGAAAAATTTAATGATATTATCCTAAAAATTAACATATAATATTTGGTTTAAAATTATTCTAATTCAAAAACCAATCAAAAACATCAGTTTTGAAAATATCATTTCTTTATAAAAGGAATAAATTAAAGTATTAACGATTATTCATAGCTAGATACAAACATACAAAACATCTAGCATAAATTTATAGAGATAATCAATATGTAATCAAATAGACAGATAAAGATGATCAATAAGATACATGAATTTGTGAAGCATACTCTCCATGACCATTAATATAGTGACGTCATAATCAGCCACATTTAATCATAGATTTTTAAAAATCATTTTACACCACATCAACATTACGATATCTGTATCTACTTATCATCATCTTCGTGTTTTTATATATCCACAGATGAATTTTATGTAGCACATCCTTGCACAATCCTAGGTATCATATCCAGTCCCAAATATCTGGCAATTATTTCAGAAAAATAAATCTATATTAGGACTGAACATTTTTAATGATCAACATAGAAATACAATAAAAATTTTCATTAATATGGATCCCAAGATCTCAGGGAGACAATAATGACAAAGACTCAAATCAGTGAATGAGTTGTTAAATATTCCATGAAATTTAATTTCAATATAAAAAATTGATCATAATATTTAAAACTGATTTTAATGATGATATATAATCAGTGATGAATATTGAATGTCCATGTGAAGAGAATGATAATCGGGGAATGCATATTATTTGGGTTGTGGATAAAATTTATACTAAAATAATCTAAATTAGTAAAAATATTTTTTTATATATTTATTATTATTATCTTTTTAATGATATTCAGACTATGTTACCTAGTTTTAATGGTTCAATAAGTATTTTCTCAAAAGAAAAATTTACTATTTACTATTTTTGATTTTTTACTTTTTTATAGATAATATAAAAATATCAATATTGTGATTTCATGTTAGAAACAAAATTATATTATTGTCTATTAAATAAAACAATTGTGTCATGTTATTAATTTAAATTATTAGATATTATGATTATTTATATCATTATACAAGGAATAATTTATTTATTTTAATTAAATTATATATTTTTAATTATGTAATTATAATATTTTTTTCATTGGAAGTACAAATGGGCTTTTTTAGAGATTATTTTTTTTAATATTCCAATTTTCACATTCATCTAATTGACTTGAAATAAATATTTTTTAAAAAAATATTATTTTCTTAAAATAAAATAAAACATGAAATTTAATGGAATTTTAATGATTTGTGATTTAGAAATAATTATATTAATAATTTTTTGTTATAAGTTGACAATTTATATTAGAGTTATCTCCTCCACACCCATAAAATATAATTTTTTTCATTTTCAGTCCTAAAATATAGTTTGATGATATTTTTTTTGAACAACAATTTTTTTAAACAATCAAGTAGCAGATTATTTTATAATAAATATTTTAAAAATTATTTTTTCTAGAGTAAAAAAAAATTAGTGTGGTCATAATCAAATACCCATCTTCGGTTCATATGTAAATGTCTATTCAATTTAAATGAGTTTTCATTTTTTACATATTTTAAATCAAATAGAATATATCGAGAACTTTTTGTGAATAATTTTTTTAGTATTCATTTTTAAACGATCATGAAATCATTCTTTTTATTACTTTTATATTTAATCAATCATTTGTAGTCAATAAAATATGTATTTTAATTTTGTTATTGTAAAAATAATTTCAAATAAGAAATTTTTACCTCACTAGTTTCATCATAACCCCATTTTTCACATTATTTTTTATAAATATAATGTTAGGGGATGGAATAGATTATGTAATTTTACTCACATTTTTCAATGTTTTCACTATATTTTTTTATTTATCATGTAATGTTAATTTTTTTATAATCATTATTCATCATTTTCAATTAAATAAAAAAATAAAAAATGTCACATCCTATAATGACACATACTTTACATACATTGTTAGTACATAAAAATTGATGTACACTTATTACAACATATAACAAAACCATGAAAGGACCAGATAGGTATAGTGTCTTTAGAAACTGGGAAACAAAAACAACAGGTTCATAAAGCATCAACATTTTCTCCCATTTATTTCATCATATCTAGAGTCTCTTTGGGATATCCTACTTAATAACCTTATTCCTGTCCTGGGGAAATAAAACATACAAAAGGGTGATCTCAAATGCTCAGTAAGGGTAAACAAAAGAAATATCAATCACATCATATTCATTAGAACACAAAATTTTGGAAATCATAAACTGCAAAAGAAATCATAATTTCATAACACGAGATAAATCATAGTAGTAAAATATAATCTCAATAATCATAACATAAATCATGATACATTGTGTCATACACACATAATCATAGATAATAATTTATTAGTAGTCAAGACTAATTTCCAAGACGATCTTAGCAGACAAAGTCCATTTCTGAACCGAGTTCACTGCTCGTTTCAGTCCCGTTTCACTGGACCGGATTGACCTGTCATTCCAGCCATGTCTATCTCCTGAGATATAAATCATTACCCAATTCATTGGAGGGAGAAATTGGTCCCACCCATCTCATAATAAATCCATTCTTATTTGTGCCGAAAAATCATAAATCATACATCATTGCATAACCCATGTAATAAAAATGGGATTCTTGAACATCATGCCATCATAACATAATCCATATAAGATAAAAAGACTTCATAAAAATAATTCCATCCTAAAATAATCTATACAATGTAAAAATAGTTATAGAAACAGAACCCTATATTTTCTTAGATGGAAAATAATTTTTATAAAACACTTGAACTCCAATCTTGAAGAAAATATCCTTTCTACATAAAAAACATTTTCCATTATTAACATGTCATATAATTTTAAACTAAAAGAAGTTGATTAAAAATAAACATGAAAACTTTTAAAGGATGTTTCATGGAAATAATTTTCTAAAAATCCATTAATTTCGTATAAGTTAAAAAAACATTCTTCTCGTACTTTGGCTGGAAAAAGTCAAAAAGTACCTCGCATGAAAAACGACAAAAGATTCCTTTCATATATTTTACTAAAAACTAAATGAAGGGTAAAATTGGATTTAACCAATTTTATGTTGATAAAAATAATATTACATATTGAGGAAAATTGGATGTGGATGATAAATATTCCCCAGTAAATTCTGAAGTATAAACCATCTCGGATAAAAATGAGATTGCAAGATTTTCCCTTACCTTATGTCTGATTTGCTTCGTAAGTGTCCAAACCTCTTGTATAATGATTTAAATAATTTCATTGACTTATTCTGGAATCATAATTATTGTTATGATATCATATAAGGTCATATTCTTAGCTTCTTATTAGTAATATTTCATTGCTACTTGTTATTCGGGTGTTTATTACTTTCTGTTCTTATGCGTGTTTTGTCGAATAAATTCTTATTATTCTTTTTCGGTTATTAATACCTAATTTCCAGAATTTTTTTAGTGTAATATATATAATATTTATTCATTAAATTCATTTATATAATCATTATGAAATGAATATCATGTAGAACGAGTCGCATCACATCGTGGAGATGGTATTCTGTACTTACGCACGAGCGATTATATCATTCCCATGATCATGGAATTCTATTGGAGTGTATGTATACTATTTAATAATCAATATAACTTTACAATAATTATATATAGTTATTATTTAAACCATTATACCCATACATGTAAGGTGGTGGAGGAAAATAGATTACACCACGACGTGGAGACGATATTTCGTACGTACACACGCACGGTGATTTCGTTTTCCGTAGGATGGATAGATGGTGAAATAGGGTTGTTTCATAATTATTATAACATATCAGTATATGAGTGATACTGATTTTATTACTTCATAATGAAACAACTCAAGAAGAAGAAGTAGAAGAAGAAATAATGTTGAAATAATCGGTAACAGACATTACCTCTTCTTTGAAGCGCCTCTTTTTAACCTCCACTTAGGGCACTAAATATGGTCTTTGAAGAAGACTAGGACCTCTAGTATATTTCTAGAGAAGTGGAGAAGTGAAATTGTTAGGGGTTGGACGAGCTTGAAGGCTCAAAGTGGTGTGAGGAAGAGAGCGAGGAGGTGTCCTTTCATAAGGGATGAGATGGGAACCTTTGGAAAAACAAAAAATATTATTTTATTCGATAGTCATATTCATTTTTAATAGCTCAAAATTGATTTATTTAGAATATAATGTGGGGATGGGTCGAAATCATTTCATCCGATATAATTTAGACAAGGTTAGGTTTCTATTTTAATCTTATCATTTAGATTTAACTTTAAGTTAAATAATTTTACTTTTACTGTGTCTTCTTGTTTTCATAAACTATAAGGTTAATAAACTACCTATAACAAGCCAAACTAACCCCAAGTTGTTTATTATTAATATATATAGCCTTATATATTTCATTTTACCGAAACATATATGTTTAGGAAAAAATTACAATTAATAATATAATATTTGTTTTAAAAACTATTTTATGTCAATTTTGACACTATTTGGTAATTGATTTTTGTGAAAATCATAACAGAATTATTAGTTCGAACAAAGTTAATTAAATCAATACTAACATGTCATATTAACATAGAAAATTATTTTAACTCATAAAATGTCTCAAATTTCATTTATTTGGGTATTTATAACATCAATTATGTTAATATTTCTTTAATAATATAATTACTGCATCATCATTGTGTCATAAATAAATTAAATTATATAATGTCTATAAATTCTAAATAAACTAAAATTTTGTAGAAAATATTTTTATCTTTCTAATGAATATTTATAGTCGAATTTATTTTATGTATAACCCTATAAACATATATTTCAACTGTTTTAACTGTTTTTTAAATAAAATAATAATAAATGTCCTAATCTAATCAAAGAGGACCTAAATGGTCATATTTTATTCCTAAAGTTGTTTTTATTTTAATTACACTTATCCAATATAATTATGACATGTGTTAGGGTAATAATAATTTTATTTTTTACCTTAATTACCCTATTTATTTTAAACCCTTGTAAAAAAGGAAAAAGTTATTATTCACCAAAAATTATTTTCATCTCATTGAACCACATTTTATTTCTTGACATTAACCATGTCTCTCGGATTTTTTAAATTCCACTCACAGAAGCGGTAAAATTACGTTTTATGTAAATTTGCAAATTATCCTAGGAGGTGGGTAAAAGACGGTGAAAAGTTCAATAAAATTTTTATATATCTAGAATTATTATAAAATGACTCCAATAAAATTAAATTGAATTTATATAGGTATTATGTATCAATTTCAACCTAAAAAAATTTAAAAAAATAAATAATTATTTAAATAGAATTTCGTTTTTTAAATCGTAACCTAGTGTTTTCACTATTCATCAATAATTGAAACTTTTCAGAAAATTACCAAAATTTTACCCTAGGATAATTTCGATATTCTGAATCCAAAAATGAAGTCCATTTTGAATGATAAAATTTATAAAATTTCAATTAGTGGGTATTACTATTCATAACGCGTAGTTTTAATAATATTTTAATAGCATATCGTTGTTTAGTAAAACTCGGTATTGTGTACAACACAAGCTATTGAGGAAGGTCCCGATTGCGTTTAAAGCCAGCCAAGATAGTGTTGTGTGTAGTGAAAAATTCCTTTGATGATTTATATAACATAAAAAAAGTATTTTTCATAAAAATATCAGGTGTTACATTCTACCACCCTTAAAATGAATTCTGCCCTCGAAATTCATCACTTCGTATCAAACAGATGAGGATACCTCTCCCTCATCATATCCTCAAATTCCCATGTAGCTTATTCTAATTGGTGGTTCCTCCATAAAACTTTCACCAAGCGAGTGGTCCGGTTCCGTAGGACTTTTTCGCTATGATCCAGACTCTCTATAAGCTGTTCTTCAAAAGAGAGATCATCCTCCAGCGGTACAACATCTGAGCTGAGTACATGTGAAGGATCAGGTATGTACTTTCTTAGGAGAGATATATGGAACACATCGTGAACTTGAGAGAGATTCGGTGGAATAGCCAATCGGAAAGCTACCTTCCCAACACGATCCAGTATTTCGAAAGGACCGATATACATAGGGCTCCACTTTCCCTTTGTTCCAAATATCATTACTCTCTTCCATGGAGATATTCGTAAGAACACTTTATCACCCACTTCAAACTGTAGGTCTTTTATTCGGTTGTCGGCATAAACTTTGTGTCGAATCTGAGATGCTCTGATGGGTTGTTGTATAGATCTGACCTTTTCTGCCATCTCATCAATAAGATCAGGTCCTAATAGCTTTCATTCCCCAACTTCATGCCAACAAGTTGGAGTCCTGCATTTCTTTCCATAGAGAGCTTTATAAAGGGCCATCTGAATACTGGATTGAAAGCTATTATTATAAGAAAATTTCACCAAAGGTAGGTGTTGATCCCAACCACCATTGAAATCCATAGAGCAAGCTCTCAACATATCTTCTAGAGTTTGAATTTTCCTCTTAGACTGACCGACTGTCTGGGGATGATAAGCAGTGCTGAAACTCAACTATGTATCCAGAGTATGCTGAAGACTTTGCCAGAACATAGAGGTAAACCTTAGATCCCGATCAAATATAATGGAAAGTTGTATTCCATACAATCTTACCACTTCATTTACATATATTTTGGCAAACTGATAGGGAGAGAAATCCTCTCTAATAGAAATGAAGTGTGCAGATTTTGTAAGAGGATGAACTATGACCTAGATAACATTATTTCCTTTTGATGTTTTCGAATGTCCAATGACAAAGTCTATAGTGATGTTTTCCAATTTCCATTTGGGTATGGGTAATGGTTGTAACATCCCCTTAGACTTCTGACTCTTGGCTTTAACATGCTGAAAAACCAAGCATCACGAGATATATTCAGCAACATCTCTTTTCATGCCATCCCACCAGAAGTACTTTTTCAGGTCCCTACACATCTTCGTGATTCCAGGATGAATAGATAATGAAGAACTATGAGCCTCATCCAACATCTCCTTCATTAATTCTGTGATGGGAGGAACACAAACCCGATTCTAGAACGTTATTATCCAATCACAATAATTGTTGAATTCCGGAACATTTCTCACCTTCTTTTGTAACTCTACATCATCTTTCTGTGCCTCTTTGTTCTTCACATGTATAGATGGCTGAACATTAATTTGAGAAAGATACGATTTTTACCCTTCAATTATAATTCCATGATCCATCCTTAGTAAATCCATAAATATTGGATCTTTTGTGATCCTCGTAATGGATAAGCTAGCATGGTATTGTCAACTTAATGCATCTGCCGCCTTGTTTGCTTTCCCAAGGTTGTAATGAATTGAGTAATCGTGATCCTTAATCAGCTCCATATTCAGCTCCTTTTGTGTGAAAATATATTTTAAACTTTTATGATCAGTATAAATATCACTCATTTCTCCATAAAAATAATTCCTCCAAATCATTAATGCAAAGATTACCGCAGCTAACTCCAAATCATGAGTTGTGTAATTTTGGTCATGTATTTTCAACTGTTGTGAGGCATAAGTTATCACCATTTCATTTTTCATAATAACACACCCCATCCCCTTCTTGGATGAATCACTATAGATCACAAACCATTCTACACTACAAGGAAGTGCGAGTACAGTTGCACTGGATAACCTTCTTTTCAACTCCTTGAAATTTTCTTCACATTCCTCTGTCCACAGGAACATAACTCCTTTTCGAGTAAACCCGGTAAGTGGATTAGATAATAGTGAAAAATAGTTCACAAAATGACGATAATATCCAGCCAAACCATGAATATTCGGATCTAGGTTACTTTTGTTGGTCTTGACCATCTTTCAATTACCTCTATTTTTGCTAGATCCACAGATACCCACTATTTTGAGATTATGTGACCAAAAAATCAAACTTTTTAAAGCCAAAATTCACACTTGGTAAATTTGGCATAAAGATTATCCTTTTAAGGGTCTTCAATAAAATTCTCAAGTGATCTTCATGTTCTTCCATGCTCATTTAATAGACAAGAATATCGTCTATAAAGACTACCACAAAATGATCAAGATAGTCTCTAAAGACTCTATTCATTAGATCCATGAAGATAGTAGGGGCATTAGTAAGACCATATGGCATCACTGTAAATTCATAGTGTCCATACCTTATACGGAACGCTGTCTTTTGAATATCCTCCCTTTTGACCCTTAATTGATGATACCCTGAACACAGATCAATCTTGGAAAAGTATTGAGCTCTTCATAGTTGGTCAAATAAGTCATCAATGCGTGAGAAAGGATATTTGTTCTTGATAGTTATCTTTTTAAGTTCTCGATAATCAATGCAGAGTCTCATTGATCTATCTTTCTTCTTTATAAACAGAACAGGTGCTCCCCAAGGTGACACAATAGGGCGTATGGATCCCTTATCAAGATTCTCTTGGAGTTGCTTCTTCAATTCCTGCAACTCAATTGGGGCCATTCTATAAGGTGTCTTTGAAATAGGTAAAGCACCCGGTATGAGTTATATTGAAAACACTACATCACGATTTGGTGGAAGACCAGGAAATATCTCTGGAAAGACATCATCAAACTATTGTACAATGGGCATATTATTTATCGTTATTTTCTCTCCAACCATTTGATATAAATAACCATCATTTAGTGGAATCAAGACCCATAAGATGGAAGAAATTCCCACTGGAAGGTTATGTTCATCCATGCATCGATAAACGATCATATATTGATATGGAATATGAAATGTGACTTCCCTTCTTTGGAAATATATATGAGATCCATATAAAGAAAGCCAATAAATTCCAAGAATCACATCAAATTCCACTATAGGATGGATCACAAGATTTCCATGGAGCACTTTCCCACAAACTTCAATCGGAGAGTAGTTATAAACATTTGTTGCTACTGTTGTCCCATTAGGGGTTGTCACAGCTAACTCAACCTCTAATTGTTGAGGTAATACAGTGATACCCTTAGAAAAATATTCAGAAATAAAAGAGTGGGTGGATCCAGAATCAAATAAAACATTTTCTACTTTAGAGTGGATGGTATGTGTACCTTTCACCACTTCATTCAAATACTCCACATCGCTGATAGAAATTGCATCCGAATTTCCTCTATTTATAGACTTAAGAGTTTTTTGACATCGATAATCATAAAAAAAACCTTGGATTAGGGCATTGATTGGAATAATGCCCCATTTCCTTGCACTTGTAACATTGATGTGTAGGAGGTGCACTCTGTGTAGCCTTTTTGTTGTTCGCATCACTAGACATCTTCTTTCCATCTTTCCGACATTCAAAAGCCCGATGAACTTCCTTTACACATTTGAATCATTTACTTGTCCCGTTAAGACAACTCCCTCCATGTTTCTTTCCACACTTTGAGCATAAGGGAAAACTCATCTTCTTTTCAGCATGCTCTTTAGATTTTCCTTTGAATTCAATTTTCCTCTTCTTATCAAGCCCATATGAATGATGGGTTACTCCAATCACCATGTCAAACTTCATAGCACATCAAACGATTTCATCGTAGCTATTGAAGTCCCTTATGGCTAACGCCCTTCGAAGAATTGGTTTTAATCCACTAATGAATCGATCGATCTTACTCTCAGGTTGGATTATAATCTGAGAAGCATACCTTGAAAGTCTTGTAAAATTTTCTTTGTAGGTACCAACAAATTCATCATCCTTTTGCTTCAGTTCAAGAAACTCCTTCTCCAACATTGTTAGAAGAATATGAGGGAAGTACTTACTGAAAAATAAGTTCTTGAACTTGTCCCATTCCATATACTCAATTTATCTCTTTTCCTCATATTATTTATAAGATTCCACCATTGATCAGCTTCACCTTTCAAACGATATACTGATAAGATGACCTTATCATTTTTAGAACATTGAAGAACATAAAATATCTATTCAGTAGTATTGATCCATTTTTCAGCAATAAATGGATCAGTAGACCCGCTGAATGAAGGTGGACAGTGCCTCATGAAGGATTCAACAGAATGTTGCACCTTCCATTGATCGTTTGGAAATCCTGCATGATTCATAGCTTGAGAAAGATGTTTGAGCAAGGTTACAAGATTTTTCATTCCAGCTCCCTTAACGTTTGGTTGCTCATGGGGAAAATCATTGCATTTCCCATCGCATTTTGCATTAACATGGTTCCTTCGGGTTCCATCCATTGACTAGAACCTAGAAGAATAGTATGAGAAACACCAATTATAATAGGAAAACCACATAATCAAGAATAAAATTTTACACTTAAGGTCTTATCATAGGTTATTTAGGGCTATTTCTAAAACACAATGATTGTGTTCTATGATTAGACTTATCCTTAGGGTTCTTACTAAGGCTTTCACATCCTAGTTTCTAATGGCTGACTATACATTTCCTCTGATACCAACTATAAAGACCCTTAGATTACATACATTGTTAATACTTCAAAATTGTAGTACACTTATTACAACATATAACAAAACCATGAAAGGACTGTATATGTATAGTGTCTTTAGAAACAGGGAAACATAAACCACTGGTTCATACAACATCTACATTGTCTCCCATTTATTTCATCATATCTAGAGTCCCTTTTGGCATATCCTACTTAATAACCTTTTTCCTGACCTTGGGAATGAAAAAATACAAAAGGGTGAGCTTAAATTCTCTTTAAGGGTAAAAAAATAAATATCAATCACATCATATTCATAAGAACATAAAATTTTGGAAATCATAAACTGCAAAAGAAATCATAATTTCATTACATGGGATAAATCATAGTAGTGAAATATAATCCCAACAATCATAACATAAAACATGAAACTTTGTGTCATACACACATAATCATAGAGAATCATTTCTTATTAGTCAATACTCGTTTCCAAAACTATCTTAGTGGACAAATTTCATTTCTTAACTGAGTTCACTCCTCGTTTAAGTCTTGTTTCACTGAACCGGATTAACTTGTCATTCCAGCCATATCTATCTCATGAGATATAAATCTTTACCCAATGAATTGGAGGGAGATATAGGTCCCACCAATCTCATAATTAATCCATTATTATGGGTTCAACAAAATCATACATCATACATCATTGCATAACCCATGTAAAATAATGGGATTCTTAAACATCATGAAATCATAACATAATCCACATAAGATAAAAAGACATCATAAAAACAAATCCATCATAACATAATCAAAACAATTTTAAAATAGGGATATAAACATAACCCTATATTATCTTATATGGAAAATAATTTTGATAAAACACTTGAACTCGATTCTTGAGGAAAAATCCTTTCAACTTCAAAAACATTTTCCTTTCATAACATGTCATATAATTTTAAACTAAAATATTTCAATTAAAAATAAACATTAAAACATTTAAAGGAAGATTCATGTAAATTATTTTCTAAAAATCCATTAATGTCGTATAAGATAAAAAACATTCTTCTCATACTTTGGCCAGAAAATTCAGAAAGTACCTCGTACGAAAAATGACAAAAGATTAATTTCATATATTTTACTAAAAACTAACCAAAGGGTAATATTGGATTTAAAAAATTGTATGTGGATGGAAATAATATTACATATTGAGGAAACATTGATGTGGATGATAAATATTCCCCAATAAATTCTAAAGTATAAACAATCTCGGATAAAAATGAGATTGCATGATTTTCCCTTACCTGAGGTACGATTTTTTTTCGTAAGTGTCCAAAAATCATGTATAATGATTTAAATAATGTCATTGACTTATTCTAGAATCATACTTATTTTTATGATATCATATATGGTCATATTATTAGCTTCGTATTAGTAATATTTCATTGCTCATTGTTATTCGGGTGTTTATTACCTTTTGTTCTTATGCGCGTTTTGTCGAATAAATTCTCATTCTTCTTTTAAGGTTATATATACCTCAATTACAGAATTTTATTAGAATAATATATAACATATTTATTCATTCAATTCATTTATATAATCATTATGAAATGATGATCATGTAGAATGTGTCGCATCACATCGTGGAGACGGTATTCCGTACGTACGCACGAGGGATGATATTGTTCCCCAGATCGAGGAATTGTATTGGAGTGTATGTATACTATTTCAGAATCAATATCACATTAAAATAATCATATATAGATATTATTTATACCATTATACCCATCCAATTATGGTGGTGGTGGAAAATAGATTACACCACGACGTGGAGAAGGTATTCCGTACGTACGCATGCACGATGATTTCGTTTTCCGTATGATGAATAGATGGTGAAATAGGGTTTTTTCATACTTAAAATAACATATCATCATATGAGTGATACTGATGTTATTACATCAAAATAAAACAACTAAATAAGAAGATGTATAAGAAGAAATAAATTTGAAAGAATCAGTAACAGACATTACCTCTTCTTTGAAGCGCCTCTTCTTAACCTCCTCTTAGGGCACTAAATATGGTATTTGAAGAAAACCAGGACCTATAAGATGTTTCTAGGGAAGTGTAAAAGAGAACTTTTCAGGGTTTGGCTGAGCATGAAGGCTCAATGTGGTGTGAGGAAGAGGAGGAGGAGGATTCTATTTATAAGGGAGGAGAGGGGCACCTTAGGAAAAACTAAAAATATTATTTAATTATAAAGTCTTATTCAGTTATTAATAGCATCATATTCATTTATTTAGACTCTAAGGCGGGGATGGGTAAAAATCCTCTCATCCAATAGAATTTACACATGTTTATGTTTCTATTTTAACCTTATCATTTTGATTTCACTTTAAGTTAAATAATTTTACTTTTACCGTGTCTTTTTGTTTTCTTACACTATAAGGTTAATAAACATACTATAACAAGCCAATAGAAGCCCAAGTTGTTTATTATTAATATATATAACCTTATATAAGTCATTTTTCCTAACCTTATATTTTTAAGAATAAAATAAAAATTAATAATATAATATTTGTTTTAAAAACTATTTTATGTCAATTTTGACACTATTTGGTAATTGATTTTTTTGTGAAAATCATAACAGATTGATTAGTTAGAAAAAATATAATTTTATCATTACTACCATGTCATTTTAACCTTGAAAATTATTGGAATTCATAAACAGTCTCAAATTACATTTATTTGGGTATTTATAACATCAATTATGTTAATATTTCATTAATAATATAATTACTGCATCGTCATTGTGTCATAAATAATTTAAATTATTTAATGTCTAAAAATTATAAATAAAATAACATTATGTATTAAATATTTTTATCTTTCTAATGAATATTTATAGTAGAATTTATCTTATTTATAACCATATAAACGTTGATTTAACTATTTTAACTATTCTTTAACTAAAATAAAAATAAATGTCCTAATCTAATCCATGTGGACCTAAATGGTCATATTTTATTCCTATGGTTGTTTTTGGTCGAATTACACTTATCCAATAGAATTAGGACATGTGTTAGGGTAATAATAATATCATTTTTACCCTTAATTACCTTATTAACTTTTAACCGTGGGAAAAAAAGTAAAAATTTACTATTCACCAAAAATTATTTTCATGTCATTAAACCACATTTTAGTTCTTGATATTAACCGTGTCTCTCGGATTTTTAAATTCCACTTACAAAAGTGTTAAAATTATGTTTTATGTAAATTTGCAAATTCTCCTAGGAGGTGGGTAAAAGAGGGTGAAAAGTTCAATAGAATTTTAATATATCTATAATTATTATAAAATGACTCCAATGAATTTATTTGAAATTATATATGTATTCTGTAACAATTTTGACCAAAAAAATTTTTACATAAAATAAATAATTATTTAAATAAAAAGTCTTTTTTTTAATAGTAACATAGAGTTTTCACTATTCATCATAAATTGAAAGTTTTTAGAAAAATACCAAAATTTCACCCTAGGCTAATCTCAATATTCCGAATCCAAAAAAGAAGTCCATTTTGAACGATAAAATTTATAAAATTTCAAGTAGTGGGTATTACTATTCATAACGACTAGTTTTAATAATATTTTAATATCATATCGTTTTTTAGTGAAACTCGATATTGCGTACAACGCAAGCTATCGAGGAAGGTCCCGATTGCGTGTAATGAAAGCCAAGATTGTGTTGTGTGTAGTGAATAATTCCTTTTATGATTTATATAACATAAAAACAAAACATTTCTCATTAATATATCGGGTGTTACACATCCCAAAAAAGAAAATTATATAAAATAATTGTATCAAACATTCCCTCACTGCATCCAAATTTTTTTAAAATATAAAAAACAACTATAAATTGCATAATATTTTTTTCCCCATCTAAAATGTAGAAAACAAAAAATGTTACAACCTCCCATCACAAAAATAATCTATATCTTCCTCCATCACCATAAAAAATGATCCATTGATTGAAAAAAACATTGCATCATCGGGGATTACCAACCTCCCATCACAAAAATAATCTATATATTCCTCCATCACCATGATAATCATCAGTGATCAAGGTTACTTTATTCCAAAACATCTCCTTGTGACATGAATTTTGAATAAATCCACATAAATGAAATCTCCACCACTCATGAAATAGTAAATCTATGTACCAATGATGGGACCTAGAATATGTAGTCAATTAGCTGAACAAAATTCCACAATAATTATCATTCTTATACTATTAGTTTTAAAAATTTGTTGGGGGTACCATACAAAACAATTTAGGGGCGACATTTAGTGTAACAATTCAGATCACCTTTTTATCACACATACATTGATGAAATCAATAGATGGGGATATAGAAGGGTGTGATTTGTGATGATACTCATGTTGAATATTTTTTTGATCAATAACTAATAGTATATTAGCAGCCTGATAGTTTACAAATCATTGGGATGGGGCCAGGATACAAGATGAATTCATGCTAATCGAATCATCCCCTTGATGGTTTATAATCGTAGTTTATATTATGTTTTTTATGATGGTGTATTATATCGGTCAATGATTCATCGCATTAGTTATCATTCTACTTTTTCTGATTACCAGCTGATAATTCTCCTCAAATAGAAGTCAAATTAGCCATAAGAAAGATGAATTCTGGGTAACATCATGGTATATTATGCTTACTTTTCACAATAGTTTTTCCAAAGTGATACATGGGGTGATCATTTGGCATCATAGAATCATGTTTGGAATCTTTTCTATATTTTAAAATTCCTCTTGTGTCGCCATAAATAATGGTATCTTTTATCACCTATATATGTGAAGATATTTGAAAAGATTCTTACAATGTATTAAAATCAAATATTATATAAATTGGATTTACAATAATAGTATTTTTGATGTGTCCTCCTACAAAATTATGAATCACCGTAATTTCTTTAAAGGAAACAAACAATATCGTCAGATATAACACGAATTTATGAATAGAAAAAACCTTAGTTACTAAAAATGTGTAAAAATTTATATTGAGTACGATTCAAAATTCTTTAAAAAAATATTATTTTATTTCAAACAGCGCATATGAAATAATTATATAATTGGTTATCTAGTGGATGCATTTAATAAAAAATCACAATGATTATATGGTCATCCTAAAAAATGATTAATTTTCATTCCTTTCATAAAAAAAGAATGTACTTTATGTAAAAAAAGACACTAAGATTCATCATTCTAGATCCTAATAAAATGGTTTCTATAGATTAGAAAAAATAGTTCATTCGAATGATAGATAATATGCATATAATATTCGTGTTACAAAATCATTACTCTGGAGGGTAACATTATACTTTTTGGGGACATTTAGACATGTTTGTCTATTTTTACATATTCATGGGTGAAACTATGAACATTATTCCAACCAATAATTTACATTATAATAGCCACTATATAGAAGGAAAGTAGTATTTTTTCCATTAACATCTATATTCAAGAAATAAATTATCAAATAATATCATAACATGATCCATAATAATTTATACATAATATAAAAAATGCAATTGACATGCAAATAAAATCCATAAAATACCATTATGTTCATACATTAAAAAAATTTGGGGTAAAACATGGAAATACTAAAAAGAGAGTTCCACCGACCAATCCTCACATGATATCCCTTATGTGACTAATAATCACTTAAGAGTTCACCATTATCTTCTTCTGTAATGACCATTCAATATTTTGGATCTTTTGTTGTCATGTATACAACTCCATTAACTATTAATTATTGATCATCAATATCAATCCCCAATATATATGGTTCATTGTCCTCTAGTATAAAAAATTATTTAGAATACTTTATTTGTTAACATAATCTCCAAAATGTTCTTCCATATTTTCATATAGTCTACTTCATTTTCATGATTGATCATGTAATAAAAAGTAACATTCCTAATTGTTTTCATAATAGTAATTGTATCCTCTTCCAGAAGCATAATTGGATAAGAATAAAAAAAGTGTTTGGCCAAAAATTATATGGGCACCATCATAGTGATTATTCTAACATATGGAAGATAAATCCATTCCCATACTAATAAATTCAACAATATTGATGCCATCTATGCAAGTAATATGTGAAACACTAATTACTACATCATATCATTCATTCCACTCACATTTCAGATTTTATTCTACTAAGGTACGAGAAAAAATTGTGATTAAATGAATGGAAATATTTGTAAAATATTTAAGATAAAATTTCAAACACTTAAATATAAAAAAGATAAAATTTAAAAGTATTTATTTCATGTAAAATCATAATGATCATATGCATCGTTAAATAAGTCAGTCATTTGTGGGGAAGAAAATCAATGAACATGGAATGCATGAAATCAATCAATATATTATTAAACAGACAAAAATAATGAGATTATGACAAAATGTAATCAGCACATCTTTAATTAATATAGATCTAATTAGGCCTCTAATAAACAACAACCATTTTAAAAATATCCTTTAGTAAAAATGAAAAAATTAAACGAACTATTGATTATTATGGGCTAGATAAAAAAATTAAAACTCCCATGGTGATTAAATAATTATGTATCACTAAGTGATGAAATAAGTTGAGTAAGAGATTCACCAAGATATAACTATTTTAGAACCATATACATTTCAATAACACATAGAAATTACATCCAATTCCCAAAATTTATTATACATTTCATCATCGTCATGTTTTTATTTAACCATGGTGATAGTTTCTATAATGCATCCATTTGAGACCATTGTTTTCCTGTCAAATCCAAACTCTTCTACAATAGTTTTAGAAAAATAAATCCACTGGAGAAACATGAATCACTCTGATCAACACTGAAAAACAATTTAAATAATTATTATATTATAACCAACGCGTTTAAAGAGAGTTCATAGTATTTCAATAAAATTTAAAAAATATTTGATATATATACCCAAAAATTTAATTTATATATTATAAATTTATTGCATTATTCTGAACTAAACTCGGGGAATCTATGTGAGCATCACCCATGATTTAAAGTGATGGAGAAGTTGATGAAAATATGGGAATGAAGAATACGGGAGTATTGGATACCATTGACTCCCAAGATGACCAAAATTATGATTTATATATTGATTTAGTTCACTATTATTCTTAATTAATTAATGAAAATTATATAAATATTCATAAATTTCATTGGTTCATTATATATTATTTAAAAAACAGTTTATAGTATTTGGTTTGTTTTTTAATTGTTTTTATAAAACCTTATTTCAAAAATACCAATTTTCTGATTTCATCAATGTAATAAATTAATAGATTGGAGATTCCTTAAAATAATTATTTAAAATATGAAATTTAAATCATCAAAAATAATTTTAATTGTTCTGTATTGAAAAAAATCATTCCTTATTTTAATTAAAGAACATATTATTAAATAGTTATTAATTAGTTTTATAGAAAAAAAATATAATAAAATATTCTGAATAATTTTACAAAAAAAAATTAAATAAAAATGTAAAATGTTAAAAACATATTTTTTTTAAAAAACTAGCATTTACTTGAATAAAATATAAAATCAAATTTATTAGATATTAATATATTATAAATTACAAAAAAATTAAAGGAAATGTTTTATTAAAAGAAATGTTTCAATTTGTCTCATATTTTATCACTCCCCCAAAAAATATGTATTTATATTCATAAATAAAATTAGTTTTAAAAATATATTTCTATAAATAATATATTTTTTAATTTAATAAAAATTAAAATATATCATATAATTTCATAAATTTGTTTAAAAAATATATTTTCTCGTGAATAAAAAACCTAAAAAAGTTGTGTAATAATCATGTAGACTCTTAATTGTAATTCCCATCATATTATGTGATAAAAATTAATTTTCAAATTTTTTATTATTATGACTGAAATGGAAAATAATATTTCACATATTTTGATAAGATATTTTCACTATCCATTTTAAATGATCAATAAATACATTATTTTTAAAGTTTAAAAAGATAATAATTGGTTAAAAACAATTTTTTTAATATGGGTTATGTAAAAAAAATTATAGAAACAATATTTTTAATGTTTTTTATATCAAAATAGAATATTCCCTATCATAAAAATTCATTTATTATATGAGAATATTTTAATGTATTACGTTAATAGAAAGAATTACTAATATATATTTGAAAAAGTATTTTTATTATGAATTAATTTGAATGTTTATAAAAAAATTTATAACATTATTTTATTTAGTTTTGATACTTCATTAGATTACTTGCATTAAATTAATTATAAAATATAACTGAAAAAGCTCACATTTATATGAATGATGTACGTAACATCCCTACAATTATTCCCTATGATGAAATTAGGATTCACATTATTCAATTATAAAATGGTAATATATTAATTGTAATAATACAAAATTATTAATACATGATTAAAAATAAAATTAATAAATAATAATATAAATAAAAAAATAATCAATAAAAATACCACCAGTAATGAAAAATAATTAATTATTATAATTAGGGAATAATAATATAACTACACTATGTGCATGTGAGGCTTCGAAAAATTAAAAAACACATGTACTTATGGATCATATAAGACATTCCTCACCCACCCAGCAATAGAATGATCTCATAACCCTTTATCAGTGCTTTTCAACAACATTATCTACATTTCTATTCCCTATTCAATCTCCATAGTAGTTGAATTCAAACTTTTGACCACCCACATTGTTCATTTAATGTAGTCACTATTTAAACATCATCACATGTTTAGTATTTCACAATAAATATATATACAAAAACATCATTTTAAATTTATAAACTTACGCAAATAATTGTATATATTTTTACAATTATTTCTAAATTATTTTTATCAATACATTTTATATAAATTAAATATAAATTGAATAGATATTTAAAATAATATTTATATTGATATTTATTTACATAAATTCATGAATATTTATTTAAATATAATTTTATATCTTCATATATATTTTTTATAATGATTTTATAAAAATTTTTTCTCTAAATATGTTTATAAACAAAATTTGATTCTAATGAAATATTAATATAAATATATATATATATATATAATGAAATTTTACATTATTGACACACAAATACACATACATACATTCCAATATTTACACACACACATAAACAAATGTATATTTCTCACATGCACAAAAATATTGTTATATAAGTACACATATATAAGAATATATACTTAAATACATATATTTTGGAGACGAACACATATTATTTTATAAAAATTACTTGCATAGGTCTATATATTTATATAAATTTATTATTTTATTTTTATATTGTAATTAAAAATTATAATGTTTTATTTTAATTAAAATGAATTATAAAAGTTTTTTTCAAATTAATTATAGGTTTTAAATTTTATTTTTATTTAAATCGATTGAAATATTTTTTTTATAATTAATTTAATGTATGTGTATATTAAATTAAAAAACAGTATAAATGAAAAATATAAAAATTCAAACACGATAATATCAACATGAAAATAATATTTTCCATAATTCTTTCATCCAATAAAAAATTATAATATTCCCCCCATGAACGGATGCATAAAATCCACCGAAGGATAAAATAATAGTGTTACCCAAAAATATATATTTTTTAGAACTTTTGATCCTATTTTGAAATAAAAATGACGAATGGGTTGTTTCCATTCATTTTGAAGATATTTTTTACAAGATTCAATTTGATATATGTTAGAGGATATATATACACCCATATCAAATTTTATTCCATTTTCATGTTCATTTAATGTTTCTATCTAATATTGGATCATTCATTAATTTATTGATTTGTTCTATTAAATTGTATTTAAATGATAATTATTAATTAATAAATATCAAATTGATAATTAATATAAATTAATAATTACATTGTTAGTAATATTTCACTAAATATACTATATATTAATCGTAATTGTGTAATTAATATTATATAAATCATATTTAATTAAATTTATTATATTTTTATCATAATAAATCTATAAATATATTAATATAATATTTATAATTATATATATATATATGAATGAATCATTTTACAATGAAAAAATATTAATGATATAAAACACCATTTGTCACCATTAAAAACATTACAAACAATGGTTTCTTTTATAAGCACTAAAAAACTATCAATGAGATGATTTTATCAGTGTTTGTTATAATTTATAAATGATTCCACATGATAAATGTTGTTTTCATGCATTGATATAGAGTAACATTGAATTTTCCAAAATCACTTTAAATGTTACTCAATTACCAACAATTTTTAATTCCAATAATTATACCATCAACATCCATACCATAATAGAACTAAACAAGTCTACAAGTATCAGGAATTCTACGCCAACCACCATATCTTTGAGTTTTCTCACCTTCTATAGAAATCCCCTTAACATGGAAACATATATTTGAACACAAGTTTAATAAAAAAATTAATATGTGTCATTTGTAATAATGTTATTCTTTATCGTCACACTAATATATTTTTTAAAATTAGTACATAATGAAATTATCAATCAAATATGTAACTAATAATTTTATTTAAATAGTAAATATTATATATAAATTATATCTGTGGGTTTTTGTTGAGTGGAAATTTTTGGTATCTCTCATTAACAATGAAAATTAATCAACTCTCGAGTCTCAACGGTATCAAATATTGTTCGTATAATGTCAAAAATAAATTTAATATCATAATTTATCTAGGAATAGAGGGGACTAATAGACCGTATGAAATTTCATATTTTTTCATATACCCTACACACTTTCATTATTCTCACGAGTAAGTGGTACTCATCCACTAACTTCCACATCCAAGAGGCCATGATTTTATTTCATCATGGATCTTGGTTCCATTTAATTACTATAGTAGCATTGACTGTGACATCCCAATCATTTATAATATATTTATATTAAAATAAATATATTTAATTCAAAAGCATGAAATACACTTAACCCTGAGTTTAAATGAATCGTAAAATAATATACCATTATAATATTACTGTTAAATTACCATGTATAAATATTACTCTCTATGTTATGAAAAATTATTTGTCTACACTTGTATAAAATAATCTCCTTAGTTATCAAATGAATTTAAATAAAAATAAAATAATTATTAAGTTAAAAAACCTTTTCATTATATATTATTGATGTGTGTGAAATGAGTTTTTATCATAAATAATTACATTAAATATTTGTTTTGGGAGGTAATGGGTTGAGGGTTAGGGGTAGGTCATAAGGTAATGTTTTTATCCTACACGTTTACTAAAATTTTATTATTTGGATTGTTTTCTATGATGGTGGATTCAAATGAAATATTATATATATTTAATATTTTTTTAATATTTAATATAATAATTTTTCTAGGAATGTGATAAGAATAAATCTATTGTTATTCTTAAAACCGTTTTTTCTTTTAAAAACAATTTCCATGTTTTTCATGCTAATTTTTAAAAAATATCATTCACTAATATAAATTGAATCACTGAAATTTGATTTCATATATGGAATCATGATGATCAAATTTGATAAGTATATATGACTTATTTTTAATCAATACTAAATTCACACATAGAAAATATTTGTCACATAATTAAGGGTCAAAGGATTTAAAATAGGATAAAATTTTAGAATAATAATTGAAATTACAACCAATTATTTCTTTTACACAATTTGATTTTTTTGATTTATTATGTCTATCCAAGTATCATTAATATAGAAAATTAGTGTAAAATTTCATTGAATATGACCATTAAAATAATTTCAAAAAATAATGAATATTAATTCTCACTCCCTAGACGTTAATATCTCAAAAATTTTATTACGGTTTAAAAGTATGATATGTTTATTTATAAATATTTATTTTAATGATAAATTATTTTTTATAATATTTATTTATTTTTACATTTTAGTGAATGAATATGAATAGTAAGAGTTTCTGACATGATAATACAACATTTTTTTAATTAGTAGAAAAATAAAAAAAACAATAATGTAAATATTAATAACGATACAATTGAATTTAACTATTATGATCAATTAATTTTTTAGATATATTTGTATTAATAGAGGTGTTTTGTTTTATTGTATTTTAATTTTCTCTTATTACTGTTTTGTTTAAAATAATTTTAATGAATAGTTCAAAAATTGACATTAATGATATTTCATAACAAATATAATTTAATTAAATTATATATAATTAATAACAACATTATCTTAACCATAGTAAATAAAATATGATCACAATATAAAATATATTTTATTAATGAGTCATTTAATCATTTATGATAATATCCCTAAGCATTTATTATTGAATAGTACATACCATAGTTTTGTTAAATGATGCTTATCAATAGGCATAATAAACAGTATGTGGTTTAAAATGAAACAAAAAACTATCCAAATTTAACTCTATTGATTTATTTCAACCCTATACACTTTTTATTTTAACTAATGACTAATTTTAAGTATATTATTTGATAATGAATTTATTATATATTAATCTTTCATGAATGTCAATATGTTTCTTGTCTCTCCCGAATAAAATGACACACATCGTATCACATATCGACAACACATTTATCCTTGTAGAATTTAAAAAATCTATAAAATTATGATTTAACAATTTTTATCCACATTATATAGGTTCTGGTCTCACCAAAATACTATATATGTGGTCTTGAATAGGATATTAGTATGAGTTATTTTAAAGGACTGGTAATAACCTGAGATGATCAATTTTTTTTATTCTTCATTGAAAAACTATACAATTATTGTATTTATTATAAAAAAACAAAATTAGAATCATCAATTAAATAAAATTATTTAATTATTGTTAAACCACCATTATCATCCATATATAACATTGAATGATAAGTGAATGTATAGCTCATGAATATGTAAGACATACCATTTTATTATAGATATACAATTTAAATTCCCACTATATCTATTCTATATTGGTATTGTGGTTGGTTTAATTTTTATACATGTATATATATATATGTTATTTTTTACATAATTATTATGTAAAAATCTTAATAAAATATCTACATTATTACCTTCCATTCTATTGGAAAACAATAATTCACACGTTCATACATGTGGACTACCACCTTCACTAGGTGACGATATCCTTTTTTCAGTAATACTATACATGTATGGTAATAAGGATTTATTTTATGAATATATGTGAATTATATAATTTAATAATGATATCAATGTGTATTTATTATTTACATTCATTTCATTTCATCTTTCAAAAAATGAAACAATTTTTCATCTATACGTATGACATAATTTTTCCATGAATGTTGGAATTCATTTTTCTATCTATATTTTTTATATATATCTCTAAATATTTATTAAAATAATATATATAATGTGTACATTGTTAACTAATTATGAATATTATGAACCAATGATAAATTTACATGGAATTTAACATCAAAACTAAAATTCTCATGAAGAATGAAATAGTTAACACCCTAAAATTACTATTTTAATAAGGAATAATTAACAAATTAGTGTATAAATTTTAAAGGTTTTTTATATATGATATTATCAATATGTACTAGAATGATTTGATGAAATATAATTAAAATAAAATTATTATAAATGAGATTAATGTTCTTTTGAATCATGCAGAACTTGAGATAGGGGTTACATTTTAAAAATTAATTGATTATCATTAATATTTATGATTATATTTCCAATGATAAAATATATGGATCTAAATATAATGAAAAAAAATTTATTATAAACCTTTAGTTATTTTGATAGAATAAAAGTATACACTAATTTTCATCTATTAAGGTACTGAATAGTGTGAAATAATGATTTCATGGAAAATGAAATTTTATTTCTATCTTTTCCCAAAAAACATTTTTCCCATATCTATGTCTTATAATAATGTTTTAATTATTGTTTATAAAATTATAAATTTTTTAAAGTTATTTTTTTCACTTGATTAAATTTTTACAAAATAGATTCAAAGGAAACATATAAATTATTGACAATAAGGAACCTTTAGATTTATTTACAGAAGTATGAAACAAATATCTATTTAACATACACAACATGATAAAATATTACCACTATCATGACCACTCAATTAATTGATGATTCATTTAAAATTTTCATTTTTTATTTTTGAAGAAATTATTTTCCTTATTATTTCCTATTTTTTTATTTTAAATAAGTGATTTCAAAGTAAAAGGTTATTTTAAAAATGATATGTTCAAAGAATAATGTTAAGGGAAATATTCATCTGTGTTGACATCTATGGATGATGCATATTTTTTACTGAGGATATCATCCAATGATACTATAGTTATTTATTATCTGTGTGGTTATTATTTAGGATGAAATTGTGTTTATGAGACCTGTCTCGTTTCCACGAGTTATTCTCTAATAAAAAGTTAATGAAACTGATTTCCATTCCCATATGTTATGGTATGATGAAATATTTATGATTTCCATGTTATTTTTAGGGAAAAGAATATGATAAAATTATTATGAACATTTTACACTCATATTTGTGATTTTCATTTTGAGATATGTGGGACAATATTATATAACCCATCAATGCATTTGGTGAAGATAAATATCTCATTTGATAAATAGAAATGGTGTGGGGAGTGAACCATGTTATTACGAGACTCGGTTTTTTATGATATTATTGGGATTGAACCGCAACTAATAAAACTGTTCATGGTGTTCATGCAATCTATTATTATATTCATAGAAATTATCCTTTACTAGTAATGAAATGATATTATTTTCTTATGTTTATGCCATAAATCTATGTCATTATCTAATTTTATTCTCTCGTGCCATATGATGTTTGGTATTGTTAGCATTATTGTATTACGGTATTCAATAACTGTTCCATGACTCAATATGATGATATATTATATATAGGGTATATTTTTAAAATTTTATTCTTATATTTTTATAAAATTATTCTCTTGTTATGTTTAAGTGATCATTCATATCACAATTTTCATTCATTTTATGAGAATTCAACATCTCCTTTTTTATTTTTTTGATTCCCCATGATATGAAAATCGTATTGAGTTTGATCTGTCAATGAAGTGTGCTAGTTATGAAAAAAAATATTGTAGTTTATATAGATATAATATGATCAAATTTCATATGTTAAAATATTTCTAATTATATTAGTCTTATAATATTTATGATTTCATTTTTCTTTTATTAAATGAATATTCATCTAAGATAATGTAATATATATGTATGAAATGTATGATTTGTAATAGTTAGTGTCATAAAATGATTTTTTACTATTGAAATGTATGATAAAATATTAGTGATTACCCTTAAATTAATACTATATATATGAGAACAAATATGTTTTGGTAAATAAGGGGGTGTGGTTTTACAAGCAAAAACAACCCTATCTGCAAAATACATGTGGAAAACGTTTCTGAATAAAATAATCTAGGGGTAATATCAATGAAAATAACTATTTTATTATATTTCATTCATCATTTTGTATCATAGTTACTATACATTTTCACATATTTTTTAAATCACGATAGAGATTATTAGGTTATCTAACATTTTCATTATGAATAGTATGAAGTATTTTAATATATTATTAAGAACAATGAATTGCATTGACATAGAATGGATATAATCTATCTTAGTTTAAACATATTATAAATAATTTTCTATGATTATTTGGTTTTCAAAATTTATTTTCGATGGTCACAATATATATCTTGGTTTCATTTAACGATTAATAAATGAATAAATCATGTTAATCCAAAATGTTGGAAAAAATGAAATGATTATCATTCAAATCAACAAAATGTAATGGGTTATGAAATAAAAAATATCATTACAATACTTATGAAACATTCTCAAGATATGAATCATGTCTAGGTTAAAAATGATAAATGGCAGGAATAATCATTTCCTGATACCGTCATGAAGAAACACACTACTTATTTTAGTGGGTCATCTAATACAATATTTTTTAAACAATGGATCAATTCCCATGAAAATATATTTTTGATTCTCTATTTTTAGATCATGAAAAATTCAATATTAATGTCTCTTAATAATAAGGTGAAGCAAAATATTTTTTATTCATATATAGAATATAATGAAACCAGATGACGGTTACTAAATTTAGTGGGATATGTTTATTAGATTAAATTTTAATAAATTCTTTAGTATTATTCATTATATGTATATAGATATAGATTTCAATGAGAAAACATAAAACATGGATGTATCATATTGTACCTATACGAAATATTTTACATGTCTAATGAGGAATACATCTAGTATTTTCATCAAACCTAAAAGATAGTATATTCAACTAATAAATGTCGCAAAACAAAATTCACTAAAATAAATTATTCATAATTTAATTTAGTAAATATGAAGAAATTATTTGATGTGTTATCACAAAGGAAATGGAAATTTTAGTTACCCTTGTTTTACATATATTTGATAATAATATAAATATAATATTTAATGGAAAGACAAAAAATGGATATAAGATCAAACATATTTTATGGTTGATGTGTTTAATGTAATGTTGAGGAAATTTTCATAAGTGTATTGGAAAATGTTTTATGTGTGGAAAGGTTGTTCATCGAGCAGTCAAATGATAGTGTGTTATAAAAAAATTATATAGTGATGTAAATAGATTTATAGAACTATAGAATAAACCCCACACACTAAAATGACTGAAATTCATGGAGTCTGGGTATTATGATAACTAGTGCTAAAATATGAAGGTGATTAATTATAGTCAACTTCAGATACCACATAATCCTATTAAGAAAAGGAAATCTTATTTGATCAGTATTTAGGATGATGGTTCGGATAATGACATGAAAATTATCCCCCCCCCTATAGTTTATTTTCAAGTTCTCTACGTCATGTATTTACATTATCTAATGGAATCCCACATAATTTTTTGTGGAAAGGGATGTCATGTTTGTTATTCTAAACCAACATTTAATCATCTATTATGGTGATGATAAATGCTTACATCTTATGGAAATTTAAACCTTTGAATGTGTTTTTTCAGATTATAATGGGGTGTTTAAATATGATTGTTGTTTAGAAACTAATCCTTGATGATATTATTATTCTGTACGAGATTTATTATTTATTTATTGAATAATTAATAGTTTTTCACCTAGTCATAAATTATCATTCTTAATATAACTCATGTAAGATGTGACACCTATTTAAAAGAATCCACATACATGGGACCCAATTTAGATATTAGAATTAAATATTATACCCCAGGAGAATATTTCAAATAGATTTATTCATCAAAGTGTGTCACCATGGAGTGAAAGTTTTTAGTAAATAAATGATATGAATCAATGGAACTCTTCATTGATTCTTAGAAACCTAAAAAGAACATGACATATAATTAGTCTCATTTACCCTATATCCATTTTTTATTTGAACGATGGCTTGAAACTAAATACCAATAAATGATTAATATTTCATTCTAGATTTCAAAAATTTCGGGTAAATAAGTGTGCTTTACCCAAGAAAACATTCATTACAAGTAAAAGTCACAGTTAATATATAAATATTCCTTTTAGAATTTTTAATTCCACTATTATCATCATGGATTTAATGAATAGTGTCTAAATAGATTATCATTATCAATTTGGGGATGAATTTATAAATGGTATTAAAATATATTCCAAATGAATGAATGGACATTAAAAACACTCAAGGATTTCATTTAATAGTATATCTATGGAGAATATGTATTAAAAACAACAAATTGACATTTTTTGAATAAAAAATGTTTTATTTTTGTTCCATATATTCTCATGAATGGATATGGTGATGGATCCATAAATGAATAAAGTTATTGAATAATGGACTAGAACCACCATTTTGATTGAGATTTGTATTTTTAAAAAAATTTAAGGATATTTTTGTCACATTATTTATAATTTATCATGATTATCTAATAAAAGAAACATGCAAAATCATAATTGAACTATTTTTATTTTGATATGTTAATGGGAAAAAAAATTCAAGGAAAAAAAGATAAGGTTACTCAACGCACATCTTCTTCAATTACCAATATTTAATAAAATTTTCTTATATTTAGTGCTCAATCAATGAAGTTATTGGGATGAGTAGTCATGATGATTTATATATTGATAAATAATACCTCAATAAAATTTCTGTTTCATGAGAAAAAATTACAAACCCATCATTTGGAGTTCATTATGTAACGTTTTTCATGAAATATGTGGATACATTGTCTTTATTGGTAATGGAATAAAATATATAAATATTATATGAATTTATATTATATATAAACAGAATTTTTTGTTAATCTGAACCAAAGATGATGGTTGGAATATATTAAAGAATCCGGCTACTGAAAACATTACCATCCTAGGATGGAATACAATGTGGCTGATGTTTTGATTCTAAATGATCATGGAATCTTATCCATGAAAGGGACCATGATTGATCAAATATTTTCACATTTTAAAATAATGGATCTAGAAAAATTTAATGAAGGGGAGAGTATTTTCTTCCAAAAATGGGTTTTCATCAAGATAACCAAGTAAGAATTAATTATGGGTATATGAAATATGGGGATGTACAGATAAAGAGAATAAATTATCATGAATTCTACATTGATTATTAAGGAAGAGGAATTGTTAAGAACAATTTATGTTTGTCGTCCATATCAGATTTTATGAAGGGATCTTCAATAGAATATATATATCTTGAAACATTACGTCATTATTATTTTCATATAAATCTCATTACATATGAAATGGGAACAATGAATTATATGAAAAGAAAAACAATATATTATAGAGAAATTTGTTGCATGTATAACAATACAGAAAAGTACAAGATGATTATAATGGAAGTTTAATGTGGTGAGTAAAATTTACCAAACAATGTGTGTAAAGTTTTAAATAATATTTTATCCTTGTTTTCTAAAAATTAGGATATAGGTACAAGTAAATACCAAGGTAAACCTCCGTTGTAATTTTTTGAGTGTCAATATGTTTGACACATTGGGACAAATTTTCCACAAAGATTGAAATAACTAGGTAATGATGTATAAGAAAGAAATCCCCGAAGATCGTTGATGAAACATGGAGGTAATGGAAAATTTTATTACATAGGGATAAAAAACCATCAAATCCCAAAGAAGATATTTTTAATCCATATATGATGAATAATAACACAATTATTATGAATCTGAAAACACTACTGAGCATGTTATTGAGAGTAATTTTATTGCAACCATTAATAATGAAGAATTCAAATGTAATAGCTCTAATAAAGAAGAATCTCAACATGAATATCATTTGAAAGAAGATATGAAAGAATATCTAGCATATATTTGAATACATTAAAGGAATAATAAATGGTTGGATGATTAATATTCCTCATCATGAATTAAATATTGAATTTATTAAAGGAAAGTAAATCTTATAAAAAATATTCGGGATCATAAAAATAATATATCTTGATGATAAAAAGAATATTAATGAGAATATGGTGGTAAAACCAAAGGCAAAAGAAGAAGAGTAAGATCTTTTGCAAAAAAATATAAATATGATTTGAAAGGTACAAATTTAAAATATTTTACCTCTGAAGATTGTGAATTTTCTCATAATGTGAATTCTGATATGGTTCAATAAAGGTACATCCATATGTTTAGAAAAAGGTTGAAAGTGTTTCTACAAAGTTGAAAGCTGGTAATGTTATATATGTTACAAAGAATAATGATATTTATATATATATAATTCTTAATAAATCTTGAGTTTGAAAATGTTTGAAATATTTGGAATTAAATGTTGTTTTCCAATAATTTTGGATCTGATCAAGGTGATGTAAATGAATATTTTTATTGATAATAGAAAGGATAGTTGCATAAAAGGGAAAGGGAAAAAGGTTGTTCAGAATCATTTTCACAACTCCGATCAGTATGACTTATTTAGAGGAAAATACTCATTATATGTTTATTGATATTATTGTGGTGTATTTGAAAACATGGATATTTTGTGGTGGTTCAACGAAAAATAGTTCCATTATCCCACAGTTAATGGAATAAATTTTTT
Source organism: Viscum album (assembly GCA_963277665.1). NCBI lineage: Eukaryota > Viridiplantae > Streptophyta > Magnoliopsida > Santalales > Viscaceae > Viscum > Viscum album. The sequence goes on along the minus strand of OY728147.1, from coordinate 556,621,167 downwards.
AGGGGAAGTTAATTCTTTTAAAAGAATAAATTTGAGAATGATTCATTAAATAAACAAGAGAGGTTTTGTGTGAATCTTGAAAATTGATTCAAACCCTTGGAAACTATTTTTAAAATATGTTGACAACTTTGTAACCTTTCATGATGATGTATTTTTCTGTTACCGTCAAAAAAATAGTATCCTAACAATTCTCATAGGCTGAATGTGAATAATTAAAGGTAATAATTAAAAGTTATTTTAGTTGAAACCACATTGAATGATATAAAAGTAGAATGAAAATTGATTATTGATAGTGGTAGTCCTTCTGGTATTATAGGGTATTTCAAATTGTAAAATATGTTAAATAAATTAATTATGATAAGTACATCATCACATTCATTGATGAGTTTACATGCATTACTTGTCTTATTTAAATAAAAAATAATTTTTTTCTTAAATAAAATTTATATGTTTTCAAAATTAATGCTTATAACGACTAAGAGTATTCAATGAAAATGTAGAGAACCTACAATTGAGGTGAATAAATAAGTGATTAATGTAAAATTTATCTTGATAATCCATGAATTTTACATGATTATGTTACCCCATATACTCCTCAACCAAATGGGATTGATGAAAGAATGAATAGATTTTGGTTGTAAATTTGATGAACTATGTTACTTGAACATGGTATCATTCATTACTTTTGGAGGAAATATATGATTACTAATATTAATTTAAAAACCCATTTTTCCAGTATGATCATTTTAGATATAAATCCATTTGAATTGTTATTTGAAAACATCACATGATTGAAATAGTTTAGAGTTTTCATGAGTTAATTTATTATAATAAATAATTATGGAAATTATGGAAATATTGATATGAAATGTGAATGTATAGACCCGTAAATTTCAATGAAATTTTTTTCATAATTACATGGGAATTTTACGAGTCTTTAGTTTATGACGGAACCTGATTCCAAGGCCCAGTGTTCCCAGAATCTTTTTCTGATGTTTTTTCAGGTACGTTCAATAAATTTACGTGCGGGTTTTTTAATCTCTTGAACCAGTGCTCAGAATTGAAATCCGAGGACATCGACGAACTCGGAGCACCAGTATACGGTTAAGGAGACATTTACCATAGATGCGTTTTATGCGGGTTGAGAGTTAATATTTGGAAATTTAGAAATAAATAAATAAAACTTGTAGAACACAATTTTATTTAGGGAAATTGGTTCTTTCCTCCCAAGGGGAGTTAGAGGTGGGGACCACACCCCCATAACCTCCCATGAGAGGATATTTTTAAGGTGGGGCCCACACGACCCTACCCTTTTCATCTCCACATAACTTTCCCTAAACTCCCTTAAATCCCCTTGTTTAATTCCTTGAAAACTCCCCTCGTTTAATATTAGGAGCCTTTCCACCTACCTCTCTCCCATTAATATTTTCCAACACTCTATATTAATGGACTGATTCTTTGGAATCGATTTGAATTGACATGTCTTATCTATTAAAATATTGGTGGAAGTATTATTATAATTTTTTGTTTTTTCTCTCTTTGTGTGGGGAGATTTATTGAAGAACTCATGGGAAAATGTGTTCCTCTCCTCAATGAAGAACGCCTTTGATGAAGAAAGAATTTCTCCCGCGATGAAGAACACTCTACAATTCGAAGAACGCGACGTCGCCAGCGATGATTCTTCTTCGGGTGCACTCCAACGTCAATGGAATTGACACTGTTCTTCCGCGATGCCTGACTACCGCAACATTCGTCTTCCGTGGCTCGGTGACATGTGACGCCTTTTCGAAGATGGGGTTTTTAAAATTTTAAGTGATTAATATGTACCCCGTTCTATGTTGAGTTTTCTAAATTGATGTTGACCATATGTTACCTCCTAAAGCGGAGGGCGTGGGCCAAACGAACACGGAACGACAACCCTCTTTTATCCTTGATTTTTAATTTACAATGGGAAGCAGTGATGATAAAAGGTGGAAACCGCGTGCCAGCTGCGTGTGAAGAACTACGGCCTGAAACCACGGGCTTCATGGCCGAAGGAGAACCAGCGGGATAAATCTGGCATGGCCGAAGGAGGACTGCATCGCCAAAAGGGGCGCCGTACTACAAGAAGACTGTGTCCCGCACTTGATGGGCCTCTCGGTGGGCAAACCGGCCGACGTGCGGCCGATTGGGCTAAGAAGAACTGCGACCCCAAGAGGGCGTCGTGCTGGAGGAACCACGGCCCGCCCTTGATTGTCGCTCTGGCCACGAAGGTCAGATGGCTTCGTCCGACCAGTTGGGTGGGTGGCGCCTCTTGGTGCCGCTGGTTTGGGAAGCTGTGGGGCTGTTTCCCCTTGGACTGCTCAGCCCTACGGGCCATGCTAAGCTGTGCCGCACCGCGCCCCACCAGTCTGGGCCAAACCAATCGATCCGGGCCACAATATTCATCAGACCGGTCCGATCCTCTGCCGGGTCGGACCCGCCAAATCTAGGTTGACCCGACCCGTCGGCCCACTGGGCTTAACGGGCCGATCCCATTTCCACATAGAGGTGAATATCTTTAAGAACGCGTGTCTGATCGATGCGCCATCTGCGGCACTGGGAACCTTGTGATGAGTTAGTCCTTATGCATTACTCTAAGTGAGTTTTGGAAGACTTTGGAAAATGGCAGGGTTGGTTTGGATTCGAAACAAACTGGGCCCTCGGGGCGGAAATGCTTATATCTTAAGGACCAAACGTCTGATTGATGTGATGTCAACTAAGTTGGATTACTATTGATGAGGCGGTAATTTTGGATTAATTCACATGAGATTCAGATGATACTGGAGTATGGTTGGGATGGATTGTACCTGCAATCCAACAGGGCCCCTAGAACGGGAAAGATAATAATATTCAGACCGGGTGTCTGATTGAGGCGCCGTCTGTTGCGTTGGGTTCCTTATGACGAGAAAAAACATCTGGATACACCAACTCATGACTTCATGATAGTTGTTTTATCGACCATTGACTCATGGAGTAGACCCTCCTGGAATCTAACATGAAGTTTGAGAGAACCCTAGTGGTGGTTGCGACTATGACGACTACCGTACTGAGATCCTCCATGGGTTCAACGACGACGTCTACCATACTAGGATCCTCCATGGGTTTGACGACGACATCTACCGTACTAGGATCCTCTATGGGTTCGAAGACGATGACTACCATACTAGGATCCTTTGTGGGTTAGAAGACGCCGACTACCATACTAGGATCTTCCGGGGGTTCGACGAAGACGTTTATTGTACTGGAATCATGTGTGGGTTCGACAGTGATGACTTCTATACTGGGATCCTCTATGGGTTTGACATCAATGACTACTTTACTTGTATCCTAAGTGGTTCCAATAGTTTGACTTCTGTTCTAGTATCCTATGTGGGATCAACAGAGTAGTTGGTCTAGTATCCTACGTGGGTCCGACAGCTTAGCTGGTGTAGTATCCTACGTGGGTGTGATAGCTAAGATGAATCAGTGACAACATCTGATAATCTTTATCACATAACAAAAGATGGATACCATTGTGAGCTGAGTCTTGATTTTCAATCATTATCATCGATGTGATTGACCTCTTTCCTATATGGACAGGGTTGTACTTGGGCTCTAGAGTTGGAGCCGAACTGGGATTGATTACTTAGGTATATGTATGGGTATATGCCTAAGAAGAGATTGTTTATACTTCGTGATTGTATCATTTCATTGTGGTTTTTCCTTTGTGGATTCTGTGAGACCTTTAGGAGTCTCGGGGTCCCTACTGAGTATGGTTATACTCACCCCTTCACGTGCAATGCCCACACTACGTTGTGTTGGATGTAGAGGACAGACATCTCTGATCATGGTAGAGGCATGTAGAGTTGGAAAGTACCTGGAGAGGGACCACTTAGGGAGACATACACTGTAAGAACCCGGATTTCTTATAATAGACTTTGGAATATTCTTGATGTTATTCGAGAGAAATTCTTTCAAACGTCATGTGATTCCGAGCCCTGGTGTGTCCAGAATTAAATTTTTACTGTGTTCACACAGGGCACACCAAATAAATGGGGTAACTCATAAATGGTGCTTTGGATCCCAAATATGAGTGTATGGATGGTTCTAAAATGGGGTGTTTACCCTAGGAACGACATAAAACATATCAGCGCGGGGCGTTTGGACCCCTCGCTTGCTATCAAAACATGAAATGGATAAATTAAATAATTATTTTATCTGTTTAATGGATTTACTCAAGTAAATCATAATCAGTGGCTCGGATTGGAAAACTGAGGGCACCGTTGAGTCTAGAGTGTTCTGTTTACCCTAGGAGGGGTGTATGTTTCACGGGAGTGGGCAGTCTGTGAATAATACCACCAGGGGAATTTTTGTAATTTGGGGGCCTCAGGCGTTCAATTTTGTAACATTTTAACGAGGCCTCAGATAAAAATTCAGAGACCACCATTGTGCTCGTGTGGTGGTGTTTCTCCTAGGGGTGGATTAATCTTGACCCCCCCCCCCCAAGAGTTTTGGGTGCGGGTTAAATTGGAGGTTAAATTAATTAAAAAAATAAATTAATTTTTATCAACTTAAACATAACTCCCCCCTCTTCTTTTTTTGCACCTCCGGGCGGAAGGAGCTCCCAACCATGGAGCTCTCAACATCAAGCCCAAGATCCCCTCTCTTCCACCAAGGAGATTGTGGATCCAGCGAAGGCGGAACGCTCATGAAGCTCCGGGATATGCCCAATGAGGTAGGTAGTGGTTTTTTTTGAATTTTTTTTTCCCGAACACCACTTTGAAACCAAATTATAGCATCAAAATTTTGTTTGAAATACTATTAAATCCAATACACGCGTCGTATTTTTTCTGAGCTCTCCGACGCCCTTCTCGAAATTGAAATCTGAGTCCCGATGCGTTCACAATCGTCCAGTGAAGTTAGTGGGTATTTGGGTTTTTTTCCGGTGAGGTCCTGGCCATCTAGGCAGCGGTGGCCCGGGGTAGCGGTGGTTCGGCGGCATCGTGCACCGGTCTGGTGCTCCAAGGCGTGCAGCGTTGGAGGTCTTCAGTAGGCCGGGCAATTGCGGTCGAGCGGCACAGCGGGCCGAGGGCGACGACAGTAGGCTGGGGGAGCACGGTAGGCGGCCGCGGATGGCGTCAGGTGGAGCCGGCGAAGTGGCGGTGTAGCGTGCGGTGGGTCACGACATCGATCAGGGGGGGCAACAGGGGGCGCGGCGTCGGTCGCGGAATTCGTTGGCAGTAGGCGCCAACAGGAGCGACGCATGGGGGGAGGTCGGGGACCGGCCTTTGGTCGGTCATTGCGGGAGAAGACCGGGGTCTTTGGACCCTGGCTGCTGGACAAAGGAAACGAAAATGTGGGTCATGTTCTTGATGAGTGTGAAGACCACCAGAGAGAAAAAAAATAATAAATAAAAATAAAATAATAAATAATAATTAGTTTATAATAATAATAATATTATTATTATTGTTATGAAAATGATTTATATATCATAAATCATCCGCAGGGCATCCGATTTGGGCACCGTCTGCGGAGAAACCGGTGTTTTTAATTCCCAAAACAAGGGGCCTCGGAGGCACAACATGCCTTTACGTGAATTGGAATTTTTTCGGGGGTTTTGTTTTGGGTAGTGCGGACACATCTAATGTCTGTTATGAGTATCGTCAATGGCGCAGCGACCCTAGTGTGAAGGTGGAGATTACCAGTGTGATTTCGGGCGTTGATGCTGGAGTTGAGGTGTGGCCCCCACGGCCCTTCTTTCGATCTGTGTGTAGTGCTTTACAACTTTTTCATCGGACATCCGTTCGGGGCATGTGAGTAGTCGTTTTTGAATGTTTTTACGAGGGAATTTCATTGGCGCAATCCGACCGCTTTAATTCAACACGCTGGTGCGGGCCCCACGAGGGCCATTTTGGGTGTTGGCGTTGATTTACATCTTCATCACTGGTTTACTGTTTTGGACAAGTGATTATTCCATCTTGTGTACTTTTATTAGAGGATCGCAATGGTGCGATCCGTTGGCAGCGCTTCGGGACTGGGATGCGGGTCCCACCCATCACTACCCAGGTTCGGTATGTCATAACACATCTTTTTTTTCAAATATCTATTCAACTCAAATGAGAAGTCCTTTTGACATGTTTTCCCCAGGATATCACAATGTTGTGATGCACCTGACTGTTTCCGGGGCTGAGTCATAGGACCACGGGACGCCGTTCGGGCGTAAATAGCTGTTGGTGACTTTTATGTTGGATATCCGTTAGAGGCGAGCAAGTATTCGATCTCACATGTTTTTTCATGAGGATTACAATGGTATGATCGATTTGGATGTACAAGGACTCCTTCAAGATCTCATTTGTATGTGGAAGCACGAAAGGTGTACCAGTGGTGGTTCTTCCTACAGTGTTTGTAGGGAACCCTTGGTGTGTGATCACGTTCACTCTTGTGAGAGTGAAGTAAATGTTTGAAGAGATGTAGTTGTCCGTTCCAGGGCCAATGAGGTGGTAAGTTAGAGTTGTTATGTTTACACCCTTCGTATTGACGTTGGGTGCCGTGTGCGTGATATCCTTTGTGCTGGAACGTATTATACTATGGGATTATACAGGAACACATGGAGGTACATGTGGTTATTTGTACCTGAGAGCGTTTTTGCGCTTGGTTGGAGTTGACTTGGGGCCACACGTCGTGTGAGCCCCATGTGCATGTAGTGTTCTGCTTTGCGGACCCTTGACCTCTCGTAATGTAGAGGGTCCCTCTATTCACGTTTTATTGACCATCAAGGTAGAGTTTCCCCCTAGTTCTGTTCTCGTTTGTTTGACCATCATGGTTGAGTTTTGTCCTGGTTCTGTTCTCATTTGTTGGACTTGTAGAGTTGAGTTTCCCCCTGTTTCTATTATCATGTTCTCATTTGTTTGACCATCTGGGTTGAGTGGGTTTCCCCTGGTCATGTTCTTGATGGTTTTGACCAGCAAGGATGAGTGGTTTTCTCCTAGTTATGTTCTTGATGGTTTGGATGACAGAGTTGCTTCTTGTTCCATGGTAGAGTTCTGCTGGATACGGTGTGACCAACACATTACGCATGCACAGATCCACTACCCAAGAGGTTGTTTCCAGTAGGGTTGGCCGATGAGGTACCAGCCAGCAGGGATGGACCGTGGGGTACCATCTAGTAGGGATGGCTAGAGCGGTACCATCTAGCAGGGATGGCCAATGGGATACCATCTAGTTGGGATGGCCAGTACATCTGTGTTCACCAAGTAGTACCATCCAGTAGGGATGGCCAGAGCGGTTCTGGGTTTACCTCCAGTGGGGCAGGGAATTGGTCCCCGATGCCGGGTTTACCTCTAGCTGGGCTGGGAAGTGGTCCCCGATGCCGGGTATACCTCCAGATGGGCTGGGAAGTGGCCCCGATGACGCCTCTTCACCTCCCTCAAGTAGAGTACCCTTTTACATAACTGGGCATTGGGACTCGTCGATGACTTTAGTGGGTTATCCCTTCAGTGTATTACCCTTTTACGGGACTGGGCTATGTGGCACCTATCGACTCTAATTAGGTCTCCCTCCCGTGGGAACCCGTCGACATCCAGGGATTACCCTCCAGTGGGGCTGGGCAGGGGGTCTCCTGTCGACTTGAGGAGACCTCTCGACTGTGGGGAAGTGATGATATGTGGCTTAATGTTCCCCCAGAACTGTCAAGTATTAGGGGTGCTTTCCCCACCAAGACGCATCCTTGGGACGCAACCTAAAACCTTGCGGGGGAGTCAGTGCTGCCCAATGCGGATAGTGTCAAGGTGCGGTGATTTGATCCCCTTGACTTTCAGTTCGGGGAAGACGTGTGGTATGCTGGGCATTGATGGTGTTTAATTATGGGAATGTTGGAGAATCACTTTCTCGGGTTGAGATACATGATGGAGATCCCCTTAGAATCTTTTTTGGGTTTCTTGACAGAGCATATATTTATTTATACCTTTCTCCAGTACCCACTACTTGGTTTTTGGTTACTCTACTTCTATGAGAGGCGAAGATGCGTGGGGTATGCCATGTTCTTTCCGTGTATAGATTCTCATAGATAGCTAAGACTCAATGAGAATCTCATCTTCTCAGCGTTTCTAGCTCATTGCGTTTGGACGATTCTACTTCCTTCCTCTTGTTCGGTTGAGTCGTACACTTGACCGCACTCTCGGTTGTACTACATTAATTTTACCTATTCGATATACTACTCACCACTTCATTAGCCCCTTTTTTGATCCCTCTAGAATTTGGGGCATCCTACCAAGTATTTTTATACTCACCCATGGTTGGGATTTTCCCGCACTTGGTGTGCCCTTGCAGATGACAGACAGGTTCGTCGTGACTTCAGCAGAGCTTAGGAGTTCGGGATCTGGGACCGCGTGTGGTGGTCATAGTTGGGTTCTAGGTGTGGAAATCTCCCATGTGTTTTATTTTGTTTACCTATTGTCGTGTAGTGTCCCTTTTCTTATTGGGCGCGTGTTTTCCCCTTTACTTTTTAGTTTACCTTCATCACTTTCCTTGTACTGTTTAGAGGTCGTTTCACTTTGTGGTTTATTTATTGCAGTTGGTACTTTGCATTTCTTTTTACTCTCCACTTCAACATTGAGTGGGCAATATGTGTGTGTACTCGTACTTAGTAAATGGCCTCCCAGAGTTTTTTAGCCTTCGATGTTGGTCGGCAGCCCCTGGCCTATAGAGGCGGGCTTGGGGTAGTTGCGGCTCGAGCCCGGGTAGGGTCGGGTCGTGACAAAGTGGTATCAGAGCTGGTTTGATCCTTGGGACGTTGTTCGGACATCCCTAAAAAGGAATTGGTTGGGATCTAGTGAAATAGTGTTAACGTGTCTTGAGAGCAACTCTCAGGCCGGGGAGTCTAGTGATGGTACGGCGGACGACGTATCCATTCACCAGGACCCTGATAACCCGATTGTCGGCTCAGCATTCTGTGCCACTTTTTACATGGAAAATTGGTTCTTTATCATAAAGGATTGAGTCTTTGACTGTCCTTATTGAGTAATATTCCCATTGTTGTTGTCATGATATACATATATGCTCATCTGACTGCGGTACTCCTTAATAACATTCCAGATGTCTCTGCAAAGATAGCCATCCAGGATAGCAGCTTTGGTGTGTGACGATGTCCTTTTAAGATACGAGGCCTCAGTGCAGGACCCATCAAGAGAGCCCCTTTTCTGGGTGGGCCGGAAGCAGCACCACCACCTGTTGAGCAGCAGATAGCACCAGCAGAGCCGACAGATCTTCAGCGCAAGTAGAGCGCGCACTGTGAGTTCTAGTGACAGAGACCAGTGAGGATTAGTGGTGATTCAGATCCTCAGGAAGGAGAGGTTTGGCTAGATAAATTGGTTCACCTTTTCAGTCTTCTCTAGATGCCATCAGATCTTATGGTGGCTTTGGCCGCCAACCTTTTCCGCGAAGTAGCTTGGCATTGGTGGAGTCTGGTGACTTAGTTTCTTGATTATTCGTCGCTTTCATGGGACGACTATCAGTTGTTGTTTCATGGTAGTTTTCACCCTCCTTCTCAATCTCTGTTCGGATTCAAGAGCTCATGTAGTTTTAGCAAGGAGGGATGATGGTGGCCGAGTACGCGGCTAGTTTTGCAGACCGTGCACGCTTTTACCAGGACTGGGTCCATGATGGCATCTTCCGAGCGCAAGAGTTTGACCAGGGTCTCCACCAAGATATTCATGCTATCATAGTATCCTTGGGCATTCCCACTTATTCTCGGGTGCTAGAGAAGGTGATGGTGATAGAAAGATTCTTGTAACGATCTACAATTGGTGGTGGAAGCAAGAACGCTGGAGCTGAGACGTCTATCGTAGTTAGTGGGCGTCGGGTGACAAGAACTCGACGCAGGTGGCTTTCCGATAACCGGACTAAGAGGTGGGGTCGTACACCACAGTGTCACCGGAGGGCCCCAGTACAGCCTGGAGTGTGTCGGTTCTATTCCTGGTATGAGCAAGGTCACCTAGCGTGAGACTGCCCGACCAGGCGTGCTGAGAATATCGGGCAGGCAGCAGGTGCACCACCGCGATAGAGGCAGCACTGTGATCATAGTAGCGCCCAAAGAGGTGGTGCTTTCAGAGGAGCAGGAGGAGCTAGAAGTGGAGGACGAACTTACAAGGTCTTCCCATCACCACTAGGCAGTCCACGTTAGGCTCCGGGAGCTGACAGTTGGGACCATGGATAGCCGCGAGCTTTGGATGTCTACGATCCTGCAGAGCATGAGGTGATAAGAGGTACGGTCTACAGCTCTTCTACATTTTGCAGTATAATTGTTAGGATCTGTGTGTGAAATGATTTTCTCCCTGGCCCTTGTTGAGGTGTCACCAGGGTGATGTGGGGCGTTAGTGTTGCCCTGTGTCAGTAGAGTAAAAGGCATGGGACCTTTTTAATTAGTTGATGGTGTTGACTCCTTCTCTCTCCGACTGTGTAAGAGAGTCTTGGTTGTGAGACATCGACTATGGAACCTTGGTGACCAGATATCCTTGGGTGTTTCACCATATGGATATTCTGAAAGAGGGAATCATTAGGCCTTTTCTCAGGTCCATGTGGTGATTCCAGTCACGGCATGTGATGTGGGGGTTCGGTCGAGGAGGTGAGCTACCCCCAACAGCCTTCGGGCTATTTGAGACCATGAAAAGTGATGGCGAGGTTCCCTACCGCCTTGCCCTAACCCCATGGTATGGAGTGGGTGCACGACGTCTCCCACATGCCTTACCTGAGAAGGTATGTGTGTTATCCTATGCATGTCAACGGTATGAGAATACCTCTCTTGAATAGATAAAATTCTTTGGTCCGTGTTCGGTGACGCGGGACTGTGCAAGAGTTCTTTTGGGTACAGGAGAGTCAGGTGTGGGCTTAGTACACTGAGTTGTTCCTAGGTTTTTCTATTCATGGTCCAAAATATTGGTGGAGGGAAGGATTTAAGAACCCCAATTATCTATGAAACTATTTGGAATATTCTGGATGTTATTCCAGATCAGCACCTTCAGACGGCGTGCGATTCCGAGCCCTAGTGTGGCCAGAATTAAATTTTCAGTACGTTCACATTGGGCACGCCAAATAAATGGGGTAATTCCTAAATGGTGCTTCATATCCTAAATATGAGTGTACAGATGGGTCCGACATGGGGTTCTTACCCTATGAACGATATAAAACATGGTGGTGTGGGGGCGTTTGGACCCCTCGCTCGCAATCAGAATGTGAAATGGATAAATTAAATAATTAATTTAACTGTTTAATTGCTTATTACATGTATCTATTAAATGGTGTCTCGTATTGGAAAACTAAGGGCACTTTTGAGTCCGAAGAGTGTCGTTTACCCTAGGAGGAGTGTAAGTTTCGTAGGCGCGGGCCGTTTGTGAGAAATGTTGCCAGGGGCATTTTCGTAACTTGGCGGCCTCAGATGTTCAGTTTTTTAAATTTTGAACGGGGCCTCAAATTAAAATTCTGAGATAGTCGTTGTTCTTGATAGGTGGTTTTTACCTCAGTGGAGGTTTAATCTTGACCCTGCCAAGAGTTTCATGTGCGGGTTAATTTGGAAGTTAAAGTAATTAAAACATTTTAGTTAATTTTTCTATATTTAAACACAACTCCCCGCCCCACTTCTTTGATTTCACCTCATGGAGAAAGGATCTCCCTACCAAGGAGCTCTCAACCTCATTCCCATGATCCCCTCTCTTCCTCCAAGTCGATTGCGGATCCGGTGAAGGTGGAACGCTCTCGAAGCTCCGGGATATTCCCAACAATGAAGGTGGTCGTTGTTTTCAGTTTTTAAATCCCGAACCCCTCTATGAATCCAAATTATAGCGTAAAAATGTTATTCGATCTTCGATAAAATCCCATAAACGCATATTATATATTCTGAGATCTCTGACTCCCTTATTGAAATTGAAATCCGAGTCCCAACGAGTTCGCAAATGTCAGATGAAGTTAGCCGTTTTTTGGTGTTTTGTGAGGAGGTCCCGACCATACGGGCGACGGCGGACCAGAGTAGTGGAAGTCTGGTGGCTTCACGTGCTATTCTGGTGGTCCAAGGCGTGTCGCATGGCAGGTCTTCAGTGGGCTGGGCGAGTGCGGTCGAGCGGCACAGCGGGCCTAGGGCGACGACAGCAGGCTGGCTGAGCACGGTTGGCGGCTGCAGATGGCATCAGGCAGAGCTGGCGGAGAGGCGTTCTGGCATGCAGCAGGTCCAGGCATCAAATGGGGGGGGGGGACAGGGGCCACGACCCTAGTCGTGGCGGTCGACGGCAGCCGGCACCAACAGGAGATACGCGGGGGGGGGGGGGGGGGGGGGGGGGAAGACCGGCCTTTGGCCGGTCGTTGCAGGAGAAGAGCGGAGTCTTTGGACCCCGGCTGGAAGACAAAGGACCCGCAATTGCGGGTCCTGTTCATGACGAGGGAGAAGACATGAATAGATAAAAAATAATAATAAATAAAAAATAAATAAAAAATAATATTTAGTTTATAATAATAATAATAATATTATTATTATTATTAGTTTGAAAATGATTTATATATCATAAATCATTCGCAGGGCGTCCGATTTGGGCACTGTCTGCAGCGATGCGTGCCTTAAATCAAGGAAAATATTTTGAGATGGTTTTGGTAGTTTTTAATTCCAGAAACGAGGGGCCTCAGAGGCGCGACACACCTTAAAGTGAATTGGTGTTTTTCTAGGGGTTTTGTTTTGGGCAGCACGGACACATCCGATGTCCGTTTTGAGTTCTGTCATTGGCGTTGCGACCTTGTCGTTGAGGCAGAGATTACAAGTGTGGTTTCGGGCGTTGAATCCGGAGTTGACGCGTGGGCCCCACGAACCGTCTTTCGATCTGCGTGCAGCGCTTTACAATTTTTTCATCGGGCGTCTGTTCGGGGCGGGCGAGCAGTCATTTTTGGGTGTTTTACAAGGGCATTGCATTGGTGCAATCCTCCTGCTATAATTCCGCACACTGGTGCGGGCCTCTCGAAGGTCGTTTTGGGAGTTGGCGGTGATTTCCAACTATATCAACAGTTGAATGTTTTGGACATGTGAATAGTACATCTTGTGTACTTTTCTGAGAGGATCGCAATGGTGTGATCTGTTGGGAGCATTTCGGGACCGGGATGCAGGTCCCACGCAGCACCGCTCATGTTGGGTATGTCGGAACACATCTTTTCCTTCAGAAATCTGTTACACTCATGTGAGCAGTCCTTTTGACGTGTTTTTTTGAGGGGATCGCGATGGTGCGATGCACATGACAATTTTCGGGGCCGAGGCTCGGGACCATTGGACGTCGTTCAGGCATAAAGCGGTGTTTGCGACTTTTATGCTGAATATCCATTAGAGGAGAGTAAGTAGTCGATCTCACATGTTTTTCTGTGAGAATTACAATGGTACGATCCATTTGGATGTATGGAGAATCCTAAGAGATCACATTTAAATGTGGAAGCATGAAAGATGTATTGATGGTGGTTCTTCTTGCGATGTTTGTAGGGAACTCTTGGCGTGTGATCGCATTCACTCTTGTGAGAGTGAATTAAATGTTTGAAGAGATGTAGTTGGCCGTGCCTGGGCCGATGAGGTTGTAATTTGGATTTGTTACATTTACACCCTTTTCATTGACTTTGCTGTCTGTGGGCACGATAACATTTGGGTTGGAATGTAGTATACTCTGGGAGTATATGGTAACGCTTCGAGGTACATGTGGTTGTTTTTACCTAAGAACGTTCATGCGCTTGGTTGGAGTTGAATTGGGTCAACACATTGTGTGGGCCCCATTTGAGTGTTGTGTTTTTCTTTTCATACCCTTATCTCTCGTGACTTAGAGGGTCCCTCAGTTCTCGTTTGATTGACCAGTAGGGTTGAGCTTCCCCTTGGTTCTGTTCTCATTTTATTTGACCATAAGGGTTGAGTTTCCCCCTGGTTCTGTTCTCGTTTGTTGGACCAGTAGGGTTGTGTTTACCCATGGTTCTGTTCTCGTTTGTTTGACCCGTAGGGTTATGTGGGTTTCCCCCTGGTCTGGTTCTTGATGGTTTCGACCAGCATGGTTGAGTGGTTTTCTCCTGGTTCTGTTTTTGATGGTTTGGCCGACAGTTTTGATTCGTGTTCCCTGGTAGAGTTCATGTGGATACGGTGTGACCAACACATTATGTAGGCACCGATCCTCTAACTAGGAGGTTGTTTCCATCAGGGCTGGCCAATGGGGTACCATCCAGTAGAGATAGCTAGTGGGGTACCATCTAGTAGGTATGGCCATAGGGGTACCATCCAGCAAGGATATCTAGTGGGTTACCATCCCGTAGGGATGGCCAGTATAGTGGTGTTCACTAAGTTGTACCATCCAGCATGGATGGCCAGAGCGGTTCTAGGTTTACCTCCAGCGGGGCTTGGAAGTGTTCCCCCGATGCCGGGTTTACCTCCAGCTGGTCTAGGAAGTGGTCCATGATGCTGGGTTTACCTCCAGCTGGGTTGGTAAGTGGTCCCCGATGACGGTTCTGAGCCTCCCTCCAGTGATGTACCCTATTACGGGACTGGGCATTGGGACTCATCGATGACTTTAACCAGGTCTCCCTCTAGTGGATTACCTTTTACAGGACTTGACAGTGTGGCACCTATCGACTCTTGTCGGGTCTCCCTCCAATGGGAACCCATCGACTTCAAGGGATTACCCTCCAGTGGGGCTGGCCAGGGGGTCGCTTGTCGACTTGAGGAGACCCCTTTGACTATGGGGAAGTGATGAGGTGTGGCTTTACGTTCACCCAGAAGTCCCAAGTACGAGGGACGCTTTCCCCACTTAGATACGTCCTTGGGATGCGAAATAAAACCATGCGTGGAAGTCTGTGCCTCCCAAAGCGGATAATGTCAAGGTGCGATGATTTGTGACCCTTGACTTGCAGTTCATGGAAGACGTATGGGATGTTGAGCATCAATGGTGTTTACTTATAGGACTGTTGGAGACTCACTTTCTTGGGCTGAGCTACGGGATGGAGATCCCCTTACGATATTTATCGAGTTTCATGATAGAGAATATATTTATGTAAACATTGATCTAGTACCCACTTCTTGGGTTTTGGTTACTCTCCTTGCAGGAGAGGAGAAGACGCGCTGGGTATGCCACGTGCTTTCCGTGTCTAGATTCTCGTGGTTGGACGAGTCTAATCTCCTGCTATAGGTAGAGAATACTCGACGAGAAGTTCATCTTATCACCATTTCTAGCTCCATGATTTTAGACGAGTCTACTTCCTTCCTCTTGTTGGGTTGAATTGTACTCTTTATTGCACTATTGGTGGTACACCTTTACTTTTCCCCATTCGATCTGCTGCTCACCTCTTCAGTACCTCCTTTGTTGCTCCCTCGATCTTTTGGGGCATCCTACTGAGTATTTTTATACTCACCCCTACTTGGGATTTTCCCTCACTATGTGCTCCCTTACAGACAACAAACAGGTTGGTCGTGACTTCAACGGAGCTTAGGAGTACGGGAGCTTAGACCGCATACGGTGGTCGTAGTCAGGTTCCTGGTGTGGGAATCTCCGATTAGTTTTCTTTTGTTTACCTTTTTTCGGGTTGTGGCAGTTTTCTAGTTGGGTGAATGTTTTTCCCATTACTTTTTAGTTTACCTTCAGAACATTCTTTATACTATTTATAGGTCGATGGACTTTTTGGTTTATTTATATCAGTTGGTACTTTGCTTTTCTTTTTACTCTGCACTTCTGCATTGAGTGGCATGAATGTGTGTGTACAGGTACTTAGAAATAGGCCTCCCTAAGTTGTTTATCTTTCGGCGCTAGTCGCCAGCCCTTGGCCTATGGAGGTGGACTTGGGGTAGTTGTAGCTCGAGCCGGACTAGGGTCGGGACCTGACATACACAGAGTAGACGGATGAACCCGTGGTTCTGGGGAGACTATCTGTACACACCCTTTAGGTGGGATTCCCGGAGTATTACTCGATGGTTGCTGATTTACTTTACTATAGTTGTACTAGTTTTTCATTTGCACTGTACATTTAGTTGGGTTTGTACTCTTCCCCATTTACTTTTCAGCACTTAATTTTATATTAAGTATCACTTTTTGCTTATATTTGTGTCTTACTCTGTTTTTTTGTTTACTATTTTGAAGGCAATTCCTTCACTTTTATGGATTTACGCCTTTAGTTCTAGTCACCATCCCCTGGCCTATTAAAGGCGGGATTGGGGTAGTCACGACATGGGCTCCGAGGATGGGTCATGACAGTGAAGATGTAATTTTTCACCTCTTTACTTTAAAAAGAAAAAATATATATATTTTACAGCAAATAATTAAGTTGAACTGTTGATTCAGTTGATGTTAATTTTATAGAATGATTTTTGGAAGAATAGTTTATTCAGGAAGACGAGTATGGTGATAAGGACATTGGTTGTCTTGATAAAAATTATAATAAGTATAAAAGAAATTATAATCCAACTCCTTAATAATAATCATACACATTTATTTCTATGTGTGGGAATGATATTCAAAATTATCATCCTATGATGAGGACTCAATTGGATGCAGAAAATATTATTGGTGATCGAAATCATAAGGTTTAAACAATAAGAATACCATATTTTATTAAAAATATATATTTTTATTAAAATATAGTTATGAAAGATGTGAAAGATGATTTTGATTATTTTGGGTGGCCTCATGCCTTGAATGTAGAATTTGATAAAATTGAATGGAAATATACATGGGGATTCTTACCAAAAAATTTAAAATAATCATTATTGAAAAAAAATGTATTTTCTAGTAAATTTTGAATTAAAAAGGTTATGTTGTTAGAAACAAATTAATATTAGTGTGAAAAGGGTACACATAAATTTAATTTAGTGATTCTGATAAACCATTTTGTCTAGTTTAAATACCTAATAAATTATTATCTTACATTTTATTTTTACACAACGAAGCTTTGAGACCATTCGAATTGATGTGAAATACACATACTTTAATGGAGATATTTAATTGTAAATTTACATTGAGAATACATTTTCAATGTTTATTGGAATGTCCAATATTATTTATGTAGATTAAAGAAACCATTGTGTGGAATAAAACATGCTCCAAGAGAATTGTATTCGAAATTGGATAGATGGTTACCGAATATTAAATTCACTGTGTTAATATTTGACATAAATATTAATATTAGTGAATGTAAATTGTACTCCATTATTGTAATTTTTTATATGAAATTATCAGATCTAGGAATGATTAATGATGTAGCGAATTATTTTTAAAGTGATAGAAAAGGTTTTTGAGATGCCTATAATGGTGGAAATAAAATTCATTATCAGGATAAAAATCATCCAAAAATAAAAGTAAAATATTCATTCTCATTAAATTTATTTTATGGAAAATATTAAGAGGTACGACATGGAAAACACAAAACTGGGTTCCACACCCTTTTTAGTGTGGACAAAGTTATCTATATATAGTGAATGAATAAAAGTTACTAAAAATTATTTTCAATGATTATTGGAATTTTATTTTATTTAACTCCATTATGAACATATATTGCATACATTTTTATTTTTTATTCTTGATTGCATATTACTCATAAAAAGTCAACTTGGATTTCAAGAAAAAGAATTCTCAGATACATCAAAGTCACAAAAGACATTAGAATCTGGTATGAAATCTTAAAAATTATTGATTACTTTGGGTACACTTATATTTAGTGTATAAGAAATTATTATAATAAAAGATCCAAATCTATTTGATTTTTCATTTTGGGAATTAATTGTGAACTCAAATAAACAATATTCAGTAACTCTCAGTATGGATGAGGTTGAGTATTTTGCTGGTACTCAAGCTGCAACAAAAATTGTATGGATGAAAACTCATTTATAACGATTACATGTTAAAGTAATGATACCCTTACTCAGATAATGTGACAATTAAATTTCAAAAATTATCACATGAAATCAAGTTCAATACTATCATTGAAAAATTGTAGTTATCAAATATCACATTATCATGGAGCAGGTGGAGATGATCGAATTAACAATGGAGTATATACCATCATCTGAACATGTAGCAGACATTGTCACAAAACCATTACCAAAAGAATCGTTTTCAAAATTAAGTTTAAACATAGGTCCCCAACCGATTTCTCTCCAAGGATTATGTATGTTTTAATATCCCCTCTCTCACCACTATGGATAGGTTGTTAAGGGGGAGAATTATTTCACAAATAATTGATTAAAAAGTCATGTAAAAATGGGTAGTTGTTGGTATGATGTGAATTCATAATTTTATGTATGTTATCTATTTTAAATATTTGATGAATTTTTTTTAGGAATGAGTCTTATATGTAATTCTATGAAAATCGAAGAAGCTGAGAATGAAAGGCTAATTTTTTTAAATATTCATTTATTTTAGACATCATGTTTTTCAAGTCAATGATTCATGTTTCCTACGATGTGGTATCTCACATAGGATTAAAATTTATTATAGGAAATAAATAACTTTTGGATTAAAATTTCAATGTCATATGAATTTTTTTGACATAAAATCCAAAGGGGGAGATTTTTAGGACCAATATAATGTGGAAGGATTTTTTACTCAAGTTTTTAAATTTTTTTCCTTAAAAGAGTTTTCGATGAATGGAAAAATCACCTCACAATTTATTTGGATATGATCTGATTAGCCATCATATTTGGATAATAGATATAAGGCCCCATCCTTAAACCTTACCTAATCATGAGTTATTACAAGATTACACATTGAGGATATTTTCGGGTTTAGAGTATAGAGAATTAGATCATAAAACTTGCATTACATTCCACATATAAACAAAGTGGTTACATAAAGATAGTATTCTTCATTCCCATCAATGGAAACATATTTAAAATAAAACATGGATTCATTCTTGACACTTCCTTGAAACTATCATCATATCATGTACCTTTCCCTTGACCTGTGAAAAACATTTCAAAAAACTTGGGATGAGCATAAAAAGCCCAGTATGGGTTATAAAAACATGGAAAAGAAACATGGGTACATATATACATAAGAGTGAAATCATACTTTACCCATAAAACATAAGCACATTAACATACCTCATCAAATCATTAGTAAATCATTGAAATCATAATACATAAAGGTAACTTGAGGGATTCATAACATTCTTACGTAGGGAGTAACCCTCTTGGTTACATTTGGAATACCCATCACAGTATATTCCCTAAAATCTCTTCGGAGAAACCTTAACGTTTCACTCCTTCGCGATACCCAATGCATTGGAGAGCTATATCGGGCTCACCCTCCCTTAGTTTATCACGGAACCACCCGTCTTCATAATAATGCCCAAGAACCATAACATAATCGTATCACATAAAACATGCGTAAAGGAAACATAACATTTCCACATTTCAATCACAAGATATCAATAAAACACAAAAAACATTGTGAAAACCATTTTCAATACCAAAATAAAATAAAAGTAAAACATGGTATTTATTTTTCTTTTAAAAAGAAGGTATGGCTTGTAGAGGAAGCCGAAACTCAAATAACGGTCACGACGGCGGAGAAGTCGTTGTCGCCGCTTACGTACGACAAAAAACATTCCCTTTTGTCATTTAGTAAACGCTTCGTATAAAAAAGATTCCTTTTGAATAAACATAGAAGTCAAAGGGGTTTATACACCGTATAAATGAAAGTTTTGTATAAAATAAAATATGCCTCAATGAAAGGAGATTGAGACGAAGTCCCATACCTCGTATCCGACTTGACACGACCGTTCTTTAATCTCCTGAATAATAAACTTGAGTTAATCTCTAATTTCTTATGAACCTTTTTCAAGTTCATTATTCCTTTTATACCATGTTATGAACATCATGTAATCATTTAAGTTAATAATTTTCATTTTGTAGGTATTTGGTTCTTAAGTCAAAAATAGACTTCTTACATTTTCATGTTGTTAATTTGGTCAAAGGTTCGTTATATCCAGAATGATATTAATGATTTGGATAACATATATATCATATATATTCATCATATACATGTATTTATAATATTACATCACATTTAGTGGTAAGAAATGAAATGCACTGTTCATGGGGACGGTAAGCCGTACGTACGCATGAACGCTACTTCCATTTCTATTTCGTATTTTCTGGAATGGATTCATAATGATATAAGTGTATATTATAATTCCAGTATAATAACATATATAATAGCATTAACATTATCCTTTACACATCCCACATATTGTATTAACGAATCAAATCACTTTCAGGGGGCGGTAGTCCGCACTTCCTAAAATGAAGATATCGTGTTTACCCATAATTGAAACCATAAAGGTATGACCAAAATGAAAAAAACATAAGCTTAAGGAAAACATAAACATACGATATATCATATATAAAAATAGTGACATCATAAGGCCACCTTGGAAGGTGTTAAATGATTATTGAACAATCATCGTTTCGGGAGGCAGAATTTCTCTATCCACGGAAACCGTATGTTCTTTAACCATTTGATGTAGTTGTGTGAGATTGTAGCTAAAATAAATATTATAAAAACATCCTATTATATTGAAGATACTGGTGTTGTTACAAAAGAAGTAAATAAAAAGTGTTTAGGGGGTTGGAGAAGCAAAATAAAACAAATGAACATGAGAGAATGAATTATCTTTAAAAGTGTAACTCCTTTTGATTTGAGCCTAAAGGCTTCCTTTGAAAGGATTCTGACCAACAAGAATCCTCTAGGATGAGGAGAGGGATATGTAGAGAGTAAATGGGCAGGGGTTGGCCGATCCAAAGGCTTGAGGAGTGTGTGAAATGAGGTAGAGGTGGGGGCCTTTTATAAGAGGAGAGGAGGGGCACTTTTGGAAAGTAAAGATAAGTTACATTATTTTAAAAATAGTTTCGGATTCAAAAGGTCCCACATTTCTATAATTCGAGTATAAGTTGATAAGGGTTCTAAATCCACTCATCCAATTGGTTTTTTCCATGTGTAGGTTTTAGATTTTTTATTATCTTTCCATTTTATTTAAATCGTTAAATAATGAGGTCATTGCTGCATCATCATGACGTCATAAATAATTTAATTTATTTAAAGACTAAAAATTATAAAAAAATACTATGATTTAGGAAATCCTTTTATCTTTCCAATGACTATTTATAATAAAAAATATGATCTTTATAACCCAATGTAAGAATTGTTTTTGTAAAACATATTATGTTTGTGTCATTTTTACTTTTACATTAAATAAAACGTTATTTATGTCATTTCCCTAACAAAGTGTCTCCATGGGGTCCCCAAGTTGACCCATGGCTTTTCTTGGTCGGCCATGACACAACCAATAACGTTGGGACATGTGTCTAGGTCATTTCATATTATTAAAGCATTATTTTTACCTTAAACTACCCTAATTACCACCAATCGCGATTAAAAACTTAATAAGTTACTATTCACCAAAAAAATATTTTAATCTCATTGAACCACATTTTACATATTAATGACAAACATGTATGTCGGATTTTTGAAATTCAAAACACAATGATGGAAAAATTTTATTTAAACGGAAAATCAGTTTTTATAAGTACCACTTAGTGGGTTCACTATTCATCAGAAATTGAAGTTGTTCAGAAAATTAACAAAAATTCACCCTAAGCTATATTCGATATTCCGAATTCAAAAATGAAGTCTATTTTAAAAAATTCAAAACATATAAGTCACATTAATTGATTTAATAATTAATTCCTGTTGTTATGACAAATAGCGTGTTTTTATGGAACAATAAGTATCAAAAGATTGACACCAGTTTAAGTTTAATTTCAAAGTGAAATTGATTCCAATGACCACCATTGGATTAAATGGTAAAAATATATTCTAATTTCACTTCAAACCCAATTCAAAATATAATCTAATCATATAAATAAATTAGATTAAAAAGCAGTTTTGTTGTAAAATGCAGTATTTTTCACTATTCATTAAGAAATGAGCATTTTCAGAAAAATACCAAAAATTAACACAAAGTAAATTTTGATTTCCCAATCATAAAGAATAAGTTTATTTTGACAAACATATATTATAAAATTTTCAAAAGATAGATTTAAAAATGGTTTGCCATCAAAAGGTAGTAAAACATTCTTTTTAAAAATATTAGTGTATTCCATGCTTAAGATTGGATTTATTTTCATTTTAAGCCTCTATGACACTGTCTTTATCATTAATAGACATAGATAAAAATATCTATTATTCATTACTTACTTGAGATGTTACATCCTTCCCCCCTTTAGAAAATTGGGTCCCCGCAATTTATTTACTTATCAAATAAATGGGGGTACTTATCCCTCATTGCATTTTTAGATTCCCATGTTGCCTCTTCAATCATGTGGTTTTTCCACAAAACCTTCACCAGATTAATCACCTTATTCCGTAACACTTTCTCCCTGTGGTCAAGAATCTGGACCGGTTGTTCCTCATATGATAGGTTCTCTTCCAGCTGAACTACTTCTGGACTCAAATCATGAGATGGATCTGGAATATACTTTCTCAACATCGAAACGTGGAAAACATTGTGTACCTGAGATAAACTCGGAGGTAAAGCCACTCGGTATGCAACTGATCTAACTCTCTCCAAAATTTCGTATGGTCCAATGAACCTTGGACTCATCTTTCCTTTCTTACCAAATATCATCACACTTTTCCAGGGAGAAACCTTGAGAAAAACATGATCACCTACCTCAAAAGATAGATCCTTCCTCCGGTTATCCGCATAACTCTTCTGCCTGCTCCGAGCTGTTCTCATGTGTTTCTGAATCAGCTGAACTTTTTATGCCATCTCTTCTGGTCCCATCAACTTCCTTTCACCCACTTCATCCCAGAAAGCTGGAGTTCGACACCTCTTCCCATATAATGCCTGAAATGGTGACATCTGTATACTGGAATGAAAACTGTTATTATATGAAAATTCAACCAAAGAAAGATGTTGGTCCCAACTTCCCTGATAATCTATAGAACAAGGTCGTAGCATATCCTCCAATGTCTGAATTGTTCATTCTGACTGCCCATCTGATAGAGGATGAAAAGCTGTACTAAAATTTAATTCAGTACCCAACGACTTCTGAAGGCCTTTCTAAAAGATAGAAGTAAACCTGGGATCATGATCCGATACAATGGAGAGAGGAACTCCATGTAACCTGACTATCTCTTTAAGATACAAATGGGAAAGTTGATCAAGAGAGAAAGTATCTCGTATAGCATGGAAATGAGCAGATTTGGACAAGCGATCAACAATAACCCAGATTGCATCATTTCATGGAGATGTCTTCGGTAATCCAACAAAAACGTCCATGGATATATTCTCTCATTTCCACTCTGGCACTGGTAAAGGCTAAATCATCCGTTTCGGTAACTGCCGCTCTGCTTTAACCTGCTGACAAGTCAATCACTTCACAGTAAAATAAGAAATATCTCTTTTCATTCCATCCCACCAGTAATACTCCCGCAGATCTCTATACATCTTAGTACTGCCCGGATGAACTGAAAACGGAGAACTATGAGATTCACATAACAACTCTCTCTTCAACTGTGAATCACAAGGCACACACAATCTCTTCCGAAATCTCAAATCACAATCATTATCAATGTTGAATTTAGGCAACTTACCTTTCTGAACCAGCTCTACCTTTTTGTGCAACTCATTGTCTTGCTTCTGTGTTTTCTTGATTCTATCTGATAGAGAAGATATCACTGATACCTGAAACAAAACAGAAGGACATCCTGCACCAACAACCTCTATTCCAATGTTCATCAAATCCTTAACCAAAGTATCACGTTCCAAATTCATCATTGTTAATGAAGCATTACTTTTTTGACTCAAAGCATCAGCCACTTTATTTGCTTTTCCTGGATGGTAATGAATTGTACAATCATAATCCTTGATTAATTCTATCCATCTCCTTTGTCTCATGTTCAATTCATTCTGAGTGAATATATACTTTAAAATTTTGTGATCGGTATATATTTCACACTTTACTCCATACAAATGATGCCTCTAAATTTGTAAAGCAAAAACAACAACAGCTAGTTCCAAATCATGTGTAGGGTAATTTACCTCATGAGTTTTCAACTGTTGTGAAGCATAAGCAATTACCTGATCATTCTGCATTATGACACAACCAATTCCTTTCAATGAATCATCACTGTATATAAAAAACTCACCATTCTTGGAAGGTAGTGCCAAAACTGATGCATTCACCAATCTTCTTTTCAATTCCAGAAAACAATCATAACATTCTTTTGTCCAGATAAACTTAACACCCTTCCGAGTTAGCTTAGTCATTGGACTAGATAACCATGAAAAATTTCTAACAAACCTTCAGTAATAGCCCGCCAAACCAAGGAAGCTACAAATCACGGTTACATTTGTGGGTCTTGGCCATTCTTCCACAAATTTTGTTTTTTGAGGATCAACAGTTATTCCATCTTTAGAAACAATGTGAACAAGGAATGAAATTTGTTGCAACCAAAACTCACACTTGCTGAATTTCCCATACAGTTTCATTTCTTTTAAGGTTTGCAAGATTACCCTTAAATGTCTTTCATGCTCCTCTTTACTTTTAGAAAACACCAAAATATCATCAATGAAAACCACCACAAACGTATCCAAGAACTCATGGAAAATTCTATTCATTATGTCCATGAATACAGTGGATGAATTGGTTATCCCAAAAGGCATTACTACAAATTCATAATGGCCATATCTCGTACGGAATGCGGTATTCGGAATATCTTCCTCCTTTACCTTCAGCTGATGGTACCCCGATCTCAGGTCAATCTCTGAAAAAAACTGAGCTCCCTGGAGCTGATCAAACAAGTCATCGATATGAGGCAAAGGATATTTGTTCTTAACAGTGATGTTATTAAAGGCTCTATAATCAATGCAATGTCTCATTGAACCATCTTTCTTTTTAGCAAATAAAACAGGATCACCCCATGGTGATGTGCTAGGTCTAATGAAACTTTTCTCTAATAAATCTTGCAATTTCTCCTTCAACTATAAATGTTCAATTTGTGCCATTCGATAAGGGGGTTTTGAAATTGGCTTAGCATCAGGAACTAAGTCAACAGTACACTCAACTTCCCGATGTGGTATTATTCCAGGCAACTCATCAGGAAAAACATCAGGATACTAATTTACCACTTCCACATCATTAATCTGAACAGTTCCTTTATTTTCAACGATGTGTGCAAGGTAAAATTCATTTCCATCTTTTACAAGTTTCTCAGCCTCTTGATATGTTATCAAAAGTACGGGTTAATTCTTGTAAACAAACTGAAAGTCTTTCTGAAAAGAAACTTCTTTAGCTCTACAATCAATCTTAGCATGGTAAATAGAGAGCCAATCCATACCCAGGATAACATCAAACTCTACTAGAGGTAGAACAATAAGGTTTGCAAGTATGTTCTTTCCACTGATAAGGATAAGAAGATTCTTATAAATTCTTTTTGCCTCAACATTTCCCCCCAGGTGTTTTTACCAAAATTTCAGGAGTCATTTCTTGAGATGGTATTCCCATTTTACTAGAAAAGGTTTCAGAGATGAAAGAATGTGTAGACCCCGAATCAAACAACACACTGGCATAATCTGAAAAAACAAACAAAGTACCTGATACAACTTCATTTGATGGCCTGACATCTGCTGAAGTAGTTGAAAAGGATTTCACCACCCGTTTCTTCTTGTAGTCTAACTACTTCCCATCACTCAAGATCTTTTTTGGACACTCGTTTTCATAGTGACCCATCTCATTGCACTTATAAAATTTCACTAACTGTAAATCAAATTTTTTCTTACCTTCACCTTGATCCTTTTTAGTGAAATCACGAGCCTTATGTCCCATCTTACCACATCGGTAGCACATTCTAGAATTCAGAAGACATTCCCCAGCATGCCTTTTTCCACATTTATCACAAACTGGAAACATAGTTCTCTTACCATCAGAATTTTTTGAAGAATTCTTACCTTTCTACTTCCACCTCGGTCTCTTCTTCTGTAGGTTGTTATAGAACACTTGATCATCGGCAAACTCCATTTCCACCTTCTCAACACATCGAAAAAGCTTTTCATAACTTTTAAACTCACGAGAAGCTAATTCTCTTCGATATTTTGGCTTTAATCTTGAGTAAAAACGATTGATTTTACTATCAAGGTCTCAGATAAAATTTGGAGCATACCTTGCCAATCGAGTGAACCTTTCTTCATAGGCAGCCACTGAGTCTTCCTCTTGCCTCAATTCCTAGAATTGTTTTTCCATCCTAAGTCGAACAGCCTTAGGAAAATACTTCTCAAGAAACATACCATTGAATTCATCCTAGTCGAGAGAATCAATCTCATCGGCGTCCCGGATATTTTTAACCATAGACCACCACTGATCTGCTTCACCCTCCAAACGGTAAATAGCAAGACTAACCTTTTGATTGTCTGAACACCCCATTACATCAAAAATCTTCTCCAGTGCTTTAATCCACCCTTCAGCTAGCACAGGGTCAGATGATCCTCTAAATTATAGTGGATGTTGCCTCATGAAATTTTCCACCACTGACATGTTCCTCTGCAGTTGATCTGGCCGATCTCGTGCATGGATACCACCACCATTTATAGCCTGAGTCAACTGCGCCATTACTGCAACAAACTGTTCAGTTCCAATTCCGACCATCTCAGGATGCTGATTCAAAAGGTTATTTCCTTCTGTATGTCTTCCTTGCACTGCTTCCCTGTTTCCTCTGCGGAAAACCATTCTGAACAAACATGTCTTAGATGAAGCAACATGGTAATCTTCAAATGCTATATCATTTCAATTTGACCATATAAAAATATTTTTGGATAATCATTTAATAGAATTATAACTCCTAAAGTTAACTAAACCGACCTTTGATACCAACTATAAGGCCCCGGCCTTAAACCTTACTTAATCTTGAGTTATTACTAGATTACACATTGAGGATCTTTTCGGGTTTAGAGTTTTAGAGAATTAGATCATAAAACATGCATTACATTCCACATATAAACAAAGTAGTTACATAAAGATAGTATTCTTCACTCCCATCAATGGAAACATATTTAAAATAAAACATGGATTCATTCTTGACACTCCCTTGGCACTATCATCATATCATGTACCTTTTCCTTGACCTGTGAAAAACATTTCAAAAAACATGGGATGAGCATAAAAAGCTCATTATGGGTTATAAAAACATGGAAAAGAAACATGGGTACATATATACATAAGAGTGAAATAATACATTACCCATAAAACATAATCACATTAACATACCTCATCAAATCATTAGTAAATCGTTGAAATCATATGACATAAAGTTAACTTGAGGCATTCAAAACATTCTTACGTAGGGAGTAACCCTCTTGGTTACGTTTGGAATTCCCATCCCAGTATATTCCCTAAAATCTCTTTGGAGAAACCTTAACGTTTCACTCCTTCGCGTTACCCAATGCATTGGACAGCTATATCGGGCTCACCCACCCTTAGTTTATCACGGAACCACCTGTCTTCATAATAATTCCCAAGAACCATAACATAATCGTATCACATAAAAAATGCATAAAGGAAACATAACATTTCCACATTTCAATCACAAGATATCAATAGAACACAAAAAACATTATGAAAACCATTTTCAATACCAATATAAAAGAAAAGTAAAACATGGTATTTATTTTTCTTTTAAAAAGAAGGTATGGCTTGTAGAGGAAGTCGAAAATCAAATAACGGTCACGACGGCAGATAAGTCGTTGTCGCCGCATACGTACGACAAAAAACATTCCCTTTTTTCGTTTATTAAACGCTTCGTATAAAAAATATTCCTTTTGAATAAACGTAAAAGACAAATGGGTTTATACACCGTATAAAAGAAAGTTGTGTAAAAAATAAAATATGCCTCAATGAAAGAAGATTGAGACGAAGTCTCATACCTTGTATCCGACTTGACCCGACCGTTCTTTAATCTCCTGAATAATAAACATGAGTTAATCTCTAATTGCTTATGAACCTTTTTCAAGTTCACTATTCCTTTTATACCATGTTATGAACATCATGTAATCATTTAAGTTAATAATGTTCATTTTGATGGTATTTGGTTCTTAAGTCAAAAATAGAATTCTTACACTTACATGTTGTTAATTTTGTCAAAGGTTTGTTATATCTAGAATGATATTAATGATTTGGATAACATATATATCATATATATTAATCATTTACATTTATTTATAATATTACATCACATTTAGAGGTAAGAAATGAAATGCACCGTTCATGGAGACGGTAAGTCGTACGTACGCATGAACGCTACTTCCATTTCTATTTCGTATTTTCTGGAATGGAATCATAATGATATAATAGTATATTATAATTCCAGTATAATCACATATATAATATCATTAAATTTATCCTTTACACATCCCACATATGGTATTAACGAATCAAATCACTTTCAGGGGGCGGTAGTTCGCACTTCCTAAAATAAAGATATCGTGTTTACCCATAATGGAAACCATAAAGGTATGACCAAAATGAAAAAAAAACAGAAGATTAAGGAAAACATAAACATAATATATATCATATATAAAAATAGTGACATCATAATGGCCACCTTTGAAGGTGTTAAATGAGTATTGAACAATCATCGTTTCAGGAGGCAGAATTTCGCCATCCACGGAAATCGTATGTTCTTTAACCATTTGATGTAGTTGTGTGAGAGTTTAGCTCAAATAAATATTATAAAAACATCCTAGTATATTGAAAATACTGGTTTTGTTACAAAATAAGTAAATAAAAAGATTTTAGGGGGTTGGAGAAGCAAAATAAAACAAATGAACATGAGAGAATGAATTACCTTTAAAAGTGTAACTCCTTTTGATTTGAGCCTAAAGGAGTCCTTTGAAAGATTCTGCCCAATGGGAATCCTCTAGGATGAGGATAGGGATGTGGAGAGAGTAAATGGGCTGGGGTTGGCTGATACAAAGTCTTTAGGAGTGTGTGAAATGAGGTAGAGGTGGGGGCCTTTTATAAGAGGAGAGGAGGGGAACTTTTGGAATGTAAAGATATGTTACTTTATTTTAAAAAGAGTTTAGGATTCAATAGGTCCCACATTTCTATAATTCGAGGATAAGGTGATAAGGATTCTAAATCCACTCATCCAATTGGTTTTTTCCATGTTTAGGTTTTATATTTTTCATTATCTTTCCATTTTATTTAAATCGTTAAATAATGAGGTCATCGCTGCATCATCATGATGTCATAAATAATTTAATTTATTTAAAGTCTAAAAATTATAAAAAAATACTATGATGTAGGAAATATCTTTAGATTTACAATGACTATTTAAAATAAAAAATCTTATCTTTATACCTCCATGTAAATTTTTTTTTCGTAAACCATATTATGTTTGTGTCATTTTTACTTTTACATTAAATAAAAAGTTATTTATGTCATTTCCCTACCAAAGTGTCTCCATGGGGTCCCCAAGTTGACCCATGGCTTTTCTTGGTCGGCCATGACACAACCAATAAGGTTGGGACATGTGTCTAGGTAATTTTATATTATTAAAGCATTATTTATACCTTAATCTACCCTAATTACCACTAATCGCGATTAAAAACATAATAAGTTACTATTCACCAAAAAATTATTTTAATCTCATTGAACCACATTTTACTTCTTAATGAAAACCATGTATGTCGGACTTTTGAAATTCAAAACACAATGATGGCAAAATTTCATTTAAACAGAAAATCATTTTTTATAAGTACCACTTAGTGGTTTCACTATTCATCAGAAATTGAAGTTTTTCAGAAAATTACCAAAAATTCACCCTAAGCTATATTCGATATTCCGAATTCAAAAATGAAGTCTATTTTACAAAATTAAAAACATATAAGTCACATTAATTAATTTAATAATTAATTCCCGCTGTTTTGACAAATAGAGTGTTTTTTTTATGAAACAATAAGTATCAAAAGATTGACACCAGTTTAAGTCTAATGTCAAATTGAAATTGATTCCAATGACCACCAATGGATTAAATGGTAAAAATATATTCTAATTTCACTTCAAAACCATTTCAAAAGATAATCTAATCATATAAATAAATTAGATTAAAAAGCAGTTTTGATGTAAAATGCAGTATTTTTCACTATTCATTAAAAAATGAACATTGTCAGAAAAATAGCAAAAATTCACACAAAGTAAATTTTGATGTCCCAATAATAAAGAATAAGTTTATTTTGACAAACATAGCTTATAAAATTGTCAAAAGATAGATTTAAAAATGGTTTTCCATCAAAAGGCAGTAAAACATTCTTTTTAAAAATATTAGTGTATTCCATGCTTAAGATTGGATTTATTTTCATTTTAAGCCTCTAAGAAACTATCTTAATCATTAATAGACATATATAAAAATATATATTATTCATTACTTACTTGGGATGTTACAATAGAACACACAATGCTTGAAATTTTCATTATATTCAAGAAACGATGGATCATCAAATTCAAAAAAAATCTAGTATGGAAGAAGTAATCATAAGGGGAGAATTAGTGACTACATGACTATAATAACATAAATATGGTGATACTATTATAGTCTTTGAGTTCTCATATAACACACATTTGGTGGGAACCATGTGATGAGATCAGGATGAAAGAACGATTTAGTGAAATAAGTGGTGAAAATCATATATAGAATGATTATATCTTGATATAATTGAAAATGGGGGACGGTGATCATATTCATCCAGATAGTAATCATGCAGTGTATCAACATTTTGTAATCATATTAAAAGATACATACAAACAATATATAACACAATTTATGAAGTTAGAATGATATTTCAAAGGAATAATTTTTAATTTGAATACATTGGATATTTATCCAAATGGAAAAATAGAACTAATTTTTAATTTCATAAAAAATCCAAAAGATACAAATCCATATAAAATAAAGATTCAAGGAAACTAGAAAAAATTTATCACAAGTAATCTTATTATAAAAAGAATGAAAATTATGAAAAGACATTGAATGTCGCGTAACAATAATAAAAAGTGTTTTGAGAAGAAAAAAAAATGTAAGAATCCATTTAAAACTTGAATGAATTTTTTCTATTTTTATTCAACTGGATGCGAGAAAAAGTGAATAGGATGAAGTTTCATGAGAGCAGATATGAAAAATATGGATGAATGTGTTTTCAAGGGGGAGCCATGAAAAAATTAATTTTTCATCCTATTCAACCTTTTTAGGATACAACATATCTAAACTGATATAGATTCATTCAGCTGATCGTATTCAAAAATCAGAATGGATAAACGGAATCCAAATGTAATGATCAAATTCCAACATAATATATGATGGGCTGGTGATTGAAAATATTATATGGAGAAGATATAATTTTTGATGCTTATTTTAGTGGATTTAAGAAGAGTGGATGAAGTCTATATTCCTCTAAAATTAAATTTAAATAAATAATTTGTTGTATTTTTTGAGCACGAATGATTTTCATATTCAAAAAAATTATTACAGCATCTCCTATAAAAGGGATATGTACTATATAATTTCTCAGTGTACTAAAACATATGTACTGTTCAAATAAAATAAAGAATCTATGAATTATTAGAGAGATAAAGAGTTTTTGTACAAAACCATTGTTGAGGTAGTTTTCCTAGGAAGATGTATAAATATAAGATACATAATGAATCATTTTATTCATAAGATCATCATATTCCATGTTTATCGAATTCTATTTTCTACGATATTCTTCTTTTCAGTCATATTTGTCCGGTTATCATATCCGGATGGATAAATAGATTGGGATTTCTATATTTGTATTTTGAGGATTATGAAGGAATTGTGAATTGTACTAATCATATTCAGCTAGTGGGACATCCATCATATTGAGCAATCAAAATTGATGATTGTAGTGGGGAAATCTTGTTGGGAAATCAAATATAAATTATCAATGTAATCTGATCATACTATGGAATCTTATTTCATTTCTATATAAATATATGTAAGGTTCTTACCATAACATGGGTATGAATTTTCATATTTTTTAAATTAATCTTTTTTTGGAAGTTGAATAGTGTTACTGGTTGCATGAGTTATTACACAAACATTGTGTTACCCTATTTCTACTAACTGGGAGGACACACACTCATAGAATATTTTTATAGTGCTACATGAGTGAGAGGGAATATCCAACTTATTAAAATCCGTGTACTATTTTGTAGTTCATTTGTGGTTTTTGATAATTTCCAAATGATAGAATTTATATATATATATATATATATATTATTGAACAGTGATTCATGTAAATTCTTATGTTCTAGTGGATGTATGTATTATGTGTTTCAGTAGGGAATGAAATAATTAATAGGAGTTAAATTTTGTTTCATGGAATAATAAATAAAAGTTTTACTAATTCAATCCTTCCACCTCTTGGTGATAAAATTATTCTGAATAGGAAAGTACAATCAGGAACAATGTTTTCGTTAGGGATTACATTATGTTTCTCATCCTAAATGTTGATGGGATTATGTTATTTTTATTGTAATATCATTTCATTTAATAGTTTAGTATTAATAATATGACATCGCTATCGATACATCTTCACCTATTATAGAATAATGAGATAAATATCAAAAATGGTCATGAGATCAAGATATCACCAGACTAAATTATTGTTGACCATACAACAAATTTTCTATTTTATCTTTTTGTGGTCACTATATATACATGGTGATTCATTATTTCATGTTTAATTCCCATTTAGTGTTCAAGATACTCATTCACCAAAGAAATGGTCATTTCATTGACCTGTCTTTTGTGGATTTTACTGTTGACCACATAGTGTACTCAATGTTTATAGAAATGATTAAAATTATCTTCAAGAATAGTCTAGAATGTACATAGAGCGCAGAAACATTATGAGATTATAAAAAGATTAATTTTAACATGATATATTTAAACATTATATGACCTTTCATCCATTTAGATGGTGTATTTGTGATCCTAGTGATGTATTATGCACTACTATCATGGGTTACACCAAAGAGAATAATGAAGGATTGTATCCTACATGGGATTACTAGATACTATAGAATAATTATACTTAATTTTAAAATGATACCAATGACATTGACTTATTTTTCCAAAAATATGTAGCCATTCATTTGAAGAGAGATTTTCCTATATTATTCCTAGGAGTTGTAGAAGAGGATGACAAGCATTCCAATATAATTACTGGCATATGTGGGTTTTAGTTTGTAGTGTTCTATGATTCCTTAAGGTGTGTTCATGGATTTTTTTTTCAATGTTAGGTGCTGCTTTCAAAAGGGTATTTATATTTGATAACTAATTAGAATAACTATGAAACCATTGATCTAAAGATAATATCTATTTTATTCTCCCAGATGATAAGGTTAAACTACCTTAGGTGTGAGTAGTTTACCAATTAATCTGACCATTAGAGTCTCATGATTATTTTCTCAAAGAATTATAACAAATAGATGTATCAGTGTTGATTATAGATCATATATGATAATTATATCTAGATAGTCAATTCTCATGGTAATGGGATCATATGTGTAGATTCTCTCAACAAGATATATTATTCACATTTTTTGACTAATGCATCAGAGAATTTAGGCTTTCTATAGATGACCATTTTGATTACAATGGAAAAGAAAACATATAATGGATATTTTTTAACCATTTACTACTAAAATGTGTTATGGTGGCTCATATTGATGATACCAACTATGAGACATTAAATTTTAAAATATTAATCGAATGTGATCCTGAAGGATTTTTCTAAGGTGGAGATCACATCATCCTTTTCAAATGATGGATGATGTAACCCCAAAAAATTACATGAGGATGTTGTTAAAAATATTTATAAACACCCTTGGTGGAGCCTACATGTATGGAAATGATGTAACAAGGCCTTTGACAAAAATTATATTTTCCATTTCTGAATAAGTATGTGGTAGAGTTTTACTTTCAGTGCCTCAAATGTCAGTAGCTGAAGGCTGAATACAAGTTTGAAAAATTATTATATCAACACAATGTGGATATAAAATGTATGTGGGATGGAATATCAATATAATTCAAAATAGGGATCCCATTATCATCTATATGGAATGATTTAATTAGGTTTCTTTTAGAATAACTCACTATTTTGGAAAACTTCTTAGCAATCTATGTGAATTTTTTAGTAGAGGGGTTTTGATGAGATTATGTATCAATGATATTCTAACATTGCAGAACTCTCATAACAAATCTTCCTTACTGTGATTCACGAATCATTTAGTGATTATATATAGGATACAAGAAGCCTTTTTGACAACATTACAATTCATTATTTTGTATGACACTAAACTGGTGTATTGACTAGGGCGACAACATTGGAAATGAAAAGCATTTTATGAGATTCTGGGATGGTCTCTGAATAATGTTGTAAGGATTAGATAATCATGGTGGAATTTTCAATATAAAATAGTTACCATTACGCAAATGGTATGACACCATTTGATGACTTGAATGGGAGGCCCTTTATTTCACCACAATGTTGGGATGATCTAGATAATTTATTTCTCATGGACTACAAATTGTATTTGAAATGAAAGGGAAACCCCAGATCTTCTAGGATTAGATGAGGATTTCCCATATCCATCATATATCATATCTGGACTGACAAAGAAGGAATATGGAGTTCGAAGAGATATTAATATATTTCATAAATGTCTCACATTGATGTGGATTGTGAATAGTTTTACTATATAAAAATATATCTCCAATATTCTTTGTTACATTTAATATACAACATATCATTTTCTATGATTCATGCTAATTGGAACTATAATTGTAGTTAGATTGAGTATATGATGTCATTCATGTGTATCATCTGAAGTGAATGTGAAAGACCTATGCAATGGTTTTTTCTCGGGTGGTATGGAAAAGATTGATAGAGCTGCAATTGAAAAGTACATAGTATAAGTCATTTATTAACAAGAGATGATCCCACGTTGGTGAGTGATTAACCTTGTGCATGTTAAATGGCATCACAAGAATCATAGAACTGTATAATGGGGTAACTAGATGTTGTCCCAAGGACCCCATATTTTTTATTATTTTTAATTATTGGATAGCTGAAAATCATAGAGGTTCCTAGAATGAAAATATCTAAATATTTTAATTGTTTATAATATTTTAGATTATATTTTTAGCTATAGGAATAGATTTAGCATAGAATTCCATGGAATAGGGATGCACAATATTTATGTAAAAACTTAAATAATAAATTATTTCATGACTATGTAATTTTTCTAAAAACATGCATTATCTATTTATTGTATTCTCATATTGGAAATATGTAACCTCTATATATTAATTACACATGTTTACCTTATGAACAACAAAAATTTTTTTAATAATTGGGTGTTCTGCATGAGAATCAATTTGGGAGCAGTAAAAGTTAATTGAAATATTTACATTGATTATTTGTTCCCAAAATCCTGACCCTAAACCCTCAAATATATAAATTATATAATGAAAAAAATGCATAAATTATACAAAAAACACTAAATATTTAGTGAAGTTTAACATGATTATTTTTTTTTGAATGTCAATGAATTATCTGGGATTTGAGATCAGTGATCAAATTAGATATGTTGATCTCACTTGTGAATGTGATGAATAGTCATGATCCATTACTGATCCATCCAAAATAAATGTAGAGTGAATTTTTAATTGT
This sequence comes from Viscum album, assembly GCA_963277665.1. Taxonomy (NCBI): domain Eukaryota; kingdom Viridiplantae; phylum Streptophyta; class Magnoliopsida; order Santalales; family Viscaceae; genus Viscum; species Viscum album. The sequence continues at coordinate 556,585,371 of OY728147.1, read as the reverse complement.
TTAATGATTAATTTTTTACACCATGATAAATATGAATCCATTCCATTAAAAAATTGACTAATGGGTCGATCATGTTTTTGGCAGGGGATTATTTTTATGGCCTTTGAGGATTGATGATATTTGATTATTTATTATTCGTTAATCATTCATCATAACAATGATAAATCATCGAGGATAACCTGATCAATGTTAGTGGTTTATTCATCCTGTCTTATTTTTGTATTTATTTCCTTATTTATTGCATATTCATCGATTATATTTTCTTTCATGGATTGTTCATCCAATTTTTGGTCTAATATCCTTGCATGTTCATTCTTTTTTGAAAAGGATCATCACTATAGGACGGGATTACGATAAATTAAGTGACGAAGGTGTGTTGTAAGTGGTGGATGTTCCATGATGGACTAGAAAAAGACTTCTGATTACCCATTTCATGGTGTGGAATTATTATATGAATTAGTGTGACATGATTCAATTCATGACTAGATTGGATGGTAGGAATACATATTACAACAATAAAGTGTTTGGTTCAACCATGATTATTAATTTAAAAGAAATATTACCACATAGATCAATATTTGTTTAAAAGTGTAATATTCATTTATGTTTTGAATTTACTGGTAAATACAAACTACATTGCATGTATTATATAGATCTTTCATAGTATATTACCTTATATTAGTGATGGGGTTTACACACAAAAGAAATATATTTGTCATAATGTGACTGGTGTCGTATTCAATGTGACTTGAAGAAAGTAGATCGTTGTTTAACAATGGGTTATATGGGCATGAGCATGATTATTAATGAATGAAGGCCATGATTACATGAGCGTGACCTGGTACATGGATATGAATAGGTACATAAGCACAAACATGGAACATGAGTACAACCTCACGTACATGGGAACATTCCATAGTACATGGACATAGGAAGGTATGACTTTATTTGTTCTATCTCAACATATAAATTATGTGTATCCAAAAATTATATTTCATGTTTGTGGAGAAACACATTCCTTCTGATGTGACAGGCCTTATGATGACTATGGGTAGTCAATACATGTGATGAACTCCCAATAAATGTTGAGTAATTTCGCAAGGGATTGATGAGACCTTATAACCCTTCATTTTGATCCCATTTAAGTTGGGTGTGTTCAATTAGTACATCCCCTTGAACATATATTGAGGTGTTTTGTTGTGACAATATTATGAAAATGCATTAATGGTATTTTTCATGGACATAGTTCATAAATTCCACTTCATGGACCATGGTGTTATCCTCAATCAATTCATCTCCCTTATGATGGGTTTGTGGATTCATCTGAAACAATTATATATGACTATGATCCCCAACAATGTGTGTTATTCTAGGTAGGATCCTGTATAACACATTGGACCTAAATAAGATACCCTATCTATGTATCAGTATCATGAAAATTCTATATGGTACTTCATCATCGCAATGTATCATGAGCTTGATAACTCAAATGAGCACCATCAGTAATAGCATGGATCATGGAGTGAGATAGCCCATACAATCATTGCCTAAAATAATTGTGTAGAGTCCTAGGATTGAAGTATTGTTGAGACATATTTTTTGAATGGACTTTATCAAGATAATAACTTAGTTTTTATTATTGATGTGTCTCATATTTTGATTGACATATCTTTATGATGATGAGATTTATACTCTCAAGATGCATTTAGTCATATGATTTTGAGGATTCGTACAAGGTATTATTATACTCACCACATGATGAGTAATTCTCAAACATGGAATATCATATTAAGATGAAATACATTTTGATAATTTCATATGAGTTTTATGATAATGTGGGACATAATTGATTTAAACATATTGTTGTTCATACCATGTGGTTCATTTCATAAAATCATCCTTTTTATAGATGGTTCAGAACATTTATTGTTTTATTTTTGGGATTTTATTTTGTCCAATATGAAATCTAGTACACTATTCATGTATTTATTTCAAAAATACGTTATATATGCATTATGGATTAAATGTTTTTATTATTCTATATTATATGTTTATTTGTATATGTGACTATGTGTACATTTAATTTGGTAAATGAAACTAATGTATGATATATGACTGCATTATGGTTTTCACCAACGAATTTCATATAGGAGGTTATCATGGGGTGTCACACTCGGGATACTACCATCCATGAAGAAACCAAAGAGATTGACGATGAAATTGATTCAAATACATTTCTTTAAAATTATTTAATAAAATTTCTTTATTAGTCATTCTGATCAACATACATGTTGATTTGATATATGTTCTATAGATACACAAGGAATATTTTTCAATTATCATTGGACTTTTATTTCACATCAATATGTTGTTATTTAGTATGCGTTAAGCATTTTAAAAAAAATACATTGATGAAAACCATTAGAAGCCCATTTTGACCCTTTTACAAAAACCACAAACAATATTGATGCATTTTCAATACTTATGATGAAATATTAATTGGAAAATATGTTTTTGTTATTCTACAGTTGTTCATGGTCGTTTTATAAGTATTGACCCTTGGACACTTGTTTTTTGGACATAAAATATAATTGAAATGATTTTTCTATCCTTTCAAACACATCACTCATTAGATTGCTGGGTGATATTGTTATTTATGGTCTTTTATCTATAGGGGAAATGATCCATGTATTTCCATAACTATCCACACCATTATTAATGAATAAATAATGAGGAAAACATTTTTAGATATTAAATCTATAACATCACGTGTTTTTCTGTATGAAAAAATGAATGTTCATATTGAAATAAAATATATTAAAAAAATTCATAAATTATGAAATGATGTTTAATCAATCATATTAATACTATATATGATATTTTAAACGATTTTTAACCCTTGACACCTAGTATTTATAAATTAAATAATACAGAAACAATATTTTCTATCACTTTGAGAAAACCACACATCATATTGATTTGAATATTATTCATATATGTATAGAATTAAACATGTTTTCACTCCATTTACTACAAGACAATGTGTGGTTGTTAAATATATTTTTAACCCACTTAATGTTTTTAATGACTATAATGTAAAAAATTATTTTTTAAATCATTAACACCAAACCAAAAAAATTATATACATGAAATCCATTAATACAAGTAATTAATTATTTTGATGTTTTTTCTTACGATTTCATTAAAATAAGGGGATTATGTTATGTTTTGACCCATCAAAGAATGTTTTTAATGACATTTAAAAAGAATAAAACAACCTTTTAGTGATTATGACCACACACCAAACTTGATTGTAAAAAAATTATTTAACACAAATGAAACAACTAAAGTAGAGAAAAAAATAAAACGTAAAACATAAAATAATAATAATAAACAAATAGGAAAATAACAACAAGATACCAAATACAATTAAGAAACACAAGATCATATAGATATTTAATGTCAAATTGATACATTTTTAAAAAATATAGTCAAATATATAAAAGAAACATAAAGGAAAACATATTTAAAATAAAATTTAAATATATGTGTAGAATAAAACATGTATATAGATACATATATTGAAATTTAAAAAGAAACTTTAATTTATCTATATAAATATATGGTAACTAAAACAATAAATGAATGGGAATAACAATGATAATAATAAATTTAAACCCCAATTTTATATAATAAGTTAAAAAGATACTATATATGTTGACGCAAGATTAGGAAATACAAGCCATAAACAAGAGAATAATAGAATAATTAAAAATTTTAATGAAGAAATTTAATAATTGTTGTGTTATATATTACATGAAAACAAATAAAAAGGGTCAAAAACAAGAAAATGATAATCAATTACCATGAAAAATTTGTATGCATATTTCCAAATAATTTTTAATAAATATGAGTTGGATATATTTTATATATTATTGAATGTGATCTCTCATATGATTTTTTTTGTTATGTATTGATTTTTTTACACATGTGTTTAATTAAATTTATGTATAAAAATCTATGTTTTGATCATTTCAACCACAATGCATGTTTGATTGATGTGACATCTAATCGTATATGTAAAATATAAATATACAACATATTTATTATTATGTATTGTAAATTAGATATTATTTTCAATTTGTTATCCCATTGATGTCAGTTTTCATTAATTAGATAAATATTAAATTTATTTTAGTTTATTTTAGAAAAATGGCCCATCTGACTGATATGGGGTTTATTTGAATATGTAAAATATTAAAAAAAGGTATTTTACATATGATTTATCAAATATACATGGTATTTAGTTATGTTCTATGATGTTGTAATAATTTTTTTAACATTTAAATGAATAAAATTCTTATTTTTTTCCATTTCTAAGATTGATGTGTGACATATTCCTACATGAAAAAATAGAGGGATATTTACCATTGATAAAATTGTTATATGAGATTTCTATTTATGATATGACCATAATTAATATTTTTTAAGGAGATCAATGTAATAAAAATTTATGTTCATTCATTATGAGAACACTTCAATAATGATTCACACGGGGTCTCTTCATATATATTATAAATTCCCTAGGAAATCTAAATAGGTTTCCATTGATTTTACCCACTTTAATATGACTATGATGTAATAAATTGAATTTTATTATACTGTTCCATTAATGTATCAGATTGAGGTATGGTTAGTTAGTACATATCATAAATAAATGGAATGTTATTTTTCTATATTTTTACATCTATATAAGAATTTTCATTGATATATAAAAATAGTTATCAAAAAACAATACAATGTAAGAAATAATATTTTAGAAAAGATGATGATAGAAATTTATTATTGGAAAATTGAACAAACATAACATGGATCTAAATTATAGACAATGAGTAAAAAAAATTATTTTCCCATTGAAAACAACATAGGATTTATAGAGGTATACACATATCAAAAATCTCATCGTGAATTCTTCTAATATATTATATTAAATAATTATGGATATTTTTCATGCATGCTTAGTGTTCTTATAATTGAATATACATTATCAGATAAAATATATGTCATTAAATATAAAAATTCAAATAATTTTACCACATGACTGTTAATGTTTATACTAAAATATATAAAACATATCTAGTTAAATATTTTTAAATTACCTAGTAAAAACACCATGATTTATATAAAAAATTACTTTTTCCTTATTTTATGTTTTTGATCAGAGATCTCCTCAATTTGGATAATGGAATTTCCATATTGTATTTTTTTTATAATATAAAAAAGTGTTATTTTCCCTTTGCATATATTAAATAAAAAATTTATCATTACATATTGGAATTTTAAAATTAAAATAATGATTAGTTCCATGTTGATCATATAATGTTTTAGGTCATCAAAATTTATTATTCTCAAAACAACGAGGGATGACTTCACTAACTCGATTAATTACTTTTACGGATAATGTATTATAAAAAACAGAAACTATAACAACAGAGTATAAAAAAGAAAAAATGTAATTTACCATTGATATTTCTGGTTTTTACTTGATTAACATCTATTAAAACCCAATACAGATATATAAACGGAATGTGAAAGAATAAATAAATTTAATTTAACGATTTTTTTTGTATTTTTAATGGAATTGGTAGCTAATATTTTATGACCTCATATTTTTATAAAAACCTATAAATAACTGTCATTCATCTAATTTAACATCTTAAAAAATTGATTGACAACATAATCTTTCTCTCATGTGTGTAGAAACATGTCAACCATTTGATTTTGAAGTGGATGTTGTGGGATCATTTGAATCCTGGAAAACAATATTTTGGTTATGGGAGTTGGGAATGTTGAGTTGAGTGTTTTGGGCATCCATTTGTGGTATGGGATTTTCCAAAATTTGGTTGTAATGGAGAATTAGGGATGTTGGATGGGTTGGTTAAACCCTTCATGTGTGAATTACATGATAGTAGATGAAGTTATTTATTCATATTGTTGTTGTAGAGTATGTATGATATCTTTTTCCCACTTAAAATTCACGATATAAATATTCCATGAAACGAATAACATTGTTGAAACTATCCACTTTAATCAACAAAACACATAACTCAAAATACCACAAAAATATAACATTCTCATTAAATGAGATATTGTGATTCAAATCGTTCTTTTAGGAACACAACCTAATCAAACCCAATGGGTTTCCACATACATATACTCACATGTATTCCCACAAATATAGTGATTCATAAAACATTTATATTATAATAAATCACATATTTTGAGTTGCCAAACTATACGATCTTTATTCTGACATTCTTGATCTTCTTGGATGATATCTTCCACTAAGATAATCTTGAAGTACCAAGATCCCTTCTTTTCTCAAGATCTTGTGAAATGAAATTGCACATTCATATGAAAAACAAGGCCCATCCTACCCACATTTTATACATGGACACCTACTCCACCTGGGTAAAAAAATTACCCTCTTGATTTCAATACATCAAATATTGATCTCTACCATTCGTAGATCAATGAAAAAGGAAAAACCATATCTAAGAACCCTATCTCCATCATGGATCTATTTTATAAAAGACAATAACTTCCAATATATAAATTTAATGGTGGAAAAATCAGTAAAATAGAATATATAAAGAGAATAATATTTTTAATGACAAAAATAAGATATGAATGTAATATAGAGAAACATAATACCTAGAAAATAAGAACAAACATCCACTATATCATGAAGGATCAATTGGACTAATATAAAATAAATGATCCAACTTAACACTAGTCACAACCACCCTAATATAATTCCATGTTTGAATACATGAATCTGTCTACCAACCTATAACATATCCTTAATGTTACACCCCAATTAAATTTTAAAAAATCAATCACCCAACCACAGACCGACATTGTAAAAAATTTATTTTCCACCTCACATAATCCAACCAAGGTTTTACAAGAAGAACACCATCCATCTTTAGTTTTAATACACATTCAATTAAAATACACCAAAATATAACAATCAATTTCCATATCCTCAGGTGACAATCTTTATTATTACAATAATAACTACTAATTTTACATATTCATAAGTCATAAACATTAAGAAATAATAATCCCACATAAGAAAACATCCCATCTACATTAAAATAAAAATAAAACACTATGTTTGAGTAACTAAATTTTTAGAACATGCACCCCAACATGAATGGCCCTCCATGATGAAAAAACACACCAAGATGAACGTGAAGCAACTCTATCCCCCCATGCACAGTCTCATAGGAAATAAAAACTTATTAATATCATTAACAATACCAATCTGTAAACCCTTTAATTCACAAGATACAATATCCACAGGTATAAAAAAAATTAAAATATTATTTCAAAACAACAAAATTAAATCTCTATCATTCCAAATTCATCGATATCTTAATAGAACAACATCGATCTATCCATATCCATGTCTTTTACAATTCCTAAATGGTAAAAGTCTTATTTCTGTATTCAGAGTGGTCAAACCATGAATGAAAATAATACATATAGCAATATTATATTTTTTATTGATTTCAATGATATTATTAGAAAATTTGAAAAAGAAATCAGTTGTATCAACTATGAAGATGGTGTTTTATGACCACATAAAAATTTAGGACTACCACCAATGCGTTATATTACATGATTTATATCCATTAAAACCAAATTCAAAGATAAATATGAGGGTATTTTATTTAAATTTTTAAAAACATTTTCAATACCACCACACATCTAAGGCGTCATTTTATATCTATGATTCATTGTTCCATATCAAAAATCAATTGAAATAAAATGTTGGAAAACCAATACACATAACATTTTTCCAATAATAAATTTACTACCTAACATAGTGGATGGGCATGGATGACCGATTTAATTGATATCAATATAATATTACTTTTTACAACCCATCCAAAAAAATAGGAATTAATTTTCCTAAAAAATCGAATTCATTATTTCATAGAATTCCTTATTGAAAAAAAAATTATATACAAACATTAATTCATGAAAATAATATATTAGTTATATATCCTATGTTTTATTTTCATTTTTGGATTATAATAATTGGAGGATTATCTTATAATCTATGAATATTATTGGGGTTAAAGATCACAAGTCCATTCTTTAATGACCATAATTGGTCCACTATCCCTAATATCAATTTTTCATCATCGATTATATAATCATGAAAAAAATTAAACATAAACATATGATTGGATATATAGATTCCAACAAAACAACATAAATCTGTCAATAGAAAATCATGAAATATTTTGGAGTAAAATATAAAATTCACAAAAAATGATAGTATAACAAATATGATATCAATATGTAAATAGACATAAAATTAAATTCTATGTAATGTTTTACCAATTATTAATAAGAGGAATTAAATAAGTTATATCATTATAAATGGGAATATTCTTGAAAATTCAATAGGATCTAAAAAAATGAAAAATTAATTTATGTTATATGGGTTTAACTATAGATGGATGGAGGGGAAAATATTTCGCAATGAAAATATTTTAAATAAAAATAGTTGTTCAAAATGAAAAAATTATGTTTTTTATAGATTAATGTAATTGTTTTTATTATTGAGATGAAGAAAAAGAGAAGAAATCCATTAAATATTTTATTTCAATAAATATATACTATAATCATAATCAAAACAATAATTACCCCATAAAAAATAATGTCTCTACAAGTCATATTAATTGATGAAAAATGATGAATACTTTTATTTCATACATTTTTTTTATTAAAATAAACATTGGGAATCTATTTCATCTCCCATTCGCCACTTTGTATTGTCTTTCAGTAGCTAATATTCTCATATTTAATGAAAGGTCCTATGATAATATTAACATTTTAATTATGATGGTTTCAATATTGTAATATTATTACAAAAGCCTCGTCTTAGTGTTGTTTTTATATATATATATAATTATTTATAAAAGAGAATACTTAAATCAGTGAGGCAATCCCTTTCAAATGACACCTGGTTCATCAGCTATTCTACTAGTAGTGCATAAGGGTTGGTACAAACATATATAGAGTGAAAAAAGTTTGAATATAATGAATGGCATATAAAACATTACCCTCGATCAAATAGGACCAAAATCAGTAAAACATTGTGCCAGACAAGATACAATATCTATATTATTGCATCATGGGTGGTATATAACCAATTTTCTAGCCATAGTATATAACTTTCGAAAATTCAATCTGAATAATGATCCATGATAATAGTTCCCTGAAATTAACAATGACATAAAAACAAACTACTTGGAACAAAGTGTGTTCATTAAATCCATGAAGACATAGATTCACTAATCATAGATAGAATAAAGAGAATTATGGAAAATTGACAAACAGATTTTTCAATTTCTGAAACTTTCAATATAATTTCTAGAAGATAAATTATTATATCTCGACTATAGTGTCAAAGTATAAGAATTACAAGACAAAAATGATTAAATTAATGACATAACATTAATTAAAACACACACATCATTATTGATAATTGATTAGGAATACAATTATTAGAAATGGATATGAACTAATGATTAACTAATTAGTGTCTTCATTTAAATTTTCTTAGGTGTTATATTTATAATACTAGAATCTTCCAAGGGTCTGGGATCACATGGTCATTCCACTCCAATAATAATTTTTCAATTATTCAATAAGTTTAATGATTATATATACTACATTATCCCCACCACTAAAAAAATGTAAACATGTAACTCCGATAGAAAATGTCAATTCTAATCTAATAAATAATTTTCATCTATTTGCAAAATAAATTATAATTTTTATAAAAATCTATAATTTAATAATAATTTGTAAATATTACAACAATATTAATACAAACAAAAAAAGATATTCTAATTAATGTTAAAAAATATAATGATATTTGAAATTATGCATGGATAATCGTAGGAAGTAAGAACACATATATAAATGCTCTAGGATCATTTTATTAGTGACATGTTAGATAAAATGATTTATGTATATAATCGTGAAAGCACTATGTATAGATTATACACTATATTATATATTGATTGTCAGAATTCTACCTTCTGAAACATATTAACATGAATGCCATGGATATTACCACACTAACACCATATTCATAAATGGTATAATAATTTTAATAGATATCATAAGAAAATATTTCATCTCTAATTTAGATTATAGATTTAATTTAAGCACACTTTTTTTATAAGAACTGAAATAGAGAATATTATCAAAACTTTCTTCATTCTACCAATGTATAAGTGGGTTACACCATAAATAAATGAGTTAGGGTATTCAAATAGTGATATATAACTTTCATGAATGTCTATTTAATGTACCTCATTTTGGTGAAATTTTAAAAATGAGTCCACACCATTCTTATACATAATACGCATGAGTGTACTATACTAAATCTCCCATTAATACATATTTAAATGAAAAATTTGGGAGTCGGCTCACGATGATGGATCTTCATCCAGTGAAATGGATAATATAAGGGCCGTTATTTTTTGGTGACCTTTGAGGTTATATTTTTCCCTTCAAAAGATTTATTCACTAATATCCCCATATGTAACACAAAATTTTTAATATAGAGTAATAATGGCTTGTATATTCGAATAATTGAGTCATAAATTAATATAAATAAGAATTTTATTTGTAATGGGAACCAAATATTTTTTTTCTAGTTGGTAAGTCACGAATATTTTCCTGGTTTATAACTGTGAAAGAAAAAAATGAATCAACGAATCTCGGAATGATGAAAGAATATAAGGAATTATTCTATCTGATGTCATGATACTGAATAGTAATAATCCTCCTCCATATTCATTAATAACATATAATGAATTCAATTAGAGATCATGGAACATAAAATTGGCTCGATGAATCAATTATATTACATCATTATTAATTTTTATTTCACATGAAGTTTACTATTGACACATTGTTGAACTAATAGTTTCTTGTCAGACATTGTGGATTTCATATACATGGATACATAATATTATACTGATATTCATCATTTTTTAATGAATCTATATTATTTCACTGATGTTAAATTTACATCATATCAATTCCTTTTCCCATGTGTGTAGAGAATATTCAGTGAAAATTAAAATATGAAATGACATCATCTGTCGACATTTGATGGGGATAAGCTTTTACAATTATTAATTTTCTGACACATTCGTTGTTTATATATTTCATTCAGTTTCCAAACCATTAATATTATCAAAAATCATAAAAAACATGGATTTAACTTAAAAATATTTTATTTTCATCATTTAATATAACATCCTGCAGAGGATAATTGTGACACAATAATATTTTGATGATCTCAATATAATAAATTAAATGATTAAAAAAATTAATCCAAACCCACCATTATTATGAGGGTAAAATATTGATCTCCAATTCAACCAAAATAATAAAAACCACTCATAGAAGTGTCCATGAAATACACTGAAAATAAAGAGAGATATGAGAATATCAAAAATGATTTTTTTAAATAAACGACTCTGAAAATATGTTTTGATTCTATAGTTTGAGGATAAAATAAAGAGTTATTTTAAAAAATTAATCATATTTCCATAATTGTATGTAATAATTTCAAATTCATTCTCAATGGTTGGTTAAACTATAAAACTATTAACCTTTTTATCTGGATTTGAGGGGAATCCAATTGATAATTCTAAATGCATTAAATTTAGAATTAATATTTGTATGTGTTTTTTTTTTGATTTAAAATGATTAATTTTAAATTTTATTTTTCCATCTAAAAATAGTATTTCATATATGTTCACATTGTCCATGTAAAAAACATAATATAAAAAACATCACTAGTATCCATGAAATAAGTCATTTTTCATTCAAACTTCCCCACCCATGTATAACATTTAACATGGACATGGAAAGTGTGAATTACATCTCTTTAACATTCATCCCATTCAACAAAGAATGATTCTCATCATTTATAAATCCCATTGGTAAATAAAATTGATGAATATGTTATATACAATAATATAATTGGTATAATTTTTTCTCATGATCCCCAAAAAAAAATTTGACATATATCTTGCCTGATCATGACTATATGGAAATATGGTGGGTAAATTGTATGGTTCATCGTAGTCAAACAGTGAAAACATATATTAATGAAACAACTCCATTATTGCCAATTCCATTTCCAATGACATGATACAATTATAGTATAGCACCCAAATAACGAATCCTTATAATGAGGAATCAATAATAATAAAAAATGAAACCCATGAAAAATTTATGGGCATAGTGCCATTTGATTTTGACTCGGTGCAATGTGTTCTTTGTGTGGTGTGAATTACCTTTTTAGTGGCCTATATGTATACAATTATCATTTTTTGAGAGATGATTATATTATACATATTTTTAATGAATATCATTAATAATATTTTTAAAGAAGACCTTCGTGGATAAAATGAATTTTTTAAAAAGTTTCATAAAAAAACTATTAATATCAACATTTTAAATAATTTTAACTATATTCATAGTTGCTGAAACAACTATTAAATTTCTATCTACGTCAATATGTACACTGGTGGTTTCTTATAGAAAATCTAAAAAACATTAAAAATAAAAAATAATCTGTAAAAAGTCATATTGAGATGGCCACTAAATATTGTTTAGTTGTATTTACATTCCAATATGATCACATTGACCATTTCACAACACATAGTAAATAAATCTTCACTAGAATCCAAAAACAACAATTAGTAGTACCAAACTGCACCATCCCATTATAAACCATTCAGATGATTTGATTTATGTGGATTACATATAATATTTTTCATCCCATTCTAATGGGAAAAGTTATTCTAATTTATTATAGAAATGAGAAAATAAAAAGGTACAAAAATTCATAAAAAACATAAAATTAGTTTAATTTTCAAATCGTTATCACAAAAAAATTAATATTTTGAGTCATATATTTTTTTTACATTGGATCACTATTTTTTTGTGATGGGTGAATCGACTGTTGTATCATAGACCATCGTTGAGCACATCATATTATAAATCCATGGATTATTTTTCAATCAATTTCCAATGGAATGATAAACTGCAATATAAAACCTTACCAAGGGTGCTTTACTGTGAGGATTCACAGAGAAAAAGAAATTATTTTTCATTATATGGATAATTATATTTTTTTTCAACATCAACTACATAGTATGTGAATAAATAACACTTATAAATTCTTTATTTTAACTAACATAATAATAATATATATTCAACAGTAGCACTTCTGATTCTACTTGATTTTAAAACATTAAAACATAATTCAAATCAAAATTAATGGAGCATGTAAAATATGACTCACATAAAATTTCAATAACTTGTTACCTAAAATTTATCCATATAATTATGTAGTTTACAATTACTTATAAAAAAATATAAATTCACATACAAACCCCATTAATATCATTCAAATGGTGAATTATCTACCTATACTAGTTTGAGGACATGGAGGTCCAATTTAATGGCCATTTAAATTAACATACATAAAAAATAAACCCATGACCAGATAACTTAAATTTAATGTAGAATATAATCCTCTGATTAAATGATTTTCTCATTTCCAAACACAATACTACTTAAAAATAATTTCCCCACAACACTATAACAATAGATTTTTTTTTGATACAAGTATTGTAGTTTATTATTATATTATACAGTGTGCCCTGTATCAAGGTTCGCAAGTACAATCCATAACACCCATTACTAGTCTACATTCAGTGATATTGATGGTCCCCATATCTTATCTAAAAAACAAAACTGTAAATATATAAACATGTAACCCAGAGAGATAATATTGATTCTTATATAATAATGGAATTCAATCAGCAATGAAAAAATATTTTCAATTTTAATTTATATTTGAATATTTAATTTTATTTTTCATAAGAACAATATTAATGAGTAAATATATTTAACAATAAATTATATTTCACATTCTACTAATTCCAACATGATTTATAGATCATAAACATAAACATAATCATAAAATAATTCATTAGTGTCTAATTAATAGATAAGAAATTTAATTTGAAGAAAAAAATAAACAAACAACCATTATAGGTTCTGGGTAGATCATTGACGATGACAACACAATATAGAAATGATAACATTGATTCTACTTATTCCATGATTACCAACACATAAAACATGATTTGATGAAAAATCAAAGGGGATAGTTTTATTCAATTATATAGTAATTCATAAGAAATATTTAATGATATTTTTAAATAAATTTGGGTTAACTCATATTCAAACATAAAAGAATCCAATTTACAAATGTGAACTATTTGTAATAGATTAAGAAATGGATTTCGTGAATATATATATATATATATATATAAATATATATTGAGATGAGACATTTCATTGACATATTTTAATGTTTTGGTGTTGTGGGAAGGTTTCGTCCTTGGAAAACTATGTTGTGCTTATGTGAGGTGCAAAAGACTAGTATGGTGAAATGGTATCTCATTATGTTGGATGATTTTCTAACATAGGGTTGTGCGATAAAATTTGGAATTTGGAATGGATTAGTCCTAGGATCCATATGCATGTCACTTGGGATTAGATTACGGTATATTTTTCTATTATTGAGGTGTATATGTTCTTCTATGTTGGTCTCTTGAATCTTACAATATAGATCTAGTTGTATATTATCCCTTATGATGATGTTTTGTTTTAATGAGATATTAGGACATTGTCCCTTCTAATATAAACAATCAATAATATATCACTGCAAAAATAAACATATAGAGACCCATAAACATATTCATAATTAATTCATAAATAAATTTAAACTACATTATAATAGTTTAAATCGATTTATTTTCCTTAGATTTTGTAATTTTTGTTAAATATACACACCTCCAAATAAAACTTTCTTCTTATAATTTGTTGTCCAATCAAAAAAATATGCATGTGAATCCTTACACTAACAACATTAAATGATATAGTTTTGGTACCTTATAATTGCATGATATCATAAAACCTCAAAATATATACGATTTGTGTCTATAAATTTTAAATTTAAATAAATATGTATTATTCCCATTATTTAATAAGTATCATGTGGTTGATAATGTTTTCCCACAAAAGCTATCAGGAAAAAAAATAAAAAAATCATATAATTGAGAATTTATATATTTATCATATTTTTCTTACAACACACATTTCATGATTTATTTGAATTCTATAAAATGATATTTTTATATAATATTCAATTAGTTTTGTAACAGAATATACTTCACCTGTATATTATAACAATGTTATGACTTTGATCGTACATTATTTTATATTAAATGATTTATAACAATCATTTTTTCTTTGGACGACTTCTTATGCACCAAAAATTTTGTTGAATTATACAAAAAAATCACCCATGATATATTTAATGGGTAATTGGAAAATTCATATAAAATAATTTAATATCACTACCCATTAATATGTAAATTTTTATTTTTAATCATTGATAAAAACCATGACTAAATTGTGATATTATATGTTTTTTATTCCTTAATTATGTGGATCTAATATTTAATCAAAAATCATTTCCAAAATAACATATTATGATAAAAATATATAAAGTATAGGGTACTGGATATTCAATAGTGTGTTAACCAAAAAGCATTCCATATAATTAATAGGTATTCATCAGATGGTTCATCCTTTTTTTACCATATCCTTTTTAACGAAATGGACTCTTAAGAGTTATAATTATTATAAGTTTTTTTGGATTTTGATGGTGAATATTGGATTGCATAACATAAATACATCAATATCCAATAACATTTGAAACCATTAATTTAAACATTAATGATTAATTAAATCATATTTCTAACTCAATTATATTATCATTTAATATATAATCTGATTAAATTAAACTACATAAATTTACCATATCCTATAATGTTATTTTATATGTCAACCATAAAATACAACAATTATTGAAATATGCATTATGATTCAGTAAAACCCATACTAGTTATTAAAATATTATAATTACATAATATAATGAGTATACATAAAATAAAAATATTAATATATACTTAGCTTTTTTATTACTGAGAAATTTTTTTCGTACTAGTTTTGGAATTAACATTGTTTTTAAATTAATTCACATGATGTTAATTCTAGTAACGAAAATTAATTATGTCATTCCTTTCATAATTTCATCATTTTCACTATATTTAATCATTTTGATGAATTTATTTTATATTAATATTATTTAATAATCAATTTTAATAAAAAAAAAATAATCTAAAACCATGCATCCCCAAATTATAATTGCATAAAATAATTGAAAAAAACATTCCCTCAATTATACCTTTGATCAATGACATATTTAAAAAATAAATAAAATATCACTCGTATTAGGAAAATAGAAGATGAAACTAAAAGAAAAAACCATTCATTGAAAAACAAATTCATCATTAAAGATTCGTAGCATCCCATTGTCAAAATAATCATCATATCCCTTGTTCACTATATTGTTCAATAGTGATATATGTTACTCATTGACAAAATATCTCTAAATTATTAAACCTTCGAATTACCCTTAATAAATCACCTCACCAACCCTTCTCCTATTATCATTGTAGCCCCCAATTCTTGGACCTAGAACATACATCCATTTGTGGGTACAAAATTTCCCAAATAAATGCTTCATTTTACTATCAGAATTCACTTAGGAGTACCACAAGGGACACATGATAGGGGACTAGAGCAGAGTTACGATTGAGATAACCTCCCTCTCCCACACACACCGACGACCTAAATGTATGGATATGGGTAAGGGTGTGTTTATATGAGGGAATATGGTTTTGGTTGCAATCTTGATCAATTAATTTTTAACGGTTACAAGCATGATACCCTCCGTAATACTGAGATGGGGCTAGGAGAATAGATGGTAAGATGAGGATTGAACCATCACCATTGTGTATTTTATGTGTTCATTTCAATTGTGTTTTGATATACTAGTGTAACTTATCTTCCAAAGTAGAATCACTTATATTATCAATAAACAAACAATAATTACTAGATAATAATGTTCCTAATGATTGAAGAATGATCTTCTAGTGTAATTATGTCTCAATTTTAACTACATGTATTATTATGGTGACACATCAAAAGTTGTTGTCTAATGGGAATCATGGCTTCAATAATTCAGCTGAGATGAGCCCAATAGGATACCGTTGGAAATATAGTAAATCTTCTTGAAATCCCATGAATCTAGTGATCTTGTTAATCTAATGTATGATAATGGATTTGGCAATAATCATCCAAGGATTGAATATAAAATATTATAGGAAATGTCTATACCTTAATATTTGAGTCGATGGGTCTACCAACGAATGCACCAATAACTCTACCTAGCTATGCAGGCACAAAATTTTCTTAATATATAGATTGAATTTATAAATAAAAAACCATAATAGCTATAAATTAATATAACAATAATATTATTACAACACCAAATGTTTTATTATTATTATTTTTTTTGATATACAGAACATAAATGGCTTAACTCATTGGTTATATATTGAAATCACTAGAAACATGTCCACAACGACTTTCTATAAAACACAAAATTCATTCAATTTTATTGTTATATATATCATAATTTTCTTTATGAAAATAAAAATATTATGAGCCATTTGGGAATAGCATAATGAGTGATTTTTCATGGATTAAACAAATTGGTTCAATCTGATGATTGACTGTGTGTAGGAATCCTCTTCATTAAAAAATATATTATCATTCATGTACAATTATATAAGTGAGTGAAGATACAAACAAATAAGATGATGGATGTATTTTCATTGCATACACTTGTAAATCTCATCATAATATGAATAAAAATTGTATAATCTTCTAAATATCATCTAGATAATCATTTGTTAGTAACTTTTTGATGGCCATAAAAAACTATAAAATGTTTTTATATATTTATCTATATTGTTTTATTCATTATATTATCAAACACTATTAAATATTAATATTAAAACATAACAGGGGATTGAGTTTATAATTTTAACACATTGCTGGGGGAAAGAATAGTTAAACTTCTCATAGAGATCAAATAACCGAACACCGAAGGTGTCCTTGATGTTGATAGATCATTATTTAAAAATTCACTATCATATTAATTGGTAAATTTGTTCATCTTTTTTGTATCTTTTAATGGAAATTCTACACATTAGTTAATAGAAGAATTTTTCTCAACATAATAACTCCCCCATATATATCGATCGTTATCCTCAAAACCACAAGATTATTCCATCTCTAAAAATAATGTATTTCTCATGAAAACATGCTTCCATATATTCTACATCTCTTCATTACATACATGATTATTTAGGTAATCAAAATCCTCATATATAATAACCTTCATAAAAGTTATTTAATGGGTTGGCCCACCTAACGGGTTGTGCCAAACACAATTGGTTAGGCTGTGATGACCTAGAAACGGTCACCCAAGACTTGGTCTAGCTAATTTGGTCTAACCTGGTAAGACTGGACATGACCACACTACGACCCCTTACTTTATTTTGACCATATAATTGGAATCAGGCATCCTTTTGATGAATCGTCAGCGGACCTGGTAATCATGGAGCATGATGGTCCCTTTGAGTATAACATACCAGAGTTTGTAATATTGTTATTATACGGTCAGGTTGGATCACGCATGAATCCAATCGGGCCTCCGAGACTCAATGAATAATAACTCACAGACCGGGAGTCCGATTAACGCGACATTTGTTACTTTGAGACCCCTATGGCATGGCGGACCATTGAGGTATTTCATAGTGGGACTTCGCGATAGTTGGTGTATATACCAGTAGCTCGTGGAGTGGATCCATCCAGAGACTAGCAGATAGAGTGCAGAGATCTAGTAGCTGGATGAGACATGACGACTTCTGACCGACTGACTCAGAGTTACTCGACTAGCCAAGTGGGGAGAGCCTGGTTTTAGTTGAAGACCCACAAAGAAAGAGTTCCTAGTGATGGCAGCAGACCTGCAGTACATCACATGAGGAGTGCCACTGTAGGCTGTTAGGGGGAGCTCCTGGTTATGGAGGCTGACCCATGGTGGGAAACGCCTTGGTGATGCAGCAAACCAACAATACTTGATAGAAGGAGTACCTCAGTAGTACATGGTTAGTGTGAAGCGACTTGGTGTCGTAGTAGGCCCACTTTACTTGAAAGAGCAGTTGTGGATTTGATAATGTGAATAAAAATCCTGGTTGAACTGATTCAGTAATTTTTGTGTTTAACTTCTGATTGGGAATTATTATGTTATAACTTAGGTACATGTATGAACATATAACTATGTGGAGTTATCTGTTGATTTCATATGTTTGGTTCATCCTTGTTGGATTTTGTGAGACCTCGGGTGTCTCTGGGTCCTTACTGAGTATTGTTATACTCACCCCTTCACGGGCTACTCCCGCACGTCATTGTATTGGATGCAGATGACAGAAATCACTGACCGAGGATGAGAGTATTAGGACTAGACGATATCTCGGGTGGACCTTATGGCGTGATGGTACATGGAGGAGATAGACGTAACTAGAGTGATGAGGAGGTGATCTGTATATACCCTTCAAGTACAAACCTCGAAGGATGACCCGGTAGATGTTTTTCTTTTCCTCAGTTGTATATTCTATTTCTTTTACATTACTATTGGGCTTCTATTTTCAGCCACTTTTTCTTTCAGCACACTTTAGTTTAATAGTTTAACATAGTGTTTTGTTTTCAGCTTGAGCTCTATTGTGTGTGTTTACATGTTATAAAGGTAGTTTCTTCCCGGTTTTAGGTAATTACACATTTGGTGCTAGTCGCCAGCCCCTGGCTTATAGAAGGCGAGCCTGGGGTAGTCACGGCACAGGACCCGGGGGACGGGTAATGAAAAATAGGTACCAGAGGAGTCAGTTATTCCGTAGAACATAGGACTCTAATATTTTCTGTGAAGAAATAGTGTTAAGGGAGATGAGTGTGGTTTTCAGTTCAGGGAGTCCAGTGTTGGTGTGGCGGTGGATGTATTGATA
Source organism: Viscum album (assembly GCA_963277665.1). Taxonomy (NCBI): domain Eukaryota; kingdom Viridiplantae; phylum Streptophyta; class Magnoliopsida; order Santalales; family Viscaceae; genus Viscum; species Viscum album. Next base: position 556,565,206 of record OY728147.1, on the reverse strand, counting down.
CACCAGGACAAAGACTTCTGATTTCGGACTTAGTGCATGAAAACAATGATTGCGTGTGTGTTTTCAAAAGTATTATTTATGTAAGCTCAACCGAATCAGCTCACTAGGTATAACTTTTGACTATGTCACATCTGATTTTTTTCAGGATACCCCCATGCAGACATCCAGTTACATTGCCAAGATTTGTACGTACTGAATTTCCATCGGGTGACGAGGCTCCGGTGTGTGACCCTCTTACTATGTTGGCACCATCAGGTGGTGTACCAACAGCACAACCTCCCATTTGGCAGTAGATACCACCAGCCACACTGGCAGATGATGCACACCAATTGAGTGTGTTGCATGGGTTCTATCAGCAGAGGCTTATTAGTTTTTTAGGCGAGATAGTTTCCCACACAGTTGAGGGATGGCTGGAGGCGATTGTAGAGTTTTCCGTCCAGTTGAGATGCCAATAGAGCAGACGGTGGTCTTAGTTACTAGTCATTTTCATTCAGTGACCATGAGGTTGAACCTATTATTGAATAGGATTTGGTACGTGTAACATCCCCTGAGATAGTACCCTCGGGTAGTATGCCAGCTATAACACTACCCGTTGGACAGTAGTTATAACAGACGATATCGGTAGTGGACACATGTAATCTTAGTTCCATACATGTTTTTCAGCATCAGATACCCCACAGGTTCTTGAGCTGAGCCTGACTCACAGGCAGTTGAGAACTGGCACGAGGAGATGGCTGAGAGTTTTTTAGAACTACTATATCTTTCGTAGGATGACATGTCATTGGTTGAGTGTTCGTAGAGGCGTACTGATCTTTCTTGGTACACGCTGAATACAATACGATCAGTGACTCGGGGATCAAACATCCGAGAATGGTGTGTTTAAAGGATATCTGAGCCTACACTATTCTTGAATATGTTTCTAATTATGCTAGGGTTCTAGAGATAACCATTCTGGTTGAATGTTCTTTGGCTGAGTGGATACTACTGTTGAATGTTATTAGTGGGAAATCAAGAAACTGGTGCCAGTCTCAGAGACTTGGGCATGTAAAATGTTTAAGTAATAGGATGTGTTAGGGACAGATGAATTTACAGGGTAGCAGATGTAGAATCAGAGCTAGTAGAGCATCATGTGGTGGTGTACTTTTCGACAGGTTACAACCACACCCTTTTGTGGACGCCCCCAGTCTCAGGTTGCTGTAGGATAGGGGAAGGGAGTTGTTTCATGCGGTCATGGAATGCGACCCAAGGGCTCTAGGAATGATTCGATGTATGGTATATGACTACTACTATCTACTGTATCAATAGACATATGTATCAATAATTATTTCTTTACAAGAATATTTTCCATGACCTAGAGTTTTAGTTTAAGCCGTTGAAATGACCCTCACATCTAGAGATACCTTTAGGAGGTGACTCGATAATCACACTTACACCGACAATGTGATATGACCCTTGAGGGAAGAGTTGTGGTTGGAACCTCTTGGTGGAAGTGTCGAGGCCTTAGGAAGTTAGTTTTGGATTGGACATGACATCCATAGTTTACACTAAGATTAACTTTTTTAGGAAAAAATATTTCGTGGTTTATCTACATCATTGGGATGGGGTTTTCGTGGTCGGGTAAAAAGGAAACCCATGAAGCATTGGATAAACTCATCCATAAGTGGGTGAAGCCAATCACTCATTATTCATCCAATAACACTCTCCTAGAAGTATAAGTTGACTTTGAGATAATCTATACTCCTTGGAAGGGGAACATGGTAGTAGACGCACTCAGCATGAGGACTGTCCTACATCTACTAAGTGTGGCGGTAGAACTGCTGGATTCATTACAAATATCATTTGTGGATAGTGATGGACCTGCCTTCCTTTAGTCTCTTACAGTCCCTCCGCTACTTTTTCAGCGAGTACGGGAGGCATAAAATGGGGACTCTGACTACGAGACATGACGTCCTCAGATATCCCCAGGGCATGCACCTGATTGATTTTCTGAAGGTGGGGAGCATGTCATCCTCTTTAGAGAATGTACTATAGTACCAGTGTCACTTCAAGAGGATGTGTTGAGGGAGTTCCACAAATCCCCTCTAGCAGTACATCTAGGAGTTTCGAAGATGTACCAGGATCTCCGACGACAGCACAGGTGGACGGGAATGAAGAATGAAGTTTCATATTTTGTCTCTTGGTGCCTCACTTGTCACCAAGTGAAGGAAGATCATCACGTACCAGCATGCTTGGTTCTTCTTTCAGTGGTCCCAGAGTGGATGTGGTATTGGATATCCATGCACTTCGTGAAAGGAATTCCACGTACATTCAGGGGTCATAACTCAATTTTTGTGATCGTCGACTGACCCACCAATTTGACCCACTTCCTACTTATCAAAGAACATGGTTCAATAGAGAGCATGGGATGCCTCTTTATACAGGAAATTGTGAGGTTACAAGATTTCCCCTCGATGATCATTTCTAATTGTGAAGAAAATTTTACTTTATATCTAGGGAAGGGGTTCTAGGAGGCTTTCGGAAAGCAAATTATTTTGAGGACTGCCTTCTATCCTCAGACAGATGGCTAGACTGAGCGGAAAATTCAGACCATTGAAAACATCTTGTGTGCTTTTTTCCTTGACTTTGATCACAGCAAGGAGGATCACTTACCTTTGGTAGAGTCTAAATACAACAACAAATATCACTCCAACATTGGGATGACACCTTTTGAGGCATCGTACGGGTGACCTTGCATATCACCTTTCAGTTGGACTGACCAAGGGGAGTCCAACCTCGTGGGACTATATATGGTACATGATACCATACGGAAAGTATAGATCATCTTGGAGAGAATGAACACTACACAGAGCAGGCCGAAGATGTATGTAGACAGAAGATATAGACCTTTGGAGTTTGAGGATGGTGACCAAGTCTTTCTACGGGTCTCACCTCGATGAGGTTTACAGAGATTTGGCCGAGCCAGAAAGTTATCTATGAGTTTCATCGTACCATTCAAGGTCCTCGGCATAGTTGGAAAGGTGGCATACCTCATAGATCTTCCACCTCAGTTGCATCAGATTCATGACGTCTTCTACATTTTCTAGTTGAGGAGATATGTGTATGACCCTTCTCACATCATCATCCAAGGTAAGCTGGATGTCGACGTTGGGGGAACTTTTACGGAGGATCCAGTATAGATTGAGGATCGACTTGAGAGGGCCCGTCATGGATGTTCGATACCTCTGTTGCACATTCTATAGCTGCATGGGAACCTCCAAAAGTGTGCATGGGTGAAGGAGGCTCAGATGCATGGTCATTACCCCCACAAGGTCTCTTAGTTTGAGTTGTGCCTTAAATGGATGTATAGCCCAGAGGTGGAGAAAATTTAATGTCCCAGAATTTCCATGTGATTTTTTTTAAATATATTTGAATTTTACAAGTCCGTGAAATCTAACGGCGCATGACTCTGATGCACAGTGTTCCCGGAATGACCCGTCGAATTTTTGTTAAGCTTACATTTAAGCGCGAAAGCAGTTTTTCTGAAAAGGTCGATTAACTTTTAAAAGGTTACTTAGATTAGAAATTTGAGGGCACTGTTGCGCTCACGATGTTCGGTTTACCCTAGGTGAAACTTAATATTACTCGGCACGAGCCTCCTGTGAGAAAACCCATAAATGGCATAATCGTAAATAAAATAAATAAAATAATTATTTTATTTTTCAAATGCTTATCACTCACAAATGGTAACTCAGAATAAAAATCTGAGTCCACCGCTGAACTCGTGAAAGTATGATTTTATTAAGCTGAAACTAACCTTGGCCAGCGCGGGCCAACAGAGAAAGTTATTTTTTGTCCCCAAATAAAATAATTAAATGAAAATTAATTTATTGTAAAAATTATAACTTCTAAACAGTAACTCAGATTTAAAATATGAGAGTACCATTTGGTTCATTGGGTGTTTTTCAAAAAGGAAGAGTCTAAACTCGAACGATGCGTTTTGAGGGTGACTGATACTGATTTTACAATTTTTTTGGGTACGTTCAATAAATGAGAGAGTGGCATTTTATAAATTTTTAATCGGTTATCGGAATTGAAATCTATGGAAACTGTTGAACTACCAGCGCCAGTATTCACTAAAGGAGACTTTCACCTCGATGGGTGATGGATGAGGGAGAAAGTTAGTTTTTGGGTTTATTGTGGAAATAATAAAATAAAATAAACTTCTTTTTATTTTATTTTGAGCTTCCATGTGAATATTTCAGTTGAGTTCCACCGGAACTAAAAATCCAGGTGGAAGTAGGAAGTTGGGACCACTAGACCATAACCTCCCATGACATGTTAAGGTGGTGGGGACCACTCGAACCATAACCACCCATGAGAGGTTATGGTGGCGTGGACCACTTGGGTTAAAATCCCCCCTTTAATTGGGAGAAACCCTCAACTCCCATAAATAATTAGGGAGAGCCTCTTGAATACCTTCACCTTAATTGTTCTGACGCACATAACATTAATTTTACCAACTCACCACATCATTGCACCTGCATAAATTAATTAGCTTTCATATTCTAAAATTCTGTAACATCGATGTTGGAATTTAGGATGGTTCCTAATAAATGAATCGTCATAAATTCCAATGATCGTTACCTACCTCCCCCATATTCTATATATATAAAGCATTGGAGGAGGATTTGGGACAACTTCACCAAGTGATGAAGCGTAGGTAATGTGATGGGACTCCCAATGCTTGGAGGATTACACTCTCCAATGAAGAAAATGTTCTTCCACGAAGAAAACTGAACCGAAATAGAACGCCGATGAGGAATGCCTTTGACTACGAAGAATGGCCTCGACTTTGACTTCATTTCTCATAACTTCCTTCGATGTAGGATGTTTTCATCTAAAACGAATTGACTTCCAACATCTCGCAAAAACGTCGAAGAACAATGAGTAAGGTAAGGGGTTTTTTTGATTGATTTTATTCCTTTGTTTCATCCCTTGCAATCAAATAATGTGGACATGGAGTACCCTCGACGATCATTTTCGTTCATGATGAAAATCTTACTACCCAGCTAAACATTGGGCTGGAGGAGGCTTTCGGGATGCAGCCTCATTTGAGAACTGCCTTCCATCATTAGACAGATGGCCAAAAAGAGCAGACCATTCAGTCCCTTGAGGACATGCTATGTTCTTATGTCCTTGCATTTGGTCGCTACTCAGAGGATCAAATACCTTTTTTTAGTCTACATAAAACAAAATATATCATTGCACCATAGGGATGGCACCTTTTGAGGCATTGTATGGGTGACCATGCAGATCAACATTGTTCTGGACAGACCCAGGAGAATCAGCACTCGTCAAACCATAGAAGGTACAGGCTACCACAGAGAAAGTGCAGATCATCTAGGATCAGATGAAGACTGCACATTGCAGTTATAATTCATATGCCGACAAGAGATGGAGACCTTTAGAGTTTGAGGATGGAAACCACGTCTTTCTACGGGCATCACCTCGACGAGGTTTGGGGAGATTTCCCCAAGGCGGCATGTTATCTCTGGTTTCCATCAGGACTTTCAAGGTCCTGAGTATAGATAGAGAGGTGGCATACCGCTTAACTCTTCAATCTCAGTTGCACCAGATGCATGACGTCTTCCACGTTTCCCTGTTGAAAAGATATGTGCATGACCCTTCACATATCATCGACAATGGAGAGATGGACATCGACGTTGGGGAAAATTTTATGAAGGTTCCAGTAGAGATTTAGCATCGACAGGAGAGGGTCCATTATGGATGGTTGATACCTCTAGTACACATTATTTGGTAGCATAAGAACCTCTAAGAGATTTCATTGTAGATGGAGACTCAAATGTGTGCTCAGTACCCCCAGTTTCTCCCTTAGATTAAGGTGTGGATTATGTGGAAGAAGAGACCCGAGGTGGGGAGAAAAAAAATACTAGGAATTTCCATGTAATTATTTTTAAAAATATAGTAATTTTACGAGTATGCGAAATTTGATGGCGCCTGATTTCGAGGCCCAGAGTTCTTGGAATGATCCGTCAATGTTTTCTTAAGATAATGTCAATCCGCGTAAGCAGTTATCCTAAAAAGGTGGAATGAATATTAAATGGTTAATCTCATTTTCAATCTGATGGCACCATTGCACTAAAAATGGAAGGTTTTCCCTAGGAACATATTATGATTAGTCATAACGGGCCTCCTGTTAGAGAACCAAAAAATGGCATAATCGAAAATAAAATAATTAAATAAATTATTTTATTTTTCAAATGCTTATAACTAATCAATGGTAACTCGGATTAGAAATCTGAGACCACCAATGTACTCATGATGCTATGATCTTCTTTAATTAGATACTAACATTGGCTAGTTCAGGTCACCAGAAAAATATTGTTTTTGGCCACAAATAAAATAATTATGTGCCAATTATTTTATTTTAAAATTTATTACTTCTAAATGGAATCTCGGAATAAAAATCCAATAGTAAAATTAGGTTCATTTGTGTTTGTTTCACTGAGGCAGAGCCTATCCTCGACTGGCGCGGGTCGAGGGTGATTGATATTAATTTTCTGAACTTGTTTTTGGGTACGTTCTGTAAATGCTCGAGTGGTGTTTTATAAGTTTTTTAATGGTGCTCGGAATTGAAATATGAGGGCGTCGTTGAACTCGCAGCGCCAGTATAAACATATGGAAACTTCCACCTCATCAGCTGATGGATGAGGGAGAAAGATAGTTTTTGGGTTTTCTTCAAAGTAATTAAATAAAACAAACATCTTTTTATTTTATTTTGAGCTTACATGTAGATATTTCTGGTGGGGTCCAATGGAACTAAACCTCTCAGTGGAAGTTGGATGTGGGGACCAATAGACCATAATTTACCATAAGAGATTATGGTGGTGGGGACGACTCGAACCATAACCTCCCACAAGAGGTTGTGGTGGTGAGAACCACCCTAGATGAAACCACCTTAAATTGGGGGAAAACCTCAACTACCACAATTAATGAGGGAGAGTTTATTCTCATTATACACCTTAATTGTGCCAACGCACAAACCATTAATCTTACCAACACACCACATCATTATGCATGTGTACATTAATTGCCTTGCATCTTTTTAATTTAAGGAACATCGTCGTTGGATTTTGGGAAGGTTACTAATAAATGAATCGTCATAAATTCCAATGATCATTACCAACCTCCCTCTATCCAATATATATGGAGCATGGGAGGACGATTAGGGACTGATTCAACAAGAAATGAAGCACTGGTAAAGTGACATGATGCCCAAAACTTGTAGGATTATGCTCTCTAACAAAGTACGTGTTCTTACAGGAAGAACTCTCCACCGACGAAGAACTCCGATGAGAAACACCTTCGACTATGAAGAACGACCTCGACATTGACTTCCATTCTCGGAACATCCTTCGACGTAGGACGTGTTCGTCTACAACAAATCGACGGCCGCCTTCTCGTGGAAACATTGATGAACAACGAGGAAGGTAGTGGATCTTTTTGATTGAATTTATTACCTTGTTTCATTCCTTCTAAAAAATGAACACATAACAAATTATTATCAATTTGATATTTGGATGTTTTTTCCTTGGGGGTTGGGAATAGTTTGTTAATATGGGATTATTTGGAATTGATGTTTTTAATTTATCTTCCATGATTGTTCTAGGTTTATGTTCTTGATGAACTGATTGCTACCACACTATACGTGGAGGTTGCGGGCTATACTAACATGGCCCAAACCCACTCAGTCGTTCTTCTTTGTGCTGTTCTTTAGCATGGAGACGAGGCGACGAGACAACAAATGCGATGAAGGCATCCTGCGCCGCCCACGCAACGCTCTGCCGCCCCGGGCCGAACCACTCTACCCTGGCCGCGTAGCCTACCAGCTGTGCCCCCCACTGACTGCACCAAACATGACGCACCCCACCCCGGCCGCACCGCGCCCCGGCTCCAAGAAGCTGCGCCTCCCGTGCCACTCGCGACACCCTTCTAAACCCTGGCCCAGCAGCCTCAGCATGCACTCGTGTGCCCCTCGGCTCTGACGTCCACGCACCCCACACACCCTGCGCGGTCCGTGTCGCCACCGGCCTCAGCGTGCCCCGAGGCGCCCCGGTCGCGCCACCCCAGCCCTAGGCCACGCCGCGCCCTCATAGTGTCCTCAAAGATGAGCACCCCATGTGGCACCATCCGAGCCCAACCACCCTCTCTCTGACCCGCACCCGTTCTACGCCCTTGCAACCAGTCCGCTCTCTCACGGCCCTCTGCGGCCCCTCGTAACATGCTGGGTTGGGCCTAGCAGGCCAGGACGAACCTCACGGGCTGGCCCGCCTAAAGACCTGGGCTACACCCAAGGGGTCAGGCTGGGTCGACCAAGACCGGGTCGGGTTGGGTCGGTCCGACCGGGTCAGATCGTACCCAGTCACACTATGACCTTTACATTCTTTTGGCCATATATTTGGAAACAGACGTCCGTTTGATGAACCGTTTGTGTCCCAAGTAATCATGGAGCATGAAGGTCCCTTTGAGTATACCCCACTAGATTTTGGGGAATATTTGAGATATAGTCAGGTTGGATCGTGCACGAATCCAACTGCGCCCCTGGGAGTAAAAGGCTAATAAATAATATACCTGGATTCTAATTGACATTCCATCTATTGCGTTGAGACCCCTATGATGTGGAAAACCTTTAAGATACTTCTTTGAGGGACTTCGTGATAGTTGGAGTATCGTCTAGTAGGTCATGGAGTAGATCCTTCAAGAGATGAGCAGACAAAGTGCATAGACCTACTAGATGGATGAGTCTTGACGATTGCTGACCGACTGACTCGGAGTGACTCGACTAGCCCAGTGGAGAGTGCCTGGTTTTGGAATTAGACCCATGGTGGAGGAGAACCGGGTTGTGGCGGTAGACCCGCGGTACTCGATAGGAGGAGTACCACTGCATGATATTAGGGGGAGTTCTTGGTTTTGGTACCAGACCCACGGTGGCGAGCACCTTGTTGACATAGTAGACCTGTCGTATTCAATAGAAGGATTACCTCAATAGTCCAAGGTTAGTGGGATGTTCCATGGTGTCACGACAGGGCCATTTTACTCTATAGAGGAGGAGTTCTCTAGCAGATGTGGTTTTGAAAATGTGAATAAAAATACTGGTTGAGTGAGTCCATAACTTTTGTGTTTACCTCATGATTGAGATGGAATACTTGGTAACTTATGTATATGTTTGGACACATAAAAAAGTGGAGTTGTATATTGATTTCATACATTGTAGTTTATCCTTGTTGGATTTTGTGAGAGCTTGAAGGTATCGGGTTCCCAATTGAGTATCGTTGTACTCACCCCTACATTGGCAATGCCCGCACCTCATTGTGTTGGATGTAGAAGACAGACAGCACTGACTGAGGTTGAGAGTACCAGGACTGGATGACACCTGGGGTGGACCTTGCGGCATGATGGTATACAGAGGAGACAGATGGACCTCGAGTGTTGAGGAGGCGATCTGTACCTACCCTTCAGGTTGGAACCTCATAGGATGAACCATCATAAGTTTTTTTTTTCTTCATTTTTACTTTATGTTTCGTGTACTTTACTATTGGTCTTGTATTTCTGACCCCTTTTACATTCATCACACATTTTTTATAAATTTTTTCTTAGTGTTTTGTTTCCAACTTGTGATATATTGTCTGTGTTTAATGGTTATAGAGGCAATGCCTTCATAGTTTTAGGGAATTACACCTTTGGTGGTAGTCACCAGCCCCTGGTATAGGGAAGGCGGGTTTGGGGTAGTCATGGCATGATCCCTGGGAGACGGGTCATGACAGGCTGGAGCTAGGTAACCAATAATAGAATTTAGTTTTCCCGTAGAAAATGATGAACTAAATGTATTAATGAAAAAGGTTTTGATCAGAGGAGAAAATCTAGTAAAATCTACTGATTTGATCATAGACGTCATGATATTACCCGAATAATAACATCTAGATGACTATGTTGGCGCAATGATAGAATATTGTTTCACACTGATCAAAACATCCCAATGATGATGATTTTGATTATATTTTTGTTTTGGTTGGATCTATAGCTGTAATATATCTAACAATGAATCATCTCTGGAATTAGCATTCATAACACTAGAATAAACATTGGATAACATGAAAAATATTATAGAATGGTCACACATAGGAAGGACTTACTAGGGGTAACTATTTGGATGATTATGATTTCATTTCAAAAGATGTGGTTAGGAGGGTAATTAGTGGTCATCTTTTTGGCCTTGAAAATCACACTTGGATGTAATAAGAAATATTGAAATTCCTCCCAGCTATTCATAAATCATGGAATGTATTGAATTCAATATTTAGAGTTGTATTTTATCATATTATCTCATGGTTTTAATATCAAATCATCCATGGAAACGATTTAAAATCAGATATGAGTTGATGGGTCTTCCAACCAAACATGTAATAACTATTATAGGATATGTGAGCATAGAATATCTCTTCAAATATAGTTTGACTATATTAATTAATAGTACAGAAATAAATAAAAATTGATATATATTAATTCCTATTACAAATATAAAATCATCATTCAGTATTATTATATTTTGAAAAATGAATGTGATTCTCTTGGAACATTGACTAGGTAGTAAAGGAAAAGGAAATAATTATCCCAATTGTGTTATATAATTTAATGACCTAAAATTACCGTGGAAATTGTTTTTTAAATACATGGGAATTTTACAAGTCCGCAGTTTCTGAAAGCTCTTGATTCGAAGTCCGGGTGTGCTCGGAATAAAATTTTGAAGTTTTGTTCGGGTATGTTAAGTAAACATATATTCATAATTTTATAAATTTTGTATTGTTTCTCGGAATTCAAATCCGAGGATAGAGTTGAACTCACTGCATCGGTGATTACATAGTGAGACCATCACCGCAGTTTCGTTTTATCAAGAGTAGAAGTTTGTTTTTGGGGATTTTTAATTAAATAGAATAATGTTGAAGATTTAACAATATTTTAAGTTGGTGGTTAAAACCTCCAAGGCGAGGTTGGAGGTGGGGGCCACCACACCATAACCTCCCTTGGGGGGATTATTAGGGGGGCCCAGCCGACCTCTCTAACTCCCATTTAACCCCCTCAAACCAACAATTAATTTTGGTAAAACTCTCTATAAAGTGGGGGGACTCTCCACCTTCCCCCACCATTTAATTGACAACTCTCCACCCATTAATTAAGATAATGTTTTCATTTAATTCCAATCATTTCTAATTATTTTACCAACAATTAAAAATTTGTTTTCTTAACCCATTATTTTGGTTGGAAATTATTTTTGGTTGAAACTTGAGAGAGAACATCATCCTCTCAACGATGAATGAGAAGAATGCTCCTTCCACCAAAAATCGATGTTGTCTTCTTCCTTCATTAACTGAGGCAAGGAAAGGGAAGAAATGACCATGAATAACGTCGACGTCGTCTTCGACTTCGTCCCCTTCGAACACCTGTCTTCCAACATTGAGTAGATCTCTTCCTCTTCCGACATTGACGGAATGACGCCGCCTTCTCGGGAATCCGTCAAACGTCACCAAGAAGCATGGTAAGGGTTTGAGTTTCCTTATTTAGGTTCTACGTCATTAAATATTTTGGAATCTGATATGCATAATGTTATCTACATAACATGAGGGGTTTGGACCACACCATCAAGGAAAACCATATCCCTTTTGATCTTGTATTTTGTTGACGACGGAAGCGTACATCGGCGGCCTACGTCGGGCCGACCGCAAGGAAACCGGCGGCGTAAGACCGTTGGGTCCATGCAAGGCGTGGCACCAACGTGCCATGCAGAGGAAAGGATAGTCGCGACCACGTAGGGTTGTGGCACCATCGTGCCGTGTGGAGGGTAGCTGGAGGCCATGGTCATGGTGGTCTGCGGTGGAGGGTTACGACACCGTTGTGCCGTGCTGGTGGTGCAGGACCACGACTATGGTGGGCCGCAGCGGGAGAGCAGGGGTGTAGCGCCGTCACGCCATTCCAAAGTAGACATGCAGCCTAAGGCCACTGTGGACAAGGGAGGGCGGCCGGCTATGCCGGCCTCCAGTGCACGCCCGGCGGGACCTTTAGGGTGCCGCAGTTACAAGAGCTGGTGCCTTCCGCCGACTGTTTCGGGATCATGGGGGGTGTAACAACCCCCTTTACGTAGCCAGCTAGCCACTCGGGCAAGCCAAGCACCACACGACTAGCATGGGGCAACACGGCCAGCTGGTCCAGGCCACACAGCCAGTCGTGCCAAGCCACATGGTGATCCAGGTCAGGCCACACGACCAACCAATTGGGCCGGCCAACACCTTCGGGCTGGGATGCCCATTCGAGCCATGCTGGGCCATCGGGTTGGATCGCGCCTTCGGGTCGGGACTCCCCTTCGGGCTAAACCGACCCTTCCCACCAGGTCAGACTCACCGTCCGGGTCGGACCCCGGTTCAGAACCGGGTGAGACCGACTAGGTCGGACCAGACCCGGACCCTTAAGACCCGAAAACACCTATTCACACATAACGTGGTCTACGATCAACTATTTGACGAACCATCAATGGCGCATGTATTCATGGAACGAAGTAATCCCATTGAAAAAACCTCACATGAGATCAGGGTATAGTTGAGATACGGTGAGGTTGGTTTATACATGAATCCAACCGAGAACCTAGGAAAGAAATTCCAATAACTCACAGACCGGACATCCGATTGATGTGTCTTCTATTGAATTTAGACCCCAATGACATGGAAGACCATTGAGATACATCCACTTGAGACTTAATTAATCAAGGAGTATCGACCAGTAGCTCATAGATCGGATCCTCCCGGAGGCGAGCAGGCAATGTGCAGAGACCTAGTAGCTGACAGACCTGAATACTGCTAGACTGATTCGACTCGGAGTAATTCGACTAGCCATGTGGGGAGCGCCCGGTATTTGGCAGCAGACCCATGGCAGATGGAGTGCCTGGTAGTTGGCAGTAGACCAGCGGTACTCGACAGGAGGAGTACCTCTGTAGGCTATTAGAGGGAGCACTCGATATTTGGCTGCTGGCCCGAAGAGGATGGAGCACCCGCAATTTGGCAGAAGTCCCGCGGTATTCGACAGGAGGAATACCTCAGCAGTCTATGGTTAGTGAGAAGCTCCTCGGTGTCGCTCCATGACCACTGTACAAGAATGAGGAGGAGTTCTCCAGCAGCCATGGTTTCGATCATAAAAATCCTTGTTTGAGCTGAGTCAATGACTTTTGTGTTTCCCTCGTTATTGAGATGGGATACTTGATAACTTAGGTATATGTATGGGAATATACCTATGTAATGGTTATATGTTGATTTCATACATTATGGTTATCCTTGTTGGATTTTGTGAGACCTTGATGGTCTCGGGGTCCCTACTGAGTAACGTTATACTCACCCATGCATGGGATTTTCCAACACCTCGTTGTGTGGGATACAAACGATGAACAACGCTAACCGATGTAAAGTGTACGAGGACATGACGGTACCCAGATGTGTACCTCACTACGAGTAGATACCCAGAGGAGACAGACAGACATGGAGTATTGAGGAGGCTATATGTACCTACCATTCATGTAGGATCCGTGGTGGACGTTCCAAGAGCTACTAGACACCTTCCAGCTGTTTGTCTTTTATGTTCTACCTTTTTGTCCTTTCCATATACTTTACTATTGGGTTTGTATTCACGGCCTCTTTACAGTCAGCATACTTCTTACACAGTTTTTACTTAGTGTTTTCTTCCGCTTGTACTATGGTTGTGTTTTTTTTCATTTATAAAGGCAATTCCTTCCTAGTTTTAGGGATTGACGCCTCTGATGCTAGTTGCCAGCCCTTGTCCTATGGATGAAGGGCTTGGGAATGTCATTATAAGAGCCTAGGGGGATGGGTCGGGAGAAATTTGTATCAGAGGAGTCAGTTCTACCGCAAAACATATGACTCTGATATTTATTTTCTGTGAAGTAATAGTTTGAAGGGTACCGAGTGTGGATTTTAGTACATGGAGTCCAATATTAGTGTTGTGGAAAACGTATCTGTAAACCAGGACCCTGAATAATGATTTCCAACTTAGTGCATGAAAACACTAATTGGGTGTGTGTTTTCCATAGTTTTCTTTATGTCAGCTAAAACCAGGTCAGCTCACCAGGTATAGTCTTTTGACCGTGTCACATTTATTCTTTCAGGATGCCTCCCCACGGACGACCAGTTAGATACCCGAGTGTCGTACATACTGACAGCCCGATGAGCGACGATGACTTAGTACATGGCCCTCTTCCAGTTGAGTCACCAAAGGAGGCACCAGCAGTACTACTTTGTGTTGGGCCACTGATTCCACCAGCTCCAGCATCAGAGATTGCACGCGGCTTGAGCGCACTGCACGAGTTCCAGGGCTCGTTCCCAACAAGAGTCAGGGGAGATACAGACCCGCAGGCGGATGAGGATTAGTTGGAGGCTGGGGTGAGAGTCTTCAGACTGGTAGGTACACTAGATGATTTCTTAGTGATCCTTGCTGCCAGCTTCCTTCAGGCAGCATCAGGTAGATGGTGGAGCCTGATGCTTCAGGTCCACGACGAGGCGACACTTCTATGGGAAGACTTGGAGGGACTTCTCTGGGCAGTGGTTATACCAGCCACCCTTCATGTGGTGTGGATACAGGAGCTACTGCATCCGCAGGAGGGCATCATGAGTGTAGCATAGTACTCAGTGAGATTCACTAACCTCTCGCGCTACTCCACTGATGTGTTATGGGACCCGTTCTTCAGGGCCCGAACCATTGAGCAGGGATTCAGACGAGAGATCAAAGCATCAGTTATATCCAACTTCATCCTGACATGGACCAGGGTGTTAGAGGGAGACCTCCTAGTGGATAGTTTCCTTGTTGAGCAGTCTCTAGATGTGTGACCCACCACTAGTCGACTTACAGTAGAGTCTTCTGCAGATGGCAGTAGAAAGATGACGCAGAGGTCAAAGAGGACCAAACCCACATATGATCGACTGCACGACTCATGGTCAGTTGTGTGGGACACCCAGAGTGTAGACAGAGCCAAACATGTCAGGAGAAGAAAATCTTACACATGCGATGATCTTCGTCACAAGGTTCGTGACTTTCCGACCTTCCGTACTAACGATAAGGAGACATTTGAGGGACCTCCCAAGTATAGGAAAATGTTCAATTGAGGAAGTCTGCAGGGAGCAGGAGGACGTGACATAAGAGCTAGTAGAGCAGCTGGCGGCGGTCGACGATACGAGGTGCTACCGCCACCACCACCAGGAGGTCCAAAAAGACCATAGGGAGTAGGTGGACAAGGGAGAGCTCAGTTTCATGTAGCTGAGGCCTACGACCATGGCACTTCGGAGATGATACAAGGTATGATCAGTTTCAACTCCACCGTAGTTGTAGTTCTTTTAGAAACAGTTTCCCATCACTCTTTCATAGCCACTTCCCTCGTTCAGAGCTCGAAGATTCTGACGAAGTCGTTGGCTCGATCCTTATGGCTAGAGACTCATACGAGAGCAGACACAACGATTATGCACTGGTTCCGATAGTGTGAGGTTACTCTATATGGCAAGAGCTTCGGCTGGGATCTCCTTGTAGCGGCGTCGAGGCCTTAAGAATTCATTTCGGGTATAGACTGGTTATGTATAATACATGCTCAGATCGGCTGTATTAGGCGCAATGTGATTTGTGTCTGCATGGATGTGACCAGGTTCACCTTCACCGGCGATAAGGGAACCTTTTCAGTGCAAGACACACTTACTTGGAGAAGGGTGCAGCCGATCACCCACCAGTTGGCCTGCCTTACCATCAGAGCAGTAGATGTGGAGATTCCGACATATCCAGTAGTGGTGGACCAGTACGCGGATGTTTTCCCTAAATATGTTTCAGGATTACCACCTCCTTGACAGGTGGAATTCTACTTTGAAATATACCATGGGACGAAACTGATATCTACTCCAGCAAATCAGATGGCTCCTGCTGAGCATCAGGAGCTGAGGGTATAGCTGGAGGACTTGTAGGGAAAAGGATTCATCCGACCCATTTTTTCTCCCTAGTAATCCCCGATTATGTTTTCCAAGAAGGTAGATGGGAGAATGAGGCTCTGTGTCGAGTACCGTCACCTGAACTAGATGACCATAATGAAAAAGTACCCACTCTCGTGGATTTAAGACCTTTGAGATAAACTCAAGGGAGCATGATGGTTCTCGAAGATAGAACTTAGATCAAGCTATCACCAGCTCAGATTTTGAGATGATGATGTGCATATGAAGGCCTTCATGTGTTGGAACGACCACTATGAGGTTTTGGTTATGCCTTTTGGTTTATCCAATGCTCCAGCAGTGTTCATGGGTCTCGTGAATATGATCTTCCGGCCATACCTTGATCGCATTGTTTTAGTCTTCATCGACGACATACTGATCTACTCGACAACTGGGGAGGTGTGTTCCTACAATTTGTAGGTATTACTGGATGCACTCCGAGAGAACCAGCTTTATAATATGCACTCGAAATTCCAGTTCGAGATTTGAGAGTTTCACTTCATGGGACACATCATCTCAGAGGCTGGAGTTGTAGTGGATCTAGTGACGATTGAAGCGGTACATGCTTGGGAGCCACCTAGGAGTGTGATGGTGGTACATAGATTCCTGATATTGGCAGGTTACTATCGTGGATTCGTTCTAGACTTATCCAGAGTAACAACACCACTTTCATCCTTGACATAGAAGGGGAAACCCTTCGTGTGGTCAGAGATATGCTCGCAGAGCTTTCAAGAGCAGAGGCAGAGGTAGATTAGTTCCCGTATCTTGAGGCTTCTAGAGGAAGGAAAAGGGGACGTAGTCTAATATGATGCATGAGGGACCAGACTAGGGTGTTTCTTGATATATGTGCAAGCAGTGATCATGTATGTTTCTTGTCAGTTGAGACAACACGAGAAGAACTACACTACCCATGACATGGAGTTAGCAGCGGTGGTCTTTGCCTTGAAGATGTGGAAGCATTATCTGATGGGCGAGTGTTTTACCATGTAGTCTGATCACAAAATTATCAGGTATATATTATCTCAGAAGTTCTTGACCCTGAGACAACAGAATCGGCTAGAGTTCATCAAGGACTATGACTTTGAGATAGTCTATACTCATGGGAAGAGGAACATTGTTGCAGATGAGCTTAGAAGGAGGACTTGTATTCAGCTGCTAGGAGAGACGACCGAGAAGCTAGCTGACTTATAGATATCCATTGTGGATAGTGATAGTGCATTCTATTTTTAGCCTCTTACAGTCCCTCCTCCACTTCTTCAGCATGTTTGGGAGGCTTAGCGTGGAGGGGATGACTGTGAGATGCGACGTGCACAGATATCCACAGGACATGCACCTGATGTATTTTCTGAAGGTGGGGAGCGATTCATCCCCTTTAGAGGACGTACCATGGTACCAGTTTCACACCAGGAGGAGTTTTTGACGTAGTTACACACATCCCCTCTATCGGTACATCCAGGTTTGGTGATGATGTACCAGGACCTTCGACGACAGCACTGGTGGCCAGGTATGAAGAAGGTGGTAGAAGATTTTGTCTCACGATGCTTTTCTTTTTAGCATGGGAAATCGGAGCACCAGGTACTAGCAGGCTTGGTACAACCCTTAGAGGTCCTTGATTTGAAGTGGGATGAGATATCCATGGAATTCGTGATGGGGCTTCCATGTACATCCTAGAGTCATGACATGAGTTGGGTGATCGTCGACCGACTCACCAAGTCGGCCAACTTCTGACCGATAAGGGAACAAGGTTCAGTAGAGAGATTGATACGCCTATATATTTAAGATATAGTGCTTTTTCATGGAGTACCATCTTCTATTGTGTCTTACTAAGACACCATTTTTACTACTCGACTATGGATGGGGTTGTATGAATCTTTCAGGACACAGCCTAGCTTACGCACCGCCTTCCATACTCAGACAGATGGTCAGACCGAGAGGACCATCCAGACCCTCGAGGACAAGATTCATTTTTATTTCCTCGACATCGGTCGCAGTTGGGATGACCAGTTGCCTTTGGTGGAGTATTTATACAACAACAACTATCACTCCACCATCAGTATGACACCTTTTGAGGCCTTGTATGGTCGACCTTGCAGATCGCCACTATGCTAGATAGTCTCAAGGGAGTCAGCACTAGTGGGACCTGAGATGGTACAGGCTACCACCGAGGAGGTGCAAATCATCCAAGAGTGGATGAATAATTCATAGGGAGACATAAGTCTTATGCTGATAGGAGATTGAGACCACTGCAGTTCGAGGATGGTGACCACGTCTTCTTACATATCTCACCACAACGAGGTCTATAAAGATTTGACCAAGGAAGTAAGTTATTTCTGTGGTTAATCGGACCTTTATAGGTATATAGTAGAGTATGCGAGGTGGATTACATCTTAGCTCTTCCACTTTAGTTGCCCCGGGTGAACGATGTCTTCCATGTATCTCAGTTGAGGAGATATCTGCTGAACCATTCCACATCATCGACCATGGGGAGATGGACATTGATGACAGGGAGACATTCCAAAATTTTCTAGTGGATATTGAAGATCAATAGTATTGAGTCCTATATGGACGGTCGATTCCTCTGGTGCATGTTCACTGGCAGCACAGGAACCTCCAGGAGAGCACATGGGAGCATGAGGCTCAGATGCGTGCTTAGTACCCCCCATTTGTTTCATTAGTTTGAGTTGTTGAATACAGGGATGTAAAGTCATGATGTGGGGAGAATGTAAAGACCCGGAAATATAGTGGAATGTTTTAAATACATGACAATTTTAAAAGTCCACAGTTTCTGACGGCGCTTGATTCTGAGGCCCGGTGTGCCCGGAATAAAATTATAATGTTTTATTTGGGTACGTTCAGTAAACGTAGGTTCGTAACTTTATAAATTATGAACTGGTGCTCGGAAATGAAATATGAGGGCACCGTTGAACTCACAACATTGGTGATTTCTTAGTGAGACCTTCACCGCAGTTGCGTTTTCTCGAGAGTAAAAGCTAGTTTTTGGGGGGTTTTCAATTAAATCAAACAATGATAATGGTTTGACATTATTTTATGTTGGTGGTTAAAACATACAAGGGGGGTTAGAGGAGGGGGCCACCAACCCATAACCTCCCTTGGGAGGATTATTAGGTAAGGCCCACCTAACATCTCTAACTCCACTTTGTCCCCCATGAACCCCCAATTATTATGGTAAAGCTCTCCATACAGTGGGGGAGAATCTCCACCTTCCCCCAACATTTATTTTCCAACTCTCCACCAATTATTTAAGTGAATGGATTGTTTTAATTAAAATACATTCAAATTATTTTGCCAATAATTAAATAATGGGTTGTCATAACCCATTATTCTTGTTGGAAATTCTTTTGGGTGGAAAAATGAGAGATAACTTCTTCCTCTCAACGAAGAACACGAAGAATGCTCCTTCCACTGAAAATTGATGTTGTTATTCTTCCATCCTAAACCAAGGCAAGGAAATGGAAGTGACACCCATGAGGAACACCGAAATCGTCTTTGACTTCTTTACCTTCACACGTTCGTCCGCCGATGATGTGTACATCTCTTCCTCTTCCGACTTTGAAGGAACGACGCCGCCTTCCCGCAACTCTATCAAACGACACGGATAAGAAGGTAATGGTTTTAGTTTCCTTGTTTCCATTCTACATCATTCAATATTTTTTTTGATGATAAAAAAAATGTTATGAACATAACAAGTGGGGTTTGGACCACACTAACACGGTCGACCCTCCCCATTTTGACTTTGTTTGTGGTTGATGACAGAATCGGACAACGACGGTCGACGTCGAGCCTACCGTGAGGAAACTGGCTGCGCAAGACCACCGGGTCATCGGAATGGAAAGGCACGAACATGCCACGTGGAGGACCAGAGAGTAGTGTCCACATCAGGCAGCAGCTGAGGAAAGTGGTGCCATCGCGCCGTGCAGAGGGCAACATGAGGCCGTGGCCAAGGTGGGCCACGATGGAAGGGGGCAACACTGTCGCGCCGTGCTGGTGGTGTAGGACCACATCCAGGGTAGGTCGCGATAGGAGTTATGGAGAGCAGTGCCATTGCGCCACGTCGGAGAAGACTGGTGGCCTAAGGCCACAGTTGACAGGGGAGGGCGGCCGGCTGATCCGGATGCCGGTGCGTGCTATGCGGGACCCTTCGGGTCCTGCGGTTCGCGGTGGAGGGGTACGACGCCATTGTTCCAGGCTGGTGGTGTAGGACCACAGCTATGGTGGGACGCATGGGGAGAGCAGGGGTGCAACGCCTTCATGCCGTTCCAGAGAAGACTTGTAGCCTATGGCCGCTGTGGATAAGGGAGGGCTACCGGCTAAACCGGACGCCGGTGCATGCCCGGAGGGACCCCTAGGGTGCCACAGTTACAGGATCGGGTGCCTTGTGCCGACCGTTTTGGGATCACGGGGGTGTAACAACCCCATTTACGGTTCCTGTTGGCCACTCGGGCTAGCCGGGCACCACACTGCCAGCACGGCGCCACACGGCCAGCCGGGACAGGCCACATGGCCAGCTGGGCAATGCATCACGGCCAGCTGGGTGCCACATGTCCAGCCGGGCCAGGCCACACAGCCAGCTGTGCCGAGCCACATGGTGAGCCGGGTCGGGCCACACCACCAATCAATTGGGACATGCCACACCTTCAGGTCGGGCCGCCCATTCGGGCCAGGCCTCCACTTCGGGCTAAGCCTCCCCTTCCCACCGGGTCAGACTCTCTTTATGGGTTGGACACCAGTTCAGAACTGGTTCAGGTCGGGTGAGACCTTCTAGGTCGGACCGGACCCGGACCCGTCAGTCCCGAAAACACCTATACGCCCATAACTCGGGCTACGAGCATCTGTGTGACAGACCTTCAATGGCGCAGGTATTCATGGAATGAAGTCGTCCCTTTGAAAATACCCCACATGAGTTTAGGGTATAGTTGAGATACGGTTAGGTTGGTTCGTACATGAATCCAACTGGGACCCTAGTACAGAAATGCCAATAACTCACAGACCAGGCATCTGATTGACGCGTCGTCTACTGAATTTAGACCCCAATGAAGTGGCAGACCATTGAGATACATTCATGTGAGACTTTCTGAAACATGGAGTATCGACCAGTAGCTCATATATTGGATCCTCCCAGAGGAGAGCATGCAGAGTGCGGAGACCTAGTAGCTGACCGACCTGAATACTACTTGACCGATTCTACTCGGAGTGATTTGACTAGCCATGTGGGGAGTGCCCGGTATTTGGCAGAAGACCCATGGTGGATGGAGAGCCTGGTAGTTGGAAATAGACCAGCAGTACTCGACAGGAGGAGTACCTCTGTAGGCTATTAGAGGGAGCACTCGGTATTTGGCGGCAGACCCAAAGCGGATGGAGCGCCCACAATTTGGCAGCAGACCCGCAGTATTAGACATGAAGAATACCTCAGCATTATATGGTTAGTGAGAAGATCCTTGGTGTCGCGACAAGCCCACTGTACAAGACAGAGGAGGAGTTCTCCAGCATCCATGGTTTCAATCATAAAAATCTCGGTTTGAGCTGAGTCAATGAACTTTGTTTTTCCCTCATGATTGAGATGGGTTACTTGATAACTTAGGTATATGTATGGGTATATACCTACATAATGGTTATATGTTGATTTCATACATTATGGTTATCCTTGTTGGATTTTGTGAGACCTTGAGGGTCTTGGGGTCCCTACTAAGTATAATTATAGTCACCCCTGCACAGGATTTGCCCACACCTCGTTGTGTGGGATACAGACGACGGACAACGCTGACCGATGCGGAGTGTATGAGGACATGACGGTACCCAGAGGTGGACCTCACGACGAGTAGGTACCCAGAAGAGATGGATGGACGTGGAGAATTGAGGAGGCTATATGTACCTACCCTTCAGGTAGGATCCATGGTGGACATTCCTGGAGCTGCTAGACACCATCCAGTTGTTTGTCTTTTAAGTTGTACCTGTTTGTCCTTTCCATGTACTTTACTATTGGGTTTTTATTTCCGGCCTCTTTACATTCAGCATACTTTTTAAACTGTTCTTACATAGTGTTTGCTTTCTCTTGTACTATGGTTGTGTTTTTTTTACAGTTATAAAGGCAATGCCTTCCTAGTTGTAGGGATTTATGCCTCTAATTCTAGTTGCCAGTCCCTGGCCTATGAATGAAGGTCTTGGGGAAGTAATAATACGAGCCTCGGGGGACGGGTCTGGAGAAATTGGTATCAGAGGAGTCGGTTTTACCACAAAACGTATGACTCTGATATTTATTTTCTGTGATGTAATAGTGTGAAGGGTACCAAGTGTGGATTTTAGTTTAGGGAGACCAGTATTAGTGTTGTGGCCAATGTATCCGTACACCAGGACCCTGAATAGTGATTTCATAATTAGTGCACGAAAACACTAATTGCGTGTGTGTTTTCAAATGTTTTCTTTATGTCATCTCAAACCAGGTCAGCTCACCAGGTATAGTCTTTTGACTGTGTCACGTCTATTCTTTAAGGATGCATCACCGCAGACGACCAGTTAGATACCAGAGTGTTGTACATACTGACAGCCCGGCGAGCGACGAGGCCTTAGTACATGGCCCTCTTCTAGATGAGTCACTAGAGGAGGCACCAACGGTATACTTTGTGTTGGGCCACTAATTCCACCAGCTCCACCAGTATAGAGTGTATGCTGTTTGATCGCACTGCACGAGTTCCAGTTCTAGAGCCCAACCAGAATTAGGGGAGATACATACCCACAGGCCTTTGAGCATTAGTTGGAGGATGGGGTGAGAGTCTTCAGACTAGTAGGGACACATGCTGATTTCGTGGTGATCCTTACTGCCAGCCTCCTTCAAGAAGAAGTAGGTAGATGGTGGAGCCTGATGCTACATGTCCACGACGAGGTGACACTTCTATGGGTATACATGGAGGGCATGTTCTGGGAAGTGTTTTTACCAGCCACCCTTCATGTGTTGTGGATACAGGAGATACTGCATTTGCAAGAGGGCATCATGAATGTAGTATATTACTCAATGAGGTTCACTAACCTCTCGCGCTACTCCACTATTGTGGTATGGGACCCGTTCTTCAGGGCCCAAACCTTTGAGAAGGGATCAGATGAGCGATCAAAGATTCGGTTACCTCCAACAGTATTCTGACGTGGATGGGGGTGTTAGAGGAATCCCTCCTAGTGGATAGTTTCCTTCTTTTTCGGTCTCCAACTGCGAGACCCCCCACTAGTCAACTTACAGCGGAGTCTTATGTAGCTGGCAGTAGACAGATGACGTAGAGGTCAAAGAGGACTAGACCCACAGATGGTCGACTACACGACTCAAGATCGGTTGTGTGTGACACCTAGAGTGGAAGCATAGCCAAACCTGTCAGGAGAAGACAATGTTACTCATGTGGCAGTCTTGGTCACGTGGCACGTGACTTTCCGACTTGTTGTACTAACGATAAGGAGAAAGTTGAGGGACCTCCCAGGTATATGCAGAGGTTCGATCAAGGATGTCCTCAGGGAGCAGGAGTACGTGACAGAGGAGCTAGTTGAGTAGCTAGCGGAGGTTGACGATACGAGGTGCTACCGCCACCACCACCAGGAAGTCCAACATGACTGTAGGGAGCAGGTGGACAAGGGAGAGCATATATTCATGTAGCTGAGGCCTACGGCCATGGTGCTCCAGAGATGATTTGAGGTACAATCAATTTCTACTCCACCATAGCTGTAGTTCTTTTAGACACAGTTTCCAGTAACTATTTCATAGCCAATTTCCTCGTTCGGAGCTCGAAGATTCTATTGAATCCATTGGCTCGATCGTTATGGATAGAGACTCATACGGGAGTAGACTCGATGATTATGCACTGGTTCCGACAGTGTGAGCTTACTCTATGAGGCAAGAACTTCGGCTGGGATCTCCTTGTAGGGGCGTCGAGGCCATACGATGTCATCTAGGGAATATACTGGTTATCTATAGTCCATGGTCATATCAGATGTATTAGGCACAAACTGATGTGTGTCCGCATGGATGTGACCAGGTTCACCTTCACCGGTGATAAGGGAACCTTTGCAGTGCATGACACACTTACTTGGAGAAGGGTGCAGCCGATCACCCACCAGTTGGCCTTCCTTACCATTGGAGCAGTATATGTGGAGAGGCTGACATATCCAGTAGTGGTTGACCATTACGCGGATGTTTTCCCTGAATATGTTTCAGGATTACCTCCTCGTATACAGGTGGACTTCTACATTGAAATATACCCTGGGATGAAATAGATATCTACTCCAGCATATCATATGGCTCCTGCTGAGCTTCAAGAGCTGAGGGTATAGCTGGAGGACTTGTAGGGAAAAGGATTTATCTGACCAATTTTTTCTCCCTAGGAAGCCCCGATTATGTTCACCATGAAGTTAGATGGGAGCATGAGGCTCTATGTCGACTACCGTCAGCTGAACCAGGTGACCATAATGAAAAAGTGCCAACTCCCGAGGATTTAAGACCTTTGGGATAAGCTTAAAGGAGCACGATGGTTCTCGAAGATTGAACTCAGATCAAGCCATCACCAACTCAGAGTTTGAGATGATGATGTGCAGATAAAGGCCTTCAGGTGTCGGAACGACCACAATGAGGTCTTGGTTATTCCCTTTGGGTTATCCAATGCTCCAGTAGTGTTCATGAGTCTCATGAACAGGATCTTCCAGCCATTCCTCCATCGCATTGTTTTATTCTTCATCGACGACATACTGATCTACTCAACAACTGAGGAGGAGCTTTCCTACCATTTGTAGGTTTTACTAGATGCACTCCGAGAGAACCAACATTATAATAAGGACTTGAAATTCCAGTTCTGGATTTGAGAGGTTCACTTCATGGGACACGTCATCTCAGAGGCTGGAGTTGTAGTGGTTCCAGTGACGATCGAAGTGGTACATGCTTGGGAGCCACCCAGGAGTGTGATGGTGGTACAGTGTTTCCTGGGATTGGCTGGGTACTAACGTAGATTCATTATAGACTTCTCTAGAGTTACAACATCACTTTGAACCTTGACAAAGAAGGGTAAAACCTTCGTGTGGTTGGAGATATGCTTGCAGAGCCTTCAAGAGATGAGGCAGAGGCAGATTAGTGCCCTTATCTTGAGGCTTATAGAAGAAGGAAAAGGGTACATAGTCTATTCTGATTCATCAGTGACCAGACTCAGGTGTGTCCTGATGTAGGTGAAATCAGTGATCGTTTATGGTTCTTGGAAGTTGAGACAACATGAGTAGAACAACCCTACCCGTGACATGGAGATAGAAAAAGTTGTATTTGCCTGGAAGATGTGGCGGCATTATATGATGGGTGAGCGTCTTACCGTGTACACTGATAACAGGAGTCTCAGGTATATCTTCTCTCTGAAGGACTTGAACCTGAGACAACAGAATTGGATAGAGTTCCTCCAGGACTATGACCTTGATATATTCAATACTCGTGGGAAGAGGAACGTTGTTGCGGATGAGCTTAGAAAAAGGATAGTTATTCAGATTCTAGGAGAGGCGATGGAGCATCTAGCTGACTTACAGATATCCATTGTGGATAGTGATAGATCATTCTATCATTATCCTCTTATATACACTCATCCACTTATTCAGCATGTTTGGGAGGCTTAGCATGGAGGCACTGACTGTGAGATGTGATGTGCACAGATATCCATAGGACATGCATCTGAAGTATTTTCTGAAGGTGGGAGTGAGTCATCACCTTTAGAGGATGTACCATGGTACCAGTTTCACTTCAGGAGGAGTATTTGATGTAGTCAGACACATCCCCTCAAGAGGTACATCCAGGTTTGGCGATGATGTACCAGGGCCTTCGACGACAGCACTGGTGGCCAGGTATGACGAAGGTGGTAGCATAGTTTGTCTCACGATGCCTCACTTTTCAGCAAGGGAAAGTGGAGCACCAGGTACTAGAAGTCTTGGTAAGACCCTTAGAGGTCCCTGAGTTGATGTGGGACGAGATATCCATGGACTTTGTGATGGGTCTTCCATATACATCGAGGAGTCGCAACATGATTTGGGTGATCGTCGACCGACTCACCAAGTCGGCCCACTTCGTACCGATAAGGGAGCAGGGTTGAGTAGAGAGATTGAGAAGCCTCTATGTTCAAGATATAGTGCTTTTTCATGGAGTATCATATTCAATTGTGTCTGACTGAGACGCCAGGTTTACTTCCCGACTATGGATGGGGTTGCAGGAAGCGTTGAGGACAAATCTTAGCTTATGCACCACCTTTCGTCCTCAAACAGATGGTCAGACTGAGAGGACCTTCCAGACCCTCTAGGACAAGCTTCATTTTTATTTCCTCGACATCAGTCATAGTTGGTGGACCAGTTGTAACGACCCAAAATTTTGAATAAATCTTGTTTCCTAATTTTATGTGTTATTTTATTTTTATACTCAACAAAAATGTTTCATTTAATAACATGAGTATAATTAAAATGTGACCGTTGGGTTTTGACTGTTATATAACCATTGGTCAATATGAATGCTGGAAACTAATCGTTTTGATTATTTCCCCTAAATACAATTAATCTTGGTTAATTATTATAGAAAGAATATTCGATGCCTCACCCAGTAGTCTTGGACCGATCGATGCCCATCTAACAGAACATGGGAATGAGGTAGCACCACTGGGCTTTGCTCTGGAACAAACCCAAGCCGAACTTCATCGTGTGAAGCTAGAACTGAATCGCCTTCGCGAGAAGTTAAAACTAATATAAATTACTACTCGTGCGATGTTGGTCGAGCCTC
The DNA here is from genome assembly GCA_963277665.1 of Viscum album. Lineage (NCBI taxonomy): Eukaryota > Viridiplantae > Streptophyta > Magnoliopsida > Santalales > Viscaceae > Viscum > Viscum album. The sequence goes on along the minus strand of OY728147.1, from coordinate 556,538,347 downwards.
CCTTGGATTTTCTCACCTTAGCACACCTTACACTTAGGTCCTATGCTGGTGTGATAAGTGGCTATTTAAGGAGATCGTAACTGGCTTGTGTAATCCTTTGTTTTAAATAAAAATTTGTATTTCTTCTTATAATGATGTTTATGACTTTTTAAATGTTCGGATAAATATAGTATGCATATTTTTTTTTTGAATTTTAGAGAATGGATATTTGTAAAAAATGTTTATGTAAACCTTAAATAATTAAAAATGTGTACAGATTTTCAAAAAATTGTCTTCTACAATTATGTTCAGTATGAAATTTAGAATCTAATTAAATCAACTTAATTTTTGATTAATAGTAAATTATGAATAGTGATTTTATGTTTAGGATTAGTAATGTGACCAATTTGATTATTAATCTCACTTAAAGAAAGTATTAATATATTCTAGGTACCTTGATTAAGTAATGTGATTCAATAAAATGGATAAATAACAGTTTCATATATTATTATTCAAGTATTAGTTTTTTTGGGTGAATAGTGTTTTTTATTAATAATTTAATTAAAAATATTTAGAAAATTAGTCTTATTAAATGGATTTCATTTTTGAACTCAGAGAGTCGATATTATGTTATGGTAATTTTTGGGGATTTTTCTGAAAAAATGAATTTTCGGTGAATAGTGTATTTATTTAAAAATTTAATTAAAAATATTTAAAAAATTATTTTAATAAAATAGAGTTCATTTTTGAAATCAGAGCATTGATATTTGGTTAAGGTGAAATTTTGGGATTTTTCTGAGAAAGTTGAATTTTCAGTGAATAGTAAAAATACAGTTTTAGGGTTTCGGTATGTTTAATGATCTCAAAACTGTGTCATGATGATTTCATGAGATATTTTAAGGGATGGCCGGCCAAAGGTGATGAATTATTGTATTGGGGGACCCATGTGGCCTAAATCCATGGGACGTACCATGGGAGGGCCCATGCTTTTAGAAAACCACTTTTGAGGTGTCCCTTGGCCATTAATGCCTTGTCCCCTCACTTTCCCTATATATACCAAGCAATACATTCATCCTTTCGACTCCCCACTCTCCCCAAACGAAGTTCTGGTCTCATTACCTCCCAAGGAGTCCTCCCAAGGTTCACCCAAGACCTCAAGTTCCCAACCATTGATTTTTAAGAGTTGCATTTTAAGGTAAGGGATCCGACCACTCTCTTTCATTTCAAGTAATCTATTTTATGTCATTCCTATAATGCTTCATGTTATTATGTTCGAGGATGTTCTTTTATACTCCTATTAATTCCCTTTTTATGTTCATATAATTAGAGATCCCATCTTACTCTCATTATTTCGTTTTATGAAGTTTTAAGTGGCGCCGTTAGGCTGCCGAAATTTTTGTAACTGATTCTTTCTCCCTTCTCATTTTTCAAGATCTACTTTCATGTAAAGTATTTCAAGTTCCTTTTTATTATGTTGGGTTATGATCTCTAAATTTATCATAATGATCTTTTATGATCATATTATGGAATACCCCATTTGATCTCTTCAATTCAGTATTTTTACGTTTTATGTGGCGTCGTTAGGCTGCCGACTTTTTAAGTGGTTCTTCACCCTTCTTGTTTTGAAGTTCTACTATCATGTCAATTCTTTCAAGTTCCTTTTTGTTATGTTGGGGTATTATCTCTATCTCTATCATACTGGACTCTTATTTTCATATGATGAGAGACCCCATTTGATCTCTTCAATTCAGTATTTTGAAGTTTTAAGAGGCGTTGTTAGGCTGCCGAATTTTTAAGTGGTTCTTCACCCTTCTCGTTTTGAAGTTCTACTTTCATGTCAATTATTTCCAGATCCTTTTTGTTATGTTGGGATATGATCTCTATATCTATCATACTGGACCCTTATGTTCATATTATGTGGGACCCCATTTTATCTCTTCAATTCAATATTTTGAAGTTTTAAGTGGCGTCGTTAGGCTGCCGAATATTTTAGGGGATTCTTTCACCCTTCTCATTCTTTTCAAAGTTCTACTTTCATGTCAAGTCTTTCAAGTTACTTTTTAATTATGATGGGGAATTATCTATATATCTATCATAATGAAGTATTATGTTCACATGATGAGAGACCCTATTTGATCTTTTCAAGTCATTTTTGTTGTATTTTAAGTAACGTCGTTAGGCTGCCGAACATTCATAAGAGAAATCTAATGTTTGTCTTCCGTCCATGTTTTTCATTTCAAATGATATGTCCTTGAAATTTCATTACCATGATCATGTATCCTTCTTATTCTGTCCATATACTGTTTTATGGTACATTTATGAATGTTTGACCCATTTTCCCTCTCTTTTTAATGTCTTCTAAAACCTCGTAACATAGTTGTTATGCTGCAGAATTTCCGTCTCAAAATGTCTCTCTCTTTTTCTAAAGTTATTTTATATTATTAAGTGAATACTCAAAGCTCTTTCTTCTAAATGGGTATTCACATATATACCAAAATGTTCTATTTTAAATTCTGGGATTTACATACATGATACCCACCTTCCTTTTCTGTGGGTTTTAAAGTGACTTAAAGATCATGTCTTTAAAGCAGTTTTTAAAACGTTCTGATTATGAAATGAAACCCATTTATTTTGTGCTATATGGGTTATTTATGAAATGTTTGATGATGATATATTTGGATCACATGATAATAAATTCAAATTTAAGGGTGCGCCATGATAGTGCCCCAATGCATTGGGTAATGATGTAACCACTAGAGATTACAATTTTCACGATACCTCTGTGAATAACCTTGGTAATTTTCAAATGACACCTTGGGGATGGACCTTGGTGATATTTTCATGATTGTCTATGTTAAATGATGTAGCCAAATCTTAAATTTATGAAAAATGTTATTTTTGTTATGATATTCCACATGATTTTTTTATCATGCCTTAAAGTTCTTTTTCATGACATGGTTGATGTATCTCAAGTTCACATGTTAAATGTTTCCCTTGTTTCCCTTACTGGGCCTTCTGCTCACCCTTTCATTTGATGTATGTCCCCAGGTTATGAGATGCAGTAATAAACCAAGGATTAACATGAGGAGAAGCCTTTCAAGTGTTTAAGAATAACTTTTTATGTTTTCATGTTTTAAGTTCCTGGTTTCCAAGACACTAAACCTTAAAGATCCTTAGTTTTGTATAATATAATGAAAGTTTATGTGATAAATAGGCGGGATGATATAGTTGGCATCAAAGGATGGTTTAGTTATTTGTGGAAATTAGGATATGAAATCTTTAGGAATAAGCCTATAGAAATGTTTATATATAGGAAATATTCATTGTATTTTGGTGAGTATTGAGTAAGGGGTTTCCAATAAAATACATCCCTGTCTGGATACGAGCAGGTAGAGGTTGCTCTGGCACAGAAGTACATAGGGGTAAAACCTGAAAACACCGCTTTGATATAGACTCGAACGGAAACTGGTACACGACAACGGGCATTGCTGCACTCTTGGTTACGACACTCCTGGGGGATATGCTTTGGTAATTCAAAAGCTTAGTATGAACCATTATTAAAGGAACAAAGATAAAATAAAATAAATATTCACATAAGGATATATGATCATGGATAACCTAGTTTGAAACCTAGGGGATCACAAGTTAGGGTATACTTTTCTTCTACAAGTTATCCTTATATGATTTAAGTTCCTTTTCATGATTATTGGAAAAGTATTTATACCCCTAATTATACTTTCTTTTCTTAGTTAATTGTGGGAAATGAAAGAACATGTCCCAACAACCAATGTGATAGGAAATGTGATGATTTTCATGTTAATATGACAGAGATTATTAGGGGATTAAAATATGAATATTATTTTGGAAGACGTTCACTATTTTGGGAACCCGATTTGATCGAGGTAAATAGGTTACTACAGTTTTTTCGTTGAGGAGTAAAGGTTAACTTATATTTTGAAGAATCGATGAATTTAAGGTGGACTTATAGTAATTTAGGTTTCTTATGGGAATGATTAACCTATCTTGGGTAAAATATGTTTAGGTTAGGTACTTTTTCTATAAGATGATAGGAGTAGTTGATGTTGTTTGTAGATGAACAATGAAGTTTATTTTGGAAGACTATGTTATCAAATCCTTCTTTTATTTGGGTTTCAATCTTAGTTTGATTTATTTTGAGGAATTTTAAGGAAATTGTTTTACAGAATGGTCTATGATGAACTCTGGGTAGTACCGTGGAACTTTGAAGATTTAAAAGTAGTTTCCCTTCCTATGGAAAACTTTCTTTTTTAAGAGTTGTTTTCTCTTACCCTTTCTGTTTTTGGGATTAATGTTTAAAGATAGATAGTTTTTCTTTTGTGGAATAAGTGATTCTCTAGAAGATAATTCTTGTGTTTTCAAGAGACCAAGTAGTTTTGAATGCTCATCGTTTGGTGAAAAGATTAGTTTTGGTAGAAACTTATTAAAGGATGAATCTCTAAATGAAGGTTTGTTTATTTTCTTATGTTTTTGTTCTATGTAGAAAATGAATCCCTCAAAATTATGAAAAGGAACGTAAAACGAAAACGTTGTTGGTTTACGTTTCCTACTATGTAATCAAAGACCGTTTACATACTTCATAAGTTTGGGATTTTCATATGGTTAACTTTATCCTAATCATGTTTTCTATCACTCTCCCTCAGAACGTGACCCTTTGATTTCTCCTCCTTGTCCATGTTTTCCTACATGGAATCCTAGTGCGGGTTAACTCGGGTGACCTTTGTACTTCCCTTTCATTCTTCTAAGGTAATAGTTTTACTGACTCCTTCTCTGATGTGGGACATTCAATGATATTTCAAAACCCAATTTTATAAATTGCTAGGACGCAATTTCTTAATGGGGGAAGATTGTAACGACCCGAAATTTTGAATAAATCTCTTTTCCTAATTTTATGTGTTATTTTATTTTTATACTCAACAAAAAAGTTTCATTTAATAACATGAGTATAATTAAAATGAGACCGTTGGGTTTTGACTGTTATATGACCATTGGTCAATATGACCGCTAGAAACTAAACGTTTTGATTATTACACCTAAATACAATTAATCTTGGTTAATTATTATAGAAAGAAGATTTGATGGCCTCACCCAGTAGTCTTTGACCGATCGAAGCCCATCTAACAGAACTTGGGAAGGAGGTAGCACCACTGGGCTTTGCTCTAGACCAAACCCAAGCCGAACTTCATCGTGTGAAGCTAGAATGGAATCGCCTTTGCGAGAAGTTCAAACTAATAGAAATTACTGCTCGTGCGATGTTGTCCGAGCCTCCCCTGGATTCTCTCACCTTAGCACACCTTACACTTAGGTCCTATTATGGTGTGATAAGGGGCTATGTAAAGAGATCGTAACTGCCTTGTGTAATACTTTGTTTTAAATAAAAATTGGTATTTCTTCTTATAATGATGTTTATGACTTTTTAAATGTTCGGATAAATATAGTATGCATATTTTTTTCTGAATTTTAGAGAAAGGATATTTTAAAAAAATGTTTATGTAAACCTTAATTAATTAAAAATATGTAATGATTTTCAAAAAATGGTCTTCTACAATTATGTTCAGTACGAAATTTAGAATCTAATAAAATAAAATTAATTTTTTATGAATAGAAAATTATGAATGGTGGTTTTATGTTTAGTATTAGTAATGTGACAAATGGATTAGTAATCTCACTTAATGAAAGTATTAATATAATCTAGGCACCTTGATTATGTAATGTGATTAAATAAAATGGATAAATAACGGTTTCATATATTATTATTCAAGTATTAGTTTTTTTTGGGTGAATAGTTTTTTTTATTAAAAATTTAATTAAAAATATTCAGAAAATTATTTTTATAAAATGGATTTCATTTTTGAACTCAGAGCGTCGATATTATGTTATGGTAATTTTTGGGGATTTTTCTGAAAAAATGAATTTTCGGTGAATAGTGTATTTATTTAAAAATTTAATTAAAAATATTTAAAACATTATTTATATAAAATAGAGTTAATTTTTTAAATCAGAGCATTGATATTTGGTTAAGGTGAAATTTTGGGATTTTTCTGAGAATGTTGAATTTTCAGTGAATAGTAAAAATACAGTTTTAGGGTTTCGGTATGTTTAATGATCTCATAACAATGTAATGATGATTTCATGAGATATTTTAAGGTATGGCCGGAAAAATGTGATTAATTATTTTATTGGGGGCCCCATGTGGCTTAACGCCATGGGAAGTACCATGGGAGGGCCCATGATTTTGAAAAAACCACTTTTGAGGTGTCCCTTGGACATTAATTGCTTGTCCCCTCACTTTCCCTATAAATAACAAGAAATTCTCTCATCCTTTAGACTCCCCACTCTCCCCCAACAAAGTTCTGGTCTCATTACCTCCCAATGAGTCCTCCCAAGGTGCCCCCAAGCCCTCAAGGTCCCAACCATTGAGTTTAAAGAGTTACGTTTTAAGGTAAGGGATCCGACCTCTCTCTTTCATTTCAATTAATCTCTTTTATGTCATTCCATTTATACTCCATGTTCTTATGTTGGAGGATGTTCTTGTAAAATCCTCTTACATCCCTTTTTATGTTCATTTAATGAGAGATCCCCTATTACTCTCATTATTTCGTTTTATGATGTTTTAAGTGGTGCCGTTAGGCTGCCGAAATTTTTGCAACAGATTCTTTCTCCCTTCTCATTTTTCAAGATCAATTTTCATGTAAAATATTTAAAGTTACTTTTTATTATGTTGGGGTATGATCTCTAAATTTATCATACCAATATTTTATGATCATATGATGAGAGACCCCATCTAATCTCTTCAATTCAGTATTTTGATGTTTTAAGTGGTGTCGTTAGGCTGCCGAATTTTTAAGTGGTTCTTCACCCTTCTCGTTTTGAAGTTCTACTTTCATGTCAATTCTTTCAAGTTCCTTTTTGTTATTTTGGGGTATGATCTCTATATCTATCATACTGGACTCTTATGTTCATATGATGAGAGACCCCATTTGATCTCTTCAATTCAGTATTTTGAAGTTTTATGTGGCGCAATTAGGCAGCCAAATTTTTAAGTGGTTCTTCACCTTTCTCGTTTTGAAGTTCTACTTTCATGTCAATTCATTCAAGTTACTTTTTTTTATTTTGGGGTATGATCTCTATATCTATCATACTGGAATCTTATGTTCATATTATGAGGGAACCCATTTGATCTCTTCAATTCAATATTTTGAAATATTAAGTGGCGTGGTTAGGCTGCCGAATTTTTAGGGGATTCATTCACACTTCTCATTCTTTTCAAAGCTCTACGTTCATGAAAATTCTTTCAAGTTTCTTTTTAATTATTTGGGGGAATTATCTCTATATCTACCATACTGAACTCTTATGTTCAAATGATGATAGACCCTATTTGATCTTTTCAAATCATTTTTGTTGAAGTTTAAGTAACGCCGTTAGGCTACCGAACTTTCATAAGAGAAATCTGATTTTTGTCTTCCTTCCATGTTTTTCATTTCAAATGGTATGTCCTTGAAATTTCATTACCATGATCATTTAGCCTTGTTATTCTATCCATCTACTGTTTTATGGGTCATTTATGAATGTTTGACCCATTTTCCATCTCTTTTTAATGTCTTCTAAAACCTCGTAACATAGCTGTTATGCTGCCGAATTTCCGTCTCAAAATGTCTCTATCTTTTTCTAAAGTTCTTTTATATTATTAATTGAATACTCAAAGAACTTTATTCTAAAGTGGTATTCACATATATACCAAAATGTTCTATTTTAAATTCTGGGATTGACAAACATGAGACCCACCTTCTTTTTCTGTGGGTTTTAAAGTGACGTAAAGATCATGTCTTTAAAGCAGTTTTTAAAACGTTGTGATTATGAAATGAAACCCATTTATATTATGCTATATGGGTAATTTATGAAATTTTTGATGATGATATATTCGGATCACATGATAATAAAGTCAAATTTAAGGTTTCTCCCTGATAGCGCTCCAATGCATTGGGTAATGATGTAACCACTAGAGATTACAATTTTCACGATACCTTGGTGAATAACCTTGGTAATTTCCAAATGAAACCTTGGGGATGGACCTTGATGATATGTTCATGATTGTATATGTTAAATGATGTAGCCACATCTTAAAGTTATGAAATTTTTTATTTTTATTATGATATGCCACATGATTTTGTTTATCATCCCTTAAAGTTCTTTTTCATGACATAGTTGATGTATCTCAAGTTCACATGTTAAATGTTTCCCTTGTTTCCCTTACTGGGCCTTCTTCTCACCCTTTCATTTGATGTATGTACCCAGGTTATGAGATGTAGTAATGAACCTAGGATGAACATGAGGAGAATCCTTTCAAGTGTTTAAGAAAAATGTTTTATGTTTTCATGTTTTAAGTTCCTGGTTTCCAAGACACTAAACCTTAAAGATCCTCAGTTTTGTATTATGTAATGAATGTTTATGTGATAATTAGGCGGGATTCTATACCAGTTGCCTTTGGTATAGTTTTCTTACAACAACAGCTATCACTCCACTATATGTATGACACCTTTTTAGGCCCTGTATGGCCGAACTTTCGGATCACCACTATGCTAGACAGACTCAAGGGAGTCAGCACTAGTGGTACTTGAGATGGTACGAGCTACAACCGAGGAGGTGCTAATCATCCAACAGTTGATAAAGAATGCACAGAGAGACATTATTCATATGCTGATAAGAGTCTGAGACCTTTGCAGTTCGAGGATGGTGACCACGTCTTCCTACGGGTCTCACCACAACGAGGTCTATAAAGATTTGACCAAGGAAACAAGTTATCTATGTGGTTAATCAGACCTTTATAGGTCCTTATTAGAGTAGGCGAGGTGGCATACATCTTAGCTCTTCCACCTCAGTTGCCCCGGGTGAGCGACGTCTTCCATGTATCTCAGCTGAGGTGATATCTGCTGACACATCCCACATCATCGACCACAGGGAGATGGTCATTGATAATGGGGAGAATTTCCTAGAGGTTCCAGGGGAGATTGAAGATCTACAGGATTGAGTCCTATATGGATGGTCGATTCCTATGGTCCACGTTCGCTGGCAGCACAGGAACCTCCAGGAGAGCACGTGGGAGCAGGAGGCTCAAATGCGTGCTCAATACCCCCATTTGTTTCCTTAGTTAGAGTTGTTGCATACGGGTAGGTAAAGTCATGAGGTGGGGATAATGTAAATACCCGGATTTACCGTGGATTTTTTTAAAGACATGATAATTTTACATGTCCACAGTTTCTGACAGCTCTCGATTCGGAGGCCCGCTGTTCCCGGAATAAAATTCTGATGTTTTGTTTGGGTATGTTCAGTAAACGTATGTTCATAATTTTATAACTTTTGAACCGGTGCTCGGAATTGAAATATGAGGGAACCGTTGAACTCACAACATTGGTGATTGATTACTGAGAACTTCACTGCAGTTGCGTTTTCTCGAGAGAAAAAGCTAGTATTTGGGTGTTTTTAATTAAATTGAAAAATGTTAATGATTTAACATTATTTTATGTTGGTGGTAAAAACATACAATGAGGGTTAGAGGTGAGGGCCACCAACCCATAACCTCCATTGGGAGGATTATTAGGTGGGGCCCACCTGACATCTCTAACTCCACTTTATCCGCCAAGAACCCCCAATTAATTATGATAAAACTCTCCATAAAGTGGGGGAGCATCTCCACCTTCCCCAACCATTTATTTTCCAACTCTCCAACAATTAATTAAGTGAATGGATTGTTTTAATTAAAAGACTTTCAAATTCATTTTCCAATAATTAAATAATGGGTTGGCATAACCCATTATTATGGTTGGCAATTCTTTTGGGTGGAAACATGAGAGATAACTTCATCCTCTCAACGAAGAACGTGAAGAACACTCCTTCCACCGAAAATCGAATTCGTATTCTTCCTTATTCAACCAAGGAAAGGAAAGGGAAGCGACACTCATGATGAACACGAACATCATCTTTGACTTCGTCACCTTCGCACACTCGTTTGCCGATGACGAGTACCTCTCTTCCTCTTCCGACTTTTATGGAACGATGCCACCTTCCCGCAACTCTGTCAAACTACACCAAAAAGAAAGGTAATGGTTTGAGTTGCCTTGTTTCCATTCTACGTCGTTCAATATTTTGGTTTAAGATATGGAAAATGTTATCAACATAACAAGGGGGGTTCGAACCGCACCAACACAGCCGAACCTCCCCCTTTTGACCTTGTTTGTGATTGATGATGGAATCGGACAACGACTATCAAAGTCGAGCCGACCACGAGGAAACCAGCGGTGTAAGACCACAGGGTCACCAGAAAGGCATGGAAAATACATGCCATGTGTAGGACCAGAGAGTTGTGTCCACATCGGCCGACAGCAGAGGAACGTGGTGCCATCGTGTCGCGCGAAGGTAAACAGGAGGCCGCGACCAAGGTGGGCCACGACAGATGGGTGCAGCGCCATCGCGCCGTGCTAGTGGTGTAGGACCACGTCCAGGGTAGGCCGCGATAGGAGAGATGGGGAGGGGCACTGTCATGCCATGTTAGAGAATACTGGTGGACTAAGGCCGTAGTGGATAGGGGAGGGAGGCCGGCTAAGCCGGCTGCCTGTGCACCCATGGCGGGACCATTCAGGTCATGCGGTTACCTGATACGGCACCTTGCGCCAGTCGTTTCGGGAGCCCGGGGGTGTAACAACCCCCAATCGACGACCAGATGGAAACCCAGGCTCGCCTGCCGGGCCAGGCCACATGGCCAGCCGGGCGCCGCATGGCCAGCCAGGCCAGGCCACACGGCCAGTCAGGCCAGGTCACACGGCTATCCGGGCACCACACGGCTAGCTGGGTCGGGCCACACGGCCTTCCAACCACGTGGGGTCATGCATTCAGGTTGTGCCTCCCCTTCGGGCCATCTCGTTCTTTCGGGTCGGGTCGTGCATTCGGGCCAGGACGCGGCTTCGGTCCGAGCCGCCCCATCAGACCGGGTCGGAACCTAGTCCAGACCGGGGTCATGTCGGGTCGCACCGACTGGGTCGGACCTGACCCGAACCCGTCAGACCCGAATACACCTATTCACCCATATCTCAGGCTATGAGCGTCCACTTGACGAACTGTTAGTGGTGCTGATATTCATATAACAAAGGCATCCCTTTGATAATACACCACTGGTGTATGGGGTATAGTTGAGATATGGTTAGTTTGGTTCGTACACAAATCCTACTGGGCCCCTGGGACAGAAATGCTAATAACTCACAGATCGGGGGCCTGATTGATGCGTCGTCTTTTGCGTTGAGACCACTATGACATGGAAGACCTTTGAGATACTTCCACGTAAGACTTCATGAGAATTAGTGTATCGACCAGTACCTCGTAAAGCAGAACCTCATGTAGATGAGCAGGCAGAGTGCAGGGACCTAGTAGTTGACAGACCTAACGACTCCTTGACCGATTCGACTCGGAGTGTTTCCACTAGACCATTGGGGAGAGCCTAATATTTAGCAGAAGAAACATGGAAGAAAGAGCGCCTGATGTTGGCATCACACCCTTTGTACTCGACAGGAGGAGTTCATTTATAGGCTATTAGTGGGAGCGCCCGATATTTGGCAGCAAACCCACAACGAACAGAGCAACCAGTACATGGCTGTAAAACTACAGTACTTGATAGGAGGAGTACCTAAGAAGTCTAAGGTTAGTGAGAAGTGCCTCGGTGTCACGAAATTCCAACTGTACACGAAAGAGGAGTATTTCTCTAGCATCTGGGGTTTCGATAATAAAAATCCTAGTTTGAGCGGAGTCAGTGACAATTATATTTTTTTCATGATTGAGATGGGGTACATGATAACTTGGGTATATGTATTGGAATATACCTAAGTAATGGTTATTTGTTTATTTCATACTTTTTGGTTATGCATGTTGGATTTTATGAGTCCTTGAGGGTATCGGGGTCCCTACTGAGTAAAATTATACTCACCCCTACACGGGCTATGCCCGCTCCACGTTTTGTTGGATGCAGACAACGGACATCAGTGACCGAGGAGGAGTGTACGAGGACTGGACGGTACCCAGAGGTGGACCTCATGATGAGTCAATACCCAGAGAAGACAGACAAACATGGAGCACTGAGGAGGCTATCTGTACCTAACATTCATGTAGGATCCATAGTGGACGATCCAGGAGCTGTTAGACACCTTCCAGCTATTTGCCTTTTTAGTTGTACATGTTTGTCCTTTCCTTGTACATTACTATTGGGTTTGAATTTCTGGCCTCTTTACTTTCATCATACTTTTTACATAGTTTTTACTTAGTGTATTCAATGGCTTGAACTATGGTTGTGTTTTTTTTACAGTTTTAAAGGAAATTCCTTCCCAGTTTTAGGGATTTACACCTTTGATGCTAGTTTCCAGCCCCTAGCCTATGGAATGCAGGCTTGGGGTAGTCACGATACGAGTCATGGGGGACGTGTCATGACATATCAATAAGAAGTATGTAGAAATTTGTGTCATAAAAGATAAAAATTATTTTGTTAATTCAAATGGTATGGATCATATTTAAATATTATAATGATATTTTTTCCATGGAGGTAAAAAAACCATGCCAGTGATTGAGAGTGTGCATGAATTTTAAAAAATACAAAACCAATGATATTGAATAGAAAACTAGGGAGTGTGGGGAGATATAAAAATGTATGTCTCTAAATAAATTCTATCCAGTCAAACTAGGAATGATAAAAATCTCAATAAATATCTTCATAAAATCTTCTTTGATAGAATCCAAATAAACATTTTTCCACTATCATTTAGTTGGATGAAAATAAATATCAAATAAAACCCTCTCAATATCCATAAATTGTTATTAATCTTATGATCCAACATAATTATTTAGATAATAAATACATTAATGTGGATTCTGTGAATTATATCAACCCGATGGTGGAAGACATCATGAAAAAACTGCTTATAGAGGTCTACCGAAGTCACTACACATAGTTTCATGTATATGGATTGGTCTTAATTTAAAAATTCACCATCAATTTAATCTATATTTCCATTAATCATTTTTGTAGATTTTAATGTCAGTTATACATCTCTATTAATAGAATATGTGTGTTAATCACCACCACACCCAAATCTATAACAATACTTATCATCTAAAATACCATAATATTTTGTCTCTTTTCATTCTATCATCCCACTTGTAACATTATATCCTATATTTTTCATCTCTTCAAAAAGTGTACGACCAATCGACTAATCAGAAGACCAAAGTACCATACCTCTCATAACAGTTATTCTATCCTTATCTATAGACATAAATGGATAAATGTTGTCATAATTAGACGGGGAAATATTATAGAGCCCTCTATAAAAATGTTGTACCTTCATATGGAAGGAAATAAATTTCTACATTAATTAATTCAAGAATACTCATTACATCCTTATACAGAATATGACATCATGTAACATAACATCATAACTATCATTACATTCTTGTAATATGTTCAACGAAGTTGTGTCATGAGAGTATGTTTTAAAAAAATGTTATTATTGATAGGTAAAAATAATTAAGAATAATTTTCAAAAGGTTAAATATAACAAAGGGGAATATTAAAAGAGTGAATATCCCATATAATAATTAAAATGATATAAAACATTCGATTATTATGAATTCAATGATGTTGTGAATCTATGACCATAGAATCCATTCTATTAATTTTTAAAATTTTCAAAAGAAAAATATAAGTAGATTATACCAATATGTAACAAGGTCTTCCCAGTTTAATATAGTAATATTTTAGAAAAATATCAACATCATCACTTTTTAAAATATCTTTTACTGAAAATGAAGAAATTAAAGAAAACCAATATTAATACTGGCTAGATAAAAAAAATATAACACACGTGGCACATATTTAGAGGAAGTATCAATATGTGATGAAAGAGGCACACTAAGAGGGTAATTAAGATTCAAGAATTGATGATGGATATTATCTATAACCATTAAGAATGTGATTAAATCATAGACATCATGAACCCTTTCATTATATGGAAACTCATCTAACACCATATGCACTTTCATCATTCGGTGTCTAAACATCATAACCTTCATGTTTGTTTTTAACCCTGAAAAACATATTTAAATCACACCCATTCAAAAATATAGGTTCCCAATATACTCCCAACTGTATGCTGTTGATGATAGAAAAATTAATCCAATGAGGGAATGATTCTTTATTTTTATCATCACTGGAATGAATAATAAATCTTCATCAGTATGAAACCATAGTTCCCATGGATTGTTCTACAACTAAAAATCATATATATGAATGTGTTTCTATATATTCTGAATAATTGAATTTATATTTAATTATTCAAAACTAATATTTTAAATATATTTATAGGAATATATGCCAGCATCGAGCAAGATTGAATGGGAGAGGGAAGTGGGTGATAAGTGTGGAAGATAAATTATGAATGTTTTGAAAAACTAACTCCAAAAATACATAAACATATAAGGTTATATTTCATTATTTATTTATTATTATTAATATGGGGAATTATATTAAAATCCCTAATTTCAATGTTTCCTAAAATTTTTAAAAAAATTATTTCTTATATTATTGTTTATTTATATCAAATTTATAAAAATATATATAAAAAATACCAATTTTAATATTTCATCATAAAAATAATAATAATTCATTAGGAATTCCATAAAAATTATTTTAAATAATACTTTTAGAAATAATAAATTATGTTTATTAATTCTATAAAATAATAAATTTTTGTTTTTAATTTAATAAAAGAATAAGATTTTGAATTGGTAATGAAATTTTTTTTTCACAAAATATGATATGTTTTTTTGATATATTGTTTTTTTTAAAATGAAATTAGAAATATTAATTTCATAAATTTTTTTTTCAAGAGACAAATTTAGATAAAGAAAGATTAAATTGAATTGAATTTTAAAAAAATACGAAAATGAAAATAATTTAAAGGAATTATTCATTTATCAAAAATATTCATTTTATAATTGAGTTATCACGCCAATCCCTAACGATAATTTTTATTCTATCACAAAATTAGTTTTCAAAATATCTTTTTTTTTTAAATTATATGTATTTAATTTTTTTAAAAACTATTAAATTACAATCCTATTATTTTGTAGGTGTTATTTTAAAAAATAATTGACTGCATTAAAAAATTATACATGTGAGGTCCAAAAACTAATAAACTAATCAACGATCTTTTGAAAAATAATTATGCGACTATAATTTCTTTCCTATTTATTCTTATTATATCTGAAATTGATAATTTTTTTAATTATTATAATTTAGTCATTTAATATTTATATTCAAATGATAAAAAATTTATTTAATTATTATTTTTAAATATAAGAAATATTTTATGGGATCAAAGATTGGATTTTATTTTTTCGTATTGTAAAAATAATTACTTAAATGGTATCATTTAGAAAATGTTTATCGATGGTGTATCCTAGTTATAAAAAATCATTTATCCACTAAAATAATTTTTCATGAATTGTATTAATCATAATTAGTTATAATATTTTTTCTTAAAAAATATATTTATATCATTTTAATATTTATGTATATAACATAATTGTAGACATTATTTAATTAATTATTATTTTACTTGAAATTACTATTGTAAGATTTATTATAAAATCTAAAGTTAAACAAATATTTTTATATCAAAATATTACATGAAATCTCATCGATGATTTTTAATGTCAAATATTGGATTCAGTTATTCCATTATTATAATTTTCATATATTACTAGTAAGAATACAAAATAATTTATACATGAATAATAAAATAATTAATAAATCGAAATATAAATAAAAAGTCTATAATCAACAATGTAATCAGTAATGATAAGTAAAAAAATTAATATAATCAATACATAATTATATAATTATACTATGTTCCTTAGAGGTTTCAAAAATGTAAAAAAAACTCTGGGTTAGGTAATATATATACAAAATACACCACATAGAAGATATATCTCATGAAAATTTATCACAGAATTTCATCTACCTTATTAGCGTTTTATTTCACCTATTCCATCTTTTTCGCACCTAAATTCAAACCATTGTCCTCCTTCCAATATTAATTAATTCATTCTCAACTAATTCTTTAATAATAGTTTAATATTATACTATATATATTGTTTATTAATATTTTATTTGTTATTTTATCACATGTTTATATATATTTATAAACTAAATTTAGATGAAATTTTAAAATATATATTGTCTATTTAGATTAAAATATTATACATATATTTATAAATATATATACATATATGTATATATATATTATCATTCATATAATGTTTTATATATATGTTTCAATATATGGTATTTATAAATATTAATGTAAATATTAATATATATAATATATATATTGGTAATTAAATATTTGTAATTATAAATCTTCATATGATGTATTTTAAAATTACAGACGAAGAATATGTAGACATACATACATGAAAATATTGATGCACACATTAATAGAAATTTATATTTCACACTTAAAAACAAAAATATTTACATATGTTAAATTATTTACATATATTGGTATATACACAAAAATGTATATATTTTTCATGATCTAAACATATTAATAAAACAAAATTTCATTAATGGGTGTTAATATATATATTTATTCAATTTAAGATGGTAAATAAACTATATTTTTTTTATTTTAAATAAAATCAATAATTATAATTTATTTTCATATGGTTTATATGATTAAAACTACATTTTTATGTAAATATTTTTTAATATTTAGTTGTAAAATTGGTTTTTTTGTATTAATAAATGTTATTATAAATAAAAATACAAAATAAAAAATTATAATATTTGAATAGTATAATATGCCAATGAATTTATAAGTTGATAATAAATCTAGTATCCTCTAGAATAAGTTAATAAGGCCCCATTAAAATGATGAATAGATTCCATTGAATGTTAAAAAAATGATGTACCTCGAAATTTTTTGGAAATTAGATCTTATTTTCACATAAAAACCTTTATTATGGTCTTCCAAAAAATCAGGTTATATATTATGTGAATTTAGTCAATTTGATATGTGGTAGATGCTGAATTGAAAAACATATGGAATAATATTATAGTATGAATCCCAAGTCGTGTTTCTAAAATACCATTGATTGGTCATTAGATTATTAAATATTCCACTTTAATTGTTACAAAAATTAATATAACTAAATAATAATTAGAAATGATTTTTTAAGATAAATTTTGAATTATTTTATATTCTAATTGAAATAAATATTTTATATATTACATGTAATTTCATATTTAAAATTAATAAATCATAATTAGGAAAATATATTACGTTTATATCAATATAAGTACGTTTTTATTTTAATACATGATTTTAAATTATATTCATATATATGAAATATAAATTCTATTATAGATAAAATGTTACTCATAAAGGACACATGTTATCAACATTAAAAAATAACCTAACAATGGTGCCTTTTATCAGTGATTGAAAACAAAATGAAGAAAATGAGTGGATTTTATTAAATTTTTTTAGAGATGATAATGTATTCCTCTTTATCAATGTTTTTTGGAGGTGATAAATGTAACATAGAATATACTGAAATGTAAAATATTGTGACTGAAATACCTATCATTTTAAATGTCCTTGATAGTGATTTTAATATTCAATCAACATCATCAAAATGTGTGTATTCGTTTTTATAGGCTTGTTCCTTAATCTCAATATTCCGGAGTTTTTTACCCTGCTCTAAAAAATCTTCATAATGATGTTATTGAGATTTGATGTCACTTATAATAATGAATTATGAGGTTACATTACTTCTCATGAAATCCAAAAACTACCCAATAATATAATTAATATAATCAATATCAATGGTATAATCAATACAATTAGTAATTAATTATATTAATTAATAATTAATTGTAATAAATAAAATTTTATATTCTGTGAGCTGATTGGTATCAGCTAGTTTTATTCCATTCCCTCCATGAAAATAAATATACACTCGATTATTTCCACAATTGAATAATGATCATATTATGTCACATAGTAATTCAATTCCATTCACCAAATATAATTAGGGCTGAATCAATCATTGTGGAATGACCATTTGACCTGTAACCTACACTCCTTTTGTGGTCATTATATTAAGTCACTCATACTCATCTAATGGAATCCACAACCAGGAGTTCTTATGTTTATGCCATGATGAATTCTGGTACCACCCCAGTACAATGGATGTGGTGATTGTAACTCCATGAATATTTTAAATATACTTCATTTTATGTAAATTATAAATTTTTAGATTACATTCAATAGAGTGAAAACATTTTTTAGATGATGGGTAATAAATAATACCATTATAACATTACTGTAAAATTGGTGGGTATGAATATTACTAAATAAAATATTTTGAATGAGTGGTCTACACCTGAATGAAATTACCTCTTTGGTTTTGAATTGATTATTAAAATAAATAAATAATTTTCAACTAAAAAATAGGTTTCCCGAAAAAATATTTTAGTTCATGATTTTTTTCTTATTACATATACTAAATCATTAGTGGTGGTGTGTTGGTAAAGGTCTCAGAGGTGAGGGGTGGGTCACATGGTCAATTCCTTTATCTATAATGATTACAGTAATATTATTCAATGTGGTGTGTTCTAATATGAAAGATGTAACTTAACTGTTATATATATTCAATCAATTTTATTTTATTTTCATTATTTGTGTTTTTTAAAAATGACTTGTGAAAAAATCTAGTTTCATGCATATTTATTTTTATAAAAATAAGTTTTCTTCATGTTTCCCTAGATTATTTTATAATTAATTTTGAATAGTAATATAAATTTAATCTTGAGAAATGGATTTCATGTACTGAATAATGAGGATCATATTTTTTATATAGGAATTTTTATTTTTCATATATATTAATTTCAATGACATTAAATATCCATCACATGGGTAGGGGTAAAATTGATAAATTATTGATAACTTTTAAGATTAAACATTAAAATTTGTCTATGAGTTTATTTTAACAGACTTGATGCATAGAGTTCATATTTAGAAATACAAGTCTCATATATATGTCCCCTCAGTGTCATATTTCATTGAATATGACCTTAATGTTAATTTATGAAATAAATAATTACAAAATGTATCTCTTTGAACTTTAATATTTATATGATTTTTATATACTGATAAAATAATGAAATGTGCAGTTCTAAATTTTATGCTGATTAAATTTTTTTAATTTTTAATTTTATATTTTTGTGATTGAAAATTACCTTAACCGATTGTGAAATTCTAAAACAACATTACTCATCAAATATAAAAATAAAATAATTTATTTAAAAATTATAAATAATAATATTAATTAAGTGTAATAATTTTAATAAGAAATTTTTTAACACATAGTAAATATTATAGATTCAAAAAAATAATAGTTTCAAATTAAATCATATTCTAATTTCATTTTAGGTGAAATAAAATATATAGTGAAAATAGTATTATTATTCTTTTAAAAAAATAATATTTTATTAAATAATTTAATAATTATAAATTTCATATCATCACCCAAGTAAATAAAACATGGTTTCCCATATAAAAAAAATATAATTTATGATTAATTCATTCATATATGGTAACATTCATAACCATTTTATATTTTAATAGTTGTTACTATCATTAATGTAAACAAATTATTAAAAAATGGGTTAATAACAATTATAAGAATTAAAATGACACCAAATCCTATCTAAATTTCTTTATGTGTTTTTTTTCAACCTAATACCATTTTCATTTAATTAATTACTTTTTCCCTACTCATAACATGATAATTAATTTATTATTTTTTAATCAATTATGATATTTCTAGTGTGAAATCTACACCCATCCATTATAAAATTTACAACACATTGAGAATACTAGCTCAATAATACCTACAACAATTATATTAAATACATTCTTATCCATGTTATATAGGTTATGTTATAGGAATAATAAAATCCCCCGGGACCATAAGGGGTGGTCCAAATCTATTCCTTCAGTGAATTTATAATCAATATAACATATCACTTTTTTTGTTACGTTTTTTTAACCTCATCGAAATCGATGGTATATAACAAGGAATAGTATCATTAATGTAATAAATATAATAAAATGTTATTTCTATTAAGAAACCACCATTATGTACCCTCTCTCCTATGAAATGATAAATTAATGTATCACATAAGTGTACACATTGCAAAACATCTCCACATAATAACACATTTCATTTTTCATCACCATAATTTGTGGATGGGTATTCTGGTGGTATTAATGTTTTAATATCTATTTTTAATTTATAAAATTATTATTATTCTAAAAATATATATTCATATCTATATTCTATCGTTAAAATCCCCGGGATAATTATGTAGTTGCTTTGGCATATGTGTGGACTACCACCTTCACGATGCGAGGTGATTGATTTTTCATTTATGCTTCAATGGGATGATAATAAGAGTAATTTAATAAATATATGTTATTTATATGATATATTAATAATTAGTTAATTTTGAACTAATATTTACCTTTAATTCGATCCATCTTTCAAAAAAATTAAAACATTAACCATGAGTCTTTACATCCTATTCTTCCTATTAATGATGTAATTCATTTTTTCTATCAAAAATTAATACTGATAAATATAAATATTTGTATTATAAATATATATGATATTCAAATAATTAATAACATGTAATATATTTTGATACCATGATCAATGTAAAAATATAATAACATACGTTCTGAAATTCTAATAAAGAATGAAACATAAAACCCCATGAATCGACATTTTTAATAGGGGATTTTAATTAATGGGTGTTTAAAAGAATAATGTTTATCATATATGATATTATAAGTATTTAAATTACATTTTAATATAATTGTAATATATTTTAATTTAGAATACAAAATATGAATGTATTTTTATATCATTTATAAATAAATGTAAGGGTTTTTTGTTTCGATCTCTATGTTTATCTGAATTGTTTGTGAGAATGTTCAAGATAATGATATCATTTGATCGAACTCTCAATAAAATAATAAATTTTTATTCTCCTCTAATTAATTCCATTCAATACCTATTTTCCTTTAACTGTAATATAATTATGTAATAAATATACTACTTTTTTTTCTAAAAGGTGAATTTATTTCTCCCATAGCTTGAGAAACCTTTTTTAGGTCTATGATTTCTAGGAAATTTTTCATGAATTCAATTAATATTATTCTATGAAATTTTAAATTCGCTGTTTCCAAGTATTTAATTTTTAAAAACTGACTAAAATAAACTTCTTATCATTTTACAAACAAATGGATTTTTTTAATTTTTTTAAAATGTGTTAAATGGTTATTTTCTATTAAAATATAAACTTCAAAATATATTTCCCACTATCGTGAACATTCAATGTTTAATGGTTACATTAAAATATTGGAAGTATATTTTCAATGAAAATTTATTTTCTAATATTTAGGAATTTTCATTATTTTAAATAAATTATTTAAATGTTAAAGGGTACTTTCCTTAAGGAATTTTAGAAGTGATATTGTTATGTATGTTTTCTTCATTTATCTAAAAAATGGGTTTAAATATTTTTAATATTAGTATGATATAATGATACCATCTTTAGTAATTTCTAGGGTGGTTTATAATTGTGTTAGACAATATGTTTATGAAACCAGTCTATTTTCCATGGGTTATGCTATAATTATATGTTTGTGAATCCATTTTTCTTTTACACATGTAATGTTAGGATTTAAATATTATGAAGAAAAATTATTTTTTTGTGATATGATATTTTTTATTAAACCTTTAGTACACATATATGTGATTTTCATTATGTAATTCGGGGACCAAATTTATATAACCCTTCAATTCGTTTCCATATGATCTACAAATCTCTACATAAATATGACTACAGTGTGGTGTGGAAACTATTAAATTAGGGAATCTATGTTGTATGTTACTATTAAGAGGGTACCCTGACTACTACATTAGTTTTAATAGTAAACCCAATTCACTATGATATTCAAGGAATTATGATTCAACTACTAAGGAAATTATTTTCTATGCTTATGTGTGTGACCCAAATTATTGTCTCATTCCAATGTTATGCTCTCCTGACATATTATTATTGATTCTATTATGATTCATGTCTTATTAACAATCATGAATTATTCCATGTCTCAATATTATGACTAATGATACCTAGGGTATAGTTTTCAAATATTATGTGTAGACTCTGACTAAATTATACACATGTTTTGTTTAAGGTAACATTTATATCACTTGTATATTACCCTTAATGATCATATGTTCCAAATATTATTTATGTTTTATATCCACATTTTATAAATAAATCTATTATATTATATATGAATAATATGGGTTCTAGTTATTAAGAACATAGTCATAGTAAATATAGATAAATTGTGAACAAGTTTCTTATGTTTTCTAGATTATGAGGACGTTAATAATATATGATTGCAGAATAGATAATTATGTTATATAAGTAATATACGTGAAATAATATGTAATATCTATGTACGAAAATTTTTAGTCACTATAGTTGGTAAAAAAAATGTTTAGTTATCTTCGGAAAATGGTATAGAAAAACATTATTGATAACTATTAAAATATTCCCCTATATAGAAGATCGTGAAATGTTATGGTAATAAAATTAGTGTGTTTCTCCTATAAATACATATCTCTTGTTTTACATTATGGGAATTTGGATTATTAAAAAATAAATATTGGGATAATAAAACCCAAAAAAATTAATTGAGTCTTTCGCATCCATCATTCATGTGAATTGTGAGTGTACCCTTACTATGCACTGTTGATACACATAAGGGATATGATTTAGATAATTCATATTTTATTTATGAAATATTATGAATGATTCAAATATATTATGTCCATTAATGGACTAGAGTCTAAAATATTGAAAAGTACTTTAATTTAATAGAATGTATATTAATTAATTTCAATTGTTATATGGTTTCCACTGATTATGTTTTGTCATAATATGCTATATGGTATCAAAAAATATTGGAATTTGAGGGAATGTTGTTAAAGAGGGATGCGATAGGAAATAAAATGATTATCATCATGATCTCCTAAATCATATTGGGTATGTAATAAAAAAACTCATTAATATTCTTACACAGCATTCTAAATATATTAATCAAGTTGTGTTTCCAAATGGGAAAATGAGGGAATAATATTTTTTTGTGTTCTTAAATATGAAAAACTCATTATATTTATTTGATTCTAGTCCAATTTTATTTGAAAAAAGGGTCAATAACATCTAGAAAATATTTTCCACTCTCTATATTTATTTGCATCAAAATGTAACTTTATTTGTGTCATTTGGAAGGTGAAACAAATCAATTATCTACTCTTTTAAAGAATATAAGAACATTTGAAGAAACAGACTCCAAAATGTGGGATTAGTTTAAGAGATTATATTTTATTAATTATTCTCCATGTATTTTCTATTTTAAAATAGCGATGAAATTCATCGAGTGAAATTATATGGATGATTAAAATGTTTTTACATATGAGTAAAATTTATTAAGGATTTTGAGATATAATTCATTTATTATAATATAACATGAGAGTGGGGTTAATAGATTATTAAGTGGAATAAAACCCATTCATCAAAGAGAATTAGTCATATGAGAATTCATTAGTTATGAAAATATATATTTATTTGTTGTTAATGTGTAAATATATATTATAGTTTCCCATAAATATCATTTTTTTAATGAAAATAACAATTAAATTTAATGGAACCCCTCAAACCCATGAAGTAATGAATACGAGACTTATTTTATGAATATGGAGTAGAATGAACCATGGTGGAAATTTTCTAATTGTTATAGTTAAATGTTTTATATTTTGAATTGAGTGTGATCGAGAATCTAAATGTTAAATTGATGTGTAGATGTTAGTTAATGATGTGAATATATAGATAAGAATACAGAATACCCCACAAACACTCATATGTTTCCTATGTAATTATTATGGTAATTATTCTATATATTTATTGAATCTGATGGATAATGATGATGTTTGTTGTCAGAATCCTATAAAAAAAGAAATAAGGAAGTCTCATGTTATCACTATTTATGATGAGGGATATGATAACAACATGTTGAAAAGCACACTTATTGTCCAATGTATAATTTAGAATATCTTTTTTAAATCTGAATCTACCCACTATTTTATATACACCTAATTTCTTAATGGTATCATAGTACTTCATTCATGATAAGATTTTGAATTATCATTGACATTCCCTAAGTATACGATGATCAGAAATCATGTCTACGATTCTCCACTTGTTGATGATTGTTGGAATTTTGTTCTTGAAAATCTTATTATTCTGCCACTAGTTGAATTTTATGTTATATTAGGAATGGATTGACAGTATCTATATAAATCCCAATTCAATTTTTGAGAATGGGATGTTGTTTTTTGATATTATAAAACAACATTGGATCATTTATCATTGTGTATATTCTTTTGAAAATATAATAAAATGATATCCATCAAATAATTCTTAATTCCTATTGAAATTATTGGTTTATCTCAAATATTTGGTCAGAAACTCTACATCAATTATTTACCTATGGTTTCATATTTTTAAGATATATTTTGATAAGAAGATCCATGTCATCCACTGAATCATTAAATTGAGTAGTCAATAGACCCCATATATGGAGTTACTCTTATTTTATAGACTCTATATATAATAGACATAATTCAATAGTGGGAATTGAAGGAGAAACAAAAATAGAATATTTATAATGTATTTATTCATCCAATTGGATCATCTAGGGGAACAAATTTTTTTTTCAGAAAACAATTTTGATCAATGAAACATTAATTGATCATAAAAAACCTATCAATATCAAAATTATAAATTAGTTACCCCTACCCCGTATTGATTACTAACTTGATGAACATTGTGATGTACAATAATTTTCTAATATTGTCATTAATTTTGGATTTGATCAATTGAGGGTCAAGAAGGATGATATACTCATATCAGTAATCGATAAATGTTATGGTCCTTAAGAATATATAGTTAGTAATTCTGGTTTTACTAATTCCCATGTCATCTTCACTGATTTATTGAAATGAGTCTTTAGATAATACCCTGATTATTTAAGGGTAGTCTTTATGGATGATATTATTATATATTCAATGATGAGGAATATCATGATGATCAATTTAGTACTATACAAAAGACCATCTAAAATGTGAAGATATATGTAAAATGTACAATTTTTTAATATTGGATAAAATGTATTGAAATATTGTGTCGTTTAATCTCAAGTGAGTGTATATAGGTGGATTAATCATAGATGGAACTTATTATATTGTTTCCTAGATCAAAAAATTTAAGTGAAATGAATATTTTTATTGGATTGAATGTGAGGAAAATTTCACAAAACTAAAGAGATATAGTGTTCTTACAAATGTTCTTATATTACCATATTGTGGATGGGTTTTTAGATAAATATTGATTCATCAATAAAGTTATCTAGATATTTTCTCATAATAAATGATATGGTGATAACTTATTCATCTTAACAATTTATGTTTCCTAAGAAAATTACCCAATTCATTTTTTTGAGTTTTTTGTGTTATTTTTTACATTAAATATATTGATGAATAATGATTATGGGGAATGTTGTTATAAATATTTATCATAGAACATTAATATATATTCAGAAAAAATTCTATATATGCACCTAAGATGATGTTTGGAGTTATTTATATATTATTATATCTCAGTACATTATAACCTTATGAAGGAGAATAATGTGGTCATTGCATTTACTAAAAGTATCATGATATCATATCCATAAAGAGGGTTAAAAAATATAATATCTATATATTTGAAATTTAGGGATCTATAAATCTTGAAGGAAGGTGAGAAATCATATCTTTTTGAAATGAGTGTTTAATTATATATCCATGTTATAATTAAATACATGCAGATGGAATTTGTGGAACTCTATAAGAAGGTCAAAAAATTTCATGAATTAAACTTTTATTATTATGGAATAATAATTTTTCGGAACAATATATGTGTTCTTTCCATAATATATTTTAATACGGTGATGCAGGATGAGGCCCATAGTTCATCAGTCTATATTTATCTTAGACGTACTAAGCCATATAGATATCTGAAAGATTATTTATGTTTGAATAGTATAAATAGATATGTCCAGAGTTTGAATTTTTTTTCATGTTGTGTCATCAGGTTAAGGCTATGATACTGAATTCTATGGTAATGTTATAACAAATACCCATTCAATAATTGAAATGGTAAAAAGCAACTTGGATTTTGTCATCAGACACCCCCAAATTCCAATGTCCATAATTTTTTTAGGTTGTACTTGATCTCTTAAATAAGTCATATAACATGATATATATAAGATAATAATTATCTCTTGACATTATTTCATGTATATAAATTATTAAACAGGTAATGTTTTATAGAGTAACATATTCAATTGTATATGATTGTGATCTGAGGTTTACATCAATTTTATTAAAATACATCATTATGATCTAGATAAAGGGTTATGTTTCAATACTACTTATCATCCTCATATTTTTTTCCAATATGATAGTTCCATTCAAACCCAATACGATATGTTCTGATATTGTTCTATAGATTTCAAAGGTTAATGGTATCAAAAGAATCCCCATTATTGGTTTGAATAAAAATATATCATTCACTAGTGAATTTAGATTTAAATTTTACACCTTATATTGACATAACTGCATTAATACACCTTGTTTCGATTAAGCTGTGGAAATATATATATTGCTTCCATATGTAGTTGTGGAAATGGAAGAAAACCTTAGATCAATTCAATTTCACATTAACGTTTCTCAGAGTCGATATAAAAATTATGTTGAAAAACATTTCTGAGATATTGAGTTATAATTATTGAGAAGGAGTTTATTTGAATTTATAAATGGAAAAATTTAAGGACATACATGAATTAGAGAAGAATGATATTTTGTTATATATTCTCTAGCTTGATTCATGATTGAGTATATAAAAAAATTTATCCTTTAATGCTTATGTAACATAAAAAAATTTCATGTATTATTTTAGAATATTATATTGAATTGTTTTGGACTAGGATTTTGACAAACCTGTAATTCTAAGTCCCAGAGTTCCTAGAATAATTTTTTTAATTAAATTAATCATTCAAGAAGTCTGAATGAGGAATTTTCCTGAAAATGTGGAATAAAATTAAAATTGGTTCCCTAATAAGAAATATTAATGAACCGATGCATTCAATGTAGCCACTTTACCTTAGGTGAGTCCCAACGTCAACAAGAGTAGCTCGGATGAAAAATATAATTATTGTATGTTTAAATGTAATTATATAAATTAACATTTTATTTTATTTTAAAATATTTACTAATGCAATGACACATTTTATGGGTTCAAAAAACTAGGTTTCCAGGGTTAGGCTCATAACGTATGACACCTCCGTTAGATGCTCTGGATCTTTCAAGAGGAGCCAACCATAGAGAACTATAGTTTAACAATGACGAAATTTTTTTTTGGATGGTTGCATAGTAAGATTAGATCTCTTTGATGATGGATGAAAATCCAGTATTCATTGACTGCCGAGGTTTGGGTTATTATTTCAATTTTTTCTCTGTTCATGGATGTAAATTAACAACACATATCAACCCACGAACCGGTTCACCATTGGATCGTTCATTCATGTGGGAGGGTTTAATTATCAGGTTTTATTTTGGGGAATTGATTGAATATTGGTTTTTTCTTTCTCGATCCATTTATCGGGTGAGTATCAATGCCATAAAAACAACAACCTAGGTTAGTTACTCAATTTATTAGATGAAATTTATCTCTTTATTGACTCTATGAATTCTTCGCATTCATTGTGGGGTTATGAAAAACAGAATGTTATGAATCCATCGGGCAATGCAACAATCCCAAATCATAGATCTAACAACATGATGACCCAATGGCGGTGCGACGATGATAGAGATTAGAGAATTAATATGTTTAATAAGAAATATATATTCAACGAGAAAACATTCTATAGATGATCGAAATATATTTTTGAGAACAATTGAACACATGAAACATACCGATTCAGTGTTACCATGGTCAGGTAACTTCAAATCTTAATTTTTCATAGAAAATTAGCTTCTGTATTGAAAATCAATCCATCAACTAAAGCATCAGACAAATAACCATCGATTTAGGAAAATTCACAAAAAACATGGTGTGTCGTGCTAGCACAATGGTGAAGGGGAACCTTGGTAGGATTTTATAGATAAGTGGGAAGTGTTTGTTTGAGCATAAAATAGTTTTGGTGAAGGGGAATTAGAAATTTAGTGGGATTATATTTGAAAGGGGAGGGAATTCCATATTAATTATTTTTGGGAAAATATACATTATATTCATCAAAAACACAAACCAACCCACGGGTTTATACCATGTTTTATTCCAATGAAATTTTCAAATGGGAGTGTAAAAAATTATTTTATATGTCCATTTTCCAAAATTCTTAAAATATTAGGCTTTTTTATGTGGACACAAGTCACACTTTCAAAGAAATAATTTTAAAAGGTTAAAATATTATATAAGTCTTGGAGGTTCTACTAAGGTGCCATAAAATTAGTGAATAAAAATTCTAAAATCACATTAGATTAAAGGTAAAACATATATTGTCAAAAAAAGTTTTTCTTGTATTTTATGGAAAATCTATTGGGTCATTACATGGTCATAAAACACATTTTATATTGAAACAGTATTTATGTTTTACCCAAAAATTGGATTGTCTCAAAAAAAAAATATAATTCACCATTTGATAATATCAACATCATGAATCCATTGATGATATTTATTTTATCTTATTCATTATATATATATGTAAATATATAATTTTAAAATAATAAACATTCATTTATAAAAAATTAAAGGGTTTTCAGAAAATAAGCTTCCAAACCATAATAAAAATTACAATGGTATTCAAAAAAATTATATGATCATTTATATTTAATAAATATTGATTTACTAATAATTTGTTATTAAAATATTAGTTAATTCAAAAATCCAACAATTAATCAATATAGATTTCTTAATTGAATATTATCTAAAATTACAATTTGTGATTTAAAAATGACATCCAATATAACAATTATAAATTGAATGTAAATTATTTATTCTATACAATAATAATGTGCATATCCATAGTGTGGGGGTCTTGTTACATAATCCCTTATAACAAGCACATAAGACCTAAGGGTATGGTGTATGATGTCGACATACTATTGGGGTGGCTATGATAACATAGCATGGACGGTAATCTATATTAAAATCCACATATCTGGTAAGTGGTTCTATTCATGATTAACGTGATGACACACGAATTGGTCATGGTAAAAACTGAAGACCAATGTACACCCTCCAAACCGAGCTCTGAAAAATGGGGTTCGTATGGATAAATTCTAATTTATGAGGTCATCGCCACCTTTGTGATAATAAATTGGATTTGTCAAATCCTTATATTTATAATAATCTTGTGGCCACTGTTCAATGGATATATTATCAACTATTACCATCCAATATGGAATTTTAAAATCAAAAAACATATAACCATGTATGTGAATATTTTTTACATAAAATTTTTAAATAATAACCCATTTAATTAAATCAAGAGGAATTTTCATTAAATAAACTTTAGGTCATTTCAATCTTCCCCCTTAAGATATTTCACCCTCAAAATTATCTTTTACCCACACTAAAATAGGTGAGGGTAACTCTGCGTTATATCATCCTCTAATTCCCGCATTTCTTCTACAAACATGTGTTTTCTCCAAAACATCTTGACGAGGGGAGTTTTCTTATTTTGTAGAACAGTTTATCTTCTATCTATGATCATCATCATCTTCTCTTTATAAGAGAGGTCATTCTCCAATGGTATCTCCCCTGGATTGAGTTCATACAATGGGTTATGTATGTATCATCTTCCTGAGTAATACATGGAATACATCATGTACATGAGATTGGTTCGGTGGGAGTATTAGACAACATTCCACTGCCCCACTGTAATCATGGTTCAGAAGGGCCTATATACCTTTCACTAATCATTCCCTTCATAAAAAATATAATAACTCTCTTCCATGTCGATATGTGTATGAATACCATGTCTCGAACATCAAACTATAGGTCTAATAAATTATTGTCAACATAATAATTTTGTCGACTCTGAGCATCTTTAATGTGGTAACAGATTCTCTTAACCTTATCCACTATTTCATCAACCATTTATAGACCTAACATGCATGTGTTCCACACCTCCTCCCATACAGGGCTTCATATTGATCCATTTGGATGCTTGATTGGAAATTATTACAGTAAGAGAGCTCAACTAGAGGAAGATGTTGTACCCTTCATTCATTGAAGTCCATTGATGATGCTCCCAATTTGTCTTCTAGTCTTTTTATAGTCCGCTCAGATTGGCCATCAGTTTGGGGATGATAATCTTTACTAAATCCAATCTCAATATTCAGAGATTGTTGATGACTCTTGAATAACATAGATGTAAATCATGGATCTCGATTGGATATTATCGATAGTGGCACCCCATGCATCCATACCACTTCAATAATGTATATTCGTGCCATTTGATCCATTGAGAAATCATACAGAATTGAATTGAGGTCTGTAGTCATTGTAAGATGATCCAGAAAAACCCATATATCATAGTTTACTTTTGATGTATTCGGAAGATTTCTAAAAATGTCCATGGTGATATTATCCCACATCCACGTTGGTATGGCTAATGGTTACATAATACCCTTGGACTTTTAATTCTCATCCATCACTTGCTGACATACAAAGCACTTTAATTTATACTCAGTGATATACTTCTTTATGTTATCCCACAAATAATACTCCTAATGATCTCGATAAAACATTGTGTTTCCTTGGTGAATGAATAAATTTGAACAATATGCATCATCTATGTTTTATTTCATTAAATTCGGATTTTATGGAACACATAGTCTTGACTGAAAATCAAACAATTCCTTCTTCATTAACATTGAAATCTAAGTATTTCCCTTTTTTGATAGTTTCCACATTATTCAGAATATCCACATCATCCTTTTGATCATCCATTAATCATTCATAAATATAGTGTTGAGGATTCAGTTGTGAAAGGATTGACTGTCTCCCCTTATTTAGGATTCCCATGTCCATCTTTATCAAATAATTGAAGATTGGATATTTTTTAATTCTCATCAATTATAGAATTATTGGGTCCATTAATCATATGGAATATCCTACTTTGTTCAATTTCCCACGGTGTTAATTGATTTAGAATGCATAGTATTTGATTAGATATATCCATCTTCATTAAAAAATATTCACCTTTTTCTGTGTGAATATTTACATGAGGATTTTGTGATCCATATATATTTCACTCTTCTTCCAAAAGAGGTAATGCCGAAAAATTTTAATTTTGAAGATTAGCCTAGAAATCTCTAGATCATGTGTGGGATTGATTTTCTCATGACCTATCATCTTCCGTGAAGGATAGGTAATGACAGTTTCATTTTCCATAATCACATAACCCATTCACTTCTTTGAAGAATAACTAAATACCACAAAATTTTCTCTACTTGTATGTAGTGTTATCACAGGAACAATGATAAGAATAGTTTTCAACTCCTTGAAGCTCTCTTCTCATTAATCACTCCATAAACACTTGACTTCCTTCCTAGAAGTCTTGTTAAAAGGATATTACAATCATAAAAAATTTCTCACAAATCGGTGATAATATCCGGAAAACTATATGAAGCTACGTATATACGTCACATATATTTTCCTTGAAATTACCTAAATTTCATCTATATTGGATGGATCTAAAGATTTCCCATTTCTTGTGAAGATATTATCCTAGAGTGAGTCTTTTATCAACTTGAACTCACACAAGTTTTACATTGCAAAGATGTTATCCTTTAACAAGGTCGGTAGTACGATGCATATACTCTCCTTATGTTCCTCCAAGGTTTTGTAGTATATTCATATATTGTCTATAACGTCTAACAGAAATTTGATAAGCTGATTTCTAAAGATTTTTTTTCATCATGTTCATAATGATTTCTAGAGAATTAGAGAGTTTTGAAGGCATTAATATTAATTTATACTTCCCTTACCTTGTACAAAATTCATTCTTGGGGATATCCTCCTTCCTCGCCCTTACATGATAATATATGGAACTCAAATCCACCATAGAGAAGTAGTGTGCTCCATGTAGCTAATCAAACAATTCATAAATCCGGGATAGATTATACTTGTTCTTTATCGTGATTTTGTTTATATAACAATAATCCATGCAAAGGATCATTAACCAATCCCTCTTCTTGACGAAGAGAACTGTTGCACCCCATGGTGTGGAACTAGGGCATATAAACCCTATATCAAGATTATCTTTTATTTATTTCATTAACTCCTTATGCACCACAAAAACCATTCTATATGGAGTATTTGATATTGTCTATGACCCATGTATATTATAAATTGAAAATTCAATGTCTCTTCTATGTGAATTACCATACAATTCCTCACGAAACATTTCATTGAATTCCCTCACAATATGCATGTTATAATGGGTGGTTTCTTACATATAATCAATTATATAAGAATGATATATATGATCATAGGGTAGTAATTTCTACACTTGAGATGATGGTTCCAAATAAGATTCATCCTCCTCCTTTCACTTATACAGAATTGAGGGTCTATTATCCATAAAGAGAGTGATTTTCCTCTTAAGGAAATATATGTTGTCCATACAAAGGGATATACAATCCATGCCAATAATTTCATCAAATTACACTAGAGAGTGTATGAAGTTGTTTTCCAGGATGTTCTATCAATGAACTGTGACAGAGGAGGAGTTATATTAATGGGTTTCAATTATTTCCCCATTCTTCATTCTCATATACATCTCTACTCCTATTATTTATTTTGATGTAGGTAATTTTCTACTAAACTATTTGGATACAACATAATGTGTAGAACCATAATAAAAAATCCATGTTTACTATTTATAAATGAATAACTATCATACCTTTGACCACTTCATTATCTTGGTTCTCTTCAGTGGTAGTGATTGCAAATGATCTCTCTTGTTACCTTGGAGTTTGTCTAATTCCTATGATTTCCTTAACTTATGATTTTATATGCTTAAATCTATGTTATTCAGGATCAACTTCCCAACATATAATCATAGGGGAATTTTTTCCCTTAATAATGGTTCATACTATGATTATATATTTATAATAAAATATCCATCATGAGTGTCCACAATAGAGTGCAGTAAGGACTATTGTCGTGCGCCTGTTCCCATTCGATTATAGCTCAAAGCTGGGTTTTTGGGTATTACCCCTAGATACATCTATGGAAGAACTACCTATACTTGTATGTATTCAGACAAGGATTTATTTTGTTGGTAAACCAAAAAATCTAAAATAATGTAAATTTATGAATGTTTTTATTATAAACAGTCCAATACCAATTTATTTCACTTGGGTATTATAATCTTAATAAAAAAAATTAACTAAACATTTACTCTGGTACAAATTATAACAACCATCCTTTTTTACACAATTAACCACAATTTAATACATAAACATTCACTGACGAAAACAATATGGACCGATAGGTTTGGTGTATTGGAGAATTATGAACATTACATTACATCATTGAACATAAAACCCAACATCATTATTGAAAACATAATTAATATGAACATTACATTCCTTCATACCTATATATGAATAAGATAAGCTGAGAAAAAGCATAAGAAAAGGGTGAGCTATAAATTCTAGAAATTGAGTAAATAAGATATAACATGAAAAATATATTCAATGTTAGGATAATAGACATATCCATTGATCATAATAGAAACATGCACATAATGTACTGATATATCATTACTATCATAACATGGAAATTTGGCATCATCATAAAACATTATTATTGTATGATCCAAGGTTCAATGCACAGGGATCATGAGTGAACCCTCATTGAACATGATTTAGATTGATGAAACCCTCATTTAACTTTAATTAGCATGTTAAAAAACTTATTCCACTTTATGTATCATGATAATAATTATTACCCAAATAATTGGAGCACAATCATGGAACACCCTACTTAATCATTTTATTTAATGCATAGGGGTACCACATAGATCGTACAATATTGTTTCATTAAACATTATAATATATTAACTGAATAAGTGATGTGGTATACATAAATTTAAATAATCAATGAACAAGCAAATGTTCATAAATTCTAAAATTGTTGATAGGGAAATCGATATTTTATTCACTTACACAAATATTTTGGCATAGAAATTGTGGTGTAACTTCGGTTGTATAACAACGTCAAATAGAAATTGTAAAATGTGTATATGATAAATAAACGGGGTTTCCAATCATTTTAAAAAATATTTTAAGTAATGGGGTTATGGAACAAAATATCCCAACATATGTAATTGAATTTAGATGCATAATATAAAATAATTTCATGAATGTGAATGAGGAGAGAGGAATCCCTTACCGGATTTCATCATGGTAACTGGTGAACAAGGGGAAAATTACTAAGATATAAATGGTTCAATAATCATTATAACATAAAATATAAGTTTTTTGGTGGTGAAAAATTATACACCAACCTTTTTAATTGAATATAAAATTCCATAACAACTAATGTAAAATTGTACATAAATAAGGATGTAATAAATGTTTGGATACCTTAATGAATTTCACGATGGTAACATGTGTGCATGGAAAGGATTAATTGGATAGGAATAGGTCTATAATTACCCAAACATAAGGAGGGGAGTGTGTGGGAGGTTCTAATTCATAAACTATCATTTTTATTTAAAAATAATATTGTATTACAAGAAATTTAAATAGGGTAATAAAGGAGAAAGGAAGAAATCATTTACCTGAAAGTGTGATCCAAATGGCTTGGGAGAGGTTTGATAGAGGATTATTGGGAGCATGGGGCCCCTTGGGAGTATTATAGAGAGTGGATGGAAGGGGTATGTTGATATATAAATAGTTTTATTTAAGATGAATGGGAGATTAATTGTGTTTATATAGGTAAGTATATGGACTTCTTTATTATTTATGTTTTTGACAGTACACATAAAAATAATCTAAACCACAAACCTACCCATTGATTTACCCATGCTTTTTGCAAAGGGTATTGGAAAATATTATTTTAAAAGGCCAATGGATGACCATTTTAATATATTAGTCTTGCTTATGTGGATATGAGTGACACTCTAATGAAAATAATTTTCCAACGTTATAGTATTTTATAAGTATTCGAAAGTCCATTGAGACACCATAAAATTAATAAAAAGAATCTAAAATAACATTAATTTATATGTAAAACATATATTATATGAAAATACATTTTATATTATTTTAATATATCACTACTGGTTCATTATTATGACATATAAGAAATTATATATTTAAATGATATTTAATTATTACACAAAAAAATGATCGTCTTTGAAAATTATCAAAAATTCAATGGTTGATAATTTCGACAGCCTTAATAATAAAATGTATTAAATTTATCTAATTTTTTTAAAAAATATATAAAAATTTTTACTTTTAAAATAAAAAGTAACATTTCTCGAAAATTCGTGGGTTTTTCCATATAGAGCTTTCAAACCTTAATAAAAATCACAATTGTATTCCTAAAAATTATACGGTAATTTATATTTACCAAAAATTAATTTAGTAATATTATTTTATGAACATATTATTTTATTTAAAAATACATTTGTCCATTAAAATAGATATAATAATTTTATATTAACTAAAAATACTATTTGTGCTTTAAAAGTCACATACAAAGTAACATTAATAAATTGAATGTATATTATTTATTCTCTAAAAAATAATTCACATAATCATAGTAATAGGGTCTTGTTACATAAACCCTAATATCACTCATATAAACCTAAGGGTAAGGGGTGCAATGGTGACACACTCTTTGGGTGATTCAGATATCATCTATCATGTGGAAATATCTATTATCTCCGACTTCTGCCATAGTATTTTATGTTCAATCATAACATGATGAAGCTAAGATTAAGAGTCGTCAAGAGGGAAACCTAGTGACACCTATTCCTTTCCGATCGTTGATAAATGGGCTTCGTCTAGAAAAATTATACAAGATGATTTCATAACTTCCTTTTTCTATGTAAATTGGATTTTTAAATGCCCTCTATTTGTACAATTAATGTGATCACTGTTTGACATCAATATAACCAACGGTAACAATTCACAATAGTATTTAAAATTCCAAAATCATATAACATAGTACTTGAATATGATTTACATAACCATTTACATAATAAAACATGTAATTAGATGGAGATGAATTTTAAATAATAAATTTTTTGGTCGTTATATCAATCCTCTACATAGAAGGTCAATATGGTTGAGTCATGGAATAAGACAAGGCCCTAACAGTGATCTTTTTCTGTATACCGTGATTTTTCACCACTCAGGAGTGAGTTCTCTCAAAATTAGTGTATATGTTCTATCATCAGATCTATCAGTTAAAAATTCTCTCTCATGATGCATCCCAATGAATAATACATATCATATGGACATAATTAGGGATATCACAATTTTTGAACGTGTTTTACGAAGTAATTTCTCTGTGGAATATTCATACTGAATCCCTATCATTGGTTTGTAGGTCATTTTTACTTAACTCTTGACTACAGGTCTAGGTTCCATGTATATCTGGATATTTCTATTATTGAATGTTATATTGACATATACATTGTTGAGATTATTTAACCATTACTTGTTTAATGTTTTATATTTTTCAGGTTCTTCTTCTGAGTATTTT
Organism: Viscum album; assembly: GCA_963277665.1. NCBI lineage: Eukaryota > Viridiplantae > Streptophyta > Magnoliopsida > Santalales > Viscaceae > Viscum > Viscum album. The sequence goes on along the minus strand of OY728147.1, from coordinate 556,501,251 downwards.
TATACTCACCCTTGCATTGTCTTTTCCCACATGTTTCAGTATTTTTCAGATGAGCAAACTTCTGATAGAGTCTAGGGTGGACCCGAAATGAACTAAGTTTTGTGATCTTCTATAAAGGTTGTGGTGTACAATTGAAATCAAGTAGTAGTACCAATAAATGTGTTATTTACATGATGGATATTTTAGTTTTCAATCTATTTCTTTCGATATGCTAGGATATGCATGTGTGTGTGTGTGTGTCTAGGTATTTAGGAAATTCCTCCTATGTTTTTTATATTCCTACTTGGTTATAGTCAATATCCCCTAGCGTATTATAGACAAGATTTGGGAGTCATGGAGTGGACCCCACATTGATGGGTCATGAAAAATTGGTATTAAATGATGTTGGTTATACCTTAAGGACCAAAATAATATGTTTGTTGGTTTAGGTAAATTGTTATAAGTGTTTCTAGTTCGACATTAATTCTAGGGACTCCTATGTTGGTGTGGGAGACCAATGTATCCACACACAAGGCCTCTGATAACCTTCATTTGGACTCAATACATGAGAACACTAGTTGTGAGCAAACAAAAATAATGGTACATGAATCATATATGAATGGGTTTTGGTATTCAATTCATTTTGGGTTATATTTTCCGATATAATCAATGACTTTGGTACATATCATTTCATTTCAAGATGCCTCAGGGACACATATGATCAAGGATTTAGAAAATCGTACACAATGATGAACGCCTCAGTGATGAGGCTTTGATTTAGTGGCCAATCCCCCAAGAGTTACTTCCATGTGGTGCAACAGTTGTGCCACCATCGATGGACTAGCACGTGGAACGTACATTACTTGTAGATGGGGAGCGCAAGTTGTTCCCCCTCGATGTATTTTAGAGATAAAGGGACCTAAGGCTCAATGGTGAGCTAAACCCTCAGGCAGATAAGGACTGGCTTGAGGTGGTGAACAGAGTTCTCTATCAATTGGGTACACCAGCGGACCGGGTGGTGATGCAGGGTGAGAGACTTCTTCAGGGGTTGGAATGGGATGGAAGGCTTCTACCACATAATCTCTGTATGGGGCCACTCTATCTTGTACAAAGTTATAGAGACTCCTTATGGAGGAGTTCTCTCATGTTTCATAGAGATTGGTGCATATCCAGGATAATCTTCAGCTCCATTAGGGTATTTTGATAGTGGATAACTATTCATCGTGGTTTAACAACCTTCCCACATACATGATGGGTATTTTCAGGGATTATTACATCATAGATCAGACCTTCAAGAATGGTTTATGTATGGGAATATGAGATAGTATCATGCCTCCATGAAATTCGACTTATGCTGAAGTGATCTGTTGATCTTTGGATATATTTAGCTTTTTGACTGAGAAGATACAGCCAGTTGCAATCAGTATCAAGAAGATAGGTGTAGTGACTTTGTCATGTGTCAACTGTGGATAGGAATAGGGATCAAGACTTGGGAAATGTCATAGGAGGACCCAGGACAAGCAATCAATAGTACATGACTCTCATTATGGATCTATTAATCCTATCAAAATGTGATTCTACTCGTGCTAAGATATAAGTCATATCCCCATGGAGTGTCTAGCCACTCGAGCTACTAAGATGGAGGTGGTGGATGTTCCACCATGACTAAGACAAAAGCTGTAACAAGCTGTCTCGAATGGCAGTGGATGTGGCGTATGAGAATAGAGAGCAGTGGGAGCTGGAATACATTTTGACATACATCCACCACCACCCAAAATAGGTTTGTACCATGCTCAAGAAGATGGGGGAATGGGGTGCGGGATGCTACATGTGGTCCAGGCATACTACCCAGAAACTCCATTGATGATTCGAGGTACGAATTGTTAATTTTCTAATATAGACACTATACTTATAGAATAATGTTCCATTCGTTATTTCATCGCAACATATTATTTGAGAAGCCCAAATATTCTTTTAGATTAATTAACTCTACCCTTACACTTGGAGACATCAATGGTAGGATACTTGAAGATCACACATCTTTACTAAAATTATGATCTTAACCTTGGAGGCCAAAGTTCATGTTGGATCCTCTTGGTGGAATCATCAAATCCATTTGGAGTATATCTCTGTTTAGATTTTTTATCTGTTATACATGACCAGATTCAATAATTTATACAAATAGTATGGTGTGTATATAGTGATGGGTAGAAGTTATCAATTTTTGGTGAAAAGAAGACCTAAGATACAAATGAGGGGATCATACATAAGATGGTTTAGCTGATCAAACTTGTGTTGTATAGTTGTACCATCTAAGAATCAAATGTTATGAGATTTTAGTTTCCAACAGTAGTGGTGGAGTATGAGGGCATCTTTCTAGAACTCGTTCCATGATTACATCCCTCTTTGGAGATCAACATTTTAATCAACTTTTATCCTGAGTCTCAATTGATATCCTCGACTTCATATTAGAAGGCCCCCACGTAGCACTGTGATATGAGGGTGCAGTTGGAGAATTTGAAGAGATAGGGCTTTGTATGACCCATTGTTTCATTCTAGGCGGCCCCCATTTAATTTTTGATGAAGGAAAACATGATTTTGAGATTGTACGTGGATTACCGACACCTAGACTAGTAACGGTGCATAACAAGTATCCACTATAGAGGACTGAAGAAAACATTGATTAATTGATAGGGGCATGGTGGTTAAGGTTGACCATTGATTGAGGTATTCTCAACATCAAGTACGATATTTTCTTGTGATGAAGTTATCTTTCAGATGCTACTATAGTCAGATCAAGTAAATGGTGATTCCATTTGGTGTAAAAAAACCACCATAGTGTTCATGGGACTCATGAACCAGATATTTCAGCTGTATAAAGACATGTTTGTAGTTGACATCATCGACAACATCACTATGTACTCTGTGTCAGAGGAGGAGCACATGAGACACCATAGGATTGTTCTAGATGTACATTGAGAGGATCATATATTTGGAAAAATCATGATGTTCAAGTTTTGGATAAATGAGTTCCACCTTATTGGACATGTTATCTCAACCGATGGAGTTGTGGTGGAACCTCCCATGGTTGATGCAGTGTCAGCTTGGGATCCAACTAGGAGTGTTAAAGATTTTTGAATCATCCTTGGGATCACAAGATACTACCAGAGATTCATTCCTAATTTATCTTGGATACTATCATCAGTGAAATTTTGGACCAAAATGGTGTAACCTTTAATATTAAAAAGAGAAGTACAATCATTCTATCCAAAAGTTGATGAATTGTTTTACAAGCACCTCAATCTTGTGATTTCCAGAAGAGGGTTTTTATTACATTGTTTTCTTCAACACGTAAGGTACTAGGATTGGATGAGTTCTAATTCAATGATATGAAGTTATTTCTTTTAGTTAACACCCGTTTAGGACACATGAGAAGAACTAAAGAACCAATGATATTTTGTTGGTAGCAATTGTATTCATCCTAAAAATGAGGGGACACTAAATTATGGGAGAGTGGTTTATCATCATCTTTGTCCACTGGATACTCAAGTATATGTTCTCATAGATGGAATTGAATCATATGTATAGGATATTACTAGAGTTCATCCAGGATTATGGCATCGAGATCATCAATATTTATGGGAATGGGAACGATGTGGATGATGCACTCAATCAGTGATTTTGTTCACCATTGTAGAGAAAGGAATCAAATCGAATAGCCTCTCTATATATATCCTTTAGAAATTTATATGAATTAGGTTTCCTTTCGTTGATGGTTTTCACCTCTCCACTCTTATAACGAGTCATGGAGGCATAAATAGGGGATGTCGACTATAAAGCTTTACCTACTCAGTTATCCACATGACAAGCTCTTTATGAATATTCAAATGGTGGGGAGCATGTCATATTTTAAGTGGACTCATAGTGGTATCAATGAAAATGATGGAAGAGGTTATGAAATAATTTCATACATCCCTCTTGGAGGTACAACATGTAGTAGTGAAAATTTACCATGACATATGATGGTTTCTCTAGTTGATAGAATTGAAGAATGTAGTGGTAGAGCATTTTTTTCATTGACTTATGTTCTAGTAGGTGAAGGCTCAACACAAGGATCTTGTTGGTATAGATCACCCCCATAAGGTTCTTGAGTTGAATTGGGGATGAATATCGATATAATTCCTGATGTTAATAACATCATCTCCTTGGGAACATGGTCTTACAGGGGTAATCATTGACTGACTCACCATGTTGGACCACTTACATGCTACCATGAGTTAGATTTAATAGTGATATTGTAATCCCTCTACGTGTAGGAAATAGTATGGATTCTTGGATTCCTCTTGAATTATTCTCATATTGAGATTCTTGTTTCACATCCTAGGTGTAGAAGGGATTGCAGGAGTCATTTGGGACATAGCTACATTTGAGCATGACATTCCATCCCCATAGAGATGGCTAAACATAGAAGTGAATTCATTTTTAGGATGATATATTTTGAGCTTGTATCTTGGAATATGGTCGATGATAAGAGTACCACCTATCATTCATGGATTTTTGGTAGAACAATAGCTAAAACTCCACCATCAATATGGAACCACTAATTGGTTTATATGGGAGACCCTACCAGTCACAACTTTGTTCGACTGACCTAGGAGATACATTAATCCACATTCCATAGTTAGTGAGAACTACATCCAAGAAATTCAATATCATCTACGAGTGAATGAATACATCCTAGTGCCATTAGATGACTTATGCTGATAGATGATGGAGACCTCTAGAGTTTGAGGAGGGAGGCTGCATCTTCTTTCATGTATCACCATGATGAGGGTTGTAGTGGTATGGCTTGGAAGGGACAATGTCCCCTAGTTTCATCTTCCCATTGCATATATTGTGTAGAGTATTCTCCGTGGCATTTCATCTAGAGCAACCAATGTAGTTGCAACGTGTTCATGATGTCATCCATATGTTACAAAAGATGTGATACATTCATAATCCATCACACAACATTGAATGGTATGATATGGACATTGAGAATTGATATACCTTCGAAGAGTACATTGTGGAGATTAAGGATCAACATGAGAGGAACCATCATGGTAGAGTGAGTCCCTTGGATCATCTATGGTGGCAGCATGTGAATCTTTATGAAAAGACATGAGATATTGATTCTCAAATTCGAGGACAATATGGACAAATTTTGTAGTATTCTTTTTGGTTTTTTGGGGTAGTAAATCCTTATGGTGCGGAGAATGTAATGTCCAATAATTTATGTTTTTTTTTCATTATTATATGGAATTTGTTTGATACAATGATTTTTTAAGACATGTGATTCCAGGTCACAAAGTTCCCGGAATAAATGTATGAAACAAATTAAACTTCTAAATAGTTTTCAAGAGTGGTTTTATTGAAAAAATATATTGTCCTTCAAAAAGGTACCCAAATCAGAAATTTTAGGGAATTGTTGAATTCAGAGTGGTTACATTACCTTTTTTGAATACTAGCATCATCCAGATCAGGTTAGCTCCAAAAGGTAATTTTTGGACGTTTAATGGAAACAAAATAGATTAAAAATTTATTATATTTTAAATGTTTTGACGACGTAGTGAGGCATTTTATAGATTCATGTAACTAGATTCCTGGGTCATTTCTCATTACTATAGAAACCTCCTATTGATGCTCTAGAGCATTGGAGTGAATCCACCCTTTGAGAAATCATGATGAACGATGTCAGACAACCTATGGATCATTGTCAATCATGATTGGATCTCACTTATTATTATAGTAAATATACCCTTCGTCAATTATCGAGATATGGTGTCATATTTCGATTGTGTTTTTACCATTCTCGAATCTAAAAAAATGTGCATAAACCCACGAACAGATTGACCCACGTATCATTCATTCTGGCAGGAGGTTTATATTATATGATTCTATTTTGGGGAATCGATTTCATATTTGTCTCATTAAACATGATCATTCTAACTGGAGAGGATCAATTCCATAACAAATAACGTATTAGGTTATTTATTCTATTTTTTATTTGAATTTTTTACACTTTTACCTCATGTGTTCTTAAATTTTTTCTGAATGTTTTGAAAAATGTATCATTGCACATCCATCTCACAATGAAAAATTCCAAAATTTGAGATATTAAATCTTTATGCCCTAGCCCAATTGAGATGCTAATTTTGGTAGGAAAATAAAATAGGTTATGAAAAAATAATTCATCAATTGTTATTTTTGTGGATGATCGAAACGATGTATCGGGACCGATCGAACACCATAACCTAATGATTCAGTTTTACTATGGACGTGCAACTTAAGATATTCATTTTCACGGAATTCCAATGGATGGATCTAGAATAAAAATAACAACTAATGCGATAGATGAAGAACCAAAAATTCTAGAAACTCAAGAATAACACAGTGAATATACTAAATAACACTTCTTGTGGGGCCAAAAAAATGGAAGATAATGTTCCATGTTGCACAAATAGATGACATGAGATGTGAACCCTTCCACATGGATGTTGGGTCATTACATGGGACATGGAATGTATCTTAAATGATACACTGACATGAGGTGGGGTACAAGGGATGTACTCCATCAAACGACTAGACCATGCCAGTTATGCATGTTACCCAATGTATCCGTACATGGGTTGGCTGACACGACATGAATCAATGTATGATCACATGGCTAGTGTACCTGAAGTGGAACCTATATGGTAGAACATGGCATGTTGTTCTTCTACATTTCATTTATATATATATCATTAGGAAATTCTATTTTTGACATGAGTCATTATACATAGGCATTATACGAGATTAGAGGAAATGATGACTACCACCTCTATACGCCATCTATTATTGTGCACATGGATTGATATCGTTGTCAACCTTATCTTGGAAAAGATTCACTTTGGTTTGTTCCCCCTTTTCTAATTCCTATTATGGTTAGTTATCATTTCCATCCACATGAGAATGATCCCATTGGTAGGAAATTATATATTGAGTCGGAGTCCCTCTGAGAGGACCAGAGTGAGACCTCTATTGATTCATTACCCTATGTGGAGTCAGGTATCCGCATGAAAAATCCAATAGGATGTCGATTCTTTAAATATAAGGGGAATTCTGATGAGTTGCGTTATACTCCAAGGACCAGTTAGAGATCCTAATTGGTGTATTGTGATATTTACCCACTCAGGAATGAGTTATCATAGAATGAGTGTATAAGTTATCTCGTCAGATCTATCTATGAATCTATCTCTCTTATGACACTTAACGTTGAAAAATACATTTTCTACGGACATCCTCAGATCTATAACACTCTGGGAGTGAGTTCTCCTATGCTAGTTCTTCATTAAATTATTGAACTGAATCCCTATCATAGGCATGCAGATTGTTGTGACTTACTTTTGGACTACGAGTCATTGTTTTGAGTATATCTAGATGTTCTCCTTGATATATGTTGTGTAGACATGTAATATCTAAAGTTGACTATTACATTTCATTTATTTATTTATTTCTAGTCTGTGTGGTAACCTACTGGGTATTGGTATACTCACCACTACAAAAGATTTTCCACCATGTATCGTGTCTTATAAAGATGAGAAACCTATTTGACAGGTTCAGGGGTTGTCCTCGACTAGACCTAGCTGTGTGATCTTCCATAGAGACATGGGTGTTTCTTCAGGGCCACCGAATAAGAGTAGTAACCTTCTTATTCAAATTTTTTAAATTATAGTTTGTCGAGTATTTCGTCTAGTGGCACTACAGTCTGGCATAGTTACTTTTATGCGCATAACTTTCTGTTGTACTTTATTGGTTTAGTTTTGTTTTATTGTCATATTTTGTTCCATAGAGTTTTTTTACTTTTTAGAATTTGTGGTCTTGTATACTTGTGTGTGTGTGTGTGTAGGTACATAAGAAATTCCTCCCATGGGAGTAATATTCCTAATCGGAGATAGTCCCTATACCCTGCCCAATTTGAGGTAGGCTTAGGGAGCCCCTGCGCGGGCCCTAGTGGGATGAGTCATGAAAACATGCATTTAAAATCTCGCGTGTTCATGATGTATTCCATATATATATCATGATGAATTAAATACATTATCAATATAATATTATAAACAATGATATTATTAAACTAGATCATGATCTATCCTGTGAAAAAAATAATTAATATTTTTTAAACATATAGATAGTTTTTTATGGACTACGATTAATGATTTGGTTAACGTTCTCCAAAAAAATCATAAATTTGATGAATATTCATGGTAGAAGGAGGATGTAATGAGAAATATATGATATGATTTTTTTATATAAATGTGATGTAATATGTAGGTTGAATTTAATTTTTTGGTGTTGTAGAATGAAACCCAAAAATATTTTATTATATATTTATTTTTAAAAATATTTAAATTTTTTCAGTAACATGCAATGCATGAAACCCTTAGTACAAATGAGCTACAATATAATATAACATTGAAATATGGGAACAAAATTTTCGAGTATGAATAGAAATTAACGAAAAAATTAAAATGAATTATTTAAATATGTAAAAAATAAACTCTTTGGATATCAATAGATTAAAATTTAAAATGAAATATTTTGCAAGAAAAATATATTTTTTCTAAAAATATATTATATGTGCTAAAATGATTTTATATTAAACAATTAAATTAAACTAAATTAGAGAATTAATTCAATAATGATTATGAATTATATTTCCCATAAAAATGTATTATCATTCATTTAATATTTTTTGTAGGCTTCATATATAAATAAGTATAATTTTTTTTAAAAATTTATATTTCGAAAAAGTTGTATTCATTGAAATTTTCACGATTGTTTTTAAATGAATTTCCATAAATTATAGAAAATTAATTATGAAAAATGGATTCCATATTTGTAACTGATAAAATAATATTCCATAAATAGGTCCCTTTTAATTTTTTTCATTATTAATAGTATCTAAATTGTTTTCACCTATGATAATGGTAAGGAGGGTAAACTATAGGTAAAACACTATGAAAAGCATTTAAATTATTTCTAAAAAACCATTTATATTATTTAATGAATCCACTCCATCCACTCTCATAAAAGCCTCTAATATTTATCCACATATTGTCACATTTCATTTATTATGACCATAAATTTTATTAATAATTTACTAAATACAAACTGAAACTCTCTTGAGTTTAAGAGATCTAAAAAATATATAAGGGTAAAAGGAGGAAAAATTTGTCATAATTTGTGTGATTGATGAATTATTTTTTAAAAATTAATTTAATTATATTTTATAGTGATTGATTACATACCTTAAACATCTTGGAATTATAGACATAGTATTTATTCATTTAATTAAAAAATAAATTAAATTATTTTATAAATATTAAATGAATAAAATTTTATTAAATAATTTATTTTGTGGATTTCTAAATACAATTTAAATATTAGGTATTTTAAAAAATATATATTCAAATTACTTCTTATTCATGGTGTCTATAAAATTATATTAAATTAATAGTTCCACAATTGAAATTAATGGTATTTTATAATTAATAAAATATTATTACATGACTGAATAATCACTAAAATAATATCATTATCCAATTGAATGGAATATGGTAAAAAAATATAATAATTTACAATTAATGGGTAATTTTTCATTTCTTATAACATTCATAACGCATTATGATTTACAAAGTTGTTATCATGGTTGAGGAAATAAACTATTAATTAAAATGTGAAAAAATATTATTTTAAATGACACATAAAAACTATGATATTTTATTTTTATGAAGTTATTATGACCTCATACTATTTATATACCAAATAAATAATTCTTTAATCATTTATCTTTCAAATTTATTTATTATATTTTTATATTTTATGAAAATCTAGTTTTGTTGTCGCCCACTCTTATAAAAGGACTCAAATCAATTCATCTATTTACACAATATTGACCCTTATAGGTAAACTAAAATGTTAAATATTCTATTCGAAAATTACATTTTAATTTTATATTACTATGATTTTCCATAAAAGTCAAAGCCAATAGTCCTTAAGTAGAGATTCAAAGTAGTTCTTTATAAGAATATTGATTCTCCCTAATCGATAACATTCTTTTGAAATCATCTTTCAACAACTATTAATATATAGTATTTAATAAATAATAAAAAAATAATGTATAATCAACATACTGAAATATTATTATTATTTTGAAACCATTATAATCCACCCACATACTAAACTAATTTGTAGTAAAACAATTTCGTGTTCATATGTATGAAATACATCTCTACATATTGATAACATTAATTTTTCGTCAACAACTGTTATCAATGATAATTATTATTGTTTAATTGTATATATATGATATTTATGGAATAATTATTTTTTAGAGTGATAATATAAAATATAACATATAACATTTCAATTGATTTGAATATGATAATGTTGTTAGATCGTACACGTTGATTTACAAGTCCATCAAGTGATGTTATTTATTTTTCATTTACACATTACATATTTCATAATAAAGATGAAATTTATTAATTTAAATGACTCACAAAATATAACTGGTATGAATGATTAATATTTTCCTATATTTATTTCCATCTATCAAAAATTGATATTATAATTAAATAGTATGTACTACCCACTATCTCTATGATGATTTCAATTCATTTTTATATCTCTAATTTTTTTGGTTGAAAAAATGTTTTTATATAATGAAAAAATATTTAATTTAAATTACCAATAAAATTATATATATATTAAAACCACGCACATTGTACAATTATTGAAACATCTAAACTGAAACTCCCACAATGAATTAAAAATTCAGCATGTTGAAAAACGAGTATTTAAAAAGGACAAACTAATATATTGATGATGAAATGTTAAATGTTGATAATATATGATATAACATGTATTTAAATGTATCTGCAATATGTTTATAGTAAACATAAATTTATTATACTGGAGGTCAATGTGATTTTGAAATATGTTTTTCTTGAGGAAGAAGATGTTTGGTTTTTGTTCTCAATGAATTTCAATATTTATTGCGATAAGGTTTACAACAAAGGAATATTACGATATACCTCCAATGAAAATCATAAATTATATTTATATTTTTTTTCTACAGAATACATTTTTTCTTTGTATTTTACTCTCATTACATACAAAAGAGTCTAATAGGAATTTTTTATAAAGAATAAACATTATTTATCTGTTTTGTTTAAAAAAAATTATATATGTGTTTTTTTGAAATTATACCATTATTGTTTATAAGATAATGCTATGATTTATAAAATTTATTATTAACCGTTAGATAATATTTATAAAAATAATTTCAAAATTAATATATTCTATTATTCTCCGATTGTGGTATCTTTTTAATTTTTTAACAAAATATTGGAAGGAATGTAGTTATTTAAATAATATCTCCGGAATGAAATTTCCTACCATATTGATGACTCATTAGTTAGAAACATGGATTACAATTTTAAATTTTATTTTTCAATAAAATAAAATTATTAATACATGGAGAATTTTTTTATTTTAAAAAATTCACTTCAAATTAAAAAGTGAAAATTTTAATATCTTATTATCTAAGTATTATTTATCAAATTAATTTAATTTTTTAATTTTTATCATTTCACTCAATGCCGAAAGTCGACTTTTTTATTATTATAAAACGCCAAAGTAAAATTTTATATTCACACAACACTTAGTTGGAGTACGTTACGTGGAAAAAACACAATATATGATACATGGAACACATACTAATCATATGTTACCTGCAATAATGATGGGATTATGATACACACAATAGTGAAGATTCTTGAAAACATCATCTTGTTGTTATAATTATTTAAATTAAAAAATTATATCATATCCATTAAACTTATTTTTATGAATAGTAATATCTAATTTTCAATTATTTTTAAAAATGTTATAAAATATTTAAAACATATTGACAACGAAAGATATAAATTTTAATAACTACCATATATGTTAAAAAAAATATTTTTCCCAAATAAACAACATTTCAAGTCATTATATACAAAATAAAAATAAATATTAAAAATATATTGAAATTGAATTTTATAAAATAAAACTCATTTTCAAATTTATAATTCCAAAATTATCATAGGGTTAATTTTAGGGATTTTTCGAAAAAAACTTAATTTTTTGATAAATAGTGAAAAATCTACATTTTCGATGATAACATCAGTTTCATTTAAATAATTATTAATGTTAAATTTATATTTAAAAATTTTAAGGTAATATTTGAACAATTATACATCTATTAATACCATTTATTTCATTATAATAAATTTAACATAGAAAATTAATATAAAAATTTAACAACACATTCACCATTATTATATATATATAACACATTATTACATCCCATAATTGGGTATATAGTAAATCGTATTTTTAAAAAATCTGTGAAATGAATTTTGAAAAATGAAAATAAGACATTATAGTCAATATAATATTTATATTATAATTTGATCATTTTTATTTAAGATCAATATTATTAGTAAATTCGATTAAAACTAATCACAACGATTAAGGTCAAATTAAAATTATTTACGGACTAAAGATTTATCATTGGGGTCCAAATGACCTCTGTACATGTTCAAACCCATTATATGAAAATATTTTAGAAATAATCCTAGAACAATTTATTATTTTTATGACTTATCATAGGTAACAACATGCGAACAAAAAAATTATTTGATAATATCTAAGTGAGTCATTTTCCTTCCCTATAAAATCCCACCAACTGTGCCACTTATTCACATCTTATAAACCTCTTTGGATTTGGAATGATATTCCAAATAAACTTATTAATATTCCTAAATTCCTCATAGAAGCCTCTTATTTGGAAAAAGTCATCCTGTGGAAGCTTTTTGGAACAAACCAAAAGGAGTTACCTAATTTATAGGAAATCACTTATCTCAAGCTCTTTTCATTGATTTTCATTCCCCAAACCCTCTAATAAATTCATTCCATTATATGATAAAAAAATATCTTTAAAATACCATCATATTTTCATGCTAATTTTTTTACCTAAAACTACACATACATCTATATAATTGATAATGAAAATATTGTTTTTCTTCATGGAGAACTACCATCTCAATAAATGATGATTGATCATTTTTCTTTTAGCACCTCTCATGATGGAAATTATGATGGGAAGTAATATAATAATGTTTCAGATATTATATCGATATTGTATTTATGATTATTTATTCCTTATTAAAAAACATATATTTATTCTTTTAATTTTGTGTTAATACGATTATTTCATATAAGGGAGTGTGGACTACTACCCACTCAATGCAATATGATTAACTCATACATTAGATGGTTTGTATTTTGGATGTTTTTAGTGGATATATATGAAATACATGATACAATAAATCCACTATAATAATTATATATAAACACACACATATATATATATATTAATTTCCTAATTTCAATAGAATAATTAAACTAAAATAGTGTTCATACATATGTATGACCAACTGTCTCCATTAATAGTGTATTTTGTATCCTAATTATATATTATATTGATTATTATAATTAACATATACTGTATATAAAATATATTTTATATGATTTATTTCATTTTGGAAATCATTATGTAATTATATGGATGAAAGATATAATAATTTAAGACACATGTGAATAACAAAGTGAATATATTACTTGAAGTGCAACTGAGACATAAAATATCTAAAAAATATGAGATATTAAGGAAAAAAATTAAATATACGATATTATATATATTAATATGTTTATGTATAAAATTAGGATAAATTTATATTTATTAATTAGGTGTATTTAATGAATAAGACGAGATTCAAGACACAAATTAAGGGATGTTTATCGGACATTTTATTTTAATGACACACATGTTATAATCACCACCACTTCCTTTTAAGAGGTATATATACATCACATATATATTAAATTTCGTTTAGAGTAATATATATGGTAATTTATATATCAATTCAATAACCTATACTTCAGGGGTTTGATGTTTTATTTGTTACAAAAATGTAAAAAACGTGTCTCAATTTTCATTATTTGAGACAACTCGTTTGTTATGCACCTTAATTTATTTTTTTCTTGTGTATAACTCCATTTCACAGTATAGAAAATGAATATATATATTTATTATATATTATTATTAAATTATATTATATTTAATATTAATAGTGAATTATCCAATGTTACCAAGTGATAAGGGTTTATTAAAACAATCTCTTCACTTTTTATGATTTTAATGTTTATTCATTCATTGATGAAATTTAACAACCCACCAGTCATGAAATTCATAAAATTTCATTCCCATGGGTTATTCATTATATATTCAAATAATTTTAGCTTATTACTACACATTATTATATAATATAGTAATTAATTTTTTCTAATAAATCACGACATTACCAACTTTTCATTCGGAAATATATGATTTATAAATATGGTTCCAAGAAGATTATAAAATTATCCTGAAATCATAAATAGAAATTTTCAACTTTTTTCTAATCTCTTCAATGTAATATTATTTTACCTTTTATAACTTTTCATTTTTCTACGATTTTTTGTATGAAAAATGGATGTTCAGTCACCCCATGAGGCATGTATGTATTCACCTGTTGACATTTCATTGAATATTCTTTTTCATTTTTAAATGGGTTGCTTTTATGAAAAATTTTATTAAATAATTTTAATTGAATTGGTTTTCAATCTATTTTATAGAATTATTTATATTTTTTAAATGTTTTTTCAATGTAACCATTTTTTAAAATGGTTCAAAAAAAATTTATGAGGTTTTTACGGAAAGAAGTTTTAAAAATGATTTCAATCCTTCTTAAAATCATATCATGTTATTTTCAATGAAAATAGAATGGAAGGTTTTTTTTGGGAAAATAAATTTTCAATAATCAATGAATATTTACTACAATAAATGTTTCAAAATAGATTCCAATGTTACTTTTCATATAGGATGACATCTGTTGATGTAATTAATCTACTTATAGAAAACATTCCAATGGACCCATTAATATTTTTTCTTCAATGTCTTATGTTTTGATGGAATGATTCTTATGACACATATTTCACTTATGTGTGGATTATTATTTTTATACCAACTTCTTTTCATAGGTTATGATTTCTTGTGGTGGTTATGAAACCTATCACTTTTAATAGGTTTTAATGCGATGAAATTTTAAGGAGCCTAAATTCATTTCCAAGGATATGATTTTATTTTTATAAAACCTGTATATTTTTAATGATCACAATATGATGAATTCATTATTATGTTATAGAACATATGGGAATGATATTGTTAAGAGATGGGTGGGACAATTATATCTCATTAATGAATAGGGAACTAATGGATGACTCATGATTATAAATGTTATGTTGACCATAATTAGATGATCACAACATAATGCATGGACCTAGAAGAATATCCATTAGTTTATACAATAACATTATTATATATTCAAAATGAAATGAGTGATCTTTATTATGTGTTCACAATGTTAAGAATGGACCTAGATGCATGTCCATGAGTTTATGCCTGAACATGATTACATGTTCATAATTTTATTTTTGAACAGGATTTCATGTTCACAATGTTTGGTATAGACATTGTTTCATGTCTATATAGTTATGCCTGAAACTGGTTTTATGTTCATAATATTATCAATGGACCTAACATTCGGTCAATATGATGAAATGAGGGTCATGATTTCATGTCAATAACATAATTAGTGAACATTTGTTTAATTATACATGGTCAAAATGTTATAATCCAATTATAATGCCATGAAATACATTTCTTATTCTTATGTTATTATTTATTTAATAAAGGTATTAACATTGTTATGATAAATTTATTATAAATTTTCCATATTAATTATGATCTATAAAATACACAGTATGATATTTAATTGTTATGATCATGTTATAGACCCTTTCGTTCATTTAATGCTTACAGATTTATTTATTTACCCTCATTTAGTATTTCAGGTTACCCCTTTGTTAGGTTACCTCCCCATGTTAATATGGAATTTTCTACAGATAATTACTATAGGGGGATATCTCGATGGTAGAAGTTGATGATCGTTCACTAGGATAGAAGATCTCATTTCAATGTTTCCAAAGACACTAAACTATTACGGTTGTCAGTCATGATTTTTTTAGTGTACCAAATATTCAAAAAAAATTATTTTATATCCATGTTTGTTAATAATGGGTCTCTATAAGATGTATAAAATGAACGGCTTAGTCATCCATTAAAAAATATGATGATAAAACTTTAGTGATATCCCTAGGTATATTTATATTGGTATGTATCGGGATCTCCTTATAGTTTTTTTAAGGATGACTTAACATTTATGAAAATTTCCTATAATTTTGGTATTGGATAGAGTGAGTGGTTTCCTAGAGATACATATATTTCTCTATACAATTATTATATGTGGCTTAGGAATGGATGTATATAGCGTTAAAACCTCTAACATGATTTTCCATGCTTATCTCAGGGTTATCTGGTACATTACAACTTGCATTGCGGCACACTAGTTTTGACACCACCAAGGAATATTTTTTGGGATTTTAATTACTATACATGACAATTTATGATGGATTAAAATATATGATGGATATAACAAAACTAGTGTAAACATAATTTTTCATTGATTTACGATGTTTGATCCTTGAATCTTGAAACAATATAGGTAATTTTTAATGATTATAAGGTAACAGAACTTGATAAAGGTTTCTTACAATATGATATCTAGTTTTAATAAATGAATATAACTAGAAAGAACAATTATAACATTTAATGATTCAAATACGAAATATATGGGTAGTAGGCTTGTCAATTTACGTAGTGGAAATATCATAAAGTGTTTCAGGAAAGTGGAACAATTATTGTATATACTCCTCATGATATTCAGACTGCATGTGACATGACCAAGGTATGTGATTTTACTACTTTATTTGATTGCATTAAACATAATAATAAATACTATATTAAGGTTGATAAAATTAATACATGATTCATAATTCATAATTTAGGAAATTGGTATTAATGAATAGGATTATTAATAATGTTGGATGAATGAGTTAATTATATTTTGGAATCCAATGATAATTTTATATTTATCATGAAATAGATAATTAAATTTATTATATGTTTTAAATAAGTATTTAAAATAAAACATTGAATGGTGATGAAGACATTGAGATTTTATTTCAGAAAATGTAATATTTTGATTAAGGGAAGGTTACCATTCATTAATGCCCAACGTTGGGATAATGATCATTGGATTAAGATATGTTGGAAATGAATGTGTAAATTAAAGGATATGAATTAAACTATAAATAATCATTCAAAATGTTGTTTATGCTATCAAGGATGATGATTACAACATTTTTGGATTTATAAAATATATCTAATATAATTTAGAATAGGTAAACATTCATGTTTTAAATAAGGAATTGTGTTAATTCAGGTTATGACCATGTTTAAATGCAATATAGTATGAAGTAATTCACATGTTTTTAATATTAAAAACATGTCACAATTTGAGATATTTAATGATCAATTTTAATCTATTTCAACAATTTATAGTCAAATAATTTAATTTTTATATTTCAAAATGGTTATATGGTAATCAAATTACTGAATATTTATGTTATACTTTAGAGGAATTTAGTAAGATTAATGTGTTCTATTTCCATATGAGGAGTTATTCATACAGGATAACCTATTCAAACTACAATTTATTTAGGGTAACTAGTAAAAAATGGGATGTAATATCATGGGTCTCTTGATCAATTAGTTATTTTGGAATGAATATGCGTCCATAATTTTGGGAGGAAGAGGTGATGTAGATCACTGAAAAAATTGGGGTGATGGTAGCCTAAAATAATTCATGTACATATTTCAATAAATAGTTATTAAATTTAGGAAAAATTACATTGATAAAAAAATTTATCAAAGAACCCTTGATTCAGATGAATCAGATGGCCCCTTAGTTTATGACATATTTATGGATTCTTGATTGTTTACTTTATGCTATGTGGCTTATCTACCACACTTTATAAGAACATGATAGTTATATTTTTCATACATTTATCTATTTTCACTTGAAACTTATATTCTCATATGTTGAAACCTAGGTATAAGTTATTTTAGGTTATAATTTTCTTTTCAGCATTTGATTTCATGGAAGTTTTAGTATTCATTTTCATGATTCCTCTTTCTATGGATGAATCATTAATGTATTAAGACATTATTATAATGGTCTGGACCTCTATGGTCCATTACATTGTGAAAAATGTGATGTTTTATGATTTCTAGGAGGCCAAGATGACTTAGCCCCACCACATTGCCAAATTTCCAATTTTGTGAACAGTTCTATTAGTGAGGTTCAGTGAACAGTTATATCGTTGAGGTTCAGTGAACAGTTATATCGGTGAGGTTTTGTGAACAGTTCAATCAGTGAGGTTCAGTGAACAGTTCTATTAGTGAGGTTCAGTGAACAGTTATATCGGCGATGTTTTGTGAACAGTTTGATGAGTGAGGTTCATTGATGAGTGTTCTATCGGTGAGGCTCAGTGGACATAGTTCTATAGGTGAGGTTCAGTGAACACTGTTCTATTAGTGAGGTTCATTGAATAGTGTTATATCAGTGAGTTTAAGTGAATACTGTTCTATTGGTGAGGTTTTGTGAATAGTTCTATGGGTGAGGTTTTGTGAACAGTTCTATCGGTGAGGTTCGGTGAATAGTTCTATCGTTGAGGTTCAATGAATAGTTCTATTAGTGAGGTTTTGTAAAGGTTTCTATCGGTGAGGTTTAGTGAACAATGTTTTATCAGTATGGTTTAGTGAACAATGTTCTATCTATGAGGTCATGAACAATGTTATATCGGTGAGGTTCATGAGGAGTGTTCTATCGGTGAGTTTCTAAAGGTGATGTTCATGAACAGTGCTCTAATATTGAGGTTCATGAACTGTGTTTCCACCTTCCTACGGTTTCACCCCTTTAGCGTTTACCTTTGACGTAAAATGCATTTAAAGACATATTTTAAGGACTCTTAATGCTGATTCAAAGTCCATAAATCCTATATTAATTATTCCTATGGCTCGGGATGTTTTTACTTCGTCAAACTGCGTGGGTTAATGTGATCCACCTTTAATGGGGAATTAAGCATATCTTAAACTATCACCCCATTAAATATTCAAAAGGGACAAGATATCTTCCTCCCTTGTTCTTCCTCATTTCTCTCGGCTATGAGATGCTAGAACCTTTCAATCCTTTACATCGGAGTTGCACAATCAATCTTTACTCATCAGATTGGTTCCACTATGTTTTGATGAAACCAAGTTGTATCGATCAATCTTCGATATAAGGTAAGTTTTATCTTCATTCCATTGGGGATCATCCTCTCCTGTTTCTCCATCCCATATTATAGAATTTCATCGACATGCTTCTAATGGGGGTTTTCTGGGGTTTGGTTGGGGCAGTTGTTCCGTGGCATCCTCAGGTGGATGCAGTTGTCCCGAGAGGTGGATCGTGACCCGTTGTGTGGATATAGAACGTGAGGAAATTTTTGAAGAAGGGGATTCTTTGCTTCTATTTTCTTTTACGTGCAACTATATTGTTAGCATGTTTAATCCCACTGAATGTAAATTGAATTGACATAATAAATATTTTAACCGGATAAATAAATTGATATCGATCATATGTTATTTCCTCTTGTTTTGCTAGATAGTGTGATATCTATGTAAGCTTTGATTAGATGTTCGTTAGTGATGGAAATTGATAATGAACGTAAATTGGGATTAATTGATAATTGTTTTCCTAATGTTAAAGAGGCTCGTAAACGAATCTGGTTCTTGTTGTAATTTGAGATTAATCAAATTGGCGCAGTAAGTATGTTTAATTATTGTGATATCTTACTCATTAGGTTTCCCAAATTTGGAACCTATGAATAATTAATCTTTTAATTCAGGATGGATTAAAGATCTGATTGTTTGATAATTCCTTATGGAGTTCTTAGTTACCCTTATGATTGTTAAATGGCTAAGAGCCCAATGAATGTGGAGTTTGTCTTCCTGCTGCTTGTGCTGTGATGTGATCCTGGATGGCCGTTGTGATTTGAGGGGGTCATGGAGGATTTTCCTTGTGGTATAAGATGTTGCCTAGAGTGGCGAGATACATCGCATTATGCATATGGGTGTTGGGGAGGACACCAGGGATGATGGAATGGGATGGATGTGATTGTTGGATGCTTCCTGATTTTTTATTGGTTGTTTATCTATTTTACATTTCCCCACTACTCAAGGCAGTTGGTCTTACATTCCCTTCTTTCAAAAGAAGCGAAGACATATGAGGTATGCCACATGATTTCCGTGTTTATATTTTCAAGGGAGTATGTGTATATGCTCTTGATATAAGCATAAATGGCTCGACGAGTAGTACATATACTAACAGTGTTGATCCCCCTTGTGATTAGTAGCATAGAATTTTTTTAGAATGCCTGGTAATGTGGGAAATTAATTATGTAATGAATAATTGATTATATAGTGTTAACCCATGGTGTGTGAGTTTTCTAGAACATAACGATGAGGTTATAATTTTGAAGGAACAATTGACATTGGGTGTGATGCTAATGATATTTAATGAGGAACTGTTCGCTGTTAATTAAATTTTAAAGAATTAATTAACATATTGTAGAACTGATAAAAAGGGAATGATGTAATCTAATAAAGCACTTTAAATTATTTTGTGATTATATGAAACCTAGTCTTATAAGTAGCATCCTAGAGTCTAAGAGACGTTAGCTGTAGTAGTGTCTAAGAGTAGGTATAGACATAGTGCAGTTGTGAGTTATATTATATTCTGTACTTTTTTTTGTTTTTATACTCTAATCCACCTTGTTAGTAACAGAAACTGAAACCCCGAGGATTTTGAGCCCAGGGGGGTTTTCCCCAACATTCCGGTTGGAGGATGGATGACTGACTACCCCCATTGGCCCTCCTCTCTTCTCTTGGTAGTTACTGGTGCTGTCAGACACATTGGTTAGTTTTCCTCATATATGTGCATAGAGGGATGTAATGACTTCTGGTTATTCACACAAATATATTCTGGATATAGTTTTCTACGGACTACTATTGGTGTGACATGTATAGACTGTGATGGAATGAGGATCCTTACTCGTTGTATGGGCTGTAATGGCTTGAGGTATAATAACCGATGTAAAATTCGCATTATGTGAGCTGTGGTGGATCTTAGACACTAAATGGTTACTTTTATTATATGGAAGTTGTGGTTTTGATGCACGAGGTGCAAGCAGTGGTGCTTCGACTAGGTGTCTGCAGGCAAGCCTTTTTGGAGAGAGATGCTCAGGACGTGCGACGTTGGGGAAAATCGGCAAACCAATTGGGAAGTAGTAGCGGGGTACCCTTCATACTCTTTATTATATGATATATTCTTGTATGCGTTAATTGGTGAAAATATCCATGGTGAGGTTGGGAACATAGTTTACCTATTTAGGTGATGATTTAGTATCACTTATTGTTCATAGGCTTTAGTATGTTTTCCTTACTTTTTCATAATAGGATTCTTGGAGGATCCTACTGAGTATACTATTATACTCACCCTATGTATATATAAACTATTTTTCAGATCACTTGGACTAGGTTAGAGAAAAGGCTGGTGTTTACTTCTAGCTGTTTTCAATTTATTTTGGGTACTAGAACTTTTCCCCTTTCAGTTGTAGTACTTTTACATGGAATTACATATGTACTTGGGATTCTTTTATATTATAGTCTGAGTTGGAGTATATTGGTTTATATCTTATCTATATCTTCTATATGTGTTTTCTTAGAGGGTATGCCTCCTATTTTTTGTGTTAATATACCCTTGGTGCCAGTCTCCAACCCGGGGCCTACTGGAAGTGGGAATTAGGGGTCATTATCTTGCTTCTAACATTGTCGGCCCCGTAGGAGTACACTTTGTGTGGAGGGGGTCAGGAAAGAGTTGTATAATATGTATGGTTGAGGGATAGAATGGAGTATATAGTTAGTCACAGGTTAGGTTGAATGGGTTGGTAGGGAAACATCATCATTAATGTTTAGTAATTGAGGTAAACTCAAGAGAACAGATGAGACATAGGCATTCTAGGCCCCCTATGATCTGATCTACGGACCATTATGATTACAATGGCTACTAAAAAAGGTGATACTAGTTATAGGGTAGAGACCTAGGAAGGGATCATGCATCATTCTCCATTGTGCCTGTGTTTGAATGTGTAGACCTTGGGATAGGTTAAACTAAAATGAATAAAATAAAACATTTAATTAATTAATGGTGAGTCTTCGATATTCCAGGTTTATGAACTCTAATAGTTGTTCTTTTATAGGTATGGATCTAGGTCAACGTCCTCGTTAGGTTTGTTCAGAAAATGTCCAGCAGGCTGTTCCAGAATATCGCCACATGGTAGAGGTTGACGATGACGACACATAGAGGTAAACACTCTGAGAGTTTAATCACTAGAGTCTGCAGATATAAGGACCCAGCCTTAAACCTTACTTAATCATGAGTTATTACAAGATTACACATTGAGGATCGTTTCAGGTTTAGAGTTTTAGAGAATTAGATCATGAAACTTGCATTACATTCCACATTTAAACAAAGTGGTTACATAAAAGGCAGTATTCATTCTTCCCATCAACGGAAACATATTGAAAATAAAACATGGATTCTTTTTGACACATCCTTAACACTATCATCACATCATGTACCTTTCCCTTGTCCTGTGAAAAACATTTCAAAAACATGGGATGAGAATAAAAAGCTCAGTAAGGGTTATAAAAATATGGAAAGGAAACATGAGTTCATATATACATAATAATGAAATCATACTTTACCCATAAAACATATGCACTTTAACATACCCCATCAAACCATGAATAAATCATAGAAAATAGAAGACATAAAGGTAACTTGAGGCATTCATAACATTCTTACGTAGGGAGTAACCCTCTTGGTTAAATTTGGAATACCCATCACAGTATATTCCCTAAATCTCTTCAGAGAAACCTTAACGTTACACTCCTTCGCGTTACCCAATGCATTGGAGAGCTATATCGGGCTCACCCGCCCTTAGTTTATCACGGAACCACCCGTATTCATAACAATTCCCAAGATCCATAACATAATCTTATCACATAAAACATGCATAAAGGAAATATAACATTTCCACCTTTCAATCACAATATATCAATACAACACATTGAAAAAACATTATGAAAACCATTTTCAATAACAAAATAAAAGAAATGTAAAACATGGTATTTATTTTTCTTTTGAAAAGAAGTTATGTCTTGTAGAGGAAGCCGAAACTCAAATAATGGTCACGACGGAAGAGAATTATTTGTCACCGCATACGTACGACAAAAACATTCCCTTTTGTCGTTTAATAAACACTTCATATAAAAAGATACCTTTTGAATAAAGGTAAAAGTCAAAGGGGTTTATACACCATATAAAATAAGGTTTTGTATAAAATAAAATATGCCTCAATGAAAGGAGATTGAGATGAAGTCCCTTACAAAGACGATATCCTTGGTTTAAGGATAAATCAATTACATAATTATGTGTGAAAAACGAATACACCAAATATAAGTGGATATTAAGTGTAAAATAATCGAAGTTCATTCACACATATTCAAAGGATGACATATTCAATAACTACATGTTGAACCCAAAGAAATAGAAATTGGGTTAAGAAGTTCCCTTGACAGCCTAACGGTGTCACATCAAAATGAGTTAATGAGAGATAAAAAGTGTATCTCATCACTTGGACATAAAATTTACATCAATAAGGATATATGAGAACATATCCCAACATAACAATATGTAAATTAAAATACCCAACAAAAGAAGTCTTTTAAAAAAGAGGAGGGTGAAAGGTTCCCTTACCGACTTGGGTATCTTTCAAAACGTACACCCCATGAAAGAAGGACAATAAATCATTTATGTAAATACTCAAAAACGAATGTATATTACACAAAAAGTATAATATTGGGCATTACATACACCACTAAAAGGAAATTGTGTCAAATGTAGCATAAATCTCACGGGAATAAAAGTGAAATGAAAAATCCCTTACGAAAACTCGGCAACCTAACAGCGCCACATAAAACATAAAAAAATGGATTGATGAGATCAAATAGGGTATCTCATCATATTAACATAATGTTTATAGAAATAAAAATATAAAAGAACGTCCCCCAACATAACAAATAGGAGCTTAA
Organism: Viscum album; assembly: GCA_963277665.1. Taxonomy (NCBI): domain Eukaryota; kingdom Viridiplantae; phylum Streptophyta; class Magnoliopsida; order Santalales; family Viscaceae; genus Viscum; species Viscum album. The sequence continues at coordinate 556,476,887 of OY728147.1, read as the reverse complement.
AAGAAGTGACATAAAAGAGAATACTTAAAAAGAAAGAGAGAGATTAGATCTCTTACGAAAATTCGGCGGCCTAACGGCGCCACTCAAAACATCCAATATCGATTGATTAGAGAGAATAGGGTCTCTCATCACATTAACATAAAAATTACAGTAAGTGTAATATAAAATAACATCCCAATATCAAGAAAGATTAGTTATATAGGGAATGACATAAAAGAGTGAATTTAAAAAGAAAGAGAGGAGTAAGATCTCTTACCTCAAGTCCAACTTGTCTTATTCGTTTCTTTATATTCCTGAATAATAAACTTTGTTCAATTAATAATTGCCTAAGTACCTCCTTTAGAGATTATTATTCAGTTCATATCACATATTATAATTTTATAATAATTTTTTAATAATGTTAGTTCATATCAGACGTTTTTGCCGATGTTTGGTACATGAGTCAAAGATGAACTTGTTTAAATAAAGATTGCCCATGTAGTTATAAGTAAATAATTTCCAGAATAGTATAAATGATTAAAATATCATATATATCCATTAAATATTCATTTCATAATATTCCATATCATTTGGATATAAAAAACGAAAAGCAATGTTCATGGAGACGGTAGGCTGTACCTACGCATGAACGCTACTTTCATTTTTTGTCATATTAATGGAATTAAAACAAAATGAGAGAGATATATATATGTTATAATTCCAGAATGATATCCATAATTTTGATGTAATATATTACATATATATCCATTATATATATGTACTTATAGTATTACATAACATTTTGATATAAAAAATGAAATGTACCGTTCATGGAGACGGAAAGCCGTACGTACGCATGAACGCTACATCCATTTCTATTACATATTTAATGGAATTAAAACATAATGATACATAATAGTATTTTAATTAAATTATGGTATCATATATAATATCATTAAATATATCTTTTATACGTACCACATATGGTATTAACGAATCAAATCACTTTGAGGCGGCTGTAGTCCGCACTTCCTTAAATGAAGATATCGTGTTTACCCATAATGGAAACCATAAAGGTATGCCCAAAATGAAAAATAAAGAAGGTTAAGGAAATAATAAACATATTATATATCATATATAAAGATAGTTTCATCTTAATGGCCACCTTTTAAGGTGTTAAAAGAATGTTGAACAATCATCATTTCGGGAGGCCGAAATTTTCCATCCACGGAAACGGTATGTTCTTTAACCATTAGAAGTAGGTGTGTGAAAGTTTAGATCTAATACTTCTTATAAAAACATACTAGTATATTTATGATACTGGATTTGTTACAAAAGAAATGAATAAAAAGAGTTTAGGGGGTTGTAGAAGCAAAATAAATCAAAAGTAATCAAGTGAAGACATTACCTTAAAATCGGGTAACTCCCTTTGGTTTGAGCTCAAAGGCTTCCTTGGGAAGACTTATTCCCAAAGTGACGCTTCAAGGAGTAATATGGAGAATTGGAGAGACAAAAGGGGAAGAGGTTGGACAAGCCAAAGGCTTTGGGAGTGTGGGTAAGAAGGTAGGGGTGGGGGCCTTTTATAAGAGGAGAGGAGGGGCACTCTTGTAATGTTACAAAATGTTACTTTATTTTCAAAAGAGTTTCGGATTTTAAAGTCCCACATTGATTTATTTCGAGAATAATGTGATACGGGTTTGAAATCCTCTCATACAACAGGTTTTGGACATGTTTAAATTGTAGATATTACATTATCTTTCCATTTTATGTAAATCGTTAAATAATGAGGTCATCGCTGCATCATCATGATGTCATTAATAATTTAATTTATTTAATGTATAAAAATTATAAAACAAATACTATGATGTAGGAAATCTTTTTATATTTCCAATGAATATTTATAGTCAAAAATATGATTTGTATAACCCCATTAGAAAATTGTTTTAGTAAAACATTTCATGTTTGTCTCATTTTTACTTCAACTTTAAATAAAAAGCTATTAATGTCATTTTCCAACCGAAGTGGCATCATGGGGTCCCCAAGATTACCCATGGGTTTTCTTGGTGGGCCATGACACATCCAATGAGGTTAGGACATGTTTCAAGTTCATTTCATATTATTAAAACATTATTTTTACCTTAAACTACAGTAATTACTTCTAATCGCGATTAAAAACGTAATAAGTTACTATTCACCAAAAAATTATTTTTATCCCATTGAACCACATTTTACTTCTTAATGAAAACCATGTATGTCGGATTTTCGAAATTCAAAACACAATGATGGAAAATTTTCATTTAAACGGAAAAATCAGTTTTTATAAGTACCACTTAGTGGTTTCACTATTCATCAAAAATTGAAGTTTTTCAGAAAAATCCCAAAAATTCACCCTAAGCTATATTTGATATTCAGAATTCAAAAATGAAGTCCCTTTTAAAAAATTCAAATCATATAAGTCACATTAATTAATTTAATAAATAATTTCCGCTGTCAGAGAAAATAACGTGTTTTTATGAAATAATAAGTATCAAAAGATTGTCACTAGTTTAAGTCTGATTTCAAAGTGAAATTAATTCCAACAACCACTATTGGATTAAATGGTAAAAAATATATTCTAATTCCACTCTAAAACCAATTCAAAATATAATCTAATCATATAAAAAAATTAGATTAAAAAGGGGTTTTGAATTAAAATACAACATTTTACACTATTCATTAAAAAAATGAACTTTATCGGAAAGATACCAAAAATTTACACAAAGTAAATTTTCATGTCCCAATTATTAAGAAGAGTTTTATTTGGTCCAAAAGGATGTATAATAGTGAACAAAACTATATTTAATGACGGTTCTCCATCAAAAGGCGATAGTGAACATTTAGTGAAAACTAGGGCATATACGCCTAAAATCGAATTATTTCCGTATTTTATGCCTTTATCTTTTATTGGATAAATGTAAAAACATTAAAAAAACATATATAATCATATTTTAGTTATTTATATCCATTCATTCCAATAAAACGGGTACATATTAACTACCATTTAAAATAATATTATTTTATTATTAGAGTGCAACGTAAGATTCCCAAGAAACTCGTTGTTGCGTGTTGGGTACGCCATCGAGCATAGAGTCCCCTTTAAAGTCATATTAATACATTATTCACAAATATGGATAAATATGAAAATGTCATATTCTTTATTTACCTGGGGTGTTACATCCTTCCCCCCTTTTGGGAATTGCATCCTTGCAATTTTTAAAATTCAGCATGGAAACATCCTTGAAAGTCCCACTTCGGAACAAGAGTCGGTAAAACAATCACTTTAAAATAAAGAAAGATAAGTACAAAGGTCACCCGAGTTAACCCATACTGGGGTTCCATGTAGAAAAATATGGACATGGAGGAGAAAACATAGAGTCATGTTCTGATGGAGAGTGATAGAAAACATGTTTAGGAGAAAGTTAACAATAAGAAAATCACAAACTTGTGATGGGTTAAACCGTGTTGGGTTCCCCAGTAAGAAAAGTTAATAGACAATATTTTTCCTTTAAGTAAATTTTAATTGATTAATTTATTTTTGAGCTTAAATAAAACATAAGGAAACATACTTACTTGTCATGTTGACTTCCATCTTTTACTAGATTCCTTAATCATACTCATATTTTTTCCAAAAGACGAGTATTTAGGGAGACTTGTTCGCATTAAGAGTACTATAATCAATTTCTAGAGAATCACATAATCCACAAAAGAGAACTATATACATACCTTGTCTTTAGTCTTTAACCAAAACCAAAACCAGAAAGGTTAGTACAAGGTCAGGTAATCCAAAAAAGGATAACCCTTTATAAAAAGAAAATCTATTCTTAATCTAAAAATTTGTCCAACAAAACCCAAAGTTCAACTAGGACCATCTGATAAAAAATTTGTCCATAAAATTCTTCAAAGTAAACCAATATAATATTGATACCCAAATATTTGTAGGATTTATTCACATAGTCTTCCAAGTTAAATCGTAACATTTTTCTCCAAACAATATCAGTTTCTCCTAAAGTCTCGTATTGAAAAGTAATTAACCTAATCACATATCCTCCATGATAGGTTAATCATTTTCATAAATAACCCAAAATAAACTTACTATTAATTCATAAAATCATCTAACTAAAAATAATCGGTCAAACTAATCAGGGACTTCACGTAGTCTAGTGGTAGGCGATAAATTCCAGTCGCACTTTGGTTGTGGGTTCAATTCCCGCAGCTTTGTCCGACGTGATGGGTTGTCACACGGTCTGCGTGTTGTCCTTTTTCCAAACCTATATAATTCTTAAATCATTCCCCAAAAAGAGATAAAATCATAAAAAATGATCATAACATATTTTAACCTCGAGTTTATCTCATGCCTTTCATTTTCCAGCATATCATATAATAAACCATAATTACCTCAAAAGTAAGGATCATATAAACTATAATGGTTACCTTTATAATTACTACCTGAACTTCCACATGGATTGGTCATCTCGTACATGATGCATTAAAGATCATACCATGGTTCAAGTGGTTGATCATGACTCCTTGATAGTTGGTTTAGAACAACCATGAGTTTCCTCATTGAATCCCCCATTTTATCTAGTATCTTAATCATAGAACCACCACAGTTTCCTTAAAACTTGTTGTCTCTTTGGTGCCTTCTAGATCCATCCATTCACTAAAAATTGAAATGTCAGTGTGAGTATATCAACAAAACCATCATGTACTAATGAGGAAGGTAAACACTAAGATACACTTACTCATTCACTTTATCTAAAACTAGGACTCTTTCTGAAATCCTAACCATTATGGTAATGTCACTTATGCTTAAAGAATACCCTAACCTCTAAAGTTATCTAAACTTACCTATGATACCAACTATAAGGCCCCAGCCTTAAACCTTACTTATGCTTGAGTTATTACAAGATTACACATTGAGGATCTTTTCAGCATTAGAGTTTTAGAGAATTAGATCACGAAACTTGCATTACATTCCACATTTAAACAAAGTGGTTACATAAAAGATAGTATTCATTATTCCCATCAATGGAAACATATTGAAAATAAAACATGGATTCTTTCTTGACACATCCTTGACACTATCATCACATCATGTACCATTCCCTTGACCTGTGAAAAACATTTCAAAAACTTAGGATGAGCATAAAAAGCTCAGTAAGGGTTATAAAAATATTGAAAGGAAACATGAGTTCATATATACATAAGAATGAAATCATACTTTACCCATAAAATATAGACACTTTAACATAACTCATCAAACCATGAATAAATCATAGAAAGCATAAGACATAAAGGTAACTTGAGGCATTCATAACATTCATATGTAGGGAGTAACCCTCTTGGTTACGTTTGGAAAACCCATCACAGTATATTCCCTAAATCTCTTCGGAGAAACCTTAACGTTTCACTCCTTCATGTTACCCAATGCATTAAAGATCTATATCGGGCTCACCCGCCCTTAGTTTGTCACGGAACCACCCATATTCATAACAATGCCCAAGAACCATAACATAATCTTATCACATAAAACATGCATAAAGGAAACATAACATTTCCACCGTTCAATCACAATATATCAATAAAACACATTGAAAATACATTATGAAAACCATTTTAAATACCAAAATAAATGAAAATAAAAACATGGTATTTATTTTTCTTTTAAAAAGAAGGTATGGCTTGTAGAGGAACCCGAAACGCAAATAATGGTCACGACGGCGGAGAAGTCGTTGTCGCCGCATATGTACGACAAAAACATTCACTAATGTCGTTTAATAAACACTTCATATAAAAAGATTCCTTTTTAATAAACGTAAAAGTCAAAGGGGTTTATACACCGTATAAAAGTAGGTTTTGTATAAAATAAAATATGCCTCAATGAAAGGATATTGAGACAAACTCCCTTACAAAGACGGTATCCTTGGTTTAAGGATAAATCAATTACATAATTATGTGTGACAAACGAATACACCAAATATTAGTGGATATTAAGTGTAAAATACTCAATGGTCATTCACACATATTCAAAGGATGACATATTCAATAACTACATGTTGAACCCAAAGAAATCGAAATTGGGTTAAGAAGTTCTCTTGACAGCCTAACGGCGTCACATCAAAATGAGTTGATGAGAGATAAAAAGTGTATCTCATCACTTGGACATAAAATTTACATCAATAAGGATATATGAGAACATAACCCAACATAAAAATATGTAAATTAAAAGACCTAACAAAAGGAGTCTTTTAAAAAAGAGGAGGGTGAAAGGTTCCCTTACCGACTTGGGTATCTTTCAAAACGTACACCCCATGAAAGAAGGATAATAAATCATTGATGTAAATACTCAAAAAAAAATTATATTACACAAAGAGTAGAATAATGGGCAGTACATACACCACTCAAAGGAAATTGTGGCAAATGTAGCATAAATATCACGAGAATAAAAGTGAGATGAAAAATCCCTTACGAAAACTCGGAAGCCTAACAGCGCCACATAAAACATACAAAAATGGATTGATGAGATCAAATAGGGTATCTCATCATATTAACATAAAGTTTATAGAAAGAGGAATATAAAATAACATCCCCCAACATAACAAATAGGAGCTTAAAATAAGTGACATAAAGGAGAGTACTTAAAAAGAAAGAGAGAGGTTAGATCTCTTACGAAAATTCGGCAGCCTAACGGCGCCACTCAAAACTTCCAAAATGGATTGATGATAGAGAATAGGGTCTCTCATCACATGAATATAAAAATTACAGTAAGTTTAATATAAAATAACATCCCAATAACACGAAAGATGAGCTTTAGAGGGAATAATATAAAAGAATGTACTTAAAAAAGAAATAGAGGAGTAAGATCCCTTACCTCAAGTCCAACTTGTCTTGTTAATTTCCTTATATTCCTGAATAATAAACTTTGGTCAATTAATAATTGCCTAGGTACCTCCTTTAGATATTATTATTCAGTTCATATCACATATTATAATGTTATAATAACTGTTTAATAATGTTAGTTCATATCAGACGTTTTTTCTGATGTTTGGTACATGAGTCAAAGATGAACTTGTTTGAAAAAAGATTGCCCATGTAGTTATAAGTAAATAATTTACATAATAGTATTAATGATTAAAATATTATATATATCCAGTAAATATTCATTTCATACTATTCTATATCATTTGGAGATAAAAAACAAAAAGCACCATTCAGGGAGACGGTAGGTCGTACGTACGCATGAACATTACTTTCATTTTTTGTCATATTAATGGAATTAAAACAAAACGAGAGAGATATATATATGTTATAATTCCATAATTATATACATAATTTTTATGTAATATATTACATATATATCCATTATATATATGTACTTATATTATTACATAAAATTTTGAGATAAGAAATGAAATGTATCGTTCATGGAGACGGTAAGCCGTACGTACGCATGAACGCTACTTCCATTTCTATTTCATATTTAATGGAATTAAAACATAATGATAAATAATAGTATTTTAATTCCAGTATGGTATCATATATAATATCATTAAATATATCCTTTATACGTACCACATATGGTATTAACGAATCAAATCACTTTGAGGGGGTGGTAGTCCGCACTTCCTTAAATGAAGATATCGCGTTTAACCATAATGGAAACCATAAAGGTATGACCAAAATGAAAAATAGTGAATCCTAAAGAAATAATAAACATATTATATATCATATATAAATATAGTGTCATCTTAATGGCCACCTTTTAAGGTGTCAAAAGAATGTTGAACAATCATCGTTTCGGGAGGATGAAATTCGCCATCTACGGAAACAGTATGTTCTTTAACCATTAGATGTAGGTGTGTGAAAGTGTAGGTCGAATCCGTCTTATAAAAACATCCTATTATATTTATGATACTGGATTTGATTCAAAAGAAATGAATAAAAATAGTTTAGGGGGTTGGAGAAGCAAAATAAAACAAAAGTACTCAAGTGAAGACATTACAATAAAATCGGGCGACTCCCTTTGGTTTGAGCTCAAAGGCTTCCTTGGGAAGACTTATGCCCAAAGTGAGGCTTCAAGGAGTAATAGAGGGAATTGGAAAGACAAAATGGGCAGAGGTTGGCCGAGCAAAAGGATTTGGGAGTGTGGGTAAGGAGGTAGGGGTGGGGGCCTTTTATAAGAGGAGAGGAAGGGCACTCTTGTAAAGTTACAAAATGTTGCTTTCTTTTCAAATGAGTTTCGGATTTTAAAGGTCCCACATTGATTTATTTCTAGGATAAGGTGATAAGGGTTCGAAATAAACTCATCCAATTGGTTTTTGAAATGTTTTGGTTTTATTTATTAAATTATCATTCAATTTTATTTAAATCGTTAAATAATGAGGTCATCACTGCATCATCATGATGTCATATATAATTAAATGTATTTAATGTCTAAAAATTATAAAAAAACTACTATGATTTAGGAAATCTTTTTATCTTTCCAATGAATATTTATAGTAAAAAATATTATTTGTATAACCCCAAGTAAAAATTGTTTTAGTAAAACATTTCATGTTTGTCTCATTTTTACTTTAACTTTAAATAAAAAGATATTAATGTCATTTTCCAAAAAAAGTGGCTTAATGGGGTCCCCAAGTTTACCCATGGGTTTTCATGGTCTTCCATCACACATCCAATGAGGTTAGGACATGTTTCAAGTTCATTTCATATTATTAATAATTATTTTTACCTTAAACTACACTGATTACCTCTAATCGCGATTAAAAACATAATAAGTTACTATTCACCAAAAAATTATTTTTATCCCATTGAACTACATTTTACTTCTTAATGAAAACCATGTATGTTGTATTTTTGAAATTCCAAACACAAAGATGGAAAATTTTCATTTAAACGGAAAAATCAGTTTTTATAAGTACCACTTAATGGTTTCACTATTCATCAAAAATTGAAGTTTTTCAGAAAAATCCCAAAAATTCACCCTAAGATATATTTGATATTCCGAATTCAAAAATGAAGTAAATTTTACAAAATTCAAAACATATAAGTCACATTAATTAATTTAATAAATAATTCCCGCTGTCAGAGCAAATAGCGTGTTTTTATGAAACAATAAGTATCAAAAGATTGACACTAGTTTAAGTCTGATTTCAAAGTGAAATTAATTCCAACGACCACTATTGGATTAAATTGTAAAAATATATTCTAATTCCACTTTAAAACCAATTCAAAAGATAAACTAATCATATAACTAAATTATATTAAAAAGAGGGTTTGAATTAAAATACAACATTTTACACTATTCATTAAAAAATTGAACTTTATCCGAAAGATACCAAAAATTTACAAAAAGTAAATTTTGATGTCCCAATTCTTAAGAAGAGTTTTATTTGGTACAAAAAGATGTATAAGGGTGAACAAAACTATATTTAATGACGGTTCTCCATCAAAAGGGGGTAAGTGAACCTTTAGTGAAAATTAGGGCATATACGCCTAAAATCAAATTATTTCCGTATTTTATGCCTTTATCTTTTATTGGATAAATGTAAAAACATTAAAAAACATATATAATCATGTTTTAGTTATTTCTATCAATTCTCGCGAATACAACGGCTACATGTTAACTACCATATAAATAATATTATTTTATTAATAGAGTGCAACATAAGATTTCCTAGAAACTCGTTGTTGCATGATGGGTATTCCATCGAGCATAGCATCACCATTAAAGTCATATTAATACTTTATTCACAAATATGGATAAATATGAAAATGTCATATTCTTTATATACCTGGGGTGTTTCATCAGAAGTACGGGGGCTCTACTTCATATGCATTCATGGAAGTCTAGTAAGAGTAGTTCATGATTGGGTTCAGTTAGATTCGTGCTCAGAGGGAGCACTGGGTGTCATGTGTTGTGAGGATGCTTCTTGGAGTAGAGAGGCAGTGGTGGTTCTTGTTCCTCAGGGATCGTTGGGAGTCAGCGATATCATGGGAGGAGTTCCGAGATAGGTTTAGAGTAGAGTTTATTTCTTCTACTGTGAAGGCATCTAGTCTCTAGGAGCTTCTTACCCTTCGATAGGGGAGCTCCAGTGTTCGGGAGTTTGGGATCCGTTTTAGGAACCTTTTACGATATGCTTCGTACATGTTTCTATATGAGGCGGTCATGGCGAGACATTTCGAGGAGGCTTTACGTCCAGAGATCTAGCGACAGGTCACACCGTTTATACTGAAAACCTATAGTGAGGTACTGGAGAGGGGATAGGTTGTTGAGAGGTATTTGGAAAAGACCGGATCATCACGATAGGGGAATCTGTTTGATTCCTCATGAAGTAGAGCCTTGGTCTGGGGTTCTCGGTTTTCAGGGCAGAAGAGTTTTCATTCAGTCGGGTGTAGGTCTATTCCCTTCACATCTCATTTCTCTAGAGGCAGCAAATCTCAGGCCTATGCTAAGGGATCAGGTGCTTGTTTTTCTTATTGTAGTCGCGGTCCTCAGCAGTTGGAGTTACCAACCTTTCAGAGCGGCCATCGTGCACCAGGCGCTAGGATCCATGTTCCTCTATTGAGACAGTTCCAACTAAGGCAACAACATTCGGTTGCACCAGCTTTAGATCAGCAGAGGGTAGATAGGGAAGGTAGAGGACAACCCCATGATGCTCCCTGTTCTTAGAGAGCAGAGTACGACTGTGGGGGTGGTCATCATCAGGGATAGAGATTCCATGATGGAGGTCATGGCCAGCTTCATTCTCAAGCATTGGCAGCTCCAGGCGAGATATACGTCATTAGAGGTACCGTTTTCTTGTTTTATACATTGGTGTAAGCCTTGTTTGATTCATGAGGGACACGCTCCTTCATATCACCAACCCTTTTCCATGCTTTGGGGCTTGAGGTAGAGAGGCTTCTAGTGCCCTTGGTATTTACTACAGAATTTGGAGGTCGAGCTGACATGTTTGAAGTATGTAGAGACTGTGACCTAGTATTGGGTAAACACCGCTCTGGGGGAGATTTCCTATATTTACAAATACAACCATATGACTTCATCCTCATCATGGATTTTTTGTATTCGTTGCATGCTATCATGGATTTCTTCAGAAAGAATGTCATCTTCATTGGTGCGGTTGGAGAGAAAGTGGTGTTTGTTGGTGAGCGAGATCCTCAGATGGGTCATAGGAATGTTCCATTCTTATCAACGATAATGGCTGATATGATGTTGAGTTTTTCAGAGGTTCAAGAGTTGGCATTTCTTATGGTCGTAGAAGAGTACCCATATGTCTTTCTAGAAGAGGTTGTTGCATTACCCCTTCGACGAGAGATCGTGTTTGGGATCGAGCTACAGCCAGGAGCGTATCCTATCTCTAGGTCTCCATATATGATGTCCTTTCTGAGTTACGAGTGCTACATATATAGATTTATGGTCTGTTACAATGTGGTTTTGTTCGGCCATGTGTGTCACCATGGGGTTCACCATTTTTGTTCATGAATAAGGACAATGACAGTTTGCGGTTGTGTGTCGATTATCGTTGCATAAACAAAGTGACAATAAATAATTGCTATCCTCTTTTGCGGAGTGATGGTTTATTTGATCAACTAAAAGGTACAAGTTGGTTCTCAAAGATCGACTTGTGGTCAGGATATCATCAGATGCGTGTGAAGGATGAGGATATCCTAAAGACTGCTTTCCGTTGTCGTCATGGGCATTATGAGTTCGTTGTAATGCCATTTTGCATGAAGAATTCTCTAGATGTATTCATGGGATTGATGAATTCTGTGTTCTATGAGTTCCTATACAATTTCATGGTAGTTTCCATCGACGAAATCCTTGTGTACGAAACATATGAAGAGGAGCATGCAGACCATCTACATGCCATTTTGGGAGTTCTTCGCCATAATCAGGTGTTTGGGATGTTGTCAAAGTGTGAGTTTTGGGCTCGAGAAGTCCTTATCTTAGAGCATGTTGTGTCCCATCAGGGTATAGCTATGGATCCATCAAAGATAGAAGCAGTTGTGTCTGGGGAATCCCCCAAGACAGTGTCAGAGTTGCGAAGTTTCTTGTGTCTCACAAGCTACTACAGGAGGTACGTAGTGGATTTTTCACTAGTTGCGACTCTGATGACAGCTTTGAATAAAATGGATAAGGCATTAATATGGTCTGATTAGTGTCAGACATCATTCTACAATCTAATGGATAAGTTAGTAAGTGATCCAATCCTTTGTCTTCTTGTTGAGGGAGTTCAGTTTGATGTTTTATACGATTCATCAAATCTGGGGGTTAGGCTATGTTCTCATGCAACAGAGGTCAGTTGTTTCTTATGTGTCCGAGAAGATTCTCCCCCATGAACACAACTATGACACCCATGATCTTGAGTTGGAAACTGTGGTGTTTTCTCTGAAGTTGTGGAGATACAACCTGATTGGTGAGTGCTTTTTGGTTTTCACCAATCATAAGAGTTTGAGGTATGTTTTCTCCCAATGTGACTTGAACTTACGATATTGTCGGTGGATGGTGTTCTTACAGGAATACGACTTTGAAATATAGTATACACCTAGAAAAGGGTATGTGAAAGCTGATTCACTGAGTCGAACGCCACATAGTGATGTTTTTCATGAATCTGGTGACTCCTGGAGTGTAATGGAAGTACTGTAAGCATTACATCTTGATATGGGAGAAGTTGGGGGTAGAGGATGTCTTCTTAAGGTTATGGTATAGTCATCGATGATGCAGAAGGTGGAATAGTCCTAGTTGGGAGATCTAAAGGTGGAGGTATGGAGAGACCGAGTTGTTTGTGGTGATGCCTCAATGGTTGGTCGGAGGATGAAGAACCCCAAGTGTTTTATCATGGAAGGATTATTGTTTCTTTGACGATGCACGAGACTGTTCGCAGAGAGTTCCATAGTTCAACTTTATCAATAAATCCTGGTGTGAAAAATATGTAAAAATCCTTGAGGAGTTAATTTTGGTGGCATGGGCTGAAGCGTACAGTTTCAGAGTTTGCGTCTCGATGTTTAGTCTTCCAGAAGGTGAAGGCCAAACACCGTGTTCTAGGTGGTGTTTTCTATCCATTAAAAATTCATCATTGGAAGTGGGAGGACATATTAATGTACTTTGTTACTAGTTTACCTCGAGATTAGGAAGAACATGATGCTATTTGGGTGGTAGTGGATCATTTAAAAATATCATCCCACTTCATATCGATCAAGGAGTTTAGATCGGTGAATGTTTTATCGAGGCAGTATCTAGAGGAGGTGGTGAGACTTCATGGAGTCCCTAGGGAAATCATTTCTAATCGAGATCCACATTTTATCTCTAGGGTGTGGAGAGGTATCCATCATGTTTTCGGTTCTCACCTATGCCTTAGAACTAATTTTCATCCTCAAATGGATGGTCATACAGAGAGAGCCATCCAGACTCTTGAAGACATGTTACGCTCTTGTGTTCGTGATTTTGGAGGCTCCTTGATAAGGAACTTACCATTGGTGGAGTTATCTTACAACAATAGTTTTCAATCCACCATCGGAATGAAACCTTTTGAAGCCTTGTATTGTCGACCATGCCGTTATCTGTTGTGCTGGACTGGGGTCAGAGTGTCCGCAATTCTCAGACTGGAACTACTGAAGAATACGACATAGATGGTTCAGGTGATTCATGAGAGGTCGAATTCAGTGCAAGATCATGATAAATCATATGCGGATCAAAGAAAGAGACACATAGAGTTTAATGTTAGGATATAGTGTTTTGGAAGGTTAATCCCCGTCATGGGAAGTGAAGGTTTGGTCGTGGAAGTAAGCTTTCTCCCCAGTTTTTTGGGACATTCAATGTGTTAGATCGTTGTTATCATCATGTTGAATCTCACATCATCGATTGGGGAGAGATAAATGTTGATGATGATGAATCCATTGAGGAGCGACATGTGGATATCCAGGATGACAAAGATAAGGTGTTGTGTGGGTGTTCTATCCCCTTAGTTCATGTCTTGTGGCAACACGGTGGAATAGAGGAGAGTGTGTAGGAACGTGAGTCACAAATACATGCTCATTAACCAGATTTGTTTGATGTTTAAATATTTTCATTTAAAGATGTTCCCTCTGTGGTTAGATCATTCATGATTTATTTAGGAATTTCTTTTGTTGCTTTTGTGGCTTGATCTACTTTGAGAGGTATCTCGATGTGTGGTTTTTCATACGCCATTTATTTTTTTTCTTCTTTTTAGGTGGGTTTTTAATTCTTGAGGACAATAATGTTGTGAGAGGTATCTAATGTAATGTCCCAGAACTCTCTGGTTCATTACATTGTGAAAATGTTGTGTTTCAGGTGTTATGAGAGGTCAAGGTGACTTATCCCCAACACTTTTCCAAATTTCCATTTCTGTGAACAGTTCTATCAGGGAGGTTCGGTGAACAGTTCTATCCGTGAGGTTCAGTGAACAGTTCTATCGGTGAGGCTCAGTGAACAGTTCTATTAGTAAGGTTTTGTGAACAGTTCTATTGGTGAGGTTTTGTGAACAGTTCTATTGGTGATGTTCAGGGAACAGTTCTATCTGGGAGGTCCGGTGAACAGTTCTATTGGTGAGCTTTTATGAACAGTTATATCGGTGAGGTTCAGTGAACAATGTTCTATCAGTGAGGGTCAGTGAAAAATGTTCTATCGGTGAGGTTCAGTGAATAGTGTTCTATTGGTGAGGATTTGTGAACAATTATATCGGTGAGGTTTTGTGAACAGTTCGATCAGTGAGGTTCAGTGAACAATTCAATCAGTGATGTTCAATGAAAAGGTCTATCGGTGAGTTTTTGAGAAGTGTTTAATGGGTGAGGTTCAGGTAACAGTGTTCTATCGGTGAGGTTATGTGAATTAGTGTTCTATCGGTGAGGTTCAGTGAACAATGTTCTATCAGTGAGGTTCTAATGGTGAAGTTCGGAAACAATGTTCTATCGGTGGGGTTCTTGAACAATGTTCTATCGGAGAGGTTCATGAACAATGTTCTATCGGTGAGGTTCTAACGGTGATGTTCATGAACAATTTTCTAACAGTGAGGTAGATGAAAAGTGTTTCCAGTATCCTACAGTTTCACCCCTTTAGTGATTTCCATTTATGTAAAATGCATTAAAAGGCTTATTTTAAGGAATATTAAGGCCGATTCAAAGGCCATAAATCCTATATTAATTATTCCGATTGCTCGGGATGTTTTTACTAGTTCAAATCACTTGGTTTAATGTGATCCGCCTTTACTGGAGAATTATGTGTATCTTAATCTGTCGCCCCATTAAATCTTCAAAAAGGACAAGATATGTTCCTCCCATGTTCTTCCTATTTGTTCTTGGATATGAGACGCTAGAACCATTCAATAATTCCCATAGGAGTTGCACAATCATACTTTACTCCTCAGATTGGTTCTGCTCTGTTTTGATGCAACCAAGTTGTATCGATCAATCATCGCTATAAGGTATGTTTTATCGTTGTTCCACTAGGGATCATCTTTTCTTGTTTCTCCTTTCAATATTATAGCATGTAATCTCCATTCATATAATGGGATTTTTCTTGGGGTTTTGATATTGCGTTCATACCATGGCATCCTCGTGTTGATGCAGTTGTCACGAGAGGAGGATCGTGACCTGTTGTGTGGATAATGAACTTGACGAACTGTTTAAGGCAGGAGATTCATTACTTCTCTTTTCATTTATGTGCAATAGTATTTTTAGCATGTTTAATCCCACTGGATGAAAATGGAATTGACTTAATAAATATTTTAACAAGATAAATAAATTGATATCGATTGTATTTTATTTCCTCTTATTTTTCTAGATAGTGTGATATCTATGATTCCTTTTGTTAGCTATTCATTCGTGATGGAAATCGGTAATGATCGTAAAGTGGGGTTAATTGATAATTGTTTGGCTAAACATAAAGAGTCATATAAATGAATCTAGTTCTTGTTGTAATTTGTTGTTAATCAAATTGGCGCATTAGGTATTTTTAATTATTATGGTAGCTTACAAATTAGGTTTCATGAATTTAGAACCTACGAATAATAAATATGTAAATTCAAGAGGGATTACAGAATTTATTGTTTGATAATTTCTTATGGGTTTTTGAGTAACCTTTATTATTTTTAAAGGGCCAAGATCCCAATTAATGTGGTGTTTGTTTTTCTTCTTCTTGTGATGTGATGTGATCCAGGATGGATTTTGTGATATGAGGGGGAATGGAGGCTTTTTTTTGTAGAAGTAGATGAAGACTAGAGTGTTGAGAAGAATCATTTTATGTATGTGGGTGTCTGGGAGGACCTCATGGATTATAGAATGGGATGGATGTGATTGTTGGATGCTTTCTTATTTTCAATTGGTTGTTTATCTGCATTACATTTCCCCACTTATCAAGGTAGCTGGTCTTACATACCCTTCTTCTGAAAGAGGTGAAGACATTTGCAGTAGGCTATGTTCTTTTTATGTTTATCATATCAAGGGAGGATGTGTATATGTTCTTGATATAAGGGGAAAAGACTCTACGGGTAGTACATCCACTCACCGTGTTGATCCCCTTGTGTTTAGTAATATAGAATGTTTTTTAGAATGCTTGGGAATGTAGAAAAGTAATTAATTAATGAATGATTGAATAAATGGTGTTAACCCATGGGGTTGGAGTTTGCTGGAACATAATGACGAGGTTGTATTTTTTATGGAACAGTTGACTTTGGGTGAGTTTCTAATGAAATTTAATGTAGAATTGTTCATGGTTAATTAACATTTAATGAATTAATTAACGTAAAGTGGAACTGATAAAAATGGAATGACGTAATCTAATAAATCTCTTTAAATGTTTGTGTTCTTATAAGATACATAGTCTTAGATGTAGTAGCCCGGAATCTGAGAGAAGATATCTACAATAGTGTATATGACTAGGTTATTCCCATCGTGTGGCTGTGAGTTATAGTATATTCTGTACTTTTTGTGTTTCTATACGCTACTCCACCCTGTCAGTAAGGGAAAATGACACCATAGGGATTCTGAGCCCTGGGGGTGTTTTTCGCAACATTCTGATGGGAGGATGGATAGCTACCTACCCCCTATGTCCCTTCTCTCTTCTCTTGGTAGTTACTTGTGCTGGCAGGCACATTGGTTATTTTTTCCCATATATTTGTGTAGAGGGCTATAATTGCTTTTGGTTATTCACACACGTATATTCATGATATTGTTTTTTATTGATTATTATAGGTGTAATGTGAATAGGTTGTGATGGATTGGGGATACTTACTCAGTGTATGGGATGTAATGGCTTGAGGTATAATACCCGATGTATTATACATGTTATGCGGACTGTGGTGGATCTTAGAAACTACCAGGTTACTTTTCTTACATTGAATTCATGGTTTTGATGCACGAGGTGCAAAATCTGGTGCTTCGCTCTGGTGTCTGCGGGCATGCCTTTTTTGATAGCGATTCCGAGGACGTGCAACGTTGGGGAAATGTGGAAAACCAGTGGGGAAGTAGTAGTGGGGAACCCTTGATATTCTTTATTATATGATATATTTTTGTATGCATTACATGGTAAGAGTAACCTTGGTGATGTTGTGAACTTAGTATACATATTTTGGTGATGAGTTAGTTTCACTTGTTGTTCACTGTGATTTAGAATGTTTTCGTTACTTTTGCATAAGAGGCATTGGGGAGGATCATACAGAGTATACTATTGTACTCACCCTATGTATATATATACTGTTTATCAGGTCACTTAGAGAAGGTTGTAGATTAGGCTGGTGTTTAGTAGCTTGTGGTTGCAGGAGCTGTTCAGGCTTGTGGTTGCTGTCGTTTTCACTTTCTTTTGGGTACTTGCAGTCTTTCCCCTTTCAGTTGTAGTAATTTTTCATGGAATTTCTAGGTTGAACTTGGTTTTCTTTTATATTTCATTCTAAGTTGGAGTTGATTGGGTTCTATATTATCTATCTCTTCTTCATGTGTTCTCTTAGAGGGTAATGCATCCCATTTTGTGTGTTACTATACCCTCGGTTCTAGTCTCCATCCCCAGGCCTACTGGAGGCAGGACTCGGGGGTAATTATCTCCCTTCTCACATTGTCGGCCTAGGATGGGTACACTTTTTAGGGAGGGGGTCGTGACAATGATTACAAAGAATAATTTCGAAGGATAAATTCATTTTAATGGGAATAGAAGGTAACCCCACGAGATTTAAAGAATTGTTATTTTTAATTAATTTATTGTTTTGATATTCATAATTTCACACATCTTTGGAAATTGTTTTATTCGTTATGATTAAATAAATAAGTCAAATATTCATTTTTCTCACCATCAAGTCCAGCCAGAAGCTATGCATCTGAACATTTATTAAAATAAAATAAAACGTACACAGCAGACAGGTGTTGTCAAAATGAATTGATTTTCTCCCTCATCCTTTAGAAAAGATAAAGATCATAATAAGGCATGACTTTACCATAATCGGATTCATCCGTAGTTTCCCATTCATATTGGGGCATTCCTTGATTGAAGAACTTATGAACATTAGTATTGAACATGCCCACTAACTTAGAAGATAAGTTAGACACGGTGCGAGGTGAGTTAGAATAATCCATTCTCGACCTTCTCACGAGGGAGAAAAAGTTAAGTACATACAATCATCTTCATTTCCTTTTCCAGATAAAAGAATTGTAATATGTTACATGGAACCAAATATAAATGAAACACATGGAATATACCCTTTACATTAAAAACCCACAACCACAACTTGGAGTATGTTACACACAACACAGATGTTTTAATGAACTATCAATTTACTATAAAAATTATTTAAATGGGGAAACTATATTATAGTTGATTAACATGGTAATATGAATATTATTAAATAAATTTCAAATATTTTATTTAATGATTTTATATAATTCCATCCTATTGGTAATGAATGATATAATTTTTAGTAATGTCCTTCTATGACTAAAAATAATACATTCTAAAAATAAACTACGTATAATTTCCTTTCAGTAAAATTAATATAACTAATTTAAATATGTTTATAAATTTATTTCGATAAGATAAACAAATTTTTTTAATATAGAATGCATAAATTAACTTATGGTGCATTTTTTTAATTTTCAAAGAAGCAATAATTATCGACGAGATGTGAAAAATACGTTATTTTAGTTGATGACATCATTTTCATTTTAATAATGATTAACGTTAAATTATCTGTTAATTTTTTCAATTCACATTATATAAATTATAAATATATTAAAACCATTTATTTCATTGTATTCAGTATCAAATTAACAATTGAAGATAAAATCATATAAAAAATATAATAATTTTTTCTACTTAAAAAACCAATATTTCATCATGTCTGTAGATTAACATTAAGAATAATTTTTACCAATATAAAAATTAATTTCTTATAAAAATAAATCATTTTAATAATTATTATATGTCGATTCTAATTATATTATGTTTGTTTTAAATCAAAATCATTAGTATAAGTTATTTAAATTTATCATATTGATTATGGTCAAAATAAGCTTTATTTTTTACTTATCATTAATCTTTGGGGGACCAAATGACCTATAAACTATTCAAAAACACATTTAATTCAAATATTTATTATTTATAACTTCCATTATATAGTTTTGTTTAGTTTTTATGTTATTTTATAGTAATAACCACTGCACACCTAGCTTGTTTTCAAAAATTCCATGTGGGACTTTTCCAATGTCGATAAAAGAACAAAAAATACCCCAATTCATCACATATATAAATAATATTAGTATTGATAAATATCAACTTAATAAAATAATAAACATACCTCACATTATCCTATATGTCTCTAATTTTTCAAAAAGAATTCCAATAATTCATTTTCACACAATCCAAAAGGAGTTACTTGATTAAGAGCTACCCTCTTCTCTCAAGATCCAATATTTTATATTCCTTACCAACCCCACCACTCCCATTATTGCATGATAAAAAAACATTATAAATAATATAATCATAATTTTTTGTGATATGTTTCATACATAAACATACACACACGTCCACGTTATGGTTAACAACATTATATTTAAGTGTACAATGAACTACAACCTAACAAAACAATTATTGTTCATATTTTCATTTACAACCTCAAAAAGAGGAAATTATGATGGAAAATATAATTATATATGTCATAAATTTATTTTTTTAGATTTTTCTATAATTTTTTCAGAAAATATATTTTTACTATTCATTTTGTGTTTATAAAATTAAACCGTTTGAGGAATTGTCGACTACCGCCCCCTCAAAGAAAAAGGATGGGTTCATTCACTACATGGATTATATTATGTTTAGTTTTAGTAAATAAATATTTTATATATGATATCTTATTCATAATTTAATAATGAGTTGTATACATAAAGAATATATATGTATTTTACATTATTTATTTTAACACGACTAATAAACAAGAAATATCCTTCGTATTCATGCATGGCACATTGCCCCAATGAACATTTTATTACATTTCAATCCAATATGTTATATATATTATTATAATCCATGTAAAATATATATTAATTATATATATATCTCATTTTATAAATTCTTGAAATCATGATATAATTATAATGACCAAAGACATAAATAATTAAGACTCGTGAGAAAAACAACGCGAATATTACCTCAAGCATAACCCTAACATAAAATTTCAAAAACGTACATAATGGAAAATGATAATAAATACCTATTTTATATTATATATAATAATATAGTTTTTAATAATATATATAATTAATTTATATTTATTAAAAATGTGGTTTTAACAAATACTAAGAGATTCAAGAAACAAGGTAATGTAATTTCATCTAACTTTTTATTTCCGTGAGATAAAAGATAATGAATATAGAAATTCATTTTATGTGGTGTTTGTACAGTTCATAAATGTAATAAATTATCTATATTTTTAAATTTATGGTTAATTACATATTCATTAAATTAACATTAACTAATTAGTATTACGTTTCAAAATTTACCAAATTAGTGTAATTTTTTTGATTTCATTTTTCTTCATTGAGTCATCAGTTTTCTAGGAATATATATTAATTTCTATGTGTGTATACTTCTATTATACATTATATAACATGAGTTGATATATTTTCATGGTATTATACTTTTTTTAATTATTTTTACATACACTGATATAATTATCCAACGTTTCTAGGTGACAAGTTCTTGTTGAAATAATAAAATTAATATTTAAAAATGATACTATTTTTAGTCCATTTATTAAATATTAAAACCCATATATGAATATATTCATGAAAGTATTTACATAATGGTTATTAATGAAATATTCATGTATTGGTATCATATTTCTACTCTTTGGTACATAATATAGTTGATAATGATATTTAAGAAAACCTGACATTGCCCTCTCTTCGGTTGGAATACAATATCCTATAAAAATGGATCCTAGAATATTGTACCATTCTTATAAAATCATTAATAGAAAATATTCCCATTTTTATTTATTTAAAATATCATCAATGGAATATTATTGTTTCTTTAGGAACAATGAAATATTTTATACTTTTTACAATGAAAAATGAATGATATTCTGCCTCGTATGAGTTGTACTGATTTACCGACCATCATTTCATGAAGGTTCTTATGAATATTTAATAGGTTTCTTTTTAAGAATATTATTTTCTTATTTTCTTAAATATAAATTTATTTAATTTATTATAAATATCATTTCATATATTTTTTGATAATTTTTTTTGAAATCATTTTCATGCTTTGTTTATACATTTTCAAACTGTTTTCAATGAAAAAGGTTTTTTGAATGATTTGAAGCTTATTTTAAAATTTTCAAATATAAGGGATTTATATATTTTTTCAAGTTTCTAATGAATTTTTACATGGAAAAGTGTTTAAAAAATATCACAATCCTTATTTTTATGTTTTCAAATATTTTTCCACAAAAATGGATTTCAAAAAATTTTCATCATTATAAAGTCATTTTCAAAGTTGAATGGATATTTATGTTAAGAAATTTTAAAAAAATTTCTTTTAATGTTATTTTATATCTAAGATGATATATTTTGAGTTTAATAAAGTCCTTATAGAAAATTATCCAATGATTCCATTTATTTTCATTCATAAATTGTTTATGTTTTGATGAAATGATGCTTATGGAACCTATTTCATATCCATTGGTTTTATTAATTTGAAAATCACTTCTTATCAAGAGTTATGATTTTCTATTGTGATTATAAAATATATATCTTTTCATAGGTTTTGTAATGATGAAATGTTAAAGATTCCTTTTTCATTTAATGGATAATGAATTAATGTTAATAAAATGTATAACTTTTTTTGGGTCAAGATATGATGAAATTTTTATTATGATGTTTTTCATATATGAATGATTTCACCATGATAATGGTGGGACCTCTATCTCCCCCAAATGTATTATGTAACCATCGATGACTCAGGAGTATAAATGTTATATGTGAACTTGATGACATGCTCACAATGTAATCCATGGACCTTTTTCCATATTAATTTGATTTTGCGTGAACCATATTACATGTTGAAAATGTTATGATTAAACCTTATTACATGTTAAAAATGTTATGTAGTGACCTGGTTTCATGTCCATGCGTGTATGAATGAAAATGATTACATGGTCACGATTTTATGTGTGAACCTGATTACTTGTACATAATGTTATGCATGGACCTAATTTCATGTCTATATGGTTCTTCATGAAACTTATTACACATTCACATCGTTATTCATGGACCTTGTATCATGTCTATATATTGATACATGAGCCTCATTTCTTGTCCTTAACATATTTAGTTAACATGTTTCTACTTATAAATGTTTACAATGTTATAAAATAATAATTATACCATTAATTCAATGTCTTATTACAATGTTATTATTTCATTACTAATGGTATTAATTATCTTATGATCCATGTGTTATGACCTTACAATCATTATTATGATATCTAATATGAATTGAAAGATATTAAAATTGTATGATCATGTCCCAGACCATTTTGAATCTATGTTTCTCAAAACACTAATCTATACTAGTCCTCAAAAATGATTTTCTGTAATGTAATGAATATTCATTTATAGTGAAGTAATATCAATTTATGTTAATTCAGGTTTTCTATTGTTGGTATCAAAATATAGTATTAGGGGACATTTGGGAACTATGATGAGAAAATTTAGCAAGATCCCTAGGGATATTTATAAGGATATTTATAAGGATATTTATATGGATATATATAAGGATGATTTAACAATTGGGAAAATGTACAATAATAATGGTAATATATATATTTAATGAATTACTAGGAATAAATATTTTTCATGATACTACAAGGTGATGTGTTTTTTCATAAAGGTATCTATGGGTAAAAAATTTGACATGATGATTCTGGCCTAATTAGGGTTAATCTGGTACATGATAATGGGAATTGCTACAATGATGGGTTGGAACACTTGAGAGATATTATTTGGGAATTTAAAACTCTTAAATAACCACTATGAGTGATTAAAATATATTTTGCTTGTGAACAACCATTGATAAACCCATCCTGTTATATATTAAAGATGTAGGAGCCACAATTTAGGAACCCTATATTATAATTTTCATGATTATATGGAAGAATAATATGATAAATTTTTTTTCGCACAATGATTTCACGATATGGATAAATGATATGAATAGAATGAACA
The DNA here is from genome assembly GCA_963277665.1 of Viscum album. Classification (NCBI taxonomy): domain Eukaryota; kingdom Viridiplantae; phylum Streptophyta; class Magnoliopsida; order Santalales; family Viscaceae; genus Viscum; species Viscum album. The sequence continues at coordinate 556,453,145 of OY728147.1, read as the reverse complement.
TGGTTAATATTTAATTATCAAAATTTGGAAATTATGGGAATGATGGGAAACAATTACCATGTGGAAATCTTACAACGAGAATCATGATGGTGGCATTAGTATTGTTCATACATATGAAGATAAGTAGCCATTAAAAGATGTGTGAGTGGTATGTGGTGTTATTATATTATTTTTTACATGAAACATATGAATAATTTTTAGATTTATGTTGAGAAAAAATAATTACAGATTCATATTTTATATTATATTAAAAAGATTCCTAAAATAATTAGTTGATGAAATATGAGTTATGGTTTAACAATAATGTTTGACGAATGATGAAATTATATTTTGGAATTCCAACCTTCTGTTATATGAATCATGATATATATATATATAATATATGTTTTCATTAAGGATAAAAATAGATATGTTGATAGTTGATAGAGACATACAAATAAGATATTTTGATTACATAAAGGTAAAACATAATTTATGCTACATGTTGAGATATGGGTGTTTGGATAAGTGAAAGTTGGACATGAATATGTAAATTGGATGATACGGATTTCCATGGAACTGATTATTGACAGTGTAGTATATGTCATTGTGGATTAATTTTTCAACAATCTAGGATTTATGGAATATATCAAATAAACTTTTTAATTAGGAAATAACCATGTATTAAATACATAATTTTTCTATTTATGGTTATTACAATGATTCGTGAAAATATACTATGAGGGTATTAACATGTTTCAAATGTAATGACCATGTAATAATTTTCGATATATCAAAATTTATTTTTAGCAGATTTCATGACATACTTTCTAAACATATGAGTTATCAAATTTTATAAGGGTAATAAGGATAAATATTTTTGGAATGAACATTTTAATGTTCAGATTATTTTAGTATGATTAATATTTTATCTCGCCATATGAGAATTTATTCATATTGGATATCACGTTGAAACTTAATTTTGATGGGGGTAACTAATGAAAAATGGGATAAGTTATCATGGGTCAATGATCTGTTAGTAATTCACGAATTAAAAAGTAAAATTTATTTTTAGAGGATGAAGTGAGGTGGATCAAGGAATAAAAATGAGTGAGGCTATCCGAAAATCATGTAAGTATATGTTTTCATGAATATTCCTTAAATTTAGTATAAAGCTAGTTGATACAAGATATATTTTATCCTAGTGCGGATGTTTCAGAGGATGGTCCCTTAGTTCCTCACATATTTATGGCTTCCAAATTTTTAAATTTATCTTAATCACATTCTCTAGCACTCTCTGTCAAATCCTGATAGTTATACTTTTTTTCTATGTCCGTGTTTTCACATCGCTCAAATATTCACATATGTAGAAACCCAATTGTATGTTATTTTGGGTAACTATTTTGTTTCATACATTCTTTTTTGAAGGTAGTTTCTTTATTAATTTTAACGATGTGGTATTATTTGAATGAAAATTTAGAGACTTAAATCACTCATAAAGTATATGAATTTATATGGTGAAATTCAAATTAAGGGGGGTAGAGTGTAACCCCCCATGTTTTTGAGAGATATAATTTTTTAATTAATTTAATGTATTAACAGTTTTCATTTCACACAGCTTTGAAAATATAATTATTATTTTTATTAAACCAGTATGGTAAATATTCAATTCACACAACACAAAAATATAATATGAGGTTATAGTTTACCAACTCGGCATACAAATCACGGAACATTGAATTGTCATACGTAACATGAAATCATGACTTGGTGCATGTTACACACAACTATGATGATTATAAGACAAATCATTTTAAAATTATAAATATTAAATGAGATAATTATAACCATGATATTAAATAGTGTAATAAAAATAGTAATAAAAAATTTCTAAACAATGGTAATACTATTTTTATAGAAATAAATCATATTGATAATGAAATATTTAATTTTTTTAAAGAAATTATATGATATAAAATAATATTTCCTCTAATAAAAAATATTTCATATACTTTTAGGGAAAAAAATTAAATTAATTTTAGACACATTTAGAAATTTATTTTGATAAAATTATGATCATTTTTAAATTTATAATAAACATATTAGTTTATGTTGAATTTTTTGTGTTTCTCTAAGAGACAACAATTTTTTATGAATAGTAAAAAATATTGCTTTCTAGTTAATAACGTCATTTTAATTTTAATAAGTATTACTCTAATATTATAATTTAATATTTTTAATGAAAAAATAGAAAAAATTTAATTCTATGAATACCATTTAGTTCATTATAATTAACTGTAGTTTTATATTTTTTATAATAACAAAATCAACTATGGAATATTTTTCAACATTAAACCACTTTATTTTTTCCTATATAGGGTGTAATCATAAATATTATTTTTTTTATCTTTTGTGAATGGAATAAATAAAATCCAAACCATTATAGTCAATATAATTTTTAGAGAATAATTAGATCACTTTTATTTCAAACCAAATTTATTACTAAAAGTGAATAAAATGAATCACAATGATTTAGGTCAAATTAAGATTTATTAGGGTCTAAAATGTAATCATTTGTGCAAGAATGACATATAAAGAAGTTGAAAATCTATTGTATGGATATATTTTTTTTCCATAAACCATGTATTGTTTTTTATTTTGGTTTCGTATGGCACGTTTTATGTAAGCACATGTTTTCCCAAAAAATCGTTTAAAAATTTCCATGTATTTCATTTTCCTTCTATATAAACAGCCAACAACTATCCCACATCTTGAAACCTCTAAATCATCATAGGATCAGCCAGTATATAATCAATAAAATTATTTAAATCCCACCCTTATTCCTAAAATATTATCCTTCAGCATTAATTAATTGGAGGGTTCCTTTCGGCATAAACCAAAAAAAGTTAGATGATTAATAGGTAACCTCTTATCTCAAGCTCTTTTATTTTATTTTACTTGTCCACCCCATAAAATATAATTATTCCTTGATTTTATAAAAACACATGTATCTTAAATGTAATATCATATTTTTGTGTTATATTTTCATCCTACACATACACACACATCTGTTTAATGGGTTACAAACATATTGTTTATGGGTATGGAGAAATACCACCACACTAAATGATGAAAGTAATTTTTTTATAACCACCTATTGTGGGAGATATTGTGATTGAAAATATATTTATATATGTAATATATTATATTTATAATTTCTTTAATAATATCTATTTTTTAAAACAAATAAACGTTATCTTTTTATTTTGTGTTAATATGATAATTTGGTTTGGAGAAGTATGAACAACCACCCCCTCAAAGAGATATGAGTAGTTCACAAAATGAATGAATTGTATTATGAATTGGCTTATTGAATATATATTATATATATGATATAATTAAGCTACTATAATAATATATATATACATATATGTCTTTTAATTTTGATCTTTCTCCATGATAATTACACATAAATAGAATTAATGCCTATAGACATCCTACCATATCTTTGAACGATGTATTCAGTTTCAAAATTATATGTTATATATATTATTATAATAAAAAATAATGTATAACCTGATATTTATACCATGATTTACATTCTGTAAATCATTATATAATTATAAGGACCAAAAATATAAAAAATTACGAAACATGAGAGAAAAAAGTAGATATTACTCGAAACATAACCATAATATGAAATTGTTAACATGTTGATAATATAATGCATAATAAATCAGTATATGATATTAAATATAAATATATGGTTATTTAAAAGATTAATAATAAATTTATTTCTTTAATACACGGGGTTTTAATGAATGTGATGAGATTCCAGACAATGTGTAATGAAATTTAATTTCAGTTTTTATTTCTGTGAGGTACATGATTTATTAACCACACATTTCTCTTTTGTCACGTGTATACATCCCAGGGAATAAACATATTTTTGTAATAATGCTTCCAATAATATTGTACAATTATCCTATAATAATTATAAAAATTTTATTACCATTTTTGGTACTATAAAAATATATTTGAGGGAATAATTTTTTCTGTTTCATAACATGGAATCATTCTAACCTTTTAAATTGAAAAATAAATGTTTTTACCACATATGGAATGTATGGATTTATTTAACCCCATTTAGTAGGTCCTTCGTTTTAATTTTTAATGTGTAATTTATTAATATTTTTTTAATTATTTTTAATGAAATGATTTGAAAAACATTTTCCAAATCGTTTATAAGAATTGAATTAAAAATTTTTTATAAACATATTCAATACTTATTTTTATTCTTTTAATGTTTATTCAATGAATAAGTGTTTTTAAAATTTTTTAAATAAATTTTTATATGTTTTATGGACAATGGTTCTCCAAATGATTTCAATCCATCTTTCTATGTATTAAATTCATTTTCAATGGAAATGTATTATAAAAAGGTTATATAAATTATAATGTATTTTTCTAAGAAGAATGGATATTTACTTCATGATATTTTCTCCAAATATAAATTTTATATTCCATCTAGGATGAATTCTATTGATGGTAATCATTTCCTTTAATAAAATGATCATAATGTTCCATTCGAATTATTTCATAACTATTTTAGTTTTTTATGGAATGAATTTTTATGGAACCTGTTTAATATCAACAGTTTTTATGCTTTTAAAACCCACTTCTTTCCCAGGGTTATTATATGATGAAATGATTATACAACGTATATCATTTCACAGGTCATTATGTGTTGAAATGTTAATGAAAATTTTTTTTTTCAGGGGTTTTCATTTGATCATTATAAAATCTTTATATTATTAGGGGTCATGATATGATAAAATATATATTATATTGTCGAACATGTATAATTATTTTAATATGGGATTAGGGACTAATATCTCCAAAAATTTCTATGGGTATTGATGGATATATTAAAAGTATGAATGTTATGCGTGAATATGATTACATGTTCACAAGGTTAGGCTTAGACATGGTTTCATGTCCAAATGATTACACGTGACCCTAATTATATGTTCATAGAGTTTTGAGTGAGTCTTATTATGTGTTCAAAATGTTATGCATGGTCAAGTTATCATGTCCATATATTTATGTGTGAATGTGATGAAATCTTCACAATGTTATGTGTGAACCTAATTACATCTTCACCTCGTTATGAATGGACATGTTTTTCATGACTATAAGATTGTGTGTGATCATAATTACTTGTTCACAATATTATTTAATGAAGTAGTTTCATGTCCATAAGTTGGTATGAGAACCAAATTTCCTTTAATTAACTACTATGAGTAATTGTGTTTCTATTTAAACATGTCCACAATGATACAACCCATTGGTCATTCCAAAAATTCCCCGTATTATTTATATATTATGATTACATGAATTATGCATTTATTCTTTTATGTTACATGTATTATGAAATTCAAATCATTTTTATGATCTCTAGTATGTAGGGTACGATATTTAAATTTTATTCTCATGTTCAAGACCCTTTTTCTCATGTCATTCTTACACATATTCATTTTTTACCCTTACTGAGATTCTGAGTGAACCCATTAATTATGATTCCTACCCCATGTTATAAATAAGGATTTAGGTAGATGTATTAAAGGTGGATAGCTTCATGGGATATGTTGAACATATTTTCCCTCGATAAATGATTTTGTTTCCATGTTTCGTAATACAATAAATTATTTCCATCCTCAAGAATGTATTTTTGTAATGTATCTAATATTCATGTAAATGATGTAATGTCATTGAATTTTAATCCTGGGTTTCTATAAAATTACTATAGGAATGTTCAATGTGATATTTTAAATTTATTTTTTCATATAGATGATATACTTGGATATTAAATTAGTTTTAATGGAGATATGGCCAAATGTTACCATCTGTATACTTTCTAATAACGGTTTTTTATTATAATAATATATTTTTAATAACTAATTATTTTCCATGGGTATTTCGATGAGGAAATATTTATAAAAAACATATAATTTTCCCTAGGTTATTATATTATGATATCTATATGAAACTTGTTTCCATATCTCATTTAATGAAATGATGATTTTTTTTAAACATGTGGCACTGAACAATACGAATTTAAATATGTGATAAATGGGTTCATATTTAAATAACCACCAAATTCATTGACATAAAGTTTGATATATCATGATATAAAAATAAATGGAATGAGGAGGAACCCTACTTAAGTATGAGACTCTTGCCATTATGATAATTGTGGATGTGAACCATGAACATAATTATGATCTTGGGAGTAATCGCATTACACAAAGATAGTATTGGAAATGACTGCTTACAACAATCAGAATTATTATCTATGCTTACGTGTATGATGATAATTTTTTTCTGTGAATGTTATACTATAATGACTTATATAATTTGATTCCATTGTGAATCATGTATTATAAACTTCCATGATTTTTGACATGAAGAAAAATATTTTGGTTGAAATGTTTATGAAGGGTACTAGTTACAAAGGAAATATTAGTGGATCATTGAGATATATTTTGATGAATTTTTCTATGTGATCATGATTCCATATATAATTGTAACATGTGATTTGGGTGTCGTTATTTATGTTCTATAATTAATATAAATCAAGTAAAATATAATTTCTACTATGAAATATTTGGGACACTACAATGAAGGATGTTGTGGTGTAGACAATGACACATACAAGTTGCGTCAAAAATAGGATATTGGCCGGGTGACATGTACATAAGGACTCATTCATGATGTTTCACTGTGACTATGTTTTATGTAATTGTGTTCATATAAAATGGGCCTTCAGACCACTAATTGTGATAAAAATAGGTGGTTGAATGATTTATGATTTTGGGGGCAATTAAATAGCCTTTCATCTAGTGAATGTATGTTTATTAATATCTCTCCCCCAAGAACCTACCTATTAAAATAATAAATAAGAAACAAAATATTTAATAATTAATAAAATATATAATACTCAAAATAATAATTAATATATTTCGATATTGTTATTAATAATAAAGAAGTAATCAAATATTAATAAATAATACTATAATTAGTTATAATTTTTGTGGGAATTATAATTAATAGTTACTAATTGAGAAATGGATCATAATTAATAAGAAAATATTTATTTATATATAATATTATAATTACAAATTATTTATTAATATATTAAATAAATAATTTATTTTACAAATGACTTATTATATAATTAATATAACTTATAATATACTTCATAAATAATGTAATATTTATTTTTATCAATGATGATATTGAATTAATTATTATTAATACTAATTATTAAATTTTTTTATGAAAATTCATTATTAATTATATTCTTTGATAATTCTTATGTTTATTAATTCATTAATTATTAATTAAAATATCAATTAATAATCATATTTATTATATTGTTATAAAAATTATAATGTTATATTATGATGTTTTTAAATATATTAATTAGTTATTTATGATTATAAATTTAATTGGAAACCATGTTTTGTTAATAACAATATATTATTATTTACTTTTTGAAACAAGTGGAAATTTAATTCTCCACAGATAAACATTAATGGATATGAAATAACACTTCCTTATTATATGTATTTTTGAATTATTTTTATTCATACATTTTGTGATAAATTAATTTCAACTTATTCCACATAATATAAAAATCTATTAAATAATATATTAATTTTTTCACATGTAGTGAGAACCCCATTTCGAAATAAATTATCCATTTTTCTAGATATTATTAACCATTATTATTTCAATTTTTTTTTAAAAAAAATTAATTAATTATAATTACAAATCTAGATCAAATGTATGTTTATTTTACCCACACTACTAATGTATATTTTTTTTAAAAATATACCATCAAAAAAATATTATATACAATGTATCTATAAATTGTTTGATTTGTTAAAAATGAGTATCTATGTATTATTTTTAGAAATATACTACCATATAGTCAATATAGTTTTATGTTAAAATTGCTATAAATTTATTATTTTAATAAAAACAAAAAAATAATTAATTTCATTTATAAAATCATTGATGGGTTACAACTAACAAGGCAAAAGAATCAAAGAGATAAAATTTGTACATTTCAAAATTTAAACTAAATATTATATTTTTAGGACTTTTAAAACATTCCTATGACTAACATGCTTTAAATTTGGAAAAAAATTCCCAATATTGAAATTATATCAATGAATGGTGAACTAAATAATAAATTCATAAATGAAAATAGGGAAAACCCAATTTAATGAGATTTAATCACAACATGTGAAAATTCTCCACATCCCACAGACCATAATGTAGATTTTTAATCATATAACGATAAAATAACATTTTTGTGTGTTTGACAATACTTTTGGAGTTTTTCACTATAAATCACAATGATCAATTTATCATTATACATCTTGTCCCTACACAATAATATATAATTACAATGAAAAACATTAGGAAATTGTAACATGATGAAATATAATCAATATTCAATGTTGCAATGTGGTCTTCAATGGGTTTGAGGTAGAATAAATATTCAACAGATATCAATGAAAATCTATAAAAATAAATTTTATACCATAAGATATTTTAACTCTTTATATTGAATAATTATAAAAATGGAAGGCATCCATTTTCCCAATTGGTCTGGTATGTTGAATATAATTCATAGATGCTTAATAAAGAACACCAATAATTAACTAAAAACTATTACCTCCAAAATTAGCTAATGGGAATGTCATTATCTAAATGGATGGAATGCAATCCCTTCTATCAATTATTTTCAATATTCTTGATATTAAATGATAATGAGAACAGAGATAAATAGATCACTGGCATTGGAATTTTCAATACAACAAATGATGTACATTACTGTCATGACCCATTCCCAATAGATGCACTCCTAGGAATACAATGAATGTTGATGTGAAACTAAAATCCATCCTCCAATAGGCAATTGTTTTATGACTTTCATCAAGTGTTTATATCAAACGTATAAAGAGAATTTAAACATATAATATTGACACTTATAAAGATAATACATTAATCAATACCAACCCTATATATATAACAGTCCTTAACATCATTTTAAAGCATATAATTTTATTTGAAAATTAAATATAAAATCATCAAACTAAAAATATGAACAAAACTCTGGAAAAAACCAATTCTACCATTATTAATGTTGCATGATCTTTTAAAATATATCTTGGTCACCAAATTCATCATAAAAATTTTGGAAAAAATTGGGTATAATAGATATCATGGAGCATAAAAGTATACCTATTATTCTCGACCTTATAAATATCCATTTAAATGTGGAATAATCTTACTAATGGATCCCTAAATGAACTAAAAATCTTACTTGTTACCTATCTAGAAGTTTTCTTCTGCTAAAATTAAATATGGTTATCTCACCAAATCATTATAATTATAAAAATATAATAACCTATAAAATACAATAAATGGGAACTCTACACATGCTTCCCCACTAATTTAGTCACCCCCATGTCCCAATAAAATAAAATATTATGATCACATTCCATATGTATACATATATCACAGCCACATACCCCTTAAAAAATACATGAAAACAATGGAAAAATAAAAACACATTGTTCCAAGGAATAATCGCTGATTTCGGACCAATTCAATGTAATTAATGTTTTTAAATTATATGTATTTCAATTTGAAATTTAATACATAGAAATCCTAGAATTAATGAGTTTGTTACTCTACATAAATTTTTCTTTTATATTTTTGTAAATGTAAAATTAATGGGCATTTGAATTTTTTGTTTTCCATGACTCAGATAACATTTTCATGTCCTACTATAATTACAAAATAGTATTCTGTGTAAGATTCCCTCTAGTAGTAGTCTATAGGAGCATAAAAAAACTCCAAACATTGTCATAAAACTTATAATGTTATAGTGTTAGATATTAAAAAAATTTCTTTGATCATCAATAACCAACACAAGAAACACATTGAGTTGTAGATAATCAATTTTTCCTCTCTATAATTGAGTGGGTGGTGGATGAGGATCTATTTCCATTAATTATATATTTATAGGTAGGGAACACTCATGGTTTTTGGAGTATATATATACAAATCAATATGAACAAGAAACAATAGGTTTTAACATTCAATAACTAGGTTTGTATAATGATGCTCTTATAAAATAAAAATTAATCCTAATGCCTTATGATTCTGTTAATTTCAATCAAAAAAATTATATATAAATATAATAATATTAATATATACATGTCATGTACTAAAATAATAGATTAGTAAATATAATTAAATCAATAAATAAATTAATATTTTTTATGAATTTTTAATATATTATTTTCTCTAAGGAATCAGCTTAACCTGAAATTATTCTATGGTATATATCAATCCTTGAATAGGGATGCTATATTAATGTAAATTAACATGACTACATGATTTTTTAATAAATTACTAAATATTATATTCACTTATCATGAAAACAATATTTATTAAACATTCAACTAAAATATATACATTAAAAAATTAATAGTGACTAAATATTAGTGATCAACTATATAATGAAAATTATAAAACCATGTTTGATTATACAGTTTAGTCAACATGTTTAATTCATATATAATTTACCTACAGTTCTAGATACACCTAGTGTGTGACCCTTATGGCCCCTTCCTCAATTTCAATAAGAATGTCCACCTATAGTTCAATGTCTGTATTTAGAAACACAATAAGGGAGCCACAGAGAAAAAATAGTGAAAAAATGATATACAACATCATAAAATATAAAATAGTGTAATATAATTGATGTATCATTATATCTCAAATTATGTTGGTTGTACTTTATCTTAATTAACATATATGATCTATTTCACCTTTACTTACATTTAGAAAATAAAATTTTCAACAAAATGATAAAACTATAGACTAAATCATTTAATTACATTCCCATAAAATGGTTTGAGAAATTAGATTTATTTTAATAATAGTATCTACAAACCATTTTTTTTAATTAATTATTAATGAAATATCAAAATTGATGCACCCAGATTTCCTACCTCACCTTGACATTGTGTCTCAATAGTTTACAATATTACATTATATTATGTGGATCACGATATATATTAATAATAATAATAATAATATTTTCTATGGACAATCATATAAATCTATAATTATTAATTTCTAATAATATATATATATATATTTATTTTTCACTAGTGGGTTAAGTTATCATTCCATAAATCTCATGACGAATACCTAGAATGATCATCATGAGAGGATGTATCAATGTCTTGAAAAACGTTAAACATGATTTCATGTACCATCCTTGTACAATCTTATAATTTCATTATATCATGTATTTAAAAATACATTCAATGAATTTAAATGTCCTCATCATGATGGGGAATTTTTAAAAAAATTTCTAAGATAATTACCATTAGAACATTATCACAAATATGTCATGTAGGTGAACGATCATATTTTGATGTCATATTTATTATTATTCAAGGACATGTATATTAGATTAAAACTATAATAAAAGTAGTTGGTTTTAAGGAACTATCTATAATTAAATCAATCATGCACTACATCCCACTATTAAATTCCCAAATTATTATCCTTGCATGTAAACATAATTTTTATATGGTGTTTTTATAAGTGTGGATCCCACTACAGTACACAGTGATGTTCTACATACTTTGACTTCACCTCTATTATAAAATTCATAATGTGAATATATCATCAAGTATAAACCAATTTCCCATGTCATACATAGCAGCATGGATAATAAAAAACTTAAAATTCATCATGATAGGATTAAATCATAATATTTTCATATAACTCAAGAATCTAGTAAAAAATCATTGATAAAATAATGTCAATAAATACATAAAATTTTCAACATCGTCAGTTCAATGTATATATGATAACTAATATCTGTAATACACATTAGTCTTTTGTATTGAAGTAGAATTATTGTTTTTTATAATCAAAGATATTTAATAAAGGTGTGTTTTATATGATAATAACACTATTATTCCAATGTATACATTTAAATGAAACATAATAGTTTATCTATTTTATGAATTGTTGTATAGTTCAAAAATCCAACCATTTTAGCTCTCATAGACATTATTGATATTTTTATATTACCCTCCATTCATAATCAATATCATCCATATATACAAAGATTGACATATGATTAAGATTTGTAATTAATTTCTAGGTTTATCTAGTACTTTTTTTGAGAAAACCCATGTTCATCCTTCAACAAGACAACTGAACTGGCCTGGAACATACTTGATGTGTGACCATGAACCCTCCAGGATGATGAAATGAATTAAATGAATCCCAATAAATTTTTGGATATTATTTTTCATTAACAATTTATATTAAAATATAATCATAGTTCTACTTAAAAAATTGAAATAAGAATCAATACATTGGAGATCCACCCCAAAAACATATTATAAGAATATATAATAAATATTCATTAATCAATCAATAGATCAAACATATGAGAAATATATCCCTCAAAACACCCTCCAATAACCACCATAAAAACCAATTTTCCACTAAAACCTCTATAGATATAATGGTTTGACCAATTTCTCGAATATAATGTAGAAAATGACTATTGGGATTATAATAAAAACAATAGAAATAAATTATAACATACATAAAAATATATCCAATGAGATCATAGGACAGGAAAAAGTAAAAATCATAACCCGATCCAAGAATAAAATACAACCCCTACAAAATTCAACTCATTCTATAAACACCAAGGTGTAGGAGTAGTTTTAGATATCAACAACCTGTCATGTAATTGTCAAAATGTACATTCATTTCGTTTTCAAAAAAAATTCATGCATTCTTATTTTAAAATACAATATAACATTGGTTTTTAATTTTATTATAAATATTCATATCTTGATTTGAACATTTATAAAATCCCATTTATTTTTCTTTTGAATAAAAATATTAAATTAGAAACCATTTAATCAGCTTATTCCATTGATAAATAAACCAATTTGTAAACCACTTTAAAACCCATTTTAGGGTTATTTGAATCAATTTAAATAATAAACATATAAATTCTCAAATATATCTTTATTATTTTTAAATTTTATTTAAATTTTATAAGGCCAGTCAGAGATGGGGTGTGATTCTAATGCCCAATGTTCCCAAAATATATGTTTGAAAAATATTGAAATATTAACTTGCAAGTGCCGGAACTATTCATGATATAGTATAATAAAACATAAAATATTCCCAAATTAAAAATATGAGGAAACCATTGATCATATAATGACAATTTTACAGTTGGCATGACATAACACTGCTCGGTGCTGGACGTTTGTGAAAAAGATGCCATGGGCGTAAAATGAATAAAATAATTTGATAAAATTATTTTATTAATTATGTTGTTTTAACAACCATATGAATATTTAAATGTATACCATTAGGTCATGATTCAACATTATTCTCAAAATCATGGTATCTATGGAGATATTCTATTGAGAACCGCTTATTAATTCTATAAAACAATGGGTAACATATCTTAGATCGATGATCTATGAACAACAAATTCAACAGATCACGCCAACAAAAAATAATGAAGTTATCATTATTAGTCAATGATCTATCTAAATAGAGGTATTACATGTATTCTATTTGTTTGTATTCATATTTCTTGACTCCTATCAGTAATGAAGACAAATCCACAAATAAATTTAGTTTTAGTTTGATCATCTTGTAGAATGGGTTTATTATGGTGTGATTTGGGAGAGTTATTTAGACTCTATTCCTTTTTTATCTTATGAAAATTAATTTATAATGACATTAAAATCGATCTTGGATTGTTCATATTGATTTTTCATATCCATTTCTCCCATAATCATTGTTTATTAAAGGGGTTCTTCATTTTCCCCAAGACTCAAAACATCATGATCAATCGATTACTGCACCCTGATTTCATGGTGTGATGACCAGATGTCATAGATCAAGTATCTTCAAAACAAAAAGGTGTTTCAATGAAGAAGATAGAGAGATTAAGATGAATGATGATTTCTAATTTTTTTTTCTTCATCGTTATTTATCTTAGAAAAAATAACATCGATTCAATTCAATTTGAATGATGATCTAGGGATAAAATGTGTTTATTCAGTTAAGACATGAGAAAATAAGGCTATATTGTGAGATTTTTTGGCATAGTGGTTGACTGATTAGTGACTGAATGTTCAGATGAGGTGATAAGAGGTAGAACTAGCATTCTGTAAAATACCAAGAAACACGGTGTGTGAATAAGGAATAAACATCATGTGGGGACCCTTTTGTGCTAGTTAGGTCTTTTGGATGAACTTTATTACTAGACATCATGATAAACAAATCAAATAGTGTGTGACCCTCATTTGTATGACTCGAAATGTATATAATTAGTGCACATATAGTAGTTCATGAACACGGACACAGACAAACCATGTACTCCAAAATAGACACTGCATGACCTATATGATCTGATACATAGACATGACATCAGTACAAGGTATTTTTTTGTGGCATAGTTATGGAAATGTGAAACTCTAGATGTTTAAGAGTCATTATACATGACATTTCTATAGAGACTAGATATAATTTGAGTCTTTTTTTCACATGAATGTCTTGGTGTTGTTTGACATGTCTTGTACCCACCGAGACGCAGCATGTACTCCAATAATAAATGATTGAGGATATTCGTTTTCAAATTTTATAGTAGTATAGCTTGTGTTCATTCTTGTGTAATTTTCATAGGGGAACAATATGACATTACATCCACATCACGTGATTTTGAACACCTCTAGAGGCTTAGTCTCATCTAGAGTTGTGGTTTTCCACTATGACATTAGAGTGCTACACTCAATATCTTTTGGTTGTCTATTAATATTTCTTGGAATGCGAGTGGACTCCCCGATCAATGAATTGATCCTGCTTCTAGCATGTTTTATTATTGGGATATAGGAATTATTGACATACAATAATCTACATTGGAGGTTGATCCAAATTGGGTTCGTGGTGTCCCTTAGTATTTCGTGACGTCACACATATCTAGGTATCATAGTCCCCTTAGACGAGAGAAATTTTCAAGACATTACCAAATAACTCGTACCTATACATCATATTTCTCCTTTTGTAGCATGGCTCACATTTTTTTGTTTCTTATAATTTTATATGTGTTTTTATATTAATATGCTATACATTGCAATATCTTGTATTTAGTTGACTATCATGTTGCTTCATTTTTAGAGTTCTCATGGTGTTGTACATAGTATTGTTATAGTAACCCCTTCCTAGTATTATCCCCACATGTCGTGTCTTGTGCAGAGGGTGGCCCTTTTAACAATGTCTTAGGGTGAAAGGAGGCAGGTGGATTGTAGATGGAGATGAAAATACCTTTTTATTACTAGGAGAATGATTTTGACTTACTCATCATCATTTTAGAAGTATCGAAAAATTATTATTTTGGTTCGGATAGTTTCTATCCCCTTTTCTGTTTATAGTACATTCACAGTTGTACTTTCATTGGGGAAAATAGATGTATAAATTCATTAATTCAATTTAATTTCTTTTTCATAATTGTTTGGGAATGTATATGTGTTCATTTGTATATGTAAAATTGGATAATTCTTCCCATTTGTGGGATATCGCAACTTGGTGTTGGTCACCATCCAAAAGCCTATTATAAGTGGGATTGTGGTTGTCACGAGACAGATCGTAGTGGGTCATATGGTGACATATTGGTATCAATGGAGGTATATTATAAAATAGGACCAATATATTTATACATCTTTAGGTAATAAATGTACAGTGTTTTGAGTTAGAATTTCTATCCAGGGACTCATGTTTTAGTGTTGTAACACCCCAAGATTTAATAGTGTGTTATTTCTTGAAAATAATTCAATACCTTACACTACACGCAAAACCGAGTTCATTTACACCATGAATTACAAAAAAAAGCCATTCAAAAGAGGTTATGAATAGTATTATCTAAATTTTAAACTTTATATAATCCTTATAATTTTAGAATCCATATTATGAGTTTATTAGATATAATGCAAGAACAAATTCATTTTCAGTATTGCACTTTTATCCACTTTTAATAGTGAACCCTTTTTAAATACAACATTTTAAACTTTTTGACTAAATGGGGACATCAAAAAAATTTAAAATGAAACATCCCAAGCTTCCACGGTACGCTTTCCTTTGAATAATACAGTAGCGTGTATTGTACGCAACTTCGAGTTTTAACACACACCACAACCAATCAAACTAGCCGTTATGAATAGTAATACCTAATTTTTGAAATTATATATATTTTATATTTCAAAATGGACTTCATTTTTGGATTCGGAATATCTAATTTATCCTAAGGTGAAATTTTGGTACTTTTCGGATAACTTTCATATTTTGATGAATAGTGAAAATTACTAAATTTTAATTAAAAACAACTTTTTTAATCAAAATAATTAATAGTGATAAATTATGAGTTTGAGTTGTTTTAAAGTATATTTAGAAAATATTTTTACCATTTAATATAATGTTGGTCATTGGACATAATTTTACAATTAAACCGAACATAAACAAGTGTCAATCTTTTGATAGTTATTATCTCTTAAAAACACGTTTTTTGTTTTGACAGCGGGAATTAATTTTAAATTAATTTCTGCCACTTCTGTGTTTTGAATTTAGAAAAATGGATTCCATATTTGGAATCAGTATGTCCAAATTGTTTAAATAGGTAACTTTTATTTTTAGACATTTTGAATAATTACTGTGGTAAATATTTTATTTACCATGGTTAAGGGTAAATCTGGTAAATAAGGGTTAAAAAATAATATTATAATAATACTAAATTACCCTAAAACGTGTCCTATCCTTATTGGTTGATACATGTTCGACCATAGGCATCTTTGGGTCGATTTGGGGACCCCATGGTGCCACTTTTAGGTTATAGGGACACTTTATTTTAATTAAGTTAAAATGAATACAAAAATGACACAAGCATATATCTTTTAGAAAAACAATTATTACATAGGGTTATATATGTTGGATTTTAGATTATAAATCTTAGTTAGAAAGATAAAAAGATTTCCTACATACGTATATTTTATTTATAAATTTTAGACATTAAATAAGTTATTTTATTTATGACACAATGATGATGAATTAATTACTAAAATAGTGAAAAATTAAATTAATTGATATTATAAATACCCAAATAAATATAATATAAACCTTTTAATTAATTAAACTAATTTTATAGGATAATATGATATATTAGGATTGATGTAACGTACTTTGTTCCAAGTAATCAATCTGTTATGAGTTTCAAAAAAATCAACTGTTGAATAGTGTCAAAATTGACATAAAAGAGTTCTTAAAACAAATATTATATTATTAATTGATATTAAATTCCTAAAAATCTAAGGTTCGGCCAAGAGACTTATATCATGATAGTTTCATCCTTAATGGATCACTTGAGAGTCTCTTGGATTTATATAGTATGTTTATTAACCATATATATAAAAATACAAAGAGACATTGCAAAAGTGAAACTAATTAACTTAGAGTTAATACTTAAAGATAAGGTTAATATAAGTACCCAAACCTGTCTAACATCTTTTGGTTGAGTTGTTTTAGACCTATCCCCACCTTATAATTTAAATAATAAACTTTTGAGCCATTGGAAACCGATTATGAATTTATTATAAATTAATATTTCTAGATTTTCCAAAGGTGCCGCTCACCCCTCTTATAAAAGGGAACTCCTCCTTCTCATTTCTTCACACCTTCCAAGCCTTTTGGTTCGGAAAAACTCTGCCCAAATACTCTCCCAACATCCCTCACTACAACCTATAGGCATTAGTTTGATCAGAAAGCCATCCTAAGGAGCCCTTTTGATCAAATCAATACGAAGAACCCGAAGAAGAGGTAATGTTTTCACCACCCCTTTTCAAGTTCCTTTCTTCTTCCACTTATTCTTTCATTGTTATTACCATTCTAAAATAATAACTCTAGTATCTAACATATACTGTGATGTTATTATAAATATGGTACAACCATATTCAGTATTATATCCACCCTTTGAATAACATTTCACCATACGTGCGTACGTACGGCATACCGTCTCCACGTCGTGGTGTAATTGTTATTCAATATATTATTATTTGGATGGGTATAATAATGATATGTAACTCATGTAAAAAATAAATATAACATGTTAATGATTCTTTATATATGATATACCATCCATTTATATATTATTTTAATATCAAGAGAATGATATTGTCGCTCGTGCGTACGTACGGACTACCGTCTCCACGAACGCGATGAGATTCATTTTCCATCGTATCCATTAAAGAATAATTATCATTTGATGATTTAAAAATGATGTTTAAGGACTTGATATCATTCTGGATATGAATAATATACAACCTATCCATTACAAACATGGCTTATGTAACAAAACTTATAAAAGAAAACAAGTAAGTTAACACCCGAAACAACGATAATACTAAGATATTATTATCAAATCAATATTAAAAGATCATATATGATATCATATTAATATATATGATTCTTGTATAATTTAATAACAATTATTTCACCATTATACAGGAGGTTAACCTACCCCAACCAAGGAAAAGTACAAGGTAAGGGTTATTACACAATCTCTTCATTATCCGAGGTTGTTTATATGTAATAATCTACTAGGATCTCTTTATCATCCACATCCATGTTTTCTTAAAAATGTATTTCAAAACATTTTTATTATTTACAAGAATATGGGTAAATTTCATTTATACCCTTGTTTGACTTTATATAAGAGGTTCATAAATGAATCTTTCAGTCATTTTCAAAACAATGTCCTTTTTAACCTTTTCGACAGAATTTAGGTAAGAATGTTTTTTTAACTTATACGGCGGGTGCGGCTATTTTCCGCCATTATAAAATATTCAAAGCTTTACTTACAAGATTATAAGAATATTTTCAAAGAAAATGTTTTATTTTATATGGCTCTTAAATGATTTCAAAAATAGGAAGAGATATTTCACTAAAAATACTTTTGATTTCATCTATGTCAACATCCATTGATGGATTTTACGCTTATTTGATGTTGATTTATTATGATACTGGAATCATATATTGTATTGAAGTTTTTGTGATATTCTTGACTGTGGATGTGCTATTTTTATACCATTTATAGTTTATGTTGAAATTATTGACATTTCGTATGCTATTTTTAATACGAATGTTTATGTTATGTTTAAACCTTTTCATATGGGAATGCATTGGACTTAATATGTGACGGGTAGAGCCCGCTATAGCTCCTCGATGAATCGGTAGGTCTCATGAGACAAACTAGTGTCTTGGCACAAGGCCTTGAAAAATCTTATTTGTAGTCTTGGCACGAGGCCTTGGCTATGTGGTTATGATAGTCTGGCATTATGCATTCCAACATTATGAAAGTGGTTATTGATTTTGAATGTGATTATTCGATTATTAGAATATCCATGTGAATAAGTAAATGGAATTATTTCATTTTATTTTTGCCATACCATGTTGAAAGTTCAACTTTGAAAGTATTTTGTTTTAGTTATACATTGCCTTAAATGTTTATTCTTATTTATGAAAGTTTCCGCTATATTGTTATCCTTACTGGCATTTGAGCTCACCCCTTTTCTATGTTTTATTTCCCCCAGGAAGTGAAGAAGTAAATTATGAATGACCTGCAGGGATATTATGTGGGGATATGAGTGTGGATTATGGAGACAATATGTTTTTGAAGTAGTTTTTCATTTTATGATGTAATGTAAGACTTATGAATATATCTAGTGTTTACAAGGCTACTAAACCAATCGGTCTTTCGAGATTTGATATTTCTTGTGATCATGCCAATGTTATGTAATAATGCACCGACTCTGGGTAACTAGGGTTGGGGCGTTAGAGTTGGTATCAGAGGAAGTTTAGTACAAACCTTGGAAACTAGATTTAGATAAACTTTGATTAGAGCACGTAGACCTAAGATGAACTTTGAGGATTAGTATAGAAGAACATCCTAAAATTTTGGTATTATAGAGATTTTGTGAGTTTTCTGAGCAATACATCCCTGTCTAGATACGAGCAGGTAGAGGCAGCTCTGGCACAGATGTACCTAGGGGAAAAACCCAAAAACCCCGCTTTGATCTTGACTCGAACGAAAACTTGTGCATGACAACGGGCCTTGCTGCACTCTTGGTTACGACACTCCCGGGGGATATGTTTAGGATAATTCTCATTTTCATTACAAACCATTATGAAGGGTTTATGAGTATATAAATCATCAAAGGAGACATTTTTATGATTATGGATTATATCCATAAATAGTTCAATTTATGTTAAGTGTATTATAAGTATGGGATTATATATTTTGATTCGTAAACTGATCTAGTGTATGCCATTGTTTAGAAATGGCGCCCAGTCGAAGGAATGAAAACTCCAGAAATGCACATGATCCAAAGAGATGGAAGGATCATATCATTCATGGTCTTAAGCTAGAATATATAAGAGAAATAGTCTCCCATGTATTATAATCATAAGAAGAAATAATATCATGTTTTGATAAGATAAGTAAAGTGTTTACTGAGTCCTATGGCTTTGAAGGGAAGCAAGAGAAGAAAAGGATGGAAGAGAGAAAGATGGATAAAGGGAAGAGGGAAAATAATAATTTTACCATATGTGGTAACTGTGGAAAGAAACACCCTAGAACTTGCCTGAAAGGAATGGGAGTTTGTTATAAGTGTGGAGGAAAAGGGCACAAAGTACGTGACTGCAAGGGTAAGAAAATAGTTTCAAATGTACAATGCATAATTTGCAAGGAGTTTGGACACTACACGAACCTATGTCCCAGTCATCAGACTATGCCACAAATGATGATATTGGATAATAATCAATTTATGATACTACCACAGATGAAGAGGAATGATTAGAGTTCTTATGTTGATTATGTCAATTGAGTGTTGTATCAACAATGTTCTTGTTATTATAATTATGGATTATATAAGGATTTTACAGCAGTACTATTTCATTAAGGACTTGAGATTGTGTGGAACACTGAAAAGTGACTCAATAACAGGATAAATTTTTGGAAAATATATGGTTGAGAGAATGATAAACCATAATATAGTTCTGATACTGAGGTAGTGATTTTGGAATAATACATGATTGTTTTGGATAAATTATATTGGATATTCTTGACTACCTTGGAACTGATTAATGATTTGAATATTCCATCATTGTTGGGGTTTAAAACATTTTTGTATTGATGAAGTATATCCAGCATTCTATATGTAATAAGGGAGCATGAATGTAATCTATTAGGAATATGGTAATTTAGGATGTTTCAGTGTATTAAAATAATACATGATGAAGGTATTCATATGCTATTACGGGGTAAAAAGGATCTACATTATGTTTACCTTCCTTTTAAATGTTGGACTGTGAGTTTGGACAGAAGTATTTTGGATAGTTCTAGTTAGGATTATTTTGGATTTCCATAAAAGGACAACCCGGAGGTCGGGCGACAACTCGTTGCGTCCGGCAAGGCTGCGAGACTTGAACCCGCAACCGAAGGGCGAAAAGGGTGTATCACCTACCACTGGCCCACGAGATGTCCTGGATTAAATAATGTAGTTTTTATTAAAAGATCTTGTAGATGAATTATAAATTAGTTTATTTTGGAACCCTATACGAATAGTGTAAATAGAATTTTTTACGTTCTATTTTCTTTTAGAGTGAAAGATGAGTTTGTGGTAGAAATTTATTAATGGATAAAACTCTAATTATAAAGTAAGTATATCTCCTTATGATCTTAACCAATCTCATAAATAAATTCTTCAACATTAAGAAAAGGAAATTAGAACAAAAATGTTGTCCTAGATGGTACCTTAAATCATCACTAATTTATGGCTTTGGGATTGTTGGCCTTTTCATATCCATGTTCTCTACCACTCTCCATCAGATAATTGATGGTTAGATTTTTCTTCCATATCCATATTTTCATACATGGAACCCTAGTATGTGTTATTTTCGGTAATCTTCATACTTTCCACTCTTTATTTTAAATAGAGGCCACATTAATTCATTTTTCGATGTGGGATTTCAACTAAGATATTTTGAAACGTCAAAAATGTGTTATCCTAATACTCTATGTTTTGTTGAACCGATGGTATTTTAAATCATCATAGATTGATGAGTTTAAGGACCTCAATTTCATAGTTTTTGGTGATTGATGACCTCAATCACTACCTATAAATATTTACATTTTTCCTCCAATTATATGTCTCTAATTGACACAAATGTTCTCCTAATCGATATCATAATTTGGTGGTAACCCTTTGATTTCTCTTTTCCTCATATTAAGACTAAATTTTAGTAACCCAATTTCCGATGTGGGTTTTCCCACAAATATATTTTCTATTTTAAACCTTTTATTTTCGAAGAACAATTTCAAATTGCGAGGATGCAATTTATTGAAGGAGGGGAGAATGTCACACCCCAAGATTTCATAGTGTGTTATTTCTTCAAAATAATTCAATACCTTACACTACACGCAACACCGAGTTCATTCACACCATGACTGACAAAAAAAAGCCATTTAAAAGAGGTTATGAATTGTATTATCTAAATTTTAAACTTTATATAATCCTTATAATTTTAGAATCCATATTATGAGTTTCATAGATATAATGCAAGAACAAATTCATTTTCAGTATTGCACTTTTATCAACTTTTAATAGTCAACCCTTTTTAAATACAATATTTTAAACTTTTTGACTAAATGGGGACATCAAAAAATTTTAAAATGAAACATCCCAAGCTTCCACTGTACGCTTTCCTTTTAATAATACAGTAGCGTGTGTTGTACGCAACTTCAAGTTTTAACACACACCACAACAAATCAAACTAGCCGTTATGAATAGTAATACCTAATTTTTGAAATTATATATATTTTATATTTCAAAATGGACTTCATTTTTGGATTTGGAATATCTAATTTTGCCTAAGGTGAAATTTTGGTACTTTTCGGATAACTTTCATATTTTGATGAATAGTGAAAATTACTTAATTTTAATTAAAAACAACTTTTTTAATCAAAATAATTAATAGTGATAAATTATGAGTTTTAATGGTTTTAAAGTATATTTAGAACATATTTTTACCATTTAATATAATGTTGGTCATTGGACATAATTTTACAATTAAACCGAACATAAACAAGTGTCAATCTTTTGATAGTTTTTATCTCTTAAAAACACGCTTTTAGTTTTGACAGCGGGAATTAATTTTAAATTAATTTCTGCCACTTCTGTGTTTTGAATTTAGAAAAATGGATTCCATATTTGGAATCAGGATTTCCAAATTGTGTAAATAGGTAACTTTTATTTTAAGACATTTTGAATAATTATTGTGGTAAATATTTTATTTACCATGGTTAAGGGTAAATCTGGTAAATAAGGGTTAAAAAATAATATTATAATAATACTAAATTACCCTAAAACGTGTACTAGCCTTATTGGTCGATATATGTTCGACCATAGGCATATTGGGGTCGATTTGGGGACCCCATGGTGCCACTTGTAGGTGATAGGGACACTTTATTTTAATTAAGTTAAAATGAATACAAAAATGACACAAGCATATATCTTTTAGAAAAACAATTATTACATAGGGTTATATATGTTGGATTTTAGATTATAAATATTATTTAGAAAGATAAAAATATTTCCTACATAATTATATTTTATTTATAATTTTTAGACATTAAATAAGTTATTTTATTTATGACACAATGATGATGAATTAATTACTAAAATAGGGAAAAATTAAATTAATTGATATTATAAATACCCAAATACATATAATATGAAACTTTTAATGAATTAAACTAATTTTCTAGGATAATATGATATATTAGGATTGATGTAACGTACTTTGTTCCAAGTAATCAATCTGTTATGAGTTTCAAAAAAATCAACTATTGAATAGTGTCAAAATTGACATAAAAGAGTTCTTAAAAAAATATTATATTATTAATTGATATTAAATTCCTAAAAATCTAAGGTTCGGCCAAGAGACTTATATCATGATAGATTTATCATTAATGGATCACTTGAGAGTCTCTTGGATTTATATAGTAAGTGTATTAACCATATATATAAAAATACAAAGAGACATTGTAAAAGTGAAACTAATTAACTTAGAGTTAATACTTAAAGATATGGTTAATATAAGTACTCAAACCTGTCTAACTTCTATTGGTTGAGTTTTTTTAGACCTATCCCCACCTTAGAATTTAAATAATAAACTTTTGAGCCATTGGAAACCGATTATGAATTTATTATAAATTAATATTTATAGATTTTCCAAAGGTGCCGCTCACCCCTCTTATAAAAGGGAACTCCTCCTTCTCATTTCTTCACACCTTCCAAGCCTTCTGGTTCGGCAAACCTATGCCCAAATACTCTCCCAACATCCCTAACTACAACCTATAGGCCTTAGTTTGAACTGAAAGCCAACCTAAGGAGCCCTTTTGATCAAATCAAAAGGAAGAACCCGAAGAAGAGGTAATATTTTCACCGCCCCTTTTCAAGTTCCTTTCTTCTTCCACTTCTTCTTTCTTTGTTATTACCATTCTAAAATAATAACTCCAGTATCTAACATATACTGTGATGTTATTATAAATATGGTACAACCATATTCAGTATTCTATCCACCCTTTAAATAACATGTCACCATGCGTGCGTACGTACGGCTTACCGTCTCCACGTCGTGGTGTAATTGTTATTCAATATATTATTATTTGGATGGGTATAAAAATGATATGTAACTCATGTAAATAATAAATATAACATGTTAATGATTCTGTATATATGATATACCATCCATTTATATATTATTTTAATATCAAAAGAATGATATTGTCGCTCGTGCGTACGTACGGACTACCGTCTCCACGAACGCGATGAGATTCATTCTCCATCGTATCCATTAAAGTATAATTATCATTTGATGATTTAAAAATGATGTTTAAGGACTTGATATCATTCTGGGTATGAATAATATACATCCTATCCATTACAAACATGGCTTACGTAACAAAACATATAAAATAAAACAAGTAAGTTAACACCCGAAACAACGATAATACTAAGATATTATTATCAAATCAATATTAAAAGATAATATATGATATCATATTAATATATATGATTCCTGTATAATTTAATAACAATTATTTCACCATTATACAGGAGGTTAACCTACCCCAACCAAGGAAAAGTACAAGGTAAGGGTTATTACACAATCTCTTCATTATCCGAGGTTGTTTATATGTAATAATCTACTGGGATCTCTTTATCATCCACATCCATGTTTTCTTAAAAATGTATTTCAAAACATTATTATTATTTAAAAGAATATGGTTTAATGTCATTTATACCCTTGTTTGACTTTATATAAGAGTATCATAAAGGAATCTTTCCGTCATTTTCAAAACAATGTCCTTTTTAACCTTTTCGACAGAATTTAGGTAAGAATGTTTTTTTAACTTATACAGCGGGTGCGGCTATTTTCCGCCATTATAAAATCTTCAAATCTTTACTTACAAGATTATAATAATATTTTCAAAGAAAATGTTTTATTTTATATGGCTCTTAAATGATTTCAAAAATAGAAAGACATATTTCTCTAAAAAGACTTTTGATTTCATCTATGTCAACATCCTTTGATGGATTTTACGCTTATTTGAAGTTGACATATTATGATACAGGAATTCTATATTGTAATGACGTTTTTGTGATATTCTTGACTGTGGATGTGCTATTTTTATACCATTCCTAGTTTATGGTGAAATTGTTGACATTTCGTATGCTATTTTTAATACGAATGTTTATGTTATGTTTAAACCTTTTCATATGGGAATGCATTGGACTTAATATGTGACGGGTGGAGCCCGCTATAGCTCCTCGATGCATCGGTAGGTCTCATGAGACAAACTAGTGTCTTGGCACAAGGCCTTCACAAAATCTTATTTGTAGTCTTGGCACGAGGCCTTGGCTATGTGGTTATGATAGTCTGGCATTATGCATTCCAACATTATGAAAGTGGTTATTGATTTTGAATGTGATTATTCGATTAGTAGAATATTCATGTGAATAAGTAAATGGAATTATTTCATTTTATTTATGCCATACCATGTTGAAAGTTCAACTTTGAAAGGATTTTGTTTTAGTTATACATTGCCTTAAATGTTTATTCTTATTTATGAAAGTTTCCGCTATATTGTTTTCCATACTGGCATTTGAGCTCACCCCTTTTCTATGTTTTATTTCTCCCAGGAAGTGAAGAAGTAAATTATGAATGACCTGCAGGGATATTATGTGGGGATATGAGTGTGGAGTATGGAGACAATATGTTTTTGTAGTAGTTTTTCATTTTATGATGTAATGTAAGACTTATGAATATATCTACTGTTTCCAAGGCTACTAAACCAATCAGTCTTTCGAGATTTGTTCTTTCTTGTGATCATGCCAATGTTATGTAATAATGCACCGACTCTGGGTAACTAGGGTCGGGGCGTTACAAGTGTAGTGGCCACCATATCTAGACAGCTGGACGTGGATCTCCTTCTTTTGGACTCAGTACATTAGAACACTGGTTTCATGGAATTAATTTGTACATAAATCATATAGGAATGTTATTGAATTCCATGTTCATCTTGAGTGATATACCCATATAATCTATATTGAAATGGTATATATTGTTTTACTTCAAGATACCTACACATAGAAAACCATCAACTATTCCACCATGTGATCATGAGTTTGACCAGCCAATTGATAATCCTTCAGTTATGGGGTTTGTACTAGAGGTAGAACCCTAAGGTATTATACCAGTTATACCAACACCCACTGAGTTAATCTATTACCAACACTACCACCTAATGATACAAACATAATGAGTGTGTTAGAAGGGTTTCATAGGTAGTGATATCAGAGGTTTCAGGGTCATTTATACCCCTAGGTGTTAGAGGTTTGGCTACAACTAGTTACTCATGTTTCCCACCTTGTGAAGATTCACGCAAAGTAGATAATAGTACAAAAAAAGAGTCTTATGTAGGGATATAATGGGAGCTTTTGGGGGCATGGTGACTGATTACATGAAGATACAACTCTATCCTTGATATACATCGAGTGTATCTTTAGAAAAGAGTTCAATTCATACATATTGTGATCGATATTCTTACTGGAAATTAGTATTATAGAGAAGGGTGGTATGACTATGAAATAGTATTCCTTGAGGTTTAATGGTCTCTCATGTTACTCTTGGGATATCATATGAAACCGATTTACCAAGGATCAGAAAATTGAGAGGGGAATATGTCTAGAAAATAGGTCATTAGTGGTAACTCAATTGAATCTCAAACTATGATTGGGGTAGTCGAGAGAGCCATATTGGTAGAAAGGTTTCGGGACGGGAAAAATCTAGTAGTGGGATATGGTAGTGGGAACTCTATTGATGTGACCATTTGAATAATAGATGATGGGAGTCATAGAGATCAATGTGGGGAAAATTACTCAGGAGGCGATCCAATGACATTGGGTCATTAGTGCAAGTCAGTAATGGTGGATTGAATCAACCAAGAGATAGATGGTGTTTACCATGAGGCATATAGGGTCATCTATAAAAATATTTCCTAACCAATCGTAAAATTTATTCAAATATGATTGAGGGGACTCCATGATAGAGACATATGTGGGAGCATGGTGTTCTGCATGTAGAGGTATAGAATAGGGGTCGACCTAGTAGTAGGAGGTAGTCAGAGGCTCAAACTATAACAGCCACCACCCCAAGTGGTCTTTGTCCAGCTCAAGGATTGGGGAGGATGGGATGATGCCAGCTATATGCTATAGTGGCCTATGAACTCGAGGCACCTATAATGATACAAGATATATATTGAGTTTTTTCAACATTATATTCAGTAATTATACACACACGTTCTAGTCATTATTTTATCCCATGAATCATTTTGGAGACTCTGAGATTGCGGTTGAACTGTTTACTCAACCCTTACTCTTATAAACTAATACATGTGGAGACACAATGATAACACAATTATGACAAAAAAGAAACATGACAAATGGAGGTCATAGTTTCGGTTCAGATATACTGATATTTGATCCAAGGCCATACATATTCATTCATTTTATGAAATTGTTATCCACATTGTGTGCTTAGATTTACAATTTTAGCTGATTTATTCAATGTGTCTATAATGATAGATCCATGTTTTCCATTGTCAGTGAAAAGGAAATCCATGAACCACATAATAAATACATGACATGGAAGTGGAAACCAATTAATCACATGTTTGAGAGCCTTTAACTTAGTGTAGTGCATGATTTCTGTCCTCAGTTTCCAGTTGGGGTGGTGGAGTATATGGTGTTCTTTCCTGAATATGGTTCAGGTTTACCTCCCCCAGAGAGATAGAAATTGGCATTTATGTACACCTAGTGATTGAAAAAATATCTACACCATAATATCAGATGTATCTTGAATATATTTTAGAGTTGAAGGTACAATTGGAGTAATTTCCTAGGAAGAGACTTTTGGGAACTAGTGTTTTACCATGGGAAGCCCCAGTTTTGTTTTCAGTTAAGGAAAATTGTAGACTGGGGTTTTGTGTCGATTACTTCCTCTTGAACCTTTTGATAGTGAAGAGAATATATCCACTACAAGGGATCAATTGGATATTTGATTAGTTAAACGTGTGGGAATGGTTTTTGATGATTGACCTCATATCAGTCTATCACCGGTTGCGAGTACGAGTTTATGTTATACTGAATATGACATTAAGATGATTTTATGGTCAATATGGGAACAATGTGATATTGTTTGACGTGATTAACAACCCAAAAATGTTAATCGGATTGATGAACTATATAGTTCTACAATTCTTTGACCATTTCAATGTAGTGGTCATTAATGAAATCCTAATGAATTTATCATCCATGGTGAGGCATTAATGAAACATGGGGATTGTCATCGAAACACCCTTGAAACTCTGAAATTACAGGATGATATCTATGTGTTAGTTTTTTATTTGACTGGTCCATTTTCTATGCTACATCATCTCCAAGGCTGGAGTTGTAGGGGTTACATTGATGGTCGAGGCAGTGGTTTCATGGGAGCCACCCAATATTGTTATTGAGTTATGAGGTTTCTCTAGATTTTCAATGTACTATCAGTGGTTTCTACCAAACATATCTACAGTTCCCACACCCATGACATCCATGACATTAAATTGGTATCCCTTTTTTTTGGAGTTAAAAGTTACAACTGGGCTTTTAGGAGTTTATGTAGTTGTTGATGAGCACCACCATCTTCAGGATAATAGAGGATAGTGTCAAGAATGAAATTTTATGTGATTCATTAAGGTTGATACATTGTTTTATATTGATTAAAATTATTGTTTTTATTAAATATAGTTTAATCCAGTTGAGAAAAAATGAATATAACTACATCACCCACAGCCTTAAGTTATCAAAATAGCTTTTTCGTTGATGATTTATTGAATCTAACTAAAATATGAGATTCATCAGGCACTTTGACCAAAAGAGTCTCATGTATATATTCTCGTAGAAGGTCATTAACATGAGATAGGGGAGAAGGCTAGAGTTCATGATGTACATTGAAATTGATATTTTCTATATTTATGGTAATGTTAAAGTGGTGGAAGATGCACTTAGTAGGATATCTAGTTTTTAGTTAACAAATGAGGAATAAGAGAAGTTGGATCATTGTAGTTATCTATTATGGTTGATAATGGAAAAATTAACATATAGTCGATGGTTGTCACCCCTTCACTCTTGTAGTGATTCCAGGAGGCACAACATGGGGATTCCGATTGTGAGATCCTATATACAAAGATATGCAATAGAAATGATCCTTATGGATTTTCTGAAGGGGGGAGAATGTCATTATCATCAAAGGGCACGTGATTATATCGATGAAATTCATAGAGGAAATGATAAGGTTGTTTCTTAAGTCCCATTTCGTGGTCCATCAATGTTTTTAAAAAATGTAGCAAGACCTATTCCATCAATTTGGAGGTCAGGGATGAAGAAACTAGTTTCATATATTGTCTCTCGATGCCTTAATTATCAGCAAGTGAAGCTGAGTACAAATTTTTATCACTATTATCTTAACCCCCAGATATTCCAATGTGTTTTTGGGATAGGATATATATGGATTTCATCAAGGGCATACCACATATATCAATTGGACATGGTTGTATCTAGAGAATATTAGAACAACTCACCATGTGCACCCACTTCCAAGATATCTATTACAAGAGTTTTGTAGAGATAACGGGACACCACTATGTTCAAGAGGTATTTAGAATCCATATAGTTTCACCGATGATTGTTTATGATAGTGATGATCTCTTTATGTCCTGGTATTGTAATAGATTAAATGTGGAATTTATGACTTAGTTATGCTTGAGCACAATGTTTCGCCCAAAAAATTGTGGATACGCAAATATGACCATTCACAGTATTGATGACATGATGTTAGATTTGATGTTAAAAATTGGATTTAGTTGGGGGGATCAATATAACATCCCTACTCATTAATTCACACTAATTCATAATTTATTACATAAAATCATAACATTATACAAGAATGATTATTGAGACATCTAGTGTCTTTGGGGATTAGTAACATTACATAACAACTTAGAAAATAAAAAAAATCATTGAAAACAATTTTTAAATGACCACAACATTTCTTCATACATAGAAATGTGTGGGATAACCTAAGGACATGCATAAAAAATGGGTGAGATAATAAAAAAAGTAAGGAAGTTATAAATGAATAACATGAAGAATATAATAAATTTTATACAAAAGGAATATCAATAGAGCACAAGAAAAACACGAACATAAAGCATGATATAGTTTTCTTATCATAACATGGAAATGTGGTAAGAACACTTAACATGATATTTGCATGAGACAAGGATCGGTGCACATACACCATGTGTAAACCCACATTTCATAGTAATTATAATGATTAAACCCTCATTTCACTTGGAATATCATGATATTAATCATTACCCAAGGCATTAAAGCGCTATCATGGTGCACCCTTCTTAATCAATTCATTTCATGTATTTTTCTCCACATGGATCATATAAAGTGGTTTCATTAAGAATTATCATTTATTCAACATTAAAGGGATGTTGAATTAATATATGAAACTATATAATATAAAAGTAAATCTACATAATGATTAATACCCTTGATAATGAAATTGTCTTTGTATTACCATTATATTGACATTGGCATGGAAAATTGCAGTGCAATATTGGCAGTGTAACAGTTTGACATATGATTTCAAAATAATGTCTTATAAGAGTAAAAATGGTGTCTCATAATATTTAAATTAAATGGATTGTAAAGTGGTTATGTGGATATATGTTCCTATATATGTAATGGTGTTTATATTTAGAAATTAAATGAATTGCTTGTATGTAAATGATGAGAGAGAAATCCCTTACGAAATTTTGGTTTGGTAGTGGGTGTATATGGTAGGCATTATTGAGAGAGAACTGGTTATATAATCATTGAAAAGTAATAAGTTATGTATGGATAGGTATAAAATAAAATTCAAAAATCTGTAATTGAAAATAAAAGGGCATAACAACATAAATAAATATGGACAAAAATTAGAAAGGATGAAAATTCATTACTTGGAAGGGTGATACACAGGATTGGGAGAGGCATGAGAGTGGATTATTGGGAGAATTGGGCACCTAGAGAGGATATTTGAGAGTGTATTAAAGAGTTTTTTCCAGATACAAAGGCTTTTAGTGATGAGTAAGAGGGATCTTTTGCGGGTTTAAATAGGAAAAGAGATGAAATTCATTATTATTTAGGTTTTGCGAACAACACATTAAACAAATCAATACCACAAACAAACCCTTGAGTTTTGCCTAATGTTTTTGACAAATGGAATTGTAAGAAATTATTTTATATGTCCATTGGCGGATATTCCTAAAATATTATGTTTTATTATGTGGAGATGAGTCACACACTCATGGAAATCAATTTAAAAAGTAAACATGTATTATAAGTCTTGGAGGGTCTTGTAGAGATTTGTAAAAAAAATAACAAACCTAAAATAATTTTATTTATAATGGGAAAACATATATTTTAAGAAAATACAATTTATTTTAATTTATTTCTTCACCATAATGTCATTATGACTTCATAAAATGCATTATATAATTAAAAGATATTTAATTTTTACCCAAAAAATCAATTGTCTTTGAAAATAATGAAAATTTCACCATTGGATAATTTCAATGTCCTAATTCCGAAAACAATATTCATTTTATCTAAATGATTTTATATATATGTGAATTTCTTATTTTAAAATAAAAAATGGAAGTTATCAAAAATTCATGTGTTTTGACAAAAATAACATTCAAACCATAATAAAAATTACAATTGTATTTGTAAAAATTATATAATAATTTAAATATAACTAAAATAAATTTAGTAATAATATATTATTAAAATATTATTTATTTATAAAATACATTAATTCATCAAAATATATTTCATAATTGAATATAAATTAAAAATACTATATGTTCTTTAAAAATAATTTTCAATGTAATAATAATAACGTGAATGTAAATTATTTACAAAAATTATGAACATAATTATAGTGCTAATATATTGTTACGTAACCCCTTATAACACCCACATAAGACCTAAGGGTATGGTTAGTGATGTTGGTAGACTTTTGTGGGGGATCAGATAACATCGCTCGAGTGGTAATCTCTATCAACATTCACTTCTCCTGTTGATGGTTCTATTCATTCTTAATGTGCTAAAGTTCATATTGGTCCTGGTCAATAGAAAAGGTCAATGACTACACTTCCTTTACATTATCAGAAAAATGGGATTCTTATGGATCAATTCTAGTGGATGAGGCCATTGCCTCTATTGATTGAGTAAATTAGATTTGTTGAAGTCATATATGTATAATAATCAACTTGTCACGGTTCAACTGCTATATTCAAATAGTTTACAATTGCTAACAGTATTCTAAAAAAAATTCATTAATCCAAGGAATATCATATGTGTTAAATAAAAATTTGACATTATAATACATTTAACTAGATAAATAACAATTTACATTAATAAAATTTTTGGTCGTTACATTCGTCCCCAGTTAGAAATTTCACCCTCAAATTTTTTATTCCCATAGATAACTAGATGTCGGTAACTCTGAGTCATCACTTACTTCGATTCCCACAGTGCTTCTTAAAACGTGTGGTTTTTCCACAACACTTGGATTAGGGGAATTATCCTATATCGTAGAACTATTTACCTAAGATCTATGATCTTCCCCAGATTCTCATCATAGGAGAGGTCACTCTACAATGGTACAACCACTTGATTGAAGTCATTGGATGGGTCAGCTATGTAATTCCTCAATAGTGATACATAGAATACATCATGTACTTGAGATATGTTCGGTGGGAGTTTTATTTGATAGGTCAATGCTCCAATGTGATCAAGGATATGAAAATTGTTTATGTCCCTTTGAATATGCTTTCCCTTATTCAAAAATTTCATAACTCTCATCCATGGTTATATGTAGAAGAATACCATGTCTCTAACATCAAACTCTTGGTGACATCGATGATTATCAGAATAGCTCTATTGTTAACTCTGAATAGATTTAATGTGCTATTGGATGGTCTTATCATTGTCGACAATTTCTTCAACCATTTCTAGACTTAGGAATTTTCACTTCGCTACTTCATCCCAACATGTCGGTTTTTGGCCCCTCTTCCTATAAATTTCTTCATAATGGGCCATTTGGATGCATTAGTGGAAACTATTGTTTTAATAGAACTCAAATAAAATAATATGTAAATTCCATCCTCCTTTGAATTCTATTCAGCACGCTCCCATCATGTCTTCATGTGTTGGGATAGTCTTCTCAGATTCTCCATCACTTAGAGGATGATTAGTGGTACAAAAATTCATCTCAATATTTAGAGCATGCTGAAAACTCTTCCAAAACATTTAGTTTAATCTTGGATCTCGATCGGATACTATAGATAGTGGATAATAATCATGTTATGATACTACTACAGATTAAGAGGAATGACTAGTTTTCTTATGTTGTTATTTAAGAATTATTTAATTTAAGTGTTGTATTAATGATGTGCTGGAAATAAATAACGATTGTACTGTAGTACTATTTCATTGAGGATTTTAGATTTTATGGTACTATGAAAAGTGACTCTACAGTGAGTTAAACATATTTGAAATTTCATGGTTGAAGAAAAGATAAATCTTAATATGGTCCTAATATTGAGGTACTGATTTTTTAATAAGAGATGGTTGATTTGGGTAAATTATATTGGATATTCTTGACTTCCTTGAAACTGATTAACGATTTGTATATTCCATTATTGTTGGAGTTTAAAACATTTTTGGATGGACGAAGTATATCCAGTATTATATAAGGAATAAGGGGGCATGAATGTAATCAATAAGTTTTTATGGTAATTCAGGAAGTTTCAGTGTTTTAAAAGAATACATGATGAAGGTATTCACATGTTATTACGCGGTAAAAAGGATCTACATTATTTTTGTCATCCATATAAATTTTGGATTGAGAGTTTGAATAGAAGTATTTTAGATAAAAATAATGATGGGAATGTATTATATTTTACATTGGATGCTATTGTTACGGTTATTTTTGGATATTTATTAAAAGGAAATCACGCAGACCATGTGACAACACATCACGTCGGACAAAGATGTGGGAATTGAAACCACAACCATAAGTATGATTGAGATTTATCTCCTACCACTAGACTACCTGATGTTCTTGGATGGTATAATGTAGTTTCTTTTTATAAAGGGTCTTATATTTGAATTCTAAATTCATTATATTTGTAACCCTATATGATTAGGATAAATAGAGTATTTTTGAGTTGTATTATGTTTCGGACTGAAAGATGAGTTTGTGGAAGAAAATTATTAATGGATAAATATCTAATTATAAAGTAAGTATATATCCTTATGATCTTATCCAATCTCATAAATAAATTCATCATCATTAAAAAAGGAACTTAGATAAAAAAACGTTGTCCTATATGGTACCTTAGATCATCACAAATCTATGTCTTTTTGATTGTTTGCCTTTTCATAGAAAATTTCTCTACCATTTCTATACCGGTATGGGTAATAATTGCATCATCCCCTTAGACGTCTTCCTCTCATCCTTCCCTTGCATACATACCAGGAACATTGATGTATACTCAACGAACTCCTTCTTCATGTTAGACCAACAATAATTCCATATGAGATCTCGATATTAAATATTGTTTCCTAGGAGAATAATGAAATTTGAACTACGTGAACCATCCAAAAGTTCATTTTCTAACCCCATACTTGATGGAACACATCTTCTTATTCCAAATAACACATTTCCTTCGTCATTAACATTGAATTCTGGGGATTTACCTTTTATAATAGATTCCCCATTCTTTTGAATTCCCACATCATCCATTTGAGCATCCTTTAACCTTTATAAAAGTGAAGATTGAGAAATAATTTGGGAAAGTATTGATTATGTTTTCATATTCATGATTCCCGTTTCTATCTTCATCAAATCTAATAAGATTAGATCCATTTAAATTCGCATCAATGAATGATTCACTAGGAATTTTCTACTTAGGGGATAATCAACCCTTTATCCTATCCTAGGGTTTTAATGGATGAAGTATTCATAGTATTTGATCATCTCTAACCATCTCTGTTGGCGAAAATTTAACTATTTTTTTGGAATATATATTTGAGGCTTTTGTGATCCGTGTATATTTCACACTTTTTCCCAAAGAGTTAATGTCGCCAAATTTTTAAATATAATATTACTACATCTTACTCCAGATCATGTGTTGGATAGTTTTTCCCATGAAACATCGATTACTTTGAATCATAGGTAATGAATTTTTCATTTTTCATCAACACACAATCCATGCACTGCAATAAATCATCAGTATATTTCAAAAAAAATATATTTTCTTGTGGGTAATGTGAGCATGGGTGAAGTGATAATCCTCCTATTCAACTCCTTGAAACCCACTTCGCATTCATCACTCTATGAAAACATTACTTCTTTCCGAGTTAGATTGTTAATGGGGTTGTAATTTATTAAGAAATTTCTCACAAATCAGAGATAATATCCAGCTAACCCTTGGAAGATTTGGATATCTGTAACCAATGCATGAATCGATCATCCCTCAATTGAAGTTGTCATGATGGGATCAAAAGATATCCCATTACATGTGATGATATGACCAAAGAATGAGACATCCTTCAACCTGAAATCTCATTTGCAGTACATTTCATATAGATCATCAGTTTACAGGGACTCTATTAGAGTTCATAGATGATATTAATGATCCTCATTATTTTTTGAGTATAATTGAACAACATCTAAAAATAATTCCACAAATTTGTAGGGTTTAAATCGAAATCCTCTATTCATCATGTCCGTGAAGATTTCTGGAGAATTAGTGAGTCTGAAATGAATTGCTATGAATTTATAGTGCCAGTATCTTGAATGAAAAACAATCATGGTGATATCCTCCTTATTAGAAATTATATGGAAATATATAGCCTAAAAATCCACATTGGAGATGTATTGTGCTCCACACAGCTAATCAAACATGTCTTCGATTCGTGGGAGAGGATACTTATTTTTTACAGTGATTTTGGTGAGGTTATGATATTCAATATCAAGGTGCATCGACCCAACTTTCCACTTGATGAAGGGAAGTGATATACCCCTTGGTGAAGAAATTTGTCATATAAAAAATTATAAATATTATCCTATAGTTATGTATTCTACTCCTTACGTTCCACAACAGAATTTCTATATCGAGTATTGGATATTGGAAATTCACCATATATAAAATCTATTTATAATTAAACATCTCTTCTCTTAGGAAGGTCATAAAATTCCTCGGGAAACCCTACATTGAATTCCCTCAAATTAGGCATGTCTTCAAGGATGGTTTCATTATTGGAAATAATTATCTGAGCCAGATACCATGCTCTTAGGGCAGTAATATCCACACATGAAAAGATGGTGCTGAAGAATATTCATCATCATCATTGCACGTGTACAGAATCATGGGTCGATTCTACATAAAAAGTATGATTTACCTATCAATGAAATTTATGATGGCTCTAAATAAATATACCCATTTCATTCCAAGAGTTTCATAAAATTCCACCAAAGGAAGTATGACAAGGTTTTCTAGGATGTTCAATGCACAAATTATGACAAAGGAGGAGTTGTATCCATGGGATGCAATGATTTACCCATTTTCCATTCTCACCAAAATCATACCATCCATATCTTGTGGTGGTTTTGGGATTGTTCTACTTAACTATAGGGATATAAAATAATGATTAAAACCATAATAAAAATGAATCTTCAATATTCGTGAATGAATAACTAATGTACCTGTCATCACTTTATTTATAGGGTTCACATCAGCTGTAGTGATGGAAAAGGCTCTCCCTTGCTACATTGGATATTGTTGGTTTCCTATGAAATCCATTGGCTTATGTTATTGGTTTTAAAAAGTGCCAAGGTTCATTATATTAAAATAATTATACAATGATTTCAGGGTGGAACAGAGGATTACTCTACTCTATTGCATCCGCAAGTTTATCATGTCAATAGTTAATGGCTAGGTGCCTTTCTCTTCCACGCCTAAAGCATTTAGTTGTCTAATTTAGGATCTTTCTGGGGTGCATCCTTTCTCATCATTGGCAGGTTGGTTACTCGATTTTCATAGCACTGTTGGATTTATCCAATGGACCAGTAAGGGAGATAATAAGCCATTTAAGGGATTAAACAAGTATCACGACCCAAGCCAATGGGGCTCAATCCGTAAATCCCCATGACTGGCTCCAATAGGCCAGGGGCTCCCGTTTAGCGCCGAGTAGGATATCACACACCAGGGAGGCATTATCCTAAGGTACCTCTACACACACACCCATATACTCCTCTATGCAACAGTGTAGAGATATATAAAACTGAATATAAAATGCATACATACATCTATCACATACCAGAGTACAACAAAAGTACAAAAGGGAAAAACCGGGCTCACCGAAGAAAACTAAAAAATTGTCCAACCAGCTCAAATGGAGGGAATCCACTGCCAAAACACCTGTCGGTAAGCTCCTCGGCACAACTCCAGTAAAACTCTACCGTCAGTCCCGCTCACTCAGCCCTGATTGCTCGGGGTCCTCCTAGGACTCCATCGAAAAGCTTATGGTCTGCACAAGACACAAACATGTGCTGGCAAAGCCCTTGTAAGGGTGAGTATAACAATTTAAATAGGCACCCAAAAAATATGATAGAGGTGTATCATTCAATCCTTGAAATTTTTCCTCGTACTCTCTGATATATTCAATGTCTTTTTTCATGGAGGAAAGGATGCCCATTTCCATCTTATTTCTAAGGGTGCGAGAAAAATATTTTTCAAAAAAAACTTTCTGTAAATAAATTCTATCCAACTCCTTGATCTCCTCCTCCAGATTTTTATTTTTGATGAATGGTCACCATTGATTAGCCTCACCATAAACTTTATAACCAATGATTATTAACATATCTTCTTCAGAAATTTGTAGGATAGAGAAGATCATGTCAGTGGAGTTGATCCATTGTTAAACGATTGAGATGTCAATTGATTGACCTTTATCTAATGAATATCCCGATTGAGGCTTTTTCATTGTGGGGGGGGGTTAAATTTTTCTCATGACCCATGTTTCTATTTAAAACATGAGTTGACTGAGAGAGTATCATAACAATGATCATCATTCCCACTCCCAACTGATTTGAAATCTCATTAGAATAGTCGTCACATTGATCATTACCTCGGTTGTTAGTCTGAGTCCTCCTATTACTCGCCATTGGATATTATAAAATAAAATTTTGGGGTAACACATAAAGGGGAGTCCAATTAATAAAATGGATAACTTATAAATTACTTTTTTTCCATAACTAATGAATTTATTAGATTCAATGTATGTATTTATTTATCTAATTACAAACATATATTTGTAGGGGAATTTTTTTATTCCCCTAATAATGGTTAGTAATATGCTTATAAGTTTACCAAATCATATCCCCTAGGAGTGTCGTAACCAGGAGTGCAGCAAGGCCAATTTTTGTACACCAGTTCCCGTACGAGTCTAACTCAAAGTGGTATTTTTGAGATTTACCCCTTGATACATTTGTGCCAGAGCCGACTCTACCTGCTCGTATCAAGATAGAGATGTATTTGATTGGTAAAATACTAACTCAAAACTCATAAAAATTTTGGGATTTTTTTATTATTCTTATTCTTTACCCTAAGGCTTTGACAAGTACTTTCTAATCCTAATCCCAAAAAGAACAAAACATATCTGTTTATCCCAACTATAAAAACCCTTCACATTATATCACAGTTAATCATGTTATTATACATAAAATATTTACATGATTCAACTTATATGAATTATATATCATGTGTATTTGGGGATTAGGATCATTACATAACAACATATATCATAAAACACAATATCCTTATTGAAGTCATCATTTACATGACCACAAAATTCTTTCGTACTTAGCATTGGTTGGGATAGTCGAAGGATATGCATAAGAAAATGGTGAGATAATAAGCCCAGTAAGGGAGTAAACAAGTTTCACAACCCAAGCCAATGGGGCTCAAGCCGCAAATCCCCATGACCGGCTCCAATAGACCAGGGGCTCCCGTTTAGCGCCGAGTATGCTATCACAAAACAGGGAGGCATTATCCTATGGTACCTCTACACACACACCCATATACTCCTCCATGAAACAGTGTAGAGATATATAAAACTGAAAATAAAATTCATGCATACATATATCACATACCAGAATACAACAAAATTACAAAAGGGAAAAACCGAGCGCACCGAAGAAAACTAAAAAATTGTCCAACCAGCTCAAATGGAGGGAAAACACTGCCAAAACACCTGCTGGTAAGTTCCTCGGCACAACTCCAGTAAAACTATACCGTCAGTACCGCTCAATCAATCCTTCTTGCTCCGGGTCCTCCTAGGACACTGTCGAAAAGCCTATGGTCTGCACAAAACACAAACATGTGTTGGCAAAGCCCTGGTAAGGGTGAGTATAAAAATTTAAATAGGCACCCTAAAAACCTAAATCAAAAGAGAGAAACTGAAAGGAAACAGTCCGCTCAATCCAGCCATAGGGAACCCAGACAAGAGAGAAACTCAATCTCGTGACCATCATCAGTTAAACACAACTAGTCAGCTCAATCCAGGGTTTTTGCCATACATACACCATTAACATCTAGATATACTCATCTGACACACCAAGCACTTGAGGTACCGACCCCATCACCACCAACTATTCACAACCAAGAGAGCACACTCCACGATCACTATCATCCCCGATAAAACTTTTCTGGGAGATACACTCCATTGGGTCCCACACAATCATCTGAAATGCTCACCTGAGAAATCACGATCCTCAGATATCGTCACTGAGGAAACCTCACTGAAACAACATAAACACAAAACTCCTTGGATTAGGGATCGATCCTATGGTCCGCTAAGTGATAACGAAATCCACACCGGTATACGAAGATCTCAAAGATATGGGATCACTCCCAGGGCTAGCAGGGAGATACCACAACCTGATCTGGCATTTTTAGATCTCACATATAAGGGATCACTCTTGGGATCTGCTGGGGGATTCCACAACCAGATCTAGCATTCGACAGTAACACATCACTTGGATAGAGGATCGTCACCCATGACATGATAGTCACAACAATACCGAAACAATATTTGGTACATCTTACACTGTAGGGGATCAAACTGATGATGTTGCAACCCTACAAGAAACCACACGCTGAGTAGGCTATCGTATAACCAACGATGCCACAACCCTACTATAATCCTCACACATAGTAGAAGATCGTATACCCGAAGATGCCACAACCCTAATGAGCACGACCCACTACGTAGGGGATGATATTCCTGATAATGCCACAAATTATACAAGGTTAACCTGCTAGATAAGGGGATAGTAGCCCGGGGATA
This sequence comes from Viscum album, assembly GCA_963277665.1. Classification (NCBI taxonomy): domain Eukaryota; kingdom Viridiplantae; phylum Streptophyta; class Magnoliopsida; order Santalales; family Viscaceae; genus Viscum; species Viscum album. Next base: position 556,411,824 of record OY728147.1, on the reverse strand, counting down.
AGCGGTCATAGTGATACCAAGAACCCAATCTAAAGAAATGATGCTAGAAGATCCTGCTCCGGGCCCATCAGAGGGAATCCAAAACTATAACATATTAAACATCCTATATAGAGGATCACAAACCTATAATATGGTTTTGATGTCACACAAACCCTCATAGGAACAAACCAAGGGATAATCCTCCACCACCGTTGGCCCAAACATCGATAACCTAACCGACCCTCCACAACACCACAACCTGCACCTCTAAGGCCGATATCGAGGCCACCATCACGATCCACACAAGAAAACACAAAGGATAGGTAGTTTACTCACCCAAAACAGACAACCAGTGAACAAGGTACTATTCACCGTAGGGTTTCTTTGTGAGGCCCACACAACAATCCCGAAACACATTAAGCAGATCAAACCACAACGATCTCCTTGAAAAAAACACATGGCATTGAGTACTCGATCGTCCAAAACAGGCACCCATTGAAAAATGTAATATTCACTATAGTCAGACCATTTGAGGCCCACACTAAGATCCTGAAACTCCTTAAGCGGATCACACTGTAGCAATCCCCTTGAAAAAACACATGGGATCCACAATTCAGATTCCAAAATCGGACTCTTGATGTGAAAGTTGTGTTTCACCGTAAATGCCAAAACTCGGCCTCATGGGTCCCACACCCCAAACTCGGTCCCAACAACCAATAACCATCTCAAAAATTCTGTTGTTCCATTAGGGTCTCAATTCCACTGATGGCACGTCATTTGGACACTCTGTGCAGGAGTAATGGTGGGTCGATGTAGAATTATAATAAAATATTATTATTATTTCTACGTTTTGTTGCCCTGGGCAACGAACCCCACTCATATAAATTCCCAATGTAAACCCAAAAGGTGTGTCTCGATGCATGGAACATGTTTACACAAATGGATCATGAATTGGACTCCCGATATGCATTTTACGGGGGTTTGATGACCTCTCGGAATATTCTGGCCGTACCACCGCTGTCTTGCTGGAAAACTGACAGGACCACCGCACTGAACTTTCCGGACCACCCCACCACCTAGAGGATTCTACCACCCCACCTCTTCCCTCGCTGGATTCTACATGGTTGATGCCGGAATCTAGTTTTTCCACTAGAAAACTTTTTGGAACTTCTGGGAGCACCCATGTGCTCCAAAATCTGATCCGAAACATGTTTCGGAATCCTCGGGACAAAAAATATACAACCATTATTTCGATTTTAAGAAATATAGCACGTAAACAAGGTCGGGAATTTTAAAACTCAAACTGCCTTCCTCATGGGAGAAATGTCGTATCTTCGGTTGCAAAACAACGCCTGCGATGCACTGGAGCTCAATCTATGGATGATCGGCGCTTAAAACGGATGCCCGAGGCTCGATTCCACGAAGAAACAGAGGGGGAGGGTTTCGTTCCACATTCGTGTAGGAGGTGGGGGAGAAGAAACTTGATTGATTTTTATTTATTTATTTTTAAATAAACATTTCAGCTTTACTCCCCGCCAACATGCCTCCAACCCGGCACCCGACACCAACTAAAAGTATTTCGTGCCTAGGGTAAACACGACATTATGAACGCAACAATGCACGTAGAATTTTGATCCGAGACATTGTCTAGGAGTTATTCGAGATGAATCTCATAAATAAACATTTCCATTTATTTACGAAAACACCCCTAGTGGCCTTTCTCATAGAAGGCCTGCACCCGCAATTTTTACACCCCACCTAGGGTAAACGACGTGCTCGTGACGCAACTGTTCCCTCATATTCCCATTCTGAGCTACCATTTTGGAGATATCATACCCCCACCACATTCATAGTATTAAAATATATAATATATTTATAAAATTATTTCCAGTCACACCTTGCCTCGGAATCACACACCGTCTTCGCACCTACCTCTGGATTTATTCATAAGAATATTCCGAAGTCTGACATGGTCAGAACCCGAGTTGCTACAACATGGTGTAACATTAAAAATATAGTACATGTTAGACAATAGGCATATCAACGGAGGAAAAACGTAACATTAATGGAAAGGCATGATATAGAATGATTATCAACACATTGAAATGTGGGAACAACATTTAACTAGATATAACCATTAGCCAATGATCATTGTACCTAGAGCTTGATTAAACACTCAGTTCACTCGAATTAGAATTGGTAAACACTCATTAAACCTAACATATCATTATACTAATCATTACGTAATGCATTGGAGCCCTATCAGGGCACACCCTTCTTAATCATTTCATTTCCAAATAAGTGTTCCATGTTGATCATATAACAAAGATTCATTAAACATCATCATTTATTCCATGTTAAAGGAATGTTAAATTAATACATGAAACATTATAATAAATATTTAAATGATCATAAAGGTGAATACCCTTGATAATGAAATGGGCAATGTATTCACTATACAATGACTTTGGTTTTGAAAATCACGATGCAATTTCTGCAGTGTAACGCCATGACATACAAATTCGAAAAAATAGTTAATGAGAATAGAATGGTTTTATCATAATATATAGATGAAATGGAATGTATGTGGGTCGTATTAAAACATGTACCATGATAGGTAATGTTGTTTAGATTAATAAAAAAATGAATTTCTCTAATGTAAATGAGGAGCGGGAAATCCCTTACAAAATTTCATCATGTTAACGGGTGTACAAAAAAGGTATTATTGAGATAGAAAACAGTATATCATCATAGAAAAACAAGGATGGAAGAATGGGGCAGGTTATAAATCATACCCGAACATTTTTAATGGAAAATAATAGGGCATAACAACATAATTAAATATGGAAAAAATGAGAAAGGAAGAAAATTACTTACTTTGAAGTGTGGTCCCAATGGCTTTGGAGAGGCATGAGAGAGGATTATCGTGAGCTTGAGGTGACATTGGAGGATTTTAGAGAGATTAAAGAAGAGTTTGGTCTATATCAAAAAAAATGAGTGAAGAGGAAGTTGGAGCTTGGGTGGGAATATATAGGAAAAAGAGTGAATTCATTTTTATTTTGGTTTTCGTCACCACACATTAACCAAATCCAAACCACAAACTGTCCCATGGGTTTTACAATGGGTTTTTCCAAATGGGAGTGTAATGTTTTTTGTATGACCATGGTCAAAAACATCTTAAGATATTAGGATTTCTTATGTGGAGGTGAATCACACTCTCAAGAAAATAAATTTATAAACATAACATATTATATAGGTATTAGAGGATCCTCTAAATAATTGTGAAATAAATAAAACATACATTCATTTGAATTATATTAATATTGAAAACATATATTGGACAAATAATCCATTTAAATTATTTTATTACATCAGTCATAGGTCATTAGGATGTCATAAAACCCACTATATAATTAAACAATATATGATAGTCACCCCAAAATATGAATATATCAGAAAAATATGAATCATTCATCATTGGATAATTTTGATTTCTTGAAACAAAAAATAATATTCATTTTATAAAAATAAAATCATATACATGTGAATTATTACTTTAAATATAAAAACTGATATTTATTGAAAATTCATGGGTTTTGACAAAACGATTTTCAAAACATAATTAAAACAACATTTGTATTTAGAATAATTATATGATAATTATATTTAATAAAAAGTAATTAAGTAATAATATATTATTAAGATATTATTTAATTCTGAAATCCATTAATTCATCAAAATATATTTTTTAATTGAATAATAAATAAAAATAATACTTCTTCATTAAAAACCATTTACAAAGTATCAATAATAAAATGAAATCATATTCTACACAAAAATAATGAAAACAATCACTGTGATATGGCCTTTTTACATTACCCCTTAAATCACCCACATAAGTCCTAAGTGTAATGTGTGTGATAGTGACATTGTCTTGGGGTCGCTCGGATAACATCACTCGGGTGGAAATATCTTCCATATTCCACCTCTCCCACTGGAAGTTCTGTTTGAGCTTAAAGTGTCGATGCTTGGCTTGGTCTTGGTCGAGAGAGAATCCCAGTGATTCCATCTCCCTTCCACGCTCCAACAAATGGGCCTCGAATGGAGAAATTCTATGAAATGAGGCCATCAACTCTATTTTCTGAGGAAATTGGAATTGTTAAATCATTGTATTTATTCTAATAATGTTTTCAATGTTCAACGACTATATTATCAATGGTTAAAATTAGTAACAGTAGGCTAAAATCCTGGATACATAAATCCAAGGAAGTTCATATATGTATTATATATCCATTTTTCATAATATGAAATTTAATTCGATTAAAAGGAACTATCATTAATAAAATTTTGGGTTCATACAATCTACTACCACTAATAGAGTTATCATACAACAATAGAAACCATTCAGTAAATGGTATGACAACATTTGGTGCTTTGTATAGGAAACCCTATAGGTGACTACTTTTTTGGATAGACCGAGGTGAGTTAGCACACATGGGCCCATAGATGGTGAAAGATACTATTGAGAAGGGGTAAATGATCAAACTATGGGTGGATTCTATATAGATCCATCATATGTCTTCTACTAAATGGAGATGGATGCCTTTGGAGTTTGATGTAGGATACAATGTGTTCCTGTGTATTTCTTCTCAAAAGGGACTAAAAATATTTTTCCAAGGTGGCATGTTATCTGTAAGGTTTATCAGACATTTATTGAAACATATTAATGTTATAGAGGTGTCATATTGATTATCACTACCACTATTGATAGATAGTGTAGAGGTAGTCTTATATGAGTCGCAGCTGAAGTGATAAGTGCATGAACAATCACATTATATCAACTAGGGGGGAAATGGTCATCGAGGATAGTGGGATCATTGGTGAGTACCAATTAGAGAATGAGGATTCACATGAAGGTATACATCATGATATATATACCTCTTTACTGTGTTTCTAGTGGAATAATAAATATCTTCATGAGATCTCATGGGCATGGGAGGATTAGATTTAGGTTCAGTACCAACATATCATTGTGTATCCATTATTTTATCATTTCATGGTTGTATATACGGAATAAGTGTATACGTTAACTTTCCCAATTTTCAATGATCTATTTTTAAATATTGTACAGAATATATTTGAGACCCACCCCTTAGACAGTGTCTGATTCTGAGGTCCGACGTTGCCAGAATGGTTTCTCCTAAATATATTAAAATATTAAATGGTTTTCAAATGATATTTTACTGGAAAAGTATAACAACTCATAAAAGATCTCATGGTTAAATATTCTGTGGAATTCACATATCTCATAATTCTTGTATTTCCTTATTTTTTACATAAAATTGGTTAGTAGGGGTTGTTAGTGAAATATTTAATGCAGGCGTAAATTGAATAAAATTATTTGATTAAATTATTTTAGTTATGTTGTGTGGATGAAATTAAATTTTTACACTTTAAATGTATCCTTATATTTAGATCTAGGGTTATTCACATAACCCGGATATATCTGGAGATCCACTAGAAAAATAATATGGTGAATTATCTCAAACAAATTACGACATGTCATGGATCAATTCTAAATCTTAATCCCAATCAATTTATCTTTCCAACAATGTAGACACATCGATAATTCTTTATAAGTGATTGAAAATAATCAACACATGGAATTTGATTTATTTAAATTAATTCCCCTTTCTTGATTCCTATGAGTAATGTACAAATATCAATGAACATATTGATCCACGGCCCAATAAAACCACATGATTCATTTAATACATGAATATTCAGAAGAATTAATTTGAATCTCATCATGTTTTATCTTGTGGAAATGAATCATGACCACAAATAAAATCAATCTTTGTTTATTCCCCTAATTAGTTTTTGTGAAATTCGCCACAAATTCGTCATTCATTTGTGGGTGTTCTTTATTTGAACTATGACTCGAAACATCCCTATCAATCAATTAATGTGCACTCAAGTCTTGGTGATATGATATGATATCATATATCTACGAATATCATGACATTAAATAGGAGAGATGGAAAGGATACAATGATTTAGATGATGGTTGATTCTCAATTTCTCATTCATCGTCGTTCCTTATAAATGATTAATGAACATTGATTAAATCTATTTAATGAGAATATCTGATGATTAAATGTTTTTATATGGACAATTAACTAAAAAACATAGCCTGAAACATGAATTTTGAGGAATAAAGGATAGTATATTGATGTTTGGATGGCCAGATGAGGCATGTGAATGTGATCCTTGATTATAGAAAATCCCAAAATATATAATGTGTAATATAAAATTACACACTGTGTTGGGACCCACAAGTGGTGGAAAGGGTTTTCGGATAAGGATGATGATCGAATGTTGTTTGAAACATATCACATGGATTATGGCCCCCATTCAGGTGACTCGGTATTTTCATCGTATGTACATAAACATATATTTATTTAGATGAGAATAGACATGTCGTGTAATCCCATAGGGAAATGGTTTAGCATACACTGACACATCTATGGTACACGGTCATGGGTAGGAGACATGGGTAGAAAACCATTATTATCTATAGGCAGTGTATCCATTATATTCACTATTTATATAGTGTTTACATGTCGTGTGATTCTATTCTACATGGGCAGGACATGGGGTAGTTGGGCCTCTTGGGTACCCTTGGGAACACGTCGTGTACTCAAATCAAGATTGCTTGAGGCTATTTGTTTTCATATAATAGACTTGATATGAAACCGACAGATGACATTTACTTGATGGCATGTGCAAAGGTGGAGTTGCAAGGGCCAATGATGAAAGGAAGATTAAACAGACTACAAGTGGCAACAAAAGCCCATCTCATTGCATTAAAAGGCCAAAACCCAAGGTGCATGAATGGAAGTGGAAAATGGGCTTATTATCACTCTTATTTATGCCCAAAGAAGTTTTGTAAAGCCCAAGAGAAATGTTTGCACGAATTTTGGAAGCCCTGCCCACATAGAGATTCTAGAATGACATCTTTGGACACCAAAGTCAAATATGGTAGGCTAGGTAATCAATGTCGAATCCTGTGGGCTATGGCTGGAAAGACATGTGCTACGTCTCCCAAAAGTCTTTGTTAGACTTTATCTTTTTGACTTTAAGGGGAAAAGGTAGGCTTATCCTTTATGACATTAGGGTTTTAGAACCTTGACTATTGTATCACCCCTTGGCTATAAATATCCAAACCCATGGAATTTGTATGGAATTCAAGACTTAATTGAGAGCTTATGCTTGTTTCTCCCCATTGAGTGAGAATTGTTCCAAATTTCCCCCTTTCTCTTGTGCATTCTCGCCTTGTCAATCTACAAGTTAGATTGGTGATCCAATATCACAAAGCCCCCAATTCCATGCGTCAACCCAAGTGCATTGTTGTGTGGATTTTCTATCGCATCCCTCCCTTGAGTGTGTTTTCTATGTAGTAGGTCGCACTCCTTATAGTGTTGATTGACTACATGCATCCGCTATCCATACCCATCATCCACCACTTAGCCCCGAACCACATCCTTCATCCGCCGACCTACACCATGATGATCGGCCCACCCTGTGCGTCTCACATCAGTTGGTATCAGAGCTCCGGTTGACACGGTAGGCATCTATCCCTTCATTTATATTTCATTTACCCATTACCCTTCCTATATTTAATTATTATCCACCCATTCAAAAAAACCATTGCATTGAAAACCTCCAGAATTCGCCTTTGTTGTGCATGATTGAAATATTATTACATTGAGTCAATTTTTCATCCATCTTCTTTTCACTTTAAATTTGCTATATGTGATTTGTATCCGAAAAAAACAAAAAAAATCAATTTCTCTCAACTCATCATTCTGTGCATCTCAAAATTAAGCATATCCTTTTCATTTAATGATTAAAAAAAATTTCTTACTCTCTGTTCATCATCTTGTGATTTAAAACTCCAAGAACAACACTTTTTGGGGAGATTTGATGAAAAAAAAAAGAATAATAATAAAAGCGGATACAATTACTTCATCATCGTTCTTTTCATTATTCGGACATTCTATATTTGTATATCACTTTCTCCATCATTTTTCTCCATCCCCATTCTATATTTGGATCCTATTGTTATTAATTTATCTTATCTTGTATAATCGGGAAAAATCCAAATACCACCTTTCTACCCCCCTATTCCTCCTACCCTTTATCCATTTTCTACCCTCTTTTTACCCTTTACCCTTTACCACTCAGGTGGGTTGTGTTAAACCGACCCCCGCCACAATCTTGATTGGGGAAGGATTGGTGAAAAGTGATCATCCAAAACAAGGTATTATATTTCATAATAGCATGAAATTTTTATTGAGTGTTGAGAGTGGAGATAAATATGAAAAAAATATATTTTGTTTGTGTGAGTGTGTGCATCTTGTTTTGTGTGTGTGTGTGTAAATCTTGGGTGTGTGAGTGTGTAGATAATGTGTTCGTGAGTGTGTATCGTTGTGTGTGTGAGTGTGTACATCTTGTGTGTGTGTGTGTGTGTACATCTCGCGTGTGTGAGTGAGTGTGTATCATTGTGTGTGTCCCCCCCAGTGTGTGTTTGTGTTTGCATAACATATCATGGAAGATTATCGTGGGAAGAAAATTGCACATGTTAATGATGAAGGAAGTCGAAATAGATCAACCACACCCGAAGCTATGCAATTCTAAATGCAAGCTTTGGTGAGCCACTTAGAGAAGCTTCTTGTTCGGAAGTTGGAGGTGCTACATGAGAGGATTGATAAACTGTAGAATCAACTAAGCCCAAGGATGGTCCCTGGTAACCCACAGCGAGCTCTGTCACCACGTCGCCCCCACATCATGGAGGAGGAGATGGAAAACCTGGATGTTGATTTTGAGGATGTCCCACGAAGGAGGAGGTTTTACCAACAACCTAGAGGAGGACAAAAGAGACAACATGATGATGACCTACTTGGCAGGATCAAGGTGAAAGTACCTTTTTTTCAGGGGAAAAGTGATCCAGAATCATACTTGGAGTGGGAGATGCGGATCATGAAGGTCTTTTCATGCCATGCATATTCTGAGGAGAAAAAGGTCAAACTTGCTTCCCTTGAATTTTCTGATTATGCATTAATTTGGTGGGATCAATTTCAAAAGTAGAGGGCTACATATGGTGCACGTCCAATCAACACATGGGAAGACATGAAGTTCACCATGAGGAAGTGGCATGTTCCCACACATTACCATAGAGATATCAACAACAAACATAAATGCCTCACCCAATAGAGTAAGAGTGTAGAAGACTACTACAAGGAGATGAAAATTACCATGATTCAGGCAAACGTTTAGGAGGATCCTGAGGCAACCATGGAACTATTTTTACATGGGCTCAATCGGGAGATTGACGTTCAAGTAGAGATGTACCACCATGTAGAGATACAAGATATGATCCACCAAGATTGAACAACAAATAATAAGGGGGAGCAACATGAAGAAACCCACTACCCTTTTTACACCATGGAGAAATCCAAGGAAGGAGATTGGAGAACCATCAAAGGTAAAAGAGGTGGTTAATCAAAAAATAGACAAGGTAATTCTTCCACCTATGGTACCTAATTTTGAGGCTATCCAAACTAGGAATTATGATATGTGGTGATTCAAATTCTAATGAAGGGGTCAAATTGCTAGTGAGTTCCCAAACCGGTGCACCATGAACATCAACAGGTATGGAGAATAGAAGACTGATGGAGAGAGCTCGGAAGAGGAGGAAGAATCTCCAGAAATTGATAATGGATAATTTGCGGAAGATGGTGAGATTATTGTCACTAGTAGAGTAATATGCGCAAAAATGACTATGGGAGAGAATGGGCAGTGGGAGAACATTTTCTACACACAGTGCAAGATACATGGGAAGGTATGTAGTGTTATTATTGATGGAGGAATTTGTGGTAACGTTACAAGAACCGAGTTAGTAGAGAAGTTGGGACATCCTACTTTGAGGCATCAACATCCATATCGGCATTAGTGGTTGACTAATTGTGGAGAACTGAAGGATACCAAATAGGTGAAGGTATTTTTTTCCATTGGTAAATACAAGGATGAGGTATTGTGCGACATTATTCCAATGAAGGCATTCCACTTGATGTTGGGACGACCGTGGCATTATGATCGGCGTGTTACCCATGACAGTTTCTTCAATCTTCATTCATTTTTACTCTGAGGGGAACCTATAACCCTCAACCCCATGTCCCCCAAACATATTCTGGTAAATAACATTTTGAGAGAAATGCAAAAAAATGGTGATGAGGAAAAAATTGTGAAAATGAAAGTGTAGAGAATGAGGGAAAGAGAGAAAATGAGAGAAGAAAATAAATGGGGAGCAAAGAAAAATCAAGAGGGGAAAAATATTTGAGGGGAGAGAAAAATGTGATGTTGGAATAAAATAGTGAGGTTAAGGAAACTTTGATTTCTCAGTAGAACCTTCTAGTACTTATGTACAAAGAGGTGATGTTGAAAACTACCGACTTAACTTTTTTACTGTCAACTATTGTAAAATCTTTGCCACAGGTTAATGGTGGAGTCATTTTTGAGGAGGCACAACCTTGTCTGCTTCCTAATAGAGAGAGGAAAGTAATTCTAGGATCCATTAATTGAATCATGGTTATAAAGGATTGGAATTAGTTTCTACCTCATTTAGAGTCGTCTTAGAAAAGGGTAGATCACTCTATAACTCAATTTCTTCCATTGGGAACTAGTTTTGGATTTAGCCACCTTACTCCTATTGATCAAGTTTCATTTCCTTTACAGGAAAGTAGAAATATGGAAGGAAAAAAACATGATAACCAACAACATGGGAAATCAAAGAAGGTGGAGAGGATTCAAAATAAATGGAAGTCAAAGAGAACGATACACGGAGATGGGCCAGACATGGTGCTTCATACGATTGATTACAAGATTGCATTGCAAGGTGAGTACGAAGTTATTTTTAAAGTCAATGTTTCTAATTTTTCCTCGTATTTGGATGAAAATGATGAAGAGTCGAGGACGACGCCTTTTCAAGAGGGGGAGGATGATATGAAACCGGCAAATGACATTGACTTGATGGCATGTGTGAAGTTGGAGTTGCAAGGGCCAATAATGAAAGGAAGATTAAACACACTACAAGTGGCATCAAAAGCCTATCTCATTACATTAAAAGGCCCAAAAACAAGATGCATGAATGAATGTGGAAAATGGGCTTATTATCACTTTTATTTAAGCCCAAAGGATATGTGTAAATCCCAACAAACATTTTTGCACAAATTTTGGAAGCCTTTCCCACATGGAGATTCTAGAATGACATATTTGGACACCAAAGTCAAATTTGGTGGGCTAGGTAATCAAAGTCAAATCCGGTGGGCTATGGGTGGAAAGACATGTGCTACTTTTCCCAAAAGTCTTTGTTAGAGTTTATCATTTTGACTTTAAGCGGTAAATCTAGGTTTCACCTTTATGACTTTAGGGTATTAGACCCTTGACTATTGTATCACACTTTGGCTATAAATATCCACCCCAATTGAAATTGTATGTCATTCAGGACTTAATTGAGAGATTATGCATGTTTCTCACCATTGTTTGAGAATTGTTCTGAATTCCCCCCTTGCCCTTGTGAATTCTCTCCTTGTAAATCTACAAGTTATATTGGTGATCCACGATCACAAAGCCCCCAATTCTGTGCCTCAACCCAAGTTCGGTGTTGTGTGGATTGGCTATCGCATCCCTCCATTGAGCGTGTTATCTAATTAGAAGGTCACACTCTTTATAGTGTTGATTGACTACATGCCTCTGCTATCCATACCCATCATCCACCAATTAGCCCTGAACCGCATCCTTCTTCTGCCAACCAACGCCGCGAAGATTAGGCTACCCCGTGCGTCTCAAATAAAGACTAGTATAGGTTGAGTGTGTTTCCTTGATCCTTCACTATAGGTTTATTTTTGGAATTACATCAACACCACTAGATTTTCAGATCCTATAGAGTTTGAGTCTCATATAGAGTTATCGTGTCCCTCCATGATTCTTGAGTGTGTTCAAATATAACCTTTTTTCTCTTATGGGACATCATGAAATCAACATTTCCTAATTCATAAGGATGATTCTCATCCATATAATTTGGCGTATCAGAATGGTTGTTGAATAGTTGACATATGATTCCCTATGAAGTTGGATGCTCTATAATGGGATCATGGTGGCCCCCGTCGGGTATGTTCATGATTCTTTCTTTGATTATCATGGTCCCACTAGACTATGGAACTTCCATTGGTATGTCCCAATTCCCAGAATCACTTTATAGTGTTTATTCGATGGAATCAGTTCTTGTGGAGTGGGTTCTCACAGAATGATAATTTCATTAAACCTAATCTGGTGGGTGATATATGTTTTTTAAAACATGATGATGTGGTGTTTCTTCTGAGAATTTTTTTTCATTCATTTATATGTTTTACATTTTTACATTTTATATTTTATGAATATACTCGATGCTATGTTTTTTTGTTTTTTTGTGCCCTATTTATTAGTGTTATACTTACATTTACATGGTATTTTCTCACATGTGTTGTGACCCATGGAAATAGAAACAATTTTGAGAAATATCCTAGGAATACATGGAGTAGGTGGAATGTAATTGGATCTTGATAGAATGAGGTATTTATGAAGAGTGTAATTTAATATTATTACTCACTTTGGTCAAGGTTGGACTCTTTAAAGCTTTGTTTGAGAATTTTTTTTCATTTTATATTTACTGTACATTCACGGTCATACTTTATTGTGGTTTATTATATGTAACTATTTGTTCATTATGTTGTTTTACATTTCACATTTTTCTGGTCTTGGATAATTGTTCTTTTGTACAATTACATTTGGATATGCCTCCTATTTGTGGGATATGCCTACATGATGATGGTCACCAGCCCCTGGAATATTGGAGGTGGTCTTGGGGTAGTCATTGAATGGATAATGAATTATTGGATTGTGATATAGGGTAGTAAAAGGAATTTTGAAATCAATTTTACACATAATGATTGAATAATATTAATTGACTAATTTTCAGGGATAAATTAAATATGAATAGTAATAAAAACAAAACAATTAACCCAGGGAAATATAATGTAATTCAAATTTGATAGAAATATATACAATTAAAACTATATGTAATGAATCCATGGAAAATAATGGAAATATATGGTTTTAGGATCCATAACCCTTCTATCAGCTCATGATCTAATGGTCTACAGTCCAATGATTTCATCAACTATTAAGGAGAATATTACATTAACCCAATGGTGTGATGTATCAGATCCAAAAAACATAATCCAACCATCTTACAAATAGAACATTACTAGGCATATTAGTGTGGGATTATCCTCTATCAAATCATAGAAATTTTACAATTATAAGAGAATTGTCTGACTTGAATATTCCAATGTTATACATAATCACGTCTTTCAATATTGAATTGTTAGTTTACCATGTTCCATTGTAATTTAAAACACACCACATTCAACTTGAAAACATTCCCATTATCATATTCAAAAAATAAATTAAAAAATATAATTATTCCTACTAATATATAAAAAAATTCACATCCTGAGACTTATAGTCAAACATAAAATCCATCATTGAAGACATATAAAATAGAAGTCCATAGGGAATTATGAAATGTTGTTAATAACTTAAAATAATATTTAATCATTTTGACACCCTTTTATTAAAATTATAATTTACATATCACACATATTTCTAATTTTTTTTTTAAAATCCAATTCAAATATCAAAATTAAATTTAATAAATTCCCCTTTCCACATTTCCATATATGCAATAACTCGTTCACAAAGGAACATATTTTAATGTGTATATTCACATTTTATGAGGGGGATTATGTGAACATATTTATATATATATATAATAACTATTAAATATGTCTAAAATTACCAAATATATAATAGAGATCATGAAACTACAATCATAAATGAATGAAATACTAATGGAATATAAATCGTTAAAAAAGTTCTCGAATTTGGACGCCTCAATTAATCACCCCTTGAACACATGTATTACTCAATTCAAAACCGTATTCAACATCTAATAATTTTTAAAAATCAATTTCCTTTTTGAAAAAAATATAAATATTTTATCAGTGATGAATATATTTTATTGTTTATGGGTAGATATAAATGAGGGATAACATATTATATCAATTGAAACCACATAGAATCTATATACAAAATAATTTAATAAATCCAATTTGATCCCAAAATCAATTATAATTTTAGTTAAACTGATTTATAATGCTCAACCACATGTTTCATATTAAGGGTAATCCATATAACAAAAAAATCATATTAATGATATAAAAAATAATGCATATCATTCAAAAAAGGATATAGAGTGAGAGAGTACTAGATAAAATATCATATAGAAAGAAATTAAATCCATAATATATTTGAATCCATAACCCAACAATGGTTTGACCAAAATCATTGACAACAAAATGGGTTTAATAAAACTCATTAATAATGTATTGGAATGGGATTTATGATTGAATAATCCATATATTAGGTTTATTTCCATTAAAGATCATGTTTAAATCCATCGTGGGGAGAAGGTCAAAGGATGGAGCATGTGTGTCTGGGGGGGTGAATTCAACTGACTTGAGTGGGGTAATGGGAGGATGGTAGAGGTATGAGTTAGGGTAAATAAATTGATTTTATTTTAAGTAATTTTATTTATCATGAATGTTGGGATCCACCATTGTGTTTTCCGTTTGGAATACGATGCAGTGATGCTCTATAGGGCTTACCCGATGGGAGCACCTAGAAAGAACCATGATTGGATGACCACATGTCCATTTTTTGATAGGTAATAATGAAAATAATGGGGTTTTCCATATAATGTGGACCCTTATGGTATATCCAATATTGAATTATTGATGACACTATAGTGTATGGGAGCTAGTTGTGAGCATCCATGCCCAATATACTATGTTAATACCACCAAAACCAATTCTTTGACCCTATACATCCACAGAGTTACAGAGAATAAAATTTTACCCAATATAATAGAATCTTATATAAAAATACATAAACCATTGAATCCTTAATGAATATCTCACACCTAACCCCTACTGGAGAAAGAAGGAAGTCGAACCCCATAGTGGATCTACACATCATTTATGGAAAAAAATGTAAAGGGACTTTATGAAGAACCATTTTACTCCAAAAATATTTCCTTCATAAAAAACATGAACATTTAATTGAATAACTCAACCAAATATTCTGTTTCTGTTTCACAAAAAATAATAAAGGACTGCTGATTAACTCTCCCAAATTAAAATCACAGGACAGATAAATCAATCACTGAAATAATGGAAATGCATAAATTGATAGGAAATTTAATGTAATAATATATACCTAAAAATTTCCCAAACCCCGTAATTTATTTTGAAAAAATAATTATAGATAGATTACCAATTTAATAATAATCATTTTACTACACATTGATATGGAAAAAGGGAATGAGGAATAATCATAAAACATGAATATTCAAACAACTTGATTTTGACCCGTGATCCAAGAAAACTAATTTTATCCTAGACCACATAATATGGTTATACCTTAGCGTATTCCCAACAAATCATGACAAAATTAGTCGATACATGAACTTAACTGGTTTAGAATCTATCCCAGGTAACTAAATCACACCCAAGGTCATCACCCAAGTTCAATTAATAGAAGTAAAACCTTACAGACCATACCCATTAAAAACATATGTATTGATTCACTCCCATGAGATATAAAAAAACTAATTCATATAATCCCAAAAGAATAAAATAAGATTCCCCCAAGGAGTTACTCATGGATATTGATTACCTCAGTGATATGTTGTATTTTACTACAAAAAATGATGATCACCCTAACCTGAAATGATAGTAGATTATTTTATGGATAATACATGAAAAAATTATGAAAAGTAGGATCAAACCGAATCACATATCCAAAAGACAAATAATATCTATTAAATTATGTTCGATATTCAAGCTATCCATTTCAAGAAAACGTACTAGGAACACCATCCAATAGAACCATAACATTATATAAATTAATAGTTCATATATTAAATAATTTTAAAAATCGTACACATATGTATTTTAATTTTAGTTATCCATTTAAACCCACCACTTTTTTATAACCTACACATCATATATTAAATTTCTTTTTATATACTCTATCTCGATAATAATTTCTTTTAATTTACATAGAAAACAGCTATACGAGTTTCAAAACAATATTATTTATTTAAAAACAAAATTTACAATATAAAATCCCAGTGTAATACGTATTATTAAATATTTACTATTAACAAAACCCCAATTTATCAAATTTAAAACCATATTTTTCCATTTTAAATAAAAAAACATGTCTCTTTAAAGAATAATTTAAAAATCACATTTGCATTTTTAGAATGTTTAAAAGAACATGAAATGTATATTTAATAATCTATAATCCTTTTATATATTAACTTCCAAAACCCAAAGGACCGAAATATAAAATCATGGGGTCGGGATAAATGGGACAACGGGCAATACAAAAAATGGCTTCCAGGCTAGGTGGACGATTTGTAAATCACACAACCATATTTGTGTGTGACAATAAAAAATTTATGTGGTCTACACATAGTTTACCATGCATCTCCTCTCATCTAATGCCACTCTATCATCTCCCATTTCACCCAAAAATTATGATAAATCCAACAATAAAATTTTACAACATCAATATCATTTCAATCAACTTCAAATTAAAATTTAACACAATATGAAAAATAACAATAATCAAATCTCACCATCCCAAGCTCACTCAAGATTTTTTATAATGAAGAGCTCAAAACACACTTGCAGCTCATATATATATAATTCTAATAGTCATTTCACAATAAACAATAAACCCAAAAAACACTATCATCTATGAATCCTAGGTCTACATAAATTTTTTTTCACATACGAATTTGAGGCCATCCATATATTAGACACATGAACTAGATAAATACATACATAAAAGGGTTCTTTAAATCTCTCCATGTTGAAAAAAATATCATATGGATCAATAAATTTTTTTTGAAATATTTATTCATAGATAAATAATATTTAAAAACTTGTTTAATTCCACTAGAAGACTATCCAGATCCATCTGTATGTCAGATGTCCAAGAAATAAAAATAATAATAAACAATAAAATCCACTTAAACTATAAAAAATATAAAAAATGAAATGTGAACCCCTCAGTTAACCCTCTCAGACCCACCACATAAATAAACCCTCCTATAGACTAATTTGTAACCATGTAAATATGACTACTGTGTTGAATAATTTAAAAAAATTAAAAACATTTAAAATATTTTATTTTACATTTGTCTCTTTCAATAAAATGATTCAAATATCGTGAGAGTTTTTTTAAAAAATGAAATAATCACCACTAAAGTGATTGTTTTCAAGTCTGTCATCTAGATATTTTGGACCGCAATACTATTGAGTAACAATATAATTCATTGTGGAAATCATTTCCATGTAATTTTACTATCTTTTTATAAAATTTCATAACACGTGAATGTTACATGATCTAATATTATCCACAATAAAGGAAGATTCACAATCTATCCCTATATTATTCAAGATTCGTTAATATTATTTTAAAAAATAATTGATAAACAAAATAATTTTTTTCATTAATGAATTGGAAGAATCTCATGGACCTTATATTCACCAAATTAAATTTCCCTTAAGATATTTATAAACGAACTAAAATATAGCATGTATACTATTTCCTCTAAAATCTATATCATAATTGCATTTATAGCGACCAAAAAAACTTCCCAAATACCCCAAATATTCCCAATAGTTGTGGGATCTTACCTATGACTCTCAATTATATCATCACTATGATGTATTATATCATGTTTCTAGATAATCCACTTTAGAGTGATTTAGAATTTTTGGCCACTACGGTGACCAGATCGATGGAAAAATGATGGTTGAATGAGGTATGGTAATGGATAGTCTTGTTTAGTTTATAACAGAGGGATTGAATGATTTTCCCCCATGCCACCGTGAATAAATTCATTATTTGTTGAGACAAATAGATTATGAAAAAGGACATATGGTGGATGTTGATTTTTACTATTTGAAGGGGATGAATCTCAAATATTTTATAAAATGAAATCCAAATTTTTGATGATTTTTGTAATCACTATAATATATGATCCATAAATACTATTTGATAATGAAAAAGGGAACATATCAAGTAGAGGTAGATGTTATGTTTTTTTGGTTAGAATTGAATTCAATTTTAGAAATGAAACTCTTACATTACAGTGTAAATGTGAATAAAACTGTACCCTTATTATTGAAGGATCTGATATAGTTCGTAGAACCCCTCATTTCATGATTATAGAAAACCATTGACTCTACCGGGACATTCAATGTAAATTCCCATATTAGAATATACACATAATTCTTGAAACTATAATTAAAAAATGCTGACCTGGAATCATCTAATAGGGATACAAGGAAGGCCTTTTGATCCCAAATTGTGATATTGATATTTATAATTTCATTAGAGGAGTTCATCATGGACACCAGTAACTAATCCTAATGTAAATATAATTTATATTTTTATGAAGCTACCAAAAAATTAAAAATAAAAATTGACATACCAATACAATTATCCATGAGATTCAAGGTCACTCACTATCCATAAATAATACAAATTCAAGAATCAATGGTAGATACTATAAAAGGCCACTGAGTCTATAACCATTGATTGTTCTGCGAATAGTGTGAGGTTTATTGCTCAGAATTTAATCAGCACAAAGTCTATGATTTTATTATTGAAAAAAATAATCTATAGAGGAATTTTTTAAAATGACAATTAAAAATTGGTTTCTACTATTTTATAAAATAAATCATTATCTATATATTATCCATGGAAAAAATATATTTTTTATTTTATTATAATTAAGACAAAAATTATGAAATATTTAGTCATCATTTTTCATTGTTAATGAAAAACACCAAAGCAATATCAGTTACCAAAAAAACATTTTAAATCCTACATTTTTAATGATTATTAGAATAAATTTAAATATGAAACTAAAAACCAAAAACAATTATAATAATGGGATATTCAATAATTGATGAATAATAAATCATGATAAATTGCAATTATAGAAAAATTGAACAGTATGAACTATAAAAACATATAATATGAGGTAGTATAAAGTATATCTAGAGTAAGAGGAAACAATAAAATCAATAGAATATTTAAATAGTATTTGGAACACAATATATCATATTCAGTTATTGGAACCAAAGACTGTCAAATTGACTAATGATCTAATGGAAAACAATCCAATGTGTGTGGAAATCGCTATATAAATCATTCATTATACTTAGATAGGGGCGTCTTTCTATCTAAGATATGGTTTCTAACCATCCACCAAGGATAACACACTTCCACGAAGGGTGTCGTGATTCACCTCCTTGAATCCAAGAACATAATCTAGGATTATTTTTTTAGAATACACTATCAAAATATGATTCATAATATATTATTCCCCAGCTTAAATAACTATTTTCCTATGATTCATTAAAAATTTCATGAATAATATATTCTACTATAAATTCATTCCATTTAGAATATTCATACAATTTTTTAAAACCATTTCATTTTTTGAACCAATGGAAAACACATTAAATAGCTATAGGAATTATATTAAACTATAAAATCAATTATCAAACACAATCCATCAAAAATACATTCTAATTTAAGAGAGGGTTCCATGTATTTCATTGGCCATTTACTAAGTGTTTCAATTAGGAATTCAAATCATACTTTTGATCATACACATATTTGAAAACCCCAATAAAAACTTTTGAGTATTAAATTTCATAGCATCCCATTTATCTTTATACAAATATTATATTGCATATATAAAAAACAATTAATTCAATTATTATCATATTCTCATGTTAATATGTGCACATGTAAATTAATATATATAAAAACCCTTAAATATGTGTATATGAACAAAATATGATGTGATACACATATAACCTCAGTTATAATAGAGAAGTCTATTAATGGAACTATGAATCATATAATATTTATTGAATAAGTTGATACAAAATAATCATTCCCTTAAACATATTCATTACTAGATTAAATTCCATAAAAAATCCAATAATTATAGATCATTAAATTCTATTATAAAACATAAACAAATTTATTATAAAAAATATATTTTTTTATTTTTAATCGGATGATATAAATATGTTATAAAATAAAAAATAATAATTTGAAAATAATTTTAAACTGTTAGATAACCATATGAGACAATATATTAAAAATCGAATGAATCCCTACAAGCATTTATAATTTTACATAAATTAATTATAAATGTTATAGAAGATGTGAAATATTTGATAAAATAAATATCATAGAAAACCTACCGATGGAAATAACATATTAAATAATGAGCTATATGACATCAATACCCTCATGATCTAACCAAAACATCTATACGAAGAACACCATTATGTAGGGGAGTTCGTGGTTTGCCTCCGGTTTCTCTCGACTCTGTCTGTATAAATAGTACATATTATGTGATCATATCCAACCCTAAAATAACCATGAATAAATTTAAAATAAAAACAAGAAAAAGTAGGAAAATTTAGTTACATGTAAAACAGTGGTATGGGTGTGAAAAGTTTATTTTTCATAAGAATTCTAAGTGAATCTGAGAAAAAATTGGTATATTTTTCCATCTTGTATTATTCAATGCACTAAAAAAGAGTACAATTTCTTGGATTATGAAAGCTAATATTCTAATATTTTAAAATTAATTCAATTGTGAATGTAT
Source organism: Viscum album (assembly GCA_963277665.1). Lineage (NCBI taxonomy): Eukaryota > Viridiplantae > Streptophyta > Magnoliopsida > Santalales > Viscaceae > Viscum > Viscum album. The sequence continues at coordinate 556,390,907 of OY728147.1, read as the reverse complement.
TTATAGTTAATTAGTTTCACAGAAATCAATAGTAATCATCATTAACAAGTGACTCATCACCGCTTTTCAATGTGTTGTCAAATATACCTCTCGTTGGAAACTCTAGCACTCCATCTAAACATATATAGAAACAATGATAAAATTCATTACATATGATTATACTATGAACATTATACTTATTTTACCCAAAAATGTATTTTTGAAACCATCATTCCATATTTGAATTATTGGTCATCTAGAAACATTATGGTTTTATAATATAAATATTTTACATAAAGATACCGATAAGGGAGGTGAGATTGACATAAAATACAACCATACCAATCATATATTCTATGAAATGAAGTTTCAATTGTATTTAGGAATGATCATTTTTAATAACCATATTTCCATTATTAGTACCTCACTCATATCATCCACATAATGTTTTTGTTAAATACTCATCAACATCGTTACATCAACCACCAAAATATATATTAAATCATAATGTGTTTAATACGTTATTGAATTATTTTCAAATTGAAATCATATATAGTTGCTACATAATTCAACCTAATGTATATATATTTTAAATTTAATAATATTTCACCCATTGTAGTGAAAATGACCATATCACCGTGTTTTTTTAACTTTAAAATCATTATATGTCTTCGAAAAAATGTATTTCACCAAAAATATGGAATTTAATGTTCTTATAACAACTTGTTCATTTGTATTCAGGATTCAATGTATTGCTTTATTACTCCCATGATTTCATATGATATTTAATTCTCTCAGAGAAATATAGTTTTTATATCAACCAAATCTTAGTTAAATATCATATTACTACTAATTATATCACATGAGATTCTATTTTTATTTTTCATCATTGAACATTGAAAATTTTAGTAATATTGAAAATTGATCCAATAAGATACACGATGGAGTGAAATAATGTATTTTAATCAAAAAATAAATTATTTGATATAAATTATTCTATATAGATTGAATATGTTAGTTTATTATACTGTTTTTTACAAAGAAAAATGTGAATGTATTCATGAATGAATTCAGTACATATATAATAATCTTCATAAAAGTAATTATTAACGAATATGCGGATATTAATTTTTGATTCTAGTAAGACCACCACTATAAATCAAATTATTGATGAATACAGGGTTATGATGCATTACGACATACCAATTCAAAGGATTCTATATCAATTTTCCATTTCATTAATTACATCAATGAGAAATAATATAATTTCTTAAAGTAATACCATTTAGTGTATGAAATTACCTATATATTTATCATAAAATTGTTAACAAATTCATTTTTAACAAATGTTATTTAATTATTGGATTATATATGAGGGTTACATAGTCTATAACATAAGTTTTTCCTATAACTAAGAATAATATTTCCAAATATATATAACTTCATATTGTTTATATACAAGAAAAATTCTTGTTTTGTTTGGATAAGATATATCCTTCCATAACTACATATGAGTAATTTAATTATATTCACAATTTATTTCTAATTTTTTATATTAATTATTCATGTTTTTCATAAATATTTATTAAGTATATTCAACACTAGAATCATTTATTTCAAAGGGCATAATCTCTCATTATAATCCCTATAAATCTGATATATTTTTTTATATAGTACATGAAAAATAAAAAATTAACTTGAATAAATGCATTTAGAAATAAAATGTATTGTGTTTTTCATTATTGAAATAGAATTAACTGTTTCTCAAACATTTGAAGAATAATGCTTACCTATGAATCCAAATGTTCAAAAAAGGAATTACAACAAATTGGCTATAAAGATAACACACCTTACTTATTATAATGTTTTTTCTTCTAACCACTAATATTTGAATCACCATTTTTCTCACACTCAGATAGAAATTATTACATATTTAGTTCTTGTATTTAAATATAAATGTATTAAATAAATAATATTTCAAATAAAAAGCTTATATACAATGATGAATTTATTGTTGATGTCGAAGCATTTAAATTATTTTATTTATTTATTATTAGATTATTTTCAAATAACCATTCCGTTAACATGCGATGTAAATTGCGTTATGTTCATATAGTGATGTAGGCTTCTCAAACATGAATAATACATATCATTAGGTGAATATTAATTAAATTAAAAAAACAAAATAATGATTATCATAATTGATTAGTGATTTTAGATTCATGGAAAAATATTTACAATCTAGTTATTAATGTTAAATGGTTCTAAAAAATATCTTATCATTTTCTAAAAAATATAGACAAACATACATAATAAACTACATCATGTCTATGGGAACGGAAACATAATAAAGGGTTAAATATGTTTATCAATAATAGTAAATATAAGAGATATAAATTAGTGATAATATGATATTATATGATAAGAATAAAGGTTTTTGGTAACAATCTTAACATACAATGTTCATAAAAACCAATCCAAGATCATAAGAATCAGTTAAGGCATAATGATTTTTAGTTCACAATACATCAATAAAAATGGAATCAAATAATATTATCCATGAGATAAACAATGTGGCATAAAATATCGATGTGTGGTATAGAGAGAATCGTAGATAATATTATTTAGAGGATACCAACCAAGACATTCATAACATGTTAGTATTGTGAAAACCACCCATGTGCCTTCTTTAGGAATGACCTAACCAGAAATGTATCTTTTATTCAAGTATTGTACCAACTACCTATATAACCTCACTCTTAGGAATGGGATAACCTCTATTGTACCCTCTTGGCTCATTGATAATTTATCATTAACCAATTCAATGGTCAGATATACTGTTCCCACCCATCTCATAATGAAAACAATATTTTTTTCCTAATATCTTAAAATATTCCTCATATCAAAACCCCTGAAATGAAATGGGTTTCATAAAAAAACATCTTATCATAAACACTAAAAAATTTACTTGTATCATATTCAGTTCATCATAGACTAGCCCATTTAAATAACAGTGTTTCATAATAATTTCCTCATGATATAACCCAGTGCAGATAAATGAGATTCATAAATAGAATTCTATCAAAACAAAAACCATTCAGAGAAAAAATATGAATGTTATCATTGGATAATATCCCAAATAAGGTAAAGGATACATCAATATATGTAATAACATATTGAAAAACATTTTGATAATTTAATGAAATTATAGAAGAAAATATCATTTCATCATTGAAAATTTACTTTTAAAGCATTAAACATACTAATAATATTTCTTAGAAAATAAAATTACAAACATATAATAGGCCAATTAAAATTAATTAAAAACACTTTTGAAAACCAAAAATATTTTTAAAATACCATTCCATGAATTATAATTAAAATATCTATTATTTTATAATTATTTTTTAAGAAAAGTGATTTTGAATGAAGAGATAGGGAAGAAGTTGGATTTCATTAAAAATTGATAATTATATTAATTACCAAAAGTAAAAAAATTAATTTATTTTACCAGAACAGCCATGGAAAATTAAAAATACAGATAATTTATCAATTACATGTTATTGGATTTCATCATTGGAGGGTTAATAATAACTGATATTTATAAAAGATGAGATTATATCATATAATCATTACAATAATGGTCAACATAATTCATAATCCCAATGATTGGATGAAATAAATGGAAATAATAAATTTCATGAAGATTAATATATTTAATAAATTAAATTTCATATTTTATTTATAAATAACTCATGAATCTATATTGGGAAAAACAGAACATATATCTTAATGAATGATAATTGAGAGAAAAATCCCTTATCAATTAATTAATGTTTGAATTATAAATATAATGAGAATGATATCCTACAATCTATATGTAAATAATGATTATATTAATGAGATAAATCAAATAATACAGTCATGGATAGTTTATATTCTACCACAAATAAACATGTATTGATTATGGGTTATGTCTAATGGAAAATTAAAGGGAAATGAAAATAGATTACCCTAAGACTTAACATCTATCATACTCATTAAATCATCCTATATAAAAAATTAATTTTTAGTATAAAAATATTAATGAAACTTATTGTTAAATATTATACATGTTATCATTTTATTATGAAATTTAATTGTATTTTTATTGATATTTCCAATTAAATGTTCTGTTTTAGGTAATAACATCTTTTTTCATATATGTATCGTTTTGATATATATAAGGTTCTCAAAAATTGATCATAATACCATAATTTCCAAAATTATTAATATGATACATATATAAAATTTATTCATTATATATTTATTAATTTTAATTCAATTAAAAAAGTATTATGAAATTCAATACACAGTTCATGGAGATGGTAGGATGTAAGTACTTATGATCAAATTTTTTTCATTTTTTTTGGTTTAAAACAAATGAAATTAAATGATATATATTATAAAAAATGATTCGTGGTAATATCATAAAAAACATAGAATTTTATTAAAACCATCCTTATTATACGATATGTAATGAGGGAATTAATCACATCACATTGTGAGGATGTTGTTTACTATACATATATACGATGTAATAAAATTCTAAAAAAATACAGATTATGAAGTTATATCTGATTCCAATAGAAAATAATTATAAATATTATCATATATATAGTAAATACTATATATTACCAACAAATCAATCATTATGACTAGTATTTGGAGATGGTAATAGAAAAAATAATGACATTAGTTCCTGAGGTGGTATTCTTCGATAGACGTGAATGGTGAATTCATTACCCAAATGATTAGAATGTTTTTTTTGGTCATACAAATTTCAAACAAAAATTTATGTATTTTTATGATAATTTTATTGTGATATAATCATGTTATAATAAAAGTATAAAGGGTTAGAGGATGAAATGAAAGGAAAAAATTTGTTGATGAATGTTGTCTCTTATTTTGGTCTCTAATTAATGTATGCATTAACTCAAAAATTGGTTTGATTTATGTAAAAAATAAGGCCTCAAATATTAGGTTGTTTATTTTTGGAAAATAATTCTATAGATCATAGTCTATTGAAATTTATTTATAGGTTTCATGAATTGGGGAGAGAGAGTTCCCATTTAAAGTAGATGAGGAGTGGAATTCTTGTAAATTCTCTATATTATTCACCATTATGAGGTAAATATTAACTACAATGTATAAAATTATTATAGTTAAATGTGTTGATGTATGTTATGGTCAATCCATACCTTAAAAACATAATTGAATATGTTTTTTAAACATTCAATTCCTTAACTTCTAAGTATCCCTATTTTTACAATTTGTTTACTACGTCAACATGTTTCGTTACTATGGTAATGTCAAATTATGTGTAAAAAAGGTGATCTATAATAGATAATTCTCATCGAAAGTTTCTAAATTTGAAATATAATTTAGAAAATATAAATTGTATGACTGTTTGAAATTAGTATGAAAATTAGCGCATGTAACGTGAAAAAACGTTGATTTAACCATAACTTGTCTAACTATGTTTTTAATATTTAACATTCAATATAGGCGTTATAAAATATAAAATAGTCCATGAGTTGAGAATATTTTATATTTTTTAATATTTTATAATCACATAGAAGAAGATATGTTTTAAGGAATTTTAAATCATTTAATAAAATATAATATCATATAAATTAATAATAATGTCAATTGTGATATTATTCATTTAATATCATATATTTAAAAAATCAATTCAATTATAGAAATTGAAAATATTTTTTCTACCATCATTGTATCAGGATATTTTTATTTAAAAACTAATATAACATAATAATTAAACAAATCTAAATCATATTTAATATTTTTAGTATCTTTACTTTAAATTTATTTTTAACAAAATAATTATTATATTGTATATTCTTAAAAAAATGTTGTTATTATATATAAAGAAATTAAAAAAGGTATCATGATATATAAACTATTATATAATTCAAAAGGATACATTTGACTAAACATAAGTTGTTTTTCCTCTATCACAAGGCATAATAGATACACGAATAATTAAAAGTACAATTTTAACTTTTTCAGTACATTACTTTTTATATGGGTCATATACATATGAAATATGAAAATAATTTCCTTAATTCCATAACATTGATGGTTTATATAAAATTAAACTAATTAATTAAAAATAAATGAAAATTTTATCTCATTTTTACTATTATAATTATTGATTAACTCCTGTTAAATCCATTTTCACCTTAACTGTCGTAATTATTATCCAAAAAAATTACTATTCATTTTGGAAAAATAACTATTAACCACATTATGAATTATAAATTATTATAATTCTAAATATGTAATCATTTTTTATAAAATCTAATAAAAAAATATAAATAATTATTTTAAAATTAATCCCCCAAATGTGAAAAGAAATAAGGTTTTTAAAGTTAAATTTATCCACTTTTTACTAATATTTAACATCCAATTTCTATATGAAATTTGTTAAATTGAAATATTTTTTTGTAGTGTATATATATCTTTGTAATTATAAAATAAAATCAATTTATAAGATCATAGAAATAATAATGGTATGTCTTTGATTAATTTTAATATTTAATCTATTAATTATGGTTATATAAATTCATAATCAGTGTTTGAGGATGTTTGGAATATTTCTAGATGGTTACGACTTGAAAGAAAAAGAATACCTTTCCATTCTTTGATTTTTTTATGGTTTGACCAGGCATAGTGCAAAATGTGTGAAGGTGGAATAGAAACTATGAAACTATGGGTAAAGTCTTCTCACACTTCTGGTTCGTGGTTTGTCATGTTGTGCGGGACATCCAAAGTAACTAAGTTCCTTAATCCTCATTAGAGAGTGACTAGAACATGGTTCGAACATGGTTTGGAAAATATTGTATCCAAACCACCAACTCCTTTAAAAATATTAAAATTACCAAAGTGTCCGTTGGGATTTTTATGTTCCCATTCTATATTCCTTCCATTTCATCTAACACCTATCAATAATGATGAAACTAAACCAGAAATAGCTTGTATGGATTGATTTCCATCATTTATTGTCTGTTTGGAATGCCTTTGGTTGAAGATCAATAATATGGGTAAATCTAATCTTTCTCATGGGCCTATTTTAATGATTACGGCATGTAGATTCGTTGTTCTACATCTAATTCGCTAAAACAGTATTTTTCTAGTGGATCATTGGTTGGGAATCATGGGATTCTTGAATACAGTTCTAAGGCTATAGATTAGGTTTCATTCATCTTCAAATTTACTGTAGCTATTCTACATGTCATATCCCACTGTTGATATGTTGATTTGTTCTTCGATGGTTGTGTTTTTCAATCTCTGTTATTTTTTTTGTAATTTACATTGTATAACTTTGTAAATATGGTTGTTAAAAACAGTATTTAAACCACTCATATCCCAATGCGGGGCGCTTCGTGTTGGACTATAACATTTTAGGGAAACCCATGTAGTTCACTAATTCTTCAATGAATATAAAATTGTATATGATGCCCACAATTTATTTTTAATAATGTAGATCCCATGAATAACATGTGGGCACAAAATATTGAGTTAAAAATGAAATACACATAATGGTTTCAAGACATTGAAAATGGAATATATGATTGTTTTACATGAAATGGATTGAATTATTTTTAAAAATGGAAATTGTACTATGTGGTTTATGGATTGTTCTTCAAATTCATATTTGTGTAAATTCTTAGGAAATGATGAATAGGTTTAATGGGTAAATGATTGTGATTAGTTAAGGGTGTTAAATGGTATAGCATAAGGATGTTGAAAATGATTCTTTATATGGATGTGAATGGATTTTTTGGATTTACTAAAAGGGTTAAAGTGTAATAAAGGGAATGGTATAAAATTCATTGACAATGTAAATGGTAATTATCATAATGGGTTAAGTAATATTGGTGATTCATTTGTTAAATTAAATTTTAACATTTATTGTTGTGTGTTATGGATCATGTTTGGTTTGTGATATTATATATATGGTAAATGGATAAATAATAATGTGGACATATCTTGGTTGTTGTTGGGTATTGTACAAGAGGCTCTACACCCACTTTTTGAAAGACCAAGGCTCTAAACTCAAACAAATAATGAAAATGCATGAGAAGGGGACCAAGGAATTATACCTCTAGAATATGTATTTTATTAAAAACTTTTGACCGATTCTCCAAGGTATGTATGAAAATAGGATGTCATTGATTATTTTCTTCCAGTTGTGGTGATGTAAATTCCAATTTTTCAAGGTAATCATGGAGAGGAGTAGTTCAATGAGAGCATTTCCCATTTTATATTAGTGATGGAATGAGACTTAGGTTAGGAAGTGTCGAGTATGATTGACATGTATAGAGAATATAAGAATAATTACCCACATTCATTAACTAGATTAGGAGACCTGAAGATTTATATTTATATATGGAGTCTATCCATGTTATTTTTCATTAGTTGGAAGATTTTAAAAAGAAAATAGTCGAGTTGGAGGCTACTTGTTGTTAGGACCAACAAAGTAGTGGCTGGATATTTTTTTTTATAATCAATATATTGAAGGTATGACATGAAAGTATATCTAGTAATGTCTATATGAAAACATTACCTAGAGACCTTAATACAAAAAGGGATACCAATTTTATGAGGTTGACTAGGGGAATGATTTAAGTAATATATTATACAGACTGCTCAAGGACATGAATCTATTCATTCTCTCATTGAAATAAGATAACGATGTAATGATATGGTATTTTCATGACTGCCTTAGACACAATAATAAATCATATGTAAAAATTAATCATCTGAAGGGGTATGAAATATTAGGGAACTATGAAATTATATTAGAATAAAATTTGATGGAGGCTTCAATTACTATGGTTATGTTTCCATTTTCATGAAACAACGGTCTAACATTTGAGGGAAGGTTGCATCAGTTTAGAAATATTCATTAGGTTCAATGTTTTAAGAGTGGTACCAAGAGATTAACCACCTCAAACATTGGTGACCGGAAAATTTTCTATTAGCGTGGGAGGCCCAAACAAATGAACCTTGTTCTTTCAGAAACACTAGTGGAGTGACATGCATGTGGTAGAATGGGAAATGTGTAGAGGTTATATAGGAACCCTCAAAAGGAATGCACTGATGGAGGATCGTGGTTACCTCCGAGTGAAGGTATGGAATCTGGTGCCTCGAATCAAGTAGGTAATTAGAGTTTGAATAGTGTTACTATTAGAAGTGGTGGGTGTTCTACTATAGGGTATGTGCATCCATACCAACTAGGAATTGAATCACTAGATTCATAGACTAGGTCCCATGGATGAGGGTAATGCAAGCTTCATTAAGTTCATTTTTCACCTGGAGGTAGTGAGGCTCCTCCATCGACTATTCTAGGTATGTTTCATTGAGCTTCGTTGAACTGTATTGATTTATTTGACATATATGCATCACATTTTATCATTTTGATTAAATTTTTGATTTTTATGGGTATTGTGGTGGTTGATATGTGTAAGGTTATGTCAATTAATACACCACAAGGTATGTGTATATATGATATCATGTAGTGTAATCTATGAGTACTCGAAGATGGTGGGTACCATTTTCTATGAGATTTCATAGTCCTTGAGATGCCAGATTTTGATATGAATTTAGGGATGGGATAGAAAGTGACATATCAATCCCACAATGACTCTTCCTATCATATGTTACTGATGACATCTCGTTAAGGGGACCTATATGTTCATCATAATGAAATGGATATTCTAGTGTCCTGGGAAAAGACACTTTTCTAGTAGTTTGGTGAACTAACAGATCATGGGTTGTGACTGTTGAATTATAATAGACTACTAGAATATTTATTCATTTCTTTGGTGTAGATAAGTTCTAGGATGTTTTTCCTTTGTAAATATTGGGAATTCCACCCAAGAGATTTGTTGAGTTCACAAAATAGTTTCTTCTAGGGTCAGACCCAATTTCCATTCGACCATATATAATTACAGGAGAATAACTCTAGGAGATTAAGTCTCAGTTATAAGAGTTGGATAATAAGGATATTATATATCCAATTACATCACCTTGGGGATATAGTATGTTGATTTATAGAAAGTTGATGGATCACTATGGTTGTGTTTTCACTATAGTAATCCGAATAATATTATAATTAATAACTAATACCTTCTTCTAAATATTGAGTACCATTTTGAAACATTATAATTGATTTAGTGTTTACAAAACTTTACATGCGGTTTGGATATCATCATAGAAGGGTGAGACCTTCTGATATACGAGTGATTGTATTCAAGAGAAGTTATTGGTTTAATGAGTTTATTTTGATTCCATTCAGGTTGACCACTGTGACAAGTGTGGTTATGGATCTAATGAACCATTTAATTCTTTCTTACACAAATAAATTTTTAGTATTTTTTATGACATCTTTCCATACTCCAAATCTCTGGACGATTATGAGAAACATCTTGACTCTGACATGAGTATACTTATAGGACATAGGATGTACATAATTCTTACCAAATTTCATCTAAAAATTTAGATGGTTCATTTAATATATCACATCATCTATGAGGATGGAGTGTCAGTTGATCCATGGAAGGTTCAAGAAGTAGAGCATTGGGATCTTATCGTTAATGGATCTTACTCCTGGTGTATTTTTGGTTTTTCTATATATAATTAAAGATATATTAATGTATTTTCACTTCTGGCGTCACCAAATTTTGTCTTGATTATGATGGTCATCATGTTCGAATGGTTTGAGGAATGTGATAATGAATTCCATGGGTTAAATAATAATTTAACTAATGCACTAGTTCTCGACATACACAAGACAAATAAAGAGTATACCATGTTTTTTGATTTGTCTGGTGTTTGGATTCAAACTGAATTAATACAAGATATTGTGGTGGTCCTATATGTTACATGAATGTAGAGGGATCATGAAATAAACTAAAGTATTTATGAACCTGAATTGGTCATGGTGGTTCATGTCATAATGTGTTGGTGGAATTATTTATTGCAGGGTAATTTTATGGTGTATACTGATAAATAAAAGTTCTAATTAAAACTTATCATAGTGTGACATGAATCATTAGCATTTAATATGGGTTTAATACATGAAATTATTTTAATTAGTAATATTTTCCAAACTAAGACATGTAAAAATTGTGGTAAACACCTTGACTTACAAGGCTCTACATCATTTTGTTCTAGAATCATGTTCTAAGTGGATGATGATGGTGTTTCACGGAGAGATGATTCTTGAGGATCAGAGTGGCCATGGTCAGATTACACTCACATCACTGCCTAATTATTCCACACATAGGGGTTATATTTTTTAATTACATTATGATTATCCCAAAACTGTGTCTATGTGGTAGGTGTTAAATGGTGCGTTGTCACCTTCTAGTTGCATAGTGGGGGATAATGGGATCATTTGTTTTTGTGACCATTTTTTTGAGATTTCACGTATTAAATATTATTGTATTCACATGATTCATGAATTTTATATGGAAATATATCCTATTTTAACCAAAAAGTATCATGATCATCATAGATAGTATTGTTTTCTAAGGATACTGAAATATGTTGTTGGTTTCATGGAATGATACCTTAATATCTTACATCTGAACACTGAAAAACATTCATTGGGGTTTTCTTTCAGCCATTACACATTGTGTAATTGAGATGGTATAACTTGATGATGGTTTTTTTTCTGGGTCTTCTGATGACGCCTCCGATGAATGATGTGAACAAGGAAGTTATGGATCAGTTGACCATGTTATAATATTATCTACTTATTAGATATTAATTTATCATGAATCAACATAGTGAATATTAATATTAATAGAAAAATACATATTCATGGGGTACTAAAAAAATTTCTCAGTTCATCATATGTGTTTAATGTTGTGATTATCGTAGTCGTTATAGAGGTTTCTTGGTACATATGTATTTTCCTGTATGTACATCCACGCAGACTCATATTGGAAGTCATAGTGTACAATAAATGTAATAGAGGGCCTATTGAGAGATTTTGACATATAAATTAGATGATTTTAGTAAAATACATTGTTTCATTATGAGTTTTATTAAATATAGATTAACAATATTTCATTCAGATGAAATTATTTGAAGTACCTTTTGGTAGAATGTTTAGATCTATGTTGTGTTTTTTGGAGTCGAGAGAATTAGATTTTTTTGGACTCTGCCATGTGTATGGGAGGTCCGAAAAGAATATATTTATTAATATGTTGATGAAAATGTAACATCATATGAATAATTCATATGGTTACAAGCTCAATAGATCAATATAGTTTAGGGTGGTTGACCATGTGTTTCTTCATGTGTTTGCAAGGTTGGGGCACCGTCAAATTCTAAAACATGGCATGTTGGAACCCTGGTATGCAGGACTATTTGATATTGTCGAGAGGATCTCACATATTTCATACCTACAATATCATACATAGTGTTATATTGGTATTCAATATATTTTTCATTTTTCAGAGAATTTGTAGCATCACCCTTAGTCCATCTCACATCATCGATGACAAGGATGTCAAGATTGAGGATAATGTGCCCATTGAAGATCATTTGGGTTCTATTTTGGCTCATATTGATAATGTCCTGAGGGGAATGAATAACCCATGATTTGGGATTTATAGAATCATTATAATGTTCCAGAGGAAACATTAGTGTGATAGTCTGATCATAGGGATCAGTGGAATGATCTATTTTCATAGGATGTTAGATAATAAATGAAAGTTCAGCTCGAAGAAAATGTGTTATCAGATGGGAAGGATTTAAGATCTATTTCATATTAATGGTATTTGGATGTGTAAATATTGATTTTAATCTGTTATAATTTTTTTAATAAATTAATATTTTTTGTATGAGGAAGATTATTGAGTTTTGGGGGCTTGGGACATGAAATAAAATGTAAACATATCCATTCTATTCATGTTTCATGATTTGTGCATTGTTAGTGTAAACTATGAATGGGGGGAATCCTAACTATTAAACAATTGTAAGAGGCTTATCTCATAATTTTAGCATGTTTTTTATTTCTATGAAGGCCTTCTCAATTAACTATGTGGCTTAACCCTCTTGGATTGTGGTTGGCACACAGTTTTCACATGGTTTGGAAAACTGTGTGGCCAAAATGTGCACCCACTAAAAATTGAAAAATTAACAAAATCTTCACTCAATATTTAATTTTTCTCAAACATATCTTATAATATTTTTTTATAAATCTATCGTTAGTGACAAAAATAAACCCTCAATATCTCATAATGATTGATCTCCCTCATTTTCTATTCTGTTTAGATTGTCATTGGTTGCTTATCAAAACTATAGATTTGTCTAATGTTTCTTTTACAACTAATTTATAGATATTGGATTTTAGATTCATTATTATTCTTAGAAAACCACAAAACCATATTTTTTCCGATCTATCAATCAATTGGTCTTCAAGGGGTTCTTGTATCTGGATATACATCTAAGGTTGAGGGTGCGCTCATCAATCATGGTTGTGTGTTTTAACACCTCTTGTCATGAATCTGATGGTAATATATATTTTTAGAAAATATGGATGTTTAAATGAGGATTTTAACAACAAAATACCCATCATAAGGTGCATTTGGATTTAATGGAAAAATTTGGGGCCACCCATTGGGTGCAATAATGGTTCTGAACATAGGAATGGATGCGTTATACCCGATTTTTTTTAGATGTTATATTATAGGAAAAAATTGTTTAAATAAATGTTTAAATTAAATAGGGGATATGAATATTGGTGTTTGGATCATGATATTATAATAATATATTGTTTTGATTAATATAAATTTAGATATTAATTATAATAGAAATTATGCTATGTGATTTATGAAGTGTAGATTTAATGCATAAGTGGGTTAATGCATTATAAATGATGAACTTGTTAAATGGGAAAATGTTTTTTTTCATTTTTATGGTTATTAAATTTAGTTATTTATTATAAATTAAAATGTGATAAATGAAATATGAAGTTTACTTGAAATTAATAAGTGGGATAATGCATAGGAAATGATGAACATGTTTAATGGTTTAAGGATTTTGAATTGGTAAGGTTGCTAACTTTTCTTGCATAAGGGAATTGAAAATTATTATAAGTATACCAATTAATGGGAATTGTTAAATTTTTATAATTTTTTAGTCTATAAGAAAAGAAATTGTAAAACTATTCAAGACTTAGAAAATGTTAATTGTGTTTATGTTTTAAGGAATAATGGTGATTCATGTGTTTAATGAAACGTGACATGTGATTTTTGTGTATTTGTAATTATGTTTGGCTTCTAATATTGTATATGTTGAATATGGATAAATAATGTTGTGTTCATGTATTGGTTGATGGTGGTATTGAACATGAGGATCAACAACCATAGACCAGGTTATACTATGGCTTTAAACCACACACCATAATGAATTTATTTTTGGGAAGGAGACAGAGGCTGTATACCTATAATGGATGCATCTTATGAAACATCCTAAAATGAGGCACTATGGTATGTTTGATATATTTTATTATGTAATGATAATAATAGTACAATATAGAACATTATTTATCCCCTTAGGAATGATAAATTGACCTACATAGGCCTTTTTCAAAATACAATAGATCGATAACCCATGGATCATGTAAGGGAAAAAAATTATTTTAATGGATGGAATAACTCATGGGAATTGGAATAATCATTAAAATGTAAATTGTGAATAATTTTATCTAATGGGACCAAAGATGTGTTTTTTTAAATTTACATTTTTTATTTATTTCATGAACATTTTTAGAAAAAATATTTAGTAAAATTTGTTGGTGATGGACCAATGTGTTGTACGCACACACAACATGGGCCGCCATAGGGTAGCCGAGTTGATTTCATGGTTGTAGTTGATGATAAGGGAAATATATGTATGCTTGGGTGTTGAGTCATAAATTGTATGTGTATGAAAGAGGATCCAGATTCGGCATTAAGACCCATATTGTGGATTCCACAATTTATTTTTTTTTGTTTCATTTTCACTCACTTTTATCACAATTTTTATTTGATGACATGATTAAATTTTTGTTGTTATTATAACCAATTGTAAAATTGATGGTAATGAATTTTTTTAGTTATATTTTACTTGTTCCATAAATATAATGTTTTTTATTGTGTTTTACACTGATAAAGAGTGTATAGTCTCTTCACATGATCAATATACCCTCTCCATGAGTCGGTGACCTATTACTAATAGTGAGGCACACTTAATATAATGTGGAGACTCGGAATGGGTAACCTAGATAGTGGCTTCTGAGTTAGTGATGTTACAATGTGTTATCCAATATATATTTTTTTGATATTATTATTTATTATGGTAGATGTAATGTTTTCATGTGTTTTTCATTGGTAATTGGATGGTTATTGGGAGTGTCTATCCAATCTATTAATGAAAAACCATGTCAACTAGGGTGGGAATTGTGTTTCCTGATAGGTGTTGTTACAGTTGAATGATATTAAACCATTGTGGTATTCAAAATATTGTCGATTTACCAATATTAAAGTAATTTTATCGTATCCATAATTGACTGATTTTGAGCATTCATGCAAAATTATATGAAAATAAGTTTGTAGTTGGAATACATCATGATAGGAACACGAGGATGTGTGTCTGAGACATTGGTGATGAGATTAATTTTACCTTTTTTCATGTTTGAATAATATGGTGACTATTAATGATAATGAAATTGGGTAAAACTGAATATGGTTAATAAATCGTTATGGAATTGTGAAAAATGAATGGCTTTAAAATAGTTAAAATAGAGGTTATAATCTGTTGAGAAATAATAAATCTATATGGTAGAAATGTTTAAAATGAGATTATATAATTTTTTTTGAAAATGTTTCTAATAAGGGACATGTGAATTTGTTTTTTTGGTATAACCCTACTTAATAATGACACATGGTAGGGATTATCAATGTTTTGTTCTAGATGTTATGATTTGTGTTTAAATGTGTATGAGAAATATGTTTTTTATTTCTAGTTCATGGAATTTTTAATATGAAATGTGGAATCATTATTTATTATTTTCAATGATTTATTCTTGTAATTTAGGAATATTAATCCACGTCGATTCATTCTTGTTGGGATACATGAGGAAGTCACTATGAATTATTTTATAGAAGTGTGGTCAGAAATTCTATTACTTCAGGGTAATCAATGGTAGGATATGATGTTGTGAACATTTCATGTTATATAGAGGTGATGGAATGAGACACATAGTATGAAAAATCTAGTGTGTTTGTTCTGAAAAGAGAATTTCAATGCAAACACAATCCAATGTATGTTGGAGAGGGTGGACACATGTATGTATAGTAGTGTATAGAGTCTATCTAGACGACATTTGTCAATAGGGGGACTCCACTGAATATGTGAGTAATGTTGTAATCCTAAAATTTGTGGGGACCAATAACGTGATGGTGGTATATTTTGGTCAAGACTCCTCAGGTTGATGGTCTTCTATAGAAGGTTATCAATGAAATGTTAATGGAACACTTTTATTTTGAGACCATCATACATTAGAGGGTTGAAGAGTAAATGTGTTTGACCCAAGGAATGATGTAAGTGACGGATTATGAAGGCTAATTTATGTAATTTAAACACATTCTTCCATAATTGAAAATAGATTATATCATGAAAAAACTAGATTTCCAAGACCATATTGGAAACAAGATCATGTCTCAAGTATATACCTTCCCTTAAAAATGTTTTGAATAATTATTGGATTAGGACCATATCTGAGATGAAAATTATATGGAGGCTTCATGTCGGTGGTTCTTGGTTCACGATGATTGAACTAGTGGTGTGACATCCATTGGAACGAAGAATCATATCATAAATATTCATCTGGGTGGAGGTGTGAGGAGTTTTCGGAATAGAGGACCATAATCACAGAGTAGTTACCAAGTGTTTTTTATTAGTGTGTATGGTCGGGGCATATGCATTTTCAGTTTCACAAACAACATGTTAATTTATGAGAATGTGTTTGAATAGGGCACATGAAGAGGTTCTACAAGAACCCTCAAGATTCAATCCTCGATGGATGATCTAAGTCAACTATTAGTGCATGAATTGGATTGGTTACCCCATATCATTTTGGACGTTTGATTTCAACATATCATACTGGTCAAGGTGGTGTACATGGTACACTAGAAATTTAATGATTATACCAGTAGGGAAATGAAACACGATTGTCTATGTCTAGGGTATAGGGTTGAGGGTAGGTCATCTTTATGATTTTTATCATACTCCCAAAGGTAGAGAGGGAGGAACATAAACTATTTGAGGTATTATCCTTTTAGGTTCAATGATTTCTTGTTATTTATTTGACACAAGTGAATCACATTAATTTAATTTTCCATAGTTTTTGGATGTGTTGGGTATCGTAGTTTATCATATGTGAGGTTTTATTTCCATTTATACACCACTAGATGTTATAACAAATGATATCATGAAAATTTCTGGGATGTGCACACAATGTTGGTGGGAACCGATTCTTATGGGGTGTAAATGTGTAGAGACATTGTGTTTTGGTCGGATTTTTTAGATGAACTATCTTGTGAAATATAATCCCAAATTGACTTTTACCTTCACAGTTTAATGTCCATTGATCTTTCAGGATACAAGTATGTCCATAAAGGAGAATGTGATGATAGGGTGTGTCACGACCTTCCCCCGGGGCCCGTTTCATGAAAACCCCAAGCCCGCATTTCAAAGACTATGGTCTGGAGACTAGCACCGAAGGTGTATTCACTAAAATTTGGAAGTAATTTCCTTTATAACCTATAAACACATACAACCATGAACACATCATGATACAAACACAGGTTAACTGAATAGTAAACAGATTGACTATAGTAAGTAAAAGGGGCCAGAATCCAAGACCAACTGGAAAGTACAAAATTCTGAAAGTTCAAGATGGATGATATGTGAAAAGAAGCTCCTCGATTGACCACCATGAATCCAACCTGATGGGTAGGTACAACTCACGAATGGCGGTCTATACGGTTCGCCTCATCTAACATCCACCTCTAAGATACCACCAGTCCTTGTACTCTCGTCCTCAGTCAGTAATGACTTTTGTTTGAAAAAATCTCAACAGGGTGCGGGAATATCCCGTGTAGTGGAGAGTATAACGATACTCAGTAGGGCCCCTGAGACCCTAGAGTTCTCAAAATATCCACCAAGGATAAACCAGACATCATTGAATCAACTGACAACAATACTTATTTATATGCCCATATATATACCTATGTTATCAAGTAAACCCATCTCACTCATGAGGAAAATACAGAGTCTAACTCAAGAGGCGAATGTTCAACTGTTCCACAAAGGATGGAATGCCATGTATGTAAGTACCACACAGGTACGCCACAATGAATAATACCACCAAGGTATTACCACAATGGAATGTACCACATAGGTACGGACTCATCTCACACTTGGTATTTCTAATGTATAGTAGTAGAGATGATTATATGTATCTACTGAATCATCATAATCTTCTAAGAGGCTCTACTACTGACCCACACAGGATCACTCGGTGCTGACCCACATAAGATCCCTATATGCAGACCCCCGTGGGATCTTTGTGTGCTGACCCACACATGATCGCTCACTACTGAACCACACAAGAACACTCGTTGATGACCCCACATAGGATCGCTATGTTTTGACCCACATAGGATTGCTCGGTGTTGACCGACATAGGATCGCTTGGTGCTGACCCACACAGGATCGTTATTCATTCTTCACATCACAACCAGCGACAGGGTACCTTCTCTGCAGTCACATGTATCAGGGATGGTTCACTCCAAAATCCACTAGTCAATGCTCCAACTTCCATGAAGTCTCATGAATAAGTATATCAATGCACCACCACATCATAGGGGTCTCAATGCAATAGATCGTGGGTCAATTGTACACCTGATTTGTGAGTTATTAGCCTTTCTATTCCTGAGGGCCCGGTTGGATTTGTGCTCTATCCAACCCAAATATACTCCAGCTTTATCCAAATCTCTAGTGGGGTATACTCAAAGTATCTGTCTCACTTCAGGGTTTCCAGTTCCACCGGATGCTCTATAATTGAATGACCATTGCAAAAGATATGGCTGAAAGATCAAAATGAGTTGAAGTGGGTCTGAGTCCAGTCCGACCTAGCCTGGGTCGACCCGGTTTGGGTCTACGTGGTCCAACCCACATTGTGGATTGTCCTGTGCTGGGAGGTACAACCTGATAGCTCGTCATGGGAGGCGAGGTGAGGCCCCGGGGTAGCGCGAGGTTCCACAGAGGCCGCGAGGGCCGCGAGGGTCATGTCGGGTCGCAAGGTGGCATAGAGTACGCGGAGGCCGAAAAGTCGGCGTGAGGTCAAGGGGGGCCACCAGTCGGTTGAGACAGTTGTGGAGGTTGTGTGGTTGTCCTGAGGCCACAGAGCGGTGGAGGACGCGAGATGTTTGTGGTCACAGAGGACGCGGGATGACGAGGTCATGGTTGCCGTGTGATCGGCGCGAGACTGCGGAGCGGCAGTGGATGCTAGGAGGCGAGGCCGCGGGGGGACACAGATTGCTGCAGGGTGGAAAGGCCATGGGTCACAGTTGAGGGCCACAGGGCAGCGAGGAGCTCAGGGGTCGTCTCCTTCGTTGTGTTCAGTAATGTGGCGGTCGCCAAATTCGTTCATCTCCATGGCACAAAGCTGCCTTTATCCAACGCGAAGAACACACCATTGAAGAAGAACAACGAAGGGGTAGGGCCATGTTTGTTTGAATCACACCCTCTGCAATGGAGTGGTAGAAAAAGTCTAAAAAACAATTAGAATGAAGAATTTCAAAACCTAAAACCTTCCGTAATGATTATTTCCCAACATGCAAAAGAAATCATCTGAGGATCAACTAGTTAGATAGTTGATCCATGTACTTTTATTAAGAAGGAATGAAATTGGGAATTTAAAATCATACACAACTAAACAACTACATCAATAGATAGTTATTGGCTTGTGAGAGACATGTTGAAGATGTCTATGTTCGTCGCACACACCACACGCCTCTGATCCCGATCTTGTTCATCGTATAAAAGCTCTTTGATGTAAGTGGTTCTTCATTGTTGAATATGTCCACCTATGGACGATGTCATGAATAAGGGGTCGATGTTGTTAGAGAATGTTGGCATTCTTCATTTTAATAAGCATTCTTCATTGGAGGATGTATTCCTCCATGTTATCCAAAAATCATTCCAACCCTTTTCCCAACGAATGCTCTCAAAAGAAATATCCATCCAAAATAAAAAATGTTTGTCCAATATTAAATTGGTGGAAAAAAATAAGATGACTGTAATGGCCCAGACCTCTCTGGTCCATTCCCTTGTAAAATTTGGATGTGGTCAACACGACGCGTGTAATAATGATAATTATTAATGATAACAATGATTAATTGTTAATAAAATTAAATTTGTTTTTGTTATTATTCTTATGTAAAATAATAATAATAATGGTGGCGTAAAAATATATAAGGATTATTAAATTGAATGGTTTTAATTTAATAAAAGTGGTTTCAATTTAATCAGTGTGAAATAAAAGAAATAGAATTAAATAATTAAATTGATGGATGTTACACGAAACTTACATGGCATGGTCGGATTCAGATATCCAATGGGGTTGTTTAACGTGGTCAATGTGATGAGCGTACATATTATTGTTATTAAAAACAATAACGTCGGTGAGGTAATAAAATAAGATGAGGAAAATTTTATTGTTATTGAAAAGAAATAAATAACAATCATGGCGTAAAACTATGCGCGAGTGGTTAATGAAATTAAATGTATTTAAAAAAGGGTTGAATAAGTAAGTTATATTAATTTTATTGTCATTTAATTCAATTAAATGAAATGTTTTTTAGTCACTTGGAATGGTTGTGCATAGGTTCTCCCTAAATTGAAATATGAAATTAATAATATTACTATTATAATAATATGATAATACAATTTAATTAATATTGGATAAAAGACAAGGGAATTAAAATTATTTCTATTATGCTTGAGTCGCACGAAGAATACATGATGTTTATATACTATATAACTTATATAATATTTATATAATATAATATAAAAACAATCAATGGATGTGAATTGAAGGGGAGGTTCACCCCTTTATATGCATGAGGGGTGAATATATTGAACATGAGGTGTTCCATAATAATAATAATAATAATAAAATATGTAATATATTTACTATATTAATGATGCATGTGCATGTAAATGATTTATGGGAGAATGAGGAGCATGAGGCGCCTTGATGTGGGTGAGGCATTGTACATGGATCTCCCCTTGTATAATATAATAATAAATCATATTCATTAAATGAGATAATAAATGAAAATAAATAAATGGAAAAAAATAAAGGAAGGGGTGTGTGATGTTCATATGTAAAGGAGTCGTAAGGGGTTCCTTTTTCCCCCATAAATGAATAATATTCATATAATAATAATATTATTAACATAATAAAATAAAAATAAGGGTGATTAATGGGTGGTGGTGATATTTGGACATGAAAGAAAAAGATGGAGGAAATTTTGAGCGTATAATATTCATGGAATACAAATAAATGAAAATAATATTAAATGTTTTTATTATTTTGGGTTATATAATCATAATTTGACCATAACTTCTTCATATGGTGTCAGAATGATGAACCATCAGTGGCAGTGTAATCCTGAAATTAAGAAGATCATTTTAAGGCCAATGATGAATTCATTTTCATGACCCATCCATCCAGTCAACGAAACCCTAAATATTAATAGAATTATCATTATTATTAAAACATGTGGAAACCACGTGACGTGTCGTGTGTTGACCAGCAATATGCGTAATGGGTGTACGGTCACAGCATGTACTCATTAATACATTCTGCATATCGTTTTTCCATTTTTTTTCATATATAAGAAAGGGTCGCAGATTATTTCCGGACCGATCGCTTCTTCGTCATACAACGACGTTCTTGGATGATCGAGAAGTCTTCCTCCTCTAACTTCTTCATCCGGACTCCAATCGTCGATCCATCAGTGACTGTGGGATCGTGTCAGCGAGGAGAAAACCATACACCATGTTCTGTTCCATCTTCATAGACATACCCTCCGCATTTTCCAACCAAGGAGACTGCTAATAATTGACGGAAACAATGGTCTTTATCGAACGACTCTAAAAAGGTATGTTAAACCTATGTTCTTGTATTATCTTTCTGATCCTACTTCTTCCATTTTCCTTCCATGCTACGGCATGTGATTACCTAGTTGATGGAGTTTCTTGTGTTTTTGATTCGGTGGTGCCGCGACGTCCTTGGTAGGTGAAATCATTCTGGGAGAATCCTTGTGATCGTGGTGGTCGTGTTTGTAGAAGGACATCAGAACTTGTTGAGGTAGGGATCTTACCTTCATCTCTCTAAATTGTGTATCATGCGGGGTTGGTGTACTCTTGTTTATGTGAAAAAAAATTTAACCGGTTTAAAAAAGATAATAACTGGCTTATAAAACAGGGATGGGATGTTTGTGAATGTAGTTACATTATTTATGCAAAGACCTGTAAAATTTAAGGGATATTTTTTTTCTTAATTTTCTTTGGAATTGTACAAGAACGCGGTTTTTGATGGCACCTGATTCCGAGGCCCGGTGTTCCCAGAATCATTTTCCGAAATTTGGCTCAGGTACGTTCAGTAAACAAACGGGCATGTTTTCCTAAATTGTAAACCTGTGCTCAGAATCAAAATCTGAGGGCACCGATGGAACCGCAGTGCCAATATTTGCTTAGGAACACATTTTCCAGAGTTGTGTTTGCTCGGGTGTGTTTAATAAAAATATTGGGTTAAGTAAAAGAATAAAATAAAATGGTGCAACCAATTTTATTTTATTTAAAGTATTTTAACCTATGCTAAGTGGTTGGAGAGGGACCCACTATATCCTACTCCACTAGGTAGGATATATGTGGGATGGGGCCCACACAAGCCCCACCTTTTCAACTTTCTCAAACCCCCACCTTTAATTAGGTAACGCACCTGCACCCCCATTAAATGATTTTCAACTCTTGTGTTTAACTGAATATTAAATGCCTCGTTATTTGGGCGGTTTAAACTTCTCAATTAATTCAATTAATTTAAGGATTCAATTTTGAATTTCAAAACGTTTGGCGTGAGTAATAAAATAAGGAAACACTTATTTTATTAGTGTTGTTTTGGTTGTGCGAGAGGATTTTAGAGAGGATTTGCTATAAGTATTGAAGTTCTTCTTCCTCGATGAAGAACACGTAGAACACCGAGCCTTCGATTAAGAACTCTATCACCGCAAAGGTGAGTTCTTCGTACCGTCTTCCTTCCTCCTCAAATCCAGTGAGAGACGCCATCCTCGGAGATCGACGACGTGACACCGACGATCCTCCTTCCGCGACGCTTACGGAGTCTCCTTCCGCGACGTCCCTTTCCACGACAAACCTCGCTCGACGACAACACTTGAGTTAGGGGTGTGTTTTTATTTGAGAAATGATGATTCTTCCTTCCATTGTTTATCTTGACCTTCTTGCTACCAAACTAACATGGAAGGACCGGTCCAAACGAACACGGCCCGATCCCTCCGCCGTTTTTGTGAATGTTTGGTGGGATCATCGTGTTCTTCATGGGTGACGAACACGAGAACGTTGAGAGTTTATTGTGAGACGCAATGATCCCAATTGAAGACCCAACATCGTGACGTCCTAGTGATGGTGAGACAACGATAGAGGGTGATGGATCAAACTGGAACAGGAGGGACCGTTCCTTGACCGTTCTTCGAGCGGGTGAATCAAATCGTGATTTCGGAGCCGATCGGAGGCCCAAAAACACCGGAGACGATTACGGGACATCGGGGAGACTTAGTGTCTGGTGTTTCATGATGAATGGACCGTCAGAATGAATAATGAACAACATGGGAGGCACGTTGTCTGGAGGCATCGGTTCTGGAAAAATCCAGAATACACGGCGTGTACCTTTGACGAACACGCCGTGTAGTGTGGGCGTACTGCGGCTTGAGTTTCGGGTTTAGACAAGTAACACACGGTGTGTGACCCGAGCCACACAGCGTGTAATCTCTACGTAGAATAGAAGAAGCAGCGTCACAAGACATGGTGTGTATTCTGGAAAATACACGGACACAAGCAGTAATACACGGCCAAGAGGCACGTCGTGTATTCTCTTCACATATGGGAATAAGCGGCTTCGCGGGACTCGGTGTGTATTCCTGGGATACACGGAAATGGAATGGAGTACACGAGCATGTACTCCACCACTCGAACAGGCATGTCCAGCATACACGGAGCCAACCCCAGATGTTTGGACACGGCGTGTAACCGTACCAGATGACGTGTACATACTTTTTACACGAACAACCCATCGACACGGGCTGTGGTACACGGATAGTACACATGGACAGAAGACACTATGTGTACCCATACCACATGTCGTGTACTTTATTTTTTACATGACCAGCCCTGCGACACAGGCCAAAACACTCGGGCAGTACCCGGTGTCTAATGACACGGCGTGTAATGTATATCTACACGCCGTGTAATTTTGGAAAATGGTTTGGTCGTCTTGTTCTATGTGACTTGGGAGAGTTTTTCATGGTTTTCCCCTAATATGCGAGACATTACATTGGGTTACATCATCCCTGGTCTTCGTTATGGTTGATGTATCCATCCCTTTGACTCGAGGACATTATCCTCCCGAAATGAGCTTGTTGTGTGCGGGAACCCTAGAGCTGGCTGCGACTGCGACGACGATGAAGACTATACAGAAATCCTCTTTTGATTCGACGGTGACGACTACTGCACTCAGCGATCCTGTGTGGATCAGTGCTACTGATCCTGTGTGGGTCAGATCCAATGTGGTTCAGCGCTCAGCGGTCCTATGTGGGCCAGCGCATACCGATCATGTGCGGGTCAGATCCTATGTGGGTCATTGCAGGGGTTAGTTCCTATCGATCCTTTGTGGGCCATTGTGGGGGTTATTAATTATTAATCCTTTGTGGGTCTGACAGATTAGATTAATCAGTGGCTACATCTAATCATCTCTATCATCTTAGAAGAATTATTCTTGTTTGAGTTGAATCTTGACTTCCAATCATTATCTTAGATATGATTGAATTGCTTTCCTATGTGGATTATGTTGTGTTATCCTATGTGGACATGATCGATCTTGGGATCAGATGTTGGATCGAATCTGGAATTGATGACATATGTATATTTATGGACAAATACCTAAATAGTGTTGAATGTTACTTCATGATTTTTTCTTTCCTTTGTGGATTACCCTTTGTGGATTCTAGGAGACCGTCAGGGGTCTCAGGGTCCCTACTAGTAGCTTATACTCACCCCTGCATGGGCTATGCCCACACTACGTTGTGTTGGATGCAGACGACAGACAAATGCTTGTCATGGTAGAGGCCAGTGGAGCAGTCGGTACCTGGAGAGGGACCACTGGGCGGGACGTACATGGAGTGGATGGATGGACCCGAGGAGCTGAGGTGGCTATCTATACCCACCCGTCAGATGGGAGTACCAGTGGATGGCTCAACGTTACTGCTTTACTTTCAGATGTTATAATTTCCTTCCAGTTGTACTTTACTTTCTGTTTGGTTTGTATTCTGGACCATTTACTTTCGGCACTTACATGTACTCAATTTACATAGTGTTTACTTCTATTGTCTTACTCTGTAGTGTTTGTTTACATTTAAATGCAATGTCTTCCCTTTTAGTTGTTATATATGCCTTGGTGCTAGTCGCCAACCCCTAGCCTACGGAAGGCGGGATTGGGGTAGTCACGGCACGGGCCCCGAGAATGGTTCGTGAAAAATTGGTATCATAGGAGTTCAGTTCTACCACCAAACTCTGGACTCTGATCTTTTTCTATGTGAAGCAATAATGTTAAGAGTATTGCGTGTGGTTATCAGTCTAGGGAGTCCAGTGTTGGTGCGGCGGCCGACGTATCCGTACACTAAGACCCTAAATTATGATTTCCGACTTAGTGCACGAAAACATTGATTTCCTGTGTGTTTCATGTTTTCTTTGTAATTACTTTATGTCAGCTCACCAAGTATACTGTCTTGACCGTGGCTCACCTGTCTCTTTAAGGATGGCCTCACAGTGGCAGCCAGCTAGGGTTCCGAGTTTTGTACGTGACGACAGCCCACCGAGCGACGAGGTCTCGGTGCAGGGCCCTTTGACAGCAGAGGCACCGGCGGTACCTCTACCAGCTGAGCCACTGATTCTTCCAGCCCCAACCGCTGATAGTGCATGTCGCCTTGGTGCACTGCACGAGTTTCAGCGTCAGTGACCGACCAGGTTCCACGGGGAGATGGACCCTCAGGCAGCCGAGGATTTTCTATAGGTGGTAGTAAGAGTTTTCAGGTCAGTGGGGACACCATCCAACCTCATGGTGATCCTTGTAACACCCCAAGCTTCCACAGTACGTTTCCCTTCGAATAATGCAATAGTGTGTGTTGTACGCAACCTCGAGCTCTAACACACACCACAACTAATTAAACTAGCCATTATGAATAGTAATACCTAATTTTTGAAATTTTATAAATTTTATTTATAAAAATGGACTTCATTTTTGGATTCGGAATATCGAAATTAGCCTATGTTGAATTTTTGGTATTTTTCTGAGAACTTCTAATTTTTTATGAATAGTGAAAAATACTTAAAAACAACTTTTTTAATCAAATTAATTTATAGTGATAAATTATACTATTTAGTGGTTTTAGAGTATAATTAATATATATTTTTACAATTTTATCCAATGGTTGTCATTATAATTAATTTCACTTTGAAATTGGAATAAACAATTGTCAATTTTTTGAGATATATTGTTTCTTAAAACACGCTATTTGTTGTGACAGCGGGAATTAATTATAAAATTAATTAATGAAACTTATATGTTTGTAATTTTGTAAAATAGACATAATTTTTGAATTCGGAATATCAATTATAGATTAAGGTGAAATTTTGGCATTGTTCTGAAAAACTTCAATTTTTGATGAATAGTGAAACCACTAAGTGGTAGTTAAATAACCGATTTTTCGTTTAAATGAAATATTACCACATCTGTGTTTTGATTTTCAAAAATCCGACATACATTGTTGTCATTAATAAGTAAAATGTGGTTCAATGAGATTAAAATAATTTTTGGTGAATAGTAACTTTTACGTTCTTAAACGCGATTAGAGGTAATTAGTGTAGTTGAAGGTAAAAATAATTTTTAATAATATGAGATGAGCTTGACACATGTCCTACCCTCATTGGATGTTCCATTTCCGACCAATACAATCCATGGGTCAACTTGGGGACCCCATGGAGCCACATTAGTTGGAAAATGACGTAAATACCTTTTATTTAATGTAAAAGTAAAAAATGACACAAACATGAAATGTTTTACTAAAACAATTTTTACATGGGGTTATATAAGTCATATTTTTGACTATAAGTATTCCTTGTAAAGATAAAAAGATTTACTAGATCATAGTATTTTTATTTTAATTTTTATACATTAAATAAATTAAATTATTTATGACATCATTATGATGCAGCGATGACCTCATTATTTAACGATTTTAATAAAATTAAAAGATAATGTAAAATAAAAGGCATAAACTTTTCCAAAGACTATTGGATGGGTATATTTAGAACCCTTATCACCTTATCCACGAATTATATAAGTTTGGGACCTTTATAATCCGAAAATTATTGTATAATAATGTAACATTTCAATCTTTCCAAAAGAGCCCCTCCTCTCCTCTTATAAAAGGCCCCCACCACTACCACCTTATTCACACTTTCAAGCCTTTTGGTTCGGCCAACCTCTGCCCAAATACACTACCAACTTCTCTCCCTTCATCCTAGAAGCTTTACTTTAGTCAGAAAGCCATCCTAAGGAGTCCTTTTGATCAAATCAAAAGGAAGAACCCGAAGAAGAGGTAACGTTTTCATCACCCTTTTTCAAGTTTCTTTCTTCTTCCACTCCCTCTTTGTTTATTATTTCTATTCTAAAATTATAAATCCAGTATCTTCTATATACTGTGATATTATTATAAATATGGAACAACCATATTCAGTATTCTACCCATCATTTAAATGACATGTCACCATACGTGCGTACGTACGACATGCCGTCTCCACGTCGTGGTGTAATTGTTATTCAATATATTATTATTTAGATGGGTATAATAATGATATGTAATTCATGTAAATAATAAATATAACATGATAATGATTCTGTATATATGATATAATATCCAATTATATATTATTTTAATATCAAAATAATGATATTGTCGCTCGTACGTACGTACGGACTACCGTCTCCACGAACGCGATGAGATTCATTCTCTGTCATATCCATTCAAGTATAATTATCATTTTATGATTTAGAAATAATGTTTAAGGACATGATATAATTATGTATATGAATAAGATACAACCTATCCATGAAAAACACAACTTACCTAACAAAACATATAAAATAAAACGAGTAAGTTAACACCCGAAACAACGATAAATCTAAGATATTGTTAACAAAGCAATGTAAAAAAGATCATATATGATATCATATGAATGTATATGATTCTTGTATTATTTAATAACAATTATTTCACCATTATAGAGTAGTTTAACCTACCCCAACCAAGGAAAAGTACAAGGTAAGGGTTTACTTCACAACATCTTCATTATCCAAGGTTGTTTATACATAATTATCTACTGGGACCTCGTTATCATCCACATCCATGTTTCTTAAAAATTTCTTTCAAAACATTTTTACTATTAAGTGGAAAATTTTTTAAAGTCATTTATACCCTTATACTTTTTTGAAAGGAATCTTACCGTAGTTTTCCAAACAATGTACTTTTTGACCTTTTTGACAAATTTAGGGTAAATATGTTTTTTTAACTTATACGACGGGTGCGGCTATATTCCGCCATTATAACTTCGTCGAAGCTTCCCTTACAAGCTTATAAGAATATTTTCAAAGTAAATGTATTATTTTATAATTATGGGACTTTTAAATGATTTCAAAAAAGAGAGATATTTCTCTCAAATATCATTGATTTCATCCATGTCAACATCCATTGATGGGTTTTAAGTTTAATTGAAATTGATTTATGATAAAAAACATCCATTGAACATTTTGTGAAATATTTTACTGTGGATGTGTTATTTTTATACCATCCATAGTTTATGGAGAAATTGTTGACATTTCGTATTCTAGTTCTAATACGAATATTTATGTTATGTTTAAACCTATTCATATGAGGAATGTATTGGACTTAATAAGTGACGGGTGGAGCCCGCTATAGCTCCTCGATGCATCAGTAGGTCTCATGAGACAACTAGACGTGGAATTGGCCGAGGACCTTTCCCAATTTGATTTATGGTTTTGGCCGAGGCCTTAATCATTTTAGACGTCTTGGCCGAGGCCTTGAAAAAATGATTCATAATGTCTGGCATTATACATTCCCTCATTATGAAAGTGGTTATTGATATTTCATGTGATTATTCGTCTAGTAGAATATCCATGTGACTAAGTAATGGCATTAATTTATTTTACTTTTTCCATATTATGCTGAAGTTCAAGTTCAATAAGGCTTTTGTTTTAGTTATACATTTCCTTAAATGCTTATGTTTTCTTATGAAAGTTTCCGCTATATTGTTATCCTTACGGAGCATTTGAGCTCACCCATTTCAATGTTTTATTTTTCCCAGGATGCGAAGATGTGTATTATGACTGACTTGCAAGAATATTCAGTGAGGATATGAGTGTGGACAAGGGAGACCATGTTATTGTAGTTTTTCATTTTTATGATGTAATGTAATGTTTACGAATGTATCTAGTGTTTCCAAGGCTACTAAACTAATCGGTCTTTCGAGACTTGATCTTTTGTGATCATGCCAATGTTACGAAGTAATGCACCGACTCTGGGTAGCTGGGGTCAGGGCCTTACAGTTGGTATCAGAGGCAGTTTAGTACTAACCTTGGATGCTATATTTAGATAAACTCTGATTAGAACACATAGCCCAAAGATAGACATTGAGGATTAGTATAGATGAACTTCCTAGAATTTTGTTATTGTAGATATTTTGTGAGTTTTCTGAGCAATACATCCCTGTCTGGATACGAATAGGTAGAGGCGGATCTGGAACAGATGTACCTAGGGGTAAAACCCGAAAACACCTCTTTGATCTAGACTCGAACAGGAACTGGTGCACGACAATGGGCCTTGCTGCACTTTTGGTTACGACACTCCCGAGGGATATTCTTAGGATAATTCCCATTTTCTTTACAAACCACTATGAAGGGTTACGAGTATATACTTCCTCAATGATTTTTTTTATAATTATGGATTATATCCATAATTAGTTCAATTTATGTTAAGTGTTTTAAAAGTATGAAATTATGTATTTTGATTCATAAACTAATCTAGTTTATGCCATTATTTAGAAATGGCGCCTAGTGGAAGGAATGGAAACCGTATCAATGCACGCACTCCGTCTAGGGATTGCCCTCCTGCTCAAGATAATTATGGTGGAGCTAGTGATACAACTGGTGGTGATCAGCTTCTCACCGTACTGGGACAACTCACGCAGGTTATGAATAATAACCTTACTCGAATGGAGCACCCTGATCCGCAACGTGGAGGATCAATGCTAGACCGTTTCATGAGGAAACAACCACCAACCATCTATGGGATTACAAATCCTATAGTATCTGAGCAATGGATAAATTCCTTAGAGAAAATATTCCACGCCTTGGGGAGTAGTGAAAGGGAGAAAGTTGTCATGGCAGTTTACCGCCTCACGGGAGATGCCGATCAATGGTGGTCACTAATTCAAAACACAAAAGAATATGATGAATTAACAAACATGGAATGGCAGGAGTTCAAAGATCTATTCCTAGAAAAATACTTTCTTTGAGACCATCGAGCGGATATGGAAAGGCAATTTCTGAGTCTGAGGCAGAAGGAGGATGAGAATATCGCAAAGTATGAGGCTAACTTTACAAGGATAGCGAGGTATGTTGTATATTACATACGTAACCCAATAAGTAAGACTGATCGTTTCTTTGATGGGTTAAAACCATTTCTCTGTCGAGCTTTAGTATCACAAACCTTCTCTTCATACGAAGGTATTGTCTCGTGCGCTATCATGACGGAAAAGGAATTATCTAAGTCTGAGGACTTTAAATCAAAGCAAGATAAGAAAAGATCTGCTGAAAACTCTAGGAAAGGAAATAAAGAAATAGGGAAGAAGGTTAGAAATGAATTTCCACCCTGTGATAATTGTGGTAGGAAGCACCCTGGTGCCTGTCTAAAAGGAAAAGGAGTATGTTACAAGTGTGGTGAAAAAGGACACCAAGCTCATGAATGCAAGGGAAAGAAATCGGGTGTCAATGTGGAATGCTATAATTGTAGAGAGAAGGGAAATTACGCAAATTAATGTCCTAAGAGTTAGGGGAACTTACCTCAGAAGAGGCCAAGGGATCAGGGCCAGGCATATGCTATCACTACTGCTGAGGTGGAAGCTCCGAAAGACGTGGTGGCATGTAATTTAATGGTTTCCTCAAGTTTAGCAAATTCATTATTTGATTCTGGATCATCGCATTGTTTCATATATTCCCAGTTTTCTAAGAAAATTAGATATTTCCAATTTGATTTAACAAGGGATTTGTCAGTTAAAACCCATAAGAGAAGTATTGTTGCAACAATGTTTTGTCGATTAGTTCCCATTAGAGCACCTAAATGTTCTTTACCTGCTGATCTCATCGCCATACCCATGATTGAATTTGATATAATCCTCGGTATGGATTAGCTTTCGGACCATGATGCAGAAATTTATTGTAAGAGGAAAGAGGTTACGATTCTTGATTATGATGATAAGGAACACCTTATCTTTAGAGAAGAATTTTCACCACATAATTCTTATCTAGATCCACCCCCAGTAGCTCAACTAAATTCAATTATTGGGGATGAAGAGAAGGAAATTACTGAGGGTGAGGAAAGGAATATTCAAATAGAGGATGTAACTATTGTGAGAGAATATGTTGATGTGTTTCCGAAAGATTTACCTGGACATCCTCAAGAACGAGAAGTTGAGTTTTCCATTGATTTAATTTCTGGATCAAGGCCCATATCCAAGACCCCTTATAGAATGGCCACTGTGGAATTAGTTGAACTAAAGAAACAACTAGAGGAATTGAGTAATAAGGGATTTATTATCCCTAGTGTTTCTCCTTGGGGAGCCCTTGTTCTTTTTGTTATGAAGAAAGATGGATCTATGAGGTTGTGCATCGACTATAGGGAGATCAATGCTATAACAATAAAGAACAAGTATCCCCTACCTCACATTGATGATTTGTTTGACCAACTGCATGGAGCTCAATAATTTTCAAAGATTGACCTACGGTCTGGATACCATCAGTTGTGTGTGAAGATAGAAGACGTTCCAAAGACAGCATTTCGAACAAGGTATGGGCATTACGAGTTTACAGTAATGAATTTTGTTTTGACTAATGCACCCTCTGTTTTCATGGATCTAATGAATAGAGTTTTCAAGGAATATCTTGATGACTTTGTAGTGGTATTTATTTATGATATCTTGGTATACTCCAAAAGCCACGAAGATTATGAAAATCACTTACGCATTATTTTGAAGACTCTTAGAAGACATGAATTATATGGGAAATTTAGAAAGTGTGAATTCTGGCTTCAAGAGATTTCTTTTCTTGGTCAAATTGTCTCTAAGGATGGAATTTCTGTTCATCCTTCTAAAACCAAGGTAATACAAGAATGGCCAGCACCGACAAGTATAACTGAGGTACGCAGTTTTATTGGTTTAGCAGGTTATTATCGACGTTTCGTCCAGAATTTTGCCAGATTGGCTAACCCATTGACAAAGCTCACACGTAAATGGATTAAATTTTTCTGGACAAAAGAGTGTGAAGAATGTTTTGAAGAATTGAAGAGAAGACTAGTCAACGCCCCTGTATTGACTCTACCATCAGGGAATGATGGGTTTGTTATTTATAGTGATGCATCGAAGAAAGGACTTGGTTGTGTCCTTATACAGAATGATAAGGTTATTGCCTATGCATCACGACAGCTAAAAATTCATGAGCAAAACTATCCTACTCATGATCTTGAGTTAGCAGCTGTGATCTTTTATTTAAAGATATGGAGACGTTACCTCTATGGTGAAAAATGTGAGATTTATAGTGATCACAAGAGTTTGAAGTATATTTTCTCACAAAAATAACTCAACATGAGGCAAAGGCGATGTCTTGAACTACTCAAGGATTATGATTGCACGATACATTACCACCCAAGGAAGGCAAACAATGTGGCAGATGCTTTATGCAGAAAAGACCATGGAGTTTTGAATGTGATGAGAATTGAAAGGGATCCAATTTTCATGGATCTAGTGAAGATGGACATGAGAATAACTAGGGAAGGTGAAACATCAATTCTTTTTAAAATGGTTGAAAAACCATCATTACTAGAAAGGATTAAGAGTTCTCAGACCGATGATGAATAATTTCAGAAGAAGATTAAAGATGTGAATAATGGAAGATTGAGGGACTTTTTGTATAAGGATGGAATTTTGAAATTCGGGAAGAGACTTTGTGTTCCCGATATACCTGATCTAAAAAGGTATTTGTTGGATGATGCTCAAAGTTCCAATTTCTCTATAAACCATGGGAGCACCAAAATGTATATAGATTTGAAGGAACATTTTTGGTGGGACAATATGAAGAGGGAGATTGTTGATTTTGTGTCGAGGTGTATGGTTTGTCAACAAGTAAAAGCTGGAAGGAAACATCCTGGTGGAGTATTGCAACCTCTTCCCATACCTTAGTGGAAAAGGGATAATATTACGATGGACTTTGTCATGGGACTACCAAAGACTCCTAGAAGGAATGATTCAATATGGGTCATTGTTGATCGTCTTACTATGTCAGCACATTTTCTGGCTATATGGGAGGATCTACCACTTGAACGTCTAGCCAGACTATATATTAATGATGTTGTAAGACTTCATGGAGTACCCCTATCGATTGTTTCTGATCGTGATCCTTGTTTTACTTCAAGATTCTGGAAAATTCTTCAAAAGGCCTTGGATACTGAACCTCGTTTGAGCACTGCCTATCACCCTCAAACAGATGGACAATCAGAATGGACTATTCAAACCTTAGAAGACATGTTGAGATCATGCTCTCGTGACTTTCAGGGTATGTGGGATCAATATTTACCACTGGTAGAATTTTCCTATAACAAAAGCTTCCATTCAAGAATTCAGATGGCACCTTATGAAGCGTTATATGGAAAGATATGTCGTACACCAACCTGTTGGGATGACGTTGGTGAAAGAAAACTTGTGGGACCAGAACTGGTGGAAGAAACAATGGAAAAGTTGAAGGTAATCCAAAACCACATCAAAGCATCTCAAAGTAGGCAGAAGAGCTATGCCGATAATAGAAGAAAGGTTTTGGAATTTCAGGTGGGAGATCATGTTTTCCTAAAGGTATCTCCATGGAAGGGAGTTATACGTTTTGGTAAGAAGGGTATGTTGAGTCCCAGGTACATCGAACCTTTCAAAATTCTAGATTGTATTGGGGCTGTAACTTATCGTTTGGCGATGCTGCCAAATCTCTCCAAAGTTCACGATGTTTTCCACATATCGCTATTGAGAAAATACATGCCCGACCCAACACATGTACTTACCTATAAGGAATTAGAACTGGAACCCGATCTATCTTATTGCGAAGATCCCATCAGAATTCTTGATGTGAGGGAGTAGGTGCTCAGAAACCGGACGACTCGTCTGGTAAAGGTTTTGTGGAGAAATAATAAAATGGAAGAGGCAACGTGGGAACCTACAGAACTTATGATGAAGAACCACCCGAGTATTTTTATGCAGTAATACCCTAGAAATTGCGGGGACGCAATTATTTGAAGGAGGGAGAATGTAACACCCCAAGCTTCCATGGTACGTTTCCCTTCGAATAATGCAATAGCGTGTGTTGTACGAAACCTCGAGCTCTAACACACACCACAACTAATTAAACTAGCTGTTGTGAATAGTAATACCTACTTTTTTAAATTTTATAAATTTTATTTATCAAAATGGACTTCATTTTTGGATTCGGAATATCGAAATTAGCCTATGTTGAATTTTTGGTATTTTTCTGAGAACTAATTTTTTATGAATAGCGAAAAATACTTAAAAACAAATTTTTTAATACAAATAATTTATAGTGATAGATTATACTATTTAGTTGTTTTAGAGTATAATTAGTATATATTTTTACCATTTTATCCAATGGTGGTCACTAGAATTAATTTCATTTTGAAATTGGACATAAACAATTGTCAATCTTTTGAGATATATGGTTTCTTAAAAACACGCTATTTGTTGTGACAGCGGGAATTAATTATAAAATTAATTAATGCAACTTATATGTTTGGAATTTTTTAAAATAGACATCATTTTTGAATTTTTAATATCAATTATATCTTAGGGTGAAATTTTGGCATTGTTCTGAAAAACTTCAATTTTTTGATGAATAGTGAAACCACTAAGTGGTAGTTAAATAACTGATTTTTCGTTTAAATGAAATATTACCACTTCTGTGTTCTGATTTTCAAAAATCCGACATACATGGTTTTCCTTAAGAAGAAAATGTGGTTCAATGAGATTAAAATAATTTTGGGTGAATAGTAACTTTTAAGTTCTAAATCGCGATTAGAGGTAATTAGTGTAGTTTAAGGTAAAAATAATGTTTTAATAATATGAGATGAGCTTGACACATGTTCTACCCTCATTGGATGTTCTATGGCCGACCAAGACAATCCATGGGTCAACTTGGGGACCCCATGGAGCCACTTAATTTGGAAAATGACATAAATACCTTTTATTTATTGTTAAAGTAAAAAATGACACAAACATGAAATGTTTTACTAAAACAATTTTTACACGGGGTTATACAAGTCATATTTTGGAATATAAATAGTCATTGGAATGATAAAAATATTTCCTACATCATAGTATTTTTTTTATAACATTTAGACATTAAATAAATTAAATTGTTTATGACATCATTATGATGCAGCGATGACCTCATTATTTAACGATTTTTATAAAATGAAAAGATAATGTAAAATCAAAGTCTTAAACTTGTCCAAAGACTATTGGAGGGGTAGATTTCGAAACCTTATCACCTTAGCCACGAATTATATAAGTGTGGGACCTTTAGAATCCGAAACGCATTGTATAATAATGTAACATTTCCATCTTTCCAAAAGAACCCCTCCTCTCCTCTTATAAAAGGCCCCCACCTCTACCACCTTATTTACACTTTCAAGCCTTTTGGTTCGACCATACTCTACCCAAATACTCTCCCAACTTCTCTCCCTTCATCCTAGAATCTTTACTTTAGTTAGAAATCCATCCTAAGGAGTCCTTTTGATCAAACCAAAAGGAAGAACCCGAAGAAGAGGTAACGTTTTCATCACCCTCTTTCAAGTTTCATTCTTCTTCCACTCCCTCTTTGTTTATTATTTCAATTATAAAATTATAACTCCAGTATCTTCTATATACTGTGATGTTATTATAAATATGTAACAACCATATTCAGTATTCTACCCATCATTTAAATGACATGTCACCATATGTGCGTACGTACGGCTTACCGTCTCCACGTCGTGGTGTAATTGTTATTCAATATATTATTATTTAGATGGGTATAATAATGATATGTAATTCATGTAAATAATAAATATAACATGATAATGATTTAGTATATATGATATACTATCCAATTATATATTATTTTAATATCAAAATAATGATATTGTCACTCGTGTGTACGTACGGACTACCGTCTCCACGAACGCGATGAGATTCATTCTCCGTCGTATCCATTCAAGTATAATTATCATTTGATAATTTAAAAATAATTTTTATGTAAATGATATCATTATGGATATGAATAAGATACAACCTATCCATGAAAAACACGACTTACGTAACAAAACATATAAAAGAAAATGAGTAAGTTAACACCCGAAACAATGATAAATATAAGTTATTGTTAACAAAGAAATGTTAAAAGATCATATATGATATCATATGAATGTATATGATTATTGTATAATTTAATAAAAATTATTTCACCATTATACAGGAGGTTAACCTACCCCAACCAAGGAAAAGTACAAGGTAAGGGTTTATTTCACAACATCTTCATTATCAAAGGTTG
This sequence comes from Viscum album, assembly GCA_963277665.1. Lineage (NCBI taxonomy): Eukaryota > Viridiplantae > Streptophyta > Magnoliopsida > Santalales > Viscaceae > Viscum > Viscum album. Next base: position 556,353,508 of record OY728147.1, on the reverse strand, counting down.
TTTATACATAATTATCTACTGGGACCTCGTTATCATCCACATCCACGTTTCTTAAAAATGTCTTTCAAAACATTTTTACTATAAAGTGGAAAATGGGTTAATGTCATTTATACCCTTATATGTTTTTTAAAGGGATCTTACCGTAGTTTTCCAAACAATGTACTTTTTGACCTTTTTGACAAATTTAGGATAAAAATGTTTTTTTAACTTATACGACGGATGCTGCTATATTCCGCCATTATAACTTCGTCGAAGCTTCCCTTACATGCTTATAAGAATATTTTCAAAATAAATGTATTTTTTTATAATTATGGGACTTTTAAATGATTTCAAAAAAGATAGATATTTCTCTCAAATAGCTCTGATTTCATCCATGTCAACATCCTTTGATGGGTTTTAAGTTTAATTGAAATTGATTTTTGATACAAAAATTTCATTGAACATTTTGTGAAATATTTGACTGTGGATGTGTTATTTTTATACCATCCATAGTTTATGGAGAAATTGTTGACATTTCGTATGCTAGTTCTAATACGAATATTTTTGTTATGTTTAAACCTATTCATATGTGAAATGTATTGGACATAGTAAGTGACGGGTGGAGCCCACTATAGCTCCTCGATGCATCGGTAGGTCTCATGAGACAACTAGACGTGGAATTGGCCGAGGACCTTTCCCAATTTGATTTATGGTTTTGGCCGAGGCCTTAATCATTTTAGACGTCTAAGACGAGGCCTTGACAAAATGATTCAGAATGTCTGGAATTATTCATTCCCTCATTATGAATGATGTTATTGATATTTCATGTGATTATTCGTCTAGTAGAATATCCTTGTGAGTAAGTAATGGTATTATTATATTTTACTTTTTCCATTTTATGCTGAAGTTCAAGTTCAATAAGGCTTTTGTTTTAGTTATACATTTCCTTAAATGATTATGTTTTCTTATGAATGTTTCCGCTATATTGTTATCCTTACGGAGCATTTGAGCTCACCCCTTTTAATGTTTTATGTTTCCCAGGATGTGAAGAAGTGTATTATGACTGACTTGTAAGAATAGTCAGTGAGGATATGAGTGTGGACTAGGGAGACCATGTTATTGTAGTTTTTCATTTTTATGATGTAATGTAATTTTTACGAATGTATCTAGTGTTTCCAAGGCTACTAAACTAATCGGTCTTTCGATACTTGATCTTTTGTGATCATGACAATGTTACGAAGCAATGCACCGACTATGGGTAGCTGGGGTCGGGGCGTTACAATCCTTGCATCGAGCCTCCTTCACGCGACAATAGGAAGATGGTGGAGCCTGATGCTCCAGGTGCATGACGAGGCATCTATCCTTTGGATGGAATTCAAGAGCCTCTTCCGCTCAATGTTTGTCACATCCACCCTCAAGGCGGTACGCATCCAGGAGCTTCTATAGCTGCGGCAGGGCTGCATGACGGTCGCCTAGTACTCGAAGAGATTTACCGATCTCTCCCGCTATTCGACGAACATGGTACGAGACCCATTCTTCCGAGCCCGGACCTTCGAGCAAGGATTGAGGCCTGAGATCAGGGCATCCCTAATCTCCCTCAGCATTCCGAAACAGGAAGGAGTTCTGGAGAAATCTCTTCTCATAGATAGTATTCTTGCCGAGCCTACGCCAGCAGCGATACCTACCACAGGTCGGCGCGTAGCAGAGTCATCTGCAGCTGGCAGTCGATAGATGTCACTGGGGTCTCGGTGGATAAAACCATCAGGCAGACGACCTTAGGACACTGGATCAGAGGTGCGGGGCACTCAGCGTAGAGCCAGTCTTTCACGAGGCAGACAGTGCTATGCATGCGGCGGGCAAGGCCACATGGCTAGTGACTGCCCGACCCACCGTGCAGAGGACCAGCAGACAGTTGAGGGGCCACCCAGAGAGAGGCATAGGGTCGACTGTGGTGGTCCACCGAGAGCACGCGGACAAGGCAGGGGAGCTGGCCGAGCAGCAGGTGGTGGGTGACGCTTTGAGGCTTCACCACCACCACCAGCAGCAGGTCCACCCCGGCCACAGGGAGTTGGCGGGCAGAGACAGGCTCAGCATCAGGCAGCAGAGGCCTACGACTACGGCGCGCCCGAGATGATTCGAGGTACGATCTATGTCTACTCCATCAATGCTGTAGTTCTTATAGACACAGGAGAGAGTCATTCATTTATTTTCGCTGCCCTTGTTCGGAGCTCGGAGTTTCGGATGGAGACGTTGGCTCGATCCTTATGGCTAGAGACTCCTACGGGAGCAGACTCGACGATTATGCACTGGTGACGGTAGTGTGAGCTTACTATAGGAGGCAAGATCTTCGGATGGGATCTTCTTGTATCAGCATCGAGGACTTACGACGTCATCTTGGGCATGGATTGGTTATCCACAGTTCATGATGATATCGACTGTATTAGGCGCAAGGTGCGGTGTGTTCGCACCGACGGGAGCAGGTTCACCTTCACCGGCGAGAAGAGATCCTTTACAGCACAGGATGTAATCTCGCAGAGGAGTGGACATCCCATCACTCATCAGTTGGATAGCTTCATTCTAGGAGCAGTTGACGTGCGGAGTCCTGGTTTTCCTGCAGTGGTGGATCAGTATGAGGACGTTTTCCCTGATGACGTTCCAGGACTACCTCCTCGTAGAGAGGCAGACTTTTATATTGACCTATTCTCCGAGAAAACCCCGATATCCACTCCAGCATATCAGATGGCCCCCGTAGATCTTTGAAAACTACGGGTATAGTTCGAGGACTTGCAGAGCAAGGGATTCATCTGACCCAGTGTTTCACCCTAGGCTTCCCCGATATTGTTCGCCAAGAAGGTGGACGGGAGCATGAGACTTTGTGTCGACTATCGTTGCTTGAACCAGGTGACCGTGAAGAACAAGTATCCACTACCGAGGATTCATGACCTCTTAGATCAGCTAAAGGGAGCACGGTGGATCTCAAAGATAGACCTTAGATCAGGTTATCATCAGCTCAGAGTTGGAGACAAGGACGTGCAGAAGATGGCCTTCACATGTCGGTATGGCCACTATGAGTTCTTCGTTATGCCTTTCGGCATAACCAACGCTCTAGATGTGTTCATGAGTCGCATGAATAGGATCTTTCAGCCATACCTCGATCGATTTTTCATGGTCTTCATCGACGACATTTTGATATACTCGACCACTGAGGAGGCGCACGCCTACCACTTGCAGGATGTACTAGACACACTCTGAGAGCACAAACTATATGGAAAGCTCTCGAAGTGTCGCTTCTGTTTACATGAGGTCCAATTCTTGGGACACGTCATCTCTTTGGAAGGAGTTGCGGTGGATCCTGCGAAGATCGAGGCAGTGCTAACATGGGAGCCAACCAAGAACGTGACGGAGGTGCAATGTTTCTTGGGTCTAGCTGGGTGCTACCAGAGATTTGTGCCAGACTTCTCCAAAGTTTCGGCACCACTCTCAGCTATGACGAAGAAGGGGAAAACCTTCGTGTGGTCAGAAAGATGTCAGCAGAGCTTCCAGGAGCTGAGACAGAGATTGACTAGCACACCTTTTTTGAGGCTACCAGAGGAGGGAGTAGGGTACGTAATCTACTACAACGCATCAGGGACTGGACATGGATGTGTCCTGATGCAAAAGAAGGCCGGGATCGCCTATTTATCACGTCAGTTGAGGTAGCATGAGCAGAACCACGCTACCCATGACCTGGAGTTAGCATCAGTGTTCATAGCTCTAAAGATGTGGCAAAACTATCTTATGGGTGAGCGCTTTACAGTCTATTCTGACCACCAGAGTCTCAAGTACATCTTATCGCAGAAGGACCTGAACCCGAGATAGCGTAGATGACTCGAGTTCTTCAAGGACTTTGACTTTGAGATAGTTTATACTCCTGGAAAGGGGAACATAGTAGATGATGCTCTCAGAAGGAGGACGGGAATTCAGCTACATGGGGAGGTGACAGAGTAGCTAGCCGCTTTGCAGATATCCTTCGTGGATAGAGATGGAGCATCCTTTCTTCGGGCACTCACAGTCACTCCTCCACTACTCCAGCGGGTCAGGGAGGCACAGCGTGGCGACACTGACTGTGAGACGCGGCATGCAAAAATATTCTCAGGACAGGAACCTGATTGATTCTCTGTAGGAGGAGGACATGTCATATTTTTCAGGGGACGTACCATGGTACAAGATGCTTTGCAGGTGCAGGTGATGAGAGAGTTTCACACTTCCCCTTTAGCGGTACATCTTGGAGTGGTGAAGATGTACCAAGATCTCAAACGACATGACTGGTGGCCAGGCATGAAGAATGTTGTGGCAGAGTTCGTCTCTCGATGCCTCACCTGCCAGCAGGTGAAGGCAGATCACCAGGTACCAGCAGGCTTGGTACAACCCTTGGATGTCCTGGAGTGGATGTGGGATAGGATATCTATGGATTTTGTGAATGAACTTCCACGTACATCCAGAGGTCACGACTCCATTTGGGTGATTATCGACCGACTCACCAAGTCGTCCCACTTCTTACCCATCAGAGAGCAGGGCTCAATATATATATTGGGACGTCTTTACGTTCATGAGATTGTACTGCTTCATTGTGTTCCATCATCTATCGTCTCCAATAGAGATGATCGCTTTACTTCTCGTCTTTAGAAGGGTTTGCAGGAGGAATTCTGGACACAACTATGTCTGAGCACCGCCTTTCACCCTCAGACAGATGGTCAGACGGAGAGGACCATTCAGACTCTCGAGGACATGCTCTGTGCATGTGTCCTCATCTTTGGTCACAGCTGGGAGGACCACCTACCATTTGTGGAGTTCGCGTACAACAACAGCTACCACTCGACCATCGGGATGGCACCATACGAGGCATTGTACGACCGACCTTGAAAATCACCCATGTGCTGGAAAGACCCTGGGGAGTCAGCACTTGTGGGACGGAAGATGGTCCAGGCCATGACGGAGAAGGTCCAGGTCATCTAGGAGCGGATGAGGACAACTCAGACCCGGAAGAAGTCTTATGCTGACAGGAGGTGAAGGCCACTGGAGTTCGAGGATGGAGACCACATCTTCTTGCGGGTCTCACCTCGACGGGGATTATAGAGATTTGGTCGAGGCAGCAAATTATCTTCGCGCTTCATCGGACCATTCCTGGTCCTCAGCATGGTAGGCGAGGAGGCTTACCACCGGGCTCTACCACCTCAGTTGTACCAGGTCCATGATGTCTTCCAGGTATCTCTGCTGAGGAGATATGTGCATGAACCGATGCATATCATCGACCATGGGGAGCTAGACCATGATGATGGGGCGACCATTGCGGAGGTCCCGGTGGAGATCAAGGATCTACAGGAGTGGGTCCTACATGGATGGTCGATATCTCTAGTGCACATCAAATGGCAACACGAAAACCTCCAGGAGATATCTTGGGAGCGGGAGGCTCAGATGAGTTCTTAGTACCCACATTTGTTCCCCTAGTTTATGATATATCTTTACTGGGAAATAAAGTCCTGAGGTGGGAGTAATGTAAAGACCCATAAAATTCAAGGAATTTTTTTTCTTAATTTTTATTGGAATTTTACAAGATCTCAGTTTCTGACGACACCTGATTCCGAGGCCCGGTGTGCCTGAAATCATTTTCCGGTGTTTAACTCGGGTATGTTTAGTAAACGAACAAGCGGGTTTTCTTAACTTTTAAACCGGTGATCGGAATCGAAATTCGAGGGCACCAATGGAACCGCAGCACCAGAATTTTTTTAGAAACTCCTTTTTCGGAGTTGCGTTTTCTAGGGTGTGGTAATTAAAATTTTTGGGTTAAGTAAAAGAATAAAAAAATGGTGCATCCAATTTTATTTTATTTAATTTAGTTTAACCTAAGCTAAGTGGTTGGAGTGGGACCCACTATATCCTACTCCACTAGGTAGGATATTCGTGGGTTGGAGCCCACACGAGCCCCACCGTTTCAACTTCCTCAAACCCCCTCCTTTAATTAGGTAACACACCCGCACCCCCCTTAAAATAAAAGTCAATTGTTGCACTTAACTGAATATTAAACCCCTCTTTAATTGGGCGGTTTAATCTTCCCAATTAATTCAATTAATTGAATGATTCAATTTTTAATTTCAAATAATTTGGTGTGAGTAATAAAATAAGGCAACACTTATTTTATTAGTTTTGTTTTGGTTGTGCGAGAGGATTTCGGAGAGGATTTGCTCTATGTTTTGAAGTTCTTCTTCCTTGACAAAGAACACGAAGAACACTGACCCTTCGATGAAGAACTCCATCACCGCAAAGGGGAGTTCATCGTACCGTCTTCCTTCCTCCTCGCAGCCAGTGAGAGATGCTATCCTCAGAGATCGAAGACGTGACATCGATGATCCTTCTTCCACGACACGTATGGAGTCTCCTTCCACGACGTCCCCTTCCACGACAAACTTCGCTCGATGACAACGCTTGAGGTAGGGGTGTGTTTCTATTTGAGCAATGCTGGTTCTTCATTCTTTTGTTTATCTTGAAACACTTGCTACCAAACTAACGTGGAAGGACTGGGCCAAACAAACATGGACCGATCCCTCCGCCATTTTTGTGAATGTTTGGTGGGATCTTCCTATTCTTCATGGGTGACAAACACCGGAACGTTGTGAGTTCGTTGTGCGACACAACAATCCCAATTAAAGACCCAACATCCCGACATCCTAGTGAAGGTGCAACGATGATAGCTGGTTATGGGTAAAAGTGGAATGGGAGGGACCGTCCCTTGATCGTTCTTCGAGTGGGTAAATCAAATCGTGATTTCGGAACCGATCGGAGGCCCGAAAACACCGGATACTATTACGGGACATCGGGGCGACATAGTTTCCAAAGTTTCGTGATGAACGGACCGTCAGAACAAATAATGGAAAACATGGGATATGCCCTGGCCGGAGGCGTTGGTTCTGGAAAAATCCAGAATACACGGCGTGTACCTCTGATGAACACGCCGTGTTGTGTGGGCGTACTGCGGCTTGAGTTTTGGGTTTAGACAAATAACACACGGCGTGTGAACCCGGCCAAACGGCATGTAATCTCTATGAATAATAGCAGAAGCAGCTTCGCGAGACATGGCGTGTATTTTTGGAAAATACACGGACACGGGAAGTAATACACGACCAAGAGGCACGTCATGTATTCTCTTCAAAAAAGGGCAGAAGCGGCTTCGTGGTACTTGACGTGTATTCCTAGGATACACGGACATGGAATGGAGTACACGGGCATGTACTCTACCACTCGAACAGACATGGCCATCATACACGAAGATGACCCCAGATGTTTGGACACGGCATGTAAACATACCACACGCCATGTACATACTTTTTACACGAAAATCCCATCGACATGGGCTATGGTACGCGGACAATTCTCGTGGATAAAAGACACGGTGTGTAACCATACCACACGCCGTGTACATTATTTTTTACACGACCAGCCCTGCGACACGGGACGAAAGACACGGGCAGTACCCGGTGTCTAATGACACGACGTGTAGCATATATCTACATGTCATGTACTTTTGGAAAATTGTTTGGTCGTCTTTTTCTCTATGACTTGGGCATGTTTTTCTTGGTTTTCCCCTAAGATGTTGGATGAAACGTTGGGTTACATCATCCTTGTTCCTCGTGACGGATGATGTATCCATCCCTTTGACTTGAGGAGAGGATCCTCTCGAAAGGACTTGCTGTATGCGAGAACCCTAAAGTTGGCTGCGACTGCGACGACGATGAAGACTATACAAAAATCCTCCGTGGATTCGACGGCGAAGACTACATAACTCAGTCATCTTGTGTGGATCAGTTCTACTGATCCTGTGTGGGTCAGATCCCATGTGGGTCAACGCTCAGCGGTCCTGTGTGGGCCAGCGCATAACAATCCTATGTGGGTCAGATCCTTTGTGGGTCATTGCGGGGGTTAGTACCTATCGATCATGTGTGGTTCCGATGACTTAGAAGAGTCAGTGGCTACATATGATCATCTCTATCATCTTATGAAGAAGTATTCATGTGTGAGCTGAGTCTTTAATTCCAATCATTATCTTCGATATGATTGACTTGATTTCCTATGTGGATTGTGTTGTGTTATCATGTGTGGACGTGATCGATCTTGGGCTCGGATGATGGAGCCAATCTGGAATTGATGACTTACGTAATTGTATGGCCATATACCTAAGTAGTGTTGAATGTTACTTCATGATTGTATCTTTACTTTGAGGATTTCCCTTTGTGGATTCTAGGAGACCTTCTGGGGTCTTGGGGTCCATACGGAGTAGCTTATACTCACCCCTGCATGGGATTTGCCAACACTACATTGTGTTGGATGCAGATGATGGACAATGCTGATCGTGGTATAGGCTAGTGGAGCAGTCCGTACCTGGAGGTGGACCACTGGGTGGGATGTACACGAAGCAGACAGCTGGACCCGAGGAGCTGAGGTGGCTATCTTTACCCACCCTTCAGGTGGGAGTACCAGTGGACTGCTCGACGTTGCTGCTTTACTTTCAGTTGCTATACGTTTTTTCCAGTTGTAGTTTACTTTCAGATTGGGTTTGTATTCTAGCCCATTTACTTTCTGCACTTACTTGTACTCAGTTTACATAGTGTTTACTTCTATTGTTTTACTATGTGGTGTTTGTTTACTTTTAAAGGAAATGACTTCCCTTTTTGTTGGGATATACGCCTTGGTGCTATTCGCCTACCCCTGGCCTATGGAAGGTGGGTTTGGGGTAGTCACGGTAAGGGCACCAAGGACGGGTCATAATAATTTATATCCTGTGATATTATGTTGTGAATTGAATGAGCATCTGCCTGTTGAAAATCTTGGTCGTTGGGGGACCATGCGTACGCAATTAAATGTTTCCCTCTCTGTATGTATTTTCTTATGGATGAAAATTTTATTGAATGTGGAAATTTGTTAATCAAATAAAGTTAGATAATTAAATACTCGAAACACTTGTGTGATCTCGGCGGTTCAACAAAACTGAATAATGAACATGTTGGTGTAGGGCTGGTTTTGTTATGGGATGTGTGAAGTGGTAATTTCTGGGTTTTTGTGTGATATGATGTTTGGCAGCGGGGCTACAATGATGGGTGGTGAATATTATTAATGTTGTTAGTAGTGGATTATATACGGGGGGAATGTAATAGAAATGTGGAATGTGGAAAATTTATTTATATGTGGAACTTGAGAATTAATGAATGGTGGGGTATTGTGATAGAAGTTAATTAAAGATGGACATGATAATCAAATTGTTAAGGATTTGGTATGTGATTGCTTGTGTTTTCCCTAACATTTCTTGTGGATTGCTTGGATATGTTTAATGAACACTCGATTTGGTTTGGTTGTTGATAGTTACCCAATAGTTAAAATAATTGACAACAAAACCTATTGAACATGAAAACAAAAATGGGGTTTTGGGATTTCTTGTTGTGTGCATACTCTCGAGGTAGCAATGATAAGGCATGTGCTCAGATCTTTTGTGTATAAGCCTTAGGATCGGCTGAGTGGTTGATATAATTATATTAATTTGTATCTTTCTATGTTTCTTTACGCACCCCACCCACATTGAGCACTACGTGCCGAACAACCGTGGGACGGTGGGTGTTATTCCCAAGATCCAAAGGACATTTTGGATGGCTGGTTACTGTTCTTCACTATGTTCCCTCTTCCAGGTTCTATAGCCCAAGAACATTCAGGCATGTTATGACAGATGTTTCCCAAGAATCTTCTTGATGAGATGTGATGTGGTTCCAAGGTGTTTTTGCGATGAGATGTGGTGATGGCCGAGGATTGTGTGCCGATGGGTTACTATGAGCTTCGTAATGCCAGGTTGCAGCACTAGCGCGAGCTTCATATGGCCAAGTTGCGGCACTAGCTCAGGAAGAGGGAGAAGTGTCAGAGCGTTAGGAGTGAGGGCTTGAGTAGTATCCAATGAGAAGGTGGTGTGGGGTAACCATACATTGATAATATTACTACTATACTCTATTTAATTGTGTTACTTGGTGAGTGTGACTGGCGAGGCTAGGTGGATAGATTCCTTGCTAGGTTTTGGTTCTTCATTTTTCTCACGGGGCATTAGGATGTATCCCTACTTGTGCAAGAGAGATTTAGGATTCCCTAATGAGTATACTTGTATGGTCACCCTACCTTTTCTATTAGGTTTTTAGGAGGACTACATGGGATGTGCATGACATACTAGTCAGGCAGGGGGGAGTTGTTGTTGTTTGCTATTTTTTTTCCTTTACTTTTTTGTATAGTACTTTGGAGCTTTTCTGTACCTGTACTTTTGATTCACTATTGTATAAAGCATGCATATGAGATTTTTTTGGGCTATTTCTATACATGTTTTTTTTCATCTTCTTGGTGTTTAACTCATCCTATTTCCCAATCATAAATTAATAAAAATGGTAATGCCTCTCATATATGTGAAAAACTCATACCCTTAGTGCTAGTCGCCACTTCAGGGCCTACTGGAGGTGGGACTCGGGGGGTCATTATCTCCCTTCAACCATTTCCCGCTCAGGAGGGGCATCTTTCGTGGGAGGGGGTCGTGACAGAATGGTATCAGATGCTGATGGTTGAGATATAGGATGGAGTCTGGAGTTAGGCATAGTGATGATTGCATGGGATGGTAGGGAAATTGTGTTGGTTGATCTTGGTGTGTGACATAGGTCAGGGAAGACCGACTAGGACACAGGATTTTAGGCCCCCCATGATCCGATGGAAGGACTCTGAGATTACCAAACGACCAGGTAAGACTACATTGAATGCAGGGTAGAGACCCTAGGAACGGTACATGCATCATCATGATTTTTGTTTTTACATGATTTGGGTGTTTTGGGAAAGAAATCAATATAAAATTATAAAATGAAACCTTGATTAAATTTCCATTCTACTTGGGCTTAGGTGTTCCTTGTTTACCACACAATTATGGCACCTGGACTTCATTCCTGGGTGACTCGGGTAGTCGAGGGCCAGTAGATTCAGACAATCGATCAGCTGAGTAATGACAGAGAGGAGGAAGACGACTTGTGGCAGTGCATGTTTCATTCTCTCCAGTGATTGAGCTTGAAGAAGTATTAAGGGAGCACTTCGGATACGGAATCAGAGAGTTGGTTGGAGGAACTCGAGATCACCTTTGGGATGATATGGGCTCCATCAGTGTACTGGGGTACTCAAGCAGTAAGCCATCTACGATGAGCGGCGCATCAGTGGGGGATGCTTTACCTTAGAGAGGGGAAGGAGACATAAGTTCTATGGGCCAACATCGAGAAGGAGTTCCACGAGGAATTTATTTCCTCAACAAGGAAGGCCAAAAAGAGGCAAGAGTTGTTGTATCTCTAACAAGGAAGCCTCTCAGAGCAGGAACTAGGGGTCACGTTCAAGGATCTCCTCCATTTTTCCCTAAATTTCTTTTTAGATGAGGATTCCTGAGCCAGACATTTAGAGGAGGCATTTCACCCCTCTATTCGGTGAGCGATGCCCCCTTTCACCTTACCAACGTATTTGGAAGTACAAAAGAAGGCAGAGATAATCGAGAGGTTTCACTCACAAGTACTTCCACTATGAGAGAGCAGTCACCCAAGTTCATCCAAGAAGGAGGTGGTCATCAGTAGATCCCCAGCAATAGGACCTTCTAAGTATCGACCCTCAGGGAGAAGACGTCAACAGGTCCCATACCAATATCACAAATTCCTCTCGTTTTCCATGGGCCAGATAACAAGGTGATTTTCATGTGGTGATCGTGGTAATCTTAGCATACATTTCCATTTCCATACTCGATACGGTGGGACTGACCAGGTTCAACCCCAGCCCCAGCAACAGTTCTCAGTCTGACCCTTCCAGCAGCAACAGGCTCCAGTCCCACTGAGGGGAGATAGAGCAGGTTGTGGCTAGCCACAAGGAGTTCCTAATGGATACAAACCAGGAAGTAGTTGAGGAGGCAGATTTCAACAGAGAGGAAGAGGAGATGGGTGCAGATAGTTATATGCAGAAGAGGTGGCATCACTAGAAGGACTAGTGATCAATAGAGATGTGTTTGGGTTTTCTTGAATGCTCTCATTTCTGTTATGTTTGGGAGCATTACACTCCATTTTTTGAACTATATTTTTCTCATTATTTAAGTCTGGACCTTGTTTTTGTGAGTTTTTAATGCTATGTTGTTTCCCTCTTTTCATTAAATGTACATGAAGAGCCTCGTCATGTGGGGAACGGTAGAAATAATCTCTAATCGAGATGCATTAATGTGGATGCGAATAAACCCATGAAGGCGAGTCGGTACTGTCTAAAGAATATAATATCTCAACATGGGAGAAATAATTCCCCATGCCATGTGTTCGGGCGATGTGTTTTTCGTTTATATGGTGTTGGGGGCAGTGTAAGTTTGAAAATTCCTAATATATGGAAGTGGGAAGACCAAATTCTTAATCGGGACACATTAATGTGGATTCGATTAAACCCATGCAGGCGAGTCAGTGCCGCCTAAATCAGATAATATCATGACATAGGAGAAGTAATTCTTAACTCACATGATTAGGGTTGTTGGTTGGTTTCCTGTTATGACGAGAGCCCTGAGTGGTATCTTGCGGGGTGGTTGTTCGTACCTCATATTCATTGACTTGGGTTTTACTTCTCATGTACGAGAATGTTTTGAGAGGTATCTGATGTAATGGACCAGACCTCTCTGGTCTATTCCTTTGTTAAAGTCAGATGTGGTCAACACGGTGCATGTAATAACGATAATTATTAATTATAACAATGAAGAAGTGTTATTACAATTAATGGGGTTTCGTTATTATTATTATTATGTAAAATCATAATAATAATGGTGGTGTAAAAATAATTAAGGTTTATTAAATTGAATGGTTTAAATTCATAAAAGTGGTTTCAATTTAATCATTGTGAAATAAAAGAAATATAATTAAATAATTAAAATGACAGATGTTACGCGACATCGACATGGCATGGTCGGATTCAGATTTCCAATGTGGTGGTTTAACGTGGTCAATGTGACGAGCATAAAAATTATTGTTATTAAAAACAATAACGTCGTTGAGTTAATAAAATAAGTTTATTAAATGTTATTGTTATTGAAAATCTATAAATAACAATGATGGCGTTAAAATATGGGTGAGAGGATAATGAAATTAAATGTACTAAAAAAGGGGGTTGAATATGTAACTTATATTATTTTTATTGTCATTTAATTCAATTAAATGAAATGGTTTTGAGACATATGGAATGGTTGTGCAACGGTTCTCCCTAAATTGAAATATGAAATTAATAATATTACTAGTAGAATAATATGATATTACAATTAAATTAATAATGTATTAAATACAAGGGAATTAATATTATTTCGATTATGCTTGATTCGCACAAAGAATACTTTCTTTGTATATACTATATAACTTATATAATATTTATAAAATATAACTTATAAACAATCAATGGATGGGAATGGAAGGGGAGTTTCGCCCCTTCATACGAGTGAGGGGTGAATATATTGAACATGAGGTGTTCCATTATTATTATTATTATAATATATGTAATATATCTATTATATTAATGATGCATGTGCATGTAAATGATGTATGGGAGAATGAGGAGCAAGAGGCGCCTTGAAGAGGGTGAGGCTCTGTACATGGATCTCCCCATGTATAACATAATAAATAATCATATGGATTAAATGAGATAATAAATGAATATATATAAATAGAAAAAAATAATGGAAGGGGGGTGATGTTCGTGTGTAAAGGAGGTGTAAGGGGTTCCTTTTTTCACCTTAAATGAATAATATTCATATTATAATAATATTATTATCATAATAAAATGAAAATAATGGTGATTAATCGGTGGTGGTGAGATTTGGGCATGAAAGAAAAATAGGGAGATAATTTTGAGCGTATAAGCATCAAGAAAAACAAATAAATAATAATAATATAAAATGTTATTGTTATTTTGGGTAATCTAATCTTAATTAGACCGTAACATCTTCATATGTTATCGGAATGATGAACCGTCAATGGTAGTGTAATCCTGAAATTAAGATGGTCATTTTAAGACCAATGATGAATACATTTTCATGGCTCATACCTCGGGTCAACGAAACACCAAATATTAATAGAATTATCAGTATTATTAAAAGGCGTGGAAACCGCGTGACGTGTCATGTGTTGACCAGTCAAAAAGCGTAACGGGTGTAAGGTCACACCGTGTATTTATTAATAAAAGTTGAATACCGTTTTACCTTTTCGTTTCCTATATAAGAAGGGTCGCAGATTATTTCCAGACCAATCGTTTCTTCGTCGCACGACTACGCTCTTGGACGATCGAAAAGTCTTCCTCCTCTAACTTCTTCATCCAGACTCCGATCGTCGATCCATCAGGGATTGCGGGATCATGTCTGTGAGGAGAACACCGTACACCCTGTTCTGTTCCCTCTTCTTTGACTTTCCCTCCATAGTTTCCAAATGAGGAGACTGCTGATAATTGATGAGAACGGCATTCTTTGATGAACGACTCTAAAAAGGTATGTTAAACCTCTGTTCTTGTATTCTCTTTCTGATCATACATCTCCCATTTAATTTCTATGCTACGACATGTGATCTCCATGTTGAGGGAGTTTCTTGTTTTTTTGATTCGGTGGTGTCGTGACGTCCTTGGTGGGTGCAGTCGTTCTGGCAGAATCCTTGTGATTGTGGTGGTCGTCTTCGTAGAAGGACGTCAGAACCTATTGAGGTAGGGATCTTACCTCCATCTCTGTAAATTGTGTATCATGTGGGGTGGGTGTCCTCTTGTTTACATGAAACACATTTGAACTAGTTTAATAAAGATAATATATGTATTATTAAATAGGGATAGGAAGTTTGTGAATGCAGTTACATTATTTATATCTGGTGATATTATGCTGTGAATTGAATGAGATTCTACCTACTGAAAATCATGGTAATTGGGGGCCTTTGCTTACGCAATTAAATTTTTCCCTCTCATTCTGAATTTTCTAATGAATGAAAATATTATTGAATGTGGATAGTGGTTAATCACGTAATGTTGGTTGATTAAATACATAGAACACTTGTGTGATCACCCCGATTCAACAAAGAGGAATATTGAACATGTTGATGTTGGTTAGGTTTTTTAATAAGACATGTGAAGTGGTAATTTCTGGGTTGTTGTGTGATATGATGTTTGGAAGTGGGGCTGAAATGATGGGTGGTGAATATTATTAAAGTGGTTTGTAGTGGATTTTGTACGGGGGAAAATTAATGGAAATGTGGAATGTGGAAAATGAATTTATATGTGGAACTTGGGAATAAATGAACGGTGGGATATTTTGATGGAAATGAATTAAATATGGATATGATAATCAAATTGTTAAGGAGTTGGTATGAGATTTCTTGTGTTTTCCCTAACTTTTGTTATGGTTGGTAGGGATATGTTTTATGAACACTAAATTTGGTTTGGTTGTTGAGAGTTACCCAATAGTTAAAAGAATTGACAGTTAAAGCTGTTGAACATGAAACCATAAATTGTGTTTTGGGATTGCTTGTTGTGTGCATACTCTCGAGGTAGCAGTGCTAGGTCTTGTGCTCAGATATTTTGTGTATAATCCTTAGGATGGGGCTGAGTGGTTGATATAATTCTATAAATCTGTATCTTTATTTGTTTCATTACGCACCCCACCCACAATGAGCACTACGTGTCGAACACCCGTGGGATGGGGGATGTTATACCCAACATCCAAAGGACATTGTGGATGGATGGTTACTAATCTTCCCTATGCTCCCTCTTCTAGGTTCTATAGGCAAAGATCCTTCAGGAAGGTTACAACAGATGTTTCCCAATAATATTTGGGATGAGATTTCCCAGGTGTTTTTTGGGATGAGATTTGGTGATGGACGAGGATTGTGTGACAGAGGGTTACTATGAGCTTCGTATGACCAGGTTGTGGCACTAGCTCGAGCATCATATTTCCAAGTTGTGACACTAAGCTCAGGAAGAGGGGGAAGAATTAGAGTGTTAGGTGTAAGGGCTTGAGCAATATCCAGTGGGAAGGTGGTGCGGGGTACCCATACATTGATAATATTACTACTATACTCTATTGACTTGTGTTACTTGGTGAGTGTGACTTGTGAGGCTGGGTGGATAGATTCCTTTCTAGGTTTTGGTTCTTCTGTTTTCTCATGTGTCATTAGGATGTCTCCCTACATGTGCATGAGATCTTTAGGTTTCCCTATGGAGTATACTTGTATGCTCACCCTATGTTTGGTTTCAGGTTTTCAGGAGGACTACAGGGACTGTGCGGGACCTTACTAGTCAGGCAGGGGGGAGTTTTTTCTATTTTATGTTTTTGTTTTCCTTTACTTTTTGGTACAGTACTTTGGAGCTTTTCTGTAATTGAACTTTTGTTTCACTATTGTATAAAGCATTCATATGGGATTGGTTTTGGTCTATTTCTATACTTTTTCCTTTTCTTATTCTTGGTGTTTTACACATCCTATTTCCCAATCATAAATTAATAAAAAGGATAATACCTCTCATATATGTGAAAAACTCATACCCTTGGTGCTAGTCACCACTCTGTGGCCTACTGAAGGCGGGACTCGGGGGTCATTATCTCCCATCCACCATTGCCTGCTCAGGAGGGCCATCATTGGTTGGAGGTGGTCGTGACAGAATGGAATCATATTCTGATGGTTGAGAGATAAGATGGAGTCTAGAGTTAGGCACAATGAAGATTTCATGTGGTGGTAGGGAAATAGTTTTGGTTGATCTTTGTGTGTGACATAGGCCTGGGAAGACCGGCTAGGACACTGGATTTTAGGGCCCCCTGTGATCTGATGCAAGGACTCTGAGCTTACCGATCGACCAAGTATGACTACTTTGATTTTAGGGTAGAGACCCTAGGAAAGGTACATGCATCGTCATGATTTTTGTTTTTACTTGATTTGGGTGTTTTGGGAAATAAATCGAAATAAAATGATAAAATTTCCATGATACACGGGCTTACACATTCCTTGTTTACCATACACTTATGACACATGGACATCATTCCTGGGTGACTCGGGCAGTCGAGGCCTAGAAAATTAGGATTTTCGATTAGATGAGGATTGACCGAGAGGAGGAAGACGACTTGTGGCAGCGCACATTTCGGGATTTCCAGTGACAGAGATTGAATAAGTATGAAGGTAGCACTTCAGATACGGAATCAGAGAGTTGGTTGGTGGAACTCAAGATCACCTTTGGGATGATCATCCTCCATCAGAGTATTGGGTTCCTCTAGCTGTAAGCCAGTTGCGAGGAGCGGCGTGTCAGTGGTGGATGGTTTACCTTGGAGAGGGGATGGAGATAGATGTTCTATTAGCCAACTTTGAGAAGGAGTTCCACGAGGAATTTCTTACCTCGACGAGGAAGGTCGAGAAGAGGTAGGAGTTGTTGTCTCCCCAACAAAGAAGCATGTCAGTGCGGGAACTAGGGTTCATGTTCAAGGATCTCCTCTGTTTTTCCCTGAATTTTTTGCTGGATGAGGATTCCCGAGCTAGATATTTAGAGGAGGCACTTAACCCATCTATTCGGTGCGCGGTAACCCCTTTAACCTTACCAACGTACCTGGAAGTACAGAAGAAGGGGGATATAATCGACAATATTCACTCACAAGTAGGTCCAATGGGAGATAGGAGTCACCCATGTTCTTCCAAGAAGTAGGCGGTCATCAGTAGATCCCCAGCAACAGGACCATCCATGTTTCGACCCTCAGGGAGAATACTTCAGTAGGTCCCATACCAATCTCATACTTTCTACCAGTTTTTCATGGTCTAGGGACCAAGGTGATTTGCATGTAGGGATCGTGGGCATCATAGCCGAAATTTCCCTTTCCATACTCGTTACGGTGCGACTGACAAGGTTCAGGCCCATCCCCAGCAGCAGTTCTCAGTCCGACCCTTCCAGCAGCAATAGGCTCCAGTCCCTCTGAGGGGAGATGGAGCCGGTGGTGGCCAGCCACAAGGAGTTCCTTAAGGATACCAATCAAGATGTGGTTGAGGAGGCGGATGTCAATAGAGAGGCAGAGGTACTGGGCGCAGATAGTTTCATGCAGTAGAGGCGGAATCTCTAGAAGGACCAAGGATCTATAGAGATGTGTTTGGGATTTCTTGAATGCTCTCATTTATGTTTTGTTTGGGACCATTACTCTCCATTGTAGGAACTCTATTTTGCTCATTTTTTTATTCTGGACCTTGTTTTTGAGTGTTTTTAATGCTATGTTGTTTCCCTATTTTCATTAAATGTACGTGAAGAGCTCTATCATGTGGGGAGGGGAAGACCTAATCACTAATCGAGACGCGTTAATGTGGATGTGATTAAACCCATGTAGATGAGTCAGTGCTGCCTAAAGCGGATAATATCTCGACATGGGAGAATGAATTCCCCAAGACATGTGTTCGGGTGATGTGTTTTAAATTTATACGGTGTTGGGGGCATTGCAAGTTTGAAAAAACCTAATATATGGAAGTGGGAAGACCTAATTCTTAATCGGGATGCATTAATGTGGATGCGATTAAACCTATGCAGGCGAGTCATTACCGCCTAAAGTGGATAATATCTTGACATAGGAGAAGAAATTCCTAAATCATATATTTAGGCTCGTTGGTTGGTTTCTTGTTATGATGAGAGCCCTGAGAGGTATCTTGCGGGGTGGTTGATCGTACATCTTCTTCTTTGACTTGGTTTTTAGTTCTTGTGGTTGAGAATGTTTTGAATGGTATCTGATGTAATGGCCCAGACCTCTCCGGTCTATTCCTTTGTAAAAGCTGGATGTGGTCAACACAGCGCATGTAATAATGATAATTATTAATGATAACAAAGAAGAAGTGTTATTAAAATGAAATGTCTTTTCGTTATTATTATTTTGTAACATAATAATAATAATGGTGGCGTAAAAATATGTAAGGATTATTAAATTGATTGGTTTATATTTATAAAAGTTGTTTCAATTTAATAAGTGTGAATTAAAAGAAGTAGAAATAAATAATTAAATTTACGGATGTTATGAGACATTGACATGGCATGGTCAGATTCAAATATCCAATGGGGTTGTTTAACATGGTCAATGTGACGGGCATAAATATTATTGTTATTAAAAACAATAAGGTTTGAGAGTTAATAAAATAGGTTTATGAAATGTTATTGTTATTGAAAAGAAATAACGAACAATGATGGCATAAAACTATGTGCTAGAGGTTAATGAAATTAAATGTATTAATAAAAGCTGGTTGAATATGTAAGTTATATTAATTTTATTGTAATTTAATTCAATTAAATGATACGGTTTTGAGTCACATGGAATGGTTGTGTATAGGTTCTCCCTAAATAGAAATATTCAATTAATAATATTACTAGTATAATAATATGATTATAAAATTAAATTAATAATGGATAAAAGAAAAGGGAATTAATATTATTTCTATTATGAATGATTTACACGAAGAATACTTGCTTTGTATATACTATATAACTTAAATAATATTTATATAATATAATATTAAATCAATCAATGGATGTGAATGTAAGGGGAGGTACAACCCATTATATGCGTGAAGGGTGAATATATGGAACATGAGGTGTTCCATAATAATGATAATAATAATATATGTAATATATTTATTATATTAATGATGCATGTGCTTGTAAATGATGTATGGGAGAATGAGGAGCATGAGGCACCTTGAAGTGGGTGAGGATCTTTACATGGATCTCCCCATGTATAATATAATAATTAATCATATGGATTAAATGAGATAATAAATGAAAATATTTAAATGGAAAAAAATAAAGGAAGGGGGGTGATGTTCGTGTGTAAAGGAAGCGTAAGGGTTCCTTTTTTCACCTTAAATGAAAAATATTCATGTAATAATAATATTATTATCATAATAAAATGAAAATAAGGGTGATTAATCGGTGGTGGTGAGATTTGGGCATGATATCAAAAGAGGGATACAATTTTGAGCATATAAGCTTCAAGAAAAACAAATAAATAATAATAATATAAAATGTTATTATTATTTTGGGTAATTTAATCTTAATTCGACCGTAAATTCTTCATATGGTGTCGGAATGACGAAATGTCAACGGTAGTCTAATCCTGAAATTAAGATGGTCATTTTAAGACCAATGATGAATACATTTTCATGACTCATGCCTCGGGTCAATGAAACACCAAATATTAACAGAATTATCAATATTATTAAAACGTGTGGAAACCACATGATGTGTTATGTGTTGACCAGTCAAAAAGCGTAATGGGTGTATGGTCACACCGTGTATTCATTAATACACGTCGAATATCATTTTACCTTTTCGTTGCCTATGTAATAAGGGTTGTGGATTATTTTCAGACAGATCACTTCTTCTTCGCACGACGATGCTCTTGGACGATCGACCAGTCTTCCTCCTCTAACTTCTTCATCCGGACTCCGATCGTCAATCCGTCAGGGACTGTGGGATCCTGTCAGTGAGGAGAACACCATAAAACCTATTCAGTTACCCCTTCTATGACTTCCCCTACATAGTTTCCAAATGAGGAGACTGCTGATAATTGATGAGAACGACAATCATTGACGAATGAATCTAAAAATCTATGTTAAACCTATGTTCTTGTATTCTCTTTCTAATCCTACATATCCGATTTTCTTTCGATGCTAAAACATGTGATATCCATATAGAGGGAGTTTCTTGTTTTGTTGATTCAGTGGTGCCACGAGGTCCTTGGTGGGTGCATTCATTCTGGGATAATCCTTGTGATCGTTGTGGTCGTGTTCGTTGAAGGACATCAGAAACGTTTGTGGTAGGGATCTTACCTTCGTCTCTCTAAATTGTGTATCATGCGTGGTGGGTGTCCTCTTGTTTACATGAAACACATTTGAACCGGTTTAATAAAGATAATAAATGGCTTATTAAACAGGTATATGAAGTTTGTGAATGCAGTTACATTATTTATATCTGGTGATATTATGTTGTGAATTGAATGAGATTACACCTACTGAAAATCATGGCCATTGGGGGCCTTTAATTATGCAATTAAATGTTTCCCTCTCCTTCGGAATTTTCTTATAAATGAAAATTTTATTGAATGTGGATAGTGGTTAATCACTTAATGTTGGATGATTAAATACTCGAAACCCTTGTGTGATCACCCCGGTTCAACAAAGCGGAATATTGAACATGTTGGTGTTGGCTTGGTTCTGTTATGGGATATGTGAAGTGGTAATTTCTGGGTTATTGTGTGATATGATGTTTGGAAGAGGGGATGCAATGATGGGTGGGGAATATTATCAAAGTGGTTAGTATTGGATTATATACGGTCGAAAAGTAATTGAAACGTGGAATGTGGAAAATGAATTTATATGTGGAACATGGAATAAATTAATGGTGGGGTATTGTAATGGAAATGAATTAAAGATGGATATGATAATAAAATTGTTAAGGAGTTGGTATGTGATTTCTTGTGTTTTCCCTAACTTTTTTTGTGGTTTGTAGTGATATGTTTTATGAACACTCGATTTGGTTTGGTTGTTGATACTTACCCAATAGTTAAAATAATTGACAACTAAAGCTGTTGAACATGAATACATAAATGGGGTTTTTGGATTTCTTGTTGTGTGTATACTATCGAGGTAGCAGTGCTAAGGCATGTGATCAGATATTTTGTGTAGAAGCCTTAGGATGGACTGAGTGGTTGATATAATTATATAAATCTTTATCTTTATATGTTTCTTTACACACCCCACCCGCGTTGAGCACTATGTGTCGTATAGCCGTGAGACGAGGGCTGTCATTCCCAACATCTAAAGGACAATGTGGATGGATGGTTACTATTCTTCCATATGCTCCCTCTTCCAGGTTCTATAGCCCAAGATCCTTTGGGCATGTTACGACAGATGTTCCCCAAGAATCTTCAGGATGAGATGTGATGTGGTTCCCAGGTGTTTTTGGGATGAGATGTGGCGATGGCCGAGGATTGTGTGTCGGCGGGTTACTATGAGCTCTGTATGGCCATGTTGCAGCACTAGCTCGAGCTTCGTATGGCCAAGTTGCGGCACTAGCTCAGGAAGAGGGGGAAGCATCAGAGCATTAGGCGTGAGGGCTTGAGCAGTATCCAGTGGGAAGGTGGTGCGGGGTACCCATAATTTGATAATATTACTACTATAATCTATTGACTTGTATTACTTGGTGATTGTGACTGGTGAGGTTGGGTGGATAGATTCCTTGATAGGATTTCGTTCTTCTATTTTCTCACGGGGCATTAGGATGTCTCCCTACTTGTTCACGAGAGCTTTAGGTTTACCTACTGAGTATACTTGTATGCTCACCCTATGTTTTCATTCATGTTTTCAAGAGGACTACATGGACTATGCGGGACCATATTGTTAGGAAGGGGGAGTTTTTACTGTTTTTTGTTGTTGTTTTCCTTTACTTTTTGGTACATTACTTTGTAGATTTTCTGTACTTGTAATTCTGATTCACTATTGTTTAAAGCAGGCATATGGGATTGGTTTTGGGCTATTTCTATACTTGTTTTTTTCCTCTTCTTTGTGTCTGGCTCATCCTATTTTACGATCATGAATTAATTAAAAGGGTAATGCCTCCCATATATGTGAAAAACTCACACCCTTGGTGCTAGTCGCCACTCCGGGGCCTACTGGAGGCGGGACTCAGGGGTCATTATCTCCCTTCCACCATTGCCAGCTCACAAGGGGCATCTTTGGTGGGAGGGGGTCATGAAAAAATGGTATCAGAGGCTGATGGTTGAGAGATAGGATGGATTATGGAGTTAGGAATAGTGAAGATTATGTGGGATGGTAGGGAAATAGTGTTTGTTGATTGTGGTGCATGACATAGGCTAGGGAAGACTGGATAGGACACAGGAATTTAGCCCCCCCCCCCCACCCCGTGATCTGATGCAAGGACTCTGAGCTTACCGAACGACCATGTAAGACTACATTGATTACTGGGTAGAGACCCTAGGAATGGTACACGCATCATCATGATTTGTGTTTTTACTTGATTTGGGTGTTTTGGGAATGAAATCTAAATAAAATGATAAAATGAAACCTTGAGAAAATTTCCTTGCGACATGAGCTTAGGCGTTCCTTATTTACCGTACAGTAATGGCACCTGGACTTCATTCCCGGGTGACTCGCGCAGTCGAGGCCCTGTAGATTCAGACTGTCGATCAACTATAGATTGACTGAGAGGAGGAATATGACATGTGGGAGCGCACGTTTCATGATTTCCAGCTATAGAGCTTGAATAAGTTTGAAGGTAGCACTTCGGATACAGAATCAGGGAGTTGGTTGGAGGAAATCGAGATCACCTTCGGGCTGATCAAGGCTCCATCATAGTACTGGGTTCCTCTAGCAGTAAGCCAGCTATGAGGAGCGGTGCGTCAGGGGGTGGATGATTTACCTTGGGAAGGAGAATGAGACAGAAGTTCTATGGGCCACCTTCTAGAAGGAGTTCTGCGAGGAATTTCATTCCTCGATGAGGAAGGCCGAGAAGTGGCAGGAGTTGTTGTCACTCCATCAAGTAAGCATGTTAGTGTGGTAACTAGGGGTCATGTTCAAGGATCTCCTCTATTTTTCCCTGAATGTCTTTCCGTATCAGGATTCCCGAACCAGACATCTAGAGGAGGCACTTCACCCCTCTATTCGGTGTGTGGTGACCCCTTTGACCATACCAACATACAAGTATGTATAGAAGAAGTCAGAGATACTCGAGAAAATGCACTTGAATGTAGGTCCACTGTGAAAGAGGAGTCACCCTAGTTCGTCCAAGAAGGAGGCGGTCATCAGTAGATTCCAAGAAACTGGACCTTCCAAGTTTTGACCATCAGTGAGCAGACTTTAGTAGGTCCTATACCAATCTCACAATATCCTCTCACTTTCCATGGTCCAGGGACCAAGGTGCTTTGCATGTGGGGATTCTGGGAATCTTAGAAGACATTTCCCTTTCCATTCACGGTACGGTGGGACTGATCGGGTTCAGCCCCAGCCCCAGCTGTAGTTCTCAGCCCGAACCTTCCAGCTGCAACAGGCTCTAGTCCCTCTGAGGGGAGATGGAGCCGGTGGTGGCCAGGCACAAAGGGTTCCCCAAGGATCCCAACCGTAACATGGTTGAGGAGGCGGATATCAACAGATTGGAAGAGGTGATGGGTGCAGATAGATGCATGCAGCAGAGGAAGCATCTCTAGATGGACCAGGGATCAATAGAGACATGTTTGGTTTTTCTTGAATTCTCTCATTTATGTTTTTTTGGGAGAATTACACTCCATTGTTGGAACTCTATTTTGATCATTCTTTGGGTCTGGATCTTGTTTTTGGTAGTTTTTAATTCTATGTTGTTTCCTTCTTTTCATTAAATGTATGTGAAGATCCCTATCATGTGGGGAGTGGAAGACCTAATCCCTAATCGAGACACATTAATGTGAATGCGATTAAACCCGTGCAGGCGAGTCAATGCCGCCTAAAGAGGATAATATCCTGACATTAGAGAAATAATTCCCCAATACATTTTTTCAGGAGACGTTTTTTTGCTTATACGGTGTTGTTGGAAGTGTAAGTTCAAAAAATCATAACATATTGAAGTGGGAAGACCTAATTCTTAATCGGGACGCATTAATGTGGATGTGATTAAACCCGTTCATGCGAGTCAGTGCCTCCTAAAGCGGATAATATCTTGACATAAGAGAATAAATTCCTAACTCATATGATTAGGGTTTTTGGTCGGTTTCCTGTTAGGATGAGCGCCCTGAGTGGTATCTTGCGGGTGGTTGTTCGTACATCTTCTTCTTTGACTAGGTTTTTAATTATCGTGGATGATAATGTTTTGAGAGGTATCTGATGTAATGGCCCAGAAATCTCCAGTCCATTCCTTTGTAAAAGTCGGATGTGGTCAACATGATGTGTGTAATAATGATAATTATTAATGATAACAATGAATAAGTGTTATTAAAATTAATGGTGTTTTCGTTATTATTATTATTATGTAAAATAATAATAATAATGGTAGTGTAATAATATGTAAGGCTGATTAAATTAAATGGATTAAATTTATAAAATTGGTTTCAATTTAATTAGTGTGAAATAGAAGAAATATAATTAAATAATTAAATTGACATATGTTACGTGACATTGACGTGGCAAGGTCGGATTCAGATATCCAATGGGGTGGTTTAACGTGGTCAATGTAACGAGCATAAATATTATTATTATTAAAAAAAATAACGTTTGTGAGTTAATAAAATAATTTGATGAAATGTAATTATTATTGAAAAGGAATAAATAATAAAGATGGCGTAAAACTATCTGTGAGAGGTTAACGAAATTAAATGTATTAAAAAAAGTGGTTGAATATTTAAGTAATATTAATTTTATTGTCATTTAATTCAATTAAATGAAATGGTTTTGAGTAACATGGAATGGTTGTACATTGGTTCTCCCTAAATTGGAATATGAAATTATTAATATTACTAGTATAGTAATATGATAACACAATTAAATTAATAATGGATAAAAGACAAGGGAATTAAAATTATTTCTATTATGCTTGAGTCGCACGAAGAATACTTGCTTTGTATATACTATATAACTTATATAAAATTTATATAATACAATAATAAAACAATCAATGGATGGGAATGGAAGGGGAGGTGCACCACTTTATACACGTGAGGGGTGAATATATATAACATGAGGTGTTCCATTTTTATTATAATAATAATATACGTAATATAATTATTATATTAATGATGCATGTGCAAGTAAATTATGTGTGGGAGAATGAAGAGCATGAGGCGCCTTAAAGAGGGCGAGTTGTTGTGCATGGATCTCCCCATGTATAATATAATAATAAATCACATGGATTAAATGATATAATAAATGAAAATAAATAAATGGAAAAAAATAATGGAAGGGGGCGTGAGGTTCGTGTGTAAAGGAGGCGTCAGGGGTTCCTTTTTTCCCCTTAAATGAATTATATTCATATAAAAATAATAATATTATCATAATAAAATGAAAATAAGGATGATTAATGGGTGGTGGTGAGATTTGGGTGTGAAATCAAAATAGGGTGACAATTTTGAGCATATAAGCTTCAAGGAAAACAAATAAATAATAATAATATAAAATGTTGTTATTATTTTGGGTTATATAATTTTAATTCGACCGTAACTTCTTCATATTGTGTCAGAATGAAGAACCGTTAGCGGCAGTGTAATCCAGAAATTAAGACGGTCATTTTATGACCAATTATGAATACATTTTCATTACTCATGCCTCATGTCAATGAAAAACTGAATATTAATAGAATTATCATAATTATTAAAACGCGTGGAAAACGCGTGACGTGTCGTGTGTCGACCAATCATAATACGTAATGGGTGTACGGTCACATTTTGAATTCATTAATACATGCTGCATACCATTTTACATTTTCTTTTCCTATATAAGAAAGGGTCACAGATTATTTCCAAACTGATCACTTCTTCCTCATACGACGACACTCTTCGACGATCGAGAAGTCTTCCTCTCTAACTTCTTCATTCGGACTCTGATCGTCGATCCATCAGTGACTGTGGGATCATGTCAGTGAGGAGAACACCATACACCATGTTATGTTCCCACTTCTTCGACTTCCCCACTGCAATTCCCAACCTAGGAGACTGGTGATAATTTATGGGAATGACGGTCTTTGATGAACGACTCTAAAAAGGTATGTTAAACCTCTGTTCTTGTATTCTCTTTCCGATCCTACTTCTCCTGTTTTCTTTCCATGATATGGCATTTGATCTCCGTGTTGAGGGAGTTTCTTGTGTTGTTGGTTCGATGGTTCAGCGGCGTCCTTGGTGGGCGCAGTCGTTCTGTGAGAATCCATATGGTCATGGTAGTCATGGTCGTAGAAGGAAATCAGAACCTGTTGAGGTAGGGATCTTACCTTCGTCTCTATAAATTTTGTATCATGCGGTGTGGGTGTCCTCTTGTTTACATGAAACACATTTGAACCTACTTAATAAAGATAATAACTGGCTTATAAAACCAGGATGGGAAGTTTGTGAATGCAGTTACATTATTTATATCATGCGATATTATGTTTTGAATTGAATGAGCTTCTGCCTAATTAAAATCATGGTCATTGGGGGCCATTGCTTTTGCAATTAAATGTTTCCCTCTCTTTCTAGATTTTATTATGGATGCAAATTTTATTGAATGTGGCAATTTGTTAATCACGTAATGTTGGCTGATTAAATACTCGGAACCCTTGTGTGATCACCCCGGTTCAACCAAATAGAATAATGAACATGTTAGTGTTGGGTTGTTTTTGTTATGGGATGTGTGAAGTGGTAATTTCTGGGTTGTTGTGTGATATGATGTTTGGAAGTGGGTCTGCAATGATGGGTTGTGAATATTATTAAAGTGGTTAGTAGTGGATTATATACGGGGGAAAAGTAATAGAAATGTTGAATGTGGAAAATGAATTTATATGTGGACCATGAGAATAAATTAATGGTGGGGTATTGTGATGGAAATGAAATAAAGAAGGATATGATAATCAAATTTTTAAGGAGTTGGTATGTTATTTCTTGTGTTTTCCATAACTTTATTTATGGTTGGATGGGATATGTTTTATGAACAATCGATTTGGATTGGTTTTTGATAGTTACCCAATAGTTAAAAGAATTGACAACTAAATCTGTGAACGTGAAAACATAAATGGGGTTTTGGGATTGATTGTTATGTGCATACTCTCGAGGTAGTAGTGCTAACACATGTGCTCATATCTTTTGTGTAGAAGCCTTAGGATGGGCTGAGTGGTTGATATAAATATATAAATCTTTATCTTTCTATGTTTCTTTACACACCCTACCCGCGTTGAGCACTACGTGCGGAACTCCCCTGGGACGGGGGCTGTTATTTCCAACATCCAAAGGACATTGTGGATGGATGGTTACTATTATTTCCTATGCTCCCTCTTCGAGGTTCTATATCCCAAGATCTTTTGGGCAGGTTACAACAGATGTTTCCCATGAATCTTCGGGATGAGATGTGATGTGGTTCCCAGGTGTTTTTGGGATGAGTTGTGGTGATGGTCGTGGATTGTGTGCCAATGGGTTATTATGAGCTTCGTATGTCCAGGTTGTGGTACTAGCATGAGCTTTGTATGGCCATGTTGTGGAACTAGCTTTGGAATATGGGGAATCATCAGAGTGTTAGACATGAGGTATTGAGCAGTATCTAGTGGGAAGGTGGTGCGGGGTACCCATACTTTGATAATATTACTACTATACTCTATTGACTTTTGCTACTTTGTGAGTGTGACTCGTGAGGCTGGGTGGATATATTCCTTTCTAGGATTCAGTTCTTCTGTTTTCTCATGGGGCATTAGGATGTCTCCCTACTTGTGCATGAGAGCTTTAGGTTTCTCTATGGAGTATACTTGTATGCTCACCCTATGTTTGCTTTCAGGTTTCCAGAAGGACTACAGGGACCGTGCAGGACCATACTAGTCAGGAAGGGGGGAGTTGATGTTGTTTGTTGTTTTTGTTTTCCTTTACTTTTTGGTACATTACTTTGGATATTTTCTGTACTTGTACTTTTGATTCACTATTTAATAAAGCATGCATATGGGATTGGTTTTGGGATATTTTTATACTTGTTCTTTTTGTTCTTCTTGGAGTTTGACTCATCCTATTTCCCGATCATAAATTAATAAAAACGGTATTGCATCACATATATGTGAAAAACTCATACCCTTAGTGCTAGTCGCCACTCCGGGGCCTACTGGAGGCGGGACTCGGGGGTCATTATCTCCCTTCAACCATTTCCAGCTCAGGAGGGGCATCTTTGGTGGGAGGGGGTCATGACAATGACAACATTAATAAACTGACAAGGAATAATTAAATGGGGGAATAATTAATGGGTAGGAAGTCCATGGGTTAATTCCTTAATAATGAGTAAGTTCAAGGGGTTTCTCCCATTATGTGAGTTCGGGCATTCCCTGCCATTAAAATTAAATTGGGGGAGGTTTTAGGCTTATGTGGTCCCCACCACAGAGCTGTCAATTTGGAGGATAAACTCTTATTGTACCCGCCTCCATAAATCATTTAAGGATTCAAAAATAAAAATATAATGATAAATAACTTTATTTTTATTTTCCCAAGAAGAAGTGAACAACTATCTTTCACCCTCGACATACTACGGTTGAGGAAAAGGTCTCCTTTAGTGAATGTCGGCTTTGTGAGTTCAACAGTGCTCTCAGATTTCAATTCTGAGCACTGGTTTAAAAGTTACAAAAACCTTCTTGCATGTTTACTAAACGTACCTGAACGAAATTTGAAAAATTTATTCTGGGCACATGGGGTTTCATAATCATGTGCCATCAATTTTCATTGACTCATAAAATTCCAATATTATTAAAAACATTACCTGGAAGTTACGGGTCATTATATTAAACCAACCTCTGGGATTTTCGTCCCCGTATGCCACACCCCAAACTAAGGGTAAAAGTGGGGGTACTTAGCATGAATATGAGCCTCCCACTCCCCTGTGCTTTCTTGGATGATCACATGATACTAGTGAACACAAACCAGAGGTTTATACCACCCATGAAGGACCCGCTCTTATCGATCCTCAATTTCCATTGGAAACTCAGAATACGTCACATGATTGTCAATGTCCATATCGTCATGTTCGATGATGTGAGAGTGGTTGTGCACATATATCCTAAACAGGGATTCATGGAATACGTTGTGTAGATAATGAAATAGATGTGGAAGAGATAATCATTTAGCCACCTCTCCAACTCTAGTGAGAATCTGAAAGGGTCCGATGAATCCCATAAGTAACTTGTCTCCTCGCCCAAATCTCCGCAAACCATGTCATGTTGATACCCATAGAAAGACTTGGTCGCCATCCAAGAACTCTAGAGGTCTTTATCTCCTATCAGCATATGACTTTTTCCTTCTCTATTGAGTCTTCATACACTCCTTGATAATCTGTACTTTTTCTATGGTAGCCTGTACCATCTATGGTCCCACAAATGCAGACTCCCCTGGGTCTTTCCAGCACCATGGTGATCTGCATGGTCTCTCATACAACACCCCAAAAGGTGTCATCCAAAAGGTGGAGTGATAGATGTGGTTGTATGAAAAATCCACCAAAGCCTAGTGATCCCCTCATATATGACTGAAGTCGAGGATAAAAGCACTCATAATGTCCTCGAGAGTCTAAATGCAAAGCTTAGTCTGGCCATCCGTCAGAGGAAGGAAGGCGGTGCTCAAACAGAGTTTCATCCTAAAAGCCTCATGTAACACCTTCCATAACCGGGAAGTAAAATGTGCATCCCAATCAGATAAAATCATCAAGGGTACTCTTTTTATCCTCACAATCTCCTGCACATAGTGGATTCCCAAGTTCTCTTCTGAACCATGCTCTCAGATGGGTAGGAAGTGGGCCGACATTTTGAGTCAGTCGATCAACACCCAAATCGAGTCATGTCCCATTGATGTACGTGGATTTCTGGTCATGAAGTCCATGGATATAATATCCCACTTCTAATCTGGGACCTCTAAAGGCTGAAATTGGCCTGCTGGTACCTGATGCTCCACCTCCACTTGATGATAATTGAGGCACTGAGAGACACAATCTTCAACTATTTTCATCATTCCGGGCTACTAGGGATGTAGTCAAATATCATGGTACATCTTCGCCACTCCTGGATGTACCACTAGAGAGGATGTGTGGAACTCCATCAAAAATTCCTCCTGAAGTGACACTAGTACAATGTTACATCCTCTAAAGAGGACTTCGTGCTCCCCACCTTCTAGAAATCCATCAGGTGCTGGCCCTGTGTATATCTGTGCACATAGAGCCATCCAATTAGCGTATCCATGCTACCCCTCCATATCTTGATGAAGAAGTCGGTGAGTTATATAAGATAATAAAGAAAATCTGATCCATCCCGATTCACAAAGGATATATAAAAGTGACCAATTGATCTGTATCCTCGCCTAGTACTTGTATAAACGACCTTCAACAGAGTGCATCTTCTACATCGTTCCCCTTCCTAGGTGTATAAACTATCTCGAAGTCATAGTCTAGGATTAAATCTAGACAACGTCATTGTTTCGGGTTCAGGTTTTTCTGAGAAAATATATACCTGACACACTTGGGATCAGAGTACACTACAAAACACTCACCCATCATGTAATGTCACCACCTCATCAAGGCGAAGACAACTGCTACAAACTCTAGGTCCTGGGTAGCGTAGTTATTCTCATGTTGTCTTAGATATCAAGAACCATATGCGATAATTTCATGCACTTGAATCAGGACACATCCATGTCCAGACCCTGATACGTCGCAGTAGACTACGCACCCTACGCCCTCCTCTAGAAGCCTCAAGTTGGGGGCACTAGTCAACCTCTACCTCGGCTATTGAAAACACGACTGGTATCTCTCCGACAACAAGAATGGTTTCCCATTCTTCATAAATTATTAAAAAAAAGTGCATCAATCTTGGAGAAATATGACACTAATCTCCTCTAGTATCCAGTCAAACCGAATA
This sequence comes from Viscum album, assembly GCA_963277665.1. Classification (NCBI taxonomy): domain Eukaryota; kingdom Viridiplantae; phylum Streptophyta; class Magnoliopsida; order Santalales; family Viscaceae; genus Viscum; species Viscum album. The sequence goes on along the minus strand of OY728147.1, from coordinate 556,321,873 downwards.
AACTTTGAATCTCCTTCATAATCCTGGGTGGCACCCAAGCAAGTGCCACCTAAATCATCATTGGATCTACTACAACTCCAGCCTCAGATATAACATGTCCTAGAAAGTGAACCTATTGGAACCAGAACTTTCACATTGAGAGCTTAACATAAAGCTGGTGCTCTTGGAGTGTGTCCAGTATTACCTGCAAATGATAGGCATGCTTTTCCTCAGTTTCCAAATAAATCAGAATGTTGTCGATGAAGACTACAACAAAGAGATCAAGGTATGGATGAATGATCCTATTCATGAGTCCCAGGAACACTGTTGGAGCAGTGGTTAAACCGAATGGCATAACCAAGAGCACATAATAGCCATACAGACATCTTAAAGTAGTCTTCTTCACATCCTCGTCTCATACACATAGTTGGTGATAGCCTGATTTGAGGTCTATCTTCGAGAACCATAGTTATCCCTTCTGCTAATCAAAGAGGACGTCAATACTTGGAAGTGGGTATTTTTTCTTCATAGTAACCTAGTTTAGAATTCAATAGTGTAAAAAAGTCCCAATATCCTATGCACCTTCTTGGAGAAAAAAATTGGGGGGGCCCAAGGAGAAAAACTGGGCTAAATGAATCCCTTCCCCAGCAAGTCCTCTAGCTGTACCCATAGCTCACGAAGCATCGTGGGAGACATCTGATATTCTGGTGTAGATATCAGTGCTATCATGGTGTATGATTCAACATAATTTTCCACCTCTCTATGAGGAGGTTGACCTGGGACATTATCAAGGAAATCATCTGTATATTGGTCCACTACTACATGATAAATCGTACCCTCCACATCAACTAATCCGAGGGTAAGGCAAGGCAAGTTATGATTGATCGGTTGTACTCTCCTCCGGGTAAGTCCATTATGTTCTCAAAAGGCTCCCTTCTCACCATTGAAGGTAAACCTAGTCCCATCTGTGCGGACACACCACATTTTGTTCATAATACAGTCAATATGAGAATGAGCTATAGATAACCATTCCATACCCAAGATGTTGTCGTAAGGACATGATGCTGCTACTAGGATATCCTAACCACATAACAAACCTCTCGGAGTTATCTTACATAGCTGACACAATTTATTAATTTTTGAATCAAATCTCGTAAGAGTATCTGTAAGGATTGAGCCAACAACTCCGTCAAAATCTATGAGCTCCGAATAAAGGTAGTTGAAATAAATGAATGACTAGAATCTGTGTCTATAAGTACCATATCTATCATGGAGTAGACACATATCGTACCTCGTATCATCTCCAATGAACTATTGTCATAGGCCTCAGCTTCTTGGAGCTACACTTTTCCATGTCCTCCTGCTCCCTATGGTCGGGGTGGAAAACCTGGTGGTGGCGGCGGTAACAAGTTGAATCATTCCCCACCAACAGCTTCATGGCCATCTCCTCTGCCACATCTGCCATCACCCAACAGAAATCCTCAGTTGAACCTCGGTCTCTGCCTACACAGTCCTTCAACCATCTGCTGATCATCTGTATGGTGGGTCAGACAGTCATGATTCATCTGACCATGCTCGCCCCATGCGTAACACTGCTCGATCCTAGCACGATTGGCTCTACCTCAGGTTACTCGCAGAACCGACCCTAAATCCTATGGTCATCCACCTTTAGGTCTAGTCCACTTGGACCTCTGTGACATTGGTCTACAGACAGCTATATAAGAAACCTCTACATGACGAATGGTGGTGGGTCTCACTGCTGGTGACTACTCAGCAATGAAACTCTCAACAAAGAGGGCTCTCTCTATCACCCCAGCCTGTGTCGAGATGCTAAGAGAAATCATCGAAGCCCTGATCTCACGCCTAAGCCCCTACTCGAAGGTCTGGACCCTAAAAATGGGTCTCAAACCATATCCGTGGAGTTGCGTGAGAGGTCAGCGAACCTATCTGAGTATAGAGCCACAGTCTTGCTGCCATGCTACATATGAATAACCTACTCTATGCGCACTACGCGCAGAGTCGATAGAACAATGTCTGCATGAAACAGGCTCTCGAAGTATGTCCTGAGAAGCCTCACATCATCATGATCCTAGAGAATCAAGCTCCACCATCTTCCTACTGTTGCATATAGTTGACTGGTGGCAAGGATCAAAATGAGATCATCTGTGGTCCCTACTAGTTGGAAGACACTCTCCACAGCCTCCAACCAATCCCCAGCCGCATGCGGGTCCATCTCTCCCATGAACCTGGTGGCCTCGGGAGCTGAAACTCTGGAAAAGCGCTCAAGTGTCATTCAACCTCTAATTATGGTACCAGTGGAATCATTGGCCCAATGGGTAATGGTAATGTTGGTGCCTCCACTGGTGACTCTAATATAAGAGGGCCCTCCATCGAGGCCTCATCGATCGGTGGGCTATTAGTGCATACTATATCTGGAACCATACATAGCATTCTACTTGGAGGAATCCTGAAATTAAACAGCTGTGCCACGTTCAACAAGTTATACCTGGTGAGCTAACACAAAGATATCACAACGAAAGCACATCAGAACACACACAAAACATGCATTTTCATGCACTTAGTCAGAAATCAGAAGTCAAGGTCCTGGTGTATGGATACGTTGATCGCCGAACCAACACTGGATTCCCTATACTGATAGCCATAGTCACTACACTTAACAATATTGCTGATAAAATGAATATCGGAGTCTTATGTTCCTTTATAGAACTGAATCCTATGTTAACAATTTGTCACAACCCGTCCCTCGGGGCCTGTGACGTAACTACCCCAATCCTGCCTTACATAGGCTAGGGGTGGGCGACTAGAACCGAAGGTGTAATCCCTAAATTTGTGAAGGCATTGCCTTTATAACCTGTAAACACACACAACCATTCACACAACAAGATACAAACTCAAGTAAGCTGAATAGTAAATCGAGTGAGTATTGTAAGTAAAAAGGGATAGAATACAAGCCTAACTGGGAAGTACATGAATTTGAAAGTACAAGACAATTGATAGGCAAAAATAAGCACTTGTATCGTCCACCACTAATCCTGCCTGAAGGGTAGGTATAGCTCACGAATAGCCAGATAGATGCATTAGAATGTACAATGTGTACCATAGGGAGACAGATGTGGAAAAGGAGAATGCTGGATAATAGGAGGTGGATGATTGATGCACATATTATCCCCACCACCGTTTGGTGGTTGATGAGAGGGTCATGTAGCAAGGGGAATGGTACGAGGGAATTATCAGGAATTTTAAGATTATGACCCTAATTCTCATGTGATGATTAGAGTAATTATCTATGACTATTCCACCTTATTTGTTGTTTTTATTGACACCAAATCAAGTAGTTATTATTATTCCATGTTCATTGTTCTAGTATAAGAGATTCCAATGAACAATTTACTTGACTCATATCCTTAGATACTACGTTGGGAGGGGATTAAATGATCACACATTGGTGATGATAGTATGAACATACTATTGTAGGATTTTTTTTTGGGATATCCTGATGGAGACATTGAATATATTCAACAACATTCTTGGTAAAAACAACTTATCCACAATTCATGCTTAGTTTGACTATTATAAGTATAGAGTGTGATGTGTTTATTTTGATGGGACTGTTATTCCATTTGATGGTTAAAAGGAAATGCATGTACCATAGGATGGACTTAATCATTAAATGGTGTATCAAACCACACATTATTTGGATATCCCGACCCTTGGCATGGTATATTATATGAGTTTCAGTTTTCCGTAGTGGTGTAGGGGTAAGAGGTAATCATTCATGGTAATGTTCGGGGATTACCTCCATTCAAGAAGGTAGAATTATACATGGATCATAAATCCTAGAAGCCACTAATATCTAATCCTACATATCAGATAGCTACTTGAGAGTTTCATGAGATTAGGGTATAGTTGTGGGACATATAGTAAAAGGTCGTTCAGAAACCCATTTTTTTACATTGGGAAGCATCGGTTTTGTTTTCTAAAATGGAATATGCGATAATGGGGTTGTGTGTGGAATTATTGCATCTAATCTAAGTGAACATGAAGAAAAAGTGCCCACTAATGAGGATATATGATATTTTTTTCAATTTAATGGGGTATGATTGTTCTTGGGGATTGACATTAGATCTTTCTATCAACGTCTTTGAGTACGACATGAGGATATACCGAATTTAACATTCAGATGTAATTATATCCACGATGAGTACATGGTGATTCTCTCTGGAGTGAAAAATTACCAATACGTGATCATGGGTCTCATGAATAGGTTCTTGAAACCTTATATAAATCGCTTTTTAGCATTGTTCATTAATGGCTCTGTAGTGTACTCGACATACGAGTAGGAGAAACAGACACATTTCAAGATGGTCCTGAACACACTCTGAGAGAAAAAGTTTTTTAGGAAGCTCTCAATGTGATATTTAAGGATTCAGGAGGTCTGACTTTTAGGAGAAATCATTTTAGCCACTGGTGTTCTAGTGTATCTAGTGGAGATCGTGTGAGTTCCTGATTGGGAGACACATAATAGTCTAACCATAAATCCAAGATAAATTTTTATTTAGGGAATATACATAAACACCACATGGAAACCCCCCAGTTTAGGGAGGTCTAAAATAATGTAAACCGATGGAGTCCCCTCTAATTAAGTTCACCGTCTCCAGTTTTAAACTACTTTGGTGAATGATGCAGTCATTCCCCACTAGCTGACCCACCAAGGAAGACAAGTGATCAGACACTTTGTTTCCCTCCCTCCATGAGTGGGAAACATAGATGGAATCCCGAATCAGCGATCTTCACTTCCTTACAGGATATGATATGGATCAAGGAACACCATACTTACCAAAAAGAGAATCATGAAGTATAAGGGAATACGTCTTAGCCTGGGAGATAACCACACCCTCCTGAATTCACAACACGAGCCTGTTGATCATATCTATGGTCTCCACCATAAGAGGATTGCCCATGCCAAAACATGTAGAGAAGGACAACCTCACATCCACTTGAGATTCCCGAACCAAACCCCATCCTATCATGACACCAATCAGATAAGATCCATATGTGTTCAATTTCAAACCAGAAGCAGGTGGGTTCCATGACACCCAAATCCCTCGCACCTCAGCATTAGAAGGAAAAAAATGAAGGCCCATTTCTTGAAGCCTACCAAACGCTAGAGAATCCCTCCATTCCTTGTGAAGAGAGATCCAGTCCATGATCAAAAAACACAACCTTTCTATAATGGATCTTTCCAAAGACCTTGTACCCTCAAACCTCACGTGATTCATGGCATGACACTAACACCAACACCCTGCACTTAGAATCCTCGATCAAGAAATGCACTCCTTCACCAGCCCGTTATGTCCCAGAAAGCATTCCCACAGGAAAGAAGAAACATCCCACTACTGCGACCTGTTAAAAATTGGGCCTCTGAAGCACCTTCATACCACTGAATCCCAATCCCCTTCAAAGAATAAATGGTTCACAGTCTCCTCCTTCCTTCTCTTGCATCAATGGAAAGCTAATGGTAAACTCAAACCAAGTTTCTTGACATTCTCATCTGTGGCCACCACATTACTCCTATGGCGCCATAGAAGATTCACATTTTCTCGAGTTTGGTTGGGTGATATCATTATTTTGTACCCAAAAATACCAGAGTATAAGATCCAATGAAAAATTTAGAATGGAAGGGGGATCAGTTCTTGTTAAAAAAAACTACCATCAGGGCTTTATGGAGCTACGATAGATGTTGATGAGAGCTCCCATCTTGAGATAACTAGATTTCGGTGATAGGTATGTAGTGATCTATGATGCACCATAGATTGGGCTTGGTTTCCACCTGATTTAGGGAAACATGATGATTTGTTATAGTTTGGGCTAGGGTAGACCACATGAGAATAACTATAGAACCCTTTATCTTGAGTTATCATTGGTAGTGCTCGCATTGATGTTGTGCTGACAATACTGTATGCTCGAGGGATTTATCTTCTCCTTTAACCACAAGTGTCTCATGTATATATTATCCCATTTCAATTTTAACATGGGATATAGGTGGTTGAAATAGATACTATATGATTATGAAATTTTTATTGTCTCTATTTTGTGAAGGGTAACGTGGTGGTAGTTTCTCTAAAAAGGTGATCTGGTTTGTAGTTTCATAGCATGGATTCAGAGTAGTTGGCCACATTAAAGATATCCATTGATGATGGAGATGGATAACATTACCATTAGTAAATGATTTGACCCTTAAACGCTAAATGTGAGTTAGGGAGGAACAAATTATAGATATTGAATGTGAGAATTTACTCGATAATATGTCAAGAGGGAATTTTCCTATTGAATATTTGAATGGTGGGGAGTACATATTTATTTTCAAATGAAGCACAATGTTACATTTGGAATTTTTGGTGTAGGTATTTGGATTGTTCCATACTTCCAATTTGGAGGTACAACCAGGTGTGGAGAAGATGTTCTAGGACCTCTGATGTCAATTCCGGTGGATGGGAATACAGAAGGAAATTGCAGAATTAGTTTCTAGATGCCTCACTTGTCAGCGAGTGAATGTTGAGAACCTTGTTTTAGTAGTTTCGAATCAATCCATTTAGGGGATATATTTTAAGTGGTATGGAATATCTATGGACTTTGTGACAAGGTTATCATGATTTTCCAGGGGCACTATTCCTTCTAGGTGATCATTGACCGACTACCAATGCCATTCAACTTCAAAAATCATTGAGAGCATAATTCAGTAGTGGGATTGGGATGACACTATGTTATGTATATTGATTTATTTTTTAGATCTCCATTTATGATAAAATTAGGTAATGATGCTTGAATTAAATCCTAGTTGTGTAAAGCATTTCAAGAGGAATTTTGGCCTCAGCCATGCAAGATCACAACATTTCACCGAAAAACAGATGACTCGATTCAGTGGACCATAACGGTTCTGGAGGATACGCTTTGTGAATGAATCCTAGATTTCGGAATATGTTGGTAGGTTCACATACCCTTGTTTAAGTTTTTGTAAATAAACCACAACCATACCACTATTCATATGGCACACATTAAGGCCTTGTTAGGGAGACCCTACTGGTCACCACATTGCTAGATGAACCAAAGAGAGTCATAAAACTGTGTCTCCAAGTTGGTGCTGAAAACTACTGAGAATTTCCACGTCATTTAGGTGGGGATAAGCACAATACAAATATATCATAAGTCTTATGAAAACCATCAATGGATGTCTTTGGAGTTATAGGTGGGAGGCCATGTGTTTTTATGGGTCCATCCTCAATTTTATGAATTTAGATTGGTTTTGGGCAGTATCTTCTCAGTGAGGATCATTTTCCCATTCCTGATAATCCATAGAGTTGGAGAGTAAGTTTATCACTTGGTTGTACCTCCACAACTATAGAGTATGCATGCTGTCTGACAGGTATCACAACTAAGGAGATAAGTGCATGATCCATCACATATCATTGAATTTGGTGAGCTGGACATTGATTATTGGGTGGCATTTGAGAATTACTCGATGGAGATTGAGGATCGAAAGGAGAGAATCCTTCATGTTTGGTCAATTACTCTTGTGAGAGTTTTGTGGTAGTATGAATAATGTCATGATAAAAAAATAATGTCGATAGATTTATTTGTAATTCCATTCCCCAATCTCAAAAAAAATCAATGATGGACATAGTTCAATAAACAAATAGTGGAACATAATATTTGATCATTCAAGTTTGATGGGCTATGATTGAAGGTTTTTATAAGAGTATATTAATTTTTATAAATTTTTTTGTTCTTCATAGTTTATTGCTCTAACATGAATTGATCGAGGCTAAAAAAAACTAGGAAAATATCTATTCCTTCAGCATTTTGTGAATTTATCTCTATCATATTATTTTATTCATTCTTAATTCATCAAAAGGTATGAATGAAGTATCAATTCCCCTTAGATTCTTGGAATAATGATCTGAGACCAATGATCTAATGTTGGAACATCCTACTATAGGTGAGATGATGAAAACAACAGTAGAATTATTGTGATTCGGAATATATAGCCATTTTAGGGATTATTAATCACGATGAATCATGATTTTGATTCTTGGATACAGTGGGGATGAATGTGACTTTAGTATAAAAAATAACTGTCTGTTTGGAAATCCAGAGTATTGGAGCATTATCAGAGGCTTGTGGAAGGTGAGGCCCCACTGACCAACGCAAAGTGGTGAGGATCACAAATTCCACTTAGAGGAAGATATAGCCATGTGAAGAACCACTAGGCCATTAATGGATGATCGTGGATTCATAAGGTAGTCGGGGACGTGGAACACTACTCGATGCCATGTTTGAGGAGCCTAGAATAGCAGCTCAGCCACTATGTTGGTGGGTTGTATGCGGTTGTGGCAGACCCCGTGTGGCACAGCCAACCGGTCTGTATGCAATTAGGCTACTCATGGTAGTTGGGATACTCCATTGGTCTAGCATGATGGACCAAGTGGACCAGTGTCCCTGACTAGGTTTGGTAGGTCAGCTCAGTCCTGAACTCATCATATGTAAAACCATTTTAGGAAAAAATTCTCTAACATTCAAACTTTGTGAATGCTTTTCTAGATGTTTGCAGCATCGGGACACTTGTGCTGAGATTTTCCTTTTGAATTACATTACCTGAATCTTTGTTTATGTGTTCATATTCCCTAATTTATTGAGGGGTATGCACTCCCAGAATGATCATCTTATATGTAGAATATTGTGGCTAGTTGTGTGTTCAAGTCATCGTGTATTTGAGACAATGTGACTTTGAAACAACATCACATTGAAAATATGTGACTTTTTGAGGCTAGGTGACATACTGAGACAATGTGTCTTACCGAGACCATGTTTCTAACTAAGGAAACTTTTCATATCGACACTACTTGTGTAATCAAGGAATGTCTCATTGGGACAACATGTTTAATAGATATTGGGTGTTATATTGACTATGCCAGATAATCCTTCAATTTGATCATTAAACATATACATGTGGGAGTTGACATTATTAATACTTTGTGTTGTACCTTATGTATTTATTTTTTGTTTACTCTATTTATTTATTTTTTGTGTACTTCAGGTATTTCATAGTGGCATTCAATATCTGTTTTGGAGTGTCCTACTAAGAATATTTTTACTCAACCATGCACTGACTTTTATCGGACCTGTCATGTCATATAAAATTGATCGACACATTGATAGATTTCTATGTGTACCAAAAAATTGTGGTTCTTAGTGAGAGTAGACATTCAAGGTTTGACCATGTGGCTTCAGACTATTGTCAACATACTTACACTTCTGGTTGTGGTTTCATTGGATGAGTTTCATGAAACTTTTGCTTTCACTTTTCCAGATTCCTTTTCGGGCGGGTTAGTATTCTAGACATTTCTACTTTTTATTATTCTACTATCGTACTTTATTGTTTCTTTCTTAGTGGTATGAAAATTTTTTTATTAGTAATTTTATATTTCAACATTTAGGAATTGGAGATATGTGCGTGTGTATATGAACATAAGAAAATGCAACCAATTATTTGGATATTCCTAATCGATACTACTCAACAGCCCATGACCTATTAGAGGAAGTCATGGGGTAGTCACAACATGATCCCATATGGGACTAGTTGGGATTGTAGTGTTATGATTATTTTTCATTCCATTCCCTATAATAATTTATATAATATTATAATTGTTTTTATCTTGTTAATTATAACATATAATATAATAAATTATATTTATATACTATAAAAATTTTAATAAACCCCGAAAGGCCTACCAGTTGGTTTTAGTATATAATTTCCCATGGATATTATATTGAAAAAAATCAATTTATCCCTTATCCTAATTTATAAATTGGACTAAAATGTTATTCAAATGTATTTTGGTAGGTATGTCTTTTGAATTGCATTATCCAGGTAATAATTATACATTTTATTTTGATACATAATCATTAAATATTATAAATAGATTTTATTAATACAATATAATTAATTTTAAAAATTACTAAATTTCAATTCATCCTTAACACACCATGTGACTGTTGTTATTTTTATATTCTGATACTTTATAGCGATTTTATATTTTTTGAGGTTTAAGGGGTAAGATTTTAAATTTTCATTATTTTTTTGTTCATAGTATCACCTGAATAATTCATTGTTATTCAAAACCATTAATAGAGTCATTATAAATTCCCCATATTGTTCCTGGATAGAGTAACATTGTTTTGGGGGAACCCAGCGTGTTACCTTTACATAATGATATTTTTAGCACATTTTAGATCATCGGTGGTTGGTTTGTATTGGTATATAATTGCTTAGGGGAAACCATATAGGGTTACCTTTCCATGGTTGTTATTTGGTGAATATATTTCACATATTTATAAGAAACTATGTGACAAGTGTGTGAGGTTTTTGGATATTTTAACATAACCATTTTGCACAGTTGGTGAATGGTTTTCAAACCCATTCATTAACCATGATAGCTCTCCAGTTTATTAATATATTTATTTTCATATTCAACACTCTTAGTAGACACTTCCCAAATAAATTATTATCTTCTCTAATTAATACAAATTATGTCATTAGTGCCAAGGGATAGTTCCCCATTTATCCCCAAACAATTTCAGGATTTATTCTTCATTTATATATGATTCCTTTCATTTGTTGGGTTCTATATTCCACCCACAACAGCCATTATTATTTAAATTTACATATTTTTATTGGTGTTAATAGACCATAAGTGATTTGTTTATTAAAAATACTTATATAATTACTTAATATGGTGTGTGCATTCCTCTTTGAACATTTGTAACTTCATTATTTTATATTCTAACCCATCTATAGTTGACCTATGTTTGTAATTATATGCTATTGATTTTATTTTAATTTACATAAGTGCCTGAGAATTTTTAATTTTATTATTTAATAAATTATTTGTACATATAATGTGTCTAATTAATTAGGAAAAGGGTTTGAGAGAAATCCATGCAATGAATAATAGGTTTTCCATAGATTTTATAAAAATTATATTAAGCTTTGTTTTTCTTCATGATAATAATTTTATTGTATGTAGAGTAGGGTTTTAAAATGGTCTTTGTGACAAATGAAAATATTAAGCCTTATTTTAGGGTTTTGAGGAGGGATATCCTGATATGAATGTATGTTTTCAATGTTTAATTTTTTTAAACATGTTTTAATTCAAATATTTTATTTAAATGTTTATAATTCATTTTTTAAATGTCACATAGATCATTGACTCTATATTTCATGAATTTTTATTTTGAAATTTATAAATTAATGTTTTGATTTATGTGGGACATACATGATCACTTAAGGATATGAATTGGGACTGTTGTGAGTGGGGATGCTGGTGGTGAGGAATATGTATTCAGTAATTCTTATGATTCATATGATTCATCCAAAAAGACTAATTTTTCTAATATAATTTACAATGGTAATGGAAAACCATGTGAAAAAGTGGGAAACATTAGAATATACTATACTAGTTCACATCACTAAAGAGATATTGTCCTTTAAGATTAATTATTTATTTAGGATAGAAGATGTTTCCCCCTAATGAGATCAATTTAAGATTGTTTGGTGGATTTTGTTTTCATTAGGATGCTTTTTGTAATGTTGGGAAGATGTTTTTAGTGTTGTTATGTTCATAGCACAGTAAGAAATTTAATGTTTCACATGATTTTGGTTCATTAATGTATGGTTCATGTAGGGGAGTATCTCATTTTATGTACCCCCTTAACACAATTTCTTATGACCCAAATAATTTTTCCATCTATTTACCGATCATTGAAATAGTTTTGTGTTCATTCCTTATGATTTATCTTGTTATTGCAACACTGGTTTTTAGAATGTCTTTAATAGTAGTGTTTTTATTTTTTTCCAAAATGAATGAGAATGGATGAAAATATTATACAATTAATAATAGCCACAAAATTTGGATTATTTTGTGAAATAATATTTATATTTACTTAATTTGTAACATTATTGAATATAATTCACATAATTTCAATGAACAATTGGTTCATGATGAAAAATAAATTTATTAGATTTAATGTTCATAAAATCTTGTGTTAAAAATTTAAAATCTAAAAAATTACCTCAAATATTTATCCAATCATTTGACACCGACATTAATTTATTTTAAAACATGTAGGAATATATTACACTATCGCATGAAATGTAGTCTCTTATAAATGAATAAAACTATAATTTCAAAAATATAAAAGTGAAAAAAGGTGAATCCAGTTATTAATACCTGCAAAAGTTATAGCAGTGTTTCGTTAAATTATAGGAAAATGATAATCGATTAATTTATGGCATATATGAATACAATAAATGAAAATATGATATTCATCTTGTTATGAATTTCTAAAAAGTAGGATTTATTAAATTTAATAATCACGAAAAACAGATTCCTTAAGATAATTACTATGAAAAAATAACATATTTTCATGAAATCATTGGTCAATATTCTTTATAAAAATGATGGCACGTATGACTGTAACATACATAAATATGATGTAATTGATAGAAACTACACTCATAATAATATGTTAAATTTGATTGTTGGGAACAAACAATAGTAGATTTAAAAGACAACATATATGTTGAAAACCAAATTTAATACATAATAAATTAACAGAGAACAGAAGTAGAATTCATAATACAAATAAAAAAATTTAAAATTATTAAGAAGTAACAAAAAAATATAAGAAAATAAAAATTGAAAAAAAAATTTAATTTGGAATATCATGAAATCATTATACATCTATAATAAAATATTTTTGTCAGGATAGAATAAAAACTATCAATATTATATTTATTCATTAGTATTGACACATTGAAACATGTTTCATAATACTTATAAGTATTATAACACTAATTTTGGGTATTCTAACCAAATTCATGTTGGATGAATGTGAATTATATTCATACCTATCAAATATTATAAAAAAAATTATTTCATATGATTTCAAAATTATTATATGAAATTTTTCTATATTTAAAACCACACATTCAAATTTTTATTTACATTAAAATAAATAAAAAATAACTTTATTTTATTTAAAAAACATGCAGATTGACATGGAGTTTGTTGAAACATGATTTTTTTTAAAGTGATCATTTTCTAATATTTTTAAATAAAATATGAGGTCATTTACTATGTTTTGTTCCTTTGGTGGTGATTATTTTACCTCTAAATAAACAAAACATTTTTCTTTTTTAAATACACAGAAGTTGGATTAATGTGCAGTTAGTTTTTACATGTAAAAAATTAAACATGTGTTTTAAATGGATTTAATTACAATATATTTTAAATTTTTATGTTATCAACTATAGAATGATATTTTTAATTACATTAAATAAAATAATATTTTATGTTCATTCATTCTGACCACACTGCACATTAGAGTAAAAATAGTTATATTCATGTATTTAAAAAAATATCATCCAAAAATGAAATAATTTATATTGTTTTACCCCTCTTATGAATATAATGGCCAAACCACATAATTAATTTAACTGACCAATTCATGTGTTGGACTGACATATTATTGGTTCATACATAACAAATATGGGTAGATTATTATTTTCCTTTATTTTTATGTAAATATGAGGTGATTAGATTGATTTTAAACCAATTTTCTTTTAACATTTCTATTAAAAATATATATATTTTTAAAAGAGGAAGATGAAAATTTAATGATGAAAAATGGATCTGGCTTAACTTGGATTGAAATTATTGAAAAAAGGGGGAAATTTATTTTGATTCTTACCAACAAAAAAAGATAATATTGCATGGAGGTATGAGAATATCAAAGATTACATTGAAAATTATTCCAATATATTTTACAAAATAATTATAAATATAAACCATGAATGTTTTATATTGTCAATTTTTTATTTATAATTTCATTAGAGATATTTCATTGAAAAAAAAATTCCAATAATTTAACCGCTTAAGTACAGAAGGTAAAAAAACTCATAATGGCGAAGATCCAAAATTAGAAAATCTACAGTAAAAATCCTTTGATTGTTGTAATTTTTTTTCATTTTTATTTCCTTTATCTTAGGAACACATAAATTAGAAAATAGAATTTTCTATTCAATTATATTTATTTACAATGGATTATTGTATTCAGTTTTCAAGTATTATTGAATAAACTTTTCATTAAATATGGGAATTATAAAAACCTAATATCCTTTATTTTTTTAACCACCGGCTATGTTTTTCAGGATTGAACATTTCATATATTGATCCCACTTTATGTTGACATAACAAACTTCATAAAATATATCGTAATGGTTAATCAATATAATAAAAAATCTAAAATGGATCAACATAGAAAGAATAAATTATCATAAAAGGATGTTGAAACAACTAGTCAAAACACCTAATAGAAACACTATTTTTAATATTTATTATTACAACATAATTTTTGAAATCTATGAAGATTGTTAAATGTTACTTGATTACCAACAATTGAAATTCAATTCATTAAAAAATGCAATGATATAATAATGTTCACTTTTAAAGTGATATGTAATTTGTATTTAGAATGAATTGGAATATTAATATCACATTCCCAATTTTAATATATGGAAGCCAATTAATCCTTATATTTCACCATTGATAACAACATGAATAATCAAATAAATGAATCACTATATCTACATCTCTTTTGTTGGATCAAACATGTTTTATAGTTTTTTTATGTTGGGGTATTGTGCGTTTGTGTAGTTGTTTAGAAACCTAGTTGGGATTAAGAGAGTTGGGTATGATATGTTTCGTGATGCCGGTCTCTAGTTTTGATTGGTGATATTAGATATTTTTTTGGGTTGGAAAATTTAAAATTGGGATGAATTTGTATGATGATTCATTATCACATCAACTGAGATTTTGTAGTGGTGTGTAGGATTATTGTTCTGTATTGGAGGCCTAGTTTATTTTTTCAATAAAATGAGATAGATAGTGATTGATATTATACTATACATATTGTGTCGTACAACACACCTATAATAGTAACATACAACCCTAAAAATAAAACCAAAATATAACATCAATTTTTCAAGATCGATTGAGATGTGGGTCCATTATTCTATAAAAACCCCAAATAAAAAACAGTTATAATCCCAACACAAAAAACCAACATCTGTCAGACATTGATAGGGATTCCTAGCATCTGAGATTCAATAATAAGACATTAATTTTTAGGAACATAAACGCATTGAAATGGGTCAACCAACATGAAAAACCCTCTTGAATGGAAGAATCAACCAGGCTAAACATGAAGCACCTAGATCACTCCATTGCTTTATCCACTATATAATATGAATCCATATTTATATAATGAAACCTATCCGTCCAAAACTACATTAATTCATGGAACCAACACCACATATGTAACAACAATGACCCTCCAGATTTTAGAACTCTAATATGAAATATATATATCCTCTTTGGATATGTAGTGAAATAATAAAGATTCTTGGATCTTACCATCTCCATTCCGATTTTCATGCACAAGGAAATCAATTCCCATTGGGATTTATAGTTTTGAAACCAAACACCTAAATAAAGAAAAAAAGTTTTAGATTGTTTATAGATTAGAAAGGGAATTCGAAGAATATAGAATAAAAAACTCATGTTAGCCGTTGTAATGATGGTGGATGATAACAACACACTAATTATTTATACAACATTCAAAGATAAGTTCATTGAGCTTGTATTTATTCGATTGCATCCCTTTTCAATACTAGAATCCTCATAATGAAACATTTATCATTAGTTTCCATAGATTCATATCAAACCCCTATTGATGTAATACGATTATAAAATAATAGCTATTAGTTTCAATCAATGATAAATTTGATTCTATTTTTTGTGAATGGACATGGAATACACATTTATTGGTATTTAAAATAATCCTACATTCAAATACTCATCCGAATAAACACTAATTTAAATTTCATATATAATATCAATCTTTGAGAAAAATAATACATATATCAAAAATCCATACATTACAAAATGTAGTGCCCCATCAGAGATGATATATCCTTTCAAATCATTTTTCCATTGGATTTTGTGGATCAAAGGATATTATTTTAATCAAAAAATGATTCAAATTTCATGGTTCACATGGACTTTATGTACAATCCACAATAGGTATACACTTCTTGATTACATATGATCATCAGTTATTACTTTAAAACCACAAAAAATATTTAATCATTGTAATCAAAAATAAAATATCTATTCAAACAAAATAATTGAATTCCACAGACATGGAAATTTAAAAAGTGTTTTTAAAAAGGTAATTAAATAACAATTAAAATGTACCGATTATGATAACAATGATTATGTGTAAATAGAATAAAAATTATATTTAATACATTGTCAGTCCAATTACATATAACATAAAATATGTAAGGATTATCAATAGAAATCATAACATCCCATAAAATTCAATAGGGTCCAAATATATGTGATCACTTCTATAAGTATTTTTAAATTAAAAATTCTAGATTTTTTTTCATTAATTTATTTTTACAACTAATAAGTGAAATTAAAGGATTTCATATATTGAAGATAGAGATAATATTTTTATCACAACAGAACATGACACAGTGAAAAAACTACAAGTTATAAAATTAAAAGTTCATACACATAGAGTACTTGAAAAAAAAATATGAAAAAATTTAAATGAAAAAATAATGGAGATATGATAAATAAAATATCAGTAAACTATGTGTTTAATTATAACCTTAATGTCAAAATTTAGATCTAACAACTAAGGACTTTAAATATAATATGTTTCCATTCTAGAATTACATTGTAAAATTCAATATAAATATTTAACATAATATATGGTATTTACATAAATAATGTAATATATACAAATAAAATAGTACCCATTACTATGGATGTGTGAATAAAACTTCTTTATATTTTATGTTATAATTTAATATATTTATATAATATTATATATTAATCAATGTTTTAAAAATTAAAAATTTTGTATTATTATTTTTATAAATCAAATATTGTTATATAAAATTATATAATTAAAATAAATATTTAAATGATTGTTTATTTCCAAAAAATATAACAATAAATTTATATTCTGTATTCATATCAGTATAAAGTAATTTTATGAAAAATTATTTAATTATTTGATGTGTATTAACATTAGATATAATTATAAAAATGGTTTTTTTAATAAATTTTGTTTTTATAAAAGATTAATTTTCTAATTTTTTGAAAATTATTTTAATAAAATGGATTTCATTTGTGAATTCTAGATGTTGATAAATTTATAGGGTGTTTTTATTTTATTTGGAAAATTATATGAATTTTTTGTTAATAGTAAAATATTTTAATTTACAGTATAAATATATATTAAGATAAATACATTATTATTGATACATTAATGATGTAATGACCATAATCATGAACTCTCCATTATTATTTTAATACAACTATTGATAATAATAAAATATCCATTTACTGAGCCAAAAAAATTTAATAATGAATAAAATATTCAAACCGCACCCGTTTCCGCAACTATAAATAAATCACCTCACCACTTCTTCCCCTCACACCACCAAATCCTTGACGCTTTTCAAAATTTTTCCCAATAATATCTGAATCCTCTCCCTCAAATTCTGAATCCATTGCTATCAAAAAAATTCCAACTCCAGTTTCCCAATAGAGGTTCTCAGTGAAGTGAATTCGAGATGTAAAATCAACTTTCATGTTCTTTTCTTTTAATTTCAATTTATTTCATTTTCTTATTATCTCATAACCTATCATTATACAAGTGGCTTGTTAACAATATTATCTTACACATAATTTAATATTATTATGTTAATGGAATATACACCATCAAACACCTCCTCTTATACTCTTATTCTTAAAAATTAAATCATCGTATATGATGTTTCAATTCACCGACTTCATGGACGATGAGTTTTAATTTATCATGACCTTCTCTAATGTTGATCTTAAAACAATTAATATGGTTAAAATATATTTTATTATATATATAAAATGTTATATAATGTCTATGAACTATAATAATAACATTATAATAGTAAATATAATATAATGTCTTAATTGTAATAAATAACCACCAAAATAAATTAAACAATTTTCATTAATGTTTTATATGAGGAATCATCATAATAAATGAAAATTAAATTCCATAAATGGAATTATGAATACATTTAAATAAATTTTATTTTGACCTATGGATTTTTTCTTCCATTCTACAAGGTATTCTAAAATGAACCCATGATGGAAACAATGAAACAAATGCACCAGAAAAAAGGACAAAAAAATTATATTATAAATAAATTGAAGGTAAAATGTTATATAAGAGTATATAAGGATTTATAAATATTAATATAGTTCCTTAATTAATTAATAAAACTTTTCATACAATTATACTTTTGTTTGCAACAAATTTCAAGGAATTCATCTTGAGTTGAGGGAATTTTAATACAAAATCCTATAGTAAATTTCTATATTTTGTAAATTCCTAAGATATTATTATGGGGAAAATACTCATGTTTTATGATTATGTTCTAGTTCGAGTGAGTTTTTTTGATGAATAAAGGAAACTATATCTCCCATTAATTAGTTGTGTTTGTCTATGTGGGAATTTGAATATAATTCTTTTTCCATGTGTAATTTTAATGGTTACACTATATGGTAGCCATGATGGTAACATTGTAAGGTACTCATGAGTGTTAAAAATCGTAATTTATCCATTACTGTTACAAAACTATATTATCATTGTAGTAAAATTATTCCCCATTTTAGCCAAATAGATTATTTATATTTCTTATTTTTCATGGAAATCAAATGTTCTCAAAATAGGGCATATGATTCTTTAGATGTAAGTATTATATCTTTTTAAAAATTTCATTATACAATTATCACTATTTATAAACTAAGGGTTTTGTATGTACCTTAAAATTATATAATTATTATTCTATGTATTAAAATTATTTCCATAGAGATTATGGATATATAAAGGGAAACATTCATGAATAATGTTCTGAAAAATTTGATTATTAATAATCTTGTTTTATTATGATATTTTTTATTGTGGAAGAAATTTATATTATTTTTGTTGTACACATAATTAATTATTTTGGGTTGTTATGTATGAGTTATAAACTAATTCTAAAATATTATTGGGAATGTATGAATTCATATTCTAAATTAATTTACCCTATTATTCAATCTTTAAGGTTATCTCTTTATAGTAGGTATCATATCATAGTTTACAAAACTTCTGGGGTTACGATGAAGTTAATAGAATAACCAAAAGTTATTTGTTACCATATGGTTATGTTGAAATTATATATAATTAAAATATTAACATGTTTCTTGATTTATGGTTTGTCTCTTATGAATGGTTTCCAAAGAAGAAATTGGGATTTTGATGGAGGAAGGAAAATACATTATTGCATCCACAAAAATCATTAGACTTGAATTTTAGAAATTAAAACCATGCTATTTTTAATGGAAATAGATTAGTTGAGGAAGGATATTAATTGTGGTTTAATTATTGAAGGGTAATAAATTTAGATAACACAAGGGAACATGATGATAGTGGATCATATTTTTTGGGGAAACAACTTCCAACATTTAGGGGATCTTTTGACCAAGTGATGGTTGAAGGGTGGATTTAATCCATTAAAATGTTTTCTTAATTTCATTGGAAATTCAGATGATCAAATTTTGTCTCTTACTATTTATGTTTTTGAAGGTGTTGTTAACCAATAGAATTCAATTGATAATAATATCAAATATAACTAGGTAATTTATGCCTTTAATGGAGAGTTTTTAAGAATATCTTCATTGATTTTCATAACATGGTTCGAAATAGGGTGGAAATAAAATAAAATACATTGAAACATAAAGATATTATTTTGTGTAATATTATGAGGAAAACTTGACATGATTTATAAGGGATAGTAAAAATCTTATTTTATATATTTATAGTAAAATAAATAGTTTTTACCTAGGATTGAATAAATAATATTTAAGGGAATTGTCTTCCCATGTTTTAAAAACGTATGTGAAATGTGTTGGATGTGAAAAGAGTGTAGAAATGGGTTTTTATAATTAATATGATCAAATTTCAAATAATTATAGGAAAAAGATTATATTAATAAAATTGTACGAATACAAATTTCAAGTCTTATTGTATGAAAATGAAATTTCTATTTTGTGAAATGTTATGAGAAAACCACCTTAGTAATACATTATTAAGTCTAGGATGTTTCCACAATGTGATTTGTTTGTATATATTTCCTGAGATTAAAATTAATGTGTTCCAATCATTAATTCTTGTTAGAAAATTTTAATCTATTTTGAATTTTTTGGGTTGGGCCATTATACAAAAATTTTCCCATTGAATAATCTCAATAATGGGAATCATCAAGAAACTTATCATAAACTAGTAGTGAAATATTTTAAGACAACATAAGAAGATGTTAGTATATCCAATGAAGTATTATAATGTACATTATTTGATTACAAATTTTTATCTATTATCATTTTTGATACATGGTCTAAATATTCAATTATTTCAAATTAATATTCTCGTAAATTCAAATTTTTACCTCAATAAATGAAACCAAACATTATATTTTAAACAATAGATGGAAATATTAAGTAAAAATTTAATGATAATAATATTCATGTTCATATATGTGGAATGAAATTACCTGTAAAAAATCTATTTTCTCTATAGTCGAGTATGATGTTAATAGGGATTTGGATTTTTTAGGTTACCATGCTAATGTTGATTATAAAATAAAAATATTTTTCATAATTATTTATAGGTTTTAAAAATAATTACCTCATACCATTGATAACATATCCAAAAGATAAAAAAATTGTAAAATATGGAATTTAATGTTATCCTTCACATATTATTTAGACTAAGGGATCCATTATGATTAATAACATGCAAGTGGTGAATGAATACATCGATGTTTTCCATGAAAAGTTGTTTGGTGTTATACCTTTTCCGAATGTTTAATGTACTATTTAATTAGTTTCAAATGATAATTCAATTTAAAATCCCCCTTATTTAAATTCAAATCCCCCTTATTATGACGGATGGAATACAAATAAAAATTAATAATATAAATGTATCACATTCTGTTACATGCACGGAAAATGAATGATAAAAAATAAAATATGTATTAAAAATGAATACACTTCTTTTAAGGAAATGAGTAGTGTATCCAATATCCTAGGATAAAGGTCACATGTTTTGAATAATCATGAATGTCTTTCTATAGACTACGAGAGACGAACCTTGATATAATGATCATTCAGTCATGCTATCACCACGACCCCTTGATACGATGATCAGCTTTGGTCAGTCTATCTTCATGTGCCCTCAATAGAAATATCCAACATATCTTTTCATCCTTGAAATCACTTTAATAATATAGTGATAGGAATATTAATTTTCCTTTCTTAAAAATCCCAAGATAGTATTTACACCATCGAAACACTCAATGAAATTATAAACCAATTTCATATGGGGACAACTAGATTGGATTTCCATAAGAATATATTTTTTAGAACCATAAAATTGGCTATAAACATGATAATAATTCTTTATAGAATTTATAGATTTATAGAAAATAATTGAATGATTAAAATGAAATCATTAGATCCAAAATCATTGAATGTATGTTTATAAATTGGAATGCATCATGTATCCATCTTGATTATAAAATGTTCATATTTTCACCGATTTTTTGCATGTACTTGGACAACTTGAACATAACCGGTAATTTTCTAAAATAATTTCGGAGGTCATTTTGTTTTACATAATTAATGTGTAAAAGGTATTTCATTAAGATAGAATATATTTCTCTCTATTATAAATTTACTCCTTTATTCTATCCGAAGGATTTCATTCCATATATTATTATTATTTTCATCGTGAGAATTATTCTAAAATCAATCCCAATTAGAAAAAATTCCTCATATATGAAGACAATAATGAATAACATAAATATTTTTAGATAAATATGAATGAAATTATTATCATATCAAATATAATTGTGAGGACTTTAATTATTAATGTTGGGTTGTACTCATAAATAGATTAAAATGATTCTGTTTATGTAATAAGAATGTGTTTTCTTAAAAAAAATTAAAACAAATTGAACATGAAAGTCCGTGTAATTAATTATTCATAAAAGATATTATTATTTACAAAAACATAGTACTTATAAAGTAAACATAATAAATTTTATTCAATAGTGTCTCTATTTTTTTGAAATCAAATACTATATTACTAAAATAAAAAATAAAATTTCTATTATTAAGTCCTTTTGGTTTTAGGTACATCGTATTCAAAATTATTATATCAACACGTATATTCCCTAATTTTTATATAATATTTGAATAAAATTATGAATATGTCTAAATTACCATTAGGAAAAGAAATAACCCTAAGGATCATATTTTTTTCTTATTGATATTTATATCCCACATACAAAATCATCTGTCATATCACCCTCTTGTAAAATAATTCTCCTCTTATTAAAAAATTCCACCATTTGTGATTTTGAAAACTCTATGGGGAAGACTATTATAATACATGAAAAGGTATTAGTTGAAAATGTATAAAATTAATAAACTATATTGTAATTCATCAAAATTGTGAAGTAATATTAAACTAATAGGAGTTGAGAAAACATTCAGACAATTGTAATTGATTGATAGGAATAGTTTATTATTTTAATCTGAGAAATGGGATTCTAATAGAAATTTCAAAAATTGTTTGGGGGAATTGTAACATTATAATACATTAAGGATATAATTTTGGTATTCTATTTTTCATCTCTTTCATGTCCTCATCCATATTTTTAATGAACTCTTATTGTGACATATATTTCTTTTGCATAATTGGTCACCTTTCATCTTGAATTCAATTATTTTCTTCTTTAATATGAATTATTTTTTCATGGATTTATAATTATTTGGAAAAATCATTGTTTAGGGTAATGACATCAATTTTTTTATTGTCCTTTTCTAATACTCAAAATACATCATTTTTTCATTCAAATGATTAACTACATGAGTATGATTTTTATTTTGATATTTGAAAGACTGAACAATAATTTATATTTTTGTCACATTCATTCATAACATATGGAAATCTTTGTCCAATTATTTCATTTCCTTCCTTATTTATCCAAAAAATATACCATAATGCTTGATATTAGTATTTACATGTCTGTAAAATGATCAGTTTGATGACAATATTTTTATTAATCTGATAGAATTATAGATTTTCATTGAACTCATATTCAGGTTTAGCTACTATATCTGTGTGCATGTTATTAAAATATAAATTTAATTAATACAATTCTGAATAATCTAACACTGAGATGCTATATATGGGTTACATGGAATTTTACCTTCAATCCTTTAAATGTATTATCAGTAAAATATTCTCAGTCTAAGGATGTTGTTCTCCAAGAATCTGTTTGATTTTCTTCTTGATCCTTAGGAGGTATTTTGTGGTTGTTTCTTATTTCCTTTTAAATTTCATTTTATTTATCATTCTGTGTAACTTATTTTTCAATTATATGTTCAACCCTAATACCATAAAAATTATTAATTCCTTCAATAATAAAAAATTTACATCCTTTTTTGTTTATATACCAATATTATTCATCCCCCTTGGATGAAGATTCGTATTATTGAAATAAATGGGTCTTTTGTTAATATATACAATTTTGGATTTATTTTCTAGAAAATAGTCTCTCTTATATGTAGTGTAATCCTCGACCAACAAAAATACATGGATTATTATATCAGAAATTCAAATTTCTGTAGGAAAAAAATATACATGTTCTCTAACTTTAAAGAAATAGACTTTTTGATTTCACTGATAAATTAAAATCAAGACTTATTTTTCATATAGTATTGATAAAAAGGAAAATATTTTTTAGAATCAAATCTAGGTCTCAGTAAATCCTTGATAACAATTTTCATAATAAAATTTACTTAAATTTCAAGGGTTACTGTATCGAAACCTTCTATGACATAACCAATACTGAACTTTTATTTCTATAATACATGGTATGTATTTGCTCTTATGGTCTTCTAAAATAATTGTGTAAAACATTTAATGAATTTGGGAGGAATGAATGGATTCATACCAATAATTTTATACTACACATATATCTTTCCTAAAGCACATAATGTAACCTTAATAACATAATTATCATATTATTATATGAATTTTTATATGACATAAAACAAAATAAACATTTGAAATTAAATCGTTATCAAGATGAAAAGTATTAAATATATAGATAATATATCATTGATAATTATTTCAGTGCAGATTTTCCACATTTCATCATAATAATACTTTGAAATAATTTTTTGGTACATGTCATATGTTAGGATGAACAACAATATGTATATTCATGTTGTTGGTACTATAGATGATTTTTTAATGGAAACTCAATTAAACTTTTGAAACTCAACCTTGATGTCACTAGTATAGTTAAAAAATGAAATTTTATGAATAAAAATTTCCCATGAAATTTATAAATTGTGAATACCTAAGGATTTAACATTATTGAAAGAATAATGTTTTTTTCATGTTTAATCTCCATTTACATTTATATCTAAAGGGTTTACTTTTCCAAACAAAATAATTTTTATTGGAAATATGTCTTGGATAGAACTTACCCATTCTGAATCTTGAACCATGAGGATGAAGTTGTTGGTAAATATTTTCATAATATTCATTTGCTGAAGTGAATTTTGAAAAGATATTCATTAAATAAAAAAATTACAGTTTACTTAAATAACTAAATTCTTATAATATTAATGATTAATTTTAGAAATAAGTTTTATTTCAAAAATAGTTTCAATGAAATGAAATTTTAAAAATATTTAAAAACATTACTTTTTCCAAAATTTAGACTTCGTGGAGATTCATATTGTATTAATTTATAGAATTTTATTATTATTATTTTATAAAACATCTAAAACATCTTTTGTTAAAATTTTTAACATATTATTTTCTTTTTCATGACTTTTGATTACATTGAAATTAGTAATTTTCCTGGTGTTTAGAGAATTATATACTTCATTATATGAAATAAGATTATTAATTTTTTTGTGGATGTTTTTTAATATTATGTTATATAACCATAATCATCTAGATAATTATAATTTTACATTAAATTGTTTGATAATTAAACTCTATGTATCATTTCTTTAAAATATGATTTTCAATAGTTACTCTTGTAAGAGGACCAATATTACTCTTATATAGAATTTAATACTATAATGAATATTCCAAATAATAACATTTAATTTATCTGAAACTTTCATTATCATTAAAAATGAACATTATTTTTTATTTATAATACATGTGATGATTCCTATTAGATTTTCTATCCTTTATGTCTTTCTATTTTTACTTGGGACAATCTAGTCTAATATGCACATCCATGTTTCCCTCAAATCATGTAACTTCAGAATCATTCTTTTCATTATTTTAATTGTTAATTTTCTTGTAATTTTATTTAAAACCTATTTTACCTATAATATTAATAATTTATCAAGAATTATTTTCATGTTCAGATTCATAACATTGATAGTCACTTGAATATTATTGTAAAATGAAATTATTTTTTTGAAGAAAAAACAATCAGGAGTCTGAGAGATTATCATTCACTAAGTATAAGTTAAAAGAACATTACAATTTTTTTATAACATTCTCAAAATCAAATTTCAATGTACACACATATTGTATAATGATTCCAAATAAATGATCAATAGTGAGAATTTTTAACCTCTTTAATTCTGCAATAATTTTTCTCTGAGATTCCAACTCATTAATCATGATATCATTTATATTTTCAAAAATGTTTTCGTCTCATAATACATTATATACAGTAGATTGTATACTAATTTAAAATTTTCATAAAACAATGTTGTATCCTTTTAATATGTTCTCCAATAAAGAATTAAAAAATCATTATAGTCACCTCTAATAGTTTCTATTATATTTTAAAAACCCATTGATATTCCAAAATGAGTAATCCTTATCTTATTCAAAATAATATTAGCAAATTCAATGATAAAATCTAACTTTAATTTTTTAATTTCTTATATCATAATAATGTGTTTCTAACTCTGTAATTCAATTGATACTCTTTATTATCATGATATTTAAAAGTATTAACCTCCTTGTCAGTGACCTTTTAATTACCTGATAACAAGACTAAATTGTGAACTCATGTATTTATAGTGAATGTATTAACTCCATCTCTCCATTAATCATAAAGAGATCCATTATAAATATTTTTATTATTTGGGTTGATTATAAATGCTTAACCCACATTGATTCATTCCAGTTTAAAACCAAAACATATATTATACTCTTCAATACACATTAGAGTTGTATGTACTTTTAAAAAAAATTAGCTAATGTCAAATAATAATGTGATGATAAAATTTTTATCATTTATATTAGCAGTGGAAACATACAATAATACCAAATTTTGTATCATAATGTAAATAGAGATGGATAAAAAGAGGGGGTGAATTGTTAGTAATCATGTAATTTTTTTTATATAAGTCATCATGTCATATTGATTAGCGTATTATATATTAATATAATATAGAATCATGATCTATAAAAATTGATAACATAATAAGTGTTAAATTTTTGTTAGTAGAAAAATAATACAAAAAAATTATAATGACAATGGATATGATATATAAGTGTAATGTAAAAAAAAGTTACTCTATTATATTGCATATAAAATCATAATTAGTGTAATATCATATTAATGAAATAATAATGTTAATATTTCGAAGCATATACAATTATATAATAAATAAATTAGAACTAAGATTATAAAATTGTCACTATATATTACTTGATGAAAAAATAAAATATTCATAATAAACAAAGTAATAAAAAATATAATTCTTTTAACCAAATGAGTAGGTTATTAATTGTGTTATATAATGGTCCCATTTCTTAAAATAAACCATGTATATCCCTTGATAGGGAGGGATGTTGATAATATTATCAGTCTATCTCGCTATCACTATGAGCCCCCAATTTTATGATCAACTCCAATCATGAAATCATCGTGTTCCCCAGATATGATGATTGGTTCTGTATTGCTATCCACGAAATCCCTTGATCAATGAGATTGTTGGTATCTCTGTCATTTTATCCTCATAAGCCCTCGATCTGGTCCACACAAATAGAACACATCATGAAATTGTAAATAAATTTATAAAGGAGACTTCATAACATGGTTTCCATAAGATGTACTATATCAATTAATGTATACGAGGCTCATAAAAATTACTTCAAACATTATAGACATTAGAAATTATAGAAGTGATATTGAATCTGTAACATGAAATCTTGAGTTCTAAACATAATGAATGACCATGTATTAATAATAAATCTTATAATGATCATATCAATTCTAAAATGGTCATACCTTCTTAGTATTCATCTCAAGGACATGATACATAACACTTTAATGGTCATATTATAATAGAATTTCTAGCATCAAATTTTTTACATCATTACCTTTTAAAATGAATTCTATTATATAGAATATATTTTTCTTTATTTAGAAACTATCATTTTATCAATAAAATAGGTTTATTCCATACGCCAGAATGATTTTATTATGATTATGATTATGATTTCATGCCTCATAAGAGTTTTTTTAGTATGAATTAATGGTATAAAGTCTTAAATCTAATTTGAACAAGGTGAATCAGATCATTATCAAATCTTTTCTCATCATGACAATTTTAATGATTTATATATTTTAGTGTTAATTAATACTTAAAATATATTTCTAAGTATTGTTAAAAATACCTTCTCATTAAAAAATGATAAAAATCGTTGGATATATAGATATTAATTATGTATTTAAGAAAGAGTTTGTGATTTAGAAAAAAAGGAATGAAATTTTTTAAAATAAACTTGGGACTAAAAAAATAAGTACATGATTCCTCATATGGTTGAATTGTTTGATCATATTTAATAATATTAGTATATTTCAACTATTTACATAATATATAGGCACTATTAGTTGAATGTGTAGTAGGATGTCATTATGAAAACAACATTTTTTATTGATATGTGATTTATGTGTGTTGTGATTTTATATGGTTTGAAAAATTCATGTACTATTTCATTAGATATTATCAAAAATAATCCATAAAGATAAGAATATTCGATTAAAAAATAAGGTGAACCAAAAATATATAATATTAGAATTCCTAATTAGTATATAGAAATAAAATTAGATAAGAACGATAAAAAAGATTAAAATGGTATTTTATTACCATGAGTTTTTTGAAAAAATAATATAGATTAATCTTTGACATATAGAAATATGATAACTTGTCAATATGATGGGTATTTACTCACTATATAATATATTTTGTTTGGTCCTGAAATTTGGACACATGTGTATAAATATATTTAAGTATAAAAAATTATTTCCGGGTTATTCCAACAACACTATAAGTTATATATATGGGATTACCATTTAAAAATTTTCCAAAATAAAATGATAATAAATTTCAAATTATTTTAGGACAATAAATGTTTACTCTTATTTTTTAACAATTCGATTCATGTTTTTTGACATTCATATGAATAAAAATATGTTCTCCATCATTTAAGAATGAATTAATATTAGATTTATGTAATTTATATACAAAAATGAAATAAATTAATTAAATTCACATATCCTCATACATAACAAAAAATAGAGGTATTTTGTTATGTTTTCTCACATATATTTTTTGTTCACTTTTAAATAAATCAAAATCCACTACTAGCCCTTTCAAATATATCACGAATTAGATCGACATGTGGTCTATTCCAAAATTTAAAAAAACAAATTATTTACATTTTCCATTGATATAATGGTGATATGAAATTGATTTATTAATATTAACCTAAAATTCATGTCTTTATAGACGCCAATCTAAAATATATATATCTTAGATAAATATAAAAAAACTACAATTTAAATTGACATTTAGTCACCTTATACACATCCTTATATTCATGGATATTCATACATGTTTCTTAGGGTTTTACAGCCTTTAATATTCCTATGAAGGAAAAATGAGTCTTTTGATAAAAATCACTAATTCAGATGTAAAATTTATGTGTTGTTTGACCTTATAAATTAATAATGACATTAAAATCATTTTCATATATTTTTATACTAAGAAAATATTTTAGTTAGAATTTTTAACCCCATTTTCTTTAAATCATTACAATGTAAGAATACTAATACTAGAAATGGGAAATATTCCTATTTAATATTTTAAAATAGAACCAACATGAAATTGATTATAATTAATCTAAAATTTTCCAAATTATTGTATTTTACCCTATAATCCTTCATTGTTGTCATAGAGGTACTAGCACATCATCATTAACATAAGTAATGATTCTAATAAATTATATTAAATCATTATTGATATCTTTCATGAATGTTTTTTAATCTTATAATTTAATATTTACTACATATTAAAAAGTGTTTCTTTGAAAATAAAAAATCCAATAATGTTACCACAAAAGTGTATAAAATAAATCACAATGATGAAGATTATAAATTTATATTCCCTGAAAATAACCATATTATTTTTATGCATAATATTTTGTGACATATGTAGGTTTATGGTTTAAGGACTCATTAATAATGAAAATGTTTTTTCCTTGATGTAAATTTGGTTATAATTTAGGGGATGATTTTTTTAACTATAGTTATATTAATTAAATCATTTTTAAATAATTATATCTATTATAAATTTAAAATTAATATTATTATCATGATGAACTTATATCATTTTTGTGTATTATAATTTGTTGTCTTTATACCACAATGTGATGAATTAACTAACTTCATAATTTTTTTGACATATCATGGATCTTGAACATAATCATATACACGATCAATGAGGTATAATAAAATATTATTAATTTTAATTGAAAAATTATATAAATAAAATATAAATTTCATTATATAGTGAGGTGGTTATCCAGGGGGTGTCTAGGGGTTTGAGGTGGCTATCTAGGGGGTGGGGGCTGTACAGAGGGGTTGGTGGGCTGTCTAGAGGTGGGGGGTTTTCCAAGGGGGTGGGGGTGTCTAGGGGTGGGGGTAGTGTCCAGGGGCTGAGGGGTTGTCCAGGGGGTGGGGGTGTTTATGGGGGGTGGGGGCTATCCAAAGGGGTTGGGGGCTGTCCTATGGGTGGGGGGGGGGGTTCTCCAAGGGGGTGGTGGTATCCATGAGGTGTCCAAGGGGTGGGGGTGGTATCCATGTGGGTGAGGCAGATTTCCAAGGGGGTGGGAAGTCCAGGGGGTCGGTTTGGTGTCCAGGGGGTGAGTAGGCTGTCTAGGGGGTGGGGTGTCTTGGGGGTGGGGGTGTTTTCTATAGGGGTTGGGGTGTCTATGGGGTTGGGGGCTATCATCTAGTCTATAAAAATGATCCCTGTAGAATCGTAGGAGAATATATATTTCCACAAACACCATAAAAATGGTGTGTGTAACCATTGAGGTAATATTTCCCAATGGTTTTAGGTGTTATCCTAATGGTTTCAAATCATTCGGAAATGTGTACTTTTAAGCAGTGAAGGTATACATATTTTTGAATTTATACTTCATATTTCATTTTAACCGAAGGGTGAATTTGGTATCCAGTTTCACCGGGATTTTTTCATTATGTACCATAAGAATAATGGATCCAAGATGAGTTTAAAACTATTATTTAAAACTATATTTTAATTTTAAAGTGATTTCAAACTATATTTTCATCGAATGAGTAATGATTATGAGGAATTTATTGATGATTTTTTGGAATTTTCTAAATGAAATGTGCCAAGCAGTGACATTTTATTCTATCCATGCCTAAAATGTTTCTATACGAAGAAGAAGAAAAGTAGAGATATTAATGATCATTTTATTTGTCATTTTTTTAATTCAAGTTACAGCCCTTGGATTTGGCAGGGTTGACCTATACAAAATGTCAGATCTTATGATGACAGTGATTCACATGATGGTAACTCTAAGGGAATTGATGAAATGATTCGTGATATTGTAGAAAAACTAATTGAGATAGAATTGACAGTTGTGCGTCGATATGGTGATATTGAAAAAACAATTGAATCCTGGTTATACGAATTTTATGGTTTTTTCGGTGGTGTTGTGATTGATAATCCTGAAGGCGCAACATGGATTGAGTGATAATTGTTTTACACAAATCTAAAAGTGTTGAAAGACATTCTTCCAAAATAAAACGATCTTCTAGATAAACATTATAAGGTGAAGAAAATATTATGCCTGATGGGATTGGGATTCAAGAAAATACAAGTCTTTCCCAATGAAAGTATGATATATAGGAAGGAATATGAATTTCTGTCAGATTTTCATAAATGTGGGACATCCTTGTATAAGCTGAAATAAAAATCACAAGCTGGTGTAGAGATTAAAAAGATCCCTTCCAAGGTATTTTGGTATATTCCTATAATTCATCATTTGAAATGTTTGTTTACATATTCAAAAGATGAAAAATGGTAATGATGGCATAGTAATGAGTGTTTATGTGAAGGAAAAATACGACATCCTGTTGGTTGTCCATAATGGAAGAATATAAATGATATGTATCCTATAATTTGAAATGAAATTAGAAATCTCAGAATACGGTAGTGCGCAGATTGAATGAATCCATATCAAACCCTCATTAGCACACATTTTCCATGTCCTGTTTTGTTGGTAATTTACAACCACTCTTTTGAAGATTGAATGAAGAACATATATTTCAGGTTGAGTTTAATGATCGATGGTCCAATGTAACCCAAAAATGATATTGATGTTTTCCTGTCACCATTGATTGATGATTTGAAACTATTAATGGAGGATGGTATTAGGGTGAATGATTCTTATAAAATGGAATATTTTAAACTTCATGCAGTGTTTCTGTAAACAATAAATGACTTCCCAACATATAGAAATTTGGCTAGATATAGTGTTAAGGAGCATAAAGCAAATCATATTTGCAAACAATAGACTTCATTTTTTCAATTTAATCATGGGAGGAAAAAAATTTACATGGGTAATCAAATGACCCTCTAACCTATATTGTTGAAGAGGTCAAACACTTACAATTGGATTGGAAAAATTATATTACAGGCAAGATTGTATTTTACATTTTTTGTACTCTAAAATGTAATTCTGAATATTGTCAACATAATTGTGTATTAAGTAGTCGTTCAGGTTGGATTTAGGTTTCTTAGTTGAAATTGTATGTTTTTTATGATATATATGTTAATATTTAATTTTTCTTTACTTATTTGATTAGTCTAGTTCTGATGGATTTTCTCGTATGGATTTTGGTCGGGGGGGGGGGGGGGGGTTCCAGGTGTTTTCAGGGTGTCCCATTGGGGTGGGGGTGTTCTAGAGGTGTGGGTGTGTTGTACAATGGTTTTGGGGGTGTCCAGGGTGTCAATGGGGGTGGGAGGGTGTTCAAGAGGGTGGGAGGATCGTCAAGGGGAGTGGCGACTGTCCAAAAGGGTGGTGGTTGTCCAGGGGGTATCCAGTTGTGTGCGGGGTGTCCAGTTCGGTGGGGGGGGGTTCCAGGGGTGTGGGAGGGCTATCCAAGGGGGTGGGGTTGTCCAGGGTGTCTGGGATGGTGGGAGGGTTGTCTAAAAGAATGGGGGTAGTAAAAAAGGGTGGGGTTGTCTATTGGTGTGGGTGTCTCTAGGGGTGGGTGGTGTCCATGGGGTGGGGGTGTCCAAGGGTGGTGTCATGGGGTTGGTTAGGTGTGTGAGGGGGTTTCTAGTGGGGTGGGGGTTTTTGGGGTGTGATATGGTTATCTAGTGGGTTGGGGGTGTCCATGGTGTCCATGGGGGTGAGAGGGTGGATTGGAGGTTGGGAGGGTTTTCCAGGAGCTTTTGGGGGCTATCCAGTGTGTTTCTAGGGGTTAGGGGAGGGGGTGTCTAGGGGTGGGGGTTTCTAGGGGTGTGGGAGGGCTGTCCAAGGGTGTGTTTCAGGGTGGTTTTGGGTGTCCATGGACTTGGGGGTGTCCATGAGGGTGGGGGGGTTTTCCAGTGGTGGGGGGATGCCTAGGGAGGGGTTTTCAGGTTGTTGGGGATTCTAGGGGTTGTGGGGTTTCTAGTTGGTGTGGGAGGGATGTCAATATGTTGGGGTGTCGAGGATGTCCATGGGGAGGGAATGTATAGGAGGGTGGGAGGGCTTTCCAATGGGGTGGGGTGTCTATGGGGTGTCTAGGGGTGTGAGTGGGGGGGTTTTCCAGTGGTGGGGGGATGCCTAGGGAGGGGTTTTCAGGTTGTTGGGGATTCTATGGGTTGTGGGGTTTCTAGTGGGTGTGGGAGGGATGTCAATAGGTTGGGGTGTCGAGGATGTCCATGGGGAGGGAATGTCTAGGAGGGTGGGAGGGCTTTCCAATGGGGTGGGGTGTCTATGGGGTGTCTAGGGGTGTGAGTGGGGGGGAGTCTAGTGGGGTGGGGGGTTTTGAGGGGCATGGAGAGTTTTCTAGTGGGGTGGGGCTTTTGAGTATGTCTATGGGGATAGGAGGGTCTATCGGGGGTGGGAGTGATGTCCAGGGGAGTGGGGGTGTCCAAGAGGGTGTGGGGGTTGTCCAGCGGGTTTCTAGTGGTGTGGTGGTGTCTAGTGGGTTGGGGGTTTCTAGGGGTGTGGGAGTGATATATTGGTTGTGGGGTTGTCTATGAGGGTAGCGGCGTCCAGGGTGTGTCCAGGGCTGTGGGGGTGACTGGTGGGGGGGGGGTGGGATTCTAGTTTCGTGGGAGGGGTTCCCAATGGGTTGGGGGTTGTTCATGGTGACCATGAGGGTGGGAGTGTGTCTAGGTGTGTGGGAGAACTTTGCATGGGAGTGGGAGCTTTCCAAGATGTGGGGAGGGGGTTTCCAATGGTGTGGGGGGTTTCCATGGGATGGGGAGGTTTCCAGGGGTGTGGGAGGACTCTCTAGTGGTAGGGGGAGTTCAGGGTGTCTATGGTGGGTTGGGTGTCCGGGAGGGTGGGAGGAATATCCAAGGGTGTGGCTTTCCTGGATGGGGGGGGGGGTTCTAGGGGGTGTCCAAGGGTGTCCGGGTGTCCAGGTGGTAGGTGGTTTCTAAGGGTGTGGGAGGGATTTCCTGGGGTGTGGGGGGTGTCTAGGGTGTCTATGGGGATGTGGGTGTCTAGGAGGGTGGGAGGGCTATCTAGGGGTGGTGCCTTTACAACAGGATGGGGCTATCCAAGGGGTGTTTAGGGGTGTGATGGGGGGTGTCTAGTGGAGTGGGGTGTTTCCAAGTGTGTGGGAGAGCTTTCAAGTGGGGTTGGGGGTTGTCAAGGGTGTCTATGTGGGTGGTAGGGTGTCTAGGAGGGTGGTAGGGCTGTCTAGAGGAGTGAGGTATGTGAATGGGTGTAGGGGGTGTTCCAGGGGGGTGGGAGTTACAAGGGGTCTGAGAGGGTTTTATAGTGGGGTGGGGGTGTTCCGGGAGGCCATGGGGGTGGGATGGTTTCTTGGAGGGTGGGAGGGATGTCCATGTGAGTTGGGGAAGACCAAGGGTTTTCCCGAGGTGTGGGGGTGTTCAGGGTGTCCTTTGGGGTGGGAGGGTGTCCATGAGGGTGGGAGGGCTATCCAACGTGTGGGGGAAATCCAAGAGTGTGGGGGCTGACCAAGGGTGTGGGGGGTGTCCAGTTAATGGAGGGGTTTCTAGGGGTGTGGGAGGGATGTCCAGTAGGGTGGGGGGTTCTAGTCTACTTTCGGTCTGGTTTAGTCCATTTTTTGTCTATTCTAGGTCTTCTTTGGCAGGGCATAGTTGTGGTTGAATGGTTTTATTAAAAAAAATTGGTTTCAGGTCGGTTATTTTATAACCGATGTGAAAATTGTATGTGGATGGGGTTTAACGACGGTTATTTGAAAACTGATGTAACTAATGCATCAAAATTGGTTTTTTCATCCGTTATTTAAAAATCACTGTAATAAATAGAATGGAATATATTTTTACATCGGTTATTTCACAACTGAATATGTATAAATGTTTTCATGTCGGTTATTATTTAGCATACCTAAAAAACAAATGGATTACTTGTTTATCATGTCGGTTATTTTTCATAACCGATGAGATTAACGCTTATGTGGAGTAGTTTATTATACTGATTATATAATAATTAATTTTATAATTTATATACCACGTCTGTTATTTAAAAAAGGACATAATAAATCAAGACACTGAAGCGTTTTTCACATCAAATTTTGAGGAACCGACTTGATTAACGCTTCAGATTTTCACTTTTTACGTCTTTTCAAAATAACCAATGTAAAAAATGATGTTTATAACATATCCTATAATAATATCTTCCAAAAGACAACGTAAAAAATAAAAAATAACCACCGTAAAAAACATTTTCTGCCCTAGTTTATTTACTAGTGAAGACAAACTATTACACAAAATATACCCTAATACCAAGGAATTTTACTCAATAACCCACCATTTTTAATGGTCCAGAATGTACCAATCATCCTCATGTCTCTGTATTACTAATTCTTATCAATATGCATTTGCTCATGTTCTTCTGCATTCATAAAATTGATATTTCCCCCATACTTTATAAAATTCCCTTAAAGTGGTTATCATAATTTGAACTATATACTAACGTTGAATTATGACATATCATTATGAATCATGAAATCCTTCAAATTTGTAGTTATATAATTAATATTAATAATATTTAATGAAAAAATAAATACAAGTACTAATTAATAATATTAATAACTTAAAGTAATAAATAAATATATCATTTGGTTTTAGTTTTGTGGAATCTTCTTGTGGT
Organism: Viscum album; assembly: GCA_963277665.1. Lineage (NCBI taxonomy): Eukaryota > Viridiplantae > Streptophyta > Magnoliopsida > Santalales > Viscaceae > Viscum > Viscum album. The sequence continues at coordinate 556,285,903 of OY728147.1, read as the reverse complement.
ATTCCACCATATCCATTCGATCTATCCATGAATTGTGTTTTTCCAAAGTAATATATTATTCATATTACATCACATATAAATTTTTAATCCAATAATATATATAGAAATATGGGTTCAATAGACTCTGTGGTATTACTAATTTTTTAACAACCAACAATTTTTTTGGTGATTCTTTTTGGTGTTAGGTACTCAATATCATTATTCCACATCTACGAGGACGTGGATTTAATACATTATGGATGCAGTAACTATTCCAGCATTTTGAAAGCAGTGGCTATAAGAATCCAATTTTTTTTAAATAAATTTCCTTCGAAATAAATAACTTTTTGTTCAATAACAAGGAATACACAAAACCCGATGTATTAATGACCCATAATTTAGAATACCAATATTTGATAACCATTAAATTGGTGAGTATTAATATTTGTAAATATGTTATGAATAATGAATTTTTTATATAATTATAAAATAAACTCATTGGTTGTCAAAAAATTATAAATTAAAATGAAATTATTTGTAAGTTTTTTTTCTTGAAAATAATGTTTTATTCACGACATATGTTTTTATCATTATAAAATAATTAAATCATCATCGATTGTTGGGTTTTAAGTGATTTGGGCATTGGGGTGGGGATCGTGTCACTAGTTTATATATTAGAGACTACATGTTTATAATAATTCTTTTAACTTTGTTTTGTTCGATGGTGGTATAAGTAATTAACATATTAAATATATTCCATAAAATGATTTATCATTCATTTAATATCTTTTATATGCATGAGATAAGAATTTATCCAATTATATACTTAAAAATATATTTTCCTATCAGGAATTTTTTTTCATGTTTTTCAATCATATTTTAGTATCAATTGTGCTCACATATATAACTTTAATCATGAAATATGTGCTTCATATTTTGAATATGGATGATAAAATTCGGTAAATATATAGCTTTTATTTTTAATTAAAATTTTAGTAACCATAGTAAAGTAATGTTACCTTAGTATGGGTAGAACTATTAAAATACTGTTATAATTTTTGGATAGGACATTAAAATTTATCGTTCACATTCCTTTATAATTTTAGATTAGTGTAGTTTGACCATCTCTATCCTTGTCCTGAATATTTGACCACTTGATTTAATATTTCTTTGAATATGTCATTTATATTATTTTATTAGTATAATATTCTATTAAAGTCAATCTTTAGACATTCATATATCTTATTTTTTCACATAAGGATATAATGATGATATGTATTTTTTATTTTATATTTAAATAGAAATTATTTTTTATCATATAAATTAAATCCCACTTATTATTTATTGAATAATTATATTAAACAATAATTCTATTCTATAAAATAGTTTTAAATTAATAGAAAAATAAATTAAAATAATTTAAAAATTTTATAAACAATATAATGTAATTTAATTATTATATTCCCTTATTTTTAAGAATCATATGAACTATTGGGAAATTTTGAAAATAGTAACATATTATTAGATATTTTTCATAGTTTCTTTATATCATCAAAAATGAATGTTTCAAAAATTTGACATTAATGACATTTCAGAGTAAATAATATTTATTTTATAGAAATAAAATTCATAAAAATATTATATTCAACCAATTTAATGAAATATGGTGGAACATATCTATTATAGAAATTTTATGTGATATTTTTTATTTCTCATGACATGCTTTACCATTTAATATTAAAATTGTAGTTACCATGTTTAAGATAAAAAAAAATTAGGTATGGGATAATAAAAAATATAAATTTAAAAATGAAACCAAAATCTTTCAAAATTTCATTTGATAGAGGATTTTAAAACAAATATTCTTCTGATTCTAAGAAATTAATTCCTGTATTATTTTTATGAGATATTTATATTATAATATTATTATATTTGTCTAAATTCAATGTTTGTACTTTATCTCCCTTGTAAATTGAATACCATACATTTTCTTCATTACACCAAATTCAAACTTATATATTAAAAAAATATGTTTCTAAAAATAATTTTCCTTATCATATATGGTTTTTTATGAAATTACATCCTTATGTTTTTTTGGGAATATCCAGATGTTTTCTTTCAATGAAGCATTAATCGCCTTAAATGATCACATTAATTTTATTACTTCCTTTTTCTCCCCAACAAAATCTAGGGTATATACCCCAATATAATAAAATAATAAAACATAATTATGATATATTTTTTTTATGATTATGAAACCACCATTATCCACCCACTTTCCCCTCAAATGGGAAGTGAATGTATCACATTTTCATAAGAAAGTCTTACTATCACCACATTGAAAAACAATTTATTTTTATTCACTGTAATTTTTTTATTGGTTTTATGGTGGTTTTAATTTTTTTATATAAATATATATATATTATTAATTACATAATAACTCTTCTAAATTTATAATATCATGTATATATTATTATTGAAGTATGTTTTGAAAATAATAATGTTTCATTTTCATACATGTGGTCTACCACCTTTATGAAGAGACACGATTATCATTTCATTTATACATTAAATTGATGATAATAAATATAAATATTTTTAATATATGTTATTTATATGATATTATAATGATTATTTAATTTTAATAATTATTTACCATTTTTTTCATATATTGAAAAAGGAAAACATCATTAATGAGTATGCAAGTTATGACATCTCCATAAACGATGTAATATAATTATCTATCTAAATAATTCAGTTATCAATATAAATATTTATATCAGGAATATATATGATATTTAAATAAATAATAAAATTATGGAGTATAGGAAATCATGTTAAATTTTGATAGAGAGAAACTTACAAACATAAATTTTCATGATGAATGAAATTGTTAATATCCTGAATTGATAGATTAATTAAACAATAATAATTAAATTAGTGATGAAATCATAATAGTGGATCATATATGATGTTATATTTATTTAATATAATATTTTTTAGATTTATAATAAATATAAATTTATAACGATATAATTTAATGTGATTTTGAGTTAAGAAGATCTATAGGATAGGGGGTTTTGGTACAATCTCATTGTTTATCATGATTTTGTTGTTATGATTCTGATGATGAAATATTATAATATGACAATCCATAAACTCATAATTTTTTATTACCCTATAGATCATTCTATGGAATACATGATTTCCATTCATTTTCATGTCTGTAAGTACTCAAGTGTCCTAAATAATGTTTTTAATATCAAATTAACTTTACTTCTCTCATTAGTCGGAAAACATTTATATATATATATATTATGAATTCTTCCATGAATATATATAATATAATCCAATGATTATTTTTATTAATTTTATTCATGATTGAATTATAATTTTTTTAATAAAGAACAATTAATTATTTTATGAACAATTTTTTTTTAAAGTGTCACAAGATTGCTTTAATTTATCTAATATGACATGAACTATATTTCCCACCATCCTGAAAACATAGTTCATTGAATCATCCTATTAATATTTCCATGATTTTTTTGGAATAAAATTTCATTCTTAAAATTTATGAAATTTATATATTTTAAATAAAACATTTCAATGTAAAATGATTATTTTTCCCATGAAATTTTTGAAGTGATATTTTAATTGATTTTTTACCACTGATGACATCATTGGATGTTATTTATTGTTTAAAATATATATAAATCCACTAAATCATCATTATTAATTTCTTATTTGGATTATATTTATGATGGCCAGATGTTTATGAAACCTATCTATTTCCAATGGGTTATGGTATGATAAAAGTTATATGAATCCTTTTTTTCCAAATGATATGTTATGATATAATATTTATGAAAAATATTTTTATTTCAAAAACAATGACATAATTAATATTTTATAAATTTTGGTCACACTGATATATATAATTATTAAATATGGGATAGGTGGGAAAAACATTATATAACCCTCAAAATCATTGTGTAATGACGGATATATCATGATATAAATAGTGATGGAATTGGGAGTGAACCTCGTTTAGTAAGGTTCTATGTCATTTTCATTTATATTTTGGAGAAAACCTAGACTACTATGATGGTTGTAAGAGTGAATCACATCCACTATTATATTTTTTATATGCCTTTAATAATAATGAAATTATTTTCTATGTATATGTGTATATCACAAATTTATGGTCCCACAATGATATTTGGTTTTTTTCAATGGATTAAATATAATTTTATTATGTTAATGATGAAGAGACAGACAATGAAATAATCATCATCTCAAGAAACCAAATTTTCTTAGTGCCGAAATGTAAAATATCTTTATTATTATTACACATCATTCTAATGCTATAATTCATGAGGAGTTACCAAATGAGAAAATGAAGATATAACATTCCATTAGGCCCTCCATGATTAAACATCTTTAATTGTTTAGTGGGTCATTTGATCAAGTAATTGTTGAAAAATGGACCAATTCATCTGAAAATATATTTTCCATTATCCATTGTCTAGGGATTGAAATTTTATTTTTGGAAATCTTTCATTATGAGGGTGATTGAAATAAATTGTAGAATCATATAATGAATATAAAAAATATGAATATATTTTATCAATGGAGTGGGAGGAATATATATTTTTTGAATAATTACATTCCTTGTACTATTTATATGTTAATGGAAATGGAACTTTGTAGGATAAATTAGAAGAATGATGAATCAATTTGTACATGTGACGTATAATTTACATCACTTGTTACATACACTTATTTTATTTAAAAACAACCTCAATGTAATGTAAATGAATTCAAAAGTGCCATAAAACCAAGTCTTTATATGTAATTACTAATAAGGGACTTCGTTAGCTTTCAATAAATTGTTTTTAGTCTTATCAAGGTGTTAAAGGAGAGTATTGTAACCCATCAATATCATGGTTTTGATATGAAATATTAAAAGTAATTAAATGGAATGTATAAAAAACAAGGATAATGGAACATGATCATTCCTTAATGCTCATTTTGTGGAAGGAATGAGGAATGAATTTTTTATTAGGGGAAGGAATACCACAAATATAAATAATTATGATGTGACCGGAATAAGTTATCTACAGTTGTTAATATATATAATGATAAATATAATTAACCTTCGAAACTATAGTTTTTCAAATTTAAGAAGTATTGGAATTAGTTTAAATATTTATAAAAGATGAAGGGAAAAGGTGATGATTGGCATTGAAAACAACTTAATACCAGTAGAAAAGGAAAATATCTTATGATCACTATTTATTCATAGGTGTACTATAATGATGTGGTGAATGGTATACATAAAATATACATTATATTTTTTGATATCTTACATTCTTATTGATGTACCCACTCTTTTATATCCGATGAATTATCAAATGGTACCACGGTACATCCTACGTTATTAGATGTGGAATTAGTCTGAAAAAATACTAATGTGAAGATGATATCATCTCACGAATATGATTCTTCTATGGTTGAAGTATGTTGGGTGGTAGATCTTTTAAATAATTTCATTCTACAATTTTTTGATTTTAATGTTATGTAATTATATATTGAATTTATCATCATAAATACCACATCAATTTCATAGTATGTGATTTCATGATCTATTTAATGAACCATACAATGATATTCAACCTGTATGATGATAAATTTGATAATTATGATGATATCACATAGAACATATGGGTCATGGTTATTTTTCAAAAGAGTTGTTTATCTCATACAGTTGGTTAGAAAGTGAAGTTTGATGATATGATTATTATTTGATAAATTCTTGATGTAATTTATGAACAATTGAAATGTCTTTCAAAGAATATTGATTTTGTTTACTAAATGAAACTTTTACATGGTTTTACAAAAATTTCAAATACATCATATAGAAATGGCCTAACTGAGATGGATTAATTTTCATAGAAACACTACTAGAATCATGAAAATATATTTCTTCAGATAAGTATGCCACCAAAGGGTGTTTTTTTTGTTATGAATTAACGACATATATGTGAAACTGTATATTGATTATCGAATGAATTGAAAGATCATAATTATGATTAAAAATACATTTAACTATATTGATGAATTATTGCATCATCATCATGATGATCATTACATTTCCATGATTTACCATTAATACGAATATAATTAATTGAGGTTAGAGAATATGGATATACCGATGATAGTATTCCATATAAGTTGTGGACACTATTAATTTAATGTGATTCCATTTCATCATTGTAATGTACATCTTATCTTTATATATTTTATGAATAGATTCATTACAGATTGTCTTGATCTATTATTGTAGTCATTATAGATGATATTTTAATATATTTAAATAATATTTAATATCATGATGGTCACATGGTAATTATACTAATGGATTACAGGATTGGGAAGATGTATGGAATAGTTACAGTGTGTTAATTTTTTATAAATAATAATATAATTTTGGTCATTATAATCTCTTGTTAGAATATATACATGTATCTATGAAGGATATAAATTATTGAACATTGACTTAGGATAACCACTATAATTTAGAAATGTAGTTATTATTATTTACCTTAACATTATTGAGTTTTTCTAGATATATTCTCATGACTTTATATTTTATCCATCAAATTAATACAGAAGGTAGCTATGTTCATTTTGATTGATGAATAGGATGAAGATTTAAAGGATGTTACATGAATGTGAGAAATCACACATGTTATAACATAATTTTATAATGTATAATTAGTTTTAAAATTTAATTATGCATTAATGGAGATATTTGGGTGTTTTCACATGATGAATTATATAGCGATAACATATGCCCACTGAAATGTTATAGTTCATGAGAAAAATTAACAATCTCCAGATTTAGATTTTTTTGTATTGCGTTTTTCATTAAATATACTTACACATTATCATTATTGTGAACTGTGTGATAGGTATAGTAATCATATAATGATAATGTATATATTGATAAAAAAATGTTGAATAGGAATTGGAAATTATGGTTTGATATGATTACATATTATGACATCTCAATACATTTACATGCTAGGATAGAGAACAAGTTGGTTGAAGTTTTGAGTGAAAATGATAAGGAGTGTTTTTCCTTGAAGGGGATCATAGAAGAACTAATACTTTAATATTTTCAAAGGACAGATTTATAAATCTTGATGGAAGGGGATTAATAATAAATTTCATTGTGGTGTGTTCAACTATCAATCCTTTTATGAATTAACGATGTGTAGAAATAATATTTGGAACTGAAGAATATTATTATATATTTTCACAAATTAAATAATGATTATTATGTAATGATAAGGAATATCAAGCATGTATTTGTTTATTATTTATAATATTTTCAGAAGGACCTATTCGATGTGGATCATAGTTTATAAATATTTATTCAAATGGGAAGTACAATGGTTTATATGGATCTAAACGTGTATTTCTAGTGGGATTGTATTATTACATATGTTTTATATTATTTATCAAGATTCATGCTAAGTCATTAATTTATGATTTAATGAGAAAAATAAAATGGGATGTTATAACCATTACCCATAGTAGATTGGAAATGGGAAAAGAACAGAATTTATTTTTTCCCGAGACTCCCAAAAAAATACAAAGGGCTATAATGTATTAATCTTTTTATTTTATCAACATAAAAATTAATCACCAATATTTAAATCAGAGAAATCTTCCCCATGGATCTGATTTATATAAAATAAATTTAAAATGTGAAAGGTTTTATGGAGTAAAACATTTTAATGTATCTCATAGTTGCTGATTTTTTCCACAATGTTATTTGAAATTATTCATCATGATCTGGATTCAATGATATTATTCAATACTACTTATCGTCCTCATAAATAAATTTTTATAGTGAGGAATGATAATATCATAGAGCATATGTTGAAATCTAGATAAATGGATTTTAAAGGATTATGTGATAAATAATTTCCTCTAGTTTTAGTTTCATAAATTAATTCTTTTAACTCGGGGAATTAAGATGGATTAATTTATGATATCTAATGAAATTTGTTTTAATATTCATCATGATCAAATGAATTTGGAGACATATAGATATTGACACCTAATTTATCCATGGAAATGAAAAGGAATGTCAGAGTCATTCATCAACACATCAAGGTAGATCAGTGTCCACAAAAAATGTATATTGATAATAATTGTTGGGATCTGTAGTTTGATGTTAGCGAGATGGTGTTTCTATGAATTTCCACATGGAAAAATTTTATGTGATTTATTTATAGATGAAATTTGATGATAAATTACTTTTTCAGCTTTTATATTCTTGATTAAGGAGGGACAATATCATATCGATTGAGGATTCCAATAAACCTCTCTAAAGATAGTGTTTTATTTTAGGTATCTATTGGGTGGATGTACATAACCAATCAATCACATGTACAAAACATAGAGATTATACAAATAGATAATGATCTATATTATGAGGATCAATTGGTAAAAATCATAGAACATAGAGAGAAAGTGTTGCATAATAATAATAATCTCCATGTTATTGATCTGTGGGGGAATCATAAATTCAATGAAACTACCTAGAAACTAGATGACGTAATGAAACATATACATCCTCATTTTTATATTAAACAAGAAATATTTCTCGGATAAAATACATTTTAGGGGTGTTGAATGTAACAACCTGTAATTTGATTATATATTTCTCCTCAAATAAATTAACTTTTTTTATATATTGCAATAGAGACATCCCTGTGTCTAAATGAACAATAATATAATATACTATTTTAAAATAGACAATAAATTAATTTATATGAATAATAAAAAATATATAATGAAAAAATATTTGTTTGAGGATATATTTAATAAAATAAATTGTTATCAATTGAATATAATAGAATATAAAATCCATTTAAAGGAAAAGAGATATATTTCTATGAATTTTTTTTTATCATTTTTATATGTTTTTATTTTACTAAATTTAATTAATAACTATTTAATAATTAAAAAAATAAATTGTATACATTATAAATTAAATACAATTTTATATATTTCATATAAAATCTTTTTTAATAATGTTTTTTAATAAAAACATTGTCACACTTGAAAATGTATTTCTCTAAAAAATTTCCTACATTTTATTTTACATGTTAATTTTTTTAAAAAAATTAACTACTTATATAAATATATTCTTGAAAAACTGATTAAATAATTGGAATCAAGAGTGGAATTGTTGTAATATAGTTCTGTTCTAATTTTATGCTTTAGGAATTATAACCAAAGTTAATTTTTGTCAAAAATATATTGTTAAAGAGGATAAAATATGTTTAATAGGATCAGATAATTCCATAGAAAATATGTAACACATTCCATTATCATATTAGATGATTTTACTCATCCTTGTTCATATAATTCAGTAATTCATTGAGTATTGGTTCAATATTTATTTGAATATTATCATTATACTAATTTAATAAAATAATAAATACGAATATCCACCCTTTGAGTTAAATTTATCAAAATATAATATATAATGATAATAATAGTATATTTTTTGTTATAAATTTATATTTTACATAGACACGATTTTTTGTAATATAAATTTATTTATAAATTTTGTTGATGGATAAAATTATTTAATCATTTTGAAATTGTAACACAATATTTATTCAATTAATAGAAAAATATTATAATTGATTTTAAAAATATATAAATTATTTAAATTAAATAAATTGTTTTATTCCATGTATTTTATATATACACATAACGTATCTGTGAATTTGTATATGATTATATTATAATTCCATATTTTCTGGTGTCATTGAATTTAATTTTAAAGAATAGTTCATAGTTATACATTAATGATATTTTATAATGAGTAATATTTTATTAAAAGGATTAAAAATCATAAAAATTAAAAGAAAAATCATGTAAATGGAATATGGTAAAATATATCAACCACATCCCATTTATGACACATTTTTTATTTATTGTAACATTCTTAACCAATTATGATTGAAATATTTGTGAATGGAGATAATTAAAACATGATTAATGAAAATGTTATTAAAAAATGATAACATTTAAAATGAAACTGAATACTTTATAAATATGATTTTATGATTTTTTTTATAACCTTATACTCATTATCTTCATGTTATTGGCCATTTTGAATTATTTATCAAGAGTAATGGTTTACAATATTTTTTAAATTTATTGAAATTACATGTGTGTAATATCCCTCTTATGAAAGGAAACTCTTCCATTATATTCCATAAACCAAATTTAGAACTATAGATTAATCATGAATCGTTAAATTATCTTATAAAACTTCTTAGAATTTTTTTTATGTTTTTGTATCCTCAAAATTTTTTCCCAATGTTTCTAATATGGATATCAAAGTAGTTTATTTAAAGATGAGGATATCACCTTAACCGACCACTTCCATTGTAATTATTGATTAATAACCTATAAATATGTGGTATTTTTCATAAAATATTAAATAATTTACAATGAATATAAAAATATATTATTATTATAATTTAAACTCATTTATCTATCTTTATTTCAATTTAATGAGAATTGAATATATTTCCCTTGCGTAATTACGAAAATCATAACCACGTAATAATACAATTAATTTTCATTTACATACAATATAAATGATTATTAAGATGAAATAAATGTTTATATATTATATTTAGGAAATTATCATCACTATTAAATGATATTATCCAATCTATCATCTTACATTAAAATCAATTTGAAAATTAGAACGTCTCTCATTTGTATGGGTGGACTACGACCTCTATGACGCAATGTTATTCGTTTACAATGTAACAATTAAATTGATTATAATAATGATATATTTTATAAATATATATAATTTGTATTATATAATAATTATTTTGTTAAGGAAATTGTATATTTAACTTTATTTGTTTCCCACCATCGAAAAATAAAAATTTATTTCCCTTTTAAGTAGGACTCACCTTCCATATCAATATTGTAAATCATTATTCCATTTAATTTACAATTTATGAATCTAAATTTATATATAATAAATAAATATGATATTTAAATCCCGAATAAAATTCGAAATATGATTTATATTTTATAATTTTAAAATTATAGATCTGTCCAAACTGACATTTTGATGAAGAACAAAATAGTCACACCCTAAAACAATAGTTTTAATAAAGAATAATTAATAAATTGTACGTAAAATGTTAATATTATATTATATATGATATTATAAATATTTTTACGAATATGTAATAGATTTATAATAAATATAAATTTATTACATTGGAGGATAAATTGAATTTGAATAAATGCACACTTAAGGTAAGAGTTTTCTGTAGTTATCCCATTATTTATCATGACTGTTTATGATTAGGTCTCCAAAATAAAATATTAGGATATAAATCTAATGAAACACATAATTTTTATCTTATAATTTTTATATTTAGGGTGAACACATGTTATCCATTAATTTTTCCTCTCTTTGTGAACTCAATATAGTAAAATATTTTTTATAACATGTTGACTTTATTTCAATCTTCGGTTGAAAAATATTTGATTAATATCCGTGTTTTATAAAAATATATTCAAGAATAAATTTAATATTAATATATTATTTTTATATTTTATTTTCCAATTAATGTTTTATCAAAAAAGTGATATATAATTATATTAATTGTCATTTCATATTGAGGTAATTTTTTTCTTTTTTACAAAAGTGAGAAAGGAATGTTTTATTTTATCAAGGAAAATAATAAAAAAAAATTCCACCATCATGACCCCTCAATTTATTGATTATTCCATTTCATGATTCCATGTTTGGTTTTCTTAATATTATTATTTGGGAGAATTTTAAATTTTAAACAATTTATTTCTATGTAAAATTTAATAGATCATGAAAATTATTTGAATACGATACTTTAATAGATTTTTTCTCCATTGGTAAAGATTATAGATGTTATTTATGTTTTAATGATGATATTTTTCAATGATTACTTTTTTATTCTTTATATGGATGCTTTATTTTTATGATAATTACATTTTTATATAACACATTTATTTTCCACATATTAAGCATTGATGACATGTTTATGAATCTCATTTCCTTCTACCCATGTTTTTCTATTATGATGTTTTATGAAACCTTTCTCGTTCTCATCAGTTATTCCTTGATGAATGTTTTATAAAATTATAGTGGAAAAATATTTTATTTTTAGTTTATGATAGTTGGTTTCATAATTATTTATTCTATTAATTAATTTGTTAAATATGTATATATCATGAAAATAAAAAGACTATAATGATGATTGAACCCATTTTAGTAATGGAATCAATGCACTATGACAGTTACTAGAGTGAACATTGAAAACAATGTTAGTTTCAAGAGTGATCCCTATACAAAATTATATTCATGGAATCGATCCATAACTAACAAGGAAATGTATTGATATGATTTGTGTTTGACAAAATCCTACATATTATTCCAATGCAATGATCTCATTAATTACGTCCTTTGATTCAATTACTACTCATTTTTAATAAAGTACCATGATTTATTGCATGTATCATGATTATGATATATAATATGAATGTATTTGTTTTCAAATGCTATTCTAATTATCACATACTATTCTAAATGTTTTATGTTTATGTGGTCATTTATATCATTGTTTTTTCACCCTTAACTAGAATATAATATCACCCTTTCTTATGATTCAATTCCTTAGGTTATGAATAATTCTATTAAGTTTTATATGTCTAATAAAGTTCCTAGTAATTAATAACTTTGTGGGAAATGATATAGATATGTTTTGACCAAACATATTATTTTTCAATGTTTCCATTCATACTATAAATATAGCATTATTATGTGGACATTTATGATTTGTAAATAATATTTATCTAATAAAAAAAATATTGTATGAATATATTGGGTCATTATAGTGATACAGAGACTGACATAGATGATGAGGCATACAAGTGGTAACATAGAAATGATACATTTAGGATGGAACATGTAAAATGATGTAAACATTATACTTTCATATTATAGAAGTAGGTATTAATAATAATAATATATTTGTACTTTAATGTGGACAATGTAAAGCTTGAATCCCACGTTGAAAATCCATAGAGGATAAATAATACCACTCCCATATTATATGGGTCTCCGAATTATTAATTTAGATACAATTTACTATTACTTCAACACATGTAATTAAACTTAATATTACGGAATATTAAATACTTGTTAAATTTCCTTTACAAAGCATGCATTAACCTTGTCCATTCATGAAATGATCCCTTTTGGTAACTACATTTTACCTTCCATATTTCACTATTTTTCCAAAAAAAAACTTTTTTTAATATACTAATTCTATTATAAATGTATGTTTTTTTCCAACCAAACATGTTCAAATTCACAGTATTTTAAAAATTGGTATGTTTTAATAAACATTATAAAAAATTATTTATAAATTTTATTTGTAGTTAAAAAACATTATCTATAAATTTACTATTTTTTGGATAACTATAATAATATGGTGTTTACTTTATTATAATTGAAAGTATTTGATTTATTACAATTATAATACAAAAAATAAATTACTTTTTTTATGAAATCATAGATGGGTTCATGCTAATTACCAAAAACACCAAAATAGTGAATATATGTACTCACCAAAGATTAAAAAAATTAGCAACTCTTTGTCTTATTCTAAAACTATAAACTAAAAACCTAGTATTATTATTGAAGAATGTTCCACATTATATTAATTAAATATATGGATAGTGAATGAGGTAATAATGTTAGGAACAAAAATAAATAATAATGAATGAATCTATATTCAATCATAGAGAGGGAGAGATATATTTATCCTCAACCCATACATAATAATAATCTTTTGTATGCATGTAATAGAAAAAACACAATTTACTATGATTCAAAATATTTTTAATGACCCGGAATTTTCATGGAAATTTTTTATTTTTAATAAATAAATGGGAATTTTACTTGTCCACAAAAATTGATTGTGCATGATTCCGAGGACTGGTGTGCTCAGAATCAATTTCTGATGTTTTGATTGGGTACGTTCAGTAAATGTATGAGCGTGTTTTTTATAACTTTTCAACAAGTGCTTGGAATTAAAATATGAGGGCACCATTGAACTCGGAGTTCCGATATTTTCTTTTGAAGACTATCATCTTGACTACAGTGGGTCAAGATTAAAATATAGTTTTTGGGTTTTTAGAGAATGAATTAAAGAAAAATAAAAGGTTTGGATTAATTTTTATTTGTTGGTTAAAACCTCCTCATGGAAGTTGAAGGTGGGACCACCACACCATAACCTCCAATGCGAGGTTATGGTGGTGGGGCCCACCCGAACCTATACTCCCGTGAGAGGTTACAACGTGGGGAGCACACGAGACTAAACCCCCTATTAATGGTGGGAGATGAAAACCTCTCAACTTGCCTCATTAACGAGGGAGAGTCTCTCCACACCCCCACTTTTATGGTTCCACCACCTCCCCTTTAATTATTTGAGCTAATGCATAATTTATTATGACAAACCATCACATTAATGAGGTGGAGAGAATTAGATTATTTCATCCATTTTGAATATTCTGCTAATGAATTAATAAGATATCAAAATCACTTATTATTTTGGATGGCATTCCTCTTCTTTTGGAACATGGGAGAAGAGAGAAAGGCTCCCAATGAAGAACGATGATCGATGAACGAGGAATGCCGATGAGGAGAAACTTCGACTTCCTTCCTCGGATCCATTCGACATGCATCGTCTTCCACAACCGATGTGTGATCTTGGGATTGGAAATGTTCAGCGGACGCGACGAATGGTGACAACACTGTCTTCTTCCCATGACTCCGTCGACGATTGAAGAATAAATTAAGGGGATTATTTTGAACAATATTTCCTTCCTTCTTCTCTTCTTATGTTGGAAAGAAATAGTTGTGGAATTTGTAAAATAATTGAAGATCTTAATTTCTACTTCTTGATGAGCCAAATGATACCACCCTAAATGCAGAGGTTGTGGGCCAAACCAACATGGACTGACCCATACTTCGTTCTTGTTTTTAATGATATTCAGCATGGTGATGAGGCGAAAGAATGACAAGGAAATGACCGCGCTACCTGTGGCATCTTCGAAACGCACCGCCCCCGCGGTGCTTCGACCAACTCGGCTCCGCCACTTCGGCCGGAACCGCGCCGCCAGCCGGATTCTGAGTTGCGCCGCCCGTCAGCTGAGATGACCACCAGCTTGGGTCATGCTGACCTCCTGGCCCCCTCTAGCCTCCCGCGCACCCCGACCAAACCATGTTGGCCCGCTCCGGCCTGATCCATGCTGAACTCCACTCACCCAGTCTCCCAGCCTCACGGCCGCCCACCTAGTTCCCTGATTGGCCACCCACCGGTCCACCTGGCACCCTAGGAGGCTACCCGCCAGCCCCCTGGGTGCCCTACTGGCCTGGCCGCACCCTGCCCGGCTGCCTGAAGACCTAGCCTCGCCCTGCCGGCCTGGCTGACGGCCTACCCGGCCGCCTCGCGGACAACCCGGCCCCCTCCCGGCCTCCTAACCCTCAAACGAACTGACGCCGTGACAGCTTCGGCCTCCTGAGTTGGCCCGTACCCCCCCCCCCCCTCTTGGTGCCCTAGCCGAACCGACCCAGCCTTGCCCTCCGTGCCGCACCCTCGCGATGCTCTGGGCCAAACCTCCCATGGGGCCCACTCGGCCCAGCCCAGCGGGCCTAGCCGAACCTAACAGGTTTGATCAGGTAAACCCAGACCAGGACGGCCTAGATGGTGCCGGACCGGGTTTGTCCAATCGAGTCTGACCGGACCCGAGCCCACTACCGACTATTTACATTCTTTTGGCCATCACTTTGGCACTAGACATTTGTTTCATTATCCATTAGTGGAGCTGGTAATCATTGATCTTGGCGGTCCCTTTGAGTAGACCAAACTGGAGTTTGGATAATAGTTGACAAAAAGTCATGTTGGATAGTGCACGATTCCAATCGGGCCCCCAGGACTAAAAAGACAATAACTCAAAGTCCGGGCATCTAATTGACACGACATCTATTGCGTTGAGACTCGTATGACATGGAGGAACTTTGAGATACTTCTATGAGGGACTTCGTGATAGTTCGAGTATCGACCAATAGCTCGTGGAGTGGATCCATCCGATGACGATCGAGCAGTGTCTAGAAACATTGTAGCTGACCGAGACGTGACGACTGCAGACCGTTTCGACTCTGAGTGACTCGACTAGCCCAATGGGGAGCTTCTTGGTGTCGCGACAGACCCATAGTGGGGAGCACCTTGGTGTCACGGCAGACCTACGGTACTCGACATGAGATATACCTCAGTAGGATATGAGGGGGAGCACCTTGGTGACACAACAGACCCACAGTGGGGAGTACCTTGGTGATGCAGCATACCCATAGTACTTGAAAAGAGGAGTACTTCAGCAGTCCAAGGTTAGTGGGAAGCGCCTTGGTGTTGCGGCAGGCCCCCTGCACTTGACAGAGGTGGAGTTATCTAGAAGCTGTGGTTTCGTTAATGTGAATAAAATATATTGGTTGAGCTGAGTCATTTAATTTTGTGATTACCTCATGATTGATATGGAATACTTGATAAATTAGGTATATGTATGGGCATATACATAAGTAAATATATCTATTGATTTCATACTTTGTGATTTATCTTTGTTGGATTTCGTGTGAACTTGATGTTCTTGGGGTCTCTACTAAGAATCGTTATACTCACCACTTCACGGGCTATGCCCGCACCTCATTTTGTTTGTTGCAAACAGCAGACAACACTGACTGTGGCTGAGTGTACCATGACTAGAGGGTACCCAGAGGTGGACCACACGGTGTGACGGTACACTAAGGAAACATACGGACGTGGTGTGTTGCAGAGGCTATCTATACCTACCCTTCAGGTAGGATCCATGGTGGATGATTCAGGAGCATCTTTTCAACATCCAACTATTTTTCCCTTTTCATTTGTTCTTGTACTTTACATCTGGGTTTTTATTTTCTGCCCCTTTAATTTTCAACAATGTTTTGTAATATAGTTTTACTTAGTGTTTTGTATCCAACGTTTTTCTCTATTGTGTGTGTATACAGTTATAAAGGCAATTCCTTTATAGATTTAGGGAATTACACGTTTGGTGTTAGTCTCCAACCCATGGCCTATGGAAGGCGGACTTGGGGTAGTAACGACACGGGCCCCGAGGGATGGGTCATGACAAATTGGTATTAGAGGATTCTGTTTTAACGCATAACATATGACTCTGATCTTTTCTATGAAGCAATAGTTTTAAGGGTACTGATTGTGGATTTCAGTTCATGGAGTTGAGTGTTGGTGTAGAGGCCAACATATCATTACACCAGGACCCTGACCACTTATTTCTGACTCATGGCACGAACACACTGATTGTGTGTGTGTTTTCAAAAAAAAATTCTTTATGTCAGCTCAACCAGGTCACATCACTAGTCATAATATTTGACCGAGTCGCATATGATTCTTTCAAGATTCCTCCCCATGGAATACCAGTGAGAGTTCAAGGATTTGTACACACGGATATCCCACCGAGCGACGAGTCCTCGGTGCGTAGCCCTTTTCTAGTGTTGGACCAATGGTACAACTTCCCGTTGGGACAACGATGCCACCAGACCCATTAATAGATGATGCAGGCCACTTGAGCACGTTGCAAGACTTCCAATTATAGAGGCCACCCAGTTTCAGTGGAGATATGGACCCACATGCGGCTGAGGATTGGATGTAGGCTAATAGTGAGAGTTTTTCGACTGGATGGGACACCACCGACCTCATGGGGATTCATACTGCCAGCCTTCTACGTGCAGTAGCAGGTAGACGGAGGAGATTGATGCTCCAGGTTCATGATAAGATGACACATCTCTAGGAAGACTTCGAGAGCCTATTATAGGAGGAGGTTTTTCCAAATACTCTCCGTGCAGTGCGCATATAGTAGCAACTTCATCTGTCGCAGGGCAGCAAGACTATAGCTCAGTACATAGTGAGGTTCACAGACCTCTCACACTACTCCACCGATATAGTACGACACTCATTATTCAGGTCCCAAATATTTGATAAGGGGATCATATGGTAGATCAGAGCTCTGATCATCTCACTCAACATCTCAACATAGGCGGGGGTGCTAGAGAGGGCCCTCCTGGTAGATTTTTTTCTTACTGACTAATGTCAATCGGTGAGACCCACCACTAGTAGACATGAATCAGAGTCTTATTCAGATGGAAGTCGACATACATCGCAAAGTTCCAGGAGTACTAGACCCATGGATGGATGACCCCATGATTCGGGATCAGTTATGAAAGGCACCTAGGGTAGAGACATACATGCCAAGAGCCGGCAGTGATTCTCATGTGGCAGACTAGGTCACATGGCTCATGACTATCAGACCCACCATTCGGATGATCAACAGAAGATCTAAGGAATTCCCATGAAGATTCATAGATTCGATCAAGGTGTTCTATCGGGATCAGGTGGACATGGTAGAGGAGCTGGTCATATAGCTGGCGGTGGATGACGTTTCAGGGTGTTACCGCCATCACCACCAAGAGGTCCACCTCGACCGCCGGGAGCAGGAGGACATGTGAGATCTCAACACCAGGAAGCTGAGGCTTATCATCATGGTGCTTCAGAGATGATTCATGGAATTATATGTGTCTACTACACCATTGCTGCAGTTCTTATAGATAGAAGTGTGAGTCAATCATTCTTTGCCACTGCCCTCATTTAGATCTCGAAGATTCCGATAGAGTCGTTGGCTTGATCATTATGGAAAAGACTCATACAGGAGTAGACTCGACGATTACAAACTATTTCTGGCAGTGTGATCTTACTCTAGGAGGTGAGAGCTTCAGCTGGAATCTCCTAGTAGCGACGTTGAGGCCTTATGACTTCATCTTGGGTATGGATTGATTATCTACCGTCCATGCTCATATCGACTGTATTAGGTGCAATGTGAGATGTGTCTGCATGGTTGTGACCTGGTTTAACATCACCGGTGAGAAGGGATCCTTTGCAGCACAAGACATTCTTACTCGGAGGAGGGTTTAGTTGATCACTTATCAGTTGGTCGGCCTTACCATCAGAGTAGTAGATATGGAGAGTCCGAGATATCCTATAGTGGTTCCCCAGTGCTCATGTGTTTTCCCTAGTGATTTTCCAGGACTACCTCCTCATAGAGAGGTGCAATTTTACATTAACAAGTACCCTGGGACATCACTGATATCTACACCAGTGTATCAGATGGTCTTGTGGAGCTTTTCGAGCTGTGTGTATAGCTAGCGGACTTGCAAGATAAGGGATTCATCTGACCTAGTGTTTCTCCCTGGGCAGCCCTGATTATGTTCGCCAAGAAAGTGGATTGGAGATTGAGGCTTTTTGTTGAATATTATCTCCTAAACTAGGTGACTATGAAGAACATGTACCCACTCATGAGGATTGGCAACCACTTTGACTAGTTTAAGGGAGAACGGTGGTTCTAGAAGATAGACCTCAGATCAGGCTATCACCAGATCAGAGTTCGACACGAGGATGTGAAGAAGACCACTTTAAGATGTCGGTACGACCACTATGAGTCCTTAGTTTTGCCATTCGTCATAACCAATGCTTCAGCAGTGTTTATGGGACTCACGATCATGATCTTCCAGCCAATACTCGGTCGCATGGCCATGGTCTTCATCAAATACATTCGGATCTACACAACTACTGAGGAGGATCATGCCTACTATTTTCAGGTATTACTTGACACACTCCGAGAGCACCAGTATTATAGTAATCTCTTGAAGTTCAATTTTTGAATCCGAGAGGGTCACGTTATAGGACATGTCATCTCAGAGGATGGAGTTGTAGTGGATCCATCAATGATTGAGGTGGTAATTTCTTTGGATCCACCCAGGAGTGTAACAGAGGTATGGAGTTTCATGTGTTTAGTTGGATACTACCGGAGAACCGTTGCAGCCTTCTCTAGAGTTGCAGAACCACTATCTACCTTGACAATGAATGGAATATCCATCGTGTTGTCGGAGAGATGCCAGCTGAGCATTCAGAAGATGGGGCAGAGGCTGACTAGTTCCCCCATCTTCATGCTTTTTGAGGAATAAGTAGGGTATGTAGTCTACTACGACGCATCAAGGACTGGACGTGGATGTGTCCTGATGCAGGAGAGAGCAGTGATAACATATGGTTCTCTAAAACTAATATAGCAAGAGAAGAACTACGCTACCAAGGACTTGGAGTTAGCAGCAGTGGTCGTCGCCTTGATTATGTGGTGACACTATCTAATGGGAGAACATTTTACCGTGTACTCAGATCACAGGAGTCTCAGGTATATCTTTTCTCATATGTTCCAGATCCAATGACAACGGTGATGGATTGATTTTCTCTAGAAATATGACTTCGAGATAGTCTATACACTTGGAAAGGGGAACGTTGTAGCAGATGCATTCAGGAGGAGATCTAGTATATAGCTGTTAGGTGAGGTGACAAAGTAGCTAACTACTTTGCAGATATCCTTTTTGGATAGAGATGGAGAAGCTTTCTTTCATGCCCTTACAGTCACTCCCCCACTTCATTAACAAGTCAGGGAGGCACAACATGGAGATACTGACTGCGAGACATGATGTGCTCAGATATCCACAGGACATGCACCTGATGGATTTCTAAACGTGGGGACCACGTCGTCCTCTTCAGAGTATGTACTATGGTACCAGTTTAACTTCAATAGAATGTTTTTAGGGATTTAAACACTTCCACTTTAGCGGTACATCCAGGAGTGGATATGATTTACTAGAACCTTCAACCACAACACTGGTTTCCAAGAATGAAAAATGCAGTAGTAGAGTTTGTCTCTCGATGCCTCACTTTTCACCAAGTGAAGGCGGAGCACCAGGTACCAGCAGACTTGGATAATATTTTAGATGTCCCATAGTATAAGTGTGATGGGATATTCATGGACTTCATGACAGGACTTCCACGTACATCCAGGGGTCATGACTCGATTTGGGTGATCATTGATCGCCTCACCATGTCGGCCCACTTCCTACCGATCGGAGAGAATGGTTTAGTTGAGATAATGGTATGCCTCTAGGTTTATGAGACTGTACAGCTTCATGGACTACATTCTTCTTTTGTCTCTGATCATGACACAAATTTTAATTCCTGACTATGTATGGGGTTGTAGGAGGCTTTAGGGACGTATCTTCGTCTGAGCATCGCCTTCCATCCTTAGACGGATGGCCAGACTGAGTAGACCATTCAGACCATTGAGAACAAATTGTGTACATGTTTCCTCGACATTAGTCTCAACTGGGAGGATCACATAACTTTGGTGGTGTTTTAATACAACAACAGTTATCACTCCACCATTGGGATGGAGCTTTTTGAGATGTTATATGGGCGACAATGCAGATCATCCTTGTGTAGGACTGACCCTGGGGGGTCTGCACTAGTGGGACTGGTGATGGTATGGGCTACCATAGAAATGATGCAGATCATCCAAGAGCGGATGAAGATTTCACTGAGCAGATAGAAGTTGTATGCTGAAAAAAGATAGAGACCACTAGAGTTCAAGGATGGTGACCACGTCATTCTACGAGTCTTACATTGATGAGGTTTATAGATATTGTCTGAGGTGGAAAGTAATCATTGAGATTGATCGGACCTTTCTAGGTCCTCAGCAGAGTTAGTGAGGTTTTATACCTCTTTTTTCTTCCACATTAGTTGCACTGGGTGCACGACGTCTTCCACGTATCTCAACTGAGGAAATACGTGCACGACGCTTCTCACATCATCGACCAAAGAGAGCTAGACGTCGACGACGGGGAAACATTCACGGAGGTTCTAGTAGAGATTGAGGATTGAATGGAGTGGGTCCTATGTGGACAATCTATATATCTAGTGTGCATTCACTTGTAGCACACGAACCTTCAAGAGATCACATGGAGGGTAGAGGCTGAGATGAGTTCTCAATAGCCCCCATTGTTCCCTTGCTTCTAGTTGTAGTTACGGGGACGTAATGCCTAGAGATGGGGAGAATATAAAGACATGAAATTTCAGTGGAAATTATTTTTTAAAATAAATGGGATTTTTACTAGTCTGCTAAAATTGATGGAGCATGATTCTGAGGCCCTGTATACCTGTAATCAATTTTTGAATTTTTTTTAAGGAATGTTCAATAAACCTATGAGCGGGTTTTTATATCATTCGAACTGATGCTTGGAATTAAAATCCACGGGCACAGTTAAACTTGAAGTGCTGATATTCACATAAAATGATTATCGTCTCGACTACATTTGGTTGAGATTAGAATAGATATTTTGGGTTTTTAGAGAATGAATTAAATAAAAATAAAGTGTGTGGCTTAATTTATATTTCTTTGCTAAAACCACCTCATGAAAGTTGGAGGTGGGACCACCACACCTTAACATCTCATGAGAGGTTATGGTGGTGGGACCCACCTAAACCTATCCTCCCGCAAGAGGTTACGACGTGGGGACCATAGATGACTGAACCCCCTTTTAAATGCGGGAGAGGAAAACCTATCACCTCTCATCATTAATGAGGGTGAGTCTCTCCACAGCTCCATCCTTTATGGTGCCACCACCTACCCTTTAATTATTGGAGCCAACGCATAATTTATTATTCCAATTCTTCACATTAATTAGGTGGATCCAATTAAATTATTTCATCGATTTTGAATATTATGCCAATGAATTAATAAGATATCACAATCTCTTATAATTTTGAATAGAATTGATCTTTTTGTGGATCTTGGGGGAAGAGAGAAAAGATCCTAATGGATAACGAAGAACAAAAATGAAGAACACCAGTGTGGAACGACTTTGACATATTTCCATAGATCCTATCGACATGGAGGGTCTTCCACAAGCGACATGTGTTCTTGAGATTGGAAGTGTTCAGCAGACAGGATGAACAAAGAAAACACCATCTTCTTCCCTGCAACTCCGTTGATGAACGATGATCAATGGTAGGGGTTATTTTGAATAATATTACCTTGATTTTTCTCATCTTCGGTTGGAAAGGAATCATTGCGGAGGTTGTAAAACAATTGAAGATCATCTTTTGTAGTTCTTGATAAGACAAATGATACCACCATTAATATGGAGGGTGCGGGCCAAACCAACATGGGTGGACCCCTCTGTTGTTTTTGTTTGTGAAAATCTTCATCATGGTGAAGAGGCTACAGAATGACGAATGCAATGGTCGTGCTACCCGTGGCCTCTGAGAACCGTTCCACCCTTGGGACGCTCTGAACAAACCGGCTCCGCGACCTCGGGCCGAACCGCACCGCCCGCCGACTTCCGATTTGCGCTGCCCGTCAGCTGATCCCACCACTAGCTCGGGCCACTCCGGCCTCCCGTTCCCCACCGGCCTCCCGCACACCACGCCCTAACCCCACCAGCCTGCGCCACGCCGAACTGTGTTGGCCCGGCCTCCCTGCTGCCTGCTGGCCCACCTGGCGCCCTGCTTGGCCGCGGGCCTGCCCCGCTCCAGGCTTTACCAGCTGCAGGCCTGCATGGATACACCCTCCGGGCTGACCCACATGGCCCCCCATAGTGTGATTCATATAGATCCATGTGTATCATGGTCTGATAGCTATTATTATATGAGAAATCCACCATGATACAAGTCCATACCATTATACACTGAAATTAATTACACAAGCTCGAATCATGTCCTCTATTGTTATTATTGTCTATTCAGACTGGACCTCTATTTATGGATGATATATCATGATCATAATCAATAGATCCCTAATGGATTTCTGTAATAATTTTAAGAAACGAGATGTGAAACACGTATCTATATATGAGACTATTGACACTGGTAATCCATGACTCTTTATTACTTCTAATATATTGATTTTTGATAGGCCATCTGTGATATGAGTTTCAAAAATTGGAATGAAATGGCTCGACATGGTAATATGATCCACTATCACCCAACCAAAATTGTATTTCCATATCGTTCATGGAAGAACTATGACAAATTATGACACTCTCTGCTCCAATTTCCACATGGGATTAGTAATGACGGCATCATTACCACTGGTCTATGATTATTTACTTTAACCTACAGATAATTTATACACCGTGAGGGGAACTCAACCACACATAATTTCATGCCGCTCCACATAAATTGTGCCTTCAATGGCTTATACATCTTTTGTGTAAAAGGATTTACATCTCATCCCGATTGGTTGTACACATGACAGAGTTATTCCAAATAATCCTTACGTTCACCAACAAAATATATGAAACAAAAAATAGAACACCAATAAAGTTACCATCCCCTAATGGTCTCCCCACCGTTGAGTTTGTAACTCATAACAAGACATTCTGCATCCAATGTTTTTGCCTCTTTGACCATATTTAGAAAATCAGGAACAAGATTAACGGAAAAAACCACCACAACACCTAGGTATTCACATAAAACATGAATGTCGGATTGGATTGATATAAACTACAATTATTATGAGACATCTAGTGAAAATTGAGAATATAACTTTATGCTCAAGGAATCATACAATTAATATCATTTACCTGGTGTGTACATCATGTCTAGTTAAAACAATTGATAGCATATCATCATTCTCCAGTGCCTCTTATTCAAATATCTTTGTGAGAAAATATGTTTCAAGAATTTGTGGTCTATGAACATACTAAAATTTTCAAAAAAGAGATAAAATCTCATTGATTTGAAATCATGGGCGACTATAGTTAACTCCAAATTTTGTTTTGGGTAATTTTATTAATGCAACCTCAATTACCTTAAACCATATGTAAACAAATAGTACCCTTCAATGAGAAAATATCCCAACCATGATCCGGTTGCAACAACGTACACCACATACCCTAATCCTAATTTTAGAAAAATTATGATAGGTAAAGATGTAAGAAACTCTATTAGTTCCTAGTAATACTTATAACATTTGATGTCTATTGAAATGGAGAATTATTCCTTTTCTATGAGGTCATTGGTGATGTTAGTCAAGATAAATCAAACAAAATAGGTCAATAGTAATGAAATGGCCGATGAAAAGTAATTCATATATCAAAATATAAAACATTGATAATTTTGAATACATACAATGATCTCACATGGTCTGTAACACTATTTCCACATGATCCTCATGGTCATCTCTTGTATTAATGAGTGGAAGTTCATATATATTCTGTATCATTACTTGGTTATGTTTATAATAACAAACATGTAACTAAAGTTTTCCACAAGACATATTCAGAAAAAATCCAGTGGAACCCACAGAGAAGTATGTGGTCCAATCAAACCCTTTCATTCCAGGACCTCCAAAAGTAATTTCAATTTCGATAACTCTATTTGTTCCATAATAAAATGCTGACCGGAAACATGACTGGTTATCAGAAGTTGATCAATCATAATATATGCTTCCCTTATAGGTGGAAACCCTTAGATGATCATTTGAAATACATCTAAAAATGGATCCAAAATAGCAGGAAAACTATTTCCCCCGATCTCTCCCATTGATTCCAAATTCAATGTTGTCAACTGAAAAGAGATTGTTCACATCATCGGTACTAGTAATCTCATTTCCAAATAATTTACACTCTACTATCCTCTGTTGAGATGCTTGATGTCATCATTAGTCATGTATTTAACTATTCTCCTGTAACATTCGATGTGTCGTAATGGTTGCCAAAAAACCAATAACCATGATTAAAACATAGATATCCATGTACAACATTGTGATGTTCCATTTCATATCAAATCCCTCAAAAGTTATAGCACATTCACTACAAAATAAGGATTGATATTCACTTTCATGAAGAAGAATTTGCAGTTTTATAACTGAAGGCATCATTTCCAACATTAAACATTGAAAATCAATAGAACAAGAAGCAATAAAATAATATGATCCATCAGTATCGCAGAACACGTGCATATGGGGTGAATTCAAAAGAATCGAACCTATCATAGTTGATAGTCCAAACTAGTAATCGAAAATCATCTACTCATCTCTATATAATTGCTTCGTTGAAGCACTTTTCCCATTGTTCCATTGCTGTGATTTCCATAGTTGAGGATTCATGGTGTTTCTAGAATCACCATGTCTAGCTCATCTATGATAATGATATTGAATTTTTTTCCTTGCCCTATTAAAGAATATGAGGCTTGCGATGCCTACGATGTGTCTCAAGAACCTGACCTTGGAGAATTGTGACAATAAGGCAGATGATGTCCCATATTGTTACCAGTATGAAATACTCTATGTTGTGTCATGCAATATCTCTTTATGTGTTCACTCAAACTGCATTGCATGCATCCTGCTTGGTCTAGGGTCGTGGAGAATGGTTCACTGATCCATCTGTGTGGTTCTAATTTCAACACCCAGATTGGAAATAGGTGTTCCCTTTCTGCATACTATCAATGTATGAATTTTCAGGATTCCATGTGGGTAGCATCATACATCCTCTAATAGATCCCAATATATCTTGTTCATCCAATGTCCCTCTATACACCATCACTGTATAATCCTTAATACAGAGTACTTCCATCATCAATGGAATATACTTTTGTATCCCTGATTTGAATAAGTTTTCATTCAAAGACACACTTGCCACATCTTCTTTTGAAAAATAGAATAAATTCATATATTTAGGTGACTATTCAATGATAGAGAGACTCACTTGTTTCAGGTTAAAGAACTCCATCATTTTAAAGATCATGAATGTGTTAGGAGAGAATAGCTTGTTAAAAAATGCCTCAAAATTCTCCCATGTAAGGACTTCATCCAATATATCCTACACCGCTAAATATCACCACTAGCGTTCCAGATGATTGAGCAAATACGTCGCTATTTTTATCATTATCTCTACTGGTGTTCCAATGATATTGAAGATATGATTCATCCCACTAATCCACACATCTACCTTCTCTTAATCAGAATGACCTCATAACTTAGGTTTATTTTGTTTCATGAATGGAATTGTATGATCCACATATAGTGGCCCATTCATCTAGTTCCCTGTATCCACAACATGAAAAGCAAGGACAATAATTTGAACCATCTATTGGTTCAGCAGTTGTTCATGTGAAACTACAATCTCTATAGCTTCTTTGGGATGGTTTTGTTGATGCCTAATAGGTGCCATTTTCTAAACCAGCAACAATCTCAGAAAACAATATACTCTATAAATTTTTGTATAATCAGTTCAATTTCTATCACATCAACTATCATTACATTGTTTTCCAAAAAAAACTATTTTCCCATGTTCTGCCATTATTTTAAGAAGTATAACAATCTTTTTTAAAATTAAACCATTTTTAAAATACCTTAAGCATTAAATTTTTCAAACTCATTCAATTTTTTAAAAAAATATAATTTTTTAAAAAATCAACACTTTTTCAAAATATGAAAAATTCCTCAAAATGATGTGATAACTCCATGTGGTATGACATTCCACTACAATGCATGCCATACTCGTCTCATAGGAAAAAATCAATATAATGAGATTCCTAAATCCTTGAAGTGTCTCCCAACACTTATGTACACAACTCACTGTTAACTTATTGTTCATCAAAAATGTGTTAGATATGTACTTTTATGGTATACATTTCATGTTCCGACAATACCACTACAATATTAGTTTTCATCCAAATGAATAGAAAAGAGGGTATATAAACTCCAAGATGAAGAATATTGATGAATAATTTTTAGGCAAGGACCCAACATGTTTACAACATTTTTATCTCAAAGGATGGACCGTATTGATATGAATGTTATGACCTACAAATTCTCATTGACTTGTAAGAATGATTAGTCATTATTTGGCCTTAAGAGACATCCCCAGGATGCCAAAGGCTAGAAATAAATGAGTAACATATTGAAATAAATGCGTGGGAAAATTTACCCATTAAAAAAAATATAACATCTATAGATAACCCCAACCATTCCCTAAATGATCCATGATCAAAAGGTATATAACTAAATAAATTCATGTAACTCAAAACCACATCACATTGTGCAATAGTAGAAGACCAAACGAGTTTTAGATTACACATAAGATAAATAACTCATGAACCTTAAAAAATAAAAATAATCCAGGATCTACAATCTCCAATCTCCACAATCACCAATCATCCCATACATTAAGAGGTAGTTCTAAAAACATTGGAAATATTAACATTTTCCATGTATCGAAATATAGCATCTAAAAAATCAATAATGTTCCAAATAAGGGGTTAGTATAAAACTCAGTAGATTTCCCAAATGAATTCCCTACTCACTCCACTTGGATAGAAATTTTATCTACATTTATATATAATTTTTTTATATAAAAAAACTTGCAAAAAATTTTATCACCTAATATAATCAAGTTCCAAAGATCATTTACAAACAAGTAGAAAAACTAAATGAAACGAGTTTATAAAAGTTTAATTTTCAAGAAAAATAACTTATTAAAGCTTAAAAAAATTTCTTTTTATCATTTGGCATACCCCTTCCATTGTTCCAAATACAACCACTCATGCATGCATTGTTTGACAGTTCCATACTCATGAGCATTATCTCATCCAATTAACTTTTGTCCCAATGACACATTCCCCGATCCATGGTCACATCCATTGTACCCCAATGGTAATCATCTCATATTAAGGACATGATATGGATAAACTCACACCGATACCCTTAATGAAAAATATTTCCATTTCCAAATCAATCCATTCTAATAAAAAAAAGTTTTATTGAAAACCAAAGCACAACCAAATTTCAATGAAACATTTCATTTCTATAAAACATTAAATTTTATTAAAAGCAACTAATACAATTTATGTGACAATAATCTTGAAAAATCACCTTTGTAAAATCCATAATCTAAAACCAAGAACAAAAACAATCATCCAAAATCCACAATTTTCTAGATTTCACAAACATCACTCTTGAAAGATTCCTACAATTTTACAACAACCAAATGATGATCAATTCAGAATCACACATTCAATTTGAATAATTTCCAATAAATTTTACTATGTAGAGCCTAGAAATAGGCCTAATACCTTGACAGTTTTGAAGAACACCCCAATAAATGAAGAACGCACACAAAAACAAGGTTGATTCTCAAAAAATTCAGAATATATATCTTCTAATAGAAATATGATGACCAAATATCATCATATTTGGAATCCAAAGAACTAGATTAACCCATAGAAGGTGTGGATATATGGAACAATGAGAAGTGGAGAAGTAGATCTCTAAAGATCTAAGAAACAACTCTGGAACGAAGATGAACAATCACATACCACATGAATATGGATTCGATTCAAAAAGGAAAGCCATCAGGTTGACTCCTAATAGGTTTCTAGAGATACTCCAACCTTCTATTATTAGAAACACCATTTTATGGATGCATAAGATAAATAAAGAGGTACTTAGTGGCAATACATGTGAGAAATGATTTTTAGGATCTCACTTAAACCATCTACAGAGTTAGTTTGCACAGTTAGACCAACCATACACTAACTATAACACCCCAAACTTCCACGGTACTTTTCCATTTGAATAAAGCAATATCTTGCATTGTACGCAACTTCAAGACCTTAACACACCGCGACTAATCAATGTAGCCAATATGAATAGTAATAGACACCTTTAAATTTTTTTTAAATTTTATCTTTCAAAATTGACTTCATATTTGGATTCGGAATATCTAAATTAGCCTAGGTTGAATTTTTGGTATTTTTCTATAAACATTCAATTTTTGATGAATAGTGAAAAATCACTGAGTTATAGTTTAAAAATGAATTTTTATTTAAATAATTATTTATTTTATTTAAATTTAATTAAGGTAAAAATAGATACATGATACCTATATATGTTCAATTTAATTTATTTAAGTTAGTTAAGAATAATTTTAGATATATAAAAATTTTATTGAACTTTTCATTGTCTTTTACCCATCTCCCAGGAGAGTTTGGAAATTCATGCAAAACTAAATTTTACCGCTTCTGTGAGTGAATTTTGAAAATTCAAGAGACATGGTTAATATCAAGGGGTAAAATGTGGTTCAATAAGGAAAAAGTAATTTTTGGTGAATAGTAACTTTTTACTTTCATTTACCACGGTTCAATGTAAATAGTGTAATTAAGGGTAAAAAAGATATTAATATTACCCTAACACGTGTCCAAATTCTATTGGAAATGTGTATCTCGACCAAAAAACCATAGGAATAAAATATTATCATTTAGGTCCACTTGGATTAGATTAGGAAATTTATTATTATTTAATTCAAAGAAGAGTTAAAAGAGTTAAAATCAAAGTGTAATTACTAAAACATTTTAATATAAGGATAAACATAAGATAAATTCAGTTGTAAATATTAATTTCAAAGATAAAAATATTTTATACATAATTTTATTTTATTTATAATTTTTAGACATTAAATAATTTAATTTATTTATGAAACAATGGCGATGCAGTAATTACCAAATTAATGAAATATTAAATTAATTGGTATTACAAAAATCGCAATAAATGTAATATGATACTTTATATGAATTACACTAATTTTATAGGATAATATGACATGCTAGGATTGATTTAATGAAATTTTTATGAATTAATCGTGCTTTTTTGATTTTCACAAAAATCAAATTCCAAATATTGTCAAAATTGACATAAACGAGTTTTTTAAAAAATATTATATTATTAATTCATATTCTATTCATAAAAATCTAATATTCGGCCAAAGGACTTGTATGAAGATAGTTGTATCATTAATGGACCACTTTGGGGTCGCATGGAGGTATATAGTATGTTTATTTAACTATATAATATAAAAATACAAAGATACATGGTAAATGTCAAACTAATTAACTAAGAGTTAAAACTAAAATAAATGGTTAATAATGTGACCCAAACCTGTCTAAAATATATTGGTTGAGTTTTTTTCGACCTATCCCCACCTTAGAATTTAAATAATCCACTTTGGAGCCATTAGATATCAAATATGAAATTATTATAAAATAATATTTCTAGCCTTTCCAAAGGAGCCCCTCACCCCTCTTATAAAAGGAAACTCCCCCTTTTCACTAATTCACAGCTTCAAAGCCATTTGGCTCGACCAACCCCTACCCAAATATTCTCTCAACGTCCCTCACATCATCCTAGAGGCCTTAGTTTGATCATAAATCTGACCAAATGATCACTTTTGATCAAATCTAAAGGAAGAACCCAAAGAAGAGGAAGTTAATCTGCCCTCAACCAAGGAAAAGTACAAGGTAAGGGTTTATTTCACAATCTCTTCATTATCCGAGGTAGTTTAAACGTAATTATCTACTGAGACCTCTTTATCATCCACATCCATGTTTCTAAAAAATGTTTTTCAAAACATTATTACTATTTTATAGAATTTGTGTTATCGTCATTTATACCCTTGTTTGACTTTTTTATAAGAGGTTTATAAAGAAATCTTTCTGTTGTTTTCCAAACAAGCTATTTTTTATCGTTTTTGACATAAATAAGGTGAGAATGTTTTTTAAATTATACAGCGACTGCAGCTATTTTCCGCCATTATAATGTTGTCGAATATTCCATTAAAATCCTATAATAATGTTTTCAAAATAATGGTTTTCTCTATAATTATTTGACTTTTAAATGATTTCAAAAGAGAGATATATCTCTCAAATAGTATTGATTTCATCTCTGTCAACATCATTTGATAAATTTTTCAATTTTTTGAAGTTAATTTATTATGATACAAATCATCCATATTGTTTTTAAGGTTTTCTGATATGGTTGACTATGGATGAGTTATTTTTATTCCATTAATGGTTTATGATTAATGTTTTGTCATTCTGTATGCTAGTTATAATATGAATGTTTATGTTATATTTTATCCACTTCTAATGTTGAATGTGTTGGACTAGTATGTTTCAGGTTGGGTACCGAAAAAAGTAAGACCTCCGGGTTGGTGTCGGGTTATTAGAGGCACTCTGGGTTGGTGTCCGGTTTTTAGAGGAACTCCGGGTTGGTGTCTGGTTATTAGAGGCACTCCGGGTTGGTGTCCGGTTATTAGAGGCACTCCGGGATAGTGTCTGGTAATTAGAGGCACTCCAGGTTGGTATCTGTTTATTAGAGGCACTCTGGGTTGGAGTCCGGTTATAGAGGATCTCCGGGTTGGAGTCCAGTTACAGAGGCTCTCCGGGATGGGTTCCGGTTACAGTTATACCTTAGGTCTTGGCACGAGGCCTTGACAAAGAAATTCTAGTTCGGTATTATGCATTCCATCATTATGAAAATTTTTATTTATCTTACATGTGATTATTCAACTATTATAATATCTAAGTGAATGATTAAATCACATTATTTCATTTTATTTCTACCATATTATGTAGATGATAATGTTTAAAAGGATTTTGTTTTAGTTATACATTGCTTTAAATGTTTATGCTTATTTATGAATGATTCTACTGTATTACTTATCCTTATTGAGCATTTGAGCTCTCCTATTTCTATGTTATATTTTTTTCCCAGGATTCTAAGAAGTGTGTTGTGCTTGATATGTGTGTTATGCCAGGTGAATAATGGCTTTCATAATGATTATTTATGTTGTTTTGTATGTCATAATGTGAAATATAACATTCATGTATGTAATTTATTTTCCAAGACTGCTAAACTGATATGTCCTTTGGGAATTGATTCCATGTAATCATGCCAATGTATTAAAATAATGCACCAACTCTGTGTAACTAGGTTCGGGGCATTACAGTTGGTATTAGAGTAAGTTTAGTACAAACCTTGGAAGCCAGATTTAGATAAACTCTGATTAGAGTACATAGCCCTAAATAAACTTTGAGGATTAGTATAGAAGAACTTCCTAGAATTTTGGTATTGTAGAGATTTTGTGAGTATTCCGAGAAATAAATCCTTGTCTGGATACGAGCAGGTAAAGGTTGATTTGGAACAAAATTACCTTGGGATAAAACCAGAAAATACCGCTTTGAGCTACACTCGAAAGGGAATTGGTGCACGACAATGGGCCTTGCTTCACTCTTGGTTACGTCACTCCTCAGGGATATGTTTAGGATAATATTCATTTTCATTACAAATAGTTATGAAGGGTTTATGAGTATATAATTCCTCACATAAAACATTTTTATGACTATGGATTATATCCATAAACTGTTCAATTTATGTTAAGTGTTTTACAAGTATGGAATTATGTATTTTGATTCATAAATTGATATAGTTTATTCCATTGTTTAGAAATGTAGCCTAGTGGATGAAATGGAAATAATATCAATGCACTCACTCCATGTAGGGATCTTCCTTCTAATCAAGATAATTATATTGGATCTAGTGATGCAACTGGAGCTGATCATTTAATCTCTATATTGGGACAACTCACTCAGGTTATGAATAATAACCTTTCCCATATGGAGCACCTTGATCTGCAGCGTGGAGGACCAATGTTAGATCGCTTCATGAGGAAACAACCACCAACATTAAATGGGAGTACAAATATCTTTGTAGATGATAAATGGATAAATTCCTTAGAGAAAAAATACCATGCCTTGGGGAGTAGTGAAAAAGAAAAAAGTTATCATGGAAGTTTACCACCTCACTGAAGATGTTGACCAATGGTGTTAATTGATTCATTACACAAAGGGATATGGTGAAGTATCAGATATGGAATGGAGGGAGATCAAAGAGATTTTCATAGAAAAATACTTTCCTCGTGACAATCGAGCAGATATGGAATGTTAATTTTTGAGTCTGAGACAAAAGGAGGATTAGAATGTCGAAATGTATGAGGAAAACATTACAAGGTTAGCAAGATATGCCGAAGATTATATACGTAACACAAGAAGTAAGATTGGTCATTTCTTTGATAGGTTAAGACAATTTCTTCGTCGAGAATTGATCTCACAATCCTTCTCGTTGTACGAAGACATTGTCTTATGTGCTATCAAGACAGAAAAGGAGTTATCTAAATATTATGACAATAAAGTAAATAAAGAGAAGAAGGTAACGATGGAGCAAGAGATATATAAAGAGAAAAAGGGAATGAAGTATTTTCCATTATGTGAAAATTGTGGGAAGAAACACCCCGATGCTTGCCTAAATGTAATGGGAGTTTGTTACAAGTTTGGAGAAAAAGGTCAGCAGAATCGTGATTGAAAGGGAAACAAGGAGGATGTCAATGTCGAATGCTAAAATTGTATAGAAGTGGGGAATTATGCAAATGAATTTTCTAAGCATCAGGAAGACTTGCCTCAGAAAAGGCAAAGCGATCAAGGCCAAGCATATGCTGTTACTACAATTGAAGTGGAATAATTAAAGTATTTGTGTTTTTGGACTCATGGATTATATTCTTGTTATGATAATAATGTGATATATATATAAGGATTGTACTGGAGTACTTGTTGTTTTCATTAAGGTTTTAATATGACTAAGTTAGTCATATTTCAGTATGTGACAATAAGAGAAACATTACTCTATTTGGAGAATATGATGTTGCGATTGATTTTGGAATTTAGATACCTTTTACAGAGAGTCTAGACAGAGGTACATTGAATAACTATAATGTTTTGGAATGGATTATGTTTAACATTGGACATTATTGTTCAAGGTTAAAACATTTCGTATGATTTTTTTTTGAATATAATGATAATATAGTTTTAAGAAATGGACAACCTGCTGGTCGGGCGATAACTCGTCGCGTCGGACAAAGCTGTAGGAATCGAACCGATAACCATAGTACGACAGTCCTTTATTACCTACCACTAGCCTAACGGTAGTCCCTGGTTATTTCAAAATATCTTTTCATTATAATGGTATGTGTTTATGATTGGATCCTAATACTATTTGGATAAATTTAATATTTTCTAGTTCTATTATCTTTTGGAGTGAAAGTTGAGTTTGTGGTAGAAATTAGTTGAAATATGAAAACTCTACTTGTGATTGATGACCTAAATCACACCCTATAAATATTTAGGTTTTTCCCTTAATTATGTGTCCATAATTGCCACCAATATTCTCTTTTTCGAAACCCTAATTTGGTGGTGACATTCTAATTTCACATTCCATCTTATTAAAACTAAATTTTATTAACCCTCTTTCTCATATGGGCTTTCCACAGTGGTATTTTCTATTTTCAACCATTTATTTTCAGAGAACAATTTAAAATTGCGAGGATGAAATTATTTTAAGGAGGGGAGAATGTAACACCCCAATATTCCACGGTACGTTTCCCTTTGAATAAATCAATAGATTGCATTGTACACAACTTTGAGATTCTAACACACCACGACTAATCAAAGCTGCCGTTTTGAATTGTAATACCCACTTTTTGAAATTTTATAAATTTTATCATTCAAAATGGACTTAAAATTTGTATTTTTAATATCAAAATTAGCCTAGGGTGAATTTTTGGTATTTTTCGGAAAACATTCCATTTTTTATGAATAGTGAAAAAACACTCAGATATAGTTAAAAAAGGAATTTTTATTTAAATAATTATTTATTTTATTTAAATTTATGTAAGGTAAAAATAGATACATAATACCTATATATGTTCAATCTAATTAATTGATGTTAGTTTAGAATAATTTTAGATATAAAAATTTTTTATTGAACTTTTCACCGTCTTTTACCGACATCCTAGGAGAATTTTGATATTCACATAAAACATAATTTTAACGATTCTGTTAGTAGAATTTTGAAAATCCGAGAGACATGGTTAATATCAAGGCGTAAAATGGGGTTCAATAAGATAAAAATAATTGTTGGTGAATAGTAACTTTTTTACTTTTATTTACTACAATTAAAAGTAAATAGGGTAATTAAGGGTAAAATTGATATTAATATTACCCTAACACATGTCCTAATTCTATTGGACAAGTGTATTTCGACCAAAAACAAACATAGGAATAAAATATTATCATTTAGGTCCAAATGGATTGGATTAGGACATTTATTATTATTTAATTCAAAGAAGAGTTAAAAGAGTTAAATTCAAAGTGTAATTACGAAAACATTTCTAATATAAGGTTAACCATAAGATAAATTCGATTGTAAATATTCATTAGAAATATAAAATTATTTCCAACATAATGATATTGTATTTATAATTTTTAGATATTAAATAATTTAATTTATTTATGACACAACAGTGATGCAGTATTTACCAAATTAATGAAATATTAAAATAATTGATATTATAAATAACCCAATAAATGTAATTTGAGAATTTTTTTTATATCCACTAATTTTATATGATAATTAAAATGTTAGGAATAATTTAATTAACACTGTTTCAAGTAATCATTCTATTATGATTTTCAAAAAAATAAAATTCCAAATAGTGTTAAAATTGACATAAAAGAGTTTTTAAAACAGATATTATATTATTAATTCATATTATATTATTAAAAATATATGGTTTGGTCAACAGACTTTTATCATGATATGTGTATCATTAAGGGACCACATGGGGGTAACTTGTAGGTATATTGTATGTTTATTAACTATATAATATAAAAATACCGAGAGTCATGTTAAATGTCAAACTAATTAACTAGGAGTTAAAACTAAATGATAAGGTTAATAATGTGACCCAAACCTGTCTAAAACCTATTGGAAGAGTTGTTTTCGACCTATCCCCACCTTACCCTTTAAATAATCCACTTTGGAGCCATTATAAACCTAATATTAATTTATTATAAAATCATATTTCTAACATTTGCAAAGGAGCCCCTCACCCCACTTATAAAAGGTCACTCCCCCTTCTCACTAATTCACACCTTCAAAGCCATTTGTCTCATCCAACCCCTATCCAAATATTCTCTCAACATTCCTCACTTCAACATAGAGGCCATAGTGTGACCGGAAAGCCAACCTAAGGAACCCTTTTAATCAAATCAAAAGGAAGAACCCGAAAAAGAGGAGGTTAACCTACCCTCAACCAAGGAAAAGTACAAGGTAAGGGTTTATTTCACAATATCTTCATTATACGAGGTTTTTTATACGTAATTATCTACTAGGACCTATTTATCATCCACATCCATGTTACTTAAAAATTTATTTCAAAACATTCTTACTATTTTATATAATATGGGTTAAATTCATTTATACCCTTGATGTAATTTTTATAAGAGGATTATAATGAAATATTCCCGTTGTTTTCCAAAAAGGTCTTTTTTATCTTTTTCAAAGAAATTAAGGTAAGACTTTTTTTTACTCATACGGAGGGTGCGGCTATTTTCCGCCATTATAAATTCATCGAATCATCCATTACAATTTTATAAGAATGTTTTCAAAAAAAAGGATTTCCCTATAATTATTTGACGTTTAAATGATTTCAAAAAAGAGATATTTCTCTCAAATAGTTTTGATTTCATCTATATCAACATCTTTTGATAAATTTTACATGTGTTAGAAGTTGATTTATTATGATACAAATCATCCATATTTTATTTATGGTTTTGTGATATCATTGACTATGGATGAGTTATTTTTATGCCATTAATGGTTTATGATTAATGTTTTGGCATTCTGTATGATAGTTTTAACATGAATGTTTATGTTATATTTCATCCTCTTGTTAAGATGAATGTGTTGTACTAGTACGTTCTGGGTTGGGGACCGGTAAAAGTAAGCCCTCCGGGTTGGGGTCCGGTTACAACAGACCCTCCGTGTTGGTGTCTGGTTATTAGAGGCACTCCAGGTTGGTGTCCGGTTATTAGAGGCACTCCAGGTTGGTGTCCGGTTATTAGAGGCCCTCCGGTTTGGTGTCTGGTTATTAGAGGCTCTTTGGGTTTCTATCCGGTTATTAGAGGCACTCTGGGTTGGAGTCCGGTTAGAGAGGCTCTCCAGTTTGGTGTCTGGTTACAGAGGCTCTCGAGGTTGGGTTCCAGTTATAGTTATCCCTTAGGTCTTGGCACGAGGCCTTGGCACAGAAATTAAAGTTCGTCATTATGCATTCCATCATTATGAAAGTGTTTATTGATATTACAAGTGATTATTCGACTAGTATAATATCCATGTGAATGAGTAAATAGATTTATTTAATTTTATTTATACCATATTATGATGAAATTCATGT
Organism: Viscum album; assembly: GCA_963277665.1. Lineage (NCBI taxonomy): Eukaryota > Viridiplantae > Streptophyta > Magnoliopsida > Santalales > Viscaceae > Viscum > Viscum album. The sequence goes on along the minus strand of OY728147.1, from coordinate 556,247,682 downwards.
TTAAAAGGCTTTTGTTTTAGTTATACATTTCCCTAAATGTTTATGCTTATTTATGAAAGTTTTCGCTGTATTGCTTATGCTTATTGAGCATTTGACCTCACCCCTTTCTATGATTTATTTTTTCCCCATGATTCCAAGAAGTGTGTTGTGATTGATATGTAGGGTTAATCTAGGGGAATAATGGTGTCCATAAAGATTATTTATGTTGTTTTTTATTTCTTAAAGTGAAATGTAACATTAATGTATGTATTCTATTTTCCAAGAATGCTAAACTGGTCGGTCATTCAGGACAAGATTCCTTGCAATCATGCCATTGTATTAAAATAATGCACCGACTCTGGGTAACTAGGGTCGGGGCATTACACTAACTGTGCATTAGGTGAATCCAAGACAGACCCTCACATGACTTCCTTGCATGGTCTTCAAAACTGTGCTCCAATAATCCAAGAGCTACTTTCAAAAGAGGATCGTTATGCCCATTTTGGTTGTATGATTATGCAAAGAGTGTGCGCATGTGTGACTTCCATATTTTCCCAATTACCACATCCAATGTTCTCCCAACTCTCCCATCCATCACCCTTAATCTGTATAACCATCAAAATAATCATGTAAGGGATACATACAAAAAATTGATGATACTATAGATCTAATGGTCCCATTTATATTATTTATATGAATATTTTATGTTTTTATTGAATGATGGTTATGATACACGTTTATATTTTACATTTAATATATTTTGATGATCATTTCTCTTATATACGTTATATGATTTTGAAACATGAAGATTTTCATAGGTTATTCTTTGATGAAACTATTATTAAACATATAAATTTTCAATTCATATGTTATAATGGCATGTTTATAATCCCCATTTCTTTCATGGGTTATGATATAATGTTTATAAAACCCATATTTTTTTATCGGTCATGATATGAAGACATTTTTATGATCATCATATATTCATAACTATGATTTTATTATGTTATTGGATGTACATAAATCTCCTAAAATGAGGTGGGTAATTATTTATCTATAATGAGATAATGATATGGAATATTTCCATGTGATTGATAAACTATAAAAATAAGGGGAAACCAACTTCACTATGGGAATGAGGGGAAGCATGTTATACTATTGTGAATAGAGGAAAGGTAATAAACTCTGGGATGAAGGGAAAATAAAATAAAATAAAGTGAGAGGATATGAATTGGAAAACTCTAAGGAAAGGGATGCGACTTTAGATGTTTCAGTGTCCTTCCCAATAAGGTTCTCCACCATGATGTTCCTTGATATGTTTTCCAATTAGAGATGAAATATATTGATTGTTCTTATATACAAATGTTAAAGTAACATGTTTATGTATAATTCCAATTTTATGTTAAAATTACCTATTCTATTTTATTTACTTATGATTCATGTATTATGAAATGAAAATCCTTATGCCATGTCTCAAGATTATGTATTTTGTATTCTTGGAATGAAAATAATATTTTTTTTTCTAGTTCACATAGCATTATGTCCATGTTATGATTAAATATCTCATTTATTAAATATTATTCCAATATGAGATCATCCATTAATATGTTTCCTTTCCACATCTTATGTAGAATGGTTTTATGTAGGATTACTAGTTGGTTGATCATCTGGGTAATGAATAATGATCTTTCAGTCAGATAAAAATATAGTGGTAAATGTTTGAATGACGCAAAACTATTAATTTCCACAATTATCTACTTTTGTAATGTGATGGATATTCATCTAAAATGGCCTAATTTCAACGTATTTGAATCCTAGTTTTCTATAGTTTTTATAAATGGAATGGTCTTTTAAACCAATAAATACTATGAAGATAAGATATTAGTTAGATCCCTTTTGATATATCAAAGGATATGTCTAGGGACATTTCTAATGATATGTGTAATGTATTAGGTATTTAATTCGGGATGATAACATATACCTTCATGAATTATTTAATTAATGGATTTTATATTTTATTTTTCATTTATAAAAAAATTACATGGGTTTTATTAACCATATATAGTGTTTTTGGAAAGTTTTATAGAAAAAGGGAGTGCCTCAAATCTTTGGAAGGATTTTAGGAGTGTAAGGGGCCAGAAGACCTTCTTTAGAGTTTTAGGTTAAGGGAACACTATTAGTGTAAACCAAGAAGCCTCTCTTTGCTGATTGTGCGTCCTGAGTTTGACCTCCCGCATAGTTTCAAAAACCAATGTTGAAGGGTCACATGATCATGAAACATTTTTTCTGCATTTTTTTAGACAGGGTCGCAACATACTTTGTGCAATATATTTCTAACCATTCATGGTAAACTTGAGGACCTGGAGCCTTGACCATTATGTGTCACGTGGTTTATCTATGGTTTGGAAATCTGGGCGAGCTAACCACGTGTCCCCATTAAAGGTTGACAATATGATTTTTTAACTTATTTTCTATGTTTCCATTTCCTCCAATTTTTCCCATTCATGGTCACATAAAACAATTTTGGGTTGCATCATATTTTTTAACAAATGTATTTTCTCCATCTCTTTAATCGGTGATTCAATTTTAGACCTATCAAGAGAAATAGAACCATTTGTTTAAGGATTTCATCACTCTTACATCTTTTCATCATTTATTTCACATAACAGTGTTCTAATAATAATCGAGGAATTTTCACTATTATTAGGGAATATGACGGAAAATATGATATCACCAAAATGGATTTGAGTTAGATACTAATATCGAACATTACTACGTATTTGAGGCATAGTTATGTGGTTTATACAATTCATATTTTTTTTAAAACATTTAGGGGATGATTTGTTTTCACCATTGGGTATTCGATCGATAAACTATTTATTGTTGTTAAAATTAACGTAAGACCTAGTGGGATCCCTGTGGGATTTTCCAAACTTATTCCTTACAAGAACGGTTGTGTTAGAGGTCTTATACCAACTTAGGTATCAAGTTCGGTTTGTGTTTATGTTATAATTATTGTTCATTTTTAATTAAATTCTTTTTTTAACTAATATCATTAAATTTAATTATATAAAAATATATTTTTTAAATTGAGTTGATCTTTTTAATTTAACATAATCTATTCAATTTTAATTAATTGTATTTTTTATTTAAATTTTACAATTCAAATGTATTAATTATTATTTTTAATTAAATATTGTATATATTCATATATATTTGGATTGAATATTATGTATGCCATGAGATAAGAGATGTGGGGTAATGATGATACCACCTTGAGGATGTGATAGATTTTCCCATTCAAATATGAGGTGATGTGATCGTCCAAATAGTCTTAGGAAGAATATATGTATATATATACACTCACTTGAATGATATTGATCATATGATTCAATGTAATTTACTTTGGATTAAAGTGAAATACCCATAAGGTGGTGAGATGGGATCATTTTATTGTATTATAAGGCAATCAGATTTAAAAAACACCTTTTCAAGGGTAGAAGGTGTTGGTTGGATGTGTATTTAGAGATATTTTGGAGATTTTATCAAACTTGTGATGGCTCAATAAAGAATGGTGTCATCTGAACATTAGAACACTTAGTGATGAGGTGTTTTTCACCACTATTATGATTAAACATTATCAGTATAGAATCTTTGGGATCTTTTTGGGGGAACATTCCATAGAAATCCATGAGAAAGTTAAGTATCCTTCAATTGATAGAATTGGGGTTATCATTTGCAGGTGAGGATCACTGTATTGATTCTATAGGAGTAGATTATTTTTAGAGTATGAGAATTTGTGTTCATCAAGATTTCATGTTATAAACCAATAGATAGTTTACTTAAAGGAAAAAATTATTGTGCCTCCAAATGTCGGGCATGAGCAAATATGTTATTTCGAGTAGGGGTCTAACAGATTGGTTATTTCATTGTACGTGAAATCATGTCATCAATGATTTAATTTCAGACAAGGGATATAATGAGTTATGTGTTAACTGAATTTATTTTTAGGATAAACATAAGGTTCACCTAGGATCTGCTAATTTAGTGTATACCTTTGGCCATGGGCCAGGGATCCACTCCGATTATGGTATTTCGTCATTAACTGAGCTAGCTGATGGATTCTTGTTTTCTATTGATCAATAAAGAAGTCTATGATTAAATTTTGTATATGTTGTTTTATCAATTATATTTCACGCCTTATTAAACACATATGTTGGGTATAGACATATGGGTGGTATCCAACTGAGACATGTTCGCACCCCTACACGAGCTCTTCAAGACACATATAGATTTTATAATGTTGTAGTCCCGTATGGGATCCACTTCATGGGAATGATCTTAGTAACTGTTTATAATTGATATTATCTTGATTACATGAATTCATGAAATCGTTATATATTTTCATTTATGTATCACAATTGTTTTTACAATGAATATATTTTTTTCCTGTTTTCAGCAATTTTCGTCACTACTTGATATTTTATTCCATGATCTAAATTGTATGGAGGCTCTATTTAGTTTATAAATGTGGTACAATTATAATGATTATTTTTTACACTTCTTATTTGGTTATTCATATTACATTGTTTATTGATATTTATACTATTCTTCTATTGGTGCATATATTTTGAGTCTGTTGTATCTTAATTTTTCATAGAAAGTCTTATAATATTATTAAAAAATATCATTATCATTACATAAGGGTTAAATCTCTATAATATTGTTCTTTTACAACATTAAATCAAGTCATTGTCCTTTGGAATATTGGTAGTAGTGCCTAAGGAAAATGGAACCGGACCTGATAACACTGTTTGGTTGGAAAATTGGGTTAGGGATGCTAAAAGTAGTATCAGATCAATTCATGGTTGGGATTAACTAGTAGTGTTCTGATGGCTACTAATGGGAATGAGATTTTATTTTTTATATATTAATGTTACTATTTGAGTTGTAGTTGAAAGAAGATTATGATTTGGCTGAACTTGGATTTAAACTCATTCTTGGTGGCCTACGACCCCATGCATGTGGAACAAACCACATTGCATTCAGGGCGATCATGGTTTTCTATTTTAATTAGGATATATTTTATAAGGATTTCACCTGGATATTTTGATGTTGAATATTAATTATTTAATGTTATGATACGGGACTTGAGATCCTTTTCCTAGAAAAAAAATAAAATGGATATTGAACCATTGAACCGGTATGTCAAGGGGTCATTGATATGATAGTTTTTTTATTTGATTAGACACATGTCAGGTAGCACAGGTTCCTGATGCCCCATGCATGGGGACCATACCATGTTATATTGGGTTGTACTGTGATTTGTTTTCATAGAAAACATATTATATGTTTTTTTGCACATGTGGATAACTTGAAATGTGAATCATTTAATGTAACTCATTATCCTTGTCCTGGAATGAATTTAATGTTATATTGGAATAATGTCCTGATAAGGAATGGAGTGTTTGATATTTTCTTGTTATCCATTCATTAGGAAAATAATTTTGTGTTTTAAAATTGAATATTCATATGTCTACAATATGATTTGGGTAATATGGGATATGACTTTTTGAATTTATTAATCGATGAGACATATATATATATATATATACATTCATTTAATGTGATATGTTTAATGAGAGTTTTAGTTATAAGAGTATGATGAAACTATGACTCTGGGGGATGTTGATCACCATGTTTTGTGATGTTGTTATAATATTTTAGGTGATTTGATATTAAGTATGGGACTTTCTCATATGACATTGATACATGGATATGTTGATGGAATGTAAGGATTTCATGTGTTTGGGATGTCACATGGAAAGGTTACAATGGGGTGGGAGAGAGTAATGGTAGGTAGTTCACAATTCCTATAACTTATTTCAAAATTTACATTATATATATATATGTATGTTATTGGATGTCAGACCATGTACGATATTTAGTTGGTTCCTATAGGGGGTTGTAGATGGAGGAGAAAGTGAGTGATGGTTAGGTTAATCAAAATCATCAGAATGTTATCACACGTGAGGGATAGTTAGATAAGGGACACAATCCGATTCAGCTCTAATACAGTTGGCATTTCATTAGATCATAAAACATTTCATTTGTGGAATGAAATGTATATTAGAGTAAGACATGTATGGGATTTTTGATGTATCAACATGTGTTATCATGGAGAAGATATATTAATGGAGTTATTGACTATGGATTTCCAGTCTAAAAAATCACAAAACATTCAAGGTGATGTTGTCTAGTTGGGACAGAGAATTGGATCAAGACAATGCTAATTATCTTCATTAAGATAGGGATTCCCCCATGGAAGAGGGTGATTTTTGAAACCTACATGGTCATAGAAACAGTTATATAACAGTGGGATGTGTAGGTTCATACAGGAATACACAAGGCACTAGGCTGAAAGGAAATTTAGTGCATGTTCATTAAGCAATTATTCCTTATGACATTACGTCCGAAAGGGAATGGTAGTTATTGAGCCTATATGTAATGACCAAAAACATTTATCAATGAATATTCATCATGATCTAATTAAATGTATTATTATAAAAATTCGTTATATAAAATATTCACTTACATTGTTTTAGTTTTTTGTATTTCAAAATATTGTTACAAATTTTTACCATTTCTAATATTGTCAGTGATTAGTGATCACATGATTAGTATTAATTTAGGGCTTGATCAAACCCAAATTTCATAGGCAAAGGATTTGATGGACTCATCCAGTAGACATTCCTCATACGAAGCCCATATGTCGGAGCTCAAAAAAGTGGTCGAGTCATTATGCTTCACTCATGACCAAGACCAAGCTCAGCTTCAACATGTTAAGCTCATGCGGAACCACCTATGAGAGAATTTAATATAATAGATATTTCAACTAGTGTGATGTTATCTTAGCCATAAAATGATTTTATCACAATCACAGTTCGTACCTTTACATCTTATGTGGGTTTTATAAGGGGGTATGTAACAATATAGTAGAACTATGATTATGTGCATTATTTTTTTATATAATAAAGAATATACGTTCTTTTTATTATTGTTACTCTATAAATAGTTTTTAAAATACAAAATAATATTTTGAGATAATAATCAACTAAAGTATATATTTTCATAAATTAATGGATTATTGAATTAAATAATACTTTAATAAAATATTATTGTTTTTAAATATCTTTTTATTATGTATAAATGATCAAATAATTTTTCTGAATAAAATTGTAATTTTTATTAAGGTTTGAAAGTTGTCTTTGTCAATACCCATGAATTTTCGATAAATGTTTGTTTTTATTTGAAATGTTAAAAATCACATATTTAGAAAATTATTTACATAAAATGAATATTATTTATCGAATCAGGACATCAAAATTATTCCACGGTTAATTTTTCTTAATTTTCTGTTGCAGTAGTATTTTTGGGTAAAAAATAAATACCTTTTAAAAATATAATGTGTTTTATGACATCATAAAGACCCAATATTGATGTAATTAAATACTCATAACATTATGTTCGGACAAAACATGTTTTAAAAATAAAATAATGTAATTTTAGTTTATTTATTTATTTTACAAAGCATTAGGGGACCCTACTAGACTTATAAATCATTTTTTGTTTTTAAATTGATTTTGTTGAGTGTGTGACTAACCTCCACATAATCCACCAAATTATTTTAATAATTTAATCCATTTTAATTATAAAATATTCTTTCTCAAACAACTTTGAAAAAACCTATGTGTAAAAACCATGGTCTAGTTTGTGGTTTTGATTATTTTAATGTGTGGTGTCCCAAAAATAATAATAATGAATTTTAACTTCATTACTATATAAAAACACAAATTATCCCACTTCCTCTTCAATAAAATCCCATGTAATTCATAAAACCATTTATATTCTCTCTATAGAATCCCTTAAAGGCTCCCCAATCCCCCATGAAGCCTCTTTGATGCCTCTCCCAAGCCTTTGGGGTCACACATCCAAGTATGGGATTCATTCCTTTGTAATTTTGTCCATGTATTTTAGTATTGTTATGTCCATTTATATTCAATTATATATGTTAATTTTCCATTTAATACCTCTCCCATACTTCCCTATTTACGTTTGACTAATTAGATACCCCTTTCACTCTCATTAATTCCTCCCATTTACACCTGTCACCATGCAGAAATTTCGTAATGGATTTCTCTCACATCATTTAAATTCATTTGATTCATTTTTATTATGAATCAAAATTAGATTCCATTTTTTTGGAAATTTATCTATATGACCCCCCTTAAATTCCATTTCATGTACATATGTTGAGACAAACATTTCTCACTCATCAACCTTTTTATGAATTCTTATGTCACGTCGTTTTGCTGCTGAAATTGCACTGCGATTTTCCAAGCTCTAATCATTGTGGAGTGAATACCATTTCCATATCTAAATAAAGGGTATTCACCTATATACACGTTTACATAGTTATTATAGAGTTTCATGTATGAATTCTACATTCCTTTAACATGTAATAACTAATGATCTTTACAGAGTCCATATTTTATGATTAATTTTGAACAATTATGTATCATATTAAATTTTTATGAAGTATGCACCATGAGAGCACTCCAATGCATTGGGTAAAGATTAGTATCATTATACATCAAATGAAATGATAATTTACTCATTCTAATTAATGTGAAATTAGTTTTTAATTTTGTTTAATTTGAAATGAGGGTTTGCTCATGCTCCATGTACAATGAGCCTTAGCACGTGCTAATAGCATGTTAAATGATGTTACCACATCTCCATATTGTGATTATAAAGTTTTATCATGAATTTATGTTCATGTCTCTCTTGTGCTCCATTGACATGGATATATTATAAAAATTATTGTATTTCTCATGTTATTCCATTTTTACTCTCTTATTGGGATTTATAGCTGAACCCTTTCTTATGTTGTCATCAGGTTATCCCATGAAATGTTAAGTACGAAGGAATATTGTGGTTATGTAAATGATTTTTTCAATAAAGATATTATATTTCATGTTTTACATTGTTATGTAATTATCATAATAAACAAAGACAATAGACCTCTTGATCTTCTATGTTTTATTAAAATAAATTTTAGGTAATAAAATATGTTTAAGTTTGATATATATGTCATGGTTTTATAGTTGGTATCAGAGTATATGTCTTGTTGTTTTTGGGATTAGTATTAGAAAACACTAGTGAAAGACTTATGGATATGACTGTGTATAATAATAAAATATCCTTATGTCTTTTGGAGTATTGATTATGTGGATTATTAGACAAATACATCCCTATATCGATAATTGTAGGTAGATGCAGCTCTGGCATAGATAAACCTAGGAATGAAAACTGTGACATGGAGTTTCAGGCTTGAATCGAGGCATCCTGGTTCCTGAAAAAGGGCATTGCTGTACTATTGGTTACGACACTCTCATGGGATACGCTTTGGTAAATTCACATTCATAGTATAAACCATTATTAATGGAATAAAAAATTACCACAATAATATATGTAATGAAATATTTCATGGATAACCTAGATTGAAACATAGTGTATCAAAAGTTAATATAAACTATTAATATATAAGTTTTTCCTAATATGTCTAATGTTTTTTTACATTTATTTTGCTATGTATTCAAACCCCCGAATATTTATTTATTTATTTTTTGCTAAAACATGGATGGAGGGAGTTCATGAACAACTCTTCTCTCTCTCCCTAGAGAACTAATTATAACGATTATCCAGAAGTCATTTGGAGATGAAATTGAAACTTTTTCAAAAATCTCGGTTACAAGAAAGCAGCATTATGAGGCATCAAATACCTCCAGTATTTCATGATTCATTCAAGGATCATGTACCATCTATTAGAGAATCTTGTGCTCACATAATTCTAACCATTCCAAGCACGGGAAGTAGCATCAGGTTATTTTCAAATTATTTACATTAAATCAAAATTATGATTCACTAAATGGTTTTAATGATTTTGAAGAAGAGGGAGACCTCCAATCTGCCTATATGTATCAAATTATAGATTTCTGTATTTTAGGATATAAAAAAATGATTTAACCGAACCCTATTTTAAAATATTTTAGGATGAATCAGTAAGACTTATTCATAAAAACCATTTTCAATATGATGTCTCAAAATAAAATATAATAAAATTCATTTTTACGACACATTAATGCTTCAATTGATATAATTTGGATGGATGAGGAGTTCATGGGAAAAGGAATTAGACGATATTGAAAAAACCCTGAGGTACCATTGTGACGCATGGAAACATCCCTCCTAAATGCAATAATAATAGAAAATACTAAAGACATCATTGAAGAGATTAATGATAAGTACCCTCATTAGTTTTTGACATAGTTTTAAAAATGAAATTTCGAGGGAGACTGTTCTTAAGGGGGAAAGATTCTTACAACACAATAAATTTATCAATGAAAATTTGTCTTGATCTAATTAAATGTCTTATTATGAAAAATGGATATATAAAATAATCACTTACATGGTTTGATGTTTTTGGATTTCAAAATATAGTTAGAAATTATTAACATTTCTAATATATAAGTTGATCATTGATCACATGATTAGTATCAATATAGTGCTTTAACAAATCCTATTTACATAGAAAACAGAAGTGATTGCCTTATCTCGTAGGCTTTCCCCATATGAAGCCCATTTTTATGAGCTCATAATGGAGGTGGAATCATGGGTATTCGCTCGTGACCAAGCCTAAGAAGAGCTTCAACACATTATTCTCATGCCGAACCGCCTACATGAGAAGTGGATGTTAATAGATATTACCACCCTAGCGATTTTATCCGAGATACCCCAAATATCTGTCACCATCACACACCATACCCTTCCGTATTATGAGGGTGTTATAAGGGGTTATGTAACAAGACTGTATCACCACGATTATGTGCATTATTTTTTTATTTAATAAATGATATACATTCATTTTATTATTGTTTCATTGTAAATATTTTTTATTGAAAAAATAGTATATTTAGTTAATATTCAACTAATGAATATATTTTGATAAATTAATGGAATTTTGAAATAAATAATATTTCAATACAATGTTATTATTATTATTTAACTATTTATTAAGTATAAATGATCATATATTTTTTATGAATACAATTGTAATTTTTATTAATATTTGAAAGTTTCCATTGTCAAAACCCATGAATATTCGATGAATGCCAATTTTGATTTTAAATGTAAAAAGTCACATATTTAAAAAAATATTTAGATAAAAAAAATATATTTTTTGGAATCAGGATGTCGAAATTATCCAACAACGAATTTTTCATAATTTTATGAGCGTCAAATTTTTGGGTAAAAATTAAATACCCTTTAAATATATAATTTGTTTGACGAAATCATAATGACCCAATATCAAGGTAACAAAATACTATGAACATTATGTTCTGCCAATATATGATTATTAGTAAAATAGTTTGACTTTTTGGTTTGATTTATTTTACAAAGCATTAGTGGACCCTTCAAAACTTATAAAACATTTTATCTTCTTAAATTGATTTCCATTAGAGTGTGAATCACATCTACAAAAGCAACACTATTAATTTAAGTAGTTCAGCCATTGGACATATAAAATATTGTTTTCCAATCCCCTTTGGAAAAACCCGTTGTCAAAAACCATGGTTTGGTTTGAGGTTTTGATTAGGTTAATGTGTCGTGTCCCAAACCTAAATAATAAAAAATTCCATATCATTTCCTATATAAACCCACCAAATATGTCACGACCCACCTTCACTAATATTAGGGAAGGGACAGCAGATTGGAAAACCCTTCCTTCTTCAAGTAGAAGGAGAGATAATGACCCCCAAGATCCACCTTCAATAGGTCTCGGAGTGGATACTAGCACCAAGGGTATAAAATAACACACTAAATGGAAGGCATTACCCTTTTTATTTTAATAGGATCGGGAGATAGGATAGTAAATCCCACAACACCAAAACTGAAAGTACAAGTACGACTGAATGAAAACCATAACCCAATGCATGGTCAAAGGTAAAATATACAAGCCACAAAACCCCCAAAGATAAAAAGATACCATGAAAAGGAAATCAACAACATCAAATTTCCCAAAGGTCTGAGCTAGTAAAGTCCCGCACGATCACTGAAGTCCTCCTGGAAACCTGAAAGTAGTTTTGTATATGTAGGGTGAGCATACAAGTATACTCAGTAGGGAAAACAAAAGAATCTCATGCAAAACTGGAGAGGCATTCTAATACCCTTTGAGAAATGAAAAATTAAAGCACCCAGTAAGGAAAAACTATCCACCCAAGTCTCACTAAGGCTCACTCCCCAAATAACTCAAGGAATGTAATGTATAGTAATATCACATTGATATTTGGGTACCCCGCGCCACATTCCCATTGGTTATTGAAGAAATCTGACACATCAAACCAATCCTGCCATTCTCACCGTAGTCCCACTGCCAAACCCCACCCGCACACACCTGGGCCATAACCTCACCGCAGTCTCACTGCCAAACCCCGCCTGCACACACCTGGGACATAACCTCTACCACACCTGTAGACCCCTAGGCCACAAATACCACACGTAACCACACCCACAAACACCTGGGTCAGAACAACTACTACCACGCCCGAAGACACCTGGGCCTCATCCCGAAGAAACTTGGGAAACAACTTATCCGCAAGCACCTATGCCAACCACCACAATTTCCCTACCCGAAGATTATTGGTCCAATAATGGACTTCAGGCCATCACAGTCTGCCCGATGAGTCTTGGGATATTAACGAAAGGGAGTCGAAAAGGAGAAAATAACCATCCACTCATACAAGTGTTGGAAAAAACACCCTCCCAGTGAAATGTGGTGTTCGGCACTAAGTGATCAAATTGGGTGGGGTGCGAATAAGAAACATAAAAGCTATAAATATATGTAAAGGTACTAAACACTCATCCCAGCCTAGGGGTTCCAAGAACTATGCACAAACACCCTTGTTACTATTCATTCAAAAAAGAATCCACGACACTCACATCCCAGTCACAACACATTCCCAAACTAATTCCACACTCAGCCATTCTTGTTTTCTTTTTCAAGTGATCCCATTTAGGTTAATTCTTCAACATCGGGCAACTAACAGGCCTAAACACAAGCCAGGAAAGGAGAAAAAACCAAACAACAATTTAACCATTCTCACCCAGTTCTCATGAAAAGTCAAAACAACAAAGGGGTAAGTGATATCCCTCAATGTACTGGAACCAAAGAAAACCCCAAGACACAGCCCCATGTCCCCAAAATCCAAGAGCCAATGGTTTCTTAACAACAGTGGATTCCACCCCAATTCGTGATATAATTAGAGTAACCACACAACCTAAGATTCACAACTAGCGAAAGTAGAACAACATGGGATCCCATCCCCACCCATATCACCCCATAAATCTAAGTCCCCATCCATGAAAACAATAATGTCACCTGCAATCATCCCGTGAATGAAAACAACCAAACCATTACCACCAACATAAGGCAGGACCATGCGGGTATTTTCAGATTTAAAATATTTAACACACTCCATGGTTTCAATTCCACTGTGCTTTAAATGGGGTTATCATAGAAAAGGGTTGATACGGGTGATTTCAATTTATTTAACCGAGTATATATAATTAACCAATTCCATGTTATGGTTATTTAATTATCAAGGAGCACCGAGGTTCATTAATGCGCAGATAAATACCACTAACATCTAGGATTTTCAGTGATCATAGGCCCATATAATTCACAACACATATAAACATAAAAGAGTGCAACAGAACATCGATCACACCCACCTTTCATTCTTTAAATCTCTGTTAATTATCTCCATTAAGTTCGGTTTCATCAATTTCCACAGATACAAAAGCATTCCCACCCCGCACGATACATTGAAAGGAGACATGATGGAGAAAATCCCTACCTGATTGATCAAAGATCGAAGTCCTCCACGCGCCGAGAATTAAGGAAAAGCACGACTCTCATGGGAGGGACTAAGGGAAATCCAAATGTACTAACAATAAAGAAATCAAACCAATAGAAAGAATAAGGAAAAAGAAATTCTCGTGCAATATATATATAAGATCCCATTGTTAAGGGATATGGGGTTCGGACGACATTAAATTCGGATCGTGCTTTCCCCAAGCAGTTGGGTGGTTACACACAACCGAATTAATTGTTAATTTATTACTTATTGAGGTGGTCCCTAGGGATTTATTGAATATTAATTATGGGATTTTAAATGGATTTGAACCACTTGATAAAATATATTAAAATCCCAAAGGCGTTATGGTAAGAACTGTAGAATAGAAATTGACAAGGCTGGGAGACACCGATTGGTCGCCCCGATCGGTCGCCCCAATCAGTCGCCCCTACCGGACGCATGCCGAAATGATGTCTTACCACTGAGACGTCACCCCTATGATCCGGATGTTGGGAAAGGGATGGACCGCAAGGGTCTGATTCATCACATCAGATACCTCTCAAAGCATTCTCGCCCGCGAGAATTAAAATCCAGAACTGAAGAATGGAGAGGGTCCGAACAACCACCTCGAAAGATACCTCTTTGTAGTGAACCTCGTCATTATCTAGAAACACCTCCATCTCAAGAACCATGATACATGCTACTGTCAAACTGCCTAGTCAAATGGGTTGGTGAGTCTCTTCCCCCATGTCAAGACACTATCTGCTTTGGGCGACACTGACTCGCCTGCACGGGTTTAATCACATCCACCTTAATGTGTCTTGATTAGGGACCGGGTCCTGCCCTCCCCATAGGCAGGACCTTCCACACACACTTAGAGAATAAGGAAAACTACACATTCCACAATCAACAAGGTGAATCATTCCATCACAATCAAGTATAAAAAGAATAGTACCAAACTCCAAACAACTCTGGGTACTAGGTGTGCATTTGGGATTCCCATTCCCAGGTACTCTCTTCAAGCCCACCATGCTTCCACAACACTCGAACTAATGGAATGGTTCATCCACGAAGCACTTTCTCCTCACGATCCACGACCCTCACTGGTCTTTCCGCAATGGTCACGTCATGCTAAATATCTAGCTCTCCCCAATCTAGGATCTGTGAATCGTCGTGTAGATACCGACATATCTGGGACACATGGAAAACATCATGAATCCTCTGTAGTGGAAGTGGTTGCACTAGCTAATAATCTACTTCACTGACCCGCCGCAACACTTAGAAGGGTCCGATGAATCTGGGAGAAAGCTTACTCCCTCTACAAAACCACCATTGTCCATGCCGATGGGAGACCATTAAGAACACATGGTCTCCAACCTCATACTCCAAGGGCATCCTCTGGCTATCGGTATACATCTTCTGTCCGTCCTGGGATGCCTTCATCTCTTCCTGTATATGATGATCCTTATCTGTAGTGTTCTACACTTCTTCTTGTCCAAGAACACTCGCTTCCCCAACCTCACTCTAGCACACAGGTGAGAGAGATGTCCTCTCGTACAAGGCTTCAACCTGAGCCATCCCAATGGTAGAGTGATAAATATTATTGTAGGAAAACTCTACCAGACACAATTATCGCACCCACGATCCTCTTGAGTCCAGAACACATGCCCGCAACATATCCTCCATGGTCTGAATGGTGCGCTCTGTCTGTCCATCTGTCTAGAGATGGAAAGATGTAATAAGACGTAGATGGGTGCCAAAAGGATGTTGAAATACCCTCCAGCATCTTTAGGTAAACCATGCATCCCCATCTGAGACTATGGATCTTAGAACTCCATGCAACCACACCACCTCGTCCACGCGCCTTCGTGCTAAAGCATCCACCACACCCAACTCCCTGATTTCTAGAAAGTGGGCCTATTTCATCAACATACCCACCACTACCCAAATAGCATCGCATCCTCCTCAAACCTTGGGTAGCCCTATGACCAAATTCATTGAGACATCCACCCACTTCCACTAGAAAATTTATAAAGGATGCAACAAGCTTCCTGGAACACGGTGTTCATCCTTAACCTGCTGACACACTAGAAACTTTGCTACGAACTCTACCACATCCCGATTCTCCCCGGGCCACCAGAACTGACCTCTCAAGTCCTGGTACATCTTGGTAACTCCCGAGTGTACTTCTAGGGGTGAGTTGTGGAAATCACTAAGAACTCTCACACAAATCTCCCCTGGAACAAACTTCTTTCCTCGGAAAAGAACAAGATTATGACCATCCTCCGTCCACACTTCCTGAGGATCCCCTTGGATAACCTTGTCACGCATCACCTCCCATTCTGAGTCTTCCCCTTGAGACTCCTTTAACTTCCAAAACAGAGAAGATTACACTATCATCTAATACATACAACCTAGACCACCTTCAATCCTTGCATCTAGGTGCAGGGCAGCCAACTCATCCATCGCCTTCTAAGAATCTACCAACTCTTGGACGACATCCTTTCATGACTTCCTGCTCAAAGTATCAGCCACCACATTCCCTTTTCCTATGGTGTAGGAAATCTCAAAGTCGTAGTCTTCATGTAATTCCATCCACCATCACTCTCAGAAGTTTAGTATTCTCTAAGAGAAGACATACTTCATACTATTATGGTCGGTGAAGACCACGAAGTGCTCCCCCACGAGGTAGTGCCACCATAGCTATAGTGAGAACACGACCTCCACAAGCTCTAGATCATGGGAGGCATAGTTATTCACATGGGGACATAACTGCCAATACCCATAGAAGATCACCCTGTGCCGCTGCATCAACACACATTTGAGGCCTTGCCCTGAAGCATCACAGAACACCTCATATGCTGCCCCCTCTTCTGGAAACCACAGCACTGGGGAACTAACCAACTAATCCTTCAGATAGTTCAAGGCTCCCTCACACTGCTCGTCCCACAAGAAGGCATGGTTCTTCTTGTTCAAGGTTGTCAAGGGTGCTGCAACTCGGGAGAAGATGGGAACAAACCTCCGGTAGTAACCTGCCAGCCTGAGGAAACTACGAACCTCTGCCGCGTTCTTGGGTGATGCCCAAGAAACAACCGCCTCGACCATCGATGGGTCCACTGATATCCCTCACTCAGACACCATGTTCCCAAGGAAATGCACTTCTCGTGTCTAGAACATGCACTTGGAAAAATTCCAATAGAGCTGGTGCTCTCAGATGACCTCTAAAACCGTCCTCAAGTGCTCAACGTGATCGTCCTCTGATCTTGAGTAGATCAAGATGCCGTTGATAAACATGACTATTAACCGGTCCAGGTACTCTATGAATACAGAGTTCATGAGTCCCATGAACATAGCCGGTGTGTTTGTAATGCCGAACGACATGACTACGATTTCAATGTGCCCATATATGCACCTGAAGGCAGTCTTTGAGATATCTCCCTCCTTCAACCTCACTTGGTGATATCCTGACCGCATATCGATCTTCGAGAACCAACCTTGTCCCCTCAACTAGACAAAGAGATCGTCTATCCTAGGGAGAGGGTATCGATTCATGACTGTCTCCTGAGTCAGTATCCTATAGTCTATGCACAACCTTAGACTACCAGTCGCCTTCTTCGCAAACAACACAAGAGCAACCCACGGTGATGGACATGGCCGAACAAAACCCTTCTTCATTAGATCGTCAATCTGGATCAGTAACTCCCACAACTCAGAAGGATCCATCTGATAGGGAGCCATTGTAATCGGATGTGAACCTAGTTGCAAGTCTATCCCGAACTCAATATCATGTCGAGGGGGTAGAGTCACCACCTCCCCGTGAAAGACGTCCATAAATTCACTAATGATTCCTGGTACTTCCACCATTTCTGCATCTACGGACTCCACAGATAGTGCGGCCAAAATGGAAAGGAGGGGCTCCTCACGCCCACTACTTCTCTGAAAACTCCGCTCACCGACGAAAAGTACACGTTGTCTGCCCAAATCTGAAAACACCACCCTGCCTCAGAAGAAGTCAATGACGTCACACACGGAGAACAACCCATCAATGCCTAGGATGAAATTTTATGGCTGTATCTGCAACAATAGTAGACCCATGATAGACTGATGCGGCCCTAACATCAGTCTACACCCTCGGCAAACATAAGATAATTCGGTCTGGCCTCTGAATTGAGTGTTCAGCACCAGAGGCGCTGAATGTCTCTCGACGGCTAAACCCAAAGCACAGGCCAGACAGGGTGTAATAAAGGAGTGTGAAGCTTCGGTATCAATCAAGGCATAAGCAAGAGTACTGAACAAGCTGACTGTACCTCGAACGACCTCTGTACATGCTAGAATTGCTTCCTCTGCGGCGTGCAACTTCCCATGCCTAGATCCTCTATCTCTATGTAGTCGGCTGCCTCCCCGACCATGCCCTGGTCGAGGTCCCTGAGGAGCACCCGGAGGTCGGCATCCTCTTGCAACGTCTGCCCTCGGAAGAGCGGGATCCTACTGCCCCTGCTGCTGCTGAAATGGCCTAGCCGTAAACTGTTGTGTCTAAGGTGGGTGCTGATCCTCCCCACCCCCGCTGTACTGCACTCTGTCCAGACACTGATTCCGAAGATGTCCATGGCTCCCGCAGACGACATTCCCCGGTCTTGGGCCCAAAAGAAATGGGCAATGACTGGGGGATCAGAACTAGAACTGCTGAGGCATGGTTCCTGCCGGTCGAAACAGAGAGGGTCCTGATACCGGAGGCATGCTGCTGATGGCCTTCCCCTTCGATGGGCCCAATTTGATCCCCTCTCACAACACACCTCCGAACGTGTGCATGATCTCCACCAAATTAGCCTACTTTTGCACCTCCAAGTACGTTGGTAAGGAAAAAGGAACAACAACATACTAAAGAGATGGTCTGAGTGCCTCCTCTTGACCTCTCACCCGAGACTCGTCATCCGGAAAGTGGTCATTAGAAAAGTGAAGGAGATCCTTGAACATGATCCCCAACTCTCTCACTGACATAGTCCCTTGCTGGAGGGAGAGTAGATCCCGCCTCATCTCAGCCTTTATCATGGAAGAGAGGAATGCTTTTCGAAACTCCTTATCGAAGTCAGCCGACGCAACCTCAGCTTCCCTCTTCTCTCCAAGGTAAAGCGCCAACCCCAGACGCGCTTCTCCATGCTTCTGGCTGACAGCCACAAGAACCCAGTACTCCGTCGGGGCCTGAATAAGGCCAAAAGCGATCACTAGATCCTCGAGCCATCTCCCTGTCTCCACATCTGAGATATTTCCCTCTTACTTCCCAAGTTTCTTTCACTAAAAAGCTCAAAGCGTCTTCTGCAACTGTTCATCCTCCTCCTCTTGGACGATCCTCTGTCGATCGGCCAAGTCAAATTTATGGGCCTCGATTGTCCGTAATACTCGTGGTCACTTCCCACATGCCATAGCTATAAGTTAAACAAGGAATGCATAATTTTGAGTAGTATAGAATATTGTTCATAATTGTTTTTGACATCTGCATTTATTATGAATTCCCAATACACCTATGAAACACGAGAAAATAAGTCATTATAATGCATGTAACATTCCTAGGGTCTCTACCCTGCAATCAGTGTGGTATCATTTGGTCGTTCAGTAATTCCATAGTCCTTGCATCAGATCACGGGGGGCCCTAAAATCCTATGTCCTAGCCAGTCGTCCCTAGAATATTAACGCACCAAGGTCACCCAACACTGTTTCCCTACCATCCCATGCAATCCCCACTGTTCCTAACTCTAGAATCCATTATATCTCTCAAACCACTACCTCTGATACCATTCTGTCACGAACCGCCTTCACCAAGATGAGGGAAGTGATAGTAGATTTCCAGACACTACCTTCTTCAAGTTGAAGGAGAGATAATGACCCCCAAGACATACCTTCAATGGGTCGTAGAGTGGTGACTAGCACCAAGGTTATAAAATCACACACTAAATGTAAGGAATTACCCTTTTTGTTTTAATAGGACTGGGAGATATGATAGTAAATCCCACAACACCAAAGCTGAGTGTTCAAGTAAGTCTGAAAGTAAACCATTCCCATATGAATGTTCAAAGGTAAAAGATACAATCCAAAAATCCCCCAAAGGTAAAAAGATACCATGAAATGGAAATCGACAACATCAACTAACCCAAAGTTCAAGCTACTATGATCCCGAACAATCCCTGATGTCCTCATGAAAACCTGAAAGCAGTTTTATATATGTAGGGTGAGCATACAGTTATACCCAGTATGGAAAACCAAAGACTCTCATGTATATGTGGAAAGGAATTATAATTCCCTATGAGAAAATATAAACCAAAGCACCTACCAATGAAAAACTATCCACCCATGTCTCACCAAGGAAAACTCCCAAAATTATTCACGGAAAGTAATTTATAGTAATAGAACATCGATATTTGGGTAACCCACGCCACTTTCCCACTCGTAATTGAAGAAATCATGGGAAAAAAACCAATCCCTCCATTATCACCACAGTCCCACTACCAAACCCCACCGACACACACCTGGGCCATAACCTCACCACAGTCCCACCGCCAAACCCTGCCTGCAAAAACTTGGGCCATAACCTCACCGTAGTCCCACTGCCAAACCCTACCCGCACACACCTAGGACATAAACAATATCCCGCCTGCAGACACCTCGGCCACAACCACCACGCGTAACCACACCCACAAACACCTGAGTCAGAACAACTACTTCCACACTCGAAGAAACCTATGCCTCATCCCGAAGACACTTGGGAAACAACAAGCATGCAAACACCTGGGCCAACCACCACAATTTCCATACATGAAGATTCAAGGGCCGATAATGGACTTCAGGCCATCACAGCCTGCCCGAAGAGTCATGGGATATTCGGGAAAGGGTACAGAGAAGAAGCTAATAACCAACCACTCATAGGAGTGTTGGGAAACCACCCTCCCCATGAAATGGGGTGTTCAACACAAAGTTATCAACTTGGGTGGAGCACAAATAAGACACATAAAATCTACAGATATATGTATAGGTAACAAACACTCATCCCAACCTTGGGGTTCCAAGTTCTAAGCACAAACACCCTTGTTACTATTCATTCACAAAAGAAGCCAAGACACTCATGACCAATTCACAAATCATGACCAAACTAATTCTCCACTCATCCATTTTTGTTTTCATGTTCAATTGATCCCATTTAGGTGAATTATTCACTACGAGGAAACTAACAAGCACAAACACAATCCAGAAAAGGAGAAACAACCAAACAATAATTTTAGCATTCACACATGGTTATCATGCAAAGCCAAAACAACAAAGGGATAAATGATATCCCTCAAAGTAATGGAACCAAAGAAAACCCAGAGACATAGCCCAATGTCCCCAAAATCCACGAGCCAATGGTTTCTCTACAACAGAGGATTCCAGCCCAATTCGTGATATAAGCAGTGTATCCACATAGCCACAAATTCCCAACCAGTGAAACTATAACAACATGGGATCCCATACCCACCCATATCACCCCAGAAATCTATTGCCTATCCAAGAAAACCAAAAAGTCACTCAAAATCATCCCATGAAGGAAAACAACCAATCCACTACCACCAACACAAGGTAGGACCATGCAGGTATATTCAGATTAAAAATATTTAACACACTCTATGGTTTAAATTCCACTGTGCTTTAACTGGGGTTATCATAGAAAAGGGTTGATCCTGGTGCTTCCAATTTATTTAACCGATTATAAGTAATTAACCATTCCATGTTATGTTCATTTAAACATAAAGTAGCACCGTGGTTCATTAGTTCATAGAGAAAGACCACCAACAGCCATGATTTTCACTGAGCAGAGGACCGTATAATTCACAACACATATCCACATAAAAGAGTATATCACAACATTGTTCACACCCCCCATTAATTCATTAATGGCCCATTCATTATCTTTATTATGTTAGGTTTCATCAATTTCAATAGAGACAAAAGCATTCCCACCATGCATGATACACATAATGGAGAGATGAAGGAGAAAATCTTTACCGGATTGATCAAAGATTGAAGTCCTCCACGCGCCAAGAATTAGGGAAAAGCGTGACTCGCATGGGAAGGACGTCAGGTACTCCAAAAGTATTAAGAATAACAGAAGCCAGCCAAGAGGAAGAAGAAGGAAGAAGAAATTCCCTTGTGATATAGAGATAAGATCCAGTTGTTACGGGATATGGGGTTCGAACAGCTTTAAATTCAGATTGTGCTTTCCCCACACGGTTGGGTGGTTACACACGACAAAATTAATTGTTATTTTATTATATATTTAGGAGGTCCCTAGGTATTTATTAGATATTAATTATGGGGTTTTAAATGGCTTTGATCCACTTGAAATAAAATTTGAGAAGCCCAAAGGCGATACAGGAAGAACTGTATAAGTGAAACCGACAAGGCTAGGTGACACCGATCTATCGCCCCGATCAGTCGCACCGATCGGTCACACCAATCGGTCGCCCCGATTGGTCGTACCGATAGGTCTCCCCTACGGGTCGAGCCGATCGGTGGCGTCGATCAGTCACCCCCCGATTGGTCGCAAGCTGAAATCACGTCCTAACACCGAGACATCACCCCTAGGATCTGGACGTTGGCAAAGGGATGGATCGCGAGGGTCCAGGTCATAAAAAAAGATCCCACTTCCTCTTCACTCAGTGCAATTGGAGCTTATCCACCCTTTACCCCCTCTCTCTATAATCCTCTCAAGGCTCCCCAAGCTCCCAATAAATCTATCGCAATCCTCTCCCACGCCATTGGGATTACACTTCCTTGTAAGGGATTCCTTCCTTTCTCATATTATCCAAGTTTCATAATTTTGTTCTGTCCTTTTATATTCAATTATAAATGCCGGGGTCTGATTTCTTACCCCCCATAAATCCCTCTCTATTTTTGGTTACTAGATACCCCTTTCTCTTTCACTATTTCCTTCTATGTATACCTATTACCATACCGAAATTCTGTAAGGGATTTCTCTCTCCTCATTTACATTAAAGCGATTCTTTTGTATTATAAATCTAAATACCCTTAAGGTTTTTGGGACATGTATCAATAAGACCATATTACTTTCAATTTCATGTACATATGATGAGACAACCATTTATCTCTCATCATCCTTTTCATGAATTCTTATGTCAGATTGTTATGCTAGAAAAATTGCACCGTGATTTTTCATGCCAATGTCATTGTGTAGTGAATACCATGCCAAATTATCTATCAAGGGTATTCAAATTTATTCACATTTACATATTGATTATATAGTTTCATGTATGAATTCTACATTCCTTTTTCATATAATATATGATAATTTTAATGATTTCGTATTTTATGATTCATGTGGCACACTAATGCATGAAATGAAATGTTTAAGAAGGGTGCTCCCTGATAGCGCTCCAATGCATTGGGTAAATATATGTTTCATGATATGTCATGTGCAATAAGGATTTACTCATTCTAAATCATGTAATATGAGTTTTTACATGTTCTTCATGTGCAATGTGGATTTACTCATGCTCCATTGCAATGAGCCTTGGCTCATTCTATTAACATTTTAAATGTTATTGCCACATCTCCATGTTATGATTATCATGAATTATCAAGAATTTATATTAATGTTTCTATTTTTCTCCATTGACATGCCTATTTTCCAACATGTATTTTATTCCAAATTTTATTCCATTTTTATTCCCTTACATGGCTTTATAGCTCACCCCTTTCTTATCAAGGTCCTTAGGTTATCCCATGAAATGTTAAGTATGATGGAATGTTGTGGTCATGTAAAGGATGTTTTCAATAATGATGTTGTATTTCATGTTTTAGGCTATTATCTAATGATACTTAGACCCAAAGAAACTAGTCTTAATGATCTTTTATGTTCTTTCATGTTGAATTTCATGTAATGAATTATGTTTAAATGTGAAATAAAAAAGCAGAGATGTTAGATAGATGGTTCTGTAATGTATAATGAAGAAATATTAAAAATATTTTTTTATATTAACCCAATATGGTGAGGGATGATTCCTCAAGGGTGGGGTTCTTCGAGGAATGTTTGCAACACACCATTCATGTTCAATTAAATATATATAGGTTAGACTTATTAATAGAAGTGGTAAAATAAAAGATCATAGAACAAGGAAAATATCAGATATTTATTACTCTATAGGGGATGTGAAATCATGTTTCTTTTGTAGAGACACTTCAAATTGTTGGAAACAAGGCTCTATTGAGTTCTAGAAGGGTAGTTTTTCAATGGACTCGGCCCGAAAACTTCATATAAGAACTACATAGAAAGGTTACTTATAATGTGGATAGATAGAACATGTCTTGAATCCGATTTGAGAATACAATGAAGGTGTTTGGTTCATGTTTATATGTTGGGTATTTTGATAAGTTCTTGTTGAAGCATTCCCATATTTCATGTAGTCATGGACTGGGTAAGAATTATTTCTCTTTGATCATTTTAGGAGTGGTCCACAGTGAAGGCGGCCAACACTCATATGATTGTGGAGGATATGATTGCGATAGAGATACCCATTAGTGGGGTATGTGGTTAGAGGCTGGTTATAAACTGTAGGTAGGCTAGGCATTAGGGATTTGAGTTTCTATCCAGGTGTTTTCAAGGGAGCTTCTAGTGGTTTAGCAAGCTAGTGAATAGATGATAGTAAGAGGTAAATTGTGGGAATCAACAACATATATATGTATTTTGGAAAGACCTATTGAGGGTTTATCAATTATGATGAACAAGGTAAACATGATTTCTAAATAGAATAACTGATCAATGGTTAGTAGGTTGGTACTAGCTCAAGTGCATTGTATATATACATGGGGAGTGAACCATTGGGTATTATGTTTTAGAATCGCCACATACTTGATCTATTGAGGGTTTGTGCACTATGGAGTCAATGGGATAGTGTAATTTGAGACATGTTATCATATTTGAATCTTGGTACATGGTACTTGATTGTGGTGAAAGAACCATGATTTTTTTGAAGCTATTGAGATACATGATCCCATTCTTTCCATTTGTGGTATAAGAATGAGGCAGGTATCGATGTCATGCAGAATTCATATGGGTGTAGTGTATGTCATAAGAGAAACTAATGAGGTGTTAGAGTGATGAAGTGTTACATTATGAATTTTGAGTCTAGGAATGTCTGATTGTCCAATTATTGATTTAATGTTTTAATATGAATGAGAATGGTGTAGGTCACTCCTATGGTGGGGAGACCCCTTGAGGTAGTTGGACTATACCACATCTGACTAGGGTAGACACTGATTGTTTTATCACAAAATGTTTGATTAGTACAATCTTGGTGTTTTTGTTTATATTTTAGGGATGATCTTTGATAAGTTGGGGATATTATAATGTCATGAATTTTTAAGTTGATTCTAAATACTCTCCCTTTTTGAATTAGTGGTTTTTACGTATACAATTTTTATTGTTCAGAAAAATATTTTGAGAGTTATATTTACATTATATCTTGTTCTTAATGGCATTAGAGACTCTGAAATATCATTTTTTGTTCGATAGGGGTTGTATGCATCAGAGGCATGAAGGATTTTTTTTGGAGTTGCAAGACATTGGTCCACAGTTAGTGTATACCATGCAGGCCCTCCCTGAAAATTATGCGGATCAATTTTGAACTATCGCATGATATGAAAAATCATGGGGTTAGGGCGTACAATTGTGCATCATTCTCATACTTTTTGAAAAGAGGGCACTGATAAGGTTTTTCCACAGTTCATCAATACATGTGGTGTAACTGTGAAGACCTAGAGACTTGGACAAGGGGTTTCTTATAGTTTTTGCATGGTTTGGAAAACAATGTGGGATAGCCACGCAACCCATTAAAGTGGTAAAATATGGGGTTTTCCCTCCACACTTTTTATATCATTTGTTCCTCATTTCCTATTTCATAGTCATGTAAAATAATTTGGGAGGCTCCATCTTCCTCCCCAATTGAATTTTCACTTTCTATTTCATCAATGATCTGTTTTTAAATTTTTCAGGTGAAATAGAACCATCTCTGTAAGGATTCCCTCACCAATGAATCAATTTATAATTTACTTCCCCTCATGTAGTGCTTAATCCATTAAGGTAGTAATCTTTTTTTTTTCATGGAATGTGATATAAACACTAATTTCATATGAATGGATTCATGTTAGAGGCTAATACCATATGTTCCTACGTTTATGAGTCGGAGATAGGTGGTTCATACCATTTTTTGTGTTTTCACTGACTGGGGGGGATTCTTTTAGTACACCATTGGGTGTTTGGGTGTAAATATGTGGAAGGGTTTCAAATTAACCACATGATCATATGAGATGACTCTATGAATTTCATTACCATTTTTATATGTGCGAGGATGGTTTAGAAGTAGTAGGAAACCATGGGTTGCAATAACAGGTTCTGTTAATGATATAGTTGGATTTGATTTCATTGAAGTCAGTTTTAAAGTGTAAATATTTTTGGGAAATTCATTTATATTGAATTTATTATTGAAATTGTAAAAATAATTTGATATTGATGTATTCAATTAAATTAAATTTAATTGTTTTGTTTATTTAATGTATAAAATTAAATTTTATTTAATTTAATTGATTATTAATTTGGGAATTTATATATATATATAATATTATTATGAATCATGGAATGTGATACCACCCAATGGGTATTTCTGAGCTTTTACATAGTTCAATGTATTATCTATAAAGGAAAAATGAAAAAATCAATGAAATTTCCAAACCCAAGAATTTACTTATAAAACAAGGAAAACCCAATTCTATTACATTTATTAGAGATGATATATTGATGTGAATATTTATTTATATTAGATAATTTTGAAATATAAAACGGGTTTTCATTTTTTTCTTCTTATGTTAACAAAAATGTATATTTGTTATGATAGACTAGAAAAGTGATTTTTATGAAATGGATTAATTTTAAATATGTGAATATTAAACTTAATATAATTCAGATGTTGAAATAATGAATTTTAGATAATGATATGTAGTATATGGGTAATAACTTTAATAGTACTGATTAACTATATACAGATAATGTATTTATTGATAAGGTAGACAGTTCTATCATTGATGTGGTAAAAAATAATTTTACAATATAGTAATATACACAAAAAAACCATGAAATAGCGAATATTAGATGATATTAATATGGATTTATGGAAAATAACTTCTTTCCAATGAATAGAAGATGAATTTATTTAAAGTTTTGTTATGTGGAAACCGGAGATACGTTATGATATATGGGTGATCAGTACAATGGTGTTTTCCTTTTGAAATTTAGTTACCTTATGTTTTGGAATTTCATCATTTGATGGTTTACAGGGATAAACATATATAGAATGGTTAATGTAAAAATAATATGTGGTTAACGAAATCAATGTATTATCCCCCCATATGGGTATTTATGCATTTTGTATAACCTATAATAACAATTATTTTAAATATTAACTGAAGGCATATAGAACATTTTATTATTCTTCCCCAAGATATGTTAGTACCATTGGAATAAAAAATTCACATTTATTTAATGGAATCATAGAAAATGTGTTAATTTTTCATGTCATAAAAAAGGAATAAGTTGTATTGAATCAATGTAATTGGGTTTTCACATTAAAATTATTCATCATTTGAAAAAATGTTCTAGAAATAATATTTGGTCATGTTATGATCAGTTTTATGATATTGATTACTTTTTTCAGGACTATTTGGGTAATGGATTTTTATACATTAAATTTTCCTAACAATGTTCTATATCACTCATAATCAAAACATAGTAAAAATACTTCTATTACATGTCCATGTTTTCAGTTACAATCTATGTTCTCCTATGTGTATGATATGTTATGTTTAACTATAGGTAACTATTATGGTAGAAAGTTTGAATTTTGAATGTAAGTATAAGTAATCATTTTTACAATGTCGGTTCACACAAATTTAGCATCCAAGTATAAAATCAATGATATAAATGAATTATTTTAAAGGGGAAATTTATTTTAAAATAGGTAGAATGGAACACCCTGATATTTTGTAATTTTTTTACATATTAATTTAAATTTTTCAATATTTATCATTTCATGAAAAGATGAATATAAATCGTTTCTTGTGAAATTACTGTGTTAGATTTCTTTCCACCTGACACCATGCTATGAATTCACTAAATTAAAAACATATATAATATTAAGGTACACACAAAATTGTGTTTCACTTATGTTTCATCAAATTACACATTCCATTTATTTCATAACTTAAATGCATGATTGAGTTTTACTGAACTAAAATATACTATTATTATAGATGTTAAAATATTATTATTGTTACCACTTAATATAGAGAAGGGATATTATACAAAATATTAACGAAATTGTGTAAAAATTATATATATATATATATAATGAATCATTTGATATAAAATTATATAGAAAATAATGCATCAAATATTTTAAAATAATATAATTCACATGTTATAAAAAATATTCATTCCATATATTAACAATATTTAATCATAATAAAACAAAAAAATAATTTTTAATATTTATAATTAAAATTTTCTATATTAAATTTATTTTTTTGAATATCATCGAATATGTTTTATACGCATAAGATTATAATAAACAAAAAAATTTAAATAAAAGGAGTTTTTTTCAATATGGTAGTTTTACAGCCCTTTAATGGAATACTCATATTAAATGTAATTTTTTAAAAATATAAATTTATTTTTGACAAAATAAACTAATTTTTTGAAACAACAATATTCAAATTTTCATTGGGATAATTTTTAGAATTTATATGATAAGATTCATTTTTTGTTGAATATTAATGTATACTAAAAATTAATTGAAAGATAAATTTTCATATAAATTATTTCTACAGTAATAATATATTTATATTTTTTCAAAATTTAGTAAGTAAAATGTTACGTAAATTAATCAAATTTAGTTATGAATCATCAATTTCAGACTGAAATTTTGTTTTAAAACTAATACTTCTTTTCCATATTTTCTCTTAAAAAACCAACATTCGGGATAAATATATGGGACTAATTTTAAAATTTTCTATTAAAATAATTTAAATATAATAATAATGAAATTGATTCCATATATTTAATCAAAATAATTTTTATATTTTGGAATGGTAAAATCATTTTATGATAGAAAATCTTATAAAAATTAATTCAAATTAATTACATTGATTATGTAAAAAAATTGTTTACTTAGTTGTTAAAATGTCATATCAAAGGGAAACATTACATCGACAAATTTTTAAAAATTAAAATTTTGATAAACCATCAATCATATAAACAATAATTTCTAATTTTCTATGAATTGAGATATTATCTCATAAAGAGGACCAATATAGCATGTTAGTAAATGAAAATGTCAATGAAGGAACATTCCATACATTTACCATTTATAATGCATTGAGATTATGATTCAAAATATTAATTTAGTGGTTTCATAAATTTTATATAATTTCATAGGAGTATTTTTTATCCTAATAATTTATATTTCTATTTTGTAAATGATTTATTTATATTATATACTTAAGGAATTCCAAATTCTATAATTATTTTTTTAATAATAAATAGAAATAAATTATACGAAAAAAATAAAAAGTCATGTAAATTCATTAAAATAGTATCATATTTTTTTAATGAATAAATCGTGTTACACATATGTTATACTAAAATATTCATATTCCATCCCTTTTTTGATATTTTTATATTTAACTTAGATATATAATTCCAAAATTTTCATTAATTTTATTTCATATGAAATGATATTATATTTAATGTTTAAGAGTTTTAAAAAAGTAAAATGTTCATAGAAATAATTTCAATTGAAAATAAATATCATATATTGTCAAATAATGAACCTATTTAGATTTTATAATGAACATATTAACACTTAAATATGGAAAATATTTTTAGAATGGTTCAGGTCAATGATTTTTTACGAGTACATGCCCTTGTATTGAAATTAATATCCAACATATATTGCATTTATTTTGATGAAAATGAGATAATTTTTTTAATAATTAATTGGTTTTGGATTATCTTATCAATATTACATTCATATATATATAATAGTTAAATTACTTATGTTACAAATCTTGTTACCAAAATAAAATCCAAAATAATAATAGTGGGAATACATAGAAGTTAAGGAATGAAGATTTAAAATTGAAATTAATTTTTTTAGATTTTTTACTAAAAAATCACATTTTAATAAATAATGAGTTCATTTAGGAATAAAATGATGCAAGTGAGACTTCCAAATAGTATTTATCTTATCAAATTTAAAACAATGCCACACCTACTCCACTATAAAGAAGATTTCACTCATACCCATCACCACACATCTCAATAAACATTGGATAAAAAAACACCACAATAATATAGAAGATAACTTCACTTCATAATGTAGGATTCAAATTAGTCAAAAAACCATTAAAGTAACCCTTTTGGAGAAAAGCAAAAGGAGTTACTAAAATAACTGGATACATTCTTCAACAAGAACATTTTTGTATATTTTCATTTTCCACACCATCAATATTTCATATTGATGTATTATATAATAAAATAATTATCATAAATATGTTTTTATGTTTTTATTATATGAATTTATCCTAATAGTACACACATTTCCATCAAAAGGGTAACAAACTTATCATTCATGTGTATGGTGGACAAATGCATCGAGAAACGATATCCTGCCTTTTTAAATTACCTTCTCACATTGAGAGGAATAATTATTTAAAATACAAGTTTTATATGATATATATAGTAATTATCGTATCATTATGGTATTTTAATCATTATATAAAACAAACCATCATTCAATTTATTTTTTGTAAATATGATAACATTATTTTGAGACATGAGGACTACCATCTCCTCTAATCGAAGAAAATCATTCACAATTTATATGTAATATATTAAGGATGGGTTTTAAAAGAATATATTATATATTTTACATAATAACTATAATTTAATGATAATATGTATACCTACAATCATATATTTCATTTACATGAATTCTTTCAATATGACAAGAGAACAGATACAACCTTCATTTGTATATACGACCCACCATCTATATTAATGATGTATTTCATTTCATATATATATTTTTATATAGTAATTTAATTATATATATACATATAATTCGTGAAATTTAAATAATATTTTACATTCCTGAAATAATTAAATCATTTTATAAGTAAAATGACCATGACTTTCAAGTGAAAACATATATGGTAAACAAAGAAAATATTGTCCAAAACGTAACACTTAAATGAATTTTTTACTAAATGTGTAATAAAATATTATTATGAAAAAATAAATAGAATGATGGTTATGTGATATATTTATAATATACTTATACTTAATATACATTATGGTTTATCTTGTAGGAATAATTATATGTCTTATTGAATGGGTTTTCTTGTTTGAATTTTATTTTTGAGATATATTCTATATTAACCACATATTATTATTTTACAGAATATATAATACCCTATGAAATGTTTTATATCTAATATAATGTATTTAAGTATAATAAATGTTTCACATGATGTTATTATTTCATGTATATCATTTTTCAAATGATACTCAAGTATTAAGGGGAATTATAGTCTCTCTTTTTTTTTCTACGAGGCATGTGCCTTATTCAGCAAAAGATTGTTTTTAGTTATGTATATAATGAACAAGAATTTAGTGAATGATTATTATCCTTAAACTTAGCAGTATATACAGATTAATTTTATGATATCTCCTTTATGTGTTTTATTATTCAAAATTTACCAAATCATTAAGATAATTCCATGTTAATTTTTTTCTTTGAGATACTTGTTTTCTTATGACCTATTCATTTATTAAGACATGTATATGTTCTCTCTTTACTTTTTCTATATCTAATATTTTTATTTTTTGAATATTATATTAATAATGTTAATATATTATATCAATATTCTTATGATTCAATGGTACCTGATAGGTAATATTTTATTGTTACAATATCATCATTTAAAAGAATTGTTTACAAATATGGTGTCATTAGTGATTTCTTATTAACCATATATCTTGAAATATCATTAATTATATTACCCTATAGTTATAAATTATATCCTCTTGTAATAGTTACATTTTTTAAATCATTTATATTTTTTATCAGTAAAAAAATTTATGTAATAAATCAAATGATTATTTCACTATTTTCCCTGATATAAATTTTATTCGAAAACCATGTTTTCTATAAAAATAAATATTTATATGTAATTTTTAATTATTTTATTAAAAAATGATTTCATTGTTTTCAAATCCACATTAATATGCTTTCAAATATTATTTCAAATAGATTTTTATCAATCTATTCTTAGGATTCCTTCACAAGTGTTAAGGTAATTTCTAAATAAAATGTTTTTCAAAGGGATTTATTTTACAAAATGGTGTTTTCATAGAAGATAATATATTTTTCTAAATTATAGTTTTTAATATACCTTAAAATAATTTAACACCAAAAATAAATTCTATTGGAGTTACTAAATAAAATAAGGGGATATGATATAAGGGTTCCATTAATACTATATTTATGAGTGGTTTATGTTTCTATGGCATGATAGTAATGAATATTGTTTGTCATTAACATGTTTAATTTCTTTGATTCCTAATTTTATTCAACTTCTTATTTTCTATTGAAACACACTTCTTTTTTTGGGATATTATTTTATGGAATTATTATGAAACCTTTATATTTCACATATGATAAAAAAATGTTTGATTTTTATGATACCAATATCATTTCATTAGGAATGATTTGAGTTTTATGAAAACAATTCCAATTTATCTTCCATTATATGATGATTCATTATGCTTTAATGGTGTACCAATGTATGATTTAATAATGTGCTGACATGAAGCTATATGTCCATATAATTTATATCTTAATAGTTTATATGTAATGGTATAATGATGGCGAACATGTTGATAAGATTTATCCATTATGGGAATAATGGGAAACATTCTCCACTATTGGATGAATTTGAAGTTTTATCCTATATGTGTTTAATGGAAAAATTAACCCACTATGGTAAAAAAGGGTAAATGTGATCCATAATTAGAAGGATGTATAACCTATTCCACTATAAAGAATGTGCTATGAATGGGGATGGTGGTGTTCCCCACTTAGTATGTCCACCACCCATGAAATTCCCTAATAATTTTATTCAATGACCCTTGACTTATAATTAATGTTTTTATATGTATATGTGTATGCAAAACTTTTGTTACTTATACTGATTTTATGCTCGTATGATTCATTTTTATTATTACCATATGATTCATGTCTTATGAACTACTATTCCATATGCTGTGACTCATGATTATGATCATTGATATGCATTGTATAGACATCAAATGTTTTTCTTGTTTTCTAATACACTTTTCTCTATGTTAATCAAGCATATATATATTATTTTCCTTTACTATGAATTTGATCTCAATTGTTTGTTTAATTTTTACATGTTCTGAAGATGGTTTAATGTTTTATTTCTATATTAATTATTCTCACTAAAATCTATATATGATATTTCACCACGATTATAAGATTGTGTTAGGTGCTTCAAAATACCTTAATCAATTAATGTTCCCTTGCATGTTTTTAATGAAATTAGTATACATCGAAATCATTTAATAAAAATATATTTAAATCAGGGGATCTATTCCCCATTTTTATCATAATTAATTATATTATTAATTATTTAGTCAGGGTGGTATGGGTTTGGGGGGTTAGGGGTATCTCACAATGTCATGTATTCAAGCATGCTTGTTTACTACAATTTTATTCCTTGTGTTGTGTTACATGCTGGTTTGGGTAACTATGATCTCTTATATTTTCAGTAAAATGTTTCAACCATCTTCTAATGTATTTTATTAGAAAGAGAGTATAATTAATCCACTCTTATTATTAAAATTGTATGTGACAAGAAATCATTTTTCTTCACATTATTTATTGTTTTTTTAAATGAATTTTGATTACTAATAATAAATCAACCGTGAAAAATGAATTCTGTATTTGGAATTAGGAGTATCATGTTTTTTGAATAGATACTTTTTAATTTTGGTAATTATTAATAGAAACTATATAAAAAATTCCACCATAGTAAGGGTAAAATGAGAGAAATTGGGTTAAAATTTTAGGATAATACATTATGATTTATAAAAAACATTACATTTACAAAATTTATGGGTGGATCTCTACCATTTTATTAATTGTCTTATTTATATGACCACTTTTAACCAAATTACATTGTAAATGACTTTTAGATAAAATTTAGAAAATAATAAATAAAAAATGTTCCCCATTTCACTTAAATAATTCAAACATTTTAATATAAGGATAATTTAATAGAACTATATAAATATAATTTTATTTGAATTATAATTTTTTTTAAAAAAAATTATAATTTTTTCTTTATATAATTAATTTTATCAATTATGAAATGCCGACACAAAATTTGATCATTTATAAGAAAACTAAAATTCTTAATTTTAAAAATAATGATTTTAATACAATTTAAGTGCATTTCAATGTTCCTTAAATTTTTTATATACAGATAAAATATATGAATATTTTATCTTATAGATAATAGGTCCATATTTTTCTCTGGGATATTATTGTCGAAATAAATTTATAGTTCAGAATTATTCATTAATGATATTTTATAATAAATAATATTTTATTATATGATTTAAAATTAATAGAAATATTATTTTTTCCCACAAAATTGAAATATGGTAGATATAATCAACCATATATCATTTCTGATTACCTTTTATATTTATGGTAACAATATTTAACAATTATAATTTAACAAGTTATTAACATGGTTATGGTAAAAAATTAAATAATTTAGGGGATAATAAAATCGTATATGATTTTAAATGGGGACAAATAAATAGTGTCTGACATTATGTAATAAAAGTTAAAATGTCTATATCAAATCCGATAAAAATAGACCATAACATAAGTACAACCTAAATACATGTATTGGGACTACACTCCGGTAGCCGCAGGAACACGCCGCAGTGTGTCTTGTGTCACTACAAATTGTATAATCCTTTCCCTCTAAAGACTATTTCAAAAGGATGAAAATATTCACAAGTCATGATATGTGTGGGATAATCCTATGTATGGGTGCGTGTAACAATACACTATATGAAACCATGAAACCAAAAACCATATATAAAAAAAATATTTTTATAACTACACATGTTTATGTAAAAAACATATATAATAATAAATTCTAAAATTCTAACAATGAATTGTTGTCTTATGATACAACACTACCAAGTATATCATCCCTAGTGTTATAGCTTGACGTTTAATGATTCACTCATCTGGGATAACACACTCTTGAGTATGATAGCACTGAAGGCGTGTAGTTGATGAGTACTGCACTTTTGGAATTTTCATGAGAACGAACACACTAATAGTGTGAAGATAGATTATATAAAAAATGAGGATAACTTCCAGGGAAATGGGGTTAAACGAACGAATAAATATATAATAAACCACTAATTATAGTATCACCTAAAAGGTAGTGTTAGACATTTCTGAACAATAAACTCCACTTAGTGCACCCTGAGTTATAAAGGATCTCTCGTTGGACCACTCAGTGGAATTCCAACAACTCTTTCAAAATTGTCATGATGAATGGACCATAATCTTAGGTGTAGGAAAATATTCCATTATAACTTTCATGGAATGGTTAGGGTGAATGAACCATAATAAATCATTTCCAATATATGGAGGATAAGAGATCCGAGCCATGTTTAAGTGAGTACATGGCGTGTAGTAGGAGTCATAGATCGTGTCCCTTGATCTTGAGTGTTTCCCATGTAAAATAATCTTTTCATGAAGCCATGTATGTGTCATACTACATGGAATATATGATTCTTAAATATTCTACACATGTTGTAGTAAAAATCCTCTCATGTACCTGTGTTTGTGTACTAGTACATATCCAACACCGTGTACTTGGTCCAACCCATGTTCTTGTGGTGGAGTACACGACATGTAGGAATCCCTGGTACTCCACACCATGTCTACGTACCCTCATATGTACATGATGAGTATCTAGGGAAGAACCACAAACCATCTGATAGGGTTAACAAACCATGTGTTACATAACATTCTCTGACACACAAGCAGATTTCATGTGGTCACACATATGTGTAGATTCAGATTACATGCAGTGTATCAGTCGATTTTTTAGAATCCCATAGCAGATCCATGTGTCATCTGGTAATTCCATCCATCAATATAGTGAGGATTTCACTGAGAAATCAAATATTTATGTTTTTTCAAGACCTCCCATCATTATACAACACGTTTTCGCATCATATCATCTAAAAAAATTAATCAAAATGTTGTTCTAATTTATGAAATGAACAAAAAAGAAGAACACAAATTTTCATAACCCCCATTGTCAAAATTTGACTATCACTATTATTTCACATTAATCCTGAAATCTTAATAAAAAATAATAGATATATGATCACAGATATAAGAAATTTGTACACGATGATCGACCAATCAAGGTTAGTTGAGTTGAAGTAAAAATGAAGGACAATCATAACGAATGTTGAACGAGGGGGGGGGGTCATAAAAAGAATGTATTAAAGTAATGAAACTAAAAATATATTAATTTAATTCTCAATCCACAATAATTACCAATAAAATAATAATATTGAATTTTCATGTATAAATATCCCATAAAAACCCAAAAAAATATTTCAATCATACATTACAATCAACCCACTGATCGATCAATTCATTGAATAACCCATGATCATAGTATTATTTATGAATGGGGAAGAATAAATTGAAAAAACACACCATACCTCAATCAATATCAATATCTGATGAAGTAAAAATAAATTTCTAATTCATTAGAGGGATCCTTTGAAAACGATGTGCACTACGGGAAAAAGTGGTATTAGCGGCGGGTTATTTGACAAGTTTGACAAAGTTGGGGGACATCTCTTCCGTTTTGGTTTTCAACCGGATTATGATTTTTAGTATCAACATG
This sequence comes from Viscum album, assembly GCA_963277665.1. NCBI lineage: Eukaryota > Viridiplantae > Streptophyta > Magnoliopsida > Santalales > Viscaceae > Viscum > Viscum album. The sequence goes on along the minus strand of OY728147.1, from coordinate 556,210,582 downwards.
GTGAACATAGTTCTACAGAATGTGATAATAACTTGATTCTAGATCCATCCCGGTTTCAAAATTTAGTACATGATGTTGCAGGACCATCTATTCAACATACAGAAACTCAAGATGATATTGATTCAACTCCTGAGTTGGCACACTCTAAATTTTATTAGTCGTTGAGGTCTGCTAAGGATGCGTTATATCCTGGTTGCAAGATAAGAAAATTAGAAGCAGTTGCAAAATTTATGGCTATCAAATCAGATAATGGAATTCCAAACACGTGTTTTGATCAAATATTTTCTTTGGTTACAACACTGTTACCCGAAGGAAATGTTTTTCCTGAAAATTACTATGAGAGTAAGAGGCTGGTTCGGAATTTAGGACATAGTTGTAAGAAGATTCATGCATGTTAAAATGATTTCATTTTCTATTATAGGGAAAATGAGTCGTTGGATAGTTGTCCCACTTGTGGGAAATCAAGGTATAAAGAAGCTCAACATGGAAAGTCTGGCTTGATTCCCTTAAAACAGTTGAGATATTTTCATCTTACATCCAAACACCAGCGTTTATTCATGTCTAATAATACAGCGACAATGATGTCATGGAAAATAACAAATATTTCAACCGGTAAAAGCAAGAATCATCCGACCGATGGTGATTCATGGAAACATTTTGATAGAGTGAATCCATCCTTTGCTTTAGAAGCCCGAAATGTGCAACTGGGTCTTTCCACTGATGGTTTTTGTCCATTCGGATCTTATGGTAGTCATTATTCATGTTGTCCTGTATTTTTAACTCTGTACAATTTACCTCCATGGATGTTGATGAAGGAACCCTGTATAATTTTGACCTTAATAATCACAGGACATCCGAAAAATAATATTGATGTTTATTTGAAACCATTGATTGATTAATTAAATATACTATAGAGTACTGGTGTCAGTACTTATGATGTTGTTGCAAAAAAGAATTTCATAGTAAGAGCAGCATTGATGTGGACAATCAGTGACTTCCCATCTTATGGCATGTTATTTGGATGGAGTACAAATGGGCCGAAATCATGTCCTTACTGTATGGGAGAGTACAAGGCATTTATGCTCATCCATGGAAAAAACCCTGCTATTTTGACTGTCATCGCAGATTTCTTCCAGCTGATCGTCCATTTCGTAGAAACAGATATCATTTTAGAAAAGGCACAGTTGAAAGGGATTGAACTCCAAAAATGATATCATGTACAGATTTAAAATCAGTTGTATATTCATTACCTCCAATCACATTTGGACCCACAATAAACCAACAGAAAATTTCTGGTTTTGGGAATGAAAACAATTGGCTAAAACGTAGAATATTTTGGAATTTTCAATATTAGACTGATTTGCTAGTCCGCCACATGTTGGATTTCATGCATATTGAGAAGAACTGTTTTGATAATTTGTTTCATACAGTTTTGGATACACCAAGAAAGAGCAAAGATAATGTAAATGCACGATTAGATCTTGCTCAAATTTGCAGGCATCCGGAACTCAAACTGTTTGAGAATGTCAGAACAAAAAGGTTAATGAATCCAAAATAAGCTTATACATTTTCCAAATAAATCCTCTTATTATTTTGTCAATGGATTGCATATTTGAGACTTCCAGATGGATGTGATTCTAATTTGGGTAGATGTGTAAATAATGGTCATATTACCGGATCAAAAAGTCATGATTGTCATGTTATAATGGAAAGGATTCTACTCATTGGATTAAGAGGTATGTTGAAATATATTATATGGGATTCCATATTAGACGTATCATATTTGTTTCGTTACAGTTGTGCGGCGACAACAGATTATGATGATCTATGCAAACATAAAGAAGATGTTGTTGTAATTATATGTAAACTGGAAAAAATATTCCCGACGTCTTTCTTCGACTAAATAGAACATTTGATATTACATTTTCCATATGAAGAAAAATGTGGAGGTCCGATATAGTTTCGATGGATGTACCCATTCAAAAGTTGCATGCAGAAATTGAAAAAAAATACGTAACAAAGCATCTGTTGAAGGATCTATTGCTGAAGCTTATTTATAGGAGGAGATATTTTTTTTCTGCTCCCACTATTTGGAATCTGAGTATCCTTCAAAACATAACTGCATGGGATGGATCTAGGGGAATATTGATGAAATCAACAATCAATTATCTGTTTTTAACCAGTCAGAGCTTGTTTTTGCTGGAGTTCATGAACGATGGATTTCAGATGATGAACATCACAGAGCTCATATATATGTTCTGATCAACTGTGAAGAGATGACATTAGCTGTACTGTAAGTGATTCTATTACTTATTATAATATGTATGTTACAATAAATAACTTTGTTTTTTTATAGATTTTATGATAATCATATCAAGAAACGACTTCCACAAATTACAGCTGCTGCTCTCAAAGAATGCAGAAAAAAAATTTCTCAGTGGTTTCAAATACTGGTAACATAAATTTTTCATACTTTAACATCTCCTTCAATTTATAGTTTACTATATTGATAATTATTTCACAAATTTTCAGGTGTCTTGACATGCTGATAAAATTGAAAAAAAACATTGTATATTGAGTAAACCACCATCCAAAATTGTGAAATCTTATAATGCATATGTGGTGATTGGTTTTCAATTTCATACACATGCATATGGGGAATAAAAAAACACAATGAACAGTGGAGTTTTCTTGAGGGGATCTCATCATAGAGAAAATGAAGTTGACTTTTATGGCATACTTGATGAAATCATTGAACTCTTTTATCTAGGATACCATTTCATAATGATGTTCAAATGTTGGTGGTTGGATAATAAGAGAGGCGTGCATGTTCATCTGACTCATGGAATCATTGATATTAAATGTAAAAGTGTTCTTACAGTTAAAGAACCATTCTTACTGGCTCAACAGGCACATCAAGTTTATTATGCAATGTATTGTTCTACGTCAAAAGACTTGACTGTTTGGTTGAGCATAATAAAAATGAAAATTCGAGACAATCAGTTTAGTCAAAGTGAATGTGCTTTTAATGAATAGAATGGAATTGAAGTTTTTCAAGAGAGTACTCAAAATCAATATTTGTTACAAAGAGACATGAGTATCGATGATGAAACCCCTCAATTAAGAGTCAATGATGTTGATGATGATGGTAATGACGTCACAAATGAATTTGAAATGGTAAGAGATGAAGTAACTGAATCTCAAATGGATATCGATGATATTGAGGAGGAATATGAGGATGACATTGACAGATATGAAGATGATTATGAAGCTAAACATTGATACAATTCAATGGTATTTATATATAATCATAACTAATATATATGTATATATAATAATAATTATCAATTATTTTCTAACAAAATTCGTTTTCTATTTCAGATGGATGAGGAAACATTTCGTGATTTGGTGGATGCTGACCTATCTTTCGATGAGGACGAGTTGCTGGAACCTGACCCTCAGTCTGAAGGTGCTTCAGGGAGTACGCGGAGGGGGTGTGGTCTTGCACGACTGATGATTCCTGACCCCATCCCCGAGCGACGCCCACGTCTTGGGTTCGATCCATGCACCTGGAGGTGTGATAACCTGTGAATTTTAATAAGATTTCATTAATCTATTTACATAATAAATGTTTGATTATTGTTTTTATAGTTTTCCGTATATATCAGTCGGACAATGAAACGCTATTTTGTGCAACTATTTTTCTCAGCCATGGACGACATGGGGTAATATTCATGTTGATGTGCAGCAGGCCATGTTCGGTCATTGTTTGGTACGTACGTAAATAAATAATTTTTATTTTGAAATTTATTTCATTTATAACTTCATATTTTGAATTATTTTTAGGGTTTATGGTATCCAATCGAGGATACCATGCATGACTCCATCCACGAGGCATGGGAGGTGGCCATGCAAGATTGCTTTCGTCAGTTTTTGCACAATTTAAGAAGAGCTGCCATGAAGAAAGAAGGAGTGTTAGATTTTGACGAGTCATGTAGAGCACACTGACCAGAGTACATTTCATCCCACATATGGGGTGGATTATGTGTACACTGGTTGAGTGGTGGCTTTTAGAGGAGATCATCGGTGAGGAGGCCGAATCGGGGGAGACAGGAGGTGACTCTTTGAGCTGGGAGTTGTACTTTCAGTACTCATAGACAAAATTTGGTACGTACATTTTTTATAAATATTTTATATAGCTTTAAATATTAACAATTTATTTTATATTCTTATAGGCCGACGAGCACCCCGATATTACGGAGTACGATGTATATCAGTGGATTTACAGTGATCCAGCTAATGGAGAGCTCAGAGGTGATCTTCAACGTCACATCGTGGTCAGTATTATCTGTTTTCTTGTTTAAAAATTAACTGCATATAATATATTCACAGTTTTGATTTTAAATGGCAACTACAGGAGTCATATGAGACCGCAGCATCACATACCCAGCCTGAGGGTCAAGCCGAGGCATCCGATCAGACCAGTGGCCATCAGTTTGATGAGGCGGCATGGATGCAGGCGACCCAATATGCCTTTGAGAAGGGCTGGGTAGTTGGAATCTGATCTCGACTGACTCCTGGAGATTATTATGGCAGTGCTGCGATGTCGGCATCCAACTCGAGAGGAGCTCATGCGTCTTCTTTTGCTACACAGTATGAGGATCAATTGTGATCTCAGACTGAGTTGATAGAGAGTCTCCAAAAGGAGTAGGAGGAGATGCGTCAGCAGCAGCAGCAGCATGAGGAGGAGCACCGACGACAGCAGCAGGTGTACGAGGAGCAGATGAGTCAGTGGCAGCAGCAGGAGCAGGAGCAGATAGAGTACATGCACTGACTCACTCATGCCTTAGGGATGGAGTTTCCTCCACCAACAGATCTCCCCCTCCCCCATCCCATTTAGACTAGTTATTGTTTGATGTTATAAAGTTTGTAAATTTAAAATATGACATTTTTTCTGTTCAGAGTGTCTGTCTCTTATACTGGTGTCAATATTGTATTATTTAATTTTTATTTTTTTAATAATTTATTATTTATTATTGGAATTTATTTTAATGTTTGTTTTTTTATTATTAATAATATTACTCTAAGTAATTTATTATCTGTTTATATTTTTTTCTGCAAATGTTGATAATTTTCTAATTTTTATTTTCTAATTATTTTAATAATATTATATTCAGTATTTTTAATACTTTAAAAGTTTCAAAAAATTTAATTAAAATTATAATTTTTTAATTATTTATAATAATATGAATTTGGTATATTATTATTGTTATATAATATTATATTATTTATATTACAATATTAATATGATTAATAATATTATTCATATTTTATTATATTAATATTTTTATATATATTTAATTTTTTTTATATTTTAATTAAATTATAATTTTTTAAATATTTGAGTGATTTTTTGTTATAATATTTGAATGAATTATAATTGTATTATTACTATTATAACATTAATTAAAAAAAATATTAATAATATAATTTTTTTTTATTTTTTTATACACATTTGTGACAGGATAATAATCCCGTCGCAATTTGTTTTTTTGAAATTTTTTTAAATTGCCTATTGCGACGGGCCCGTCGCAATTACTTATTTCTTTTTTTTTGAAAAAAAATTAACTCTTCCGCGATGGTATTCGTGGCCAGTCACAAATACCATTTGCGACGAGCCCATCGCGAATGTGTTATTTAATGTTTTTAATATATATATATATCGATTAGTATTTGCGAAGGGACATATTACCGTCACAAATAATATTTTTAGCGACGGACCTATCGTAAATAGTGTTAGTTGCGATGCCATTTACCGCAACGGGTCATTTGCGACGGGATCCCATCGCAAATGGGCTTATATCAAGTTGTGGTGCATCGATCATCGATCTGCAAACCATATCCATTCACCAAAGAGGATTCTATAAGGTCACTCTATAGTCTCTAGGATTATGATACTGACCATAGAATTTTGTGATAAAAACTATTTAATTATAGTTATTCTTTACATTAACCAAAATTAAATAAAATAACGTTACATAATTATTTTATTCTTTCGAGCACTAGTTGCAATTTTTCCACAAACATATCACACCGACCAATGTTAAGTAACACATTATGTAATCCTAGAATTCTAAACTAAACAGTATCCTCATATTTCTTATCTAGGAACCTATTTATATGTTATTAATCATTTTTTTTGAAAAACATCACACACTTTCCGTCTAATATATTTAAAATATATCATCCATTTATTCCTTGATCATCGACACCAGAAATCGTAGGTCATCTAAATAAATAGTATATTAAATAATTCATATAATATACAATAATAAAAAAATTTAGAAACATTAAATTATCTTCCATTATTGATTTGTGCACATGAATATAAAAAATATGGGCTACTCAAAAGGATGTAGGTATTGAGAACAAATCTAGGACATACATATCAATGATATCTTTGAAATATTTATGTGCTTTTACTAGATACATACTAAATGAATCTAATTCCCCAAAGGGCCCCCTCCAGCTAAAAATTGATATCCACATGGGACTTTGAAATGTTTGACCCATCATCAATGTACAATTTTCCCGAGTTGAAAACATCTGAGTTGTCATTAACATACCTACTCAGCTATGAAAAATGGAATAACTTTTGTACTGAATCAATCTAATTGGTTTGATCAAATATGTTGGCCACATCTACAAGTCTAAATATAATATATAAAAGTTTGATGAACATTAGAGATAGAATGTCATCTCAGGAAAATCAATATTCTCCTTGTCTTGTCTAAACATGAAGTAACACCTTGTATCATTACTATTACTGAAAATGCCTTCTTATCCTATGATCATACGACTTTTTACAACAATTTGCATTCATATAACATGCCTAGATGATAAAAAACATCTCTGATGTAGCTCACAACAAATCTAGTCTCATTATCTTCGAGGTCATTACATGAATATGATAATGAATAGGGTTTCCCTTACAAGTACCTGAATGGTGAAATACTGATGGTGTATTGGTAGCTATTATTGTATGGGAAATCCACATGTGATATGTGATCCTTTCATCTATAGAAAAAGTCTCACTTTAAGGATAGCAATATTTCCACTAAAAAATTAATGGTTGATATCAGTTGGCCATCAGTATGGGGGGTGGAATGATATACTCAAGTCCAAATGATTCCTAAATTCCTCTTTTAATCCCTTCCCCAAATGAGATGCAATGTGAGCATCATGATTAGAACAATATTCTATATAACTCCATGGTGTGTGACTATCGTATAAATGTAGAGGCATCTAAAGTTCTCTAATTAAATATTCCCTCATATAGAAAATATGTGGTTCAACATTGTGAGTTTATCTACAATCACCATAATCGAATCATGCCCCGTGGACATAAATGGTTAGAACATTAATAATCTCACACATATTCCATCCCACAATCACATACGCAACATAAGGGATTTTGTTAATCCAATTGGAAGATGGTTCTCATCCTTCCATTCCTAAAATGTAAGGCATCAAGAGACAAACTCAACATTTACATTCTTCATCCATATCCACAAAAACTGATGTCATCAGTTATTTTAAAACATTTCAGCAATAGGATATACCACTGAATAATACATATGAATCACTCTCAGAAACCCCTACCATAAATTCACTACTACCATTGTACATCCTCGAATAAAGAAAAATGTTATCCCCACCATTAGAAAATTTATCATAAACATGCCATGTCCAAATATGAGTATGTATGGTCTCACATTTTGTATCCTCATACTGTGCCTCACAAAATTACTAAAAGGCATCAATGGTAACTACCATAGGCTGAAGGTAACATTATCTATACTCATCTACATATGATTACACAAACAAGGCCAACTGTTCAACCCCTCATTCAACCACTTTGTTGAATATCTCGTGGTGAGAGAATCTACCACCACATTCACCTTCCCAAGATAATATAAAATTTATATGTCTTAATTATATATGAAATATTTCCATCACCTATATATTATGTTAATATCATTCTTGAATAATATATACATGATTATATTTTGATATAGGTAAATGATAAATATTTTTCCCGAAATTTAGGGTCACCACATTTCCAATCTATAAATTAAAGCATCTAGATGAATAAAAAGGGTGGATTAGTTTTATTCATGAGGTCTCAACTGACATGAAACATAGAAAATCATTTCATTACTCTAAATTAGAACAAAACCATGTATGTTTCCTGATGCATCACAGAACACTATATACTTGACACCCACCTATGAAAACCTTCACATGTCAAACTCTACATAAAATATGAAAAACCATGATGGAATATATATTTCCACATGAAAATATTCGACTTCTGAGTCAATGAAATTTTGGTTATTGATTTCCCGCAGAAATTAGGTATGAATCTCTTGTAATATACTTCTAACCCATGGAATATTTGTACATCCATTACACTATTGTTTGGATCCCAAAATAAAACTATGTCAATCTTTGTAGGGTACATTCCTACTCCATATTGGGTGAAAACATTTCCCATAAAGAGGACCATTTTGATTCATTAGTGGGAACTTCGACTGCTTTGTTCAAAGCTGGTTCTCTAAGTGTACGTCAAGAACAGTCATTAAATCTTTGTGTGCATCTCCATAGATGTTGAGTAGAAAAGAATTTCACTTGGGAATACTAACATAAAAAAATCTATGTAATGTTAAATGAACTTGTTCATGAGTCAAAAAAATACTTCTAGGGGGTAATTTGTGCCAAAGGGAATCATCAAAAACTCATAGTGACTATAGTGACATCTGAATTTCATCTTATGTATAACATCGCCTTGTACTCTTAAATAGAGATAACACGAATTGAGGTCATCCTTTAAGAGTAATCATTACCCTCTAAAATAAATTAATAAGTCATCAATCATTGTTATTGGATAAATTTTCTTTAGAGGCATTTATTAATGAACCGATAGTCCGCACAGAACCACAAGATCTCGTCTGCCTCCATGGGAATCAAAAATGAGGATACCTATGGTGAAATAGTGGGTCTAACCAATCACTTTTTCTATATGTCATTCGTCTTCATCCTTATTCCATGATGTTATATAATAATCCATATTATATGATTTCGCTGATATAGGTGTTTTCCTTGGTGATTTAAAATGAAAATTTCCACCTTTTTGTATGGAGTTAAATGTACAATATATTTTAGGACTACATCATCGTATGCTGACACCATATCTAAAAACATGTAACTCACAATATCAACTTCCACAAGGGTTATTATATCAAGCTGATATGTAATTTAGTGCACTATCTATTACAAGAATCCATCCTCCACTCCTAGGATTTTTTCAGTGACAAAGGAGAACCTAGTTCTTTTAATGAAGATAAACCACACACTTCTCAAAAATAGTCAATATGTGAATGAACTATATTTTAACAATCCATACTAAGAAAGTTGACATAATTCCACAACACTAATACCAAAATATTAAAACAAAAAATCTGACCACCTGGGGTTAGGTCAATGTGTTGAAAAAAGTTCATGACCAAAATGTATTTTCCAGTAGTTGTCCCCAACCATAAGGTTCGGGTAAATTGTTCTACTAAAATATCATGGCCTTATAAAAGGAATGTGAAAAATTGTAAGGATGTGAGAAAATGTCTATAAGTGTTTGATAAATAGTAGAAATGAAAAATATCATATTTTGAATCATAATTGGTGCCTCTGTTTCATAATATTCGACTGACTATTGTTGTCCGCACATGTGTCCTCTAACACCTATAGTCTTGCATAGACCTCTAAGGGTTGGTGGTGGTAACAATTAAATTAATCTAACTCCTCCATCTTGTCTACATGCTAATTGGAATTATCTACCACATTGAAAACCAAACTCATCCAACCATTTTCTCTACATTGGTGGCCTATATTCAATCTTCATTTTAGTTGTACGATGGACCCGGCAATCATCAGTATGATATCCTAGGCTGTCACATGAGTTATACTGTCTATATCTTGGCTAACTCGACCAAAATAGTGATCCATGAACTATATATCAACTATAATGAGACACCCTCGAAAAATGTCTCACATATCTAATCCATTGTGACTGACTTCATCGACATATTGATGAGGCATCAGATCCATATTTACCACTATTTACTACCACTTACATTATCTTCCAATTAAATTAACTATCTACCACTAAAGTAACCCATAAAAGATTGGAATACATTGAGGGGTATCATGAGATCATATTTCTCAAACAATCTTTTCTTGACGGTCTCATCCCTGGAGAACTGATCTCGAGCTGTATCTAATGTGTACATGGAATGGGTGGTAGCCCTCGATAAATTCTCAACTACTATCATGCTACCCTACTGGACATGTAAAAACTCAAGGATGGATATATCCATTATATTAGAAAGTAATAAATCCCCTCATAAAATGTGTTCAAACTCTATATATGAATGAGTCACTTAACTGTTTGACTAGGTCTCAAAACACAAATATCCCATGGCAGATCCATGTTGATGGCTCACTACCAAAACCACTGTTTGATCTATATATGTCTTGATTAGACAAAAACAATAGATCACCATGTAATTCCATTCTATAGTAGCATATGTGTTAGGAACATCTAGAAAACTATGGGGTATCAGTTTGTTAAGCTAGTGAAGCATTCACATCTAGTGAACAACTTATGCTTCTAATACTGGTATCATGTGCTCCTCTATATCTGGGGGTATGGATGGTGCACCACCTATAGGTAACATCTCAGGAAATGGTACCTATATATATTAATTATCAACGAAATGTTCATACTTGTGATCTTACTAAAATATATATTTCATACATCATGGAGGCATCATAAAATCACAATTTTCACCACATTCAATGAGTATAATTAGATAGATAACTCAAGAAAGACATGGAAACAAAAAACCATTCATTTATGATTCATGTACAATTTTTTTCCCAATAACCAGTGTTCTCGTGAACCGAGTCAAAATCATGTGATCATAGTCATATTATATTGATACCTCAGTTGACACACAAACATTGGAGTCACTAAACTAAAATACAAACACCAAAAAAATTAACACTATTTCTCGAAACCAATATCACAATCTCCCAGTCCTAAAGCAGAACCAACCACTCTAATACCTCTATGCCAAGAACCTTTCTAGTGGGGTCTATTCCATGATTCCCGAATCCCATATTCTATATGATAGGTGTTGGATACTTGTTCCAATAAGGCATATCAATAACGCGATATGCCATTTCTTAAATAACAGTACATTCAAACACATATCTTGGCTTGTATAATGATAAAATGTAAAAACCACTAATAAAAAAGGAACAAATACCCATGATTCCCATAACAAGAGTATGATATAAATTAAACAATGAATAAATGGATAAATACAATCCCACAAGATGACTATATAACAGAAGTCATATATAAAAGTATGTATAATGAATACTATTATAAATCTAGAGGAAGTGAAAAATGTATTTCATGTCTTACTTCGAACCATCTTGTCTTGGTCCACCTAGAAAAAAATCCAAATATCAATCATCTATCCAATACAAAACCCATTTTGGGAAATCCCATAAAAGAGTGAGTATAAATAAAAATTATGACATACCAACTCCCAAAAACATACTACAATGGAAATACAGTCACTTCAAAACAACCCCACAAACTCAATATGGATCAATCTATAATGAGGAAAGGATATGTGTCTCATTTTTTAGAGAAATCATTTAAAATTGATGTGAATTAATTTTCAATCCACATTCTGTCATTGTTCTCTATAGAGAATTCTAAAAGTACTAATCAATGTATCTAGGGAATGGAAGCTAACAATAGATATAACAAATAAACATCTTTAAATAATGCTAGTCATTGTTTAATGTAAAATGAAATAAAACAATTTTATTTCATATTTTTAATAACATTTATTCTGATGGTATCTTTTCTACAACGACCTTCACTATTTAAATTTATGCCTCATGTAGGGTAAATATTATGTTCTAAACTCAACTGTGCACTCATATTTATGAATCATTCACTTTTCTAAATGTAATTATACATTTATATGAAACCATCAGGTTATTTAATGTATTTAATATTTTTCAAACACTTACTTGGGCACACTATGCCACATAATCACCCACTATCTCAGAGCCATATCAATAAAACAATCCATATAATATACAAAAAAACTACATAGAAAATATGAGGCATTCAATCTATCTTGAATAAAACCTATAAAATTATCATCACAACCTTACTAGATACATTATATCTGATATATTCTTAACAAAATGCTAACCCAATGGTCCGTAATAGGATTTACAAAATAGTTCATTCAATGAAATGGTAACCTCATTAATTGTTCACATAATTTTTTTTAATTCATCTTTCACCTCCTATAAATATTTTTTATTTAATATAAAATAATAACATTAGTATTATAAATAAATTTAATGGCTTTCATATGTATGAAACCAAAATTATCATTCTATATTCCAATCAATTTGGAAGAGAATGTATTTTTCATCTGAATGTTTGACATATCATATCCCCATATAGAAAAAATTAAATTTTTATCACTATCTTTTAGGTATGGATATAATGGTAAGTGTATTGTTATTATAAATTAAAAATATTTATGAAATATTTACACTTATAAAAATTATAATATAATATCACCATTATTTCAATCATATACATTGGAAATTATAAAGTTATTTCTTTTATATACGGGGAAATCCAATTTCATAGGGTGACACGATTCATTTTTTTCTTATTTACATATATGATAATAAGGATGTATTTTAGGAATTTATGTGATTTATATGATATAATAAGGATTATATAATGTTTATAATTATTTACTATTATTCCATTCCATCAATAAAAAAAAAACATCGTTCAACAGTATATATAATATATCGTCTCTATGAATGGTGTAATCCAATGATCTATCCATAAAATTTATAGATGAATATAAATATTTATTTAATGAATATATATTATTATTATTAATTAAAAAATTTCATGAGATTATGAAACAGTGATAAAATTATATAGAGTGTAAAACAAAAGTGAAATTTTCATGGTGAATAAAATAGTGAACACCAGAAACAGTTGTTTTCATAAAGAATAATTATTAAATGGGTATTGAGATTTTTATTGTAGAACATATATGATATTATAATTATATTAATGACTCGGGAATAGAATTAAAAAATAATAATTTTAATATAATTTATTTTAATGTTCTTTTAAATCATACTGAACTCAAGTTAAGAGTTTTATTTTACATTCTCGGTGTTTTTAATACTATTGATTATCATGTTTCCAATGACGAAATCAAATGATATAACACTCACTAATCCAATTATTTATTATTTTCAAAAGATTGTTTCTAGAGAATACATTTTTCCATTAAATTTGGTATCTTTAAATACTCAATAAATCAAATTTTTTTAAGGAAAATAGAACTTATTTATCTCTTTACCCAAAAAAAAAATTTATTTCCATTTCCATGTTTTATAAAAAAAATATAGATTATTTTTTATATTATTCTATGATTTTTTAGATTAATTTTTTCACAATTTTTTTTAAAAAAACATCTAAATCGGGCGTCTCATCATTATATGAATGAGGTTATTTTGAATTATTTTTAAAAAGTGTGAAGAGAATATTTTCTTATAACATTGACATAATGAAAATATTTCCAACAATCATGATAAGTCAATTAAATGATAATTCCTATTAAATTTTCGGATTTTTTTTCAAAAAAATGATTTCAATAATATTTTGGAATTTTTTAGATTTCCATCAACCGTTTTGAACATAAAATTTGTATCTTTATCCAAAAAAATTTCAATTGACATTATAAAGGAATTATCCATCTTTGATAACATAATTATATGTTAATTATTTTTTACTAGGACTATGATCCAATGATTCAATAATAATTATTTCTCTACATTGTTTATATTTATGATTACAATGTGATTAGGAAATTTGTCTCTTTTACATGGGTTATGATATTGTTAAATTTCTATGAAACCTGTTTTATTTTCCATAGGTTAAACTATAATGAAATTATTATGAATACCATTATTATTTCATGGGATATGATATGATTTATCTTTTATGATCATGTTATATATAAATATATGTTATTAATTATGTGAATTGTTTTGTAAAAATAATATATCCCTCCAATGCATTAAGTAGATATTGTTATCTCATGAGATAAACATGACTGTAATAGGGAGTTAACCAAGTTTGGTATTGGTCACTGTGAATTATGTATTCCTTGCTAGTGAACCCTTTAAATTCATAGGTTTCGATGAGTTAACCTAAAAATATATAATAGCCTTGAAAATGATCCTTGATTTTTTATTAAATGATTTTCTATTTTTTGTGTATTCTAAAATCAAATGTCTTATACCAATTTTATGATGACATGACTTACGTTCACTGATTAAAACATAATTCAAGTCTTATGAACACCAATGATTTATTCCATGACTCGTGATTATGATATATGATATAAAGGTTTTAGTTTAAAAGTGTTATATCTAGACTCTCATAGAATTATACTCTTCTTATGATTAACAAATCACTATTACAACATGTTTTAAACCTTGTTAAACATCAATAATCAACCTTTTATATTTTTATGATCCATAGGACAAAAATAATTGTATTATGTTTGAGATGTATAAGATGATTTCATATTATGAAGAACATAGTATATGATTATATATATATTTTATGAACTATTTTCTTACGTTTCAATGTTTCTAAATTTAATATACCTAAAAAATTCAACCATGGATAGTTATGTTTGGTAATAAATAATAATATAATGGAATGTCATATTTATAAAGGAAATGTATTAGTCAATATAGTTGGTTTAAAAAAAATTTAACTATGAATGGAAATTAGTATAACATTTCATTAGGGAGAACCCTTAGGAAAACTATATGTATAGGATAACATACTAACTAAACATAAACAAATTATTGTAGTTTCATAGAATATCTTCCATGTATGGATACTAAAAGTGGGCATGGTTATTTAATTATAGAATCAAGTTTTTATAACTTCAAAAAATTATTATTTTAGTATATCTCATATATCAATCTTCGGTATGTTGAGTGTACCCTTTCTACGAGCCTATCTTGACATTCATGGGGAATGCTACTAGGTTAAATAATATTTTTATTATGAATCATATCGATGCATTTAAATATATTGTGATCATTAATAACACATGGATTAATAGATTCAAAAGAATATGTCATGATGTAGATTTATTATAATTCATTTTCCATGATTATTTGGATTCCCATTATTATAATTTGTTGTAACGAAATTTTTTTCAGTGGCTTGAATTTGATGGAATCCTATTAATGCTGAATGTGATGGACATTGTAAAGATTATCCTATTAAGAATCATAATGTAATGGTACTTGGAATAGAAAAATCTCACTACCATTCTTAAGAAACATTATCAAGATAGTAATATTGATTACATTTTAAATGATCAATGGATATAATTAAAGTATTTTGAGTTCTTGATGTGGAAATAATATCCCTCAATTAGTGGGTCTTCTAGTAAATTAATTTATGAACAATGGACCAACACATTTGAAATTATATTTTACATTATCTTTTATTCAAAGCAAGGAATAGACATTTTGGATGTCTATAACATTTAATGTAAAAAATAATAATTGTGGACTCTTATCAAGAATATGAGGAAACAAGAATAAACTGAATCCATAGTGTGGGACACATTTATCATATTTTTTATATAATTAATTTCATTATATACTTTATATTATAATATATATGGAATTGAACAATAAAAGTAGTATGGTGATGAATTTATTGGTACATGTGAGGAATCATTTACAAGACCTATGAGTTATTATTCAAGTATATTCATATAATATAAAATTTAGGTTGGTAAATACTTTTGTGTATTAAAAAGAAGTACCCAATATCACTAATCATAAGGTTCAATAGTAGATATGAATATAATATTAATTGTTTTATCATAGTGGAAATTTTTATTTGATTCACCCCTCAATCTCATTGTTTTGATATGAAATGAAATATGAAATATAATTTAATATTCAAAAAACACGGGGAAAAGAAGATTACCCTTCTGTTATATGCGATATGTAGAAAGGAACAAAATCTAAATTGGATTAATGGGAATGTTAAATGTTTTATCTACTGAATGAGTGTTCAATGGAAAATAGAATATTTGTCTTATGGGAAGAAGATAGTGATTATATGCATAATTTGAATGATACATTTCACTGTCCTCAAAATCTCCACTATTTGATATTAAAGGATTATGCGAATTATGCTAACTAGTGAACAAATATGATGGTTAATGATGATAATCATTTACAAAAACCTCTTCATCTTTGATGTAAAGGGAAATATCACGAGATCATTACTTTTTATTAGTGTTGGATAAAAATTTATAATAGGTACACGTACTTTCCAATATAAAATTTCAGATATAATATATTATTATACATCAACCATGTATTTTAAAACAAAATAATTTTTTAAGGGTTTCTCAGTATATCCCCAATGATTAGATATTAATTTAGATGTGAAAATCATAATGGTACAATGATTGAGCTTCAATAATATTCTTCTTCCCTACATGATGTTTCTTGAAATTTGGTTATTGAATTTTTTTATTCTCTCTGTAGTTTATTTGGATGTTACCTTTGGCATGTATTGAAATTATCTGCATTAATCACACATCAATTTATATGGAAGGGGAGTCACTTTTGATATTCTAAACTAACCTATTACCATATATCTTTTTGATGATACATGTTAATTTTTAATGGAAATAACATTCATAATATAGTAATTTGTTCCTATTTAATTTTAATTTTATCTATTATGGTTGGGATGAAGCTAAAAATAAATTATATGTAATTTGTTTATGAGTTTTGTATGACCTTTTTAAAGAGTTTCCTTTTCTTCCAATAAATGATGATATCCAGTCCTCCATAAAACACAAAATGGGTGTTACACCTATTTAAAATAATACATATATAATGGTTCCAACTAAGATGAATGAATTGAAGAATAATCCCCAAGATAATCTTGAATATTTATTTTTTCATCCAATTGCATAAACATAGGGTTAACTTTTATTTTTTATTATAAAAAATTATTGATCAGTGAAACTATATATTGATTATCAGAAATGTTAAATGATTGAAATTATGAATAATCATCATCAATCGTGTATTAGTGAATTATTTTATCAATTATTTAAAAAAAATGTCAATTTTGGATAAAACTTTTATTGGTTTTTTTCCATATAATCACATGTGAGTGTATACATTTTGATATATAAAAGACCGTAGTTATTGAATTATTTCCTTGAACAACCACCATGGTAGATAACCTTATTTTTCATGGATTTTCTATATATTATCTACAATTTTATATAACTTATTTTTATTTCCTAATCAAATCACCATGTTAATTCACTAGAGAGCGCAGTTACATAAGACATATGAATGAGAGGAAAAATTCATGGAACCAAAGATACATTTACACCATGAAGTTGTTCATAGAATACCATATATGGGGGAAGTTATTGTGATATTATAGATGTGTCAATGAATTTATTGATATGCGATCTCATTATGTATTATATAGTGTTAAATTAGGCCTTATTATAATTGACAGTTCATGAGAAAACATTCCTAAATCATTATTTGGAGTTCATTGTGGTAATTGTAACATTAAATCATTTCACACATAATGTTTATGGATAAATGTGTTATATGGATATAGTTAATAAAAATATAAGGTATATATTCACAAAAATCAGTCCAATATGCACAATAGAAAATTAATGTAGTTGATTAGTAATTATTACTCCTTATTAAATTTCCCCATGGGAATGTTAAAAGATGATTGATTCATTGAGTCAATAATATCATGCAAGATTATACATGATGAGGGCCATAAAGAAGCAAATAATTATATATTTTCATATTATGGGTTTATAAATTATGAATGATGGGGAGAAATAAAGACTTTCTCAAATGAGTGTTCAACCATATATCCATGATAGAAATAAAGAGGTGTATATGGACTATTTTTGAACTATATAGAAAATTCATTAATTATACCGAATTCAAACTTTATTATGAATGAATAATAAGATTTAGAAACCAGGTATCTGTTCCATTCATTCCATCATTTATGAATGAAATATTGTGTGTGTAACATAGTTCATCATTCTTTATTCATTTTATAATGATTTTAAGTTGTATAGTGATGTAAAAACTGTATTTGTAATGGAAATGTATGAAGAGATATATTGGATTATCTATTTCTCAGTTCATGGTATTTCAGTAATTTAAGGATAATATATAGATTTCTAAGGTGATATTACAACCATTCACATTACTCAATTTAAAGGAAAAAACATCACCATGAAATTTTTCACCAGACTCAACAAAATATCAAAAGACCATATTGTTGTTTGGTTATATTATTATCCACTTACTAAGTAACCACATATTATTTCTATCAAAGAATACATGTCGCTTGATGATATTCCAAGAAAATGAATTATGAATGTTTTAAGGTAGCATTGAGTAGCACATTATATTGTATTATATTATGATCCAATGTTTACCAAACAGTTATATAAAAGACATAAGAGCGCTCTAGATATATACTAACATTTTAGTAATACATATAATCCTAAAAAATAGGGACGGTGAGAGAGGATTATTCAGAAATTATATTTTATTCTAATATCATGTTATATGGATTTCAAATGTGTTTGGGATCACCACCTTCCCCTAGTTGAGTATTCATACAACAATACATTTCAATTGTTCCTTTAGATGGAGGGTTATGAATCAATCAATTAAATTAATTGTATAAATCCAAAATGATGGGATGATGTTTCATAATGAAATAAATTGAGAAATAATATTGATAAGGAAATGATAGTAATTTTTGATCCATTAAACATAACTTGAAGGAAGATTATGGTATATAAACAATTTATATGGATAATAATTGATGAGATCTTGATATTGATGATACTAAAAAATGATTTTAGGAAATCATACATGGAATAATGTTATGAGAATCAAGAATAAAGGATATATGGTCAATATTTATATTTTCCCATTCATCCTTTTTGATTTAGTGGGGATAATATCATCTCGTTATAAAAATATATTGATCCACTCTCATGTTTATGGTGTATTTAACTATATATCATGTTGTTTTAAATATCATATTCTATGAATGTAGTAACATCAGAGATTATATAACTATATAATTATCTAGAATTTGTATAACAGGTGATAAAAATTATGAACCATAGAGATTAACTGTTATAGAATATGACTACTCACCATGACAATTTTTTCTAGAGGAATAAAAAATTAGAAGAAGCAGCATGGTTACGAGAGGATGTAATGAAAACGATAAATTTATAATTTTTACATTTATGTTATAGAATTTAGGGAATTAAATTCATGTTATGGGAGGTATAATTTTAACAGATTTTATTTTTTCATATATTTCATGTCAAATAAATTTCATTTCTTACGATATCATGAAATATAATAATCCTAGATTTTAAATCAACTATAATATATTATACCATTACTAAATAGAAATTAAATAATGAATAATTCTAAATATTTTATGAAACAATAAATGTTAAAAAAAATTATAATATAAATTAATTGGTTATCAATTGATTACAAATTAAAAAGGAAACATGTTCTTGTAAAATATATGTTTCTCTCAAAAATAGTTTTAATTTTTACTCAATTTTTTAATGTTAATAAATTAAATAAATCATGATTGGTGAAAGATTGTAATAAATGTTATATATTATATATATAATTAAAATTTTAACTATCATATTACATTTTCTTATGAATTTTAAAAGCATAAATACAATGTTATGTTTCAAAAAAATTACCAAAAATGAAATTTGCATCGTGTTTTGCATAATTATAAAAAAATTAATTTATAACACTTATTTCAATTGAATCATTAAATTTTTATTCCATATTTGGAATCAAGTGGATCTGATTTTTTAAATATTTCCCTCTTATTTTTGGATAATATTAATTGTAACCAATGTCATTTTTCATCATTTCCTTAAGGGAAAATTTTGTAAAGAGGGTTAAATCATTGTGAAACATATATTAAATTTATCAAAAAAATTATATTATCTTATTTAAATGTTTTAGTTCATCCTCATTAAACCAAGTCTCGAATATATGACCACTAGGTTCTATATTTCTTTTAATATTATCATTATTTTAATATAAATAAATTATAAAAACAAATTGTCACTCTCTTAATATCAAAATATCAACAAAAAGTATAACGATAATAAGATGATATGACTGGTTGAAACTTATTATATGAAACATAATTTATTTTTTTATTATATTAATTGATATCTAATTTTTAGATATTGATTATTCACCATCAATGCTTATGCAAAGCCGACAACATTTTTATTCTATTAATATAAAATAAATCAAAAGAAATTTTAAATTCTAATTGTAATAGAAATTATATAACCTAATGAATTTGGAATATTATTTATAATCATAAGAAATATTTTTTATGACATAAAATTTTATATTAAAATTTTATTTTTATGGCTCTCATTATATTCTATCTAAATAAATATTTTTCATGTATACATGAATGAAATTTTATAATACCTAATATTATATTACATTATTTAAAAATCAGAAAAGTCATATTAATTGATATTTTAATTAATTTTATTTAAAAATTTCAACTATTTTACATTTATGGGGCATTTTTTAATTTATAGTATCACTCATAAACATTAAATATTAGAATGTTGCTTACCACGGTAAAGGGGAAAATTTATTAATGGAGAGGTCAATAAAAATTATAAAATATAAAATAACCCCAAAACATATATAAATTATTTTAATGAATTAATAGTGACCGTAGATTCTTTAATATCAAATTAATATCCATTTTTATCTTTTTTCATGATAATTACATTAATTTATTTTATTATTTTAATAAATTTCATGTGTGTTATATCTCTCTCATATAAAATGACACCGCTCCATTATTTTCATTACACCAACTTGAGAATTATAAATGAAAAAAATATATATAAAATTAAATTTTAATGTTTATTATCAATGTTATATCGGTTATAGTCTACATAAAAGTCTAGCCCAATAGTCATTAAGAAAACATCTGATGGTCATCTTTAAAATAATTGGTAATCACTTTAACCAGTCACATTATTTTTAAATCCAATTTCACCAAATAATAATGATTGGTATATATAATGAAATAATATATTTGGATTTTAAAATATAGTTAAAAATTATTATGATTTTAAAACCACCATTATCCATGCTCTTTCCCATCAAATGGAATGTGAAATCATTTCATGTTCGTATGTATGAATTGACGTCTACATATAGTGATACTATCCATTTATTATCAATATATATTATGGATGATAATTACTATGGGATATATTTTTTATTTATTATAATTATGAAATAGTTATTTTTTCAAATGATAATCATATGTATAACTTCATACCATTTATTTTGTTTAAAAACGATAACCTTGATCATGCGTACGTGTACACTACCACATCCAAGAACCGTTGTGGTTTTATTTCATATTCATATTACATGGAATGCCGTATGGATGAATTTTATGAATATATATTATTATTATTATGTAAAATGTTTTTTATGAATAATTAATAATTATCCTTTTTTTCAGTCCATCTATAAAAAAATTAAAATAGATCACTTAAGTAGGTACAACCCACCACATTCATAAATAATGTAATTCATTTCTCAATATGTATAATTTTATATTGACTATAATTTATTATATAATAAATATTTATGATTCCTAAATCATGATTATATTTATAACGATGATATACCAATGATAAATGTACAATTAAAAAAACATCTTAACTGAAATTTTTGTGAATAACGAAATAGATAACAACTTGAAGAAATATATTAAATAATAAATAATTAATAAATGGTTATAGAAATGTCAAACTAGGATTATAAATAATATTTAATTTATATAATAGAATCAATAATTTAATTATAATAAAAATAAATTTATTATAAAACGTATTTAAGGTATTTTAAATAAATTACATTCAAAGGAAGGAGTTTCTCATTGCAATATTATTATTTTTCAATATTGTTTATGATTAAGTTTATATAATAATATAATCAGAAATACAACCATAAAAACTCATCAATGAAACCTATAATATATATATCTCAGTAGAAGTCATGGTAACATTTCATTTTATACACTTTATGTACTCAAGAAACCAGAAGACTGATTTCATGTAAATGTCGACATTATTTCTCTCTGTGGTCTAAAAATATTTTTTCCAATTTAATGGTTCAAAAAACATTTCAATATGGATTTTTTTATTATCCTGTTATTTTTTAAAATCACTGTTAGTAAATTTTTATTTATTACAATATTTCTTAAAAGGAATATTCTTATAATGTTCTGAATGGGGTATTTTTTATTTTTTTACATAAGTGTAAAATAAATATTTTCTTTTAATTTATATAGAACGAATTGAATGCTCCACAATCCATCCCACTCAATGTTTTTGTATAATATAATAAATTTTTAAATGATTATTTTTTACTGAAATGTTTTGTTAAATTTGAATGGTTTTTTGTTTTAAAATATAAAATTTCTATGTAAAAAATTTTGTTTTCCTCGAGAAAATTTATATGTGATATTTTAAAGGATAAAATCATCAGTAATAGCATTGTTGGACGTTAATTTAGTTTAAATGGGAATATTATCCAATAATAACAACATTTTAATTTCCATGAAGTGTTTATTTTTGTGATAATAATATTTTTATGAAACAAATTTTGTTATAAACCAACTTGGGTCGACCCTGAACTGGTCACCCGAGCTAGTCCGCGACATGGCCCGAGAGGCGTTCTCGATCCTCCTGGGCAGCAGAAAAGCGCTAGGGATTCAAAAAAGGACAATTGGAAATGATTTCTCCAAGTGAAAAGAAATAATCCTGTGAAAAAGTAGAATAACGCAAGGAAAATAAATGACACAAAAAAGGAGGAACAACCAAAAACAAAAATCTAACCTTACCACGACCAAACTCTTTGAGACTCCGATAGTCACTCACCATTCCAGAACCAACTCTCTCCCACAACAAGAATGTTCACGTCAAACCAGAAAAAAACTAAAAACAGGAAAACACTATAGGTGTGAGTATTTAAACTTAGTAGGCGTGCCCAGAAAAATATTCCCAATGCACTACCATAAAATAAATAAATTTACTAATTCCTTGTATGAACTAAATAATACAAAATATGGGTTTCCACACACACACTTCCATTTCTAAGACAAGTAACTGTCCATTTCCCATTTTTATTTTAAAAATAAAATTAATGATTGAAAGAAACATGTGCATTTTATTTTAAAAAATTTCTGCAATCAATTTATAAAATAAAATTCAGTTTTTAGTCATATGGAAAACCACACACAACACATAACAAAAACTAAGGGAAATGGAAAACAAGTGGCACATAGGGGATATAAAATGAACTGGACCTCTCAATCGTCCACCACATACAAATAAACACTGAAAGAGACATGGGTTGAACCTTGGAGGTCGTGATAAATCCAGAACGTACCATACATTTGACTCATCATGAAGGTATGCCTATTATATATGACATCATAATGCCCTAATTCCCGGTGATGGCCTACATGGCTTAACCGTGCGGCCAAATCCCCAAGCAGAGTTTAATCCATAATATTGGCCAATAACGAGTGAGTAATCTAAACAAGTGTGGAAATCGTTCTCAGAAGATTCACTTACAATGCCAGGTTCAAATGTCAACATATATAATATAAAATAATGGGTTGAGTTAACAAAGTCAATCTTGTAGCACAAACATCACCCACAACACATTCAATCAATGTACACTAAATATCACCCCTGAGTCACCCCAAAGATTTTTTTCCAAAATAATTTATTTTATTAAAGTGCCGTACGCACTTCAAAAATTACAATAAAATCGTAATGTCTCAAGAGAACCAAAAAACATGTTCACAAGTCAAAATAAATCATTTATCAATAAAACAGAAATAAATTTGAAATTCTATTACTTATCTTTCAAAACTCAATAGGAATTCTTTCACTACTGGGTGTCTGTTTGTCAGGAAAATATTACAAGTGTCGTGTATAAAATAAATGAATCTTTTTAAATTTAATGAACATTTAATAATTTAATATCTAATTCTATTTCATATTTATTAAAATTAATAAAATATCATGAAATATATAAATTATGAATTTATAGTCGAGTGATGTGGGGGACCTACCTCACTTTGAAGCTCGAAAATGACTACATGACATGCCTCGCAAAGGCGTGCAACCACACACAAGACGATGATCATAGTATCATGGTTTTTCTCACCGACATGCTACAACTACCGTAAAAACAACTAAAAACACAAGGACATGAACATAAAACAATCCTAACGAACATACAAGTCAAAATATCTAGCTCGACATTTTTTCAAAACATCATAACAAAACACGTGTCAAAACACAACCAATCTCGATATTAGAATCCAATCACAAATTTCAGAAACACCAACCACATTACAAACATCAAGAACAACACATGATTAAGGTAGAAACCCATTTTAATAATTTATAAAACATCCAAAAATTTTGAAACCAAGGTTCACATAAAAACATACATATTTTCACATAATGAAACACATTAAAATAAAACAAACAACTTCATCACACCAAAACATGTCTCGCACCTAACAACCAACCCATAA
Organism: Viscum album; assembly: GCA_963277665.1. NCBI lineage: Eukaryota > Viridiplantae > Streptophyta > Magnoliopsida > Santalales > Viscaceae > Viscum > Viscum album. The sequence goes on along the minus strand of OY728147.1, from coordinate 556,185,594 downwards.
ACAAATTTATAAAAATAACGCACCTATTTTAAAACACAAAACACTTCTATTTTCCATTAAAAATTATGTTCCCAACACTTGAACATGTTTCCCACATTAAAAATATAATTCACACACAATAAAAAATTGATTAAACACTTCTATAAAATAACTGAAACAAAACCAAAATGAATAATACACCATTTCTAATAGAAAATACAATTTCATCAAACAAGCATGCCAAAACCTTTGTAAAGCATATTTCACACCATCCAAACACTCTTAAAACCCATTTCATTGAAATATCACATCACGAAACACAAAAAAAAAAGTAACAGTATCCTCTACTAGGAGTCCATTATCAATGAATGATCACCCAAACAACTTCAAAAAATATAACTCTGCACAAAATAAAAACAAAGAACACATTTATATATTTAAACAAACATGTTAAATTTATATATTGATGTTGAGGTATGTAACAACTTACAGCAAGGCTAGTGCGTGGGGGGTAACCGAAGAAAACAGCGAGTGGATGTGTCGGAAAGAAACCGGTCGGATTAAGGGATGGTGGTGGGATGGGAAGGGAAGCGGGTTTCAGGGGAGTGCTACAAAATTTCAATAGGGATAAAAGAAGTTGGTGTGGGAGAAAAGATAAAAGGGGGGATGCGCGATAGCATGTTGAAGTGCAGAAGCCAAAACGGGGGGGGGGGGGTAGGCTGGCAGTCTGCTAAAGCTAGGGAAACAGAGTGGGGCGGGCGAGGTGGTCGGCTGGATGTGCGCCGGGGCGAGGCAGGGAGCCAGGAGCCAAGACATGGCCGGAGAAGGAGAGGGTCATTTTAAAGAGTGGAGGATCAGGGAGAACAGAGAGGGAAGGTAGGGGGCGAGGTCGAGTGGAGGGGGAGACACTAGGCGAGAGGTGGAGCACGGCCGGGGTGGAGAGGCAGAAGGATGTTGGGAGGCCAGAAGAGGAGCGCTCGGGATGGGTCTATAGGGAGGGTGAAGGAAGCGATGTGCAAGAAACTAGTGGAAATGAAGGGTGTTGTTGGTAGAATAGGGTTTGGGGTTTTTTTAACCACACAATACTAATATTATTACAATAATAATTATAATAATACTAACATTAATAATGATAAGAATACAATATTAATAATTAATAATGATCTCCTCATTAACGTTTATAATAATAATAATAATAATAAATTGTTATTATTATTATTATCGAACATTCCTTAAAAAATAATCTTTAATAGATTTATTTATCCTATTCTGAAAACTGGGTCACCGCGTGCTCATCTCATGACATAATAAACCGTGTGCAATTTACGTTCTTCAATCCAGACCACATGGTCATCCACACAAACTCATGGGGAGATCATGCAGATACATCTCACCCTGAGGAGAACGCCCACAGGTCCAAATCACTCTAAAATGTTAAACAATAGAAATTTTTAATTTGGGACCCTACCCGGCCCTAGGAACGGTGACCCGAAGCCAAGATAAAATAAAAAAATATTAATAATTTATGAAGGTGGGTGTGATAGTTTTCCTCACCATAGAAACTTTCTTCCTCGAGAAAGTCACCCACCTGAACAATGGGAGAAACAAGAATCCATACATGTTGGAAACTGAATGAAACCACAACAAAAGAGAACAAGAGAACACAAGAGGGATCTCTCCACTACAAGAACTCACAAAAGTGTAAATTTAACACCAATAAAAACCAACCTGAAAAGGTGTCTAGGCAGGAACTCGCAACTGATCTAAACCATATTATTTAGCACGAGCGAATAAAAAATCCAATGAAACTTGAAACTCTCGTCACAGACCAATGAAAGCACAGAAATCAGAGAAAAACTTCCATGAAGAACATAATTGAAAAAGTGACCCCGATCATAACAATTTTTTTTCATAGGCAATAACATCTCCAAACGAACACATCCATACCAATATTAACAGACCCAAGGTCCAACCCCACATTTAAAGAAAGTGCACGATTCAAAAAACCATTATCAGGCAAAGAAAATAGTTTGGATTAAAAATAACATCACCGTCATAACCCCATGAGAAAAAAACGATCTTACGATGATTTAAAAACATTAAACATTGAAAAAAGAGAATGAGTAGACTTCAAACATTCCACTGCCAACACTTTGGACCAAGGGTTCACACCCCTGACCACTCTTGACTGTGCACGAGCTTTACCCCAAGACCTCTGGCTGGTACTCTGATGGTTGAAGAATCTTCTACCTCACAGTAAGTTACTAGAATTTCTCTAGTCATAGCATATTTTTTAATCGACGCTTCCTACAAAATTTCTCTAAATTTACTAGACATCCAAAACGATGGCATGTCTTCGGAGGTATAGGACATGACATATATACATTCCTGTACTGGCCACACTGGTGGCATACAACTGAACAGTCCGACAAACTAAAAGTCACAACCACTACATAGGACTCATTATGAATAGGTCCTTCTAGAACACCCTACCTTCCGGATGGGGAACCTTGATGATCTAATGGATACACTAGATTACCAACCATCTCTGCTCCGAAGACCAACTCCGCTAAGAATGCCTCATCCACCAGCTTCTCAAAACAACGGTCTTTAGAATGGAGCACTCACTCCCTGATCTCCGGACGAAGACCCCCTATGAAGAGAGAAGTATTCATCAAATTTTGTGGTGTTACCTCCAAAGAAAAGGACACAAGCCCTTGAAATGGTCACCATATGACTTCACCGTCTGTTGGCCTTATTGAATGTGCAAAAGTTATTCCCTTTTCATTTTCTTCACCTCTTCAGGTATAAACCATCGGACGAAGATAGATTTTAAGAAATCCCATGTCATCATAACATGCATTGATGGTGGGACGATCAACTACCATTCGTCTAGAGATAGAACTTCCAACATGCCCAACACAACACGCACCCTAATAGCTTTGGGAGTTCCCAACATCCAAAAAGCACAATCGACCTATTCAAATGACATAACTACGATTAACAGACCTCGATCACCATTATTTACAGACAATGTCCAAGAAGGACCAAAAATTGGGAATGACTTATCAGAATCCTTGGGGACCTTTCTAGGAAGCATTTTATGAAAAGAAAAAATATAAAACACAAAGCCGAAACCCATATCAACCTGAAGCAACATTAATGAAAGCACATTCATGCAAAAAACAGCTAGCTCAAAACCCTAAAAATTACAAACACGTCGCAAAATTATATTTTAAAAAACCCTTTTTATTTTAGATTTCAATACAGATTTATTTCAAGGCCATTCTCCAAATAACAAAAACAATATTCAATCCAATTCCAATTTCCAAAAAACATTTTCCCTTTATAAAATTACCTTCACAAAAACAAGGTATAGCCTTTAATTCCATGTTCACACCCTTGTAATCCCATGAACTGTTGCACATGTCTTCTTCCACTTTCACCCATACACACCAACACACACTTCTCATTAATTCCTTCACAAATGCAAATGCTCATAAAGAGTACACGAGGTTGCACCCAAACCATATCTATAACAGTTCCAAGAGACCACCAGATTTTTAGACAAAGAGATTTTAGTTTTAAAAATACATTCCAAAAATTTAAAACCATTTTAAAAAAATCCTTATCCTTTAAAAAACCCTTTTTAATTTTCAAGAATCCACTTGAACCAATCATAACCAAGATGGAACTCCGCATACATCGAATCACCGAAGAGAGGGACTAGTAGTCATGCTTAACCTGGTGTTATAGTTGTGGGAAATTCCCCAAGTAAGCATCAATGGCTATGGTGAACATAAATTTCATAATCGGACTCCACATGTGTCACTACTCCATGTGTAATCATGATGTAACATCGGATTTCCTTATTTTCATTCCTTAATCAAAACAAATATGAACTAAATGAGGACTCAATTCATGGACTACCCCTGACGACTCGAGGTTATGAACGAGTAGGGGTTCATGACGTCTTCCCCGTACCTACCTCTCAAGTCCCAAAAGTCCTAATATCCATCTATAGAATATCTCAAAAAACAAGAACAATGCCTCTGATAAAATTTTTCCATGAACCAACCCAGGTCATTCCCAAAATGGTCACACGAGCTGGTCCGCAACTTGGCCCGAGAGGCGTTCCATATCCTCACGGGCTGGAGGAAAGCACCAGGGCATCAATAAAGGAAAACTTTGAATGATTTTTTCCAGTGAAAAAAAATAATGCTTCCGAAAAGTAAAATAACACAAGCAAAAAAAGTAGACAAAAAAGGGGGAACAACCAATAATAGCATAATAACCTGACCACGACAAAACTCCTCGCGATGTTGAGAGTCGCTCACCAGTCCACAACCAACTCACTCCTAGAGCGAGCAGGTTCATGTCAAACCTGAAACAAAACTAAAAAAGGAAAAAGATGTAGGCGTGAGTATTAAAACATAGTGGGTTTCCACAAAAAACTATTCCCAATGCACTAGCGTTAAATATAAAAAGTTACTAATTCCAGGTTTGAACTAAATTATATGAAATTTTGGTTTCCACACACACACTTCTGTTTGTAAGACAAGTAACAGTCTATTTCACTTTTTAATTTTAAAATATGTTTAATGTTTCAAAGGAATAGGTTCATTTCATTTTAAAAAATTTCTAGGTACAATTTAGAAATCCATATTTTAGTTGTTACTGAAATGGAAAACCACAAACAACACAAAACACATGCTACGGGCAATGGAAAAGAAGTGGAACACATGGTCCAACAACCAAACTAGACCTCTCAATCATTCGATACATACAAATAAACACTAAAGGAAACATGGGTCAAACCTAGGAGCCCGTGAAAAATACAGAATGTACCATACATGTTACTCATTCTGAAGGCATTCCTACTCTTGATGACGCAATAACGCCCTAACACCCGGTGTATCCCTACATGGCATACCTGAGGGGACCAATCCCCTAGTAGAGTGTAATATTTACTACGGGCCACTAGCCAGTGTATAATCTAAAGTATTGTGGCAATTGTTCTCTAATGATTCACTTACTATTGAATGTTCCTATGTCAGCACTTATAATAAACAAGAATGGGGTGAGTCAATAAAGTCGATCATGTTGAAAGAAAATCACAAAAAACTAATTCAATAAATGTACACCAAATATCATCCCTAAGTCACCCTAAAGATACTTTATAAGATAATTTATTTTATTAAAGTTCCAAACGGTCCATCACCAATTTTAATGAAAATTCTCATTTCCCAAGAGAACCAAAACACATGTTCACGCTTCCAATGAAATTATTTATCAATAAAACAGAACTACATTTGAAATTCCGTGAATTTTGTTTAAAATCCAAATGGGAATTCTTTGACTACTGGGTGATTGTTTATTAGGAAAATAATTCAACTGTCATGAATAAAATAAACGTCTATTTTTTCATCGAGTGATAATTTAAAAATTGATTATATAATACTATTTCTTATTTATTATAATTAATAAAATATCAAGAAATTAATAATTAATGAATTTAATGGTGAGTGTGGTGGGGGACCTACTGAAATTTGCATCTCGAACACGACAATGAGACATGCCTTGCAATGGCGTGCAAGCACACACAAGCTGGTGATCCTATTATCAAAGGTTTCCTCATTGACACGCAGAAAAAATAGTGAAAACAACTAAAAACACATAAAAATGAACATCAAACGATCCAAATGAATAGACAATGGAAAATAACTAGGTCAACATGTCTTGAAAACATCACATCCAAACACGTATTAAAACACAACCAATATCTATATTAGAATCCAATCACGTACTTTAGACACATCAACCACATTGCAAACATCATGCACACCACATGATTAAGGTAGTAAACCATTTGAATAATTTATAAAACATCCACAAATGGTGAATCCAGGGGTCACATCAAAACATAATCAGTTTCACATAATAAAACACTTTAAAATAAAACACAGAACATCATCACACCAAAACATGTCTCGCACCTAACAAAAAACCCATAAAACATTTTATAAAATTAACAAACACTTTTGAACACACAAAACACTACCGCATTCCATTAGAAATTATGTTCCCAACACTTAAACATGTTCACCATATTAAAAATATAATTCAGACCTGATAAAAAATTGATTAAACACTTATATAAAATAACCAAAACAATACCAAAATGAAAAAAACACACCATTTTTAATAGAAAATACAATTACATCACAAACTCATGCCAAAACATTTGGAAAGCACATTTCACACCTTCCAAACAATATTAATAACCATTTCATTGAAGTATTACATCCCGACACACATTGAAACATAACAATCTCTTTCACTAGGATTCCATTATCAAACAATGATCACCCAGACAACTTAAAAACATCTAACGCACCACAAAATATAAACAAATAACACATTTATATATTTAAACAAACTTGTTAAAATTATCTAGAGATGTTGACGTATGGAACCGCCTACAGCAAGGATTGTGTGTTGTGGAAAACCAAAACAAGTAGCAAGTTGATGCGCCGAAAAGAAATCGGTCGGATGATAAGAGGGTGTCACAATTGGAAGGGAAGCTGGTTACCTTAGGGCGCTACGATGTTATGACAAAGAGAAAAGTAGGGGTGAAGAAGCTATGATAAATGGGGGCGAGGCGCGACGGCCTGCTGAAGTGAAGAAGTCGACACAGGGAGGGCGGGGTTGGTAGTTTGCTTGAGCCAGGGAAGCAGACTTCGGTGGCTGAGGTGGTCGGTCGGATGCTCGACAGAGCGAGGTGGGGAGCCGGGAGCCAAGCCGTGCCCGGAGCGGTAGAGGGTCGGCTGGGAGAGGGGAGGACTAGAGAGAGTAGGGAGGGTAGTGATGGGGGTTATAATGAGTGGAGGAGGACACATAAGGCGAGAGCCGGAGCACGTCCAGGGTGCGGAGGCAGAAGGCTGATGGGAGGCCAGAGGAAGAGCGCTCGGGCGCAGTCTATAGGGAGGGTGAAGGTGGTGCTACACCAGAAACTGGGGGAAAGGGAGGGTTTGCCGGGTAGAATAAGGATTGGGGTTTTTTTCATTCAGAAAATATTAATAATAATATACTAATATTAATATAAGGATTTATAATAGAAATAACAATGACAATAAAATTAATAATAATAATAATAATAATAACACAAAAATAAGACTAATAATAATAATACAACCAATAATAATAATAATAAAAATACTAACATTTGTAATGATATGAATAAATTAATAAGAATTAATATTGATATCATCAATAACAATAATATTCTTAATTATAATAATAATATAATATTTTTAATTTTCTTATCAAGTATTCTTAATAAAAGTTATACTTTAATCTATTTGTTTATCCTATTCTGAAAACCGGGTCCCTGGGGGCGCATCACACGACTTAGTAAACCTCATTCAATTTGTACTCCTCAATATAGGCCACTTGGGCATCCACACAATCTCCTAGGGAGATCACGTGGATACCGTCCACCTTGCGGTTACTATGCACTGGTCCGAAGCCCATTAAATTTAAGATGACAAAAGTTTTTAATCTGAGACCCTGCCCAGACCTAGGTGCGAGGACCCAGAGCCACAAAATAATAAAAATATAAATATAATTTCAGAAGGCTGGTGTGACACATTTCATTTCACTTGTTATTCTATGATTAAATGTTTATCAACTACATTTGTTATTCCTAGTAATATACAATGATGAGATTTTTATGAACCAAATTTCATTGTAAATGATTATTGAATGATGAATTTTTAATGATATTGTGTAAAAAAAATATATGATTTACCATTATTTATATGTGTGTGAATAATAATACATCTGATCAATGCATTTAGGGTAATATGGATATCCCATGAGATAAAATAGTATGGAATGAAGAGTGAACCTATTATAGTAAGTGTCAATATCCAATATGGTATTAATGGGAGTGAATATTGATAAATATATTGGGGTTGGGGGAGGAGTGAACCCAATACACAATGATAGTCTCAGAAATGAGCCTTAACTATGATCTAAATTAATTTTTTATCATTTTATTGCAATAAATCAATAAACTATTCAAATATTATGGGCTCATTACATATCTAGTTTGTTTCTGTTATCACATTTGACATATAAACTACCATGATTTATGCCATGACTAAATATTTTTATCTAAGTTATGATGGTTATAGTTTCCAAATTTCATAGTCGTGTTATCATACCTTTTTTGTCATTTTTTGTTTTCATGATCATTGATATCTCCAATTTTGTCACTGTTTCTGAGCATCTAAGATCAACCATTATTATGATTACATTCCACATGTTTAAAGAATTTTATTTATGTTTGATATGAATAATATGGGATATGTTGAAGATGAAAAAGTTGGATATGAAATAGAGATTTTCTGAAAATGTTATTTATAGGTCTGATTATCCAAAGTACTGCATCTATATAATTCTAGTTTGTATCAATATATTTTTCAATTAATACACATATAGTTATTTGTAATTTATATGAATAAATACTATGGGTTTCTTATTATGTCACATGTGGTGACGTAGATAATTATGTAAACATGTTGTGATAGAAACATGATGTTTTTCAAATGAATAGACATAATGATGATGACTTCATGCTACAATCTACCTTTCAACCATGAAATGGACTCCTTTCCTAGTTGTTCGTCACACCTTTCATTGTAGGAAAAAAGGATTGTTGTATGAGTTAACATGGGGGGAGGGGTATGACCTATACCTTTAGATTGTAGATGTTTGTTTATTTGTATTTTATTAAAAAAACCCATAAATTATTATAAATAATAAGAAAAAATATAATTTAAAAATTTCAATATAAATAATATTAAATGGTGAAATTAATATAATTTCAATTTTATTTAATATTAAAAAATTAATATAATAGATACAATTAGTAATATAATCAATTATTTAATTATTAAAAAATATAAATTATATTTACTTATTATTAAAATGATCTTTATTAATTAACAGATGATCAGTAATAATTAATATATTAATTATAAAATATCAAATAATGTAATTATGATATAATTTATATAAAAGAAAATAATACAATCCATTATATAATTCATAAATAACATAATAGTGCACGTTATTAACTTCTAATATTTAAATAATTATTATTAATTCTTGTTACTAATAACACTAATTATATTAATTAATAATTATATTATTTTTATATTTATTATATTATTTAATTAATTTATGTGATATTTAATTACATTATAAATTAAAAATCATATAAATTATACCATTAATTAGAAATTATATTGATTATATTTTTAGTAATTGATTATATTAAATAATTATTTGTAGTTAATAATTATCTTATTAGACACATATTAATATTCATAATATTTTAGTATTCTAATATTAATAGAAGCAAAAATTTAATCCCAAATTTAAAATCCTTAAAGGATATCGAATATGAGTCCCTTATTAAACGGATTTTTGAAATAATATTTTAGTGACATTTTTAGATAACTATAATACAATCATTCATCATAATATAAAAATATATTAAATAATGATTAATTTTTTTCACCTTTACTAAAACCATTTTTTGAATACCAAGATTCATTTTGGTAATAATTGATACCACTCACAATTTTAATTTTTTTGTAAAAAAAAAATTTACAAATTTAATTCACGAAAAATGAAAGTTATTATTTATACAAAATAATGATGTAGATTGTTTCAAAAAAATTATTGTTTTTAATTACATTCGTACAAAAAAATCTCTCTATTTTATTATTTTACTAAAAATAATATGTATATATATGTTTCTTTTTTTAGATAACTACTATAATTTATTATTTACATTTTTTATGTTGGAATTAGGTGAAATATTTTTTTCAATATAATAAATATCAAATGTATTTTATTAATTTTATAAAATTTTTGTTCGGGTCCAACTGATGTTGTAAAACGCAAAATGTTCCTAAATAAGTAATTGCCATTTTTTAATTTTCTTATTAACTATTAATTCATTTTATTAGTTTCCAATGAAAAAAATATTTGATTATTGATGAAAATTTCCCATTATAGTGATTATATCCATTGATATTAAATGAAATAAGAAATTTGTGTAGTAGTTTTGAGATAATATAACTAACTATATTCAATCATAAAGTAGTCAAATTATCCTCTTCTAACACATGATAATGTTTTTTATGAATGTTACCTAGACTACCATATGATTGTGTTGGAAAATGTTACTGGGTTTATTCATTATCAATCATAATGGTCTATATATCATTATACCACCATTATATACATTTTATATTCTTATAATAATGAAATATGTTTTAACCTAGTAAAATGATGACATATGGTTAATAAAACATGTTTTAAAATGATTATAAACGTTTTGAAACAGGAATAAACAATCAAACATATCAAATACAATAAACCAAACACCATTTACATCATATGATATTTAATTTTGTTTCGATTAAATGATATAAATAAATTAAATATACAATTTTCGAATTGATCTGGTATGTTCATGAACATAAATATGAGATTTATAAAGATCACTAATATGTTATAAGTAAACTATTTCCTTTCATGTTATATATGATTCAATTGAATCCCTCAATGATTTTTATGTACTCAATTCTATCCATTATTTGATAAAATAATTATATTTAATTATATAGAGAAAAAATAGTGAGATAACTATGACAATGGAATTTTGTATACCCGGAAATTTGTACCTGAATTTCATGACCCATTCGCACTAGAACCCCTACTAGGACGACTTTGAAGGAAAGGATGACCCTCGAATCCCGCCTCCAATAGTCCAAAACTATATGGATTTAAGGGAATTTAGAAATCACAACTCATGAGAAAAATAACTGTTATTATCTCAAAATTAATAATGTGAAATCACTAGAAATTAAAAAACGATATACAAATATATAGCAATGCATAATAACATCATAACACAAATAATCTCCTAAAAAATATAGTCAAAATTTCCAAATAAATACCATGAATTATCATTCTGTAATAGAATTACAAATTCCATAACTATTACCATGACACGAGCTAGTAAAATTCATCCTAGCCAGTATCACAGTCTAGAAAATATGAACAAAATATTGTATTGTATATACATAAGAGCATACAAGCTAACCTATTGTGATTATCCACATAAGATATCCTGAAAATGAGGAAGTATCAAAATAAAATAAAAATTAATTAACAAAAATAACCTACTAGATATCAATCTCAATATTATCAATAAACATACCTCACCATGGATCTCACACAAATTATGAACAACAATAACTACATAATTACCCTGAATGTACATTACGAAGGAACTCTACACAAACATATCTACTTATCAACACAAGACTATGTCCAAATTACATAAATGATTATTCCCTAATGCATTATATATCACTAAATTTCAACCCCAAATAATATCAAAACAATAATTACATGACCACAATAGCATACCATATTATTATGGTTCTAGGAACAATAGAAGTGGCCAGGAACATTCCCAATAATGAAATATTTTCCAATTCATTTGATTTATCATCTGAATTTGATAAATATAAGTAATGAAATATAAGATAAAGGTTCATAAAATATATTTTATAATTAAATAATGTAACTATATAATTACCTTCTTTTGAAATTATTTCTACATTGATTAATCATAAAAATATATTCGTTTTCAAATATCAAGAAATTATATTATTTAGGGGTATAATCCCTCAAGTAGTGATCCTCATGTACTCTAATAAAATCTAAAAATAATATTTTATACACATGATTTCTAGCACAATATATTCTAATTCTTGTCTTATTCATCAACTATCACCAATATAATTTCATTAGGGTGGAATGATTCATTTAGTTTTTTATATGATCAATATTGTGGTGGAGGATTGACATCCATTCTTTGATTATTCTAGGAGGGTATCTCTATTGGTATTTAGATTAGTAATTTGGAAATCATTAATAGAAAATAAAATTTTAAATGAAAATGAAATAATCATATTGATATATATTACGTTTTATAGAATAATTATTGTACATGATCACTTACGACTCTCATATTCCCAAATGAACCACATTTTTAATAATAATAATAATTGTTTATAGACATGTAAAAACTAATTAATTATTTAATAAAATTACATATATTAAAATATAATATTTTATTAAATTGATATTTACCTAATAATTTTATCTAATTTAAAAAAGGATACATACATTCATCTATAATATTTATCAATCCTCACAAAATGATTATTTATTAACAAAAAAATATGACTACATTATTTTATAATAAATATTTAAATGTTATGTTTACTATATGGAAAAAATATATATTTTTCCATCAAGTCAAATATATATTTTCTCAAATAACATCATATTTGTAATTTGGGTTCAAGCAATCATGAATAATTATAATACCATCTATGAGAAAAATATATATTAAACGTTTTATATTGACTTATAATTTTGAAATGTTTGTAGATACACAAAGTTTCATACCATCATTGTCACTTTATAAATGTTAATATATAGATCAACATAACGATAAAAGAATGATTTAACCAAAATGATAAGCGACCTTGTGATAAATTAGTTAATTACCCAAAAAAAATACAACTGCATACAAATAAACATTTTTAATATATTCTATCTAGCAGTAATAATGATATACTATGGTGTCATCAACGTATATGCTCGATGTTTCATTCTCTATATTTTGAAAAATGAAATTAGCAATAGACTATTATAACTATGGACATTATAATGAATATAAATCCTATAAATTTCCATTACATATCAACTTTAATTGAGGAATAGTTTAGAAAAATAAATTTTCAAATTATTAATTAGTGTAATATCTAACATGATGCACCCAATCCATCATACTTTTCAGGATAATATATATCCATGGTATTCATCAATACGTTAATGTATGTAACTAATGATATAACATTATAATATTATTTTTAATGACTCAGTATAATTACAGACATCAGAAATTACGAATATACATGACACAAATAAATGTTTATTTTTCATTTTTTTTAAATAGTTATTGTGTCCTTATTCTATTGGGGATTTCAATGACCGAACCTTAGGAAGAGGATTCTAAATTTTATTTGATCTACTGCCCCTAATAGATTTTATATTTTCTTCACCATCACATGATGTCATTCTATAATAGAACACCTATTTAAAATTACATTAATAGAACATCATATTTCTCATTATGGTAAGGAACTACTTGTAATTTTAGTTGTTAATAACCATTATAAAATTACTCCATAGATATCACATTTAACAATGATCATCATGGGATATGATATATATTAATATTCATGATCATTGATATTTGGGTAGTCTTTTTACCAACGTAGATGGTTCATGGGAACCGACTATAATAAAATAATATATCACCAAGAGTGTTCCCTTTGTAATGTTTCATCCATAAATTCATAGATAATAATATAATAGAAATTATTTATTATAAGATTAAATATTACTATATTTGTAAAACTCTTCAATCTAGAACAAATGATTACAATAATTTTCCTCTATCGTATATCATATGTGACAAAATCCTTTGTTTAATTAATATCCAATAATTAATATATGTTATATTTGTTTCCATTGAATATTAACATATCCTTATTGAGATCACAGTTCAACATTATTTTAATATGGTTAGATTCATATTCATAGAATACTAGTATTTCAACTTCTCTAATTGCGAGGAACGTATCAGGTTTATTTATCTTAAGAACTATCTGATTGTTCAAACATCCATCCATTGTATTTCTTCTGATATTTTTTGATATTTTTATTTTATGGTTTTTTTAATAATGATAAAAAAATATTTACATAGAATAAAATGTGAGATATATTTATAATCTACAGATACATATATACTTTCTTATCATGATCCGACCTGAGTTCATCCATTTACTAGACACTCGGACTAGCCTAGGACATACACATTGGGTATCCATGAACACTCTAGAGTCATGAAAAGAAATGTATTAATTATAATAAAACATTAGAGATAATTTTTATGATGATAAATTATATTTAAATATAATTAATATTCCATTGAAATTATTTCATGAATAATCCTTACAATGTAAGTCTACCCTAAAAATTATAAATAGTAAATGAATGAAAAACAAACTAAACAACTCACAGACATAAAATTTAAAAAATAAATCCTAAAATTCACCCTCCAACACCCACCATTTTAAAATACACATCTTCCACTAAAACCTCTATTGATATAACACATCACCAATAATCATAATTGAATGCATGAAATTACATTGATTTCTAAAACCACCAAAACCCTAAAATTTAAATACTAACAAACCCAAACTATTGTAACATTTTGTTAGAGTTCATGTTGTATTAAAAAATAGATCCATTTATAAGAATCAATTCTAACCCATGTAAAATGATAGTCAATCGATAAATATTGTGGGTTATGGTAGTGGGTATTCTTGATAGCCAAGCATGTAATGACCACAACGTCCTATATTTTTTCCTTATATAATAAACCACACATAATAATTTCAGAACACCAATTGAAAATAACATATTCTATTTTAAAATAAATATTTGAAAAACTTTTTCATGCTCAATAAAATTTTTACTATTTTTCTTTTAAATGAAAAAATAACTTATGAAAAATTTAATCCTCCTATATAATTTTTAATAAATAATCCATTTAGAATAAAAATTCAAGCATTTTTAAATATTTTAATAGAAAATTTAAATAAGGAAAATAATTAATAACAATTAAAAACACCATAATAGAATAATAATAAATGAATAGTTTGAAGGAATAAAGAGTAAGTGAATAGTAATAACCAAAAAATATGTAACTGTGGGAAATATAATTTAAATATAGAGTGAGAAGAATCCATAATTGAATATTTTATGTAATGATTATTCTAAGAATCCTATATCATATAATTTTAATGAACATGTATACCACTGTATCAACTCATGATCTAACGTTCAATAATCTAATACATTCACTAAATGGTAAGGTGAAAATAAAATTAACCATATACATTAATGAATTCAGTACACCACACTACATCCAACAATCATATTAGGAGTAAGTCCCTTCGCCTAGAATTACGGTTATCCCCTCTAATACATCACAAACATTATACAAGTAATGTTTTTGTTAGTCAAGTGAAATAAAAATATATAATTAATAAATTATTCCCATTTTCAATAATTTATTTCGCATTTCAAATTCCCATTTCAATCATACACCCCTCTCAAAATGAATTACCCTTAAAATATTTATAACACCTTTTTAAAAATTCAATATTAAAAATAAGGAAAAACACATTAAATAATCATAAGACATATAATAAACACTTAAATCCATCATTGGAGACATATCAAACACAAATTCATGGGGTTGTAAGGAATGATTTCAAGAATATAAATTTCAATTTAAACAATATGGAAACGACTACATCATATCAACATCTAGTAAAATCACATATTTGAAAAATATTTTGAAAACTAAAAAAATGAAAAAAATTAATTTCAATACATGTTCTTTTAAAATTTATATTTATGAAATTACACACATACAAATAACTTTTATTACCCATATTCACATATCATGATGTGACTATATTAACAAGTATATATAGATAAATACCCTTATATGTATGTCCCAGAACCAAATGTTACATGAGATGTAGGAAAAATCAATAATAAAATAATTAAGTAACAATCAAATGAGAAACATAGTAAAATTTTTGGAATAGGGAAACTCGAGTTAATCATTCCTATAAAGTCATTTGTTACCTGATTAAATTATATAAAAAATATCTTATTTTCCAACACCAAATTATTTTTTGACAACACTACAAAATACATTATTAGGAAAATAAATAACTCTCTAAGGGTAGATAGAAATCATTGTGAAAATTTGTGAGTATTTTTTACCACATTTGAACCATAAAACACGATAATTTATAAATCCAATGGTTTGAAATAGTAAATTTTTTATTTTAAATAAATAAATTTAAATGGATCATGAATATGTCGATGTTATGGAAAATATTGGAAAAAATCAATTCTTATTGATTGGGAATTTGATGTATATCATTCATGCATTGAAAGAGAATGTTCTTATGTGATTATATCACTCCCTAAGAACTAAATCACCAATTATTTAATCCCTTAAACCCCCAGGGCTCGACCAAAAAACATAGAATAAATGGGAATGAGAATACCCACTACTAAATGATGGCTTACATAAGGATTTTTTCAAATACAATTTATATAATGGATTCTACATGAATGCATATGAAGAAAAACATAGGGGAGCGTGTCGAAGAATGAAGTAGGAATAATTAAGGGGTATTCAATTATATTAATTATTAGGTGGAGGGGGAGAGGTGTGGAATTAGATATGTAATAAAGAGGGTAGTAATTTAAGGTAACAATTCAAATTTTTAATGCACAAAGACACTATAGTGTCATCAGTTTAGACAATGGCCAAGTGGATCTCTACTATTACTAGCTAAAATGAGAACCAAGAATGCAACACAAAGAGTTTCCCAAATGTTCATTTTATAATTAAAATAGTCCTGAAAAAATATTCACAAATACAAAACAATGGGATCATCATAGTTTGGCCAAAATGGATAAACTATGGATTCAAATGTTTATCAAACATTATGGAGAGACTCTAAGATTTATCGACGTTGTCTGAACCACTGAATGCAATTCTGCAACACTAGACATGACTTGAAAACTATGAAAAATGTAAAATTATAAAAAAAACAAAATGAAATTACATGGTATAGTGTGAAAATTGTGTGACTAAATAACCCACCATTAATTATTATTCCTCAACAAATCCACTGAACTTGTGGAGGGGAGTTCACGAATAATAATTATAATGAGATTGAGGGAAAATACATAACACCATCAATTAGATACTATGAATCAAATTTAACCTAATTTACTATAATATTAACTAATTATAAAAAACCATTAAATACACATAGAACTACCCAAACTAAACAAATAATTGGGAAATAAGAATATTGAGACTTGTATTGGCCTTCCCAATAATTTAATAACTCAAATAACATCATGGTTTATTAAGGTTGAAATAATTCAAAAATTATTTCCATGATAACAAAAATTAGTACAATAGGATCTCATACATTAGACATACTTCAATATAAATACACAATATCATAATAACTAAAGTCAGTATATGACCTCAACCTATTAGTCATCCATCTTAGATACATGATGCACACCAAAGTCCATCCACACATTCTAAAAGACCCCATGTCAAACCTTACATACTATATCCACACATGAAATACAGATGGAACTTTGAACTCACATGAAACTTATGAAAAATAATAAATGCATCAAATTCAAAAAATAGAGAAATAACCCAATTATTTATCCCTGAAAAAAGATTACATGTGAGACATGACCAACTATACACCATAAATAGATGATCTTTCAAACCTAATAATAGTTTACAATATTCTAGGGATAATATATGAAATAACATATGGAACATAAGATTAAAACAAA
The DNA here is from genome assembly GCA_963277665.1 of Viscum album. Lineage (NCBI taxonomy): Eukaryota > Viridiplantae > Streptophyta > Magnoliopsida > Santalales > Viscaceae > Viscum > Viscum album. The sequence goes on along the minus strand of OY728147.1, from coordinate 556,167,963 downwards.
TCACATATCAAAAAACAATCACCCTCATCCTAAATAATATCTCAACTCAATCCATCCATTTCAAGAAAACCTACCATGAACACCATCGAGAATAAACATAACACTAAATAATTAAAAAAACCCCTAATAATTTTTTTCTATTTTATAGCCCTCTGATTGGAAGGACAAATGAACAATGTATAATTATCCCCTTTCTAAACTCAACATCCCAAACCATGAGAATGTTTTAAAATTAAAATATCTAGATTGATTTCTATTAATATACACACATAACATATAAATGAGATTCATAAACCATTTTTTTCAAATTAAATGATATTATAAATGTGTATCTTAATCCATAACATTTATCATTTACAAGTCAAAAACCTTGTTTATTCATATATAAACATACTTTCACAATGTTGAATCAGATTATATTTTTGAATGAATTTCAAAACCATTTTAAAATCTATATTCAAATTATTGGAACCCTTTATATTTATATATATCCAATTTTCTATCATATGAAATTATTTTATAAAACATAAATCAAAACTCATTTGATCATAATCACAAAACACAGGGTCAACCCAAATGAGACTAGTAACTGTACATGAAATGGTTTTATGGCATGGTGTATGATGTTTAAATAATTTCATCATATCTAAGAGTGAAAAAATACCATTTATGCAGCCTTTACATGTGATAGTAATACACTAGTTCTCACCTTTGTCCGCTATCACAACAATATTTTAATTTTAAATCACATAAAAACCATCTTGGAATCATTATAACATTATTACATTATCAAACACTATAAAAAAACATAACACTTTGGAACCATAAACAAATAATCCAAAACCAAAATTTCATAATGGATTAAGGTTTAGAACATGTCTGACATTGTAACACTCTTCCCACTCATACCAACCCTGTCCAAATAGTTCTATAACTATAAATTAGACCACAAAAATAACTATGAAATAATTGAAATATATGTCCAATAAATATATTTTTTTCTTGAACCCATATGAGTTCATCCTTCATAGGTAACCTGAATTAGACATATAAATACATTAGGGGTTCTCCTAAAGTGTTTTGGTTAGTGAGAAGTGTCATAAGAATCAAAACTAGTCATTGGTAATGGTTATTAAATGATAATTAATATATATTCAACATCATAATTCCACAAAAATTAAAACACGATCAACTTAGATACCTAATTTCCAAAAAATTAATATGATGAATAAAAAATATGTGGATTTTTAACAATAAAATATTAAAAATTAAAAATAAATCCTTTAGACCACCCTTTAACACCCACTATAGAAACAACCAACCAATTGGGTAAATATAATACCACATCCAATTGACACATCTACTAGATATTATAAATAATTATATGATTTTTAAGAAAGGTATTTGATAATTAACTCATTGCAAGTAAGGAATAAAATCAATAAGGAGAGTTTTATAAAAGTTAATGCATCCCCCCTAAACCCATAGTTTCCAAGTCCCTTAGAAAAATAGTTGGTTTCATGAAACACTCATGTGATAATATAATTCATTGAAGAGATCATTTCCATGTAATTGGACATTTACAGGATATGTGAATTTCATGAAATCTAATATCAAGGACATATGTAGTAAAATTACTCCGAAACCATCAACTTTTCTAGAAACATGGAATTTATATGTCAATATTATAAATCAAACCAAGCATTTCTACTACCAACTAATTTGGAAAACTAAAAGTCCATAATGTTAGCTTATAAAATATCCATTATGATCCCTATAAAAAGCACTAACTCATAGAGGTCCATGATTTACTCTATAAGATTCATTAGAATTTCATTTCATAAAACATCAAATGTTATATTACCAAATACCTCAAACATTATCAATTAGTCATGTATGTTATATGGAACATTCATGCATCTCAACACTGAGAAATCATAAATGGGGTTATTAAAGTTTCCATTTCGCTGTGATTAATAATGTTTCATTATAATTAATGATCACGTCAATTGGGGATTGATTGATTAAGGAGGTCTATTCTTGGATCATCATTTTCCTTCAATGTTAGAGGATATGGATGAGTACCACACATGACAATTTTAATATATTCATCTATTTTCAAGAATGATAGATATTGAAAAAGGACTTAAGGTTTTCCATGATTGCGAATCATTAATGTGTGGGTATCATAATTATTAAACACTTCCTTATAGTGGGTTTCGACTGTATGAGAGTATAAATAATGATGACCCATGTCTTCTATTTTATGGTAAATAAAGTAAACTTCTCCTACAAATGGTGATAACTACAATTTAATGGTTTTAATCATCTAATTTTTTTAAAAAAATGAAATCATCCCTAACATGTTAAATATGGATGGAAGGAACAATTTTTTATATATCTTATACATCATGGAAAAACCTAACCAGTATGATTAGTGAAAATAATTGTGTTAAGTAATCCAATCAATCCAAATAATAATATTAGAATATCCTAATGATTCATGAAATTATATTTAGAAATTGTTGTACTTACATAATCAAAGAGGGAGTCACAATGTTTCATTTGATCCCAGAATGTGATTTTGATAACATAAACTTGATTATATGATTTCTTAATATCTTCAAACAAATATTTCTAAATTGAAAAAATTCATATTTCGACAAAAAATCCAAATTAAAGAAAATAATCACTAACATAAAGAAAAACAATCCATAAGATACTAGGTCACGATCTTTCAATAATCAGATCACTCTTTGAGAACAAAATCCTTAACATAAACAATTCCACTAAATTTATAAAAATTGATTTGGGGGAGTAGGGTGTGACCTTGATAGTATGGAAATTAATCACCATAGCGTCGATGATTGAATTTTCCCAAAATATACCTCATATTATATTTTAATAATATAAATAAAGAAGATATTTTATATATTTTATAAGAAAAGGTGGATTATATTTTTCAACAATTATGAAGTCCATTTCTATTTTATTTTAATGGATAAAATAAAAAAGGAAAAAATTGATCCGCCTATATTGCTAAGATTGAAAAAACAAGGTTAAAAGTCACATTCCATCTTCTTTTTTGAAACAAAAATTTTAATGATTATTGAAATAAATTTAAATACGAAACTAAAAACCAAGGAATGTGATATCAATTGGGCATGCCATAATAAAATAATATAAAATTTCAATTAATTAGGGATAAAAAATTAAATAGTGGTAGATGTAAAAAATTAAATGAAGGGTAGTATAATGAAATACTAGAGTAATATAAAATTGAAAAATAAACACTAAAAATGCTGAATCATGGGGAAAAATATGTCATATATGGTTATATCCATCATTGAACCTCATATTTCATCATGGTCTAATTGAAAACAATACAATTGATGCATTTAATTTTATAATGGACATTCCTTCAGGATAGTGAGGTGATACCAGCCTTCAACGATAATGCATCTGATAATACACTATAGGAAAATAACATGGGATAGAAGTTTGGTAATTTTCCAACATTTAAACATTACCCAAATCGACGTCTATAAGTTTTATTAGTATTTAATAATCCATAGTTATTTCTACTCTTGTTTTCCACTATCAGAGACGATATTTCCCATTGGTCATTTCCATTTCTATCATACACCATTAAACTCATAATTCATTTCATTTAAATGTTTCTAACTATCTATTAAAGAGGTCATTTTTTCTCAGCATGAGAATATTCATTAAATCATAATAATAATTATAATCATATATAAAATCCATGATGAAACATAGACCAAACATTAATACCTAATGATTTAGGAAACAATGTCATGTATTTAAAATACAATTACTTGAATGTTTGAATATTTCATTCAAATTAGTCTTCAAAAAATACAAATTTTTAAAAAATGTTTTTTTATGAAAATCATAACATAATAACTAAATATCAGAATATTCATTTGAACAATATACATTTATTAAATTTCATATATAAAAATAATATTTACTTTCACATATTCACATATTCACATGTGAAAATTTAAACATGGCTATCTATATATATAAACTTGAATTTTCCTTTTAAAACAAAATATGTTGTGAGAATAAGAAAACAGTAATGAAAAGGGAAAAAATTCGAAATATGAAACATAATCAATGTAATTATACATGAATATCCAAATTAATAAATCTCTAAAACTTATACAATAATCAATTAAATATAATTAACTATCTAAAATAAATTTAAGACATCTAATTAATTTTTCAAACCATCATAAATATTTTATTTAAAAAAATTATATTTTATTTATTAAGGGATCATATAAATATTTTTAGATCCTAGAAACATTAATTTGATTGTCAATTGAAACGAAATGAAAACATATGACACCATTTTTTTAAAATTTAATTGATCAAAATTATTTTATATAAGTTCAAACTTATAAATTTATAATGATCAATAATATTAAGAATATTAAGGAAAATATATATCATAGAAACTAGGGCCAATGGAAATAACATATGAAATAGGGAGATCCATGAAATTTGGTTCCATATGTTCGGACCAAAAGTACTTGACTTTGGACACTATAGTATAGGGGAGGCCGTGTTGAGAATCTAGGCTCCCATAGATCTTTCTATACTACATGAACACAAGCATGCACCCTAGAAAACCCCCAAAACACCATGATTTTTTGAAAATAATGAAATAAACATGATCCAAATGGAATTTCTTAAGAAATCAGGGTAGGACTGTGATATGAATATTTATCATAAAAATTCCATGTTGCACTAGAAACTGTTTGGGTAAATTATTACATCATGTGTTATTAATTACCATTACAAATGTGTACTCAAACATGGATTATGTAACCGTTTATTCTTATCAAGTTACTAATATTCCTTAGAACATGGATTTATACTGATTTCTTTTATGATAAATTAATTGTACTCTTAATTAATATAATTCTTACCACATTTTTACTATATGTTGTCAAATATCTCACTATTTGAAAACTCTCTCCCTCCCACAAACCACTTATCGAATTATATAAATATTTCATTTCAAATTAATATACTATTATAAATATACTTATTTAAACTAATGAAAAGGTTCTTGAAACTAGAATTCCATATTAGAAATATATGATGTTTCCATCCTTTATGGTCGTGTCATATATCTGTTTTCATGGAAGTTATCTCAACATGAGGTAGTATTTACATCCTATTGATAATTTAATGATCAGAGTATATACGAAAGTTATAATTCAAAATGATGTAATCACGATCATTTACTATAAATAGCCATCCCTAATTTGTACCTAGATCATAGAATCAATATATGTTTTTTTTCAAAAACCTACCAAGATCATTACATTAATGAACAAAATATATAATAAAACACAGTTCAAAGAACACATTTTTGAATTCATTATAACAAGTGAATCATATATTTTTTAATCATAATTATACAAATATTATTTATTATTCATATTGAATAATATTATACACAATATAGTGAAAATAAAACCACCCTTATGGAATTAACCTGATAATGAATTATGTGTATCTGAAAAGCCCCATTCATTAAATTTATTGAATTTTGTGTTATTATAACAACAAGTGAATCTGGATAATAGGATAAACTAAATTATAAAATTGTTCCAAAATATCATTAGATATTTAACCACTAATTTAAATATATTTTATATTTATCCCACTCTCTTATCCGAGTATCATATTGTTACTAATTATATTAATTAAAAAAGAATAATGTACACATATTACTGTTACCACCATTACAAATTATTCTTACCAAACTCATTATTTAGTGACATAATGGAATATCATAATATCATGATTTATCTAATATACATTAGTCTATATAAACAGAATATGTTTTTTTATTACATGGTTACTTAAAAAACACATATTGAAAAGAACCCTGAGAGATTACAATATATCAATATGAGCCCTCATCGATATACATTATCTCAATATCATTAATATAAATATTTGATTTAAGAAAAATCATAAATATTAATTTAATGACTGATGAACATTGGGTTATGTTCCACTCTATCATACCATTATAAATTATGCTATATACATTTACACAACCATTAATTATTTCATTGAGTATTCAAAAAATGAATTAAAGGAATATCTTGTAGTATATAAAAATATAACTATAATATCCTATGATTAAATAAAGGTATCTTTCTCAACAAACACTATAATATTTTAGGATTATATCTAATGATTATTTATTCTAAAACATATTTATACTATATATCTATGATTCTTATATCTTAGAGTATTTACATCATATTGGGTATGTAGATGAATTATTAAATATATACATGAATATGATATGATTTTTCCTACACCTATGTTTGAGTGTTATAAATATATTAATTATTCATTTATAATGTTGTATAAAAACGAATCAAGGATTATTGACCATTTAATTTAGTTCATTTTAAAGTAACATCATTATTTTCAAAAGAAATCATTTTTCGTTTTTTTTTCTTGAACAGTAAGATACAATTTTGGTAATACATAATGAAACGAATAATTAAATTTTAATCAATCCCCTAGAAAATAAAAATGATATATTTCTGATTATTTATAATTAAATATCACATTCTTAACATGAAGAATAAAACAACATAATCCTAAAATACATTTTTTTCATTATTGACATAGGAATCACAATTTCCCAGCATTCTAGAGATTAAGACTTACATGTTGTATTTTTTTCTTTTAATATCACCCCTGATATTTTGATAACCATTTCACATCAACAGGGATAGAACATATTACATATTTTGTTATTTAAATAATATTTTAAAATAAATTTAATACAGAATAAGTGAAATAGAGACATAATATACTATTATAAATATATTTTAGATGATAATGTAATTGATTTATTAATCATTAATTCATTATAGATACATTTATAATGAATATGTATTGAAATATGAAGTAAATATAATTTGGTTATATTGTGAACAAAGATTATCAAAAATGGATATTACATCTTTTTATATTTTCATTCATAACATTACATGAAAAAATTATTGGGTACCATATTAGTTTAGTGCATCATGAAATATGGAACATAGTAATGCAATATAATGAATGAAGTTAAATGTTTCACCAAAGGATCTTCTCATATAGTACTCTTCTAATAAATAGCCAACATAAAAATGCACTTCATAACATTGGGAAGGATCCAAAAGAATTTTTGAGAACAGATGTTCACTAATGGTTGAAAAAATAGATAAAAATTTAAGGTTATATTAAATCATAATATAAACGAATATATTTTTGATAATGAACATATGTTTTGTTTTACATATAGGACAAGTATTTGATCATACACATTAGTTATCAAATAAAGGGAGGTTATTCATAAGACTTGAATCATAAGGGAATATATGAAAATTATCTATGTTATCAGAACATTGGTAAAAGAAATTAACGTTTGGTATAAAAATAATCATAGAAACTAATATTTAATGGTTATCCCTTAATACATTAATTACATGTTAAGATTTATCTAACCACCCATATACCAATTTGATGATTTGGATAAACACTTATGTACCGTTTTTTTGAATGGGATGACCACTCATATATCATCATTATAAGGCATAGAGTTACCACTTGTGTACCCTCATAGATTATATATAATTTATATTTACCCATTACAGTAAAGAAATAAATATGTCACTGCCTATATAATAATCAAAACCCCTATAAATAATTCTAAAAAAATAAAAAGGTCCTCATATCACAAAAAACTGAATGAAATTGTGTTCATAAACACATTATCCTATCAAAACCATTAGAAATTAGAAATTATTCATTATTTTTTCTTACTAGGATAACCCATTAAATTATGAATGATTCCTAATAATTTCATAATGGAATAACAAATGGTAGTGAAATATGATTTGTAAACCTAATTCCATAAAATCATAAACCATTAAAAGATATTATATGAATAGTACCACTGGATCATATCCCAATTTAGGCATATGTACCATAAAAAATTATATTCTTTTATAGAATTTCCTTTTGAGCATTTTAATGATTTATTGAAAAATATTTACTTAAAAAATTGAATAATATTTTCCATAACATAAATTATTTAAAAAATAAATTTCATTGAATATATCCACCAAAATATATAATTAGTGATTTTAAAAGCAACAAAAACACTTTTTAATTAACTATATAAAAAATTATTTGAAAATAAATTTTTTAGTAAACATTCTGTATTATTCAGTATTTGTCAAATAATCCTACATTTCAGAAAAATCAAGAAAGAAAAAAAATGATTCCATTAAAATAGTGAATTAATAATTGAAGATTAATTTATAATTGTATCCTTTAGTATTTTAATATATAAATATATAATTTTTTCACAAATTTCCATTAATTTTTTTTTCAGAAAATATTATTTTTCAAATTTATAATAATAATAATAAATTGATTATTTTGAAATTATTATGTTATCTCTATATAACATTGTTCTGATTAATACTATATAATTATTTTTTAACCTTAATATCCCTAAATTTATGTGATTCATTATAATATTTTATTTGAAATGATAAATTAATCATTTATCATCTTTTTGTTACAGCTCAGTGTTGCCTGAAATGCATGATACATTAGTGTTGAGTAAAACACAATATTAACATGGTGGTTTTTATAAAAACGTTTTTAAAATTATATTTGTATTAACAAAATTCAATATATAAATTGAATTCGTTCCACATATATTACTAAAAAATTGGGTTGTTGCATTCTACACCCCTTAAAATGAATTTCCACCTTGAAGTTGGTCTCATTAAAAAAGGGATTAATATTAGAAAATTGATTCATAGAAACCCACATCATAAACAGAGTTAAAATAAAAACCTATTGAAAAAGAAAAATTTAAATGGGATGATCATAAAAATTAAATAATTCAAAGCCTTCCAAATAGAAATATATGTTGGAAGTGAAAACATCAACACATGAACTATAGGTTTCTCAGAGTTTCATTAAAAGAGTTTTGAATAATAAAGAATTTCAATTTCAGTATATTGGTACCGACATTTTAATAATATACCATTATTGGATTATATAATGTATATCCATAGGATAAAAAAATTCTTCAACATTTATGAGAGTTATATTATGATATTTCATCATTTAGTACATTGTCCAAAACAATCCCAATAAATGAGGATACGATAATAAAAAATGTTTACCACTAGATAACATTGATTTGTATGATCTATGAAGGGATAACATAAAATGCGACATAAAATAATGCGAGGATGAATAAATTCCTATTAATACATATTCTATGTGATATATATACATATTATGAAATAATATAGGCACATAACATATTGTACATTTTAAATTATTATAAATGAGAAAAACCGAGTTACAGCTTTGTTAAATTTTTAACCATAAATCCCATGTTGGTGATATCCTATAATTGATATATAAATAAATATTATTTTCAATACATTAATAGCATAACACATTAATGGGTGGTATATACATCACTTAAAATACACATGTGGTGATTATGGCTTGTGACTCACAAAAGATAAATGTGAAACCAAAATCCATTACCTTATGTCTTGACTTTTATCATACCCATTCTAGCCTCATTTACAATAAAATTAATTTAATTGTAATTATAATAATTAAAAAATATTCAAATATCTATAATACCAAATATTATTTTATTATGACCATCAATTACACATTTATTTTCGATTCTATGTTAATGTTGTGTTTTAGATAATAATGGATTGGATTTTTTGTATTTTTTAGTTAGTTATATTTTTCCCACATAATTTGACAATAGTTCCAGAAAAAAATAATTATATACATGATATAAATTCTATATTTATTCATTATATTTTAATTTTTAATAGTTAAAAAAATTTGATATAGAAAATAAAATACTCTGTTCATATAGAGATATGGATAACGTTATACTGACTATTGTATTTAATTTTTTTATCTGTTTGAATGAAGTAAATGTAAACGATATATTATATCATTAAAAGTCATTATTAATTAATATATTTAGCATATATTTATTTAACCCATCATATATACATCTCATTAAATCATGAACAAGTCACATCGCTTTTTATGAACGTAGTACAATGTCCACATGAATGATGTCATAATATTCCAATATAAATGATATTTAGAATATATGTGGGAAATAAAAATTCCATAATCATAATAAAACAAATAATATAATATATATAATATATAAAAAACAAATCAATCATTTTTAAAATCAATGATCTGTTGTAAAAGAAAAATGAAGGACATCAGTTCATGAGATGGTTGTTACACAGGAACAATGGTTATATAACCCATTAGATTGAAGTAAATATAGTTTTAGGTAATAAATATAACATAGAATAATCATCGAATATGTTATAAAATTAATTTTCTATATGTTAAGTATTTAATAAGATTTTAAATAAGTGGAGGAATATATAAAATGAAAGCTCTTGTTGATGAACATTTACTACTTTTAGGGTATCCTCCTTTGGATTGAACTAATTCAATTCATTGATAGATTTATGTACAAAAATATTCTTCTATGATTATGTGATGTACCTTGGGAATTTATTTGTAATATATTTGTAGAGATGAATGACCTGATATGTCTGAAGATGTTAGGAAAGTGAGTTACCTTTTATTGTTGAGGATTAGTGTCATTCTTGTAAATATTAAAATATATCAACTACTGGGAGGTTAGTATTATCTTAAGTTCTTAAAATATGATAACTAAATTATTTTATGAATTATTTGTTCTATAAACACCTCCTCCACACCATAAAACAATGTTTTAAAAAATTTCATTGCTTAAATTATATGTATCCATATTATTTCAATTTTTGTCATAATTTTCAATATGGAAACCGGTTTCCTAATAATCATAATTTATCAATTAAGAATATGATAGAGATATAATTAATATAAAATTTTACCCCAAATATTTGAAATTTTATTTATTATTTATAAAATATAAATCCTATGTTTGTTCGATATTAAATTTTACATCAGCGTATGTAGGGTGAATAAACACCTCTTTAACCACAACCACACAAACTGAGTTATTACTATTTAATGCTCAATAGATTCATTATAATAGTAAAATTGATCCACTAATGGTTCATATTTTACATTTATTATTTATAAAAAAATTGGATGTATCTTTATGTCTTCTTATTTACGAAACATATTACATGTGTGACATTAAAACAAAATATTCATGAAATATCCATGTATTAAATATTTTGATATATAATATATAAATAATATAATTCAATAAAATCAAGATAATATTTATTGTAATTTTTCCTCTTATAATTGAATTTTATCTCTTGATAAATTTATTTTTACCATAACATTGGTAATTGATTTTTATTGAAAATACACTTAATTTAGGCCTAAAATTATGATGAACTTATTTGAATATAAAAATTATTATTTACTCACGTATGGAATAAATTATTAAAAATTATATTAACATTTTTGGGAAATTTTATTTATAATTTATCATAAAGATGTGACGAGAAATCATGTTTTAATGTGAATGTAATGAAATGTTTAAAAAGTTTTTATGTTAAATATTAGTATGAAATTTAATATAATGAACTAAATATTACTAATAGATGAATACATTAACAATTAATAAATAAAAACCAATTTAATATATAATATCACTTTATATAATGACAAAACAAAATGAAATTTTAAATTAAAATTCATTAACATTAACTATTTCTAAAAAAACCATTATGAAAAAATGATGAAAATTCACCATAAGATAATTTCAAAATAATGAATTCAAAAAATTGTGTTAATTTTTTCAAATTTATTTTATATAAGTGTTAATAATATAATAAATAATTTTTCTCAAATTTACAAAAGAATTTTTTTGGAAATATTTTTTTGGATATATATATATATATATATATGCATTAATGAAAATTATGTATTTTATTGTAATTCTTTTTATTTTTGAATTTTTTTTACTTAATATAAAAATATTATTTATTAGTATACATGTTCCAAAATTTAATTTATATGTTATAGTGGACATGTATAAATAAATAAGTTCATAATATATCCGAGTTTTGTAAAATAAAAATACTGTTCTATGTAATGAAAGGTAATCTAGTTATGTGTATAGGGAATTATTAAATTAGCTTTTCTTATAAATCATATATTATAGGTGAATCATATAGTAGGAATAAACATAAGAATTTATTTTTTTCAAAAAAATAAAAAAACTATACACTGTTACATATTAAATGCACTAACTCTAAATAACTTGTACAATTAAAGGAAATTGAAAAAGATATATTGATACATATTCAATACAAGTATTTTTAATCCATTATATCTAATTAGATTCACCACACTGGTTGTGGGACTTAGTTCCCCCCAAAACATATTTTTCGATTCAATCTAACTCAAAATATTCTTCTGTTATTCATCCACCTTCTTAATATCATGATCTATATGAATAAAAAAAACTATATGATAAGGATGATATTATTAGTATGATAGATAATTTATAATCTATATGGGATCTAGAAAATTGATATCTAATAAATTTATTTTAGTATATTTAACAAAAGATCAATTACTAAGTACCTTATTACTGTTTAAATTGGGGAAAAAGTGGTGATAATATAATTTATTTAAATATATATATCACTTTTTGATGATATAAAATTTGAGATTTTATTATGCAGGATAGAATTTCCATATGTTGAATTATCCTTCCATTTAATATAATTGGTATCCAAACACAACTGGAATTTTTTTCTTCCCACATTCCTCTTGTAGTTATAATTCTCAACATCATTTAATGTATGAGGTGGATAAACTATTATAAATACTTCCAACATATCATATGATTTTTACTAAACACATTCGTTGAATGAAATAATTATACCACCATTGAAAATATTTGCTATAAAAGAAATAGTTAGTGTAGTAAGAGATTAATGATTAATGAATGTTTTTCATTCCATATCGTATATCAATTAAAATGTTATTTTTTTATGGTCGTTACATTAAACTTAATAAATTTTATTTATTATCAAACCATTGTCTTATTGATACAAAAAATCCATCACCATTTGTTTAAGAATAAAGTGTCACATTAGTATTCTTGTGGACATGATCCATTTACTCCATCACATAAACCATAGATGGGTCTAAAAATTTATTCAAAGGTATTTATGTTGGAATGTCTTTAAAACAAAATTAAAATAAAAATACATTGAAGATTTTATTGGAATCCCCTATAATAAATAGTTTAATTTTTCTTCTGTTACACTTTCCTCATAATTTAAAAAAAATCATTTGAATGTTAAACATCAAAAAACCCATGTGAATATTTATCTATTTTATTAATATAATTTTAGTTTGATTTATAATTTTCCAATTAATTTGGTATAAAATAATAATTTTTCTTCAGTTTTCATTTATACACAGTGCTCACTTTATAACAGAATAAATAGAAAAAAAACATTCATATTACCCTTATTCAAGTACATTTGGGTTATTTTTTGTGGAACACTATTTTTGGGGAACCATACATGTTACCAACAAATGTACAATGTAATGATTATTTCTTAATATTCATGGATGGTAATCTAGAGTTGTGAATGACTTATGTGAAACTGCACAGGGTGATCCTTACATAGGTTTAATTACGTCTTCACAATGTTAATGGTTAGTAGAAACCATTTGAAATCATTGTGAGGTGTTCTTGAATTTTAACAGAGAAATTTTAAACAGTTGATTGATGGTTTTCCTAAACATGGATTGTCCATGTGATTTTACCTGTTTTTTAATGTTGTGAATTGCTTATTCTACCCTTATATTAAATAATACTGAAATTATGTCTCCTTAAAATAACTCATCATATTCGAGACAAGGATCATTATGGGGGTTTCAAAATTGATTCCACATACATTTTTAGAATCTTTCATTAATTTTTGGTGGTTTTTCTCTTGGATTGGGTTCTATTGTCATCTCCCATACCCCTTGTTTTCATTAATTTTCTTATTTTGGATTGGGGATGGTAAATAGTATGTGATTTTTTGTTAATGATTTATTGTAGTGTTTCTTCTGAAGGGTTTTTATTCTATTTATGTTCTCCTTTTATTCATTCTTATAGGGTATAATACATATATTCTTCATATATACATGTTTTTCTATGATATTGAATAATTTTGAATTCATTATGTACTTTAGGATTATTAAATATTTTTTTATGAAATTAATAATAAGTATACTATGTATAAAAATTTTAAGAGAAGGATTTACTTAATAACATTCCTAAAATATGTGTGTTACTATATATATATTTTAAATTATTTTCAATAATATTTTTTTAAATGTCAACCATTTTATTTAATGTCAAAGTAGACTTACAGAATTATTTTTTACATAATGAATATATTAAAAACTATTTACTTTTTTATATGAAGGAATTCAATTTTTTAATGTATTATTTTAAAAGGATAATGGTGTTACCCATTTGAATTTAGAAATATATATATTAAAAATTATATTCTGAGTGAAATAAAATGGGCTAGTAACAATGTGTCCAGATATCATAATGTTTCATTTGGAATATTATAATTTCATTTTAATATTTATGTGGGGAAAATTTAGTCACCCAATCCAATTATGTAATTAATTAATGATATGAAAATGGGGGATTTTGTGTTATAGTAATGGATATGAGATAAAATTATCCATTTATGCTTTTGATTCCAATAACTCTTAGCAATGAATTTTGTAACCACTCCTAGAAGACTTTTCTTGGGAAACCATGTGATTATGTGGGAAATAATGGATTATAACAGACATGTGTATATAACACATGTGTTAGTGTCATAATGGTTTAATAATCACTCTTTGATAGAAGAGAGTTCTCTCCAATGAATCCAATGTAGGGTAATATGTTGGATTTTGTGTTTAACTAGGATACACTATTATTTTAATGTAGTTATAGTGTTTTTAGTTTTGTTAGTGACATATGACTATAATACCTATAGTGTTTCAAATAAAACTTAATCGTTAATTGGTTCTTCCTGTAGTGAATTTACATTATGTAAGCCCCCCCCCCTCGACACTATTATCTAATGGTACCAATCATATATTTTATCATTTACAATAGAAACCTATGATATATTGGTTCCTTCATACCTTTGGTTTTTCACTAATTATAAATGGGTTGGTTTTATGATTGTATGTAATACGGGTTCTTTGAATGTATTTTTAAAATGAGAGAGAAATTTCCTAATTTGATCAACTATGAATTAATGGAAATTATTTTGGTATTGAAATTTTAAGAGAATGAAATTTCTTGATTTTTTTACATTATTTAATTTAATTTACACCATTCCAATATAAAATGTTATTATACTAATATAAAAAAAATTTAATAAATTTTATATTCCTTTAGAACATTAATTAAATAGTTAAGTCCAAAAAATATGGATTGATTTATTATGAAATCATTTTATAAAGAGTTTAATTTAATTTATGATGTCTAGTACCATTCAACCACTTGTTCTATGTTGATATATTCTCTAAATGAAAAAATGTGTGATTCAAATTATTTAAAAGTGAAAAATGTCATCAAGGGGATACTCCCATAGAATTTATCATGGATTGGGATTTAATCATTTGAAAATAATACATGATTAATTTCAAGCATGTATGAATTATAATATAATCAATAGGTTATATGGTGTTTTTATAACTTTTAAAAAATAATTTTCATTCGAAATAAATGTAATTGAAAACATGATTCATATAGTTTGAACCTATCAAATTATGTCAGATTGTTGTAAAATTATTGAACAACTATATTCAATTGAGTATTGACATGTATTAAAAGACCATAAGTATATATGATATTGAATATATAACATAGAGTCACCCATTTAATGTAATTTGATTATAGGGAACAATTAATGATAGATACAAAAGCAAATGTGAATGTTGAATACAAAATTAGAAACATAATCCATAATCATGAGAATATTAGTAGCATGCATATGTTGATGAATAAACGTAGAAGTATAATTAATAAGTAGTAATTGGATAGAAAATAAAAATAAAAATCCCAAAAAACAAAAAAAATATTTTTATTTATCATTAAATTATTAGACTATAATTGTTGAATAATTTTTTCACTTTTAAGAACAAACAACTCATTAATATGATATTTTTATTAGGTCATGAGTTTTTGAAACAATGTTTCTGAATCATTTATGTTTAATAATACAAATATTTGATTCATCTAACTAACTAAATGTTGTTTTGACGTGAATTCTATTCATACATAAAAAAATTATTTTAATACATACTTTCAATGAATATAAAACAATTTTAGATCAGTTCACTATTTTTAACATTTTCACACACATTTTTTTATGTTTAAATCAATAAAAATATCCATATGTTCATTTCAGGAAAACCACTAGTTTATTATTTATCTTTATTTATTATTTATTATTTATTATTTATTATTTATTATTTACTATTTATTATTTATTATTTATCATATATATTGATTTATTATTTATATTTATTTATTATTTATTATTTATTATTTATTATTTATATTAATTTCAAATTTATTATTTATTAGTTATTACATATTATTTATATTTATTTATTATTTATATTTATTTATTATTTATTATTTATATTTATTTATTATTTATTTTTTATTATTTTGTATTTATTATTTATTATTTATTATTTATTATTTATTATTTATATTTATTTATTATCTATATTTATTTAATATTTATTATTTATTATTTTATATTTATTATTTTTATTTATTATTTATTATTTATTATTTATTATTTATTATTTAATATATATTAATCATTATTGATTATTTATTATGTATTATGTATTATGTATTATTTATTATTTATATCTATTATTTATTATTTATTATTTATTATTTATTATTTATATCTATTATGTATTTGTTATTTATTATTTATTATTTATTATTTATTATTTATTATTATTATTTATTATTTATTAGTTATTATTTATTATTTATTATTTATTATTTATTATTTATATTTATTAATTATTTATGTTTATTTATTATTTATTATTTATTATTTATTATTTATATTTATTTATTATTTATATTTTTATTTATTTATTATTTATATTTATTTATTATTTATTATTTATTATTTATTATTTATTACTTATTATTTATTATTTATTATTTATTATTTATTATTTATTTATTATTTATATTTAATTATTATTTGGTATTTATATTTATTTATTATTTATTATTTATTATTTATTATTCCTTATTCCTTATTCCTTATTTATTATTTATTATTATTGAGTTTATATCTATTATTTATGTATTATTTGTTTTTTCAATTAAAATATATAAGTATATTAAATTCTGTTTATTAACCACATGGCGAGCTTGCTGGAGTGGTAAAGTTTTTGGAAAATATTCAAGAGGTTAGGGGTTCAAATCTCACCAAACGTAGAATTTCTTTATACTCCATGGGCATGCATGTGCATGTGCATGGGATGTGCATGCATGGATAATAAACTAAATAAAATAATACGAAACAAATAAATAAATACGAAATAAAATAAATAAATAAATAAATCCGAAATAAAATAAATAAATAAAATAAATGCGAAATAAATAAATAAAAAATAAATATGAAATATAATAAATAAAAAATAATTTTGAAATAAAATAAATAAAAAAATAAATACGAAATAAAATAAATAAAATAAATAAAATAAATAAAATAAATAAAATAAATAAATAAAATAAAATAAAATAAATAAATAAAATAAATATGAAATAAAATAAATACGAAAAATAAAAAAATAAAATAAATAAATATAAAAAATAAAAAAATAAATAAATAAATAAATAAATATAAATAAATATAAATATATAAATTTAAAAGAAAATTAAAAAAATAAAAAAAATAAGAAAAATAAAAAAAAATAAAAAAATAAAAAAACCGCCGCTAAAAAAACGCCGCGAAACATTCCGTGACGGTTTTGAAAACCGCCGCGAATAGTTTCCCGATGCACGGTTTCGCGGCGGTTTAAACCGCCGCGAAACGGAAAAAAACACAGCTAAATGACTTTTTTCCGTAGTGAATGTCCATTAAATATTTATATCTTTGTAAATGACTGTAGGCTGTTGTGAAATCCCAGGACAACCACCATCCAAATGACCAAAATATGAATCTTTTAACTTGTTGTGAATTTAATTTTAAACAAAATTTATAATTTTATCACTCAAGACATGTATTCTAGTTATATATCTAGAAATTTTATGAGTGATGTTATAATAAATGAAGATTAAAATACAAAAATTTATAAAAATATAAGGAAATTGGAATAGATTTAAAAATATTAAAAGTTGAGAAACACTAAAATATTAAAACCAAATAAAAATATTAAAATCGAGTAAAAATAATTAAATAACACAAACCTGTACATAAAAAAAGTCCTTAGCTAAAATTTAAACACAAATATAATCAATATTAAATTCAAAAAACAATATATATATATATATATAATTAATAAATTGTAAATATAGAAGTACAATAAAATACATCTATAGATCAACATATAGATACAAAAAAAATACATAAATATAAATATATTACAATTGAAACTGATATAAAAAATTACAATGAAGCTATAAGGGAAACAGAAATTAAAATCATAAAATCTAACAATATGAAAATTAAAATATCGATATTGAATAGAAAATGTGTATTAAAAAGACATAATCATGAGCATTTTGAAGATGGTATAAGTTGAATCCTAAGAAGTAATAGTATATGATATTAGTAGTACAATAATATAAAAATAATAATAAAGGGTCAAAATAAGAAAATGATATTTAATTACCATTAAATCATTAGAAAAATAATTTTAAATAATTTTTTACAACTAGTAATAGGGAATGATTTCAATAATATGGGAAGTGAGATCAAAATTTGAGGTTGTTTCTGGTCTTTTATTTTTGACTCTTATGTTTTAATAAATTTTAGTTTAATAGAACTCCGTTTTGGTGATTTCAAGCATACTTCATGGAAAATTGATGTGTTTTCTATTCATACGTGTGAGAAATTAATCAAAATTTTATTTATTTCTTTTTAATGAAAATAGAGGTAATATTACTTGTATAAAAATATGGATTTATTTTTTTACATTAAAATCAGTACAAACATTATCTTCTATTCCAAGAAGACCAGCTATCTAATAAATGTGGGATCTTTTTCAACAAGTCAAAAATTAAATTAAGGTTGTATAAATATGATTTAAATAAAATAAATGGAATTTTTTAACGAAATACCATTGAAATAATATTTAATTTTCAATAAATAGAAATTAAATTTTGGTCATTTTTAACATTACAAAACAAGGATTATTATGTGGTTTATTCATAAATAAAAAAATGAAAAGAAATATATTATTCTTGGAATAAATGAGGATATACGATTTCATTCTAGGTTATGACTCTCAGATGAATGGTTTTCATAAATTCAATCTAATATGTATTTAGGTTCACTCACTATTATGAGACGACACATTAGATTCACATGCAGTAACTTCATACATATCATGTATTTTTGTCAAAATAAAAATATGTTTCATTGGTTTTGTTCCAATTTAATATGAAGGTGTATGATAAATGTAAATCATGATTATACTGACCAATCATAGTTTCATATTCACTAATGGTTTATTTTATCATATCATAAATTAATTGAATATCGTTTTTCTACATTTTGACTCAAATACATGTTATTTGAATGTATTCTTTACCACATTTAACTTTAAATTTTCATTTTTATGTGAATAATTTTATAAGTGAGGAAATTCATATTTAAAGTTGAAAATGGAAAATATGTAACATGGATTATAATTCTTATAATGGGTAAAAATTAGTTTCCCTTACAACTGAAACCTAAATAGTTTTCTTGGAATTTTATTCCTATGAATATTGTCATTGAGAATTATTATGATATATTATATTAAATAATTATTCATATATTTTTTGTATTCTTATTATGTTTATATTTGGGTATATAATAAATATTAAAATAAGTTACATTGAAAATAAAAATTACAATAATATTACAACTTAAGGGAAGAGGTTAAAAATAAATATACCATAATGATTCGAATAAAAATCTAATACTGCACAATGAATAACCTGAGTTTCTTTTTAACAAACTTTTTTGGACATTTTTATGTTTTTGTTTTGAGGACTCTTTAATATAGAATATAGAACTTATATAACATTCATATTATATAAAATAAAGAGGAATTATTTTAAGTCTTCATGTATTAGTTAAATTTTTTTCATTTGGTATAGAATTTTAAATTAAATATAACATTTATTATAATTTGGTATCACTTGATATTATGTATATAAAACAATCTTATTATGATAGCATTTTAAGATGATGTAACTCAGTAAACATTTTTTATAGATCTTGTATCATAATAACATGATTAAACTTGATCAATAGATTAAAGCCAAAGTATTACAATTATAATTTATAATAAATAGAAAGAAAAAGTCAATGTAGAAATATTATAAATTTTAGTTGTTTAAAGATAAAAAGTCCATCCATAATGATTTTTGTTCTACTTCTTACTTGATTACCATTAATTATAACCCAATTCATATCAAAATGTAAGAAGCTTGTACAATACACTTTTACATAATTTAGTATGTATAATTTTATATGAATGCAAATAAAAAAAATTTACCTACATTGTTTACATTGAAGGCTCTAAATTATAATCATAAACCAGTTGGAATGGATTGAAGAATGAATTATAAGAATAAATATCAATATATTTTGAACGTCATCTCGTTATTCACTTGATATTAATAGTGTGATGTTGTGGGATGGTGAGGTTATGGAAAATACAAAATAGGCCTATGTGAGGTGGGATGGATTGGTTTGGTGATGTTGTTCTCCAAATTGAGGTAGGGTATTTGATATAATTATTTAGTGATGGATAATTTGGGATATGGGAAGGGGTTCTACAAGGATTCATGTGTGCATCACTTGGGAATATATAAGTGGGGATATACGTCATATTGAGGTGGGGGAAACCCGGTATGTTATTACTAATGATCACGCTAGATAGAACATGTTCATGAACCCAAAAACATGGTGAGACTACTAACCTCCATATGTAATACACAAACAACAATATATCTGAAATATAACATTCGATTTTGATGAAATGTTGTTATGTGAATCCATGTTGAAGTCAAATCCCAAATTATTCCTAACTTGAAGCCATATACTAGGACTAATGACTATTCCTACAAGAGTAGATGTTTCCAGGTTCTTCTATGTTGAACAATATTCAATAATTGAGTATGAAATTTCATTAACTATGGAAACTAATAATCTTGGCACTCTTAGAAGATATCATTCAACCATTGTAACATGTAGCACTCATATCTACATATTAACCCAGATATTGTGAAATTCAAAAACAAATTAATATAAAACATTATATCAATCCAACCCTATTTTTCATCATGTCCAACAACTCCAGCAATTGCACAATAATGAACCTCATTATTTTGGCGCTCCAAATTTATATCTCTACCCTTTGTAGTTCAGTAAAAATGAATAAACTAGCACTTAGATATCTATACTCATCCCAGTTATGGTTTACATAAGTGGAGAAGTATTAGTATCAAATTTTAATTGTGTACTATGGAAATAAATCCCAACATGTGGAGAATTTATATTATTTAATTATAACAGGACAAATTTCATTGAAATAGAAAGAATCAACAACTATAGCCATTGGGATACAACACCCACATCATATGGAATGATTGACTAGAACAACATACCCGACATGTTAACCCTAACAATATGTATAATCACCCACGAATAATCACAATTTATGAGAACATGATTCCTTATTAAAACATATCCTACATCCTTATATTTTGAGCCCAAATAAATTTTTAAGTTGCATTGAACAAAACTAAAACCAACAGTAGCAAAAAATTCAGTCCATCATCACATTATCCTATCGAAGGGTTTACTAGAAAATTATCATCCAACTATAGTAGTAATAAACATACAATAAAAAAAATCTAAAATATAACATTCATTTTTCATGAATTTTTGTGATGTGGCTTATTCTTATAATAAAACCCACAATCGAACCTGGATGGATGATCAAATATAAAACCAACAACACGTCAACTCAATAATATATTTCCACATTGTTTAAAATATATGAATGACTTTATTTATTGATGAACAAAATATCACAAACCACATACAAAATCATACATGACATAGTTGGATATAAATAACCTCTAAGATAAACTATCACACCTTGATCCCATATATTCTTGGGATCCGGAGATATAATAACATGTATTCATTTATTGAACTAGACACATTCAGAAACCCTTTTATGAATGAAAAATAGAACCACTAGTATCACAAAAACGACATTAATAATTTAAAAGAAATTCAAAATTATATTTATATATCTTCTATGTCCTCGATGATTGAATAAACAAAAATAAAGATACTCTTGTCCATATTAGTTCCAGTTCATAAAAGGGGAAATTTTCTAACATTATTAATATTGGAGGGAAAAACAATAAAATTATAGTAGGCATTAATAATAGAGTTTTTAAGATTTCATAAAAATATTAAAAAAATGAAATAAAAAATAACTATTGAAAGAGGAAATATGGGGGAATGTAACAACACAACAACTCAGAAATAGCACTGTTTCATTTTTCTACTTTAATTACAACAATTAAATCCAAATTAAATAATAAATACACGGATATTTTAATTCATTATTCACAACCCTTTTTAAAACCACCTCAACTCATACAGATCCATTCACCTCTAGGGTCAATTTTTCAAAATCAAACAAAAATTAAAATTAAAATTTAAAAAAACAACTCAAATAAAAATAAGTCTTTTATAAATTTTCAACCATATCTAGTAGATATACATGGTGGATTCATTTAATGTATATTTAAATAATAATACATCTAACTATATAACCCAAAAATTGTTAATTTCAAATTCATGTATAATATATACAATAGATTCATTGAACATCTATATTGAAACCTCATTCTACGAAAAATTTATTTCCACACCCAATTATATTAATGATATATCCATGGTTTTCTTTTTCACATTTGAACATGTTTTTCATAGGATATTCTAATAATTATGGATCTTTCGAAGATCAAGGTTCACAAGGGATTTCTGTAACACCCAAAACTAGTCTACAATTAATCATATAATATGATCATTATGGATTATAAAAATACCACAACCAAAATATGATAACATTAATCATAAATGGGCAATATTAGTTGTAATAATAAAATTATTTCGAAAAATTATGAAAATAAAAAATAGTTTTCTAAAAAATCATAATTTAAATAATAAAATTTCAGCATTAAAACAATTATAAAATGTGTACATAGACTAAAAAATAATCGCTAATTACATTAACCCAACTAATATTATAACATATTAGTAAATTATTATCATTGGAAGTGATAATATCTATAAAAATTCAATAGGTCCACAGAACTGATTAATTACTTGGCCAAAAATGCATGACTCTAGAACATTAAACATGTAAACATTATTTCAAGATGAATAAATTTTGAATGAAAATTTTTAAAATTAAACAACATAAATTATTTGAGGCTCTTATCGTTCCAAAATGTATTCAGCTAATGAGATTAAGAACAAGTTAAAATATCCAATAAAAAAATTCATTATAGGATTGATGTATGAAAATCTAAATTAAAAAAATATTTATCCACAATGAATTAATGTATCAAAAAATCATATTTTATGTGGAAAAATAAATAATTAATATATTTTGTAACTATTTCATGTAATCATAATCACTATTTTCCTATTTCAACACCCTATAACTAGCCAATAAATTATCATTGTATTTCATTAGTTGATTCATCTATTATTTAATTATAAGATCTTCATTATTTTATTAACAATTCATTATAATTGTTTTTTTATTTTAATATGTTTACCGTAGTCCAATTTCAATGTCTTTTTTATATATTTGAATATATGAATGAATTATAATAATAAAAGATTGGATGTATACCTATACACCTAATGCCTAATTCATCACCTCTTTTATTGGTAGTGAAAAATAGACATACCGATTGATGATTTAATGAAAAAATTATGATTATATAGATCCACCAAGATAAAAATCATTCAATTAAAAAGGACCTCAAATGATCAAACTGGTGTCCTCCCAAAAATAATAATATATGTTATTATGTCGTATGTTTATGATAGAAAATTTCCTTTCCTTATTCTCTCACCTTCTAAAACCTAAATCATATGGTGGACAATGACAATAGTTCTAATTCATAATTAATGATATGAAAGGTTTTTTGTAGGAATGAACAATGTGAAAATAAAATGAATCATGACGGAGTTTCACTAATAATATTAATTCTAATGAATATTATTGTACATTTAGAAATATAGTAGTTAATTAATTATTGTTTCATTTCATATCTAATGGATGAAATTCATCATACCCATATCTTGTCTCATCCATCTTGAATTAGATGCCCAAAATGGTCAAATTTATGACATTCCATGATTTAACTTGTACACATCCTTATACAAGAAATATTAAAATACCAATTCTGAGTAATGGAATTGATATAATGATTCACTAAAACAAATCATCATTTAAATTCTCTTTATGGTTATAGTTATAGTCATAGAATGTTCCATGGGTCAAGGTTTTTATTTCCTTTCTATAACAATCAAAACACACCATGCTCCACAATTGTATATGTAGATTATGGATTACTTGAACACCAACTCCAAAAATTAGGAGAAATGAAAATTCAAATAAAAAATGTCAATTCCAATGAATGAAATGAATTACATCATTTAAGACAGTAAATAATAGTTTTTAGTAATACATTGAATTCACAAATAAAATGACATTATTAAAACATTGAAATATTGTGTAAATATACATCAAAAGCGATTCTATGTTAGGATATAAAAAATCTAAATATCATGTATTATACATTGATTTTCATTGTATAATATTTCTCGCCTAGAAATCAATAATATCCATTTATATGTGATTTGTTCTATAAAAATATAAAAATATAAATTGTATAAAAACTTGTGTATATGTTTTTTTACAATAGTTAAGTGCAATTAAATTATTTCAGAGTAAAATTATTTTTTTAATAAAACAACATAAGATATTAAAATATGTGAAATTTATAAAATTAAACGAACATATTCTATGAGTATTCAAAAAACTAAATAATTTGATACAAATATTGAATAAATATATTGTGAAACATCTTTTTGATCGCATCAGGGGATTATTATTATTTGGAACAAATCAATGAAAATATCAAGGTTGTCACCAACTGACAAACCAATAATAAAAGTATAAGGATGGGGATTAGCTATCATATAAAATCATTTCATCTTCTATCCAGATGATTGATTCTAGATGATCCAATAATTTTTATTAAAATTAAATTATTTTATATTATTCCAAACGTCATTTGATGGACAATAAAGAATAGTGTTTCACCTTCTTGAAAAACATGAAATTTTTGTGCCTCTTACAACACAATCTGGGTTTCATGAATGGACTGTAAATGTATCTTATCATGGATTAATTGTTAACATGTTTCCAGACCATTCCCAATTTGTAATATGGATGTGTATACTAGACTACATATCTCATCAATTAATATTACATAAGAAATATTTGGAGTCATCACTAAAATATGGATTTCAATCCAGTTACATGGACAATATACAGTCATTGATATATTTCTGATGTAATTCAGTTTATATTTTAAATATGAAATAGTTAACATGATCAGTTTCAATATGATTAAGTCAATATAAAGGAATGAAATGTGATAAAAAAATTATTAGAGTGATTGAGTCATCCAAGAATACGACACTGATATTTTTTTGTGGATTAAATATTATTTTATGTGGGTAGGGGTTTCATGAATGTTATAATGATATATAATGAAGACTGAAAATAAGGACTAAAATAAACAATGAATGGTGAAAGTATAGATGAACATAGTTAATTTCAATATCCTCATATGAAATAGGGATAATCTTTCACCAAAAGATGATAAAACCTAATAATAATTCACTAAATGTAGGAAGCAAGGAAGCATGTCCTTAGGGATCAACTATCCTACACAGTAACAAATTAATATTCCATTTGATGGTTTCTATTTTAGTGTTGTTGAAATTGTAGTTTTCTACTAGGCGGGGATGGGGTAAAATACATGGATACATAATATTAGTCTAAAATAAAAAATTTTAATTTCAATATTTCCCATACAATTATTGTTAAAATTTATTTATTTATTTTCAATTTCCGGATCATGTGAAATTTTTTTTATCCCAATTCCAAAATGGAATTTTCTCAAATATCATAAAAAATTCTATAGATTTTTTTATAATAATCATTCAATGTGATTCATGGAATGATTCTTAAATACTATATTTATTTGTTTTGGTTTAAAAAACATTCATATTATCAAGACTCATAAAATATATTTCTATTTACCTCAATAATTAATTAATTGTCTTTATTTAAGAAAAAATCTAGATATGATTAATTTTGGATTATTATTAGTTGTAATATTTCAATATACCATAAAAAATGATCAAATAATGATGAATTCAATCCCACCAGTTTGACAACGACAAGAGGGTGTTCTACAAATGATACCTAATGAAAATAATACCATCATAGAAGTGGCATCCGTATACATTTATCATTTCAAGAGATATGGTCACATCATAGATGGTGTTTTTTTAAAAATAAACCATAAAAATTTGTTTCAAAGATACCCCTAAATGATCATGTGAATAGTTTATATATACCATAAAAACCAAATTCCATCTTCATATTTATTATTTTTAATTCCATTCTCAATGGTTGATATAACTATAAATTTCATATCATTATTAAATCATTGATAAGGGGAAGCCTGAAAATAATTCAAAAATATATAAATATAAATTTCTATTTTTTATGTTTTTATATTTGGAAATTCACATATTATTAAATACCTATATATGACCATATATAACCATTGTTTCAAATCGGTTAACACTCTCAATGTATGAAAAACTATTATATAACACCTCACCAACAACAATAAATGATTCATAATGGTATCAACATACACCATCCAAGCTTTACAATTCAAAAGTCGATGATATACGCACATTACAGCTCCTTCACATTAATCTCATTCTAGTCATAATGGGTCTCCTCTTTTATTATCACCGTAGAGGAAAATTGTAGAAATAGTAGTAGAATAAAATAATATCAATAGAATATTCCATTAATGATCCATAAATATATTGAAATATAACAAGCCCCCAAAAATAGTATTCTAATTAGGATCGAGAATATCCCAGTGCATCATAATCAACCATTGAAAATGTGTTTTTATTATACCATAAATTTAAATTTCAATCCATTTCTATTGAGAAAAAAAATTCAGTATAAATTCCAAATAAGGACCCATATATTGTGATGTTTCAAAATAAAAACAATATAAAAAAAGTATTTATTTTGAATAATAAATTTTATTTTTGAAAAAATGGAATGAATTCTAAATGTGACATAGAATTTATTCTATGAGACATTTATATACAAATCTCACATAGATAGAGATGGTTATATTAGACATGATTTTTTTAATCTCACGTTAAAAATTGGGTTTGAAACTCTCCTTATATGGACAAATGAATTATTCTATGAGGTTAATATACAACTAATCCCATAATAATTTTAATAACATTAACAAGATCTCTGAAGGAAGAAACGACTATAAATACTCCATCATTGATAAAATGAACATGATTGGATTCTTATAGATTATCCATTGAAAATTAACTATGAAGTAATATTATAAAGAATATATGTTGGGATTAAAACTAAATAGTGATTATGTAATATTTAAATCAACATATATAGTTGTTAGTATGTTAACATTGATAATTTCTCTGTACATAATAAAAAATCACCACCATCTTCTAAAAAAATGATTCTTTGTGGAATTAAAAAGCCACAACCCCATATAACCCATTTAAAGGATTTGATATGTGCACTTTATATATCACGTATTTTCAACTGATTATATTAGGAATTATTACCCTCATATATAATATCTATTATAAAATATTTTGGTGTAAAATCACATAAAAATCATATTAATTTTCTTCTAATGATCTGTAAAAAAAATAAAAAATTTAAATATAAATTTACCTTTTGGATGTATATGTTGTTGTGGTGAGTGATTGACCATGTACATCATTATAAATCTAAGAACATATTTTTTGATAAATACAGTCCTTCATCATCCAATATTTCTAATGAGTACATAAATTTTATCATTTAACCGAAATATTTGTTGTAATATGGAATTTAATAAGAAAAATAACAAAATTAAAGAAACTATTAAGAGAATATAGATATTTTTTCTTATTGAAATATATTCAAATTAGAATGTGAATAAAAATAACATATAAACAATATATTTAAAATTATAAAATTATAAAATATATTAGACACCACCTCCACTGATGATATCCTTGTTACAATCCATTGAAACCTAATTCAAAGATAAATTTTAGGAGAATGTTCTTTGTAAATCAAATACCATATCAAAAACTATATCGCTCCCCTATATTATTTTACATATGGGGTAAAGAGTTCTATATGAAACTTTTATTGAAATAAAATCTATATAAATCCACACCTAGAATAGTTATCTCATGTTCAATTTTCTAAATGAACTAGTGTGAGTACATGGAAACCCCATTTAAATGATTTTGAAATTATTCTAGTTCAAAAAACTCAATCAAATACATGATGATTTCATTTAATGTATAATATAAAAATTATATAAAATTAATACCTGGTTTCAAATTACATAATTATAAATAAATATTTTTCCCACAAAACAAGATTAATTATTTATCATTTTCATCATTTTTTCCATTTAGAAATATAGATCATATGATATTCATATATCATGAATTTTTACTAGAGTCATGGTTTACATGGAATTTCTATACCAGCCCTATATTATTGATTCTCATAGATATTATATTTTCATCATGGAATACCAAAACACAAGAAAAATAAATATTATTATAAGTAACTTAGAGAGGGATAATTAATTTCCCTAAAATAATGAAAATGCATTTATTAGAAACCAAAATAGTAGTTTTCAGAAATATATAGAACTAAGAAATAAAAAAACATTAAAAAATGATATAAATGTGATTCAATATACAAAAATGACTCTATGTGTTGTTATAATAATTAAAAAATTATAAAAGGAACGAAAACATGACCCACAATATAAAATAATCTCAAAATTAATTTCGATCAAATAGAACTAAACGCACATAGTAACCATTAGGAAGATCAAATCTCATGGATAACCAATATTTTTTAAAAAAATTGATTCTATTATTACTTCACTACCAACCCTTAAAAAATAATTTACATGTAAATTTCAATGTCTCATTTATTTCTTTTGTATATTAATATGTACCTCGAATTTTAATTTCATTGATGAATAAAACATTCATACCTCATTTTCATTCATATAATCCTCTAGTATACCATATTTTACTAGGTATCCCATCTTGGATTCCATGAATCTTAATTTTATATCCCTCTCTCTATCTCTAATTTTAGCTCTAGTAAGTCCTTAACATTTTTTTTGTTGTGACGCTATATTAATTTGTAGTTACAAGAAAACAAAATTGGGCTTGATTGTGTTGGGAAATACTTGTTTTGTTAATAGGGTATATAGTTATAGTATAAGGTATATGAAAATTTATTTGGTATGAAAAATAATAATTTTGGGATGGGTTGGTATAAGTATTAATGTGTTTTTATCATAGCCATACATGAGGGAGGTTATGCTTTGTCTTTTGGTGAGGGAATACTTGTCATTTTGTCTCATCAATCATGATTGATAGATCTATTCCATGAACTATAAAAGTTAGTTAAACCTATATACCTATAGCAGTATTAATAATACATCACAACATCCCAATAAATAATGTTTGTCGTATCACGAGCTACTATGTCATTGATCGTTCTAATTAAAAATCCCTTATTCAAACCAAACTATTATTCCCAAACACAAACACATCATTAATCAATAAATTAATTTGAACTTACATATAATTGTTTACATCTATTTCTTGTGATTAGGTTAGGTCATTTTGGTTGAACCTACACTCCACTAAACACATGTATCCTCCAATACAATGTTTTCCAATCTAAAGAATTTATATGTGAAAAATCGCATTAACAGTTATCATGATTTATTTTTGGTGCCTTATAATTTTAGGAACAAACAAAACTTTCATATAATTTTAATTTTTATTTCAATAATATCACTCATAAATTGAATTTTTTGTCTTCCCATTATTTAATATATAACATGTTGTTGACAAAATTTACTAACGAATATTATTTTAAAACCATAATATAAACCTCATGTAATTTATAATTTCTATATGTAACAAATATTTTTCATTCTAAAAAATATTTTTTGATGTATTTGATGTCAGCAACCTTATAATATTTTTATATTATGCATATAGATAGGTAATTAAATGCAAATCAACATTATCAGATTTTAAAAATTTTGATGAAGGTTATACAATAGTTTTATATTTTTTATAAACACACCATTGAGTTTTGTGGAAATTTAATAAAAATAAATTACAATTGAAATAAAAAAGTTCCTCCATGATCAATAAAATGAGGAATTGTAAAATTCATATAAAATAAACTAAGAAGAATGAAAATGAGAATAGAAATTTTTTTATATTCTTTATGTACACCA
The DNA here is from genome assembly GCA_963277665.1 of Viscum album. Taxonomy (NCBI): domain Eukaryota; kingdom Viridiplantae; phylum Streptophyta; class Magnoliopsida; order Santalales; family Viscaceae; genus Viscum; species Viscum album. The sequence continues at coordinate 556,136,864 of OY728147.1, read as the reverse complement.
TGAATGGAAATTAACTATGTCATGTTATTATTATGACAAAATAGTTATGTTGATATCAAATTTAATGAACAATATTTTCCAATATTATATTTTCTATAAGAAACTCTTTATGTATAGGAGAGATGAATTTCAATTGTTCTTTTACCAGAATGTACACAATTTAATCAACATATATTGTTATGTTGTTTCACACATTTTATAACCTTGAATTATTTAATGAAAGATACTCTAAATGTTTTAAATCGTTCTAGGTGATTTTTGATTATGGAGGATAAATATTATTTTTATATTGGAAATGAATAAATATAAAAAATTTAATGCAGTCATTAAATTAAATATTGAATGATTTATTCAATCTTATTTGTAAACCAATTGAAAAATAAAAATATTTATTAACTCACTAAATAAAACTTTTCTCATTGATGATATATTATAATCTCATTTTCTATGACAACCACAAAATAAAAATATTATTTCATTGTGTTTTAAGATACAATAAAACATGTATTTGACCTCAAAACTAAAATGGAACTTAAAACTAAGTAAATAAAACATGATGGATTAGTTATGATAGTTTCAATTTTTTAATAATTGGTAATGTATACAATTATAATTTTTTCCTGAACAAATGTTGCAAAATAATAATAAAGATGTTAATTCTATGTAATGGAACTATGTTTTATTATAGCTCCTATTTAATTTATTTTATAGTAATTAATAATTTAAAAGTATTAATATTTCTTAAATAAACGTTAATCATCATTTTCAATAAATGGAACCCAATTTCATGCATTCCAAAAAGATAATTACATAAAATATTTTTAAAAAAAATTCCCTCACTACATAAAATGTATGATGAAAAAATGTATTTTTTTTAATTTCACTCACATTTCAGAATGTCATGAAAAAACTAAAAGATATTTCACTAATTGAAATCACTCATGAAATCATTAGGGATTCCCAGCTTACCGTCTCCAAAATAATAATGATGTACATAATTTACCCTACATCTCATCCGTGATCTTTTAATATCAATGAATAAATAGTTTAGAATGAATGAACTTTTGAATTCCCCATGATCGAACACCTCTCTTGCCCAAGCACAATGATCTGAGTTTCCACTAGTTATTGTTCCCATTTCATGGACCCTTTTAGAATTTATTAAATCCTAAAATTATTTCATGATTATAATATAGTGTTTAACATATGTGGTATAATAGGTGTCATGGAGTGGTGTCTTGAGAAGAGTAACCACAAATATCACCTCCATATACCACTCACGGTAAGGAACCGAATGGATCAGTAGAGATTAGGGTGTAACTCGAAAATGTAATATATTTGAAGGTGTTATTTTGAGAAAGTGATCATTGGGATTTAAAAACCCGATAAAAACTAGATGACTGTGATTCATCTATGTTATATGATAGATTCACGTTGGTTAAGTTTTCCCCATGATGATACTACTATAGATATTGATGATGTTGTTGGTTCTTATGGTGAAATATATATTCAAATGATATGTAACCCATATTTTCATTAATCCCAATAAGATTAATAGCTAATAAATTACCCATTAATGATTAAATTTATCCAAAAGGAAGGATGTCCTGGGTGTAACTATATGTAAGATTAGGAAAACATTTCAATAGAGGTAGTGTAAAGTTAACTTTGGTGTCATCATATGGTTTGAATGTCTCTCGATGGGATATGGTTGGAAATAAAAACCTCCCTCCTAACACACCATAATTATTATCATGCAGTGAACACAATTTTCAAGGAGGGGTTTTACCAAAATTATCTATTCAATTAATATAAAATCTTTTTAAGAAAATGATTTAACTACATATTCGAGTTGAAGGCTCTTCAAAAAAAAACTTGAATAAATCCTCCTTTATAAACATCCATATATAATCTCTTCTAATATAAACTCTATTTGTGAAAATTAAAAACCATAAGAAATCAATATATATATTAATTCAACATCATGGACATACCAAAATCTTCCATCAATTTTTTTTATTTTAGACAATTCACATGAAAGGCTTGGCTCATTTGTTAGAAAATGAATGACATGAAAAAAGAGAATAATGGCTTTTTATTAATACTTTTTTTTCAATTACAATATCAAAATAAAAAATAATATTATTTTATTAAATCCTAATACTAATAGTAATTTTGAGTTATCCTAATAAATGTATTTATATGGATTTTAAAAAAACTCCTTCCTATTATTTATAATTCTAATGATGTAGATGAATTATAGAATCATCACTCATAGAAGTAAAATAACACATTGAATGGAAATAAAAAAATGTTTGCGGATAGGAACATTTTCTCACATAAATCCATTGTTGTTCATTATCTCGACATTTCACTTTGGAGCAGTTTGTAAATAAATACGAAATAATTTTTTTTAACATTCATAATGATGTAACAAACTCTCTTATCATATACTCTAATGATCCATTATTTTTTATTCATCATATAATATAAATAATTAAATAGGAAACTATAACCCCATAATGGGGTTGAGAGCATTCTTTTAACTACATGATAGAAAAGATCCAGGAAAATAATGATGAAGGACTACCAACCACAATATATGTGATTTAGGGATGTGGTCTGATATTTATTTAACTACTCATTGTAATGTTTATCTCTAATTCATATTCTCTTTTTCGGAAAATTCAACGTCACATATGCACCTTCATTAACATGAGACTATTTTTCAAAACTATCACTCCTCCATTTTTGTATTTCATGATCCTCATGTTTAAAATAATGTTTAGTATCTTTACTTTATATTTTATTCCATAAAGATGATTCTATATACTACTTAGCTATTATTCACGAATTGGAATTATCATTTAATCACCAGAACATTGTATAATTAATTTTAGAAAAATTATTGTATCATCATTCACAACAATCAATAGATAATATTTTAACATTTTTTTGGTAATATAAATAAATAATGATTACTTCCGAATGAGTATACTCAGTTATGAAATGGAAATAAAATTTTACACCAATAAATTCTAGAAGACTGAATCTATAAATATTATTCATATTTAATTAACTTATTAATATACCATAGAATCATATTCATTAGCATATATGATTCAAATATGTTCTAGAATGGGAGAGAGTAATAACTGTAATTTGAAGAAATATTGGTGAAAATAATTAAGACAAAATTTCAAAAAAGTAAATCTCCACAAGTGGAAATTTAAAGGAGTGAATTTAATGTAAAATGATACTAATAATATAATAAATCCTAAAATTCATATGTGTGTGTTATTGATAATTAATTATTTCATTTTAATAATATTTTTCATCACCTTAAATGAATTTAATCATTTCGATATATTTTATTTTTTTTAATAATATGAAATCATAATTTTAACCAAAAAATACCTAAAGCACACATAATAAAAATAAAATTACAAAAAATTACTTCCAAAAACATTCCGTCACTACTGCCAAAATTTGATGAATATATTATAAAACAGTTATAAAAACCAAAACAAATGTTTTCCCACACAATATAATGTGTATACACAATTCTATGAACTTGATAAATGATCCAATATTTGAAACATTCTATATCATAGTTTTTGATTCCATTCCTCTCAATGTAAAAATAATCATTATCTCCCTTCTTCACTTTTCCAATAATAATTTTCCATTGTTAAATTATTACATAATAGCTAAAAATGATACGAGATGAGAATTCCCTTATCAAACACCAATAACAACCCTTTGAAATGACTTGGGTAGAAAATTGTACTTGTTCCAAGATAATTCTTGTAGTTTGGGACATTAAATCCCCCCGACTGATTTATTTCTTATTTTATTAGCCTACACATAGGGGATATAACATGGTGCACTAGAGAAGATCATGTATGAGAGTAAACATTGAGAGAACCTCCTTGTTCCACACACACTAAATAACTTAATAGATTGGGAGAAATATGGTTGTGGTAATATAAAATATTCTATATAAAAATATGATTTTGATCAAGTGATGATGGACTATTATATGCCTGATAATCTCAAGATGACTAATATTGGGAAAAAAGAGATGATGGTGTCACAATGGTATAACTATCCTCATGATTCCACACTTAAAAATGTTATTGATGTAGGTTGTTCTACTGATGTAATATAACAACTAAAGAAGTATAAAATTTATTAGAATTAAACCTCATTGGATGAATAGATGACATCCTACCCAATATCAAATAATGTTAACCTAATAGAAGAATTTATTAAGGGTTTCTACATGACATATTATGCTAACATATTACTGGAGGCTCTATGAAAACTAGATATTATGATAAAATATTGTTTGAGAATAGTCCTCTAGGATGTATTTGGAAATAATGAACTACCAAAAAAAAAGCAATAATTAATTTTGTGTAGTGAATCCATTTTTTTGGAAGAATTTTTATAGGATTTACTATTTATTGAATATAAAATCATAGAATGAAATCATTTAAAATGAGATTTGAGTCCATGGTTCTGCTAACGAAACCATGAATCACTCATCTAAGATAAGAGGCTATATAGAATCTTGTCATATATATCATAAATTTATGTATTGTTAAAAAATATATATGGATAATAATTAAACTGTAGGACAGTAAAAAATTCAGCATTCAATAATTTTTTAATGTTCATAATTCATGTTGATGTAATGTGTCATTTTTAATTTAATGAAGGCACTGAAAAACTGGCACATATGATTTATAACATTCAAAAAATGGTAAATTTTTTTAAATGTAACACAAATGAATTATATTTAAAAAATATCAATACTAAACATGATTTATAGTGATCATAAAGATAGAGTTTCTCTGGATTTTACAAAAAACACTCCCTATGATTTATATTTTGATTGCATGCTCTACATTAGAAAATAATTTCTCTTCTACGGAATGTTATATATTGAAGGGAGATAGAATCATGTAATTGGATGAAAACATCTTCCATTGACATGTTCTTAGGACTTCTCATTTTAACACCTTCTAACTCGAATCTTAATGTACATTTTGTAATAACATTTATATGGAAATGTAAAACGGTCAATTGTTTTCACGATAGAACATATCAAGGATAAAATGATAATAATGGTCTACTAGAAACTATATATTTTTTAAATTGGATGTGTTCAATTCATCCAGTCACAATTCATTGACATCTTCTTTGGTAATTCAGTACATCTTTTTTGGATCATTAAATGTCACTTATAGTCCTTCATTAAAATATGTGGTGTGTTTATAATTATCAATCCCTCTTTAATATCGATAAATATCCCCTAGAACACTCATATATTTAGTCCATTACCATACCATATTCATACTCATGACAAGATTCAATATATTCATATTCTCTTATTTACATACAAGACTGACTTGGAAATCAATCTCCACAAATATAATAGATTTCATAACAGTTCATATATCCTTATCCAAATAAATTACAAGATAAATTATCAACATATTAGTCTGGACTAAAAAATATATACCCTAATAATGAAATAATTTTCTCACGTTTGATAGTAAAATACATTTCGAGAGTAAAAAATTAAGTAAGATTGAATCCATCCATGATAGGCATTTGTACATCACTTATTACTACATCATATCATTCGTTCATTTTCTATACTTAATTCCATGTATCCTTCACATAAAATAAAATATTAACTATAATGAAATAATATAATAGTCAATATAATTCATACAAACATTCAAATATATAAATAATAAATGTTTAAATTTAAAATTATACAATTCATAAAAAATGTTATTACTCATATGAAACTTTCAATAATTATGATTTGTGCGGTAATGAGAATCTAAAATAATGGAAGGATTGAAATTAATCCTCAAACTATTATAAACAAAAACATTAGGAGATTATCCCAAATAGTATGTAATATTTCCCAAATTGATGTATGTATAATTTTACCACCAATAAAAAAATCTATTATGAAAATATCATTTAGGGAAAAATTGAAGAACTAAATATTAAAATTAGTTATTTAAAAAAACACCCAGAGAATAAATTTATAGCCAGTATCTGTATGTGATAAAATATTCTGAAAAAGAGGCTTTAAAAGATACAAGATTTTTTGAGGCATACTCACTTTGAATATTAAAGTAGTGATGTCATCAACAACAAAATAAACCCTTAGACCACTTAGATACTCATCTAATTTCTTATCCATATTCCATGAGTTCCGTTTTATATTTCGAAGCATCATGTTATTATTTTACTAGGGTGGAAGTTTAGGCAATATAACCTTTTGTAAACATAGGTAGCATATCAACTGCCTACTATCTGAAAATGAGTTTTCAAAAACATAACAAATGATAGTTTATAGATTTACGTGATTATCACTTACGGACACTCTAATCTGACATCACTATAGAAATATATTGCCCATTTAGATTTCAATTTCATTGAAGAAAGTATGTGTAAGAGTTTATATGTATAAAAAAATTATTTTAAAAAATTATTATAATTCTCAATATTTTGAAATAATGTGGAGGATATTATTGAAAAAATGAGAGACAATGAAATGAAAGGGGAAGTGGATGATTAAGAGGGAATGTATATTATAAGGAGTAAGTAATCAAACAACTCCAATGATAACATAATTAAGAGTTTTAGTTTTTTTATTTATAATTTATAATTATTTATTGAAGAGAAATGGGCTATGATATAAAATGTCCAATGTCTATAAGATATTTTTTTTAAAAAATACCAATTTTTTGTTTTTTTATTTCTTTTGAAAAACAATGTAAACAAATATCACTTTTGAGACATTTCCATAAAATGACAATAAAATAAATTGATGATAACTAACAATAATGATATTAGAAATGTAATTATAAAATTAATGATTAATGTTTATTAATATGGTAAACCATTAATACATTTTTTCAATTTCATTGAATGAATAACATTTTAAAAATTTAATACTAATTTTTCTTAGAAAATTTAAAAAAATTATCAATATAATGATTTCTATAAAAACATATTAAAAAATAATAAATATTATGAAATGGTTATTTAAAGAAAGAATTTAGTTATAAAAATTTTTACTGAAAAATTATTTTAATTTAAAAATATTTGTATTTATAAAAAAACATAGGAAGAATTATTTTATAAAAAATAGTATTCATTTTACATGAGATTAATCACCCCCTCCCACAACCTCAAAATAATTATTTTGTTATTTCAATCTAAAAATCATTTATAAAAATATTATTTGAGAAATATAATTTTTTTTATTTTTTCGGAAACTATATTTATGATGTAGAACATAATTTAATTTAAAATTTTTAATGAATCCATCTTTACTAATATAAAAAACGTAAACAATTGAGACCTTAAACAATCACCAATATGAATTTATTTATAACTAATTATTCGATGGAAATGAATTTAAAATTTATTATTTAAATAAATAAAGTGGATAATAATATTATATTCTTATGAAATCACGTTATGATAGTCAGTTTTAAAGGTCTAGAAAATAATTTATTTATTTATGTAATTAAAAATGAACTGTCATAGATAAAAACATATCTTTTTTTATTTCATATTTTGTAAATAAATTACTAATCAGGAATGGATTATTTTTTATTATTTTTATGCACAAATTATTCACATTAATCATCATGATGGTAATGTACGGTAATGGAAATAATGTTTTTCTCATATTTGTCACATATTTAATCATTTTCACCTTATTTTTTAATATTGAATTATTTTAATTTTTGTATAAAATGTTTCATAATTTTCACTTAATGAAATATGAATAACACATACCAAATAGAAAATTACAAAAACATAATTGAATATAATTACATATTGCATCACAAATTTTTGGTCAAAAATAAAATAAAATATAAAGTATATATTAAATTTTATTCCACCAACCCAATTTTATAATACGAAAATATGTTGATATAAAAAAATATTTCATTAATTGTAAACCCCTATGTCATCATTATGTATTCCCATCATCTGTTCATCAAAATAATCCATATCTCCTACCTTCACCATAGATCTTGTCTCTGATATATGTTTCCTGTTGAAAAAACTAGAAATGATAGGTCTTCTGAATTCAGTATGATAAAAGAACTCTCATACCTCAATGAAATGATCCCAATATCCAATAAATCATAGACATGGAAGGTGAATCTATTACGTCGAACTGAAATCTCAAGCAGATTTCATGCTTCTACAATTATCATTATCTTGGGGTGGTACCATAGTGGACACTTGGGTGGGGGATAGAGTAGAGTAACCATCAAGAGATCCTCCATTTCCAACACACACTATTGAATAGAATATATGTAGATAGGAGAGGGTGTGATCAGATGATATACTATGGATGAAGACCCTTATTTGATCTATATATACATGGATGTTACTTGTTGGATAGCCATATGATGAGTAATATGGGGCCACAAGACATGTTGGATGTGTGTTGATCGAATAAACACCATGATGTTGTTGTAGTGGTTGTTGCTATTGTGGATTGTTCTAATGAAATATTATATCTGAAAAAGAATAATAATTGTGGTTATAATTCAAACTTAAATGAATTATTTCTCATAAAATGAAATATATTGAAGATCATTCATCAAATGAAAAAACAATATGAGAGCAATTGTAGGAGATATTATGCTAACATATCAAAAGTGGATGTACGATGGGAAATCTAGTATCAAAATTAGGATGATATGGGCCAAGTAGTATGGTGTTAGAAATATTTAACTACCTCCCAACTGAAGATAAATCATAGTGATCAGTGCATCTTTTGTTTTGGGATGAATTGTACTAGGGTATTCCAGTTTTTGAATATCAAATATTCCAAACAAATGATTTACAAATTAATTTGAGTCGATGGAGGATCCAAAAAAACTAGGAATTATAAATCATGGATTAGTGGCCACAAGGAATATCTTTATTTATAATCGTGATTTATAAAAACAAAAAACCATAATAAATATAAATTTATAATAATTTATCTTGATACTTATAAAAAATTATTCATCCAATATTGATTTATTTTACATATGGATTGTGACTGGTTTGACTAATTGGTTATCTATAGAATGAACTAAATATAGAATGAAATGGCATGATAGAAATGAAAATAGTATTTCAATGAGTTTAATCATTAAAAAAATTAATTATGAAAATAAATACACATTGAATCATTTTTTAATATTTTATTATTGGACATGCTGTTGAGTTTATAGAACAGTTTGTTTCTCTGATTTTCATTATGCATGTAGCAGTAGTTTTAAAAAATCAACACGCATGAAGGTATATTTATACAGTGATGGGATATATAAACATATAAGTAGATGGGTATTTATTTTATTATCAGAACAATAATTTATGTCATCTCATTAAATGTCATTGGATCATATTATAGAAAACATCAATATAATAAATTATCAATAACAATTATTTGGATACATAAAACTAGAAAATGAATTCCTATAAATATCAACTGTTTATTATTCATCATATGTAAATTTTTTTTTAAAATTATACCATAATTTTGGATTTAAAAAATACATTCAAATCTAATGAGTGGAAAACATTGAAAAACGTCTCATATATCACAACCGACCACAATACACAAGATTCGTGGTATTGGAGTAATCATCAATCAAAAATTCAATATCATATTATGATGTAGTGACCTTACACTTTTTTAGAGATTTTAATTTCACATATACACCTACAGAAAATAATAAATGTGTTCATCATTATCAATTCACTATAAATATGGATAATTATCATGTAGATTACAAGTATATTAAGCCTTATTTCTTTTTACCTTCCTCCTCTCATAACACTTCGATATATTATCCATCTCATATTATGGTATATAATTTCTCATGTAATCGCAATATCCGTTTCTAAAACCAATAAGAATAGTTATTGTATCCTCATTACTAAATATCAATGGATAAAATATTAACCAATTTACTGAGTAGAAAAAAATGTAAAAAAATATATAGATTTATTATAATTTATTATGAAAGGAATATCCATTTATATAGAAAAAGAATCATGATGATTGAATCCATCCATGATTAGAATGTATAAATCTATTATTACTTATTTTAAATCATCCATTCAATTCTTAGAGAAAATTCATTGTAGATGTCGAATAAGAGAAAGTTGTAAAAAAAATTGAAATTAATTCACGTTATAAATAATTATGACAATATTTAAAACATGATAAATGAAATATATTGAATTTAATATGGTATAATTCATCTAAAATCATAATAATCTTATAATAAATAAATAATTATGTTTTGTATTAGGAGAATCCATGATCATGGTCGTCTCACAATAAATCATGAATTAATTTTAAGAAAACATAAAGAGAATTCCCCAAAAAGTAACATAATTTTTCTTGTTTAAAATTGGTCTTATTTTCACATGAATCAAAAGCATTTGATTTGAAAATATCTTTAACAGAAAAATGAAAAAATGTAATGAACATACAATTAATTATGGCATGATAAAAATTATAAAACACTGATAATGTAGATTTATATGAAGTATCATCACATAATGAAATAAGAACACATAGAAACTCAATAATGTATAACCATTTTTGAAGAATAATCTCCATGACTATTATCACAGTGATGAAATCATCATCATCAAGAACCCTCAGACCATTCGTAAAATCATCCAAAACCACATCAAATTTATATTATCCATGTCTAATTGATATCATCATCAATTTTGTATATAATTATGCCAGTGGATTCTATAACAAAACCATGCAAGCGAACATGTCATTAATAAATTTCCTACTCATTAGAAATGAAATTATAAATATAAAACAATAAAATTAAAAAGTTTTTCTTGGATCAGCACCATTACATAATAGAAATTTTAAACAGTATAAAATAAATATTCCCATGGAGAGATCATAGGATTTCACTAAAATATGATAAAGAGTTCTTATATATTCCTAGAAATTGAATTTAAATAAAAACATAGAACAAAATCTTGTGAACTAATTACGATGAATAAATTTGACCATCGATAAAGATTGAAATTGTATGGGAAGATGACATCATTGGAGAATGAAAAAAACACTGGTCTTGAAAAAAAATGAAACCCAAGATGACTTAAACTAAAAGAACTATTATTTTTATTTTTTTTGTTTTATTTTTACAGTAATGTGAATTATATAATGATTCTAAATATAGTTCTCTCAAAAAATATTTTTTAAAATATTTTTTATTATTTGGGTTTATAGATTTTTTTAAATCGCAATCCAAATGTATCAATTTTAAGATTTCATCTTATATATATAATTATTTATTAGGGTATTCCTTAAAAAAATTATTTGAAATAAGTAATTTAAAAATCGTTACTGTTTTTTATTTTTCCCATTAAATATTAATCATTTTTTATTTTATAGAATGAATACATTTTTAAATATTAAATGAAAATTGTTTTTCTAACAAAAAAATGGAAAAGTACATTATTGAGATTATCTCAAAAAAATTAATCAGAAAAGAGGAATGATATGAAATGGATATTTCAAAATTTGTAATAAGTATAAAAAATATTATATCCAATTTATTTTAATTTTAAAAAATTGTATTTTCAAAAACATTTAACCGAATAAATTTTTAAAAAAATATTATTTTTTCTTTTTTCATTAGAGTTATCAACCCAACAAAAAATAATTTTCCCCTTCCAATCGCAAAATAAGTTTTTAAAATAAATTTTAAAAAAAATTGAAATTTTATTAATTTATAAAAAATTTAATTAGGAAGCATATAATTATATAGGAGTGTTCTAAATAATACTATTCTATCTCAAATCAAAACCAAAAAAATTGAAATCCCAAATAATTAAATTCGTTATTGATTAATTAGTATTTATTATGTGATTGAAATCATTTTTCAGTTTTTTCTTATTATTAAACAAATAGAAAATATTTTTCAACACATATAAAGTCTTTTATTAATATTAATTTTAAAATGAATAAAAAATAAATTATCTATTATGTTTTATAAAAGTAATATTAAAAAAGTTAGCGTTTTTTAAATAATATTAATAAAATGGAACAATTTAATTTATCGTTTCAAAATGGTTGAATCTGTGTTATAAATAATTATTTATTATGTAAAAATATATTCATGAACTTTTTAACCAAAAAACCTTTCATAAATTTTTTATCAATATAATTAGTTTTAATTTTTTTTAATTAACACAATATGGAATAGTATTTTGAATAGTAATATTTAACTTGAAATTATGATCATTAAATTAATTATAAAATATAACTAATAACACTCGTTATTATATAATATTGGTACTTTACATCCATTCAATGATTTACAATTTAGAATTTATGAATCACAATTTCCAATGTGATAATTATAATATATTATTAATTATATTAAATTTTTTTTAATGCATGATTAACAATATAATTATTATAGGAAAAATTAAATATTTCAATAATTAATCAAAAATATAATCAATATGGGAAAATAAAAAATTAATAAATTTCTGGAATAATAATATAATTCTACTACAGTCATAAAATGTTTTAAAAAAATATATATATGTAGCACTGTGTCTTTTGGGTAATACCATACCCACCCCATAAAATGTTGATCTCATTATCATTTATCAAAATTTTCACCTAAATTATCAGTGTTTTATACGGACTCCTCGGTCTTCCTTGAGCTTGAATTCAATCTTTGTCCTCATTACTTAATCACATTAATCCCTCACAACTACACAATCAATTTTTTTTATTTTACTACATATATATACACACAAATAAATTGGTTAATATATTTATTCATATGATCAAAAAAATTTAAATAAATATTTTTAAATACATTATTCAAATATAAAATTTATGTTGTGATATAAATTTTATACATATTCACAAATATATTTATATGTCTATTCATTTCCATACTTATATATATACATATTTACATTTAATATTATATCTCGATTTAGTTTTTTATAACGTATTTATAAATAATTTTTTTAAAGATGTTTATTTATAATATTTATTTATAATAAAATATTTAAAAGCAAATTTATCTATAATGCATTTTTCTAATTTTGAAACACACATACATACACCTACAACAACATATTGATGCACATACATACACACATTTACATTTGACAGATACACTAAGAAATATTTATATATTTATATTTATTTATATATATTATAATATACAAAAAAATGTATTATTTGGTGAGCCATGCATATTAATAAATAATCATTACATGAATTGGTGGATATATATATGTATATTTATTTATATAAGGTAAATAAATGGATAATATTTTATTTTAAAAATATTGAATAATTAATATTTATTTACATACGGTTTATATGATTTCAAATGTTTTTCTGTAAATAAGTTCAAATATTTACTTTTTCATTTTAATTATTATATATATATTTAATTATAATTAATAATATAATATAAATTATAATTAAATTTAAATACTATAACATCTAAATTAAAGTATTCATGGAATGTAATTACACTCATTACCAAAATATGACATGAAGACCCTCGAAAATGAGGCAGATCTTCAATAGATTGTTACAAAATCAGAGGACCCCAAAAATACTCACATTTGATTACATCCTTGTCACTTTTGACATTGAGAAATTGTTGAATGCAATCTTCCCCATCATCATGTTTTATTTATTTACACATCCTTCCATTAGATATTTGGTTTAGCCTGAATGGAAACCCAAACCAAATTTATGATACATTGATGTTCATGTCATGTTTTTAACTTATCCCATTATTCATTATGATGTTCTATTTTTTAATAAATATATTTTTAGATGAACAGTACTCCATAATAATTTGAAAATCGTTAATTAGTATCAGTTTCAAAATATTTTATATATCAATTTCCCAAAAGTATCCTACATATTAATAGTAAATTCATATTTAATATTATATAATTCATATTTAATAAACATATATATATATATATATATATTCTCTAATTATAAATATATTTATATGTTTATATATTATTCTCAATTATAATTATACATATATGAAATTGATCATTAATTTGTGCTAATATATAATATACAAAATTTTTTAGGAATTATCCTAGGAACCTTAATCATTGTTTGTATGTTGAGCACTCACATCGGCATAAGAAAACAAGTGAAATGTTTTTTGGAAATTGAAAATGCCACGGATCGGTCCAAATGGTAAAGGTTGAACCCAACATCAACTTATCTATATGGTCTCTATCTACAAGAATCCACAAAGGATAACCAACCCCTTGATAGGTCAATAATTAAGAAGAACAAAAAGGATTCATGCAATTCTTGAAATAGTAACGTTATCATAATTCATGAAGTGAATATAGTATAAGGGGTGCATATTTATAGCCATATATTGATAAAAAATTGTCTAATTCTTAGTTACCTCAACTAATAAATCCTAATTGATTATTTTGAAAATTTACGGTCAGGACCATGACTTTATGAGACAAGTTTCCCACCCCTTATAGAAAATAAAAACAACAATCCCTCCACTTTTAACATTAAAGATTCCATGATGGGGTGGGCATAAAATCATAGGACACGTTGGTTGGGTAATTAATGGAATTTTTTTGCCTTAATTATTTTCAATATAGTCCCGGATAGTTCACCTATGAAGGGTTATTAGGCCTCCCCATTGATATTATTGATTAATCCATGTATGAAATTATTCATAATCTTTTTCTTCTCACTTTAAATTGGGCAAATAATTCCTTCAAATGTGTATTATAGAATCATGCACACTCTTACCACTTCATCATGTTCACATTAATCCCCCAATTCACAAGTGTGTGATGATCCCCATTAACTAAAACAGTACTTTCAACATCACCATTTAACTATTTTACAAAAAAATTCTTACAAATTAGTAATATTTCTTCGAAAAAATAAAATTATAAAAAATAGATAATTTTTAAATATTTCTCTAGAAAAAATCAAGTATTACAATTTATCATAGTTTTATATAAGACTAAATATTTTAAGAAATTAATATTTTAAAAACAATAGTAATGTGACATAATGACCCCCCATTTTGATTTTATCAAAATTTCCCTTCAACCTCTCTGTCATGTTTTCACAATGAATTTATGTATATAATCATGCTTGTTCTCTTACCTTCATATAATTGAGTTTCATCCAATGTAATGGAAAATAATTTTATACGATTTATCAAGGACTAAAAACTATTATGATGAATAATTGTCTGGTTACATTCATATTGATCAAATTATCCAGCATCCCAGTAAAAATAAATATAACATTGTCAATGAAATAATCAATAATATTAAAAATTATTAATACTAATTAATTAATATAATATAAAAAACAAAAATCTAATTGGGGGTTATTTAAAAGGTATCCACTAGTTTCATCCCCCACCCTTTATGTGATCATGTTAACACTCGATTCTCTCCACTCTATAATACTCTATATATTTTGTTATAATGAAATTAATCAATATCGAATAGACTTCAAATGATGTGTGTGAATAACAATGTTTTGTCGACAATTAAATCATAAACTACACTATTTTTTTCATTATTGGCACATTTTATTAGTACCTATCCATTGTTTATCATTTATTGGGGTTCTAGAGTTTAATCTATGATGGACGCATATACTATTCCAGTACCATGTAGGTGGTGAATTCAATACACTAAAAAAATTAAAATAAAATTATTTTATAATAACTGTTTTGTGATTATATTTTGTAAATGAAACCATATTTTCAGTTAATATTTATTATAGTATATCATTATAACCAAATCATTTAATTATAAGGTATGAATATTACTAGGAAAAATATGGAAAATAAA
Source organism: Viscum album (assembly GCA_963277665.1). Classification (NCBI taxonomy): domain Eukaryota; kingdom Viridiplantae; phylum Streptophyta; class Magnoliopsida; order Santalales; family Viscaceae; genus Viscum; species Viscum album. The sequence goes on along the minus strand of OY728147.1, from coordinate 556,120,913 downwards.
TGGTTTAAAATTGTATACAATAAACCTAAGGGTTATACATTGATATTAAATAAAAAATAAATATTTTTTGATTAAAAATATTATTCCAATGTAGATATTAGTAATGTGTATTTATGTTTTTTTTACATTGATATTTTGTTATACTAGCAAAATAAATTAATCATTTTTTTGGGGGGAGGTAAGAGTTTTGGTGTGAGGGACATGATAGAGGTTCAAGTCTTTGAACCTATTTTATTAGTGAAATTGTATTCCTTGCATTTATATCAGGGGTTATTGATGTAACTCACCTAATATATATAATTAGTCATTTTATAACATTCTTATATTATTTTTATTGGTTTGAGATAAGAAAAAATCTGGAGATATGAATAAAAAAATTTTGATTCTAAAAATTAATTTTCAGAATTTTTTTTTATTTTAAAAGAAATATCAGTCACTTATATAAATTAAACCCAGAAGAATATTGTTAATATATATAATAATGATAATTTAATTTGGTAAATACATCATTTTTTTAATATTAATGATTTTTTCCGTGTTAATTGACTTTCATCTTCGTAAGGAAAAAATTATAAAACATGGTTAAATTTTTATAATCAGACATTAAAATATATAAATATCATTCTATTATCCTATTGGTTGAGTTATGTTATAATCTTTTGATCAAATTATTCAATATAAGATATCATTGTGTCAAAATTTGTTGAATATGAAATTTATATTCATTTGGGAAATAAATTAATACAAATTTTTACTACCATGAATTTAACATCCCTATAAATTTTATATATAGATAAAATGATTATATATATAGTTTTAAATTATTATTTGAAATTTAAATTATTGTTAATCAATTTAATTTATTTATACCGTTTAGTGATTTAATTATTACCTTAAATGATTATTCAATTTCAACACAAAATTTGTTAAATTAAATGAAAAAATAAATAAATTATATTATAAATATTTATAATAAGACAGTTTAGATGAATTATTTGGTTCCAAAAATATTGAATATACTAATAAAATATTTGAGTTATTTTCAATTATTAAATTCTAATTGCATATTTTTATTTTTTAATGTCAAATAAAATAAATAGTCCAAAATTTGATGATAGTGATATTTTATAATAAATAACATTTTATAAAATGATTTTAAATTCAAAAAAATTTATAATTACTAAGTTAAATGATAAATGGTTCATCATGTAATCCAAATCCCATTTATGAGACAATTGGCCATTTATTTTAACATGCTTAACTCATTAATATTTATATAGTTGTTTCTATTGTTAGGGTAAAAAAATACTCACAAAGGGGTGAATAAATAAATATAATGTTTAAAATGTCACACAACCAATATAATTTTTTTGGGAGGCATTATTTACACCCTATGAACATTTTATTGTAAAAATTTACTATTTTGAATAATTTTACTTGAAAATGTATTTATTACATTATAATATTTGATTAAATTCCATGTGGTCCCTCCCTCTCCACTATAAATGGAGTCCCCTAAGGTCTCTTCATTTAATCCTATTGAGCATCATAGAATAACGAAAACCAAGGTAATTATTTTATAAATAGTCATATAAAAATTATGAAGGTATTTTTCTCCATAAAATACCATCCCTAGTGTCCTTAAATGGATAGCTGAATATTTTCATTCAATTAAGTATATATCTCCTTAACAAATAACCTATTTTATTTATTACCCAGTCACCTCATATAAATATGTAGTATTTATCATAAAATAATATTTAAAGTAGACTAAATATAATAAAAGGTTATTATTATTATTAATACACCATTATACACTCTCATTCACATTCAATGGGATGTGAAAGTATAGTTCTTGCATTCATTCAACATATCCTCTCCATGTAGAGATACAATTAATTTTTCATCACCAAATTTTTCTGATTGGTATTATATTGCTTTTAATAAAAATAATATATATATATATATATATTATATTTGGGAAATAATTTCGTTTTTAAATGATAATTTTATATCTTCATTTTGACCTTCACATACGTTGGAAATCGATAATGTCGCACCTGCGTACTTGTGGAATACTACCTTCAAGAAGCCATATGAATTTTTTTTTATTTTTTAATATTCATGGATTGTAATAAATACATATTTTATGAATATATATTCTTTATATGAAATAAAAAGGATTATACAATGGTGAATTTTTATTTACAGTGTTTCTTTCCATCCATCTAAAAATGAAAAAACCATTCAACTGTATGTATGAATATCTATGAATGGTTTAATTCGTTTTTGAAAACTATATGTTTTATAAATATCTCTAAATATATATTTATATATATAATGATTATATATGAAATATAAGACCTGAATAACAATATGAATATTATTAAACCACGATAAAATTACAATAATTATAGCTTTGAAACTGAATCCCTAATGAAGAAATAAATAATTAGCATAATAAATTAAGGTATTTAATGAGGAATAATTAATAAATGGGTGTTGAAGTTTAAAAATATTATAATATATGATATTATATATATTTATATGGATTTTTAAATGAAATATATTAAATTTTATATTAATATATAATAGTTTACAATTATCTTGAATCATTCCAATTGCAAGGAAAGTGTTATACATTATATCCTCAAAGTTTATAAGATTTTTTATGATTATGTTTTAGAAGATGAACTATTATGATATATCTGTAAATAAAATCTTGAATTTTATTTTCATGAGGATATTTATTTCTAATACTATTCTACATTTAATTTTCCATACATTATGTACTCAACAGTTTTAATGCAATTAATGGAAAAATATAATTTATATATATTTTCATTTGAAATTTTGTTTTAAATAAACATGATTTATTTGAATGGAACCGATAATGTTTTTAATATTATTAAATATTTTAATAATTTATTTTTACCAATGATCGGATTTTTAAATAATGTTTTAAAAGGATCATTTTATATTTTTCCAAACAAGGTTATTTTACATTTTTCATGAATTTTTTAAAAGAAAGTATTTATTTTAACATATACATCATGAAAAAATTAACACCATAATCACAGCTAAATGATTTAAATATTCCATTAATATTACACTTGATTATTTTCAATGAATGTGTTTTCATTAATATTTATAAAAAAATATTATTTAATATCTTATTTTATATTAATATTGGTATTTTCCTCTAGGTGTTTATAAAACGATATTTATATGGATTTCACATCATTGATGACATTAATAGAAGATAAGCATACCATCCTTGTTATATATCTAAATGGATTATATTTATGATGAAATTTTGATTATGAAACCCATATCTTTTCCATGGTATAGGCTATGATGAAATATTTATGAAACCTATTTCATTTTCCAAAGGCTATTCAATGATGAAATGTTTATAAAACCCAAATTTTAAATAGGCCATGCTAAGATTTTTTTATAATGTTTTGGAAAAAATATATTTGATTTTCAATATGTGATGGGTTGTAAAAAATAATATAAATCATCATTTCCATGTGCAATGACTGATATATCTTGAGATAAAGACTATGGGTAAGGGTAGTGAAACCAATTCATTACATGACCCTATAATTTATGATTTTACTGGGAGTGAACCTTGAATACTATTGAAGAGTTTTTTAGTTAACCGAATATATTAACGTATTCATGGAAATGAGACTTGAATACCATGTATATAATTTTCTATGCATATGTGTATTCCAAAAATCGATGTCTTATTCATATATAATGGTCTCTAGTCTTATATTCAATTATTATATTATGATTAACATCTAATGAACATCCATGAGTTATTATATTACTTGATATTATGATCTATGATATCCATAGTATAGTTTTAAAATTTTATTCTCAAATTTTCATACTATTTTACTCATAATTTTTTTATGTGATTCCAAATATCACATGTTTTTTTACCATCACAAAACATCAAAACTCACCCATTCTAAGGATTCATTCCCTATTCTATGATGAATGGTATTATGTATTATATTTATATGGAAGTTAATAATTATAATGACCATTGTGGGAGATAATGTAGATATCTTATGAACAAGTTGATTATTTTTTCCATGTTTCTATTGATATTATATATCAATAATTAGGGAACGTATCATAATATAACATAATTAATAATATTCAATTGATATTTAATATCTATATATGTATAGTATGGTCACTATATTTGGTATTAGAGATAGGATTACAAATGTTTGGAAACTAATTTGATTAAAAATATTACTAAAACCATTAAGATAATAATAATTATACCAGAATTTTGTATGATATGGTAAAAGAAATGTGTGTGGTTTCCCAATAGATATATAAATATCTAGTTTCTATATGTGAATATGGCTTTTTTAAAATTTAATTTATAGACAATAACCATATAAAGAGTTCATTTAGTATATATATCATCCGTCATTCAAGAGCATATTGAGTATATCCTTACTGTGCACCTAGTTTGACACTCACCATATATCTGATTAGGTCAATTCATAATATCATTATAAATAATTATGAGGTATTTATATTGATGATAACCCTTAATGAAATAGGTAGACATAAATTTTAATGAATATTCCATGATTTAGATATCATATAAATGATTATCCATGATTATGTGGGTTACCACTATTACTATTGTTTCTCAAAAAATGGTGCATGATTATCCCCACATTGAACCAAATCTTATGGTAGGAGGAATGATAAATTGCATTAATTTCTTCACGAACCAACCCGAGTCGACCCTTAATTCTCCCCCCAAGCTGGCTTGCGACAAGTCCTGAGAGGCATTCATGATCCTCCAGTTATAGAGACAACCACATATGAAATAAAATACTCCGTAAGGGGTAATTTTTTAAGAAATATAACAAATAAAATAGAGTAGAAATAATGTATGACACAATATATAATCATATTAAAATTGTATTGAAAGTTACTTGTTCATACATGTGAAAATTAAACTGAACCAAAAATCAATAGGAGAAACCTTAAAACTATCTAACTCCATGTTCCCTTGTTTATCACTCTTAAAAACAATGATCACACATCACAGAGGGTGATCAAAATCATGTAGATATTTGTACTGGGGATAAAAATAAGAGAAACCAATATGCACGAGTATTAAAACTCACTAGGCTATCCCAGTAATCTATTCCTTATTAAAATACATTTAAATAAATGAAAAATCGATGAAATGTTATAAATAAAATATATAAAAGTTTTATTTCCAAACATTTTTCAATTCTATTAAAATTACTAGACAATGTCTTGCAGTTTCTATAAACAAGAAACCCGTTTACAATTTTTCAAAGAGGCACAACATCAAAATGAATATTGTTTTCAAGAGGGATGCATTAATGAATTTAAACATCTAAATAAAAAGATATTATACTGATTTTACATATCAAACATACTTTATTCCAATTGTGATTTAAAAATAGCCAATGAGCACCAGTAACATGAACACCCCTAAGCACTAGTTCATTGTGGGCCCCAGGTACCTCATATCTTAGTGAAAAGTAACCATAAAAAATATAATTTCACATGAACATGATAAATGTGAAGTATAATAAACCGTAACCTTGTGGTCTCTAACACCGTCATCATTATAGTTTTGTTAGTGTTTCCATCATCAAACATTCTATGTGAAATAGGGACAAAGCCCCTCTAGATCTCTAGCATACTAGTACACATCTTCCATCATAGATTCCCAACTTTTCCTTTTTTTCTCAAACCAGATACACATATATTAAAAATAATATTATAATGAAGTTGAAATTTTAAAAAAATTCTGAAAAAAAATCCCAAAAACATTTCTCATAATTCTTTCACAAGAATAAAACAACCAAAATTTTCATAGAACATTTTTAAGATGTAAAACGAGGACTGGCACATAAAATTCATTCATTAATGCTATTTTAACTACAAACATCCACAAATGACAAAAAAATATTTATAATCCCCAAAATAATTAAATTAAATAATTTTATTGACCATAAATTGCCCCAACCGATAAAATATAAAATACAAATGGAAACCATTTTTACAAAAAAAAATTCCATACTGGCCTTAAATCATTTATCATAACTATCATTTTACAAATATAAATATTTCTCTTTTAATAAATAGTTCAAGAGAAGAAATTTATATAAGGAATAGACATTGAAAAATCCTTTAAAACATTCAGGTAACACATTTAATGAACTGACATTTTTATTAAGATGCTAAATGATCTATTTTTCAGCAACATAGGACAAAACATAATTACCACGAAACCTATTTTTTTATAAAACCAAACGTATATTGGAACACCATAAAAGGACCCCAAAATAATAAATTTCATGATTCTAGTGTATTTAAAAATCAAAACATAAAATTTTAAATTGCACTACGCATATAAAATCCAACTATGAAATTTAACGCACACATAACAATATCTTTTAAACAAACAATGTATTTTAAGAACATGAAATTTGATAAAATTTCATTTTAATGCCAAAATTATTTTCAATATATTGTACCATGTTCCAAATACCATAAAAGAGATGAAAAATCTAACAAAACATTTATGTAAGCATGTGGAGTACACATTAATAACAAAACGAAACCACTTCTCAACAAAACAACAATGCTTAAACGCATCGTTTTGACATAAAGATAAGTATAAAAAGGTTTAAAACAATAAAAAACACATATATAAGTGTAAAAATAACTAATAAGATGAAAAATAAGTGATAAAGGAATATTCACGCGATATCCTACCACAAAACCATCGAAGAAAGTAACTACACAGTCGATATCACAAGTCGAAGTTCCCAAAACATTATATCTATAAAGACCAGATCTAAATGAACAAAACCCCCAAAAAAGTGGTCGAATAAAATAACCTTAAGTCATTCAAGACAATGATAGAATAGAAAAAAAAATGAATGAAGATGGAGAAGGAAGTGGTATGATAAAAGACAATTAAACTCATAATGAAAACTAGAGAACCCATTATCTTCCCATAGATCCACACTATTAAGGGATATGTAATGTATTGGAACATATTGAAGAGTATCCTTAGGTCTGGAAAAACCAGGGAAATGATATTTGGGGGGAATAAAGAAAAAATGATTATTCCTGAAAAAAATATACCTTACCAAATATGGACGATTTGAGAATAATTGAGAAATATAGCCTTAATCTGAAACTAAGATGATCTCTAAATTGGGAAAATTGAATGTAGGGAAGAGAATGTCGTTCCAAGTCTTTAGAGAGGGGTGGAATCACCCAAAAATATTAAAAATGAATATAATATTAATGAAAAAATATTTTTTTTAAGAACTGTAAACAGGCTTATGGTCTGCCCCAATACCTTAATAAATATACCAAATCCACCAAGATTATGAATTCATAAGGTGGACCAAAATGATATGGTGGTTTTATTGGTTAGTGGAGGACATTTGGGAAGTATTATTAGTAAAAATTCATGAAAAAAGGATTAATAATAGAAATAAATGTAATTTTTAAATATTAAAATGATTTCACAGTTATCCCAAATATTGAAGTAACCACCCTTTTATCCAAAAAATCCAGATAAAATGAATTGAGACACTATGGTAGGATGATTAGATGTATATGGAAGTTCAATACTCAACTATAATCTCACCCATAACCCATGATAAGGATTGGGATTTCAATTGAACCATATCTAAACCAATACCCTGAAAAACCGGGTGTGACAATTCTCTACACCCTTAATGATTTCTTCCCCCAGAACACCACAAAAAATTATAGATGATTGATTAACAACTAATTATTTTTTTATCAATATCATCTCACAAATGATTTCAATGACCCCTCATTAACCATTAACAATACTTTAGCATCTTTCTTCAACCAAAACACTAACTCCCAAACACATTCATAGAATGAACCGAATGATCGAGTCACTACCTCCACCAAAAACAAATAACTATATTATAGGGACATTTTACCAACAATACCAACGATCTCCCAAATAAATGTGCACTCATGAAATCCAATGATTTCAGGGATACCCTGAATGGACTCCCTGCTATTAAGAAAAAACTAACAGTTGAAAAATTCATAGGAGGAAACTCTACAATCCCCATGTTGGTTGTAACCACAGTTAAAAACCAAATATCTGGTACTAAACATGAATTCATCATGGGATAAGAAGAAGTATCTTCAAAAAGTCCCATAAAAACACTCCCATAACATCATACCAATATATGTTAAGAGTAACACCACATGAACATTAAACCCCACACTCTTGAACAGAGGGGACAACAACTGGTCCTACAATCTCTATACAGATCCAAAATCCCCACAAATGTGGTGGGGTTGGATGGGGACCCAATCATTGGGCTACAGAAACCACAAAATAAATAATGGATCTAACTTACCAAAATGGTAGAGTCATGAGCATAGAAATACAACCCATAGTCACGAGACTCCTGACAACACACCATCTTCACTCCAATACTTATAGATAGAGCCTTGAAGGAGGAACCATATCCTACCATGTAGTCAGGCTTTGATAATCCGTATCTTTAATGCTTCCCATTAGTTATACACAGTGACACATAACATTCCCATGATGAAACAAAAGATCAAGGTAATCCAAGAAACTCCCGTCCTCAAACAATATACTTTTACCCAAAAATGTAATTAAATATACAAAACTATATTTTCTCTCACTCTGAATGAGGAGTATAATCGACAAGGTTCAAGACCAACACATCAAACTAACCGAGAGCAACTACCCTATCAGATCACAATACCATAATGGAAAGGCCCAATAAATCGAGCCAGAAGATCCCTCTATTCCAATAAACAAGTTGTGACATCATTTAATGTGGTGGATTTAACATTATTAATGAATCATTAGGTAGATAAATAGAATATCGTGAAGATATAGAACCATATATGGCCACATCACAACTCCCTACACATCTTTAAGAACCCTCTGATCATTGCTCCAAAACCGTTCAACCAAAAAGATCCCATATTGAGACACAAGCAGAGTATGACTTTCATATCACAATGAAACATACCAAAAAAAAACACATATATGAAATAGGAATAACCACCAATATAACCATATTTTTATAATAAACACCACAAATTAACAGCTTATTTCATATTTGAAAAACTAACACACTTGATGGATTTTTTGCGTTGACTAGTGGTGTTTCATCAAGTGTAACTCATATGCACATTTTCGTTCCTCCCTGGGCACCCCAAAACCATGCCATATCATCCATTCATCCATCTATACATATAACCTGGAATTGAAGAACCCATGATAACAATAAAGTATAAAATAAAATAATAATCAGTCTAAGAAGAATAATGTACCATCCAATGGAATATTAACCAACAAATCAAAATCCATTTTCAGATTTCCCAAATACATACAAAACATCATCGAGAACCATTTGGTTTTAATCCCAATCGATATAATTTGATCGAAAGCCCAAAAACATCGATTAAATTCAAAATACCCCTTTCCCATTTTTAATAATTTAGTAAGGTCTCTTTTCATAATCAGATAACCACAATGGTCAAATCCCCGTTCTAGAAAAACACGAGCTCCTCAAAACTATATTTCCAAAAACAAATCATCAGATTAAAATTGTTTTCAATATCCCAAGACACCACAATAAAAAAATGTGCAGAAATAAATTAATATAATTACTAAATTCCAAAAATATAATTTCAAGTAACCATGTGTTTATATTAATGAAATTCAATTCCATTAATCATTTCGTATTTATCATCATGATTTCTTTAAAAATACCCAACATATCAAATCCTTTACCATATTTACTTAAGAAATCACATATTAAAATTTTAAACAAACAAAGATTCCATTAAATCTCATTTTCATTTTTCTCACACAATTATTTCCAAAAAAATATACAAAATTAATGAAAAGTTCAAGATACCCACAGAAGGGAAATATTGTGAGTTGCTGACGTGACCATATGGTTTCCATCCATATTAGAAACACACCACTAACATGGAGAGGCTTCCTAGAACCACAAAATGTCTCCACATGGATTTCCAAGTCCTGAGATCTCACATAAAATATTACTCCAATACCCCTTATCATATCCCAACACCAAAAAATAAATAAAAAACAAAAAAAAAATTATAATACTAAATATACCATACACACTTGAGGGTAAAAACTAACAAGTGTTCATGAACCTATTCATAAACCTACCCCTCATGTTCCAAGAAAACTACAACCTATACCTAGATATCCATAAATAATAATGCACCCTCTAAAAAGAACATTATGTTAGGTGAAAACATCCCTCTAATACCATTTTCTATGAACCTGCCAAATCCGACCATAAACCAGTTAGCCATTTCAGAAAGCCACAAGTCTCGAGAGGCCTCCCGGGACCCCCTGGGATGGATAAAAGCACTAATTTCACATATAGAGTACATAAGGGAACAATTTCATAGAAATATAACTAATAAAACAAACAATAGAAAGAATATTCATCGTATTATATATTCATATAAAAATTTAAATAAAATTTATTTGTACATTAATGTGAAAAAACAAATGAACCAACAACTCATAAGAACAATACTGAAAACTATATCTCTCCATGTGACCCCTCTGGTCACTTTCCATCATAATGATCAGAAACCTCCCAATGCGATCAAAAATACGATTAAACATTCACAATGGAAAATAACAGAAGAAAACAATATGTGAGAGAATTAAAACAAATTATGTCATCTTGATAATCTATTAACATTTAACATTCATTAAATTAAAATGAACAACATTTCCATGTTTGAAATAAAATATATATAAGTATTTTTTTCCTATCATGGTTCAATTCTATAATAATTACAAGATCAAAACATGATGTTTTAGAAACAAGAAAGATAATAACAATTTTTTAAGAGGTAAAAGTTCAAAATGATAATATTTTTCAAGAGGTCTTCATTAATGAAAATAAACTACTACTATGTTTAACAACAAAACACACCATATGTTGATGGTGAGTACAGAATATCAAATTAGAATAAGTCACGAGAACCCCCCTTGGCAGATGTTCATTGTGGGCCCTAGGTACCTCATATCTTGGTGATAATTGACCATAGAAAATATATACCCTTCTGAACATGATCAAATATTTGTTGAGGCATCCATAAAATAGTGTTCCCTAAACATCATCATAATAAAAGATTAGTTAGTGTTGTTATCATCAAACTTCCAATATGAAATAGGGACAAAACACCTACGGATCACAAACATACTAGAAAACGTCCACTATCCTAGATACCCGGGTTTCACATTTTTTTGCTCAAACTTGATACAAACCTATAGAATACCATTTGATCATGAATATGACACTTAAAAAGTATACAAAAATAAATCATACATCACACATATCTCACATTTTTTATATGTATGAATATACCATATAATTTTTCATAAAACTATATCAATAACTATAAAAAGGCTTTGCACAAAAAAATCCAATAAAATTTCCCTTTTATGTCCAAACTCAAACCAAAACCATATCAAAATATAAATTTTTGCCTAAAAGCCTTTTAATTTATCATTTTCACGTGCCATAAATTTTAACCAAATGATACATCATTAAATATACATTGAACCCATTTTTCCATGAAAAATTCCAAACATGCCTTTAGGAATTTATCAAAACTAACATTTTCTAAATCTACACATTTCACTTGTAGTAAATATTTGAAATAAAATAATTTAAATATGGAAAACACCTTCTTAATTATATTAAAACTTTCAGGTTACACATTCCAAGGATGATCATATTTATAAAGATGCTAAACAATGCCAATCTTCAGCAACTCATGCCAAAACATGTTAACCACCAAAAAGGATTTTTTTATAAAACCAAAACTAATTTGGAAAGACATAATAGAACCCTAGATGTAGAGACCCGTATCTTGACGTACATGGACATTACATTACTTTTGCGGAATAATTATTACATAACAAAAACACACACACAAGGATCGTAATAGTTTAGTGTCTTTGGAAACTCAGAACGTAATCTTCTAATCGTGGTGAAAGTTCTTCAATATCTCCCATAAAGTTCATCCCTTTTTCTACCTAAAACCCTTCTTTATATCCTGGGGAAAAGAAAACATAAAAGGGTGAGCTCAAATGCTCAGCAAGGGCGAATAAAGGAAATAAAAATCATATCATATCTTTTTGAAAATCAAAACCTGCAAAAGAGATCATGGAATAAATCATAGAAGTGAAAATGAGATCCCCATAATCATAACATAAAACTTGAAACTTTATGGCATGCACACATAATCATGGAAAATCATTCCTTGTTAGTCATGACTCATTGCCAAGACTATCTTAGTGGACAAAGTCCCTTTCTGAACCGAGTTCACTCCTCGTTTCAGCCCTGTATCACTGAACCGAAATAACCTTCCGTTCCAGCCATGTCTATCTCATGAGATATAAAATCTCTACCCAATGCATTGGAGGGAGATATAGGTCCCACCCATCTTATAATGAATCCATTCTTATGTGTGCCACATAATCATAAAACATACATCATCGCATAACACAGGTAACAAAAATGGGATTCTTGAAACATCATGACATCATAAATCAATTCATATAAGATAAAGGAATTCATAAACATAATTCCATCACAACATAGTCAAATCAATGTAAAAATATGGATAGAAACAGAACCCTTTATTATCATATATGGAAAATAATTTTGATAAGACACTTGAATTGAATTCTTGAGGAAAATATCCTTTCTTCTTCAAAATCAATTTCTTTTCACAAAACATCATGCAATTTTAAAAGAAAGAAATTTTATTGAAAATAGTCATGAAATCTTTTAGAGGAAGCTTCGTAAAAATAAGGCTTTATAAAACAGTAGAAATCCGTTCGTGCCGTATAAGTTAAAAAAAACATTCTTCGTACTTTTCTCGGAAAAGTCAAAAAGTACCTCGTATGAAAAAGCGACAAAAGATTCCTTTCATATTCTTCACTAAAAACTCACCGAAGAGTAAAATTGGATTTAAACTATTGTAAGTGGATGGAAACAATATTACATATTGAAGGAACATTGATGTGGATGATAAAATACACCCCAGTAAATACTTACGAATAAACAATCTCGGATAAAAATGAGATTGTGATATTTCCCTTACCTTAGGTCCAATTTGCTTCGTATGTGTCCGAACCTCCTGTATAATGATTTAAATAATGTCATTGACTTATTACAGAATCATATTCATTGTTATGATATCATATATGGTTCACTTATGACATTATATTACCCGTTCTTTTGTAAATTCCATGTTAAAGAAGCGTTTTGGGTAAAATCGTTTCATTTATCGTAGGTGTTTTGACTTGTTGTTCTTGACATCATTATTACTTATATCATGATTTACTTACTTCCAGAATATAAAATATGATTTATATATCATATATATTCAGTATATATATATATATAATAGATAGATAAATAAAATGAAAAAACACTGTTCATGGAGACGGTAGTCCGTACGTACGCATGAACGCTGTTTTTCTTTCCTTATTGTCTTGAAATGGAAGTAAGTAGATGACATACATATGTATATATATACATAAATCCAGTAGCCTTATAATGTCATATATTTCATTATTATTTCTTATATATACATTATAATCATTCTTAAATGGATAACATGGAGAATGAATCTCATCGCGTCGTGGAGACGGTATTCCGTACGTACGCACGCGCGGTGATTTCTTTTTCCGTAGGATGGATAGATGGTGAAATAGGGTTGTTTCATACTTATAATAACATGTCAGTATATGAGTGATACTGATGTTATTACTTCATAATTAAACAACCTAAGAAGAAGAAGTGGAAGAAGAAATAAAGATGAAAGAATTGGTAACGGTAATTACCTCTTCTTTGAAGTTCCTCTTTGAGACCTCCTCTTAGGGCACTAGAATTGGACTTTGAGGAAGACCAGAACCTCTAGGATGTTTCTAGGGAAGTGGAGAAGGGATTTTGGCAGGGGTTGGCCGAGCTTGAGTGCTCAAATTGGTGTGATGAGGAGGGGGAGGAGGTGTCCTTTTATAAGGGAGGAGAGGGGCACCTTAGGAATATCTCAAAATATTATTTTATATTAAAGTCAAAATCGGTTTATAATGGTTCCAAAGGGTCTTATTTCGAAGATAAGGTGGGGAGGGGTCTAAATAATATCAACCAATAGAATTTAGACAAGTTTAGGATATTATTTTAACCTTATCAATTAAATTTAACTCTAAGTTAAATAATTTAACTTTTACCATGTCTTTTTGTTTTCTTTCAGTATATGGTTAATAAACTTACTATAACATGCCAAACGAATCCCAAATTGTATATTATTAATACATATATCCTTATCTAAGTCATTTGGCCGAACCTTAGATTTTTAGGAATAAAATAACAATTAATAATATAATATTTGATTTTAAAACTATTTTGTGTCAATTTTGACACTATTTGATATATGATTTTTGTGAAAGTCATAACAGAATTATATGTTCGAACCAAGTTGCTTAAATCAACACTAATATATCATATTAACCTAGAAAATTAGTTTAATTCATAAAAAGTCTGAAATTACATTTATTTTGGTATTTATATTATCAATTATGTCAATATTTCATTAATAAGATAATTACTGCATCATTTTTGTGTCATAAATAAATTATATTATTTGATGTCTAAAAATTACAAATAAAATACCATCATGTAGGAAATCTTTGTAGCTTTCTAATGAATATTTATAGTCGAATTTATCTTATGTATAACCCCATATTAAAAATGATTTACTTATTAAACTTTGATTTTAACTATTTTCACCCTTCTTTAAATAAATTAATAATAAATGTCCTAATCTAATCCAAGTGGGTCTAAATGGTCATATTTTATTCCTAAGTTTGTTTTTGGTCGAATTACACTTGGCCAATAGAATTAGGACATGTGTTAGGGTAATATTAATGTCATATTTATCCTTAGTTACCCTATTTACTATTAACCGTGGTAAAAAAAGTAAACAGTTACTATTCACCAAAAAATTATTTTCATCTCATTGAACCAAATTTTAGTCCTTGATATTAACCGTGTCTCTCGGATTTTCGAAATTCCATTCACAGAAGCGGTAAAATTAAATTTTATGCAAAATTCAGTTTTTAACCTACCACTTAGTAGTTTCACTATTCATCAAAAATTGATGTTTTTCAGAACAATGCCAAAATTTCATCCCAAGCTATATTTCATATTCCGAATTCAAAAATGAAGTCTATTTTACCAAATTCATAACATAAAAGTTGCATTAATTAATTTTATAATTAAATCCCGCTGTTAAAACAAATAGCGTGTTTTTAAGAAACAATATCTATCAAAAGATTGACACTTGTTTATGTCTAGTTTAAATGTGAAACTACATCCAATGACCAACATTGTATTAAATTGTAAAAATATATTCTAAATATACTTTAAAACCACTCAAATTAATGATTTATCACTATTAATTATTTCGATTAAAAAAGTTGTTTTTAATTATAATTTAGTAATTTTCACTATTCATCAGAATATGAAAGTTATCCGAAAAGTACCAAAATTTCACCTTAGGCTAAATTCGATACTCCGAATCCAAAAATAAAGTTCATTTTGAAAAATAAGATTTACTGGATTTCAAAAAGTGGTTATTACTATTCATAACGGCTAGTTTTAATAATATTTTTATAGCATATCGTTGTTTAGTGAAACTCGGTATTGCGTACTACACACGCTATCGAGGAAGGTCGCGATTGCGTGTAATGCAAGTCAAGTCAAGGATGTGTGTTGTGCAAGCTCCTTTTGGTGTAGCGTACAACACAAGACATTAATAAAATTAAAAAGAATATTTTTCATAAAATCTCGGGCTGTTACATTCTACCCCCCTTAAAATGAATTTCGCCCTCGAAATTCGTCGGGGTTATAAATGGTTTACTATTTGAAAGTTTCTTTAATAGAAACCCACATCGTAAAAGGGAATACCAAAACTTGGCTTTTAAAAACTAAAGTATGAAATGTAACGATTACCCAAATAAACTAATCACTGGGTTTCCACATAGGTGAAAATATGGATATGGAAGAGAAATCTAACCATCATGTTCTGATGGAGAGTGGTAGTGAACATGGCTATGGAAAAGCCAGTAATTACAAATCCATAGATTTGTGATGATATAAGGTACCATCTGATTCATCAGGTATAAGATCACTAGGACAACATTTTTGGTTTTCAAGATCATTTCCCCTAAAGTTGAAAATTTGAATTAGAATAAATACTAAATTTATTTTGGTACAATCTCACTGTTGCTCGTGCTTTGAACAATTTTCCACTTCATCTCTTAAATAAATGAAGTTGAATTTGTTATTCGTGAAGTGTTAGCAGATCATGTAATAGAATGACAGGTCATTCCATCTGTCTCAAACAAAAGGTTAGCAAAACTTATATACATAAGTCGATCTATAGTGAGATTAATCATATATGGTTCCTAAAATGGACTTATACTTCATATATCATACTGCTTAAAACTAGTTTCTACTAAACAGGGACTTCCTGTAGGTCAGTGGTAGGCGATAAAAGCCAGTCGCACTTCGGTTGTGGGTTCGATTCCCACAGCCTTGTCCGAAGCGATGGGTTGTCGCCCGTCCTGCAGGTTGTCCTTTTTCCAAAACTATATAACATCCCATCAATAATATCGAAAAAAACTTATATCCTCTAACAATACTCACTTATGTCCAACATAATCCATTCCAATCTTTAGGCTTATCCATAATACTGCAGTCCACTCCCATATATCATAAGATATGTTTTGTTGGTCACATTCCAATCATTCAAAGTCCTTAATCATGTATTCTCTTGAATACCATAGTGAAAACATGAATGCAGTTTAAAGTTAACACTTTCCACATACCAAAATCCTCAAAATTCTATATACTCAAACCATGATATCACTTAGTTCTTATATCAATCATGAGCTCATGAATACTATTAAACATTTCATTTTCTCGTCTTCATTATGCACATATCATCTTATTTCGAAAAAATATCTCAATCACTTTGAATACCACATCAATAAATATTGCAATACTCAATGATACAACATTATTTTGGAATCCCATTACATAAACACTTAATCATTCCACCACATCGTTGTCATATTCAACATTTCCAATAGTGATCGCATGTGATTTCCCTTTGTCCTTTGCCTTCAGTGGTTGCTCATGTTGATCATCACTAACCCTTGGATTAGGGCAATTATTAGCATAATGCCCCATTTCCTTGCACTTGAAGCATTGAAGTGTTGGTGGTCCGTTATCTGCAGTGTTTACTTTATTCACATCATTAGAAACCATTTTTCCATTACTTCGACACTCAGCTGCTCGATGACCTTCTTTTCCACACTTAAAACATTTTCTAGTCCCTTTAAGACAATCTCCACCATGCTTCTTTCCACACTTTGTGCATAAGGAAACATTCATCTTCTTTTCACCATTATTCTGAGATTTCTCCTTGAACTCCATCTTTCGTTTCTTGTCAAAACCATGATATGGATATGTAACACAAACTTCCATTTCTACCTTGATAGCACAACGCACAATTTCTTCATAGCTACTGAAGTCTCTTATAGCTAATTCCCTTCGAAGACTTGGTTTTAAGCCATTGAAAAATCGATCAACTTTACTTTCAGGTTGGATGATAATTCCAGAAGCATACCTTGCAAGTCTTGTAAAATTTGCTTCATAGGTACCAACAGATTCATCGTCCCTTTGCTTCAGTTCAAGAAACTCTTTCTCCATCTTTGTTCGAAGAATACGAGGGAAGTACTTACTGAAAAACAAGTTCTTGAACTCGTCCCATTCCATGGACTCAATTTCATCTCTTGGCCTCGTATTCTTGATAAGATTCCACCATTGATCAGCTTCACCTTCCAAACGATATACTGCTAAGATGACTTTATCATGTTCAGAACATTGAAGAACTGAAAATATCTTTTCAGTAGTACTGATCCATTGTTCAGCCACAAGTGGATCAGAAGACCCACTGAAAGAAGGTGGACGTTGCCTCATGAAGGACTCAATAGAATATTGTTCCCTTCTCTGCTCATTTGGAAGTCTAGAATGATTCATATCTTGTGTAAGTATAGCAATAAGATTTTGCACTCCATCTCCCATAACATTTGTTTGTTCATGAGGGAAATCATTGCATTGTCCATTGCATTGATCAACACGGTTCCTTCGAGTTCCAGCCATCGTCTAAAACCCAAAAAGAATAGTGTGAGAGGCGAAAATCATGCTAGGGAAAACAACATAATAAAGGGGGAGTACCTTCAATATCTAACATCTTAGGTTTAATTCTATGACCGTTAGCGTAATTCTAGTACTATAACCTATACGTATACTTAACCTTAGGGACATCCCTAGACATACCTTAGAAATATCTCTAGGGATCTCACTAACGTTTTCGCATCCTAATTTCCAAAGGTTGACTAAACCTTTCCTCTGATACCAACTGTAGAGACCCGTATCTTGACGTACATGGACATTACATTACTTTTGCGGAATACTTAGTACATAACAAAAACACACACACAAGGATCGTAATAGTTTAGTGTCTTTGGAAACTCGGAACGTAATCTTCTAATCGTGGTGAAAGTTCTTCAATATCTCCCATAAAGTTCATCCCTTTTTCTACCTAAAACCCTTCTTTATATCCTGGGGAAAAGAAAACATAAAAGGGTGAGCTCAAATGCTCAGCAAGGGCAAATAAATGAAATAAAAATCATATCATATCTTTTTGAAAATCAAAACCTACAAAAGAGATCATGGAATAAATCATAGAAGTGAAAATGAGATCCCCATAATCATAACATAAAACTTGAAACATTGTGGAATGCACACATAATCATGGAAAATCATTCCTTGTTAGTCATGACTCATTGCCAAGACTATCTTAGTGGACAAAGTCCCTTTCTGAACCGAGTTCACTCCTCGTTTCAGCCCTGTATCACTGAACCGAAATAACCTTCCGTTCCAGCCATGTCTATCTCATGAGATATAAAATCTTTACCCAATGCATTGGAGGGAGATATAGGTCCCACCCATCTTATAATGAATCCTTTCTTATGTGTGCCACATAATCATAAAACATACATCATCGCATAACACAGGTAACAAAAATGGGATTCTTGAAACATCATGACATCATAAATCAATTCATATAAGATAAAGGAATTCATAAACATAATTCCATCACAACATAGTCAAATCAATGTAAAAATATGGATAGAAACAGAACCCTTTTATTATCTTAGATGGAAAATAATTTTGATAAGACACTTGAATTGAATTCTTGAGGAAAATATCCTTTCTTCTTCAAAATCAATTTCTTTTCACAAAACATCATGCAATTTTAAAAGAAAGAGATTTTATTGAAAATAGTCATGAAATCTTTTAGAGGAAGCTTCATGAAAATAAGGCTTTATAAATCAGTAGAAATCCGTTCGTGCCGTATAATTTAAAAAAAACATTCTTCGTACTTTTGTCGAAAAAGTCAAAAAGTACCTCGTATGAAAAAGCGACAAAAGATTCCTTTCATATTCTTCACTAAAAACTCACCGAAGAGTAAAATTGGATTTAAACTATTGTAAGTGGATGGAAACAATATTACATATTGAAGGAACATGGATGTGGATGATAAAATACACCCCAGTAAATACTTACGAATAAACAATCTCGGATAAAAATGAGATTGTGATATTTCCCTTACCTTAGGTCCAATTTGCTTCGTATGTGTCCGAACCTCCTGTATAATGATTTAAATAATGTCATTGACTTATTACAGAATCATATTCATTGTTATGATATCATATATGGTTCACTTATGACATTATATTACCCGTTCTTTTGTAAATTCCATGTTAAAGAAGCGTTTTGGGTAAAATCGTTTCATTTATCGTAGGTGTTTTGACTTGTTGTTCTTGACATCATTATTACTTATATCATGATTTACTTACTTCCAGAATATAAAATATGATTTATATATCATATATATTCAGTATATATATATATATAATAGATAGATAAATAAAATGAAAAAACACCGTTCATGGAGACGGTAGTCCGTACGTACGCAAGAACGCTGTTTTTCTTTCCTTATTGTCTTGAAATGGAAGTAAGTAGATGACATACATATGTATATATATACATAAATCCAGTAGCCTTATAATGTCATA
This sequence comes from Viscum album, assembly GCA_963277665.1. Taxonomy (NCBI): domain Eukaryota; kingdom Viridiplantae; phylum Streptophyta; class Magnoliopsida; order Santalales; family Viscaceae; genus Viscum; species Viscum album. Next base: position 556,100,551 of record OY728147.1, on the reverse strand, counting down.
TATTTCATTATTATTTCTTATATATACATTATAATCATTCTTAAATGGATAACATGGAGAATGAATCTCATCGCGTCGTGGAGACGGTATTCCGTACGTACGCACGCGCGGTGATTTCTTTTTCCGTAGGATGGATAGATGGTGGAATAGGGTTGTTTCATACTTATAATAACATGTCAGTATATGAGTGATACTGATGTTATTACTTCATAATTAAACAACCTAAGAAGAAGAAGTGGAAGAAGAAATAAAGATGAAAGAATTGGTAACGGTAATTACCTCTTCTTTGAAGTTCCTCTTTGAGACCTCCTCTTAGGGCACTAGAATTGGTCTTTGAGGAAGACCAGAACCTCTAGGATGTTTCTAGGGAAGTGGAGAAGGGATTTTGGCAGGGGTTGTCCGAGCTTGAGTGCTCAAATTGGTGTGATGAGGAGGGGGAGGAGGTGTCCTTTTATAAGGGAGGAGAGGGGCACCTTAGGAATATCTCAAAATATTATTTTATATTAAAGTCAAAATCGGTTTATAATGGTTCCAAAGGGTCTTATTTCGAAGATAAGGTGGGGAGGGGTCTAAATACTATCAACCAATAGAATTTAGACAAGTTTAGGATATTATTTTAACCTTATCAATTAAATTTAACTCTAAGTTAAATAATTTAACTTTTACCATGTCTTTTTGTTTTCTTTCAGTATATGGTTACTAAACATACTATAACATGCCAAACGAACCCCAAATTGTATATTATTAATACATATATCCTTATCTAAGTCATTTGGCCGAACCTTAGATTTTTAGGAATAAAATAACAATTAATAATATAATATTTGATTTTAAAACTATTTTGTGTCAATTTTGACACTATTTGATATATGATTTTTGTGAAAGTCATAACAGAATTATATGTTCGAACCAAGTTGCTTACATCAACACTAATATATCATAGTAACCTAGAAAATTAGTGTAATTCATAAAAAGTCTTAAATTACATTTATTTTGGTATTTATATTATCAATTATGTCAATATTTCATTAATAAGATAATTACTGCATCATTTTTGTGTTATAAATAAATTATATTATTTGATGTCTAAAAATTACAAATAAAATACCATCATTTAGGAAATCTTTTTAGCTTTCTAATGAATATTTATAGTCGAATTTATCTTATGTATAACCCCATATTAAAAATGATTTACTTATTAAACTTTGATTTTAACTATTTTCACCCTTCTTTAAATAAATTAATAATAAATGTCCTAATCTAATCCAAGTGGGCCTAAATGGTCATATTTTATTCCTAAGTTTGTTTTTGGTCGAATTACACTTGTCCAATAGAATTAGGACATGTGTTAGGGTAATATTAATATCATATTTATCCTTAGTTACCCTATTTACTATTAACCGTGGTAAAAAAAGTAAAAAGTTACTATTCACCAAAAATTATTTTCATCTCATTGAACCACATTTTAGTCCTTGATATTAACCGTGTCTCTCGGATTTTCGAAATTCCATTCATAGAAGCGGTAAAATTAAATTTTATGCAAAATTCAGTTTTTAACCTACCACTTAGTAGTTTCACTATTCATCAAAAATTGATGTTTTTCAGAACAATGCCAAAATTTCATCCCAAGCTATATTTCATATTCCGAATTCAAAAATGAAGTCTATTTTACCAAATTCATAACATAAAAGTTTCATTAATTAATTTTATAATTAAATCCCGCTGTTAAAACAAATAGCGTGTTTTTAAGAAACAATATCTATCAAAAGATTGACACTTGTTTATGTCTAGTTTAAATGTGAAACTACATCCAATGACCAACATTGTATTAAATTGTAAAAATATATTCTAAATATACTTTAAAACCACTCAAATTAATGATTTATCACTATTAATTATTTCGATTAAAAAAGTTGTTTTTAATTATAATTTAGTAATTTTCACTATTCATCAGAATATGAAAGTTATCCGAAAAGTACCAAAATTTCACCTTAGGCTAAATTCGATACTCCGAATCCAAAAATAAAGTTCATTTTGAAAAATAAGATTTACTGGATTTCAAAAAGTGGTTATTACTATTCATAACGGCTAGTTTTAATAATATTTTTATAGCATATCGTTGTTTAGTGAAACTCGATATTGCGTACTACACACGCTATCGAGGAAGGTCGCGATTGCGTGTAATGCAAGTCAAGTCAAGGATGTGTGTTGTGCAAGCTCCTTTTGGTGTAGCGTACAACACAAGACATTAATAAAATTAAAAAGAATATTTTTCATAAAATCTCGGGCTGTTACATTCTACCCCCCTTAAAATGAATTTCGCCCTCGAAATTCGTCGGGGTTATAAATGGTTTACTATTTGAAAGTTTCTTTAATAGAAACCCACATCGTAAAAGGGAATACCAAAACTTGGCTTTTAAAAACTAAAGTATGAAATGTAACGATTACCCAAATAAACTAATCACTGGGTTTCCACATAGGTGAAAATATGGATATGGAAGAGAAATCTAACCATCATGTTCTGATGGAGAGTGGTAGTGAACATGGCTATGGAAAAGCCAGTAATTACAAATCCATAGATTTGTGATGATATAAGGTACCATCTGATTCATCAGGTATAAGATCACTAGGACAACATTTTTGGTTTTCAAGATCATTTCCCCTAAAGTTGAAAATTTGAATTAGAATAAATACTTACTTTATTTTGGTACAATCTCACTGTTGTTCGTGCTTTGAACAATTTTCCACTTCATCTCTTAAATAAATGAAGTTGAATTTGTTATTCGTGAAGTGTTAGCAGATCATGTGATAGAATGACAGGTCATTCCATCTGTCTCAAACAAAAGGTTAGCAAAACTTATATACATAAGTCGATCTATAGTGAGATTAATCATATATGGTTCCTAAAATGGACTTATACTTCATATATCATACTGCTTAAAACTAGTTTCTACTAAACAGGGACTTCCTGTAGGTCAGTGGTAGGCGATAAAGGCCAGTCGCACTTCGGTTGTGGGTTCGATTCCCACAGCCTTGTCCGAAGCGATGGGTTGTCGCCCGTCCTGCAGGTTGTCCTTTTTCCAAAACTATATAACATCCCATCAATAATATCGAAAAAAAAGTTATATCCTTAAACAATACTCACTTATGTCCAACATAATCCATTCCAATCTTTAGGCTTATCCATAATACTGCAGTCCACTCCCATATATCATAAGATATGTTTTGTTGGTCACATTCCAATCATTCAAAGTCCTTAATCATGTATTCTCTTGAATACCATAGTGAAAACATGAATGCAGTTTAAAGTTAACACTTTCCACATACCAAAATCCTCAAAATTCTATATACTCAAACCATGATATCACTTAGTTCTTATATCAATCATGAGCTCATGAATACTATTAAACATTTCATTTTCTCGTCTTCATTATGCGCATATCATCTTATTTCCAAAAAATATCTCAATCACTTTGAATACCACATCAATAAATATTGCAATACTCAATGATACAACATTATTTTGGAATCCCATTACATAAACACTTAATCATTCCACCACATCGTTGTCATATTCAACATTTCCAATAGTGATCGCATGTGATTTCCCTTTGTCCTTTGCCTTCAGTGGTTGCTCATGTTGATCATCACTAACCCTTGGATTAGGGCAATTATTAGCATAATGCCCCATTTCCTTGCACTTGAAGCATTGAAGTGTTGGTGGTGCGTTCTCTGCAGTGTTTACTTTATTCACGTCATTAGAAACCATTTTTCCATTACTTCGACACTCAGCTGCTCGATGACCTTCTTTTCCACACTTAAAACATTTTCTAGTCCCTTTAAGACAATCTCCACCATGCTTCTTTCCACACTTTGTGCATAAGGAAACATTCATCTTCTTTTCACCATTATTCTGAGATTTCTCCTTGAACTCCATCTTTCGTTTCTTGTCAAAACCATGATATGGATATGTAACACCAACTTCCATTTCTACCTTGATAGCACAACGCACAATTTCTTCATAGCTACTGAAGTCTCTTATAGCTAATTCCCTTCGAAGACTTGGTTTTAAGCCACTGAAAAATCGATCAACTTTACTTTCAGGTTGGATGATAATTCCAGAAGCATACCTTGCAAGTCTTGTAAAATTTGCTTCATAGGTACCAACAGATTCATCGTCCCTTTGCTTCAGTTCAAGAAACTCTTTCTCCATCTTTTTTCGAAGAATACGAGGGAAGTACTTACTGAAAAACATGTTCTTGAACTCGTCCCATTCCATGGACTCAATTTCATCTCTTGGCCTCGTATTCTTGATAAGATTCCACCATTGATCAGCTTCACCTTCCAAACGATATACTGCTAAGATGACTTTATCATGTTCAGAACATTGAAGAACTGAAAATATCTTTTCAGTAGTACTGATCCATTGTTCAGCCACAAGTGGATCAGAAGACCCACTGAAAGAAGGTGGACGTTGCCTCATGAAGGACTCAATAGAATATTGTTCCCTTCTCTGCTCATTTGGAAGTCTAGAATGATTCATAGCTTGTGTAAGTATAGCAATAAGATTTTGCACTCCATCTCCCATAACATTTGTTTGTTCAGGAGGGAAATCATTGCATTGTCCATTGCATTGATCAACACGGTTCCTTCGAGTTCCAGCCATCGTCTAAAACCCAAAAAGAATAGTGTGAGAGGCGAAAATCATTCTAGGGAAAACAACATAATAAAGGGGGAGTACCTTCAATATCTAACATCTTAGGTTTAATTCTATGACCGTTAGCGTAATTCTAGTACTATAACCTATACGTATACTTAACCTTAGGGACATCCCTAGACATACCTTAGAAATATCTCTAGGGATCTCACTAACGTTTTCGCATCCTAATTTCCAAAGGTTGACTAAACCTTTCCTCTGATACCAACTGTAGAGACCCGTATCTTGACGTACATGGACATTACATTACTTTTGCGGAATACTTAGTACATAACAAAAACACACACACAAGGATCGTAATAGTGTAGTGTCATTGGAAACTCGGAACGTAATCTTCTAATCGTGGTGAAAGTTCTTCAATATCTCCCATAAAGTTCATCCCTTTTTCTACCTAAAACCCTTCTTTATATCCTGAGGAAAAGAAAACATAAAAGGGTGAGCTCAAATGCTCAGCAAGGGCAAATAAATGAAATAAAAATCATATCATATCTTTTTGAAAATCAAAACCTGCAAAAGAGATCATGGAATAAATCATAGAAGTGAAAATGAGATCCCCATAATCATAACATAAAACTTGAAACATTGTGGAATGCACACATAATCATGGAAAATCATTCCTTGTTAGTCATGACTCATTGCCAAGACTATCTTAGTGGACAAAGTCCCTTTCTGAACCGAGTTCACTCCTCGTTTCAGCCCTGTATCACTGAACCGAAATAACCTTCCGTTCCAGCCATGTCTATCTCATGAGATATAAAATCTTTACCCAATGCATTGGAGGGAGATATAGGTCCCACCCATCTTATAATGAATCCTTTCTTATGTGTGCCACATAATCATAAAACATACATCATCGCATAACACAGGTAACAAAAATGGGATTCTTGAAACATCATGACATCATAAATCAATTCATATAAGATAAAGGAATTCATAAACATAATTCCATCACAACATAGTCAAATAAATGTAAAAATATGGATAGAAACAGAACCCTTTTATTATCTTAGATGGAAAATAATTTTGATAAGACACTTGAATTGAATTCTTGAGGAAAATATCCTTTCTTCTTCAAAATCAATTTCTTTTCACAATACATCATGCAATTTTAAAAGAAAGAGATTCTATTGAAAATAGTCATGAAATCTTTTAGAGGAAGCTTCATGAAAATAAGGCTTTATAAAACAGTAGAAATCCGTTCGTGCCGTATAATTTAAAAAAAACATTCTTCGTACTTTTGTCGGAAAAATCAAAAAGTACCTCGTATGAAAAAGCGACAAAAGATTCCTTTCATATTCTTCACTAAAAACTCACCGAAGAGTAAAATTGGATTTAAACTATTGTAAGTGGATGGAAACAATATTACATATTGAAGGAACATGGATGTGGATGATAAAATACACCCCAGTAAATACTTACGAATAAACAATCTCGGATAAAAATGAGATTGTGATATTTCCCTTACCTTAGGTCCAATTTGCTTCCTATGTGTCCGAACCTCCTGTATAATGATTTAAATAATGTCATTGACTTATTACAGAATCATTTTCATTGTTATGATATCATATATGGTTCACTTATGACATTATATTACCCGTTTTGTTGTAAATTCCATGTTAAAGAAGCGTTTTGGGTAAAATCGTTTCATTTATCGTAGGTGTTTTGACTTGTTGTTCTTGACATCATTATTACTTATATCATGATTTACTTACTTCCAGAATATAAAATATGATTTATATATCATATATATTCAGTATATATATATATATAATAGATAGATAAATAAAATGAAAAAACACCGTTCATGGAGACGGTAGTCCGTACGTACGCAAGAACGCTGTTTTTCTTTCCTTATTGTCTTGAAATGGAAGTAAGTAGATGACATACATATGTATATATATACATAAATCCAGTAGCCTTATAATGTCATATATTTCATTATTATTTCTTATATATACATTATAATCATTCTTAAATGGATAACATGGAGAATGAATCTCATCGCGTCGTGGAGACGGTATTCCGTACGTACGCACGCGCGGTGATTTCTTTTTCCGTAGGATGGATAGATGGTGAAATAGGGTTGTTTCATACTTATAATAACATGTCAGTATATGAGTGATACTGATGTTATTACTTCATAATTAAACAACCTAAGAAGAAGAAGTGGAAGAAGAAATAAAGATGAAAGAATTGGTAACGGTAATTACCTCTTCTTTGAAGTTCCTCTTTGAGACCTCCTCTTAGGGCACTAGAATTGGACTTTGAGGAAGACCAGAACCTCTAGGATGTTTCTAGGGAAGTGGAGAAGGGATTTTGGCAGGGGTTGGCCGAGCTTGAGTGCTCAAATTGGTGTGATGAGGAGGGGGAGGAGGTGTCCTTTTATAAGGGAGGAGAGGGGCACCTTAGGAATATCTCAAAATATTATTTTATATTAAAGTCAAAATCGGTTTATAATGGTTCCAAAGGGTCTTATTTCCAAGATAAGGTGGGGAGGGGTCTAAATACTATCAACCAATAGAATTTAGACAAGTTTAGGATATTATTTTAACCTTATCAATTAAATTTAACTCTAAGTTAAATAATTTAACTTTTACCATGTCTTTTTGTTTTCTTTCAGTATATGGTTACTAAACTTACTATAACATGCCAAACGAATCCCAAATTGTATATTATTAATACATATATCCTTATCTAAGTCATTTGGCCGAACCTTAGATTTTTAAGAATAAAATAACAATTAATAATATAATATTTGATTTTAAAACAATTTTGTGTCAATTTTGACACTATTTGATATATGATTTTTGTGAAAGTCATAACAGAATTATATGTTCGAACCAAGTTGCTTAAATCAACACTAATATATCATAGTAACCTAGAAAATTAGTGTAATTCATAAAAAGTCTTAAATTACATTTATTTTTGTATTTATATTATCAATTATGTCAATATTTCATTAATAAGATAATTACTGCATCATTTTTGTGTTATAAATAAATTATATTATTTGATGTCTAAAAATTACAAATAAAATACCATCATGTAGGAAATCTTTTTAGCTTTCTAATGAATATTTATAGTCGAATTTATCTTATGTATAACCCCATATTAAAAATGATTTACTTATTAAACTTTGATTTTAACTATTTTCACCCTTCTTTAAATAAATTAATAATAAATGTCCTAATCTAATCCAAGTGGGCCTAAATGGTCATATTTTATTCCTAAGTTTGTTTTTGGTCGAATTACACTTGTCCAATAGAATTAGGACATGTGTTAGGGTAATATTAATATCATATTTATCCTTAGTTACCCTATTTACTATTAACCGTGGAAAAAAAAGTAAAAGTTACTATTCACCAAAAATTATTTTCATCTCATTGAACCACATTTTAGTCCTTGATATTAACCCTGTCTCTCGGATTTTCGAAATTCCATTCACAGAAGCGGTAAAATTAAATTTTATGCAAAACTCAGTTTTTAACCTACCACTTAGTAGTTTCACTATTCATCAAAAATTGATGTTTTTCAGAACAATGCCAAAATTTCATCCCAAGCTATATTTCATATTCCGAATTCAAAAATGAAGTCTATTTTACCAAATTCATAACATAAAAGTTGCATTAATTAATTTTATAATTAAATCCCGCTGTTAAAACAAATAGCGTGTTTTTAAGAAACAATATCTATCAAAAGATTGACACTTGTTTATGTCTAGTTTAAATGTGAAACTACATCCAATGACCAACATTGTATTAAATTGTAAAAATATATTCTAAATATACTTTAAAACCACTCAAATTAATGATTTATCACTATTAATTATTTCGATTAAAAAAGTTGTTTTTAATTATAATTTAGTAATTTTCACTATTCATCAGAATATGAAAGTTATCCGAAAAGTACCAAAATTTCACCTTAGGCTAAATTCGATACTCCGAATCCAAAAATAAAGTTCATTTTGAAAAATAAGATTTACTGGATTTCAAAAAGTGGTTATTACTATTCATAACGGCTAGTTTTAATAATATTTTTATAGCATATCGTTGTTTAGTGAAACTCGGTATTGCGTACTACACACGCTATCGAGGAAGGTCGTGATTGCGTGTAATGCAAGTCAAGTCAAGGATGTGTGTTGTGCAAGCTCCTTTTGGTGTAGCGTACAACACAAGACATTAATAAAATTAAAAAGAATATTTTTCATAAAATCTCGGGCTGTTACACTAGAATACCATTTTCTAGGATTAAAATGTAATTATAAATCCCAAAAAATAATTTTAAATCTTACTAAGCATATAAAACACAAAAAACAATTTATCAATCACATGGAATGAATATTTAAACAAACTACATAATAAAAGCCCATGAAAATTGCTAACACACAATTTAACTGAAATAAATATATTCAATCTAATTAACCATGTCAAAAATACCATAAAATAGGTGTGTATCCTAACTTAACATTTAAATAAGCATGTGGGGTACACGTTTATAAGAAAACAACATTAATTTTCACAAAAAACAAGGCTTAATCAACCGTTTTTCACAATTTAAAAATTATAAAAAGAATGAGAAAAATACTAATCATATATATAACGTGTTAAAAGAAATATAACAATTAAACATAAAATAAAATTGCATTTGAAAGAGATTCCCTACCTCAAAACCAATACTGAATGGAACTACAAACATGATATCACCTGTCAGAGTTCCAAACAATCTTGATCTATGAATACCAGCCCTAAACTAATCAAAACCCCATAAAAATTATTAAATAACATATCTTTGGTCTCTAATGACAGGGGTAGAAGAGGAATCCAAAATATTGTTGATGGAGAATGAAGAAGGGGGAAAATGAGAAGGAATCACACCTTAGAATCTAGATAAATCATCATCTTACCTTACATACACCCCATTAGAGGTAGTTAACGCTGAATGGAATGGAATGTAATAGAGAGTATCCTTAGTTATATAATAATGTGGAATAAATGATTTGTGGTAAAAAGTGAAAAAAACTGATTCATGGGAGAAACAAATTAACTTACCAAATCTTGATGACTTGATAAATCCTTAGAAATTTATCCCTAAATTGAGACTAATACAACACCAAAGAGACTAAATAGAACATGGGGGTGGACATAATAATCTTATTTTAGATTTTAATGTGAAATAACTGAAAAATATTAGAAAATTATTATGATATAAAAGACACAAATTATTATTTTAAAACTAGAAATGGGATCATGGGTTGTACCAATACATGAAAAAATAACCAAAATCCATCATGAATATGAATTCAAATGGGTTTAAAAATGGATATGGTAGATTTATAAGTTAGTTTAGGTCATTTGTTAAGTCCAATTACTGAAAAATGTTTAAAATTGAAGGATTTATAAGGTATACAATGTTTGTTTTTAAATCTGGAAAATTGCTCTCTATTGGCCCAAATTTTGAACTAAAAACCATTTTGTCCAAAAAAATCCCCAAAAAGCTATGGGGAACCCAATTTAGGGTTATTAGACATTGATATAAGTTCATAAATCAACATTAAACTCACAAATAACCCAATAAAATGGTCTATATTTCAAAAGGACCTGATCAAAACCACAAGATCAAAAAAACCCAAGTGTAATAGTTCTCCCCACCATTAAAACACTCTGCCCCCATAAAGCCACAAGTCATTCCATATGAATTATCCAAACCTAAGGATTACAAATGAATATTTTTCTCCTCAAAATAAAATTAATCCACATCCCCCATTAGTAGATTATAAGCCGCATACCTCATCCAAAACACCAATTCCCGACCACTTCTTCAGAATCAACCAAATCATCGAGTCACTACCTCCAAAAGCAAAACATGAACTATATTTTTGGGACATATCCAAATTAACACATCAATCACCTAAAGAAATATAATATTTAAAAAACCAAATAATCTTGGGGATTTTATAATGTACTCTCCACCACTAAAAAACAACTAGCACTTGACAAAATCATAGGAGGAAACTCTATGAGACCCGTGGTGGTTATCCACACCATTATGAACCTATGTTAAATGGTCAAAAGAGAAATCAACATGAACTAGGAACATGTATCTCCCAAAATATCCCATCTAAATTCTCCCACAACAACCTACCAACCGTTGTTTAGAGGAACACAACCTGATCATTTAGATCCCGCACTCTTGGAAGGAAGGGACACGAACTGGGCCAATAATATCAACACGGATCCAAACACACACAACATGGGGTGAGGAGGGAAGGGGACCCAATCATTTTTACATTGGAACAAAAATATGAAATAAAGGAAATACCTCATGACAATTATAATGGCACAAGCAATGAAAGACCACAAATAGTCCTCGATCTCAAGATTACACACCAACATCACTCAAAGACCTAAAGCTACTACTCTGATGGATAAATCATCACCTAACTCACAGTCATGAAATAATAATACCTTACTGGAAATAATCCATTAGTTCCACTATAGGACACATAACCCTCCCAGGATGAAATAACATATCCATGAAGACCATTAAGCTCTATTCCTCAAATAACACACTTTTAAACAAATAAGAACTTGTATATCCTCTACACTATTTTTCATCAATACTATTGGGGAGAAAAATGTACAATGATGATGGATAAATAGATCAACCCCACCGAGAAAAACTACCCTAACAAAGAGGGACAGTATAATGGAAAGGAACTTCAAATCGAGCCTGAAATGGTCTCTAATTTGAAAAAAAGTGATGAGGCATCATTCGAAAAGGTGGATTTAATATTTAGAAGGAATACATAGGTTTATAACCTGGTAATCATTCCAATGGAAAACCATCTATGGGCACATCACAACAATGGACACATTTTTAGAAACCCACTAAACATTTCTCCATTACCGAGCCACCAATGAGATCTCATATCAAGTAACAACATGAGTGTGGTTTCATATCACATAGTAGCATACCAAATAATAAAAACATATATGACATAAGAATTACTAGCCATAAAAAATATGGTTTATTAAAAACACATAAATTTTCTAGCTTAAAAAACTATTAAAAAACCAACATGGTGGATTATTTCATTCACCAATGATGTTTCATCATGTCTTACTCATATAAACATTTCAGTGCCACCCCAAGCACCCAATCACCATTCCATACTGGCCATTCATCCATATATCCATAATACCCCAAATGTGATAACACATGAAATCACCAATGGATAAAATAAAACATTAATCAATTCAAAAAGAATCATGTACCATTCAAACGAACATTAACCAGCAAATCAAAAAAGAATTCAAATATCACAAAAAAACACAAACCATCCAAACCATTTGATTTAAAACACAATTTTTTTAGTTTAATATATCTTCCATAAAAAATCATTCAATTATAAATATCCATTTACCATATTTAAAAAACTCATCAATGTATCATTTATTAATCTGACAACCACAATGGCCAAAAAACCTTCACGGAAATACACTATCCACTAAAAAACTGATATTCCAAAACCAATTCATCAAATTCAAACACTTTTTAACATAACAAAACACAAAATTTAAAAAAAACATCAAAAAACATTAAAATTATCTATTGTTAACATACATATCATTGTAAAAAATCATATGTTTCTATTATGGAAATTCAATCCAATTATATAATTTTCACTTTATCCCCATGATTTTTTTTACAAAACCCAACATTCGAAAACCATTCCAATAATAAATTTTGAAAACCCATTTTACACCTTTCAACTTCAAACCATTCCTTTAAAAACCATTTTACGAATTCTGATACATGTATTTTCAATACAAAATTATGATTTAATGAAAATTCCACGAGTCACCACACAATGGAACTATTCCATGTGGGTGACTTGAAAATATTGTTGGCCACCTTATGTAAATCACACAACTATATCATAAATCCTTCATACGACCATGCCATGGAAACACATTTCATTCTTGGCCTTGTGAGCTCACAAATATAATTATTCCAAATCCCTTTATCATGTCTCTACACTAAACAATCAATAAGAACCAAAGACACTAATATAACTGGCCATCCAATGGACTCCTTAGAGTTGGAAAAAAAATTGGTTGAGATGATATTCTGTTACCTACCCATCACATCCAAAAAATGATACTCCAACTACCATAACATCCTCAAATAACATATAGTGCTCTAAAAATATTGGTACTCTAGGATCCAACCTCTATCTATTACCATTTTGTAATGAACCAGCCTCAGTCAACCCTAAACCGGTCACACAGGCCAGCCCATGAAAAGTCCGGAAAGGTAATTATAATCCTCCCAAGATGGATACAATTACCAAGGGAATTAATATATTACACAATAGATCATTTTAACTAATATATAAATAATAAAACAAATATTGGAATCACAAGAAAACCCGATATAAATTCATATAAAAAGTGTACTGAAATTTATTTGTACATGAAAGTTAAAATACAACTGATCCAAGAACTCAAATGACCAAACCTATTAAAGTGATAACTCCATGTGACTCTATTGGTCACCCTCCAATAAAATCATCATATGTTACCCAAGGCAATCAAACTCAATCTGAAACCTTAACAAGGTATAAAAATAGAAAAAACTAGAAGTCTGATAAGTAAAACATAGTAGGCTAGGCTGATAATATATTCCCAATGCACATCCATTAAAATAAAACATACATCAATCCCAAGTTTAAAATACAATATATAATAATATGTTTTCCAAAAATGGTTTAATGCAAGAAAAATTACCCACCACAAACCTGATAATTTCATAAAAAATAAACATGTATCATTTTTTGAAAGAGGCGAAACATTGCAATGAAAATAGTTATTAGAAAGTATGATTTTAGGAATGGAAAAATTTAAATAAAACACACATGATGCTGATTTTGCAAAACAAACACATCGGATGCTGATGGTGAGTAAAAAATACCTAATGAGAAGAAGTTACGTTTACACCCCTGGGCACTTTATCATTATGGGCCCCAGGTACCTCAAATCTGGTTAAAAAGTAACCATATAAAATATATCTTCTCGTTCACATGAGTCACTAGTACAAGAATTATTCATGACCTATTTTTTTCGTAATTTTTTCATCATCATAGTATATTTTGGGTTTTTATCATTAGACATGCGATGTGTAACTGGGAATAAACCCTTCTGGTTCACTCGCATACATGTACACATTGTCCCACCTAGATACATGGGTTTTCCCTTTTGGTGATGAAACATGTTACACATCAATAAAATACAATTTTTTCAAGAATATTACATTTACAATTTTTACACGCATCTATCATCCCATAGACCTGTCTCACATTTCATTCTCAGATCAATAAACCACATAAATTTTCATAAAACAATATTATGATGTATAAAGAGGCATTGCACATCAAATCCAATTAAATTGATATTTTAAGGAAAAATAGAAACCCGTAACATATAAAACAGTATTTTTAAGTGCAAAAATTATTTAATAAATAAATTCCATGGACCATAAAATGGAAACAACTGATACAACATGAAATACACATATAAACCATTTTTACAAGAAAAATTCCAAACAAAACATTAAGCATTTCTCAAAACATACAGTTTCGAAATTTAAGAATTTGTTTTTAAATAATTATGTGTTTACAAGACATTTAAATCATAAAATAAATTTCATAAATCTCTTAAAAAATTCATCTTACACATCAAAAGCATAGCCATTTTTATAAAGATGCTAAACAGACCATTTTCTAGCCACTCAGGACAATACATATTTACCACCAAAAACCTATTTGTTTATAAATTAAAAACTACATTGGACAGACATAAAAACACACAAAAATAAAATTTTTAATGATTCCAATGTATTTATAAATCTTAAAAAATTTAAATCATAATATGAACATAAATGTGAACTAGGAAATTTACCGAACACATGGCATGCACATTTAAACAAACAACTTATTTTACGAACTTAAAAAGGGATAAAATAACATTTTAATGTCATATATTTATTCTATCTACTGATCCATTTTCAAAATACCAATAACTAATTGCGAAATCTAAAAAAATTTAAGTAAACATGCAGTGTACACTTTTAGAACTAAATAACACTACTTTTCAGAAAATAAGGATTAATCAACCATTTTGCATACAAATAAAATTATACAAAGTATGAAAACATTAATAAACATATATATAAGTTGATAAATTAATTAAAATTATAAATCTATTTGAAATGGATATCCTACCTCGAACCATTGTGGAAAGGAACCGAACCCCTGATATCTCCTACCATGGTTCTCATCAATCACAATTGTTTAAAAGCAGCACTAAATGAACCAAATAACCGTAAAAATATTAGGGAATAAAATAAATCTAGGGATTTCATGCTCATGGGAGATGTTGAAATCAAAATAGAGAGGAAGGAGAAGGAAGGTGAAGGGGAAAAGGGAAGGAATATCACTATAGAAACTAGAGAACTCCTCATCTTCCATTATATCATCGCCATTAGAGGAATTGGAATGGATTGGTACATCATTGTGAGAATCCTAAGCAAGGAATAATATGGGAATGATGATTTCTGTGGAAAATAGAAAAAATAAATGATTCACGAATGAATCCAATTACCTTACCAAATCTAGACAATTTTAGAATACATGATAGATTTATTCATAATCTGCAACTAAGATGTGCATAAAATAGGGAAAATGGAACATGGAGGTTCCCATAGGGTTATTATTCTAAATTTAGAGGCGAAATCACAGTAAAATATTATAAAAATGTATATGATATAATGGAATCAATTTTTTTAAACATAAAATGGGCTCATGGGCTAGCCCAGTACCTTAATAAATAACCCAAATTCTCAATAATTATGAATTAATATGTGGTACAAAATAATATGGTGGTTTACTAGGTCGGTGGATGAAATATGGGATTATTAATGAGTGAATAATGTTGAAAATGAAGGAGATATGATAGAAAAAAATTTATTTAATAGAAATATGTGGTCATGGTTGGCCCAAATCTTAATGTAACCACCCTTTTATCCAAAAAAATCCAAACATGCTAGGGAGAACCTAAGGTAGGATGATTGGACATTTATTGTAGTTCAAAACTAACAATTAACCTCACACATATCCCATGAAGGGGACCCGAATTTCAAACCAACCGGATCAAAACCTAGACATGAAACAGAACTTGGTGTGACAAATATTATAATGAATTTTTTTTAATGTATAAATCATTTTCAGTTTTAAATTGTGAAAATGAGGGAATATAATTATATTTATTCAATCATAAAGA
Organism: Viscum album; assembly: GCA_963277665.1. NCBI lineage: Eukaryota > Viridiplantae > Streptophyta > Magnoliopsida > Santalales > Viscaceae > Viscum > Viscum album. The sequence continues at coordinate 556,084,495 of OY728147.1, read as the reverse complement.
ATAAATAACCATATTATAGTTGGTTAACTAAGTAACTATATACTAAAAATTGGATCAATACTATTGATATGATATTTTACATTCTCTAGTTTCCACAGAATGTATTAATTATCTGTAATTAATTAATTTTGAAGGTAAAAAAATTCAATGGATGATTATTTTCATGAATATGATGAAATAGGATGAAAATGAATATAGGGTGTGGGATTAGATTATGAGATTATTTTCAATAGTTTTCTTTTTTATTCCTTCAGTTAAAAATGATAGTGATTTCCCCTAGTTAAACTTGATAGATGATGTATATATATTTTACCCTTGAGTCATACATTACAATAAATTTAAGGTTAGATAATGATATTGACAACCAATGTGAATTTTTGATTGATTATTTCAATATTTTAATAATATTATGTCTTAAATAGGATAATTCATAAAAGCATTAAAATATATGAGGAAATTATGTGATGTACGATCTTGGAGGAAATGAATATTGGGGTCTCCCATAAATTTCTTGGATTTTATAACATGAAAATTATGCAATTTAGTGGAAATTATATAAAAACAATGGAAAAAAGAAGATGAACATACCCTAATTCAATATGTTTTTACAGAATCATGGAGGAAATTTTTTTAAGTGTAATGTCATATTTTTTATGTGTAAAAAGGAATGTCCTATTGCAATAGAATTTTGATCATATGTGAATAAGTTTTATAATAAAGATAATAGATATAATGATCCATTTAATACACCACTGACATTCCACTATTTCAACTTCTATTAGTATTGTAATTATTCTAACCAGTTGTCGAATAAGAAGGATAATGATTATAATCGATGTTAGAAACCAATAAAGCCGAATGGGAAAAGGAAATATCATTATCAATATTTTTTATCACGATATGATGATGATGTGGTTAAATTTATTCATATTATAAAATATGTAATTGATAATATCTTATTGGAATTTTGATATACCCTCTATTTTATATCCAATTTTTTTTGGGTATCACAGTGCATCATCAATGATCAGATTCTAAATTATAATTGAATAATACTAACGGTTTGATCATCACATCTCATGTGTGTGATTCTTATCAGGTTTAATATTATTATAATTGGTTCTTGAATATATTTTTATTCTCTAAATTGTATATTTTTATTTTAACATACAATTCGATTGACATTATAAAAATAAATCCCATATCAATAAATGAGGAAGGGAGCTCCTATATGACATATATGAACCATACTATGGTCTTCAATCAGATAGATTAATGATGTTAAAATCCGATCAAAATATCATCCATATTATGGGTCATTGATCTTATTAAAAATGGGTTTTTATCTCATATATTTGTGTACAAAATCAACATCAATGAAATTCCTATTGTGTCAGATTTTTTTGATATCTTCCCAGAATAATTTCATTGACTTCTCAAAAGTCATGATGTTGATTTCTCAATAGAAATAATATATAGTGTGACAAAATTTTTAAATATTCTATATATTATTTCCCCAATTGATTCACTAGAATTGATGAATAAGATCTAGTGGATTCATAAAAATTTTATTTATTTTCCCAATTGAATCAACTTATAGGGAACATATTTGTTTGTTAAGAATAAAGAGAGATAATGGAAACTCTTCAGTCATTATCTAAAATAGCCCCATCTCAAATTTATGAATATGTAAAATATTACATATACTAACTACATATTTGATCAACTCTATGAATATATATATTTATCCAACATTGACATTCCTTCTAGATATCATCAATTTAGTGTCACGGTGGATGATATACATATGAAATTATTCTATACATGTTATTACCACTATAAATATATTTTGAATCCATTTAGTCATAATAATAACCATGTTATCTTCATGGATTTATTGAGTATGGTATGTATAAATTACCATGATATTTTTGTTGTATTATTTTGGATTATATTCTTATATATTCAATGAGAAATAATAGCATTAAAACCACATGAGGATTTTACTACATACACTAATGAAGGATAAGATGCGTTATAAATTTAGAAAGTGTGAATTTTGGTTTGAAATTATTTCATTTTTTTTCATATATTCTCTCGAGACGGTATATTGGTGGATCTATCAAATATAAAAATTATTAAATGTTTTCCTAAAAAACAAGGGAGAAGGAAGTCATTACTTTTCTTTTGATGGATGAATATTATTGAATATTTTTATGGAATTTACCATGATATTCAAATCAAATCTCTATGATAAATCTTATTGTAGGGATGTTCTTTTGGATGGATGAATGTGAAAATATTCATGTAACTGAATATAAGGTTAGTCAATTTATCTATTCATGCAATACCCAATAGATTATATGGGTTTATGATGATTATTGATGCATCAAATAATATATTTGGATGTTTTCTCATGAATAATGATATAGTGATAGCTTTTTCCACATGGAAACTTAAATTTCGTGTTAAAAATTTCAGAAGTCATGAGATTGAATTATTTGTGGTTATTGTTAACTTAAATATAGTGATTCATTATCTACATGTGGAATGTTTGGAAAAATATATTGATCACAATCTTATGAATTAAATATTCTCCAAAATAGTGTAAGATATGTACTATAGTAGTTGGTTGAGCTGATTAAGGATTATATCATATCAATACATACCACCCTAGGAATGAAAAAATATGGTTGATTCTTTGAGTCTAAATGATCATCCAATATTATCCATGTGTGAGATCAAAAAATATTCAATACATCAATATTTTAATATGATTTATATTGAAAACATGAGGTAATATGAGAAATCATACAATTATAAAATGATTGTTAAACAATCAATCGATGTGATAAATAAAGAGGTGCATAAGGAATATTTGGAACAATCAATTATGTTAAAAAATGTCAATGAATTATTCATTTATTATGATGAAATAATAAGGTTTAGGAACTGCGAATGCGTTCATTTTATACCACATTGTATAAAGGAAATTTTTCATGATACTCAGAGTTCATCATTCGTTATTCATCTTAGACATTTGAAGATTAAAAATTAACTAAATTATTATTTATTGGGTTACAATATGTGGAGTGATGTTTTAGAGCATGTATATACATTAATGGAATGTCATCATGTTATGGAAGAGGGAAAAAAGTTTATGGGAATGTTAAAAAAGATACCCAGAACAAAATGGAAGTGGTTTAACAAGACAACACATTATTTTAATCATGTAACCCAAACTGACAAAAATACTAATGTTTTATTGTATTGTAGTGGATCAAAAAAATATGTCATCAATATTTTTTTAATCATAGAATAATTCTATGTTTGTCGATGTTACATGATATAAATTAATAATCTTGTAATGTTTCATGGATCTCCACATTCTATCGTATTGATCATGATTTCTATTTTACCTCAATGTTATGATATTTTTTGTTGTCACTACATAGAAATATGTAATTCTATGGTGTTTTTTAGAGGAAATTTCCTAAAATGATGGTAATTTTTATTAAAATAAATTCATGGTGGATTTTTATAATAAACCACTAATCTATCATTTTCGATGTTGCCCTGCTCATCGCCCCACTGCTGGTCCCTCTCCTTTGCTTGTTGATGTGGGATATTTCTTCCCCAATGCTTTTAGATCATCAATGTAATATTGTACGAGCCTTGAGGTAGGTGTTATAATGTAATTTTAGATTATTTTAATTTATTTAATTATAAGATTATTATTTAATCAAATTATGTTTGGTTTAGAATATTTTATTATTTTCTAATCAAAAATGGACCATTTTTATAAATATTATTTATTGCATGGATGTATTAATATGATTATTTAATCCATTATTTTGTAATGAAATCTATTTTTTCACTAATAATTGTAGATATCAATATAAATATATAATTTTTAATTTTAATAAAATAATTTTTATTTAGTAATATTAATTACACATACTTTAACATGTGGATTTCCTTAAAATGTGTTTTTGAATGATTAAATGAAAAAAATTCTACTTTTTCCAATTGTTTGTATTATGGTATTTGGAATAATTGAAGGAATTTCATATCATTTTTTATTCTTTCCTCAATTTCCCTTTAAACAAATAAAATTAAGTTTTAATGAATATGTGTGTGATTGGTTTTTATAATTTTAATTTTAGAATTAAATTTTTTATTTTTTGACAAATAAATTTTATTTCAAAATGGTATTCAAAAAAGGACCATTTTAAAATTTTTAATCAAAATATTTGAATTTGATATTTTATTAATGATCCTATTACTTATAATTTTTCTATATGGGTTGGTCTTGGTGAAAATTGTATTGGTTCATGAAAAATGGGATTCCTTCATTGAGGGATCATGGTAGTGGGGAGATATGTGAACATTATATCCAATGGAATGATGAATGTTCATGTTTATTCTATTTTGGATATTTATTGGCATCCCAATGTTTTGAAATATCACTCACAAAAATTATTGGACAAGGTTAATCCTTTTTAAGATGATTACAAAGTCTAGATTTATTCCTATATTTTATAGACTGACACCCCAACTATAATTTGACTAGAATATTGATTTTATTCTAGGGACATGAAATGAGGAATAATTTGAGCTATGTGTATATATTCTTATGTATTAAGAACATACAAATTTTGAACATATAAATTCATTATTATATTATATATATCGTTGATGTAATCACTAATATACCAAGTACTATCTAGTGATATTTAACCTCAAAACAGGGATTTGGTTGATTGTATGTATAATGGATCACTTGATCGTTATTCGACATAAGAATTTTTAAATTTTGAATTCTTTATTATATCTTTTTATTTTATATATGATATATTTATTTCCAACGTATTATCATTATTATGATATATTACACATAGGTACACGTAGATATTCATAGCTTCAATATAAATTGTGGAAAATACATTAAGATTCATTTTAAATTGATTTAAAAAAAATATTTAAAATGTATTTTAAAATGTATTTTTCATTTTCGGTTTCATAATCTTTTTTAAATGAAAAATGTAATTCATTTCTCCTCCATTTTCCTCACAACTACACAGTATGCAATTCAATTATATTTTTTAAAATGAAAAATTATTTTCCATATATATTTATAGGATCGTATAGTAATATGTATTTTTTTTAATAATATCATGTATTACTATATAAAATTTCTGAATTGGAATACTCATCGTCCAGAAATGAAATAATAAATAAATATACATTAGATTTTATATCCCATTTATCCATATATATAAGTGAATCTCTTTGATCACGATGAAAAATTATTTCGAATTTCTCTTCAACCAAATTTTCACTTAATAGTATCGATAGTTCTATTCATCATTGAAATGGTAATTAAAGGGAATTAGAAATTGTATAAATTAATTTAAAAAAATAGAACAAATTTATAAACATATTTATATTTTTTAATTTAACCTAAATTAATGATCTAGAACAATTTATTTCGATAGAGGTAAAATCATAATTTAATAATACAAATTTATTAGTAGAAAATCTAATAAAATATATAGTCAATTTAATGATGTGAAAGTCAATATATTGTTTCACAAATAAAATTTAAGTGATTTAATTCTGGGGTCCTCCACCAATAACAATAATAGTGAATTAATATATTACATCACATCTAGTAATAAAATGTATCTTCTTATATTACTCTTCTTATACCAATGTGGTTTTTGATTTTTTCATATCCATTTATATCCTTTCATATTTAGTAATTTTTATATGTTATAATTTTCTAAATAATGTCAACGAACAATGTGATACAAATTGATAGAAGGTGGATCACATTGCCGAGGAACACATCTCATTGTGATATTTGGTTTTGAGGAGTGATTTGATTTTAAAACTTCCAATATATATTTTCATGGGAGAATAAGTTGTACACATCCTAAATGTAAAGTTAGAATATTTTTAATGATAGAAGAAGCAAAATATCACATTATATATTAGTAATTCTATACTAAACATTTGTGTTGGATATTGTATGCCTAATAGAACATTAACAAAAAATTGACCACTAACGTCAATATAGAGAATGATCTCCCAACATCATCAAAAATGGAAAATGAAATGAAATACCATATATACTATGCAATCGAAATTTCATTCGAGTAACTTCAACATTCAACATTATCAAAAAAACCAATTGAGGGTGAAAATAATAGTTACATGATGTCAAATGTTTTTGAGACTATAAGAAAACTATATAATGATTGAAACACATATTGGATACTCATTATTATATGGTAGAGACAAACGTATGAGAAAACATTACTGAGTAGAATGAGGTGTTTCATGGATTAGTAGAAATTGAAAACTATGTGTTGTATAGTTTATGTTTGAAAAATTCAAAACATTATTTTTTGATGAAGTTGCCGTATGATATAAAATTCTAATGATGAATTTGAAATAATGTGATGTCCATGATATTGTGACTGTTGCATGTTGCATTTCAGGACTCAATGATTATAGATCATTTTTTATATGAAATTTTTTTAACAAGTAGCTCTAAATAATACAAATATAGATTTGTGTCCCAATGTTTATATGCTTTATTGTAGATAGGATTCAAGAACACGTGATTGAAAAAAATGTTCCTCTAGATGGTGGTCAATGAGTTATGTTATAATTCTTAATCAAATTAATACTATGATGAAGAAGATAATTAACATATCTAACATGGTTTTTTATTACTTTCATTAAAATTCTCAATTTCTAAGATTAACCATGACATAAAAATTAATTGAACACACGAAGTTTCATGATGTAGTTAATAAAAATTATGCATAAATGTGACATCCAATTGATACTAAATTTTGGAAAAACATATACTCATTACGACAATATTTTTCAGCTGCTCAATGGAATTTTTTATTGGGAATTGTTGTTAATGGATTCGACCCATTCAAGACTTTGAGCACTAGTTATTGCATTTAGATGATTGTTTTGATGAATTAAAATATATGTATATTGATGTGTATGAAACAAATATATTTTATAATGTCGATTATTATTCATTGGAAAAAAATACATGGAAATGATATTGATGTATACTTGTATCCTTTAATTGAATAATTATAGGGGTTATGGAGAAACAGTGTGGAGAGATATGATTTTACTTCTAGGACATTGTTCAAAATGGAAGATTCTATAATGAGGACCATTTGTGACATCCATGGACTTTGAAATGTAGCTAGCTGGAACACTTACATAGTTTTGGCTCATTTTGTTTGTTACGTTTATTTTCATCTGAAATGACTTCTACCATACTAAAAAATTGTGCTTCTTGGATCATCAAATTTATCATGATGAATATCATATTTTTTCATCTAGACATGTCAAAACTCAATGGTTGTATTTATTATAGACCTTCTATGATGTTTTTATAGGTTTAGAAATAATTTCACAATATGTAAATTTTCAAATAGAATTTGCGAAGGTTTATCATTTTAATGATAGAGGGAAATGAGTTCAAAGTTGTTCTACAAGTGAAATCGGGATGAAAAATTTGAAGAAAAAATTTATATTCTTAAAAGTTATATATTAGTAATTTATGTGGTTACGACATAATCTTGATGAAATGCATATTAAGAAGAATGTTTCTGATAATTTGATCTTAGCATTGCTTAATGAGCATGAAAAATACAAGAATCTTTTCATTTATCATAAATAATTACAATAAATGAACATAATGTGTGATATTTGGAAGGATTACAATGGAAATTATGCTGCAACATTTTTTTTCAATGAATAACTGTGATAAATAGAGAATATTATTTTTACATGAGCCATTATGATTCACTTAATTATAGGAGAACAAAATTCCCAAATAATAATAATAATATCAATGTTTACATGATATGTGCTAAAATCATGGAAAAATAATATCTTTACATCAATAAATAAATTAATATTTACTGAACAAGTATTTATTATATCAATTTCTTAAAAGATAATCTCATAGAAATATTTTTCATTATTATTTATCAATCCATTAAAATGATGATATTTTATATTAAATAATTCTAACTACATTAGTTCATAATAAATTGTTAAATATTAGAAACACTAAATAAGAAAGAAAATTATTAAAAATTAGTCTCACATATATATTATATCGAATAATTGGTTACTGGATGATATTAATCAACCAAAAATAATATATTATTAATCCTTTTATGAGAATAATATTTATTCAACTTGTTGAATTCATATTTAATTGGATTAGGTTCTAGATTCCCTTATTAGGTTACCATATATTATCTTTCTCATTGTTAACATGTAGATCCATAGTATGAACAATGTTACTGTTTATAAACACGCTGAGGGACCCATAGAGAAAATGTAAATTTCATAATGACATACAACCTCCCAAAAATTCACATAGTGTAATGAAATCATTGTATCATGGTATCTCTATCCAAGAGTTTTTACACTAGTTTCATCAACTTATATTCTATATGTATAATTTTTTATTTTTTAGAAATGATCTTTTAAACATAATTATATGACAATGGACTTAATCTTGTGTTTCCTTTCCCATAAAAGGGCTTGTAAAATCCACTTCAGTCAATGAATAGTTTATACGAATCCTTTATCAGATTATTTATTAATGATATATCCCTCATGATGAATCATATATATCAAACCTCATCACGAGAATATTTATCTTATTTTTATGTATACCTCAATAAAAATACTTGATGATAAAAAAATTAATTTTATAATTAATTTTGAAGGACCAGTACACACATATGTAAATATGAATATACAAAAACAAATATAAATATGGATTTATCACTGGTAGGTCCAGTAATAAAATCCTTTTTCTCATGGAGATTACCTAGAAATAACAGCATGAGATGAATTATAATTGTATTATCATCCCCTACCACTTATAGCTTGTATAATCTATGTACCATTAGATGATGAAATAAAACCATTGAACATGCATCTCAAAAAATTAATTGACATTAATGGTTGTCCTCATGATTTGTACATTCCATGAAATTTTTTTCTGAATATTGCTGTTAAAAATTTATCACATAGTTTTCATGTATAAGAAGCATCATCATTTGATAATTAATAAATTAATATTATACACCATTAATATTTATGTAATTGTATGATCATATTATTATATTCGGTAATATATTAATTATAATACTCGTACATAATTATTTTTTAATGATGTGCCAATATCATCTAATCCAACTACACAACTGATGGTTACATAGATTACATTGATCGTATCCCTATGATAATTTCCTTAATGAGATAACAACACCGATTAAAATACATTTTTCATTTACATACATGGAATCATATATAACAATAGAGCTAAAATTAATCATTAATTGGTCAATGCATTTTAGTTGGGTAAAAATCCAAAATCTAAAATAAATCATTGCTAAATTTGATTCCTAAGCTGTATCAGAAGTTACAATGTCCTCGGTCGAAGGCGTTTATGTTAACTATTCATAAAAATATACATTCATATTGTCTATTACCTTATACATATTGGGATTTAATATTAGTATTATTTAATGAAGTATAGGTTTATATCACTATAAAACATGTATTTATATATGTCCAATTATAATTAACATATCATTTTTTATTCTTAAGCTCCTGGATTTTTCTGACAACTATCTTATATAGTTAAACTATTTTTTTTTGATATGACAATTTTACAGTTTTCTCATAAGCATGATAAAACCAATGTACACATAATTAAATGTGAAATAGATTTCTGATGAACTCTTTGATATTATTAAAAATCACGTGAACTAGCCATGTTTCATTCTTCCAAGGGAATCCAAAACCAGCATAAGACATACTAGATGGGAATTACTGATCCCATCTAGAAAATGATAATCATTACATGAATAAAAATAATTAATTAGAGATTATTTTTCCTAGATAAATAATATTTAAATAATAATTTTATTCCACTGAAAACCCGTCATGAACCTTTCGTAAATCTGATATTCTACATAAAAATAAATAATTATAATTAACCTGAAAAATAATATAAACAATCTTTAGATGTATAAAATAATAATCAAATGACTCGTCCCACCTTCCAACAACCAAAATATAAAAAACTCAGTGTTCCTATGAAACCCCTACAATTATAATTCATCAATAATTTCCACAATTAAATACAGTAACTGGGATATATGGATAAAAATAATAAAACAAAATAAAAATAAATGAAATACCTAATAAACAACCCCATGCCACTGGATTCATTTCTTTAATAATAATTATATTCCACTCTGAGAGTCAAATCCAAAACATACAAAAATTCCACCCAATCTATAAATAAATATGGAAAGGAGTAGTGTGTGAGTTCAACAGCCTGGTATGAAATCACCATAATGTCCAAGGATATTTAAAAAAATAATAATCTACACATTTTAGTTTGAATATAACATATTTGATTTGGATATTACTCTTTTGAATAAAAACCAGTATCACATTTTCGTCTTTATTAAGTCTCATTTCATTCAATATTATATGAAAAATGTAAATTAGGAATCATTTCATCATTATTTTCCTCTATTAAATATAAATAAATTTTCATTTACCTTTTCAAAACCCTTTTCATTCATCTTTATAATGATTTAAATAAGAAACCAATCAAATAAAATATTTATAATAATAGTACACACCATAATTAATAAATAATGGATGAATATTATTTCGTACTATAGATAAAGTGAAAAGTGATTAAAAAAACATGTAATCATGAGAAATAAAATATAAATATAGAGTGATAGGAGAACATCAAATCAATACTATAAAGAATGAATGATGGGAAAATCTAGGTCATGTAATTTTATTGGATCCCTATACCCTAGTATCAGGTCATGGAAAAATATGAAAAAATCTAATTCAGGCTCTACCTTTTAAGGAGAACATGACTTCAACCCAATGCAATGATGTCATCAATCCAAAAAACAACATCCAACCATCCACTAAAGAGTACATGTTGTGGCTTAGTAGTACAGTGATTCCCCTCCAAAACCTCACAATCTATACAAAGTATAAGAGTTTTTAGTGTTGTGTAATAAAATGTTATCCATAATTGTATCTTCCAATCATAAATAATTAATTCCCAATGTTCCATACCTATTTCATATAGATATTATTCCACTTATAATGATCTCCATTTAATGTATTCTTATAATCCTTAAAGACTATTAATTTTTTTCAACTATGGGAAAACCCTTTAACCCGTCATAATACATAAATTCATCCAATAAGACCATAACTGAAAAACTATCAACAAAAAATAAAGAGTTGTTTAGGAAAGGGGTTAGTGTTCAAAAAAATATAATTTAATAAGATTGTCAGTCATGCCTTCAAATCCTAATTTTGATAACACACATAATTGGAAAAAAATTCCAAACCAAATCCAAGAATTAACATTAAATTTACCAACATCACTTTTTAATATTAACATATGTCCTATTGAAAACATACCAAATCATATTCTTATATACATATTAACATATGATATGGTGAATATTGAATATATATATATACATCTAGGATTTCATAATAGAATAGGCCCAAAATTTGACATGAGAGAAATGAAACAACGATCATAAAATTTCAAAATAATAATGAAACGATAACCATAATAAAATTTCTATAACATGGAATCCTAAAATAATAGATCCCTTAAACACATGAAATTCTCAAATAAAGACAAAAAAACATCAAATATTTTTAAATCACAAAATTACATTGTGAAAATAATTATTATTATTTATCGTCCAAAAACATTTATTATATAAGTGTTAGTGAAAAGTAAGTCTATGTTTATAATTACGTTAATTACACATGGAAATTATAGGAAACACAAATTATAAAATCTAATTGAATTAAGTTATATTTAATATTTTTTAATAAATAAATTTAAAATTCCTTTGTATAATTAGAATATTTGGTAAAATGAAATGAATGAAAAAAATCATAGGTTATGAGAAAATGATCCATATCATTAAATGAAAAATATTGAATGTTCCTGAGAGAATATCACAAACCCAATAAACTAAAAAAACTATGATTTAAAATGAAAATACCAAATATGGTTCGACAAAAATCATGAAAATAAAATGAGTCTAATAAACCCGAATATATGATGATAAAATGAACAAATTGGATGTATTAATCCATTTATTAGATTCATTTCTGATTGAAATTTCCTGAATAAACATATAGTGTAGTTGAGCAAAGGAGGTAGCATGTATGCATGGGGACAGTCATTGAAATTATTTCTATGGGCATATGAGTGAGTTTTGAAGAATGACATCGGGAATATTGAGGGGTGAAATTTTTGGTAATATTCTATTTATGAAAGATGGGATCCAATATAGGGTGGTATGTTTTTACTAGGTCATTATGGAGATAAATTAGGAAAATCTTAAATTTTCACCAAGAACAAACCATGATGACGATCCCACCTCTCCGTTTTGGAAAGGGAAACCCCCGACATGAAATTGAGGGTTCCATGAAATGGGTGTCCACATGGGTTGGCCAAAATGGATAGAAAATTGACAATATAGTGTAGGAAATGATGTTGTGAGCCTCTATGATTTCTTGATGGTGTCTATACCACCTAGAAATATTGATTGAGCCCCCCTCCGTCCATTTAAAGACAAATAAACAAGGAAAATTCAAAAGAACCATGGTCAAAATTATTTTACATAGTAAAGAAGGGATAAAATATGATAAAACATCCCGTCAAAAAAATTTCATCCCCCATAGATCCAATAAACTCTATTATTTGATGGCTCCATGTAAATCAAAATGATAAAGGGGAAAATGATTTAAATAAATCTTCAAGATACTCAAAATAAGCATTAATATATGGACCCATCTATAATCATTTCATATTCATGTTTTTTTGTACTAGAATTCATTTTTTAAAATTATAGGGATCATTTATATTTATAGAACAATTTAATTACTAAAAAATTACAAAATAAAACCATATATTATATTTGAACTCTTATAATATGTATCCATTTCTTCCACCACAAAAATGTCTTTAAAAAATATGTGGTTTATCTTTATGAAAAATTATAGAAAATTTCTCATTGATCTCAAATTTTTCATAAAAATCCTATAAAACATGTAAATCACATTTAAAGCATTTTTTTAGATGAAAAACATAGTATTATCTAAATAAAAAATAAACAAAATATTTATTACATGGATAATTATAAACCCATTAATTGTTTTACAATGTTATTATTTTGTCCCATTAAATGTAAATTATTCAGACCACCTCTTTAAATCATACCTCTCCTTTGAAACACTATAGAAATCAAACATTATAATGGTATCTTGTGGAATAAATTACTCATTACCGTTACATATAATCTTTATTTCACATCTTATTATTGAGAAACCATCCTGGAAATATTGGGAATAACCACTACAGTATATTCCATTAATCTCATAAGAGATACCTAACTAGTTAACTCTCTAACATTAACTCATGAATTCTAGTGCAATAATAGTCCCATCGAAGCACAACATATCACATAACCTCCAATATTCATAAAACATGTCCATGAAAAATAAATTAATAATACACTTAAATCATTCATAAATAAAAATACACTTTTCAACATTAAAATTGTATTTTATTTTTTACAAAGGAACCCACTCATATAGTAAAAAACATTAATTGAAAATAAAATTGTATAAATTTCCAGGTTGCATCAATACCTATAATAATAATTAATTTGAAAAATTACCTTCATTCCATATATGATTAAAATATTTCAACTTCAGTTTTGACAAATAAGTTAAAAGGTATCATAAAAATATAATTTTTAATAAAATTAAGTGCATAAGATCATAAAAAATAGTTTTCAAAATCATTTATGAAAATTTCATAAATTAAAATATTCAAATATTTATTTAAATATAAATACATTCTTCATATTCATTCTAAAAATAGAAAAATGAGAGAGAATACAACCATAATAATAATATAATCATGACATTTATAATTTTTGCTTTGTTATAAAGAACCTTACATGGATTTTAAAATTGATGATTGAATTAATAAAATTAATAAATTATGTTTATCTTCTATAAAACAATATGAATAAAGTCCATATAAAAAATCATAAACTCATTAGTAATTTCACACGTAATCATAGCATGAAATTTTCAATAATTACTTGTTTAACACAAAGCTTGACTTACATGGACATTACAAATAATCTTGCATAATAATTAATACATAACAAAAACCAACACTCAAGGATCGTAATAGTTTAGTGACTTTGGAAACTCGGAACATAATCTTCTAATCATGTTGAAATATCCTGAACATATCTCATAAAGATCTTCCCCTTTTAGTTTTCTTACCTAAAACCATTATTTATATCATGGGGAGAATAAAACATATAAAGGTTGAGCTCAAATTCTTATAAAGGGTAATCATGGAGAAAATAAAACAAACCATATACATTTGAACTTCAAAACATGAAAATAAAGATTAAAGATCAAAATCATGAGTTATAAAATAACTCTTGGCAGTATGTAAGGAATATATCATAAAAGAACATCAATCATGATAAAATAGCAAGGGAATAAAACATTTAATTGTGTAAATTCATTGAGCACCAGATATAATTTCCATAGTTTCCAAGGAATTGCATCCAAGACAATTTTAGTGGATGATGTCCCTTGCTGAATTGAGTTCATTCCTCATTCCATTCATGTATCACTAAACCAGATTAACTTATCATTCCAGCCATTTCTATCACAAGAGATATAAATCTTTACCCAATTCATTAGAGGCAGATATATGTCCCACCATCTCATAGTGAAATCATTCTTACTTGTGCCACAAAATAAACATTAATCATTCATCATAACCGAATGAATAAAATGGGTTTCATAAACATCATCACATCATTACATAATCCATATAAAACAAATGAATATAATTTCATCATAACAAGAATAAAACCATGTAAATAATAGAGACATTATACTTGAAACATAATCTTACAAAATAATGTCATCTTAGCTGGAAAATAGTATTGACAAAACACTTGAAATGAATTCTTGAGGAAAATATCATTTCTTGAAAATAATTTTCTTTTAAAAAAATGACATTCTATTTTAATATAAAATAATTTTTTTTGAAAATAATCATGAAATCTTATGGAGGAATATTCATGAAATTAAGGCATTATGAAACCGTAAAAAAATCTGTTCATGTTGTATAAGTTAAAAAATCATTCTTCTCGTACTTTTGCCGGAAAAGTCAAAAAGTAACTCCTATGGTAAACAAAAGAAAGAATCATTGCATACCATGTAGTAAAAATCAAAAACATGTAAAAATATTTTTAAGCATACATGAAAACATTTTTAGAAAAAAGGGACATTGATGATAAATATTACCCCAGTAAATACTTATGAATAAACAATCTCGGATAAAAACGAGACTGGAAAAGTCATCCCTTACCTTAAGTCTGATGTGCTTCGTATGTATCTGAACCTCCTGTATAATAATTTAAATAATTTAAATGACTTATTACAAAATCATATTCATTTTTATGAAATCATATATGGTTCACTTATGACTTTATATTAACCATTCTTTTGTAAATTCCATGTTAAAGCAGTGTTTTGGGTAAAATCGTTTTATTTATCATATGTGTTTGGACTTGTTCTTCTTGATATTATTATTACCTATATCATGTTTAAATATGTACAGAAGATAAATAATGACTTATATATCATATATGTTCAGTTTATATATATATAATATTGATAAATGAAATTAAATACACCGTTCATGGAGACGGTAGGCCGTACGTACGCATGAACGATGTTTTCCATTCCTTATTGAAATGAATGGAAGTAAGTAGATGAAATATATATATATGTGTGTGTACATAAATCATGTATCATTATCATGTCATATATTTCATTATTATTTACTATATATACATTATAATCATTCTTGAGTGGTTTACATGTAGAATGAATCTCATCGTGTCGTGGAGACGGTAATCCGTACGTATGCACGAGTGATTATATCATTCCCAGAATAATTGAATTGAATTGGAGTGGATGATATAATATATCAGAATAAGTATGAAGTTATAATAACTATATATAGTTTTCTTTACTCCATTATACCCATCCATATAATGTGGTGGTGGAAAAATAGATTACACCACGGCAAGGAGACAGTATTCCATACGTACGCACGTGCGATTATTTCATTTTCCGTAGGATGGATATAAGGTGAAATGGTGTGGTATAATATTTATAATAACATATCATTATATTATTTATACTGATGTTATTATTTTATAATGATAAAACTAAATAAGAAGAAGTTTAAGAATAAAGAAACATGGAAGAATCGGTAGAAGAGATTATCTGTGTTTCGACGCACCTCTTTTAAGCTTCCTATTAATGAACTAGAGTTTGTCTTTAGGGAAATCCAGAACCTCCATAATTTTTCTAGGGAATTGGAGAAGAGAAATGGTCAGGTGTTGGCCAAAATTGAAGGCTCAATGTGTTTTGAATAGTAGAGGGATGAGGTGCCCTTTTATAAGGGAGTAGAGGGGCACCTTTAGAAACATCAAAAATATTCATTTATAATAAATTCAAAACCCACATAAAAACTTCCAAAATGACTCAAATAATATTATTAGATGAGATACGGTTGTAATATAATCAAAAAAATAAAATTTATACATGTTTTTAATTTATTTTAAACAATATCAACTTGATTTATCCTTTTGTAATCTATTTAATTTTATTTGTGGTAATAAGATTCTAAAGTTTAAATAGTTATAAATAATTACTTATGTGTATTTAATTGTCCACAATTGGAATATTTATGAAATTTTTGACCATATATGTTTAATTTAAAATTTTTAAAATGTTTTCCTGAATTTTAAACCTTTTGATATTATGTTATTTTTATAAAATAACAATAGTGTCAATTTTGACACTAATCATTTATTTGAATTTAAATAAAATCCTCACAGAATAAATGTTAGAAATAAAAGCATTAATAGATTTATAACATGTCATATTTATCTAGAAAATTAGTGGATCACATTAAATAATTCATATAATATTTATTTTGATATTTTTCAAACCATTTATTTGATATTTCAGTAAATAAAATAATTTAATCATCACTATTTTGTCACCATTAATGATAATAATATAATCCCAATAAAATCTAAATAAGTTCAAATTATGTATATAATTATATTATCTTTCTGTGGACTATTCATGTTCGTAGTTTTATGAAGTTAATAACTAAATTATAATTATTATACTTATAAGATTTAAGAGATTGACAAGTTGTCACTATCTTTGGTTTTAATAATAATTAAATTATTTTCATGCTCAAAAGCCCATAAAATTTATCTATTCAGACCCTTAGGTGATATGTGTCGACTTTTAGTCATCCAATATAATTTTTTCATGTTATATTTTTATTTTATAATCTTATTTTTACCCTTAATTATCTGATTTACCTTTAACTACAGTAAATAAAAATTACCCTAGTTACTATTCATAATATCAAAAAGATAAAAGTAAGATATTATCATAACTTGGAACCAATGAAATCAAATAAGGAATCCATTTTTTCAAAATTCTAAACATATAAGTTGCAGTAATTAATTTAAAATTTATACCGTTGTCGAGAAACTGAGTTTTAAAAGTTAAAACATTCCCATAGATTGAAATGTTTTTACCTATGAATTCAATGTAAAATTAATGGTAATGGCATAAATTATATTAAATGGTAAAAATACAATCCATTTATACTTTGAAACCATTTAATATTATAATTTAACCATATTAATTTTTGTGATGAAAAAAATTGTTTCTAATTATAATATAGCATGTTTGTACTGTTCATTAAAATATTAATGATATCAAAATAATATGAAAAAAATTTCCAAACTAAATTATTATATCTTGATTCAAAAGATGAATTTTATTTTGTAAAATTGAACTTATAAACCTATAAAAAACTACATTTAATGTGTGTTCTCTATTAAAAAGTCATTAAAACTACATTTTAAAAAAAATACTTATTTCACTCGAAAAAATTATTTTGTTCACATACCATGTTATAGAAAATGGGTAAGATGAATAATAATGTTATAAAATTCAAATTTTAGTTAATAATATTCATAACGTCTTGTCCATAATAATATTATAACAATATATCGTTGTTTAGTGAAACCCGGTATTGCGTACTACAAACGCTATCGAGGAAGGTCGTGATTGTGTGTAACGCAAGCCAAGAACAGTGTTTGCATTTAATATAAGCTAATACGTTGTTGCGTATATAACACTATAATATTGGTGTAACATACCGAAAAATACATCAATGAAATTAAAAAATTATTTTTCATAAAATCTCAGGGTGTTACAATTTACCCCCCTTAAAATGAATTTTGCCCTCGAAATTTGTTGGGGTTATAAATGGTTTAATACGAGAAAGTTTCTTTAATAGAAACCCACATCGTAAAAAGGAATACCAAAACAGAACTTTGAAAACTAAATTATGAAATGTAATGGTTACCCAAATTAACTAATAAATGGGTTTCCACATATGAGAACATAGGTGAAAATATGGATATGGAATAGAAATATAACCATCAACTTCTGATGAAGTGTGGTAGAGGATATGGATATGTAAAACACATCAATCACAATGCCTTAAATTTGTGATGATCTGTAGTACCATCTGATTCATCAGATATGAGGGCACTAGGACAACATTTTTTGTTTTCATGATCATTTCCCAAATGATGAATAATTTTTTATTTAAAATAAATACTTACTTGATTTTGGTACAATATTACCGTTGCATGTGCCTTGAACAATTTCTACAGCATCTCTTAAAAAAATTAAACTAAATTTGTCTTCTGTGAAGTGTTAGTAGATCATGTGATAGAATTGTGGGTCATTCGATGTGTCTCAAATAAAAGGTTATCCAAAGTTATCAAATATACATAAGTCCATCTATGGTGACGTTAATCGTATATGGTTCCAAAAATATACTTATACATCATATATCATAATACTTAATAATATAAAAATAATTTCTACTAACCAGGGACATCTTGTAGGCCAGTTGTAGGTGATAATGGCATGTCTCACTTCGGTTGTGGGTTCGATTCCCATAGCCTTGTCTGACGCAATGGGTTGTCACTTGTCCAGCAGGTTATCCTTTTTCTAAAAATACATTATTATAACATTCCATCAACAATATCGAAAAAAGTTCTCTCCATAAACAATACTAACTTTTGTACAACATAATCCATTCCAATATTTAGGCTTATCCAAACAACTTATTTCCATGCTCGTAGTATAATGGAAATAATTACTAGAAATGTCATCTTTAGAGCATGTGAATACCATCATTTATCCCCCATATATCATACGATATATCCTTTTGGTCACATTACAAACATGTGAAAACCATAATCATGTATTCTCTTGGAAAATGAATACCGATTGAACCTTTGTGAAAAAGTAAATTCTATAAAAATTTAACACTTTCCACGTACCAAAATCCCAAAATTTCTATATACTCAAACCATGATATAACATTGTCTTTATATCAGTCATGAGCTCATTTCATTTTTCCATTATCCCTTCATTATGCGCATATCATATTCATTCCCAAAATATTTCAATCACTTTTCATGTTTACCAGTACAATATAATTATTGATAAATAATACGTAGATATTCCAAAATTCCATGATACCATAAATGAGATTCCATGATACTATTTTTTATATCCCATTACAGAAACACTTAATCATTACACAACATCATTTTCATACTCAATATCACAAATAGTGATCACATGTGACTTCCCATTATCCTTTTCCTTAAAATATTGATCACGTTGATAATCATTAACCCTTGGATTAGGGCATTAATTTGCATAATGCCCCATTTCCTTGCACTTGAAGCATTGAAGTGTTGGTGGTGTGTTCTCTGTAGTCTTTCTTTATTCACATCATTAGCAACCCTTTTTCCATTACTTCGACACTCAGCTGCTCAATGACCTTCTTTTCCACACATAATTCATTTTCTAGTCCCTTTAAGAAAATCCCCACCATGCTTCATTCCACACTTTGAGCATAAAAGAACATTCATCTTATTTTCACCAATATTCTGAGATTTATCTTTAAACTCCATCTTTCGTTTCTTGTCAAAACTATGAGATGGATATATAACACTAACATCCATTTCTACCTTGGTTGCACAACGCACAATTTCTTCATAGTTACTGAAGTCTCTTATTGCTAATTCCCATTTAAGACTTGGTTTTAAGACATAGAAGAATCGATCATCTTTACATTCAGGTTGGATTATAAAGCCAGATGCATACCTTGCAAGCCTTGTGAAATTTGGTTCGTATATACCAAAAAATTCATCAACCTTTTTCTTAAGCTCAAAGAAATCGTTTTCCATATTTTTCTGAAGAATGAGAGGGAAGTACTTATTGAAAAATATGATCTTGAATCCATCCCATATCGTGGATTCAATTTCAACTCGGGGATTTGTATTCTTAATTTGAGTCCACCATTGATCGGCTTCACCTTCTAAATGGTAAATAGCCGAAATGACTTTTTCATGTTCTGAACAACGAATTATGGAAAATATAATTTCAATGGTAATGATCCATTTTTCAACAACAATTGTATTAGAAGACCCACTGAATGAAGGTGGACGTTGCCTCATGAAGGACTCAATAGAATATTGTTCCCTTCTCTGCTCATTTGAATGTCCAGAATGATTAATATCTTGTGTATGTATAGAAATATGATTTTTCACATCATCATCGATTAAATTAGTTTGTTCAGGAGGGAAATAATTGTATTTCCATTACATTGATCAACATGGTTCCTTCAGGTTCCATCCATCGTCTAAAACACAGAAAAATAGTCTGAGAGGCAAAAATCATGCTCGAGAAAACAACATAATAAAGGGGGAATACCTTCAATATATAACATCTTCTGTTTAATTCTAAGATTTTTACCGTAATTCTAGGATAATAACCTATAATTATACTTAACCGTAGGGACATCCCTACACATCCCTTAGAAATATCTCTATGGATCTCTCTAAAGTTATCGCATCCTAGTTTCCAAAGGTTAACTAAACCATTCCATTAATATCAACTGTAGAGTCCCAAAGCATTATGTACATGGAAATTACATTACTTTTTAGGAATACTTATTACATAACAAAAACCAACAATCATGGAACGTAATAGTTTAGTGTTTTTTGGAAACATGGAACATAACCTTCTAATCATGGTGAAAGATCTTCAACATCTCCCCTAATTATCTTCCCCATTTTGTTTTCTTACCTAAAACCTTTCTTTATATCCTCGGAAAAATAAAACATATAAAGGGTGAGCTCAAATTCTCAGTAAGGGAAAGCATGGAGAAAATAAAACAAACCAGATACATTTGAACTTCAAAACAAGAACATAAAGTTTAAATATCAAAATCTTGAGTTGTGAAATAAATTTTGGCAGTACGTAAGGCATAGATCATAAAGGAACATCAATCATGATAAAATAGAATGGGAATAAAACATTTAATTTTGGAAAGACATTAAGAACATGATATGAATTCTATAGTATCCAAGGCATTGCTTCCAATACCATCTTAGTGGACAAAGTCCCTTAAGGAATCGAGTTCACACGTCGTTCCTGTCTTGTATCACTGAACCGGATTAACATACATTTCCAGCCTTGTATATCTCATGAGATATAAATATTTAACCAATTCATAGGAGGGAGATATTGGTTTCACCAATCTAATAATGAAATCATTCTTACTTGTGCCACAAAAAAAACATAAATCATTCATCATAACCCAAAGAATAAAATTGGTTTCATAAACCTCATCCCATCATAACATAATCCATATAAAATAGATGAATATCATTTCATCATAAGAAGAATCAAACCATGTAAATAATAGATACATTATACTTGAAACATAATCATACTAAATAATGTCATCTTAGATGGAAAATAGTTTTGACAAAACACTTGAAATGAATTCTTTAGGAAAATTTCCTTTCTACTTCAAAATCATTTTCTATTCAAGAAATACCATTCATTTTTTAAAGAAAATGATTTTGTGGGAAATAATCATTAAATATTGTGGAGGAAGATTCATGAAAATAAGGCTTTATGAAACCATAAAAAAAATCTGTTCATGGTGTATAAGTTAAAAAAGACATTCTTCTCATACTTTGGCAGGAAAAGTCAAAAAGTACCGCGTATGGTAAAAATTAGAAATATTACTTACATACCATGTAGTAAAATTAAAAAATATGTAAAAAGGACTTTAAAAAATACAGGAAACCATTTTTAGGAAACAAGTAAATGGATGGTAAATATAACCCATTAAATACTTACGAATAAACAATCTCGGATAAAAATGAGATTGGAAAAGTTATCCCTTACCATAGGTCTGATATTATTCGTACGTATCTGAACCTCCTATATAATGATTTATATAATGTCATTGACTTATTACAGAAGCATTTTCATTGTTTTGATATCAAATAAGGTTCACTTATGACTTTATATTACCTGTTCCTTTGTAAATTTCATGTTAAAGCAGCGTTTTGGATAAAAAGGATTTATTTATCATTCGTGTTTGGACTTGTTGTTATTGATATTATTATTACTTATATCATGATTTAATCACATCCAGAATTTAAATCAAGATTTATATATCATATATATTCAGTATATATATATATATAACAGATATATAAATGAAATGAAATACACCGTTAATGGAGACAGTTGGCCATACGTACGCATGAATGTTGTTTTCCTTTCATTATTGACTTGAATGGATGTATGTAAATGACACACAAACACACACACACACATATATATATATATATATACATAAATCCATTAGATTTATATTGTCATATATTTAATTATTATTCATTATATATACTTTATAAAAATTCTTGAGAGGTTAACATGGAGAATTAATCTCATCACGTCGTGGAGACAGTAATTCGTACGTACACACGAGTGTTGATATCGTTCACATAATTATTGAATTTAATTGGGTTGGATGATATAATATCTCCAAATAAGTATGATGTTATAATAAATATCTATAGTTATTCATTACACAATAATACCGATCCAAGTAAGGTGGTGGTGGAAAAACATATTACACCACGGCATAGAGACAGTATTCTATATGAACGCAGGCGTGGTGATTTCATTTTCTGTAGGATGGATAGAAGGTAAAATGGGGTTGTTTCATATTTATAATTACATATCAGTATATTACTGATACTGATGTTATTACATTATAAGCAAACAATTAATGAAGATGATGTTAAAGAAAAAAAGAAACTTGAATGAATCGGTAGAAGATATTACATATTCTTTGACGCACCGCTTTTAAGCTTCCTATTAAGGAAATAGAGTTGGTATTTGGAGAAGACCAGAAACTCCAGAATGTTTCTAGTGCAGTGGAGAAGAGAAATTTGTATGGTTTGGACGAGCATTAAGGCTCAATGTGTTGTGAAGAGGAGAGGGAGGAGGTTCCCTTTTATAAGGGAGGAAAGGGGCTCCTTTGGAAACCTAAAAAATATTAATTTATAATAAATTTAAACCCCACATAAAAACATATAATATGACTCAACTCCGAATATTGGATGATATAGGGATTTAATATCATGAAACTATAAAATTTATACATGTTTTCAATTTATTATAAACAATATCAACTTGATTTATCCTTATTTAATATATTTAATTTTATTTGTGGTAATAAGATTCTAAATTTTAAATTGTTATAAATAATTACTTATGTGTAGTTAATTGCCCATAATTGGATAATTTATGAAATTTTAGACCATATAAATTTTAATTTATAATTTTTAAATTTATTTGTGATTTTGAATCAATTTTATATTATGTTATTTTTATAAAATAACAGTTGTGTAAGTTTTCACACTATTCAATTATTTGAATTTAAATAAAATAATCAAAGAATATATGTTCAAAATAAAAGCATTAATATATTCACAACATGTCAAATTTATCTATAAAATTAGTGGATCACATTAATCAGTTCATATAATATTTATTTTAATACTTTTAAAACCATTTATTTGATATTTCAATCAATAAAATAGTTTCAACATCACTATTGTGTCACCTTTAATGATAATTATTTAATCCCTAAAAAATAAAAATAAATTCACATGATATAGATAATTTTATTAGATTTTTTAGACTATTCATGTTATAAGTTTCATGATGTTTATCACTAAATTAAAATTATTATACTTATAATATTTAAGAGAGTGACATGTTGTCACATTCTTTTGATTTAATAATAATTAAATACTTTTAATGGTCAAAAGTCTATAAAATTAATCAATTACGACCATTAGGTGATATGGGTAGACTTTTAGTCATCCAATATAATTTTTACAGGTGTTACGGTAATTTTATAATATTACTTTTACCCTTAATTATCTAATTTACATTTAACTGCGATAAATAAAAATTACCGTAGTTAGTATTCATAATATCAAAAAAATAAAAGTAAAGTTTTATCATAATTATGACCCACTGAATTCAAATATGGAATCTATTTTTCAAAATTACAATAAAATAAGTTGCATTAATTAATTTAAAATTAATCCTGTTGTTAAGAAAACAGGTTTTAAAAGTTAAAACATTGCTAAAGATTGAAATGTTTTTACCTAAGATTTCAATGTAAAATTTATGGTAATGACATAAATTATATTAAATGGGAAAATTATATTTTATTTATAATTTAAAAAGCTTCAATATTATAACATAACCATAATAATTATTGCGATGACAAAAGATGTTTTTAATTTAAATATAGCGTGTTTTTACTATTCATTAAAATATAAATGTTATTAGAATAATATAAAAAATTTATCCGAAGTGAATTATTATATCTTGACTCCAAATAAGAATTTTATTTTTTAAAATTGAACTTTTAAACCTGTGAAAAATTATATTTAATGTGGGTGTACCATAAAAAGGTGGTTAAATAGCATTTTTTTAAAAATACTTATTTTACCCTAAAATTTTATTTCTTTCACATACCATGTTTTAGAAAATTTTAAGATGAATAATGATGTTATAAAAATAAAAATTTAGTTAATACTATTCATAATGGATTTTCCATTATAATATTGTAACAATATATCGTTGTTTAGTGATACACAGTATTGCGTATTACACACTCTATCAAGGAAGGTCGTGATTGTGTGTAACACTTTCCTAGAATAGTGTTTTCATTTAATATAAGCTAATACAGTGTTTCGTATAGCACATGATAATTTTAGTGTAACGTACAACACAAGACATCAATGAAATTAAAAGTATATTTTTCATAAAATCCTTGAGTGTTACAACATGAAAGGGTAATTTAAAAAAATTAAATTCCCTAATAATAAATAAATTTCATTATATAAAATTATAGTCGAATGTTATATCCACATCAAAAAATGTTATATGTTCATAACATTAAAGTATGACTCTACGAATTAAAATTTAGATGAAGTCCCTTACATTGGGTAACAATCGTCACATAAAATGTTTATATTGATGAAAAATAAATATCGGATAATTATTTTATATATTTAGAACCTTTTTAGTGATTAATATTCAATTTATATAACTTATTGTCACATTAAAGAAATTAATAAATTATTAATGTTCAGGTTAGATGTTTAGAAGATATTCGTTACATGAATCCAAAATGACATTAGTATGATGTCTATAGTAATAATGTTAATTCGTAAATCATATAAATAGTAGTATTTTAGAAATAATAACCACATTTATGAAATATAAATAAGTTCCAATGATATATCAAATTAATAACCATGCAAAAAACATAGAAAAAAATATTCAAACTAAAACATTAACATAAGATGATTATCATGAGGGAAATATATCATTGTAATGAAAAAATATTTGTTGTTAGATATAAGTATATTATGCTAAAAATTAATTAGAATAAATTTATATTTGTTATATAGGTAGTTTTAATGAGTATAAATAGTTTAAATAGATAATGTAAGGGTATAACATCTCATATTTTATTTTTTGAGATACATGCTTTATTCCACACCCATTCATTTTATGTTGTGTGTATACTAAAAATGGATGTAATCATTATTTATAATATTTAAATTTATAGTTACATACATATATAATAAATGAGTTTTATTTCATGGAGTTTATGTTCCAATATTTAACCACTTTTTAAATTAATTTTTTTTGTCGATTTTCCTTCTCTAAGACTAATGTTTCGTTATACTCGTAAATTCATTTTGAGGTTTGTATACCTATATTTTACATGATATATCAAGAATCGAAATCTCTTCAAGATTTTATAAGATTCATGTAATTTTTTTTCTTACATGTAGATCTTGATCCCTTGTTACCATGTGATAATAAGTAATTTAATCAATTGCATCCCCTTAAAATATTGTTTATGTTTATTTTTCCTTTTATGAAATTTTGAAACCCATATATATTGACATTGATCAGTTTACTTCTCCTATATTTATTTAATATATAGCCATGTATTAGTAACAATATAACACACATTAGGAGTCAACATAAATAAGAAAATGTATTTAATAAAATATAATTTTATTTCTTTCATTGGTTGGAATACCATTTTATTTCAAAGGCCATTTTTCAAAAAAAAAATTGTTTTAAAATGATCTTTGTAGAAAACATTTCATGGATATGTGATATGATTTTTTTATTTCATTCAATTATTCTATTAAAATATTTCAAATTTATTTTCAAATGAATTGTTTTTAAAATATTTATAATCTTATTTATATTCATATCATGTAATATGTTTTTTGAAGATGTTTTTTGGATTATTTTACATGTTCGCAAGACAAAATATTTTCAAAATGTTACATGTTTTTTATAAGTTATTAGGGAATATGATTTTAAAATTTATTTCAATACTTATTTCTATATTTTAAATTTATAATCTTGGAAAATGGATTTCAAAATGTTTTTATAATTTATAAATACTTCATCAATGTTAAAAGGATTTTTTTATCACGAAATGTATTCAAATTATCTTTTTTCATGTTATTTTTCATCTATGAACACATATGTTGATTTTAATCAATAAATTTTAAGAAAACACCCAAATTTTCTATTCATATTGTTTCATGAATTGTTTATTTTTTAGTTTAATAATTATTAGGACATGTGATTATTTCTTATGGGTTATAAATTTTTTTATGATGTTTCATTTCATGGATTATTATTCATTGAAATTGTAATAAAACATATCTATTCTCTATTGTTTATGATTTGATGAAATTTTAATGACACATATTTCATTTCTGGTGTTATGATTTGATATATGTAAAACAAATTTCATCTTATGTGTCATGAAATGATGAATGTTTTCTTTTGTTGGGGGACATGATGGAATGATTAAATTATATGATGGGTGGTAACTATATATCCCTCCAATTAATTTGGTAAACAAGGATGTATCATTAGAATCAATGTTATGTATGAATTTTACTTAATGTTCAAAATGTTAGGCACATATCTGGTTTCATTTACATAAGTTTATGTGTGATCATGATTACGTTTTCACACTATTATGAGTTATCCTTATTATATGATCATAATTTTTTTCATGGACCTGGTTACTTTTCCATAAGAATATATGTGATATTTATTCAATGTTATCATTGTTATGCATAAATATAATTATCGGTGTCTGTTATGAATAATTCCTTTTGGGGTCAAAGTGTTATTACATTATACAATTGAACAAACATATATTTAGGTGGGTTGAAAATATCATAATCTTACCACACATGACTTATAAAATATGATTCATTGGTACAAAAAAATCATCATCCTTCTACATTAACTCAATTAATTACAAATCTATTTACATATAATGCAAAAAATGAATGTAATTGTTGGAAATAGTCTCACAAACTCATCCTACTCCAATTATTAAATTTCATCATATTACTTCATATTCGTTATAATTAATTACCATTTAATTGATTCACCTTCAAAATGATAGAAAAGAAAAAGAATTATTAATTCTATGAATACTCAAGATTCTAATATTACATTTTAATTATATTGATCCATTTTACAACAATTAGTGGCTCTAAAAAACTAGTATAATAAGCTTATTGTTTCCTTGTGATGAACTCAATAGATTGATATTCCATCCTTTTCCGATTTAGAAACATATCAAGATTAATATCTTGAATATTTATTCCTTATCATATTAATGATATATTTATTTCAATAACCATATGATTTTCTTCTTTACAAGGATAATATATTCATTACACATCAATTTCGTAATTAATATTAATAGTTTTTATTCCAACCATCTTCTAAAATCAACAAGAAATGTTTGACCAATAATAGTGTTATGGGGAACCAAAAAAATCATTGAAAATCTTGTTTATGATATCTTAATCATGAAATATTATTGTTAGTAAATGTAATGTTAGTTTATTAATGGTAATAATCTTACAAAATCCTTTGTAATTATTTATAATTATATGAGGAATTATCATAATCAAATCTTCGAGGAGTATCAAAATATGTGCACTATAATGGTATACTCACCATTCACCCAATGTAAGGATGATATATACTGGACTAACTCATTTCAGTGTTATTATCTATAAGTTAATTTTTTACAAAAACATGTCCAATTTTAGTATATAGGGATTGATGTTTTTTAGTGAAAATCTAAAATCCTTTTTTACCACAACTTGTTAAATTCTCATAAATCTGGAATTATCTAAAGGGTGTTTAGTAATGTGTTTTCATACTAGTTTCCAATGTTATGTAAACCCCACTATGGTACCATATATTGTGACCCACGCATTCCTTTATCAAATATTATATTTTATTTGATAAATATTTCTTAAATAACAAAAATATGTGTTCTAGAATTTTATAGGGGTAATATATTTGTTAATATAAAAAAGAATCAACATGTTTAGAAGATATCTACATTTTTTTAGTCATAATGAGCAGATAGATTTCAAATGCCAGATGTTGGATGGTATCAAAAAATTCAACAATCACAAATGCTTCTACTTCACAAGTATTTTAGCAGAAGCACTGATAAATATGTGTAATCGTCACCACTCTTATTTACATATAAAAACCGTCCCAAAAATAACCCAACAACCTAGGATTTAAAAAACCCACTAGAATAAAGGCACACTTCTACAGAAAACCATCATATGGTATCAATGTAACTAGAGGGAATAAAAAAGTTTATAAAAAATGCAGCACAAAGTACCACCTGACACGAACATGAACTATGAGGCAATTTCATTGTTCAACACATGTCATTAAGGTACAAATAATCCATCTAAATAATATAAAATTCATGTCTGAGGCCTTTATCTCAACAATAGAACATGCATGATGCCTAGATAATGGAAATCAAAACTACTTGAGCGCTATCCCATATAAAAGTCTTGAACAATGCTTGAAGAATTTGATACTTATCCCACATAAGATATCTACATAATATCTCACTTTGTTCAAAATAACTATCTCCCTTATTAGAAATATAAAATATAATATCATTCTTTATAACATGGGGAAGGGAAACATAAAAAAGGGTTAGTTAAGAGGTTTAATGAAGGTAAACAAATCATGTGATATCAAAGATCATTTAAAAAATGAGTAAAATGGTATAAGAATTTGAGAATAACATAAGGAAAATATTCCATGGATATCAAAAGTCATTATATAAATACATTGAATAAATAATGGAAGTTCATAAGACATGAATTATAAAATAATCAATCAATATAAATCTTAAGATAAAAATATTTTAATGTGACATTTATTTACAGAATACATATAAGCATAGAAAATTATTTACATAGTATTCAAGGATCATTCTGATGAATATCATATAAGATGGGGTTCACTATAAAACATAGATTAGTAGTAAAGCTTCACTTCCATTAAAATAATAAATGGAGTCCCTAAATGAATTGGTTTCACTCCCTAATCAAGTATTATTTATCTCATTAGATATCAGTCATTACATAATAAAATCGAGGGGTATATAACTGTAGTACAACCCATAACACATTGAAATATATATGTTCTCTAAAACCTCAAAAAAATACTTCTTATGATATCCAATTAACAAATTTATTAATAAATATTCCATCATAACATAACCTGTGGAAAAGGAAATAAGTCTTATAAAAATTTCATCATAGTAAACCCCATGGAAATAATTGGGGTTTCGTAATAACCATTTCATCAAAAATATAAACCATACAGATAATGAATAAGGATGGTATCTATGGATCATATACCTAATAAAACATATATATAATATATTTGTTTAAAAAAATTTCTTATATCATTAAAAAGATCATGTAAAATATTTCTGGAGGAAGATACGCTATTTATTGCAAATCAATTATTTAAAAACCTAAAAAATTTATAATTTTAACAAATATATATTCATTGATAATAAACATGAAAAATTAATATTTATCTTAAAATAAATGTGTGTTATTGATGATGGTAATTTTTTCATTCTTGTTATGTTAAAAGGAAAAAATTATTTTCGATATTATTGATAAAAATGTTAAAGGTCCTAGTTCGAAAATTAATAAAAGTTCATATTAATTTTTTTAAAATTTAAATCATGGGATAAAATAATTTTATGAAATAATAAGATAGTATTAAAAAAACTATTAATATCATTCATTTAAATAATTTATATGGAAATAATTATTTTTCATTGACGATAGAAAATAAAGTAGATTTTCCATAAATTTGTTTCATATTATTAAGTATATAATGACTGGAAAATAAAAGGAATAATAGTATTATAAATAAAAATTCACCATAGAATGAAATTTATGTTTTTATTTACAAGTATATCATAACATATCATCCTTGGAAACATAATCATATACAATTTTTATAAACAATTATATTGTAACAAAAAATTGTTACCTCAGGTTTAGCATGATTCAGAATGAGTTTTACCTCTTATATAAAAAATTTAAATTTATTTTAATTAAATTGTGTCATATAAATACATATCATATCATATATTTTAATCTTTATACACTTTAACTCCCATTTATTAAATATTTGTTATTAAAAGTGTTGTTTTATTATGATAACTATTTCATTCCTTGTGTGAAATGAAATTTTGGTGATATTATAATTTTAATATGATCATGGTATAACAATATTCATAGTGTAATTAAGGATTTAAATTTCATATATATTCATTATATATATAGACACATCAAGAAAATATAGACACATATACATGAATTAACCCATTCTTAGAGACGATATGTCTTACGTACTCAGGAATAATGTTTTTGTTATTAGATGTATTGATAAAGAATAGCTAATTAAAAATTCACCTTTATAGAAACGTTTTAATATCATATAAATAAAATATATCCATATAATATTTCTTTATTACAATACTTGTAAATTGAAATTTGAAATCATTATGTGGCTTCTTAAAGGTAGTATTCCACATGTATGCAAAAGAGACATAATCGCTTACAAATGATTTGTAATGTAAGAATTAAGATATTATTCTATCATTTAGATGAATAATTTTTTCCTATAAATAACATATATATATATATATATAAACATAAAATCTAAACAAATACCCATCAATAAATTATCGTGATGAAAAAGTAATTGTATGTCTTCTTGAAAATTGTAAATTGAACGTATGCACAGGTGATACATTCCTTTCCCATTTAATGCGAAAGATGGCCGATATTGGAGGATTCATAATAATAAAAAATTAGTATATTTATAATACATGAAATTTTATTTTATGATAAATAAAAAATATTTATAGGAGGTTAGAGATGAATTAAAACACAAAGTGATTTTTTGGAAGATTACAACTTATTTATAGAACATTATTGGATATCCTCTTTAAAACTCCACGGATTCTATTTTGAGATGACCAATAACTAAATATCATGGATTGGATTTTTTATTGAATAATTTTCTAGGTGTTTTGATGTTATAAGTCTCAATGAGGTGAATGATTAGAATTGATCGGTGTCCATTTATAATGAAAAATGTGGACACAATTGGAATTTCATAAAATATTAACATATAAAAAATCTCTTCTCATGAAACATTCTCTAAAATAGCCAATTAGTCAATGTAAATTTTTATAGGGTTTTAATAATACCATCAAATAACATTTATATAATGTTTTCTGTCATTATAATAAATTTATTTATTATGAACCCCATTTTTAATACTTTTTACCATAACAAAAAAACCAATATTTCAATATTAAAAGGTTAAGGTTGTTAAAATAAATGTCCAATTGACACATAAATAGATTATGGTTGATATGGTTTACCATATTTCATATAAATTTGTAATTATATTTTTTTAATGAAATTTAAATCTTTTAATAAAATAATATTTAATATAATATATCAATAACCTTGATTTTGTAACTATTTTATTAATTTTAATTTCAAGACACAATGAAAAATATGGAACAAGAATGTTATATTATAAAATGTCTATAATATATCATATTTTTTAGAAAATTTGTAAAACAAAATATTTCGACAAAACTGTATTATTTTATTGTTTTACAATATAATTCATGTTTTTCTTTTAATTGAAAAAATGATGTGGAAGTATTTCATAAACATTTTATTTAACAATAAAATCACTAAAATATATAATTTAATTCAATTGAAAAAAAATAACAATTAAAAATAAATGTTTATAAATATACATATTGTAATTTTATAAAGATATTATAAATTTGGAGATATTTAAATCAGTGGAATGAAACTATTTATTAATTAATTTCCTAAACTAATACAACTATCATATTCAATTAATTTTGATGCAAAGTTGATATATATTCGTGACATGGATCTACTTGGTAGAATGTAACTCATCCAATTTGATAATGACACTTTTTGATAAATTTCAATGTCTTCTAAGAATAATTTAACCCTATTTTACACATTAGTCTTAACATCCCATGCAATTAATTAAAAATATATATTAATATATATATATATTTTTGAATTAGATAGTTTTTTAGAGGCTTAAAATGGGAATAAATCCAATCTTAAGCATAGAATTCTCTAATATTTTTAAAAGACTGTTTTACCGCCTTTTGATGGAGAACCATCTTTAAATAAATATTTTTAAAATTTTATAATCTCTCTTTTTCAAAAAAAAATATTCATTATGATTGGGACATTTAAATTTACATTGGATAATTTTTTGGTATTTTTCTGACAATGATCATTTTTTAATGAATAGTGAAAAATACTGCATTTTACATCAAAACTGCTTTTTCATATAATTTAATTATATGGTTAGATTTTTTTTAATTGGTTTTAAAGTGTAAATATCATATATTTTTACCATTTAATCTAATAGTGGTCATTATAATTAATTTTACTTTGGATTTGGGCATAAACTAATGTCATACTTTTCATAGATATTGTTTCAAAAAAAACCCCTATTTGTTTTGACAACATGAATTATTTTTAAATTAATTAATGCAATTTATGTGTTTGTAATTTGGTAAAATGAATTATATATATTTAATCATAAGGTAGAAATTATTTAATTAAGACTTTTGTTTTTGGACTTTGTGAATAGTAACGACGGTAATTATCGTTAATTATCTTGATTAATTAGTAATCAGGTAGTTAAGGATAATAAAATAATAATATAATAATAAAAAATGACACCAACATGTGTCCTAATACTACTGGTTTTGTCATAGCCGACCATGGGATTCCTTGTTCCAAACTTGGGGACCCCATGGAATCACTTTTGTGTGATAATGACTTTTTATCTTTTTATTTTTTAAAGAAAGTAAATATAAAAAAGAATGTATCACCTAAGTAAAACATTTTTAATTTTGTCTACATAAATGATATATAGCACTGTCAAGAGTAATTGGAAAGATATGAAGGTTTCCTACATTATATAATTTTTTTAATAATTTTTAGTCATTATATAAATTAAATTATATATGAGACCATGATGATGGATTGATTATCTCATTATTTAACTATTTAAATAAAATGAAAACATAATGTAAAATCTAAGAACTACACATGTCAAAAACCAATTGGATGGGGGTATTTAGAACCCTTATCATCTTATCCGGGAAATAAATCAATGTGGGACTCTTAAAATCCAAAACCCATTTGAAAATAAAGTAACATTTTGTACCTTTCCAAGAGTGCAACTCCTCTCCTCTTATAAAAGGCCCCCACCTCTACCTCCTTACACACACCACTCAAGCCTTTGTCTAGGCCATGCTCTGGTCATTTTTTCACTACACATCCCTATATTCATCCTAGAAGCCTTAACATAGGCAGAAATATCTTCAATAAACCCTTTTGTTCCAAACCAAGAGGTGTTACCCGATTCAAAGGTAAAGTCTTCTCTAATGCTCTTTTGTTTTATTTTTCTTCTCCAACCCCCTAAACTATTTTTATTCATTACTTTTTTAACAACACCAGTATCTTAAATATACTAGGATTTTTTTATAATAATTATTCGAGATACACTTACACACACCTAAATCTAATGGTTAAAGAGCATACTGTTTCCGTGGATGACAAATTTCTGCCTCACGAAACGATGATTGTTCAATATTTTTCTAAAACCGTCAAAGGTGGCCATTAATATGTTACTATATATATATATATATATATGATATATAATATATTTTTTTTGTTTTCCTTAAGTTTCGGTATTTTTCATTTATGTCATACATTTATGGTTTCCATTATGGGTAAACGCGATATCATCATTTTAGGAAGTGCGGACTATCGCCCCCTCAAAGTGATTTGATTCGATAATGCCATATGTGAGATGTATAAAGGATGGAGTTAATGATATTATATATGATATCATAATGGAGTTATAATATATCTTTATGTCATTATGATTTCATTCCATTAAATACGAAATAGAAATGAAAGTAGCGTTCATGCGTACGTACGGCTTACCATCTCCATGAACGGTGCATTTCATTTCTTAACTCTAAATGTTATGTAATCTTATAAATTCATGCATATACTGGATATATATGATATATATTATATCTACATCACGAATATAATTCTGGATATAATGGATATTTTACCACATGAACAACTTGTAATTATAAAGAGTTTATTTTTGACTCAAGTACCAATGATCAAAAAACGACCATTATTAACTTAAATAATTACATAGTGTTCATAACAAGGTAATAAGTGATATAAAAGGAATAATGAACTTGAAAGGGGTTCTTAAGAAAGTAAAAATTAAATCATGTTTATTATTCGGTACATTAAAGAACGATCGAGTCAATTCGGACCCGAGGTATGGGACTTCGTCTCAATCTCCTATCATTGAGGCATATTTTGTTTCATACACTACATTCTTTTATAATGTGTACAAACCCCGTTGAAATTTACATCTATTTCAAAGGGAATATTTTTTTATACGAAGCACTTTACTAAATGACAAAAGAAATTTTTTTGTCATACGTATGCGGAGACAACGACTTCTCTGCCGTCGTGACCATTATTTGATCTTCGGATTCCTCTACAAGCCATAACTTTATTTTAAAATTAAAAATAAATACCATGTTTTAATTTTCTTTTATTTTGGTATTGAAAATGGGTTTCATAAGGTTTTTATTATATCAATGTTTTGTATTGAAATCTTGTGATTGAAATGTGGAAATATTATGTTTTCTTTATGCATGTTTTATGTGATACGATTATGTTATGGTTCATGGACATTGTTAGGAAGACGGGTGGTTCTGTGAAAAACTAATGGCGAGTGAGCCCTATATAGCTCTCCAATGCATTGGGTAACGCGAAGGAGTTAAACGTTACAGTTTCTCCGAAGTGATTTTGGGAATATACTGTGATGGGTATTCCAAACTTAACAATGAGGGTTACTCCCTACGTAAGAATGTTATGAATACATCATGTTACCTTTCTGTCTTATGATTTCTATGATTTATACATGATTTTATGAGGTATGTTAAAGTGATTATGTTTTATCAGTAAAGTATGATTTCATACATGATCTAATGTTTTGATTTTGTACTTTTATTTCCCTTACTAAGCTTTTTATGAACATCCCATGTTTTTGAAATGTTTTTCACAGGTCAAGGGAATGGTACATGATGTGATGATAGCATCAAGGAAGTTTTAAGAAAGAATCCATGTTTTATTTTAAATATGTTTCCGTTGATGGGAAAATTGAGTACTATCTTTTACGTAACCACTTTGTTTAAATATGGAATGTAATGCATGTTTTATTATATAATTCTCTAAAACTCTAAACCTGAAAAGATCCTCAACGTGCATTCTTGAAGTAACACAAGATTAAGTAATGTTTAAGGTTGGGGCCTTATATTTGGTATCATAGAGAGGTTTAGATAAATTTAGGAGTTAGAATTATAATTAAATGATCATCCAAAAATATATTTTTTTGGTCAAATTGAAATGATATAGCATTTGAATATTACCATGTTTCTTCATCTAAGACATGTTTGTTCAGATTGGTTTTCCATAGAGGAAACATGGAAGCAGTGTTAGGAAGGCATACAAGAAGGAAATAACCTTCCGGATCACCATTCTGAGATGGTCAGAATAGGAACTGAACAGTTTGTTGTAGTAATGGTGCAGTTGACTCAAGCGATAAATGGTGGTGGTTTCCCTGCACAAGATCAGCCAGATCAACCGTATAGGAACATGTTATTAGTGGAACATTTCATAAGGCAACATCCCCCATCATTCATAGGATCATCTGACCCTGTGATAGATTATGGGTGGATTAAAAAACTGGAGAATATTATCGATGTCATGGGGTGTCCAGACAATCAAAAGGTATGTCTTGCATTTTACCATTTGGTTGGTGAAGCAGATCAGTGGTGGTCGATGGTTAAAAATATCCGGGATCCTGATGAGATTGAAGCTCTCGACAGGTATGAATTCAATGGAATGTTTCTAGAGAAGTATTTTCCTAAGGTGGTTCGACTTAGGATGGAAAAACAATTCTTGTAATTGAGCCAAGAGGAAGACTCATTGGCTGCTTATGAAGAAAGGTTCACTCGATTGGCAAGGTATGATCCAAATTTTATCTGAGGACTTGATAGTAAAATCAATAATTTTTACTCAGGATTAAAGCCAAAATATCGAAGTGCATTGGATTCTCGTGATTTAAGAAGATATGAAAAGCTTGTTCGATGTGATGAGAAAGTGGAAATGGAGTTTGCTGATGATCAAGTGTCCTGTAACAACCAACAGAAGAAGAGACCGAGGTGGGAGGATAAATAGAAGAATTATTCAAAAAGGACTAATGGTAATCAAACCAAGTTTCCAGTTTGTGATAAATTTGGTAAAATTCATGCTGGGGAATGTCTTCAAAATTATGGAAAGTGCTACTGATTTGGTAAGATGGACACAAGGATCGTGATTTCACTGAAAAAGATCAAGGTGATGGTAAGACCAAATTTGATTTACAGTTAGTGAAATGTTTTAATTTCAATGAGATGGGTCACTATGCAAACGAGTGTCCGACAAAGAGCTCGAGTAATGGGAAGCAGTTAGACTACATGAAGAAATGGGTGGTGAAATATTTTGCATCTACTTTACCAGATGTTGGGCCATCAAATGAATTGGTATCAGGTACTTGGTTTGTTTTTTCAGATTATGCCAGTGTGTTGTTTGATTTGGGGTCTACACATTCTTTCATCTCTGAAAATATTTTTAGTAAAATATGAATACCATCTCAATAAATGACTCCTGAACTTGTGGTAAAAACACCAGGGGGAAATGTTGAGGCAAAAAGAATTTATATTAATCATCATATTCTTATCCGTGGAAAGAACCCACTTTCAAGTCGTATTGTTTTAACTCTAGTAGAGTTTGATTTTATCCTAGGTATGGACTGACTCTCTCTTTACCATGATAAGATTGATTATAGAGATAAAGAAGTTTCTTTTCAGAAAGAATTTAATTTATTGTACATGAATAAACCGTTACTGTTGATAACATATCAAGAGGGTGATAAACTTGTAAAAGATTGAAATAAATGTTACCTTGCACATATTGTTTAAAACAAAGGAACTGTTCAGATTAATGATGTGCCAGTTGTAAATGCGCATCCTGATGTTTTTCCTGATTAGTTTCCTGGAATAATACCAGATCAGGAAGTTCAATTTATTGTTGACATAGATTCTGATGCTAAGCCAATTTCAAAACCCCCTTATCGAATGGCTCAAATAGAACTTTTATAGTTGAAGGAGCAATTGAATGATTTATTAGAGAATGGTTTCATTCGACCAAGAAAATTACCATGGAGTGCTCCTATTTTATTTGATAAAAATAATGATGGTTCAACGATACTTTTCATTGATTATAGAGCCTTTAATAACATCACTGTTAAGAATAAATATCCTTTTCCTCATATCGATGATTTGTTTGATCAGCTCCAGCCAGCTCAGTATTTCTCAAATATTGACCTAAGACCGGGGTACCATTAGTTGAAGGTAAATGAAGTAGATATTCGGAAGACCACATTTCGTACAAGATGAAATTATGAATTTGTAGTTATTCATTTTGGGCGATCAAATGCACCTGTTGTATTCATGGATCTTATGAATAGAATGTTCCATGAGTTCTTGGATAAGTTTGTGGTTGTTTTCATTGATGATATTTTTTTTATAAAAGTAAAGAGGAGCGTGAATTCCATTTAAGGGTTATTTTTAAAACCTTAAAAGAAAAGAAATTGTATGGGAAATTCATCAAGTGTGAGTTTTGGTTGCAACAAATTTCATTCCATGGTCACATTTCTTCTAAAGATGGGATAACTGTTGATCCTAAAAAAACAAATGTTGTTGAAGAATGGCCAACACCCACAAATGTAACTGAGATTCTTAGCTTTCTTGGGATGGCAGGCTATTACCGATGGTTTGTTAGAAATTTCTCTCGGTTATCTAGTCTAATAACTAAGCTAACTTGGAGGGGTGTAATGTTTATCTGGAGAAAAGAATGTAATGATTGTTTTTAGGAACTGAAAAGAAGATTGGTGAATGCTCTAGTTTTGGCAGTACCTTCTAGGAATGGGGGGATTGTTATCTACAATGATTCTTCATTTAAAGGAGTTGGTTGCGTCCTAATGAAGAATGATCAGGTAATTGCTTATGCTTCATGTCCATTGAAAACTCATGAGGTAAATTACCCTACACATGATTTGGAATTAGCTGCTGTAGTTTTTGCTTTAAAAATTTGGAGGCAACATTTTTAGGGTGTAAAGTGTGAAATATATACTTATCACAAAACTTTAAAATATATATTAACTCAAAAATAATTGAACATGAGACAGATTATTAGGCTAGAATTAATCATGGATTATGATTCTACAATTCATTACCATCCGAAAAAAAAATAAAGTGGTCGATACTTTGAGTCGATAAAGTAATGCGTCATTAACAATATTTCATTTTGAATGTGATCCTTTGGTTAGGGATTTGATGAAATTTGGAATAGAAGTTGTTGGTGTAGGATGTCCTTCTTTTTTGTTTCAGGTAACAGTGAAATCTTCTATATCAGACAAAATTAAGCAAGCACATAACCAAGATAGTGAGATGCAGAAAAAGGTATAGCTGGTTTATAAGAGTATGTTGCATGAATTCAACATTGATAATGATTTTGTTTTGAGATTTGGGATGACATTGTGTGTGTCTTGTGATTAACAGTTGAAGAGGGAGTTGTTATGTGAAGCTCATAGTTCTCTATTTTCAATTCATCCAAGTAGTACTAAGATGTATAGAGATCTTCGAGAGTATTGTTGGTGGGATGGAATTAAAAGAGATATTGCTAATTTTACTATGAAGTATTTGACATGTCAACAGGTTAAAAAAA
The DNA here is from genome assembly GCA_963277665.1 of Viscum album. NCBI lineage: Eukaryota > Viridiplantae > Streptophyta > Magnoliopsida > Santalales > Viscaceae > Viscum > Viscum album. The sequence continues at coordinate 556,044,341 of OY728147.1, read as the reverse complement.
AGCGGTAGTTATCGAAAAGGATGATCCTGCCTTTACCAGTGCCAAAGTGGAAATGGGAGAATATATCCATGGACTTCGTTGTTGGATTGTCGAAGACACCTCGAGGTAAAAATCCAATCTAGCTTATTGTTGACCGCTTAACTAAATCGGCTCATTTCCTTACTATACGAGATTCTTTTTCCCTAGATCAACTTTCTCGTTTGTATCTTAAAGAGATAGTTATGTTACATGGAGTTCCTCTCTCCATTGCATCTGATCGTTATCCCAGGTTTACTTCTTACTTTTTGAAAGTCCTTCAGAAGTCATTGGGTACTGAATTAAATTTTAGTACAAATTTTCATCCTCAATCAGATGGGCAGTCAGGATGAACAATTAAGACATTGGAGGATATGTTACTTTCTTGTTCGATGGATTATCATGGAAGTTGGGACCAACATCTTTCTTTGGTTGGGTTTTCTTATAATAACAGTTTTCATTCCAGTATACATATGGCACCATTTGAGGCATTATATGGGAAGCGGTGTCGAACTCCAGCTTTCTTGGATAAAGTGGGTTAAAGGATGTTGATGGGACCAGAATTGGTAAAATAATCAGTAGAAAAAGTTCAACTGATACAGAAACACATGACAATAGCTCAGAGCAGGTAGAAGATTTATACAGACAACAGGAGGAATGATCTCTCTTTTGATGTAGGTGATCATGTTTTTCTCAAAGTATCATCATGGAAAAGTGTGATGTGATTGCTAAGAAAAGAAAGCTGAGTCCATGGTTCATTAGACCATATGAAATTATGGAGAGGGTTAGATCAAATGCATACCGAGTGGATTTATGTCCGAGTTTATCTCAGGTACACAATGTTTTTCATGTTTCAATTTTAAGGAAGTACATTCCAGATCCATCTCATGTTTTGAGTCCAGAGGTAGTTCAGCTGGAACAGAATCTATCATATGAGGAACAACCAGTCTAGATTCATGACCACAAGGAGAAAGTGTTGCAAAATAAGGTGATTCATCAAGTAATGGTTTTGTGGAAAAACCACATGAGTGAAGAGGCAACATAGGAATCTGAAAATGCAATGAGGGATAAATAACCCCACTTATTCGATTAGTAAATAAATTGAGGGGACATAATTTTATAAAGGGGGGAAGGATGTAAAATCACAAGTAAGTAATTAATAATAGGTATTATTATCTATGTCTATTTATGAATTAGATAGTGTTTTAGAGTCTTAAAATGGGAATAAATCCAATCTTAAGCATAGAATTATCTAATAGTTTTAAAATATTGTGTTACCGCCTTTTGATAGCGATCCATTTTTAAATCAATCTTTTGACAATTTTATAATCAATATTTTTCAAAATAAACTTATTATTCATGATTGGTACATTTAAATTTACATTGGATAATTTTTTGGTATTTTTCTGACAATGTTCATTTTTTAATGAATAGTGAAAAATACTGCATTTTACATCAAAACTGCATTTTCATATAATTTAATTATATGGTTAGATTATCTTGTTAGTTGGTTTTAAAGTTTAAATAGAATATATTTTTACTATTTAATCAAATATTGGTCATTATAATTAATTTCACTTTGGAATTGGGCATAAAGTAAGGGCAATGTTTTCATAGATATTGTTTGAAAAAAAACCCACTATTTGTTTTGACAACAGGAATTATTTAAAAATTTATTATTGCAATTTATATGTTTAGAATTTGTTAAAATGGATTCCATATTTGGAATCAGAAGGTCCAAATTATGTAATTAAGGCACTTTTGTTTTTGGACATTGTGAATAGTGACGACGGTAATTATCTTTAATTATCTTGATTAATTGGTAATCGGGTAGTTAAGGATAATGAAATAATATCATAATAATAATACAGGACACCAACATGTGTCCTAATACTAATTTTTGTGTCATGGCCAACCATTGGTTGTCTTGTTCCAAACTTGGGGACCCCATGGAATCACTTTTGTGTGATAAGGACTTTTTGTCTTTTTATCTTTTAAAGAAAGTAAATATAACAAAGAATGTATCACCTGAGTAAAATATTTTTAATTCTGTCTACATAAATGATATCTAGGACTATAAATACTCTTTAGATATAAAACAATATTTCATATATCATAGTAGTTTTTTTATAACTTTTATAAATTAAATAAATTAAATTATATATGAGACCATGATGATGCAACGATTACCTCATTATTTAATAATTTAAATAAAATAAAAAGAAAATGTAAAATCTAATACCTACACATGTCAAAAAACAATTATATGGGGGGATTTAGAACCCATATCACCTTATCCTAGAAATACATCAATTTGGGACCTTTAAAATCCAAAAATCTTTTGAAAATAAAGTAACATTTTATACCTTTCCAAGAGTGCCCCTCCTCTCTTATAAAAGGACCCCACCTCTACCTCCATACCCACACCTCTCAAGTGTTTAGATCGTCCATGCTCAGATCATTTTGTCTCTCCACATCCCTCTCTTCATCCGATGAGACTTACCTTAGGCCGAAAGCTCTTCAAAAACCCTTTTGGTTCAAACCAAGAGGAGTTACCTGATTCAAATGTAAAGTCTTCTCTAATGCTCTTTTGTTTTATTTTTCTTCTCCAACCCCCTAAAATCATTTTATACATTTATTTTGTAACAACAGTAGTATCGTAAATATACTAGGATTTTTTTATAAAATGTATTTGAGCTACACTTACACACACCTAAATCTAATGGTTAAAGAGCATACTGTTTCCGTGGATAGTGAATTTCTGCTTTACGAAACGATGATTGTTCAATATTCTTCTAAAACCTTCAAAGGTGGCCATTGAGATGTCACTATATATATATATATGATATATAATATGTTTTTGTTTTCCTTAAGCTTCTGTATTTTTCATTTATGTCATACCTTTATGGTTTCCATTATGGGTAAACGCGATATCTTCATTTTAGGAAGTGCGGACTACCGCCCCCTCAAAGTGATTTGATTCATTAATTCCATATGTGGGACGTATAAAGGCTGGAGTGAATGATATTATATATGATATTATACTGGAATTATATTATATCTTTATGTAATTATGATTTCATTCCATTAAATACGAAATATAAATGAAAGTAATGTTCATGCGTACGTACGACTTACTGTCTCCATGAACGGTGCATTTCATTTCTTACCTCTAAATGTTATGTAATATTATAAATGCATGAATATATTGGATATATATGATATCTAAATCATGAATATAATTATTTATATAATGTATATTTTACTATAAGAAAAACTTGAAATTATAAAGCAATTATTTTTGACTCATGTACTAATGATCGACAAAACGACCAGTATTAACATAAATAATTACATAGTGTTTATAACATGGTAATATGTTATATAAATGGATTAATGAACTTGAAAAAGGTTATTAAGAAAGTATTAATTAAATCAAGTTTATTATTCAGGACATTGAAGAACGATCCAGTCAAGTCGGACCCGAGGTATGGGACTTCGTCACAATCTCCTTTCATTGAGGCATATTTTGTTTTATACACTACTTTATTTTATACGGTGTATAATCCCATTTGACATTTAAATCTATTTGAAAATGAATATTTTTTATACAAAGCGCTTTAATAAATTACAAAAAGAATTTCTTTTCATACGTATGTGGTGACAACGACTTCTTTGCCGTAGTGACCATTATTTGAGCTTCGGCTTCCTCTACAAGCCATAACTTTTTCTTAAAATGAAAAATAAATACCATGTTTTAATTTTCATTTATTTTGGTATTGAAAATGGTTTTCATAATGTTTTTATTATATCAATGTGTTGTATTGATATCTTTTGATTGAAATGTGGAAATGTTATGTTTCCTTTATGCATGTTTTATGTGATACGATTATGTTATGGTTCTTGAGAATTGTTAGGGAGACGGGTGGTTCAATGCTAAACCAAGGGTGGGAGAGCCCGATATAGCTCTCCAATGCATTGGGTAATGTGAAGGAGTTAAACTTTAAGGTTTCTCCGAAGAGATTTCAGGAATATACTGGGATGGGTATTCCAAACGTAACCATGAGGGTTACTCAGTACGTAAGAATGTTTTGAATGCCTCAAGTTACCTTTATGTCTAATGATTTCTATGATTTATTCATGATTTGATGAGGTATATCAATGTGATTATATTTTTTGAGTAAATTTTGATTTCATACATGGATTAATGTTTTCATTTCGTACTTTTATATCCCTTACTGAGCTTTTTATGCTAATCATATGTTTTTGAAATGTTTTTCATAGGTCAAGGGAAAGATACATGATGTGATGATAGTGTCAAGTAAGTGTCAAGAAAGTATCCATCTTTTATTTTAAATATGTTTCCATTGATTGGAAAATTTAGTACTATCTTTTATGTAACCACTTTGTTTAATAGTGGAATGTAATGCATGTTTTATGATCTAATTCTCTAAAACTCTAAACCTGAAAAGATCCTCAACGTGTATTCTTGAAGTAACTCAGGATTAAGTAATGTTTAAGGTTGCGGCCTTATATTAGTTCTCTCTTTGGAAAAAAGTCTTCTGAGAAATCCACACAATGATATGAAAAATGGATATATATATATATATATATGATATATATATCATGTTATTTATTATATAATCATGATAAATGTATATGTAACAATATCATAAAAAATTACGACCCATTTAAATAACAAATAAATAACTATCTGATGTGAAACTATAACATATGATTATTAATATGAGTGTAATATAAGGTTGGAATCAAAGAAAATATTGGATTATATATTATAAAATAGTTCTATAAAAGATATATAAAATATTTATATTTGTTATACATGTTTTTTTTTGACTAATACTAGAGTCAGGACTCAATGTAAGGGGATAACATCTCACAATTTTTTAATTGAGAAACATGATTTATTCACCCCCAATAACATTTATGTGGTGTGTATAAATCCCATGGATGTAATAAATGATTAATGTAGTTAAAATTATAGGTATATACATGTATGTTTTATTATTTCTATTTCATTGGGGTTTATTATATAAAATTTACCAAATTGGTAAAACAGTTTTGTCTAAATTTTCTTTCTTTGAGACACATGTTTTGTTATACATAAAAATTCATTTTAAGGTGTTTATACTTCTATTTTACATGATATATCATGAATTTACATCACTTCATGATTTTATAAGATTTATTACATTACATTTCATACTTTTATAGAATGTTCATAATATAAAAAGGGGAAATAGTTCAATGAAACATTCTCATCACTTAAAAAGATTGTTTATGTTTAATCTTCCATTGATATAATATTACATCACATATCTAATTATGTCCATCTGTTTCCATGTCAACTATTTACTCAAGATATATCTATGTACTATTACAATTTATACAATAATTGGAACTTATGAAAATCAAGAAATTGTTTTTTATAAAATTTAACAGTATTTCTCACTTTTGCTGAAAATACTTTTTATTTAAAATAAATGTTATAAAATTGATTTATAAAATGTTTTCATATGATCCATGAAAAAAAAATTCATGTAAAAAAAATATTACTTTTTTTAAATTTTCAAAACGTCTTTTAAAAAATTCAAATCTATATTTCAAAAAATGATTTTTAAAATTTTTTGAAACTAATTTAATAAATTTTCATGTAACGAGATGTTGAAAATTTATTTGTGGTTTTCATTCAACTTTTCAAGTATAAATGTTTTCAAAATTTTCAATCCTTTATTTTACATGTTTTCAAGGAAAACTAATTTCAAAATTATTTCAAGCCTTATTTATAAATATTCAATGTATTTTCTAGGAAAATATAATTCAAAATGATTTTGTGATTTGAAAATAATGATTGAAAGAAGATAATATATTTACATCATATATAATTTTCTAAACATATTTCCAAGTAATTTTCAATCTATGATGCCATCTTTTAATGTCAATTCATTCATTATATTAAATTACCCAATGGTTCTAATCTTATTTTTCATGAATGGTTTAGGTTTATCAGGAATAATTCTTATGACACGAGTTTCTAATCTATATGTTACATTATTTTGAAACAATATTCTTTTCACAAGTTATGCATTGATGAAATGGTAATGAAGCCTATCTATTTTTCAATGGTTATGATGTGAAAATATTTTAATGATACCATTTTCTGTTAATTTGTTATGATTTGATGTTTATAAAACCTATATCATTTTATGGTACATTATATTATAAATGTTTTCTTTTCGTGTGGTACATATATGAATGATTTTATTAAATGATTGGTTGGAACTATATATCCCCCTAATAAATTTTTAATAAATGTATGTATCGTGCCTATAAATGTTTTCTGATATCCTGATTAGATGTTAGGAATGTAATGCATAGATCTAGTAACATTTCAATATGTTTATGTGTAAATCTATTTACATTATTTCAAATTTCTGAGTGAACCTTATTACATGTTCACAATGATTTTTTCCTAAAACTTGTAGGAACTACATAAAATTTTGAGGGAACCTGAGTAAAGTTAAAATATGTTATATGTGAAAATGTTTATATGTTCACAATTTTATACATGTTCCTAATCTTATATCTTTACGGTTATGAGGGAACCATATTACATGTTCAAAATGTTATTCATGAAGCTTGTTGCATAAATATAATATGATTAGTGGTCCTTATATCTTGTCTGTAACTTAATGATTGAATTTTTTTTGGCATTTAACCATTCTAAACATTAATAACTATTCTGCATGCCAAAAATTCCATGTCTTATTCCTATATTATTCATTCATTACATATGGTGTTAATTGTTTTATAATCCATGCCTTATTATAATCTAAAATTTATTATGAACTATTATATGAATGGTACAATGATCACGTTTTATGATCATATTCCATACCCATTGTTCATGATGTTCATACACATTTCCTTTATTTACCCATTTTGAGTATTTGAACTCACCCAATTATATTCATTTCATTCTATAGGTTATGAAGAATCTTGATTGGTTAAAGTAATAAATGTTTATATCTGTAAGGATGATTTTGAGGTTCTTTCACCAAGATAGGAGATTTATTTTCCATGATTCTAAAGACAGTAACCCATTATGGTCCTTTGAAATTTTTATTAATGTACTAAATATTCTTCTAAAATGATGTAATATCCATTTATGTAATAACAATATCATTATTCAATTCATTCCAAAATTTTCAACAAATATTTCGATACATCAAATAATATTTCTAATTATCTTAAGATACACCTATAAACACATCCTTAGAAATATTCCTAGGTATCTTAATAATTTGATCCCATATGAATTAAATAAAGTTAATTGAACAATTTTTTTGTTACCAACTATAGTGACACATGATTATAATATATGGAAATTACATATTTGTAGAATAATATTCATTAAATTACTATTACAAAAGCATTATGAAGATAATATATAAGTGCATATATAATCATGGATAATTTTCACATAATATGATTAATGATATTCAATGTTTCCCACAAATATTATCCCATTTTTTACTCTTAAAATAAATACCCAATATAATACCATTCTTCATAACACAGGTAAAGGAAACATTGGAATGTATGATCTCAAATGATCAATAAGGGTAAACATATAAGATATAAATTTATGATCATATGAATGATTTAGATTATCATAAGGGTATGTGATAATTAACATAACATAAGGATTTAATACCCAACTTGTCATAGATCATAAACAAGACTTTTGAAAAAAAATTGGATACAGATAAGACATAAATCATATGTGAGACAAATAAAGTTATCAATGAGAGCATTAAATTGGAATAAAACTGTGAATTTTTTTATACATGTTATCATTGATAATTTTATTTCAATGGTACTGCCATGAAAATTAAAAAATGATAGGATTTGGCTAACCACCTATGTATATGCTTTGGGTTGGGATAACAATCAATGTACCCTCCTTTGCATGTCTTTTCTGACCACACATATAACCTATTTTCAAGAATGTTCTTACTACAAGTGTAACATATTATATTATACATAATTTATCATCACACAATTATTTGGATGGTGAAATAGGTCCAACAAATATATTAATTAAAAAAATATTAATGTGTGCCACAATATCATAAATCATTCATCATATCCTGACCCATGAAATAAAATGGGTTCGATATACACCTCTTCATATAATAACATATAATGAATTTAAATGAATCATTATTATATAATCTTACAATAACTCAGGAATGTAATTCAGTTTCATAAAAAATTACTCATGGTGTTAACCGTGGATGTGAAACAAGGTTCATAAACATAATTCCATCAAAACATATAACATTTCGATAAATAATTTGAATGGAATCCTTGGATATTAATCCCACTATGGAAAATGTAACATAAAAAGATGTAATTTTATATGTAATATTATTTTTATCATTTAAAAAATTTCTGTAGGAAATTATCTTTTCCTGTTTGAAATTCAATTAAATGGAATAACATATTTGAAATTTTTTTTCTTTGAATAAACATATATAAGAAACATTGAATGACATATTTAAACCATTTAATATATAATAAATTAATAAAATACATTTCCTTTAATATTATCATCATTTAATATTTAAATGTTGTGAATTTGTTTTTGAAAATTTGCTATTCAACGAATATAAATTTCGGAACAATGAGAGAGATAGTGTCAGCATTCCATATTTTTTTTATCATCATTAAAAAAAGAGTGTAAAATATTACCATTATTTAAATATATCCTGAATTAATAGTGGGTAAGAAATGTGATGATAATTACTTAGAGGCATATAATGATATTTCAAAATTTGAGATGCAATCATAAATAATCCTGATCACTAATGAGATTGTAATATAAAAATAATTTCCACATTTTTAATATTTATTCATAAGATCTAAGAAGGAATAACATATATTAAAACATAAAATAGAATGATTTTGAATAAATTCATAACATGAAATGAAATAGGGTCTCAATATACACCACATGAAATAATATAGGTCATAACATAATATACATATCATTTAATGAAAATTGAGAGAATTTTCAATTTCCAATTTTATTATCTTTTTTACAGTAAATTCCATGAAAGAGTGATCCAAATTTTGTATTTTCAAGAAAATTATATAAATTAGAAAATCCAAAATGTAAATTCATTAGCTGTATATACAAAACATGAGAAACACGTCATGAATAATATCTAGGATTAATAGAATATAAAATTGAAATGTAAATCCCTTACCTTATGTATTAACTATTAACATACTCATTCAAACCACCTATATAATAATTTTATTTTTATTATACATGTATTAATGAATCATACTGATATATATTTTATATGATATATTATTTTATTGTAACCTTTTATTAGTTTTTTATTAAAGATTAAATATTAACCATATGTTTTGTGTAATAATTGTTTTGTTTTTCATAATTTTTTGATATGATGCATTATCTATGATTAATTTAATCATGGACCCATCAAATTGAGAATGATAACCAATATAAAAATATCTAATATACTCATAATATATGTATCTACAGTGATCACTTTCATTGAATTATATAAAATAAAATACACCCTTTAAGGAGACAAAAGATCTTATTTAATCATGGACATTGTTTTTTTCCTTTTTCTTGTCAGTTTGAAGGAAGAGAAAAAGATATATATTTTTATTATATAATCATGAATAATTAATATATTTCACATGTTTTTGTTAAAACCATATATAATTCATTACATTTATTTATAAATTAAGGAAATCTATTTCTGTGGTTGTAGTTCACTGTACACATGGATGACTTTATAATATTTGAACGGAAAATATTTTATTAATGTATAAATTACATTAAAATAAATGAATAATATTAATATAAATAATATACAATAAATTATATAAAAAAATCCACCATTATTATTGTACATGATATGTTGGAATAGAATAAAATCAAAATACAATGACACGCTAGGTGGTAATCACTTGTACATACAGATGGTGATTTAATAACACATATGATTGAATTGAAAATTTATGTACGTCATAATAATATAATGAAATCATATAATATTATGGAATATATTGAGTTTATTATATAATCATCAAATAACTACAATTTAATGGGTGGAGGAAGAAATACAATGGAAATTCTTCTTGATGAACTTTACATCCTCTTCGAGTATCCTCCTAAGGTTTTCACTATAGCCTTTATTGGTTTGATTTTTGTACAAAAAAATCAAAATATAATAATGGGTGGAATTTTGGAATGTTTTATTGTAGATATTGGTGGATCTAAGTGTATTTATAGGTCTGATAAAGTGGGGAGAGTGAGTTCCCATTTATATCTGATGCGGAGGTTCATTGTTGTATTTAATCAAATTTATTCACTATTTGGATGTTAATCATACCTCAAGTAGTTCAAAATCAGTTAAATAATTATGTTTAGGGATTATATTGTAAATCTGAACATTTTCCACTCATTAAGATAATGGTTTTAATTAATTTATTCCATAACATCTATGGTTATTGATTATATACCATGTGGGTTTTGTTTTCGTTAAAGAAACTAGTTTCATAACATAAGTAATTTTTACATAGGGAATTAATTATTCTGAGAGTTATTAAAAATATTATACATAATGATTCTAATTATTTTATCTAACTTTTGAAATAAAAATCCTATATGTGTTGGGTATTAGATTCAATATAACCGTATGTAGCTTGAAAAAACACTTATTTCACCTAAAACGCACTAACAATGATTTTACTATTATATGGTCTATGTAGTCATTATTCTTTTAAAATAGTTCTATAAATAGACAATATTTTTTAATTTTTAATATTTTAAAATCACTATGTATTGGATAGTATTTATTGTAATTCTAAATATATTAATAATCCATCATTTATTAATAAATAATTATTGTCAATTATTACATTATTCATTTAATTTATTTTATAAAAATTTAAATAATTTTTTTGAATTAGTATATAATTTTTAAAACATTTTATTATTATATATTTTTCTGAAAAATAATTTAACATAATAATTCATTCATTTTAAATCACATTTGACAATTTTAGTATCAACTTTTTTCCTATAACGTAAATAATTAATGCGTTGGTGTTTCTAAAGAATTTAATGTTATTTTGTCATATCAAAAATTTAAAATAAAATTATCATGATATATAATAATAAATATATTTAATAAATATAAATATAATTGAACATGGTTTTTTTCCTATACAAAGGCTTTATTTATATTTAATGTTAGCAAAGTATATTTTAGGCCTTTTCTTTAAAAAATTATTAATATGGGTCTTATTGAAATGAAATTCTCATGTAATACCAATATAGTATATAAAATTATGGGCAATGTATAAATAAACTCATTAATTAAAATAATTATTATATTTTTATTCATTTTTACTCTAATCATTATAGTGTAAACCCTTGTAAATCTATTTTTACCTTCACATAAGTAATTAATTTTGTATGCGTTCACTATTCATTTTGGTGAAAAATTAAGATGAATTGATTAGAAATTAAAAATTATTATAATTTAAAATATGTATTAATTTTTAAAAAATAAAATTTACATAAGTTGAAGAAATTAACATAAAATATATCCAACACATATTAGAAATAATGTTTTCTAATGTGAAAATAATCTTATGATTTCATTGTTTTTATTTCCAATTTCATTATAAAAAAGATTAATATGACCTAAATTTTATTTATATATCAATAATGTATCTATTTTAGCATAAAAAAAATTAAATATAATTTTACATTTCAATTTATTTAAATGAAATGAAAAATTTCAATTAAAATCCTCTATTTTGGCCTATTAATTACAATTTGATAATTTTTAGAAAAATCATGAAAATTAAAATAACTATAATATTGAAATAATGTACCCAAAATTAATATTTATTTTAGAAAATTATTTTTCTAAATGTTTTTAAAATTATAGTAATTATTATTCACAATAAATGTAATGATCTTTGTTTGGAAGTTTTTTTAATAATATAAAGTCTTCACATAACATTGTGTATTTTTTTATCAAAATTCGTAAATTATATAAAAATATAATACATAATACATAAAATTACTTGTTACTATTAATATATCAATATTTTATATATAGGATATAGAGTTCGAGTTGAAATAAATATGTTAATATTATATCATGATTTTGTTGAAACATCGGTTGTATGTAACACAATATAATATACTGTTGATTAAACAATATATCATGTTGTTGAATATAAATCACATATAATATTGTTATTTGTTTAATGGAACCTACTATATATATGTAGTAAATATAAAAAAAATTATAATAACTACGGGTGTTACATTTTCACACCAATACATTGAAATCGTTTGTCTCATTAAAATCAATTGTCAATAAATGTTCATATAGAGTCAATTATACTATAATAATCATTTCCATTTCATAATTTTCACATATGTTTTGTGTAACTGAGTTCCCCATGAACCCTATTAATCTGGGGAAGCATAGTCAAAGTATACCATAGTTTTTCATCCACACAAATCATCTCATAATCTGGATGAATAAATAGAACCTATAAGGTGTGTATGCAAATTTTAGATGAATAGATAATTTATTATCAATATTTAAACACAATATTTGGTATCAAATTTATTAATTTAAATATATTGATGATAGTATAAACTACTAAGTACCCTCTTCTAGTTTAATGTTGAACAATGCAATGAAAAATTATTTATCAAAATAAATATTTATCCTTTTGAAAAAAGAGAATATGAGATCTCATTATGTATTCATACTGGTCTATTTGTTTCAATATCAGACATATTGGAATAACCGATATCCTAAGATAATAAAATATTTGACCAACCACACATAATTTATGTAGGTATCACTTTCATCATCACTTATAAAATATAGTGGGCAAACCTATATAGAAAATTCCAACACATAATATTTATTTTAGTGTTGTAGTTAATTGAATGAAATAATTATACCTCCCCTGGAAATATTTTATGGTAATGTGGTGGTCATGTTGCAAAAATATAATAGTTTTATGATCATTTTTTATTCCATAACCAATATAAATTAAAAGAATATTTAAATTTTTTATCTTTATAACCATAACATATAAATTAATTAATAATAATTAATAAGCCTACCAATAGTTTTTTAAAATATTTATCACTCACCATTGGTTTTATAATTCCATGTAACATGGATATTTTAGTCGAATGGATCCATTTATACATTCTCATAATCTACACATCGGACAAGAAATTAATGTAATATATTTTGGTAGGAATGTCCTTCGTACTAAATTTTCCTAATTCACCTTAGAAAATGGATTAGAAAACCCAATCCTGGATTCCTACAATTAGATATCATTAAGGGTTTCTTCTTTTTTACACCAATTCCGATAATTACAGTCATCCTGCAACACCCCTTTTTAATTTTTTCAAATTATTTAATATTATTTTAGAGTAATTTAGGATATTCTTACGGTGTGTAACAATTATGATTCTATTTTTTTTGTTTTATCATTTTTTTCAATCCATATTTACACAACTTGTCTAAACCATGAATATTACCATTATACAATTTCTCTTTTGTGAATGGTTTGAGGAATACCATTTAGGGGGAACCATACATGTCACCATTACTAACAATTTTCTTGTTATTTTTTGAACATACATTGTTGGTATGTTTGTCTGTTTCATGTATTAGAGAAAAACATTGGTGTATTATCCCTACATGGGGGTTATTAGGCATATATGTTATGACTGAATAGATGAAATTTTTTGACAAATATGTGAGGTGTTTTGTTATTATAACATAATATTCTTCCACGATTGGTGGATGATTTCCCAAACCATTTTGTAAACATGTGATATTATCAAGATTTAAATCATGAATTTATAATTCTACCATCATAAAAATAACCAAATATATATGTCTACTATAACACTCATTATAATTATAAAAAATATAATTGGATTGGTTTTTCTTTTATTACCCTTCCATTTTGAGATACATTATTTAATTATGGTTGTTCAATCTATTTTTAGTTTTATTAACAATCTCCATACATATTTTTTTTCATTATATTAAATTTATTTGATTTGTTTTGGTAAACCATAGGTGACATTTTGTTTCTAAATTATTGAATCTTTCAATCATATGGTGTGTTTATTCCCCATTATATTATATACTAATCATTGTTTTAGTATATAATTTATCTACATTTGACCTATGTAGGAGTTTTTATTTTATTGATTGTTTTTAATTTATTAATGGGAAATTTTAAAATTAATTGGAATTAAATTTTTATTATGTTTAATGTTCTCCATGAATTTTTAATAATTTTTAATTGAGTTCCATGATTAGAATAAAATATTTTCAATATATTTAAATTGTGTTATTTTAATTTAAATTTTTTCTCATGATAAAAATGTTATATAATGTCGAATAAGGGTTTCCAAAATATACTATGCCGTATTCATTGGTTATGCATTATTTGATGTCATATAGGAACAAAATAATGTTTTCATATGACCTTATAAAATAAAAATGTTGTACACATTATTATTTCTAATTTCTTTTAAATGGTATGTATTCAATGATATTAAATAAAATTGGAACCCCGAGTCTAGATTTGATTATGATGGATGTTTTGGAACTTTATAAAGGAATGTTTTTATTTATGTAGAAACTATTTTATCACCCATGTGATTTTATGTGATGAATTTATTATGTTAAAAGTAATTTTTTTGTGAGGGTTCAATGGGTGAGGGATATTATTCTATATTTACAATGAAAATAATTGATATCAATTTTTTATTTTCACAACCCCACATTGTATTGGTGATAGGAACCTATGTTACTATTTAGGAAATGAGGGATTGTACTACACTGGTTTTTATCACATTTGGGTTGTTTTTTCATTAGTTTTATAATTATATGGGGATAGAAGAGGGTGAAACAAGATGATGATAATGTGTGATAGTTGGGTGTATTGTGTGATTATTTATGATGAAACATTATTTGAATTTAATTTTCTATTT
Organism: Viscum album; assembly: GCA_963277665.1. NCBI lineage: Eukaryota > Viridiplantae > Streptophyta > Magnoliopsida > Santalales > Viscaceae > Viscum > Viscum album. The sequence goes on along the minus strand of OY728147.1, from coordinate 556,029,187 downwards.
CTTGTGTTTTTAGGGACATGATAATATTTGACCTACGGTGTTTCCCATGACACTAATTCCTCTAGTGGTGGATTGTGTGGAAGATAGACATATTTTATGTCCCCTGCCTGAGAAAATTTTAATATGGCTCCACTAATATGTTTTATAATTTATTCCCCCCACAATGATATAGTGGTTCATACATACATTTTTTTACATATTATAGATCTGTTTATTTTTTGAAAGAATTTAATAGTTATTTTTTATTATTTTCTCAAAATGAAATAGAAATTGTTTGATTAATTTTAAAATGAATTACAAGCCATCATTGTGATTTTGATTTCATTGGATATTGATATTTACAAAATATTTTGATAATTGAATAAAATTTACATCAATACAACATATAATATTTTTAAAATAGCAAACAATCAATTTTTTATGATTTAGATGTCCTAAAAACAAGTATTAAATAGATAAAATCATAATAATAGTCTCAAATTTCTATGATATCATAGGATGAGAACGTTTATTTAATTTATGACATGTTTCAATATACGACACCATATTTGAACAAATAATTTACTATGAATGACATATAGTGCACTTTTAATCATTTAAGTGTGAAAAAAGTGCATTAAGGTGTTATAAAAAAATTGATCTCAAAATAATGTTAAGTCATCAGAAAATGAACATTGATTAAATTGTATTGTGCATGATTAAAAAATTACATAATTTTTTTTCATTGTGATTAAAATTAATTAAATTTTTTTTTTATTATATTTAAAAGTTCATAAAAATAGGTGTTGTATGATCAATTCTTAACAAACGATTTTGATTTATATAAAGTCATTGAAAAAACAATCAATTATTTTTTCTCAAGTATGAAAATAAAATAGAAAATTCAATATATAAGATAGAATATATTGTCATAACAATATATAATTCATTTATATTTAATTAGTACTGTAATATGTAGTGGAAATTACAAATGTTGAAGATATAAGTAGAAACATTGGACATAAACATTAGAATATCAATAGAATGCATAAGCTAAATTAATAAAATATTAAATTGTAATTAATTACACATAATTATAAATTAAATAAATAAATAAGGATAAAAAATTATAAATTGATATTGTATTACCTATAATCATTAGACATAGATTGGTGATTAATTTTTGAATAATATGGAAAAAAATCCCATAAATCAGACATTTTTTTAGGTATTGACTATTTGATGCATTTTTTTAATATATTTATGTCTAATAATATTAGTTCTTCAATAAACACGACCTACTGCATTTTTTATTAAAAACATTTCATTTCATATATCTTAAATATCTTTCTGAAATTGATTTCCAATAATTTTATGTAATTGTAAGTCATTTTTCTTTGATTTAACCCTCTCACAAACATTTTATAAATTAAAAATAAATAAATACATTCTTCTATTAATTTAAGGAAAACCACCCATGAATTTATTTAGTGTATAATATAATTTTCATAATATAAAAATTATTTTTATCCTTATATTTAACTAAAACAAATTGTATATTCCTTGGTTTTTTTTCATTTTATGAACAATTATTTCAGTTTGGAGTCATAAAATAAAATTTTTATAATTATTAAATAAAAATCTAGTTCAATTTTTTTGTGGTAATTTTATACATTTCAAAATAGAAAAGGTTGTTTTTTATGGATTTAATGTGGCTTTATGTCATTTTAATGTTTGTGACGCTCAAATTCATTGTTGAAGGAATTTTGAATCAAATAAAATAGTTTGTTCAATCATTATTGCCACACTACACATAACATTTACATGAGGAAAATTCATACATTTCATTATTTATCAGCCTATCCTAAACTAATTTTTTGTGTTTTATCCAATTTAAGAAGAATATAATGGCCATTAAACAATTTTAATTTAAACAAAAAATTCTATTGTCAAAATGACAGGTGGCTGGTTCATACTTACCAGAAATGACTCAAATATTATTTCCCATTCTTATTCTTTAAGTCTAAGTTAATTTTACTTATTTTATATCATATATCATGGATTTTTTCAATTTATAAAGAATAACATTATAGAAGACTATGTTGAGAATTTATACTTGAATAATTATCTAATTTATATTAAATTGTAATTATTTCAAATGGGTAAAAATTATATTAATTTCAACCAGAAAAATCCATGTATAATTCATATAGGTTCAAGAATATCAATGTTAGCATCGATAATTATTCTAATTTTTCATATCATATCATTGGGGTTATATTTATTTAATGATAAATATTCTTATATTTTTATCTTTGATATCTCTAAGAAATATTTCATTGAAAATTATAATTCAAATAAGTAAACCACATAAATATATAATATAATAAAAAGTAACTCAGAATGATTAAAAATCCAAATTTTATATTCTCTAGTAATAACCATATGATTCCTTCAAATATAATTAATGGTCAAATTTTATGTTTTTTTCCTGAAGAATCCAAAATTCTACAGTTGAATTTAGTTATCATTAAAATATATATATATGGGAGGATTATTTTAACAATAATGTTTTATTTAAATCTATTACCACTATATATGGTAGTTATAAAAACAAAATTTCACTCATTAACATAACAATCCATTAAATATTTAGAGTACCAACATTTTTTTTAATCCTAATTGATAATTACATGCCTAACATCATAAAAAAATCTAAAACAACAATGAACATAGTTATAAACAAATATGAATCTAAATTGTATGATAAAAATATGACAGATAGATTTTGAAACAAATAGTCAAAACACACACTATAAACACAAGGAATATGGTGGTTATGGACAAAATAATAGATTAAAACTACCATTACTATGGTTTCGTACTTGATTATTAATTCAAAGATATATCCAAGGATCCTATAATGGTTAAATTTATAGTAATAAGTATATAGAACTTTTTAATCTTGGAAAAATAATAATTGGTTACCTCATTATCATACATGGAGACCCCTTATTTCCTATATTTCACAAGCTATAACAACACAAAAAATAGATTCCATGAATATATCTATCTCCCTATCTAGTATGAGGTTAAACCTATTATATAGTTATTTATTTTTTGGGATGTTTTGTGTATGTGTTGTTTAATAAAAATCATAATTAGATTAATTGAGTTGGGGAACACTGGTTTTAATAGTGAATCTTCAGTTGTGGTTTAAGATTTTGTTAAATAATTTGAGGTAGGAAAATTGGGGATGTTGGATTTGTTGGTATAAGATATATTTGTCCATCACATGTGTATATATGGTGTTGGTTGACCCCAGTGTCGATATATATTAGGCCTTGTATTTTGGTCCCACTGATTATAGAAGATAAATGTGGTTTTAATACCCTATATCTTGGGTTCAAATATCCACTTTCACAAGTAATATACATACTTCAAAATAAAACCAAAATTTAACATTCCCTTTGCATGATCTATTATTGGAAGAGCCCTTTGAATAAAAAAAAATTGATTTCATCCGTAATAATAATGAAACTTCCCTAAGCCATTCCCACTTAATAAGAGATTCAATGATATATGAATCTAATAATAAGACTCTATTATTGAGTATAACAATTATTTGATCTGATTCCCCCCAAAAGTATAAACATACTGAATGATAGAATCCACAAAGATAAAAATGAATCACCAAGATCCCCTTTATAAATATGATCCTACAACATATGATCCCACACTTATATGAAGAATTTTTCCCATCAAACCCAACATTCAGTCATGTACAAATACTCCACGTATAGAATAACGATTATCGCCATGATTTGGAACTCGAAAATTACATCTTATACATTCTCTGAAAGACATGAACCAATATAATAACTTTAAAGAGCACATATTGCTAAATTTTTTGAATCAAATATAATGAAAACCCAGTTGTATCCACTTGGATTATGAAAGATAATTAATGATAAATATTTCTCGACTAACAATAATTTGGATTCATACATGAATAAAAAAATTTAAAAACCAATTTATGTATATATTCATGTATCCCATATAGCATGTGTTACATACCATATCAATAGAGGACACCTCATGAAGATCATTTCTTCTATGGGGTCCACTGTTCCATATTAAAAAATAATATAAATAAATAGATCACAAAACAACTATAACAAGAGTCTTCACATGCAAAATTTATTAAAGTTTATATACTATAGACAAAGAATACTCGTTTAATGGCCTCTAAAATAAAAAATCTACCATAAAAACATCCCAATACACACTGATTTTATTTTAAAATAGAATATGAACCTTTCATTTAAGTAATACATTTTATCAAAAACTATCCAATACAATATTTGAAGCCACATAAGACATGATTTATTATTGTATTAGTTTTTTTTCACACTGATATGAGGATTTAAAGATATTTTTACAATATGGGTGTGTTACCTAGGTAATAGTTCACATAACCTTCCTTTACATCCCATAGCATATCTAGAATCATTGATACTAGATGTTCATCTTTTTTTAGTAACCCACCACCACCAAATGTTTTTCAATTCTCATATCACACCGAGAATATAGATTCATATAAAACAAAGGATTTACATTCAATAAGATACAGAAAATATTTTCTAGGAAAATATAAATTTAAAAAACATCACTAGTAGATATATAATTATTTTTTTTACAATTAATTTTGAATAGATTAAATTTTTTGATCATCCAATTGACTGTATAAAAAATTATGAATAGATTATCATAGGAAATGAGAACAACCTGAAAAATGAAATATGGTTGATTTACATGTTATAATTTCTATTGAAAATTTTAATTTCAAATTATGGATATTTTTTCAAAAAATGATTTTAAATAATTATAAATGCAAATATATTATTTTAGATAGATTAATAATTATTATCTCAAAAGAACATTACATAAAAAATTTATTAATTATAATAAAAAATTATCTTACAAATAATTTGTAAAGATATATGATAATATAAATGATTAATTTATATAGAAATAATTACATTTACAATAATAAAATTTGTGGTTAATTATAATTATAATTAAATAATAAAAAAATATAAATTTTTGTCATATATAGGAGTGATGAAAACCAATACATTAACCAAAAATACTAATGACTGAATATAAATTTTTATCACAAAACCTAAAATTAATGATTAAAATTATCTCCAAATTTTTTTATTTGTCATGATATGTAATTTATTATAAAAATGATTTTTATCCAAATCATTTTAACAATAATGTTAAATATAACTTACTTTATTTTATAAAAATATTACCTTAATATATATTGTCAATTTATTATCATGATATATAAATTGTGTATTGTATTTTCCTTTTAAAATAAATTCAAATCCTAACATCCATATTGTAAAATGACTATATATTATATTAAAATTCACAAAAGAGAAATTAAATTTTATTTATCTACTCCATCAAATTACAATATTAAAATAATGTAGAAACATTATTTCATTATTTCCATATAGGATTACAATCTTGATGAGAATTTTTTTGTAACCTATACATTGTATTTAAAATTCAATCCTTTTAAAGCGAAAAAATTAGGAAAATTTAAATTGTGACCACATTGAAAATATCCTAACCATAATAACAATAAAAATATTCGTTATTGTATTAATTAAATATTAATTAATCCTACAGACTATATGTCATGAACCCTCTAACGAAGGGTACACCTTCATGGAATGTTATTTTAAAAGGGAGAAAATGACACAGAAAACAAACCATAAGTAGTGTTGGTTAATGAAAACAATATGGGTGTGATATAAACACAAATGGGATACATTAACCTTTATGAATTTAGAAATGAGGGAGACATGGTATAAAGAACCAATAACTCTTCATGATAAATGTACATCATGTTCCTTTATAAATGTAGTTCATATCATGAAAAATTGAAACATATGTAGAGATACTTGTACTACTAAAATGGAAAGCCTCAAGAGTGACCTATAATCCCAAATTTCTTATGAAAAGTTCCACAAGAATGTAATGCCCAAACCAATATCCAAATATCACTTAAGAACCTAAAAATTAGTGTATATAAACGTATGGTGAGAACAACATACATACTAAGTATAATCCAACCTAGAACCTCTCGTCCAAGGTGTGAAGAAGAATAATGAACCCACTGAGTGAAATAATGTAACTAAATCATCTATGACATAGGATTAATTTTATATTCCCATTATAAAAATGGATTAGTAACCAAGTATAAAATATAAGTGAATATATAATATTGAACAAAATATAAATGAAGGTATTCCACTATATCTTCCACACTATTTTCCTTATTGTCCAAATGCCCAACATCTATAGCCATCATTCTCCCAAACAAGGCCAACCCATTGACCCATGGTATAATGTAATACATCATGAAATATATGATTCATATAATCACCTCATCACATACCATGAACTTTATGGATCACATATTTTCATTATCCATTCAACATCTATAGATATTAAATGAATTTTCCCAGTAGCCACAATGTCATGTATGTTTTCTTATTATAGCTCATGACATCATAAAACATACCCAACACACCTATAATAAAAATTAGAATACTACATATAGAGATATATGAGTTTAAAAAAAACAAAGTCAATTACATTAATATAGCCTCAGATATGGGGAAATATTAACCTTGTCCATGAAAGCATAAATACTACCATGAGAATCTATTTTGGCCCGATGGTGTGGTAGTCCATATGTATCACACCAAAAAGGATGTTGGGGAAAACACCATCCAATATTCCACATCATGTTAGTCAAATTATGAAGGGTAATATATGAAATAAAAAAACATACTTGACTAAAATATATCTCATAACCACCCAATTTGAAACTACACATCTTTACACTAATACGACCCTCACACCATATAAGACTCTTTCCTCCCAATACTAAGGCTTAAGTACCAAATAATCAACCAATCAGAAATTTAATTTAATCAACTAATTAACTAATTATTCATTAATCATTATTATTATCATATCCAAGACTCACATTTTAATCATCCAATATATGTTCAAATAAAAATATTAATTTTTTATTGTATTATCACTTATGTAAACATCATAAGTAAGAATGATTATCTAACCTCAATAATTCATTAATTCATCAAATTTTTTAAAACATATGGGTCCTCTAGTATGCATACTTTTGTACCTCAATATTGAAGGTCTCAATATTCATTGTATAAGAGATTTTATCATTTTTGGGAACATATTATATAAATAACATTCATCCATCATTCCATTAAATAATATGATTCATCACCATGCACAAATAATAGCATTCAACACATTAATGAGAAGGAATACCATTATAATGTTCTATCAGTCCCATGCCATAATTATCACCACTTATCATAATATAACATCTATCATCCAATCCCAATGTCATTTCGATAACTAGCACTCCATGTTACCACAACATACTCAAGAATCCCCATCCATTATCATCATAACATAAAACCCATGTCTCAATCACAACATCAATCACCCTAGTCAAATATTCAAAACAAAAATTATATCATTTATTATCATGATGGTTATACATCCATAAAGAATAAATTGTTATTAAATGTGTTATCAGACACATATTTTGAAAAGAAACATTATCCTAAACTAAAATTGCATTCTTTTGTGTAGCGCAAAACATCTAGGTCACTGATCTCACAAAAAAACGATCTATGAAATAACAAAATTTACAGTACAATATTATTAAATTTATTTATAATTAATAAATCACTTCAATATTAGTTATAAATATTACCATGGGTAAATATAAGTTAATTCGTAAATCCTCTTCATTAATATGTTTTATTATATCAATAATCTCTATGAAAATTATTTAAATAGGACTATGTTATTGTAATTGAATCACTAACATCATTATGATGTCATTTAATTTTTAATAAATCATCTATTCTTAAAAACAATGAAATAAGATATCACAATATATTGTACATATTTGATGAAATAAATATATATCATAAAATCCGAAGACCAGAGACCCAAAAAAATTCATTCATAATGATACCATCTTCACATGAAATTAAAAAATATTTTCCCAGTATTTAACTATATTACAATATGTGTTAATATTCAGAATTAAAAATAACAATTGTACACATGAAATAAAATTCATAATAATAGAAAAATCAAAATGCAATATAGTTTAAATATTTTATTTTTCTATAAATATCATCTCAAGAAATCAATATAACCAAATAATTCACTATCAATCATATTTAATCCAGTTTAATTTCAATTTAAATTTTAAATATTTAATATAAATCATTATTAAAAAAATATTATTATAAATATTAATGATTTCTATCAATATGGACTATGATTATATATTTATATATTGTAAATAATATTTGAATATTCAAAATTAATATTAAACAATTAATTACTTATTTTATTTCTTCCTACAATCCTATCGATTATAAAACATTTTAGATTGTGCATGTAATTATTTAGTTAATCCATTTATAAGATTATAACAAAAAATAATTAATATAATTTAGCCACGATAAAATTAATGATTTCTAATTTAAATTATATAAATTATTATATTAAAAACAATTTAAAAAATATGATATAACTTTTTTTGAATTCGATTAATATTTATGTTTCATCTGAAAAATAAATATCATTTATTTTATCATCCCATATTAAAATTTATATATTATTATTCAATATAAAAAATTGTTATTATTTTCCAATTTATTATTTGAATATGGTTAACCACATTCACCAAATATAGATTTATATTAATTATAATAACTCCACATTTTCATACTACTAATTAATGAAATGATTGATATACCATTTCATGGTTATGAAGATCAAAATTCACATCACAAGATCAGTAGTTCAAGTTTCAATCGCCATCCAAAGTAACAAATACATGGTATGAAAGTATATCTAGAACCAATCGTTCAAAAACTATCATCATCCTAGGACAAAAAAAATTAAAAAATGTTAAAACATAAACAATTCTCCTAGAAAAGACGAAAACATGGATAATTAAATTATAGATGAAATGGAACCATGAAAATTTGTCAGCATTATATCCTCAATCCATTAGATTAAAGCATAAAAAAAACCAGGTGGCACTAATGGAAGAAATAACAAAAAATAAGTCAAAAAATATGTTTATGGATATATAATATAATAGATAAATTAGAGACACCATTGATTCTCTAAAAGTGATTAAATTAGAGGAACAAAATAATAAGGTTAATATATAGTTTACTAGAAGATTAATCAAATTAAAAACCACATTTAGTAAACTAATAAATGTAAATTTTCCCCCATTAAAATTATTAATATCCCCAAGGATTGAAAATCATTATAATCATTTCAAAAATTACACATTGGAACCACATATCATAATAGATCATGTAAATTCATTTATCTAGGGTTTTTTGTTATTGATCATGTTGGCCTCAAAACTAATCCCCATACAATGTGTTTATCATCCGAAATCCCTTTAATAATTCTATGGCTGGAATAATGTCTTGGAAAAGAATTTTTCCATTAGGAATTAAGGTGAGGGGGATCTACAAGAGTTTCTCCAAACACCACTCCCACCTACCCTATTTTTGATTGTCCATTTCAGACTCATAGTCTCATAATGATTCAAAAACATATTCAGAAAAAATTCTTACATACAATGATGCCCAAAAAACACGATACAGCACCAAAATCTAAATAATAAATCCATCATCATTGGTGTGGTGAACTTTCAATGGAATGAAGTCATTTTAATACACTAATAATCAAAAAATATTCTTGGGAATCCACAAATTATAGGCCTATAATAATCATAATCGTACACCAGAAAACGATATTTTGAAGTATTATATTGCATTTCAATATACATTATAATTTTAATTTTTTAGTTCACAAGTATTTAATCCAAAATATATGATTCTGATAATTAATGATAAAATTTTCAAATTAAATCACATGATAAAGGAACTCAAACATAGGATAACACATCATAAAAAAACATGTGGAAAATTTTGATGCTCAGAGAATAATAATAGTAATAATAATAAATGATTTTTAAAATAAAATATTCAACATGGATTTAGGATTACAACATAACTAATAATAATACATGAAAAAATAAATGAGGAAAAATATATAAATACATAATTATTTTGATTAGAAAATAATAAATCAAGGAATAATTCTTACTTAATATATTATCCAAAATATCAGATTGATCCTATAAACACATTTCTCTAGATCTAAAATGAACCAAAAACGTGAATAAAAATATTACAGAAAAATAATTTATTAACAATATAAGTAATTATATATATAATTCATCTAATTGGAAAAATAAGATACAAAACAATTAAATGATATCTCATATTTCAGTAAATACATGGTTTACGGAAATAATAGGAATAACAGAAAAATGGTTCATAAATAATTAAAGGATATAATATAATAATAAGTATTGAAAAAAAAGATTTAGGGATTTACATGGATTGAAAAGAATTACAACATCAAAATATAGGTATAAATATCACTATTATTTCAGGGTATAATTTTTGGGAGATTATAGAGTTTCAAACATAGAAACCCTATCGAGAAACATTAAATAATGAAGATGGTGTAGTATTCCAAGAACCTAATAGAATTTATATTATTCTATAGATAATTGTGGATGGTAGTCCAAAACACTAATGTGTTGTATCCTCCCATGTTGAAACTGCTATAGTGACCACAATACATATGTCTACAAAGCTAGAGTACAACTATATCTAATTTTTAATCTACTGGAGAAGCCATTACCAAATTCCACAAAGGTAAAGTTCCATGTTGGTATTATCAAGTCAAATTTTTTATAGTGGGAAAGAGTTTCTTATTAATTTGGAATACCCAAATCTATGAAATATATAAATGATACATTCATAAAAAACCCGCTTGGAATCATTGAGGATTCCAAGCCACTTATCATAAAAATAATCCTGATCTCCCCCATTCAAAATGAAATTCCTTAGTTATCCATGCTTATAAATTTCAAAACCACTATAAATTATAAAAAATATAAATTAATATTGATCAAACAACATTCAAACAACCATTCAATGATACATGTAAACATTGATTCTTTTACCCATAATGTGTAGTTTTCTAGGGGCACTTAATTATGAATATGAAAAAATTCTTATAGTATCATTATTAACTAACTTGGTTACCATGGTGGATAGTGATGTGGTTCCTAGAAAATATTACAAATGGTAGAAAAATCTTGTCTCATGACGAGTGATGAATCAAATGAATGGGGAGATATAAGTGTGTTATAATGGGAGATATTATCGTTAAAAATTTTAGGATGGTCAGTAGGTGTTTAGATGTTACCAACCATATTACCTCCAATTGATTGAGATGGGACTATTAGAGAAGATGGATGCACACTGATCCAATCATCCCCCTTGATGATTCTATTGTGGTTGTTTCAGTTATGGTTAATTATAATGGTGTCATATATCTACCAAGGAATAATCGTTAATAATATGTTTCTAAACTCTTGGATTAAAAGAAGATAAAATTCCCAATCTTGAATAAAGGTCATCTAGAGGAATGAAAAAATATGTCTAACTGTAGGGTTTTTTTGAAGACATTTCACAAGAGGTTGTGTGTTGGGTATGCTAGGGTCAACATTAGGGACAAAAATAGCATATATGGATATAGTTAGAAATACATCATTGCATCATGACTACAAAAAATTTTCAAAGTGTAGTACATGAAATGTTTTGGTTTGATTTCACAAGATGCTTCTATGTTTTTATATTAAATCTTCCCTAAAAATTATTTATTATTATATTTTAGTCTATGGGAAGGCTAGGAAAAAAAGGAATCACATCTCCTTGATATGTATCCACAAACACTCTCATTATGGATTGCCTAAACATTGAATTAAAAAACATAATACATGACAATAGAGGTAAACTCAACATTATTACCTTAAAAAATCATCATTCAATTTTTCTTATTTTACACAATGCACGTAAAAGGTGTGGATAGTTGTTTTTATATTAAAGTAACTAGATAAAGAGCACCACACCTTAATATAAATCAAAACAATGTTACAAATAGTATAATGGATCCAAAAATAATATTCTTTATGTAAATCTAAATACTAAAAATAATTTTAAATTTACAAATTAATTGTTTTATATGGTGGAAATAAAATGATTAATCCATATGATTGTAAGGTAACATATAGAACATGCATTAAGAGATCTTCTCTCTTACAGATAAAATTATATAGTTAGTGGAGGTATAAACTATTATGTGTTTGGTTTAAATTTGACTGTTCAAAATAAAAATGTTCCTCATATGGTGAAATATCTTTCGAGAATCCTTTGAATGTAATCCAAATAATTTTTTTTTCAGGAACATTCAAATGGATGGGGAAAAATATAAAATGATTTCCTCACATGATGCATTTTTTTAAAAAAAATTAAAAACAAAAACAATTCATTGGGAAAATTAAATCATAATAGGAGATTAGTGAATACATAGAACTCCATGATGAGGAATAACATAAAATAACTTGTCATAGAGGTCCACTAATAACACTACATGTGGTTTCATAAATGTGATCTGATTTTAATTTAAAAATTCACCATCATGTTCTTCTATTATGCCCTTACTCCTTTTGGGATATTTTAATGTCACAAATACACCATTTTGAATATATGGAATGTGTTCTGTAAAATAAGTCCCTCATATTTATCGACCATTATTTTCTAGACTACGTGAATATTTGGCCGGTTTTGTTTCTATTTTCCTACTCACTATATGAGTCCAAATGTTATTTATCCATTATTCATGAAGATCATTGAATAGGTAGTTAAAATACCAATTTCAAATTCATTTTATAATAGTTCTTTTATCCTCATCCATAGAAAACAATGGATTAAAATTTCTGCTAGAAAATAGGGGATTAGATCATAAATAGCCATATCCATAATGTTTTTACTCAATTATGATAGATAAATCAATTTTTAGACCAATAAATTAATGATGAATAAATCCATCCATGTCAAGCATATATTTATTACTTATTAATAAATCAAAACATTCATTTATTTCATCTAGTTGATTCAATTTAGATGTGTCTTGTTGGAAAGTTGTAACTATAATGAAATTAATCCATCTTCACAATAATTAAGATAAACATTCAAACAAATAATTTTCAAAAATAATAAATTTCAAAGTATTTATTTCATGTAAAATCATAATAATCTTATAAAATATTAGATAATTTTGATGGGTGGCATAATAATAATCCATTACCATTTAGGTCTTGTAGTGAATCCCTAAACAAATCATGTAAAATGCTTAAAGAGATTATCCAAACTAGTAATAATAACATCATTGTTTAATTTAGGTAAAATATGATAACCAATAAACAAAATATCTTTTTATAAAATATACCTTAGTGAATAACATAAATAAATAGATGAACTATTAATTAATTTGGGATTATGAAAAAACATAAAAACACCAAGGCCTGAATTAAGAAGGTTTTGTAGTAAGTGATGAAAAATTATGACTAATAGGGACACCATGATACCAGAATTTTTGAATTATACACTCTATGTCCAATATTCTAGTGATATTATAATTGAATACATATACCCATAGACCATTAAAAAATTTATCGAGATGATATTTATATTCTATGAAATGTATCTACTCAACACTATTGTCATGTGTGAATTTAACAATGATGACAATTTCTATAATGAAATCCTTCTCATTCATGGGTATTATATTAACTCCATAAAAACAAAAGATGATTTTTAGATAAGAAAAAAATATATGAATCAAAATTTTCTCTTATCATCTATAAATCTCACTGAAATTAATAATAAATATGGAACCAAAGATAAAATATTTTATTAAATTTATATGACAGAAATATATAAATGAGTATCTATATTTTCCTTAAAATTTAATTTAAATAGAAAAAATACATCACACTCTTCATAACTGATTTCATGGAATTAATCTAACCATTGATAAGGATAGAAAGGCTATGGGAAGAGGATTATAACCAGGGAATGATGATTACATGGGTTTAAGAAATAATATACTCACAAAATGATCGAAACTATGATATTTATATATTTTATTTTTCTCTATTATTTTTTTCATTAATTACCCTTAGATTATGAACTTGAATTTCTAGAATTCATAAATAAATTTTCAGTAATTTCTACATAATATTTGTTTTGTTTTTTAATATGTTATAAATAACCATAATCTAAAAATATTAGTTTTTTAATTTCTCCATAAAAATAATTTAATTGATCAATTATTCCATAAAATAATCATTTTAAATATGAAATATAAAAATAAATATAGAATTATTTTGATTTTTTCATTAATTAAATAAATAATTATATTATTTTAATGTATTAATAAAATTTTAAATAAGTAATTTTAATTGGTTTTCACTAAAACAAATACTGTGGTACTTCATGAAATTTTTATTTAAGAAATAAATTAAACAACAAAAATAAATTATGTTAATGGTTATTTAATAAAAATTGATTTATTAAAAAAAAGTAATCCAAATTTATCTTGATTTTATAAAAATTATATTTACAAATAACTTTAATGTATAAATGTTTTATAAAAAAATTATTCACTTTACACTATAGTTATCTCCTCCACCACCTTTATGAAAATATTTTGTTGCACTCAATATCAAAATTAGATTTGAAATTATTAAATAAATAAAATAAAATATTCTATTTATTTTTTTAAAGAACACTAAAACTTACCCAATTTTTCATATAAGGGATGGAAATAATATTTTTTCTGTACCACTAAAACATACAAAAGTGAGGTCCTAAATATTCATTCATCTATGATTTGATTAAATTGATTTATTTTATTAAAATAAATAATAAATTTTTCGTTATTATTACTAAAATAAGAAATATTTTTCCCTTATTCTGAAGTAATAATAAAATATTTATCTATAAATTATCTAAAAATCTTATATCTATTATGATTTTATATAAAAACATTAATCGTTAAGAAAAATATTTCTTTATTTTAAAAAAAAAAAGAAATTTAGAAATTGGATTCTTTAAATGTTTTTTCATCCACACATGTTTCAAATTAATAATCCTGATTCTAATTGTGGGTTTGATAATTTACATTGTAATTTATGTCACTTTTGTCACCATTAAAATTTTATTTAATCATTTCGATGTAATTTATATTTATTTAAAATATTAAATAATTATGTTCCATGTTCAAACAATATTTTACCACACATTCCAAAATGATAATTAAATAAAATTAATATAAAACAATATTCCCTCATTGCATCCCTAATAATGTGAATAAATGAATAAAATCCATAAAAAAATTATTACCCACTACTTAATTGGAAATAATTGATGAATTAGATCATTGTTATTTTATTTGAATAATCACATGGAATAATTAGGTATGACCATGTTCTAATCATCTTTATATTCTAGATATACATCGTTCAAAAAACATATCATTAGTGGTCTAGGTATCATGATTATAGAACTCTTTGGAATGTTAATCCTTCAAAATTCTATATGATCAACACATGTCCTACAATTGTGCATTGAATCATTAAGTGACTGATGTTTGGAATCATAACGTATATCTATTTAGGGGAAATAAATTCACCAGATGTGTTCTTGATTTTACTGTTAGGGTGAAATTAGGGGGAAGCATGTGGGGCAATAGATTAGGGGTTAGAGAGTAACACCCTTTGGGAGTACCTCATTATCCCCTATACATTGATGAAATGAATAGAAGAATATTGAGAATGGTGTAACTAAGTGAAATAATATGATTGATTCTATTGATTTAATCAATAGATTTATGGATATTACATTACATAAAATTATGGGTTGAATGTGATGGTTCCACATGATTATATAAATGCACGTTGATCGAATCAGCCACATTATGCTGATTCTAAATCCCTTCGGATTGTCATTTTTTCTTATTAGTGTAATATATAATCCAAATTATAATTGATCCGGATAATATAAAAAAATATAGTATTACCAGATGATAACATTCCCAATTTAGATGAATGGTATACTATTGGAAGGATAGGCTGAGGGTTACTATATGGAGGATTAAGATGGCATTTCATAAAATGTTGTCTAAATCACAATCATGGGTAAGAATTTGGGATGGCAAGAACACACTTGGACCCATATGAAAGACTCTATTGCCACTTGGATCTGCATAAATCTTGGCATGTAGTGAATAAAATGTATTTGTATGCATTGGAATGGGAACATCCAATATTTGTAAATCAAATCATTCCCGAAAAGGATTTACTATCATATTATAGTTTATTTATGACAACCTTGCATTTATTACAACTTAAACATGATTTAATACATAAAACATCACTTGATACAACAAAGAAGATCGAGAGGTTTAGTGTCTTTGGGGCTTAGGATAATTACATAATACTTAAAACTTGAAATACAACATCTTTATCGAAAACTTTCTTTACATGACCACTACATTCCCTCGTACTTAGCATTGCATGGGATAACCTGAGAACATGAATAAGAAAAGGGTGAGCTATAAAGCCCAGTAAGGGAGTACACATTGAATAACATGAGGAGTAAAATACATGTTAGTCAATAGGCATATCAATAGTGCATAAAATAAACATTCACATAAAGGCATGATAAAACATGATAATCATAACATGGAAATGTGGAAACAACACTTAACATTGAATTAGCATGAGTCGTGGCTCATTGCACATGGAGCATGAGTAAACCATCATTGCACAT
Organism: Viscum album; assembly: GCA_963277665.1. Classification (NCBI taxonomy): domain Eukaryota; kingdom Viridiplantae; phylum Streptophyta; class Magnoliopsida; order Santalales; family Viscaceae; genus Viscum; species Viscum album. The sequence continues at coordinate 556,012,274 of OY728147.1, read as the reverse complement.
AAAGCACGAGTAAACCCTCGTTGCACTTGAATTAGAATTATTCAACAATCATTTCACTTGACATATCATGATACTATAATTTACCCAATGCATTGGAGAGCTATAAGGGCGCATCCTTCTTAAACATTTCATTTCATGCATAAGTGTGCCACATGGATCATAAAACAAGGATTCATAAAACATAATCATTTATTACACAATAAAGGAATGTGGAATTCATACATGAAACTATACAATCAATAAGTAAATGTGCATAAAGGTGAATACCCTTGATGGAGAAATGGGCATGGTATTCACTACACAACGACATTGGCTTAGAAAATCGGTGCGATTTCGGCAGCATAACGGCGTGACATAAGAATTCATAAAAAAGGTTTATGAGAGAGAAATGGGTTTCTCATCACATTTAAATGTAATGGAATGTAAGGAGGTCATATAGATACATGTCCCAGCAGTTGAAATGGAATTTAGATTCATGACACAAAAGTATTTCTTGAATGTAAAAGAAGAGAGAGAAGTTCTTTTCGGAATTTCGGTATAGTAATGGGTGTACATGGGAGGAATTTAATGAGAGAGAAAGGGGTCTCCCGTAATTCAAAAAATAAGAGGGAAGTATGGGGGAGGTTCGAAACCATACCCCAAATTTCATAATTGAAATTAAAATGGCAATACAACTTAAATTTTTTTTGACAAAAATGAGAAAGGAAGAAAAAACCCTTACTTGGAAGTGTGCTTCCAAAGGCTAGAGAGAGGCTTGTGAGAGGCTTCTTCGGAGCTTGGGGCACCTTGGGAGGATTTTAGATAGAGTAGGGCAGAGGATGGATGAACTCCAAAGGATTTTAGTGAGGATGAAGTGGGAGCTTGGGTGGGTTTATATAGAAAATGTGAGAGAATTCATTATTATTTTGGTTTGGGACCACTTATATTAAACTAATCCAAACCACAAACCATACCATGGTTTTTGCCCATGGTTTCTGGAAAAGGAAAGAGGAAAAAAATATTTTACATGTACAAGGTCCGAAATTATTAAAATAATAAGGATTCTTATGTGGAGGTGAGTCACACTCCCATGGAAATTAATTTAAAAGGGCAAAGTGTTGAATATGTCTTGAGGGGTTCATTAATGCTTTTAAAAGTAAGTCAAACAAACCCAAAACGTCATTATTTTAATGATAAAACATATATTGGACGAACATAAGGATTATGGTATTTTATTACATCACCATTGGGTCATTATGATGTCATAAAACACATTACATATTTAAACGGTATTTAATTTTTACCCAAAAATTTTACTGTCTCAGAAAATTATGGAAAATTCACCGTTGGATAATTTCGACATCCTGATTCCAGAAATGACATTTATTTTATCTAAAAAAATTTCTAAATATGTGAATTTTCACTTTTAATATAAAACCGATATCTATTGAAAATTCATGGGTTTTGACAGAAATGGATTTCAACCCTTAATAAAAATTTTAATTGTATTCATATAATTATAAGATCATTTATATTTAATAAAAATTAAATTAATAATATTATTATTTTATTAAAATACTATTTAATTAAAAAATTCCTTAATTTAAAAAAATAGATTTCTTAATTAAATAATAACTAAAAACACCATTTGTACTTTAAAAACTATTTCCAATGTATCAAAAATGACAAGAAATTATATTCATTATTATATACAAAAATAATGTACATGAACATAGTAAAACTTATATGTTACATAACCCCTTAAAACAGCCGCATAAGACCTAAGGAGAAGGTGTGCGATGGTGACATACTCTTGGGGTGGTTCGGATAACATCGCTCGAGTGGTAATTTCAATCAACTTCCACATTTCCTGTAGACGGTCACGTTCGAGCTTGACATAATGAAGCTCAGTTTGGGCTTGGTCAAGGGAGAAGCCCAAGGATTCCACCACTTTTCCGAGCTTCAACAAATGGGATTTGTATGGGGCAATTCTACTGGATGAGGCCATCACTTCCTTTTTCTGAGTAAAAATTGGGTTCGTTAAAGCCTTATATTTATACTAATCATGTGATAACTGTTCAACGACTATATTAATAACGGTCAAAATTCTTAACATAAAACAAAAGAAGTTGGCATCTTATAAAAACATTTTTCATAAATAGACATTTAACTGGATCAAGAGGGATTTTCCATTAATGAAACATTGGGTCGTTACATTATTGGTCCAATAACCAAAAAATTAATAACTAATCCTAGATAATTGTCCAAAAAATTCTCAATTAAGATAAAATACTTTTATGAATGTAAAAATTGTAATAAATTAAATTTTATAAAATGTAAAAATTACTACTATAAATAAAATTCAGTCAATATTTATTTATATTAAAAAATGAATATGATATTATTTCCTCATTGGATATATAGTAGAAGAACTGAAAAAATGGATCATTGACTTGATAGCGTTCATAAATTTGATTTAATTCAACTCATGAACTAGAAATGAGTTTTCATTATGTAAATTAAAATACTAAGAATAATTTTGGGGGATCCTAATTAATGAGTTTCCATGGTTATTGTAAAATAAATTACGACTTTTTTTGATAGTGAACATTGAGTTACTATATTGAATAATAAATTATCATGAAGATAAAAATATATATAGAGGTGAGATAAAACAAAAAAATGGGATGGATTCATTCTACTGGTCAATCTAAGGACATCCATCATCTTATGAAATATATTTGAAAAATCACTTAAATATAAACCAAATAATCTTATGAGAATATTTGATATTGAATCAACAAAATATAAATTAATATACACCCATGATGGATATTTTTCAATTACTCTTATGAAAACACATAAATAACATGAAAAATAAGACCATTATAGGGTATTGAGTTCCTACATTGAAATCCAAGATTGCAGAAAACCTGTAAAAACTATTCATTGAGTTCTACTGAGAACCCAATACATAGTTTCGTGGTTGTGGTCTAATCACTGATTAACAATTCACTATCATCAATATCTATAATTCATATATTATTTTTTTGATTTTAATTTCAAATCCACATCATCATTCATAAACGAATAGTGTCATACATTTTCACCCTCCATCTATATCGATCATTTTCTTCCAAACTACAATAATATTAAGTATATTTTCTTCTCATCTTCCTCCACTCAACATGCAGCCATTAATTCATCATCCATTATTCAAGTATAGGATTTATATGATAATAAAAATATCTATTACTAATAGATATCACCATACTTCTCGTATCCCCATCCAAATACCTAACTAGATTAAATTCCAATATACTAGTTTCAGAAAAAAAAAATTACCTTAACAAATAAATATTATACTAACTTTTGATAGGAAAATAGATTAATAAGACTCTAATTTTAGGAATACAAATTCCATTCAAGTAAGGGATCTGTAAATAACTATTTAAAATGTTCAAATAAGAATTACATTTCAGTAGTTGATTAAATGAAGATATGGGATGGGAGAAAGTAGTAACTAAAAATAAATAAATTATTTCTCAAAATAATTAATAATAATTTTCAAAATTGAAATTTTAAAAAATCATAAATTTAATAGAGTTAATTTCATATAATATTATAATAAAAATATAAGGCATTCAATAAATCTGACATGTGAGGTTCTTTGAATCCATGTACATAGAAGTCTCAAAATGAATAATCGAACAATTCCTAAGAAAAATAAAAATATATGATCCCAAAAAATAAAAAGAACATATTGTTTTTATATTGTTATCATTTGGAAGACAATGGACAACCTAGATTTTGTAAATATTCATTAGTGAAAAGGGAATAAAGTAATGATCTAAAAAGTAATCGTTCCTATAAGAAAAAAATTCATAAAACAACCATGGTGAGAATTTGTAAGATGAATAAATAAATGTTATAATAATAACACCAAAAATATCACAAAGACATAATAATTTTCGAAATATACTCGCCAACGCTATTTTGGTAGTGATTTCATCGTTAACCACAAGCTCTCTCATACATTTTAGAAACACTTCTAACATCACATCCACCTTTTGTTATTTGTGTCTTCTCATCCTTGTTGTTTTTTTAGTTATCCCTATAGGTGGTATATGTGTTGCATCCAAGGATAAAACCATGTCACATAAAAACTCCCTACACATGTCTGAAGATTTAAGAAAAACCAACCTGAAGAAGGAGATAAATTTTTAATGATCACCATTGCAATTCTCTAGATGTCATCATCAGTATGGATAAAAAGTTCGCTTAGATAGTCCAAATCATGAAACTCACATCTATAAAAAAAATCTATATATTCAGTAGAATTATATTTAAATATAAATAATTATTTAATATATTTCCAAAAGATTTAGTGGATGATTTGTGATAATAAATAGTTAATTTAATATTAGTCTAAGAAAAAAAATTTGGAGGGTTGATTATGTGGGTTTAGAAAACAAAAAACCCCTAGCAGATATTATCTTTTTGCGACATATTTATTCAAATATTTTTATTATTAATATTTCATTAATGAACATTTTATTAAGATCTCTAATTTCAATGGTCCATAATAATGTTTTCTAAAAAACATTTTCAAATATTTAGTTTGTTTCAGAAATTTTATTAAATAACATAATCTAAAAATATAAATTTTTTTATTTTATCTTAAAAATTATAGTATGTGATATGGATGAATTATAATACTCAATTTAAAAAAGTAATGTAAATTAAATTAAATATTCTTATTTCTACCATAAAAAAATAATTAAAAAAGTTATATTATTTAATGAAATATTTTAAATAAGAAATGTTAATTTCTTTCTCACATTAATGATGAACATGGATGTATTAGAATGATGTTTTTAAAAAAAGTAGAAAAAATTAATTTCATCAAATGCATATTCTACAAAAAATGGTTATAGATCAATAAAATTCTAATGAAAATTTATTCCAATTTTAAAAATATGTTCTCTCTAAATAATTACGAGAAATAATATTATTTATTTAAAGTATTCAATTTACAGAATAGCGATCACCTCCGCCACTGATGAAAATATATTTTACTTTCAATCCAATAATATGATTTAAATATATATTATTAATAAAAATAATTTTATTAATTTATTAAAATAATTAAATAAGTAGACTATAATTTCGTAGTAGTTTTTATTAAAAATTAATTTTTCATTTCATTAAAAAAAATTCTTTTAAAAATTAAGATTATCTAATTGTTTATAAACTGATTATGTGACTGGAATAAATATTCTATATTTTCTCAAAATATAACTCATTTGTAAAATATGTTTTGAATTCATTCTAATTAATATATTAATAATCTTTGTTAAATGATCTCAAATTAATTTATTTAATATTTTTAATTAAAAAAAATTATTGTAAAAATATATATATTTTATTATTTTGAGTTTTGTAAAAAAACATCTAATAAAAATGATTCCTTTAATAGTTTAATCAGAAAATTATGTTTCATGTAAATCATCATGTCTCTAATTCATGTTAATGAAATAAAAAATTTCATGCCATTAATTGTGTTCCTCAACATCATTATATATATTAATTTTAATGTATTTTAATTATTTCTACAATCTCTAATCATTATTTTCAGTTAAAAATAACACACCACACACCCCAAGAGGATAATTATTTAAAATAATGACTTCAAAGATTCCTCATTGGATCTCCGATTAAATGGAAAAAGGAAAAACACTTAAAATTAACATAAAAATTTTATTCCCACCATCTAAAAAGTGGAAAAAAGGGAGAAATCACTACGGGAAAAAATGGTTAATAGCGAAGGGGTATTTGTGACGAGAAAAATTCCCGTCGCAAATACCTTTCGCAAAAGAGTATTTGCGACAAGAAAGTATTCCTGTCGCAACTAATATGTTATTTGCGACGGGTTTTTTTACCCGTCGCAAATAGTTTCGGCGCAAAATGAGCGCCAAACCGAGCGAAGTTTTTTTGCGACGGGGTTCTATCCCCGTCGCAAATACCCCGGCGGCAGGTGGTATTTGCGACGGGACTCGTCGGAAATAACCGTTTTAATGTCGCCCATAATTAAATGTGGACAGGGTTATTTGCGACGGGGTTCTATCCCCGTCCGAAATACCCTAACGGCATGTGGTATTTGTGACGGTCCCTTTGCAAATAACCGTTTTAATGTCGCCCATAATTAAATGCGGCCAGGTTTATTTGCAACGGGCCCCGTCGCAAATATCGTTATTTGCGACGGAAATCTCGTCGCAACAAATCTCGTCGCAATTAATATAACCTATAAATACTGCCAACCACTACAATGTTTTCACTCTCAACCGTTCTAATTTGTCTACTCTGAATCTTTTACGATTTTCAGTTGTAATTTTTTTTTTCTGACTTCGAGGATTCAGTTGGTGGTGTTCTACAATTACAGCAGCTCGACATTGACATCATGTTTAAGGTTTTTATCTGAATTTTAATTTAATATTTATTATATTTATTATATTTATTTAGTTTAAATTTTTAGATTTTTTTTATGATTTCTAATTAGAAATAATTATGAATATGTATTAATAATTAATAGTAATTAGAGATAATTAAACACTAATTAATTTAAAATAGTTAGCTGTAATTACAATTAATTAGCAGTAATCGGGAAAAATTAAAATTAATTTGAATTAATTAATAATAATTAGAAATAAGTAATATTAATTAGTAATAATTTATATAATTACCAATAATTAGTAATAATTACTAATAATTAGTAATAATTAATAATAATTCCCAATATTCAATAATTGCCAATATTTGTCAATATTTTTTCCAATAATTACCAATATTTACCAATAATTGCAAATAATTGTCAATATTTACCAATAATTAGGAATAATTACCCCTAATTAAAAATAATTACCAATAATTTGGAATAATTACCAATAATTAGGAATAATTGCCAATAATTAGGAATAATTACCAATAATTAGGAATAATTACCAATAATTAGGAATAATTACCATTAATTAGTAATAATTAACAATAATTACAAATAATTACCAATAATTAGTAATAATACGTAATGACTACCAATAATTAGTAATAATTACCAATAATTACCAATAATTACCAATAATTAGTAATAATTTCCAATAATTAGTAATAATTACATATAATTACTAATAAATAGTAATAATTAGTAATAAATAGTAATAATTAGTAATAATTACCAATAATTAGGAATAATTAGTAATAATTACCAATAATTACCAATAATTAGTAATAATTAGTAATAATTAGTAATAATTACCAATAATTATCAATAATTAGTAATAATAACCAATAATTAGTAATAATTAGCAATAATTAGTAATAATTACCAATAATTAGTAATAATTAGTAATAGTTACATATAATTAGTAATAATTAGTAATAATTACCAATAATTACCAATAATTACCAATAATTAGTAATAATCTGTAATGATTACCAATAATTAGAAATAATTACCAATAATTAGTAATAATTTTAAATAATTAGTAATAATTACCAATAATTAGTAATAAATAGTAATAATTAGTAATAAATAGTAATAATTAGTAATAATTACCAATAATTAGGAATAATTAGTAATAATAACCAATAACTACCAATAATTAGTAATAATTAGTAATAATTACCAATAATTAGCAATAATTAGTAATAATTACCAGTAATTAGTAATAATTAGTAATAATTATTAATAATTTCCAATAATTTGTAATAATTACCAATCATTACCAATAATTAGTAATAATTACCAATAATTATCCATAATTACTAATAATTACCAATAATTATCAATAATTAGTAATAATTGGTAATAATTATCACTAATTACCAATAATTACTAATAATTAGTAATAATTAGTAATAATTAGTAATAATTATCAATAATTAGTAATAATTACCAATAATTTGTAATAATTAATAATAATTACCAATAATTAGTAATAATTAGTAATAATTACCAATAATTAGTAATAATTAGTAATAATTACCAATAATTACCAATAATTACCAATAATTTGTAATAATTACCAATAATTAGTAATAATTACCAATAATTACTAATAATAACTAATAATTAGTAATAATTACCAATAATTAGTAATAATTACCAATAATTAATAATAATTAGAAATAATTACAAATAATTATCAATAATTGGTAATAATTTAATATAATTACCAATAATTACTAATCATTAGTAATAATTATCAATAATTAGTAATAATTACCAATTATTAGCAATAATTAGAAATAATTACCAATAATTACCAATAATTAGTAATAATTACTAATAATTACTTTTAATTACTAATAATAAGTAATAATTACCAATAATTAGTAATAATTCGTAATAATTACCAATAATTAGTAATAATTAGTAATAAGTACCAATAATTAGTAATAATTACCAATAATTACCAAAAATTACCAATAATTGGTAATAATTACCAATAAATACCAATAATTATCAATCATTGGTAATAATTACCAATAATTACCAATAATTAATAGTAATTAGGAATAATTACCAATAATTAAGAATAATAACATTATTAAAATTATTAGTATATTTTATTATTAATATTAAAATAATATTATTTTCTATATTATATACAATTCTCCATTCATCTGTGTGTTTTCTGTCTCTACATGTAATATTTGCATTCTTTTTCAAAATTATCAACCTACTCACCAATGGAGAGGTGAAATTGAATGCAAATATTACATGTGGAGACAGAATGTTAAACACACATATGAAAGGAGAATTGTATATAAAATAGAAAATTATATTATTTTAATATAAATAATAAAATATACTAATAATGTAATAATCTTATTATTATATAATTAATATTTACAAAAAAATAATATTAGTATTATTAAAATAATAAAAAATTTATATAATATTAAAATTATCAATATTTGTAATAGGTTTTTCTTTATTCTCAACATATTCAATTCTTAAAGGGTCAATTTTTAGGTCTATCTCAATAAAATGTTTGTGTTAGTCATGTCTGATGTAAACTCTATAATTATCCTTGCTTGAGTGTTTTTTTAACAAATTATTCAACACCAGTAATGCTTTTATATTTTATAGAAAAATATAGAACAACGAGGTCATCAACAGTCATTATTAGATGACCGCATATGGATAAATCAACGTAGAAATCCAAACATTTCTGGTTTGAATCCTGTATATATAGAGGGTGGGGAGACTTATTTATCATTTGCGACATCAAATCCAGAATTTGTTTCAGAAGAAAAATAAAATTCCCTTGTAGAAAATGTACATTGAGAACGTTTGACACATTTTCCAAAGTTGGGGGACATCTCTTGCGTTTTGGTTTTCAACCAGATTATGTTTTTTGGTATCAACACGGTGAACATAGTTCCAGAGTAGGTGATACCAACTTGATTTTGGATCCATCCCGGTTTCATGATTTAGTACATGATGTTACAGGTTCATCTTTTCAACATACAGAAACTCCGGCGGATATAGCTTCAAATCCTGACTTGGAACCGTCTGAATTTTATGAGTTGTTGAAGTCTGCTAAGGATGCATTATATCCTGGCTGCAAGATGAGAAAATTAGAAGCAGTTGCAAAATTTATGGCTATCAAATCAGATAACGGAATGTCAAACACCTATTTTGACCAGATATTTTCTTTTCTTAAAACAATGTTACCCGAAAGAAATGTTTTGCCTCCAAATTACTATGAGTGTAAGAGGGTGGTTCGAAATTTGGGACTTACTTGTCATAAGATTCATGCATGTTCAAATGACTGTCTTTTATATTATAGGGAATATGAGTGGTTGGATAGTTGTCCCACATGTGGGAAACTGAGATATAAATAAGGGAAACATGGGAAGTCTGGTTTGATTACTGTAAAACAGTTGAGATATTTTCTGCTTACATCTAGACTTCAGCGTTTATTCATGTCTAAGAATACAACGACAATGATTTCATGGAATAAAGCGAATATTTCAACAGATAAAACCTTGAATCATCCTGCTGATGGTGATTCATGGAAACATTTTGATAGAGTGCATACATCCTTTGCTTTAGAAGCTAGAAATGTTCGACTGAGCCTTTCCACTGATGATTTCTGTCCGTTTGAATCTTATGGTATTCAATATTCATGTTGGCCTTTTTTTAACTCCGTACAATTTATCTCCATGGATGTTGATTAAGGATCCATATAGCTTTTTGACTTTACTAATTCCAGGACATCCGAAGAAGAATATTGATGTTTATTTGAAACCATTGATTGATGAATTACGTTTATTGTGGAGTACTGGTGTCAGTACATAGGATGTTGCTACGAAACAGAATTTCATACTGAGAGAAGCATTGATGTGGACAATTAGTGACTTCCAAGCTTATGGGATGTTATCTGGCTGGAGTACACATGGCCAGAAATCATGTCTTTACTGTATGGGATAGAACAAAGCATTTATGCTCATTCATGGAATGAAACCTTGTTATTTTGACATTCATCGGATATTTCTTCCAGCTGATCATCCTTTTCGTAGAAACAGATCTCATTTTAGAAAAGGAACAGTTGAAAGGGATGGACCTCAAAAAATGCTATCAGGTTCGCAGTTAAATTCAGTTTTATTTTCATTACCTCCCATCACTTTTGGTCCAAAAACAAACCAACAGAAAATATATGGTTTTGGGAAAGAACGCAATTGGATTAAACATAGAATATTTTGGGATTTGCCGTATTGGTCTGATTTGTTGGTCCGCCACATGTTAGATGTCATGCATATTGAGAAGAACTGTTTTGATAATTTGTTTCATACAGTTTTGGATACGCCAGGAAAGAGAAAAGACAATGTAAATTCACATTTAGATCTTGCCCAAATTTGCAGGTGTCCAGAATTGGAACTGTTTGAGAATTTCAGAACAGAAAGGTTACTGAAACCAAAATCAGCTTATACACTGTCTAAAGAAAACCGTTTATTATTTTATCAGTGGATTGCAGATTTGAGACTTCCAGATGGCTGTACTTCCAATTTGGGTAGATGTGTAAAGAATGGTCATATTACTGTATTAAAAAGTCATGATTTTCATTTTATAATGGAATGAATTCTACACATTGGATTAAGAGGTCTGTTGAATTCTGTGATTTGGGATTCTATAACAGACATGTCTCATTTTTTTTCGGGAAATTTGTGCGGCTATAACAGATTATGATGCTCTATGCAAACATGAAGAAGATGTTGTTGTAATTATATGTAAACTGGAAAAAATATTCCCGATGTCTTTCTTTGACTCAATAAGACATTTGATGTTAAGTTTTCCATATGAAGCCAAATGTGGAGGTCCAGTACAGTTTCGATGGATGTACCCAATTGAAAGATGCATGCAAAAATTGAAAAGAAAAGTACGTAACAAAGCATCTGTTGAAGGATCTATTGCATAAGCTTATTTGCAAGAGGAAATATCTTTTTTTTCTCCTATTATTTTCAATATGAGTATCCTTCAAAACACAACCGAATGAGACGGAATGAGAGGAATATTGATGAAATCGACAATCAATTATCTGTTTTCAACCAGCAAGAGCTTGGTTTTGGTGGAGTTTATGAACGCTGGATTTCGGATGATGAACATCACAAAGCTCATATGCATGTTATGCTCAACTGTGAAGAGATGCCATCAGTTTTAATGTAAGTGTTTATATCACTTATTCTATCATTTATGTTACAGTAAATAACTTTGTTTTTTATAGGTTGTATGATAATCATATCAAGAATCAAATTCCACAAATTACAGAAGCTTCTCTCGAAGAACGCCAACAGAAAAATTTCTCTCAGTGGTTTCAAAAACTAGTAATATAAATTCATTATCTTTTAGCAACTTATTAAATGTATAGTTTACAATATCGATAATTTTTTAACAAATTTTCAGGTGTCTCAACATGCTGATAAAATTGACAAACGACTTTGTATATTGAGTAACCCACCTTCCAAACTTGTTAAAACTTATAATGCATATAAGGTGAATGGATTTATATTTCACACACATGCATATGGGGAATAAAAAAAACAATTAACAGTGGAGTTATCTTGAGAGGATCTCATAATCAAGAAAATGAAGTTTACTTTAATGGCATACTTGATGAAATCATTGAACTCTGTTATCTTGGACAACATTACATAACCATGTTCAAATGTCGGTGGTTGGATACAGAGAGAGGCGTGCGTGTCTATCCTACTCATGGAATCATCTATATTAAATGTAAATGTGTTCTCGCTGTAAATTAACAATTCTTATTGGCTCAACAGGCACATCAAGTTTATTACGCAAAGTACTGTGCTACATCAAGAGACTTGACTGATTGGTGGAGTATAATAAAAATCAAAATTCGAGACAATCAGTTTAGTCACAGTGAATGTGCTTTCAATGATGTGCAATGAATTGATGTTTTTCAAGAGTGTACTCAAAATCAATCTTTTTTACAATGAGACATGACTATCGATGACGACACCCCACATTTAAGAGTCGGTGATGACGAAGATGCTAATGATGTCACATATGAATTTGAAATGGTAAGAGATGAAGCAAATGGAACTCGAATGGATATCAATGATGTTGAGGAGAAATATGAAGATGACATTGACATATATGAAGATGATGATGAAGATGAACACTGATAGAATTCCATGGTAGTTATATACAATCATAACTAATATATATGTATATATAATAGTAATTATCAATTATTTTCTAACAACATTAACATTGTCTGTTTCAGATGGACAAAGACACATTTTGTGAGTTGGCGAATGCTGACCTGCCTTTCGATGCGGATGAGTTGCTGGCAGATGACCCTCAGCCTGCAGGCACTCCAGGGAGTATGTGGAGGGGGTACGGTCTTGCACGATTGATGATTCCTGACCCCGTCCCTAAGCGATGTCCACGTCTTGGGATTGATCCACAAACACGGAGGTGTGATACCCTGTGTGATAACCTGTAGATTTGACTAAGATTTCTTTAATCTATTCACATAATAAATGTTTATTATTTTTACAGTTTTCCACATATAGCAGTCGGATAGGGAAGCGCTATTTTGCGCAACTATTTTACTCACCCTTGGACCACATGGGTGCAGATTCCCATTGATGTGCAGCAGGCCATGTTCAGACATTGGTTGGTACGTACGTAAATAAATAATTTTTATTTTGAAAATTATTTCATTTCTAACTTGATATTTTGATTTATTTATAGGTTTTATGGTATCCGATCAAGGATACCATGCGTGACGCCATCCACGAGGCATGGTAGGTGGCCATGTGTGATCGCTTTCGTCAGTTTTTGCACAATTTAAGAAAAGGTGCCACCATGAAAGCAGGAGTGTCAGATTTTGACGAGTCATGTAGAGCACACCGACCAGAGTACATTTTATCCCATGTATGGGATGGATTATGTGCGCACTGGTTGAGTGATGCCTTTCAGAGGAGATCATCGTTGGGGAGGCAGAATCGGGGGAGACAGAAGGTGACTCATCGAGCTGGGAGTCGTACTTTCAGTACTCAAGATAGCATCTGGTACATACATTATTTATAAATATTTTATATAACTATAAATATTAACTGTTTATTTTTTTATTCTTATAGGTTTTTGAGCACCCCGATATTACAGAGTACAACATATATCGGAGGATGTATACTGATCCTGCTACTGGGGAGCTCAGAGGTGATCGTTAGTTTCACATCGTGGTCAGTTTTTTTTTCAAGTTTAAAAATTAACTGCATATAATATATTCACAATTTTAATTTTAAATTGCAACTACAGGAGTCATATGAGGCCGCAGCATCACAAACCCAGCATGAGAGTCAGGCTGAGTCATCAGATCAGACCACTGGCCGTCAGTTTGATGAGGTGGCATGGATGCAGGCCACCCAGTATGCCTTCGAGAAGGGTCGGGTTGTGGGTATCAGCTCTTGAATGACTCCCGGAGATTATTATGGCAGTGTTGTGATGTCAGCATCCGGCTCGAGAGGAGCACATGCATCTTCTTCTGCTACACAGTATGAGGATCAATTGCGATCTCAGACTGCACTGATAGAGAGTCTCCGACGGGAGCAGGAGCAGATGCGTCAGCAGCAGCAGTAGCATGAGGAGGAGCGTTGACGCCAGTAGCAGCTGTACGAGGAGTAAACGAGTCGGTGGCAGAAGCAGCAGCAGCAGGAGCAGATGGAGTACATTCCCCGACTCACTCGTGCATTAGGGATGGAGTTTCCTCCACCAGCATCAGCAGATCTCCCCTCCCCCCTCCCCCCTCTTTCAGATTAGAGTTTGTTTTTATGTTATAAAGTTTGTTAAATAAAAATATGATTTTTTTCTATTCGTAGTTTTTGTCTCATAATAAAATATTAATAATATTATATTTTGAAATAACAATATTAATATGAATAATAATATTATTTATATTTTATAATATTAAATTTCATATATATATTAAAATTTTATAATATTATAATTTAATTATATTTTTTGTAATATTTGAATTATTTTAATATTTGAATGTAAAATATTTCTATTATTTTTATAATAATTAAATTAACTTATTAATATTTTTTTATTTATGAATTTTAATTCAAATATTTTTATATTAATTAAAATCATTTATTAATATTCTATTATTTTTTAATTTTGAATTATAATTCTATTATTATTATCTTAATTAAAATAATTTTTTAATAATTTATTAATTTTATGTGTGAATTATAATTCTATTATTATATTAATTAAAATCATTTATTAATATTTTATTATTTTTTATTTTTGAATTATAATTCTATTATTATTATATTAATTAAAATAATTTATTAATAATTTTTTATTTTTATTTTTGAATTATAATTCTATTATTATATTAATTAAAATCATTAATTAATATTTTTTTATTTTTGAATTATAATTGGATTATTATTATATTAATTAAAATAATTTATTAATAATTTATTATTTTTATTTTTTTATAGTATTTGCGACGGGATACTATGCCCGTCGTAAATAGTATTATTATTATATTCATTAAAATAATTTTTTTATATTTTTAATTTTTTTAAAAAAAAATACTAATTACGACGGGCCCGTCGCAATTATTGTTTTTAAAATGTTTTTACAAATATACGGACTAATATTTGCGACGGGAAGGATCGTAGTCGCAAATAATACATTTAGCGATGGGCATGTCACATATAATTGTTGTTGCGACACCGTTTTCCACAACGGGCTATTTGCGACGGGCCCCCGTCGCAAAAGCCTATTAGCGACGGGATCCCTTCGCAAATGCCCCGTCACAAATTCCATTATTTCCAGTAGTGAATAGATAATGATACATTCAAGGAAAAAAACCACAACATCAATGGGGTCAACCACTATCCCATCATCAAAATGATTATGATCTCCCTCGTTTATGATGATTGTCATTATTGATCTATGATGAATGATTCTTGACAGCTCAAAATCGTAGAACATATTAATAACACTTGATCACAGACCTCTCCCACCCCATGCTATGATCATGGTAGCCACTTCGACTTGGATATAGATTCTGAATCCTGTTAGGGTCACTAAATACCCAACCATGTTCAATAATTTAATATCACCATACACTATGGGTTCTAGGCGGTAAACTATAGTGGGTATTCAGATGTGTAAAAATCATTAGAACCTTCTTATCACATTTACACAGATGAACCTAATATATGTGGAGAGATAAGGGTGTGATCAGAAGATATACTCTAGTTGAAATTATTGGTTTGTTCACTAGATGATTGGATATTACTAGCTTGATAACCAATTAATGTCTTTGATAATGGAAAGAGATAGTATAGATGAACATTGATTGAATCATTCAATTTATTTTGATGTTATGGATCTCTATATTTTAGTCTACTATTCTAGTGTAATATAACAACCACAACTGTATCATATGAATTATCATTACACAAACCAAAATTACTATATTATAATGTTCCCAATATCAAATAATGATCACTAATATGATTAATGGATTGAGGGTAACTATAGGTATATTTGGATTTATTTCAAAGGAGGATATAATAAAGAAAATTTGGTTTCAAATTTTGTCCCGAATGGACCCCGTTGGGATACTGTTGGAAATACTACGGTCCTCTTAGTTGGATATAATGATTAGTTTTTAGTAAAACCAATGTTTTAATTGGGATTTTTGTAGAATATGAAATGTATTGAATATCATATACTCCATTGAAATAATTTACATTCATATTTGAGTTGATGAGTCCCCCAACCAAAAAATGACTCACAACTCCTTGATGATTAGCCACATATAGTCTCCCCGATATTTCTTGAATTTCATTGTAGTAATAATCATAATCAATAAATATTTATATAAATTAATCATTAGGGACATACATTTTTTTCATTCAATATTTTTTTATTTTACACAATACATGTGAAGGGATTGGGTCATTGGATACCATGCGAATTCCCTGAAAAAATGGTTTATGGCTTGAAATCTGTAAACAAAATGTTAAAACAATAGTATTGCAGCAGAAATGAATTTTTATTATAAAATTACAAATACTAAGAACAATTTTTCAAGAGAATAATGATATATTATACAAATATTTAAAAAAAATTATTCCTGGGATTGATAGTTCACATGCATCAGTTACATTAAAAAATTTATGTTCTTTTAAGAAAAATAATACACTGAGGGGAGATAAAAACAAGTAAGTAGATAGATTCATTTTCCATATCGAAACCATGAATTTTCAAAATATCAATTGTATTATTTCGGATAAAATCTAAATTCTTTCCAAATGATTTATTAAGTAACATTTTCACCTTAATTATTAGTATATTTGTATTCAATAATATCAATAACCATTCTATATCAAAATTTATAATCCAAACTACCTAAATATACATTCTCTATGATTTTTATCATACACATCACAACATGACTGAATATATTATTAACCTCATCTTCATGAACATTTTTTATCACATAATCATATGAACTAGGTAGAATACAATTCATAATTTTTATTAAATAATCCTCAAAATAAATGAATAGATAATATCTAAACTAATTAGTTGTAGAAATAAACATATATTTTTTGATACAAAATAATTATTATCACTTTTAATAGAAGAATCAAATTTCATAAAAATAAATTCATGAATACAAAATACATCTATTGTAGGAATAAGGAAATCAATTATTTCTAGATCATAATTTTTTTTCTTATAGAATAATCAAAGAAGTTGATTCATAAGATCATTTTGTAACTTCAATGAAACGAATTCATGGTAAATTTAATAAATAAATTATTCAAACTTGTAAATTTTCAAAATAGGAAATTTGAAAGACTGAATTACATGTTAGATTATAATAATATGATACAACATTCAATAATTCATACATTTTATGAGTTAGGAATCTCAGATAATGGGAGGTATAAAAATAATACATAAAATATTCCAAAGAAAAACATAATGATTTTATCAGAACATGTAACACAATGTCCCTTTTTAATATTGTTCTCTTCCGGACACCAATTATCAACATCACATTAAAAATATTCTTTAGTGAAATGAAAAAATTTTAAAGACCAAACGATTAATCAAGGATATTGAAAAAAAAACATTTATAACCCAGGAAAAAACATATTGTGGAAGTGTCTTGAAGTGATGAAATATGTAGTGTTAGTTGATCCTCGAGATATAGTAAATTTCAAATAATACTCTCAATGACCATTATGGTATTAATATCTTCATCATCCAAATGGTCTTTAAAAAATTTAGAACTCATCATACAACACACCCACTTAATGTGATCTATTTATACTCATCATCACATTGTTTATATATATCTAAATTATATGTTTCTAAAACATTATAATTCCAAATCCATTGTATAATACCTACTACCTACACTCCAATGGTTATTTCAGAAATATAAATCAGTACGATGAAGAATCATTACACTCTGCAGAATTAAATCCCAATTGAAAATTGGGGGAAGTAATATTTCATTGGTCTAAGAAACAATTAACAACAACAATGACCTTATATAAAAACATTATCTTTTTTATTTATTTTTATTAGTTTTTTATTAAATATAATTACATTATAATAAAAAAAATCATCGGTACGTAAAATTATTTTTTAAAAAATAAATTTTATTAAATTGGGTTTTTCTAATTAATTAATTTTTTTAAAATGTAATCTAAATATTTCAGTTATCATATTACACCTAAAAATAAAATTATTATATAGGGGATGAAATAGTAATATTATTTTGAATATATAATTAAAAATGCATAAAGTATGTTTATTTGTATCATAAACAAAAAAGATATTTTTTTAAAGAAATAATAACTTTTAAAATAGAATATGATGATTATTTATTCACTGAAAAAATTTATAGGGATTTCAGTAGAATATTTTATAAATAAAATTGTAATATAAAAATATATCCGAAAATATTTATATTCTAAACAAATTATTTAGCTCCAAAATTCATATATGAAATTAATTTTTTTTATAAGTATAATTGATTTGAAGATCAATTAATAAATTAAATTTTTTAAATAAGTTTTCATTTTACACTACAATTATAACCATCCCAAAAGAACCAGTTTTTTAATTTAATTCAAAAAATCATTTATGAAAATATATTTTAAAGAGTAAAATTTTTATTTGTTTAAAAAAAGAAATAATGATATATATCATAATATAGAAGAACAGGTTTTTTAAAATAAATCGTATCATAAAAAAAACATAAACATGTGTTGTACTAATCAAATAGAATCTTCACTGATTTTTTAATTACTCATTATGAAATATAAATTATCCTTCATATGATTCATATTATATCTAAAACAGAAGCTATTTTATATAATTATACAAATGTAATGTATTAACCATCATATTTTAACAAAAAAAATTTATTTAATTATTTTATTTAATAATAAAAATTAGGTAAAACCTATGTATTTTTTATTTCAGATTTTGTAGAAAATTCACTAAAGTTGTATAAGTTTAATTTTTTTTATAATTGATCAATTCCATTCATAAAAAAATTATTTTTATCTAAAATAATATAATTGAACATCATTAATACAATACATTTTTTTATTTATTTTTAAAAAAAAGTATTAATTGTTTTTAATAATTATGTATATTTCTTCATTTTAAATAGTACATAAAACTGTATTATTATAATCATAATTAATAAAATTAAATAAATTCTGAAATATAATAGGAAACACTTATTTTTATATGATATATGTATTTAAAATACCTTCAATGATTTTCAATTTTGATTGTGATAATTACTTTTTCAAATGTTAGAATGATAATATATTAATACTATAATAAAAAAAATATTAATACATGATTACTAATATAATTAATAAATTATAATATTAAATAATTATCAATCAATAATATAATCGATAATGAAAAATAAATAATCATTATAATTCATTAATAATAAAACTATTTTACTACTAACATAAGAGGTTATCAAAAAAAATAAACAACACACATAGATTAGGGTCATGTAGAACATGTCACATCCACCCTCCAATAGGTCGATCTCATCCCCCATTATAACTTCTTTTAATCAACTTTATCATCATTTTCTACACCCTATTCATTCTTTCCAAATCTTTAATTAAAGCATTTTATAACCTTTCATGATCAAATTACACCATCACCATTACCCAATAAATATTTTATTACTATTCAAGGATATATATATATACACACACATCGTATATTTATTTATATATTAATTTATATAATATCATAATTTATATTTTTTTAAATAAAATTTGAAAAATCATATTGTATAATCAAATATAAAATTTATAATTATTTACATATTTTTTTGTATATAAATTTACATATATATATACACATATTTACATGTAATATAATATATATTTATATGTGTTTTATAATGTATTAATAAATTATTATTTTAAATATAATTATATACTTTATTAAATGAAAATCAAAAAATTATATGCACACATTTATATATGATCTAATTCCACAATAATTTTTGAAAAATACACTTACATAGATGACCATATATACACACAGACATACATATAAAAACATTTAAATATATTTATTTACTTACAGATATTATAATATACAATGAAATATATATTTTATTAATGAATCCCTCATATTTACATATAAGAATTACCTTCAAATGTGATTGTATATATATAAATGCATTTGATTATGATAATTAAATGGATAAAGATTCATTTTAAATTTATTGAACAACAAATATTTATTTTCTTTTGGATTATATTTTTAAAGGTTCATTTTAATGAAAACAATGTTTAAATATTTATCTGTACAATTTTTTTATTATATAAATATATTTAATTATTAAATAACACTAAAAGCTGAAAAATGATAAAATTTTGATTTCACAAAAAACTAGTATCCTCCAAAAAATACATGAAGAAAACATAAAGGAAATAGAAATTCCATATAATGTGAAAAAATATGTCCCCTAGAAAAAATTCAGTTTCACGGTTTCATAATATTTTTTACCCTTGAAAAAACATTAAATTGGGTCATCTTAATAATCAAGGTGTTGATCTTTTCATATGTTTCAATTTTTTTCTATATATGTTATATTGACACCCATATGAAATTTTAGGACAGTTTAAAGTTGACGTCATGCTTCTTATATAATATTGACCATTCATTAATACATTTAACATTCTATAAAATTGTTATTAAATTAGACATACTCAATAATAATTATTAATTTTTTAATTAATATCATTTTTTAATTATTTTATATACCATTATTCACAAAAAAATTATATATTAATTTTATATGAATACTTAATACTATACAAATCAAATTTAGTAAAAAATCCATTATTTATATATATATGAATGATATAATTTTAAATATATATGATATATAAATATTAACATTACTAAAATATCACTGATAATGGTCAAATTTTTTCTATGTCAGAAAACGTACAAAGAATGGTGTATTTTAACAATGCTGGAAAATAACTCTTACTATGATATTTTTATATAGATGTTTTTTAGCACTGATAAGTGATTCCTCTTTATAAAAATTATTTTATATTAATGATAATCAAATACAATGAATATACTGAAATATAATGTAATTTGACTCAAAGACTCACCATTTTAATATCCCCAATGGCCCTTTCAAAAACCCACACGTGCTAGCGCTATGCGTATATGCATGTATCAGGGAACACTCCTATACCTACATACAACTGAGTATTATCCCCTATAATTGATAATCAAATATAATGGGTTGTTGATATTTGAACACTTTTTTAATGTATAATTATTATACTAACCCATGACTTTACACATATCATAACATAATTTTATGCATAATTTATCATCAAATTACAATCCATAAATCATAAAGTCTACTATTTTTGGAAATTATATACATTATTAAACATCACGATTCCAATGTATGAACATATTTAATTTAATATTCATAATGAAATCCTAACATCCATTGATACCTTGAAAAATCATTGGATAACCCTAAGATAACATGAAAAATGATGATTTAAAAGAACAGTAAATGAATAAACATAATAATAAATCACATCACATGGGATAAAATTCATAACATAATGACATAACAAGTTATGTAACGTTGTAAAATACATGAAATAAGAACTTGGTATCATATAATCATGGATTCATACTAATATGTAAGAAACCTAAAACAAGAAATTAGCATGATTCGTGACTCGATGCATATAGTTTATCATGAGTTATGGCTAACCACCAAGACTATAGCACCTAGAGCATGAGTCAAGGATAACCCCCATGACCGTTGCACATTAAATCTCATGAAACTAATAATTACACAATTAATTGGAGAGAAATTTGGGTCCATCATTCATAAAATGGTCATGAATATTATTTCTACATAAATATTCTTACATGATCAATAAAACATAATAAAAAATGTTATACATTGAATGAATTTGGTAGAATAGTAGTGTAAAAAATAATAATAAATGGATGTATCATATATGTGTCCATGAAAGAAAGGAATTAAATCATTCATGGACTTTCATAAAGAATAATAGTTATATATCATGATTACTAATGTTTGACTGATGTGAAAGAATGAAAGAAGAGTATTTTTGTTGTTTTATAATTAAAACATTTTATTGTTGTTAAAAAATAATATTAAAGACCTATTAATTCAGAAAAATTAATTATATTTTATATAAATTGAGATGAAAACTAAGAAATTATTCATCATAAAATGATTTATCTTAGCACAAATAATTTTGGATTAAAACACATTATAGAGTGCACTTAAAATTTGTAATGAAATTTGGATGTTCCCTTAAATCGGTCTTACTTATCATGAATAATTGAATATGGAACCGTTTAAAAAATGTATAACCCCAATAAACAATGATGAATTGACCTTGATAAATTAATTTCAAAAATGTAAATTCAAAATAGAAGATTTAAATTAAAGTAAATGAGAATTTAATTTGAGTAACATGTGAGAAAGAGAAACCAAAATGAATAATAGATTTAAAATATGAATCCCTTACAATAAGTTTGAAGGTGTTTTCAGAAGTCATTAATGCCCAAAAAAATAAAATTAGATAACATAATTTATATTTAAATAAATAATTATTCAGTAATTTTATTTAGTATAAATTTATTAGGTACATTTATGAACTATTTTATTTTTTATGATGCTCAATTTAATAATTTTGGAGTGTTGGTTTATTTTGTTTTCAAGATTGGTTTACTTGTATTCATGTGTGAAAGTTCATATAATGTTTCCGAAATAATAATGATATTAATGATATGTTATTAATGATAATTCATATATTAAATTGTTAGTATATATCTTTTTATTGAATAAGGACGAATCATTAGAAAAATAGTAACTTATTAAAATTTGAGATTATAATGGCAGTTTTCAGACACAACAGACTAATTTTGTTTTATAATTTAATTTCAAGTGTAAAAATGATTCCAAAACATTATATAAGATATAATAATTATATTATAATTTGGGTCAACCATAATAATATTTTCATGATAACCATTTATGATGGTAATGGTAAAGGTAATTGAAAACATTTTCGTCCTTACATTAATAAATTAACACATCACAGATGATGTTTTCATTTTAATTGAAAAAAAGCGGGAAAGAGGGATGATGACAAGATAATCCATTAATATGAAATATATATATTTTATTATTATAAATGGAGTTATAATATCTTTACTATGACTGGCAGTGAGGATATAGATGGAATATAATGGATCATGAAATGAAATTTAAAAAAATGAAGAGGGTTTTCTTCTTGATTTCTTTTCCTTGATAACCTCCACACGGGATGAGTTTTTGACTATTAGTAATACCATATGTTCTTTGATTTGGGTTAAAGAATTTTATTGATATTTTATATTTATTTGGACAAGGATAAAGTCTTGAGAGGCATGAATATACGAGATGGTGGTTGGTGGTATTTACAGTTGATGAGAGGACTGTTTTCCAATAATTTTCTCAATATTTTATTAATTTTCTCAATACATGAAATTACAGGAATTATTGGGGCATAAAAATAGTAATTAGTGCATTTAAATTCTTATTAATGGTCACTCAATTCATCCATGACTCAAACATGACTGAAAAATTCATTAATTAACTTATACATTAAATTCTCATATTTCCTTATTCACATAAAAAAATAAATTATTTTAGGAAAATCATGAAAATTCACCCTAACCATTTTTTAAAAGTATATAATTAAAAAATTAACTCCATTTTATGAATA
The DNA here is from genome assembly GCA_963277665.1 of Viscum album. Lineage (NCBI taxonomy): Eukaryota > Viridiplantae > Streptophyta > Magnoliopsida > Santalales > Viscaceae > Viscum > Viscum album. The sequence goes on along the minus strand of OY728147.1, from coordinate 555,988,367 downwards.
TATTTTTCTAAAAATGAGGAATTTTAATTCTATGAAATTATCATTTACCAAGAAATTACATATTTTAAAATTAAAATAGCATTTATATCACTTTGAAATATTAATTAAAGTCTCATTATATTATATTATATTATTATGATATAAAATTAAAATCTTATGAATAAATTTTATCAAAATGAAATTAATTTTAAATTATTAAATAATTCATAAAATTGTAATTAATTATTTATGACGTACCAAAAATACCAAAACTCTATTAATATTTTTCTAGATATTTATTTAATTATAATATCATATAAGAATATAAAATTTTTCACCTAGAATATGGTTAAACATTACTTTTACCTCCATTTTGAGGTTTCAATTCATCTATCCAAATTACTATTACAAGGGTCATGATACTCTTCTAATGGTCAAGTTATTTTTCCATTAGTATAAGATCTTTACCATATATAAATTCTTGTTATTTAAATAATTATTATTTTTTAATGATTATATTGTGATACTCATGTGATTTTATGTGATCATACTATATGGAATAATTATAAGAATTGAATTTCCTTGATAAAAGATATTGGTAGATATATTCATTTCCCTAATGAAATGTATCCAATGAAATTTCAGATTATATTCTATGATGAAGAAATGTGTGGGTAATTTACCTTAATCATCTCCAACATTTTCAATTATTAAACTTCATTCTTATAGTTCCTCTATATTACATTGACAAGTTGATTGGTAATTTTTGGTAGAACATTATCTTTAAAATCAAATATATTTAATAACTGTCCCTCGTAACAATGATCCTTATCTAAATGTACAACATCTGAATTCAGTACATCGGTGGAATCTGGTATGTACTTCCTCAAGAGGGATACATTGAATATACTTTTTACTTGTGATGTGGTTTTTGGGAGTTCTTCTCGATAGGCCATAACTCTGATTTGATCAAGGATCTCCAAGGGCCCGATGAACCTGTTACTTATAATCGATTTCATTCTAAATATCTTCATCATCATCCATAGGGATAGGTTGAGGAATCCTGTTTATGAAACATTAAAATCATGGTCCTTTCGAAGATTTTGTTCATAAATCTTTGGTCGACTTTTGGATTCATTGATATGATGTTGAATGTTATTAACCTTCGTCATCATTTTGCGGAACATTTCAGGTCCTAGAAGAATACATTTACCCAAATCATCATATAAAGTCGGTGTTCTTACACCATTTCATATAAATGCCTTTATGTGGATCCATTCAGATGCTTGAGTGGAAACTATTTTTTTTAGAAGTCAACTGGCATTGTATCATTGTGTTAGTATAATTTGAAGTCCATATAAAACTCTCTAATCATTCCATCTAGTGTATGAATATTTTTCTCCTATTTTCCATTAGGTATAGGATGATAGGCCGTAATGAAGTTCAACATAGTACATATAGCAAGTTGTAGACTTTTTACTAACCTATTAAGAGAATCTTGGATCTCAAACAAATATAATAAATAGTGATACCCCATTAATCCTTACCACATAATTGATATATAACCATGTATGTTTATCTAGTGAGATGTCATCTCTAATTTCGTTAATGTGAGATGATTTTATAAGATGATCCACAATAACCCATATAAAACACTTTACCCATGTTGTATTTGTATGTCCTTTGGAAAAGTCCATGGGGATTTTTTTAATTTTCTCAGTTGGAATGTTAATGGTTGGATAATCCCTTTAGAATTTTTCCTTTTATTCTTCACTCTCTTATATTGAAGGAACATTTTCTTATATTCATTTGTCTCATTTTCCTTATTATCACACCAAATTCTCTCTTGTATATCTAGATACGTCTTTGTTCATTATAGGTGAAGGTAAAATGTTGATCAATGAGTATTATTCAATAGAAAATATATTAACTATGCATTTATGGTACATATAGTCATGATCCAAATATTACGACTCCATCCACATTGATCATGAACAAATCGGATTTTGTATATTTAATAGCTTCTACTTCTTTGGATTTTTCAAGTCATTCCATTAAGAATCTATTATTTTCTCTATAAATGAAAGTTAATAAATACTTTTAGAAATTATTTATGTTGATCCTACCTTATTTCTCCCATTCCCATCCTATTATGAAAATAAATATGAGATTCTTCCCAATTCACATCAATTTTAATGGTCCAATATTCATTCTACATAGACCATCTTCCATGTTATTTTCTATACCAGGATGGTAGTGGATTAAGTAGATTTAAAACCTAATGATCTATAACCACATTCTCTAAGACATATTAAAAACATTAAATGTTAATATATATTTGAGATTATTTTGATCAGTATATATCTCACACTTCTCCTGATAGAGATAATGCCACAAGATTTTCAGCAGGATGAGCACAACTGCCAAAACCAAATCAAGCGTAGTATAGTTCTTAACATCTGTTTTCAACTTCATTTAGGTGTAGGGAATCAAATTATCATTTTACATTAGTACACATCCAAATCGTTTAATTAACAATTTAGAGTACACCACATAGTGTTCCACAATTATTGGGAGTGTTTGTACTGACGAAATGATATGCCACTTTTTGGGATCCTTAATATCATGCTAACATTAATAATACATAGAAACATTACTCTATTCTATTTTAGTTAGGATATTGGGATTTAAAATCATGATAAGGTTTCCAAAAATCATCAGCATTGCCGAGTAAGGCCATAGAAACTACAGATCTCTTTTACAGATGTTGTCATTAGCCGTTATTCGATTTCCATTGTCTTGGAATGGTCCAAAAATATTTCTTTACTATTGAAAATTTTCCCTAAGAATGAATCTTCCTCCGTAATGAAATATTATTTATTTTACTTTTCATAGAGTTTAACTCGTCGCAATGTTTGCAACACAATATTCAAATTCAACCCATGTTCCTTGTCTATCAATGAGTATATCAAAATATCGTCAATAAATAATACAATTTTTTTGAGGTTATACATCAAGACAATATTCAGTAGGTCCATTATTATTCGGTGATCATTAGTGTGTCTAAATGGAATCACTATGATTTCATTGTTTCAATACCATATCCAAATTGCAGACTTCGGAATATCCTCATTCTGAACCTCTAATTAGTGATATCCTGACCGAAGGACTGACATAAAAAATAAATAGAACCTCATTACTATTCAAACAAGAAATCTATATGAGTAAGGGGATACATGTTCATTGTCAAAATATTATTATCGATCTCTTGGTGATCAATGTTGAGGTTCATTTATCAATAATTATTCTTTGAAATGGGGACCGATTTTCTCCATGGTGACGCACTCAGTAATGTGAAACACCTATCCATGTTCTACAATAAGTACTTCTTCAGTTCATCCATATCAATAGTGACTATTTCATATAGTGATATTGCTATATTCATATATATAAGAACATGTTTAATTGAGAAATTAGCCTCTCGATTTGGTAGAAGACTAGACAATTCTGAAGGGAATACATCTGTGTAATCTCTTTTTGAATATATGTCTTCAAGAATGATCATATCCCTTTTCAAACTAATTTGGGTGAGATATTATTTATCATAAGTAAGTAATATAAGCATTTCAGAATATTATTCTAAAATAGATTCATCTTAATCCTCACACTTGTAAAAAAGTATACAATTCTTCGGAATGAAAAGTGTCATCTCCCATTCTAGAATGTTGATATTTTATTTGTATAATTATATATATTCCATCCCAAAAATAGAATCAAACACCACAAAATGATGTTATATAATATTTTATTGCTGGTTCGGCGCACAAACATTACCCATGGAGGGGTTATATACATTGAATGCATTAATTTTTCCATTATTTTTTATAATATTATTTTGAATATATAATTAAAAATGCATAAAGTTTGTTTATTTGTATCATAAACAAAAAAGATATTTTTTTAAAGAAATAATAACTTTTAAAATAGAATATGATGATTATTTATTCACTGAAAAAATTTATAGGGATTTCAGTAGAATATTCTATAAATAAAATTGTAATATAAAAATATATCCGAAAATATTTATATTCTAAACAAATTATTTAGCTCCAAAATTCATATATGAAATTAATTTTTTTATAAGTATAATTGATTTGAAGATCAATTAATAAATTATTTTTTTTAAATAAGTTTTCATTTTACACTACAATTATAACCATCCCAAAAGAACCAGTTTTTTAATTTAATTCAAAAAATCATTTATGAAAATATATTTTAAAGAGTAAAATTTTTAGTTGATTAAAAAAAGAAATAATGATATATATCATAATATAGAAGAACAGTTTTTTTAAAATAAATCGTATCATAAAAAAAACATAAACATGTGTTGTACTAATCAAATAGAATCTTCACTGATTTTTTAATTACTCATTATGAAATATAAATTATCCTTCATATGATTCATATTATATTTAAAACAGAAGCTATTTTATATAATTATACAAATGTAATGTATTAACCATCATATTTTAACAAAAAAAATTTATTTAATTAGTTTATTTAATAATAAAAATTAGGTAAAACCTAGGTATTTTTTATTTCAGATTTTGTAGAAAATTCACTAAAGTTGTATAAGTTTAATTTTTTTTATAATTGATCAATTCCATTCATAAAAAAATTATTTTTATCTAAAATAATATAATTGAACATCATTAATACAATACATTTTTTTATTTATTTTTAAAAAAAAATTATTAATTGTTTTTAATAATTATGTATATTTCTTCATTTTAAATAGTACATAAAACTGTATTATTATAATCATAATTAATAAAATTAAATAAATTCTGAAATATAATAGGAAACACTTATTTTTATATGATATATGTATTTAAAATACCTTCAATGATTTTCAATTTTGATTGTGATAATTACTTTTTCAAATGTTAGAATGATAATATATTAATACTATAATAAAAAAAATATTAATACATGATTACTAATATAATTAATAAATTATAATATTAAATAATTATCAATCAATAATATAATCGATAATGAAAAATAAATAATCATTATAATTCATTAATAATAAAACTATTCTACTACTAACATAAGAGGTTATCAAAAAAATAAACAACACACATAGATTACGGTCATGTAGAACATGTCACATCCACCCTGCAATAGGTCGATCTCATCCCCCATTATAACTTCTTTTAATCAACTTTATCATTATTTTCTACACCCTATTCATTCTTTCCAAATCTTTAATTAAAGCATTTTATAACCTTTCATGATCAAATTACACCATCACCATTACCCAATAAATATTTTATTACTATTCAAGGATATATATATATACACACACATCATATATTTATTTATATATTAATTTATATAATATCATAATTTATATTTTTTAAAATAAAATTTGAAAAATCATATTGTATAATCAAATATAAAATTTATAATTATTTACATATTTTTTTGTATATAAATTTACATATATATATACACATATTTACATGTAATATAATATATATTTATATGTGTTTTATAATGTATTAATAAATTATTATTTTAAATATAATTATATACTTTATTAAATGAAAATCAAAAAATTATATGCACACATTTATATATGATCTAATTCCACAATAATTTTTGAAAAATACACTTACATAGATGACCATATATACACACAGACATACATATAAAAACATTTAAATATATTTATTTACTTACAGATATTATAATATACAATGAAATATATATTTTATTAATGAATCCCTCATATTTACATATAAGAATTACCTTCAAATGTGATTGTATATATATAAATGCATTTGATTATGATAATTAAATGGATAAAGATTCATTTTAAATTTATTAAACAACAAATATTTATTTTCTTTTGGATTATATTTTTAAAGGTTCATTTTAATGAAAACAATGTTTAAATATTTATCTGTACAATTTTTTTATTATATAAATATATTTAATTATTAAATAACACTAAAATCTGAAAAATGATAAAATTTTGATTTCACAAAAAACTAGTATCCTCCAAAAAATACATGAAGAAAACATAAAGGAAATAGAAATTCCATATAATGTGAAAAAATATGTCCCCTAGAAAAAATTCAGTTTCACGGTTTCATAATATTTTTTACCCTTGAAAAAACATTAAATTGGGTCATCTTAATAATCAAGGTGTAGATCTTTTCATATGTTTCAATTTTTTTCTATATATGTTATATTGACACTCATATGAAATTTTAGAACAGTTTAAAGTTGACGTCATGCTTCTTATATAATATTGACCATTCATTAATACATTTAACATTCTATAAAATTGTTATTAAATTAGACATACTCAATAATAATTATTAATTTTTTAATTAATATCAATTTTTAATTATTTTATATACCATTATTCACAAAAAAATTATATATTAATTTTATATGAATACTTAATACTATACAAATCAAATTTAGTAAAGAATCCATTATTTATATATATATGAATGATATAATTTTAAATATATATGATATATAAATATTATCATTACTAAAATATCACTGATAATGGTCAAATTTTTTCTATGTCAGAAAACGTACAAAGAATGGTGTATTTTAACAATGCTGGAAAATAACTCTTACTATGATATTTTTATATAGATGTTTTTTAGCACTGATAAGTGATTCCTCTTTATCAAAATTATTTTATATTAATGATAATAAAATACAATGAATATACTGAAATATAATGTAATTTGACTCAAAGACTCACCATTTTAATATCCCCAATGGCCCTTTCAAAAACCCACACGTGCTAGCACTATGCGTATATGCATGTATCAGGGAACACTCCCATACCTATATACAACTGAGTATTATCCCCTATAATTGATAATCCAATATAATGGGTTGTTGATATTTGAACACTTTTTTAATGTATAATTATTATACTAACCCATGACTTTACACATATCATAACATAATTTTATGCATAATTTATCATCAAATTACAATCCATAAATCATAAAGTCTACTATTTTTGGAAATTATATACATTATTAAACATCACGATTCCAATGTATGAACATATTTAATTTAATATTCATAATGAAATCCTAACATCCATTGAGACCTTGCAAAATCATTAGATAACCCTAAGATAACATGAAAAAATGATGATTTAAAAGAACAGTAAATGAATAAACATAATAATAAATCACATCACATGGGATAAAATTCATAACATAATGACATAACAAGTTATGTAACGTTGTAAAATACATGAAATAAGAACTTGGGATCATATAATCATGGATTCGTACTAATATGTAAGAAACCTAAAACAAGAAATTAGCATGATTCGTGACTCGATGCATATAGTTTATCATGAGTTATGGCTAACCACCAAGACTATAACACCTAGAGCATGAGTCAAGGATAACCCCCATGACCGTTGCACATTAAATCTCATGAAACTAATAATTACACAATTTATTGGAGAGAAATTTGGGTCCATCATTCATAAAATGGTCATGAATATGATTTCTACATAAATATTCTTACATGATCAATAAAACATAATAAAAAATGTTATACATTGAATGAATTTGGTAGAATAGTAGTGTAAAAAATAATAATAAATGGATGTATCATATATGTGTCCATGAAAGAAAGGAATTAAATCATTCATGGACTTTCATAAAGAATAATAGTTATATATCATGATTACTAATGTTTGACTGATGTGAAAGAATGAAAGAAGAATATTTTTGTTGTTTTATAATTAAAACATTTTATTGTTGTTAAAAACTAATATTAAAGACCTATTAATTCAGAAAAATTAATTATATTTTATATAAATTGAGATGAAAACTAAGAAATTATTCATCATAAAATGATTTATCTTAGCACAAATAATTTTGGATTAAAACACATTATAGAGTGCACTTAAAATTTGTAATGAAATTTGGATGTTCCCTTAAATCGGTCTTACTTATCATGAATAATTGAATATGGAACCGTTTAAAAAATGTATAACCCCAATAAAAAATGATGAATTAACCTTGATAAATTAATTTCAAAAATATAAATTCAAAATAGAAGATTTAAATTAATGTAAATGAGAATTTAATTTGAGTAACATGTGAGAAAGAGAAACCAAAATGAATAATAGATTTAAAATATGAATCCCTTACAATAAGTTTGAAGGTGTTTTCAGAAGTCATTAATGTCCAAAAAAATAAAATTAGATAACATAATTTATATTTAAATAAATCATTATTCAGTAATTTTATTTAGTATAAATTTATTAGGTACATTTATGAACTATTTTATTTTTTATGATGCTCAATTTAATAATTTTGGAGTGTTGGTTTATTTTGTTTTCAAGATTGGTTTACTTGTATTCATGTGTGAAAGTTCATATAATGTTTCCGAAATAATAATGATATTAATGATATGTTATTAATGATAATTCATATATTAAATTGTTAGTATATATCTTTTTATTGAATAAGGACGAATCATTAGAAAAATAGTAACTTATTAAAATTTGAGATTATAATGGCAGTTTTCAGACACAACAGACTAATTTTGTTTTATAATTTAATTTCAAGTGTAAAAATGATTCCAAAACATTATATAAGATATAATAATTATATTATAATTTGGGTCAACCATAATAATATTTTCATGATAACCATTTATGATGGTAATGGTAAAGGTAATTGAAAACATTTTCGTCCTTACATTAATAAATTAACACATCACAGATGATGTTTTCATTTTAATTGAAAAAAAGCGGGAAAGAGGGATGATGACAAGATAATCCATTAATATGAAATATATATATATTATTATTGGAAATGGAGTTATAATATCTTTACTATGACTGGCAGTGAGGATATAGATGGAATATAATGGATCATGAAATGAAATTTAAAAAAATGAAGAGGGTTTTCTTCTTGATTTCTTTTCCTTGATAACCTCCACACAGGATGAGTTTTTGACTATTAGTAATACCATATGTTCTTTGATTTGGGTTAAAGAATTTTATTGATATTTTATATTTATTTGGACAAGGATAAAGTCTTGAGAGGCATGAATATACGAGATGGTGGTTGGTGGTATTTACAGTTGATGAGAGGACTGTTTTCCAATAATTTTCTCAATATTTTATTATTTTTCTCAATACATGAAATTACAGGAATTATTGGGGCATAAAAATAGTAATTAGTGCATTTAAATTCTTATTAATGGTCACTCAATTCATCCATGACTCAAACATGACTGAAAAATTCATTAATTAACTTATACATTAAATTCTCATATTTCCTTATTCACATAAAAAAATAAATTATTTTAGGAAAATCATGAAAATTCACCCTAACCATTTTTTAAAAGTATATAATTAAAAAATGAACTCCATTTTATGAATATAATTTTCTAAAAATGAGGAATTTTAATTCTATGAAATTATCATTTACCAAGAAATTACATATTTTAAAATTAAAATAGCATTTATATCACTTTGAAATATTAATTAAAGTCTCATTATATTATATTATATTATTATGATATAAAATTAAAATCTTATGAATAAATTTTATCAAAATGAAATTAATTTTAAATTATTAAATAATTCATAAAATTGTAATTAATTATTTATGACGTACCAAAAATACCAAAACTCTATTAATATTTTTCTAGATATTTATTTAATTATAATATCATATAAGAATATAAAATTTTTCACCTAGAATATGGTTAAACATTACTTTTACCTCCATTTTGAGGTTTCAATTCATCTATCCAAATTACTATTACAAGGGTCATGATACTCTTCTAATGGTCAAGTTATTTTTCCATTAGTATAAGATCTTTACCATATATAAATGCTTGTTATTTAAATAATTATTATTTTTTAATGATTATATTGTGATACTCATGTGATTTTATGTGATCATACTATATGGAATAATTATACGAATTGAATTTCCTTGATAAAAGATATTGGTAGATATATTCATTTCCCTAATGAAATGTATCCAATGAAATTTCAGATTATATTCTATGATGAAAAAATGTGTGGGTAATTTACCTTAATCATCTCCAACATTTTCAATTATTAAACTTCTTTCTTATAGTTCCTCTATATTACATTGACAAGTTGATTGGTAATTTTTGGTAGAACATTATCTTTAAAATCAAATATATTTAATAACTGTCCCTCGTAACAATGATCCTTATCTAAATGTACAACATCTAAATTCAGTACATCGGTGGAATCTGGTATGTACTTCCTCAAGAGGGATACATTGAATATACTTTTTACTTGTGATGTGGTTTTTGGGAGTTCTTCTCGATAGGCCATAACTCTGATTTGATCAAGGATCTCCAAGGGCCCGATGAACCTGTTACTTATAATCGATTTCATTCTGAATATCTTCATCATCATCCATAGGGATAGGTTGAGGAATCCTGTTTATGAAACATTAAAATCATGGTCCTTTCGAAGATTTTGTTCATAAATCTTTGGTCGACTTTTGGATTCATTTATATGATGTTGAATGTTATTAACCTTCGTCATCATTTTGTGGAACATTTCAGGTCCTAGAAGAATACATTTACCAAACTCATCATATAAAGTCGGTGTTCTTACACCATTTCATGTAAAGGCCTTTATGTGGATCCATTCAGATGCTTGAGTGGAAACTATTTTTTTTAGAAGTCAACTGGCATTGTATCATTGTGTTAGTATACTTTGAAGTCCATATAAAACTCTCTAATCATTCCATCTACTGTATGAATATTTTTCTCCTATTTTCCATTAGGTATAGGATGATAGGCCGTACTGAAGTTCAACATAGTACATATAGCAAGTTGTAGACTTTTTACTAACCTATTAAGAGAATCTTGGATCTCAAACAAATATAATAAATAGTGATACCCCATTAATCCTTACCACATAATTGATATATAACCATGTAAGTTTATCTAGTGAGATGTCATCTCTAATTTCGTTAATGTGAGATGATTTTATAAGATGATCCACAATAACCCATATAAAACACTTTACCCATGTTGTATTTGTATGTCCTTTGGAAAAGTCCATGGGGATTTTTTTAATTTTCTCAGTTGGTATGTTAATGGTTGGATAATCCCTTTAGAATTTTTCCTTTTATTCTTCACTCTCTTATATTGAAGGAACATTTTCTTATATTCATTTGTCTCATTTTCCTTATTATCACACCAAATTCTCTCTTGTATATCTAGATACGTCTTTGTTCATTATAGGTGAAGGTAAAATGTTGATCAATGAGTATTATTCAATAGAAAATATATTAACTATGCATTTATGGTACATATAGTCATGATCCAAATATTACGACTCTATCCACATTGATCATGAACAAATCGGATTTTGTATATTTAATAGCTTCTACTTCTTTTGGATTTTTCAAGTCATTCCATTAAGAATCTATTATTTTCTCTATAAATGAAAGTTAATAAATACTTTTAGAAATTATTTATGTTGATCCTACCTTATTTCTCCCATTCCCATCCTATTATGAAAATAAATATGAGATTCTTCCCAATTCACATCAATTTTAATGGTCCAATATTCATTCTACATAGACCATCTTCCATGTTATTTTCTATACCAGGATGGTAGTGGATTAAGTAGATTTAAAACCTAATGATCTATAACCACATTCTCTAAGACATATTAAAAACATTAAATGTTAATATATATTTGAGATTATTTTGATCAGTATATATCTCACACTTCTCCTGATAGAGATAATGCCACAAGATTTTCAGCAGGATGAGCACAACTGCCAACACCAAATCAAGCGTAGTATAGTTCTTAACATCTGTTTTCAACTTCATTTAGGTGTAGGGAATCAAATTATCATTTTACATTAGTACACATCCAAATCGTTTAATTAACAATTTAGAGTACACCACATAGTGTTCCACAATTATTGGGAGTGTTTGTACTGACGAAATGATATGCCACTTTTTGGGATCCTTAATACCATGCTAACATTAATAATACATAGAAACATTACTCTATTCTGTTTTAGTTAGGATATTGGGTTTTAAAATCATGATAAGGTTTCCAAAAATCATCAGCATTGCCGAGTAAGGCCATAGAAACAACAGATCTCTTTTACAGATGTTGTCATTAGCCGTTATTCGATTTCCATTGTCTTGGAATGGTCCAAAAATATTTCTTTACTATTGAAAATTTTCCCTAAGAATGAATCTTCCTCCGTAATGAAATATTATTTATTTTACTTTTCATAGAGTTTAACTCGTTGCAATGTTTGCAACACAATATTCAAATTCAACCCATGTTCCTTGTCTATCAATGAGTATATCAAAATATCGTCAATAAATAATACAATTTTTTTGAGGTTATACATCAAGATAATATTCAGTAGGTCCATTATTATTCAGTGATCATTAGTGTGTCTAAATGGAATCACTATGAATTCATTGTTTCAATACCATATCCAAATTGCAGACTTCGGAATATCCTCATTCTGAACCTCTAATTAGTGATATCCTGACCGAAGGACTGACATAAAAAATAAATAGAACCTCATTACTATTCAAACAAGAAATCTATATGAGTAAGGGGATACATGTTCATTGTCAAAATATTATTATCGATCTCTTGGTGATCAATGTTGAGGTTCATTTATCAATACTTATTCTTTGAAATGGGGACCGATTTTCTCCATGGTGACGCACTCAGGAATGTGAAACACCTATCCATGTTCTACAGTAAGTACTTCTTCAGTTCATCCATATCAATAGTGACTATTTCATATAGTGATATTGCTATATTCATATATATAAGAACATGTTTAATTGAGAAATTAGCCTCTCGATTTGGTAGAAGTCTAGACAATTCTGAAGGGAATACATCTGTGTAATCTCTTTTTGAATATATGTCTTCAAGAATGATCATATCCATTTTCAAACTAATTTGGGTGAGATATTATTTATCATAAGTAAGTAATATAATCATTTCATAATATTATTCTAAAATAGATTCATCTTAATCCTCACACTTGTAAAAAAGTATACAATTCGTCGGAATGAAAAGTGTCATCTCCCATTCTAGAATGTTGATATTTTATTTGTATAATTATATATATTCCATCCCAAAAATAGAATCAAACACCACAAAATGATGTTATATAATATTTTATTGCTGGTTCGGCGCACAAACATTACCCATGGAGGGGTTATATACATTGAATGCATTAATTTTTCCATTATTTTTTATAATATATAACTCAGCATAATTATTTTGAGTAGGTGTTTGATAGCTATACTAACCATTAATATTATTAAATATTGTGTAAAAGTATAATAAAATAGTATGTTTTCTATTCATGAAAAAATAACCGGCTTTACCATTCACAACAACTGTGGGCATTTGGAATTGTTTTGAAAAATTCTCATGTTCTATTATGTTGGAAGAATGCATAATAGTATGAATGTTTATCTAAACCATAATTTCTTCTTCCAAATTAGAGGGAACCAGTAATTCCCTTAAATATTTCTTATATACATGCCCCATTATACTATATTTTGAGTATTTCATGGTTCCTTATGAATAGTTCCCCTATTTCTTCTTCCAACTATTCTAACATGTGTGAAATTCAATATTCATTACATCATGTGATTTATTTTTTGATACATCCATATTGGACTCTTTATTCTTAAACTGAGTTAATGAGTCCATTGAGAGTCATTGATCTCCATTTTAACATTGAGGTCCCAATAAAAAATGTACTCATATCTACTGATGTCTCGAATAGATAATTCTATTCATATACTCAACTTTATTCTAATAAAGAAGTGACCAATCATTATTTCAGACCAAAGGATAATGATAGAGGAATATATTCATATATTTATACTATATTCATTATATTACATGATATAATCTTCTTCATTTAACATAATATTGAGTAACTATCATTCTACTATGAGATGGAGGGTCAGGAAATATATTTATGTAATTTTTATTCATGATTTTTTCTCAATACATTGTATTATTTTAATCCTTGGACATTGTCATTTTCACTAGCTTCCATTACTGACCATCTTTCTAATAAAAAATATAGGAATGCAACACAATGTTATCAGATTATGACCACTAGTGTATATTTAATATATTATCATTTGTTAATTGATTGTTCTGTGTGGACGGGATTATAAGATCCACTAAAAATGGGATGCCATTTTTGTAAATTAGATTCAACCAAAAGATTATATATACTTAGAGATTTAGGTAATTAAAAATTATTAATGTTATAATTAATTAATTTATCCAGATAGGAAATTATTTTCATAATGTTTTGAGCACGCATATAAATCATATTAGTCATGTCATTAGGTAAATCGATACATTTCTGATAATAATGATTTTGGAAATGTTTTTATATATTTCAATCCATTAACATTGATAAATATTGTATTGTTATGGTGGATTGAGAACATAGATAATTGAAAAAAAATTGTAAAAATATACATAAATGGATCAACTCTTAACAAAAATGTGTATATTAACACGAGTTTCCTTGGGTTTCAATCTAGGTTATCAATGATTTGTTTCCTAACATTAATTATTACATAAATTTTATTTATTCCCTTAATAATTATTTTTAGGAGATTATGAATTTAAAAATTTATATCCCCAAGGAGTGTGAAACCATGTCCTCATTGATGTCCATTTTGATATACTAGGTTACCCTGAGTCAGTTCCGAAACACCTTGTCAATGTTGTAACTCCAAGGTACATATGTGCTAGAACAAAATATGTGGTATCCAAATGAGGATTAATTTTATTGATTAACGTCATAATATATACATATTAAAATATTTGGATGTTTACATAGAGCTTTTATTATACATAATAATCTATTTAAAATTCATATTCCAAATCATCATAAATAACTGAACATTTTATTTGATATAATATTTACGGAC
Source organism: Viscum album (assembly GCA_963277665.1). Taxonomy (NCBI): domain Eukaryota; kingdom Viridiplantae; phylum Streptophyta; class Magnoliopsida; order Santalales; family Viscaceae; genus Viscum; species Viscum album. The sequence continues at coordinate 555,973,349 of OY728147.1, read as the reverse complement.
TCATGGCTTTACACATACCATTCCATGATTTTTATAATAATTAATCTTCCAATTGAATTTATAGGATGATAAAATACAGTTTCATTTATTGAGGGTAAAAAATAAAACATCATGATTCCAAAATAAGATCAACATTTATTTATTTTTCTTAAATATGTCTTATCTTCCGTTTATCCCTTACATCAGCATTGGATAACATGGAGATAACATAATCAAGGGAATGAGTTAAGAACCTAGTATGAGAATTAACCTCAAAAAATCATAGCACGTGGATTATAAGTCATAAACTAATGATATAAAATGTCATGAAATATGATTAAATATAAGAAACCATACAATGGGATTATATAATCATATAGTCATAGTAATCTAGAAGAAACCTAAAAAATATATATTATAAAGATTCTACGTTCATTGCACATAGAAAATCATGATCCAAGGATAAAATCTAATACCATTGCACAAGGATCATGAGTGAAGGATATCCATCATGACCATTTCACAAAACATCTCATTAGACTAAATATTACACAATGGATTATAGAACTATCAAGGAATACTCATTATAACATGTTCACAAATATGTTTTCCACATAAAAAATCATACATAAGAAAAAAAATATACATATGTGTTACACATTAAAAGAATTAGGTATCATAATCTGGTCAAAAGCATTATAAATGAGAGCATCATAAAATTTTCCATGAATGAATGGAATGTAATCATATATGGGAATCAGTAAAAGAGAATAGGAATAATTTTGGATTAGTGATGGCAATCTGAATTGATATCATCTAAAAAGAGTATTTTAGAATCCTTATAATTAATACATTTTTGTGTGGTTTAAATAATATATTAAAGATAATTTAAACCCAATAATATAATGATATTTTACATTAAACTAGAATTGTAACCATAAAATTTTATCAATACAATGAGTGATTTTAATAGAAATAATGGTATCTTAAATCAAATTATTGATTACAAATTATATTACGTATTAAATTTTGATGTTCCCTTAAATCAGCCATTATTACTATAATAATTGAGTAGGGAACCTTTTACAAAGATATATATCCCTGAATAAGATGATTGAATGGATCCTGATAATAGATTATGGATATAATCAACTCATTTTGGAGATTTAAATAATAAATAATGAGAATTTCATTTGTTTAAAAATAGATCATGAGTGGGCTGAATGAATAATAAATGTTCATGTAGAATCCCTTACATTATGTCTGATTTTTTCCTTCACTTCATCACAATTTTTGGGATAAAAAATTAGATTCATTAATAAATAAGTCAAAAATCCTTTAATGATATTACCTAGGAGTATTGGTTTCAGTGATTTTCATAATTGGTTTGCATTAAAACACGTACAAAATTTCATATGATGTGGGGGTTGTTATATAAAATTGAACTCATATGTTGTTAATGATATTACCTATGTTAAATTCATCTTATATTTAATTTTATTTTATGTAATTATGATGAACCAATAGATAATAAATTAATGATAATAGTTTGTATTTATTTTGGTTGTTTTCAGTAACAAAGAACACTTTTTACTATATAAATTAATATCATCTGTACAAAATGATTATATAACATTAAATAATATATAATAATAATATTACAATTTGTTTAGACAATAATAATGGTTTTATGACCAAACCGTATAAAGGTACTCGAAATGAAAAACACCATCGTACTGGAATGTAACAAATTATCTCATCAGAGATGATATTTTCATTTATAGAATAATTTGATTGGGAAAGTTATATGTTGTTTAATTTTGTCATTATAATAACAAAATTTCATTATATGTATGGTACTAGAGTAATCATACATTTTTGATGAGTTTACATGAGTATACAAAAAGAAAAGAAAGGAACATGATAAGAAATTAATAGAAAAGGACGAGGGTTTTACTTCTTGATTGTATATTCACAAGAACCACTATAGGGGTTATGTTTTATAATTTTACTGAAACAAATTTGTACCTTGGGGAGGGGATTTGGTGTTGATTGTAGTATAATTTGGGCATCACACATGGATTTAGTTGTTTGAGAATAAGTGGTTGTGGGGGTGGTATTTGTAGTGGATAAGTGGAGTGTTTTGTCATTATTTTACTCAATCATTTTGTATTTTGCTCATTAAATGAATTAATGATGATTACTGAGACTAAATACAATACTTATTGTATTTCAATTCGAACTGATGGTAACTTTCTCAAAAAATGACTCCATAATGACACATAAATTCAATTATTTACTTATAATGTAAATTAATGTATTTCAATAATCACCAATAATTCATGTATTGTAGAAAATTCCTAAAAATCCTCTTTAATTTTTTTACATGTAGAGTTCAAAAATTATCTACATTTTATTGAAATAATTTTCTAAATATGATAATCATTAATTTTATTAAAATAATCATTTACATAGTAAATACTTATTTTTAAATTACAAATGGCTTTATTTCTCAATGAAAAGTAAACCAATATCTCATTAAATAATCTTATAATCATAATACATCATCATACATGTTTATGAAAAATATTTAATGGAAAATATTTTTGGTTTGAATTATTAAATTTCTCATAAAATTTTAATTCAATATTGACGTATTTCTAGAAGTCATACAATTAATGATTTTTATAACTTTTTTACATTTACATTATTATAATTAAATAATATTTTGAAATATTAGATGTATATATTATATTTATTATTTAATTGGTGAGGATTAATTTCAATTGTATATATATTACTATATATAAAGGGCATGTAACTATTTCATGTTCATGATACTATTAATTCAGTATACGTTCCTTCAAATCTAGAAATTGTTTTAAATTATTTATTTATTCGTTTGTATTGTGTGTATTGGGTTCTTAATGTGATTTTGTGTGATAAAAAAATATGAAATAATTATTTATATGGAATTCAATAGATAAAAGTATTGTTTCTTTACAATTAATATGTTACTATACTACTCATGAAATCCTTCAACTACCCATTTAATTAATTAATGTATTTAATATTCTATTAAAAATGAATAAAATTATTAATTATTAATATTAATTTATTCAATAATATGACAAATAAAAAAATTAATCAGTAGATTGTTGAGTGATATTGACTAGTTGAATTCCTCACTCATCATGGGAACTATTCTAGACTCGATCATCACCACGCATTAATACAGTTCATATTATTTCAAATATAAATTAAAATTTAGTTTATATATAGGGAAAGAGGGGTGTATATCATCATGTGGCACAACCAATTGAGACACAACCTACACAAAATTTTTGTCATTTTCATGTGTGATCTGTAGTTTGCCATTGGTTTCCACATCGATGAGGTTTTGAGTATAATTCCTAAGATATGTAGGTAATATTCCAGTACCATGTACTAGGTAATTGTAATACACAAATTTTTAATGTTATAATTACTTATAAATAAATTTATTTTTTATAAAATTCAATACAGGATATGATATGTTTCAATGAAATGTAATATATTATACAATTATTACAAAACTGTTAAATTATCAGGCATGAATATTACTTTCTAAATTTTGAAAAATGAATGGAATACACATGAATAAAATAATGTTGTATTTTAGCATATCACCCCACCCCATTGGATTCAACAAAGGATAAATTTCTACTTTTCCTTAGGTGACATCCCTATAATTCCAAATTTTGGAAATAAATTCCAAGGGATACAATAATATTTGCCAGACAATTTTATAATTTAAAATGAAAAAACCACAACAAAGCATACCATAAATGAAAAAAACAATATAATTCATTATCAAAATTTAAGGCTATTAGATTTATAAAAACCCAATCCAGAATATATCATAGTACAATGAAAAAACAAAAACAAAAATAAAAATACAAAGATTGGGAAGAACTTCAAGGTCTCCATGGTCACTGAATCCACATGTCCCAAAATTCCAAAAGATCTTAATCCAAAAGAGATACTAAATGAATCACAAATAACCACTAAATAATTATGATTCATTCCCATAAAATATGTCCTGAAAAATAATATTTTCAATATAACTGATATGCCCATGTTGTGGGTCAGTATTTTAAATTTTTTTAACCAAATGACTTCCATACTCATTCCACTTGGATTGTACATATTATAAATATTATATAAAAAATTTATATAAATCAATTTAGAATTGATTTATTTAAAAAAATTAAATAACAATTATGATTTTCCAAATTAATGACATTTCCATAGAATGAAACCAAATAACACATTAAAACCATTTATAAAAAACAAATTTTGAGATACACTTCCTACTCCATAAATCCACATTATGCACTCACCACACATGCATGGGCATGTGAAAATTCCATAATCATTGTTGGTTTCTCATGTAACCACTAAATCATCACTTATTGTCAAATCTCTTTATTCCCCAATGGAACACACCCCTTTTCCAAGGAAATTATCCATGTACACTAATGGCCACACTCTTTACATAGGGTCACAACTGGGGAATGAACTAACACCAACAGAAGCATCCCCAAACCATGGAAAACAAACAATTTAAGGATTTTTTTAAGACATTTATTTTCTTGAATACATCACCATGAAACCATTTATATAAATAAATAAATAACCATGTTTTAACATCACCATTTTAAAATCAATAATAAATTAATTTTTCATCGTAAAAAACATTTGAAAATCAATATAAACCACTAATAATGTTTTTTACCACTATCTTCACATCAATTTCACAATAAATATCAATCAATTCCAATAATTTGAATCAAATCATTTTTGATATAATAAGTGGACTCATGGATGGAAACCCATAACTTACAAACAATTGAAAAAACAAACGATGAAATAAAAAATTATAAAATACATATTAAAACATAAAAAATTCAACCGTATATCTTATTATCTATCATCACACTACCATGTAACATCATTATTGTCCTAAAATGTCATAGACTTAATCTATAAAGAATCGATATATGAATATCTCAAATTGGATATGAATATATATATATATATATATATTTATATATATATATATATGGAAACCAAAATGAACATATTCCACCATGAATTACATCTTTTAATTAAAAAAATATTTCTCTTTGTATCTCATAAAGATCTATGTGATGAGTCTCCATTTCCTTTATCTAGTGAGAAAATTTACTTAGGATAAAAATAGTGGAAATTGATTTTTTTAGTTGTTAGTATTTTTCAGATCCCGATTTTTACGATAATTTTTTTTCCAATTATGGTAGAATAGAATTGTAAGGAAGCCCATGAAAAAATCATCTGACAACCACTTCCTCCAAAAACCATTCACAATGTTGGCTCACTTTGTTAGAAATATCACACCCAAACCTTGTTTTCTTGACAACTACACTTTTTATAGTCATATGTACATGACCACACAGTTTGGGAATACTGTGCACCTAAACATTCACCTATTCCAAAGCATCAAATTTACCGTTCACTATTTCTAGTAGTAGTTTCATAGTTTCTAATAACTATGCTCAACCCATGGACCACAAGAAATTCAATTTTTTTTTAATCTTCTAAACCCACATAACATTCAACCTAAAAATTTACATTATTTATATATATAATTAAATGGATACATATGTGAAATCAGGATGGCTACATTCTCTCAACCATGGTCCTCTACATCCATAGATTGTAGAAATATAGCAGTTTACTAAATGAGTTTGTGCCATTTCTTGACAATTCTTTTCTCCTATTCCCATGCGTCCTCATGAATCCAACCATGTTTCCACATAATCCACAATTGATAGTTTATGATATCATGAAATACATTTACTTCACTATCCACAACATTCACAGGAAGAATAAAAAATTATGGATCCATCTTTAGGTCGATGTGATCCCAATGAATCACATATTCTGGATCATGATGATTATTTTTGAACTCAAATTTTTGAAACACAATATGAAATACAGTAAATTGTGGTGGAAATGAAAAAGAATATCCCACCTCACAAATTTGTTACGGTATCTCAAAAGGACCTATGTATCTAAGATATTACATTTTATATTTTTTCAAAAACATGTCGAACAAGACATGGATATATTCTCAACAACACATGATCGGTCAAATAGAATGACAATAGTCATTGGTGATTATAAAAATAATATTTTGAGAGACTCTGAGTATTTTTATTTATATTCTTAATCAATAGAATAATCTCTTTTGCATCTGGGACAATACTTAATAGATGTACTAAAGTATCACATGTTACACAAAACTACGTGGAGAACGAATTGGATAACCCTGAGATTCCTAAAAATGACCAGTATGTATTATATAGGAAAAAATATTTTTTCTGGGATATCTACAAATTTTATGATCACCTACAATGAGAAAAACAATACATTTCAGAATCCAAATTCATTTATTCAATTTTTTTTACCATTCATTCCAAATTTTAAAACATCTATGTATTATATTTCATACTAATGGTAAACTAATTCTCAATTTATTATACTAAATATTTCAAAAAACAAACCATTAACCAAAAATCTCAATATGACACTATGAGAAAAGGTATTCAAATCAGTTTACAACATTTGGAATAGATATTTTAAATAGGTCCTCTAATATATAAAATTAAATAATATGGATTAAAGGGGACAACATTGTCTTATAAACCATTATCACCCATATGGAATCATGTTTCTAAACCTAGCTTTGGAACCCGATCAAAAAATCCATGTATATCATCTCTTATTTTGATATAGTAATTATAATGACCCATACTTTACATACACTGTTATTACTTCAAAATTGAAGCATACTTATTAAAACATATAACATAACCATGAATGTACCGTATAGGTATAGTGTCTTTAGAAACTTGGAAACATAAACAACAAGTTCATAAAGCGTCTGCATTGTCTCCCATTTATTTCATCATATCTATAGTCCCTTTTGGCATATATTACTTAATAACCTTCTTCCTGACCAAGGGAAAGAAAACATACAAAAGTGTGAGCTGAAATGCTCAGTAAGGTTAAACAAAAAAATATCAATCACATCATATTCATAAGAACATAACATTTTGGAAATCATAACCTACAAAAGTGAGCATAATTTCATAACATGGGATAAATCATAGTAGTGAAATAAAATCCCAATAATCATAAATTAAAATATGAAACTTTGTGCGATACATACATATCATAGATAATCATTTCTTATTAGTCAAGACTCATTGCCAAGACTATCTTAGTAGACAAAGTCCATTTCTGAACTGAGTTCACTCCTCATTTTAGTGTTGTTTCACTGAACTGGTTTAACGTGCCATTCCAGCCATGTCTATCTCATGAGATATAAAATGTTTACCCAATGAATTTGAGGTAGATGTAGGTCCCACCCATATCATAATGATACCATTCTTATGTGTGCCACAAAATCATAAATCATACATCATTCCATAACCCATGTAATAAAAATGGGATTCTTAAACAACATGACATCATAAAAAAATTCATATAAGATAAAGGAATTCATAAAAAATAATTCCATACCAACATAATCTAATCAATTTAACAATAGGGAAAGAAACATAACCCTATTTTATCTTATATAGAAATTAATTTTGATAAAACACTTGAACTCCATTCTTGAGGAAAATATCCTTTCTACTTCAAAATCATTTTCCTTTCTTAACATGTCATAAAATTTAAAACTAAAAGAAGTTGATTAAAAATAAACATGAAAACTTGTAAATGAATCTTCTTGGAAATAATGTTTTAAAAATCCATTCATGCCGTATAAGTAAAAAAACATTCTTCTCGTACTTTGGTCGGAAAAGTCAAAAAGTACCTCGTACGAAAAACGACAAAAGATCCATTTCATATATTTTACTAAAAACTCACCAAAGGGTAAAATTGGATTTAAACAATTTTAGGTGGATGGAAATAACATTACATATTGAGGAAACATGGATGTTGATGATAAAATACACCCCAGTAAATTCCAAAGTATAAATAATCTCGAATAAAAATGAGATTGTGATAGTTTCCCTTACCTTAGGTCCGATTTTCTTCGTACCTGCCTGAACCTCTTATATAACGATTTAAATAATGTTATTGTCTTATTACAGAATAATACTTATTGTTATGTTATCATATATGGTCATATTCATTGCTTCTTATTAGTAATATTTCATTACTACTTTTTATTCGGGTGTTTATTACTTTTTGTTCTTATGCGTGTTTTGTCGAATAAATTATTAATATTCTCTTTAGGTTATAGATACCCCATTTACATAATGGTATTAGTGTAATATATATCATATTAATTCATTCAATTCATTTATATAATCATTATGCAATGAAGATCATGTAGAACGAATCGCATCACATCGTGGAGACGTTATTCCGTACGTACACACAAGTGATGATATCGTTCCCATGATCGTGGAATTGTATTGGAGTGTATGTATACTATTTCAGAATCATTATCACTTTACAATAATCATATATATTCATTACTTTCACTCTTATACCCATCCAAGTAAGGTGGTGGTGGAAAATAGATTACACCATGGCGTGGAGACGGTATTCCGTACGTACGCACGCGCAGTGATTTCGTTTTCCGTAGGATGGATAAGAGGTGAATTAGGGTTGTTTCATATTTATAATAACATATCAGTATATGAGTTATACTGATGTTATTACATCATAATGAAACAACTAAATAAGAGGGAGTATTAGAAGAATGGAACTTGAAGAAAACGGTAGAAGGTATTACCTCTTTCTCGAAGTGCCTCCTTTAAAGTTTCTCTTAAGGCACTAGATTTGGTCTTTTGATAAGACCAATACCTCTAGTAGGTTTCTAAGGAAGTGGGTAAGTGAAATGGGCAGGGGTTGGCCGAGCATGAAGACTCAAATTGGTGTGAGGAAGAGAGGGAAGAGGTGCACTTTTAAAAGGGAGGAGAGGGGCACCATTGGAAAGTGTGGAAATATTATTTTATTATAAACTTATTTTCGGTTTCAAAAGGTCCAAAAATCATTAAAGATAAAGATAAGATGAATCATGGTCTAAATAAAATCATCCAATAAAAATTGGACATGTTTTGGAAAATATTTTACTCATTATAATCTTATTTATTTACATCATTTATTAATGAGTTAATATTTCATCATTATTGTGTCATAAATAATTTAATTTATATGGTGTCTAAAAATTATAAAAAAATATAATTATGTATGAAATCGTTTTAGATTTATAATAAATATTTATAGTTGAAAATGTAATTTATATAACCCCTTATAAAAATTATTACTAAAATATTTTTGTTAATGTTAATTTTTTCTTTACATTAAATTAATTAATCCAAATTGCCATTGTCACTACCAAGTGGCTCAATGGGGTCCCAAAATCGTCCCAAGGATTCCCATGGTCGGCCAATACTCATAAAATAATGTTAGGACAAGTTTCAAGGTAATTTGGAATTATTATAATATTCTTTTAACCTTGAATTACCATATTTACCTTTAACCGTAGTAAATAAAAAAATTATCGTAGTTACTATTCATAATATCAAAAAAAAATATAAGTTACCTATTAACATAACTTGGACCCACTGATTCCAAATATGGAATCCTTTTCTGAAAATTCAAAACACATAAGTTTCATTAATTAATTTAAAATTAATCCCGTTGTTAAGCAAACGAGTTTTAAAAGTTAAAACATTTCCAAAGATTGAAATGTTTTTACCTATAAATTCAATGTAAAATTAAGGCTAAAGACATTCATTCTATTGAATAGTAAAAATATATTCTATTTATACTTTAAAATCAATAAATATTATAATTTAACCATATAAAGTATTGCGATGAAAAAATATGTTTGTAATTAAAATATAGCATGTTTTTAAGAGATAATAACTATCAAAAGATTGACACTTGTTTATGTCTGTCTGAAATGTGAAATTACATCCAATGAACAAAATTGTATTAAATTGTAAAAATATATTCTAAATATACTTTAAAACAACTCAAATTAATAATTTATCACTATTAATTATTTCGATTAAAAAAGTTTTTTTTAATTAAAAATTAGTAATTTTCACTATTCATTAGAATATGAAAGATATCCGAAAACTACCAAAAATTCATCCTATGCTAATTTCAATATTCCGAATCCAAAAATGAAGTCCATTTTGAAAAATAAAATTTATATAATTTCAAAAAGTGGTTATTACTATTCATAACGGCTAGTTTTAATAATATTTTAATAGCATATCGTTGTTTAGTGAAACTCGGTATTGCGTACGACGCAAGCTATCAAGGAAGGCCACAATTTCCTGTAAAGAAAATCAAGCTAGTGTTGTGTGTAGTGAAATATTCCTTTGATGATTTATATAACATAAAAACATAATATTTCTCATAAAAGTCACGGGTGTTACATTCTACCCCCCTTAAATTGAATTTTGCCTTCGAAATTCGTCACTTTGTAACAAAAAGATAAGGATACCTCTCCCTCGTCATATCCTCAAGCTCCCACGTAGCTTCTTATAATTGGTGGTTCCTCTATAAAACTTTCACCAGGTGAGTGGTCTTGTTCCATAGGACTTTTTTGCTACATTCCAGAATCTCTATCGGTTGTTCTTCATAAGAAAGATCTTGCTCCAGCGGTATAACTTCTGAGCTGAGTACATGTGAAGGATCAGATATGTACTTTCTTTAGAGAGATACATGGAACACATCGTGAACTTGAGAGAGATTCAGTGGAAGTGCCAATCGGTAATCTACCTTCCCAACACGATCCAGTATTTCAAAAGGACCGATATACCTAGGGATCAGCTTTCCCTTCTTTCAAAATCTCATGACCCTCTTCCAGGGGGATATTCGTAAGAACACATTATCACCCACTTCAAACTCTAGGTCTTTTCTTCAGTTTTCGGCATAACTTTTCTGTCGACTCTGAGCTGCTCTTATGTGTTGTTGAATAGATCGGTCCTTTTCTTCCATCTCATCAACAAGATCAGGTCCTAATAGCTTTCTTTCCCCAACTTCATCCCAGCAAGTTGGAGTCCTGCATTTCTTTCCATAGAGAGCTTCATAAGGATACATATGAATACTGGAGTGAAAGATATTATTATAAAAAAAATCCCACCAAAAGTAGGTGTTGATCCCAACCACCTTTGAAATCCATAGTGAAATATCTCAACATATCTTCTAGAGTTTTAATTGTTCTCTCAGACTGACATCTGTCTGAGGATGATAAGCAGCGCTGAAACTCAACTCTGTATCCAGAGTATGTTGAAGACTTCGCCAGAACTTCGAGGTAAATCTCGGATCCCGATCAGATATAATAGAAAGTCGTACTCCATTAAATCTTACCACTTCCTTTACATATATCCTGGCAAGCTGATCCAGAGAGAAATCCTCTCTAATTGCAATGAAGTGTGTAGACCTTGTAAGATGATCAACTATGACACAGATAGCATTATTGCCTTTGGATGTTTTAGGAATTCCTGTGACAAAGTCCATAGTGATGGTTTCCTATTTCCATTCGGGTATGGGTAATGGTTGTAAAATACCCTTAGACTTCTGTCTCTCAGCTTTAAATTACTGACAAACCAAGCATCGAGAGACATATTCAGCAACATCTCTTTTCATGCCATCCCACCATAAGTACTCTTTCAGGTCCCTATACATCTTCGTGCTTCTAGGATTAATAGAGAATGATGAAATATGAGCCTAATCCAACAGCTCCTTCTTTAATTTGGGGATGGGAGGAACACAAACCCGATTCCGGAACTTTATTATCCCATCACAATCAAGATTGAATTCAGGAATATTTCTAACATTCTTTTGTAACTCTAAATCTTCTTTCTGTGCCTCATTAATCTTTACATGTATAGATGGTTTAACATTCGTTTTAGAAAGATACGATTTTCCCCCTTCCATTATAATTCCAAGATCCATCCTTCGTAAATCCATGAATATTTGATCTTTTGTGATCCTCATCATGGATAAACTAGCATGGTCTTGTCGACTTAATGCATCTTCCACCATTTTTGCTTTCCCAGGGTGGTAATGAATTGAGCAGTCGTAATCCTTAATCAGCTCCAACCATCTTCTTTGGAGCATATTCAGCTCCTGTTGTGTGAAAATATACTTTAAACTTTTATGATCAGTATAAATGTCATACCTTTCTCCATAAAGATAATGCATCCAAATCAATAATGCAATGATTACCTCAGATAACTCCAAATCATGTGTTGGTTAATTTTGCTCATGGATTTTCAATTTTCGTGGGGAATAAGCTATCACCATATCATTTTTCATAATAACACACCCCAGACCCTTCTTGGATGCATCACTGTAGATCACAAACCTTTCTCCACTACAAGGCAGTGTGAGCACAGGTGCACTGGATAACCTTCTTTTCAACTCATTGAAATTATCTTCACATACCTCCGTCCAAACAAACTTAACTCCTTTCTGAGTCAACCTAGTGAGTAGATTAGATAATCATGAAAAATCTTTCACGAAACGTCGATAATATCCAGCCAGACCAAGAAAACATTGGATCTCAGTTACTGTTGTTGGTCTCGACCATCTTTCGATAACCTCCGTTTTGCTGGATCCACAGATATCCCCTCTTTTGAGATTATGTGACCCAAAAATGCAACCTTTTGAAGCCAAAATTCACACATGGTAAATTTGGCATAAAGATTCTCCTTTCTCAGGGTCTTCAATATAATTCTCAAGTGATCTTCATGTTCTTCCTTGCTCTTTGAATAGAAAAGAATATCGTCTATAAAGACTACCACAAATTGATCAAGATTGTCTCTATAGACTCTATTCATCAGATCCATGAAGATAGAAGGGGAATTAGTAAGACCAAATGGAATCATTATAAATTCATAGTGTCCATACCTTGTATGGAAAGCCGTCTTTGGTATATCCCCCCTTTTGACCCTTAATTGATGATACCCTGAACGAAGATCAATCTTGGAAAAGTATTGAGCTCCGCGTAGTTGGTCAAATAAGTCATCAATGTGTGGGAGGTGATATTTTTTCTCTATAGTGATATTGTTAAGTTCTCGATAATCAATGCAGAGTCTCATTGATCCATCTTTCTTCATTAAAAATAGAACAGGTGCTCCCCAAGGTGATGCACTAGGGAATATGAATCCCTTATCAAGATTCTCTTGGAGTTGCATCTTCAATTCCTGAAACTCAATTGGGGACATTCTATAAGGTGTCATTGATAATAGGTAAAGCACCTGGTACGAGTTCTATTGAAAACTCAACTTCACGATTTGGTGGAAGACCCAGCAATTCCTCCAGAAAGATATCATCAAACTCTCGTACAATGGGCATATTCATAATCGTGAGTTTCTCACCAACCATTTGAGATAAATAACCTTAATTTAGTGGAATCATGACCCATAATATGGAATAAATTTCCACTGGAGAGTTATGTTCATCCTTACATCGATAGACGATCATAGATTGATCTGGAATATGAAATGTGACTTCCCTTATTTGGCAATTGATATGAGCTCCATATAAAGAAAGCCAATCCATGCCAAGAATCACATTAAATTCCACTATAGGAAGGATCACAAGATTTTCAGGAAGCACTTTCCCACAAACTTCAAATGGGGATGAATTATTAACTTTTGATGCGACGGTTGTGCCATTAGAAGTTGTCACAACCAACTCAACATCTAATTATTGAGGTAATATGGTGATACCCTTAGAAAATTCTTCAGATATAAAAGAGTGGGTGGATCCAGAATCAAATAAAACATTTGCTACTTTAGAGTGGATGGTAAGTGTACCTTTCAGAACATCATTATCATACTCCACATCACTGATCGAAATTGCCTGTGACATTCCTTTGTCTTTTGCGTAAAGAGTTTGTTGACGTCGACCATCATCATCAACCCTTGTATTTGGGAATTGATTGGCATAATGACCCATCTCCTTGAAATTGAATCATTGAAGTGTAGTAGGTTCATTCTGTGCATCCCTTCCTTTGTTTGCATCATTAGACATCTTCTTCCCATCATTGAGGCATTCAAATGCCCGATGACCTTCCTTTCCACATTTGAAACATTTACATGTCCCTTTAAGACAACTCCCTCCATGTTTCTTTCCACACTTTGAGCATAAGGTAAAGCTCATCTTCTTTTTAGTGTGATCTTTAGATTTTCCTTTGAATTCCATTTTCCTCTTCTTATCAAACCCATATGACTGATGGGTTACTCCAATCTCCATCTCAACTTTGATAGCACATCGAAAGATTTCCTCGTAGCTATTGAAGTCCCTTATGGCTAAGGCCCTTCGAAGACTTGGTTTTAAGCCACTAAAGAATCGATCGATCTTACTCTCAGGTTGGATAATAATACCAGAAGCGTACCTTGAAAGTCTTGTAAAATTTTATTCATAGGTACCAATAGATTCATCATCCTATTTCTTCAGTTCAAGAAACTCTTTCTCCATCTTTGTTCGGGGAATACGAGGGATGTACTTATTGAAAAATAAGTTCTTGAACTCGTCCCATTCCATGGACTCAATTTAATCTCTTTGCCTTGTATTCTTAATAAGATTCCACCATTGATCAACATATCCTTCCAAACAATACACTGCTAGGATGAATTTATCATGTTCAGAACATTGAAGAATTGAAAATATCTTTTCAGTAGTACTAAACCATTTTTCAGCAACTAATGGATCAGTAGACCCACTGAATGAAGGTGGATGCTGCCTCATGAAGGATTCAACAGAATGTTTCTCCTTCCATTGCTCGTTTGGAAGTCTTGCATGATTCATAGCTTGAGAATGTTGTGTGAGCATGGCTACAAGGTTTTTCATTCCAGCTCCCATAACATTTGGTTGCTAAGGGGGACAATCATTGCATTGCCCGTCGGATTCCTCCTTAACACAGTTCCTTCGGGTTCAATCCATTGAATAAAACCAAGAATAATAGTGTGAGAAACACTAATTATAATAGGAAAACCACATAATCAAGAATAAAATTTCATACTTAAGGTATTATCCTAATTTATTAATGGTCATTTCTAAAACACTAATAATGTGTTCTATGCTTAGACATATCCTTAGGATTCTTACTAAGGCTTTCAAATCCTAGTTTCCAAAGATTGACTATACCTTTCCTCTGATACCAACTATAACGACCCATACTTTACATACATTGTTATTACTTCAAAATTTAAGCATACTTATTAAAACATATAACAAAACCATGAAAGGACCGTATAGGTATAGTGTCTTTAGAAACAGGGAAACATAAACAACTGGTTCATAAAGCGTATACATTGTCTCCCATTTATTTGATCATATCTATAGTCCTGTTTGGAATATCTTACTTAATAACCTTATTCCTAACATGGGGAAAGAAAACGTACAAAATGGTGAGCTCAAATGCACAGTAAGGGTAAAAAAAACAAATATCAATCAGATCATATTCATAAGAACATAGAATTTTGGAAATCTTAACCTGCAAAAGTGAGCATAATTTCATAACATGGGATAAATAATAGTAGTGAAATGAAACCCCAATAATCATAACATAAAAAATGAAACTTTGTGAAATAAACACATAATCACATATAATCATTTCTTATTAATAAAGACTCAGTGCCAAGACTATCTTAGTGGACAATGTCCATTTTGGAACCGAGTTCACTCCTCGTTTCAGTCCTGTTTCACTGAACCGATTTAACCTGCCGTTCCAGCCATGTCTATCTCATGAGATATAAAATCATTACCCAATTCATTGGAGGGAGATATAGGTCCCACCCATCTCATAATGATACCATTATTATGTGTGCCAGAAAATCATAAATCATACATCATTGGATAACCCATGTAACAAAGATGGGATTCTTAAACAACATGACATCGTAAAATAATTCATATAAGATAAAGTAATTCATAAAAAATAATTCCATCACAACATTATCAAATCAATATAACAATAGGTATAGAAACAGAACCCTATTTTATCTTATATGGAAAATAATTTTGATAAAACACTTGAACTCCATTCTTGAAAAAAATATCCTTTCTACTTCAAAAACATTTTCCTTTCATAACATGTCATAACATTTTAAAATAAAAGATGTTGATTAAAAATAAACATGAAAACTTGTAAAGGAAGCTTCTTGGAAATAATGTTTTAAAAATCCATTCATTCCGTATAAGTTAAAAAAACATTCTTCTCATACTTTTTTCGGAATAGTCAAAAAGTACCTCGTACGAAAAACAACAAAAGATTCCTTTCATATCTTTTACTAAAAACTCACCGAAGGGTAAAATTGGATTTAAAAAATTGTAGGTGTATGGAAATAATAATACATATTGAGGAAACATGTATGTGGTTGATAAAATACACCCCAGTAAATTCTGAAGTATAAACAATCTCGTATAAAAATGAGATTGTTATATTTTCCCTTACCTTAGGTCTGATTTTCTTCGTAAGTGTCCGAAACTCCTGTATAAAGATTTAAATAATTTTATTGACTTATTCCAGAATCATACATATTGTTATGATATCATATATGGTCATATTCATAGCTTTTTATTAGTAATATTTCATTACTACTTGTTATTCGGGTGTTTATTACTTTTTGTTCTTATGCGTGTTTTGTCGAATAAATTCTTATTCTTCACTTTAGGTTATAGATACCCCATTTCCAGAATGGGATTAGTGTAATATATATCATATTTATTCATTCAATTCATTTATATAATCATTATTCAATGAACATCATGTAGAACGAATCACATCACATCGTGGAGACGGTATTCTGTACGTATGCACGAGCGATGATATCATTCCCATGATCGTGGAATTGTATTGGAGTGTCTGTATACTATTTCATAATCAATACCAATTTACAATAATAATATATATTCATTACTTTCACCCTTATACCCATCCAAGTAAGGTGGTGGTGGAAAATAGATTACCCCACGGCGTGGAGACGGTATTCTGTACGTACGCACGCGCGGTGATTTCGTTTTCCATAGGATGTATAAGAGGTGAACTAGGGTTGTTTCATATTTATAATAAAATATCATAATATGAGTGATACTGATGTTATTACCTCATAATGAATAAACTAAATAAGAGGGAGTAGAAGAAGAATGGAACGTGAAGAAAACTGTAGAAGGTATTACTTCTTTCTCGAAGTGCCTCCTTTAAACATTCTCTTAAGGAACTATAGTTGGTCTTTTGATAAGACATGTACCTCTAGTAGGTTTCTAAGGAAGTGGGGAACTGAAATGGGGTGGGTTTGGCCGAGCTTGAAGGCTCATATTGGTGCGAGGAAGATAGGGAGAAGGTGCCCTTTTATAAGGGAGGATAGGGGAACCTTTGGAAAGCGTGGAAATATTATTTTATTATAAACATATCTTAGGTTTCAAAACGTCCACACATCATTAAAGATGAATATAAGATGACTCATGGTCGAAATAAAATCATCCAATCATAATTGGACATGTTTTGAAAAATATTTTAATAATTATAATCTTATTTATTTAAATCATTTATTAATGAGGTAAATATTTCATCATTATTGTGTCATACATAATTTAATTTATTTGGTGTCTAAAAATTATAAAAAAAGTATCATTATGTAGGAAATATTTTCAGCATTATAATGAATATTTATAGTCGAAAATATAATTTATATAACCCCTTATAAAAATTAATTACTAAAAGATTTTTGTTAATGTCAATTTTGACTTTACATTAAATTAACTAATCCAAATTTCCATTGTCACTACCATGTGGCTCAATGGGGTCCCAAAATCGACCCGAGGATGTCCATGGTTGGCCAATACTCATCCAATAAGTTTAGGACAAGTTTCAAGGTAATTTTGAATTATTATAATATTATTTTAACCTTGAATTACCCTATTTACCTTTAACCGTAGTAAATAAAAAAAATTACCGTACATACTATTCATAATATCAAAAAAATAAAAGTAACCTATTAACATAATCTGGACCCACTGATTCCAAATATGGAATCCATTTTTAAAAATTCAAAATGCAGAAGTTTAATTTAAAATTAATCCCGTTGTTAAGAAACTGGGATTAAAAAGTTAAAACATTGCCATAGATTGAAATGTTTTTACCTATTAATTCAATGTAAAATTAAAGCTAATGATATACATTATATTAAATGGTAAAAATATATTCTATTGATACATAAAAACAATCAATATTATTATTTAACCATATAAAGTATTGCGATGAAAATAGTTATTTTTAATTAAAATATAGCGTGTTTTTAAGAGATAATAACTATAAAAAAATTGACACTTGTTTAAGTCTGGCAGAAATGTGATATTACATCAAATGAACAAAATTGTATTAAATTGTAAAAATATATTCTAAATATACCTTAAAACCACTCAAATTAATAATTTATCACTACTAATTATTTCGATTAAAAAAGTTGTTTTTAATTAAAATTTAGTAATTTTCACTATTCATCAGAATATGAAAGTTATCCGAAAGGTACCAAAATTTCATCCTAAGCTAATTTCAATATTCTGAATCCAAAAATGAAGTCCATTTTGAAAAATAAAATTTACAAAATTTCAAAAAGTTGTTATTACTACTCATAATGGCTAGTTTTTATAATATTTTAAAAGCATATCGTTGTTTAGTGAAACTCGGTAGTGCGTACGACGCAAGCTATCGAGGAAGGCCGTGGTTGCGTGTAATGCAAACCAAGCTACTGTTGTGTGTAGTGAAAGATTCCTTTGATGATATATATAACATAAAAAAAATATTTCTCAAAAAAGCCTCGGGTGTCACAGTAATAAGTAATTATTGTAACATAAATTTTATACATTGGTTCTCTACCATATCATGGTGAGAAGTTATAACATCACAAATTAAACTCATACACATTAAATTTTATATAGACCCACAAAAACTAAAATTTCATTTCATTATACTTATTATTTATTCATGTATGAATATCCAATATCATGTGTTGGTAATCATGAAACAATTGAGTTTTAATTCCCATAGGTACAATAATATTATTTCAAAACCACAGGACTAAGCCCTAATCAAGAGTCTTTCCATCATTGGCCTCCCCACCATTAATTTTTGACCACAAAGAAACACATTCTAAATCAGATGTTTGTGCCTTTTTAAATATCTGAACATAATCATTATCATAATTAATATTAAAGAAAACATTAAAATTATCATGTTATTTACATTAAATAGGCATTTCATCTATCTCTGATATCATCTACCCCTGATCAAAGGTGAATTTTTTTGACTAAGCATAATACTTTCTTTTTATGGCATATTCCATGTAATTGCCATTACCTGGTGTATAAATCAAGTCAAAGACAAATATTTAGAGATAATCCATTCATATTCCTTTCCTCAATTTCAAAAACCATTATGATAAAATACGTTACAAGAACTTATTATCCATTAATAATGTAAATTGTTTCTCATATAGGTAATAACACCAAGAATCTGAAGCATGTACTACGACACCTAACTACAAATCATGTTTTTGTTAGTTATTCCCATGAAACATTAAATACATTGAGACATAATAAATAATATGATCTCACATCATAAGAAAATATCATACTTTAAATCTGGATGAATTGAAGTACGCCCCATTATCTTATCCTGATTACCAAAACATCAATATTAAGGCGTTTGGAAGGTGGACATTTTGTGCTTGAAAAAAATTATTACTATCTACATCACATTGGTCGTGGAACATTTTTCCTTTTTAACATTGTGTTATATGAACATAGTTATGAAAAAACATTAAAAATATTTAAAAACTAGATTACCCAAGAATCAAATGTATGTCAAAGACATTCATTAGAGGTTTCCATAATATAATATATTCTATAAATTTTGGGACCCATAGAAACATTTCTTTCTGGGCTAAAACAGCCAAGGAATCATAATTCATGTATCTAGGACTTACAAAAATAAATATTTTTATACAACCTATTAACACACATGATTCTCAAAACAATATATAATGGTTGATAGTGATCAGAGCATAACTTTGAATACAAAAAAATTTCATATATATACTCCACAAAAAATGAACCCATAAACCATTAAAAAAATATGATTAATTAATGAAATAAAAAATATTTGAGAGTTTTTATGATAGAAATCAGTAAAAAGATAATCATAATTAGCATATATACATCTAAAACATTTTTTTAGAATATCCTTCTTCTGAACTCTCAGTTGGGGATATCCTGATCGCATGTCAATTTTATATAACGTCATGAATCCCCTTAGTTAATCAAACATATCATCAATGAATGGAATTGGATACTGATATTATATTGTTACATGGTTTTTATTTTTATAACACATTCATAACAAAAGTGTTCCATGAATCTTTTTTACAATCAAGACCGATACTACTCATGTAGATATGATA
The DNA here is from genome assembly GCA_963277665.1 of Viscum album. Taxonomy (NCBI): domain Eukaryota; kingdom Viridiplantae; phylum Streptophyta; class Magnoliopsida; order Santalales; family Viscaceae; genus Viscum; species Viscum album. Next base: position 555,952,833 of record OY728147.1, on the reverse strand, counting down.
GGCTGAATGAACTCATTTTTTACAGTGCTTCGAACTCCAGTACCAATTCCAATAAATCAACCAGTTCCATATGATATTATAGAAGTTAAATATGAATGGTACCTGGATAGAGGATAATATTATACTTCACATATCATCTTGGTGGAAACATAGAGAAATTTTTAATAAAAACATCCTAAAACTAACCAAAAAACACAAGGAAATTTATACTCTCGATGTCTTCCATCGATACCAATGTCAGTGATGTAAACACGTACTAGAGTGCTCCATATTCAAGTAAAAACACACTCATTGTTCATGAATTTACATTTTCTCTCAGATAATGAGAATCTCAACCCTGTTATCTTCCATAATACTTACCCTTCAGATATAATAGTCTATGTGAGATTTGGACATAATCAACCAATTCATCACAAATATCATAAAATTGAAATTCCTGCCAAATATAGATTAATCTGATATCAACTCAACTGTGTCAAATTTTATATAACATGATTTGAAAATAATGGCTCCACAATCTCTGTAACTAAGAGTATTTTAGTGGTTTAAAAAACAAGAAACAATCTCAACATTTTATCATAAAAAATAAGAAGTATTATATGAAATAAATTAATATGACGATCCTATAACAAAAAAATATTTTATAAGGCTATAATTGAAACATTACATACCTCTCACTATCGAAGGTTGGTATTGTTTTTCCAAAATCACATGATTATCATTATATAACGTCTTAATCGCTAAAAATATTACCTCCTTTCCCTGATGAGATTTACATTGCTGAGGAGTCTTATTGTCCATAAAATCATCGTTTTTATCTTAGTGTTCTTTAATAGTTGTATTCTAATTCCATTGTCCAATTAAATCATATGACATATGGGAAATATTATATCAATAATGGACACAAAAACCTATAGCACTTGGACAGTATCACTAGAGATAAATCTTATAGATTCATTTGTGTAATTCACTTATTGGTGTTTTACAATCCACCTTTATGTGATAATAATATCCACATTAGGATCATCTCGATATAGTATTTGGATTTTTAGGATGATTGATCGATCCAGCCATTTGATTTTTTGTTATCCCTCAACCTTGAAAATAAGTGTCCCTCTTCAACTTGTTTCCAGCATTAGAGTTCTAAGCATTTCCTATAGGTTTCGACATATTTTCAACGCACATAGTTCATGAGATGTCTCATTCTCCAATTGTCTCTTTGATTACCATCTCTACATAATCCACTATATTGATCATGGAAATCATCTAGTGAATAAATTATCTCATCCAAGATTCAAAACAATATTCCTTAAAAGAGAAAGTTACAGTAAACTGGGTAAAAAGATGAAAATATTTAAAAAAAATTGTCACACACTCATTCCATTATATATTTTATTGATTCATGATGAAAACGTATTTCATTCCTGAAATATTATATTTATAAGGATGGAATTTTTTTATTAAATATAAAAAATTCCATCAATGAAATAACTCGATATAATTGAGCCTGAATTTCTAAATCACACCGATGACATACTGAATACTCTAACATACATATTTCCAACATGGCCGTTACATTTTATGGTGTGCTAATGAAATATGACATACCATTCATCCTATTTATCCACACCACTACCATATCTGGTTTCGAATCACAATGAAATATTGGTGGGTTCTGCATTTGGAACTAAACAAAATGATCTAATTTCTCTAGTTCATCCCTTTGGTTCCCTCTATCCACTTCTTATATGTAATGGACATTAAACTAAACCCACTCCTGGTTCAGCTATGGCATAGGTGTAACCACATTATTAGTATCATGTTCAGTTTGGTTTCTACAATGCTTTCATTGTGCAATTGTATATAATGAAAACAATACACCATAAGTCACACTCTCTATTAAAGTGAAGAATTAAAATTTCAATTCATCATATCACCATTATCACCACAATGTTTTAAAAAAATTACACAATTAATATTCTCAAACCATTATGGAAAATACTTCTAGGATTTTAAAAATAAAACAATTTTCAATATACAAATATCAATGTGTTTTCGAAATATCACATTTGAAATAATATTTCAATGATATTCAAATATCATCATTTTTGAACAAAATTATATTTTTATACAGTAATTGAATTATGAACTCTATGTAGGATTAAATTTCTATCATTTCCTTTAAAGCACATTTCATTAGATAAACCCATGAAAAAGAGATTTCAACTTTTCTAAGTGTCTCCAAAACACATATGTTCCCAACACCCTTATTATTATATTTTAATAATAAATAGGTTAACAACCATATTTGTTGATATAAAATTCATATTTAGATGATCAAACTCCATTCTACCATCCCATCTAAGGGATACTAATGAATGGTTTTAAAAATCAAAAAATGAAAAAAAAAATTCCAAAAAAATAATATACAGACCGGCCAAGAATTTTACTCTTTTTAACCCCCATTCCCTTGACATCGGCATTATGTGAGGAATAACTGAATCTATGACTGATCATACAACAATACAATGAATAATAAGATTTTAATACTACTCAATTCATAAAAAAAAATATAATAGATTGTAACTCAGTAATAAGAGGAAACCAATATGAAAATAAAATTATAATGATGAACAAGAAACCAAAACATCTCAATGAATCTATAATCACCTACTCCAAAACTACCAACCTTCACCATGCTCCATTACTATAATAAATAATCAATGTATCCCAATAAGCCACTAATAAATGCAGTACTTATCCTTAACGTGTGTCCCATTAAATAATATCATCAAATAACCATCATTAAAAGGAAGGGGTGAGTAATTAAACACATTATATTCCAAGAAATGAAATCCCTAATCAATCCTCTAGGATATAAAATGTTATAACATTGATATTTATTTTATGTAATCCAATTTGAATATATATAAACCAAAATATAAAAAAAATTAATATCAAATTATTTCCCCCATAAAAAGTCATTGTCTTATAAATGAACCAAATAATAAACTACAATCTTTTTATAATATCAATTTTTTACATTCTCATTTGAATCCACACATCCACAATATCCACACATCCCAACATAGTAAACTATGTGACATTTCTATATTTATGTGTGCTTTCTCATAGAAACAAAAAATAATCAATATGTTTCCAATCTCCATTTACCTCAATTGAACAAACCCTTTTAGATTGGTTCATTTCCTTTGTAACCCAATTGTATATGTATCTTATTATGGTCTACATTCAATGCATGAACTCACAAAATACATATAATTCATAATCATGTGTAACCGACCATTTCAATACGTTTTATTTAAAAATTTATTTTACTAAAAACAACACCCTTAAACAATTTTCATAAATAAAAACAAATCCATATTTTAAATATGTCATTATATATTATATAAAAATTATTTTTAAAAAAACAATTTTCACAAACCCACGAACCATCAACAAATATAGATACGAAAATTGTTTTCATATCAATTTTTTTTAAAACATATCATATAATTCCAAATATTATTTATTTTGACATCATGTTATAATAGAAGGAATAGAGTGTGAATCATAATACTATAGAAACTATGTTAAAAACAAATAACATAACTAATACATCATTAAAACTATTTAAAAATCAAACAACCTTCCATAGATCTCATTCCATAACAATAAAATACATATATATCATCATGATTGACATCAGATTTTATATATAAATTACAATAGTACTAAATATATGAATCCAAGAGATGTCTGTATAAGATATTTATGGAATACCACCCGAAAGGTATAATTACCATGATATTTAGTCTATAATGCACCAATATCATCCAAGAGATCATTCCCAGATCGAAGGGAAGAGGCCCCAAATTTATTGGCATGAGATAAAAGAGTTATTGTCTAAATAGAAGAAAATATTGTTGATTATGTGTAATTAAAATTCATATATACATGTTTATGATCACAAAAATAATCATCAATGGTTCCATCACATGGTTAGGAAACTTTTTCAGGAACTATGGACCACCCATTGACTCCAAAAAGCATTCGCAAGACTTGTTCACATGTGAATATAATCCATTTTACAACCTTCTTATTACCTATCTTCCACTATGTATGAATACACATTAGTAGCCACATGGTTTTCCAAAATAATGTGACTACTCAAGACACTACTTGTAGCCTTTAATTAAATTTAAATAATTTAATATAAGAGTTTCCAATATTCTAATAACATTTATCTAAACATGAAGAACCAAAAAAATAAACCCTGATATTAAAATATCAGTCATACCCTCCCAAACATCACCCAAAAATGTTAAATTCCTAAATTATAGGGATAATAGGTTACTTGATGAAGGGGGTGCAACATGTAGGATATAAATTGATTATATGTAAAAAATAAATACTATATTTTTTAAAAAAATTCATTCTGAAAACCATTTTTATGTGCACAATGTGTTAGTATCTTAATGAGGTAAATTAATTATTATTGGAGGTGGGGTTGTATTTGTTTTGGGTGGTGAGGGAATGGACATTGGTTCATCTCCTCGACCCTTTTTTCTTATATTAATTTTATTCCGTACATTTTATTCTACAATGGAATAGGTAACTATCATATTATATATATTCAATAAATTTTATTAAACTTAATATAATTTTTTTCTATATAAGATATAAAATAAATGTAATGTTATTCTTAGAAATGTATTTTCTTGAAAATAAATTTTAATCAACATTTCAATGTTTATTTTTAATGAATATAAATCTATTATATAAATTTAATATTCAAAATTTTATATCAAATTTATAATCATGATGATCATATTTGTTAATAATATCCATTTTACTTTAGATAAATATTAATATTATTCATTGATATTTTTTGTCACCTATGTGTTGGAAAAACAATTAAAGTACAGATAAAATTTATGGATAAGACATTAAAATGTATCCACCACATTACATTATCATACATTACGAGTGGTGTTTGTTTTTTTATACAAGGATCATATACATGGACACATAGTGTAATATTAATTTGAATTTTTCATTTATATGAATTTTTGAAAAGAATAAAACTAGAAATTCTATTTCATGAATTTAACATATCTAAAACGTTTTTTATGTGTAAAAGGAGGATATTTTTAATTATAACTTTTTATTTGAATGATATGTAATTAATTTTATCATATTTATTAAATTATAATTTTTTTGTTTGAATAATTACCTTATCCACTTTTTAAAAAACATCCCAACATTTGATGATTTTTTTTAAAATTTAAATAAATGATTTTTAAAATATAAATGTAATAAAATTGTGTTGAATTATTCAATTTAATGATTTTTTAGATACATAGGATATATTAAATTTTTTTTAAAATATTATCTTTATATTTATTTCTTTTCAGGGTTTCATTAAATTAGAATTAAACGAATACTTCGAAAATTGACATTACTGAAATTGTATAATTCATAATATATTATTAAATGATTTAAAATTCATAAAAATATTATCATCTCCCATGTAAATTAAATATGGTTGAATTTATCAAACATAGTACATTTATGAGTAACTTTTCATTTTTTGTATCATTTTAACCGTTTATGAATGAAATCATTATTATGATATTTAAAGTAAAAAATAAATAACAAAGAGGTAAATAAAAATATATTTTAATATAAATACAAGATGATGATTTTATTATAATTTAATATTTTATGAAATTCCATCTGTGTCCTCGCATACCATTATAAAAGGAAAACCATCAATTTCATTATTTACACCAACTTGAGCCTTCTCTATTAACACAAATCTTGAAACATAAATTACAAACAATAATATATGCTTTTTAAATATATTTTTTCTCAAAAAATACCAGTCCTGTGTTACATAAGAAGAAATCAAAACAAGTTCATTCATAAAAGTGGTAATCACCTTAACCGATCAGTTTCATTTTTTACATTTTCTTTATCCATCCCAATATATTTTGTATTTATAATTAAAAAATTACCTATGTATCCTATATATACCTTGATGTTATTATGATTTTGGATTCATCAGTATACATCCTCTATCCTATCAAATATGAAGTGTTCATTTCTCACATTAAGGCGTATGACTTACCCACTCTATATAAAGCTATAAATCATTTTTTATCACCATGTATTATGGACATGTTTTGTGGTGGGTGTAATATATATATATATATATATATATATATATATTATATTTATAAAATAATTTTGATTATAAAATTACAATATTATATCTACATTCTTACATTACAATATATTGGAAAAATATAATATCTATGGTGCATACATGTGGACCACCACCTCCATGACGTGGAATGAATAATTTTTAAATTTCTTTTTACCTTGATGGTAATAAAGATTTATTTTACCAATATATTTTATTTATATTATATAATTATTATTATTTAACTTAGTATTATTATTTAACTATGTTTCTTTACATCCATCAAAAAATGAAATCATTTTTAATGAGTAGATACGACCTGTCATCTCCATAAATGATATAATTTAATTTTTTAAATATACAGTTTATATATAATAGTGAGAATTTTAATAGTTTATATATATGATATTTCTATAATTAAATAATTTAAATATATTTCTAAAACATGTTATAATTATTAGGAGTGTATCATTGAATCAAGAATTCTCAGGAATAATAAAATTGTTCACATTATAAAACAATAGTTTAAATGAAAATAGTTATTAAATTGCTCTTTAAATGATAAAATATGATCATATAATATATAATAAGTATATAATTGATTTTGTCATAAAATAAATTAAAATTAAAATTTATTATAAATGATTTTAAATATATTTTTAATCAAAAATTACTCTATATTAGGGTTTTATGTTATAATATCATTTTTATCAAAATTGTATATGATTATGTTCTTGATGATGGAATATTTTTAAATTATTCTAATGATACTATTATATTTGTATTATCCTATGATTATTAATAGATAATAAATATTTCCTTTCATTTTCCTATTATTATGTACTCATGAGACTGAACGAATGATTTAAGCAGAAATTGACAACATATATCCCTTGGATCGAGAAAACTATTTTTTTCATATACATGATTTCAATGGCTGTTTTCAGAAAGGTTATTAATAGTATCAATTATTTTTTCAATATATTTCATTTTAATGATATATTTATTTCAAAACATGTTAAAAAGAATATATAATATTTTCCAAATGGGTACATTAGATTATTATTACAAAAGATAGAGAATAATGAATTATTTAAAGTTGTACGGAATGAAAAAAAAACATACAACCATCTTGAACACCCCTTGATTTGAAGATAGAATTAAACTTTTATAAGATTATTTTCAAATAAGATAATTTTCCAAAATTCTTCTAAATTTACTGATTTATATAATTGATAGAAAATTAAAATATGGTAATTTCATAATGAAATTTTTATGTGATATTTCAATGGTATTTTTTATATTTAGTAACATCCATAATTTCTATTTATCGTTTACTAGGTGTATGATCGAATGATAAAATTCATATTAATTCTATGTTTTGTTTAATTTTATAATGATAATATTTTTATGAGTCATGCCTCTTTTCCATTTGTTATACCATGATGAAATGTTTATGGAAACTGTTACCTTCTATATATGTTATGCAAATATGAAATTTTTAAGAAACCTATTTTCATTTCCTGAGTTACGATATGATGAAAATTTTATAATATTTTGGAACATATTTATATGATTTTATATTTATAGTTAGTGGGGACAAAATTATATAACCCTCTAAGGCATTGGGTAAAGATGTATACATATTGTGATAAATTAGACTGGAATATTGAGTTAACACAATAAACTAATGGACTCAACACTTTATGGTAATATTGGGAGTGAACATTGACAACAACAATGGTTTTGGGAGGAAACACAATCCACAATTTTTGTATTGGAAATGATACATGACTAATAAGAAAATTATTTTATATTATTATATATATTACACATATAAATTTCTTATTCTAATGATATTCTATCATGAAATATGTTATTTGAATCTGAAATGATTTGTGTATAATGAATAGCGATAAATTATTCCATGACTCATAATTATGATCTATGATATAAGGGGTATATTTTACCAATTTTATTCATAGATTCTCATTCCATTATATAGATGTTATGTTTAAATGATAGTATATATAAGTAGTATTTTATCATAACTATGCATAAGATCTCATACTGTTTTTATGTTTCCAATCCATAGTTGGTGATGAATGGTATCATATATTATATGACATTGATTGGTTGTTTTAATTATGAAAATAGTGGTAGATAATGTCAATATATTATGAATATGTTGATTATCTTTCAATGATACCAATTATATTATAACGTCACGATTATATAGTGTATCAATATTTTAAGTAATGAATGTTCATTTGACCTGATGTAATATCTATGTATGAAAATAATGACTCTTGATAGATGTTATCAGGGAAAGGTTTAGATACCTATGAAAAAAAATTATGATTAAACTCTACAAATAACCCTTAAGATAATCTTATGTGTAGAATATCGTACTATGTTATATAAAATAATGATATGTGGTTTTACTTTATAAAATCCTTATATATATGGTATATATTGATTCGCTTTTGACATAAATTCAACTGAGGTAATAAATCAAAAAAATGTACTCGATTATAAATCATCCATCAATCTAGTGCATAGCGATTTTTTGATTATTGTGCACATAGTCTAACAGTCTTGCCTGATAAACATTGATTAATTTAGATTTTCATAAGGAATAATTTCAAAGGATTCATATAAATGATTACCATAAATAACCTAAAATTTCATAAACTTGAAAGAATATATCATGATTTAAGCTTATTATAAAATATTTTATATGATTATGCTATTTCGAAAAAAACTGTTGTTATTTACAGAATTTTTTTATTCAATGTATTGATTGAGAAGGAATATTGTTTTTAATTAATGTTACAAAAATTGTAATTATTCGCCTAATGAGATACCAAAATTATTGGGTACTCTAATTAATATTCTATTTATTATACATAAAAAATATTCAGAAGGTGAGAATCGTGGTAATGAAACCAAGGTGGTTGATGGATTCCATCAAAATAATAATGTTAACATATTCATGAAAAGGATAAAAACAAGATTCAATTTTCCGATATTTCAAAATTATGGATCTTGAATTATTGATTAGTTATTTGAAATATTATCTTCTTCCAATGAGATTTCAACCATCTATCCATGAGTTAATTAATGTTTTTTAGAAGGATAATGTAGAACTGTAAAAGAAGGTAAAATTTTTTCATCAATTCAGCCATGAATATGATGGTATATAATTGTTTAAAAACCATGTAGGTGATCCTTCAATGCATATTTTATGAAGGAGCTATTGGATGAGGGTCATTTTCATTATAATTTATCTATCATGGAAGTATAATGATATTTGGAGATCTGAATGAGTATTTTAGATCAGAATGTATGAAAAGAGTTGTTGTAGTGTATATATATCATTTCATGCTATTTTTACAAGTCAATTTTGTGATAATGATGTCTAAAGGCATGTTTTATCCATTACATGTACTATAATGGAAATGAGAAAACATAACCACATATTTTCTAACCAGACAACCCGAAATGACAAAAATACCATAATATTTTTTAGGTTGTAGTTGATAACCTTACTAATACATCACATATTAATGAAAATATATAATAATTCTCCCTTAATCATAATTCCATTATATATTGTAATACAGTGGTCATAATTAAAAGAGTATTACATTCAGTTTGATCTTATCGCTATTTTAGATTTATCTAAAAATCATGGAAATGTGTTTCGCATGATCTGGATATGGAGTTATGATTTAGTACTACATATCATCCGTATAGAGATGTTTATAGTAAGATTGACATTCAATCCCTAGAGGTTATGATGAGATAATATTCTACGTATTACAGTGGTGGTCGGGATAAAAAATGTCCCCTAGATGAGATTTGATATAACCATTTCATTAACTCGAGCATTTAGATGGATCCTTATAAATAAATATTTGTAATGATGCATATAAATTAAAAACTATTGGATGAATTATGTGAAATATATATTTTTATACATAATTTAGCAGTGCAAATTACAGAAAAATATAGATCCATCCAAAAAACACAACATTGTTTTTTAATGTTAATATAAATATTATCCTCATAATCATTGGTGATAGATAACCGTTTGATGTTTGTGAGTATGCTTTTAAATTAATTTTTACATGGAATAATTTTATGATATTCTAGAAGAAAAAATTGTGATAATTATTCATATTTTCCTTTTAATTGTATTTGATTGAGTTGGGATATTAACATATTTATTAATGCTTTCACTAAAACTATCTCAAGATGATGATGAATTACATGCATATCATTCTATGATATACATACCTGATCATCCACATATAAAATTCACATATATTATAGCAGTATATCATTATAAATTATATGAAGAAAAATTGGTAAAAATCATTGTTCATAGAGATAATGTTTTTGGGAATAAGACAATTAACATGAATAATGTTCTATAGATGAATCATATATATGATGAAGTAACCTGGATACCTGACTATTAAATGATATAGAGATTTCATAATTTATTTTATATTAGAGTAATGTAAATATTAGGTTAAATTTCTTTTTATGCATACTATAATATAACACGCAGATATTTTATAACATATTTTTTAAAAAATGAATTTATATTATTTGGATATCATGCAATACATGAATCCATGAGTATTAATAAACCATAATATAATATACCATTATAAAATAGATATTAAATTATTTATATGGAATAGTGGTAATTAAATTACTAATAATAAATGGTTTATACATGTATAAAAAAAATAATTATGTTTCTATTAATTAAAAATGAAAATGAAATAACTTTCCTGTAAATGATATTTATTTTTGAAAATCGTATTTAATGGCCACAATATGTTTTTTTCGTGATAAATAAAATAAATATATATTGGAGAATGGTTTAATTAATATATATATATTATATTATAAATAAATGTTTTTAACCTTCATATATTATATTCCATAGCATGATATAGGTAAAATGAATTGTTATGTATGAAAAATATTTTTTAATGTTTTATAATCAAGTTTTTTCATGATTCTTAAAAAATTATTTTTTAAAGCATTCAAAAATTGAATAATTAAAAAAAATTATAAATTTATAAAAATGGGGAATAAATTTTTTATACAGGTTTGTTTTATTTTATTCAAAATATTAATAGTATCCACTTTTAAATTTTCTAACATAGTTAAGGGTCAAATAGGTACAATATTGTAAAAAAATTGGGATAATGATTAAAAATTTATCTATTAATTCATAATATACAATTTGATGAGTTTTATAACCTATGGTCAACAAATCCTCTAACATGTTGCCACATAGTTCCATATTTCTCTCTAAATGAAATTTATATAATAAAAGAATAAATACCAAATCTTACTCTCAAAAGATAAATATCTCTAAATATTCTATATAACAATATATGGATGATAAATGAGGTTATAAATGTTTATTCAAAATATAAATTTTTTTATATTATATTAATTTATTTTTAATCACTAATTATTTAATAATTTCATCAAATTATTATGCAACATTGACATAGTGGATACTAAATTAATAGAAAATTAAAATTAATTATTAAAAAAACTAATAAAATATAAGTATGTTATTGTATCAAATGATTATTTTATATAAATACGACATATAAGGTATTTTTAAAAATAATATATTAAAATTCCATCTTTTTTATGATGTCAATAAATTCATATTAAATGATTAGTTCCAAAATACACATTGATTATATTTTATAAGAAATAATATTTTATTAAATGATTCAAAAATCATACAGAACATATTAGTGGGCATGTAAACATAATATTGAATAACATATTAAAACTTTTCAATTTTTGGTAACATTGAAAAAAATATATACGATTGAGAATGTTGTTACCATGGTGAAGGAAAAAATCGTTAATGAAGAGGTTAATAAAATGGATAATGTATTAAAATGATACCAAAACCTATATAAATATAATTTTTTGATTTTATACCCTTTAATATTTATCATCTAATTTATTTCGATTATGATTCATTTTTATTGCTAATTATGTTTTTATATTTTATTATTTTACAAAATTTCAAGACTGTCATCTCCCTCTATTATAGAAGACTCCCCTACATTGTTTTTTTTTCAACACATTGAGCCCTCTATATTGAGAAACCAAAATATATTTGATTTCTAAAATGTCATAGATAAAATAAATAATAGTTTTTTCCAACAAAATACCATCACAATGATCGTAATGAGGAGATCAATAAGAGTTCCTTCAAAGAAGAGCTAATCTCTTAAACTAGTCATTATATTTTTAATTATTCAATGATCCCAACTAAATCAATTGTAATATTCATAAAATAATAATTGTTCTATATTAAATATATAAAATTATTAGTATGATTTTGAAATAATCATAATCCATCCCATCTCCCATCATATGAGATGTGAATATATTGCTCCTGCATATATACAACTAACCGACTCCACGAAGAGAAATAATTAATTTTTATTCACCAAAATTGATGTATAAGTATTATGATGGTATTAATGCTTATATATTATATTGAAGATATTATTATGATTCTAGAATAATAATATCAATTCTATATTTTTTACATTCCAAACCATTTGAAAATGACGGAGTCCTTAATGATTACTTGTATTCTACAACATCCATTAAGCGATGTGATTAGATTTTCATTTAACGATTAAATGGAATTAAATAAGTATAAATTTCATAAATATATATGATTTATATAATATATAACGTATTATTGTTTATAGAATTGATATTTTCCATTATTTCAATTCATACATTGAAAAAGAAAATAGATTTCATGACTAAGTACGACCCACCATGTATATAGATAATATAATTCATTTTACTATCTATTACATTGTTGGTTGATAAAAAATCTGAAATTAAAGAAAACATATGATATTTAGGTCATTAAAAACATTATGTAGGTGATTTAACCATAATCAGTACACAATTATAAAAACATATTAGTTAAAATTTCCACGATGAATGAAACAAGTAGCACACTAAAACAATGATTTTAGTAAGGGATAATTTTTAAATTGTTGTTCAAATGTAAAAAGATGATAATATATGTTATTAAAAGTACGTAAATTATTTCATTATATAATAATATTAAATTTAAATATATTATACTGCATGATGATGTTCTTTTATTGTAATTCAAACTCAATGTCCAATTTTTATGTTGTTCTGTCATTATCTGTAAGTATTTTTTAATATTATGATTACATTTTAGAAATAATGTTATAAAAATATAATAAAACTCATAAATTATTATTCTAATTTTGTTATTTATATATAATATATTGTTTATAATCATTTTATACTATTTATATAATTATGGGACAAAATTCTTTTTTAAAGAAAAATTGACCTTATATTTCTCTTTGGTCAAGAAGAGAATATTTATCTATCAATAGATTATTAAAAGTTCATAATATTTATTTTTCATATTATCATAAAATTTTGATGTCATTTTAACATATTATTTATGTTTTGAAAAATTGTTTTAATGGAATATTATTGTAAATTTCTAAAAGATGTAAGTTTTGAATTTATTAAAAAAGTGTTAATGGAAATTTTTCATTAAAAATATACACCATGAATTAAATATCCATCCAACATGGACAAAAATAGTTTTTATTATTTTTTATATGATTCCACGTCTATCTTATAAAAAAAATTTTTTACAAATTTATATTTTAAATAGGTTATTTCTATGATAAAATTTGTGTTTTCAACCTAAAATGTTCGAAGTGATATTGTAAAGAGAATATTTTGATTCATGAAATAATTGGATGAAAGGTAATATTTAACATGAATATTCTTCCATAATATAATACTTATTCATTCTATAATAGGGATATTATCCCATGAAATGTTTATGAAACATATTTTCATTACACGGTGTATGAAATTATTATTGTTTTATGAAATTTTGGAATGTATATAAATTATTTATATTACGTGAATTGTGGGTTTAATATTATATATCCCATAAATTAAGTTCATGAATAATGATATCTCATGAGTTAAACAAGACTGGAATAATGAGTGAAACCGGTTTAGTAAGGGACTCTCTCCATTATGATATTATTGTGTGTGAACATTGACCACAATGAGAGTTTGGAAAATAAACCTAATAAACAAATATATTCATGAAAATTATCCTTATCATATAAAGAAATTATTATTTTATTGTTTTGAGTATACAAAAAATCAATGTCTTATGAAAATGACACATTATTATAGATTATGATCCCTGATTACATTATGAATCATGTTTTATAAACTACAAATTTTTGTGACATGACTCAAGATTATTATATATGATATGCGGGATATAGTATTAAAATATATTTTTTCATGTTCTCATACACATGTACAAAGGTTATGATTAATTGATCGTTTATATCTCCATTTTCACCCATATTGATCAATTAAGATCCCCTTTTATACGTTTCATTTCCCTAGATTATGATTAATTGTATTAAGATAGGTATGTCTATGAGAGGTGCTAGTTTTGAAGAACATTGTGGGATGGATATAAACATGTAATGAACGAATTACTTATGTGCCAAATATTACAATTATACTAGAACAATATGATCTGTGTTTGGATCATTATGTTATTTTATAAATATTCATATAATAATATATTATATCTCAATATAAAATATATGGATGTCGATACTGATTTATGCGGTGATATTGACGATGACCCGTGTAAGTGATGGAAAAGACTTAATACATGATCGATGACAGAAACATATTGATGTAAACATGACGATGCACTATTACTTCACAAAATGTAATGGTCATCAACCCCACGTGGTTTTACACCACTATTTGTATGAAAAATGGTTGTATAGATGATTTATCCTTAGGGGCTTATGACCATTACATTCAGCTAGTCTATATGTGCATATTTGTAAAGTAACCCCAAGAACAATCCTATTATTAAAATAAATAATAAATCTTATAAATAATAAATAAAATTATAATTAATAAACAATGGTATATTTAATATATTTAGTATGTATGATTAATAGTTAATAATTATTCCCATAATAACTATTAATAACATAATTATATTTTATTTTTTTCGAAAACATTATTAATGGTTTTTAATTAAATATATAATCATTATTAAAAACATAGTTAGTATTTATAATAAATATAATAATTAAAAATAATTTATTTATATAAATAATTCGTAATTTATAATATAATTATTTAATATTAAATTAATATAATTAAAAATATAATACATTTCAAATATAATACTTGTATTTGTTAGTTATTATATTTGAATAATTATATTGAATACCTATTAAAATTATAATAATCAAAAAGTAATTATTTATATTTTTAGAAATTAATTATATGATTTTATGAATTATTTATAAAATAACATAACAATTACTAATCATATTAATTAAATAAATAATTATTAATTATATTAATTATACTATTAGTAATTAAGTATATTAAATAGTTATTTCAAATTATTAATTATAATATTAACTATGAATTGTTAAAAAGAATGTATTAGTATTATAATATTTACAACAACATAACTTGAATCCCACATAGAAAATCTTTATAGTATACCAATTTCCACTCATTTATTATTTAGAACTACGAATGAGTTTTTTTAAATATTTTGGGTTTAATTCAATACATGAAATTACACATAATATATAAATATATTAAATAGTGTTATAAATTTTGTTTCACATATTTGGTGAACCACTTCCTTGAAATTAATGATCAATTTCTATAAATATTTTTTCCTCAATTTTTTTATTTTATTCAAACCACATAATTTTTAAATTTTAAATTCATGAACAAATTTAAGTTATTTTGCAGGAAAAATAAACACGATGATTATTCTAGGAAAATTAATGGTTTCATAATGATTTTAAGAAAATAATCTCAATATATTTTGCTCAGTTAAAAAATTTGTATGATTTATTTTTGGAAAAATATTATCATCTTCTGTTTATAATTTTTGTTGTTTTTATTAATAGGAATATTCTTTTTAATTAAAATACAATAAAAAATTCATTAATTATTTTTATAAAATTATTTATATGATACATCAATTTATTGAAAATGGATAAAATGGTATATTTTAACATTTCTTCTATAAAATTAATTATTTACTATTTCCACCATTTTAAATTTTGATATAAATACAATGTTTCAAAATTGAAAAAAATTACACATTATAATAACAATATCATTATATATTTAATAGAATAATAAATTTAAGAAAGAAAATAGAGGATTTTTTTCAATATTAAAAAAATTATGAAATTTATCTTAAACCCAGAGACAATAATGTAATTTTATATTAATATAACACAAATTTCAACATTAATTATGTTGGATATTTTTTAGGGATCATTCACTATCAATAATAATAATCTACTAATCTGTATGCATCTATACTCTCAAAATTATACATTAACTGTATTGAAATATACGATGATGTAGTACAATAATGATATAAAGTGAATATAAAAGGGTGAATCAAGATCATAAATTTTTCTGAAGAGGAAACACATGTCCAAACATATTGAGGATGACCAGCCAATAAAATTTTACATTATAACATCATTCCTTTTGATATGTGTTATATAAGTACTAATAAGAAATTCATACTTTTTCTCAATTTTCCTCATATTCTCACTCACTGTCATACGAGATTAATAAATAATATTGATGAACATTTATTTAACTATTTATTACAAATATATATATATATATATATATATATATATCTCCCAATTATTGGTATTCACTCCATTCAATAAATTATATCATAGTGTCTTTATATTAAATAATAATTAGAGTATATATTGAATTATCCATGACCTTTTAATTTTCTATATCAGGAATGATGTTCATGAATTTCATTACTTATTCCAACCAGAACACCTCCTATGCCGAGTAAGAAGGTAGGGGTGACACTTGAATACATACTTCAAATATATATGAGTTGATTAATTACATCAATGGTATATGTATCAAATAATTAGAGACATTACACATATATTCAAGATAATGATAAAGATAAAGAACTAATCCATACAAAAAAACACACACACACACACGTATATATATATATATATAATCTCATAATAACACATATATTTTAATCTATCATAAAAAGGGAAACATATATAGATAAATATAATGAATTAAAAACCTAATCTAGAAAAACTAATTCCAAATTACTATCATTCCATTATATATTTAAATTCGTGATAGTGACCTAATATATCTTGAAATGTTTCAAAAACATGGTACAGATTATATGACTAAGCATAAAAATATACAGAATAGGATCCTCCATGTAATATATCATGAATATGTGGAATAATCATACTAAATTTTAAAATATTGATAAAACCCTAGTAGTTTACAATCCCATGGATTTAAAAACCCCTTCCTCACTTGGGATATCTTCCCAAATCATTATAATTAAAATTATATTATAACCCTGAATATACTTTAAAATGGCACTCTACAACAACATCTCCACTTATCCAGTTACCACATATCCCAATGACATACACTATTATTATCTCAACAGTTATATATACATATATCACAACTTCATACGACATAAAAATTGTAAATACATTGTAATATATATATATATAGACACCACATATTGAATGTTCTGGGGCACAACGATAATGGCCAATCCTGTTAAAAAAATTGAATTTTTCAAATTCAATGTATTTCAATTATGAATTCAATAATTTGATGTTTAATAATTTAAGTTATAGATCATCACATATTATTAATAATTAATTCATATAACTAAATTGTTACCTTGCATTGTAATTTGTTCTTTGTTATCAAATCTGTTAAAATAATCAAGTCCTACTATATTTATAGAATATTATTCCAGATCATAATCTATCTAGTATTAATTCACTTTCCCAGCCAAAATATATAAAATCATCATATAAATCATCGATTTCCATCAATGAAAATTATATATCTTGTGTTGTTCATCAATGATCACCACAAGAATCAATTTTTGTTGGAATTATTATTTTCAGTCAATCCAAAATTTAGATGGTGTTGGAGGAGAATCAAATTAAATTTTTGTGAGATATCAATTAGGCGACATCCCCAAGGATTTATGGTATTTTTATAGTGTTTAATATTCAAAACTATTAGTACGATATAAAATTATATAACAATGGTTATATAAATGTAGTGATTCAGAATAAATAATGTACAAGAGCCTTATTATTATCTTAATTCCCACTGAACCACATGACTAATCAATAATAATATAATAATTATTTACATTACACAATAAAGAATAATTGATAAAAAATTTCATCCCTTTTGTAAATATATTATTTTTTATTCATTAAATATATGATTTACAATGTGATCTAAAGTATCAATACATCATGAATTTTCTACATGGTACATTTCCAAGTTAGAATATAGATTATTTATTTATAATAATTAAATAATACAGAATTATTTACCGACAAATATTTAAATAATATAATTATTAAATTAGTAAATATTCCTTAAGAATTCGACCAACATATATGTTATCTTGAATAATTGAAGAATATATACTTGTGATGAACCAACGGTGAATAAAAACTAGACCGTGGGTGAGAATAATATTTATTCAACAAGTTAAATTCATATATACTTTATATATGATTATAGTTAAAGTAATTGTATGATCCCTTTAAACAATTTTTATGTTCCATTAATAATTTCCAACAAGAGTCATTGCATAGCATTTATATACATGATAAGTGATCCATAGGGAATGTTGGTGATTTTCTAATGACATGAAACATCATAAAAATTCACATATTCTAATAAACTCATTGTAACACTATATCTCCAAAAATGGGTTTTTTTAAAATTCTTTCATCAACTCATATGATCAAGGTCTCGTTCATTATATTTTGTGAAATTAGATCTTTAGAAAAATTATGTGACTACAGACATAATTAGTAGGTTTAATTCCCTTAATACATCCAGAGATATCAACAACATTTATATAATATTGATACAGATCTATTATCAAATTAGAAATTAATTAAATATCACTTCTGATGCACCAAATGTATCCTACCTCACCTTGATAATATGTATTTATGGGTTTTATCAATTTATTAATGTTTTTGACTCATTATATGCATAATTAATAATAATAATGTCAAAAGTACCATTATAAAAATCATAAATTATGATTATTTATTGACAAAAAAATATGGATTTCTCCCTTGATGGTTATGTTATCATATTATAATTATTTTCGAGATTAACAAGAATGATCTTTATAAAAAGATGACTCAATGTTTCAGGATCCCCCAACCCTCAGAGCTTGTATCGTTTATTCACCATCAGATGATTTCATCCAACTGTAGAACACATCTATTAGAATACATTCATAAGACATCATGTTTATAAATATGGCGGCGAACATACATGCCCTTTTGGTGTAACAATTACAATTAGAAATTATCATATATATGTCATATATAATAAAAAGCTTCATGAAATAAGATATATATATATATATATATATATATATATATATTCATGACCACAAATATTTGGGGAATGTTATTATAAATGTGGTCAGTTCTTGGGAACCAAGTCTAATAGATTGCTTGTTAAACTAGAGAAAACTATAAACAACCATTCTAGTTTTACTCAATTCTTATCATTGTCTTTCTAATAAGTGTCTATAAATTTTTATCATGTTATACTAACCATGGTTTATTTTTTTACTATAACATATTATCTCTGATGAAATCCCTCAAGAGAAGATATCACTGAGTATAGTCGGTTTTTTCCATGTCATCCCTGACATAATGGATAATACTATAGTTAAATTTTATCCAGATATAATTAAATTTTAATATTTGGGTATAACTCAAAAATCATGAACAAAATGTAGATAAAATTACTTTCATTGCTTCATCCTATGTCAGAATATTTGCAGTCAACTCCAGTTATGAGATCCACAAGATTCAATATTCATTAATATTTTATATAAACTAATACATATTGTTAAAGTAAATATTATTTATTTAAATAAGAATAGTTTTATACCAATGAAAATCTATAATATATTACATCTCTCGTAACAAGAAATATATAATTATAGTCTTTTATTAGAACTATCTAATTGTTCCAACTTCTAACCTATGAAGTTCATGTAGAATTCTTTGATATTTTTATTTTACATTTGTTTCATGATAAATAATATACATAAGAAAATAACATATCATATAAAATATACTTCTAATGTAATCAAAAAAATATGTACACTATTCATGTACAATCCAATGTTCATCCTTCAACTGGACACCTGAACCGACATTGAAGATATTCAATGGGAATACTTGATCTCTCCAGGACAAATAAAAAAATATTAAAATCAAATTAAATTATTGTATATCCTTTTCATAGATAAATTATCCATAAAAATATGAACAAGTTATCTTAAATTCAAACACAAATCAACCATACATCAAACATACATCCAAAAAATATATCTGAAAATAGAAAATAGAAAATATTTAATATATATATATATATATTGAAAAATATACCCCTTAGATACCACTTCAACACCCACCATAGAAAAATAACATTCGTAAACTACAACCTATCTTGATATATTTCATCAAAAAATAACAATATCTGAAATTTTAAATATAAAAATTTGAACGAATATAATAAAAAAATAAAAATGATTACATGAATAAAATATTTTCCATTGGGATGATAGTCCAATATTAATTAAAATTGAACTAACACAACCTGAATCAAAGAAAAAACCTATGAAAGTACACTTAGTATATATACATCAAGGGGTTTATGTAGTGTGTGAGCTGAACAACTGATCAGGTAAACACCAAAAATTCTTTATTATCTTTTTCTTTAATAAACAACTTATTGTAGTTATAAAATAACAATAGATGATATGTTATTACATTACAACAAAATTAATACTATCACACTATCATCCTTTATAAAATAAATATTCCATTTCTTTTGAATGATAAATATAATATTGGAATCCATTAATTATATAATTCCACTATTAATAAAAATACCATATATAGAAACCACATTCCAAACACATTAAAATATTTTTAGATTAAATTTAAATTTCAATCCAAAAACCAAAAATACTCATAAAAATGGGACAAAAATGGAAGACTAATTTTTTTTTATTATGTATGACTAAATAAAAAGTAAATTGTAAGAACAAAAAATCATGTAATCATGGGAATCCTATTCTAAATACAGGGTGAGGTGACACCATAAAAAACTAAAATATTGAAAACATCATATTAACACCCATGGTTATATTGTTTAATAGAACCCATATAACCATGAACCAGCTCATGATCCAACGGTCACAAATCCAATTCATGCAGTAACTGCTATAGTGAACACGATTTTAACCCAATGGGTGGATTTCCCATGTCCTCATCACTAAATCCCACCATCCTCTATGGATAATAAGAATCAGCATAGTAGTGTGGTGATTCCAAAAAACATCACTACCATTATCCAAGTAAAATTTCATAGTTATTGTGGAGCAATACAATGAGATATATAGTCATATATTCTCCTATTAGATAATTTCATTCTAATGTTCCACAATATTTCAAACACATCACATTCTTCTAGAAATTATTTCCATTTACCAAATTAAAATATTCCTTTAAAACGATATAATATTTCCAACTTAGGTGAAACAATCTAATCCATCATAAGTCATATAATAAATCATTAGGTAAATTATTCAAAACATATGATGTAAAAACCCAAGGGGAATTTTTATAGGGGAGCATAATATTAATATAAAATTTATGTAACATTCTAACCATACCAAAAAATCAGAATTTAGATAACACGCAAATAATAATATGATTTTGAAATCCATATCCATTTAGAAAAATTATTTTACATAACTTTCATTTATTACGATTTAAATATTTTCAAATACCCATTAAAACTATTATTTTTTAATTAAAATATTTTTATGTGAATAGGTGCATATATTTACATATATATACATACTTTTTGAAATGGTTTTTTTCATAAAAAATTACATTAGATGCATGAAAAATCAACCATAATATAATGATGTAAAAATAGAATAGGAATCATTGAGAATTTTCACAAATAAAGAACCCATATTTATTCAATATATTAAACTCATGTGTTAACCAATTACATTCTAGAAAAAATTAAATTAATTTAAAACACTGAATTACTTTTTTAAAATCATCTTTTTTATTTTATCAGAAAAAATATGGTTTATTTTAGTGGAATATTTAATATCGTGATAAAACTAAGAACCATTGAAAACAACTATGAAAATATAACAATCATGATTTTCAAAATCCAACAGAACACAACTATTATTTTTAATATTAAATAAATAAATGTAAATTACTCACGACAATGTGTTTGATTATAGAATATGTAATGAAAAAACAAATAGATATGTCATGTGAAAAATGTATATAATTTAAAAACATTAATAAAATGATCCCTAGAAAATATCAAATAACATATGAACTAAATTAATAATTATTTATAAACTAAAACCCACCCCAGGATAGACCAAAATCACACATAACATAATGGGATGAATAAACCCAATCAAAAATTCTTATGGAGATGTTTTATGAGAGAAATATACATTTCACGGACTGATTTCCACTTAAAATCATATGATAAACCATAGAGAGGAGGATGATATATGAGAATGTATTTGTACCAAGGGGGTCGATTCACTTGATTCTGGAGGGTGAGATGGTGGATGGGTGTTTCATGGGAGAGGGTAAATTTGATGGAAGGGGTTTTATGTAATTTATTGTTTTTTGAATGTGGGGATCCCCTAATATGTGTTCTTTTTCTTTACTGTTGTGGTGCTCCACTAGGGCTTGTAGAAATGAGCACCATAAAAAAATATAATGACTTTCCCACCACTATTTTTTAAAAAAGGAAATACACTATATGTAATGGGGTGCTCCTCATCATGGGGATTCCTACAGTTTTTCCAAAATGGCTTGACCAATGCCATTTGGGTGTAGTGGGGACCATTGTTTGCCTCCATACACACTCGACATAATCTATACCACCCAAACCCAGTCCATATCTCTGTTATTCCCTTCAATAACCACGAATCACGGAACATAAAATAGAAAATTTTGTTAAATTAAATAACATGTTAAATTAGTGTCAATATATATGAAATATATCCACCATCAAAATATTTTCCCCCCACAAAGCCACCAAGATAGAGCATGAAAATGCTTCATGTTGATACTCAATGATATAGAGAGAATAGATACAAAAAATTATTTTTACCCTGAAATATATTTAAACCAATATACTATAATCATACCATAAAATTCATAATCCACTAAATCATTAAGGAATTACTAATACCTACATGCTAATGGGGAAATAGGTAAATAGAAACCCATTGTGGATCTCCCCATAATATCAGAAATAAAATATTTATGTTGTTTATGATGGATGAACATATTACCCAATTATTTGTAGGAGAAAAAACATGAAACCTAAGATGAATAAATCAACTTCATATTCCTTTAATGTCTCACAACAAAAATCACATGAGTACTCATCTAATATCACACTAACACAACATAGGTTTATAAAAATTAATAAATCAAAATATCGAAAAATATATAATGATTGGAAATGTAATGGAAGAAAATATGAATGAAAAGAACTACTAACCAACTATTAAATGGTAAAAAATATATATGATTTATAAAAAAAATTCAATACATTCATTTAAATACCAAATAAATAAGAACAAAATGTTAATGCATAATCCTCAAAAATTAAACATTAAAAACATTAGTTCAAATTCATGATCATGAATATAATGTTGTACTCAAAGAACTATTAATCGATACATCCCTCATGGTTTTCCCAAAACATCATACCCATACTAGTTGGTAAATAACCAAAACTAGTTTATCATCATTTGTAGGTACTTTAATCACACCCATGTTCAATCTAATTACTCAAAAAACCAAGGTCAAATAATAATTTCTATATACATAAAAAAAATTAAAAAAGATCTATCTACTCAAAAGAGAAATTATAAATTCAAAAAGAATATATTCCCATAATAATCAATTGATAATGAATCCAAGGAGTTACAATTGAAAATGTATTACCTAAGAGACTTGATAGAATATACCTACAAAATATATGAGTTCCCATCATTATAATTATCAATAATATTATAGGGATAATATATAATATAACATTATGAACTAAAGATACAATCCGGTTTCATATTAATAAAATTCAAATTCATAAAAAATAATATCCCTATTAAATTTGTAAACATCATGAAAACCAAAAAAGGATCACCATCGATAATAACCATAACATTAAAAAAAATCATAAATTCCCCATCAAAACCTTTTTAAAAAACACAATCGTATGTTTTAAAATATTAAAGAAAAATTCAAAACATCCCCTATTTGAACCCCACACCTCCACCCATGAATTAGTTTTTTAATCCTAAATCACTACATTCAATTATATTTATTTACATAGAAAACACTATTCATAAATTCAAAACCAAATTTTTTATTTAAAAAATTATTTACAATAATATAATAAAAAAAATTTCTCCTATAAAACATTTAAATGTCTCATTTTAAAAAATATAAAACCATATTACACCATATTTGATAAAAAAAATTAAATATTTTTCAAATAAATTTAAGCATGCAAATTTTTTGACTCACCTTTATATAATTCTGAAATATTTTTTAAATCTTGAAGTATCATTTTATTAAACATCTACAACATAAAAACTAATCATCCTCACAAAACAATAGATGAAGGAAATGATTTTTTTTACAGTACATGAATTGGAAATACGATTTTTTGTTGATGATGTATCAATAACACAACCATCACTAAGAGTGATGTAAAAACTTTTATATGGGCTATAAAATAGTTACTAATCCATTTTATTTCACCATGTACCACTATATCAACCCCCATTTCATCCCATAAAAAATAAATCCATCATGAAATTTGTATAATAAAAATATAATTTGAAAAATAATAAACATGAAATAAAACATACTAAAACTATTAACAAGGAATAA
The DNA here is from genome assembly GCA_963277665.1 of Viscum album. Taxonomy (NCBI): domain Eukaryota; kingdom Viridiplantae; phylum Streptophyta; class Magnoliopsida; order Santalales; family Viscaceae; genus Viscum; species Viscum album. The sequence continues at coordinate 555,927,378 of OY728147.1, read as the reverse complement.
AAACCCAAACTCCCATGGTGACTCGATGTTTATGATAAGTAATATCTCACAATAATCATCGATATCATAACTCCCACATCCTGAAGTTACAACCACCATCTAACATAAAACCAAATAACAAAGTGAACATTAAATCATTGTTACCATAAATACAATTATGTTATAAACTTGTTTGAGTTCATCCTTCCATTAGAAACATGAAGTATCAAAATACATTAATGCGGTGTTAAATGGATCTCACTGTATTTAATAAAAATGAAAAATAATTCAAAATAATTTCGTTGATATGTTTTATTACTAGCTAAAAAAATATAAATTAGGGGAATTCACCCAAAATTACAGAAAATCCCATATTTAGGATATATTTTGACATAAAATATAAATAAGAATAATAAAGAAGTAAATAAATTTATTTAATCATCAAATATAAAAAAATGAAATATAAATCATTTATCTCATCCTCTGACTCCAATTTATAAATAACTCTATTTAGGAAAATATGATAACAACCCCATGTTACCATCCTCCAAGATATTATATTAATAACAATAGTATAATCGATGATATTATATATTTGTATATTTGAAAAAGAGTCATCAAATCAATATCGATATACATACCAAAAACACATGCATCACCCCTCACCATTATTTTTCAAGGTCTCCAACTAGACAGTTAGCCTCACAAAACATTAATGTGATTATACAATTGATTTAGGGGAGATTTTACATGTAATTGTAACATCGCATAGTCCATTTATAGGATAAGTGAATTATAATAGATCTAACACACTATGAAATATTTGTAGAATCACACACGAACAATATAATTTATATATATTTTTTAATTTACATGTTAAATGAATTGATCAAACAAATAGTTTTGGCTTCCAAATTTTTTTAAAAAAACATCACATCCAAAAATGGATTCCTATAAAATTTTGATTATGATTACTATAAACTACCCTAAATCCAATATGTACATGAATTTACAAAGAATATCCATTATAATTTCATTTATATCAACTAAAATATGAAATATTATAGAAAAACTCAAATCTTCCCAATGGAGGAGGGAAGTTATTGGTATCTTTAAAGATTATCAATAATAATAAGTCATAAATAGAGTTATTATAGTATCAATTTTATAGTGATTTCGTATTTTTCACATCCATTATTTCATCATCAACAATATAATATAGGATGAAGGAGGTCAATTCATGGATTATCTTATTGTTTTCTCACTAAAGGACATGGATGAGTTCAATGTTGGACATCATGAAATGATACATCATTTTCCATGACTAAAAGAGGCTGAAGTATTCCTTTAAATGGACTATGATTGAGAAAATATTTAGATAGTGGTTATAAGAAATATTAAACACATAATTCCAATCTTTTGAGTTTATATGAAAAAAATTGACATGTCTTAATAATTAATAATTATGGTTAATGAGAAAATATCTCAATAAATATGGGATACCTATTTTTTACGTTTGGAAGCAACTAGAACATTTAAAAAGTAAATACTATATAATTTGGTAAATATTGATGAAATGACATATTTTTTATTGATGGATCTCATCTAGTTCTAGAAATCATACATTTCATGAATATATATATATATTTTATTTGAGTTATGAAGGAAATCCATTTTCAATTATGATATATTAATATCTTCCCAATTAACAAAATTATTTGTTAGAGATACTGGAAAAAATTATCCAAGAGGGAGTCTAGAAAATTCATTTGAATTCAAATTATGATGTGGATGTCTTTCGCATGATCATAAGAGTTCAACATATCCACTAATAAAAATTACTAAAACAATGAAAATGGGATTTTTTATGAAACTAAAAAACACTAGAAATGAACAATAAAAAACCAGAACAACTATCCATATGACCCTCAGACATGCCCCATCATAAATCTGATACACATCGAAATTAAAATTCTGAGAATGAAATAAGACATTAAATCTATAAACAATCAGTTTTTTGAGCTGGGTGTGGCCTTGGAATCCCATTATGAGAAACCATATATTCTATGATTTTATGTTTCCAAAATAAAATTTATGTTACAGTTTTAAAATCTGAATATAAAACTGATTTTCCCAATATATTAGAAAAATTTCTATAAAAATATCAACTATTATAAAATAATTTTTTTTATTTTAAATTAAATCGATGAGATAGGAAAAATTTCATCTGACTATGGTTTTGGTAATGATAACAATAAATTAATAATTAAATTCCAATCCATTTTAAAACATCAGTGATAAATTATTTTGATAAGAAACTAAATTTTAAACAAAAAAACAGAATATATTTCTAACAACAAGAAATTACATAATTTTAAAATAATAAATTAAGAGTATGTTCGAAAAATGAAAGTTTTAATTTGTGGAACTATAATATATGTAAAAAATGGTAGTATAAATAAATCATGAGTAAGAAGAAACCATTCAATAAATACTAAAATTAAACAACCATTAGAAACCCATAGACCACATAATTTTATGGGAACCCTAGACCTTCATATTTACTATAGATATAATCGAATCAAGTACAATGTGTGTGCTAACAGATAAAGTGAAAATTATTTTTTCCTTGTGATGTAGTTACTCTCATCAATGACACCACATCCATCCATCCACTATGGAGAATATTCCATGGACTATCGGTGTGGTGATTCCCCTCACTAAATCCCTAATCATGAATAATGTATATGATCTTTGTGTGTGTTGTAATCCACCTTGATAATTTATATAGTCATGCAATCATATATATCCAATATCCCTTGATTCAATGCAATTTCAAATATACAACATTCCAATTTAAATTCATTCTTTTTATTTTATTCCAACAAGGCAATGAATCCATTTCAATATTTTTACCAATGCAAATTAAATTAAACTCTCTTAAGTCATGTAATAAACTATAAAATCCATCACAGAAAAATAACATAATTAAATACATAATGATTTAATGTTGGGATTAATGTATTTAAACGTTGATTTACTAAAACTGCCAATATGGCCATCAAATCATACATTATAGAACACCCATATTAGACAACTCCTTTTAAGACCCAATCCATACAAAAAAAATAAATTCATTACATCCCTTTTAGCATTATACAATTATCTGATTTAAAATATATGACAATATTTTAATTAACATATTAACATATTCTCATGTGAATATGTTAACATGGCTATACTTATATTAAATTCCATAGAATATGTGTATAAAAATAATTATTAAATGTGATGACCAAAACTCAATCGTAAAAGAAAATCAAAATATTAGTACCCGTAAACTTAATAAAATTTAGCTATCATGTAGACCCAAATAATTCTATCTCGTAAATATTGAATAACCAATTTTATTCCATAAAAAACCTTAATTAATTTTAAAATTTTCAATTTCTTTTTAAACCATAATAAATATTTTTCAACATAAATTATATTATATTCATTAAGGGAAGATATAAATTAGGATGGAATCATCAAAAATTCATTTGGAAATAATTGAAACCAATTGAAACCTTTTTGAACCAGATTTTATAAATCCAATTGTACTGTAATATCATTTAAAAATATAATTTAATTTATTAAAAATGATTGAGATGATGAGAAATATTTGGATGAATCCATAGAATAAAAACACTAACCATGGGAAATAAGATATGAAAATGGGATATCGATGACATTAGAAACCCCATGATGTAATAGAAAAAACTTGTTTAAGGACACCATAACATAGGGGAGTGCTTGGTGACCCTATAGGAACTCCCAAATCCTTTTATAAATCCCAACCCTCTCTATGGCTGGAATCATACAATAAAAAATAGTAAATGTAGAAAATAATATTAAAAAACAATTGTGAAATTAAATTGCATTGGTATATGAGGTACTGTTTTGATAATTATGGTTATCATAAGAATTCCAAGAGATAATATAGACATTATATTAAATTATTTTATCATAAATTCTTCAATTACATGTCAATGATTACTATGATGATGATTATGAAAGAAATTAATATAAAAAAAATATATTATCTTGCTTATAACATGTAATTTTACATACATAATTTCATAAATATTAACAAAACTTTTAATTAACATAAGACTAATTACTATTTTCCATATGTTGTCAAATATACATGTCTTGGAAAAACTCCATTTCTGCCACTAACCTAATATACACACTAGAAAATATTACATTTCAAAGGAATATACTGTAAGGAATATACATTTTTCAATCCGTAATTAGATGCATGAATCTAACATTACATATTAGGATTATTTTATGTCGATGTACTTTATTTTCATATCATATAGACATTTTTTATAATGTTTCCTCCAAGGGAAGGGGGATTGTAATCCAATGAAACATTTTATTATCATAATACATATGTAATCAAAAATTAAAATGGATTTTAGAATTTAAATTTCGTATAACTACTCAAGATTTACTATTAGCTATCTTGTAGAATTTATATAAAGTTTTTTTGTGAATACCCTCCTTCCACATTACAACAATCACAGAATCACTTATTAAATGTTAGCACATCAATAAATTATTTGAATTCATTTGGAAATGTAAATCATATCTAGTAGAAAGATACTTCTATAAAAATTATTTATTATTATTATTGAAAAATATTAAACCAATTTCAGTGGAAATAAAAAAAGACACCATTTTTTAAACTTGAAAATTAATGATATATCTCGGGTATAATTAATTTCACATAAACATATTGAATTTATTATTATTATAGAAACATATATATCTAAAGAAATGATACAAAAAAATTATTTATATCATTCACCATCACATACGTAATTTACATCACTCATTGATATATTGTTTTTATCATTCCCACTATATTTTTCAATTTTAATATTACTACTAATGTCATTAATTAAGAAGAACCTTCTACTTTTCTTGGTTAAATTTTTTATCTTTTTCATGAATTAAAAATTGATACCACCATGCACATGAGGTATTGAAATAATTTATATTAATCATATCATTAATTATTAGATATAAAATTGTATATATAGTTAGAATAAGATTACTATAAACCCAATTATTTAAAAAATCATATATTGAATGTAATTATGAATGAATTAAATAAATCTAATAGACCCCTTTTGATCTATCTTATCTCTAATATGTGAATAATTATTTATCTGTTTAGTAAAAGGCTCACTGTAAATTAAATGATCAGTGAATTCATGGTCAAGATCATAGGTGTAAAACCCATCCAAATGGATTCTACGTCATTTTCCAAGTGCATTCAATAATTGATTGAGTATTCAATAAATATCATAATGGAATATCATGATGTATCTCAAATATCAAATAGAATCTTATTAGACTATTTTTGAATATCAACCATAACTAACTCCAAAGTATTAGTGTATTATATATGTTATTATCTTAGTAAAAATATCATAATTCATATACCTAATAGTCTTAGATCAAATGAGACCGAGCATCATATTGTGTATATACAAGAGAACATAAAATTTTACATCACTAAGGAATATATTACCACAACTATGTATGAATTGTATAATGAATTCATAAATTTTTTCCAATATTTGATATTAAATATTATAGTTTTGATAATCAATTAACTAATTGTATTTTTCAATAAAAAATTAATTTCTAAACAAATAATGTCAAATTATGTTCAATAAAAAAAGTAGATAATTTTTATTAATGGATAACATATATAATAATTCCACAAGATTAAATCACCAAATATATAAAAAAAAATTGTTTCTAATTTTTTAAATATGAATACCCATATCTAAACCACTTGAAGAATACACCTTGCATATAATTTAACATTTGTTTTCACTACTAACATAGAACTCACTATTTTCCACATACTAAGAGAAAAAAACATATTTTTTTAAATGATTTAGTGTTATTATCACCACAGATATAAAATTCACCCTTTATCATCCTTTGGGGGATACCATATTACTTTATAAGTTAATTTATTAAAAATTCATTTTAAATTCCAAATTATTAAAATAAAAATCATTATATACTATTGTGAATATATTCCGGATTTAGATAAAATAGATTGTTTATTCATTTATTCATTTTAGATTATTTCAAGATAAATGATTTATTATCACGGAATATATATAGACTTACATTATACCCTTAAAATGTGATATCATGCTTGTATTTTACTTGTCTTTGATAATAATCATTACATTACACCAACTCATGTATGGCGACCACATTAGATTACTGAATTTGAAAATGAGGAATAAAATATTGTAATCCGGTGAATGATCTTCGTTGATTTACAAAACTATTATCCCACTTTTAAAAATCCTATGTGTAAAGTATCTAAAACATTATTTATAACATATGGAAATGAAACATATGGAATGGTGAGTTCATATTCACAGTAGGGGTAAATATATGTGATATGAATTTCAAAAAAATGAGTTCAAAAGATGCAAATAATGGTTTGTTATAATGAACATAACATTTGAATTTATTAGATAAGATATAATATATAAAACATATGAGTATTGAAATGACATTAAGAAGATCATATGAAATGAATCATAAAGGAATCAATGATCATGATCCATTATAGGATAAAATTTTCATAAAACATAGATTTGTGTCATACAAATAAGCTTATAAAATATTATATCAATGCTAACCACCATTGAATTAATAACATGTTAGCCTTGCTATAACAATTAATTAATATGAATTAGGATTAAACAAACAACTAGGCTACCCCCATTTTCAGTATTGGGATGTTCGAATATATTACCTTCTTCATGGGATTGTTATTACCGCCTATGTACCCTCTTAGATCATAGATAATTTCTTATAACTCAATTCATTAGAGGGATATATATATATCAAACTTTATATAATTAATATCTATATATTTTTGAGCCCAAAATTCATAAATCCTTCATAAGATCATAACATGTGAAATGAAATGGGTTTCATGAACCCTTAATCATATCATAATATGTAGAAAAGGGACACGTTTCATAATCTTTTCATCATAGAATAACTCATGAAAATAGGTCTTTTTCATAATAATTTCCTCATGGAATAATCAATAGAAGTGAAATTGGACTAATAAACACCATTCCATGAAATCAAAATCCATATTGAAATAGAATATGAATAGTATACTTGAATCATGTAACTAGCATGTTTTGGATAAAATAAGCAAATTCAATCTTATAAGGTATATGATTTTTATTATTTAATAAATATATTGATAAAAATAACATTTCATCATTTAATAACACATTTCAAAAAAATCAAATTATTTAAAAATATTTTTTACTGAAAATTATCACATCCCACAAATTTATGGTAAGTATATAGTTTAGGAAAATTTAATAACTTTCATTCCACACTACACTGATTTCAAACGTACCATGATCTATTTAATAAATGAATGATATAACAAATATATTAAAATGGGATAATAAATATTATTACCCAAAATATGAATAAATTTTTTGGGGAATTCATCCAATATATATAATTGAAATAAAATTTTTAGCAATTCAGTTTTACATATTAAAGGGATATATTTTTCAATAGGCTGTTTTACATCCTTTTGTTGATGTACATGATTTAAATATAGTTTTTTTAACATTTATAAATCATATTTGAGGAAAGAATACTATTATTTTAAATAGAAAAAAAATTATATTGATTTAGGTTTTGTAATTTTTTGGATGATATTCATCAAGAACTTGATCATGTGTGTCAACAAAAGGATGAAATCAACATAGGACATCAAAACAAATTCAACTCCACTAAAACCTATATATGCAAGACCATCAGCAACAGAATTGGAATCCCTATAAATTTGAGTGATAAAATGGTTCATGGAAAATATAGTATCTAAAAAATTAATCCAACGATTAGTTAGCTTCATGGAAAAGTGAGAAATACTCATCCTTATAGTAGAAACGACAATTGTATATTCACTCTCGATCCATAAATTATCCCAACCATGCATCACAACTTGATCCATAAGAACAATAATTACAAGAATTTCGTACTCAAGGGATGAGACAATGCCACAAGGACCATGAAAACAACATAGGGCATCAACTTGATGATTTCTGAAAATAGCACCATAACCAAAAATCCCCGGATTACCTCTAGAAGAACCATCAGAATTAAATTTTAACCAACCAAAAAGGTGATCCTTCAAAATGACTTCATATGTACCGTGAAAAGGATTGAATATTCCTTTAACACCTATCAGGGTAAAAATGGACAAATCATGAACTGAGTTGAAGAAAAAAAATGCTTCCTCGGTATATCTACATTAATCTTTGGATCAAGAATAGATGATAAAAACCCACTAAACGAGAAGGAAAATCAATCATGAATCACCTTATTCTGGGAAAACAAAATAAAATGAAGGAGTTCAATAGCAGTGACCATAATAAGATCCATCAATATTTGAGAAAGTGAAGTAGAATTCCATCCTTGATGGAAGTGATGGATTGAAGGCAGACCAAGAATATGGATTTCAAAAATATCATAAACAACCTTCCACAATGATGAAGCAGTAACACTACTAATAAATTAATGATAAATTTCTTCCCTATTTTGATGAAAATATATACAAGAAGAATATATAGAAATTCAACATTTTTTAATGGAAATAATCAGTTGGAATCATCCCATTATCCAATCTACAAGAAAATGTTGTCTGAGACGACCAAATAATGTTCATATGGAAATCTGTCATCCACTTATAAAATATATTGAAAGATATTGAATGTCTATAAAAATTGTTAGAGGTGAAAATTCTATTTATAGCTAGTTCCCTAGCACAATAAATTATATATGATAGAGAAGCATTATCTTTTGATAATATGGACAATATTATTAGGGAGACCCCCATTATTACCATGATGATCTTTAATCGTAGCATCCAAATCAACATTAAAATCTCTATTCATCAAGGTATCAACTAGGGGACAGCCAGTCCAATTGGCCTTCCAAAAATATAATGATGAATACCTTGAAACAATCCATCCGGCATGAGAGTCAATGGATGATAAAATGGTATTAAAATAAGGCAAAACAAAAGAATCCATATTATTAAAAACACCATTACTGAGGCTATCAATGAATTTATTATGGATAAAGTCAAGACACCCAAAAATCCTATTTACAAGCCTCCAAATGAACTAAGCCTGTAATGAATCATTAAACACCTCATGATTTTTAATACCAAGACCCCCTGCATCATAGGGTTTACAATAATTATTCTTGGAGACCATAACTAATTACATGTCCAAAATATTACCACTACAAATTAATTTTTTAATAGAAACATTAATTATCATGATTAGAGAGACCATCCACATATATTCCATGAATGAATAAACAAACATATAAATAATTACATCCTAATCCAAGAAAACACAACCCGCCAGGGAGAGTGACATACCCTTCCAAGTAGCAAGATGCCTTTTTGATTTTAAAAAGAATATCAAAAAATATCATGATTTTGGACTCCACATAAATATAGGATCACCAAAATATGTAATGGGAATAACTTCTTCATGAATACCCAAATCCTTGATAATAACCTTCTTCTTTAAAATAGGAAAATTCTTAACAGTGTAAACTAAGGACTTACTCTAACTAATCTTTTTCCCCGAGACATTTTCATAATGAAAAAGGGTACAGTTAATATTTTCAATATTTATATTATCCTCTATAGTGATAGAATAATATCTTCAGCATACAAAAAGTGAGTGGGAGAAAAACCCCTCTACTAGCACATATATACTTCAGTTTCCCATTTCCTGCCATAATAGATACGTAATATACTAAGATAATCTTTTGTAATGAAAAAACTAATGGCCGTGAGAGGGTCACCTTGTGTGTAAACCCTATAACAAGAAAAATAAACTTCATGGGAACCATTAACATAGATAGATATACGAGCTGACTAAAAAATTATTTTAACCCAATTAATGAAAACATCATTAAAAATAAATAACTCCTAACCTTATAAATGAAATTCCAAATATATAGTATCAAAATAATTCCTGACATCCAACTTGAGAGAAATATTACCATCCCTAGTAGATTTATTGAGTCCATTAACTCATTCTGCGGTAGTAATAAGAAAATCATGAATAGACATGCCCTTAATAAAGCAAACCTGGTTAGGATAAACAATCCAACATGCAATAGAGGACATTCTCGTGGCCAGGATATGGAAAATAATTTGAAATTTTTTTTTGATCATGGAAACGTTTCTGAATAAATGAATCTCATTATCATTCTCTGTCTTTGGAATGAGAGCCAGGAATTGAGCATTCTATCCCTCAGTAAAAGGCACACCTTTAAAAAAACGAGTAACCAACCTAATATCATCATCATGAATGACATCCAAATATGTCTGAAAGGAAAAAATTCCCAAAATATTATGGACCAGGGGAGCTATCAGACATAAGACTAACGATTGGTTCCTTGATTTCATAGTTTAATGGGAAATATGTATGGTTGGAATTAGCCTCTTGTCTGAAAAGAGTCAGAATTATACACTCCACTGGATAATCTTGATGGAAATGACCAGGAAAAAGATCCTTAAAATAAGTAACAACATGCATAAAAAGAGCTTTTATGTTGTCAAAAACATTATTCCAATTTCTATCCTAAGAGAGAAACCTAGAGACATTCTTAATTCTCTGCAATGAGTTAAAAAATATAAAATTTATATCCCTATTTCCCAACCAATTAGACATAAAATTGGCCCTTTTCAAAGCATCATTGAGATTCATCAAATTATTAATCATAGAAACTAGATGAGTGTCACCCAATACTTCATTAGATAATTCATTTCAATAATTCTACTCCTTTTTTATTGAAGAGATTCCTCAATAAACAATAACTCAGAATCAAGTAAACTGATACGAAATTTTCACCAGAATATCAAACTTCTTTTAAGGATTTTGATCTTGATGACACAAGCATAATAATTGACTCATAATAAAAAAATATGATAATAAGTTTTAATTCTAGAAATCCTCATTCAAGAAATAGAACCCCAGAAATAATGACAAGAATCATTGACAAAAGCCTTATCAATTCCACATGCCAAAAATCACTCCAACACTTTCTTATACCAAGTATTAATTTTCCCAACAAGATTAACTTCCATCAACCCATTATAAAAAATATATGCTTTGAAATCTTTTGATGAAATGACATTAGTCTTGGCTCCAATATTCTCATCATAATTCATGATGGCATTAAAACCACCAAGGATAGACCACAAACCATAGATTGAAGTGTTTAGGGATCCAATATCCATCCATAAATTCATATGAACATGATCAGTATTTGCTATCAGAGAAATATGTGATAAATAACATTGAGCCAAGGCATATAATCATTTAATATCTGATGATCATATGTTAGATTCCACCAAATGAAAACCAAGATTTTCCAAGGTTGAAATATTTTTAGAAAAATACCATTTGGGTTTGGACAAACCAATGAGAACGGACCTTTGATTTTGAATGAAGAGCTGAAGGGACCTCATGGTTTCATGATTGGCTAGACACTAGAAATTCCAAAACCGATGATTCATTTAGTTCAAAGACTAGGAATATTTCTCCCTTTTTACACCCCCACAGTTTCCTGCTTTCCAGACATAGGAGGTCTTCTAACCCTTTGAATTTTACTAGAGGACCCTTGTATGTAATAACATATATCCGAATTACTGGGGGTTCCTTTCCAATTTTTAACAAGAATGGTGAGAATGTCAACTTGACCTCTAGATGAATCAAGAACACCCATATCCAGTAATGTCAAATCACCACTAGATGAAACAAGATCCTGCATTACCTCAACATGTGCATCAGTACCATTAATTGAAAAAGAGACCCCAATAACCCCTTCTAGAGAAGAATATTCAATCTTTATTGAAGCATGTTACACTCCATTTATAGTATAATATTCATTTATTGATGTAGGATCCATTATTATGCTATAAAAACCCACTATATCATGCCTCAAAGAAACTCCAGCCACCTGAACTGGGGATGTGACGGGTGCAATAGAGAAAATAATAGGATCTATATGTACATTGGAAAATCTAGCATTCTCAAATTCATGAAAAGAGACCACAACAGCACTGATACTATCATCCAAATCCTGCATCAATAAAAAATAATCTATATATTTTTCCAAAAAAAAACAAGTTATAAATCTCAGAAGAGATATTCTAATCCAAATTGGGACCTTTTATGCACCTGTAACAACCTTATTTGTGCATTTTCTGACTAATATTTGCAATAGGAATAAGTAGATCAGAAATCCTACATTGTTCAATATCTCCAGAGATATCTGTCCATGATTTATTAGAAGTAACCATAACTCTGGACGGACTAGGTATATCATTTGGGGGACCCTCCTTTTCCAAAATGACATTCTTATTTTTTTTATTCCGAATCACCTACTTCAAATTTTTCTATTTGGGAGCCACATTAACTTTCTTTTGAAGCATCCTACAATTCACCACAGAATGACCAACAATCTTGAAAACCTCACAAAAATAGGGGACACATTCATATTCTACATTAACATAATTCATATTACCATTAGCAATCTAAGTGACAATATCATGACATTTAGTTTCCATATTAACATCAACCAGAATTCAATAAAAATATCCAAGATCCCCCTCCAACGTTTTCAAATTCACTCTAATAGTACTTCCAATACATGAGTCAAGATCATTAAGGATCTTAGGATGCCAATAAATTTAATTCACCGCATGATGTTTGATCAAATTATAGGAATTTGATTACTTATGATTAGAGAGACTAAAATTAACATCCCATTCAGATAATCTAAAAGCACCATGGTTGAGATGTAGGTTTCAAATATCCCATACTGTATTAAAATCATCCACTGATTGAAAAAAGAGATGAAAATGAATTGTAATAATATGACCTAAAATTTTATATAAAAATTTCAATGAGATTATTTTTTCAATTATTCATCACAGAAGTGGCATAAACTAACTTTGGCCCTATTTTAAATTGGAAAATAAATTACATAGATTTAAACCTTTTTATGTTTACTTATGTGTCTCTTACCTCAACTATAAAATGGGACCTAATCCTTGACTTATAAACACAAAAGTGATCATTATAGTTCATTAATACCCTACCCATTTCTCCAAAATACATCATCATTCATGTTTTAGTGGTCCTAGTATTACAAAAATAACATTATTATATCCCATATGAAGGTATCTAATAGAAGTCCACCAAAGAAGAGTTAATTTTTCAAACAACTCATTCAAGTTCATTTAATCATATAATTACAATTATATTGATATTTCCACAATAAAATATTAAATTTAGTATCATATATGTTTTGAGATTTTAATTGTAATATGGGACAACAATATAAAACTGTATGTCTATCATAAAAATGAATGCACTGCATGTGCGTATGTACCGTTTATCATCTCCAAGATGGGGTGTAATTTGTTTTTCATCATCACTATATTTGGATTGGTAAAAAGATGTATAAAATATATTTATATATAATATTAATCAATTTGGGTTCTTAATTATTAATATTACATCTTATTTAAAACATTACCACCATTTGGGGAATGATATTATCGGTTGTGCATATGTACGAAATATTATATAAACGACATAGTGTGATAAATTTTTCAAGTTATATATTCAAAAATGATTATAAAAATGAAAAAAATGAGTAAATAATAAATATTTTATTTTATAATAATGTTGATTATTAATTAAATATACCATATACATATTAAACATGACATACCTGACAAAACATGGATAGGAAAGAGAAGAATTTAACACCTGAACTAAGTGTAATAATGAAATATTATCACTCATACAATATAAGGGGATAATATATGATTTAATAAATATGTAAATGGTTTCATTATAAATCAATCACATGAATTAAAATGTTATATATGAATTTAAATCAGATTAAACTATGAAAAATTTAAAGGTGATATATTTTTTCATATCCTTATTATTTTAGTAAGATATATGCCTTTTTCACCACACATTCTATGTTTGTTGTGTATCTAAATAATTTGGATACATGATATCAGGAATAGAATTATTATCATTATATTATAATTTAATATTAATGTTATTAATTCATGTTTAATATGAATATTTTTAAACAAAGTGGTTTGAGAAAATTTGTAATGTTTAAGGATTATTTAACTCAATAATATTTAATATGTCTCCATTAAATTTATTTTAACATTTGAATCCATAATTTTATTAATCAATTAATTAACTTCCATTTAAATATTTTGATTCAATATATACTATAATATTTATTGTCTCTCTATTATTTTTACCATGGAAGAATTATTTTGATATGATCACCATATTACCCTAGATGGTTTGTAATTATTTCCTTTGAATGAATGATTTTAAAAAAATTTATTGTAGATTAAATAAAAAAGTATGTGTTGATCATCATTTACCAAATTAATATTATAAATTTTTTAGACATATTATGTTGTGGTCACAACATGTATAACCCCTTGATGCATTAGTAGGCCTTATTAAAAAACAATTTTGGTTATCGATTGAGGTTATATCCATATTTTATAGGGTGTCTTGGCATATGCCTGGAATTTTTTATTATGATGTCCAAAATTATTAATTCTATCCTTAGGATATTAGTTATTGATATTACATATGATTATTAAATTAGTATAATAACATGATATTTTTTATTCATCACTATTATTTTTATTTATTTATTCAATATTATGTTAAACAATTCTTTAATTATAATTTTCTACCAATTATTAACCATTACAAATTGATTATTTTTTTTATAAAGAATTTCACTTAAATATTAACCATATTGATCATCATGTCCCACCAAATTGTTGTTTTTTATCATTCAAACAATGCGAAGATGAATTTAATGAGTGAAATGCATTTTAATCTATGAAAATAAAATTGTTATCAGAATATTTACAATTTATTATTTTATTTTTTAAAAATTAATGACGGAATAAATATGTAATATGTTTTCTAAAAAATCTGAAAATATAAGATATTTTGGGTTTATATAATGTATTTATGCCAATATATAAGGTGATCACTGAAATCATGATATTTTTGGTGGGTTAATTACAGTTTATATAAGATACGTGACTTCTAGAAACCATGGAAACTAGATTTAGAAAAATAAATATTTGGGAATTGTACCCCAATAATAGAATTTTAGAATATTCCCAAATAAACTAATCTTATGATTTTTTATATTATTTATACATGAATATACAATTGATGGTAAGTGTTTCAATAATTTGAAATTATGTTAAATGATTCATAGTCCAATATAATGTTTGTATTTAATTTGAAATTTCTCATAATGGGGTGAATGGAATACATAACAACCCATGTAATCCCTGACGATATTTACATCCTACGATCGATAATGATGTTGTATTTGGATGTAGAACTGGTTTTGAACAACTTCTAACGATATTCTGAAAGATGAATCAGGTTATTAATGATATTCATACACATAAGTATCACCCTGAACAACAATGATGAGGCACAATGTTGGAGCGATTCATGAGAGAACAACACTAAAAATTCAACAGGACTCCAAATCCATCTATATCTGATCAATGAATTAGTTACGTAGAGAATCTATTTCATTCTTTTGTGAAGTAATGAATGGGATACTATTTTAATGTGACTCTATCATCTCTCAGGTGAGTCAGATCAATGTAGTTTATTGAGTAAAAACACAAATGATGAAAAAATTGAAGAAATAGAAATATAATGTACTTAGGGAATTTTTCTTCAAAAAACATTTTCCTCACAAAATGTGATGTGATATTGAGGGAATATTCATGATTCAAATGAAAAAGGATTGAGATAATGTGTCAATATATGATAGAAACATTATGATCAAAGAAATTCATGTTGTGAATTACTAATTAAATCCATTGATTAATATTGATAAATTAAATTATGGGTTAAAAAATTTCCTCCTTATATAATTGGACTCCCAAAAAAATTATCAGATGATGATATATCTTTATATTTTATCAAATAGAAGAATGAATTCTCGAATTCTAATTAAGTTAATGTAATGTAATAAATGAATAGAAATGATGGAAAAACTAGAAAATGATATTATTAAAATGGGAAGAAGGTAAGAGTTATATTTCAATAATATAATAATTGAGGATATTAACAACATTGAACATCGTTATTAGGGATGAGTGATTGTTAATAGTGTGGTGAAAGTGGCCACCAATCATGTGATTTCATGGGAAAGAATATATTAGAATTATCAATAGTTTTGTCTTTAATGATATTGGAATCTACAAAAATGATTGCCTTATGTTTCAAGAAAAGGTTCCCCAAAAAAGGACAAGGGAGCATTTAAAAAATTTTGTAATCGAAAATGCAGATGGTGAAGTTCTTAATGATGTTGTAGAATGTACATGAATCATCTATTAAAACAAAAATAATTATTTCGTAGATTCTATATAATCTAATTATTTTATATAATCCAATTTTAACAAAAATAAATTATTCATTTCCATTTTGGGTTAATAAAGGGATTTTCTGTCAAATCTAACAAGGTCTTTCACATTTCAATAACGGTGCGTAAAGAAGTCCCTTTTATGATAGATTAACAAGCATTACTTTCTGTCCTTGTCATCATACATATTAATGACTCTTATATAACACATCATATTGAGTGGATTTCAAAATTTCATTCGAATATTTATTTCTATAAGATAGAAATTATGATTTAGAAACATATTGAAATCATTATCATTAGATTAGAAACATTATAGCATGTTTCCTATCTGTATCCTCACTCAATAGCTATACTGAATTAAAATATTGGGGGGGACAATAAATTATATCTAATGATGACGAATAGTATCCTAAAAATTGGGCTATTATTTTTATAATAAAATGGTTGATGTATTCCCTGGAAAAATACGTGGACATCCACGAGAGCATAATGTTAATATTTTAAATAATTTAATCCCTAGTGATATACAAAATCAAAGTCACCAAATATAATTTCCTTAGTATAATTAGATCGGCTGAAGAAACAATTAAAATAGTTATATTTTTAGGAATTTATCTTCCAGTATGATTCTCCATGGGGATCCCCTATTAATTTTTATGAACAAATATTGATCCATGGGGATGAGTGATTATTATTGGGAAATAAATGATATTACTATAAATAAGAAATATCATTTCACTTACATTGATGAATTATTAATTAATCTTCATATATATAATTTTATTAAGAGGATTGACCTCTGTTCTTGATATTGTCAACTATGAGCAATGAATTAAGACATTACTAAGATAGATTTTCAGACGAGTTATGAATGTAAGGAGTTTACAGTAATTCCATTTGGATTGATAATGCACCTTTAGTTTTTATGTATCTAAAGAAAATAATAATCTATTAATAACTTTACTTTTTTTCTGTAATTCATTTAGTATATTCTTTGGTATTCTTAAATATATGATGACCATGAGAATTGGATGAATTTCAATCTTGATAATCTCATAAGGACATAGTTATATTCTTAATTATGGATATGTGAGTTCTTGTTGGATGGAATTTATTTTCATGTCCATATTTTCTCCACTTATAGAATATCTTTTTATCCAACCAATATAAATGGTAACCAAGAAAGACCTATTAAAACTAGTATAATTAAGGTATGGTGCTTCATTGTTTTAACATGTTACTAAAGGAGATTTTTAATAATTTTTTACTTATTTGGATAACCAATTATCCAAGATTATATTTAATGGGTTTATGTTTTTAACGTCAATAGAATGTGAATAGATTTTTAAATAATTTAATAGAGAACAAATGTCAATTATCTGATAATAAATTTCGCTCGAGGAATTGTAGGATTTGTGATATATAGTGATGTGTAAAAGAATAAAATTGACAATGTCCATGTTTAGAATTATTGATTTATTAAATATGAATCAAGGTAGATAAATAATAATTAATAGAACTATCCTACACATGAACATGAGTTCTAAATAGAAATCTTTGCTCTGATGTTATCGAGACAGAGTCTCTATTGAGAAATATTTAATATATATATTTCACACAACGGTTATAAAAATATCTTCTCTTAGAAAGGACATAATGTTTGGGAAAGAATATACCTCTAGGAACTTAAGGATAATTATTTCTCAATACACTACCACCTAGGTAGTTAAATATGGTAGGATATGTATTCAAAAATAAGGATCATTGATATCTGAAAAAAAAATATGTATAGGGATGAATTTTCCATAGATACAGTAAAAATGGATATGAAAAGATGAATCACCCCTACATAAAATGGATGCCAAAATTACATTATTGGAAGGGTAAAACGTTCTCACACTAATTATGCGAATTTTGAAATAAAAATTAATGATGTGAATACTATAAGGTGGATATAATTTTAATATAAAGATGGTATTTTGATATTTGGAAAGAGGATTTGTTTTCCTTATATAATTGAGAATAAAAGGGAATTGTTTGATGTAGTTTGTAGCTCAAAATTCTCCATACACCCAGGTAGAAAAAATATGTAACAAATTTGATGGCACATTTATGGTTGTATAATATGAAATGGAAAATTTCAAATTATGTCTCATGATGTATAGTTTGTCAGAAAGTGAAGGATGAAATACAACATCCTATAGGGGTCATGCAACCTCTACCTAATTTTACATTTAAAATAGAAGACATTACTATTGAATTTTAAATTGGATACTAAATACCCCTAGAAAAAATGAAGTTATATGGGTTATTTTTTATCACCTCCCAATCTCTATAAATTTCATTATGGTAAGGGGATAACATTCATTACAGATTCTTGAAAGACACTATATTACCGATTATTTAATACATTGTTGTTAAAATACATATTTCTTTATTTATTGTGATCAATGATTTAAATAAAACTCTTGAAATGTCTTCAAAAGCTACATGATACTAATTTTAATTTGAGAACCACATAGCACCCAAAATCTAGTGGGTAGTCAAAAAAGATTATCCAAATATTTCAAAACAATTTTACATCCTTATCACATGACGTTCATGGTATGATGGATTAATTTTTCATATAAGTAGAATTTTACAATTATAAAATGATTCAATTAGGTATTAAATTGTCACTATATAAGGCCTTATAAGGTGAGAAATGACTACAAAATCTTATAAAGAATAGGTTAGTGAATGGAATTGTGTACTCCTAGATCAATTGTAAGAAAGAACATCAAGGGTAAATACTATTCAATCTCATATCCATGATTCTCATGGTAACATAAGGAGTTGTAACAAAAAACGATGGAAAGAATCAATATTTCATCTTAGAGATCCTATTTTATTGAATTTATTTGCATTGAATGGTGTTATAAAATTTTCTATTAAATGTAAAGAGATCCCAAAGTTCAAAAAACCTTATGAAATTCTAGAATGATTTGGAAAAGAACATTATCATTTTGAATTGACACCTGGACATTGTAAATTCTATGGTTTGTTACAAATCTCTATACAATGATATTACATGGTAGACCAAAAAAATGTTCTCATTTATAAATAAATAGAAAAAATTGATTATATATTACTTTGAATATCCAGTCAAGATTTTTTACACTAGAGAGAATGAGTGGGGAATTTAATGACTCGACCGGTAATGGTGTTGTGGAAAATCATTAAATTTTAATCATGACATGGGAACCTAAAAAAATATAATGGACACCTACCCAAATATTCATAATAGATTCAATTATGTAAATTTTGAGGGTGAAATTTTTTTATCTGGAGTGACAAATGTACTTTCAAATATTTTATGTGTGTTATTTTCTTAAATAAATTTAATAGCATGCATTGTACGAAACACTGAGTTCTAACTAACCATGATCTAATAAATAAGTGAGTTTTATATAACATCCATTATAATAGTGGGACAGAATTATATTACAAACATTATGATTATAATTTTTTGAACATTCACTTAATATATTTTATAGGGAGCAGATATAATAAATATTATATTCTTCATTAAACTACTATATTTTTCTAAAAGTTTTTTAACACATTTTAATGGTTCAGTTTTTTTAAATAAAGTATTTTAAAATTTTAAAAATTATATGTTAAAAAATTAATCTGTTATGTTAGATATGAATATAAAAATTCATTCGGTGGAATTGTTTGTATTTTTATGATATTTTCTCCTTCTCTGTGAATGGTAAATAAATATAGAACATATTTGAAAAATTAATTTCTTGAAAAAAAATCATAGTGTTAAATTATTATTTTTTAATATTTTTAATATATAAAAAGAACCTA
Organism: Viscum album; assembly: GCA_963277665.1. Classification (NCBI taxonomy): domain Eukaryota; kingdom Viridiplantae; phylum Streptophyta; class Magnoliopsida; order Santalales; family Viscaceae; genus Viscum; species Viscum album. The sequence continues at coordinate 555,906,915 of OY728147.1, read as the reverse complement.
TTATTATGAATAAATAAAATTTTGGTAATTTAAATTAATTATACATTGAATATTGATTTAAAAAAATTATTTAATTGGAATGTGTCCACTTTAAAAACTCATTATATTATTCCTTCATTGGGAGTAATTGTAAATTTATTACAATATAATAGTTTTATTGATTTATTTAAAATGTATTTATTAATATGAATCAATTGGTACCATATATATAAATCTACCCCTTTTATATTTTGAAATTATGAATATTGATTCAGTAATTTTTTTATTAACATGGATAAAATGAAATAGAGTCATTATGTGTAAAAATAATAATATAAATATTATAAAATTGCAATAACTGTCATTCATAAATTATGTTATAAGTTATTGTCTTCCAAAATCATACATAGACGGAATTTTTGCAACATGTACCCACATGGATGAATTTAGCCTTTTAATTGTACTTTTTTAAATCCAAATATCTCATATACATATCGTAAATATGCTTTATATTTTTAATATATTTAATTTCAGAAAATATATTTGACAAAACAAATTTATTTAAATTTATAACTATTTATTCTCACAATGCTAATTTATTTTTAGTTTTTAGGAAATAAATAATTACATTAATTTCTTACACAATGTTGTTTTAGTGATTATTTAGTTATTGTAAATATCAAATAAAGGATAAAAAAATTAAAATAAATAAATGTTGAGATAATTTATTTCATAATATAATTTTATAGATTTCATACAAGCTTGAAATATGAATTAAATTATTTCCTTCAAATTTTTCTTTTGTATTTATAAATGATAAAATGTAAATTAATGAATAGTGTTTAAATTGGAAATAATCATATTTTAAAATAAATAATAATTTTTTAAATGATACAAAAATTCATATGTATAAAATTTGGAGAAACAATTGGGATGATGTTATATATTTTATATCTAATTCATTTTATGGTTAGTTTGTAAATATTATGTAACTATATTGAATCCTAAAAAATAATAACACATGTTATCTAGGTAAGAGTTAATGGGATAAAATAATGGTTTACAATAAAAGATAAGGGTTTTAATATGCCATAATCATGAAAAAATTCATAGATGTTGTAATTTAAAAGAATCCACATCATAGAATCTATTTAAATCACTTTAGAGGGATTTGGAAATGAAACAGAATTATAATAATTTTATATTTTTGGACATTCAAAAGATTCCATCACCTTAAAATCCCTCACATATGCATACCACATTGAAAATTATATCTCTAAAAACCATCAACATTTCCCACAAAAAATTTCATATACTTGTTTAGAGGCCTCCATATTCAAGAAGACCATCTTTAGAACCCTTAGGAAGATATATAATGTATATCGATTGAAGAAGAGGTAGTTGTTTTACTAACTCATTAGAGATCATTTATAATTATACATAATGGTAATATTTTCCCATATTAATTTAATAAACAAATAATAATACATAATATGAGAATTTATGAGGATAATGGTAAACCAATATTCAATATTTTACACTTCATAGGAAAAATGATAGCACCACAAGTGTGTAAATAAAAATAATTATCTCCACTCTATGTTGTAATTTATTCCATATCCATAAATATTTGGATTGATATAATGATTTCTATAATATATATTTATAATATATCGGTAATAATATAATTTTTTATAATTAATATTCCATCATATTTTTAAACCTTGTACTATTAGGGGAATGATTTTATTAGTTGTGCTTTCGTATGACCTACCATCTATTTGATGTGTGTGATAAACATTCCAGGATAAACAAACAATAATAAGCATAAAAATGTTTATAGTGATTAAATATAAAATCATTTCAAATAATTTAATTATTTATATTAACTAAATACATTGAATGCATATGAATCCTCACATACAAGATGAAACATGCATAGGAAAATGAAGCAATTAACAAATAAAACATGGTTAATGAAAATATAGTATGATGAAAATGATATAATAATAACGTATACAATATCATTTATTTGGATATGTTTATGTTATAAATTAATAATGTACATTACAAAATTTTACATTATTTCCAATCAGACTCAACTAGGGAAAAGATTGAGGTAGGGGTTTTCACATCTCACGTTTATGTCTATGAGATATATTCCATTTTGACCCAATATTTTTTATGTGTGGTTTATTTAAGAATATCTCATATATGAAATCAAGAATATAATTTTAATAATGACATTATAATTTAAATTTAAATTGAATCAATCAATTGGATTTTTATTGCAATATTTCGATTTTTTATATACATGTTGGAATGAGTGAAGATTATTTTACTCAATATATGTTAAATGGTGTCATTTTAATGAGTATCCATATTTTTAATCATGAAATATTGAATATTTTAATTAATTTATCATTATATGTTATTAAACCATTCACAAAATTATATAAAATGGGTTTAGACTGTTTTGACTACAGATATACTATTTTAATACCTTTCATTTTTATACTCCGGATGATTCATGATTCTTTCTAATTAATTATTGTTATTTATATTGTGTATTCTATTTCCAAAAATATTATGTGGATTATGTTTCACCAATTCATATAATGCATGTATTTGACTTCTAGTGTGAATGGTGGGTTAATTAATATCCCCTCGATCATTGTTTGTTCTCATGAGGAAAACTAGTTTTGTTATTTGGTTAGACCATAATTGTTTATGTATTGTGTATTGGATGAATACATAATGTTCTACTTATGTTTTCTATATTTATTAATTCCCTCATAATTAGATTATTTTTTCAAATTCCATTTTATTATTTTATTTTAACAATCTTATTGTGAGTATTTAAATGGAATTATTTGATTTTCATTAATTGTTTCCAAATTATGATTATGATTTTGTTTGAATGATTTTTTTTACTTATACAACATTCCATAATATTTGTGCTCATTTATTCATAATATCTTCCACTATATGATTACCTTACTAATAATCTGAGACCACTATTTTCTTATGTTTCATCATTACCAGGATGCCATGATGTAAATTACAATGGAGATGTAGGGTTAATCGAGCTGAATAATAGTGTTCACAAATGATTATCTATATCGGATTTTAAATTTTAAATTGTTTCATAAGGTTCTTGTGCGTAGTAGGTTTTAAAAAATTTCATAGCTGATAGGTCCATTCAAAATTTAATATAATATCTATTCAAATGTAATAATGTGAATAACTATCTCTATTCTACAAGGTTTGTGGATTTTATAAAAATAACCTTTGTAATATAAAAAATAAAATTTGAAGATCCATCAAAAAACAAATTTAAAAAAATTCAAAATTATTTTCCATTAAAATAATTATAAATCAAAATTTCATTATATATTTGAAATCATTTTATTAAACATGATTTTGTAGATATACAGATTTCAGACAAAATAGAAATATAATGTCAGAATTCTATAATTACATTTTTAAATTATCTTACTTATCAAAGAGTAAAAAAATTGTACAATTGTTGAAATATATCTTGAATAAAAAAAGAGGTAAAATATTTAAAATTATATATATGTATATCATAACATTTCAAAATTGGAGACTTAATAAAAAACAATCCAAATAAATTATTAATTACAGTATACAATTTGTACCACTTTGGATAAATCCATTCATAATAAAAATAATGGGATAACATATAACGAAACATCAAATAAATTTAATAATAATAAATTCATAATATTCCATATCAAATTGAATGTATATACACATTGAAAATTAATATAGGTTATTAACATAACTTACATCTTAAAGAAAGGAAATTGAGACAAAAATCCCTTTCCAATTTGTTATCATTTGAAACATAAAAACATTGAATGATAGATCTACAAATGGATATATAAATAAAATTTAATATTATATCTATATTCATAATATAAAATATTGGGCACTATATTCATCCCAAAAAATAATAATGTGGTGAATAAGGATAGTTTATCAATAAAAATATAACTGAAATAACAATTTCTTACCATTACACTTAACATCGGTAAAAATAATTAAATAGTCGTGATTAAAAAATTAATTTAAATTAAAAATATAACATTGAAATATATAAATATATATCATACCATATTATTTTTTTGGACATTCTATTATTAGATTATTAACAATTCCTCGTTAAAGGAACGGTTCAGTTCATATCCTCTTTGTTCTTTCTTATAATTTATTATTTGTTTTATTTTTGATTATATAATGTTGACCCTGATTTTATAATATAATAAATGATAAAAATTATATAAATGTCATAAATATTCATTATATATATATTTATAGAAATCCATAAAATTTGGGATATGAAATGAAATATTATTGTAATGGAAACGTTTGGCCTTGTGTACTGAAGAATGTTGTTTTTTCATATTCTTATCATTATAAATGAATAAAAATAAAATTATATATATTGTCATTATATAATTATTTATGATTAAAATATATCATATATATTTATTAAATTAACATTTAATACATACCATATAATGTGTGAATGAATCACATCGCTTCATGAGGTGGCAGTTACTGATACACATGAACAACATTATCGTATTTCCACAAAATGTATATTATGAAGGTAATTGTGATAAAAAAATTAAAAATAATAATAAATATATATAATATAATATAATATAATATATAAAAAATAAATATATAATTTTGACTATCCTTGAAATATTTTAATGGAAAAAATGGAAGACATTGTTTTCTGAGGCAGTATTCAGCCGTATAAATGAACAATGATTTTTGTAACCCATTTGAGAGAAGTGGAGATTTCAGTAGGTCCTAACCATATAATAACTACATAAAATTATGTGGAATATATAGTTTTTATTTTATAATAATTTATCAAAACAATTATCTTGGGAGGAGGATGAAATTAAACAAAAACACTCGTTATTTAATGTTACCCCTTCTTTTTTTTATCCTCCTTAGGTTTTCGGTGAATAATTAACTGGTTATATTTAAGAAAAAACAATGTAATATAGAAATAAGGTATGTATTATAGGAATTGGTTATAGTAGATCATTTTCCATCTAAATTAATTCAGAGTTGTGCATAATTAGGTATAATTACTGCTCATTCGTTGTTGTTGTGGAGTGTCATCATTGAAAATACTTAATGGTATTCATTACTTGAAGGTCAATATTTACTCAAGTGGATCCAAATATAATAATTTAATTTCTTCAAGGATTAGTTATGTATTTAACTCCTCTTAATTAAAAGGGATAATATGGTTCGAAAAATTTATTTCTTAACTTCTATGTATCCCATTTTAACAATTGTGTTTATTTCTCACAACGGTAACTTCTTTTATAATATTGGTAATTTATACATTAAGTGTTCATATAAGTGAACATATTAGATAATAATGACCCAATAATTCAACGTATTAATCTAAATTTTCAAAATATAAATCATATATATAATGAAAATCTGTTTTAACATCAACACATGTAACATGAAAAAACTAAAATTTAACACTCACTGTGCTAAATGAGTTATTAATATTTAATGATCAATATTGTATTTATAAAAAAATTGGACTGTTAATGGAAAAAAAGTAAATTATTTAAAATTTAAAAATCAGTTTGAAGTATGTATAATTTTTATTGATTTTAATTCATTTTCTAAAATATCCTATATTATAAAATAACATCAACGCAAATTTTTACATTATTAATTTATTAAAATTTAAAAAATATAAAAAAATTATGAAAAGAGAATATATTGTTTTTAACTCAAGTTTTTCATGATAAATTCATCCAAAATAATTAAATAACACATTAATAAATTCAATTTACTACAGTTTTGAAATTATTTTTATCTATTTTTTCCTTATTTTTTTACTAAATAATTATTTTGTTGGAGTTTCATAAGAATTTAAATTAATATATTCATCTAGAAAATACTAAACAAATTATCATGATAAAAAACAACATTTTATTCAATATATATATATATATATATAACCAAATATATTTTTTTCCTCACTATCATGTGTCTTTATAAATATAAAAAGTTATACAAATGACATTTAATATTTAATTTATAAAAAATATAATTCATATTATAATTAAATTGGTACAATTTATTTATATTTAATATAAATTGGTTTTCAATAAAAAAATAAACTCATTAAAAATATTTAGATAATATTTATGTCATTTTCACTCTAATATATCTATTTTAACCCCTGGTAAATCATTTATTACCATTACCACAATATTTAATTATTTCATTCATTCACTATTTATTTTTTTCAAAAATAAAATTGACACTAATAGACATTATAAATAAGGATAATTCCAATTATTTATTACATTTATCTAAATTCAATTAACCTAATTATAAAAAATTTAGTAAATAAAAATCAAAAAGACATGGTTAAAGGGTTGGGTTGTTAATTGAAAATGATAAAATGTGTAAAATATATTTCTTATCATGATTCAATATAAAATTGATTCAAGAGACAAAAATTGGATTAAGAGATATATAATTTGGATAAATATACATAAAAACATTAATAAAATATATTTTATGTAAAAAATAAAGTAAACAAATAAATTGTTTTAAAGTAATATTTAATAGCTTTCACTATTCATCAAAAACAAAACATTTCAGAAAAATCCATAAAATTCACCATAATATATTTTTGATATTATGAACATAAAATTGAAAAATATTTTAAAAATATATTTTTCTATGAGTGTTAAATTTTAATTATATAATAATTAAACAAAATCATGATTTTGTTATTAAAATTATGTATTTTATTATAAATAAAATTTCATTATATAAAAAAATTAAAAAAGAATTCAATAATTACATATTAATATTCATATCACTAAGTATAATACATAAGGTATAATAGTCTCTTTTAAATAACTAAATTAATAATACTCAATGATTTTTTTAAATATTAATGTAGCGTGTAATGCATGATATGATAATATTTCATATAGGGAAATCATTAAATGGTGTCTCATAAAAATCAAGTTTCAGACAATGTTCGTTGTAACAAAAAGAATACTAATACAGGAATTTATTCAAAACAGTCATAAAAACTGAGGGATAAACATTCTACATAACATAAAAAGAATTTCTCCCTTGAAATTATTCTAGATCAAATAATATTTAAAGTTAAAAATGTAATTCATATAAAACCACATCAGAGAAAGGATTTATAAAACATTATCATTCCAAATATAAATGGATATTCAAAATTATTTTTAAATAACAATAGATATGTTTAAAAATTAGACAACATATTGAAAACATGAACATAATAGAGAAAATTAACTCCCATATACAGATAGAGAGTGATGGATAACATGGTAAATAGAATGATATTGATCATAATACCAATACCAATAAGGATTGAAAATATCATTAATATCAAAAATATCATTCCAAAATGACAACATTTTATTTCAAAGTCCTTTTCCTAATATCGATTAAATTTCACGAGAGTTTGTACTTACTTGATTTCAATCAATTTTTTTAACAATAGTCGCATTTTTATATTGTTTTATATTAATTAATTAACAATTAATATCACACCATGAAATGGACATGAACATGTTTTTATTGAATCACAAATGGGTCATCATATATATACATAGAATGTTATTTAACTCATTATATCACATGTTATCATTAAACATTGTGTGGAATATGTTATCTGATATGCATAAATCTTCATATGGAGGAATAATTCTTTAATATAAATTTATTTTAATTTTTTATATAATCGATTTCATAAATGAATGGCCTTATTTCTATTATGAATTATTAAAATACAATTCAAAATTTTGATGTTCTTGAATTTTCAAAATTATCATATCATTAATCTCCAATATATCATGAAGTGGGTCATGGTTGTCACATACCGAACATGTGAATACCACCGTAATGTGTTTCATTGAAAAAATGTAATCTCTTTAATTAACACACAAACATATTTAAAACATAAATTATTACTCTTTATTTACAAAAAAAATAAATTATTTGATATCTTTCTTAATTGAAAAAATCTTGAAAACACCATCATTGATATCCTAAACGAAATTTTCATTAAATCATTTACCAATTATGATGTCTTCAATACTATCAAGTTATCATTATCCAAATCAAACATAAAATTATCCGAATAAAATTATCTCAAGATCTGAAACTTATTAAGTAATATATTTCTTTTAATCATTTTCAATAAAATTAACCCTACCATTATTTAAATTGTATATGTCATAAGCATCATTCAATGTATAAATAAAATGAATAATAATAAGTTTATCATTAGAAATACTTATATATATTATTATTTATATGCCTTTAAGTCCTATTCATAAATACATAAGTCTTACCAATTATATATCAATCCATTAACTATGTTTTTTCATACTATTATTAAATTCATTTTTCAATTCATATATCACTTGGAATCTCTTAATCATAAGAAATATAACCATTACTCATGCATCCATTTTTATTTTCACATGAGATTTCCTAGTATGAAAAAAAATATTAACACCAATAAATTCAAAATTTAATGCATTCAAAATTAAGTTTCATTTAGGGAAAACAATATTTTCATCCATTTTGTTATCTGAATATCCATTATTTTCTTTTATAGTTACTTTACATTTTTCATTCTTTTAAAATTTCATAATATATTATTGTTCCTATGATAAATTCCATTAACTATTTATCCCCACATTATATGACATTTAAAAACTGATTCTTCTATCGTAAATGGTATACACTACCTGATAAATATAAAAACGATATAAATATCTTCAATTGTGAGACCTAAATGTTGTTAAGGAACACATTGATAATTATGTTTCATGAAAACATATCAGTAATAGTCTAAATATTCATCACATTAGTAATCATACAATTGTAATGCACAATAATAAATACTCAATCACACTCATCATCAACAATGTTCTTTTGTGTTACATCTATATATTAAAACAAAAAGAAATGGATGTGAAACAATAATCATGTTGGGGGACTAAATAGTCATTAAAAATTAAATATAGGATGTCTAAATCACAAATCCATAATTAATCAATGATATATTAGGTAATTCATTGTCTTAATATATTTATATTATTATTATTGGTTAATAATGTTCATATTAATTTCCAAATAATATCCCTAAAGAGTGTCAAAATTGGTGTCTAAAAAAACTCATCTTCATGAAAAAATATTAAATTTGTTTATCTTAATATAGTTTATTTCGAACTATCATGTATATGTACATAACTGCCATATATGAGTCCAATTGTACTATCAATAAATGTATGACATTCCTAAGAGACAAAAAATTTGATCATTTATAAAAATTACATTAGATTTTCATATTCATTAATTCAACATTAGACATAGCATTTTGATAAATCCCTAGGAAAATCAATTTAAGAATTCCTACGGATGTATCTAAATATTTTTCATCCTATTTTGTAATTAAAAACTAATAATTTCAATTGATACCAATAATAGAAACACTGAATTATAATATATGTATATTATATCATATTAGAAAAATACTCATAACATTATTAAAACACATGCCTGATGACCATAAAAGTTTCGTGCCTTTGGAAACATGGAACATTATCGTTATAAATGGTGAATGACCATAAATGTTGCCCAAAATGATATTCTTATGTTGTAATATTTATAGACATACCCATCATAAAACATTTCTGCAAAACATGGGGATATAAAACATAAGAATGATTTAGCTCAACATATTAGTAAGTGTAAATATAAGAGAAGTATATTTATGATCAAATGAATGAATAATATAAGAATATTCTTATTTGATAATAAACACGACTATAAATGTTAATACCCACCATGTCATATATCATAAACATGAGTTATGATGTATATATTGGATGTTTAAAATATTTTAGTCATAATAGAATAATAAATATAATCCATGATATCATAAAATTAACATAATACATTGACATTGAGTATACACATAAGTATATAAAATATTATTTCATGACATCCCATTATGATATTTCTAACATGACATTCTTGGGATAACCAGAAATATGCATGCTTCGAGGTTGGGATATCCACCCATGTACCTTCATTTTTGGGCCTACGATAACCATCTATATACTCTACTTATCATTCATAGGCTAACAACCTATATGCCCACATAGCTCATAGAGAATTTTTTATTTACCAAATGTGTTTCTTATAGATATCAGTATCAAAAATAGCATGTTGGGAAAGCATATTTTTTTTTCAAAAAAATCACAAAACATTCATTATATCACAACACAATAAATACATGGGGTTTCAAAGAAAAATATAATCATAACATAACCTATATAAAATTGATATATTTCCTAATTATTTCATTATTTAATAATTCTTAAATTTTAGTGATATTCGTAATAATTTCTAGATGGAAAACCTTCAAAAGAGAAGTGGGTTTCATAAACATTATTACATCAAATCATAAACCATTAAGAGAAAGAATATGAATAGTTTCATTGGATCATATCACCTGTAAGGAATCAGTAACTTCAACTTATGTAATGGCATATGAAATATTATTTATATCATATAAAAAATTAATTATTAATAGATAATTTTTAATTGTTAAAAAACATTCCAAAACATAATATATTTCTAGAAAAATTTCCATTAAAAATAATATCTAATACATATAATCTAAGCATTTAAAATAATTTAAAATAATATTTAAGTCTGAATATTTTTTAATGTCCATTTCATTTATATTGATCATAAAATATAATATAAATTTTTTATGATTTTTTCTCTCGAAATCATTTTTTTAAACAAAACATATTTCATATTGAATAGAGAGATAATACATAATTTCATTAAAAATTTATTCATAATTATCTTGAGTATACAAAAGTGTAAAAATTGTAATAATATTTTAATATCTGAAGACTATCTACAGTGTAATAAATTTGATATTATAATTCTTCTAATTAGTTCATGATATTTTTACAATGGATGCCTAACCATAAATTTAACAGAAAATTGATGATATTTTACCTAAATATTTACCACTAAGGTAACATTTATTCATATCAACCCTAACGATATAGAATTAAATGAAACCTAAAATGTAATTAAGAATAATAATTTCTTGATAATAGATTTCAATATAGATATTTTAATGGACTGGACTTCTCTGGTCCATTCCCATGATAAAATGTGGTGTTACAGGTGTCTTAGGGGGATTGAGGCAGCCTGGAGGTGCGTTTGGGTGGCCTTTTTAAAGAAAAATGGTAGTCTTTTAGATTTCACACGATTGGCGCATGGTTTATTAAACCGTGCTGCCAAGCCATGTATAGCTTTCCTTGAAGAAAGTAGAGACCACCTAGGAGGCGCACATTTTGTCTAAACTGGGCCGCCAAACTATGTGAGATGAGTGGCTAAGGCAGTGGTGAACGCACGGCTAGCGCACGGTTTGTCTAATCGTGCGACTAGTCCATGCAGACACTTAATGTTAGATCCTAAATTTTAGGATCTTGAACGTTTAGCCTTTATCTTTATCTTTTAATCCCCTAATTGGCCATAACTTGGGATTACCTTTCCTTGTAGATAGAAGAACCTCTCTCAAGCATTTAGAGGCAATCCAGAGTCTTCTATTGGGGAATCGAAGCCGGATTCTTGAGGTATGCGACTGTTCTTCCTAGTTCTTTTCAGTTTCATTGATCTACTTAGATCTACTCCTTCTCTTTTATCGGTGTCTTAGATCTATGCCCGTTATAGGTAGATCTAGTTGTGTGGATGTTGTTGTGACGAGTCTTGGTCTTGATCTTGCTAAGAGGAGAAATATAAGGTGGAGATTCAGAGATTCAACCCAGGTTCCTTGAGCTTTCTTCGACCATGGTGGTTTTCGTCCATAACCCTTGAGGTATGAGATTCATGCTTCTCTTTAATTGTTGTGTGCAATCGTGGAGTTATCATGATTTAATGCATTGGATCACAATGAAATTGACCTAATTAAATTTTTGACCCAGGTTAAAATAATTGGTTTGATCGCTTGTGTTTCTTTGTACCGTGATAACGGTTTGCCTCTTGATTATCTAGATAGTGTGATATATATTCCTTGCCTGTTAGATGCTGATTTGGATGAAATGATAAATAACTTAATCTCGGAATTAATTGATAATTAATTTGTTAATGATAAAGAGGCATGTGAACTAATATGGTTGTTGGTGGTGGTGCTTGTTGTTTGAAGGCATGTCCTGTTAATTGTTTAATTAAATTGTGACAACTATGATATCTTTTTGGTTAGGTTTCCCATAGATGGAACCAACCAATAATTACCTGGTTAATTCAATAGGTATTAAGGAACTTGTTGTTGATAAATGATAATTCTTGATAGGGTTCTGAGTTAACCTCTTGCTTGTAAGGCCGAATTCCTTTTTCATTGGAGCCATGAGTGCTCATTATGTATGAAGGTTGGATGCCTTGTTAAAGGGACAAGAGCCCATTTGATGTGTTGTTTGATTTCCTGCTGCTTGTGCTATGATGTGACCCTGGAGGGGTGTTCTGATATATGGAGGCATGGAGGCCTTGTGGTTGTGGCAGCGGATGACACCTAGAGTTGCGAGATGCATCGATTTATGCATATGGGTGTCGGGGAGGACACATGGGATTATGGCATGGGATGGATGTGATGGATGTATATTTGGTGGTTTAATTGGTTGACTATCTACTTTACTTTTCCTCACTGCTCATGGAAGTTGGTCTTTCAAAGCCTTCTTCCGATGGAGGCGAAAACACGTGGGTGTGTCATGTGATTTCTGTGTTTAGTCTCTCGATGGGGATTGGGTCTACGGTCTTTCTATAGGGGGGAAATGACTCGACGGGTAGTACATCTACTCACCGTGTTGATCCCCCTTGTGTTTAGAAGCATAAGAAGTTTTTCTAGAATGCCTGGGAATATTGGAAAATAATTCTGTAAGGAATGTTTGATTAAATGTTGATAATCCATGGGGATGGAGATGCTGGAATTTAATGGTGATGTGGTAACTTTTAATTTAACGGTTGATATTGAATGTGATGCCAATGAAGTTTAATGTGGTTTTCTTCATGGTTAATTAATGTGAAAACAGTTAATTAATGTAAAGTTGAACTATTGAAAAATGGAATAGTGTAATCTAATGAAGTTCTTTAATTGGTTGTGTGATTATAGGATACCTAGTCTTAGAAATAGCATCCTAGAGCCCGAGAGACGTTAGCTGCAGCTGAGACTAAGACTAGGTTATGCCCATAGTGTGGTTTTGAGTTATATATTCTATTCTTTTGTGTTTCTATACGCTAATCCACCCTGTCAGTGTGGGAAACTGGCTCCCTGGGGATTCTTATCCCTATAGGGTGTTTTCCCCAACATTCTGATGGGAGGATGAATGGCTGACTACCCCCTTTGACCACACTCTCTTCTCTTGGTAGATACTTGTGCTAGTAGGCACAGTAGTTAGTTTTTCCAATATATGTGTGTAGAGGGTTGTAATGGCTTGTGTTAATTCACACACATATATTCTGGATATAGTATCCTAAAGACTACTATAGGTGCAGCGTGTATATGATGTGATGGCTTGAAGATTCTTACTCCATGTATGGGTTTTAATGGCTTGAGGTTTAATACCCAACGTCTGATACACGTTATGCGAGCTGTGGTGGCTCCCAGAACCTACCTGGTTACATTTAGTTGTGAGGATGGTGTGATGCTTTTCCCAGGTGTCTTTGGGCAAGCCTTTGTAGTGAACGTGGTGCAGACTATGGAGCTTAGCCCAAGTTTATATGGGCTATCATTTGGAGAGAGATGCACAGGACGTATGTCGTTGGGCCAAAGAGGCAAACCAATGGGGATGTAGTAGCGGGGTACCCATGATTTTCATTAATATATGATATATTCCTGTATGCATTACTTGGTGAGAGTAGACATAGTGAGGTTGGGAACATAGTATACCTTTTTAGGTGATGAGTTAGTTTCACTTGTGGTTCACTGTGATTTAGCATGCTTTCTTTACTTTTGCATGAGATTCTTCAAGGAGGATCCTACTGAGTATACTGTTATACTGACCCCAAATTTATATATAAACTATTTTTCATGTCACATGGAGATGGATGGAGATCAAGCTAGTTACTACTATCTTGTGGTTGGAGGAGATGTTCGAGCTTTTGGTCGATACAGTTTTACTTCCTTTGGGTACTTGTAGTTTTTCCTTTCAGCTGTAGTAATTTTGCATGACATTAAATATGTATACATGGGTTTTATTTTATATTTCAGTTCTGAGTTAGAGTTGTTTGGTGTCTATTCTATCTCTCTCTTTCACATGTGTTCTCTTAGAGGGCAATTCCTCCCATATGTGTGTTTATTATACCCTCGGCAGTAGTATCCAACCCGGGGCTTACTAGAGGCGGGACTCAGGGTTCATAATCCCCCGTTTCACATTGCCGGCCCAGGAGGGGTACATTTTGTGGGGAGGGGGTCGTGATAAAGTGGAATCAATGGTCTGGTTGAGGGATAGGATAACGATAGGAGTTACGAACAGGTGAGGTTGCATGGATTGGTGGGGAAGTAGTGTCATTCATGTTTAGAAAGTGGGGTAATGACTAGAGGCCATCTGAGACATAGGAATTTAGGGCCCCCTATGATCTGATGTAAGGACCTTTATATTTACCATGGTTACTAAAAAAGGTGATACTAGTTGCACGGTAGAGAACTAGGAAAGGATCATGCATCATTCTTCTTTGTTCTTGTGTGTGAATGGGTAGACCTTGTGATTGGTCAACCTAAAACAAATGAATGAAAACAATTAATTAATTAATGTTGAGTATTCCATATTCCATTCTTAAAAGCACTTATTGTTTGATATTTTGTAGGTATGGCTCAAGGTCGACGTCCTCGTCGGGTTTGCATAGAAGATGTCCAGCAGGATATTCCCGAAGGTCACCGCAGGGTAGAGGTTGACGAAGATGACACTTGGAGGAAGACACTACGAGAGTTTTAGCGCCATAGTCTACAGAAGTATGAGGGCTCCGATTCAGGTGCCGTCATAGAAGACTGGTTGGAGGAGGTTGAGATTGGTCTCAGTTTGATTTGTGCTCGGAAAGAGCACTAGGTGTCCATGGTGGTGAAGATGTTGCATGGAGCAGCAAGGAAGTGGTGGCTCATGCTCCTCGGGGATCATGAGGAGTCAGCCATCTAATGGGAGAAGTGTCAAGACAAGTTCAGGGTTGAGTTCCATTCTTTGATTGCGAAGGCCTCCAGTCACCAGGAGCTTCTTTCCCTTCAATAAGGGAGCTCCAGTGTTCGAGAGTTTGGAATCCATTTCAGGAACATTCTACAATATGCTTTGTACCTGTTACCCGATGGGGAGGCCAGGGCGAGGCATTTTGAGGAGGCTTTGTGTCCTGGGATCCAGCGCCAGGTCATCCCATTTATACAGAACACATATCTTCAGGTGCTGGCGAGGGCAGAGGTTGTCGATAGGACTTTGGCCCGGATCGAATTGTAATGATAGGTGAATTAGCGTGATTCCTCAAGGAGTAGAGCTGTGGTCCGGGGTTCCCAGTTTTCAGGGTATAAGAGTTTCTGTTTAGCCGGTGGTACGTACTAGCCCTTCGCATCTCATTTATTTGGGGGTAGAAAATCTCAGTCATATTCCAAGGGATCAGGATCTTGTTTTCCATGTGGTGGTCATGGTCATCAGAAGCGGGAGTGCCCGACCTTTTAGAGCGGTCATCGTACACCGAGCGCTCTGCTCCAGGTTCCTTTGTTGAGGCAGTTTCCGCCAAGGCAGCAACAACCAGTTGCACCATCTTTCGATCAGCAGATGGTAGATGGGGCATGCAGAGGACATCCCCATGACACTCCCCATCCTCAAGGAGGAGAGCGCGGTCATGGTTCTAGTCTTCATCAGGGCCAGAGAGGTCGTGGATGAGGTCGTGGTCAGCTTCATGCCCCAGCGTTGCCGGCTCCAGGCGAGCCAGATGTCGTTAGAGGTAACATTTTCTTTTTTTCTACATTGGTGTATGCCTTTTAAGATTCAGGAGCAACACACTCCTTCATATCACATACCCTTGTCCATGCATTGGGACTTGAGGTAGAGAGTCTTCCGGTACCCTTGGCATTTACTACGCCAGTTAGAGGTCGAGCTGACTTGTATGATATATGTAGAGACTTTGATCTAGTGTTGGGGCAACACCGCTCTTGGTGAGATTTCCTATGTTTACGGATACAACCATATGAAGTCATCCTCAGCATAGATTGGTTGTATTTGATGCAGGCTATCGTGGTTTTCTTCAGGAATAAGGTCATCTTCATCGGTGCGGATAGAGAGCAGGTGGTGTATTTTGGTGAGCGAGATCCTCAGATGGGTCATAGGCGCGTTCCATCCTTATCATCCTTCATTGCCATGATGATGTTGTGTTCATCAGAGGCTCGGTAGATGGCGTTTACTAGGGTCGTAGAGGATTGCCCTGATGTCCTTCCCGAAGAGGTTGTAGCATTACCCCCTCAATGAGATATTGAGTTTGGGATCGAGCTATATCCAGGAGTGTCTCGTATCTCTATGTCTTCATATTTGATGGCCACATCTGAGTTACAAGAGCTACGTATGCAACTTGATGGTCTGTTGTAGTGCGATTTTGTTCGGCCAAGTGTGTCACCATGGGGTGCGCCCGTTTCGTTCGTGAATAAATCTGATGGGAGTATGCAGGTGTGTGTCAATTATCGTCACCTAAATTAAGTGACAATAAATAAATTCTATACTCTTCCTCGGATTGATGATTTTTTCGATCAACTGAAGGGTGAAATTTGGTTCTCAAAGATTGACTTGTGTTCATGATATCATCAGATGCGTGTGATGGATGAGGATATCCCGAAGACTTCTTTCTGTTCTCTTCATGGGTATTATGAGTTTTTTGTAATGCTGTTTGGTGTGATGAATGCTCAAGCTCCATTCCTGGGTTTGATGAATATTGTGTTCCTTGAATTCCTAGACATGTTCTTGGTAGTTTTTTTCGATGACATTCTTGTGTACTCTACATCTGAAGAGGAGCATACATGGCATCTACGAGCAATTTTGGGAGTTCTTCGTCGACATCAGATGTTCGGGAAGTTGTCAAAGTTTGATTTTTGGGCTCGAGAAGTCTGTTTCGTGGGGAATGTTGTGTCCCAATATGGAGTAGTTGTGGATATATCGAAGATAGAAGCAGTTGTGTCTTGAGTATCCCCCAAGACAGTTTCATAGGTGCAAATATTCCTTTTCCTCTCCGGATACTACAGGAGGTTCGTGGACAATTTCTCAGAGGTTGTGACTCCTCAGACATCATTGACCAAGAAGGACCAACCATTCATGTGGACCGATCAGTGTCATGCAGCTTTCGAGTATATAAAGGAGAAGTTAGTAAGTGCTTCAGTCCATTGTCTTCCAGCTGAATGAGTTCGGCTTGATGTTTTATGTGATGAATCACATCTAGGGATATGTTGTGATCTTATGCAACAGAGGTCAGTTGTTTCTTATGGGTCTTGGAAGTTATTTCCCCTTGAATGAAACTATTTCACCCATGATCTCGAGTTGTCATCCATGGTGTATTCTCTGAAGTTTTGGAGACATTGCCTCATTGGTGAGCGCATTGTGGTTTTCACCAATCATAAGAGTTTGAGATATGTTTTCTCCCAGTGTGACTTGAATTTATGACAGTGTCGGTGGATGGAGTTCTTGTAGTAATACGAAATCAAAATATCATAAACACATGGAAAGGGGAATGTTGTAGCTGATGCGCTGAATCGAAAGTCACGTAGTGATTTTGTGGATGAATCAGGTGATTCCTGGAGATTAATAGAAGAACTTTTAGCATTTCATCTTGATATGGGAGAAGTCAGAGGTAGAGGATGTATTTTTTAGATGATGGTACAGTCATCACTGATGCAGAATGTGGCAGAGTCCCAGTTGGGGGATCTTGAGGTGGAGTTCTGGAGAGACCGAGTCGTCTGTGGTGAGGCCCCTAATGGTTGGTCTAAGGATGAACAACACATAGTGTTTTATGATAGAAGGATTTTTGTTTGCTTGGCGATGCACGAGATGGTTCTTAGAGATTTCCATAGTTCTACCTTAGCAGTACATCCTGGTGTGACGAAGATGTTCACATCCTTGAGGAGTCAGTTTTGGTGGCCTGGGCTGAAGCGTGCAGTTGCGGAGTTTGTGTCTCGGTGCTTAGTCTGCCAGAAGGTGAAGGTCGAACACCATATTTTTGGTGGTCTTCTCCATCAATTAGAGATTCCTCAGTGGAAGTGGTAGGACATCTAAATGGAGTTTGTTACAGTTTTACCTCGAGCTCTGGGAGGACATGATGATATTTGGGTGGTAGTGGATCGTTTTACAAAATCGGCCCACTTCATATCAATCAAAGTGTCGAGATTAGTGGAAGTTTTGTCGAGGCAGTATCTGGAAGAGGTGATGAGACTTCATGGAGTTCCCAGGATGATCATTTCTGATCGAGATCCTCATTTTACCTCCAGGGTGTGGAGAGTTCTCCAGCATGCTTTCGGTTCTCATGTATGCCTTAACATTACTTTTCATCCTCAAACAGATGGTCAGACTGAGCGATCTATCCAAACCCATAAAGAGATGTTTCCCTATGGTGTTTTTGATTTTGGAGGCTCATGGATGAGGCACTTACCCTTGGTGGAGTTCTCTTACAATAACAGTTTTTACTCTACCATCGGTATGGAGCCATTTGAAGCCGTGTATGGCTGGCCTTTCTGTTCTCCGTATTGCTGGACTCGGGTCGGAGTGTCAGCAATTCTCGGACCGGAACTAGTGCAGAATACAACTGAGATGGTTCATGTTATTTTTGAGAGGATGAAGGTAACACAATATCGTCAGAAATCCTATGACAATCAAAGGAGGAGACCCTTAGTGTTTAATGTTGGGGACCATGTGTTTCTGAAGGTGACTCCTCGTCATGGGCAACGAAGGATTAGATGTCTTGGAGATATGGTGTATCGAGTAGCACATCCCCCGCAGATGAGTCAGATACATGAAATTTTCCATGTATTGCACCTCCTTCGTTATCTTCATGAAAACTCTCACTTCATTGATTGGGGAGAGATCGATGTCGATGATGATGCAACCTTTGAGGAGAAACCTGTGGAGATCCAGGTCTGCGAGGATAAGGTGTTACGCAGGAGATCTATTCCTTTGGTTCGTGTCTTGTGGAAACATAGTGGCACGGAGGAGAGTACCTAGGAACTTGAGTCACAGATGCGTGATCAGTAACCCATGTTTTTAATTTTTAGCTCTTTTCATGTGTCAATGTAATTGGTGTGGTTATGAAAACTGTGTGTTCATGAGATGGCTCCATTTTTTTTTTTTGTGGCTTGAACTCTTCTGAAAGGTATCTCGGTGGGTGGATGTTTGGACCCTTCTTCGTTTTCTCTTTAGGTGGGTTTTGAATTCCCGAGGAGGAGAATGTTTTGAGAGGTATCTGATGTAATGTTACAGACCACTCCGGTCTATTCCCTTGTGAAAATGTGGTGTTATAGGTGTCACGGGGGATCGATGCGGCTTGGAGGTGCGTTTGGGAGGCCTTTTTAAAGAAAAATGGAAGTCCTGAATCTTTTACACGGTTGGCACACAATTTTTGAAACTATACGACCAAGACGTGCATAGCTAGCCTTGATGGCAGTAGATACTGCATGGGAGGTGCACGGTTTGTCTAAACTATGCCGCCAAACTGTGCGAGCTAAGTGGCTAAAGAAGTGGTGACCACACGGTTAGCGCACGGTTTGTCTAATTGTGCACATAGGTCGTGCGAGCAGTTAATGTTAGATCCTAAATTTTAGGATCTTGACCATTTAACCTTTATCTGGCTCATTTAATCCCCTAATCGGCCATAACAATGGATTACCTTTCCTAGGAGATAAAATAACCTCTCCTAGGCGTTTTTGAGGCGATATGGAGACTTCTCTTGGTTAATCGAAGCCTGATTCTTGAGGTATGTGTCCGTTCATCTTCGTTCTTGTCGGTTTCATAGATCTACTTTGATCTACGCCTTCTATTCTCTTTATGTCATATATCTACGCCCGTTATGGGTAGATCTATGTTTTTGGATGTCGTTGTGACGAGTCGTGGTCTTGATCATGCTCGGAGGAGAAATATAAGGTGGGGATTGAGAGAATCAACCTGGGTTCCTTGAGAGTTCTTCGACAGTGGTGGTTTTCGTCAATAACCCTTGATGTAAGGGATTTGGGTTTCACACTAATTGTTGTGTGAAATTGTAGAGTTAGCATGATTTATCCATTTGGATCACGATGAAATTGACCTAATTAAATACTTGAACTGGATTAATAGTATTGGTTTGATCCCTTGTGTTGCTTTGTACCGTGATAACGGTTTTCCTATTGATTTCCTAGATTGTGTGATATCTTTACTTAGCCTGTTAGCATGTTGATCTGGATGAATTGATAAGGAACGTAAAGCCAGAATTAATTGATAATTAATTGGCTAATGATAAAGAGTCATGTGAAAAAATCCAGATGTTTTTGTTGGTTCTTGTTTTTTGAAGTCATGTCCAGTTAATTGATAAATTAAATTTTGAAAAATATGATAGATTTTTGGTTAGTTTTCCTATAGTTGTAACCTAACAATAATTACCTGATTAATTGAAGAGGGATTAAGGAACATTATGTTGATAATTGATAATTCTTGATAGGGTTCTGAGTTACCATTTTTTCCTGTAAGGCTGAATGCCTTGTGCTTTGGAGCCATGAGTGCTCATTATGTATGAAGGCCAGATGCCTTGTTAAAGGGCCAAGAGACCATTTGATGTGATGTTTGATTTCCTGCTACGTGTGTTGTGATGTGACCTTGGAGGGGTGTCGTGATATGTAGAGGCAGGGAGGCCTTGTGGTTATGGCAGTGGAAGACGCCTAGAGTGGCGAGATGCATCGGTTTATGCATGTGGGTGTTGGGGAGGACACCGGGTATGATGCCATGGGATGGCTGTGATGGCTGGATGTTTGGTGGTTTAATTGGTTGGTTATCTACATTAAATTTCACCACTTCTCAAGAAAGCTATTCTTGCTTACCCTTCTTCTGAAGGAGCCAAAAATGTGCGGGGTATTCCATGTGTTTTCCGTATTTAGCCTCTCGAGGGGGAATGGGTTTACGCTCTTGATATAGGTGGAAAAGACTCGATGGGTAGTACATATACTCACTGTGTCGATCCCCCTTATGTTTAGTAGCATATGAATTTTTTCTAGAATGCCTGAGAATATGGGAAAATATTTCTGTAATGAATGTTTGATTCAATGATTATAATCCACGGGGATGGAGATTCTAGAATTTAATGGTGATGTTGTAACATTTAAAGGAATGGTAGATATTGAATGTGATGCCACTGAATTGTAATGTGGTTTTTTTCATGATTAATTATTTTTCAAATAGTTAATTAACGTAAAGTGGAACTGATGAAAAAGGGAATGAAGTAATCTTATGATGTTATTTAATTGTTTGTGTGCTTATAGGATACCTAGTCATAGAAATAGTAGCCAGGAGCCCAAGAGACATTAGCTGGAGCTAAGACTAAGACTAGGTTGTGCCCATAGTGTGGTTGTGAGTTATATATTCTGTACTTTTTATGTTTTTATATGCTACTCCTTCCTGTCAGTGAGGGCTACTGGAACCCCAAGGATTCTGAGCCCTGGGGGGTGTTTTCCCCAACATTCCGGTGGGAGGTTGAATGGATGACTACCCCCTTTGACCTCGCTCTCTTCTCATTTTTGATACTTGTGTTGGTAGGAACAATGGTTAGTTTTCCACATAAATGTGTGTATAGGGCTGTAATGGCATCTGGTTATTCACACACATATATTCTTGATATTGTATACTATGAGCTACTATAGTTGTAGCGTGTATAGGCTGTGATGGCTTGAGGATTATTACTCAGTGTGTGGGCTATAATGGCTTGACGTTTAATACCCGACGTATGATACGCATTATGTGAGATGTGGTGTCTCCCAGAACCTACCTTGTTACTTTTGGTTGTGAGGATGGTGTGATGCTTCGCCCAGGTGTCTACGGGCAAGCCTTTGTATTGCACGTGGTGCAGATTGTGGAGCTTAGCCCATGTTTATATGGGCAAGCCATTGGAGAGAGATGGACAAGACGTATGTCGTTGGGGAAAAGCGGCAAACCAGTTGGGAAGTAGTAGCGGGGTACCCTTGATGTTCTATACTATATGATATATTCCTGTATGTGTTACTTGGTGAGAGTAACCATGGTGAGGTTGGGAACTTTGTATACCAATTTAGGTGACGATTTAGATTCACTTGTGGTTCATTGTGCTTTAGAATTCTTTATATACTCTTGAAAGAGTGGCTTCGGGGAGTATCCTACTAAGTATACTATTATACTCACACCACGTTTATATATAAACTGTTTTTCAGGTCAGATGGAGCAGGTTGGAGATCAAGCCGGTTACTACTAGCTTGTGGTGGGTGTAGCTGTTCGGGCATGTGGTCGCTGCTGTTTTACTTCCCTTGGGTACTTGTAGTTTTCCCTTTCAGTTGTAGTACCTTTTCATGATATTGCATATATACACTTGGGTTTTCTGTTATATTTCAGTTCTGAGTTGGAGTTGGTTGCTTTAGATTCTATCTCTCTCTTCCTCATGTGTTCTCTTATAGGTTAATGCCTCCCATTGGTGTTTTTATTATACCCTTGATGGTAGCCACCAACCTGAGGCATACTGGAGGCGGGACTCAGGGGTCATTATCTATCTTTTCACATTTCCGGCACAGGAGGGGTACACTTTGTGGGGAGGGGTTCGTGATAACTATATATACACCTCATGAGTGAATATAGATGAATAACATAACATGTGCCTCAAAGATGAAAAAAAATAATAATACCCAAATATAGTTTTGAGATTTGATTTAGGAATCCCATGAGAGACTGACCGAAAAAACTTATTTTTTTAATTATGTAAACACTTTTTGAGGAAAAAGTGTGAAACCAAATGGCTATAAAATGCATACAATTAAAACCATAAATGAATTTAATCTAGATCATGACTACAAGAACTGCCCCTCCCCAAAAACTATAACATGATGTCAATTATCCAACATTGCATTATCACTAAGCTAGCTATCCCGTGCAGTGTTGCACGGACCTTCCAGGAGAGATATCTCATAAAATATAAATTTAAATATCATTTATTTTATGGAGAATAATTACATAATACATTAATGTGTAGAATATAGACCACATAAAAGAAAAAAGTAGTGAATGCCTCTTACATCTTATAGTAAATAAAAGTGAAACAAAAATCCATTGGAAAACATAATGATGTTAATATTACACATTCAATGATCCTATATAATAAATTTATGTCTCTTATAAATCTAAAAAAAACACTACATTTCTATATATCATACCATATATTATTTTATTATGAAAATTTATTAAAAATTTATAAACAATTACATGTTGATGTTATTATTTAAGTAATAACTGCTCTGTTTTTTTATATTTCACTGTTTATATATTTATGGAAGGATAACCACCGTATTGATATAATATATATTAATTATTTATTTAGATATAATAATCCATAAAATTTATTTATATGAAATGAAATTCCCCATTCTTTGATATAGTAATCCATACATACTCATGAATATTGTTCTATCATTTTCATATTGTTTTTAATTAATTAAATTTAAATATTATATAATACCATTAAATAATTATTATTATTTATTATATATCCATATTTTTAAATCAATCATTTATATATCCCTTTAAAATCACTAATGGATCATGTTACTTCAGATGGTTGTAGTATCTCTGACAAACGAATGACATTATCGTATTCCAAAAAAAAATGTGACTATGAAAGAATGTTTTATATAATAATTAAATAATAATATAAATAATATATAAAAATAATACTAATTTTATAACTCTCTTTGATAGGTGGTAACGGAAAAATGAATGACTCTAGTTCACGCGTCTGTAGTCCTCTGTACTCATAAATGATGATTTTTAACCCGTTTGATTAAATTGAGGATAGTTGTACATTTTACATATAAAATAGCATCATTTCATTGAATTTAATATGAATTTTTTATTAAATAATTGTGGTTTACTAATAATTTAAGATGTTGGATTTATAAAAAAATAAAATACTCATTATTCAACGTTATCTAGTTTTCATGTATAATACATAGGTTTTCAGTACTAATTTTCTTAGATGGATTTATGTAAAAAATCAATATTATATGATCAGTGGGTATGTTATGAAGTTATTCGGATAGAATTTTGGTGATCCAAATCGATTTTTTTTGATAATGTTGTGAGAGTGAGTTCCCTATTATAAATGACAGGTAGTGAGCTTTTTGTAAATTCTCGTAAATTTTCACTATTATGAGTTTAATCTTATCTATAGTTGATTAAAAGATGGAAATTAATATTACGGAGGGATGCAATTTTCTATCCATACATCAAAAACACAATAAAATACATTTTTTAGTCATGTAATTCTTAACATCCATGTATCCTTCTTTTTAACATAATTTCTTTTTTTTTCTCACAATGATAACTACTTTATCTAACATTGAAAATATAAGAATTAAAAATAAATTAGAATGAGAATTTTTAAATAATTTTGAACAAGAAATTATCAATATGTTTTCTAATTTATAAAATTTATAATTTAGTTTTTGGATATTTCTATTAATATAACTTCATTTAACCAGAAAATACTTCTTTAACAATAACAACATTAACTATGATTTTTATAATAAATTGTTAATATAGAAATTATAATTTAAAAATTGGTATATGAGTTAATAATATATTAAAATTTTTAATATTAGATAATCCTTTGAAAGAATATATAATTTTTATAAATTTTAAATCAATTATTAATGTATCATTTATTATAAAAATTACACTAATGTCAATTTAGACATTATTAACTTAATTTAAATTTAAAATATTTCGACACATCAATGGAATTATAAAAATAAATACTGTATCCTTTGTTTCATGAAATATTCATCGACAAAAATAATAGAACACAATAATTAATTCAATTTAATTCACATTTACAAAATTTAATGTCATTTATTATATTTTATAATTACCTAAATAATTAATATTTTGGTGTTACATATGAATTTAAATTAATAATTTCTTCTAAAAAAAGATAAAAAAAATTATAATTTTAAAGAACTCAATTATATATATAAATAATTTATATAAATGAAAATGTGTTCTTTTTTCACTTCCCAAATCATTGATATATATTTTACGTAAGAAATTATTTTTCTTCTATTTCTGTACATAACTTATTATATGCGACATATTCCAAGGATGATCCATGTGAACACATTATTTTAGATAACTTTATGTCCGAGATCTATATAAACTCAATAATTAAAATTAGGATAATATATTAGGAAATTTTTACTCATTCAATCTTGTTTAAAAACAATAAATTTGTTTTTAATATAACTAAAATAATTAATTTTTATAAATTTATTATTTACTGTTATAATTAGACATAGAGTTTACCACTTTCATGTGATTGTAAATACATTACTACCTCTTATATGGTCAAAAATATTGGCATCTGTTCCATCAAATTATTTGGGTTTTATTTTGAAATAATATCTCAATGTTTGAATATAAAACAATCCATGAAATGGAATTACATTCTTATTTTTGTTGATGGTCTGCCAACCAATCAGAAAATAATCCTCATAGATAAGCTTCCACATACAGTTTCATCAAATATAGACAACTTTTTTTAATATAAAAAACAAGAATAAATTAAACTCCATATATATTCAACTACATTACCATACCTCTTTATTAATTCAATATTTTTATATTAACATCTTAGATAATATTTTATTTTAAAAAACTAATTAGATAATAGAAAAATTAAATGATATTAATCCAAATAAATATTTTTGACTACTCAAAGAAAAATATAATGTTATATAAGTATATAAATATACTGTGACTCATTTGTAAAAAGATTAATGAAATATTTTTCATGGACATAGAAAATATTCATTCATCCGACTGACAGTGTGAATACAACTACTACCATACAATATAAATTTTCTTATTGGTAAAATTATCCATTGAAGGGACATAAAAACCTATAAGTGACTAAAAACATTATCTCTTATAAAATCGTGAATGTTTTTCCTCTAATTTTTTTAATAGATTCTTAAGAGAATTCAAAAAATCATTTTTTTCAATAAAATTTAGATGCAAGATACAAACTATCAATGGATATCATCACATAATCCATAGATTTTTTATCTAATGAAATGAAATAGCATGGAATATAAAACCATGATAGGGGGTTTATTTCATAAATTATACTACAAGATAGATTAAATCATAGAAAATATTTTATTGGAGGTTCGTAGTAAAAACTACACATGATTTCATTTATGTCATCTGATCATCATTTTATAATTCACCTCCATCATTATCTATGATTCCCTTCATCTGTTTGGGTATTTTAATATCACATATAAAACTTCATTAATAGATTAATTGTGTTCAGAACTACTAGTTTTCCAACTATTTCAATCATTATCCTCTAATTTACTAGAATATTTAGTCTCGTCGATTTCAATATTCCACATCAAAAATGCTTACATATATGCATCATCCATTATTTAATTACATGCCTCCTTAGGTAATCAAAAGACCAATATTTAATAACATACATAACATTTCTTGTATACTTGTATAATGATATCACTAAATAAAATTTGAACTATTTATGTGGGGCTACAATAATATATATTCAGATATAGATGGATTATAATCACTTTTGAAAATAAAATGCATCTACAGAGCAACGAATTCACGAATAATAATTCAATTAAAATATGTAAAATGATCATTACATATTACTACATCAAAATAACATTTTCATTCCCATAGTATATTAAATGTAGTTATGTCCTGGGGGAATTCTGTAACTCCAATAAAATGAATTCATTGTTGAAATAATAACGGAAAACATTAAAACATGTTAATATGCAAAATACAAAATTTAAATGAATTTATATCATGTGTAGTCATAATATTAATTTTCAACTATTAATAATTCATATGTGTGTAGAGTTGAGAATCAATCATCTTGGAAGGATATCAATAAATCATAATGATATTTAATTGAATGAATAATGATAATATCTAAACAATTTACAATAACATATCAATTTAATATTGGTATCATGTTACCAAAAATTAATAACCTCGATCTAGGAAATATCATTTACTTAAAATGAAAAAATATAATGAACTAATGATTAATCATTGAAATAAAAATATATTAAACACCCATGGAATTAATTTTGAAGATGTATCTATGTGTGGTGAAATAAAAGTTATATGAGGATGATCTTGATACAAAATTTCTTTAACGATCCTATCAAAGACAATTAATTTATTTATTATGTCTTCAATAACAAAAACCATCATAGCTTTTGGAAACTCTTCTTACACCACATTCACCATTCATGATCTGTGACTACTCGTCATAACTGTGATGTTTATATTGGATCACAATGGTATTATCTACATGTATGCCCTATGATAACCTTGTTCCCCTATCACCTCCCTACTAACTAGTGATTATTTCATAAGAAGCCCATGACAACACACTATTTGATGAGAATATCCATGAAAAACAATACAAAATTAACCATTATTGATCCAATGTTCCCATAGAGAGATCAATGTATGGGACTCAAGTCTTCAAATATATTTTTATATATTTCTCGAAATAGATTTAAAATGTTAGAAGTTGATTGCATGTAATTGAAATGAATTAGAAGAATGTATGTGAGCGTAGAAAAAGGATTGTAAGGGTACTTTTAGAGGAAGATAATTGGAGAAGGATGATTACACATTTTGTTTTGAAACAATTGACCCCAAGATGACGTATACTAAGATATGTGTCAGAACATATTTTTTAAAAAAAATTATATTTTATAATATTTGGATTGTTTGTTTATTTTCTTTTTGAAAAAACATATTATCAAAATGTCATTTTATAAATTTAATATTAATGACTGAAATATGTGATTTGGAATTCCAAAAAACAATTACATGAATAAAATATAAAATATCATAAAATTTGTATATTTCTATAATAAATAAATAATTATTGTTTTTCTAAATTAAATATTGTATTAAATTTTTAAATATTTATTGGTAATATTTTTTACAAAACAAAGTATATAGATTTAATGAGATAATGATTTATAAAAATAAAAATAAAAAACTAAATTAAATAAAATGGTCAATTTTTAAAAAAATTAGTTCTGTTCAAAAACATAATTGATCCTATTTAATTAAATTTTTGAATATAATTATTTTAAATTATTTTTTTGTAATAACATTTTTTTATAAAAATGTTTTCATATTAATAATGAATTAGAACCTTACCCTTCCTAATAAAATTATATTTATGATAAGATCCCAAAATTAGTTTTAAAAAATCATTTCACAACAAATAGTTTTTTATAAAAAAATTACCACGTATCCAACAATTCAATTAAAGTGTTTAAAAACTATTCTATATTTTATAATAACCATAGACATTCGTGGTCCTAAAGAAAAACTAATCTTTGATATTTTTACCTGATTGTTGAACCCAGATGATGTTTTAATTCTTTTCTTACTATTACTCTAATGTAAATTATTTTGTAATATTTTTGAAATAATGAATTAATATTCATTCTTAAATGATTGAAAATAATTAATTTATTATGATAAAATAAGAAAAAAAAATTATTTGTAAAAAAATTAATTTTTTTAAAAATTAACTAATATTAAATGGTTTCCACACTTGTTTTGGCCTACACACATGTTGAACATTAACCTTCAAGATAATACTGATCAGTATGGAATTTATTCTGTCATGACGGTCACTATTATCATTTTTTACAATATACTATGTCATATTTATGAATGTTATTTTCATTATACTAATTTTTTGTCATTTTAAATTATTAGAAAACACATAAGAAAGGAATAACCAAATTATATTTACATAAAATAAATAAAACAAAAATTGTCTCTCTACATCCAAAATTTGTTGAAATAATGGAAAAAAATAAAAAAGGCATAAAATGATTTTCCCCCAACACATATGGAGGAAGAAAAATCCATGTTACAAATAAATGATATATTCAATGAAAAAAACATGGGCATCATTGGGGATACCTGAAAACATATCATAAAAATAATCTAGATCTACCTACATCACATAAGTTATAATTGGTGATCTAATATTATAATTTCTAAAATAGATTAGAATGATATGACTTATGAATTACCCTTGATCAAACAACACCCCAACACACATTCAATGATCCGGGTAGACACTGATTCATATAAGAAGAATGTGAAACCCTTTATGGGAACTATATTCTATACTCAAGTGCATGATTATACTATAAATTATCACTGAGGGGGTACCATTATGGACAGTACTGTGGGGCCATAGATTATTATCCACTCACTAAACCACTATACCCCAAACACAATGATGAACTAAATGGTTTGTGAGAGAAAATTGTGTGATTAGATTAGATACATTGGTTGATGATATAATTTTTATCAATAGATGTTAGGGCATTAGAAGCCTCATAACTGTAAAATTAAGGATATGGGGCCTTGAGACATGATGTCTCAATGTTGATAAAAATATCCCCTTAATTAAACTACAGATATTGTTGATGTTTTGTTTTGTTCTATTAGTGTAAAATATCTAAAAATCTTATATTTAATGGAATATTATTCAACCTGATAAAATTACTAACATATGAATTGACCAATTTGGAATAATGTTCTACCAGAGGATGGATGGTCTTACCTTAACTGCATGGAATATTAGGATGAAAATTAATAATAGCTAATCGAAATGTAAATCATGGGTTGTCATTTACTCTTATTGGATCCCAGTGCGATTTGATGGTAAATAAGACATTCCCTCCCAAATATCCATAAAAAATGTGTGTAGTGAAGCCAATGTTTGGTGATTGATTTGACCTGAAGCTTCCAAGGATTGAATATCACATCATCCATGCAAAGGGTTTACATAAAAATTTTATTTGATGTGTCCTCAAACCAATATAAGAAGCACACCTCATTAATATGAAACTAAAGAAAATCTATTCTGATATATAATTAAATTATTAATATAATATACTTTAATAATTTAAATTGGGTAAAAATTCATCTTCTGTAATATATTATATATTTTTTACATTTTATTATTTTTTAAAAGTTATGTGATATGCTAGGTTTAAAGGTTATCTTTTAAATGAAATAAAAGTTATACAATAATGGAAAAATTAAAAAAATAAGTGGATGTATATATTATCCATTATCAAAAATGAAATTTTATCCTCTCAAAAAATCACTTCACAACTACTGAAAAATAGATTCCAAAAAAATCAGTAAAATTTAGATGAAAATAGAAAAATAGCGAAGGATTTATTTGCGTGATTAATATTTTTATTCTTATTAAAATAAAAATATTATGTAGTAATATTATACAATAATAG
Source organism: Viscum album (assembly GCA_963277665.1). Classification (NCBI taxonomy): domain Eukaryota; kingdom Viridiplantae; phylum Streptophyta; class Magnoliopsida; order Santalales; family Viscaceae; genus Viscum; species Viscum album. Next base: position 555,876,221 of record OY728147.1, on the reverse strand, counting down.
GGGATTGGGTATATTATTTCAACTCTATAATGGATGATATCATGGTCAAATGGCTCAGGGTGGTTCACCTACCACTCTAATTGCGGGTTCATGTATGTGGTTTGATCACCATTTACCAATTCACCATCAACATGTTCTATAATTCCTATCCACATTTTTTTAGTTTTTTAATGTCATGTACGAAATTTCATTATTAAAATAGTTGATTTTATGAATATCACTCCCGAATATATGTTGATAAATATCCAATATACATCTAGGATATTTATTCCCGTTTCATACGATCTTTCTCCTCACTACATGGTTACATATATTCCTTAGTATTTCATCATCTAAATATATGATAATTTCATCAAACTCCCAATGAATAATACTACAAATTAAAATTCATGTATCGTTGTCCATAAAAACCACTAGATAAATGTTCAGAAAATTAATTAAGGATATAATATTATATAGATATATCAAATAATTTAATACTCTCTTAGGATAGAAAAAGACATTTACATCCCAATAAATTGAAGAAGAATAAATCCATCCATGTTAGGAATAGGTAAATAACCTATTAATTGATCATAAAATCCGTTCTTTTACTATATATGATTTAATAAATCTATAAAGGGGGAGAAATATGTAACATCAATGAAATGAAATATTGGTCAAAATAATTATGAGAAACTTTCAAACTTGTAAATCATTAAATGAGTAAATTTATCAACAGTTCATTTGAAAAAAAATCGTTAAAATATTATACATCATTAAAATATTTGGACATGTATGGTGATAAAAGTCCATGATCTTTTAAGGATCATAATGTATCCAAAAAAATATTCAAAATAAAATCATAATGATATTATCCCACCAAGTAACAAGAACTTCCTAGTTTAAAATAATAATTTTTTTCACAAATCAACAACATCACTTTTGAACATATCCATTACTTCATTGGAGTATACTATAACGAACTAATGATTACTATGTGATTGGGAATAAAATATCCACCATCAAACGAATTGATAGGAAGTATCAGTAGGAGATGAAATAGGAAAACTATGAGAATCAATAAGATAAATTTATTTGTAAAGCATAATCTCTAGGACAATTAATGGTGTAATGTACTTGTCGATAACATGTAGCCACAATCCTTTTAGTAAATCATCTGACATCACACCCTCTATCAATTATCCATTTCTTCTTATCATCACCATCGTGATTTTATTGAAATGTTGTAGTGGTTTTTACAATTTATCGTTTCCAAATTCAAGGTACCCTATCATGTACCAATTCGTCGATGAAGATTTCTTAAATAGAAATCCAAATAATGGATGAAAAAAACTTATTTCAATTAAAGACAACAAAAATCATAATTTTTATGGAAAAAATGTTTCCCTGGTGATTTCAAATACCATTAGCCAAATATATGCAAGAGTCTCTATATATTCCCAAAAATTGGAATTAAATTTATAAAATCAATCAGACACTTTTGAACTAATTTAGATAATTATATGTGTACATCGAGAAATGATCAATGTATATGGTGAGAGGAAAACATTTTGGAATGGAAAACAGCACAGGTTTAAGAAAAAAGATTCACATTTTATCATAATCATTGTGATTTATGTTTTCTAATTTATTGTTATAATATAGTCATTAAATATCATTTCAGTTATATACAAAATTTTATGTGGTCAGAACATATTATTTTATAACAAACCTCTAAAATATATGCTTTTTTTGTTTAATTATTTTTGAAAAAACATAATGTAGTAATACAAATTTTGATATTTTGTGTTAAAATTAAAATTTATATTTTTTTTGATTCCTTCAAACAATTATTTGAAGTTTGTAATTAAAAAAATTAAAAAAAAATTCATTGTAAACTTATAAATCAATTTTTTATTTTAAGTATATTATAAAATTTTAAAGAGTACATGATGATTATTATTATTTTACCAAAATATATAGTGACTTCGTTATATGTTTGTTTAGAAAATAATATTTTAAAAAGAATAATATCTTGAAAAGGTTATTATTATTGTGAATATGTATTTAACACAAAAAAAAATTCGAATAATTTTATTTTAGTATTTAATAATACTGTTTTAGAAATAATTTAAATGAATATTTGTTTAATTAAATAAATCATTTCACACTATAGTTAAACCCCTGCTAAAAAATTATTCATTTACATTAAATCAAATAATTACGTTTAAAAATATATTTTTGAAAATTAAAATTTAATATTAATTTATATTTAATTTAATCAATCAAGTAGCATATAAATTAGTTCAATTATAATGAATAAATTTATTTTCCCTATCATAAAAAATAGAAAGAATTGAATTCATATAAAAACATAATATTTACTGATTCTTTTTTGACCTCATTGTGCAATTGATATTTTTTGTTCTTTCTTATTAAAGGTCATATGGAAAATATGTTGTAACTATTCATAATTCATTTTTTGATATAAATATTAAATGATAGAAAATTATTCTATTTACAATTACAAGATAAAAATATTCACTGTTTAAATAACTTGGTTTTTTATTTTGGGTTTTTAAATAAAAATTTATTATATAGTGTACGTTAAACAATTATAAAGAAAGGGAAAATCGCATTGAAATAAAGTTGTTTATTATCAAAAAAATATTCCATGAACATAGTTAATAAAAATAGTTAATATATATATATAATATTTTTTTTTCATTTAGTGTGTATTTATAAAATAAAATTTTAAACTTTATTAAAATTATTATTATTTTTATATAAATTACTATCATTAAATTAATTATAAAATATAACAAAAATTTTCATTTTCATATGACAACAATGCTTAACATCACTTTTTTTATTTTCATAACGAATTAGGATTCACATTTTTCAATGTTATAAAGATATTATTTTCTATGTACCAATACATATTTAATAGTATATGATTATCAATATAATTAATAAATAATGATATATATCATGAAATTGAAACAACCCATTAATCAATAATAAATAATATATAATATAATATAATTAATAAAACATAATATAATTCTACTGCAATAATGAGAGGTTTCAAAAAATGAACAATACATACTGTTATGGGTCAGGTAAGACATACCACACCCACCATACTTTAGTTCGGTCTCACTAACATAAATCATATCATTTCATTCACTTTTTTAGCATTTTCTAGGTCATATATCTTCTTGATCATGCTCCAATTGAAACAATTGAACTACTTATATTCCCACCAAAACCCTCACCACTACACCATCGATATATTCTTACTATTATACAATTTATTTATAAAAAATTAATTTTTTATTTATATATTTGTAAATTTAATTATATGTATTTATTTAATTATTTTTAAATTAATTTCTCAACAACATTGTGTATATTTAGATATAATTTATATACATATTGACATATATATTTATATATCAATACATTTAATGATAGATAATTAAAAAAATTTAATATTCAACATTATATTTAGATATATTATTTTAATCATGAAATGATGAATATTTAATTTAGATATATTAATGTACTATTTTAAATTATAATGACATATTCATAAATTCATATTTCTACAGGCTTTATTTCCACAATATTAAAAGTCACATATGTATAAATACATGAACATATTTTTTAACAAATGTATAATCATTTATATTTCACATGATGACAAAAAAATACATACATGTATTTATTTATTTTCAAATATTATAATATACCCAAAAATATTTTATTTTGGTGAAGCACACACTCACACACACAAATATATATAAATTAATTTCATAGGTGTATGTTGATATATAAATAAATTTTTTTTTATATGTTGAATAAAATGCATAACATATTTTTTGAATAAAATGAATCATAATTATTTGTTTTCATATGTTTTAAATGTTCAAAAATGCATTTTTAGGTAAATATTTATAAATATTTAATTGAAAAAATGAAGTAGAAAATTCATATATTTAATTATAAATAACACTAAAATATGATAACACTATAATTAAAACAATACAATTTCTAAATTAAAGTAATAAATGTCAATTAATCAAATCTTCATCGAAAAAAGACAAGAAGTCCACTAAAATGAGGCATAAATTCAATCAAATGTTAATCATTTGGGGTACCCAAAAAATCGGTTTTTAAGCCATCTAAGCATATTTTGACATTGAAATAATGACGATTAGGTTCATCCCAATCATCGTATAATTTATCTTTTTATAATAATTAATTTGATATGTGGGAGAGGCCAAACATACACCTAAATGAAATGTTTGGAACATTTGAGGTTAATTTCCTATTATAAACTTATCATGTATCATTCATTAATTTTTTTGAAAATTAATCTATATCTTATATTAATTGAATATCATTAAATATAAAAATATCATTATTTAATTTCAATTTATTAATATTTTATAAGATAATTCATAATACAATTCATATATATTAACTATAAATGCATATTTAAAATTATATGATTCATATTTAAGAAAATATATTATTAAAATATCAATATAAAAAAATATATGTTAATGTATGAATTTAAATTATATATTTATAGAAATGAAATATCTCATTTATTAGTTGTATAATATCACTAATAAAGGTGTCCTCTTATAAAATCCTTGTAATTGGTTTACTGATATTTGAAATATATTCCAATTCATAATTATGATGTGACATGACTAATCATTTAGTCATTCAAATGCCAATTCATATAAATAATTTTATTATTATACTACGATGTAATAAATTGAATTATTAATTATTAATTTTAATTTTTTAAGTATTTAATATTTTTTAAAATTTAATTGGGTGTTGGTCGAGTAGTATCCACTAATGGAATCTCTCTCTCTCAATGGGAAATTTCACAGACTCAAGACGTACTAACCTTGAATATTGTTCATATTAATGCATAGATAAAATCAATGTCATCGTCTATCTATTGAAATAAGGGAGTAAAAGTCCATTTGATGTCGCCAATTGTCTTATAGCATACAGTCATTTTATGGATATTATCACCAATGATTGGTACACAACCACAATCTTCCACATCCATGAAACACTATGTTTGATCCATTTTGGTCCTAGGTGTTATTCCATTACCATGTTGGTGGTTAATATAACTCCCTAAAATTTTAAAATAAATTTCATTTTAAATAAATTTATTTTTATAATTTTAAATTAATGAAAGACTATGTAAAATAAATTGTAATATAGTATACCCTTAGAACATAAATGATAAAATGGATGGTATTAAGATTAGTAAATAAATTATACAATCTGATTAGTTTACACATGTATATAATAAACTTATTGGTTATCCATTGTTTATAAATAAAAATATAATTACTTTAAAATAAAAAAAATCATAACAAAATATGTTTAAGAGTATCTTTATATCATAATAAATTAAAATAATCATTATTGTTGGAGGTTTGCTATGAATTTGTGGGTGAGGGGATGGTCCCTGGGTTAAGCCTATGATCCAACATGTTTACTACAATTTTATTCCATGTGATGTGTTTTGTAACGTCCCCACCCAGCTCACCACTAAGACAGTGGCCAGACCGGTGTGTCACATAACATCAAGTGCATCTATTAAAACAAGCCCATCATCTGCCACTAACTGCTGGCTACCTACAAATCATGAGTCATTGTTTTGTGTATTAAAGCGTCTTCCACAACATTACACTTTCCAAGGTTATATGAAAGCTCAAAATCAAACAACTGGAAGTATTAGACCCACATGTGTTGCCTTATGTTCAAGTCTCGTTGAGTGAACATATATTTCGAGATTTTATTATCCGTGTGAACAACTAATCTATCACCCAAAAAATTGTGTCTCCAACAATGTAGAGCATGGACCACAGTTTCCAAATCAAGGTCATGTGTAGGATATTTCTACTCAAGAGGTCTTAGCTCGATAGATCCATAAGCCACAACTCGATCACCCTGCATCAAAACTACGCCCAATAAAATTCATGAAGTATCATAATAAACTGTACAGCTCTTACTAAGCTCAAGAAGAATTTGGATCGATGTTGTTGTCGGTCTTCCTTTCAACTCTTTAAAAGTCATCTAACAAGCCTATGACCATATGAACTGTACACCATTCTCATTCATGGTCATGAGAGGCACTGCTATACGGAAGAAATCCTGGATTAATTTCTTGTAATAGCAATCAAGCCCCAATAAACTATAGATATTGATGAATCTCTTGGGCTACTCCTATGAAACCATGATGATCACCTTTTCTAGGTCAATTGATACCCCTACCTCAGATATAATATGACCCAATAAGTTTTCATTACCAATACAGAAGTGGAATTTACTGATATTTTTGTATAGTTGGTGCTCACTGAGTGTACTTAGCACGATCTCAATATGGGTTGCATGGTCGTGTATGGAATTGTAATACCCTTAGATTTCGTCCATGAAGACTACAAAAAATGAATTAAGATAACAATGTAAAACCCATATCATCAGGGAAATGAAGAATACCGGTTCATTTGTGAGGCTGAAAGGCATAACCTGATACTCATACAAGACCTACCTGCTTCTGAATGCTATACATGGTATCTCAGATGGTCGCAAACGCACCTTTTGATATCCCGGCCTCATATCAATCTTGGTAAATAAAGTTTCACCATTGAGATGGTCAAAGAGATCATCTATACGAGGAAATGGATATCGATTCTTTACTAGGAGCCGGATGAGTCTACGATAATCCGTGCATTACATGAGGGTACCATCTACCTTCATGGAAAAAAGGATAGGTGATCCCCACGACAATGTGCTTGGTATGATGAAACCATTAGCCTAATGGTCTTCAATATGCTTTTTCAGTTCCTATCCCTCTATTGGTGCCATCCTATATGGATGAATAGACACTAGTGTCGCACCTCGAATGAGCTCAATAGTGAACTCTTTGTCTTTCATATGAGGTAATCCAGAGAAATCATTAGGGATGATGTCCCTAAAAATATCCACCACTAGAGAGAATTCAACTACTTGTGTTCCCTGATCGCTGTTGAAGAGACATGCAAACTGAGCTATCACTATTCCCAACCCTGTGTGTATTTAGGATTAGATTGGCCTGCCTGTAAATCCAATTCTCTTATGTGAAGATATGTGTCACCCTTGTGGGATGTAAAAGACACCCTACGATGATAGAAATCCACATGGGCACGGTAAGGAGAAAGCCAGTTCATTAAATGAATGACTTCAATGATAGACAAATCCCGGATATATAAATTCCAAACAAAGAGGTACCCAACTACCTCATGGGAGAACGTTGGGCACTTGTGTATGCCCTCTATCTTTACCCTATGAATACTATCGAGAGCCAAGATGATGAAAAGGTACTTAATTGGAAAACCAATACTTTCAATAACAACAACAGATATAAAGGATTGTGATGTGCCAATATCAATATGTGTAGAAACTAACCGAAAGGCTACTATAATATTACCTCTCACTATAGATGGTCATGCACTATGCTCCTCTGGCGCTGATTGCACTACATACATGGGACCTGAGCGACAACCCTGATACGCTTCCTGGATGGCATGAGCTGGTCCACTCTATTATTTTTGGTAGTGTGGAACATGATTTCCTCAACCAAAACCTCCACTAATTCCTCTTCATGATATATTGGTGGAAAAATAACATCCATCTTAATGTGGATTCATAGATCCCATACCAGACAAAGGTGTAGGTGTGGATCCTCTACCATAGGATGATGAAGATATGGACCGACAGAATTGTTGAAGGTGACCCACCCTATCGCAAGCTCGACACACCATCAGATCGTTTGTTCACTGTAGATTCTTGTGAACAACCCTACTGTACTAATAACATGTAATAGAGATATCAATACGTTCTTTTGGATTAGGATTTCCCCCACATGCACTTTCAAAACGACGTTCCCTGCTACCCGAATAGCTATCACCCTGTCTCGGAACTGAACCACCATGCCTCACTAGTTTAGCTTCCCTGATATTTTTCTCTAAGATTAGAGCCTGATTTACGATCTTTATAATGGTGGTCAAATGGAAGACGTTAACCAGTTAGGTGATAGTATACTCATGTCCGTCCACAAAACACCTCACAGTAGTCTGCACGTTGCCTGTTAGAGATGGGGAAAAAAGGTGATGTTCTGTGAAACAAGTATAATACTCTAAGATAGTCCTAGAGACCTACTTAAGATGTCGGAACTCGTGCGCATGATCATCTCTCAGATTCTGTAGAAAAAAGTTATTGTAGAAAGCTACTTTGAAAAAATACGAATCCATGTCACTGACCTGTTCAGCATGAGAAACAACACCCCACCAGTGTTTGGTGATGTCACGATGCTTGTTAATTGCCTTCATAACCCTTTTCTAGGGAGGTGTCTCTAGGTGGTTGAATATAGACCGTACAACTTCTATCCATTATTCTACAGCATGTTGGCCTCCACTCCCCAAGATTCTGGGAGGGTGCTCTTGAAGAATGCCACGTGTAAGGCCTTCCATAGATGGGGGTAGGTCTGGGAATATTCTAAACTAACATCATAAACCTAAGGTGACTTTCCCTTAACTGAGCCTCAGGGTCCCTCAGAAGATTGATAGGAGTTAGTGCCATTGGAGGCTCTATGGTAAGAACCACTAGTTGTTCACAACCCACCATCTCTAAAATGAACTCATTTTCTCTCTCCTGAGACAAAGCTCAAATATTTTGTGGCCACATTTTTCTAAAACATCCAAACACACCCTTATACAATGAGAAAAGAAGGGGAGAAAACTAGTAAGGTGAAAAAGATGTTATGTGAATAGCCTTCCTCAGAGCACTAAACAACAGACAACCCACATCAAGAGCCGGGTTTCGATATAGAAGATACATCTAAATAGGATTACTAAACAGTTCTATAGCCCACTCCTAGGTTGATTCAGGCTAACATATAACAGACTAACAGAACCTTATATTAAATAATCCAACAATTCTAAATTTTACCACTAGGTATAAAATCACTCACAAGCAACAAGAAAATGCACGATGAAAGAAGATATGGCAGGGTAATATGCATGGAATTTTAATCTTATAGTGAATATCATGATGCATGGGATGTTTCTACCTAGTATAATCGGGCAGTAATGGTAACCACGTTATTTCAATAATACTAGCACAATAACAATGCAATACAACTGATTCAACCAAGGTGAAATCAAATCAATAGTAACTGGCATAATCAATAACTACAATCCCAACCCAATAATTTGAGATTCCCCCAATAAATGGGTTAACTACATCCAATCACAGAGAGTATCAAAAATCACTATATCTTTGTATCATGTCGAACCTGAACAGTAAGAAAAAAGGAAAAAAACATATTTGATACCACATTGTAACGTCCCGAACCGTCTCACCTCTAAGATAGTGGTCAGACTGGTGCATCACATAACATAAAGAACATCTTTGAAAACAAGGTCATCATCTACCACTAACTTCTGGATACCTGCACGACATGAGTTTGTGTCTTGCTGCTAAATGAATCGGCCACATCATTACCCTTACCAGGCTTAAAAATAACCTCAAAATCAATAGACTGCAAGTATTCAACCCACCCGCATTGCCTTATGTTCAATTCCCTTTTAGTAGAGATATATTTCAATCTTTTAAGATGAATTTAAACAACGAATCTCTCACCAAACAAATTGTGCCTCAAACAATGTAGATCATGAACCACGGTTTCCAACTCAAGGTCGTGTGTAGGATAGTTCCACTCGTGAGGTCTCAGCTGGAGGGATCTATAAGCCAAAACACGATCACCCTGCATCAAAACTGTTCCATGTCCAATTCCTGAAGCATCACAATAAACTTTATATCTCTTACCAGTCTCAGGTGGAATCAGGATCGGGGCGGATGTCAACCTTCATTTAAACTCATGAAAATATTTTTCATATGATTCTGACCATATGAGCGGTACAACAATCATAGTCATGGCTATGAAAGGTATTGCTAAGAAGGAGAAATACTGGATGAATTTCGTACAATAGCTATCAAGCGCCAAAAAACATAAGATGTCGAAGACACTCTTGGGATGCTCCCATGAAATTAGGTCGCACCCCTTAATCCCGTCACACAAACCAGCAGCCCCTTTAGAAGGCCTCTGATCCTTATCTAGTGTCTGATTCTTTATTCTTCATGTGCACAATAATATTTAGGAGAAGGGTAATGTTTTTCAAGTGTAATATTTTGATTCTGTTGAGTATTCTGCATGCAGTTCGTCACAGAAGATTCTTACACTATTTTTGCTTTTATCTAAAATCCTTCATTTTCATCTGTTTTATGTCAAATCAAAGCCTACCATCAATCACAGTGTCATCTACAACTATAAGGTTGGGTTCCTACTCGTGTTCCCTATATTTGGATGTGATTTAAAAAAACGCACCATTGTGCCGTTAGTCGATACCTACCAACTTTGTGCAATTTTACCCATTTTAATTAATTTAATGGTTTAGTTTAATTTTTTCAGAATTAATTGTAGAGACCCTAATATTAACGTACATGGAAATTACACTACTTTTGTGGAATACATATTACATAACCAAAAACACACACACAAGAACCGTAATAGTTTAGTGACTTTGGAAACTCGGAATATAATCTCCTAATCGTGTTCAAAGATCTTCAACATCTCCCATAATGATCACCCTTTATTTACCTAAAACCTTTATTTATATCTTGGGGAAATGAAAACATAAAATGGTGAGCTTAAATTCTCAGTAAGGGTAAACAAAATAAATATCAATCACATCATATTAATAAGAACATAACATTTTGGAAATCTAAACCTGCAAAAGAGATCATAATATCATAACACGGGATAAATCATTGTAGTGAAATGTAATCCCAATAATCATAAAATAAAACATGAAACATTTTGGAATACACACATAATCATATAGAATCATTTATTATTAGTCAAGAATCATTGCCAAGACTATCTTAGTGGACAATGTCCATTGCTGAACCGAGTTCATTCCTCGTTTCAGTCCTGTTTCACAGAACCAGTTTAATCTGCCGTTCCAGCCATGTCTATCTCATGAGATATAAAATCATTACCCAATTAATTGGAGGGAGATATAGGTCTCACCCATCTCATAATGATACCATTCTTATGTGTTCCACAAAATCAAAAATCATACATCATTGCATAACCCATGTAATAAAATGGGATTCTTAAACATCGTGACATTATAAAACAATTCATATAAGACAAAGGAATTCATAAAAATAATTAGATCACAACATAATCAAGTAAATGTAATAATAGTTATATAAACAGAATCCTTTATTATCTTAGATGGAAAATAGTTTTGATAAAACACTTGAACTCCATTCTTGAGGAAAATATCCTTTCTACTTCAAAAACACTTTTCATTTCTTAACATGTCATTCAATTCTAAACTAAAAGAAGTTGATTAAAATTAAACATGAAAACTTGTAAAGTAATATTTTTGGAAATAATGTTTTAAAAATCCATTCATGTCGTATAAGTTAAAAAAAACATTCTTCTCGTACTTTTTCCAGAAAAGTCAAAAAGTACCTTGTCTAAAAAACGACAAAATATTCCTTTCATATCTTTTACTAAAAACTCACCGAAGGGGAAAATTGGATTTATAAAATTTTAGGTGGATGGAAATAATATTACATATTGAGGAAACATGGATGTGGATGATAAAATACACCCCATTAAATACCAAAGTATAAACAATCTCAGATAAAAATGAGATTCTGATATTTTCCCTTACCTTAGGTCTGATTTGCTTCGTAAGTGTCCGAACCTCCTGTATAATGATTTAAATAATGTCATTGACTTATTCCAGAATCACATTCATTGTTATGATATCATATATGGTACACTTATGACTTTATATTACCTGTTCTTTTGTAAATTCCATGTTAAAGAGCATTTTGGGTAAAATCGTTTCATTTGTCGTCTGTGTTTTGAATTGTAATTATTCATATGATTACATAGATCATGATTACTTAATTCAAGAATATAAAACATTATTTATAGTTAATATATATTCATAATATACATATATGTAATAGATCATTAAATGGAAAGAAATACATCGTTCATGGAGACGGTAGGCCGTACATACGCATGAATGTTGTTTTCGTTTCCTTATTGAGTTGAATGGAATTAAGTAGATGACATACATATATATACACATAAATCCAGTATCATTATTATGTCATATATTTCATGATTACTTATTATATATACTTTATAATCATTCATGAATGGTTAATGTGGAGAATGAATCTCATCGCGTCGTGGAGACGGTATTCCGTACGTACGCACAAGCGATGATATCATTCTCATGATCATGAAATTGTACTGGAGTGTATGTATACTATTTCAGAATCAATATCACTTTACAATAATCATATATAGTTATTATGTACACCATTATACCCATCCAAGTAAGGTGGTGGTGGAAAATAGATTACACCACGGCGTGGAGACGGTATTCCGTACGTACGCACGCGCGGTGATTTCGTTTTCCGTAGGATTGATAGATGATGAAATAGGGTTGTTTCATACATATAATTACATATCAGTATATTAGTGATACTGATGTTATTACTTCATAATGAAATAACCTAAGAAGAATAAGTGGAAGAATAAATAATGTTGAGAAAATCGGTAACTGACATTACCTCTTCTTTGAAGCGCCTCTTTGAGTCCTCCTCTTAGGGCACTAAAATTGGTCTTTGAAGAAGACCAGGACCTCTAGGATGTTTCTAGGGAAGTGGAGAAGAGAATTTTGCAGGTTTTGGACGAGCTTGAAGGCTCAATGTGGTGTGAGGAAGAGAGGGAGGAGGTTCCCTTCTATAAGGGAGGAGAGGGGCAATTTTGGAATAACAAAAAATATTATTCATTATAAAGTAATATTCAGTTTTCAATAGCACCAATTTGAGTTTTTTTGAATCTATGGAGTGGACGGGGAGAAATACTATCATCCAATAGAATTTGGATACGTTTGGTTTACTATTTTAACCTTATCATTTAGTTTTAACTTTAAGTTACATAATTTTACTTTTACCGTGTCTTTTTGTGTTCTTACACTATATGGTTAATAAACATACTATAACAATCCAAACGAACCCCAAGTTGTTTATTATTAATATATGTAACCATATATTAGTCATTTTGCCTAACATTATATTTTTAGGAATAAAATAACAATTAATAATATAATATTTTTTTTAAAAACTATTTTATGTCAATTTTGACACTATTTAGTAATTGATTTTTTTAAAAACGTATAATAGAATTATTAGTTCAAAAAAAGTTACTTAAATCAATACTAACATTTCATATTAACCTAGAAAATTAGTGGAATTCATAAAAACTCTCAAATTACATTTATTTGGGTATTTATATCATCAATTATGTCAATATTTTATTAACAAGATAATTACTGCATCATCGTTGTGTCATAAATAAATTAAATTATATAATGTCTAAAAATTAAAAATAAAATACCATTATGTAGGAAATATATTTATCATTATAATGAATTTTTATAATTGAATTTATCTTATGTATATCCCTATATTAAAAATTATCTACTTATTAAACTTTGATTTTAACTATTTTAACCCTTCTTTAAAGAAATTAATAATAAATGTACTAATCTAATCCAAGTGGGCCTAAATGGTCATATTTTATTCCTAAGGTTGTTTTTGGTCTAATTAAACTTATAAAATATAATTATGACACGTTTTAGTGTAATAATAATATCATTTTTACCCTTAATTACCCTATTTACTTTTAACCGTGGAAAAAAAAGTAAAAAGTTACTAATCAGCAAGATTTATTTTCATCTCATTGAACAACATTTTACTTACTGACATCAACCGTGTCTCTTGGATTTTTGAAATTCCACTCATAGAAGAGGTAAAATTATGTTTTATGAAAAATTCATTTTTTTAACTACCACTTAGTGGTTTCACTATTCATTAAAAAAATGAATGTTTCCAGAAAAAAACCAAAAATTAGGCCTAAGATATATTTGATATTATGAACTCAAAAATGATATCTATTTTACCAAATTAAAAACATATCAGTTTAATTTATTAATTTAAAAATTAATTCTTGTCATCAAAACAAATAGCGTGTTCTTAAGAGATAATAATTATCAAAAGGTTGACACATGTTTATGTCTGGTTTAAATGTGAAATTACATCCAATGACCAACATTGTATTAAATTGTAAAAATATATTCTAAATATAATTTAAAACCACTCAAATTATTTATTTATCACTATTAATTATTTTGATTAAAAAGGTTGTTTTTAATTAAAATTTAGTAATTTTCAAAATTCATTAGAAAATAAAATTTATCTGAAAAGTACCAAAATTTCCCCCTAAACTAATTTCAATATTCCAAATCCAAAAATGAAGTCAAATTTGAAAAATAAAATTTACAAAATTTCAAAAAGTGGTTGTTACTATTCCTAACGGCTAGTTTTAATAATATTTTAATAGCATATAGTTGTTTAGTGAAACTCGGTATTACGTACTACACACGCTATCGAGGAAGGTTGCGATTGCATGTAATGCAAGGCATGTATAGGATGCGTGTTGTGAAAGCTCCTTTTGGTGTAGCGTAAAACAGAAGACATTAATGAAATTAAAAAGAATATTTTTCATAAAATCTCAGGGTGTTACATTCTACCCCCCTTAAAATGACTTTCGCCCTCAAAATTCGTTGGGGTTATAAATTGTTTACTACTAAATAGTTTCTTTAATAGAAACCCACGTCGTAAAAATGAATACAAAAACCAATATTTAAACAAAAGTATGAAACTTAACGGTTACCCAAATAAACTAAACACTAGGTTTCCACATAGGTGAAAATATGGATATGGAAGAGAAATCTAACCATCACGTTCAGATGGAGAGTGGTAGAGAACATGGCTATCGAAAATCCAGAAACAAAAAAGCCATAAATTTGTGACGATCTAAGGTACCTTCTGATTCATCAGATATAAGAGCACTAGGACAACATTTTTGTTTTTCAAGATCATTTCCCTAAAGTTGATGAAATCAGAATTAGAAAAAATTATTTTGTGATTTTGGTATAGTCTCACCATTGGTCGTTCTTTGGAAAATTTCCACTTAATCTCTTAAAGAAATGAAGTTTAATTTGTCATTCGTGATGTGTTAGCAGATCATGTGATAGAATGATGGGTCATTCCATCTGTCTCAAACAAAAGGATAGAAAACTTATCAAAAAATGCATAAGTCCATCTTTAGTGATATTAATCATATATGGTTCCTAAAATGGACTTATACTTCATATATCATACTTCATAATATACTAAAACTAGTTTCTACTAAACAGGGACTTCATGTAGGCCAGTGGTAGGGGATAAAGTACAGTCGCACTTCGGTTGTGGGTTCGATTCCCACAGCCTTGTCTGACGCGGTGGGCTGTCGCCCATCCTGCAGGTTGTCCTTTTTCTAAAACTACATTACTATAACATCCCATAAATAATATCGAAAAAACAACTATCCTTAAACAATAATAACTTATGTCCAACATAATCCATTCCAATCTTTAGGATTATCAAAAATAATGATGTCTAATATCATATTATAGTTAAAACAATTACCGAAGAGTTCATACAACTAGCATGTTAATACCATTGTTGATCCCCATATATCATGAGATATTTCTTGTTGGTCACATTCCAAACATTCGAAAGCCTTAATCTTGTATTCTATTAAAAAATTGAATACCCATTGAACCTTATTGAAAACATGAATGCTGTTAAAAGTTAACTCTTTCCACATACCAAAAGTTAACCCATTTCATATGGGTTTTAATATATGAATAATTTTGAAAAAATAGTCTAATTATAGCAAAATAAAACCATGATCTATCTATAGATCATATATCCCAAAAAATAAGCAGAAGAAAAAAGATAAAAAATTTAATAAAAAATTTAATAAAAAAAAGAAAAATAAATCCCAACACTCATCCAATAACACCTAAAACAAAAAAAAACCACACATTGAAAATGATCTGTCAAAGGTCAAATAACTGGTATAATAAATATTTTAAAAAATACATTTTTATGTTAATTTATTTAATATTTATATCTTTGAAAATATAGAAATCAATTAAAAAATGACTGTGTTAAAAAACTGATAAAACAACCATCCAACGTGTTTTATTCTAAGATATTAGTAAGAGTGTTGTATTCAGAAAACACATATTTGATAATATAATTCAAATATATGAAATTGTATAAGTAATAAGACAAAATTGTATTAAATTTTTGTGATATTTTAATGTTACTAGATCTAATGGCAAACACAATCATAGTGGAGTCCCAATCAAGAATCAAACTGTTCATGTTCATATGACATTATATGTCTACTATATTATTAAAACCATTAATTGTGGCTACCAATGAAGTGAAAAAAACATAATGGTCCACAATGGAAACCTATATAATATTCCTTAGGTTCCCTATAAACAACACAAATTCCACAATTTTATGATTTATCTAAATGAACCATCAAAATTTTACATATCCAAACCAAATAATGAAGCATCCAAAACAACTCAAATGTTCCTAATGGGGTGGATTGGTAACAATTTCATTCATGAATATCAACATTGAGATGTAAAAAATAGAGTTTTTCTATATTTATTATGTAGTGGGTTAGAATTATTCACCACCATGATGTCCTTAGAAATTTATGAATAATGGTTGATCGATTTATGGTCCTGTAACATATTATTCTTTAAATTATAGTTGATGTGGACATGTTTTGCACATTACATCATGAAATGATTCATTATCTATTATGAAAATCAGATCATCATGTACTCATTCATGTGTTCTATGATTGATACAACATATAGGGGTAAATATCAAAAATAAAATATACAACATTAAATACCAAGATTATATGATAACATAAAAATATATTATTCATGTCCTCTCATTAATGGTGATATAGAGAACATTTCTAATATATAATGATGTGATATTTTTTATTTATAACATCAAATAGATATTTAGAAAAGGATATACTCCATAATAGGGTTAATCTATATAATAAGATCGTGTTTTTTGACGTATCCAATCAAGTTGGTAGAAAAATTGATTTCATGATTATTAAAAAAATTATATTCATGAAGCCAATTATTTATTGATCCCCATATAATAGAATCATCAAGATTCAAGAAATTAAAATTATAAACTGTTGATATAAGAGGGTGTCGAGGAAGTGCATGTGATCTCTATCTATGATAATAATATTTTATAATTTAGTAGAAGAGTTCATAACATCACTAATACCCATTACAAAAAAATATTCCTAGTTGGTTGAAACTAACAAAACACTAAATATAAATAATGAAATACATGAAAAATAATCCATGTGGTCGCAGGTCATGTTCCATCAATAATTGGATCCTACATAAAGAATCAAATCAATAAATTGAAAAATCCTAGCCATTCTATAAACACATAGAGGTGTGAGTATGGTGTGAGCTTACAAAACAAGTATCTAATCACCAATGAGTCTATTGTGTTATTTTCCCAAAATAAACAAAAAATCCTACTTCTAAAATAACAATAGAGAGCAGGTTTCTTCTTTTTTATAAGAAAAACTGTTGTCAAATTATCAGCCATTATAAAACTTGTTTTTTTAATAAAAATTTACATGGGAAACATCTCATCAACCTTTTTAAATTTAAATGAGAAAAAAAAATTAAAATCATGTTTAAATAATATTCAAAAGATGGATAATTAAATATTTTTATGAAACTTATATAAGAATCTAAAATAATGTGTGCTAAAAATAGGACATTCTATCATAGAACAATAATAAATTACATGTAAGAATGAATACATCTCAATTGAATAGTTTTAACAATAATGAACATAATAATTTGTACTATAATATAAAGCTATAGTTATAAAATCCCATAAAATGATTAATAAAATGAATTCAAAATGGGAAAAAACTTAATAATATATGGTAATCAGAAATGGATACCCTCAAATTGAATCTTGATCATATTGAAAAAATATATTGTGTGTGTTAAAAAGAAAATAGAATATTTTGTTGGCCTATATTGGTGGTTATTACCTTAAAGGCTGATACATCCATCCATTCACTATGGATCACATTTCGTGGCCTTGTTTTGTAGTGTTTCCCCTCTCTGAAACCATGCCCTTTATCTTTTTGTATGTGTTTTTTAGTGTGGAGTAAACCTATTTGATACATAATTCTACATTCCTATATTATGTACAAAATTTCCATAGATGCAATCCCATTTAAACCATAAGAAACCCCAATCTAAATTCTTCCATTTAACAAATTCAAACACTGAATAAAATTAAATTAAATTTTAAAAAAATATAAAAAACTAAACCATCATATGTCATATAATAGAAAGAAAACTCCATAATCAAATAACTATCAAAAGGAAATCCATATTGAATTAGGGAAGTGTGTAATGAATGTAAAATATTATTTACAAAATGTTTTAATTTGGCCTTAAAATAATATTTTTTATAAGGCACATATAGGAAACTATTTTTAAAGTCAAATACAATCAAAAAATTATATTTTAGAACATCCCTTTAATAATTATAGAAAAGGGAAATTTCACATATATAAAAACCTTTCAATTGACATTTTCACAGATTCTCATATGTAAATGTTAGCTTGACTATATATATATATAAATATGAATATGTGTATAAGTGAAAAGTATGACAAGAGATTCACAAAACATTAATCAAAATAATACCATATAACAATGTCATCATTAAACTAATTCAAATTTCCCATGAAATTAATTATCTGTTAATCAATCCCTTATGCTTATGTGTTACCCAATTAAATTCCATAAACAACCTCAAATAATTTTAAGTCAACCAATTCCTTTATAAAAACACAGTAAATATATTATCATTAAAAAATAAATTTTATTTTTTATAGGTATAATTAAATAATGTATAAACGATAAAAAAATCATTATAAAATCAGCTAGAACCACTAGAAAAATACAAGAATGAGCATTTATAAATCAATTTGAACCCTAATAGAATTGTTAATTTAAAATAAAAAACTGTAAAATTCTCTGGAACATGTAAAATATTTGGTAAAATTCATATCCAGGAAAAACCTACCTAGGTAAATAATAAATAAAAATGTGAGCTCCATGACATGTGGAACCTCGTGTTATAAGTGTATTGTTTTGATTGAGGACAACATGACATATGGGTATCCATGGGGAGAATCCAATCACTCTTAACACCTAAAATAATTATCGATCATGTCATTTACCATCTTCAAAATGTAAAAATAATGAAAAATATAAAATAAAAATAAAAATCAATATTCAAATGATATTACATGAGAAATCAGGTTTTGGGAGTGATAAGTATATTCATAATAATAATTAATTGTGACATAAGAAAAAACTGGGAGAAATTATACCATATTTTAATCTTCAATATCATTCAAAATTTATAATATGAAATGCATGAATAATCCCATTAATCTATTTCAAAATATTATATTCCCTAGAACATGGTTTTTTAATTATTTACTTTCTAAAAATTTAACCATACCCTTAATTAACATATATCAAATAACCTTTTTTCATATGTTTCCAAATATATTTCTAATTGAAAATTACAGCATTACATCAAACATCTTATATACTATTAGAAATATTTAATTTCAAATAATGAAACTACAATCATTGTACTCTATTTGAATCATTAACTCATTTCTTAAAATAGAACTCCATAATGAAATTTTTTAATGTCATCAACATTTATGGCCTTGTCCATTTGACATGGTCCATAGATCTACCTCCATTAGTATTGGCATTTCCATCAAATTATTTATATATGGTTTTTTGTATATATGGGATATAAAATTTAAATTGATTTAAGGATAATAATTTTTTATAAAAAATTGTTTTTTATGGTACCTTTGTTAAATAATTGGTGAATAGTTGTTGTTGAATACCAACAAACATAATTATACCAATCCCCAATATACATAATTAATCAAAGTACATAAAATAAATTTTAGAAATAATTTTATATTTTAAATTCACTATAGTTTTAATTTACTTCTCCAAATTGTATTTATTAATGTTAATGAATATCATTTCACTCACTATGGTAAAAATAAATCCACCTCTATGGGGATAACATTAAAACAAAATGTCACAACCCCCGCCCCACAATGTGTACCCCTCCTGGGCCGGCAATGTGAGAAGGAAGATAATGACCCCCCGTGTCCCGCCTCCAATAGGCCCCAGGTTGGCGACTAGCACCAAGGGTATAGTAAACACACAAATGGGAGGAATTACCCTCTAAGAGATCACATGCGGAAGAGAGAGATAAGATAGAGACAAATCAACTCCAACTCAGAACATAAATATAAAAAAAACCCATGTACATATTTGAAATGTAATGAAAAAGTACTACAACTGAAAGGGAAAATAAAAGTACCCAAAATAAAGTAAAACGACAGCGACCACAAGCCCGAATAGCTCCTCCAACCACAATCTAGTAGTAACCAACATGATCTCCAACCTGCTCCAAGTGACATGAAAAATATTTTATATATACATAGGGTGAGTATAACAGTATACTCAGTAGGATCCTCCCCAAGCCACTCGTGAAAATATAAAGAAATCATGTTAAATCCCAGTGAACAACAAGTGAAACTAACTCGTCACCTAAACATGTATACTATGTTCCCAACCCCTCCATGGCTACTCTCACCAAGTAACACATACAAGAATATATCATATAGTAACGAATATCAAGGGTACCCCGCTACTACTTCCCCACTGCTTTTTTTCTTTGCCCCAACGACATACGTCATGTGCATCTCTCTCCAAAGGCTTACCCGCAGACACCTAGGCTATGCTCCACAATCTGCACCTCGTGCACCACAAAGTCTTGCCCGCAGACACCTGGGCAAAGCACCACAACATCCTCACAACCAAAAGTAACCATGTAAGTTTCGATAGCCACCACAGACCACATAACATGTATCATACATCGGGTATTATACCTCAATCCATTATATCCCATACACCGAGTAGGGATCCTCAATCCATCACAGCCTATACATGTTACACCTATAGTAGTCCATAGGATACTATATCCAGAATATATATTTTTTGAAATAACCACAAGCCATTACATCCCTCTACACACATATATGGGGAAACTAACTATTGTGCCTGTTGGCACATGTATCTACCAAGAGAAATGAGCGGGGCCAAAGGGGGTAGTTAGCCATTCGTCCTCCCACCAGAATGTTGGGGAAAACACCCCCCCCCCCCAGGGCTCAGAATCCACGGGGTGTCATTTTTCCTTACTGATAGGGTGGAGTAGCTTATAGAAACACAAAAAGTATAGAATATATATATAACTTACATCCACACTATGGGAATTACCTAGTCTTAGGTACAACTACAGCTAACGTCTCTTAGACTCCAAGCTGCTACTTCTATGACTAGGTATCCTATAAGCACACAAACATTTGAAGAGCTTTATTAGATTAATCCATTCTCATTTTATCAGTTCCACTGTACGTTAATTAATTCTTTAAACATTAATTAACCATGAACAATTCCATATTAAACAGGATTGGCATCACATTCAAAATCTACTGCTCCTTTTAAGATTCACATCACCTTTAAATTCTATTATCTCTCTGCTCGTGGATTATCACCATTTAATCAAACTTTCATCACAGAACTACTTTCCCATACTCTCAGTAATTTTATAAAGTCATTCTATGCTACTAAAAACAAAGGGGGCACAACACGGTGAGTATATATACTACCCGTCGAGTCTTTGATGCCTATTGAAATAGCATAGACCCATTCTCCATTGAGAGGTTCAACCTAGAAAGCACGTGGCATACCCCTCGTGTCTTCACCTCCTTCGGAAGGAGGGTAAGAAACACTAGCTGCATTGAAAAGTGGGGAAAAGTAAAGCAGATAAACAACCAAACAAAACTACCAATATCCAGCCATCACATCCATCTCATACCATTATCCATGGTGTCCTCCCCGACACCCACTTGCATAAGCTGAGGCATCTCACCACCCTAGGCATCATCCACTTCCACAACCACAAGTCCTCATGCATCCACATATCACAACAACCATCCAGGCTTACATCACATCACAAGAAGCCAAAAAACACAACATCACATCAATGGGATCTTGACCCTTTAACAATCAAGAGGGTAACTCAGAACCCTTTAAGAAATTCTCACACAATCTGTTCTTTAATCCATATTGAATTAACAGATTTTTTATTCATAGGTTCCAATTATGGGAGACCTAATCCGTATGCTGTCATAATTAAATAACCATGCTTAATGCCCTAATTTGATTAACCTCAAAATAGAACAACTGCAACAAAGGAAACAACTAGATTCATTTACATGCCTCTTTATATTTAGAAAATTAATTAATAATTAATTCTGGCTTTGAGTTCACTATCAATTTCCATCAAGAACGAACAACTAATCAATGAAATCATAGGTATCACTCTATCTAGAAAAACATGAGGCAAACCGTTATCACGGTACAAAGCTACAACATGTGATCAAACAATTCTTCTAATCTAGTTCAAGTATTTAAATAAGTCAATTTCGTTGTGATCCCAAGGGCTAAATCATGATAATTCTACGATTTCACATATACAATTAGAGAATCCATGAATCCCCTACCATGAAGAGTTCTTGATGTCCTTTATCCACACAACGGGTCACAATCATCCTCTCACGAAAACTACATCCACCGGAGGATGCCATGGTACGATAGTACCATCCAAACCCACGAAAACCCCATTAGAATCTTGGAAATTACATGGTATAATATGGAAGGGAGAAACATTATAAGATGATCCCCAAAAGAAATGATGATAAATCTTACCTTATAGGGGAGATTGACCGACACAGCTTGGTTGCATCCAAAATAGATTGTAACCAATCGTAGGATTAGGGTTTGATTGTGAAACTCATACGGGAATGATTGAATGGTTCTGGTGTCTCTTATCCAAGAACAAAGAGGAGGAACAAGGGAGAATGATATCTGGTTCCTTTATGAAGATTTAACGAGGCAAAGTTTTATGATCCGGTTAATTCTCCATTAAAAACGGATCGCATTAACCCACACGGTTTGACCCCGTAAAAACATCCTGAGCTATAGGGATAATTAATATTGGATTTATGGTCTTTTAATAGGCTTGAGAGTCCTTAAAAATAAGGCTTTAAATGCATTTTAAATCACAGGAAACGTCAAATGAGGAAAAACTATAGGAAGCTGGAAACACTGTTCACATACTCAAAATTTGGCAAAGGCAAGTCTACTGATCTAGAAACATTGTACAAGTCTACCGATCTGGAAACACTGTACAAGTCTACAGATAGAAGTTCAATGAAAGAACATCTCTGATAGAAACATTGTTCATGTATACTGATAGAAGTCCACCGATAGAACCTCACCGATAGAAACATTGTTCAAGTCTACCGATAGAAGTCCACCGATAGAAGCTCACCGATAGAAACACTGTTCAAATCTACCGATAAAAGGTCACCGATAGAACCACACCGATAGAAACATTGTTCAAGTCTACCGATATAAGTCCACCGATATAATCTCACCGATAGAAACACTGTTCAAGTCTACTGATAGAAGGTCACCGATAGAACCTCACCGATAGAAACACTATTCAAGTCTACCGATAGAATTCCACTGATAGAACCTCGCCAATAGAAACATTGTTCACTAAACCTCGCCGATAGAAACATTGTTCACCTACCGATACTGTTCATAAAACTGGAAAACACTATTCATAGAACTGGAAATTTGGCAGTGTTGGGGATAAGTCACCTTGACCTCCTAGAACACCCCCAACACCACATTTTCAAGAAGTAATGGACTGGAGAGGTCCGGGCCATTACATCAGATACCTCTCAAAACATTCTCTTCCTCAAGAATTCAAATCCATCCTAAAAAGAAAAAATAGAAATGGGGCCCTAACAACCACCCATCGAGATACCTCTCAAAAGAGAGCAAGCCACAAAAAGAAACAAAAGAAGTTCATAAATAAAACATGAAAGGTATAACCACATAGGAAACATCATTAAATGAAAAGAGTTCAACATCAATCAACTTTGGGTACTGAGCACGTATCTGTAACTCACGCTCCGAGGTACTCTCCTCCATGACACAATGTCTCCACAAGACACGAACTAATGGGATAGAACGCACATGCAACACCTTCTACTTGCAGTCTTGGATCTCCACAGGTCGCTCCTTGATGGTTGAATCAACATCAATATTGATCTCTACACAATCTATAACATGATATTCATCATGAAGATAACGATGGAGCAATGATACATGGAAAACATCATGTATCCGACTCATCTGATGGG
Organism: Viscum album; assembly: GCA_963277665.1. NCBI lineage: Eukaryota > Viridiplantae > Streptophyta > Magnoliopsida > Santalales > Viscaceae > Viscum > Viscum album. The sequence goes on along the minus strand of OY728147.1, from coordinate 555,851,674 downwards.
GAAGTTCTCCTCGATATTCCACAACTCCAACATGAGGTAACACCTCAAAAGTCCCATCAAACTGGGGAGAAATCTTACTTCCCTGAACAAACTTTCACTGCCTATGTCGGGGAGTCACCTTAAGAAACACATGATCCCCAACATTAAACTCTAAAGGTATCCTTCTTTAATCAGCATATGATTTCTGATGATCTTGCGATGTATTCATCCTCCCACGAATCACCTCAACCATCTCTGTTTTATTCTGCACAAGTTCTGGTACAAGAATTGATGACTCTCCGACCCTAGTCCAGCACAATGTAGAACGGAAAGGCCGACCATACAAGGATTCAAATGGGGCCATACCAATGGTAGAGTGAAAACTATTATTGTAAGAAAACTCCACCAAGGGTAGGTGCCTCATCCATTAACCTCCAAAGTCAAGAACAGAAGAGCGCAACATGTCTTCAAGAGTCTGGATGGTTCTCTTTGTTTTACCATCCTTTTGAGGATGAAATGCAGTGCTAAGGCATATATGAGAACCAAAAGCATGAAGGAGACCCCTCCACACCCTGGAGGTAAAACGTGGATCTCGATCAGAAATGATCGTCCTAGGGACTCAAAGAAGTCTAACCACCTCTTCCAGATACGTCCTCGACAAAAATTCCACTGAGCTCGACTCTTTGATCGCTATGAAGTGGGTCGATTTTGTTAAATGATCCACTACCACCCATATTGCATCATGTCCTCCCGGAGCTCGAGGTAAACCTGTGACAAAGTATATTGAGATTCCCTCCCACATCCACTGAGGAATATCTAATGGCTGGAGAAGACCACTGGGAACATAGTGTTCAGCCTTCAACATCTGGCAGACTAAACATCAAGACACAAACTCTGCAACCACACGCTTCAGTCTAGGCCACCAAAACTGACTCCTCAAGGATCGGTACATCTTTTTCACGACAGGATGTACTGCTATAGGCGAACTATGCAACTCTCTAAGAACCATCTCCCGCATCTCCAAGGGAACAAATGGCATACCATGATACAACACTCGGTGTTGTTCATCCTCCGAACATCCATCAGGATCCTCACCACAAACAACTCGGTCTCTCCAAACTTCCACCACTAGATCACCCAACTAAGACTCTTCCACCTTTTGCATCAGGGATGACTGCACCGTCATCTAGAAAAGGTGGCATCTTCCCCCAACTTCTCTAATATCAAGATTCAAAGATGATAGCTCTTCCATCACACTCTAGGAATCACCAAACACATGCACATCTTCATTACGTAACTTTCGACTCAGTGCATTAGCTACAACATTCCTGTTTCCAGGTGTATACGATATTTCAAAGTCGTATTCCTGCAAAAACACCATCTACCGATGCTACCGCAAGTTCAAGTCACGCTGGGAGAAAACATACTTCAAAATATTATGATCGGTGAAAACCAAAAAGTGCTCACCAATGAGGTAATGTCTCCGTAACTTCAAAGAAAACACCACGACTGCCAACTCCAGATCATGGGTGGCATAGTTACGTTCATGGGGACACAACTACCGAGACCCATAAGAATCAACTGACATGTACTGCATGAGAACACATCCTAGCCCAAGATGTGAAGCATCACAGAAAGCATCAAACTGGACTCCCTCTGCTGGAAGACAATGGACTGCAGCACTTACCAACTTCTCATTTAGATACTCGAAAGCTTCTTGACACTGATCAGTCCATATGAACGCTTGATCCTTCATTGTCAAAGCTGTCAGAGGAGTCGCAACTCGGGAGAAATTATCTACAATCCTCCTATAATATCTTGGGAGACCAAGGAAACTTCGCATCTCTGACACGGTCTTGGGGGCTTCCCAAGACACCACTGCTTCTATCTTCGACGGATCCACAACTACTCCCTTTTGGGACACATCATGCCCTAATAAACGAACTTCTCGATCCCAAAACTCACACTTCGACAACATCCTAAACAAGTGATGTTGGCGAAGGACTCCCAAAATGGCTCGTAGATGCTCTGCATGCTCATCTTCAGATGTGGAGTACACAAGGATGTCGTCGATGAAAACCACAACAAACTTGTCCATGAATTCACAGAACACAACATTCATCAACCCCATGAAAACAGCTAGAGTATTTGTCACACTGAATGACATTACAACAAACTCATAATGCCCATGATGACAACGGAAAGCAGTATTCGGTATCTCCTCATCCTTTACATGAATATGATGATATCCTGACCGCAAGTCGATCGTTGAGAACCAACTTGCACCCTTCAGTTGATTGAATAATTCATCAATCCGTGGGAGAGTATAGCGGTTCTTTATTGTCACATTGTTTAATCGGCGATAATCGACTCACGACCGCAAATGGTCGTTAGCCTTTTTCACAAACAAAACTGGTGCACCCCATGGTGACAAAGTTGGCCGAACAAAACCGCACTGCACCAGACCATCAAGCTGAGTACATATCTCTCGTAACTCAGAAGGGGTCATCCTATACGGAGACATAGATTTAGCAGACGCTCTTGGGAGTAGCTTGATCCCAAACTTGATCTCTCGTCGAGGGTGTAAGGCTACAATCTCTTTTTAAAAGACGTCAGGGTAATCCTCTACGACCCTAGGAAACACCAACCATTGAACCTCTGAAGAACTCTGCATCAACTCATCCATCATGGATGATAAGGATGGAAATCATCTATGGCCCATCCAAGGATCTCACTCACAAACAAACACCACTTTCTCTCTATCTGCATCAAAGAAAACGACCTTCTTCCTATAGCAATCCACAATAGCCTTCACCGAATACAACCAATCCATGCCGAGGACGAAATTATATTGTTATATTCGTAAACATAGGAAATCTCCACAAGAGGGGTGTTTCCCAAACACTAGTTCACATTCTCTACATACTTCAAATAAGTCGGCTCGACCTCCAACTGGCTTAGTCCATGCCAAGGGCACTGGAAGCCTCTCTACCTCATGTCCCAAAGCATGGACAAGGGTAGGTGATATGAAGGAGTGTGTTCCTCCTGAATCAAACAGGGCATACACCAAGGAAGAAAACATGAAAAGGGTACCTCGAATGACATCTGGCTCGCCTGGGGCTAGCAACGCTAGAGCATGAAGCTGACCACGACCTCCTCCATGGCCTCTCAGACCTAGATGACGACCACCACCATGTATGTGCTCTGCTCTCTCGTGATGGGGAGAGTTATGGGGATGTCCTCTACCTCCTCCATCTACCCTCTGGTGATCTAAAGTAGGTGCAACCTGCTGCTGCTGCCTCGGATTGAACTGCCTCAATGGAGGAACCTGGAGGGAAGCTCCTGGTGCATGATGACTGCTTTGAAAAGTCGTGCACTTCTGCTATTTATGTCCACGACCACCACAAGAAAAACAAGCACATTATCCCATTGCCTAGGCTTGATAGTTGCTGCCTCCGGAGAAACGAGATGGGAAGTGCTGGGACCTACCCCCAGGTGAACGGAAACTCTTCTGCCCTGAAAACCGGGATCCCTGGACCATAGGTTTACTTCATTAGGAATCATGAAGATTACCCTCTCGTGACGATCCGGTCCTAGCCAATGTCCTCTCAACAACCTCTACCCTCACCAGCACCTCAAGATATGTCTTTTGCATAAATGGGGTGACATTTCACTGGATCTCTGGACGCAAAGCCTCCTCGAAATTCCTAGCCCTGGCCTCCTCATATGGTAACAAGTCTGAAGCATATCTTAGACGGTTCCTAAAATGGATTCCAAACTCTCGAACACTGGAGATCTCCTTTCAAAGGGTAATAATCTCCTAGCGACTGGACGCCTTCATAGTCGAAGAAAGAAACTCTACTCTAAACCTTTCTTGAAACTCCTCCCATGAGATCGTTGACTCCTCACGATCCCTGAGGAACAAGAACCACCGCTGCCTCACTGATCCACGTAGCATCGTCACAACCAAGGACTCCCAGTGTTCCTTCCGAGCACGAATCGAACTGAAGCCTATCTCAAACTCTTCCAACCAGTCTTCTGTGACTGCATCTGAAACGGAGCCCTCGTAATTCTGTAGACTATGGCACTGAAACTCTCGGAGTGTTTTCTTCCATGTGTCTTCGTCGTCAACTTCTAACCGGCGGCAATCTGCTGGAACAGCCTGCTGGACATATTCTGCGCAAACCTGACAAGGACATCAACCTGGAGCCATACCTGCAAAATATCAAACCGTTAGAGCTCCTAAGCCTGTATTATGGAAGACTCAACATTAATTAATTTATTTTTTTTCGTTTGGTCATTTTAGGTTAACCTATCGCAAGGTATACCCATTCAACCACAGGCACAAAGAAGAATGATGCATGATCCTTTCCTAGTTCTCTACACTCCAACTAGTATCACTTTATTTAGTAGCCATCGTAAACTAAAAGGTCCATACAAAAGATCGTAGGGGGGCCTAAACGCCTATGTCTCTGTTGGTATCCAGTATTTACCCCACTTGCTAAACATGTATGACATTGTTTCCCTACCATCCCATGCAACCTCACATGTTCCTAACTCCAAACTCCATCCTATCCCTCAACCTCCCTCTAATACCACACTTTCACGACCCCCTCCCTACAAAGTGTGACCCTCCTGGGCCGCCAATGTGAGAAGGAAGGCAATGACCCCTGTTTCCCGCCTCCAATTGGTCCTGGGTTGGAGACTAGCACCGAGGGTATAGTAAACACACAAATTGAAGGCATTTCCCTCTAAGAGAACACATGCGAAAGAGAGAGATAAGATAGACACCAATCAACTCCAACTTAGAACTGAAATATAAATGAAACCCAAGTACACATATGAAGTTTCATGAAAAAGTACTAAAACTGAAAGGGAAAACTAAAAGTACCCAAGAGAAAGTAAAACGGCTGCCACCACAAGCCCGAACAGCTCCTCAAACCTCACGATAGTAGTAACTAGCTTGATCTCCATCCTGCTCCAAGTGACCTGAAAAACAGTTTATATATACATAGGGTGAGTATAACAGTATACTTAGTAGGATCCTCCCCAAGCCTCTCGTGAAAATGTAAAGAATGAATGCTAAATCCAAGTGAACTAAAAGTGAAACTAACTCGTGAACTAAACATGTATACTAAGTTCCCAACCTCACCATGGCTACTCTCACCAAGTAACACATAGAAGAATATAACATATAGTAAATAAAATATCAAGGGTACCCCACTACTAATTCCCCACTGGTTTTCCTCTTTTCCCCAATGACATATTTCTTGTGCATCTCTCTCCAATGTCTTGCCCGGAGACACCTGGGCTAAGCTCCACAATCTGCACCTCTTGCACCACAAAGGCTTTCCCGCAGACATCTGGGCGAAGAACCACACCAACCTCACAACTAAAAGTAACTAGGTATGTTCTAGGAGCCACCACATCCTGCATAACGTGTATCATACATCAAGTATTAATCATCAAGCCATTATAGACCATACACCGAGTAGGGATCCTCAAGCCATGACAGCCTATACACATTACACCTAAAGTAGTCCATAAGATACTATATCCAGAATATAAGTGTGTGAATTACCCACAATCCATTACAACCCTCTACACACATATATGGAGAAACTAATTGTTGTGCATGTTGGCACATGTATCTACCACGAGAAGAGAGTGGGGCCAAAGGGGGTAGTCATCCATTCGTCCTCCCATCAGAATGCTGGGGAAAACACCCCCCTAGGGCTCAGAATCCCTAGGGTGTTAGTTTCCCTTACCAACAGGGTGGAGTAGCTTATAGAAACACTAAAAGTACAAAATATATATATAACTCACATCCTCACTATGGGAATTACCTAGTCTTAGATACAACTGCAGCTAACGTCTCTCAGACTCTAGGCTACAACATCTAAGACTAGGTATCCTATAAGCACACAAACATTTGGACAGATTTATTATATTACACCATTATCAATTTATCAGTTCCACTGTACAGTAATTAATTCATTAAACATTAATTAGCCATGAACAAATCCACATTAAACTGAATTGGCATCACATTCAAAATCAACTGCTCCTTTTAAGATTCACATCACCTTTAAATTCCAGTATCTCCCTCACCGTGGATTATCACCATTTAATCAAACATTCATTACAAAATTACATTCCCATATTCCCAGGAATTCTAGAAAGGCATCATATGCTTCTAAACACAATGTGGTATCAACACGGTGAGTATATATACTACCCGTCGAGTCTTTACCAGCTATAACTGTAACGACCCAATCTTTTTGAGTAGTATATTAACTTACTCTTAATGTTTTAATAACATGTTAATGGTTAATGCAGAAAGAGGAGTCGATGGCTTCATCCAGTAGACCCGAACCTTATAAATCCCACTTATCAGAGCTTGGGAAGGAGGTAGCATATGTGGGCTTCGCTTTGGAACAAGCCCAAGCCGAACTCTAGCGTGTCAAGCTTGAACGGAAACGCCTGTGGGAGAAGTTCAAGTTAGTAGAGATTACTAATAGGGAAATGTTATCTGAGCCTCCCTCAGATTCTCTCACCATAGCACACCTTACACTTAGGTCATATGCCGGTGTTATAAGGGGTTATGTGATGAGACCCTAGCCTCTTTGTGTAATCCTTAGGGACGAATGAATTGAGATTTCTTCCTTTAGTGATGTTTGTGAAATTTCAAATGTCTAGATAATTTTAGGATGTATTTTATTGATGAATTTTGGAAAAAGGATATTTTAAAATATTTATTTAAACCCTAAATAAGTAATTATGTGTAATGATTTTCAAAAAATGGTCTTCTAAAAAAGTGTTCGGTAAGGAATTTGGAGTCTAATAAGATCAACTTAATTTTTTATGAATAGTAAATTATGAATAGTGATTTTACGCTTAGGATTAGTAATGTGACCAAATATATGAGTAATTTCACTCAAAGAATGTTTTAATATAATTTAGACACCTAGATTAAGTAATGTGATTCGATAAAATGGGTAAATAACGGTTTCATAAATTATTAGCCAAGTATTAGTTTTTTCGGATGAATAGTGTTCTTTAATTAAAAATTTGATTAAAAATAATTAGAAAATTATTTTTATAAAAAGGACTTTATTTTTGAACTCATAGCATCGATATTATGTTATGGTAATTTTTGGGAATTTTTCTGGAAAAAATGAATTCTCGATGAATAGTGTTTTTATTTAAAAATTAAATTAAAATTATTTAGAAAATAATTTTTATAAAATGGAGTTCATAAATTTAATTAGAGCATCAATATTTGGTTAAGGTGATACTTTGGGATTTTTATGAGAAAGATGAATTTTTCAGTAATTAGTAAAAATAAAGTTTTAGGGTTTCGGTATGTTTAATGACATCATAACTGTGTCATGATGATGTCATGAGATATTTTAAGGTTTGGCCGGCCAAGGGTGTTGAATTATTGTTTTGGGGTCCCCATGTGGCATAACTCAATGGAAAATTCCAAGGGAGAGCACATGGTTTTGAGAAAAGCATTTGTGAGGTGTCCCTTGGCCATTAATGTCGTGTCCCCTCACTTTCCCAATAAATATCCACCCTTTCCTCCTTTATTTTTCACCCCCAACTCTCCCCCAACGAAGTTATGGTCTCCTTTCCTCCCAAGGAGTCCTCCCAAGGTTCCTCCAAGCCCTCAAGGTCCAAACCATTGAGTTTTAAGAGTTACGTTTTAAGGTAAGGGATCTGACCTCTCTCTTTCTTTTCATGTAATCACTTTAATGTCATTCCTTTTATGCTCCATGTTCTTATGTGAGAGGATGTTATTTTATGTTCCTCTTACTGACCTTTTCATGTTTATATGATGAGATATCCCCTCTTACTCTCATCATTTCGTTTTATGAAAGTTTAAGTGACGTCGTTAGGCTGCCGAATATTTTATGTGATTCTTTCACCCTTCTCATTTTTCAAGTTCGATTTTCATGTCAAATATTTCATGTTCCTTTTTATTTTTTTGGGGTATTATTTCCATATCTATCATACTGATCTCTTATGATCATATGATGAGATACCCTATTTGATCTTTTCAAATCATTTTTTTATTGAAGATTAAGTGACGCCGTTAGGCTGCCGAATTTTCATAAGAGAAATCTTATTTTTGTCTCAAATCCATGTTTTTCATTTAAAATGGTCGATCTTTTAAATTTCATTACCATGTTCTTAAATCCCTTATATTATGTCCCCCTACTGTTTTATAGATAATTTATTAGTGGTTTACCCATGTCCCCTCTCTTTTCAATGATTTCTAAAACCTTGCAACATAGCTGTTATGCTGCAGAATTTTCATCTCAAAATGTCTTTCTCATTTCTCAAAATTATTTTATGTTATAAATTGAATACTAACAGATCTTATTTCTATAGGGGTATTCACATATATATCAAAATGTTCTTTTTTATATTCTGGTATTTACATACATGAAACCCTCTTTCCCTTTCCGTGGGTTTAAAGTGACATGAAGATCATGACTTTAAAGCAGTTTTTAAAAGGATATGATTACGAAATGAAAACCATTTATTTTATGCTATATGGGTTTTTTATGAAATAAATGATGATGGTATATGTGGATCACATGATAATAAAGACATGTCAAGGGTGTGCCCAGACAGCGCTCCAATTCATTGGGTAAAGACTTAATCTCTAGAGATGACCATTTTTAATGACGCCTTGGTGAATAACCTTGGTAATTTTTAACGACACCTCGGGGATGGACCTTGGTGAAACGAAACAATTGTCAATATTAAATTTTGTAGCCACATCTTCAAGTTATGAAAACTTTTATTTTTATTATGATGTATCTCATGATTCCTTTCTCATGCCTTAAAGTTCTTTTCATGTCCTTATTGAAGTATCTCAAGTTCACATGTAAAATGTTTGTCTTGTTTCCCTTACTGGGCCTTCTGCTCACCCTTTCTTTTGATGTATGTCCCCAGGTTATGAGGTGCAGAAATGAAACTAGGATTAACTTAAGGATAAGCCTTTCAAGTGTTTAATAATAATGTTATATGTTATTTTCTTGTATTATGTTCCTTGTTTCCAAGACACTAAACCTTATAGATCCTCAGTTCCGTGTAATGGAATGAAAGTTATGTTATAAAAAGACGAGATGCTATAGTTGGTATCAAAGGGTGGTTTAGTTATTTGTGGAAATTAGGATATAAAAACATTATGAAGAACCCTATAGAAAAGTTTAAATATAGGAAATCTTCCTGGAATTTTGGTAAGTATTGAGTAAGTGGTTTCTTGAACAAATACATCCCTGTCTGGATACAAGAAGGTAGAGGCGGCTCTGGCACATATGTACATAGGGGTAAAACCCAAACACACCGCTTTGAGCTAGACTCGAACGGGAACTGGTGCACGATAACGGGCCTTGCTACACTCTTGGTTACGACACTCCCGGGGGATATGTTTGGTTAATCACAATATTTTTATGAATCATTATGAAGGAATTATAGAGAAGTGAAATTTCTTATGCATGAAGTCTTAGTTAAAATACTCATAAATGGAATAAGTTTCTTACTAAGGTTTTATTCTTTTAGAAAATGGCGGGAAATAGGGGGAACCGGGCCGATGGTGACCGCAATGCACCATGTGCTGACAACCCTCTGATGGAAGCCAGAATGGAAACATTCATGCGAATGAAGAACCAACTGACACAAGTTATGAGTAATAACTTGAATCAAGCTGAGAGGCTGACCTCACCACGAAGGGAACAACACTCTGTTGAGTCCTTCATGCGTCAACGCCCACCATCATTCAGTGGATCTACTGACCCTTTGGTTGTGGAACAAGGGATAAGCTCCATTGAAAAGATCTTTTCTGTACTCCTTTGTTCGGAACAAGAAAAAGTCACCCTTGCTGTTTATCGCCTAGAGGGAGAAGCTGACCAGTGGTGGTCACTGGTCAAAAACATGAAGCCTAGAGGAGAGATGGAAGATATGGAGTGGGAAGAATTCTTGGGAATATTCTTTAACAAGTATTTCCCTCGTTCAATGAGAATGATAATGGAGGAAGAGTTTCTCGAGCTGAAGCAGAAGGAGAACAAATCTGTCTGAAGCTATGAGATGAAATTCACTCGACATTCAAGATATACCTATAGCTTTTCCACGGATCCAAGTGGGAAGGTTGATAGATTTTTCGGTGGGCTGAGACCTTATCTGCGGAAGAATTTATCCAACTGGGACTACGATAGCTATGAGGAGATCGTGTGGAGTGCAATGAAAGTCGATCTAGAGTTTGGTTAGACGCAATGGTCTCATAAATAAAATGAAAAGAAGAGATCTTTGGAGCCCAGTTTAAGTAAGACATTTGACCAGGGAAGAGGTGGGAAACAAATGCAACTTATCACATGCAATAAATGTGGGATGAACCATCTGTGGAACTGCTTAAACGGAAGTGGAAAGTGCTACAAGTGTGGAAGAGGAGGCCATATTTCTCGGAATTGTCGTAGTGGGGAGAAGCCTCAACTCCCCATCACTAAAGACATAGGAAAGGTGGTTCTGACCTAACCCGAAGTCCATTTATTCAAGTGTGGACAGCTTGGGCACTATGCTAATCTCTGTCCAAATCCGAGGGAAATGGGGGGGAATCACCATCAACCTCACCAAAGGATGGGGGAGCAAGTTCGTGCTTTTTCTATCACAACAACTGAAGTTGAAGCTCCGAATGATATGGTAGCAGGTACTCTTGTTGTCCTCTCAAAACTAGCAACTACTTTTTTTGATTCTGGTTCTAAGCATTCCTTTAATTTCTCCAAGTTTGCAAAGAATATAGAATCAATCCCTGAATTTTTTGAGGTAGAGTTGTCAGTCAAGAATCCAAGTGGGATTATCCATGCATCAACAGTGTTTATAGACTCTAGTGTTTACGTTAGTGAGCACAATCTCATCGCAAATATAGTAGTCATTCCCATGTTGGAATTCGACGTTATATTAGGGATGGAGTGGCTCTCAAAGTATAACGCTAATATCAAATGTAGAAGTAAGGAAATCTCAGTATTCTTGAATAAACAACCTATAGATATCTTTCAAGGAGAGATATCCCGAACTGATCCCTATCTAGAAGCACCTCCTATATCTTTCTTTATGGAGTTAATCGGTAATGATGAAGAAGGAAATGGGAGCATACAAATAGAATATGTTCTGATTGTTCAGGAATACATGGATGTATTTCCTGAGGAGTTACCTAGACCTCCCCCAGAAAGAGAGATAGAGTTCTCCATTTAACTCGTACCTGGGTCTCAACCGATATCAAAGACTCTGTATAGAATGGAAAATGTGGAGCTAGAAGAGTTACAGAAACAACTCCAAGATTTTTTGGAGAAGGGGTTTGTCTGACCGAGTGTTTCTCCTTGGGGGGCACCAGTTCTCTTTGTGAAGAAGAAGGATAGATCAATGCGGATATGCATTGATTATAGAGAACTGAACGGGATCACAGTGAAGAACAGATATCTTCTTCCAAGAATTGATGATTTATTTGACCAACTTTGTGGGGCTCAATTCTTCTCCAAGATTGACCTTCGATCTGGTTATCATCAACTGAGGGTGAAGAAGGACGATATTCCAAAGACTGACTTCCGATCAAGATATGGGCTTTATGAGTGTACTGTTATTCCCTTCAGCTTGACTAATGCTCATGCTATTTTCATGGATTTGATGAATAGAGTCTTTAAGTACTACCTTGATAACTTTGTGGTAGTTTTTATTGATGATATCTTGATATATTCAAAAAGTCGTGAGGAGCATGAAGATCATCTGAGGGTTATTTTGAAAACTCTGTGGAAGGAGAGGCTCTTTGGAAAGTTCAGCAAGTGTGAGTTTTGGTTACAATGGGTGGCTTTCTTGGGACACATCGTAACCAATGAAGGAATCTCAGTTTACCCTGCAAAGACAATGGTTGTGGAGGAGTGGCCTCCACCCACAACAGTAACTGAGATTGGTAGTTTCCTTGGTTTAGCAGGATATTATAGGAGGTTTGTGAAAAACTTTTCACGGCTTTCTAATCCACTAACCAAGTTGACTCGAAAAGGGGTTAAGTTCATCTGGAAAAAGGAATGCGAGGAAAGTTTCCAAGAGCTGAAGAAGAGGTTGGTTACTGCACCTGTGTTAACACTACCCTCTATCGGAGAAGGATTCTTTATTTTTAGCGATGAATATCTGAAAGGTCTTGGGTGTGTCCTCATGAAAAATGACATGGTAATTGCTTATGCATCTCGATAGTTGAAGATTCATGAGCAGAATTATCCTACGCTTGATCTAGAGCTGGCGGAAGTTGTTTTTGCTCTAAAGATATGGAGGCAATATCTTTATGGGGAGAAATGTGATATATACACTGACCACCAAAGTCTAAAGTATATTTTCACACAGAATGAATTTAACATGAGACAAAGGAGATGGTTGGAGCTTATTAAAGACTATGATTGTTCAATTCATTATCACCCTAGAAGAGCAAATAAAGTCGTGGATGCGTTAAGCAGGAAAGACCATGTTGTTCTGGAAACAATGAGGATCCTAGGAGATACCTTGATTAAATATCTACTAAAACTAGACATGGGAATTATAAGGAAAGGGACATCATCAACCCTATCCCAAATGATTTCTCAACCTTCATTACTAGAGAAGATCAAGAAGGCCCTAAAAGAAGATCCTTTGCTGCAGGAGAAGTTGGAGGCTGTAAAAGATGGGAAGTTCCCTGATTTCAATATTGATCAAGAAGGTGTATTGAAATTTTGTACAAGACTATGTGTTCCATCTATTACATAGATAATGAAAGAACAGATGGATGAAGCTCATAGCTCTACATTCTCTATACATCTGGGAAGCACTAAGATGTATAGAGACCTTCATGATCATTATTGGTGGGATAACATGAAGAGGGAGATTGATGATTGCACTACAAGGTGCCTGGTGTGTCAGCAAGTAAAGGCAGAACGACAACTTCCTAAGGGGGTATTACAACCACTACCCATACCAGTATTGAAGTGGGATAATATCACTATGGACTTTGTATCTGGTCTCCCGAAAACATCCAAAGGAAACAATGCGATATGGGTTATTGTGGACCGTCTCTCCAAGACAACCCATTTTATCTCTATTCAGTAAGATTTATCTCTGGATCAGCTTTCCAAGATATATGTGAAGGAACTGGTAAGTCTGCATGGGGTACCACTATCCATCGTGTCTGATCGTGACCCAAGATTCACATCAAAATTATGGAGAAGTCTTCAACATCCTCTGAATACTGAATTGAATTTTAGTACGGCATATCATCCTCAAACTGATGGCCAATCTGAAAGGAATATTCAGACACTCGAAGACATGCTGAGATTATGCTGAATGTAATTTAAAGGTGGATGAGATCAACACCTCCAATTAGTTTAGTTCTCCTATAACAACAGCTTCCATTCGAGTATTCAGATGGCACCCTATGAAGCTCTGTATGGAAAGCGATGTAGAACTCCTACTTTTTGGGAAGAAACTGGTGAGAGAAAGCTTCTTGGGCTTGATCTTGTGCAAGAGATGACAGAACAAGTTCATGCCATCTAACAACACATAAAGGCTGCTCAGAGTCAGCAGAAGATCTATGCTGACAATCGTCGAAGGGACTTAGAGTTTGGTGTTGGTGACAAAGTCTTCCTTCAAATTTCTCCCTGGCAGAGAGAGTCATGCGGTTTGGGAAGAAAGGGAAGATCAGCCCTAGGTACATTGGACCTTATGAAATCCTTGATCGCATAGGAGCAGTGGCCTGTCATCTAGCACTTCCACCGAACCTAGCTCAAGTTCATGATGTCTTCCATGTATCTCTCTTGAGGAAGTACATACCCGACCCTTCGCATGTACTGAACCCAGAGGTGGTACAACTGGAACATGACCACTCTTATGAGGAGAAGCCAGTGGAGATCTTGGACTGTAGAGACAAGGTCCTACGAAAAAAGGCTACCCACCTTGTGAAAGTGTTGTGGAGGAATCATAAATATGAAGAAGCGACTTGGGAGCCTGAGGAAACAATGAAGCAAAAGTACCATCACCTTTTCAACTAGGCCTCAAGTATAAATTTCGGGGACGAAATTTCATAAGGGGGGAAGAATGTAACGACCCAATCTTTTTGAGTAGTATATTAACGTACTCTTAATGATTTAATAAGATGTTAATGGTTAATGCATAAAGAGGAGTTGATGGCTTCATCCAGTAGACTCAAACCTTGTGAAGCCCACTTATCAGAGCTTGGGAAGGAGGTAGCATCTGTGGGATTCGCTATGGACCAAGCCCAAGCCGAACTCCAACGTGTCAAGATTGAACGGAAACGTCTGCGGGAGAAGTTCAAGTTAATAGAGATTACTACTAGGGCAATGTTATCTGAGCCTCCCTTAGATTCTCTCACAATAGAACACCTTACACTTAGGTCATATGCTGGTGTTATAAGGGGTTATGTGATGAGACCCTAGCCTCTTTGTGTAATCCATTAGGATGAATTAATTTAGATTTCTTCTTTTAGTGATGTTTGTGAAATTTCAAATGTTCGGATAATTATAGGATGTATTTTATTGATGAATTTTGGAAAAATGATATTTTCAAATATAAATTTAAACCCTAAATAATTAATGATGTGTAATGATTTTTGAAAAATGGTCTTCTACAAAAGAGTTCGGTATGGAATTTGGAGACTAATAAGATCAACATAATTTTTGATGAATAGTAAATTATGAATAGTGATTTTACGCTTAGGATTAGTAATGTGACCAAATGGATTAGTAATTTCACTCAAAGAATGTTTTAATATAATTTAGACACGTAGATTAAGTAATGCGATTCGATAAAATGGGTAAATAACGGTTTCATAAATTATTAGCCAAGTATTAGTTTTTTTGGATGAATAGTGTTTTTTAATTAAAAATTTTATTAAAAATAATTAGAAAATTATTTTTAGAAAAATGACTTTATTTTTGAACTCAGAGCATCGATATTATGTTATGGTAATTTTTGGGGATTTTTCTGGAAAAAATGAATTCTCGATGAATAGTGTTTTTATTTAAAAATTAAATTAAAATTATTTAGAAAATTATTTTTATAAAATGGAGTTCATAAATGTAATTAGAGCATCGATATTTGGTTAAGGTGAAATTTTGGGATTTTTCTGAGAAAGATGAATTTTTCAGTGAATAGTAAAAATGCAGTTTTAGGGTTTCAGTATGTTTAATGACATCATAACTGTTTCATGATGATGTAATGAGATATTTTCATGGTTTTCCAGCCAAGGGTGATGAATTATTGTTTTGGGGGACCCATGTGGCCTAACTTCATGGTAAATTCCAAGAGAGAGCACATGGTTTTGAGAAAAGCAATTGTGAGGTGTCCCTTGCCCATTAATGTCGTGTCCCCTCACTTTCCCTATAAATACCAACCCTTTCGTCCTTTAGTTTTCACTCCCAACTCTCCCCCAACGATGTTCTGGTCTCCTTACCTCCCAAGGAGTCCTCCCAAGGTTCCCCAAGCCCTCAAGATCCAAACCTTTGAGTTTTAAGAGTTACGTTTTAAGGTAAGGGATCTGACCTCTCTCTTTCTTTTCTTGTAATCTCTTTTATGTCATTCCTTTTATGATCCATGTTCTTATGTGAGAGTATATTCTTTTATGTTCCTCTTACTTCCCTTTTCATGTTTATATGACGAGAGATCCCCTCTTACTCTCATAATTTAGTTTTATGAATGTTTAAGTGACACCGTTAGGCTGCCGAATTTTTTAAGTGATTCTTTCACCCTTCTCATTTTTCAAGTTCGATTTTCTTGTCAAATCTTTCAAGTTCCTTTTTATTATGTTGGGGTATGATCTCTATATATATCATACTGATATCTTATGATCATATTATTAGATACCCTATTTGATCTTGTCAAATCATTATTTTTAATGAAGATTAAGTGACGTCGTTAGGCTGCCGAATTTTCATAAGAGAAATCTTATTTTTGTCTCAAATCCATGTTTTTCATTTAAAATGGTATATCATTCAAATTTCATTACAATGTTCTTAAATCCATTATATTCAGTCCCCCTACTATTTTATGGATCATTTATGAGTGGGTGACCCATGTCCCCCCTCTTTTCAATGTTTTCTAAAACCTTGCAACATAGTCGTTATGCTGTAGAATTTTCATCTCAAAATGTCTCTCTCATTTCTCAAAATTATTTTATGTTATAAATTGAATACTCAAAGATATTATTTCTACAGGGGTATTCACATATATATCAAAATTTTCTATTTTAAATTCTGGGATTTACATACATGAAACCCGCTTTCCCTTTCCGTGGGTTTAAATTGACATAAAGATAATGTCTTTAAAGCAGTTTTTAAAACGTTATGATTACGAAATGAAACCCATTTATTTTATGCTATATGGGTTGTTTTTGAAATGAATGATGATGATATATGTGGCTCACATGATAATAAAGACATGTCAATGGTGCGCCCATATATCGCTCCAATTCATTGGGTAAAGACTTAATCTCTAGAGATGACCATTTTTAACGACGCCTTGGAGAATAACCTTGGTAATTTTTAACGACACCTTGGGGATGGACCTTGGTGAAATGAAACGATTGTCAATATTAAATGTTTTAGCCTCATCTTAAAGTTATGAAAAATGTTATTTTTATTATGATGTATCTCATGATTCCTTTCTCATGCCTTAAAGTTCTTTTCATGTCCTTATTGAAGTATCACAAGTTCACATGTAAAATGTTTCTCTTGTTTCCTTTACTGGGCCTTCTGCTCACCCTTTCTTTTGATGTATGTCCCCAGGTTATGAGATGTACTAATGAACCTAGGATGAACTTAGGGATAATCCTTTCAAGTGTTTAAGAAGAATGTTTTATGTTGTTTTCATGTATTATGTTTCTTGTTTCCAAGACACTAAACCTTAAATATCCTCAGTTCCGTGTAATGGAATGAAAGTTATGTTATAAAAAGGCGGGATGCTATAATAACAAGTGTATAGACCCATTCTCCCTCGAGAGGCTAATCACGGAAAGCACGTGTCATACCCCACGTGTCTTCGCCTCCTTTGGAAGGAGGGTAAGCAAGACCATCTTTCTTGATCAGTGGGGAAAAGTAAAGCAGATAAACAACCAATCAAAACCACCAACATCCAGCCATCACATCCATCCCATACCATAATCCTTGGTGTCCTCCCAGACACCCACATACATAAGCTGATGCATCTCACCACTCTAGGTGTCATCCGATGCCAAAACCAAAAGTCCCCATCCCTCCAAATATCACAACATCCATCCAGTATCACATCACAGCACAAGCAGCAAGAAAACACAACATCACATCAATGGGCTCTTGACCCTTTAACAATCAGGAGGGTAACTCAGATCCCTTTAAGAAATTCTCACAAAATCTGTTCTTTAATCCATATTGAATTATCATATTTATTATTCATAGGTTCGAATTATGGGAGACCTAATCAGTAAGCTATCACAATTAAATAACCATGCTTACTATCCTAATTTGATTAACCTCAAATTAGAACAACTACATCAACGACAATAACTAGATTCATTTACACGCCACTTTATCTTTAGACAAATAATTAACAATTAATTCCCGCATTACATTAATTATTAATTTCCTTCAAGATAAAATAGTTAATCTTAGATATCATATATATCACTCTATCTAGAAAAAAGTGAGGCAAAACGTTATCACAGTACAAAGCAACAACATGCGATCAACGAATTCTTTTAACCAGGTTAAAGTATTTAAATAGGTGAATTTCATTGTGATCCAGAGGGCTAAATCCTGTTAATTCTATGATTTCACATATACAATTAGAGAAACCATGAATACCCTACCTTGAAGAGTTCTTAACATCCTTTATCCACACAACGAGTCATAACCCTCCTCTCACGACAGCTGCATCCACCGTAGGATGCCACGGTACGTCAGTACCGACAAACCCAAAGAAAAACCGATTAGAATCATGGAAATTACATGGTATAATATAAAAAAGAGAAACATTATAAGATGATCCCCAAAGGAATGATGATAAAAGATACCTTATAATAAGATTGACCGACACAGCTCGGTTGCATCCAAAATAGAGCAGAACCAATCTGAGGATTAGGGTTTGATTGTGAAAATCCACTGGGAATGATTGAAAGGTTCTAGTGTCTCATAGATGAGAAAAAAGAGGAAGAACAAGGTATAATGATATATGGTTCCTTTTTGAAGAATTAACGAGGCGACGATATAAGATCCGATTAATTATCCATTAAAAACGGATCTCATTAACCCATGCGGTTCGACCAATTAAAAACATCCCGAGCTATAGGGATAATTAATATAGGATTTATGGACTTTTAGTCGAAAAAATAGTCCTTAAAAATAAGCATTTAAATGTATTTAACATCAAAGGAAATGTCAAATTAGGAAAAACTATAGGAAGCTGGAAACACTGTTCACATACTCAAAATTTGGAAAAGGCAAGTCTACCGATCTGGAAACACTATACAAGTCTACCGATCTGGAAACACTGTACAAGTCTACCGATAGATGGTCACCGATAGAACCTCATTGATAGAAACACTGTTCAAGTATACTGATAGAATTCCACTGATAGAACCTCGCCGATAGAAACATTGTTCAAGTCTACAGATAGAAGTCCACAAATAGAAGATCACCGATAGAAACTCTGTTCTAGTCTACCGATAGAAGGTCACTGATAGAACGTCACCGATATAAACACTGTTCAAGTATACCGATAGAAGTCCACCGATAGAAGCTCGCCGATAGAAACACTGTTCAATTCGACCTATAGAAGGTCACTGATAGAAACAATGTTCATGTCTAGCGATAGATGTCCACTGATAGAACCTCACTGATAGAAATATTGTTCACTGAACCTCACCGATAGAAACATTGTTCACCTACCGATACTGTTCATAAAACTCAAAAGATTGTTCACAGAACTGGAAATTTGGCAAAGTGCTGGGGATAAGTCACCTTGACCTCCCAGAACACCTCCAACACCACATTTTCCCAAAGTAATGGACCAGAGAGGTCCGGGCCATTACATGAAATTTGTGTGTCTGAAAAATTTCACAGCATTGAAACATATGTAATGTAATTTTAATACAAAAAATTGTTAGTTTAGATCTATGATTATTAAAAAATCGTGATTTCACCCACTATCTAAAATTATATTTTCATACCTCATGAATATATATTTTTCCATTCTCCAAATATATATTTCAATTATAATATTACAAGTAATGAAATTAATAAATATGAGTTTTTTATTAAATGCACATTTTAATCATTTTGTTGATTAAAAATGCATACCCCAAACACATGAAGGAGTGAAACAATTGATTTTATTCACATGTAAAATCATCTAACATACATGATCTATTATATAAAAAATATTTTTATTAGATACACTATTATTTAGAAAACATATCCATAAAAGAATCAAGATATACATTAATACATCTAGAATATATCTCCCTAATATACCTAATATCCAATAAATGAATAATGATATGTGAGTTTATTAAAACAATAACCCTAAATTATTTAAATGATTAATAAATTGTTATGTTTGTCTCTAACATTATAGTCGAAATGATTCTACATCTTTTCCCAATTCCATTCATTACATCTCTATGTATTCTAAAAATTTCATAATGGAATATTGTCTATTATATGACTTTTGCACTATATTCTCTAAATAACACTTCACAATTTCTATCATATCGTACTACATAATATTGGTAGATTAAGTATATAGTTTCCACAACACAAAACATATGTATTTCTTATACCTAATAGTCTTATCTCCAAAGTGTGTAAACAACATATTGGTTATATAAATTACAAAATATAGACTTTTATGACTTAGATGCATCATTTCACATAATTTTTTGTGTCTAATAATTTTATTCATAATTTATAACATATTTTAGAAATTATTTATTAATGTTTAACATAACTATTAACTAAATTTAGTTTAAAATATCATTATTAAATTAAAAAAAATAATTTGTTTTTTGAATGATTGAACAGTAAGATAAATTATTTTTATTACATAACACAAATAATAATTTAAAAATAATCAATAAAATATGTAATAAAATTAATTATTACTATTTTATGACATGATAATCACTTATTCTAAAACATTGGTATAAATCACCTTAATTTTACATTCACATGTATCACCCTACTAAAACAATGATCACCATTTCTCAGCTTCTGAGAGAACACAAAATACATCGCCCAATGTTTTCGTGATCTTCACACTAATGATATATAAATCACCATTATATGTGTAGAACTATTAGATATATTATACCTATATTATAATAATCATGTATTAAATTTTTATGATGTGAAATATATTCATTTTATACTATAATGCATATATTCTTAACATATTTTCATTTGGTTGTTTATTAATTAATTCATTGTAGTTTCCTTTCAAATGACCATTCAATTGAGTAGGGAAATAAATACCCATATGGTATTTTGTGAATAATTATTCTCATACATAAATATTCAAAAAATCTAGTAGAATATTTATACACTATAAAATCACATTTCCATGCAATATTATAGATAAGTTCAATTGGAATTTGGGATCACAATTATCCAAATTGGTGAATTTTCAACAATGTTTCCTAGAAATAATTTCCCATTTAGTAGTATTCATAGACATACCCTGTCATGACTCGCCCCCCGGGGCCCAGGCCATGACTACCCCAAGCCCGCCTTCCATATGTCAGGGGCTGGCGACTAGCACCAATGGCACAATTACCTAAAACTGGGAAGGAATTGCCTTTATAACGTGAAAACGCACACGTCAGATTATGAGATAGAAGAAAAATACTATGTAAAAATATATACAAAAGAGGGCGGAAAGTAGAGTGGATGGAATACAATCCCAATAGGAATGTATAAGCACATCAAAAAAAAAGTACAACAGAAGAAACGTAAAATAGTTTTTGGGTCATCCTCTAGGATTCCTACCTGAAATGTAGGTACCGATATCCTCCATAGCACTCCAAGTCCTTCTATCTCCTCCGTGTACCGTCATGCTGAGGGGACCACCTTCGGGTATTGTCCCATCCAGGTACACTCAGCCATGGTCAGCATTGTCTGTCGTCTGCATCCAACACAATGAGGTGTGGTTATAGCTTGGGCAGCGCTGAGTATAACAATACTCAGTAGGGACCCCAAGACCCTCATGATCTGACAAACCCAACTATGTTTAATCACAAAGTAAGAAATCAACAGATAACCCCACATTGGTATATGTCCATACATATACCTATGTTATCAAGTAATCCATCTCAATCATGAGGTAAACAAAAAAATTACTGATTCATCTCATACCAGGATTTATTCAACGGGTAGTATCAAGTAACATTTCTAAGCACAACGTCAAACACCGTGGTTTTTGGAGAAATTATCCTCTATCTAGTATAGTGAGACTGTCCTATGACATAGAGGTGCTTCCCACTAACCTTATACTACTGAGTTAATCCTCCTATCGAGTACTGTGGGAATGTTGCGTCACATAATGGCACTCCCCATTGTGGGCCTGCCGAGTCACAAAGAGGTGCTCCCCCTCATATCCTTCTTAGGAACTTCTCCTGTCGAGTACCATGGGTCTGCTACATCACACTCAGTCTCTCCCCACTGTGGGTATTCAGCGACACCAAAGCACTCCCCACTAGACTAGTCCAGTCACTCCGAGTCAAAACGGTTAGTAGTCATCATGTCTCATCCAGGTACTTGGTTTTCACACTCTGCTCGCTCATCTCCGGGAGGATCTACTCCACGAGCTACTGTTAGATAATACAACTGTCCTGAATTCCCACTTGGAAGTATCTAAATGTTCCACCACATCATAGGGGTTTCTACACAATAAACAGTGCGTGAGACAGACACCTAGTATTTGAGTTATTATCCTTTTAGTCGTAGGGGCCAGTTTGGATTCGTGCACAATCCAACATGATTGTATGTCAACTTTACCCCTGACTCTATAAGGTCATACTAAATGATTCCATCACGCTCAAAGAAAACCAGTGCCACTGGCAGTTTTTCAAACACTTTTCTTGATCCAAAGATAGGTACAAAGAATGTAAAGGGTCGGTATTGGGCCCGAGTCCGGTCGGACCTGGTAGGACCGACCCGGTCCTTCCTGGTCAGGGCCAACCCGGTCTGGGTCGACCCAGTCGAACCTATTGGATCCGGCCCATCCCATTGGTCGGGCCAGCCTGTTAGGTCGGGCTAGCCCGTGGGGTCTAGCCCAGAAGGCCTCGTGGGCGGTTTGGCCCGGGCTCTGGGCTGGTTCGGATCAGAGCGTCGCGATGGTGCAGCCCGGCGTGGATCAACCCAGAGTGCGCGGCCAAGATGGTTATGTGAGGGACTCAAGGAGGGCTGTGGGCTGGCTAGGGAGGCCGGCGCGGCAAGGGTGCTGGTTCGGTTGGGTGGTGGCTCAGGCAGCTGGGTGGCCGAGAGGCAAAATGGTAGACCGACAAGCGGGAAAGCGGGTGGCGGGGCAGGCCAGTAGGTGGGCCGGTGGGAGGCCTGGCGGCGGCGCAGCCAGCGCATGCTTGTGGGTTTGGCTTGGACACTCGAGAGGTGCGACGGAAAGGAGGCATGGAGGCTGGGATGGCATAGTGCGGGCTGGTGTGATCCAGTGGTGTTTGGACGGGGCGCACGGGAGGCCGACGGCGGCTTGGAGCCGGGGGGCTTGGGTCGGCGGTAGTGCGGCTGGGGTGGGTGGACCGATTCGACCTAAAGACGGCATGTCCAGGGTGGCTTGGCAGGAGGGCCATGGTTCTTCCCAGAGCCCTGAAGAAATGTGGGGGCGATACAGTTAGCGGAGTCCGTAGGTAGCGCGACCATTGGCGTCGCCGCATTGGTCGTTCCGTTGGCTCTTTGTCATGCTGATGTTTATCACTAACAATAATGATGGAGAGGTCAGTCCTTGTTGGTTTGGCCATCACCCTCAACATTTAGGGTGGTAACAATTGGCTTATCAATAATTATGAGGAACAATAATTATTTTATAATCTCCTACATCGATTACTTTCCAACTGATGATGAGAATGAGAAATGGATTAATACACAGATAAACCCTCTAACATGATCATTGGTCATCGACAGAGTCGCTGGGAAGAAGATTTTTTATTCTCCATTCATCGCCTCCATCGTACACTTCCAATCCGAAGCTCACACATTGGTCGTGGAAGAACCTCCATGTCAATAGGTGTCTAGTGAAGAATATTGAAGACGATCGTTGTCGGTGTTCTTCTTTGGATGAACACGTTCTTCATTCTTCCTTGGGAGATGTGGTTCTTCGTTGGAGAACTCCTTTTCTCCCAGGATCTATTCTCAAAAAATATGAAAATTTGCGCCAAATAATAGATTATTAAATCTATTATTTCATTGTCAATATTTAAAAAATCAAATCAAATCATTTGTTAAATTATTTAAATTAATGGTAGGATTTTTCCCGATTAATATGGTGTGTTGGAAACATTAATGTGAGGGAAGCTCAAGAGGCTCCTCCACATTAAAGAGCGTGGTTGATAGGTTTTCATATGTTATCATTTAATAGGTTTCGGGAGGTCCCCACCCTTATTATTCAAATAGGGAGGTTATGTGGCCTTGTGTGGTCCCCCCCACATTAATCCTCACATGGGAAGTTGAGTTCGGGTGGGACCCACCACCATAATCTGTCATTGGTGGTTAAGGTGTGGTGTTACCACATCCAACTTCCATAATTACATTTTAACCAAAAGATAAAAATTCAGCCACACAACAAAATTTTATTAAATTCATTCACTAAAATCCCAAAACTATCTTTTAACCTCAACCACTTGTCGTCGAGGTGATAGTCTTTTGAATCATATACTAGCGCCGTGAGTTCTACAGTGTCCTAAATTTTCAATTCTAAGCAACGGTTCGAATTTTATAAAAACCCACTCGTACGTTTACAGATCGAACATGAAAAAAAATTAAAAATTGATTCCGGTCACACCGGGCCTCAAATTCATGCCCTGTAAATTTTCACGGACGCTTAAACTTCCAATGTATTAAAAAAAATTGCACAGAAATTCCAGGTCATTCTATTCTCCCCACCTCATGCCCTTATGTCCCCATAAGCTACAACATGAACTAAGGGAACAAGTGGGGGTACTGAGAACGCATCTGAACCCCCCGCTCCCATGTCCTCTCCTAGTGGTTCTGATTCTGCCAATGAACGTGCAGCAGAGATATCGACTGTCCACATAGAACCCTCTCTTATCGATCCTCAATCTCTACTGGAACCTCTATGAATGTCGCCTCATCATCAATGTCCAGTTCTTCATGGTCGATGATGTGAGAAGGGTCATGCACATATCTCTTCAAAAGAGATATGTGGAAGTCTCCATGCACCTGGTGCAAATGAGGTGGAAGAACTAAGTGGTAAGACACCTCACCTACTCTATTGTGGTGTTTTAATGATCTGATAAATCTCAGAGATAAAAATTCTTCTCGGCCAAATCTCCGTAGACCTTGTTGAGGTGAGGTCCATATAAAGACATGGTCTCAATCCTCAAACTCCAGTGGTCTCTGACTCCTGTCGGCATATGACTTCGGCCTACTCTGTACAGTCTTCAACTATTCCTGGATGATCTGCACCTTCTCCAAGGTAGCTCATACCATCTCTGGTTCCACGAGTGCTGACTCCCCTAGGTCAGTCCAACACAAAGGTGGACCACAAGGTCGCTCGTATAATGCCTCGAAATGTGCCATCCCAATAGGGGAGTGACTGTTTTTGTTATATGCAATCTCATCCAATGATATGTGGTCCTCCCAACTGTGACCAAAGTTCAGGATGCATGGACATAGCATGTCCTCGAGTGTCTGAATGGACCGCTCAGTCTAGCCATCCATCTGAGGATGGATGGTGGTGCTCAGATAATGATGCATCCCAAAATCCTCTAACAACCCCTTCAATAGCCGGGAAGTAAAACATGCATCGCGATTGGAGAAAATAGAATAAGGTACTCCATGTACCCACACACTATTTTTCATATAGAGGCATCCCAAACTACTAACTAAACCCTACTCTATGAACGGTATTATGTTGGCCGACTTGGTAAGTCGATCAAAGATAACTGAAATCGATTAGTGACCCCTTGTTGTTATTTTTCAAACATTTAAAATGAGGAATGTATTGAACTTATTAGTTTATGAGTGGAGCTCTCTATAGATCCTTGGTGCATCGGTAGGACTAATGAGACAATTAGATGTGGAATTGGCCGAGGCCATTCTCAGTTTGATAGATAGTTTTGGCTGAGGCCTAAATCATTTTTAGATGTCATTGTTGAGGTCTTGATAATATGTTTCAGAATGTCTGGCATTATACATTACCTCATTATGAAAATATTATTGATGGTTAATGAGGTTATTCGACTAGTATATTACCCACAACTATGCTTTGTTGTATAATTATTTACTAATCTCATAATACTATAATAAAGTGTTAATTTTTATTATTTGTAAAAGCTTGGGTTTAAAATTATTCCCCATTCCTAATGATTATGTGACCTTCTATTGTATTTCTTACCCTTACCTAGTGTTTGAGATCACACCTTTCATATTCTTTATTTTCCCATGATTCCTAGAATTTTATCATGATTGATAAGAAATATTAAGATAAGGTATTACTGGAGTTCTCTAAGGATCATTTATACTGTGTTTTATTTTCTGTGGTGTAATGTAACATTAATGTAAAAAATCTATTTTCCATGACTGTTAAACATATAGGTCTTTCAAGACTTGATTCCTTATAATCATGGTAATGTTATGTAATAAAGCACAGACTCTAGGTAACTAGGGTCGGGGCATTACAGTGGGTATCAGAGGATGTTTAGTACGTACCATAGAAACATGATTTAGAAAAACAATGATTAGTGAACATTAAAATAAGATAGGCTTTGAGGATTAGTATTCAAGAACATTTTTGAATTATTGTAATGAAGAGATTATGTGTATTTTTCAGGAAATACTTCCCTGTCAGGATATGTGTTGGTAGATAAGGATCTTGCACAGGTGTACCAAAGAGTGGAAACCTAGACAAGGAGTTTCGGGATTTACCCGAGGTTATCCTGGTACACAACAACAAGCCTTTTTGCACTCTTGGTTACGAAACTCTCATATAATATGCTTAGTATAATTTACATTTTAATTACAAGATATTATGACGGATTTATGATTAAATACTCTATCAAAGAAAACATTTTATTATTATAGATTATATGAAAAAAATTACCAACTTACGTTAGGTATTTTAAAAGTATTGAATTATGTATTGTGATTCGTAAACTAACATAATGTATTCCATTGATTAGAATTGGTTCATAGTATAAATAATGGGAACTCCAACAATATGCATGATCCAAAGATTAAGAAGGATAATAACATTCATGGTATTAGGCAAACATTTTGAAGGCAAATAGTTTCCCATGTATTCTCATCAAAAGAAAATATTACATAACGTATTGATTAGAAAAGTAAATAATTCTCTGAGTCCTATGTCTTTGATGGGAATCAAGTGATGAAAATTATGGAAGGGAAAATTATGTATATTGGGAAGAGTGGAAAGATGTATTTTCTAATTTTTGATAATAATTGAAAAAATCACCTTGGTAAATGCATGATTGAAATTAGAGTTTGTTTTAAGTGTGGAGAAAAATTGAAGGTTCTGGGAACAGCGGAAGCGCATGGGTGGATGTGCCAACTTGCCTTTTTGTCATTAGAAATGATCAATTCGGGATCAATACGGTGATAAACGACAGCCTCCACGGATCAAATCACAGAAAAAGACAAAGAAGAAGGTTTGTCTCGGAACCACAAACATGGATCGTTACAAGTTGATTATAATTAATTTAATCAACTGAAAAGGAATACAGTTTGGGTGTTTTTTTTGTTGAAGTTATTGATCACATTCCAATGTGATTTTTCATTTCATCGCAGAAGCCATGTGTATAATTCTTCTAGAGATGATCCACATGTGTACCTCGTATCTCGGGATGTCGCCAAAGGAGTCTCCGGGTGCTAGTGTGGAGAAACCTTTTCTTGAGTTGTCCGCCTTAGATCGTCTTGATCTAATGGAAGAGGATCTCTCTAGGTCATGAGAGAATTCTTAGAGGAAGAGGTTCTTTCATCCTTGAATGAATTCTCCAGAGTTGTTGTTCACAACGATTCTCTTGTGTGTCAGAAAAGAGATGGGGTTGTGAGGATATTTATAATCAGGATTAAGGTTTTAGGGTTATGACAATAAATAAATGTGTTACACGTTTTATTTATTTCATTGAATCTTATTTAAAACCCCCATGTATAATAATTAATTCCTTGACATATGCCCATGCTGATTATAATAAATAATATTATATCCTCAAAATCCCGACTGAAAAAACTACACAGCGTGTATTAATAAATACACGACATGTACTTGTTTTTCATTGAAAACTACACGGTGTGTACATTCAATATACACGACGTGTATATCTTGTTTTCATTTATAAAGTTCATTTCCATTAAGAAAACTACACGACGTGTAATTATTAATAGATGGCGTGTACTTATTTTCCATGAAAAACTACACGGCCTATAATCATTAATACACGGCGTGTATATCTTGTTGTTTATTTCCTTCTTCCTCCATAATAAAAACGATTTAGGTTTCCTTGAATAATTATTAAACCACGTATGGGAATAATCTTTATTCTACTTGAGATACTTGAATACACTTAGTGTGTGACCCTCTGGGCCTCTTTCTCATTGGAATTAGGCGAGCTTGCCTAATGTCCAAGATTACTGTCTAGCAACAGTTCAAGGCACCCAAGAGAAAGAAGATGACGTCGCATTGACGTATCAACTCATACGAATGATTACTGTGTAATTCAATCAATTTTTTTCAATATCTCATCAAGCATGTTTCATGGTAGTGTCATAAACCTATATGCTTGATCCATCGTTCTTTGAATACCTGAAATAAACTCATAATTTACACCATGGCCGTGAAATTTAATGAGACAGTTCTATTTCAATCAAAGGACCGACATGTCAACATCGATAAATGGAAGGGACAAATTTTTCCTCGACGTATCCATTAACAGCATGTCACTCGTGATGCACCCAACTTACCCTACTTCCCTCCAACTGTATGCATGACGGTTTTCATCAGTAAATCTAAGTGTGTGAGTCATGACATGAGTTAATGATAATCATCCAGTCTAAGGACCATTACACACGCTCATAGATAGCAATGTCTGATGACAGCAATACATGAAGAATTGCTACTGGCGGGTCTGTTCCCGTAATCTCCCATCATGGAGATTACCAAGTGTGAAGTCCATGAGAGAGAGTCTCGTCTTCTTACGAGTACTCGCACATGACGGTCTGTATACTATGTGTCCTATCATACTATGTCATCCAACCGCATGAACTTTATATAAGAATAATTTTATAGAATTTCAAGGTTCTCATTATAGCAGGGATCTTCCATGACCTTATAAAAGCAACAAATATTCCAGGGCATTATTATATTATATTCATTCAGAACAATGAACAATATAATAAGTGCACATTCATGTAATCAAAGTACAAAACAATTGGTTCTCAGGACACCAACCCTTACAAACTCCTTCTTGGACTAGAGCCAACTGCCTACAACTTTTATTCCGCTAGACCTCACATGATGATCATGTTTCTGCTGTGTCGAGGCATTATTCAAGGGGTCCAACACAATTTCTTTTGTGGAAATAATACTCACTACAACTTCAGATCTCTGAGAAAAATCCCTCAAGAGATGATATTTCCAAAGTATGTGGTTTGTCCGCTGATGTGACCTTGGCTCTTTCACTAGTGCCACCGCTGAAATATTATAACAATTGAGTGTGATAGGATCTTTACTGCTCGGTACTACATTCATCTCTTGGAAGAATCTTCGCATCTATACTGCTTCTTTAGCTGCCTCAGAAGCTGCGATATTGTCGGACTCTACTATAGAATCTACCACCACACTTTGTTTTGAGCTCTTCCAGCTCACTGCACCTCCATTCAAACTGAAGATGTATCCAGTCTGTGACTTCATGTCATCTTGATCAGTCTCAAAACAATCATCTACATGTCCTATGATGACTAGTTCATCATATCCACCATAAACTAGCAACATATCCTTATAATTCCTTAGATACTTAAGGATAATCTTGACCGCCATCCAATGGCGGTCTCCTGGATCATCTTGATATCTGCCTACCATACTTAATGCGTAAGCAATATCTAGACTCCTACATAGGATTTCATACATGACTGACCCAATCATGGATGTTTAAGGGATCCTTGTCATTCTATTTATTTCCTCATGTGTCTGAGGACACATTTTCTTGGAAAGATGAATGCCCTGTGACACTGGAAACAATCTCCTCTTGGATTGTTCATACTGAATCTCTTCAGTATATTGTCAATGTATGTACTTCGAATCCGGCCCATCATTCTCTTGGAACTATCATGATGGATCTTGATACCATGAATATATGCTTCCTCGCCCAAGTCTATAATGGAGAAGCATTTTTGCAACCATGCCTTATCTGACTGTAAGACAGGTACTTCATTTCCTATTAGTAATATGTCATCAACATATACTATTAGGAAAACTAATGCACTCCCACTAAACCTCTTGTAGACACAAGTCTCACATTCACTCTTTTCAATTCCAAATTCTGTTACAGCTTCATCAAAACGAATGTTCCATGACCTTGATGCTTGCATTAATACATAAATGGATTTCTGAAACTTGCATACCTTGTTGGAATCATTTGGAGTCACAAACCCTTAAAGTTGTGTCATGTAGACATCTTCTTGGAGGTTCCCGATAAGGAAAGCTATTTTGACATCACTTTTCCAAATTTCATAGTCATGGTTAGCGGAAATGTCCAATAGGATTCTGATGGATTTAAGCATCACAACCAGGGAAAAGGATTCATCATAGTAAATTCCTTGACGTTGTCTAAAACCTTTTTCAACCACTCGTGCCTTATAGGTGCTGACATTCCCCTCTATGTCCAGTTTCTTCTTGAATATCCATTTATTACCAGTAGGCATTACATCAACTGGAGGATCTACCAAAATCCCGACTTGGTTTTGGTACATGGAATCCATTTCAGAATTAAAGGCTTCTTGCCACATGGAAACGTCTGTGCCTTCAACTGCTTCCTTGTAGGTAATATGATCATCATTGTCAACCATTAATGAGTCACCATCCTCAGTGACAGGAAAACCATATCATTCCAGTTCACTCACCTCTCTCGTGCTCCTACGCAGTTCTTGTGTCTCTGGAACAAATTTTTCTTCCATGGGGATTTGTGGAATCTGTTCTTGTACCAACTCCTGTGTATCTAGAGCCTCGACTTCATCGAATTCTATATCGCTCCCACTATCTCTTTTGGAGATGTTCTCCCTCTCACGGAATATAGCAGGTCTTTCCACTGTAAAATTTTTGTTTGAGGGGTTGTATAGGTAATATCCCTTTGTTTCCTTGGGATATTCTATAAAGATACACTTTGTTCCTCTAGTTGAATGTTTGTTACCTGAAGTGGCCTTAACAAATTCTTCGCTACCCTACACATGTAAATTTGATAACATGGGTTTGCATCCACTCCATAACTCGTATGGAATACCATTTATCAATTTAGTTTGTAGTTTGTTTAGTATGTGTTCAAGTATTTGTAATGCATATCCCTAAAAGGATAATGGAAGACTCGCATGGATCATCATTGATCTCACCGTGTCCAACAGGGTGCATTTCCTCCTTTCACTTACAACATTCCACTGTGGTGTGTAAGTAGGAGTGAGTTGAGATAGATTCCTAAAATCCCGTAAGAAATCAATGAAGTCCTGATTAAGATATTCTCCTCCTCTGTCTGAGTGGAGTTTCTTAATATTCTTACAAATATGGTTCTCAACTTCATTCTTGTATTCTTTGAACCGATCAGAAGAATATGACTTATACCTCATTAAGTAGATATATCTAAATCTACTAAAATCATCAGTAAAAGTTATGAAGTATGAGAACCCACCCCTTTCCTCAACTATAAATAGCCCACATACATCTGTGTGAACTAATTCTAGAGTCTCTTTAGATCTTTCACCTTTCCAACTAAATGGGGATTTGGTTATTTTTCCTTGTAGACACGCATGACAAACAGAAAGTAGTTTTAGTTCAAAAGAATGTAAATACCCATCATGATGTAATTTTGTCAAACGTTTCTCATTGACATGACCTAGCCGGTGATGCCAAAGTTGGGTGTGGTATGAGTCATGTGAATTAACTTTGTCATAAATTTCCATTACATGGTTTGTGTAGTCTAACACATAAAGGCCGTTATATAAATGCGCCCTACCAAAACAAATGATATCTTCATAAAAGTAGCAACATTCATTTCCAATTTTGAACATGAATCCATCAGTATCGAATCTGAATACTAAAATAATGTTTTTAGTAATAGAAGGCACATAATAACAACCCTTTAACACCAAGATCATTCTAGTTGTCAACGTGAGGTGGTAGTCTCCAACAGCTACAACAGTAAGTCTGGCTCTGTTGGCTGCTCGTAGATCTACATCCCCTCAATAAATATTCTTGAATCTACTTGGATCCTATATTTGGATACAGATGTGAGAACCAAAAGTAGTATCTAATAACCAATTAGTAGAAACAGATAGATTGCATTCGATAACAAACGCACCTGAAGCTTCTGCTTGCTTCCTTCTCTGGGTGCAGTTTTTCTTCCATTGGCCCTTCGTGCCGCATGTGAAACAAACAACATCTTGATCCATTGCCTCCCCTTTGATCCTCCATTTCTTGGAATGTCTTGAAGAAGCTTTGGGATTAAATCACTTCGCCTTCCCTTTCCTTTTATTCACCATGAGGTCAAAAGTTTTTTCACGCTTCATGTCATTGTCCACTTGGCGAATGAGGTTATGAATATCTTCCAGAGACATATCAATGTTGTTCATATTGAAGTTCAAAACAATGTTTGAGAAGATATGGGGGAGTGATGCAAGAATGAGATCAGTACCCTGTTCTTTGGCGAGTTTAAACCCTAAAACCTCCAATCTCTCAATGTAGCCAATGATCTTGACTACATGAGGCCCGGTTGGGGCACCCTCTCCAAGCTTGCTGTAAAAAAGAGCCTAGGAGATCTCAAACCATTCCCGTCTTGCTCTCTCCTGGTATAGACCACGGAGGTACTCGAGCATGCTATAGGCATCCATGTCTTCTTGAGACTTCATGACCTCACTAAACATCAATGATAGCATCAAACATTGAATGTCGAGAGAATCGTTCAAATGTTGATCATAGACCGGGAAATCTTCATCACTCGACCCTGGGGTAGGAGAATCAGGAAGTGAGAACTCCATCATGTCAAACTTTCATTCATGGTGTAGGATAACCCGAAGGCGCCTAAACCATACCTGAATATTACTACTGGTGAGGATATTGTCTTTATCCAGTATTGATCGCAGAGAAAATGTGGTTGATGTGTTTTTCATTTCGATTCTACAAATTAAAAGAGAAGATTTATCAGTACTTTCTTGATTACATTTTTATGAGAAATAATAAATGAATTAATTAATTCTCCGAAAATTTTATCAAGTCCCAATGTCCCTAACCATTGAACTCGTAATGTCTAGTTTCTTTGACATTCTAGTGGCAAGGATCCATATTCCCCTTTCATAACCCCACCAAGGGTTGGTCAAGAAATTTGAAGGTATTTAGGTAGGTAGGTCTTTGCCAACTGTGAGCTTACAGTTTCTTGATCTGTTGAGTGGACTCGACAATCCTGAAATCCTAACTTGGATTTCCTCAACTCTTGCCTTTAATATTACACCATGTCTAGCAAGGGATACTTCTATTGATGTAATTTGGTTAAGTCATCCCAAAACCTTTCATAAGGGCTTCCACAATAAAAGTAAGTGTCCCAACAAGGGTTGGTCAAACACATAGTTTTATTGAGTCTTTCCCTTAATCAAATAACGAAAGTCTTGGTCTGACTTAATATGGTATTGAGGGATTTTAATCATTTATGTGTAGTTTCAAATTATCACATGCTTGATAATATTAAGTGATACTTGCTTAAGTGATTTACCATTTTCCGATAATGTTTACACATAGTCTGGTTTTTATTTTCTTCCATCATTGCTTTCTTGTTCATTTTATTAACTGTGTGATTGCGACAACACATACATAATAAATAAACCATGCAATCAGACAGAAATAAAATAATATGGCATGATCATGAGATTCTATTGGTTAGCTTATCTAGCAGTTTTGATAAGCTAACCCTGACCTAGGGAAAACACCTTGAACCCGATGGTTCATGTTTTGAAGCTCCCACCTGTACACCTTTTTATCTTCTTATTTCGGTTTTTCCTCAACTTCGGGATTTGAACCGTCTCCTCAGGCTTGGGAGATCCTCCATTACATGGGTTTACATTAAACAAAATCATGGGCACGCATGCCCTACATTTTATTGGAAGAAGGATTGCATGCCAACAAATTTAAATTAAATAAATTTAATTGAAACAATACACATAAAAAGGGTCCTTGGTCTAGCTCATGATCATCCATAGCATGCAACGACATTTACGCATATTTTGAATTCAAAGTCTTTTAATTGTTCTTTCATTTTAGATAAATTGAACTCGAATTATATTAATTATGATCTTATAATTAATCAATTCTATATATTAAATTCCTTCCTGAATTTCCTTGAGACTCTTCTCATCCATATTCCTTGTACGGTCATTGTACATTGGAGGAAACCTGGTGAAATTCCATTTCTGGAAAGTACACAGCATGTAGATTATAATTACACGACGTGTATTTCTTTTCACCCTTTATCCAAAGTATACATCGAGGGCTTTGGTGTGTTTTCTATACTTTGGAAATTTTGGAGTACATGGTGTGTACATGAATCATACACGGCGTGTACTTCCTTGTTATGCAGTAACTGGCCTTGAAATCCCGTGTACCCAGTACATGGCTTATCCTTGTACACGATTTCACCTGGGCCGGAACGGACTACACGGCGTGTTGCTCCAACATACACTCTGTGTATTCCATTTCCATACGCCACTCAATTCTGGTCAACACGTCATGATTAATAATTAGGCATAATCAATTCACACGATGTGGTTTGGAGGACTAGTGCTGGTTCATTGAACCTAAGTACACGGAGTGTAGATTTAATTACATGCTGTGTAATCCTGTGTTGTACAGACATAAAGAGAGGCTCCTCCGGATGAGTTCCTCATTTTTATTTTTATCAAAAATTAAAATTAAAAGGTTTTTTCTGTGATATGAATCGAGAAATGAAGGAGGACGAATATATCTTGTTTATTTAGATTTATAGAACGATTTATTTAGAATTGAATCAAATATAAATTCGTAAATTATCAACGAAAATTAAATAACTATATTAAACATTGTAACCTCGCTCTAATACCATTTGAAGGTTCTGGGCACAGCGGAAGAGCGTGGGTGGATGTCCCCACATGGATTTTTGTCATTATCAATGATCAATTCGGGATCAATACGACGATAAATGTCAGTATCCATGGATTGAATCCAAGAAAATGACAAAGAAGAAGGTTTGTACCGAAACCACAAATAAGGATCGTTACAAGTTTATTATAATTAATTTAATCAATTGAAATGAAATACATTTTGGGTGTTCTTTCTTTGTTGATGTTCTTGACCATGTTATGATGTGATTCATCGTTGCGTCGTAGAAGCCAAGTGTATATTTCCTCTAGCCGTGATCCACACGTGTACCTCGTATCTCGGGATGTCGCCAAAGGATTCTACGGATGCTAGCGTGGAGAAACCTTTGCATGCGTTGCCCACATTAGATCACCTTGACCCGATGGAAGAGGATCTCTCTCGGTCTTGAGAGCGTTATTGAAGGAAGAGGTTCTTTCGGCCTTGAAAGAATTCTCAAGAGTTTTTGTGCACAACAATTCTCTTGTGTGTCGGAAAAAAGTTAGGGTTGTGAGGATATTTATAATCAGGTTTAAGGTTGTAGAGTTATGATAATAAATAAACGCATTACGCATTTTATTTATTTCATTGACACTTATTTAAAACCCCCATGTTGAATAATTAATTCCTTGACATGTGCCCACACTGATTATAATAAATAATATTATATCCTCAAAATCCTGACGGGAAAAACTACACGGCGTGTATTAATAAATACACGGCGTGTACTTGTTTTTCATGGAAAACTACATGGTGTGTGCATGAAATGTACAAGAAGTGTATATCTTTTTTTTATTTATTCATTTCCATTCTATAATGAAAACTACACGGCGTGTAATTATTAATACATGGTGTGTACTTGTTTCCCATGAAAAACTACACGGGGTGTAATCTTTAATACACAGCGTTTATATCTTGTTTTTCATTTCCTTATTCATCCATCATTAAAAAGATTTAGGCCTCCTTGAATAATTATTAAACCACGTACGGGAATAATCTTTATTCTACTTGAGATACATGAATACACTTAGTGAGTGACCCTATATACCACTTTCTCATTGGCATTAGGCGAGCTTGCCTAAAGTCCAAGATTTCTATCTAGCAACGGTTCAAGGAACCCAAGAGAAAGATGTTGATGCCGCGTTGATGTATCACCTCATACGAACACTTACTGTGTAATTTAATCCCTTTGTCTCAATATCTAATCAAGAAGGTTTCATGGAAGTGTCATAAACCTATATTCTAGATCCATCATTCTTTGACTAACTGAAATAAACTCGTCGTTTACACCATGTCCATGGAATTTAATGTGACAGTTCTATTTCAATAATAGGGCCGAGATATCAACTTCTATAAATGGATGAGGCAAATCCATCCTCGACATATCCATTAACAACATGTCACTCTTGACGCACCCATCATACCCTACTTCCCACCAACTTTCTGTGTGACGGTTTTCGTCAGTACATCTAAGTGCGCGAGTCATGACAAGAGTTAATGATAATCATCCAATATAAGTACCATTACAAATGCTTGTAGATAGCAATGTCTGATGACACCAAGACATGCAGAATTTCTACTGGTGGGTTTGTTCTCATAATCTCCCATCTTGAAGATTACCAAGTGTGATCTCCATGAGAGAGATTCTCGTCTTCTTTCGAGTACTCGCACATGAAGATCTGTATACTTTGTGTCCTATCATAGTATGCCATCCAACCACATAAATTTTTTTAAGAATATTGTTATAGAATTTCAAGGTTCTCATCATAGAGGGGATCTGCCATGACCTTATTAATGCAACAAATATACCAGGACATTATTATACTATATTCATGAAGAACAATGAACAATATAATAAGTGAACATTCATGTAATCAAAGTACAAAACATTTGGTTCTCAAGACACCAATCCTTACAAAAAGGACATCAAGTACATGATTTCATGGGTAATAAAATGGTTTCAAAAATATAATGATTTATCAACAAGGAGTTTGGACATTATGTGAATCAATGTCCAAATCCTCAGAGTATCCCTCAATTGCTGCTATTGGAAAATAATCATGTTATGATACTACCGAAGATGAAGAGCAATGATTAGAGTTATTATATTGTTTTTAAAGTATTGTGTTATTTGAGTATTTTATTAATGATGTACATGTTATCAGAATTATAGAGTATATATGGATTATACTGCAATATTATTTCTTTAATGACATGAGATTGTGTTGATCCAAGAAAATTGACACAATATCAGTTTAATTTTATTTGAAAATATATGGTTGAGATAAAGATAAACCATAATATGGTTCTAATAGTGAGGTAGTGATTTTGGGATAATTTGTGATTTTTTTGGATAAATTATATTAGATATTCCGGACAACCTTGAGACTTATTAATGTTTAATATATTCCATCATTGTGGGAGTTTACGACATTTTGTGATAGAATGTGTAAATCTAGTATTCTATAAGGAATAAGGGAGCATGAATATAATCAATAAGGTTATATAGTAATATAGGGTGTTATAATGTTTTAAAAGAATACATGATGAAGGTATTCAATTGATATTATGTGGAAAAAGGATCTTCATTTTTTTACCTTCCTTATAAATGTTGGACTGCTATTTTGTTTAGAAGTATTCTGGATAAGTCTAATGGATGGAATCCATTAAGTTTGACATTAGATACTATTGTTAAGGATGAATCATTTATTGAGTTTATTTTTGGATTGTCGTAAAAAAACATCCCAGAGGTCGGGCGACAACCCGTCACGTCCGGAAAGGTCATGAGACATGAAGCCACAACCGAAGGGAGATAAAAGTGAATCACCTACCACTGGAATACATGATGTCATAGTTTGTTTAATGTAGTTTTTTAAGTAGTCTGAAAAATGAATTATAAATTAATTATTTTTAGAACCCTATATGATTAGGATAAATAGAATACTTTTGAATTATATTATCTTAAGGGGACAAATATGAGTTTGATGTAGGAATTAGTTGAAAGATGTAACTTTACCTGCCATGTATATTTTTTCTCTTATTCAATGAATAAATTAATTCATAAACATTAAGGAATACATCTTAATACTAAAAATGTTTTATCCCAATACATTATGTTTTGTTGAACTAATGATATTTTAAATCATCATAGATCGATGGGTTTGAGGTCCTCAATAGTACACTCATTTTTGATTGATGACCTCAATCACTCCTTATAAATATTTACGTTTTCCCTCAAATTATGGGTCTATAATATCCACCATTGTTCTATTAATTGATATCATAATTTTGTGGTGACTTCTTCATATCTCTTACATATTATTAAGATTAAATTTTATCGAACTATTTTCCGAATTTGGTTTTCCACAAATATTTATTTATATTTTTAACATTTAATTTTTGAAAAAAAATTTCAAATGGTATGGACCAAATTTATTGAAGGAGTGGATAATGTAACACCTCAAGATTTGATAGTATGTTATTTATTCAATGTAATTCAATAACTTTCACTGCAAACATCAACGAGTTCGAGCGCACCATGATATACAAAACTGGCCGTTCAAAAAGCGATTTTGAAAATTATTAACTTTATTTTATATTATATATATATATTATATAATTTTAACATTATTATTTTGATTTTATAAGAAATAATATAAGGAAAAATTCAATTATTCAGATAAAAGAAGTATTTTTTTAAAAATGCAACTTTACCGCTTATTTAATTCAGAATACTTCATAAAAGAAATATTTAACAGTTTTAAATATTAAATTTAATGAAATTTATTTCATTATTATATCTGGGACTTAAAAATTTAGTCTGGATAAATTTTTGTTACTTTTCTGATTACTGTCATATTATGTTTAACACTGAAAAATTCTAAATTTTAATTGAAACAGCTTTTCTAATTGAAATAATTTATATTATTAAATAATAAATTTGAATTTATTGGATGTGTAATAAGACTATATTTTTATCATTTAATACAATTTTGGTCATTATAAGTAATTTCACATTTAAATTTGACATAAACACATTTAATTCTTTTGATAGTTTTTATTTTTTAAAAACCCACTTATGGGTTTTGACAACAAGAATTAATTTGAAATTAATAAATTCAACCTTTATGTTTTTAATTTGGTAAAATAGACTTAATTTTTGAATTCATAATATCAAAATTACGTTGGGGTGAATTTTTGGTAATTTTATGAAAACATTCTATTTTTCATAAATAGTAAAAAACACTCTGTAATCATTTAAATTAATCTTTTTATTTAAATAATTAATTATTTTATTTAAATTTATTATAATTCAAAATATATATATAATTTCTATATATGTTAAATGTCATTCATCGGTGTCATATTATAATAAAATTAGATGTATAAAATTTTGTGGAACTTTTTATCGTTTTTACCCACCTTCTAGGAGAATTTTCAAATTTGCATAAAACAAACTTTTACTTATTTTAGATGTTGTATTTCAAAATTCTGAGAGACACAGGTTATATCATTATGTAATATCTAGTTCAATAAGATGAAAACAATTTTTTTGTGAATAGTATCTTTTGAATTTAATTAACCATATTTATAAGTTAATAGGGCAAATAAAGGTAAAAATGATATTTTAATTACCCTAAAACATGTCCTAATTCTAATGGATATATTTGATTCAACCGAAAACATACATAGGAATAAAATATGATCATTTAGCTATACATGGATTTGATTAAGGCATTTATGATTATTTAATTAAAAAAGAGTAAAAAGTGTTAAATTCTATGTTTAATAAATAAACCATTTTTAATATAGGGAATTACAGAAGATAAATTCAACGATAAATATTTGTTATAAATATAAATCTTTTTCCCACATCATGTTATTATATTTGTAATTATTTTATTTTAAATATTTAAATTTATGAATGACACAATGATGATTCAATAATTACCTTATATATGAAGGAATCAAATAAATAGTATTATAAATATTAAAATAAATATAATTTAAATGTTTTTATAACCTCAAAAAAATTCTTGGTGAACATGACTTGTTAGGGTTGATTCAATGTATCTTGTTTGAAGTAATCAAGTTGTGATGACTTTCAAGAATACCAAATACCAAATAGGATCAAAATTGACATAAATTATGGTTTAAAACAAATAATATATTATTGGTTGATATAATATTCCAAAAAATCTATGGTTCATAAAAAGGGATTAAATAACATTATATATGTAATTAGTGAATAGCTTGAGGTTCTATTGGTCTGTTTAGAATATGTTCATTAACCATATAGAGCAATAATACGAGAAGACATGGTAAAAGTTAAACTATTTGACTTAGAATTAAATTTAAAAGATAATGTTAAAATGATAAAACTAATCTTAAAAAAAACCTAGTGGTTGAGATTATTTTGACCCATAACCACCATATCCACGTAATAAATCATTTTGGAGCCATTAGAAAATGAAAATGATTTTATTATATAATAATATATCAACCATTTCCTAAAGTGAACTTCACATCTGTAATAAAATGGAACTTCACCTTCTTCTAGTTTTACTCCTCCAAATGTATTTGGAATGGACTTAAACTGCCCAAATATCCCCCTAACATTCCTAATTTCATACTAGAGGCCTTACTTTAGTAATAAAGATATCCAAAGGATCCATTTTGATCCAATAAAAAGGAAGAACCCGAAGAAAAGATAAATATTTCATCACCCCTCTCAAGTTGTTTTCGTTTTCCACTTCTTCTTTGTATGTCGATTCCTTCCTAAAATAATAACTCCATTATCTACTATATACTATGATGTTATTATAAAAATGGTAAAAACATATTCATTATTTTGTCCATCATATAAATGAATATGTCAACACACGTGGGTACGTACGGCTTAACTGCTCCACGTCCTGGTGTAGTTTGTTATTCATACACTTCATTATTTATTACCCTTACTGAACATTTGAGATCAACCCTTATTTATGTTTTATTTTCACAGGATACCAAGAAGTGTTCTATGAATGATATGTCGGGTTAAACTAGGGAATTAATGGATTTCTCCCAGGATAATTGTTGTTTTTATTATTTTCAAATGTGTAATGTAATGTTCTTGTATGAAATCAATTTTCCAAGACTTCTAAACCGATCGATCATTCGGGACATGATTCATTGTAATCATGCCAATGTTATTTAATAATGCACTAACTCACGGTAACTGGGGTCGGTGCAATACATTCCAACATTTCAAATATTAATCTAACTTGATGATGACATATCTAACATCATAAAAAACATATGAAATATAACAGAACATAAACATAATCATAAAATGAATTATCTGGTATAGTAAGAAAACTATCAAAATAATATCAAAACAAATAGCCAAAAAACCTACTTTATATTGTTGGAATAAGATGGATGATGTTACACAACATTTAAACACCACCATGGATGTTTATACTTACTTTATAACAACCCATTAAAACCCAATTCAATTAAAACTATAACTAGATCATAATTTTTAATTTTATTTTAATTAGTTACTAGGATTTAGTATGCACTGGGAAATAAAAATTTCTTACCCAATTTTTTATACATGGATTCCTACTAAATTATAATTTTCATTTTGATTAACTAATTTTGTAAAAGATTATAATAATGTATCTATCACTACATCATTGGTGTGAGTTAAAAATATTTCTATAGTTTTTAAAAGATTGTTTGTTCTGGGTTGGTGCAATTAATGGAAAACCTAGTTGGGATAAGGTGATGTGGGTAATAATTGTTCTGAAATGTGGGAGTCCAATTTTTGATTGGGATTTATTAAATTTTTATTTTGATATAAAATTAGTCATTTTGGATTTTTTGGATTATGGATTCTTTTGTTCATTACATGGTCATAGATGAAGGTGGTTGTGACATGTGTCATTGTAATGAATTATAAGTCTGTTATTCACATTGATAGTGTTGGATGGAGATGGTCATAAACCCTAATAAATTAAGAAAACAAGAAACTTGAAGAATTAATATACATACCTCAAAATAGACTAACATATAACATTCAATTTCCAGGATCTCTTGTGACATGGTTCATTCATTAAATAAAAAACCATGATTGATCCATATAGATTCAACTGTACTGTACATAACACCAATCCCCCATATGTATACATTATTAACTCTATTCAACCATTAATTATAATAAGTGATTTACTATTAAAAATCACATAAAACAAGTCATCTCAAATGTATAACCCTCTCAAATGACCATAAACACCAATCCAATCGTGGAGCACTTAAGTCCCCTACATGATTGAGCTATTGTGAAATGAGAATCTTCATAAATATCTAGTAACCAAACCCATCATACTCTTACATCATGCATGGATAACAACTCCACTTGTGAAATAATATTGGCCATTCATATTTAGACACTCTGAAATTAAATATTTGTCTTTCTTGGATCAACAATTAACAATCATTTCAAATCCGAGATCCCAATCCACCTCATACATTTAGAATTTATAAGGGATTTAGTTCCAAATATATATTTAAATTAATTTATCCATGATCCAAAATAAATCACCTTCTTAGCATTAATGTTTTATAGATAACAAACATAATTTTACATATTGACAGAAACACCCATTAAATCTACTCGAAAGATGGTGGAAGATGACATCATGATGTTTGAACACTAATAAAACTATTGATAATTACATGATTACTAATTATTAAAACCTGATACAATGATAAATGAGGGAACCCATATATCTTGAATTACAATCCCTTTCAATATCAGACCCCTCACCGATAGAAACATTGTTCAAGTCTACAGATAGAAGTCCACAAATAGAAGATCACCGATAGAAACTCTGTTCTAGTCTACCGATAGAAGGTCACTGATAGAACGTCACCGATATAAACACTGTTCAAGTATACCGATAGAAGTCCACCGATAGAAGCTCGCCGATAGAAACACTGTTCAATTCTACCTATAGAAGGTCACTGATAGAAACAATGTTCATGTCTAGCGATAGATGTCCACTGATAGAACCTCACTGATAGAAATATTGTTCACTGAACCTCACCGATAGAAACATTGTTCACCTACCGATACTGTTCATAAAACTCAAAACAATGTTCACAGAACTGGAAATTTGGCAAAGTGCTGGGGATAAGTCACCTTGACCTCCCAGAACACCTCCAACACCACATTTTCCCAAAGTAATGGACCAGAGAGGTCCGGGCCATTACATGAAATTTGTGTGTCTGAAAAATTTCACAGCATTGAAACATATGTAATGTAATTTTAATACAAAAAATTGTTAGTTTAGATCTATGATTATTAAAAAATCGTGATTTCACCCACTATCTAAAATTATATTTTCATACCTCATGAATATATATTTTTCCATTCTCCAAATATATATTTCAATTATAATATTACAAGTAATGAAATTAATAAATATGAGTTTTTTATTAAATGCACATTTTAATCATTTTGTTGATTAAAAATGCATACCCCAAACACATGAAGGAGTGAAACAATTGATTTTATTCACATGTAAAATCATCTAACATACATGATCTATTATATAAAAAATATTTTTATTAGATACACTATTATTTAGAAAGCATATCCATAAAAGAATCAAGATATACATTAATACATCTAGAATATATCTCCCTAATATACCTAATATCCAATAAATGAATAATGATATGTGAGTTTATTAAAACAATAACCCTAAATTATTTAAATGATTAATAAATTGTTATGTTTGTCTCTAACATTATAGTCGAAATGATTCTACATCTTTTCCCAATTCCATTCATTACATCTCTATGTATTCTAAAAATTTCATAATGGAATATTGTCTATTATATGACTTTTGCACTATATTCTCTAAATAACACTTCACAATTTCTATCATATCGTACTACATAATATTTGTAGATTATGTATATAGTTTCCACAACACAAAACATATGTATTTCTTATACCTAATAGTCTTATCTCCAAAGTGTGTAAACAACATATTGGTTATATAAATTACAAAATATAGACTTTTATGACTTAGATGCATCATTTCACATAATTTTTTGTGTCTAATAATTTTATTCATAATTTATAACATATTTTAGAAATTATTTATTAATGTTTAACATAACTATTAACTAAATTTAGTTTAAAATATCATTATTAAATTAAAAAAAATAATTTGTTTTTTGAATGATTGAACAGTAAGATAAATTATTTTTATTACATAACACAAATAATAATTTAAAAATAATCAATAAAATATGTAATAAAATTAATTATTACTATTTTATGACATGATAATCACTTATTCTAAAACATTGGTATAAATCACCTTAATTTTACATTCACATGTATCACCCTACTAAAACAATGATCACCATTTCTCAGCTTCTGAGAGAAAACAAAATACATCGCCCAATGTTTTCGTGATCTTCACACTAATGATATATAAATCACCATTATATGTGTAGAACTATTAGATATATTATACCTATATTATAATAATCATGTATTAAATTTTTATGATGTGA
Source organism: Viscum album (assembly GCA_963277665.1). Classification (NCBI taxonomy): domain Eukaryota; kingdom Viridiplantae; phylum Streptophyta; class Magnoliopsida; order Santalales; family Viscaceae; genus Viscum; species Viscum album. The sequence continues at coordinate 555,807,472 of OY728147.1, read as the reverse complement.
AATATATTCATTTTATACTATAATGCATATATTCTTAACATATTTTCATTTGGTTGTTTATTAATTAATTCATTGTAGTTTCCTTTCAAATGACCATTCAATTGAGTAGGGAAATAAATACCCATATGGTATTTTGTGAATAATTATTCTCATACATAAATATTCAAAAAATCTAGTAGAATATTTATACACTATAAAATCACATTTCCATGCAATATTATAGATAAGTTCAATTGGAATTTGGGATCACAATTATCCAAATTGGTGAATTTTCAACAATGTTTCCTAGAAATAATTTCCCATTTAGTAGTATTCATAGACATAACCTGTCATGACTCGCCCCCCGGGGCCCAGGCCATGACTACCCCAAGCCCGCCTTCCATATGTCAGGGGCTGGCGACTAGCACCAATGGCACAATTACCTAAAACTGGGAAGGAATTGCCTTTATAACGTGAAAACGCACACGTCAGATTATGAGATAGAAGAAAAATACTATGTAAAAATATATACAAAAGAGGGCGGAAAGTAGAGTGGATGGAATACAATCCCAATAGGAATGTATAAGCACATCAAAAAAAAAGTACAACAGAAGAAACGTAAAATAGTTTTTGGGTCATCCTCTAGGATTCCTACCTGAAATGTAGGTACCGATATCCTCCATAGCACTCCAAGTCCTTCTATCTCCTCCGTGTACCGTCATGCTGAGGGGACCACCTTCGGGTATTGTCCCATCCAGGTACACTCAGCCATGGTCAGCATTGTCTGTCGTCTGCATCCAACACAATGAGGTGTGGTTATAGCTTGGGCAGCGCTGAGTATAACAATACTCAGTAGGGACCCCAAGACCCTCATGATCTGACAAAACCAACTATGTTTAATCACAAAGTAAGAAATCAACAGATAACCCCACATTGGTATATGTCCATACATATACCTAAGTTATCAAGTAATCCATCTCAATCATGAGGTAAACAAAAAAATTACTGATTCATCTCATACCAGGATTTATTCAACGGGTAGTATCAAGTAACATTTCTAAGCACAACGTCAAACACCGTGGTTTTTGGAGAAATTATCCTCTATCTAGTATAGTGGGGCTGTCCTATGACATAGAGGTGCTTCCCACTAACCTTATACTACTGAGTTAATCCTCCTATCGAGTACTGTGGGAATGTTGCGTCACATAATGGCACTCCCCATTGTGGGCCTGCCGAGTCACAAAGAGGTGCTCCCCCTCATATCCTTCTTAGGAACTTCTCCTGTCGAGTACCATGGGTCTGCTACATCACACTCAGTCTCTCCCCACTGTGGGTCTTCAGTGACACCAAAGCACTCCCCACTAGAGTAGTCCAGTCACTCCGAGTCAAAACGGTTAGTAGTCATCATGTCTCATCCAGGTACTTGGTTTTCACACTCTGCTCGCTCATCTCCGGGAGGATCTACTCCACGAGCTACTGTTAGATAATCCAACTGTCCTGAATTCCCACTTGGAAGTATCTAAATGTTCCACCACATCATAGGGGTTTCTACACAATAAACAGTGCGTGAGACAGACACCTAGTATTTGAGTTATTATCCTTTTAGTCGTAGGGGCCAGTTTGGATTCGTGCACAATCCAACATGATTGTATGTCAACTTTACCCCTGACTCTATAAGGTCATACTAAATGATTCCATCACGCTCAAAGAAAACCAGTGCCACTGGCAGTTTTTCAAACACTTTTCTTGATCCAAAGATAGGTACAAAGAATGTAAAGGGTCGGTATTGGGCCCGAGTCTGGTCGGAACTGGTAGGACCGACCCGGTCCTTCCTGGTCAGGGCCAACCCGGTCTGGGTCGACCCAGTCGAACCTATTGGATCCGGCCCATCCCATTGGTCGGGCCAGCCTGTTAGGTCGGGCTAGCCCGTGGGGTCTAGCCCAGAAGGCCTCGTGGGCGGTTTGGCCCGGGCTCTGGGCTGGTTCGGATCAGAGCGTCGCGATGGTGCAGCCCGGCGTGGATCAACCCAGAGTGCGCGGCCAAGATGGTTATGTGAGGGACTCAAGGAGGGCTGTGGGCTGGCTAGGGAGGCCGGCGCGACAAGGGTGCTGGTTTGGTTGGGTGGTGGCTCAGGCAGCTGGGTGGCCGAGAGGCAAAATGGTAGACCGACAAGCGGGAAAGCGGGTGGCGGGGCAGGCCAGTAGGTGGGCCGGTGGGAGGCCTGGCGGCGGCACAGCCAGCGCATGCTTGTGGGTTTGGCTTGGACACTCGAGAGGTGCGACGGAAAGGAGGCATGGAGGCTGGGATGGCATAGTGCGGGCTGGTGTGATCCAGTGGTGTTTGGACGGGGCGCACGGGAGGCCGACGGCGGCTTGGAGCCGGGGGGCATGGGTCGGCGGTAGTGCGGCTGGGGTGGGTGGACCGATTCGGCCTAAAGACGGCATGTCCAGGGTGGCTTGGCAGGAGGGCCATGGTTCTTCCCAGAGCCCTGAAGAAATGTGGGGGCGATACAGTTAGCGGAGTCCGTAGGTAGCGCGACCATTGGCGTCGCCGCATTGGTCGTTCCGTTGGCTCTTTGTCATGCCGATGTTTATCACTAACAATAACGATGGAGAGGTCAGTCCTTGTTGGTTTGGCCATCACCCTCAACATTTAGGGTGGTAACAATTGGCTTATCAATAATTATGAGGAACAATAATTATTTTATAATCTCCTACATCGATTACTTTCCAACTGATGATGAGAATGAGAAATGGATTAATACACAGATAAACCCTCTAACATGATCATTGGTCATCGACAGAGTCGCTGGGAAGAAGATTTTTTATTCTCCATTCATCGCCTCCATCGTACACTTCCAATCCGAAGCTCACACATTGGTCGTGGAAGAACCTCCATGTCAATAGGTGTCTAGTGAAGAATATTGAAGACGATCGTTGTCGGTGTTCTTCTTTGGATGAACACGTTCTTCATTCTTCCTTGGGAGATGTGGTTCTTCGTTGGAGAACTCCTTTTCTCCCAGGATCTATTCTCAAAAAATATGAAAATTTGCGCCAAATAATAGATTATTAAATCTATTATTTCATTGTCAATATTTAAAAAATCAAATCAAATCATTTGTTAAATTATTTAAATTAATGGTAGGATTTTTCCCGATTAATATGGTGTGTTGGAAACATTAATGTGAGGGAAGCTCAAGAGGCTCCTCCACATTAAAGAGCGTGGTTGATAGGTTTTCATATGCTATCATTTAATAGGTTTCGGGAGGTCCCCACCCTTATTATTCAAATAGGGAGGTTATGTGGCCTTGTGTGGTCCCCCCCACATTAATCCTCACATGGGAAGTTGAGTTCGGGTGGGACCCACCACCATAATCTGTCATTGGTGGTTAAGGTGTGGTGTTACCACATCCAACTTCCATAATTACATTTTAACCAAAAGATAAAAATTCAGCCACACAACAAAATTTTATTAAATTCATTCACTAAAATCCCAAAACTATCTTTTAACCTCAACCACTTGTCGTCGAGGTGATAGTCTTTTGAATCATATACTAGCGCTGTGAGTTCTACAGTGTCCTAAATTTTCAATTCTAAGCAACGGTTTGAATTTTATAAAAACCCACTCGTACGTTTACAGATCGAACATGAAAAAAAATTAAAAATTGATTCCGGTCACACCGGGCCTCAAATTCATGCCCTGTAAATTTTCACGGACTCTTAAACTTCCAATGTATTAAAAAAAATTGCACAGAAATTCCAGGTCATTCTATTCTCCCCACCTCATGCCCTTATGTCCCCATAAGCTACAACATGAACTAAGGGAACAAGTGGGGGTACTGAGCACGCATCTGAACCTCCCGCTCCCATGTCCTCTCCTAGTGGTTCTGATTCTGCCAATGAACGTGCAGCAGAGATATCGACTGTCCACATAGAACCCTCTCTTATCGATCCTCAATCTCTACTGGAACCTCTATGAATGTCGCCTCATCATCAATGTCCAGTTCTTCATGGTCGATGATGTGAGAAGGGTCATGCACATATCTCTTCAAAAGAGATATGTGGAAGTCTCCATGCACCTGGTGCAAATGAGGTGGAAGAACTAAGTGGTAAGACACCTCACCTACTCAATTGTGGTGTTTTAATGATCTGATAAATCTCAGAGATAAAAATTCTTCTCGGCCAAATCTCCGTAGACCTTGTTGAGGTGAGGTCCATATAAAGACATGGTCTCAATCCTCAAACTCCAGTGGTCTCTGACTCCTGTCGGCATATGACTTCGGCCTACTCTGTACAGTCTTCAACTATTCCTGGATGATCTGCACCTTCTCCAAGGTAGCTCATACCATCTCTGGTTCCACGAGTGCTGACTCCCCTAGGTCAGTCCAACACAAAGGTGGACCACAAGGTCGCTCGTATAATGCCTCGAAATGTGCCATCCCAATAGGGGAGTGATTGTTTTTGTTATATGAAATCTCATCCAATGATATGTGGTCCTCCCAACTGTGACCAAAGTTCAGGATGCATGGACATAGCATGTCCTCGAGTGTCTGAATGGACCGCTCAGTCTAGCCATCCATCTGAGGATGGATGGTGGTGCTCAGATAATGATGCATCCCAAAATCCTCTAACAACCCCTTCAATAGCCGGGAAGTAAAACATGCATCGCGATTGGAGAAAATAGAATAAGGTACTCCATGTACCCACACACTATTTTTCATATAGAGGCATCCCAAACTACTAACTAAACCCTACTCTATGAACGGTATTATGTTGGCCGACTTGGTAAGTCGATCAAAGATAACTGAAATCGATTAGTGACCCCTTGTTGTTATTTTTCAAACATTTAAAATGAGGAATGTATTGAACTTATTAGTTTATGAGTGGAGCTCTCTATAGATCCTTGGTGCATCGGTAGGACTAATGAGACAATTAGATGTGGAATTGGCCGAGGCCATTCCCAGTTTGATAGATAGTTTTGGCTGAGGCCTAAATCATTTTTAGATGTCATTGTTGAGGCCTTGATAATATGTTTCAGAATGTCTGGCATTATACATTACCTCATTATGAAAATATTATTGATGGTTAATGAGGTTATTCGACTAGTATATTACCCACAACTATGCTTTGTTGTATAATTATTTACTAATCTCATAATACTATAATAAATTGTTAATTTTTATTATTTGTAAAAGCTTGGGTTTAAAATTATTCCCCATTCCTAATGATTATGTGACCTTCTATTGTATTTCTTACCCTTACCTAGTGTTTGAGATCACACCTTTCATATTCTTTATTTTCCCATGATTCCTAGAATTTTATCATGATTGATAAGAAATATAAAGATAAGGTATTACTGGAGTTCTCTAAGGATCATTTATGCTGTGTTTTATTTTCTGTGGTGTAATGTAACATTAATGTAAAAAATCTATTTTCCATGACTGTTAAACATATAGGTCTTTCAAGACTTGATTCCTTATAATCATGGTAATGTTATGTAATAAAGCACAGACTCTAGGTAACTAGGGTCGGGGCATTACAGTGGGTATCAGAGGATGTTTAGTACGTACCATAGAAACATGATTTAGAAAAACAATGATTAGTGAACGTTAAAATAAGATAGGCTTTGAGGATTAGTATTCAAGAACATTTTTGAATTATTGTAATGAAGAGATTATGTGTATTTTTCAGGAAATACTTCCCTGTCAGGATATGTGTTGGTAGATAAGGATCTTGCACAGGTGTACCAAAGAGTGGAAACCTAGACAAGGAGTTTCGGGATTTACCCGAGGTTATCCTGGTACACGACAACAAGCCTTTTTGCACTCTTGGTTACGACACTCTCATATAATATGCTTAGTATAATTTACATTTTAATTACAAGATATTATGACGGATTTATGATTAAATACTCTCTCAAAGAAAACATTTTATTATTATAGATTATATGAAAAAAATTACCAACTTACGTTAGGTATTTTAAAAGTATAGAATTATGTATTGTGATTCGTAAACTAACATAATGTATTCCATTGATTAGAATTGGTTCATAGTATAAATAATGGGAACTCCAACAATATGCATGATCCAAAGATTAAGAAGGATAATAACATTCATGGTATTAGGCAAACATTTTGAAGGCAAATAGTTTCCCATGTATTCTCATCAAAAGAAAATATTACATAACATATTGATTAGAAAAGTAAATAATTATCTGAGTCCTATGTCTTTGATGGGAATCAAGAGATGAAAATTATGGAAGGGAAAATTATGTATATTGGGAAGAGTGGAAAGATGTATTTTCTAATTTTTGATAATAATTGAAAAAATCACCTTGGTAAATGCATGATTGAAATTAGAGTTTGTTTTAAGTGTGGAGAAAAATTGAAGGTTCTGGGAACAGCGGAAGCGCATGGGTGGATGTGCCAACTTGCCTTTTTGTCATTAGAAATGATCAATTCGGGATCAATACGGTGATAAACGACAGCCTCCACGGATCAAATCACAGAAAAAGACAAAGATGAAGGTTTGTCTCGGAACCACAAACATGGATCGTTACAAGTTGATTATAATTAATTTAATCAACTGAAAAGGAATACAGTTTGGGTGTTTTTTTTGTTGAAGTTATTGATCACGTTCCAATGTGGTTTTTCATTTCATCGCAGAAGCCATGTGTATAATTCTTCTAGAGATGATCCACATGTGTACCTCGTATCTCGGGATGTCGCCAAAGGAGTCTCCGGGTGCTAGTGTGGAGAAACCTTTTCTTGAGTTGTCCGCCTTAGATCGTCTTGATCTGATGGAAGAGGATCTCTCTAGGTCATGAGAGAATTCTTAGAGGAAGAGGTTCTTTCATCCTTGAATGAATTCTCCAGAGTTGTTGTTCACAACGATTCTCTTGTGTGTCAGAAAAGAGATGGGGTTGTGAGGATATTTATAATCAGGATTAAGGTTTTAGGGTTATGACAATAAATAAATGTGTTACACGTTTTATTTATTTCATTGAATCTTATTTAAAACCCCCATGTATAATAATTAATTCCTTGACATATGCCCATGCTGATTATAATAAATAATATTATATCCTCAAAATACCGACTGAAAAAACTACACAGCGTGTATTAATAAATACACGACATGTACTTGTTTTTCATTGAAAACTACACGGTGTGTACATTCAATATACACGACGTGTATATCTTGTTTTCATTTATAAAGTTCATTTCCATTAAGAAACTACACGACGTGTAATTATTAATAGATGGCGTGTACTTATTTTCCATGAAAAACTACACGGCCTATAATCATTAATACACGGCGTGTATATCTTGTTGTTTATTTCCTTCTTCCTCCATAATAAAAATGATTTAGGTTTACTTGAATAATTATTAAACCACGTATGGGAATAATCTTTATTCTACTTGAGATACTTGAATACACTTAGTGTGTGACCCTCTGGGCCTCTTTCTCATTGGAATTAGGCGAGCTTGCCTAAAGTCCAAGATTACTGTCTAGCAACAGTTCAAGGCACCCAAGAGAAAGAAGATGACGTCGCATTGACGTATCAACTCATACGAATGATTACTGTGTAATTCAATCAATTTGTCTCAATATCTCATCAAGCATGTTTCATGGTAGTGTCATAAACCTATATGCTTGATCCGTCGTTCTTTGAATACCTGAAATAAACTCATAATTTACACCATGGCCATGAAATTTAATGAGACAGTTCTATTTAAATCAAAGGACCGACATGTCAACATCGATAAATGGAAGGGACAAATTTTTCCTCAACGTATCCATTAACAGCATGTCACTCGTGATGCACCCAACTTACCCTACTTCCATCCAACTGTATGCATGACGGTTTTCATCAGTAAATCTAAGTGTGTGAGTCATGACATGAGTTAATGATAATCATCCAGTCTAAGGACCATTACACACGCTCATAGATAGCAATGTCTGATGACAGCAATACATGAAGAATTGCTACTGGCGGGTCTGTTCCCGTAATCTCCCATCATGGAGATTACCAAGTGTGAACTCCATGAGAGAGAGTCTCGTCTTCTTACGAGTACTCGCACATGACGGTCTGTATACTATGTGTCCTATCATACTATGTCATCCAACCGCATGAACATTATATAAGAATAATTTTATAGAATTTCAAGGTTCTCATTATAGCAGGGATCTTCCATGACCTTATAAAAGCAACAAATATTCCAGGGCATTATTATATTATATTCATTCAGAACAATGAACAATATAATAAGTGCACATTCATGTAATCAAAGTACAAAACAATTGGTTCTCAGGACACCAACCCTTACAAACTCCTTCTTGGACTAGAGCCAACTGCCTACAACTTTTATTCCGCTAGACCTCACATGATGATCATGTTTCTGCTGTGTCGAGGCATTATTCAAGGGGTCCAACACAATTTCTTTTGTGGAAATAATACTCACTACAACTTCAGATCTCTGAGAAAAATCCCTCAAGAGATGATATTTCCAAAGTATGTGGTTTGTCCGCTGATGTGACCTTGGCTCTTTCACTAGTGCCACCGCTGAAATATTATAACAATTGAGTGTGATAGGATCTTTACTGCTCGGTACTACATCCATCTCTTGGAAGAATCTTCGCATCTATACTGCTTCTTTAGCTGCCTCAGAAGCTGCGATATTGTCGGACTCTACTATAGAATCTACCACCACACTTTGTTTTGAGCTCTTCCAGCTCACTGCACCTCCATTCAAACTGAAGATGTATCCAGTCTGTGACTTCATGTCATCTTGATCAGTCTCAAAACAATCATCTACATGTCCTATGATGACTAGTTCATCATATCCACCATAAACTAGCAACATATCCTTATAATTCCTTAGATACTTAAGGATAATCTTGACCGCCATCCAATGGCGGTCTCCTGGATCATCTTGATATCTGCCTACCATACTTAATGCGTAAGCAATATCTAGACTCCTACATAGGATTTCATACATGACTGACCCAATCATGGATGTTTAAGGGATCCTTGTCATTCTATTTATTTCCTCATGTGTCTGAGGACACATTTTCTTGGAAAGATGAATGCCCTGTGACACTGGAAACAATCTCCTCTTGGATTGTTCATACTGAATCTCTTCAGTATCTTGTCAATGTATGTACTTCGAATCCGGCCCATCATTCTCTTGGAACTATCATGATGGATCTTGATACCATGAATATATGCTTCCTCGCCCAAGTCTATAATGGAGAAGCATTTTTGCAACCATGCCTTATCTGACTGTAAGACAGGTACTTCATTTCCTATTAGTAATATGTCATCAACATATACTATTAGGAAAACTAATGCACTCCCACTAAACCTCTTGTAGACACAAGTCTCACATTCACTCTTTTCAATTCCAAATTCTGTTACAGCTTCATCAAAACGAATGTTCCATGACCTTGATGCTTGCATTAATACATAAATGGATTTTTGAAACTTGCATACCTTGTTGGAATCATTTGGAGTCACAAACCCTTAAAGTTGTGTCATGTAGACATCTTCTTGGAGGTTCCCGATAAGGAAAGCTATTTTGACATCACTTTTCCAAATTTCATAGTCATGGTTAGCGGAAATGTCCAATAGGATTCTGATGGATTTAAGCATCACAACCAGGGAAAAGGATTCATCATAGTAAATTCCTTGACGTTGTCTAAAACCTTTTTCAACCACTCGTGCCTTATAGGTGCTGACATTCCCCTCTATGTCCAGTTTCTTCTTGAATATCCATTTATTACCAGTAGGCATTACATCAACTGGAGGATCTACCAAAATCCCGACTTGGTTTTGGTACATGGAATCCATTTCAGAATTAAAGGCTTCTTGCCACATGGAAACGTTTGTGCCTTCAACTGCTTCCTTGTAGGTAATAGGATCATCATTGTCAACCATTAATGAGTCACCATCCTCAGTGACAGGAAAACCATATCATTCCAGTTCACTCACCTCTCTCGTGCTCCTACGCAGTTCTTCTGTCTCTGGAACAAATTTTTCTTCCATGGGGATTTGTGGAATCTGTTCTTGTACCAACTCCTGTGTATCTAGAGCCTCGACTTCATCGAATTCTATATCGCTCCCACTATCTCTTTTGGAGATGTTCTCCCTCTCACGGAATATAGCAGGTCTTTCCACTGTAAAATTTTTGTTTGAGGGGTTGTATAGGTAATATCCCTTTGTTTCCTTGGGATATTCTATAAAGATACACTTTGTTCCTCTAGTTGAATGTTTGTTACCTGAAGTGGCCTTAACAAATTCTTCGCTACCCTACACATGTAAATTTGATAACATGGGTTTGCATCCACTCCATAACTCGTATGGAATACCATTTATCAATTTAGTTTGTAGTTTGTTTAGTATGTGTTCAAGTGTTTGTAATGCATATCCCTAAAAGGATAATGGAAGACTCGCATGGATCATCATTGATCTCACCGTGTCCAACAGGGTGCAGTTCCTCCTTTCACTTACAACATTCCACTGTGGTGTGTAAGTAGGAGTGAGTTGAGATAGATTCCTAAAATCCCGTAAGAAATCAATGAAGTCCTGATTAAGATATTCTCCTCCTCTGTCTGAGTGGAGTTTCTTAATATTCTTACAAATATGGTTCTCAACTTCATTCTTGTATTCTTTGAACCGATCAGAAGAATATGACTTATACCTCATTAAGTAGATATATCTAAATCTACTAAAATCATCAGTAAAAGTTATGAAGTATGAGAACCCACCCCTTGCCTCAACTATAAATAGCCCACAGACATCTGTGTGAACTAATTCTAGAGTCTCTTTAGATCTTTCACCTTTCCAACTAAATGGGGATTTGGTTATTTTTCCTTGTAGACACGCATGACAAACAGAAAGTAGTTTTAGTTCAAAAGAATGTAAATACCCATCATGATGTAATTTTGTCAAACGTTTCTCATTGACATGACCTAGCCGGTGATGCCAAAGTTGGGTGTGGTATGAGTCATGTGAATTAACTTTGTCATAAATTTCCATTACATGGTTTGTGTAGTCTAACACATAAAGGCCGTTATATAAATGCGCCCTACCAAAAAAAATGATATCTTCATAAAAGTAGCAACATTCATTTCCAATTTTGAACATGAATCCATCAGTATCGAATCTGAATACTAAAATAATGTTTTTAGTAATAGAAGGCACATAATAACAACCCTTTAACACCAAGATCATTCTAGTTGTCAACGTGAGGTGGTAGTCTCCGACAGCTACAACAGTAAGTCTGGCTCTGTTGGCTGCTCGTAGATCTACATCCCCTCAATAAATATTCTTGAATCTACTTGGATCCTATATTTGGATACAGATGTGAGAACCAAAAGTAGTATCTAATACCCAATTAGTAGAAACAGATAGATTGCATTCGATAACAAACGCACCTGAAGCTTCTGCTTGCTTCCTTCTCTGGGTGCAGTTTTTCTTCCATTGGCCCTTCGTGCCGCATGTGAAACAAACAACATCTTGATCCATTGCCTCCCCTTTGATCCTCCATTTCTTGGAATGTCTTGAAGAAGCTTTGGGATTAAATCACTTCGCCTTCCCTTTCCTTTTATTCACCATGAGGTCAAAAGTTTTTTCACGCTTCATGTCATTGTCCACTTGGCGAATGAGGTTATGAATATCTTCCAGAGACATATCAATGTTGTTCATATTGAAGTTCAAAACAATGTTTGAGAAGATATGGGGGAGTGATGCAAGAATGAGATCAGTACCCTGTTCTTTGGAGAGTTTAAACCCTAAAACCTCCAATCTCTCAATGTAGCCAATGATCTTGACTACATGAGGCCCGGTTGGGGCACCCTCTCCAAGCTTGCTGTAAAAAAGAGCCTAGGAGATCTCAAACCATTCTCGTCTTGCTCTCTCCTGGTATAGACCACGGAGGTACTCGAGCATGCTATAGGCATCCATGTCTTCTTGAGACTTCATGACCTCACTAAACATCAATGATAGCATCAAACATTGAATGTCGAGAGAATCGTTCAAATGTTGATCATAGACCGGGAAATCTTCATCACTCGACCCTGGGGTAGGAGAATCAGGAAGTGAGAACTCCATCATGTCAAACTTTCATTCATGGTGTAGGATAACCCGAAGGCGCCTAAACCATACCTGAATATTACTACTGGTGAGGATATTGTCTTTATCCAGTATTGATCGCAGAGAAAATGTGGTTGATGTGTTTTTCATTTCGATTCTACAAATTAAAAGAGAAGATTTATCAGTACTTTCTTGATTACATTTTTATGAGAAATAATAAATGAATTAATTAATTCTCCGAAAATTTTATCAAGTCCCAATGGCCCTAACCATTGAACTCGTAATGTCTAGTTTCTTTGACATTCTAGTGGCAAGGATCCATATTCCCCTTTCATAACCCCACCAAGGGTTGGTCAAGCAATTTGAAGGTATTTAGGTAGGTAGGTCTTTGCCAACTGTGAGCTTACAGTTTCTTGATCTGTTGAGTGGACTCGACAATCCTGAAATCCTAACTTGGATTTCCTCAACTCTTGCCTTTAATATTACACCATGTCTAGCAAGGGATACTTCTATTGATGTAATTTTGTTAAGTCATCCCAAAACCTTTCATAAGGGCTTCCTCAATAAAAGTAAGTGTCCCAACAAGGGTTGGTCAAACACATAGTTTTATTGAGTCTTTCCCTTAATCAAATAACGAAAGTCTTGGTCTGACTTAATATGGTATTGAGGGATTTTAATCATTTATGTGTAGTTTCAAATTATCACATGCTTGATAATATTAAGTGATACTTGCTTAAGTGATTTACCATTTTCCGATAATGTTTACACATAGTCTGGTTTTTATTTTCTTCCATCATTGCTTTCTTGTTCATTTTATTAACTGTGTGATTGCGACAACACATACATAATAAATAAACCATGCAATCAGACAGAAATAAAATAATATGGCATGATCATGAGATTCTATTGGTTAGCTTATCTAGCAGTTTTGATAAGCTAACCCTGACCTAGGGAAAACACCTTGAACCCGATGGTTCATGTTTTGAAGCTCCCACCTGTACACCTTTTTATCTTCTTATTTCGGTTTTTCCTCAACTTCGGGATTTGAACCGTCTCCTCAGGCTTGGGAGATCCTCCATTACATGGGTTTACATTAAACAAAATCATGGGCACGCATGCCCTACATTTTATTGGAAGAAGGATTGCATGCCAAAAAATTTAAATTAAATAAATTTAATTGAAACAATACACATAAAAAGGGTCCTTGGTCTAGCTCATGATCATCCATAGCATGCAACGACATTTACGCATATTTTGAATTCAAAGTCTTTTAATTGTTCTTTCATTTTAGATAAATTGAACTCGAATTATATTAATTATGATCTTATAATTAATCAATTCTATATATTAAATTCCTTCCTGAATTTCCTTGAGACTCTTCTCATCCATATTCCTTGTACGGTCATTGTACATTGTAGGAAACCTGGTGAAATTCCATTTCTGGAAAGTACACAGCATGTAGATTATAATTACACGACGTGTATTTCTTTTCACCCTTTATCCAAAGTATACATCGAGGGCTTTGGTGTGTTTTCTATACTTTGGAAATTTTGGAGTACATGGTGTGTACATGAATCATACACGGCGTGTACTTCCTTGTTATGCAGTAACTGGCCTTGAAATCCCGTGTACCCAGTACATGGCTTATCCTTGTACACGATTTCACCTGGGCCGGAACGGACTACACGGCGTGTTGCTCCAACATACACTCTGTGTATTCCAGTTCCATACGCCACTCAATTCTGGTCAACACGTCATGATTAATAATTAGGCATAATCAATTCACACGATGTGGTTTGGAGGACCAGTGCTGGTTCATTGAACCTAAGTACACGGCGTGTAGTTTTAATTACATGCTGTGTAATCCTGTGTTGTACAGACATAAAGAGAGGCTCCTCCGGATGAGTTCCTCATTTTTATTTTTATCAAAAATTAAAATTAAAAGGTTTTTTCTGTGATATGAATCGAGAAATGAAGGAGGACGAATATATCTTGTTTATTTAGATTTATAGAACGATTTATTTAGAATTGAATCAAATATAAATTCGTAAATTATCAACGAAAATTAAATAACTATATTAAACATTGTAACCTCGCTCTAATACCATTTGAAGGTTCTGGGCACAGCGGAAGAGCGTGGGTGGATGTCCCCACATGGATTTTTGTCATTATCAATGATCAATTCGGGATCAATACGACGATAAATGTCAGTATCCATGGATTGAATCCAAGAAAATGACAAAGAAGAAGGTTTGTACCGAAACCACAAATAAGGATCATTACAAGTTTATTATAATTAATTTAATCAATTGAAATGAAATACATTTTGGGTGTTCTTTCTTTGTTGATGTTCTTGACCATGTTATGATGTGATTCGTCGTTGCGTCGTAGAAGCCAAGTGTATATTTCCTCTAGCCGTGATCCACATGTGTACCTCGTATCTCGGGATGTCGCCAAAGGATTCTACGGATGCTAGCGTGGAGAAACCTTTGCCTGCGTTGCCCACATTAGATCACCTTGACCCGATGGAAGAGGATCTCTCTCGGTCTTGAGAGCGTTATTGAAGGAAGAGGTTCTTTCGGCCTTGAAAGAATTCTCAAGAGTTTTTGTGCACAACAATTCTCTTGTGTGTCGGAAAAAAGTTAGGGTTGTGAGGATATTTATAATCAGGTTTAAGGTTGTAGAGTTATGATAATAAATAAACGCATTACGCGTTTTATTTATTTCATTGACACTTATTTAAAACCCCCATGTTGAATAATTAATTCCTTGACATGTGCCCACACTGATTATAATAAATAATATTATATCCTCAAAATCCTGACGGGAAAAACTACACGGCGTGTATTAATAAATACACGGCGTGTACTTGTTTTTCATGGAAAACTACATGGTGTGTGCATGAAATGTACAAGAAGTGTATATCTTTTTTTTATTTATTCATTTCCATTCTATAATGAAAACTACACGGCGTGTAATTATTAATACATGGTGTGTACTTGTTTCCCATGAAAAACTACACGGGGTGTAATCTTTAATACACAGCGTTTATATCTTGTTTTTCATTTCCTTATTCATCCATCATTAAAAAGATTTAGGCCTCCTTGAATAATTATTAAACCACGTACGGGAATAATCTTTATTCTACTTGAGATACATGAATACACTTAGTGAGTGACCCTATATACCACTTTCTCATTGGCATTAGGCGAGCTTGCCTAAAGTCCAAGATTTCTATCTAGCAACGGTTCAAGGAACCCAAGAGAAAGATGTTGATGCCGCGTTGATGTATCACCTCATACGAACACTTACTGTGTAATTTAATCCCTTTGTCTCAATATCTAATCAAGAAGGTTTCATGGAAGTGTCATAAACCTATATTCTAGATCCATCATTCTTTGACTAACTGAAATAAACTCGTCGTTTACACCATGTCCATGGAATTTAATGTGACAGTTCTATTTCAATAATAGGGCCGAGATATCAACTTCTATAAATGGATGAGGCAAATCCATCCTCGACATATCCATTAACAACATGTCACTCTTGACGCACCCATCATACCCTACTTCCCACCAACTTTCTGTGTGACGGTTTTCGTCAGTACATCTAAGTGCGCGAGTCATGACAAGAGTTAATGATAATCATCCAATATAAGTACCATTACAAATGCTTGTAGATAGCAATGTCTGATGACACCAAGACATGCAGAATTTCTACTGGTGGGTTTGTTCTCATAATCTCCCATCTTGAAGATTACCAAGTGTGATCTCCATGAGAGAGATTCTCGTCTTCTTTCGAGTACTCGCACATGACGATCTGTATACTTTGTGTCCTATCATAGTATGCCATCCAACCGCATAAATTTTTTTAAGAATATTGTTATAGAATTTCAAGGTTCTCATCATAGAGGGGATCTGCCATGACCTTATTAATGCAACAAATATACCAGGACATTATTATACTATATTCATGAAGAACAATGAACAATATAATAAGTGAACATTCATGTAATCAAAGTACAAAACATTTGGTTCTCAAGACACCAATCCTTACAAAAAGGACATCAAGTACATGATTTCATGGGTAATAAAATGGTTTCAAAAATATAATGATTTATCAACAAGGAGTTTGGACATTATGTGAATCAATGTCCAAATCCTCAGAGTATCCCTCAATTGCTGCTATTGGAAAATAATCATGTTATGATACTACCGAAGATGAAGAGCAATGATTAGAGTTATTATATTGTTTTTAAAGTATTGTGTTATTTGAGTATTTTATTAATGATGTACATGTTATCAGAATTATAGAGTATATATGGATTATACTGCAATATTATTTCTTTAATGACATGAGATTGTGTTGATCCAAGAAAATTGACACAATATCAGTTTAATTTTATTTGAAAATATATGGTTGAGATAAAGATAAACCATAATATGGTTCTAATAGTGAGGTAGTGATTTTGGGATAATTTGTGATTTTTTTGGATAAATTATATTAGATATTCCGGACAACCTTGAGACTTATTAATGTTTAATATATTCCATCATTGTGGGAGTTTACGACATTTTGTGATAGAATGTGTAAATCTAGTATTCTATAAGGAATAAGGGAGCATGAATATAATCAATAAGGTTATATAGTAATATAGGGTGTTATAATGTTTTAAAAGAATACATGATGAAGGTATTCAATTGATATTATGTGGAAAAAGGATCTTCATTTTGTTACCTTCCTTATAAATGTTGGACTGCTATTTTGTTTAGAAGTATTCTGGATAAGTCTAATGGATGGAATCCATTAAGTTTGACATTAGATACTATTGTTAAGGATGAATCATTTATTGAGTTTATTTTTGGATTGTCGTAAAAAAACATCCCAGAGGTCGGGCGACAACCCGTCACGTCCGGAAAGGTCATGAGACATGAAGCCACAACCGAAGGGAGACAAAAGTGAATCACCTACCACTGGAATACATGATGTCATAGTTTGTTTAATGTAGTTTTTTAAGTAGTCTGAAAAATGAATTATAAATTAATTATTTTTAGAACCCTATATGATTAGGATAAATAGAATACTTTTGAATTATATTATCTTAAGGGGACAAATATGAGTTTGAGGTAGGAATTAGTTGAAAGATGTAACTTTACCTGCCATGTATATTTTTTCTCTTATTCAATGAATAAATTAATTCATAAACATTAAGGAATACATCTTAATACTAAAAATGTTTTATCCCAATACATTATGTTTTGTTGAACTAATGATATTTTAAATCATCATAGATCGATGGGTTTGAGGTCCTCAATAGTACACTCATTTTTGATTGATGACCTCAATCACTCCTTATAAATATTTACGTTTTCCCTCAAATTATGGGTCTATAATATCCACCATTGTTCTATTAATTGATATCATAATTTTGTGGTGACTTCTTCATATCTCTTACATATTATTAAGATTAAATTTTATCGAACTATTTTCCGAATTTGGTTTTCCACAAATATTTATTTATATTTTTAACATTTTATATTTGAAAAAAAATTTCAAATGGTATGGACCAAATTTATTGAAGGAGTGGATAATGTAACACCTCAAGATTTGATAGTATGTTATTTATTCAATGTAATTCAATAACTTTCACTGCAAACATCAACGAGTTCGAGCGCACCATGATATACAAAACTGGCCGTTCAAAAAGCGATTTTGAAAATTATTAACTTTATTTTATATTATATATATATTATATAATTTTAACATTATTATTTTGATTTTATAAGAAATAATATAAGGAAAAATTCAATTATTCAGATAAAAGAAGTATTTTTTAAAAAATGCAACTTTACCGCTTATTTAATTCAGAATACTTCATAAAAGAAATATTTAACAGTTTTAAATATTAAATTTAATGAAATTTATTTCATTATTATATCTGGGACTTAAAAATTTAGTCTGGATAAATTTTTGTTACTTTTCTGATTACTGTCATATTATGTTTAACACTGAAAAATTCTAAATTTTAATTGAAATAGCTTTTCTAATTGAAATAATTTATATTATTAAATAATAAATTTGAATTGATTGGATGTGTAATAAGACTATATTTTTATCATTTAATACAATTTTGGTCATTATAAGTAATTTCACATTTAAATTTGACATAAACACATTTAATTCTTTTGATAGTTTTTATTTTTTAAAAACCCACTTATGGGTTTTGACAACAAGAATTAATTTGAAATTAATAAATTCAACCTTTATGTTTTTAATTTGGTAAAATAGACTTAATTTTTGAATTCATAATATCAAAATTACGTTGGGGTGAATTTTTGGTAATTTTATGAAAACATTCTATTTTTCATAAATAGTAAAAAACACTCTGTAATCATTTAAATTAATCTTTTTATTTAAATAATTAATTATTTTATTTAAATTTATTATAATTCAAAATATATATATAATTTCTATATATGTTAAATGTCATTCATCGGTGTCATATTATAATAAAATTAGATGTATAAAATTTTGTGGAACTTTTTATCGTTTTTACCCACCTTCTAGGAGAATTTTCAAATTTGCATAAAACAAACTTTTACTTATTTTAGATGTTGTATTTCAAAATTCTGAGAGACACAGGTTATATCATTATGTAATATCTAGTTCAATAAGATGAAAACAATTTTTTTGTGAATAGTATCTTTTGAATTTAATTTACCATATTTATAAGTTAATAGGGCAAATAAAGGTAAAAATGATATTTTAATTACCCTAAAACATGTCCTAATTCTAATGGATATATTTGATTCAACCGAAAACATACATAGGAATAAAATATGATCATTTAGCTATACATGGATTTGATTAAGGCATTTATGATTATTTAATTAAAAAAGAGTAAAAAGTGTTAAATTCTATGTTTAATAAATAAACCATTTTTAATATAGGGAATTACAGAAGATAAATTCAACGATAAATATTTGTTATAAATATAAATCTTTTTCCCACATCATGTTATTATATTTGTAATTATTTTATTTTAAATATTTAAATTTATGAATGACACAATGATGATTCAATAATTACCTTATATATGAAGGAATCAAATAAATAGTATTATAAATATTAAAATAAATATAATTTAAATGTTTTTATAACCTCAAAAAAATTCTAGGTGAATATGACTTGTTAGGGTTGATTCAATGTATCTTGTTTGAAGTAATCAAGTTGTGATGACTTTCAAGAATACCAAATACCAAATAGGATCAAAATTGACATAAATTATGGTTTAAAACAAATAATATATTATTGGTTGATATAATATTCCAAAAAATCTATGGTTCATAAAAAGGGATTAAATAACATTATATATGTAATTAGTGAATAGCTTGAGGTTCTATTGGTCTGTTTAGAATATGTTCATTAACCATATAGAGCAATAATACGAGAAGACATGGTAAAAGTTAAACTATTTGACTTAGAATTAAATTTAAAAGATAATGTTAAAATGATAAAACTAATCTTAAAAAAAACCTAGTGGTTGAGATTATTTTGACCCATAACCACCATATCCACGTAATAAATCATTTTGGAGCCATTAGAAAATGAAAATGATTTTATTATATAATAATATATCAACCATTTCCTAAAGTGAACTTCACATCTGTAATAAAATGGAACTTCACCTTCTTCTAGTTTTACTCCTCCAAATGTATTTGGAATGGACTTAAACTGCCCAAATATCCCCCCTAACATTCCTAATTTCATACTAGAGGCCTTACTTTAGTAATAAAGATATCCAAAGGATCCATTTTGATCCAATAAAAAGGAAGAACCCGAAGAAAAGATAAATATTTCATCACCCCTCTCAAGTTGTTTTCGTTTTCCACTTCTTCTTTGTATGTCGATTCCTTCCTAAAATAATAACTCCATTATCTACTATATACTATGATGTTATTATAAAAATGGTAAAAACATATTCATTATTTTGTCCATCATATAAATGAATATGTCAACACACGTGGGTACGTACGGCTTAACTGCTCCACGTCCTGGTGTAGTTTGTTATTCATACACTTCATTATTTATTACCCTTACTGAACATTTGAGATCACCCCTTATTTATGTTTTATTTTCACAGGATACCAAGAAGTGTTCTATGAATGATATGTCGGGTTAAACTAGGGAATTAATGGATTTCTCCCAGGATAATTGTTGTTTTTATTATTTTCAAATGTGTAATGTAATGTTCTTGTATGAAATCAATTTTCCAAGACTTCTAAACCGATCGATCATTCGGGACATGATTCATTGTAATCATGCCAATGTTATTTAATAATGCACTAACTCACGGTAACTGGGGTCGGTGCAATACATTCCAACATTTCAAATATTAATCTTACTTGATGATGACATATCTAACATCATAAAAAACATATGAAATATAACAGAACATAAACATAATCATAAAATGAATTATCTGGTATAGTAAGAAAACTATCAAAATAATATCAAAACAAATAGCCAAAAAACCTACTTTATATTGTTGGAATAAGATGGATGATGTTACACAACATTTAAACACCACCATGGATGTTTATACTTACTTTATAACAACCCATTAAAACCCAATTCAATTAAAACTATAACTAGATCATAATTTTTAATTTTATTTTAATTAGTTACTAGGATTTAGTATGCACTGGGAAATAAAAATTTCTTACCCAATTTTTTATACATGGATTCCTACTAAATTATAATTTTCATTTTGATTAACTAATTTTGTAAAAGATTATAATAATGTATCTATCACTACATCATTGGTGTGAGTTAAAAATATTTCTATAGTTTTTAAAAGATTGTTTGTTCTGGGTTGGTGCAATTAATGGAAAACCTAGTTGGGATAAGGTGATGTGGGTAATAATTGTTCTGAAATGTGGGAGTCCAATTTTTGATTGGGATTTATTAAATTTTTAATTTGATATAAAATTAGTCATTTTGGTTTTTTTGGATTATGGATTCTTTTGTTCATTACATGGTCATAGATGAAGGTGGTTGTGACATGTGTCATTGTAATGAATTATAAGTCTGTTATTCACATTGATAGTGTTGGATGGAGATGGTCATAAACCCTAATAAATTAAGAAAACAAGAAACTTGAAGAATTAATATACATACCTCAAAATAGACTAACATATAACATTCAATTTCCAGGATCTCTTGTGACATGGTTCATTCATTAAATAAAAAACCATGATTGATCCATATAGATTCAACTGTACTGTACATAACACCAATCCCCCATAAGTATACATTATTAACTCTATTCAACCATTAATTATAATAAGTGATTTACTATTAAAAATCACATAAAACAAGTCATCTCAAATGTATAACCCTCTCAAATGACCATAAACACCAATCCAATCGTGGAGCACTTAAGTCCCCTACATGATTGAGCTATTGTGAAATGAGAATCTTCATAAATATCTAGTAACCAAACCCATCATACTCTTACATCATGCATGGATAACAACTCCACTTTTGAAATAATATTGGCCATTCATATTTAGACACTCTGAAATTAAATATTTGTCTTTCTTGGATCAACAATTAACAATCATTTCAAATCCGAGATCCCAATCCACCTCATACATTTAGAATTTATAAGGGATTTAGTTCCAAATATATATTTAAATTAATTTATCCATGATCCAAAATAAATCACCTTCTTAGCATTAATGTTTTATAGATAACAAACATAATTTTACATATTGACAGAAACACCCATTAAATCTACTCGAAAGATGGTGGAAGATGACATCATGATGTTTGAACACTAATAAAACTATTGATAATTACATGATTACTAATTATTAAAACCTGATACAATGATAAATGAGGGAACCCATATATCTTGAATTACAATCCCTTTCAATATCAGACCCCTCATGTAGATGTATTCATACATGGTATCCATTATTTCTTATCCAACCACAATTAAATGAATAATATCACATAAGAATACCTATAAGAGTATGTTCTTGTTAATGTTGATATCTTTTCTATTTTAAGGGAATGTAAAAAATTTAATTCTCTTTCAGAATATCTTACTTTGATCAAGTTACCCAAACAAACACTAATTTCAATTCAATGTTGAATCTGAACCGTTGATTCACAGAATAAATGATTCGAAACACAATTCGATGAAAATTATAATTTTACAATATATATTTTATTTCATTGTATTCCTTATTACATTGGTATGTGAGGTTCATTGGATATACATATAATACTGATATGTTTTATGGTTCATTGTTTAGATGACCTTTCTATACCACCCACTATTGGTCTCAGCTCCATGATATCATATGCAAATCCTGTATTACATAAACACCACCACAAAAAAAAATTTAATCATGAATCATAGATAAAGAATATTAATTCAAATAAAATTAATTGACTACATTGATTAGGAAATATAGAAATAGTTTTCATAAAAATAATTATTTCAAAATAAATATGGATATATTACAAAAGTGATAAGATTGTGTAAACTGGAGTACAAATATATTCACTGTATGGTTATTCTGAAATAAAATAGCATAAATTATTAATGAATTTTCATATGAAATTAGAAAATTATAACAAATTAAATATGGTCATTTGTAAGTGATAATTTCTATCTAATGTATTAAATAATCAAGATGGTAACATTTCAATATTTGATTTTCAGAAGTGACATGATTAATAAAATTATTTTAGATCAAGAGAGAGATAAAATTAATTACAATATAATATGACATGGGGAAATAGATAATAGTAATAAATTTAAATGAACTTACGGATACTTTATTAAAAAAAATAATTTGATAAAATAATAAAATAAATAATTAAGTATTAATGGAAATTATAAAAAACGATGTGGTTATAGAAAATATTAATTTCTAAATTTAGAATAAATAAATATTATATTTTTAATATTAGAGTGAGGGAAATGTTTAGTTTAAACCACAATGAAAAATACATGCTAATAAAAATTATTCAGAAAAATAAAAAATATTATAATGAATGTATGACTAAATATTGTGAATTTAGGATTCGATAATATTTTGGAATTCATTACCAATGTTTTTTTATAGTTCTAAGAATATACTAGAATAAAATAAATATCCTATGAAATATATAAAATATTATCAGATAATTTAATATTTATAAATGAATATATACATGTAAAAGATATAATAGTAAATAATATATATCATTTACATAATCTGATGAATTTGAAATATCCATTCAATTAAACTAATCATGTAAAAAAATTAATAATGAAACAATAAAACTCGAAATTGTATCAAAAATTATTATTATTTTTCATTCTATAAAATTTATAGTAGAAATTATTTTTATATAGCTCATTCATAAATAGAAAACTAACTATGACCTGGTTAAATATCAATAATAAATATGAAATATAATATGTTAATTGAAAAAAATCAATATTTTGATGTTTATTTTACAAATCTAAAAAAAATTCATTTCCAAACAATCTTCTTCTAAAATTACTATATATTATTTCAATGATAAGAGACGTTTAATTTTTAATTATCTAATACAAAAACTTACTTGGCTGAATGATAAAAAAATCATTGATTATTTAATAGAAGGATAACCCTCCTATTTAGAATTAGACAATCACATTGTCATGGAGTTTTACTGGAAATCATATTGTGGGAAAACAATTAAATTGATTTAGATCAGTAATACCTTAAAAATATTCTTACCACATTAATAATATAAATAATTATCATTGATGTAATGAAATAGAAATGAAACCAAAAGGTGGAATTCATGACGCATCCCCACAATGATACCCCTTATAATATAGTATTGATATAAGGGATAAAATATGACCCAAAAACAACTTCCAATAAGAAAATGGTTTCTGAAAACACATTGGGTGTATCATAAAAAATATGGGATGCATTACCCTCTATGGTTTCGAAAATAAGAAATAGATGATAGACACACCAAATAACTCCATCCTAGAAAAAGGGAAAAGAAATACCCCTATTAAATGCATATAATGTCATAAAAATTGATACTTATGAAAAGGAACTACAACAACTATAATGGAAAGCCACTTTATGGACCGTGTGGACCAAACTACTCACGAACAACTCCTGGAGCATGTAATTCCCATCCACATCTCCATCCCTATCCTATATACCTATAAATTATTTTATATATAAATAGGGTGAAAATAAAATACATACTGAATATAATCCTTGTAGCGTCCAAATATTTAATTAATTAAAATTAATCTTGATTGAATTAGACATATTATTTTGTAAAATGGTTATATATGACATATATAATTCTTTGGAATTATGTATTTTGGATTTTAAAATACCATTATGAACTATTAATGTTGCAAATATAGTCGTTGAACAGTGACCACATGATTGTTATAAATATAGGGATTTAACAAATCCAATTCACTCAGACAAAGGATTTGATGGTATCATCTAGTAGAATTTTTCAATACGAATCCCATTTGTTAGAGCTTGTAAAACAGTTTGCGTCCTTGGGATTCACTCTTGACCAAGCCGAAGCCGAGCTTCAACCCTTTATGCTCGAACAGAACTACCTGTTATAGAATTTGAACTTGATAGAGATTAACACCCGAGCGATGTTATCTTATCCATCCCCGGAGTCTGGCACCATCCTGCACCTTACCCATATGTATTATACAGTGTTATAATGAGTTGTGTAACAATACCTTAGAACTATGAATATGTTCATTATTTTTATAAAGAATATACATTCATTTTATTATTGTTTCATTGTTAATGCATTTTAAAGCACATGTAGTATTTTTAGTTAACATTCAATTTAGAAATATATTTTGATGAATATATGGAATTTTGAATTAAATAATATTTTAATAAAATTTACTTTATTAAATATTTTTTTTATTAAATATAAATTTGTATATAATTTTTATAAATAAAATTTTGTTTTTAATTAATGTCTGAAATAAATTTTGGTCAAAAACCATGAATTTTCAACAAATATCAGTTTTTATTTGAAATGTAAAAATTCACATATTTAGTAACTTATTTAGATAAAATGAATATTATTTTTGGAATCAGGAAGTCCAAATTATCCATCGGATAATTTTTCTATATTTTTTGATGCATTCAAATTGTAGGTTAACAATTAAATACAATTTAATTAGTTAATATGGTTTATGACGTCATAATGATCTAATAGTGATGTAATAAAAAATGAATAGTTGTATGTACGTCCAATATATGTTTTAACATAATATAATGTGATTTTAGGGTTGATTTATTTAATTTACAAAGTGTTATTTTACCCTTCAAGACTTATAAAACATTTTAAATTTTTAAATTGATTGCTTTGAGAGTGTGACTCACCTACACATTACAAAAACTAATATTTAAAAAACATTTCCAATTTTCTTTATAAATTAAATTTTTACACTCAATATTGAAAAAAACCATGGGAAATAACCAAGGGCTGGTTTGTGGTTTTGATTAGTTTAATGTTTTGTAGACAAAATCTAAATAATAATGATTTCCCTCCCTTTTCTAATATAAAATGACCCATGATTCCACTAACTCATCACTCAAATATTTTTGATCTCGAACTACCAATTCCATTATATATTTAATATCCTCCCAATTATCCCCATGCGTTAATGAATCCTCTCCCATTCCTCTCTCAATCCATTGGGATCACACTTCTAAGTTAGTAATTTTCTTCATTTCTCATTTTTTTTTCTAAATTTCATTATGTTTATATGATCTTTTATTTTCAATTGAAAATGTTGTTGCATTTTTATCACCTCCACCATACATTCATACATATTAATTAATTATTAGAGGCTCCTTTCTTTCTCATTAGTCCCTTTCTTTACACTCATTACCAGGTCGATATTCTATAAGGGGTATCTATCGCCTCATTTAAATCCTACCAATTCTTCTGTTTTATGAATCAAAACTCCATTACATATATGGGGACTTGTATATATATGATCCCATTACTATTCATTTCATTTATATATAATGAGACACTATTTCCACTCTCAACATCCATTTTTATGAATTCTTATGTCACACCATTACGCTACCGAAATTGCACAACAATTTTCTATGCCAATATCATTGTGTTGTGAATACCATGTCTGTTTCATTTGAAGGGCATTCACATATTTGAACATATACATATAGATAATAGACTAAAATTTTTAAATTATACATTATTTTATTGTTGTATAAATGATGATATTTACAGAATCCATGTTATATGATTTATTTAGCACAATTATGCAATAAATGGAATGATTAAGAAGGTTTTCCCTAATAGCACTGCAATGCATTAGGTAAATATATTATGGATGATAGGTCAAGTGAAATAAGGGTTTAGTCATGAAAATTCACGTGCAATGAGGTTTTTCTCATGCACTATGGGCATTGAGGATTGGCTCATTCTAATATCATGTAAAATGTTGTGGCCATATTTAATGATATGATAATCATGAAATATCACGCATTTTGGTTCATGTTTCACAGGTGCTTCTTTGATATACATATTCAATAAAATTTACTATATTATTCATGTTATTCCCTTTTTACACCAATACTGGTCTTATTTTCTCACCCTTGTTATATTCATGTCCTCTGGTAAACCCATACAATGCCAAGTACGATGAATTGTCGTGGTCATGTAAATGATGTTTTCAAAAATGATGTTGTGACTTATGTTCAAATTTGTTATATAATTTTCTTATTCTATAAATACACAAGACCTCTCACTATTTTCTCTGGTATAAGTTAATATTTTATGTTATACATTGTGTTTTTTTATGAAATAAAGAGAAGGGTTTTTATAATTATTATTAAAGGAACTGATTAAGTATTTTTTGGATTAGGGTTATAAAAGCCTGGTGAAATACATAGGGATAATACTATTATTAATAAAATCATCCCTAAATTTTGGTGATAATTGAGTATGGGTTTTAGAAGAAAATACATCCCCATCTAGATATGAGCAGCTAAAGGCGGCTCTGCCACAAATGTAACTAGGGCTAAAACACGAAAACACTGCTTTGATCTAGACTTGAAAAGGAACTGGTGCACAACATTGTGCCTTGATTCACTCTTCATTATGTCACTCCTAGGGGATATTCATCATGAGACAATATTTTTTCCTTATGAATTTTACATTTCTCAATGTTTTGAAAAACACAACCACTTTATCTTATGGAAAAAAAAATTCACTAAATATTATTTTCATACAGAAAAGTTTCCTTCAATAATGAAATTTTCATCCTTACCAGTGTATTAATTGTTTAAATTTACAATAACTCTAAGTATACCTCATTTTATTCTAAATTCTTAAATTTTGATTCTTATTAAATACCTTAAAATCATATAATTCCTTGGATATAGAGTGTTCTGTTTTCAGATTCCGAATTACCTGAAATTATGATGCCTAATTAAATTAAATATAGACTCCAAATTCCTTAGAATTTAGACTCTGAATTCCTAAAATTTCAGACTATGAAATCCTTATAATTCGACACTGAATTCCACAGAAATCATACTATGAATTCTTTAGAATTCCGACTCGTAATTCCTTGGAATTCAGAATCTAAATTGATTAGAATTTAGAATCCAAAATAAATTTAATTATGATTCCGAATTCATTGTAAAAAAAATTCGAATTTCCATGTTTTATAGACTCAAAATATTTATTTGGATAGTCCCTGAATTATTTTATTCCACACACACTGAATAATATATTTTGATAAGAAATTTTATTTTCCTTACAGTTGTTATGAAATGATATAGTAAAATTTGTTTTTAACTAACCGTTTTTTGAGTGACATGTATATATTTCCATTCAAAATTCAAGTAAAAATATTACCCTTTGAGGATGGATCTTATTATAGGAGAAGTTCCTATAAATACGAGCTCATTCAAAAGATCCCATAATTGTTCCATCAATCAATATTTTATATGTGGTTGAAATGATTTCTAGAGAGAGATACTATCATGCCTTGTGAATAATGAACATCTTGTTCAGCTTGATTTGTGCGACTATGATTGTTGTTGAATACAATTGAGGGATTACGGGTATAGGAAAAATAATTTTCCTATTACATTAATGATCGAGTGCTTACTCGGATTGAAATATTGATTCGGATATTCCTATTGAGGTCTTACCATGGACTAGGAAACAGATAATTTCAGGAATGCATAAATCAAGGGTCCTTTATCCAATGTTTTTGGATAACCTACACTTTGGATTAAAAGATTTCATACATGTTACTTTTTTTCAAGTTTATTCCAATTATTTTTTGATAAAGTGGGAAATAATAAACTTCTCATAACTTCCAATTATTTTATGTACATTGAAAAATATTATTTTATGCACTTTAAGGTAGATTCATTACCGAAGTATTCTTTCCATAGTTTTCATTTCTGGAACCATATTTCTGGAACCTAGAAAGTTTTTCTTATAGAACTATTTATGGTTCTCCGAATTTATCTTCTTTATAATTGATAAACATAGTTTATTTTATAGTTAAAAACATATTTTTTTAAACATAAATTTCCCCCTCTCTTGTAATTGATAATATACACTCATATTTTTATCCTATAGTTGGTATGTAAGGAGGTATCAAAATTAATTATATTCATATATAAGTTTTTTTGCTCAAGTTTTAGTTATTCTAAAGTTTTCATGCTCAACTTTTCATTTAATATTTTTAGTTTGATATTTTAATCGAAAAATATAGATGGAAAAAATTAAATTAAATATAAATATAATAGAAGGAATTAAAGGACATTAAAGACTCATAAGTCACAAGCAATGAAGGCAATCGAGCAATGCATATAATTATATATTGTAAAGACCCGAAAATTTCATGGAAATTATTTTCATAATTTTTTTGGAATTTTACGAGTATGTAGTTTCAGATGACACCTGATTCTGGGGCCCGGTGTTCCTGGAAACAATTTCCAATGTTTAGCTCGGGTGCGTTCAGTAATCGAACGAGTGGGTTTTTCTATCTCTTGAATCGATGCTCAGAATTGAAATCTGAGGGCATCGATGAACTCAATGCACCAGTAATACCATAAGGGGACCTTTG
Source organism: Viscum album (assembly GCA_963277665.1). Taxonomy (NCBI): domain Eukaryota; kingdom Viridiplantae; phylum Streptophyta; class Magnoliopsida; order Santalales; family Viscaceae; genus Viscum; species Viscum album. The sequence continues at coordinate 555,778,209 of OY728147.1, read as the reverse complement.
CTGTAGGTGTGTTTTGAGTGGGTTGAGGTTTATTTTTATGGGATTAGATTGAATTAAATAAAATTTGTTGTGTACAAATTTTATTCAAGGAAGGTAGTTATTTTCAACAGAGGTGGAGTTAGAGGTGGGGCCCACACACACCTAACCACCCATGGGAGAGTTAGTGTGGTGTGGCCCCCAATAGACCCTAACTCCTCACCTCCCCCATAACCACCTTGACCTCCCCATAACTTCCCGTGCATTTAATATTTTGACAAATCCACTCATTTATTGGAGTGAAGCCTCTCAACTTCCTATCCCACTAATTTAATTTTCCAACCATTCAATTAATTAATTAGTTGAATTAAATTTAATTGAGATGGGACTTTGTTAAGATGGGGGGGGGATCTCATTTCAAATATTTGGGCTGGGCAAATATTATGGGGAGGATCCTTGGTGAATTTTGAAGAACTTATTTCCCTCATCGAAGAACGCGAAGAACGTCGGTGCCAACCTCGGCTTCTTACTTCTTGACTTTGATGAAGCGACACCGACATTCTGCGGCAACATCAACGGAACAACAATAGAATCTACTTACATCATCAAGTGATCAACCTTCTGGAATTGAGGTAGGTGTTTAAATTGAGAATGTTAATATTCCCATGATTGCTTCTTTCTAAAACAATGAACGTGGATCAACTCATTATTATGTTTATCTGCGAAAGTATTTGTTTGTGGGTTGGAAATATTTGAGAAAAGAACGAGAAACGAATGACGAGCGTGGACCAAACTATGCCCGGTTGATCCGCAGATCTCTTGTTCATGTGTGTTTCATGCGGGGTTAATTTTCTGGATTGGATTTGAGTTTGATCTTGATTGAAAACATCTAACGCAGGGGGCACAGGCCAACGAACAAGCCAGGACCCACAACAAATTAGTTTGTTGTGTGTGGATTGATGGAGACAATGAAATGGGGCCTAAAAGACAATTTGAAGCCTCCATAGTGATTATTGGGTTCCGAGGTGACCTTAGGCGCTGACGGTGGGCAAAACGGACCACCGGAGCGTGTCCGGTGGTTCGCGAAAGATGCTGTCGGCGCACCTTGTCGGCACGGTGGTTCCAGCGACTTGAGGCGGCGGTGCCCAGCGCGCCGCCAAGGAAGATCCGCCGCGGCTGTGCCGCGGCGGCAAGGTGGGGATCCCGCGCGACCGTGGGATTTGGTATGGCGGGGCGGTGCAAAGCGCCACCGGCGTCAATCAGCGGTGAGGGGCGACCCCCCCACCTACCGTTATGCGGCTTCTGCTCGGCCACGCTGGCCGAGCCGCGGCTGGCCACGCGGCCGAGCCGCGCCCGCCAGGCCGGGATGTGCCTGTCACATACATGACATATTTTAAAGTTAAATTCTATTTAATTTCCATTCATGCTTTTTTTTGAGGGTTTCCCAAGCATTTGTGGAGGAATGGGTGAGTTTTTATGAATTAGGCCAAATCGTGAGCCCAATTCAAGATTTAAAAATTAATTTTGATTCCTCAATAACTCATTCATTTTTCAACATTTTTCATCCATTCCAATTCCTAATTGTCATCCCCTGACTTATTAACACCACCTTATTAATTTGTAACATTGATAAATCCATAATCATGGTGGATATGGGTTTTAATTTAAGGGATTAGGCCTACCCGAAATCCCATTTTCTGAATTAAAAATAAATGTTTATTCATTAATAACACCTTCACTGTTTGTGTTTTGTCCGTGATTCCAACTCTCACCCGAGCCCACTTACCCAAGGCAAGCCCCAATTACCTCCTCCCACAATTTGGAGGTCGATAAAAATCGCGAATGTGATCGAAACATCATTGGATTTCAGAAATCATCCAGATTTGGGGAGGTAAATTGACCCTTTCATAAATCATTATATGTTTACTCTTTTTCCCCCTTTCTAGTTCTTACAATACCTCCTAATAATTTTTCAAAACTCCCATTAATGTTTTGATTTTTTCAAATTTAGCTGCTGGAGGATTTTGGGTCGTTTTATTTAAGATTATTTTGGGTATGTGTTTCTCTCTTCAATACCTTCATTCTCTTTAGGGTTTCCTCCCACTTTCATAAATTTATAGAGTTTCAAAAACATATGGTTCATACCTAGTGTTTGATTTGGGGTATTTGTGGTGAAATATTATGGTTTAGGGTTTGTTTTTACATCCTTGTGGTGCGGAGGAGGTGCGGTTGTGGTTTCACATGAAGATTCAATGGTTTTGAGTCAAAAGGTATGTGGTTCCGTGTGTAAAAAATTATTGATGAGTTAGCTAGATGTATTTAACCATTTTTCATATTCCTCATATGTTGGGTGGGGTGTGAAAACAATTTATGATTGATTTGGTTATGAGTTATATTTTATAGTCGCTTGTTAACTTGAAATTGAGTGTTTTCATATGTAACTCATGGGGTTTTATTTGGGTGTAGTTTATAACTTATGAAATTGGTTTATTAAATCTCATTTGGACTGAAAATTATTCTTTGGTAATTTATTAGTGTCATGTGGTACTAAAAATAATGTTTTTGAATAGGGTAAATGTGTAAAACATTGTTATACTTGTTGAGGTCATTTTATGAAAATGTGTATTGTCATTTGTATCTTTTGCGGTATTATTCAAGGTTATTTTATAACACTTGAATATGTTTTTATAAATTTATATAGGTATTTCAATTCTGTTTCTGATAGGAATTGGTATGGTTTTGGTCTTAAATGGGGGTTTTGAAATGGGTTTTGTGTGTAAGACCTAGTTACACCCCTTGAATTGTTTTATGAATATTGTGAGTGTTTTTCTGGTTAAACAATGTAGATAAAAGGGTGTGTATGTACTATTCGGGGGGGTGTTCACCTTATATGGGTTTTTGAAAGTTATGGTGGTTATTTAAGATTTCAAATATATATTTTTTGAATGTTTTATAAAGTGCTGAAATGTTTTTGAAAATGGAAAGAGAGCTGGAAAACATGGTTGTGGGGTATTTTGTCTGAGTCTATTGTGTAAATTGAATTTTGTTGATGAAAGAGGTATTATATGTTATTTTATTGGGTCGTAATGTGAGTTATAATGTCTTGGAATGGTTTATAATTTTTTTAAAGGATTTGTGGAAGTGATAATGGAATATGAAGAGTGTTGTAGGCTATTTTTGTGTGAGTCATATTTCAAAATAAATTTGAATGAAAAGTGTACATTTGTGACTTGTGTGGTATACATATGGGATTTTTGGTGAATTTTTTATATGGAAATGATATTTTCATGTGAAAAGTATATTCATTTACTTGTTGAACTTGTTTGAGAACAAATTAAAAACCAGGGTATCTAGGTGGGTGGACGTGTACTAGTATGCTAGTGATTCCTTGGGGTTTGGCCTCAGTTTCACTTAGCAAGATTGACACTTACAAATATAACTAAACTATGATGATGATGATTGGGGACCACTAGTTTATGGTTATGTTCCCTACTAGTGGCTCGTGCACGAGAACTGATATTTGTGATGGTTACTCTCACCGAGATACGAGGTACCCTGGACCCACAGCTAGCTAGTGCCTAGGGGTTATTTCCCATTGCTTGTGCTCGCTGGATATTTTGTGCATACCGTCGGCATATAGTATGAGAGGATAGAAAATTCAGTAGCTATGGTATTTATTTTAAATGTTTTTATTCTTTAAATTAGCCCACCTGAAAACTGTTTTTATTTAATGTTGCATCATTTTGAAATTTTAACTAGCGTCTCATGTTTTTGGAAATGTGAATTATTTATATCATTAAATGTTTATCACATGGAATATATTAGTGGGGTATCCTATTGGTAATTGTATCACACACTACTTACACCTTTGGGTGTAAGTAGACTTGGTTATTTTGGTTGTCGCAGGTTGGGTACTGTTTTTAGTTCCGGTGGTTCGGGTTTCTAGCAGGTCCTTGGTGGTGATGTCTTGTGGAGATGGATTATGGGTGGTTCCAATTTTCATGAGGGTTCTTGGGAAGTCATTATTTGGTTTTGTACAATTTTAATTGTCTTTAATCATAGTTTTAACTTATGTAATTCAGTTCTTAAATTTTGTAAAAGACTGTTTTAGTTGAAAAATCCATATTTGTTTTATTGAGTATGTTTGTTGTTTCATGTTTATAAAATCAGGTAAACCATTCCCCATTATCATTATATGATACCTGTGAAATTGTTCCAGCCCGTGGGGATCTAGAACGACCATCGGTTATTGGTACAAGCCGGGTTTGGTGCTGGATTGATGGCGACCAAATCCGGTTCGTGAAAAAATGGTATCAGAGGAGGTTCTGGTTAACTCTTTGGGTCACGTTATTTAGGAAGCAGTCGAGATATTCTAGAGTTATTATTGTTGGGACATGGTAGTTCGGTTATGGGTAGTGTTCTTGATAACCAAACCTCATGATGGGATTCGAGTTGCCAGGGGATTTCGGGATTTATCTAAGTCCTTTGGTTTTCTTGGCTTGATGATGATTAGGGGAAATGAAAAGAGAGTTGGGTTAATGGTCTCAGTGAGCTCACAGGGCCTGGAAAGCCATGTGGAGTTGAGGAAATTCCCTAGAACACTCTCTGTGATGGTGAAGAGATTGGAATATGGTCGCCAACCATTTTCCAAGTACCCCACTAAAACTAGTTTCCTCTCACATTGTTTTGTGCTTTAGTTTTGAAAACTTGGCACTTTGGTTTTAAAGTGACGTGGTATAAAGAAGCGTTAAGTTTTTGTGAAATGATTTTCAAATAAAGATGGAATGGGTTGGTTTATTAAATGGAGGAACTTAATTTTCAGAATTATTTTGAAATGGAAAATGGTGTGCTTACACCACTTGTGAAAGAATGAACTATATTGAAGTTGGTTTTGAAAAGTGTTTCTAATAGAGTTGTCTAAACAATCAAAGTGTGTTTTAATGGGATGAGATGTTTTGAAATTGATTTGAATATCTTTAAATTGAGTTATTTTCTAAATTTTTGTGTATTTCTGAATATTTTTGTAAGATTTGAGTGGGGATTTTGATCTCATGGTTAGCGGTTTTGAGAAAAAGGATGTGTTGGTTGACCGTTATGGTTTTGAAAAGTGGAAAGAATTGTTTATTTTAACCATTGGTATTTTCGTGAGAAACCACATGCATGGGGTTATATGGGAAGATAGATGGTTGATTTCATGAATGGATGAGTGTCGGGATGGAGATGAGGAGGGTTCCCGGTGTGGCACAGAAACATGCATGTGTAAGGCCCATGGGGTACCATTGGTGGATGCGCTAACCGCTGAACCATTTGTTTTCAAAGAAATGTTTTTAAAGAGAAACATGATATCTTGGTGAATTTTATTGGATGTTTTATATTATGGGTTTTTGAAAATGTTGATGTTGTGGGATGTTTTGAGTCCAAGAACCGCCCTGTTCAAACTATGGTTTGGGTTTGTGTTTGGTCGGTAAGCTGGGTAGAAGGACCGGTTAGTAGTCTCCTATGATATATGTTTTGGGACAGATTTATGGTGGTTAAATTATGTGTTTGGATCTGTTTTGTGGAATGTTTTTACCAATGGACCAGTAGGTTTGGGTCCATTGGTTCTCCTGTTGGATAATGTACGCCCCCATTTAGGGTTACTGCACAACTGAAGTGAAACCTGGATTGTTTCGTCGTTGAAAAATCCTCCAGTTGATCAATGTAAGGAATCTTTTCTGGAGCTTTGTAGAATGATTCTACACTATATACATTCTTTTATTTTTTGGATCCTCTTATTGTTGAAGAGTGTTCGTGGATATTTGAAAGAGACCATAGTTTCCTAAGACACCTGATTCGTCGAAGGTGGATGTTGTTTGGGGTTGTCAGTATGGATAGTGTGTAAGAGGGCCGCTGAGTCCTTCATAGTCTCTTTGAAGAAAGAGTTCACGATAAACTACCAGAGTGGGTAATCTGGTCATGAGAGGATATTGTCGCCACTTTCTAGAATTGTGTGTTGTTTGGGGATGCTGTATAAGGTCTCACTCCATGCATCGTTTATATCAGTCGCAATGGTCATGTTCGGTGAAACCTTGTGATTTCATGCACTCGATTGACATTAAAGGTGAATTTCGTGAAATCCACTTAGAGTATCATTATGTTGGGAGAATGTATCCATTGGAAAACTACAAAATCTTCCATTTTAGATGAAGGTGATTTTAGGATTTATTTACTTGTATTGTTTCTCACTCGATTAAACAAGATGTGATGTGTGTGCATCTTCTTAGCCCTTGTTTCAGTAAAATATCATGATAGGGTAAAGTGAGATTGGAATTAGATATGTCTGGAAAACATATCTGGGATTGCAGTGCAGTTGTTGGTGGCACTGAAAGAATAATTCTCATTCAGTGGTGTTCCAAAGACAAACTGCAAGGGCGAATATTATTCAATCATTTAAGCTCCAACCATAGGTCTCAAAGAGAAGTTGGCTCCTAGCCAGGGGAAATCACAGGGTAATTTAAACCCTTGTACAATTCCCTATCCTAAATTTGAATGATAGGAAGATTTTAAACCTCTGGTATCATTATCTTTCTTCTATTGTTCACGTTTGGAGGGAATAGGTGGATGTCCTTGTACTGATGACATCGCCCAATGTCATTCCCTCCCCCTTTGGTTTCCATTGAGTCTTTAGAAAATGGTTAGAAATTTGTCTAGACAGGATGAGCACATGGTTGGTGAACGATTAACAGTGATTGTGTGCCTGGAAGCCATGCAGGAAGATTGATCAGCACAGTTGGTTCACGGTTTCACAAACTGTGCAGACTAACCGGGCGACCTTCCCAAATCTTGAAATTTTTGGGTTTTTATGTATCGGCCCATGCTGGTTGGTTAAGTTGGATAGTTCTTATGGTCAAGAAAACCTAAATGAATCTCATGTATGTTACTTCATAAATTTTGAATGGAAGTCTACCCTATGTACCAGGGAGTCCGTTCAGGCCTCCCCCTATTAGAGTCATGATTCTGTCTCGGGGAAAAAAATTATTGGTTGTCTCTTATGGAGGGGAGCGTATTTGTGTCCCCTCATACCAGTAACTTAGATTGTTACATGGTTTTGGGGTGCTGTATATAGTCTCATTCAGTGCTATCTAGGTACCAACATCTTCCTTGGGTAAACTTGGGGACTTGAGAGTGCCCAATGGATTAGTTAAATTAAGTTAAGTGTAACCTTTTTCAAAGTTGTTGTTCGTTTGGGTGAATTTCTTGAGTCTTGTTTGGATAGTGTTTGAGGAGTTTCTTTTGGGATAAAGTATGAATGTGATTGATCATTTCTGGAAATTGGTGTAAGTGTTTGTTGTGAGAGTAATCCTTAATTGATAACTGGAGGTGTTTTGCCCTTTTGGGGTGAAACCTAGCAAGGGAGTACCTCTTGGATTCTTAGTTGGGTTTGGTAGTTTCTTTGTCCTTGATGTGACTTTCCAGGGATGAAAGTTTTTATGGTGGGGATAATTGTCACATAAATGACTTATTTTAAATTTAAATTCCATTGAATTTTCATTCATGCTTCGTTTTGAGGGTTTCCCAAGAATTTATGGAGGAATGAGTGAGTTTTTATGAAATGGGCCAAACTGTGAGCTCAATTAAGGATTTAAAAATAAATTTTGATTCCTTTATAACTCCTTAATTTTTAAACATTTTTCATCCATTACAATTTCTAATTGTCATCCCCGGACCTATTATCACCACCATATAAATTTGGACCATTTAAAAATCCATAATCATGGTGGATATGGGTTTTTATTTAAGAGATTGGGCATGCCCGAAAGCACATTATCTGCATTAAAAATAAATTTAAATGCTTTAATATCTCCTTCAATATTTTCATTTTTTCGGTGATTCCAACTCTCACCCGAGCCCACATAGCTAAGGCGCATCCCTATTTCATCCTCCCACAATTTAGAGCTCGATAGAATAGAGAAAGTGGTCAAAACGTCCATGGATTTCAGAAATCATCCAGATTTGGAGAGGTAAATTGATCCATTCATAAATCCTTCTATGGTAACCCTTTTCCCCCATTATAGTTGCTAAAAGACCTCCTAATCTTTGTTTGAACCTCCCATGAATGGTTGGGTGTTTTCAAATTCAGATGCTGGTGTATTTTGAGTCGTTTTATTCAAGAATATTTTGGGTATGTGTTTCTCTCTTCAATTCCATCATTCTCTTTAGGGTTTCCTCCAACATTCATAAATTTATAGAGTGTCTAGAAGTTATGGTTCATACCTAGGGTTTGATTTGGGTTATATTTGGTGAAATAATATGGTTTAGGGTTCATTTTCACATCCATGTAGTGTGGCAGAGGTGCTATTGAGGTTTCACACCAAGATTCAAGGGTTTTCACTCAAAAGGTAGGTGGTTCCATGTGTAAACAATTATTGATGAGTTAGAATGATGTATTTAACCTTTTTTCATATTCCTCATATGTTGGGTGTGGTGCGAAAACAATTTATGATTGATTTGGTTATGAGTTAAATTGTATAGTCGCTTTTTAACTTGAAATTGTTTTTTTCATGTGTAACTCATTGGTTTTATTTGGGTGTAGTTTATAACTTATGAAATTGGTTTATTAAATCATGTTTGGACTAAAAATTCTGGTTAGATAATTTATTAGTGTCATGTGGTCCAAAAAAGAAGGTTTTTGAATATATTTGATGTGTAAATCATTGTTATAATTCTTGAGGTCATTCTATGAAAATGTGTATTTTCATTTGTATCTTTTGTGGTATTATTAAAGGTTATTTTATAACAATTGAATGTGTTTTTATAGATGTATATGGGGATTCCAATTCTGTTTTTGAAAGGAATTATTATTTTTTTGATCATAAAGGGGGGTTTTGAAATGGGTTTTGTGTGTGAAACATAGCTACACCCCTTGAATTGTTTTATGAATACTGTGAATGTTTTGTTTGGTTAAACAAAGTGGATAAAAGGGTGTATATGTATTGTATGGGGGTGTGTTCACCTAATATGGGTTTTTTAAAGGTATGGTGGTTATTTGAGATTTCGAATATATTTTTTTCGAATGTTTTATAAAGTGATGAAATGTTTTTGAAAATGGAATGAGAGATGCAAAACATGGTTGTGGGCTATTTACTGTGAGTCTGTTGTGAAAATTGAATTTTGTTGATGAAAGATGTATTATATGTTATTTGATTGTTCTGTTATGTGAGTTAGAATGTCTTGGAATGGTTTATAATTTTTTTTAAAAGAATTGTGTAAGTGTCAATGAAATGTGAAGAGTGTTGTGGGCACTTTTTGTGTGAGTCAGATTTCAAAATCAATTTGAAAGAAAAGTGTACTGTTGTGAATTTTGTGGTATACATGTGAGATGTTTGGTGATTTTTTGATATGGAAATGATATTTTCAAGTGGAACGTATATTTCTTGACTTGTTGAACTTGGATGAGCACAAATGGAAAACTCGAATATCTAGGTGGGAGAACATTTACTAGTATGCAACTGAATCTGTGGGGTTTGGCCTCAGTTTCAGTTAGAAAGATTGACGCTTAAAACTCTAACTAAACTATGATGATGATGATTGGGAACCACTAGTTTATGGTTATGTTCCCTACTAGTGGCACATGTATGAGAACTGATATTTGTGATGGTTACTGTCATCGAGATATGAGGTTCCTGTGATCCACAGCTAGCTAGTGCCTAGGGGTTTTTTCCCATTGCTTGTGCTCACTAGATATTTTGTGCTTACCATCGGCATAAAGTATGAGAGGATGTAAAATTCAGTAGCTATGGTATTTATTTTAATTTTTTTTCATTAAATTATCCCACCTAAAAACTATTTTTATTTAATGTTGCATCTTTTTGAAATTTTAACTAGCATCTCATTTTTTTGAAAACTTTTATTCTTTTCGTCATTAAATGTTTATCACATGGAATCTATTAGTGGTGTTATCCTATTGGGATTTGGATCACACCCTACTTACAACCATGGGTCTAAGTAGACATGGTTATTTTTGTTTTCGCAGGTTGGGTACAATTTTTAGTTCTAGTGGTTCCGGTTTCTTGTAGGTCCTTGGTGGTGAAGTCTTGTGGAGATGGCTTGAGAGTGGTGCCCCTTGCCATGAGGGTTCTTGGGAAGTAATTATTTGGTTGTGTACCATTGTAATGGTCTTTAAACATAGTTTTAACTTATGTAATTCTATTTTGAAATTTTGTAAAAGAAAATTTTAGTTGAAAAATCCAGATTTGTTTTATTGGATATGTTTGCTGTTTAATGTTTACCAAATCGGGTAAATCGTTCCCAATTATCATTATATGATACCTGTGAACTTTTGCCAGCCCGTGTGGATGGGGAACGCCCATCGGGTATTGGAATGGGCCGGGTTTGTTGATGGATTGATGGCGACTAGTTCCGGTTCATGACAGCGCCCAATCGGGCCGGACCTGGACCCGGGTCAGGTCGACCCGGTTTGGGGCCGACCCAAGGGGTTATCGGGCCGGGTCGGACCAGTCCCAATCCCACCAAATTTCAGACCGGGTTCATTCAAATTCACATATCTTGGAGGGGCCTCTTGAGCTTCCTACACATTAAAGTTGCCAACACACCCAATTAATGGGGCTAAATCCTCCGATTTATTTTAATGTGCCATCAAACATTTAATTTTTTTTGAAATCTTGCCAACAAAATAATATATTTTATAATTAATTATTGGGAACATCTATTCATTTTTGGGGATATGAGAGATTGGGAGAAACAAAGTTCTCCAAAGAACAACCTCATATTCCAACAAAGAACGAAGAACCGGTTCTTCCAATGAAGAATGCTGGCGACGATCTACTTTGAATTTCTTCGTGAGGCACCTACCGACGTGGAGCTTCTTCCGCAACCGATGTGAAAGATAGGGATTTGAAGTGTGCAGCATATGTGACAAACTAAGACAACACCATCTTCTTTCCTGCGACTCCGTCGACGACCATGATGATGGTTGGGGATTTATTTGTGTATTATTCCATTTTTATTCTCATCTTTTGTTGAAAAGGAATCGTTGCAGAGATTTTAAAATAATTTTTGTTTATCATTCATCATGATGAGACAACTATTACCACCCTAACACAGATGGTGCAGGCCAAACCAACATGTTCCTACCCCTCCGTTGTTCTAGTTTGTGATGAACATCAGCATGACGATGAGGAGACGAAACGATGAATGTTGTGATGTCAGAGTTTTCTCTACCTATGGCCCCTACGAACCAAGCTACCCCTGAAGCGCTCCGGTGCTCTGGGCCGAACAGCGGCCCTTTGGCCGGGCTTCTCTGGCCACACCATTCGTTGGCCAAATTGGTCGCGCCCCCCGGCTGCATTGCCGCCGGCCCTCACCACCCGGCTCCAAGCCGACAACGACCTCCCGTGAGCCCCATACAAACACCTTCGGCCCGGCCTTTCAGCCGCCATGCCTCCCTTGCACCCGACTGATCCCACCTGCCTACGCTGGCCGAGCCGCCGCCCGGCCACCCACCGACATGCCTGTTGGCCAGGCCGACTGCCCGGTATCCTGCCTCCCGGCCTACCTAGCTGCCTCCCCTCCACACCGGCCTCCCAAAATGGCGTGCGGCCTGCTTTGTGGCGCCATGCACGAACTGGCCCAGTCGCGCCCTCCGGGCCGAGCCTCACCTTTGCCACTCTCTGGAACGAACTGACCCCGAGCTCGGGCCAAACAGCCCACGCTGCCGACTAGGATGGGACCCGCAAGCAGGGCTGAACCTAATAGGATAGCATGCCCAATGGGTCGGGAAAGACCTAATAGGGCAGACCAGGTCGCCTCAGATCAGGTCAGCCCAGACGGGGTCGGACTAGACCCAGGCCCAATATCTCCCATTTACATTCATTGGCCATATATTTTTAATTGGATGACCATTTGATGAACTGCCAGCGGGGCATGTATTATAGGAGCGTGATAGTCCCATTTAGTATAACCCAATGCAGTTCGAGGTATAGTTGAGATGTGGTCAGGTTGGATCATGCTCGAATCCTACTCGGCCCCTGGGACTAACAGACTAATAACTCACAGACTGAGCATCCGATTGAAACCCCGTCTGTTGTGTTGAGACCCCTATTATGTTGCAGAACATTGAGATACTTCTTCGTTGTACTTCATGAAAATTGGTGTATCGACCAATAGCTCATAAATCATATCCTCTCTGAGATGTGCGTGCGTAGTGCGGAGACCTAGTCGCTGGCTGAGACCTGACGAATGCTGACTAATTCAACTCGGATTCTTTCGACTAGACAATTGGATAACGCCTTGGTGTCGTTGAAGACCCATTTTAGGGAGCTCCTTGGTGTCACATGAGACTCACTATACTCGACAAGAAGAGTACCTTTGCAGGATACGAGGGGGAGCGCCTCTGTGTGACGTGACAAACCCATGGTGGGGAGCGCCTCTTTGTGATGCGGCAGACCCATGATACATGACAGGAGGAGTACCTCAGTAGTCCAAGGTTAGTGGAAGGTGCCTATGTGTGATGCGGAAGGCCCAATGTAATCGATTTAGAAGGAGTTCTCCATCATCCATGGATTTGTTAATAACAATCATGGTTTGAGCTGAGTCAGTAACTATTGTGTTTACCTCATGATTGCGATGGATTATTTGATAACATAGGTATATGCATGGGAATATACCTAGGTGGGGTTATCTCTTGATTTCATACTCTGTCGTATATCTTTGTTGTTTTTTTGAGACCTTGAGGGTTCCAGGGTCCCTACTGAGTATTGTTATACACACCCCTACATGGGATGTTCCCGCACCTCGTTTTATTTGTTGCAGATGACAAACAATGCTGACTGAGGCTGAGATTACCAAGACTGGACGATACCCAGAGGTAGACCATACGACGTGTCGTTACACAGATAATACTGATAGGTGTGGAGTAATATGGAGGTCATATGTACCTACCCTTCTGGTAGGAATCCCAGAGGACGACCCAACAACTGTTTTACTCTTCTTTTGTGGTACTTTTTTTTCCGATGTACTTGTAATTTCTTATTGGGCTTGTATTCTGGCCCCTATAATTTTATCACTCTTTTGTATATAGATTTACATTGTTTTTTTATTCCATCTCGTAATGTGTTGTGTGTGTTTTCATGTTTTAATTACAATGCCTTCCCTGTATAGGGATTTATTCCTTTGGTGCTATTTTCCATCCCATGGCCTATGGAAGGCGAGCTTGGGGTAGTCACAGCACGGACCCCGAGGGATAGGTCATGACGCCATAAACTCTAGGTTATAATCCTTATCATTATATCATGATTTTCAATGTTCTAGTTGGTTATTTTTTATGGTGAGGCACACCGAGAATAAACTCTCATATGAGAAAAATTAGTGATAGAGAGTCTCTTGGAGTAAGATCTCCTCTATCAGTGTTACCTTGAATATACACGAACAATACTTCAATTGAATAATATTTGAGACCTTTTTGATACATGATGTTCATAAATGTATGATTTTATTATTTCAATGTCATATATTTATGATTGATATATATTTTGGTTGATGACTCACATGATGACTTCTTCTTATTCTTTTGGGTGTCCTATTTTATATCGCTATACACTCCGCTACATGGGATCTCTCAACACATGTGGAATCTTATACCGAAATTAGAACATTTGTATTAGTTGTATGTATAACAAGAAGGAGGATTATAGTTTATTTGGATAGCCCTTGCCTCATACAAGTGGTTTATATTAACATCATTCCCCTAATTTTAGCAGGATGTACTTTTTTCAATTTTGGGTATGCATGTATTTGGAACATTATTCATTCCAGTAACTCAATAATAACATGATGTGGTTTATTTGTTAGGAATAAATTATATTTTTTTCTATTTTACAATTCAGTGTTATATGGTTTTATAGATATGTGTGATATTGTATATGTATTTGTTTTGGGGCATCTTATGTGTGTGACATACAGAAATAGTTCTTGTTTCCATCCTTTGGGTTATTTGTCGTGTGATTGGGTTTTCAAACTCAACTTATGTCTATCCATGTTTTTATATATGGGTTTGGTCATAAAATACTGGGATTAGACTGCTGTTCATTGTAGGAATATTTTTGATATATTTTTTCAAAATGATATTGGTTTGGGAACTAGAGGAAAAATGTTAAACAATTTCGAGTTTTATTCTAAGTACAACGACTCTAGGATGGTCTGATGGTCGATGAAAACAATTTTCAAGACATAGAATACCTTCTGGTTTACTAGGTACCTCTATTTAATGTTTAGAGGTAATATATTGGTATATTCATAAAATAACAATGGGATATGGTTACCATGTCCTTCGTGAGTTATCTCCCTAGATATAATCATTTATCATGGTATTTACTGATTATGTTAGGTGTCAACAATGATATCTATAAAATTGTATTCCATAGTATAAACTCCATGATTGTCTTCCTTGTTTTGTGGCTTTGGGTATGGGGTCATATATGGGAGGTTACACCTCATAGGGGTTTTCTAGTCCTTCACCCTCCCATTAATAAATTGGTTTCACCCATATTATTATCCAAGAATATGTGTAGGAAGAGTAAAATTTATTATTTTTAGTGGTTATGAACTCACATTTCCATGGGTGAACCATACACCACAGATGTTTTCGACTAGATAAATGCAGTTACATGATTATATCTCCTTGTAATTATATTTCTATATTAGATGGTCTTCCTGGTAAAGAGTTATCATCATGGATCTGTATGGAGATGGTGGGCCCTGGTAACTATGACAAGAGTTGGTATAACAACCTCAATAATAGAGTTATTTAATATATTTGGTGAGGAGTTATAACTATCTAGGTTATGAGAGACATGTGTCTAGGATCATCTAGAACATAAATTGGGAATCCTATCCATGTAAGAGTGTCTTTCTATGTTCTCCAACCTCTCAGGATACTCTATGGATTTGGTTTTACATCCATTATTATAATCATAAAACGTCATCAAAATAATTTTCCATGAATTAAATGATAGATTTGTAAATCATTTTATTCCAACATATGTGGATTTTCTTTTCTTGTCTTCATTGGTGAAGAACCTTTTGGCCGTGCAGACATCGATTGTTGGTGCCTGTAGTGGGAACACATGAGACGAGACTTTGATAATGTTTAGCTGAGAATACATATATTTATATGGGAATTAATAAATATTAAATATATGTTCTTAGTATAAATGGTCAAGAATTCAAGGTTCTCATTATTGTTCAAGAAATCCAAGTGAGAGGCAACACTTCTCTTACTATAGTCAGAGATACCTCATTTGTTATTTCTAGAAACATCATACTACAGGAAAAAGTGATGGATGATTATGAAATGTTAGTGGTATTTTTTAATATGACTTCATGGTCTATGAATTTGGATTATGTTAATTTAGTGAAAAGGATTTTTCATATGGACTAGCCTTCTTTAACCCCCACCCACAGATGGTACATGGAATGCTCCAAGGGTTCGTTGTCATAGATAATGATAAATTTAGGTTGTGTGGGACCTCTTCCAAGAGTCTCATTGGATTAATAGCGTCATGATATATGTATTATATACATTATCTATAGTACTAAAAGAAATTGGATTGATTGAATTATTTTTCCCCAAATTTATTGTTCATAACGTTGATATTCTGGTTGATCCCATGGATCAACCTTTGATCTTTGAGACAAAAATATGAGTGAATTTTATAATCACACACTTATATTTATATTTGGAACTAATTCATGGATAATTTATCAATTAATGGGGTTTTTTAGTAGTTTCAATTCCCTTTGAAAACTTCCTAGTTATGGAATGAATATTAATAGTTCATACACATATTGAATCATTCTAGTGGAGGATGTGGTGTGTGTATAGTGGGTGATTGATTTTTTATTCATCGGTTAAAAGTAAAAAAAATAAAATATAATGAAAGATCATACGTATATGTATTATATAGATTACCCATTATAAGAATAGTAATACACTGGGAGTAGTGGATGTGATGAGCCTACATCTTCTTCCAGTGGGGGTTTGAGTATAATTATTTCATTCATTTTGACATGTTTGGATTACCTCCAAAATGTTAGATATAATTATTTTTATACACACACACTTGAAAACCCATATATTTACCCCAACAAATCATATGAATCCCATATAGATTCATTACCTTAAGGCATAGTTATAGGACTTATCATGGAATGGCTTCATCAGACAAAAAGTGTCACATAGGGAGACCATAGTGTTGTTATCTATGGATGTGGATTGGATAATGAGTTATTAATTGAATTATAGTTTCATGAAATATGTGAATATGATGAATAAATATCCACAATAATGGATTGATTAACTATTGGACTAGTAGATAGGGGAGGGAATGTCCACATGGATTTACCTTACATTAAGATATCATGTGGACTATGTTATAGAAGAGGATGTACCAATGATAGAATACTAATATCGATACGTCCACTATAGGTAATTGGATGTGCCTCTATTCATAATTAATTTCTATGTTGTTTTCAAGGGTCCCGTGAAAAATATTCTTTTTCCATTCATTTAAAATCATGTAGTACTTTTAATCTATGACATATTTTTTTATTCATTTACTGTGGAGGAGTACAGAAGACAATAGAGTATGGAACAAGACAAACATAGAGAGGAGAATAATTATGTGATTATTTCAAAGTTTAATTTATGGATTCATGAATGCAACTTTATAGGATATGTCATCCCATGAGATATTGTAGATATAACCCTTGTGAAGGTTGATGCACAATTATCTGGGGAGTCACCTAGGAACATGGAGGAGGAGTGGGGAATATATGGGATATGATTACACTAATGGAGATTCATACCTTATTTATAATGGATATCTGTTAACTTGTGTAGTTTTATCTGATAGGGTCTTCCCTTCTCTGGGAAAAAATTGTTGAAATGTTATTTCCATGTGTTTTGAAGGTGTTAATGAGCATTACCATATTAATATTTCCATAGTAGGGTTTTGAATATTAACTGTTTTGTGAAACCACTTTAAATATGATTAAGATTTCTATAATTAAATGGTTGGTGGTTATTTTTTATGGGTCCAAATAGTTTATATCTTATTATAATAACTACAAAAACAATGATCTAGGGATAGTAGTAGTGGTAATATCCATGATGATATACAAACCCAACAATCTGGGTGAGTAGCTTACCATCTCTTCTGACAACAAGATAATCCTTTTTATCAAATCCTATAAGTATAATAATGTGATATAGTGGAAGTGGATGTAGTTACTAATGTAACATGACATTCATATTGTATATATTCTATAGAAGGGTAATGTGCTCTTAGATTTCTCAATAGAATATATTATTCGTAGTTCATTCATGATGATTCAAAGAAGATGTCCTTATTATTGTTGAAATTAGTGGATTATATTTTGTGATAATTATTTCTAGTTTATGCTTTTTACCGCAATACTTCAGAAAATTTTTAGATAGTATCATCTTGGATAAACTGAATTTGAGACCATGCATGTTCAAATACCAACTGGACGTGAACCAAATGGAATTAATGATGGTGGGAATCACATCATCCTTTTTAAAGTATGGATGATAGTACATGATACATAAAATGAGGAGATTAGTAATAATTTAAATAAACCCCCTTAGTGATTTATCCAGGTGTGGAAATGATGTAATAGAACCATTGACGTCAATTTTGGTGGCCAGGAATGAATATTTTTTTTGTGTCAACTTTTACTCCTAGTTCCATACTTGTTTGAAAGTGATGGACAAGAACCATGATCTATTATGTTTACATATAATATTGTTGTTTCCATAGTGTAAGTTACTTTAAATATAAATATAATTTTAAAAATTGTTCCCACAATCAGCAATATGACATGATTCCATCTGGATTATCTTAGGTAGACACACAATGTAGTCGCACTACCATGATACATATGAAAATTGTTTTGTACTGGGTATATGATTAATTTCGGTATTATATATATTACATATTCATGGATTTACCTTGATGATTATTCCAAACAATAATGATCACCACACGTTGTGATTATAGAAATGATTAAATGAGGCATATGGGAATCTGTTCCATTTTTTTCATGGTGTTTCAAACCTATACATATGACTGTATTGAGAATAAAAATTAGGTTCTAGAGGATAAATAAATATATTTCATATTGAATATTTGTTGTAGCAAGAAACATCTTATACACCAGGTTGATTTTTCAAAAAGCACTATTTATAATTGAACCAACAGTATGACAACATTTGAGGCCATGAACGAGAGACACTATAAGTGACAACCAAGGTAGACCAATCAATGGGAACTATTTCACGTGGCCAAAATATTTTTATGAGAAACAAAATAGACGGTTCATCCTATCTAGTGAAATATGAGGACTACCCATTAGCATTATATGTCTTATGTGGTCGAACAACAGATAAATTTGGAGTTGGAGGATGTAAATCTTGTGACAAAATTGAGAAGGTATGTGAATGACCTATGACATGTTATCTGCTGGGGAGATCTACACAAAAAACCCACTCCAACCTTTTTATAGTACCAATTAAATAATTTGGATCAATAGTAAAGAATACCCCTTGTGTTAATTATTCCAATTGTGTGTGTCTAATGGAATCAAGATAATATTTAGGGCATAACAATGGAGTTGGAGATGAATATATGATCCTAGTGCCTTCATTAGTTGGATTTGAATTATTTTTTGATGGATTTAAATTATCTAATATGGAGAGAATGTATTGATTCTAATATTTCCATGTAAATGGTTATAAAGATTTAGTTAATAATTTTATGGATATCAATTTTTTTTCATGCAATTCAATTTCTAGGGAGTCATGCTATTGATATAAAATCTTATTAAATAAATAATATCATGAACACGTAGTTTTAAAAAAAATATTGGATGAAATTATGAGTGGGGTATCATATTGGTTATCTGATTACAATCAGAGCGTAGATCATGTATGGAATTATTTCCGGGAGTCATCCTTCATTTGAGATCTATCCAAAATATTTGGTATGGATATTTTTTTCATTGTTTTAAAATTAATTCTTATTCCCATGATGATCATGAAAAAATTATTCCAAAAAATTGATTAATATTTCAATCATGTTTTAATGTGTGTGTTTATTTTCTTGTTTTGTAGGTATTGTTGATATTTGATTATTCATTCCCAGTTCATCATTACCATTCTAATGAAACCTATATGAGGCTAACTAGAATTATGGTTGAGGCTCATCCATATATTATTTTCTTCATTTATTCCACTATTTATTCCTCCTTTGTTGGTATTTTCTTGGGTCGATGGTTTAACAAATACCAAATGAAAAATTATTGCATGGTCATTTTTGTTACAATATATCATCATCACAGGTTTAGGATTGACATCGACAATTTGATGAATGTGAGAAAAAAATAGCGGCTCATTAGAAATGGACTTGGAAAAGACCAGAGTTTCTTTACTACATGGTTTGGCATGAAGATAATAAATGGTGTGATGATTTTCGATTCACGACCATATTACACTACAAGAATCCAACTAATGACATCAGCATGGTTCCCTTAACCCAAATACACAAAATTCTTGGTGTGATTGGCTACTACATTAATAAATATGTCATAAGTGGATGATGGATGAATATTCTTAATTTTTTTATAATCATGGAATGCACCAAATGTGTTTTGATGTACATACTCTTTCTGGTACCCTCTTGTACAATATGTGCTTTCTCTACAAAACAATATCTTCCCGTTTGTTACATGTGTAAAAATCCATGAGACATGAAGATAACATCTTGTCATGTTTCTATGGGATATATGGGAAGTGAAAAAAATCATGGAAGACATATATGACCAGACTACGTGAGCACATAAAATTACTTATAAATGACCAGGATCATAAGTAAGACCACTGTACATATTACCGACACAATGTACATGGAAACATGCTAGAGTACACGAACTCGGTATAGAAGCACTTGAAACAATTCAGACTGACCTGTGATTTTAATTTATTAAAAAATGAATGTCAATGAATATAGAGAAATAACATCCCTACGAGGTGATAATCCATGATAATTATCAAGGCAGACAAGACATGAAATGTAATCTCAGTACAAGCTGTAGAGAATCAATAGGAATAGTTGGGGCCCCTTGACTCTTTAATTCGGAGCCATTTCTATGGGATGTGTTCCCATAGTTCATCCCCATGAGTGTACATTCTAAAAATATTTTTAGATCATTGGATTTGTTAAAATCTATTGTATTTTACATTAATAGATTCGAGAATTATTCTGCATGACATGGTCTATGATCAACAATCATTTCATCATCTTTCATGTCTAGGGATTTAGGATTCATCATTACCAAATTGAATGGTTGTATTAATCTCCTATTTATTGAGTTATTTGGGTATGTTACAACATACGTCAAAGGTATTGGGTGAGATCCCCTTTCAGTGAATCATGATCATAAATTCTCCAGTGGTTACTTCATTAAGGAAAGTTCTGATGAGAATTATAACTCATATGACTGTTATCATTTATATCATTTATCATCTATTTTCTTCTCCCAGATGATTATTTCCATGAATCCTTAAGTAGAATCTTTATATTGTTAATATAGTAGAGTAATCCTTAGGAAATAATACCTATAATTAGTATAAATAAGTTTTTATTAACGTTATGTATTATATTATTATTGTAATATCATCATGATTATTAGATGGAAACTCTCATGGTGCATTCAGTTAGGTGAGTTTGGGTTTTCCTATTTTGTATTGTTATACATATTATTTTATGGGATCTACCAATACATTCCATGACATAGAAGAAGAAATTTCATTTGATAGAGTTATTGGAGGACCAAGATAGGATATAGAATAGATGAGTTAGACGATATGATTTTCACATCAGGTTATTCATTTCATATAAATCACCTCCTTATAGAAGCTTAGAAAATTATTATGTTTTTGGGGAGCATTTATATGAACCATTATGCTTTCCAAAAAGTTTTCCATACTTTTGGGTGATAGATGTTATATATGTATTTTTTAATAGTTTTTATTCACCTTTTAATAATATATGAGTATTTAGAGATTTCTGTATGTGTACTGGTAATTAGGTCAATGCTTTAAATGTGTGATATATTTGTACATGGAACATGTCACTCACTTATGTACTATTTTTGGAGAGAATGGGTTTTTAAAGTCATATTTCCATTTTCTAGGTATCACACTATGGGTTGGGACTTGGCATTGAATCATTTACACATTTTCCTAAAAATTTAATCTTTATAAAAAAATAGTAGTCATTCAAATAAAAAAACATGATGCATTGATAGATGGGTTATTAGTTCATTTTCCAAATTGATAATATAATCTTTTCTGGTGATTTCACTACAATAAGAAATTTTTTACAATGTATAAACAATTTAAGACATTTATTTTTTCATAAAAAATTAAAAAATATTTTTCCCTATATAAAAAAAATATTAGATTGACATGTTTTTTAATAAAATATGTCTCAAATTTAATTATGATTATCTTCCTACTATTACACAATATTCCAAGGAAATTTAATCAGTATTTATCAATTCAAAAATTATAATAAAATAATGCATAATAATAAAGCTGATTTCCTATCATTTTGAACACATTATAAATAAGATCAATGTAATACAAAGTTATAAAATATGTTCCATGGTTCATGGGATAGTTATAATAAAATTTAGGCCACTCTATATCCATATATATGAACAAATTATAAAGAACACATTATTTAATTTAAGAAATACAGACAATATTATATATTGGAAAAAAAATTACTTTGGATGTGACTATTACTCAATTATTTAAAATTTTAAATGATGTTTGTATTCCCATGTCTTAAATGAAATATTGGATCCTTGATAGTTATTTTCCCATAAACACATGTTTTTTGAATTTAATTTAAATGAAAACTCACTTTTTTCATTTTGAGGAACTCGAATGTATGATTTATGTGAAATTTATTCATATATTTCTAGAATTAAAGATCAATTTCTTTACAATTATCTACATAACCTATGAGGAAATTTACTAGATTTTGAAAAGTTATATAATTTTAATTCGTTAAATGATTATGATAATTTAAGCCACAACACATTTTATAATTATGTTCAGTATATTCTTTGATGTCACTAAAAAATTAATGATTATTCTTTAATGATTTCATGCAAATATGAGGTTGGATGCATGTTTTGGCCATATAAATAGTGTTTTATATAATTTTAAATATAATAAAACTACTATTTATATATTAATGACAATGTTTCAAATTTTATTTTCATGCTACATGTTATCAAAAAATTAATCACTGAAAATTTATATGATTTTTTAAAAATTGGAATTAATATGAAATGATTAACTGTAGGAAGGATTTTTTTGTTAATCATAATATTTTTTTTCATTCTGATCAAACCATGTTCAATTTACTGAGTTCTATTTTCATATATGTAAAATTTAATTGATGTATGTTTTTCTCGAATTTTAGGACATTTTGAAGTTGTTGAATTGATTATGTCTCTTTTTAAAAAAAATTTAATGAATTTAAAATCTAATACTTTTTATTTTTCTGTCACTATACCTAAACCCTATGTCAAGTTGATGTGTAGTATATTTATACATATCACAAATAAATTATAGATAAATACCCATGATTTTATTTAAAATACACTGTCGTTATATTGGTTTTTAACCCATTATTGTTTTCAAAATAAACTAATTAAAATTAATTGGTTTACATTTAAATTTAAATATATTTTTCTCTAAATGAAAACTGGTTTGATTTTTCAGTTTATTATCTTCTAAAATGTGAATCAGAGAGTCCAAATTTTTAAAATGACATGCAGATTTTTTTATGAAATCATAGGCCAATCACCATGTTGACATCCCAAATACGTCCTCTTCAACTTGAATTGAATTTAATTATAAACAATCTTAATAATTTTTTCAATCAATACATTATTCAAGAATTTATACACTTATATTGTCAACATATATCAATAATAATTGCAGAGTAAAATAGAAACATTATTAATAAATTAAAAATAAAACAACCGTACAAAAATAATAAAAAATAATACAGTAGAGAATAAAAAAAATAAAAAAAATGTAACATAGAATATGAATAAAATAATAAAATTTAAAAAATTTAAAAAACCAAACTGATAAGAAAAGAAAATATTAAAATGAAATTGATACTAAAAGAGAAATACTATTCAAATTGAAAAATGAATAAAATAAATACAATGATAAAAAATTCAATCAATAGTGTAAATATAAAAGAGTAATTATATATATACACTATACTTATATAGATATATATGTATAGATACAGAAATCAATATATATATATATAGAAACAAAAAAAGAAAGTAAAGAACAAACTCAATCAAATGTTGAACCACTATAAATATTACAAATGATAAATAAAATATTCAATTAGAAACCAAAAGGAAAAAATAATCCATTAACATAGTAATATTTGAAGAATGCATAAGATGATAAAAAATAATTATACGTATATTTCTTATGTAATAAAGAGAAATAGAATAAATTTAAAAATACTCAATAAAAATAAAATAACCACAGTTTTCCACGAAATCAATAGGAAATGTCGAATAATAATTGAAATGAGTAAATATCAGAGATAAGAAATTTAATGTGAAATGATATCATAGTCATTTTATTTTGGAAGGTACATGAAATTGTGATGAAAGTGTTTAAATAAATGTATATTTTAATTAACTTTTTTTGTGTATTGATCTCACATTACATGTTTGATCGATGTGAGGTAAATTCATACCTTTGAAGAATTAATCAGATATCCATATCATGTTATTTCGATAGAATTATTTTATATTATATTTTTTTAACCATTTTATTCATGTTTTTTACTTTCAAATCAATACATACATGTTTTTATTCAGTTGAGGGAGTCACACTATATGATTTATATATCGTCTATATAGAAAATATAGAAATTAATAGAATGTAATTTCGCAGTTTTTTGACATCAATATGTTGTATTTTATTATATTTACTACATTTGAAAAAAATGATTATGAAATCAATAAAAATCAATTAGTAGTTATTTCAAAGAAAAAAAACTCAGATATACATGCAGACTAATCCTACCTTTTGAAAATTAATAGAAAATTTTTCCCATTGATATAATGGTGAAATGAGATTGGTTTGTAGGTTATCACTACTGGATTATTGTTTTTAATATCTTTTATCTGATACAAATTAATTCCTAACCATTATAAATACAATTTACATTAGATTGACAAGCAGTCTCATCATACACATCATAAATTTTCATGGAAATACAAACATGTTCCATTTGTTTTGACATCCATTAATATGAATGTGAAGGATAATTGATATATCTGATCATACAAACATATTAAAATAGTAATATTTACGTGTTATTTATTCATAAATATCAAAAATTATTTGAATATCTATTTTCTACATTTTTACATCAATAAAATCTCATCTATAGATATTTACCAACTTTTCGAAATGATTTATAATATAATAAGAATAATGTTAGAAATATCTATGCAGCACATTTATTGTTGAAATTTTCACCGACATATATTTAATTTTAATATTTGAATAAGGGACAAATTAATTATTATTTTATCACTAAAACCCACAATATTTTCTTTTTTTGTACATATATATCAATTTTTACATCGAGAATAGTTATATTATATAATACTAAATCTCTATCGATATGTTTTATTAATATTTAGTGTTATCTATATGAGTATTAAATATCTCTTATTAGCTACGTAATTGAAAATATAAATTATAATAATTGTAGTAAATAAGTGTAGAATATAATAAAATAAATCCTAATGATACCGATTCCGAATTTTATATTCCATGGTAATAACACTATGATTTTAATACATAATTTTTTTACGAATCTTCTTTTTTTTTTGTTTTGAGGAATCCCTAATTTTTAAAATACAATTTTATTCTTTATTATAATACATGGGTGGATATTTTCCATTTTTATGAATTTTTTAAATCTGATTTTATTACATATAGGAATTATAAAATAACAAAATAATATTTTCATGATGAAGAAATATATTTTTATGTTATACAAATTTAATTTACTTATTCCACTTGATGATGAGTTAAATAATTGCATAAATGTTTTATTACAGTACGTTGATCACAATCATAAATACAAAATGGATAAAATATGGTACTTTAAAAAGTAATAATAGGAATTTTAATGAAATTGAAATAAACAATCATTGTAGCTATAGATAAATGAATTTTGATGATAGAACAATAGTTTCATACCTCCACTATTGTAATTATTGTTCACTTGATTACCAACCATTAAAACCTAATTCCAAGCTAAATTGAAGGGGAGTTAATTCTTAAATTTTACATAAATATATAATTAGAATTTTATATTAACGGGACATTAAAAAATTGTTACCCCATTTTTTTACTCAGAATCCTCTAAATTCCCATCATGAACTAGTTGTGATGTCTTGAGCAATGGATTACAAGAATCTCTCTCTCTCTCTCTGTCTCTCTCTGTTGTGAACTAAAACTTGTCATCTAATTTTTTTTATGTTGGGATATTTTGTGATAGTGTGTTTGTTTGAATACGTTGATGGACCTATCTATGTTGGTAATGACTCTCATGGTCCTAATGATCATTCATAATAGAATTGGTTCATGATCCCTAATATTTGGGTTTAACAATACAACTACATCAGTAGTCTATATATCTCAAAGTATTTCCAAAATATAATATAGTCTTTACATGATATATTTTGGTATACATCATTCAAACATGAATAAATGTAATTATACCCAATTGGAATCCAAAAACACACAATAAACTCTATTATCAGAGATATAGTGATTACTAGCTTAATACATCTAGGTAAAATCCCTTATTTTTTATAGATTCAATGCATGAACTATGTCCTCTAACACGCATTACTCTCCTAGATGATAACATCAAACAAGCTAAGCATAAATCCTTCAAATCCCCTCTATAGTGAATATTTTTTGATATAAAAACAAACATTCATATAAAAAACTAGACCCATCATACAGTACTCTCATGCATTTCCACCAACTAAACCAATTATGCAACAACAATCTTTCGGATTCCAGCACTCCAATAGAAGATATCCAGATTTGGTAGATCAATGGTGAATTAATAGACCATCTATATGATTCATATATCGATATCAGTTATACTTAAATCAAGGGAAGAAGTATTGATAATGATTTTTTTTAAATGGTTGTGGCCGAAGCCACAATTTATTATTAAAGCAAAGACCTATTAGAGGGTAGAGGGAGACCCAATACATATCCCGAAGGCCCAAGGCCTAGTGGCCTGAATACAGGGCTTGAATGCCCATTTTTTGGCCCAAAGGACCCTCTGTGAACAGTACTGCTACCGTACCCTGCACAGCTATAGTCCCTACTACAGTACCTGCCACCGCTAAAGTATCCTATAACAGTT
The DNA here is from genome assembly GCA_963277665.1 of Viscum album. Classification (NCBI taxonomy): domain Eukaryota; kingdom Viridiplantae; phylum Streptophyta; class Magnoliopsida; order Santalales; family Viscaceae; genus Viscum; species Viscum album. Next base: position 555,751,633 of record OY728147.1, on the reverse strand, counting down.
CCTCCGCCACTATAGTGTTGTCGCAGCTACAGTTCCACCACTGCTACGGTGTCTACTACAGTGCCCGCTACTGTGCCCTGCTACAGTACCCTGCTACAGTACCCAGAAATTCATCCCTGCCCGGATTTGATCCCGGGTCTTTTGGATGCCAAGCAGGAGCCTGTACCACTTGGGTACAGGCTTGTTGGAAAGTATCAATAATATTTTTTAATGGTGTAATAAAGAAAAAAACCAATATTTAAGTAGATTTGGTTGTATAATGTGAACAAATAGAATTGGAATGAAATACAATGAAACATCTACTATAGAAACTGGGAAGAAATCCTAACCCAATATAGCATGATTGATGGAAAAAACATAACAAACCTACTCCACCTAAACAAAAGGTACAACCAACATCTTCTAATACCAAGTGATGTCGTCATGAATCAGTATACCAACAAATCCCAATTTCCAAATTTTACATCCCAATTAAATTTTAACAAATCCATCTCAAATACTAGAAACCAAAATTATAAATAAAATATTTCTATCCACAAATATGCCCATATTTTGGATTCTTATAGAGAAACAAACCACTTATAGTACTAATATGCATACATTAAAAAGAACCCAAATATAACATTGAATTAGCATGAGCTCTTGGGGAATTCGTTCAAACTGCAATGAAAACCCTAATAAAACATCTATAAAAGCCCATATATAGACACAATACAAATACAACAAAAAAAAGATACTCCCATATCCATTAATATCGATTCAACCATTAGTTTCTGAATAACAAATAAAAAAGGACCATGTACTCAAATATGCATGGCCATTCTGTATGAAAAAAACCACCAAAATTGAAAATTAATCAACTAGATCCCCTCCCTCATCGAGATCATGTGAGAAAAATAGTATCCATATCATTACATACACCCCACCAACCACACGTTTATTCATGGAAACTTGTTTCACAACCATCACAATGATGACCCTCCGAACATCAAAACACCAATATTATATCTCTTTCCTTATAAAATCATCAATGAATTAATAGAACATATTTAATCTACCCATATACTTAGTAGATATAGTTTTAAAAAGGGGAATAATATCCCTATAGATATACAGGGTTGAATCTAGGGAAAAAAAGATAAAATGTTGTGAGAATATACTATTTCATACAGATTTCATAAGGATTCCATGAAACAATGAATTAAAATAATGAACATACAAAATTAATAAATAATATTTATTAGTACTATAAACCAATAATTTTCCTTTATTTTTGATACAATTATAAAATTTAAAATAAATAATGATAATTGTTTTTTAATACACTATTTCATAATGATTTCATAAGATGGTTTTGTGAAATAATAATTAAACCAATATAATTAAATGTTCTAAAATGGTTATTATAAAAATGAAAGTGGGTTTTTTTAAAATAATTAAAACTTTTTTATTATAATTTTAAAAACATGTTATATAAAAATAATGTATTTGGATAATTTTTATATATTTGTTTACTTTTACACATGATTTCTCAACCCCAACAATAAAAAATAATCTATAACATTCAATCCCATAATTATATAAAAAAATCATTTCTAAATATAGTATCTTAACAAAACATTTTACATCTTACGGTGAAATTTATATTATTTTTCAATTATTGTTTTACGATATCTAAAATTACATATATTTTCAATCCATTTTTAAACCATCAAAAATGTAAATTTAATTATGTATAAATGTATACAATATTTACACGTTAAATAACTGTATTATTTTATTTTTGGTTATTTAAAAAATTAATAAAATTATATACGTTAAAAATATTTTTTAAAATGGGTGATTCATAGTCATAATAAATCATCTATTATGTCAATATATTTTCATGAATGTCATTAATCCAAAGTAGTTTATATATATATTTTACATAATATTTTTATTTTATTAATTTGTTTGTATATGAAATAATTTTAATTTGTATTTAAAATTTTATTATTGTACGTGAAATTAATGTAATTAAATTAATTAAATAAAAAGTACTTACAACACTAATTTTTATATTATAGTGTCACTTAACATCACATCGATGATTTTCAATATCATATTTTGGATGCACTTTTTAAAAAGTATGAATGATAATATATTATAATTAACAATACATAACTATGAATATATGATTAATAACATAATTAATAAATAAGAATATAAATAATACAACTAAAAATCAAAACAATTATAAATTATGGAAAATAAATATGTTATATACTAAATAAAGAATAATATAATTATACTAAATTCATAAAATGTAACATAAAAATAAAAAAACACACATGGATCTGGTTCTGGTAGGAAATGTGTATCCCACCCCGTTGCAGCCATAACCAATCACCCATTATCAGCACTTTTCATACCAATTAGTATAATTTTATATGACCAATTTTTTCTTTCATATTCACGATTTCACACATTTGACCACATATTGTTCTAACAAAATTTCCTCAAATCTAGACCAATAATATTTTAATTTTTTATATAGATATATATTCAGAATTCATTTTTATTTTTATATTTATACATTTACATATATACATTTATATAATTATTTTTAAATTCATTTCATAGTATATATTGAATCATTAGTTGTAAATTTTATATGTATTTACATTTTTTTTATGTCTATAAATTAACATATATATATGTGTGTACATATATTATAACAATAAAATATTAATATATCTTTTATTTATAATGTTTTTATATATATATTGTTAATACATTTATATACCATTAATTATTCAGAATGAAATATTATAAAAAACACATTTATATGTATGAGATATATGAACAACAATGAATAAAACATATAGGTAAATAAAAAAACATATTTACACTAACATGTAAACCATTTTATATTTCTCACACACACTCAAATATTTATATATACTTATTTATTTACATATATTATAATATGCACCTAATAAATTTTTTTTGGTGAATCACGCATAATTATATATAATCATTACATTCATATATGTATATATATTTATATGTGATTTTTTATATTGAAAATATAATAGATTAATTAATATATTAATTAAAATGTGAAATAATTATTTAATTTCATATGGTTTGTTTTTTAATATATTCTCTATATATATTTCAATACATATTTTTAAAAATGATTTATAATATTTATATATTTAATTATAAATACAACTAAAATATGGAAAATGATAAAAGTTAAATTCTCTAATTTTCATATGAATGAAATGTATTATAATAAAACTGTCCTAAAAAAATACTTGATCGCCCCCTTAAACGAGGGATAAATGCCATTGAATGTTAAAAACCCCTGATACACTACATAAAAAATAGATTTTAGGTATTACAATGATCTATTGACCATAATAAAATGTTTATTGGGGTCTTCTAAATCATCATGTTGTAGATATTTTCATAAGAAAAAATTTTACATGTTGTAGAGGCCGATTGGAAACCAAAACCATAAGTTATGATAATGTAATTATCAACTCATTTTTAAAACTTATCTTTTGTTATCAAATAATTATTTATATTTTCTAAATATAAATTATAAAAATTAAATTACTCACCAATAATTAAAAAATAGTTATTTAATATCCACTTACAAATAATTTATATGATATTTTTTCATTAAATATATCAAATTCATTGTTTAAATTCATATATAACATTAAAAAAAATACTATTTATGGAAACATATTATATTTATATCAATATAGATATGATTATATTTTAATATTGTAAATATGTATGTAATATACCTTTGATTGGTTCAAAAATATGACTAATGAAGGTCACCATTTTTTAAAATTTAAAAAAGTTCCATAAATGGTTTCATTTATCAGTGATATGAAAAAATCACCGACAATGAGTTTATTTTTGTAGTGTTTTTATAAATCATAAAGGCTTACTCATTATCAATGTATTTATAGTGATGATAAATATTAACACAAAATAACCTAAAATATATGGTAATGTATTTTGACATCCCACCTTTATTAATGGCCCCACAGGTCACTTCACCTACCACCCAGGTCAGTATTACAATTTTCTACATATATCTAGGCATGTTCCCTTGCCGGCATATAACTGAGTTTTGTCTACTTCTATAAAAATAACCATAATGGGTTTATAAAGATGTTAAATATAATTAGATATATGATTTTTATATTTATATACTATTCATTCAATCCTACAACTGACCTATCATATTATTAACATAATCAATATTCATTGAAATATTCAATGTAATTAGTAATTAATAGTATAAATTAAATAATTTCAATAATACAATAAAAATGTAATTGGGTGTTATTAAACTGGTATACTATGATTGTATCTCTCCCTCCCAATGGGAACCATTCCACACTCATGTCTCACCATACTCGAATACTATTCCTATTGTGTAACATATTTATTCAAGTCATTTTCTTACGTGAGAAAGAGGGTGAAATTGACCATCTAGAGTTTCAAATTGTCTTGTAACCTACACCCCAAATTTTCATTATAACGGTTGACTTGTATTCATCAACCGACTTCCACATCCCTGAAATTCTGAGTTTTATCCATGATGGATGTAGGTATATTTCCTGTAAAACACATATTTTGACTATAACACCCCAAAATTTAATAATATATTTCATTCAAAAAAATTTAATTTTTTTGAAACATGTAATATAGAATAAATTATAACTAAATTAATCACAATATAGTATTACATTATAACCAAAAAATTAAAATAGAATGTGTTCATATTAAAAAAAATTAAAAATAAATATCATACACATGTATAAAATAAACTAATAATATTTAATGTGTTTATAATTAAAAAATAAATTACTTTAATGTAAAAAAATGTATTTAGGAATATTATTTTTTAAAACATATTATTTTTTTCTCTAAATAAATTTAAATAACCAATATTTCTAGTGGGGGGAACTATTTGGGGTGGTGAGTGGAGGGTCACATGGTCAACACTTCTACCCTATATTTTCTCTTTAATTTTATTCAATGAGTTGTATGCTATGGTGGAATATGTAACTAACCAGTTATATATATTAAATCAATATTTTAAAAAATCATCGAGTATTATGTCTATGAAATACATAATAACAAATTAAGTGTTCTGCTTAAAACATGTTTAAAAAAATCATCACAGTTTTTCATTGTTTCATAAATTTAATTAAGTCACATATATAAATTAAATCATCATAAATAGGATTCATAATTGAAACCACATGAGTGAATTTTTTAATCGATCTAATTTCTTTCAAATAAATATAAATATTAACCATTGTAAATTTATATCACCTCAGTATGAGTGAAACGAGTAAAATTTTGTTAAAATTTTATGATAAGATGTTATTATTAGTACTAAACAATAATTTTTCCTATTTGATTATTAGAGATCTGCCATTTAAATCAATGATGTCAATTTTTTCATTTTGTGTCAAATTTTGATGAATATGACTTTTATATTAATTTAATATAATAATAAATACAAAATGTTCCTATCTTGACCTTAATATCTCTAAAATTTGTTATGAAAGGATTAAATGTGGTTAAATTGACATATAAATTTCTATATGAAATATAAAATTTTTTTAGGTTTAATATTAATTTATTTCAACATTTATTTTATTGAATAATTCCCTTATAATATAATGTAATATAGGAATAACATATTTTCAATCAACAAAAATGTAAAAAATTATTTTGAAAATATTAAAAAATAAATTTGTGAATTATAATCTTGAAAATGAATTTTGATACATTATAAATGTTATAGATGTTTGAAAATGATGGATTTGAAGTCAATTTATTCCTGGTGTCTTTAAGGTAAAATTAAATGAAGTGTTTAAAAATTAACATTAATTTTATTTTATAAAATATAATATGTTATTAAAATATTTAAAATTATTAATAATATTATGTAACCTAAATTAAATGTTATATGATCGACAATATAATCCACAGTCTATTTATTATTCACTAATCCATTTGTTGTTACAATCTAATCACTTTATAATTGATATAATTATCACTTCAATTATGGTATTAATGATAAATGTATGGCTTTATATAAAATATAAGTTTTTGAATGACCCCATAACCAATAAAATTTTATTTATATGTTGTTATATTAATGATTTTTAATATTTTATAACTATTTGGAACCTTTTAACTTGATAATGACTTTATTATAATTTAATCATTTATGAAATTCCCAATGTGTCACCACTCACAATTATAATAGGACACCCATCCATTCTCTTCTATAAAACACACATTGAGATATATATTGACATAAAAACTCAAAAATTATATTCTGAATATTAATATACAAATTATATAGGTAATAAACTTCCGAAAATACCATCCATGTGGTCTTTAGGAGGTGATACATGGATTTCTTTTAATGATGTTATAATAAACATAAATTCTCTCTTGTTTTAACATCTATAATCTCTTATAAATCGATTGTATTTTTCATAAAAATATTACTTCAGAATCCTGAATAAACTATTATGTCATAATGATTATGTAACCACCATTATCTTCCATATATCCTATCAAATAATAATTTAATGCATCGCTCGTGTGTTAGTATGACTTACCATGTTCACATATAGATACAATTAAATTTTGGTCAGACAAATTTATGGATGGGTATTATAGTGGATTTAATTAATATATATATATATATATATATATATATTATTTATAAAATAATTATTCATATAAATTGACTATATCATATCTAAATTCATGTATTCAAATCTATTGGAAAAGGGTAATGTTGCTCTTTTATACCTGTGGACTGCCTATTTAAAAAAGAAACATGATTTTTTTCATTCCTCATTACATGTATATTAATAAGGATAAATTTTATAAATATATAGTAATTATATTATTTAATAAGTATTCCTTAAATGAATGATTTTATTTACCTTTTTTCATTTCATCTGTCAAAAAATGATAACATTATTCACAAGTAGGCACTAATAATTATCTCCATGAATGGTATAATTATATTTTCTATCATTAACATTTCAAGATTAAAATAAAAATTTATATAATGAAAATAAATTATATTAAAATCATAAATAACATTGTGTATATTACTAAACCATGATTATTTTTCATGTATCCTAACATCCAAAATTAAATATTAAGGAAGAATGTAAATAATAATCAACAAAACATAGTATATCTAATAAGGAATAATAAATAATAGTGTTTATAAATGGTAAAAGAGAATAATATATGATATTATAAGTTTATAAGAGAAACATAAAATAATTATTTCAAATATATATTTGTTATAAAATAGTCTAATGGGAATTTTAATCATGTTAATCTCAAGTTTTGGGTTTTATTTTATAATTTCATTTTTTATGGAGATTGTTTATGATTCAGTAATTGATAACAAAATTATATGATCTACCAAAAAACCAAAAAATAATAATTCTAATCTAGTAAATTATTTAAAATTATTGATTGACTTTTATTTTCATAACATTATGTACTAAAATACCAAAATAATTATTTTATGGAAAAATCATTTTTCCCTCTCTTCTCTCAAAAAACCTTTTTTATCCGTGTCATATATATATGTTTTCAAAAACATTTTAATTATTAGAATTTTTTTTATATTAATTTTTCCCCATGATTGATTTTTTAAAAACATTATTAATAATAACTTCTTATCATTTTTTGAATGAGGTGATTTTTTATTTTATACAATATTTTGAAAAAAATTATTTCATTTATATTATATATCTTGATAAACATTACCCCCATCATGAATAATAGATTCATTGTAGCATCAATTTTATATTTTCATGTATAATTTTAGAAAAGAAAATCCTAAATAAAAGGGAAGTTTTAATATTTTAAATAAATAATAATATTGAAAAAATGTTATTTTTTACATGAAATTTTGGAAGTGATAATCTAATGAATAATACATCAACGATGAAATCCTAGGATTGTACATTCCATTTAATAGTGAAATTTTTTAATGATACCATCCTTAATATTTATTTTGATTTTTTATATTTATTATTAAATATTATTATCAATCCCATTTCTTTTTTATGTGTTATTCAATGATGAATTGTTTATGCAACCTGATCCCTTTTCCACTTGTTATGATATGTTGAAATTATTTTGAAACCAATTTATTTTTCAAAGGATACAATATGAAGGATTATTGAATAAAGATTGTAATAGAAAAAAACACACACACACACAAATATATATATATATATATATAGTTAATTGTTTAATTGGTGCACCTAAAATTATATAACCCTCTAATTCATAAGGTAATAATGGATATGTTTGAGATAAACATGACTATAAATGAGACTGAACCTAATTCAGTAAAGTTCTGCATCGTTATAATAGTTTTGGGTGTGATCCTTGACTAATATCTATGTTTGTGGTGTGAAACCAATCAACTATGATAGTCCTGGAAATGTGGCATGAATTCTAATGAATTTAATTTATTTGCATATGTGTATACCATCATTTTTGGTCTACTGAAAATATCATTCTCTATTGAATTGTAAAATTTTATTATACTATTATAAATGTGTAATGATCATCCATGATTTATTCTAAGACTAATGATTATGACATATGACATGCGTGGTATATTTTTCAAATGTATCAAATTCTAATATAAATATACTTATACTAGGTTTAAGTGATCATTGATATAATTTTTTTACCCTTACTCAAAATATAATCTCACTCTTTATGGATATTACAATCACTTGGTTATGAATAATTCTAGTAAGTTTGATATGTCTAATATGGGTCTCATATAAGAATACATTAATAAGAGTTGATATAAATATCATATGAACATCTAGATTATGTGTCGATTATTTTGAATAAGTTAGAACTACATGATATTTTCATTGAAGTTTTTTTATTTAAGTAAAATTAAACAAGTAAGATCTAATATTATTGAATTAATGGTTTGACAATCCAAATATTTTTTGAGACCCATTTTTAGTTTTCATTTGAAATTAGTTTGCAAAAAAAATAGTGAAATACCTTTACATAATATTATGAGTTATAGAATGTACTATGTTATGATAAACCAAGGTATGCATTATTAAATTAATGAAATCAATGTCTAGATATTTCTAGGGGATATGGTTTTGGTTAAAATTAATATATGGTTAATAATACTGAAAAGAGTTAGTAGAGTATATCACCTCCCTCTTTATTGTGCATTAATATTGTACTCGTAATATTTACATAGTTTGACATATATAGGTTATATAAATGTGTTAACTCATATTTTCATTATGAATCATTAAAAATGAATTAAAAATTATATAACTATGAATGGTATAGGGTTTCATGGATTTAAATGAAACAATCATGATTTTGACATATTCGAAATCGTTTTAAATGATTATTTAGTTTCCCACTATGAATATTAATTGTCACACTAAGAATATTGTATTTAGTCAATGGGTGGAATATGAATAAATTTTATTATTGATGATTAAGAAAAAAAAGATATGGTGAACGCCGTTATAAAACAAATGTTATAGTAGTTTTAATGAAAAATCGCATAACTATGTTTATAAAAATTTCTTAATATATGAATGATGATGTGTTTCTATATGAGAAAGGGGTAGAATGATATTCTGTTGAATCATTCAGGATGTAACACTCTCTATCATATAGAAGGTAGTGAAATCCACTATTTTCTAAATTATTGATTTATTTTAATGATATGTTTTTCATTGTCTAATGTTCAGAGAATGAAACATTCTTGTTGGATGTCAATCATTTAAAAGGTGAAATAAATCAACAGTTGACTATTACTAATAATACAAAGAAACATTAAAAAATTGAGTACATGGATTTGGATGATTTTTATATATTATTTTTAGATAATAATATTCCTTATATTATTTATATGAAAATACATATGGTTTTTTTATGTTAATGTAGGCTGATTATGTATTCACTAGTTCCTATGATCAATTTTTTTTATATACATGTAGGAATGCTTTTGGTATTATCATCCAACCATAAATTATAGTAGACCGGTTCTTCAGTGGTGTAAAACTAAATTTCCAAATTTAATTAGTCAAAGGCTATAGGAGTAGCTATGAATAAGTTGTTTGATCTGCTCTCAAAGTGTAAATTAATATTGTGGTTACACATAAATTTTAGGGTTTTGACAAGAAATTAAAAAATTAATTAAAAGAAACTAAAAATCCATTTTAGAGAAATATATAATACTTCCTTTATGAAATATTTTTTGACTAAAACATGGAGGAAATTATAAAAGGGGGATAATAAATATTATATTTTTTTAAATGATGTTAAACAAAAATGGGATGCTGAATAGATATGATGATTTTAACTAAAGATGTAAATAGAGATAATGATACAAATAATACACCACAGACACAATTGTCTCAAATGCATGGAACTTTGGAACTATAATACATTGGTATCAAATCTTATTGTTAATGACGATGATAAATTTCAGTAACCTCATATGCCCTGTGGAAATTGGAGATATCATGTGATCAATATTTTTTACAAGGGGTATGATAAAGTCATGGGGAATTTTTTACTTAATATCATGTATAAAATAACTAATATCTTATTTTATCTTATATCTATATACTATTATATATCCAAATAAGTTTTTATGGTTATCAAAATACAATTTTAATGATTATATGTTCAGTTAGTAGTGAAAATTAATAATACTATAATAATAATATATCAAGTTAATGATTATTATTTGGTTGATGATTGTTGGAATATGATTGTTGAAAATGTTATTATTCTCTCTCTTTTTTATTATGAAGTTATATTGGTAGTGGATTTTATTTATCTATAAAAATCCAACGTTGACTAAATTAGAAATAATTGAACACTTGATATTCCCATCCAAAATGTGATCTTCTATAAGTGTGTAGATAAATGTGAACTTTTGATGGAGATAAAATAAATTATGTGGGCCATGGATCATATTCAATAAGAATCCTAATCTCATAAGGTTGGGTAGAAACTCAACATCACTGGCATGTCTATTGTGTGAGTTTTCACATATTTTTTTTATAATAATTTCCTAGATCCATAACGAATCTAAAATTAAAGTTATCAATGGAAATCAATAATGGTATTAAACAAATATTAAAAAGACCATATTGTATTTCAAAAATTCAGTTTCATGAATTGATAAAGAAACTATAGGATAATCTTGAAAATGTATTTATTTTTCAAAATTATTTACCATGGGGTGCATATATTATTCTTTTTGTGAATGATAGTGTTTCAATTTAACTGTACAATTATTTTCTGAAACATAAAAAGGTAAATATTAATAATAAATATCATATTTCTTGCATTGATGATGTATTTTATAAACTCTATGTAGGTTGAAACTTTTCTATGGTTTTCCATCATTATGAATATCATCAATTGAGGGTCAATAATAAGGATATACCAATTATAGTAACTTTTACAACATATGAACACAATAAATATTGATTTTTTTATAATAATTCATATATTTTCTTAATGGATTTAATGAATTGATTCATTATTTATTACCTTGATCAGTTGGGGGAAGCCATAATAGATGATATTATCATTCAATAAAGAGAACATATGAGCACAAACATCAATTGCGGATTGTACTAAAGACCCTAAGGAAGGAGAAGATGCAAGAAAAAAAAATAAAACTATGAATATTGGATAAAAAGGATTAATTTTTGTGAAATATAATCTTGCGTGACTGTGTATACATGGATCCAAAAAATATATAATTTATTAGATATGAAACATAAGCATTCAATTTCCTATAGATCTATAGTTTTCATGTTATTTATGGATATTATTGATGCATTTTATATAATGTATCATCATTTAATATCTATTATCGATGTTATCCTAGTAGATATCCAAGTACCATTTTACATATGAATCTGTTTAATGTTTAAAGTATATTAAAAAATGGTTCGTTAGTTGGACTATACTTAAATTACCATACAGTGGAGTAGGGTTTGTGATATTTAGTTATGCATCAATGAATTTATTATGATGTTTTTTTGGGAATGAGATGGTGACTACTTATTCACCATGACATTTGAAGAATCGTGATAAAAAAACATAAAAATAATTATTTTGAGTTCGCAGTAGTTGTTTTTGAATTAAAAACATTTATGCATAATATATATGTGGAGTGGTGTCACAAATTTACTGATCATAATATTTTAATGTATATATTATCTAAAAAATATATGAATATGAATACTGTATGTTGGTTTGAGCTGATTAATGATTATGACTAGTTAATACATTTTCAATGAAAGATATAAAACAATGTGGTCGATGCATTGATTTGAAAGGATAATGTTTTCTTATTCATGATGAGGATAAAAAATATCTTCTATTTAAATATTTTCAACTGATTGATATATAAAAAATGATATTTTGGGAGAAATATTGTCATTATCATATGATTATTGAACCTTCTATCCATGTGAGAAATAAATATGTGTAAAGTAATATTTTAATGTAAATAAAAAGGTCTGAAATGATCATGAATTCAAACATGATAATGATTGAATAATTAGTTTTATGAACTATGTATTTGTTCTATTTATACTAGATTTTATGAAAGATTCATTGGATGAATCTCATATTTCATCATTATTTAATCCTTATGGATATACAAATAAGAATCATGATATGAAATGATATTTCTATGGGGATAGTTTAAACAGTTATATCGTAGTGTTTATATAATACTTCATTATATTCCATCATGTATTGGTTGAGATACCAATGAATTTGGGGATGCAACAACCATTTCCCATAAATGAATGAAAATGGGAAAAAATAACTTAGTATATTTTCATCGGGCTCCCGAAAATACTAGAAGGCCAAAATATTGTATTCATTTTATTTGATAACATTAATAATTAATCTGTCATGAACCGCCTTCAAGAAAAGGAGGGAAGTGTTTAAAGATTTCCAAGACCTTCCTTCTTTAAGTTGAAGGAGAGATAATGACCCCCGAGACCCGCCTTCAATAGGACCGGAGTGGCGACTAGCACCAAGGGTATAGAAATCACACACAAATGGAAGTCATTACCCCTTTTTGTTTCATAGGATCTGGAGATAAGAAGATGAAACCCAAACACACCAAGGTAAAAGAAAAGTAAAGCCAAAAGTAAACCATTCCCACATGAATGTTCCAAAAGTAAATGCCAAAAAGTACAAAAGGTGACTACAAAGGTAAGTACCAAAGGAAGAAAAACAGCAACTGCAGCATCCCCAATAGTCTGGGCTAGTATGGTCCTACACGATCCCTGAAGTCCTTCTAGAAACCTGAAAGCAGTTTTATATATATAGGGTGAGCATACAAGTACACTCAGTAGGGAAAACCAAAGACTCTCGTGCACAAGTGGGGGAACGTACTAACGTTCCATGAGAAAAGGAGTAAGACAAACACCTATCAAGGTAAAATATCCACCCAAGCCTCACCAAGGCACACACCCCAAATAACACAAGTCAAGTAATATATATAATAAGGGCACATCGATGTTTGGGTACCCCAAGCCACTTTCCCACTGGTTATTAAGACATCCTAAACATCGAACCAATCCCGCCATTCTCACCGCAGTCCCACTGCCACACCCGCTCGCACAAACCTGGGCCATAACCGCACACAGTCCCACTGCCGAATCCCGCCCGCAAACACCTTAGCCCCAATTGTCACACGTAACTATGCATGCAAACACCTAGTCCAGAACAACCACCACCACGCCCAAAGACACATGGGCTAGAAGATTCACTTCCACGCCCGAAGACACCTATGCCTCATCCTGAAGACACTTGGGAAACCACCTGCCGCACACACCTGGAAAATCAACACACTACCCCTCCTGAAAGTTCTTGGGCTAATAATGTACCTCAGGCCATCACAACCTGCCCGAAGATACTTTGGATATCCAGGAAAGGGAGAAGAAACTGAGCTAATAACCAGCCACTAAGAATAGTTTTGGGAAAAACACCATCCCCCATGAAATGGGGGTGTTCGACACTAAGTGCTCAACTTGGGTGGGGCACGAATAAGAAACACAAAACTACAAGTATATACATAGGTAACAAGCACTCATCTAAACTTAGGTTTTTCTTCAGACAGCCTACAGATCACAACAACGCTCAATTCCGAGTCACAACTCTCGCCAACAAAATCCATTTGTCCCATTCTTGTTTTCATGTTCAGTAATAATGTTCAAATATTTTTATGCACTACTGGGAAACTAACACTATAAGAATAACCAAGGAAAAGAAACTAGCCAAACATCAATTTAAGTATCCACACCCAGTTATCTTGTAAAGTCACAATAACAATGGAATATGTGAGTTCCCTCTAAGTACTGGAACCAAAGACAACCTCGAGACACTGCCCCATGTCCCCTCCCCCAAAAAGGGTTTTCATCAACAGAGGATCCCACCCCAATTCCACAACCACCAAGAGTATAAAAACAGGGGATCCCATCCCCTCCCACATCTCCAGCAACCGGCCCGTGGAAGAAGAAAAATCAAACCACTACCATCATGCGAAACAGGCCTATGCGGGTATTTTCAGATTTAAATGATTTTACATGCTCCATGATTTCAATTTCCGTTTGTTTTAACCGGGGGTTATCACAGAAGGGTTGATCCTGGTGCTTTAAATTTATTCAGCTGGGTATACGTGATTAACCAATTTACTTTTCACAGCAGGAGTTTACAATTACAAAACAAGCCATTTAAAACACTGCGAGGGGTTCATTAGTGCACAGAGAAAGACCACATATGGCCCAGATTTTCAGTAGGCGTAAGCCCGCACAATTCAAAAAGATTATCATAATATAAAGTAGAATTAACGATCACAAACCCCCTTTATTCTTTATAGAATCAATTCATTATCTTTATTTAGGCCTGGTTTATCAAATTCTACAAAATCAGAAGCACACCCACCCTGCATGATACACAAAAGAGATAGAGGTGAAAGAGAAATTCCCTAATTATTGATAGACGATCCACGCTTAGGCCGGGCACGGAACTTTACTAATAACGATGCGGCTCGCCCGATGAATCATAAGATGTTCTTGAAAAGCCGCGATCGAGGAAAGAAGAAACCACGCTTAACCCTATAGTTTATAAGGGCTACAGACGGTTGAGATAAAAACGTGAAACCATGTGAGGTGCGGGGTCGTGGGTTGGCCACGCCACCCCACATGTCATTAAAGGTTCGGGTGGTTTAAACCGACACATTAATTAATTAATTAATTAATTAAAACATTCACGCGTGGTACCGGGCTTTAAAACACAAATAAAGGGGTCAAAAATTGTGTTTAAAACCCTAATTGCGCAAGAAGGAACACCACTAGAAAGAACCCTGCGTGGTTAGCCAGAGCCATTAGTGGTTGTGGGCAACCGGTGGGTGATGGCGGCCTGTAGCCGAGCTACCGATAGGCTGCAGCCACCGGTAGGCCGTGCGACCGGTAGGCTACATCTACTGGTAGGACGCGCTACCGGTCGGCTACAGCCACCGATAGACCGTGCTACCAGTTGGCTGTAGCTACCGGTAGCCCGAGCGACCGGTAGGTTGCAGCTACCGGTAGGATGCAGCTACCGGTAGGGCGAGTTATGGGTAGGTTGCATCTATTGGTAGGCCGAGCTACCAGTAGGCTGCAGCAACCTGTAGGGTGAGCTACCGGTAGGCTGCAGCTAAGGGTAGGCCATGCTACCGGTAGGCTGCACCTACCGGTAGAACGAGCTACCGGCAGACAGAGCCACTGGTAGCTGCAGGTACCAGTAGGCCGAGCTACCGGTAGACAAAGCTACTGGTAGGCTGTGGATACCGGTAGACCGAGCTACTGGTAGTCCTGCTATCGGTAGGCAAAGGCTACTAGTAGGCCTACACCACCGTGATTCCCAGACCAGAAATTCCAAAACAAGATTTTCTCAATGTAATAGACACCAAATCCCGGGCCATTACATCATATACATCTTAAAGGATTCTCATCCCTGAGAATGAAGCAAACTAGAAGGAAAGAAAGGCTCTGAACAACCACCTCAAAAGATACCTCTTAGGAGTGAACCCATGCTAACTAAAATCACTCCCATGTCAAGAACCAAGCAACATTCCATGCCAAACTGCCCAGGCATGTGGGTTGGGGACTCTCCTCCCCCATGTCATGATATTATCCACTTTGGGTGGCACTGACTCGCCCACACGGGTTTAATCGCATCCACCTTAATGCATCTTGATTAGTGATTGGGTCCTCTCCTCCCCCATATCCAGGGATTTTTACACACATCCAGAGGATGGAAAGCCAGTACATTCTATATCCAAAAGGACAAAACGTTCTACTACATCAGGTACAACAAAAAACAAATCTCAAAATAACTCTGGGTACTGGGTACGCACCTGTGCTTCCCTCTCCCATATACTCTTTTCAATCCCACCATGTCTCCACAACACACAAACCAAGGGAATGGTTTGCCCACAAAGCACCTTCTCCTTGTGATCCTCAATCCTCACTTATCTCTCCACAAAATTCATGTCGTCCTCAATGTCCAGCTCACCCCAATAAAAGATGTGTGAATCGTTGTGTAGATACCGACGGAGATGGGACACATGGAAGACATCATGTATCCTCAGTAGCGGCGGTGGTAACACTATTAGATAAGCCACTTCGCCGACCCACCGCAACACTTCGAAGGGTCTGATGAACCTGGGAGAAAGCTCACTCCCCTTGCCGAACATCCACTGCCTACGCTGAGAGGAGACCATCAAGAACATGTGGTCTCCAACCTCAAAATCCAAGGGCCTCCTCCGGGTATCAGCGTATGACTTCTGCCGGTCCTGGGCCGCCTTCATCCTTTCTCGTTTGAGCTGAACCTTCTCTATCGTGCTTTGGACCACTACCGAGCCAAGGATTCCTGCCTCTCCTACATCGGCCCAACACATAGATGACTGGCAGAGCCTCCTGTAGAAGGCTTCAAACGGGGCCATACCGATGGTAGAGTGATAGCTATTATTGTAGGTGAATTCTACCAGGGGAAAGTGTCGTACCCATGATCCTCCTGAGTCCAGAACACATGCATGCCGCATATCCCCCATGTTATGGATGGTGCGCTCTGTTTGTCCATCTGTCTGAGGATGGAAAGCAATGCTAAGGCGTAGCTGGTTGCCAAATGCATGCTGCAATCCTCTCTAGACTCGCAAGGTAAATCATGCATCCCTATCCGAGACTATAGACCAAATAATCCCATGCAACCACACCACCTCATCCATGTACCTTCACTCCAATCCATCCACTGCACTCGACTCCCTGATCACCAAAAAGTGAGCTGATTTTGTCAACCTGTCCACTACCACCCAGATGGCGTCGTATCCCCATTGGACCTTGGGTAGTCCTTTGACGAAATCCATAGTGATGTCGTCCCACTACCACTCGGGGACATCTAGAGGCTTCAATAGCCTGCCTGGAACTCAGTTTTCAACCTTCATTTGCTGACACACTAAGCACTTGTCCACAAACTCTGCCACTGCTCGCTTAACTACGGGCCACCAAAACTGCCTCTTCAGTCCCTGGTATATCTTGGAAACTCCTGGGTGTATCGCCAGGGGTGTGTTGTGGAACTCATTGAGAACCTTGCCACGCATCGCCTCCGGAACAAACAACCTTCCCTAGAAAAGCATCTGGTTCTGACCATCATCTGTCCATCCTTCTGGAGCATTTCCCTGGTCAACTCAGTCATGAATCACTTCACACTCCGGGTCTCCCCACTGAGACTCCTCCACTTGCTGAAACAGATATGACTGCATTGTTATCTGATATAGACAGCCTCTACTGCTATCCATCCTCACATCCAGGTGTAAAGAATCCAACTCCTCCATCGCCTTCCAGGAGTCCGCCGACTCTCGGACAACATCTTTCTGCGTCCTCTTGCTCAAGGAATCAACCACTACATTTCCCTTTCCCTCAATATAAGAGATCTCGAAGTCGTAATCCTGGAGGAAGTCCACCCATCTTCGATGTCGCAAGTTTAGGTCCTGTTGGGAGAAGATATACCTCTATCTTTTTTGGTCGTTGAAGACCACAAACCGTTCTATGATGAGGTAGTGACGCCATAACTTCATCACAAAAACGAGCGTTGCAAGATCAAGGTCTTTGGTGGCGTAATTATGCTCCTGAGGGCATAGCTGCCTGGACCCATAAGAGATCACCCCTTGTTGCTGCATCAACACACATCCCAGGCCCTGTCCAGAAGCATCGCAGAATACCTCAAAATCCCCCCTTATTCTGGTAATCTCAGCACTGGGGAACTAACCAACATTTCTTTTAGATACTTGAAAGCTGACTCGCACTACTCGCTCCACATGAAAAAATGTTCTTTCATGGTAAGGGTTGTAAAAGGGGCTGCTACTCAGGAAAATTTGGGTATGAACCTCCGTTAGTAACATGCCAGCCCGAGGAAACTATGGACCTCTACCACATTCTTGGGTGCTGCCCAAGAAACAACTGCCTCGACTTTTGAAGGGTCCACCGCTATGCCCTGCTCGGACACCACGTGCCCGAGGAAGTGCACTACTCGTGTGAAGAACTTGCATTTTGAAAACATCCCCTAGAGCTGAGGCTATCAAAGGACCTCAAAAACGGTCCTCAGGTGCTCTGCATGGTACTCCTATGATATCGAATAGATCATGATATCATCGAGGTACACAACCACAAACTTATCCAAGTACTCTTGAAAGATGGAGTTCATAAGCCCCATGGACACATCTGGGCGTTCGTAACGCCGAAGGTCATATCCACGAACTCGAAGTGTCCATGCCTACATCCGAACGTCGTCTTCAGGATTTCACCCTCCTTCACTCTCAGCTGGTAATACCCAGACCACAATTCGAAGATCGTCACTTGATTCAGCCTCCGGTAGTCTATGCACAACCTGAGGCCACCATCTGCCTTCTGTGTGAACAAGACTAGAGCGCCCCACGGTGACGCACTCGAGCGAACATAAAGGGGGTAGAGTCGTCACCTCCTCAAGGAAGACGTCCATAAACCCATGGACGATCTATGGCACTTCCACAATTTCGACATCTACTGACCCTAATGGCAGCTCAGCTAGCAAGGAGAGGAGGGGCTCCCCTCGCCTGTTGCCCAACTGACTGCTCCGCTCACCGGTGAAGGTAACACGTCGGCTGCCCAAGTCTGAGAACAAAACCCTTCCTTGGAAACAGTCGATGACAGCACACATAGAAAATAGCCAGTCGATGCGTAGGATAACATCGTATGGTAGTATCTATAGCAGAGGAAGATCCCTAACAGACTAATGTAGCCATGTCATCAGTCTGCATCCATGACAAACAAACAACAATCCAGTCTGACCCCCGATTGGTGTGCTCAACACCAGGGGCACTGGATGTATCTCGGCATCTAGACCCAAGGAACGAGCTAGACTAGGAGAAACAAAGGGGTATGAAGCTCCATTATCGAACAAGGAATAAGAAAGGGTACTAAACCAACTGATCGTACCTCGAACAACCTCCGACCCTGCTAGAACTGCTACCTCCACGATGTGTAGCTATCCACGCCCAGCTCCACTGCCCCTCAGCTATCAGCCACCACCCCGATGAAGCCCCGGTCGATGTCTCTGAGTAGCACCCTGAGGTCGGCCTCCTCCTCCTATGTCTACCCTTAGAAGAGCGGGAGCTCACTGTCCCTACAGCTGCTGCTGGATAGGCCTGCCTCGAAGCTGCTGCTAGGGCTGGAGGTGGGGCTGTCCGCCATCGCCGTACTGTACCCGGTCCGAGCACTGACTCCGGAGATGTCCAGGGCTCCAACAGACAAAGCATCGCGGTCCCGAGCCTGATGGAAAAAGAAGAGGACCAGGGGATCGAAACTGAAACTGATGCGGCCTGCTCCTTGCCTGTCAAAACATGGAGGGTCCTGACACTGGAGGCCTGCTGCTAGCGGCCTTCCCCTTCGATGGTCCCAGTTGGATCCCCTCTCATGACACTCCCCCTAGAGCATGCATCCTCTCCACCACTTCAGACTTCTTCTGGACCAACAAGTACGTCGGCAGGGTAAATGGGGTAACACCATACTAGAGGGAGGGTCGGAGCGCCTCTTCCAAATGAAATGCCTGAGACTCCTCATCAGGAAAGAGGTTCGGAGAAAAATGTAGGAGGTCCTTGAACTTGATACCTATCTCCCTCATGGACATACTCCCCTGTTGGAGGGAGTGTAGCTCCTGTCTCTTTTCTGCATTCATCGTTGAGGAGAGGAATTCCGCCCAGAACTCCCTCTAGAAATCAGCCCATTCCACCTCAGCCTCTCTCCTCTCCCCTAGTTAAAGTGACCACCACTGACGTGTCGCTCCCCGCATCTGGCCGACTGCCAGAGGAACCCAGTACCTGGTCGAAGAACGAATCAGGCCGAAAGCTATCACTAGCTCCTCTAGCTAGCCTTCCATCTTCATATCAGAGGTGATGCCCTCATTCTTCTCGAGAGTATGTCGCTGGAAGGCCTGAAGAGTCCTCTGCCACTGGTCGGCCTTCTCTTCTCGGTCAACTCTCTGCCGATCGGCCAAGGTAGTCTACGGGGCCTTGATCTCCTGTACCCCACGTGGTCGCCTTCCAGGTTCCATAACTTCAAGGTAAATAAGGAGTGCCTAACCCCATGTAGTGAAAAATATTGTCTTTAAAACTTCTAAAGCTTTTCATTTATTCATAATTCCCAAAACACCCCAGAAAAATGAGAACCCAAGTCATTATGATGCATGTACCCTTCCTTGGGTATCTACCATGCAATCAGCGTGGCCTCACTTGGTCATTTGGTAGGTCCAGAGTCCTTGTGTCGGATCACAGGGGGCTCTAAAATCATGTGTCCTAGCTGCTCTTCTCTGGCCTAATTCACGCACCAAGGTCACCCAACACTGTTTCCCTATCATCTCATGCAATTCTCACTGTGCCTAACTCTAGACTCCATCCTATCTCTCAACCTCTGACTCTAATACCATTCAGTCATGACCCGCCTTCACCAAAAGGAAGGAAGGGTCAGCAGATTGCTAGGTCCTTCCTTCTTTAAGTTGAAGGAGAGATAATGACCCCCGAGACCCGCCTTCAATAGGTCCCGGAGTGGCGACTAGCACCAAGGGTATGGAAATCACACACAAATGGAAGGGATTACCCCTTTTTTTCATAGGATCGGGAGATAAGAAGATGAAACCCAACAACACCAAGGTAAAAGAAAAGTAAATCCGAAAGTGAACCGTTCCCACATGCATGTTCCAAAAGTAAAAAATACAATGTACAGAAGGTCACTACAATGTTATTTACCAATGGAAGAAAAACAACAACTACAACTGGCCCAAAGGTCCGAGCTAGTATGGTCATGCGCGATCCCCGAAGTCCTCCTGGAAACTTTAATGCAGTTTTATATATGTAGGGTGAGCATACAAGTACACTCTGTAGGGAAAACCAAAGACTCTCGTGCAAAAGTGGGGGAATGTACTAATGTACTGTGAGAAAAGGAGTACGCCAAACACCTATCAAGGTAAACAATCCACCCAAGCCTCACCAAGGCACACTCCCCAAATAACACAAGTCAAATAATATATATAATAAGATCACATCGATGTTTGGGTACCCTGTGCCAATTTCCCACTGGTTATTAATACATCCTACGCATCGAACCAATCCTGCTATTCTCAATGCAGCCCCACTGCCACACCCACCCGCACACTCCTGGGCCATAACCGCACGTGGTCCCACTGTCGAATACCGCCCGCAAACACCTGGGCCCCAACTGTCACACGTAACCATTCCTGCAAACACCTAGGCCAAAAAACCACCACCTTGCCCGAAGACACCCGGGATAAAAGATCCACTGCCACACCCTAAGACACATGGGCCTCATCTAGAAGACACATGGGAAACCACCTGCCGCACACACCTCGACAACCACCACACTACCCCGCCCGATTTTTCTTGGGATAATAATGGATCTCAGGCCATCATAGCCTGCCCGAAGATACTTGGGCTATCAGGGAAAAGGAGTATAAAAGGAGCTAATAACCAGCCACTAATAATAGTGTTGGAAAAAACACCCTCCCCCATGAAATGGGGGGTGTTCGGCACTAAGTGCTCAACTTGGGTGGGGCACGAATAAGAAACAAAATACTACAAGTGTATACATAGGTAGAAAGCACTAACCCAAAGTTTGGTTTTTCTTCAGACAGCCTACAGATCACAACAGTGCTCAAGTCTGAGTCACAACTCTCGCCAACAAAACCCATTTTTCCCATTCTTATTTTCATGTTCAGTAATAATGTTTATATAAGTTTATGCACTACTGGGAAACTAACACCATAAGCATAACCAAGGAAAAGAAACCATCCAAACATCAATTTAAGTATCCACACCCGGTTCTCTTGTAATGTCACAACAACAAAGGAATAAGTGAGATCCCTCGAAGTACTAGAACCAAAGACAACCCCGAGACACTACCCCGTGTCCCCTCCCCCAAAAAGGTTTTTCATCAACAGAGGATCGCACCCCAATTCCACAACCACCGAGAGTATAAAAATAGGGGATCCCATCCCCTCCCACATCTCCAGCAACCGACCGATGGATGAAGAACAATCAAACCACTACCATCAAGTGAAACATGCCCATGAGGGTATTTTCAGATTTAGAAGATTTTAAACGCTCCATGATTTCAATTTTCTGTGTGTTTTAACCGGGGGTTATCACAGAAGGGTTGATCTTGGTGATTTCAATTTATTCAGCCAGGTATACATGATTAACCAATTTACTTTTCACAGCATTAGTTTTCAATTACAAAACAAAACATTTAAAACACTACGAGGGGTTCAATACTGCACAGAGAAAGACCACCACAACCCTGATTTTCAGTAGGTGTAAGCCTGAAAAATTTAAAAAGAACATCATAATATAAAGTAGCATTAATGATCACAACCCCCCCTTCATTCTTTATAGAATTAGTTCATTATCTTTATTTAGGTCTCGTTTATCAAGTTATACAGAATCAGAAGCATGCCCACAACGCATGATACACAAAAGAGAGAGAGTATAAGGAGAAATTCCCTACTTGTTGATAGACGATCGACGCTTAGGCCGGGCGCATAACGTTACTGATAACGAAGCGGCTACCCAATGCACCAAATGCTGTTTGTGAAAAGCCACGATCGAGGAAATAAGAAACCATACCTAACCCTTTAGTTTATAAGGGTCGCAGACGGTTGAGATAAGAACGTGAAACCGCGTAAGGCGCGGGGTCGTGGGTTGGCCACGCCACCCTACACATCATTAAAGGGTCGGGTGGTTTAAACCGACACATTAATTAATTAATTAATTAATTAAAACATTCACATGCATTACCGGGCTCTAAAACACACTTAAAGGAGTCAAAAATTGGGTTTAAAACCCTAATTGTGCAAGAAGGAATGCCACTGGAAAGAACCCGCGTGGTAGGCCAGAGCCACCAGTGGTGGATGGATACTAGTGGGTGACAACTACTCGTAGTTGCGCCACCGGTAGGCTGCAGCTACCGGTATGCTGAGCAACCGGTAGGCTGCAGCTACCGGTAGGCCGAGCCACCGGTAGGCTGCAGCTACCGGTAGGCTGCAACCACCAGTAGGCAGAGCTACCGGTAGGCTGCAGCTACCGGTAGGCTGAGCTACCGGTAGGCTGCAGCTACCGGTAGGTTGCGCTACGGGTAGGATATAGATAACGGTAGGCCGCGCAACCGGTAGACCGCGCGACCGGTATGCTGTAGCTACCGGTAGATCGAGCTACCGGTAGGCCTGCTACCGGTAGGCGACGGCTTCCGGTAGGCCTACACCACCATGATTCCCAGACCATAAAACCCAACAAGAGATTTTTACAAAGTAAAGGACCCCAAAAACCAAGACATTACATAATCACACTTTCTTAATATCCACGAATACTAGTCTCTTGATCATCTTTTCAGGTGTCCAAATTATTAAGTAATTATTTTTCATGGAGTACCACATTATATTTATTCTAATCCAGATATGAGGTTTTTCTCAATATAATTCAAATTTCTTCACCAAGATCTAGATATAGAGTTATGATTCAATACTATTTATTATAATTAGATAGATTGTGATCTGTAGAGGAAAATTAAATCTTTAGGGGATGTTCTGATATCTTGATCTATAGAATCTAAAGGTGGTTGGTATCAACACCTACATATTTTAGTGTTTCCATAAAACATTGTATTTATTTCCAGAATTTATATGTCTTATTATTAAGACCAAAATGGATATATGTTTGTAAATAATTCATATTGGTATAATGTTTTTGAAATATAGATATTTAGAGTTGATATTTGTACGGAAATGATAATGAAATCCGGATCAATTCAACTGCAAATCCTTGTTACTAAGAGTTAATAAAAAAGATATAATCATAATCATTAGTAAGATATAGTGTTTTATGATAATGAAATTTTATTTATATGAAATGTTAGAAGGTATTAATTTATTATAGTCTGGAATAATTGAAAACGAGCATTAGGCAATGACCATATATAAACTCTTGATTGAGTAGGGACAATAGCTCTGTGATGGACACTTCCACCAAACCTATCACATGTTCATGATGTATTTCTTATGTTTCTACTAATTAAAAACAGAAATGATCATTCACTTGTAATAATCAAAATGATTATACAACTAGAGCATGATCTATCACACGATGAACACTTTTTTAAAATAATAGAACATTTACATATAGTGTTATTGAATAAGACTACTCACCTTGTTAATGTTCTCTATATAAATAATGAATTCTATAAATCTACATGGAAAAATTAGGATATACTAAAAATGAGATATAATCGATTATAAGATCAAATTGAAATAATTTATAAGATAAATTTTTTTTTCAATTGGTATAACGTAACACCTACATATATTATGATATATAACATTTCAAATAAATTTATTTCTTTATTTCATTCTATTCAAACAATCCTATGTAAAAATGAAATGTAATATAAATTAATATTTTAATAAAACCATTAAAATAGTGGTTATGAATAATAAAAAATATATTCTCAAAATTTGTTTGTCTAAAAAGTTATAATATTAACTCATTAGTTATTAATTTTCATTAAAAAAATGAAATAATTTGAAGAAAATGTTGTGTTTTCGTCGAAACTATTTTTATGTGGGTAATGTGATTTTATCATAATAAATTAAATTAATTTATCTCGGGGAATTTTATTCATAACATATATATGTATGTATATTAAAATCATTAAATTTTATAAATATCATTTTATTTTTTATATGAATGATAAAATAAATATTCAATTGTAATGTTTAAAAAATAATTTTTCTCAAAAGTATTTTTCATTATGTTAGTCATGATTATTTTAAATTAAATTTCAACAATATTTTTGAAATATAATATTGAAAAATGGATTCCATATTTGGAATCAAGAGGAACAAATTTTATAAATATCGACATTTTATTTTTTGTCAATATGGTTAGTAATGAATTTATAATTTTGTCACACAGGAAAGGACACAACGGGTAAAATTGGGATAATACATTGGTTTGAGGCATTAAAATTCTTATAGAACTTTAATTTCTCATAGTTAACAAGTTATGTTCTTATATTATAATTTATGGATCTAATATATTGCCACAAGATTCCATATTTCAAGGAATATAAAATTTATATTATTTTAGGAAAAGAATAAATACATTCTCTCACTATCATTAGTTCAATACCACAAAAAAATTATATTATAAAAACTGGAGGATAATTTTTGTTATATGTGGTTATTTTAAATATATATTAATTCATTTTTCGATGAATTTATTTAAGATATTTAATGATTTAATAATTATTTTAAATTCTTATGCAACATCTACAAGGTATTTAATTTATTATTAATAAAATGAATATAAAAATCAAAATATTAATAACTTTTACTAAAATATATTATCCCAAGAATTTTCTAGGTACAAATGACATATTAGTGATTAATTAAAAGAATATATTAATTATAAATATTTTTTTGGTGTCATCAAATTCAAATTAAATAAATAGTGCCAAAATTAAAAATATTGATATTTTATAAAAAATTATATTACATTAAATGATTTAAAAAACATCAATATCATATAAGTGGTTAAATTTATGAAATAAGTATTATTGTATTGATTATTTTTCTAATTTTGAATATCTTTTTCATTTATGGTATCATTGATAACCCTATATGAAATAATGATTTTTTATTGCGTTTAACAAAATAAAATTTTATAAATTGCTAAATAAATAATAAATCATTGACAATGACACAAAAAAAATATATATTTTATTTTATAATGTTATTTTGACCATTGAACCGTTATATAAAATTTTATTTAAATTTTAAATCATTTTTCTAGGGAACAATATTATTACATTTTAGTATTTTATGAAAATCATAGGGCCACATCTCCCTCCTTTATAATTGGACACCCAAACATTCTGTTATTTACACAAAAATGATGATTCATGATTTACCAAACCATTGAAAATTTTCTTATAAAATGTCATATCAATTTCATATAGTTTCTGGTTTCCATAAAAAAACAATCCTAATGGTCCTTACGATGATATCCAATGATGTTTTTTCAATAAAGATATAATCACATTAATTAATCACTTTCTTTTTTTACATATAATTCAAAAGACTCTATATATCAGATAATTATCATTAAATAAAAAATTCATTATCCAAAGTATAAATATTTCTTATTATCATCATCAAACAACCAATATCCACCCTCTTTCAAATCAAATTTTAATTGATTTAGTTTCATGTGTGTACATATGACTTAACGTCTTAACATAACAATATAATTCATTTAATACCATGATATTTTGTTAAATATTGTAAGTATGGATTTAATTTTTTATATGATATTAATGAAATAATTATCCTTCTAAATTTCTAATTTCAAATCCAAATTCTTAGATTTTAATCTTTTTGGAAAATATAACATCGCTCATGCGTAAGTGCCGACAACCAGCTCTATAAAGAGATCTGATTTGTTTTTCATTTAAAATTTTCTTGGATTGTGACATAGATTAATTTTATTAACTTATATAACATATATTTTATAATTATGAATTTGGTAATCATAATTAATATAATATGTTAATTTATTCCATCCATAAAAAAATGAAAATATATATAAAGGGTATGTACGAACCACCGTCTCCATGGGTCTGTAATTCATTACTCAATCCCTAAATTGTTTTTTTACTGCAATATATATATATATATATAATGAATATATATATATAAGATATTAAAATCCTAAATCATAGTATGGATATTATTGAACGATGAAAAATGTGTAATTACATTTTCTTCATAACTAAAATGCTCATGATGAATAAACTGCATAACAACATAAAACAAGAGTATTAAAAACGAATAATTACTAAATAGGTTTTGAAATGATAAAAGTGGACTAGATACTATATTATAAGTATTTATATGAATCTATACTAAAATTAGAATTATTTTAATATATTTATATTAGTGGTTAATGTTTATATAAATCAGGTCAGACTCAAGGTAATCGGTTTTTGTGGAGATCTCATTATTTATCATTATTTATTATGATTATGTTTACAATAATGAAATATTATGATATATGACAAATAATACTCATAATGATTACTTTTAATTTTTATATTTATTTTTAACACATGTTTTATATTCAGTTTCCTATAATTAGGTACTGAAGACACAACATTATTGATTTTTTTCAGAAAAATATACTTTATTTTTCTCTTTGGTGGAAAAACCCTTTTTCAATATCCATAATTTATAAAAATGATTTCAGTAATTTTTTTTTATTATATTATTCTTTATTAATGAAAATTTTAACCATCCATTACTTTTTACAAAATGGATAAAATTTAAACATCTTATCATTATCTAAATAAGGAACCTTTTGACTTTATTATATAAGTGTGATTGTATTTTTTTATTTTAACTTATAAGTCAAAAATTGGATATAATCCCGTCCTAAATGATAAATATTTATATGAATTAATTAAATTTTTTATTGTTAATTTCTAATAAAATATTATTTTTATATATATTCTAAATTTATAGAATTTAAATAATTTTATTAAAAACATGGAATATTGAAAAAAATTCCATGAGACCTTTTATAATAATATTTTATTATTTATGACATCCATGTATTTTTTAAATGGTTATTTTATTCAATGTTAGAATCCTTATTCATTGTCAAAATATTTTCTATTTTAGATAATATTACGTCTATAAAACAAATTTTTATTCCCCTTGTAATAATATGATGAAATTTTTATGAAATCCATTTCTATTTCCTCTGGTTATGTCGTGGATGAATGTTTTTTGAACCTATTTCTATTTAATGGCTTATGATGTTATTAATTTATTTTGAACTTATGGATGTCATATATATTATTATAATTAAGTGACATCTGTGTTCATAATTATATATCCCATTAAGGAATTTGGATAATATGGTTATTCACTCAAGAAAACATGTCTAGATTGATGATTTAACCTAACTCAGTGTGGGAATATGTACCTTATGTTACTCATAGAGTGATCTGTGATCATTATGATGGTTTGGTGTGTGATCCCAACACACTATGTTTGTCAAGGAAATGAGCCTTAACTAATATGGAAATTTATTTCTATTCTTATGTGTATGTCACATATCTATTTCATATGCCAATATTATCCTCTCATATCTTATGTTAATTGATTATTTTATGTGTCATGTATTATAATATTCAATTCATTTTTCCGTGGCTATAGATTAGGGTCCATGAAATATAATTTTTTTTCATTTGATACTTTCATGTTATCATACACTTATACTCTTTTTATGTTAATGTGATCATTGATATCTCCAATTTTTCAATACCATTTAGAATATGAGCCAACTATTTATTATGCTTTAGTTTCTTAGTTTATGAAGAATGGTAATAATATTGATATGTCTAAGGATTGATATAGTGAAGTACATCTTAGTTTGAATTTATATAGATATGTTATGAATATGTTTCTTGTGTGACCCTTCATGCGATGATATTACACCTATATAATTATATTGGTGATTATTAGTTTATAAACTGAATACTCATCTAACAACATATAATATCAATGATTTAAATATATGGGTTTCTATAGTGACACATGCGGTGACACAGATGACGACACATACAAGAAGTGACATAGAAATGATTCATTGATAATAATGTATATAGAATGATCTACACATGATATTGCACTATGCCTATGGGTCATGTAATGTACTTCATGCTCACTAGGATTTTAAACAACTCTATAAATAATATAATGTTTGATGAGTTTTTTTGGGGGAAATAGCATATCCTTTAATATTGTGAGCATGTGAGTATGTGTATCGTACACTTAAGAACCTATGTATTATTATAGTAAGTAAGAAAAAAATATAATTAATAATTAAAAATTACAATTAATAATCAATGGTGTAATTAATATAACATTCAAAGATGACGTTTTCGTGCGCTCCTTGATTATTATTTGATTCTCACCATGAGTTCGTTTAATCCTAATTGGGAGTTTGCTTTTAAGGATGACCGACTCTTATCTAAGGGTTTTGGTTCTTCATCGAGTCCTGTAGATCTCTCGGGGGCAAGAAATAAAGGTGTTTCTTTTGCTGATGTTCTTTCCGGTTCGTCTGTTTTGAGAAATAGAGGTACGTCTCGTTCCTCGAACATTACCAGACATGAGAATGGCGGTTTTTCTGTAGTAGCGGATCTGGAGGCTTTGCAGCAACGCATTGATCTTTGTAAGTTTTCAATTCTTGGTCGTGTTATTTATTCCAAGGGTGATAAACCCTGGTTTTACGCGAATCTTAAAGATAGAATTTTTCATTGCTGGGGTTTTAGTAATTGGAACTTGATTCCAATTGGGAGGGGTTTTTTTCATCTCATCTTTCAATCAGGAGATGATTTTAATAAGGCGTGGGATTTTGGAAATCTTCATCTCAAACCTGGTACTTTGAGATTATCCGAATGGGATGTTAATTTTAACCCCTTCAACCTTAAAGAAACCAATGCCCAGATCTGGATCAGACTTCACGGGTTGAATTGGATGTATTGGCATCCTAAGATCCTTAATGACCTTGCCTCATGTGTTGGCACTCCTGTTAGATTGGATCAGAAAACATTTGAGGGGGATCTTGGTTATTTTGCTAGAATTCTGGTTGATGTAAACCTGGAAAATAAAAGTCCGGATAATGTCACTCTGATTGCTAATGTTAACAAGATTGCTGTTAAAATAGAATATGAACGTGTTCCTTATTTTTGTGAGGTTTGCAAGACTTTTGGTAATTCTGTGGTGAACTGTAGGTTGCTTCAAAAGAAATTTTCTGCGGTTCCCAAAGAGAAGGATTGGAAGGAGGTTTATTGGAATAAAAATAATAAGAAGATTTTTGTGGAAAACGAGGGTCCGTTAAAGGATATACCTGGTCCCTCTAGAGTTATAGTCACTTCTAATAAATCTTGGGAAGATATCTCTGAAGATGTTGAACAAGGTAGGATTCCTGATCTGCCTAGTCCTCCTGCAATGTTTGGTCAGAATGGATAAATAAGGTGGATTCACGTGCATAGAGGATCACATTTTGGATCATAATTTATATTCTGAGATTCATGACCTGATCTTGTTTTCGGAATTGGTGGATAACATTTGTGATCTTGTGGTTTCTTTTCAGGATAGTGAGAATTCTGGGTTTTCCCAGGTCTTTATTGATCGTGTTTTTGCACCCATCACCTCCCCAGTTCAGGTGGTTGGAGCTCCTGCTCCTCCCATTGCAGATTCTGCTTTAAAAGGAGTGGAAACTGCTTCTTTCAAGTCAGATTCTGCTCCTTCGGAAGAGGTGACCGGGGCCCCTTTTCCTTCTGGTGGTACTGCTTCACTGGTTGAGGTTATCGAGGTTCATGTTGGACCAGTTGGCATCCTTACTGATGTTGTTAAAAATGGAAAAGGTACCATCAGCAGTCTGGATATAAGTGATCTTATACAGGAGGACTCTAGTACTAAGAGAAAGGCTGGAAGGCCTCCTAAGTCTGGAAAACAGGTTAATGTGGGTGTTAAAAAAGGTGGAAATCATCCCGGTCTTAGGTTTAAATGAAGCTTCTTTTCTGGAATTGTCAGGGTTTGGCCAATCATGATACTATGAGGTCCCTTAGGCTTTTCATTTTAAAGCATAGGCCCCTTCTTATTGGTCTGTCTGAACCCAAAAGGGTTTTTTCTCCTAATATTTCCAATTTTGAAAACCTTGGTTTTCATTTTGTGGAATCCAATAGATCCTCATCAAATATTAAAAGGTTATGGGTTTTGGCCCATTTTTCTTTATCCCATATTTCCCTAATTTCTAATTCTGATCAGCATGTCACATGCTCTTTCTTTCTTCAAGGTTTGTAACATTTCTGCTCTTTTATTTATGCTCATAACTGTTATCAGGGTCGTAGGAAATTATGGATGGATATTGGGTCTCTCAATTCTTCGATCTATGGTCCGTGGTCTATTCTTGGTGACTTTAATTCCATCATGAATTCTGATGAGAAGATTGGAGCCATGTCTAATGTCATCTCTTCTAGGGAGTTCAAAGCATGTATTGATAATAGTGGGTTGATTGAAGTTAATCTTGTTGGGGATAAGTATACTTGGTACAGGAAGGTTTTGGACCAATTTGTTGCTAGTATAATTGATAGGGCCATTGTTAATGAGGCTTGTCTTGATTTCTGGGGTTCTATTTCTTGTATGAATCTTTCCAGAATCAACTTTGATCATCATCCTATTTTGGTTGACATTGTGAGTAAGGATCCCAAACCTCCTTTGCCTTTTAGATTTAATAAGTCCTGGGTTAATCATCCTGAATGTAGAACTATTGTTGAACAAACATGGAATTCTTGGAATGGTTGGGATAATGATTTTTCTTGCGTCAATAAGATCAAACATCTTAAAACAAATTTGAAATTCTGGAGTAAATATCATTTCAGTTCCCTTAATTCTGAAATTTCCTCTCTTGAGGATTCTATTCAACAAATGCAGGCACAGAATTCTTCAAATAACATCTCTAATGATATTTTGGGTGAGACTCAGCTGGTTTCCAAGCTTAATAATTTGTTTAATATTAAAGATTCTTTGCAAAGAGATAATTTTAAGGCTAATTGGTTGAGATATGGGGATAGAAATTCTAAATTTTCTAATTCTTTGTAGAGAATTAGGAAAGTCTCAAGGCCTCTCTCTTTGGTTCGAAATGGGAATATTGTGTTTGATAACATAAGGGACCTTTCTGAGCATGTTGTTTCTTATTTTAAGGATCTCTTTTCAGGTTATTTCCCTCTTGATGATCCTGTGGAGAGTATTATTACGACTCTTGTTAATCAAGAGGATAATTCCAGTCTTACATCCATTCCTTTGGAATTTGAAATTAAAGAAGCGACCTTTAGTCTAAAGTCTGATAGCTCCCCGGGTCCAGATGGTTTTGAGAATTTTTTCTTTCAGACTTACTGGGATGTCATTCATGAGGATGTTTGTAGGTTGGTTACTCGTTTTTTTAAAGGTGGCTCTCTTACTCAGGGTCTGAATGCTCAATTTCGTGCCCTTATTCCAAAGACTGAGAATGCTAATGAGATTCATTTGTTCAGACCTGTTGCTATGATCAATACTATTTTTAAAATTATTTGCAAAATCTTGGCTACTAGGCTGTCTTTTATTTCCAGTAAGATTGTTTCTCCTAATAAGTTTGGCTTTATTAAGGGTAGGTCTATTCAAGATTGTCTTATTACTGCATCTGAATGTGTTAATCTTCTTTAGAAATCCACAAGGGATGGTAATATTGCTCTCAATTTAGATGTCAGTAAATCTTTTGATACTATAAATTGGAATTTCATTTATAAGGTTCTTTGTTTTTTTGGTTTTGATGATTTTTTTCATTAATTGGGTTAAAATCATTTTCGAGTCAGCTCGTATCTCTATCCTTGTTAATGGCTCCCCTGAGGGATTCTTTGCTTGTTCTAGAGGTGTCAGACAAGGTGACCCTCTCTCAGCCATTATTTTTTCCATTGTAGAGGATTATCTTAGTAGATTACTTTCTATTATGGCCGGTAATGGGAATCTGTATTCTATTAGTGCTGGTAGAGGTTTTGTTTCTCCAACTCACTTGTTATATGCGAATGATATTATTCTTTTCACTAAAGGGAATAAGAGAAATATTAAAAATATTATGCGTGCCCTTTTTCATTATGAAAAAGTCTCTGGGCAAGAGATTATCTGGGACAAGTCCTTTGTTTATTTTGGAAGGAATTTTCCTATTTCTAGGAAGAATGGCATTATTAGGGATTTGGGTATTCATGAAGGTGTTTTTCCCTTTACTAATTTAGGTGTTCCTATGTTTTGGGGGAGGCCTAAAGCTTTTTATTTTTCTGATATTGTATGTAAAATCAGACGTCATCTTGCTACATGGAAGGGTAAGTCCCTTTCCTTGGATGGTCGGGTTTGTTTGGTTAGAGCATTTATGATTTCTAAGATTGTTTATTCTTTCATGATTTATAAGTGGACGATCTCTCTTATCAAGAGCATTAACGTTTCTATTAAAAATTTTATTTTGAGTGGCAATATTTCAGAGAAGAAATTAGTTACTGTTTCTTGGAATCATATTATCACTCACATTTATAGGGAAGCCAATTATGTTGCTAATGGTCTGGCTAAAAAAGGTGTTAATGGTTTTCATTTTGTTTGGTTTGATCAAGTTCCTGATGATCTCCTTATTTTTATTAATAAGGACCGTGACAAATCCCCCATTTTTAGACTTTTGTAAGTTTCGTTTGGGGCCTATTTGTTTTTTGGAGTGGCTTGTATTTTTTTCTTCAGGATGGCAGTTGAGCTTTGCTGTGTCGAGTTGCTGTGGTTTACCAAATTCTGGGATTCAGTGTGCTGATCTGGAGCAGGCTGGAGTCTGCAGAGTTGCTGGCTTCATTTGGTTTCCCAAATTCTGGGAATCAGTGTGCTGTTTGGAGCGGGCTGGAGGCTTAGTTGCTGGCTTCTTTTGGTGGAAGTAAGGCTTTTTTGTTACTGTTTTTTGGCTAATAAAGGCCAGGGCTGATGGAGATTCTTCTGTCATGGAGATATCTTACTTGATCCGGCTTTGATCTTCATTGGCGGCATTGGTGGCCTCATCCCATAGCCCACCCTTTTTTATTGGGTGTTTGTCGGCTTTGGTTTCTTTCTTTTTCACCTTAACCATTTTTTATGGTTTTGGTGTTTTTTGTTTGTATTTTTCTTGTACTGTTTTCTTTTCTCTTTAATAAATTTCCATTAATATAACATTCAAATATTATTAACAATTAATAAAAAATCCAATAGTAACAAGTAATAATATTATCAACTATTTAATTGTACGAATAATTATTAATAGTTAATAAATAAATAAAATAGAGATAGTTATTAACATAAATATTATTTAAAATTTATATTTATAATTAATATTCATAATTAATATTGAAATTTATAATTATATTATAATGTATGTTTATATTATTTTCAATATAATTATATAATATGTTATTAAAACAATCAATATTATAATTCTTAAACAATTTAATATTACTAGTTATTAGTTTTGATATTTAATTAAATATTGTTAATAATAAATGTAAAAAAATTATAATTATATTAATTTTTAATTATATTAGTTTCTATTTATATTTTTAAAGTTATAATTAATTTTTTTGTACATTATCAATTAGTAATAATATTTATGAATCCATTAATTATTTATTATATTTTTTATATAAGTAGATATTAAATATATTAATTAGTTATCTGTGATTATTAATTATATTATTACCATGTATTTTTAATAATAATATATGAGTATTCTAATACCTGAAAAGGCAGAACATGAATTCAACTCACCGTATCCTTAAACGATATCAAATACCACTCCATTATAACATATATATGTAAATATTTTTTTTCAAATCCATATATTGATTAAATTACTACATTTGATTCCAAATAATATAAAAATTTATAAAATTTTATTTAAAATATTCGTTGACCGCATATGTGAACCATGTTCAGGAACGTAGTGATCCAATTTTTAATTTTTTTTATTTTCAATATTTTTTTGTTTTTTTAAATAAAAAAAAATTATTTATAGTCCAAATGTATGTTTTTTTTCTACAAAACCATCTATTATATAATTATTTTCAAATTGTATTGGTTAAAATAAATTTTAAAAAAATAATCCATATATTTTATGTATTTCTTAAACTTTATCTATTATTTTTTCATTCTTGATAAACTACCACAATCCATGTTTTATAACATTCATGTTTAAAAAGTAGAAATAAATTTTTAATTCACATTATATTTTTTAAAAAATCATTATTGATGTCCCACTAATGAGCAATATAACTCGATAAGAGAGAATAAAAAAATTCACATTATTAAATAAATTATAAATTATTTTAGGCCTTTCAAAACAGCCCTCTAATAACGATGTTTATTCATTTAAATTGTTTTACCATTATATTAACTATTTCATTAGATAATTAAGGAAGTAATAATTATTAGAAATAAAATTCCGAAAAATATTTTTACCAGATTAAATGATAAATTGGAAAATTTACCTTCAACCCACACACTATAATGTGTTTTTGTATGCATGTAACAGAAAACACACACTTTATAAAGAGTCAAAATGCATTTTAATAATTTCACTATCTATCACAATGTCTAATTTATATTTATACATAATTTCCCTTAAATTTATATTGTAATTATTATGAAATACATTAAGACCTATTAAAATGATTATATGTAATGAATAAAATATGTTGAAACAATAACATGAAGGGTTTTGAGGAGAAATAAATTTCCCAAAATATTGAAGAAAAAAAAATAAACATTTTACATCATAATATTATTCCAATTGTTTTGGGTTAATTATGTGAATGTAATGAATTATTATCTTTTCTATATTGATAATTTTTGTTCAAGAACAATCATACGAGGTTAGTGAAGAACAACTAGAGGTAGCTAACTAAATCATTCCACTAATTTTATTGATAAGTGTAATTTATGCATTCATTTTAGAATGTTTTAATATTTATTTAAATGAAAAATAAATCTTATTTTCAGAAATATTAAATTTTTTATGTTATGTAATGAATTATTTTTTAAAAATGACTAAATATATGAAAATTTTGTGTTTAAAGACACTACATGTTGCGAGGTTTAGTCGTAGAGTGACAATCGCTTTTTCGAAGAGAAATAGAGATGATAAATTGATGTACGTAAGATACATGTCATGTAACCTAGTTAATAATCACATATTTATCAAATAAAATATTTCACATAGGTTATATAATGAATCATTTATAATCTATGAGAGACTATTACACATAGTGTAACCCAATTACAAGATGTGACATTTTTTAGACATGCTTTAGAGAATATTTTATCAAAATTCATGGAACCTAAAATTAGAGTGATTACATGGCATGAAACAACATGATATTACATATAATCGGTGAAATTTAGAAAAAAAAATAAGGAATAAGCATGTAATTGTTTTGACTAGTTTTTCTATTAAATGTTCCCTCAACTGCTCTTCTGAATCACCCTAGGATGAGATGAAGAGATTTGACACACATGGATAATCTCCATAACATTATTTCATTTCACTATTTTATTTTATTAATCTAATATATATATCCTCTCTCATATCATCTCAAAACCCCCATAATTGGGGTGATAGTCTCATTGACCGAATGGGAGGGGGTAGGACAAATATTCATTTTTCAGATTTATGTCAATACATGTAATTAAATATCATAATCATACTGCATATAAATTCTATTATTAATTTATCTATAAATTGAAACTAAGGTTGTGATAGGTTTTGATTTTGTTAATATAAATTTTAGTGGTCGATGATCATATCTCAGTCCAAACTATTCTTTTCATTATAAGGTGTAATAGATCATGGTTTGGTGGTTAGTGCTCTAAAATTTTCATCACATGCATATGAATTTATGTAGGGATATTGGATTATTGTAGAACATCAATACATGGTTTGGGATTGTTCTAATTAATCAAGAAAAACATCTATAAGACAATTCTCATTCAAAAGAGGATAGACCAATCTAACCTTTAGGATAATAATAATCTCATCCTATCTATTTGGCCATGGTGGAGAGATGAATTAGTATATGAATCTCCCACTTAAAAGTCAAGAAGAATAAAATTGGTTAAAATATGGAAACCATTATAGCATGACACAAGGTCTAGTAAATCCCTCTCTAATAACCATATTTTTCATTTGTTTAAAATCAAATAAATTATGATTATTATTTATCTATAATTATTCAAATATTATTAAAACCAGTTTGTTTTAGAAAAATCAATGATAAGCGGAAACCTTGTTTTTCTGCACCTATCCTCAGAAGACTACATACTATTTGGTAGTATATAATACATAGGTAATTATAATATATATTTTGATTCCCCATGAGGACCATGTGTCAAACGTGGATTTTTTTTGGAGATGTAGTTCGCCACAAACAAAATAAAATTCATTTCAATGACTCAAAGTTAGAATACCAATGTCACGACCCGTCCTCGGGGCCCGTGCCGTGACTACCCGAAGCCCGCTTTCCATAGGCCAGGGGCTGGCGACTAGCACCAAGGCGTAAATCCCAGCAAAAAGGGAAGACATTGCCATTGAAAAGTAAACAAGCACCATAGAGTAAGAAAGCAGAAAAGTAAACACTAAGTAAAAACTGTACAAGCTGTGCTGAAAGTAAAAGCGGCCGGAAATACAAGCCCAACTGTAAAGTACAATTGAAAGGAAAAACTGCAGCGTCGAGCCGTCCTCTGGAAGTCCCACCTGAAGGGTGGGTACAGATAGCTCCAATGCTCCTCGAGTCCCGCCGTCCGCTCCGAGCACGTCTCGCCCAGTGGTCCACCTCTAGGTACTGACTCGTCTTGTAGTCCACCTACGGGTACTAACTCGTCGTGTAGTCCACCTCCGGGTACCGTCCAGTCCTCGAACACTCGGCCTCTATCAGCACTGCCTGTCGTCTGCAACCAACACAATGAGGTGCGGGCATAGCCCGTGCAGGGGTGAGTATAACGATACTCAGTAGGGACCCCGAGACCCTCAAGGTCTCTCAAAAACCAACAATGATAACCACAAAGAAGATCTCAACAGATAACCTCTACTTAGATATATGTCCATACATATACCTAAGTTATCAAGTAACCCATCTCAATCATGAGGCAAACACAAGATCAAAAGTCTCAGCTCAAACCAGGATTTTCATCATCGAAACCATAACTGCTGAAGAGCTCCGTCTCTGGAGTGTACAGTGGTCCTGTCACAACTCCGATGTACTGCCCACTAACTTAAGACTGCTGTAGTACTCCACCTATCGAGTAATGCGGGCCAGCCGCTACAACCAAGCGCTCCCAGGTGCCGCTACGACCAAGCGCACCTCTGTCATGGGTCTGCCGCTACAACCAAGCGCTCCCATGTGCCGCTACAACCAAGTGCACCACTGTCGTGGGTCTGCCGCTACAACCAAGCGCTCCCATGTTCCGCTACAACCAAGCGCACCTCTGTCGTGGGTATGCCGCTACAACCAAGCGCTCCCATGTGCCGCTATAACCAAGCGCACCACTGTCGTGGGTCTGCCGCTACAACCAAGCGCTCCCATGTGCCGCTACAACCAAGCGCTCCCATGTGCCGCTACAACCAAGCGCACCTCTATCGTGGGTCTGCCGCTACAACCAAGCACTCCCATGTGCCACTACAACCATGCGCACCTCTGTCGTGGGTCTGCCGCTACAACCAAGGGCTCCCATGTGCCGCTACAACCAAGCGCACCTCTGTCGTGGGTCTGCCGTTACAACCAAGCGCTCCCATGTGCCGCTACAACCAAGCGCACCTCTGTCGTGGGTCTGCCGCTACAACCAAGCGCTCCCATGTGCGGCTAAAACCAAGCGCACAACTATCGTGGGTCTGCCGCTACAACCAAGCGCTCCCATGTGCCGCTACAACCAAGCGCACCTCTGTTGCACACCGAGTTGTTCGATCATCAGTCGTCGGGTCTTAGTCAGCTACACGGTCTCCGTGCTCCGCCCGCTCGTCTCCGGGAGGGTCCGCTCCACGAGCTGCTGGTCGATACTCCAAGTATCACAAAGTCCCGCAAGGAAGTATCTCGAAGGACCACCTCGTCGTAGGGGTCTCAACGCAATAGACGGCGCGTCAATCAGACGCCCGGTCTGTGAGTTATTAGCCTTTTCGTCCGAGGGGCCCGGTTGGTTTCGTGAGCGAACCAATCCGGCCGTAACTCAACTATACCCCGAACACTCAAAGGGTATACTCATAGGGACCGTTTTTCAACGTGATCACCAATGCCGCTGACGGTTCGTCAAACGGACGTCTGGTCTGAAAGATATCAGCTTTTCCGTTCCAGGGTCCCGGTTGGATTTCAGTGCGATCCAACCCGGCCAATATCCATCTGCATCCAAAACTCGGGCGGAGGATGCCAAAAGTTCCGTCTCATCAAGAGAAACTCAACGCAATAGACGGCGCGTCAATCGGACGCCCGGTCTGAGAGTTATTGGCTTTTTCGTCCCAGGGGCCCGGTTGGTTTTTAAGGCAAAACCAACCCGACCGTACTCCACCTGCGTCCAAACCTCGGGCGGAGTATTCCAAATGATCCAACTCACTTAGAGGAATTCAACGAAACAGACGGCGCGTCAATCGCACGCCCAGTCTGTTAGTAATTGGCCTTTCCGTCTCACACCCACCCTGGGAAACTTCCCAGGAGGTCACCCATCATGATCACTGCTCTAGGGCAAGCACACTTAACTACGGAGTTTTAACTACGTAGGCTCCCGAAAAGGAAGGTGCACCTTGAGTATAGTATACCGAAACGACCGTCTCGATCCAAGGATCGTGTTGCCACTGACGGCGCGTCGTTCGGAGGCCCGTAGCTCAAGATACGACCATTTTAACGAAAACGTCAGAAGAAGGGGGCCCGGGCCCGGGCCGACCCGGCCCGACCCCCCCCCCCTGGGTCGGCCGAACCGGGTCAACCCGACCCGGTTGACCCGGCCCAGCCCGGCCAGCCCGGCTCAGCCGAGGGGCGCGGATGGAAGCCGCGGGCGCAGCCCGCGGTCGAGGGAGCCGCGGCCCGCGTGCGGGCCGCGCGGGTCGTCAGCGGACGCGGCGCATTGCCGCGTCCCGACCGGAAGAACCGGACCCGCGGACCGCGGGTCCGCTGGCCGCCACCGCGGCTCAGCCGCGGCGGCCTGTCCGGCGGCGCGCCGGGGAGCCGCCGCCTCTGGCTGCTGGCGCCGGCTTCCGCGGGCCGCCGAAGTCGCTCCGGTGGCCCGTTTTCCTTCTCGTCTGCGCCGATGTTCCTCCCGGGTTCCGTTCTTCACTGCGGGATCACCCATCATCCGTTGCGGCACGTTCCGTCGTCGCCCGTCAATTCCGCACAAAAAGAAGAACGGCGGAGGGTCGTCGAGCCGTGTTCGTTGGCCCGCAGCCTCCGCGTTAGAGATAAACAATAGGAGAAATTGTTCAACACATGAACCGACAATAAAATAAAATTGATCATTTGAAACCGGCTCTTTAATTTTTAAAGAACGTTCACGGGAATATAAAGAGGGGTATTCCAAAATTATAAAATCCCTACCTCGTCGATCGTCGCACACGGGCGTTCTTCGCGGAAAAGCTCGTCGCGGAAGAGAGGGATCGTCGCGTCGTCGCGGGGAGGCGTCGCGTCGTCGCGGAATCCGGTGTTGAGTCGACGAACTCAACGCACCATGAAACATCAGATTTAATTTAATTAATTAAATCCGTGTTTTTGGTTAAGAACCACGAAGGAGATAAAAAGGAAGGTCCGAGATTCTTACCTCAAGAAGCCGATCGAAGATCCGTCGCGGAGGAAGAGACGTCGCAGAAGAACGTTGTCGGCGATGCGGATCAAGGCGTCGCGTCGTCGATTTCCAGGTTCGGCGTTCTTCGCGTTTCTTCGCGTTCTTCACGTTTTTCGCGAGGTAGAAGAAGAAACAAGGATCCTCTCAAATCTTCTCAAAAGATTTTGGGTTGGTCTTATTTTATTAATATGCCAACACACGAAAACAGGTTAAGAAACGATTGAATTAATTCGTTGAATTAATTCAACGAAAGAAACAGGCCATTTAATTCACGAAAGAAACAGCCCATTTAAATGGTCTGTTAAGAATTTAGAAAACGCGTCAGTTGACTTTTATTAAGACGGGTTTTCACGGGTGCGTTTCTTATCGGAAAGAAACGGCGGGGCTCGTGCGGGCCCCACCTCACAAATATCCTACCAAGGGGGTAGGATATTTCTGGATAGCATCCTATCCAGTTCAACTCAGTTCAAGCCGCCTTTAAGTGGCTTCAAGTGGCTTCCAAGCGGCTGAAGTGAAATAAAATAAACTTGTCGCAAAATTATTTTATTTTTAACTTTAAGCCCGAAAATTAAAAACCACACCCGAGCAAACGCAACTCTGGAAGAGGCGTTTCTAAGCGAATACCGGCGCTGCGATTTCATCGGTGCCCTCAGAATTCTATTATGGGCACCGGTTCAAATGTTAGAAAAACCCCCTCGTCCGTTCACTGAACGTACCCGAGCCAAAATTCGGAAAATGATTCCGGGCACACCGGGCCTCGGAATCAGGCGCCGTCAGAAACTGCGTTCTTGTAAAATTTCAAGGAAAATTAAGAAGAGAAAAAAAAATTTCCTTGAAATTTACGGGTCTTTACATTACTCCCACCACAGGGCTTTACGTCCCCGTAAAGCTTCAACACAAACTAGGGATACAAAGGCGGTACTGAGCACGCATCTGAGCCTTCCGCTCTCATGTGCTCACCTGGACCTTCTCTGTCGTGGCCCGGACCACCTCTGGTCCCACTAGAGCTTCCATGATTTCTTCCTTGCAGATAAGAGAAATCTGGTCTCATCCCCTGGATGAACCACGTTCTTCGCCTAATACGGTCAATCCCGATATGGATGATACTAATCCATACCAAGGATGACGTCGTAAGGCCTCGACGCTACTACCAAGAGATCCAACCGTTACTCTCGCCTCCAAGGGTTGAGTCACACTGTCAGCTTCAGTGTGTGATAACTGGGTCTCCTCCAGTAGATGTCTCACAGGTGAAGGTCAAGTCAACAGTCTAAACCGGAACCTCTTAGTAACAACACAAGAGAGGACAGGAAAGTAAAACGCCACAAGAAAAGGTGTCTTTTATTACTGCAGCTCAAGTACAAAGACACAAAGCATCTATAAACACACATCATGAAAACTGGAAGCAACGTGAACAAAAGTCTCCAGGTCTGGAGCTAGTCCCGCTCCTGTCCATCTGCTCCAGGAGCTCCATGATCGTAGGCCTCAGATGCCTGAAGTTGAGCTCTCCCATGTCCTCCTGTCCCCTAAGGTCGGGGTGAACCGCCTGGTGGTGGTAGTGGCAACACCCCGAAGCGCCGTCCACCTCCTGCTGCACGACCAACTCCCCTATCATGGCCGCCTGCTCCTTACGGCCCGCCCTGATCGAACCTCTTCCTCTGCCTGGGGGGTCCTTCGTTCGTCTGCTAGTCATCCGTATGGCGGGTCGGACAGTCACGAGCCATGTGACCAACCCCGCCGCAGGAGTAACACTGCCCTCTCATGGCAAGTCGTTGCCCACACCGAGTGCCTCGCGAAAACGATCCAGAGTCATGCTGGCGACCACCTGTAGGTCCAGTCCTCTTGGACCCCTGCGTCTTCCGTCTACTGCCCACTGTAGAAGACTCTGCCGCATGCCGGTAAGTGGTGGGTCCTGCTGCTGGAGACTGCTCAGCAAGGAAACTCTCCACTAAGAGGGCTCTCTCTAACACCCCTGCCTGAGTCGGAATGTTGAGGGAGATCATCGAAACCCTGATCTCATGCCTCAGTCCCTGCTCGAAGGTCCGGGCCCGGAAGAACGGGTCCCGTACCATATCTGTGGAGTAGCGCGAGAGATCAGTAAATCTCGCCGAG
Organism: Viscum album; assembly: GCA_963277665.1. NCBI lineage: Eukaryota > Viridiplantae > Streptophyta > Magnoliopsida > Santalales > Viscaceae > Viscum > Viscum album. The sequence goes on along the minus strand of OY728147.1, from coordinate 555,708,340 downwards.
TACTAGGCCACTGACATGCTACCCTGCCGCAGCTGTAGTAGTTCCTGGATGCGCACCGCTTGGAGGGTGGCTGGGACGAACTCAGAGCGGAAGATTCTCTCAATGTCCGTCCAGAGAAGAGACGCCTCCTCGTGCACCTGGAGCATCAAGCTCCACCATCTGCCTGCTGCCGCGTGCAGGAGACTCGCTGCGAGGATCACCATGAGATCTGCTGGTGTCCTCACTAATCTGAAAACACGAACAACTACCTCCAGCCAGTCCTCGGCGGCCTGAGGGTCCGTCTCCCCGCGGAACCTGGGCGGTCGCTGGCGCTGGAACTCATGCAGTGCACTAAGGCGACGTGCATCGCCAGCGGCTGGGGCTGGTAGCATCGGTGCCTCGGCGGGTATAGGTACCGCCAGTGCCTCAGCTGTCAAAGGGCCCTGTACCGAGTCCTCGACGCTCGGTGGGCTGTCATCACGCTCCACTCTCAGAATCCTAGCTGGCTGTCGTCGTGGGGCCATCCTGAAAAAGGGAACAAGTGCGCCACGGTCAGGACATTATACCTGGTGAGCTGACAGAAGTAATCACAAGGAAAACTTGAAACACACATGCAATCAATGTTTTCGTGCATTAAGTCGGAAATCAGAAGTCAGGGTCCTGGTGTACGGATACGTCGGCCGCCGCACCAACACTGGACTCCCTGGACTGATAACCACACCCAATACGCTAAACACTATTGGTTCACATAGAAGAAAGATCAGAGTCCCCGGTAGAACCGACCACCTCTGATACCAATTTGTCACGACCCGTCGGGGCCCATGCCGTGACTACCCCAAGCCCGCCTTCCATAGGCCTGGGGCTGGCGACTAGCACCAAGGCGTAAATCCCAGCAAAAAGGGAAGACATCGCCTTTGAAAAGTAAACAAGCACCACAGAGTAAGAAAGCGGAAAAGGAAACACTAAGTAAAAACTGTACAAACTGTGCTGAAAGTATAAGGGGCCGGAAATACAAGCCCAACTGTAAAGTACAACTGAAAAGAAAAACTGCAGCGTCGAGCCGTCCTCTGGAAGTCCCACCTGAAGGGTGGGTACAGATAGCTCCAATGCTCCTCAGGTCCCGCTGTCCGCTCCGAGCACGTCTCGCCCAGTGGTCCACCTCTAGGTACTGACTCGTCGTGTAGTCCACCTCCGGGTACTGACTCGTCGTGTAGTCCACCTCCGGGTACCGTCCAGTCCTCGAACACTCGGCCTCTATCAGCACTGCCTGTCATCTGCAACCAACACAACGAGGTGCGGGCATAGCCCGTGCAGGGGTGAGTATAACGATACTCAGTAGGGACCCCGAGACCCTCAAGGTCTCTCAAAAACCAACAAGGATAACCACAAAGAAGATCTCAACAGACAAACTCTACTTAGATATATTCCCATACATATACCTAAGTTATCATGTAACCCATCTCAATCATGAGGCAAACACAAGGTCAAAAGTCTCAGCTCAAACCAGGATTTTCATAATCGAAACCATAACTGCTGAAGAGCTCCGTCTCTGGAGTGTACAGTGGTCCTGTCACAACTCCGAGGTACTGCCCACTAACTTAAGACTGCTGTAGTACTCCACCTATCGAGTAATGCGGGTCAGCCGCTACAACCAAGCACTCCCAGGTGCCGCTACAACCAAGCGCACCTCTGTCAAGGGTCAGCCGCTACATCCAAGCGCTCCCATGTGCCGTTACAACCAAGACCACCGCTGTCGTGGGTCTGCCGCTACAACCAAGCGCTCCCATGTGCCGCTACAACCAAGCGCACCTCTGTCGTGGGTCTGCCACTACAACCAAGCGCTCCCATGTGCCGTTACAACCAAGCGCACCACAGTCGTGGGTCTGCCGCTACAACCAAGCGCTCCCATGTGCCGCTACAACCAAGCGCTCCCATGTGCCGCTACAACCAAGCGCACCTCTGTCGTGGGTCTGCCGCTACAACCATGCGCTCCCATGTGCCGCTACAACCAAGCGCACCTCTGTCGTGGGTCTGCCGCTACAACCAAGCGCTCCCATGTGCCGCTACAACCAAGCGCACCTCTGTCGTGGGTCTGCCGCTACAACCAAGCGCTCCCATGTGCCGCTACAACCAAGCGCACAACTGTCGTGGGTCTGCCGCTACAACCAAGTGCTCCCATGTGCCTCTACAACCAAGCGCACCTCTGTCGCACACCGAGTTGTTCGATCATCAGTCGTCGGGTCTCAGTCAGCTACACGGTCTCCGTGCTCCGCCCGCTCGTCTCCGGGAGGGTCCGCTCCATGAGCTGATGGTCGATACTCCAAGTATCACAAAGTCCCGCAAGGAAGTATCTCGAAGGAACACCTCGTCGTAGGGGTCTCAACGCAATAGACGGCGCGTCAATCGGACGCCCGGTCTGTGAGTTATTAGCCTTTTCGTCCCAGGGGCCCGGTTGGTTTCGTGAGCGAACCAATCCGGCCGTAACACAACTATACCCCGAACACTCATAGGGTATACTCATAGGGACCATTTTTCAACGTGATCACCAATACCGCTGACGGTTCGTCAAACGGACGTCTGGTCTGAAAGATATCAGCTTTTCCGTTCTAGGGGCCCGGTTGGATTCCAGTGCGATCCAACCCGGCCAATATCCATCTGCATCCAAAACTCGGGCGGAGGATGCCAAAAGTTCCGTCTCATCAAGAGGAACTCAACGCAATAGACGGCGCGTCAATCGGACGCCTGGTCTGAGAGTTATTGGCTTTTTCGTCCTAGGGGCCCGGTTGGTTTTTAAGGCAAAACCAACCCGACCGTACTCCACCTGCGTCCAAACCTCGGGCGGAGTATGCCAAAAGATCCGTCTTACTTAGAGGAATTCAACGAAACAGACGGCGCGTCAATCGGATGCCCAGTCTGTTAGTAATTGGCCTTTCCGTCTGACACCCACCCTGGGAAACTTCCCAGGAGGTCACCCATCCTGATCACTGCTCTAGGCCAAGCACGCTTAACTACGGAGTTTTAACTACGTAGGCTCCCGAAAAGGAAGGTGCACCTTGAGTATAGTATACCGAAACGACCGTCTCGATCCATGGATTGCGTTGCCACTGACGGCGCGTCGTTCGGAGGCCCGTAGCTCAAGATACGGCCATTTTAACGAAAACGTCAGAAGAAGGGGGTCTGGGCCAAGGCCGACCCGGCCCGACCCCCCCAGGGTCGGACGAACCGGGTCGACCCGACCCGGGTCCGACCCGGTTGACCCGGCCCGGCCCGGCCAGCCCGGCTCGGCCGGCTAGGCTCGACCGGCTCGGCCCGACCGAGGGGCGCGGGTGGAAGCCGCGGGCGCAGCCCGCGGTCGAGGGAGCCGCGGCCCGCGTGCGGGCCGCGCGGGTCGTCAGAGGACGCGGTGCATTGCCGCGTCCCGACCGGAAGAACCGGACCCGCGGACCGCGGGTCCGCTGGCCGCCACCGCGGCGCAGCCGCGGCGGCCTGTACCGCGGGGCGTCGGGGCGCCGCCGCCGGCTTCCGCGGGCCGCCGGAGTCGCTCCGGTGGCCCGTTTTCCTTCTCGTCTGCGCCGATGTCCCTCCCGGGTTCCGTTCTTCACGGCGGGATCACCCAACATCCGTTGCGGCACGTTCCGTCGTCGCCCGTCAATTCCACACAAAAAGAATAACGGCGGAGGGTCGTCGGGCCGTGTTCGTTGGCCCGCACCCTCCGCGTTAGAGATAAACAATATGAGAAATTGTTCAACACATGAACCGACAATAAATTAAAATTGATCATTTGAAACCGGCTCTTTAATTTTTAAAGAACGTTCACGGGAATATAAAGAGGGGTATTCCAAAATTATAAAATCCCTACCTCGTCGATCGTCGCGTGCGGGCGTTCTTCGCGGAAAAGCTCGTCGCGGAAGAGAGGGATCGTCGCGTCGTCGCGGGGAGGTGTCGCGTCGTCGTGGAATCCGGTGTTGAGTCGGCGAACTCAACGCACCATGAAACAGCAGATTTAACTTAATTAATTAAATCCGTGTTTTTGGTTAAGAACCACGAAGGAGATAAAAAGGACGGTTCGAGATTCTTACCTCAAGAAGCCGATCGAAGATCCGTCGCGGAGGAAGAGACGTCGCAGAAGAACGTTGTCGGCGATGCGGATCAAGGCGTCGCGTCGTCGATTTCCAGGTTCGGCGTTCTTCGCGTTCTTCGCGTTCTTCGCGAGGTAGAAGAAGAAAAAAGGATCCTCTCAAATCTTCTCAAAAGATTTTGGGTTGGTCTTATTTTATTAATATGCCAACACACGAAAACAGGTTAAGAAACGATTGAGTTAATTCGTTGAATTAATTCAACGAAAGAAACAAGCCATTTAATTCACGAAAGAAACAGCCCATTTAAATGGTCTGTTAAGAATTTAGAATACGCGTCAGTTGACTTTCATTAAGACGGGTTTTCACGGGTGCGTTTCTTAGCGGAAAGAAACGGCGGGGCTCGTGCGGGCCCCACCTCACAAATATCCTACCAAGGGGGTAGGATATTTCTGGATAGCATCCTATCCAGTTCAACTCAGTTCAAGCCGCCTTTAAATGGCTTCACGTGGCTTCCATGCGGCTTAAGTGAAATAAAATAAAGTTGTCGCAAAATTATTTTATTTCTTAACTTTAAGCCCGAAAATTAAAAACCACACCCGAGCAAACGCAACTCCGGAAGAGGCGTTTCTAAGCGAATACCGGCGCTGCGATTTCATCGGTGCCCTCAGAATTCGATTCCGGGCACCGGTTGAAATGTTAGAAAAACCCGCTCGTCCGTTCACTGAACGTACCCGAGCCAAACTTCGGAAAATGATTCCGGGCACACCGGGCCTCGGAATCAGGCGCCGTCAGAAACTGCGTTCTTGTAAAATTCCAAGGAAAATTAAGAAGAGAAAAAATAATTTCCTTGAAATTTACGGGTCTTTACAACCAATTTACTCAACTTGATCAATAAATAAAACGCACAATAACTAATATTACAATGAATAATTTTCAATAATATATCGATGAAATATTTTTCACCAATTCATTTGAAAATTTTCATGATCACTATAACCAATAATAATTTCTAAAAATCAAAACAAAACAATGAAAGACACCTACACATCTCAATATTCAAAAACAATAAACAAAATAATATCCCTATGAAAGATTTTGTGTTTGACCAGTGTATTTACATGATCCAAGTGCCCCCTAACTTTTAGGGTCTTGTTGGTGAAAGATTCAAATTGAAAAATCTGCGAGTTCACCTATGTCTTCTCTCTCTCCAAACCACGAAGAGTCAAATATGTTCATGTAATGTGGAGGGAATTCACTTTATCAATTGGGGGAGATTAACGGAATGGTTGTATAATATACATACATGGGAGATCAGTAATTGGTAAAATATCAAAAATTACTCTAACAGAGATTCTTCCCCACATCTATGAGAACTACAATAACAAAATAGATTTATTGTATACATTAATAGTATAGAGATAAATTATACGAATATTAGGAATGATTCAAGAAACTCTATGAAAGCATCCCATAATACCAAATGGATGATGGAAAATTCTTTTTCTTCTTCCACCTAGGATTTCATGAAATTGATATGAATATAAAATATGAATCATAAGAAGATCCCTAATTTAAATGTATATAGTAGATATAAATTTTCTAATTGAGAATATTGTGGAAAACAAAATATAATTTAGAACTAGAGTTATTAGCACTATAGGAATTTATGAGGTAATGGATTATGATTCTTACTCACCTTTACTTGAAAAAAACATAAATAAGTTATTATCATGATTATCCAACATTATATGTACCATGTGAAGGAAAAAAATTATTGACTGAGGTATGTGGTTTTTCCCTTCTATTAATCATTACATTGATAATTGTATATATGCACGTGGGATATAATGTTGTTATTTTACCTATAAGTAATGGAAATTCATATAAAATTATACACATAATCCACATACCCATCAAGGTTATATATTTTAATATAAAAAAGGTAGGAATGATTTTATGTAGAAATATCAGGACACAACACAATTCTAACCATCTTACAAACAGCCTCCAAGAAACTATAGACTTTCCAACCTCCACCTGTCAAGTAAAATAATAATGGGAAATAATTCAAAAGTGATCCAAAAATTGATGAAATGATGTTGAAAGAAAATTTTAGAGGAATGTATGTTGTAATTAATAAAAAAAATTTATCAATATTGAAGCCTTGTAGATGTTCAAATGAAGAACCATGGAAGAATCTAATAATTATAAATTTCATAATATAATGGGGAATTTAGTGATATCACCAACCAAATTCAGAAGGAGCTAAAACCAACTAAACCACGTGTGAATGATGAGTCGGTGAAACCTCAAGAAACTCAACCCATCCAACCAAAATAAGAGGACCATAAATAAGGATAAATAACAATTTTCGGCAAGGAAACGCCAAATGCAACATTGAAAAAACAATAATGGGATAAAATGGATACCGAAGCACCATTCCTATATTAATTTTTTGAGTTCATGAAGGTTGATGTTGAATGAAAATAGTGATAAAATTAGTAGACCTCATGAAATGTTGATATTAACATCCCTCTACAATAATCGATCTAAAAAATCCATAAGTATGTAAATTATCAAATGGAGTTTTTAACTTAAACAAGGCAGAATGTTGAAAATGAGAGTATCAACATAGGAGTAAGTGTCTCTACAGATATCACACCACCGATACATGAAAATGTCAAGAACTAGGGATAATCTCTATTACCATCACTATTGAGATATTATACATTACTAATTCACTATGTGATCTAGGACATTAAATTAAATTTATTCATCAGTCAGTATTATCATATTTTCATATCGTAGAACTACATCCAAATTTTGTGGTGGTACAATTAGAAAATGCATCCACCATTTCCCCCACTATTGTTTTAGAATATTTAATGGTTATTTAATTGGATTGATCTTTTCTACTATCATTTATATACATTCCATGGAAGAAGATAGAGAAACCTGATAATCTCTCATCATACCGGGGATACCCTTCTGGAAAACAGCATGGACTATAAACAATGTCTATGAAGGAACACTCATAATGAAAATGAAGATATGAAAATATGCTTGAATATTCATATTATGGTTAATAATCCATTAAAACGTCACTCACATTATGAAATCTCTCATTATGATTGTATAAATCCAATTCAATACCGAGGTATTGTTCAATAATTTTTATACTTCGGATAGAAATTTTCTTTTGAATATTCCACATCCCATGAACCTTAAAATCTAAATATAATCATAAAGGAATAGGTAAAATCATATTTTTTCACTAATTTTTAATGGTATGAGATGGTACTAGAGACTTAAACTATATAAATAAGAAAACTAAATTCAATATAATCACTTTAACAATAACCATGTATAGAACATAAACAACATCCAAATGATTTTAAATATACTTACCTAATAGAAAAATATAAATTTTGGTTAATCTTATCAAATAACCTATCCCATTATCTTGAAAAATATCTATTAAACATTATCAAAAAATATATCCATGATATATGATGGAGTTTGGAGATATTCCTGAAATCCATCCAATGTGATCCTCTCAAAGAATAATTTTAAAAAGTGATTCTCAACTAGTTAAACAACCCCTGAAATGATTCAATCACCCAATAATAGAGTTTGTTAAGAATGATATATATAATTTTCATGTAGAAACCATCATTTACCCAATAAATGATTCTTAATGGGTCATCACAATTCATGTAGTCGCAATGATAATTTTATTAACCACTATTAAAAATGAATGAAAGGAACTAGTACCCATGATATTACAATAGAACGTGAGAGTTCGTATAAATTACAAGATACTAAATCATGTTACAAGAAAATACTACATGCTAATTTCATTTAATGACCAAATGCATGAAAGGATCTTTTGAAAATATCAATACCATTTTTTATGTATTTTCAAGATACTTCAAGGAACTGATCGCAATATAAAACAAGGAGAAGATGACATTCACTTTCCCTTTTTGAAAATCATCATAAAAATGAATCCTTTTGGGATATGCAATGCCCCATGTACATTTCAATGGTGCATGTTTATTATATATTTGACCATATCAAAGACATCCTGTAGGCATTTCATGATTATTTAATAGTTTTTTGAAGTTTATTTGATTGTTGTATATGGAATCTAGATTTTTATTAAACATTCTCATAAAAATATATTGTCCTATTTTTCTAAAAAATGAATTAAGTTGTTTTAAATTGAATAGGTAATGGAAACACAATTTAAAAATAGTATTTAGGTTGATAGATTAGATGTTTAAGTAATAAATTCTTTTCCATATCCAACTTATGTAAAACATTTACGTTCTGTTTTAGGGTATTCCAAATTTTATAAAAGACTCATCATGAATTTTAATAGTATTTATCTCCCACTACCAAGATTAATTTTATAGTAAGTGGAAATTAATGTTGATTATTCTTATTGAGAATCATTTGATCAATTGAATAAGAGGTTGATCTCACCACTTATTATTTAACCACCCAACTGGGAGTACCCGTTCAAGTCACATTTTGATGCATCCAACCAAGTAGTGGGATCCTCCCTATAAAAATAATTGAAAAAAATCCTTATGTCATCTATAATGCATCTAGGACCATGGATTCCACAGAAATACTATAAAAATCCACTTATAATGTGTTACATGTAGTACTATTTGTAGTAGAGAGAATATGATCATATTAAATTTGAAAAAAAGTTGTTCTTTTTTATGATCATGTTGCACTAATTTTTTTAATGAAGAATCCAAATGAAAAACCAATGTATAGGAGATGGATTATACTCTCACTAGAGTTTAATTATGAATCTATTGATAAAAAGGCAATTTATTATCATGTGTAAAATCTAATAAGTCAACTACCCCACACCACAATGATAAAATTCCAATGTAGAACCCCTCTAATGATGATATTCCTAGAGAAAAAACTCTACATCATCAACAGTGAAGTACCATAGTATGAAAACATTGTTAATTATTTGGCTACATCTCATGTACCCAATCATCTATGATATAACAAATAACATATGCTCTAATTTTAATAATGCTTATATATTTGGTAAGACATAATTTTCGGGAAAATTATTAATGATGAAATCATAAGATGATTCTTTCCAGGAAGTGAAATTAAATCATTTTTTGAATTATATCATAAATTATTCATTCAAGTCCACTATAAATCTCATTATATAGACCAAATAAATAATAATTCAGGCCTTTATTGGCTATTATTTTTAATAAATTCATATGAATTGTTAAATGATATCATAAATGTCGAGTTTTGATTAATATCTAAAAAATTATGAACTACCTTACAAAATAATTAATTTTTTATAAATTTTTTATTATTGGGGCATAGAGTTCATGATACCATTACCAATGTCTTTTAGAAGTTTATATATCCTTCTAGTTATAGACAATGTTTCAGAAAGGGTTGAATATAAATAAGCCATAAATAATGAGGCTAACATTATTTTTGATTATATCAAGAATAACATATTCTATAGGATTGGAGTTCCGTGAGTCATCATTAGTGAGTTGGTAAATAATTATGCAATCAAAAAATGTAATCATTTCAGAAATTGTATGGGGTACATCATAAAATTTCAACACCATACCATCCCCAAACAAATGGCCACGTAAAACACTCCAATAGTGAGAGAAAATGAATTCTAGAAAATATTGATAAAAATGTTATGGAATGGTGTCAAATGATAGATGACACCTTAAGGGTGTAAATAAACCATACAAAGTTCCCAATAGATATGATACCCAATAAGTTGATATATGGAAATAGTTTCCTCTATCCCATGTTATAAGAGAACATATCCTACATGGAAATTAAAGATATATATTTAGATATTGATAATACTGGGAAAGCGGGAATAATTTAATTTTTTTGACATAGTAAACCATGAAGGAATCTATTTAAAATTATATAATCTATAAGAAGATAACATGGATGGCCGAATTACATGATTATTCACCCAAGAACATTGAACCCTGGAGATCATCTTCCATTATACAAATACATGCGTAAGAAAACTCTAGGTAATCATCATTCTAGATTTGTAGTTCCCTTTGCTATTATTAACAAATACCACATTTGTTTTTTGTATAATAAAAAGTGTATATGACCAAATACATTCTTTGTAAATTGTTACTGTAATTATATGTTCCATAGGAAGATACATAAATAACCATTGGAGGATATCAAAATCGTTCACCATGATTTCCAATGTTCTTTTAAACATGAAGAAAAAATTAATTTCAATTTTTATATACATAAATACAAAATTACTATGTTTAGGAAACTAAATAAATTAATTTTTGTGGAGAAAATCTTGTAGTCTAGTGTTTTTAAAAAAAATACTCAGTGTGTCCAATAAAATCGAAAAATCACTTTCAAGAGGAAACCCCCATTTCCCATAGTTTTACACTCCCCTAGGTCATATTATACAATGATTGTATTGTCCTTAATTATCAAATGTTGTTATTTTTAATTTTCCTATCCATTAATGAAGATTATGAATGGATATAAAATAGAGATACTTAATAGAAGACAAGTTGTGGAAGTGCTTCAAAACAGAACTCATGTAACATGACATGTACTATCTTAATAATGAATCATTTATAATGAGATTTTTTTTGTTAAATTAAATATAATTTGAATTCTATTTTTTGAATATATAATGGTTTGAGCGTTAAATAATAAAATTTATACTCGTGTTGGAATTTATTCGTTAAACTACTTTTCTAGGAATCATTATCCTCTTAGAAATCATGTGAATTCATGTTTTAGATTTATATTAAAATGTTATTTGTTAAGAAAAATAGAAAATTGAATTATTAAAGTGAAGAAAGGCTATTAAAATGAGGAATCATGGTTTAATGAGAATAATTGATTCTTTAAAATGAAATTTCACAAAAAATTCCATGATTTGAATTGATCAAATTAATGTGAATTGATTTATTTTTATTACACATTCCATGAGTGATTGTCAAAATCATTTGTCTAATTGAAAAGAAGACATCTTCATAAATTATTACTAATTTAATCTTGACCATATTACATGAGTGTTCATATGTCATGTCACTCACATGAACATTCATTTGGACTAATCAATTACATGAGAGTGAAAAAAACATTTAAAATGATTGGGAAATATTATAAAAATACATTATTCCTAAATAATACCGTTACAGAATTCCTTTTTATATCCCATTGATTCCATGAATAAACTTTATATGAATGGATAATGTTTCAATATATTTTTATTCATTCAAACTCATGTCTTTGTATTTTCATCATATTTAAAATATGATGTGTTGCAGAAAAGTAAATAATGGTGAATGTAATGACATACAATATATTGTAGAACTATGGGAATGTTATTTTAGTAATTAGAATGGAAATTTGATTCATTTATTGTAATATTATTTATTTTGACACACATTAATAATAAAATATAATACAATTAAAAAGATAAATAATGGGTTTTTTTTTTGGGAAAACCCAAAATCACCATTACTAGACTGAGGATTTTTATCATATGCAGTTAGGTGATTGTTATGAGGTTTTCATCAAGAATAAATTTTGAAAAAGGGTAAAATCAATTATTTCAATATAAAATTCAATAAGGTTAACATATAATATAATATTCTTAATTTGATCATGATTTTTCTTTTAATTTTGTTGGAAGTTGGAGTTTCTTCATTGAATGATAGAGTTTCATTACACATTTACTTTTGATATCATGCATTGTATAGTAGAAAAAGACATCAACCAAGATACTTAATAACTGTAGAATCAAATCCTACCAGCATATGACATCATATTCATTAGAACATTTATTCAATTGTACTCATGATTCTATTTTCCTTTGGTCTTCATAATGTTTAGAATATAGTTAATGTACAATTATTTGGATAATAATTATGTTCATATCATGTAATAATAGCTCTAAATGAATTTTATCATTAGAGGCGATAGAAAAGATTCAAAGGTGAGCTTAATCATTAGTTTCTCTAATAATAATAATAAATTGCAATGCTTGATCGAATGAAAAGACAAATTTATGTAATTTTTCAAAGGGGGAAATTAAACTATATGAATAGATTTATAATTTGAAAAATGAGAAATTAAATTGTTATTGTATGTGGAATTTTAATTTTTTTTACATTGAATTTTTTTTGATTTTTTTATATTGGAATTTGAATATTGGAATCATTGGTTCCCACTGAATTCCTTGTCAAGATTTTATGCTAATAGAAATGCATGGTTCGTCTATGGGGTATTTGGTACCTATATTTTATGAATACATTTCAGATGTTTTTAATGTGTTTCTAAATTAATAATAATTCTATTAATTTTGAAAAAGTAATTCTAAATGTTTTATTACTGGGAATGATGAATTTATTAAAAAATATCAACATGAGTAGAATGTTTGAGCATATGTACAATTTACCCAAAATAGTTTCACTCATTGCATGAAATCATATTTTTGAGAGAGAACCAGAGCTGATATAATGATGTAGAATAGAGACAAATCATAAATTTTAAAATGGAATTTTACACACATGACATTTCTTTAATTAGTAACATGTTGTTAAAGACCAGTACATGTCATGTAACTAGATTAAATGGTGTGACTTTTATCTAACACGTTTTTAGAGAATATCTTGAATATATTCATTGTGCATGATATTTGAGGGATTGCATGACTATAAAATCCATTACACATCATTAATTTTTCAACATGAAGAAAACAACATAAAGTACAAGTCTTGTGATTTTGATATTTTTCTATAAATTGAGCCCTCAACAACCCTTCTAATTGAAACTAGGATGAGAGGAAGCCAAACAATAGTCAAGGACATCCTCATTTATCATAGTTTAATTATTTATTTTTATTTTCATTATTCTAAAATTTCTCTCCTCCATATATCATCTTAACATACGCTTGCATGTAGGGTAGTTTCAATTGTTGACCAAAAAAGATAGAGACTATACAAATGTGATTTTTTTGAATTTATGTAATTCCATGTGATAAAATATCCTCTTCATTCGTCATTTTGATTGTATTATTAATTAAGTTTTAAATTACCAATGTGGTTATATTTTATTTTATATATGTTAAATTTAATTTCTTTGTTCGATGAACCTATCTACCTCCGCCCAATTAAATTATTTATATTGTGAAATAAGTAAGTGTTGGGTGGTGAGTGCATGACAACTGTCCGTACATGTGTATGATTTTATATTGTAGTATAGGTTTATTTGAGAACATATTTTCCCAGTTTGGGATTTCTATAATTAATTAATAAATCCTTTTGCAACAGTACACACATTGCAAAAAGGATACACTAATCCATGGTTTTGGATATGAATATTATCTTTATAATCATATGGACATGGGGGGAGAAAGAACTTGGTATATAAATTTATTTATTACTCATCATCAGAAAAAAGTGGTAAAATTTTGAAACCATGATAGAATGACCAAAGTTCAATTCAAACCCACTCTGATCACCCTCATTCTCATTTTCTTAAAACCAATCAAATAACGATAATTTTTTTCCCATGAATAAATATATTTAATAAAAATAAATATTATTTTGAGAAAACTAATAAAATGTGAAACCTTTTTTTTCACTCATCTTCATGATGAAACATTGGATTATTTATTATAATACACTTAGGTAATTATAATATTTTTTACATGCCCCATTATAGTCACATTGTGATGAATAAGACATTTCAACATTTTATTTAATGAATTTAATTAATAAAATACTAAAACTAAGACCTATGATGGCTCCAGATTTCGTGGAAAAGTGTGACCAGAATGAATATTTGAATACTGTTCAGTTTTTAAATTAAAATGTTTAGAAGATGAATTTGAACATTAATAACATCTAAACGGGTGCTCAAATAAAAAAATCCATGTACCTATTGCATCCATAAGACAGGATTTACCTTAGGTGGGACCTGGCATTGACTGAACCATGTCATGGGATACCGTTAAAATGTGGACGTGAACGTCATTAAAATATTAAAAAAAATATTAATTTATTGTTTCATAGTGGCAAAAATGTTTTCCCTTATTATTAAATGTAGATATAATGGTCTAGTGTTACAAATCACAATCCCAGAATTATGTAAGAGCTCTTATGGAAAGCCTGCTATTTTTCCTCAAAACAGGGAATGTCGACGGAGATACAGATCAAGATCGTTCTTCAACGGATCATCAATGATAAACAGTACATAATAGTGATTGATCCTATCCAGAATAGTGTTTGTGTTTTGATTTTGTTTCATTCCATTATCCCAAATTCTTATTATGAACTTGAATTCATCAACAAATGGATTGATTCAGGGGTAGTGCGTATATAGTGGGATGTGTTTTGTAATTCAGGATGTTTATTGGGAATTGTATCTAAATTAGATGTAATTTATATATTTCACCTCTTTCATTCAGTTCTAACGTCAATAGATCATGGTTGACATGAAAATGGCCATGATAAATATTCTTTTTCTGTTCTTGTGTTACTACTCATTTCACTCAAATCTACTTCTCATACATCATGGCACAATGATATATGCAGTACCAGATGAACAACGGTCAGCAAGGAATCTAGGGGTGGCATCAATGGTGATCCATAGTCTATGAATTGACATAGTGGCAGGCTTGATCCATGACATTATGTCATAACTATGGTTATTGGTACATGAAAGTTGCAACACCCCGAGCTTCCACGATACGCTTCTCATTGAATAATGCAATAGCCTGCATTGTACGCAACTTCGAGTTCTAAAACACCGCGACTAATCAAAGTAGCCGTTATGAATAGTAATAACCACTTTTTAAAATTATAGAAATTTTATATTTCAAATGGACTTCATTTTTGTATTTTTAATATCGAAATTATCCTAAGTTGAATTTTTTGTAACTTTCTGAGAACTTCCAATTTTTTATGAATAGTGAAAAATACTTAAAACAACTTTTTTAATCAAAATAATTAATTGTGATAAATTATACTAATTAGTGGTTTTAAAGTATAATTAGAACATGTTTTTACCAGTTTATCCAATGGTGGTCATTAGAATTAATTTAACATTGAAAATGGACATAAACAATTGCCAATCTTTTGATATAAAATGTTTCTTAAAAACACGCTATTTGTTCTGACAGCGGGAATTAATTATAAAATTAATTAATGCAACTTATATGTTTGGAATTTTTTAAAATAGACATCATTTTTGAATTCGGAATATCAATTATAGCTTAGGGTGAAATTTTGGTACTTTTCAGATAACTTTTGTATTTTGATGAATAGTGAAAATTACTAAATTTTAATTAAAAACAACTTTTTTAATCAAAATAATTAATATTGATAAATTATGAATTGGAGTGGTTTTAAAGTATATTTAGAATATATTTTTACCATTAAATTTAATTTTTGTCATTGGACATAATTTTACAATTAAACCGAACATAAATAAGTGTCAATCTTTTGATAGTTATTATCTCTTAAAAACACGCTTTTTGTTTTGACAGCGGGAATTAATTTTAAATTAATTTCTGCCACTTCTGTGTTTTGAATTTAGGAAAATGGATTCCATATTTAGAATCAGGATGTTCAAATTGTGTAAATAGGTAACTTTTATTTTTAGACATTTTGAATAATTACTGCGGTAAATATTTTATTTACCATGGTTAAGGGTAAATCCGGTAAATAAGGGTTACAAAATAATATTATAATAATACTAAATTACCCTAAAACGTGTCTTAACCCTATTGGTTGATACATGGTCGACCATGGTCATCTTTGGGTCTATTTTGGGACCCCATGGATCCACTTGTAAGTGATAATGACACATTATATTAATAAAGTTAAAATAAAAATAAAAATGGCATAAGCTTATATCTTTTAGAAGAACAATTTTTACATAGGGTTATACATGTTGGATTTTCGATTATAAATATTCATTAGAAAGATAAAAAGATTTCCTACATAATTATATTTTATTTATAATTTTTATACATTAAATAATTTATTTTATTTATGACACAACAATGATGCAGTAATTACTATAATAGTGAAAAAATAAAATAATTGATATTATAAATACCCAAATAAATATAATATGAAACTTTTAATAAATTAAACTAATTTTCTAGGATAATATGATATATTAGGACTGATTTAATTGACTTTTTTCGAAGTAATAAATCTGTTATGAGTTTCACAAAAATCAACTAATGAATAGTTTCAAAATTGACAGAAAAGAGTTCTTAAAACAAATATTATATTATTAATTGATATTAAATTCCTAAAAATCTAAGGTTGGGCCAAGAGACTTATATTATGATAGTTTAATCATTAATTGACCACTTGGGGGTCTCTTGGATTTATATAGTATGTTTATTAACCATATTATATAAAAATACAAAGAGACATTGTAAAAGTTAAACTAATTAACTTAGAGTTAATACTTAAAGATAAGGTTAATATAAGTACCCAAACCTGTCTAAATTCTATTGGATGAGTTGTTTTCGACCTATCCCCACCTCATCCTTTGAATAGTCAACTTTTGAGCCTTTAGAAACCGAATATGAATTTATTATAAATTAATATTTCTAGCTTTTCCAAAAGTGCCCCTCACCCCTCTTATAAAAGGGCACTCCTCCTTCTCATTTCCTCACACCTCTCAAGCCACTTGGCTCGTCCAAACTCTGCCCAACTAAGCTCCCCACATCCCTCTCCTCCTCCTTGAAGCTTCCCCTTAGGCAGAAAGCATTTCAAGAAGTCCTTTGGTTCCAACCAAAGTGAGTTACCTAAATTAAAGGTAACGATTTCTCTTAAATTATTTTCATTTATTTTGCTTCTTCAACCCCCAAAATATTTTTATTTCCTTTATTTTGTAACAACACCAGTATCCTCAATATACTAGGATGTTGTTATAAGAAGGATTCAAACTACACATACACACAACTCCATCTAATGGATGATGAACATAATGTTTCTGTGGATGGAAAACTAACGCCTCACGAAACGATGATTGTTCAAA
This sequence comes from Viscum album, assembly GCA_963277665.1. NCBI lineage: Eukaryota > Viridiplantae > Streptophyta > Magnoliopsida > Santalales > Viscaceae > Viscum > Viscum album. Next base: position 555,691,187 of record OY728147.1, on the reverse strand, counting down.
AACATCTTACCGCCTCTCATGGTGGCCATTATGATGGCACTGTAATTAAATATGATATTAATGATATATATTTTATATATAAGCTTCTATAATTCCATTTTATTTCATACCATTATTCGTTTCATGTTGTATATACATACGATAATTTCATTTGAGGAAGTGCGGACTACCACCCCCTTAAAATGATATGACTCGTTCATACCACACATAGAACGTATAAAGGATGGTGTTAATGAACTTAAGTAACATATATAAAATATTATATTATACTGGAATAGTAATATACCTATGTATCATTTGGATTCGATTCTTTTAAAATAAATATTAAATGGAAGTAGCGTTCGTGCGTACGTACGGACTACCGTCTCCACGAACGCGATGAGATTCATTCTCCATCGTATCCATTCAAGTATAATTATCATTTAATGATTTAAAAATGATGTTTAAGGACTTGATATCATTCTGGATATGAATATGATACAACAAACATGACTTATGTAACAAAACATATAAAGAAAATGAGTAAGTTAACACCCGAAACGGCGATAATACTAAGATATTATTATCAAATCAATATTAAAAGATCATATATGATATCATATTAATGTATATGATTCTTGTATAATTTATTAACAACTATTTCACTATTATACAGGAGGTTAACCTACCCCAACCAAGGAAAAGTACAAGGTAAGGGTTATTTCACAATCTCTTCATTATCTGAGGTTGTATTATACGTAATAATCTACTGGGATCTCTTTATCATCCACATCCATGTTTCTTCGAAATGTATTTCAAAACATATTTATTATTTACAAGAATATGGGTTAAATTCATTTATACCCTCGTTTGACTTTTTGTAAGAGGTTTATAAAGGAATCTTTCCGTCGTTTTCGAAACAAGGTCCTTTTTAACCTTTTCGACAGAATTAAGATAAGAATGATTTTTTTACTTATACGGCGGGTGCGGTTATTTTCCGCCGTTATAAAATCGTCAAAGCTTTCCTTACAAGCTTACAAGAATATTTTCAAGAAAATGTTTTATTTTATATGGCTCTTAAATGATTTCAAAAATAGAAAGAGATATTTCTCTAAAAAGTGTTTTGATTTCATCTATGTCAACATCCTTTAATGGATTTTACGCTTATTTGAAGTTGATTTATTATAATACAAAACTTCTATATTTTATTGAAGGTTTTGTGATATGTTTGACTGTGGATGTGCTATTTTATACCATTCATAGTTTATGGTGAAACTATTGACATTTGGTATGCTAGTTTTAATCCGAATGTTTATGTTATATTTCAAACTTTTCTTCAGATGAATGTGCTAAACAAGTATGTTCCGGGTTGGGGACCGGTAAAAGTAAGCCCTCCAGGTTGGGGACTGGTTAAAGTAAGCCCTCCAGGTTAGGGACTGGTAAAAGTATGCCCTCCGGGTTGGTGTCCGGTTATTAGAGGCACTCCGGGTTGGTGTCCGGTTATTAGAGGCACTCCGGGTTGGTGTCCGGTTATTAGAGGCACTCCGGGTTGGGTTCCGGTTAGAAGTAACCCCTAGGTCTTGGGATGAGGCCTAGACAAAGAAATTAACGTTTAGCATTATGCATTCCAACATTATGAAAGTGGTTATTGATTTTTGCATGTGATTATTCGATTAGTAGAATATCCATGTGAATAAGTAAATGGAATTATTTCATTTTATTTATGCCATACCATGTTGAAAGTTCATGTTTAAAAGTCTTATGTTTTAGTTATGCATTGCCTTAAATGATTATTCTTATTTATGAATGTTTCCGCTATATTGTTATCCTTACTGGGCATTTGAGCTCACCCCTTTTCTATGTTTTATTTTTCCCTGGAAGTGAAGATGTAAGTTATGAATAACCTGCAGGGATATTATGAGGGGATTATAGTGTGGACTGTGGAAACATTATGTTGTTGTAGTAGTTTTTCATTTTATGATGTAATGTAAAACTTATGAATATATCTAGTGTTTCCAAGGCTACTAAACTAATCGGTCTTTCAAGATTTGATCTTTCTTGTGATCATGCCAATGTTACGAAGTAATGCACCGACTCTGGGTAACTGGGGTCGGGGCGTTACAGTTGGTATCAGAGGAAGTTTAGTACAAACCTTGGAAGCTAGATTTAGATAATCTCTGATTAGAGCACGTAGACCTAAGATGATCTTTGAGGATTAGTATAGAAGAACTTCCTAGAATTTTGGTATTGTAGAGATTTTGTGAGTTTTCCGAGCAATACATCCCTGTCTGGATACGTGCAGGTAGAGGCGGCTCTGGCACAGATGTACCTAGGGGTAAAACCCGAAAACACCGTATTGAGCTAGACTCGAACGGGAACTGGTGCACGACAACGGGCCTTGCTGCACTCTTGGTTACGACACTCCCGGGGGATATGCTTAGGATGACTCTCATTTTCTTTACAAATCATTATGAAGGGTTTATGAGTATATACTTTCTCAAAGAAAACATTTTTATGATTATGGATTATATCCATAAATAGTTCAATTTATGTTAAGTGTTTTATAAGTATGGGATTATGTATTTTGATTCATAAACTGATCTAGTTTGTGCCATTGTTTAGAAATGGCGCCTAGTGGAAGAAATGGAAACCGTATCAATGCACGCACTCCATGTAGGGATTGCCCTCCTGCTCAAGATAATTATAGTGGGGCTGGTGATGCAACTGGTGCCGATCAGCTAATCACCATACTAGGACAACATACTCAGGTTATGAATAATAACCTTACCCGTATGGAGCACCCTGATCCGCAGCATGGAGGATCAATGTTAGACCGATTCATGAGGCAACAACCACCAACGCTCAATGGGAGTACAAATCCATTAGTAGCTGAGCAATGGATAAATTCCCTAGAGAAAATATTTCAGGCCTTGGGGAGCAGTGAAAGGGAGAAAGTTATCATGGCAGTTTACCGCCTCACTGGAGATGCTAATCAATGGTGGTCATTGATTCAAAACATGAAGGAAGATGATGAAGTATCAAATATGGAATGGAGGGAGTTCAAAGATCTGTTTTTAGAAAAATACTTCCCTCGCGACCATCGAGCAGATATGGAAAGGCAATTTCTAAGTCTGAGACAGAAGGAGGATAAGAATGTCGCAAAGTATGAGGCTAACTTTACAAGGTTAGCAAGGTATGCCGGAGATTATATTCGCAACCTAGGAAGTAAGATTGATCGTTTCTTTGATGGGTTAAAACCATTTCTCCGTCGAGCTTTGGTATCACAATCCTTCTCATCATACGAAGATATTGTCTCGTGTGCTATCAAGACAGAAAAGGAATTCTCTAAGTCTTATGACAACAAAGTAAATCAAGAGAAGAAGAGAACGGTGGAACAAGGGACAGATAAAGAGAAAAAGGTAAAGAAGGATTTTCCATTATGTGATAATTGTGGGAAGAATCACCCTGGTACTTGCCTAAAAGGAATGGGAGTTTGTTATAAATGTGGAGAAAAGGGTCACTAGGCTCGTGATTGCAAGGGAAAGAAAGAGGCTATCAAAGTGGAATGCTACAATTGTAGAGAAATGGGTCATTATGCAAATGAATGTCCTAAGAGTCAGGGAAACTTACCTCAGAAAAGGCCAAGGGATCAAGGCCAATCTTATGCTGTGACTACAGTTGAAGCGGAATAATTAATGTATTGGTGCTTTTGGACTCAAGGATTATATTCTGGTTATAAGAATAATGTGATATATATATGGATTGTACTGCAGTACTTGTTGATTTCAGTAAGGTTTTAATATGATGAAGGTAATTATATTTTTAGTATGTGACAATAAGAGAAACTTTACTTCGTTTGGGGAATCTGATAAATTGATTTTGGAATTAAGAAACCTTTTAGAGAAAGTCTGAACAGAGGTATTTTGGATAACTAGAAAGGTTGGAGTAGATTAAGTTGATCTTTGGATAGTATTGTTTAAGGTTAAAAAATTTATGAAGATTATTTTTGGAATATTATAATACTATAGTTTTAGGAAAAGGACAACCTGTAGGGTGGGGCATAACCCGTCGCGTTGGACAAAGTTGCAGGAATCGAACCCACAACCATAGTGCGACATGCCTTTATTTCCTACCACTAGCCTACAGGGAGTCCCTGGTTATTACAAAATAGTTGTCCTATTCTAAATGGTTTGTGGTAAAAATTTATTAATGAAAGTCTACATGATAAGTAAGTATATTTCCTCACATTCTTAGTAAATCTCTTAAATAATTTCCTCACCTCTATGAAAGGTTACTTAAAACAAAAACGTTGTCGATTAACTTTTCCAACTGGGGATTCAATGAATGTTTAACCAATCACAAGTTTGTGATTTTCTTATTGTTAACTTTCTCCAAATCCTGTTTTCTAGAACTCTTCATCAGACCATGCTAGTTTGTTTTTCCTCCATATCCATATTTTCATAGAACCCTAGTATGGGCTATCTCGGATGACCTTTGTACTTCTCTTTCTTTCTTTTAATGTTATATTTTTATTAATCTTATTTCCGATGTGGGTTTTCCACAAAGGTATTTTATATTTACAACCTTTTATTTTCAAAGAAAAATTTCAAATTGCGAGGACGCAATTTATTGAAGGAGGGGAGAATGTAACACCCCGAGCTTCCACGATACGCTTCTCATTGAATAATGCAATAGCCTGCATTGTACGCAACTTCGAGTTCTAAAACACCGCGACTAATCAAAGTAGCTGTTATGAATAGTAATAACCACTTTTTAAAATTATAGAAATTTTATATTTCAAATGGACTTCATTTTTGTATTTGTAATATCGAAATTATCCTAAGTTGAATTTTTTGTAACTTTCTGAGAACTTCCAATTTTTTATGAATAGTGAAAAATACTTAAAACAACTTTTTTAATCAAAATAATTAATTGTGATAAATTATACTATTTAGTGGTTTTAAAGTATAATTAGAACATGTTTTTACCATTTTATCCAATGGTGGTCAGTAGAATTAATTTAACATCGAAAATGGACATAAACAATTGCCAATCTTTTGATATAAATTGTTTCTTAAAAACACGCTATTTGTTCTGACAGCGGGAATTAATAATAAAATTAATTAATGCAACTTATATGTTTGGAATTTTTTAAAATAGACATCATTTTTGAATTCGGAATATCAATTATAGCTTAGGGTGAAATTTTGGTACTTTTCGGATAACTTTTGTATTTTGATGAATAGTGAAAATTACTAAATTTTAATTAAAAACAACTTTTTTAATCAAAATAATTAATATTGATAAATTAAGAATTTGAGTGGTTTTAAAGTATATTTAGAATATATTTTTACCATTCAATTTAATGTTTGTCATTGGACATAATTTTACAATTAAACCGAACATAAATAAGTGTCAATCTTTTGATAGTTATTATCTCTTAAAAACACGCTTTTTGTTTTGACAGCGGGAATTAATTTTAAATTAATTTCTGCCACTTCTATGTTTTGAATTTAGGAAAATGGATTCCATATTTAGAATCAGGATGTTCAAATTGTGTAAATAGGTAACTTTTATTTTTAGACATTTTGAATAATTACTGCGGTAAATATTTTATTTACCATGGTTAAGGGTAAATCCGGTAAATAAGGGTTAAAAATAATATTATAATAATACTAAATTACCCTAAAACGTGTCTTAACCCTATTGGTTGATACATGGTCGACCATGGGCATCTTTGGGTCTATTTTGTGACCCCATGGATCCACTTGTAAGTGATAATGACACATTATATTAATAAAGTTAAAATAAAAATAAAAATGGCATAAGCTTACATCTTTTAGAAGAACAATTTTTACATAGGGTTATACATGTTGGATTTTCGATTATAAATATTCATTAGAAAGATAAAACGATTTCCTACATAATTATATTTTATTTATAATTTTTAGACATTAAATAATTTATTTTATTTATGACACAACGATGATGTAGTAATTACTATAATAGTGAAAAATTAAAATAATTGATATTATAAATACCCAAATAAATATAATATGAAACTTTTAATAAATTAAACTAATTTTCTAGGATAATATGATATATTAGAAGTGATTTAATTGACTTTGTTTGAAGTAATCAATCTGTTATGAGTTTCACAAAAATCAACTAATGAATAGTTTCAAAATTGACATAAAAGAGTTATTAAAACAAATATTATATTATTAATTGATATTAAATTCCTAAAAATCTAAGGTTCGGCCAAGAGACATATATAATGATAGGTTAATCATTAATGGACCACTTGGGGGTCACTTGGATTTATATAGTAAGTTTATTAACCATATTATATAAAAATACAAAGAGACATTGTAAAAGTGAAACTAATTAACTTAGAGTTAATACTTAAAGATAAGGTTAATATAAGTACCCAAACCTGTCTAAATTCTATTGGATGAGTTGTTTTCCACCTATCCCCACCTCATACTTTGAATAGTCTTCTTTGGAGCCTTTGGAAACCGAATATGAATTTATTATAAATTAATATTTCTAGATTTTCCAAAAGTGCCCCTCACCCCTCTTATAAAAGGGCACTCCTCCTTCTCATTTACTCACACCTCTCAAGCCACTTGGCTCGTAAAAACTCTGCCCAACTAAGCTCCCCATATCCCTCTACTCCCCCTTGAAGCTTCCCCTTAGGCAGAAAGCATTTCAAGAAGTCCTTTGGTTCCAACCAATGTGAGTTACCTAAATTAAAGGTAACGATTTCTCTTAAATTATTTTCATTTATTTTGCTTCTTCAACCCCCAAAATATTTTTATTTCCTTTATTTTGTAACAACAACAGTATCCTCAATATACTAGGATGTTGTTATAAGAAGGATTCAAACTACACATACACACAAATCCATCTAATGGATGATGAACATAATGTTTCTGTGGATGGCAAACTAACGCCTCACGAAACGATGATTGTTCAAAAACATCTTACCGCCTCTCATGGTGGCCATTATGATGGCACTGTAATTAAATATGATATTAATGATATATATTTTATATATAAGCTTCTATAATTCCATTTTATTTCATACCATTATTCGTTTCATGTTGTATATACATACGATAATTTCATTTTAGGAAGTGCGGACTACCGCCCCCTTAAAATGATATGACTCGTTCATACCACACATGGAACGTATAAAGGATGGTGTTAATGAAATTAAGTAACATATATAAAATATTATATTATACTGTAATAGTAATATACCTATGTATCATTTGGATTCGATTCTTTTAAAATAAAAATTAAATGGAAGTAGCGTTCGTGCGTACGTACGGACTACCGTCTCCACGAACGCGATGAGATTCATTCTCCATCGTATCCATTCAAGTATAATTATCATTTAATGATTTAAAAATGATGTTTAAGGACTTGATATCATTCTGGATATGAATAAGATACAACAAACATGACTTATGTAACAAAACATATAAAGAAAATGAGTAAGTTAACACCCGAAACGGCGATAATACTAAGATATTATTATCAAATCAATATTAAAAGATCATATATGATATCATATTAATGTATATGATTCTTGTATAATTTAGTAACAATTATTTCACTATTATACAGGAGGTTAACCGACCCCAACCAAGGAAAAGTACAAGGTAAGGGTTATTTCACAATCTCTTCGTTATCCGAGGTTGTATTATACGTAATAATCTATTGGGATCTCTTTATCATCCACATCCATGTTTCTTCGAAATGTATTTCAAAACATATTTATTATTTACAAGAATATGGGTTAAATTCATTTATTCCCTTGTTTGACTTTTTTTAAGAGGTTTATAAAGGAATCATTCCGTCGTTTTCGAAACAAGGTCCTTTTTAACCTTTTCGACAGAATTAAGATAAGAATGTTTTTTTACTTATACGGCGGGTGCGGTTATTTTCCGCCGTTATAAAATCGTCAAAGCGTTCCTTACAAGCATACAAGAATATTTTCAAGAAAATGTTTTATTTTATATGGATCTTAAATGATTTCAAAAATAGAAAGAGATATTTCTCTAAAAAGTGTTTTGATTTCATCTTTGTCAACATCCTTTAATAGATTTTACGCTTATTTGAAGTTGATTTATTATAATACAAAACTTCTATATTGTATTGAAGGTTTTGTGATATGTTTGACTGTGGATGTGCTATTTTATACCATTCATAGTTTATGGTGAAACTATTGACATTTCGTATGCTAGTTTTAATCCGAATGTTTATGTTATATTTCAAACTTTTTATTCAGATGAATGTGCTAAACAAGTATGTTCCGGGTTGGGGACCGGTAAAAGTAAGCCCTCCAGGTTGGGGACTGGTTAAAGTAAGCCCTCCAGGTTAGGGACTGGTAAAAGTATGCCCTCCGGGTTGGTGTCCGGTTATTAGAGGCACTCCGGGTTGGTGTCCGGTTATTAGAGGCACTCCGGGTTGGTGTCCGGTTATTAGAGGCACTCCGGGTTGGGTTCCGGTTAGAAGTAACCCCTAGGTCTTGGGATGAGGCCTAGACAAAGAAATTAACGTTTAGCATTATGCATTCCAACATTATGAAAGTGGTTATTGATTTTTGCATGTGATTATTCGATTAGTAGAATATCCATGTGAATAAGTAAATGGAATTATTTCATTTTATTTATGCCATACCATGTTGAAAGTTCATGTTTAAAAGGCTTATGTTTTAGTTATACATTGCCTTAAATGTTTATTCTTATTTATGAAAGTTTCCGCTATATTGTTATCCTTACTGGGCATTTGAGCTCACCCCTTTTCTATGTTTTATTTTTCCCAGGAAGTGAAGATGTAATTTATGAATAACCTGCAGGGATATTATGAGGGGATTATAGTGTGGACTGTGGAAACATTATGTTGTTGTAGTAGTTTTTCATTTTATGATGTAATGTAAAACTTATGAATATATCTAGTGTTTCCAAGGCTACTAAACCAATCGGTCTTTCGAGATTTGATCTTTCTTGTGATCATGCCAATGTTACGAAGTAATGCACCGACTCTGGGTAACTGGGGTCGGGGCGTTACAAAAGTGGGAAACATTAGCACATGTGTGTTTAAGGAGGTGGCAGCCGGCTCGACAAGATGTGGTATAAGCCTAAAGTTGAATGACTGTGGGAGGCCTACTAGAGTTTCCATGACAGTGGATGAACGAGGAACATTAGAGACACATTAGATAGAGGACCCATGGTAGAGTCATACGTGGGCATTGGTCACACAGACAAGAAATGTGTATCATAGACCAACCACATTGGACGAGTAGACTAGATGAAATGGGGTTATGAGAATGTGTGACCGAGGTTGTGTAAAAACATTTGGGCAATGTCTGATATAGGTTGGTCAGCATGCATGCGGCTGACTAGGCTAGATCTGGTGGGGCGAGCCCATCCAGGGAGGTTTCGACCTTGCAGGGTTGGTCAGTCTGGCCCGGGACACAACCTATACATTTTAACTAAAAGTCACATAACATTCAAATTGTATGTCTGTAAGATGAGATGTTTGTGGTGTTGGGACCGTCTCGATAAGGTATTTTCTTTGATATGTATTCGTGACATTTTTTTGAGAACCATTGTATGTGTGAACCATCAACATGATTCTTTCCTCAGGGGTTTGACATGACATTGCGTCCACATCACAAGGATGCATTCCCATTTAAAGTATAGAGCCCTAGATTGTGTTGGGTAATCCTCTATAGGTATAGATTAATACTCAATCACCTTTGATATAATTTCATCTGAATTGGAGTGACCTCCAAGGGCATGGAGTAAATCCTCAATCTAGTAGGTTTATCGATTGCGTTAATGGTATTCTCTATAGATAATCCCCTAGGTTAAGAGCCATGGTTGTAGGGTTCGAGGTATTTTCTGAGAAAAATATCCTACATTGTGAATTAATATATATTCGATTCAAGGTATTATCTAAGGAGAATCCGCTATAAATATCATGATCTATTGATCATAATTTTCTCTTTTTTGGGGCCCAAATTAGCAGGACCTCCTGTTATAATCCCTGATTACATCATTGCTCAAGAAGTGTGTACTCTCGAAATGAGAATGTCTCAACTAGAATCATGTGGTTGATGATTGTCTATGAATTATCCTCTAATTATTTTTAGCTAGTTATAATAATATATGGATTTTATTTCAATATGTAAAGGAATATTCCTATGTATAACTAATTTGTCATTAAATTGTGGTTTTTTTATTTTTGTTTTGGGGTGTCCTTCTAAGTATTGTTTTACTAAACATGACACTATATTTTCAGAAACATGTCATATCATTTATAGAAGTTCAATAATTTGATGGTGTGCGACATGTCATAGGACTAAGATGAGTAACGAACTGTGCCTTTTGAGATAATATTGTTTAAGGTGTTTTTAGATGTTTTCTATATAATCTATAGTACAATTGATTTCATGTCATTCTTTTCAGTTGTTTTTATTTCTGTGGGATTATATTTTTTCCTAGATTACATTCATATAAATTAAATAACTACTATACTCTATAGTTTTTTATTAGTTAATCCCTGATTGGTGGATTTTATTTTATCTTTTTAGATGTTTGGTCATAGAGATGTGTGCATGAATACAAGTACATATGAAATTGCCTCTCATTTGGGAGAAATTCCTACTCGTTGCTAGTCATTAACACATATTCAATTGGAGGAGGATATGGATAGTCACATAACTAGACCCACTAAGATGGTTCGTGATAGAGTGGTATCGGAGGGGTCAATTTCATATTAGTACCAAGAGTCTATGAGATTGGTTTCGAGGAATAATGTTACATGTTTCGAGTTCAGTTATCATGCTAGGGATTCCATTGTTTTTGTGGAAAACTACATATCTATATTCCAATAATTTAGAAAACTTATTTCAAATATGGTACATAAATAAAACTTTTTTTGTGGAAACTAATATTGAATGATTCATATAATATGGATTTTGTTTTCCATTTCTTTCTTGAGTCAGATCTCAAGATAACCTCTATTGACCGTGGTTCTTATTGGTCATTATTAGTTTTTCTCCATAATGATAGCGAGCCATGATTTTGATGAATGATCATGAGGATGATTCACCTAGTGATCATGCATCAATATAAGAGCTCTTGCCTTTGCAGTAGTGCAATCAGACACTAGTAGAGTAATCGGTTAGATTCAAGGATTATCTTGCAACTCCACAGGTATTGTGTGAGAACCTTTCTTCAGGGATCATTCTTTTCATTTGTGACTACATTGGTAGATCATGGTTCCCATTGTATCTCTTGACATACCAAATTAGGATGGGGTATTGGAACAAGGTATTGTAATAGATAGATTTCTAGAAGAGATGAAACAAGCTGTGGGAGATACCAGGCCACACAAGGTAGTTGGGTCTACGGTGGAGTATAGCATACACTAGAGAAATTGGATCGAGTGGGCCAATTCCATTAGGAGATATGCCTATTATATGAGATCAGTGATGAGTGGCTCTCAGGTCATAGTGGGATAACAAAAGAACATATTATGTATCAGGTGCAGTGGTATGTGGAACATTGATCATGATTTCCCAACAAACCATGTGTAAGATCCATGGATGGTCGAGGGACTGCCGAGGTAGAGGTAGAGGTTCGAATAGGGTGGTCCGTAGGGCTATGGAAGTGGTAGGGGAGTAGGTAATGTGTCTGGTTGTGGGAGATGATCATGGTACTACCACCACCACCCCCAAAAGGTCCACCCCGTGCTCAGGGAACTTGTGGATAGAAGCATGCCTAACTTCAGGCGATGGAGGTTTACATCCCCGGGGTCCATAATTTGTTAAAAGTGTGATATATGTATTTTACACCATTGCGATTTTTTTATAGACACTTCTTCTAATCACTACTTCATTGCTTCAATACTTGTTCAGATCTCATAGAAATAGGTAGAGCCATTGGGTCGATCCATTTATATTAAAACTCCTATGAGAGGGGATTCAATGATCACAAAATAGTTCTGGAAGTTTGAGATTACTATTTGAGTAGAGAGAATTAGTTGTTATATCCAAGTAGTTATTTCCAGGTCTTACGACATAATTCTATGTATAGAAGAGTTATCCATAGTTGATGCTCAATTAGACTTTTTTAGGGGCATAGTACTGTATTTCAATAAATTTGGGACAATGTTTTTCATTTCCCTATGTAATGGAATTTCATACCGTATAGGATATACCTTCATTGAGGAGGGTGGAGTCGATTACACATCATTTGGAATGTCTTAACCTTGGGGTGGTAGATAAGAGGAGTCCACAATTTATTCCTGTGGTGGATGTGTATGAGGTTGTATTCCTTGTATATGTATCAAGATTACCACCTCATAGAGAGGTTTAATTCAATATCGATATGTATCATATTATGGAATTGATATCCACATATACATATAAGATGGATACCATGATGATTCAACATATGAGGTTACAGTTGGCATACATGTAGAGAAATGGCTTTGTGAGACCCACTATATCACACTGGGCAGTAATATTATTGTTTTCTTATAATGATGATGTCATTTTGTGGCTATGATTGGATAGTAGGCGCCTTCACTAGGTGATAGTGACTAGAAAAAATATATAATTATAGTAAGAAAATATCCATGAAAATAAATTAAGAATTAATCAATCAAATTCACCAACATGGATCTAGAAACAATAATATCCCAATTACAAAAAACTATTTTTTAGTCCATTCTATAAACATATATCACAATTTCATACCACATTACAATAAAAAATGTTATCAAAAGTTACATACCATATACTGAAGGTTTTGGGGAACACTGAAAGTAGTCTGGAACATTCATAATATTTTATATATGTCAAATACTATCGATGTATTATTGGAATTTGAAAAATATAAATCCTAGAATATAAGAGATAATATAATCACATATAATTTATAATTAGTTTATTTTAATTAAAAATTTCATAGCAGTGAATTTTTATTGATTATGAATCTAATTTGATATTTTTGAATATATTAATTACATCATTGGATTAAATTGTAGAATACATCTAGTATTGATCAATATATTCCCCAAGAAACTCCAAAAATCATTATAGAATTCTTTTAGTCTCATGATATAAGATTAGAACTCTTTTTTCATTAATTACTGAAAAATAATGTTATTTAGGTGGAAAAATTCATTTTATTCTAATTTTAATTTATAGGATGGTGGAAAGCATCGGCTTTCAATTCTAGGATTGAATATCTATATATATTGATAAGGGTTATCTAGAATTCATCATGCACAAAAAATAATTAGGGTTGAAAATTATATAATGGGGTTTATATAGATATTTGTTTAAAGAATTATATTTTTGATGAAAACATCTGATTAATTAATTCTAGATGAACTCCATGTCAAGATATTAATAATAATATTATTATTCACATGACATGTGCTAAAATAAAATATAAATAAATAACATTTCATCAATAAATAAATTAATATTTAATTCTATCATATACATCAAAGAATTATCACAACCTGTATTTTCACCTTTATCATTATCAACCCTTGAATTATGAATAATTATTAATATAAATAAAATAAACTAACCTATTTAATAATAAATAAATAAATATTATATTAAATAAAAAACTAAAAAATATTTATTAAACATTCTGCAAACATATATATTCTCTTGAAAAACTAGGGACAAGATATTTACAATCAACTAAACAATGATAATTATTAAAACATGTATGAGAATAATATTTGTTCCACATGTTAAATTTGTATATAATTTAAAGATGGATCTTGATACACTTAGTTTGTGACCCACATGAAACCATTATTAGGGTCATTAAACATGTCCAACAAAATTTAATGGTTAGAGATTAATAACATAGTAAGGGACACATATAGAAAAAAATAATTTCAAAATGACACACATAATCATAAAAATTCAAATTTTGTAATATAATATGTATATCATGCTATCTATAATCATGAAAGAAGTATAATGGATTCATCAAATTATATGCTCGAGGAGTGTTTATATAACTATTTACTAATTAGAATTCAAAAAATTGATATGACTATTTTCTCAATTGGGATTTTCCATTCCCATAATAGTGAGGGAAATCAAAACATTAGTAAAATAATATATGGTAAAAACTAATTTTATGTTATTTTAATGAAATATCACTTCTGAAATAATCAACGTATCATAATGTGTGATGAGAATAATTCGCCACAATATTCATTGATATATTAATATATGTGATTAATGATATATAATAATAATAATAATAATAATAATAATATTAATTTGGGTTCATTACCCAAATCAGTAAATCTGAATACCAAGTGAAACATATAAATGTGAATTTTTCACTAGTGGGTTATGTTTTCAAGTGCTTAATCTCCTATATATTTTCAAAATAGCATCATGAGAAGAAGTCTCAATGACTTATGGGCCCCATACCCATGAAAACTTCTATCTTTTTGTACTATAAAATGATTTCATCCAACCTTAGAACATGTATTATAGAATACTATCAAAGGAAATCAATGATATTATCATGTTGCGAAAATAAAATGATCTTTTTAGGTGAAAATTTCCATTATATCATTATCACATATATTTCACATAGATGAATTATAATCATCTGGTAAGATATAAATTAATATTTGAGAACCTGGATATTCATGTAATCTAATGATCATTATAGTCTGTTCAAGGTCACCAACTCTAATAGAATGATTCAAGCATTAGATCCTGATATTAAATCCATTCCTGTTATCCTCACATGTATACATGTTATTGATAAAGTGTTTTTATATATTATTATCCAACTACAGCAACTAGTGTTATTTTTTTAATATGACCTCTCATATATGAGAAAATCATAGTTGATATGATATCTCTATTAATAGTAATTTATCCCTTTCATCCCTAACATATTGGATAATGAAATTGTTAAAATTCATTAATGATATGATGAAATTTTACTATTTTTGTATAGCCCCAAAATATAGAACAAATAAATGAAAAATAGCATTGTATGATGCATGAGAAGATACAATGTACACAGTGAAATAAATATTTGAAAAAAACTACATCAAATATGCATTTCCATTTAATATTACCATTATAATATTTTGATTTAGCAAAATATTTTTTAAATAATATAGATTTATTTCCATTGAAAACTAGTATTTCTACTTCTACAGTTATAAAGAAATTGTCTAGATTTTATCTTTAGGAACAACCATACAATTTTGATTGCCTATCTAAAATGTTCTCTTGGACATGATTAATATTTATATTTTATATATTTTTATAATAAATATCCAATCATAGTAAATATCATGAAATGTGATATTGATTTATTAAGTAATATTATGTATATTTATTCATATAATGAACAATCGCTGGATTATCCATCCAATGGAAACCTCAACTAGACTAGGGAATACTCAAAGTGCATCCATAATCCATTATTCCAATCACATGAATAATTCTCATCATTAGTAAACATTGGAAATTATTTTTCTTTGTTAAATAATATTTAGATAACATTATGATTCCACTAAAATATTAGTATGAACAATCAGTCCATCAGACATCAACCTCAATAATAAAAGAGAAGAATGAAATGGAAAATTAATTTTAACAATCTATATATGTATAATATGAAAAAATAAATCTCTCATATCTCCCTCCAACAGCCAACATTGGAAAAACCAATTTTCCCAGAGTAATCTATATAGATATAATGCATCCAAAATTAACCCCAGGTGAATGTAGAGAAAATGCTATTTTTTTGGATGTAATAATCCAATAAAATTAAATGATGAAATAGCTAAATAAATGTACCATTTTAGAATATTCCATGTTCTATTCAAACTCATCACCCCTCCATGCATCAATGAAAAAACTTTCGAAAGTCCCCTTAGTCAATAAACATCTGGAGCATTTAGTGGTGTCTGATATTGACAGTTTACCAAGAAATAACCACAAATTCTAGGGTTTCTTTCTCAAAAAACAATCCCGACATTTTTTTTATTTCCAATATAAAATATACTTTTCAAGTTTATAATAATGGTTATTATGCCATTTATGGATTTATAAATTCCATTTCTTTCTTTTAAATAATATAATACCTTGGGAAATATTTCACCATCATATTCCACTGTTAATAAAAAAACCATGTCAGAATTCACATTCCAAACTATTTTAAATTATTTTATAATGAATTTTGAATAAAAAATCAAAAACCAAAACAATTGATAACAATGGGTGTCACCATGATCGAAGAATAACAAATTATAAGTAAGGAGATCTAAATAACAAGTGAATAACAATAATAATAAAAACATTTAGCAAGATAAATATATATTAAATATAAAGTGATAAGAAACAATAATATCAATACTATAAACCATTAATACTGATGAAAACATTGTAATATAAGGTTGTGATTACCCTATACCATAATGTCATATCACAGTCTAATGGTAATGAATCTAAGGGTTACCCTAACTACATAGGGGATTATGACTATTACCCAATGGTGTGATTCCCCCCATCTACAAAACCACATCCATCCATCACATAAAACATCTCTCTCATACCTCTAATGTGTTGATAGTCCTACCACCTTATAGAATTCAATGAAAAAAAAACATAACCTTGAAACATTGATTCACTTAATAACATTTTATCATGAACCAATATGAGTTCAACCTTCAGATAGAAATCAATAATATCCTGATATATACATTGGGGGTTCCCTCAACCTATGTTTATTAATGTCAGGTGTCAGTTGAACCAAATTCATTATTTGGAAATGGGTTTTAGTAAATAAATAATTTTTACAAATGTTGTGGAATTCCAAAAAAATTATAGTATTATCCTTTTGGGTGTTAGATGTCCATGAACAAAATACATGAATTAAAAAGATAAAAAATTAAATGAGTAAAAATATATTAGAAATAAAAAATAACTCTCTCAACAGAACCACTAATTCTCACCAAATAAATAAACCCACCCTAAATTTAATAAATATGAGATCATGTTCATGTGTCTACTCCACTTGATATTATAATAAATTTCAACATTCCAAAAAAGGTATTTTTAATTTCTCTCTTTTAAAATGAATCATAAAATCAATATAGAGTATGATTTAAATAAATAAACTATCAGCACTCACCCCACTTTTTCCATGGATATCAAATAGAGTGTTGTCTTCACAAAAAATTTTTGTGACAATATAATTCATTAAAGAGATCGTAGACAATTAATTGAACCATATAATATCCAAATTTAAGGATTGTAGAATGTTAACTAGTATAATATCTATCAAAACCATTGTACAATCAATCTCAAACCATATATTGTTTTACCAACAATGATTTTACATATCAACTAAATTGACCATACCACGAATTTGAACATCCTATGATGTGTAAAAAAATAAAGGGACATAAAGTGAGCCTAAGATATCTCAGTTATGTTTCCTATAGATAGAAATATATCCCCTATGTATTTAATTACATCTATAAGATCCCTAATATTTTATTTATACAAAAAAAGATGAATTGAAAAATACCTCTAATGATCCCAATAGGGGAAATAATAACCAAGAACATGCAATTATATCAACACTAATAGTTCACAAATGGATTAATTGATGTGACCACTTTGTATTATGTTATAATTCTTCAATGCTACAAAAACCAAATAAATTTATGTATTTATGGTGATGGAGATCTGGTCAATGATCATCTTCTTCCCATTGATATATATTATATGTATTAGTTATGCACCAGATCCCTTGAAAGGATTCAACAATATTTGGGACAATTAAATTATAAATAAAGCATTAATTTGGTCCACGTTTGAGACATTATGTTGAATGTGGATCTAAAAAATATGAAACTGTACATTCTAATGATTCAAGGAAATATTAAACCCTAAAAGAGATGATTCTTATTGTATTTTTCATTGTGATATAGGAAACATCTCGAGATGAGAGAGATTCAATTTTTTTTGAATTTTGGAATCAACTTGAAGATTAGAGATGTAAATCCTCTATAATAGGGTAAATATGTATGGAATGATCCATTCATCATTGAAGGATATAACCTAGTAGGGGGAACCATAAATTTCATGATTATACATAATCCTTGACTAATGATGGCCATTAATTTTATATTCCCGTATCAGAATATCCTATTGATTCACAAAATTCTAATTATAATTTTTCTTTAACATATTTTTATAGGGGGTTGAGGTAGATTATTTGATTCAAGTGTGTCTTATTTATATCTTTTACTTAATCATAGGTGTTTTTTATATCCACCAAAAAACATCACTAATGGAAAAACAATTCCAATTTTTTTAAAATACCAATGAAATGAAAATAAACTCATTCATCTAGAAAACTATAGAAACCATTCACATTATTACACACATAACCATGACAAAATACATAAACATACACTTTATATAACTCTGGGGATCGCGAGGTCTATTGTATTGGGAAATTAGAAATTTTACATAACAAGTTAAAAGTTAAAATAAAACTACTTTAATGATAATATCATTTACATGACCAACTCATTCCTTCATGCATACCACTACATGGGAATTCCTGATAACGTAAATAATAAATATGATAGATATATATCCCATTAAGGGAGTAAAAAAGGCATTAACATTAAGAATACAATTCTTTTTAGGTAACAGTAATATTAGTGGACTACGAGAAATATAAACATAATTGTTTGATATATCATGATGATCATAACATGGAAATGTAGAAAAACATACAAAATGATATTATCATTATTCAAGGCTCATTTAACATGGATTAGAATGATTAAAACTTCATTGTACATGAATTATTGTGAGTAAACCCTAATTACCCATTTATTAGCACGAGTAAACCCTCATTGCACATGAATTAACATGAGTAAACCCTCATTTCACATATATGTTCATGAGTGATCCAACATTGAACATGAATTAGCCTTATAAAACACTAATTTTACATGAATTGGAATGATTAAACATTATTTTTCATGGCGTAACATGATACTAAAAATTTCCCAATGAAATGGAGGACTATCAAGGCTCACCATTCCTAACAATTTCATTTTAGCAACTAGTGTTCCACATGTATCATATAACATGGAATCATTCAACATCATATGTTATTATATTTTTAAGGATTTTGGAATACATCCATGAATGTACCATAAAATATATATGTTCATAATGGTGAATAAACATTACAGATAAATGTGTACGTTATTCACTACAAGATGATTTTGTATTGGAGAATCATGGTGCAATTTTTTCATCATAACGTCGTAATATGGATATTCATAATTTGGGATGATGAGAGATAAAACTACATATCATAATTTATAAATGAAATATAATGTAAGTGTATCAGGGATCAAAATATCCAAACATAAAAAATGGAATTTATATTCATCATATAGGATAAATACTTGAATGTAAATTAGAAGAGATAAATCCATTAAGGAATTTTCGAATGGTAACAGGTGTACAAGAATGAAATTAATGGGAGATAAAGTGGTATCTAATCAATCAAAAATAAGTAGAGATGTATATGGGATGTCCAAAATCATACCTAAATTTTTTAATTGAATATAATAGGGTATAAAAACTTGAAGAAACTTGGATTAAATGATAAATAAATGACCACTTATGATTATTTGGCCTGGTATAAGGCGTACATAATGGTCCATAAAAGAGATAAACAAGGGTGAAGCGGTATCTCATTATTTATAAATCAAATGCGAAGTAAGTAATATTTTTTTTAACATATAACAACATAGGAATAAAATAAATTATACTAAATAACAAGAAATGAATTCTCGATAAAGTGGAGGGTGAGAGATCCCTTCTTATATTTCGGCATAGTAACATGTGTGCTAAAAAGGTCATAATGGGTATTGATGTGGGTGAATGAATGATATAAATATACATATATCAAATGGACAGTATGGGGGTCATGGAACAACATAACCCAACATATAAATATGAAGTATGTGAATCATAATTTAAAGGAGTAGCATTAATGGAAATGAGAAGAGTAAAGACTTTTACGGAGTGTTGGCATAGTAACGGCATAGTTATGGTCCAAATGATTATGGATAAATGATACCTCAAAGAAAAAAAAACTGTTCGACATTAGGTAATTTATTATAAAATGATCAAATTTTAACCAATTGAAATTAAAAAGACTAATTTAAAACAATGTTATAGTGTTGAAATGAAGAGAGGAAAGAGAGGATACCATACATGGATGTGTGACCAAAAATCCTTGGGATATGATTCAAGGGATCTGGGGGAACCTTGGGAGGACTATAGGGAGCATGAGGGAGAGACTGGATGGTCGTCAAATGGTTTTAGTTAAGTGGAATGTGATATTGGGGGGATTTATATATGATACGACATGGGTCCTTATTATTTAGGTTTTGCATGATACAAATTAAAATAATCAAAATGAAAAACCATCTCCTATTTTCATCCCATGATTTCATCCAAAGGGGAGTGGAATAAAATATTTTATATGGCCAGGGACCAAAAATATTAAAATATTAGGCTTTCGTATGTGGATTCAGTCACACTATCAATGAAATTATTTTAAAAAGGTGAAATATTTTATATGTCCTAGAGGGTCCCCTAAGAAAATATAAAATTATTCAAGAAATATAATTTTAATTTTTAAACTTATATTAGCTGAATATAACTCAAATTGAATTTTATTTCTTCTCTTTTGGGACATTATTATTTCATAAAACACAATATATGGTATTCAATTTTTCCAAAATATTCATTTTCCTCATAAAATTTGGATAAATACTCAATTGGATAATTTCGGAGCCATGATTCCAAAAATAATATACATTTTTAAAATAATTTTATATATATGTGTATTTTTAATTTTTTTAAATTAAAACCATCATATATTGAAAATTGATGGATTTTGAAAAAAACATTTCATAGACAGTAATTAAAATTACATTTGACTTCATAAAATTAATATGTTAATTTATTTTTATTATTAATAACTTAATAATAATATTTTATTCAAATAATATTTATTTTAGAATTACATTTTTTCATAGAATATATTTCATAATTGAATTTGAATATTAACCATAATTATAATTGTTCGTTAAATGTAATATACAATTTAATGTTAATAGATTGAATATATATTCATTAATCTAAACAAAAATAATGCACATAATCATATTTCTAGGGTCTTGATACAATAACCTTTATTACACCAGCATACCCCTATGTATAAGGGGAACTAGGAAGAGGTTTTCACTGGGCCATTCAGTGAATAGGGTTTGGTTCATGATCTCGATGAGCTTGAACATCTCCTCTACGATATTTCATTTATGATTTACATATTGATTCTAGGATTGGGCTTCGTCCAGAGCAAAGATCAGTGGCGCCACCTTCTTCCCGTGCTTTGTTAAATGAACATCATATTGAACAATTATACTAGTAGAGTCCGTTGAAAATTATTTTTCAATTAATTTATCCATTTTCATTTATATTTATAAACATTCATTGAAATGTTAAAATTATTATTGTATCAAACATTAATATTGATATTCGTTCATAATTGACCAATTGTCATATAATAGTGGGAAACTAATAATTACATTTTAATTTGAATTTTTTTTATTAATGGGACAAATTAAAAATAAATTAGGGAAAAATATTATTCAAATGTTTAGGTAATTAAATTTGTCCCCCATATGAAATTTTTCCCATTATGTTTGGTTTTACATACAATGGGGAAAACCAGAAAAGGTTATTCTCCTTCACCTCTTCAATGAGGTCTTCATCCTTTCGTATTAGTATTTCCTTTATTTATAAATGGTTCATTTGTCACAATGGCAACTCATGATATTTCAAAAATCATCTACTTATTTTACTCAAAAACATGTCCATTGTCTTCAATTATATTGAAAAAAGCACAAATATGTTTATAAATAGTTACTTCTTATAAATAATTTTTAAATAACATAATGAAAATGATTTTATAAAAAATTATTAATGATTTATGTTCAAATATATAAAAATTATGTTTTTTAATATCAATTTTAGTGATTCCCCAAACAAAAAAAATAAAAAATGATACATATCGGTAGCTCAGACGTCTCCCTCTTTTGCAACTTCTAAAAAATAATTTTGTTCCTCACTATTTTGAAATAAATTCAAGAACCTGAGAAGACCATGATTGTAATTCCCACACATAGCATGGAAAAAATGTTGAGAGTGAATGATTTTCTAATAGATGGTTCATGGTTCATGATAGAATCATGCAATTATAGAGATATTGGATTCCTAATATATTTGTTTTATTGTAACATTGATATTTAAAAAGGATTCAAATGTCATCTATGCATGACATTAAGTTAATATCTATAAGTAGTTCTTCATTAATAGAGAGAAGTGTTGGTTAGGATATTTTTCCTTCCTTATTTTATCAAAGAAAAATAAAATACAATTAGTGTGTTTGATTACATAGATAATAAAAATGTAAAGAAATAAAAAAACGGATATAAGAGGTTATACTTGTATAGTATATCCTATATTATGATACACAAATTTTCAATCATGGTTATCCATAAAATTTTTCATATCATATATTATTATTGGTTATTTTTGGTCACATAATAATTGTTTCTACCCAGCATATGAATTCACCAAATCATATCCCAGCAGAGTGTCGAATCAATTGCACAAGAAGGGATTGTGTCATGCACCATTTTTTATTTGAGTCTATCTCAATGTGGTGTTTCAAGGGTTCACCGATAGATACATATACTCTAGAGAATCATATAGTAATTAATATCAAGATAAGGAATAATTTTCTTTATTAAGGGCTTACACTATACTCACCCAAAATTTGGGATGTTTATCTTTTACTTAGACTTATCCTCAAGGCGTTCAGTAGGGTTTTCTAATCGTAATCCCCAAAAAAACTAAACCTATCCTTACATACAAACTATAACATCAATTCTCTTTATTAGATACATAAACATGTTTTATTACATAATAACACACTTAATAAAAATCCAATGATATAGAGGTATAAAGTATTTTGAAATTATGAAAATTATATAACAACATAAAACATAAAACACAAAATCATTATTGACAACTTTGTGAACATAACCTACTCGTGAATACGTACATAACACTTCTTGGGATATACTGAGGACATACATAAAAATGGTTGAGATATAAATCATAGTCAGGTAGTAAACAATTCATAACATGATGAATATAAAACATGTAATTAAATAGGGAATTAAATGGATAATTATAGAAACATGAACATAAAGGTTTGATATAAGAGGTTTATCATTACATGGAAATCTGGAAACAATATACACTATGATATTATCATAATCAATGCCAAATTTCATGTGTATTATCATTAGTAAGCCCTCATTTCACATTACTTTTAATGATTAAACCCTAATTTCATATATATTAGCATGAGTAAACCCTCATTGCACATGAATTACCATGAGTAAACCATCATTGCAAAATGAATACCTTGAGTAAACCCCAATTCCACATGAATAAGAATGAGTAAAACATCATTGAATATGAATTAGTATGAATAAACCCTCTCTAAACATATAATATCATGATAATTAACATTAATCAATGCATTAGAGACTTATCTGGGTGAATCCTTCATAACTATATCATTTCAAGAATAAGTGTTCCAAATATATCATATTACCTGGAATCATTAAACATTATAAGTAATTAAATGATTAATTAATGTGGAATACATCGAGTTAAGAACCATTAAAGATGAATATGTTCATAAAGTTTAATAACCTTGAGAGTGAAATGGGTATGGTATTCACTACATAGTGATTATTCATGGGAAATCAGAGTATAATTACATTATGATAATGTCATCACATGGAAATTCATAAGTTGGATGGATGAGAGAAAATGAGATATAACATAATTTATACCTAAAATAGACATTAATTGGATCATGGAATATTGTATACCATCATATGAAATTGAATTTAGATTCATAATATTTGACAGATACTTTTATGGAAATAAGAAAAGAGAAATCCCTTATAATATTTTGGCATGGAAACAAGTGTAAATGAAAGGAATTAATGGGAGAGAAAGTGGTATATCATCATAAAAAAATATAAATGGATGTAGGGGGAGGTGAATAATAAGAACCCATTATTTTTAATTTAAAATAATAGCATATAAAAATATGATGAAACTTGGATAAAAATAAGAAAAGGAGGAACCCCTTCAGAAAAATATGGGCTTGTAACAGATGGAAATTTGGGTTCACAAGATATATAAATGAGATTGAAAGGGGATATAATCATTTATAAATCCAATCGGATGTAATTTGGATATTTAAAAACATATACCAACATTGGAATAAAAGAAATTAAAATAAATAACATGAATAGAATGCTCGATAAAAGAGGAGGATGGATGATACCTTACGAAATTTTAACGTACTAACGGATATTATAAAATGATCATAGGTGGGATTGATGAGATTAAAAGTAAGGTATAAAATTCTATAAATATGATGGACTGTATCGGGGTATAGAAAAATAATAAACCAACAAATAAATATGGATCTTGATATGTATAATTTAAAATAATATGCTAAATTGAAATGGGAATAATGAAATCCATTTCAGAATTTTGGCATAGTAATGACAATGGTATGAGTCCAAATGATGGTGGATAAATATTACCACATTTAAATAACATCAAAATTATAGTGTGTAATTTATTATAAATTGATGAAAATATTACCAATTAAAATTAAAAAGACTAATTTCAATCACGGTTCATGAATTGAAATGAAGGGAAGATGTATAAGATCTCTTACTATTATGTGTGATCCCCATGAATTGGGAGAGGATTTTGGAGACCATGGGGTGCCTTTGGATGACTCTAAGAATGTGGGGAAAAGTTTTGTGGAGTTTGAAATGATTTTAGTGAAGAGGAATGGTAGATTGTCTAGGATTATATATGAAATGTTATTGAATTATTAATGATTTAGGTTATTCACAGTACAAACTAAAATATTCAAAACCACAAAATATACAATTGTTTTTGTAACGGCCCGAACCTAGATACATAGAGTCTATGCATTTTTACATAACGTTGGCATGATCACAGAAGATCAAGTCTCAAAAGACCAATAAGTTTATTAGCGTTGGAAGTACTAGATACATTCATAAGGTTTATATTACATCATTAAATGGAAAACTAATACAACATGGTTTCCATGGACAACACTAAGATCCCATAGACTATCCTTGAAGGTCAGTCATAATATAGTTCTTCACAACGTGGAAAAAATAAAACATAAAAAGGGGTGAGATAAAATGATCAGTAAGGATAACAATATAACATAAACTTTCATAAATATGCATAAACAATTAAGTCAATGTATAAAACTAAAAAAGCATTTTCAACATAAACTTCTTTCTAATACGGAAAATATAGATCAAAATCATGCCATTTATTTCTCACAAGGATATTCTACTAGTCAAATAGTCAAATACAATATTAATAGCCACTATCATAATAATATAATGCATAATGCCAGTCATTCATAACAACATAGTCATGGCCTTGTTCCTAGACAACAAATAATATTTTTCAAGGCCTTGTACCAAGACACTAGTTTGTCTCATGAGATGTACCGATGTATCGAGGAGCTATAGCAGGCTTCTCCCGTCACTTACTAAGTCCAATGCTTTCCTCATATGAAAATGTTTAATAATATCATAAATATTTATATTAAAACTAGAATATGAAATGTCAATACATTATCCATAAACCATTAATGGTTTAAAAATAACACCTCCATAGTCAAACATATCAAAAAAAATTCAATACAATATGGAAGTTTGATATCAAACAAAATAAAAACTTCAAATAAGCATAAAATCTATTAAAGGGTGTTGACATATATGAAATCAAAACCTTTTTTAGAAAAATATATCTTTATATTTTGAAACCATTTAAAAATAATTATTTTAAAAATATTCTTATAAGCTTGTAAGGGAAGTATCAATGATGTTATAATAGTGGAAAATAGCCACACCCACAATATAAAATTAAAAAACATTCTTACCTTAAATTTGTCGAAAAAGTAAAAAAGTACCTTGTTTGGAAAACGAAGGAAGGATTCCTTTCAAAACATATAAGGTCAAATAAGGGTATAAATAACATTAACCCATTGTCTAGAAAATAGTAGAAAATTTTTGATATACATTTTTAAGAATCATGGATGTGGATGATAAGGAGGTCCCAATAGATAATTACGTATAAAAAACCTTGGATAATGAAGAGATTTTGATAACAACCTTTACCTTGTAATTTTATTTGGTCAAGGGTAGGTTAACCTCCTATATAATGGTGAAATAATTTTTATTAAATTATACAAGAACCATATACATAAATATGCTATCATATATTATCTATTAATATTGCTTTGTTAATAATATTTTATTATTATCACCGTTTCAGGTGTCAACTAATTGGTTTTACTTTATATGTTTTGTTATGTAAGTAATGTTTATTTTGGATATTATGTATCTTATTCATATTCAAAATTATATTAAGTCTTTAAACATTATTTTTAATCATATAATAAAATTTAATCTTTAATGGATATGATGTGGAATAAATCTCATCGCTTTCGTGGAGACGGTAATCCATTCTTACACACGAGCGGAAATATAATTTTTTTGATATTAATATAATATATAATTTGATTGTTTATCTTATATAAAAAATAACTATCATTTTATATTTATAATTTACATCAATTACACATCCTTATTATACCCATCCAAATAACAATGTACTGAATGACAATTACACCACTACGTGGAGATGTTAAGCCGTACGTACGCACATATGGTGACATGTCATTCAAAGGATGGATAAAATAATGAATATGGTTGTACCATATTTATAATAACATCATAGTATATCAAAGATACCGGAGTTATTATTTTATAATGTAAACACAAAATAAAGAGGAATCGGGAGAAGAAAGGAACCCGAAAGAGGTGATTAAATATTTATCTCTTTTTCGAGATCATTCTATTTATTTGATCAAAAGGGCTCCTTAGGTTAGAATTTTTACACTATTTTGAATTTTGTTTTTTCTAAATTAATAAAATCATTATTACATTGAAAAAAAAATCATCTTACCAAATTTAACATGTCATATTAACATAGAAAATTATGGGAAATCATAAAAATCTCAAATTACATTTATTTGTATATTTATAATATCAAATTATTTAATATTTCATTAATTAGGTAATTACTACATCATCATTGTGTCATAAATAAATAAAATTATTTAATGTATAAAAAAATAAAATACCTTTATGTAGGAAATCTATTTATCAATCTAATGGATATTTATATTTGAATTTATCTTATGTTTAACCACATATTAAAAAATATTATGCTATTAAACGTTGCATTTGACACTTTTAACTCTTCTTTGAATTAAATAATAATAATTGTCATAATCTAATACACATGGACCTAAATGATCATATTATATTCCTAAGGTTGTTTCAGGTCGAATTAAACTTATCAAATAGAATTAAGACATGTGTTAGGGTAATAATAATATAATTTTCACCATTAAATACCCTATTTACTTTTAACGGTGGTAAATAAAAGTAAAAAGTTACTATTCAAAAAAATATTCACCTTTTTGAACACCATTTTTCTTAGTGATATCAACCGTGTATCTCTTATTTTTGAAATTCAACTTACAGAAACTGTAAAATTATGTTTTATGTAATTTTGTAAATGCTCCTAGGAGGTGGGTAAAAGATTGTAAATAGTTCAATAAAATTTTTATATATCTAAAATTATTATAATCTGACTCCAATTAATTAAATTGAACTTATATAGGTATTATGTATCTTTTATGAAAAAAAAATTTAAATAAAAGAAATAAATATTTAAATAAAAAATCTGTTTTAAACTATAACTCAGTGTTTTTCACTATTTATCCAAACTTTAAAGTTTTTGGAAAAATACAAAAAATTCACCCTAAGCTAATTTTGATACACCGAATCCAAAAATGAAGTCCATTTTGAAAGATAAAATGTATAAAATTTAAAAAATTTGGTATTAATATTCATATTGGCTATTTTGATTGGTTGTGGTGTGTTAAAACTTGCAGTTTCTTATAACACGAGTTATTGTATTATTCAAAGAGAAGCGTGCCATGGAAGTACAGGGTGGTACATTCTCCCCTAATTCAAATAATTCCGTCATTGAAATTTCTATAATATTATTTCATAAAAAGTCTCGTCTGGTTATTCATAATAAGATCCTCAGATTCCCACGTTGCCTCTTCCATCTTATGGTTTCTCCATAGAACATTTACCAGATGAGTCGTCCAGTTTCTCAGCTCATGTTTTCTTGTATCAGGAACCACGAATGTCTCTTTGCAATAAGACAGATCGGGTTCCAGTTCTAATTCATCATAGGTGAGTACATGTGATGGGTCAGGCATGTATTTTCTCAATAGTGATACGTGGAATACATCGTGATCTATGAAAAAACATGGAGGCATTGCAAAACCGTAAGATACAACCCTAATTTGTTCTAGAATTTCGAAAGACCAGATGTACCAGGGACTTAATTTTCTCTTCTTTCCAAAACATGTAAAAACCTTACATGGAGATACCTTCATGAAAAGATGATCTCCTACCTGGAATTCCATATTCTTATTTCAGTTATCGGCATAGCTCATCTACCTACTTTGTGCTTTATTGACGTGGTTTTGGATTACCATCACATTTTCCATCGTTTCCTGAACCAGTTATGGGAATACTAATAATATTTCACAAACAAAATCCCACCAGGTTGGTGTGAGACATCTATTTCCGTATAATGCTTCATATGGTTCCATCTGTATACTTGAATAAATTCTATTGTTATAGGAAAATTCTACTAGAGTTAAATATGGATACCACAAACCTTGAAAGTAAAAGAGAATGATCTCAACATGTCTTATAAGGTATGAATAATCAGTTCTGATTGTCCATCAGTTTGGGGGTGGTCGGTAGTTCTCAAACAAAGTTCAATATCCAGGTCTTTCTGAAGACTTTTCTAGAATCTTGATGTAAAACGGGGATCACGATCAGAAACAATTCATAAGGGTACTCTATGACTTCTCACAACTTCATTAATATATTGTTATTCTGGACGTTCAAGTGGTAAATATTCTCTTATATAATGAAAATGTGCTGACTTGGTAAGATGATCAACAATGACCCATATAGCATCATTCCTTCTCGGAATCATTGGTTGTCCCATGACAAAGTCCATCGTACTAATATCACATTTCCACTCAGGTATTGGAAGAGTGTGCATGGAACCTCTAGGTTGTTGCCTTCCAGCTTTCACTTGTTAAAAAACCATACATTTTGACACAATGTCAGAAATCACTCTCTTCATGTTGTCCCACAAAAAATGTTTCTTCAAATCTCTATACATTTTGATGCTACAATGGTGTAATGAAAAATTGGAGCTATGAGCATCATCCCACAATTATATTTTTATATTAGGTATATCGGGAACATAAAGACTCTTCCCATATATCAAAATTACATTTTCATATATGATGTCACTCAATCTCCCATTATTAACATCTTTAATCTTATTTTGAAACTCTTCATCATCGGTTTGAGAACTCGTTATCCTTTCTAATAAAGATTGTTTGGCAACAATTTGAAAAAGTATTGATGTTGCATCTTGTATGGTGATTTCCATATCCATCTTCACTATATCCATGTATATAGGATCCTTTCAACCCTCATCTTGTTCAAAACTCCATGATCCATTCTAATCAATAAATCTTCCACCTTATTTTCCTTCCCAGGGTGGTAGTGTATAATGCAATCATAATCCTTTAGTAGTTCGAGACATCTCATTTTCCTCATGTAGAGTTCATTATTTGAAAAAATATACTTCAAACTCTTGTGAGCGATATATATCTCACATTTTTCACCATAGATATATTGTCTCCAAATCATCAATGAAACGATTACAGCTGTTAATTAATGATCATGAGTATGATATTTTTGCTCAATAATTTGTAGATGTCATGATGCTTAGGCAATTACCCTATCATTCTGCATAATGACATAACCATGTTCTTTCATTGAAGCATCATAATAAATAATAAACCTATCTCTCCCCGATGGTAGAGTTAATATAGGGGCAGGGAATAATCATCTAATCAGTTCTCCAAAACATTCTTCACAATCTTTTTTACAAATAAATTTAACCCCATTTCGTGTCATGTTTTTTATGGGTTATCCCATAGTGCAAAATTCTGGAGGAAATGCCGATAATAACTTTCTATACCAAAAAAATGAGTACCTAGGGAGTGTCTAATTAGGTATCCTATACAGACCCCTTTCTTGCACCATTCCATGATGGATTCAACACTAATATGTGGTTTTAAGGGTTCGTACCCCTATATATATATATTTCCATAGTTATGTCCTCTTATATTATATATACCTGGATGTAATATAATGGAAACCACTCACATTATCCTTTACAAAAATTCCATGTCATTTTTATTTACGTTAAATCATCCTTACAATTATCAAATTTGAAATCCCAAGACACATCTATAGAAATAACCATGGGGATCTCAATAATGTTTTCTCATATTAGTTTCTTAATGGTAAATGAACCATTCAATTAAAGAAATCTATAATGTCAAAAGATTCTAATACATGTAAATTAAAACATTTCCGATGAATATTCATTAAATTACAAAAATATATTCATGTGTATAATAATAGATTTTTTCCAATAGAAATAAGATGATAATATTTTTAAACTATGAAGGATATTATTATTTTTTCAAAAATCCAATCCGATTTTGAACTCTTCAAATGACATAACCAACTAAAACATTCTTCATAATCAAGGTAAATGAATTAAATGAAACAATGTGCTCATATGCTCAATATGAATACAAATATGAGATATACATATATGTGATCATATGAAATAATAATATACAAAAAAGGGGATGTGTAAATTAACATTTCCTATAATTATCATACACAACCTATCATATATCACAAACATGATTCAAGGCATAAATATTAGATTGTCATAGGATATGAGTCGTAGGGGAATAAAATAACATGATCTATGAGAGAATAAAATTAGAATAAAAATAAATTTGGCAAATACACAAAATTGTATAAAATATTATGTCATGTATACCAACCAAGTCATTCATAAGATGTTATGCTTGGGATAACAATTATGTACCAACATTATTGTTAGATAACTACCCATATACCCTACATTTTGGGCTTGGTATGACCACATGTATACCCTAATAATTAGGCATCGGTTGACCCCCAATGTACCCTCTAATCCCATAATGAATTTTTCATTACCTAGTGCATTGCAGGGAGATATAGTAACCACATGCATTTTAATTAAAACCAATATATATGAGTTTCAAAAAATCATGATGAATGTTTCATATCTTAGCCCTCAAAATTAAATAGGTTTCATAAAAACATCATCATATCATGACATATATAAATGTTACAGGTTTCTTTATTTTTTCGTCAAATAATATGCAGTGTATATATGTGCATTTCCTAATCATATTAACATGGTATAACTTGTGTATAAAAAAATGGGTTTCATAAACATACTTCCCAAAATTCTAAATTAATTAGAGAATGAATATGAACATTATCATTGGATCACATACCTAGTAAGCAATGATTATCATCCATTAGTGAAAAATTAGATTGAAAACTATATTTGTTAAATTAATAATTTTTTTTATAAAAATATCATTTCTGCATTTAAATTAATTATTGAAATATATAAAATTTTAAAAAACATTTTTCTGAAAACAACATTCAACACTTATAAAAATTATTTGATAATATTTTAAACCCCATTTTAAAAATTGAATTTTTTTTAATATTTATTATCTTATAAAATGATTTGAAAATTGTAGATTAAAATTATTGGGAATTTTTTGTTCAACATTTTATTTGAAGAAAACATATTTAGTACTGAAAAGATATATATAGTCAAATTTCATTAAAAAACTAAAAAATTGTCTTAATTAAATAAGATAAGGGAATAGTACCATTATTTGAAAATATAATTTCTCGTAATAAAATGATAAATGTAATGATAATTTTTTAGAGTAATATAAAAAAAATTCAACATTCGATACTTATTAATAATCAGATATGAAAAATGATGAGATTGTAACATTTAAAATTTTCCTCTTTGGTGACATTCATTTGTATGTCACATAATGTGATTAAATAAAATGAATAACAAAAAATCATTATTATAGATAGATTCCAGATATTACATATCAAATATGATATATATTCACAAATTAAATGAATATTGGTTCATAAAATATCAT
This sequence comes from Viscum album, assembly GCA_963277665.1. Classification (NCBI taxonomy): domain Eukaryota; kingdom Viridiplantae; phylum Streptophyta; class Magnoliopsida; order Santalales; family Viscaceae; genus Viscum; species Viscum album. The sequence goes on along the minus strand of OY728147.1, from coordinate 555,658,617 downwards.
ACTTATGAAAGAATGAAAAATGAGACAAAACTTTCTTACCAATGTGTAAAGCATTGAACTATAAAACCCATAAAAGAGATATAAATATACTGATAGGTAACAACCAATTATATTTTGGATAGTAATAACATTATACATTCATGTTAATTATATGAAATTTATAAATGAATCATATGGTGATTATAAATTTTGTCTCATGGAATATAAAATTTAAATGGAAATCCAAAACATTATGTCATGGCTTCCATCAAACTGATTAAAAATGATTTTACAATAAAATTCATATTATTATAAATATAAAAAATAACCATATTCATATATATCACATATTATATATTTTTATTGTGAATTTAAATTACTAATTTATTAAAAATTATATGTTATTGTTATGTTTTGGTTAATAACCAATTTTTTCATATATAAATTTGTTTGTTTCATTTTTTCCACATAATTTGATAAAGATTAAAAAAGTTAATATGATAAAAATTATATAAATATAATATATATTCAGTATATATATATATATATTAATCTATATCAATTGTTGATACGAAATTAAAAACACTGATCATGGATATAGTAGGTTGTACATACTCAAGAATGTTGTTTTTAATATTATTAACAGATTGAATAATGGAAAGGAAAATGAAATATTTTCCTTATTGAAAAATAATTCTTATGTCACATATATCACATTTTTTAATGAAAATCATCTTTAATGTATACCTTTAATTTTTGAATGAACTTCATCGCTTCAACAGGCAGTAGTTCATTGAATACTTGAATGATGTTGTCATATTCTCACAAAATGGAGATTATGATGGTACATGTGATATAAAAATTATATAATAATAAAAAAATCATACATATAATACATATAATATATATGAATAATATATTCATAATTATGAACATCTTTTTTGAGGTGGTAATGGAAGAACGATCGACATAGGTTCATGAGGTGGTAGTTCGCCATACAGATGAATGATAATTTCAGTACAAATTTGATTGAAGTGTTGAAAAATGTAGTTTATAATGTTAAAATAATAACATGTTATATTTAAATAATATATGTAGGGCATTATATAGTCATTGTATAATGATAACTAAAGGGTTTGGAGAAGAAGTAATGTGAAAATGCCGATTGATGACTTTTACCTCTTTCTATGGTATCGTCTTGTAGAATTTACTACACCAATTCATGGAAAAAAAAATTAACCAAAAATGGAAAATATTATCAGGGGAGGTAATTTTGGATGATATATTATTAGATAATGTTCTATAAAAATAACAATATAGGGGTGATGAAATGGGTAGATTTGGTGTCATTAAATAGTTGAGGATGAGTTTCATTATTCTAAATACTCAAATCTATTTGAAATTGGGAGGTTAAAAATAATGAATGTTTCTCATCCTATGATAATTAAAGGTGTGGATTGATGATTTGGTCAGTCCATAACACTATCAAACAATAAAAAAACATGTTTAAAAATTTTCATTTCATAAAATACATGTTTCTTAATTTTTATGGAATAATTTTTTTCCCACTACGACAAAAGGTTTTGTAACCTAGTAATATACCCATTATGACTAAATTAAGGTGTGATTAAATAGATAATTAGTAACCACTTGTTATAAAAAATATATCTAATTTATAAAATTTAAATACATTATGTTTTAGAGATTATTTTCATCATAAACACATGTAATGGGAAATAACATAGCATTAACCATAACTGCACTGTGTTATTAAAATTTTAATGTAAATATAGTCATTAGTATAGAAAAAGTTGTCCATAAATGGAAAAAATAAAAAATTATAAATATTTTAAAAAACATCATTTAAATATTTTTATTTTTAGTATTTTTAATCATTTAGTAAAGTATGGATTATTATAAAATTACATTAATATCTATTTTGAAATTACTAATTAAATTACAATTTTGAAAATATCATTATAATGATGGAATTTGAATATATTACTTACAAACTAGTTTATATATATATTCAGTTGAGAAAAAATATTTAATATAATATTTCATTCAATTTACATAAATTTTAGCATTTTTTGTATCATTTATTTTATTTAATTGTTCACGTAATATTTATTTTGTTTTCGTTTTTTAAGAATTATTGTAAATATTATATCTACAAAAAATAAAATTAATTATGATTATATAAACTAATTTTATTATAAAATGTTTCATATAACCGTTCATATGTTGTTTTCCTATATCCCATGACAATATTCATATTAATTGTATGAATATAATATTTTTATTCTTTTTTCTATTTTAACTTATTATATGGTCATATTCATCAGAAATAGAAAATTAATTTCCCGATTTAATAGAATTTAATTATATATATATATATATTATTTCATTCAATAATATGTTTATAATTTTTTAGTATATGTTTACCCATCTCTTTCTAATTTTACCCTAGGTAAACCCATTTTTACATTAATACTAGTAATTAATTTATTGCAGTAGTAAATAATCATTATAGTCATTTTAATTTTATATATATTATAAATAATAAAATATTATTATTTAAAACATGGAATACATTTTTTAATATCATTTTACAGTAGTGTAAAATATTAATTAAAAATTAATCCCACAGATGTGAAGAGAAAGCATGTTTTTGGGGTGAAAATAATGAAATGATTACAACATTTTTATATAAAATTGTAATATTGAATTGATTAATATGACATAATTGTATATATAAGGTTATAATTGATCTAATTATACTGTGAATATAATTTATTAAAAAACCATATTTTATAAAATAATGAATTAAAAAGCCTATTTTCAATTAAAATTCATTATTTTCACTATTTTTCAAATGTATCAATTTAAAAAAATCCTTAAAATTTACCCTAAGATAAATTTGATATTATGAAATAAAAAATGATGTTTATTTTTTAAACATTATTTAATAAAAGTGTCAAAAATAAATTTTATGATTTTTGACAAAAAAACACAAATATAATTATTGAGAATATAGTTTTTTTGAAACATATAAATACATTGCTACAAATTTTAGGTTTTAGTATCAATGAGTTATATATATATATAACTATTATACATAATATATAAAAAATATTTATTAATATTCATATTAATATATTTAACATATAAGTTATAACTGTAACATTTAAATAACAAAATTAATAATATATCATGGATTTGATATAACTCATTTTTTTATGAATCCCAAACTAATAAATTGTTTTGTATATCACATGATTAACCTGGTGTTTCAAATAACTCATTATTAACATGATGATTCATGTAACAGAGTAAATAAATAAAATTTAATTTATTCATAAAAATTCATAATCACGTGTGGTGTTACATGTTCACTTCATCAAATCAAAATCATTTGTATCTTTCATAGTATTTTTTGAAGGAAATATTGATCAATATTATATCATATTATTTTAATGTATTCTAATAAATATTTTTCACCATAAGTGTTTTGGAACCGAGGTCCCCAAACCTCATATTTATCTGGTGAATCATAGTCAATAAATTCTTGTGCTATTCATCAATACTATTCATCACTTAATCTTGATGAGTAAGGAGAACACTAAACATAAATATGGAAATATTATATACATTTATAATTTATTATTGATTTCAAATTACTTTAATTGACTAATTATTAATGTATTTTATCATTTAAAAGCGTAGATAATTAGAAAAATTACCATCATCCAATTTACATTGGTATAGTGTAATAAAAATATAAGTTTTATAAACATATCATTCTACATTGGATGATATAGAGGATGAGAAGTAATTTTATATGCATCCATTTCTTTATGTTTAATTATTAATACTGTCAAAATAACTGATTTTTTAATAAAATACAATTTGATTATCCCCACATACAAATTTTATGTATCATTCTAACATTTACTTAATGTATGAGGTGACCAAATATAGTATAGATAATTCAAAAAAATAGTATGAATATTATTTTAATATCTCATTTAATTAAATAATTGTATTGTCCTTAGAAATATGTGAAAATAAATACAAAACCAATGTCCTAAAAAACTTCATTACGATGATGAGTTTTCATTCCATGAACTCTATTATTAGAAATGATTTTTTTAAAATTTTATATTTTTTTTCAATAACATATAACAATATAAATTTTATTTCTAATCCTACTAATATATTACTTTTTCCCAATTGTAAAAACGTTTTGTTTTATAATTTCATGTTCCATTTATATTATATATTCACTAATCGATTAATCACATATCATATTCGATATTTGAGCCTAAAAAATTATACAAATTATTTATGTACATATGTCCTTCGAACCTCATTTTACGACTAATCCATGAACCATTGATTGGAATAACCACTCCTGAAATCCCAGAATATTATTTTATTTCAAATGTGACTCTTAACTATATTAATTAATGATTGGTATGTTATCAAAAAACAACCAATAAGATTGTTGATCAATTTATTTAATATAATCATGTAGTTATTTAATTTTTTTAACCATCTGCTATGAAATGATATATTTTCTGTGTTTTATTTTCATATTATTCACTCAATAACTTCATTATTAGTTAAATCCATGATTATGATTTTTATACAAGCCCTGACCAGTGCAATGTTTAGGTATCATGATTTAGGGGGAACCTTTATTATTACCCTTGTATATGGAATTTTTATTAACATTATGAACATGAAAAGATGATATGAATGAGTAGTGAATGGTTTATATGAAACTAAATATGGTTACCCTTTATAGGTGTTATATGTCTTACAGGTTGAGAATTTATAGGATATACCATTAGACAACTATGTGATATGTTATTTTTCATAATAGATTATTTTTTATAGTTGATTCCACGTTTTCCCAACAATAAAATAACTATTTGACATAGATTTGTTTTAAAAATCATTTATTTTTATTCTATTATCCTATGATATAATAAAAAAAATAGATTCTTCTCCTCTCCCAATCATCTAATGTATTTAATCTATCCCAATTGGTATTTCCCATTTTCTTCCCATGCAATTTTGATATTCAATCATCAATTGTGGGGATTCCTTCAGCGTTAGGTTATATTTCACTCCTCATTCCCAATCTATTTAATTCAATTCCTTGGATTATTTTTTTTAAATTCATTGTGCATGTCTTGTTAATATATTATAGTATTAATGCTCCAATTTTTTTTTTGGATTTTTCTTTGGACCTTCTTTTCTCCATTCCATAAGGTTATAATCCATCTAGGATTAAATTAACTAGGTGTTTAAATGATATTGATTTAAATTTAAAATCATTAAGAGAATAATATTTTTTATTTCATTATTCATTAATTTTATCTCCATGTATAATGAGTATAATTAATTTTTAAAATATTTGGAGGGAATTACATTATTCTAATATGAAATTTTTTATATATTTTATTTAAATTTATTTCAATAAACCATTTTTTTACAAAAAATATTCAATTAAATTAAAAAATGGGTTTTAATTAGATTTTGTGACAATGGTTTGGATATGAATTTTACATTTGATATAATAGAAATAAATCATGTTTTTAATGGAATGTTTTAAAAGAATAATGATGTGAAACCATTATTTATCAAATATATAAATATATATATATATATATTAAAAATATGTTTTCAATGAATCATAAAAGAATGGAACCTCAATCCTAGGATTGTATATGGCGCATTGGGAACATTATAAATTAATGTTTCAATTTATGTGGTCCTATATGAATTTACCTGTGTTTTTATAAGACATTATTTATGCTAAAAGATGGGCTTGTGTTCCTATAGATTTATTATGAAATAATGACTTTCGATGTTGGGCCAAGATGTGGAAAATGTAGTCTAGTTGGAATAAATATTTGTATATTTATGATGTGATGTTATGTGAATATTGGTATAGTGAAAACATTGTTGTTAGGTTTATCCCACAATAAGATCATTAGAGATTCTAATGCCACTTATTCCGTAATTGGTGGTCCATGTGGATTATTAAATCTCTGTATTTCCCTGGATTAGATAATTTAAAAATGGGACAACTTAGATTTTTTTTTTCATAAATTTTACACTAATTTGATAGATTTCATCCCTTTTATATTTTTTTTCACTTATTAAAGTCGGGTTAGTTTACTTAATGTATTTAATAATAGTTTTGGAATGCTTTTTAATTTTTTTTAAGAATTCATTTGATTTATTTTTATATTACTCAATGGTCATTATTTTTGTTTTGAAATCCATGTATAAGGACGTATTAATAATTTTTTATATGATTAAATATAATTCACATCAATTAATCATTATATTTTTTAATATTTATAAAATAATCAGATTTATTTGATTTGAAAAATAATGAAAATGACTGAAAATGAATTAAAATCATAAAAATAGATTCTAATTGTTATGAAATTTTTGTATAAAGACCTTAATTTAATTTATGAAATGTAAGAACATTCAAAACCATAGTCTAACTCATTTTTTCTGTGAATGAAAAAAATCTTTTATTTATTAACATTTTAAAAAGTTTAATCAATGTTTTAAATCCAAAAAATGTGATCTTGAATTTTCATTTAATTATAAAAAAATCATTCAGTAGTTCTCTTCATGTATTAATACAAAAAAATAAATATAATATTTAGTGTGATATGAATTCATTAAAAATTAATTTTATAAAAATTAAAAGTCATTAAAAAATAATAATATTGTAAATTTATATCGAACGATGATTGATTATCATGAAATAAACATAAAAATATCATCAATTAATTTTTGACATGTATGAATAAAACCTTCATAAATATGATGTAATAGATAGAAAACATATTCATAAAATAATTAAATGTCGATTTATGGAAAAAGTAATTGACGATGAATAAGAACATATAGTTGTTGAATCCGAAAGTAGAATCTTGAGACATGAAAAAGAAAATATTATTAGAAATCATAATCTCAGCAAAAAAATTTACAAGATTAATTCATAGGAAGTAACTAGAAATTAATGAAATTTTTTTTAATAACTATTAAATGATTGTGGATTGTCATGAAATCATTAAAAATAAATTAATAAAAAAAATTATTTTAGAAAAATTAAACATTCAAAATTATTTTTTCTGTTAGGTCATGACTCTTTGAGTCTTATTTTTAATTATTTTTAATTATAATATGACTATTTCTTCAATAATTCTGACCAACTATATGTCTGAAACCCAAAGGGTATATTCAAATAAATGTAATATTACTCAATAATAAATATTCTTTGATTTCACCAACATTTGAATCCATTTTACTATGTTTTAAAACATTTAAATTATTTTACATTTAGATCAATAAATACAAGATTTTGTACATTTAATTAAAACCACACACATGTTTAGGTGGAATCTATTACAACATTTCAAAAAATAATTGATGGCTATTTTCGTTTGATTTATCTACAATTTGAGGTATTTATTGTTTTTTGGACACATTTATGGAAATTTTATTTCATTGAAATCAGAAAAAAATCATTTTTATAATACAACATGATTGAATGATGCACAGTCGGTTACTATATGTGAAAAATTAAACATGAATATTCCATGGTAATAACAATAATATATGGTCATTTTAGGTTTTGACAATTAGATTCATGTTTTTAATGACTATTAAATATAAAATAATATTATGTTTAATTATATTGACCGCACTATAAAATGGATGGGAAGGCGGTCAATTCACTCATTTAACAAATCACAATCCCAATATGAAATAATTAACATGGTATTGAACACCATTACCAAGAATATGATGTAAAAAACACGTCTAATATTAACATTAAATTTGGGATTCAGAATAATATGTGCTTCATTCATAAATCCCTATAATGGATTAAATGTCATTTCAAAATTTTTACATTAACATGTTAATGTTTTTCAATTTTTGACGCATTTTTTTGGTTTTATTAAATTAAAGAAAATACATGTTGAAAATAGGTTGAATTATATATGATGTTGATAAATAGATATAATGTAACATGGATAGTAATTATTTAAAAATGAATTAAAATTAATATGATTTAAACCAACAAGAAAGACATAGATTTCCTAGATGTACAAGAATATAAAAGTTAACTGTTATAATTATTATAATATGTCATTTAAAATCATGATTGATATCCATCATTAATTATTTGGATTCAAATATTTGAATAATTATTATCTAGATAATGGAATGTCATTGGGAATAAAAAACTCAAATAATAAAACCACATAACTAAAGGTTTTTTAAATAAAATAACGAAAAAATAAATGCATTCTGTTTTTTAAATTGCAAATTATAAACCCTTTGACTCATTAACAGAATTTTTTTTGAATGAATTAATTATAAATTAGAAAATGGATAATTATTTATAGTATATTAATATATAAATTAGGAAAATTTTCATTTCTTATGAATTAGTTGACCATAATTTCATTACATATGAGAATTATAAAAATCATAAATCCTTTATTATCAAAAGAAACATAAAAAAATTACGTTATCAATATCCCATATATTGATCCAACCTGATGAGGAATAAAATAAAATTATAAAAAAAATTATATAATATAAAAGAACATAAATATAAACATAAAATGGATCAATATAGAAAGGAAAAAAACATAAAAAAATATTAATTTGAATCAAATTGTAAAAATTCATACTATTGAAACATGGAAGTAGATGGCTAGTGAAATTATAAATGTTTAAAAACACCACTACTTTTATTTCCAACAGTAGTCCATCCCATTACAACCAATTCAATTAAATATGATAGGATTATATAATGTTATCATTTATAGTAATATTCAACATTGATTTTGAAGGCTTTGGAAAATAGAATTATTTTCCTTGTTTTAATACATGTAAGAATATTTATTCCAATTTTTAACTTATTTTAAGAAAATGATAAATGGATTTGAGGAATCTCCTTACACCACTCTCTTGTGTGAGAAAAAACATTTTAAAAAAATTAGGTTGGGATTTTTTGGTTTGAGGTATTTCTGGGTAATTCTACACAGAATTATGTGAGGTGGGTAACACACGTTTTTTAATGTGGATGGCCAGTTGTTGTAGAGGATTTCCTACAATTGGGGTTTTTGGATATTGGGGATGTGGGGGTGGTATGGTACAAGAATTTAATTGTTCATTAAATAGGATCAGTTGAGGGTTGTTGTGTATAGTTTTTTAGCTAGAAATGAATTCATTTGTTTTTTCAATCTACCTTCAATAATATAGTCGGTTTGTATACAACAATTCTTGGGTCAAACTATGGAACTACAGTAATAGTTTACATACATAAAAACTACACCAAAATAAAACATTATCTTTTGATGATATACTGTGACATGGGTCCAAATTAAAATGTAACACCCAAATCAATCCTAGATATAATCTGCATTCATAGAACCTATAGTACTCACACTTATTTTGAGATTCCTCCTCTTTTCGACTAGAAAAAAAATCTATTTCTAGTAACAAACTATCATGAACTATGTCCTCCAACAAGATGCTTCTATATTGATAGTATCCACCAAAATAAACAAGAATCTCCAATGTCTGCTCCTTGTTTGAGATTATATAAAATAATATCCCATAATTATATCATCAACCAGAATCATCATACCTTCCTTTAATTCGTGAACACAAAATCAACCGAAGACAACACAATAATCCTCACGATTTCAACACACCAGAATTAAATATCTATATTTCATTGATCAATGATGAATGTCCCAAATATACGTGATCTACCCATCTCTATCGTATTTTCTGTTTTAATAGGGGAATATGATCCCATTTAGAAACATTCACAAAATTTACGAATAAAACATGATTTTATTGTTCATAGACAATATAATTATCTGAATCAAATAAAAATAAACACTCATGGTATCTACTAGGATGAAAATAAGTGATATAATCACATCATTTCAATAGTAAAATTTCTATATATTTTTATATGATTACCAATTGTTAAAAACCAATTCAATTATTTTTTTGTTGATCGATTATAAATATTATTATTTAATTTTGAATAATATATCATGTATTTGTTATAACTCATTGTTTTATGTAGAACAAACTAAGATATTGTCTTCTATATCACACGGTTAACCTTGTGTTTCAAATTACTCATTATTAACATGATTTTTCATATAATAGAATACATAAATGATATTTCATTTACTCATAGAAATTCATAAATACTTGTGGTGTTACATGTTCACTCCACCAGAACAAAATATTTTGTATCATTCAAAGTATTTTTTGAATGAAATATTGATCAATAGTCGATCATATTATTTTAATGTATTCTAATTAATATATTTCACGAGAGGTTTTGTGGAACTGAGATCCCCAAAACTCATATTTATATGGTGACTCATAGTCAATATATTGTTGAGCTTTTCATCAACCATATTCATCGCATAATCGTGATGATTAAGGAGAATAGTAAACATTAATATGGAAATATTATATAAATTTATGAATATTTTTTTTTATTTCAAATTCCTATAATTGACTGATTATTAATGTATTTCAACATATAAAAGGGTAGATCATCATAAAAATTACCATCATCCAGTTTACATTGGTATAGTGTAATGGAAATATATGTTTTATAAACATATCATTATCCATTGAATGATATATAGGATGAGAAGTAATTGTAAATGAAACCATTTAGTTATGATGAATTATTAATAATTTCTAAATAGTTTATTTTATTAATAAAATAAAACTTTATCATCCCCACATAAAAATGTTTTGTGTCATTATAACCTTTAATTATTTTATGAGGTGGGAAAATATATTTTAGATAATTCAAAAAATAGTATGAAATTTATTTTAGTATCTCAATGAATGAAATAATTTTATTTTCCTAGGAAATATGCTATAATAAATACAAAGTATATGTCCTAAAAAATTTCATTATGATGATGAGTTTTAATTCCATGAACTCTATTATTTAAATTGATTTTTTGTATTTTTATATTTTTTCAATAATATATTACAATATGATTTGAATTTAAAATCCTAATAGTATATTACTTATACCGAATCGTCTTAAAAATTTGTTTTAGAATATCATGTCCCATTTATAATATATATTAACTGATCGATTAATCACATATCATAATCGACATTTGGGCCTAAAAAACTATACAAATTATTTATGTACATAGGTCCTTCAAACCTCATTTTTAGGATACTTCGTAAACCGTTGATTGGAATAAGAACTACTGATATCCAAGAATATTATTTTAATTCAAATGTTACTCTTATCAATATCAATTCATGATTGGTATGTCAACCCGAAACACCCCTTAAGATTATTGTTCCTTTAATTTAATATTATCTTATAGTGATTTAGATATTTTTTTGACTTATATGGTGTGAAATTATATATTTTCTATGTTTAATATTCATATGTTTCACTCAATGACTTCATGATTAGTTAAATCCATGATTATGATCCTTATACAACCCTTGACCAGTGCAATGTTTAGGTATTATGGTTTAGGGGGAACAATTATTATTACCCTCGTATATGGAATTTTTATTAACATTATGACTACAAATAAATGGTATGAATGAGTAGTGAATGATTTGTTGGAAACTAAATATGGTCACCCTTCCTAGCTTTTATTGGTCTTACAGGATGAGAATTGTTATGATAAACCATGATACAGTTATGTGAGATTTTTTTCTATCATAATAGATCGTTTTTATAGTTCATTACATGTTCTCCCAATACTAAAATAACTACGTGACATACATTTGTTTCAAAAATCATTTATTTTTTATTCTATGATCCTATGATATATTAAACAAAAAGATTTTTCTCCTCTACAATCATATGATGTATTCAATGTATCACCATTGGTATTTTCCCTTTTCGTCCCCCACCATATTGATAATCATTCATCAATTGTGGGTTTTTCCTTCAGCGTTTAGGTACTATTTCACTCCTCATTCCCCATAGATTTTATCCATTTCCATGGATTATTTGTTTTTAGAAATTCATTGATCATGTTTTTATTCTATATTATTGTATTATAGCTCCAAAATTTGTTTATATGTTTATTTGGACCTACTTTTCTTCATTCTATAAGGTTATAATCCAACTAGGCTTAAATGTTGTTGGTGTTTAAATGATATTGATTTAATTTGAAAATCATTAAGAGACTCAGATTTTTTTATTTCTTTTTTAATTAATTTTATGTACATATATAATGTGTATAATGAATTTTTAAAATGTATGGAGTGAATTCAATGATTAGAATAAAATATTTTATATTTATTTTAATTAAATTAATATAAATAGTGCATTTTTAATGATAAACATTCAATTCAAATAAAAAAATTGTATTCTATTGGATTTTGTGAGAAAGTTTTGGCTATTAATTTTACATAGGATATAATAGAATGAAATCATTTTTTTAAAAGAATATTTGAAGAGGTGAATTATGTAAAACCATTATTTGACAAATATATATTTTAAAATTATGTTTTAAATGAATCATAAAACCATGGACACTCAATCCTAGGATTGTAGAAGGCAGATTTGGAACATTATAAATTAATGATTCTATTTATGTGGTTGTATATGACATAACCGATGTTTTTATGTGCTGAAATAATGATGTGAAAAGGGATTATTTTTTGGTAAGGGTGTCATACAAGATATGTATTTAATCGTTTGTTCATACGATTCATATGATTATTCTCAATTGATTGCTTTTTAAAACATAAATTTATATATTTCATGGTAACCTGCTGAAAAAGACAGAAATCAAGGATTATACCACATTATTTCATCTAACACATGGGCTTGTGTCCATATAGATTTATTACTAATCAGTGATAGAAAATGTTTTCCCAAGATGAGGAAAATGTAGTCTAGTTGGCATGAATATGTGTTTATTTAGGATGTGGTGTAATGTGAAAACATGTATAGTGATTGCATTATTGTTAGGTTCATCTCACAATAAGATCATTAGAGTTTCTAAAGTCACTTTTTCTGTAATCGGTGGTCCATGTGGGTTATTAAATTTCTGTATCCCCCCTGTTAGACTATTTCCAAATGGGACCTCTTAGTTTTTTATCATTTATTATACACTAATTTGATAGATTGCATCAATTGTAAATTTTTTCACTTATTAAACAAGGTTAGATTACATAATGTATTTAATAATAGTTTTGGAATGTTTTTTAATGTTATATAAGAATTGATTTGATTTATTTTAATATTAATCAATGGTCATTATTTTTTTTTGAAATCCATGTATATAGATATATTTATAATTTTTTACATGATTAAATATAATTCCCATCAATCAATCATACAATTTTATTTGAATGATCAAATAAACAATTTAAATTGATTTAAATGATATTGAAAATGACTGAAAATGAGTTAAAATCTAAAAAATAGATTCTAATTATTAAGAAATTATATTATAAATTCCTTAATTTAAATTATGACATGTAGGATCATACAAAACCATAGTCTAACTCATTTTATCTATGAATAAAAAAAATAATTTACTTTATTAACATTTTAAAAAGTTTAATCACTGCTTTAAATCCAAAAAATGTGATCTTGATTTATCCTTTAATTATTAAAAAATATTTTATTAATTTTTTCATGTATTAATACAAAAAATTCAATATGATATTTAGTGTGATATGAATTCATTAAAAACAAGTTTTATAAAAATTATAAGTAATTAAAAACAAGAATAATATTGTAATTTTATATCAAATAATGATTGATTATCATGAAATAAAAGGAAAAATATCATTAATTACTCTTTGACATGTTTGAATAAAACATACATAAATATGGTGTAAAAGATAGAAAACATATTCATAAAATAATTGAATGTCGATTTCGGTAAAATGTAATTGACGATGAATTTGAAAATATAGTTGTTGAATCCCAAATTATAATCTTTTGACTTAAAAAATTAAAATATTAATAGAATTCATAATCAAAAAAAATTAATAGTAAAATTCAAAATATGTAACTAGAAATTGAAGAATAAATTTGCAAAAACTAGTAAATGATTGTGGATTGTCCTGAAATAATAAGAAATATATTGATGGAAAAAATTATGTTAGAATAATTAAACAACCAATAGTATGTTTTTTGTTAGGCCGTGACTCATTGAATCTTGTTTTTATATATTTATAATTATAATATGAGTAGTTTTTCTATTATTCTGACCAACAATATTTCTGACACCCATATGGTATATTCAAAAAAAAATATAAATCAATAATAAATATTCTATGATATCAACACCATTAGAAGCCATTTTACTATGTTTTAAAATTTTACAATTTTTTTTACTTTTAGAACAATAAATACAAGATTCTGTACATTTAATTAAAACCACAGACAAGTTTAGGAGGAGTCTATTACAACATGTCCAAAATTAAATGACGACCATTTTCATATGATTTTTCAACAATTTGAGGTATTTATCATTGTTAAGACCCATTGATGCACATTTATTACATTGAAGTCACAAAAAAAATTAGTGTGAAAAAACAACATGATTGAATTACCCACGGCCAGTTACTATATGTATAAAATTAAATGGCAATATTCAATGAACATAACAACAATATATGGTCATTTTTTGGTTAAGACACATAGATTCATGTTTTTTGTAATGGACCAGATCCTCATGACCCTTCCACTTGCCAAATTTCGATGCGACCGATTGGCGCGTCTGATCAGCGCGACCGATCGGTGCGACTGATAAGCGCGACCGATCGGTGCCACTGATCTGCGTGACCGACCGCTCGGTGCGACCAATTGGTGTTATCTAGCCTTGTCGGGTTTTCCATCTACAATTTTTCCCGTAACGCCCCCTTTAGGCTTTTTGACCACCTAAGTCGTTTCAAGGTCGTTTATTTAACCCATAATTAATATCTAAAAATACCGAGAAACCTCCCTATTAAATAACAATTAATTCAGTCGTGTGTAACTACCCAACTGCGTGAGGAGCCACGATGCTAATTTTAAAGCATTTAAATTTTTCATATCCCATAACACTGGGATTTTATCTATATATCGCAGAATAAGTTCTTCTTCCCCCTTCTTCCCTTCTGGATGACTTCTCTCTTCTCCGTGGTGTGCTTGAAGTCCTTTCTTCCCAAGACATGTGGTGAACCTAGGTTGTAGTCGTCTTCTCATCCTTAGAGTTCCCGACATTCCTCCCTTGCAAATCGCGCATCCCATGTTCTTGGCGCGTGGATAAAAACATCTCCTTGATCAGTCAGGTAGGGGTTTTACCTTCGTCTTTCTTTTCTGTGTATCTTGTGTGGAGTGTGTGCTTCTGTATAATTGGATGAACCAAACATTAACAAAGATAATAAATGGATTATATATAATGAAAGGGAGGGGTGTGATCGAGGATTCTACTCTATTTTTATCTTCATTCACGATTAATGATTTCTAAATTTTGCGGGCTGATGCCTACTGAAAATCATTGTTGTTGGTGGTTTCTCTCTGTGCAATAATAAACCCTTACCTCTTTTGATGTTTTAATGTCTTTTATTTTGGTTGTGAAACATTTTCTGTGAAAAATAAAATTGGTTAAATATGTATATTAGGCTAAATAAATTGGAAGCACCAGGATAACTCTTTTCTATGATAACCCCAGTTTAATCCCAGTGGAATTGAAATCATGGAGTGTGTTAAATCTTTTAAATATACAAATACCTTTTGATTCTTCCTTGTGTTGGTATTTTTGGTTCAGTTTGTTCCTCCACGTGCCGAGTACGGGTGACCTTATGGTTTTCAGACAGGGGCATATATTGCTGGGGTGGTGTGGGTGAGGAGGAGATACTCTGTTTGTATCATGAATTGGGTTGGGATCCTCTTCGGTTGTGAAACCATCTTATTCATAGCTCTGGGAACTTGAAACTATATCTCACTTTGGCCTTCTTTGGTTCCAATACTAGGAGGGGTCTCACTTGATGTGTTTTTACAAGAGAACCAGGTGTGAATTTTTAAATTTCTGTTTGGTGTACTCTTACATTGGATTGTAATTATTCTTAATAGTTTCCCAAGTAGGTGCAGAAACTTATTTAAACATTATTACTGAACATGGAAAAAAGGATGGGACAAATGGGGATTTGGTTTGGTGTGACTTGTGACTTGGGCATGGGTGTTGTTCTCTTCTCATATGAATGAATAGTAAGGATAATGTTCTTTAGGCTAGCTGAAAAAAAACCTAGATTGGGTGAGTGCTTGTTACCTATACATATACTGGTAGTTTTTTGTGTTTCTTATTCATTCCACACATGAGTTGAGCACTTAGTGAAGAACAACCCCCGTTTCATGGGGGAGGGTGTTTATCCCAACACTCATATGAGTGGCTGGTTATAAGCTCTTTTTTTGCTCCCTTTACCGAATAGCCCAAGACTCTACGGGCAGGCTGTGATGGCCTGATGTCCATTATTATCCCAATAATCTTCGGGCGGGGTAGTTTGGTGGTTGGCCTTTGTGTTTGCGGGAAGGTGGTTTCCCACGCATCTTCGGGATGAGGCCCAGGTGTCTTCGGGCATGGTAGTAGATCTTCTAGCCCAGGTGTCTTCGGGCTTGGTAGTAGTTGTTCTGGCCTAAGTGTTTGCAGGCATGGTTACGTGTGATAGTTGTGGCCCAGGTGTCTGTGGGAGGGGTGTTGCAGTGGGACTGCGATGAGAATGGTGGGAATGGTCTGATTCATAGGATGTCTTGAATAACCGGTAGAAAAGTGATGCGAGGTACCCAAACATCGATGTGCTATTACAATACATTACTTGTTTTGCATTATTTGGGGAGCGTTCTTTGGTGAGGCTTGGGTGGTTTGTTTCTTTTTTAGGTTCTTAGTTATCTATTTTCTCAGAGGGTATTAGTATTCCTCCACACTTGTGGACGAGAGCCTTTGGTTTTTCTCTAATGAGTATACTTGTATGCTCACCCTATGTATATAAAATTTCTTTCAGGTTTCCAGTAGGATTTTGGGGATCGTGCTAGGCCATACTAGCTCAGAACTTGTGACAGATCACGCAGTTGTTGTTGACCTTTCTTTTGGTACTTTTACATTGTAGTCTGCTTATACATTGTGGATTTTACTTTTGTAACATGCATTGGTTATGGTTCTTGGATTTACTTTTACTTTCAGTTTTGGTGTTGTGGAATTCACTATCTTAGATCCTAATCATACTAAAAGAAAGAGGTTAATGGCTTCCATTTAGTGTGTGATTATGTACCCTTGGTGCTGGTCGCCACTCCGGGACCTATTGAAGGCGGGATTCGGGGGTTATTATCTCTACTTCAACTTAATGAAGGAAGGGCCTGGAAATCTGCTGACCCTTCCCTCCATTTGGTGAAGGCGTGTCATGACAGAATGGTATCAGAGGTGATAATTGAGAGATAGGATGGATTCTAGAGTTATGCATAGTGAGGATTGCATGGGAGGGTAGGGAGACAGTGTTGGGTGACCTTGATGCATGAATTAGGCCAGGGAAGACCGGCTAGGACATGGGATTTAAGGGCCCCCCGTGATCCGATGCAAGGACTCTGGACCTACTGAACGACCAAGTATGGCCACACTTATTGCAGGGTAAAGACCCTAAGAAAGGTGCATCCATCCTAATGACTTCTGTTCTCGTGTTTCATGGGTGTTTTGGAGATTTAAATAACTATGATGTTAATAAAATGTTATGAACAACATTCTGCACAACTTGGGCATAGGAATTCTTTGTTTACCTTACAGCTATGGCACCTGGGAGGCGACCAAGGGCAGTGTGGGCGATCGAGGCCTAGGAGGTTGATTTAGCTGATCAGTAGAGGGATGACCGAGAGGATGAATACGACTAGTGGAAGAAGACAGTTTGAGATTTCTAGTGACAACCCTTGAGAAGTATGAGGGAAACACCTCTGACATGAAGACAAAGAGCTGGATAGAGGTGGTGGTGATAGCCTTCGGCTTGGTCCGGGCTCCGACCGAGTACTGGGTTCCTCTGGCCGTTTTCCAGATGCGGGGAGCATCGAGTCAGTGGTGGACGCTCTACCTGGGGGAGAGGAGAGAGGTTGAGGTTCTAGGGGATGATTTCAAGGAGTTCCAGGCGGAATTCCTCTCTTCTACGATGAAGGCAGAGAAGAGGGAGGAGCTACTCTCCCTTCAGTAGGGGAGTATGTCGGTAAGGGAGCTGGGGATCAAGTTTATGGATCTCATCCACTTAGCTCCAGACCTCTTTCCAGATGAGGAGTCTCAGGCGAGACATTTAGAGGAGGAACTCCGACCCTCCTTCTAGTACGCTATTACCCCCTTCACCTTTGCCGACAAATTGGAGGTCCAGAAGAATGAAGAGATGGTGGAGAGGATGCACACGCTGGATGGTTTGTCAAGAGAGAGGATTCCGCTAGGCCTGTAAAAGGGAAAGGATGTCTGCACCAGACCACCAGCATCGGGACCCTCTTGGTTCCGACCAGCAGGGAGCAGGCTGTAGCAGTTCTAGTTCTGGTCCCCCGGACCTCGCCCGTTCCCTTCGGGCCCAGGACAGAGGTGATTTGTCTGTGGGAGCCATGGACATCTCCGGAATCATTTCCTGGAATGAGTTCAGTATGACAGTGGCGGACAGGCCCAGCACCCGCCTCAGCAGTAGCTTGCAGCTAGGACTTTTCTGCAGCAGTAGGGGCAGCGAGCACCCGCTCCATTGAGGGCAGATGTTGCAAGGGGGAGTCCGACCTCAAGGCTCTCCTCAAGGACCTCGACCAGGGCATGGTCGGGGAGGTAGCCGAAAGTCGAGGGGAAGAGGAGCCGGCACGAGCAGTTGCACGCCGCAAAGGTAGTAGTTCGGGAAGGGTCGGAGGTCGTTCGAGGTACGCTCAGTTTGTTTAGTACCCTTGCATATGACATGTTTGATATAGGGGCTTCACACTCCCTTGATACACCCGGTCTGGCCCATGCCCTTGGTTTTGATGTCGAGAGACTTCCACTGCCTTTGGTGATGAGCACACTAGACGGAGGATAGACCGACTTGTTATATATTTTAGATGATGTAGACTGATGATAGGGCCATATCAGTCGGTCAAGGATCTACTAATGCTACATATACAACCATATGATGTCATCCTAGGCATCGAATGGTTGTTCTATGTGTCTACCATCATCGACTTCTTTCGAGGAAGGGATGTGTTGTCAGAGATGGGTGGCTGACGTGTTACTTTAGACGGTGAGAGGTGTGGCCAGAAGGGCAGTAGGCGAGAGGAACCCCTCCTCTCCTTGTTATCCGAGCTGTCAGTGGAGTCTTTGGATGCTGAGATGGTGTAACTACGAGGGAACGTCAGTGATTTTAGGGACGTCTTCCCTGAGGAGGTGAGGACTCTACCCCCTCGACGTGATATCGAGTTTGGGATAGACTTGCAGCCCGGTTCCCGTCCGATTCTGATGTCTCCCTATCAGATGGCACCTTCGGAGCTACGGGAGTAGCAGATTCAGATCGATGATCTGATGAAGAAGGGTTATTTTTACCGAGTTGTCACCGTGGGGTGCTCCAGTCTTGTTTTCAAATAAGTGAGATGGTGTTCTCAGGTTGTGCATAGACTACAGGAGGCTGAATCAGGTGATGATCAAGAATCACTACCCTCTTCCGAGGATAGACAATCTCTTTGACCAACTGAAAGGTGCATGATGGTTCATGATGATCGACCTATAGTCTGGATATCACCAATTGAGGGTGAAGGAGGGCGACATCTCATTGACAGCCTTCAGGTGAAGATATGGGAACTTCGAGTTTGTAGTCATGACTTTCAGTGTTATGAAAGCCCGGGCTGTGTTCTTGGGGCTTATGAACTTTGTATTCTAGGAGTACCTGGATCGGTTCGTAGTTGTGTTCATCGATGAAATCCTGACCTATTCAAGATCAGAGGAGGACCACACTGATCATCTGAGGACGGTTTTAGTGGTCCTCCAACAACACCATCTCTATAAGAAGTTGTCAAAATGAAAGTTCTGGACGTGATAAGTACACATCATTGTGCACGTTGTAACACCCCGAGATTTTATGAAAAATATAATTTTAATTTCATTAATGTCTTGTGTTGTATTCTACACCAAGATTACCTTGCGCTATACGCAACACCGTATTAGCTTGCAGTATACGCAACACTAGTCTTGGACCGTGTTACACACAATTTTGATAATAGGTATTCTACGCAACATTGAGTATATATATATATATATTAAATGTATAAATGAAATGTCGTTGGATTCTGTTATACAAAAAAACGAAGGATTCTTTCACAACACACAACCCTGACTTGGCTTGCATTACACGCAATCACGACCTTCCTCGATAGCGTGTGTTGTACGCAATACCGGGTTTTAATAAACAATGATATATTATTATAATATTGTCATGAACTAGCCGTTATGAATAGTATTAACTAAATTTTGAATTTTATAACATTATTATTCATCTTACACATTTTCTAGAACATGGTATAAGAACAAAACAAATTTTTCGGGTAAAATAAGTATTTTTAAAAAAATGCAGTTTTGCTGCCTTTTGATGGCGCACCCACGTTAAATCTAGTTTTTGACATGTTTATATGTTCAATTTGACAAAATAAAATTCTTCTTTTGAATCAGGATGTAAAAATTTACATTAGATAAAGTTTTGATATTTTTCCGATAACTTTCATATTTTAATGAATAGTAAAAACACGCTATATTTTAATTAAAAACAACTTTTTTCATCATAATATCTTATGTGGTTAAATTATAATATTGAATGGTTTTAAAGTATAAATAGAATATATTTTTACCATTTAATATAATGTATGTCATTAGCATTGATTTTACCTTGAATTCGTAGGTTAAATCAATTCAATCTTTTGCAATGTTTTAAACAAAAACCCGTTTTTATTCGACAACGGGATTAATTTTAATTTAATTTCTGATAATTCTGTGTATTGAATTTTAAAAAATGGAATCCATATTTGAAATTAGTGGGTCCAAATTATGTTAATAGGCTACTTTTTATTTTTGTGAATTATGAATAGTAACTACGGTAAATTTTATTTACCATAGTTAAAGGTAAATCGAATAATTAAGGGGAAATAAAATATTATAAAATTACTTGAACACATGCCAAAATTCTATTTGATGGCTAAAAGTAAACCCATATCAACTAAGGGTCGGATTAGATTCATTTTATGGGCTTTTGACCATGAAAATAATTTAATTATTATTAAAACCAAAGAAAGTGACAACATGTCACTTTCTTAAATCTTATAAGTGTAATAATTTTATCTTAGTGATAAACATCATAAAACATCAAACATTAATAGTATACAGAAAGCTAACAAAATTATCTATATCATGAGAATTTATTTAGAATTTTTTGGGATTAAATAGTTATCATTAATTGTGACACAATAGTGATGCAGAAATTATTTATCTAGTGAAAAATCAAGAATATAGTTTTTATTAAACTAATAGTGACCATAGAAGGCACAAAACCCTGACCAAAACTTATTGGTCATGTAAATTGAAACTATAATCATCCAATGGTAAAATATTTGACAATTTGGAGTCTTATACAAGCAATTATGACACTTATATTATTTTATTTTAAATTATGCCAAAGTTGTCACCTTCATAATTTAATAAATATAACAATTTAAATATTGTTAATTTAAGATGATAAATTCGAGTAAAAGTATTATTGTGAAAGGTAATATATTTATCTTTATCATAGGATTTTATTTTAAATTTTTATGCAACAAATAAGTATATTAAATAATTATACAAAAATGATATAGTAATTATTTTATTAAGAGATAAACCAAATAAATGGTTTGAAAAATTATAAAATAAATATTATATGAACTATTTAATGTGATCTACTAATTTTATAGATACATATGACCTTTTATTAATATATTAAATCTTTTAGTTTGAACATATTGTCTGTATATATTTTATTTAAATTCAAATAAATGAATAGTGTCAAAATTGACACTATTGTTATTTTATAAAAATAACATATTATAAAATTGTTTAAAAATACCAAAAATATTTAAAAATTATAAATTTAAATTTATATGGTCTATAATGTTATGAAGTAAACAATTATGGAAAATTCACAACAAATAAGTAATTATTTGTTATAATTTATAATTTAAAATTTTATTACCACAAATAAACATAAATAGATTAAATAAGGATAAATCAAAATGATAAGGTTTAAAATAAGATACAAACATGTATAAATTTGTTTGGTTGATTATATTACAACCCTATATCATCTAATATTAGAATATGAGTCATTTTTGGAGGTTTTTAAGTGGGGTTAGATTTATTATAAATTAATATTTTTAAGAATTCCAAACGTGCCCCTCTCCTCCCTTATAAAAGGGCACCTCCTCCCTCTCTTCCTCACTCAACATTGAGCCTTCAAGATCGGCCAAACCCTTCCAAATTCTCTTCTCCACTTCCCTAGAAACATCCTAGAGGTTCTAGTCTTCCTCAAAGACCAATTTTAGTACCCTAAGAGGAGGTCTCAAAAAGGCGCTTTAAAGAAGAGGTAATTTCCGTTACCGATTCTTTCACCTTTATTTATTCTTCCACTTATTCTTCTTAGGTTGTTTAATAATGAATTAATAACATCAGTATCACTCATATACGGATATGTTATTATAAGTATGAAACAATCCTAATTCACCATATATCAATCCTATGAAAAACGAAATCATCGCGCGTGCGTACGTACGGTATACCGTCTCCACGCCATGGTGTAATCTATTTTTCCACCAACACCTTACATGGATGTGTATTATGGTGTAAATAATAAATATAAATAGTTATTATAACATCATAATGATTCTTTTATATTGTATCATCCACTCCAATTCAATTCAATAATTATGGAAATGATATCATCGCTCGTGCGTACGTACGGACTACCGTCTCCATGACGCGATGATATTCATTCTCCATGTTAACCATTTAATATTGATTATAAAGTATATATAAGAACTAATAATGGAATATATGACATTATAAAGCTACTGGATTTATGTGTATATATATGTATGTCATCTACTTAATTCCACTTAATTCAATAAGGAAACGAAAACAGCGTTCATGCGTGCGTACGGCCTACCGTCTCCATGAACGGTGTATTTCATTCCATTTATCGATCCATTATATATATTTATATTCTGAATATATATTATATATAAATCATGTTCTATAATTAAGTAATAATGATCTAAGTAATCATATGAATAATTACAAGTTAAAACACGAACGACAAATGAGACGATTTTACCCAAAACGATACTTTAACATGAATTTACAAAAGAACGGGTAATATAAAGTCATAAGTGAACCATATATGATATAATAACAATGGATATGATTCTTTAATATGTAAATGACATTATTTAAATCATTATACAGGAGGTTCGGACACTTACGAAGCAAATCGGACCTAAGGTAAGGGAAATTTCCCAATCTCATTTTTATCCGAGATTGATTATACTTTGAAATTTATTGGGTTTTATTTTATCATCCACATCCATGTTTCCTTAATATTTAATATTATTTACATTCACCTAAAATTGTTTAAATCCAATTTTACCCTTTGGTGAGTTTTTATTAAAAGATATGAAATGAATCTTTTTACTTTTTTCGTACAAGGTACTTTTTGAATTATCCAACAAAAGTATGAGAAGAATGTTTTTTAACTTATACGGCATGAATAGATTTTTTAAAACATTATTTCCAAGAAGCTTCCTTTACAAGTTTTCAAGTTTCTTTTTAATCAACTTCTCTTAGTTTAGAATTGTATGACATGTTAAGAAAGTAAAAGTGTTTTTTAAGTAGAAAGGATATTTTCCTCAAGAATGGAGTTAAAGTGTTTTGTCAAAATTATTTTACATCTAAGATAATATAGGGTTCTGTTTCTATCCCTATTATTACATGGATTTGATTATGTTGTGATGGAAATATTTTTATGAATTCATTTATCTTATATGAATTGTTTTATGATGTCATGTTGTTTAAGAATCCCATTTTTACTACATGGGTTATGCAATGATGTATGATTTATGATTTTGTGGCACACATAATAATGGTATCATTTTGAGATGGGTGGGACCTATATATCCCTCCAATTCATTGGGTATAGATTTTATATCTCATGAGATAGACATGGATGGAACGGTAGGCTATACTGGTTCGGTGAAACTGGACTGAAACGAGGGTGACTCAGTTCAGAAAGGGACTTTGTCCACTAAGATAGTCTTGGCAATGACTGTGGACTAACAAGAAATGTTTCTCTATGATTATGTGTGTATGACACAAATTTTCATGTTTTAAATAATGATTATTGGGATTACATTTCACTACTATGATTTATCCCATGTTATGAAATTATGATCTCTTTTGGAGGTTATGATTTCCAAAAGATATGTTCTTATGAATATGATGTGATTGATATTTTTTTTACCCTTACTAAGCATTTGAGCCCACCCTTTTATGTTTTCATTTCCCCAGGATATAAAGAAAGGTTTTGGGTAAAAAAAGGGAAGATCTTTATGGGAAATGTTAAAGATCTTTCACCACGTTTAGAAGATTATATTCCGAGTTTCCAAAGACACTAAACTATTACGGTCCTTGTGTGTGTGTTTTTGTTATGTACTAAGTATTCCGCAAAAATAATCTAATGTCAATGTACGTCAAGCTTCGGGTCTCTACACACGTAGTGTCCATATAGGGGATAGCAGTGGACCCATCAATGTTTGAGTCAGTTGTTTATTGGGCAACACCCAAAAATGTGGCAGAGGTTCGTAGTTTCCTCGGGCTGGAAGGTTACTTTCGGAGGTTCATACCCAAATTCTCTTGAGTTTCAGCCCCCTTGATATCCTTGACCAAGAAGGACCAGGTTTTCTCATGGAGTGAGTAGTGCGAGGGAACATTCAGCTATCTGAAGGAGATGATTGTTAGTGCCCCAATGCTGAGACTACCAAAATAAAGGGCAGTGTATGAGGTGTTTTGTGATGCTTCGGGGCAGGGTCATAGATGTTTTTTGATGTAGCGACAAGGGGTGATCTCTTATGGTTCTAGGAAACTACGACCTCATGAGCGTAATAATTCCACCCACGATCTGGAGCATGCAGTGGTCATTTTCGCACTAATGTTGTGGCGGCATTAACTCATCGGAGAATGCTTTGTGGTCTTCACAGATCACAAAAGCTTGAGGTATATCTTCTCCCATCAGGACCTAAACTTATGGAAACGAAGGATGATGTAGTTCCCGAAGTATTACGACTTTGATATTTCCTACACTTTGGGAAAGGGGAATGTAGTGGCCGATGCTTTGAGCAGGAGGTCATAGATGGATGTGGTCTGAGAATCAGCAGACGCTTGGAATGCAATGCAGGAGTTGGCTGCCTTGCACTTGGGTGTGAGGATGGATAATGGCATGAGATGCCTACATCAGATGATAGTACAGTCTTCTCTGTTGCGTCTGGTGGTGGAGTCTTAGTGGAGAGAATCAAAGAGAGAAGTGATACATGATTGAGTTGGCTAGGGAAATGCTAGGGAAGGGTGGGCAGAGGATGGTCAGAACAAGATGCTTTTCCGAGAAAGTAGTTTGTTCTAGAGGTGATGCACGACCAGATTATTAGTGAGTTCCACAACTCACCCATAGCAATGCAATTGGGTGTTTATAAGATGTACCAGGGTCTGAAGAGAGAGTTTTAGTGGCCCAGAGTAAAGCGATTGGTGGAAGATTTTGTGGCCCAGTGCCTAGTGTGTCAGTAGGTGAAGGTTGAACACATTGTCCCAGGCGGGTTGTTGCAACCATTATATGTCCTCTAGTTGAAGTGGTACAAAATCTCGATGGATTTCGTCATGGGACTACCCAGAGTGCAAGGGGGCTACAACGCCATCTGGGTAGTAGTGGACCGGTTGACAAAATCGGCTCACATTCTGGAAATCAAGGAGTCGAGTGTAGTGGATGCTCTAGCATGGAGATATGTGAACTAGGTAGTGTGGTTGCATGGAGTTATAAGTTTCATAGTCTCGGATAGGGACACACGATTTACCTCGTGAGTCTGCAGTGGTTTGCATCATGCTTTTGGCACCCAGCTATGTCTTAGCACTACCTTCCACCCCCAGACAGATGGGCAGATAGAGAGCACCATCCAGACCTTGGAGGATATGACGCGGGCATGTGTTCTGTATTCAAGAGGATCATGGGTGTGACAATTGCCTCTGGTAGAGTTCGCCTACAATAATAGCTATCACTCTATCATTAGCATGTTTCCATTGAAATCCATATATGAATGGTCGTGTCTCTCACCCACGTGCTGGACTGATGTTGGAGAAGCAGGTGTTCTTAGCACGGAGGTAGCACGATAGAGAAGGTTCAGCTTATACGAGAGAAGATGAAGGCAGCTCATGACCGGCAGAAGTCATATGCCGATAATAGGAGTAGACCTTTGGAGTTTGACGTCGGGGACCATGTGTTCTTGAAGGTCTCCCATTGGCGTGGACAGTAGAGGTTCAGTAGGGGAAGTAAGCTTTCTCCTAGGTTCATCGGACCCTTCGAAGTGTTGCGACGGGTCAGTGAATTGGCTTATCATCTAGCGCTACCACCATAACTACTAAGGATACATGATGCATTCCATGTGTCCCGGCTTCATCGATATCTACATGATGACTCCCACGTCATCGATTGGGGAGAGTTGGATGTCGAAGATGATGCAACAATCATAGAACGACCAATCAAGATCGGGGATTATAATGAGAAAGTGCTTCGTGGATGAACAATTAACTTGGTTCGTGTGTTTTGGAGCCATGGTGGGCTTGAGGAGAGTATCTGGGAGAGGGAAACACAGATATGCACCCAGTACACTGAGTTATTTTGAACTTTATCCTGTTGGGTCAGAACTTGTTTATTGTCTAATGCTTACCTTGTTGGATATGGATGTGTAGTTTCCTTTTCTGTGGATTTGTGTGTGAAGTGTCCTAAAGATTGGGGAGGGGAGGACCTACTCCATAGTTAAGACGTAATAAATCATATGTGCCTAAACCCATGCGGGTGTGTCAGTACCGCCCAAAGAAGATAGTTACTTAAAACGGGGGAAGGGAAATCCCTCTCCCACTAGATCTGACGATTTATCCTTTTTGATTTCTGTGGTCACACGGGAATGGAGTGGTAGGGCGTTTGTGTTGTTAAGGGGATAAGGTGTTCCCGTCTCGGGGAGGTTCACTCCTATGTGGTATCTTCCGGGGTGCCTGTTCGGACCCCCCCTCTTTCCTTCGGTCTGTGTTTTGATTCTCGAGGATGAGAATGCTTTTAGAGGTATCTAATGTAATGGACCAGACCCTCATGGCCCCTCCCTTTGCCAAATTTTGGTGCGACCAATTGACGCAATCCATAGATCGGTTTGACTGATCGATGTTATCCATCCTTGTCGTGTTTTCCTTCTACATTTTTTCCCGTAACGCCTCCTTTAGGCTCTTTTTGACCACCTATGTCGTTTCAAGGTCATTTTTTTACCCATAATTAATATCTAAAAATCCCATGAAACCTCCCTGTTAAAAAACAATTAATTAAGTCGTGTGTAACCGCCCAAATTCTTGAGTAACCACGATCCTAATTTTAAAGCGTTCAAATTTCTCAAATCCCGTAACACTGAGATTTTATCTATATATCGCAGAATAAGTTCTTATTCCCCCTTCTTCCCTTTTGGCCAACTTCTCTCTTCTCTATGGTGCACTTTAATTCCTTTCTTCACGAGGCTTGAGGTGCGCCTATTTTGAAGTCATCTTATCATCCTTGGAGATCCCGACATTCCTCCCCTACAAATCTCGCATCCCCTGTTCTTGGCGCGTGGAGAAAAACGTCTCCTTGATCAGCTAGGTAGGGGTTTCAACTTCATCTCCCTTTTCTGTGTATCTTGCGGGGTGGGTATACTTCTGTATAATTGGATGAACCAAACATTAATAAAGATAATAAACGAATTCTAATGAATGAAGGGGAAGGGTGTGATCAATGATACTTCCCTATTTTTCTCATTATCCTCGATTAAGGATTTCTGAATTGTGCGGGCTGATGCCTACTAAAAATCAATTCTGTTGGTGGTTTCTCTCTGTGAACTAATAAACCATTAACTATTGTGATGTTTAAATGGATTGTATATTTGTTGTGAACATTTTACTATCAAAACATAAATTGGTTAACTATGTATATTAGGCTAAATAAATTGGAAGCACCAGGATAACTATTTTTCTATGATAACCCCAGTTTAAGCCTGGTGGAATTGAAATCATGGAGTGTGTATTATCATTTTTATCAAAAGTTACATGTTGAGTTTTCCTTGTGTTGGTAGTTTTGGTTAATTTTTTTCCTCCACGGGGCGAGTACGGGTGACCTTATGGTTTTCGGAAAGGGGCGTAGATTGTTGGGGTGATGTGGGTAAGGATGGGATACTCTGTTTGTATCACGAATTGTGGTGGGATCCTCTTCTATTGTAAAACCTTCTTATTTATAGTTCTGGGAACTTGGGACTGTATCTGACTTTGACCTGCTTTGGATCCAATACATGGAGGGGTCTCACTCAATCTTTTTTTACCAGAGAAGCGGGTGTGAATGTTTAAATTTTTGTTGGGTGCACTCTTTCCTTGGCTTGTTCTTATGCTTACTAGTTTCCCAAGTAGGAGAAAAAACTTATTTAAAAATTATTACATAACATGGAAACACGGATGGGATAAATGGAGATTTGGTTTGGTGTGAGTTGTTACTCGGGAATGGGTATTATTCTCTTCTCTTATGAATGAATAGTAAGGATAGTGTTGTTTAGGCTACCTGAAGAAAAACCTAGATTCATTTAGTGATTGTTACCTATACATATACTTGTAGTTTTTTTGTTTCTTATTCGCACCCCACCCGAGATGAGCACTTACTGCCGAACAACCCCATTTTATGTTGGAGGGTGTTTTTCCAAACACTCCTATGAGTGACTGGTTTTTAGCTCCTTTTCTGCTCCCTTTCACAAATAGACCAAGACTCTACGGGCAGGCTGTGATGGCCTAAAGTCCATTATTAGCCCAATAATCATTGAGCAGTGTAGTACGCTGGTTGGACCAGGTGTTTGCGGGGAGGTGGTTTCCCAAGTATCTTCGGGATGAGGCCCAGGTATCTTCGTGCATGTTAGTAGATCTTCTAGCCCAGGTGTATTCGGGCATGATAGTTGTTGTTCGGGCTTAGATGTTTGCATGTGTGGTTACATGTGACAGTTGTGGCCCGGGTGTTTATGTGAAGGGAAGTGGTTTTGGCCCAGGTGTTTGCGGGCGGACTGTGTGGTTGTGGCCCAGGTGTGTGCAGGAGGGGTCACTACAACAAAACCGGCTATTACCGACGTTTTTTTTTCATATAGCAGTGGTTTAAACCGCCGCTATATGGTATGGTGGAGGTTTTCATAAACCGCCGCTAAACTGGTTGTCGGCAATCTATTAGTGGCGATTTTCTCTATTTCCCATCGATTTAACGGAAGCATCGTAGATTCCTCATTTTGCGGCGGTTTTCCTGACTTTAGCAGCAGATTGACGGGTGCTTGATATTTTTTTATTCGCGGAAGTTTTTACCGCCGCGATATTCAGGCGTTTGATGAACCTCTGTTGAGGCGGTGAAAACCACCGCTAAATATAAACCGATTACATTTCGCAGTGTTTTTAACCGCCGCTAATGGTTTAAAAGTAAATCATTAATGGCGATTATAACCACCGCGGAATACTGACCACAAAAAAATACATTTTTGCTTCTACTACCCCACTGCCCCGAAAAACAAATCAAACCAGAAAATAGAACAGGATACATCATACATACAAATAATATGTTATTTATAACTTGGTATCCCAAACATGATGAAAAATGAGACATCATACAAACAATAGACCAGAATTCGATAGTGATAATAATTAATAATGGATCTATAGGGAAGCATGAAATCCATTCCAATAATTACATCATATAGTTACATGATGGGAATGAATGAATTCTATATAAAAAAAATTTCTTAACTGATGGGGAAAATATTTCCATCAATGAACAATCATTGATCGAATAACCAATGACATTTACAGTTTCATAAGGACACATAAATACACTATATCAAGGACCAGAATCTCTTGAAATGTATCAAATTATACATTGTATGATGCACTTGTTTCAAATAATGTAGAATCTATAGTTGAGGTTACTAGATTAGTACATCAAAAAATAGATGAATTTGAGTTATGATCCCTATCATATGTTGAACGTCATTTAGTTTTACCATACCATGACTCTATGCTACAACCTGACTATTCTGAGTGGGATCACATTTCATGAACATTAATTCCCGAGTCTAGTATCAACTATGTCGACTACAACTTTGGCCTCAGCAGTATGTGGTATTATAGGTACATCACTACTAAAAATTAAGAGAACCTATATAATAATGTGGAATATGTAAAGATCTTATCCTCCTATGAGGAACTGGTGGAAAAGTTTTGAAGATGTGAAAGATATGACCCAAAATCCTATAACCTATTCATTCAACTAGATACACTGTACATTGGGAGAAAAAAAGTGTATCTTCTCTAAATCACCTCATATTGTGTTAATGAGTCACCCAAATTATGTTAGAACAATTTTGTGTCTTCAATTTAACCATTTTTAGAAAATTCTAGGTGACTTCAGTGACCTGAACATGAATATTTTTATATTCTATTATTAGAGAATGTGCATGTACCAGATCTTTTCCTCCATTTCATATAGGTATATACCGATGTTGATCAAGTCATTGGGAAAGGATATGGGTATTACCTATATTTTTTAACAAAATATTCATGGTGATTTATTTGAATAATACCATATTATAACGACATGCTTTGTAAATGTGGGAAAATGTGACCTCTTGCTCAGAGTTTTCCACCATATTTAGTTAGTGGGATTATTTGCAGGGTATAGATGTAGGGCCATGGTCTTGGTTGATTTTTCACAACCCACAGTGGGTTTTCCTGACTACCTAGGTTTGGGAGACTTAGGTCAGACTCCTGAGGTAAACACACACATCATATAGAGTTTTTATTGCTTTGTAGCATTGGTGATGGTGAATGCTAGAAGGAGCCCTTTGGAGGGTCCCTTATGCTATCTAGATGAGTCCATCAGTGACCTCTTGATCAAACTCCCTATATAAGGGAGGAAAATTTTATTTCCCTCCATGGATATGACCATGAAATGGTTTGAGAAGGAAACTATTTACAACAAAATATGTTCCACTAGTCATTGTCGACTAGACATCTAGTAGGGATTTTTGAGATGAATGGATTTTTTAGCTTGCGTTGAAGATGCAAAGGTACAATATAGGCATGAATCCCAAACTAGTTAATTTGAGTCCAAATGTTGAGGGTGGAAGGTTGATAATAGAGCCATAGTTTTAAATGAGGATCCAACTTTTGCAGTAGTTGAAGCATATGAGTTCTGAAAGTGGTAAAATGACATTTGGATCAAAGGGGGTTCCAGTTGAATGTGCCAGAAAACTTATGAGAATCATTTAGAAGAAATCCTCATGAAATCACCATATCAATAAATAAAAACATGTATATTCAATTGTATCGGATCCATGTTTGTCCACATTTCATATTTTGAGAGAGAAAAAGGAGGCTAACATGTGGGTGACACATGAATTTTGTTTAAGGATCCATGTTATGATCATCATTTTTGTTTCCAAATACATTTATTGGTGAGTATATTATTTGTATCACATGATTAGGCTAAACTACATTCCCATCATCCTCTTATGTTTGGTCTTTATACTGCCTACTAGGTTCCAATTTATATAACCAGAACAAAATAACAAAAAGA
The DNA here is from genome assembly GCA_963277665.1 of Viscum album. NCBI lineage: Eukaryota > Viridiplantae > Streptophyta > Magnoliopsida > Santalales > Viscaceae > Viscum > Viscum album. The sequence continues at coordinate 555,626,619 of OY728147.1, read as the reverse complement.
TCACTCTTTAGTTATCCAATATCTCGACTACCAATTCAATCACAGGCCTAAATGGAATGATGTATACCACACTAGAGAAATAAAGACATGAAATGAAATATCATAAATCAAAAAAATGAATAGAAGGAAAGATGAGAAATCAAGAAAATGTTAGGGCATAGAAATGTTTGGTGGAAACTATGTTCCATACATGATACATATACAAACCAACCGTTCTCATATTTTTTCAACAAATCAACAATACTACTACTCATGGTCCGATGATGCATCGTCACCCTCTCCACCTCCATCTCCACTACTTGCGGCCACCTGTAAGAACATTATATTGAAAATTAAATTTTGTTGCATATATATAATTAAAATTAAAACCAAACAAAGTTTTAAAACTAAATGATTTTTAATTTTTTTGATTTACCTTCTAAACACTAGTTGATGCACAACCACTGGGGGCATATCTGCTCATATGGTGACGTATTTCAAGCAACTCTTTCGGTAAAGCAGATATCTGATCCCCCTACTGGTGAACTGTGTTTCGTAGAGAAGACATCTCCCTTTGAGGATCTTCATGTATGAAATTACTATAACCAGGAGTAGATGTAGCTATAATCCTTGGTGTCCTGCCAATGACCTCAGAGGGTATGGGTCCCAAACCCATCCCACACACTCTTCCAGGATTCTCCTTCCCAAGGACTTTAGCAACCGGGTCGTCCTGGGAGACTGAGTAGGATTACCCAAGATTGGCATCCCATATTTCTTTAATTTATACCTATAAATAAAATATCAATATATATTAACATAGTAAAAACTGATAATAAGTTATTATAGTAAAAAATTGACTTCATACCCCAACTTCTTTGGCGGGATCATTAACAAAACATCCATCTATTTTTTTATGAACATCCACCCACAATTCAGTTCGGGATGCTTCATGCCCTAAACTCTGTGACTACATTAAAAAAGATAAATATACAATTAAATATGTTAAATAGATAATATTTTCTTATAATTATTTAAACTAATTATAAGATTACCAATTACATTCGGGTTCTAGAAAATCTTTTTGAGCCCGCATTGTGCGGGATGACTTGCATTGCCCAGTTTGATGCATTATGTCTTGAGAGATACAGAAATAAATAAAAATCAATTTAACATTAATGTATTCAATTTCATCTCCTCTTCATATACATGTATAAATGTAAAATTAAGATAATATAATAATATATATTTCAATACCATTCGCTTATCATCACGATGTCTATTGACAAAAACATTCCACTGTTCCTTCGGTACCCCACTGGGTAGATTCTCATAAATTTACTGCATGGTCAATGAAGTATCGTTTACATCGCACCACAACCTCCATTTTTAATCTTTCCATTTTTTACGAAGATTTTTCAATGTCCACTTCTGTGCTATCACATCAGCAACGGTAAAGTTGAAAAACATCTGTGTACATAAATTCATTTTTAACATATTAGTAACATGACATTCAATTAAACCATTACGTAATAAAATTACCTTTATCTGATAATCAAAAACATTATTTTTTCAGTTTGGAGTCATATGCCTCCAATCATCATATGAAATAGGCAGGGAAATGGGCTCTGCTGCCTGCAAACCTATAATCTGGCCAAGTAACCACGGGGCATCATCCGTCGGGACCCCATAAGAATCAAATGGCCTGACTATCTTCTCGCCATTCATGTTCCAAACATATGAACATTTTATGTGTTTTTCCACGGTTTCATTTTCTTCGTCTACAATGAGAAAACAATTAGTATAAAAAATGAAATAAATTTATTTTATTAAAATTCGTACATATTATTGTGACCCTCTAGAATGTCAGTGATGAACTAGAAGGGGCGTGCCGCTGCCCCACTACTGAGGCTCTTGTAGGGAGATTCGATGACTCATCATCAAATGATACATCAACTTATGGTGTCAGAGATGGTGTAGGGGGAGATAGTGAAGGGGTTTAGGCAGCTGGTGCCTCAGATGCAGTGGGGAGAGGCGAATCCTCATCTGTCGCAGAACTAGATGAAATAGTGTACCGCTTATTCCTTGTCATTCCTTTCATTTAATCAAATAAAATTCTGTTCAGAATAAATATTTCAAAAAATTAATGTAGAAAATAAAATAAAAAATTATAATAGATGCCCAGTACTAACAATGAAAATATATATAACAATGATAATGAATGACAGCAGAAATGAAACAAGTGGTTGCTGAATGAATAAATAATTGTACATTCAATCATTTTCCCCATCAATCTTGTTCGTTTCTGGATCCATTATTTCATCCACTTCATTCATCCTTTCTAGACTAATATTTTCAATATCATGATGGAAAAATAATTCTGCTTTTGGTTGTTGATGAAATTCAATTGCAGAGGTCAAATCATTCATTTCATCACCCATATCATACAAATCCTTTTGTATTACGTGAGTAACTACACTCCACCCATCATCCACAACATCATTCACATAATATACCATTTTTTATTGAGATTCGAAGATATATGGATCATCCAGTTCACAATCACCAACTTCTATCAAGCGAGAGAAGTTTACAGAAGTAAATTGCAATGAATCTCTTTTAACACCTCTGACAATATCGACCAATTTGAATTTGAATAAAACAACAGTAAAATGACGGTGGTACATTAATTAAATAATATAATGCAACTTTCCATAGTATCCCACTTCATCAAATGTAAATATACCACTATTCTGTGATTTCAAACCCACTTCTCGATCAACTGTATAAAATCTAAAGCAATCCACATTATAAGTGTTGTACATTCTAAATTGTTTTATAAGACCTCTAGCAAGAAACACCAAATATTCTAACAAGTCTGCTAGAGTATCAGTATTCATAATCTGAAAAAATAAATATAATTTAATAGATTTAAAAATTGTATGTGTTAAACTAATATTCGTATTTATTTCAATATTTATAAACATACACGTTGTGCAAACCATTCTACCAGCTCTTTATTCACAACTTTCGTTATATATTTATCATTTCATGTTCGACCTCTCATTCGTCTCTTTGTTTGTATCCCCCACACTTCAATAAATGAATCTAAAATTTCAGTATTCAGCAGCACATATCTATGTGCCTGTAATAATTCCAATTCTGTTAGTGTCACATATGAGGTCTACCCAACTGATCGGCCAATAACAAGAAATATTTTTGATTTCTGATGCATTTGAGATTTAGTTGATATGTTGTCAACACGTCCAACTAGATTAAATATTATCTCAATATCATCCAAATATATGGAACAAAAGGTGAGACTCTCCTCAGCCAAATAGCCTTCAGTAATAGAGCCTTCTTTTTGAGCTTTATTTCTCACATATGCTTTAAAATACCCAAGATATCATTGAAATAAAATAAAAATATTATGAATTTATTTAAATTACATAAATTGTTTACCTAACTAGAAACATATAAATAAAATACCTCTCAATTGGATACATCCATCGATAATGACTGGGGCCTCCTAATTTAGCTTCTTCAACCAAATGCACAGTTAAATGCATCAGGATAGTAAGAAACGATGGAGGGAAGATCATATCCATTGCACAAAAAGTCAATAAAATCCTATCCTGGAGGTTGTCAAGATGAAATGGTTGTAGAGATTTCTCACATAATTTCCTGAAAAATGTGCAGAATTGGAGTACAACAGCAGTAACTTTTTCAAGTAATAATGTACGCAATGCTAATGGTAGTAACTGTTCTAACAAAATATGAGGATAGTGACTTTTCAATCTATATAACCTAAGATTATTCAAGTCAACACACCTAGATATGTTACTTGAATACCCATTAGATACCATCACATTCTTTAAAATTTGATGGAACATACCATTATCCATATTTTTCATTGTTAAAATTGCAAGAACATACTTTCCATTCTCTTCTGGCCAGAGATCAGGTTTTATGTTCATTACTTGTAAGTCTTTGCGATCATTGAGATGATCTTTCTAGTTTCCATGATCATTAAGTAAAGTGAAAATAAAATTATAACATACATTCTTCTCAATATGCATCACATCAAGATTGTGGAAAAATAAATTAAATTCCCAATACAGATGTTTGAAAAATATTCTTGTTTTCTTCCATTGTTGCGTTCTGATTTCACTTTACGATGCACATCACACTCATTTTCCATTATCATTCAAATGATGAACCTTCACAAATTCCGTTTTAACATTTTCAAGATTTTTCAATATTTCAGAACTGGTTAACAACTTTGGAGGTTGTCTACGATCAATGGAACCATTGAATTTTGATTTGTTCAGCCAAAATCTATGAGATGCATCATGAAATCTTCGATGGAACAAGAAGCCCCATTTTCTACTGTGAGGTAGCCGTTTGTGATCGAAATAAAGGTTACAAATGGGACAATCGAAACCCGTATTAGTGTTCCATCCAGATAAATTTCCAAGACTAGAGAAGTCAATAATGGTCCACATTAAAGCAGCATTCATTTTGAACATTGTTTTAGAAGAAACATCAAATGTCTCAACACCGTTGCTCTATAACTCCTATAATTCTTCAATCAAAGGATGCAGGTATACGTCAATATCATTTCCAGGAATTTTTTTGCAGGAATAATCATCGAAATGATAAATGATGTTTGTTACATACACATCCAAGGAGGTAGATTATAGGGGATCAAAACAACTGGAATAATGCTATAACAGGTACTCAAAGTCCCAAATGGGTAGAATCCATCGGCAGCCAATTCCAATCGAACATTACTAGGGTCAGCTGATAAATCTGGATGTTATCAATCAAATTCATTCCACGATTGGTAATCTCATGGATGTCTAATTAACCCATCATTGTTATTATCTATAGAATTACACTTCATGTGTTCGGCAGTTTTTAATGACATGAATAATCTTTGCAATCGAGGCGTCAAAGGAATGTAACACAAAACTTTTTTCGGTGTGTTCCTTTTTTTCTTCTCCATGAAATTATGTTCAGTCAGACTTACAACATCACTCTTTGACTACCATCTAAAAGAAGAATATTTCTTACAATTCTGTCTACTTGAATCCTCTCCCCAATAAAGCATACAATCATTGGGGCACACAAGTATTTTTTTATAATTCAAACCAATCTTGTTAATGACTTTTTTCATATCATAAAAAGATTCTGGGATTTTTTCTTCAGCAAATGCATTACGAATCAATTCCAATAACATGGAAATTGCCTTATCTATAATTCCACATAGACATTTGATATGGTACAACTTCAAGAGAAATAAAAGCTTTGAATATTTCAAACACCCACTATAAAACTCTTGATTTCCATTGTCAACTAAATCATGAAACACATTTTCTCACTGAATTTTTCCCTTACATTTGGCTCCATAGAATCAAGAGGAGAATCCAATGATATGTTACAATCTTTAAGTGCTTGTGTTACAGTCTCAAAAACATCACTTGTCACTTTGCAATTTGTATCACCCTCTTCTGGTTGTTTTGATATGTTTTGATGCTCATAGTGGTGTCTTGCAGTGCCGAATGCATTATTTTTGAGGGTTTGCATTTCATTTTCCCTTGTCGACGAACGTGGGACCTCATTATGTGGATTAACATCAGTCCTCAATCTTTCTGTTTTGTTTGATTCACCATGACAAATCCAACACAAATATTTATCATGGAATTGCTTCAGTATTAAATGTTCATAAACATCATCTCTCTCCAGCCATGTTCTAAATTTACATTTAGGGCATGGACATCTTATTCTCCCTTCAACGGATCAATTAGAAATTGAAAAATCTAAAAACTCATTCAAAACCATAACATATTGAGGTGTGGTCCTCGGTAATGTGATCCAGCTTTTATCCATGTATATCACAATTTTCATACACAAGAATTAAAAAAAATTAAAGCACATAGTTACTTATAAATAGAGAAAGAGTTTCATATATACGATAGTGTAAGATTATAGAATCATAATATAATAAAGATGAACCATTTATCATAAAGTATTCATAATATAATAAAGATGATACATTGATCACATTTACTACTTACTTACCAAGGCCAGACAAACCGAACAAGTCTGGTCCCTAGGAGACAACATCAACACCTCATTGCGGAGTAGTAAGAATATCGAGTTAAACATTTATCATAACACTGTCAATCACACATTTATGTCGCCTCAAACAACACCCCCATTGAATGTGATGTCATTTAACCCACCAAAGATGCACGATTTCCATACCATTAGTACAACGAAATTACTAGAAAAATTTATCCCTTATATGAAACCCTTTGAGACTTATTTCAGGATAACATGGGTACCCAGATTATGGGTATCCTATGTCAGTTCATGAAAATTGGTCATGTTTCATTGCTATTTATGTTTTTTAATATTTTCACTATCTATTTGAATTTACCTCTCTCTTTGAATTTGATTGTGTTTCTTATTTCCTTGAATTTGGAGAGACCTTTGTTATTCATTTAATCATTAGGTTGTGCAATTTTAATTCATCCACTTGGATTTCCATAGTGGGATTCTCATTAAAATATCTTTTAAAAACTAATGAATGATCTATGTTATTTTCACTTAAATATGTTTTATGTTTAGTACTATAAAAACTTATCTTCAATATTTCAAACAACTCATATTAAAAAAGATAATGCATACCATAAAATTTGGATTTCATATAATACAAAGGACATGTCCAATTTTTAGTTCAAACATTTATGTATATTTTAAGTCTTAAGATCAGTGAATTTGAAGTAATTCTTCAGAAATGAATTTACAACATTAACACAAACTATTATACTTAATTCAACGATAATAAATTTAAAATATTTAGTAAGTGACACTAGTTCAGAACTTATGAGGATCATTGCTAACATTTTTGAGAATCCTATGGTGGTAAATAAAATGTTCGTACTAATGATATCGTTCGGCATCCATGATATATTGTAAGGTAACAAATAGTTCCAAAAATAGGTTGAGAATACCTCAATATTCCACCACCAATGGTGTCTGAACATGTCTAGTCTGAGCATATAGTGTGTGCAATAAAGCGATAAACAAGGGTGTTAATTTAATAAATTAATTATATATATCACAAACCCATATAATATTATGCTCTAGGATGACACCCAATGTTAGCCAAAGCATCATCAAATCCATGTGGGGTGTCTCTTTTATGAGGTGGATCATCCTACATCTGGACATATTTCCCCCAAATTCGTGAAGATTATGTTAAATCGGGATGAATTTCCAATATCATGATTCATATATCCAATCTCGGTATAGAAATTATAGAAATACTTTCTTCTTCCCATGGATTTCACCCCTAATGAAAAAAGTAGCCATCTCACCAGTCGAAGAATTGATATAACTACATACATCTTCCCATGGAACATGTTTTTAAGAGGAAATAAACCATATAACCGGGATAAGACATTCTATAACCACTTATGTCTTCCAATGGAAATTGAAACTAAGGGGAATATTAATAGTCTCATATCAAATGGTGAATTCTCTTGTATTAGGATGAATCACTGATAGTATATATCAATCAGGTCTACAATATTATTACAATACATATTAGTTATTTCATCCCATCACTTATTAAATTTTACATTTATTCCTAATTTTCAAATCCTCCTATAGACACGAAAAACAAAAATAATATTAAACCGTTTTCCATATTTCACATGCATGTAAATATCTTTAACTAAGCGATGATTCAAAATGATCTCATAAAATCATGAGGGTTTGGAACACCAAAAATGTTAATGACAGTCCTATCCATAGTGCTACGAGAGAAAAAAGGGATCCTTGGGAGGGATCAAAAGGAAAATTTTAGAAAGAAGGGATAATTCCAATTATTTAGGTTGTGCATGTGGCATGTCGATGCGATCATAACATTTCACATACTAGCCCAATCAGAACAGACTAAAGTTATTTTTCCAAGACCACCAAACTCAATGAATATGGAATAAAAATGAGCATGTAAAGGTAACACCTTTCATGGATAGTGTCCTTATCATTACTACATTCTTCAAGTCTCAACTCAAAATTGTAGATATCATCCAATTCCATATTATATGGGAATGTAGTGTTAGTACATATAAATAACACAAACATATACATCTATGAACCCAATAATATTTGTAGACATTTTCAGTGGATTTCATGGTTTTAGTGAACCACCATAGGGTAAGGTAAATCAATATAATGAGTCAGGTGAATCTTATACCGTAATAAAAATAATATTCTAACATTACTAGTAGAGTGATAAATAACAATAATAATCCATATGTCATATAAAGTGAGTAAAGAATGTAAAATAAGCATGAAAGGACATTAAATAGTAAAAGATTGTAGTGGATAATGTAAATTTGAATCCATTGATGTTTCACGTGATTTAAACAATGCAATAGGCACTATATAAAAATATAAAATAGAAAACAAGGATTTTAATTAACAATATAGAAAGGTAATCACAACATTCAAATATAGGAATAGAATCCTTAAATAATACTTTTAATTAGAGGCCTAGTAAAATACATTATTATTTTTTTACCCTGGGTTTTAAATAAGTTCCCTTAGAACCAAATTATATCTGAGGTAACTCTCTATGAGGAGTGTTCGAAGAAGGGTAGCACTAACCAATTTATTTATAGAAGTCCCCTTTAAATTTACCTGAGTACGAGAGATACCACCATTAAATGTAAAAAGCTTCCTATGTGGATAGATTAAGGATTTAGGTCCCTATCATATAAGGAGATGTAATTAAAAAAGATAACCCTGATTTTTCCTTATATTCAACTAGAAAATGTATCTCAAATAGCTATACCCGATGAAATCCAATAGATTTCAAATATTATAATATCCCTATTTTTTAAGGGTAAATATTACCCCTATTACCATATCGAATGGGGATGAAAGGGAATATAAGAGGAGTTACCCAACATTTCCTCATTTAAAATGACCTCTAATGTCCAAACGAATCGAACTAGAAATAAGTACAAAAATTGGTTCACTCAAGAGGGATAATAGATCGATAATATCACCATATAGGACCTATCACAGTTGAAATGAGAGTAAATCCCATGTTTGGGGTGACTTCGTGGAAATAACAAGGATTTGAAAAGACCCAAAAAAACATTTAATAAAGAATTTTTCACATTTATCTATCGGGTATTATGTTTTGAGTCATTTAGTATCCTATCATTCAAAAAAACTTATTTTCACCCATAGAACTCCCACTAGGAACCTAATATAGGTAAATTGGGAAATATTTGGCCTCTTAGACCTTGGATGCATTCCATCACACTCAGTTTCTTCTATTAAATCTTCTAATTCCTCTGTTAATTATACAAAATACTACAAATGTGATAAATGTGTGTTTCAATTAAAACTTTATCTCACCCAAGATGGTCGCGGGGTTTCCGGACGTTTGGGGGTCGCGGGTCACCGGACGGGGACGCTGGATGGTTGTGGGTCGCCGGGGCCAGGGGGGTTAGGAGAAGAAGGGAGGGCGCGGGGGTCACCGAATGGTTGGGTATCGCGGGGGGGGGGGGGGGGGGGTTAGGGGAAGACGAGGTCACGATCGAGGGTTTGGGGGAAATGTGGGGTGGGGGTTGGGAAGGGTCAAGTTTGTTTTTAAAAAAATGGGTTTCATGGCGGTTTATTAAAAACCGCCATGAAACCTTTCGACGAAAACATTTAGAGGCGGTTTTGTGAACCGCCGCCACAAAACCACCACTAAACCCAGTTTTTATTTTACTGAGTGTGGCAGTGGGACTGCGATGAGAATGATGGGAACAGTACGATGTGTAGGATGTCTTCAATAACCAGTGGGAAAGTGGAGCGGGGTACCCAAACAACAATGTCCTATTACTATACATTACTTGTCTTGCATTATTTGGGGAGCGTGCCTTGGTGAGGATTGGGTGGTCAGTTTCCTTGTTAGGTTCTTGGTTATCTCTTTTCTCATAGGGAATTAGTATTCTTCCCCAGTTGTGCATGTGAGCCTTTGGTTTTTTACCAACAGAGTATACTTGTATGCTCACCCTACATATATAAAACTGCTTTCAAGTTTCCAGGAGGACTTCAGGGATGGTGCTAGAGAGTACAAGATCAGACCTTGTGAAAGATCATCGCTGTTGTTGTTATTCTTTCTTTTGGTACTTTTTCTTTGTTGTCTCCTTATACATTGTGGATTTTACTTTTGTAACATTCATTGGTAATGGTTCTTTGATTTACTTTTACTTTCAGTTTTGGTGTTCTGAAATTCACTATCTTATCTCCCGATCCTATTAAAAGAAAAAGGGTAATTCCTTACATTTAGTGTGTGATTCTATACCATTGGTGTTGGTCGCAACTCCGAGACCTATTGAAGGCATGTTTCAAGGGTCATTATCTCTCCTTCAACTTAAAGAAGGAAGGGCCTGGCAATCTACTGACCCTTTCATCCTTTTGATGAAGGTGGGTCATGACATTTTTAAAGACTATTTAATATAAAATAATTTTATGTTTAGTCATAAAGACCCCAATATAAAACAGATTGGAAGGCAGTCAATTCAAACATTTTAAAAATCATAATCCAAATATGAAATAATTAACATGTTTTTGAACACCATTTACAATAATATGATTTAAAAAACACTTCTAATGTTAACATGAAATTTGGGTAACAGAATAAAAAGTTCTTCATTCATAAATTCCTAAAATTTATCATATGTCATTTTAAATTTTTTACATCAATATGTTAATGTTTTTCAATTTTTGACACATTTTCCTGGATTTTTAATATCAAAAAATTACTATTTGAAAATAGGTAGATTTAAATATTATGTTGATAAATAGACATAATGTAACATGGATAATAATTATTTTATAATGAATCAAAATTAATATGATTTAAACCAACAAGACAGACATAAATTTCTTGGATGTACAATAATATAAAAGTTAACTTTTATAATTATTATAATATTTCATAAAAAATAATTATTTATATCTTTCATTAAATTTTTGTATTCATATATTTGAACCATTATTATCTAGTTAATGGAATGTTATTAGGGAAAAAAAGCAATAATAAAACCACATATGTGACAGTGTTTTAAAAAAATAACTCAATAATAATTACATTCAATATTTTAAATTGTAAAGTAATAACCCAAGGATTCATGAACACAATTTTTTTTTGCATGAATAAATTATAAATTAGAAAATGGAAAATTTTGTATAGTATATTAATATATAAATTATGACACTTTTAACTTCTATTGAATTAGTTGATCATAATTTCATTACATATGAGAATTACAAAAATCATATCTCCATTCTTATTATAATAAATATAAAAAAATTAGGTTATCAATATCAAATATATTGATCCAACATGAAGAAGAATAATCTAAACTTATAAAAAAATTCTATATTATAAAAGAAGATAAATATGAACTTAAAATCGTTCAATATAGAAAGGTAGAAAAATATAAAAATATCTTAATTTGAAACAAATAGTAAAAAATCATACAATAGATACATAGAAGATGATTGCTAATGAAATTAAAATAGTTTCAAAGCACCACTACTTTTACTTCCTACATTATTCCATACCATTACAAACCAATTCAATTAAATATGGCATGATTATATAATGTTCTCATTTATAGTAAAATGTAACATTGATTTTGAAGGATTTGGAAAATAAAAATTAGTTTCTTTGATTTAATACATGGAAGCATATTGATCCCAATTTTTCACTCATTTTAACAACACGAGAAATGAATTCGAGGAATCTCGTTACACCACTCTCTGGAGTGAGATAAATCATTTTCATAACATTTTTAGGTTCTTATTATCTGGGTAGATTTATTTCTTGTAAATTCTACACAGAATTATGTGATGTGAGTAAGACACATTTTATTGATGTGGGTGACCAGTTGTTGTAGGTGATTTCTTATGATTGGTGTTCTAGGATATTGGGGATGTGGGGTGGGATGGTAAAAGGATTTAATTGTGCATTACATGGGATCCGTTGAGGGTGGTTGTTCACAATGTTTATCTAGAAATGTGTTATTTTGTTTTTTAAATCGACCTTCAACGATATAGATTGTTTGTATACAAAAATTCTTGGGTAAAACTATGAACCTACAGTAATAATTTACATACATCAAAACAACACCAAAATAAAACGTATTCTTCTGCAGGTCTACTCTGAAATTTGTCCAAATTACATTCTAAAACCCAAATGAATCTTGGATATAATCCCCATTCATAGAACCAACATTACTCACACATATTTTGAGATTCCTCCTCTTTTACACTGGAAAATAAATCTATTAATAATAACAAACTATCATGAACTAAGTCCTCAAAAAAGATGCATCCAGATTGATAGTAGCCACCAAGAGAAACAAGATTCTCCCAAGTCTACTCCTTGTTTGAGATTACATGAAATAATATCCCATAATAATATCATCAACCAGACTCATCATACCTTTCTTTCATTCATGAACACAAAATCAACCGACGACACCCCAATATCCCTCATGAATTCATCACACAAAAATTATATCTCAATATTTCATAGATAAATGATGAATGTCCCAAATATATGTGATATACCCATCTCCATCATATTTTTTGGTCGAATAGGGTAATATTATCCCATTAAGAATAATTCAAAAAAATTTATGAATAAAACAATATTTGATTGGGCATCGACATTAATAATTATTTGAAACAAATAAAAATAAACACTCATTTTATCTACTAGGAAGACAATATATAATATAATCAGAACAGTTCAATAGTAAAATTTCTATTTATGTTTATATTATTACCAATTTTTAAAAACCCATTCAATTGTTTTTGTAAGGATCATTTATATCTTCAATTATTAAATTTTCAATAATATATCAAGGATTTGTTATAACTCATTGTTTCATGTATCCCAAACTAAGATATTGTTTTGAATATCACATTATTAACCTGTGGTTTCAAATAACTCATTATTAACATGATTTTTCATGTAATAGAATAAATAAATTTAATATAATTTATTCATTGAAATTCATAAATACATGTGGTGCTACATGTTCACTAAATGAAAACAAAATTTTCTATATCATTCAAATTATTTTTTGAAGGTAATATTGATCAATAGTCTATAATATTATTTTAATGTATTCTAATAAATATTTCTCACCATATGTGTTATGAAACATAGATCCCCAAAACTCATATTTATCTAATGAATCGTAGTTAATAAATTATTGATCTATTCATCAACTCTATTCATTGCATAATACTTTTGAGTGAAGAGAACACTAAAAATAAATATGGAAATGATATATAAATTTATTATTTGTCATTGATTTAAAATTCTTATAATTGACTGATTATTAAGGTATTTCAACAAATAAAAGGGTAGATCATCAGAAAAATTACCATCATCCAGTTTACCTTTGTATAGTGTAATCAAAATATATGTTTTATAAACATATCATTGTCCATTGGATGATATAGAGGATGATAAGTCATTGTATATGCATCAATGTACTTATGTTGAATTATTAATACTTTCAAAATAACTGATTTTATTAATAAAATAAAATTTGATCATTCCCACATACAAATTTAATGTATCATTTTATCATTTACTTATTGAATTTGGTGGAAAAATATATTATAGATAATTCTAAAAAATAGTATTAATTTTATTTTAGTATCTTTATGAAGGAAATATGTGTATTTTCCTTGAAAATATGTGATAATAAATACACAGTCAATGTCCTAAAAAATTGCATTATGATGAAGAGTTTTCATTCCATTAACACTATTATTTAGAATTAATTTTTTATATTTTTATATTTTTTTTCAATAGCATATAAAAATATAAATTATATTTATAATCCTACTAATATATTACTTATACCCAATATTCCTAAAAATTTGTTTTAGAATATCATGTACCATTTATATTATAGATTAAATTATCGATTAATCACATATGATAATCAATATTTGGTCCTAAAAAATTATTCAAATTATTTATGTACATTGGTCCTTAGAACATCATTTTTCCAACTACTCTGTGAACCGTTGATTGTAATGACCACTCCTAAAATCCTTTAATATTATTTTATTTCAAATGTGACTCTTAAATATAATAATTCATGATTGGAATGTCGACCTAAAACCCCCCATATGATTATTGTTCTGTTTATTTAATATAATCTTATAGTCATTCAGATTTTTTTGATGCATATGGTGTGAAATGATATATTTTCAATGTTTTATTTTAATTTGTTTCACTCAATAACTTCATGATTAGTTAATTACATGATTATGATCCTCATACAATCCCTAACTAGTGCAATGTTTATGTATCATATTTTTGGGGGAGCCTTTTTTATTACCGTCGTATAAGGAATGTTTATTAAAATTCTGAACATGAATAAGTTGTATGAAAGAGTATTGAATTATTTATAGGAAAATAAATATGGTTAACCTTCATCGGTTTTATTTGTCTTACTGGTCTAAAATTATTAGGATAAACCATGAAAAAACTATATGACATGTTTTTCCATCGTAATATTTCATTTTTTTAATGATGATTCCATGTTTTCCCAACAATAAAATGACTATGTGACATCCACTTGTTTTAAAAGTCAATTATTTTTTATTCTATGAACTGATGATATAATAATCAAATAGACGCTTATCCTCTCCCAATCATCTAATGTATTAAATGGTTCCCCATTGGTATTTCCCCTTTTCATCCCCCACCATTTTGATACTCATTCATCAATTGTGGGTTTTTCCTTAATCGTTTAGGTTCAATTTCACTCCTCATTCCCCATCTATTTAATCCATTTCCTTGGATTATTTGTTTTTGTAAATTCATTTTCATGATTTGTTTCTATATTAATGTATTATTTCTCCACAGTTTGTTTGAATATTTATTTGGACCATGTTTTCTTCATTCCTGAAGGTTTTAATCCATATAGACTTAAATGATGTAGGTGTGTAAATGTTATTGATTTTATTTTAAAATCATTAAGAGACTCAGATTTTTTTAATTCATTTTTCATTAATTTTATCTACATGTATAATGCGTATAATGAGTTTTTAAAATGTTTGGAGTGAATTCCATATTTAGAATAAAATATTTATATTTATTTAAATTAATTTCAATAAATCATTTTTAATTATAAACATTCAATTCAACTAAAAAAGTGTATTCTATTGGATTTTGTGACAAAGGTATGGCTATGAATTTTATATAGGATATAATAGAAATAAATCATGTTTCTAATGGAATTATTTAAAAGGAGAATGATGTAAAACAATTATTTGTCAAATATATAATTTAAAATTAGGTTTTCAATGAATCATAAAAGCCTGAACTCTCAATCCTAGGATTGTAGAAGGAACATTGGGAACATTATAAATTAACGATTCAATTTATGTGGTACTATATGACTTAAATAGTTTTTTTATGTGGTGAAGTCACGATGTGAAAATGGATTATTTTATACAAGGTTGTCGTACTAGATGTGTATTTAATCTTTTCTTCTGACGATTCATATGATTCATCTCAATTGATTTCTTTCTCAAATAAAATTTATATATTTCATAGAAACCCAAGTGAAAAAGACAGAAATCAAGTATTATACAACATTATTTCATCTAACACATGGGCTTGTGTCCTTATAGATTTATTGTGAATCAGTTATAGAAGATGTTGGCCCGAGATGAGGAAAATGTAGTCTAGTTGGCAAGAATATGTGGTTAATTAAGTAGTTATGTTATGTGAAAACTAGTATAGTGATTGCATTGTTTTATGGTTCATCTCACAATATGATCATTGGAGTTTCTAATGTCACTTATTCCATAATTGGTGGTCCATGTGGGTTATTAATATTCTGTATTTCCCTCTGATTAGGTTATTTTTAAATGGTACCACTTAGTTTTTTTATCATTAATTTTACAATAATTTGATAGATTTCATCCCTTTTAAATTTTTTATCTTATTAAAGCCAGATTAGTTTACTTGATGTACTTAGTTGTTGTTTTGGAATGTTTTATAATGTTAACTAAGAATTGATTTGATTTATTTTCATATTACTCCATGGTTATTATTTTTGTGTTGAAATCCATGTATAAGGATATATTTATAATTTTTTGCATGATTAAATATAATTCAAATCAATCTATCATACAATTTTATAAGAATAATCAAATAAAAACTTTTATTTGATTTAAAAGATAATGACAATGACTGTAAATGAGTTTAACTCTAAAAAATAGATTCCAATTGTTAAAAAATTATAGTAGAAAGATGTTAATTTATTTTTTGACATGTAGGAACATACAAAACCATATTCAAACTCATTTTTTCTATGAATGAAAAAATTCAATTATTTATTAACATTTTAAAAAGATTAATTACTTTTTAAATCCAAAAAATATGATCTAGATTTTTCTTCTAGTTATAAATAAAATCATTGATTAATTTGTTTAATGTATTAATACTAAAAATTCAATATGATATTTAGTGTGATATTAATTCATTAAAAATAAGTTTTATAAAATTAAATTTAATTAAAAAGAAGAATAATATTGTTAATCTATATCAAATGATGATTGATTATCATGAAATGAAAGGATAATTATCAGCAATTACTTTTTGACATGTATGAATAAAACCTACATAAATGTGTTGTAAAATATAGAAAAAATATTCATAAAATAATTGAATGTCTATTTTGGGTAAGTGTTATTGAAGATGAATAATAAAATATAGGTGTTGAATCTGAAAGTAGAATCTTATGACTTCAAATAGAAAATATTATTAGAATTCATAATATAAAAAATATTAAAAATATAATTCATATAAAGTGACGATAAATTAAAGAAAAAATTTGTAAAAAATAGTAAATGATAGAGGATTATCATGAAATAATTATAAATAGATTGATGGAAAAACATTATGTTAGAATAAATAAAAATTTAATATTATGTTTTCTGGTAGGTTGTGACTCTTTGAATATTGTTTTTAAATATTTTTAATTATCATATGACTTGATTTTTTATTATTCTTCCCAACTTTATGTCTGAAACTCATAGGTTATATTCAAAAAAATATAATATTACTCAATAATAAATATTATATGATTTCACCACCATTTGAAACCATTTTACTATGTTTTAAATGTGTTCATTTGTTTTACTTTTGAAATAATAAATACAATATTTTGTACATTTAATTAAAACCACGCAAAAGTGTATGTGTTGTCTATTACAAGATGTCAAAAAAATGACGACCATTTTTGTATGATTTATCATCAATTTGAGGTATTTATCATTTTTTGACCCTTTTATGCACATTTTATAACTTTGAAATCACAAAAAATCATTTTGATAAAACAACATGTTTGAATAACCACCGGCCGATTACTATATGTAAATAATTAAATGGGAATATTCCATGGTCATAACAATAATATACGGTCATTTTTAGGTTATGACCCTTAGATTCTTGTTTTTAAAGAATATTAAATCTAAAATAATTTTATGTTTAGTCATAATGACCACACTATATAACGGATTGGAAGGCGGTCAATTCACTCATTTAAAAAATCACAATCCCAATATGAAATAATTAACATGGTATGGAACAATATTACCAAGAATATGATGTAAAAAACACGTCTAATATTAACATGAAATTTGGGAGTCAGAATAACATGTGCTTCATTCATAAATCCCTATAAATGGATCAAATGTCATTTTAAATTTTTTACAACAATTTGTTAATGTTTTTCAATTTTTGACACATTTTCTTGGTTTTTTTAATTTCAAAAAAATAAAAGTTGAAAATATATAGATTTACATATGATGATGATAAATAGATATAATATAACATGGATAGTAATTATTTTAAAATGAATCAAAATTAATAAGATTTAAACCATCAAGAAAAACATAGATTTATTGGATGTACAGTAATATAAATGTTAACTTTTATAATTATTATAATATTTCATATAAAATCATGATTGATATCATTCATTAATTTATTTGTATTCATATATTTGAATCATCATTATGTAGTTAATGGAATGTCATTGGGAATAAAAAATCAAATAATAAAACCAAATAAGTGATGGTGTTTTAAATAAAATACCTCAATAATAATTACATTAAATATTTTCAATTGTAAAGTATAAATCCTTTGATTCATGAACACAATTTTATTTTGCATGAATGAAATATAAATTTGAAAATGGATAATGTTTTATATTATATTAATATATAATGTAGAACAATTTTAACTTCTTTTAAATTAGTTGAACATAATTTCATTACATTTAAGAATTATAAAAATCATATCTCCTTTCTTATCATAAGAAAAATAAAAAAATAGCTTACCAATACCTCATATATTGATCCAAATTGATGAGGAATAAATTAAATTTTTAAAAAAAAATCTATAATATAAAAAGACTTAAATATTAAAAAAAGGGATCTATATTGAAAGGCAGAAAAATATAAAAAAAATATTAATTTGAATCCAATAATAAAACTTCATACTATAGATACATGGAAGATGATGGCTAATGAAACTAAAATAGTTTTAAAACACCAATACTTTTACTTACTACATTATTCCATACCATTACAACCCAATTCAATTAAAAATGACAGGATTATATAATGTTATCATTTATAGTAATATGTTACATTGATTTTGAAGGATTTGGAAAATAAGAATTAGTTTCCTTGTATTAATACATGGAAGCAGATTGATTCCAATTTTTCACTAATTTTAACAACATGATAAATGGATTCTAGGAATCTCGTTGCACCACTCTCTTGTGTGAGATAAAAACTTTTCAAAACTTTTTTTATTTTGGGATTTTTTGGGTTGATGTATTTCTAGGAAATTCTACACAGAATTATGTTAGGTGGGTAAGACATGTTTTTTGATGTTGGTGACCAGTTGTAGTTGATGATTACCTAAGATTGTGGTTTTATGATATTGGGGATATGGCGTGGGATGGTAAAAAGATTTAATTGTTCATTACATGGGATTAGTTTGGGGTGGTTGTTCATAGTGTTTAGCAAGAAATGTATTATTTTGTTTTTTCAATCGACCTACAACGATAGAGTCAGTTTGTATACAACAATTTTTGGGTTAAACTATAAACCACCAGTAATAATTTAAATACATTAAATCCCCACCAAACTACGACATTCTAATTTGTTGATCTACTGTGACATGGGTCCAAATTACAATGTAAAACCCTAATGAAACCTAGATATAATCTCCATTCATAAATCCTATAGTTATCACACTTATTTTGAGATTTCTCCACTTTTACACTAGTAAAAAAATCTATTTCTAGTAATAAACTATCATGAACTATGTCCCCTAATAAGAAGCCTCCAGATTGATAGTATCCACCAATTGAAACAAGATGCTCCCAATTCCGATACTTGTTTGAGATTATATGAAATAATATCCCATAATAATATCATCTGCCAGAACTATCATACCTTCCTTTCATTCATGAACACAAACTCAACCGATGACAGCCCAATAACCCCCATGATTTTAGCACACCAAAATGATACCTCTATATTTTATAGATCAATGATGAATGTAACGAATATACGTGATCTACCACTATCCATCATATTTTTTGTTTTAATAGGGGAATATGATCCCATTTAGAAAAATTCACGAAATTTATGAATAAAACAAGATTTGATTGTGCATAGATAATAATCATTATTTGAAAAAAATAAAAATAAACACTCATTATATCTAATAGGAAGAAGATAGATGACATAAGAATAAAATTTCAATAGTATAATTTCTATTGATGTTTATATGATTACCAATTGTTACAAACCCATTAAATTATTTTCGTAAGGATAATTTATATCTTCAATTATTTAATTTTTAATAACCAATAAATCATATATATCCTTTCATATATGAGGTACATAGATCCATATTATAATAATAATTAACTAGAATGATCACAAACCAACACCTATAAGAATCTGTATAGTATAAAATAGATACCTTTTCTAGTAGATGGAAATGTAAATAATTTTAAATGCCCTTGAAATAAGCATACATGAAATAACTAATATCAATAGACAATAATTAAAATCTCATGATGAATATTAACAATGATTCAATGAATACATGTTTCCCAACACCATTACTAAAAACATTAAATCTATAACAGACATGTTATATCATTGGTTTACATTTTTCTTTTTTTCTATGAAGATCATGGTATATTATTATAGTCATGGAAGGTTCCCTATGTAATGGTTTACATGACATTTATGCACTTCCCAAAAATGGTATATCCTCAATGATTTTAGAAGGTCATCATGTATCAATAGAAACAAAACATCACTAAAAATTAAAAAATTCAACCCACAAAGATAATAATTATTGAAATAAAATAATGTAATCCCATATATTAAGAATCTAAAAAATGGGTTTAATATAAATATTGATTTTAAAATTAAATGGAATTTTAACAATAATAATCGTTTTTAGTTTATGGTTCTTCAAATTAAAAAATTACTAATTATAAATGGATCATCATAGAAATGAGAACATCCCAAGAAATGATATATTGCTTATTTGTATGAGATAATTTCTATAAATAGTTTTAAAAAACAACCATGATACCTTTTCTATAATATGTTATCACATTTTATTAGTGCAATAAAAAATGAGGGAGGGTTATAATTTTCACCACAAAATAACAATACATTGATTATCAACTAAAATTAATAAAATTAAATATTATTATTCATATTTTATCTAGATTAATAAATAATTTGATAATAGAAATGAATAGTTTAAATATATGTAATGAGAATTATATTAATAAATAATGTGCATAATGATAATTTAAACCTATAAATTTATATTAAATATAAATCATATTTCTAATATAGGAGTTATAGATACATCAACTTTAAATTAAAATGACAAATTTTTGGGGATAATCTTTTTGCCATTTTAATAATGTAAAAATTGATTAAATGAATCATGTGAATTCTAGATTAATTTGTATTTTTGAATACAAGAACAATATTTATAAAGTGAAATAGGAAAATAATAGAATAAAATCAATCAAAAATTGAATATAATACCGATTATCTTCCATGATAAACTTTATATTTAAATTATAATTTAATATAATATTGACCATGATAAAATCCAAGAGTAACTGAATCATTCAAATAATTCCATGAATTCCCTAAATCCATTCACAAAAAACTCATACCGATAAAATAAAAAAACTGATTATTAATTTAAAAAATCAAATAGTAATGTTGAAAATAATATCTTTAATGATAATCACTTACTAACAAAATAATAATCCCGATCATCATTGTTCTCAAAATTATATTGGCTAATATAAAATTTAATGTGATAAACATTATATATAAAACTAAGAAGTATCTATTTCATGTATAATAATCATAATCATAACATAAAAAAATTATTATCTTATCATTATATCATATTTACACTATAATGATACAACATTTACATTGATAATTATATTGTCCCACAAATTTCCATTATGATATATAGATTAAAATGACACTACATATTTTCAAGTAGAGTAAGGTAGATGAGTGTAAATTTTTAGTCATAGTGTGATGTGTTTATAAAGGATGTCATATAAATGAAAAAACAATTAAATAGATTTAGATAGTGATTCCATAGAAAATATTATAACCAAATTAAAAAAATATTGGTTTATCTATTAATGAAACACAAATTTTTCATTGAAATTAGATTTGATTACCCCTACTATTAATGTATCTATCCAGATATATTAATGAGATAATGGGTACAATGAAACTCAAAACCAACCACCAATATAAAAATAGTTAGTTAAAATAATAATTATGTATCATAAACACAAATGAGATGTATTACCCTGTATGACTTGATAAATATGAGATAAAATATTGACACACCAAATAACACTTTTTTGTGATAAATGTGATTAAATATCCT
Source organism: Viscum album (assembly GCA_963277665.1). Lineage (NCBI taxonomy): Eukaryota > Viridiplantae > Streptophyta > Magnoliopsida > Santalales > Viscaceae > Viscum > Viscum album. The sequence continues at coordinate 555,604,529 of OY728147.1, read as the reverse complement.
ATGTAAAATAACATAATTTCACGATGATATAATATGAGTGAAAATTAATGAAAACTACTAAGAATAAAATCGTCAACAATGACATCAAAGCCCAAACATATCATGAACAACACCACGAGCCTGTGTTGTGAAACCAAATCTAATACTTTTTTCGGAAAACCTATAAGAAATATTTTTAAATATACTTATAGTGAAAATAACATAAATACACATTATATTCCTCAATAATACCTCTTATTAATTATGTGAAAGAATTATATTGAATTTCAGTGAGTAAAAAATGAAACTAAATCTTCAAAGAAACATGATTACAATTTTTTCATAATTATTACTATGTATCATATGTAGAGTATCATATATAAATAAAAATATAAAATCCCACATAATAAAAAATTAAGTTACAATAATATAACATCCCTTATATATATCATATATTCTAAATTTTTGCGTGACTTGAGGCATCATTATACAAAATTAATTTATCCTAAAGACAAATGGGATATATTAATATATCATGCCCTTCTTCCTTAACATGATCACCTCAACACATTCCGGGAACCTCGTTCATCACATATTCTTAACATAAAATCCACATATCTAGATAGTAACTATGTTTTTTGTGGGATCTATTACAACTCATAAGTTTTGCAGTATTCCTAGATCCATTATAACCCATACACAACATAATAACCACTATAATACTATATCAACAAAATTGTTTTCATGAAATAACAATAATCCATTAATCCCCTATACATAATTTTATGGTAATGATTACCCATGTGCATACTAGAAAAAACAATACCATAAGAAAATAGTAGGTCAAGCGGGGGTATCCATCCTTCCCTTACTCGCCAATATGGTTGTCAGTGAAAACACCCTCCTATATTCTACTAGGGGTTAATCAATATAGGAGGGGTAGACTATGAAAAAACAAAATAAAAAAGAATAAATTTATCTCAAAAATATATTATGTCAATCTATATATTCTTTGAATCATCTTCCAATAACATCATAAAGGGCACTAGGCTCTATATACTAAGTCTTATGTATCAAATATGCATACAAGAATCGCAATTCATATATTTAATTAATATATTAACCATTGATCAATCATTACAATTTTCATATCCATGATTAAAATTTTAATCATATCTATTATGTTCTATAAACACTCTTAATTATTTTCTTTCATTCTCATTTATACCATCATCATAATGTGGAATCATGAACCATACCCTTTAATTCCTTAATTCAAATTACAATTTATTAATCTTATGTGTATTATTAGTCTCACCTAAGCTACCAAATAATTTATTCCATCATATTATATATTATCAATCTTCTATACATAGTTTGAAATTTGTTATATAAATCACATTCATCCATAAATTATTTAGACTAGAAGATTCATTATCCTAAAAGCAACCCAAATTTCAACACAATAACATAAAATCCAATCATTAAAATATAATATTTGTCTTAGTGCCATCGATGACACCACTGAAAAAAAAATCAGCCCCATCAAATCCAAAAAATATCAAACTTATATCAAGATCTTCTTGATACCAGTACAGACTCAAGCCTCCCCACCAACAATCGCCATTATACATAGAAGCTCATTACCTTATCACAACTTCATGAATTCACACCAATTATTCTAAGAAACAAATGATGAATTTCGATCAAATAATGTGTTTGAAACAATATATCAAAATATTTTTTAATATTTTTTTCAACAAATAATTTCATTAGAAACTATACCCTATAAAAAAACCCATTCAAACATTTATCAAATAATTCCATGCTCACTCATCCAAAAAAGAATTATTTAATCAGTAATGATATTTACATTAAAGACATTAATTTACTTACTCATAATGAATAATTCCCATTTTTATTAGTAATAAATTTACCTAGAATAAATATTATTTATTTCGTAAGGATTATTCATTTAGAACATTTTCTTATATCAATAATATCAACGACAAAAATTTCAACATGACAATTTTTGTGTAATTGAAACATTACAACATTTTAGTTGTAATTTAATTTCAAAGAATATCATTCATTATTTAAAACAATAACAAAATTCAACACAATATATAGTAAATATCAATGGAAATAAAATAGATATTTGTAATGAATTGTATAAACATTCCAGAAACATTGTTATTAAATATAAAAAATTTCAAATTAGATAACAAATATGGTTCACATAATTTAATTACAATAATTTATTTAATGATATCTTAAAATATATTAAAAACACGACACATTATATAATATTAATATTAAAGGAATAATAATATAGGGACATGTGTCAAATAATATATTCTACCCTTATTATCTTATCAGTTTATCAAATTAACGAAATAATGACATAAAATAAAAACAATCCAACATGAAAGACAATCCTCATGTAAATAATATAATATAATTAATTTAATAAAAAATAATTGTCATCATCATTATTAAATAAGTTTAACACTATAACTCAAGATTATTTATTTCTCTCTCTAGAATATTTTTAGAATATTCACAATTACTCTCCTATAAACAATTAGTTATTTTCATCCATCTGATAACTATCTATATTATCAAACATTTTTATCTACTATTTTGTGATCATTTACTAAGTACATTTATAGAATTATAATCAATATTATATAATATACTAAATTCATTATGAGATAAATGATTTATAACTTCAATTATATATATATAAATATATTAATTTTTAAATAAATTATGAACTAATTATTATTTAAATTAATGAAATTTTAATAATTCATTAATAGAATTACATAGAATTAATTATGTCATCAAATTTTATTATTTACATATTAATTTACATTGATTCCTATTATAATTAATTTTGATGATATTATATAATTATGGTTAAAAAATCCATATAAACATAGAAATATATGTTATGATTTTTCCCAATTTGAATAATATAAATTAAGTTAAGTGAATGATCTCCTATCGAGATTATGATTCTCAAAATTCCTTACAGAAGAATTTAATATCAAAGTCAAATAACCATAAAATGACCAATGCCCCTAGAAGAGTTGATAAAATGTGAGAAATAAAATATGGATAAAATAGGTACCTCTAATCAGAGTCATTAAATTTCCATCATATTACATGTTGATATAATATAAAATCGAAATATAGTAACCAAAGGAAGGTATACTAACATATGAAATAATTATTCCATTAATGGATCCTCAATCATGAGAAAAAATATCCATACCGTAGGTTCTCTAAATGTTTTGAAATTATATGAACACATGAATGAAGGGAAATATATTAATTAATAGATGGGGAAAAAACCCAATACCGCATTAAATAAAATAATAAAATAATATGTATATTTATCCATAAAAATTCCAATGATCAACATGTTTGTAAAAACAATTCAATCATTTCCAACATTCCAGATTTTCACCACGTCATCCAAAATATAATAGAAATTTTTTATCATGTTATATAGGTTCTTGATCATTCTACCCACAAAATGGGTTCCCCAAAAATTTGATTTAAAAATAAAATCCATTTTGACCCTTCATGGACTGTATAATTTCATGGAAAGTTGTTTTCCCTTTTTTTTTGGTGTTGAGGACTCTGTTTGTGGAAATCCCAACACCACACCCACCCAACCCACTATCAATTTTACATTTCAAACTGATATCCAATATATAAATTATGAAACAATGTATTAATTTATTTTATAAAATATTGTTCACCATCAACATGAGACTACCACAAAACATCCACCACCACAATCATATATTGGGTGGTGGAGACATTTATAAGGTATAATGTTTTTTTGAATAAAACATTAGTCTAAAAATATTCTAAGGAAACCACAACCAAATGGATTAGAATTTCTGAACCTTACACCAGAAAACAATATTTCTACATATTATAAAACATTTCATTATACATTTAATTTGGAATGTATAAATTTTAATTGTTTTTAATCCCAAAATAATATTTGAATTATTTAAAAATGAAATGTAATAATTAAAAACACTATTTAATGAAAAAAACATAGGAACAAATATCATTGTCATGTTTAAATGGATAATTAGGTTGTTTCGATAAATTGAAATAAAAAAATATCTAATAATGAAAATAATTAATTAAATATTTTAGTAGGATTACAACTTGAAAACTAATAATCCATTTGACTAGAAATATGTAATAACAAATAAACAAGTAAATTACCATGGATATAAAATAAAGGTTCAATGGAAAAACAATATATAATATATTATCCCAATTATCTGATTTATGCTAAAAAATTAGTATAATGATCAAATATTAACCAAAATTATTATTATATATTGTACACAAAATAATTATTCAACAATATAAGTAATAATATTTATAACATATTTTATATAAAAAATATGTTAAAAAAATAAATATTATCTCCCATTACATTAAATATATATTTACTAAATACAAAGACATTGGGATGCTTCTTAATATGAATACTTGTTCAAAATTCATAATTCATGTTAAACATTTAATTCTATTCTTTTATGTTGTTATCCTACAGTAATTACTAAATTCCAAATAATAGAAAATGTAAGTGCGAGGAAAGGTTAAATGTAAGTTATCCTTAGATTGATCTATCATCCAATGGAATTTCATAACTATCCATGAAAAGTATACATCATGGGTTAATATATTATTTTGTGGTTCTGAGTTAGTTTATTACACTTTGGAATGATGATATGGACTTTTAATTTAAGGATTTATATGACCTTGATGGTGAAATTTACATTTTAAACTTTTTACACTCGGATATAATAAAATAATATTCTAATTCATTGTTATTTTAAAGTATGAATCATTTTAAAAATTTCCATGGGATTCTAATGATCATCATTAATATTATATGGTATACGAGACAACCCCATTACATTTTAAAATTTTTACATTTTGATGCTTTTTTGTAATGAAATTTTTATTTTTCTAATTTTTATTACAATAATTTAGAATAAATTTTAGGGTGAATTCAATTGAAGACTATTTTTACATTTCACATATTGATTATACATTGTTCTCCTATGAAATATTGATAATATGAGGATGTTTGTAATATTTTGACCACTGGAAATATATTTTAATACAAAAATTTACCCCAACATGTCTCAAATTAAATAATTATATTGATCACAGTGTTTCCTGAAATTTAAAGGTTATTTTATAAGTTTCAACCCTCTTGTGAACATATCTAATTAATTTTATAATTAATTATGAATCTTCATTAGAGAATATTGCCAAAAATAATCATTAAATTGATACGTATCCCCAATATATACATGAAAAACAATTCAAGAATCAGATTCCTATGTTTAGAAAATAATATATGGTCATTAACCTGGTTTTAACCCATTTTATGATATTTTTTGTACTTATAATACTACAAAACACACGTGTAGTCATAATAATAAGAGAACATGTAAATTGACGATCTCTATAATATTATTTTCCATAGATTGAATGACTATCATTATACTATTATTCAATTTAAATCCATGGTTTATATCTATTTCTTCAATGTGATAACATTATTTTTTATTTTATTGGATCATAATATTTTAAAAAATAATTTTACAGATAAAATTTGAATAAGGGAGATATTTTGTTGCCAGAGGAGGATTGACATTAACAAAATGAAAATAATAAAAATATTATATCACATGGGAACAGTTTTCCTAATAATTATGGATTACCACATAAAATGATTCTCAGATCAGAAAACACGAATTCTCTATTTAATTAAAAACTATTCTTTAACCAAAGGAATGATATTATATTTGTTAGTGTATAGTGAATTACATGACCACCATAATCAATAAAATAATAATGTCATTAATTATTTAATTTTTTAATATATTATAATTATATTTATACCCAAGAATTCTTATATATAGTTTTTCTTATAGAAAATACATCAGGTTATCTTCATTACAATATGTAATGAATGATGATTATCTGGATTTCAATTTTTGAACAATCAATGATGGATCATATATTGAAAATTAGTGTTACCGTCAAAGCAATTGGATCTGAATATCTAAGAGGATATGAATAATTAATTCAACAATGATCATTCCACCCCGTAGTTATTCTAGTTCTTTTTAATTAATTAAATTTAAATTTTTATCCCATGATGATAGTCAATCACATCTTCTAACCGATTGATTCATGAGTCCATCGTGTCTGTAGTTGTTGGATTATTTTTATAGTTTTTCTGTGATTGATGTTTTTTTAGTTCTTGGTTAAATATTAATTATTCTAATAGAAATAGATTGATTTCATACAAATAAATGAATATGGGCTTTTTACCTGGTTATCTTGATGTATTCATTCTCATTTTCATTTTGTATTTATCACTGATGTATTTATTAGATAGATAGAAGGCCATGGAATGATAATTATTTTTCAGAACAAATTATCACAACTATTTTAGTTATATAATAGATGGAGTGATCGGTGTTTGAAATTAATGATGGATTATCAGATGTGGAGAATTATTAGATGTATTTTTCCATGTCTCATGTTTTGGTGTGAAGCAGTGGAATTGTACATCAGGAGAAAATTTTGTTGTTGTTTGAGTGGTTGAAATTAGGTGACCAGTTTAATCAACATTAACATCAACCCTGATCGTCAATTTTATGGTGACATTAGTGTATGGATATATCAAAAATGTCTGACATGACGATTGTTGAGAGCTCTAGATCTGTTGAATTTTTTTACTATATAGTCTGTATCCTAAAGTATGGATTCTATGTAGTCCACACATGTACTTCTAGGGGTATCATGTAAAGAGACATATCAAAAACTATGTGACACATGTGCAATAATGAGTTACCAAAGGATGATATCTTGGAGTAAAACCATGGTATAGATAGCTATGAATATGTCTAGTCACACAAGAAAGACTAGAGTAAAATTGAGTGAACTAGTACATGGACATGGATAGGTATATGGGATCAACTATAGTATATAGGAACATCCCAAGGTACATTCTTATGGGCTACATTACATGTACTCGAGAAGGTGAAAAAAATTGAGTGTCAACCCAATCATTACATGATATGTATCTCAAAAGTATACACAACATATAAAGAGAATCAAATTCTTCCTGATATTGAATGAAACAAGATTCTCCAAGCCAACAAATACTTTCCATGAACTTCATCTACAGACCATGTACATTCTCCCAAGAAATTCCAAGACCTATTAATCTTTATTATGGAAATGTTTTATTTATTAATATTTAGTTTCATGATCCCCATGATGGTACAATAATGAATTATACCTTGATAATTGAATGTAATCCCATATATGTGATATTTCCTAGACATAGTTGAGGAATTTGTCTCTGTTACCAATGTTTTGAGGCTATATTGTTTCTTCATCTTCCCCAGGAATGGATTATAGAATCCTTGTGACCAACATATATGGTTGTATGATCTTCTACATAATGGGTTATTCAAGGTAGGTTCTAATATAACCTATAGTCCCTATATTATAACCCCTATTTATATATTTATATATTTCAAGCTATGGTGGGTACTTATTCAGTGTGGGTCCTAATGAGAATGACCTATCAGTTGAGATCCATTAGGGATATCCTTGATCCTATAGTGAGTTCCATCATATTAGTGTTACCTTGAAACATCAAGAAGAATGCTCAGATTGAATTTTTATATATAACTATTTTCGACATAGTGTTTATCAATATGGTATTTTATTATTTATATGTCTCTTATATTGATTTATAAATCATTTTTATGATTATTTGGATTCATCCTTGGTTCACTATGACTCATTATTTCAAGGATTCCTTCTAGATACTATGATAATCACCATTACATGATCTCAACCTGCACATGTCTTTTCTTATATAGAAAACTAACCTTTCCATGAGACTTTTTTATGAATACGACTTGGAGCATAATCATTGAGATCAATAGACCATGATTCATACAAGGTTATTCATTAGGCAAATGTCTCCACATTTTATTTGGGGAAACAATTTTTTAGTTTTTTGGGCACTTGTAATTTTTTCCTTTATACATTAAATTAATATTATAAAACAATAATGTTGGATATATGTTATTCACACATAATAGTTATTTGTTTTAACATATAGTATTATATTTGTATTAGGAAAACCTTTTTGATTTTAAAAATACATAGGCTAAAACCTTCCACATGTGCGATATTCTTACTTGGTGCATGTCTCCAACTCGCTGTCCCATTGTTGATAGATTGCGGTGTCAAAGTTGTCTTACAGGTGTCCTGAGTTTCTATGGTATATCAAGTAATGAAATTCTATTAACCGAAAGGTGTTAATGTTAGGACTGTTTTAACGGATTTTAACGTGAGGGGTTTTTTGTGGAAACTAGGGAAAATTGATAAATTTTTTGTTGATTGGACCCAAATCTAGGGACTATATTTTTGGTGTGGTGGTCGATGTATCCATTTACCAGGACTCTGAAAAAATACATGTTCACTTGGTACATGTTGGAATAGAAACATGGAAAACATAATTACTGGCATCCTATTAGAATGGGTAATGGTTTCCATTTCATTATTGAGTCAACTCCATATATATTTTTCTTTTATAGTGGTAAATATTAATTATTACAAAATTCTTCTATGATAAATGTAAATCAGGATTCCATAGAAAGATCTCAATGATTTGTGCACATTATTATTTTTATTGGTTATGATATCTCATTTCACTAGGTGATCCATACCCCATGGATGTTGTGGACATTATATAAAAAGATACATTAGTTTTGTACCTTATTGAGGAACCTCTATATTAGATAGTGGTCATAGAAAATAGTTTTCTTCATTGACCTATAGAGAGATGTTGGAGCCTATTAACTATGACATGTAGTGTCATAGTTCCTTATTAAATATAATTAAAAAACATCATCACAGAGGATTTCAATCTATCTTTATTCTACGTTATTTGAATGTAAGACTATGAATATCATAAATATGGAATCATGTCCATAGAAAAGTATTCATGAAGTTTACGAAAAAATAATGATACTATATATATATTGGTTACAATACTATATTAATAGAAAGTTTCCTTAATACATTATTATTATTATATGTATGTAAAAATGTGATATATTTATTTATTCCTATATATGAAGGATTTCAACCATCGTCTTTAGTGGTCGATTGATTTTTGGTCGAGGAGACACTATCATTTGGTGACGGTGGTCTGAGTACAATATATGATTCTTCGACCATGATAACTGACAATAAATATAGAGATATAGATGGAAATAATATTTTTTTATGGTATTTATATTGATGGTTAATGATTTAGGGATCTTGTGATGGATATAGTTAACCCAGTTTATTTTATCTTTTCTATTATGATGGTCAGGTTCATCTATCTTGTGATTTCCTATCCCACCATGTCGCAGTTAAAGAGATGGGTTATTTATTTCCTAGGAGGATAAAATATAACGATATAGTAATTTTTCAATATTTAATACAAGGATGATGACCGTGGATAACAAATGACATGTCAGATGTTTCATCCTTTTTCGACTACCACCATAAGGTGGTCCATGCCAAGCTCCTGGAGTTGGTGACTAATATGAGGATAAATATATGAATTAGAGTAATTGGACCTACTTTTTATTGTATGGTTATATTTATGACGTATGAATTCTATTAATATTATATAATACTAGAAGGAACATGTGTGAGAAACTATTTTCATTCCACTTCAGTTAATTGAGACATTGATTTTATGGTGGATCACATATATCTACTATTGCTCTTGATGACTCATAGATAATGGTATTCTAAAATCCCATGATTCTGATAGAAAATTGAACTAATTCATGGTGGAGACACATTTAAATGGTATTTATTTTAGAATTTTATGAGGCCTTACGAACTCAACCTATGTATGAAAAAATATCTATATTTCATCCTGTGTAGACTATTTCAGAAGGATGACATGATGTGTCTATGGGTAATGAGTGGAGTTTTCATTCATTGGAAATTAGGAGAACAAGATACATCATGGTGGGAACCCAAGGCTATGTATTTGATTGATTACTCATGATAAGGCTAGTATTACCCTTAGAGTAGTGGATGTTATGGGACTTCATCTTGAGGTTGTGGTGATAGAATATAAGAACATATTTCTTTAAGAAATATCAGGCTTACCTCCCCTTCGATTGATAGAGTCATTCAAATAATTACACCTGATTATATCCTTGATATTTTATACAATTTATAGGATGTATTCATAGTTTTTCATGATCTAATAGTGTAGATGGTGGACATTTATAGGAATGTATTCATCATTCATAGTGTGTCAAACATGGAATCCCTATTGTTGGTCTCCATGAACAATGATAGTATCATGAGGATGTGTGTGGATTATGATTTCATAAAATAGGTGAATATGAATAATAATTATACAATATCAGAGATATATTACAAATTTTAATTTTAGATAGGTATGGGATAGTTTTTAAATAATTATCATACATCTTTTTACCACCAGCCCCATGTTCATGAGGTATAAATACTAATGATTATATTTTGAATTCATTTTAGTCGGTAAATTCACATGGTGATTCTTCGTGGATATATATAATCCCTATAATTGATCAAGGGGATCATAAACCAGATATTTTCCCGTTAAATGCACATTTTTTATTGGTCTTTGGGGATAATATCCAAGTATACTAGGTATTTGTGGAGGAGAACAAAAGAAACTTGAGGGTCGTTATAGAGATACTCTGGGAGTAGAAACATTATGGGATACTACCAATGTGTCATTTTTTGATTACATATTTCCATATTATATGAAATTTCATCCCATTATACATTTACCAATTCACATAATGATGTTTGATTCAGTATTACAATTGTATCCAATTTTGAGCATGACGTTGGTGTGGAGCATTCTTGGATTTTGATGTAACTATATGATGCTTGTACATGATTTTTATAGGTTATCAGTGACCCTAAAAACCTTTAATTGAAATGGGAATCCATTTTTTTATGAATAGGTTCCAATATAATTTTTAGGATATTTAGATGTGGTTGAAAATTATTAAATATTGAGATTTATGTAGGAGGGTATTTAGTTTGAAGTGTTATGTGATTCCTCTAGGACTCGTCATTGATGTGTTCTGGTGTAGTGGTTGGTGGTGATTTAGAATGGGACCAATAGTTGATACCTCCAATTAGTAACTACAAAACCCATGATCCAGATATGGTAATTGTGTTGTTGTTCTTGAATATAAGGAAACAGTAATTATTGTTTTAGGGGTTTAACTTCTTTTCTCACCACATTTGTATCATGTTTTCCATCTCAACAAAAGATACTAAATTTATTTAAATGTTGTGGTTATAGTTCCTATAATATTTTTATGTTGAGATATTACATGCAATTGGGAAAATGGTTCCAGGGGTAGATTCTCTCAATAAGAGATAATCATTGTAGTTGTTGAATTATAAATTAGAAAATATTTCCCTATTTTAGTTTACCTTATTTATTGATAATAAAAAAAATTAATTACTTATGATCATTTATAAACTCATTACTACTATGATATGTCTGGTATGTTCATCTTAGAGATACTAAATATGAATCCTTATATGGTAAAATATTCAATAGATGTGATCTTCATGGATTTTATAATGGTACGTAGAACATCATCCATCTAAAATGATGGATGATGGTGCCAGAGAAATTTTAATGGTATGGGTTTGAAGGAGTTATATATAACCCTATTAGTATTGAATCCTTGTGTGGAGATTATGTATCAAGACCATCTGGACAAATATTATTGTACATGAATTATAAAGTGTGTTGTATAGTTTTAATCTCAATGCCTCAATTTTATGTAGGTGAAAGCAGAGTCATACATTCTTTTATGATTAGAACAACCCGTTAGGTTCCATAGTTGATGTGGGTTATTATATATATATATATATATATTTCATGAATGGTCTACCGAACTCATCTATAAGACATTATTTCATCTAAACAATCAGATGATGTCTCACCATGTATCTCCAATTCTGAACAATCATATAGAGTAGATCATTGGCAGCCTCATGATTCCAATACATATATAAGATATTACACATGAATGGATTTAAATTGTTGCTTTTTTCTATCTATTATTTTCATTTCTATCAAATTTTATGGAGTGGATTACATGAGGCCATTTGAACACATTTTCCATAGATCATGGTTCTTCACTTCTCAACTGATGGATAAACTAACCATTCGATATAGGTTATGGAGGAAATCTAATAATAATTCATGTTGGACATTGGTTGTGGTTTGAAGGATCATATATCCTTGGTGGAGTTTTCATAATACAAATTTTTATTTTTTTGTCAATATTTCACCATTCATGGACATTAATTGGAGACCCTACTTGTAACCAAGTGGTTGATTGATTTAGGGTAGTATGTACTAATGACACAGAGTTGGTGCGACCAATGATAGAGAAGGTGAATATCATCCATGAGCATATGTAGACAACCTAGAGCTGTCAGATATCTTTTTAAGGATGACAATAGTGGAATTAGGTGTTTGAGGAGGGAGACGGTTTCTTCTTGAACGTATCACCTAAATGTGGATTTTATATATTTTTCTAGTTTTACAAGCTATATCAAAGATTCATTGGTACATTTCATATAAAATAAAGGGTTGGTGATGGGGGATACCACTTGGACCTTCCATTTTATACACATCTGGTACATGATTTCGTCCATGTGTCACAACTGATGAGGGATGTAAATGACCCATCACATGTTATAATCCTTGGTGTGTTTGATAATTAAGATTGATCTACCTCTTTATATTACCCATTACATATCATTAATCAACAAGGGATGATGTTATGTGGGTGTGTGATTCCATTTTTTGTGTGTGAAATTTATGAATGTGAATAATTGGGAGAGAACCATGGAATGGGATAATCAAACCTGTTCCTAGTGCCGTCATATTTTTTTAGTAAACTTATTTCTTATTTTGATGATAATATCTGAGTTAGGGAGAAGATATAAACACAATATATATTTCAGGTAATGAATTATAATATTTTATTATTTATTTTTGTTGAAATTAATTGATTTTTCATTTCATTTAGATGCATAGAGATAATCAGTATTGATATAAAATCATGTTTAATAAATTATATCAGGAGAAAAAGGTTTTTCATAAAAATAATTGATTTATTATTGAACAGAGTATCTAATTGGAAATATTGGACAAAATTAAATTATGATCAATAGTTATACCCGAGGAACAACATAGAATGTGTTCTCCTATGGTTTATGTCTTGATCACCGTCTTTAGTGGAATATAAGTAAAATAAATTATTAAAATTATTTAATTTTTATAATTAAGAATAATCATATGACCAATCCTATATAAAATCTATTTTAAAACATACTAATCTTTATATCTATAATATAAATGATTTATAAAATATAAACTGGAGGATAAGTTTTGTACGATCAATAACAGAACTAGGGTAGGAAATCTCTATGACAGATTGTGCTTGTGGATCATGCATGTAATTGTGATGTGTATTAACCGATACATGGTGATTGAAAAAAAATCAATGAAGGTAGTTTTGTTTCATTTTTTTATTCATATTATGTTATCCCAAAATTATTGTAAATAATTCACTATAACAGATTTATTCTTATGTTGAATGTGTTTTTGGATGTAGGAAATTTTTTTATGGATATTTCGATTGATGATATTTTATTACTGGTCTTTGTTTTTTCATTCATAGTTCTAAAATATAATAATTGATGATAACATGAAAAATTATTTAGTATGGTTAATATATTAATTATCTTTAATTTAATCCAATATTCATTTAAAATTAATTATTGGTAATTTCATTGGAAGATGGTTCGACCAATAAATAAGGAAATTTCATTCTGTGGTTGTTTCATTGGGAAACAAGAAATCACCACAAGATTATGTTTAGGATTGATGAAATGATGATGGAGAAATTAAAATAGTGTATTATCATATGTGGATCAATATTAGACATATGTTTCCAAATTTCATGGGTTGGAATTCATGAATGACAAGGTGTGACATGATTCTCTATGTGAGTATATAGGATGTTCAGAATCATGCACCTACATCATATTGTTTACATCAACTAAAGTCCATGGTTTATTACCATGATTGGAGGCTATATTAATTTCAGTGTTATGAGAAGAATATGTGTGAAGGTATGAAATTTATTGAAAAATTAAAACTGCTCGTCATGTAGAATGAAGAACACATAATTTGGGGTACCATCATATATGGATTGTTTTTTCATGTACATGGAAATAAATGTAACTGTGTGATAGCCGTCACATTGCATATAACTTGAGTCTAGATGCATGTCATGTACTCGTGCTGTATATGGGAACGAAAAAGACTAGGAATACATATATAACCAATGTAAATGTGCATAACTAGGTACGTGGATATAAGCATGTACATGGACATTACAATAGTACAGAAGCACTACCATGACATACATGGAAGGAATATAGACTACACAGACACATGAAGTCATTACTTGCCACGATCTCTCCCATTATTTAAATTTTCTGTATTATAAGATGGAATTCCATGTATATGAATGTAAAAACATGATGTATAATGTAATTATACATATGATGTCCTGGGGAAAACAATTCATGTCGTTTCTCCCAATACATTCAACATAAAATTTATCTGTATGTGTAATGACAAATAAAACATCAATGTTGACCCATTTCAGTGGCCTTTGTTCTCATTTTTCTACTACATGAGGGTACAATGTGGAATTGTTTTATGATAATAGGATATATTTACCTATATATAATTTTTCATGGAAAGATCTCAGATAACCATCTTCATGACTCAGTGTTTTATCCTAAAGCATTTTTTATATTCCTTTTGTGGGGAATGAAGAATCATGATGATCAAATTAAAACTCGTATATTATCCACCACATAGCATGTTATTCTATGTAGGTTCTAGTATACCCTAGAGTCCTTATGAGAGATTCTGTGACATTATATATATCAATATCATTATATTTCTAAGGGTAAATTCTTCATTTAATTGTATGACATGCACGATAAATGAACTGAGATCCAACAATGATCGGATGGCTGATGGAGTGAGTTATCAGATAAGATAATTTTGTGGATTACATGGGTTATTTCCTACGATATTAATATGGTTGATTCTTATATGATTCTTGGTAATTTTGATGAGTGTTTCTATGTTTTTATTATTTAAATTCATCTTATTATTACTAAATTATCTTCACGATGGTGAGATGTCTACTTAAAGGATGAGTTTTGACTAGTTATTTTGTGGGATCCCCTTTTTTATTTTTTATTCACCAATTTCTGGGATATACCCATACATGATTTATTTTATGAAAATGAAACACCATTCAATGGGGTCATAGGAGGACCAGGACTACATAGAGAATGGTTTATTTAGATGAAACATTGTTCATTCCACGTGTTTCCTTTGAAATAATTCCACTCCATCTAGAAATACTGTCACATTTGTAGTTCATGGTAGCCTTTTATTTAACCAATTATTCTTCCATGTTTTTTTTATTATTTTGATCTGGGATATATGATATATTTGCAATGTTGTGTGATTTTTGGTTTACCTTTTAGTATTATATGTGTATTTAGAGATGTATTTGTATGTATAGGTAATAATTCTAATGCATAAAATGTGTGATATATAACTACTTGGTTACTGTCAGTAGCCCATTTCCTATTAGAAGAGAGAAAGGGGTGTCACAATGGGTTTACTAATTTCCAAGTAGACCATGAGTGGTTGTTTTGGGACATTGAATGGGTTCCACATTTAAAAAAAATTATTATCATATAAAACAAAATTTTTTGTCATTCTGATCAACCCACGCATTTGATTGATATATGGATTATTCATAAATGTCACAAATGTTTTCAATAATAATTTATCTATGTTTTCACTAAAAGATAAATTTATTTACTGGGTTTTCACTATTTTTCATGTAATTTTTTATCAAATAATTCAAAATTTATTTTTTTCCATTTAATGAAAACCGAAAAACAGAATCAGATGATTTATGATCCTACATTTCAAAAATTAATTGATGATAAATTATGTATTATTTCATAATAATACAATGTTTTTTTATTAGTATTGACCAATTGACACATGTTTTTTAAATACCATGTAAAAAATAAAACTGGTTTTGGTATTATTTTGAACACATAAAACATCATATTGATGTGTGACATGTATATTACTCGTGTGACATGGATCACAAAATGGATCCATTAACATTAATGTCAATCCATAACCTTATATTAGAACAAATGAGATGGAAAAATATTCTCTCATTTAAATTTATTATACAAAATGTTTTCATTATGTGAAAATAACATTATCAATTGAAGCAAATTTTATTCAATATTTTAAAAAATTAATAATGATCATTTTCATATGATTTTACTTAAATTTGGTATCTATGTTATATATTTATTTTTATAAATATGTTTTTTATATTTTAAATAATGTAAAAACACTATTTAGGTCAATTTTAGAAAACAACATGTTATATTGTTGTGATGTATATCCCATTATGTCAATAATTAATCAAAAATTGTATTCCCATGATAAAGATACAATGTGAGGTCTCTAATAGAGTGTTTACATTTTTTTTGGTTTTTTTACTTAAATTTAAAGAAAATATTTTTCTTTCATTCTAATAAAACACACATTATATATACATTAAATCTATTCATACATATGACTAATTAATTATTTTTTTATTGATAGTCTTTTCATGAATACTTGAGGTTGTTTCATGTCATTACCCATTGAAGAATGTTATTAATGTGTTTTAAAATATTTAAATAAATTATTTTGAAATTATGACAATAACTCAAATTGAATTGACATGTGACATAGTTTTAAAAAATTAACTACTGACTATTCTAATGATTTATGAAAAATCTGAATTAATTTGACATGTTAAACTCATTGATGAATGTATTTTTACTTTTATATAATGGAATAAATTTTTTTTCAATATGATGTACCCATGATCAAATTAATGTGTGCCATGTTATTTCTCATTAAAAATTAAATGATGGAAATTTTCTTTCATTTTTATGAAAATATTATGTTATTCAATTGATGTCAACAATTTCATAAATTCTTTTAAAGATGATAACATCCAAAAAAATTATTTTAGGTGATCTAGCTACATGACCAGTTGGATTGATGTGGGTTCCATTTATACATATCACAAATAAATAATAGATAAATCTTTTTTGATTTTAATGAAGATCCAATGTATTTCTTTTTCTATTTTCACCTAAATGTATTTTATATTAATCATTAAAAAATATCATTTTTTCCTTATAAATAATATCTGGTTATCTAAAAATGTCAAACAATATTTTTATAGTCAATTATCAATTAGAATATGTATTACTAATTCAAAAATTGGGAAATAATTTTTGGTTGTTGTGAAATTCTTGGAAAACATCTTACTTCATGTCCCAATTATGCTAGAATCATGTATTAGTGAATTGATGTTCAAAATACATAATAATTATATCTCCTATGAAATGTAATAAGGATTTTAAAAATTCCAATTTATAGAATAAAAAAATAACAACCATAGTTTATACTACAAATATTATTAAAACAAAATATAAATATAAATAGATTAAAAATATATATAAAAACTAATATTATTAAAAAAACCAAAATAAAACAAAAAAAAAGACAAAAAGACAAAAATATTTTTTTTCAATTACTCATACATAAAATAAAATATAAGATCAAGAAGAAATTTAATATAAAATACAAACATTATTAAAAATTGAAATAAAATTATATAATTAATAAATACAAATAAATTAAAAATAAAATGTAATTTTAGAATAATAATAAAACACTTATATAGATACATATAGAGATATAGATTCCATTACATAACACAATATATATATATATATATAAAATTGGAAACTGAAATTGAAAATGAACATGAAGAAATAATACCAAAAAAAATTAATACACTAATAACAAAAAAAACTGAAAAATAAAATATTCATGTTAATAAAAAAGAGATAATAATAAAAAAATATGTATATATTTTTTTTATTTAATTAGATTAAATATTTTATGTAAATGTAGATGTTTTATGTAGTATCTAGAAATATATGAAAATAAAAAAGGTCAAAAATTATAAAATTGTGTTTTACTACTAGGAAGTCATTAGATATTGATTATTGAATAATATATTACATTATGAATATGAAATAATTTTAATATAATTGTATGTGATCCAAAAATATGATTTCATTTGTTAGATATTGGTTATATGATTAATGTGTTCGAATATATTTATGTATATAAAAACAATTCTTCGGTCATTCCAACCACACTGCTTGTCTGATCAATGTGATTTCTATTCAATTATCTCGTAAATATTAATAAAAATAAATATTTCATGTCACTGAATAAAAATTATAGGTAATTTTCAATGTATTAACCCTTAAAAGCATGATTAGTTTGATGTCATATCATGAAAAATAGTTTTGTGTCCATTTTATTAAGATTACCTATCTGATTTCTGTTAGGTCTATTTGAAGATGTCAAAAATAAATCAATTCTCATTTTACTATGATTGAACTATAATATGTGGTATAT
The DNA here is from genome assembly GCA_963277665.1 of Viscum album. Taxonomy (NCBI): domain Eukaryota; kingdom Viridiplantae; phylum Streptophyta; class Magnoliopsida; order Santalales; family Viscaceae; genus Viscum; species Viscum album. Next base: position 555,585,736 of record OY728147.1, on the reverse strand, counting down.
TTTTTTAATGTTTTCACTAATGGAAAACATTTTTTGACATTAAAATAAATATAAACACACTATTATAATTTTAAAAAAACTAATACATGTTATTATATATGGCTTGTTAATACATGATAAAAATCAAATTACGGACATTTTACATTGATATAATGGTGAAATGATATTTCATTCTAGGTTTTGACCCAAATATGCATGTTTTTAACCATGAAAATATATTAAAAATGTATATTTGGTCATTATGAACACATCACACTTAAAATTGACTGGGGGAATCTATATACATATGATCAATTTTCATGGGAAACTGAACATGTTTCCTTGGTATTGACCCGCTTAATAATAATTTGAAAGATAAATATGGATTTTGATCATACTGACCAATTGTCGTGTATAATTTAAATGTGGATGGTTTGTATAGATCATAAATGACTTCAATTTCATTTTTCTACATTTTCAAATAAAAAAATAATTTTCTCTCCTTTATTAGACCATTGTTTATAATTATTTTCAATAATCGATTATTGATTGTAGAAAATATATTGATTCACATTTAAATATGAAATGGTGGTACAAAAAAATGGATAGTAGTTATCCAAAAGGGTCATAATTATTTTTTCATTTTCAATTAAAATAATCATTGATTTATTTGTGGTACAAGAATGTCAACATATTAGTATACAATTATTGTAATAAATTATATTAACTAATGGTTTATATATTTATTGAATGTTTAGTATTCTCGTACATTAATATATATTATCTATTATGAAGTATTTAATTAAAGAAATAAATTCCCAAAAAATTACCACATAAGTGTAGAAAAACAAAATAAATTAACCACATATATGCTGAGTCAAAATTTAAAATTTAATTGTAATACCATAATATTCCTATTTCAATATTTTTACATTCTAATGTTTTTATGTGAATACTCATTAATTGAGTAAATGAAATTTCATTATCAATCATTTTTTATAATATAATGGAGTATTTTTTCAACTTACCATTTATATGTTAAATGTTTTTTCATTTCATATATTAATTGTAACATTAAAATAACCATTATTATCATGATTATATTCTAATTGTTTTGGCTATCAAAATTACTTATGTTGGTACCACTTGATGACGACATGACCAAATTCATAAATTCATTTATTGTTCTTGGATCATAATAATAAACACAACTAGGATCAATATAGTAAACTAAAAATTTCACTAATTTGTTTTAAAAAATAGGAACACACTCTCTATATTGCTATTGAAAAAAAAGATATTTGATGATATCAGAATACTGAAACAGTACCACTACTGTTTCAGCATCTTATTTGATCAGCATAAATTAAATTCGAATTCAATACTAAATGAAAGGATGAAATACTATTCATTTTTACAGAAATAAGTATGTTTAATTTTAATAAATGAAAATATAACAATTGGATAACTCATTTGAATTCATATAAGCTTATATTTTAACATCATTAACTGGTTGTAATAGCATGAAAAATGGATTGCATGAATATATTAGCCTATATGGTGTAAACTATAACATGTTATCCACTTTTTTTTTATGTTTGTACGTTTTTGGATGGTGTGGTTCTATGAAATCATGGATGTACCTAAATCAAATGAGAAGGGGTTTATTGGTAAAGTGGGACTCCCATTATGTTAGGGCCTTGATAATGTTGTGTTAGGATGGAACATCAGGGATGTGGAATCGGTTCATACAAGGCTTCACATGTGCATCACTTTAGAATGAATGACTGTGGTTATGCCATATGTTGTGGTTGTGAAGGGTTGTTATGTTGGTCATAATGATAATGATATAAATATTATGTTCTTGATCCAAAAAACAAGGGTGAAATCAGTTACCTACATCATTAATATACATACCTCAAAATTTCACAAAAATATAATGTTTTATTTACATGATTTAGTGGGATGTACATCCTTCTTATAAGAAAAATCCTTCATCGATCCCATCTAGTATCTTAATTCAATTACAAAAAACTATTCCAACATAATAATTTATTTCTATGTCATTTCAACTATAAAATTTCCTCAATTTTGGAATATCCTAATGTTATGAAATGTTTCCTCAAACTTCCATGTACACCAAGAGGATAAGAACCACCATGATAATCATGAATCACATAGATCACCTAAATATTCAATGTCATGTTAAATACAAACCCATATTCATATAAAAAACTGACCCATCCTACCCACTTATCATTCATGGAAACCCACTCCACCAATGATGCAATAATTACCCTCTTAAATTTTTCACTACAAAATTAGATCACTTCCTCTCATATATCAAAGATGAAAAAACATAACTTATATAATTTATCTAACTCTATATGGGTTCAATTTTAATAAAGTAAATTTATTCTTATATAGAATTTTAGTGGTTAAATAATGAACTGTATTCCAACATGTAGAGATAAAATAGTTTTTAATATAGTCAATAAAGTTTAAAAAATATTGAAAGAAATTGATGTTATCAACACTTGTAAGAAACACGTAATATTTCTGGAATAGTGGATGTAAAAACATATCAGGCTTACTAAACCTCTACACCAGAAACTACCACACTCATATAATCCCTTGTGATGGAGACATGAATCATTCCACTAACACATTCCACATAACTTATTTCATATAAGAAGTAAATTTTGAAAAATCCTTTACCACATCATGTGAATAAATTATGAAATTCATACTTTCCAATAACTCATATCCCCCACCAGTAATTTATATAACAACAATATCCACCCAATTTAGTAATTCACATACAATAAAATGACACAAAAAATAAAATAAAATTTGAAGGATATTCATTAACACTCCATCATCTAAAAATATAAAACCTTAATCAATATCAACTATAAATATGATACATATACCTAATACTAGTCCAAAATAAGAATAAATTCATATCTCCATTAAACTATTAGAAGGAATCAATTTTGTAGTATCCAAATTTCATAAACCATGTATTCCAATAGGCATGAACCCTCCTTGAGAACAAAAAACCCCCCAAGATAATCATTATTCACCAGAATCTCTTCCCTAATAATCCTTTTTTGAAATAAAATATGAATTGATATCATGAACTATACCCATTGAATGTCCATATCATGTAAGAAACTAGATCCACTAGAAATTAAATAATGATCCTCTTGAATTAAAAACTCTGAAATTATATCTCTATCATTTCTATATATTCAGTTATTTAATAAACTAGATTAAATATACATATCTTCTTATCAAATCTTGTTTGTAAATGGTGAAAAGTTTCCATAAGTATTTATAGGGGTGGGAACAAGAATAAAAAATATCATTCAATGATAATTTATTTTTTATTGATTTCAAAAATAATTTGAATCAAAGAGATAAAATACCATACATTAGGCACAAGTAATATTGTGTGTGGTTAATGAAAAAAAGTTTATAAGTACCATTTATTCGTTTTTGTACATGATTACAAAATATTAAAACTGAATTCAAATATAAATATAAAGATCATTTTCATATTCATTACACAACTTCTTCAATACAAACACACATCATATTGAACATTTTGGATATGGGGTCCATGTATCTATATGAAAAATCGATTCAAATAAAAAATTCACCAACCATGATCTAAAGCAGTCTATGGATGAAAATTATTGACATTCTCTAGTGGAATGTTTGGTGAACAAATTTAAGGGAATTCAAATAAAACTACATGCATTAGCTCATTCCAATAATCATTTATTTAACCTTTATAAATAATTTAATCATATGAGTATTGGAATAAATTATTTTAAACAACATTCTCTAAAAAACCATTTCACCAAAAGACTATATTAATGATATATATTTTCTTTTTTTTTCTGTTTAGACTATAAATATTAGATTTCCTTCTTATAATACTAGAATTATCCAGGGGTTATAATTCATATGACATTTTTGTAACACCCATAATTTGTATATTATCCTTAATAAAATATGTTTATCATGGAATACATAAATACCACCACATAAATATGTAAACAAAAAACCTATACTATTAATATCAATTCCCATAAGGTAATGTAATTATATCAATTAAAAACTATAAATTAGTTTAAAAAAACTAATATTCACAAATAAAACACCATTATTAGAAAAAAGATAACAATGATTAAATAAAAATCAAAACAAAATATATTTCAAGTTTTACCATTTTCTAATAGAATGAATTAAGAAATAATCAACCTAGGAATTGATATTATTATTACAAAATCAATAGGGTGAACTAAAATGAAAAATCTCATGAAATACTTTGCCTATCAATTTAAATAACCATAAAGAAAAAAATTCATTATTTAAATTATTCAATAACAACAATAAATTTTAATCAAGATAAAATATTATAGTAAAATCCTGTTTAAAAATGCAATCTTCTAAAGTGATAAAGAAGAAGATAAAAAATAAAAATAAAATTTTAATTTCTATATTGAAGTACTAAAGATGAAATCCAAAAAAAAATTATACCATGAAAAATAATGTAGTTAAAAAATCATATTCTAAGATGAAAAATAAAGAATGAATTTATTTCAAAAATTATAAGATAATTAAACACAATGATACTATTTATACTCCCTTTCATCATCAAACCACATAGAATGATATTTTATTATTTCTGTGATTTTATATTTATTAACTAGCCATATAATAATTTTTACCATTTATATGTCAATTTTATATAAATATAATATTCAAAAGATATTTATTTTTCAACATTAATTTGTTTAATATAGATGTTAGTATAATGGATAATACACACATTACGTTGGTAGGCCATTACAACTGAGACATACATAATCACATCTTCTAGTATCATAAAACAATATAAGTATTTACCAAATATGAAATTATAAAATTATGAATACATATATAAATTTATGAAATAAAACATATCTTGAAAACGATCCCAAACAATCGAACGAAAGACGTCCCAAGTAGTTGATTCTGTATTATTGCATTACAAGTTTCATAAAATAAAATTTTCATCCTCATTCTCAGACATTTAAAAACACGATTCATATTGTGGACAATGAAAATATTTCTTATATATTAATAATGATATGACATAATCATTTATGAAAAAATAAATCTGCCAATACAAGTGATAAATATGGGTTTCCACCAATCATAGATTTTATAATGAATATTAAAGAATATTTACCTATATAGTGTTGTATTTATGACTTTTTCATTTCACATATGAGGAGATGAAAATGATTCTTTCATATCTCTCGCCTCAACATACAGGAAAAAAATCCATAATAGGAGAAATTGATGATATCACATGATTGAAATAATACAAATCCATAAAGAAGAAAGAATGAAATTAAAATTTTGATAAATTTATATTTTTTAATGTTTCACTAATAAATATCATTCTATAAATTTACATGGTTTTATAGTATAAATACAATAATGATACATTGGTCTGGAATTACATGCAATTATTGTACAAATCATAACAGTTCTATGTTGCCTAATATTAGATGTTCATCATGTGTTACCCGAAAAACTCCACAAAAATTTGTAAACATATAACATAGAGAAATAATATCAATTTTAATAAGATAAATTACATTCATAGATTATGATCCCAAATAAATGTTTTTATAAAATTTTAAAATTAAAAAAAAATTGAAAGTATTAAAACAATGTAAAAAATGTGTGTATTTTCATCCAATGAGATTCTATGTCATGTTTTATAAAATCAAAATAGCATTGATTATGGATGAATTATTGTAGGTAATTTGATCTCCCATAAAATTGCACTATGGTCCATTTATAATTGTAATGTTATACAAATAGTTTTATGTATAAAATATTAAAATATATTAATATATCTTATATTAAAAAGTTGTAAGTAATATAAATCAGATTTCATAGAGATATGATTATTATCACAAAAAAAACCTGAAAAAGGAAAAGAATTAATAAAAATAATATTAAAATAACTACTTAAATACTTCTTTAAAAATAAAATTGATAAAATAAATGAATAATTAAATTGCACACCATGTATCATATGAAAACTAGTAATTTTATATTATTAGACATCCCAATATGAGATTCAAAGAAATCACCAGGAAAACACACATATAAGGCTAGTGATATTTTTGGGATATCGTATGAGATTATTTTTTATCATTGAAAATATAAAATATGCTCAGTTTCACCCTAAGTAACAAGAAATCATGGAAATTATAGAAAGAATGACTCGTATATTATCATCATAGATTCATCCAGACATAAAAATTGTTTTTTTATTATATAATCAAAAAAGGTTGTTGATGGTTGGGGAGGCATGAATTTTGTCATGATCTATATTTTATAAAGAAAAAATAGAATAATAGAAATGTAGAATGAAGAATGTTTTAAAGGAAATAGTTAACTTGAAATAAATCATATTAAATAGGGATCTTTTTCCACTAGAATATGGAAAAATAAAGTATTCATTATTTTAATGGGTGAAGAAGGGAACCATAAATCTGGGTCTCAAGTAATCAACATAGTTAATATTCAAGATTTCACACGACATTATATATAGTTTCACTAATGAAACAATCGTCTACCTACCAGGATGGGTGATACGATTTATATAGATTCCAAATATTTGACAAAAAGACAACCCCTTTAATAGATGTGTTTCATACCTTTATTGATAAATTTATTCTATTTGGTTTCCATTTATCGAGAGAATGGACTTTATTACATGAAATTCAAATATGGAATAACTTAAATTGATATAAATTAATAAAAAATTGTTGATGATAATATTTTAGATAGATTAAAGGCATGACATGATGGGGGTTCATTTATATCTTTCATATTCTAAATAATTGATTTTAACTAGAATCATCAATAACCTATTTATTTTCTTCAATAATTCATATATTGTCAATATTATACATTAATGATATATTTGGTAAATTAATACACACAAATATATATAAGGGTTAAATATAAAATATAAACTGATTGAATAAATATGAATTATAACCCATAAGTCCATCCATGGTAGACGGTCGATCTCAAAATCTATAAAAATAAAATAATGCACTGATAGATGGGGCCATCATATACAGTTATAATTTTTAGAGGTAAGGCCATATCATATTTGATTGTTTATAAAAAAATACACCCTAATAAATGTTTTCCATGATACCCATGCTGGACCAAATTAATTCTTATTATGTTCAGTAGAAACCAAATTTCATCTGTGTAATCAGTCATATTAACTACCTTATAAATGGTTGATACAACTAGAAATTTTCTATCAATTAATAATCAGAAAGTAGCGGGATCTTATAAATAATCCTAAGTAAATTAAATATAAATTAATATTTTAAAAATATTATATTTTCATATCCATTGATTAATGATTACCAGTAGTCATATATATTCATATATAATTATTATTATGTTAAAAATATTCATGTACTAAATTAAATAAAAGAACAGATCACACGCTGCGATTTTTTTCTTATTTGTATAAAATGCACCATCCCCACATAATAGTATTTAAGGACATGATATGTGAAATATATATATATATATATCCTCCACATACATCTTATTCTACAAATTAATTATTCACCTGATTTTTTATTCATCCATGAAAAGAAAAATGTATTAAATTTTAAACCAAAATAGAATTAGTTGAATTTGGTTCTCGTGATCCCTAAAAATGATATTTTTGAGTTATATATGATTCCATTATGACAATATTACATTTTTATGGGAGATAGTCAAGGGGAATTATAGTCGACCCATGGCCATGTGTTGTTATAAAACCATAAATTTATTTTCCAATCCATTTCATTAAGAGAATAAACTATCTCGATAGAACCCAAATAATAACCCATTATTGTGGTTTATTAAAAGGGAATAAAAAAATAGGAGATAAACCATTAATTTTTTAATTTACACAATGAATTCAAGGTGGTAAGTTAAATTTATTATTTGGGGACAGTATATAAAAATAAAACTTAGAAAATATGGTCATATAGAGTTTATTTTATAAAAACATTATCTCCTTCAGTATTGTTATTGATGAATCCGTTGAATGATCAATTGAATATATAACATAGGTTTATAAAAAAATTAATTCTATCCAGATATGATATATTAGTAAATAGATTCCAAATGGTCAAACCATCATGAAATTTTATAACTCTATTAAATATAATATGACTGGAAGTATGTTGATGATATGAAAAAAAATTCAATAAATTATTATTTTCATGAATTCTTATATGGGTATCCACTAACTAATGATGGATAATTGTCCACTATATATATCAATATTATTAAATATATTGACTTATCATTTCTCAAATCATAATAAAAAATCATCACCATCATCAATAAAAAGATTCTTTTAGGTATACAACTTGACCATCAATAAATAAAACATAATCAGTCTTTGTTATGTTCACATAAAATCTCTATTAATTTCTTCAAATTATACAAGGAATTTTTTACATCATTAATTATTCAAATGTGAATATAGTAGTTTAGAGAATAATATAAAAAGGGAAAATAATTTTATTTTCCAATTATTCGTTCATCAAAAAAATTTAGATACTCCTTGTTCTATTAGAACACTATTGCACTATGGTGAGTAAATGACTAAGTGAATCAAATTCAAACCATGATGTCTTATTAATGTACAAACACACCGTTATGTGAGTCAGCATGACATATTAATTTTGTGTTTTAACTTCTAAAACCATAAAATATATTCAACAAAATAACCTAATAATTCTTAAATAATTTTAAACCATTACAAATTAATTCAATGATAATTCAATGTTACCGTACAACATAAATCACATCACTTTTCATTAACTCTACTCCTGCACTATATCCTATTATTTATGAGCTCTATAATTTAATATCCAACTACATTCTTGTAAAACATTTCAAAAAATACACCGATAATATTTATTCCATTATGAATCATCTAAATGAACTAATTAGAGGACATTAAAGACTCATTTAATGGATTTTAAAATAATCCTATGTCCAAAAACTCAACCCAATACATTAAGATTTCATCCATATGTATAATATAACCATTAATTAAATAAGTCCATTGTTTTCATAAACCATCTTCTAAAAAATTTAATTCCCACCAAATGAGATTAATAAAATATTATTTTGATATATCATTTTCTAGGATATAAAGAATATATGAATCTATTATATCCTGAAATGTGCCTTGGCTATGAGTTTACATGACCATTCACTATAACACATAACCAATATACAGTCACTAATATTATAATTCAATAATTGTAGACCTGAAAACCACCAAACATAATTATGTAAACATGTAACTTGTATTGATAATTTTGATTCATCAAAAATACTATAATTTCATTGATTTTGATAAATGATATTAGTATTCTGAAAAATATTGAATCTAATAATAATAAAAGATAAATTTTTAAAGAAAATAAATTAAAAAACAAATTTCTGAAGTTTCTCTATGAAAGGATCAAACAACTCTAAAAATATAAATGAAATATAAACATAAAAATTAAGTGGATAAATAGTGTGACAAAAAAATAAAGAAAATTAGTATGACACAAATAGAAATCAAAATAAATTATTGCTACTTGGAAGATTATTGTTGATGAAAACACCACAATTATACACTACAAATATAACTTCTTGCATTTGATTTAAATCACATATAAAATAATATACATCTAAATGAAATGGTCATATCGAGTTATCTTATATAATAAAAAGTAACTATAATCATAAATTTCCAAGAAAATAAAAAATAGAGACATCACACTGTACATATAAGCCTTTAACTAACCATATTCATTCTACGTTGTATCTTAACAAATTGAATTCTATGAGTCTCACTCTTTCTCTCTCTTTAATGTGAGAAGTAATATATACTCTACTTTTTTTCATATTGAGATGTTTTGAGATGGTGTGTTTCTAGGAAAACTCAGTTAAGATTGAGTTAGGTGGGTATGATTCATTTTTTGCATTGTATTTTATGTAATGGGATGTGATTTTTAACTATACTTTGGACTATAAAATTGTTAATGTGATTTTGGATAGAAATATACTTCTTCTGTTTGTAACAATGGATTATATATGGTTGTATATCATGAGTGTGAATGTGGAGAATGCCTGGCTTGATGTTCAAATTGATCATGTAGTATAGAGATTGTTCTTGATCCATACATGATAGGTCAAACTAGCCGCATGTGGTAGTAATAGACATACCACAAAAAAATTATAAATTATAATGTTTTTTAATGAGATACTATGACACTTATCATTCTTATAATAAAAAACACTAATCAATCACATCTAGAATCCCTATACACAGACCCATACACATACCCATAATTAATTAATACACCAATTTAAAAAAACATATAATAGTTTCAATCAATATAGATTGATAAATATTGGTTAGTTTAGTATAACCTATACACCCTTAACACATGAATAACAAAATAACATGTTTTTGTATCTAGAAAATATTTATGTTAAAACTCAGACGCCCAGGATTACAGACCTTAATTTGGGTACAATTTTATTTCATAAAATCATGAGACCATAAAATAATAACTATTTTGTTTCATCCAAATTCGTTATTGAAACGAATTTGTAGTCATTTATTCATTGAGTACGTAACATGTGGTTGATAACTTTTTCATCAGATGTTTTTTAAATCAACAAATATGAACATAATGTAATTATGAATTTTTTAATGTATCATATTTATTCACACGAACACCTTTTTTATGATGTATTTTATGTTTTACACATACTGAATAATTAATAATATTTAAATATTAATGTAATATTATTCACATAAACCTTATTAGAATAATATCATGGTTTATAATAACACAGTTGGATCGAAGTATACATAGTATAGGAATCATCTCACTGTTAAGGATTCCAGTATGCTTGATGGAGATTTTTTGAATATTTTTTTTCTTGATACATGGGACTATATTCTTTTTCTAATTTATAAAGAGTTAATTCTGATCATGAATATATTATGATTCATCTTATGGAAAATGGTTTGAAATCATCACTACCTTTAAAATTCAATATTTCATGGGTTTCTCAATGGATAGTGATATGATTATTTATGAGATTTTGACCTAGGTTTACTATAAAGATGATGCTATAGTTTTTAATCTCAAGTTAATATTTCTAAAAATAAGGCTTTGATCTTGGATCAATGAACGTTTCAGTTCATTGGATTTTATGATTTTCTTCCATGATGCATTTCTTAAAAGCATTCAAGACCACACTTCTGGATCTAATTTTCCTGACAGCTTACAGAAAGAAATTATGGTTTCTTAAAATCTGAATAATATTCTAAATATCAAGGACTCAATGCAATGGAATTACATTAAATAAAAATGGCTCATGTATGAGTACATGAACACAAAATTTTTCAACTCTCTTCCATGTGCAAGATGAATTTCTAGGCCTTTCTCTCTAATAAAAAATGGAGATATGATTTTGAATAAAAGGAAAGACACCATGTATCAATTGTTTTCCTATTACAAGAATCATTTAAAAGGCTAATTTATTCTTTCATAACCAGTATATAATATTATTCCCTAAATTTTAAGTCATAATGATAACCTTGAGCTCACCACTCTTCCATTTATTTCAGAAATTAAAAATATTGTTTCTGTTATAAATTGGGAAAGATCTCCCACTCCTAATGAATTTGGTAATTTTTTCTTTCATTCATATTTGGATATAATTGTGGTGGATGTTTGTTGCATTATACTACACCTTTTCAAGGTTATTCTAATCAACAAGGCCTAAACTCTCAATTTCATGATTTGATTTAGAATGTTAAGAATTCCCATGAAATTAACCTTTTTAGACCAGTTTCCTTGGTCCATACCACTAACAAGATTATCAACAAGGTAATGAAAAATACATTGACATATATCTCAAACAAGATTGTATCTTCTAGTAAATTTGGTTTTATAAAAGGAAATACTATCCAATATTGTCTTTTCAATGCTTCTAAATGTGTTAATCTTTTAAAAAAATAACACAATTGAGGTGGAAATACTTCTCTCAATCGGGATATCAATAATGTGTCGATACATTGGATTAGACCTTCATGTGTACGATTCATTCCTTCATTTGGATTGATCCAATTTTTATTAGTTGGATTAAGTGAATTCTATGTTCTGCCCAAGTATTAGTTCTCATCCATGGATATCTTAAAGGATATTTTTTTTAATATATAGCGGTGAGTCAAGGGGATCCTCTTTCACTACTTTTTTTGTTATAGATCAGTATTATCTTGGTTTTATTTTTTCTATAATGGTTGGGAAGAGGAAATTTTAATCAGTTTTTGTGGGAAGAGGTTTACAGGTTCCCTCCAACCTTAATTAAGCGGATCACATGGTTATTTTTATTAAATGTTAGAAGTCCAATATACAAAAATCAATAGGGATTTATAGAATTATTAAGTTGTTTCAGGTCATCTGGTAAGCTAAAAAAATTCCTTTTTATATTACGGTGGGATTATTTATATTTTTAGAAAGATAGATATTATTGGGAATCTAGGAATCAGAGGAGGTAGTTTTCATTTGATTTATTTAGGTTTTAAATTGTTCTTATGTAGGCCTAAGGATTAATAGTTTGCAGTTATTCTCATTCATATTAAAAAAACTTGCATCTTGGAAGGGAAAGGCTCTTTCAATATATGGTTGTGTTTTTTCGGTCATGTTTGTTATAATTTAGAAATTTTTATAATCTATAATTGTTTATAAATGACATGTTTCCCTTGTTAAGAACATTTAAAACTCCATCAATTTTTTTTATAGAGTTGTTGCATTCATGAGAGGAATCTAGATACAGTGGCTTGGAAAACCTGTTATATGAACTATGATCTTGTAGGTGTGGGTATTAAAAAGAACAAGTTATTTAATTACTCATTGAATGACCATTTAATATGGATAGAAGTCAATGATTAATCTTCTTTTCATGGATTTAATAAGGCAAAATTCGTTCCCAAAATTATCAATAGGTATTTTTTGTATATGGATTATTCATTTTGGCCTTCTATTAAAGTTATTTTTTTAGATATTAATTTTCATTCAATATGGAATGTTTCCAATGACTCTTCTTTGAATTATTGGATGATAAACAAGACTAGAACTCAACTAAATGATTTGATTTCTGATAATGATATCATATTATATCTAATTGCATCTATTACATGACAATTTTTTGATCTACGGTCCCTTCCTTTTGTTGTCCTTGATGCAGTAAATAGTTATTTTTTCATACCCATGTAGAATATTTGTATATGGGAACCAACTCCAAATAGGGTACATTTCCCCAAGAATTTTTATTATCATCTTATTTGCATTGTTTTCAATATACAATGGATGGGTATTATCACATTCATGCTGATTACCTATTCTTGGTCTATTTTATTATGGAGTGTCCCTTACGGTATGATTCCACCTGATCTTTTTTTGAAATGATGTGGTATTTCCTTGTGTTTGTCTTGTCCCATTTTCATGAACACAATGAATACATTGATCCTTTGGTGTAGATTTGTGCCATGTCTACCACGATGTGGAATTCTATTTTTTGACATTTTCGAGGTTCCTCATCATGGTATGTCTTCTATCCGAGATTTTATTAAAAGCATGTCAAATTTATCACTTTCTATGCAGCTTCATATTCATTTTTGAGCCGCTACTAGGGACTTGATTAATATTATCTAGCAGTCTCGTAAAATATGTTTTCATGATAAGGTTAGATCATTCTTCAAATTATGATAGCACATATTTTTTTGGTTATTATAGTTTATTGTATTTATTAGAGGGGTCATTTTTTATCTTGATTTATGATTTTTTGGTTTTAAGGAATCTGGGTGTAAAATATAATATTAATCTTCCCCATGGTACTTTTGATGTTTTTTGGCAGCCTCATTATGTAGGTTGGGTAAATTTCAACAAAAATGTCTCTTCATGAGGGAATCCTAGTTCTTCTAACAGTGGATCTATATTTAGACATCATTGGGGGGAATGTTTTTTGATGACTTTATAGATCTTGTGATGCTTCCTCCTCCCATAATTCTAAAAATATTAGTATTATTATGTACAGTCAACGATTCTTGAAACATTGTGATAATATGTTATGGGTGGACTGCTATTATTCCATAATGGTTATGGGAATCCGAGTTTTTTCAGAGCATATTTTATTTCCACTCAAACCTCATTGGGCTTCTTGTTGTGATTACCATTTTAATATTGATTTTTTCATCACTCATGTTTACAAGGAGTCTAATTCACTGGTAGATGGTCTCATAAACATGGGTGCTGATGGTTGGAATCATGATTGGTCGACTGAAATTCCTGATGTCCCCTTTCATATTCTTCAAAGATACATGTCTAGATATCCTATTTTTAGATTTTGGTAATTGGATATTAATTTTTATAATTATGTTATTGTTCTTTTTGGATGGGATGATAAGTGTACATAAAGCTTGTATATCCCATTGTATATAAAGGCATGGATTTACATATCATCTCCACTAATGTTAATATAAATGCACGGGGATGGTATGGAATCATGAAGTCTTTTCATACTATCAAATTCCTTACGTGAGGCACTGCATTCAATGCTTGAGTGGTGCATTAGTTGTTCATTTCTATTCTGGGACAAGCATGGGGTTACATCAATTTGTTTCTCTGATGGCTCTAAAGGAACAATGATTTTGAATAGGGATTTTTCTATATGATGAGAAATATGTTATCCTTTCATCATTTATAGGATTGTGTTGTTTTATTTTGTGTGAAATATGGGGGCATTCAATTTTCACATTGGACATTATAATTTTTATTTTCTTGTATTTTTTATTTTATTTATTAAATTGTTGGTCTTGATTCACCATAGTCCTGAATTCTTACAAAATGAAGTTGAAATAAATAAATTAATACCACCCAAGATATATTTAATGTGGAATTTGAATGTTCATATATAATAAATGATGAAAACATTCATTTAATAATAAAAATTTTCATTCATGTTCATAATGATCCCCGTGATAAAAAGATCACAAATTCATGATTTTTGTGATTGAATAGCTATGTGGTTCTCAAATTTAATCGTAATTATTTTACCAAATCATGTGTTGTACAAGAAACACATAATTTATATGGTATATAACGATTGATAGGGAATTTCCATAAAATATATTTATTAAATAAAAATTTATGATTGTGATGAGTAATTACTTTTATATCATTGAATTATATTATCTAATAGACTACATAGAGTTATAATGAATAGAGGTTTTATTGTATGGGAAAGGTGAATATTGATTTTTATAATGGACGATCATTGATCATATAATATCAATGAAGTAATTAAAGGAAATATTCAATGATTTATTCAATCATATTTATAAATCACTTGTATAATATTATTATGTACATATTGATTTAATTAGACTTCATCCCGTGAAAACATAATATAATGTCATGTTACATGATAGCTATATAACAAAACTATTTTAGATTTTGTTTTATAACACGAAAACCTATTTGATTTGAAAAAAAATTCACAGAATACTATGAGAAGTTCTCTCTATAGATAAATAATGAAAATTTTACATCATTTTTAATATTATGTGGCTCAAAATCTAGTTTTGGAAGTAATACATATTTCACATTAACAACCAGGTTGTTAATTCTTAGTAATGAAATTATTTTTTTATTTTTAGTCTATTTTTTGATCTATTTCATATTAATTAATCGTTTGATATATTTTATGATTATTATAAAACATAATATCCTTTTCAATTAAAAACCCCCCACAATGCTTCACAAATGGATATTTGTATAAAATAATTGCAATACACATTATGTCACTGCATACCAAAATTGATGAAGAGATGAGTAAGAAAATATAATCACTCACATTTAACATATCAATGAAAAAACTAAATAAAAAACCATTAATTAAATACACCCATGGAATCATTGGGGAATACCATGATCCTTTTTTCTTAATAATCTCGATCTTCTTCATTCAGTACCCCCCTCATCAGTGATTGTTCATTCTCAATGAAAAAAATGGATCGACAAGAAATCTGAATTATGCTTGATTAAACACATCTCTAACTAAAATAATGTTTTTAAGGTGGCCACCAATGATTGGAAATGGAACATACATATATTCAAGGGGTAGTAAATGGACCAATTGATTTATTTCATTAACTCTAATTTTTCATTACGGGGTACCACATAGGAAACTATAGAAGGGGTTTTAGTAGAGTAACCTTAGATAGAACCTTTATTTCCCACAAATTTTAAGCAATATAATAGACACAGATAGATTAGGTTTTGGTTATATGAGGTATAACCATTGAAGATAATGTTTTGATCAACTTATGATTGACAAATGGTAGCCTATGAACTGTTAGATGACTTTGATGGTGCCTTGAGATAGGATGTTGTTGCAATTATCGATGTAACCCCTTGATGATTATATTATAACTCATATTTTTGTGGATGTTTATACTACTGTAATATACCTTCCAAATCAACATCCCTCATTTATAATTCAACACACTAGGATTACCAGATGATATAATTCTAAATTTAAAATAATATTTTCAATAGGTAGAATGGATTGAGGGTATATACTGGCTCGATAAGGCTGAAATTTCACATTTGGTTGTTTGATTGGAAGTGTGGGGTCGACATTTAGGATGAAAATATAATGATGATATTTTTTTTAAATATTTCATAGCCTCTAGGATGGTTGTAAACCATGTAGTGTAGTGAAACACTTTTTTTGGGAGTCATTTTACCTAAATATTCCAAAACTGAATATCAAATATTTCATGAAATGGTTAAAATATTATTATTAGTATATGGCTCCACCAACCAAACTAGGAATAAATCCTCTTGAATAAGTTATAATAGATGAACTATTAATATATAACCAAAAATTCTGAATCTAAAAAACCATTGTTGTTGAAAATGTATAGAAATAAAAACATAGGATGATACCAAATTATTCATTCAATAGAAATTTTATTTTATAAACTAAATGTGACGGGTTTGGTTAATTTTTTAGCAAGTAAATGAACTAAAATAGAAAACTATTTATTTTTATAGACCAAAAAAATATTGATATTAGTGTCCTGTGACACAAAATAAGGATCATTAATTAAATACAACACTAATAATAATTTGTAAATATCCTAATAAATAAGTTTCCATGGGTTTAAACATATTTTTCCTTACTATGATTTATATTACGTAAGTTGAAGCTTCCTTTTATATTCAATAATCTTATAGGTAAAAATATATAGTGAGTGAAGATAAAAACTAGTAAGATTCTAGTTACATTTTCTATTTTCATACTAGGATGATTCATCATCTCATGAATTCTCATTGAAATAAATATTAAATGTTATCAAATTAGTATATTTTCAACAACATTTTTATTGAAGTAGAAATCTAATAAAAGATATCCTCACATGGTTCTTATAGTTTTATTTAGATTTTGAAAAAACAATTAACTGGGAATGTATAACCATGATAGGGGATTGAGTGAATATATTCATCTCTATAATCGGAGACCACAATGAAAAACTTCTCATGGAGCACCTCCAAGAGCACAACATGGGATTTCATGGATGTGGCTTGGTCATCATCTAATAATTCACCATAATATTATTATCATAATACCTTCTTATTTTTTGGAGATTTTAATGCCCCGTCTAAACCTTGATTGTGAGAATAATTGTGTTCCGCAAAGTCACTCCATCATCGATGTCAATCCATAACGTCCAGACTACTAGAATATCTATTTTATTTTCTTTTAATATTACTCTTTGAAACATGACTCCATTCTTTCTTGACCTCCTATTCACATACTATTCAATTTAAGTAGTCACAAGCTCTTTCTCTAATTACATTCATAACAATTCTTGTATAAAAATATAAAGAAACAATAAGATAAATGCACTACCAATTAGTTGGGTTCCTAAAAATATATATCCCTCACCAGAAATAATATATTGAATTATGATATGATAATCCTAATATATACTAAAAAATCATAAATATATATTCTATCATTTTCTAAAATATATTAATCAATTATTTCTACATCATAACAAAAATTCCATTTCCAAAGAAGATTAAAAAAATTCTGGGATGGGAGAATGATTAAACATTAATTATATATAATGATGGTAAAAATTAATAAGATAAAAATAAATCATGTAAATCAATAAAATATGAAATTTAAAAGAGTATATTCCAATTTAAATCATAGTAATCATATAAACATTCAATAATTTTGATATGCACGGTGTTGATATTCATTGCTCATTGAATGTTCAAAATGAATCCTCAAACAACTCCAAATTGAAACGTAATGAAATTGTCCCCAAAAGTGACAATAAATTAATTTTTTAATATTGGTCTTTTATTAATGCTAACCATTGTAATTAATTTTTAAGAGCCCTTTCGATTGAAATTTAGAAAATTTATAGAACAAATGATTGATATATGCAAGATGAAAAACATAAATACCCAAATAAATAATTTAGAGTTTTTATTGTTAGTTGATGAAATAGGATGTCATAATTGACTCATAAAAATATAGGAATTTTAAAAGATTTCTCTCAAGGGAAAATAAGGTAGTGATATCCTCAGCAACCAAAAACACACTTATAACATTCATAAACATACATGACAAAATGTACACTATATTTTATTTGTGCCTATTAATTTTCATTGACGTATTTGTATTTATCCATTATAGATGTTTCAGTAAGGCATGCATGTTGAAAACCATTTCACTTATTAACACCCAACAATTCGGTGATGATTTTAGAAAAATATTACAATTAATGGAATGAAAATTAAACTGATATCCTTTTAAACATGATATAAATCATCATCAATATGGAACCAATTTTCTCATAGAGAGTTCAATGTTTGTGAACTTAATTTTTGAATGAGTTTATAAATATTATTAGAAATATATTTTAATTAACTAGAGTCAATTACACACTTTCTAACTAAATGGGAAGAATCACTATTAGAATCCAAATATATTGAATGGGTATGGGATAGTGATGAAAATTGGGGAGGTCAGATTATATGGGTTTAAAAAACAAATGACCCTAAGATGACCTAAACTAGATGATTTATAATTATAAAGTTATTGTTATTATTATGTCATAAAAATTCATTGTATTAAGTTACCTTATATCATGTGTACATAACATGTCATAAAAAACCATTTTAAAATATTTTAATTTGTTTAATTAATAATTTAGAATAAAAAAAAGTTAATATATAAATTTTAGACTTCATCTAAATGAAAAATTATATTATTTAGAATTGGATAAAAAATTTATTATATAATTAATTTATGAAATTAGAAATTATATTTATTTACACTATAGAAAAATAAATCATTATTTGACCATAATGAAAAAAATAAATTTGGTAATTGTAATTTTTTCATTGAAAAAATTCATATAGACTTCATTAGTATATTTATTTAAGAATGTTTGACAATAAAACAAAATTTTGTGAAATATTATTTTTTCAGGAGAATTTGATTATTTTAAAACACATAGGTGCTATTTTATTGAATTTGTAAAAATAGTTATTTCCCAATAATTTAAATGATTGATTTTGTTTATAAAATAATTTCATCATTTTACAATACAATTATCACACACATGAAAATTTAAATTTTTCATTGAAGTCCAAAATCTGTTTTAAAAATATCATTTGTGAAATAATAATAAATTTAAATCAAAGGGAATTAATGAAGAAAAAATATAATTTCAATGGATTTTTTTAAAACAATTTTTTATAGCCTCAAAAAAAATCATTTGAGGCCCAAAAATAAACATCATTCTCTGATTTTTTAGAACAAATTATGAAATTGGAATGAAATTCAAATATTTTCTAATAAATCACTAATAAAAAATATATTATATTTATTATGAAGTAGTTTTATAATATTTATTTTAAATCATAAAATGTATTTTATTTTATATGATTAAATTAAAAACCTTTATGAATTTATTATTATATTTTTAATTTGGTATAAAAAATACTAATACCAAATGGATTCCTCACCATTTTTTTAAAACTATTTCTCATTAATAATGTTGATTTGAATTATATTTAATCATATAAAATTTTCCATAGTAGTATCATGTTTCCACATTTTCACTATTTTAATCATTTTTCTGTATTGAAATTTTTTTAATCATGTAACATAATTTTTAAATAATAAAACATAACCATAACCACATATACAGAAATGATAATTACATAAACTTATTTCAAAATTTATCACATCCCAAATCCCAAACTGATGAAAAAATGACACAATTATTATAAATCAAATAAAATTTAACCCTAAAAAAGATGAAGACACAATTATATGAATCAACATAACATTTCATTCATTGAAAAAATCCGATGGAATTAGTAGGGATCACATACCTCAATTCAAAAAAAAATTTCATATCTCCCCAATAAATATACAACTCGTCAATGATTTATGTTGTGCATTGCAAAAACAAAAATAAACAACATGAAATTTGAATTCCACTTGATGAAACACTTTTCTATACCCCGTGAAAGAATCTTGGTATCCACCAATGCATGGATCCCAAACATATAGCCATTTAGGTTCACTAAAATAACCAACTAAATGTTTACCAATATTTGTAGGGTGCATAGACTGGTGTAAAATGGGGAAAACTCAAGTGAAGGCCATAGAATAGCGACCATAGAGAGTTCCTTCATGTCATGCACAGATTAAATAAACTGAATTACTAAAGAAATAGGTGTGAGTGATAATTGGAAATAATATATTATAATATTATGTTTTTTATCAACAGATGTAGGGATATTAATGGCCAGAAAACAATCAAATGAATGAGATGGTGTCCAGAGATAGGATGACTACACCCTGATCAAATTAATACCATAATGATGAGGTTTTATTTCTTCCTATTGTGATTGGTTTTTATCATTTAATATATTTTCTAATGTAGAATCTATAAGATTAGAATTCAACCCACTAGAATTAAAATATTAGGAAATTTCAAATC
Organism: Viscum album; assembly: GCA_963277665.1. Lineage (NCBI taxonomy): Eukaryota > Viridiplantae > Streptophyta > Magnoliopsida > Santalales > Viscaceae > Viscum > Viscum album. The sequence goes on along the minus strand of OY728147.1, from coordinate 555,564,525 downwards.
ACATTGAAAGGTCTCCAATAAGAAGAATGAAATGTGGGTAATGATGAGGAATATTAGGATGATATTTCACAAGAGGATATTATAATGGAAATATGAGTTCTACATTTCAACACAGTATCTCCCAATAGGATATGGATTAAAATTTTGAACTAGCACCTAGATATCAATAAATTCTAGAACCCAGTTTATCCTATGATTATGGAGTTATTTTAACACATTATTCCAATGATTTAATATAAAATCTTCCAATAAAATAATTAAAATTCATTATTGAGTTGACTAGTCTACAAACCATTCGAGGAATAACTCCTCCTGGATAATAGGCCAAAGAAAACATCATTAAATACATAATAAAGTTTAAATAGGAAAAACAAAATAAATGAATATATCAATTCAATTTCAAAACCATACCAAATTTTTAATTCAATATGTTTTTAATATTTCTAGTTCACATGAAAGTAATTCTTCATTCATTATCTATTAAAAGAAATGGAAAATCCATAATTCATTTCTAAAAATCACAAAAATGGTTCTATTATTTTCTTGCAACAATAACAATTATTTAATTTCAAAAATATTAATCAATTACAAATATTTAAATAAATGAATTTAAAAAGAGTATAGAGATTTTTTTATTACTCTGATAACCAGTTCCCATGTAACAACTTCATTGAAAAATAAATTCTTTTGCATTTCAATCAACTTTTCGAGGGTAGATAAAAACCAGAATATAGATTGATCCATTTTACGTAGTCAAATATTAAAATTTTAGAAACCAAACTGATTATGGTATCCTCCCATGATTCAAATTTTTTTATTCAGAGACTGAAAAAAAATTAACTAGGAGAATAAAACAATAAAATGTTATTGATATCGTAATTTCAAATCCACGATAGTAAAAAGTATTAAAACAATATTCATGGTGGTCTACTGACCACACAACATGTCGTTTCTTGGATGGGGACAGAAATCATTTAGAAATTCAATTTCATCATCTTTTATAATGCATTCCTTGTTATTGAGTCATTTAATGTAATTTTAATTCCATAATACATAGAAATATTGTTTCTAATTAGATCACCCTCCATATATGTTAACCATTATCCTCCATAATACCAAAATATTTATTATCATTTATTTATCTCTTCCACATCACAATATTATGCCATATATTCATTATATTGTATTCATGTATATGTTTTATTAGGTAATCAAAGACCTATGGATAATACAATTCATAAATGTTATGTTGTCCTCCTCCAAAAAATCACTAGGTAAAATTTAAACCAATTTGGTGTTGCTAGAAAAATATTTAGACATCACAATAAATATAATACTCACTTTTGAATGGAAAATCCATTTCCAAAACAATAAATTTCTGAAGACTAAATACATCCATTACTCACATATGGACATCACATATTACAAATTCAGAACATCCATTCCTTTTTTATATCATATTCAATTTATTTATGTCCTCATATCATAATTTAATTGAAACGAAATGAATTCATGGTTAAAATAATTAATACAAACATTAAAATAAAAAATTGGAAAAATAAGAAAGATAAACTATATCATTTCATCTATAATCATAATTATCATTTACAACATTCAATAATTCATATGTCTACAGTGCTGAAAATCCATGATCATGGATGGATCCCAATAATTCCTCAACCAATTCTGTATAGACCTAGAAATCCTGTGGAAATTTTTTTTAAATGAGTGGAAATTTTTAAGAGTCTGCAAAAATTTACGGCGTTTGATTCCGAGGACTTGTGTGCCCGCAATCTATTTCTTATGTTTTGTTCAGGTATGTTCATTAAAAATACCAGTTGGATTTTATAACATTTGAACCAGTGCTCAAAACTGAAATCTGAAGGCATCGTTGAGCTCATAGCACCGATATTCTCTTAAGAAGACATTCACTTCGACGACAGGGAGTGGAGGAGTGAAGTTTGTTTTTGGGTTTTCAAAAAAAATAATAAAATAATGTGAGCTACACTTTATTTTATTGAGCCTCCATGTGAGTGTTGGTGGTTAAAACCTCATCATGGGAGTTGGAGGTGGGAATGCCACACCTTAACCTCCCATGAGAGGATATGGTGGTGGGGCCCACCCTAACATAACCTCCTGTGAGAAGTTACGTTGTGGGGACCGCATGAGACTAAAACCCAAAATTAATGGGAGGAGTGAAAAATCTCCCAACTTCCCTCATTAATTAGGGGGAGTTCCCTGATCTCCTAAATCATTTATGGTGCCACATCCTCTCCTTTAATTAATTGGTCCAACACATAACTTATTATGCCTAAACCATAGCATTAATTGGGTGGAGCCTTTTTTTTAATTTTTCATTCTTTTGAATGTGGTGAAAACGAAATAATATGATATCACAATATCTTATTATTATTTGGTTGGCACATCTATTCATTTATGGAGGGGAGATTTGGAGAAAAGGAGTTATCCAATGAAGAAAGTCTACATCCAATGATGAACAAAAAACTAAGCATGTCCATCCTTCTTCGACTTCTTCATTGAAGCTTCAACTGTCGTCAGACATCCTCGACGACCAAATTCCGCAACTCCGTCAACGAACGAAGAATGAAGAATGAATGGTAGGGTTTTTATTTTATCTATGTATGATCTTTTATCGTGTTCTTCATTTATCTAAAAATGATGAATGAGGGTTATTGTGCTTCATACATGAGAGCCTCTAGATAACACACTGAACGTGGAGGGTGAGGACCAAACCAACATGGCCCAACCCCCCTCTGTCGATATTGTTTATGAAAATATATGGCTTGGCGAGGAAGAAATGTGGTGAAGGAATGACAAAGTCAACGACCGTACTAACCGAAGCCTCCGCGAACCATGCCGCCCAAGCGGCGCTCTGACCGGATCGGCTCCGCCACCCCAAGTCGAACCGTGCCTCCCACTGTCCCGAGTCACGCTGGCTTCCGGCCTCCGCCGGAAATCCATGCGCCCCGGATGAAACCTCGTCGGCCAGCCTGTGGCCTGCAGTCCGCCCCGTCGGCCTTCCCGTGGCCTTCAGCATGCCCCACTGGCATGCCTGCATCATCATGACTGCCCTTCATGGCCTACCCGAGGCCTCCAGCATGCCCCACCGACTTACCCGCGGCCCCCAACGCACCCCGCCGGCCTGCCCGCTGCCTCCGGCGCACCCCGGCGGCCTTCCCGCGGCATCCCGCGCCCCATGCTTGCCTGCCATCGGCCTCTAGAGCGCCCCTCCGGCCTGCCTACGGCCTCCCAAGGGCCTTTCCTAGTATGATCGTAGCCACCAATGTGCCACGCCGGTATGCCGGTGGCCTCCAGGGTGCCCCACTAGCCAGCCCTCATCATCTGGCGTGCCCGCTGGCCTGTCCAGCCGCCCCTCCAGTCTACACAAGCTGCACCCCAACTCTCGGCCGAACTGGCCGAACCATGCCTGTCTCCAGAGCCAGTCTGTGTCGTTCTTCGTGTCTTCGCTAGCCGAACTAGCATGGCCTTCCGAGCCGATTCACACAATCCATGCCCCGCACTATGCTGACTGAACTAGCCCCCGACCTTAGGGCCGAGCCGCCTACGTGGTGACCACTGGGCAGAACCGCCCCCAACGTCCACGACGCTAGGCCTATGAGAGCAGGTTGAACATAGCAGGATGAACCTCCCAACAGGTCGAGTCGGTCTGACCGGGTTGGACCGGAGACAAGCCCACAACTGACCCATGTACTTTCGTTGGAAATATCATTGGCGCTGGAGGTCTATTCGATGAACCGTCAGCGGTGCTGGATTTTTTGGAACCTGAAGATCCCTATTTGTATATCCCACCGGAGTTGTAGGGTTAGTTGAGTTTCAGTCAGGTGGGATCGTACACGTATCCAATCAGGCCCTCGGGACTAAAAAGCTTATAACTCGTAGACCAGATGTCTGATTGATGTTCCATCTATTGGGAGGAGACCCCTATGCTGAGGCATATATCTAAGAAACATCTACATGGGACTTAGTGACAATTGGAGTATCGACCTATATCTTATAGATCGGACCCTCCCGGAGACAAGCGAGCGAAATATGGAGACCTAGTAGGTGGATGAGACATGAAGACTACTTGATCGATTTGACTCGGAGTGATTCGACTAGCCAAGTGGGGAGCACATGGTAGTTGACGATAGAACCAAAACGGAGGATCTCCTGGTAGTAGGAGGCAGACTCGCGGTACATGAAAGGAGAAGTTCCACTGCATGCTCTTAGGGGGCGCGCCTGGTTGTTGGAGGCAGACCCACATCGGGCATCACCACTGTTTGAGCATGGCAGACCCAAGGTACTCGACAGGAGAAGTACCACAATAGTCAAAGGTTAGTGGAAAGAACCTGGTTGATAGTGGAAAGCCAACTGTACTCGATCGGGATGGATTTCTCTAGCAGTTGTGGTTTCGACAATGTGAATACAAATCAGGCATGATCTGAATTAGTAACTTTTGAGTTTACCTCATGATTGAGACGAATTACTTGATAACATCGGTATATTTAGGGACATATAACTATGTGTTGTTATATATTTATTTCTTACATTGTGGTTTATCCTTGTTGGATTTTTGTGAGGCCTTGAGGGTATCGGGTTCCCTACTGAGTATCGTTATACTCACCCCTGCACGAGCTATGCCCGAAACTCGTTGTGTTGGATGCAGATGACGGAAAACGCTTACTGAGGATGAGTGTACGAGGACTGCATAGTACACAAAGGTGGACTAAACTACGTGATGGTACATGGTTGAGATGGACGGACATGGAGTAATGTGGAGGCTATCTGTACCTACCCATCAGTTAGGATTTCCTCGGAGTATGATCCACCAGCTGTCTCACCTTTCTTCTATTGTACTTATTTTTCCTTCTACTTTTAGATTCCTTGTACAATATATTTAGGCATGTATTTCCAGCACCTTTACTTTTCAGCACTTCTTTAATTTATAGTTTTACTTAGTGTATTGCTTATAGATACTCTGTTGTGTGTGTTTATAATTTTTAGAGGCAATTTCTTCATAATTTATGGGATTTACGCCTTTGGTGCTAGTCGCCAGCCCCAGTCCTTTGGAAGGTGGTCTTTGGGTAGTCACGACATTGGCCCTGGGGGACAGTCTGTGATAAATTGTAATTAGAGGAGATAGTTCTACAGTAGAACGTAGGACATTGATGTTTCTTATCTTTAAAACTATAGTGTTAAGAGTACTGAGTGTGGTTTTCAGTTCAAGGAATCTAGTGTTGGTGTGATGACCAACATATCCATACACTAGGCCACTGAATTTTCATTACTAACTCACTGCACACAAACTTTGATTGTATATTTGTTTTCAAAAATATTCTTTAAGGAATCTCAACCAGGTTATCTCACCGGGTTTAATATTTTGACCATTTTACATCTGTTTCCTTTAGGATTCCTCCCCGCAGACAACGAGTTTGAGTTTCGAGAGTTGTATGCACAGATAGCCCCCCATGTAATGAGGCCACAGTGTAGGGCCATTTTCCAATGGAGGAACCATTGGTACCACTACCCATTGGGCCACTAATGCCACCAGCCCCAGAATCAAATAATGCATGCCGCATGAGCACATTGCATGAGTTCCAGCGTCAGAGGTCACCCAGGTACTGGGGTGAGACGGAAACACAAGTGGATGAGGATTGTCTAGAGGATGTGGTGAGTGTCTTCAGACTGGTAAGGACACCAGTAGACCTTATGGTGATACTTACCGCGAGTCACCTTCAGGTAGAAGTGGGTAGATGGTGGAGATAGATGCTTCAGGTGCATGACAAGACAACTCTAATATGGACAGACATCAAGAACCTATTTCAAGTGGAGTTTGTCCCATCCATCCTACGATCGGTGCAGATACAGGAATTACAGCATCTACAGCAGGGAATCATGATTGTAGCTCAATAATCAATGAGGTTTAAAGACCTCTCATGCTACCCCACATATATGGTGCGAGACACATTCATCATCGCTCTAACCTTTGAGCAGGGGATCAGGAGAGAGATCAGGGCATCGATGATCTCACTCAAAATCCCAACGTAGGTGGGGGTTCTAAAGAGAGCCCTCCTAGTAGAATGTTTCCTTGTTGATTAGTCTCCAGTAGCAAGACACACCACTAGGAAACATACAGCAGAGTCTTCTGTAGCTTCCAGTAGACAGATGAAAAAGAAGTCCAAGAGGACCAAACCCATTGGTGAACAACCGCACAACTCAAAATTGGTTGTGCGGGGAACCCGTTGTAGAGATAGATCCAGTCATGATAGTAGTGGACAATGTTACTCATTCGGCGAGCATGGTCACATTGCTCGTGTCTGTTTGACCCGACGTTAGGATGATCAGCAAACGATCGAAGGACCACATATGCAGAGGCATAGATTTGATCAAGGTGGTCCACAGCAATCAGGCGTACATGGTAGAGGATATAGTCATGAAGATGGTGGTGGACGATGATCTAAGGTGTTACCACCACCACATCCACCAATAGGAGGTCCACCCTGACCGTGAGGAGTAGGTGGACATGGGAGAGCTCAACACTAGGAAGCTGATGCATAATATCATGGAACTCTAGAGATGATTCAAGGAATGATCTGTGTCTACTCCACCATAGCTACAGTTATCATAGACATAGGTTCCAGTCAACCTTTCATTTCCACTTCCCTTTTACCAAGCTCAGATATTCTGATGGAGCAGTTTGCTCAATCATTACGGCTAGAGACTCCTATGAGATCAGACTCAACAATCACACACTGGTGCATATAGAGTGATCTTACTCTTGGCGGTGCAAGTTTTTTTTTGGGATCTCATTGTAGTGTCATTGAGGGATTACGACTTCATCGTGGGTAAGGAATGGTTATCTACATTCTATGCTCTGATCTACTATATTAGGCACAAAGTGCAGTATGTCCACATGGATGAGACAAGGTTCACCATCACTGGTGAGGAGGGAGCCTTTGTAGCACAAGACATACTTACTCGGAGGAGATTGCATCCAATCACTAATCAGTTGGACTGCCTTACCCTCGGAGCAGTTTATGTGGAGAGTTTGAGATATCCTATAATGGTGGACCAGTATGCTGATGTTTTCCCTGAAGATAGTCTAGGACTACATCCTCATAATGAGTTGGACTTCTATATTTACCTTTACACCAGGAGGACACCGATATCTACACCAGAATATCATATGGCTCCCGCTGAGCTTTGTACGCTGCGGGTATAGCTGGAGGACTTTTAGGGGAATGGATACATCCAGCCCAGTGTTTCTCCCTAGGCATCCCCGATTCTATTCGCCACGATGGTGGATGGGAGCTTGATGCATTGTGTTGACAACCATCACCTGAACTAGGTGATGGTGAACAACAAGTACCCACTCCCGAGGATTGACACACTCTTTGATCAGATGAAGGGAGAACGATAGTTCTTGAAGATAGAACTCAGATTAGGCTATCACCATCTCAGAGTTCGAGGCATGGGTGTGTAGAAGATGACCTTCATATGTTGGTATGGACACTACGAGTTTTTTTATGCATTTAGGCATAACCAACACTCCAACAGTGTTCATGGGACTCATAAACATGATCTTCCAGCAAATACCTCAATCACTTTATCGTAGTCTTCATCGATGACATTTTGATATACTTTACTATTAAGGAGGAGCATGCCTACCAATTTCGTGTAGTACTGGACACACTCTGAGAGCACCAACATTATAGTAAAATCTATAAGTGTCAGTTCTGGATCAGAGAGGTTCAATTTCTAGGTCATGTCATCTCATAGGCTGGGATTGTAGTGGATCCAGTGATGCTTGAGGTAGTACATGATTGGGAGCCACCCAGGAGTGTGACGGAGGTATGAAGTTTCATGTGTTTGGCTTGATACTACCATTGGTTCTTACCAGACATCTCCAGAATTGTAGTACCACTATCAGCCTTGATGAAGAGTGGGAAACCCTTCATGTGGTCAGAGAGATTCCAGCATATCTTTAAAGAGCTGAGATAGAGGCTGATTAGTTCCCCACATCTTGAGTCTTCTAGAGGAGGGTGTAGGGTACGTAGTCTACTGCGACACATCAGGGACCAGACTCAGGTGTGTCCTGATGCAAGAGTGAGCAATGATCGCTTATGGTTCTCGTTAGCTACGATAGCACGAGCAGAAGTACGCTACCCATGACCTCGTGTTAGAAGAAGTAGTATTCTCTTTGATGATGTGGTGGCACTATCTTATGGGTGAACATTTTACCTAACACTCTGATCACAAGATTCTAAGGTATATATTCTCTCAGAACGACCTGAACCTGAGACAGTGGCATTGGCATGAGTTCATTCGGAACTTTCACATAGAGATAGTCTATACTCCTGGGAAGGGAAAAAATTTTGGAGATGCACTTAGCATGAGAACTGGTATACAACTGCTAGGAGAGGCATCAGAGTAGTTGAATGTTTTATAGATATTTATTGTGGATAGAGATAAAGTATCCTTTCTTCAGTCTCTTACAGCCTCTCCCCCACTACTTTAGCGAGTTAGTGAGGCATAGCATGGGGACGCTGGCTGCGAGGAACGACATGGTCAGTTGTCCACATGGCATGAACCTTATGGATTTTCATGAAATTGGGGATAAACTCAACCTCTTCAGAGAAAGTAACAAGGTTCGAGTGTCACATTAGGAAGAAGTGTTCAGGCATTTACAGACATCTCCTTTTAGTGGTACATCCAAGAGTGGAAAAGATTCCCCATGACCTTCAATGACAGAACTGGTGGTCAGGTATGAGGACGGTCGTAGCGGAGTTTGTCTCTCGATTATCACTTTTCCGCTGGTAAAGGCAGAGCACCGGGTACCAGCCAGCTTGGTTCAGGATTTAGAGTCGCAGAGAGGAAGTGGTATGGGATATTCATGGACTTCGTGATGAGTCTTCCACATACATCTAGTTGTCTCGACTAGATTTGGGTGATCGTCGACCGACTCACTAAGTCATCCCACTTCCTACCGATCATAGAGCAGGGTTCAGTAGAGATCTTGGGATGCCTCTCTGTGTAGGAGATTTTGAGTTTTCATGGTATACCATCGATGATTGTCTCTGATCATGACACATGTTTTACATCAAAGATATGGAAGGCGGTTCAAGAAGCTTTCGGGAGACAGCTTCGTTTGAGCACCACATTCCATCCTCATAAGGATGTCCATACTGAGAGGACCATTCATACCCTTGAGGACATGATACGTACTTGTGTCCTCAACGTTGGTCACAACTGGGAGGATCACTTACCTTTGGTAGAGTTTTCCTACTACAACAGCTATCACTCCACCTTGTGAGGCATTGTACAAGCAACCTTGAAGAATGCCCTTATGCCGGACAGACCAATGGGAGTTGGCACTGGTGGGACCCGAGATGGTACGGGCTACCATAGAGAAGGTGAATATCATTCTGAAACGGATGAGGACTACACAGAGTAGGAAGAAGTCGTATACATACAGGAGACATAGAACTTTGTAGTTCAAGGATGGAAACCATGTCTTTCTACGGGTCTCATCTAGACGAGGTATATGGAGATTTCGACCATTCAGAATGTTATCTATGAGGATTATCGGACCTTTCCTGGTCCTCAGCCGAGTAGGCGAGGTGGCATACCGCATAGCTCTTCCACCTCAGTTTCACCGGGTGCACGACATCTTCCACGTATCTCAATTGAGGAGATACGTGAACGAACCTACTCACATCGACGACCATGGATAGATGGACTTCGAAAATGGAGACACTTTCGCGGAGGTTCCAGTGGAGATAGAGAAAGGAAAGGAGCGGGTCCTTCATGGATGGATGACACCTCCGGCGCTCGTTTGTTGGCATCCCGGTAACCTATAGGAGAAATTATGGGAGCAGGAGGCTCAAAATCATTCCCATTACCCCCTTTTGTTCCCTTATATGGAGTTGTAGCATACATGGACGTGAAGCCCTGAGGTGGGGAGAATGTAAAGACCTGTAAATTCCGTGGATTTTTTTTAATACATGGAAATTTTATGAGTCTTAAAAAATTTATGGTGCTTGATTATGAGGCCTGGTGTGCCTAGAATCAATTTATGATGTTTTGTTCGGATCCGTTCAGTAAATGTATGAGTGGTAATTTACAACTTTTGAAATGGTACTCACAACTAAAATATTTGGGAACTGTTGAGCTCACAACACCGGTATTCTCTTAAGAATACGTTCACTTCGACGACAGTGAGTTGAGGATAGATATTAGTTTTTGGGTTTTCATAAAAATAATAAAAATAAAATAAAGTGAGCTAAACTTTATTTAATTGAGCCACCATATAAGTTTTGGTGGTTAAAACCTTCTCATGGGAGTTGGAGGTCGGATCGCCACACCTTAACCTCCCATGAGAGGTTATGGTGGTGGGGCCCACCCGAACAAAACCTCCAGCGAGAGGATACGATGTGGGGACCACACGAGACTAAAATCTCCCAATTAATGCGAGGAGTGGAAAATCTCTTAACTCCGCAAAATAATGAGGGTGGAGTACCTTGACCTCCTATATCAATAATGGTGCCACCACCTCCCCATTAATTAATTGGGCAAACACATAATTTATTATGCCTAAACCTTTACATTAATTGAGTGGAGACTTTTTTTAATTCATTATTTTTCATGAATGTTGTTCTAAAGAAATAATAAGATATCACAATTTCTTATTATTATTGGGTTGGGACATCTATTTATTTTTTGAGGAGAGCATGGAAGAAAATATGTTCTCCAATGAAGAACCTCCACTTCCAACAAAGTACGAAGAATGAAGTAAGTTGATCCATCTTCGACTTCTTCCACCCACCGCCGGCGTTCGATGCGCCCTAGCCAAAACCCCACCGGTCGGCCTGCCGCCTCCTAGGCGCCCCGTCGGTTATCCCGCGGCCTCCAGCCCATCCCGCTTGCCTGCCTGTGACCTCCCTTGCTCCCTGCTTGGCCTGCCAGCATTTTACAGCACGCCTCACTAGCCTTCCCGCGACCTCCAACGCGCCCCGTCGGATTACCCGCAGCCTCCAACAAGTCCCGACGGCCGGCCCACGCCCTACAACGCACCCCGCTGGCCTACCCGCGGCCTCCCGCACGCCCTTCCCAATGTGCCTGCAGCCTCTGGCGGGCCCCTCCATCCAGCCCACAGCCTCTAGCACTCCTGCCAGCCTCCCTGGCTACCCCCGGCTGCTGGCTTAACCGGCCGAGCCGCGACGGCTTCCCGAGCCAGCTCGCGGCATCCTTTGGGGTGTTGCTGGCCGAACCAGATCGGCCTTCTGGGCCGCCTATCCCGATACACACCCTTTGTGGTGCTGGCCAAATAGGTCACCGAGCTCTGGGCCGAGCCACCTATGCGGAGACCATCGGGCCGAACCGCTCCCACAGTTCGCTGGGTCGGGCCAAACCTAAGGGTATTACCTGACCAACCGGCCGAGTCAGACCCAGGGGGTCTGACCAGGTCAACCCAGACCAGGTCGGCCCAGACTGGTTTGGGCCGAGTCTTTCCAACCGGGTCGGACCGGACCCAAGCCCACTACCGACCCCTATACTTTCTTTGGCCACATGACTGGCACCAGACGTCCATTGGACAAACCGTAAGAAACCTTGAATTTCTAAAATATCGAAAATACATTTTAATCTAACCCACAATATTTCGAGGTTTAGTTGAGTTTCAGGTAGGTTGGAATGTAAAAAAATCCAATCAGGCCCCCGGGAATAAATAGATAATAACTCAAAGGCTGAGCTTCTGATTGTCACGTTGTCTGTTGCATTAGGACAAAAATGACTAGGCATACCTATAAGATACTTTTACATGGTACTTTGTGACAGTTGGAGTATCGAACTGTACCTTGTGGAGAAGACCATCCCGTAGACGAATGAGCAGAGTACAGAGACCTAGCAGCTGACTGACACCTGAAGACTTCTTGACCAATTCGACTCGAAGTGATTCGGCTACCCCAGTGGGGAGAGCTTGGTAGTTGGCGGTAGATCCATTGCGGAGGAGCGCCTGGTAGTTGGCGGTAGACTCGTGGTACATGATAGAATAGTACCTATGTAGGCTATTAGGGGGAATGCCTTGTAGTTGGTGGCGGACCCACAGTGTGGAGGTCCTTTGTGTGAGCGTGGCAGACCCATAGTACATGACAAGAGGAGTACCTCAGTAGTCCTCATTTACTCTGAAGTGCTTGGTAGTTTGAGGCAGGCTCACTGTACTCGACAAAGGAGGAGTTCTACAGCAGTCATGGTTTTGACAATTTGAATAAGTATCCTGGTTGAGCTGAGACTGAAACTTTTGAGTTTACCTCATGATTGATACAGATTACTAGATTACTTAAGTATATGTATGGGCATATACCTATGTGTGGTTATCTGTTGGTTTCTTATTTTTTTTTGTTTATCCTTGTTGGATTTTGAGAGATTTTGAGGGTGTCTGTGTCCCTCCTGAGAATCATTATACTCAACCCGGCACGGGCTACGCCCTCACCTCGTTGTGTTTCATGCAAACGACAGATAGTGCTAACCCAGCTTGAGTGTACAAGGACCGGATGGTACCGAGAGGTGGACATCATGGCGTGATGGTACACAGTGGAGACGGACGGATGTGGAGTGTTGTGGAGGCAATTTGTACCTACCGTTGAGGTGGGATTTCCAAGAGGACAATCCAGTAGTTGTTTCACCTTTCTTCTATTGTTATTGTTTTCCTTGTAATTTTGTTTTCATTTACATTACAATTGGGCTTGTATTTCAGACCACGTTAATTTTCAGCACTTTTTTATATAGTTTTACTTCGTTTATTCCTTCCATATATATTGTTGCATGTGTTTATAATTTGTAAAGGCAATGCCTTCCCAGTTTTAGGAATTTATTACTTTGGTGCTAGTCGCCAACCACTGGCCTATAGAAGGAGGGCTTGGGGTAGTCATGGCACGAGCCCTGGGGGACGAGTCGTGACAAATTCCAAATAATTTTTAAAAATTGAATATCACAAAAAGTAACAACCATTAATAGTTATAAACAGTAGTCTCTTGGATAGATATCAACATAATCACTTTTGAAAATATCCTTAATGAAAAAACATAAATATTTAAAAAACTAACATATAATCAGGTATTTAGGAAAAAAAATAATACACCATGGGGTAATTTCTGAGTTAGTAGGAGTAAGTGATAATAGAGGAATACAAAGAGTCTCCCAAATCCACAAGAATTATAGAATCATAATCTCCCTAATTAATGTTGTGATGTTGTTATAAACCTTAAAACCCACAGATCATTCAAAAAATCATCTGACACCACATCCACTTTGCATGACTCATGTATACTCATCATCACTATCTTTTTTGTATTTAACTACAATGCTATTTTCAGTAATGAATTCATGCTGGAACCCATCTAGCCTATCAACTCCCTATCATTTGGTAAATATTTTCAAAATATAAAACTATAAATGCAATGAAATTATATTCAATAATCCCTATAACACACTAGAAACTATCCTTAGTATAGAACCAAGGTGTCCATGGAGAATTCAAATATTATTACTGATATCATTGAATGAGTAGTAATATATTACTAAATAAATAATGTCCAAAAAAATAATCAATCAAACACATAAAAAATGATTCAGATGAAGCTATATTAAATTTGATAAATATTGAAAGGGAAGGTGAATGTGAAGACAACTAGAGAAGGTAAATTACTTGTGTTTACTAAATAAATGACACATATTCGAACCTAAACTACGGGTTTTATTATAATTGTTTATTATTATCAATATTTTAAATTAAAATAGGTATATTATGATCCGGAATTTCATTGTTTTAAACAGATTTTAAGAAATAAGTTCTATTATTTGGTTTGATTCTTTAATTGTTAATAAAAACATAAGTTAAAAATTTCAATTTTGAAATTTATTATTAAAAATAAATGTAATTGATTTAGGAACACATAGAAATTATTTTAAATAATTAATTTTTAAAATAATAAAAAGTGATTATTTTTAACATATTCAAAAAATTACATTATTTATCTTAAATAATTAATAATCATTTAAATATAATGATTAATTTTCCATCATATATAAAAATGTTAGGTAATTTTTTAATTGATATTATTCCAAAATATAATTATACTAAATAACTAAATGTATTGTAATTGTTATCTTCTAAAAAATTTATTAGTTAAACAATATATTAAATACATTTTTATAGTAATTTTTTAAAAATATGACTTTTTTATATTTTAATGGAATATTAATTTTCATTAATAATGCAATCATTTTACACCAAAGATATCACCACATCATTGTTTTTACATTCATACCCAAATTTTTTGTACAAATATTATTGGAAAATAATTATAAATTATTTTTAATAAAATAATAATGATTTAAATTATAATTGAATAATGGGTTTTTAATAAACATTTCTATTATCATAAATTGAGATAAGTGAGGCCATAAAAAACATTGTTCTCTAATTTTGTTAAAATAATTATGTTTTGAAATAAGTTTTATATTTTATATTTTTATATCTAAAATGGGTTTAATTCCATTTGATGTAATACTTTAATACTGATTTTTAGATGACCGAAAAAACATTCATTTATTCCATTATAATAAAAACATAATTTGATAGGTTAATAAAAAAGTTTATTTTCGCATTTTCATTAAATGTTAATATTATAAAATTTATTACACTATTGGATTAGAATGAATATACATTTCACATTAATTATCACCCAGAAAATAATTTTTAATAAATTAATTTTCTCACATTATTCAGTTTTTTCATAATTTTCATCGTATTTAATCAATTTCATTGTATTTTAATTGTATCTATATACATTGGTAGTCAATTTAACATAATCTAAGAAAAAAATATGCATCCCAAATATATAATTAAATAATATAATTTCAACCAATATTACCTCACTACATCAAAAATGTCCTGAATAAATGAAAAAAATATTATAAAATTCCAAAACAAATTTCCCAGCCTCCACATAGTGGGACAAACAAAAACTCAAAAAATGATTAATTTTTCAATTAATTGAAAAATCCACTTACATCATAGGGGATCCGCAACAACCCATCGTTAAAATAATTTAGGCCTCCCTCTATCATGATAGCTCTCATCAGTGAATCATGTGTCTAGACTACAAAAGTATCATAATGTCTAAACTTATAAATTCAATTTGATTAATGACCTCCCCAACCCCGGTGCAATATCCTTCGTAGGAAGTGAAACTTGGAACCAGAATACGCATCCATTTACGTGAAGTAAATTCCCTTTAATATGTATTTCTTCTAATCTAAACATGTAGAAATGGTTTACCATTAGGGACACTGGAGCTTGTTCTGAAATATTGTAACCATCGACCACACCTCCATGTACCATGCTCACTGAAGAACCAAATTAGATGGGATTTATACGGGTATGATATGGGATATAATATAGTTAAAGATACTATTTTGATCAACATTTTTTAGATTTCCCCATCCAAGTACTTTAAAATGAGTTAGATGAGGACATGTGAAATGAAGGTATCATGCTGATCGAATCATCCCCTTGATGTTATTCTCTATATTCATGTAGTTTCTTTGGTTCTACTAGTTTAATATATCATCCAATGAAGAATTTATAATATTTGTAGTTTACCAACTATAATTACCAGCTAATAAGTAGACCAATCTCAAATAAAGGTCAACAAGAAAATAGATTAACTGAGGGTAACTATAGGGATGATTATGATTAAATTTCCAAAGTGGTGGTCTGGTGGGAAATCTGGGGTCAACATTCGATAATTGGGGAATCCCCTGTGTAGCAGTCAGAAATACAACCATTCCTCCTAGTTGTAAGTCAATATCATATTGTATTGAATGAAATGTTTGGGGAGGTATTTTTCCATAAGAATCCATGGAATTAATATCAAATCATCCAATAAAATGAATCCATATCGTATTTAATTCATTGAGTCCTCCAAGCATATTACTAATCACTCTTCATGGATAAGAATCCACGAAAAATCCCTACTGATATACAACTAGGTTGAAAATATAAAATACATAATAAATTAAAATGTATATAATTACTACTATAGTGTCGTATTCATTAAATATTGATTTATTATACAGAATTGAGAAGAAGGTATTTTCCCACTAGTTAACAAGTGAATGAACGAAAAAATTGAACAATAGATTTCTTGATGTTACAAAAAAGATGAAATTGCTCTCCAGAATCTCAAACTAATATTATTTATATAAATATAAATAATCAGAATTATTTTTATGATGCAAAATGAAATATATTCCATGGAGTTCACATAATTTTTCAATAACATGAAAGGGAAATTGAACATTCAAAACATACATTTAAAAATAATTACATTTGTAGGTAAAATTATATCAGGAGGATAGATTCATTCCTTTAAATGATTGGAAATATTTTCTATGGTCATAACCATAACATTCATTATCTCAAGTGTTCTCTTCCGAATTGATTCTAAATAGTACCCAAATAATATTTTTTTCGTAAATTTTATATGGAAACTGACAACTATCAAATGATTTCCCATCATGATATGTAGTTTCTTATAAATCTCATGAAAAAAAATTGTATCTAAGAAAATAGGTCCATAATGGTGGATTTTGTGAATAATTTCAACTCCTTGAAGGAAAAAAACTTGGATAAACTATTCATGGAGTTTCACAAACTAGATTACACATAGTTTCTTGGATGCGGTCTGATCGTAAATTTATCAATCCACCTTAATCTTCTTATATTCTTCCCCTCTAATTTTTTAATCTTTTAATGTTATTTTTACAAATTAGTTAATATATTTTTTTAACTATCACTCCATCTAATATATCAATAATTGTTTTATAGACTACAGGATAATATAGAATCATTGATTTCTATCAGCTTCTCCAAAAAATTAATCCTTATTTTCCCTATCTCTTCTTCATGTATAGGGTTGATATGGTTATCCACAGACCCACGAATACTACTATTCTGAGTATTTATTGTATCCTATTCAAAATATATCACTCGATAAAATACCAATAAATTATTTTGGGATTGGTAAATATATATCCATCTCTAGAAATATTATTCTCAATTAAGATAAGAATGTTGATTACAAAACAATTAAATTCATGATGGTAAACCAATTCATGTCATTTATATGGACACCACATACTACAGAAAAAACATTCATTATTTTTTTATATCATAATCAAAGTAGCTTTGGGATAATATAATTTTGTAATTGAAGTTAAATTATTTGTAGACTACATAATTATTAAAAACATTAAAACAAGTAAATATAAAAAAGTGAAAATTTATAATTGACTAACTATAAAATAATAATAATCATAGAACTCATTAAATAATTCAAACATATGTAGTGCTAAGAATCCCTGATCATAGAAATATTTAGAATAATCTACAAACAATTTAAAATAAAAAATATATTATCGCATCAAGTAACAACAAAATTATGTTTAAATATAGATCTTTTTCCCACCAATCAATATGATCACTTTTTAGAATATGTTTTAGGGAAAAATGAATGAATTTAAATAACCAATGATTATTTTGAGATACAGAACAATGATATTGAACTCCAAGGGAAAAAATTTATTGGATGCATTAGTACATGATTGAATCAGAAGACTATGTGGGTCACTTAGATACAAGAATTTTCAAATAATAATCTCCAAAACTAATATAGTAGTGACCTCATCGTCAACTCCAACAACCCTCATACCATTTGGGAACTCGTATGACAACACATATACATTTTACAATTCACGTATAAATAATGAAAATGGAATTTTTTTATTTATCTAGGGGATAATTCAACAAAAAATCCATGATCAAACCCAAATCACCATTCAAATCACTATTCCATGTTGATATTTTTAGAAAAAGAAATGAAATAATCATTGATCTTTTCCATGATTAGTATAAAAAATAGAAATTGTAATCAATATGGAATGAATCTACCCATGAAGAGGTAATTGCCTTCATATCAAATATGATATTGAGCTTTAATATATTGTCAAAAATAAAATATTTACATAAATTTTTTTTCATACTCTATAGAGTTGATTTTCTGGAATCTATGTGAGAAATGATCAAGATTGACAGTGAAAATGGAAGAGGATGACAATTATGGATGAATGAATTTATTATTCTAGGAAAACATTGACTATTAAGATGAGGTAAACCATTATATTTATATTTTTTTATTTGGTCAATAAATAGAAATATATTAATATCTTGAATTTCAATAATTCCTAAAATATTTCATTTATAAAAAAATATAATATTTTTTTGTTTGTTTAATTAATTTTATAACATTATTTGAATATATCATTTTTTATACTTTTTCTTAAATATTAAATTACATGATTAGAGATTTCATAAAATAATTATTTGAAATGACTAAATTAAACATTTGAAATTGTGATTTTGTACCTTAATATAATATTTATATATTATTTACTAAATGAGTATATCTGAAAAAATTTAATGATAATTGTTTTTTATATAGAAAAAATAGAAAGGTAATTCTTTAGATAATAATTTTAATTAAAATTTCCCATAAAAATAAAATTTTGGAAATTGTTATTTTACAAATAAATTTTAAATTGTTAAAACTAATGATTGAAAAACTATTAAAATTTAAAATTATATTTTTTTTCAATAAAATTAAACAAATATTTTTTTATTTATTTAATTTTATTTTAAATTATAATTATCAACCCTAAATATTTTACTCAATTAAATCCCAAAATATTTCTTTAAAATCTATTTTTGTAAATTTTTAAAAAATAATTTAATAATATTAAACAAGATGGACGTAATATTTTAGAATTTTTTTCTATAAAAAAATATTATATTGAGTAGGAAAAATAAATAGACTCTTTTGTGAATCTTTAGAAAAAATTATGTGATTGAAATTTTTTCTTAATATTTTATTTTTATGACTAAAATTAAAATTATTTTTTACTTCTTAAGAATTCTTGTTTTAAGACAAATTAATAAATGACCAAAAAACAGTAATATATTATGCATAAATAAAAAAAAAATTTGATAAAAAAATGTTTTGAAATATTCTTTTTTGTAAAAAAAATTAAAAAAATTAATAGGATAATAAATGTTTATCAAAATTGGTTAATCATAGTCAAACATAGTAATTTATTATCTAAATAAAATTCTTGAACATCAACCATCAAAATCAGTTTTCAGATATATTTTAAATAATATTTTTAATTAGATTTAATATGATAGTAAGAAACCTAATTTTAAATTGATTTTAACAAAGAATTATTTAAAATAAAATTACATGCATTATATATTTTATATAATATAAAATAAAACAAACATTTTTATACAACATTTGTAATTAACATTCCTTCAATGAGATTCTATATCAAATTTAAAATTCACTTTTTCATTTCAATAATTCTAATATATTTCTTTTAACAAAACCAAATTATTAATACATTCTAAATTAAAACCATAATAATTGATTATAAAAATGTTAGAATCTATAATCATAAATATAATCAATAAAAAATAAAAAAAATATATAATTAATAACTAATATGGAAATTCAACTATCCTCAAACGAGTTACATCAAAATAAGAAACATTTGTAGATTTGTGTTTTGTAGGACATACAACACCCACCCCACAACAGCTCAATCATATCTCTTTTTATCATTTCATTTCAGCACCTTCATAAGAGTTTTCTACGTCATATTTAGTTCTTCTCATTCTTTAAATCAAATTTTTTACCTCATGTATTTTTCACATAACACCCAAACCACAACACCATCAATACATGTGTCATAATTTACTATAAATATATATATATGTACACATATAGAAAATTCATGTTTATTTATATATTTATTTATAAACTTATATAAATTAATATAATTATATTTTAATGAATTTTTCAAATGTTTATTTTTTATTTATACCTAAATTTTACACATATTTACTTATAGATTTATATATATATACATTTTACATATTATTTTGTATATATTTATATATATATTATAATATATTTTTGAAAACTAATAGTAAATACGTTTATATATTATATTTAATGAAAATAAAATATTTATAAATATCAATTAATATATAATGTATTTTCACAATATTGGCAGACACATTCAAAATGTACATATAATTATTTACATAGACATATATATATATATATATATTTATATTATACACATATGCTCAAAAATATTTAGATATATGCATTTATTTTAATATATAAAAAAAACTTGCTGAAGCACAGATATTTATAGATAAAAATTACATTCATAGGTGTGTGTGATTATATATATATATATATATATATTAATTTTTAAACGGTAAATAAGATTGAAAATGGTTTATATTGAATAAAATTAATAAAAAAATATTTTATAATATGGCTTATAAGTTTCCAAAAAGCATTTTTAAGTAATTTTTTTATAAATTTCTAATTTATATTTTTTTATGTGTATATATTTAATTATAAATAACAAAAGAATTTTAAAAATGATAAAATTTAAACACTATAATATCCAAAAGTTTATATTATTCAATAATTAATCATGTTTCCAACAAAAAAGTCAATAAGTCCAACAAAATTTATGCAGGAGTGTCGTTGAATGTAAAAAAGAACAAGTACCCCAACATGAAAACATCATTTTAAGATCATTAAATCAATTTTTTTTTTCAAAAAATGATTACTAGGATCTTCCAAATCATCATGTTGATGATAAATTCAATATCTTCAATCTGACATTTGGTAGATTTCGAAGAGATGCCCAAATCAAATGTTATTCCATTTTGAATTCCAAGTCTTGTTTCTAACATAACATTGATTTTTCATTAAATTATTATTATTTCAATGGAATTGTTATTAATTGAAATTTAATTAATAATTAATAAAAAATTGTTAATTAATAACAATATCTAATTATTTTATGTTCCCATTTTTAGTAAATATCTTATATATCCTTATTAAATTCCTATTTATTGAAATATATATTTTTCATATAAACATAAATATATTTATATAATTATATATTATTTTCAATTATATATATATATATATATATATATGAAAGAAAACTTTTATCAGTGCTGCAATATCTTAGATAAAGGTCAGAGTTGGTCAACATTGAAAATAGTTAGATCAAACATTTTATGTAGAAAAAACTAGAAAAAACACAGATAAAATAATTATTTGACCTGGGATTTTAGCGATGATAATGGATTACTCTATATTTTTGTTTTTTTCTTATTCCCATAATGGATACCAAAAAATATTCTAATATATTTAGTAATGTCACATAAATACCAACCTTTTTAAATGGCCCTGACGGTCTTTTGTACCGATTAATGCGGCCAAATTGATCATAATTTTCATTCTATTTGTGGTCATTCTCATGTGTGAGTGGTGCACAAACAATCATTTCCACATCCTAGAGGTCAGTAGTTTATTACATCATTGATGTATTTACTATTCTATTATAATGTAGTGAGTGATTGTAACATCAAAAAATTATATAATATATATATATTTTTATCATAATTTAATTTTAATAATAACTTACAATACATGGTAATAATATTATAAATGAACTATAATTTATTAAATAATCATATTCATACCACTACATTACTGGGTATTAATATTACTAACTAATTTCTGAAAAATTAATAGCATACAAAGGTAAAAAAACATCGTTAGTTATCAATTTATTAGATATAAAAGTGAAATAATATATCTAAAAAAATTAAATGAAACTATTTTATTTTTCCCACAATGTGTTTTAATCATAGTAAATAACTTTAATCATTATTGTTGTTGGGTTGGTAATGGTTTCGATAAAGGGGAAGGCCTCTGATTGATGTCTTCGGGTGTGTTTCCGTGATTAAATCTTATTTTGTACATTGTGTTCTGTATTTTTAGATCCAACTGACCATTTATATATATAAATATTTAATAATTATTTTTTAAAATTCATATTTTATATTTTATATAAAATATTTAAGAAAAAATATAGTTTAATGTTGAAAAACGTATTTATTAGAAACCATTTTTAGTCATGCTTGTCGTGCGTATTTTAAAACTAATGTTAGTCAAATTAATAAATTAAATGTTTATAATTTTAATTAATATTTAAAATAATGATGATAAAATTTATTTAATATATCCAATTCATTCTTAATCAATATTAATCTTAACCATATTAATATGTTATTTCCTCTGTAAGTTTAAAATGACTAAAATACTCATCAAATGTTTGGTCAAGGCATTAAAATTTTTCAAACACATTTATTTCATCAATTTTGTGATTTGAATAAGATAATTTCAATACAAGTGTATAATATATGGCAGAGTGGGGTAAAATTTCATTGAATATTAGCAATATATAATATTAAAAGAATAATTAATGATTAATGACGCTCTCTTCACTTGAATATATGTAAAATGATTATATATGTATAAAATGAGTATAAGTTTAGTTATATTTTTTTTTCAATTATAGATGATTTATTTATTATATTATGTCTTTTATTCGTGATCGAATAATAACCATAAATGGTTTTGAAAGGCCATCACAACATTGGTTTAATTAATTAAAAAATAAACTATTTTATTTTAAAAATATTTATAAAATATATCAATTTATTTGAATTGTTGTGTTCCATGAATTCTAATGATACAAATGGCTTATTAAAGATGATTGCAAATATTATAATAGAAATAAAAAATTTTTTGGGGTATTTATTGTAAAATTAAAATAATTATTAATAAATTGACATTATTTATATTTTATAAGAAATAATAATTTTTAAAATTATGTAAAATTCATAAAAATATTATATTTAATCAAATAAATAAAAAAATTTATCATATAATATATATAGCTTTTAACTAATTTTTTTTAATTTAAATTAGAAATCATAAACCACATAGAATGAAAATTTTATTACAATGGTTAAGGTAATTAATTATTAATGAATAGTTTCATAAAAATATATGGATTAAATGGAAACAGAAACCTACATAATTTCATTTGTTGGTTTATTTAAACCAGGGATTATTTCCTACTAATTAATGATTATTTGAAATAATATTACATTAGAATGAAATTATTATATTTTAATCATTTATGGAATTCCACGTGTGTCCTTTCTCTCCCAAACAAAAGTACACCCACACATTCTCTTCATTACAAACATTGAGCCTTATAGATTTTCCAAACCATAATAAATTATATTCACAATAGTCCTTGACAAAATTTATTGGTGTTTTACTCCCTCAAATACAAACCGGATGAACCATAAGAGGATATCCAAATGCGTTTTTTCAAATTAGTTGAAATTGCATTAAGTGATGACATTTGTTTACATCATTATTCAACTCAACTAAATATATAGTAATTTCCCAAAAAATCATAATCCATGTTATACTGTTCTTTTATTATTATTAATTAACCACCAATATCAACCATCATTACCCTAAACTAGGAAGATATAGTATCCCTCATGCATTTGAATGACTTACCATCTCTACATATAAATACAATTAATTCTTCATAACCATATTTTATTGATTGTAATTATGGTATGATTATTGTATTCATATAAATATATTCAACTATATATCATATAAATTATTTCTAAAATTATAATATCTTATATACATTCTATCCTTCCAATCTATTGGAAATCAATAAAGTCTCTCAAGAATATATGTCAATTACAACATTCACAAAGCATCAATAATACTTTTTTCATTTCCTCTTTTAATGGAAGACGATAAGGATGAATATTATGAATATGTTTATTTAATATTATAATGTATGTACTATATAAAGGTGAGTAATTATATTTTCGTTCTTCCATTCCTTACAACAAAAAATGAAAACAACATTAATGAATATATATGACATATCACCTCTATGAACGATGTAATTAATTTTTAAACATCTTTTATTAATTGATTTATCAAAAAATTTATAATGAATATATATTATATTTAATAAATTAATATCATTATATATATTGTGGAAAACATGATTAAATTACCTGCATTGTATCATTATAATTAATCTAACAATGAGTTATGAATTAGTTAACATGCCAAAAATTCCTTTTTGTTAAGGAATATATAACAAATGGGGGTTGAAATATTAAAATTTTATAATATATTATTTCATAAGTATGAAAATGAATCAATTATTTAAAATATTATTATAAATTAATTTAATGTTCTTTTGAATCATTTCAATCATAAGGTAAAGAATTAGTATTACAATAGCATTATTTATCAGTATTTTTTATGAGTATGTTTCAAATGAAGAAACATTATAATCTACCTCTAATGAAACTCATTAATAATTTTCTACATAAGTTATTTCTAGAGAATTATTGTTTAACATCAAATTTCCACTTTTTATGAACTCGAGATCCTAAAAAAATGATTTTATTGATTAATAAACTTTAATTCTATCTTCAGTCAGTTTTTTTCCATAACTATGTGTTCAATAAATGTTATAAAGAATGTTTTCAATTTTATAAAATGATTTTTTAATTTCATTTTTATCCATTATTGTGTTTTTACAAATTTCAAAAAAAGGAACTTCTTATCATTTTTTGAATTATGTTTTGTATGGAAAAATTGTTTTTATTTTTAATTGCATGAATAAAAAATTCCATAATTAGAAATACTCAATTCTTTGTTGATTCCCTTAAAAATTTTCTTTTTAATTTTCTCAGAAATCATTTTACAGAAATATTTTTTGAATTTAAATAAACCGACTCAATGTAACAATGTAATTTTCTACAATAAATTATTGATTTGATCTAGTAATGGTATTTACCTAATTAATGACATAAATATATGTTAATTAAAATGTAATTATGATAAAATCCAATGATAATATACGTTTTCATTCACTAGATGTTTTATATTTATGAACAATGATATTTATTGCACTCACCTATTTTCCATGTTTTATTATATGATGAAATTTTTCCGAAAAATTCTTTATTTTCCATAAGTAATTATATTATGAAATGACTATGAACACCATTTTATTTACATGATTACTGATATGATGAATGTTTTATGATCTTGTGGGACATATATATATATATATTATTTTTATAATTTTACGACATTGACCAAAATTATTTACATGTATTTCCAGCACCTTTACTTTTCAGCACTTCTTTAATTTATAGTTTTACTTAGTGTATTGCTTATAGATACTCTGTTGTGTGTGTTTATAATTTTTAGAGGCAATTTCTTCATAATTTATGGGATTTACGCCTTTGGTGCTAGTCGCCAGCCCCTGTCCTTTGGAAGGTGGTCTTAGGGTAGTCACGACATTGGCCCTGGGGGACAGTCTGTGATAAATTGTAATTAGAGGAGATAGTTGTACAGTAGAACGTAGGACATTGATGTTTCTTATCTTTAAAACTATAGTGTTAAGAGTACTGAGTGTGGTTTTCAGTTCAAGGAATCTAGTGTTGGTGTGATGACCAACATATCCATACACTAGGCCACTGAATTTTCATTACTAACTCATTGCACAAAAACTTTGATTGTATATTTGTTTTCAAAAATATTCTTTAAGGAATCTCAACCAGGTTATCTCACCAGGTTTAATATTTTGACCATTTTACATCTGTTTCCTTCAGGATTCCTCCCCGCGGACAACGAGTTTGAGTTTCGAGAGTTGTATGCACAGATAGCCCACCATGTAAGGAGGCCTCAGTGTAGGGCCATTTTCCAATGGAGGAACCAGCGGTACCACTACCCATTGGTCCACTAATGCCACCAGCCCCAGAATCAAATAATGCATGCCGCTTGAGCACATTGCATGAGTTCCAGCGTCAGAGGTCACCCAGGTACTGGGGTGAGATGGAAACACAAGTGGATGAGGATTGTCTAGAGGATGTGGTGAGAGTCTTCAGACTGGTAAGGACACCAGTAGACCTTATGGTGATACTTACCACGAGTCACCTTCAGGTAGAAGTGGGTAGATGGTGGAGATAGATGCTTCAGGTGCATGACAAGACAACTGTAATATGGACAGACATCAAGAACCTATTTCAAGTGGAGTTTGTCCCATCCATCCTACGAGCGGTGAAGCTACAGGAATTACAGCATCTACAGCAGGGTAGCATGATTGTATCTCAATAATCAATGAGGTTTAAAGACCTCTCATGCTACTCCACATATATGGTGCGAGACACATTCATCATCGCCCTAACCTTTGAGAAGGGGATCAGGAGAGAGATCAGGGCATCGATGATCTCACTCAACATCCCAACGTAGGTGGGGGTTCTAAAGAGAGCCATCCTAGTAGAATGTTTCCTTGTTGATTAGTCTCCAGTAGAAAGACACACCACTAGGAAACATACAGCAGAGTCTTCTGCAGCTTCCAGTAGAAAGATGAAAAAGAGGTCCAAGAGGACCAAACCCATTGGTGAACAACCGCACAACTCAAAATTGGTTGTGCGGGGAACCCGTAGTAGAGATAGATCTAGTCATGATAGTAGTAGAAAATGTTACTCATTCGGCGAGCATGGTCACATTGCTCGTGTCTGTTTGACCCGAAGTTCGGATGATCAGCAAACGATCGAAGGACCACATAGGCAGAGGCATAGATTTGATCAAGGTGGTCCACAGCGATCAGGCGTACATGGTAGCGGATATAGTCATGAAGATGGTGTTGGACGATGATCCGAGGTGTTACCATCACCACATCCACCAATAAGAGGTCCACCCTGACCGTGAGGAGTAGGTGGACATGGGAGAGCTCAGCACCAGGAAGCTGATGCATAAAATCATGGAACTCCAGAGATGATTCAAGGAATGATCTGTGTCTACTCCACCATAGCTACAGTTATCATAGACATAGGTTCCAATCAACCTTTCATTGCCACTTCCCTTGTACCGAGCTCAGATATTCTGATGGAGCCGTTTTCTCAATCATTACGGCTAGAGACTCCTATGAGATCAGACTCAACAATCACACACTGGTGCATATACAGTGATCTTACTCTTGGCGGTGCAAGTTTTTTTTTGGGATCTCCTTGTAGTGTCATTGAGGGATTACGACTTCATCGTGGGTAAGGAATGGTTATCTACATTCTATGCTCTGATCTACTATATTAGGCACAAAGTGCAGTATGTCCACATGGATGAGACAAGGTTCACCATCACTGGTGAGGAGAGAGCCTTTGTAGCACAAGACATACTTACTTGGAGGAGATTGCAGCCAATCACTAATCAGTTGGACTGCCTTACCCTCGGAGCAGTTTATGTGCAGAGTTTGAGATATCCTATAATGGTGGACCAGTACGCTGATGTTTTCCCTGAAGATAGTCTAGGACTACCTCCTCATAATGAGTTGGACTCTATATTGACCTTTACACCAGGAGGACACCGATATCTACACCAGAATATCATATGGCTCCCGCTGACCTTTGTACGCTGCGGGTATAGCTGGAGGACTTTTAGGGGAATGGATACATCCAGCCCAGTGTTTCTCCTTAGGCATCCCCGATTCTATTCGCCAAGATGGTGGATGGGAGCTTGAGTCATTGTGTTGACAACCATCACATGAACTAGGTGATGGTGAACAACAAGTACCCACTCCCGAGGATTGACACACTCTTTGATCAGATAAAGGGAGAACGATAGTTCTTGAAGATAGAACTCAGATTAGGCTATCACCATCTCAGAGTTCGAGGCATGGGTGTGTAGAAGATGACCTTCATATGTTGGTATGGACACTACGAGTTTTTTTATGCATTTAGGCATAACCAACACTCCAACAGTGTTCATGGGACTCATAAACATGATCTTCCAGCAAATACCTCAATCACTTTATCGTAGTCTTCATCGACGACATTTTGATATACTTTACTATTAAGGAGGAGCATGCCTACCAATTTCGTGTAGTACTGGACACACTCTGAGAGCACCAACATTATAGTAAAATCTCTAAGTGTTAGTTCTGGATCAGAGAGGTTCAATTTCTAGGTCATGTCATCTCATAGGCTGGGATTGTAGTGGATCCAGTGATGCTTGAGGTAGTACATGATTGGGAGCCACCCAGGAGTGTGACGGAGGTATGAAGTTTCCTGTGTTTGGCTTGATACTACCATTGGTTCGTACCAGACATCTCCAGAATTGCAGTACCACTATCAGCCTTGATGAAGAGTGGGAAACCCTTCATGTGGTCAGAGAGATTCCAGCCTATCTTTAAAGAGCTGAGGCAGAGGATGATTAGTTCCCCACATCTTGAGTCTTCTAGAGGAGGGTGTAGGGTACGTAGTCTACTGCGACACATCAGGGACCAGACTCGGGTGTGTCCTGATGCAAGAGTGAGCAATGATCGCTTATGGTTCTCATTAGCTACGATAGCACGAGCAGAAGTACGCTACCCATGACCTCGTGTTAGAAGAAGTAGTCTTATCTTTGATGATGTGGTGGCACTATCTTATGGGTGAACATTCTACCTAACACTCTGATCACAAGAGTCTAAGGTATATATTCTCTCAGAAGGACCTGAACCTGAGACAGTGGCATTGGCATGAGTTCATTCAGGACTTTCACATAGAGATAGTCTATACTCCTGGGAAGGGGAACATTGTTGGAGATGCACTTAGCATGAGAACTGGTATACAACTGCTAGGAGAGGCATCAGAGTAGTTGAATGTTTTATAGATATTTATTGTGGATAGAGACAGAGTATCCTTTCTTCAGACTCTTACAGCCTCTCCCCCACTACTTTAGCGAGTTAGTGAGGCATAGCATGGGGACGCTGGCTGCGAGGAACGACATGGTCAGTTGTCCACATGGCATGAACCTTATGGATTTCATGAAATTGGGGATAAACTCAACCTCTTAAGAGAAAGTAACAAGGTTCGAGTGTCACATTAGGAAGAAGTGTTGAGGCATTTACACACAACCCCTTTTAGTGGTACATCCAAGAGTGGAAAATATTCCCCATGACCTTCAATGACAGAACTGGTAGTCAGGTATGAGGACGGTCGTAGCGGAGTTTGTCTCTCGATTCTCACTTTTCCGCTGGTAAAGGCAGAGCACCGGGTACCAGCCAGCGTGGTTCAAGATTTAGAGTCGCAGAGAGGAAGTGGTATGGGATATTCATGGACTTCGTGATGGGTCTTCCACATACATCTAGTTGTCACGACTAGATTTGGGTGATCATCGACCGACTCACTAAGTCATCCCACTTCCTACCGATCGTAGAGCAGGGTTCAGTAGAGATCTTGGGATGCCTCTCTGTGCAGGAGATTTTGAGTTTTCATGGTATACCATCGATGATTGTCTCTGATCATGACACATTTTTTACATCCAAGATATGGATGGGGGTTCAAGAAGCTTTCGGGAGACAGCTTCGTTTGAGCACCACATTCCATCCTCATAAGGATGTCCATACTGAGAGGACCATTCATACCCTTGAGGACATGATACATACTTGTGTCCTCAACTTTGTTCACAACTGGGAGGATCACTTACCTTTGGTAGAGTTTTCCTACTACAACAGCTATCACTCCACCTTGTGAGGCGTTGTACAAGAAACCTTGCAGAATGCCCTTGTGCCGGACAGACCAATGGGAGATGGCACTGGTTGGACCAGAGATGGTACGAGCTACCATAGAGAAGGTGAATATCATTCTGAAACGGATGAGGACTACACAGAGTAGGCAGAAGTCGTATACATACAGGAGACATAGAACTCTGTAGTTCAAGGATGGAAACCATGTCTTTCTACGGGTCTCATCTAGACGAGGTCTATGGAGATTTCGACCATTAAGAATGTTATCTATGAGGATTATCGGACCTTTCCTGGTCCTCAGCCGAGTAGGCGAGGTGGCTTACCACATAGCTCTTCCACCTCAGTTTCAACGGGTGCACGACATCTTCCACGTATCTCAATTGAGGAGATACGTGAACGAACCTACCCACATCGACGACCATGGATAGATGGACTTCGAAAATGGAGACACTTTCGCGGAGGTTCCAGTGGAGATAGAGAAAGGAAAGGAGCGGGTCCTTCATGGATGGATGCCACCTCCGACACTCGTTTGTTGGCATCCCGGTAACCTATAGGAGAAATTATGGGAGCAGGAGGCTCAAAATCATTCCCATTACCCCCGTTTGTTCCCTTAGATGGAGTTGTAGCATACATGGACGTGAGGCCCTGAGGTGGGGAGAATGTAAAGACCTGTAAATTCCATGGATTTTTTTTAATACATGGAAATTTTATGAGTCTTCAAAAATTTACGGTGCTTGATTCTGAGGCCTGGTGTGACTACAATCAATTTATGATGTTTTGTTCGGATCCGTTCAGTAAATGTAGGAGTGGTATTTTACAACTTTTGAAATGGTACTCAAAACTAAAATATTAGGGAACTGTTGAGCTCACAACACCGGTATTCTCTTAAGAATACGTTCACTTCGATGACAGTGAGTTGAGGATAGATGTTAGTTTTTGGGTTTTCATAAAAATAATAAAAATAAAATAAAGTGAGCTAAACTTTATTTAATTGAGCCACCATATGAGTTTTGGTGGTTAAAACCTTATCATGGGAGTTGGAGGTCGAATCGCCACACCTTAACTTCCCATGAGTAGTTATGGTGGTGGGGCCCACCCGAACATAACCTCCAGCGAGAGGATACGATGTGGGGACCACACGAGACTAAAATCTCCCAATTAATGCGAGGAGTGGAAAATCTCTTAACTCCGCAAAATAATGAGGGTGGAGTACCTTGACCTCCTATATCAATAATGGTGCCACCACCTCCCCATTAATTAATTGGGAAAACACATAATTTATTATGCCAAAACCTTTACATTAATTGAGTGGAGACTTTTTTTAATTCATTATTTTTCATGAATGTTGTTCTAAAGAAATAATAAGATATCACAATTTCTTATTATTATTGGGTTGGCACATCTATTTATTTTTTGAGGAGAGCATGGAAGAAAATATGTTCTCCAATGAAGAACCTCCACTTCCTACAAAGTACGAAGAATGAAGGAAGTTGATCCATCTTCGACTTCTTCCACCCACCGCCGGCGTTCGATGCGCCCTAGCCAAAACCCCACCGGTCGGCCTGCCGCCTCCTAGGCACCCCGTCGGTCATCCCGCGGCCTCCAGCCCATCCCGCTGGCCTGCCTGCGGCCTCCCTTGCTCCATGCTTGGCCTGCCCGCATTTTACAGCACGCCTCACTAGCCTGCCTGCGACGTCCAACGCGCCCCGTCGGATTACCCGCAGCCTCCAAAAAGTCCCGACGGCCGGCCCACGCCCTCCAACGCACCCCGCTGGCCTGCCCGCGGCCTCCCGCATTCCCTTCCCAATGTGCCTGCAGCCTCTGACATGCCCCTCCATCCAGCCCACGGCCTCTAGCACTCCTGCCAGCCTCTCTGGCTACCCCCGGCTGCTGGCTTAACCGGCCGAGCCGCGACGGCTTCTCGAGCCAGCTCGCGGCATCTTTTGAGGTGTTGCTGGCCGAACCAGATCGGCCTTCCGGGCCGCCTATCCCGAGACACACCCTTTGTGGTGCTGGCCAAATAGGTCACCGAGCTCTGGGCCGAGCCACCTATGCGGAGACCACCGGGCCGAACCGCTCCCACAGTTCGCTGGGTCGGGCCGAACCTAAAGGTATTACCTAACCAACCGGCCGAGTCAGACCCAGGGGGTCTGACCAGGTCAACCCAGACCAGGTCGGCCCAGACTGGTGTGGGCCGAGTCTTTCCGACCGGGTCGGACCGGACCCAAGCCCACTACCGACCCCTATACTTTCTTTGGCCACATGACTGGCACCAGACGTCCATTGGACAAACCTTAAGAAACCTTGAATTTCTAAAAGATCGAAAATACATTTTAATCTAACCCACAATATTTCGAGGTTTAGTTGAGTTTCAGGTAGGTTGGAACGTAAAAAAATCCAATCAGGCCCCCGGGACTAAATAGATAATAACTCAAAGGCTGAGATTCTGATTGTCACGTTGTCTGTTGCATTAGGACAACAATGACTAGGCATACCTCTAAGATACTTTTACATGGTACTTTGTGACAGTTGGAGTATCGAACTGTACTTTGTGGAGAAGACCCTCTCGTAGACGAACAAGCAGAGTACAGAGACCTAGTAGCTGACTGACACCTGATGACTTCTTGACCAATTCGACTCGAAGTGATTCGGCTACCCCAGTGGGGAGAGCTTGGTAGTTGGCGGTAGATCCATTGCGGAGGAGCGCCTGGTAGTTGGCGGTAGACTCGTGGTACATGATAGAATAGTACCTATGTAGGCTATTAGGGGAATTCCTTGTAGT
The DNA here is from genome assembly GCA_963277665.1 of Viscum album. NCBI lineage: Eukaryota > Viridiplantae > Streptophyta > Magnoliopsida > Santalales > Viscaceae > Viscum > Viscum album. Next base: position 555,532,085 of record OY728147.1, on the reverse strand, counting down.
TGGTGGCGGACCCACAGTGTGGAGGTCCTTTGTGTGAGCGTGGCAGACCCATAGTACATGACAAGAGGAGTACCTCAGTAGTCCTCATTTACTCTGAAGTGCTTGGTAGTTTGAGGCAGGCTCACTGTACTCGACAAAGGAGGAGTTCTACAGCAGTCGTGGTTTTGACAATTTGAATAAGTATCATGGTTGAGCTGAGACTGTAACTTTTGAGTTTACCTCATGATTGATACAGATTACTAGATTACTTAAGTATATGTATGGGCATATACCTATTTGTGGTTATCTGTTGGTTTCTTATTTTTTTGGTTTATCCTTGTTGGATTTTGAGAGATTTTGAGGGTTTCTGTGTCCCTCCGGAGAATCATTATACTCAACCCGGCACGGGCTACGCCCGCACCTCGTTGTGTTGCATGCAAACGACAGATAGTGCTAACCCAGCGTGAGTGTACAAGGACTGGATGGTACCCAGAGGTGGACATCATGGCGTGATGGTACACAGTGGAGACGGACGGATGTGGAGTGTTGTGGAGGCAATTTGTACCTACCGTTGAGGTGGGATTTCCCAAAGGACAATCCAGTAGTTGTTTCACCTTTCTTCTATTGTTATTGTTTTTCCTTGTAATTTTGTTTTCATTTACATTACAATTGGGCTTGTATTTCAGACCATGTTAATTTTCAGCACTTTTTTATATAGTTTTACTTCGTTTATTCCTTCCATCTATATTGTTGCATGTGTTTATATTTTGTAAAGGCAATGCCTTCCCAGTTTTAGGAATTTATTACTTTGGTGCTAGTCGCCAACCACTGGCCTATAGAAGGCGGGCTTGGGGTAGTCATGGCACGAGCCTTGGGGGACGGGTCGTGACAAATTCCAAATAATTTTTAAAAATTGAATATCACAAAAAGTAACAACCATTAATAGTTATAAACATTAGTCTCTTGGATAGATATCAACATAATCACTTTTGAAAATATCCTTAATGAAAAAACATAAATATTTAAAAAACTAACATATAATCAGGTATTTAGGAAAAAAAATAATACACCATGGGGTAATTTCTGAGTTAGTAGGAGTAAGTGATAAAAGAGGAATACAAAGAGTCTCCCAAATCCACAAGAATTATAGAATCATAATCTCCCTGATTAATGTTGTGATGTTGTTATTAACCTTAAAACTCACAGATCATTCAAAAAATCATCTGACACCACATCCACTTTGCATGACTCATGTATACTCATCATCACTATCTTTTTTGTATTTAACTACAGTGCTATTTTCAGTAATGAATTCATGCTGGAACCCATCTAGTCTATCAACTCCCTATCATTTGGTAAATATTTTCAAAATATAAAACTATAGTTGCAATGAAATTATATTCAATAATCCATATAACACACTAGAAACTATCCTTAGTATAGAACCAAGGTGTCCATGGAGAATTCAAATATTATTACTGATATCATTGAATGAGTAGTAATATATTCCTAAATAACTAATGTACAAAAAAATAATCAATCAAACACATAAAAAATGATTCAGATGAAGCTAAATTAAATTTGATAAATAATGAAAGGGAAGGCGAATGTGAAGACAACTAGAGAAGGTAAATTACTTGTGTTTACTAAATAAATGACACATATTCTAACCTAAACTACGGGTTTTATTATAATTATTTATTAATATCAATATTTTAAATTAAAATAGGTATATTATGATCCGGAATTTCATTGTTTTAAACAGATTTTAATAAATAAGTTCTATTATTTGGGTTGATTATTTAATTGTTAATAAAAACATAAGTTAAAAATTTCAATTTTGATATTTATTATTAAAAATAAATGTAATTGATTTAGGAACACATAGAAATTATTTTAAATAATTAATTTTTAAAATAATAAGTAGTGATTATTTTTAACATATTCAAAAAAATAAATTATTTATCTTAAATAATTAATAATCATTTAAATATAATGATAAATTTTACATCATATATAAAAATGTTAGGTAATTTTTTAATTGATATTATTCCAAAATATAATTATACTAAATAACTAAATGTATTGTAATTGTTATCTTCTAAAAAATTTATTAGTTAAACAATATATTAAATACATTTTTATAGTAATTTTTTAAAAATATGACTTTTTAATATTTTAATGGAATATTAATTTTCATTAATAAGGCAATCATTTTACACCAAGGATATCACCACATCATTGTTTTTACATTCATACCCAAAAATGTTTTACAAATATTATTGGAAAATAATTATAAATTATTTTTTAAAAAATAATAATGATTTAAATTATAATTGAATAATGGTTTTTAATAAACATTTCTATTATCATAAATTGAGATAAGTGAGGCCATAAAAAACATTGTTCTCTAATTTGGTTAAAATATTTATGTTTTGAAATAAGTTTTATATTTTATATTTTTATATCTAAAATGGGTTTAATTCCATTTGATGTAACACTTTAATACTGATTTTTAGTTGACCGAAAAAACATTCATTTATTCCATTATAATAAAAACATAATTTGATAGGTTAATAAAAAATTTTATTTTCGCATTTTCATTAAATGTTAATATTATATAATTTATTACACTATTGTATTAGAATGAATATACATTTCACATTAATTATCACCCAGAAAATAATTTTTAATAAATTAATTTTCTCACATTATTCAGTTTTTTCATAAATTTCATCGTATTTAATCAATTTCATTGTATTTTAATTGTATCTATATACATTGGTAGTCAATTTAACATAATCTAAGAAAAAAATATGCATCCCAAATATATAATTAAATAAGATAATTTCAACCAATATTACCTCACTACATCACAAATGTCCTGAATAAATGAAAAAAATATTATAAAATTCCAAAACAAATTTCCCAGCCTCCACATAGTGGGACAAACAAAAACTCAAAAAATGATTAATTTTTCAATTCATTGAAAAATCCACTTACATCATAGGGGATCCGCAAGAACCCATAGTTAAAATAATTTAGGCCTCCCTCTATCATGATAGCTCTCATCAGTGAATCATGTGTCTAGACTACAAAAGTATCATAATATCTAAACTTATAAATTCAATTTGATCAATGACCTCCCCAACCCCGATGCAATATCCTTCGTAGGAAGTGAAACTTGGAACCAGAATACGCATCCATTTAGGGGAAGTAAATTCCCTTTAATATGTATTTCTTCTAATCTAAACATGTAGAAATGGTTTACCATTAGGGACACTGCAGCTTGTTCTGAAATATTGTAACCATCGACCACACCTCCATGTACCATGCTCACTGAAGAACCAAATTAGATGGGATTTATACGGGTATGATATGGGATATAATATAGTTAAAGATACTATTTTGATCAAAATTTTTTAGATTTCACCATCAAAGTACTTTAAAATGAGTTAGATGGGGACATGTGAAATGAAGGTATCATGCTGATCGAATCATCCCCTTGATGTTATTCTCTATATTCATGTAGTTTCTTTGGTTCTACTAGTTTAATATATCATCCAATGAAGAATTTATAATATTTGTAGTTTACCAACTACAATTACCAGCTAATAAGTAGACCAATCTCAAATAAAGGTCAACAAGAAGATAGATTAACTGAGGGTAACTATAGGGATGATTATGATAACATTTCCAAAGTGGTGGTCTGGTGGGAAATCTGGGGTCAACATTCGATAATTGGGGAATCCCCAGTGTAGCAGTCAGAAATACAACCATTCCTCCAAGTTGTAAGTCAATATCATATTGTATTGAATGAAATGTTTGGGGAGGTATTTTTCCATAAGAATCCATGGAATTAATATCAAATCATCCAATAAAATGAATCCATATCGTATTTAATTCAGTGAGTCCTCCAAGCATATTACTAATCACTCTTCATGGATATGAATCCACGAAAAATCCCTACTGATATACAACTAGGTTGAAAATATAAAATACATAATAAATTAAAATGTATATAATTCCTACTATAGTGTCGTATTCATTAAATATTGATTTATTGTACAGAATTGAGAAGAAGGTATTTTCCCACTAGTTAACAAGTGAATGAATGAAAAAATTGAACAATAGATTTCTTGATGTTACAAAAAATATGCAATTTCATTCCAGAATCTCAAACTAATATTATTTATATAAATATAAATAATCAGAATTATTTTAATGATGAAAAATGAAATATATTCCATGGAGTTCACATAATTTTTCAATAACATGAAAGGGAAAGTGAACATTCAAAACATACATTTAAAAATAATTACATTTGTAGGTAAAATTATATCAGGAGGATAGATTCATTCCTTTAAATGATTGGAAATATTTTCTATGGTCATAACCATAACATTCATTATCTCAAGAGTTCTCTTCCGAATTGATTCAAAATAGTACCCAAATAATATTGTTTTCGTAAATTTTATATGGAAACTGAAAACTATCAAATGATTTCCCATCATGATATGTAGTTTCTTATAAATCTAATGAAAAAAAATTGTATCTATGAAAATAGGTCCATAATGGTGGATTTTGTGAATAATTTCAACTCCTTGAAGGCAAAAAACATGGATAAACTATTCATGGAGTTTCACAAACTAGATTACACATAGTTTCTTGGATGCTGTCTGATCGTAAATTTATCAATCCACCTTAATATTCTTATATTCTTCCCCTCTAATTTTTTAATCTTTTAATGTTATTTTTACAAATTAGTTAATATATTTTTTTAACTATCACTCCATCTAATATATCAATAATTGTTTTATAGACTACAGGATAATATAGAATCATTGATTTCTATCAGCTTCTCCAAAAAATTAATCCTTATTTTCCCTATCTCTTCTTCATGTATAGGGTTGATATGGTTATCCACAGACCCACGAATACTACTATTCTGAGTATTTATTGTATCCTATTCAAAATATATCACTCGATAAAATACCAATAAATTATTTTGGGATTGGTAAATATATATCCATCTCTAGAAATATTATTCTCAATTAAGATAAGAATGTTGATTACAAAACAATTAAATTCATGATGGTAAACCAATTCATGTCATTTATATGGACACCACATACTACAGAAAAAACATTCATTATTTTTTTATATCATATTCAAAGTAGCTTTGGAATAATATAATTTTGTAATTGAAGTTAAATTATTTGTAGACTACATAATTATTAAAAACATTAAAACAAGTAAATATAAAAAAGTGAAAATTTATAACTGACTAACTATAAAATCATAATAATCATAGAACTCATTAAATAATTAAAACAAATGCAGTGCTAAGAATCCCTGATCATAGAAATATTTAGAATAATCTACAAACAATTTAAAATAAAAAATATATTATCGCATCAAGTAACAAAAAAATTATGTTTAAATATAGATCTTTTTCCCACCAATAAATATGATCACTTTTTAGAATATGTTTTAGGGAAAAATGAATGAATTTAAATAACCAATGATTATTTTGAGATACAGAACAATGATATTGAACTCCAAGGGAAAATATTTATTGGATGCATTAGTACATGATTGAATCAGAAGACTATGTGGGTCACTTAGATACATGAATTTTCAAATAATAATCTCCAAAACTAATATAGTAGTGACCTCATCGTCAACTCCAACAACCCTCATACCATTTGGGAACTCGTATGACAACACATATACATTTTACAGTTCACGTATAAATAATTAAAATGGAATTTTTTTATTTATCTAGGGGATAATTCTACATAAAATCCATGATCAAACCCAAATCACCATTCAAATCACTATTCCATGTTGATATTTTTAGAAAAAGAAATGAAATAATCATTGATCTTTTCCATGATTAGTATAAAAAATAGAAATTGTAATCAATATTGAATGAATCTACCAATGAAGAGTTAATTGCCTTCAAATCAAATATGATATTGAGCTTTAATATATTGTCAAAAATAAAATATTTATATAAATTTTTTTTCATACTCTATAGAGTTGATTTTCTGGAATCTATGTGAGAAATGATCAAGATTGACAGTGAAAATGGAAGAGGATGACAATTATGGATGAATGAATTTATTGTTCTAGGAAAACATTGACTATTAAGATGAGGTAAACCATTATATTTATATTTTTTTATTTGGTCAATAAATAGAAATATATTAATATCTTGAATTTCAATAATTCCTAAAATATTTCATTTATAAAAAAATATAATATATTTTTGTTTGTTTAATTAATTTTATAACATAATTTGAATATATCATTTTTTATACTTTTTCTTAAATATTAAATTACATGATTGGAGATTTCATAAAATACTTATTTGAAATGACTAAATTAAACATTTGAAATTGTGTTTTTGTACCTTAATATAATGTTTATATATTATTTACTAAATGAGTAAATCTGAAAAAATTTAATGATAATTGTTTTTTATATAGAAAAAATAGAAAGGTAATTCTTTAGATAATAATTTTAATTAAAATTTCCCATAAAAATAAAATTTTGGAAATTTTTATTTTACAAATAAATTTTAAATTGTTAAAACTAATGATTGAAAAACTATTAAAATTTAAAATTATATTTTTTTTTCAATAAAATTAAACAAATATTTTTTTATTTATTTAATTTTATTTTAAATTATAATTATCAACCCTAAATATTTTACTCAATTAAATCCCAAAATATTTTTTTAAAATCTATTTTTGTAAATATTTAAAAAATAATTTAATAATATTAAACAAGATGGACGTAATATTTTAGAATTTTTTTCTAAAAAAAAATATTATATTGAGTAGGAAAAATAAATAGACTCTTTTGTGAATCTTTAGAAAAAATTATGTGATTGAAATTTTTTCTTAATATTTTATTTTTATGACTAAAATTAAAATTATTTTTTACTTCTTAAGAATTCTTGTTTTAAGACAAATTAATAAATGACCAAAAAACAGTAATATATTATGCATAAATAAAAACAAAATTTTTTGATAAAAAATGTTTTGAAATATTCTTTTTTTAAAAAAAATTAAAAAAATGAATAGGATAATAAATGTTTATCAAAATTGGTTAATCATAGTCAAACATAGTAATTTATTATCTAAATAAAATTCTTGAACATCAACCATCAAAATCAGTTTTCAGATATATTTTAAATAATATTTTTAATTAGATTTAATATGATAGTAAGAAACCTAATTTTAAATTGTTTTTAACAAAGAATTATTTAAAATAAAATTACATGCATTATATATTTTATATAATATAAAATAAAACAAAAATTTTTATACAACATTTGTAATTAACATTCCTTCAATGAGATTCTATATCAAATTTAAAATTCACTTTTTCATTTCAATAATTCTAATATATTTCTTTTAACAAAACCAAATTATTAATACATTCTAAATTAAAACCATAATAATTGATTATAAAAATGTTAGAATCTATAATCATAAATATAATCAATAAAAAAATAAAAAAAAAATATAATTAATAACTAATATGGAAATTCAACTATTCTCAAACGAGTTACATCAAAATAAGAAACATTTCTAGATTTGTGTTTTGTAGGACATACAACACCCACCCCACAACAACTCAATCATATCTCTTTTTATCATTTCATTTCAGCACCTTCATAAGAGTTTTCTACGTCATATTTAGTTCTTCTCATTCTTTAATTCAAATTTTTTTCCTCATGTATTTTTCACATAACACCCAAACCACAACACCATCAATACATGTGTCATAATTTACTATAAAAATATATATGTACATATATAGAAAATTCATGTTTATTTATATATTTATTTATAAACTTATATAAATTAATATAATTATATTTCAATGAATTTTTCAAATGTTTATTTTTTATTTATATCTAAATTTTACACATATTTACTTATAGATTTATATGTCTATACACACACACACACAAATATATATATATATATATACATTTTACATATTATTTTGTATATATTTATATATATATTATAATATATTTTTGAAAACTAATAGTAAATACGTTTATATATTATATTTAATGAAAATAAAATATTTATAAATATCAATTAATATATAATGTATTTTCACAATATTGGCAGACACATTCAAAATGTACATATAATTATTTAAATAGACATATATATTTATATTATACACATATGCTCAAAAATATTTAGATATATGCATTTATTTTAGTATATATAAAAAACTTGCTGAAGCACAGATATTTATAGATAAAAATTACATTCATATGTGTGTGTGATTATATATATATATATATATATTAATTTTTAAACGGTAAATAAGATTGAAAATGGTTTATATTGAATAAAATTAATAATAAAATATTTTATAATATGGCTTATAAGTTTCCAAAAAGCATTTTTAAGTAATTTTTTTATAAATTTCTAATTTATATTTTTTATATGTATATATTTAATTATAAATAACACAAGAATTTTAAAAATGATAAAATTTAAACACTATAATATCCAAAAGTTTATATTATTCAATAATTAATCATGTTTCCAACAAAAAAGTCAATAAGTCCAACAAAATTTATGCAGGAGTGTCGTTGAATGTAAAAAAGACCAAGTACCCCAACAAGAAAACATCATTTTAAGATCATTAAATCAATTTTTTTTTTCAAAAAATGATTACTAGGATCTTCCAAATCATCATGTTGATGATAAATTCAATATCTTCAATCTGACATTTGGTAGAGTTCGAAGAGATGCCCAAATCAAATGTTATTCCATTTTGAATTCCAAGTCTTGTTTCTAACATAACATTGAATTTTCATTAAATTATTATTATTTCAATGGAATTGTTATTAATTGAAATTTAATTAATAATTATTAAAAAATTGTTAATTAATAACAATATCTAATTATTTTATGTTCCCATTTTTAGTAAATATCTTATATATCCTTATTAAATTCCTATTTATTGAAATATATATTTTTCATATAAACATAAATATATTTATATAATTATATATTATTTTCAATTATAAATAAATATATATATATATATATATATGAAAGAAAACTTTTATCAGTGCTGTAATATCTTAGATAAAGGTCAGAGTTGGTCAACATTGAAAATAGTTAGATCAAACATTTTATGTAGAAAAAACTAGAAAAAACACAGATAAAATAATTATTTGACCTGGGATTTTAGCGATGATAATGGATTACTCTATATTTTTGTTTTTTTTCTTATTCCCATAATGGATACCAAAAAATATTCTAATATATTTAGTAATGTCACATAAATACCAACCTTTTTTAATGGCCCCGACAGTCTTTTGTACCGATTAATGCGGCCAAATTGATCATAATTTTTATTCTATTTGTGGTCATTCTCATGTGTGAGTGGTGCACAAACAATCATTTCCACATCCTAGAGGTCAGTAATTTATTACATCATTGATGTATTTACTATTCTATTACAATGTAGTGAGTGATTGTAACATCAAAAAATTATATAATATATATATTTTTTTATCATAATTTAATTTTAATAATAACTTACAATACATGGTAATAATATTATAAATGAACTATAATTTATTAAATAATCATATTCGTACCACTACATTACTGGGTATTAATATTACTAACTAATTTCAGAAAAATTAATAGCATACAAAGGTAAAAAACATCGTTAGTTATCAATTTATTAGATATAAAAGTGAAATAATATATCTAAAAAAATTAAATGAAACTATTTTATTTTTCCCACAATGTGTTTTAATCATAGTAAATAACTTTAATCATTATTGCTATTGGGTTGGTAATGGTTTTGATAAAGGGGAAGGCCTCTGATTGATGTCTTCGGGTGTGTTTCCGTGATTAAATATTATTTTGTACATTGTGTTCTGTATTTTTAGATCCAACTGACCATTTATATATATAAATATTTAATAATTATTTTTTAAAATTCATATTTTATATTTAATATAAAATATTTAAGAAAAAATATTGTTTAATGTTGAAAAACGTATTTATTAGAAACCATTTTTAGTCATGCTTGTCGTGCGTATTTTAAAACAAATGTTAGTCAAATTAATAAATTAAATGTTTATAATTTTAATTAATATTTAAAATAATGATGATAAAATTTATTTAATATATCCAATTAATTTTTAATCAATATTAATCTTAACCATCTTAATATGTTATTTCCTCCGTATGGTTAAAATGACTAAAATACTCATCAAATGTTTGGTCAAGGCATTAAAATTTTTCAAACACATTTATTTCATCAATTTTGTGATTTGAATAAGATAATTTTAATACAAGTGTATAATATATGGCCGAGTGGGGTAAAATGTCATTGAATATTAGCAATATATAATTTTAAAAGAATAATTAATGATTAATGACGCTCTCTTCACTTGAATATATGTAAAATGATTATATATGTATAAAATGAGTATAAGTTTAGTTATATATTTTTTTCAATTATAGATGATTTATTTATTATATTATGTCTTTTATTTGTGATCGAATAATAACCATAAATGGTTTTGAAAGGCCATCACAACATTGGTTCAATTAATTAAAAAATAAACTATTTTATTTTAAAAATATTTATAAAATATATCAATTTATTTGAATTGTTGTGTTCCATGAATTCTAATGATACAAATGGCTTATTAAAGATGATTGCAACTATTATAATAGAAATAAATATTTTTTGGGGTATTTATTGTAAAATTATATTAATTATTAATAAATTGACATTATTTATATTTTATAAGAAATAATAATTTTTAAAATTATGTAAAATTCATAAAAATATTATATTTAATCAAATAAATAAAAAAATTTCTCATATAATATATATAGCTTTTAACTAAATTTTTTTTATTTAAATTAGAAATCATAAACCACATAGAATGAAAATTTTATTACAATGGTTAAGGTAATTAATTATTAATGAATAGTTTCATAAAAATATATGGATTAAATGGAAACAGAAACCTACATAATTTCATTGATTGGTTTATTTAAACCATGGATTATTTCCTACTAATTAATTATTATTTGAAATAATATTACATTAGAATGAAATTATTATATTTTAATAATTTATGGAATTCCATGTGTGTCCTTTCTCTCCCAAACAAAAGTACACCCACACATTCTCTTCATTACAAACATTGAGCCTTATAGATTTTCCAAACCATAATAAATTATATTCACAACAGTCCTTGACAAAATTTATTGGTGTTTTACTCCCTCAAATACAAACCGGATGAACCATAAGAGGATATCCAAATGCGTTTTTTCAAATTAGATGAAATCGCATTAAGTGATGACATTTGTTTACATCATTATTCAACTCAACTAAATATATAGTAATTCCCCAAATAATCATAATCCCTGTTATACTGTTCTTTTATTATTATTAATTAACCACCAATATCAACCATCATTACCCTAAACTAGGATGATATAGTATCCCTCATGCATTTGAATGACTTACCATCTCTACATATAAATACAATTAATTCTTCAGAACCATATTTTATTGATGGTAATTATGGTATGATTATTGTATTCATATAAATATATTCTACTATATATCATATAAATTATTTCTAAAATTATAATATCTTATATACATTCTATCCTTCCAATCTATTAGAAATCAATAAACTCTTTCAAGAATATATGTCAATTACAACATTCACAAAGCATCAATAATACTTTTTTCATTTCCTCTTTTAATGGAAGACGATAAGGATGAATATTATGAATATGTTTATTTAATATTATAATGTATGTACTATATAAAGGTGAGTAATTATATTTTCGTTCTTCCATTCCTTAAAACAAAAAATGAAAACAACATTAATGAATATATATGACATATCACCTCTATGAACGATGTAATTCATTTTTAAACATCTTTTATTAATTGATTTATCAATAAATTTATAATGAATATATATTATATTTAATAAATTAATATCATTATATATATTGTGGAAAACATGATTAAATTACCTGTATTGTATCATTATAATTAATCTAACAATGAGTTATGAATTAGTTAACATGCCAAAAATTCCTTTTTGTTAAGGAATATATAACAAATGGGGGTTGAAATATTAAAATTTGATAATATATTATTTCATAAGTATGAAAATGAATCAATTATTTAAAATATTATTATAAATTAATTTAATGTTCTTTTGAATCATTTCAATCATAAGGTAAAGAATTTGTATTACAATAGCATTATTTATCAGTATTTTTTATGAGTATGTTTAAAATGAAGAAATATTATAATCTACCTCTAATGAAACTCAGTAATAATTTTCTACATAAGTTATTTATAGAGAATTAATGTTTAACATCAAATTTCCACTTTTTATGAACTCGAGATCCTAAAAAAATGTTTTTATTGATTAATAAAATTTAATTCTATCTTCAGTCAGTTTTTTTCCATAACTATGTGTTCAATAAATGTTATAAAAAATGTTTTCAATTTTATAAAATTATTTTTTAATTTCATTTTTATCCATTATTGTGTTTTTACAAATTTAAAAAAAAGAAACTTCTTATCATTTTTTTAATTATGTTTTGTATGGAAAAACTGTTTTTATTTTTAATTGCATGAATAAAAAATTCCATAATTAGAAATACTCAATTCTTTGTTGATTCCTTTAAAAATTTTCCTTTTAATTTTATTAGAAATCATTTTACCAAAATATTTTTTGAATTTAAATAAACCGACTCAATGTAACAATGTAATTTTCTACAATAAATTATTGATTTGATCTAGTAATGGTATTTACCTAATTAATTACATAAATATATGTTAATTATAATGTAATAATGATAATATCCAATGATAATATACGTTTTCATTCAATAGATGTTTTATATTTATGAACAATGATATTTATTGCACTCACCTCTTTTCCATGTTTTATAAATGATGAAATTTTTCCGAAAAATTTTTATTTTCCACAAGTAATTATATTATGAAATTACTATGAACACCATTTTATTTACATGATTACTGATATGATGAATGTTTTATGATCTTGTGGGACATATATATATATATACTATTTTTATAATTTTAGGACATTGACAAAAATTATATTACACTCTAATGATTTTGTTAAATATGGATATCTAATGTGATAAGTATGAATATATAATGGGGTTTGAACCATGTTCAATATTGGACTATTTCCATTTTTTGATTATCTTTGTAGTGAACCATGACTACTACGCTGGTTTAGAGAGTGAACCCAATCAACTATTATATTCATGGAAAAGATCTTTTAATATAATGGAATTAAAATTTTGTGGTTATTTGTATGCCACAAATCAATACTTATGAAAAAGTAATCCTCTCATTAATTAGGCTCTATGATTCCATTATAATTGTTTCCTTATGAAATGTCAATATTTATTCCATGAATTCATATTATGATCAATGACATGACAAGTTTATATTTCAAATGATATTCTCATATTATATTACAATTATATACTAGTTATGATTACAAGATTTATGATTTCAATTTTATTCCATTACGTAGACTTGATGAACCACCTTTTATTATGTTAATTTTCCCTAGGTTTTGAATAATTGTAATATGTATTTTTGTCAAATAATAAATCTATAGAAAAAAAAAATTTGTAGTTGATGTAGATATAATACAAACAAGAATCATATGTGTCCATGATTCTGATGGTATTGGATATGTATGATTCTAAAATGGATAAATATGTTATGTAATGAATTTGTATCTAAAAACATGAATCATATATATATATATTATATACGATTCACTATAGATGGTATCCTAGAATGGAATAGTTGTTCTTGGATACTAGATTGATGAAATTTTATTGAGAAACCTTAAAATAATCCTATGTATATAAGAAAAATAAAATTTTATGGAAAAAATGAGTATAATATTCCTTGGAAAAAAATAATATTATAGACACTATACGTGGTACTAAAAATGTAAGAAATGAATTTATAGGTTATAACATTTAAATGGGTTAGTCGATTATACCAAATCTAATATTATTTTGCATGATGATGGTATACATAATTTACACCTATTTGGAAACTACTATGGTTACATTCATCAGTAAATACACATATTATTTAGGAGTCATTATTAATGATTTAAATATGTGATGACCCCGAATGACCATGGGTTTCATAGATTAAAACAATGTATAGATGATTTGGATACCATATACATTAATATTGATGATTGTGTTGTTTCCCAGTATGATTATTATTGGTCACTATATAATTTTTGTTTTTTAATAATGGATGAATGTTAGAGGAATAATTTTAAGGTGAATTTGATTAAAATTAATATCATTATCCTCCGGAGATACTAAATTACATCGGATATCGAAAAAAATATTATTACTATTCCTATTGAACTTTTTCAATTAATAAATAAAGCAGAGTATCAAAAACAGAAAATTAGGGAATAATATTGTATTTAACACCTCATACGGGGAATCACTCATTATATTAGTGGGTATTAATATCTAATAATTTGTTAAAACTAGTTCAATATCATTGGAAATAAATTTTCTATTCTCTATTGTTTAAATCATGAGAATTTATAGTATGTTTTTTATCATTTGGATACAAAAACAAATAAATATTTGACCCTTATCATGAATATGATCCAAGAATAAGAAATAGAATCCATATAATGGGATTATTTTATGTAATTATTATTCAATAATTACTCATGTTTTTATATTTATATTAAATGTTGATTGAATTCCATGAGATAAAGTATAGTTATGGTGAAGCCATTATAACCTCTCTAAGTAATATTTTTTAATACTTTTGAGGTAATATTTTGGTAAATTCATACAACTTGAACATAATGTTTAGCAATTCATGAATGGAAGAAAAGTAAGTCTTCATATATAACTAGTCATAAAAGGATTAAATATCTTTGTAGAAATTTATTGATTTTATATCCATGTAGAAATAGAGATTGGAATTTCCCATCAATATTGTGGTTTTGATAAGTAATGAAAAATGCAACTTAATATAAAATTTAAAATCCAAGTGGAGATTAATATAATGATTTTTATGACCAAAGAATGAAAAAAATATAATGGAAGTTTTGATATGTTGACTAGTAAATGTTTTACTAATGGTAAAGAAGGTCATAATGAAGTCACATATTGATGTGATGTGATAATGTTATATAATGATTGGAATAGGCGGAAAGATCCAAATAACAAAACAACCACATTACATAATTTTTATTTAAATGTGTATAGATATTGTTATTTTAAATTATAAACTCAAAAACTCAATGATAATGGCTGACATCAAAAACAATTAAGCCCACATGGAATGAGAAATCTCATTTGATCTATATTTCTAATAATGGGAGAAAAAACATATGGTAAATGGTACAGTTACAATCCACTATAGAATTTCTAATATCTTATTTGATCCTAGATGTACCCATGAATTTTTATCTAATTTATTTTCTAAGGATGTAACCGTAAATCATCAATAATTAGATAATGAATTCTTAGTGAAAAATTTTAATGGTATGTTGACTGCATATCATGTTTTTAATTCTTATCCAGTTGATGCTTATTGGGAGAAGGATATTAAAAATATTTTTATTATCCATCTAATTGATTTTGAAGTTATATTAGACTTGGATTTTCAATATCAAAAAAAATCAGAAAACAAATATTATCGATGGAATGTCGGGTTTGATGTTATGAAAAATCACAAGGACATCATTTAGTGTGATGAAAACTGTGTACTTATGAAAATCACATCCACCAGATTTTTCATTATTCCAAATAAATATGTGTATTTAACTTTTATAGTGTGTTTAATCTAAATATTGATCAAATTTATATTGGATGGGTATTTTTTTATGTATTTTAAGAAGAATTTACTAGTCTTCCACCAATCAATTTAGTTTATTTATACACATAATTAACACTTTGAGATACAAATATTTGAAATGGTGCATCTTTTGTGGACCGTATTAAATTTTAGGAATTTTTGAACAAATTATAGGAGAATCCAAAAAATATAATTATTTATCCAAATTCATAACCATAGGGTGAACAAAATATTTAGTGGGGAAAAATATTGAACATTGAAAATAATTATTTATTATCAAAACATAACAATATCCAAATAATGAATAATAATAATATTCATCTTATTAATGAATTGTTTGATAAAATTTATGATGCTGAGTAATTTTCAATGATTTAGATTCATTCTATATATCATTAGTTTATCTTAAATAAATATTATACATACAATAATGTATTCCATACATGGTATATAAAATATTAATATACAGTGATTCAATCTAGATTTATAAATTTCCACATTATATTCATGTATTAAGTGAATTTATATTTATAAATAATCATGATGTGTTTTTGGTAGTATTTTTTGATGATATTTTTATATATTAAAATAAAATTGAATAAATTGAATATCAAATGATGATTTCCTAGAATACCAATAATGAAGGATAAGATGTATTGAATTTTTATAATATCTGAATATTTAAACATGTGTTTCTATATTGGTTGATATAATCTCAACCGTAGGTGTATCTTGGGACCCATATAAGATTGTAGATAATAAATGAGGTCATAGACCAACAACTTTTATTGATATCCTAGGATTTCATTGTTTATCTACATACTATTGACACTTTGAATATAATTTGACATTATTTTCTAATATAATAAATATGTTTACTTGAAAGGAATCCATGATCTTTTATATAGATGGATTTTATTATAATTTCATTAATCTTAAGAGAATGTTTATCATCAAATCTATTAAGAAATTATCCTATATAGATTAAGGGTTTTTTATATTCAGTGGTGCATAAAAAAAGCTATTTTGATTTAATCTAATGTGGTCTAATATGGTGATAACATATTCTTAACGATAATTGAATGTTCATTTGAAAATATTCACATATCATGATTATTAGTTGGATGTGGAATTTATTCATTAAATATATGGATGCATTATATATATGGGGAATGGTGGGATATATATATATATATATTGATTATAAATGAATATTTTAAATGTTAAAAAATATGATTATAAATAATAGAATATAGTTGGAGAAGATTTAATATTATTATTAGCCAATATATTTCTACCATAGTAATGTGAAATTGTTGGATGATGGTTTGAGTTGAAAGGATAATGCTAGCTTGTCAATGATTTGGATCAATAAATATCCAATATTTCATGATTTTAAAATTATTTCTTTATAAATCAAAAAAGTAAAAGGATAAATTTTGTCAATATCAAATTAGTTTCCAACTATCCATCATAGAGATAATTAAAGAGGTGGATAAGGAATATGTTGAACCATAGTATATGCTTATAATATTACATGAATTAATCATCGATTATGATGTAATAATATTGTTCAAGAACGATTTATGTATGTAGTCCATAGTAAATTTGAAGGCGAAATTGTTGGATGAGGCACATAGTTCACCATTATTTATACATCTTGGAATTATAACAATTTATAGATATCTAAAAGGGTATTTATGGTGGGAAAACATAATGAATTATGTTTCAAATTATGTAGCTTTGTTCTTGGTTTTCCACTAAGTTAAGGTTTATATATAGAATTCTAATGGTATTTTACAAGATTTACCTTTACCAAAACTGAAATTAGAATCCATCGATATGGATTTTTCATCAGAGGCCCCATAATGTCAAAAGAGCATAATGTGGTTTGGGTTGTTGTTCACCACCATACTAAGTCATGACAAAATATGTATATCAAAAAATAATTATCAGTTGATAAGCATTACAACAGCTAAATTAATAATGTAGTGAGGATTGATGGAGTACCACATTCTATTCTATCTGATCGCGATATGAGGCTAACTAGAAATATTT
Source organism: Viscum album (assembly GCA_963277665.1). Lineage (NCBI taxonomy): Eukaryota > Viridiplantae > Streptophyta > Magnoliopsida > Santalales > Viscaceae > Viscum > Viscum album. The sequence goes on along the minus strand of OY728147.1, from coordinate 555,514,088 downwards.
TGGCAAGTCATCGTAAGGATATTGATATATGGATGTGTATTTATACCACTTATCATCCTTTGATTTATGTTCAGTCAAACAGGACTATTCAAACCCTAGAAATGTTTTTTCAGATCTCTCTATATGTATTGAAAAGTTTTATTGCATTAACAACATCCTATAGTTGAATTTTTATACAATAATTGTTTTCACTCAGGAATTAAGATGAGTACTTATGAATCAATCTATGGAATGAAATGTCTTAATATATAATGTTCAGAAGATGTTGAATAAATAATTATATTGGCACATAATATAGATATGGGATTTTCATATAAAGTTTAATCCAATCTATAACATATCAATATAGCTTGTATTCATCCAAAAGAATTATGTTGACTGATATTAGTGAGATCTATTGTTAAATGACATTGAGAAGGTGTTTCGATGTATTTGTATATAAGAAATATGTTCTTTTGTAAGAAAATAAATTTGGCCCTTCGTTATATTCACCCCTTCTATATTCATGATTTAGTAGGGACAATAGAATATATCTTGATGTTTTCACTGAACCTCTATCATGTTTATGATGTATTTCATGTATCTCTCTTCTGGATATACATGCATGATTCATAATAGGTAATAAAATAAATGATAATATCAATGTATCATTATCATTCTAATGAATAAAAATATGTAAACGTATTTTAACATATAGATAAAGTATAATGAAATATAACTACTCACCTGGTAAATTTTTTCTGGATGGATCATAAATTTGATGAAGTTATATATGAGCCATATCACGTCATGAAATAGAGATATCGTCATTATATATATATATATAATGTAATTTAAATTATTTAATTAATACTTAGGGGATAAAATGTTACTCCATCAAATTTTGTGATATATTTCAATTCAACGCAATTAATTTTTTTATAGCTTCTGATAAATGAAACTCTGAGTCTAAATAAACTATAATATATTATACTTTTACAAAGTATACATTAATATAATAGAAAGTATATGTAGTAAATAAATTATAATAAATTAATGGTATAAAAATGTATAAAATAAACAAATTGGTTATTTATTTATTATAAATAAAAAAGAAAACATTTCCAAGTAAAAGAGATGTTTTTTAAAAAATATTTATTTGTGAAATATGTTTTTATCATAATATAGACAATTATTCTATATTAGTGATTGATTTTAATTATGAATATATATTATATTAAATAATATTTTTTATATTTCAGAAAATATTTGTTTCTATACATGAGATAAGAATTAATAATATGTAACGTTTGAAAAATTAATTTTCTCAATTGTAGTCTCCATCACATTTTTTTTGAATATTTTTAAATTTTTTTATACCCTTAATTGAAAATGATTCTTGAAAAAAAGTATTCTAATTTAAGAATAATGTTTATTTAAAAAAAATAGGACACTTTTTTTTCAATATTAATAGTAACTATTGTCAAATTTTTTCACCTCGGTAAGGGTGAACATATTTTATTTGAGGTAAATATTTGTGATATGGATTTTATATTTATCTAAAAAATTAAAATTAAAATATTCTATGAGTTCAGTCCCTCCATGATCATCCATGTATCTAATATATGGCCACATTATTCCATTATTCATTGAATATAAGCATTATACTAATTTTGGAAAAGTATAAAGACAAACATTTACTCACTAAGGTCCGAAATATCATATATATATATATCTATAATTTGATGAAATTTTTTTATAAATTATTTTTTTATGTAAATAATATTTTCTATTATATTTAATTTCTCATAATTTTTAATTATTTAATATTTATCATTAATCAGTATACAATGTTGACACAAAATTTATAAATATAGCTAAAAAATTAATAAATAATTCTAGAAATATTAATTGTTATCAAATTTAAATAAATTTATTTATCATAATAATTTTTATATACACATTAATTATTTTTGTTCGGTTAAAATAATTGTATTAAAATTCAATATTTTTTTAAAAATAGTTATAAAATTGATATTAATGATATTTTATAATAAATAATATTTGATGAAATGATTTAAAAATAGAATAAATCACATTGTTAGACATTTTTATTGAATATGGTTGATCATATCGACCATTATACATTAATGTGTTATTTTATTCTTTATAATAACATTCAAAACCATTTATAATTGAAATAGTTGTAACCATGGTTGAGGAAAATAATGTTTACTAAAGAGGATAATAAAAATATATGATATAAATTCAAATCCAAACATATAAAATTACATTTTATAAAATTAGTTCTACCATTTTATAGTTATATTTAAAATATTATTAATTTTCAATCATGATTGGGGAAATAATTTATTATATTTTAGAATTTTATGAAATTCAATATCTATCATCTCCCTCTCATATAATTGGATACCTCGCCATTCTCATTATAACACCACATTGGTCCATAAAGTTCAAATAAATCCTATAAAAATTACTTATAAATTAAACTACGTCAGTTATTTGATATTTTAATAATGAGTAACACTAGAAATATTATTGATCATTTTTAGTGATTTTTTTGATAGAAATTAACTAAAATTCTCATGTAAAACGAATGAGATATGATTCATAAAAAATGATTTTTATAATGAGTAATTATTAAAAGTGACATTAAATATTAAAATAGAAATATATTTGAAATTATATTTATTTAAATGACTAAATTAAATAATTATATTAAATTTTAATTTATTATAAATTTTTTAATGAAATTCTAATGCAAGTCATATTCTATTTTAGATTTTGGGGGTGCGATGCAATTATTTATTGATATTATTTGTATTTATGTTTCCACTTTTAAAATATTATGATATAAAACTAAATAAAATCATAAAATTTACTTATAATTTCGTTATTTATATATATTACATGGTTTCGTTTCATTTTCATCTTTTTAGGTACTCAAAAGACCATAAGAGTACTTTAATGGAAAAGTAATCATTATTTATCTCTTCAGATGTTTTTTTTTCATATCCATAATTTTAAAAAAAATCTAGAATTTTTTTAACAATATCCTATAAAATTTTTGAAATATATTTTATCTATGATAATTTAATTTACAAAATTGTTTTAAATTATTTATCTAGTCATTTTCAAACGAGTTAATTTTTTTACCTTTTTACAAAATTGTTATGTGAATGATTTCTTTTAACATATATGGAATGAATAATATTTAAATCTATAAAAAAAATACAATGTTTTTAATAATACATAAAAATTTTCCTTATTTATATTATAATAATAAAATTATTAATATTATGGAAATTTGTACAAAAAAAAGTGATTTCATAGTAAAAACATTTTTTACCATAAGAAAACATCCAAGTGATATTTTAAAGTAATTTTAATATTTGATAACAACTATGGATGTTAATCAATAATTAATTTGGCTATGCTTAAATTATAAAAAAAATATTAATTCTATAAATGTTTTATTTATATTATAGAAATATTTGTAAAAAACCAAATTTTTTCAAGGGGATATGCAATAAGGAAGTGATTCAGAAACATGTTTCATTATCCCCGGGTTATGCTCTGATAAATTTTTTATTAAGACATAAATATTATTCTTTTATTCTCTAAGGAGGTTTTCATGATCTTTTGGAACACAACTGTATTATTTCAATTATGTGATAGGGGTAGATAATTGTCTATCCTATTAAGGATTCAACTAAATGTAGATATCTCATGAAATAAACTAGACTGTAATGTGGGGGATCCCAATTCAAAAAATAATTACACCCATAAATATACTATTGGGACAGATACATGACCAGTATGATGCTTTTTGGATAGAATCTAATACAATACGATAGTCCTGAAAAAATTTCTTAACTATCAAGTAAATGGTCTTCTATGCTTATTAGTATGCCACAAATCTCTATCATATGCTAATATTATGTTCTCATTGCAGGTGTTATTTTATTTTTCATGTATTCGTTTTTATAAACTACCATGTTTCATTTAATGGCTCAATATTAGAATATATGTTATGTAGGGAATTGTTTTCAAAAGTTATTTTAATCTTATCATAACATGGTACTCATGTTATTTTTATGTAATCACTGATATCTCACTTTCTCCCCCTTACATTAATTCCAAGATCACCCTTTCTTTTTTCTTCTTCTATTTTTGATAAATAATGGTATAATGTATTATATGGAAAATAAGGGTGATTTTTTTGATGAAATTAATGATATATGTTATATATATGTGAGAAAAATGATCCTTATATGTAGAAGTTTCCTATGATTCTATAGATATTCGATTCTAGTGTGTATAATAATGTTATATACTTAATATTCATTTAATATGATTTATTAAATATATATATGAAATTATTGGGACATTTTAATGTTACATGCAGTGATGAAGAAGATGATGTCGACAAGTAGTGACACAGACATGATATATGCCTAATGATGCAGGTAAAATGATGTATACATGCTGATGTGCAGTTCCTTTGGCACATGTAATGGAGTTCATTTCCACAAGGCCTATAATCTAATTTTTATAAGTATAATTGATAAGTGGATGAGTTTTCATTAGAGGGATATGACCAATCCTTTTGTCATTCGATTTTTGATTTGTTTGTATTATACCCCAACAACCTTCATATTATTATAAAAAATATGAAATAAAATAATCAATAATTAAAAATATATTTAATATTTAATGGTATAATAAGTTATATTATTGATTCTTATAAAGAATTTATAAATAATCCACTCATAAAAATTAATCATATAATCATTTATTAAATTCTTTTGGAATAATAATTTACAGATATTAATTAAATAAAAGATCATATCTAATAACACAATGAATATTTATATTTAATATTATAATTTAAAATTATTTTATAATATATGTCATAATTATTTTTAATATAACTATTTATCATTTATATAATATAATCATTAATGTAATTCATAAATATATAATATTACAAGTAATTAGTTATAATATTTATTTAATTATTATTATTACTTACTATAAATTATCAGTAAATATGATAATCAATAGTTATATTATAATCTATTATGTTATATTATATTAGATTAATTAATTATTAATCAAATTATCAATTACAAATAATATTAATTATATCATTATTATTATTTTAACTAAATTTTATTTTTAATTACTAATTATATTAGATGTAAATTGTTATATGAAATTATATTATTAACCATATATTCTAAATAATAGCAAATAAGTATTAAAATATTGATAAAAATTGGTACTTTAATCTGACAATGAAAAACCTAAAGGAAAATAAACTATTATTTCCTTATTAAATAGATATGTTAATGAGTTTTTTTAGTTTAGATTAGTCGTCGCATTAATACAAGTATGCCATCACAGAATAAAAATATATTAAATACTATATAAAAATTTATCTCACAAATGCATAAACCCCATTGACTCATGAAATAATAAATGTTGGTATATGTTTTTAACCATCCCTATATAAGTATTTTTTCTAAATATTTATTTTTAAAAAATTTATTTTGGATGAAATGTCTGTTATTTATTACCCAAACTGCTGAGGTGGTTTTTTTTAAAAGTAATGGTTTAAAAGATACTAAAAAATAATCTCATAATACAATTTTTAATTAAATAAATAGTATCTTTAATTTTGTTTGTATGTTTGAAAACTACTATAATCTCATGTTTACATTCTTTTATTAAAATTACTAAAAATATAATTTCAATCAAAATCAGATATCAAAATTATTTACTGTTTTTTAATCCATGAATTTTTCATGTTAATGTTGGAAAACACTCAAAGTGAATAAAATCGTTCTTTTAAAAATTTAAATTAATCATTAAATATTATTATACATTTAAAACTGTACTATAGATACCTTTTATTATAATTGAATAAAATTTCCCATTGAATTAATTATATCCATTTAGACTAAATGATGTAATCATTTCACCCCAAAAATTTTAGAAAACATTTTTTAACTTGATTTTATCCAAAACCATTAAACTTTCCTCCACCGAGATGAAATAGTGTTATTTTTATACATTTAACACTACAGTAAACATTTATTGTTTGGAATTATGTTTTTAGGTTAATTAATTATCAATCATAATGACTTATTTATCATTATATATCCGTTGTATCAATAATATAATTTTATTATAATAAAATACATCATTACCTATTACAATGATGACATAAAATGAACATAAAATTTACCCCATGATCTAGAAGGCTTTCTATGAGGACAAAACATGTCCAGACATATCAAATTCAATCATCCAAAAAATATTAATTAAAATTATCTTTTCATTTGTTTGGGGACAATTAATTATAAATAAAGGATACATATATTTTTCAAATTGATTATGTATTTTCAAGTTATCTATAGTGCAAGTAAATCTATGAATGTTTGGAAATTACACCATTATAACCATGATTTGATTGATCATTGCTATTAAATGTTAATGGGATATGATCTTGAAATTTAATTAAAAATTTATTTTTATATACTAATAATTATGTACCAGAATTTCTAGTCTCATTCCAACTAGAACCCCTCCATGGTGAAATATAAAGGATATGGTGACCCTAGATTTCATCCTATAACATTTAATATATTTATGACTATCATTGATGGTAAAAAACACAAAAAACTATAGGCATTACAATTATAATATTAAGAATAAAAAAGATAAACCACTAATCATGATTAAGAATGATGTGTATATATATATATATATCATTCCTTAAAATCCTAATAACATTTATAATTTCATTCCAAAATAGAATAACATCATTTAAAATTGAATACCCTCATAGAGACACCTAAGTCAGCAACACCAATTGAAAATTTAGTACAATTCCTTGGGCTAGTTAAATCCATCCAATCACTAACACCATGTTAATAAATTTGGAATATAAAGTATAATATAAATTGGTGAGCATACATGTTTATCCAATAATTTCCCCCTTGTAAAATTTCTTGAAAATATAAAATATTCATACTAAAGGATCTATTAATTAATTACAAAACTTACTTTATACCTACCCCAATGTTATCTACCACCCATCATCTCTATTGAAATCTCATAAATTTTGTATTATTATAATCAAATAATAACAAATAAAATTCATTTAGAAGGCATTTTACCAATACACCCACACTAATTTATTAAACCCATGGTCCAATGACAGTAATCATTGCGATCAAATACCTTCTATATCCATATATCAGAAACACATATCATTTCCCACCATAAAATAAATGAACACATTCATATACCATATACCTAAGGACTGGAGGCATAACAAAAAATAGTATGTCATATTTTGAAAAATGTAAATATGTTAAATTTATTATATTTTTCATCGAAAAGAGATAATAGAAATCTTAAAATCCAAGTGATCATACCACAAAAATATAATTTGTTTTATATTTTTAAATAATAAATTTAATTGAATTGAAATTATTTCTTAATTTATGAATCAGATGGAATCTATCTAGCCTATTTTCAATACATTATAGGATTAAGGGTTATAATATATATTTTTATTGTACTCATTTTCACCGCAAAAAACAAACAACATCATTGGAATCCTTTATTTCTCACCTTGAAGATTCATTTTCATGCATTGTTCTTCAATGATATCTAAAAGAATCACAATTTGGTGGAAGAATTTCCTTGCTTCTATCAAAATTTAGGATGGTGGTGGAGGAAGTTCACCTCAATTATAGAGAGGAATCAAGGCGGTTATATCAATATAGATTGAGATGAGTTATCAATAAATTAATTATGTGAAAAAATGGGTTGAAAATTATATATTTAGATTTATATAGAGTTGGCATTAGATAATATAAATTTCACATGATCCCTTATGATTTGTTATTTCCGAATGAATCCCACATCTCGATAATAATAAAATTTCATTTATTTAATTAAAATGTGATAAAATCATGGATAACTAAACAACATTAAATCAATAAATAAATTAATATTTATTTAATTAATATTTAATATATCATTTACACCAAAGCATCAAATCATTCTATCATTCCTCTTTAGTATGGATCAAACCTATAATAATGGTGATATATTACAATAAATAAATCATAAATAATTATATTAAATAAATAAATATATATATTATATTCAATAAATCATTAAAATATTTTTTAATAACTAAACTCACAATAATATATTCTCTAATAACATGTTAATGTAATTTTATGATAAAAAGGAATATTTATTAAAACATGTTTGAGAATAATATTTATTCAACTTGTAAAATTAATTTAGATTTTATCCAATGATATCACTACACTAGTTTTATGTCAGTCCTGGCCCATTTCTCATTGTCATAAAGTAAGGATAACATATGTCCATGGATAATATACAATTACACACTATGGGAACTATATTGAAATAAGTTAAGTTCAGAAATACGTGAAACCATATTCAAATTAATATTGTGTAATTTAATAATTGTATCATAATATCTCTAATTTATAAAGATGAGGAATGGTGGCATAAAAATATATACATGACGTTTCATTTACTAACATTTTTCAATTGAACTTGACCAAATAGTTTTATGAACATGGACATAACTAGGTATATCCATTTGCATAAAAATCATTACTTATCGTATTTTGTTATGTAAGAGTTTCGATAATTCATTTTTCAAATTATTCATTATTGAAATATCATTAATTATGCAACCATTTTATCTATCCTCATCATGAGAAGTGGTATCAATGTCTTCTGAGAACCCTAGCCCTGATATTTTATATCATCATGGAACAATTGGAAGATGTCATCCGACCATAAATATTTTTAATAATAATGTCATATAACATAAAGGATATCATCATTGTGGGTGACTTCAATAAACCTTTTCTATGATAATTATCATTAGAACCTTAAAAAATCGATGTCAAGTAGAATAACGACCATCATGTGATATGATATAAATTAATATTCAAGACCATGGATATTTAGGTAATCTTATGATAAATGTACTTAGTTCTTGTGAACATACCCTAATAGAAAATTTCTTGAAATAAATACAACTATTAACTACCCAACTCATGTCCCTCACATGAGAACACAAATTTTCAATGATTTGGTTTTACTACTGAACCAACTAAAATACTAAAGGTTGTTCTTTCATATTGTGACCTCGTATATATGGGAAAATACCTTAGGAGAATAAAAAACATATAATGGTATTTTTTCCATCTTCATCTCTAATATCATGGATAATAAAAAACATACAAGTCATTAGGAAATGGTTAAATTTTAATTTTTTTTATATAAATCCAATATCATGAAATACTAATTGCTAAAATATCATTCCATGATGCCTCATAAGACTCGTCATCCTTGGTCAAATGAAAATATAGTAACTATAAGGTGTAATATGATTCACCCTTGTATATTAAATTATCCTTATTATGATTTTAGATCAATATTATTTTAATAATACTAAATTTATATCCCATGAAAACTAGTATTTCTACGTCTCTATTTAGATGGACCAAATCATGTTATTATTTCATTAGTGCCGTCAGATAGTTCTGACTACTATCCTATGTAGTCATATTATTTTTAGATATTGTTTTAATGTGTTTTTCATCAGAATGATCAATGATATGTAAATATAAAAATAAATAAGATGCATTTCATAATTTTTCATATGTATATTTATCCTTGTCATAAATTTTCTTTGTTTAGCAAACGACGTGACTCTTGAAATGGGGTGGGACATTCTCGATGGGTTATTATGATCCTAGTAAGCTGACAAAAAGCATTGTATCCATAAAAATAAATTAGTGGAGTTGTTTTTTATAAATTATTTATAATTAAATTGTACTATAATTCCACAAATATTCAAGTATTATCCATATGTAAATCAGACATCCGACCCCAAATTTACAAGAACAATAAATAGGGAAAATAATTTTAACAATATATTGATATAACCAATGAAAAAAATACCTCATCTCAACCTCCAAAACATATAATAGAAAAATAAAAATCTTCAACTGCAACTTCTACTGATATAATTTATCCACGACTAACCATGACTGAAAGCATAAAAATACCTATTTTTATGAAACTCCTAAAACAATAAAAATAAATCTTCACATAACTAAACTAATAATCCATGTGACTAGAGGACATGATCCATTAAAACACAGATCCCACTCTAAGAATCAATTACAAAACATAAAATAGGCCACTCATCATATTAATTAAAACAGGTATGAATTTTGTGTGTACTCAAATATTTAGAATCTATTCAAAACAATGTCCATGATTTTCATTCTCAAATATAAATCAAAAATTATAGAAATAATATACCAACATAAAATAGGTTTTAAATAGTTTTATGGATGGTATCAAAATTTTTACAATTATAAACTCAATATTTTTTTCCTCTAAAATAATAATATAACATATGAAACATTTCATTATCCACAAACACTATTAAAAAATACCTATTTGGAAACCACATTCTAAATCACATCAAACTTTTTCCAAAACAAATTAATAATAACCTAAACAAAACATAGTGATAAAATGTGACACACTATAATAGAAGAATAATAAATGAAGTGTTTGCAGAACTAAAGAACAAGTGAATAGTATGAATAAAAAATAATGTAATAATGAAAAATATAAAGTTAATCAAAATTTATAGGAAACCATAAAATAAATACATTAATTGAATAATCACGGAAAAAACCTAGGTCATATAAGATAATGGGAACCCTATAACCTTGTATCAAATCAGGATCTAATGGTAAAAAACGCAATGCATGCTCTAACTTCTACATAGAACATGACTTTAACCAAATAGTGTTATTCCAACCATATGAAATACTCTAGCCAACCATCCTATAAGGAGTAAATGCCATAGCCTAGCGGATTGATGATTCCCCTTCATGAAAAAAAACTGTTATTTATGTTTATGTGTTTTGTTATTGTGGAGTAATGAAAAGTGATACATAATAAAATATTCACTCATACATACTCGATTTCTAATGTAGATTTCCCATCTCAAACCAAATAAATTCCACTAAAATGTCTTTCAACTTATCATATACAATCAATCCTTTAACACCACTTAATTTTCCCATATAATGGAAAACACATTAATGAATCACAGTAAAAATAATCAGTCATTAAATCCATCATTGTACACATATCAAACAGAAATACATATTGCATAATTCTACGATTTCATGATATTAATATAAAATTTAATCATTCTGCCAACCATGCCATAAATCATTAATTTAGTTTACTCGGATATTTGAAATCTCTTTAAAACTAGTTCCAAACATAAAAATAAAACACCAAAACTACCAATTTTAGTATTTATATATAAGTAATTACACAAACAGAAACATATTTTAATCTACATATTAACTTATTATTATTTGAATATATGCACCTATATATTTTTATATACAAATACAGTTGCATATGTGTATGAAAACCATATATTACATGATATTCATGAATCATAAATTAAAATAGAATTAAATATAAAATAAACATGATACATAAAAAATGGTATTAAATTGTTAAATCCCAATTAATAAGTCCCATAAACCCATGTGTTAACTAATTAAATTATATAAATAAAATAAATTTTTTATAGACACAAAATTCATTTTAAAAAATCATAATTATTATTTTATGACACAAAATATTTTTTATTCATTATGGGTGCATTGAAATCTGGGCTACAACTGGAATCAAATTGATGCCACATGAAAAAAAATGGAAAATTATTTATAAACGCATATTTAACCCACCAAGAAATTACATGTTTTAGAATAATAAGTTTAAAATTATCACGAACATTTGGAATAGTTGGGAAACTCTGATGGAAAGAATACATACATGGGTTATGAAAAAAATAATACATATAATTCATGATCGAATAGAGAATATTACTCAATGAATATCAATCACCAAGTGAATTAAATCTAAAATGAATTAGAACCCAAAACCCACACTTGTTTCTACGAGAATTATACACAACTATAGGTGGAGAAAATGCCCATTTGGTATTGACCTGAAGAAGAAAGTGGTGGGAAAGGTTGACCTCTTAAACTATTTTCTACTTCAAATAATACAATGAATCACTGAGGGGATGATTTTGAAGGAGGGGGATACTGTCATATGATAGGTGACTTCCACTAACATGAGACTGGGAGATGGGAGTATGGGAGAGGCATATGTTGGGTAAAAATAAGGAGACAATTCTATTTAATTTAACATCATATTATAGATGGGATCAACGATAGGGTTGTCCTATGGGAGTTTATTTTAGTGCCACTCTATTAGGTCTAGCTTAAATGTGATCCAATAAAGCACAAGGATGGGGGAACCACCACTCCATTCTAGATATTGATAGCCCACAAAAATTAGGGTGTTCTAGATCAAGGGTTTTCCCATGGTTTGGTATAAATTCACAGAGGAAGGACACTATGGTTTTGGGTAGGTTGTGGTGAGCGTCCAAGATCAATTAACATTTTATATACCACCAAAACCACTTTCATAACCCTCCACAACCTCTAAAAATCAAAGAAACATTGAAAATTAAAATAATTTCTGATAGTCAAGTGAATTGTTTTTGTATGGCATGGTAATGGAATGGTTAAACAACCCAAAATAAAAAACAATTCTCCCAGAATTCCACCGAACTAGTGGAATATAAAACTCATTGATTAATATCTTTGAAAAATACCAAAAATGTAACTCATAGTATCTAGGTAATTCAGAATAAAATTTACCTTAAAATACATTAAAAAACACTTAAAATAAATGAAAATACAAATTTTCAAGGAAAAATCACAGATGACATATAATAGGTGAAACAAGAAATGGATCCCCATGTTTTATACCCACACCATCTAATAACTCAAATAACAAGATAGACTAAGAAGGATGAACATATTCTTAAATGATTTCTAAGAGATAATATTTGACCCATCACCCTAATAACTGAAACTAATAATTCATTAATATTGCACCACAACTATAGAAATTGTTCCCATTTACACCCCCATAAGCACAATATATGATAACATAAAAGAAGAAAACCATATACAATAGAGTATAAATTGATAAAAAAAGGATAAAAATAAAAGATAGCTTAAAAGATTGATTAACCAATTCTTAAAGGTGATTAAATAAATATGAATCAAGAAACAATATTAGAAAAAATCATTTCAATACCAATTAACATGGAATTAAAAGGGAAACTTTCTTAATCCTCAAACATATCTCTTCATATAACAAAAATTTAAACCCTCGGTCACGAATAATTAGTAGTATTCTATGCCCTCATACTCAGGACATCACTCATGGTAGTCCCATTAATTCATAACCATACAAGTTGATACATGACCTCAACCAGTATAGCATCCATTCAATGTATATGAAGTTCACACAAGCCCTTCCACCATTATCAAAAATACAAATTTTATCATTAATGACAATATAAAGGAACAAAAATCAAAAGTATATTTCCATCAAATGAGAAATAATAAATCCTAAAAGCATCCAATCCCAAATAAAATTAATATTGAACCCATAAAGTTACTCTTGGAAATGTATTACATAAGAAAATAAATTGATTATAATCCAAATATAATTCAACTCTCAAATATGAAAACTATTGAAAATATTATAGTGTGAATACTTAAAACAAAATGAGGAATTTAAGATCCTACCAAATCACATAACCAAATCAATAATAAACATTATAAAATATAATATCTCAATTAAATTAATCCAACTCAATTTAATTAATGAGGAAAACCATTTATTAAAACGATAAATTTAAATAAATCCAATGTTATTATTTTAAACCAATTTAAAAATCACAAACTAATATTTTTACATATTAAACCAACATTCAAAACCACACTTTTTAAACCCCACACCTCCACACTTGAAGATTTTTTTAATTTCACAAACTAAATATTCATTGCATTAAGTTGACATAAATAAAAACTAAAATAGTTTAAAATTATCTTCATTATTTAAATCCATGTTTTACATTACAAAATGTCAGTATAATCCCTCCATAAAAAATTCACTTTTTACAAATTCTCCCTTTATCAAAAATTTAAATATTTATTCAAAAATTTTAAATAAAATAATTACATTGAAAAGCATTTAAAAAACGTTTAGAAGTGAATGTTTTTTTAAGGATTTAATATAAAAAAATTAACATTATAAAAGGTTTTTATCAATTATCAAATAAATTTCAATTGATCAAAATATGAAAAATATTTCACGCCATATGGGACTAGTGACAGTAAAATATATGGTTGTAATGTTTGGATGATGTTGTGTCAATTACACAACCATCTATATGTGTGACATAAAACAATGTTTGTAGACTCAACAAGGGTAACAGGTCCAAGTGAACTAACCATGTACTACTATCTCAATTCCCATTTCATTCCTATACGTAGTAAATCTATCAATAAATCTATTAATCGTAAATATAATTTAATAAAACCATCAAAATAAAATAGAACACACTAGATCCATATAAAAATAATCAAAACCTAACCACCCTTGGTGACTCATGCTTTAGAACATGTTATATTTTATAATATTATTTTAGCCCCTACCTCCCAATTATTTATAGTCCTACCACCATCTAGTTGAAAAAAAATAAAAATGTTAATATATAAACCTTGTTCCCCTTAATAAAATTTTTTCAAGATCTTGTCTGAGTAAATCCTTCCACTGCACACCATAACTAGCATAAAAAATACCTGATGGGTTCACCTATCTCATTGAGATTACCAAAAGTGGCATATGAATCAATAAAAGATTTTCGATGTGGTTTTTACTATATATATATACATTATGAAATAATTTAATTCAACTAAATTTTCATAATGATCCATTTTTATGCCATATTTCATCACAATAAATAATAATGTAAAATAAACTAGTTGATTTTTTTAAAAAATCAACAAATATACACTATAAAAAATTCCTAATATCACCCTCTTATTAGGAAAATCGAAATAACCCCACCTTTTTTTGAATAATATTTGACGAATTCCATGTGGTCGGGCTATTGGATATTATAAAAATATGATAGTATAAAATAATGTAGTCTATATCTGTATACCTGAACAAGCTGAATCAATTCCGCATTAATATTGTTAGAAAACAATTACAGCATCACGATACAAAAAATTTATTCACATCCATCAGTAATGATGTGGTATTCATGAAGAACTTGTGTGATAATATAAATAATTGGGGAAATATTATTGAACTAATTAGACCATCAGTCAGTCAATTTATAGGAATAGTGAATGATACATGATCTAATAAAATTGACAATCAGGGTATAATCACAATAAAACTATAGATTGTTCTGACATGATTGATATGATAATTAAACTACATTTATTAACAAGTTATTTCGTATTTCAAAGAAGTGGAGAACTGAAATTTACATAATTATAGCCAATAACATATGAAATATGATCCTAATAAAAATCCTATAATTTCAATGTTCCAGGATTATCTCTATAAGATCAGTATGATTTTCATTTTTACTATCAAAAAAGATGTATTAAAAACCCTAAAATTTGACCAATGGGAGAGGGAATTTAAATGGAAATTTCAGGCTTCTATTCAATGAGATTACATAAATATAATTTTTTAAACATTCATTTTATAGGGAATTAATAATTTTATAATCCCAAAATGAACTCATAATATGTCGAATAAAAAATGATGGAGGAATGGGGAGGGATCATCTTATTCCTACCAAAACAGTGGACAATAATGATTTTCAAACAAGACACCATGAACAAATTCATCATTTGACGATTCAATTTGATGTTTAGGAAGGCTTTATGGTGGTCCATCATTGTGACATTGTATAATGGATGATCTTAAGAATATAAAAAAACAAAATTTAAAAGTGTCAAGGTTGTATGTTAGAATAAAAAATGATGATCCACATCAAATCAGTGATAGTGATATAGGACACATCTTGAGGAGATTGACATTCTTAAATTATGTTGTATCACATCATATGGAATATAATAAAAGGAAATCCTCCCTAATTTTGTAAATATGTAGGGAATGATAAATTTTTAGTGGAAGGGTCTGATCTAGTTGGGTGGTACCAATAGATACATATTATAGAAATTATTTTAGATATGAAGGCTATTCATTTTATAATTCTATATATTGTATCCTACTTTTTCATGAAATTGTAATTAGAAAATTTTGATATATCATCCTCGAAGATGGATTCAATGTTGTTCGTTTGATCTCGGATTATGATATTAATTTTTTTCACTTGACCATAGGTGTTCATATTATCCACCGCAAACTATTAATAAATGAAATAAATTTCAAATTTATATAATAAAACCAAATAACTTAAAAGAAACATGTATATAACTTAAAAGCTATTTAGGTGATAATAGGCCACACACCATTAAAAATTGGATCCCATGTCATAAGTCAACGAAAAAATATAAATATACCTCTATGTGTATTATAATTGATTGTTGTGAGAAGGGTGTTATCTTGAACTCCACATATTTGATCTCAAAAGTTTACATGATTTTAAATTTTACATAATCCACAAAAAATGTAATTTTATGAATACCAATAAAAAATTTGTTATTTTAAAATTTAAAATTATAATTGGAACCGAATTATAATCCTCTATAAATTTCCATTTCTATTTCATTTAATTGAAAACAATCACTTATGAAAAAATTCATAAAAAATGTTATTGTCAATGAAAACCCGCATTTTTTAACTTAATTTGAAACCCATTTTAACATCAATTTTAATGACTTCGGTTAAATAATTTATGATGAACTAAAAATAAAAAATATTGATAACAGTGTTCCACAACATAATATAATAATAATTAATCAAGAGTATGTACGACTAAAGGACATTTGAATTTTAGTTACTATAAAACCTTGAATAATGTGTAGTATAATGAAAAACTAGAGTATGATAAAAGTATCCAATCAATACTATAGTGAAATTATCATGGGAACAATATAAGGAATATTTTGTTAAAAGAACCCTAAATCCTGATATTGATTCGCGATATAATGGAATTATATATAATGTGTGTGAAAAAAATTAAATAGAACATTACTTTCTCTTAGAGAGAAGGTTATTCCCCTAAAAAATCACATAGAGCCATCAGCTAATGGTAACTTGTCATGTCTAGAAGAGTTGTTATTCCCCACCAAGAATCACTGAGATTTATCAATGTATATATTTTTATGTTAGTGTGTTGTAAAACAATGCTAAATTTAATCTGGTAATCCCCTATGACTTTAAAATTTCATTTTATTAAAACTAATTTAAAACACATTAATCTATAATTATATTTATAATTAACTATAAAATCCATCATAAAACACCCATCAAACACTAATAAAAATTATTTTATGAGTGGGTGACAGGTATTTAAAAGAATATTCACTCTAACTGTCCACCTGTATTATCAATCATATTTAGATAAAAAACATATTAGAAACAATTTATAAAACAAATCAAAAAATAAATTATAAATTTATAAATATCACTTTTAACATTATACATATACACTATTACATATATATAATCACCATTCAAATCACAAATCCACCTATTCTCATGTTATTATATTAAAAATACGAAAAATATTTAAATACCCTAGAATGTATATATAACAATATACCAGGTGATATTAACAAATAAACCATTATAATATAACAACATAATAATGGAACCAAGAAACATAATAAATTTTCTCAAACATGTATACATAAATTAATCAATCCATTGAACATATGCCTTTAAAAAATACATTCCATAAACAACACCGAATAATTTAAACACATGAAATTAGTTTATAAAATAATCAAAAATATTTTGTTAACTAGAAATATATTTTATACGTAAATGAAAGATAGTAATTAATTCCAAAAACAAAAAATAATAATTTTGAAATCCCTTTAACCAATTTGAAATCCTCAACAGACAATATTTTTTAAATCCTGTTAAATTATTTCGTCTTGTATTCTTCCAAACCATGACAACATTGTAAAATGACATGGATTAATGAACACATTAATATAATCATAAAGATGTTATTCCCAAGAACATGGATTTATTTTTATAAAATTTTATAAAAATTAACATTACACTTAATTATCATTGGACTAGTCACATATTTTCCCTATGTTCTCAAACATGAATCTATTGGAAAAATATAGGTCTCTAACTAAACTCCTGTAAAAACCTTGAAATATAATTTTAAATGAATATAATATTATAATTATACTTGATTCAATTCATAAATTGATTCATGAAACTATAATTTTATATTGGGAATTTTTTATTCTGCCAACCATTATGGTTTTTTCATCTATATGTTTTCCATAAAGTTACCTATGAGGGAGGTGGGCTTGAAATCTAATTCCTAATGAAATTATCAGAGATTCTACGAAATATAGAATTTAAATTTAATTGTAGAAGATCAGTTAGTATAAACAATTGAGATTTATTGGTACCTAAATCGTAGAATCCAAATATAATCTTGGAAGAATACCCACCAATATATTTACATCAATCATGAAAATAAATAAAAAATCATTGTATATGGAATCATTTTATGAATTAATATGAACGTTTAAATATTATATAGTAGAAATTTTTTTCTCCGTGTAGTATTTATTAATCTTATTAAATAATATTTCCCAATTTTTTGTTAATATAATACCACCACTATGTATTTCTCATTATAATGTATTATATGTCATGGGAAAAAATAAATAAACTAATAATTATTTAATGTAATGTTCACATAAAAACTAATGTAATGAAACCCATAATCAACTAACGTCTCTCTCTCTCCCACTATATGAAAAGAGATTTAAATCACTAATATAAATAATGTTATTATTTCACTAAATTTATTATTAAATTATTATATTACTACTAATGATATTAATTATGATGCACCATATATTTTTTATGATGAACATTTTATTCTATTATAAACATTACAGACAGATCCCATAAAATATTTGTGGTTGTGACATAATGGTTTTTCATAAAACCATATTTTATCTGATATACATCGGAATATATTGTTATCATATTTTAATTAATATAATGTAATTTTTAAAAATATCTAGAATGGAATCATGAATGTTTGAAAAACATATTTTATACAACTCATCTGTCAACTTCATCCCTATGATGTTAACAATGATATGTGTGTTTAGTAAATCCCTCACTATAAATTAATTTTTCAATGATTACTTTGATAATATGAACGATGAATGAAAAGTGAAAATTATTCAATATCATTTTAAAAATTCATTCATTATTTCAAATTTTATTCCTAAAATATCTTAATATAATTTCATGTAAAATATTAGTTAAACACAAGAATATACTTTGAATAGTTCACACTATATAGCTTAAGTATCTTGAAAATATTTGTGAAATATATCTTATTGTTTCTTTGTATTAAACATTTGCATGACCTTTACCTCGGAGACTTAGCTGTAAAGGTATAATAACCACATTGGTATTATTCCATATATCTTTTGGTTTTTTATGTTACAAGGATATATAATCTCGAATCTGGGTATGTGTTTATGATAAAATTTCTCATTTATATATAATGTTTGTTGTAAATGATTCAATTTTTATTAAATTAAAAATTATGTGTAGTTTATAATAACATAATTAATTTCAAAAATAGTAATATATAATTATATTAGATATAAAACTTAGATTAATGTTTGGTAATGAAATGAAATAATAATAATTCAACTCATGTCAATCCACTATGAAATAATGATTAATGTGTTCCTCACTGTTCACATAAGAATAAAATTTTCTAGACCACTAGATTAAAAACTTATTTAAAAATTTATATTTTTCTAACTAATGACAATAGAATAATATTTCTCACCTATTGAGGGAACAAAACATACCTAATGTAATTATTTTTGGTTTTTATCAACACTGATATATGAATCCCCCATTATCTTCTATTCAAAAAACACTTATCACATATTTCATTATTTTAATATTATATAAATCTATAAAATAAAAAATATGGGATTTCAAAACATTATATACTATTATTAATACATTCTCGACGTAGATAAAATTTAATGTTTATTCTTTCATTAGTTCTATATTATTATCAATTGATTGATCAATTAACTTTGGATACAAATAGAATTTTGTTCTATAGTTAACCTGGATACTCAAACATATATGTTTTGTCTATTATAATGAATAAAAATTACATTAATGAAAAATATGAATGGCGACATTAAAAGTATAGTGAAATTGGGTACATGGAACAAAATATTCCAAATATGGGGAATGAAAAGAAATATTTACCAAAAAGATTATTCAATTTATTACTCTTCAATGATATTACATATATAAAAACATTCAACATAACAAAGGGAAATGAAAAATAATAAATACATATCCAAGTTTCATAATCATGGTAACATTAAGAGACATAAATTTATGATAATATGAAAAAATAATATATGAATAAAGGTATGTTATAATAAAAATAACTAAAAATAATCATAGACATCATTTCATAGATTATAAGAATTATTCATGACATAAATATAGGTTGTTCAAATGAAAATAATTATAAAGACATAAAATAGTGTTATCCATGATAGTGTAACATCAAAATAAGTCATATATTTAAGGAAAACTCAAAATCAATAACAATCATATATTATGGCTACCTAACAAGACATTAATGACTCATTTGGATAGGTTTTACCACATATGATCTTTTATTATGATTTGGATAACCACAAGTGTATGGACCTTTTTTAGGCTTGGGAGGACACCTTGTAACCCTCTTTAATAGGATTGGGATGTCCACTAATATACCATCTTAGTTCATAGATACTTTGTATTTTACATATGTGTTGTTCGTAGATATAGGTCCCTCCATTAACATAACTAAAACACATATTTATGTGTTCCCAAAAATCAAATAACATTCATTATATCATATCCCATTATAAAAAATGGGTTTTATAAACATTAAATCATAACACAACCAATAAAAAAGAGATAGGTTTCACATACATTTATCCATGACTAAACCATGAAATGATGATAATTTATGAATTATTTCATCATGTTATAACCCATTGTAGAGAAAGGGGTTTTATAATTATCCTTCCATGAAATCATACTCCATTTTAGGTCGAATATAAATATTATCCTTGGATCATTACCCTAATAAAAAATAGGTAAAATTAATATATGTAATATTAGATGTAAAATTATATTAATCATTTGAAATATTTCTTGAGGAAAATACCATTTCATGTTTGAAAATAAAATTTTAAACATAATAAAATTTAAAACACCTTTTCATCGAAAATGAAATCAAAATAAATAACGTAAACATTGAAAATATTTTTAAAATATTATTAAAAAAAATTCAAAATATTTTTCATGTAAGTATATTTTTATTGATAATTTTAAAATAATTTTTATACCTTTTTTTAAAACGTGGTATTGGATGAAAACATTTTTCCAATCAAAGAGATAGATAAATTTATATTTCCAAAAAAACACATTAATAATTATCTAAAGAAAAATAACTGATAAAAAATTAAAATTATTTTTATATTTCATTAGTAACAATACAAAATTAATATCAATGTGAATTCAATAGAGTTAATCATAATATTTAAACAATAGAATCTTATTTATAAACGGTAACAAAAAATAGTGATATTATAAAATATAAAAATTTCCACATTTGATACATTGATGGACAATACAAATGCAAGGATAACAGAAAATGAATCTTAAAATATATTTTGGTTTAATAAATTATTTATATTACCAAATAATGTGATTATATATATAGCTTGGGAATGAATAGCAGTGCATAACATAATGTACATCATAATGAAGACAAGTTAAGACAAATATCATTTTTCGGTTTTATATAATTTGTATAATATAACCCAAGGAAGAAAGGTCCAAAATGGATATGAAAATTTAAATTATATTAGTTTAATAATCAAATAAAAAATTTGGTGGGTTTATATACACAACATAACAGAATTATATTGTGAATATGAATTGTGACTAATGATAATTAAATATGAAATGAACGTCTCTTATCCTTTGTACTGACTTCAATAAAACTCATTCAAACCACCTATTTAATGAATTTATAATTTTTATAAATATATTTAATTAAAAAATGTATATATATAACCATGTATGATATATTATTACCTTTTATTATTCCATTATTAACAATTCCAGTGTAATGCTATGTTTCTGGTAATAAATTCTTTTTTTCTTATATGTTTTAATCAATATTATTTTTTGTTGTCATAAATTTATCATGGATCTATGAAATATAGAATTATACCCATGATATAAATATCATATAAATTATGAATATAATTATTTATAGTAATCCTTATAATTTAGTGATAAGAAATGAAATACATCATTCGAGGAAATGATAGGTCATACGTACTCATGATCGTAATTTTTTCATTTTCTAATTTGATTCAATGAAATAATAATAACTGATATATATTTTATATACATAATAATTTTTATGTATTATTTATCACATATTTTAATTAACATAATTTTTAATATATATCATGAATGGCTTGAATAAATAACATTGCTTCACGAGGTGGAAGTCTTTCATACATAAGAATAACACAATAATTTTACAAAAAATAAATATTATGAATATATTTGTGATATATAAATTCTATAATCATAATAAAATTGTAAATATTATAAATATAAGATTCAAAAAATAAAACCATCCTTATGTGTATCCCTGAGAGGTGGTAATGAATAAATGATCATCATCGGTTCACGTGTTTGTTTCCCTCCATAAACAAGAATGATGTTTTTGTAAAAAATTTGATGGATGTGGTTATGGTTTTTGGTAATTACAAGTGCATTAAAAAATATCAGTATACATAATATATTGTGGTTATTATATAATAATTGTGAAATAAATATATAAGTACATTGAGGAATAAATAAATTGGAAATCCTCAACGATTAATGTTACATATTCTTCAGGTACAGTCAGTAGGTTTTCATTAAATTCATTTTTGGTGGTATTTATGTAAAACCTATGTATTATAGGGTTACATAGGAATTTGGGGTTGTTATTTTGTATATATCGGTTTATAATAATCACTTGAGTGGTGTGAATATATGGGTAAAGTGAGTTCCCTTTTATAGTTGGGGAGGATTGACATTCTTGTAAATACACATAAGTAATCACTATGGGAATGTTAATATTAACTAAAGAGGATAAATATATGATTAATAAAGTTATTTAGGAATGATATGGTTTAATTAGAAATAATCCCATCAATGAAACACATGCTATAAATATTCCATTACATAACTTATAAGTATACATATTTTTATCAATTTTAAACAACAATAACTACTTTTCTAACCTGGGTAGTTAATCATTTAAGACTAAATTAGAGTGAGACAGATTATGTAATTTTGAAAAAATTATTTTATATTGTAGATCTCATTTATAAAATATAAATCATATGTGTATTGCAATTTAGTATTTGTAGATGAAAATGTAACATTCATTAATTCAACTTTTACATTAAACCCACTAGCTATGTTCTTAAAATTTAATAAATAATATAATCATGATAATAGAAAAATCAATCCATTAATGTAAAATATTTTATATTTATTAATATTTAAATATTACTTTAATAATGAGACACTGTTTAATAATTTTAAATCATTATATAAAATTGATTTTATTATAAAATAAAAAACCTGAAAATTATATCATTTTTCATTTAATCTATGTAAAAAAACAAAAAAAAATATAAAATTAAAATATATTTTTTAAACAAATTTATATAGTGATATATTAAACTAAAAATAATATAAATCAATAATAAATTCATTTTAATTCTCATTTAATATGATTAGTATCAATTTTTTAAGAAATTGTAATCTAAATAATTACAACATTAGCATTTCAAATGAATTCATGAAAATTATTTCATATAAAAAATTAAAATCAATTATTATTATGAAATACTAATTTATGCTTCAAATGGATACATTTTACTAAACATATGTTTTTACTATCCTGTGGAATTATAAATATTTATACTAAAAAATTATCTTTCCAATTGTATTCTTTAGGTAATGTAATATATGGTTCAAAAATTTAGGAAAGTGGTAGAAAATTTATATATTTCATAATATTATTTATAATATCAATATAAACTCATTTTATAATATAATGATAATATATATTTTCATTTTTACTCTTATTATTCTAGTTTAACCTATTGTAAATCCATGTTTACCTTAACCATGGTAATTAATTTATTATTATATTCACTATTTATTTTGGTAAATACTTTTTTTGAAATAATATAACATTATAAATAATGAATATTCTAAATACTGTATTAAATATTCCATTTTAATGTTAAATAATTTAATCAAATATAATTTTAAATTAACCCTAAAGACGTGATGAGAAAGTGTTGATTTAATGTGAATATGGTCAAAACATTACAATGATTAAATATCTAATATTTTTAAGGATTAGTTATCAATGGCCTAAATTGGATTAGTATATGATTAAATTAAATAATTATATTTGAAATCCATTTTAAAATATTATTTATCTTCAGGAATAAATTATATTATAAGTCATTATTATATTAAAATTTAGAATCTTTCACAATTCATCAAAAAAATGAATCTATTCATATGAATATAAAAATTTAACCCTAATATAAATGTAAAATTTTAAATTCATTAAGGAAAATGATTTTATAAAATTATTTTTCTAAAGTATTTAAATGATATATTTATTATTTTCCAAAAAAGATATTTTTGTAGATATTTTTCATTAGTACAAATAAAAAAACCTCGATAAGTTGATATTTTATAATCATTGAATTCTCAATATGAAATAATATCTTAATTAAAAATTAAAAAATTATTTATTAATTTTTATTTGACTATTATTAATGATTACTTTATTATAGTGGCATTTAAGTAATCAAATTAATAACATATCATTATTCTGTCAAAACTCAGTGTTGTGTGTAGCAAAAACAATGTTACTGTTTTGTATGTATAAATCATAACAAGGTGTTGTTTGTAATAAACCCCATCATAAAAAATTAATTTATTTATCAAATTATTAAGAACATTGAGTGTTATATCATAATGCTTAAAATGAATGTCACACTAGAAATACATCACAACCAATAAGTGTTTAACGTTTGAAAAATATTTCATCAAACCCCATATCATAAAAACTAAAATTATAGAATCATATTGAAAAAGACAATTAGATGTGTGATGGTCATCTAAAATATCACATTCTTGGATTTCATATTGCAGAAAATATGTTGGATGTTAAAACATGGACATATAAGTGAAAATATAAACCAAAATATAGATATAGAGTGATAGAGAACATGGTAATCAAAAATATAATGATCAGAAATATATAATCTTATGAGGATTCAAAAAATACATGGATTTCATAAAAAATGATGATGATATAACAAAAGAATATTTGATTATTATTTTCCTAATGATCAAACATTTTCTCAAGAAGTTATACATAATTGATTTCGATCTAATTAATAAGCATAATCTTATCCATCAATTTTGCCTTGAACAATTTACACATCACCTCACTCCATGAAATGAAGATCATTATTTAGTCATGAAACACTATTAGATCAAAATACCCATAAATAGAATGATAATAATTTTTTCATTGATTAGTTATCATTAAAAAACAATGTATTGCACATTTAATTTAAAAAGGATTAATCTTTATTGGGAGAACTATTAAATTAATCTCAATAACAACATTAAATATTCCAAATAATCCATTTAATTAATTGTTAAATTAATGACCCTTCCAAAATAGTTAAATCAAAATATTTAGAAAAAAATTCAATTATTTTCCAAAATGAAATAATCAACAATCCACCAAATATAATAATTTGGCCCTTGATTGTCACATACCATACTAGTGAATTCCTTCATCACGAATTCTCTTGAAAAATGGTTATAGCATTAGTAAATAGACACCCACATATAAGAAACATCATTAATCATTTATTATATAAAACATTGATTATTTGATATATTAATTATATCCAAAAAGATGTAAACTCAATCAAATACATCATAAATAATATTTTCAAGAAATCATTTACTAGTTCTGAGGTCATCAATTCAATCAATGTTATATTATCCAAATCAATCATCACTTTATCCAAAAATCATCATCAGAACATGAATACTATGTTGATATTTATATTTCCATGAATCATGAATTTTAAATGAATATCTACATTCAATTAAATAACATATCTATGTTTTCTGTATCTTTCAGCATATTCATTCAACTCAACACTCGAAAACACATACTAAATTTTTGTTATATATTTCATGATTCATTATACTTGAATAAGAACAAATAAATAGATATATCATCCCACACTATTAATAATATATTAAATATGATTCAATGTAATTTTATTAATTTAATCTTATTTACTTTCACATGCCATTTCTAGTCTCTTCGTCAATATAAATATAACTATTACATTTTCTTCATTTCTGATTTTCTTCACGAGATGTCCCTTTAGAAAATTGATTTTCATAACGAAAATTATTTTCACATTCAAATCATTAAACACACAATGTTATCATATTGGTATGAACATTTTGATACATTAAGTTAACTAATCTATTAGTTTTTCCATTGTGGTAACTCAATTTTTGTCCATTTAAATTTTCAAAACATCTAAACCTCCATAGGATTCATTAACTTTTGTGTTTCACGCCAAAATATCAACATATAGAAAATTGAGCATTATCTTATTCATGCTCTCAAAACCTGAAATCTCAGAAAAATACATCCTTAACTTATTATTTTATTTATAGATTTTGATAATGAAAATGTTGTTAAACATGATCCATGTAAAATGATTAGAAATAATCAAAATATCCTTCACTCCTATAATCATTCTATATTATGAATACATAGCAATTTCTCTTTCACACATGACATTAAAAAAGCCCAGTCTTGCTTTAGATGTTGAATAGAATAAAAAATTATTTTTAGAAACACTAATCATAATGGGTTACCAAATAATCTTAACAAATAACATATATGATGTCTAAATAAAGAAAAATTAATTAATCATTTAATGAATTGGTTATTGGTTGGGATAATTAATTTCAATCCTTAATAATTATATTCATTATGTTTAAAAATTTACAATGTATATCCCCGTGGAGTGCAAAACCATGTGTTTAGAAAGTGGAATTTTCCAACACCAGTTCCCAATTTAGTATTGATCAACATTTTGTTAAATGTGATGTTACCACAAGGTACATATATTCCGATGTTACAAAATTTCATAGTATCTTGAAATGGATGTACTATATTGGAAAATACTCATTATATTATTTAACAATGATCTAGTACATTTTACAATACATTAAATATAACATAGACTTATCCTTATAGACACCATTAGACACAACCTTATAAATATCCCGATGATTTCACTAATTATTTCACATTTTGTTTCGAATGTTTAAATAGGTCTTCCTATTGATTCCATCGATGTAAAACAGGGAATCTAATTAATTGCAATCACATACATTTAGATTAATATTCATTACAATATACAAACAAACATCTAAGGACAATAATTTTTATGTTCCATTAGAAACATAGAATACCATATTCTAATGATGATAACGATCTTCAATTTTCCCAAAAATGATATTATGATTTAGTAATTTTAATAGAAATACACTATATAAAACCTCTCATCTAATACATTGGATTAGAAAAATAAGATTGATTGAGTTCAGGAGTCCCACAATGGGTATTCATACATGATATAAATTATAATCATATGAAAAAATAATATAAGAATAAGGATACTTGAATATGAAAATAATATAATATGTTCATACCCAACCATTCAAAGATCATATGCATGATTTATGACATTATTATTGGATTTTCATAAAACCTAATTCAAAATAGAATTAATTTACATAATCCATGAGAGAATAAAATAGTCCTAGATCTATTATTTTTTTTTCATACAATAGATATAAAAGACAAATGATACAGATATCCACCAAGAAATTCATAATATTATAGTCTTATGAAACCCACCAATGTACCTTTTTCAGGTTTGGTCTAACCGTAATTGTACCCCCAATTTTTGGATAGTATACCACCCCATAAACCCTCATTATTGAGATTGAAATGACTACATTTTTACCCTATTATATCATAGATCATTAATCCTTACTCAATGCATTGTAGTGAGATAAAGGTCTCACCCATATCATAATGAAAAACAATATTTTCATGTGGCATTACATCCTAATAAATCCCTATATCATAACCCATAAAATTAAATGGGTTTTGTAAGCACTTCATCAATTCATAAACTATATAAAAGTAAAATTATATCATCATTTAAAAACATTTGAAATGAATTGAGATTAAAAAGTATTTCAACATGGTATAATCCATGGATAATAAAAAATATTCATAAAATTCATGAAATTAAAACATAGACCATTGAGATAATGATTATTAATCATATGCTCAGATAATATGACTAATTATTCAATGGACACATCAAATGATGTAATTTTAAATGGAAAATTATAATTTTAATATAAAAGATTTCATGGTAAAATTATCGTGTACCCTATGAAAAACCTTATTTATAAAATAAAATATTTTGAAAATAATTTTTAAATGAATAAATAATTCAAGAAATATAAAGTATGATTTAAATTTCATTTAAATCACTTTTTAAAACCTAAATCATATTAAAAATACTTTTACCTATATATTATCCTTAATGATAATCAAATCACATTATTGGAAATATTTGTTTTGGGACAACATGATTCTAAAAGAAATCAACTTTTGTATCAAAGTGAGATGAAGTCAAATTTCCAAAAAAAATGATACCATTGATTTTAAAAATTATTAATATCCATAAGATAATTAATTAAATGAGAATTAATTTTTCTAGAGAATGTGGTATCAACATTGGAGACTTAATCATATTCAATAACAATAAAAATGAGATTGGGTCATAGAATCATTAAAAAATTGTTAATATTGATACATAAGACCTATAAAGTGATAAAAAACAAAACATAATATTTAGTGATATGAAATGAAATAAAAAATTTATAGAGATTGTATTTCTTACTTACTCATGAACAAAATATTATAATTATATTGTTAAATAAAAGAAAATTGGTTGAAATATATTATTATTAATGAAAAATGAAAATATCATATATATCAAATACGATTATTTAAATCATCATTAATATATCCAATTTAAAACATGAATGAATCACATTTATTTATGATGTGGGGGTCATATATTAAGACAACCAACATTATCATATTCCCAAAAAATTGATATTATGAAATTCTGGGTGCTATAAAATTTAAAAAATCTTAATGACAATAAAAATATCATATATATATATATACATATTATAATCAATAAATCCGTAATTATGAAATTCCATTGTAGGTGGTAATAGAATAACGAACAATATCAGTTCATGAGGCGGTAGTCCATCACAGACAAGAACAATGATTTTGTACACTACTTAAATGAAGTGGAGATGGTTTTATGTCATTAACATAACATGAAAAAATGTAATTTTATGTAATAAACTATGGATATTATATAATCATGATGTATTTATAATATAAGGAGCATGAGGAAGAAATAAAATGGAAATTATTATTTTTTAACATTACATATTCTCTAGGTATCATCATTATATTTTAACTAAAGATATTTTTAGTTGGAATTATGTAAAAAATAAGGATTATATAATTTGGATTATTAATTTTTAATATATTTGGTTATAACCTGGATGATAAAAATGGTTGAGAGGTGTGAATAATTTGAGAGATTCACTGCCCTTTAATAGTTTAGGATGACGAGGATTATTATAAATATCCAAAAGAATTTACTTTTGGGAGGCTAATAATACATCATGTGGTTACAAATATGATTAAAAATGGTGTGGAGGGATTATTTTTTATATAAACACATCCCTCACACACTATAACGCATATTTAATAGATTCATTCAACTACATCTATTTATCACTATTATTACAATTTTTCATTTTATGTCACTACAACATCTATTTTAATAACCCTGTTATTTTATTTTTTATCTTGAAATTAAATTAAGAATTATTAGATAATACTTAGCTAGTGATTCTTAATAATTTGGTGTAATATTTTATTATTTAAAAAAATTATTCATTTAATGAAATATCATTTATTAAATAATTAAATTATTTTAAATTATAATGTTTTTAGTTAATTTCGATAGAAAAAATATCATGAAATTGATGGAATTAAAATATATAATTTTTAAACATTTTTATCATGGTATATTCATCGGAAAAATTAATTTCATATAACAATTTATTCTAATTACATCAAATTCAATATTTCAAATGTCATTAATTTTAATGAATTTTTAATTTAATAAATATTGTGTTTTCATTTATAAATCATTTAATATAATAACGCATATAAAAAACTAAAATAAATTATAATTATAAAATACTCATTTATATTAAAAATGACCTATATAATCGATCTTTTGTTGTTTTTTCCATATCCCAATGCTTTAGACATATTATATCTATGAAAGGTATCATTTTTCCCTTTTCCATTATTATCATATTATATATATCATATGAAAAGGAAATGGGAATGTAATTTCATTATTTCAAATAAATTGATGGATAATATATACATAAATTCATTCAATATAAATATTATAACATTTTTTGTCATTTTCACTCTTATAAATCTATTCTAAAACCTATTAAATCAATATTTATCTTTATCATGAACATGTATCCTCTAATAGATTCACTATTAGTTTTGTCCAGAATTTAAGTTGACCAGGATAGAAATCTCATCATATTATGATTAAAAATATATAATCCATTTTTCAATATTCAATTCATATATGTGGAAAATATTAATATAAATTTATCTCACATACATGACGAGAAAAAATGTTTATAATGGGAAAATAATCAAAATATTTCCATGTTAGTATATAAAATTTCCACATGAAATATATTCCAATGAAAAAAATTGGTTAAATATAAATATATTTTATCTAATTATACAATATATTCAATTGAATGTAAAATTTACCATTATAAATAAATTAAATGAAATATATATTTTCAAATAAAATTTATAATTTATTTATTATTCCTCAAATAATATATAATATTAGAGAAAACAAGAATATTAACTATATTATAATAGTGTAATTCATATTTTAAAAAATAATATTATTATTTCCAATTATTTTTCCTAAGTATAAAAAATTGATATTATTTTTCTTAACAACATACATAAAATCCTTTACTTGAGAAAATTGTATTTTCAAATTTTATAATGGCTTTATAATGAATATGTGTTTTATTATCAATGTGTTTTATATAAATATATCTACTATATTTAATATATGAAATCGTATTATTATTATTAGGGTGAAAAAATTTAATAAACATGTGAAAATAGTTGTGTTTAAGTAATTATATTAATCTTACATCATAGTTTGGTTTATTCATAGTGCGGTATGTAATGAAATCTAAGCTAGTGTGGCATTGAGAACATGATTTAAACGGTTTTTCATTAACTCGTGTTTATCATTGTGTTTCATGTAACACAATACAATATATAAATTTAATTTTCTGAAATAAAAATCATAAAAAATGGGGTGATCCATGTTCACTGCACCAAGAATAAAAATATTTTTTATTAAATTAAATTGTAAAGACTATATTTACTTAGAGTTCTGGATATAATTTGAAAATATTCAATTTCAACTTTTTTAGATAAGGGTTTTTTTACTAAGATCCCAAAAATAGATTTTTTTCTGTTTATGCTTAGTCAAAAGATTATTGAGTCATTCATGTGTATTGTTCATCTGAATATGTAGATGAACTGGATATTCAAGAAGTTATCATTAAAAATATTAAATTAATGTATAATTTATTATCAATATGATTTTACAAAAAAATATATATAATTATTATATTTTTATATAATGAATACAAGATCAATAAGTAAGAAACCTCTTCTAATTTACTTAACTACATTATAATGAAAATATAATATATCATAATCTTTCTTTCTAATTTGAAGAAATAAATGATGAGATTTAGGAGTTGATGTTGGGGATGAGCCCGTAAGGGGAAACGCTGCGCGAGGGTTTCTCTCTCGGCGCCGCCTCCTGGTTTCACCCCGGTCAGGTGATGCTTCCTCCCCCTTCTTGTTTGTGGTTCACGGCGGGGACTTCCTTGGCTCGGTCACCATGACGATGCGCTTGATTCATCCTTCTTCACGTGGGCGCAGGCGTCGAATGACCGAGTCCCAGAGTCTGCGGGTTGAGGGAGTCTTCCCTGTTCGTGGTCACAGGCATCTGGTGCGGGGCGTGGTTTCCGGGGGGCTGAAGGCTGGTGGCGCTGGGTTTTAAAACTAGATCTAGTTTTCACTGGATCCTTTTTCGGTTTTTATGCGTTTTTCTGTTTCTTTTTCTTTTCTTTCCTTTGTGCCCCTGGTTCCTGGTGGGTGGTTTTGGGTTGACGTTACAAGGATGGATATGGCGGCTTCAGGCCACGGTTTTTGTGGTCCATGCGTCTTCATGAGCATGGGATGATTCTTTCCCTCTTTGTTTTGAGGATGGTGATTTTGAGTGCGTGGATGTTTCTGTATGTTGTGATGGTTTCTCTTCGGCCTCCTCCGATGTTATCTGGTTTGCGCCGTTGATGTTTGTTCCGCTGATGTCGATGGACACTAAGATGTTAGTGACGATGACGACCGACGGTAGACAATGACGGTCGACGGTAGGTACGGTCACCGATGGTGAATCAGTAGTCGTTCCGGCGTGTCTCGCCGGCGACTTGAGGCGCGTTTCGAGGCGATGGTACGGCTCGAGGTGACAGCGCTTGGTGGCGCGTGTTGAGGTGTCAGAGTGGCATGCAGTCGCGTGACGGGCCCGGGGCTCGAGGTGGGACACGTGGTTGGACCTGATGTTTGAAATTTGAATCTGTTAATCGCTGTAATTGTTTGAATTTGGGTGTGGTTCACGGTTTTCCTCAAACCGGGCAGCATGGGAACCGGCTACCCTCAAACCGGCTTTTTGAAAATCTATAAAAAAAATGATTATCGGAAATGATGAGATTTCATTATAAAGTAATCCATGAATCTATTTTTAATTTTCATTCATGTATAAATAATTTATATCATAATAAAATTGAAAATTTGAGCATCCTCAAGAACCTCTTTTGGGTATCATTATCACATTAAAATATTTTTAGAGATGTAAAAACATGTATACATAATTAAAAAACATATTATTTAACTATATTTGATTAAAAATTATATAACTATACCAACTTTGGTTGTATATTCTAGCAAATACGTGTTTTGTGTTAGGAATGATATGTCTGTTAGGATGATTTTTCACTCCACACACTATAAATATAAATCAAATCGTAATCATTTATCATGATAATGATAACATATAACATAATAAATTTTATTTATTATCTTAACATTATTTTTTTGAAACCCAATATCCATAACCATTAGTGTTTTAATTTCATAAAAAATTGATATTCTTAGAGAAATGATCCTTCTTTCCCACCTCTAACAATAATTTTTTTTCTAAAAAATAATTCTTTTTTATTTTTGAATGTATGCTTTTCAAATTAGATTGTCATGATACTCATTCAAACATTTATTGGAATCCCCAATACAGAAATCATTTTACTGGATTTCATTAAGACATTCCTCTTAAATAGAACAATACCACATTTGGATGTCTAGCAGTAAAACAACATGTGACTGTTTTTCTATATATTTATTATTATTTCAATTTTATTTTTAATTTTTGAACCATTGACTTTGAAATAAGATATATTATAATATTTATATTTGTGCATTTTTTGGATGATAACTATATGATTATTCAAAACCATGCAGTTTTTCCATATATGATCCCTCTTGGGTACATGGTTTTTGGAACATGGGTTATGGGGAACATTTTATTTTTCTTATATATAGGGAATATTTTATTCATTTATAAACATTCATGGTTTTCATTATGGAATAGTGAATGAATTTGGTGAAATTAAATAGGGTTTCCCATCAATGGATTTTATTTGGAATACAAGTTTCACATGGTTTGAATAAACCATTAGAAAATAGAGTGATATGTTTTTAAATTTTAACAAATTTATTTCTGAAAGTTGGTTTATGGTTTTCCAAACCATGTTGTTACTGTGAATGCTACCTAGTTTTTTAAAATTATGAAATTCTTATTCCAACCTAAATAGATATAAGACCAAAATTTATCATTCTCTTCTCTCACACATCAGATGTATTCCATGTATATTTAGTGGTGGTTCTCCGTTACTCCACCCATCTATTTTGAGATTCAACCTCCAATTATTGGTGGTTTACATCATTTTCTGTGTTGTATTATCCAACTATTCCATCATTTTCCCCTCTAAGTACTTGTTTTGGATTGGTTTTAGTAAACCATAAGTTATCTATTTTCTAAATTCATTTTTATTTTTATACGTAGTAGTATAGTTTCGTCTTTGTAACTTCCTCTATTCTTTCATATATATTCTACTACATTTCTTAATGTCTATATAGGCGTTTAAATGATAGTGATTTATTAATTAATTAATTATGTGTTTGAGCCTTATTAAAATGTATTTTACTAAAAAATTTCAATTTATAATTTCTATAATTAATTTCATAAATGGTTTGAGTGAACTCTATGATTAGAATAAATTATTTTTTGTTGAAATTAATTTAATTCAATTAAATTGTGAGTGTTTTCATCATAATAATTTTATTTAATGTATAAGTGGGTTTTACAACTATTTATTGAACTAATTTATGGTTTAGGCCTTTTATTAGTGTTTAATGTAAGGAAATAGTGTTAGAAAATGAAATTTTGAAAAGGTGAAGGTTGTTTCCCATTTCTATTTTGAATAATTGATTTTAAAAAAATTATTTTCAATGGCATCAAAAAGGATTTGATCCTCAATTATACATTCCAAGTATCTTAGTTTGGATCTTAAAAATTGAATGTTTTGATTTATGTTGGACCTATTTGATTTACCCAATTATTTTATGTGATGAATCTATGATTTGAAAAGTGAATATTTATTGAGGGTGTTGTAGGGGAGAGAGATTTCTCCATTTATACTAATGGTGTATATAAATATTCATTTTTTATTATTTTTTAAAATCCAATTTGTTTTTTCCATGGTAACCAAGGAGACTATGTGGGAAATGATTGATTATACTACACTAGTTCATATCACACTTGGTCTATTATCCCTCTAAATTTATTATTCAACTGGGATAGAATATGGTCCCCTGATTAGGAAAATGTATGAAAGTTAAGAGTAGTGTTTGTCTATTTAAGTAGAAATTATATCTGAATGTTGTTTTATTGATTTTAGTGTCATTATGGTTATCTAACTATAAGACATAGATAAATAATCAGGACACTTATTCCATAAGTAATGTTCATGTGGGGGATACAATTAGTGTATTTGAACCTATAAGACTATTTTATTATGACCCCAATAATATTTTTATCATTCATTTTCCCACTTTTATGTATTTAATAATAATAACCATGTTTTTCACATTTTATAGATCGGTTTATATTCTAAATGAATTTAATAGATGTTTTTAGAATTATTTTTCATATGGAAACTGAAATGAATTTTATTATTTTACAATAAATAAAAATCCTCCAATTTTTTAAATAATAGGATAATGATATTTATTTAAATTTTTACTTGGTTTAATATAATTTACAAAATTCCATTGTCCAATGTGGTCTCAATGATTAAAAAAATTCTATTAGATATTAAATTAAAAATAATGTTTTTAAATGAAATAATTTATAAAAATTGGCCTCAATAATTCATGAAATTGTTGGAATAAAACCATTGTTTCTAATACTTTTGCCAAGGTGCATGCATATGTCTGTAAGGACGTGAAACTATTACCATGCATTCCTGCATTCCAAAGGCTGGTGACATTCATTCCTTGTTCCGGGACGTTTGATCCTTGATCCAAATGGGATGATATGTGGGGGTTAAACTCTAGGCTTCCTGGGTGCCACTATGAATAGGCAATGGTGAAAGGGGCTTACACAAGGATGTTGCATGTGTGCTGCTATAGAGCAAGAAAGGGGAATGAGGCTTACTTAAAGAAGCTGGTTAGGTGCCGCTATGGAGCGGCAATGCTGGATAGGGCTTACCCAAGGATGCATCTCGGGTGCCGCGATGGAGTGGGAATGTTGATTGGGGAATATGCAAGTATGTTGCTCGGGTGCCGATGTGGAGAGGAAATGGTGAATGGGGCTTACTCAAGGAAGCTAACCGAGTGCCGCTATGGATCAGCGATAGTGAATAGGGCTTACACAAGAAAGTTTCTTGAGTGCTGGTATGGAGCACGAATGGTAAATGGGGCTTATGCAAAGAAGCTTCCCGGGTGACGTTATGGAGCTGCAATGCTGGATGGGGCTTACGCAAGGATGCTGCCTTGGTGCCGCTATAGAGCGGGAATGGTGAATGGGGATTATGCAAGGAACCTTCTCGAGTGCCGTTATGGAGTAGAAATGGTGAATGGGGCTTATGCAAGGAAGCTACCTGAGTGCCACTAAGGAGGTGAAATAGTGAATGGGGCTTATGAAAGGAAGTTGTCTATGGTGTCTTCCTCATGTCTGGCCATGATGGAATCCCATCCCACTAGTGGGTCGTGGCCTTCACCTATGCAACATTGCACAAGAGGGGTAATGCCAATGGGAGTTGCAATCAGTCCAAAAAAAGGGTATGAAAAGTGTGAATCACATGCCTGAAATTCAGAATTCAGTTAGGGTGGCATGATGATGGAGGAAAAATGTGGACCGTGTTCGAAACACATCATCCATATCATGTTAGCCTGAAATGGGGATAAGCAAATGAGGGTCGACTGTTGACCGTGTTCGATACACTGGACCTGACACAAAGTGATATCGAATGTATTCTGGGGCATTGGCCCTGGATGGTAGGTGAGACGATGTGGAATGGGACCAGGACATTAGAGGGTCCCATCAGACATGAAAGAGGATGATGATCCTAATGAAAGACACACAAAGAGTGAGGTGGAGTGATGGAATGTTTGAACGAATTACAACGCTCTTGGAATTATTCCATTGTAATCATGGCATTGGACATCTTATGCTTGGAGTATAAGGCATCTTGTGTTTAGAGAAAGAGGCACCCTATGTTTGGAACATAGGTCTTGCAAAAGATTATAGTCTTTTATATAGGACTATTGGAATCACATGCTTGTAGCAAAAGGTATCTCATATACTGGGTAAGAGGAATCCTATGTTTGGAACATATGGAGTACTATTGTTTATAGTCATGTATATAGGAATAATGGAATCTTATGCTAGATGCATAAGGCATCTCTTATATTGGGTAAGAGGCATCCAATGATTGGAACATAAGGATTACTACAGTTTATAGTCATGTAGATAGGACTTCTAGCATCTTATGCTAGGTGCGTAAAGAATCTCTTTTATTGGGTAAGAGGCATCCTATGTTTGGAAAATAGGGAGTAATGTAGTTTATATTCATGTTGAGAGGACTACTGACATCTTACGCTAGGCGCATCTGGCATTTCTTTTTTAGAGAATGTGGAATCCTATGTTTGGAACATAGGGTTTACAACAGTTTAAGGCCATGTAGATAAGACTGCTTGGCACAAGGGGCCTAACAATGGATGTTGTTGGGTCTTACGCAAGGGAAGCCCTTTCTGGTTCCACCTGGCGTTGGAGCCAACTGATAGGGTTTGGAAGAGTTTCTTTAGGAATGGTTAAACTCAAGGTACTCGGGAAATTGATGATGAGGATCTCAACTCACAACATGGGAATGGAACCAAGAGGAATATGTCGACTCACAGTATTTCAGGGTGTGCGGAGGAGTCTCTCAAATCTTGGTATTCTACAGGCTGAAGGAGGATGCACATAAGAGTGCAATGGAAAATGCCAACATCCAAGCCCGAAAAGTTCACGGAGCAGGGGCTCGTGGATCAGCAACACGATGGAAGATGCTCACAGAGCATGGGCTCGCGAAGCACCAAAACGAAGGAAGCTGCTCGCAGAGCATGGGCCCGCAGAGCAGCAACCCAAAGAAAGCTTCTCTCTGAGCATGTACTCGCAGAACCGTTTCTTGTAGGATAGAGGAGCTCTATGGACCGGGAGATCGGCCGCCCAAGGGGTAGAAAGCCAGTTTGGAGAAGGGGGGTGAGATGGGTATTTATAGGCATGGGGAGTCGTGAATCAAATCTCGCTCGGTGCAAAGACAGAGCTTGCTCTATGGCGGATCGCGAATGGAAAATGAAGCAGCGAAGAGTCCTGCCTCCTTGCTTTGTAGTAGGTCTTCATGGCGCATTTCAAACATCAGACGTGTGCATGGACCATCCGGACTCTTTTCTTCACGGTGGTGCTCCGCGATCGCGGATTGGGCTTCGGAAACGGGCTTCACGAACCATTTTTCCAACCAAACATCAAATGTATGTTACTCCTAATCCGTAACTCTGTTTGGGCTCTACGAACTACCAAATCGAAGCTTGCTAAATGGGATACAATCTTGGATCATGTAGTGAAGAATTTGAAAAATTATGCAGAAGCGTTTTTTGGTTCCAAAAAAAATTATTTATTAATGAAATGTGGGAATATACTACACCTTATTATTACTCGTATAACTTTTTATATGGAAAAATATGGGATTTTATATATTAAAAATTATAAAAGGTTGATCATGGTGATAGAACCTAATATTGGGATATCAGAATGTTGTTAAATCATAGGAAAATGAATATTAATTAATTTTTTAATGTATTAATACAAACAACATCAGTGTTTTATTTTTTATGTTCAGTATTACAGATAGTATTGATTTATTTTACATAAAATTTATTAAAAACATTCTTCATATTGTAAAAGTATAACAAACAATGTTATATTGTTTTGAAATAAAATTATATCTATATTCCAATAAATTATGACATGTATGAATAGACCATAGTTGTATATTCATTATAATATTTAAAAATAGTCACATAAATTAAATAAATATCAATGCATGGTAACCCATAGTGGTTGATGTAAAAGAAAATGTATATTTTTAATAAAATAGTATAATCAAAATCTACAATCAATATAATACCAGTATAATATATAATACAAAAAATGAAAAGTTAATTGTAGAATTCATACGTAGTAATTAGAAACAGTTGAAAAAATAAATGGATAAGAACCTTTAAAATTTTCATGACTTGTCATGAAACCCTTATATGTTGATTTGTGAATAATTATTGAAATATAAGAACTAAAAACCCCTTCAATCTGAGGACATTTTTTGGATTTGACTCATTAACGCATATTTTATTTATTTTTTCTTAATAAAACTAATTTTTCATTATTCACACAAAATGAAAAAATGGTTGATGAGAGGTAAATTCATATTAGTTGGATATTGTTAAAAAATATATTTTATATTATTTGACATTAATTTGTTGTTATTTATCTATGTTTTAAAACATTGATGCCAGATTTTTTACTTTTAAATAAATAAAAACATTCTATTGTTAATTTTTGGAAAACCACTACTGTCTATTGGAACATGTCAAAAATAAAATGATGGTCATTTCATAAAATTTAAATATAATTTCTGTTGTTTTTTTATTCCTTTAGTGAACATTTTGTTAAAATTCGTTTATATAAAAGAAAAATAAAATTATTTTGATAAAACCAAAATTTGGATTGATGTGTGGTAACTTCATAAATAACAAATATTAACGACCCCCATTCCATGGATTTAACGACAATGAATGGTTGTTTTTTAGTCAATGACCATCTGGATCATATTTTTAAATTTATTTAAATTTAATAAAATTGTGTTTTCTAAAATTAGAACCACACTTCACATAGGATTGACATGCAGTCTATTAATAAATTTTATACATTAAGAACCCAATTTGAAATAATTTTCATGGTATGGATTCCATTTGTTAAAATTATTAAACCAAAAAAAACATTTTTTGTATATCGATTCGGGTGTTAGACTGTCATGTTGTTGGTTCATACATAACTTAAATGTATTTAATATCGTTTTTCATTGTTTCTATTTCAATATTAGATAATGGAATGATTGGTGACCAATTTTCTTATAGTTTATAAATTTATGAATAAAAAACATTGAGAAAAAAACTATTCACACATAATGATGAAAATAGATCTAACATAAATTGTATTATATTTAGTGAAAATGGTAAAATTATATTGATTTATACCACCAAAATCCATATTGTTATCTTTTTTGAAAATGAATATCATATTCAACATTTAGAATGACTCTAACATTTCAAATGAAATTTTCCTATTGAATTAGTATTGAATGTTTTATATTTATGTATCTCAATCACTATTATTTCTTAAATTGTATTCCATATGTAATATAAGTTCCAATAATATATCCACATAACTGTATATGTTAAAATCTAAAAAACACATAGAGATTAATATACAAAATTTTAAATTTTATAGTAATAACACTATAATTCATGCACAAATGTTTGTTCGTCCAATTGGGGGTATTTTTCTGATTTATGCGTAAATTTGAAACTAAAATTTCACAATCATTATATTTTATATATAATGGTGGAATATTTTAAATATTAATATATTAGTAAAATATATTTTAAATACATAATTTTATTATAAATATAAATTATCCATTTTTATCAAAACATACCTCCAAATATTTAGGGTGTCGTAATTGCAAATACTGATCCACCAAGAAAAGGAATTAACTATCATAATAAAAACATCTAAAATTTAAATGAAAAAAATAAACCTAAAATGTATCATTATATTAATATATTAATATCATAAAATGAATTTAAAACAAATACTAAAACACATCTATAGACACATAGGAGATGGTTATTGGTGAGAACATAATATTTCAACAGTACAACATCTATTGATGTTAATTTATTATCGACCATTAATCCAAAATTCAATGATATATAATAGAATACCATATAGTTCCCTTTGATAGTATGATGTAACTAGGATTTTTATTCCATGTGAAAATAAAATTTTATTATCTCATTTTAATATATGGAAGGATCTATTTCATATATGTCACTAGTTGTAATAGATTGATAAATAGTTTCTATGAATGACTATCTCTCCCAATATGGTGTGAGATGAAGCATTCTATACACATGTATTCAATGTTTTGATGTTTTTGGATTCTATGTTTCTTTGAAAAAACAATATTTGATTTTTGCGAGGTGGGTAAGCATACTTTTTTTTTGAGGTTGGTGTATAGTTGAGGTTGTGGAATTTCTATAATTGGTTTTAATTAGAAAATTGGGGATGTGTGATGGTATGGTACAAATATTCTTGTCTGATTCACTTATTATTAGATGAGGGTGGTTGTTCCTACTATTAAGCTAGTGAGTTATTGTTATGTTTTCTCCTAGATCATGATATATAAAGCTCATTCATAAACCCTGCATATTTTTTCTAACCAGGCTCTTAATATTTTAATATACATATATAGAAGTTGGTACAAAATTTATCATTTTCTTTATATGATTAAATATGAAAAGGTTCCTTCATAAAAAATAAAATAGAAAACAAACCTATCTAGAAGCCCCATTCACAGACCCATCACTAGTCCTACATATGTAGAGAATATGAGCTCATTATAACTGAAATAATTCCAAATACATAAACATAAAAATTTAATTATGTAGGTCATCCATATTACATAACCCTCTTGAATTGAAACATCCACCATGATAAACAGGATGCACTTAGATCACCTATTTTAGTGATCTTTTCTAGAATAAAAACCCACAGTCAAACAATCTACGACACCCATCCCACCATCCATTAATGAATGGAATAAAAATACACCTATGAAAGATTAATGATTCCCCTTATTTGAGAACTCCAAAATTATTTCTTTAACTTTCATGGATAAACAATGAATGAACATTATAGCTTTGAGCTACCCATATCCATAGAAATTTTTTTTGAACAAGGTAATTAGTTCTCGTAAATATTTATTGTAGTTGAACAAAGAAACAAAATAATGTGCTCATAAATCTCATATTGTTCAATGAAATAAAAATCCTTTTGAAAAAGTAAAAATAAACAAATGTTAAAGCCCATGGGAGGCTGGTGGATAAGGAAAACAAAAAACATCAAAACTAAAATTCATAATTCATTTTACATGATTATAAATTATTAAATACTAATTTAATTATGATTCAATGGATCTTATATAGAGTTAATTACACTCTATTTCAATACTAAAAACCTCATATATATCCTTTCATCTCCATGGTCAACAGATCCACATCCAACCACTATG
Source organism: Viscum album (assembly GCA_963277665.1). Classification (NCBI taxonomy): domain Eukaryota; kingdom Viridiplantae; phylum Streptophyta; class Magnoliopsida; order Santalales; family Viscaceae; genus Viscum; species Viscum album. The sequence continues at coordinate 555,471,320 of OY728147.1, read as the reverse complement.
TAAATACAAATTTCACAAACTAACACCTATTAGAGTAATTACATCATAAATATTATATAATTTTTAGTATATAAACATATAATTACCATTTAATGTCTTTTTCAACATTCATTAATCTTACAACTCATTGTAATATAAATAAATATTAAATTTGTTTTAGAATATTAATCAATCATTTCATAGAAATATGGGTGCTCTATGGCACAACCTATGAATCCACCAAATTTATGCACTCATAATTCGTATTATCAATTTTTTTACCATAGTTTAAATATGATTATATAAATAACATTGACCAATCTGGATATTAAACTTGAATATAAAATTTCATGAAACTATCATTTATTCAAATAAATAATGAGAATGTGTCACTTTTAATTATTATATTAATCTTGGTACCACCCCAATCAACACTAAACATAATATCACTTAGTTCATCCGGTGGGAATATCATATTTTAAATTGGAAGTCATATCACCAATACATGGATGAGCATCCCCACCCACTATCGTCAACCTTACTAGACCACCATGACAACTCAAAAATCTCATGCAACCACACTGAATATTCTAACCTAAAAGTGTTATCTTTAAATAATATCATGGTTATAAATCAATATAGATTAAATACCTATTAAATGTATTAATCTATACATAAATTCAAATTAAACTCTATATGAAATGAAAATGTAAATATGAAATCAATTGAATGATGTGAAGCCCGCTCATTCTGAACAAAATCATAATAGAAATCCTAACATTTAAATTTATATCTCATATGAACATATTCAAAATGAATAAATCCCATCAAAATTAGACATAATCATTAGAAATGAAAATTATTATTTACATCATCTCACATATTCCATTATATTATTTTATTTAATCAATTATTTAAATAATTATTATTTCTTCTATTCATTGTTAATATAATTGAAACATTTCCATCAATAATATTTTATTTAATTCTTGTGAATAGAAATGAATTTTTTTAAAATATATAAATATTCAAAAATAGCCTAAAAATCATTGGTAAAAATTCATATCTCAAAATATTTATACCAGACATCCCAAAGCAGTCATTCATAAATACAAACATATTTACATGTTATTATACTTATGCTTCAAAGAATTTATGTAAATTAAAATATATGATAATATTCAAAAACATGAATAATAATTGTACTCATTAAATATTATTCGTAAATAATAATAATAATAACAAACGAACATGAATATTTCAGGGTCCCAAATAATATGTTCAATTTATTAATTAAACCAAACATTTATCTAACAATAAAAAATTTCCAGGATAAAAGACAACGCTCATTTAAATCTTATATATAATGATTTATAAAAAAAATCATAAATATTATTTCGTCATTTTACACTACCTCCTTGGATTATTTATTTCACTATATAGAATAATTATATAATATTAACAATAACCCTACAACATATAATTTTTTAATTCAATAATAATCCGGATTATCAATCATTACTATCTAAATCAACTGATAATTTTAAAAATCAATTTATAGAAATATCATAAAAAAATTATATAAATAAATCACTATAAAATTATATATTTCTAAATAAAATTATATGATTAATAATATTAACAAATCTGTCACACTTATGAAATAACATTTATTTCAATTCTTTAAATATTAATATATCATCAATTAATTACATAAAATTCATTTAATCCGCCTATATTTTAATTTCTTCTTTATAATATAATATTTATTCTTATGAATATTTTTCATATTTTTTTTATCATGGTTAGAAAAATTCATCAAAATATTGGAATCTAAATTATCATTACTTCAAATCTTTCAATTTTAAAAATGGTGATGTTATAGATCATTTATAGAAATAAATAATATCATCATTATTCACAAAAGAACGGATCATCACGGTTAAACAACCATTTGATAGAATCCGTTACACACTAATTAAATCAACTCAAAACTAATAATTTTTATGTAATTCAGAATGAGTATTGAATGTAAGGGTTAACAAAAACAACCGCAAAAAAAATTTGTTTTTGAGACCACAATCCTAGTGAGAGAACATTAACATGATAGGTTCACTGAATGTGTGTAAATTGAATTAACAATCGAATGAATTATAATAGATCAATTGATATATGATGGACTATCCTATGACCAAATTTAATACAATAATAAATATATATGTGTTATTACCCAAAAAAAATTTAATTTCCATTAATATTGAAAAACTTTTTAGCAAATTGAAACTTTTTTTGGGGAACTAAATATAACAAAAAAAGCCAAAAGGCCATCTTAATAGATGTGGAGGATCAAGAGAATGATGGAATAAAAATAATTCCCCTTTAATGTGGTACAAAAACCAAATTCATTTTGAGCATTTCATAGCCTATATGAAATATTGGAATGAAGCTTTTTGCTTGGATGTTTTGGTGATGTGGACACTCAAATCCTCTCTCCCAACACCACTCGCACAATAATTATTTTTAATAGGCCATTTCAGACACAAAGCCTCAAAATTGATTAGAAATTGTTTTCTCGGTATATATTTCAGACTATAGTGAACCAAATCCATAATAAAATAAGAAAACTAATACAACCACACACTTATTAAGGTTTTTAAGACCTCTAGAAAAAATAATACATTCTAAATGAACTTTTAATCACCACATATTCTTAACAAACCACAATAGACATTCTTAAAATATCCAGAACCATACCAAAGACAAATATTTTTTTGATGTTGCATAAAAATGAAATCAATATATATTATCAATTTATTCTATAATAATTAAATATTTTTTATAATAAAAGATATTATCAATTAATATTTGAATAAATTTTCAAATTAACAATATTAGTTAACTGAAAATAAACATTGGAACTGAAATACTTGAATGATTATTTGGATATTTTGGATGTATAAGGAAATGAGTAGAAAATAAACCTTTTTTTCATGAAAAGAATAAAATCATGATGGAAGTCAATATTCAACATGAATATTTATAACATATGTGAAAATAATAAATAATTTATAATAATATAAAAAAATTATTTCGGATTGGAAAAATTTATTTAAGGGATATGTATTACATAATTGTTTATTGAAAATAACTGATAAATGATAACAAAACATGTCTATTGATTGAATATGAATGTAAAAAGTGACGAAATATAGTAAAAAATAGAAAATATAAAAATATACGAAACAATATTTATAAAATATTTCATATAGGAAATTTTATCAAAGAAACATTAAATTATTTCCAATTCCACAAATAAATGATCTCAGAACCGAAGGATAATAAAATTTCTCAGAGAATTAATCCTTTTATAAATTGCCTAAAGTATGTATAACATTTGTATGGATTCTTCTGTGTAGTTATCCTCCACAAACTGATAAATTTAATATCATACAAAAAAATAGGATTGATGTAATAGACATTCTCAGTGTTCCTTAAAATAATCTATCATCTAATAAAAATTCATAATTATCCATTGGATGCATTCCACATGGGTAAATAATTATTTTTTGGTTTAGTGTTTCTTTAATACTCATAAAAATGAAGGCGAGGTCTAGTAATTTTATCATGTTATCCACCTTCATATTTCAATTTACTTATAGAATTATCCACATAGCAATATATATAAATTAAACACCCAATTATACATGACTATTTTTTAATTTAGGTGTGATAGTTTTTAACTTTGTTAAACTTATGTATTGTACATAACATCATCATATTTTTCAATTGAAGTTGTCTACAATAATATGATCAATAAGAACACGGGTATGTTCTTAACATATTGGGATTAATAGATATCAAACACGATATAAATTGAGTGATTTTGGAAGACATGGAGACTTGGTCTCACCATATAAGCAGAAAAATCGAATCATGGGGATGTTCATAATATATATGGTGAAATAAATCTATATTAAGCCTTATATTTATAGATTTCTCTAGAAATATTGACAAGTATAACTAAAAAACAAAATTACTTAATAAAATATATATATCTATAGAGTTTTACATTATAATTATTTTTATATTACATTTATTTAATAAAATAAGAAATAAGAACATTTATACCAAAATATTCCTTGGATTGACGTGCTGCCTATTTCTACATTTGAAATATTACTCATAAATCATTTCCATATGATTTTATGTTAAAATTGGTTTTTTTAACATTTACCATGTGTTATAAACTTAAATATATTAATATTCTTCAAAACTTAATTGACTACTTTGGTCCTAGTATCTATTGAAATTTGGAGGAATTTTTATAGTGATATACCCTTTGATGCTAAATTTTTATTTAATTTATATCTAATAATAATTTTTTAGAAATTCTGACCACACTACTTGACTGGTTGACATGGGGTCCAATCATACACATTATAAACAAATCAATGATAATTTTACTATTATTTCACAATATGCTGATGTAATTTCATGGGTTTTTCACTTTGAATAATCTTTTTTATCATTAAAATCAATAAAACTTTTCTTTTGGTCAATCTGGAAAAATCACATGTCGATTTTATTTTTTTTATATTATGAAATAACATTGATTAAATTTTGTTCTTTATTGAATGATTCCAAAAAAAACCAAGGTAGTTTTATTGGTTTTGAATGAAGAAACATATCTTTTCCCTACAAATCATTGGACTATTTTAAATAATATTTCCATAGCCAACCATATAATTAAGAAAAAATGTCAAGCCATAGGAAGCTCTATATAGATATAATATAAATAATAAATAGTTTATATCACTATTACATATTTATTTAAAAAATTGAATGCTCAATAATTGAAAATCTGATTACAAAATCTAAATCTCAAATAAATCTGGATCAAGGGTTTTACCTTGGTTATACATAATTTTTGAGATTGTTGGATGCCTTTCATGAGTGAATTAATGGGTTGAATTTGAATTAGAAAAAATAATTTTTTTTAATTACATAAAACTAAATCCTCTATTAAATAAACGTTCTTATTGAAAACAAAAAATGATAATCTAAAAAAACTAGGGATTGAGAGATGATCAGTTCTATGGCCATTTTTAGATAATCAATGATGGAATGAGGATTGGAAATATTTGAACTAATGAAATATTATAGTTCTCTTCAGCGAATGTGATGTTCATAAATCCATCATTAGTGCTCAATCAAATAATGAGGTTGGGTTTTTGGATTTTACATTTTTTTATACTCATTTTCAACCCATGGTGAATGTGAATAAATTACTACAACAGATTTAATCATGTGATGATCAGGTTTACATTTGTGGGATAATATTCATAGGATTTAGGGATTGGGGATGTCTCATTATTCATTCATGTTTAATTTTTCAACATTCTAATTGAAATGAATCAGTTTCATCCTAATAAACTACTTAGTTAGTTAAAGATAATACATCATTTTTTATATTTCATTGTGGGGTGTGAAACAACATCAGAGTGAATGACAAGTCAATTCCATATTGGTTTTCATATCAGAAATTCAACCACCGACATCAACAAGGTTCAAACAACAATGATACGTGATTTTATGGTGAAGATTTGTCAGTGTATGGGTGAAAATGGGGTGATCGGATGATTCGTGAAGTGTAATGACCCAATGTTTTATCAATGAAATTCCATTCATATAGTTATGTCATTTATTCACATCAAATCACAACACAAAGAACTACTAAGTAATATGTGACCTTTAAACATAATAATTTAATTTTTATATTATAATTTAAAAAATATGACATACATAATTGTGTTCAATAAGATTCTTGGAGTCTGATAAGACAAACATAATTTGTGGTGAATAGTAACTGTCCCTTAGGAATAATAATATTACCCATATCAACATTAATATTACAATTATGAATATTAGATCATCCCAAATAATATTAACCTCACCCATGAATGTAAAAATAAAATTTAGTCATCTTATAAATTATAATATAACTATAGTAATAGTATTGGTATTTTTTGAATGTCATAAATAAATAATTAAATTAATTAATTAATTTAATAGAAAATTTATATTCCTAAAAATTATTTACATGTTATCAATAATATGTATTATTTTTTTTTGATAATTTTATAATACATTATGTAATTTTTGAAGGCATTATAAAAGAATTCATTGTTTTAAAATCTATATTTTTCAAGTAATTTGAGAACTTAATTAAAAATTATATTAATCGTATTAGTAATTTTTTTAAAAAAATAATCGATTTCATTTTTGGATTCGAAACATTGAAATTTTTTTTGGGTGAATGTTTTGTATTTTCCATAAATTCTTGAATTTTTTATGAATATTAAAATACGATAATTCATGAAAAATGGTAAAACCTGAATTTCATCATCATTAATGAGACACAGATGATGTAAATGGCCATTAGTTCAAACTAAAATACATATAATATTGTTTTTTCATATGTTATCATCACTATTTCTTGTTTTATAGAAAAATAATTAACTAATGATCTAAATATTATGAAAACCCTCCACCCCTCAACTATAATAATTACCCACACTCCCTTCTTCCCTTCAATCCTATCAAGCACTGTAACTTCCCTAAATTATTCCTAAATATATTCCCAAACTCCTCACCCTAGTCCGGAAGCCTTTGTCCACTCAAAAATCCAAATCCTCTCAACATAATAGGCACTCAAGGAATATTAAATCGAGAGTTACTTTCATCTTTTATTTTCTTCCATTTTATTTTTGTGTTCCATTATCATCTTTTCATTCACAACCTCTACTAATAAAAATAATATGGTAACTCCAACACCATACATGTAGTGTAATTTTCTTCCAATGGGATAAATCATTTTCATCCCTTTTTTACCCTTATTTTATAATAATGAAATGAAAACAACATCCAATATGTATGAAAATGTCACATTCAAGAATGAAGGATTATCTATTTATATTACCATAAACAATTTTTGTTATAAAATAATTTTTATAGTTGAACCATACTATTAAACTATTGTTTTATATTATTTTTTGTTAATATGTCCTTTTTCACCCATGGTATAAAATAATAATACAAAATAAGTTAACTATAAGAAAAATCACCAAATTATTCCAAGACATTATCATTAATGTTTTATATAATGATTCACCTTCAAAAAAAATTGCCATATAAATTTTCTAAACCTGTAATATTCTGTTTCTAAACTAATTTAATATAACATTAATTATTGGAAACCACTCTCATAACACATGGGTATCAAACCAAGAACATATTGTTAAAACCAATGAATCCAACATACCATAACATTGAAATTTAACATCATAACCAATAAAAAACATTATGAATGAACTCAAAAAAGATATAATAAATTTGTTACAAGTAAATAAGGATTATTAGTTATAAATTAATGAAATTAATTTTATTATTCATGAAATTATGATCAATAGTAGAACACAATCAGACATAAGGTAAGAGATCATGTCTATCTCACTCTTATTCAACAATGTCCTCTATGTTATTCCATATTATGTTTAAATCTTAATGATGGGGAATTCAATTGTATCTCCAACATAAATATTTCATGATTTATAAAAAATGAGGAACCCATTTCCCTCTCATTAATCCCTCCTCTATAAACATGATGCCATGCCGATATTTCATAAGGGTTGTTACCGAAATCACCAATAATCCATCAGGTTTCTCCAACCTTATTTTTAGACAAAGAATGTTTTGAAATATTTTCGTGTAAAAATTCTCTAAAATTTGTATATTCTCCAAAATTTTGTGTCTCGATCAATCCATTATTATATTTTGGTTATATATATTATTTTAATGATTCCTCCCCAATAATTTTGGGTAAGAAAACATTTTTTAAATGAAAAAACCAAATTCATACCCAAATTCAATTGAAAGCTAGCATTTGTTTTAAGAAAAATTTGTTTTTATTAAAATTTTGTTTATATGTTGATAAACTTCTTGGATGAATTTTATTTTTTAACAAAATATTACACCATTTTCTATTAAAAAATCTTGTTAGTTCTTTCCTTAAAACCTCACTAAATTGTTTAAATGCTAAACAACAATAAATACTCTTTCTACTAGTATTCAATTATGTTTGACATAAAATAGAATGATATATTAAACATTTACATTCATAATTTCAATGTTTTTCTAATTCATTTCTTTCATGGACACTTATTGGATATTCCCTTTCATTATTCTTTATGACATGACTATGATACCCATTTCATTCCATGGGTTATCATTATATTAGTATTGTTGATGTATGATTCAACATGTGGAAAGAATATTCATTGAGATGATAAGATGGGTGTTACCATGTAGTGATCGAAAGCATTGGGTAATGTTGAGTCTCTTGAGATGTTAGGTGTAACGTTCTTGATGGTTATCCATGACTCATGCTACCAGGTGCAACTATCTTTTTCGGTCACCGTGACTTATGCTCCTCTGTGTGTAATGTGTCTTGAATCATGAGAAATTAATTTTTTTTGTTTCTTATAAATTTCAATGAATCCATGTTTTATTAAACCATTTTATATTTTATGATTTCTTGTGGTCCATGCCATTTATGTTCATTATACTGTGCCTTCTAACTCATGTGCTAAAAATTTATTATCATGTTTTTCTCCCTTACAAGTATTTTACTTCATCCCTTAATACATGTGATCCCCATTATACCATATAAATATGTAATGGATCAATGAAATTTAGGAGATATTTATGAATATTAAATAAATAAGTGTTATTTTAGTTCAATTTGTTTCAGTTTTATGTATATTGTCTTCAAAGACACTAGACATCTAGATCCTTGGATTCAATTATGATTTATAGTTATTCTAAAAATAATTTAATGTTATGTATAAGAAGATATGGTGTCTATAGCTTGTATCAGATGATGTTCTAGTTATTTTTTTAGATTAAGAATAGATAACTTTTTAAGAACATTATTGATAAGACTAACTATAAGAAAACATCCCTAAATTTTGGTAAGTATATAGTAAGTGGTTTATCAAGAATATACATCATAGTATGAAAACAAATAGGTAGAGGTGGGTACGGGATAATTTATCTCGGGTAAAACCCAAAAACATCACATTGAGGTAGAATCAAATATGAATTTGTGCATGGAAATTTACCTTCCTGCACTCTTGGTTTGATACTCCCAAAGGGATATTATTTGGTAAATTTCACTCTTAGTACATACCATTGGTAATGGTATAAAAATACCCTTATGAATTTATGTCACCAAATAGATCATGGATTACCAAGATTTATACCAAGGGAATCAGAAGCTGGTATATACTTCTCCTTTACAAGTTTATCATTTTATGTTCAATGTTTCTTTTTTATGCTCAATAGCTAAGTATTAATTCCCACTAATTATATCTTATTTTTTATATATAACAGAGTGAAATAGAATAACACATTCTAATAAACAATGTGATATGGAATGTGAATATTTCTCTAATAATATTCCAAATATTATGGGAGTGTTTTCACAAAACATCCTGAAAGTACTTTCTTTGCTGGATCGTGATGTGAATTTTAATGTGAATCATGTGGAATACACTCCTCCCCCAATGAAAGAGAATGTTTTTTTAGAATCCATTATATAAAAATGGTTTCCCATGATTAGTGGATCTTCTGATCCCACCATGAGGAAAAGTGTATGAACTCCATTGAAATTATATAAAATATCCAATAGTTCTCCGACATGGATAACGTTATGTGGGAGGTCTATCATTTTGTTTGGAAAACTAACCAGTGATGGAAATTGATCATGAATATGAATCCCTAGGAAGATATTAATTTAATTAATTTGTAAGATTTCAATAAAATGTTTTTCAATAAATAATTTCCCTTAAACATCAATTTCAAGATGGAATGAGGGATTCTCATACTCATGAAGATGGATGTTGAGTCAAGCGTGGAATATGAATCGAACATTGAAATGCTTTCAAGGTAATCCTATGTCATTGTCATGAACACTGAAATCATTTTGGGAATCTTCATTAGTGGACTAATCCGAGTATACAAAAATCATTGGTGATTTAAGACTTCAAAAACAATTGATGATTTTATGTTGTTACCTTAAAGATGAAATATTGATCGGATACTGTAAATGGTATCACGATCCCATCGAAAAAGAGAGGAATATAGAATAAATCTAGGTGGTTCTATAATTAAATTCTATAATGAAAATGTGCCGAATCATCCCATATGTAAAAATTCTGGGAAGAATCATATGGTGTATTGTATAAAGGGAATGAGGAATTGTTTTAAATGAGGAAATATGGGACATCAGGGAAAAAAAATTCCAACAAGATATAAATAATCCCACTAATGTTGTAGAAGAATGAAGGATCAGATAAATTCTCAGCCATGTGTGCAATGATTCAACTATAAGGAACATGGGAATTATTAGAACAGTTTCCATAGACTAGTGTAGTTTAAGGAAATACAAAAAACCCTTCATGGAAATAATGAATGTTTTATGCTATCACAACTGCAATGGAGACACTAGGTATCAATGTAGTGACATGTACACTACTAACTCATTCATGAATAGACAACACACTACTTAATTCTTGTTCTTTTAATTCTTTTATATTTTGAATGTTTAATTGAATTAATCAAACACCACATCAAAATTTTAATGATATGTTATATGTGTGAACATAGAATGAGAAAATTATTGTGCCCATGGTTTAAAACTCCTCCATGGTAATTTTTTTTTATTAAGGAACATCCCTGAAAATCTCTTCATTCTTTTATTAGTGGAGTTTGATTTTTTTCGGCATGGATTATCAGTCTTTATACAAAGACAACATCATGTTCTGAGAAAGGGGGATCACCATTCACATCCTGAAGCTTCCGCCAATTCATTAAAAGTGTACGGAAATAGATTAATATCTATTAGAATCATCGCCTCATGTGTGGAAATTTTTTCATTATGGGCAACCATATCTTGCACAAATTATTGAGATGAAGGAGAGAATCTCACTCCATGATATGCCCATCACGAGGGATTACAATAATGTATTCCTGGAAGAGTAACAATGTCTTACTGATGTACATGATGTTGAGTTATCAATAGTACATAATTCTAGATCACTTTGATTAATAATGACACCTTATATGATGGCCACCGTAGAACAAGAAGAGATAAATAAGCGGTTACAGTGGAATATTATGAAAGGTTTTTTATTCCTATGTTCTTTACCATATAGTGTGCCAATATTCTTCATCAAGAAGAAGGATGGATCTATTATGCTCTGCAATGATTATTTTGAGCTCAATACAAAATATGATAAATAACATGTATCCCTTTCCTCAGATAGATCACTTGTTCCATCATCCTCATAAGGTCAGTTATTTCTCTAAGGTGGACCTTTGGTCTGGATATCACTAACTAAAGGCGAGGAATGAGGATATTCCCTTGAATACCATTCGAATGTTATAAGGAAACTATGAATTCAGAGTGGTTACCTTCATATTCTCCAATGCCATAGCCAAATTCATGTATTTAATTAATAATGAATTTACAAATTACCTTGAAAATTTTGTGGTAGCCTTTATCGATGATATAATTATATACACCAAGAACAAGGAGGAATATGAGGAGTTTTGAATACTGTGTTTATGAAATTGAAATGGGAGAATATGAATGCAATGTATAGAAAATATGAGTTATGGATTGAGAATGTATCATTCATGGGGAATGTTCTCTCCAACAAAGGGATATCTGTGGACCCTTCCAATACTATATTGACTGAATAATGTGCCACGACCCGTCCTCGAGGCCCATGCCGTGACTACCCCAAGCCCGCCTTCCATAGTCCAGGGGATGGAGACTAGCACCAAAGGCGTAAATCCCGATAACTGGGAAGGCATTGCCTTTATAAAAGGAAACAAGCACCACAAAGTAAGAAAGCGGAAAAAGTAAACACTAAGTACAAGAGAAGTGCTGAAAAGTAAATGGGACAGAATACAAACCCAAATGAAAGTTCAACTACAACTGAATAAGTACAACATAAAAGATAATAGCTGGAAGGATGGAAGCAGCTCCTGGGTCATCCTCCTCGGATCCTACCTGAAGGGTAGATACAGATGGCGCAGCTCCTGGTCGTCCACTACAGATCCTACCTGAAGGGTAGGTAGAGATAGTCTCCTCCACGCTCTCATCCGTCAACCTCCTCTGTGTGTCGTCTCGTCGTGTAGTCCACCTCAGGGTACTGACTCTTAGTGTAGCCCACCTCCGGGTACTGACTCGTCGTGTAGTCCACCTCCGGGTACCGTCCAGTCCTCGAACACTCGGCCTCCGTCAGCACTGCCTATCTTCTGCAACGAACACAATGAGGTGCGGGCATAGCCCGTGCAGGGGTGAGTATAACGATACTCCGTATGGACCCCGAGACCCTCAAGGTCTCTCTAAACCAACAAGGATAACCACAAAGAAGATCTAAACAGATAACCTCTACTTAGGTATATGCCCATTAATATACCTAAGTTATCAAATTACTCATCTCAATCCTGAGGAAACACAAGGATTGTGAAAACAACGGATAACCACTACCCAGGTATATTCCCATACATATACCTAAGTTATCATGTATCCCATCTCAAACATGAGGTAAACACAAGGTCAAAAGTCTCAGCTCAAACCAGGATTTTCATTATCAAAACCGTAACTGCTGAAGAGATCCGTCTCTGGAGTTTACAGTGGACCTATCACAACTTCGAGTTACTGCTCAATAACCTAAGACTATTGAGGTACTCCTCCTGTCGAGTACCGCGGGTCTATAGCCAACTACCAGGCACTCCGTCCGCGGAGGGTCTGTCGCCAAATACCGGGTCCTCTACCTAATAGCCTACAGAGGTACTCCTCCGGTCGAGTACCCCGGGTCTGTTTCCAACTACCAGGTGCTCCGTCTTTCATGGGTATGCCGCCAAATACCGAGCGCTCCGTCCACTGGGCTAGTCGACTCACTCCATGTCGAGTCGGTCAAGCAGTCGTCAGGTCACAGTCGTCTACACGGTCTCTGTACTCCGCACGCTCGTCTCCGGGAGGGTCTGCTCCACGAGCTACTGGTCGATACTCCAAGTATCACAATGTCCCACGAAGAAGTATCTCAAAGGACCGCCTCGTCATAGGGGTCTCAACGCAACAGTCGGCGCGTCAAACGGACGCCCGGTCTGTGAGTTATTAGCCTTTTTGTCCCCGGGGCCCGGTTGGTTTTGTGTGCGAACCAGTCCGTCCATAACTCAACTATACCCCGAACACTCATAGGTGATACTCATAGGGACCGTTTCTCAACGTGATCACTAATGCCGCTGACGGTTCGTCAAATGGACGTCTAGTCTAAAAGATATCATCTTTCTCCGTTCCAGGGGCCCAGTTGGATTTCGGGCACAATCCAACCCGGCTATAACCCAACTGCATCCAAAACTTGGGAGGAGTATGTCAAAAGTTCTGTATCGTCAACAGGAACGCAACGCAACAGACGGCCCGTCAATCGGACGCCCAGTCTGAAGTTATTGGCTTTTTCGTCCAAGGGGCCCGGTTGGTTTTTAATTTAAAAGCAACCCGAACGTACTCCAACTGCGTCCAAACCTTGAGCTGAGTAAGACAAATAATCCTCCTCCCTTATAGAAATCTATCAAAGTCGACGGCACTTCAATCAGACGTTCGGTGCTCAAGATTTGAGCATTTCCGCTCCGAGGGCCCGGTTGGTTTCGTGGATGAATCAACCCGGCCGAACCCAATGTATTCTGAAACCTTGAGTGCGATATACCAAAACGACCGTCTCGATACAAGGATCGCGTTTCCACTGACGGCGCGTCATTCGGAGGCCCGTAGCTCAGGTTACGGGCAAAAGACCGAAAATGGTCCCAAGTCGGGGGGTCTGGGCACGGGCCGAGCCGGCCCGACCCCCCCCCCCCCCCCCCCCCGGGTCGGCCGAACTGGGTCGAGGTTCAAGAACAACAGATTTGATTTTAATAATTAAATCTGTGTGTTGTTAAAAATCACAGATGAGTTTTAAAAGAAACCTGAAATCTCTTACCTCAAACAGAAGATCGAAGATTTCGTCGCGGATGAAGGATCGTCGCAGAAGAACGTCGCGGAAGAGGAAACGTCGGCATCGCTGTACACGACGTCGCATCATCGATTTCCGCGGTTTCGGCTATCTTCGTCGGAGGCCGACGTTCTTCGCGTTCTTCGCGTTCTTCGCGAAGAAGGGTGATGACACAAGAATTTTGTCAAAAGCCCCACAACATGTAATCCTCATGATGTGGCGTTGGTCTTATTTTAATACTACGCCAACAGATTTCAAACCAGTTAAGAAATGAAAAAGAGATAAGTAACAACCCATTAATTCGTAGAATTAATTCAACGAAATAAACCGCCCAATTAATTCAACGAAGAAAACCACCCAATTAATTGGTGTGGTAAGAAATTAAGAAAACGTGTCAGTTGACTTTCATAATGACGTGTTTTCGCGGGTGCATTACTTAGAGGAAAAGAAACGGTGGGGCTCGTGCGGGCCCCACCTCACAAATATCCTACCAAGAGGGTAGGATATTTCTGGATAGCACCCTATCCACATCGACTCAGCTTAATCTGCTTTAATTGGCTTCATGTGGCTTCCAAGCGGCTTAAGTGAAATAAAATAAAGATGTTGTACAATTTATTTTATTTCAAAACTTTAAGCCCAAAAATTAAAAACCACACCCAAGAAAACACAACTCCAGATGAGGTGTTTCTAAGCAATTACCGGCACTGCGATTCCATCTGAGCCTTCAGAATTTGATTCTGGGCACCTGTTCAAAAGTTAGAAAAACCCGCTCATCCGTTCACTGAACGTACCCGAGCCAAACTTCGGAAAATGATTCCGGGCACACCGGACCTCGGAATCAGGTGCCGTCAGAAACTGCATTCTTGTAAAATTCCAAAGAAAATTAATAGAAAAAAATTCCTTGGAATTTACAGGTCTTTACATAATGGCCCAATAAAACACATGTAACAGAGATCTGAAGCTCTATAAGATGAGCAGGGTATTAGTGATGATTTTTGAAGAACATATCATGTTTTTTAACCTATGATAACATGCTCACACCTAAGGGACTGTATATTTATTGGACTCAATAATGTAAAGACTCCATTAAAGAGTTGAAAAAGAGATTTTTCATTGTTCCAACACTCAGACTCCCAACAAGTTGTGAACTCATTATGGTGTACATTTATTATTCAAAGAAGTTATTATGTAGTGTGCTATTTCAAAATGATAAATTGATATTCTACAACTCACGATAGCTCAGACACCATGAGTAAAAGTATCATACACTTGATATGGTGTTGGAATCAGTGATAATTGAATAAAAATCAAACAGAACTATCTTCATGGGGGGGGGATGTGTGAGATATATACCGATCTGAATAGTATCAAATATATATTAACATAAAAAAATCATAATATGAGCCAGGAAGATTAATATATCTAAAAAGGGTTATTCATGTTCAATACACTACTATCATAGTAATGGAAATATGGTGGTGGATTTAATGGATAATGTATTTTATCAAAAATGATAATTTAAAAGGATCCATTCTTAATAGATTTTCACAAAATGGAAGTAGGATTCATTAAGGGAATGAAATCATCAATCCTTTATGAAATGAGTGCTTAACCATCCATCATAAATATAATAATGGATTCTCAAAGAAAAGATGTGGAAATTCTGAAAAGGGTGAAATCCATTAGAAATGTGTATTACTAAGAGTTTATGAATGATGAGGGAGGATTTGTAATATTTAGGTCAGAATTATGTGTACCATACAATATAGGGATAAAGAATCATCTTTTGAATGACAAAATAACTTAACATTCTCTATTCATCTAGGAATCACAATAATGTATTGAGATATCCAAGAAAACTTTTGGAGGGAAAATATGAAGAATTATATTTCAGAATATACATCATAGTGCATTGTATGTCAAAAAGATATGGTTGAATGACACAAGTATAAGGGGATGATGAAATCACTACCCATGACAACATGGAAGTAGGAGAACATCACCCTTTACTTTTTCACTAGACATGTATGTAAATCAGGAAGAAACAATTCTATATGGGTAATTATGGACTGTCTTAAAATTATAGATCACTTTAACGTGATTAGAGAGTAAATCTCATTGGATCAAATTTCAGGGATATATATCAAAGAAGTGGTAAGCCAGCAGAGAGTACCACTATCTATTATATCGAAATGTGATAAAAGGTTCACCTAGAGGTTCTGGAAATGTTTCCAACAACCTATAAGCATTAAAATAAACATCAGTAATGCATTTCATCATCAAAATGTTGGCCTTTCTCAGAGAACTATTCAAACACTAGAAGATATGTCGATAGATTGTTCTACAGACATCAAAGGTGGAAGTGACGAACAACCAAGAGTAGTTAAATTCTCCTCAAACAAAATTCTTCACATGAGCATATGAATGGAACCATATGAATCCCTATAATGGAAATTTTCATAAAACATGTGTGTTTGGATTAATTAAGTGAACTCAAGTGACTAGGACCAAAAATTGTTGAAGAAATGGTGGAGAAGGTGAAAACAATTCTGCATACATCAATGCATCCCAATGTCGACAAAAGAGTAATGTAAAAAATTATTGATGATTCCTTAAGTTCAATGTTTGGGACCTGGTATTTCTACACATGTCTCTATGGAACAAGGTCATGAGGTTAGGGAAGTAAAGAAAGATAATTCCCAGGTAAATCAACCTATTTATGATCCTTGATGATGTCTGAGCTGTGGCAAATAGACTAGCACTTCCACTTATCATAGCCAAAGTACATGATGTATTCCATGTATCATACTTACGGAATTACATACCTTACCCTTCAAATATACTCTATTAATTGGTGGTATAATTGAACAATAATAATTCATTAGAGGAGAATCCAGTGAAAATATTGGATAGTAGCAATAAAGTAATACCTAAAAAGACTACTCACCTGGTCAGTGTACTATGAATGAACTATATGTACGAAGAGGGAAAATGGAACCTAAGGAAGCAATGAAGGAAAAGTTCCCACAGCTCTTTGTGTCTTAGAATGTAAATCAAATTTTTGAGGGTGATATTTCATAAGGGGGAAAAATGTAACGACGCAATGTTTTTTCAATGGAAATTAATATGTTATAATTATGTCATATAATCAAATTATATCAAAACAGAATGAAATAATCTTTATTATGGGACAATTACACATAATATCGTTACTTATGTGATTGGATTTTTGAAAATATGACCTCCATGATTGTGATCGGTAAGATGCTTAGAGTCTAATATAACAAACTCTATTTTTGGTGATTAGTGACATACCCATTTGAATAGTAAATTTACCTTTATGAATTTTGATATGACCCTAATGTGTATTATTTCACCCAAAAGAATTATATCCTTACACATTAATGTATAAATAAAATGTAGTCATCTTATAAGTGATAATATGACTATATGAAAAGTATTGGAATTTTTGTATGTCATAAATGATTAGCTAAAAATAACTATTAAATTTAAAAGAAACATTATATTTCTAAAAGGTGTTCACCTATTATCAATTTGATGTCATCTAGTTTTAGGATAATTTTATAAGACCTTATGTAATTTTTAAACACATTACAAAATCATTCATAGTTTTAAAGTATGTAATTTTCAAGTAAATTGTGATTTTAATTGAAAATAAAATTTATGATAAATAAAAAAATATTTTTGATAAAGTTATCTCCCTAATAAATTGGATACATCGATAAATTTATAGCGTAAATTTTTGGGATTCTTATAAAATACATGTATTTTTAAGGAATAATATAATACAATAATTCACGATAATTTCCAAACCCTAAATTTCTGCATCATGCATGAGACATGGATGATGTAAATGGACATTGTATCGAACAAACATACACATATTAATTTTCATTGTCATGCAATAATCACTATTTTTGGTCTTACGAGAAAATAATAAACTAAGGATTAAAATATTAAGAAAACCCTCTAACACTCCACTATAAAAAACCCCCACTCCACAATATTCTTCATTCCACTAATGCCTTGTGCCTTCCCTAAATTATACCCAATTGACTTCCCAGGATCATAACATAAATATTATATCCCATGGTCTTTTAAAAATTCCAAATACACCACCCTTAAGTGAATCTTGAAACATATTAAATGAAGAGGTAAATTCCACATTTTTCATTCAATTTCTTTTCATGTTCCTTTTTAATCCTTTATTTCTTAACATCTCATCATGCAAATGGTATGATATCTACAATATTATAAATCTAATACAATGTCTATATTATAATGGTATATTTCATTATCACATCTACGTTCCCCTCAATTTATACGAATGAAATGAAAACACAATCTGAGATGTGTTAATTTATCAAAATCTATGATGACATGTTATCAATTTGTATTAAAATCATCAATTTTAGCAATGAAATAATTTTTACACTTGAAATAGACTATTAAATATGTTAATTATATTATGTGTTTCTCTGAAATCACTTTTCACAATTGATGTAAAATAATAATACAAAACATGTTAATTATGAGAAAAATATTAAAATTTATCCAAGTGTTTGTCATTAATGTTTTATATAATTATTCACCATAAGTCCAAGAAATAAAATAAACATTCTTTACATGTATTCTTATGGTTGTTAAATAATGTCATAAAACATAAATTCTCAACAACCACTCTCATCTTACATGTGAATTCAAACATGAACTTATCATTAAAACCAAACAAAAAAATAGACCCAAACAATTTAATTGAACCTCCTACTAGATAAAAAATGATATGAATGAACTCAAATAGGTTATAATAAATAGGTAACATGTAAAATATTTTCGATAATAACTAATTAAATCACCTACATTGAATATTTTTGTCATTAAGATCATTAAAAGAACAACATCTGACTTAATGTAAGGGATCCTCTCTATCTCACTCTTATTCAATAATTTCTACTATGTTATTCTATTTTATGTGTAATTTTTAAATATGTGGAATGATTTGAAATGTCATACATATATCCCTATTGATGTATAAAAAATGAGGAACCCATTTATTTCTCATTAATCCCTCCTATGTACACTTGATACCAAGCTAATAGTTTGTATGGGATGCTACCCGAACATCCTATATTCCTTCATGTTGCTCTAACCTACATTTTACCCAAACAAATTTTTCACTTATTTCTATTTGAAATATCTATAATACTATGAATATACTCCAAATTCATGTTTCAAAATACATCCCTCTTTCTATTTCCGGATTACACATATTTTTAAATGATTTCTTCATCAATACATTCCAATAAGAAAACCAATTTTAAGGGAATGCCATCAATTACCAATTTCATGTGCACCAAAAAATATGTAATAGCCCACCTCGTTTTTTATAAAACCAGTTTTATTAAAATGAAAACCATCTTGGATAACTTCTGGTTGTGTAATAATTATTATTCACTTTTCTATTTTAAATGATTGTTAGGGTTTTCCTTAAAACCGCAGTAAATTTTTTTAATGATAAACATTATTAAATAAACTAATTATATGTTGTCTCATCTGTTTGAAATCTATTACAATGAAATATTCATATTTTATATTATTAATTTCCATGTATGTTCTAATTCATTTCATTCAATGTCACTTTTATGATAGACCAATTCATTATGATTGATGACATGATTATGAATCCCATTTTATTACATGCAAGTCCTTATGATTATTATTATTCATGTATGATTCTACACGTGGAACGGATATTCAAGAACATGATAATATGGTTTCACCTAGATAGTGATACAATTCACTGGGTAATTTTGAGTCTCATGAGACATTATTTTCAACAATCATGGCGGTTATCCTTGGTTAGTGCTACCATGTGCAACAGTCTTGGTGGTTAACCTTTACATGTACCCCTCTATGTGCAACGTGCCTTGAATTGTGATAATTTTATGTTTTGTGTTTCTTACACGTTATTGAATCCATATATATATATATATATATGATCATTGGTTTGTATTATTTTATTCCATGTGTTCCATGACATTTATTTTCAATATTTCATTCCCACTAACCCGTTCAAAAACGATTTATTACCATGTTATTCTCACATATTTGGATTTTATCTCATCCCTACATTTATGTGATCTCCAAGGTACATAATATAAATTTAATGGCTACAATGAAATTCAATGTTCTTTATAAAGAGTAAATAATGAAATTTTTTCAGTACTGTGTTTTTAGATTTATGTAAATAGGCTTCAAACACACCTACCTTCATGATCCATGACTTCAATTTTATTGTATATTAATGCATAAAATCATGTAATTTTATGTATAAAGGTCTAGGGTTGCTATATCATGGATGTATATTTCATGGAAAAAATTTATTGTAAGACATGTATGATGGAGAATAGATGTTATGTATTACCCAATTACGGTTCTAGCGGTTTAATGTTGAGAAATATATCAGACAGAGTGTGACACAAGTCCCATAATAATTGTCTTAAGGTTGGAAGACCAGTCTGAATCCTTAGGTTATATGGGTATATTCATGGAAATACACACATACATGACTATTTTAAATGGGAGTTACCCAATACAATGACATGGCTTGGTATAAGGGCATGACCAGAGTTATAAGGCCCCAACATTAAACCTTACTTCATCCTGAATTAAATGAATAATTCAAATAGAGGATCTTTTTAGGTTTAGGGTTTTAGAGAATTAGGTCATAACTATTACATCTCAAAAGATTACAGAGTAGACACCTCTACTAAGTTTCCATAAAATAATAAAAAAAACTCTTAAAAAGAAACATATCTATTCCATGTTTTAGATAGCATGTCTTTTATTAAACCCATCCTTGACCCTATTCATCTTTAATTCCTATGGAAGACATTTCAAAAACTTGGGATGAGCATAAAAAGCCTAGTAAAGGATACACAAAGAAGGAAAACTGTTAGTTTTTTCAAAACAATAGGTAAACCATGAATACTTTACCAAAGTAATACATTTCACCTTTATGAAGTAGTAAAAACTATTCATGGAATATAAGTCCATTACTTACCCTTTTGTAACCAAAAGATTACCATAAACCCCATATAAAGAACACATAACATATAAAGGTAACTTGGGACATAAATATACTTAAATGGAATAAACATGCGGTCGACTTCCACACATACTTAATAGATTAGCCATACGACCAACTTCCATACCCAATGCATTGGAGGTTATAACGTAACCACCCATCCTGGTATTCACGGAACCACATTTCATATGGTTTATCACGTAACCACTCGTAAAATGTCCTAGTACCATCATTACACATAAAATATTGAAAATATAAACATCTAAATAACTACATTTCATTTGCAAACACAATAAGTATTTCCAAGATATTGAATTAATCAATCCATTTTCACAAATCATTTAAAAGAGATTTTTGAATCAAAGTGTCCCATACCAATTTGAATCTTTTAATGGAATAAAAATTTTAAAACATTAATGTCCATATAAATAAATACTGAAAACCATTTTGAAATCATGGAAATAAAAGACAAAGATTTAGAATAATGAATCTTTAAAACATTTAAAACGATACATTTGTTAAAGAGTTTTTAACAAAATGAGAGACTCTTGAATACAAATAATTACTGAATATAATTTAATCTGAAATTTATAATATCATGAGAATAAATGGATTCGTGATATAATATGTCAAAAGACAGTATACACACCATATAAGAGTGAATTGGTTCATAACAACAATGTATTCTCAATGGAAATGTAAATTGAGATGAAATCCATTATAAAGATGGTATCCTTAAATTAAGGATAAATCTATCAAATAATTATGTTTGAGAAATATAAATACACCCAATATAAGTGGATATTAAGTCTGAAACAATCAGAGGACATTCACACATAATCTTGGAAAAACAAAACCAACGACATAGATATTTATCTCAATGAAATGAGATTGAGATATGGTTTCACATACAAGTTCGTAAGAATTTATCAATGAGATGATTATCTGTATAAATAGTATATCCACAAAATGGTTTGTGGAAATTACAACATAGAGATTCCACACATAATATTGGAATAATAAAATCAAGAAGTAGAGGTTTAACCCGAAGAATTGAAAGTCGGTTATGAAGTTCTCTTACAGAAATCCGACAGCCTAACGACGTCACTTTAAAATTCAGAAAATGAGTTGATGAGAGAGAAAATGGTATTTCATAACTTGGACATAAAATTTAAATAGATAAGGATATAGAAGAACATATCCCAAAATAATAGTATGTGAATTAAAATACATAACAAAAGAAGTCTTTTAAAAAGAGGACGGTGAAAGGTCCCCTTACCGACTTGGGTAACTTTCGAAACGTACACCCATTTGAAGAAGGGTCATACAATGAATATCTAAATTTCCATAAAATAAATTATATTACACAAAGAGTATAATAATTGTAAGTACATACACCACTCAAAGGAAATGGTGGAAAATGTAGCATAAATCTCATGGGACTAAAAGTGAGATGAAGAATCCCTTATGAAAACTTGGCAGCCTAACGGCGCCACATAAAACATCCAAAAAAAGACTGATGAGGTCAAATAGGGTCTCTCAAAATATGAACATAAAATTTAAAGTATGAGTAATATTAAAGAACATACCCAAACATAAGAAAGATGAGCTTAAAAGAAATGACATAAAACAGAGTACTTAAAAAGAAAGAGAGAGGTTGGATCCCTTACCTCGTGTCGGACATGACTCGATCATTCTTTAATCTCTTGAATAATAATATTTGTTCAATTTATAATTTATTAAGGAACTCCTTAAAATATTATTATTCAGTTCATATAACATATTATAATGTCATAATAATTGGTTAATAAAGTGAGTTCATATCAGACCTTTTTGTCGATGTTCGGTACATGAGTAAAAATTGAACTTGTTGGAAAAAAAATTCCATGTAGTTATAGGTACATCATATACAGAACAGTATTGATGTTTTAAATATCATATATATCCCATATATATTCATTTTATACTATTCCATAGCATTTTGGAAAAAAATTAAAAGCACCGTTCATGGAGACGGTAGGCCGTACGTACGCATGAACGCTACTTTCATTTTTTTGTCATATTAATGGAAATAAAACAAAATGAGAGAAATATATATTATAATTCCAGAATGATATCTATCATTTAGATGTAATATATTACATATATATCCATTATATATAGGTACTTATAAAAGTACATAACATTTGGAGCTAAGAAATGAAATGTACCGTCCATGGAGACGGTAAGCCGTACGTACGCATGAACGCTACATTCATTTATTTTTTTTGTATTCAATGGAATGAAATAATACTGATATAAAGGTATATTATAATTCCAGTAGGATATCATATGTCATTCCATTAATTAAATCCATTATATGTCCCACATATGGCATTAACGAATCAAATCACTTTGGGGGGGCGGTAGTCCGCACTTCCTAAAATGAAGATATCGTGTTTACCCATAATGGAAACCATAATGGTATGCCATAAATGAAAAATACAGAAGAATAAGGAAATAATAAACATATTATATATCATATATAAATATAGTGAAATCTTAATGGACACCTTTTATGGTGTTAAAAGAATATTGAACAATTATCGTTTCGTGAGGCATTAATTCGCCATCCACATAAACAGTATGTTCTTTAACCATTAGACGAAGGTGTGTGAAAGTGTAGCTCGAATCCTTCTCATAAAAACATCTTATTATATTTAATATACTTTTGTTGTTACAAAAAAAAAGTAATAAAAATATTTTAGGGGTTTGGAGAATGAAAATAAGACAAAAGAACACAAGGGAAGACATTACCTTTAAATAGATAAACTCTCTTTGATTTGAGCTCAAAAGATTCCTTGGAAAGGATTATACCCAAATTGAGGCCTAAATGGTTATGAGAGGTATGTGGAGAGATTAAATTGGCATGGTTTGGCCGAGCCAAAGGCTTTAGAGGTGTGTGTAAGTTGGTAGAGTTCGGGGCCTTTTATAAGAGGAGAGGAGGGCCACTCTTGGTAAGTTATAAAATATTACTTTATTATAAAATTATTTTCGGATTTAAAAGGACCCAAAAGGAAATACTTCTAGGATAAGGTGATAAGGTTTCTAAATATACCCATCGAATAGGTTCTTGACAAGTGTAAGACTTAGATTTCACCCTATCTTCTCATTTTATTTAAATCGCTCATTTATGAGGTAATCACTGCATCATCACGATGTCAAAAATAAATTAATTTATTTAATATCTAAAAATTATAAAAAAATATCATGATGTAGAAAATATTTTTATCTTTATAATTAATATTTATAGTAAAAAATATGACTTGTATAACACCATCTAATTTTTTTTAAAACAACACATGTTTGTGACATTTTAATTTTAACATTAAATAAAAAGGTATTAATGTCATTTTCCTTCCAATGTGGCTACTTGGGGTCCCCAAGTTGAGCCATGGATTGTACTGGTCGGACATGAAACATCCAATGAGGGTAGGAAATGTGTCTATGTCATTTAATATTATTAAAATATTATTTTAACCTTAAATTACACTAATTACCTCTAATCGCGATTAATAAACTTAAAAGTTACTATGCACCAAAAACTTATTTTAATCACATTGAACCAAATTTTACTTCATAATGACAACCACGTATGTTGGATGTTTGAAATTCAAATCACCGAAGTGGTAAAGTTCCATTTAAACGAAAAATCGGTTTCATTAACTACCACTTAGTGGTTTCACTATTCATCAAAAATTGAAGTTTTTCAGAAAATTACAAAAAATTCACCCTAGGATATATTTGATATTATGAAGTCAAAAATGATTTCTATTTTACAAAAATCCAAAAATATAAGTTACATTAATTAATTTAATAATTAATTCCCGTTGGCACAGCAAATAGCGTGTTTTTATGAAACAATAAATATCAACAGATTGACACTTGTTTAAGTCCAATTTCAAGATGAAATTAATTCCAAAGTCCACAATTGTATTAAATGTTAAAAATATATTATAATTTCTCTTTAAACCCAATTCAAAAGATAATCTAATCATATAAATAAATTATATTAAAAATATTTTTTGAATTAAAATACAACATTTTTCACTAATCATTAAAAAAAGAACTTTATCGGAAAATAACAAAAATTTACACAAATTAAATTTTGATGTCCCGATTCTAAAGAAGAATTTTATTTTGTTAAATATAACACATAAAAATTTCAAAAAGTGTATTTAAAAGAGGTTCGTCATCCAAAGGCGGTTAATCGACCTTTTAAAGAATATTAGAATGTTTACGCTTAAAATTGGATTCATTCGAATTTTTAATCCACTAACATTTATTGCAAAAAGTAAAAATATTTGACAAACATATATAATCTTTTTTTAGTTATTTCTGTTCATTCTTGCCATTACAACGACTAGAGATTAACTACAATTTAAAATAATATAATTTTATTATTAGAGTGCAATGTAAGATTTCCAAGAAACTCGTTGTTTAGTATTAGGTACGCCATCGAGCATAGCGCCCCCTTTAAAGTTAGATTAATATTTTATTCACAAATATGGATTAATGTGAAACTATCATATTCTTTATTTACTTGGGGTGTTATATCCTTCCCCCCTTTTGGGAATTGCATCCTCTCAATTTTAAAATTGGGCTTGGAAACTTCATTGAAAATCCCACATCGGAAAAACAGTTAGTAAAACAGTCACTTTAAAATAAAGAACGAGAAGTACAAAGGTCTCCCGAGATAACCCATACTTGGATTCCAAGTATGAAAATATGGACATGGAGGAAAAAATAAAGGGTCATGTTCTGAAGGAGAGTGATAGTAAACATGTCTAGGAGAAAGTTAACCATAAGAAAATCACAAACTTGTGATGGGTTAAACGGTATTCGATTCCCCAGTAGGAAAAGTTAATAGACAAAATTTTTGTTTTAAGTTACTCTTAATTGAGGAATTTATTTTTGAGCTTATGTAAATCATAATGATACATACTTACTTGTCACATAGACTTTCAACTTTTACTTGATTCCTTAATCAAACTCATATTCTCTCCAAAAGATGAGTATTTAGGAAGACTTCTTCGCATTAAGAGTAATATAATCAACTTCTTGAGAATCACCTAATCCCCATAATATAAATATATATTTCCCATGTTGTTAGACAAAATCCAAAACAAAAAATTGTTAGAACAAGATCCACAAATGAATAATCCTTTATGAAAAAAAAATCTATTCTTAATCTCCATAATTTGTCCAGCAAACCAAATGTTCAATGAAGACTATTAGATAAACAATTTTTCCATAAAATTCTTCAAAGTAAACCAAACTAAGATTGAAACCCAAATATTTGAAGGATTTACTGACATAGTCTTCCAAGGTAAAAATTAACATTTTTCTCCAAATAACATCAGTTTCTCTTAAAGTCTCACATTGAAAAGTAATTAACCTAATCACACATCCTCCATGATAGGTTAATAATTTCCATAGATAACCCAAAATAAACATACTCTTGATTCCTAAAATCATCTTACTAAAAATAATTAGTCAGACTTAACCAGGAATTCATGTTGTCCAGTAGTAGGAGATAAATACCAGTCGCACTTTGGTTGTGCGTTCGATTCCCGCAGCTTTGTCCGATGCGACGGGTTGTCACACGGTATGCGTGTTGTCCTTCTTCCAAAACTAAATAATTCTTAAAACATTCCCCAAAATAAGATAAAATCTTCAAAAATAATCATAACATATTTTAACCGCAATATTATCTCATGCCTATAATTTTCCATCATAACATATAATAACCAATAATTACCTCAAAAGTAAGGATCATATAAACCCTAATGGTTACCTTTATAATTATTACCTGAAATTCCACATCGATTGGTCATCTCGTACATTATACATTATAGAACATACCTACTTACAAGTGGTTGATCATGACTCCTTGATAGTTGGTTTAGAACAACCACGAGTTTCCTCATTGAATCCCCCATTTCATCCAGTCTCTTAATTAGAGAACCACCACAGTTTCCTTCAAACCTATTGTCACTTTGGTGCCTGCTAGATTCATCCATTCACTAAAAACAGAAATGTCAGTGTGAGTATTTCAACAAAACCATCATGTACTTATTAGGAAGATAAACACTAAGATATACTTACTCATTCACATTATCAAAACTAGGACTCTTTCTGAAATCCTAACCATTATGGTAATCTCACTTATTCTTATAGAATACCCTAACCTCTGAAGTTATCTAAACCGACCTCTAATACCAACTATAAGGCCACGACCTTAAACCTTACTTAATCCTGAATTAAATGAATAATTCACATAGAGGATCATTTCAGGTTTATAGTTTTAGAGAATTAGGTCACAAATATTACATCTCAAAATATTATAGAGTAGACACTTCTATTAAGATTCCATAAAATAAAAACAAAACTCTTAACAAGAAACATGTCTAGTTCCATGTTTTAGATAGCATGTCTTTCCTTGAACCTATCCTTGAACCTATTCATCTTTAAGTCCTGTGGAAAACATTTCAAAAACATGGGATGAGCATAAAAAGCCCAGTAAAGAATATAAAAGAAGGAAAACTGTTAGTTTTTTCAAAACAATAGGTAAACCATGAATACTTTACCAAAGTAATACTTTTCACCTTTATGAAGTAGTAAAAACTATTCATGGAATAAAAGACCATTACTTACCCTTTTGTAACAAAAAGATTACCATAAAACCCAAATAAAGAACCCATAATATATAAAGGTAACTTGGGAAATAAATATACTTAAATGGAATAACCATACGGTCGACTTCCACACATACTTAATGTAATAGGCATATGACCTACTTCCATACCCAATGCATTGGAGGTTATAACGTAACCACCCGTCCTGGTATTCACGTCACCACCCGTCATATGGTTTATCACGTAACCACCCATAAAATGTCCAAGTACCATCATTACACATAAAATATTGAAAATTTAAACATCTTAATAACAACATTTCATTTGAAATCACAATAATTATTTCCAAGATATTGAATTAATCCATCCATTTTCAAAAATCATTTAAAATAGATTTTTGAATCAAAGTTTCCCATACCACTTTGAAGCTTTTAATGGAATTATAATTTTAAAACATTAATGTCCATATAAATAAATACTAAAAAGAATTTTGAAAACATGGACATTAAAGATAAACATTTAGAATAATGAATCTTTAAAACATTTAAAACGATATTTTTGTTAAAGAGTTTTTAACAAAATGAGAGAATCTTCAATACAAATAATTACAGAATAAAATTTAATCCGAAATTTATAATATCATGCGAATAAATGGATTCATGATATAATATGTCAATGGAAAGTATACACATCATATAATAGTTAATTGGTTAATCAAAACAATGAAGTCTCAATGGATATGTAAATTGAGATGAAATCCATTATAAAGATGGTATCCTTAAATTAAGGATAAATATAACACATAATTATGTGTGATAAATATAAATACACCCAATATAAGTGGATATTATGTGTGAAACAATAAGAGGTCATTCACACATAATCATGGAAAAATAAAAACAATGATATAGATATTTAACTCAATGAAATGAGATTGAGTTATGATTTCCCATACAAGTTCGTAAGAATTTATCAATGAGATGATTATGTGTAGAAATAGTATATCCACACAAACGATTGTGGAAATTACATAATTGAGATTCCACACACAATCTTGGCATAAGAATATCAAGAAGTAGATGTTTAACCCAATGAATTGAAAGTGGGTTAAGAAGTTCCCTTACAGAAATCCGACAGCCTGATGACGTCACTTTAAAATTCAGAAAATGAGTTGATGAGAGAGAAAATGGTATCTCATCACTTGGACATAAAATTTACATAAATAAGGATATAGTAGAACATATCCCAACATAATAGTATGTGAATTAACAGACATAACAAACAAAGTCTTTTAAAAAGAGGAGGGTGAAAGGTTCCCTTACCGACTTGGGTAACTTTCGAAACGTACACCCCATTGATGAAGGGTCCTCAAATGAATATGTAAATGCCCATAAATGAAATTATATTACCCAAAGAGTATATTAATGGTATGTGCATACACCCCTCAAAGGAAATGGTGGAAAATTTAGCATAAATCTCATGGGACTAAAAGTGAGATGAACAATCCCTTATGAAAACTCTGCAGCCTAACGACGCCACATAAAACATTCAAAAAAAGATTGATGAGATAAAATAGGGTCTCTAATAATATGAACATAAAAATTACAATATGAATAATATAAAATAACATCCCCAATCATAAGAAATATGAGCTTAAAAGAAATGACAAAAAAGAGAGTACTTAAAAAGAAAGAGAGAGGTTGGATCCCTTACCTCGTGTCCGACATGACTCGATCGTTCTTTAATCTTCTGAATAATAAAATTTGTTCAGTTTATAATTTTTTAAGGACCTCCTTTAAATATTATTATTCAGTTCATATCACATATTAAATGTTATTATAATTGGTTAATAAATTGAGTTCATATCAGACGTTTGTTTCGATGTTCAGTACATGAGTAAAAATTGAACTTGTTGGAAAAGAATTTTCCATGTAGTTATAGGTACATCATATCCAGAATAGTATTGATGTTTTAAATATCATATATATCCAGTATATATTAATTTTATACTATTCCATAGCATTTGGAAAAAAAATTAAATGCACCGTTCATGGAGACGGTAGGCCGTACGTATGCATGAACGCTACTTTCATTATTTGTCATATTAATGGAATTAAAACAAAATGAGAGATATATATATTATAATTCCAGAATGATATCTATAATTTAGATTTAATATAATACATATATATCCATTATATATATGTACTTATAATAGTACATAACATTTGGAGATAAGAAATGAAATGTACCGTCTATGGAGACGGTAAGCCGTACGTACGCATGAATGCTACTTTCATTTCTTTGTTTTTTGAATTCAATGGAATGAAATAATAATGATATAAAGGTATATTATAATTCCAGTATGATATCATATTTAATACCATTAATTACATCCTTTATACGTCCCACATATGGAATTAACGAATCAAATCACTTTGAGGGGGTGGTAGTCTGCACTTCCTAAAATGAAGATACTGCGTTTACAAATAATGGAAACCATAAAGGTATGCCATAAATAAAAAATACAGAAGCTTAAGGAAAACATAAACATATTAAATATCATATATAAATATAGTGACATCTTAATTTCCACCATTGAAGGGGTTAAAAAAATGTTGAACAATCATCGTTTCGTGAGCCCTTAATTCGCCATCCACAGAAACAATATGTTCTTTAACCATTAGGCGAAGGTGTGTGAATGTGTAGCTCGAATCCTTCTTATAACAACATCCTAGTATATATAAGATACTATTTTCATAACAAAAAAAAGTAATAAAAATAGTTTAGGGGTTTGGAGAAGCAAAATAAGACAAAAGAACTCAAGGGAAGACATTACCTTTAAATCGGGTAAATCTCATTGATTTGAGCTGAAAAGCTCCCTTGGAAATGATTCTGCCAAAAGTGAGGCCTAAATGGTGAAGAGAGGGATGTTGAGGGATTAAATGGGCAGGGTTAGGCCGATACAAAGGCTTTAGAGGTGTGTGTAAGGTGGTAGAGGTGGGGGCCTTTTATAAGAGAAGAGGAGGGGCACTGTTGGAAAGTTATAAAATATTACTTTATTATAAAATGATTTTCGGATTTAAAATGTCCCAAATGGATATATTTAGAGGTTAAGGTGATAAGGTTTCTAAATCTACCCATAAAATAGGTTTTTTACAAGTGTAAGACATAGATTTCACCATATCTTCTCATTTTATTTAAATTGTTCATTTATGAGGTAATCACTGCATCATCACGGTGTCATAATTAAATTAATTTATTTAAAATATAAAAATTATAAAAAAAAATATCATGATGTAGGAAATATTTTTATATTTCTAATTAATATTTATAGTCAAAAATATGACTTCTATAACCCCATATAATTTTTTTTTATTAAAACAACACATGTTTGTGACATTTTAATTTTAACTTTAAATAAAAAGGTATTAATGTCATTTTCCTACCAAAGCGGCTCCATGGGGTCCCCAAGTAGACCCATGGATTGTCGTGGTCGGCCATGAAACATCAATGGAGGGTAGGACATGAGTCTAGGTCATTTTATATTATTAAAACAGTATTTTTACCTTAAATTACTCTAATTACCTCTAATCGCGATTAATGAACATAAAAGAAACTATTCACCAAAAAATTATTTTAATCACATTAAACCACATTTTACTTCTTTATAAAAACCATGAATTTCAGAATTTTGAATTTCAAATCACAGAAGTGGTAAAGTTTAATTTAAACGAGAAATCAGTTTCTTTAACTACCACTTAGTGGTTGTACTATTCATCAAAAATTGAAATTTTTCAGAAAATCACAAAAAATTCACCCTAGGATATATTTGATATTCCAAATTCAAAAATGATGTATATTTTAAAAAATTCAAAACATATTAGTTATATTAATTTATTTCATATTTAATTCTCGTTGGCACATCAAATAACGTGTTTTTATGAAACAGTAAGTATCAAAAGATTGACACTAGTTTAAGTAATATTTCAAGAAGAAATTAATTCCAACGACCACTATTGGCTTAAATGGTAAAAATGTATTATAATTTCAATTTAAAACCAATTCAAAAGATTATCTAATAATATAAATAAATTATATTAAAAATAGGTTTTGAATTGAAATACAACATTTTTCACTATTCATTAAAAAAAGAACATTATCGGAAAAATACCAAAAATTTACATAAAGTAAATTTTGATTTCCCAGTTCTAAATAAATATTTTATTTTTATATATATAATACATTAGATTTTCAAAAAGTGGATTTAAAAGAGGTTCTTCATCTAAAGGCGGTTAATCGACCATTTAAAGAATATTATAATGTTTACGCTTAAAATTGGATTCATTCGCATTTTGAATCCTCTATCATTTATTGTAAAAAGTAAAAATATTTGAAAAACTTATATAATAATTTTGTAGTTATTTCTGTTCTTTCCTGCCATTGCAACGGCTAGGTGTTAACTACAATTTAACATAATATTATTTTATTATTAGAGTGCAACGTAAGATTCCCAAGAAACTCGTTGTTGCGTATTGGGTAAGCCATCGAGCATAGCGCCCCCTTTAAAGTTATATTAATATTTTATTCAAAAATATGGATTAATGTGAAAATTTCATATTCTTTATTTACCTGGGGTGTTACAAGAGTACACGCTCAAAATCCAATGTACACTATCATAGGCTATATTACATGGAATTGAGCAGGAGACACAGTCAATTATCGACCCATCCTTTGATGACTTGTATACAAAAAGTAAAGAATATGTGTATATAGAATGTTATTCATCATGAGATAGTTAGACACTTCATGGCCCAGGGAGGATAATACAAGTCATGTACTCTATTTACACACAAAATACATACTCCATGGAATGTTGATGCCCTATTAATATTTAGTGTCAAATATTTTCACATGGGATTTTTCACATCATTCATCCCCATGAGGGTACCTTGGGGAACTTCATCTTGAACATAAATTGTGACACCCACTACAAGTTTAGTTGTAGTTATAGTTCATGATTCACTCCTTTTGACCCAAGGAGTAATCCTCACTAATTTATTTATATTCTGTTGAAGGTATTATGGAATCATTGTGACCAACATATATGGGTGTATGATTCTATAAATAGAAGTTTACTCTACAATGGTAACTTTATACCTCATATTACATATGTGATTTTCCCTATCAATGTCTTAATATCATAATTTTTCTAGTTAGTACATTATCATAATGAGGCCCAATAAGAAACAATTCTTAAGAGATAACCATCTATGATAGTATGTATGATAGAGTGAGTTCCCTAAGATGAGTTTTACCTTGAATAATGTAGTAGAATACTAGTACTATAGTATGATAGAGACCTCTTTGAGAGTTTTGGTCTATCTATCTAGCATTTTATTATTTCCACATTACACATTATGATTTTAATATCTTTATAGTGAGGATAACACTACCCTATTGATTCATTATGTTTAATTATTTCTTTATTTATTAATAGATATTGTCATAGTCAAACCTATATGGTAAATTCCAACACATTTCAAGCCTTATACAGATAATAAACATTTTCAAGGTGTCCTAGGAGGACATAGAACATATAGACTGTATTTGAGCTAGATAGAATGTTATTCATACGCGGTTCGTGATGAAAACACATTTTCTATTGGATGTAGTACTAGTGTCACATACATAACTTATTTTAAAGTTATTTTTAATTTATTTTCCATTCATTATTTGATTGGATGGTTTTCCATGCTTGTATGGAGGAACGAGTGAGTTTTCATGAATTGGGCCAATCCTTGAGCCCAATTCCAGATTTACAATAAATTTTGTTTCTTTTATAACTCAATATATTTTCAACATTTTTTATCCATTAGAATTCCTACATGGACTAACCTGACCTATTAACACCAAAATTTAAATTTGGGGATTTTATAAATCCATAATCATGGGGTATTTGTGTTTTTATATGAGAATTGGGCCAACCCGATAGCCCATTTTGCTGTTTTAAATTGTTTCTTTAATTTTTTAATATCATACTCATTATAATTAAATTATCAGTGATTCCACCTCCCTCTCAACAATAATAATCCAAGGCGTACTTCCATTGCCTTTTCCCCCACATTGGAGCTCGTTTTCATCACGACTGAGTGATGAAATTATTAGGGTTTCTAAAATAGGGTAGATTTGAGGAGGTATGTTCATTCCATAATAACTCCCTCAAAACATAATTTTTCCCCCATTCCAGTTATTACATGATCTCATAATCCTTTTTCGAACATTCCTTGAATGTTGGATATTTTTAAATTCAGATTCTGGTGGATTTTGTGTTGTTTTATTCAAGATTGTTTCGAGTAAGTGTTTCTCTCTTCAATTTCTTCATTACCCTTTGGGTTTCCTCCCTATATAATTATGTTCTAAATTTTCCAGAAGTTAGGGTTCAAAGCTATTGTTTTATTTGGTGTCTTTTTGTTTAAATATTGTGTTCTAGGTCTGGATTTAGTTTCCTTGAGGCGCGGAAGTGGTGCGGTTGATGTTTCACACCATGTTTTGAGGGTTTCGACATAAAGGGTATGTGATTCCATTTGTAATAATTTCTAGATGAGTTAGATTTATTGAATTACTTATTATTCATATTCCTAATATGCTTTGTGTGGTGTGAAAACTATTTATGTTGGATTTGGTTAAGCATTTATTTTTATCGTTTCATTTTAGCTTAAAATTGGGTATTTTTCATGTGTAACCCTTTGAGTATTGTTAGGGTGTGTTTTATAACATATTAAATTGTTTTTATAAATCTTGATTTGGGTGAAAATTCCGATTTGGTAGGGTATTGGTGTTCTATTAGGTTTTAAAGTGTTTTTAATGGTTTTAAGGTGTAAAACATTATTGTACTTCTTGAAAGTGATTTCGAAAAAGTGTACTTTTCAATTGGATATTTTATGGTATTGGTTGAGGTGTTTGTATAACACGTGGGGGTAGTTTAATAACAGTTTTTGGCAATTAAAATTCCGTTTTGGATTTATGTTGGTGTGATTTTTTCCTTGAAATAAGGTTTTGAAATGGGTTTTATGTGAAAAGCTTTGGTGCACTCTTTAGAATTGTTTTATGAAAGTTTTGAATGGTTTAATGATTTATGTAAGAGGTGAAACCATATTGGAAAACTATATTGGATTGTTTATACATTCAAATGGACTATTTTAAATGTGAATATGTTTTTCATGTGATGTGTATCCTCTTGGAAATGATTTATTAAAATGTTTAATGGATTTACTGAAATGTGCAATAGTTGTGAACGTGATGTGGGATGTTTGTGTGAGTGCGATGTGAAAAAATGGATTGTTTTTATGAAATGGATTTTATGAAACATGTGAGTGGGATGTTATTTACTTTTTATCAAATTTATAGGGACTTTATAATATTGTTAAAGGATGTGTCGAATTGTGAAAGTTATGCAAAAAGTGTTGTGGTCTATTTTGGTGTCAGTTTGATTTCAAAATGCATTTGAATGAAAAGTGGAATTTCTGACTTGTGGGTTGTAAATGGGGATGTTTGGTTAATTTGTGATGTGGAAGTGATATTTTTCATGTGAAAACTATATTTCATGGCTAGTTTAACATGTTAGAGCACAAAGGAAAAACCCAGGTATCTAGGTGGGTGGATTTGTACTAGTATGATAGTGAATCTGTGGGTTTTGGCCTTTGTTTCACTTAGTATGTTTGACGCTTACAACTCTAACTAAACTATGATAATGATTATTTGAGACCAATAGGTTATTGGTATGAACCCTACTAGTGTCTCGTGCACGATAATGAATATTGTTTTTTGTTACTCTCACTGAGATATGAGGTACCTGGGACCCACAACTAGCTAGTGCCTAGGGGTTATTTTTTATTTCTTGTGGTCATTAGACCCTTTATACTTACCATATACATATGTTATATTTGGTTGAAAAAAATAAGTAGATTTTGAATTTTTATTAAATGTTTTTATTCTTTATGTTATCCCACTTGAAAACTCGTTTTTTTATGTTGCATCTTTTAGAAATGGTAACTAGAAAATACATGTTTTTAAAAAATGCACGATTTTCATCTTTGAATCTTTATCACATGGAATCTCTTAGTGGTGTTATACTACTAGGCATTGGATCACACCCTACGTACACCCTTGTGTGTAAGTAGACTTGGTTATTTTTGTTGTCATGGGATTGGGTACAACATTTGTGCCAACAATACGGGTTTTCACCAGTCATTCATGATGTGTTGTTGTGGAGATGGCTTGAGGGTGTGCCTCATGCCATGTTTAGGTTCATGGGCTGTCCTTATTTCGTTTTATACTTTTTAATGGTCTTTAAACATAGTATAAACTTATGTAAGTCAAATCTGAAAATGTTTAAAAAATGGTTTAAGTTGAAAAATCCAGATTTGTTTTATTGAGTTTGTTTGTTTTTTAATGTTTATAAAATCAGAGGAGGTTCTGGTTAACTCTTTGGGTCATGTTATTTAGGGAACAGTCATGATAGTCTAGAGTTATGATTGTTGGGACTTGGTAGTTCGGTTATGGGCAGTTTTCCTAATCACCACACCTCATGAAGAGATTCGAGTCTCCAGGGGATGACGAGATTTATTAATGTCCTTTGGTTTTCTTAGTTTGTTGATGATTAGGAGAAATGAATATAGAGTTGGGTTAATGGTCTCAGTGAGATCACAGGGCCTGGAAATCCATGTGGAGCCGAGTATATTCCCTACAACACTCTCTGTGATGGGGAAGTGATCGTCATATGGCCGCCAACAATATTTCAAAGTCACCCACTGAAATTAGTTTCCTCTCGCATTGTTTTGTGCTTTAGTTTAGAAATCCTGGAACTTTGCTTTTAAAGTGACTTGGATTTAAGAAGTGTAATGTTTTTTTAAATGATTTTAAAATAAAGAGGGAATGGTATGTTTTATGAAATTGTGGAACTGAATTTTCATAATTGTTTTGAAATGGAAAATGGTGTGGTTACACCTCTTTTGAAATCAGGAACTATATTGAACATGGTTTTGAAAAGTGTTTCCAATAGTTTTTTCTAAATAGTCAAAGTGTGTTTTAATGGGATGAAATGTATTGAAATTCATGTCAATATCTTGAATGTGAGTTATTTTCAAAATGGAAGTGTCTTTATGAAACTTTTTGTAAGATGTGAGTTGGGGTTTTGATATCGTGGTTAGCGGTTTTGAGGGAAAGGATGTGTTGGTTTACAATTTTGGTTCTGAAAAGTGGAAAGAATTGTTGTTTTATCCTTTAGAATTATCATGAGAACCCACATTCATGGGGTTACATGGGAAGATGTATGGTTGATGAGATGACTTGATGAGTGTCCGGATAAATATGGGGACAGTGCCCAGTGTGGCACATAAACATGCATGTGTAAGGCCCATGGGGTACCATTGGTGGATGTTCTAACCTTTAAACCATTTCTTTTCAAAGATTTCTTTTTAATGAGAAACATGATTACTTGATGAATTGTATGTGATGGTTTATATTATGTATTTTTAGAAAATGTTGATGTTGTGGGATGTTTTGAGTCCAAGAATCCTTCCTGTTCGAACTGTGTTTTGGGTTTGTGTTTGGTCGGTAAGCTAGGTAGAAGGACCAGTATGTATTATCAAATGAGATATGTTTCAAGACACCTTTATGGTGGATCCATTCATGTGTTTGGATCTGGTTTGTGGCATATTTTGACCAATGGACCATATGGGATGGGTCTTTAGGTTCACTTTTTTGGATAAGGTATGCCCCCCTTAAGGGTTAATGCATAACTGAAGTGAAACCCTGATTGTTTTTTCATTAGAAAATCCTCTAGTTGATAAATATAAGGAATATTTTTTTTCTCGAGAACTGTAGATTTATTCTACACCCATTACTTTCTTTGATTTTTGGATCCTCTTGTAACGGTCGAGTTCTCGTGGAAGGTTGAAAGAGACCTTAGTTTCTTATGTTTCCTGATTCGTCGAAGGTGGATGTCGTCTATTGTAGTTAGTGTGGATGAGTGTCTCAATGGTGTCTAAGAGGGCCTTTGGGTTCTCCAAAGTTTCAATGAATCATGAGTTAATGTTAAACCATTGGTGTGGGAAATATGTTCATGATAGGATATTCTAGCCACTTTCTATAATTTTGTGTTGTTTGGGGATGTTGTATAAGGTCCCTCTCCATGAATTGTTTATATAAGTCGCAATTGTCATGTTCGGTGATTCCTTATGATGTCATGTGTCCGATTGGCTGTATAGGTGAATTTAGTTAAATCCTCTAAGAGTCCTTGTTATGTTGGGTGAATGCCTCGCTTAGAAAAACATCAAAATATTCCATTTTACTAGACGGTGAGTGTCATTGTTCTTTACTTCTATTGTTTCTCACCTGAAGAAACAAGGTGTGATGTGTGTGCATATTCATAGCCCTTGTTTTAGTGAAATATTGGGATGGGGTAAAGTGAGTTTGGAATTTGTTATGTCTATAAAACTTATCTGGGATTGTGGAGTAGTTTTTGGTGGCACCGAAAGTGGAATTCTCATTTAGTGGGTTTCCAATGACTAACTGTGAGGCCGAAGATGCTTCAATAATTTGATCTCCAGCCATAGGTCTTGGAGAGAAGCTGGCTCGTAGTCAGGGGAAATAACATGGTCATTTAAACCCTTTTACAAAGTTATATACTAAATATGAAAGATATTAAGTGTGCAAACCACTGTTATCATTATCTTTATTCTATTGTTCATGTTTGTTGGAAATAGTTGGAGGGCCTTGTACCTGTGACATCGCCCAATGTCATTCCCTCCCCCATTGGATTCCATTGAGTATTTGGAGAATGGTTGGAAATTTTTATAGAAAGGCTGAGCACATGGTTTTTGAATGATTAAGAGAGACTATGTGTCTATAAGCCATACATGAAGATTGATCAGCACAGTTAGTTCACGGTTTCACAAACTGTGCGGACTAACCGTGCGAACTTCCCAAATCTTGAATTTTTTTGGCTTTTCCTGTGTCGGCCCATGCTGGTCGGTTAAGATGGTTGGTTCTTATGGTGGGTAGAACCACTATGATTCACATGTTTGTTACATCAAAAAATTTCAATGGATGTCTACCCTATGTATCATGGAATATGTTCAGGCCTCCCCTATTAATTTCCTGATTCTGTTTCGGAAAAAAACTATTAGTTTCCTCTTATGGTGGGGAGCGTATTTTTGTCCCCCCATACCAGTTACATAGATTTATCCATGGTTTTGTCTTAGTTTAGATATTCTTGTTTAGAAATATCTAGCTACCAACATCTTACTTGGGTAAACGATGGGACTGGAGAGCGCCCAATGGTTTAGTTAATGTAAGGTAAGTGTAACCTTGTTCAACGTTGTTGTTCGTTTGGGTGAAATGCTAGAGTCTTGTTCGGATAGTGTTTTCGAAGTTTTATTTTGGGATAATGTATGAATGTGATTGATCATTTCAGGAATGTGGTGTATGTTTTGGTTGTGAGAGTAATCCTTAATTGATCATTGGAGGAGTTTTGGCTTTTCGGGGCGAATCTAGAAAGGGAGTACATATTGGTTTCTCATTTGTGTTTGGTTGATTCTTTGACTTTTTTGTGACCTTCCAGGGCGGAATGTTCTCAAGGTGGGGAGAATTGTCACATAAATACCTTATTTTAATGTTATTTTTAATTTATTTTCCATTCAGGCTTTGTTATGGGGGTTTTCCAAGCTTGTATGGTGGAATGGGTGAGTTTTCCTAAATTAGGCCAAACCGTGATCCCAATTCCAGATTTAAAATAAATTTTTCTTCTTTTATAATAATTTATTTTTCAAAAAAATTTATCCATTAAAATTCCTACTTGGCCTCCCCTGACCTATTAACACCATCATTTAAAATTGGGTCCTTTATAAATCCATAATCATGGGGGATTTGGGTTTTTATTTAAGAATTTGGCCAACCCGATTGCTCATTTTACAGTTTTAAATTGTTTCATTAATTTTTTAATATCGTATTTATTATAATGAATTTTCTGGTGATTCCACCTCCATCATGACGATAGTAATCCTAGGAGGTCCCCCATTTCCTTTCCATGCACTTTGGAGCTCATTGTCATCGCGATTGAGTGCTGAAATTCTTAGGTTTTCTAAAATCGGGCAGATTATAGGAGGTATGTTCTTTCCATCATAACTCTCTCAATTCATACCGTTTTTCTCCCATTATAGTTCATACATAATCTCATAATACATTTTCAGACTTTCCTTGAATGGTTGGATGTTTTCAAATTCAGATTCTGGTGGATTTTGGGTCATTTTATTCAAGATTGTTTTGATTAAGTGTTTCTCTCTTCAATTTCTTCATTCTCCTTAGGGTTTCCTCCCTCTATCATTATGTTCTAAATTGTCCTGAAGTCAGGATTCTAACATAAGGTTTCATTTGGTGACTTTTGGTTAAATATTTTGGTCTAGCTCTGCATTTATCTTCCTTGAGGTGTGGTGGTGGTGTGGATGATGTTTCACACCATGTTTTGAGGGTTTCGACATAAAAGGTATTTGATTCCATTTTTAATCATTTCAAGATAAGTTATTTTGCTTGAATTACTTATTATTCATGTTCCTAATATGTTTTTTGTGGTGCGAAAACTGTTTACGTTGGATTTGGTTAAGAATATATTTTTATAGTTTCAGTTTAGATTAAAATTGGGTGTTTTTCATCTGTAACCCTTGGAGTATTGTTTGGGTGTGTTTTATAACAAATGATATTGGTTTAATAAATCGTGATTGGGGTGAAAATTATGATTTGATAGTGTATTAGTATGCCATTAGGTTTTAAAGAGTTTTTTTAACAGGTTTAAGGAGAAAAACATTATTGTACTTCTTGAAAGTGATTTTCAAAATGTGTGCTTTTCAAGTGGATCTTTTGTGGTATTGTTTGAGGTGTTAGTATAACACTTGGGGGAAGTTTAATAAATTTTTTATGGGGATTCCAATTCTGTTTTGAATATTAA
This sequence comes from Viscum album, assembly GCA_963277665.1. NCBI lineage: Eukaryota > Viridiplantae > Streptophyta > Magnoliopsida > Santalales > Viscaceae > Viscum > Viscum album. Next base: position 555,430,430 of record OY728147.1, on the reverse strand, counting down.
TTGGTGTGATTTTTTCCTTGAAATATGGTCTTGAAATGGGGTTTATGTGAAAATATTTTGTACACTCTTTAGAATTGTTTTATGAAAGTTTTGATTTGTTTAATGATTTCTGTAAGAGGTGAAACCATATTGGAAAACAGTTTTGGATGTTTATACATTCAAATGGACCATTTTAAATGTGAATAGGTTAGTCAGGTGATGTGTATCCTTCTGGAAATGTTTTTATAAAAATGCTAAATGGATTTACTGAAATGGGAAAGTGGTGTGAACGTGATGTGGGATGTTTGTGCGAGTGCGATGGGAAAAATGTATTTTGATTATGAAAAGGATTAAATGAAACATGTGATGGGGCTGTTATGTAATGTTTATAATATTTGTAGGGACTTTATAAAACTGTAAAAGGATGTTTTTCATTGTGAAAGTTATGCAAAAAGTGTTGTGGGATATTTTGGTGTCAGTTTGATTTCAAAATGCATTTGAATGAAATGTGAAATTTGTGACTTGTGGGATGTACATGGAGATGTTTGGTTAATGTGTGATGTGGAAGTGATATTTTCATTTGAAAAATATATTTCTTGGCTTGTTTTACTTGTTTGAGCTCATAGGGAAAACTCATGTATCTAGGTGGGTGGACGTGTACTAGTATGCTAGTGAATCCTTGGGGTTTGGCCTTAGTCTCACTTAGCATGTTTGACAATTAAAAATCTAACTAAACTATGATGATGATGATTGGGGACCAATATTTTATGGGTATGTTCTCTACTAGTGGATTGTGCATGAAAATGGATATTTTGTTTGCTTACTCTCACAGAGATACGAGGTACCTGGGACCCACAACTAGCTAGTGCCTAGGGGTTGTTTTCTATTCCTTGTGGTCATTAGATCCTTTATACCTACCGTCAGCATATGGTATATTTGGCTGGAAAAATTCAGTATATTTTAAATTTATATTAAATTTTTTGATTCTTTAAATGATCCCACCTGAAAACACGTTTCTTTAAGTTTCATTTTGTAGAAATTGTAACTAGTAAATTCATGTTTTTGAAATCTTGCATGATTTTCCGCTTTCAATGTCTATCACATGGAATATTTTAGTGGTGGTATCCTACTAGGTTTTGGATCACACCCTACTTACAACCTTGGGAGTAAGTAGAATTGGTTATTTTTGTTGTCGCGGGATTGGGTACAACTTTCATGCCAACAATTCGAGTTTTCACCGGTCATTCATGATGTGTTGTTGTGGAGATGGCTTGAGGGTGATGCCTCTTGCCATGTTGAGGTTCTTGGGCTATCCTTATTTGGTTTTTTATATTTGTAATGGTCTTTAAAAATAGTTAAAACTTATGTAATTCAGTTCAGAAATTTTGTAAAAGTAAGTTTTAGTTGAAAAATCCAGATTAGTTTTATTGAGTTTTTTTGTTGTTTAATGTTTATAAAATTGTGTAAATCGTTCCCAATTATCATTATATGAAACCCCGACACTTATGACAGTCCGTGGGGATCTAGAATACCCTTTGGGCCTTCGCATGGGCCAGGTTTGGTGCAAGTCTGATGGTTTGGATTTCCTTATTATGCTATATCTAGAAAGAGTGGTATCTCACCATTTTTCAACACAGGACCACTATTTGTGGAATTTCTAGTGATGAGTTTGGTTTGTGATCCATGGAAAAAATGATAAAATATTTTGAGTAAGGATCTAAATCTGGGGACTCTAATGTTGTTGCAAATGTCGACATGTCCATTTAGTAGGAGAATAAGAACTTACGTGTTGACATGGTACTCATAGGCACTGATTACATGGAAAAAAATTCAACATCAAATTTATTAGAATTAGTTTTGATTTATGTTTCCTTCTTGCGTGATATCTCTCTATACACTCTCCTAATGAGGTACACCATTATTATTTTATGATTTATCAATGATTATTGTCCACCAAAACTCCATAGTAAATTGAAATGAGGTTATTCCATTTAATTATTTTTTCGTATAGGGTCTTATATATGTGTTTATACCTTAGGTTGGTTTTACAGTCCTATAAAAACATATTCAAAAGTACGATGCACCATGGGTACTATAAATTTATGTGTTTAGTATATGTGTACTTGTGAGTTTTAATTATAGAGAGGACCCTTTTTTGTGGTTATCCAAACCCCAAGGATGTTCTGGACAATCAAGATATAGATACACCGATTTTCTACATGTTGATGACACCCCTATATTTGATTGTGGTCATTGAGAATAGTCTAATTCGTGGATATGTATTGAGATGGTGGATACTTTTAACTATGAAATTTAGTGAGAAAACTATCTCATTAATAGAGTTTCATCATATCAAATGTTTAAAGATATATCTTTACATTTTTTGAGAGATTTATATCTTGGATTTTATATATATTCACTAGAGAAACCTAACAATGAAAGAGTATTCATCATGGTTCACCAAATGCTCACCATACTCAATAATATATGGTTTTTGATACATTATACCTATAATAGACCATTAATCAATTGAAAATCATAGATTATAGAAGAATAATGATATCTCATTGAGTTCCAACCAATGTGGTACAGTTTTTCCAGGATTTGGTGGCAGAGATTTTTACAGTTGAGATTTAAATGAAAATTATTGTCGTTTGTAGGAATAAATGGTACAATACATGAAAATTAGTTTTTTTATAAATAAACATAAGTATCGATTCATAAATTAATCGTTAGGATATGGTCTCTGGATATATTTTATGTATCTCATGATTCAACTAGTTGGTCTAGTTACTGGCAGTGCTTCTCCAGTGATTGTCTAGGACATCTCACACTAGATTTCCAAACCCACTGTATACCTAAAAGATATATATTTCATTGAAATTATATTAATATTAAAAGTTATTATAAACATGTTTTTAAAGGTGGACATAATGGATGATGATCAAGGAGATAATTGGAGTTGTCATATGGTTCATCCTTTTTCAACACTAACCCCATGTGTTCCGGGCTATGCCTTGGGTGCTTGTTGTTGTGAATGAGGAATTCTCTGGGAAGATGAGGAATTCGACCTAGAGACCCATTGTATGATTATCGTTATGATCTACATATTCAATAAATTATATATAATACTAAAAATAGGTGTGATTGACTCTTTTCTTAACAGTTATATTAATTGGGAAATTGAAATTATGGTTGATCTCATGGATCGACCATTTCCCTTCCAGTCTCCAATAGGAGGGGATATAATAGTATCATACTTTTATTGATAGTGTAATCTAATTAAATATGGAGCGATATTTTTTTGGGGTATTTTTTAGAATTAACCAGGCTTAAAAATATCATAGTTGGTATAAACTAAATATCTATAGTACATACACATATTGACTATTTTATGTGGATGTTGTAGTGTGCCAGTATGGAATGAATGTAGTTTTACATTATTGGTGAGATGTAAACCCATGTAGAGTATGATGGGATAATACGTACCAGTGGAATAATGATTAATCATTATAGGTCTAATATAACCCTAGGTGTGGTAATGTTCTTGGGCCATCAACTTCTAACAATTGTGTTGGAACACAAGGACGCCATTCCATATGACATTTCAATCATACCATCACATTGATAGATATTATTATTCAGTAAAATACATACATTGAAAACAGATATATTTGTGCAATAATATCATCTGTATATCATGGATCTTCTTGCGATGAATGTGTTGTAGGAGGAATTATAGATAAAGGGATTCATCCGATAGGGCGATACACCCTAGCTAGACCCACTTTTTTCTCCACGCAATTTTATGGGATATTGAGGATTTGGGTGGATTTTAAATTTATTGAACCTGATAAATATTAATAATACAACTCCACTATTGATAATCAATTATATCTTTTACCAATAGCATGGGGTGGGATAGTTCACAATGATTGGCATCTGATTGGGCTATCACCAACTACGAGTTAAACATTATTTAATACCTAATAATAAATTACACTATAAATTTTTTCACTAAAAATACATATTGAACCCTTTTGACATGATAAACTCCAGATAAGTTTTTGAGTTACTCTGAAATAGGACCATTTATCCTTTATTCGACCTGTTTTTTAGGATCATTATCAATGGAATCGTAATATACTCAGTGTTTTTAGAGAATCACACTATAAACATGAGGAAAATCTTTGGCATAAATCAAGAGAAGAACCATTATTGGATACTATTGATGATTCATTTTGGATTTTAGAGTTCCACATTGTGTAAAATATCATCCTAGTAGTTGGGGATATAGTGGTTCCTCTAATGGACTACACACTTTTACCTTTGGATTCACTAAACGACACGACATAGGATTGGAAGATATGTGGGTTTCCAGGATATGATAAGAGTTTCATATGTGATTTAGTAGGGTATATGTTAAGATGAGTAATTTTATATGAATTAAAAATCAATTTGTTTAGATAGAGAGGGTCTAATAGGAATTTTAGGAGTTGAAGAAGAGGATGATGAGAATTCCAATATTAAGATAATTAAATGAAGGTTTTTAATGTGTAGTGTTTTAATAAGACTATTGGAAAAGTTATGCATGTTTTATGATGTACTGGTAGGTGGTGATTAGATATCAGTATTTAATATAGATAACTAATTATATTAATTTTCAACCCATGGTCAACGAAAGGGAGTAGTGGTATTCTCAAATATGATATGGTTAAACTACCTTATGAGTAAACAGTTAACCATATATTCTAACCACAATAGTATATTTTATATCATATAATAGAATTAAACTAAATTGATTCATAGGTACTGGTTTTAGGTTCTCAAGTATTATGACTTTGAGATAGTCTATACACATGGGAAGTTGGACGCAGGGGTATATGATCTAAAAACAATATATTATTCATAGTTATTGACATATTTCTAAAAGTATTTATCCTTTATGTAGTTGAAAAATGTTTTTTAGAATGGGGAATCATATTTATATTAGATTGTTTTTTTCTGAGTACATCTATAATGTTCCATGTATGTTCATTATAGAGATACTGACTATGAGACCATCCATCTTCAAATATATAATGGACATGCATCAGATGGATTTCATTTAGTTAGGGATAACATAATCATATTAATCGGATGGTTAATGGTACTCCTGACATTAAATGTCGAGGATATGAGGGAGTTTCAACCATCCCCTACAGTGCATTTGTTTGTGGAAAATATGTAACACGACCATCAATATAAATCATGGTGTCCCTAAATTTAATAGTGTATGGTAGTGTTTAACTCTTATTGTATAATATTTTAGATGAAAAATACTGAGCACCATGTTCTGGTAGGTTTAGATCAACACCTTTATGATCCATAATGGATATGTGATATAATATCATTAATATTCATATAAATTATTCCATAATAAAATGTAATACAACAATACATTATGGTGATCATAAGATAACTCACTATGTTCAACCACATCCATGATATATAAGATAAGAGTTCAATGGAATGTTTAATATTCCTTTATTTATAAAATATAATTTAGCTTGAATGATATCCCTTGATGATTGTTTATGAAAGACGTGATTTATTCACATTGTGATTGTGAAAGGATTACATGATGCCTTTTTGACATTATATAAATTGAGCATGGTGTTTCACCCATAATAAGATTACTAGACTATGAATATCATTTATGATCTATAAGAAATATAATGAACAACCGCGATAGAATTTTCCAATATTTGGAAGGACCCCAAAGCCTTGGTGGAGACATCATAACACAGTAGTTTCTATTCCACCATAGCTATGACACCATTCAAGGCCTTTCATGAGACACCCTATAGGTCACCACTATGGATGACTAATCCAGGGGACTTAGTCCTCATGGCCTAGAAATGGTATGATAAAATAAAATGGAGGTGAATGTCAATAAGGAGTAGATGAATACTACAAAAATCTATCATATATATTATATGTTTTGATGATGATTCATTTTGAATTTCATGGAGGGATACAAAATGTTCTTGAAGTTTACACCTTGATGTGGACAATACAAGTTTTTCTAGTGTGGTGTTTTATCTCTAAGAATCATTGGTAAGTTTCATTTTCAGTATAGGGTTTATGTGGTTGAATACTACTTGGCTGCACTTTTGTAGTTATATCAGTTACATGATAGTGTCCTTGTGTCCCAACTAATGAGTTATGTGAGTGAACTATCACATGTTATCCTCCAAGGAGATATAGATAAGGAAGATAAATCTATGATTGTAGAGTATCCAAGAGATCTCATGGATCAACATGAATAGATCCTATATTGTTGAGTGATTCAGTTTTTATCTTTATAATAGTATCATGATAATCATTTGGAGGGAACCTAGGGATTTGTGAATAAGATGTTATCCCTGTGACATAATATTTTTTAGTGGGATTATTTTTTTGGTTTGAAGATTGGCAATGTGGGTATAATGTAATGTCTATTTTATTCATTTTAATTTTTTGTAAATATTTAAATTTTTTCTAGTGATTGTCAATATTTTATCATTGATTTTTTAGGCCTATTGAGTATAGATATTCTAATAAAATAATAAAATAAATTATATCATGGAAACGAATATTTTCAAAAACATTATGTTTTAATTCCAAAATGAAGTCTCATACTTGAAATTTGAAATAATTCTTAATTTAAGAACATGTGTTTTTGTCTATGGACATCATAATGTTTCGGTGCATCGCATGTTAGAATATAATATTATCTTCCTTTGAATAAAAGTAATATAAAATTTATAAATTATTTTATTTTTAAAATTATGTATAATCCTAAATTATCATATATTTATTACCACTAATGATAAAATAATAGCATTATCAACAGAACTCAATGGATATACATAGGATTCATTAGGTGATAATTTTTCAGATGATCATTGGTTGATCGTGGATTAGAAATCAATGTAACAATCAGATCTTATGGACATCTCTAGTGAATATTAAATGGAATCAGTTTTTGTTTGTGATCAATCCAAACTCATCATAGGGATATTGTTTTTGATTGGTGTAATCAACATGGTTTTCCCTGATGAATGAATGTGAATCAATTCTTAAATCATATAGATTACCAGGTCGATAATGCATGTGTGTGTTTTTTGTACTTTTATATGATTTGGGGATTGATGATATTTAATTATTGCTTCTTGTTTCTTCATTTATTATTTATAATGAAATATAATTAACTATAGCCAAACAGTGGTATATCATAATTCTAATTGTCCAATTTTTTATATCGTTACCTTTTAATTACACACTCATTGTTAGTTTGTTCATTTGCTTATGGTTCGACCTATACCAAGGGGAGGATCGTTGTGTATGAATTATTTGGTGAAAAATATCATCTTCATTATTTTGGTTTTTATTTTGATGAAGTTATGAAGTTGTGATGATAATGGAGTATGATAACCACAATTATGAGTATGTTGTCGAAGACAACAGTATATGAGCATGACATGGAACATTGACATAACATGGTACACAAGAATGAATAGAGTACATGAGCCCTACCTAACCTACATACGCATATGCCAGAGTATATGGACTCAGTATGGAATCTCACGAAGTTTTTAATCTATATTATCTTCGTTATACATATCCCAAAATATTATTACATGTATATGGAAAAAAACATGTCGTGTGAGGTGATGAGACATTTGTAGACTCAAGAAAGATAATAAATGTCTTTTACTACTAATACATGACTAGTAAATTATATAGGGATGGGTGAGGACCACTAACAAATTATTGTGGATCTATTTTAGTGGGTTGTGTTCCCTTAGTTTATCCCATTGTCGGTTAAGTGAGGAACTGTGTTATGGGAATATTATATGATCCCCTCTATGTGATTTTTATCACATGGAGATTTGGAATACAATTACGAGACCCATGGTTTTATCCTTATACATTTCATCATCATCCATTTTTTTAATTGAGGAATCATTGCGACCAAATTAAATGTGCGTATGATCCCCTTGAAAGCTAGTTATTCTTAGTATGATCTGGAATACCCCAAAATCATTAGTTGATGTTCCATATCTATGTATTGAGATAATTATAGTTATATGGTTAACATTATCAAGGGATGGACTTATGAGAATAAACATTTTAAAAAGAATATTATGTTATTTTGTGGCTCATGAAGTGAGTTGTTATAGAGAATAATTTCATAGTATCCATTATTATAATCTTATGATGGAATTATGATTTATTCATCTCTAACTCATGGTCTCGGTCCTTAGTATATCTAGATTTCAATTATTACAATGTACATCTTTATTAATTATATATCTAAATGATGATGATCATGATACTCTCATGAATATTTATGTTAGGTGATTTTTGGTCTTTATAATAGGGTATTGTTATACTCACCCATGGATGGGCTCTATCTACACATGGATTCTCTTTGAAGATGAAATACCTTTAAATGGATTAACAAGTGGGAACATAATATACAGATAATTGTTGAGTTAGATTGAATAGTATTCATAATGTATGTTTTATTAGAAAGAATAATAATCCGTCTATTAGGTCATTCATTATTATAGTTTTTGGTGGGGTTTTATTTTAACATTTATGATACATAATAGTTTTTTAAACATTTATGTGTAGTTTATTTTATAAATAAATTATGGAATTAGTTTTGTTTTACCTTTTATTATTATATCAGTATTTTAAGATATGTCTAGGTGTACAAGTAATTAGGAAAATGAATATCTTGTGTGATATATGCCTACATAACACTTTTAAGAAGACCACGTCCTATTAGAGGAGAACATGGGGTGTCACACATAGCATAATACCATCCTAGAATATCATTGTTGGTTTTGTCATGACATTTAATTATTTACATGGATTAAAAAACAATAAATCCTATAAACATTTTTTAGTCATTCTGATCACACCACACATTGCACTGATAGATGGTCTACTCATACATGGACAAAATTAATCGATTCTAAATTTCTTAATATTGCAAATCATGATCATTCTTAGTAGGTTTTAACAATTTTAAACAAGTTTTTTGGCTTCAATAATTAACCATAACCTTTTGAACATTTCATGGTGACATCAAATCATATTGAATTTTTTTCTTCTATATGTCACAAATTAAATTATGTTCATATTCCTCTTTTTAGATTATTTTCCATGGTCATAAAATAAGTATTTTAACATTATAAATTATTTGTTAATATCATTAATCAATAATAAAACTACATTTTAGGTGATTTCAAACACATTGAACATTATATTGACCATTGAAATTGTTATTAATTGTATTCCTTGGATTAGGGAACCGTTCCTTGGATGTAAATGACACTCCATAGAATTGGGGTGGAACAAATAAGTTAGTAGACATTTGAAAAATATTATATCAATAAAAAAAATTCCTTTAGGGAAATGAAATTACATATTAATTTTAAGTCTATTACATTATATCCAAAATAAAATGAATTTTTTTCCTATGATTTGAAAAAGATATTGGATATTTGTTTTTTTACACTTTGGAAAATAATTTATAATTTTAATAAAATAAAAAAAATATATTGGCCTTTTAAAGAAAAAGAATCCAAAATAATGTTAATTTTATTCATATATGATAATAATAAAACCATGGTTTCTTTCCAATGTTTTTGAGACAATGTGAGGTTGATTACTTGATTTAAACCGTTTTCATTTTTTTAATGACTTAAATATAAAAAACATTTTTACAATCATTCAAACCACACCACACAAATGAGATACATGATATATACATGTTCATGTCACTAATTAAATTTATATTTTTATATAACTATTTTATGTCAATCTAACAATTGTTGAAAATTTTAACCATTAGTACGATCTATTTAATGACCATTGAATATAATAATATTTCCTTTTTAGTAATTTTTACCACCACAAAAATGGAAGAAAATGTGCCAAATTGTTAAAAAATAACAAATCATTATTCATATTATTTCCTTAAAATAAGAATGCATTTGATAGGATTAACGATATGATGCATTTTACTAACATTTTAAAGAAGAAAGACACATTTTTTACATTACGATCAAAATAAGATTGTATTAATTTGTGGTAAATTCATACATGTTATAAATTCAATGATGGTTATTTTCCTATGATATTAGGGCATGTTGGCTTGGTTCTCTAGATTTTTTTTGTTAGGGAAATGTTTTTAATGTCATTTAAATCCAACAAAAATGGGTTTTCAATTAATCTAGCTACACCGGATGTTGGATTGACATGGGGTCTAGTAATATATAACTATATAAAATAAGATAATAATATCAAATTATTTTAAGGAGAATACAAATTAGTTTTCTAGGTTTTCACACAAGAAACAATCTTTTCATATGAATCAATAAAATTAATATTTTTGACATAAAAAATTTATATATGGTTTTCTCAAATGACAATAGGTTTTTTTACAATTAATAGACTTCTATGTTGTGAATCATAGATTTAAGATTTATAAAATAATATCATGTTGTTGTAAAATTCTAGGATAACCACAACCATGATTTCCCAAATATAGATGCATCATGTTGTATTGAATTCAGTTTTAAACAACCATAAAAATTTTATCACTCCAGGAATGTATTATGGATGTTATAAGTTCCGACTTCAAGTGTCTAATAATAAAAAAAGAATTTTAACATAGAAACATGTATAAAAAATTAAAAAAAACAATACAATAAAATATATGAATATAATAAAATAGGGAAAAAATGGATCCAAAATACGTGAAACAAAAAAAAATAAGAAAAAAAGTATAAAACTAAAATTCTAGAGAGAAACAAAAGCTCAGCCTGAAATTGAATCTATATTGGAAACTATATCTAACATTTAAATACCAATATAAAAAAATCAATTCAATAAAAATATATTTTAAAATAAAATTCAAATATATTGTCTTAATAATACAAATATGTATGTATAGATATATAGATACTTAAATTCCAATAGATTTCAACATTAAAACTAAAATAAAAATTGAACGGGACCAAAAAACACAATCACAACATAAGGCACTAAAAAAAATAAAAAATGAAAAAAAAAATTTAATTCAAATGATGAAAATAAATCCAAAAACCTATGATTTTTATAGGAATAAATAATATGAAACAGAAAAATTAATATTATATTTACTATCTAGAATTTATAAATAATAGAAATTAACAAAGGGTTAAAACATTAAAAATTATCTTGGATTACAATGGAATCATTAGACAATGATTAATGAATAGTATATTACATGTAAGAATAGGATCCCTAGTAAAAATGACGGCTACTTATAACACAATTTGTGGTTTTTTGTTAGGTCGTTACATTTTTGATGCATTTGTATAAAGGCATTTATTTATAAAAATTGGTTTTTTCAGTCCAATCACACTGCTTATAGGATTGATATGAGGTCTATTCATACATGTCAAAAATTAATCATAAATTTATTTCGTATGATTTCATAAAAATTCAATGTTATTTTATTTTATTTAACACTTTAGTGTATTTTATTTTTACGTTCAACTCAATAAAAGAATTTTTTTTTCAATTAAAGAAGTCTGAATTTCATAATGACATTGGGTCAATATCAAAGTATCAAAAACAAACTAATGTTAATTTTGTTGGAATTAATAAAAATATGAAGAATTTAGTAATTTAATTATCCATTGATTAATTTTTTACATTTAAATCAATAAAACTACATTTTTGGTCATTTTAAACAAACCAACAATAATATTGATGTGTTGTATATTCATACATGTAAAAAAATATTGAAATAAATGTTATTTTTATTTAATTATAATATAATATTTAATTATTGGTGAATAACATTTAATTATTGTTTTTAATTACAAAAATATAATATTTTTTTTGTTCAATCATTATTAACAAACTTCACTTCATTTTTAGAACTTGTATCTTTATACATATCAAGAATTCTCATTGAAATCCGATTATGTTTCATCTGTTTTATCATTATTTAATATGAATGAGAAGAAAAATAGGACCCTTGGTCATACTAAATAGTTAAGTAGATGAATGTTAAAAAGAGTAATATGTGTATTTAAGGCTGAAAAATGCAACTAACAGAAAATTGATTTTGATTATTGTAAAATGATCAAAATTCTATTTCTTATCATTGAAACCAGTGCAGTTTTCATATCGGTAAAGGATTATCAATGTTATCATCAGGAAACATTATAGTATGTAATATTAAATCATTGTTGATAACATAATTGAATGATTATAATATTTATATTTTAATATTAATTTTCACCTACAAGGAATTTCGATAATAATCAACATTCATATAATTTTCCTACCTAAATGAAGAAGTAAAAAAAATAAAATGAATCATAATTTTTTTGATTCCAAAAACATATTTCCATTGTAATAAACATATGATTTCAATAGAGAAAATTATTTCTCTATTTTAATTTTTGTATATGAGGAATGATTAATTTTGAAAATGTAATATCTTTATCATTCAATTTTTTAATAGAAAGGAGGAATTATTTAACATTATATGTAATAGTAAAAAAATTAGTTATATTTATGAATTATAAAATAAAATAAAACATTATTATAATGATTTACTAATAAATTTTATGTGTATCAAAATTTCATATACTAATAGAACATGAAGATTACATTACTAAATACTTATCTTTTTTCAAAGATAATGGATCATAGGCATAACAATGAAAATAAAGAATATAGTACACTAAAAATCATAAATATAATGTCAATCAACACTAAATAAAATCTCATTACAGATATAAGGATAATGTATGTTTATGATATCATAAAATTTCAAAATTACCATTATTGATGATTCCTATCGCTTGATCACAAACAGTTGAAACCCAATTCAAATCGAAATTCATGGAAATTGTACGATTCAATTTACATATACATGTATATAAAATTTAAAAGGTATGGGAATATAAAATTTTATTACCCCATCTTCATTAAATTGAAGTATCTAAATTCACATATTTTATTAGTTGAAACAAGTGGAGTTTTTTATTACAAGTATCACTCTCTCTGGTGTGAACTACAACATGTCATCCACATTTTAATGAGTACGGAATTTAATGGGATGGTGTTGTTCAATGGAAACCTAGATGGAAGCAATTGAGCTAAGATTTTATAGTTTGATTAATTGGGTCTCCAATTGTGGTAATGTTTTTACTAAAATTGGAATGTGATGGAAAATTTGGGAAGTTGTATGGGTTTTTACCAAGCATAATGTCTGAATTTCATTGGATTAGATGATGATCCATAAAACTATTGTGGAGGAGGATTGGGACTGTTATGTTACTGTAAATGGAATAGATATATAGAAAAGATCATTAAACCGTAAAACATGGGTGAATCTACCAACATGAATATGTAATACACATACAATAAAAAATCCCAAATATATATAATTCTACTCACAAGAAAATTTCATTTGAGCATCCTTATTCTAAATAAATCTCTAATAAAATCAAAAATACATCCTCCTACATAGAAGAAACCTAATTTCCCCATAAGAGATAATTACAAGCTCTATATAACTAGAAAAATCATTCATTTTTATTTCCAAATTTTCATGATATGTGTACCCTAGTATGTGTGACACTTCAGAATGATAAAATCCTAAAAGATAAACATGATTCCCTCAGATACCCTCCTTAATAAATGTAATTTAAAAATAATACACATTCATGTAAAAATCAAGTCACATAATACAATATATTATTTCATGGGCACTGGCAGCATATATGGTGCAACAATGAACCTCCCAATTTCATCACACCAAGTTTAGATATCATCTATTCAATAAAAAATTAAAAATTGACATACAATCCTTAAGATTCATCTCCCAATCCCAATACTCCTTCAAATAAGGGATGAAGTACCCATATTGATTTTGTAATTCTGAAACAAATCACTAAAATAAAACTTTTATAGGTTGAAAATTTATTAAAGAAAATAAAAAAATTTATATAAATACAATGAAACATGTACTATATCTAGTAAGATGAAAACCACACTCCATATGAAATAATTGATATGAACAACATATTAGGACTTCTCCACATCAACACTAGGGACTACCACCATAATCTAATCCCATGTGACAATCACAAGAATCAATCTACTATCGCATACCATATTACTAATTTTATTGACCAAAGCAATTATATCAAATACATCACCACATAATAGATACCCAATTTATTAATCTAGTACTTCCCGCCTCAAATTATCATAAACATGTGTTCTTTAAAAAAAATCCAATTAATGTATTAATACAAATACAATAAAATAACAAAAATATATAACATTCAATTTGCACAAGCTGTTGTGACATGCATCATTCATATAATTAAATACCCCATTAAAAACCATACAATGACCCAACTACAGTTCTATATATTAAGTTATTCCAATGTCATGTAAACTAGTAGAAACCCCCAATATATGAGAAAAAAAAGTGCATAAATGGATTACTCAAAAAATAATGACCCTATTTTATTAAACACTCACCAAAATGATGATAATGAACATATATCTCATACCTCATTTACCTAATGTGAAATGAATACATATAAAAATTTCATGAACTACAACCATCTATCCTACATTTGATTCGTGGGTACTACCTCTACATGCCACATAAAAATGACCCTACTTAATTTAGAACTCCAAAATTAGATCTCTACCTTTTTTAATTCATTCAAAACTAAATACATCATCTTTGAGGTATGCATATTCATATAAATTCTATTTCAAAAAAATAGCAAATGTTTCCGTATTTATATATTGGGGTGAAACCAATAATAAAATATTTAGCTCCATGAGAGCTTATATTTTTCATATATTTCAAATAGAAAGGAAAAGAAATTGTATCCCCTTAGAAGATGGTGGAAAATTTTACGAGAACAGTTTATAACTAGATAAAATAAATTATATTACTTTATTAACTTTAATTAATGTAATATTAAAATATATATACATATAGTTTTTAATGCTTTAACGACTCCCTCTTTCAATACCAGCACACCTCCTTTGGATCCATCCAACTCTATAGTCCATGGTTCTAAATCCAATAACTATTGAAATAAATATTCCACAAAAAGGAATCTATAATAATGTAACCATGATTATTTTTCTGCATTTTATATTGGAATGACATTGAAAACCCATTTAAAAGACATTAAAAAACAACTTCTAACAAATCTACCCCAAAAACATTTTTCAAAATTTCAGGTAGAAAATACACCAATGAGTCATTATCTACCAGCTTCTAAACACCCTAAAGTTAAAATATTATATTCCCAATAGACTTGATTAATGATATATCATTGAATTTGTATTTATCATTGGACTATGAGGATTATAGGATCATACTAAAATCATTGAATATTCTTATTTCCTTGGAAAATATTTCATTTTTTTAACACCCGTAACTAGTCTATGCTTCTGGATATCATAAGTTCATCATAGAGTCAATAAATATCTCCACCAAATTTTTTTTACATTAATCTTATATAGGTAACATATATTGATATAAATAATGGAATCCCACCTATTTGAAAGCGTTAAAAAAGTTTTTATAAAAAACATAAATAATATTTTAGTATTAAAATAGTTATTAAAATTTTTAAATAATTATAAAAAAATATATCCCAAGTCTAAAAATTCTATATATCACCATTAATGTATGTATTATCAAAGGAAATGAGAATATCCCTGAAAATTAAATAGGGTGCACAAAAATAAAAAATTCATTTCACTACCATGACCTTCGCTAATAATGACCACAAGAATAAAATATTTCATCATGAATATATATCAATAAAATACTAATTTTAAAAAATATATAATATAACATAGGTTATTGATATTTGTACAATTTTTCTATTAAATAGATGATGGAGCAGAGAATAAATCTAGATAAAATATTAATTTCAACAATGAATTTCTAAAAAGACTGAAAAAATATTTCCCCCAATGAATATAGACACAAATCATATATGATACTGACAAAAAAATTATAAATTTATTTCCAATATTTTCTTAATAATAATGTACACCACATACCTATTTCAACTCCAAGTCATCATCTAATCACTTATAATATTTATCAATTAGTTTATTTATCCCTTATTTAATGATAGGTAATGCCATAATTTTTACTATTTCATTATCATTATTTTATTTTTTTAATAAGATTTATATAATATTATTTATGTGAATCTTTTATTTTATATGTATTTATTCATGATTAAGAATACTCCCGTAATGGTGTTAGAGTTTAAAATTCACACATAAATCATCTACTATTCTAGTATCCTCACAAAAGTGTTGTATCGACCAGAGATGGAAAAAAATTATGAATATATATACATATAGAAAACAAACCAATTCTAAAATTGACATCAAAAAAACCATTCTGAAGGCCTCACATTTTTCATCCTCTATAGTGTTTCATTTAGGGTTACCAATCTCATATAGTTATGCATAATTCTATTATATATAGAAACCCCACTTGTATAGTGATATATTTCAATAGTTTATATACATATATAATTATACAACCAATTTTCCTTGAAAAAATTGTGATGATACAAGATATGATGATAGTTTTTCACTAATTAAATCTATTCAAATTATGATTAATGAACATTACTTATATAGTATTAGATTCCTGATTGTTTCATTACAACATCTAGAAAGAGAAATTCTTATGGAACATCTCTACTATTAACATACTTTTATCAAATCCCAAAAAGTGAAAAATTTATGATATCTTAAGAATGATTCAATATAAATACTAATTTAAGAAATATCCAACAACCTCTTTTATGAAATTGATGCAATCTAATGATTTAATAAGACATATCTTCCTATCATCATTCTTAGGTGTCATAGTTAAAATCCTATAATGTTATAGGGGTAAAGGATAACATTAAATTTCCATACAAACAATAAATTTTTTCCAGTCAATGATATTACATGCTCATCATGGCTTAATATAGTATCACCAAGAAAATATTTATACATTTAACTAAGATTGAGAATAAAAATTCCAATCTTTTAAATAAAATATGTCAATTAAAAACCCAAATAATTGTTTTTAGTACAATATAGTATTCACAAATAATATGGATGTAATGCCACAATGATAATATTATGTAAATAGATATAAAAATGGACAATAATTCATTCTTTACTAAATTGATACATAAAAAATTAGGTATTGATTTTCATTGGAAATGAGAACATGACTAAGAATGGAATATGGTATATTAATAAGTGATAATTTATTTTAATAGTTTTAAATAATCAATATTGATTTTTTTTTCAACAATATATTCTTACATGTTATATGTTCTAGAAAAAGATTTCAGAGAGATAAAATTTGTTTCACAAATGACATGTCAAAAAAAGCTAGTAATATTATTAATATTAAAAGAATGTATACATTTTTTTTAAAAAATGTTTTATAAATTAAAAGAAAAATTATAATTTATACTATTTGTTGGGTGGAATTTAGGAATTAGACATTATTAAACATCTCAACATGAATGTTGAGGCAGTCTCTAAACCCACAACCCTATTATTAGAGATGGAATATGCATAATCCCAATCATAAGAAATCTTTGCATCGGCTATCCGCCTAATAGATTCTATAGAACTCTCATTTTTTGTTAAAAAGTAATTGTTAAATAGTGTTCAAAACCCCAACACACAAACAATGATGATGTGGGTTATACGTTTTTGGAAAACATGAGTTTATGTACGATACACAAGAATATTTTTTCATCATCATTGGAATGAAAATGTATTTGATCATGGTGAATTTATAAACAAGTGGGAACACATTTCACATTTTTAAAATGGATGATTATACTAGACTTCCTCTCTCATCCCTATATATTCTAAAAGAAAAATTAAGATTAATCTACATAGTATGGATGAACATTTAGTTCCTAGTAGAATATAAGGCCTATGGTATGATTTTTATTTAATCTATGAGTATATTTTTTCAGTCATAAAACATTTATTGTTTCCCAATGAGTATATCAAATTATTGTAATTTTGAGAAAGGAAGACATGTATAATAGAATCATCAAGTCATCAATTCATAGAAATGTATTTTTAAATTTTTATATAAAATAAGAAAAATTACAATTAGGGGTGGAATAAATATTTTTCCTAATCTATTATTTAGAAATATGAAAATTATTAAAAAAAACTATGAATGATGAATATATAAAAGTACATAGTTACATTTACATTCATCTTGTTAAATTGGGGTAATGTGACTCTAGATGAGGAAAAAATAGTAATCAATATTTAAAATGGTGAAGCGAGGAACCATGTCTCCAGGGATCAAGAATCCTATATAGTTAATTATTAATATTTCACTTATAGGGTTCTATAGTAGTTTTTTTGATCAATACTATTCCTTCCTTGTTGTGGTGGGAGAATTCATAAAAATGGATTCTTAATATTTGAATAAAATAAATCATTTTTAATTGATTATTTAACTTATATTTCTATTAAAATTTGTTTCATTTATTTTCCATATCTATAGAGTGTCTAGGGTATTCGATGCAAATTCCAACATGAGATGTCCATTTTTTGGCAAAATATTCAAAGAACCATAGTTGATGATAATAATTCAACGAGATTCATGGAATGAAACTCTAATGATTTATTTATTTCATCTTGTTTCCCAGCCCTTGATATTATCTAGACACATCGAAAATTCTTTGATTTACATAAATAATTTATATTTTAAACATTCAACATAAATTTTAGAATAAGGTAACAATGAAAGAAAAATAGCTGTAAAAACACAATATACCGTATAAAATCATCAAATAGATATGAATTCAAAAATACCATTTTAACCAATGTAGAAGGTTAATCACCAATTCCAGTTAAATTATAAAATTAACTCACAGAATGGCCCTCCAACAAAGTGATCATTTAGAGAGATATAGTTATATTAGAAATAATTTTTTAATAAAATTACAACAATCAAAATATGTTTCGAAGATTCCCTTTAAAGTCCAAATCAACAGTTACAGTGTTTAATAGTAACCTAATTTCATCAATATATATAATAACTTTTACTGCATTATCAATGGTTGAATCAAAAATAAATTTAGTATCATTTTCATACCAAATATAAGGGGGGCTACAAATAAACCTATTTATATTAAATTAATTTAATATATGTAAGTTTTTGAATGTAAATAGCCACTGATTAATGATTATGAGTAATATTTAATCTATATATATTTAAATATTTTCAAATTTCCCATGTAATAAAACCTAAACAAAAATTATAACTAAGAACAAAAAATGATTTATTGTGGTATCAAACTGCATCGTCCACAAAAAGAATTTTATATACCATGACGGTTTAGATTTACAAATCCATATCTTTTATCCCATTATACCATGAATGATTTCCATTATTTACTAGTCCCATATGAAAATAACATGTCTGAGTTGTTTTACAAAAAATTAAATATGTATATTTTTCATCAATTGTTCACTAAAATATAAAATTTTGAGATATACCTTTTTCCAACAAAAATATATGTCGTTGTGGTGGGTAAATTTATTTTTACATCTTATTCAACACCTGAATATGAATTGTTTTAAAACTATAGCATTATTTCCGAATCAATTTCCAATTATATGTTAAATTCGTATTGTAATAACTATATAAAGACCCATTATTATGATTTTTCAAAAGAGAAACAACCAAATAATAGAATTTTATTCGGTATATTCCCTATCAATTTTTATTATGTGCAATATCATCAATGTGGAATTGGATGTCTAATCTATGTGGAATATAAATTCAAATATCATTTGGTGAGCGATTTTTATATTATATATGATTTTTTTTTAAATTTATCACCTTCAAAATTTGGGTTCATGATTCCCATGAATGATAAAATGAATGATTCATATATGTTCGAAGAATCCTTATACCATAATTTTTTTAATAATTATAAATAGATTCCAAATCGATGAAAAACTAGTAATTTTACAAAATTGTACAACCACATACATGTGAAAGACTGTAGGTAATACAAAAAAAATTTAATATAATATAAGATCTTTATAATTTATAAACAGATAAAAAAATACTCATGGTTATCAATATTCCACCTTGTATATATCTGTTTTCCAATATTATCACAATGACAGTTTAGAAAAATTTATAAAAACTCATCAATAGGGTCCAAAAATTTATTCTAATTTTTTTATACTAAAACATCTCTTAATAACCATTTTTATTTCTATGATATGTTCACTATACAACTACATTAATTTCATTCTATTCTACTAGGAATTATTATACTAATTTATTTTATCAATTGGAAATGTGTTAGGTATAAAAATTCATAGAAAACTAAATATGTTTAATTTTCCACTCATGCTCCCTAAATGTTTTCTAATATTCCTTGTTCCATTGAAACCCATTCACATTGTGGTTGGTGAATTACATGGTGCATAAATTTCAACGATTGAACATGTATTTTGACATAAGGATCCCATTAATTCCAAACCGATTTCCAATTAGAAGATAAACTGAAATATTGAATACATACAATGATACATTATTATTATTTTTTCAAATGAAAATAAAAAAGCAAAAAATTATAATGGGGATAAGACACTATTTTTTACATTCGAAAATTTATTATAAATGGGAGATGAATCGAAATAATGTAGAAATAATTTCTTGGTAATTAAAAAAACTAAAATATATTAAACAATATAATTTTTTTTATCATTATGTTATTTCTATACATTAAAAACTAATTCGATGCTAAATAAATGTTTCCCATATAACATAAATCACATTCATTTTCAGTAATCAACACCTCCTCTATATCATTTTAGCTATGGGGTCCAACTTTACCTATTTAATTACTATCTAAATAAAATTCACACAATAGAAATCATGAAATAATATATCCATGCTAAATTTTATAATAGATATAGTGAGATGACAAAGAAAACCTAATTAATGGATTTTAAAACATTCCAAAATTCATATATTCAACCTAATACATGTTGATATCATTTTTATGTAGAATATTCACCTTTGAATAAATTAATACCTAGTTTCTATAACATCAACCCTTTATAAAATCTATTCCATAAAAACTGAAAATATGTATATTCTTTTTTTGGGCTATATATGTTATAGTATATTCTTATATCCTATAATGTTCACTCACTTTTGGTTTACATGTCCTATCCGTATAACCCATAGCTATTCTACACACACAAATATACTATTATCATAATGGCTTACATGTGAACCACCACCATAATTAGGTTAAATTTTATCTTAAATAGAGAATAATGAATCCTATCAGAAAATTAAACTCCATTTATTGGGACCCTGAATAATTGTTTTAAGAAAATATATAATTTTAAAATAAAATTGGTGATTTAATACAATCAAACAAATATTTAAATACACATAAAAATGTATTCAATGATCAGTTCTACAGATTTCTAAAATATTCAATGAATATAATTATAAAAAGTAACTGAATCAAAATGTAAAATAAATTAAACAAATTTTTATTTGAATCAAATATATGGAAAAAATCCAATGTACCCACTGGGAATATCATAGAAGAGAAAAATAAATTTTTCCGACACTACAACTATTATTGTTACGTACATGATTAGAATCCCTCAAAATTTATTTAAAGATAAAATAAAGGGTCCTAAGAAGTTACATTGTGTATTAATAAGTAACTAAAACATTAAATTCTAGATAATATAATAATTGGAATCTTTATTTTCATACATAGAATTTTCTAGTTTACCATCATGCATTGGTTGTAACAACATGAACAATAGGGCCTGACAATCTATTTCTCTCTATTGTGATATGTGTCAAGACCTATGCTTATTTTTATTTTGGGATATTTTGGAAATGTAAGATTCTGGGAATACATGGTTAAAACTATGTGAGGTGGGATATAATGGTTTGTTGATGCGGGTCTCCCGTTATCGTAAGAGATTGGTTAAAATGTGTTTGGGATGAAAAATGAGGATTGTGTAATGAGTTTTATCCTATATTTCTATGTTCATCCCGTTGTATTTTTCCCCATTTATCTTTTTGGATGTATCATATTCTGGAACCATACATATTGGGGGAAACTATCAACCTTTAGTACTAATACACATACCTAATAGTAATAGAATAATATAACATTATATTTTAATGAGATTCTATGAAACACATCCTCCTTATAGGAAAACTCTTTATACAACCCAAATATATTCCATATTTTAATACCCATTAAAATGCCCATAATTAGTCAATAGAACAATTTAAATTGACTTATAATTGTTTATAAAATTTTGTTTTTATCAGGTTTAGTTAGATCTGGTAAACCAAAACACCCCTAAATACATGAATTTTCCAATAATATATTTTATAATATAAAAAATATGTATGTAAAATCGCATTTTCCGATATTTATACAATTTAGTTTGGTAAATCATAATTGCATGGCATCGTAAAACCTTAAAATAATATATATTTTTAATTTTTACACTTTCCTTCTTCAAATGAATATTAATTTCACCCTTTATCTAATACGCCACATGAGGTTGATAATTTTTATGCATCAGAAGTTAATGAAAACCCATAATTTAAAAATCATGGAATTATAAACTTCTATATTTATCAACTCTCTTTCCTTACAGGACAATTTTTTATGTTTTATTGTATGTTGTTATCCATATAAATTTTTTATAAGTATAAATTAATTATGAAATAGGATTTTCAACACCCTTATCAAATCATAGTAATTTTTTATCCTCACATTTCAGGTGATCATAATTTTAGTTTCAACAATTTTGGTTTTGTTGAATCATATATAACTCATATGATGTTGAATTAAAAAAACTAACACAAAATAAATTTAGAGATGAATAGGACAATTAATAAAAATGAATGTATAAAACTAAAAATGAATACGTAATTTTTTTCATGTGCTTAATCTACACCATTTTTAATAATTCACTCATTCCTGTTTGTTTTGGTGATTCACTGGTAATGTGGTTATCAAATTTAAACAATAACATTTTCCAAAATCATATGGGAGAGGATGATTAATTATCTTTTGACTTGAGATCTCACCATTTACTAAAAATAAATTCTTGTGATGTTCTATCCCTCTTATAACATAGAATTATTTTATAGAATAAACTCAAAATAGATTCAATGATTCTATGTGTTATATGATTGGGAAGGTGACTATTGGTGTTTATAATAGACAATTATAGATCTAAAAACATT
This sequence comes from Viscum album, assembly GCA_963277665.1. Taxonomy (NCBI): domain Eukaryota; kingdom Viridiplantae; phylum Streptophyta; class Magnoliopsida; order Santalales; family Viscaceae; genus Viscum; species Viscum album. Next base: position 555,407,032 of record OY728147.1, on the reverse strand, counting down.
AATTCAACCATATTTTAACGTTATTAAATAGTCATATGATGTATAAGCTGATTAAATGACGCTTTATCCATTTAATTTTTGTGGTGTTTTCCTTTTATATCTCTACTATAAAAAATAACTATAATTTTATTTGATTGAATGACACAAACAAATCCATATTCCGTTTTCAAACACAAATATCACTTTAAAAAAAGAGCATACATCCCTAAGGGTTAATTGTGAATTTTTTGTTTTTGTTTTACTAATATGAAATGGAAACCTAAGTATATTATTCAGGAAAATATATTTAAAATTAGTTATTATGTATCTAATTCTATGTAATGGTATTAATTTTTTCATGTCTATAAATTGTTTCATTATTTTTCCCATATCTAATTAGATCAATGTATTAAAATTATTTGAGTAATATTTAATCATTATTTGAAATTACTAAACAATATAAGGAATAGAAATCCCATACGGATAATTAGATAAATTAATTGTGAAAAACATTCCCTCACATCATCCCAAAATTGAATATCCCAAGACAAACAAATTATAATTCCCATCACATTTAAAAAATCCATTAAATAGATAAATGGTAAAAAAAATTCATCGGAAACACACATGGAATAATTTGGGATGAGTAACCATGAATTGTAAAAATAATCAAGATCTCCATATATCACCGTACCTCTAATTGGTGAACTATGTTTTTCGATTAAAAAATAGCTTCGAACAAATGGACGTATGAATTCCCCGTGAACATACAACTCTATGACCCCTATTCAAATATCCTGTTAGCCACTGACAAATGAACCGAGATTATTTTTCTATTTAGGGGAGAAAAATTTCCCATATTAGTGCTTTCGTCTACTGTCAGTGTGCACTAAGGGTTGTACCCAATGTGACACTTGAGTGGGTGTCAAAGTAGAGTTACCACCCAGAGAACCTTCTTATCCCATGTACACTGATGAATCCCACGTATTGTGAGAGATAAGCTTGGGATCCAAGGATGTACTCTTATTGAATATTTTATTTTGTTCAATAGATGTTATGATATTAAATTCCTGATAACCATAGGATGAATGTGAGAGTTTCATGATACATTATGTCTCCAAGCATATCAAATCAATCCTTGATGTTTTTGAGGCAATTTTTGTTGTCATGAGTTGTTCAGCTTGTGTAATATATCTTCCTCAAAGTACATCACTCGTATTATCATTCAATACACTTTGAATACTAGTAAATAATTTTAACAGTATTATTGAATGTTATCCTAGAAGAAAGAAATTATGAGAGTAACTATGGGGAAGTGTAGGGTGATAATTCAGAAGATGTGTTTTGAAGGTAAATATATTGTAAACATTTGTGTTGATATGAGCATGACGAGTTTTGATTGGAAATAGTGCACTTCCACCCTGTTGGCCATAAATATATACATGTAGTGAATAAAATAATTTGGTTTTGATTTTAATATTATCATATATGCAATGAATATTTAATAATCCATGAAATTGATTTACTTTCATAATTGAGTCAATGGTTCCACCAACCAAACCAAGAGTCACTCTTCCTATATAAGCATCCATAGTCTATATCATCAAATATCACAAGAATTTGTAAACAGAAGTAACATAATAAAATAAAACGGATAAAATTAAACATTCAGACCACAAAAAATTCTATATTCATTATGTATTTATTTTAAATAATAAAATTTGAAGGCCTATATAAATGGTTATATAGTGAAATAACAGAAAGAATATTTATATTACATGATACAAATGAAAAAATAATTCAATTATTGTAATTCATCACAATATAATATTATTAACTAATGAAAAACAATTGTATTCCCTCTTCAAGATTTTAATTAAAAAACATCCATGGAGTTCACCAAATATCTAATTAATGTGATTGATAGTGCGCATGTGTAAAATTGTTCCCAAAATGAATTCTATTTCCAGTAACATTACACAGTGATATGAGATACAATTATTTAAGTGTATGGAAATGTTTTCCCTATGCAAAGAATTATTTTTCATCATATTAAAAATTATATTAAGAACATTTATAAATTATTTACTAATAATTGTTTTCAATAAAATTTATAAGGAATCAAAAAAAAATGGATGATGTCCTCTTATGATCCAAATTTTTTATTCATCATATAAATGAAATAAAATTACTTGTAAAATATACACATAATAAGGGATATAGTGAATACTTTCAACTCCCTGATGGAAAATGGAATGGAAGAATTACTCATGTATATACACCGAGAATTGTAAATGTGGTTTCTTGGATGTGGTCTGATTATCATATAAAAAATCACTATCATTTTCTTTTGTAATTAACATCCATTTTTTGGACCGTTTAATAGAACATATACACATTCACTAAAAGAAGAATTTTGTTCAGAACTATCACTCCCCCATCCATGTCATTAGGTGAAATTTCAATGAATTTAATTTTAGTAAAAAAATATCTATATTCAAATAGATTATATTCACACATTATAATAAATAGTATCCCCTGAAAAATAAATTCAAGAAGACTTAATCATTCCATGTCAAGCATATTGAGATTAATTATTACTATATCATAATACAATTTCCATCTGCATAGTATATTCAAAGGATATATGTGATGTTATAATGTGTAAACTAAAAATAAATGAATTATTGGTAAAAATATTTAATACAAATATTCAAAAACATAAATGTATAAATGTGTATATTTGAAATAGAACATTTAATGAAAAATGAATACAATTGTATACAGAATTCAATAATTAATATGCATGTTGTGATGAGAATCCAAGATCACAGAATCCTTGGAAAATATAATAAATCTATAAAAAAAATATAACGTGATTGTCAAAAAAATGTGACATCAACCTCCTGGTTTAATATATGTATTGTTTATCCACTATTTAATAACATTGATTTTTATTCTATCCATTTGTGAATGTAGAAATAGAATAATATACTAATGATTAATCTGTGGTAGATAAAAAAAATAAAACACCAATGGAATGAATTTGGAGGATGTATCAGCAAGTGATTATATACTCATATTAAGAGTCTAACCCTAATACACTAATTTGTGAATGATACATTCCACAACTATTAAGGTAGTTATTTAATTGTTAATTACATGAATCCTTATGAACTACATAAAATTGTATATCAACAAATCCACTATTAGTGATACATGTCTACACATTATCACTACCATGTTTGTATTTTATAGGTACAAGTGTTTCTAAAATGTATCCATGTCCGATCCCAAGTATCATATCAACCCCCTACTTAATGATGACCCAAGAAATACACTATCATAATACTTACCATGATATATTTTCCAATCATTGTAAACTAAAATTTTCAGTCGTTTAAGATGAATGGGTAATGAGCTAAATTAGATTGAGAAATAAAATGATATGTCATATCAAAATCAATTGTATATTTATTTCAATATCAGATAAAGGTTCATTCAAAATTCACTCAACGAATAATAAATAATATTATAAAAATTGAGAATAATAATAGTATTGAACTAACTAGAAATTATTAAATCATGAAAAACTGTGACTTCCATATGTGATAATCATTATTTCTTGAACGATCCATCTTTTTAATTATATAACTTAATCATCAAATTTTATGAAAGAACATGCATCACAATAATTTTGGATGAATGGAAAACAACATTTATATTTAATGTACCACTCCTTGTCATATTCCATAGTTTTAAAATTACAATAATATTTATTGGTATTTGATTTTTTTACACCACTTATGTTGAGTGTCTGTAGTGGATAAACATTTCACATCTCATTCTTGGGATGAATTATACTGCAAAAATTCCATGGGTTGATCTAATGATGAAAATATTTTGTGATGAAAATTTATAACAATATTTAAGGAAAATTATTAATTATTAATGAGTGGTGTTGGTTTTTCATTAGAAAATGTTGAATGTTGTGAGTTTGAGAGGTGGGGTTTATGATGATATGAGAGATGTTAAAAATGTATCAAGGAATGGAGTTATAGGGAAGAGAACATAGAAGTGAGTTTATTTAAGTTTGGAGGAAATGCTAATGGGATAAATGAAAATTGGCTACCACATCGATTTGAGCTAAATAGATGTAGGGGAGGAGACCATGTGAGTAGAGGAAGTGAGTTCTAATGTTTACTAGGATTGTGATAAGAGTGGTATATGCTCTTGTTTCCCCCCAAGTATATTTTTCCACTCCCTTCACCTTCCTTGTCTTCCAATATGGATGGTCCTAGTAACAATGATTTTTTTTAAAAAACCAAGTAATTAAATAACATTGTTTTAATCCGCACCGAAACACATTTGAAATCATTACCAATATTTATCCAGAGTTCCCATAGATATTTCAACACTACAACTCAAATTTTAGAAATTGTTTTTATATATTATGAATCATTAAATTGAAAAAAATAGGGCACTATTTTTAATTGGTTTGTTTGAATCTAAATGACCATCTATTAATTTTTAATGGGAATTTGAAGAGGATGATAATTTGAGACGGAAGTCTACTCATTTTCATGATATGAATGACTATCATGTTGAGCAAATCTAAGGCCATAAAATTTTATTATAATAATAATTTCTTGATAAATGAAATTAGTTATGATCCTGATGATCATGATTACTTATATTACATTAATCATATATAATAATATGTTGTTTTATTATTCAGAATATTTAAAAAGAAATTTTATAATTATAATTTTTTTATTTCATCTTATAAAAATAAGGTGATTGGGATTCCCTAAAAAATAATATGAAATATGTAATTTAGAAAATCAAGAAAATATGATTCTTTATAACATAAACCAATAATTTTTTTTTGAGAATGAATATATTTTAAAATAGTCAATAATAATTTAACTTCAGAGAATAAAAAAATATGGTTTTATTGAGTTGATACTTTAAAAACACTAATTCTACATTCTAAATATCAAGAAATGTTTATCTTAAAATAAAATGGAATTTAGTATAAAAATATTTGTTATTGATAATTTCAATTTTAAGAAATATTGATTTCTAAAAAAATTTATTGAATGTTTTTTAAATAAGAATAGTTAATTTTAACAATAGTTATAACATCCACCTTTCAAGAATTCTTTATACATTAAATTCAAAAATAATTTTTAAGAATATCATTTTATGATAATATGTTTTATTATTTAAATATTTTAAAAAAATACAAAATCTAGTATATAATATTCTATAATTTTTCTTTATAAAAATATTAATTATTTAATAAAAACATAAAAAAGAGGGGTCCTAATAAAACACTCTTCATCGAATTATTTAGAACTGATTATTCAATTAAAATGATTTTCCAATTTTTTCTTATTATAACTCAAATATAAAATAATTTGTTCCTAAAATGAAGCCATGTTTTAATAATAATTTTTAAAATATCACAAAATCTTCTTAAATATGTTAAAATAAAGACAAAATTTAATGGGTTGAAAACTTATTTGGTTAATATTGTTTTTGTAAAAACAATTAGTAATAAAAAATATCTACCTCGCTAGATGTAATGGCCCAGACCCTCATGACCCCTTCCATTGCAAAATTTCAGCGCGAACTATCGGTGCGACTGATCGGCGTGACCGATCGGCACGACCGATCAGCGAGACCGATAGGCACGACCGATCGGCGAGACTGATCGGTGGGACCGATCGGTGTCACCAAGCATTGGCGGGCTTTTCTTTTGTAGCCTCCCCTGTAAACCCACTTTTAGGCCCTTTTTAACCGTTGGAAGTGGCTCAATGACGTTTTTAATCCCTTAGTCAATGTTTTTAAATTCATGAGGGTGGAGGGACCCCCCAACCTACCTAGCTTTGTATTCTCTTATAATTCCCCACCTTTTTATTAAATCCATTAAAATCACAACTGTTGCCACCTTTTAGATGGGATCATTAAATATAAATTAATCCCATCATGTGTAACCACCCAACCGCGTGGGGAATCACTATCCGAATTTAAAGCGTTCAAATTTTCCATATCCCATAACAATGGGATTTTATTTATATATCACATAAGAAGATGTTATTCATCCCCCTTCTTTCTTTTGGCCAACTTCTCTCTCTTCTCCTTGGTGCGCTTGAAGTCCCTCCTTCTAGAGACATGTGGTGCGCCTAGGCTGGAGTCGTCTACTCATCCTTGGAGTTCCAGACGTCCCTATCCTGCAAATTGTGCTTCCCCTATTCTTGGCCCGTGGTGAAAAATGTCGATCCTTGATCAATCAAGTATGGATTTTCTCCTTTATCTCTCCTTTTTGTGTATCATACGGGGTGGGCATGCTTTTGTCTCTGTGGAAATTGATGAAACCAAACCTAATGAAGATAATGAAAGGACCATTAAATAATGAAAGGGGGTTTGATTGATGTTCTGATTTAGTCTTTAATTTTTATATGTGTTGTGAATTGTACGGGCCTATGCTCAGTGAAAATCATGAATGTTAGTGGTCTTTCCCTGCACACTAATGAACCTCGGTGATCTTGTATATTTAAATAACCATAACATGGAATTGGTTAATTACGTATACTTTGTTAAATAAATTGAATGCACCAGGATCAACACCTTTTATGTGATAACCTCAGATTATGCACAGTTGAATTGAATCCATCTAGTGTGTTAAATATTTTAAATTTGAAAATACATGCTTGGGCCTGCCTTGTGTTGGTCGTAGTGGTTTGGTTGTTTTTACCTCACGGGCTGATTGCGGGTGACTTTATGGTTTCCTTGGTTGGGGGATCAGTTTTCTGGGGTGATATGGGTGGGGATGGGATCCCCTATTATCATACTTTTGCTAGTTGTGAATTTGAGGCGGTGTCATTACTCTTCTTATATAACGAATTGGGGTGGAATCCTCTGTCGTTGAGAAACCATTGGCTCTTGTATTTGGGGTACATGGGGATGTATCTCGGGGTATTATTTGGTTCCAGTACTTTTAGGTATCTCACTTATCCAATTGTTATTGTGACTTAACAAGAGAACCGGGTGTGAATGTTTAAGTTACTATTTGAATGTCTTCTTTCTCTGGCTGGTAATTGTGCCTGTTAGTTTCCCAATAGAGTAGTTTTCATCTAAATGGGATCACTTGAACATGAAAACAAGAATGGGTTAAATGGGGAAATTGGTTCTGGGATGGATTGTGACCTGGCTGTGGGTGGTATACCTTTCATGAATAAATAGTGATGTGGTGTTCGTGCTTAGGTTGGTTTTGGAGCACTAGGTTGGGTTGAGTTCTTGTTTACTTATGTATATACTTGTAGTTTCTATATTTCTTATTTTCTCCCCACCAAATTTGATAACTTAATTACCGAACACTCCCATTTAATGGGGGAGGGTGTTTTCCCGACACTCATTTCAGTGGCTGGTTATTAGCTCGTTTTCTGCTCCCTTTCCCGGATATCCCAAGACTCTTCGGGTAGGATGTGATGGACTGATGTACATTATTAGCCCAAGAAACTTCGGGTAGGGTAGTTGTGCTTTTTTTCCCAGGTGTTTGTGGGCAGATTGTTTCCCATGTGTCTTCGGGATGGGGCCCGGGTGTCTTCGGGTGTGGCAGTAGTTTTATGGCCTAGATGTCTTCGGGCGTTGCAGTAGTTGTTGTGGTCCAGGTGTCTACGGGCGGGGTTTGGCAGTGGGACTGCGTGAGGATATGGCCCAGGTGTGTGTGAGCGGGGTGTGGCAGTGGGACTGCAGTAAGAATGTCATAATTGGTTTGATGTGTAGGATGTCATCAATAACTTGTGGGGAAGTGGCGTGGGGTACCCAAATATCGATTTGCTATTACTTTAATTTTCTTGACTTGCGTTATTTTGGGAGTGTGCCTTGTTGTGGTTTGGGGGGATAGATTTATCTTATTGGGTGTTTGGTTATCTCTTTTTCCATGGGACATTAGAATGTCTCCTCTCGTGTACACGAGAGTCTTTGGTTTTCCCTACTGAGTATACTTTTATGCTCACCCTACGTATACGAAACTGCTTTCAGGTTTCTAGGATGACTTACGAGATCGTACGAGACTGTACTAGCTCGGACCTTCGGGGTAGTTGCTGTTGTTGATTTCATTTTCATGGTATCTTATTACTTTTGGATTTTTGTGGCTTGTATCATTTACCATTGAACATGCATATGGGAATGGTTTAATTTTAGTCATACATACACTTTTAGTTTTGGTCTTGTGGGATTTACTATCTTATCTCTCGATCCTATTAAAATAAGTGTATTAACTTCCATTTATTGTGTGATTTCATACCTTTGGTGCTAGTCGCCACTCTGGGGCCTATTGAATGCGGGTCATAGGGGTCATTATCTCTCCTTCAACTTGAAGAAGGAAGGGCCTGACAATCTGCTATCCCTTCCATCATCTTGGTGAAGTTTGGTCATGAAAGAATGGTATAAAAGGATTTTGTTTGAGAGATAGGATGGACTTTGGAGTTAGGCATAATTAGGATATCATGATATGGTAGGGAAACAGTTTTGGGTGACCTTGGTGCATGAATTAGGCCAGGGAAGACCAGCTAGGACATGAGATTTTAGGCCCCCCCGTGATGCAATGCAAGGACTCTGGACCTATCGAACGACCAAGTGAGGCTACAATGATTTCAGGGTAGACACCCTAGTACAGGAACATGCATCATAATGACTTGAGTTCTCATGTTTCTAGGGTGTTTTGGGAAATTAAAATGAATAAAAAGTTTAGGAACAATTAGGAACAATATTCTACACTACTTGGACATAGGCAATATTTGTTGACCTTGCAGCTATGGAACCTGGGAGATGACCACGAATTGTGTGGGAGATCGAGGCACAGGAAGTCGACTTGGCTGATAGATAAGGGATCGACCGAGAGGTGGAGGATGATCAGTGGCAGAAGACGCGTCGAGCCTTTCAGAGAAAGACCCTCGGGAAGTACGAGGGCAACACATTGTATATGGAGACGGAGAGCTGTATCGAGGAGCTAGTGATAGATTTCGGCTTGATTCAAGCTCCGAAATAGTACTGGTTTCCTCTAGATGTGATCCAGATGTGGGTAGTAGTGCTTCATTGGTGGACGCTCTACCTGGGGGAGAGTAGAGAGGATGAGGTGGCTTGAGCTGATTTCAAGAAGGAGTTCAGTGGGGAATTCCTCTCTTCTACGATGAAGGCAGAGAAGAGGAAGGAGCTAATATCCCTACAACAGGGGGGTATGTCAGTAAGGGAGTTGGGGATCATGTTTAAGGACCTCCTATTCTTTGCTCCGGACCTCTTTCCAAATGAGGAGTCTCAGGTGAGACGTTTAGAGGAGGTGATCTGACTCTCCAACCAGTACGTTGTTACCAACTTCACCTTGCTGACATACTTGGAGGACCAAAATAAGGCCGAAGTGGTGGAGAGTATTCACATTCAAGGAGGTGTATCATGATAACGGATGTGGTTGTGGACATTGAAGGGGATTTCTGTCAACATCAGGCCCCTCTAGGTCTCGACCGGCATGGAACAGGGACCAGCAGTTCCAGTTCTAATCGTCCGGCCCTTGCCCCTTTCCATCGAGACCAAGAACGAGATGCTTCATGTGTGGCATCCATGGGCACCTTCAGAACCAGTCCCAGAATAGAGTGTAGTACGGTGGCATTGGGCAGGCCCAGTACCCTCCTCAGCAGCAGCTTCCAGTTAGGCCCTTCCAGCAGCAGGAGCAGGGGCATCGTGATCCCGCTCCTCCAAGGGAAGACTTTGCGGGAGGAGGCCGCCCCTGGGCGCTCCTCAGGGACCTCGAATAGGGCATGGTCAGGGAGGCGGCCGATAGCAGAGGGGCATAAGAGCTGGGCGTGGGCAGTTGAGTGCTGCGGAGGCAGCGGTTCCAACAGGTCCAGAAGTCGTTCGAGGTACGATCATCTTGTTTAGTACCCTTGTGTATTCCTTGTTCTATACAGGAGCTTCATACTCCTTTTTTACACCCTTTATGGACCAGACTCTGGGTTTAGACATTGAGAGACATACAATGCCCCTAGTGCTGAGCACACTAGTCAGAGGTCAGACCGAGTTGTTGTATGTTTTTCGAGGATGCAGACTAACGATAGGGCCACATCAGTCAGTCAGGGATCTCCTTCTATTCTAGATACATCCATAGGATGTCATCCTAGGAATTTACTGGTTGTTCTCTGTATGTTCCATCATTTAATATTTTTGAGGAAGGGTTGTGTTTTCAGACGTGGGCGGCCGATGGGTGACTTTCATCGGTGAACAGGGTTTCTAGAGAATTAGCAGGTAAGAAGATTCCATCCTCTCCTTTTTAGCTGAGCTATCGGTGGAATCAGTGGATGATGAGATGGTGGAAGTTCCAGGGATCATCAATGAGTTTGTGGATGTCTTCCTTGAGGAGGCGACAAATCTACCCCCTCGACGAGATATCGTGTTTGGGATAGACTTACAGCCCGGTGCTCATCTGATTTCGATGGCTACATACCGGATGGAACCTTCGGCGCAATGAGAATTGCAGATTCAGGTTGACGATTTGATGAAGAGGGGTTATGTCTAACCAAGTGCATCACCGTGGGGTGCTCCAGTCTTGTTCACAAAGAAGGAAGACGGTGGTATCAGGTTGTTTATAGAATAAATGAGGCTGAATCAGCTGACAATCAAGAATCGCTACCCTCTTTCGAGGATAGACGATCTCTTTTACCAAATCAAGGTGGCAGGATGGTTCTCAAAGATCGACCTGTGGTCTGGATATCACCAGTATAGGGTGAAAGAGGGCGACATCTCGAAGATGACCTTATGATGCAGATATGGGAACTTCGAATTCATGGTCATGTCGTTTGGCGTTACGAACGCTCCAGCTATGTTCATGGGACTCATGAACACCGTTTTCCGGGAATATATGGATTGGATTGTAGTCATGTTCATTGACGACATCCTGATCAACTCAAGATCAGAGGAGGACCACGCTGATAACCTGAGGATGATTTTAGAGGTACTCCGACAACACCAACAGTATGAGAAGTTGTTGAAGTGCAGGTTCTGGATGCGAGAAGTGCACATCCTTGGGCACGTGGTGTTCTAGTAGGGAGTAGCGGTGGTCCCAACGGAGGTCGAGGCGGTTGTTTCTTGGGTTGCACCCATGAACGTGGAAGAGGTTCATAGTTTCCTCGGGATGGAAGGTTACTACCGGAGGTTCGTACCCAAATTCTCTCGAGTTGTGGCACCATTTATGGCCCTTACCAATAAGTATCAGGCATTCGCTTGGAGTGAGTACTGTGAGGCAGCCTTCAGCAATCTGAAGAAAAAGTTGGTTAGTTCCCCAGTGCTGAGACTAACAGATGATGGGGCGGCGTATGAGGTGTTCTGTCATTCTTTATGGAAAGGACTCTGATTTGTGTTGATGCAGCAACAAGGGGTGATCTTTTATTGGTCTAGGCAGCTACACCCTCTTGAATGTAATTATGCCACCCACAACCAGGTTCTTGCAGTGTTCGTTTTCACACTAACGTTGTGGTAGCATTACACCATCAGATAATGATTTGTGGTCTTCAAGGATAACAAAAGCGTGAGGTATAACTTCTCCCACCGGGACCTAAACTTACAGTAGCGAAGGTGGATGGAGTTCCTCTAGGATTATGACTTCGATATTTCCTAAACTTTAGGAAAAGTGAAGGTAGTGGCCAATGCTTTGAGCAGGAGTTTGCAGAAGGATGCGGTCTGAGGGTCGACAGATTCTTAGAAGGCAATGGATGAGTTGGATGCCTTGCACTTAGATGCGAGGATGGATTGTGGTAGAGGTTTACTATATTATACGACAATGCAGTCTTCTCTATTGTGGAAAGTGGAGGAGTCCCAGTGGGGAGACCCAGAGTGCGAAGTGATGTGAGACCGGGTTAGCCAAGATGATCCTCCGGAAGGGCGGAAACATGATGGTCAGTATTAGATTCTTTTTTCTGGGAAGATGTTTGTTGTAGAGGCGATGTGTGGCAAGGTTCTTAGTTAGTTCATCAACTCACCCCTAGATGTACACCCATGTGTTTCGAAGATGTACCAGGGTATGTGGAGACAGTTTTGCTGGCCCAGAGTAAAGCGAGCAGTGGCAGAGCTTTTGGACAAGTGCCTAGTGTGTCAGCAGGTAAAGGCTGAACACAGTATTCCATGAGGGTTTTTTAAACCTTTATATGTCCCCGAGTGTAAGGGGGATGACAGCTCGATGTATTTTGTCATAGGACTACCCAAGGTGCAAGGTGAATGCGATGCCATCTGGGTAGTAGTGGACCGGTTGACGAAATCAGCTCACTTTCTGGCAATTAAAGAGTAGAGTGTAGTGGATGTTCTATCATGGATGTATGCTGACGAGTTAGTGTTGTTTCATGGAGTTTCAAGTTCCATAGACTTGGATAGGGATTCATGATTTACCTCACATGTCTGGAGGGGTTTGCAGCATGCTTTTGGAACCCTGATAATCCTTTGCACTGTCGTCCACCCCCAAACAGACGGGCAGACAGAGCGCACAATCTAGAACATGGAATATATGCTTCGAGCATGCGTTCTGGACTCAGGGGATCATAGGTGCGAAACATGCCTCTTCTAGAGTTCACCTACAGTAATAGTTATCACTCTACCATTGGCATGGCTCAATTCGAATCCCTATATGGAAGGTTGTGTCGCTCACCTGTGTGTTGGACTTAGTTTGGGAAAGCAGGTGTTCTTGGCCAGGAGGTGTTGTAGACATGACAGAGAAGGGTCATCTTATACGAGAGAGGATGAAGGCGGGTCGGGACCGGTGTAATTCATATGCCGATGATAGGAGGAGACCCTTGGAGTTCGAGGTCGGGGATAACATGTTCTTGAAGGTCTCCCCTTGGTGTGGATAGCGGAGGTTCGGCTGGGGGAGTATGCTTTCTCCCAGGTTCATCGGACCCTTCGAAGTGTTGCATCAGATCGGTGAAGTGGCTTGTCATCTAGCGCTACCACCACCGCTACTAAGGATACATGATTTATTCCATGTGTCATAGCTCCGATGATATCTTGATGATGACTCACATATCCTCAACTAGGGAGAGCTACATATAGAAGACGATGCAGCCATCGTGGAACAACTAGTGATGATCAAGGATCATGAGGAGAAGGTGCTTTGTGGATGAACCGTCCATTTGGTTCGCGTGTTGTGGATGCATGGTGGGCTTGAAGGGAGTACCTGTGAGAGGGAAGCGCATATGCGTGCCTTGTACCCAGAGTTGTTTTGAGTTTTATCATATTTTATCAGTAATTGTTTGTTATGTAATGATTTACCTTACTGACAATGGGATGTACAGTTTCATTTTTCTTTGAATGTGTGGGATGTTTCATAATGGATGGGGAGGGGAGGATCTGATCCCTAGTTATGATGAATTAAAGTGGATGTGCCTAAACCCGTACGGGCGAGTCAGTGCCTCCCAAAGAGGATAGTATCTTAACCTGGAAGAAGGGGAAACCCCTCTCCCACTGGACTGGAAGGTTTAGCTTTTTTGTTTTGCGTGGATATGTGGGGAATGGAGCGGTAGGTATTTTTTGTTTTTTCAGGGGATAAGTTGTTCCCCTATGTCGGAGAGGTTCACTCTTGAGAGGTATCTTCCGCGGTGGTTGTTCGGAGCCCCCCTCATTCCTCTAGGTCTGGTTTTGATTCTCAAGGGAGAGAATAGTTTGAGAGGCATATGATATAATGTCCCAGACCCTCATGACCCATTCCTTTTCCAAATTTCGGCGCGACAGATCGGCGAGACCGGTCGGTGTCAACCAGCCGTGGTAGGATTTTCTTCTACAGCCTCCCCTCTATCCCTATTATAGGCCCTTTTTAACTGTTGAATGTGGTTCGAGGCCATTTTAAGCCCTCAATCAATGTTATTAAAATTTTTGATGGTGGAGATCCCCCCCAACCGACCTAGCTTTGTATTCTCGTATAATGCCCCTCCGTTTTATTAAATCCTTTAAAATCACAGCTATTTCCACCTTTCGTATGGGATCATTAAGAAACAATTAATCTTGTCGTTTGTAACCAATCAACCACGTGGGGAATCAGGATCCAAATTTAATGAGTTCAAATTTTCCATATCTTGTAAATACGGGATTTTATATATATATCGCAGAAGAAGATGTTCTTCTTCCCCCTTCTGCCATTTGGACGCCTTCTCTCTCTTCTCCCTGGTGCGCTTTAAGTCCCTCCTTCTAGAGACTTGTGGTGCGCCTAGGATGGAGTCATCTACTCGTCATTGGAGTTCCCGACATCCCTCCCCTGAAAATTGTGCTTCCCATATTCTTGGCACGTGGTGAAAAACGTCGATCCTTGATCAATCAAGTAGGGATTTTCTCCTTCATCTCTCTTTTCTGTGTATCATTCGAGGTGGAAAAGTTTTTGTCTCAATTGAAATTGATGAATCCGAAATTAATGAAGATAATGAATGGACCATTAAAGAATGAAATGGGGGGTGTGATCGATGTTCTGTTGTATTCTTTTATGTTGATATGTGTTGGGAATTGAACGAACCTATGCTCAGTAAAAATCATGGTCGTTAGTGGTCTCTCTTTGCACACTAATGAACATCGGTGCTCTTGGAAGTTTAAATAACGGTAACATGGAATGGGTTAATTACGTATAATCAGTTAAATAAATTGAAATCACTAGAATCAACCCCTATTATGTGATAACCCTAGATAAAGCACCGTCGAATTAAAACCATGGAGTGTGATAAATCTTTTAAATCGTAAAACACATGCATGGGCCTACCATGTGTTGGTGGTAGTGGTTTGGTTGTTTTTCCTTCACGGTCCAATTGTGGGTGACTTTATGGTATCTTTGTATGGGGGCATATTTTTCTGGGGTGATGTGGGTGGGGATGAGATCCTCTATTTTCATACTTTCGATGGTTGTGAATCTGAGGCGGTGTGGTTACAGTTTTTATATCACAAATTGAGGTGGAATCCTCTGTTTTTGAGAAATCGTTGGCTCCTGGATTTTGGTGACATGGGCCTATATCTCGGGGTATTCTTTGGTTCGAGTACATTGAGGGATCCCACTTGTCCCTTTGTTTTTGTGGCTTTACAAGAGAACCTGGTGTGAATGTTTAAGTTGTTGTTTGACTGTCTTCTTTCACTCGCTGGTAGTTGTTCATGTTAGTTGCCAAGTAGTTTAGTTTTCATCTAAATGGGATCACTTGAACATGAATACAAGAATGGGTTAAATGGGGAAATTGGTTCTGGGATGGATTGTGACCTGGCTGCGGGTGGTATACCATTAATGAATAAATAGTGATGTGGTGTTCGTGCTTAGGCTGGTTTTGGAGAACTAGGTTGGGTTGAGTGCTAGTTTACTTATATATATACTTGTAGTTTTTATGTTTCTTATTCGCGCCACACCCATGTTGAACACTTAATTGTTGATCACTCCAATTTCAGGGGGACGGTGTTTTTCCCAACACTCATATGAGTGGCTGGTCATTAGCTCAATTTCTGCTCTCTTTCCCGAATATCCCAAGACTCATCAGGTAGGATGTGATGTCCTATAGTCTATTATTAGCCAAAGAATCTTCAGGAAAGGTAGTTTTGGTGGTTGGCATAGGTGTTTGTGGGCAGGTTGTTTCACAAGTGTCTTCGGGATGAGGCCCATGTGTCTTCAACAATGTAATTAGTTTTCTTGCCCAGGTGTCTTCGGGCGTGGCAGTAGTTGGTGTGGCCCATGTGTCTGCAGGCGGGGTTTGGCAGTGGGACTTCATGAAGATATGGCACATTTGTGTGAAGGGGAGGTTTTGTTGTGGGACTGCGTGAGGATATAGCACAACTATGTGCGGGCGCGGTGTGGCAGTGGGACTGCGGTAATAATGGCGGAATTTGTTCGATGCGTAGGATGACTTCAATAACAAGTGGGAAAGTGGCGTGGGATACCCAAGTATCGATGTTCTATTACTTTACTTTACTTTCCTTACGTTATTTGGGGAGTGTGCCTTGGTGAGGTTTGGGTGGATATATTTTCCTTGTTGGGTGTTTCGTTATCACTTTGTTCATGGGACATTAGAATGTCTCCCCACTTTTACATGAGAGTATTTGGTTTTCCCTCCTGAGTATACTTGTATGCTAACCATATGTATATAAAACTTCTTTTAGGTTTCTAGGAGGACATGCAGGATCGTTTAGGATCGTACTAGCTCGAACCTTCGGGGGAGTTACTGTTGTTGATTTTCATTTCTTGGTATCTTTTTACATTTGGAGTTTTGTAGATTTTATCTTTTACCATTGATCATGCATATGGGAATGGTTTACTTTCAGTTGTACATGAACTTGTAGTTTTTGTGTTGTGGGATTTACTATCTTATCACCCGATCCAATTAAAAGAAAAAGGGTAATGCCTTCCATTTAGTGTGTGATTTTATACCCATGGTTTTAGTCGCTACTCCAGGACATGTTGAAGGCGGGCCTCAGGGGTCATTATCTCTTCTTCAACTTGAAGAAGGAAGGGTCTGGGAATCTGTTGTCCCTTCTCTCATCTTGGTGAAGGCAGGTCATGGAACTAGATTTATAATTCACACTCGGTGCACATTAATCATCATGATGATAATGGTTGTAATTGGACATAATCATTTCTTATCTACAACTTGATTTATCATTTTCAAACAATGTAATTATTTCAATGTAATTTAATTTTTTAAATAATATTTACATAAAAAATTAAAAACTAAACCACGCATCCCAAAATAAAAATTACTTATAATAATTTAAAAATATGTAATTAAATCTTATATTTGATAAAAATATGATATAACAATTACAAAATACATTATTAACATTTTCCCACCATAAAAAAGTGAAAAATTCAAATCCCTGAAACAATTGATTTATTTATTTATTGAATATACCCAATGGAATCATTGGGGATTATGTATCCACTCATCAAACACATATTTCAGATACCTCTCATTCATTATACACCTCATCAGTGATTTTTCGTGCTCGGTATCAAAATATAATAAAATAAAAATAAATTTTAATCCACCTTTGTCAACACCTCTCCAATCCCTAAGCAATAATTTGCATATCAACTAGTTCATTGACCTAGAATGTGAAGTAGTATTGGGGAAATAAATACCATAGTTGGGTGATTACTTATACTGTCATTGTTCACTAAGGGTGTACCACGGGTGGACACTGATGTTCAGATCAATGTAGAGTAACCACCGAGAGAACCTCAATATCCAACACACACTAATGAACCAAATTGGTGGAGATATAGAATGGTGTGATCCGGTAAGATACAATAGATGATGTAGTTGTTCTAATAAAAATATTTATTGAAATTACTAGATTGAATCCACCAGATGACTGATATATGACACAATACAGAATGGATACACACTCATCTAATCATCCCCTTGAACCTACAATAGTAGATGATGTTATTGTAAGTTTTTTTACTTGTTTAATATATCTTCCAAAGGAGAATCACTCTTATAAAAACTTATACATAATTTATTATTAGATAATAACTTTAATAATCATTAATAAGGGTCTCCTTGTGGAAGGAAATTATGAGGGTAACTATCAAGAATATTAGGCTATCAATTCAGAAGATGATATCTGTAGTGAAATATGGGAGCATCATTTGGACCATGATGTCAAAACTATGATGTAGTTGGAAATTCTGCACTAACTCTTGAATTACCATAAATTTCAGTTTGTAGTTAATGTAATATTTTTTATGGATTTTTGAAGATAATTCTAATTTTCGAATGTCAAATCATCCAATTAAAATATTTAAATTTGTATGTGTGATGAATGGTCTACAAACCAAAATCAGAATCCATCCTCCTGGATAAGAAGAAATAAAAAATCACATTAGATATAGCCATATTTTTTCAATATAAATCCCTCTTAGTAAATAAAATAAGATATATAAAAAATTCCGGGTCATACAAGATTCATCATTCAATGAAGTTTTATCTTTGAAAGTGCATGTGAAAGGCTTGTCTTATTGGTTAACTTGGGAAAGAATTGAAAAAATACCACCATGGATTACTAGAAGTATAAAAAATGTATTAATTAATGACCTTTATAAAGAAAATAATTTTCTATATAAATCCACATACTGAGTATAATTTGGAATGAGTGTAATGAAATAACTTCCTAAGAGATCACAAATTCTTTCAATCATATAATTAATAGTGTTTATCAGTAGTTTTGTTATCAAATAAATTCTATATATGCTAAAATAATAATGTTAGGTGTGATACATACCTATACGTGTCTATTCAAATTTTCTATTTTCAAACTATAAATATTCATAAATTCAATATTTCACTTTGAATCATCTTCTAAATAAAGTTCACAAAATAGTTTGCTAGTAATATTTATATGGATGAAGGAAACAATAAAATGATTCCCACTAATGGTCAATAATTTTTAATTCGTCATAGGAATAAAAAAATTAAATTTTAAAATAATTAAATAATAGGGTATTGTGTTCAAAATTTAAATTCTGTGATAAAAGATACCTTAAAAAATCAGTTCATAGAGGACTAGAGACCAAAAAACACACAGTTTCATAGATGGGTCCAATAAGCATTAAATATTTCAAAGTCATCATGTTTTGTAATGATATTAAACCTTTTTTGATGTCTTAATGTCATTTATAATCCTTCATTAATTTAGGATTTTTCTCTAGATGTTTCACCCCCATCTATGAGGAATTTTATCATCTAGTATAAGAGAATATTCATTCTATTTACTTTCTATATTCCTCATCACAACATGAATAAATATATAATAATATTTTTTAAATGTATTTTATTGATTAGGTTATCACAATTCCCATGTCTATTACCATTCCTAACTATTCTGGTAACCTCATACACAAACATTATTGTAAAAATGTACAACCAATTAATTGGGGAGAGAAAAACAAATGTCTATCCACTATAACATTATCCTTACTTCTGATAGAATATCAATTTACAAAAAAATAAAATAATGAATATTTTATCCATACCTATCAGGAAAATGGACATCACATATTACTAAATCCTAATAGCCTTTTCATTCTAATAAATATTCCAAGCAGCTATGGAATGGGAGCAAGTTTCAACAACAATTTTATGACTTTTGGTCAAACTAATTAACACAATCATTGAAACATGAATTTATATTACAGGGGAAATTTTCATAAATTAATAATATTAAAAATGATAAAAATTAAATACAATTTTCAATAATATAGATGTGTGAGGATATGAGAATCCATGATCTTTTAAGGTTTCAGATTAATCCTCAAACTATTCAATAGAAAAGCATAATGGGATTACCCAAATAAGCAACAAAAAATCCCACTTTAATATTGGTCTCATTTAGCGACCTATCAATAATATATTTTTTCCAAATATACATTGTTAAAAATGATATAAAAAAATATGATGTAATGATTAATCAGTGATAGATAAGAAAAATCAAAAACATAAAAGGCAAAAATCTAGAGAAATTATTAAAATGTGATGAGATTGGAAGACAAGAACGCTCACCATGATATAAAATTTTCTTATAGTATCCTCTATATAGTAAGTAACGCCGTTATTTCATTGTCATCGAGAATAATCATCTCACCGTTCATAAAATCATGAAAAACCATATTTACATTTGTAAATTCGGTTCTACTAATCATTATCATTATGATAATAGTTAACTATGGCAGTTTTTTTTGAAATTCCTTCATGCTCAATTCTAGGTATCCTATAAACTCCATATTATCCATATATGATTTAAAATAAATAATACCTATTATGTAACAAACATATATCTGATCATCACTTAAACACACTATAAATAATCATCTATATAGAACCTATGTTCTCAAAATTAATTCTAATACAATGAAAAAACTCTACGAACGAGATTCCATATATTCCAAGAAAATTAATTTAATTATAGATAATATATAAGTCATTTTTTTACTAATTATGTGGAATCTATGTGAGAATCGAGCTAGATTGAAAGGTGATGTGAAGATGAAGATAATTGGGGAAGGCAGATGACTTGTGTTTTGGAAACAAACGATCCCATGTTGATATAAATTATGATATTTATATTTTTTTAAATTTTTTATTAATTATTCATTAAAATTAATTATAAATGTCATTGTAATTTTTTTTGATCAGAAAAAGTTTTTTTTTAAATTATACCATTTTTAATGTTTAATTTAAAAAAACGTAATTTTAAAATATCAGTTGTGATATATTACATTAATATTGTAATATATTGAGTGGAGATGCCACAAAAAATTATTTGAAATATGTAATTAAAAAAAATATGAAGTTTTTTTAAAAAAATATATAAGATAAAGAACATAAATAATTATAGTAATAAATGTACACTATTCTCTGATTTTATTATATCTAATTATGTAATTCTAATTAATTTTATTTTTATTTTTATTATATCTAAATTTTAATTAAAATTAAATTATTTGATGTGAGTTTTAACTCTCATTCTAGATCAATCAAAAATCATATATTTATTATGATAAAATTTGAAAAATTCTTTTATATGAAAACTAATATAATTTTTAATTTTGGTTTTGTAATAAAATTACAACTAGGAAAATGATTAAATTATAGTTTTTGAATTAACACATGTCTTATGATATTGATAAAAATGAAAATACCATGTAATGGAATAAATTTTTTCATCTAGGTCATAATGTTTATAATTTTCACTGTATTTATTCAATTTAATTTTTTTAAATTTTCAATATAATCTATAATTTTCACTAAAAAAATAAAACATGAACCATGCATGAAAAAAGGATAATTATATAATATTATTTCTTCAATAATTACCTCACTACATTCAATATTTTATAATCAAATGAAAAAAATTATAAAATCCCAAAAAAATATTTTCCCACCATCCATGAAGTTGAAAACACAAAGCCAATAAAAAGGTAAATGTATCATTCATTGAATATCCCTAAAGAATCAATGGAGATTCCTAGCCTCCCAATGTCAAAAAAAATTAGATCTCCCTCTATCACCATGCCTAGCATCATTGATCTATGTTTCTCCATGAACAAAACATCTCAGAACAACATGACATCTAAATTCACATAGATCAAGAAACTCTACATATCCTTTGGAGGAACCTGGGTAGCCACCAATGCTTCGACCAGAAATGTAGAGCCCTTTAGGAGAACTGAATTCCACATCTGAGGGATTTTATATTTGATCATTGTGGACCAATGGAGGTACAATAGAGGAAAATGGAGTGTGGTCTAGAGTAGAGTAGCCACTAAGATAACCTGACTATCCCACGCACAGTGATGAACGAAATAGTTGGAGAGGGATTATGGTGTGATCAGAGGAGGTTAATTGGATGCAGAAATAGTTTAGATTAATAGATGATTGGAAGTTACCATTTTGATAACCACTTGATGAATTAGATGAGGGCAAGAGAAAGGATGTAAACGTACTTATTGTATCATCCCCTTGATGATTTTGCATCAATAATTTATATTTTTATTAATTATAGTAGTTTTTTATATCTTTTGATGCAAAATCCATCATATTTTTCACAATCTAACTAGGATTACGAATTAATAACATACCTAATATTGAATAATTATATCCTATAGGAATAATGGATGATGTCCCACCATAAGAAATATTATCCTGAAACAACACTAGAGGTTGTCTGGTGGGAAATCTAGGTTCAATAATTGAGCTCTATGGAGCTTGTTGGGATGAACTTTTAAATACTAAACTACCTCTTGGATCTCCAAAAGCTCGGATTGTATATAAGTAAATGTTTGGAGAGGTATATTACGATAATTCTAAAGGATTTGAATATACAATATTTTCAAAAAAGGATTTACATTCATATTTGATTTAATGGGTGATCCTACTTAGCTAGGAACCATTCCACATAGATAAGAATCCATAATAAATATATTCTGAAGTATCATATATTTCATAAAATAAAAAAACATAATAACAAAAAATGATATGAATTTATCACCAATTGAAAACTAAATTAGTCATCCAATTTTTTATTAATTTACACAATCAATTTGACTAGATTGGCTCATTAGTCTTCTAGTTAATGCACTGAAAAAAGATCACAACAGCTTTCTGAAGTAACAATAATGAAGGAATAATTTTAAAAATGCACAAAATTGAGTTATTTAAGTAAATTAAAAAATTATGAGTCATTTTTCCCAATTCTAATATAATATAATCAATGGAGTGAAAAACATTTTTCATTGATGTGATTTATAGTGAACTTCAAGTAGTCGCATAAAAAAAATATTATCATAATGTTGAGATTATATAGTGAATGGGCATAGAAACCTACTTGTGGATAACATCATTTTCTCCGGTTAAATCTATAATATTCATCATCTGAAGAATTATAATTAGAATAACTTCTAAATAGAGTCCATGAAATATTTTTCAATAACCTTTATATGGATGTATGCAATAACCAAAAGATATCCACTCATGATACAATTTATTTTAATCAGATTATGATGAAATCCAATAATATTGGAAAATAAAAAATAATAATAGGGGATTGAGTGTATACATTAGACTACAAGACAAAATATATCATAGAATAACTTCTCATAGAGGATCACTAAATTATACATGGTGACTTACAATTGGTCTTATCCTTAAATAACAATTCATTATCATATTTTTCTTCAATTAACTTTCTTATTTTTTTTGGATATTAATGTAACATATACACCCTTATTTACAAACAAACGATGTTTATCTATATCACTCACACATCATTTCCAATCATTATCCTATTTAATACTGTAATATTTTTTCATATTTCTTAATTTATTCTTCTTCACAACATGATTCCTTATATTCATTAAATATTATTCTCATACATGATAGATCATGTAAACAAAATCCTCTTATAAAGAAATTTTATATAATTTCATGTTATCTTAACAGTATACATCATGGTAAAAATGTGAAACTAGTTAGTTGGGTATATGAAAAAATATATCCTTATCCATAATTATTAAACTCACCATTGATTAGAAAATACATTTCAACACCAAAATATTCAAGAATAATGAATCTATATATGTCAGTTATATGTATATCACTTGTTAATACATCATAACAACATTTCCTTTATTGTAGTAGATACATAGATTATGGGGAATGAGAGATTTTTTTTACTACAATAAAATAAAATATTTGTTAAAACTATTACGAAAAAAAATTTAAACAATAAAATATAGAAAATTAGAAGTTTGAAAGAGATAATTGAATGTAAAAACATAATAATCATTAAAAAATAAATATGCCAGATGATTGGGGAGATGAGAATCTAAGATCATGTAATTATAATAATGAATCCTATATATATTCAAAATAATAATAAAAATATATCATCCATATAAGTAAAAAATCACCATTTAATAAAGGTCTCTTTTTGACACTAATCAAAAACATCACCTATGATTAAACTCACCATTTAATAGAAAATACATTTCAAGACCAAAATATTCAAGAATAATGAATCTATATATGTCAGTTATATGTGTATCACTTGTTACAATATTATAAAAACATTTAATTTATTTTAATAGATACAAAGAATATGGGGCATGCGATATTTTTGTAACTACAATGAAATAAAATTATTGTCAAAAGAATTAGGAAAAACATTTAAACAATCAAATCTATAAAATTGGACATTTAAAAGAGTTAATTGAATGTAAAAACATAATAATCATTAAAAATCAATAAGGCAGATGTCTGTGGAGATGATAATCTAAGATCATGTAATTATATTAATAAATCCTTAATATATTAAAATATATATATATATATATATATTCGATGTAGGTAAAAAAATCACCATTTAATCATGGTCTCTTTTAGACACCAATCAAAAACATCGACTACGAAAATAACCTTTACAGAACTTGTAATAATTTAAATAACTAATGATTAAATTGTTCTAGAGAAACAAAATAAAACATCCAATGAAATAATTTAGAGGAATTTTTCGTATTTGAATAAATAAGAAGACTAATAGGCTCACAATGATAAAATAATTTTTCATGTATACTAATTATGACCATTATGGTAGTGAGATCATCGTCAACCACATGGATCAATAGACCTTTGAAAAATCAACAAAAACAATATCTACATTCTATGGTATATTTCTACTCATCATAACTGTCATGTATATATTTAATAATAATTTTGTTTTGGAAATGAGTCCATTACTGAACCCATATCTCATTTCATCCCCCAACACACTGGTGATGATTTCAATAAAAAAATATGGAATGAACATTTAACTAATCATCACCAAAACAAACTAAAAATTAAAATCATTATCGAACCAATTTTCCCAGGGAGAGTACAAATATTACGACTTCAATCATCAAACAAGTTATTATATATTATTTTAAATTGATTTTAATTATATGAAATTTATCTATCTATTTTGATCTGATTTGGATGATAATATTTGTTTATTGAGCAATATAGAATGGTTCGCAAAAGAGGATGGTAATTTGGGATTTATGTTTAAAATTGGTTTAGGAAATAATTGTCTCCAAAAATAACCTAAATAAAGTGAAATATTATTTTTATTTATTAATATTAGTTTATATTAAATTTAATTATATTATGATCGTAAATATCAAGGGATCATAATTTTTTTTAAAAAATATTTTCTAATATTTGGTTTGATTTTTTAATTATTTTGTTAAAGAACAAAATCTTGAAATATAATATATTTACCTCAATATAAATTAAAAATTATTTTATTAGGGATTACATAAAACAATGTTTTGATATTACTAAGTTAAAATATAGTAAAGAAGGATTATTTTTCATATAAACAAATAAATCACTTTTTAATTAAATAATAACAATTTAAATAGTTAAAGAAAATTTTTTAAAATAAAATTTATTAGGTATTTCATGATATAATGTATTTAAAGAAACAAATAAGAATAAATAATAATTGTCGTGAGATTTTTCTTAAACAACAATTTTATTTAGGTCATAAATTCCTCGATCCAATTTATTCTAATTTTAAAAAATATAAAATTCGAAAAAATTTAAACCAATTTTTTTTATATAATAGGTTCATGTTTTGGACAATTGTTATCACCTACTCCCCCCCACAAAAAAAATTATTTTCATATTTTATATTCCAAAATTATTTTTGAAAAATCAACATGATTTATATTATTATTTTTATTTATTATTTAAAATAATTAAGTCGAATAAAATTTCATAGAATTATATTTAAATAAAATTTTTTATGGTATAAAATAAATTAAAATGTCAGTTCCCCAAACTAAAAGTAATCTATGATATTTTTTAATAGATCATTTTGTTTAATATATAATAAAATATTTATAAAAAATATGCAATTTACCTTCACAATATTGGTGCACACATAAACACACATATTTACACAAACATATAAACACCTTTATATTTTTTACATACCGACCCATGTAATTTCATATAAGTTTTTTTTATATATGTTAGAACATACACATATATACATTTTATTAGTGGAGAAATAATATTTATTTATAAACAATACATAGATATGCAAGTTTAGATATATATAAATATTTATTTATTTATGAATGACTTTATAATAGTTCAATAAAATGTATAGATTTTAATATTAAATAAAGTAAATAAATAATATTTATCTTACTATGTATTATATGTTTAGAATTGGATTTTTATGCATATATTATTTAATATTTATTAATGAAATTTATTATCCAATTGTATATATTGAAATATAATTAAGACTAAAATATGAAAAAAGATTAAATATGATCACTATAATTTAAAAAAGAAACTATTTATTGAATATAAATATGTTATGCACCAAAATATGACAAGAAGACCAAATTAAATGAGAATGAAATTCCATATAATGTAAAAAAGAGAGATGTAACTATAAAAAACACAATTTTGAGTTCTTACGAGCATCTTTTGAACTAAAATCATTGAATTGGTTCTTCCCAATCACCGTGTCACTGATCATTTCACAAACATATAATTTATAAGTGGTAGTGGCTGATTAGGCATCTAAATCTGATGTTATGAATTTTTATAACAGGTAATATTTCATTCATTCATAGAAATGTTAAATAATTAGTTCATTGATTCTATCAATTTTTTTAAGTGGTAGTTACTGAATAAGAATTAGAAATGTGTTTATTATCACCAATTTTTATGTATTTTATAATAGATTTTCAATGAATATATTATATATTAAATGTATAGTCGTTTTTAATATTACAAAATGATATATAATTGAATATATTATGTGTAAATAAATATAGATATATTATATTGTTATAATATTGATTTAAATTAAATATATATATATAATATACATTTAATAACTACAAAAACATCACACATACCATTTATCAATTAAAAAAAATCCCTTAAAATGTGTATTTCAAAAGCAATTGAAATAAAAATAGAAACAAAGAGATTTGATAATGAGTGTTTTCCCATTGATAAAGGCTTCATATTTTTAAATTAATTTTTTTAGAAAGAATAATTCATTAAATTAAATACACAGAAATCTCACAAAATGTGACTTGATGACCCAACATTTTGATTTTCTACAAAACCCCCATCAACCCCATGCTCGTGTTAGCACTACACTTTTCAACTATTCTTTTGGCATGTGCCTATCCTTAATGTACTATATTTTTGTTGAATGCAATAAAAATTCACCTTAAGGGGTATAACATGATTGAAACTCAATTTTGATGCAAAATTATAATGTAAAATTTTTACACCAACAATCCTACAACAACCATATAATATAATAAATATAATTAATATTCAATGACATAATTTATACAAGTAGTAATTAATAATATTAAATTATTAATTAGTATAATAAAAATAATTAAACTTGGTTTTATTTGAGTGGTACACACTAGTTGTATCCCTCAATATCCTTGGGAATAAAGCTATACTCTATCCCTTCCATTCAAAAATACTATAAATAATATTTCACAATGAAATTGAAAGTCATTTTTTGGACTACACCTCAAAATTTACTATCATATTTTTCTCAAATAAATGAAATTTTTTCAATATCTTACAATACATGAAACCCTTGTTTTAATGAACCATAATATAATATATGATTTTAAAATAATCCATACATTAATATGTATGTATATTAATAATTAAATTATGAATAATTATTTGTTTAAGCATGTCTTAAATTAACCCATTTTTTATCAATTGATTATGAATAATAATTATATACATTGGATTAAATAATGTTTTATACGAAAAAACCATTTTTATAAATTTAATGTATTTTAAACTTAATAAATGAAAATAATAAATATGTGTGTACGTGTGGTAGTGTTATTGGTGGTGAGGGGATTGTCACAGGATCAAGTAATCCAGCTAGTATATTTGTTACAATTCTTTTCCTTATATTATGTTCCACAATGGTGTTTCTAAGATACCTCTTATATATGTTCAATAAATTGTCTTAAAATTCATATATTTTTTTATTCAAATTATATAATAATAAATCTAGTACATGGTTTACAAAATTATTTATCTAAATATATTTTTTCATAATGTCTTTCTAGTCTATTTTAAAATATATTTTGGACACATAAATAATTTGAAACATCAAAAATGGATTTCAAATTTTGAAGATATTGGATAAAATTTGGTTTATATATCCAAATTCATTTTAATCTATTTGAATAGTAGACATAATAAATTTTGGTCACCCTGGTATGGGTAAAAAGAGTTAAATATTTTTAAAATTTAATTATATGTATTTAATATTTATCAAAAAAATTGACATTATCTAATGGGAAGACTGGATTTTAACCTCCTCAATCCATGTCATGAATATATCACCACTTTTCATCTAATTTTTTAAACATAACCATTATATTAATTTTAAAATCGCAAACAAAATATCACTTTCTTGATATTAATATATCTAAAATTTATATTAATTTATAAAGATAGTATATGTGAAGTTATAAATTTTAATTTCGAAGATAAATTATTATTTTTTCATTTTAATTAAATTATAATTTAATTTTTTGATAAATTTCCTTAAAATATTTTTCAAGACCATTTCAAATTTTTTTCAATTAATAGAAAAATAGAAAAATATTATAAAAATAATAAAATTGATAAAATTTTGGTAAATTATAGTGTTTTATGAATGTTTTTTATACATAATACATATTAGATATGTCTGAAAGATTATATTAGAGTTACCTATTTTTATAGTTTTCATTACATTCAAACTAAATGAATATTTTACAAATTTAAATTAATGATAATTTATAATTAATATAATATTATCAAATGAGATAAAATTAATTAATATTATTACATCACAAAATTAATTGATATTTTTTAACATATCAGCCATACATCATTTATGATTTATTTTTAAAATTATTGTAACATTCTTAACCATTATGATTAAAATAATTTTTTTCCTGTTTAAGGTAAAAAATCATAAATATAGAGGTAAATAAAAAATAAAAAATTCAAAATGTCACTAAAACCTATATAAATTTTATAGTATTGTGTTATTTCAACCCAGAAACATTTTCACTAAAATAATGACTTTTTGAGTCATTTTACTTTCAAATTACTTTATTATATTATTATATTTTAATAAATTACAAATGTGTCCTTTCCATCCCCTAAAAAAGTAATCTCATCCATACACTTTTATAAACCAAATTTTGACTATTATACTAACAAAAAATAATTATATTTTATAAATTTATGGGAAAATTATATAGGTAATTGTATACCCAAAATAAATACACAATGGTCATTATTAGTTAATACATTGGTGTTATATCCAAAAATTGGCAATTTCCTTAAATGATCACATTCATTTTTTTGCTTCTCCATTAAATCCATTAAATATATGGTATTTTTCATAAAATATAAAATATTGTATAACTAAAATAGTGTAATTTTATTATTTTTTTGAAAAATCATTATCCACAAGTATTCCCATAAAATGGGTATTGAAAGTATCTCTAGGGCGTATGTACAACATACAATCTTGACATAGTGATACAATTTATTTTTAATCACCGTGTTTTTTTGGACAGTTATTATGGTGGGATATATATATATATATATATATATATAATTCCTATGATAAATTTATTCGTCTAAAATTTTAATATCATATTATAATTCATTCTTTCATATCTGTAGGAAAAAATTAATGTCTCCCAAGAATTCCTTTGGACTACAACGTTCATGAAGAGGAGAAATTATTTTTATATTTCAACATTAAAGGTATTGAAATAAGGATTTATTTTATAAATATATTATATTTATATGATATAATAAGTATTATGGATATTTGAATTTATATATAACTTGCTATCTTTTTATTTGTTGGAAAATGATAACATAGTTCTTGAGTACGCATGACCTATAAACTCTATAAATGGTGTAATGTATATTTATATCTCAAACATTCATAGTTAACTTGAAATTTATATACAATGAATATATATTATATTTAAATAATTAATAACTTATTGGATATTATGATACCGTGAAAAAAGAACTTGGAGCGTAACTTCCAAATTGTTTTTCTCCTAATGAATGATATAGTTCACCCAATAAAAAAACATTTTATATAAGAAATAATAAATAAATCAGTTTTATATTTTTAAAAGTGGATCACAAATGATATTATACGAATTTATATGACATTGGTGTAGAGTTATAGTAAATATAATTTTATAATACATTGACATTAATGTTATTTTCAAACATCCCAAATTCGAGCAAAGGGTTTTTGTTACAATCCTATTGTTTATCGATATTATTTATGATGATGTCTTTTATGATTATATATTAAATCCTAGATCACTTGATATTCATCATTTTTTACTATATTATATTTATTTTATGATAATAAATTATATTAATTCATTTTTTAAACATTATGCACTCATGAGATCGAATTTTTTTAAGGATAAACCGACATCATTTCACTCTTCACTCTATATTCATTTTTAATATATACATTATTTATATAAATTTTTTCATGAATGTTATTATTGATATCTTATGACTTAGTAAATTATTTCTTTCTTAATACTTATTTATTGCAAGTGGTTTAAAATTATTTTATAATCATTTTTTGAATGGGGTGCTATTTTTTTACACAATTGTGAAAATAATTCATTCAATTTAATTATATATCATGTAAAAAATTTCCCACATTCAAGAACAGTAATTTGATTGAAGGTTCTTTTTGAATTTCCTAAATATATTTTCAAATAAAAATTTTAATTTAATATATTGTAACTTTTATGAATTTAAATAAGTGATTTCAATATAAAACTGATATATTCCACTTGAATAGTTTAATGTGTTGTTTTAATGGAATTTGACATCATAGGATTTATTCGTGGATGTTACATAATATTTATTAGGGATATGATCAATTTATACCATCCATATGTTTTCACTTATATGTATATATTTATGATAACATTATTTTTATTAAACCCATATCTTTTCCATGTGTTATGATATTGTGAAATGTTAATAAAACAAAATTCCATTTCCATATGTTTTGATATGAAGAATTTTTTATGAAACCAACATTATAATCACATTCCATGTTATTATTAATGATTTTATAAATTCTGGAAAATAATATGACATTATTTTAGTGGTGGGTATACAATAAAGTTACATCCCTCTAATTAAATCTGTAAATAATGATATCACAAGAGAAAAGAACATTTTTAATTGGATGTGAACCTAGTTTAGTTATGGAATGTATCTTTTATGATGGAATCATGTGTAAAATGTGAAATTTGCTATTTTAGGGGAGTGAACCAAATCATCTATGATAATCATGGAAATCGTATTCAATTAATAATGAATTCATTTTCCATTCATATGTGTATTCCATAAATATATTTCTTATGAAAATGTTATCCTTTAAGGTGTAATGTTTTTATATTCTATTATGAGTCATTTATTATGAATTTCTAATCATTATTCCATGAATATAGATTATGAAATATGATATTTAGGTTATAGATATCATTTTTATTAAAATATTCTCATACAAATAAACTCATGTTATATTTAACTGATCATTTATGTCTCATTTTGTATCCTTAATGAACATCTGCGATCACACATTGTATTTTTTTATTTATAATAGAAGGTATTAAATATGATATTTCATCTTAGGATGGTATATATGAATAACATAGTCGTTGTTGATGTAGATATATTATGAAATTTTTCTATATATTCCCATGATCATAACATATTAGACCAAATTCATTCTATCATCGATCATCATGTTATGTTTTTATTTTTCATATGATAATTTTTTTCATCTATATATGAAATGAATTTGTCGATATAGTTTTTATTATTTTAGTGTTTAGTAGACATTGGAAACTAGTATAATAAAACATTAGTGTGAACACTTTAGGTAAAAATATGTCTTGGATAACATACTATATTATGGTAAACAAATAAAAGTGGGTTTCCTAGGAATATATCCATGTCTGGTTTGTATATGATGAGATGTTAATGTTATAAATTCATTTATGGATAATAACTCAGAATATTTTTGGGTCACTATATCTCATCCATATTTCTAGTGGATAGTTATTATACCCATTCTATGCACCAGGTTTGACACAATTGGGTGATATTCTTGGGATTTGAAACATGAACTTTTTGATTCTTTGGGAAAGACATAATTATATTAATTCAATGAATGACCTAGAGTTTCATATATTAAAAAAATATTTCATTATTTAGATATAATATATATTATATTCCATAATTTTTTGGTTTTCTACATTGATAATTTTTTTGACACTACTCTTTAATTTTATTAAATGACTTAGATTTGATGGAATCATGATAACGATGAATGATAAAAAAATGAAATGTTTATCCACCAAATAAACTATATATTATAGGTCCTAGAATGAAAAATATCATTACTATGAATACACTACATTATCAATATACGAATCAAGATGAGATTCGAAATGATAAATTGAGGGAATATAACTTCGATGAATCTTTCACGATTCATCAGAATCCTAATTTATTTGGGTGATTTAGTCCAATAAATTCAGAATAACTGATCAATACAATTGAATTTATATATTCCATTCTCCAGTTTTAGATCATGAAAATGAATTTTTCATTTTCTATCATTTTACAGGTGATTCAAATTAACCATGGACAGTTATCATCAAAAGTATGAAATATTATAAAATTGAATCTATATAGTGGGAGGAGTTTAAGATATTTTTTTAGTAATTAATTTCCATGTACTATTTATATGAAAATAGATAAATAATTCCTTAAGATTATGTAAATGGTTTATAAATGTGTTTGCGCCTATGGAGAATATTATATATTAATTGCAATGTATTATTCATGAATTTTCATCCAACCTGAGAGTATGGTTGTTTAATTCTTTAGTGTTGTAGTACCATGTATCCATTGGGAATTACTCGTTATGGACATCTATTGGTATGAAGAAATATTTTCATGTTTTATCATGTTGTAAATGGATATTGGTTTTACCAATCAATATCATGTTTGTTAAAATCATATAAATATTAAATTTAATATAAAATCTAAAAACCATTGAAATAAAAATATTAACCTTCTATTATTATTGATATGTGGAAGGTAAATTCAAGGATATTTTCTCAATTTGACTAGTTAATGTTTTACATATTCAAATGAAGGTCATCAGGAAATTGAATGTTGATGTGAATGTAATTTATTAATCTATTTTGTGAATTGATAAAATAATCTATAGAATACACAACCCTTAAATATAAATGTAAACATTAGGGATTATGGAAATTATTCTAAACAATTCTCAAATATAATGTTTAATTTTGATCATTAATTTCATCACCCTCTTATTCATCGAGGAAAATTGAAATATATTTTTGATCATTATTTATGATTAGGGGTATGATAAGGACATAACGAAATGTACACATACTATCCGCTGTAACATTTCTAATATCTTATTTGATTCTTGATCTAACAAATATTTTATATGTAAAATGTTTTAGAAGGTTACTATAGTACAACATCTTTTATTAGATTCTGAATTTATCATGATATATCCTAATGGTGTGAGGATTATATCTGAAGTCTATGATTCTTATCTATTCGATGTTTTTGGGAATATGGTCCTGAAAAACAATTTATTCGCCTTCTAGTTGATTTTTTTATATCATTGACAGGGGATGGATGAATCTACATAGATATTATATCAATTACCATGGAAGGGATGTCACGTATTATATTATGAGTCGCCCTACTATCATATATTTTTTTAATGATAAGTGATAAGTTCTAATGGAAATGACATCCACCATATGGGTCTCCCTTAAAATTAAAAAGGGATGTTTAACTCATAAGGTTGGGTAGAAACACAACATCAATTATATTAGTATTGAGAAAAATTATTATGATGTAATTTCCAATGAATTTCACTGTCTTCCACTGTGTCACAAAGATGAGTTCCCAATAGAACTCATACATGGTGTTAAACATATTGCATGTAAATTGTATATATATATATAGAAAATGAGTTGTAGGAATTAAAAAAGAATCTATTAGATAATCATGAGATAATATTTATTCATATAGAAGCATCACCATGGGGTAAAAAAAATTTGTTAGGAAAAAATATGACACAATGATGGTATCCATTGATTATAATAAATTTTAGAGAATAAAAATTAATAATAAGCATACTCTTCCCAATGTAATGACTTTTTTGAACAATTAAATGATACTCAATTATTTTCCATGATTTTACTTCTTTTTGGATATCAATAATGGGGGTAAACTTGAGTAAATAAACAAGATAGTATTCTATATATGGTGAGAAACCATTTATATATAGTGGTTCTATTAATATTTACTATGTCTCATGCTATATTTCGAGATTTGTTGAATTGATATATTAAATATTAACATGATCCTTTGTGATTGTATTTATATAGTATATTTTTATATATTAAACAAAAAAAAGAATATCTCGAAGATCAGTTTTTTATTTTATTAAAGACCCTATGGTAGGAAAAATTAATGAAAAATATTAAATGTCTATATTTTGGATAGATATTTTTTCATGTTTGGGCCATATAATCTCAAGGGCGGGTATATCGGAGGATCCATCAAGGAATAAAGTTATTGAATGCTTATATAGACAATAATATATGATTGGGGTTTGTAGAAATATTTTTCTTTCAAAAAATTATCGACTCATTGTATAAAAGTATTCATGTTTTTCAAATCTGATGAAAATGTTAACTAAGAAAAGAACCAACTTCCTTTTGAAAAATTAAAATAAATAAAATTAAATGGAAATAAGAAGAAAGTATGTCTGATCCAATATTCCTAGTCTAATCACATATTTTTAAATATAATTATTATTATGAATCAACTATTATCCTCACATGTTTTTATTAATGGGTATGTGAATGTACTACTCATTTGTACGTACAACTTATTATCTCCACATAATGATATAATTGGTTTTCCATCAACATAAACTGTGGCTGATTAGAATGAAATGTTTAAATTTTTTATATTATATTTATGAAATAATTGTATGTCTAAAATGTTAAAATTATCTATTCATTCATTCCATCAAATTCGTTTGAAAATGACAATGTCGCTCATCCGTACGTTGGGACTAAAACCTATATTAAGGGACATGATTCGTTTTTCATTTAAAATTTACATGGATTATAATACTTTTGATTATTATGAATATATATTGATTATATAATATAATAAGTATTTTTGTAAACATAATTAACATTCTCTTTTTTTCATTCAACCATATAAATGTGAATAGATATTATGTGCATATAAAACCCACCATCTTAATGAATAATGTATTTCATTTCTCATTCAATGACTTATTTGGATGCCTCTATAAATATTTTATATGGAATTAAGAATATATTTAAATCATTAATAATATTCAGTAGATTATTTAAACATGATCAATGTAAAAATATTGAAATATCCATAATGATATTCTCCAGATGAAATGAATAGTTTAAACGCTAGATTAATTAATTCATTAATGATTATTTAAAATGTGGGTGATAAATTGTATAATGTGGATTATATATTATATAATATATATTTAAATTAATGTGTAATATAATTTATTTAAATTTTAATTTGTTATAATTTAGGATAATGTTATTTGATCAATGTTTAACTCAAGGTATGAATTATGTGTTGCAATCTCATTGTGTATCTGTATTGATTATGATTTTGTGTCCAATACATAAATATTATAATATAATTATAATGAAATATTCAAAAACTTTATATAATTTTTTTCTATTTATACTACATGGGTTCTTTTTAAATTCCACTCTTTGATTACATATGAGGCAAAAGTATTGTTTTCATGGTAAAGTAGACATAATTTATCTATTCATTTGAAAACCCATTTTCCATATGCATGTTTTATAAAAAATAAAAAACTGTTTTAAGGTTATTTTATTATTTTTAAAATTCATTTTTACCCATTTTTTAGTTTTTACAAATTGAATTAAATTGAATATTTTAATCATTTTCAGAACAAGGTATTTTGTCTTTTTTCTAGAGGATAATGGAATTGTTCTAAATTATCTTATATCACATGAATAAAATTTAACCACATCATGACCACAAAATATTTTGATGATTAAATTAAATGATTCAATTTTTATATATTATTAAAATTATTAACAATTTAGATTTTTTTTATAAATACGGGGAATCAACGTAAAAAATTATGTTTTCTTCCGGAAATCTTCCAAGTGATCTTTGAAATGTATTTTTTATCACTGATGACATCCTTGGATGTTACATATGACATAATGGTAATATGAAAATATGATATCATCCATATAATTTTTCTAAATTGTTTATTTTAATGATAATAATATGTTAACGAAACCCATTTCTTTTCCATGGTGTATGTTATCTTGAAATGTATATGAACACCATTTCTTTTAACCAGGGTTATACTATGATGAAATGTTTACGAATCCTATATCATAATAAATGGTTATTTAATGATTAATTTTTTATGAACTTATTGTAAAAATCAATATGATTTTAATTATGAGATGGGTTGGTTTAAAATTAACTACCCCATCAATGCATTTGGTATTTCTAGATATACAGTGAGATAAACAATAATAGAATGAAGAGAAATCAATGATATGTGAGGGAATATTTCAATTGTTATTGTCTTTGGTGTGAACATTGAACACTATAATGGTTTAAGGAGTGAAACGAATACGTTAACATAGTCTTGAAAATGGGCCTTAACTAACATGTTAATTTCAATATATTCTTATTTTAATGCAACAAATCTATGTTTTATGCCAATGTTATTCTCACATGGATTCTGTTAATTTATTTTATTATTAATCATGTCCTTTAAACCATGATGATTTATGAAATGAAACATTATTATGATCGATGATATGTAGGGTATAATTTTTGAAATTTAAATTGATGTTATCAAACCATTATAATCTGATAAGTTTATGTGAACATTGATATCATCCTGTTTTCATCCTTTCCAATAATATTATATCTCTATTTGTTATTTTCGTTTCATGGGGTTATAAATAACAACATTACGATTGAATAAACTTGTAATGGTTTATGTTATCAATAAATTAATGGGAGATAATGTATATATGTTATGAATATGTTTCTTATCAGTTAATGATTCAAAAGATACTTATCCTACAGAATTATAGTGTGTATATTTATTTTATATACTTAAAATTAAAATAATAAGATGTAATATATATATATATATAACTGAAAACTATGGGACTTTATAGTGACACATGCATTGATGTTGATGATGGCGCATAAAAGAGGTTGCAATTACATGAAACAAGCATGACGACAAAGACCGAATGATGAAAACCTGATGATACATTATGCCTTTGGGTCTTGTAATAATAATTCATAACTACTGTGGAGTTAATCCAGTCTATGTATGAAAAATTTATATTTGAATGACTTTTTTCCATAGGGGGTCATGACACAACCTTTCAGCTTGTAAATGACTTTTTATTCGTATTGTACCACAAAAAAACTACCTATTGTAATAATAAATAATAAATCATATACATAATAACTAACACTATAATTAATAATCAATAGTATATTAAATATAATGAGTATTTATATTTAATAGTTAAATCCCAATCCAATATTAAAATTTACTAATATAATCAGTAAATTCATATTTTCGAAATAAAAAAATTGTAAAAAATTATATTAATGATCTGAATTATTAACATAATTACTATTATAAATAAAAATTAATTAATTATGTAATTCATAAATAATTTATAATATAATTATTTAATAATAATTTAATATAATCAATAATAAACTTTTAATGAATGTAATACTATTATATAGTGTGTATATTAATTAATCAATTAATTATTGATAATATGTAAAAAAATTGACTGATTATATTAATTATAAATTAAAATAATGGTGTTTTATTAGATTTATATATTAATTTATTTTCAATTAAATTATCAATTACTAGTCATATTAATTACACCCCCTTATTAAACAGATATATGAATAAATTTTAGTAACTAATGTAGTTGGGGTTTGACATATTGGTAAGAACCATGTAATCCTACTTGAAAAATGGTGGTTCGAAACCCATTGGTCATTGCTTACTGTAGCAGTACTCTAGCAGTGGCGGTACTTTAAATCAGCGAGTACTGTAGTGGTGGAAAGGAACTGTAGTACCGACGGTAAATTGTGGGTACTGTAGCAGCTGGGTAAGTATTCAAAGAATGGAAATTGGGCCAAAAAATGGTCATATGGGCTATGTAATGGGTTATAAGCGCAGTGGGACTTCGGGCTATGTAATGGGTCTCACTGTACCCAGATATATGAGTTCATTGATTTACTTTAAGAATAAAATGAGGCTTTCTTCCAAACCGTTATTCAAAAGTATAATTTTTAGTAACTAAGATATTATATTACATAAATTAATATAATTCCACATCAAATGATATTATATTACATAATATTTAAAAATAATTATCACAGAATCAGTTAATTACATTCAACCATGAAATGATCCATTTTGTTAAATATTTTTACCTTTACCTATTTTACTAATAATTCATTTTTTTAATATTTTAATTATGGAACAAATATATTTTACTTTGTACCCAACATTATAAGATTTATATTTTTCAAAAAAAATATTTAAATTATCATTCTTAAAAAAATAATCTCAGAATTTTATGTGTATTGAAAAATAAAATCTATAATTTTTTGGGAAAACAAATATAATTTTGTGTTTACATTATTTTTATTTAAAATAGTATAGATAAATTTATAAATACAATAAAAATATAAAATAACTTATTTTTTAATAAAATCATTGATGGAGTCCTCATAATAATAGAAAACAATCAATGACATAAAATTACTAATTTTAAATTTCTAAATTTATTATTCAATAATAATGGCCTTTTAAAATTTTCCACAAAAGACCATGAATTATACATTAATATGACTCCCCCACATAGTAGTTTGATCCTTGAATATTGAAAGAAATAATAAATTCATTCAATCAATGATAGAATAAACCATTAATATAGTTTAAAAAACAAATATATCATCTTATCCTATATAATTTACCAGAATTTCTTTATGATTTTTTTGATTATATGGAATTATTTCGATACCGAGAAAACTAACGGCTCATGATTCCGAATCCAGGAGTGCCCAGAATGATACATTGAAGTTTTGATACGCATTAATTAGCACACATAAAAAGTTTTCCTGAAATAGTTGAATAACTCTTAAATGGTTTCTACGGTCAAACATATGAGGGAAATTTTGTATTCAGGGTGGCGGGTTTACCCTATGTGTGTCTTAAGATTAATCGGTGCAGGCCTCCTGTAAGGAAAAATAGAAAATGGAATAATCCTAAATAAAATAATTAAAGAAAATCATTTTATTTCTCAAATGCTTATAACTCACGAACAGTTACTCGGATGGAAAACCAAATACCACCACTAAACTCGTGAGGGTATGATTTCATTAAAGAGATGCTAACATTGGCTGGAGTAGGCCACCAATGAAGGTTAGATTGTGGCTGTAGAAAAAAATAAATAAGTTACATACCTTCTAAATGGTAACTCCGATTAAAAATACGAGAGTACCGTTTAGTACATTAGGGCGTTGTCTCCATAGTTAATGCCTAACCTGTACTTGAACTGATCGAGGGTGAATATTATTATTTTATTTAGATTTTTTTATGATACATTCATTAAACGTTCGTGTTTCATTTTCTAACTTTTGAACTTGTTTTCGGATTAAAAAACTAAGGTCACCATTGAATTCGCAGTGCCAT
The DNA here is from genome assembly GCA_963277665.1 of Viscum album. Lineage (NCBI taxonomy): Eukaryota > Viridiplantae > Streptophyta > Magnoliopsida > Santalales > Viscaceae > Viscum > Viscum album. Next base: position 555,367,483 of record OY728147.1, on the reverse strand, counting down.
GATTCTCTTAAGGGAGGATTTATATTGATCGTATGAGGTCAGGAAAAAAATTTATGTTTTGTGAATTTTTAAAATAAATTAAATAAAATAATTTTATTATTTTATTTCATATCCTCAAACGGACTAGAAAAGTGATGGGGCCAGCGATGTGTCAAGAAAATAAATGGCCTGACCTTCTGATCATAAGTAACGAAATCGTTAGGGAATTTGGAAGGATACTAATTTATGAGAATCCATTAATTTCAAATGTTGTTACGTACCCTCCCCCTCTTCTATATATGGAGAGCTTGGGGAGGGGTATCATCACAACATTCCCAAGAAACAAAGGGCATAATAAATGTTGTGACACATTACCCCTAGAGAACTATGTCGATCCCAGTGGGAGGTGTTGGGTGACACTGAACCATGAACTAGAGGACGACGTACGAGAAACGTCATTGAGAGTTGGTTGTGGGAACAAAGAACATCATCCACTTTTATGCGTGCACACACACCATCATTCTTACTGTAGGGATTTATTCATTTATGAATATTAAATGATTTTGTATTCCCCATTCATTAATTATATGAAGAATGTGGATCAACAGACAAATGGGTTATTCCACGATTATTTCATTTTTATGGGACATTGATATGGGGAATATTTATAGGGTTTTGATTGTAGTTTAATACATGATATTATTAAACCCATTTTCCCTCCCATTGATCAAGAGTTAATTTAGATGGTGCGGGCCTACAGAACCTACTACGAACCCTCCACAACATTTCTACCCTTGCACACTCCGTAGAAGACCACTGATGCATCCTCACCAACCGGCTACAAATGAGGTGACACACCAACAGACGCCATAAGAGGAGGTCGTGGCACAATGCTGTGGTGGTCAACAATGTGACCAACACTCACTGTCCATGGAGGAGGTGTGGAAAGGGGGCGTGTCTCTTCAGTCACAGCTATTTGGGAAGGAAGATGGATCATCTATCAGCCACGAAAGGGAAGGGTGGTGCATCGTCACACGCTACCAGTGTGAAAGAGTCTTCGACCAAAGCCATGGTGGAGGAGGGTAAACCCGCACCTCCAACAGGTTCTATGGTGACCATGCAACGACCACATTGCACCACTAATTTGCAAACAAAATGGCCTCCTGGCCGTTTGGGTGTTCTTGAGAATGGGGGGTCACACCACCCATGCCGGCTAGTGTGGACTCCACAGCAGGTTGCGCTCCCCATCGGACTAAGCCGTCACATTAAAAGGGCACCCGTACTAGTGCATAGCCACTCTACTAGGACGCCGCCCCTTGTGGGGCTCCCTTTGTGGGTTACCACTTTGATGGTCGGGCCTCCCCCTTGCAGGCGGGGTCGGTCAGACTGGGTCAGACCAGACAAAAGCCAGAGCATCCGATGGAATCACCTTATATTGCATTGGAACCGTTATTACGTGAATAATCATCGGGTTACTTTTGTTTGAGACTTTTTACCAATTGTAATATGACTGATAGCTTAAAAAGAGGTTCTCCCAACCGTGCTACGTATGGAACCCTGTAACATGCTGAAACATGACGGCTATTAATTTTTCGAGTCTGTGTGACTCGACGACCAAGTGGGGAGTTCCTATGTTTGATGAGGAAAAACCATGGTTGGGAGAACCTATAGATGATGTGGCACACCCATGGTACTTGACATGAAAAGTACCTTAGCAGGCCACCATTGGGATCCCATCTGTGTGATGCAGAAAAACCACAGTACTCGATGGAATGACTACCTCATTAGTCCAATGTTAGTCGAAAGTGCCACTCTATGACACAGAAGGCCCACAATACTCAAAAGAGGAGGAGTTATCCAGCAGTTGAGGTGTTCTACATTATGACAAGAGATGTTACTTGTTACAATACCTAGATAATATTGTGTCTAGTTATCGGCATTCATAGATATCCTATGTGTGTCAGCATAATAATCCTGCTAATCTATGTTGTATTCCTTGTTTGATATATTTCTTACATGTGTGGTACTTTACCATCGTGGTGTTACCTAAATGGAGTTACCATTGTGGTTTTTCATTGTGGAACTCTAAGAGACCATCAGGGTTCTCGTGGCCCCTATAGATTATCATTATATTCACCCCTGTATGGGATATGAACACACTATGGTGTGTCTTGTGCAGATGATGAGCAGCTAGGTTGAGCTTTACGGGAGCCAGGACTACACATTATGCAGAGAAGACATGCAGATCTGGAGAGATGAGGGGAGGATCTTTACTAACCCATCAGGATGGACCCTCAGAGGATAAATCAGTAGTTGTTTTCCTTTTCTCAGTTGTATTATTCTTTTTAGTTGTATTTTTTATATTTCATTTGTACTCTTACTTTCAGTTGGGCTTGTATCATGGCCCCATTACATTCAAGATTATTTTAATATTGTAGTTTATATCATAGTTTCCTGTTGTTGTATTCTAGGACCATGTGTTTGTACAGGTATAAAGGCATTTCTTTATTGTTTTATTGAAGATGACTTTTGGTGCACGTCTCCAACCCCTTTCCCATGGATGGTGAGCATGGGGTAGTCACAGCATGGAGCCCAAGGGATGGGTCGTGACAATTTTTTATCAGAGGATTCAGTTCTACGGAAGAAATATGACTCTGATCTTTTCATTGTGGAAATTGTGTTATGTGTTTTTATTTTGGTTATGAGTTTGTGGAATCCAGTTTTTTTACGTAAAATGACATATCTATACAATTAAACCCTGAATTATGATTTCTGACTCAATACATGGAAAGATTAATTATGTGTGTTTTTGAAGAGTTTTTTCTTGTGATTTCATTAGATTTAGCTCACTATTTATAACATAATGACTGTGTCACCCCAGTTCCTCATCAGGATGCCACCAAATCAACAGCCAGCTAGGATTCCCAAGAGAACACTCAATGACGGCCCACTGAGCTATGAGGCCATGATGCAGGGCCCTCTTACTATGTTAGCAACTTCGGGTGGTGCACCAGTAGCACCGCCACCCGTTGGGTAGCAGATGCCACCAGCCCCGCCAGCATAGGTGCACGCCGACTGAGCGTGTTGAACGTGTTTCAGTGGCAGAGTGCTCTGTGGTTCTGAGGTGAGGCAGATCCAAAAACAGCTGAGGACTGGTTGAAGGCTGTGAATTGAGTTTTCCTCCAATTTGGAATACCATCAGATCTGATGGTCGTCCTAACTACTATTATTTTTTAATGCATGACCATGAGGGTGGTCCTCAAGATGATTAGGCTTCGGTACATGTATTTTTGACCGATATGGTACCATTAGATAGTGTGTCAGCTATAAAACTGCCCGTTGGACATCAGTTACAACTGGAAGAACCGGTATAGGACACATGCAGGCTTAGAGTCATACACATGTTTCATCATTAGATATCCCTCGTGTTCTGAGGCGATCCCGACTCACAAACGACTAATGACTAGCTTGAGTTGGTGGTGGAGTTTCCATTTAGATGTTGCACCTTTTTATCCGATGGTGGTCCTGGTAGAGAGACTTTTATGTGGCTCAGTTGGATGTTGATAGGGTTTGGATTACACAAATATTGGGAAATTTGACTTTTTCTATGGAAAATCTTGAAAACTTTCTTCACATAAGGGGTTTCTTTCAATAATTTCCTAAGGGAGGAGAGTTCCCTAGAGCTTCTAAATAATTACCAGGAAAACACGTCCATAGCTGAGTATTCATCGAGGCTTATCGACTATTCCATCTAATTGATAAATATAGTATGGTCAGTGCTTCAGGGAATAGACCTACAAAGGAACCTCACAACTAACATTATTCCTCTATGCAATCCTACTTATGTTTGGGTGATAGAGTCAGCCTTTGTGATTTAATGTTCTTCGACTGAGCGGACGTAGCCAGTGAATGTTAACAGTGGTAAAGCAATAAACTGATGCTTGTCTCAGAGACATGAGAGTGTAAAATGCATCGTGGATAGTAAGTGATAGGGGCCGATTAATTTACAGGTTAATAAACATAGATGTGGAGCTAGGAGTGCAGCATGAGGTGGTATACAGTACGGCAGGATACTACCACCACCTCAATGTGGTTCCCTCCAGGCTCAGAGAGTAGGATGGCAGGGGAAGGGTGTGGCTGCATGCGGTCAAGGACTGTGACCTACGAACTCCAGGAATGATTAAAGGTGCATTTTATGTCTACTACTAGCTTTTGTATTAATAGATATAGGATCTAATTATTCCTTCTTTCGTTGAATCTTGTTCAAGATATTGAGTTTCTGGTTAAGCTGTTAACTTGACCCCCACATCTGGGGAAACTATTGGGTGGAGACTCGATAATCACACATACATTGATGGTGTGATCAGTCCCATTAGTTGAGATTTTTATTTCGAACCATTTAGTGGTAGCGTCGAGGCCTTATGACTCCATTATTGGTATGTAATGGACATATATAGTTCATACGAATATAGAATGTATTTGGAAAAATGATAGTGGTTTATCTACAATGATGGAATGAGGTATTCCATTGTCGAAAATAAAAGAATCCCAGGTAGCACAGGATAAACTCAAGCATAGGAGGGTGCAATTGAACACTCTTGGGTTGACCAGCCTTACCCTCATTTCCTCAGAAGTTTTGTGTTCTCATTACCCAATAGTAGTGGCATAGTGGGGGTTGTCATTACACACGATATTACCTGGGTTACCTCCCCGTAGGGAGAGAGAGATATTCTGAGGCTAGGTTCTACCGGAGTTTTGTACTGTTATTCCCCATAGTAGCGGAACCCTTTTCAGCTTTCATGATGAGGGGGAGTCTTTTCTGTTGACTTATAAGTGTCTGTAATGCTTTTAGAAGAGAGACAGTGATGATGGCTAGAGTTCCTCCATGACTACGAATTTGAGATAGTCTGTAATTTTGGGACGTGGGAGGTGGTAGAAAACAAACTCAATAGGAGTATCGATCTACAACTACTGAGTGAGTTGTTAGAGCCTCTAGTTATGCCGCTTATGTCCTTCATTGATAATATTGGAGCACCATACCTACAGTCTATTACTGTCACTCTCAAAATTCTATATAAAATAAGGGGTGGGGGCAGCTTATGTTGTTGACTACAAGGCCTCACGTGCGCAGATATCCTCTAGATGATTTCCTGAATGACTTTCTAATGGTTAGGAGCATGTCATCCTCTTCATTGGATGCACCACTGTACCATTGACTCTTAGGGATGAGCTAGTGAGGGAGATCCATACATTCCCTTAGAGGTATATCCTAGGGTTTTTAAGGTGTACCTGGACTCTAGGAGTAAATACTGGTGGCCAAGGATTTATGAAGCATTGATAGAGTTTGTATCATGATGTCTTACTTGTCAGTAAGTGAAGACTTAATAGAGATGGCAGAAGTCATATGGGGACAATAGATAGAGATCGTTGGAGTTCCAGGGGAGGGACCACATATTCTTTGGAGTCTCTCCTCTTTAGGGACTACGAAGATTGGGCGAAGGCAAAAATAAATCACCACGGTTTATCAGACCATTTCTGATTCTTCATAGGATATAGGAGGTGGAATTCTTCTTGACACTCTCCCCACAGTTATAGAGGGTGCACAATATCTTCCACGTATTCCATATAAGGAGATACATTCACAACCCATATCACATCATCGACCACAACGAGTTGAACATAGATGATGGGGTGAATTTTAATGTGTTCCCGATGGAGATAGAGGATCCATAGGAGCGGGTCCTTTGTAGACAGTCAATCACTCTGGTTCGAGTTCAGTGGCAGTATGGGGACTTTCAAGAGAACACATAATAATGGGAGGATTTGATTCATGTTGAGTACCCTCATTTGTTAGTTTTCCCTTTATTTGGGAATTTAAGGACGCAAATTACTATGATGTGGACAATGTAATGTACCATTTTTTCTGTATAATTTTATTAATTATATAAAATTATATCGAGACCACGAAAACTGACATCATGTGATTTTGATTCCCATAGTTTCTGGAATGATATGTAGAGGTTTTGTTAAGCTTTAATTAGCATGCGTAAGTTGTTTATCTGAAAAAGCTTAATTACAGTTAAATGGTGTACCAGATCAGAAATCTACAGGTCCCAGTGCATTCGGGATGGTAGGTTTACCCTATGCAAGAAAAAAGTTTTTTCGGCACAGCCACCTATGAGAAATCTATAAAAATGGCATAATTGTAAATAAAATTATTCAATAAAATTATTTTATTTTTCAAATGATAATATCTCATGAATGGTAACTTGGATAGAATATCTGATCCCACGACTAAACTCGTGAGGTTATTCTTTCTTTAGGTAGATATTAACATTGGCCAGCGCGATCCACCAGTAAAAGTTACATATTCCCCACAAATAAAATAATTTTTTGATGCTTATTTTATTGTCAAATTATATCTTATAAATGGTATCTTGGAATCAAAATACGAGGGTACTGTTGATTTCGTTAGGGAATTTTCTCCTTAGCCTGATCCTAACCTCGAATTACAGGGTCGAGGGTGAACATTATTAATTTATTGATCTTTTTATAGTGTATGTCCATTAAATGCGCGATCGGAATTTTCTATATTTTTAAATGGTGGTGGGTTTAAAAATATTAGTGCCCCATTGAATCAATAGTGTTGGGATTCCCTTATGGCAGACATTACATAGAAAACAATATGTTCATTGAAAAATTTATGTTATGTGACATTTTAAAAAAAATACAATAAAATAATTAAATTATTTGATTTCATATCCTCCAATGGACTAGTGATGGGGTGGGGCCAGCGATCTGTTAAGATATAAAATTGCATGACCTTCCAATGCTATGTAAATATGTCATTATGGAATTAGGAAGGTACATAATTTATGATCCGCCATTAATTTTACATGTCGTTACATACACTACCCCTCTACTTTATATATGGATATTGGGGAGGGGTATTAGCACAGATTCTCCAATCAAAGAAATGCTGATGAAGCACTGTGACACCAAAACCTTATAGGATGGGGCTGATCCCTGTGTGAGGTGACTGGTGTCACCGATCCATGAACCTGATGATGATGTATGAGTGGCGTCATTGAGATCCAGTTGCGATAATGAAGAACAAGATCCTCCTTCCAACGCGAACCCTCACCATCATTCTTATGGTAGGAGGTTTATTCATTTACGCACAGTAAATAATTCCCTGTTCCCCATTTTTGAATTATGCAAAGAAAGTGGATCAGCCGACAAATAGGTTGATCCATGATTTTTTTGATTTTAAGGGAGGTTGTTAAGTGGTATCTTTCTTGGATTTTGATTTTTGTTTAATACAATAAATTGTTAAACATATTTTACCCACCCTATGATGGTGGGATAATGCGAAGGGCGCGAGCCTAAAAAACCCAGTCCTAACCCTCCACAACCTGCTACCCTTGTGTCCTCTGTGATAGACCGCCAGTGCCACAACACCAACCAGCCACTAATGTGGTGATGCGCCAATGCACACCACAAGTTGTGGCTATGGAACGAAGTCATAGTGGTCAACAGAGCAGTCAGCATCGACCATCAGTGTAGGACGTTAGGTGCACCGTCACGCACTGTTGGTGTGAAAGGGGTCGCTCCTCATCATCGGCAATAATCGGTGAATGCGGCCGTCACATCTGTCGGTTTTGGAAGGTAAGGGTGGTCCACGATCGCACACCATAGGTGAGTAAGATCCCATGACTGATGCCACAATGTAGGAGGCCACAACCGCACCTCTTTCGGGTTCTGCAGTGACTGGGCGGCGCCGATGCTGCGCCACCACTTTGCAAACTGAATAACCTCCATATTATTTGGTAGTTCTAGAGAGTGGTGTGGTCACACCCCCTATTCTGGCTATGGCAGACCCCATAGTGGGCCGCTCTCCCCCTCGGACGGGGCCACCGGCCATAGTGGGTCATCGCCTTTGCGGGCCGACGTCCTACCGTGATGTTGCCCTAGCAGGTCACTATCCTAACGGGCCACCGCCCTAGTGGGTCGCATCACTAGAAATAGACACTCTATTGGGCCACTGCTCCTTGTGGGTAAATTCCCATTGTGAGTATAACCTTGCGGGCTGGGCCGCATATGCGTACCGCCATTGTGGGTAGCCCCCTTGCGAGCCAGGCGAGACCTCGTCCCTGTGGGCCAAGCCCACCACAACCCAGCAGTCACCGATTTGTTCTGGGTTGTTTCGACTAAGTTGGATGGGTCCTGTGCCCATAAACACTTAAAAGGGAATATATTGAGAACAATACATTAGTTTGATGAACCATCTGTGTCATTGGGATCCTTTTAGTAATATGGTTCTTTTGAAATACTCCATGAGAGTTTTGGAGAAACAGAGAGTATGGTCGGGTTCTATCGCAACCGAATATTACTGGTCCCTCTACACTAAAATGCCAAAAAATGCATAGACCTGGAATCCTCTTTATGCGTCATATGTTGTCTTGGAACACATTTGATGTAGTGAATCATCAAGTTACTCCTTTGCGAGACTTTGTACAAGTTGTATTATGACTAATGGCTTGAGGAGCAGTTCTCTCAAATACGCTACATATGTAACCCTACAACTGGCTGAGACTTGATGACTTTCGTTTTTTTTGACTCTATTTGACTCAAGGTGATAGTGGGGAGCACCATTGTGTGACATGGAAGACCCACGATGGGTAGAGACTCTTTGTGATACGGCAAACCGAAGGTACTCGACTGGAGGAGAACCTCACTAGGCCATAGTGGGGAGCACCTCTATATAACATGGTATAACCACGATAACCGACAAGAGAAGTAACTCAGTAGTACAAGGATAGTGGGAAGCACCGATGTGTGACGCGATAGACACACTGTAGTCAATAGAGGAGGAGTTATCCAACAGATGAGGTTTTTGATATAATGACTGAGGATGTTAATTGTTACTATCCCTAAAGAATCATGTGGCTAACTAACTACATTAATATCAATCCTTTCTGGGTCAGAAACATAATCATGGTTCTGTGCGTTGTATGCCTGGTTTGGATGCGTGTTAAATGTGTGGTACATTACCTTTGTGGTGTTTCCTTTGTGGTTTTCCATTAGTGGAACTATGGAAGACATTCGGGGGTCTCGGTGTCCCTACTGAGTATCATTATACACACCCCACTATGGGCTACACCCACACCATGTTTTGTCTTGTGTAGACGAAGAGTAGTCTGGCTGAGGTTTGAGGGAGACAGGACAAGGCAGTGTGCCGAGGAGATATGAAAACATGGAGTGATGTGGAGGCGATATGTACCTATACTTCAGGAAGGTCCCTCGGAGGACTTCTTAGTAGCTTCATTCCCTTTTTCAATTGTATTATTCCATTCAGTTGTATTTTTTTTTTAGTTGTTCTCGTACATTGAGTTGGAATTTTATTCTAGCCCATTTACTATCAACACTCTTTTACTTCTGCTATTTAATTCACAGTTCCTTCATGTTTTCTTCTCAGACAATGTGTTTTTGAAAGTTTATAGAAAATGCCTCCCCTTTATGTGAATAATCCTTCTGGTGGTAGTCGCCAGCCCCTGCCCATGGAAGGCGGGCTTGGGGTAGTCGTGGCATGAGCCCAAGGGACGGGCCATGACATAATCAACCCAAACATGATAATGAGATTTTGTATTCATTTAACACTAAACACACCATTTATTTTTTTCCACAATGTTTTTGGGTTCATTAAATGTCAATCATAATAATATATTTATCATTTTAAATCCATTCACCCCACCTTATAATTTAATTATAATGAAACTATTAATGATGCAATAGAATGATGATATAAAATTAATAAAACATATTAAAATAATAACATGAATGGTTTTGATGAAGAAAAAACATGTCAAAATTTAACAAAAGAAATCATCCAAAAAAATTGAATCATAAGATCTTTCCATTTATATTGTGTGGAGTAAATAAAAATAAATAATGAAAAATATTTTTCAATCATTGATATTTGAACATGAACATTCATTCGACTGTAATAATGAATACGTAGAAGTAGATGACTAACTTTTTTATCTTATGTTATCTACATTCTATGTGAATCAATCAATGGATAAGACGAACTCCAAGCTATCCCAGATTTGGTAGAACCGTGATATTAAATGGTAAAAATAAAAGATAGTGAATTTTTCATTGAACATGTAATTTTTTTAACAATGATACTGAATATGTATTTCATAAACCCTACCAACTAGAACCCCTCAAAAGCATAACAAATGTGGTAATAACCCTCGACTCCCTCTTCCAATGGACGATGAGTTGATGACATAAATCGAGGGAATAAGTCACACATAATTAGAGGAATTTTTATTATAATAATTGGAATGATAAATTTAATACACTAATAAATACCAACCCATATTTATATTTATAACAATCCAAAATTTTATAATAAAGCATATAATTTCATAAAAAACAAAATTAGAACATATATAGAATAATAAAATGACTAAATATAATATGGTTGGAACATAAATTGAACAATGATTACCGTTCCGTGATATAATATAATCCATCATTGTAACAATCACCATCTTGAAAATTATCATAAATCAATAATTGTAGATATGGGTGATAATACATATGTACCCAATTGGCTCCTCCCCTAAAACTATCTTGCAAATGTTGAAGAATCATGCAAAATGATCAATGAATGAAAAAGAAAATTTAATTGTTTCCAATCCTATAATTATTTTTGGAGGTGGGATAAAATGTCAATGGAATATTTATTGTTGGGGGTGACATAAAATCTAAACAGAATATTTATTGTTGGGGGTGATTTAAAATCAGATTGAAATATTTGTTTTCATTCTCCTAAAAAATATGATATCATTTTGACTACATTTAAACCATGAAGAAGGTTGAAAAAAGGCACCTATATAGGTCATGATAGACAATAGAAGAGGAATTATTTTTTATGGTTCAAAATCTATTGAATATTGAGAGGGTGGCGTTGATGGATACGCAAGATTGAGGGCATTAGTAGTAACATGTGGCGCACAATGTGGCTGCAAGAAGAGAGGGGGAACCCTGAGATCATGAAGGCAGTTGAAATAAAGCACATAGTAGAGCATATATTGTTGTGCCAATTCAACTGTGTGATTTGTGAGTCTTGAAATTTTTATATGAAAATAACATTATTTATTCTCAGGTGGTTTGGGCTTTTGCCAAACCATGGTATTTTTGGTGTTATTTATTTTATTTCTCTCTATCCAATATCTCTGAACTAACATCTGGTATCATTGGAGTTTATTTATTCTTTCTTTCTGAATAATTATGGGTGATTCACATCCTATTATTTTTGTCTATTTTGATATGTTTAAGGGGACAATGAATTTGCATTATGGAATAAACAACTAAATAGTATTTTGACATATGAAGGGACAATGAATTCATTGAAAAAAAATCAGATAATCTGGAGAAAACTATATCTGATGATTCGAAATATATGCATGATTTGGTGATGAGCACCATTCAATTGTATTTAGTGGACAATACACTATGAGTGGTGAAGAATCTAACAGATCCGGAGGTGATATGGACAAATCTAGAAGCCATATATAAATATAAATCATTGAAAAAAAAATTAACACTTGAAAAAAAAAATCATTGTCATATAATGTCAAAAATAAAAGAATAGGGAAACCGTTAGGATGAGTTAACCAAACACATGATAGAATTGTCTTTAGTGGCAATAAAAACTGAAGAAAAGGAAAATTGTTGCATGTAGAAATGGAATATGATGGACATGGCTTTATTATTGTTAAGTTCTTTTCTAGATTCATATGAAAATATCATCACGACATTGTTATTTGGAAAATACACTCTGAAATTGGATGCTGTTATTTTGTCGTTTCTAATGAACGAGACATGACGAAAGACCAACGATGATGGATTGTCGGGTAATAGTGGGCTCTTTGCAGTTATAGGTGGACATCACTATCAAGGACTGTCGATAGAATGAAGAAATGGTTCATGGAGTAGGAGAGATCGAAGTGAATCAATACTAAGAGATGATTTTGAATGTTGGGAGTGTGGAAAAAAAGATTATATGAGATGTAATTTTGAGAAGATCAATGATTGAATGATGAAATAAGAGAAAGAATCCAAAACAATAGAAGAATCAATAGAGGTGAATACCGTGACTCAAGATGAGAGGTATACATGTGATTTATAGCTTACTACTATGGATGATGATGATGATTTAGATTGGATTTGAGATTCTGGTTTCTCTGATCAAATATGTGAAAAACTGGAATGTTTCAACAGTTATGAGAAGTGTGACAATGATATTTTGAAAATGGAAAAGAAATCCGAAAGTCAAATTGTTTGAATCAGTAGAGTGAAATTTCATATGTTTGGTTGGGTTATTCTCATAATTTATTATGTGAGGTATGTACCTGATTTTTTAATGAACTTAATTTATTTGGGTCTATTGGATTCCAATTGATTTGGGTCTTCTATTAGCAGTGGTGGTCTAAAAGTTATTCGAGGGGTATTGACTGTGGTTGAACGAAGGAATGTGGGGAATCTGTACAATTTAATTCACAGAGGTGAATCTTTTTCGAGGCCCTAGAGTATCAGGACAGGTGATGTTCAAAAGGATATGTCTTCAAATGGATATTTGAAAAATAATATGACATTTTCATTAGTTGATTGTAGCATGGTGGATCCACAACATATTTTTTCATTAGATTTGATCATTTTTACACCCGTCATGGGTGTTGTGGGTCCTGATAATATTTGGCATGGAATTGAAGTTAAAAACGGATGATTATGGTGAACTATTCATATGTTCTAATCACAATGGATATTGTTAGGGGTGATTTATATTTTCAATTTAATTATTATTATTGTGGGTGATTTAAAATCTGAACGAAAATTTATTATTGGCGGCTGATTTATATTCTGATTGGATTATTTGATTTAATTCTATCAAAAAATATGATCTCATTTTGACTATATTTAAACCATGCTGATTATTGAAAATAAAGGCCTATGAAAGGATTGTCTGAAAATAGAGGAGGCATTCATTTTGAATGTTCGAAATCCCTTGCATATTGAGATGGGGGCTTTGACGGATATATAACATCGAAGATTTAAGTAGTGACGTGCTGCAGATGGCGCGAATGCAAGTAGAAAGGTGGTACCTAGAGATAATGAAAATGATAGAAATAATTCATGGAGAGTAGTAGTGATTGTAGTGAAAATTCAAGTTTGTGATTTGTGATAGTTGTAATTTTTCTATGGCAATAAAATTTCTGATTCTCGGGTAGAGTAGGCTTTCGGCGAACCAGTGTAATTTTTGGTTTTTTTCAATTTATTTCATTGCAACTGAAAACATTGACTAAATAATTAAATAAAACCAAAATTGATTGAGGAAATCTACCCAAATCTGTATAATAATTATAGTATAAAAACCATGATAATAACTTATAAATGTACACCACACCTACAAACCTAATGATATAGTCATCCCAACACCCTAGTGACACGCACCATCATTTTCTCATCCAATATAAATTCATAAATCATAACCCCATACATCAACTCAAAAAAAACAAGATCATATCCGCATACCACCCATAGAGGGTTCCAGAGTACATTGCAACCAGTCTGGCCCATTACCAATAGTGTAAATATTTCAGATTCATAATGTGTATCTTCAGAATTTTTTACTCAAAATACTAAAATATATGTTAATAGATCATAAAATATTATTCATAATTAATTCCTATATATAATTAATTACCCATCAAAGAAATTCATAATTCATTTATTAATTAGATGACATACTATTGTACGACTATCATTACATCATAAAATTATGGTGTAGAATCCCTCTTGTTGTGAACCACATGTGCACAAAAAATTCCAACATCATCATTGAAATGTGTGAGTTTTTTTAAAATATTATAATTCATTTGTTATTCTCCAAAGATCAACTATATATTCACAATGATAAGTAATGATTTATTTTGTTTCCCCGATAATCAAAAGGGTGGTGGATGTGACTTTCATTCCATTATTGATAGAATTATATGAGAGGATCCCTCTTCATTTTCAGATAAGAATCACGATTCATTTATCACAAAATACATGACGGTATACAATTATATATTCGTGTTCATATAGAGCTAGGTTTGATGATTAATAATTGTACATTATCCTCACTAATTCCCATAATTATAGAAGAATCCCATATAAAAATAATAATATTATTATGATGAATTAATTTAAATCATAAAAATTCATATAATAAAATATCGAATACATCGGTAAGTAATTAAATTTAAACTCAGAAAATATTTAATATTTTTTTTGGAGATTCAACACATCACATAGTTCCACCTCATTATTTAAAATAACATTAAATATAAATCATTAAATAATATAAATAAATACAACATCAATATTTTATAATAAATTCATAAATATTCTATTCACTAAATCAAAAAATTATTTATTAAACATTATACTCACATATGTAGTCTCTTGAGTAACTAATTACTGGGTGATTGTGATCAAACAAAGATGAAAAATTACTAAACAATGTATAATAATAATATTTATTAATCATGTTTAATTAATATATAATGAAGCTATGGTGAATGATTAACTTATCATGTGACCCACTTGGCCCCTATCTAAGAGTCATTAAGAAGTGCAACAAAAAGATCAATGCTACCATTTAGAAGCACACTAAGGTACCCATAGATAAATAAGTAATGACTTAGTAACATAAAACCCCATATAAAATTTAAATTATTTAATATAATACTTGAAACATTATATCTTTAATCAATATTGTTCTAAACGGTTTCCATTGAAAAATATTTTTGATGTATCATTGTTTCACATTTGGGAAATGAACTTATCGCCATAATGAATAGTCTATGGACATATTTAAGAAGGACCATTCCCATAAAAGGGCTTTAGATATCATCATAATTTAATTAATATTTTTTATAAATAATTTTTTGAATTATTTATTAATGAAATATCACTCATGATGCATACAACATATCCATACATGTAATGAGAATATGTCAAATTAGTTTTTCAATACATTAATGTATGTGAATCGGTATTTAATTTAATAATAATATTATTATGAATTTCCAATAACTGTTACGCACAAATACAAGTATCAATATTAAATTTTAGAAAAAAATGTGGATTTCTCGCTAGAGGGTTATGTTATCAATGACTTATTCACATAGTGATTTCCAACAATGAACTTCTTGAGAAGAATTCTCAATGTCATATGATCCCCTACACGCAATATCATGCACCATACATGCACCATTATATGATGTTATCAACCCATATAACATGTATTTATAAATAAATTCATATAAATTTATGTTTCTTATCTTCATGGGGATTAACCACATGCATTTTTTTTAGAAAATTACTATATGAACATTAACAAATTCAAATCACATAGTATAATGATCATCATATTAAAAGAAATGAATTATTATTCTATATCATTTAAATTTATGTCATAAAATTATTAATGTAGTTGGTTATAGGGAACAAACTCTAATAGAGTCATTATTTCAAAATATCTAACTAATAACTAACCGACTTGTGAACCACTCTTATAAACATTATTTTGCTGATAGGTGGCAATAAATTATGATCCCACTATTGTAATTGTGGATGTTCTACATACTGTGACCTTATCACTATTAAAATATCACTAATGAGAAGATTTCATAGAGAGTGTTCATTTTTCCTCTATCATCCCTAGAATCTTGAATAATACTCTAGTAAAACTTCAAAAGGAAATTGTTAAATTTAATATATTTGGTACAACTCCCAAATCTATAAAAAAATAATTAATAGAATTTATTCCATTACTACATATGAAATAGTAATGTAATCGGTCAAATGTATATATGATACCTAATATTTGGAAAAATACCCATCTATTTTAAATTAGTCGTATATAGATTCTTTATCAATTTTTTATAAATAAGACATGTTTTACCCCAAAAAACTGGTATTTCTACCTCTCTAATTACTACCAACATAACCAATTTTTATTTATTAAGCAATACCAAATTTTATGACAACTAATCCATGTAGTTCTCCAAGAAATTTTGGATTTTATATTATATTAACCTATTTAAATAACTGGGATCAAAACTACGTACATATATTGACGTGTGAGATAATTATCTAATGTACTCTTAGGTATATGTAGTTTTTTCATGAACATGTCCTCATTTATCCATCCACTAGTCACCTAAACAATCTCAGGACATACTATATTAGAATCATCAATCCCTCTATGTAGAAGAAAAACATTAAACGAATCAAAAGATATCGTTGGTGATTATTTTCCAATGATAAAAAATATTTATTTAGATGCTTAATTATTCTAAAATTTATATATGAACCATCCATATATAAGATTCCAAACCCAAAACCAAATAAAATTAATAAACAAGAAGAATAATCTAAATAATATATATACATATAATTAAATTGAAATATAAATTACTCATCTCACCTCCCAACAACCGTCATAAAAAATTATTGTTCCAGAGGATCCACAAAAAATATAGTGGATCCGCCAATAAACATAACTTAATGTTGAAAAATATTTATTTGGATGAAACAACTAAAACACAAAAAAATACAAGAAAACCTAAACAAAAATACCCCATGACAACAGGTCTTGCACCATTCGAATATAGATCATACTCGTGGAATCAATATCAAAACCACAAATTGTCTACTTAGTCTATAAAAACAATCTATTTTGAATAGTGTGTAATCTTGATAATAAATCAGGTAATCACAATAATGTCATCAATTTTCATTGTTATTAATAACCAACACAAGTTAGTTTGAAAAATATATATACAATTTTGGTTGCAATTTTATAATAAATACAAGTATCCCAACCTCAAAATTTATAAAATACATTATATTTTTCTATTAAAAGGAAAAAATCCCTTAGGTGGAATTTGAACATCTATGGCAGCGATAATAAAAAAAAGCATTTTAAAACCACTTTTTAGGGACTAAAAATGCCTTTTGGAATCAATTTAAATATGAAACAAAATAACCTATGTAGTTATAATAAATTGACATAGCACAAATGGATGAATAATAAATGATGACTAATAATGAATAAAGAAGGAGAAAAAAATTGAGAAAAACATGTAATCGTGAGACATATTATATAATACCATATTGAGGGAAAATCCTACAATCATTAATATATTAGAATAATTATGGGATAACCCAATAATATAAGTTTATGGGAACCCTATAAACACTTATAAGATCATTATCTATGTATAAAAAATATTATTCATGAAATAACTACTATGGATTTAATGAAAACCACCCAATTGGTTGATGTCACCCATCCACAACACTACCTCCAACAATCTCGTATGGTGCGCATTCTAGGTCGTAGTGGTGCAGTGATTCCCATCCACAAAATACAATCCATTATCCTTGTATATGGTTTTTGTTAATGTGGAGTAATCCAAAGTGATTCTTAATAATGTCTCTCACAATAAGATACTCTATATTCCATGTGTCAATCAAATTTTAAAGAACACCACATTGAACTCAAAATTCATTAAATTTTACATATTCAAAAAATTAATTTAAAAACATTTCATTTTTATGACTATGTTTAAACACATTAATACATAATAATTTTTATGATCAATAGCTGAATCCATCACTGAACACATATCATAGACAAATATTTGGGCCATTATAAAGTTGTTTCAAGAATATAAATGATAATATTTTCATTTTTTTATCCTTGTAATGCAATCAATATTCTGATAACACACATATTTCAAAATTACTTTTGGAAAAAAATAAAAAAAATTAAATTTCAAAAAGACCCTTCTTAAAAATTTTATATATTTAATTAAAAAAATATAAACCAATATTTTAAATAACATAATAATATATTCTAAGGATAATATGTGAACATTCATATATATTTAGAAATATTGTTGAATATTTGTATAAGCATTATATATGGAATAAGACTACAGAACAATCTGTCATAATGGAATGAAATAATAATGGAATAAGAAAATTAATAATGTTTTAGTAGGTGAACCCCAGAATTACTCCCTTATACCCAATCATTATATAAAAAATTATTTAAACTAATTCAAAAAAAATTAAAACAAATAATTACTATTTGAAAGTAATCATAAATATTTTTTCATCCAAGAATATATTATATTATTTAGTGGTAGATATAAAGTGAGGAAAAAATTAGAAAAAAATGAAACAATAAGGAATCATTAAGAACAAACTTTTCAAAATGTATTTAAAACAAAATATAATTTATAATTATTATAAATTAAATTAATAAATATCTCGTACACGTGGAATAATTTGGAATATTAAATTTCTGAAAAAACTACTTAGTTAATGGGAAAATAATAAATTAAATTCATGAATATATAGGGAAATTTCATGGGAGAATATCTCACAGAATAGGAACTAAATCCGCAACGCATTAAAAACAAAAACCCCATTTGGGTTTGAAAAAAGTCCAAAAAAAGTAATGTGGGAGATGAAAGACAATTGCACTAGATAGAATTAGTATGAGGAGAAAAATATCCCATTAATAGTGTAATTTAAACTTGAAATCACATAAACGACCACCAAGGGGAGGAGTATATATGAGGAGAATCTGTTCATGGGGGGGGGATGACATTGACATGATTTTGAGGGGTATAGGAAGTAGGGGTGTGGAATGAGTAATGTTAACACGATATATAATATTTTAAACAATGATTCAATTTTTAAAAGATGGAAGGAACTACATTTTCATCCATTTTGACTATAGTGTAGTTGAACTCCATCGAGCCAGATAGAAATGTGCACCAGTAAAGCACCATGACGAGGTTCCAACAACTCCATTTAGGATAAGGACAACCCGAACATGAAATGGGGTGTTCTATTTCATTGGGATCCTCATTTCTTTAAATAATGTATTGACCAAAGATGTTAGAGTTTAGGGGATTATGGTTGAGCCCCCAAGATCTATTAAATTTATTTATACCAGAAAAACCAATTCATTGACCCTCTATACCCCTTGATAAACCAATGAACAATTAAAATACAAAACAAAAATAATTTAATAATAATCATACATTGTATGGAATTTTTGATTTATGATAAAACTCCAAAAAATAAAACATTATTCCATAGTAATCTAAAAAACTCTAAAATGTGGTGACTCAATGAAAAATGTCAATGAGACAGATGGAAGACCTAAAACAAAATATTTGATCTCCACCAAACCAAATTTAACCCATCGTAATAAATTATTCGAAAAAAATATAGGATCATCTAATTCCTAAAGTAACAACTCACACCAGACTACTATTGGGTAAATAAGAAAATAGAGACATGTAGTGGATATCTATATGGTTGAAAAAATCAAATATCATGGTGGGTGAAGAAGGATGAAAACATTCCTAATGGATTTCTATGTGGAAGAACATGAATCGTCTACCAGATAACTCAACGAAATACTCATTTAATGTTTCACCCCTAATATAATATTATTACCCATTTACTCCACCACTTTCAAATCATAGCATAAAAAATGATGAAACTCAAATACAAGAAAATAGACATCGATAAGAAATATAAATAAATAAATGATACATATAAATTTCCACCAAAACTCTCTTTAATGTGATAAAACTATTATGACTGTTGAAAATATTTTAAAACATTTATTTCAATTCTAATTATCATGGGAAAATATTATAGAGGAATTAATCTCAAGAATTAATTATTCTTCAATCGACATGAGTTCAATTTATTACTCACTAATTAAATATGGTGACATGTGACCTCATAATTAGAATATCCCTCATAGTATTCCTTCTAAATCATCAAAACTATACTTAGTATATGAACATAACTTGTTAAAAAACATTCATAGGTACTAGAATCACTCCCACGGTCTTCAACCATGCCAAAACAATGGAATTGAAACCTTATCATCCATAGAAATAGAAAAAAAATAAAATTATTTATCCACTCCTATGAGAAATAATAAAAATAGAATCATATAATCCATAAAAATATAAATCAGAATACACACAAAGATTTTCTCTTCAAAATGAACTAGCTCTGAGACGTTATCAACTATACACCCAAAATAAATGATCACCAAAACCATAAAAAATAAAAAATTTTCTAAGAAGAATAATTTAAATAACATGATGAACATATTATCCCACAAAATCACTTATCAAATTCCACAACCACACACATTCAAAATCACATCTCTGTTGAATGTATCCTTTTAAATAAAACAAAAAATTAACACCATTGAAAAAAAGCATAACATTTAATAATTATAACATTCATCTATTATATAATTTTAATAATATATATATATATGTTTCAAAAAATTAAATATCCATTAAAAATTTTCACTTTTTTAAACCCCACACCTACTGTAATTATTTTGTTCTTAAATCATTGAAATCTATCTTTACTTATTTTAATTTATTAAGAAACCTCGCTGTGATTTTAAAAACATACTTTTTCTATTAAAAATATTTATTCAAATACATAAAGAACATATTGTAAGTACCATAAATAATTCACCCATTGAACCCTCATTTTAACAAAAACAAAAAAATCATTAAAATTTCAATAAAAGGTTCATTTAAAATCAAATTTCAAATGATTCAAAATGAACATTTCTATTTTTAAAAGCTTTAGTGGTTTCGTGAAATCACTTTTTAGTCATATAAAATAATTTTATCAAAAGTCAATAAAAACCCATTTGATCAACATAATAAACATGAGTTCAAGACAAATGGGAGTAGAGACCATGCATGAGTTGGATGAAAGACAATGTGGATGATGTGTCAATCACACTACAACATCTGAGGGTGACAGAAAACCATATATGTGTCATCTAAATGGGTTACAAATTCATGTACAATAGCCATGCACTACCATCTCAATTCCAATTACATTCCAAAACACTTTAATCTAGTCAATAACATTTTAAAACAACAATATAAATTGAAATAATATAAATATAAAATAGAATGTAACCGATCCATGATACTTGAATCAAAACCCAACCTCATACTATGACTTGATGATTAGGCCAATTACGTTATTAGACCATACTTATGAATTGTAATTCCCTGGTCATGGTAGTTCTACAGCCTAAAAATAATCCAAATAACAATGTTCACTATGAATCCCATGTCCCCTTAAAACAAATATTTCAGGATACATTCTCTGTTAATCCTTCCATTGGTCACCCAAATTAGCCTAATACGTAGATGAGGGGTTCCTCCATCTCGTTGTTTTGATGGATAGTTTCATACGAATGAAAATAAAACATTGGATATGGTTTTAAATTGATAAATAACAATAAAAAAATATTTCCACCAAATTTTTAGAATTACTGTTACGGATGTATGATGTCCTCCAAAAAAATATGTATAATAATAATGAATTTTTTAATCAATCCACCTATATAAAAAATTACAAAAAAAATGGTTTATCACACCCTATAACATCCGTCATCGAAATATGTCCCACTACTTATCATCATAGATATGATACTAATTCCATGTTATTGGCCCCTAGATATTATAAGATGTACAATAGTCTAATGGGACATATCTGACATTTTTTTCTTTGAGAATGTGGCATCAAATCCATTGAAAGAGTTTTATGAACAATACTTGAATCACTACTCATCCCTTTTTTGGAAATACCATCAGTAACATAGTTGAATTCATTAAACAATTATGTGATACTATAAATCATTTCGGTGATCTACTCAAGTAATTGGACAATATTACTTTCAATTTCTAGGATTAGTGAATTTAACCAAATATAAATGTTGGCACAATTGTAATTCAATAACACTCAAACAATATATTTTCCATCTCATTTTGAATTGAATTTCTTGTAAATTTATTAATCCCATAATTTTAGCTTCCAATGTAGTTTAAAAACTATAAGGGGAATAATATAATACACGGATATCTCTGTTATGATCCCTATAAATATTACTAAATCTCATAGGTCTAGTATTTTCTCCAGAAACTCAAGAATAATTGAATTTAAACGAGCAATAAAAGGGTGAATTCCAAAACACCTCATAGATTTCCAATGGGGTAGGAATGTTCCCAGGAACTATCAATTATCTCAATGCTAGCCAGACATAAATAGAGTTATTCTGGCATCCATTTTATAGGGAGATAGAATATTGAACTACAAAAACAACCTAAGTAATGGATGATTGATTATTGATGGAGGTATTATCATGGATAATCCTCATTACACAATACCTTAGGATTTCGATATTTTCTTCACATGACTCAATGAAAAGATTCATTTCTTGTTGAGAAAATGAGAGATTGAATAAGGACATCGAGTGGATCAGGTTTGAGACAATTTTCATGTGGTGGATAAAAAAAAATCCAAAAATATATTAAAAAGATTCAAGGTTGTGTGATTAAATAAAATTATATCACCCTTGTACATATTTTTTTTGTGAAATTGGATACATATCGTTAAGATTCTCCGGCTGAATTTTTTATAATTGGCATAAACAAGAATTTTTGAAACGTAAAGCCTTCATAATATAGTAAATCTGGATAGAATTATCAATTTATTTTTCAATGGTATAATAATGTAGGCATAATCATATAGTTTATGATTATAAAAATTCGTTCAGTTAAGTATTTAATTCAATTTCATTTCCAATAGAATAATATCATCATGATTCAATAAATAATAATTAGAATATTTTGATCTAAAAACATATAGAAAGGATTAATGATAGGTAATTTTATCTTTCATGGTAATATTTATATACTTTCACTTGATAATTAGAAGTCAAAATATTGAACCATAACCATTATAATGATAAATAAAATCGATTCAGAAGAAACTAACAAAATCCTGAAAATAAACACTAATAGTCATATATAACTATCCATGTGATTTTAGGACCTACTGTATACAATGTGAGATCATAATTATATAATACAATCCATAAAAAGAAAGAGGACATGACGTATGAAAACCATTAGTGGTGTTAGTACAATGTTACATTGAGAGTCAAATATGTAATGACAATTGAGTCTGTAATTTTATTTTTTCAAATTAAACGAAATATCCTAAATTTTTAATATATATATATATTGTTTTTTTATTTTAAATAATTTTTTTTATAAAGTTATTAAAATTTATATAATCCCATTTATTTTTCTTTTTAAATTAAACCTATCACATAAGAATCGTCTGATTATCCTATTTAATTGTTAATTAAAACCATATTTGTAAAATTGTATTTCAATCGATTTTTGAATCATCTATTTTTAATAATTTTTAAGAAAAATTTAAATATTAAGATATAAAATTAAAACATTGATTACAATATTATAATCCATAATGAAAGATTAAAAAATTAAGACTAAGTAATACTAAGGATGAATTATATATTATGAACTATAAAATGTGTAATAAATAGTTTTATAATGTAAACCTAGAGTCCTAAGAAATCATAAAATAAATAATATAAATAATGGATCATGGGAAATCACCAAGACATGTATTGTAATTGTCACCCCATACACTTATATTGAATCCATACATAATTTAATAAAATTTAATTCTTCTTTTAATATCTAACTAGAATATTCATTTGTCTTAGTGAGGTGGCTATAGCCTTTATGGCCAATTAATCATTCCATCAGCAAATGAGAAGACACCACGTGATAGTATGTGTGGTGATTCCCCTAAATTGAAAATATTTATTTAACAATGTTAATGTATTTTGATAATATAGAATAATATTCTTTGATACATAATCAACTATTCACCTCTTTGATACCCTATTTGCCATGTTCCATTACCTTTTCATAAATACTAAATTCCACTCTATATTCATTATATTTAACTTAATAAAACAATCCTTTAAAATTATTTCATTTTTTCCTAAGAAAGAAAAAAATTAAACCATAATATGAATTATAATCAATTATAAAATGCTTCATCAAACACATATCAATCAATATTCCAAACTGATTTATGCATAACTATCATGTATTTAAATTTCATATTTACTCAATGTGTAAATATAGAATTCAAATAAATCACTAGATAAACAGTCATTGTGAATACTCATTGAAAAACAAAATCTCTTGAAAAAAGATAATTTTTAGAACATTTTTTTATCATTATTCATATATGGTATTTCATATATATATATATATAATTACATTTTCATCCCCATATTCACATATTCTCAAGGGAATAAATTCATATTACAATATATATAAATACCCTTAAATACCTTTATAATCTAAATATGTTACAAGTTTTCCACAAAATAGAAATCATAAGAAGAATAAATAATAATGAAACCATGAAACATATTCAAATTTATAAAATATGTAAACCCAAATAAATTAGGACCATGATATTATTTATTACACAATTAAATTCCACCAAAACCTCAATAAAACTTATAAATTTTATTTCCATTTTAAAAAAATAATAATTTTATTTCATTCAAATATATTACTTTTTATATATGGGATGATAGAAATTTGGGCTAAAACAAAGGAAAAAAATATTAAAATCAATTATAACCGCTTGGAACCCATAAATGAAAGTATTTTATAAATCCAAAATAATCAATATTTCTAATTTTTTATAAAACAATTTTAAAAATTTTGGGCACATGAAATTTATTATAGAAAATCCATTGCACGAAAACTCATAAATAATGAATGAACATTTTATAGGGTTAGATCCCTATCATTATAATCCTCATGGTCAATCAAAAAACTATACTAGGGACACGACAACATTGTGGAAGCTATATTGATCTTATAAGCTCTCATGAATACTTTTATACACCTCAAACACTCCCCATGATCCTCACTCTCCCACCAAATATAGAGATACATTGAAAATTGAAATTATAACTTATAGTTAACTGAAATTTCAATAGAATTTGTGGTGGGTTTGGATTAGTATTTTCATCAAGAGAATTCCAAGTGACACTAGCAAAATATAAATAAA
The DNA here is from genome assembly GCA_963277665.1 of Viscum album. Lineage (NCBI taxonomy): Eukaryota > Viridiplantae > Streptophyta > Magnoliopsida > Santalales > Viscaceae > Viscum > Viscum album. The sequence goes on along the minus strand of OY728147.1, from coordinate 555,342,379 downwards.
TTATTCCATCTAGAATTCATCAATACCATTATAAATGTGTATCATGACATCGATTAAGAATCCTATTAATATAAGAATGATTATTATATTCCATACAATATGAATTTATACAATATTAATTGTAGAAAAAATAAAAATACTTGTAATTAACATAAGTCAAATCAATTGTTTTTCAATTTATCTGAAATAAATCTACCAGGTAAATATCTAGCACATATTTTATCCTATTATAAACACCCTAAAATATTTTATTTAAAATTAATATACTAAAATAATTATGTGTGTTTCATAAAAAAAATACATTCCTAAAACCATATTTCCAATACTACAATTATTTTATGATACCAACCATTATGATCATGTCAAAGAAAAATGTTCCATAATGATTAATCCAAAGGATTTGGCCTTGAAATCCAATTCATAAGGTAATGATCATAGACTGAATGAAAATAAGAATTCACATGGATTTAATCATGATCATTTTTCAAAAATATTCTACCAATATTGGTACCTCTCTTGCATCATACATGCCAACTTTTTGTTTCAAAATACCCACCAATAGATTTACATCAGTGACCAAAATATATTACAAATTTTTGTATATGGGATATATTTTTTATCATATTTCTACTATTAAATCATACATTTTTTCAAGATATTTCTATATATTGGGAATATTACTCATAATGAAGAAAATTTCTACCACTTTGGTGTAACTAAATCCACCACAATGGTTTTAAGATTTCCATTTATTATATGTATCAAGAAAAATAAATTTAAATAATACTTATGGAATTTAATGTTATTATAATAACATGTGAAATTGGAGCCATTTGTTATCTATGCCTTTACTTCCCCCAAAATATATTAATATATTTACATACATTATAGAAAAAGTTCTTTTCTTCTCCTACTATATTTTTTTGTTATCATATTACTAAAATTGTAATTATTTAAGAAGTACCTTCTTATTTTTCATGTTGCACATTTGATGCTTTTAACAGATTCATAAATGGATCCCATCAAACACTTGATGTTGTGATATAATTGTCTATATTCATATAATATAATGTTTAACTATCATTAATCTATATATTTAAAATATTATTATAAATTACACTATTATTGTCAAGAAATATCAAAAAAGGAATACTGATGTTCTTGAATACATCTATAATACATTTCATTATTCTTACATATCACTAATATGTTAATAATGATATGTGATTTTAGTAAACTCATAACTTTAAATTATATGATAGATTAAGAAATGGTTTATTTTCACTCTAAAATAATAGAAAAAAAATCAATATCAATTTCAATGTGGATTTATTATTTAACTCAATATTCCTAACTTTTTTACGTAATTTCATGTACTTTATTAATTTACATCTATTTCTTCTTGGAGTTTTTCACACAGAAAATATTTAATATATAACTATGCTTATTGGAATATATATGAATGATCCTTAGTCTAAAACATGAGTATTTCATATAACAATGAATCTTAGCTCAAGAGAATCTATACATCATATTGTGTGTATATATGCCAACTTTTTTTAAAATGAAATATATATATATATTTCCACAACTTTCCATAAGTATTATAATTATATTAATGATGTATTTAATACGTTGGATTTCTATTATTCATGTTTTACCGAAATATTAGTTATTTTTATTTTTAACAACATTAATAAAGTCAAAATAAATTATTTGTTGTTATGTATGATAGAACATTGGAAGAAATGGTTTGTAATACATAACATAAATATTAATTCTACTTGAATCAACCCACTTGGAAATAAAATGTACGTTTTTTTATTTTTAACATTTGAAATTCCATTCTTAAACCATAGTAGAAATTAACATAAATTTTAATGTCTGTGGTTATCAATACGTGCCTAAAATCACTATTTATCAACTATCTCAGTAACACACCTTAAATCAAGTACATTTTCTGTGCTTATCAACAATGATATATGAACCACCCATTATTTCCAAAAAAATGAAAACTTATTAGCTATTTAGTTCATGAATAAAAAAAATGTAAATACATATTATATGAAATATTAACATTATATATCATTATAAATATATTACTGATATGGATGAAATTGATAATTTATTCCTTAATTAATTTTATTTTCATTTGAAACGACATTTTTTAACATGATTTGTTTATAACCATATGTTCTATAGGGTACCTAGATTATCATTCATTGGTTTTCAATATTCTTCATTATAATTCATCAAAATATACAAAAACATTAATCAGGACCTTAATAGATTTGTGTTTTTGGAATCACAGAAAACAATCTTCTATTATGGTGAATGATCTTCAATGTTTCCCAAAAATATTTCCTCATTTGGTAATCATCACAGACACACACTACAAGAAATCATTATTAATAAAATAAGAAAAGGGAAAATAATAATTTTTAAGAGCAGATTCCTAGAATGTTTAAAAATAAGAGATATAAAATTATGATAATATTATAGAATATTATAAAAACATTGTTTGTGATAATGAACATAACAGACAAAGTTCATACCCAATTACGTATAAACCATAAGTATGAGTCCTAACATAATTATAATAAGTTTATAATGTAAATATCACAAGTCAATATGAGAACATGATCTATGATATCATAACATTGGAATATAACATATATTTTTGGAATATTGAGAAGCATAGAAATTGACATGTCAAGAATATATAGAAAAAAATTATTAACAAGATAGGGTAGGTGTAACCAGCCTTGTACCTTCAATTTGATTTTCCTAACCACTTCTATACTATCCTTTTCTATCATGGATTGACCAACCATATACAATATTTCTCATTATTTGGATGACCACATATACAGCCACATATCTCATAGTTAATTTATCATTACCCAATGCATTGTAATGAGATGTATTTATCACCCTTCATTTATTGAAACCGATGTTTATTGGTTCTATAAAATCAAAAAAAAAAAATCATATAAAAACCCATGAAATAAAATAAGTTTCATATATAAAACATCATAACATAACCTATAGGTGAGTGAAAGGTTTTAAAATCATTTCTTCATACATTTTCAAATGATGTGAATTGGGTTTCATAAGAAATGTTTAGGTACAACCCTTGTATGTGAAATGGGTTTCATAAATTTCATACCATCAAAACATAATGAATTTATAAAAATAAAATGAATGGTATCCTGGGATAATATCCGCAGTAAGAATTCAAAAACATCAATAGATATAATAATATATGAAAATAAATTTGATCATTTCAATCATTTCGTGAGGAAACAATTCATTTCTATTTGAATTTTTTTATCATAAAACCTTCTGATTTTTTTTCATTGAAAAGAACCTTAAAACATATAAATAAATCAATAAAAATAATATTAATTTATTTAAACAGAAAACATTCTCATAATCATATTCATTATAATTTAATTTAAAATATATTGTAAAAATATTATTGATTATTTTTTGAAAACATGGTTTCGGGAGAAAATATATTTACAACCATATAGATTGATAATGTCATATTTTTTTATAAACAATTTATTAATTACCTTTAACTACCAAATATCAGAAAATCTATAAGAATATTTTAAAATATCATGAATAACTAGAGAAAAATAATGATATTTAATTAGATGTATATATTGATATTTCTTCATTTGATACTAAATAATAAATGATCTCAATAAATGAGTAGATTATAACATAACGTCTTCACCACTTTGGTAACATTGATTCAGAAGCACAATGAATGGATAACCTAAAATGAATCTGAAGGTATTAGTATTGTTATTTAATTTATTATATTATAGTTGAAATGAGATTTATATTAATATTATTAAATAATAAAGGTTCACAAACATAATGTACATGTTAAAGAAGGTAAATTGTGACAAAAAATCGTTACAAATTTGTTAACATTATAACTATATCCCCCATGAAAGAGAGATATTTAATTGATATGTAAATCAAAATTATTTTCATTATAATATTTAGATAATAAATTAATGGTATTTATATTCACAATGATAAATAATGATGTGTTGAATATGGATTTTTCGAATGTAAATTAAAAAAAATGAAAATCTATTATCTTACGTTTTCACATCCATTGTAATCATTCAAAACACTTGTATAATAAATTTAATATTAATATACATATATTATATAACCATATTAATATTTTTTATACCATGTATTATTTTATTGTGAAATTTTACTATCCTTTCATTAACAATTCCATTCAATGGAACATTTCGAGTAATAACCACATTGTTTTTCTTATACGTTTTATTTTTTTATAAATTTTTTCATATTATATTATTAATGGTTCCATAAATTAAATAAATATATCCATGATATAAATAAAATTTATGTTCATTATATTTTTATTTATAGTAATAACAAAATTTAGTTATTGGAAATGAAAAACACAGTTCAGGATGACGGTAGGCCCTACACAGTCTAAGGAAATTATTTCATCATTTTCATGCCATTTTTAATTACAAAAAACTAAATGAAAATTATTATCCTTATTTATCAATATTTATTTCATATATATTACATATTTATTTTAATGATATCATTAATACATCCTTTGTAATGTGTTAATGGGCAAAAACACTTCGTGAGGTGGTAGTCCACCATATCCAGGAACAATATTCTCGCATTCACACAAAATAATGATTACCAATATATGTGTGACATATAAATTACAAATTCATAATAGTATCATAAATATACTACTTATAATATATAAATAATAAATCAATAATTATTTATATCCTTTAGAGGCTGTATTGGATAAAATGATATAGGTTCCAGAGGTTGTAGTCTTTCGAACATAGAAATGATAATATCATAGCGCATTTGATGGATGAAGATATGTTTTTAAGTAATACCATTAAAATAGAAACAAAACATTATAAATAATATACTAATATTAGTATATAATCACAGTGTAATAATAATTTAATGGGGGAAGAATATGTAAAATGAAAATACTTGATGATGAACGTTATAACATCATAGGGTATCTACCTTAACTTTTCACTATGGCCTTCCATGGTATTAATTATGTAAAATGTATTTAATATTTGACTAGAATTTGATTTTTCGATGCTCTTTCAACATATATTTGTAAATCTAAATGATTTTATAGGTTTCGTGATTTGAGGATAGTGAATTCCCATTTATAGTTGAAGAGGAGTGTAATTCTTGTAAAACTCAATTGAATTTACTATTTGGAGTTCAATATAACATCATGTAGATCTAGATATGATAAATAAAGGGGTTTAAAAATTATATTATTGGGACACACCTCCACCACATAGTGAAAGTCATGTTTTAAAATTTTCATTCCTTAACATCAAAGTATCATTATTTTTACCATTTTGTATTATCTCACTATTGTAAATATTTTTCTATACTAGGTAATTTATATATAAGACTAAATTAGTGTGAAACTTATTTGAACATTTAAAACCATTGATTATTAAGATAAATATTATTTTATAGAATATTAATTATTTGTGTGTTGGAATTTATTTTTAACATAACCGCATATAACATAGATAAACCATGCATAAAACATGATTTTGTAAAATATGTGTTTATGATTTAATAGTCAATTTAGAATTTATAAAATAAAATTTGAATCACAAATTGACCATATTTTATATAGAATAATATTTGAGAATAAATTGCTAAAAATTATAATTTTGTTTCAATATTAAATCATTTAAATAAGTATAATTTATTATCAAATAAAATTAATGTCAACTTGGAAATTATTAATTTAAATTATAATTTAATAATATCAATATAATGTAGTAATTAGAATATATTATTCTTTCAAAATATTATATCATGATATATTAATCTAAAAATATCTTAGAAAAATTATTCTTTAGGTAGTTGTTCAAATTGATGTAGCATTGAAGAATGAATACACATTTCAATTCGAGAATTCTGAAAACTCGATTTATGGTGTTTTATCATAAAAAATCACTACGTAGTAAATATCAGCCCTGATAGAGGTACTATTGAATTAATTTGGTGTTTACCACCAAGTGTTTGTATCAAATTAAACCTTGATGTATCCTCAAGAGGGATAATAGGTCATGTTAGATTTTATATAGGTTTTAGAGGGAACAATTTTATTTTTATGATTTGTATTTAAAGAACCATTGGAATTTAATCATCAGTAGAAGTTGAATTAATGGGATTTATCATGTATTTTGAGATAGAGTATAATAGATGATTTATTTTTTATGGGTTGTGTGTTACTCACCCACAATTGTGAAATAAATTACATATGTTGTGATTCATTAATCATTAATAGATACAACATAATGAATAAAATTTCTGAAAACCATATAAATTATGAAATACTTAATCAGAAATTATTTCAAAGAGATAAATTATATTAGGAATTTTATATCAATGAAATGGTTAAGTAGTAAGGGAGTTATGTTTTATAATATCTTTCAACCTGAATTGGTGTTGATATGTCAACGATAGTGTTGTAAAACCCCTAATAACAGAATATTTTTTTTAAATTATTTTTTAGGATTTTCAATTTGGAAATATCATTTTCTTATAAAAAATATAGTTATTATTTATTTTGACTCTTATCATTTCTGCTGAACCCTTGGTAATTTTATTTTAACCATAACCTCGATAATAATTTTTTTACTACATTAAGTATTCATTTTTATAAAACATTATGTTGACCTCAAATAAAATTTATCATTATGCTAAATTGAAATTTGGAATCAATTTTTTCAAATAAAATTCATATAAGTGACTAAAAATATTATCAATTAATTATTGGGATGTGACAAAATTACAATTTTGTAATGTGAAAATGATAAAATTAAAACAAACCCAAATGGCCAACATAAATTCGAAATTTATATAAAAATAACCCAATTATTTTAATAGTTTTATAATTGATCTAAATATACATTAAAAAAACTAAATATTACTTTTAATTTAAAAATAAATTAAATTAAAAGAACATTACTAATTAAAATTTAGTATGTTTCAATATACCTCGAATAATGAATCTTTTTAGAAAAATCAAAAAATATACAACTACGATAATTTTGAAATTATGAAATAAAATAATGGTTTAAAAAAAATAATATTTCTTATTATTTTTATAATTTATTTTTTTCCTCGAAAATACATAAAAACATAATAATGAGAGAATAATATCTCTAAATCATATAGATTATTTTAAAAAATATTATGTAGTTTATTATTAATATGTTTTATTTATATAATTTTTTTCTGAAAACAATTTAATAAGTAGTTATTATTATTCATATCATAATTCTTAATTGATAGTTTATAATAGTACATTTAAATTTATAATTTAGTGTTATATCATGGTTTTGATAAAACATAGTTTTGTGTATAAAGAAATATAATCTTTAGTTTTTCATATTTAATATGTATGTTGGTGTTGGGGATAAAAAATTCTTAAGTCTATATTTTGTGTGATTGAATCCAACATAAAAATATAAATTATTCAGAAGAATCATAAAAACATGGTATTATATTCTATCCAGCGTAAAAGTTATATTTTCCTCGAATTTAATCTCTGTAATTAATGGTTTAACATATGAAAATTAATTTATGAGATAGAAATATGAAAAAGGGTAAATGAATAATCCTCTAGAAAAAATTTAATTGGATGTGTGATACTAATATCAAATAGCACATGTCAGGATTCCAAATAGAAGAACATTTGTGGGTAGTGAAATCATGGATATAGAAGAGAAAAAAAACACCACAAATATGAATATCGAGTGATAAGGAGAATGATCATGAGATAGTTAATGATCACATTGAGATAACACAAATAGGATTTCAATGGTCATTCATATCACCAAAAATTATGAAAATATAAAAAAATAATGTTTTAATATCCTTTTACTAATGTTTAAATTTTTTTTATAATATATACATACATGATTTTATTTAAATTAAAAATCAGAATCTCATCAATTTATTTTCCCATGAACAATTTACAAATTTTTTCACGCTAATAAATTTGGGTGAATACATTATTCTTGAAGAATAATCCAATCATAAGATCAATATTTAGAATGAAAATTATTTCGATTTATCTTTGGTAATAATTATAAAATTTGTATAAAAGGTTATTTAATTTATATAAATCATTTTAAAGGGAAATTAAGAATTAATCTATTGAATATAATTCAATGTTCCAAATAACCCATTTCCTAAATGGTTAAAAATTTTATCTTTAGGAATGATTAAAATAATAATCCTTAGAAATAGGTTCCATTAATTTCAATAATGAACTTGTCATTAAAAAATTATACATCATAAAGTAGGTATTGATTTTCACATGCATAAAATGTACAAACCTTCATTATGTATTCAATTGAAACATGATAATTACATTAATATACAAACTACCATTTTAAAAAAATCAATATTCCTCATTTCAGACATAATACAAAAATTCTTGGAAATACTAATTAAAACCAAAAATGGATTAAACTCCATAAATGATATGACAAACCAATTTTTCAACAAATCCTTTATCAATTATTATGACATAAATATTTTCCCATTTAATTTTCCAAATCAATTATCGATGTATCCATACATCATTATCACCACATCAAGAGCATATTAATAGTAAAATTTTACATACACATGTATTTTAAAAAAAATCACATTCCATAGAATAGTTATTATTAGTCATTAACATATTTCAACATATATTTTGAAATCCATAACAGTAAACTTATTGTGAATAATACATACATATTAAATTATTCACAATCCTTGAATTATAATAAATAAATATATCCATCATCCAACTTAAATTACATTCTTTTAACTATATTTCGTCATCTTATTTGTTAATAGCTATTTCAATTAACATTACCTTTACAATCATTTCACCTTAATAAATATAACAATTAGTTGTTAAACTATGATAATTTTCTTCATTATATTTCATTTTATGACATCCTTTAGATGATTTTTTATTTTAAATTTATACCATTATTATGGATAGTGGGAACATCATAGAGTAGACCAGAACAATGATCATATAATTATTATCTGTCTAAAAACTACTTGTCATAAAACACAACCACCGTAATATAAATTTATAATTTTAAATTTAAATTACATATTAGTAAATCACAACAACACCACGAGCGACAATAAATTATATCCAAATTGAAATTTTAAAAAATTCCATGGAAATTAGGATCTATGAAACCAATCCTATCACTTTTCAAATCACACAAGGACCCACAATATCTATTATGTACTAAGAAACACGACCCTCCATTACTAACATCATTAAATGGAATGAATGCATTAGAATTCAGCAAGAACACCTATTCACTGATGATAACCACCCACCCGAATCCATCATCACCATTGAAACTATATAATGAACGAATAAGAAGTCAAAAAATTAACAGATATACCTCTATATAACTACAAATATCACTCCTAATATGGTCCCAAATTCAGTGTCAAATGAATCATTAGATAAGAATCCAAGAATTCCCTCGATCACTTAAGAGGTGCATCCAATAACACCATGAAAATCACAACTCAAGTCCAACTAGGAGAAGAGTGTTGGGATCATGGTATCTTTGAGTAGAAAAATCATCCACTATGATCCACATTTTAAATATTGACTATACAAATTTTCCATCAAAACCAATATCATGAGATGAAAACAAAAAAAATCATCATCGTCTAATTATAAGAATCACATATATGTTCCATTGAATCCAATATTTGAAAAAATCAATTACTCAAAAATGGATTAGATATAGAAGGAAAACTACTGGGAACCAAAATTAAAAAAAAATATAATGAGATGATGATGAAAACCTTATATGGGAATCCAAAAACCCTACCAGCAACACAATCCAATAAATCCTTAAGAACACCATTCATAAGAAAAAATATGGTTTTGAATGATGTGTAAGGTATTACTGCTAGATAATGAGAGGTGAAGAGAAGATGAATGGGGAAATTGACGGGTTCAGTGGATTCCACCAGTAATTACCAAATATACAATGTATCATCACGTTCAACAAAGAGGGTTTTTTTCACTGTTCTGGAAAAATATATTAATTTTCTAGTTTTTAAAATCCCATATTAAATTAAATATCCCCATCATCACTATGAAAATGGATAAAATAAAAACTAGGGGATGGAGTTGAAAATTATTGTGTTTTATTTTAATGGAATTAATGAGAGAGAAGGTGTAGTGCATTAGGGAAGAAAAAATCACCGCGAGTGGGAAAATAATGGAGATGAGGTCTTGGGAAGGAACCCCAGCATGAGGAGAACTATGTGACCTGAAGAGTGGGGGTCATAAAAAATATTATCACTTATTCAAATCCCATATGGAGATAAATTTTTATTTTTACAACTGTATTCACATTTATATAATTCATGATTAAATGTAATCTAACAGAGACTACTATTTCCCATCCATTAGGTTAACTACACACTTCATTTTCCCTTTGGTAGTTTCATGACTGGTGTACTAATTTACCATTGTAAAATATTCATTCCATGTCTTTGTGGAATTCTTTTGAGCGTTTATTTCAACATTCTCAAAATATAAGAAACATAATATTCTTTCCGTCATTTGATCCTCAACCCAAACTCTTTGCTAACTCTATTCTTATCGTCGTTGGTGAGTCCAAGAGTATTGTTTGGTAAAAAACATCAATAATGTTTTATGAAAAATAATTAAGAATAATTAATATGTTCTCCACTCCTATCATAATTACATTTAACATCTCATCATAAAATTTTTATAAACATTCAACATGAACACAATTATATCTTGTTAATTCAAAGGAATAAAATAAAAATTATTATGTGTATAACACTAATAATATTTGGGAGAAACAAAATCATGAAAATCATTTATAATAATTGAACTCCAATACTAATTCTATAACTAATATAATCATCGTTCATTAATAGTTATCATATTTTTATGTCCCTTATGGTGGTTAAAATGGTGTTTGTGAATGTCCTAATGAGATCCCCTAGGAGTGGAAAACCATGTATGTAGCAAGCCCCATTTACATGCACCAGTTTTTAATCAATTCTCTTTAAATACAATGTTTTCATGGTTGTTAACCCATGGTATATATCTACATGATCTATATCCAATTTATTATCTACAATTGGATTTAAATTATTATAATGAATGCACCCATTCCCATAAAAAAATACAATAAATTTCATATACATTACTTCATACTCAGACATATCCTTAGGTAAATCCCTAGATAAATAATTATAAATTTTCCTAGGGATCTCAATAACGTTTTGAAATCCTATTTTATAAAGGTTAATTGTAAAATTTCAGTGATACTGACTATAGTGTGCAGACATCTAATACATACATATTAATTTTTTAGATGATTATTCGTTACATTTGACATAAAAATGGTTGTAGAAGATAATATTTTAGTGCCTTTGGAATTGTGGAATATAATCATCTAATGTAGTGAATTATTATAAATGATTCCATCAAATAGTTTCACATTTAGTTATATTCATTCTCATTCTCTACATAAATTTTTTTTGATACCCTTGAGAATGGAAACATAAGAATGTGTTAGGTCATATGGTTTGTATGGGTATAAATAAGAGATATAAATTTATGATAATATGAAATGATATGATAGGAATATGGGTGTTCGGTTTTGAAAATAACATATCATGTTTATACCCATCATTTCTAAGATCATAAAAATGATTCATGACATAAATATTTGGTTTTCAAAAAACATGAATTAGTATGAAATCAATGAAGTTGATACTTGTGAGTATAAAATTGGAATAAAACCTCTTTTTGTAATACATATAAGTTTACATAATATTATTTTAGTGCCACCAAAAACTCGCTCATTATATGTTAGTATTGGGATAACAACCCATGTGGCTACTTCAGGCTTCAGATAACCACCCATGTACCCTAATTTTCATGCATGGACTAACCACACATATACCCTCATCCTTAGACTTGAACTGACCACATGTTTACCCTTTTAGCTTATAGAGCATTTGTCTCTACCCATTTCAATGGATGGTGACATCTTTCCAACATGTCTAATATTGAAAACAATATTTATGTGTTCCCAAAAGTCATAAATATTTCATTATATCAATTCCCATGAAATAAAATGGGTTTCATAAAGACATAATCATATTTGAAACTATATAAATAATCAATGTTGCATATTATTTAATCATATGATTACTTATAAAAATATTTGAGTATCATAATAATTTCTACATGGTATAACTCATGGAAGATAAATGGGACTCATAATCATCAATCAATAAAAATGATATCATTGAGAGTGAGAATATGAATGGTAACCATGATTAAAATCCACCTAAATCCACTTTTAAAATTAGATGATGTAATCTTATATAGAAAACTGTTGTTTTCACATATAAAATTTTCGGAGCAAAAGACCTTTTTTGATCGGAAATATATTATTAAAAAAAATTTAGAAACCAATTTCATTGAATATAAACATGAAAACAAAAAAAAATATTATTTAAAATTAATTTACAACACATGTTAGAACACAAACAATATTCAATATCCTTTAAAATGAAATTGATACTAAATTATCATTTATACACGTGTTAATTTTTAAAAAAAACATAGATTTGGAACAAACTGATTTCTTACCATAGAGATATATAAAGATAGTTTTCCTTAAAAATTTCATCAATTATCATAACTATAAAATACAGGATAATAGGGAACATTATATTACCATATAATGAATAATAATAGTATTATAAATTTAATGAAATATATTTATTGCTAGATCAGGTTATTTAAAAACTAGATATATAATCTCAAATAATATAGATAATTTATGAGATTATAACATAAAATATTTACCAAATTAGACACACTAATTCCAAAAGAATATTAAGGGATTAAATAAAACAAAACAAATAATATCGTGAATATTAAAAAATTCTTGATATTACATGCCAATGGTGTTGTATATACAACAAATAATGAATATAGGTCCCTAAAACAACATAATTTTCCATGGATTAAAATTGAGATAAAAACCCATTAACGATTTTTTATATTTTTAAAAATAATCCCCATGAAATAGAGGTCCTAAAAGGGATATGTCAATTCAAATAATTTTTAGAAGATAACTCACATAATACATTCATGGAAAGTATATATACAACAAAAAATATACATGTGTGGAATATTGATTGTGTCAAACAAATAAAATAAAACTGAGACCAAAATTCCTCACCTTATGTCTTGAATTAAGTAGTAAAAATTCTTTTATTGCATATAATGTATTTATTTTTTCATTTAATAACATATTTATTACCAATTTCAAGGTAATGTAATGTTAAATAACCATTTGGTTTTTCGTATATGTTGTGATTAATTATATTTTTTCCCTATTATTTTGATCACAATTCTATGAAATAAACAAATATAACCAATTATTTATAACATATAAATTCTGTATAGATGTATTTTTTTTATTACATTATATTTATTGATAATAACTGAATGACACCATTCATGTAGATTGTAGGCCATACATACTGTGGAAGCCAGTTTTTTTTATCATCATGAATATTTGAAAGACAGAAAGGTAATTAATATATATTAATATAATATATTCATTTTAATATCATATTTAATACATATTTATATTAAACCCTTACTAAATAAATCCCATTTATTTTTTTAATGAAAAAAATTGCTTCATGAGGTGGTAGTCCGCTACACACCTGAAAAAGATTATCGTATTCCCACAAAATGGTGTTTACAAAGTTATTTTGGATATATAAAATCCTTGAATCATAATAAAATAATAAATATAACATATAAAATATATAAACAGTAAATCCATTATTAATATCATCCTTTAGATGTTTTAATTTAAAAATGAACAACATCAGCTCATTTAGGGGGTAGTCTGATATACAGATGAACAATGATTTTAGAACACCATTGATGGATGTGGAGAAGGTGGTAGGTCGTACCCAAAATATAATGACATTAATAATATGTAATATACTAATTTTATTATATAATAATTGTATAAGAAAAATTTTATTGGGTTTAGGAAGAAATAACAACATAATGGACATTGATGAATGTTACATCTTCTTCTAGTATATTTATTAGGTTTTAACTGAATCCTTTCATGGATGTATTTATACAAAAAAACATTATATGATTATGGGGGGATTTTAGAAGTTATATTTGTAGATATTTTTCTCACCAAATGATTCTTTTTGTTATGATAGAGGGAGAATGAATGCCTCATTATGGTGGAGGAGAAGTGAGATTCATGTAAATAATCAACAATATTAATAATTGGGAGTTAATTATACCTCACATTGATCTTTGTAGGTATAATATGTTTAAAAATCATCCATCAGTCAATAAAATACAGGTCTTAAACATTCCTTTACTAAACATCCATGTATCTTTAGTTTTACTATATTTTATTTTTTTCAGAATGGAACCTAGTTTTATTATGTATTCAAATTATCCTTTAAAAATAAATTAGTGTTATCCTTATTAGATAACTTGGGAAAAATATATTCAAAATATAAAAAATAATTTAGAAAATAGAAATCCTATGTATTTTGAGATTTGTTATAACATAATGAGAAATATCATGCAAAAAAATTATTTAAAATTAATCGAACTAATTGTGTGTTTTCTATTTTGTGGCCAAAATATTCATTATAATTGAAAAATATTTCAGTGAATAGAAATTATTTTATATTTATTATTAAAAAAAATATTTTCAAATTTTAGTATATCTTTAATTTTAAATCATTTATCAAAATATCATTTATTAGAACATAACATTAATTTCAATTTGGACTTTATTCATTTAATTACAATGTTGAAAATATCAATAATATTATGTAATTAGAATGTATTTTTCTAAAACATTTTTATCATTAAATATTCATCTGACAAATATTTTATCAAAAAAATTAATTCAATTTACATTACTTATAATCTTTTAGTATAATTTATTATATTTTATTATTAATTTAATTAATATTATTATTTAATTTATTTATAATTTTAATATTTAATATCATCTAAAAATTTATATAAATTTTCATGACAAAAAAAATTTATTTAAAATTTATTTATATAACCGAACATTTTTTTCCATATCCCAAAGATTTATTGTTATAAAAAGTGATAAAAATATATTTTTTCATTTTTACTTACTTATCTTATTATATGGGCAATATTTAAAAAATAGTATATAGAAATATTGATTATTCTAGGAATTACATGTCAAATATCTAAAGAAACTCCTTTAATAAAATTAATTTAATAATTTCTATCAATTACTCTCTTATCAAACTGGTTTAACCCCCAGCAAATAAA
Organism: Viscum album; assembly: GCA_963277665.1. Lineage (NCBI taxonomy): Eukaryota > Viridiplantae > Streptophyta > Magnoliopsida > Santalales > Viscaceae > Viscum > Viscum album. Next base: position 555,326,877 of record OY728147.1, on the reverse strand, counting down.
TTTTACCTTAACCGTGGTAAATAATTTTTTACTATGACGACCTGTCCCTCGGGACCCATATCGTGACTACACCATACCCGCCCTCCATCGGCCAGGTGCTGGCGACTAGCACCAAAGGCGTAAATCCCTAAACTGGGAAAACATTGCCTTTATAACTGCAAACAAACATATCATATTACACAACTGGAAGAAAAACACTAAGTAAAACTGTATACAAAAGATGTGCTGGAATGTAAAAGGGGCCATAAATACAAGCCCAAGAGGAAAGTACAAGTACAACTGAAACAATGTACAACTGAAGAAAATTAAAGCAGCTATAGGGTCATCCTCCGGGGTTCCTACCTGAAGGGTAAGTACATATGGCCTCCGTATCACTTAACGTTCGTCTGTCCTCACCTTGTACCATCACGCCAAGTGGTCCACCTCCGGGTACCGTCCAGTCCTACTACTCATTATCTCAGTCAGCGATGTTCGTCGACTGCAACCAACTTAATGAGATGCGGGCATAACCTGTGCAGGGGTGAGTATAACAATACTCAGCAGGAACCCCAAGACTCTCAGGGTCTCACAAAATCGAACTATGATAAACCCCAAAGTATGGATTCAACATAGAACCATTACATAGGAATATTACCATACATATACCAATGTTATCTAGAAACCCATATAAATCATGAAGGAAACACAAAAGTCATTGACTCAGCTCAACCCATGATTTTATTCTAGGGGGTGGTATCATGTATCAACCCCAGTCACACTGTCGGAACCTCAGAAGATGGTGTACTCCTACTCTATCGAGTACAGTGGGCATGCCGCATCACAAATAGGAACTCCCCACTATCCTTGGACGGTTTAGGTACTCCTCTTGTTGAGTACCGTGGGTTTGTTGTGTCACACAGAGGTGCTCCCCACCATGGGTCGGTCGTGCTCACACAGAGGAGCTCTCCCTCGTAGGATGCTGAGGCACTTCTCTTGACATTTACAGTGGGTCCCCCATGCTCACACAGTGGCGCTCCCCACTGTGGGTCTGTTGCGTCACACAGAGGCTCTCCCCACTGGGCCAGTCGAGTCACTCCGAGTCAAATCAGTCAAGCAGTCGTCAGGTCTCAGCCAGCTACTAGGTCTTCGTACTCTGTTTGCTCGCCTCTAGAACGATCTGCTCCACAAGCTACTGATCGATTCTCCAACTGTCATGAAATATCATGTAGAAGTATCTGAAACATCCGCCTAATCACAGGGGTCCCAACGCAATATATGGCGCGTCAAACGGACCCCCCGGTCTATGATTTATTGGAATTTTCCTACTGGGGGCTCAGGTGGATTTTAGATTCAAACTAACCCGACCATACCCCAACTATGTCCAAACCTCAAGTCAGTTATTCCTAAATAATTGTCTCCCTCTATGAATTCGGTCGTCGTAGATGGATTGTCAATCGGACACCTGTATCCCATGTCATGGTTGAAAAGATGTATTTGGTTCAAACATGTTTGGACTACGGTCCAACCCTGTCTGCGAGTCCGACCCGGCCCGCGGGACCGGCCAGGCTCGAGGGGGCGGCGCGGCCCGAGGGGGCGGCGTGGCCCAGCCCAAGAGGGAGGCCCGGCCCGTGGGTGCGGCCCGGCCAGGCGGCCAGTATGGCCTATCTAGCGACCTGTGTGGCCTAGCTGGCAGCCCATGTGGCCCGACTGCCTTGTGGCAGGTGACACCATACAAGACATGCCTGAGCCGTGTGTGGGGGAATGTTGCGCCCCTTGTCACCTGAATGGATGATCCGTTTGGGTGGGGATCAAACCAGTGGCAGGTGATGTCGGTCCTGCTCACGCGGGACCCAGCAGGGTTCTGCTTCTCTCGGCTCATCGAGCGGCCTGCCGCTCTGCACCACCGGCAGCCAGTCCGACGCCAGCCGCAACTAATCCTCAGCCGCGCCCCTCTTTCACAGTTTTCCAAAAAATTTAGTAACTATGTTAGCTAACGAATTTTTTAAAATAAAAAGTTTATTATTATACCCACCTACATGATAAGACCGAAAGATAATATTATCCCCTCACACTAAACTGATCTATGACAAGGATCCCTTGGGATGGTTCCCATTTTAATCCCCTACATTTTGGTATTCATTTATCAATTATGGGTGGTGTATTTCTAGGTCTGGGTTCTATTTAACAACCCTACCCATATTTTTTCATCACATTCCATGTTGTGTATGGGAGTTCTCACACACTATGTGATGTTTTGATTTTAAAATAATTTTTCATTGCATCCATTGATACATGGATTCTACATTGGTCCTTATTCATAGAATTTATTAAATTTTACTCCCTATACAGTTTAAATTTCTATGTGTCTCTAGGATGTTGATTTAAGATTCATATAATTATTTATATTATTCTTTTAAATACATATTTTATTTGGTAATTATTATGTATAATTTTTATAATGAATTTGGAAATGTTTTGAGTGAATCCCTTAGTTGGAAGAAAATGATTTCTTTGGACTTTAAATAATTCTATTTAAATTAATTGTTTTTTGAATTCTATGAATTTTATTAAATGTCGAGGTGAGTAATCTGAATGATTTTGCAAAAAATTTATGGATTAGGCCATTTTTAATGTTTTAATGGGAAACAACATGTTTTCAATGTTATTTTTTAAAAGGATACGGGTGTTAAAAATCCTTTTCATGATAGATAAATATTAAAATGTACGTATTCAATGATATAAATAAGGAATAGAACAATGAGTATATATTTCAAGTATGACCCATAGGGATTCTATTAATTAATGTATTATATATGTGTTCCCCATTTGATAACCCTTATACTTTAATGTGATGAATTTATGTTGTCATAAGGGACTATTTTTTGTGTGGTTTTTGGAGGTGATTGAGATTTACTTTTTATGATAATGATGAATATAATTCTTTTCAATTGACGGTTTTATCAACTCCACATTATATGTGACATGGAAACCTAGGAGAGTTAGTGTAAATTTGTGGATTATACTACACCGGTTGATATTAAAAAAGGGATATCGTCCCTCTGGCCTTATTCAACATTGGAGATAGAATTTGATTCCACAGATGAGGCCAATATATGATTGACCAGTGGATTTTTTGAATATTTATGATGAATGTGATCTAAATGTTTGTATGTTGTTTGATTTTTGAATGTTATCTCACTATAAAACCTCAGGTGTTTCCCATTACACTTACTCGTTAATTGGCGATTTATAAGGTGGATTAACTTCATGTATTCCCCACGAGTGAATAATTGCATATAGAATAAATCATAATTTATGTAATTTATTTTATCCATATTTGAGAGAGTGGTGCCTTTTATCCTTATGTTTTAACATATTATAGCTGGGTCAGTTTTCAAAATGTAATTGTAGTTTTATTTGGTAATTTTTTTTATTAAAAATAAATGACTTCATTTATTTTACAACCAATAGAAGGTCTTATTTTCGGTTTTTAAATCATAAGACAATGATATTTCATTAATTTTTATAATATTGAAAAGAATTCACATCAATCCATAGTACATTGCAGATAAAAATCTCAAAAACTATTTTTATTAGATTTAATTGTCATATAAATCGTGAATTAAAATGTTAAAATTTAATAAAGGAACTTAAAGTTTTATGAAATTGTAGGATAAAGAACTTAATTTAAATTATGACATGTAGGAGTATACCACATCGAAGTCAGACTCAGTGTTTTCTCTAAATGACCAAAATTGTTGTTGTGGGTATAAAAATGTTTAGAAGGTTAAATAAGCGGTTGAAACCTTAAGAGTGGCCACTATTTTTCAATCCATAGTTGGATATTAATAATTGATTAAATTTTTGCATGTATATATTAAAATCACCGTATGATATACAGTGTGTTCATAATTATGGAAAAATAATTAATATTATAATTAAAATTATTTAAAAACATGTTCCATATTGTCAATTCCTTAAAAATGATGTCTTATTTTCATGAAATCGTATGACAACGATATTCAATTAGTTTTTGACATGTATGAATAGCCCACAAATAAATATGATGTAGAATATAGAATCAAGATTTATAATGTCAGTTAAATTCAATATTGGAGAATATGTAATTATATATGATGAAGAAAATATTGATATTGAATTCAAAAGTACAATAATAATAAATCAAAAAGTGAATATTTTTATAATTCATAATCTGAAGAACAAAAAGTATAATTAAAATACATAAGTTTAAGCAAGAAATAAGGAAAACTGAAAAGTATATCAACCTGGAAATTGATCATTCATTATCATAAAACAATAAGAAATTTATTCTGAAGTAATTTTTGACAAATAAGATAAGAACAAATCATCAATATAATGATGTATATCAGGTCATAAGTATTGGATTCATTTATTAAAATTTATGAACACCTAATAATTATTTTTCTTATCATAACAAAATTCATGTTGGATTAACATGAGGTATATTCATCAATTTAAAATAATATTCAACAATCAATTTTCAATGATAAAAAATATGTAATGGTTATTTCTTAATGTTTTAACCATATAATGATGATTTTGGACATTTAATTTTGAAAAAAAAACATTCTTCTATCCAATTCAAGAAACCCAACTCATGGATTTCTATGATATCGATTCAACATGTCTAAAAACAAATAAATAAAATTTCACATTGATAAAACTTATAAATGATATGTTTTCTATTTTTTACACATTTATGCACAATTTTTATTTTTTTAAATATGAAAATAAATTATTTCTAAAAAACCATAAGTTGGAATGATCACTAATCGGTTCCAACATGTCAAAAATCAAATGGGCATTGTATTTATGTATAATGACTAAATGAGGTCATTATGTTGGTTATAAACATTATATTATAGTTTCAATTATTTTCTAAATTTAATTAAAATATATAATATGTAATTGGTTCCACATTTCACATCGTATAGTCATTCGGCCTATTCATATATTTCAAATATTATCACCCTAATAATAATTAATTTACATGATTTTGATACCCTTTAATAATAATATTAATTCCAAAAAAATTAATTTAATTGATCAATTTTGATGTTAGACTGACATGTGTTTAGTTCATACGTGCCTAAAATGACACAAATATCATTTCTCGTTGTTTTTACATCTACCTGAGCTCTTATGATAGATTTTTTTACCCAAATTATAGGAGTTTTTCAAGTTAAAAATAATAACAATCAATTATTGTAAAATGCACATTTAATGTTGACAATTTTAACTAACACAGTATGGTCTCAAAATATTAATAAAAGTTCAAATTAATTTGATTTCTTACCCAAAAAACAATATAGTTTTCATGGAAGAACTTCTATATCACTGCTAATATTGAAAATGATTCTAATATATAATATAAAATTATTATTGATATAAATATGGTAAAATTAATATTCATATATTTTACTACTTATTATATATAAAATAGTATATCATTGAAAATATAAATTCAAATAATTAAATTCCATATGATCTGATTTTAAATATTAAATAACTCAGAAAAATAATGATTCCAATAATAAAAATTTATAATAATAACCCTTTTATACCTATACACAAAATATCTAGACCATATTTATGTTTTTTCTAATGTCTCTATAAATTGAAAAATAGAATTTATTAATAATTCATTTTTATAAAAAGGGGGATTATTTTCAATTTTAATGTAGTAATTAAAAATTTATTAAATTCATATGGAAATTATAAATATAAAATAATCTTTATTACCAAAACCAGCATCAATATATTATTGGTATGAGCATTTCATATATTTATCACATTTTTATGACATAAATAATGTCAAGAAACATCTGAAACACAAAATAACATAAACATAAACATTAAATTTATAAAAAAATATAAGAATATGAAAAATATAATTTGAAAAAAATATTCAAAAACACATACTACTATAGACACTAGAATGTTGGTGGAAGATTATAAATAGTCATGAAACATAATTGATTACTAACCATTAAAACACAATAAAATCCAAAATTAAAGGACGCAAAATGTTATCATTTAAGATAATTTGTGACAATGACTTTGAAGGCATGGTAGAATAAAAAATGGTAAAACCATTTTTAATTATTGAAGCCTCTTATTTCCAATCATTCACCTACTATTTCAAATGTGAAAGGGATTAAAATAATCTATATAGCTCTATCTCTAGAGTGAGATGAAAGCTATTGTGGAAATGATTTTGTGGTTGGGATGTTATGCATTGGTGTAGTTTTAGGAAGACCCATTTGTGATTATTGGAGGATGGTATGTGTAGTTTATGATATGGGTCAATAGTGATGGGTTATTTATTTTCTAAAATTGGTTTGGGATATAGGATTTGGCATTTTTGGATTTTTGGTTCACTGATTCATGTTTTACTACATTTTTTTATGAGGCATGTTCTGCCTGATGTAAAGGTAGTGAATTCTTGGTATGTATATTTGCATGATTGTTCAAGATATGGATTGTTCATAAACCCAATACATTGGATGAAACTAAAAACAATCAATAGTTATATGCACAACTCAAATAACAATAAATTAAAACATTTTCATTACAAAAACTATAGTGACATGAGTCGTTATAACAATAAAAAACCCCAATTGAACCAGGAGAAATCCCCATTAATAGCCCCAACATAAGTCCCACATACTATGAGATTCCAAAATTCTTGGAACCAGAAATTATATTTTATATTTTGGATAATTTTTAAATCTCAAAATTTTCAATGTATTATTTGTAGAAATTATATATATTTATTTTGAGGTTATTCAATAACAAGGTGTGTGATTTTGATGCATGTATTTCCTAGAACAATTGATAGATATATATTAAACATTTATCACCATGTGTGTGTGGTTTTACAGAAAAATATGATTTATTTTTGAACATACGACTATATTTATAATTTAATGGCCCAAGATGAAATATCTGTAGTGTCTTTACACTAGGTCCGATGTAAATTCTGTTGGTGGGGTTTCTGTGTATAAAAATTCCCATAGGACGTAACAATAAATAAAATTATATCATAAAAATTATTTTTGACATGGGGACTCTCATTATTATCATGTAATTTAAAAAAATTATCTTTTTCCTCATAATACTGAATTTCCATTCAATATGTGGAGAAGAAAATCTACATAAATTACTAGTGAACGATGACGGTTTGTTCAAATGACATACATCATTTTCGACGAATTGATGATTGATGATGAAGAAATGACAATTCTTCATCAGATAATGATCAAAATTAGAGTTAGGCTTATTATCTCATAGTAGTTTTCTCCTTAATAATTTTCATAATGTACATGGGTCAGTCCATGAATAGATTGATCTATAGTTCAATCATTTCCAGTTGTTTCATAATTGAAGGGTTTGTTTTCATGTTGATTTCATAATATTCTACATTCTTCATTCTATGAAGAATTAATTGAATCTATCACAAACAATGTATGAGGTTCATTACTCAAGGTGATATTTTTCCTTCACCCAATAACCTAATTCATCTTTGTTGGTCAACTTTTCCCACAGGTTGACTTGGCGAGTGGCTGCGAATGAAATCAGACTCCCAAAATGTAGTCAAGCCGACAATAGAGTCCTTCTCTATGTAGATCAGAATCCTAGGTTATTGGATATATGATCATTTTGAATTTATGGAATCAATAGAGGCTAAGTGGTATGTGGGAGGAACCCTTGGTATGGGTCTAGAATGATGGTCTGATGAGGCATGGAGACATTGTTGGCATCTCGAGCTAATGATGACCAGAGGTTGTGTCGTTTGGGGTAGTTGCAATTGGAGGTGGTGGTGGTCGGAACAGGGAATGAGGGTAGAGGTTGTGTGGGAGATAGAAGTGTTGGTTGGAGAAGACGATTATGGGGGCTATATATGATGTGGTTGTCAGTAGTGTGGAGATAAAGATGCAGACGTGGCCATGTGGGACGCGTGCAGCAGACTTTGTGGAATAAGAGCGTGTGGGTTGGGTCCCGGGTCACTATTTGAGCCTATGGGGAGTGGGATGATCCATGTTTGATGGACACAAAAATGCATGGACATGAAGGATAGACATTGGGAGACATGAATGGAGATATTCCACAAAAGTCCAGGGAAGCCACTTGGCAGTCGGTCCAGCCAGTCAGTTGTAGTTTTCACCTGCCTTGGACACTGGACAGACCATGTGGTCAGTTGATGTGCCCGATGAACCCATTTGAATCATCATACTATCGTATAATTCTAATGGTAGGTCATTTTGAAGATCATTCTACATCGATGATACCTAGATGTTGAGATATTTTTTTAGGCATGTGATATTTTATTAGTTTGAACCAGTATAGGATGAGAGCATTAAATTGGTCCTTTCCTCAAAAGTTAATTATTAAAATGCCACCACATCATATGATTTTGATTCATTCTATTGGTTGAGTCCAATATAGAGTTATTTTATCCCTATATTATACTGTATAATGATTATATATAACAATTATTTGAGTTTTGTTTAATTGACGTAACCTCTGAGAATTGTGTGTTGGTCCTCCATTTATAGAGATGCATCAGAATAGTTAGTTGTATTCCTATGGGTATCTGGGAAAGATCCCTTAAATTGGTGACTGCTCTAGATATGGTAATTTTTATGCCCTAGTATGTCTGTTTAAGATACCCTCTCTGTGTATCATTATTTTAAATGACTAATATGTTCTCATTGGGTGGGTCCCAAATGATCTATACCAACCTATTAGAATCTATGATTATTCCATGGATGAAGGAATTTGTTCTCCTAAAATGAACACTCGTTGAGAAGAGTCCTAGGGAAGGAAATCTATTGTGTCTTACCATGTCACGACCCATCCTCGGGGCCCGTGCCGTGACTACCCCAAACCCGCCTTCCATAGGCCAGGGGCTGGCGACTAGCACCAAAGGCGTAAATCCCGATAACTGGGAAGGCATTGCCAATATAAACATAAATAAAACACCACAAAGTACAAGCGGAAGTAAAACAATAAGTACAAAGAGAAGTGATGAAAGGTAAATGGGCCAGAATACAAACCCAACTGAAAGTACAACTGCAATTGAACAAAGTACAACAGAAAAAGACAACAACTGGAAGAAAGGAAGTAGCTCCTAGGTCATCGTCCTTGGATCCTACCTGAAGGGTAGGTACAGACAGCGCAGCTCCGGGATCATCCACCACGGATCCTACCTGAAGGGTAGGTAAAGATAGTGCATCTCCTCAACGCTCTCACCCACCAACCTCCTCTATGTGTCGTCTCGTCGTGAAGTCCACCTCCGGATACTGACTCGTCATGTGGTCCACCTCCGGGTACCGTTCAGTCCTCGAACACTCGGCCTCCGTCAGCACTTCCCGTCATCTGCAACCAACACAACGAGGTGCGGGCATATCCCGTGTAGGGGTGAGTATAACGATACATAGTAGGGACCCCAATACCCTCAAGGTCTCACTAAATCCGACATGGATAACCACAATGAAGATATCAACAGATAACCTCTACATAGGTATATGCCCATGAATATACATAACATATCAAGTAACCCATCTCAATCATGAGGAAAACACCAATATCATGAAATCAACGGATAACCACTACCCAGGTATATGCCCATACATATACCTAAGTTATCAAGTGACCCATATCAATCATGAGGTAAACACAAAGGTCAAAAGTCTCAGCTCAAACCAGGATTTTCATTATCGAAACCGTAACTTCTGAAGAGCCCCATCTCTGGAGTGTAATGTGGTCCTGTCACGACTCCGAGGTACTGCTCACTAACCTAAGACTACTGAGGTACTCCTCCTGTCGATTACCGCGGGTCAGCCACCCAAACACATTAGTGCTTCCCGCCGGGGTATGTCACCTAAACACAATAGTGCACACCCCCTAGTAGCTTGCTGAGGTACTCTCCGTACGAGTACCGTGGGTCTGCACTGTCACACAGGTAGTGCTCCGTCCGCCATGGGTCTGCACCCAAGCAATGTAGTGCTCTGTCCACTGGGTTAGTCGACTCACTCCAAGTCGAGTCGGTCAAGAAGTCGTCAGGTCTCAGTCGGCTACACGGTCTCCGTACTCCGCACGCTCGTCTCTGGGAGGGTCCGTTCCATGATCTACAGTACGATACTACAAGTATCTAAATGTCCCATGAAGAAGTATCTCAAAGGACCGCCACGTCAGGTGTCTCAACGCAATAGACGGTGCGTCAATCGGATGCCATGTCTATGAGTTATTAGCCTTTTCATCCTAGGGGCCCAGTTGGTTTCGTGAGAGAACCAACCCAACCGTATCTCAACTATACCCTGAACTCTCATAGGGTATACTCATAGGGACCGTCTCTCAACGAGATCAGCAACACCGCTGACGGTTCGTCAAACGGACGTCTTGTCTGAATGATAAAAGCTTTTCCGTTCTAAGGGACCAGTTGGATTTCGGGTACAATCCAACCCAGCCACTATCCAACAACAACCAAAACTCAGGCGAAGTATGCCAAAAGTTCCATCTCATCAAGCGGAAATCAACGAGACAGACGGTGTGTCAATCAGACGCCCGGTTTGTGAGTTATTGGCTTTTTCGTTCCAGGGGCCCGGTTGGTTTCGTGAGAGAACCAACCCGACCGTACTCTAAATGCAACCAAACCTCGAGCGGAGTAAGCCCAAAGATCTGTCTCACTTAGAGGAATCCATCAAAGTCGATATCACGTCAATCAGATGTCAGGAGCTCACGATATAAGCATTTCCGCTCTGAGGGCCCGGTTGGATTCCTATCCGAACCAACCCGGCCGAACCTAAAGTATTCTGAGACATTGAGTGTGATATACCTAAACGACCGTATCGATCCAAGTATCATATCACTGCTGATGGTGCGTCGATCGGAGGTCTAAATCTCAGGATATGGCCGAAAGACCGTGAGGGGTCCGAAAACGGGGGTTTCGGGCCTGAGACCCCCTAGGGTCGGCCCGAACTGGGTCGACCCGACCCAAGTGCGGGTCCGGCCCGGCAGGCGCGGTCCAGCCCGGCTGGGCGCGGCCCGACCCGGTCTGCCCATGCTAGCCCGGCTCGGCCGGGGGTTCGGCCTAACGGCCGAACCGTGCGGGGGGCGCAGCCCCCCCATGAAGAGCCGCAGCCCCGCTGTTGGGGCCGCCCGTGCCAGCGGACGCGGTAGCCGGCCGTGGCCCGCCGCTCCCCTCCAGTCCTGCGTGGTTGCGGGACCGCGCTCCGCCGCTGCGGCTTCAGCCACGGCGGATTATTCCGGCTGCGCTCCGGGTGCCGCCGCCCCCGACCGCCGGCGCCGCGGCACAGGCGGGGCGCGCCGGCAGGGGCTTCCGCGGACCACAGGATGCGCTCTGGTGGCCCGATTCACCTGCGATCATCGCCAGTGGACACCCCGGGATCCGAACGTCGCTGCAAAGATCCCACAACACCCGTGCGGCTTCATTTGTCGTCGCCCGTCAATCCACACGTCAATTAACAAAACGCGTCGTCTTCGTGGTTCTCCTTCGTGCCGCGATGGCGCCACGCCCCTTCGGTGTGGCCCGACTCAGTCAGCGGATGTCTTCAGGTTTCTTTGACGGGGCGGGACGGCGTCGCGTCCTTGTTCGTTTTCACGGCGCGGCGTGACGGCGTCGTGCATTCCTTGCCACACGTTTCCGCGCTGTGCGACGACACCGAGCCATTCCCTTTTCAATCCACAAAACAAACCCAGATGGACAAGGTGGAGGGTCGGTCGTGTTTGTGCAGTACGTCCCCCTCTCAATAAATGATAGAAAATGGTCATATTTCACGAAGAACGTCAAGGTAATAATCACGAAGAAATTAAATAATAATCCTCAACATCAATCGGCATGAATGAACGATCCGCGGTTCAACTTAGAATTGGTTGGTCCGCGCTCGTCGTTTTTTTCTCAAAAGATAAGAGAACACCAAAATAAATTCCCCAACCTTGATAATTGATGTCGCACGTCGGGCGTCGCGGAAAATGGCGTCGCGAGGAAAGAATTCGTAGGTGACGTTGGAGTGCGTCTGATGCAGCGTCTCCTCACTTTTCGCGGAGAAGGGAAAAGATGGCACGTCGATCATTCTTCGCGGAACCGGCGTTCTTCGTCGAAGAATATGTCATTCTTCATCGAGAAGGAAGTCCTCTTCTTCTTCACAAGAATTATCTCCCAATCTTCCTTAGAAAAACGAAACCCCTCTCAAAATAAAATAATAAGCTACCCTCGTTATTTTATTAACACAAGCCATTTCAAATTTCAAAACTCAAAACACTTAATTAATTAATTGAGTAGGTTCAATTTATTAATTTGTGTATGTTGGAAAGAGTTAAGAGAGGGAGAGAGAAGGTCCTCTTAAATGTTGGGAGAGTTAAAGAGGGGTTTATTTGAGAGTTACAAATTAAAGAGGGGGGGGAAAGGTTATGAGAGTTATGGGACGTTGTATGGTTGGGGCTTGTGTGGGACCAACCTCACTATTATCCTCACATGGGTAGTTAGATGCCCCACCCCAACTCCCCCATGTAGGATATAGCCACTTAGATACAAAAATAAAATTGTTCCACAATTTTATTCACTTCATAAATAACCCACAAATTTAAACATCTCCTCCCGAGAAAACACAACTGCGGTAAAGGTCCCCTTAAGCAATTACCGGTGTTGCGAGTTAATCGGTGCCCTCAGATTTCAATTCCGAGCACCTGTTCAAATGTTAGAAAAACCCGCTCGTTGGTTCACTGAACGTACCCGAGCTAAATATCGAAAAATGATTCCGGGCACACCGGGTCTCGGAATCAAGCGCCGTCATAAATCGTGTTCTTGTAAAACTCCAAATAAAATTAAGAAAAAATTTTCCTTGAAATTTCTGGGTCTTTACATTACTCCCACCTCAGGGCATTACATTCCCGTAAAGCTTCAACACAAACTAGGGTCACAAAAGCGGTATTGAGCACGCATCTGAGCCTTCCGCTCTCATGTGCTTACCTAGAGATTCCGTACTTCCAAAGAATGCGCACACGAGGATTCGACCGTCCTCATAGGATCTGCTCATGTCGATCCTCGATCCCTTCTAGAACCTCCATGGAAGTAACCCCATCGCCATCGTCCTGCTCCTCATGGTCAATGATATGAGAAAGGTCGAGCACCTATCACCTCAACTGAGATACCTGGAAAACGCCGTGCACCTGGTGCAACTGAGGTGGATGGGTCAAGCGGTAAACCACTTCGCCTACCCAGCTGAGGACCTAGAAAGGTCCGTTGAACCTTGGAGATAACTTGCCGCCTTGGCCACATCCCCGTAAACCTCGTCGAGGTGAGACCCGTATAAGGACGTGATCGTTATCCTCGAACTCTAGAGGTATCCAATTACTATTATAACTGAAACTCAATCGACTGCTACCACGAGGGTATGGTTGACCGACTCAAGAGTGATCGGTTACACCCACCTGTTCATGATTTACCATGTGCTACATGGGGTTTCCTTTTTCGCTGACCAAGGAAAACCCATTTCGACGTTGTAGTTAAACCACAACCTTTTTGACTAGTATAGTCAATCCGTGTATGAACTGTGGATCCAATCCATACTCATACCAACGTCGTTAGGCCTTGACGCTGCCACCAAGAGATTCCAACCGAAACTCTCGCCTCGAGGGTCTGACCACACTGTCGGTGTAAGTGTGATTATCGAGTCTCCTCCCAGGGTATCTACAGACGTGAGGGACAAGTCCACGACTTACCAAAAACTCTATGTCTGGAACAAGATTTGTGAATGCAAAGAATGATTCAAATCGACATCTGTTACTACAGCAGCTAGTAGTCGACATAGACAGTCCCTTGAATCATTCTTAGAGCCATTGGGTCACTCTCCCTAACCTCATGCAGCTACTCTCTTCCTCCGCCCTCCATCTCCCTGAGCTTGGAGGGGGTACTTAATTCGGGTGGTTGTAGCATGTTAAAATGTACACCACCTCATGCTGCTTTCCTAGCTCTTCCTCCACATCTGCTACTCCGAAGACTCATCTCTCCTTAAAGCTTCCTATTTTTTAAACATTTAACATGCTCGAGTATCTAATACTGGAGCCGGTTTCCTGTTTCTTACTGCATTGTGCAGTCTTCAGCCGCTCCTAGATGATTTGTAACTTCTTTGCATATGATCTAAAAGAGCTGCTAAAATTTCTCCTTTGATGAAAAAAGAAACTAAGTCTCATCCCGTGGATGAACCATGCCCATTTCCTAATATAGTCAACCCTGACATGAATGACACATTCACGCCATGGATGACCTGGTAAGGCCCCGACGTAACTACTAAGAGATCCAACTGTCACTCTCGCCTCCAAGGGTCGAGTCACAGTGTCGTCATCAGTTTGAGGTCACTGGGTCTCCTCCAGTATAAATATCGAATGTGAGGGTCAAGTCTACAGTTTTAACCGGGACCACTCAGTATCAACCAATCAAAAGGACAGGAAAGAAAAAAAAAGATAAGTGTCTTTTTATTATTGCAGCTCATAGTACAAAGACACGAATACAATAGAAACATGGAACTAGAAGTACAAGGGACGTATCCACTAGTTCTGCTCTTGTCTACCTGCTCCCGGAGCTCTACTGCCTTGTCCACTGCTCGGCTGTTGCTCAAGCACCCGCTACTACATCTGCCTCGGTGGCTCCTCCAAAGCATGCAGATCAATTGTACGAGGAGTCGGACAGTCACGTGCCAGGTGACCCTTTCCGCCGCATGAGTAACATTGTCTGTTTTTGGCTAGCGTAGATTTTTCCCCACACTGGGTGCCCCGCACCACCGATCCTAAAACTCGAGATCGCCCAACTGCCGGTCTGGTCCTCCTGGACCTCTGCATCATCTGTCTACTTCCCACGGATGACTCGGCTACTGATCGAAAAACACGCGGCAAAGGCAGCAACTCCTGAACACCCTCGGGGTGTAGATCTACTAGCACAAACTCTACACTGATGAAGGTCTCGAAGTCATCCCATGCGAAGTTCATCCCGTCGCAAAACTAAAACAAGTGGCTCCACCACCTGCCTGCTGCTGCCTGAAGAAGGCTGGTAGCAAAGATCACCATGAAGTCTCCAGGCGTCCCCACTAGCCTGAAGACTCTCACCACAGCCTATAGCCAAATCTCAGCCGCCTGCGGGTCCGTCTCTCCCCGGAACCTGGGTGGCCTCTGGCGCTGGATCTCGTGCAGCGCACTCAGGTGGTGTGCATCGCCTACGGCTGGGGCTGGTGGCCTCGGTGGCCCAATGTATGGTAGTACCGCTGTTGCCTCAACTGCAAGAGGGCCCTGTACCGAAGCCTCGTTGCTCAACAGGCTGTCAGTATGCACATCCCTCTGGGTTCTAGCTGGTCATCCGAGAAAAGGCATCCTGAATAAAACAACGTGACACGGTCAAACGATTTATACATGGTTAGCTGACATGGTTTGAGCTGATATTTATATAAAACTTCTGGAAACAGACATGCAATCAGTGTTTTCATGCACAAAGTTGGAATTCACCTGTCAGGGTCTTGGTGTATGGATACGTCAGCCGCCCGCACCAACACTGGACTCCCTGAACTGAAGACCACACTCCGTACCCTTAACATTATTTCTTCACATTAAGAAAATGTCAGAGTTATAAGTTCTGCGGTAGAACCGACTCCTCTGATACCAATTTGTCAAGACCCGTCCTCGGGGCCCGTGCCATGACTACCCCATGCCCGCCTCCCATAGGCCAGAGGCTGGCGACTTGCACCAAAGTCCTAAATCCCGATAACTAGGAAGGCATTGTCATTATAAAAGTAAAAACAACACCACAAAGTACAAGCGGAAGTAAAACACTAAGTACAAAGAAACGTGATGAAAGGTAAATGGGCCAGATTACAAATCCAACTGAAAGTAAAACTACAACTGAACAAAGTACAACAGAAAAAGACAACAACTGGAAGAATGGAAGCAGCTCCTGGGTCGTCGTCCTCAGATCCTACCTGAAGGGTAGGTACAGACAGCACAGCTCCTAGATTGTCCACCATGCATCCTACCTGAAGGGTAGGTAAAGATAGCGTAGCTCCTCAGTGCTCTCGCCCGTCAACCTCCTCCGTGTGTCGTCTTGTCTTGAAGTCCACCTCCGGATACTGAATCGTCGTGTGGTCTACCTCCGGGTACCGTCCAGTCCCCGAACACTTGGCCTCCGTCAGCGTTGTTCTTCGTCTGCAACCAACACAACGAGGTGCAGGCATAGCCCATGCTGGGGTGAGTATAAAGATACTCAGTAGGGACCCCGAGACCCTCAATGTCTCCCTAAAACCAACATGGATAACCACAAATAAGATCTCAATAGATAACCTCTACTTAGGTATATGCCGATGCATATACCTATGTTATCAAGTAACCCATCTCAATCATGAGGAAAAAACCAAGATCATGAAATCAACGTATAACCACTACCCAGGTATATGCCCATACATATACCTAAGTTATCAAGTGACCCATCTCAATCATGAGGTAAACACAAAGGTCAAAAGTCTGATCTTAAACCAGGATTTTCATTATCAGAACCGTAACTGCTGAAGAGCGCCGTCTCTGGAGTGTACAGTGGTCCTGTCACGACTCCGAGGCACTGCTCACTTACCTATGACTGTTGAGGTACTTCTTCTGTCGAGTACCGCGGGTCAGCCACCCAAACACAGTAGTGATTCCCGCCGGGGTATGTCACCCACACATAGTAGTGCATGCCCCCTAGTAGCATGCTGAGGTACTCTCCAGACGAGTATTGCGGGTCTGTACTACCACACAGGTAGTGCTCTGTCTTCCAAGGTTCTGCACCCAAACAAAGTAGTGCTCCGTCCACTGGGCTAGTCGACTCACTCCAAGTCGAGTCGGTCAAGCAGTCGTCAGGTCTCAGTCGGCTACACGGTCTCTGTACTCCGCACGCTCGTCTCTGGGAGGGTCCGATCCACGAGTTACATGTCGATACTCCAAGTATCTATAAGTCCCATGAAAAATTATCTCAAAGGACTGCCACTTCAGGGGTATCAATGCAACAGATGGCATGTCAATCGGACGCCCGTTCTGTGAGTTACTAGCCTTTTCGTACCAGGGGCCTGGTTGGTTTCATGAGTGAACCATCCCGTGTTGAGTCAATAAGGTTTTCCTTATGACTTTTCCATTCCTTCATGTCTTGAAAACCACAAACAACTTATACATAAGTAAATATTATTATTACTCAAATAAGGAAAATTTACTTCCTTATGGAAATTTAACTTAACCTAGATTTTCTTATACATAGCCATTTTCCCCCTTAAAATCAAAAACCGGAATCGCAACCAATTTGTCGAAGTTTGACTCCGAACTCTTAAGAAGTTCGAATCCGAACTCTTAAGAAGTTCGACTCCGAACTATTTAGAAGTTCGACTCCGAGCTCTTTAGAAGTTCGACTCCGAACTCTTAAGAAGTTCGACTCCGAACTCTTAAGAAGTTCGACTCCGAAATTTTAAGCAGTTCGACTCCAAACTCTACAGATTTAGAATCTGATTTCTGATGAAACCAGACTATGATTTCCTATAAAATAGAATCCGAACATTTCTTAACATAGAATCTGAACATCATTGTGGTTAGACACCGAACTTTTGACTTGCTTAACACTCCGAACTATTAATTAACCTTTACTTACATTTTCTTCATTCCAAAACGATGTCGTACATTCAGTTATACAATGTTTGTTATAAAACGATGTCGTCTATTCTGTTTCTTATTAACCATTGGTTGAGTTACATGTGTACAGGTCCTTCCGAATTTCATGGAAAATTTTACCGTTGGAAGAAGGAGCCGACCATTGGAAATTTTCCTATAAATAGGATCTCATTTGAAAGAGCTCAGTGCTGAAAGGCTGAAAAGCTTATTGATCTTCGACTCATGTGATTACATGCTTGAAGTGATTTCTAGAGAGAGAGGCTCTTATTAACTCTCAAAGCTTCATGTGACTTCGAATGTTGGTGATTACATTCGAGGACTTCCGAGGATAGGAAGACAGAGGTGCCGACTACCTTGATGTTCGAGGGCTTCCTTGCTGAAGAAGACAGAGGTGCCAACTACCTTGAAGTTGAGGGCTTGAGGAGATAGCAAGACAGAGACACTCTGATCTTCGTATCGAGGGCTTACCCTGTTGTGGATAAGACAAACTTTCTTGAAAATATAAATCAAGGGACCTTTATCCATAGTTGTTGGATACCCTTCTCTTTTGGTTAAACGACTTATATCTTGTTACTTGTAGTTATACTAATTGTTAATATCTGCTGCATTTTGTATTATAAGGAAAGTATAACTTTATTATACTTCCTTATTTGTACTCTGTTCTATTTAGATTCTTTACGCTTTAAGATATAATCACATATTGTAATCTTTTTTTAAGTTTCAATTTCCGGAATAATATTTATGGAACCTACATTCGGAATATCTTTCCAAGTTTTCATTCAGTATTTGAGGTATTGTGAATTTTCTTAAGTTTAACTTTGTTAAACTTAGCCAATTCCTTTACTCGAGGAAAACATAGTCATTTGTAACTAACATTAAAGGTTCCAAATGATTTTTTAAAGTATACAATTCACCCCCCTCTTGTATATTGAGCATCTACATCACTATTTCGATAGTAAAATTGGTATCAGAGAAGGTTTATGATATACTTATACTTACGAATATGTTTTTTCTGCTCACTTTGTCATTCCGAACTTTACCATTCCGAATTTTCCCATTCCGAACTTTCTCATTCCGAACTTTTTTTTTACAAACTTTTCATACTATCAAATTTGTGTGCCAAAAGTTGTTCTAGTATGGCAGGAATTAATGTTGGTTCAATTGATAATCTAAATCCTACAAAACCACCAATCTTTGATGGTAATGATTATGAATACAGGAGAGATTGCATGAAGACTTTTGTTATCAATACTAGAGTAGAAAATTTTGTTATGCTTACTGGTGATTATAAAATTCCTGACAAGGAAGTTAGAACTTTCACTAACCTGGAAAAGAAAGAATATCAACTCAACTATAAGGTACGCAATACTCTACTATGTTCAATGATTAGAAATATCTATAGAAAAATTTATTCTTGTTAAGCAGCTAAATGTATCTGGAAGAAGTTAGAGGCTACACACATTGGGACTTCTAAAGTGATTGAGACTAGAAGAGCTATGCTTAGAGCTGAATATCATGGCATCAATTTTCTTTATGGTGAACCAATCTATAAAGTTCAACAGAGATTCATGACTATAGTCAACAACCTACAATCTATGGGAGAGAAAGGTTTCGATGATGAAGCTCTTGTGGATAAAATAATTGATATTATACCCAATGAGTGGGAATCCAAAATAACAGCTATAGATGAAAACAGGAAGGTCACTCATATCACTTTTGATGAGCTTTTTGGAACTCTTCTACAACATGAAACAAGAATGAAGAGAGATCCAGATAATATCAAGAAGAAGAATGGAAATGGTACTGTTTCTTTTACTACAACATCAAATCAAATGAAAGCTAAGACTCTTGAGAGAGTAACAAGATCCAAGTCTAAGAAAGTTATTTTCGAGTCCGAATCTAGTGAGAGTGAAGTCTCAGAAAATGAACTAGCAAATCTTGCTCGAAGGATGAACAAGATAGCTGGCCAGAGAAATTTTCAATCCAAGTATAAGAAAAAGGAAAGGAAAGATAAGAAAGATGGAGAAGTTACTTGTTATGAATGCAAGAGAGTTGGACATATAAGACTAGATTTCCCTATGCTCAAAAAGAAATAAAGGAAAGAAGGGAATTCAGATAGGAACAGAAAGAAATATTATAAAGAAAAACCTAAGAAAGTTTTGAAAGCCAATGACACATGGAGTGCCAGTGGTGGGGACTCTTCAGATTAATCTTCTGATTATGAATCTTTAGAAAAGAAGAATCTTGGTCTTATGGCCAGATTACCTATTGATAATCATTGTTTTATGGCTAAGGTACGAAATGATGAATCATTGACCAATGTTTCTTTAAATTCTAGTGATAGTAAGTATTATAACTCTTCTTATGAAGAATCATCTTCTGATGAGGAAAATACTTTACCTACTTATGAAGAAGTCTCTAGGTTTGCTGAACATCTTGAAATTGAGAATTTCAAACTCAATAAAAAACTTGATAAGGAAAACTCTAGGAATTCTATTCTTACAAAAGAGATATCAGATCTTTCTAAAGATCTTGATAGAAAAAATGCTGATTTTTAAAGTATTTCAAAAAATCTTGAGGAAGTAAGTTCTGAGAAGAACAAACTTTCTAAAGAATTAGAAAAAGTAATTTCTAAGAAAAATGTTATTGAGCCTAGCTCTAGTTCTAAAACTAATGATTTTGAGGATAAAAACTTGGTTAAAAAACTCATGTACGAAATTTTTTCCTTAATGAAGTGTTTATCAAACTTTACCCATGGTAAGGAAAATTTTGATAAGATGTATTCTCAAATACGACCTTTAGGAAATAAATCCGGATTTGGTTATACCCATGAAAAACCAATTTTAAGTAACAATTATTTTGTTCCTCAAAGTGTCCGATTTTGTACCAAGTGTCAATGTGGTGGTCACTGGGCAAAGAATTGTTCCTTAAACAAAACCCAAACTTTAGGATTTCACAAAGCTTACTTCTCTAAGAAGATGTGGGTTCCTAAAATTTTTATATATGGAAATCTCGGATCCAAACATGTTTGGATTCCGAAAGTATAATTTTCTTCTTGATTTCAGGAAAAAACAGAGAGTACCAGCAATAATACATGGTACATGGATAGTGGATGTTCCCGGCACATGAATGGTAACAAAAGCTTTTTTGAAAAGATTATCAAAACGAAAGGAGGAATGATAACTTTCAGAGATAATGCTAAGGGATATATTGTTGCTATTGGTAATATTGTCCTTCTTGGTAAAACCTTGATTTCAAATGTTCTTTTTGGTAAATGTCTTAATCACAACCTCATTAGCATAAGTCAGTTATGTGATGAAGGTTACCTTGTGAATTTTAGGAATGATAAGTAATTAGTTCACAATTTTAAGGAAGAAATTATTCTCTCAGCCAATAGGCAAGAGAATGTTTACACTCTGAACTTAAAAGAACTCAAAAGCCAGGATTTACCTTGCATAAGTGCAATGGAAGATCACTCCTGGTTATGGCATAGAAGACTAGGTCACTGTAATCATAGAAACTTATGTAAACTCTCTAAGAAGAAACTAGTTAAGGATCTACCGGAGCTTAGATTTGATTCTTCTAAAGTTTGTGATCCTTGTCAATATGGAAAGAAACATAAATCTAGTTTTAAATCAATCGGTGAAGTCTCACCAACTGATGCGTTACAGTTAGTGCACATGGATCTTTTTGGTCCAACACAAACAGGAAGTATTGGAGGCAAATACTATGTGTTTGTTCTAGTTGATGATTACACTAGGTTAGTTGGGTCTGTTTTCTAGCAATGAAGTCTGAAGCTTTTTCATATTTCAAAAGTTTTAGAGCTCAAGTTAAAAATGATAAAATCCTTCCATTCAAAACTATTCATAGTGATCATGGAGGAGAATTTCAAAATTCTGATTTTGAAACATTTTGTATTAGGAAAGGTATTACTGACAATTTTTCAGCACCTATAACTCCTCAACAGAATGGGGTTGTTTAAAGAAGAAATAGAATTCTTCAAGAGATAACTAGAACCATGTTGAGTGAATATTCTATTGCTATACATTTTTGGGATGAAGATGTAAGTACTTCTTTCTATACTATAAATCGAGTTTTGATTAGACCTTTTCTTAATAAAACTCCTTATAAGTTATGGAATGATAGAAAACCAAGACTTTCCTACTTCAAAGTTTTTGGTTGCAAGGTATTTATATTGAATACTAAAGATAACCTACATAAATTCGCTCCAAAATCTGATTAATGAATTTTCTTAGGATATTCCAC
Source organism: Viscum album (assembly GCA_963277665.1). Lineage (NCBI taxonomy): Eukaryota > Viridiplantae > Streptophyta > Magnoliopsida > Santalales > Viscaceae > Viscum > Viscum album. The sequence continues at coordinate 555,304,896 of OY728147.1, read as the reverse complement.
AACCTCTACGGTTTATAGAGTTTTTAATAAAAATACTTGCACTGTTGAAGAAACAGTACATTTAAAATTTGACGAGTCAGATACTTTTGTTTTTAAACCATCCCTACCTTCATCCTCGGATGTGTTTTCAAAAACTGATTATCAACCTTTGATAGAAGAACCTTCTGATAAGGATAATGTTCTAGAAGATACTTCTGAAACATTTACCCCAGATGACATTCTACCGTATGTTGATGAACAGGTTTTACAAAACCCAAATCATGTGTTTCTTAAGAATCATCCCAGTGATAGTATCATTGGTGATGTAAATCAACCTGTAAGTACTAGAAGTTCTTTAAGAAATGAAGTATAACATCTATAATTTCTTACCCAATTAGAAACTAATAGCACTGATGAATCTTTAGGTGATGATGATTGGATTAAAGACATGCAAGATGAACTAAATGAATTCGAAAGTAATAAAGTCTGGACCTTGGTTGAAAGACCTAAGGAAACATCTGTTATTGGAGTAAAATGGGTTTTCAGAAATAAATGTGATGAAAATGGAGTCATAGTAAGAAATAAAGCTAGACTTGTTGCTAAAGGCTAAAATCAGCAAGAACGAATAGACTATGAAGAATCCTATGCTCCAGTAGATAGACTTGAATCTATCTGTATTCTACTAGCCTTTGCAGCATTATTTAATTTAAAACATTTCCAAATGGATGTGAAATGTTCTTTTCTTAATGGTTATGTTCAAGAGGAAGTTTTTGTTAAACAACCTCCTGGCTTTGAAGATACAAAATATCCTGATCATGTTTTTAGACTTACCAAAGCTTTGTATGGCCTTAAACAAGCCCCACGAGCATGGTATGATAGACTCACTGGATTTTTACTTCAAAATAACTATGTTAAGGGAAATGAAGATCCAACTCTTTTTATAAAGTAATATAATAAAAATGTTTTGATTGCTCAAATTTATGTTGATGACATCATATTTGGTTCAACTCAGCAATCTTTGACCGAATATTTTGCAAGTCTAATTAAATCTGAGTTTGAAATGAGTATGATGGGTGAGTTAACTTTTTTCCTTGGATTTCAAATTTCTCAAAAACTAGAAGGAACCTACATATCTCAACATAAGTTTATTAAATATCTTCTAAAAAAGTATGGTTATTATAATACTATGAGTATAAGTACTTCCATTGGTAACTCAAACTATTTAGATCTTGATGAAGCTGGGAAACCAGTAGACCAAACATCATTCAGAGGTATGATAGGAAGTTTACTTTACTTAATAGCTAGTTGACCAGACATAATGTTCTCAGTATGCTTATGTGCAAGATATCAATCCAATCCTAAGGAATCTCACTTAAAGGCAGTAAAAAGAATTTTTCGCTACCTTAGGGGAACCATGGATCTAGGATTATTTTATACTTCTAGAAATGATTTTGTTCTAAAAATATTTTTAGATGCAGATTTTGGTGGGTGTAGAATGGATAAAAAAGTACATCCAGAACATGTCATTTCTTAGGAGATTCACTAGATTCTTGGTCCTGCAAGAAGCAACATTATGTAGCACTCTCCACTGCGGAAGCTGAATATGTAGCAGTTGGAAGTTGTTGTGATCAAGTGTTGTGGATGCAACACACACTCAAAGACTATGGCTTGAGATTTACTAAAACTCAATTTTTGTGTGATAACACAAGTGCCATTGCCCTTAGAAATAACCCTGCACATCACTCCCGTGCAAAACACATTGATATTAGGCATCACTTTCTTAGGGATCACACACTTAAAGGAGATATCATTCTTCAATTTATCGGAACACAAGATCAACTTGCTGATATTTTCACAAAATCATTGCCTTATGATAGATTTGAATACATTAAACAGAATTTAGGGATGATAACCGTAAGATAATCCTTCTTAATTAACCTTCTGTTGAAAATGTCTCCTTACAGTAATAAACTCCTTTTCATAGGGGGAGTACATTTGTTTGTTTGAATAACAAATTTTTTTTCAAAGATTTTTTTCAAAACTTTTCGGAACTACGATTTCCGGAATGGAAATTTCTGGAATTGAAAATTTCCGGATTGGAATTTTTTTCCGTTTAAAAACATCCGGAATGGAATTCTTGTACTGACGATTTTCAGAACGAATATTTTCGGACTGGGCTTTTCTTAATGATTTTTTTGTACTAAAATTTTCATAATAAAGTTTTCTTTAAGGAAGAATATTACCAATTTGAAATAATAGTTCTTATCAATCCGTAAGTTGTGATTTCCCTATCTATAGTTTTATAATAAAATTTTGCTTACTGGCATCTTCATTGTTTAGTTCGGATTATAGTTTAGCCTCAATTCTGAATTTTTTTTAAAAAAAAACCCTCAAAAGATCGGAGTCATTTTATTTTTTTTACGAGGTTATTCTCAACCGTCAGATCAGATCAAAGTATTTTCAACCATTGGATGATCATTGGAAGACCAATAGTCATTTCCATTTCCAATAAAAAGGGGGTCCCGAGACTCGTCCCAAATTGGTTTTAAATCATTTGCGTCTCAAAGCCCTGCTGCTCCTCTTAAGGCCGGTTCCAAACCCTGTAAACTGATATGAATCCTACAGTTTACTACACTCCGAATGTCTATTGAAGCAACTTCACAAGATATGTCAACTACGAAACCAATTTCAAAGTGGTTAGTTTACATAGAAAGGTTAGTCCATCCGGATTTTAATAAGCTTGACTCTATTATTTCGAAAAATATTAGACTAAATGGATGGGAAGACGTCTGCATAGACAAGTCAGATAAACAGGATCCGGTTTACACTGACTTGTTGATAGAATTTTATGAGTCTGTTTCCTTCCTAGTGGAAGATTGTAGAGAAAAATTTTATTTTAAGTCTTATGGAAAGACTTATAAACTTTCATACACTAAGGAAGAAATCCTGGTTGGTATAGCATATGAGGGAGAAGCTGAATTTTGCTCTCACAAACTTCTAGATGTGCAAGGAAGTTTCATTAAGGAAAAAGAACTGCAGTGTCTTGGGCTCAAGGATGATTCAACTACTAAGATTTCTCGGCTCCCTCCGAATAACAGAATACTACAACTATGGGTGCAAGGTTTTCTGGTTCTGAGAAGAGGAGATAAAGACAATCTGAAGAAGAGTGATATCTATGTCTTAGATTTTTTGGTAAATATATGAAAGATAAATCTGGTAAGGCATGTCTTGGTTACGATAAAAAATATCAAAGATGGAAATCTGAGAGCTCAGATTATAATGTATCAAACCTTATTATCAATTTTGATTGTTCGATGCTTAGAATCTTTCAAAGTTGCCTACAAATCAATGATCCGGAATTGCAAGCTCATTCTTGTCAGTGATGATAGGCTTAAGAGAATGAAGATGGGATTTTCTAGTGAATCCAGATAATTTTACCCCATATCTATGGAAGAATTTGATGCAGCTGAAAAAGAAACTCAATCTCCAGAACCTTTAAAAAAGAAAAGGAAGAAGAGAAAGTCTAAGGAAGTAGTTACCGATGATGAATTTCCTCAGCCGAAGGAAACTGAATCTGCACCACCCAAACCGAAGAAGTAGAAAATCTATACAGATGATGTAGCAGCAAAATGGAGGAAAGATAATGAAATGAGGAAGGAAGGGGATCCTCAATTCGGACTCAACCCTGCTAAGGCTGAGGCTTTAAAAGAAAAGGCTGCTCAGGAGCTGGAAAGACAAACGAAGGAAAAGAAGTTGAGGAAGAAGATGACTGAAGCTGAATTAGTTCAATCTATGCTAAAATGTACAGAGTTGTCTTCTGAAAGACTTCCAGTTCCGGAAACATTCGGAGTCGAACCTTCTTTACCAGATACATCAGTGAAAAATTATGTCACTCAGGAAAAGAGAAAGGGTAAAGAAACTGCAGTAGAAACTGAGAAAGAAGGTGCTGAAGCTATTGAGGAATATGTATAACAAGTTAAGGAAGAATAAGAAGAAGAGGAGGATAGTGAAGATCTAGATACCTTGATCAAACAATTTTAGGATTATAAGGCTGAATCCAGAAAAATTGTATCTCCATGGAAGGGAGATGAGGAAGCCGGCAAGGAACACCAAGTTTAAGAAGAAGAGAATGAGCTATTTGATGAAGAATAATCCTATCAAAGGAACTATCTTGAAGAAGGACAAGAAGGATAGAAACCAGATGAAGATCAGATTATTCAAGTTTCTGAATCTGAGGAAGTTTCTCCAAATTTTCAATCCATCCCGAAATCCGATAAAGTCAAGAAAACTTTAATGGAGACACCTATTAAAGATATCATTAGATAGAAAGAGGTTGGTGGTACCTCTAGAAGGAAGATGATGCCAGTGGAAGAAGAGGAATCTCTAAAATATGTCTCTGATTCAGAATCATCATCCCATGGGCATGATTTTGTGGTTCAATCTCTGAGAAAGCTGGCGGACACAATACCGATTCTTCCAACTATAGATTCTAGATGCCAGTTGCTGCAACAATCTATGAATCAAAAATCAGATTCATCATGGTAATGGATATGTTTGTGAAGTTGGAATCTGAACATAAAAGTTTTCTGATCAATTATGACATGCATAGAAAATCTTGTAGTAAAGTAACCAAGTGGTCTAAGAGGGTAGACGATGATTTAGCACACTTTGAAAATTTTCAGGCTGATGTTCAAAGTGCTTTTGGAATGGAGGACAAAAAGGTTACTGAAATTTCTGAGAAGTGGACCCAGGAACAAAATGTCCGGAATCCACAGGTCAGGGATCTGAATGGTAAGCTTAACTCAGTATCTCAGAATTGGAAATTTGAAAGAGGTTTCCGGATTGAGTTTCAGCAGAGTATGGAGAAGCAGGATGAGTTATTGAATTTACAAGAAGAAGCCTTAGAGGCTCAAGTACAGCTGTTAAAAGCCCAAGAAGAAAAGATAAAAGCCTTGGAGAGGCAACGAGAGGAAGACCAAAGAGACCTGAATAAACTCAAAGCCTAGTTAGAGATGCTTTTTCCAAAGGAAAAGGAAGACAAATGAACCCACTCCAATCATTTGTTGTAGTTGTCTTTCCTTGTAATTATTTTTGCCCACAACTCTAATGAAATGATTATCTGTTCGGTTTGTCTCTTGTTGTATACTAATGTTTCAGGTAGCATAATTTTTTTTCCATTCCCTTCAATTCTTTTTGAAAATCACAAAGGGGGAGAAGGAAAAAGAACTATTTCTGAGTAGGAGAAAAGAAAAATTTCTGAGAGAAATGTCCTTATGTAAAGGGGGAGTTTCCCACTACGTTTTGTTTCATTCTTACAATAATGAAAAATCTACACTGGAAACCCAGAATACAATCCTTAGAGTTTCAATGCCTAAGGGGGAGTTAGTTGTATTCACTTCTATCCATGAACGAAGGGAGATATGTTTTAAATAGTGTAATGAAAATTTTCAAAATCCTTATATACTTTTTCAAAAGGATGTTTATGCTTTCCAAAAAGGGGGAGATTGTTGAGTCAATAAGGTTTTCCTTATGACTTTTCCATTCCTTCTTGTTTTGAAAATCACAAACACCTTATACGTAATTAAATATTAATATTACTCAAATAAGGAAAATTTACTTCCTTACAGAAATTTACCTTAATGAAGATTTTCTTATACTTAGCCATTTTTTCCATTAAAATCAAAAACCTGAATCACAACCAATTTGTCGGAGCCTTATAATGAAAAGTTGGAGAATTCTGTTTTTAGGATCCGAATCATGGATGTGATCTATAATATAGTTTTAATCCGAATTCTGAACTAAAAACTCTAAAGCAGTTCTAATTCGAACTCTTAAGAAGTTCGACTCCGAACTCTTTAGAAGTTCGACTCCAAACTATTAAGAAGTTCGACTCCGAACTCTTAAGAAGTTCGACTCCGAACTCTTTAGAAGTTCGACTCCGAACTCTTAAGAAGTTCGACTCCGAACTCTTAATAAGTTCGACTCTGAACTCTTAAGAAGTTCGACTCCGAACTTTTAAGCAGTTTGACTCCGAACTCTACAGATTTAGAATCTGATTTCTCATGAAACCATACTCTGATTTCCTATAAAATAGAATCTGAACATTTCTTAACATAGACTCCGAACGTCATTTTGGTTAGACTCCGAACCATTGACTTTCTTAAGACTCCGAACTATTAATTCACCTTTACTTACATTTGCTTCATTCCAAAACGATGTTGTACATTCAGTTATACAAAGTTTGTTATAAAACGATGTCGTATATTCTGTTTCTTCTTAACCATTGGTTGAGTTACATGTGTACAGGTCCTTCCGAATTTCATGGCAAATTTGACCGTTGGAAGAAGGAGCCGACCGTTGGAAATTTTCCTATAAATATGAGCTCATTTGAAAGAGCTCAGTGCTGAAAGGCTGAAAATCTGATTGATCTTCGACTCATGTGATTACATGCATGGAGTTATTTCTAGAGAGATAGGCTCTTATTAACTCTCAAAGCTTCATGCGAATATGAATGTTGGTGATTACATTTGAGGACTTCTAAGGATAGGAAGACAGAGGTGCCGACTACCTTGAAGTTCGAGGGCTTCCTTGCTGAGAAAGACATGGGTGCCAACTACCTTGAAGTTGAGGGATTGCGGGGATAGAAAGACAGAGACACTCCGATCTTCGTATCGAGGGCTTACCCTGGTGTGGGTAAGACAGACTTGCTTGAATGTATAAATCAAGGGACCTTTATCCAAGGTTGTTGGATACCCTTCTCTTTGGGTTAAAAGACTTATATCTTATTACTTGTAGTTCTACTACTTGTTTATTTCCGCTGCATTTTGTATTATAAGGAAAGTATAACTTTCTTATACTTCCTTATTTGTACTCTGTTCTATTTAGATTCTATATGCTTTAAGGTAGAATCAAATATTATAATCTTTTGTTAAGATTCAATTTCCAGAATCATATTTCCGGAACCTAATTTCGGAATCTCTTTCCAAGTTTGCATTCGGTATTAGAGGTGTTGTGAATTTTCTTATGTTTGACTTTGTTAAACATAGCCCATTCCATTACTCGAGGAAAACATAGTTATTTGTAACTAACTTTAAAGGATCCAATTTTTTTTAAAGTATACAATTCACCCCCCTCTTGTATATTAAGCATCTACATCACTATTTCAATCCTACAACCCGGCCGTATCTCAACAATACCCCTAACTCTCATAGGGTATACTCATAGGGACCGTTTCTCAACGAGATCACCAACGCCGCTGACGGTTCGTCAAACAGAAGTCTGGTTTGAATGATAATAGCTTTTCCATTCTAAGGGCCTGGTTGGATTTCGGGTACAATCCAACCCGGCCACTATCCAACATCAACCAAAACTCAGGAAAATTATGCCAAATGATATGTATCATCAATAGGAATTCAATGAGACAGACGGCTCGTCAATCGGCCGCCCGGTCTGTGAGTTATTGGCCTTTTCGTTCCATGGGCCCGGTTGGTTTCGTGAGCAAACCAACCCGACCGTACTCCGACGACATCCTAATTTCGATCGGAGTAAGCCAAAAGATCCATCTCACTTAGAGAAATCCATCAAAGTCGAGGGCACATCAATCGGACGTCCGGAGCTCAAGATATAAGTGTTTCCTCTCCAAGGGCCCGATTGGTATCGTATCCGAACCAACCCGGCCAAACCCAAAGTATTCCGAAACATTGAGTGAAATATACTGAAACGGCCGTCTCGATCCAAGGATCGCATTGCCACTGACGGTGCATCGATCAGAGGTTTACAGATCATGATATGGGAGAAAGACCGTGAGGGGTCCGAAAACGGGGGTTTCGGGCCCGGACCGACCAGGCCTGAGACACCCTGGGTCGGCCCGAACCGGGTCGACCCGACCTGGGTGCGGGTCCAGCCCGGATGGCGCGGTCCGGCCCAGCTGGGCGCGGCCCGGCCCGGTCTGCCCAAGCCGGTCCGGCTCGGCCGGGGGTTCGGCTGAACGGCCGAACCGTGCGGGGGGGCGCTGCCCCCGCGTGAAGAGCCATGGTCCCGCGGTTGGGGCCGCCCGTGCCAGCGGATGCGACAGCCGACCGTGTCCCGCCACTCCCCTCCGGTCCCATGCGGTCGTGGGACCGCGCTCCGCCGCCGCGCCTTCAGGTGTGGCGGATTATTCAAGCGGTGCTCCGGGCGCCGCCGCCCCTGACAGCTGGCGCCGCCGCACCGGCGTGGCTTGCCGGCAGGGGCTTCTGCGGTCCATCGGATGCGCTCCGGTAGTCCGATTCACCTGCGGTCTTCGCCAGTGGTCACCCCGGGATCCGACCTTCGTTGAAAAAATCCCACAACACCCGTGCGGATTCGTTTGTCGTCGCCTGTCAATCTGCACGTCAATTCAAAAAATGCGTCGTCTTCGTGGTTCTCGGGCACGACGTGATGGCGCCGAGCCCCTTCGTCGTGGCCCGACTTCGTCCGCGGATGTCTTCGGGTTTCTCCGGCGTGGCGTGACGGCGTCGCAACCTTGTTCGTTTTCACAGCACGGCGCGACGGCGCCGCACATTCCTTGTCGCACGTTTCCATGTGGTGCGACGACACCGCGCCATTCCCGTTTCAATCCACAAAAGAAACCCACATGGATAAGGAGGAGGTTCGGAAATGTTTGTGCGGTCCGGACCCCTCTCATTAAATGATAGAAAATGGTCATATTTCACGAATAACGTTAAGGTAATAATCACGAACAAATTAAATAATAATCCTCAACATCAATCCGCATTAACGAACGATCCGCGGATCAACCTGGAATTGGTTGGTCCGCGCTCGACGTTCTTTTCTCAGAAGATAAGATAACACCAAAATAAATTCCCCTACATTGATAATTGACGTCGCACATCGGGCGTCGCGGAAAACAGTGTCACAAGGAAAGAATTCGTAGGCGACGTCGGAGTGCGTCTGATGTGGCGTCTCCTCACTTGTCGCGGAGAAGAGAAAAGATGGCACGTCGATCATTCTTCGCGGAACCGGCGTTCAACGTCAAAGAAGATGTCGTTCTTCATCGAGAAGGAAGTCCTCTTCTTCTTCACAATAATTCTATCCCAATCATCCATAGCACAACGAAATCCCTCCCAAAATAAAATAATAAGCCACCCTCGTTATTTTATTAACACAAGCCATTTCAAATTCCAAACTCAAAACACATAATTAATTAATTATGTAGGTTCAATTTATTAATTTGTGTATGTTGGAAAGAGTTAAGAGAGGGAGAGAGCAGGTCCTCTTAAATGTTGGGAGAGTTAAAGAGTGGATTCTTTGAGAGTTACAAATTAAAGTGTGGGGAAAGGTTATGAGAGTTATGGGAAGCTGTAAGGTTGGGGCTCGTGTGGGACCCACCTTACTATTATCCTCACATGGGTAGTTAGATGCCCCACCCCAACTCCCCCATATAGGATATAGCCACTTAGATACAAAAATAAAATTGTTCCACAATTTTATTAACTTCATAAATAACCCACAAATTTAAAATTCTCCTCTCGAGCAAACACAACTGCAGTAAAGGTCCCCTTAAGCAATTACCGGCGTTGCGAGTTTATCGGTGCCCTTAGATTTCAATTCTGAGCAACGGTTCAAAAGTTAGAAAAACATGCTCGTTGGTTCACTGAACGTAACCAAGCTAAATTTTGGAAAATGATTTCGGGCACACCGGGCCTCGGAATCAGGCACCGTCAGAAACTACGTTCTTGTAAAATTTCCAAGAAAATTAAGAAAAAAATTTCCTTGAAATTTCCAGGTCTTTACATACCACAAGAATGTGTGTATATGAATGAGTTTATCTACATATTATACTTAACTTTTTTATGCATATACCTGTGTGGAGATGAATTTAATTTCTAACAAATAATTTCCTTCATTGTAGTTACTTCATTATATTTTCTTTGTGATTTTGGGGATTCATACTGATTATTATTGTTCTCCCCCCTTCAAGGTATCTTCCAATAGGTGGTGTGTCCTATGTACACGATTTACCATTTGATGGATTTGTAGGAACATTTGGACTAGGTATTTCTCATTTATGGAGGATAAAATACATCTGTTCCAATGGGTAAGATAGTAGTTCCAATACATTTTTCATATAGGTTGGACTTTTATTACAAAAAACATTGTTGTTGGATTATATTTGTCCTTGTAAACATTCCAGTACTTTTACTTTTGCATAATATTTTGAGCTCATGGTGGTATGAATGCATGGTTTAGATATGTTTTCCATTTAATTATTTTATTTCATGGATTTGTGACTGTTTGTTCATATACATTGGGAAATGAATCACATTTGTGGGATTTGGATAATCATTGATCATCACCAGCCCCTGGGATATTGGAGGTGGTATTGGGGTAGTCATGACATGGGCCCCTATGGGTTAGATCATTAAGGGAGGTGTTCGAGGTTGTGTATTTTAATTTAGGAAAAGGTGTCTATGGGTTGGTTTGGGGTAACATTATTGAGTGTTTTGAGTTTTAATTTTAGCTGACGGAATCTCATGATGGTGTGGAAGCTGATGTATCCATACCAAAGTACTCTGTCAACATGTTTTTTTCTCGATATATAAATACACTAGTTATAGGGAAAAACAATTGTACATGAATCAAATAGTAAAGATTTTGTTTTTAGGCCCTTTATGATTCATCATTCCAAATCTACTCAATTTACATTAGTACAACTTTTTTTTACAGATGCCTCCACGAAGATAGCCAATTAGGATTCCACTGCGTGATCACCAGGATAGTCTCCCTAGTGAGGAGGTATATCTGTAGGTCCATGTACCAGAGATAGCACATTTGGGTGTTTTAACAGTTATACCACTACTTGTCATGTAACAGACACTAACAACACAAACAAATGAGGATGAATTCATTTTGAGCGAATTTAAAGTGTTTTATAACGAGGAACCATCCAGAACAGGAGATGATCTAGTCCCCCCAGTTGTCTGAGGATTGGATAGAGGAAACCATCCTTGATTTCTAACTTATGAGGATTCCAACTGACCAGGTAAAAGTCCTCAAAGAATTTATTATTCTTATATCCATAGGGATATGGTGGATCGTGGTAATACACTCACATTAGGACACATCACATAAATTGAAATTATTTGAGTAAAACATCAAAAATGAGTTATATTTGGCCACATTTCGCTATGTGTGCATACTTAATCATCTTCATTTACAATAGGGTAGTATGACTGCGGTGGAGTATTCAGTGAGGTTTAATTATCTTTAATTCTACTCCATGGACAAGGATGAGGATTGGTGCAGGAAATAAAATCTTATGAACCCAAGGCTCGATGGATGATATTAGGTACAATATATAGTGTTTCTACCATAGTTGTAATTTTTGTTGACAATAGTGATAGTCATTTATTTTATTCCACAAACCATGTTTGAAAATCATAAAATCCGGTTGAACTGTTGACATGACCCTTATGATAAAATATTTGAGGATGTCATAATGTTTTTGATAGTGTATCCTGACTTTTGGAGGTGATAGTTTCGATTGTGATAACATAGTATTCTCTTTGAGGCCTTACAACGACATTCTTGGTATGGACTACGTATACATATTTAGTGCTTATATTTATTGATTTTGGCATATAGTGTAGTGTTTCCGTAGTGATAGAACATAGTAAATTTTTTGGTGAAATTGAAATTTAGCTAAAACAAAATGGACTCTTACATGGGGGAGTGAAGAAAATTACTTATCAGTTTGTTTGCATCACGATTTTTGTAGTGGATAAAATGAGTCCCCAATTTCATGATGAGGTGGATTAGTATGGGGACTAGTTCCCTAAGGATGTTCAAGGGTTACCTCCCCTTTGGGAGATAGATTTTTTCATTCATCTACACCCCATGATGACATATATATCTACACCTACGTAACTGACGACACCCATAGAGTTTCATGAGATAATGGTGCAGTTAGACGTATTTAATAGGAAGGACACTATGTGACCCATTTTACCCCACTATGGGACCCTGATTTTGTATACCGAGAATGATGACGATCTATTGAGGTTTTTTTAGGATTACCCATACTTGTAACAACTGCCTTTGAACAAAAAGTATCCACTATGGAACACAGATGACCTCATTGATCAGTAAAAATGAGTGTTCTAGTCCTCGATGATTGACTTCATGGACAGTTATCACTAGTTGAGTGTATGAGATGAGGATATTCTGAATATATCCTTTGGTTGTCACTATGATCACTATGAGTACATGGTGATGCCTTTTAGTGAGATGGAATCCCTAGATGTGTTCATGAGATTCATGAATTGGATATTTTAGACTTACGTAGAAATAATTATGGGGGTTTTCATACATGAAATCCTAGTTCACATGGAATCTGAGAAAGACATTGTGAGACAATTGAGGGTGATCATTGATACTCCATGGGATTAGAAACTCAGTTGGAATATCATGAATTGTTGGTTCTAGATTCAAGAGGTCCGTTTTCAAGTACACAACATTTCAGTGGATAATGTTGCAGTGGATCCAGCGATAGTTGAGGCAGTACTTTCATTGGATCCACTAAAATGTTTTACCAAGGTGGGTAGTTTTTAGGTTAGAAGTGTACTATTATCTATTTGTACCTCACGTGTCTAGTCTAGAAACATACTTTAAAATAATTACAGAGAAGGGAAAGCCTTTCTCATGGAAAATGAAGTTCCATAAGTGATTTCAGGAGAAGAGGTAGAGGTTGACGGGTTCTACCATCAGGATGTTATACACAAGCATAATTACTCATCCAATGATCATTATTTTTCTGTGGTAGTATTCGTATTGAAGATGTGGTTACACAACATGATGAGATAACATCTTATAATCTTCTTTGGCCACAATAGTCTCATGAATATATTCTGATAGAAGTATAAGATATTGAGACATTGGGGATGGATACAGTTCATGAAGGATGATAACATTGAGATTGTCTACGCTCTTGGGAATGGTAACATGGTGGAAGATTCTCTCAGCAAGGGATTCGGTATATAGTTGTTAAACGAGGTGTCAGGGTACTTATACTTGTTAAAGAAATCATTTTTTTGAGATGGAGAACCTAACCTTCAGTCAATGGTTTTCACCCCACACTCTTATATAGAATTAGGGAGGCCCACCATGGGGATGTCAAATGAATGACCTTAGATTCTCATTAGGGTTAATCAAATGGTGGGTAGAATTTTTTTCTTTTTAATGGGTGAATAGTAGTTCCATTGGCATTGCAAAAGCATGTATTGAGGTGGTTAAAAAAATCTCATTTGGAATTACATCCTTGATTGCCAATGATGTACCAACACCACCAATGTCAGTTTTGGTGTCGAATGATTAAGAAGGGAGTTGTATTGTTTTTCTATATATTCCTCACATATCAGAAAGTATAGTGTTAGCAACATGTTACTGTGATTTTGACATAAACCTTTAATGTGACATAATGTAATAGAGATGGGATATCAATAGACCTTATGATGTGGTAACACAATGCGTCTTCATGAAAATAGGTCATCTATGCATTCATTGACTGAATCCCCAAGTCATCCCACTTATTAGTTATATAAGAGAAGAGTTCATAAATATCAGGATATGTATCTATATACAGGATATGGTTCAACTCCATGGTTTCCCATCCATGATTTTTTTAGATCGTGATGTTTGCTTGACATTGCAGTTGTGGAAGGGATTTCAGGATGCATTTGGGCCCCAGTTATGCTTGAGGACAACATTTAACTAGTATGCGTGGACCAAACTGAGAAAACCATTATGGTTATGGATTATATTTTTCATGAGTGGGTGATATACTTTTTCCGTAGTTGTGAGGATCATTTACCCTTGGTGGAGTTTTCTAACAATAATAGCTACCACTAAACCAATAGTATGGCATCATTGACGTCCTTGTACTGAAGAAATTGAAGGTCACCACATTGTAGAACTATCCAATGAGAGTAAGAAATCATAGGCTTAGAGTTTGTGCTGACTACAACTATGATATTAAAGATCATCAAGTATAGGACAAATACTATACAGAACCCTTAGTTGTATTTAGTTGTTTGGATATAGAGGCATTAGGATTTTGATAAATGAGACCATGTGTTCCTTCCAGTTTCACCTCGATGGTGATTATGGACATTTTTTCAAGGGTGAAAGCTATTTATGAGGTTCAACACCCCTTTCCAATTACTGCGTATTATTTGATAGGTATATCATCACATGGATCATCCAGAATAGTTATATCAGGAATAAGATCTCATACACATCTCTTAGCTGAGTAGGCACACAAATGACCAATAACAGTTCATCAATTTGGGAAAGCTGAACTTTAAGGATTGGGAAAATATTTCTGATTACCCGATTAATATTGTGTATCAATAGGAGAGGATCCATAATTGGAGGTTTATTCATTTGGTTTGTGATCAGTGGAAGTACATAAATATCCATGAGAGAAAATGGGAGTGGGGGCATATAATTGTGCTCAATACCATCATTGTTTGAGTAGACAATGGTTTGAATTTTGGGGACGTAAACAAAATTTTTGGGGAGAATTTAAAATCACATATTTTAAAATTTAGTATTTTTAGAAATTATATGGATTTAATATTAGATAATGTTTTGAGGAAACGTTTGATTATAAGACCCTATTTTCCCAAAATAATAGTTTGAAATATATTATACATTTATAACATGTGTATTCATGTTTTTTGAAAAAGCGAAACAACTCTTAAATTAGTCATTAGATGAGAAATAAAGGGAACAGTTGAGTTGGGAGTAAAGGATTTACAATAGGGATCAATAACTTTTTTAATAAAGGGTTTTATGTAGAAAAATATCCATAGGATGTAACTATAATTAAAATTACTTTATAAAATTACTTTTGACACATCAGAACTTTTTTTGTTATGTTTTTATGAAATTCAATTTTATCATCCCAACAACAAATTTCATCAGGATAATCGTAGAAGAACATCTAGAAAAATTATTAGTGAATGATGATGGTTTTTTCGAGTAACACCCCTTCTATTTGATGAATAAATAATCCATGATGACATGAGTATCGTTCTTTGTCAGTGACCGATATAAAATCGTGGTACGGTGGTTGTTTCATTGTAGTTTCCCAATTCTTGATTATAATGATTAATGTGGGTCAATAGTGAATATATTGATCATTTTTATCCTCATTATCATATGGTTTATAATTGCACACTTAATTTTCAGGATTTTTCCTTATTCTTTGTCATTCTTTAGTCTAACATGAAAGAATTGAGGATGAAATGAACAATGAATGATGATCATTATTCATTGTATTATTTGTGCTCCCCCCCCACCCATTTTCATCGTATTGATCACTGTTTGACAATTGTGGACATGGTTTGACATTCTGGGAGGATTGAACCATGATCAGTCTCACAGAATGAAGTCAAACCAACAAAAAAGGTTGGGTCTTTGTATATAGGGACCTGAGGTGCTCTGATCTATGGCCATTTTGAATTATTGGTATCATAGTTGGCATGATGTTCTGGGAAGTGGACCACCAGTGTGGGTCTAGTGTGGATGTATGGAAAGGTGAAGAAATGTTGTTGGAAGTCCAAGGAGGTAGAGATTTCTTGTGGTGGTGACCAGGAAAACACCAAATGGAGGAGGAGGTGATGACATTGTGGGAGCGGTCGGGATTGGATAGGAGATTTCACCACATGACTCGTAGCCTGGTGGGCCACATTCAGTAGCCGAGGCCATGTTGGTTACTCCTTGGCTGAACTCGATCAGATAGAGGCAGAGAGGGGACATGGATGACATAGATGGTCGATCATGATCCATTGTTTCTCTAGCTACTATGCGGTTGCGGAAGCTAGCTATGCAGTCGACCATGAATTTATACTTTTTTAGCCATGGGGTGGCATGTATGGACTTTTAAACTTTGGCATAGACTACCATGATCTGTGGGACAATTGTGTGGTTAGTCCATGATCCTAGTGACCCCCCTATGATAATTTTATCTTCAATAAAATCCCTATTTTCATCCATTTGATGATCATTCTATGGAATTGTGACCCCAATGTTGAGATGATCATTTTAAGTCAAGTGGTGAGTTTTTTGTTTGGAACATTTTTATGTTGATAGTGTTTACATGTTCTATTCATAATGGTTTCATTATAGTAATACTTCCATATAACTGTATTGTAATTCCCTATAGATTTCGATCCCCAAATAGGGTTCTAGTAAACCTCAGTGGGACAGGAGTGGGTTGCTCTACCCTATAGTTGGGTTTTGTGAAATTGATGTAACCTCCTTGATAAGGGAATTGGTGCGCCGTCTAGGATTCTATATCATTATGGATAGTGGTATTACAAAGTGTTTCTATGAAGGATCCCATACGTTATGATCTACATCAATAAGTCTAGTGGTATTCCATATTGTATATAAGCATGATCCTCTACACTGAGGATTGATCAAGATCGTGTTGTTGTAATTCACTAGTCTGTATATGCCTAATTCATTATATATGTATCATAGTCTTACATTACCAATGCATTCTCTTTTGGTGTTGGAAAAACGAGATAAACCCATGTATGTGTGTCTCTGGTGATATAATAGCTTGAGGAGCTAGTTCAATCAGAATGACAATTATTTGAGTGGAATCTTATGGTAGGAAATTGGTTGTGGCTTAACTCTAAAATGTGTCATGGACTATCAATATAAGGATATTCTCTCAAAATTTGTATTATAAATATACATATGTAGAGACGACTATATTTCCCTCTGTGGTGTCTACTTTGTGGTATATTGATCATGGTATTTTCATTTTGGTTTTGGTATTTCCTATACAGTTTTGTTGTATTCAAACCTACATGAGATAGTCACACATGTTTTCTGTCTTGTGAGGATGGATGACTTATTTACTGAGTGCTAAGAAGGCTATGACTAGGTTAGGCTTATATATGTCAGAAAAACCAAGTTGTGTTCCTATAGTTCAAACAACAGTCCTAGTACAACTTTTCCTACAGGTTGGACATGCTTTATATAATCTCAATTGTGGGATTTTATTTGTTCTTGTTTACATTCCAATACTTTTACTTTCATGGTCTGTTGTCTGATCTTGGTTGAATGCATGCATTTTATACTTAGTGTTTTTACATTTCAACATTTTTTCACATGGATATGTTTTGTGTGTGTGAATGTACATGGGATATTGGCTCCACTATGTGGGATATGATATATCGGTGCTAGTCACCAGTCCTTCGAATATTAGTGGATGGCTTGGGATGGCCATGACATATGCCCCGTTGGGATTACTGGTTACATAGCCATATTTACCAAACTGACTCCTCCTATACACATACCCCTCTTTAATGACAAAATTAACCCCGAAAAATATGGTGTTATTTTATCCCCTCATTTTAGGAGATCTTGTGAAATACAAAAAAAACATTAATATCATGAACCAGACCCATACATCAACCCTTCCATGCATAAAATCAATCTACATTAATGAAATAATAATGAGCCTCCTAATTTTGGAACTTGAATAACAAATCGATGTGTTCTTTGGATCAACAATGAATTTAAGTAATTATTTGACCTACACATATCTATCTCTATTTTAATATAAAAAATTGAATCAATTACTTTTTTGATTTATTGATTATTCAGAAAAAACAATAAATCACCCAATAATATTATATTTTTATAGATAAAAAATAGAATTTTTATCAAACAGGAAAAAACATTTATTGTATACACATGGAACATGATAGATAATGACAACACCACAATTCAACATTAACACTAATATTTATACTTATGTGATCAAAAATTAATAAAACCCAATTAGTTGATAAATGTAAGGAGGCCTAATAGATTGAATTAAGTCAATTTTTTATACCATAATCTTCATGTATATCCTTCCATCCCTATTGATAATTGTTCAATACCCCACCATGGTTTAATAAAAATATCAAAAAGCTACACCTATGTGAGTTGTCCCTTGAAAAATGTTCTATTATTTCTTGTGTATATACATGGAAATTCCCTTTACATACCATTTAAATAATCCATCCTCTGAAAAATAAT
Organism: Viscum album; assembly: GCA_963277665.1. Lineage (NCBI taxonomy): Eukaryota > Viridiplantae > Streptophyta > Magnoliopsida > Santalales > Viscaceae > Viscum > Viscum album. The sequence goes on along the minus strand of OY728147.1, from coordinate 555,286,833 downwards.
CCCAATACACAATATTTTCAATTTCATAATGAATATGCACATTTGACTCAATGAATACATATTTCAAACACTATCCTCTTAAAAATTTAACTTTCCACAAGACTTTATATATCCTTTGATTTCATTTTGTTTAGATATGAGAATCTATGAATATTCATATAATCCTAGTATATTACCTATGTTATATTTATCATAACCTTTCTGTACCACCAACAACAGGTCTATGCTCCCAAATATCATATTCACTTCATTCATTACTGGAATACCATAAACACAAATATGTATACATGGATCTCGGACATAGAATATTGAATCAAGTCAAATTATGGTTTTCCAATGATTTGTAACAATGAATATAATTTAAAAAAAATCAAGAATTCAAAATTTAGATGAAACTATTTCTTAAAATAAAAATATTGTGTAACGGGTATTCAAAATAGATTCAATGTATGGATATTCGAATTAAAAAAATTATATATTAATGATTTTATATGAAATTAAAAAATTACAAATATGAATTTTCTCCATTTATAAGATATAATTTCTAAAAAATATTTTAACTGAAATATATATAATCTCTTTTAATAAATTATTTACGTGAATGATAAGTGAAATAGTAATATTTTATAGAGATTGAAAATACTAATCACAAAATAAATTTTCAAACGAAAATAACTTTAAGGTTATAAAATTAAAAGATATCACAACCATTGTATTTATGAAAACAAATTAAGAAAAGTAAATGAATAATTGGCATTTCATTAATAGAAAAAATATTAATAAACTATATTTAATGTTAATTTTATTTTATAAATTTAGATGAAATATAACTACTATTTTTAATAGACGAATGATGGAAACATCTACATTTTAACACAATGAATGATGGTATAAGATACATATTGAATAGAATATGACAATTAATAAGAATATATAACGAAATCATTTAAATTTAGCATACAATATAATTCTGGAATTCTTTATAAAATGGTTTACAATTACCACTGAAAATAATGGCATAAAACCAATCTCAAATTAAATATAAATAACATTTTTACCCATTTTAATATTTAAATTTAATTATAAATAAATATATTCATGACCTATGATAGAATCCTTAATAAACTAAATTTCGTAAATAATACCATGAATTCCTAAAATCATTTATATCAATACAAAGAATTTGAAAATAAAAAATGTGTAATTTAATATAAAAAAATTAAACATTACGGATGAAAATTGACTGTAATAAAATTTAGTTGACTTTTTATTAAATTGATAGTAGAAATGTATTTTTTGAAGCTTATTTATAAATAAAAATGTAAATATTAAAATATTATTTATCTAAACAATATTTCTATATTATGAAATGATATATGACAAATAGAATATATAAAATTGTTATGTGGATTTTATAAGACTAAAAAATCAATTCAAAACATACATATAATAGAATAACTATATATTATTTAAATGATTATGGTAAAACATTAACATTTATAAATATATTGTCCGTGAAATTACCATTATCAAGTAAGGAATATGAAATCATAGTTTATTGTCTAGTATGATAACTATCCTGATGGTAATTTTAATATCACATTTTCATCCTTTTATAAAGGAATCCCTATTAAGACGAGATTAGTAAATACATTTTTATAATGACTCCCTCAAAAATAATCAGACCACATTAACAAAAAAATAACAATAGTTGGTCATACAATAAAAGGTCAATTATACTTACAAACAATATTTCATGACCACTCCCCCAATAGGACCCCTCTTGAGATATTAATGGGAGAAGAGAGACACTTTCACCCAAAACTGACCTACAATATGTCACATGTTGGTGAATGCAATGCGGTTCTACCATAAACACAAATTAATGGAATTACTGTAACACCCCAACCCTAGTTACTCCAAATCGGTGCATTATAACATAACATTGACATGGTCACAAGGAAATCATGTATCAAAATACTGATCAGTTTAGTATCATTGGAAACAGGATTCATACATAAGTTCAACATTACAACTTGAAAATAAATACAACATGAATTTATTCCATTAGAAACATCAAAGCCTCCTAGATTATTCATGGATGTCACTCATAACTTGCTTCTACATATCTTGGGAAAATGAAACATAAGAATGTGGTGAGATCAAACGCTCAGTAAGGGTAAGCAATACAGTGGAAGATAACATAAATATTAATCATATTGAATAATTGAAACTACATGCCTTTACTAATAATATACATGACTACTTTTATGGCAGGAATATGAGCAGGATAAATAATTCTATAATAATTCATAATCATGGGTATTATACTAGTCTAATGAGCACAATAAAAATCAATAATTTTTTCATAATTACAGAATGTATAATGTGGGACATTCTGAAACATTTTGTTAAGGCCTCGTCCAAGTCGTCTAAAAGTGGTTAAGGGCTCGGCCAAAACAATATATCAAATTGGGAAAGGCCTAGGCAAATTCCCACGTCTAGTTGTCTCATGAGACCTACTAATGCATCGTGGAGCAATAGCAGGCTCCACCCGTCACTTACTAAGTCCAATACATTCATCATATGAAAAGGATGAAATATAACATAAACATTCGTATTAAAAATAGCATAAGAAATTTCAATACTTTTACAATAAACCATGAATGGTATAAAAATAACACATCAATAGTCAATCATATCACAAAACCATCATACAATATGTAAGATTTGTATCATAATGAATCGACTTCAATTAATTATAAAATCCATCAAAGGATGTTCAAATAGATTAAATCAAACCCTTTTTTATATAAATATACCTCTCTATTTTGAAATAATTTAAGAGACACATATTTTTAAAGAAAAAATGTATTTTGAAAATATTCTTATAAGCTTCAAAGGGATGCTTCGACGATGTTATAATGGCAGAAAATAGTTTCATCTACTGTATATGTTAAAAAACATTCTTATAATTATATTGTCGAAGAGGTCATAAAGTACCGTGTTTGGAAAACAACAGAAAGATTCCATTAAAAACATTTCAGGGTAAATAATGTTCTAAATTAATTTACCCCATTAAATAGTATTTTTTTTTAAATACATTTTTAATAACCATGGATGTGGATGATAATGTGGTCCCAAAAGATACTTACGTAAAAACAACCTCAGATAACAAAGAGATTGTAGAATTAACCTTTACATTGTAATTTTCCTTGGACGAGGGTTGGTTAACCTCTTTTATAATGGTCAAATAATTGTTATTAAATTATAAAAGAATGGTATACATTAATATGATATCATATATGATCTTTTAACATTGCATTGTTGATAATATCATAGTATTATCGTCGTTTCAGGTGTTAACCGATTTGTTTTCCATTATATACTTTGTCTCATAAGTAATGTTTTTTTGGAAGGATGTATCTTATTCATTTTTTGAATAATATTAAGTCTTTAAAAATTATTTTTAATTATCTAATAAAGAATTTTCTTGAATGGATACGATGAGGAATGAATCTTATTGCGTTCATGGAGACGGTAATCCGTAAGTACGCAAGATCAAAAATATCATTCTTTTGATATTAAAATAACATATAATTGATGTTATATCATATATAATGAATCATTATCATGTTAAATTTATTAGTTAAAACAATTAGACATCATTATTTTACCCATCCAAATAATAATTTATTGAATAACAATTACACCACAACGTGGAGACGGTAAGTCGTACGTACGCATGCATGGTGACATGTCATTCAAAGGATTGATCGAATAATGAATATGGGTTTACCATATTTATAATAAAATAAAAATATTTAGAAGATACTGAATATATTATTTTAGAATGGAAACAACCAAGAAAGATGAAGTGGAAGAGCAATGGAACTCGAATGAGGTGATGAAATATTTACCTCTTCATCGGGTTCTTAATTTTTTTTGATAATAAGGGCTCCATAGGATGGTATTCTGACTAAAGTAATTTTTCTAAGATAAATGGAGGATAGTTTAGAGGTTATTTAAATAGGGGTGGAATAAGCAAAATGGAATTGTGGGGTTGAATAAGATAGAAGGTGGGTTACTCTTTTATAAGAGGGGCGAGGGGCACCTTAGGAAAAGATAGAAATATTATTTTATAATAAAATAATTTTAGGTTTCTAATGGTTCTAAAATAGATTATTTAGAGGATAGGGTTCGTATTGGTCTAAAAACACTCAACTAATAGGTTTTAGATAGGATTGGGTCACTATATAAACTTTACCTTTTAGATTTAACTCTTAGTTAAATAGTTTAACATTTACCATGTCTCTTTGTATTTTTATATTACATGTTTAATAAACATACTATATAATTCCAAGAGAACACCAAGTGGTTCATTAATTATACAATGATCATTATATAATTCATTTGGATGACACTTATATTTTTATGAATGGAATATCAATTAATAATATAATTTTTTTTAAAAACTCTTTTATGTCAATTTTGATACTATTTGGTATTTTGTTTTGGATAAATTTATAATAGCATTATTACATCGAAAAAAAATTAATCTAACCAACCCTAAGATGTCATATTAACCTTGATAATTAGTGTAACTAACAAAAATTCTCAAATTACATTTACTTGGATATTTATAATATCAATTATGTTAATATTTCATTAATTAGGTAATTACTGCATCATCATTGTGTTATAAATAAATTAAATAATTTAATGTCCAAAATATATAAATATTATACCTTTATTTAGTAAATCTTTTTATATTTCTAATGAATATTTTTAGTTGAATTTACCTTATGTGAAACCCTATTTTAATTTTTTTTAGTTATTAAACTTTTATTTTAACTATTTTAACTCTTCTTTGAATTAAATAATAATAAATTTCCTAATCTAATGCATGTGGACCAAAAAAGTTAATATTTTATTCCTAAGTTTGTTTTTGGTCGAATTATACTTATCTGATAGAATTAGGACATGTTTTAGGGTAATAATAATATCATTTTTACCCTAAATTACCCAATTTAATGTTAACCGTAGTAAATAAAAGTAATAAGTTACTATTCACCAAAAAATTATTTTCATATTATTGAACCTCCTTTTAATTACTAATATCAACCGTGTCTCTTGGATTTTTGAAATGCAACACACAGAAGAGGTAAAATTATGATTTATGTAAATTTGGAAATGCTTCTAGGAGGTGGGTAAAAGACGGTAAATAGTTCAATAAAATTTTTAGATATCTAAATTTATTATAAATTGACACCAATGAATTAAATTGAACTTATATAGGTATTATTTATCTATTTTGACATAAAATAAATTTAAATAAAATAAATAGTTATTCAAATAAAAAATTGGTTTTAAAATATAACTCGGTTTTTTCACTATTCTTAAACTATTAAATATTTTCAAAAAAATACAAAAAATTCACCCTATGAAAATTTCGAAATTCAAAACCCAAAAATGAAGTCCATTTTGAATGATAAAATTTATAAAATTTCAAAAAGTGGATATTAGTATTATTAATGGCTATTCTGATTGGTCGTGACATGTAATAATCTCGAAGTTGCATACAACGCTAGTTATTGCATTATTCAAAGGGAAACGTACCACGGATGTTGGGGTGTTACATTCTCCCCTCCTTAAAATAATTCTGTCCTCAAAATTTATATAATATTACTGCATAAAATGACATGGGTGGTTCTTCATCGTAAGTTCATCAGGTCCCAATGTTGCCTCTTATATCTTATTGTTTCCCAATAGATCTTTTACTAGACGAGTCATCCGATTTCTCAACACTTGTTCTCTTGTATCAAGAACCTTGCAAGGCTCTTCTCAATAAGACATATCAGGTTCCAGATCTAATTCTTCATAGGTGAGTACATGTGTTGTGTGAGGCATTTATTTTATTAATAGTGATACATGGAACACATCGTGATCTTTGGAGAGACATGTCGGCATTGCAAATCGGTAAGCTACATACCCAATTTGTTCTATAATTTCGAAAGGTCTGATGTACCTGGGACTTTATTTTCCCTTTATACTGAAACATATAACTCCCTTCCATGGAGATACCTTCATGAAAACATGGTCTCCTACCTGAAATTCCAAATCCTTCATTCGGTTATCGGCATATATATTCATCCTCTTTTGAGATGCTTTTATGGGGGATTCAATTTCCTTAACATTATCAATCATTTCCTCCACATGTTCTAGGCCTACTAGTTTTCTTTCAACAACATAATCCCAACTGGTTGGTGTGTGATATCACTATCCATATAAGGCTTCACATGGTGCCATCTGAATAATTTTTTGGAAGCTATTGTTATAGTAAAATTCTACCGTAGGTAAATATTGATCCCACATACCTTGAAAGTAAAGTGAACAGGATCTAAACATGTCTTATAAGGTTTGAATATTTAGTTCTTATTTTCCATTAGTTTGGGGGTGGTATGCAGTGCTCAAGCAATGTTCAGTATCCAGGGCTATCTGAAGAATTTTCTAGAATCATGATGTAATACATGGATCATGATTAGAAACAATCTATATGTGTACCCCATGAAGTCTCACAACTTCATTAATATATAGTCTTTCTATATTTTCAAGTGGTAAATCATCTCTTATATCAAGAAATTGTGGTGACATTGTAAGATGGTCAACAATAACCCATATTGCATCGTTCCTTCTAGTATTCCTTGGTAGTCCGATGTCAAATTCCATCATAAAAGTATCCCATTCCACTCTGTTATAGGAAGAGGTTTCAAGACTCCTCCACGCTATTTCCTTCCAGCTCTCAATTGTTGAAATACAATACATTTTTAGAAAAAATTAGAAATCCCCCTTTTCATGTTGTCCCACCAAAAATGTTCTTTCAATTATATTTAAACATTGGTTCATCTAGTGTTTATAGAGAAATTTGAACTATTCTCATCATCCAACAATTCCCATTTTAGATCAGATATATCTGGAACACAAAGTCTCTTCCCAAATTTCAAAATTCCATCTTCATACACAAAGTCACAAAATATCTCAACATTCACAACTTTAATAGTCTTTTAAAACTCTTCATCACCGGTCTAAGAACTCATTATCATTTATAGGAAATATTTTTTGGAAACCATATTAAAAATTATTGATGATTCAACATCTATGTTGATTACCATATCCATATTTAGAAGATCATTGTATATAGGATCCTTTTCAACTCTCATCTTGTTAAAAACTCCATGAAGCATTCTACTCAATGCATCTTATATCTTATTTGTCTTCCTTATGTGGTAGTGTATCGTGCAATCATAATCTTTGAGTAGTTTAATCCATCTCCTTTGCCTCATGTTGAGTTATTTCTGTGAGAAAATATACTTCAAACTCTTGTGATTTGTATTTGTATCACATTTTTCACCCTATTGATATTGTCTCCAAATATTCAAAGAAATTATTACAGATAATAACTCAATATCATGAGTATGATATTTTTTCTCATGATTTTTCAGCTGTTGTGATTCATAGGCAATAACTCTATCATTCTGCAAAAGGAAACAACCATGTCCTTTCTACGATGCATCACTATAAATAAAAAACCCATCATGATTCTATGGTAGAGACATTAAAAGATAATTGACTAATATTCTCGTCAATTTTTCAAAACATTCTTCATACTCTATTTTCCAAAAAAAATTAACCCATTTTCGTGTGATCTTTGTTAATGGGTTAGTCAACGGAGAAAAATTCTGGATGAAATGTCGATAATAACCTGCTAGTCCAATAAAACTGCGTACCCATGATATACATGTCGGTGATGGAAATTATTGGACTGCCTTTGTATTAGAAGGATCAATAGTGATCCCATTCATGGAGACAATATGGAAATTAAAAGAAATCTTCTGAATCTATAATTCAAACTTCATAATCTTCCCATATAATTCATGTCCTCTCAGAGTCTACATGATAATACCCAAGTGATTTTAATGATCTTTGTAGTTTTTGGAGTATACCATGATATCATCAATAAATATCACGACAAAGTCATCAATATAATCTGTGAAACTCTATTCCTTAGACCCATAAAGGCAGAGGGTGCATTAGTCAATCCAAAATCCAATACTGTAAACTCGTGATGTTTGTACATGGTTCAAAATTCTATTTTCGGAATGTGTTCCTTCTTCACAAACAACTGATGATATCCAAATTTCTGGTCAATATTTGAAAAGTATTGATCACTTTGATGTTGGTCGAATAAATCATCAATGCGGGGTATGGGATATTTATTCTTTATTGTTATAGCATTGATCTCCATTTATTTAATGCACAACCTCATAGACCCATCTTTATTCTAAACAAATATAATCGGGGATCCCCATGGAGAAACACTAGGGAGAATAAATATTTTATTAATCAATTCCTATAGTTTTTTCATTAGTTCCACTACTTCCATAGTGGATATTCTATAAGGGATCATTGATATGGTATTTGATCCAGGAATAAAATCAATGGAAAACTAAATTTCACATTCTGGAGGAAGTCCAGGTAAATCTTCTTGAAACACATCCACATACTCTTTCACATATGGTATATCCTCTATTTGAACTTTTCATTCCTTAGCCACAGTTCTTTCATTCTCTTCCTCCCCAATAATTGAATTTAGTTGAGATGCAAGGGATGTATCTAGACAAGAATCAGGTGGTTATGATTCTGCTCAAAAGATAAGGTGTTATTTATCATCGTCATAAAAATCATAACCTCCTTCGTCTTACAATAAATTTTATCATCATTGTCTGAAAGATAATCCATATAGAGGATTATATCAAATTTGATCATGTGTATGACAATGAGATCTGCTGATAAAAATAATTTATATACCCTAATAGGGACTGATTAAAAAAACTATATAGAAATGATACATCGATTAAGAGTTTTGAATGACAACACCCTTGTTAAATCAAATTGGAAATATCTAATTTTCTTAGAAAATTGGGAAGATATGAAACAATGCGATGACCCATATTCAAATAAATCATTTTATAAACATTAGAAAAGCATTAAATAACCTACGACATCATTTTTCGGAGCTTCATCCTCAGTAGTAGTGATAGCCTAAGCTTGGCCTTGATCCCTTGGCCTTTTTTTAGGTATTCTCCCCTAACGATTAGAAAATTCATTCAAAGAATTCCCCATTTCACTACAATTGTAGCATTCAAAATCGCATCCACTTTCTTCCCCTTGTAGTCACGGGCATTTTGGCGTTTTCACCAAACTTCTAGAATACTCATTTTCTTTTTAGACAGGCACCAGGGTGCTTCCTTCGACAACCTTCACAGGGTAGAAATTCGATTATTCACTTCTTCCGAGTTTCCTTATTTCCTTTCACACAGTGTTCAACAGATCTCTTAATCTCTTGATTTGATTTAATGTCATAAGACATAGATAATTACTCTTCTGTCTTGATAGCACAAAAGACAATATTATCGTAGGATAAGAAGTATTGTGATAATAATGCTCGACAGATAAATTGTTTTAACCTGTCAACAAAATGCTTAATCTTTCCACTTGGGGTACATATATATTCTGCAGCATGCCTCACTAACCATGTAATGTTATATTCTAACTTTGCGACATTATCATCTTCCTTTTTACACAAACATAGAAATTATCTTTCCATATCCTCTCGGCGGTCATGAGGAAAGTATTTCTAATAGAAAATTTCTTTAAAATCCCTCCATTCCATATTTGATACTTCATCATATTCCTTTGTGTTTTGAATCAACAACCACCATTGATCACCATCTCTAGTGAGGCTGTAAACCACGATGATAAATTTTTCCATTTCTCTACTCCCCAAGGTGTGGAATATTTTCTCTAAGGAATAAATCAATTGCTCAGCTACTAATGGATTTGAACACCCATTGAATGTTTGTGGTTTTTTCCTCATTATGTAGACTAACATTGACCCTCTGTTCTATAGATCAGGGTGCTCCATACGGGTAATGTTATTGTATATAACATGTGTGTGTTGTCCTAGTATGGCGATCAACTGATCAGCACCAGTTGTATCACAAACCCCACAATAATTATATTTAGTAGGAAGGTAATCCCTGCTAAGAGTTTTTTCATTTCTACAATTTCCATTCCTTCCACTTTTCTTCATTTCTATACAATGGTATACACTAGATTAGTATATGAATTAGAATACTTAAATCCAAACTTATAAAAAAGATAACATAAATTGAACAGTATAAGAATATAATCCATAATCATAAAAATTATTTCATTGAGGATTTATATACTCATAAACCCATCATAATGTTTTGTAATGAAAATAAGAATTATACTATGCATATCCCTTGGGAGTTTCTTAAACAAAAGTGCAGCAAGGCCCATTTTCATGCACCTGTTCTCCTCCGAGTATAGATCAAAGTGGTGGTTTTAGGTTTTACCCCTATGTACATCTATACCAGAGCTGCCTCTACATACTAAAATCCAGATAGGGATTCATTTCTTGGAAAAATCAATAAATCTATATAACTCCAAAATTTGTGGATGTTCTTCTATTCTAATCCTTAATGTATATCTTAGGGTAATGCGCTCTAATCATAGTTTATCTAAATCACGATTCCAAAGTTTGTACTGAAATTTCTCTGATACCAACTATAATTCCCCAACCATAGTTACCTGAGTCGTTGCATTATTACATAACATTGCAATGATCACAAACAAATCATGTCTCCAAAGACCGATCAGTTTAGTAATATTGGAAACAAGAATCATACATAAGTTCAACAATAAAACTTGAAAAGAAATGCAACAAAAATGTAGAGACCCGAAGCTTGATGTACATGGACATTACATTACTTTTGCGGAATACTTATTACATAATAAAAACACACACACAAGGATCGTAATAGTTTAGTGTCTTTGGAAACTTGGAATAAAATCTTCTAATCGGGGTGAAAGATCTTCAACATCTCCCATATAGATCTTCCCTTTTTTTACCTAAAACCATTCTTTATATCCTGGGGAAAATTAAATATAAAAAGGTGAGCTCAAATGCTCAGTAATGGTAAACAAAAGAAATATCAATCACATCGTATACACAAGCACATAACTTTTGAAAATCTTAACCTGCAAAAGAGATCATAATTTCATAACATGGGATAAATCATGGCAGTGAAATGTAATCCCAATAATCATAACATAAAACATGAAACTTTGTGGCATACACACATAATCATAGAGAATCATTTCATGTTAGTCAATACTCATTACCAAGACTATCTTAGTGGACAAAGTCCCTTTCTGAACCGAGTCACCCTCGTTTTAGTCCTGTTTCACTAAACCGGTATAACCTACCGTTCCAGCCATGTCTATCTCATGAGATATAAAATCTTTACCCAATTCATTGGAGGGAGATATAGGTCCCACCCATCTCACAATTATACCATTCTTATGTGTGCCACAAAATCATAAATCATACATCATTGCGTAACCCATGTAATAAAAATGGGAATCTTAAACATCATGACATCATAAAACAATTCATATATGATAAAGGAATTCATAAATATAATTCCATCACAATATAATCAAATCAATGTAATTATAGGGATAAAAACATAACCCTTTATTATCTTATATGGAAAATAATTTTGATAAAACAATTGCACTTCATTCTTGAGGTAAATATCTTTTCTACTTCAAAAACACTTTTCCTTTCTTAACATGTCATACAATTTTAAACTAAAAGAATTTGATTAAAACTAAATGTGAAAACTTGAAATGTAAGCTTCTTGGAAATAATGTTTTAAAAATCCATTCATTCCGTATAAGTTAAAAAAACATTCTTCTCGTACTTTTGTCGGAAAAGTCAAAAAGTACCTCGTACGAAAAACGACAAAAGATTCCTTTCATATCTTTTACTAAAAACTCACCGAAGGGTAAAATTGGATATAAACTATTGTATAAGGATATAAATATTACATATTGAGGAAACATGGATGTGTATGATAAAATACACCCCAATAAATACCAAAGTATAAACAATCTCGGATAAAAATGAGATTGTGATATTTTCCTTACCTTAGGTCCGATTTGATTTGTAAGTGTCCGAACCTCATGTATAATGATTTAAATATTGTCATTTAATTATTACAGAATCATATGATATCATATATGGGTCACTTATGACTTTATATTACCCGTTCTTTTGTAAATTCCATGTTAAAGAGCGTTTTTGGTAAAATTGTTTCATTTGTCGTATGTGTTTTGACTTGTAATTATTCATATGATTACTTAGATAAAGATTAATTAATTCCAGAATATAAAACATGATTTATATATATATATATTCATAATATACATATATATAATAAATCAGTAAATGGAAAGAAATACACCGTTCATGGAGACGGTAGGCCGTACGTACGCATGAACGCTGTTTTCGTTTCCTTATTGAGTTGAGCGGAATTAAGTGGATTACATAAATATATATACACATAAATCCAGTATCATTATTATGTCATAAATATCATGATTAATTATTATATATAATTTATAATCATTCATTAATGGTTAAAGTGGAGAATGAATCTCATCGCGTCAGGGAGACGGTAGTCCGTACGTACGCACGAGCGATGATATCGTTCTCATGATCGTGGGACTATATTGGAGTGTATGTATACTATTTCAGAATCAATATCAAATTAAAATAATAATATATAGTTATTATTTACACCATTATACCCATCCAAGTAAGGTGGTGGTGGAAAATAGATTTCACCACGGCGTGGAGACGATATTCCGTACGTACGCACACGCGGTGATTTCTTTTTCTGTAGGATGGATAGATAATGAAATAGGATTGTTTCATACTTATAATAACATATCAGTATATTAGTGATACTTATGTTATTACTTCATAATGAAACAACATAAGAATAATAAGTGGAAGAAGAAATAAAGGTGAAAGAATCGGTAACGGAAATTACCTCTTCTTTGAAGCGCCTCTTTGAGACCTCATCTTAGGGCACTAAAATTGGTATTTGAGGAAGACCAGAACCTCTAGGATGTTTCTAGGGAAGTGGAGAAGAGAATTTGTCATGGGTTGTCCGTGCTTGAAGGCTAAATGATGTGTGAGGAAGAGAGGGAGGAGGTGCCCTTTTATAAGGGAGGAGAGGGGCACCTTTGGAATAACAAAAAATATTATTTTATTATAAAGTCATGTTCGGTTTTAAATAGCTCCAAATTGATTTATTTCGAGGCTAAGGTGGGGATGGGTCGAAATCCTCTCATCCAATAGTATTTAGACAAGTTTAGGTTATTATTTTAAACTTATCAATTAGATTTAACTCTAAGTTAAATAATTTAACTTTTACCACGTCTTTTTGTTTTCTTACACTATATGGTTAATAAACATCCTATATCAAGCCAAAATAACCCCAAGTTTTTTATTATTAATATATATAATCTTATCTAAGACATATGGCCTAACCTTAGATTTTTAGGTATAAAATAACAATTAATAATATAATATTTGTTTTAAAAACTATTTTATGTCAATTTTGACACTATTTGGTACATGATTTTTATGAAATTAATAAAAGAATGATAAGTTCAAAAAAAGTTACTTAAATAAACAATAACATGTCATATTAACCTATATAATTAGTTTAAGTCATAAAAAGTCTCAAATTAGATTTATTTGGGCATTTATAACATCAATTATGTCAATATTTCATTAATAAGACAATTACTGCATCATCATTGTGTCATAATAAATGATAATTATTTAATCCCTAAAAATTCTAAATAAATTCCTATAATGTATATAATTGTATTATATTTCTGAAGACTATTCATGTATGAAGTTTCATGATGTTTATCACTAGATTAAAATTATTAAACTTAAAAGATTTAACAAAATGACATGTTGTCACATTCTTTGGTTTTAATAATAATTAAATTATTTTCAGGGAAAAAAGTCGATAAAATGAATCGAATCCGACCCTTAGGTTATATGGGTATAATTTTAGCCATCCAATAGGATTTTTCCAAGTGTTAGGGTAATTTTATAATCTTATATTTACCCTTAATTACCCGATTTACCTTTAACTATAGTAATTAAAATTTACCGTAGTTATTATTCACAATGCCCAAAAATAAAAAGTAGCTTATTAACATAATTTGGACCCACTAATTCCAAATATGGAATCCATTTTTCATAATTAAATACACAAAAGATGCAGAAATTAAATTACAATTAATCCCGTTGTCGAACGAAAACAGGTTTTTCTTTAAAACATTGCAAAAGATTGAATTGATTTAACCTACGAATTCAAGGTAAAATAAATTCTAATGACATAAATTATATAAAATGGTAAAAATATATTCTATTTATACTTTAAAACAATTCAATATTATAATTTAACCACATAAGATATTACGATGAAAAAAGTTGTTTTTAATTAAAATATAGCGTGTTTTTATTATTCATTAAAATATGAAAGTTATCGGAAAAATATCAAAACATTATATAATGTAAATTTTTATATCCTGATTCAAAAGAAGAATTTTATTTTGTCAAATTGAACTTATAAACTTGTCAAAAATAGATTTAAAGTGGGTGCTCCATCAAAAGGCGGCAAAACTGCATTTTTTGAAATATACATATTTTACCCGAAAAATTTATTTTGTTCTTATAACATGTTCTATAAAATGTGTAAGATTAATAATAATGTTAAAAAATTCAAAATTTAGTTAACACTATTCATAACGGCTAGTTCATGACAATATTATAATAATATACCGTTGTTTATTAAAACCCTCTTTTCGTACAACACACGCTATCGAGGAAGGTCATGATTGCGTGTAATGCAAGCCAAGTCAGGGTTGCATGTTGTGCAACCTCCTTTTGGTGTAGCGTACAACACAAGAAATTAGTGAAATTAAAAAGAATATTTTTCATAAAATCTCGGGGTGTTACATTCTACCCCCCTTAAAATGAATTTCGCCCTCGAAATTCGTCGGGGTTATAAATGCTTTACTATTCAAAAGTTTCTTTAATAGAAACCCACATCATAAAAAGGAATACCAAAACCAATCTTTAAAAACGAAAGTATGAAACGTAATGGTTACCCAAATAAACTAATCACTGGGTTTCCACATAGGTGAAAATATGGATATGGAAGAAAAATCTATCCATCATGTTCTGATGGACAGTGGTAGAGAACATGGATATGGAAAAGCCAACAATCACAAATCCATAAATTTGTGACGATCTATGGTACCATCCGATTAATCAGATATATGAGCACTAGGACAACATTTTTAGTTTTAAAGATCGTTTCCCTAAAGTTGATGAATTTGAATTAGAATAAATACTTACTTTATTTTGGTACAATCTCACTGTTGTTCGCGCCTTGAACAATTTCCACTTCATCTCTTAAATAAATGAAGTTGAATTTGTTATTCTTGAAGTGTTAGCAGATCATGTGATAGAATGACGGGTCATTCCATCTGTCTCAAACAAAAGGATAGCAAAAGTTATTAAATATACATAAGTCATTGTATAGTGAGATTAATCATATATGGTTCATAAAATGGACTTATACATCATATATCATACTTCTTAATATAATAAAACTAGTTTCTACTAAACAGAGACTTCATGTAGGCCAGTGGTAGGCGATAAAGGCCAGTTGCACTTCGGTTGTGGGTTCGATTCCCACTGCCTTGTCCGACGCGATGGGCTGTCGCCCATCCTGCAGGTTGTCCTTTTTCTAAAGCTATATTACTATAACATCCCATCAATAATATCAAAAAACGTTTTATTCTAACTTATGTCCAACATAATACATTCTAAGCTTATCTATAATACTTCGGTCCAAGCTCATAGTATAAAGAAAATGGTTACTTGAAATGTCACAGAACAATCACGTGAATGCCATCATTTATCCCCCATATATCATAAGATATATCTTGCTGGTCAAATTACAAACATGTGAATACCTTAATCATGTATTCTCTTGAAGAATGAATACCCATTGAACCTTAGTGAAAACATGAATGCAGTTAAAAATTTACACTTTACACATACAAAAATCCTCAAAATTCTATATACTCAAACCATGATATCATTTAGTTCTTATATCAATCATGAGCTCATGAATACTGTTAAACATTTCGTTTTCTCGTTTTCCCTTCATTATGCACATATCATATTATTTCCAAAAATATCTCAATCACTTTGAATACCACATTTGACCAATACATAAATATTCCAATACTTTATGATAAAACATTATTTTGGAATCCCATTACATAAACACTTAATCATTCCACCACATCGTTGTCATATTCAACATCGCCAATAGTGATCGCATGTGACTTCCCTTTGTCCTTTGTCTTAAGTGGGTGCTCATGTCGATCATCACAAACCCTTGGATTAGGGCATTTATTAGCATAATTCCCCATTTCCTTGCACTTGAAGCATTGAAGTGTTGGTTGTGCGTTCTCTGTAGTGTTTGCTTTATTCACATCATTAGAAACCCTTTTTCCATTACATCGACACTCAGCTACTCGATGACCTTCTTTTCCACACTTAGAACATTTTATAGTCCCTTTAAGACAATCTCCACCATGATTCTTTCCACACTTTGTGCATAAGGAAACATTCATCTTCTTTTCACCATTATTCTGAGATTTCTCCTTGAACTCCATCTTTCATTTCTGGTCAGAACCATGAGATGGATAAGTAACACGAACTTCCATTTCTACCTTGATAGCACAATGCACAATTTCATCATAGCTACTGAAGTCTCTTATAGCTAATGCCCTTCGAAGACTTGGTTTTAAGCCACTGAAAAATCAATCAACTTTACTTTTAGGTTGGATGATAATGCCAGATGCATACCTTGCAAGTCTTGTAAAATTCACTTCGTATATACCAACAGATTCATCAGCCTTATGATTCAGCTCAAGAAACTCATTTTCCATCTTTGTTTGACAAATATGTGGGAAGTACTTACTGAGAAACAAGATCTTGAACTCTTCCCATTCCATGGACTCAAGTTCATCTCTTGGCCTCGTATTCTTGATAAGATTCCACCATTGATCAGCTTCACCTTCCAAACGATATACTGCTAATATGACTTTATCATGCTCAGAACATTGAAGAACTGAAAATATCTTTTCAGTGGTACTGATCCATTGTTCAGCAACAAGATGGTCGGAAGACCCACTGAAAGAAGGTGGACGTTGCCTTATGAAGGACTCAATAGAATATTGTTCCCTTCTCTGCTCATTTGGAAGTCCAGAATGATTCATAGATTGTGTAAGTATAGCAATAAGATTTTGCACTCCATCTCCCATAACATTTATTTGTTCAGGAGGGAAATCATTGCATTGTACATTGCATTGATCAACATGGTTCCTTTGGGTTCCAGCCATCGTCTAAAACCGAAAAAGAATAGTGTGACAGGCAAAAATCATGCTTGGGAAAACAACATTATAAATGGTGAGTATCCTCAATATCTAACTTCTTAGGTTAAATTCTATGATCGTTACCGTAGTTCTAGGACTGTATCTTATACGTATAATTATCCTTAGGGACATCCCTAGACATACCTTAGAAATATCTCTAGGGATCTCACTAATGCTTTTTCATCCTAGTTTCCAAAGGTTGACTAAACCTTTCCTCTGATACCAACTGTAGAGACCCGAAGCTTGACGTACATGGACATTACATTACTTTTGCGGAATACTTAGTACATAATAAAAACACACACACAAGGATCGTAATAGTTTAGTGTCTTTGGAAACTTGAAATAAAATCTTCTAATCGTGGTGAAAGATCTTCAACATATCCCATAAAGATCTTCCCTTTTTTTACCTAAAACTTTTATTTATATCCTGGGGATAAGAAAACATAAAAGGGTGAGCTCAAATGCTCAGTAAGGGTAAATAAAATAAATATCAATCACATCGTATACACAAGCACATATCTTTTGGAAATCTTAAACTGCAAATGAGATCATAATTTCATAACATGGGATAAATCATGGCAGTGAAATGTAATCACAATAATCATAACTTAAAACATAGAACTTTGTGATATACACACATAATCATAGAGAATCATTTCTTGTTAGTCAAGACTCATTACCAAGACTATCTTTGTGGACAAAGTCCCTTTCTGAACTGAGTCACCATCGTTTCAGTCCTGTTTCACTGAACCGGTATAACCTACCGTTACAGCCATGTCTATCTCATTAGATATAAAATCTTTACCCAATTCATTGGAGGGAGATATATGTCCCACCCATCTCATAATGATACCATTCTTATGTGTTCCACAAAATCACAAATCATACATCATTGCATAATCCATGTAATAAAAATGGGAATCTTAAACATCATGAGATTATAAAACAATTCATATACGATAATGGAATTCATAAAAATAATTCCATCACAATATAATCAAATCAATGTAATGATATGGATAAAAACAGAACCCTTTACTATCTTAGATGGAAAATAATTTTTATAAAACAATTGAACTTCATTTTTGAGGTAAATATCTTTTCTACTTAAAAAACACTTTTCCTTTCTTAACATGTCATAAAATTTTAAACTAAAAGAAGTTGATTAAAACTAAACTTGAAAACTTGTAAAGGAATTTTCTTGGAAATAATATTTTAAAAATACATTCATGTCGTATAAGTTATAAAAACATTTTTCTCATACTTTTGTCAGAAAAGTCAAAGTACCTCGTACAAAAAACGACAAAAGATTCCTTTCATATCTTTTACTAAAAACTCACCGAAGGTTAAAATTGGATATAAACTATTTTATAAGGATATAAATATTACATATTGAGGATAAATGGACGTGGATGATAAAATACACCCCAGTAAATACCAAAGTATCAACAATCTCGGATAAAAATGAGATTGTGATATTTCCCTTACCTTAGGTCCGAATATCTTCGTAAGTGTACGAACCTCCTGTATAATGATTTAAATAATGTCATTTACTTATTAAAGAATCATATTATATCATATATGGTTCACTTATGACTTTATATTACCCGTTCTTTTGTAAATTCCATGATAAAGAGCGTTTTGGGTAAAATTGTTTCATTTGTCGTCTGTGTTTTGACTTGTAATTATTAATATGATTACTTAGATCAAGATTACTTAATTACAGAATATAAAACATGATTTATATATATATATATTTATAATATACATATATATAATAAATCAGTAAATGGAAATAAATACACCGTTCATGGAGACGGTAGGTCGTACGTACGCATGAATGTTGTTTTCGTTTCCTTATTGAGTTGAGTGGAATTAGGTGGATGACATTCATATATATACACATAAATCCAGTATCATTATTATGTCATATATTTCATGATTACTTATTATATATACTTTATAATCATTCATGAATGGTTAAAGTGGAGAATGAATCTCATCGCGTCGTGAAGACGGTAGTCCGTACGTACGTCCGAGCGATGATATCGTTCTCATGATCGTGGGACTGTATTGGAGTGTATGTATACTATTTCAGAATCAATATCACTTTAAAATAATAATATATTGTTATTATTTACACCATTATACCCATCCAAGTAAGGTGGTGGTGGAAAATAGATTTCACCACTGAGTGGAGACGATATTCCATAAGTACGCACGCGCGGTGATTTCGTTTTCCGTAGGATGGATTGATGGTGAAATAGGATTGTTTCATAATTATAATAACATATCAGTATATGAGTGATACTGATGTTATTACTTCATAATGAAACAACCTAAGAAGAAGAAGTGGAAGAAGAAATAAAGGTGATAGAATCAGTAACGGAAATTACCTCTTCTTTGAAGCGCCTCTTTGAGACCTTCCCTTAGGGCACTAAAATTGGTCTTTGAGGAAGAGAAAAACCTCTAGGATGTTTCTAGGGAAGTGGAGAAGAGAATTTGGCAGATTTTTGCCGAGATTGAAGGCTCAATGTTGTGTGAGGAAGAGAGGGAGGATGTGCCCTTTTATAAGGGAGGAGAGGGGCACCTTTAGAATAACTAAAAATATTATTTTATTATAAAGTCAAGTTCGGTTTTAAATAGATCCAAATTGATTTATTTAGAGACTAAGGTGGGGATGGGTCGAAATCCTCTCATCCAATAGGATTAGGCAAGTTTAGGTTATTATTTTAAACTTATCAATTAGATTTACCTCTAAGTTAAATAATTTAACTTTTACCGTGTCTTTTTGTTTTCTTTCACTAAATGGTTAATAACCATACTATATCAAGCCAAATAAAACCCCAAGTTGTTTATTATTAATATATATAATCTTATCTAAGTCATTTGGCAGAACCATAGATTTTTAGGAATAAAATTACAATTATTAATATAATATTTTTTTTAAAAACTATTTTATGTCAATTTTGAAACTATTTGGTACATGATTTTTATGAAATTTATAACAGAATTATAAGTTCGACAAAAGTTACTTAAATCCACAATAACATGTCATATTAACCTAGAAAATTATTATAAGTCATAAAAAGTCTCAAATTACATTTATTTGGGCATTTATAACATCAATTATGTCCATATTTCATTAATAAGACAAATACTGCATCATCTTTGTGTCATAATAAATGATAAATATTTAATCCTTAAAAATTCTAAATAAATTCCTATGATGTAGATAATTGTATTAGATTTATGGAGACTATTCATTTTCGAAGTTTCATGAAGTTTATTACTAGATTAAAATTATTATACTTATAAGATTTAAGAAAGTGACATGTTGTCACATTCTTTGGTTTTAATAATAATTAAATTATTTTCATGGAAAAAAGTCCATACAATGAATCTAATCCGACCATTAGGTTATATGAGTCTACTTTTATCCATCCAATAAGATTTTTACAAGTGTTAGGGTAATTTTATAATCTTATATTTACCCTCAATTACCTGATTTACCTTTAACTATAGTAAATAAAATTTACCGTAGTTACTATTCGTAATGCCCAGAAATAAAAAGTAGCTTATTAACATAATTTGGACTCACTGATTCCAAATATGGAATCCATTTTTCCAAATTCAATACACAAAAGATGAAAAAATTAAATTAAAATTAATCCCGTTGTCGAACGAAAACGGGTTTTTCTTTAAAACATTACAAAAGATTGAATTGATTTAACCTACGAATTCAAGGTAAAATCAGTGATAATGAAATACATTATATTAAATGGTAAAAATATATTCTATTTATACTTTAAAACCATTAAATATTATAATTTTACCTACATAAGATATTACGATGAAAAAAGTTGTTTTTAATTAAAATATAGCGTGTTTTTACTATTCATTAAAATATGAAAGTTATCGGAAAAATATCAAAACTTTATCTAATGAAAATTTTTATATCCTAATTCAAAATAAGAATTATATTTTTTCAAATTGAACTTATAAACATGTCAAAAACTAGATTTAATGTGGGTGCGCCATCAAAATGCGGCAAAACTGCATTTTTTGAAAAATACTTATTTTACTCGAATTTTTTTTTTTGTTCTTATACCATGTTCTACAAAATGTGTAAGATGAATAATAATGTTATAAAATTCAAAATTTAGTTAAAACTATTCATAACGGCTAGTTCATGACAATATTATAATAATATATCGTTGATTATTAAATCCCAGTATTGCGTACAACACACGCTATCGAGGAAGGTCGTGATTGTGTGTAATGAAAGCCAAGTCAGGGTTGCGTGTTGGGCAAGCTCCTTTTGGTGTAGCGTACAACACAAGACATTTGTGAAATTAAAAAGAATATTTTTCCTAAAATCTCGGGGTGTTACAAAAAATTTATTCCATTACGAACATCCAAGCCTCCTAGATTGTTCTTGAAAGTCACTCATAAATTACTTCTTCATATCCTGGGAAAAGGAATCATAAGAAAGGTATGATATCAAATTCACAGTAAGGGTAAGAAATACAGCAGATGATAACATAAATATTAAGCATGGTGAATAATTGAATCTTCATGCCATTACAAATGATAAACATGAATAATTTTAAAAGGAATATGATATGAGTAAATAATCCCATAATAAAACATAATCATGGGTATTCTACTAGTCGAATGACCACATGAACCATAAATATTATTTTCATAATGAGGGAATGTATTTTGTCCGATATTCTAAAACATTTTGTTAAGGCCTTGACAAAGGCATATAAATATGATTAAGGCCTCGGCCATAACCATATATTAAATTGGGAATGTTCTTGGCCAATTCCACATCTAGTTGTCTCATGATATCTACTGATGCATCGAGGAGGTATAGTGGGCTCCACCCATCACTTACTATGTCCCATAAATTCTGCATAAGAAAAGGATGAAATA
The DNA here is from genome assembly GCA_963277665.1 of Viscum album. Classification (NCBI taxonomy): domain Eukaryota; kingdom Viridiplantae; phylum Streptophyta; class Magnoliopsida; order Santalales; family Viscaceae; genus Viscum; species Viscum album. The sequence continues at coordinate 555,264,409 of OY728147.1, read as the reverse complement.
TAACATAAACATTCATATTAAAACTAGAATATGAAATGTCAATAAAATAACAATAAACCATTAATGGTATTAAAATAAAACATCCATAGTAAAACATTTAACAAAACCTTGAATACAATATAGAAGATTTTTATCATAATGAATCAACTTCAAACAAGTATAAAATTTCTCAAAGGATGTTGACATAGATGAAATCAAAAGATTTTTTGAGAAATATATCTTTCTATTTTGAAATCATTTAAGAGACACATAATTATAAAGAAAAAATTTATTTTAAAAAGATTATTATAATCTTATAAGGGCTGCTTCGACGATGTTATTATGGCGGAAAATATCCGCACCCGCCGTATAATTTATAAACATTCTTATCTTAATTTTTTCAAAATGATCATAATTTACCTTGTTTGGAAAATGTTGGAAAGATTTATTTCATACAGTATAAGGTTAAATTGAGTTATAAATTACTTTAACCATTTATCTTGTAAAAAATGATTTGAAATGCATTTTAATGAAACTTGGTTGTGGATGATAAAGAGGCCCCAATAGATATTTACGTTAAAACAACCTCGAATAATAAAGAGATTGTAGAAGTAACCCTTACCGTGTACTTTTCCTTGATCCAGTGTAGGTTAACCTCCTATATAATGGGTAAGTATTTGATATTAAATTATAAAATAATCATATACATTTATATGACATCATATATGATATATAACATTACATTGTTAACAGTATATTTCTATTATCGTCGTTTCGTGTGTTAACTGATTCGCTTTCCTTTATATGCTTTTTTACATAAGTAATGTATATTATGGATTGGATGTATGTTATTAATATTAAAAATGAAAATATGTCTTTAAAAATTATTAATAATCATCTAATGAAAATTATTCTTGAATCGATACGATGGGGAATGAATCTCATCGCGTTCGTGGAGACGGTAATCCGTACATACACACGAGCGAAAAAATCATTCTTTTAATATTAAAATAATATATAATTGGATGTTATATCATATATAAATAACCATTATAATGTTCAATTTATTATTTCTATAAATTACACATCATTATTATACCCATCCAAATAATAATGCATTGAATAATAATTACACGACAACGTGGAGACGGTAAGCCGTACATACCCACGTATGGTGAACTGTTATTCAAAGTATGGATTGAATTATGAATATTGTTTTAACATATTTATAATGACATCACATTATATAGAATATATTGGAGTTATTATTTTATAATTGAACTAACCAAGAAAGAGGAAGTTGAAAAAGAAGGAAACTTGAAAGGGATGATGAAATATTTACCACTTCTTCGGGTGCTTCCTTTTGATTTTATTAAATGGGCTCCATAAGATGGATTTATGTCTAAAGAAAGGCCTCTAGGATGATTTGAGGATATTTTAGAGGGTGTTTCTTCAGGTTTTAGCATATCCTAATGGATTTTAAGGTTTGAATTGCAATGAAGGGTGTGTTCCCTTTTATAAGAGGGGTGAGGGGCACCTAATGAAAAGCTAGAAATATTATATTATAATAAAATCCTTTTCCGTTTCTAATGGCTTAAAAATATATTATTTAAATTATAAGGAGGGGATGGGTAGAAAGCCAATAAACCAATAAGTTTTAGACAAGTTTGGGTCACTATGTTAACATTATATTTTAGATTAAACTCTTAGTTAAATCGTTTGACATTTACCACACCTATTTGAATTTTTATATTATATAGATAATAAACTTACTACATACTTACAAACGAACCCCAAATAGGTCATTAATGATACACCAATCATTATATAAGTCTTTTTTACGTTTATTTGATTTTTACGAATGGAATATAAATTAATAAAATAATATTTGTTTTAGAAAGTATTTTATATCATTTTTGAGACTATTTGGTATTTTTTTTCTGAATTCATAACAACATTCTTTTATAAAAAAATTGATCTAACAAACCCTAATATGTTATATTAATCTATAAAATTAGTTTAATTCATAAAAATTCTTAGATTACATTTATTTGGATATTTATAATATCAATAATTTTAATATTTCATTAATTAGGTAATTAATGCATCATCATTATGTCATAAATAAACTAAATTATATAATGTCTAAAAAATAGAAAAAATACTATTATGTAGAAATCCATTTAGATTTATAATTAATATTTATAGTCTAATTTATCTTATGTGTAACCCCATATTAAAATTGTTTTAGTTATTAATCATTTATTTTACCTCTTTTAACTCTTCTTTCAATAATAAATGTCATAATCTAATCCAAGTGAACCAAATAGGTTCATATTTTATTCCTAAGGTTTATTTTGGTCTAATTATACTTATCCAATAGAATTAGTACATGTGTTAGGGTAATAATAATATCATTTTACCCTTAATTACCCTATTCAATTTTAATCGTGTTAAATAAATGTAAAAAAATTGTTCATCAAAAATTATTTTCATCTTATCGAACCACATTTTATTTACTGATATCAACTGTGTCTCTTATAATATTTAAATTCATCTAACATAAGGGGTAAAATTAATTTTATGTACATTTGGAAATTATTCTGGGAGGTCGGTAAAAGACGGTAAAAAGTTTAATAAAATATTTATATATATAAAATTATTATAATCTTACTCCAATGAATTACATTGAACTTATATACATATTATGTACCAATTTTGACCTAAAATAAATTTAAAATAAATAAATAATGATTTAAATAAAAAATCGTTTTTAAACTATAACTCAGTGTTTTTCACAATTAATCAAAAATTTAATGTTTTCTGAAATATACCAAAAATTTACCCTAAGCTAATTTTGAAATTCAAAACCCAAAAATGAAGTCCATTCATAATGACTAGTTTGATTGGTCGCGACGTGTTAAATTCCCAAAGTTGCGTACAATTCTAGTTATTGCATTATTCAAATGAAAACGTACCATAGAAGAATGAGGTGTTACAATTACTCTCTATGATTTGAGAAAATGGAGTGATATGATAGACACAAATAAAAACATAAGATCTACAAAATTGAAATGAAAAATTCTTGATACATGAATACAATGTCATGAATAACTAATACATCGATAAATGAACTAAAACTACAAAAAAATATCCTTAATAATGAACTAGAATCCTATATAGCTCCTGAAAAAAATCCATTAACATGTAATTTCATACCCAATCACCGAGTAGAGTCTATATACATGAAAAAAATTTATATATTTAAATTTGTTGTGAATAACATACACACTTATTATAATCTCCCCAACTACCACATGTGTAATATGTGAATGGAGCTTTGTAAACACCCTTGAGTAATCAAATGAATCTAACTCCTGAACTAAAAAAGGTCTTCTATTCATTACCCATTATTATTAAGGACTATTAACCAATAATCACATAACAAATCCAAATTATATAGACTATAATATCAAATTAAAGTACTCCCCTATGTCCAATTCATCATCAATTGTTTGGTGAAAGAGGAAATTGTTCTTCATTGGTGGACGATGGTTCTAGAACTACAAAATTTGATTTTTGGGTGTGTACAATTCTGTGGGTGGACTGGTTGTTAAAATATGGCGATGATGCTGGGTATTTAAAATATTCAATTAATTTTTTTTCTTAGTTTCATGTATCATATTAACATCATGAATCATCATGCATTCATTGGGATTATCTTGTTCTTATGTTGCTCAAATTTGGGGGAATGGTGAGAGTATATGGCGGTGGTTTGGAAAGTCATTGTTGGGAGGTGGCTGTGTTGATGAGTATAGCATGTTGTTGACTAATGGTTCATGAAGGTTGTATTTTCAATGGTGGGTTGGTGCCACATTACAGACTCGAGTATTTTACCTTGGAAGATCCCTATGGTGACTCTAGGAGTCACCACTATGAGCTTCGTACAATGGTGTGTGGTCTACAAGAGGTGTGAGAATAGCTCCTGAAAAAAAAAGTGAAAATGATTAAGTATTCAATTAGTTTTAAAAAAACTAATTATGAAACATTAATTAAAATTTAAAAATTATTAAAAAAATAATATCAATTTGAAATTATTTAATAAGCTCATAATAGATATTAATATTTGGTAAAATAAAATTGAGTTTTTAATTATGAAAATATTAAATGTTTTTTATTTTAAAATGAAATAATTAATTAGTTAATATCAATAATAAATAAAATAATAAATTATATGACAATTAACATATTATATTATTTTAATGAAAACAATAAAATTGATAAGTGTGATTAAGTTATTTAATGTATAATTATTATAGTGAAACATAAATATTTACAAATAAAAAAACGATGAATTAATTAAATTGATGAATTATCCTAAAAAAGAATATATATGAATAGAAAAATCAACCTACATGAATTATTAAAAATTTTAAATAATGAAAAAATTAACATCATTATTAAAATAAAGTTATATAACTATAAAAAACATATATTTAACAATAAAAATTAAAAAATTGATATATAAAATTCAATAAATATTCAATATGAAAGAAAAATGAATTGTTTTAACAATAAAAAACAATATGAAACATTTAATATTGATATGTGATGGTGAAAAAATATCATCGAAATCAGACTCCCAAGACAAAAATGTTTATTCTATATACTAAAAAATTATATTTGAATTTATAAAATAGAAGAAAAGGATTCGAAATATTTAGTTCAAAACTGGGCATGTCGAGACTATTAAAAATATAAGAGCATTACCATGTCATACTTTTCGGTAGTTCTAAAAAGGGTTCTAAGATAAATTCATTCACACAATAGAAATTGTTAGAATACCCACACATCCATCATTGAAAATTTCATTCATCCTATTGAAAATGAACAACATTCAAACATTTGTTTCAGTTCAACTTCCAATTCGTTGGGTTTTAATAGGTTCATGAATATCAATTGATTTGTATCAATTTGAACATGTCCTTGTTATCGTTAATATGTTTTGAAATTTAAATATTTTTAAATATAATTTACAACAATATATTTTTTAGTAGGGTTGAAGTCAAATGGATGGTAATGCAACCTAATTTAGAAATATAACCTCAGTGCAACATGTGGATGAATTTAATTTTTATAATTATCATTTTTTCGGATGATAAAAATTGATGATGATATAATTATTTTTTATAGAACATGATTTATATTTGATCTATTATGGAGAAGCTGTGAAGAAACAGTTCGAATAAAATGTTCATGAATGATACTCAAGGAAATTCAAATAAATTTATTGAATGAAAATCGTATTCTAATGAAAACAATATTGATTTGAGATCAATAAAAAAAATTTATCCACCCTCTCTAAGAGATTTAACAAGAATTGAATTTAATGTTGATGTTTGACACCTCAAGAACCAGTAAAATTACAAATTATTCATTTGAATTTTTAGTAGACATAATCACACATAATGTTTCTGAATATTTTGAATTTAATTATGAATGAATTAAATACATATGAATCACACAGAATGATCTGGTTGTTTTTTAATAATCATAATAATGATCGAATAAAATTTCATTTTTATGAATCAGAATCAACTTTTCCAAAAAATCTAATTATTAATGAAGTAATTATGTGAAAATGTATATTATTGAAACCTATAGAATTATTACCCCAAAAAAATTTTACATTATCCTCAGTAAATTATCTTATAAAAATTGTATCATAAATGTTCAATTTTAGTCTAAATAATTAAAATTATTGGGATATGTAATACCCTCATGAAAATGGTGATCAATTTTGTTTTCCTTCTCTTGGTCTCTAACCTACTCTCACCCAGTCCTGCTAATATTATACTAATTTATCAATGTTTTTAAAATCCTATAATATTAACATCTTCCATCAATTTTATTATTTCTCATATTTTAATTCGTTACAGATATTTTATATTGTCATACTTTTTTTGTCTCCAAATCAGTGAACATGTTGCTTAATCAACATGAATTTATATCATGTTAGAAATAACCTCTCACTAAATATAACTATATGTTTGGGATGAACCTAGATACCACTCTTGATCATATCATAAATCAAAAAAATAAATATTAAATAAATATTTTTCAATATGTTTTTAATAGTTTTATTTTCAAAATATAAATTATTATAATAAAATCTAATTAAATTATTATTGTAATTATTAATTGATATAATGATATGATATATAAATATATATGTGTGTTTTCATTTTAGAAAATATTATCAATAGTTAATAAAATATTAAATAATTTCGTTTAATCAATTAAATTATTTTAAATTATTTGTTATTATTATTATTATTTAAATTTTTTATTTTATCTTAAAATTATAACAATTATTTTTATTTTTATTAAAAGTATTAATATTATTAAAACTATGATTATAATTTATTTTTTCTTTTCATCCCCCATAGGTTCATTCCTAAGAGGGGGTTTTCTTCTCCTTGCATATGAAGTTCCTCAAAAGAGGCGTTCAAAAGTGTCTCATGGACTCCATGAACCATAATAAACTAAATCAGAACTATATTTACTTTAATTATGGTTTTAAATATGCACAATGTGATGGTGGTGAAAACCCAGGCTCGACATCAGACTTCAATAGAGGTAGAAACATCAACGGAAAAATGATAGTTAATTAGGTGGATCAAGCGACAACATCGGCTTGAAACAACTGCAGACTTGATAAGTCAAGGTGAGATGTGTTGTGAATTCTTGTTTCAGTACGATATGTACAGTTTTGGTGTGTGGTAATTTATGGTATCTGTTTTGGTGGATTTCTATTGATGAAGATGAACTAAACCATGATAATGACTCCCATGATGCAAAGGAGGTCATCGAGTCACTATTAGTATTTTTACAATGGTGGATTTAGATGGAGGCGCACAAAAAGTCGATATTACTTAAATTATCTAGTGTATTTAGTGGCACCTCCATGGTTTATGGTGTGACATGGATCAATGGTGAGTAGTTTAAAGAGTATTCTATCTCAAGGAGGCTGGTGTAAAGTATTTTGATAGTGGGTGCTGAAGGAATGAGTAGAGGGACACTGTGACGAAAAATAGTGTGTTGTCGGTGAGATTATAATGCTGGGTATATTATGTACTACATATGGAATACAATAGTGGGTAGATTGGGGACAATTCCAATTATGGGAGTCACTATTGGAATGCCAATAGTGGGTCATCTTGAATCGGGTCACTCAACGGTGAATCGTCTATAGCAAAGTAAAAAATTAAAAATCAACATAAATATATATTATAAATAAAAAAAGAACAATAATAAAAATAATAAAACATTAGAAACACATTCAATTATTGGTTGATTATAATATTATATAAAAAAATTAAAAAAAAATATATATTGAAAAAAAGTCATAAAATGAAATAAAAAATTATGTTTTAAAACAGAATAAATAAATTAAAAAAGTAGTCATAAAATACTAATTAATATTATAATGGAGATCAATTTACTATCTTTATAGAAAATATAAATTAAGATAAAATTATTAACATAATCAAATTATATTTATAAAATATAATACATAAAAATTTAAAATTTTAAATTAATGATAAACTATACGATGTATTCAATAATAAATGATTAAAAAATTAAACATTGATTATGTTAAAAAAAAATATATATATATAAAGAAGAAATTATTTATTACTATATAAATAAAATTATTATTTCAAGATGAAATAAAAAATAAAAATTTATTTGAAAGATAATAAAACAAAAAATATGTATATTTAATCATATTGATTTAAAATCTAATATTACAAAAGAAATCATAAAATTATTATTTTATTAAGTACACATATAAATTTTTCAAATATAAATAAATTGATAAATGGAGGATAAATAATTAAACAAAATAACCAAAACACAATTAAATGTGACTGGATAAAATTCCAATTATATGCCACATAAAATCCCCCCCTCACATAAATGTCTCTTTTCCTCCTGAAATTCCAATTTTTTTTAAAATAGATGACAGTCCATTATACTAATAGTTAATTGTAAATAAATTCAAATAATTTAAAAATAGAGGAATAAAAACTATGATTATCTCATTTAAAATTCAAAATCTAAAAGTGGTCTTTCATTAAATCAAAAAACTATACGAAATCAGGGGAACATGGAATTAGTCATTGATAAAGATTTCATGCATATTATTTGAACCCTCTTATTATATTACTTCAAATAAATTCCATGTTATCATTCTAATAGTGATTAATGGTTAAATACATGTGGGAATAAATTCCTTGAAATAGACATTGTCTACTTTGATTTTATCTAACATTCTAATTTATTTTAAATTAAATTTTTTTCCAGATTATTAACGCAGCTTAAATTATTTTCATACATTTCAATTGTTTCCTTTTCCATCTAGAATTCTAATTTTTTCTCAACATAATGCAGACATGATTTTACAACAAGTAAGTTCATTTTTCCCACTTCATCGAGCCATGTTACTTGTGAAAACCTATATGAAGATGCACTTATTTGAAATTTATTGAGGGATCACACACACACCCTATTTCATTTGTCAAATATATTCACTGTGGGATCCCATTGCCCATTTTACATCAGCTCCAGGTGGCATATAAGACTACCATTTATTTTGGCTCCCTAAATTGATTAATATTTTATTTTTTATTGAATTAAAATAGGATTCCCCTAGGATTGAGTTATATATTCAATATTATTAAATATAGGATCATTATTGACCAAATATAAATCTTATATCACTGTGATTCTAAGTCCATAAACAGAATATTCAAAACAAAACTATATGAAACATCACTCAGCAATCACACATATCAAAAATTTCATTTTAATTTCATCCATTAATAACATTTATGTTATTATCCATTAAAAAATACTGAATGATGTTAATAATTAATAATACATAACATCATATTGTTAATGTATTTTGAAAAAATTTGAAAAATTTATTATTATTTTTTATGATTTTTGATGGGCTTAATTTAATGAAAATATTATCTTAGTACATTAAAATCCTCTCCTCCAAAAATAAATCCCATATCCATCCTCAAATTATAATTCAATCTTGGGGAAACAAATTTTGAATTTAATGTCAAAAAACAGATTTTATTTTTAGTGTTAAGTGTGATAATCAACGATCATAATGAAGATAATAATTATTTTTCCAAAACAAAATATTTTACCACAAAATAAGTAAACTCTTTCATTAAGATTAAGGAATAATGGTAATAATTTCTCATTTAATTTCAAAGAATAGCATGTTAAACAATTTATTTCATAGTGATCCGGGTGCCATCAATATAATAGATTTGTTTTTACTTTTAATTAAATCAAAATAGAAAAATTATATTATAAATACCAAAAAAAATCAACAATATCCATTTAAATACAGAAAGAAACTGAGTATTAATCATACCATACAAAAATTGACAAAATTATTAAATTTTAATGCATCATGGTATAATTATTCATCAAAAAATAATATGTTACACAATTTCAATAATTCTCATGTAACATAATCTAAAAAAATAAAAGAGGAAAATTGATGAGATAAATTAACCAACTTCATTTATTAAATTTTAGCTATTGAGTCTCCTCCGAATATCACCATCAGATATGAAAAGAAAATGGTACACTTCTCCCCTATTATCACATGAAGTACTGAATTTGATAGGCTTTGGTTAGACTTATTGACAGTGTAACTATTAAAAAACTAATTGATACCATAAAAAAATATTTTTTGAAATTATTAAAATAATGGGTTCACCCCCATAAAGAACTAGATTTATTGTCCCTGGGAAGAGACCCTAGAAGGTAACAAAGCAATATAGGAGGATTTGGTGTCTCATTAATTAAAAACAAAACGTTTTTTCACATCTTTTTCAAATAAGGATATGAAAACTTTTATGACCTAAATCGCTAATGGAACACTTGAAACCCTTTCATACAAACATAAATCCCAATGAAATGAACATTAATATTATATGACAGCTCAATGATATCTACTCATAAATATATTGTCTCATCACTCAAATCCACTCCAAAGTGGTTTAAATACATTCAATATCAGGTAAAAAATAATTTTCAAACTCTAACTCTATCATGAAATAATTAAACTCTAACAAAAAAATAATAATATCAGTGGTCACACATAGATGGTGAGTATTACACATGATAAATACTATAAGTTTTAACAAAATTAGAATTTCACGATGGTATTGAGGTAAAATAGTTTTACCTATAGTTGTGAAAGAAAATTCAATGATCACTAACTCATTCACAGTGTCAGTAAGATGAAAATTATTTGTTCATGTAAATGATTTATATAAAATAGTTTCATGAAGATTTTTTTAATGGTTATTTGTACAGTTTAAAAATAATCCTTTGATTTTGGCTGCTCATCCAATTCACTCAAAATCCCACAAAAAGGATCATCGCCCAAATCAATAGAAGAAGTCATATAAAATATTTTACGACTGAATACTGGTTAACCTAAAATATAATGTTTCACATTATAAAAAATTGATCCAATTATATTTTCATTAGAATTTAAAAAAAATTATCGACAAATACTTCAAATAACTAACTTGGTATAAATTTTCAATTTTGTGTCAAACCTATTATTCATGCTCATAATAAAAAATTTCCTTATAATATTTCATTGATTCATTCAAAAAAATTCCACTTTATTGACTGTCAATGTGGTTCAAATATTATTTATTAAAATATTGGCAATTGAGCATTAAAATAGTTATTAATGGGAAAATGAAATGATATAAATTTTTTTTCCACAGGACAAAAAATATATACAAATGAAACCCCAAATGACACCACCATCATATGAATCATACTTTTATTGAAAAAAATAATCATGAAATCAGATTCCATAAATAAAAAAACATTTTTCATTTAATATCATATAAAATCTTGAAAAAAACTTTTGTACACTAGTAGTAAAATGAAAAAAATGCAATGGGTAAAATCAATGATGAACAATTCATCTCAATAAAAATTTCAACTATCTAGATTATAGAAAGATAACCACCTACTAAAGAAATGGATTTAAATATTCTACATGAAATTATTGTGAAATCCCCTATAGTTATATCCCAATATCATGAATTATTGAATATTATACTGAAAAAATGTATAGAATTATAAATATTACTTTCTTAAATGTTGAGTATTATTATATTTAAATTCAATCAAATAAAGCCTCTTGTGGTTTTATTTGTGAAATTTATCTAGATACCCAATATAATTCTGAACCGATGTAAAAAATCAAAATTATACATCAGGAATTATAGTACATAGAAAAATGAATCCAATGGGAAATTTAGAGTGTGTTATCCATACATCTAATGTGTTACTATACTCTGTATAAAAAGACTACCACAAGGAAATAACTTTTTTATTATTTGACATGTATGAAAAAAATAAGATCTAAAACAATAAAAAATTTATAAACAAAATTAAATTGTACAATATTGGGATAATCCCTATGGGGTGATTTATATTAAATATCATTAGGTGGAAAACCATTTGATCTACCTCGGTATGAATTGGGATGTTTTTTTCCAAAGAATCCACAAAATGTGATTCCTATTTACTCCACAGAATATACACATTAATAATTCTTCTTTTGTAGCTTCACACCATTCCCTCACTATGGATGTGGACAACTCCTGGATTATTGGAGGGATAAATAAAAATTAGTGGAACTTCCAATCTTATTAATCATTCTGGCTGATGTGATAAGGTAGTGAGACTAAACTTATTGTGTGATATATTCCTCGATTGCCACTTTCAAAATGATTCCTTCTTTTAAAACTATATAAGAATCATTATCTTTATATAATCCAGTTCCTAGATCCAATACCTCTTTTGAGGATGAAATTCCATGAATATAATTTTCTTCCAGAATTGGGAGATCCTATATGTCCTCAGAATGTGGAAAATAAATTTCTTCATGACTCAAAATGAAATAAAAGTATTTCAATAGATAATTAATACCTGATATTTTATAAATATAATTATGATATGATTTAATATAATTAGTTTTAAATAAAAAAGGTAGAAACATCCAAAAAAAAGTCCAACTCCACTGAATAGTGAAGTTTGTTCATCATTCAGATTAAACAGTTATCCTGAAGGAATTTATAGGTTTGGAGTGAGGTATTAAATAACTTAAAACATAATTATATAGTGTGTCACCTCTGGTGTGGTGTCCTATAATGAAAATTTGTGAATTTATTATTATTCTAGAATATATTCAGGTATGAATGATCTTTTGTATAGTCAGACAAAAAAAATCCCAAAATTTTGTGCTATAAATAATATTGTCTTCTAAATAGATCTCAACGTATTCTATGTCAACCTTTCCCATCTCATAAAAGGCCCTGAATTAGGATTGTAGTGGTTAAAATTTAATTATACGTAGCATATTAGAGAATGTTTGAGACTCAAATATTGGATATTCTAGATTATTATATATCCATTTATTTATTTATTTCAAATAATTTATGTAGATTTCTATAAAGTGATAAAAAATTTCTTGGTAATTGAAAAAAACATATCTTTTGGTATTTTTCATATAGGTATGTAGGTCCAATGAAATATATTATCTTATTTGGTTCAATAAAAATCTCCTGTAATATATTGTACACTCTTAGTCCCTTTTATATGTTTATTCTTCTGTGCATACTAATATTTTTTTTAGGATTCAGATCCTTTGTAGAATCAATGAGTTCTCATATTGGTTAGTTTTGTAAAAATCAAATAATGTTATATCATTAAATATTTAAATTTTGTCAGTGAAATAACTAATGTCATTGATAAAATAAAATATAGTTTCCTTTTTTAATTTGTTTAAATAATATCGAAAATTTAAAACCCACTATGAAAAAATTATGATTCCACAAAAAAATACCATGATTTGATTCCATTACATTAATTGGGATAGTATAATATTAATTTATATAATGAAATATAGAGAATAGTTTCTAACAACAAGATCATATTAAATGATGTAGTTACCTTGTTCGAGGTGGTATTCCCAAAATAAAATTATATATGTTTTTAAAATTAGAAAACTAGACCAATAAAAAATATATATTAAAATAATACAAATAATAAGAATAACTAAACTAAAAAATAAAACATAGAGGAAATATAACCCAAAAAAGTAAATAAAAAGTCATGACAAAACAAAAAAATGTTCTACCATAACAAGGGTGGATCTAGGTTGATCTACCATAATCTAAAAAATACAAAGCTTATGAAGAAAACAAATAACAATAATCTCTAGTCAATAACTATAACAACCCAATATTTTATGATAAGTATTCTTTTTAATTTATTTGATGTCACGTGTTTTATGCTACAACAAGATTATCTTTTGCTATATGCAACACCATATTAGCTTGCAGTATATGCAACACTATTCTTAGATTGTGTTACACACAATTCCAAGTTCGTTTGATAATAGCCATTCTACGCAATAGTGAGTATATATATATATATTCAATGTATAAATTAAAAATGGTTGGATTATGATATAACGAAACAACAAAGGATTCATTCACAACATGCAACCCTGACTTGGTTTGCATTACACACAATCACGACCTTCCTCGATAGAGTGTGTCGTACGCAATACCGGGTTTTACTAAACAAGGATATATTATTAAAATATTATTAGAACTAGCCGTTATGAATATTAATACCCACTTTTTGAAATTTTATAAATTTTATCTTTCAAAATGGACATCATTTTTGGACTTGGAATATTCAAATTATCCTAGGGTGAAATTTTTGTATTTTTCTGAGAGCATACAATTTTTGATGAATAGTGAAAACACCGGGTTACTATTTAAAAACCGAATTTTTATTTATATAATTATTTATTTTATTTTATTTCATTTTAGGTTAAAATTGATACATAATACCTATATAAGTTCAAATTAATTTATTGGAGTCATTTTATAATAATTTTATATATATAAAAATTTTATTGAACTTTTCACCGTCTTTTACCCACTTCCTAGGATAATTTGAAAATTTACATAAAACATAATTTTACCGCTTCTGTTAATGAAATTTCAAAAATCTGAGAGACACGATCGATGTTAGTAAGTAAAATTTGGTTCAATGAGATGAAAATAATTTTTGGTGAATAGTATCCTTTTACTTTTTTTTACCACGGTTAAAAGTAAATATGGTAATTAAGAGTAAAAATGATATTAATATTACCCTAACACATGTTATAATTATATTGGATAAGTGTAATGAGACTAAAAACAACCTTAGGAATAAACTATGACCATTTAGGCCCACTTGGATTAGATTAAGACATTTAATATTAATATATTTAATGAAGGGTTAAAATAGTTAAAATCAATGATTAATAAGTAAATAATTTCTAATATAGGGTTATACATAAGATAAATTCGACTATAAGTATTAATTAGAAATATAAAAGGATTTCCTACATAATGGTATTTTATTTTTAATTTTTACACATTGTATAATTTAATTTATTTATGACACAATGATGATGCAGTAATTATCTTATTAATGAAATATTGACATAATTGATGTTATAAATAACCAAATAAATGTAATTTGAGACTTTTAATGAATTAATATAATTTTATAGGTTACTATTCCATGTTAGTATTGATTTAATTAACTTTTTTGAACTAATAGTTCTGTTATGATTTTCACAAAAATCAATTACCAAATAGTGTCAAAATTGACATAAAATAGTTTTTAAAACAAATATTATATTATTAATTGTTATTTTATTCCTAACAATATAAGGATCATCCAATTGACATAGATAAGGTTTTATATATTAATAATAAACAACTTCATGTTCATTTGGCTTGTTATAGTATGTTTATTAACCTTAGAGTGTAAGAAAACAAGAAGACACGGTAAAAGTAAAGTTATTAAACAGAAAGTTAAATTTAAATGATAAGGTTAAAATAGAAACGTAAAATTGTCAAAATTCTATTTTATGAGAGAACTTCGACCCATCCCCACCTTATATTCGAAATAAATCAATTTGGAGCTATTAAAACCCGAATATGGCTTCATAATAAAATAATATTTTTAGTTTTTCAAAAGGTGCCCCTCTCCTCCCTTATAAAAGGGAACCTCCTCCCTCTCTATCTCACACCACATTGAGCCTTAAATCTCGTCCAAACCCTGAAAAATTCTCTTCTCCACTACCATATAAACTTCCTAAAATTCTGGTCTTCTTCAAAGACCAATTTTAGTGCCCTAAGAGAAGGTATCAAAGAGGCGCTTCAAAGAATAGGTAATGTCCGTTACCGATTCATTCAAGTTTATTTCTCCTTCCACATATTCTTAATTATTTGTATCATTATGAAGTAATAACATCAGTATAAATCATATAAATATCTTTTATTATATGTATGATAAAACCCTATTTCACCATCTATCCATCCAACGGAAAATGAAATCACCATGCGTGCGTACGTACGGAATACCGTCTCCACGCCATGGTGAAATATGTTTTTCCACCAACACCTTACATGGATGGATATAATGGTGTAATGAATAACTATATATGGTTATTATAATATTATACTGATTTTGATATATTATACCATCCACTCCAATTTTATTCAATAATTATGGGAACGATATCATCGCTCCTGTGTACTTACGGACTACCGTCTCCACGACGGGATGAGATTCGTTCTCCATGTTAACCATACTTGAATGGTCATAATTTTTATATAATGAATAATAATGAAATATTTGAAATAATAATTCTACTAGATTTATTTATATGTATATATATATATGTATTTCATCTATTTAGTTTCATTCAATTCAATAAGGAAATGAAAACATCGTTCATGCGTACGTACGGCCTACCGTCTCCATGAACGGTGTATTTCATTACTTTTATCGATCTATAATATATATATATACATACGTATATGATGAATATATATTATATATAAATCATGGTTTACATTCTGGAATTATGTAAATTAGTATATAAGTAATAATTTCAAGAACGAAAAGTCGAAACACATACGATAAGTGAAATGATTTTACCCAAAACGCTACTTAAACATTGAATTTACAAAAGTACGAGTAATATAATGTCATAAGTGAAACATATATGATAAAATAAAAATGAATATGATTATGTAATAAGTCAATGACATTATTCAAATCATTATACACGATGTTCAAATCCATACAAAGCATATCAGACCTAAGGTAAGGGATAATTTTGCAAATGTCATTATTGTCCGAGATTACTTATTTGTAAGTATTTACAGGGGTTATTTCTATCATCCATGTACATGTTTTATAAAAGTGTTTTCATGTATGTTTAAAGTCCTTTTCATCCATTTTTGACTTTTAATACATGGAATGTAAGGAATCTTTATTTTGTTTACGTTACGAGGTACTTTTTTTGACTTTTCCGGCAAAAGTATGAGAAGCATGTTTTTTTAACTTATACGGAACGAATGGATTTTCAAGGTTTTATAATGCCTTATTTTCGTGAATCTTCCTCCAAAATATTTCATGACTATCTTCAACAAAATCTTTTTCTTTTAGAAATGCATTATTTTTTGTGAAAAGAAATTGATTTTGAGGAAAAAAGGATATTTTCCTCAAGAATTCATTTCAAGTGTTTTATCAAAACCATTTTCCATATAAGATAAAATTATTTCATATGTGTATGTTTCAAGTATCATGTCTCTATGGTTTACATGGTTTCACCTTTCTTATTATGAAATGATATCCATTTTTTATAGGGATTATGTGATGATGGGATGATGTTTATGAAACCCATTTTATTCATTGGGTTATTATGAACAATGTAAGTTTATTTTGTGGCACATGGAAGAATGATTTCATTATGAGATGGGTGAGGCATATATCTCCCTCAAATTCATTGGGTAAAGATTTATATCTCATGATATAGAAATGGATGGAATGGTAAATTAATTTGGTTCTGTGTTACAGGACTGAAACGAGGAGTGAACTCGATTCAGAAAGGGACTTTTTCCACCAAGATGGTCTTGGCAGCAATGCCTTGGCTACTATGGAAATCATAACCTGTGCTGAATGGTTGCCACAATTAAATGTTTTATTCCCAATATATTTTATCATGGTTGATTTTCCATTATGATATATTCCTTACGTACTTCCACGATTTATGTCTTTGATCAAGATTCTGATGTTTAAATTTCATGTTCATGTTTTTGCATTCAAATGTTTATGAATTGTGTTTTGTTCTCTATTCTTACCCTTACTGAGCATTTTAGCTCACCTTTTTTATGTTTTCTTATCCCCAGGATTTAAAAAAAGGTTTTAGGTAAGAAAACAAAAGTGGAAGACCTTTATGGGAGAAGTTGAAAATATTTCACCACGATTAGAAGATTAAATTCCAAGTTTCCAAAGACACTAAACTATTACTGTCCTTGTGTGCCTGTGTTTGTTATATATTAAGTATTCCGCAAAAGTAATGTAATGTCCATGTATGTCATGCTTTGGTTCTCTACAGTTGGTATCAGAGGAAGGTTTAGGTAACCATTGGAAACTAGAATGCAAAAACGTTAGTGAGATCCCTAGAGATATTTCTAAGGTATTTCTAGGGATTTCACTAAGGATAAGTATACGTATAGGATGTAGTCCTAGAACTACAGTAACGAACTTATAATTTAACCTAAGATGTTAGATATTGAAGGTACTCCCCCTTTATTATGTTGTTTTCCCTAGCATGGTATTTGCCTCTCACACTATTATTTTTGGGTTTTTAGACGATGGATGGAACCCGAAGGAAACTTGTTGATCAATGTAATGGACAATGTAATGATTTTCCTCCTGACTAAACCAATGTCATGGGAGATGGAGTGAAAAATCTTATTTATATTCTTACAGAAGATATGAATCATTCTGGAATTCAAAATGAGCAGATAAAGGAGAAAAATTCTGTTGAATCCTTCATGAGGCACCGTCCACCTTCATTCAGAGGGTCTTTTGATCCCTTAGTGGATGAACAATGGATCAGTACTACTGAAAAGATATTTTCAGTTCTACAATGTTCTGAGCATGATAAATTCATCTTAGCAGTATATATTTTGGAAGGTGATACTGATCAATGGTGGAATCTTATCAAGAATATGAGGCAATGAGATGAAATTGAGTCCATGGAATGGGACGAGTTCAAGAACTTGTTTTTCAGTAAGTACTTCCCTCGTATTCTTCGAACAAAGATGGAAAATAAGTTTCTTGAGCTTAAGAAAAGTGATGATAAATCATTTGGTATATACGAAGAAAATTTTACAAGACTTGCATGTTATGTATCTCACATTATCATCCAACCAGAAAGTAATGTTGATCGATTTTTCAGTGGCTTAAAACGAAGTCTTCGAAGGGAATTAGCTATAAGATACTTCATTAGCTATGAAGAAGTTGTGCGTTGTGCTATTAAGGTAGAACTAGAAGTTGGTGTAACATATCTATCTCATGGTTTTGACAAGAAACAAAAGATGGAGTTCAAGGAGAAATATCAGAACAATGGTGAAAAGAAGATGAATGTTTCTTTATGCTCAAAGAGTGGATAGAAGCAAGGTGGAGATTTCCTAAAAGGTACTAGAAAATGATTTATGCATGGAAAAGAAGGTCATAGAGCAGTTGATTATTGATGTAATGGGAAAGAGGATGCTAATGATGTGAATAGAGAAAAGACTATAGAGAACTCTCCACCAAAACTTCAATGCTTCAAGTGCAAGGAAATGGGGCATTATGCTAATAAATTCCCTAATCCACGAGTTAATGATGATCAACGTGAGAAACCTCTTAAGGGGAAGGATAAAGGGAAGTCTCATGCGATCACTATTTGTGATGTTGAGTATGAAAATGATGTTGTGTAATGATTAAGTGTTTATGTAATGAGATTTCAACATAGTATCATGGAATCTCATTTATGGTATTGTGGAATTTTGGAATATCTATGTATTGGTTTTCAATAATTATATGGTACTGGTAACCATGAAAAAGTGATTGAAATATTTTTGGAAGGCAGATGATATGCATATAATGATGGGATAAGAAGATAATCATATTTTTTATTGTATTCATGAGCTCATGGTTGATATAAGGACTAAGTGATATCATGGTTTGAGTATATTGAATTTATGATATTTTGGTATGTGGAAAGATTTAACTTTTGACCGCATTCATGTTTTCACTAAGGATAAATGGGTTTATATTTTTCAAGAGAATTAATGATTAAGGTATTCACATGTTTTTAATTTGACCGACATGATATATCTTATTATATATGGGGGATAAATGATTGCATTTACGTGATTGTTATGTGACATTTCAAGTAATAATTATCTTTATACTATAAGCTTGGACCGAAGTATATTAGATAATCCTAAAGATTGGAATGGATTATGTTGGACATAAGTTAGTATTGATTATGGACAACCTGTAGGATGGGAGACAGCCCATCGCGTTGGACAAGGCTGTGGGAATCGAACTAACAACTGAAGTGCGACTGGCCTTTATCACCTACCATTGGCCTATAGGAAGTCCCTTGTTAGTATAAACTAGTTTTATTTTATTAACTGGTTTTTTAAATGAAATAGAAGTCCATTTTTGGACGATATAAAATATATGGACTTATGTATATAACTATTTCTAACCAATTGATTAAGACAGATGGAATGACCCATCATTCTACCACATAATCTGCTAACACTTCATGAATGACAAATTCAACTTCATTTCTTTAAGAGATGAAGTGTAAATTGTCCAAGGCACGAACATCAGTGATATTATATCGAAATAAAGTAAGTATTTCTTGTAATTAAAATTACTCAACTTTAGAGAAATGATCTTGAAAACCAAAAATGTTGTCCTAGTCCCCTTATATCTGATTAATCATATTCTACCTTAGATCATCACAAATTTATGGCTTTCTGATTGTTGGTGTTTTCCTAGCCATGTTCTCTACCACTCTCCATCAAGACATGATGCTTAGATTTCTCTTCCATATCCATATTTTCACCTATGTTATCCTACGTGGAAACCCAGTGATGAGTTAATTTGGGTAACTGTTACGTTATATACATTAGTTTTTAAAGATATGTTTGGGTATTTCATTTTACGATGTGGGTTTCAATTAAAAAAACTTTCAAGTAGAAAACCATGTATAACCCCAAAGAATTTCGAGGGCGAAATTCATTTTAAGGGGGGTAGAATGTAACAACCCAATATTTTATGATAAGTATTCTTTTTAATTTATTTGATTTCATGTGTTTTATGCTACAACAAGATTATCTTGTGCTATACACAACACCGTATTATCTTGCAGTATATGCAACACTATTATTATATTGTGTTATACACAATTCCAAGTTCGTTTGATAATAGTCATTATACTTAAAATTGAGTATATATATATATTTTCAATGAATAAATGAAAAATGGTTGGATTCTGTTATAACGAAACGACAAATTATTCTTTCACAACACACAACCCTGACTTGCCTTTCATTACATGCAATCACGACCTTCCTCGATAGCGTGTGTTGTATGCAATACAGGGTTTTACTAAACAACGATATATTATTAAAATATTAGTAGAACTAGCCGTTATGAATAAGAATACCCACTTTTTGAAATTTTATAAATTTTATCATTCAAAATGGACTTCATTTTTGGATTTGGAATATCGAAATTAGCCTAGGGTGAAATTTTGGTATTTTTATGAAGACATTCAATTTTTGATGAATAGTGAAACACTGGGTTACTATTTAAAAACCGACTTTTTATTTAAATAATTATTTATTTTATATAATTTCATTTTATGTTAAAATTGATACAAAATACCTATATATGTTCAAAGTAATTTATTGGAGTCATTTTATAATAATTTTAGATATATAAAAATTTTATTGAACATTCCACCGTCTTTTACCCACCTCCTAGGAGAATTTGCAAATTTACATAAAACATAATTTTACCGCTTCTAATAATATAATTGGAAAAATCTGAGAGACACGATTTAAGTTAGTAAGTAAAATGTTTTTCAATGAGATTAAAATAATTTTTTGTGAATAGTCACTTTTTTCTTTTTTTACTAGGGTTAAAAGTAAATAGGGTAATTAAGGTTAAAAATGATATTATTATTACCCTAAAACATGTCCTAATTCTATTGGATAAGTGTAAGTCGATAAATAACAACCTTAGGAATAAAATATTACCATTTAGGCCTACTTGGATTAGATTAGGACATTTAATATTAATTTATTTAAAGAAGGGTTAAAATATTTAAAATTAAAGTTTAATAAGTAAATAATTTCTAATATAGGGTCATAGAAAAGATAAATTCGACTATAAGTATTCATTAGAAAGATAAAAAGATTTAATACATAATTGTATTTTATTTATAATTTTTAGACATTATATAATTTAATTTATTTATGACACAATGATGATGCAGTAATTATCTTATTAATGAAATATTGACATAATTGATGTTATAAATACCCAAAGAAATAAAATTTGAGCCTTTTTATGAATTAAAATAATTTTATAGGTTACTATGACATGTTAGTATTGATTTAATTAAATTTTTAGGACTAATAATTTTTTTATTAGTATCACAAAAATCAATTACCAAATAGTGTCAAAATTGACGTAAAATAGTTTTTAAAACAAATATTAAATCAATAATTATTATTTTATTCCTAAAAATATATGGTTCGGAAAAATGACTTAGATAAGGTTTTATATATTAATAATTAACAACTTGGGGTTCTTTTTCCATGTTATAGTATGTTTATTAACCTTATAGTGTAAGAAAACAAGAAGACACGTTAAAAGTAGAATTATTTAACTTAAAGATAAATCTAAATGATAAGGTTAAAATAGATCCCTAAACCTGTCCAAATTCTATTGGATGAGAGGAATTAGACCCATAAACACCTTATATTCGAAATAAATTAATTTTGAGCTATTAAAAACCGAATATGGAAATATAATAAAATAATATTTTTAGTTTTTCCAAAGGTGCCCCTCTCCTCCCTTATAAAAGGGCCCCTCCTCCCTCTCTTCCTCACACCACATTGAGCATTCATGATCGGAAAACCCCTGCCAAATTCTCTTCTCCACTTCCATAGAATCTTTCTAGAGGTTCTGGTCTTCTTCAAAGGCCAATTTTAGTACCCTAAGAGGAGGTCTCAAAGAGGTGCTTCAAAGAAGAGGTAATGTCTGTTACCAATTATTTCAACTTTATTTCTTCTTCCACTTCTTCTTCATTCGTTTTTTCATTATGAAGTAATAACATAATTATAACTCATATAAATTTATGTTATTATAAGTATGAAGCAACCCTATTTCACCATCTAACCATCCTACAGAAAATGAAATCACCATGCGTGCGTACGTACAGAATACCTTCTCCACAACGTGGTGAAATCTGTTTTTCCACAAACACCTTACATGGATGGGTATAATGGTGTAATGAATAACTATATATGGTTATTATAATATCATACTAATTATGATATATTATACCATCCACTAAAATTTTATTCAATAATTATGGGAATGATATCATCGCTCGTGCGTACGTACAGACTACTGTCTCCACGACACGATGAGATTCATTCTCCATGTTAACCATACATGAATGATCATAAAGTTTATATAATGAATAATAATGAAATATATGAAATAATAATGCCACTTTATATATATATGATTGTGTGTGTTTGTGTATTTCATCTATTTAGTTACATTAATTTCAATAAGGAAACGAAAACAGCTTTCATGCGTACGTACGGCCTACCGTCTCCATGAACGATGTATTTAATTCATTTTATCGATCTATAATATATATATGTATATGATCAATATATATTATATATAAATCATGTTTTACATTCTGTAAATACGTAAATCATTATATAAGTAATAATATCAAGACCGACAAGTCGAAACACATACGATAAATGAATTGTTTTTACCCAAAACACTGCTTTAACATGGAATTTACAAAAAGAACGGGTAATATAAAGACATAAGTGAAACATATATGATATCATAAAAATGAATATGATTATGTAATAAGTCAATGACATTATTTAAATCATTATACTGGATGTTTGGATCCATACGAATCATATCGGACCTAAGGTAAGGGATAATTTTGCAAATCTCATTTTTATCCGAGATTGCTTATTCGTAAGTATTTACTGGGGTTATTTCTATCATCCATGTCCATGTTTTATAAAAGGGATTTCATGTATTTTTAAAGTCCTTTTTACCCATTTTTGACTTTTACTACATGTTATGTATGAAATCTTTCTTTTGTTTACATTACGAGGTACTTTTTTGACTTTTCG
This sequence comes from Viscum album, assembly GCA_963277665.1. NCBI lineage: Eukaryota > Viridiplantae > Streptophyta > Magnoliopsida > Santalales > Viscaceae > Viscum > Viscum album. Next base: position 555,240,965 of record OY728147.1, on the reverse strand, counting down.
GGAAAAAGTACAAGAAGAATTGTTTTTAACTTATACGGCACGAATGGATTTTTATGGTTTTATAAAGCCTTATTTTCGTGAATATTCCTCCAAATGATTTCAGGACTATTTTCACCAAAATCATTTTCTTTTAAAATATCATGATGTTATTTGAAAAGAAATTGATTTTGAAGAATAAAGGATATTTTCCTCAAAAATTCATTTCAATTGTTTTATCAAAACCATTTTCCATCTAAGATGACATTATTTCATATTTGTATGTTTCAAGTATCATCACTGTATGGTTTACATGGTTTAACTTTTCTTATTATGAAATGATATCCATTTCTTTTATGTGGATTATGTGATGATGGGATGATGTTTATGAAACCCATTTTATTCGTTGGGTTATTATGAACAATGTATGTTTATTTTGTGGCATAAGTAAGAATGATTTCATTATGAGATGGGTGGGACATATATATTCCTCCAATGCATTTGGTAAATATTTATATCTCATGAGATAGACATGGATGGAATGGTAAGTTAATCTGGTTCAGTGTTATAGGACTGAAATGAGGAGTGAACTTGATTCAGAAATGGAATTTGTCCACCAAGATGGTCTTGGCAGCAATGCCTTGGATACTATGGAAATCATAACATGTGATGAATGGTTTCCACAATTACATGTTTTATTTCCATTATATTTTATCATGTTTGATGTTCTATTATGATATATGCCTTACGTACATCCATGATTTTTGTCTCTGCTCATGATTTTGATGTTTAAATTTCATGTTCAAGTTTTTGCATTCAAATGTTTATGGATTGTGTTATGTTATATATGCTTACCCTTACTGAGCATTTTAGGTCACTCTTTTTATGTTTTCATTTCCCCAGGATATAAAAAAAGGTTTTAGATAAGAAAACAAAAGGGGAAGACCTTTATGGGAGAAGTTGAAGATCTTTCACCACGATTAGAAGATTAAATTCCGAGTTTCCAAAGTCACTAAACTATTACAGTCCTCGTGTGTCTGTGATTGTTATGTATTAAGTATTCCGAAAAAGTAAATTAGTTTCCATGTATGTCAGGATTCGGGTCTCTACAATAACTACCTGATGACTCAGATCACACACTTATATGACTAGAAAAGTGAACACATTAAAAATTTGGTTCTTTAGAAAACGATCATTCCTCCAAATTTAAAAAAAAATTATTCAAAAAGATCACTCGGACAAGGAATGAACACAAGAAAGAATACTATTACATTGTTCATCAGATAACACAAACCAACTGATTTTATCAGTCTTACCAAATGAGAATGGAAGGAAAAAACTAATGAGTTGATAATGTATCATCCAATTATAGTTCAATGGTTTACTACCACATACCCTAATTCAAAGTTGTTATTAATTAAGGTGAGGAGGATGTGATGAATGAAATTAATGTCAGATCAATGGTAGCGTCAAATTTCACTACCTAAATGAAGCCACATGAATTATATATTTATTTTCAGAGATTCAATATGAATACAAGGAGATGATAAATCAAAAATCATAATTTCATATATAAAAATTGAAAACACAATGGGACCCTCACGAATAAAAATTTTATTAATAATGATGAAATATAAATGAAAATAAAATAATAAGGAAGGTGCAGGGTTCCTCTCTCCATGTATAGGGTACATTTCCCATATTAAGGGGTTTTCCACAAACTAGATTACTGGTAGATCTCCTCTTATTCCAAAATAGAAATCTCATAAAAATAGTTACTAATAAGATGCATCATTCTACATGGTGTGCTATGATGCATGCATCACAAACCATATATGAACACCCAATGAGTGAAAGCATCTCCATACAAAGACCTAACCCTTAATTATAGTATCTCCATGATCTATTTTCCATCAATACCACTTTTGATCCAACAACACATGTACAAAAAAAGAATATAGAACAAGTAGAATAATTATAAAAAAAGTTTCTGCATCAAAAAATATATATTTATTATAAAAATAACATCACATAAAAAATAAATAAATTCATAGTATTATTTTTAATAATATATAGAAGTTAAATATTTTTTAGAATGATTTATAATTACTAAATATATATTTAGTTATTATATCTATGTGATAAATTTTACTATATTTTGTACATATAATTATATATGTATATATATATATATATGTTGTCATTTATATAAATTGTTATTAAAAATATATAAATAACATTTTAGTTATTTTATTATTATTAATATTTGTATTATGATAAAAAATTTATGATTTTTATTATATTAAGGATATATAATATTATATATTATTATATAATATAACAAATAAATGAAGAAGGAAAATGGGGTTTTAGAAAAAAAGAGGGAGCTTGGTTAGACTTTTATGATGTGGTCAGTAGGCTTTAATGATGAAATTTCAATGGAGATGCTTCAATGATTTTCCAAATATTTCCCACAGTGGGTTGGTTCCAGATATTACCGTTTATGGTTGAGGTGCATCTTTGAGGTATAATGAGTCTTGGTGTTGGGGTTCTCATTGAACAATCCTAGACTGCTAATGCCTCTCCCTCATCCTCCACGGTTACAGGTCATATTCAATTGGTGTAGAAAGTATGATTCTTCAAAAAAAGGATTGATTTCATCTCTATATTATGATTTTTTATTTCGAAATATTATTTTGATTACCAATTGATAACTATATAATTTAATGGTCCCCTGATATGATTGATTGTTTTTGTTACGTAATTTGTTCATTTTCTAGGGTTTTGTGAATATTGGTGGAGGGATGGGTGTGGTTCCTGATCATGTGGATGGTGGATCAGGAGACCACATGGGCATGATATACCAACATAATATTGATTTGATGGTGGTGGGTGAATGACTATGGGGGTCTTTGATGACTTAATGAGTCATTTATATATGTTGAGTAAATGGATAGTAGTTAGGGAGTACCCAGTATTAGGTTGAGGCACATGGGTGTGAGTGAAATATACGAAATGGAGGGAGTTCCAATGTGAATTTTACTAATTGTGGTTGAAATTGTGGATTTAGGATACTTTGAAACGATGTGTAAATTGATTACTTTTCCAATTTGATAGGAGACTGTAGAAGGTAATTTTACATATTTTTGGAAACAACCGATGGATTCCATAAAATAATTAACGTAGTGACATAATTAAAATTCTTCATTTCATAAATTGTTTTACATACATTTTTCTATATGTTTTTAATATGTTTAGTTGCAACACTGTTATTTATAATACAAAACTAGTAATGAATCATGAATGAATACTTTACATATATATAACTAGCCATTGATCGACCTTATCTCAAATATGTGAATAATTATATCTGTGTTTTGTAAAACCATCACACTAAATTAAATTGTAAATGAATTCGTTGTTAATATTAACCGTAGAAGACAAACCCAATGGATTCTAGAACCCTTCCTATCTCCATTCAATATTTCACTGAAAACTCGTAAACATTCATACAAGTAATAACAAGTAATATATGAATTTACCTATGGATTATCCTTATAATAGTTCACAATATTTATCTTAAATAACTACATTGTATTTTTTTAATTATATATGATTTTACTTAGACTATGATATAAGTATTTTATATACCTAATAGTCTTTTCCCCAAAGAGTATAAAAATCATATTGTCCATATAGATGAAAAAAATATATTTTTACATCACAAAGAAATAACTTTCCAGACATCAGAATGTGTATTATAATTATATTTATCATTTCTTTAAATATTTTATATAAATGAATTTTATTTATTAAAATAATTATTTAAAAATATATTACAATAAAATCATTATTTTTAAAACCAATAATGTCTCAATATTTTTTGTAGAACAATAATATTAATGTTTTCTAATACATAACATAAATAATAATTATAGTGAATCAATACATTGGGATATAAAAAAATATATTTCATTATAATTTTGATATAGGAATTACCCTTTCTCAATAACATAGAAAAAACATATTACTTAAAATTCCACATGTCTTTCACTACATGCATAAAAATAACAATTTATTTTCCATTGAGAGGTCATAATATACATTATGTAATGTTTTTCTGTGCTTCTCAGAACTGATAAATGAATCACCATTTCTCATCCACAGGGAGAACTATTATTACATCATTAGTTATTTTGTTAATATAAAAATGTCTTTAATATCTAATAATTAAATTTGAAAATATATATATCATGGTGAATATTTTTAGGATATAGATAAAATTGACATATTATTCATTAAATTATTGTAGTTTATTTTAAAATGACTATTCTAGTAACATGTAATGCTAACATTCACATTTTATATATTGAAATAGGGTAATAATACATGGGAATTAAATATTTTTAGATGAATATTTATAATATTACACAAAAAAATTCTTTAAGGATCATAAACGTTTAATGTCTTTTGAAACAATGAACATTGTCCTCCAATCTGGTTAATGATCTTCAATTATTCAGAAAAATATATTCCCTTGTAGTATTATTATTAGACCTACCAACATAAATCATTTCCTCATAACATAGGGAATGGAATCATTATCATGATTGAACAGAGACTCTATGTTTTGGAACAAATAAGAGATATAAATGTATGATGATGTGAAATAAAAGATAATCATAAGGGTATATGATAATGAATATACCCTTCTATGTTCATTCACAACAATTCATAAAACATAATAATGATTCATTGAATAAATTTTAGTAGTTAAAAAAATGAATCATAAGGTAATCAAGGAACATGGGCCCTAAGATTACAAATTTTCAATAAAACATTGATTGAAAGAGTACAAACAAGCGTAGAAAAAAATATGTCAGGGCTACCCACAATGAAATTTATAACATGTTAGGCCTCCGAATACCATCTGTGTACAAACCATTGGATTGATCTAACTAGCTATATACCCATCGAATAATTTTTGATCTTACACCAATATAAAATCTATATTAGGCTAGGGATATACACTGATAAACCCACTTATCTAATATAGAATTTATTTTTACACAATTAATTAGAGTGAGATATATGTCACACACATCTCAGAATGAAAAAAATTATTTATGTTTTCCACAAAATCAAAAAAAAATCATTATATCAAAATATTTAGAAAATATACATGGTTCATTATCATTTCTTCATATAATAAACCATCGAATGAAGTGGGATTCTTAATAATTTTACCATGTAATATCTCATTGATGATAAATGGGTTTTTATAAGCATCATTCCATCCAAAAATAAACTATTAATATTAAAAATATGAATGGAATCCTTATATAATATCCCTAGTAGGTCTTATGTAACATCAATATATTTATCCATAGTGGAAAAAATATATTTATCATTAAAAACATCTATTAATCAAAATATCAATATCTCTTTTAAAAAATATTTTTAGATCATAAATCATTTTAGAAACCATTTTCAACGAATTTTAAATTTATAACATATAACAGAGACATTGAATATAATTGAAAAGAACTACTAAAAACATAAAAAAATTGAAAATAATATTACTTAAGAATTATTGTAAAATTACATATTAATTATATTATAAAATAGATTTTTTAAAATGATGTTTTGGAATGAAGTGTATTTCTTACTGAAGAGATAATTATTTTCAAATTTCCACAAAATAAATCATATTTATATTTAGTAAAAAGGAATCGAAAAATAGTACCATTATATAAATATAGAATAAATAACGAGAATAAAATTATGTGAATTTGAATTATTCAATGGAATATCATGATATTTCAATATTGGTGACTTAATCATATATGATCTCAATAAATGATGACATTGTAACATAAAAGCTTTACGAATATGGTTACATTGATTGGTAATCCCCATGAATGTATAACATTAAATTACACGTAAAATATAACGAAGATGAATAAATTAATGTTATTACTTTGGATATGGTAGCATTAACACCACCTGAATTAATATAGGCATATCACATAACATACCTCACAATGAAGAAAACAAAAGATAGAAATCACAAACAGATTTGGTTAATATTGAACGGTAATCTACATGAATGTGAGATCAACATATGGATATGGAAATAACAAATATATTATATTTAATAATAGAATAATATATTCATTTTTCATATATAGACCACATAAATGAATCATGTTTTGAATAAGGATTATTTTCCATACAATATAAAAGGGAAACGATGATCCCTTTCAATATGTATTGACTTATGTCATACTCTTTAAAAAAACTTATATAAAATATTTATGTCTATTATTAATATATTAATGGAAAATATTCACATATATATTAAGATATATGATTTTATTTTGACCATTGTTATCTTTCTAATAATAATTCCATGTTATAGTTACCTTTCTATTAATATCAACTTTTTCATTATTGTATTAATTTGAAATATTTTTTTTATCTATAATTTATCATTGTTATATAAAATAAAAAAAATATTCAAATCATATAAATATAAATTATATTAGTTATATATGTATTTATAGTTATCTATATTTTTAGTTATAATAAATGTTTTGGATCATTCATGGAGACGGTATGTAGTACATATTCTTAAACGTTGTTTTTCATATTCATATCATTTTAGAAGAAATAAAGTAAATTATATATATTATAAATTTTTATCATATTTATATAATACTTATAAAATAATAATAGTAAGTGTATCCTTAATACATCGCATATATATTCTGAATGAATAACATCGCTTCGTGTTGTGGCAATCCTTCTTACAGACGAATGAATTTATCATATTCCCAAAAAATTATATTATAAATTTATGAGAGATATAAAAATTATAGAATCATAAAAAAATAATTTATATAATAAATATGATATATATAAAATAACTTTTTCCTTGTTTCTATCATTGAGATGTGGAATTGGAAAAATGAATGACATCGGTTCGTAAGTTGGTAGTTCTCCATACACATGAATGATGATTTTTTTACTTTTTTAAGGTAATTTGATATGGTTGTAAGTTATAACCATAAAATAAATAAATATAAGTATATTTAATATAAATAGGTTTTTATATAATCATGGTATACTAAAAATTGAAGTGGATGGTGGAAGAAATAAAATTAAAATGCACGTTGATGAATATTACATCTTATTTGGTTATTCCAAATAGATTTGTACTAAATATTTTCACTGTGGGATATCATTAAATAATAAGACTTATCATATGAGGGAAGAAAATTTGGAATTCTATTTCGATATTTCATGGTTGATAAAAAAATTTGAGAGGGGTGAGGAAACAGGGAGAGTGAGTGGTCATTATAGTAGGGTAGGAGTGACATTCTTGTAAATACACAAAAGTATTCTCCTTTGGGCTGTCAATATTACCTCATATTGTTAAAAACAAGATAAATAATATTTTTTAAGGGATTTATTACTGGTCCAAACCTCCACCAAATAATTAAGTTTTTTTAATCATTTCATTCCTCAACTTCAAAGTATTCTAATTTTTACCATGATGTTTTCATAAAAGTAACTAGTTTTCGAACGAGTGTAATTTATTATTCAAGAATAAATTATAGTGATCCTTATTATTTATTTCCTGCAGTCATATTATTTTTATGAAAACAAATTTAAAAAATATAAATCCATTTTTTGAGATTTGATTTAATATAAAGACATGTAACATGAAAAAATATTGCATTAACCTCAACTAAATTTACTATGTTATTGCTATCCACCAGTCAATATATTAATTATAATATAAAAATTGGATAACTAGTGGAAAATATTTTATATTTAATTCTACTTAAAAATATATTTTCTTAAGGTATATTTATTATAGATTTTAAATCAATCAATAATATTAAATTATTATAAAATAACAATAATGTCAATTTTAAAATTTTTTAATTATTTTTTTACAAATATCATGAAAATGATGTAATTATAATATATTAATTTTTACACCTATTTATCACGATATAATTATCTTAAAAATAATATTAACAAAATAATTTATTCCATTTACTTAACTTTTAATATTTTTATTATCATTGACATTATTTTTTTTTAAAAATAATTAATTTGTTTTCATGTATTAATCATTTAATGTAATAATATCATGAAAAATTTAAAATAAATTATCATGATAAATATAATAATATATCATTATATTTTATACATATAACACATCATATGATTTTTATCTCACCATCCCAAAGCATCATAGTTATTAAATGTAATAAAAATATGTTTTTTCACTTTTCATTACATAACTTACTTCATTGGTCATATTCAATGAACATTGAATGTAATTTCCATATATCCAAGAAATTTAAGGTTTTGATTATAATAATTCCATTCATTAAAATTAATATAATATTTTAGTTCATTTTAACAATTAAAATTTTAGTTTAACACTTAGTAAAAAAAATTCTTTATGTTAGTAAATATTTTTTACGCCATTCACAATTTATTTATTTCCAAATTTAGTTTTACCAGACTAGAATTTATAATTTATTCATATACCAAATATGTAAATAAATTAAAAAAAATAAATTCACATAATTGGAATAAATGTATTGAAATGTAATCCCAAAATATGTGATGAGAATCTATGTTTGAAGGTAAAAATGATGAAAAGAATACAATTTTTTCATACCAAATTTCATTAAGGTATTCAGAAAAATTACATAAATTATATTAATATATTTAAAAATGAGATAAATTTTAATTATAATAAATTTAATATATAATTTAACTTTACAAATAAATTAAATTAAATTGTAGTTTTCAAATAAAATTTACTATCTTACATTATTTTTCAAAAAATGTTTTATTAAAAAAGCATGTACAATTCACTTTAATATAATTTTGAAATTATGATTTAAAGATATAATATTATTTTATCAATTGAATTTTTAAATATTTTAAAATAACTATATAATTAATGCTCCAAAAATTATTTTTGTCTAAAAAAATTATTTTTGATGCATAATACGACTTTAAAAAATAATTTGTATTTTTAAACAATTTATTTAATTTATATTAAACTATAATAATCATATCTAAATACTAATTATTATTATTTTTATTACAATGACAAATGTATCATTTATAACAGTCAAATTTAAATAACTAAATTTATAATATATTATGGTTTTGTTACAACTCAATAGTGTGTGTAACACAAGAAAATCTAGATTTGGATCGATCAAAAGCTTTTCATGGTGCTTTATATGACACATTATTAAAACTCAGTTGTCCATAACACCATAACAAATATAATAGAAACTATTCAAAAGAAAAATCATTAAAATTCATCATTATACATTCTACTAACATTAAAATGAATTTCACTGTTAAATTAATTAATCCTCATAATAGAATAAATGATTGAAAAATCATTCATATAAACTGGAATTTTTAAAGGGGTTAGTAAAATTTTCACATGAAAAAGGGAATGATATGTACGATGGTATATGGAAATAACACTTGTGAGGTTTCAATATTGGAAAATGTAGGTGGGAAGTGAAAAGAAGAACATAAAAGGGAAAAAAACACCCTAATATAGATGAAGATTGTTAGAGAAAATGGTTAGGATAATTCTAATGATCACCATTTGATAAAAGAGTGTAAAAAAGTTAATTTATATCATAAAAAATAATCACAATAGGAAAAAGAATTTATCATGATCGTTTTGGTGAAATTGAAACATTTTCATGAGATGATATACCAAAATGTATTCAATCCATTTAATATGTATAGTTTCATCTATTAGCAATTCCCTGATCAATTTACACTTTTTATAACTACATGAAATTAATTTGAATTTTTTATTCCCAAATAAAAAATAGATGATATGATACATAGATATATTTATAATTCATTCCATTTATCATTACATATAATAAAAATAGTATCGTTATCTCGATTTATATAATATGAAAGAATATTCATATATAGATATAATAAATTAACCCATAACACCATATTAAATTTTGTAAAAAATATATTTTATATATGGTTATACTTATAACTCTTTAGAAATATTTAAATATTAATATCAATAAAGAAGGTCTTTGGATTTCCAAATTGTCCTTTACATTAATCCTCAATATATCATATGTTTTCCATTGATTTTCTCATTCCAAAAGTGTGAATAACTTCATCATGTATTTTATTGACTCATATAAATAACATGAATTACACTAAAAACATGTTGAAAATATACATGCTTCTCATTACATACGTAAAACATCAATTATTGGGTGTATTAATTAAATCCAAATATTTTTTTAACTCCAACAATGGTATCATAAACCACATTGACAATAAATAATTTTTTTTTATAAGGTTATCAATAATATCCAACATACATTTTCCAAATAAACCATCACTTTTTCCCAATATCATTATCTCAATATCAGGAACATAAAAATGTTTATCATTCCCTTAACCATTTTTTTCCCATAATTTCACCATCCTATAAAATAAAATTTCTACGATATCCATACATTTCATTATATTCACTCTAATCCATTATAATAAACATATACTAAATAATCCTTATATATTTTATTATCTATAATACATGAATTAAAAAACATAAATACTATCATCCCACACAATTCTCAATTAATTAACCATGCTTTATTATCTTCTTCCTTAATAACTCTTTCCGTTCAAAAGTTATATGTATTCTATTTATCATCTGATATATTACCATTACCCATAAAACGATGATGATTTTCTTTATGATATTTTACCACATGAATTTGATTTGAATAATTACCATACCATTCTCATTTATGTGATTCAACTATCCATTATATATTTTGGATACTAAAATCAACATCCATTGTTTTAAATAAATGTTTTATTTTTTCCTTTTCAATTAAATTCTGTGTGTCATTCTATTTCATAGTAAAAACATATTAACATTCTAATGATATAATCCCATGAGTTTTTCTTCCTATATTTATGACAAATAAAAAATAAATCATTATTCTTAAATGTTCTATAATAAATGAGCATTAAAAGAATATCATTATTTCCAATGGGGGAGTACACGGTTTAGTTAAGGTATACATATTTAATCATGTTCTGTTAAAATGGAATACTTGTAAAAAAAATTCATTCACTCAATTAAACATCCCATTTGACTACTCATCACCAAATTGTCTAACATGCTCTTCATAATCACATTCATTAAGGTGTCACTCATTATCTAAAAGTAATATCATAGTTTGATAAACCCTAACCATTGGGAGGATCCACATTAACATGAAAATCTATTATAATAATTCAAAAATGACACATTCCTTAATATATGTTATATTTTTTGTTTCATAGTCATCATCTATTTAAATAATTCATAATGGTCTATAATTTTTTTTATTAACGATGAATATCCACAAGGATTCATTAACCAGGTGTGCAGTTTGACCCACTATCATGCACTAATTATTGATTGAGTCGTTCTAAAGAATGTTTTTTCAGGGTTTTTACCCTATGGTACATGTGTTCTAGTTCTCTATCCACATGTAGTATCTATAAAATGATGAAATTTTTTATAATCCACTAACTCTATCGTTTCTAAAATTTCCAATACATTTTTATTCATTAGATCATCCTTATACTTATACATAGGGACATCCCAAGACAAATTATTAGATATTTATATAGGTATCTAACTAATTTTTTCTCATTATAGTCTCAAAGGTTATCTAAAAATTTCAATTTATACCCACTATATAGTCCTAGGAATCTAATACATGAATATTACATCTTTTTATATAAACATTAATTACATTATAAACCACAAGATTTAGGACCTCAAATAAACATGGAACACAATACTCAAATAATGTGAAGGACCCTCAATTTTTTCCCCAAAGATCATCTCATTTAGTTATATACATAGGAATATTCCATGTAAATCCATTCATCATAACATGGGGAATGGAAAAAAATGAAAGGGTGAATCTGGAGATAATCAACGGTAACCATAATATATATAATTTTATGATCAACTTAATAAATTATATCATTTTAATGTAATGTGATAATTATAAAAAATTATGATGTTCATACAAAAACTATAGTAGATAATAAACATGAGAGAGGAATTAATGACTGTAAGTTAATTAGAAATGAATTCAATGGGAATAAAATAATATGATCCCTGTTAAAAAATGTAAAAAATGTAGATTATTTGCATACACATAATAACAGAGAATTATTTTTTGAAGAAACCCACCTTGAAATTAATAACATGATAGGTTGGGATAACAACTCATGTACTAGCTTTTGGATTTACATGACATCCCATGTACCATCCTATTTATTTTTGGTATAACCACACTTACACCCTTCTTCTATGGAATGGTATAAAAACTTGGGTAACGTTTTATATCATATAGTATTTATCTTAACCCAATGAATTAGAGACATATATAGGTCCCACCTGTATTCTAATGAAATCCCATATTAACTTGGGCCATTGAATCATTAAACAATCATCATATCATAAAAAATTAAATGAAATGGGTTTCATAAAAATTTAACAATATCATAACCTATTGAAAATGAATAGTATTAATTATTTTTTCAACATAGTATAACCTATCAAATGAAGTGATATTCACACGAATTCACAGATGGTATAACCTATATAAGAAAACTGGTATGGTAAATATCATTCAAGTAACCGATAAACCATAGAGAAAATTAATATGAATTGAATACGTGGATCATATAATAGTAGGCATATGTAACATCGACAAATATAATTTAATATGGAAAATTATATTGATTAGTTAAAACATTTCATGAATTAAATATCCTTTATACATTCATAAATTCCTTTTAAAACATAAAACCTTTTAAAAACCTTTTTCATAGAAAATAACATTGAAAACATGTAAATGAATTTTTAAATATAATTTTAACATATATTATATCCAAAAAAATAATTTTTTTGAAATATATCTAAAAATATCATTAAATTTTTGTTTCCAAAAACACATTTATTAAAAAAATAATTCTTGAAGGAATCATATATCCAAATTAAGAGAGATATAGATGTGAGTTTCTATAATTTTTTTTAATTCTATTATGTACATCATATTGAAAAGATGGTTCCATTATTTTACGATATAATGAATAACCAGATTAATATTAATTTAATGAAAATAAATGGGATTTATATCATGATATTTCAACATTTGAGACTTAATCATAGAAAATATTGATAAATAATGGGATTGTATCTTAAAATATTTACTACTTTATTAACATTAATTCATAATACATGTGATGGGAAAACATAAATTAAAATAAAAAATATCATGAGAATGAAAAACATCATGAAATTACATTTAATATGAGATATATATACACATAATAATAAATATAGGTGCATTACATAACCTACATATCAAAGAGTGAAAATTGAAACAAAAATCACTTACTGGGTTGTTAATTTTTGAACTATAGACCCCAAGAAAGATTGATACAAAAATTCATATGTAAATTCCAATTATTTCCCAGAGATTCGTCACATAATACATTCATGAAATTTTATAGAAAACATAAAAGAAACATGTGGATAATATGGATTCTTTCTCACGGAAAATAAAAGTGAAATCGAAGTCCCTTACCATATTTATTGACTTCCATATTACTGATTAAAACATCCTATATAATTTATTATATTAATTATAAATATATTAAATGACCATATTCATATATAAAATAGGAAATATTATTTAATTATGACATTTTATTACCCGTCTATTTATAATAACATGTTAATGTTATTTTTTGTGTTATACCAATTTTATTTTCATATATTTTGTAACTTAATATATTATTTGTCATAATATATTTACCATTGATCCATAAAATTATCATTTATTACCATGATAAAAATATCATATATATTAAATATATATATTTATTTATATTAAATAATAATATTTAGAAATAGGAAATTAAAAACCCTCTTCCTAGTGGTGGTGCGTCGTACATACTAATGTATGATATTTTTCATTTTTATATGAATTCGAAAGAATGAAAAGTAAATGATATATATTATCCTTATGAAAAAATATTATTTATCATATATAAAATATTTTTTTAACCCTTCCTTAAAACATATATTGTAACACAAGAAAGAATAACATTGATTAATGAGGGGGTAGTCCACTGTACACACGAACAACATTGTCGTATTTCTAGAAAAAAGATATTTCGATGGTATGTGTGATATAAAAATAATAAGATAATTATAATATAATAAGAATCATACATATTATAAGTAATAAATAAATAATTCTTTAATTGAAGACATCATATGTGGTAATGGAGAAATAAATTACATCAGTTCTTGATGTGGTAGTATGTGATACGCAACAATGTCGATTTCATAAACAATTTAATGGATATGAACATGGTTGTAAGAAATAAACATAAAATAAATAATATAAATAAATTGTATTTATATATATATATATGTATTATTTTATTTTTAAATTATATTATAATAAAATTTTATTGATTAGAGGAAGAAATAAAACGAAATTGATCTATGATTAACATTATCTCTTCTTCGGGTGTCTTTCTATGGTTTTCAATAAAATATTAATTGGTTTTAGTTGTTTTAAATTTATAGATTATATGATTAATTGGGGGTTTTGTGATGTTATTTGGATAGGCATAGTCCCAAACAAATGATTAGATATATGCGATGAAGTTGGAAGAGTGGGTAACTATTTATTATTGAGGATAAGTGCCATTCTTATAAATTATAAAAAAATTCACTAATGGGTGTTAAATCATACTTAAAGTTTCTCCAAATAATATAATTAATTTATTGTATGGATTATATGGTAGAAATACACATCCAATATAAAATAAATCTCATTTTATGTATTTCATTCTTTATCATATAAGTATCTCTATTATTAATTTTTATTTACTAAGACATCTAGTAGACTAACCTTTGTTATTTTTCCTTTAAGACTAAATTATAATGAGAATTCTTAGATAATTTGGATCCAATTTTTTTAAATATTATTTCCAAAAATTTTAATATAATTTCTATTTTTAATGGACATTTTTTTATCATAAGAGAATTTAATGTGAAAAAAATTCACACTAACAAAAACCACACTAAATGACTTATTAATATTTGATTAAAAATATTATCAAAATAAATGATAAATTTGATAAATATTTTACCTTATTTAATATTAATTAATTTAAATATCTTTTTTATGGAAAATATTTTTAGTACTTTTAAATTATTTAGTAAAAATTAATTATTTATAAATCTACCTTAATGTCAATTTTGATATGAATCATTTCAATTCACTTTTTAAATATTCACGAAATAAATTGATTTCAATTAAAATATTCTAAACCCATTGTATCATGATATATTCATATATAAAAGTAATTGAACACAATAATTAAATCAATATACTTCATTTTTTATATTTTATATTTTTTATTCTTTAGTTGATAACTAAAATTTTAATTTATATTCATTTCATAAGCATTTTAAGTATCTAAATTATCTCAAAACAAATATATAAAACTATCATGATAAACCTATAATTTAAATTTCTAACTGATATATATAACCGGATATCAGTTTATTTTCATATCTTAAGGCTTTATAAATATTAATTGTAGTAAAATAATCATTTCATATAGTTTTCTTTTTGTTAATTTAATTTTGTTATGGTTTATATATATGTGTACTGTATAACTTGGCTAAAAAATGTAGGGTTTCCATTCTATTGGTGTTATTTTCCATACATGTTGTGAATGGATTCGATAAACCATAAGAAAACTATGTGACCTCTTCTACTATAATGAGAGATTCATTTTTTATCGAATGTTCATGGTTTTCAATTCCATGAATTATTAATGAGGTAACGTTGTTTTTAAAAATATTAATTTTTAATTCAACCCTCATGCGAGATAATACCCAGATTAGCTATTCTCTTTTCCCAATAGTATGATTTTTAAGGAGTTATGGTGGTGGTTGAAATTTTATTTATCCCCTATTTTTAGATTCATTTTTCAATTACGGGAGGTCTCCTTCTATGTTTGGGTTGTATTTCCCTCCCCTGTCCCCCTTATTTTCACCCAACTCTTTGGTATTAATTGTTGTTGGTAAACACTATGATGTGAAAAGTGACTATTTTTTCAAATCGATCATTGTATAGAATGATTTATTGTTTTATGGTTGTGATTCTGATGATTCATTTCAATTTTTTGTTTTATAAACTCCAACATAGATTGTTAATGGGGACCTATGTATAAATGTGGGATGACAAAGATTATAGTACAATTGTTCATATGACACATGTGATACTATGCTTCTTGATTTATTATGCATTAGGTATAAAAGAGGGTGTCACCCGATGAGACCAAAGTTGGCTAGTTTGGTGGATTGTCTATTTATTTTGATGAGATAATATAGAAATGTTGGTCTATGGTTTGTTGTGTTGTTAGTGTAATTTAACAATAAGACCTATATTTTTTCCAAGGGAATCCTTTCATTAGTTTTTAATTTATATAGGGGAAAGAATTAATGTATATCCCCTCCCCCCATGTGGATGTTTTTATTGGTCACAACTACTATTTTTCCAAATTTATGTTACCCCACCACTTATATTGTGGTTCCTCTTTACCTTTTGTATTCACATTTTAAATATGGATTTATTTTATAAATTTATTTAGTAATATATTTATAAAACGTTTTTCAAAATGAAAGTGAAATTGGTTTACTTATATTATTATGAATAAATGGAAATAAATGTTTTTTTTATTTCGTTGGATATTTATATTTTATTATTAGTAAAAATTATTGATTTCAATTCACATCAATGAAACATAAAAGATGTTCAGAATGATAAAAAACATCTATTATATTTAAAATCATTTAAACATTATTAAAGTGTTAAAATTTAATATAATGGGCTACATTTTATTTAAAATAGAAGGAAAACGATGTTCATTTAATTGATGACATTTAGGAATATATTTCACCATATGTCGAATAATTGCTTTCGTATAATGACCAAAAGTGTTATTTCAATTATATTAAAGCAAAAAAAAAATTAATCAAGTGGTTAATGCCTAAAAAGTGATTTCATAATGTTTCTAACCATAATAAAATGATATTTCATTACATTATTTCATGTATGTATAAAATACATCAATATTATACATTTTTCATAATTACTAATTAATAATTTTTATGATTTTTAAAAGTCTATAAAATCATTAAACATATGGAAAATTCCTTAAATGACATTATATTTTCATAATGTAATTGGAATAATATATTTGATTAAATTTTTATATTGATGAATATAACATACATAAATATAGTGTAGAAGATAGAAACTATATTAATAAAATAAGTCAAACTCGATTATGTAGAATATCTAATGATAGATGTACCAGAAAATATAAATATTGAATCCAAAATTCTAAACATATTCTTTCAAAATGTGAATATTTTTATAATTTTGAAGAATATGAAAAACGATTATAAATATAATTCATAATAAGTTACAAGAAATAAATGAAAATTAAATAGGAAAAACACAATATACTAATCTTGGATTATCCTGAGATTAATAAACATTGATTATTGAATAATATTTAACATGTGTGAAAAATAAACCATCAATTTAGGTATGTCTAATAGGTATTGAAACATTAAAACTTTTTTTTACATAATAAAAATTATAATATTTTTTTTCAAATATTTTAATCAAAATATTATTGGATTGATGTAATGTAAATTCACTCATGTCAAATGTTATTCAACAATTGATTTCATGATATTTCACAAAAATTTGAAGGAAATTTTCTATGTTTAATACATTTTACACACATTTTAATACTTTTAAATAAAACACATTCTTTTTTTCAATTATGGACGACGACTAATTAATTGATATGGTTCCTATTATAATAGGCCAACAATTAAGAGATAATAATTTTCCAATGTATTAAATAAAATTGGAGGTCAGTTTTTAGATTCTTACCCTTTTATAAACAATTTTATCATTGAAATCAAAATGTTGAAATATTTCATTTCCACAATCCACTTTTTTGATTGATGTATAGATTATTACTATATTCTAAAGATGATAATGTTATCTTCATTGGATTTATAAAAAATCTTGGGTCATTTTCAATATTGTAACCCTCAGATTCGATTTTCTAGTGACTATTATATATAAAAAAACAATATGTCATGTTATTATGGAAACAATATAAAATTGAATATCCTAAAGTCTATTCAAACATTTAGTAAAATATAAACCCAAATCAAAATAATTTAATTGTTTTTTACCATATTTAATATGAATATGAAGGCGAAATAACAAATCTAACATTATTTGATTAATTCGGTCTCCAGAATGACATGTGGTAGGTTTATACAAACATAAAATGACTCAAATACAGATTCCCGTAATTTTTAAATTAATATAATTATAGTTTATTATTTTAGTAGTATTTTTTATTATTTTTCAATTTATGATCAATTACATTACAAAATTGGAAGATTCACATTTAATGTGGAAAATGGATCTATCATAACATGGAATGAAATTTTTGATAAAAAGGTCAAAATTATTTGATTTCTACCAAAAAACGCATACAGTTTTATGGGAGTTAAAATCATATCAATGTAATCATCAATAATGATTATAATACGTTATATATATTTATCACTATATTAATTAATGATTTTTTGATATTCTTATATTTGAATCATTTTTACCTTTTATAAGTTATTTAATTGAAAATAAAAAATACAATAAATAAACTACATAATTGATGAAGATAAATATAAGATAAATAAAAAATAATAATATTCAAAATCTAAAATTCTACATTAATACCCCTGTAATTTATGCAAATATTACTATGTATCCATATTTATGGTTATGGTCGGAAAAATCTATATATTAAATTTTTTAATTATTTTTATCTTTATTTTTTACATAATGGTCGATTTATTTATCTTTCCATGTATTAGTGAAATATCTCATTCATTACATATAGTAATTATGAATTTATAATAACCATTATTATGCTAAAATCCCTAAAAATATATGGTGTCACCATTTTATATATTGATCCCACCTGATGATGTCTTAAATAACATCATTAAAATACATCTAAAATTTTAAAAAACATAATAATAAAAATAAAATATTTCAAAATATTAATCTAATATTATCACATGATGAATTTGAATCAAATTATCAAAACACCTACTATTAAAAATATTAAAATAGTGGCTGATGACAACACATTATTTCTACACATCAACTGCTAGTGTTTCTTACTAGATTACTGACCATTGAAACCCAATCTCCATATACAAACAAGCATCCAAAAATGTTCAACTTTACCGAATGAAAAAGCTATGATTTCAAGGCATATAAAAATAAAAAAATGGTATCCTCATATAAAAACAAGGAATATTCCAATTTCATATCATTAACATTTTATAACAACATTATCAATGGATTTAAAGAATCAATATCGTAGCCCCTTCATCATTGTGAGATAAAAAATGTTATCTAAATATTATAAGGATGGTAGGTTTTGTGAATGTTTATTTCTAGTAAATCAATTTCATAATTTATGTAAGGTGGTTTTGACTAGGTTTTTGATGTGGGACTCTAGTAGTTGTTTGGAATTTTATACAATTATTTTTTGTCTTAAAACTGTGGATGTTAGTTGGGATGGGGAAATGACTCATGTGTGCATCACTTGGTCTCATATAGTCATGTTTGTAACTACTTTTTAGGTAAAAAATTATTGGATTCTTTTTTTCATTAGATCTTTCTAGATAGAGATGGTTCTTCTCCCATACAGATTGGATCAAATTGGCCACCTGTAGTAGCAATATAAAATCCCCAAAATTGCATAAAAATAGAGCATTAACTATTCATGATCATCTACAACAATGGTCAATATAAAAAATCATTGTAAAACATAATTACAATCCCCATTAATTGAATCATTACAAGTCCAATAGAGGAAGGGATTACTATCACCATACTAACATTAATAATACTCTATTTTAGAGTATCCGAATTGAATAAACTAATTTCTCCAACACACATAACCCACCTTAATGATCTTATCCCCGAGCTAAAAATGAATTGATTAGATCACATTTCCATTACCTCATGTGAAATATGAAACCCCATTCATATCATGAATGACACTCATCCTACCTACCATTTATGAAAGGTGACCAACTCCACCTATGATTCAATAAAGAACCTCTTTACTTAGGCACTCTAAAATTAATTCTTTTACTATCTGGGATCCCTAATGGATGGAATTATATAGTCTATGCTACTCAGCTACATCTCAATTTGAAATTAAACAATGAACAAGTTCCCATCATGATTTATATTAGTAGAACCTCTAACCCAAACAAAGAACTCAAAAATCATTTATTGTTTCTATAGAAAATATAAAATTTCAAAAACAATGAATGAAACACCTTTTTTATCCACTGGGAAGATAGATTATGATGATAGAAAAACAATTCAACAGTAACACTACTTTTTTTCTCAAACACTTAAAAATTATTAAAATAATATTCATTTATAATTTCATGGTGTCCACATCGATTTAAATATATTATTATTTAATACAAATAACCACATGTATATAATTCCATCTATAAGGTATATAGATCCATATGAAACTACTATTCAAATATTAATATCATAAACAAGAACCGATATGAGTATATCCTTGCTAAATCGGATACCTTTCTAGTGGATGGACATGGAAGACCCATTTAATGGCCATTGAAATAATCGTTCTTAAAAATACATCAAAAATCATAATTGTTTTAATTTCATGTAGAATATGCTCGTTTGAGTAATGGAATAACTATTTGCAAACCACATCCTATAAAACATTTTATTCCCCACATGAAATTATATATCCTTCATCATAATTCTCACTTTGTGCTATGAGGATTAGAAAATATTCATATAATATTGGAATTTTCATGTGTCAACATTCACATGACCTTTCCATTCAACACATATATTGTCTACACTCCCTAATATGAAATTTTTAAAATGTATTACTTGAGAAACACCACCGAAAGTATTTAAGGATTCAACTCATATAGAGATTATTAATTTCAATAATATAATAAAATTCCATTAATTTGGTAACAAAAAAAGAGTTCAAAAAATAGATAATTCCAAAATATAATAGAACTATTACAATAATAACAATAGTGTATAAAAAAATTGATTCAATTTATGTTTCATCATATTCCAAATAGCATGAATTATGAAATGAATAATATTTTTAATGATAACGTCCGCTCAAATGAAAAAGGGTCCATATATAAGTGATAATTTCATTAAATAGATTCAAATACAAAAAATCAGGAAATACTTTCCATAATTGGTTTACAAAAGAGATAAGTAAAATAAATTGATTTTATAGAGATGGATATATATTTTACAATAGAACCAACTAGAATAATAATACATGAATTTTTAACAATGTTAAATGATATTTCACCTAATTTCTTATGAAGAATAAATTATTTTATAAAATAAAAAAATAATTTATGTGTGATTAATGAAAAAATATTAAAAATAATTGTGGTAAATTATAATTTTACATTAATAATTTATTATAAATATAAATAAAATATCTAGTAGAGGAGGGAGTAAAACATATACTTTAAACCAAAAATAATACTTTTAGACATAACAATCAAGCACAAATAAAAAAAATAATGTAAAAATATTATAATGAAATCATATATATTCTTGATTCAGCTATTATTTTGGAATGAATTCCCAATATTTTCTAGAGATATAGTGAAATATATTAATAAAATATATCCTCCATGAAATATATGACACAGTATCTTCCAATATAATATTTAAATTAAAATGATAAATGAATATATACATATCCTATGATATAGTATTTTGAGAAACTAAATTATGTAAATAATACATAGTATTCCTAAAATCCATTAAATGAAACTATGTTTGTTAAAATAGTAATGTTATTAAATAAATATTTAAAATTGAACAATAATTATGAAAATTGAATCTGAATGTATTTTTATTTTTAATACTAAGATTTAGATAGTACACATTTATTAAGAACCTCAATTATCAACAAAAAATAACCACCACCTTCCATGTTATGTAAACATTATTAGTGTACTAAAAAATTTCAATAGATAAACATGATATATAAAATTGTGATAATGATTTTTACATTCATAATTATTATATCCACTAAATTACCAATATGGAAGATAAAATAGAAAATCACTATTTATTTTCTAGTAGAATAAGCAATCCAATGTGAATTTCAATGTCATATTTAGAATTTTTTCAAAAGGAAGTTATATTAAGGATGAAACATTAAATATATTTAGACTATTATTGCCATTAATATCATCTAACCACACAAACAACAAAAAATAATTATTTTTCTTCTAATTAAAAGCTAATTCAACCTACACACATGATGTAATGACCCATCACCATGACCAAGGTATTACTCTAGGAAATGTAATCATATAATTAAGACATTGATACCCATCATCCACCTCCAATATGTGATAGGAATAAAAAAACACATATGGTGTACCATACACTTCAATAAGAGGAATTACCCTCTCTGATTTGAGAAATGATGGAGTTGCGATAGACACGCACAATAACTCATGCTCAAGATAAATGTATTACAGTTTCTCTAGTTCATGAAATTAATTTCATAAACGACTCATACATTTAAATGGGAACTACAACTACTTAAATGGAAATCCTCAATAGTGACATCAAATCCCAAACAACTCATCAACAATAAACTGAGGATGTAATATCAAAACCAACTTCAAACCATCTTTTACAGACAAGAAAAAATTGTATAAATACATATGTTGAGAATTACAAACATATTAAGTCTAATCCCCCTACTACCATTTATTAAATATTTAAAAGAATAATATTGAGGTCCATTCAGTAATCGATAGCGAAAAACATGTCCCGATGCTATGTTTACTAATATTATACCTTTATAACTATTGATACATCATTATCAATCACATATAAGGGAAAATTTAATATCCAACAAAAAATTAAATGATGGTATTTAAATATATCATCCCCTCTATTTTTCTACTATTCCCAAATGTCGTAAGTCCATAACAATACCTCTATAAAATTAATCCATTTGGATAGAATATGGGCTAATGTAATATATAATGCACTATATTCATCGCATGATCACATCAACACATTTTTATCACCCCAGAAATCCAATCATATCATCTTACCATCATCATATAACGATAGTAATTAAATAGTTTTTGTTATCCACTACTTCCCCAATGTTGTGTGTTATACCAAAATACATCATAACCCATATAAAACAAACTAAAAATAACTAATATAATTCAATATGTGGCTATATATTTTTTTGAAATAACATCCATCAATTACATCCATGTACACATATATATATGAGGATAGAAAACCCCAGTGCACACTAAAAAATCCATATGATGATTGTGGGTCTAGAGGGGTAGTCATCCATCAATTTCATACCAACATGGATGTTGGTGAAAAAACACTCCTACAGTTCAATGATATTAAGTCAACATAATTGAGATGTTATATAAAATAAATAGCGATATACATATAGATCATAAAAACACTATTGTAAATTATATATCATCATACTCATCTTAATATACAATCACATTGGTCTCCTTTCTCTCACTAGTAAGGCCTATGTATAAAAAACATAAAAGAATCACGTTTTAATTAATTTAATATTTATTTAACCATTTTTTAATCATTTCCATTATAATATCAAATATTAAGAATTTAATATTCCAATCTATGTTCATAAAATACAATGTATTATTTTATTTTATTTTCCATTATGTCATTATCATAGTAAAGCATTAAAAACCAACCATGTTCTTTTATTAATCATTTTACTATTAGATATACTTATGTGTACGCTTGGACTCTGCCTAATCTAGAAAATAATTGATGAACTCAAAGAGAATACTCTTAAATTTCATGACATAGTTAGAAACTGATCATGTAAATTACACTGATCCTTTAGGAAAGTAAACGAGTAAGTAAATAATCATGAAAGAATCCTTAATTTCAATAAAATAATAGGAAATGTTTTCTTTAACATGTTTTATTAGTCATAGAGCTATCTGAAAAAACACATCCAGTAATATACCGTCTATCATCCCCAATAAAAATCATCTTTATAACTACCACTTAGTGACACCATCCCATACTCGACGATCCCCACTAACATTCATTGTCATAACCATAACCCATTCCTAAATCACATCCTTTGATATCCAAACAAATTATTCCAAACAATAAGAGTTATATTTCAATCACTCCATGGTTTTAAATAATAAATCATAAATATAGGTCAATTGTTTTGTTAAACACATAAATGGAAGGTATAATATATAAAAACCAAAAATGACATTTCATCATTTTTAGAACAATGTCAGGCACATACTTACCCAATATAGTTGTTTATGAAATCATGAAAAATTATGCACAATCATTAATTATGTTATTTATATTGAATAAAATAAATCATTTTTAGTACTAAAAATTATAAATTCAATATTTTAGTTTTTCTACTGAAATATTCTTTTAGATGCTTTACATATATCAATAATACCAAAGATAATTATTTGAAAAAGACACTTTGATTATAATTGAAGCATTACAAGATTTATGTTTTATTAATTTCAAATCATATATACCATTCATTAATACAATGAAAATATATAACCCACTATCAAGGAAATATCAGAAGAAAAAATGTACATATATAAAAATCATGAAATCACACATCCCAGAACATTCATTTTAAAATATCAAAATATTCATGTGTGATAATACATAGGGTTAATATAGTTTAAAAAATTATAATGTTTGTTTATATTATTAAAATAGAATAATAATTCTACACATGAATTTCTTTTCCCCAAATTATCTATTCAATTTATCAATTTATCCAAATAACCCACCGAAAATAAAAATTTCTCTACATGAATGAAAATATGCCATTAAATTATATGAAATATATAGTATTAAATAAAATAATTCTCATTAGTATTATTAAATAAATTAAAATTACATAATGGGATTATTTATTTCACTCTCAAGAATAATTCAAAATATTATTAATTTCTCAATAACATACAATTATGTCTGTTTCATTCAAAAATATTATAGATTATAAAACATATTTTCTTTCAACAAGTGATAATCCAATAAATCCATTTATAGAATTGTCATCTACAATATTTAATATACATTTTTACACATGAAATTATATATTTATTCTTCGAATTATACAATTTCTTATATTTAAAAAAATACCACATTTAATTTAAAATATATAACATAGTCATAATATATTAATATTTCATCACCATATTACATATAAATATTTTTTTCCCGGACATCTATAATTTCATGATTATCATTCAATAATTTCTCATGTGATTATTTTCCATATTATTAGATTAATATGGTTAATAAAATCATCAAAATAAAGAAATATAATTATGATTATTCCCAATTTTTACATTTGAAAATATGGATATGATGAAGATAATCTATCTAAATTTAGAATATCAGAATTCTTCACACAAATAATTGATTACTTGGTTGAAACACCACCTTAAAAAGACCAACATTATATGGAATACTATTCAGAACCTTGAATTGACAAATTAATATAAAACCATGATCGGAAACACCCAATAAATATGGGGTAACCTTATCCTTAGTCCAATAAATACTTAATAAAGGTGAAAAATAGGGAATAATTAGGGACAGTGAACTCAATTCATTTGATTCTCCCTAAATCTGTAGGTGAAACCACAAGTAATTGAACAAGTTCCACCGATAAAAGTAATAAATAACAATACCTCATAAAGAAGATACATTTATGGATCTGTACTCTATGAGATAAAATTGACTTTTCCAAGGTACTCTCAATGTTTGGAAATAAATGGAACACTCAAATAATGGTGGATAGATTGATTAATAGAGTATTAAATAACAAAAGACCACATTCAATACAGTAATCAATTCACATTTGTATTTCCACCGTTGAAATTCATAAGATTCAAAATGGTGGACAACTGGATATACAATTTCAGACTTAATTCACTAGTAATATGAATTACAAATTATACATTGAAGACATTTTTACGGTCATATGTTTTTTGAATGATTTCCCCAAGGTGGAGTTCCATGCAATGTGGAACACATCCAAAATAAATTTTAACACTTATATGGCCTCTATTTCAGCTTGAATATGTGTATTGGACTTCGAAAATTTATTGAGATGGACTCTCCATGTGACGGTCCCATCACCACAACCCGTAACCAAATAAGACTTTTGATCAAAAATACATTCATAGAAGATAAAAAATATTTTACAATATATTATTATTTAACAAAATATATATGAATATTTAAAAAATATATCAGTTAAAAATAAGATACAAATGACTAAAAATTATCTCACATTATAGTAGATATGTGTTCCATCGAACCAAAGATAGTTTGGTGTCTCACAATATGATTACTTTTATAAAATTATTAAAGAATGTTTATCATAAATATGGATTTATTGTATTAGTTATTTTACCCCAATTTAGGAATTTATAAACATTGAAAATAGAGTACCATGGAACGTGAAAATGATTGTTCTACTTAGAATAAGCTATTGTAAAACCCAAATTCATACTTACCCATCATTAACATCCTTCGTGGGTGAAATAATACTGGTTTTGTTCTATGTAACTCTATTTATTTCACCGTTTAATGAAAATATAATAAATTTTATATGTTAGGACAACATCATGCATTAAATTACAATTTCAATTTTAAACATAATAATATACAAAATAATCCAAATGATTCAAAATTTATATCATGGTTTATTTTTAGAAGAGACATGTGCTGACAATGATCAGCATTCCTACAATTAGGTAGAGTATATCATGACCACAATTATTGTGAAGGAGGTTTTTTGTACTATGAAGGAAAAAATAACTTGGGGATCATCTTATCATATCTGGAGGAGTGAATATCATCAAGGATATAATGTAATTAATTTCTCTAACCAAGGAGATATGGTCTCACCATATTACTGAACACAAAAAAATATGGAGATGATTTAAGAATAATAGGAGGAATAACGTCCTACTAAGATTTTAATTGAGATATTTCTCTGTAATAGAAGAATAATCTCACTTGATAACAAAATATATTAATATAATTTATCATTTTCTATGTTTTCACAAATTGAATTTTTTTTACTGTATTTTATTAAATTAGGCCATTCAATCATTTTGTATGCTTTTCATAATAGCATGAAGTGAGCCATATTTTTACATTTCACAATGGGATCATCGATCATTGTCATATGATTTAATGAAAAATATGATGGTTTTTTTGTATTTGACCATTTAAAAAAAATTCTTTTAAGCATATCGATATTCCCACATTTTTTAAATTATATTTTTATTACGATCATAGTATTTCATGAAAATTGATGGTCATTTTATATGTTTTGACCCTTTGATACAAATATTTATTAACATTTAATCTTAATTTAGAATAATTTTATGACATTCCAATGAAACAACAAGTCTGAATGACTTGTTTTACAATCATTTTAATGGAAAATAAACCAATGAAGAAATTTATATTACTTGAAAATAACATTAGATAATTATTTTTGGTTTAATCATTTGAATCAAAAAAAATTTACTAATAAATCAATAAGAACACAATTTCATTCATTCTCATAAAATGAGATGTCATATTAGTGTTATTTATATTCATAAATTCAATATATTAAATGAATTTCGTTGTTCTATGATATGATTTCAGTCCATATTTTTCTTAAAGGATTTGAATTTAATAACTATATTTAATCGTATCAAATCATTGGAATATTATTATTAATAATCTTTATTCTAAGAA
Source organism: Viscum album (assembly GCA_963277665.1). Classification (NCBI taxonomy): domain Eukaryota; kingdom Viridiplantae; phylum Streptophyta; class Magnoliopsida; order Santalales; family Viscaceae; genus Viscum; species Viscum album. Next base: position 555,212,826 of record OY728147.1, on the reverse strand, counting down.
TTGAATGATCATTACATTTAGAGGTATGGGGAGGCTCATTATTTATATAATAAAAATATTAAATATAAAATTTTACACTATTATAGTTTTACTAAAAATATATTATTAACACTAAATGTAATGACCCGTAAAATTCAAGGAAATTTTTTTTTCGTAACTTTCTTTGAAATTTTACAAGAACGCAGTTTCTTACAGCACCTGATTCTGAGGTCCGGTGTGACCATAATCAATTTCCGAAGATGAGCTCGGGTACGTTCAGTAAACGAACGAGCGGGTTTTCCTAACTTTTGAACTGGTGCTCGGAATCAAAATCTGAGGGCACCAATGGAACCGCAACACCGATAATTTCTTATGAACGCCTTCTCCGGTGTTGCGTTTGCTCAGGTGAGGTTATTAATATTTGGGGTTTACTAAAGAATAAAATAAAATAATGTGCAACAGATTTTATTTTTATTCTAAGCAATGTTAACCTAGGAATGGTGGTTGAGGTGGGACCCACTGATATCCTAACTCTTACGTAGGATATTAGTGAGCTGGGGCCCACACGAGCCACACCCCATTTAATTTCCTTTTACCTACCACGACCATTTAATATAGTAACTCACCCACACCCCCCTCTTAAATTCAATGTCAACTCTCGCGTTTAAACAATTATTAAATGCTTCAATTAATTGGTCAACGCTAATCAATTTATTCATGATCTGTTTTTTAATTTTAAAAAAAGTTGGCTTGAGAAATTAAATAAGGCATAACCTTATTTTATTACATGGTTTAGTTGTGCGAGGAGGATTTGAAGAGGACAACCCAAGATTTGGAATCTTCATCTTCCTCCTTGAAGAACGCGAAGAATGCACCATTGCCAATGAAGAATGCCGACCTTTGATGAAGGGAGATGAAGAAAACAAGTTCCTTGAAGTTCGACGACGTGAAGCCGAGTACCGCGACGCCGATGATCCTTCTTCCGCGACGTCCCTTCCCCGCGACGAACCTTCGTTCAACAAACACTTGGGGTAGGGGGTTTGGTTTAATTTAATTTATGTGGATTATTTCCTCAGCCTTTTATTAATTTGTTAATAGTCGTTTCGGCAGCCTTTTATCGTAATAACGGGAGGAGGATGGACCACACGAACACGTTCGACCCTCCTTTCCCTTTTGTTGGTTGTACTTGTTGCGGCACGAGAAAAGGTGGCGCGGTGAAACGGCGCCGTGCTGAAACAATGAATAACGGCAGAAGAAGCGTGGCGCCGTCGCGCCGCACCACTGTGGCGATTCGAATGCTCCGCGGATTGTTTATTTGAAGGCGGATCGACGTGCATTGACGGAATGGGCCGTAGAGGCGGTTTGATGAATCCTTAGTAAAGTGCGAGACCCGAGGTGAACGTTGGCGCAGACGGAATCAAAAACGGACCACCGGAGAAACTCCGATGGCCAGCCGAGAAGTACCGTGGCGGCTTCAGCCTCCGTGGGAGGTGGCTGGTCCCGCGACCGCGCGGGACCGAAGGGGGGGTGGGGACGCGGCACTGGGCCGCGTCCGCTGGCAAGGAATGGCCCCCACACGGGGGCCGCAACGGCAATCAAGGGGTCAACCGCCCCTGTTGCGCTGCCGCTTGGTCGGCACCGAGCCGCCATGGACCGGGTTGCGCCTGCAGGGCCGGGCCGCACCCTGACGGGTCGGACCCAGACCCGGGTCGGGTCGACCCGTGGGGGTTGGGCAGTGTCGGACCGGGCCCAGACCCCCCTTTTTCCAAACTTCTCGTTCTTTTGCCCATAACATGGGCTACAGACCCCCGATCGACGCACTGTCAGTTGTGTAGAGATCCTTGGATCGAGACGGTCGTTTCGGTATATTACACTCAGGTTTCAAAGAACATTGGATGCGGTCGGGTTGGTTCAAACACAAAACCAACCAGGCCCTCGGAGTAGAAACACATATAATATGAGCTCCAGGCGTCCGATTGACGTGTCGTCGACTTTGTTGGTTTCCTCTTGGTGTGACAGACCCTTTGGATTACTCCGTTGGAGGTTTGGATGCAGTTAGAGTGAGGTCGGGTTGGTTTTGACTTAAAAACCAACCGGGCCCCTGGAACGAAAACGCCGATAACTCTCAGACCGGGCATCCGATTTGACGCATCGTCTGTCACGTTGAGTTCCTTTTGATGGTACAAAAATTTTGGATACATCAACTCCAGACTTCGTGTCAGTTGATGTATAATCCCTTTGGCTTGTAGAGCGGACCCTACCCGAGCGATCTTGATGTGTGCGGGAACCATAGAGCTGGCTGCGACTACGACGACGATGACGACTATACAGAAATCCTTCGTGGATTCGACGACAACGACTACAACACTCAGCGATCTTGTGTGGATCAGTGCTACCGATCATGTGTGGGTCAGATCATGTTCGGGTCAGCACTTAGTGGTCCTATATGGGCTAGTCCGTGCCGATATTCTGTGGGTCAAATCCTGTGTGGGTCATTGTGGGGGTAAGTACCTATCAATCCTTTGTGGGTCATTTCAGGGGTTAGTATCTATCGATCCTTTGTGGGTCATTGCGGGGGTTACTACCTATCGATCCTATGTGGGTCAGACAGCTTAGATTAATCAGTTGCTACATCTGATCATCTCTATCGTCCTACGAAGAAGTATTCCTTTGTGAGCTGAGTCTTGACTTCCAATCATTATCTTCAATATTATTGACATGCTTTCCTATTTGGTTTGTGTTGTATTATCCTGTGTGGACGTGATCGAACGTGGTCTCGGATGATGGAGGCAAACTGGAATTGATAACATAGGTATACATATGGGAATATACCTAAGTAATGTTGGATGTTACTTTGTGATTAAATCTTTCCTTTGTGGATTACCCTTTGTGGATTATGAGAGACTTTCGGGGGTCTCAGGGTCCCTACTGAGAAGCATATACTCACCCCTGCACAGGCTATGCCCACACTACGTTGTGTTGGATGCAGATGACAGACATAGAATATCGTGGTTGAGGTTTGGGGAGCATGTCGGTACTCAGAGGTGGACCACCGGACGGGACCTACACGGAGCAGACGGATGGACCTGAGGAGCTGAGGAGGCTATCTGTACCCACCCTTCAGGTGGGACTTCCAGTGGATGGATAGACGTTGTTGATTTACTTTTAGTTGATGTATTTCCTTTCCAGTTGTACTTTACTTCCAGTTAGGGTTTGTATTCTGGCCCACTTACTTTTTCTCACTACTTTTTGTACCATGTTTTACTTAGTGTTTACTTCTTCTAGCTTACTCCGTGGTGTTTGTTTGCATTTTAAAGGCAATTACTTACCCTTTTTTCGGGATTTACACCTTGGTGCTAGTCGCTAGCCCCTGGCCTACGGGAGGCGGGCTTGGGGTAGTCACGGTACGGGTCCCGAGGACAGGTCATGAAAAATTGGTATCAAAGGAGTTAAGATCTACTGCAGAACTCAGGACTCTGATCTTTTTCTATGTGAAGCAATAGTTTTTAGAGTATTGAGTGTGGTTATCATTCCAGGGAGTCCAGTGTTGGTGCGGCGGCCGACGTATCCGTACACTAGGACCCTGACTTCTAATTTCCGACTTAGTGCACGAAAACATTGATTTAATGTGTGTTTCAAGTATTCTTTGTGATTAATTTGTGTCATCTCAGCAGGTATATTTTATTAACCGTGGCACACCTATCTCTTTTCAGGATGGCCCCACGATGGAAGCCAGCTAGGGTTCCGAGCTTTGTACGTGATGACATCCCACCAAGCGACGAGGCCTCGGAGCAGGACCCTATTAATACGAAGACACCGGCAGTACCACTACCCGTCGAGCCACCGATGCTACCAACCCCAGCCGCTAATAGTGCACGTCGCCTTAGTGCACTGCACGAGTTTCAACATCAGTGACCGCCCAGGTTCCGCGGGGTGACGGACACTCAGGAAGCCGAGGATTGGATGGAGGCAGTTGTACGAGTCTTCTGTTTGGTAGGGACACCATCAGACCTCATGGTGATCCTTGCAGCGAGTCTCCTGCACGCGGCAGTAGGCAGATTGTTGAGAATGATGCTCTAGGTACACGTCGAGGCATCTCACCTGTGGACGGACTTTGAGAGCCTCTTCCACTCAGAGTTCTTACTAGCCACTCTTCTTCTGGTTCTCATCCCGGAGCTACAACACTGCGGCAGGGAAGCTTGACGGTCACCCAGTACTTGGCGAGATTTACCGATCTCTCATGCTATTCGATGGACATGGTACGTGACCCATTATTTTGGGCCCGGACCATTGATCTGGGATTGAGGAATGAGATCAGGGCATTTCTGATCTCCATCAGCATTCCGACACATGTAGGTGTACTAGAGTGAGCCCTTCTCATTGAGATATTTCTTGTTGAGCCTAGACCAGCAGCGAGACCTACTGCAGGGCGGCACGTAGCAGAGTCTTCTACAGCTGGCAGTCGACAGATGACACATGGGTCCAGGAGGACCAGACCCTCAAGCGGACGACCTGAGGACCCTGGCTCAGAGGTGTAGGGCACACAACGCAGATCCAGTCTTACGAGAGGCATACAGTGCTACGCATGCGGCGGGCAGAGCCACATGGCTCGTGACTGCCCAACCCGCTGTGAAGAGGAGCAGCAGACGGTTGATGGACCACCCAAGCAAAGGCATAGGGTCGACTGTGTTGGTCTGTTGGGAGTAGTCGGACGAGGCAGAGGAGCTGGCAGAGTAGCAGGTGCTGGGAGACGCTTTGAAGCTCTACAACCACAACCACCAGGAGGTCCACCCCGACCATAGGGAGCTCGCGGGTAGAGACAGGCGCAGCTTCAGGCAGCATAGGCCTACGACCATGGCACACCTGAGATAATTCGACTTACTATCTATGACTAGTCAACCCTTTCTGTAGTTCTTATAGACACAGGAGAGAGTCATTGTTTCATTGCATCTACCCTTTTTCGGAGCTTGGAGATTATGACGGAGCCGTTGGATCGATCCTTATGGCTAGGGACTCCTACGGGAGCAGGCTCGATGATTCCGCACTGGTGCCAGTAGTGTGAGCTTACTCTAGGAGGCGAGAGCTTTAACAGGGATCTTCTTGTAGTGGAATCGAGGCCTTACGAAATCATCTTGGACATGGACTGGGTATCTACAGTCCATGCTCAGATCGACTGTATTAGGTGCAAGGTGTGATGTGCTCACTCACATGGGAGCAGTTTCAACTTCACCGGCGAGAAGCGTGCCTTTGCAGTGTAGGATGGACTCACGTAGAAGAGAGGACAACCCATCACTCATCTGTTGGCTAGCCTCATCCTAGTAGCAGTTGATGTGCGAAGTGCGAGTTTACCTACAGTGGTGGATCAGTATGAAGACGTATTTCCGGACGACATTCTAGGACTACCTCCTCACAGAGTGGTAGATATTTAAATTGAAATGTACCCTGGGACAGCCCCGATATCCACCCCAGCATATCGGATGTCTCCCGCCGAGTTTCGAGAGCTACGGGTACAGCTGGAGGACTTGCAGGACAAGGGATTCATCTGACCTAGAGTTTCACCCTGGGCTTCCCCGATATTGTTCGCCATGATGACGGATGAAATCTTGCAATACTATGTCGATTTCAGTCGCCTGAAACATGTGACCATGAATAACAAGTATCCTCTACCAAGGATTGATGACCTCTTCGATCACCTCAAGGGAGCACGGTGGTTCTCGATGATAAACCTCAGGTCAGGGTATCATCAGCTCAGAGTTCGGGATGAGGACATGCAGAAGACGGCCTTCAGGTGTCGGTAGGGCCACTTTGAGTTCTTGGTTATGAATTTTGGAGTAACTGACGTTCCAACTATATTCATGAGTCTCATGAACAGGATCTTTCATCCATACCTCGATCGATTTTTTGTGGTCTTCATCAACGACATTTTTATATACTCGACCACTGAGGAGGAGCACACCTACCACTTTCGGGTTGTACTGGACACAATATGAGAGCACCAGCATTATGGTAAGCTCTCGAAGTGTCAGTTCTAGTTACGTGGGGTCGACATCTTGGGACACGTCATCTCTGAGGTAGGATTTGTGGTGGATCCTATGAAGATCGAGGCAGTGCTATCTTGGGAGCCACCCAGGAGCGTGACAGAGGTGCGTAGTTTCTTGGGGCTAGCTGGGTAATACTGGAGATTTTTCATAGACTTTTCTAGAGTTTCGGAACCACTATCATCTTTAAAGAAGAAGGGGAAACCCTTCTTGTGGTTAGACAGATGTCAGTAGAGCTTCTAGGATCTCAGACGGAGTTTGACCAGCGTGCCTATCTTGAGGCTACCAGAGGTGGGAGTAGGGTACGTAGTCTTCTGCGATGCATCAGGGACTGGGATCGGATGTGTCCTGATGCAGGGGAGAGCCGTGATTGCCTATGGACCACGTCAGTTGAGGCAGCATCAGCAGAACTATGCTACCCATGACCTGGAGTTAGCAGTAGTGGTCTTCGCTCTGAAGATGTGGCGATGCTATCTGACGGGAGAGCGCATTACAGTCTAATCTGACCACCAAAGTCTCAGGTACATCTTCTCGCAGAAGGACCTGAACCTAAGACAATGTCGATGGCTCTAGTTCCTCCTGGACTATGAATTTGAGATAGTCTATACTCCTGGAAAGGGAAACGTAGTAGCTGATGCTCTCAGTTGGAGGACGGGCATTCAGCTACTTGGGGAGGCGACAGAGCAGCTAGCCGCTTTGCAGATATCCTTCATGGATAGTGGTGGAGAAGCCTTTCTACAGTCACTCACAGTCACTCCTCCACTTCTGCAGTGGGTCACAGAGGCACAGTGTGGAGATGATGACTGTGAGACGCGACGTGCACAGATATCCTCAAGACAGGGACCTGATGGATTCTCTATGGGAGGGGACCACATCATTCTTTTCAGAGGACTTACCATGGTACCCGCTTCTTTATGAGAGGAGGGGCTGAGGGAGTTCAACACATCCCCTTTAGCGGTACATCTAAGAGTGGTGAAGATGTACCAGGACCTCAGACGACAGCACTGGTGGTCGGGTATGAAGAAGGATGTATCAGAGTTCGTTTCTCGATGCCTCACCTGTTAGTAGGTGAAGGAAGAGCACCAGGTACCAGCAGGATTGGTACATCCCTTGGAGGTCCCAGAGTGGAAGTGGGAAGGAATATATATGGAAATCATGACTGGACTTACACGCACATCCAAGGGTCACGACTCCATTTGGGCGATTGTCGACCGACTCACCAAGTCGTCCCACTTCTTACCCATCGTAGAGTAGGGATCAGTGGAGAGCATGGGACGCCACTATGTTCAGGAGATCGTTTGACTTCATGGTGTTCCATCATATATAGTTTCCGATCGAGAATCTCTCTTTACTTCCCGGCTTTGGAAGGGGTTGTAGGAGGAGTTCAGGACGCAGCTACATCTGAGCAACGCCTTTCACCCTCGGATGGATGGTCAGACAGACAGGACCGTCCAGACTCTCGAGGACATGCTCCGCACATGTGTCTTAGACTTTGGTCGCAGTTGTGAGGATCACCTACCCTTGGTGGAGTTCGCGTACAACACTATCTACCACTCCACCATCGAGATGGAACCATACGAGGCAATGTCTGACCAACCTTGCAGATCACCCCTGTGCTGGACAGACCCTGGGGAGTCAGCACATGTGGGACCAGAGATGGTCCAGGCTATGACAGAGAACGTCCAGGTCATCCAGGAGCGGATGAGGACAGCATAGAGCCGACATAAGTCTTATGCTGATATGAGGTGGAGGCCACTGGAGTTCGAGGATGGCAACCATGTCTTCCTGTGGGTCTCACCTCGATGTGAATTACGGATATTTGGCTGAGGTGGAAAGTTATCTCCGTACTTTATCGAACCATTCTAGGTCCCCAGCTGGGTAGGTAAGGAGGCTTACCGCCTAGCTCTTCCACTTTAGTTCCAACGGGTGCACGATGTCCTCTACGTATCTCAGTAGAGGAGATACGTGCACGACCCGCCGCATATCATCGACCATGGGGAGCTAGACCTTGATGATAGGGAAACCTTTGCGGAGGTCCCATTGGAGATCGAGGATCAATAGGAGCGGGTCCTACGTGGACGGTCGATACCTCTAGTGTGCATCAGATGGCAGAACGGGATCCACCAAGAGAGCACTTGGGAGTGGGAGGCTCAGATGTGTGCTCAGTACCCACATTTTTTCCCCTAGTTTATGATGTATCATTACGGGAACGTAATGTCCTGAGGTGAGAGTAATGTAAAGACCCATACAATTCAAGGAATTTTTTTTCTTAATTTTCATTCAAATTTTACAAGAACGCAGTTTTGGACGGAACCTAATTCCGAGGTCTGGTGTTCCTGGAATCAATATCCGAAGTTTTGCTCAGGTACGTTCAGTAAATGAATGAGTGTGTTTTCCCAACTTTTGATCCGGTGCTCGGAATCAAAATCTGAGGGCACCAATTGAACCATAGCACCGGTAAATGCTTAAGAACACCTTTTCCAGTGTTGCGTTTTCTCGGATGAGTTTATTAATTTTTGGGGTTAACGAAAGAATACAATAAAATAATATGCAAAAAAAAATTTATTTTTATTCTATGTAGTGTTAACCTGGGAATTATGGTTGAGGTGGGACCCACTGATATCCAAACTCCTATGTAGGATATTAGTGACGTGGGGCCCACACGAGCCCCACCCTCTTTAATTTTCTTTTTACCTCCCACGATAATTTAATATAGAAACTCACCCGGACCCCCTTCTTAAATGCCAAGTCAACTCCCGCGTTTAATTAATTATTAAACACCTCAATTAATTGGTCAACGCTCATTAATTTAATCGTGATCTGTTTTTGAAGTTCAAAAACAGTTGTCTTGAGAGATAAAATAAGGAAAAGCATTATTTTATTATGTGGTGTTGTTGTGCGAGGAGGATTTGAAGAGGAGAGCCCAAGTATTGGAATCCTCATCTTCCTCCATAATGAATGTGAAGAACACACCATCATCGACGAAGAACGAAGACCTCCGACGAAGTGCGACGAATAACGCAAGTTCCTCGGAGATCGATGACGCAACGCCGAGTACCACGATGGCGACGATCCTTCTCCCGTGATGCCTTCAACAAATACATCCATTCCCCGCGATGAACCATCGTTCAAAAAACACTTGAGGTAGGGGGTTTGGTTTAATTTTATTTATGGGGATTATTTCCTCATCCTTTCATTAATTTTTTGATAGTCGTTTGGGCCGTTTGTTATCATAATAACGGGAGGAGGTCGTACTGCATGAACACAGCCGACCCTCATCCCCCATTTGTTGGTAGTACTTGTTACGACATGAGAAAAGGCGGTGCGGAGCAATGAAACCACGTGGAAAGAATGAAGAAAGGGAGAAGAAGTGGTGCCTCGTCGCGCCGCACCGTTGCGGCGATTCGAAGGCTTCTCGGATTGTTTATTTGACGGTGGATCGAGAAGATGTTACGGAACGGGCTGCAGAGGTGGTTTGATGATACCACAGTAATGTGAGAGACACGAGGTGAACGCCAGCACAGACGGAATCGAAAACAGACCTCCAGAGAATCTACGGTGGCCCGCGGAAGAGCTCTTCGGTGCGCCATGCCGGCACGGTGGCGTCGGGGGCTAGAGGCGGTGGCCGGCACCGTCCAGCCGCCAGGAGGCTGTAGTGCCCATCACAGCACTAGGAAGGAACGCTGCAGCTGAAGCCGCACCGACAGGTGGCTGGTATCACGACCGTGAGGGACCGATGGGGGGGGGGGCACGCGACGTTGGGCCGTGTCCGCTGGCATGGAACGACCACCAAGCGGGGGTCGTGGTGGAAATATAGGGGGAAGCCGCCCCCTTTGCACGGTCGGTCGGCTGGTGTCGAGCCAACCCCACCCGTCCAGCGCCGACCCACCCCGGGCCGGACCGGCCGGACCGTGCCGGGCCGCGACCCGGGGGGGTTGGGCTGGGTCGGACCGGGCCGAGACCACCCTTTTTCGGAACTTCTAAGTCTTTTCCCGATAACATGGTCTATGGACCCCCGATCGACGCACTTTTAGTTTCTTAGCGGTCCTTGGATCAAGATGGTCGTTTCGGTATATTACACTCAAGGTTTCGGAGAACTTTGGGTACGGTCGGGTTCGTTCGAACACGAAACCAACTGGGCCCTCGGAGCGGAAACCCTTATAAATTGAGCTTCGGACGTCCGATTGACATGCCGTCGACATTGTTGTTTTCCTCATGGAGAGACAGACAATTTGGCTTACTATGCTCAATTTTTGGATGCAGTTGGAGTTTGGTCAGGTTGGTTTGTACTTAAAAACCAACCAGGCCCCTAGAACAAAAAATACAATAACTCTCAGACCGGGCGTCTGATTGACACGTCGTCCTTCAGGTTGAGTTCTATTTGATGATACGAAACTTTTGGATACATCAACTCCGGACTTCATGTCTGTTGATATATCAGCCCTTTGGCTCGTGGAGCGGACCCTCCCCGAACGATCTTGCTGTGTGCGGGAACCCTAGAACTGGCTGCGACAACGACATCGAAGACGACTGTACAGAAATCCTCCGTGGATTCGACGACGATGACTACAACACTCAGCGATTCTATGTTGATCAGTGATACCAATCCTGTGTGGGTCAGATCCTGTTTGGGTCAGCGCTCAGCGGTCCTATGTGGGCCAGCGCATATCGATCCTCTGTGGGTAAGATCCTATGTGGGTCATTGTGGGGGTTAGTACATATTGATCCTTTGTGGTTCATTTCGGGGGTTAGTACCTATCGATCCATTGTGGGTCATTGCGGGGGGTAGTAACTATCGATCCTGTGTGGGTCCGATGGCTTAGATAAATAAGGGGCTACATCTTATCATCTCTATCGTCTTATGAAGAAGTATTCTTGTGTGAGCTGAGTGTTGATTTCAAACCATTATCTTCTATATGATTGATTTGCTTTCCTATGTGGATTGTGTTGTGTTATCCTGTGTGTACGTGATCGAACTTGGGCTCGGATGCTGGAGCCAAACTGAAATTGATGAATTTGGTATATGTATGGGCATATACCTAAGTAGTGTTGGATGTTATTTCGTGACTGTATCTTTCCATTGTGGATTACCCTTTGTGGATTCTGGGATACCTTCGGGGGTCTCGGGGTCCCTACTGAGTAGCGTATACTCACCCCTGCATGGGCTATGCCCGCACTATGTTGTGTTGGATGTAAACGACGGACATCACTGATCGTGGTTGAGGCTTGTGGATCAAGTCAGTAACTAGAGGTGGACCACTGGGCGGGATGTACACGGAGTAGACGGCTGGACCCGAGGAGCTGAGGAGGCTATCTGTACCCACCCTTCAGGTGGGACTTCCAGTGGACGGATCGATGTTGCTGCTTTACATTCAGCTACTTTATTTCCTTTCCAGATGTACTTTACATCCAGTTTGGGTTTGTATTCTGGCCCACTTACTTTTCGGCACTACTTTTTGTACCCAGTTTTAATTAGTGATTACTTCTTTCTTTCTTGCTATGTTGTGTTTGATTACTTTATAAAGGCAATGCATTCCCCCTTTTGTCGGGATTTACACCTTGGTGCTAGTCGCCGGCCCCTGACCTATGGGAGGCGGGCTTGGGGTAGTCACGGCACGGGTCCCGAGGACGGGTCGTGACACTAAAAATGAATATCAGATTTGAAACTGGAGATCCCCGTCGAATTTTGTACATGGGTTTTACCTTTGGAGTTATATAATCATTGTACATATCAGGTGTCTAACTTCGGAAATATAAATGGTGGAATAATAATTAAATTCATATTTTAAATTATATGGTTTTTTAAATAATTATAATCCTAATCCATCATATATATATATAGATAATACCGTAATCTACCCTCAGAACACTATTGATCGAGAGTGGAATAGTCTGTGGACTATTTTAATAAAATCAATGATGGATCATGTATTATAAATCATTTTTTCTATCATAACTTGTAGATCTCACCACCAACATCGACATGGAGCCATCCTTTGTCAATGAATTATCTGAACATATGGTAGGGTGGTTTTTGTTCATCATTTTATGCCTATTTATTTTATACCATGATGAAGGTGAATCGCTTTATCCAATATATTGATCTGTGTAAAGCCAATGATTCCAGGTCCAAGATTGTCATCTGAAGGATTGGGGATAGATGATATTTTATTATTTATTATTTATTATTTTTCATTATTCTAATGAAAAAGAATCTATTCAATATTTTTCTACAAAATAGGAATTTTCATGTTGTTGTATTTGTATGTTTCATCCACCATTTTTTGGATGTTCATAAATTATATTTTTCATCGCCTAATAGATAATAATTCAATTGGAATTCATTCAAACAACTAATCATCACTACATGTTCACGTTCACAATCTATGGAGAAATAGAGTTGTGATGACATTGATCGATGATTACAGGTGGATCAAGATTAGACTATTGTTCAAATGATTCATTGTTTGGTGTGTTTCAATGACATAGTGTGTTAGAAATCAATTCCTATAATGTTTGGAATGATGAAATTCAGTCACCAGTACCACCATGTTTCCATCAACCTAGATCCTCAATTTTATGATGATAATAGTGGAAGGATTGAAAAAATCAATGTTAATGGAAATTGGATAAAGGATAATATTTACCAAAAATTCATTATTGTAATATGTGTCTTCTGATGAATTATTTTTCTATAGTCCCCTTATGTGGTGTTAGGGGACTCATGAGGAGAAACATATCACACATAGTATGAAACTTTTACCATGTAGTGTGACTTGAGGCAGAATGATTGACATATGCACCGTTATTATAGTGGACTGATCACAACCAAAGAAAATGGAATTACTGGAGTATGCATGCATATACGGGTACATGAACCAGGCTAGTAACACTGGCATGACTAGAGTACCTAAGAACAACCCAATGGACACAATCACATGCTAGAGTGCATGGAATCAAGTAGTAATCATATGTTGTTAGTTTTCCAAACCATTTCATGATGTGTATTCCCAAATTGCAATCCATGATGTGGAGAAATATATATTACATGATACAAAAAGAAACTGAAAGACCATGGGAAGAAAATAAACCACATTTACATTAGGTACTCACCATTTTTATAATCCATGTAATATTGAGAACCTAAGATACTTTAATATGGATATGTTTTAGGTGGTAGTGTTCAGTTGGATCACAACTATGAGTATACATCGAGGAACATATTCTTGAACATAGGATTCCATCAGCACTATGGGATCATAACTAGATATAGTTTACGAATCACTATTTCGTACCCATTGTTTGATCCATTATCATATCCTCCTCTATAAAATGATTTTGTTGAAGTGTCATTATGACCAGATTATATGATTGTATGATCCTATACATAACACGATATACCAGGTAGGGTATCAAAATCTCCATAAACTCTTAGTGGTATAACATATCAATATAATTGTAACTTTAGAGTTTTAGTGGGAACTCTATAATTTTTACCCTCGATGAAGATGACCTCTTATATTAGCGTAATAAATGATATCATGGATAATTTGATGAGTTCCCCTGAATGAGTGTTACCAGGATGCTTCATGTAAAGTACTATACTCGTAGTATGATTGAATTATCTTTGATACATGGTGTCTATCAATATGTATTTTTATTATTTATATTTCTCACATTCTGATTGATATATATTTATAATTATATCAGGGGTTATCCCTTGATTCATTATATATCGATATTTCAGAGTGCCTTGCTAGATATTGTGATAATCACCGCTATATGGGATCACACCGTACATGGAATTTATTATATAGAGAAAAAAACACTCCATGTTGTCTTAGTTAGTCTATGACCCACTGGATAATAACTGATATGGTTTTTCAACGATTCATATTGGGTGATTCATTTGATAGGAGTATCCTCCTTTAATAATTTTGGACTCTTATATAGTTTTTGGGCTTCTGTTTTTCTATTATATCAATCGTGAAAATTTTACAGACAATGATATGGGATATTTATTAAGAATGAATTAATGTTTTTTACCTTTCATTTTTATATGGGTTTTTTAATAAATGGATGAGTGTACAATTACATAGGCTAAGTCAAACCATGTGTGTGATATTCCTCCATGGTCTTTGTCACACCACATTGGTCTATTAAATCCTAGATTGCAAGTTCACGCTATTCCTAAACTGTCTTGGTGGTCCTCAATTGGTTGGGTTGGAAGTATTATTATCCTACCACTACACTTATTAGAACCAATGTTTGTGGATTATCGAGAAATGACATTGTTTTGGGAACATGGAAAAAAATGTAAAATTATTTCATTATTATATCTCAACCATGGGACTAAAATTAATTTGTTGAGGTTGAAGTATCCATTTTCTTGGAATCTATAAACTATTTTATTGAATCGGTACATATAGGAAATTTGTATATATACATAATTGGTATGCTAATAAAATATTAATGGTTTGTGGTTTCCATGTAAATATTTAAAAATATCTCTAAATAAAATCTTTATCTTGATACATTTTTTTAATTTAGGATGATTGTATGATGACAGTCAACCATGAATCCAAATAAAGCTCATAATGTTGATATTCATGGTGGTGATGATTTCTTATTGGGTCATATATATGAGGTGATAACTAATGATACATTTTGAGTCTATAATCTATCCATAGATATAAATGATTCACCTCCAGTACTGTCTGTGAATTTTTGTAGTCTAATTGAACAATTTTTATTTTCTATTGTATAGAACTCCCATTTATTTGGGTGATCTAGTCCCCAAGTCAAATGTGTACAATATACAGGCATTTCCATGATTTTTTAAGCAATGAGGACAAATCTATATTAGATGGTGGTCATGGTTAATAATCATGTTGATGGATCTTCTAGGAAAATGTGGATCCTAGTTACAAAATCATATATTTGGGAATCTGTAACTTAGATTGATCTCAATTATCTATTAAGGGAGGTTTTGTGCCTATACATGTTATGTGTTTCATGTATCTAATTTCATCCATGTCTTGAATTTGGAAACTATACTGTGGAAAGTATTCACTAGGGTTCACCATCCTCTCATGACACTCTCTGGATATAGTTTGAGATCCATTATTCTATGTGTGGGAATTAAATAAAGGAAAATTAATTTATTTTATGTATATAGTTATATAATGATACACTACTTCAAATAAATGGGTCTTTCATAGGATATGGTGGTATATATAGTTATGGCTGAGAATTCACTGATAGTTAGTGCGGGTAGGGGAAATTCTTAAGAGAATACATTAACATTGGGAAGATGAAAAAATACATAGGGAATGGGTAATGAAATAAGGATTATTTTTTGATAACAATATTAATGGTATTTTATTTAGTTATCATTGAATGATTATTGTCAAAAAATTTAGTGGAAACTATTCTCTCACATTGGTCTGGGGAATCTGATTGGGGACTGCCAAACCAAACATACTACTGACAAAGTAATGGTTGAAGGACTTCCATGTAAAACAATTGTAAGGGTTTTGAGGTATTTTAGGGTGGAAGACATGTAATTAATAAGGTACATAATAGGAGGTTCATATTTTTTGACCTTATTCCACCACCACCCTGAGGTGGTCCACATGAGGATCAGTATCCTAGTAGTCAGGGTTAAGGATAATAATATTTAGTAGAATAATTTTCCCATATTGTTTGTTGGATTATTATATGTATTATATATATAGTTCTAAGTTATATATTATACATCTAGAAATATATGTGACCAATTCGTTTCATTCATCTTTAATATTTTGGACTTTTTGGTTATAGATGACCCCATGGATCATCCATTTTTCTTGGAGAGTATTACAAAGAGGAGATTATGAAATAAAATGCTTATTATTATTGAGGGAACTACTTTTGGTTTGAGAGAACAATGTATGTGAACTATTTTAGTAGAGATGGTGTCATGACTCGCCTCCCCGTGCCATGAACCTTGTCATCTGGCCCCATGGCTCTCCTGTAATACCTTGGTGGCATTCCCATCACACCACATGCTATTACACACTTGGGTCGCTTATAAGACTAATGATTGTCCCCATAGGCCAACACATGTTCTTTTAGTGTGTTTTTTCCTCACTCAAAAACTCCAAGGGAAACTTTCCAGAAGGTAACCCATCCCGATTACTACTCCAGGACAAGCATGCATTACTGTGGAGTTCTAATCAAGCAGGCTCCTGAAAAAAAGATACACCTTGTTGACATGGGTAATAACATTTATCCTTTTACGTCTCACTTTTACAGGGGTGCTACGTTATCCACCCCTTTAAAGCACAACTCCCTCGTTGTGGACCCCAAGGGTCATACTCTGGTAGTGCCAAAGCACTTCAGCCTAGGTATTGGCACTAATACCATTTGTCATGACCTGACTCTGTGGGCCATGAACCTTGTCATATAACCCCATGGGTCTCTAGTAATACCTTGGTTTCCATTCCATCACAATATTGTCTATTACTCACTATCATTGCTTATCAGACTAATGAATTTCCCCACAGGACCACACATGTTCTTGTAGTGTGTTTTGTCTTCACTCACACACACCCTAGGAAACATTCCAGAAGGTCACCCATTATCATTACTACTCCAGGATAAGAATGCTTAACTATGGAGTTCTAATCATGTAGGCTTCCTAAAATAAAGGTTCACCTTGTTAACATGGGTAATAACATTTAGCCATTTAAGACTCACTTTTACAGGGGTGCTAACATCCTAGTTTCGGAATCTAGCCAGAGGCGCTCTGTACCTGGTTGGTCACAAGGCCTCATACGCATTCCTTTGAAGTCCAGAGGCTGCTGACTAGCATCGAGGGACTTGGGTGTGTTAGTGGGGAATCAATTCCCTCATTGGCCTAGTACACAGTGAATGTAAACAATACATACAATAGCGAAAGCAGTAAATATTAAACAACAGTAAACATATGAAGAATAAAACAATAAAAAACTGGACCACACACTTATAAATATATGAAAATGATTCATGATACTTATATGACAAGGAAAGAAGCCAAACAAGTCAAAATTTTGAATACAGTACTACAACAATGTACAAAAGGAAAACAGATCAACAACTCCACAGCATCGCAAGCCTCTGCTTGGTCCCATGATTTTATTCTCCAATTTAAGTAATGTACCTAAAGTATATGGGTGCTTTCTCTTGTCAATACCTGCAACAATATAATAATATTGGGCCCAAAATCATGACCCAAACAGGGTGTGAGACTAAATCCCAACAGGCAGCCACCAGAAGATCATTTCCTAACAGTTAGTGTGTATATGGAAGGTAATATTACAGTAAACAGTAAATAGTAAGTAGTAAACTAGATGATCCATAATAGTTAAAAATCCATAGATCAACTAGTAGCAGTGAAGAAAACAGCTGACCACAAACAATAATCCCTCTTGAAAGTACTCACAGCCATCCTCTCTGGTCCTATCTATGATGTACTAACAACCCTCTATGCAGTACACTCAGCCTAACCGCTCTGGTCCTATCCAAGATGTACAAACAACCCTCTAGTTTTGTTATACAATATTATACCTCTCTCTGAGGAAGCACACTCAGTCAATTACCCATATTGTCTAAGGTAATCAGGGACTCTCTGAAGAACATCATGTGGTCAATTCCCCATATACACCCATGTTCTACAGACTCTTAGAAGATGCTCACTTGGTCAATTACTCTTATAGCCACAGGTCGATCAGAGATTCTCTAAGGAAGATCACTCAGTCAATTTCTCCTACATTCTGGAATGGTTTAAGGAAAATAAAACAAAATAAAGACTCTCCGAGGAATCTCACTCGTTCTATTCTAGTATAGTCAATAAAGCTCATGACTCTCTAAGGAATATCACTTGGTCTATCCCCTATAGTCTATATTGTCCAAGACTCGGTGAGGAATATCACTCTGTCTATCCTATTATAGTCTATAACACCAGGTTCTATTGGACCCATTCCAGTCAATACATAATAATTATATAATTCCAAAGTAATCCTATATATCTACTTGGAAAACCAGTCTACTACATAACATGCATGTTAGGGAACCACACTCCATACTATGGTCACAAGTCATGGAAAATAGTTCTAACAGCAAAATGATAAACACGACCTAAAGGTCATCAGCAGAACATGGAATGGGAAAAAAATCCAAGCATATAAATTATCCTTATACATAGACAAATTACTTCTACAAAATCATACAAGAAAGGCATGAAAAAACAGGGGTTAAACAGTAAACACGCAATACCCCGTTCAAGGGTATTTGTGTAATTTGCACATAAAACTCAAAGACTTGAACAGAAAGGAACAAAACACCAACCTTGATACAAGGATATCTATACACTATAACAAAAAGGCCTTAATCTCCTTAGAACGTCGTAGATATAAGAAAACACACAAAATGTTCAACCCACGATAACTTGAAAAATAAGAGGAATTGTAAAACGATGCTAAAATAGAAGGAAGAGCATACTGATGCGGTTCCAATGCAATCGATTGCAGTCAATTCAGAAAATGGACGGAGGCTCAGAGGCCCATAGAAGATCTGCGGTCGTACGAACTATATTGGACGAAGAACACCTTGATGAAGATGGTTCTGTCCATCAGACGCGACCCTGGTGCGTTTAATGGAATAAAGGAAAATACATTGCGTGTAATTTGGGAGTACACAGCGTGTACATACTGTTTCTGTAGTCCAATTTAGGTGGCCTCCAGGTCACCCCACACGACCAGGTGTGATGCCCTTACACGGCCAACACAAGGCCTCACGTGGAAACAAAGTACATAGTGTGCACTTATAAAGTACACAGTGAGTACTTCAAAAATTTCTAGAAAATCATGTTTTCTAAAAAACTCTAGAAAAATGGAAAACATAACTAAAAACAAGGTGTAGGTTCTTACAATCTTCCCCCCTTAAATAAAGTTGTCCCCAAATTTCCATAGAGATGCGTAGAAGGAGAAACCTTGAACAGCTCTGGCCACTACAATCGTACATCGGCCTCCCTCTCCCATGTCTCGTCCTATACTTGCTCGTGCTGCCATAGAAACCATACCATAAGAACATACCATCTATGGAGAACATCCATACTACGATCGACAATCTGGATAGGATGCTCCTCAAACGATGTATCCGCTTTGATCTCATCCTCCTCAGGATGAAAGACAAGAGACGAGTCAGAAATGTAACGCCGGTGTTGAGAAACATGGAAGACGTTGTGCATATCCCGATACCTTTGAGGTAACTACAACCAATAGGAAACCGGCCCAACTCTCTCCAACAACTCAAATTGTCCGACGAAAATCAGTGAAAGATTATCCTAACTCTGAATACATTTGTCTCCCATCCTCGGTGCGACACGCAAGAAAACCTGTTCCCTGACCTCTAACCATAGAGGTCATCTCCAATGATTAGAATAAGACTTCTGTTGAGACTATGTCGTATCCATCCTCCTTTGAATCAACCTTATCTACTCTGAGTTCTCATGAACAAGTCTAGGTCACAGAAAAGCCGCCTCTCATGCCTCCTTCCAACATAAAGGTTATTGGAATGGCCTACCGTACAAATCCTAATAAGGTCCCATCTGAATAGTTGCATTAAATCTATTTTGTAGGAAAACTCCACAAGGGGGATATAATTCTCCTAAGAACCTATAATGTCCATAATGCAAGCCCAGAGCATATCCTTAAGAACATGAATTGTATGCTCGGTCTGGCCATCTGTCTGGTATTGTTAATCTATACTCAAAAGTCCCTATGTACCCAAAGCCTCCTGAAGGGTCTCTATGAACCGAGAAGTAAAAGGTGCATCCCTTTCTGAAACTATGGAGTGAGGAACATCATGTAGTCGTATAATCTCTCAAATGAACAACCTCCCAAGATCATCAACACTGAAGGTATCCTTGATCGGAAAGAACTGAGAGACCTTCGTGAGTCTGTTAATCACAACCAATAAATCATCATTACCTCGAGGTGATCTCGACAAACCAGTCACGAAATCCATCGTGCCTTCATTCCACTTTCACTCGGGAATGGGTATCTACTGCAGAATCCATGATGGACGCTGATGCTCCGCCTTCACATGATGACAAGTGGGGCATCTCATGTCGAAACCAGCAACATCCCACATCATTCTTGGCCACCAATAATAACATTTTAATTCATGATACATCTTGGTGATGCTAAGATGAACTGCCCAAATTGAGTAATGAAAGTCCCGCATCAGCTCCTCGTGTATGTCTGCTAGAACCCATACGCGTCCCTGTAAATGAATGATCTCATCCTCTCCTATTGTCCCCCAAGGAATAGGGTCCTCTACTGACACACATTCCTATAGGTCTAGGCCTTCAAAATCTAATAGCTTCCTCATTCGTAACTGATCGAGAAGAGTATAGGTAATAGTTACAGAAGATAGAAAAGTCTTTCCCTGTCTTTCGTGCACTTTCAAATGCATCTCAGATAATATACTCATTAGCCGCCAAACACTAATGGCCTCTTGAACCTCCTCTATCTGAGTCCTCCTTCTTAGTTCCTCGGCCACAACATTGCCTTTCCCAGGCGGATAAGCAAGCTCAAAGTCAATGTACTGATGATACTCGATCAACTTGTGCCATCTCAAATTCATATCACGCTAAGTGATGTTGTATTTGAGACTCTTGTGGTTTGTGAGCACCAAAATGTTCTCTCCCAGAAGATAATGTCTCTAACAGCGTAGGGCATGAATGACAACTGCAAACTCCAGATCGTGCGTCGGGTAATTAATCTCATGTGGCATTAACTACCAAGATTCGTAAGCAGCGACTCCATATCCTTGGATAAGCACTTCTCCCAGACTAATACATGAAGCATCAAAATAAATGGTATAGGTCTTTCCTAGATCTGGAAAGACTAGTATCGGTGCTGAAGTCATCCTCTAATTCAGCTCCTGAAAGGTTGACTAACAAGAGTCTGACAATAAGTACTTCGCCCCTTTCTTGGTCAGACCTGTCAGTGGTGTTGCTAGGCATGAAAAGTCCGGTATGAAACATCTGAAGTATCCAGCCAGCTCTAGGAAACTCTAAACATTGAAGAAGTTCTACGGCTTCTCCCAGGAAACTACTGCCCATACATTCTCTAGGTCTACGGAATCTCATGTCTCTAAGATAACTTGTCCCATGAAGTGAATCTAGTCCATCCAAAAGTGGAATTTTATGAGCTTCGAATATAATTGATGTTATCTATGTTTACTTAAATTGATCTCAATATGGGTAGCATGGTCATGTCGAGTGTGATATTACACCTATATATCATCCACAAAAACAACCATGAATGAATCCAAGTATTGGTGGAACACTCGGTTCATCAGTGTCATGAAAACTGCAGGAACGTTCATGAGACCGAACGGTGTAACCCTAAACTCATATAGAATACTCCTTCTCTAGAAAGTTGTAAGAGGTGTATCAAATGGTCTAACTCGCCGTTGATGATAATTGTATCTCAAGTCAATCTTCGAGAAAACTCGGGCTCCTCGAAGCTGATCAAAGAGATCATTGATCCTCAGCAAGGGATATCGGTTCTTGACCATCAACTGGTTCATCTTCTGATAGTCCACACAAAGCCTAAGGGTATCATCTTCCTTCTTCATGAATAGAACAGGAGAACCCCAAGGAGAAGAACTGGGTCGGATGAATCCTTTCACCTTCAACTCCTCCAACTACTTCTTGAGCTCCTGTAACTCAGGTTTAGCCATCCTATAGGGAGGAATGGACACCCATGCTAGCTCCTGGAATGAGCTCAATCATGAAGTCTACCTCATGCTCTGGAGGCAAACCAAAGAAGTTTTCTAGAAATACATTCTGAAAAAATTCACCACTTGAGGAAAGTCTAACTGTGAATTCCCCTACTCATCCAGATATAGACTGGAAATCAGTGTTGTAACTCCTCCTAGCCCATGATGCGTTGGTCCTGCTCGACATTCCTGGACATCCCAATCACCCGGAAGAAGAAATGATCCACCCTCAGGTGATATGAAACTAACCCTGTGGCGATAAGAGTTGACGACTGCCTCGAAGGAAACTATCCAGTCCATTCCAAGAATGAAATCATAGATCACCAACTCTAGGACCTAGAGGTCCCATAATAAGTGACACCCTACCACCTCAAGAGGGAACTCTCTACACTGACGTGCACTAACCACTATAGTCCCCAACAATGTGTCTCGCATCAAGGTATCAGCAGAGGAAAATATGCAGATACCATGGATCTCCACAATAGAAACAGAGAAAAAGATATGCGTTTCACCAGTAACATAAAGAGCTAATGATAAAACTGAGGCTACTAAGATCGTAACTCGAACTGTAGAAGGGTCGTGTTTCTTCTCTTGATAGGTATTCTCTACTACAAATGTTTGGCCTATACTGGGGCCCTGTGAACCTAGAAGAACACTTTGAGCGGATACAATCTGTTGTCACTGGTAACCTGGTGAATGACCCCAATGGTCATGACCTCCACCTCGGAACGAATCGCCGGAAGAACACCAGTTCATCGATTGGTGAGAAACTGGCGATGCATCTCTTGTTTGATGGGTCATAGAAGAACCCCTACCACATTCTATAGGTGAGATGATCTTATAGAAACACTAAATATCACTCATCTTTCTGCAAGATAGGCACTATATCATATATCTCTGGCACTGAGGCCTAGTATGCCAGCTCCTCCCACATTGGCAGCATACTAACTGGATACCTGAAGATACATTTCGCCTACTCTGTTCTACTTGGGAATTCTCCATTTGGATCTTCCTACTATCAGAAGGAGGAATACTGACTCTGGATGTCGAACCACCCAAGTTTACTGCAACAGAATCCATTAGATTGTTCTTAGTGATCAGCGCCTGGTTGATGATAGAGGATATCATTGTCAACATGAAGATGTTCACCTGAGAGCATATGTCATGCCTTAGACAATCTTCATACATTCATGCACGGAACATCTCATCACTTCCAAGAATTTTCATTTAGAGCTACAAATCAATAAAGTGAGAAGATTGCTTTATAACCGAAAGAGTACCATGCTCCATACTCATAAAATCTCGGGCTCGATTGGACCTCTCAGTCTTCGGGAAGATGTTATCATAGAAGATGCAACGAAACTAATCCCAAGTCATACTCTGCTGGAAGCCTGATTGTGAGATCACCTCCCACCACCTCTTGGATGAGTCTCAGAGAAAATTTGTAGAGTTATTCACCCTTTTCTCTTGTGGTATCTTCAGATGATGAAATATTTTCATCGTGGCCTCTAGTCATGACTCTGCAGCCTGAGGTCCTCTATCCCCCAAGAAAGTAGCAGGATGCTACTACTAGAAAACCTGCATCAACTCTGTAATCGACGGGGTAGGAGGCGGCGGTCCCTATAAGGTCTACATCATCCTCATGAAATCTTCCCTAAACTGCGCATTATTGCCTCCAACTGGTATAACTACTGGTGCCAAGTCTGGAACAGCAGGAGGATCTACAGGAGGTCCCTGATAGACCATATCTGGTGTCTGATCACTGTCTGCCAATTGTTGTACAACCGAATGACGCCTCAGTGGAATAATTCTGAAAGTTCAAAAGCTCACCTTAGATCAGGATTATCCAATACTAAGAACACAAGAGTACAAGAAGGGAACATGAGAAAGAAACTTTCTAGTTTTAGAAAGCATGACTACACGACGTGTATAAAAACTAAACGACATGATCTTTTCAGCCATTCACATGGGTGTTTACTTCTACCAAAAAATGGTCATGTAACCCACCTACCACACGGCGTGTTGTCCCTAAACACAGTGTATACTTATACTCTATTCACGTGCCTGAGTATCCTTACATGGATAACCCACATGGTCTTCATAATCCCAAACTACACGATGTGTTCACTAAAGACACGACGTGTACTAGACAAGGTTTTGATGACCTGTGTTGTTAGTTAAATGGTTGGTTACACATTTCACTATACAGGGCGTGCTCCATGAGATCATAGAGTTTACATAATTGATTTCCCCAGCCCGTGCAGTTCGCGACACGATCGAGTACTTAGGTTACATGGCACAATGTGTGAAAACCGGACACAACATGTATATTTCATGTTTCATCCATCAGTGTCGTTAGTCACATGGGTAGAAACACGGTTAGTACAACACGGTATGTAGTTACAATACACATCATGTTCCTGATGATTTATCAAAACCTCGTGTTTCTGCCCACACAGTCTGTGACATGGTTTAGAAACTACACGGCATGTATTAATATTGTACACCCCCGGTATTTTGGTTTTGTTACTTCTATTTTATGAGTTTTACCCCACTACATACACAACTTTATGAGGAGTATCATCTTGGTGATACTAACTATGAGACCTTAAAGGTAGAATTATCCACTAGAAATACCTCTGATGAATTTTTTTAAAATGTATATCACCACATGATTTTTAATGGATGTATGATTGAAAAAGGGATATATCATGTATAACATATCAGGGAGTTTCATAAAACCCCTTTTCAGTACATCTATGTGTGTAAATGGTGTAATAGATCCTTCAATAACAATTATAGTGGCCATGAATGGAGAAGTGTATGGTAGAGATGGAAACAAAATTTCATATCTATTAGTAGGTGAAGAACGAGAACCACGAACCAAGTGGTTTTCCTCATCCCCCTTGTATTTCTATTCTGTAGGTCAGATGGAATATATATATATAATTAATAAATGTTTTCATATGGTAATATTTATGCCATTACACCATCTTGGGGATCAAAGGATGACTCAGAATGTTACTCTACTTCAATTCTATCTATGAGAATAGTTCATTGGAGAGAATTTAATTCAATTACATATAATATATTGTATGTATTTATGTATTTCCATTGATTACAATTTCTGACTAATATTTTCTATCAATTTTATAATTATGGAAAGGATTACATGAGGCCTTTGAAAAATAGTCCCTTTCAAGAATGGGGTTTCACACATTGACTAATGGTTGTGCTATGAAGACTGCATAGTATCATGAGAAAATCTTAAGATCATCAATTATAGTGTTTATTTATGGTTGGTTTAATCACTTAACCTAAGTGTATTTTTCATAACAAATTAATTACCATTCCAAAATAAGTATGACACCATTACATGCCTTGTATGGGAGACCCTCTGCGTTATTGAAATGGGGGAATTATACAAGGGAGTAAATACTCATGGCCCATAGTTTGTTTGAGCGACAAAAGATATGGTACACATATTCTAGAATAATATTAGGACTACTGATAACAATTATATGCCATACGCTGGCAGATGAGAGGGGAATTTTTGTTTCAAGGAGAGATACCTCGTGTTCTGGAATGTGTCACCACGATATGGATAATGAATAATTCTCTATTGTATCATTTTATCTTCACAATTAATTGGTAAATTATTGATACAATGTTTTGTTGGTGATGGGGAATGCCAATTTTCCATATAACAATATTTCTATTGGAGGATGTTTTTTCCATGTCCTGTAAAATGGGATGAATGTGAATTATATTTCACATTTTAACATATGGGGAGAGTAGGATAAGTATTATATATTTACCATTGTATATTAATAAATTGATATGAAGGATTTACAGGATATGTTCCACTATTGGTGAGAAATTTGATTTGTGATTTTCCAAATGAACTGCAATAATTATTAGTTAAGAACCACGGAAGGGGAGAATCATATGTTATCCCAGTACCATAACCATTTTGAGTATGATTATTTACTATTGGGATGAAATTATCTATGGTGGGGTGAATGTAAAAACATTATTTTTTTGATATATTTCTTTATAATATACAAAATATCGTTTTTACATGTACTAACTGATTTAGTGTAAAATTATGAGGCACATGGCTTCCCTATATTAATATTAAATCGTATTTAATGAATTATATCATGTGAATTAATTATCAGTAAAAATAATTGATTAACACCTTAATAGATATACATTCTGGAAATATGATAATAATGTTAAATGTGGAACTTAATTTATACCATAGTCAAGTTATAATAATTGTATATAGCATGTCTTCCCCTAATGCATCATCGTGGGAGGAATAAAATATATATTATATTTTATCATGTATTAATTTTTCTAACTAATACTAATCATAAACCCTTATCAATAAAAATATCCCTATGAAAAATCAATAGTTTTATCCCCATAACACTATTTATTTAGAGATGTGTCCCTAGAGGATAAATTTTTTTCTGAAAATTATAGATTAAAGATTAGAAATCAGTGCGAAAAGCAGTTCTTGTGGATCTTTCTAGAGACATTAATGAAGAGTCTTCACTTATTAGTGATTCATCCAAAATAATTGGAATTTTTTTTCATTTTCATTGTCCTCAATTTTTGTCTCATGATTGACATGAATCAATTCAACTAAAAAATTGACTCATGGTTCGATCATGTTTTCACATGTGGGGTTTTTTATGAGATTTCTAGATCGATGGTATTTTATTATTGATTATTGGTTCTTTATTCCTCATTATAATTAAATATAATCAAGGGGGTTTTATATTATGGTCTTTGGTTCGTTAATATTTTACTATTTGTTAATTAAGACTGTATTCACTAAAAAATTATTATTAGTATTTCTGTTGACAAATTGATCGAGTAATAATCTTTGTATTATGATTTCAGGGTCATTATTTAATGAAATAGATCATCACCATAGGTTTTGGTTTTAGATTAGAGAATTGATCAACATGGAATGATAATGGTGGATGATAAGATCTAGATATAGATCATATTGATGTTACCTCATTTCATAGTCTACAATGCATCTAGGACATAGTGAAACTACATTCGATACAAGAGTATGCAGGATGGTCTGGATATAGCTACCAAAAACAGCTTGGTTAAGATAAAAGTGATCCATGATTTATATGAATTAATAGTTGATAAATTTATATTATTTTCATTTGAAGAATAATTTTTATGTTAAAAATTAGAGAAAAATATAGATTACATGTTTTTTTCCAAATAAAACACATAATTTTTTACATATTTTAGTAATAGGGTTTGTGTGCAGCGAATGGTATCTATCATCACTTGACATGTGTAACATGCCTTGTGACCTAATTATTGTGGTGAAGCATGTAATGGTTCGGAACATAGGCATAAAAAATATATGAAGATAGACTATAACAGAGTAAATGATCATGACATAGTACATAGACATGACCATGTAAATTAGAAATACTCATGTACATGAAAAGATTGGATGTAAATGGGACCCTGAATGAGTATACCGACTCATGAATGTATCACATTATATGTTTTAGATTGAAATATTAATTTTGTGTAACCCAAAATAAAATTCCACGTATGTGGAGAAATACATGTTCGGTGAGGTGATGAGATATGAGTAGGCCTGGTCTAGACAATACATGTTTTGTGCATTCAATAGGGATGGTTGATGTACTCAGATCGTCTATTGTGGACTCATTTCCATTGGGTGTGTTACCTTAGTTCATTAACATGAAGTTATATAATTAATTACATATTGATATTATAATGTGTTCACTTATATGTTATTTTTTTCAGATAGATTCTTGGAATCCCTCATCATGATATGAGTTTTGACCCCTAATAATTTATTCATCATCCCTGTGATCGGTTTTTGGAATCATCATGTCCAATTTCCAAAGGTGTGTCATCCCCTACATAGATGGTCATAAAAGTTAGGTTCTGTTATACCCAAGAGTCCCTATGTTAGTTCCCCTCTATCGGTATAATGATCATCCATGATATAGTGGTTACATAATCTAGGCTTATTCAGATATGTACCATCACATGAATGAGCACCATTTGTGATATCAATGAACATGGAGTGGGATCTCCCTAGGGAGAAATTACGTGAATCCTTGTGTAGAATCATATGATGAAAATATTGTTGAGTACTTTTCTATAATTTCTCTCTATCCTTGGTATATCCAGGTTATTATTTATGAAATGTTTCAAAATATAATATATGTTTCATCATCATGATAACATGTGTAATATAATTATGGTTTAGGTTTGGTGATTTTATTATTATCTAGAGGTCAGTGTATATATCAACATTGGATGGGGTTTTCAAACACATGTCCTATATTATGATGTTGTAATAAATTTTTATGAACTCCTACGAGGACTAGTAAAAGAATTATAATTGTTGACTTAGACAGATCATGGTTCATAATAGGCATCTCATTTGACATAATCAGCCTCTTTATAGTAGGTCAAATACTTTTATAGTTTTTGGTGGTCATTTATTTGACAAATTATGTTAACCAATACATTATCAATACGTTGATATTGAATTTATTTTACTTCATTATTATTTAATAAGTTTTTTTTAACTTTCAATATTATATGAGTATATAGAGAGATCTATATATGTACAGTTTATTAGACCGATACCTCTGATGTGTGATATATATATATATAACTTCTTACCATACCATTTTTAATTATAGGAGATAATGTTGAGTCACACAAGGCTTACCATTTTCCTAGGACACCCCAGTGGGATAGGTCTTGAAATTAAATAGATGAAACATTCTTTCAAACATTTCAATATTATAGGGAATATTTGTCTAGTCATTCTGTTCAACTAACTTGGTCTATTGATATATGGTCTGTTCATACAAGATCAAATTTGATAAATGGTATTTTTCTTATGATATTAATACAATTTGAAATTATTTATGATGTTTTATCCAACTAACACACTTTTTTAAATTAAATAATAAACAATTAATATATGATCATTTTGAAGTATCCTAAAATTAGATAGAGTAATTTTATATTTCATCATATAAAAAATTAAATGGTTATTGTGTTCATATAATAACTCAATGGTCCAAGTCCGTTTGAACTGTAATAACCATTGGACATATGTTTTTTAAGAAATAAAAATATAAAAAAAACTCAACAATTTTTAACACACCACACATTTGATTGATGTGTGAAATAGTCATTTATAGTATATTAAGGATCAAATCACATATTCATATGTCGATATTCAACTAAGATTCCATGGTGTATATCAAATGACATGGAATATTTTTTTCACTTTTAAATAAATAAAAAAACATATCATAATCGTGTGAAAAAGAAATATATAATACATGTGGTGCATATTCCAATATTGAAATTAATAAATGATGGAAGTTTTCTTTTGATTTAACTAAAATCTAGGATAAATGTATGATTTTGACCAATTGAAACACACTATGTGTCTTTTAAATTAAATAAAAACACTATTTTGGTAATTTTACAAAAAAAACACGTCATATTAATGTGAAGTATATTCTTATATGTCAAAAATTAAAATACTATTTCCATACTATTGTATTGAGATAATGTGATGTTTCTTATATGACATCAACACATTCCTTGATTTTAATGACATAAATGTCAAAAAATTAATTTTTTTGATAATTCTAACCACAGCAAACATCATATGTCTAATAGATATTCAAACATGTCACAATTTATTTAAATTATTTTTTCTAATGATATTATTAAAATATAATGTCAGTTTCATGTTTCAACCTTAGAATAATGTTGTTATGAATTTTATATGTAATAAAAATTCATTGATTTCTTTTTTTCCACACCCCACATTGGATTGTCTTCTGACTAATTTTTAATAATTAATCAACGAATCTTCCTATGATTTCATCAAAATTTGATTTCGGTTGATAGGTTTTTTTTGACATATGATATATATATTTATATAAAAAACTCTATTTTGATATAATGATTTAACAATGGTCAGATTTTTTATGTTCATACACTTAAACATTTATATGATGGTAATTTTAATATTATTTTTGGACAATTAATGGATGTTCACATTATTTTTGACTCTTTGAGACATGTTTGAATTACTTTTAAATCATATAAAATTGACATATATGTTAATCTATCTAAACAAAATATTGTATTGTTGTTCGGTTTATTTATAAATATCACATACATATCAAAGATAAATATATTATTATTATAATTTAAATATGAGGTATTTTTCTATGTTTTGACGATAAAAATGTTTTCTATATGAATCAATAAAAATTCATGGATTACCATATAAATGATATTGCATTTTTTGAAAATTTCATTAGGTTCATTTTTATAGTAAATAGACCTTAAAATTGTCCATCATATAGTCAAAAATAAGAAAATGATCTTAATGTTTTGTGAAATCCTTCGAAGACCACCCTCATAATTTCCAAAAAATTTATGCATCATTTTTAAGAGAATTGATATGTAAACAAGCCCAATATTTTTGTCCCTCAAC
Organism: Viscum album; assembly: GCA_963277665.1. Classification (NCBI taxonomy): domain Eukaryota; kingdom Viridiplantae; phylum Streptophyta; class Magnoliopsida; order Santalales; family Viscaceae; genus Viscum; species Viscum album. Next base: position 555,182,433 of record OY728147.1, on the reverse strand, counting down.
AAATGTATAGATTTTATAACATCCATGTTAAATGTGTAATAAATAATAATATAATAATAAAATATAAATATTATTTAAACTGAAAAATATAAATGCGTTAAAAAAGATAAATAAATAATAATATAGACAAAAAAATCATAAAAAAAGATACTTAAAAATATTATAGTTATAAAAAATAACAAAACCACAATGAACAAAAAATTATAAATCATAAATTTAATCCAAAATAGAAATGTTATTAAAATTTTAAATTAATATATTTAAAAAAAAATTAAAAATTAAAAAAATATCAATATAAAATGATAATCAAACATATATATATGTTCATATATAGATATATATAGATACCTAAAAGAAAATTAATATATAAATGAAAACAAATATATATAAATAATGTGATGAGAAAACACAAAAACAAATTATGACACTGAAAAATATAAAATTATAAATAAAATTTCGAATTTGATTAAAAGAAATGAAAAATTATCAATAAACATGAGAATATTAGAATTACTCTGAATCCGAACAAAATTATGTAAATAAATATGTAACATGTAGTATCTAAAATGAAAATATAGTGACAATGAATCGAAACTAGAAATGATCTTGGATTAAAATTACATCCTTTGAAAATGAATGGAAAATAATTTCTAATATATAGGAATTTGATACTAGTAAATGTGATGAGAAATGATCTAAAATAATTGGTTTCTTTTTTGGTAGAATTTTTAATGAATGTGTATAAATACATTTGAGTATTAAAAAAATTACATTGGTCATTCTGACAACACATCATGTTAGATTGATGTGATACCTATTCAGACATGTAATAAATTGCAAAGTAAACAATATCTTCTTAATTATCTGATTTTTTTGTTTGTTTTCTTTATTTTAACACTTAAATTAATGTAATTATATTTTAAAATCAATAGTTGTTTTTTATTTTTAGGATTAATACATATAGATTTTATGTGGGTTTAGTTATTACATTTCTATAATTAAATGACTATCATTTTCCAAGGATATAAATACAATATATAATATTTTGTTATGTGTTAGCCGTTTGAATCATATTAATTAAATTTAAATTAATAAAAATATACTATTGGTTATTTCAATGTATCAAAAACGTGGATTTATGTGGTGTATATTCACACATGTGAATAATTAACTGAAATAAAATTTACATTTATAAACTGGTTATCATATATTTCGTTTATATGTTGTGAAATTGAAGTGAACAATGTATAATTCATGCATCTAATAATATATATATGATAAGATATTTTTAACACAACAAACATTATATTAACTTATGGTGTCTTCATTAAAATCATAAATTTTCTTGGAAATCCATACATGTTCCTTGGTGTTTACCCCCTTTAATGAGAAAGTGACGAAAAAGAATAATTTTTATCATATTGACCAATTCAAGTGTCATATTGATGTTTCATTGGTTATTATAGATCATAAATTATGAAAATTCTATTTTCAATCATTTTCAATGTAATACAGGCCTTTGATTGAATGTTTACCCCCTTTTCAAAATCGCATAAATATGTGAAGAATAATATCCTAAAATTCAATGATTCAAATTTAGAGTTTAAAGAATGAACTAATATATAATGAATTATAATTATAGAAAATGGAAAAATTATTTATATTTTATAAAATATATATATGTGTGTTTTTTCATGGCAGTACATTGATAACAAAGTAAACAGTAAGATTGAGTATAAAATATTATATTAAATCATTATGGATATCATTCATGATTTTTTAGAATATTTAATGATGAATATGTATTACATTTTCAAAGCTATCTTATTGAAAATACGAATTCTAATACGTTTATCATATATGTGAAGAAGTTAGAAAATTCACAATGATGTAGATGCACAATTTTAAATTCCACAGTAATTGCGTTATGATTACTAAGAAAAAAATGTTTTTCCATTTTAATATTTTATATCTAAGGACTCATTAATTTGAAAAAATGAATTTTTTATTGTTCATTTTTTATAATTGAAGGTATTATTTTATTCACATTGTGTGTATTATAAACAAATATTTCATTAATCTATGTAATTTTTAAATTTAAATAATAATTATTATCATGATGATCCTATAAATTTTTAGAGTATAAAATTTTCTTGTGTTGATACCATTAGATGACGACTTAACTTACAAAATAATTTTGCTTCGACAGATCAAGGATCATAAACATATATAGAAACTATATCAATAAATTAAAAAATAAATAAAAAAATATGTTTAGATAAAAGTAAAAAATAACCATGTTGTAGATATATATAAAGCAGATGTTAATTACAGTAGAATAGTTCAACACTACCACCGTTTGTGCTTATTATTACTTGACTCACATCCATTAAACACAAATTATAATCTCAAAGAAAGTTCATTTATAGTTAACATTTACACTAAATGGTTTGTATAATTTTTAAGACATTAGAAGATAAAATTTCATTACCTCGTATTTTTTATAATTATCCTCAAAATACATATATTTCACCAATATCATTAGATTGAAAAAAGTATTACAATCATGTATCTCTCTATAGTGTGACTTCCAGCCTATCATTAACATGATTTTTGTGTTGGGATGTTGTGGTTCATGGAAATCCATATTGATCCAATGTGAGGTGGTAATGATGGATTTGGTAAAGTGTGTCCCCTAATGTGGTAGTGGATTTGATAAAATTGGTTTGTGACAAATATTTGGATATGTATGATGGGATGCTATAATTATTCATGTGGGAATCACATGTGAATAGATGAGGGTTCCTATGAATAGAGTTCTCATATACATGGCATGGAATTTTGGTCCTAATGATCTAGTAATATAGAATAGGTTCGTGAACCCAAATGCTTGGTTGAAACTGATACCTACATTAGTAACATAGATTCCAAAAAATATACACAAAATATAACATTCTATTTACATGAGTTGTCTTATATAAATCCTTTAAAAATGAAATAACACTAATATAACCCAACTGGCATTATTTTAAATTTAATAAATATTATTCCCATATAATCACTGGTTCCTATATGCATATATAAAGATGAAATAATCTAATTTTGAGTATCCAAATTTCATGAAATGTGACCTCTAACACTATTGACACTACTGGATGATATTTACCACCAATATAAACATTATGAGCTCATATTTATAACTTAATCAATATTTTATGAAATAAAACCCACATTCATTACAAAAAACAAGACACATCATACCCTATACTCATGCGTTCACACTGTCTCCACTAGTTGCGCAATAACACCCTTCTGATTTCGGCACTCCAATATAATGTCTCTACCATTCATATACCAATTATGAATGGATATAACCTCTATGATACTTATATCAGTCTCAGTTCTGGTTCTAATTATTCTTGAATAACAATATAAATTTTATTTTATGGGACAAGGAACCAAAATCCTATATGTATTGATACTGGAATTTTGAACTATAAAAAATGGTAATTAAATATAATAGAATGAGTCCTCCTCTATATACACTAGGAAGAAATAACCACTATATTTCAGAAGATCAATGAAAAAACTATATTTATGACACCTCAACACTAGTCACACCCACTATCATCAAATATCAAATTATCCACAAATGAAACCTTCTAATGAATCTACCAATAACCCATATTTTCCTGTAAAAATCCATTTTGAAAAATCATTAACCACAACTGGAGACCCATATTAGAAAACAATTATTTACAACCTCACATATGCCTGACTACGGTTAACTATAACAATAACTTCCACCAATATTAGTAATACATATACCTTAAAATAACACCAAAATATAATATTCACATGTATGAGTTATTGTTGGATGCCTTACTATTATAATAAAAACCCCAAATCAAACCTATATAAAATCCCCACACATAGACCCTGTAAAATTCCATTAATATAATTATTATACTAGATTAAATCAATCCATATCAATATTATTTCTAGTATTAAACAGTGAAAACATAACCACCATTTCTTATAGGAAGAACACCACCAAAAAATTATAAACATGTGCCTCTGATATATAATATTAATTTTAATCAAATAATTGAATTTGAAAATATTTTATTTAAATAATATATTTTTAGTAAAATCAAGATTCAAAATTAAAATGGATGTTTTACAAAAACAATAATAATTTCTAAATATATACAAATATAGATTCTTTTTCTTGTTCTATAAAATCAAAATACCACATATTATGAGAGGATTATCGTAAAAAATGAAAAATTTACTAAATACTCAATATGGTCCATTTATAATTAAAAATTTATGTGAATTATGTTAAAACAATATAATAGAATTATTTGTCTACAGTAGTTTCCATAACTGATAACCTCTACAAAAATATTTCCTATAGATATAATTTTGGTCACAAAATAACATGACATGTGAAAATATATGAATGTAATAAAATTATGTATCTTTTTTCATGTGTGTTCAAAAAATTTGATATAATAAATAAATAATATGATTACACACCATGTATTTGTTGGGATCTTGGAATTTTATTTTATGAAACATGTCAATATGAATGTTGAAGTAATCACCACACTAACACCCATATCATTAAAGCTGTATATATGGAATAGCTATCATTTGAAAACATTGCATCAATAATCTAGATGTTGGATAATATAAGAGACCCCAAGGATTATAAAAAATGAATTATTAAGATGTATTAAATAATATTTATACCATCAATGAATTATAGGGTTTCTCCAAATTGAAAAATGCTAGTTTAGGTTCTATATACAAGACTACATGGGTTTCATGAATGGATGGGAAATTTATTTGATAATAGTGAAATTATAAAAAAATGGCAACAACATTCCAATTGAGAATATGAAAGTGTATTATAGACTTCTTATCCATCCCATACATATTGAAAATGTATAATAGGCTTTCAGTACCATTTGATAGACCCACATCTAGTTTTTCGGGAATATAAGGCAAGAAATATGTTTCTAATTTCCATTATGAATGGATTTTACTAGCTAAATGATAAAATTTTCTAATTTTTGGAATGATTAACTAAATATAATTCAATTTATTGAGAAAAAACATGTATATTATTATAAATTATTCATATATAAATAAAAGAAATGATATTATTGTATGGTATCTAGAAGACCTAAAATGTTGTGTCTGGTAGGTGAGGCATGAATATTGTCATGATATATAACTGATAAATACTACAGTGACAAAATGAAATATATAATGAAGAAAATATGAAATGAAGTAGTTGCCTAAAATTTCATCATATTAAAGAGGGATATAATAAATTCAAAATAAAAACATGTAATAATCATTATTTTATATGATGATGAAAGTAATAATGTATATAAGTATTATCTATCCCACTTCATCAGTAATAATTTTTTTGTTATAATTTATATATCATATAAGGTTTTAACTATTATTTTACTGTTATGTTGGATGTATTTCCAATTCAAGAATTCATAATATTAGATAGAAAAAAATAATAATAGAAGTTTTACCAATCTATTTTTTTTAATTGACATCATTTCATTAAAAATTCCAGATCATGTGGTGTTTATTCGATGCCAATTAAAATATTTAATTTCCTGAATTTTTAAAACCTAATTTATGTACCTATTCTGATGACAAGGATTATGTGATATTCAAGGCATAAAAATCTGTGGGTAATTTCATTTCATTCAATTTCAAAACCACTTAATTTTTCTACGGTCATCATTAATCCTTGTATTTACCTAAATAATTCACATGTTGTCATAATTCAACATAAAATCCAAATTTAGTTAATTATGACATACAAATAGTTAGTATAAATCATTATAACATACAAAATTATCATATATTATTTATTTAAAACCCTCTATTCACACCACAGACTAATAATTGTCGGCGATGCTACCTAATGAAAAAATGACTTATATTATTTATATGAACATACAATGAAATTTTAGGGTAATGTTTCCATATCGGACATAATTGTTTTTACAAAATACCACCTTAAAATTAAGAATCGAGAATACATATAAGAATAAAATAATTTTTTTTGGTTTATTGAGAAAAAATTCAATTTGAATATGTAAAAACATTAACTCAATTTTTAATTGTTGAATTAGATTGAAATGTCATATAATTGTTAAACTAGATATGAGGTGATGCCAGTGGATAAAAAAAATAATATTAAATAAAATATAAAATTTGAGAGTATTTTTATTGGGAAATCCAAGGATTAAATATTACTAGAATTCAAATATATACACTATGTATATGAATGATGACATATTTTCCAAGTACCAAAACATAATAATGTACTCATCACCAACATAAAAAAATGATTCTTGGTGGGATAACACTGTACCATCCAAACAAAATAATTTAAATGTCTACGATTTGTGTTCATTAAATATCATTCAAATTAATTATATTCAAAAAAGAATGATTATCAGAATTTATTATTCTCATTTGAAAACAACATGGTATATAATTATGTATTCAAAACTGAAATTAATCGATTATTCAACCCATGATCCATAAAAGAGATATTCCTCATATAAGTCATGTTCTATCATCAATATATGAAATTTTTTTGTTTGATTTTACTTGTGCATAATAGTAATGTTTTGAATGTATGTGCTTATAAAAACGTGCCTTTATTTCCCATTCCATTTTCATTTAGAAGAAAAACTAGGAATATATTACTCAAATAAATGCCCTTTATTATGATGATTCCAAAAGAATCCAAAAATATCCTGGAAATATTTTTGGGCATATTCCCATTCATCTATGACTATATTAAATGACCTCTACATGAGGTGTGAAATTTATTCTATTGGTCATATCTGTACAAATAAACATTAGAGAGGTATGGTTTTTCTAGTCTTAATTTTTTTAAATGATAAACTCAAAATTGGTTTTGGAGATTCCATTCATGGTTCAAATTATGGTTTCTCAGATATTCATATAATCCTAATTCCATAACTATTTGATATAATTTTTTACTAACTCTAATTTTTTTTAAATAAGATATATTTTATAACCCTGTTAAACCTAATACGTGTGAAATCATGTAGTTAATATGAATAAAAAACACAATAATGTATACTTTATATGAACTAATTTTAGAATAACCATTGACCGATGATTACCAGTATTCCACAATCTACATTTATATCTTTCAATAATTTCATAGTGGTAGTTTCTTAAAACATAATGAACTACTCATCAGTAAAATCTAAAAAGTGTTTTATAGAGTTAAAAAAATGCATCATCCCATAAAAAACCTATCCATGCATGTGATATGTGCACTTTATAATTCCATTATCTTAATTTACTTCTATATGGAACTATTATGCTCAACTAGTATCTCCCTGATAAAATATATGGGAATAAAATTTAATAAAATTTAGCTGAAAATTTCATTTTTGATTACTAAAAAATAATATATTAAGATATTCTTTATCCCATTGGATTTCTATGACATTGTGAAGGTTCAATGACCTATTTCATCATTCTCAACCTTTGAACTAATATTGAGATAAAAATGGCTTTTTTCCATTAAATTTCATATAAGAAGATAAACCGATGAATAAATCGCAAAAAATGCTTCATTATTGTGAGGTTTAAAAATATAAAAAACAAAAGTACGGAAATTATTATGACCATATGAACCTCTATTTTTATATTTTTTTAATATATTTTACTTGGAATATGAATAAAAAACACATATAATTTCTTTCATCGAAAATATATAATCATAATATTTATTGAACACATCCATTATTGATGCTTTCCTGATTCCCAACCATTGAATCCTTGTCCATTTCTAAACTCATGAATCTTGTAGAACTAAAATAAAATCCTTCTTAAATACATCCACAAATATTCTAGATCCTATTAGGATTTGTTACCACAATTCCATATCGCACTACTATTGAAATAATCAACATTTAAAAAACTAATAATGGTGTCTCCATACTGAATTTTGTACATGCACTTATTGACAGAAATGGATTACCCATTTAAAGGCTTTTAAATTAAAAATTCGTCCAAAAAAATAGTCGAATGTATGTTGATTTCAATTTTATGTTGAATATTCATATCTGATTAAATTAATATTTCATTTCTAAACAAATGTATTTTACAAAAATCATTTCCCCATAAATTTGTTTTTAGGTTATGTCCCATTTCATTATGATTAATGTATCAAGTGATCTTCATATACACATAAATGTGCCAGGGTTTAGGGATCACAAAAAATTTCTATATTACCCATGACTAGTCTACAGTCAATATTGTTAGATGTTCACTATGGAATAATTGAACACAACCACAATAAATATGTAAACAAGTAACATGGACATAGAATATTGATTCTAATAAAATAAAAATACTCTATATTTGGATCCAAATTAATAGTTTTATTGAATATTCTAGATATTAGAAATAAAATTGACAATTCCCAACCATGATAAAAAAATTTAACATTTTAATAAAAATAGATTCTATGTCAGATTCTAAAAATTATAAAGAACAAGAAACATAACCAAAAAAATTAACTGGATAAATATTTTAAAATAAAAAAATTAAATTTAAAAAAATAGAATTAAACACCAGTTATAGCCACTAATAATATCATAGTTGATGAAAATACTATAGGGAAAATTATTGTTAGTGCATATATTTACATGATTACCAACCCTTAAAACCCAATTTAAGGCTAAATGAAAGTGTCTCATTTGATTCAAATATACCGTAATAAGAAAATAAAATTTTAAAAACATGGTAACAAATTGGATAATAGATTTGCATATATAGAAGCCTCTAATTAACTATCTTGCACAATCAATTACATCCTAAGATATAGATTCCAATAATATGTTTATCGATCTATAACTATTTTGAGATACAACATGTCCTCCAATTATTATTGATATTAGGATATTGTGGTAAGTTGTTGTTTTAGGAATACTCACATTTGATTAAGGTATTTGGGTCAGATCAGTTTTTTTAAGAGGGTATTTAGTTATTTTAGTGTCCTTAATAAAACAGTATTCGACTAGAAAATTAGGTATGTCAAATTGGTTGGTTCTAGAATTAATGTGGGAAACACCTAATCATAGATATGGGTGGATATTCCTTGTGTTAATGTAGAGAAATCCGGTATGGTGGATCCATCTATCATGGTGGATACAATAGGTTCATGAATCCAACATCTTAGGTCAAACTATCCATATGAAATTGTAATACACGGTCTTCAACATAATAAAAAAATTAATATACTTTTTTAATGATCTACAATAAGATTTTTCTTCTCAAAAAAAAACAACGTAAAACATAATTAGATTCTCCATTAAAATACCAAAACATAGACTCATCATTTTTCAATACTATAAATTGTACATACATATAATACAATAAATAAATTTAGTTTGATTAGTTTTGGATAGTTTAGTTAAACATATGCCACCCTAAACACATGTATCTACTTATACAATTTTCTCAAGTATAAAAAATATACATGTGAAAATTCACATGGCCAACATTACATTCTTTAGTTTTGGTACATTATAATTGTAAGACATCATAAAAACCTAATAAATATAGGGTTTTATTTGACATTATCATTCTTAACACTAATTATTTATCTTCTATTTATATAATATATAACAACATGTTGAAAAAGGTTTCACTCATAATTTTTGTGGAAAACATAATAAAAACATCATGGAATTAAGAGTTTATGTATGTATCAAATTTTATTTCATGCACAACTATTTTTTTATGATTTATTAAAATTCACTGAACAAATAATATTTGATAATATTAGATGAATTATTTTATAAAATGTGCATCACCCACATGAGATGCAATAAATTTGATGCTGACCATAAATTCATTTTCATTATCAATTTTATAAAAAATATGTTCCATTTTTGGGAAACATATAAACATAAAATAAAAATGAATAAAACAAAAATAACTCACCCATGATCTATCGAAAGTGGAATTGGAAAATTTATATAAAATAAATTAATAAGACTCATAAAGATTCTATAAAATTTTCATTTCTGTACTTGTTGGACACCATCAAAAAAATTAACTAATTTGGGTTTTTCATAGATTCTATAGTTTTTTGGTTATCAATTTTAATCAAACTACTTTTTTTAAATGTCATGTTGTTCTAGTAGTGAATGAATTAGAGTATTGGGAAAGTTCAATAGATCATTGAACAAAAATATTTACATAAATTAACAATCATGGTTAAAATGTATTTTCACTATCATACCATTGCCTTATGTAATGAAAAAGATTGAAAAATATATAATATTTAAAAGATTTTTTTGGATTATGAATGTGAATATTGTTTTGTATAATGGACAATAATGGATCTCATAACCTTGATGTAATCATTAACTACAATGTTATATGATTAATTCAATTATATTTATAAATCTATTCAAAAATCGTATGATATATTATATAATTAAATGAAACAAAAACCATGGATAATATAATATTATTCCATTTAATATGTTAGTTATACTATAAAACAATTCTTTCATTGTGTTGTATGATTCATGAAAACTAATATTTAATTTTAATAAAAAATAGAACATAATTATATGGTAATAAATCAATATGTGTTAATTATAATAAAATTTGTTTTCTTAATAATATTAAAATTTTCCACACTATCTTTTTAATGCCTGTTTGTTTCATATTAATTATGATGATTCTATTTCCAGGTAATGAAATAATGTATTCGAGTATTGACACTTTGTTCATCGTTTAAACTATTTAATCATGTTTATGTATGTAATTTATTATATAATATTTAACAATTATTTTTACTAAAACAACTAATCATAAATACAAAATGGATAATTACATAAAATAATTGTAAAAAAATACCTCATTACATCCCACAATTTATGAACACATACCAAAAAAGTTATAATTTCACTCATATTTCATTAATCCATGAAACAACTAAAAATTAATCTATTCATTGAAAAAACCTATGTAATTATTGGGGATTTATATCTTCTAATTATCAATATAATGGTGATATCCATTAATCACCGTACCAATAATCTTTTATATGTGTAACTTGATGCCAAAATAGCTCGTAATGAATGGTCTTCTAAATTCCCCTTCATCAAACACATCTCCAACCACTATGAAATGACCATGTTATCCACTATCACGTAGAGATGAATGTGTCACCATTTAGAGGAACTAAATCCCACATTCATGTAAATTGTTCCACTATCATATTGAATTAAATGGAAACTATTTGGGACACTAATGTGGGTATATATATGAGTAACCACAAAGAGGGAATGTGTTTCCCACATACACTAATGAACTGTATGAATTGGGAGAGAGAAGGGTGTTATCTTATGAGATATTGTAGATAAAGATGTATTTGTGATCATTTGATGTATAAATGTATCAATAATGATAAAAATTTGATTAATGTGATAGGTTTATAAAAAAGTATGTACACATGCTGATTGAATCAGCCCCATGATGTTAGTGATCGAGATATTGTTATTGTGGTTGGTTCTTCTAGTTGAATATATATGGAAATGTAGTATAACTCAGATTAGTATTAACCACAATTCTATTAATATCTAATAAAATTCAAAATCATAATCAATGGTCTCTCATTGGATGGATAGATGAAGGTGAACTGCATGGTTAAATATGCTGACATTTTAGAAGTGGTTGTCAGAAGGGAAATTTAAGGTGAACATTTGGGCGAGAGGTGCCAACTGGGATGCAAGAACAAAATACCGAACTCACTACTTTCTATAAATATGGATCAAAATGTAGTTTACCCATGATTTATGTATGAATTGAACTTGAATTTTCTAATGATTTAATAACAAATCATCAAATAAAAGTATTTATGTTCATATTTGAGTTCATTGGTCTACCAACTAATCTAGGAATCACTATTCTAAAATAAGTGGCCATAAGAAAAGTCATCTGAAATAGCCAAATTAATTTAAAAAAATTTACCATAACACATTAAAATCTATTTAATTATATCTTTATTACAATATAAACATTTTAATTCAATCTTTTTTACTTTTACCCAAGGCACTTGAAATGCTTGTCGCATTGGTATGATAGAGAAAGAACAGAGAAAAAATATAGAATTATAGTAATAAAAAAAAATATTTTTGTGATGTATAAAAGAATAATGTTATTTATGTAATTAGAAATACTAAAAATAATTTGGTATGATCCTAAATAATGGATTTCAATGACATTGACAATATGTTTCATTCCAATGAATGACAGTGTCTATGCCACATCTAAATTATAATGAAAATTATCTACCATGTAAAATGAAATAGTTATGAGAAATAATAACCTATACGTGGATGGATTCATGTTCACATATCTAACAAATAATTTTCACCATCTTATGAATTTTCATTGGAACAAAATATTAATGATGACTTTTTAGTATTTTTTAGTTACATTTCGATTGAATTACCAAACTATCAAATGATATCCTATCATAATCTATCATTCTATATTCCTATAATGAGAAAAAATAAATTTATTTGTTACGTAAGAAAAATAATTTGGAATTGAGTTCATAGATTCATGTCTATGATGGAGAACATCATAGAAAAACACCTCAATGTGGTCCACCGACCAAACTACAAATGGTATCTTTGATGTACTTTGATCATTATATAATAATTCACTATCATATTGTTATGTAATTCCCTTAAACATATTTAGAGTTTTTGATGTCATGTTTACACATTTATTAATAATATATGTGTGTTCAACACTATAACTACCCTATAAATGTCGATCACTATACACCAGACATCCTTAATTTTCAGTATCATTTAATCCTATATTCCTCCACACAATTTACTACACTATATTCTTCAACACTACTTTGTGTATGGTTTTTATCTGTTAATCACGATCCCCAGGAATAATAACACCAATAATAGGTGTCATATTTTCAAATAAAATTATCACTATATTAAATGTTAATAATTTATTTGGGTAGATAAAAAATATTTTTCTATCTCTAAAATGGTAATACTCCCATTTGATATGAATATCTTTTCTAGAAAAATAATTTTAATATGCCGGAGAACATCCATGTGATACCTATGAAATACACTTATTTATACATTATAATTTTATTTTATTTATTATCGAATATACAAATATATTGTAGAATGGGGGAAACATGTAACATAACTGAAATTAAGTCATTATAAATATAATTAATAAAAATACTCAAACCCGTAAATCTGAAAACCTGAATATTTAAAATATTTCATTTCATTTATAATAATAATAATAATAATCAATATTCAATTATTCAAATAATTGTGGTTCCATGAATCCAAAATTAATGAAGGCACACAATAAATCTTCAATCAATTCAATATAAAAACATTATTTAATTATGACATCAAATAAATAAAACTTATCGGTAAAATATAGATCCCTTTTGAACCACAATAAATAGTATATCATTTTAAAACATTCATTAGTGAAAATGAAAATTATGTAAATAACTAATAAGTAATTGGGCCTATAGACAAAAAAACAAACATGGAATAAATTTAGAGGAATTATTGGAATGTGATTCAAAATGTATACTAAGAGTCTCACCAATATACCAGAACATGTAAATCATATACTACATGCCCAATAAATAAGTGATATCATCAAAAACCACAAGCTCCTTCAGACCATTAAAAAACCAAATTGACACCCCATCCACATTCTATTTATTGTGTATATTGATCAACATTGTCGTTTTCTTATTTATCTTTGAGATTTCTTTTTTTAATACATTCATAATTGAACTCAAGTATCTTATGAACTCCCTTACCAAAAATGAATATTTCTGATAAAATAGTACATAGAATGAAACATTCTCCAATAGTCCCCAAAGCACACTAGAAGCCATCATTGGTATGGAACCATATCCCTTATATAGATTTCAATGATAACAATTGAAATATTCAAATATGTTTTTATATATTCATATAAATTTAATTTAAATATAAAAAAACCAGTTGCAGCATTCCAAAATAGTTTGTAAAATGTTGTGAGAGAATCGAGAAAGTTAGAATTGGAGGTGGTGAAGATGACAACTGGCGATGGAAGATTATATGGTTTTATGATACAATAGACCCCAAGATGACACAAGCCAGGTGAATTATATTTATTTTTTTATTTATTATGATTTTTTCACTAAATATAAATAGAATATTATCCCAAATTTGAAGTGTTCATATCATATTTATCTTGAAAAATAAAATAATTGTTTTCTTTTATTAAAAATTTACGAAAAAAGTAATTTGAATATAAAAATTTTGAGATTTATTCTTAAAAATAAATTTAATTTATTTGCGATTCCTTAAAAATAAATTTCTTACTAATAATAATATAACAAATTAATTTTTCTTAATTTAAATTATTGAATATATTTGTAAGTAATAAATGATAATTTATTTCATAGGAAAAAAGCATTGAGATTTCATGAGTAGATGTTTTTAACAAATAAATCAATCAAATAAATAAATGTCCAGAAATGTCTATAAATATTTATTTACTCAAAATAATATTATGGGGAATTAATTATAATTTTAAAAATTTTTTATTTCCTTACTATTAAAATGAAATATTATTTATAAAAAATGCAGTCATTTTATACTAGATTTTTATCTTCCCACCCCCTTAAAAATATCATTTTAAATTTAAATATCAAATTCTATTTAAAAATATATATTTCTAAACATTAATTATTTTTGTTTAATTTTGTTAATAAATGTAACAAAGTAGTTTATAATGTAGGAGAGGTGTTCCTGGGAAATTAATTTTTCCTACCATAGAAAAATTTTAAAAGTGATGTCATAAAGAAATAATCTTCTCGGAATATTTTAATAATTATTATGACATTGAAATAATATTTTCAATTTTTTATTTATTAAAAAATATTAATTTAATTTCCACTTCTTATGAATTCATGTTATAATATTGATTATTATAAAACATAAAAATTATATTTTTATTATATTTAAATAAAAAAATAATATGTGTAATATTTTTTTTATTAGTGGTTTAAAAAAATTATTAATAATAAATGGATTTCTAAATATTTTCTGCATACCCACATCTTGCATATTAGTCCACGTGATTCAAATGTAAGGTAATGGAACTAATAGAATCATGTGGGTCATTTTTGTCATCATTTTAAAATTATTTATTCATCTTGATGAATTTAAATTTCTCATATAATCTATTGTTGTAATTTTTATTTGAAAAAGCGGAGCCATCCATTTCAGAAGGATAATTACATAAAATATTGAAATAACCATTCCCTCACAACATCCCAAATTTTATAACACAATGTAAATGAAATTATAAAATCTATAAGTAATTATTCAAAACACATATAACGTGTAATTGATTTTTTAAAGATAAATTTTCATTGGTTGAAAAACCCATTTAATTAAATGGGATAACCATCCTCCCAACATGAAAATAATCCAGATCTCCAAAATTCACCAAAAATATCATCAGAGAACCACATTTCTCAATGACTCAACTACTCAAAATGATATACCTTCTAAATTTCCATTTATCTAACACCTCTCAAATCCATATTCGACGAATTGATTATCCCCCAAATCCTAGAGCTAGATCACTGCTCCTTTTTGGGGAAGTAAATTCCATTACTAATTACGTTCCCCTATAATCATATTTCACCAATGGTGTATCACAGGGGGAACTATAGTGGTGGTGGAATAAATTAACAACCAACATAACATCCATATACCACATAACAATATTAGCATAGAGGATTTACAAAGAGAAGTGTGTGACAGAGTGGATACTCTGGTTGACGTTTGTTTTTTGATCAAAGAATTTTTTACTGTTAACAATCTAATAAATGTCAGATGGATGAGATGGGGAATGTATAAATAATGGTTTAATTCTGAAATACTCGAACCTTTAAATCTATAGCTATGAATATTACTGTTTTGGTTGGGTCTACTTGAGTAATATGTCTATCAAGTAAGCATTTTGTGGATAAAAATTAACCCACTAGGATTACCAGCAGATACTATCGCTAATAATCGAGAATGTTGTCCCATATAAATTATTACTAGAGGGAAAATACTATTAATATTAATATGAAATTTTATAAGAGGTTGTATGAATGGAAATCCATGGTCAAAATTTTGGACAAGATGAATCATCTGTGCTGATTTTGGAAATAATTTATTACCTCAATGTGGTTCACAAAGCTCAATGTGTATTGTATCCAATGATTTGGGGAAAAATTAATAGAATATTATATGTATTGAATATAAATTTTTTTAATAAAATTATTTTATTTTCAAATTTGTCTTTATGGGTCAGCAAACCAAACCAAGAATCACTATTCATTGACAAGAGGTCACAAAAAATTTCATCATATATAAACCATATTTTATATTATAAAAAACCCATAATAAATTAATATTGATATTTTTTCATTAAAGACACTACAAAATTTAGTTATTAAATATATTATTATTTAACATAGTTCACATGAATGGATTTTCTCTTTAGATAGCTCTTGAATGGTCTCAAAACAGGAGTACCGTGGCTTCCTAGAAATAAGAAAAATATTTCACATTCAATAAAAATGATAAAAATTATGTTCCTTAAATATTTAACAATAATAATCATCATTTGGGTATTTTATAACGAAATAATTTATCTGTACATCACAGAAAATTTCATTCCTATGATTTAATGAATTTATACATCAACTATATTTCAAAATTACAGATCATGTCGGAGAAATTATATAGTGAGGAGTGATTCAGACCTGTAAGTGGATGGAAACATTTTCTATGGTCAAACCATTAATATTAATCATCTAAAAAATATATTCTATAAATATTCTGAATATTTTAGAAATAATTATATGTCACTAATATTTAAAGGGAAACAATATACTATAAAATGATATCCTTTCATCACCCATAATTTCTTATTTAGATTATGAACAACTGTATTTAACTAATACTATAAAAACATAACATTTAAATTATTTAATAATTTCAACTCCATGATTCTATAAAACATTAAAACATTGATCATGGAGTTACACTAGCCAGGGTACACGCAGTTTCTTGGATGGGGACCGATCATCATTTTACAAATCACCATCATCTTATTTTCTAAATCCCTTTTGTATTTCATGGAGGTTTCTCTGTCATATATACCACCTAATTAATATTATATTTCTGTTCATCTCTTAAATCTACCCTATATGTGCATCATTATCATCGTCACTACCAAAATATTTAGTCTTTTGACTTTATACCATTATCCTGAAAACACGATTCACTGTATAATTAATCACTTTTTCACATATAGTGTTTATTATTTAATCATAAATACCGTATCTAATAACTTTCATAGTTTTTTATCTATCTTATCCCACATTAAGTAGTAGATAAAATATCATCATATTCTTATAGGGAAATAAATTAAATAGATATCCCGGAATATTATTAACATAAAATATGACTGGATAATCCATTTCAAGACCAAACAAAAACTAGAAAAATGAATTCATTCATGTGAGGCACAAGGAAAACACATTTTACTACATCATAAAATCCATTAAATTCATGATTAATATTCAATGTATTTGTGGCTTGGGAGAATGATATTTCCTCAATGAAATGAAATGTTGGGAAAAATAGTTAGGGAAAATCTTCTAGCTTGTAAATATAAAAGAGTAGAAATATTAAATAGGGAGTTTCATGTAATATCAAAATAATAATATTAAACATTCAATATTTTATATATTTGCAATGCTAATTATCCAATATCATGGGAGGATATCATTGAATCTTCAAACTATTCAAAATATAAATATAAATCATTATGCCAAAAAAGATGAAATTGCCTATAGATTTAATATATATATCATTTATGCAACAATAAAAAAATATTTTTAATATCCATGTTAGTGAAAAATGAAAAATATAAATAAAAATAATTAATTTTGAATAGAGTTAACAATATTAAATAGACATTTATAGATTTTTGAGTACCTATCAGTTTGTGAAGAAAATGAAAACTATGAGAATGTCAAATATATAACCAATTTTGAAGCATACTCTCCACAAAAAAAATTGGTAGTGATTTAATCATCAACCAAAACACCGTAGATCTTTCATAAACTAATCTAACACCACAACCAGTTTTCTTTATAAATTTTTACTCATCAATACTGTGTTGTTTGTATTTAGTAGGGAAAATGGTTATTACAATACAGCCATGACCAAAAATAGTTATCCCTCTACTATCTAATATATCGAGATGGTTTCTAAAAAAATTAAACCAAATATGGAATAGATTTTCTCTGATCATCAATGGAGAAGACTGTAAATTTTTATCACCATTAAACCATAGTTCACATGTATAATAAAATTACTATGGTTAAATTATATAGAATTTTTTCTATATATTCATATAAATTGAAATTATATATAAACACTCTATTCCACTCTTTCTAACTGATTCAGAGGAAGCTATATCTGCATAGATATGTTTTCAAATTAGAGGGTAAGAGGATAACAAGTAGGGAATGCATAATACATGGTTCTAGGAAACCAATGACTCCTTTGATGACTTAGTCTTATTTATTTAAATTTATTATGTATTTATAATTTGATTAATAAATAGAAAAATATATTGATCCAAAATTTCATCGATTAAATATTTATTTTTATAAAAATAAATATTTTCCATCATTTTTTTCTACGATTTTTTTTTTAAATACATAATATAAATTAATCAATTTTGATAATACATAAATAAAATTTAACATTGTGATTGATGATTCCATAAAAATGATTTGTAATAAGTAATATACAAATAATAAATTATGATTATTTTTACATTAATCAAATAACTTATTTTCTTATTTAAATGAGATAATATATTTTTTTAATATGTAATATTAATCTCTATTTCACTAGAATAAGGCATATATAGGTATATCATGAGATGATGTTTCATAAAAAAATTATAAATACATCTAAATATCATTGTAGGTATATTTTTTAAATACAGGATTTACATAAAAAATATATACTCAATTGTTCAAATATTAATCACAAACTAATTTGAATTTTTTTTATTTTTTTTTAATTTAATGAAGTTTTATCACCCCCTTTTGAAAAATCATTTTCTACATTCAATTAAAATATATAATTTAATAATTATTTTATAGATAAAAAAATATATATTATTTTTAGTTTCAAAAAATAATTAATGTAGTAGACTATATTCTCATTGAAGTGATTAAAAAAATATATAACTCTATAAACATCAAAAATATAGGTAAAAATAATGATATTAATTAATGGTTTTTTGGAATAGATTATGTGTTTGTATTTCTCACATACTGATAAATATTTATATATATACACACATATATATATATATATTAGAATATACATAATTATGTATATATTTTAATGATGTAGAAAATATATATACATAAATTATCATCTTGGTGTATGAATATATATATATAACTATTTATTAATTCATTTTTATCAGGTAAATAAAATGTATAATTTTTAGGATTTTTCAATGATAATGATAAATATTTATTTATATATTGTTTTTATATATAAAATTTAATCATTATTTAAAAATATTTGTATACAATAAATTTTTTATATGTCTACTTTCATTAAAAATAATAGAAAAATATGGAAAATAACAAAATCTACACACTATAATAACATCTTTAAAGTAATATTTGACAAAAAAATTTGTCACCAAAAATAAAAAGGAAATATGAATAAATAAAATGAGGCATTAATTTTATATATTGTTATTAAATGGAGAAACCTGGGCAAAAAACACATTTTTCAAAAAATTTGAGGCTCTTTTGACATAAAATTTTTTTTTATTGGGGTTGTCGAAATCATAAGGATTAATATGATTTTAGAATGTTCTATTTGGTATGTGGTAGAGGACAAACTATCACCCAAATCAAATGTTATGGAAATTTAATGATCAATTAATCTTTCTAGCTTATTTGGGTTCTTTAATAAATTATTTTATTTTTCTATCAAATTTTTAATAAATAAAAATTACTCAATAATAATTAGAAAAAATATAATTTATATCAACATATTAATATTTTGGATTTCATTTTTAATGAAATATATAATGTGTAAATACAAATTGAATATATTATAATTCATATTTAATAAAATTTATAATATTTTTATCAATAAAAATTTATTTAAATATTAATATTTGATTTTTAATTTAATATATATATATATATCTGAAATATACCTTTAATCATTATTAAAATAGTATAGATAATGTTCACATTTTAACAACATAAAAATCCGCAAACAAATTCATATTATCGGAAAAAAAACACAGATAATGAGATGGTTATATCATTTTTTATTATTAAATACGTATTAGTATTTTTCAACATATTTTATTGCACTATTAAATAGTAATAGTAAATATAATGAATCCTATAGTAATGTGACTCGGACACCTACAAATTTTAATTTCCCAAAAGGTCCCATTAACCACCCACATTAATCCACACTACACATGTCTACATGTATTATGTCATGTTCCCCTCCCTACGTATACCTATGTTTATTTCACTATTGTTGAGAAAACTATTAATGGGGTTGTCAAAATTATAACACTATTCTCATTAATAATTACGATGCGACTTTACTACTATTTCAATCCTTAACATTCTAAAATCATATTAATATAATTAATATAATTAATTTCCAACGACATAATCATTACAATTATTAAAAAATAATATTAATTAAATAATTAATATAATAAATAAATATCTACCCAGGTGTTGAATGAATTCTATACACTGGTTGTATCCCTTGTTCTGCATTAGAACCAATCCATACTTGAGTCTCTTCAAACTCGAATATTGTTTAGATTATCTAATAGAGCAATTCAATGTAAATATATAGATAGTGGATGAGGGCCGCTTCCAACCATATGCGTTGGTTAATTAGACAACAACCAACTATTGTTTTGTAGTCATTTTAATGGCTGAGAGTTACTATGAAAATTATTTCCATATACAGGATGTCAAGAGTTTAAACCATGATGGATGCAAGTAGTATTCCATTACAATGCAGGTGGTGACTATAACAACACAATATTTTATAATATAGCACTTTCTCGAATAAATATTATTTTTTCATAACATTAAATACAAATAAAAATATTTTTTAATGAACCATAACATAGTAATTCATTATAATATAATTAATAAATTTAAGACCAGTAACATTAGAACTTATATTTTGAAAATTGAATGATTTAGACATGTATAAAATAATGTCATTTCTTATCAATTGAATATAAATAAAAGGGAAATAATTTTTTCATAATAGAAATTTTTATTTGTATAAAAATTAATATATGATATTTGTTTTATCATAATAAATTAATTTAATCCTTATTGGTTGTTAGGTTGTACAGGTATGGGGTGAGGGGAAAGTAATAGGGTCTACTAATCAAGCCAATATGAATATTGTTTTTTTATTCATTATTCTATGATCAGATGTGGATTATATAACCATCCAATTCTATACAAAACCAATTAGTTGATATAAGATTCAATAAATAGTTCTTCTTTCGGATGATATAATAATAAATATTGTGTTATTTTTACAAATGATTTTTTCTAAAAAGTAATTTTTATTCCATTTTTCTTGAATATTGTAAAAAAAATTTGGTCCAATATATAAATTGAATCATGAAAAATGGATATCATATATAGAATCAGGAGTAATTTTTTTAAATATGCCCATTTTTAAATAAATATAAATAGTACTCGTAATTAATTTTTTTATCACTATTAAGTGTTAAATGAATAAAATAACGATTAAATTTCAGGTTAAGACTTTAAGATTTATCTAACAGTTGTCATTATCCTATTTTATTAATGTTGTTCAACTATTTCAGTAATATTATTTAATATATCTCCAAATGGTGTCAAATTTCATTTATTATAAACAATAAATTTTTCAAAAAAGGGAATAATTTTAGAAAATATCTCTCTCGAATTTAATACACCAATGTTTTTATATAAGGATAATAGTAGGATACTCTTTTTTCTAAATTTTAATTTAAAATATACTTTATTAATTTTTTCCAAATTATTATATTTTTAATTTTTAGTGAATCAATAATTAACATAAAATTTTATTCATCACTCACATAATTTTTTATAAATTTGTCAAAAAAATTAAATAAATATTCAACATAATCAAATTTATGTTCATTATTGCATTCCAATATTTTTTAGATAAATATGAAATATTATATATGTTTGATAAATTATATTTCAATTTATATTTTTTATTCATCTAATTTATTCCAAATTAAATTATAAGTTAAAAATTTATATTAAAGATATTTTATAATATTGAATTAATTTATAGATGATTTAAATTTCAAAAAAAATTATTTTTCCCCAAAATAATGAAATATGATTGAAAATATCAACTATAGAACATTTATGATTCTTGTATGCATTTATGGTTATATTCAAAACCCTGTAATATTAATATATTTCATACCATAATCAGGGTAAAAAATTAATAACAAAGGGGTTAATAAAAAATACATGGTTTAAAATGAAACAATAACCTATATAAATTTAATTTGATGGTGTTATTTAATCCCTAAAAACATTTTCATCAAATTGATTTCTATTTTGATGAATTTTACTGGTGAATTAATTTATTATATTTTATTATTCTATGAAGATTTATTTGTGTCCTATATCTACCTAATAAAAGGACACGCATACATCCACTTCATAAGACATCATTGATCCCATATATTGAAAAACCCAGGGAAAATTCAATATAAATACTCCAAAAACCCATATATATATGTGATTGTATATAGAAAATTGAGACCCTACCACACTTAATATGATATCTAAATGAGTTCATTGAAAGAACTAGTAATCACATTAACAGATCACTATAATTTTAACTTATTCTTTCACATCCATTAATATGTGACTTTTAAAGTGTAAGAATAACACAATTATCCAAAATATTCTAAATTATCATATGATTATGAAACCACCATTATCCTCTATTATTCCAATCAATTGGGAATCGAATTTACTGCTCTTGCGAAAGTACAACTTACCATCTCCAGCGAGTGTTATAATTCATTTATTGCCACTATTATTTATTGATGAGTGTTATGGTTGGACTAATGTTTATATATATTTATATAAAAATTATATTAATGGAAAAAATATTTTTCTTAAAACATAATATCATATCCACTTTCATTACATCCAATCCATTAGAAAATGATAATGTTCCCTCTGAATACATAACAACTACCACCATCAGGAAGCGAACTGATTTATTTGTCTTTTCCCATTTTCATGTATGGTATTAAGGATGGACCTTATATATCTCATTTATATGATTTCATTATTATTATTTAGAAGTAAATAATTATTGTCCTTTATTTATTACAATCTGTAGAAAAATACCATCACTTTTCATGAGTTTGTATGGCATATCGTCTCCATGAATAATGTAATTCATTCTTATGTCGATAAATTTTATATATAACTGTAAATATTTATTTAATCAATATATATATTATTTTAATAATTTATATCATTATGTATATTATTAAAGCATGATTAATGCACAGGGATCTAATCCCGCCAACTGCAATTCTCACGTATAATGAAATAGTTATCAATATCATATGATGGATTGAATACAGATTAATTAAATAGTTACTATTGGAATTTTAAAAATTGGATCATATTTGATATAATATATATTTACATGACTCTATTATATAATTTAATATATATAAATTTTTAGTTTAATTTCTTAAATTGAATTTTAATCAATTAGAATTCGAGGTAAGGGATTTTTTTTGTTATCTAAGTTTATATTATGATTGTTAATTATTAAGTTATTTATGATGAAATATTATGACATACATCCTATGAATCAAATAAAATTTTATTATCCTATGGTTATTTCTTTAGAATACTTCTTTATGATCAATTTATTCCCATTAAATACTTATCAGATATAAATTATGTGTTTATGGAATAATAAACATTATTTCATTATCTGCTCTAAGAAATTTCTGTATCCATGTTTTATAATAATTATGTCTATAATGATTTTAATTTTATCCTATGATTTTTAAATTGATTTTTTAATAATATTTAATATTAAAAATGGTTTAAAATAAACTTCATCTTATGTTCATAACAAAGTAAATTTTTATTTTTATAGAAAGGTTTATATTAAATTCTTCCTTTTTCACATATACGGTGGGAGAAAAATTCCCACCATCATGAACAACATATAAATTGAAATATAAATAAATATTTTACAAGTTTAATTAAAACAAATAATTTTATCTTTTAATTTCATAAAATTTTATATTTAAATTAAGTGATTTCCAAATTCAAAATGTTATTTCCATCATTTTATTTTAGAAAATACTTTTAAAGGAATTTTTCATCATTGTTGTCATCCTTGGATGTTAATAATATTATTATAGGTATGTGATCTAATGATAACATCATTATTAATTCTCAATATTGTTTATATTTATTTTAAATATATATCTATGAAAACTATCACTTTTTGAGAGGTTATCACATGATGAAATTTTTATGAAACCAATTTCTATTTCCAAACATTATTTTATGAAAAAATGTTTATGATAACAAATTTATTTTCATATGATATGATATGATGATAGTTTGATGAAATCATAGAATACATAAAAAGTGTTTTTATTATGTGGTTGGTGAGCCCATAATTTTATTATCATCTAATACATTGGATAAATATTGATATTTCTTCAGGTAAACAATATTTAGATTTAGAGTGAACCTAGAATAATATGGGAATGTGTACTTTTGGATAATTTTGAGAGTAAATTTAGAATACAATGATAATGTGGGGGTGGGAAACTAATCATTTATGATAGTCCTGTAAATGATATATGAATACTAATGAAATGATTTTCTATTTTTATGATTATGAAAAAATATAATTCTTATGATAATGTCATTCTCTCTGGAATTTTGTCTATTTTTTATGTTTTCAATCATACCATATGAAATACAATGATTTATACCATGGATCATGATTATGATAAATTATTTGACATGTTTAATATTCAATTTTTTTCTCTTGGATTCTCATATGATTAATCACATGTTTTGTTTATGTGATCATCGATATCACATGTTTTATTACACTTACCCAGCATCCAATCTCTCCCATTGATATGTTTCATTTCCCTAGGTAATGATTTTGGTATTATATTTGATATGTCTATGACACGTTCTAGTTTAGATAAAATTTATGGGTGTTTATATATGTTGATTATGAACGTTTTTTTGTGTCCACATATGAAAAGATAGTATACCTATATTATTCTGGCATGAATGGTATTTTCATTTATTGAATATTTATCTAATAAGATGTAATATCTAGGTATGAAAAAACAAATTCACTTTAGTTGGTATCTAATCAAGGATTAATTACTATTGGAATCTAGTGTGATAAAAATTAAGTGAGAGCGCTTATGAAAAATATTATTTGAGGATAAAATATAGTGATATTTTCAAAAGAATTATGTTTTTTTCCTAGAAAATCATCACTATCAAGATACTAAAAGTTTTTGTTGTTTTGGAAAAAACACATCTTTTTGTAATAACCCTAAAAAGATATGTTGATTATATAAAATAGATTTTTCTAGTGAATTGTGAGTGTATCCTATTTTTGCACCTAATTTAAAACACTATGTAGATATCATTGGGTTAATTCACATATTATATATGAATCATTATGATGTATATACATAGATGATTTTCATGAATGAACTATGTTGTCATATATGGAAAATAATATTTCATTATATAGTCATATTATAAATTATACTATTTTGTCAAGTTGTTTTCCATTTTGATTATTGTCCATCACAGTAATATTTTTGGTTTAAGTCAATTGATGAAGTCTTAAGGATCATGTTAATGCTAAAAGTGACAAGAAATGATACTATTATCTTATCAAAAAACCAAATGTTGGGGGAGATAAAATGAAAAAATTAATTAATATTTTTAATAAAATTTATAAAAATAAGAATCATGATGTGTTTCTAAATGATAAAATGAGGGAATAATTTATTTTGATTCATTTATAAGGAAGGAGTCACATTGGTTTTTTGATCCATCTAAAACACTAATTATTGAACCATGGATGAACAAAATTGAAAAGATGTTTTCCATTCTCCAGTGTTAGTAGAATGAAAAAAATATCTATAATTTGGATAGTGATACTAATAAATAGTGGAATATTATCAAGAATATAAGATATTATAAAGAAATTGACTCCATATAGTGGGATGATTTGGATAGTTTATTTTTCAATAATTACTTTCCCTATATAGTTAGTAATAAAATATATCATTATTTCCTTGAGATAAATTTAAAGTATAATGAATATGTTTGTACATATAGTGGAAATAATAATTGATTTTTTTTATCCAACTAGTATTTTCATCCAAACAGGAATTATATTTGATTGATTCATCACCAGTGTAATACAACTTATTTAAATGGAATTAGACGTTAGAGAATGTAGAAACTATGTAGAAATTTTAAGATGTGATATCAATGTGTAAATGGATGTTGTAATTATTCTTTAATTTAATGGTTTTGAAAAGAAAATAAAAATGGAATTTAATGGAAACACTAAAAACCCAGGATAAAAGAAGTTTAGCCTTCCATTATGACCTATGTGTGGAAGGTGACATGTGGGAAATTGTATTAAAGGGATTGGTAAATCAATTACATGTTTAATGAAAATTTATCAATATTTTTATTGTTAACGCAAAGGGATGAAATTGGTTAATGATTAGAATAAAGATAAAATCCACATAATAATCAACCCACACTCTATGGTTTCTAATACAATGAGTACTAAAAATATGTTAACTAGATATCAAACATGAATGATAATGATGATGATGAATGTGAAATACAATTTAACACAATAGTAAATGTGATATATCATGTGATGACTATTTATAATGAGAGATACAATAACTATTTTTTCAAAGTACATATACAATAAACTCCAAAATTTCTATGATCTTATTTGATTCAGGGTCTATACACTATTTTATATATGAAGATCATTTTAAGTGTATCATATTAAATTTTTAATAATTTGATTTTTATATAGAAATGAAAATAATTAATGTTTCAATAATCACATCTAAATTATATTTTTCTTATATGATTCATGTTTGTTTGAATTTGTTTATTGAAATTCCATTTATTCACTCTCTAATGGATTTTAATATTAACTCAGTCATTTAATCAGTTAAGCAGCAAAAATCCCACATAAATTTTAGAGAAAGGGATTCCATGGTAAATATTAAGAACAGTACAATTATTTTATATTATTTCAATGATAAATGTTATATTCCAATGGATTTCACATTCATATTGTAGGTATTTATTCATATTCAATAGTGGCGTTCATCTCAAATGTTTTGGGAAAATCACATCCTTGAAAATATGCCAATTGTGGGCCTATTTGTTGATGTATTTTCAGGAAAAAATATTCTTCCTAAAAATCATAATTATGGGTTCTCAATATATATCAAACATGGTGATACACTAATTTCAATGACTCTATATGGACATGACAAAATTGATCTATAGAAAGGAAGAAAAAACTACATGAGAATCATGAAAATGGAATTATTCAATCATGTTCCCATAGGGTGTACCTATTTTATATAAGAATAAATATTGATCAATGAATCTCGACATTGATAATATAAAACATAACAAGATAAATTTTATGAATTTGTATCCCATACAATTTATTTAAGTATTTTATGATAAATGTTCTAAATCTCAATAATATTATATGATTATAATTCATTCCATATGTCATCGATTAAGTGTAAAGAATTAGGATATATACAATAATGTATTTAATCTTTTCATATACACTATTAATATATAATGATTCCATTTTGTCTTATAAATACATTCACAATCTTAAGGAATTTAATTAATAAAGTCCTTAGGGATTTACATGATAAGTTTGGGTTGTCTTAAAAATGATATAATTATATATTTAAATATCATGGAATATCGTGAATATCACATGAGGATTGTACTGATGTCCCTAATGTAAGAGAAGATGTTTGAAAATTTTGAAATGTGTTAATTTTGGATGAAAAATGAATGATTTATTGGCTATATAATCTAAATTAAAAAAATATATGGACACATAAAAGATGGTAGTTATTGAATGATAACCTAAACCAATAAAAATGATATAGATCTATAGTATTCATGGTTTTGATTGATATTATCAAAACATTATAGATAATTAATCATAATGGTTTAATCTAAACACCATGATAACTCATAAGGGAACCATAATCCATTGTAAGGTTTAATGTGATGATGATTTCATGGAACTAATGAAATTAATAGTTAGTGCACACGTTTTTAATATAACCTATAATATAGAAGGGGTTTTGATATTTACTGATGAATCAAAGAAGATATTGGTTTTATATATCCTAAATACTTATATCGTGATAGTTTTTTTTCACATGATTATTGTCGGTTCATGATGATAATTACCCAACTCATGATTTGGATATGGTTGGTTTATTTTTCATTAAATATATTGATACATTTATTTATGGTGAATGTTGTGATATATATATATCAATCATAATAGACTGATCTATATATTCAAAAAAAATATTGTTGAATATTTACCATAAAATATATTAAGAGTTATAATTCATATTATGACTAGTCCTCACATTACTACCATGGAAAAATGAACTAGGTGGTCGATGATTTAAGTCTATATGATTGTTCATGCTTATCAATAATGAGGAAAAAAATATCCAATATTTCTATATTATAAAATGATGGATCTAAAAATATTGATGTATATGGGGAAATTATAGCATTCTATTATGAGTGTTCAATCATCAATCAATCTGAGAAATAAAGTGGTGCAGATATAATTCGATGAAATATAAAAGAAGTTCAGAAAATATCATGAATTCAGCATTAATTATTATGGAATAATAATCTTTATGAACTAGGTCATTGTATTTTCCATACCATATTTGACGGAGCTATTCGAAGAGGACTACAATATATCTTTTTTAATACAAGTGGGAGTTACTATGATGTATAGAGATCTGATATAGTATTTCTATAATGATAGTATGATGTATTATTTTGAATAGTATGCATATATGTTTTTTGAATCTCGCAATAAAAATGTTACTAGACATAATCCTAAGGGTATGTTACAACAATTAACTCTATTATTATATAAATGATAAAAATTCATCATGTATTTTTTCTTCAGACTCCCTATAATCTATGAATTCCCTAAATCTCATTGGGTTGTTTCATAACTTATAGAAAATTGAGACTATTGATAATTATTTAATCTTATAATAATTTATGAAAATAAGTGATTTTTATATGAATTACCCCATGTTAAAACCCATAGATTGTAAATGAGTTTCACAAACATCATGCCATCAAAACATAATCCATTTATGAAATTAATATGATTGGTGTTCTTGAATCATATACCAATTGAGTAATAGGTAATGTGAAATGATCTATTATTATATGTAAAATGGTATTGATCATTTAAAATAATTCATGAGGAAAATAACAACCCCTTTGAAAAAATATTCTAAATGATAAAACATTTTAAAATCCATTTTCATTGAAAATAATCATTAAAACATATGAAGGATGTTTTGAAATTAATTTACGACACTTTTGAAGACATGAATCATTTTAGAAATCATTTTCCATAAGAATTGTATAAAAATATAATTTACAATAATTTTCATAAAAATTTATGAGGAAATAATTGTTTTGTGTGAAATTAGATTTTAGACTAGAGAGAGATTGATAATTTAGTTTTTCTTAAAAATAATATAAATTTTATTACTTATCATAGAGTAGAAAAAATGAAACATTATTTTATAACATCATGAAAAACCAGTGGAGAATAGATTTAATTATAATTTCTAAGAATTAGATCTTGGTATTTCAGTATTATAGACTTAATCAAAATCAATCCAAAAAATTGATGAGATTGTAACATTAAATAATCACTAACGGGATAACATTTACTGATATGACCCAAGGAGGTATATAATAACATGAAACATAAATTTTCATGATTTTGAATAAATTCATGATATTACATGACAAAGCTGATGTATATACACATTAGAAGATAATATAATATAATATCTTAAACCATAAACCCTATGAAAGAGATATCCTAAAATTGATTTTAAATCCAAATAGTTTTGAGGATAATAATAATATATTACATTAATTTTCAATATATACTCCACCTAAAATACTTTTGGAATGTGTCTTATTCCTAACAAAATATTGAAGTGAAATATAAATCCATTACATTATGTATTAACATTACATAATGCTCATTGAAACCTCCTATATTATAAATATAATTTTTTTATAAATCTATTTTAGAAAAATATTAATATATATCATGTTATATATCATATTATTAGGATTATTTATTACGTATTTGATAACAATTAAATGTTAATGTTATGTTAGAGGCATTATCCACTTATTTCACACATTTGTTGATTTGTTATATATTTATTCCAAATAATTTCTTCTTGGTTTCGTAAAATTTATAATTGTAACCATGAAATTAATATAATATATAATCAATATATATTTATTTATAGTAACACATAACATTAAGTGATATGAAATAAAATACAGTGTTCATGGATACATTAGATTATACATACTATTAAATGTTGTTTTTTTTCTTATCGAGTTGAAACTATGAAAAGTAATTTATATTTATTTTCATTGAAGAATTATTATTATCTCATATATATCCTGTATTTTTATTAAATTACTTTAACACATCACATGTAAATATTGACTGAATCACAATTCTTTACGAGGTGGAAGTCTATTATAAACATGAAAAATGTTATCTTATTCCAATAAAATAGATATTATGAAGGTATGTGTGACATAAATTGAATAATAAAAATACCAACATATATATAATATATATAATATATAAAAAATAAATTTTTCATATTTAATATCCTTGAATTGTGGTAATGGAAAAGATAATACCATTAGTTCGTGGAGAGATAGTATGGCATACACACGAACAATGATTCAAAATCCCATTTAATAAAAATATATATGATTTTAAATAATTATTGTTAAAAAAAACTTCTATTTATATTGAAAATAATTATTTTATTATATAGTAATGATATAATAATAATTTCATGGGGTGGAGGAAGAAATAAAAACAAAAACACTCAATGATTAACATGGCCTCTTCTTTGGGAACCCTCATTAGCATTGCAATAAATCCATTATTAGATAAATTTATTGAAAAAATAAGTATTCAATGATGATGGTATGGTATTTGAGAATTTAATTTTATAGATCTCGATCTATCCAAATTTAAAGATGTATGTTAATACGTGATGAGAGTGAACACCCTTTTATAGTTGATGAGGGGTGGTATTGTTGTATATACTCAATAGTATTCACTATTGGTATATTTCATTCACAACAGCTAGATGAAAATATAATAATTAAATCTGAAGATAGATTATATGGTAAATTAATGTAGAGAACCAAAGCTTGACATACATGGAAATGAAATTACTTTTGTGGAATACTTAATACATAACAAAAACAGACACACAAGGATCGTAATATTTCAGTGTCTTTGGAAACTCGGAATATAATATTCTATTCGTGGTGAATGATCTTCAACATCTCCCATAATGATCTTCCCCTTTTATTTTCTTACCTAAAACATTTCTTTATATCCTAGGAAAAATAAAACATATAAAGGGTGAGATAAAATGCCCAGTAAGGGTAAATATAGATAACATAAGACAATCCATAAACATTTGAATGCAAAAACTTGAACATCAAATCTAATCATCAAAATCATTATAAAAGACATGAATATTAGAAGTACGTAAGGAATATATCATACGGAAACATTATGAATTATAAAATAGAACGAGAATAAATCATTTAATTGTGGCAACCATTAATCACATGATATGATTTCCATAGTAGCCATGGCATTGCTTCCAAGACCATCTTAGTGGACAAAGTCCCTTTTTGAATCGAGTTCACTCCTCGTTCCAGTCCTGTATTACTGAACCGTTTTAACATGTCGTTCCATCCATGTCTATCTCTTGAGATATAAAATCATTACCCAATTCATTGGATGTAAATATATTCCCCACCCATCTCATAATGAAATCATTCTTACTTGTGCCACAAAATAAACTTAAAACATTCATCATAACCCAAAGAATAAAATGGGTATCATAAACATCTTTCCATCATAACATAATCCATATAAAACAAATGGATATAATTTCATATTAATAAAATTGAAACCATTTAAATCATAGATACATGATACTTGAATCATACACATGTGGAATAATCCCATCTTAGATGAAAATGGTTTTGATAAAACACTTGAAATGAATTCTTGAGGAAAATATCTTTTTTTCTTCAAAATCATTTTCATTTCACAAAATGTCATGCAATATTATAAGAAATGGTTTTTGTTGAAAATATCCATGAAATATATTGGAGGAAACATCATGAAAATATGCCTTTATAAAACCGAAAAAATCCTTTCATTTAGATACGTTAAAAAACATTTTTCTCTTACTTTTGTCAAAAAAAGTCAAAAAGTATCTTGTAGGGTAAATAAAAGACAGATTTATTCCATACCATTGGGTAATAGTAAAAATGGGTAAAAATGAAATTAAAAATACATAAAAACTCTTTTATAAAACATTGACATGGATGATAACAACAAACCCAGTAAATACTTACGTATAAGCAATCACAGATAAAAAAAATGAGATTTGCAATATTATCCCTTATATTAGGTCTTATGTGCTTCATACGTATCCGACCCTCCTGTATAATGATTAAATAATGTCATTGACTTATTACAGAATCATATTCATTGTTATGATATCATATATGTTTCACTTATGACTTTATATTACCTGTTCTTTTGTAAATTCCATGTTAAAGCAGCGTTTTGGGTAAAAATCATTTAATTTATCGTATGTGTTTTGACATTTTGTTCTTTATATTATTACATATCTCCTGATATACATAATTAAAGAATGTAAAACATGATATTTATATACATATATATATTATATATCGATAAAAGGAATGAAATACACCGTTCATGGAGACGGTAGGCCGTACGTACGCATGAATGCTGTTTTCGTTTCCTTATTGAGTTGAATGGAATTAAGTAGATGACATACATATATATATATATATATACATAAATCCAGTAGCTTTATAATTTCATATATTTCATTATTATTTCTTATATATACTTTATAATCATTCTTAAATGGTTAACATGGATAATGAATCTCATCGCGTCGTGGAGACGGTAGTCCGTACGTACGCACAAGCGATGATATCTTTCCCATAATTATTAAATTGAACTGGATAGGATGATAAAATATGTCATAATAAGTATGATGTTATAATAACAATGTATATTTATTCGTTACACCATTATACGTATCCATGTAAGGTGGTGTTGTAAAAACATATTACACCACAGCGTGGAGACGGTATTCTGTACGTACGCACGCACTGTGATTTCGTTTTTCGTAGGATGGATAGATGGTGAAATAGGGTTGTTTCATACTTATAATAACATATCAGTATATGAGTGATACTTATATTATTACTTCATAATTAAACTACTAATGAAGAAGAATTAGAAGAAGAAATAAAGTTGTAATAATCGGTAACAGACAGTACCTCTTCTTTGAATCGCCTCTTTGAGACCTCCACTTAGGGAACTAAAATTGGTCTTTGAAGAAGACCAGGACCTCTAGGATGTATCTAGGGAAGTGTAGAATATAATTTTTCAGGGTTTGGGAGATCATGATGGCTCAAATTGGTGTGAGGAAGGGAGGGAGGAGGTTCCCTTTTATAATGGAGGAGAGGGGCACCATTGAAAATCTCAAAAATATTAAATTATAATAAATATAACCCCACATAAAATCATCCAAAAATGACACATATTCGAATATTAGATGAGATAGGTTTGTAACATCATCAAAAAAGAAAATTTAGACATGTTAGGAATTTATTTTAAACATTATCAACTTGATTTATCCTTATTTAATCAATTTAATTTCATTTGTGGTAATAACATTATAAATTTTAAATTATAACAAATAATTACTTATTTGTTGTGAATTGTACATAATTTTATTCTTTATAAAATTTTAGATCACATAAATTTAAATTTATAATTTTTAAATATTTTTGTGATTTTTAAACAATTTTATAATATGTTATAGTTATAAAATATCAATAGTGTCAATTTTGACACTATTCATTTATTTTAATTTAAATAAAATATATACAGCATATATGTTTGAAATAAAAGCTTTAATATATTAAGACAATGTCATATGTATCTAGAAAAGTAATTTAGAGAATTAAATAGTTTTTATATTATTTATTTTATTATTTTTAATACCATTTATTTGGTTTGTCTCTTAATAAAATAATTACTATAACATTTTTGTCTAATTATTTAATATACTTATCTGTTTCATAAAAATTTGAAATAAAATCCTATGATGATGATAAATATATTAAATTTAACAATAATACTTTTAATCGAAATTATCATTTTAAAATCATAATATTTAAATAGTTATATTTATTAAATTATGAAGGTGACAACCTTGGCATCATTTAAAATAAAATAATATAAGTGTCATAATCGCTTTAATAAGGATCCAAATGGTCCCACATTCGGCCAGTGGATGATTAGGGTTTATATATACACTAATAATGTGTTTTTTGTAGTTTATGGGCCTTTTAAAATGTATAACTATTTCAAGAAAGAGTATATTATTTATTTTTTACTAAATAAATAATTTCAACATCATTAATGTATAAGATAATAAGGTAATTAAATATCTCTTATAAATTACAAATAAATTACCATGATATATAAAAACATTTTATCTTAAAAATGAGTATTTATAACCGAATTTATATTCTATATGAACTTATATTAAAAATACATTAATTATTAAAGTTGAGGGAGACATATTTCACTTTCCTTTAAATAAAATAAACTAAAGGTCTTAATCACCTACAACTGGGTTCTAATGGATTCCATTTCAACCCAAATATGACTTAGGAAAAATTATAATCATCTAATTGTATTAAGACAAGTATAAGGATAATTTTATAATATTATTTTTACCCTTAATTACCCAATTTACCTTAAACTATGGTAAATAAAATTTACCGTTGTTACTATTCATAAAGCCCAAAAATAAAAAGTAGCTTATTAACATAATTTGGACCCACAGATTCCAAATATGGAATCCATTTTTCGTAATTCAATACACAAAAGTTGCAGAAATTAAAATAAAATTAATCTTGTTGTCAAAAGAAAACGAGTTTTTCTTTAAAACATTGCAAAAGATTGAATTGATTTAAACTACGAAATCAAAGTAAATTCAATGGTAATGACATACATTATATTAAATTGTAAAAATATATTCTATTTATAATTTAAAAAGATTCAATATTATAATTTAACTACATAGTTATTACGATGAAAAAAGTTGTTTTTAATTAAAATATATCGTGTTTTTTCTATTCATTAAAATATGAAAGTTACCATGATATTATGAAAAATTTATCCAAAGTAAATTTTTATTTCTTGATTCCAAAGAAGAATTTTATTTTTTCAAATTGATCATATAAAATGTCAAAAACTAGATTTAATGTGGGTGCGCCATCAAAAGGCGGCAAAACTGCATTTTTTGAAAAATACTTATTTTACCCGAAAAATTTATTTTGTTCTTATACAATGTTCTAGAAAATGAGTAAGATGAATAATAATGTTATAAATTTCAAAATATAGTTACTAATATTCATAACATCTAGTTCATAATAATAATATAATAACATATCGTTGTTTAGTAAAACCTGACATTGCGTACAACACACGCTATCGGAGAAGGTCGTGTTGCGTGTAATGCAAGCCAAGTCAGGGTTACGTATAGTGCAAGACTCCTTTGTTGTTTCGTTATAACAGAATCCAACCATTTTTTAATTTATACATTAAATATATATGTATATATATATATACTCAATGTTGCGTAGAATGACTATTATCAAATGAACTTGAAATTGTGTGTAACATAATATACGTATAGTGTTGCGCATTTTGCAAGATAATACGGTGTTGCATATAGAGCAAGATAATCATGGTGTATCGTACAACATAAGATATGAAAGAAATTAGAAAGAATATATCTTATAAAATCTCAGGTTATTACAATAAACACCATTTCAATATAACAAAACACATTTTTAGACATTTCATTCCTTACTTTCAAAGTATCCAAATTTTTACAATATGTATTTTTTCACAACATCAACCATTTTTCTATACCTAGAGATTTATATTTAAAATTCATATTGAGTGACCCTTATTAGATTAAATGGACACAATTATTACAAAATATTTATTTAATTCAAAAATTAATAATCAAATATGTGTTGTAGATTAGTTATAAAATAATCGCATGTAAAATGCAAAAAGAACCCTTTGACATTAACCACACAAACTAGGTTTTTACTATTTAATGGCCCATATAGTTATTATATTAAGAGAATAATTAAATTAATAGAGAAAATTTTAAATATGTTAGTATTTACGAATAAATTAGATGAATATAAGATATATTGTAATTATAAATCATTTAATAAAATAACATTTACTTTAAAACAACATTAATGTCGATTTTGACATTATTCAATGAATATCAATTATAAAAATATCATGAATATGATGGAATTAAGATATATTTTTTAAAAGCCAATCTGTTGTGATATATAAATCATATAAATTATTTGAAAAAATAATCCCATTAATTCCCATCCATTTTAATGTATTTAGTATCATTTATTTTATTTTATACATAACTAAATTCATAATTTTAATGACATAACTCATGATATTTAATTATGTAGGAAACCATGTCTTTATGTTTTATTAGTAGTGTTTCTACATTAATGATATTATAACAAATTGAAATATTTTAACATCATAACATACCTCTTGTTGGTATCATTTTCAACCTCATTTTCTTGTTTGTGGTTGTTAAATAGTTATAGATAATTCCAACACATAGTATATATTTCACATAATTATTTCAATCAATGCAATAACTATATCACACTTTCAAATATGTATGGGTGTAGCCATCATGATTATACTAAAATATCATAATTTTATGATGAGTTTTTTTATACTCTATACTAATTAAAATAATATTTTAATTTCTTATCTCCATAACCAAAGCATATTACATAAAAAAAATTACATATTAGGCTCCAACATTTTTTGAAACCCAACAGAGCTCACAATTATATTTTGAATATCATGTCACTTGGATATTCTAGTGGAATGAATTGATTTATCCATTCTCATGTCCTATCGTAGGGAAAGAATTCGGTAAAATGTATATAGGTAGGTGGGTAATTACAATAACATTATCTGATGTTCCTTGATCATTTGATTGGATTCCCAAATCCTGAAATCTAATAATTGGGTTTATTTAACACTTGCCTCTTAATTACACTATTTCTTCTATTGGATTTCAACTTGAAACATTACAGGTGACTGTATTTCTATTTATTTAATATTAATTTATAGTGAGTTATAATTTTTTGAAGCCTCGAGATGAAATATTATTTTTTTATCATTGAATATTTTTTCTCAGGATAACTACATGATTATTCCAAACCAAAAAAATGACCCCATTCAAACGTGCCTTTTCTGCATGGTTTGGGGAAAATGTTTGCTGGGTACCATTCATGTACCCTTACATATGAATTTTATAGTTAATTTTATAACATTCATGGTTGGTATGGTAGAGTACTAAAGTAATTAAGAGAATGAATTTTTGGATACCCTTCCATGGGTTTCATTTAGTGAACATGTTTTAAATGGTTAAAAGAAACCACACTATTACAGTATGAGTAGTCATTATATAATTATTTATCCATTTTCTTAGTTTTTTCTTGGTATTATAGAACATATAGTAACCATTTGAGCTACCCATGTATTTAAAATCATGAATTTCATATTCTTACATCAAATGAGATAAAAAAAAAATAGATTTTTCTCCAATCCCACGCATATGAAGTATTCCATTTATCCCTATGAGTGGTTTTACTTTTCCCCCTCACCATTATTATATTAAATCATTAATTATATTTGTATTCCTTCAATGTTATTGTTATATTTATCTCCCCCTTACTGATTGATTTCATCAAATTCCTTGATGTGGATTTTCATCTGTAAAACATATGTGATGGTTTGATTCAAAATTATTGTAGTTTTCATTTTACAATGTGAGGATTCAACTTTTTACCTTATTATCATCCTTATCATAGGTTATAGTCTATCTAAATGAGGCCAATTTAGTGGTTTTATGATATTAATTCTATTTTCAATTCATTATATTCTTAAGGAATTTGAAATTCATTTTTATTAATATTTTCCTATTTATATTGTGTATAATTAATTTGTAATATATTTTTATTAATTTCCATGCATGATATAAATGGTATTCTATTGATTTTAATTAAATACTTCAAAATTGAAATGTTTTTTAATTATTATCATTTTATTGAAAGTCAAATTGGGCGTTACAAAAAAATGGTTCCACATATATTTCTCTTAATCATTTTGTTAGGTTCTAATAGAAGGAAATCATGTTTTGAAATGAATTTTTTAAAATTTTAATTGTGGTGTGACTTTTTATTTTCTATTGATGATTATAAAAGGTACTTTATAAATGATATCAATGAGGAATGAATCCTAAATTTTAGATTACCAGAAAAATCAATTTGATCTTCATAAAAGAAATTTTAGATTTATATTGTCGATATTTGAATTCCCCTATAATTTTTTGTGGTGTATATATTATGTTAACAATGATTATTTTATATGTGTGTGTTAGAGGTGAGTGGGATTTAATAATTTTTTCACATTACACTTATTATTATTCATAGTTTCTTATTTTCTAATCTCTATATTAGAATTTTCATGGTCGCCAATGCGTCTTAGTGGGAAATCTTGGATTATACTGCACTAGTTCATATCACACATGGGACAGTGTCCCTATGGATTTTATATTCATTATTTTAGAGGAGGGTGTCCCCGGATGGTTACAATGTTATCAATATAGGCCGATTTTTTTTGTTGGGAGGCAATTTTACCTGATTATTTTCATTGTGTTTTTAGGGTTTCTAGATTCATTAAATAGTGATACCTTTCGAGTTTCCAATGAAACATATTCTATAATTGGATTCTCACCAATGGAATTAACATCATTGTTCCCCCTCTTCAGGATATATTATTATAAGGCAACATCCTTTAAACAATACTTATTATCGAGTTAAATCAAGAAATCACATTAAGGGTTTTTTCATGTTTAGTTTATTAGATAATTATTCCATAAATATTACATTACATCTCAAATATAGCAAAGTAGAAACTTCTACTCGATCCGATTTTTCAAAATTATAAAACTACTTTAAATATAAACAAGAATTATTTTCTGAATAAAACTATTATCTAATTCTCCCATTCTCTTAACCTTCCTTATTCCGTGTGAAAAACATTTAAAAAGTAGGGATGAGAATAAAAAGCTTAGTAAGGGTTATAAAATAATGTAAGAAAATATTACTCAATCAATACAAAAAAAATCAATGAAATCATTATTTCCAATCATAAAATATAATATCATTAAAATAAATGATGAAATAATAGGATTTATGAATAACACTTAGAAATCATAAATCATAAATATAACTTGAAGAATCTACAACATATATACATTGTAACATTCACAGCTATATTGAAAGTTACACATGAAATACCCATAACAATATACTACCTAAATCCATTAGAAGAAACATTAATGTTTACCTCAGTCACGTTACCCAATGCATTGGAGAGTTATATTAGGCTAACTGACCAAGGTTTATCATGGAACCACCTGATTACATAAACAATGACCAAGAACCATATCATAATCAAAACACATAAAACGAGCGTATGGAAATATAACATTTACACATTACAATAATAATATATCATTTCAAGATATTGAAATAATTAATGCTTTATAAAAACCATTTTGAATACCAAAATACATAAAAATGGTATATTCTATTTATTTTCCATTAAAAAATATTACGGTTTGTTAAGGATGTCAAATATTGAATAATTCTCACGGTAGAGAAATGATCCTTGTCACTGTGTACATTAAAAAGGAAATATCTTTTTTTACTGAAATGCTTCATTGATAAACGATTCCCATTAAATGATATTAAAACTCGAAGGGGATTATACAATGTATAAATAATTTTTTTTCTAAATGAATTTATGCATCCATGTAAAGGGATTGAGATGATGTCCCTTTCTACCTGAGAAAATACATGATAAAAATAATTACAAAATAACATTAAACAAAGTTTATAATATCATGATACTAAGGTGATTCGTTATATATTATTTCAAAGGGGAATATATTAACCATATAAATTGAATTGGTTTATAAAAAAAGAAGTCTCTGTGGAATTTATATTTATAAAAAATCCCTTAGAAAGATTGTATCCTTAGATTAAGGATAAATAAATGACCTAATTATGTCTGTAAAATATAAATACATCAAATATAAGTGGATATTAAGTGTAAAAAACTCATAGTTCATTAATGTGTAATATAGGAAAAACAAAACAAATGACATGGATATTTAACATAGTGAATATATATTGATCTATGTTTTCCCTTCCAATGGTCATATAATGACATAATAATTTATCTATTGGTTGAGTTTGTGTAGAAATAGTATATCCACATAAAAGAGATTTTGAAATTATGACATGAATAAAAAAAAGTGATTCCATACATAATAATTCAATAATATAATCATTTGTGTATGCGTAAAACCCAATTAGAGGAAGTTGTGTTTTTATATTCCCTTGCAAAAATTTTTGCAGCCTAACGATGTCACATAAAATTTCAAAAAATGAGTTGATAAGAGAGGAAATGGAATCTCATCACATGGACTAAAAATTTATAAAAACATGTATATATTATAACATATCCCCAAAAATATATTTGAAGTTAAAATAAATAACCTAAAAAATTCATTGAATAATAGATGAGGATAAAAGGTTTTCTTTCCATGAATCTGACTCATCTACTATATTCCTTGTTTGTCCTCCAAAATGTGTAACTCCCGTCGATTTGAGTCAAAAGACATTCTTGAATGGCCTTATGAACAATGGAATGATTCTATGAATAATAGAGGGATTTTGAGAAGTTTATTTGTGTCGAGGATTGACGATCCTACGGGCATGAGAGGTTTGATTATATGGGTATAGGTGATGCCTTTTTATAAGAGGGTGGAGGGGCACTTTAGGAAGTTATTGAAATATTATTTCATATAAAAAAAATTTCTGTTTCAAATTGAACCAATGTCATTAATTTTAATGACAATACGTTTTTGGATTGAAAACATCTCAACCAATTGGTTTTAGATGAGTCTATGTAACAAATTTAAATTTAACTTTTAGCTTTTACCCTTCCTTAACTAATTTAACTCTTACCATGTTTTCTTCTATATTCATACTATATGGTTAATATAGTAACTATTAAATTTCAATCAAACCTAAATTGGTTCATTAAAGAAATATTAAAATATCTATTTGTCATTTGGAAGATTTATAGATTTGTTGACTATTATATTATTTTATAAAATAGTATTTTTTTATAAATTCTATTCTGTCAACTTTTATACTATTCATAAAATGAATTTTTTAAAATTTAAAAAAACATAATTATTTTTAAGAAACATAAATAATATGAAGATAAAAATTTATACTGAACCAAAAAATTTGTGAATGGCATAAGATGTTACAAAATAATTTTATTTCAATATTTATATTCTAT
The DNA here is from genome assembly GCA_963277665.1 of Viscum album. Lineage (NCBI taxonomy): Eukaryota > Viridiplantae > Streptophyta > Magnoliopsida > Santalales > Viscaceae > Viscum > Viscum album. Next base: position 555,140,059 of record OY728147.1, on the reverse strand, counting down.
ATTATCTAAATCATTCATTAATAATGTAATCAATATATCATTGTTCTGTCATAAATATATTTATTTATTTAATATCTAAAAAATATAAATAAATTACAATTATATGTTAAATAATTATTGATTTATATTGACTATTTATAGTCTAAGAGGAAAATTTAATAACCCTATATAAATATTCTGTTTTGTAAAAGGGCATCTTTATTTAATATTTTTCATTACATTAAATTATTTCTCATTAAATATCATTTATCAACTCAATGTTTCTCCATGGGGTCCCAAAATCGACCCAAGGATGCCTAGTGTATGAATATTTCATCCAATAGTATTAGTACACGTGTTAGGGTAGTTAATTGTTACTATAATAATATTATTTACCCTTCTTTACCAGATTCACCCTTTAACCATGGTAAAAATAATAATTACTGAATTTACCATTCCAAATGTATAAAAATAAAATGAAAATATTTACACATTTTGGACCTCCTAATTCCAAATATGGAGTCCATTTTGACAAACTCAAAATACATAAGCTTTAATAATTAATTTAAATTTAATTTCTGTTTTATATACAGAAATGCGGGTTTTCAAGATGTTAAAAATATCTAAATATTTACATTTGTTTATATCCAATATCAATGTAAAATTATTTTAAATGAACATTATTGGAAATAAATGACAAAAATATAATCCAATTACAAAATAAATCCAATTAAATGAATAATAAAACTATATTAATAAATTATATGAAATGGTTGTTTTAATTTAAAATGATGTATTTTTCATTATTCATAAAAAAATTAATTTTATCTGAAAAATCCAAAATTTCATCCAAAATAAATATTGATGTTCCTATTCTAAAAAGGAATATTATTTTATAAAATATAAAATATTTATCTGAATCCAATTATATTTTAATTGGTATTTCCATCAAAAGGTTGAAAAAAGGAATTTTAAATTTTTTGAGTATTTCAATTGAAAATGCTGATTCATTCTTATATGAAGCCACTAATATTAATTAGATAAATGTAAAAACAGTTAATAAATATGTAAAATCATAATATAGTAAGTTCTGTTCAATTTTGAGAATATAATGGTTAAGCATTAACTACTGTTTTAAATAATAATATTATTATTTTATTTTTCTATATTACTCAGTGTTGTGTACAACACACAATTTCAAAGAATCCAGTTGTTTAGTGTTGAGTACGGAATCTGAAATAGTTATTACTTTATCATGAAATTAATATATTATTCATAAATATTAATAGATAATAAAATGTATCATTTTATAAATTCATGGGACGTTACAACCTTCACCATTTTGAAAATTTTGTCCTTTAATTTTAAAATTGTTCTATGAAACATCATTGAAAAAACCCACAATGGAAAAGTGTCAAAAAAAAATATAACTTAAAATGAACGAAAGAGAGGATCAAAGGTCACCCGTGATAACAAATAATACGATTCAATGTATTAAAACATTTATATGGAAGAGAAACAAAGTTTCATGTTCTGACATAGATTGATAGAAAACATGATCCGGGAATGATAACAAATTAAAAACCATAAACATTTCATGGGTTAAATAGTCTATGATTCCCCATTTGGAAAAGTAAAGATACAACCCTTTATTTTTTAGTTTAATTTTATAAATTTGACAAATTTATATATCATATTGACTAAGAACGAAAATAAATATACATAACATTAAAGTAGAGTTTCATCCTTTAATAAATATCAACCCCAAACTCATCGTTTTCTGCAAATGATGTGTATTAATGAGGACATGGTCACATATGAAGTGCTATAATCAAATTATATATAATCACATATTCCATAAATGATGAACTATATATTTCCATTCTATTCAAATATTTAACCAAAAATAAAAAAGTTTAGTATGTGATCAGATAATCCCAAAAAGGATAATCCTTTATAAAAATAAATATTACTCTTAATCACCACAATTCAAAAAATATTATCCAAAGTAAAACAAAGACCATTCAATACACAAAACCCATAAGAATAAGATCACACAGTCTTCTACAATAAATCTTACGATTTGTCTCCAAATAACATCGACTACACTTAATGTATCACACTAGAATGTAATTAACCTAATCACATATCATATATGATAGGTTACTCATTTCCATAAATAACCCAAATCACTATAATTCTACAATATAAAAATATATTCCTTCAAAATAAAATACCACCATTACTCCTCAAATAAAATCCAATAGAATTATATTTTCCTAAGGAATACAATGTTCCGATAATAGATAACTTCTTCCCAAATAACATTTATCACTTGATCACAAAATCATTTTAATATACTATAGATATACATTTAATAAAACATATGTTCCATATTCAACTTATTCATGATCCATAAAATCTTTTAATTAAAAAGAATATGTCTTACTAACATGGGACTTCACATTGTCGAGTGGTACATGATAAATCTCATTTACACTTCTATTGTTTGTATGATTCCTGTAGCTTTGTCCAACACGATATATTTTCACATGGTCGGTGTATATTTTATTTTCAAAAAAATTATAATTTTAAAACATTAAAAAAAATTACATAATTTCCACAAAAGTAACCATAATTATTTTTATCCTCAACAATTATCTCATACATCAAATTTATAACCCAAAACGTAATTACCTGTAATTGCAGCAATTAGAAGGATCATATAAATCGAAATGGATATATATAAATATATTCATAAATGAAAATATTATTCATCCTAAAATATAATTTTTACATAACAATCTTTAGGGATACACATACAAGATAAAACTCTTCTAATGTAATCTTATCCACAACGAGTATTTATACTTTTAAAAATTTCATCAATCAGATATCTAAAATAACTCTTGAATTTCTAAAATATAGACATCTTAATCATGCAGAATTATCCGTAGTAATGACCCAAAAACCGGTTACCCAGATTCAATGCATTATTACATAACATTGGAATTATCTCAAGGGATCAAATCCAGAAAGACTGATTAATTCAGTATCCAAGGAAGTACTAGATACATACATTAGTTATACATTACATTATAAAATAAAAAAAAAACAAAATTTTCACCTTTGAACACATTCATATTTCCTAGACTATTCATGCAGGTCATTCAAAATATACATCATCGCATCCTGGAAAAAATAAAACACAGAAATGGGTGACCTCAGATACTCCGTATGGATATCAATATAGTTGAAAAATTTATAAATAAGCATAATTATTTAACGAAATTTATAAGACTAGAACACAATCCTTTTAATTTTAATCCTCAGCATAATGTTGCAATAATAAATCAAATAATGAAACTTACATATTCACATGGATATTCTAATAGTATAATAATCACATGTAATATGTTTATCCAATTTTATAATTATGGAATACATAATGCACAAATGTATTAACACATAATCTTGGCCTCCTGCCAAAACTAAAATATGATTTTGTCAAGGCCTTGTAACAAGACAGTAGGTTGTCTAATTGGATATCCTTATGCATAGAGGATCTATAACTGGGTCCACACATCACATACTATGTCAAATGAATTCGTCATTTGAAAATGTTGAAACACAACATAATAATTCCTATTAAAACTTGCATAGAAAATGTTTATACTTAAGCATAAGCCATGAATGGAATAAAAACAAAACATCCATAGTCAAACATATCACATAACTATAAATACAATATGGATGATTGTATAATAATAAATCAAATTAAAAAAACAAAAAAATCCATCAAAGGATGTTGAAATTGTTTAAAAAATACTTTTTGAGATAAATATTTATTTCTATTTTGAAATAAATTAAAAATAACCGAATTAAAAAGGAAATATTTATTTTTAAAATACCATTATAAGCTTGTGTGGAACGTTTACAAAAATTTATAATGGTAGAAAATTGTCGCGCCTACCGTATAAGTTAAAAAATCCATTATTACATTAATTTTTTTAAAAGGTGAAATTTTTCCTTGTTTGGTAAACGACAGAAAGATTTATTTATAACAACTTTCATAAAAATTTGATCAAGGGTATAAATGAATTTAACCCATATTCTTTGATATAGTAAAAATATTTGGAAATGAAATTTTAAGAAACACAATTGTGGATGATATGGAGGTCCTATTATATAATCACGTATAAAGAACCATGAATAATAAAAAGACTGTAAAATTAACTCTTACCTTGTGCATTTCCTTGATCGAGGGTACATTGACCTCCTGTATAATAGTTAAATAATTGTTGATAAATTATACAAGAAAATAATTTGATTCGAATCCATAATGATATTATCTTTTTTATCATTATTTTTTAATCACAAAATGAAACTTATTCTTTAACAGTTACGATGCGGGTTGAATTTCATCGTGTTCGTGGAGACGGCTATCCGTACATACGCATGACTGACAATACCATTCTATTGGTGGTATAATCATATGTAATTGGGTTTTATATAATATATATAGAATATTTTACATGTTATATTTATTATTTACATCAGTTATACTCATTATTATACCCATCTAAATAATGATGTTATTTAATAACAAACTACATCATGACGTGGAGATGGTAAACCATATGTACGCACGTATGGTTACTTGTCATTCATAAGATGGATAGAATTTTGAATATAGTTGTATCATATTTATAATAAAATCACAATACGTGTAAGGTACTGGTGCTATAATTTTGGTATTGAAACAACAAATAAAGATTAAGTGGATGAAGAATAGAACATTGAAATAGGTTGTGAAATTATGACATCTTCTTCAGGTGTTTCCTTTTCAGTTGATCAAAAGGGGTCATTAAGTTGGTTAAGTCATCAATGTAAGGACTCAATGTCACAGTGAGTGTAGTTGGGAGGATTTTTGAGTAGGTGTTGGATGATCCAAATGGTAGTGGATATGTGATTTTTAGATAAGGGGAAGTACTCATTTATATGAGAGGTGAGGGTCACATGAAGAAAATATCGAAATATTATTTTATTATAGAATCCTATTGGGTTTATAATGTCTCTATAATGATTTATATAATGGATGTGGTGAGGATGTGTATAAAACTTCTCAAAAATAAGTTTTTATACATCTTTAGGTTACCATATTAACCATATCAATTTGATTTAATTCTTGGTAAAATAGTTTAACATTTTCCATGTCTCATTGTTTCATAATATTATTTTTTTAGTATAATTACTATAAAATGACAATCAAAACCACTGTTTTTAATTAATGAAATATATATTATTATATAAGTCCTTTGGAAAATCCATACATTTGTAGGACTATTATATAATTTAATAATACTGTATTTGTTTAAAAACTCATTTATGAATATTTTAACACTATTCAGTATTTGATTTTTGTTAAAGTCATAAAAACATGATTACTTGAAAATAAATTCGTTTAACCTACCATAACATGTCATATTAACCTATAAAATTAGTGTAATTCATCAATAGTTTCAATTTACAATTATTTGAATATTTATAATATCAATTATTTTATTATTTTATTATTTAGGTAATTACTACATATTTATTGTGACATAAATTATTTTAATTACAAAATGTATAAAAATTATAAATAAATTAACATAATGTAGGAAATATTTTCATCATTATAATGAATATTTATAGTCAAACTTATATTAGATGTAACCCCTTATATAAAATGATGTAGTTATAAAAAAGGAAATTTAACAGTTTCAACTCTTTAAATAAAATAATATTAAATGTCCCAATCTAATCCAAGTGGACCAAAAGGATCATATATTATTTCTAAAATTGATGTAGGTTGAAATAAACTTATTCAAATGAATTATGACATGTGTTAGGGGAATAATAATTTCATTTTTACCATTAATTATCCTATTTACTTTAAATCGTGGTAAATTAAATTGAAAAGTTACCTTTTGCCAAAAAATATTTCCATCTTATTGAACAGCATTTTAGTTAATGATATGAACTGTCTCTCTCAGATTTTTGAAATTCAATTCACAGAAGTTTTAAAATTATGTTTTATGCAAATTTATTATCATGCCTAGAAAGTTTGTCAAAGACGTTAAAAATTCAATAAAATTTTATACATCTAATTTTATTATAAAATGGCTCCAATGAATTTTATTTAACTAATATTGGTTTGATGTATCTATTTTGAATAAAAAAAAATTATTAAAATAAAAATTCGATTTTATACAATTATGTGGTGGTTTTCCCTATTCATCAAAAATTTAATGTTTTCAAAATAATACCTAAAATTAACTCTAATATAATTTTATATTATGAATCCAAAAAATTTCTATTTTTTAAAATAAAATATATAAAATTTTAAAAATTGGGTGTTACTATTCATAACGGCTAGTTTGACTGGTCGTGGTGTGCAAGAACTCGATGATTCATAAAATGAAAACTATTGTATTATTCCAAGTAAAATGTATCGTGGATGCATGGGGTGTTACATTCAACACTCTTAAAAATAAATTTTCACACAAAATTTCATGAATAGTACAAAGAAATATTATGGTGGTTCTTCATCATAAGTTCCCCGGGTTCTCATGTTGCCTCTTCCATCTTATGGTTTCTCCATAAAAAATATACCAAACTAGTCATCTGGTTTATCATCACTTTTTCTCTGGTATCATGAATCATGATAGGCTCTTCACAAAAAGATAGATTAGGTTCCAATTCTATTTCTTCACAGGTGATTACATGTGTTTGGTCATGCATGTATTTTATCTATAATAATGCGTGAAACACATCACGAACTATGGAGGGACTTGGAGGCATTTCGAAATGCTAAGTTACAACTACAATTCATTATACATTTTCAAAAGTTCTGATGTACATGGGAAAAAATTACCTTTCATACTGAATCGTATAACACCCATCTATGGAGATACCTTCAAGAAAACATGTTCACCTACTTGAAATTCCAAATACTTCCATCGGTTATTGGAATCTGTCTTTTTCCTACATTCAGTGTCTTTGATATAGGTTTGGATATTATTCACATTTTACATTGTTTCCTCAACATGTTCTGGGACTGTATGTTTTCTTTAATAGACATCATCCTATTATGTTGGAGTGCGTCATATTTTTTTGTATAACACTACATATAGTGCCATCTGAATACGTTAATGGAAGCAATTGTTATAGGAAAATTCTAGCATAGGTAAATAATGATCCCCCGTTACTTGAAAGTCATGTTTGAAAGATCTCAACATGTCTTCTATGGTTGTAATAATCTTTTCAGATTGTCCATTTGTTGGAGGGTGGTAGCCAGTGCTCAAATAAAGATCAGTATCTAGGGCCTTCTAAATAGATTTCGAGAATCATTATGTAAAAACGGTATCTTGAGCAGAAAAAATTTATAGGGGTACTCCATTAAGTCTTTCAACATTATTAATATATAGTCTTGCTAAAAATTCAAGTGGTAAATCATATCTTATAGAAGAAAATGTGCCGAATTAGTAAGACAATCAACAATGACGAATATTGCATCATTCATTCTAGGTGACTTCGGTAGCCTCATAACAATGATTTTTCATAATATCATCCCATTTCCACTCATGTATGGGTAGATGTTGCATGACTCCTCTAGGATGGTATCATCAAGCCTTCACCTATTTAAAAGCCATACATCATGATACGTAATCATTAATCTTGCTCTACATGTTTTTCCACCATAAATGTTCCTAAAAATATGTATACATCTTCTTCCTATCAGGGTGTATAAAACAATTGGAGCTACACACATTATATATGAAATACCATTTAGATCAGGTATATCTGGAACACAACGTCTCTTCCCAAATTTCAAAATTTTATCATCATATATGATTTCAATAAATAACTCATCAATCACATCTTATGCTTTATTTAGAAACTCCATATCATCAGTCTGAGAACTTTTTATCCTTTCTAGGAAAGATCATTTGGAAACCGTTTGAAAATGTATTTATGTTTGACCATCCATGATTATTCCCAGTTAATTTTCTACTAGATTCATGAAAATATTATCTCATTCAACTCTCATCTTTTTCAAAACTCCATGATCGTTTCTGATCAATGAAAATGCCACCATATTTTTCTTCTCTAGGAGGTAGTGTATAGTGAAATCATAATCTTTGAGTAGTTCAATCCATCTTCTTTGCCTAATGTTGAGTTATTTCGGTGAGAAAATATACTTCTAACTCTTTTGGTCAGTATATATCTCACATATTTCACCATAGAGATTGTTTCTCCATATTATCAATGAAAATATTATAGTTGATAAATAAATATCATGAGTGGGATACATTTTTTAATAAATTTTTAGATTTCTAGATGCAAAGGAAATAACTCTATCATTCTGTAAAAGGAAACAACCATGTACTTTCTTTGATGTATCACTATAACTAAATAACCTATCATTCCATGTTCGTAGAGTCAATATAGAAGCATGGACTAATATTCTCACCAGTTAATCAAAACATTTTCACACAATTATTTAGAAATAAAATTCAACCCCTTTATGTGTTTTATTGATTGATGGGTATTCCATATTGGGAAGGACTATTGAAGAAATTCAAATAATAACCTACAAAAACAATAAAACTGCATACCTCCCTTATTCACATCGGTTTTGGTGATTCTTGTATTTCTATATTCATAGAAGGATAAATATAAATTCTATCCACAGAGAAAATATGGCCATGAAATGAAATCCCCTAAAGCCATAATTCACAGTTTCTAAACTTCCCATATAATTCATTTATTCTAAGAGTCTTTAAAATAATTCACAAGTGATTTTCATGATCTTTGTAGATTTTCGAGTATAAAAAAATATTATCAATAAATAACCATACATAGAAATCAAGATATTCTGTGAAAACTGTATTCATTAGATTTATGAAAACATAGTGTTCATTATTCAGTCCAAAAGGCATCACAGTAAACACGTAATGCCTATACCTTGTTTGAAATGTTTTTTTTCAGAATGTCTTCCTTCTTCACACACAACAGAAGATGTATTGATCGATGTTTGGTCATTTATAAATATGGAGCTCTATGATGTTTGTTTAATAATTCATCAATGTGAGGTAGGGGATAATTTTTCTTTATTGTTATAGCATTGACATTCCTGTAGTCAATGCACAAACTCATATATACATATTTCTTCATAACAAAAACAATAAGGGATCCCCATGTAGAAACACTTGGGGGAAAACCTTTATTACACAATTCCTCTAGTTGATTCTTCAGTTCCACTAATTCCACAGTGTCCATTTTATAAGGGGTCTTCGATATGGGCCGTGAACCTTGAATTAAGTAAATTGAAAACTCAATTTATCATTTTAGTGAATATCTATGTAAATTTTCTGGAAACACAACAGCATATTCTTTTACAACAGGTATGTCCTCCATTTGAACATTAATTTCCACACCAATATTTATTTGATTCTCTTCCGCCATAATAAATTAATTTAGTTGAGCTACTCTGGTTTTATGAAGATAAGAATTAGGTGGTGATGTTTCTTCTCTAAATTTATGGTACTCCATATCATCAACAAAAATTTTAACCTCCTTCTTCTTCAAATAAATTTTCTCAATATTCTCTGAAAGGAAATCCATTCCATGGATTATATCAAATTCAAATAAGGGTATGAAGCTGATATTAGCAGATAATGAACATTTATATTCGCTAATTATAACCGATTCCCAAAATGTTCTTTCAATGATAATTTCCTTAACTATTTTATCTGACCACACCCGTGGTAAATCAAATTGTAAATATCTAATTTTCATACAAAATTGGGATGATATGAAAAAATATGATGATAAAAAATCAGAAAATGCATTGGATAAACTTGAGGAAACCATTAACTAACCTAACACAACATCTTTTGGGGATTCAACCATAGCAGTAGTGATTGCATAATCTTGTCTATGCCACCATGGAATTTTATGATGAATGTTTCCTTGGAGAGTAGGACATTCATTTGTATAATGCCCATTTTCTCTATAATTTTATCATTCAACATTGACAACCTCTTTCACTACCTTGAAATCATTAGCATGGTGGTCGTTTTTACCAAATTTGTAATAGAATCCCATTCCTTTCAGAAAAATACAAGCGTTTTTATTCCCACATTTAATACAGGATGGATATTTATCTTTTCCTTTCATGCCATTATTTTTATTTCCTGAGTGTTCAGCAGATCTCTCCTTCTTTTTATTGGTTTTAATGTTTTATGACATATATAACTCTTTTTCTTTCTTGATAAGACATGAGACAATATCTTCGTATGATGTGAAGGATTATGATACTAATGCTCGATGGATAATTAGTTTTAACCCATTTAATAATTGATCATTTTTTCACATTGGGTTACATATATTATTTGTTGTATTCCTTGATAACATTGTAATATTGGTCACATACTTTGTTTCATTCTCATCCTCCTCTTGCCTTTGACTCAAAAATTGTCTTTCCATATTTGTTTGATGGTCACAAAGAAAGTATTTTTCTAATAAAATCTATTTAAACTCCCTACATTCCATATTAGATATGTCGTCATCCTCATTTTTGTTTTGAATTAATGACCCCCATTGAACAGTATCTATAATGAAGAGATAAAATACCAGGAAAAATGTTTCCCCTTCGATACTCCCCAAAGTAAGAATTTTTTTCTCTTTGGAACGTATCCATTTCGTAGCTAAAAATGGATTTGTAGTCCCATAGAGTGTTGATGTTTGTTTCCTCATGAATCGATCGAAAATTGATCTTCCGTACTATGGATCATAGAGGTCCATACAGAAAGATTAATATACATATCCTGAGTGAGTTGTTTCAGAATGGTGATAAGGTGACACACACTAGTCTCATCAACATCTCCACTATAATTAGTATGAGTATGAGGTAAATCCATAAATGGATTACGTGTGTTGATATGGTTTCTATTCCTTCTACTAGTTTTCATTTCTATACAATGGCATGAACTATATGAGTTTATTAATTTCAATACATAATTACAAACATGTATAAGAGTTAACATAAATTGAGCAGTTTTGGATATAATCCATAATCCTAAAAAATTTTCTTTTAGAAGGAATATACTCATTAATCATTCATATTGGTTTACAATGAATATGTGAATTATCTAGAGAATATCCCAGGGAGTTTCGTAAAAATGAATGCAGCAAGGATCGTTATCACATAAAAGGGTACCCCTGGTCAAGCCCAAAACTCATTGTTAGAGTTTTCACTCATATGTAATCTGTGTTAGAGCTCTCACTACCTATATGTATCCAGACGTAGATCTATTGGTTGGAAAATACACAAAATCCTTAAATTTCCAAAATTCTAGGATGTTATTCTATACTAATCCTCAATATCCATATTAGCGAATTGTTATTTAATAATTTTTTTTATAAATCTAGAGTCCATGGTATGTACTAATATTCCATAGATACAATTTGTAACGCCCTAAAACTAGTTACCTAGAGTCGGTGCATTATTACATATCATTGGTATGATCACAAGGGATCAAATCCAGAAATACTGATTAGTTTAGTAGCCTTGGATGTTCTAGATACATACATATATTTTACATTACATTATAAAATGAAAAAAAAGAAGCAATTCTTGCAGTGAATACATTCATATTCCATAGATGATCCATGTAGGTTAGTCATAATATCCATTTTCGAATCCTGAGAAAACTAAAATAAAGAAACGGGGAACTTAGATTCTCCGTAAGGATAACAATTTAGCGGTAACTTTCATAAATAAACATAAACATTTAATTTAATGAATAAGACTAAAACTAAATCCTTTTAAACATCAACATCAGTATAATATGGTAATGATAAAACAAATAATTCCATTTACTTATTCAATTGGATATTCTAGTAGTAGAATAATCACTTGTAATATCAATATCTAGCTTCATAATGATGTAATGATTTATGCTAGACATAATAACCACATAGTCAAGGCCTCGTACCAAGACTACAAATAAGATTTTTTTTAAAGCATTGTTCCAAGAAACTAGTTTGTCTCAGGAGACCTAATGTTGCCTCAATGAGCTATTGTCGGCTCAACCCGTCACATTCATAGGCCAATGCATTCCACATATGAAATGGTTGAGGCATAACATAAACCTTCGTACTAAAAAAGGCAAATGAAATGTTAATACATTAACCATAAACAATGATGGTATAAAAATAACACATCCATAATCAAAAATATCACAAAAACATAAATAAAATAACAAGTATTTTATCATAATAAATAAACATCGAACAAGTGTAAAATATATCAATGTATGTTGACAAAGATGAAATCAAAATAATTTGAGAGAAATGTCTCATTATATTTTGAAATTATTTAAAAGTAACATAATTATAAAAGAAAAAAATTTATTTTTAAAATATTCTTAGAATATTGTAATTGAAGCTAAGAAGATGTTATAACAAAAGGAAAATAGATGCACCCACCGTATAAGTTAAAAAATAAATTTTTACCTTATCTTGTCGAATAAGTCATAAAAAACCTTGTTTAGAAAATGACAGAATGATTATTTTATAAAAAATTTAAAAAAAGTCAATCAAGGGTATAAATGAATTTAAATCATAGTCTATGAAAAAGTAAAAATATTTTGAAATAAATTTTTATATAACATAGATGTGGATGATAATGAAGTACGAGTAGATACTCACGTATAAACAACCTCATATATAGAGAGATTGTAAAATTTACCCTTGCCAATAACTTTCCATTGTCGATGGTATGTTAAACCTCTGTATAATAGTTAAATAATTTTTATTAAATTATATAAGAACCACATACCTAAATATGATATCATATATGATCTTCTATTATTAAGTTTTTAATAATATTTCCGTAGTATCATTGTTTCAGGTGTTAACTAATACATTTTCCTTTATATGATTGGTAATGTAAGCCATGTTTATTTTGGATATGATGTATTTGATTCATATCCAGAATGATATTAAGTGATTAAACATTAATTTTTAATCATAAAATCAAATTTCATTATTGAATGAATAGGATAGGAAATTAATACTATCACATTTGTGGAGACGGTATTCCATAAGTACGCACGAGTGACAATACCATTTTATTGATGGTGGAATTGTATGTAACTGTATGGTATATCATATATACTGAATTATTAACATGTTAAATATAATATTTACATCAGTTATTATCATTATTATACCCATCCAAATAATGAATTGTTGGAATAACAAACTACACCACGACTTGGAGACGATAAGTTGTGTGTATGCGTGTATGGTGACTTCACATTCACATGATGGATAGAATAATGAATATGGTTTTACGATATTTATAATAACATCACTATATGTATAACGTATGGTGGATTTTATTTTCGTATAGAAACAACAAATAAAGAGGATGTGGAAGAAGAAAATAACTATGAAAGAGCGGGTGACATTATTACCTCTTTTTCGGGTGTTTGTTTTTTAGTTGATCAAAAGGGGTCCTTAGGATTGATTTATGATAAATTAAATTCCTCTAGGTTGAATACAGGGTAGTTGGGAGGATATTTTAGCATGTTTTGGTTTATAAAATGGCTTTGGAGGTTTGATTTGAGATAATGGGAAGTACCCTTTTACAAGAGAGGTGAGGGTCACTTTTGGAAAAGCTTGCAATTGTATTATATTATACAATAATATGTAGATTCTAATCGATATAAATTGATTTAATATAATTATAAGGAGGTTATGACATGAAAAAATCTCAAATAATATGTTTTAGATAGGTTTAGGTCACCATATTAACTTTATCATTTAGATTTAACTTTTGGTTAAATAGATTAACATTTATCATGTCTCCTTGTATCATTATATTATATTGTTAATACACATACTATAAAATTAAATTAGATTCCAAATTGTATCATTTATGACATATATCTAATTATATACGTCCATTGTCAGAAAATTATATTTTTAAGACTATTATATCATATAATAATAACGTATTTGTTTTAAAAAATCATTTATGTAATTTTTGACACTATTTAGTATTCAATTTTTTATAAAGTCCTAACATCTTGATTACTTCATAAAAAATTAATTTAATCAACCCTAACATTTCATATAAACCTATAAAATTAGTGGAAGTCATGAAAATTATGAATTTACATTTATTTGGAAATTAATAATAGCAATTATTTTAATTGTTCATTAATAAGGTAATTAATGCATCATCATTGTGTCATGTATATATTTAATCATATAATTTATAAAAATTATAAATAAAATACCATTATATAGGATATATTTTTATCTTTGTAATGAATATTTATAGTCGAATTTATCTTATGTGTAACCCAATATTAATAATTTTTTAGTTAGGAAGATTTCAATTTACCAATTCTTACTCTTCTTTAAATAAAAGAAAAATAAATGTCCAAATCTAATCCATGTAGACCAAATTATCATATTTTATTCATATGGTTGGTTTTGGTTGAAATGCAGTTATCCAATAGAATTAGGTCATGTGTTAGGGTAATAATAATATAATTTTTACCTTTACTTACACTATTTTTATTTAACTATGTTAAATGAAAGTCAAAAGATACTATTAAACATATAATATTTTATTCATATTTAGCCACATATTATATACTGATAACAATCATTTCTCTTAGAATTTCTATATACAATTCATAGTAACTGTAAAATTACGTTTTATGAAAATTTGTAAACATTCCTATAAAGTGGGTAAAAGTCGTTTAAAAATTCAATAAAAATTTTGTACATCAAAATTTATTATAAAATGACTCCATTATTTTGTATTTAAATGATATAGGTATCATGTATCTATTTTCACTTAATGTAAATTTAAATTAAATAATAAATTAAATATTTAATAAATTTTGTTTTAAACAATAACCCATTGTTTTTCACTATTAATACAAAATTGTAAGATTTCAAAAAAAAATACAAAATATTCACATTAAGAGATTTTTGATATTCAATTACCAAAAATGATGTCCATTTTGAAAAAAAAATTAATTGCAAAAATTGGGAATTACTAATCATAATGGCTAGATTTATTGGATGTGGTGTGATAGAACACGAAATAGCATACAACAAAATATATTGTTTTATTCAAAGGTAAATGTACAATGGATGCTTGTGGTATTACATCCATGATCCCATTACCATTTTTTCCAACATATTCCATAATACTTCTTTCTTACAAACATAATAATGAATCCAATCCTACGAAGAAATAATGTCAAAACATAAGAAAGGAAATAATCCATAAATATTATAGGTTATTTTCATTTTACTCATCCTCAATTGGAAGTGAATTTTTTATTTGTAAACATATATTTGTATGGTCCTTCTAATCCTATTCTTGAGACTTCTATGTAGGACTTCTATTTGAAAAATGACCATACACTCAACATTTATGACATTCAATTGATCCATTAAAAATAACTTCTTTACCTTTCCTTGAGTCAACCGAACACATCATTTATCAATGGATGGTTAATTATTTACAACCTTCATTACCACTCCTACTACATATTCCCCACCCTTTGAGGCATTTTATAAACTGTTTTTTCCACATACATGATACATAGGTTTTTTAATATACTTACCTTTATGAATATTACGTGAATATCCTTTTGGATTCATTTATCACATATACAATTACTTATAAAAATAACCATGGTTCAAACAGTCAATCATGACCCCAAATAGTTTATCTAGAATAACCAGAAGAGTTTTTATTTTATCTCCCATTTCATTCGGTTCCTTATTCAGAAAACCTACAATGTTTCCTTCACAACCAGTGTTACATTGGTTCCTAATAGATCCAGACATTAACTAAAACCAAAAATATCAGGGACAGTATATCAGTAAAATCATCATACACTATATTTAAGGAGGATAAACCATATGATATACTCTTGTTAACATAAACTCGTTAAAGTTATTTAAAATTAATATCACTATTTCTAATATGATATCCATTATGGTTATGTCACTTATTTATAAATAAAACCCACTCCTTTAAAGGAATTTATGATGACCTTTGATACAAACTATATGTCCTCTTCCATAAAGGAAAACTTATTCTTGTGTTAAATCAAAAATTCATATTGGGGATCTTTTCAGGTTTATATTTTTAGATACAATGGTCTTAACTATTTCATCAAATTTGAAATATTTAACAGTAGAAACATATACTCTATCAATGTTTTTACCGTAATAAAAATAATTAAATAAAAACAAGAATTCTTTTCTTGGTAAAAATGTTCTGGAGTTCTTCCATTCTCTAAAACATCATTATATCCTGTGAAAAACATTTCAAACACATTGGATGACCAAAAAAAGCTCAGTAAGGGTTATAAAATGAGGAATGAAAACATTAGTCAATGAAGGAAAAAAATCAATGAGAGCATACTTTTCTATCATTAAACATATGGTCTTTTACATTCCTCATGAAATCATATGTGTTGGTTGGAGTAGATTACCCAAGAGGGGGTTAATTGAGTATCTATAAAAATTTCTCTTTAAAATGGTATTTCCCCAAAAGATTAGATACAACCCAGTTAATCAAGGTTGCACTATTATAAGAGTTCGACTGTTGAAATAACTTATTAGAAGAATGAATAATTCTCCATCATCTTTATATCAGTTATTAATGTTACATTTCAATATATTCCACTAAGGAAAATCAATTATAACTTCTTTACAGGATTAACTATCAAAGTGAATTTAGAGATTTTTGAGATATATTGAAAATCAATAAAGCAGAGAAAACTACTATAAGATGCACAACAGATATGAAATATGTGGTTCAGTCTCACGCTGAGACCTAATCCAATCCACTTGGTGATAACCTACCACTAAGAAGTTTATATAAATTAACTTTGATCCACACCCTCGATCGGGGTTAACAACAGTACGCAGGACTGTCCAGGCCACACAAGGACCTCATCCACAGTTCATCATGGTTACAAACTACCAGAAAACACAGAGACATCATCCACACTTATCGGTGGGTATATAGAAGAGTAAAATAATGTTTGAGTAAGGATATCTTGTATCCTTCAGTTTAATGTGGGATACATAGACTGTTTCTATATAGATACACAATCTCCTTAAATTTTAATAAAATATACACAACATAGCAGAAAGATTGGGATAGGTTTAGAAGTGGTCTGACTGTTGGTCCTTTCAGCTCTGGACTTCTATGATGAAGAAGATGCAGAATTCATGTCCTCGTATGAAAAACAAATTGTTGAGGTCTTGATTGTGTACTTCATGAGGTTTGACAGTGTGAAGATGTTCTCGATTTTGGGATTGAAATATGCATCGTGTGTTCTTGAGTAGTTTCAAGTTGCATTCAATATGCCTTTCTTAAAAAAAATTCTCTTTGTGTGTTATTCATTACAGTGCTCATACATGCTTGGTTATCTGTCTCATGCTCCATCTTATTTCAGGGAAGCACTTTTATTTTATCTTGGAATGCATGTGTTGAGGCCGATAGGATGTGTGTATTCTGCACCTCGTACCTCGTACTATGCGATTTTGTGTCTACAAAGAAACATTAATTATAGAAGTTCATTAAATTATTCTAATATGACTGTTAGAGAATAAAATGAAAAATAAAAAAACATATTGGAAAACGGCGTCACAGTATGTCATTGAAACGGTGTCTCCTTCACAATGTGTCTAGATTGGTCATGGTGTCTCGCGGTCACGGTGTCCAAATGTGTACAGTTTCTTCATGTTCACGATGTCTACTTTTTCATGGTGTCTGCGTGTTCATGGTGTATCGAGGTAATGTTGTCTCAAGGCTATGGTGTCTCAACGTTATGATGACTCATGTTTACATTGTATCGTTTCATAGTGTCTGCTTCACGGTGTCTGCTTCGCGGTGCCAGAAAGACATATCCAGTGGCAATTTCAAGGTGTCTCAGACTTTTCAAAAAAACAATATTCAAACATATGCAATGATGATCATATAATAGATTAGTCTTAAATATTTATCAATGAAGGTATTTAAATAGTAAATCAAGGATAATATACAGTAATTAAACTGAATGTAAGGTAATCAAGTTCTTGAATGGATCATCTAAAATAATAAGAATACTTAAACACTAATACACGTTATTTGATATAACTTACAAGATTTAAACTGGTTAAATATGATTTGTGATCATTAAAACATGATTATTACATATGGAGTCCCACAATCTCTCCCTTATTGATGATCACAAATCATGTAGATTTATAGTGTATATTTGATTCAACTATAGATACATAGGTATGATAAATTTCTAACATATAGTATTTTCTAAACCTTTTTGCATTATCAAAATAATGGGATAAGAGAAGTGATGAAAAGTGGACATATCGTTAATGAAACTAAGGTCCAGTATAAACAGAAAAAAGAAAAACAAAAGCAATATCATCCCTATAAAAAAGGATTAATCATTGTTCTTCATTACGAACTGGCCTTCTCTTTTCCTTTAGGAGTAGTAATAGAAGATGAAGCTATAAGAGCAGAGGTCGAGATAGAAGAAGGGTGTGAGGTGGTTGATATACAAGGAAAATGTAGGCCTTTATAAACCTATGGATCCAGAGTATGAGTGGTAGAATATTGAGGCAATTTTTCATCAAGGATCACATGCCGAATCTGATTCAGTGTTTTGCTGATAGAAATTGTAGTGGAGGATAGGGTAGAGGTGATTGTAAGAAACCCAATACATATAGGAGTAGCCACAGAAGCAACAACGGATGTACTCTGTACATGAATCCATGGCCTCAGAAGCATAATGAAATCTGAAATGATCTATCAACCATACTTCCTGGGATTCTCAAAATCATCCTTATTATCCAAAATCTTATCCAAAAATCGAGTAAACTCTGTGAGACTTTGGACTTGAGTCTTGAAAGCTTTATTAAGCTGAGTAATTCATATATTTTCTAAAAGATACTTGAAATGATTTGTCATATAAGTATTAGAGAATATTCAGTAGAAGTAGATATACACATTCATGAAAAGTCTCTTTCTAGGCATCATTAGTAATTTTAGAATGGATTTGGACCAAGTCAAGAACTCGGTCACAATTCTTGATAACTTCATATAGAGAAGCTGCATTGAAACTGGTAAGCACATTCTGAAGCAATACATTTAATATTGTTCTGATCATATCACTATCTAAATAGGGTATAGAGGATTTAATAGATGCATTAGAAGCATTGACAGCGGTGTGGATAGATTATAGTTGATTCAGCACAATATGAAGGAACCCCACATACTAATTAGTGAGTTTGTTATTATTTAAAACAAGCTCTCTCATCTCCATAACAATATGTTTTTTCTTGTCATCGACCATTTCATCTAATAAATCTAAATAAGGTTGAATCCCACAGACAAAATTCTGTGGGGTTTGAGGAACAATAGGTCCTATAAGAGGAGAAACATGCTTTGGTCTGGAATGTATCTCTTTCTGCATTTATTCGATCATACCTCTAAAAGTCTTCACTTCATCACTATGCAATCTTTTTCCAACTCTAACTTCCTGAATCTCATTAATAATTTCAGGTTGAATCTTCCAAATAACACACTCTAACAATAATGAGGCATATCTCTCACTTAGATGTTTCACACTAATAGGTTGAGAATTCAAGTCTTGTTCAACACCAGGAAAAATTGTAGCACCAAATTCATTTAGATCAACCTTACTCACCCAGGATGATTGGTCTGATAAAGGTTCAGAAATAGGTATTGATGTGGTTTGAGGTTCCTTTGCAGAAACTATATTAGAGACTGATTTCAACAAGAACAAAGAGGAAATGTCAAGGTCTTTGGCTGATACATGATGGGAGTCATCCACATTATAGAAACTAGGGAACTTATATTCACTGTCTACAATGTTTAGATCAACCGGATTTTGTACTTCAAGAGATTCAAAATATGGGGGTTTCTCCCCCTCAATGGTTGCATCCTTCTCAGGACTGAGAGGATTAGTGTCTTGATTTAATTCCACAAAACAACACTTGGTTCCTCACCCATTTCCTGCCTAGCCAACAGAAACGCTAGCTCCATCATTTCTTCAAATGAATGGATGATTTCAGAAGCAGATTGTTCTACTATGTGTTTTCAAGATTAGCTTCTCGAATACCAAGTATCACTTCCATTATAGGTTCTTCCATGGAATTATTGTTAGTTTTATTGGCAACAGAATCTGTTTCAACCTCGGGATGAGATTCTAGAGAAAAAAAATTTGTAGTTACATGAAATTCTTTTTCACATACCACAAGAGAGATTGGAGTACTATCTTCCTCAACAGAATTATTTACTCTAAGAGGAACATTAGCCTCTTCTTCATCTTCTTCTTTAGCATAGTACTCAACAATATCATCTGGTTCCAATCCATGAATAGAAATATTTCTTGGTCTTGAGGGTGTTCCACTGGATTGAATTTCTCATAAACTCTTTCATTGCCTTCCACACATTCCTTTTTCCAAGGATTCAAATTTATATTCATTCTCTTAATAGTGGATTTTGAGAGGCAGAATTCACAATCCTTTTTTACATCCTCATAAGGTCCAACCATACATTTGGCATGAAGCACGACTCAGATATTCCGAGTGTAAAATAGGGATGTTTACTTGGATGTGACATTGATCAGCTCACACATATGGTGTATGATATACATGCACAAGTTGATCTTATTCACATTCCTCATTTGGTGAATCAGAAACACATCCTAATATTTCAAAAAAAAATCAACTCTTCTAGCACTAACCAGATTCTATATAAACATAAATATAATCCTTGATTCTCCATCTAGTTCATCATCACTTGCTCTCCTGTGGGAGCCATTTCCAGTTATGGATTTCAAATCCTCCTCCAGATCAATGAATTTGGTAGAAGTTGGGGGTCCTCTCTGATAAGTTACACTGATTCCATCATGAGGTATCCTATGGAATGAATCTCATAACCTTGAGGAGAATTAGAATCTGTGCACATTGATCATGCTTCTCACGACATTACTATCACCTGAATCAAAAGATAATTGTACATACTAATAAGACTGAGATACTAACTTCGGATAAATTGGTATGTCATCCTTCCAAAACCACTCTAATAAGACTTTTTATTCTAACACTTTCAAAACCAAGACTTACTGGACATAATCCATTAGGGGAAATCTTCTTTCTCAGGTACTACATCATGGTTTACTAGATATGGATTTAAAGGTCCATTTTTTGTTTTCATAGGGGCAATCATCTAATTCTTTGAGATTCATTTCACAGGAGTCATCGATGATGGGTGCTTCATCCTGGGAATCTACCGAAGGTTCGAGAGAGAGAAATGAGTTTCAGGGTTGAAGAAGGATTCATAATGAGTAAATAGAAGAAACCCTGAGTGAAGAATCAAGTGATACAATCATTATATTATCATTTATGAATAGAAAACGTTGCAAATGTAAAATCACGAGAATGTAATGAGGGGAAAATAATAATTACCATTATACGGGTTTTTAAAAAATATATACAAAAGAAATTTTATGGTGAAATCGTGTCTGGTCATTATGGTGAGACTGTAAATGCATGTTACAGTGAGATAGTGAAGAAACTTCTTGGTGAGATAGTGAACGAACTTTATGGTGAGATAGTGAACATGAACTTTATGGTGAGACAGTAACTGTCAAACTTTTATCACGAAACTCTAACTGAGAAACTATATTCTTGAAACATTATATTATAAAACAATAAGACTCGAAACAATAATATATGAAACATTAGGATATTGAATAGTAAGACATGAAATAATAAGATTTCTATTTACGGTTTATCATTCCTAGTTCATGTATGATGTAGTCTATCCTTTCCGAAGATAATGATTTGGGGAATATATCAGCAATCTAATTATCAGTAACAATGAATTCTAATATGATATCACCTTCTTGATAATGATCACTCAAATGTGATGTATTACATCAATATGATTTTTCCATGAATGTGAAACTGGATTTTTTGAGATGTCAACAGAACTTGTGTTGTCATATTTTATAGGTACATCCCTGAATTGTTATCCATAATCTAGTAATATGTGTTTCATCCACAAAATTTAGGTACAACAACGGCAAGCAGC
Organism: Viscum album; assembly: GCA_963277665.1. Taxonomy (NCBI): domain Eukaryota; kingdom Viridiplantae; phylum Streptophyta; class Magnoliopsida; order Santalales; family Viscaceae; genus Viscum; species Viscum album. The sequence goes on along the minus strand of OY728147.1, from coordinate 555,117,849 downwards.
TATATATTTTTCTTCTGCATTAAATAATGCAACAAAATTTTGTTTCGTACTACACAATGATGCTAGTGACTTTCCTAAAAAGTGACATGTTCAACAGGTGCTTTTTCTATCTAATTTACATCCACCGAAGTCATAATCAATAAAAATAACTAATTCAAATTATTTTCCTCTAGGATAGTATATTCCTAGATTTGGTTTATTCTTGAGGTAATTTAAGATTCTATTTACAACATTTAAATGATATTCCTTTGGATTTTCTTGAAAACAAGCACACATACACACACTAAACATAATGTTAGGACGACTAGTAGTTAAGTAGAGTAAACATCCAATGATTCCTCTATATGAGGATTGATCAACAGATTTTCCATCTTCATCAAGATCCAACTTACAAGTGGTACTCATTGGAGTTTCAGTACTTTTAGTGATATCCAATCAAAAATGATTAAATGATATCCACTATATTTACATTAAGTTAAAATAATTCCATCAATATTTTGAAATATGTGAAATCCAAGGAAGAATTTCATTTTACGCTTTAAACTCATTTAAAATTCCTTTTTCATCATTTTGGAAAAATCTACACAAAAAGAATTTTGTGAGCATCCAAAGATAATGTCATCTACATAGATTTGAAAAACTAAAAAATCATTAGAAATTAATTTTATAAAAAGAGTAGGATCTGCTATTCCCTTCGTATAACTGTTGGATATAAGAAAAGTATTCAGCCTATCATAACATGCTCTTGGAGATTTCTTTAGGCCATATTAATCTTTTGAGAGTTTAAAAATATGAATATGAAAATGGGGGTTTGTAAAACTAAGGGGTTGTTCAGTAAAAAAATCATCAGTTATATACCCATTTAAGAATACACTATCAAAATCCATTTGATATAGTTTGAAATTCAGACATCCATCATAGGAAAGAAAGATTCTTATGGATTCTATTATAGGTAAAGGTTCAAAAGTATCTTCATAATCAATTATTTTTTCTAGACTATAACCTTGTGCAACTAATCCATCCTTGTTTCAAACTATGTTACCTGCTTCATCTACCTTATTTCTGAACACCCATATAGTGCCTACTGTGACTGTGTCATTGGATCATTCAATAAGATTCCAAATGTTGTTAATTTCAAACTGATTACGCTATTATTTCATAGGCATCACCCAAAATTCATCACTGATATCATCATTTATGTTTTTAGGTTCATGTTATGAAAATAAAACATGATGTTCAACCTGATTTCAAAGAGAATCCTAGTTTGAGTTCCTTTGTCTAAATCTCCAATAACAGCATCGGAAGGATGGATCTTATGAGTTCTAACAGCTCAAGAAAAGGAAGCACTAGTATTAACAGGTTCATCAATAGATTCAGGTTCATTGTGACTTGATTCTAAGGAATTTACAAAACTGGAAGTTTTCATATATTCTTTCAAATAATGTTTTGACGATTATGGATTAATGTTCTGATTTGATATGTCATCTTCCAGGTTCTCTAGCATGGTTTTAGGCTCATGTGGATCTGTTCCATCAAATTTGACATGAACAAGTTATTAAACATATTTATCTCTTTTACTGAACACTCTATAGGATTTAATAGAAAAGAAATATCATAAAAAGATACCATCATCACTTTTGGATGAAAATTAGTGAAGATTTTCCGAAGTATTATGAATATAGACTATACAACAAAAAACATTGAAGAAAATAACCTAGGAATTTCTATTCTCCCGTAACTTATTAGTATACCTTTTAAGAATACGTTGGATCTACACTATATTGATTATGTAGCATGATGTATTTACAGATTCCGCCATAAAAATATATAGGTAGGTCATATTCACTGAGCATTGTTCTAGGAATCTCTTGCAGGGTTCTATTTCTTCTCTCCACAACTCCATTTTGCTGAGGTGTTCTAGGGGCATAGAAATTGTGACTATAAACATCTTTTGGGAAAAAGGATTGAAAATAATGATTTTCAAACTCATGGCCATGATCAATTTTTAAGGATTTAATTCTATGTCCACTATGATTTTCTATAGACTTGGCATATTAAGTAAAATAAGAGTAGGCTTCACTTTTGTGATCCATAAAGAAGGTCCAAGGATACATAGAATAGTTATCTACAAGAACATAGACATAGTGCTTCCTAAATAAACAAGGAACTCTAGATGGTCAAAAAAATTCTTGTGAAAAAGTTCAATAGGTTGAGAGCTTGAAACTTCATTCTTTGGTTTGAAGAACACTTTGTGTTATTTTCTTTTTTGAAAATAATTACACACTTTTTCATTTGGATACTATAGTTTGGGTAATTATTATTCTAATCTCTTTCTAATAACCTATCTCTAAGGAAGTGAAAATTAATTTTTCTAGTCTCTTATGCCAGAGCCAAGACACTTTATGAAATACACTTAACCATGAAAGATTTTGAGAAGCTAAAGAATATATGATACTAGAGTAAACATTTTCACTTTTTAATGAACAATATACTAATTAAAATTTAGAATTAATGATATTAAAAGAATTATTTTCAAATATAACATGTAATCCATTATCACATAATTATGAGATTATATGAAGATTATATTTTAATACATCGACAAACAGTACTTTATAGATTAAAAATGAGTTAGAGTTACCAATTTGATCAAGGCAAATAATCATTCCATTGGCATTGTCAACAAATTTTACATGTCCTCCAACTATTTTGATAGGTTTTATGAAGCATTAGTAGTCTCTTGCCATGTGCCTTAATCAACAAATGTCCAAGTACCATAAACTTTTACAGGAACACTATAAGCACCTTTCCTACAAAAAGATTATGAAAAAACAGATTTTGGTACCCATACATGTTTGGGTCAAGTAATATTATTGATAAGTTATTTAGGAACCCATATTTTCCTCATAAGTATCAAATAATAAATAAGTAATTTATTTTAAAAATAATATCTATTGGGTCGAAAAAAACAAGAAACAGTAGAATGTGTATCAATAATTGAATTAGTTGATTTGTTCCCAAAACTGAGAGTAAACCTGTATGTAATATATTTAGAAACAAATTTTGTTCTACTATAATTTGAGTAAGGGGTTTTTTTTCCGATTTTTAAATTTTTCTAGGCCACTCTTCAATTACTCATTAGAAATTTTTAACTCATTGTTTTCTTTTATAAGTTGATCATTTTTTCCTTTTCAGTTCTGAGTCCGTATTTAAGTGTCGTAGATAGAGCATTTAGTTTCTTCAATGATTTATATTTGTCTTTTAGTTCATTGCATGTTTCCTCAAGCATGTTACAGTATTCAAAAATTTCTTCATTAGTAAAATTTTCATAGTCACTCTCATCTCTATAATAGTTTGAATTATCTACAAACGAGACCAGTGTAACCTCAGATGTGTTTCTCATAATACACATACTGGATTTGTTATCCTGTCTGTCATGTTATGTCTCTGAGTTGCTTGAACTATCCTCAGAAGCACTGCAAGTTTATTTCCTTGCCTTGTTATACTTCATGTCCTTGTCCTCATATTTACCTTTGTACTTGATCTTTAGTCAGTTTTCCGTTATATTTCCTTTTCACTTACACTCATAACATAAAATTTTATCAGTCTTTTCACTTATTTTCTAGTCCTTATTCCAATTTCCATTGTGTCATATTTTTCCAAGAAGTTAGGATATCTAAAAAAGTCCTTCTTCTTGTACAATCTATTGAATCTTCTGGCTAATTGAGCAATTTCCTCATCACATTCGGATGATTAATTCTCATTACTGGAACTCTTTACAGAAGCTTCTAGTTTCCCTTTTTCATTGTGCATAGAGGTGGTCATCTTGAATGGAACAGAATTCTGCTTTGGCTCATCTTCCTCCTCCTTGTTTACTTTCAACTCTTCCTCATACATCATCCATTTTCTAATGAGTTATTTTACATGTAGTTTGTGGATGTCACATGATTCTATAATAGAGGATGAGGATCTCCTCCATCTGTCAGGCATACATATAACAATTCTCACGATCTATTCCTTGTCAATGACATATCTTCCAAGAGAAATAATTGTGTTGACAATCTCATTGAACCTAAGATACATGTTATAGATCAGTACATCATGATTAATCATAAAATTATCATATTTAATAGTGTATGTATTATGTCTCATATCTTTTACACAAGATTTTCCTTCATCTGAGATAGATAGAGTATCCCAAATTTCATGGGTAGTTTTACAAGAAGAAATCATATTGAACTCTTCATCTCCTAAAGAGTTGTATAATGCATTCCTTTCTTTGTAGTTGTTATTGTAGGTAGTTTTTTGTAGGTTCATCCAAGGTGATTCTATCTGTAGTAGGAATCATATATTCATCTATAATGGATGACCATATTTCAAAACTCATACTCTCTAAATGCATTTTCATTTTAATTTTCCGTTGAGCATAATTGGTACAATAAATGAATGGTGTTCTGTTGGTTGCAGCACCTTCCAATCTATTATCCATAATTAAGTATTTCATTAAAAGCGATATAAATTTAGAAATAACAGAAATTTAATGATCTTTAAAGTAAAACTACAATAAAAGTTGTGTAAGATTACACAGAGTCCTAATAAACAACTTATGATACCAAATGCCGGTTAGAGTATGTTACTCAAGAGGGGGGGGGGGTCAATTGAGTATCTATAAAAATTTATGTTTAAAATTTAATTCCCCATAAGATTAGATATAGCCATGTTAACCAAGGGTATACTGTTATAGGAGTTTGACTGTTGAAATAACTTCTTAGAAGATTGGTTAATTCTCAGTAATCTTAATATCATTTATTAAAGTAAATTTTCAATCTATTAAACTATAAAAAGATATTTATAACATCTTTTTAGTTTTAACTATCAATGTGAGTTTAGATATTTCTAGGTTATATAGAGAAGTAAAAAATAGAGAAAAATAAATTAAGGAAAATATCAGATATGAAATAAGTGGTTCAGTATCAAACCGATACCTAATTCACTCCACTCTGTGATCACCTGCCACATAGAAGTTTAAATAAATTAAATTTCATCCACACACTTGTAACGACCAAAGATTCCCCGGTACAATTCTATTTGAATAATACAGTAGTGTGTGTTGTTCACAACTTCGAGATTCTAACACACTCCGACCTATCAAAGTAGCCATTATGAATAGTAATACTCACTTTTTGAAATTTTATAAATTTTATCTCTCAAAATGGAAATTATTTTTGGATTCTCAATATCGAAATTATACTAGGGTAAAATTTTGGTACTTTTCGGATAAATTTTATATTTTGATGAATAATGAAAATTAAAAAATTTTAATTAGAAACAACATTTTTAATCAAAATAATTAATAGTTGTATATTACGAATTTGAGTGGTTTTAAATTATATTTGGAATATATATTTATCATTTAATACAATTTTGGTCATTGGACATAATTTCACTGTTACACCGGACAAAAACACGTGTCAATCTTTTGATAGTTATTTTATCTTAAAAACACGCTTTTTATTTTGACAGAGGGAATTTATTTAAAATTAATTTCTTCCACTACTATGTTTTGAATTAGAAAAAGGATTCCATATTTGGAATCATGAAGTCCAAATATTGTAAATAGGTAACTATTATTTTTAGACATTTTGAATAGTTACTTCGGTAAATATATTATTTACCATGGTTAAAGGGTAAATCCTATAAATAAGGGTAAAAAATAATATTCTAATAATAATAAATTACCCTAAAACACGTCTTAACCCTATTGGTTGATACATGTACGACCATTGGCATCATTGGGTAGATTTTGGGACCCATGTATCCACTTGTAAGTGATAATGACACTTTATATTAATTAAGTTAACGTAAATACAAAAATGACATAAGAATATATCTTTTAGCAACACAATTTTTCCATAGGGTTATATATGTTATAATTTACACTATAAATATTTATTATAAATATAAAAATATTTCATACATAACGGTAGTTTATTTATAATTTTTATAAATTTAATAATAAAATTTATTTATGACACAATAATGATGCAATATTTTCTTTATTAATGAATGAATCAAATAATTAGTATTATAAATGATAGAATAAATATAATTTGAAAGTTTTGATTCCATAAACGAATTTTATTGGTTACTATGACATTTTAGGATTTCTTATATGAATTGATTTCGAATTAATAATGTTGTTAAAAGTTTAACAAAAATTAATTATTAAATATTATCAAAATTGACATAAATGAGTTTTTAAAACAAATATTTTATTATTAATTGATATTATATTCTTAAAAATATAATGTTCAGCCAAAATATTGATATAATGATATTTGTATCATTAATAGACCACTTGGGGGGTCTCTTGGATGTAAATAGTAATTTTATTAACTATATAATATAAAAATACAATGTGACATTGTAAATGTCAAACTAATTAAGTAAGAGTTAAAACTAAATGATAATGTTATTATAATGACCTAAACCTGTATAAAATATATTGATTGAAAGGATTAAGACACATACCCACTTTAGACTTTGAATAATAAACTTTTGAGTTATTAGAAACCAAATATTATTTTATTATAAATTCATACTTTAATTTTCTCCTAATGAGACCCTCCTCCCCCTTATAAAAGGACACCAATTCTAAAAAATTATTCACACCATCAAAGACATTTGGATCAGCCATCCACTACCCAAATACACTCTCAAATTCACACACTTCATCCTAGAGGCCTTATTTTGATCATAAAGCCAACCTATGGATCCCTTTTGATCAAATCCAACAAAAGAACCCGAAGAAAAGGTAATGTTTTCACCACCCTTTATCAAGATCCTTTCTTCTTCAACTTCTTCTTTATTTGTTGTTTTCATTCTTAAATAATAAATCCAGTATCTTTTATATACTATGATGTTATTATAAATATGGTACAACCATATTCATTAATCTATCCATCTTTTTAATGACATGTCACCATATGTGCGTACATACGGCCTACCGTCTCCACGTCGTGGTGTAATTGTTATTCAATACATTATTATTAGCATGTGTATAATAATGATGTGTAATTTATGTATGTAATAAATATAACATGATAATGATTTATTATATATGATATACCATCCAATTATATATTATTTTAATATCAAAAGAATGATATTGTCGCTCCTGCGTACGTACAGACTACTGTCTCCACGAACGCGATGAGATTCATTCCTCGTGGTATCCATGCAATTATAATTCACATTTGATGATTAAAAATAATTTTTAAGGACTTTTATATCATTCTGGATATGAATAAGATACAAAGTATCCATCAAAAACACAACTTATGTCACAAAACATATAAAAGAAAATGAGTAAATTAACACCTGAAACGACGATAATACTAAGATATTATTAACAAAGCAATGTTAAAAGATCATATACGATATCATATTAATGTATATCATTATTTTATAATTTAATATCAATTATTTTACCATTATATAGGAGTTTAACATACCATCAACCAAGTAAAATTACAAGGTAAGGGTTTATTTCACAATCTCTTCATTTTCCGTGGTTATTTATATGAAATTATCTTCTGGGACCTCTTTATCATCCACATCCATGTTTCCTAAAAATGTATTTAAAAACATTATTAGTATTTTAAATAATATGGTTTAATGTAATTTATTCCCTTGTTCACCTTTAATAATATGTTTATAATGGAATCATTCCGTTGTTTTCCAAACAAAGTCATTCTTAACCTTTTCCACAAAATTGAAGTAAGAATGACTTTTTTAACTGATACGGCGGGTGCGGAAATTTTCTACCATTATAAACTCTTCGAATCTTCCATTAAAAAGATTATAATATTATTTTCAATGTAAATTCTTTGTTTTATAATTATGTTACTCTTAAATTATTTCAAAATATTAATAGATATTTCTCAAAAAAGAGTTTTTGATTTAATCTATGTAAACATCCTTTGATGGATTTTAAATTTATTTGGAGTTGATTTGTTATGATAAAAAAATTTCATTCTGTATTGAAGGTTTTGTGATATGATTGACCATGGATGTGCAATTTTTATACCATTCATGACTTATGGCTAATGTATTGACATTTCGTATGCTAGTTTTAATATAAATGTTTATGATATGTTTAAACCTTTTCATATGAGGAATTTATTGGACTTAGTAAGTTGCATGTGGAGCCCGCTATAGCTTCTCGATGCATCGGTAGGTCTCATGAGACAACTAGACATGGAATTGGCCGAGGCCCTATCCCAATTTGATTTACGGTTTTGGCTGAGGCCTTAATCATTTTTAGGCGTCTTGGCCGAGGCCTTGAGAAAATGATTCAAAATGTATGGCATTATAAATTCCCTCATTGTGGAAATAATATTGATGTTTCATGTGGTCATTCAACTAGTAGAATACCCATGATTGTGTTTTATTATGGAATTACTTACTTAGCTCATATTCAGGCCATAAATGTATTCATGTTTATTATTGGTAAGGGCATGTGGTGTCAATTATTCATCATGCTTAATATTTATGTCATTTTCCACTGTATTACTTACCCAAACTGAGCGATTGATCTCACCCCTTTCTTATGTTTCATTTTCCCAGGATATGAAGAAGTTAGTTATGATTGATCTGCAGGCATAATCTAGGAGGCTTGGATGATTCTAATGAAATATATTTATGTTGTATTTCTCTTCATGCTGTAAAGTTGAACATATGTATGAATCTTGTTTCCAATAATAATAAATTGATTATTATTTCGAGACATTATTTCATTGAGATCATGCAAATGTTATGTAATAATGCACCGACTCTGGTTAACTATGTTCAGAGAGTTATAGTTGGTATCAGAGAACATAGACATTAGATGGACATTGAGGATTAGTATAGAATTACTTCTTATAATTTTGGTATTTTATAGATTTTGTGATTTTTCCAAGCAATACATATATATCTGGATACGAGAAGGTAGAGGTGGCTCTGGTACAGATGTACCTAGAGGTAAAATCTGAAAACACTCCTTTGATCTAGACTCGAACGAGAACCGGTGCACGACAACGGGCCTTGCTGCACTCTTGGTTACAACACTCTCGGGGGATATGCTTAGTATAATTCTCATTTTCATTACACACCATTTTGAATTGTTATGAGTAAATAATTTCTCAATGATTATTTTTAGGATTATGGAATATATCTATAAACTGTTGAATTTATGTTAAGTGTTTTAGAAGTTTGGAATTATATATTTCAATTCATAAACTAATCTAGTCTATGTCATTGTTTAGAAATAGCGCCTAGTGGAAGGAATGGAAACCATTTCAATGCACACACTCCATATAGGGATTTCCCTCCTGCTCAAGATAATTATAGTGGATCTAGTGATGAAACTGATGTTGATCAGCTTATCACCATACTGGGACAACTCACTCAGGTTATGAATAATAACCTCACCCGTATGGAGAACCTAGATCCACACTGTGGAGGATCAATGTTAAATCTCTGCATGAGGCATCAACCACCGACATTCAATGGGAGTAAAAATCTATTAGTGTATTATCAATGGATAAATTCCTTAGAGAAAATATTCCATGATTTGGGGAGTTGTGAAAGGGAAAAACTTGGCATGGAAATTTACCACCTCATTGGAGATGCTGATCATTGGTGGTCCTTGATTCCAAACACAAAGGATGAAGAGAAAGTATCAAATATGTAATGGAGTGAATTTAATGAAATTTTTTAGAAAAATACTTTCCTCATGACCATCGAGCGGATATGAAAAGATAATTCCTGAGTCTGAGGCAAAAAGAGGATCAGAATTTTCAAATTATGAGGCTAGCATTACAAGGTTAGCGAGGCATGCTGCAGATTATATACTCAAACCAAGAAGTAATATTGATCGTTTCTTTGATGGGTTAAAACCATTTCACCGTCAAGAATTAGTATCACAATCCATTTCATCATACGAAGATTTTGTCTCGTGTGCTATCAAGACAGAAAAGTCATTCTCTAAGTCTTATGACTTTAAATCCAAGCAAGAGAAGAAGAGATCTGCTGAAAACTATGGGAAAGGAAATAAGGAAACATGGAATAAAGGTATAAATGAATTTCCACCCTGTGATTATTGTGGAAGGAAGCACCCTAGTGCCTATCTAAAAGGAAAACGAGTAAGATAACAATGTAGACAAAAAGGCCACATATCTGGTGATTGTAAAGGAAAGAAAAACGCTACCAATGTTCAATTCTTCAATTGCAAAGAGATGGGACATTATGAAAATTAATGTCCTAAGCGTCAAAGAAAACATACCACAAAAAAGTCCATGGGATGAAGTCCAAACATATACATTCACTACTACTGAGGTTGAAGCCTCAAAAGATGTGGTGGTAGGTAATTTAATGGTTTCCTCATGTTTAGAAAATGCATTATTTGATTCTGTATCATTGCATTGTTTCATATCTTCCCAGTTTACTATGAAAATTAGATATTTCCAATTTGATTGTACAAGGGAGTTGTAAGTTAAAACTCTTAAGGGGGTATCATTGCATCGATGTTTTGTGAATAAGTCCCCCTTAGAGCACATAAATGTTCTTTATCCGCTGATCTCACAGTCATAACTAGGATTGAATATGATATAATCCTCGGTATGGATTGGCTTTCGGACCATGATGTGAAGATTTATTGTAAGAAGGAGGAGGTTATGATTCTTGATGATGACAATAAGGAATACCTTATCTTTAGAGTAGAATCATCACCACCTAATTCTTATCTAGATGCACCCATAGTAGCTCAACTAAATTCAATTATCAGAGTGGAAGATAATAAAATAACTATGGGTGAGGAAATGAATGTTCAAATAGAGGATGTACCTATTGTGAGAGAATATGTTGTTGTGTTTCCAGAAGATTTACCTGGACATCCTCTAGAACGAGAAATTGAGTTTTCTATTGATTTAATTATTGGTTCAAGGTCCATATATAAAACCCCTTATCGAATGGCCACTGTGGAATTAGTTGAACTAATGAACAACTGGAGGAATTGAGTAACAGGGGATTTATTCTCCCTAGTTTTTCTCTACGGGGAGCCTCTATCCTTTTGGTTAAGAAGAAATATGGATCTATGAGGTTGTGCATTGACTATAGGGAGATCAATGATATAATAATAAAGAACAAGTATCCCCTATCTCTTTTTGAGGATTTATTTGACCAACTGCATGGAGCTCAATACTTTTCAAAGATTGACCTTTAATCCGGATACCATCAATTGTGTGTGAAGAAGGAAGTCATTCAGAAAACAGCATTTCGAACAAGGTACTGGCATTACGAGTTTACAGTAATGCCTTTTGGGCTGACAAATGCACCCTATGTTTTCAAATATCTAATAAATAGTGTTTTTAAGGAATATCTTGATGAATTTTTAGTGGTATTTATTGAGGATATCTTGGTATACTCCAAAAGCTACAGTGATCATAAAAATAACATGTACATTATATTGAAGACTCTAAGAAGACATGAATTATATGGTAAGTTTAGCATGTGTGAATTCTGGCTTCAAGAGATTTCATTCCATTGACATATTTTTTCTAAGGATGGAATCTCTCTTGATCCTTTGAAGACAAGAGCAATCCAAGAGTGGCCATCACTGATGAGTATAACCGAGGTACGCAGTTTTATTAGTTTAGGAGGTTATTATCGACATTTCGTCCATAATTTTTTTCGAATGTCTAACCCTTTAACAAATCTCACACGTAAAGGGGTTAATTTTGTTTGGAAAAATGAGTGTGACGAATGTTTTGAAGAAATAAAGAGAAGATTAGTCAATTCTATTATATTTAATTTACCACCGGGGAATGATGGGTTTGTTATTTATAGTGATGCATCGAAGAAAGGACTTGGTTGTGTCCTTATGCACAATGATAGAGTTATTGCCTATGCATCACGATAACAGAAAATTCACGAGAAAAACTATCCTACTCAATATCTTGAGTTAGCTGCTGTAATAATTAATTTTATGATTTGGAGACATTATTTCTATGATGAAAAATGTGAGATTTATACTGATCACAAGAGTTTAAATTATGTTTTCTCACAGAAAAAAATAATCATAATGGAAAGGAAATGGATTGAACTAATCATGGATTATGATTTCATGATACAGTACCACCCGGGGAAGGAAAATAAGGTGGAAGATGTTTTGAGTAGAAAGGATCATGTATTTTTTAAGATGATGAGGGTAGAAAAAGATCATATATACATGGATCTAGTAATGATGGATACGGGAATCAGCATGGAAGGTGAAACATCAATACTTTTTCAAATGGTTGTCGAACCATCTTTAATAGAAAGGATAATGAGTTCTCTGACCAGTGATGAAGAGTTCCCAAACAAGATTAAAGCTATGAATGATGGGAGATTGAATGACTTCTTGTACGAAGATGGAATTTTGATGTTTGGGAAGAGACATTGTGTTCCCAATATACCTGATCTAAAAAGGGAATTGTTGGAGGATGATCATAGTTACAATTTCTATCTACACCCTAGGAGCACCAAAATGTATAGAGATTAAAAGGAACATTTTTGGTGGGAAAATATGAAGAGGGAGATTGCTGATTTTGTGTCAAGATGTATGGTTTCTCAACGAGTGAAAGCTGGAAGGCAGCAACTTAGAAGAGTCATGCAACCCATTCCCATAACTGAGTGGAAATGGGATAATATCACAATGGGATTTTTCATGAGACTACCAATGACTCCGAGAAGGAACGATGCAATATGGGTCATTTTTGACCATCTTGCCATGTCAGCACATTTTCATGCTATAAGAGAGGATTTACCACTTGAACTTCTTGAATGAATGTATATTAATGAAATTGTGAGACATAATGTAGTTCCCCAATCGATTGTCTCGCATTGTGATCCACGTTTTACATTAAGATTCTGGAAAAGTCTTCAGAAGGCCTTGGATACTGAACATTTTTTTATCACTGCTTACCACCCTCAAACAGATGGAAAATAAGAACGGACTATTCAAACCGTAGAAGACATCTTGAGATCATGCTCACTTGACTTTCAGGGTATGTGGGATCAATATTTACCTCTGGTGGAATTTTCCTATATCAATTTCTTCCATTCAAGTATTCTGATGGAACCATATGAAGCGTTATATAAAATGAGATGTTGCACACCAACCATTTGGGATGATGTTGGTGAAAGAAAACTCATATTCCTAGAACTGGTGGAGGAAATGATAGAAAAGTTGATGTTAATCCAAAACTACATCAAAGAAGCTCAAAGCAGGCAGAAGAGCTATGCTGACAACCGAAGGAAGGATTTGAAATTTCAGGTAGGATATCATATTTTTTTGAATATATCTCCATGGAAGGGAGTTATAAGTTTCAGTATGAATGGTAAATTGAGTCCCAGGTATATCATACCATTCGAAATTCTAGAACGAGTTGGGTTGTAGATTACTAATTGGCAATGCAGAAGTCTTACAAAAGATCATGATGTGTTCCACGTATCACTATTCAGAAAATACATGCATGAACCAACGCATGTACTCACCTATGAAGAATTAGAACAGAAACCCGATCTATCATATTGCGAAGATACCGTCAGGATTCTTGATATGATAGAACTAGTGCTAAGAAACCGGACGACTCATCTGGTAAAAGTTCTATGAAGGAACCATAAGATGGAAGAGAAAAACATGGGAACCCGAGGAACATGTGATGAAGAACAACCCGAGTCTATTTATACATTAATTTTATAGAAAGATCGAGGTCAAAATTATTTGACGAAGGGGAGAATGTTACACCCCAAGTTTCCACAATACAATTCTCTTTGAATAATATAGTAGCGTGTGTTGTACACGACTTCGAGATTCTAACACACCGCGACCAATCAAAGTAGCCGGTATGAATAGTAATACCCACTTCTTGAAATATTATAAATTTTATCTCCCAAAATAGAAATCATTTTTGGATTCGGAATATTGAAATTATCCTCGGGTAAAATTTTTGTACTTTTCGGTTAACATTAATATTATGATGAATAGTGAAAATTACTAAATTTTAATTAAAAAAATTCTTTTTATTCAAAATAATTAGTGGTGATAAATTATGAATTTTAGTGGTTTTAAAGTATATTTAGAATATATTATTACCATTTTATACAATGTATTTCATTGGACATAATTTCACAATTAAGCCGGACATAAACAAGTGTCAATATTTTGATAGTTATTATTTCTTAAAAACACGCTTTTTGTTTTGAGAGTGGGAATTAATTTTAAATTAATTTCTACCACTTCTGTTTTTGAATTAAGAAAAATGTACTCCATAGTTGGAATCAGGATTTCCAAATTGTATAAATATGTATCCTTTATTTTTAGTCATTTTGAATAATTAATTCGGAAAATATTTTATTTACCATTGTTAATGGGTAAATCCGGAAAATAAGGGTAAAAAATAATATTATATTAGTAATAAATTACCCTAAAACGTGTCATAAACCTATTGGTTGATACATATCTGACCATGGGAATCTTTAGATCAATTTCGTGACCCATGTATCCACTTGTACGTGATAATGACACATTATATTAATTGAGTTAAATTTATTTGAAGAATGACATAAGCATATATCTTTTACCAAAACAATCTTTACATAGGGATATATATGTTATATTTTCAACTATAAATATTTATTTGAAATATAAAAATATTTCCTATATAATGGTATTTTATTTATAAATTTTAGACATTTAATAATAAAATTCATTAAAGACACAATAATGATGCAGTATTTTCCTTATTAATGAATGAATAAAATAATTATAATTAGAAATGTTAAAATGAATATAATTTAATTTTTTGATTCCATAAAAGAATTTTATTGGTTAATATGACATTTTAGGATTGCTTATATGAATTTTTATCTCATTAATAAAGTTGTTAAGACTTTAACAAAAATCAGTTATTAAATATTGTCAAAATTGACATAAATGAGTTTTTAAAACAAATATTATATTATTAATTGATATTCTATTCCTAAAACACTATGGTTCTTCCAAATGACTTATTTCATGATATTTGTATCATTAATGGACCACTTTGGGGTCTCTTGGATGTATATACTAAGATTATTAACTATATAATATAAAAATACAAAGTGACATGGTAAATGTCAAACTAATTAACTAAGAGTTAAAACTAAATGACAAGGTTATTATAATGACCCAAACCTATCTAAATCAATTGGTTGAAATTATTTAGACCCATACCTACCTCATACTTTGAATAATCTACTGTGGAGCCATTAAAAACCACATATGAATTTATTATAAATTAAGACTTTAATTTTATCCTAAAGAGACCTCCTCCCCCTTATAAAAGGACACCACTTCTAACCAATTCTTCACAACATCAAATACTTTTGGTTCGGCCAACCCCTGACAAAATACTCGTTCAAATTTCCGCACATCAACCTAGAGGCCTTATTTTGATCAGAAAGCCATCCTAATTATCCCTTTTTATCAAATCGAAAGGAAGAACCTAAAGAAGATGTAATGTTTTCACCACCCGTTTTCAAGTGCCTTTCTTCTTCAAATTCATCTTTTATTGTAGTTTATATTCTAAAATAATAACTCCAATATTGTCTATATACTGTTATGTTATTATAAATATGGTACAACTATATTCAGTATTCTATCCATCGTTTCAATGACATGTCATCATACGTGCGTATGTACGGCCTACCGTCTCCACATCATGGTGTAATTGTTATTCAATATATTATTATTTGGATGGGTATAATAATGATGTGTAATTAATTTAAGTAATAAATATAACATGATAATTATTATTTATATATATGAAATAAAATCCAATTATATATTATTTTAATAACAAAAGAATGATATTGTCTCCCGTGCGTACGTACAGACTACCTTCTCCACGAACGCGATGAGATTCATTCCCAATCGTATACATGCAATTATACTTCTCATTTGATGATTAAAAACAAGGTTTATGGAGTTGATATCATTCTGGATATTAATAATATACAACCTATCTATAATAAACACGACTTATGTCACAAAACATATAAATTAAAACGTGTATGTTAACACACGGAACGACGATAATACTAAGATATTATTATCAATGTAATGTTAAAAGATCATATATGATATCATATTAATGTATATGATTAATTTATAATTCAATAAAAATTATTTCACCCTTTTATAGTAGGTTAACCTACCATTAACCATCTAAAATTACAAGGTAATGGTTTATTTTACAATCTCTTCATTATTCGAGAAAGTTTATACATAATTATCTTATGGGACCTCTTTATCATCCCCATCCATATTTCATAATAATTTATTTCAAAACATTATTACTATTTTATAGACTATGGGTTAAAGTCATTTATACACTTTTTTAGTTTTTATAAGTTGATTATAAAGGAATATTTCTGTCGTTTTCAATCAAGGTCCTTTTTAACCTTTTCGACAAAATTAAGGATAGAATGTCGTTTATAACTTATATGGTGGGTGCGAATATTTTCTACCATTATAAACTCGTCGAAGCATCCCTTACAAGATTATAACAATACTTTCAATGTAAATTTTTTATTTTATAATTATGTGTATTTTAAATAATTTCAAAATAGAAAGAGATATTTCTCCAGAAAAAGTTTTTGATTTCATCTATTTCAACATCCTTTGATGGATTTTTAGTTTATTTTGAGTTGATTTATTATGATAAAAAACATGCATATTGTATTGATGGTTTGTGATATGTTTGACTGTGGATGTGCTATTTTATACCATTCATTATTTATGGTTTATGTATTGGCATTTCATGTGCTATTTTTAAAACAAATGTTTATGATATGTTTAAACCTTTTCAAATGAGGAATGTATTGGACTTAGTAAGTGATGGGTGGATACCGCTATAGCTCCTCGATGAATCGATTGGTCTCATGAGACAACTAGATGTGGAATTGGTTGAGGCACTTTCCCAATTTGATTTATGGTTTTGGCTGAGGCCTTAATCATTTTTAGTCATCTTGGTCCTGGCCTTGAAAAAATGTTTCAGAATGGCTGACATTATACATTCCCTCATTATGGAAATAATATTGATGTTTCATGTGTTCATTCGACTAGTATAATAACCATGATTATGTTTTACTATGTACTTACTTACTCAACTCATATTCATGCCATAAAAGTATTCATGTTTATTATTGGTAATGGAATGTGGTTTTAATTATTCACCACGCTTAATATTTATGTCATTTTCCACTATATTAATTACCCTTACTGAGTGTTTGAGCTTACCCATTTCTTAGGTTTTAATTTCCCAAGATATGAAGAAGTTAGTTATGAGTGACCAGCAGGCATAATCCATGTGGCTTGGATGCTACTAGTGAAATATATTTATGTTGCATTTCTCTTCAAGCTATACTATTGATCATATGTATAAATCTTGTTTCCAATAATACTAAACATATCGGTCTTTCGAGACATGAATTAATTGTGATCATTCTAATGTTATGTAATAAGGCACCGACTCTAGGTAACTAGGGTCAGGGCGTTACAACAATGGATCAATGTTAACCATAGTACGTAGGACTGTTCAAGCCACACAGGGACCTCATCCATAGTTCATCGTGGGTAGAAACTACCAGGATACAAAGGGACCTCTTCCACACATATCAGTGGGTATACACAAAAGTGAAATAATGTTTGACCAAGGATATCTTTTATCGTTCAGTTTAATGTTGGAGATAGAGTGTGTTACAATAAATATACACACTCTTCATGAAAGATAATAAAAGATACACAACAGAGAAGATAGATTGAGATTGGTTTAGAAGTGCTCTGAGTGTTAGTCTTTACAGCATTGGACTTCTGAGATGAAATTGATGCAGAATTTTAGTTCTCTTCTGTAAAACAGAGTGTCGCGATTCAATATGTTTTCTTCATGATGTTTTATTATGTGAAGATTTTTTTTGGTTCTGGGCTTCATATATGGTTCATTTTATCTTCAGTAGTGTCGATTTGCACGAAGTAGGCCTTTCCTTAAAATTTATCTAATTGTGTTCTTCATTATGGTGCTCACGCCCACTTGGTTTTTTTCTCATGATCTATTTATTTCTGGGCATCTCTTTTCATTTATTGTGGAAAATCATGTGTTGAGGCTGACAGGTTGGATTTATTATACACCTCACACCTTTTATTGTTGGATGATGTGTCTATAAGGAAATATTAATTTTGTCAGTGCATTAAAGTCATCAAATGTGACCGTTAGAGATTAAATTGAAAAAGGTCGAAAAAATTTAGAAAACAGTTTCACAGTATATCATGGAAACGGTGTCCCCTTAACACGGTTTCTAGATTGCTCACAATGTCTGATTGTCACGGTGTCTCGTGGTCAAAATGTCTAGATGTTTACGGTGTCTCCTTGTTCATGGTGTGTGCTTGTTCATAGTGTCTCAAGGTAACAGTTTCTCAAGGTAATGATGTCTAAAGGTTATGGTTTCCCAAGGATATGGTGTTTCATTTCTCAATGGATGCTTAATGTTGTCCACTTCCTAGTTCCAAAATCCCATGACCAGTGGCAGACTCACGGTGTGTCAATCTTTTCAAAATTACCATATTCAAAAATAAGAAATGACTATCATAGAATGGATTAGCCATACATATTTCTAAAATAATGTATTTAAAACTAAATCAAGTATAGTATACAGTAATTAAATTGAATGTAGAGTAATTAAATCTTCAATGGCTCTTCTTAAAGAATGAGAATACATAAACACTAATACACATGACTTCATATAATTTAGAGGATTTAACCAGGTTGAATAGGATTTGTGAACATTAAAACATTATTAGTACATGAGGAGTCCAACAATATGATTTAAGAATAACACATAAAAATCATAAATTATAAAGGTAACTTTTTTTCATCCATATCATAGTTAAATTTTACTTTCATAGCTATATATGAAGTTTATTTGGAATGCCAAACACATTATATTCTAAAAATGTATTTGGATAAATATTGTCGTTAACCTCTATCACATTACCCACTGCATTAGAGATCTATCTTGGGATCACCATCCCTAGTTTTATCATGGATCAAACTGTGTATGTAAACAATTCCCAAGACTATATCATTTTTGTAACACATAAAATAAGCATAAATGAATGTTATGATTTCAAAATTTCAATTACAATATATCATTTCAAGATATTTAAATAATAAATGCTTTCTCAAAATCAATTTGAATTCCAAAATACTTTAAATGGTATATGGTATTTATTTTCTTATTAATAACATTATAAATTTTTTAAGAAGTAAAATGTAAAATAATTATCATGGTAGGATAAAGGTAGTTGTCATCGCATACGTTAAATAACCCTATTTCTGTCATTTAGTAAAACCCTTCGTTGAAAAAAGATTCCCTTAAAATGAAATTATAATTAAAATGTGATTATACATCGTTTAATGTAAATTCAATTATAATTCAAAATACGCATCAATGAAATCAGATTGAAATGATGTCCCTTACCAATTAGTAAAATACAGGAATAAAAATAATTACAGAATAACATTAAAAAATCTTCTAATATCATGAGAATAAGAAGATTCATGATATAATATGTGAAGGGGCAGTATATACCCCATTTAAAGTGAATTAGTGTTTAAAAAATGTCTCAAGGTAATATAAATTGAAACAAAATCCCTTACAAATGTTGTATCCTTATAATGAGGATAAAATAATTACATAACTATGTGTGACAACTATAAATACTCCCCATATAAGTTGATAATAATTTTAAAACAATCAGAAGTCATTCACACAGATTCGTTGAAAAATAATTCCAATAACATGTTTATTTAACCCAATGAATTGATACTAATCTATGCTTTCTCTTAAAAAGTTCATATAATTACGTAAGAAATTATCAATGGGGTGACTATGTGTAGCAATAGTATATCCACACAAAGGGGAATTGTAAATTATAACATTAATAAATAATCAGTGATTCCAAACATAATATTTGATTAATATAATCAATAAATTATTCACTAACCCCAATGACTGTAAATTGATTTTTGAAATTCCCCTATGAATATTCGATAGCCTAACGACGTAAATTTGGTTTTCAGAAAAAAAGATTTGATGGGAGTGAAAAGGGTCTCTCGTCACTTGGACATGAAATGTCAACAATACGTATATATAGAAACATATCCCAACATAAGAAAATGAAAATTAAAATACATAACATAAAAAAGTCTTGGAATAAAAGTGGATTTTGAAAGGTTCCCTTACATTGAATTCGACTCATCACGTATGTTCTTTGTTCTTCCTCAAAAACATGAAAGTCCCTTTGATTTGAGCCAAAAATAATTCATAAATATCTTTCATCTAATGGTAATGATTCTAGGAGTAATAGAGGGATGTCAGGAGATTATTTTAGGAGAGTATTTATAATCCAAGGGGCATGATATGTTTTCTTAAATGAAGAGAGGTGATACCATTTTATAAGAGTTAGTAGGGGAGATTTATGAATGCACTGAAATATTATTTTATTAATTAATGATTTTTGGTTTCAAATAGACCCAAACAAAATTATATCAAAGATAATATATTTTTGTGTCGAAATCCTCTCAAAAAATGGTTCGAGTCAATTTTAGGTCACGAATTAAACCTTACATTTTAGCTATTGCATTTAGTTCTCTAATTTAAAACCTACCAAGTCTTCATTTATAGTCTTACTATATGGTTAATATAGTTACTATAAAATGATAATAGAAAATAATGTGGTTCATTATTTAAATTATCAACATTATATATGTCATTTTCCATAATAATATATTTTTAGCACTATTATATCATTTAATAAACTATATTTCTTTTAAAAACATATTTCTGACAATTTTTATACTATCCATATCGTGATTCTTTATTAAAATCCATAACGACTTGATTATTTCAAAAAAAACATTATTAATTAAAATATAAGATGTCATTCTCATCCATAGAATTCATGGATGGAATAAAAAGAATCAAAATTATATTATTTTAGTATAAAAAATTTCATATAATTAATTCATTCATTTATAAGGTGGTCACTACATCATCTTTGATTCTTTTATATAGTTATTTATCTGATGTCTAAAAATTATAAATTAAATTACAATTATGTAGGAAATATATTAAGATTATAAATAATATCTATAGTATAAGATATCACTTATATAAACCCATGAAAATAGTTTTTATAAAAAAGGCATTTTTATGTTATATTTTTTAATACATTAAATTAACTCATATAAAATGAAATTTTCATATCACAGTGGCTCCATGTGGTCCAAAAATAGAAACAAGGGATCCCATGGTCGTAAATAGTTCATCAAATAGTATTAGTACACGTTTTGGGGTATTTTAATATTATTATAATATTATTTTTTACCCTTACAAAACTGATTTAGCTTTTAACCATGGTAATCAAAATAATTACTGACGTTACCATTCAAAATTGCTAAAAATAAAAGTTAACTATATAAATAATTTTGACCTGATGAATCCAAATATGAAATCCAATTTTCAAAATACCAAATACATAATATAAAATAATTAATTTATAATTAATTCCCATTGTCAAAACCAAAGAACATGTTTTTACGGAGTAATAACTATAAAAATATTGACATGTGTTAATGTACATTTTCAATGTTAAATATCATCAATGTAAAAATTATATTAAATGATAAAAATATAATGCAATTACACTTTAATACCAATTAAAAAAATAATCAATCAATTCCAAAAATTAAATTAAAATTTAGTTTTGAATTAAAATGAATTATTTTTCTCTATATATAAAAATATGAATATTATTAGAAAAATAATAAAAATTTCATCAAATGTAAATTTTGAAGTTATTGTTTCTAAATAAGATGTTTATTTTTTAAAATATAACAAAAAAAAAAGAAAAAACATGATTTATGAATTTTTCACTATCAAAAGGTGTAAAAAACGACCTTTTAAATATATAAGAATATTTGATGCTTGAAATTTGATTCATTTTTTTTTAAAACTCTAATGTTCATTGGGTAAATATAAAAAAACTTAATAAATATTTAAAATAATAATATAGATAGGTATGTTCATTCCCAACAAAAAAACGGTTCTGTGTTAACTACCATTAAAAATAATTATAATATATTATTATATTTTTCTATAACTAAAAGTTTTGTGAAATGTATGATTTCAAAGAAACCTACTGTTTTCTGTCGAGTATGCTATCAAAATATGTTTCAAATTTATCGTCATATTAATATCTTATTCATAAATATTAATAGATATGAAAATGTATAATTCTATGAATACCTAGGTTTTTACATTTATTATGACAACAATTATATTTTTAATAATTTATTTTCCCCACATTGGAATAATGGTGCATTCTCACATTTTTTTGATAGCTTGGTTGATTTTTTTGAATTCATTTCATAGTATATTTTGGATTTTTATTTCATGATGAAAATGAAATGGATTGAATTATTTTACTATGAATCAAATTCATTCATTTTTCTTTTAAAATCCAAGAATAATAAAATTTCATTAATTCATAACATGAATAAATATAATTAACATTAACTAAATTTAAATTGTGGGGTAAATGAAAGAAAAAATATTATTAGATTAATATTTTTTAAAGAAAATTTTATAAATTGTTAAAATCTAAAAATTGCCCTCTATTTTTTATAACATCAAAAGAAAAACACTGCCATTTAAATTATGAACTCCTGGAATATAATCCACCTTTGTATAAGTTGTACTTTTAACTTAATTTAATGACATATAATTTAATTATTAAAATTGGAAAAGGTGAATGAAGTGAATATTACCTAAAATGTCATATCAAATTTTTATAAAATAAAATGTAAATTATCATTGGTTAAATTTTGGAATATATTATTTCAAAAAAAAATTGATAATCAGGTTGGTCTGAATTACTAAAAAATAAATTTTATTGAACATCAATGTATTTTAAAACAAGATACATTTAGTAAAATTCTATCAAAACAAATCTAATTCTCATGAAATCACTAGAAAACTATCATTGAATTTTCTTTACATATATGAACATTCCATATATAAATATGATGTAGAAAATAAAAACTATACTCATAAAATTATTAAATTTCTATGATTGGTAACATGTAACAGTAGTTGAATATAAAAACATAAATGTAGATGTTGATTGTCGAATCATAATCCATATACATGAGCATATTAGTAGAATATTTTTGATGATGAATTAAAATTAAAAGTCTAATTGATATGATGTAAGTAGAAATAGAAGAATAAGAAAATGGATAAATACTAGAAAAATATTTGGATTACTAATAAATTATTATACCTCAATTGCTAGAAAAAATTTTGTCATGTAAGAAAAAACAACCTATCAAATTGAGGATAACTGTTTGTTCATGAGTATTTAATGTTAGATTTTAAATATTATAAATGCCAATAAAACTATTTTTTCTTTAATCCATACTAATTACATTTTGGAATAATATAAGTTAGATTCATTAATGTTAAATATTTTTTAGAAATTTCATTAATGACATTTCTCAATAATTGGATGTCATTTTTTAGGTTTTAACCCTTTCATACAAATTTTATGTTTGATCAATAAATAAAAACATTTTTATGTTCATTTCATGAAATCATTCGGTGGATATATGTGGATTATATTAAAACATGAAAAAATTTAAATGATTGTAATTTTCAAATGATTTAACAAAACTATGAGGTATTTTATTGTTTTGACCCTTTATGCACATTTCATTACATTTATTTCAAAATAAATATCTTCTCATTCATTTTGAAAAAACATAATTTATATTTACACGTTGTCAGTTATTACATGTCAAAAATTAATGAGATGTTTTCATTTGATGTAGACACGATATGAGGGAATTTTCTAGTTTATTACTGATTGTTCCGGGCATAGTGGAAGCATGGTTGGGATGGGACCCAACATTGATTTTCCATGATCTATGATTATTTCAGGATCTATACGATGGTGAATTGGAGTCTCCGTGAAATATAATAAAATATTTAGATAAATATGAAAGAGACTTGAATCCTTATAGTGGATCCTGCACATCATGTTTAGAATAAATTTAATTAATTTCCAAATGATAAATAATACTTATATCATTGGTATATTTGTTCGTTGATGATGTTGATTGACTAGAATGACCCTTCCCAATTATCTAATAATGATTATAATGATCCAATCTAGAATCCTTCTAGTTGTGATCCACACGTGCTCTGATGGCATCTGATCGACATCATTTGTTATCTCGGTGCTAGAATGGTGAATCGAGTGTCTTGTGATGGTTGTTCTTGATCACATATTTTTTTGGCAGTGATGAATGTCTCTTGTTAATGTATGGGATAGAACATGATTCGAGAGAGAAATCTTTGGCACAACAATTCTCAATTCAACAAGCATATGGTGTTTTGTATGTCATAATAGGCATACATGCCTATTTATAAATATGGAATTTCAGTAACAATATTTAATTACATTGAATCAATTAAATACATTGCTGAAAATAGTGAAACCCCATGCATTTAATAATAATACCTCATCCATATTTATGATGTTCCAACTTCTACAAAACGGAAATATAAATAAAATTCTTCATCAAAAATTGATAGCAACATTATTTTAATTTGTGCCATCTAGTTACATAATTTTTTACCATCATGAAAATAATAATTTTAATACAAGACTAACCATGGTCCTCTCAAAATCCACATACTTTTATTGAAAACTCTAATAAATAATGAAATAAATTATTCTCTTTAATAAATATTTTAATTACATACTAGCAAAAAAATATTTATAATATGTTCAATAAAATAAAATAATATATTTTATTTAATTGATGCGATAATTTTAAATTAATAAAATTAGTCCATAGTCTTAAGAATAATTTTTATATCATTAATTAAATTAAAATAGAATTTAATAGAGACCACCAAAAACACATATTGGGTGACCCTCTATGATTATTTCTAGTTGGCATTACGAGGGATTGCCAAAAGTCCAAGAGTACTATCTAGCTATGGGTCATGGAATCCAAGAGAATGAATGTATAGTCTCAACAAAAAATATACACATACTAATGCTCACTGTGTTATATAATATCTTTGTCAAAATTACTCATCAAGTAGGTTTCTTGATTGTGTCATCCACTTTTATGCTTGATAGGTCATTCTCAGACTACCTTAAAATAAACTCGTCATTACACCATGTCCATGAAATTTCACACGATGGTTCTATTTCAATCAAAAGGGGAAAGATATCAACATCCATAAAGGGAAGGTAAAATTCCTTCCTTAACTTATCAATTAATAACACGTCACTTGTGATGTACCCAACATACCCTACTCCCCGCCATCTGTCTGTTTGATGGTTTTCATTAGTAAATCAATGTTCATAAGTCGTGACTTGTATTAATGATAATATTAATGTCTAAGGATCATTACACATGATCATAGATAGAAATATATGATGACACCAAAACATGCATAATTCTTACTAGTGAGTATGTTCTCATAATCTCTTATCTTGGAGATTACTATGTCTGATAATCAAGAGAGGAAGTCTCATCTACTTACGAGTACTCACACCTGACAGTCTTCATTCTATGTGTCCCATCATAGAATTTCATCCAACCACAAAATTATATTTAATAATATTGTTATTCATTTTCATGGTTCTCATAATAGCGTGAACTTCATTGACATTGTCAGTGAAAAAATACTCTAAGACAATATTGCATCATAATTATGAAGATCAATTATTAATATGTTATAATAAAATAAATATCCTTGTAATAAAAGTAAAACCATTTGGTTCTAGGAAACAAACTATTTAAATTCCAACTTAAACTATATTTAAAATCCTATGACATTCAGTCTACTAGACCTCACATGGTGATGATGTTTATGCTAAATCAAGGCTTTTGTCAAGGTATCTACCAAGTTGTCTCTCATGGAAATACTAATAATTGAAACTTCAACTATCATAGAAAAATACCTCAAGAAAATATATATTCGATGTATGATCTTCTTCCACTAATATGACCTTGGAAATTTTGCAAGATCCACCACTGTAGTATTGTCACACTACAGTGTAATGGGATCATTACTGCTAGGTATCACATCTAGCTTCTGAAAGAAACATTGCATCTAAACTGCTTCTTTAGCTACCTCCAAAGCTATTATATACACACACTCTATTGTAGAATCTGCGGATAAACTCTTCTTTGAGCTCATCCATCTCACTACAACTCCATTCAAAATGAATATGTATCCCGTTTGTGACATCAGGCAATATTGATCTGTCTGGAAACTACCATATGCATATCCACACTGAGACTACTTCCTCATCTCCTTTTCAAACCTGAAACATGTCCTTAGTACTCATCAGAACCCTCCAGATAGTCTTGACTACCATCCAATGGTGGTAACCTAGTCAAGCTTGTTATATTCCCACCACACTCAATGTGTTGGAGACATCTATCCTAGTACATACCATGGAATACATGACATACCCAATCTCTAATGAATACAAAGTCCTTTCCATTATCTGTTTTTTCAATGTTTTTCAGGACAAATTTTCAGTGATTTTTTAAATCCATATGATGCTACAGTCAATCCCTTCTTGGAGTGTTCCATACTGAATCTCATCTATATCATATCAATGTATGAACTTTGACATATTGCCCGCAATCTCATGGATCTATCAAGATGTATCTTGATCCCAAGAATATATGTTGCCTCACCAATGTATTTCATGGAGAAGCACTGATTCAACCATCCGTTAATAGAATTTATGCTTGGTATCTCATTTCTAATAGGTAATATGTGATCAAAATATACTATAAGAAAAATGACAACACAACAACTATACTGTTTATTGACACGTGGCTCACATTCATTCTTGATAAAACCAAATTCTATTATTGATTCATCAAAACGAATGATCAATGACATGGATTCTTACTTTAATCCATAAATTGATTTCTGCAACTTGTATACATTATTGGAATCATTTGGTGTCAAAAACCCTTCAAATTGTTTCATTTAGACATATTCATGAAGGATCCCATTAAGGAATGTTGTTTTGACATCCATTTTCCAAAACATATAGTCACGGTAAGAAGGAATGGCATTCTTAATTCTGATGGATTTTAGAAATGCGACTGGTGAGATGATTTCATCGTAGACAAATCCTTGATGCGATTTAAAACATTTTAAACTATATTTACCTTATAGGAACAGAATTTTCCTTCAATTTCATGTTTCTTCTTGAATACACATTTCCGAAAAACATGCTTTACATCAACTGGAGGATCTACCAAAATGCATACAAGGTTTTGTACATGGAATCCATTTAGAATTCATGGATTCTTGCCACATAAAATTTACTATGCCAATCACTACTTTCTTGTGGGTTACAAGAACATTATTATCAACTAATATTGAGTCACTATCATCAGTAACTAGAAAATAGAACCGATCATGTTCACTATCCTCTCTTGAAATCCCATGCAGTACTTCTGTCTCTTGAATATATATTTTTTCCATGGGGAATTGTGTAATTTGTTTTTGTACCTACTCTATTTTACCTTGATCCTCGACTTCTTCGATGTCTATATCACTCTCAGTATCTATTTTGGTGATTTTCTCCTTCTCATGGAGTGTGGAATTTATTGCCACTATAACTTTTTTGTATAAGGAGATGTATAAGTAATATCCACTTGTTCCCAGGTTCTATCTTATAAAGGTATACTTTTTTCCTCAGGGTGAGATTTTATTAACTGAAGAGGCCTTAACAATCACC
Source organism: Viscum album (assembly GCA_963277665.1). Classification (NCBI taxonomy): domain Eukaryota; kingdom Viridiplantae; phylum Streptophyta; class Magnoliopsida; order Santalales; family Viscaceae; genus Viscum; species Viscum album. The sequence goes on along the minus strand of OY728147.1, from coordinate 555,089,873 downwards.
ACTCTACCCCACACATGTAAATTTGATAACATGGCATTTCTTCCACTCAAAAACTCATATATAATACCATTTATCAATTTAGTTTGAACATTTTTTAGTATGTGTGTCTTTGTTAGTAACGTATATCCCCAAAAGGATAACAGAGGACTCACCTAACTCACCATTGATCTCACCTTGTCCAATAGGGTTCGGTTCCTCCTTTCAATAACACCATTCCATAGGGGCGTGTTTGGAAGAGTGAGTTGGTATAGGATCCCAAACTCCCTTAAGTAATCAATGAAGTCATGATTAAGATATTTTCCACCATGTTCTGAGAGGAGTTTCTTATTCTTCTTACAGCGCGTGGTTCTCAACATCAGTCATTTATTATTTTAATTGATCAAAATAATCAAACTTATACCTCATTATGTAGATATATCCATCTCTAATAAAATCATTAGTAAAAGTTATTATGTAGAAATACCCTCCAAATGCTTCAACTGGAAATGGTCAACACACATCAGTATGAACCAATTCAAGAATTTCTTTATACATTTCACCATTCCATCCAAATAAGGATTTGGCACTTTTTTCTTGTAAAAAATAATGACATACAAAAAGTGGTTTTAGTTCAAAAGAATCTAAATATCAATCTGGATGTAACGTTTTCATGAATTTCTCATTTACATGACCTAGCTAGTGATTCCAAAAATGGGTGTGGTATGGGTCATGTATTATATCTTTGTCATCGATTTCTATTACCTTGTCTGTATAATCCCACACATAATGATTGTTGTATAAATGTGTCCTAACAAACCAAATTATGTCTTTGTAAAATAATGAAACATCTGTTTCAAACATGAAATCAAATCCAAATATATCTTGTCTGGATACAGAAATTATGTTTTTGGTTGCTGAAGGCACATAAAAACAACCAATTAAAACCAAGATCATCTCATTAGGGAACGTGAGGTTTTTGTCCCCAATAGTTATAGAAAAAAGTCTGGCTCTGTTGGCTACTCATAAGTCTACCTCACCTTGATCAATCATCCTGAATCTACATGGTTCCTATATTTGGATATATATGTGATCCCCACAAGCTATATCTAATACAAAATTTGTTGAAACAAATAGATTTAATTTGATAACCAACACACTGGAAGCTTTACCTTTCTTTTTATGATGGATCCATATCTTCTTCTAGCGGCCCATCTTGCCAGACATGAAAAAAACAGCCACTTGTTCCCATGCCTCCCCTTTGATCTTCCATTTCTTTGGAAGTCCATGAATAATCATTGGGGCTAATTCTCTTTGCCTTCCCCTTCCTCATATTTACCATATGGACATAAGGCTTTTGGAACTTTATATATTTGTCCACATAGAGAATTAATATAAGAATATTAGACAGAGACTTCTCAATGATGATCATATTGAAATTGGGAACGATGTTAGAGAAGGACCAAGGGAGGGATGTGAGAATGATATCGGGGCCTAGTTCTTCGGGTATTTTAAACACATGAACCTCCATTTGCCCAATATAGCCAATGATCTTCACTACATGAGGCCTAGCTAGGGAACCTTCTTCATGCATACTCTGAATGAGTGTATTTGAAATCTCAAACAATTCCAGACATGCTCTCTTCTGGTAATGACCATGGAGGTTCTCGAGAATTCTATAAGAATCCACATTTTCATGAGACTTCATGAGCTCACTGGAAATTGATGATAGCATCAAACATTGAACGTCAACCACATTTTTCATATGTTTCTCATCGACAAAGAAATATTCATCATTCACCTCCTTGGCATGCATATCATGTAAAGCTAACTCCCGCACGTAAGACTTCCATTCATGGCGTAGGATAACCCGAGGGCATCTAAACAATTCTAGGAAGTTACTGTCGGTGAGGATGTTTTCTTTATCTAGAAATTTTCTCATGGATAGTGTGGTTGATGATATTTCGATTTTTATTCTTCAATTAAAAGAGAATATCATTAGTACATTCGTGGTTATGTTTTAGGAGAAATAATAAATTTAAATAAGTCTTCCACTATTTTATCAAGTCCCAATAACCCAAACCATTGAACTCAGAATGTGTAGTTGTCATGACATTCTAGTGGAAAGGATCCATATTCCCATTACATTACCAAAACAATGGTTGGTCAAGCTATTAGAAGTTATTTATGTAAGCAGGTCTTTTCTAACTGTGGGATCACAACTCCTTGATATGTTGAGTGGACTTTCCAATCATGAAATCATGACATTGGATTTTTTAAACTCCTCCCTCCATTAGTAAAAAAAATCCTGGAAGGGCTACACCTTTTAATGTAATACAATTATGTCAACCTGAAACCTTCGTTAAGGTCTTATTGTATAAAAGTAAGTGTCCCAAAATGGTTGGTCAATCACATAGTTTTATTGAGTTTCTCCCTTAATAATGTAACCGGAGGCTTATTCTGACATAATATTTTATTTGAGTGATTTTTATCTCTTATGCATGAATTGATTATTATTATTATCACATTATTTTTAATATTTTGATGAACATAATAGGTGATTAACCTTGTCTTGATAATATTGATGCATAAGTATCGTTTATTTAGTTCTTTCTTGCATGCTTGTTTAATTCATTAATTATTGGAATGTGAAAAAACATCCATAATGAAACACCATGCAACTGAAAAAATAAAATAAACCAAATGGAATGATCACGAGATTTCCTAATGGATATTTTATCTTACAGTTCACAATCATACCCTATCCTATGAGAGAAACCCCTTGAACGTTTTGGGATTGTGTTTACAGTATCCACCTATCCACCTCTGTATCTCTCAGGATTGGTTTTGCCTCAGCTCCATCTTGAACCACCTCTACTAGATTGGGAGTTCTGTCCATTTCATATGAACTTTTTAACTCATATGTATTTGAGGGGTAAACGGAGTTTTACATAAAAGAATCCATGGGCACGCAAGCCCTGGATATTAATGATGAGAAGGCTCTTTGGCCATCAAATTTAATTCAAATAAATAAATTAAAAAGAAACCATCCACATACAAAGGTCTTTGTCTAGCTCGTGATCATCCATACATGGAATAATATTTATCCATAAATAATACTACAAATCAATTCACAAATCATTATTAAATAGATAAATCATGCTCGAATCAATTAATTATCTTCTTTAATTAATCATTTCTTTTAACAGAAACCAATTTTTGAATTTCTAAGAGATTTTAATACATCATAATTTTAGAGAAATATATCCATTTAAACTTATCTTTGTACATAACTTTTACCATGGATGAAACCCAGGGAATTCACATTCATAACTACCCAATGATTAGACATGAACATTATGAAGATAATAAATAAAACACATATATACATATAACACCTATCATGTGTTCTGCCTTAGATTTATTCCCACGCGATGGTACACATTTTAAGGGATTGTATAATATAAAAATAAATTTTAATAATTTCACATAATTTGGATGAGTACACGATGTGTAGTTCTAACTGCATTGCATGAACAAAATTGTATCGTCTATTCAATGTGCGTACCTGGGAAATTTGAATGTGTGTATACTTTAGAAATCATCGGAGTACACAGAATGTCTAGTGGGTCACACGCCGTGCAGTTCCTTATTTCATGGTCTCTATTCGGGAAAGCCATGTATTGGGTACACTGTCTAACCCTAACTTTAAAGGACTACATGTCATGTTCATTGGTCCATATAGTGTGTATTCCTAAAACCATGTGCCACCTATTACTGGTCAACACACGGAATCATTTAAGAATTAGAATGACTCCAACACACAACATGGATTGGTTTGCCGATCTGATGCATTGAATCTTAAATATACATTGTGTACTACCGAATACAAATAGTGTGTTCTAGTGTTGTAAAAAATGGATGATTTGGAACATCTGGATGAGATCCTCTAGTATATTTTAATCAAAATTAAATAAAACTTCATTTTGGTAAGGTGAACGAGAAAAGAAATTTTATGAATAGATCTCGAGATTCAGATTTGCAGAATGATTAACTTGAGTAGAAACAACTATATTATTAAATTATTAAGTCATCAACGAAATATTTAAATAATTATAAACTATGATGACACCCCTTTGGTACCAATTGAAGGTTTTGGACGTAGTGGAAGCATGGTTGGGAAGTCACCAAAATTTGATTTTTTCAATGATCAATGATTATTCCGGGATCAATATGACATTGAATGTTTGTCTCTATGGAATATAATCAAAGATCATGATAAAGAAGAAACGGGAATAAAACATTAGAGATGATCATGCACATCCTATTTATAATTAGTTTAATACATTTCATAAAGAAAAATAATACCTCTATCTAGTGTATTTTTATTTGTTGATGATGTTGACCATCCAAAATGACCCTTCTGGATTATCTTGTTGCGCTTGTAATGATCCAAACACAAATCTCTCTAGCGGTGATCTACATGTGCTCTGATGTCCACCGATCAGCATTGTTCATTCTCCAGGTGCTATCATGGAGAATCGAGTGTCGTGTGTCAGTAATTCTTGATTGCGTGGTTTCCAGACATTAAGAATGTCTCTCGTTATAGAGAGGGGAGATTAGAGGATTCGAGAGAGAAATTGTTTGGATCACAAATTCTCAATTCTTGAGGCATGTGCTGTGGTGTATGGCACAATAGGTATTATTGCCTATTTATATACATAAAATTTTAGTTACCATATTTAATTTCATAGAAACAATAATATAAATTTATGAACTTTGAGAAAAATCATGCATTTAATAATAATACCACATTATTATTTATGGTGTTCCAACTTGCACAAAACAAAATTAAAAATAACGTTTTTCATCACAAAATAATACCAGCGTTATTTAAATTTTTTTTATCTAGTTAAATAATTATTTCCCGTATTGAAAATAACAATTTTACTACTAGACTAACCTTGGTCTGCTCGAACTCCACTTCCATTTATTGAACACCGGAATAAACAAATAAGTAGTTTATTCTCTCAAATAATTTTTTTATTTACAAAATAGTAAATAAATATTTATTAAATGTACATTAAAATAAATAATTACATTTTATTTAATTTATGAGATCATTTTAACATCAATATAATAATTCCATGGCCCTGAGAATAATTTTTATTAAATTAATTATATTCAAATTGAATTTAACAGAGACCACCAAAAAACATAGTGTGTGACCCTCAAGGATTCTTTCTCATTGGCATTCTATGGGTTTGGATAAAGTCCAAGAGTACTATCTAGCAACGGGTCCAGGCACCCACGAGAAAGAATGTAATGTCACAACAATGAAATCCACATATGACTGCTCACTGGGTAATATAATCCCTTTGATAAAATATCTCATCAATCAGGTTTCATGACTCCCTCATCAAATTTTTTTCATGATACGTCATTCTTTGACTACAAGAAATAAACCTATCATTACACCATGGCCATGGAATTTCATGAAACATATCTATCTCAATCAAATGGATGAATATCATCTTCCATAAATGGAAGGAAAAATCCTTCCTTGACTTATCCATTAATACCATGCCACTTGTGACGCACCCAACGTACTGAAATTCCCACCAACTGTCTATGTGACAGTTTAATCAAGAAATCAATGTGCTTATATCACGACACATATTCATGATAATCTTAATATCTATGGATCGTTACACATTCTTGTCTATAGAAACAGCCGATGACACAAAAACATTTATAATTCCTACAAGTGGGTGTATTATCATAATCTCCTATCATAGAGATTTCCATTTTACCACAACATGAGTGGAAGTCTCATCTTCTTACAAGTACTTTCTCCTAACATTCTATATGATATGGGTCCCATCATAGCATGTCATGTAACTATAGAACTATATTAAATAATATTGTTATATCCTTTATAATTTCTCATCACAGAAGGGAACATCCATGACCTTATCAATGCATCAAATACACTTGGACATTATAATATCACAATTATGTAGGATAATGACCAATATGAAATAATACATTAAAAATACATTTAATCAATGTAAAACCATTTGGTTATAAGAAAAAAACTCTTATAATTACTATAATGACCTAGGTATTTATAAAATAATACTTTTTCACTTGTATTAATATATTTAAATATGAATTTAAAATTGTGTTAAAGGGGAAACTTTATTGAATCCATACTCGTCATGAAACGACGGGCATCTCAGAAATCTTACATTGCACAAAAAATTGAGTTATAATGAAAAATAATAAAATAAAATTATTATTACTGTAAATGGTAGTTAACTCATACGAGTTGGAATTACGAGAATCAAACATATCAACTAAATTTTGATGTTTGGATTACAGATGATTAAATTATTTTTCATTGATTACATAGATTATTTGAAATAGAAATAAAATAACCAATTAAATAAAATGGATGTGTTGTTATAAAAACCTAATTAAAAAATAATAATTGTGTTTTCATACCAAAATAAATTTATTTTTATATATATTTAATGTAATTTGATAAATTCATCTTTTATGTTTTCAATATAAGATATAAGAATAAATTATTTTTTTTATATAAAAGAATTATTTTTCAAAAAATGCAGTGTTACTGCCTTTTAATGGAGAACACTTATTAAATGTATTTTTTTTGAAAACTTTATATGTTTTATTTGAATCAACAATCTTTTTCATTATAATATTAAAATAAAAACATTCTTTGGATGAAATTTTGGGTAATTTTCTACAAATGATTATTTTTTAATGAATTAGGAAAATATTGCATTTTAATTCAAAAAATAATACTTAATGTAAATTAATTATATAGAGATATTATACGTTTAATTGGTTTCAATATTTAATTTGGTTATATATTTATCATTTAATATAATTTTGGTCATTAAAACTAATTTAACATTGAAATTGGACATAAACAAATTTCAATATTTTGGTAGTTTTTACTTCTTAAAAACACTCTTTTACGTTTTTACAATGGGAATTTATTTTAAAATAATTTACAGAACAAATATTTATTAAGTGTAGAAAAATGTATTCTATATTTGGAATCATGAGGTAATTTTTTTTAAATTGGTAACTTTTATTTTTAGACATTATTAATAGTAACATCAGTAAATATTTTATTTCCAATTGATAAAGTGTAAATCTGGTAATAATAGTAAAAAATTATATTATAACATTATTAATTTACACTAACTCATGTTCTAACCCAATTTTATGAGATATTTCCGATCATGTGTATCTTTGGATATATTTTAGGACCCCATGTTGGGACATGTTACGGAAAATGACATTCAATTACATTTATTTTAAATTAAAGTAAAATATATCTTAATCATGCATCTTTTAGTCAGACATTTTTTATATGGGGTAATATTAGTTATCCTTTAGACAATACATATTCATTATAAATATATAAATATTTCCTATATCATGTTATTTTATTTATAATTTTTATTAATCAAATAAATATATATATTTATGACACAATGATGATGTAATAATTACCTTATTAATGAATGATTTTAATTAATAAAGTCATAAATGTTAAAATAAAATTTATTTGAAAATTTTTATGCCACACACTAATTTAACCGATGTTTATGACCTATTATATTTTAATTTATGATGCATTTTCTTATTAATCATGTTGTTTATGGTATTAAAAAATTCAAGATATGAATTGTTTTAAAAATAACATAAATTAGTTTTTAAAACAAATAATATTTTATGTAATTTTATTACTTTAGTAAAATAATAGATTCGGCCAAATGAATTAGTTAACATGGGATGTTTTATTAATAAACCACTTTAGGTTCTATTGGAATTTATTGGTAATTATTTTAACCATATAGTATGAATATAAAAGAATATATGTTAAAAGATAAGTAAGTTAACTAAGTGTTAATGCTAAATGATAAGATTAAATTTGAAACTAAAACATGTATAAACCCTATTTAATGAGTAAATTTATAAAAATACCCATCATAACATTAAATTAAATTATTTTTGGACCTTTTTGAAAAAAAAATTAGTTTAAAATAAAATATTACATCTAGACATTCCTAAAGAGCCCCTCCCCCATCTTATAAATGGACACCACCTATAACCCCTTATTCACACCAATCAAAACACATTGGCTCATCCAAACATTTCTCCAATAATCTCCCAACATCCCTCTATAACTCCTAGAATCATTACCATAGGTTTAAGTAAATTCAAGAACTTCTTTGGCTCAAATCATTGGGAGTTAGCTGTTTTAAAATGCATCGTCTTCTCTAATGTTATTTTCCAATATTGTACTTTATTACTCCCTTTTATATTATTATTATATTACATAAGAACCCCAATATCCCCAATATAATATTATTATTTATGATAAGGATTCAAACTAAAAATTCAGACACCTCCATATAATGGATTTAGAACAAACTGTTTCTGTGGACAGCAAACTACAGCATCACGAAAAGATGATTGTTCAATTATTTCCTACCTCATCTCATGTTGAACATTAGGATGAAAATGTTTTTCAATGATATATAATATGTTTATATTATCATTATGATTATGTAGTTTTTATGTACAACTTACCTATATTCATTTCATGATGTGTAAACCCGATAATTTCATTTGAGGAAGCATGGACAACCGCCCCCTTAAACTGATATGAGTCATTCATTCCATTCTTGGAATGTTTAAAATATGTCACTGGTGATCTTATGTAAAATAAAATGAAATTATTATATACCTACATATCATAATTTTTTCATTCAATTAAATATGAAATTCAAATTAAAGTTTCATTCTGGCGTACGTACGTCTTACCGTATCCATGAACGGTGCATTTCTTTTCTTTTCTTCAAATGTTATGGAATATTAAAAAAACATATATATGGGATATATATGATATATATATATATATGAATAATATTATAGACATATTAGAATTTTTAACAAGTTAAATAATTGTATATATAAAAAGATTATTTTCAACTCAAGTACCCAATATCGAAAAAACGACTGATATTAACATAAATAAGTAGGTAATTATAATAACCTGGTCAGAAGTGATATATAATGAATAATAAACATAAAAATGGTTCTAAATAAATTATAAACTATCTTATGTTTATTAATCAATAAATTAAATAATAAACATGTCACGTTAGACGCAATGTAAGGGACTTCATCTCCCTAGCCTTTAACTGAGGCTTATTTCGATACTATATTAATCATTCTTTTATAAGTTGTATATTATAACCATGTTACATTAATTTCATTCAAGGTAGTCTTTAAATAGTTTTATAAATGAAAAAAGGAATGTTTTTATTGTATATGAGGACAACGACCTCTCTTCCACTATATGACTGTTCCATTTAGTGATATGTGTGGAAGTCCACAGTATGGTTATTCCATTTAAGTATGCTTATGTCCCATGTTACCTTTATATGCCATATGTTGTATTATATGTTCTTTATTTTAATTTTTTGATTAAAAAATGTGTAAGAAATGAGCTTATATTCAATGATGTCTTTTACTGCTTCTTTAAGGTGAAATGTATTACTTTATGATAATGTATTCCTGGTTTACATGATGTTTTGAAAAACTGATGGTTTTTCTTATTTATATATCCCTTAATGAGATATATATGCTCATAAAATTTTTTGAAATGTTTTTTTCACAAGAAATTATGATGAATAGGTTCAAGGATGTGATCGGGGGAATGTAAGGATGTATAAAACATGGAACAAGACATGTTATTTTTTTAAGAGTTTTTGTTTTATGATAAAAATTGTTATTGAGTCTAATTTCCTACTTGAAATATTAATTTTTTATGTATATGTTATGAACATATTCTCTAAATATCTAAATATGAAAATATTCTCAATTATAATTATTAACTTCATTCAATATTATGCATTGTCTCTGTATAGCGCATTACAATTGACCAAATAATCATGTGTATATATACATTAAAATAAATAAAATTTTTTTGATTAGCCTTTAATACCACATTACACATCATATAGAAAAGAATAATATTCATATATTTTATAAATTTTCATCCCAATATGAAATAATTTACTTTTTTGACCTGACCTTTAACAATAGTATGATTTCCAAATAACACACGTAATTTTACATAGAAGTTCTTATGTCAGACTAACATGTGTTTGGTTTATACATGTAAAAAAGGAGTTGAATATTATATATAGGTTTCTATATCAATCATAGCTAATTTTATTGAACTTATACCGATTTTATATACGTATTACAATATAAAAATAATAGCATTATAAAAGAGTATGACTGACATATAATGTTGAAAAATGGAAGTTGCCTAACTCAGAGTGTAAATATTCAAAATTGGAAAAATTAATTTGGATTTCTACCCCCAAATCCCACATTGTTATCGGTGAGTTTCAATAAAATAAATTTTAACATTGGTAATGATTCTAATATACATTATAAAATCATTAATGATATTTTTATTTAATTTTAAATATTCTTTTTTAGATTGATTATTTCTCTTAAAAGGTCTTTAATTGAAATTAGAAATTTCAATAATTAAACCACACATGTGTACTAATTAAATATAAAACAACTCATAATTATTGTGATTGGGAATTTAATGTGTTTTAGTACTAACACTATTTTTCTGACATAAGAAATTATTGTGCAATTGTTTATGTTATTGGACTGAGGAATCAATAAATTTCAAAATGGAATTTCTTCATCATTTATTTTTATATATAATTGAGGATTTTCATAATTTTTTATAAAATAGTAACGTATATTTTCATTACATATGTGAATTATAAAAATCTAATATCCTTTATTATCATTACAAAACTCAAAAAATCAATAGTATCAACATTTCATATACTGATCCAATGTTATAATGATGTTATTAACATCATAAATTTTTTTCCTTAAAGATAAAATAAAATAATAAAATAAATTAAATTGATTGATTTAGTTACCATAAAATATCTCAAACTTATTTTGAAACAAATAGTGAAAACACTATATATAGACTGTAGGAATATGGTGTCTAATGACATCTACATTTCTTAACACTTCCACAACTCTTACTGCATACATGATTAGTGACCATAAAAAAACCCAAATAAATGTGAAATTCAAGGATACATGTAGAGACCCAAATCCTGACATACATGGACATTAAATTACTATTGCGGAATACTTAATACATGACAATCACAGACACACAGGGACCGTAATAGTTTAGTGTCTTTGGAAACTCGGAATTTAATATTCTAATCATGGTGAAAGATCATCAACTTTTCCCATAAAGATATTCCCCTTTTATTTTGTTACATAAAACCATTCTTTATATCCTTGGGAAATGAAAACATAAAAAGGCTGAGCTCAAATGCTCAGTAAGGGTAAAAAAAGAAATATCAATCACATCATATTCATAAGAACATATTATTTTGGAAACTTAACCTGCAAAAGCGATCATAATTTCATAACATGGGATAAATCATTGTAGTGAAATGTAATCTCAATAATCATAACATAAAACATGAAACTTTGTGGAATACACACATAATCATAGAGAATCATTTGTTAGTAATCAATACACATTGCCAAGACTATCTTAGCGGGAAAAGTCCATTTCGGAACCGAGTTCACTCCACATCTCAGTCCTGTTTCACTGAACCGGTTTAACCTGTCATTCCAGTCATGTCTATATCATGAGATATAAATCATTACCCAATGAATTTCAGGGAGATATAGGTCCCACCCATCTCATAATGAAACCATTCTTATGTTTTCCACAAAATCATAAATCATACATCATAGCATAACTAATGTAATAAAAATGGGAATCTTAAACATCATGCCATCATAACATAATACATATATGATAAAAGGACATAATAAAAATAATTCCATCATAACATAATCAAATAAATGTAAAAATATGGATAGAAATAGAACCCTATATTATCTTAGATGGAAAATAATTTTGATAACACACTTGGAATCCATTCTTGAGGAAAATATGCTTTCTACTTCAAAAATATTTTTCCATTCTTAACATGTCATAAAATTTTTATCTAAATGAAGTTGATTAAAAATAAACAATAAAACTTGTAAAGTAAGCTTCATGTAAATAATGTTCTATGAATCCATTCATGTTGAGTAAGTTAAAAAAACATTCTTCTCGTACTTTGGTCGGAAAAGTCAAAAAGTACCTCGTACTAAAAACGACAAAAGATTCCTTTCATATAATTTACTAAAAACTCAACAATGGGTAAAATTGGATTTAAACAATTTTAGTTGAATGGAAATATTATTAAATTTAGAGGAAACATGTATTTTGATGATAAATATTCCCCAGAAAATTCTAAAGTATAAACAATCTCGGATAAAAATGAGATTGTGAGATTTTCCCTTACCTTAGGTCCGATTTGCTTCGTAAGTGTCCGAACCTCCTGTATAATGATTTAAATAATGTAATTGACTTATTCCAGAATCATAATTATTTTTATGATATCATATATGGTCATATTATTATCTTCTTATTAGTAATATATCATTGCTACTTGTTATTCGGGTGTTTATTACTTTTTGTTCTTATGCGTGTTTTGTCGAATAAATTCTTATTCTTCTTTTTAGGTTATAGATACCTCATATCCATAATGGTATTACTGTAATATGTATCCTATTAATTCATTCAATTCATTTATATAAAAATTATGCAATGAAGATCATGTAGAACAAGTCGCATCACATCGTGGAGACGGTATTCCGTACGTACGCACGAGCGATTATATCCTTCCCATGATCGTGGAATTGTATTGGAGTGTATGTATACTATGTCAGAATTAATATAACTTTAAAATAATCATATATAGTTATTATTTACACTATTATACCCATCCAATTAAGGTGGTGGAGGAAAATAGATTACACCACGGCGTAGAGACGGTATTCCGTATGTACGCACGCGCGGTGATTTCGTTTTCCGTAGGATGGATAGATGGTGAAATAGGGTTGTTTCATTCATATAATAACATATCAGTATATGAGTGATACTAATTTTATTACTTCATAATGAAAAAACTGATGAAGAATAAGTAGAAGAAAAAATAAATTTGAAAGAATCAGTAATGGATATTACCTCTTCTTTCGACACGCCTTTTTGAAACATCCTCTTAGGGCATTAATATTGGTCTTTGAAGAATACCAGAACCTATAGGATATTTCTAGGGAAGCGGAGAAGAAAACTTTAAGGGGTTTTCCGAGCTTTAAGGGTCAATGTGGTGTGTGGAAGAGATGGAGGAGGTTCCCTTTTATAAGGGAGGAGAGGGGCAACTTTGTAATAACTAAAAATAGTATTTTATTATAAAGTCATATTCTGTTTTTAATAGCTCCAAATTGAGTTATTTCGAAGCTTTGGTGGGGATGAGTCGAAATACTCTCATCATATATAATTTATACAAGTTTAGGATTCTATTTTAACGTTATCATTTATATTTAACTTTAAGTTAAATAATTTTTCTTCTACAGTGTATTATTGTTTTCTTACACTATAAGGTTAATAAAATTATTATAACAAGACAAACGAAACCCAAGTTGTTTATTATTAATATATATAACCTTATCTATGTCATTTGGCCGAACACTATATTTTTAGGAATAAAATAACAATTAATAATATACTATTTGTTTTAAAAACTATTTTATGTCAATTTTGACACTATTTGGTAACTGATTTTTGTGCAAATAATAACAGGATGAATATTTTTAAAAAAGATAATTAAATAAATACTAACATGTCATATTAACCTAGAAAATAGTGTAATTCATAAAAAGTCTCAAATTACATTTATTTGGGTATTTATATCATCAATTATGTGAATATTTCATTAATAAGATAATTACTGCATCATCATTGTGTAATAAATAAAATAAATTATTTAATGTCTAAAAATTATAAATAAAATACCATTATGTATTTAATATTTTTAGATTTCTATTTAATATATATAGTCGAATTTATATTTTGTATAACCCTATATTAAAAATGATTTAGTTATTAAACATTGATTTTAACAATTTTAACACTTCTTTAAATAAATTAATAATAAATGTCCTAATCAAATCCAAGTGGGCCTAAATGGATATATTTTATTCCTAAGGTTGTTTTTGGTCGAATTATACTTATCCAATAGAATTAGGACATGTGTTAGGGTAATATTAATAACATTTTTACCCATAATTACCCTATTTACCTTTACTGGTGGTAAAAAAAGTAAAAAGTTACTATTCACCACAAATTATTTTCATCTCATTGAACCATATTTTAGTTCTTGATATTAACGGTGTGTCTCAGATTTTTGAAATTCCACTCACAGAAGTGGTAAAATTAAGGTTTATGTGAAATTTCAATTTGTCCTAGGAGGTGGGTAAAAGACGGTGAAAAGTTCAATAAAATTATTATATATCTAAAATTATTATAAAATGACTCCAATGAATTAAATTGAACATATATAGGTATTATGTATCAATTATGATCTAAAATAATTTTAAATAAAATAAATAATTATTTAAATAAAAAGTAGGTTTTTGAATAGTAAACTACTATTTTCACTATTCATCAAAAATTGAAAGTTTTCAGAAAAATACCAAAAAATCACCTTAGGCTAATTTTGATATTCTGAATCCAAAAATGATGTCCATTTTTACAAGATAAAATTTATAAAATTTCAAAAAGTGGGTATTACTATTCAGAACAGCTAGTTTATATAACATATCGTTGTTTAGCGAAACTCGGTATTGTGTACAACACATGCTATCGTGGAAGGTCGTGATTGCATGTAATGTAATCCATGTCAGGGATGTGTGTTGTGCAAGCTCTATTTGGTGTAGCTTACAACACACGACATTAATGAAAAGAAAAATAATATTTTTCATAAAATCTCGGGGTGTTACATTTTACCCCCCTTAAAAGGAATTCCCTCCTCGAAATTCATTGGGGTTATAAATGGTTTACTACTCGAAAATTTCTTTAATAGAAACCCACATCATAAAATGGAATACCCATACTTGGGATTAAAAACTAATGTATGAAACGTAACAGTTACCGAAATTAACTAATAACTAGGTTTCCACATAGGAGAACATAAGTGAAAATATGGATATGGAAGATAAATCTAGCCATCATGTTCTGATGGAGAGTGCTAGAGAACAAGGCTATAAAAAATCCAACAATCAAAAAGAAATAAATTTGTGTTGATCTAAGGTACCATCTTATTCATTGGATATAAGGGCATTTGATAACATTTTTGGTTTTCAAGATCATTTCCCTAAAGTTGAAGAAATTAGAATTAGAATAAATACGTTCTTGATTTTGGTACAGTCTCACCGTTGGTCTTTCCTTGGACAATTTCCACTTCATCTCTTAAATAAATGAAGTTGAATTTGTCATTCGTGAAGTGTTAGCAGATCATCTGATAGAATGATGGGTCATTCCAACTGTCTCAAACAAAAGGTTAGAAAAGTTATCAAAAATAAATAAGTCCATCTATAGTGAGATTAATCATATATGGTTCCTAAAATGGACTTATACTTCATATATCATACTGATTAATATAAAAAAACTAGTTTATACTAAACAAGGAATTATTGTAGGCCAGTTGTAGGCGATAAAGGCCTGTGGCACTTCAGTTGTGGGTTTGATTCCCACAGCCTTGTCCGAAGCGACAGGTTGTTGCCCGTCCTGCAGGTTGTCCTTTTTCTAAAACTACATTATTATAACATTCCCTCAATAATATCGAAAAATTTCTAGCCATAAGCAATACTAACTTATTTCCAACATAATCCACTCCAATCGTTAGGCTTATCCAAAATATTGTGGTCCAATCTCAAATTATAGTGAAAACGATTACCAGAGAGTTCATATACCAAGCATGTTTATACCATCGTTTATCCCCATATATCATAAGATGTGTCTTGTTGGTCACATTCCAAACATTCGAAGGCCTTAATCATGTATTCTATTGAACAATGAATACACATTGAACCTTAGTGAAAACAAGAGTGCTGTCAAAAGTTAACTCTTTCCACATACCAAAATCTCAAAATTCTGTATAATCAAACCATGATATAAATATTTCCTTATATCAGTCATGAGCTCATGAATACTTTCAAACATTTCATTTTCCCCTTATCCCTTCATTATGCGCATATAATCTTCTTTCCAAAAATATCTCAATCACTTTCCATGGTTACATGTACCATAAAAGAATTGAAAACCGGAAGAGACCAAAATATAAATATTCAAATATTCCGAGATACTATATACAACATTATTTTGGAATCCCATTACATAAACACTTAATCATTCCACCACATCGTTGTCATATTCAACATCACTAATAGTGATCTCATGTGACTTCCCTTTGTCCTTTGCCTTAAGTGGTTTTTCATTTCGATCATCATTAACCCTTGGATTAGGGAATTGATTAGAATAATTCCCCATTTCATTGCACTTGAAGCATTGAAGTGTAGGTGGTGCGTTCTCTCCAGTCTTTTCTTTATTCACGTCATTATCAACCCTTTTTCCATTACTTCGACACTCACCTGCTCGATGAACTTCTTTTCCACACTTAAAACATTTTCTAGTCCCTTTAAGACAATCTCCACCATGCTTCATTCCACACTTTGAGCATGAGGAAACATTCATCTTCATTTCACCATTATTATGAGATTTCTCCTTGAACTCCATATTTCGTTTCTTATAAAAACTATGAGATGGATATGTAACACTAACTTCCATTTCTACCATGATAGCTCAATGAAAAATTTCTTCATAGCTACTGAAGTCTCTTATAGCTAATGCCCTTCAAGGACTTGGTTTTAAGACACTAAACAATAGATCAACTTTACATTCTGGTTGGATGATAATGTCAGATTCATACCTTGCAAGCCTTGTAAAATTCGCTTCGTATATACCAACAGATTCACCATCCTTTTTCTTTAGTTCAAGAAACTCCTTCTCCATATTTGTATAAAGAATATGTGGGAAGTACTTATTGAAAAATAAGTTCTTGAACTTGTACCATTCCATGGACTAAATTTCATCTCTTGGGCTCGTATTCTTGATAATATTACACCATTGATCAGCTACACCTTCCAAACGATATACTGCTAAGATGACTTTATCATGTTCAAAACATTGAAGAACTGAAAATATATTTTCAGTGGTACTGATCCATTGTTTAGCAACAAGTGGCTCAGAAGACCCACTGAAAGAAGGTGGACGTTGCCTCATAAAAGACTCAATAAAATATTGTTCCCTTCTCTACTTATTTGGAAGTCCATAATGATTCATAGCTTGTTTAAGTATAGAGATAAGATTTTTCACTCCATCTCCCATAACTTTTGTTTGTTCGGGAGGACAATCATTGCATTGTCCATTACATTGATCAACATGGTTCCTTCGGGCTCCATCCATCGTCTAAAATCCAAAAAGAATAGTGAGAGGAAAAAATCATGCTAGGGAAAACAACATAATAAAGGGGGAGTACCTTCAATATCTAATATCTCAGGTTTAATTGATGATCGTTACTGTAATTCTATGACTATACCCTATACTTGTACTTATCCTTAGGGACATCCCTAGACATACCTTAGAAATATCTATAGGGATCTGACTAAATTTCTCACATCCTAGTTTCCAAAGGTTGACTGAAACTTTCCTCTGATACCAATAGTAGAGACTCGAAGCCTGACGTACATGGAAATTACATTACTTTTCGGAATACTTAATATATAAAAACCACACACACACAAGGACCGTAATAGTTTATTGTCTTTGGAAACACGGAATTTAATCTTCTAATCATGGTGAAAGATCTTCAACATTCCCATGAAGATCTTCCCCCTTTTTTCCTAAAACCTTTCTTTATATCCTGATAAAAAGAAAACATAAAAATGGTGAGCTCAAATGCTCAGTAAGGTTAAACAAAAGAAATATCAATCAAATCATATTCATAAGAACATATTATTCTGGAAAGCTTAACCTGCAAAAGAGATCATAATTTCATAACACGGGATAAATCATAGTAGGGAAGTGTAATCCCAATAATCCTAAATTAAAACATTAAAATTTGTGGCATACATAAATAATCATAGATAATCATTTCTTATTAGTCAAGACACATTTCCAATACTAGCTTAGTGGACAAAGTCAATTTCTGAACCGATTTCACTCCTCGTTTCAGTCATGTTTCACTGAACCCGTTTAACCTGCCGTTCCTGTCATGTCTATATCATGAGATATAAATCGTTTCCCAATGCATTGGGGGGAGATATAGGTCCCACCCATCTCATAACGAAACCATTTTTATGTGTGCCACAAAATCATAAATCATACATCATAGCATAACCCATGTAATTAAAATTGGAACTTAAAACATCATACCATCATTACATAATCTATATAAGATAAAAGGACATCATAAATATAATTCCATCATAACATAATCAAATCAATGTAAAAATAGGAATAGAAACAGAACCCTATATTATCTTAGATGAAAAATAATTTTGATAAAACACTTTAACTCCATTCTTGGGGAAAATATCCTTTCTACATCAGAAACATTTTTCATTTCTTAACATGTTATACAATTTTAAACTAATAGAAGTTGATTAAAAATAACCATGAAAACATGTAATGGATTATTCATGGTAATAATTTTCTATGAATGCATTCATGTCGTATATGTTAAAAAAACATTCTTCTCGTATTTTGGTCGGAAAAGTCAAAAAGTACCTCGTACTAAAAACAACAAATGATTCATTTCATAACTTTTACTAAAAACCAACCAATGGGTAAAATTGAATTTTAACAATTGTAGGTGGATGTAAATAATATTAAATATTTAGGAAACATGGATTTGGATGATAAATATTCCCCAGTAAATTCTAAAGTATAAACAATCTCAGATAAAAATGAGATTGTGAGATTTTCCCTTACCTTAGGTCTGATTTGATTCGTAAGTGTCTGAACCTCCTGTATAATTATTTAAATAATTTCATTGACTTATTAAAGAATAATACTTATTTTTATGATATCATATATGGTCATATTCTTAGCTTCTTATTAGTAATATTTCATTGCTACTTGTTATCCGGGTGTTTATTACATTTTGTTCTTATGCGTGTTTTATCGAATATATTCTTATTCATCTTTTTAAGGTTATAGATACCCCATTTCCAAAATGTTATTAGTGTAATACATATCATATTCATTCATTAAATTCATTTATATAATCATTATGAAATGATGATCATGTAGAACGAGTCGCATCACATCGTTGAGACGGTATTCCGTACGTACGCACGAGCGATGATATCGTTCCCATAGTCGTGGAATTGTATTGGAGTGTATGTATACTATTTCATAATCAATATCACTTTACAATAATCATATATAGTTATTTTTTACACCATTATACCCATCCGAGTATGGTGGTGTTGGAAAATAGATTACACCACGGCGTGGAGACGGTATTCTGTACGTACGCACGCGCGGTGATTTTGTTTTCCGTAGGATGGATAGATGGTGAAATAGGGATTTTTTATAAATATAATAACATATCAGTATATGATTTATAGTGATGTTATTACTTCTTAATGAAACAACTAAAGAAGAAGAAGAAGTAGAAGAAGAAATAAAGTTAAAATAATTGGTAACAAATATTACCTCTTCTTTCGACACGCCTTTTGGAAACCTCCTCTTATGACAATAAGATTTGGTTTTTTTAGAAGACCAGAAACTCTAGAATGTTTCTAGCGAAGTGGAAAAGAGAATTTGGCAGGGGTTTTCCGAGCTTGAAGGTTCAATGTGGTGTGTGGAGGAGAGGGAGGAGGTGACCTGTTATATGGGAGGAGAGGGGCACCTTTGGAATAACAAAAAATATTATTTTTTTATAAAGTCATATTCGGTTTTTAATAGCTCAAAATTGAGTTATTTTGAAGCTAATGAGGGGATGGTTCTAAATCATCTCATACAATAGAATTTATACAAGTTTAGGTCTCTATTTTAACCTTATCATTTAGATTTAGCTTTTAGATAAATAATTTATCTTTTACTGTGTCTTCTTGATTTCATAGACTATAAGGTTAATAAACATACTATAACAAGCCAAACGAACCCCAAGTTGTTTATTATTAATATATATAACCTTATCTATGTCATTTGGCTGAACCTTAGATTTTTAGGAATAAAATAACAATTAATAATATAATATTTGTTTTAAAAACTATTTAATGTCAATTTTGACACTATTTGGTAATTAATTTTTGTGAAAATCATAATAGAATTATTAGTTTAAAAAAAGCGAACTGAATCAATAATAAAATTTCATATTAACATATAAAATTAGTTTAATTCATAAAAAGTATCATTTTAAATTTATTTGGGTATTTATAACATCAATTATGTCAATATTTTATTAATATGAAAATTACTTCATCATCATTGTGTCATAAATAAATTAATTTGTTAAATGTCTAAAAATTATAAATAAAATACCATTATGTAGGAAATATTTTTTTTATTTGTAATGAATATTTATAGTCGAATTTATCTTATGTAGATCTCAATATTAAAAATGATCTAGTTATTACACTTTGATTTCACTGATTTAACCCTTCTTTGAATAAATTAATAATAAAAGTCCTAATCTAATCCAATTGGGCCTAAATGGTCATAGGTTATTCCTAAGGCTGTTTTTGGTCGAATTACACTTACCCAATAGAATTAGGAGATGTGTTAGGGTAATAATAATATCATTTTTTCCTTAATTACCCTATTTAATTTTAACCGTGGTAAAAAAAAAGTAAATAGATACTATTCACCAAAAATTATTTTCATCTCATTTAACCACATTTTAGTCCTTAATATTAACTGTGTCTCTCGGATTTTCAAAATTCCACTCACAGAAGTGGTAAAATTATGTTTTGTGTGAATTTGAAAATTCTCCTAGGAGGTGGGTAAAAGACGGTGAAAAGTTCAATAAAATTTTTATATGTCTAAAATCATTATAAAATGACTCCAAATACTTATATTGAACTTATATAGGTATTATGTATCAAATTTTACCTAAAATACATTTAAATAATATAAATAATTATTAAAATAAAAAGTCGGTTTTTGAATTGTAACCCAGTGTTTTTATTATTCATCACAAATTTAAAGTTTTCAGAAAAATACCAAAACATTACCCTAGGCTAATATCGATATTCTGAATCCAAAAATGAAGTCCATTTTGAATGATAAAATTTATAAAATTTCAAAAAGTGGGTATTACTATTTATAACGGATAGTTTATATAACATATCATTATTTAGAGAAACTCGGTATTGCGTACAACACATGCTATCGTGGAAGGTTGTGATTGCTTGTAATGCAAACTAAGACAGGGATGCGTGGGGTGGAATCTTTTTTTGGTGTAGTGTACAACACAAGAAATTAATGATATTAAAAAGAATATTTTTCATAAAATCTCGAGGTGTTACAATACAGTATATTAAAAGTTTACAATAATAAGTAACTAGGATATTTAATCCCTGATAAAAAATGGCTACAACATTTTCATACATGAAATGCTTATTTTTCTTATCTTTAACCAACTATAATTATAGGATAAATTTATACCAATAATATGTCTGTCTCTCCCACTCATGTGTGATTTAAACTATTTCATAAACTTTTTATTTGATGTTGGGATGTTGTGGGTTGGTATGGTTCTAGAAAAACCTAGTTGGGATTATCCGAGGTGGGTATGACTAATTTTGTGAAGTAGGACTCCATTTGTGGTTGTGGCATTGTTAAAATTGGCTTGGGATGGAAATTTGGTAATGTGGGATGGATTTTTATGAGGATTATTGTTTATATCACTTGTGCTAAAATGATGGTGGTCAATGCAAGTTTGGATGTAGAGAAGGCCAGGTATGTTTGTTCCATTGATCTTGTTATGATGTGTTGGTTCGTAAGACCTGAATCATTGTATTAAATAACCCCTATGATAGTAATATTTATACCTCACAACATAACCAAACAATAAAATTATTATTCCACAACCTTCGATGACATGAATTATTAAATCCAAAAAACCCCAATCAAACCCAACTAGATTCACCATTCAATGACCCGAAACCAATAATACATAAGTAGATATTACAATCTTCTTGAAACTAGTGATTAGACACCATTTTTTGAGTATCTAAATTGATTTATCTTGGTATTCTAACATGAATTACCCTCATGAATGAAAATGACCACCAAGCTAAACAGGATGCTCCATGATTACCTCCTTTATTGAGCTCATAGGAAATATGAACTGACATTTATATAATTATAAAAAACAATTATAACCTCCTTTCATGCATATAAACGAACACCGCCTATGAAATAAAATGAAACTCTTTATTTTGGACATCTGAAATTAAATCTATTACATTCTTATATAAATGAAAAAAAATTAATAACTCCAAGCTACCCGTCTATATCAAATTTTTTGTTTGAGCAAGGGTATTAGATCTAATCTATATTTATAATAGGCGAATCAAGAAAAAATATAAATCACATATCAATAATATGTTTATTATGGAAAACAATTAAATAAAATAGAAAGAAACAACAATTGTAGTCATTAGAAAAATGGTGGATGAAGACCACACAATAGTTTACCACTAATGCTATAATCTATTTTTAAATTAATACCAATTATTAAAAACAATTAACAGACAAATTCAAGTAGCCCATGTAGAATGATATATATCCCTTTTCAATACAAGACACCTCATGTAAATCCCATCATCTCTGGAATCCTTAGTTATATATCCAAAAACTATTAATATAAAAAGATCACAATCCAACACCAATATGTTTATTTCTAGGACAAATTTTACACCTTTTATTGTATATGACCTTTTAATACACATTTAATGAACATTGAAATAAATTGACATCCAAAAACTCATCAAAAAACACAATGGATTCATCTTCTGGTAGAATATACACTATATAACCAGGGTATAATTAATTCCAAAACATATACAATATAAATTTTAGTTCCCAAACAAGAAAGATATATTCATGATTTTTTCACATTTGTTATATGATTTTTTGTGGATATTCTTATTATCCAATACTATTCCTTGGGTTATGGTTCACATGACGATTTATCACCACCAAAAACATGTCTATACTCTTTAATATATTATGTAAATCATGTATTACATAAAAACCAATATAAAAAATGTAAAATTGCATCCCTGACAGAGTGTATGGATTTAAATCAATTCAATGTATTCTACCGATTTGGAAACGAAATTTTAGTTTTCTGAAAAATATAGAATTCAGAATTTAAATGGAACTATTACAATAATAATAATACTGATTAAATAGATAGCCAATTAGATTCAATTTTCATAGATTCTAATTCAAAATATCAAAAAAAGTTAATGGATTTTCAATGTAAAGGTAAACGTCCTGAGAAATTCCACAATGCCCATTTATTATTTATTTATATAAATATTTTTCAGTATATAATATAGAATCATTTTCACAAAAATAATTTCTGAATTATAAAAGAAGTAAAATGAACTCATATAGAGATAATTTTTATCACAAAGGAACCTAAAATATGAGATAATCTAATATTAATATAATAAAGAGACCTCACACCCAATAATTTAAAATAAATAATAAATTTGATAAATTTAGTGAATTTTTGGAGCACTATTAATGAAAAAATTAATAAAGAACCATGTGCTTAATGAAAATTTTGATTTCAAAATTTAGTAAAAATATAAATTCAACGAGTAATATATGTAGGACATGAACATCTAGTTGAATCCCAAATAACTATTGGTGGAGGTTAAAATTATGAAAAAAATAAAAAAAAAACTATAACTAAATAATGTGGATTCAATATTCAACTATATTTCAGTATTCAATCACTTCATTTATTGTTTTTTCAAAAATAATACATAAATAAAATAAAATTATCATGAAAAATATATCAAAATATATTAATATATATTATTTATATCTTAATTAAAAATTAATATATTCATAAGATCATAAATTTCCTAGATAACAACGAAGTCACAAAATCCATTCAGTTAAACCAATAATTTTAAAATAATAAAAACAAAGAAATTAAATTCAAAAATGAAAAAATAAAGATGAAAAATTTCTTTAAAAATATTATTATTTTACGTTATATGAAATTGATAGTACATATGGTTTTTATGATTCTCAATTATAAATGGAATATTAAAAATGATGCTCAATCATGATAAATATCTATGAAGATCAATCAGGATACATAAAATGGTGATGCGGATTTTTCCAGTCTAAAAAATTAAAATCGTAAAAAACAACATTTAAAATGGTTATATCTTCTTTCAACAATCATTAAAAAACTTTAATTGTATAATTATATAGTCCACCAATAACCATTATCTTGTACATAATAGAAAATAATTTATTCATCTATAGTAGCAAAACTAACTCGTTGATAATTTGTTTTTCATATTTAGGTAATATTTTAAAGGGATCCTTTTTCAGGAGAAACAATTAAATATATTTATATTGGCACTCCCTTTGAAATCTTCATAAATCATTAACAACCAAAATAAATATTTTTTATCAATAAATAGGTTATTCAACCTACACACTAGATGTAATTATCCATCCACCAAAAGGTACCACCCATAATCTAGTAATGACAGAAGGGAGACACTAAAAACCAAATCCCACCAATAATAGGATGAATGTTTGTGAAAAAAACGAGGTTGTACCATACACAAATATTCAAGACATTACACTATAAGAATAAATATAATTATATAGATAACATAAAAAACAAGAAAAAAACTTCTAATGGTAATATTAATCAATGACCTAATGTAGATGGATGTAATGTGATGAAAAACTAATACATCTGAAAAAAGAACTATAACTTATAAAAAAGAAATCCTCAACAAAAATCTCAAATTCTAAATAGCTCATAATGAAATCATGGAGAATGTAATGTCTTTCCGAATATCCATCCAACTATTTTAGAACTAAAAAAACATTAAATATATACGTAAGGTGAGAATAACAGACCTATATTTGATAATCATCGCTATAACCTATCGTTCAAAATGTGAAAGAAGAAAAATGATACCATGTTATTAAACAAATGAAGCTAACAAATCCCATAAAGAAGATTGTTATTCATTTACTATTATAATTATGTAACACGAACATAGTGTCACATATATGTGACAATATGTTATCAAAGGTAATGTTACATGAATGTGATTCACTATATATTTCGCTATAATTTCCCATTCTCTAGCAATATTACTCATCCTGATCCATCATTCTCCATAATTAATCCATTCCATTATTCCCTAGGATAATGTAATATATCATGCACTATGTGTATCACATAATCACCAAATCACATACCATTCTCATTATACATAACATTGTCCCATCATTCCATTCAAATATCCATATAGTTACTGAGTAGTTTTTGGGAGCCACCATAGCCCGTATGTTGTGTATTATACTCAATACATCCTAACCTACATAGAACATATCTATAATAACATTTATAATAATATATTTTCTAGATATATGGGTGTAAAATAACCAAAATCTATAACATCCTTTTACACATATATATGGGAAATGATAACCCATTTGAATGACATCACAAACACTACTACAAGAATATGGTTGGGAGGGAGGGGGTAGACATCCATTTGTTCCCCATCAACATGGATGCTGACGAAACCACCCCCATAGTCCACTATGTGTTAATAATAATGTATGGGTCACATATGAAATAGAAAACCTAAATGATATAAATATGGATCATAGCCACACTATGTGTACTACATATCCTTATACTCATCTGCCAATAACATCCCATATGACTCCAGGATCTATCTTCTTGGAACTCGTTGTTAAATTAGAATTCAATAATCATGATTCATTTAATTAATAAATTATTTGAACATAGATTAATAATTTTCATTATCATATACATGAAAAATATTTTAATTTTACACGATAATTTATAAGAACAAAATTATTACTTTTCTTGTATTATTATGTCTGTCATCATCATAAGAAAGCATCATGAACAGACTACATTCATCCAATAATTCATTTATTATTCCACATATTTATGGGTACTCTATGACTCATCCAATGTTACAACATAATTTATGCACATAATTTTCAAAGTAACAAACATCCTAAAATAGATGGAAATCAGTTATATAAATAACATTCAACTATCTAAAAATTACACAAGATGATTTATTATCAGTTAGACAACCCAACATTCAATCCAACAATAGGAAAGCCTATATTTAACAAGTTCAATTTCTACATGTTTCATCCCGGCTATGATATCACATAATTTCACATCTCCAATACCATACCAATATCATCCATATAACTGTTCTAATGTTTCACCATCATAGACTTGGGAATCCATACCGATTATCTTCATCCGAACTATAATGCCATGCCAACTCATAACCTCGGGAATCTCCACCCATTATCCTAAACAAACAAGATTTTTATTCAATCACATCATGGTTCTAAATAAATTGAGAATTAAAACATATATATGTAATATTCCACACATAATTTCTATGTAAATATTTCCAAAACAAATAAGGCATTCCATCCTGTATTGAACAACTTCAGGATCACACAACAACACAGCAGTGATTTTAGGTAATCCCAAAAGATACATTACTCTACATAATTAACAAATTCATAATGAATACATCCCATAAATATTGTTGTTAAAAATTACCAATGATACAATTTCTTTATTGCTTCTAGATTCTTCTTTAATATTAATTTTTTATATCCTTAATCCTAATGTTAATTTTTACAACTATGATCACTTAATTTAATTAAAAAATTACCATAATGTGCAGGTATTCAAGGAAACTATATCTTTTAGGAGTGTTCATAACTCTACTGTCAATTTAAGATAATGGGGTATGATAGGGGACACTGGTGTGGGTGCCTGAGTAGAGGAACCGCCTAGAGAACCTCCCCATCCCACATACATTGATTAAACGATTGGGGAAGATAGATAATTGTGATCATAGGATATACTCTTCTTTATGAATTTTTTGGGATTAAGATGATGTTTTATTACTAGCCAATTAATTGTTTGATAAATGAGATCTGACCGTGAGATATCATGGTTGCATTCCAATTGAATCAAAATATTGATGTTCCTATAGGGACGATGCAATTGTTGTTTGTTTTACTGATTTAACATATTTTCCAATGTGGATTCACATGGATTATCATTAAACAAAATAGGATTAATAGTATAGAAAATTAATAATCTCAATTAATGGTCTTCTAGTGTAAGAACCTAATGAGGGTACATATCAGTTCGATTAGGATGAATTTTCACTTGATACTATCTACTGGGAAATCCAATGTAAATATTTAGACCCCGTAGAGCCTATTGGGACCCTTTTGGAAATACTACTACGCCTCCCGTTTGGCTATAATTATCAGCATGAATAGTCATTGATGATTGGGGAGGAATTTTAAATGAATTATCCAAAGATAGAATAACAAATATTTATAGCCAAAGATTTACATTAATATTTTTTTCTATTGGTTGGGAATAAAAACTAGGAATCACTCCTACTGGATATGCTGCTAGAGAAAAGCTATTTAGATATAGCCTTAATTTCTAAAGATAAACCCTCTAAAATTAAAATATATATAAATGAAAAATTGAGACCATACCAAATTCATTATTCATTATTATTTTATTTTAAATTATTAATTTCAAAGACATCACTCATTTCTTATATATTGATATCACATAAAAACTGAAAAAATGATTTCTAGAAAGCAGAAAAATGTTGCAATTAGTTACCCATAGCATAAAATAATGACCATTAATAAAATATATAAATGAAGAATAATTTGTAATGATCTTAATAAAACTATTTTCATATAGTTTAAAAAACATTCATTTATGTGATTGAGAGTTTACATATAGTAGCGGTGTTAAAAAATAAATTATTTTGTAGATAATATTATACTATTATGGGATATAGAAACATGTATGTGGATAGATAAATTTTCTTGGTTCGATCCAAAAATTTTCATCATCTTTATAATTATTTTCAAAATAGTTTTTAAATATTTTTCAATTAATATTTTCTCAATAATATTTAGATTAAATTAGTTAACTATTAGTTTAAATCCACTCATGATCCATACATTTTTGTTGATCTTATGAAAAAAACAATTATCAATGAAAATAAAATCCCTAATTTTGGATTTAGTACATAAATTAAATTTAAATATGATATAAATAATTGGAATACAACTCATGGTGGTTCCCCCACCACACAACACATAATTTAATTGATCTGGTCTTATCATCTTTTATAATCAAATTTCATCTTCTTCAATAATGGACTTCATCTTTTTTGGATATTTTAATATCATATCTACAACTTTAGTAATAGAAGTAGTGTTTTTAAAAATATCACTACCCAATCTATTTCAATCATTATCCAATATAATATCGAAATATTCAGACTTTATTTTCAATAATCCTCCTCACATAATGATGCCATATATTTTTCATCGCTTTTTAATGTACAATTTTAATTAGGAAATAACCCTAATCATGTATTGTACCTTTAATAGTAAATAATTTATTCTCATCCACAATCATTACTAAATAAAAGATAATTCTATAATTTTGGGAAATATTATACACAATTGTGATAGGAAAGTGTATTTCATGACCAATAAATTAAATAAGTATGAAAACATAAATTTCAGGTATACATAAATCACTTGTTACTACATCATAATAGCATCTCCTTTCCCATAGAAAATAAAAAGTATTAATCGAATGATTTAATATTGTCACTACATTTAAATGAATTCTTGGTAATAAAAAATAATGACAAACTATCAAACATGTAAATTAACAAATGAGGAAACATAAAATAATATATTTCTTGTAAATTCATATTAATAAAAAGAAACCATCAATAATTTAGAAGTTTTCACTTCATAGAATCCAAGATCATGAACCGATATAATTGAATCAATAAAGTATTCATATAATGAAAAATTAAAATTGATTATCCAAATATGTAAAAATAACATCATAATTTAATATTGGTCTCATTTTACCACTAAAAAACATCATTTATATTCAAAATAACCTATACTAGAAAAGGAAGAAAATTAAATAACTTATTATTAATCAGGTTTAGAGAAAAGAACATAAAACACCCTTAGATTGAAATAAGTGAACGTGTTAGTAAGTGATGAAATTTTAAGAATAAGATTCTCAGCATGAATCAATCATTTTTTCAGCACACTATCCACAAATAACATCTTGTTTTGTTTTCATCATCCAAAGGAACCAAATGACATTTTATAATCACATCATACATCACATCAACTTTCATCAATTGATTTATTTTTATCATCAGCATTTTGTTCGCATATAACTGTAGTGGTTGTTTCAGCTATCTAACAATTCATGAGACCATGTCTTCTATCAACTTTATACTCACTAGCGATGTCCTAAAAAAATAAAAATAAAAATTTAATGAACTTTTCAATGATTTACACCAAAAAACACTAGAAATTTATATCAATACATAACCAAAGCACCCAAAGAGAGTTAAAATATATGACTCAAATATATGAATGAGTTTATATATAATCAAGGAAATTTAAATTATATATAAAAAAATTCTCTCAGTCTTTGAAACATATTTGGAGGAAGCTATGTGAGCCCCGAGCACAGTTCAAATGGTATGGTAAGAGGATGATAATTAGGGAAGGCATATTACATGGGGTTTTGATACGAATCACTCCCTATATTGCCTAAATAAAAAAGAATTTAATTATTTATTTACAGATTTTTTCATTAAATGGAAATAGATAATTTTCCAAAATTTCAATGGTATATGACCTATTTCCAAAAATTTATTTCATATTTGTATACATTGTATAATTGTTTTTTAAAAATGTTTAAAAATATCAATTTTTGGATTTCTCCTTAAATATAAATTTATGTGAATGAGTTTTTCTAAAAAATGATTTGAAATATGTAATTTCTTAAATAATGAATTATGGTTATTTATTTTGCAAACCAATAAATCATTTTCGTTATTTTAATGAAATAATAACATTAAAATTTGGTAATGATAATATTTTTTCAAATAAAACATTTGTATGGATATCAGGAGATGATTATATTTCAAAAATATATATACAAAAACCAATTTTCGTGGAATGGTTATTTTAAAAAATTTAGATTTTGTTTGAAAACACATATGAAGAATATATTTGAATATTAAGAATTATTGGATATGAAATAATTTTAATTGTGATCTTTTATAAATAAATTAATCATTTTTTACCCTATTTATCATATCCCCTACTAAAAATTAATTTTTTTCTTTCAATACAAAAATAACTTATAAAAATATCATTTCAATTAAATTTATATATTTTTTAATTTTCTAGTAATTAAATATGTAACCAATAAAATCATTAATATGTTTTAAAATTACCACTATCTCGAGCATAAAGATATGAAAAATCATCAATGGGTTTTTAGAACTAATAATGAGATTAAATTGAATTCTATATTTTTCTTATTATAAATCATATAGAAAACATTTTGTACTTTTAATGAAGTCATGTATTAATAGTAATTTATAAATTATCAGAATGTAATTTTTTTATTATGATTAAATAAAAATTTTATTGGTTAAAAAATTTATTTTGGGATTTTCACTAAAATTACTCAAAGAAACTGGATTTGTCAACAATTATTGTATGAACACAAGTTTCACCTCAGTCTCCATGATTCTAATTCAAGGTAACAAAAGTATATTTTTTACATCAGTTACTTTTTTCATCGTGTGAAATGTATTTAATCATATCAATGTATTTTATGAATTTTTATAGTATTTTATAATCATTTTCATTTAAAAACTACACCTGAACTATAGAAAACAATTTGATACATAAATATAATAAATAAAAATAACATTCCATCAATGCATACAAAATTTCATGAACAAATGTAAAATATATTAAATAATACATAATATATTTTCTCCCAAATTCTATAAAGAAGTAAATACAAATAATGTGAAATAGCTAAATTTTCCATTCATTGAAATTACCCATTGATTCATTGAATATTCACATCTTCCCATCATCCAAATAAAAAATATTATCCTATTTCACCATACCTCCCATAATTTACCACTATTATATGAAACAAAAATAGCTTGGATCAATATGAACTATCATTTACCATTGGTCATTCACCTCTCAAACCCCTGTAAAATGATTCAGGTGCCCAAATATACGTGGACTAGGAATATAATCAATTTATGGGAACTAAATACCCCATTAGAGTTGTTTCTTCTACTATATACATGCACGGAGGGCGGTTAAATTGGGGACACTAGAGTGGGGCCCCAAGTAGAGTAATAACTGAGAGCATATCCTTGTGTCATGAACAATAATTAACCGAATGGTTAGGGATAGATAATGGTGTGATTTCAGAAGATACTCAGGTAGAAGAAGTTATTTTTATCAATAGTTTTTCTTCTGTTTCTATCCTAATGAAAACCAAATGACTGATATGAATATAGGAGATATAACAGTTTTCAACTAATTGAATCATCACCATGAGGCTACTGCAGTGTATTTTACTATTTTGGTCAGTTCTGCTAGTGTAATATATCAACAAATGATTCATTTCTAGAATTATCATTATACCCACTATTATTTACAACTGATTGTGAAACAAATATCAATGTAAGTTCTCCCTAATGTCAGATAGACTGAGCATAGAAATAGTTTATATTTGGATGAAAATTCACTGAGGATTTTCAAATATAAATCTACGACCAACTTTTTTAATTAGAGGAGCACACTCGGATGTGGCCATAAATATTTCACTACCTCATGACTGTACATGATGCTCGGTATATATTGATGTAATTTTATGGATGGATTTAATAGTATATACCACTGATTGAATATTATATCATTCAGGATAATGAATACATTTAATATTGTAGGTGATCAGTCAACCAAAAAAACTAGGAGTCACTCTTACAAGATAAGCAGTAACATACAATCATTTCATTAATTGTTTTTTCAAAACAAAATAAACATAACAAATGAAAAATGATATAAATTCATCTTCATGACCATAAGCAAATTTATATTCAATATTATTTTATTTTACACAATCTATTTGAAATTCATGTCTCATTGGTTAGCTACTTAGTGATCTAAAAATGAAGAGCATAATGAATTTTTTTAAATAAAAAAAAGTCAATTAGTCTCATTCATTACAAAATTATGTTCATTAGGTAAATAAAAATACTAATAATCATTTAGAAAGATCCTAATTAATGATTCTAATTTTTTTCACAAAATTTTTCATTCCAATGATTGGTTGTGCACATGAAGTTACTACATTAAAAAATCAATACTTGTGTAGTTAAAATTCTGGATTGAGTTCAGATACAACTGAGTAAGTGGATGGATAAATTTCCTCCAATAATACATTAAATGTTAATCATATAACTATGTATCTTTATAAAATCTACTAAAATTCTTTAAATTAATTATTTATCAATAATAATTAGATGGTACTGGAAAACTGTTAAATTATATCCTCTCATTATTGGTATTTTATAATGTATCTAATGAAAAACAAAATTAACTTGGAAAATAACACAATAAAAAGGGATTGAGTTCATTTTTTAAACTCTAATATGGACGATTTCATAGTTTAACTTCTCATATTGGTCCACATAACACACAAAATGTTTTTTCATGAATGTGTTCTGATCATCATTTAACAAATTACCATCTTCTTCTTCTAGAATGTCCTTACACTTTTTTTGGAAGGTATAATGTCATGTATAGAAAATCATTAATAGAATAAGTGTGATATGATCAATTAGTCCCCCATAATTATTTAACATTACCCTCTAGACTACCTTAATATTCAATCTCTCTACTTTATATGTTTTTCTCTAAAATATGATACCATATATTATTCAGTTATTCTTTACATAGAGGAATGGGAATGTAATCAATATATGAAATTTTTGTACCTTCATAGTAGTTGTTTCATCTTCTTCCATGGATAACACTAGATAGATTTCAACCACATAATTGGGGACCGAAAAATATATTTCAAGCATATGAAATATTATAATCATTTAGGAGGATGAAATCTATTTCCAAACGAATGAATTCATGAAGAGTGAATCAATCCATGTAATTTATTTTGAAACAATATATTAATACATCATAGTATACATTAATTATCCATATAATATTCAATTCAGTTATGTCATGAGTGTAATATGAAACTTTAATGAAATAAATTCATGGTAAAAATATTTAAGATGAACTTACAAACACAAATATCTATTAATGAGTAAATTTAAAAAGAGATAACTCAATGTGAAATAATAATTATATTATACAACATTAAATTATCTATAAGTGTACATTTATTAGAATCTGGGATCCTGAAGGGATCACAATAAATATTAAAACTATTCAAAAGGAAACATAAAGATATTAGAAAAATAGTAAAAAGAACTTATTGGTTTAATATATGATTCATTTGGACACAAAGAAGCAACATTGCTATGGAAATTAACCATTAGTGGAAAATGAAATAATGTAATGAAGTAATAATTAATTAATAATAGAGAAAAAAACAAAGAAAGATTGAAGTAATAGGAAGTATCAAAAAGTAATTAAATATGAAGACAAAGAGACTTATCAAGACACCATTATTTGGGAAATATAAAATATGTTCCTATTAAGGTAGTGATGTTGTATTAAACAACAGGAAACCTTATACCTTTCATAAACTCATCTGACACCGTATACACTTTTTGAGATCTGTGTCTACTCATCGTCACCAGCTTGTTTTTATTTAACCACAGTGGAGGTTTTTGGATTGTATCAATGCTAAAACCCAGTACTCCTATGAACTCTCAAATATCTTGTGAGGATTTAAAAAAACCAAGAATGGGTTATACATTTCAATAATCAACATTGAAATGCACAATACATCATCATCATTTATGAACAAAAGTTTCCATAAAGAGTTCAAAGACTGGCTATCAAACATATGAATTATTTTCTATATATTAATTGAAGTAAAATTTTAATATAAGATATCCCTCACAATAATTCCAACTGATTTAGATGAAGCTATTTTAGCATTGAACAACATTAAAATGAAATGGGAATGTCATGAAAATTAGGTAAGGCATATAACGTAGGTATATAAAGAAAATCACCCCAAGATGTCCAACACAAAGAGATTTATATTTATTTATTAATATTGAATCATTAATTTGAATTAGATTATGATTTCTAATTTCACGGTTTCATAACATCATTTTTTTCAATTGAAAACATTTTTTAATATCTGGCTTGTAGATTTTGGGTATTTAAAATACCATAATCTAAAAATATGAGTTTAATATTTTGTATTAATGGTAATCCATATCAAATAAAACATTAGATGGACAAAACAATATTCTAGTAAGTATAACCATAATATATTATTCATTTCATAGTTTCAAATCCATGATTTTGTAAAGCAAGTAAAAACATATCATCAATGTCCACATAGCACAAACACTTTGTATCATAAATTTGGTTTGATCATGACTTATCATTTCAACGGAATCATCTTATATAATTCCCTTTCCATATTTTTTGAGGATTTAATTTAATGTCCATAATTTTATTAAATTAATAAGATTTTTGAGCACTATAACTCCCTGATATATATCGGTAATTATCATTCATACTACAAGAATATACATTACCTTTTATTTCAATCATCCTCATATTATATTGCTTCCATTTATTCTCCATATATTCTTCACATATAGAAATGATTAGATAATCAAAATAAATATATATATATATATATAATGACTTTCATAGAAGATTATTTATAATCATCCACATTCACTACTTAATAACAGCTTAAACAATTTTCTAGGGGTATGTAAATATATATCTATCTATATAAATATTATAATCACTTACATTAGGAAAATATTTTTATATACTAGAAAATTAAAGAATAATTTATCCATTTAGTTCATGAATATGGACATCAATTATTAAAACATTATAATTGAATTCTTTTCTAATTTTAGATTCAATGTAGATTTGGAATGTTAGCATGTCATAACTGTAATAAAATGAATTCTTGGTAAAAATAATTAAGGATTACTTTCATAAATATAAATCTAAAAATGATGAAATTTAAAATATTTCATTTTATGTAAAATCATAAGAATCGTATAAACAGTCAATAATTTAGGCGTGTGTGGTGATTATAATATATGATCAATGAATGATTATACTTAATCATAATACTATTCAAAATAAAAACCTAAAGAGATTATCCTTATAAGTAACATTCACTTGAAGATTTAATATACATATATTCCCCCACCCCCAATTAGTAAAATAACTTTTGAAAATTCACTTTATCAATAAATGAAAAATTATAAGTAACTAATGAATAATCAAGGATAGAGAAAAAAACATAAAATAACTGTTATGAAATTTTAATAGAAGTATAATTATGTAATGAAATATAAATACTCAGAAGATAACTATCATAAATGATTTTTCAAGGCATATTCATTGTGAAAAATATGGTATTTATGTTTTCATAACAACACAAAACCATAGAGAATTTTGATACTTTATTGAAACGACATACACATTTCATGACCTGTTTCTATTCATCATCGCCATCATGGTTGTATTTAACCACGAAAATACTTCTTGAAAAATATATATGCTCGAACCAAGGTCGCATATCATCTCTCTACTACCGTGTGATGATTTCATAAATATAAAAAAAATAAGGTAGAAACTTTTCTTGGATATTCCCTAAAATGAACTAAAAATCATAATCAGAATGCAATGAATGATCACATGGAGAGTTCAAATATTATGAATAAAATTTATGATGCAGTTCTTATATATTCAAAAAAATAATATAAATAAAAAAATTCATCACCCTCGGTCAAACTGATTTGGATAAGGCTATGGAAGCATAGAGAATGATATAAAGGGAAGAGGTAGATGACGAAAATTGGGGAAGGAATGTTACACTGAATTATGAAACAAACTACTCCTATGATGAACTAAAATAACAACCTTACATATATTTATAGATTATTATTATTATGTCATTTAGTATCACTAGATTATGAACCCTCATTTTTATGTCTTCAAAACAAGTATTTTAACATATATATTATAATATATTTTTATGATTAACTATTTTTTAAAAAACAAAATATAATAATATAAAATCTGAGATGTCATCATAGAAAATAAAATTAATTTATTGGTCATTCATAAAAATAATGGTTTCAACTATGTATATTAATAAAATCTAAACATATTTTTATTTTTACTAAATAGCAACAAATATCGTTTTACTGAATAAATAACATTTAAAATATTTATTAAAATATTTATCATAGAAAAAATGTATTGGGATTTTGTGAGAGGGTGTTTTTTTTAAAAAAAATGAAATAAAATACTAGATGTTGTGAATTCATTATTTTTAAAAAATGGATTTAATTTAAAAATATCATAGAGCCAATTAAATTTTATTTTATAAAAATTGATCTCTGTAAATAATGAAAAGGAATACATTTCTTTAAAATGAATCCATTTTAAAGAAGAGTTATCACCTTCCTCCGAAAAAATAAATATTTAATTACAATCCCAAAATCATATTTGAAAATATTTTTTTATATAAATGAAAATTTAAGATTTTTTTAAAGAAATAATGAAGTATACAAATATTTTATAGATGTTTTATAAGAAATCCCTTGCATAAAAAACAAGTGACGACCTAAAAAACACCATTATCTTAAATTTGATAGACCTATTCATTTAAATCAAAAGGGAATTTCTCTTTTTGAAATATTTATGTCATATTTTAATATCTATTTTTTAATGAATTAAAGTCTATTTTTTATGTTTAAATAAGAAAAAAATTATGGCTAAAAAATAAATTTTTAATTTGTGTTTTATAATTAATTTTTCTAATAGTAAATTTCTTCCTAACATGTTTTTGAAATCATACATGTTTAACATTTATCATTAGGATGGGAATTCTTGGTTGATGAATTAATTTTGTCACATTGGTTACCTTTTTAATCGTTTTCACTATATATTTTTTATTTCAATGTATTTAAATTTTTTATATTCCTTAATTATAATTTTCACATACAAAAATTAAAAAACCACCCATCCCAACTGGATAATAACATAAAATAAATTCCATTAAAATTACCACACCACTTCATATATTTCATGGAAAATGACATAATAATTATAAAATACATTACAAATTTTTAACGCCCTCCCTAAAGTGGATAAAAGAACTATAAGAAAGTGGTAAATGTTAAATTCATTGAAATGTCCCATGAAATAATTGGAAATACCCACCA
The DNA here is from genome assembly GCA_963277665.1 of Viscum album. Lineage (NCBI taxonomy): Eukaryota > Viridiplantae > Streptophyta > Magnoliopsida > Santalales > Viscaceae > Viscum > Viscum album. Next base: position 555,052,196 of record OY728147.1, on the reverse strand, counting down.
TCATGTATTCAAAATAATCCAAATTTAAATCATTCACCATACCTCTCATTTGTGATCCGAGATTCTCTATGAAAAAACAACTCGAAAAGATATGATATTTAATTTAACCTTGATAAAACACATCTCTGACCCTCGTATAATGATATGAGTATTCACCGATAATCGAAATCGGAAGTTGCAGCAGTTTATGATAATAAATTTTGCCGCAATATCCATGATTCTAGTGTTTGAAAATAATGAGGGGGAGTACAATGGAGGTCACTATATTTGGGGATGGAGTAGTGTAAAAACAATGTGGACCTTATTGTCCTACACACAAATTGATGAATAAAATATCTATGGAATGATAATTGTGTGATTAATGTGAAAAATATAGTTGAAGATTGTATTATTATTCAAAGGGAAATGTGGTTTCATCATTTCAGCCGATATGTGCTTAATGGGATGTGAATGGAAATATTACACTACCTACCAGGATTCTAAAATCCTTGGATTCTAGTGATTACAATGTTTAGGGAAGGGTTTTTCTAGTATCTAAAAAGGAATTAATATCAAATATTACAATAAAATGACTTACAATAATAATTTAGTCGATGGTTTTTCCTAACCAAACCTTGAGTCACAAATCTATCAAAAGAATACATAAACAATCACCTCAGTTATTGCATGAATTTCATTTAATAAAAAAAATATTAAATGAAAATTGTTATAAATTCATCTTATGGGACATACTGATTTCATTATTCAGTATTATTATTTTCATTAAATGAATATGAATGTATTGGAACATTCTTTAGTAAGTTAAAGGACTAAAAATAGCACAATATCTTTCTCGTAACCAAAAAATTATTGCAATTAGTATCTTGTAGCACAAAACAATGTCCTTTATATAATTCCAAAAAACTAATTTTGTATGATACAAATGAATGTGTTTCCCTAAAATTCAAAAAAAATTCCCTCCTATTATCGATAGTGGAAAATGAATAGTTATGAAACAAAATAATGTCTTCTATAGGAATAATTATAAAATGAGTAGAGATAAAAACATGTATGTTGTGAGATAAATTTAATTTTTTAAAACAACAATTTTTAATCAACTCAATAAAAAAAAAATTAACAAATTCAATATAGTATAAATATTATTTTTTTCAGTATCATTTATATTGGTGAATCAAAAAATCCATTGACAACCTCTCATGATCTATAGTTTTTGATTCATATTACAAAAAAATTAAAATATAAAAAATTAAACTATAATCATATATTGATTCAATACTTTAATCATTAAGAATACAGATAAAATGGAAGAAGTGCTCATTGAGGAAAAAAAACCACACTACACAGGGTTTATTAAATTTTTTATAATCATCATTAAAAAAAATCACTATCATATTCCTATGGAATTCCATTTTATTTTTGAAAGGTATTAATTTCATTTATACATCATGATTAACATAATTAGTGTTTTTATTACTATCACTCCCTCATATATGTCAATCATTATCCTACATGCTACTAGAGTATTCATTTTCTCTCCTTTCTATCTTCATCCTCACAATATTTTTTCATATCTTCTTCAAATATTCTTCATTTACATGATTTATTAGTTCATCAAAAGTCACATGTCCAAAAATCATAATATTTTTCTTATCCTCAACTACATTCTTCACTATTTAAAATATAATCAAAAAATATGGGAGTGGAAGATTACATATAGACATCTCCATAAATGTTATACAAACTTATTAATGGAAAATCCATTTACATACATATAAATTCACAAAGAATGAATCCTTCAATGACATGTACAAGGACATGAATTATTACCAAATCATAAAATCATTTCATTTCCCATAGAATATTCATTGCAACTGTGGTGGGAGAGAATATTTAAAATTTAATTAAATGAATTATCAATCAAAATAACTAAAACATGATTTAAAACATAAAAATAGGTAAAATTTGAAATTTTAAAGATTTCATTGTATGTAAAATCATAATAATCATATAATAGATGTAATAATTCAATATGGTGTGGTGAGGAAAATATTGGATCATGGAAGGCCCACAATTAATCTACAATGAATTACAAAAATGACACAAAAATATGTTATTCAAACAATTAACAATTATTTCTTGGTTTAATATTGGTATAATCTTCCCAAAAATGTAAATATTCAATTTTGAAAATATTTGTAAAGACCTAGAAAATTAAAAATGAATTTCTTTTAATTTATTTGGGATTATTAAGAGTCTGTGAAAATTGATGACGTTTTATTCTAAGAAACAAGGTGCCCATAATGAATTTATGAACATTTTATAAGGTACATTTAGTAAATGCACAAGTGGGGTTTTCTATCTTTTGGACTGGGGATTTGACTAAAAATCCACGGGAACCATTTAATTTTCAATGTCGGGATTTTTATAAGAGAGTGTTCACTTCGAACACATTAGGTTGGTAGAAAAAGTATGATTTTGGACTTTTTAAATAAATGTAAAATAACATGTAATTGTTATTTAATTTTTTATTTCTATAACCGATTAGCGGCGGCGGTGGCACCAATGGATTTTCTGGCCAATTAATGGATTGACACATCAACTGCCTAATACACCATTGTAAATTATAATCAGATCATTATTTCGTTTAATGATCCACATTAATTCCTCAATGCATTACTCAAATTTCCACCTCATTTTGAAATGGATTTCTGGGTCAGGTTTTGGCATGACTTCTTCAAGTGAGAAGACAGTACTGAAATTCTGCAGTAATACCCACCAACAGAGTATAGAAGCTCTAGTGGCAATGATCTTAGATCAACGAACGCCGATGAATCCATCCATTGTGGAAGCTCTTCCTTCAACAACTGTGACCCCTCTAACAGATATTGAGGTATGGATTGTTTTAATTAACAAAATGTCCTCGTTTATATTCCTCATTCATAAATTAGCATGAGGTTATTGTGGGTGTTTTGAATGGGGATTATTTATTAAAGTTGAATTGAATAATCTAACGCTTGTAATAATGATAATGAGTATGGTGTCAGACAAATGAACAAGTCTTGGACCCTCTGCCACTTTGTTCTTGTTGTGATCTTCAATGGGAAATTTATTCAACTCGTCAAAATATGGAATTTTGGAGCCTTGCAGCATCGGAAACATCATCGGGATCCTCTAGACGCAAGCAGATGTAAAAAACGGAGCTCTTGAGCATCGCCATGGACCAACTAAAGATGATTTGGTGGGAAACTGGCATTGTGGCCTGGGAGAAGGGATTTGAAAAACTAGGGTGGTGGCAGGTAACCACAGGCCATGGTGAATGTGTGGCACCATGGTGGCTGGATAGACGGCAAACAGCGGGCCTAACAAAGTGGTGGATGTAATGCGTCGTCGCACACTGCATTAGAGAAATTCACAACACCAAAATAATGGAGAGCTGGCAAGTGTCCCACCTCTTGCGGGTCTAGTAGATGACGAGGCGACGCCATGTGCAGCCACCATTTAATGGAGACAAATTACTCCATTGATCCTTTCTGGATAAGCGACCATGTGACCCCTCATGTGTCCCATGAGCAGGTGGGCAGATCCATAGTGGCCCTACCCAGGTGGGGCGGCCGGGCTAGTCCAGGCCTGACCTAGACCGGGTCGACTCGAGCAGGTATGGGTCTGCACAGACGGGGTCGGGCCAGGTCGGTCCTACGGGGTAAGACTAGACCCAGACCCATCTGGCGATCAGAAACACATAAAGTTACCTATCTTGTAAACCATACATCTATTTGATAAACTATCAATGGTGCCGAGATCTTTGGAGAGAGACATTCCACTTGAGATACACCACCAGAGTTTTGGAGGAATTTTGAGTACTATCGGGTAGGATTGACTCTGAATCCATCCTAGATATGTGGACTAAAATTCCAATAACATACAGACCATGTGTCCGGTTGATGCTCCGTCTATTTCATTGGAACTTTAATGACATGATAAATCATCACGTTACTTCTTTATGGGACTTCATGCTAGTTGAATTATGACTGATGGCATGATAATTGGTTCTCCCTGAATCAAGTGTACTATGAGCGAGAATCTAGTGGATGGAAGTGAGGCGGAGGATGGAGACAGACCATGTGGAGGTTATTACTAAGTGATCATCTTTGGGTCAGCACTTAACGATCTTATGTGGGTCAGATGCTGTGTGGGTCGGTGCTCAACGATCCTATGTGGGTCAGCACATACAGATCTTGTGTGCGTCAAATCCTTTGTGGTTGTTGTGGGTGTTAGTATCTATTGATCCTATGTTTTTTAGACTCTGTATGGTCAGCAGTGGTGCCACCAGACCAAGAAAGATCACTTAACTTCGATACTAATCATATGTACTTCTGTGCTTTAATCATACTTAGTTTGAGCTATGTCTATGGATTTTTATTGTAATTATGATCATTTGTTGTCGTTTTCCTTTATGGAATTTTGATAGACCTTAGAGGGTCTTGAGTTACATACTTGGTATTGTTATACATACCCCTACATGGGTTTCTCCTCCACCTTGTTGTGTCTTGTGCAGACGACGAGCATCAGGTCTGAGACTGGAGGGAGAAAAGACCAGGTGGTACACAGAGGAGATTCGATGATGTGGAGAATACTATATTCAATATGTACCCACCCTTCAGGTAGAATCCACGGTGGATGATTATGGTAGTTGTTTTTTATTTTTCAGTTGTAGTTGTACCTTTAAGTTCGGCTTTTATTCCAACCCCTTTACATTCAATACACACCATAAATACTAAAGTTTTACTGCATGGTTGTTTCTTTTTGGGTTTTTTTGTTTGTACTAGTTTAAATGAAACACCTTTCCACTTTAGGGATATTCCTTTCTGGTGAAAATCACCAACCCTATGCCAAAATAAGGTGACCTTGAGGGAGTCATGGAACGAGCCCTATGGGAAGAGTAGTGAAAAAGTGGTGTAAAAGGAGTCAGTTCTACTAAAGTACTTGGACCCCAATTTTTTTAAATGGGAAATAGTGTTACGTGTTTTGAGTGTGGTTTTCAGTTTGGGGAGTCCAGTATTTGTGTGGTGGCCTAGGTATCAATACACAATGACCCCAAATTCGGATTTTTGACTTAGTGCACGAATATATCGTTTTTGTGTGTTTTGGGAAAACATTTCATTGTTATGATTTTGATTCATCTGACAAGGGATAAATTTTTTATCACTATTCACCTTATTCATTTCATGATTTTGCTACGTAGGTAGCCCTACTGAATTTCTCAGAGTTTACACGATGATGGTCCACTGACTGACGAGGCATGGGTGTAGGGCCCTCTTGTTGTGGCAGCACCTTCTGGTGGTGCACCAGCAGCACCACCATCCATTGTCAGTAGATTCCTCCATCCCCACCAGCAGATCGTACATTCCAAATGAGCCTATTTCCCGAGTTCCGGAGATAGATTTCTCCATGTTATCGAGTAGAGATAAAACCCAGGCAGCTGAGGGCTGGTTGAAGGTTGGGTGTAGAGATTTTTTCTTGATTGAGACACCATCAGAGCATATGGGTTTTCCAGCTATTTCCATTTCCAGGGCACATGATGGAGATTTTTGTGCCAAACTCTTTAGACGCATGATGAGGTGACCCTCACCTCAATGAAAATTGAGAGGCTCTTTAGGGTGGAGTTTATTCTAGCAACACAACACATTGCGTATCCAAGAGCTCCTTCACTTACAGTAGGGAAACCTAACAGTAACACATTACTGAGAAAGATTCACTGGCCTCTCACTCTACATCATCAAACATGGTATGAGACCATTATTCAGGGCCCAAACCATTGAAAAGGGTGTCCGACAGAATATCAGTGCATCGATGATGTCACTGAATATCCAAAACCATGATGGAGTGCTCGAGTGAACATTTATTTAAATAGCATCATAGCTGAACATGAACCAACGATGAGTGCCACCACTAGATGACACATAGCCTATTCATCTTCAGGTGGCAGTATAACGATGGAAAAAATAACCAAGCGAGCCAGACCCACTGGTGGATGAACCCGGGTTGCAGGGTCGGAGGTGTGGAGATCACGAGGTAGAGATGGTCAGCTGGAAGGAAGATTGTGATTCACTTTGGGTGGGAAGGAGAACATGGCATGTGACTTCTCGTACCCCCATACCAACGATCATGGTAATTTAGAGGGACCACTATGAAAGAGGAAGATATTCGGTCGAGGAGCTCCGTACGGTGGTGGAAGAGGCGGAGGAGCTTGCTAGGCAGGAAGGCATGGGTGGAGATTTGTGGTTCTACTACCACCACCACCAGGAGGTCCTCCATGACCACAGGGATCTTGTGGACATATGTGAGCAAAAAATCAGATAGATAAGGCCTACGACCATGACAATTTGATGATTATTAAAAGTATTTTTTATTTATATTACACCTTAGTTGCAGTACTTATAGAGACATGTTCTTTCCGCTCCATCTTTTCTTCGACACTCGTTGGGAGCTTGGAGATTCTAATGGAGTTTTTGGATCTATCCTTGCAATTATAAACTCCGAACTGAGAAGATTCGATGATTTCACACTAGTGTCGATAGTGTTAGCTTACCCTCGGAGGCATGATCTTTGGCTGGGATCTCCTTCAAGTTGCATCGAGGCCTTACGACGTCATCATTGTTATAGATAGAATATTCCCAATCCGTTCTCATATCGACTATTTTAGGTGAAAAGTGTCATATGTCCATGAGAATGGGATCAAATTGACCTTCCCAAGTGATAAGGAAATCATTTCATCACATGATGTAATATCTCAGAGGAGGGTTCAGCCGAATGATCATTAGTTGGATATCCTCACCCTCGAAGCAGTTGAGGTGAGTCGTCTGAGTTATCCTGTATTAGGGGACCAGTACGTTGATGTCTTCCCTAATGATGTTTTGAGACTACCTACTCATAGAGATTTAGAATTTCACATCGACATTTACCCTAGGAAGACACAAATATATACATCAAAATATCGTATGGCTCCCATGGAGCATCGAGAGATTGTGGTATTGCTAGAGTACATGCATGGAAGGGGTTCATATGTCCCAGTTTTCTACATGGGCATCCACAATCACGTTTTCCTAGAAGGAGGATGGGAGTTTGTAGATTTTGTGGACTATAGTCAGCTGAACCAGGTGACCATGATGTACATGTATCCACTCCTTATGATGGATAATCATTTACACTAGCTGATGTGAGGTTGTGGGTTTTCAAAGATAGACCTCAGATCATGCTATCACCAGCTAAGAGTACGTGATGAGGACATACCAATGTCTGCCTTTAGATGTGGTATGACCATTACAAGTTCTTGGTGATGCCTTTAGGCATGAAAAACACACCAAAAGTGTTCATGGGTCTCATGAACATGATCATCCAGAAATACCTTGATCAATTCACGGTGGTCTTCATATAATACCTCCCGATTTACTCGGCATCAGTGGAGGAGTAGGCCACACAAAAGAAGATCGTTCTAGATACACTCTGATAGCACCGACTTTATGGAAAACTCACGATGTTCTAGTTCACGAAATGGGATGTAAACTTCCTATGGCACATTATCTCAGAGGATGGAGTCGTAGTGGATCCGGAAAAGATAGAGGCAATGCATTCTTAGGATCCACCTAGGATTGTGACTGAATGGCAGAGTTTCCTATGATTGGTTGGGTACTACCGTAGAATTGTGAATGAAATTTTTAGGTTTGAAACACCTTTTTTAGCATTAATGAATAAGGGTCAGCCTTTCACGTGGATAGTGAAGTGCCAATAGAGTTTTCAAGTGCTGAGGGAGAGAATGGAAAGTGCCCCCATACTGAGGCAACTAAATGAGGGTGTTAGGTGTGTCGTTTACTGCGAAGCATCAGGTACCAAACTAGGTTGTGTCCTGATACAAGATCTTGCAGTTATCATCTACATCTCACGGTAGTTGAGACTACATGAGTAGAACTACGCTCCCCCTAAAATTGTGTGAGAAGCTGTGGTATTTTCATTATTGATATGGCGACCCAACATGATTAGTGAATGGATTACAATCTACTCTTATCAAAATATTCATTGGTATATCTTCTCATTGAAGTACCTAATCAGGAGACACATACGATGGCTAGAGTTCCTCCAGGACAATGACTTCGAGATAGTCTATACTAATGAAAAGAGGAATGTAGTGACAGACACACTAAGTAGGATGTCTGGTATACAACTTCCATGTGAGGTGATAGACCAGGAAGTTGCATTGCACATATCCTTCATGGATAGTGATGGATAAGCATACCACCAGTCTATGATGATCTATAGCCCACTTCTTCAGTGAGTTCGGGAGACACATCTTGGATACGTTGAATGCAAGGAACTAATTGCTCAAATATCCATAGGACATGCTCTTAAAGAGTTTTTTTAAGGCGGGGAGCACATCATCCTCTTTAGTGGAACCACTATGGTACCAATGATGCTTCGAGATGATTTGTTGAGGGAGTTCCCCAAATCCCCTTTAGAGGTACATCCTGGAGTGGAGAAGATGTTCCAGAACCTCTGCTGTCAGTACTAGTTTCCAGGGATTAAGAAAGGATTGGAAGTGTTTGTATATCGATGTGTCACATGTCAGCAAGTGAAGGTCGTGCATCAGGTACTAGAAGGCATAGCTCAACCATTTGAGATACCAGAGTGGATGTGGGATGGTATATCCGTTGAAATTGTGACTGAGCTACCACATACATCTAGGGGACAGGAGTCCATCTAGTTGATCTTTGACAGACTCACCAATTTGGCCCACTTCCTACCCATCTAAGATTAGGGAACATTAGAGATATTGGGACACCTCTATGTATAGGGGATAATGGGATTTCCTGGAGTTCCTTCAATGATATTCCTAGATTGTGAAGCTTGTTTTACATCCTTCATGAGGAAGGAATTAAAGGAATCATTCGTGAATCAGCTACTCTTGAGCACTGACATTCACACTCTGATAGGTGGTGAGACAGAGTTGACCATAAAGACACTCGAGGGAATTCATCATGCTTGTGTCCTTGATATTTCTATAGATGGGAGGACTGGAGACCACTGGTGATTTTTTCATACAATACTAGTTATCACTCCACCATTGGCATGGTACAGTTTGAGGCCTTTTATACGAAACCATATAGATCACCAAATTTCTAGAAAAACCCATGGGAATCATGAAATATGGCTCTAGAGTTGTTAAAGACTACCACCGAGAAAGTACATATCATCCAGGATTAGATGAAGACTTCATATAGCTGTAAGAAGTCTTATGCCGACATGAGATGAAGATCCTTGAAGTGTGAGGAGGGAGAGCATGTCATCCTATGGGTCTCACCCCCGATGAGGATTTCAAAGGCTTGGTTAGGGTGGCAATCTCTCATTGAGGTTATTTGGACAATTTGAAATCATCAGAAATATTATAGAGGTGGTGTACCATCATGATATTACCCCACACATGCACCAGGTGCATAATGTTTTTACAAGTGTCGTTGTTGAGATGGTATGTGCATGACACATCACATGTTATCGACTGGGGAGAGCTGGACAAAAATGATGGGGAAACGTTTGTGGAATTCTCTATGGAGATAGATGACTAATAGTATCAGGTTTTTCATGGGTGGTTGATTCCTTGGGAGTGAGTTCATTGGCAGCATAAGAATCTTCATGAGAGCACATGGGAGTGGGAGGCTCTGACGTGTGATCAGTACACCCATATGTTCCCAATGTTTTTTCTGTAGCTTTTAGGGTTGAAAATCCCTAATGTTTGAAGACTGTAAAAAAATATAAATTTCAATATAAATTTTTAAAAAAATATCTGAGATTATTTTAAGTCTGAAAAAAGTGACAGGGCTTGATTTCATGGCCCGATGTGCTAGGAAAGAATTTCTGAACATTAATTTGGTACATTCTGAAAATGTGCAGGAAACATTTAAAATATTTTCAACCGGTACACGAATTAAACTTATGTGGGAACCATTGAATCCCCACCACTGGGATTCACCTCAGGAATGATTCACATTGACCATTGTAGGTCAAGAGAAAAAGTTATTTTTTGGACTTTTTTAAGAAAAGTAAAATAACATGTAATTGTTATTTTATTTTCCTTTTCTCCAATGATTGAGTGGTGTTGGTGGGACTAGGGACATGTAATTTCAATTAATGGATTGAATCTTCAACTGGGTAACTGTATCATTGTGGTTTAAAAGTGGTTTATTAATTCAGTTAATGAATTTCATTAATTTCTAAATGTGTTACTCACCATTGCCTCTTATAGTTTAACGGAGTTATGGGTGGGGTTTTTGAAAGACTTATTCAAGAGAAGAAATTATGGATATGTTCTGTGTAAACATCCATCGTGGGAGGAAATTTTCCCCAGTATAAACAATCTTGGATCGACGAATAGAAATGAATTCATCCAAAGGGGACACTCCTCCCATCACAACCGTGAATCCTCGAACGGATATCGAGGTAGGGGTTGTTTTTAAGTCAATAGATTCCCTTGATTCTAATCAATGTTCTTAAATTTGTGGAATATTGTTGGGGGGGTTTGAATAATTTATATTTATTAATGTTTAATTGAATAAACTCATGCTTGTTATAAGGCTAATGCGGAGGGCATGATCAAAACAAACAAGTCTTATACCCTCCACTAATTTGTTCTTGTTGCGTTATTCAGGGGGAAATATCTTCAACCCATTAGAATCTAGAATCGGGGAGCCTTGAAGTGATGGAGGCTTCTCGAGGATCCCATAGATGCTATCAGATGTTAGAACTGGGCTTCGCTGTATTATCAGAGCCCCACGACAGAAGCAATGGTGCCACATCGGCTCGGCGGTGCCAGCGGCCAGCAGCAGTCCAACCACAGAAGTGGAGGCGGCGCACTATCGTTCGATGCGCTGGAAGAAGGTGTGACATCAAAGACACAATGAAATAGAAAGGGTCCCACCTCCGGTGTTTCCCGTGGGTGATTAGGTGAGGCCATGTGGTGTTTCCATTTAATAAGAAATTAAAGGCTCCATTGAGCTGTTCGGGAGTAGCCACTGCGCGAGCCAACATGGGTCATGCCGGGGCAGGCCGAACCGCCATGGAACAGCCCCCCAACCCCCCATGGTAGGAAAATCCCACCGAATCCCACCCCAGGAAAATTCAACCGTGATGGGCGAGAACCAAACATGGTGGACCCGAACTGGGTGGGGTCGGATAGGCCTGGTCAGTATAGGGTTAGAACAGACCTGAACCCCTCACGGGCCTAGAAACACTTAAGGGGTCAAATACTTCAAACCCGACTTTTTTTTGAAAAACTGTCTACGTCACTGGGATCCTTGGAGCAAGAATGTCCTTTTGATATACTCCATGAGAGTTTTGGATCATGTTGGAGTACGACTGGGTTGGATCGACTTTGAATCCAACCTGGCCCTCGGAACTAAAACTCAAAAAACATACAGACTAGGCATTCAATTGATGCACTATATGTTGCATTGGAACACTTACTACATGAGAGATCATCAGGTTAATTATTTGTGGGACTTCCTGCCTGTTGAATCAAAACTGATGGCTTGAGGACTATTTCTCTCAAAATCAAGCATAATATGAGCGAGATTCCAATGGTTGGTAGTGAGGTGGAGGGTGGAGACATATTATACGAAGGTTAGTACCGAGAAATCATGTGTGTGTTAGCATTTACCGATCCTATGTGGGTCAGAACCAATGTGGGTATGCATTCGGTGATCAAGTGTGGGACAACGCTTACCGATCTTGTGGTGGTCAGATCATGTGTGGGTTAGCGCTCAGGGATCCTGTGTGGGTCATCACATACGGATCGTTTGTGGGACAGATCCTGTGTGGGTCTAATACGAGTTAGTACATGTCGATCCATTGTGGGTCAGACTCCATATGGTCAGCAGTTGTGCCCCTTGACATAATTAGATGATCTGTCTACGTGACTATTCATATTTACTTATGTGATTTACAAATACATTGTGGGAGAAATGTCTATTAATTTGTGATTTTTGGATTAGATCAGGCTTTTTGGTTTCCCATTGTTGAATTATGTAAGTTCTTCTGGGGTCTCGAGGTCCCTACTGGGTATGGTAATACTCACACCTACATGGGATTCACCCACACCTTGTTCTGACTAATGTAGATGATGAGAAACAAGGCTGATACATGTGGGAGGCAAGACCAGACAATACACGGTTGATATTGGATAATGTGGAGAGTGGTTGAGACGATCTGTAACAACCCATCTAGTAGGATCCTCAGTGGACAATTCCAGGAGAAATTTTCTATTTTTCAGTTGTAGTTGTACCTTTCAGTTGGTCTTGTATTCTGATCCATTTTCTTTCAGAACAAATGTATAGTAATGCATTTTTACATCATGGTTTCCTCTTAATGTGCTCTTGGTTAGTGTTTTTTACCGGTTTTATGGAAACACCTTCCAGTTTTAGGGATACGGATTTCCAGTACTAGTGGCCAACCCATAACCTATGAAAGGTGGGTTTCGTGTAGTCACAACATGGGTCCTATGAGAGGGTTCTTGACAATATTATTTACTATAAGAGTAGGAAATGTAAATAACTAATGATTACTCTTTGATAGTGGAAAACAAAATACCATCGTGGTAAAAATTTATATGAGGTGTTAGTAAATGATGTAATATTTAGAATAAGTGGCTCATTGAGATACAATAACTATAGATTCATAATCTCCACATCCATTATGATGGTGATGTCTTCATCAAACACAAGTATCATCAGGACTTTTGGAAAATCAATTGACAACACTTCAACATTCCACGACATGTGTCTACTCATCATCACCATCATGTTTATATTTAAACACAATGTTGTTTTTTCATGCCAGTAATGCCTAAAACCAGATCTCCCATAAAACTGCTACACTAAGGTGATCATTTCTAGGGCCTAAATATGGAAGGAATATTACTCCAATTTTCATGAAAATTTACATGATTTCTTTGTTACCATCATGCAATGGTTCCTATGTAGTATTATATGACTGATACTCAAATATGTTAAAGTTTTTCTATATATTTATAAAAATTTAAATTAAATATAAATAAATTATTGTACTCTTTCTCAATAATTTTGGAAGAATATATGCGATCATCAACCATGTTTGACAGGTAATATGATGTGGAAGACAATTTTGAATGGTATATAATACATATATAGTGAACAATGCATCCAAATCAATTCTATTATATGAATTATTTTTATTTATTAATATTATATTGTAACTAATGAATATTAGATTAACATCCCAAATTTATATCGTTCAAATAATATTTGCCCTATTTTTTAAAAATATTTGGTTTTTTTTATTTAATTTTTTTTCAAAAAATATAATCTTAACAAATTGATTATGATAATTAACCTTAAAAAATTACTTTATTGGTGGCTCAATATATTAATAAAATTAATTAGTAATGTAAAAAATTGTAACTTCTTTTTTTATACCCTAAAACAATAAATAATTTTTTATATCAAATATAGAATAAAATATTCAATCCGTAATAATAATTTATTTTTTACTGAAAAATGAATATGGATTTATTGAGTTTATTTTTTTTAATAAATTCAACAAAATACTCAATGTCATGAAATTTTTATTCTATGAAAAATTGATTTAGTTAAAAATAGAAAAATATTATTATAATATTATAATATAGTGACTTAAATATAATTTAAGGAAATATTTTCATTTTAAAAATATTACAATTTGCACTATAGTTATCACCACCCCCCCACCCGGAACATATTATACATTCAATCCGAATAAAATATTATAAAATTATTTTATTTTGAAATTTATTATTTAAATTTATGTCTACAAAAATAATGAAGTATCCTATAACTTAATAGAACTTTTTTTAAGATATATTTTTTCCACCATTAAATAAACAAAGATGTGTTGTCAACCATATTTAAAAGGGAATAGAATATGAAATAAAATTTTGAAAGGTATGTTACACATCTCTAGTGAAAAATGACTACTAATCTATCCTAATAAATGGATTACTTATTTATTAATATTATTTGGTCACTAAATAGAATTAAGTTAATATACCAAATCTAAATATTTCATAACATATTTTCCCCATTTTTTCTAATACTTTGCCTTTTTTACATTTTTTACAAAATATAATCTAAACATATAAATAATGATATTTCACCTTAAAAATAAAATGAAGTTATTGGTGATTCAATAAAATAATGATAATATTTCATAATTTAAAAAATGGTAATTTTTTTATTATACTGTTACCAAATTAATAATTTTTTATTTTTAATAAATAATAAAATTTTAAGTCATTATTAATAATTTTTTTCCACTGAAAAATAAATATGGATATCTTGAGACGATATTTTTAAAAATATAAACCAATAAAATCAATGTCATAAAATTTGTTTTCTATTAAATGATATATTTAGTTTAAATAATATTAGAAATATTTTATTAGAATTTTATTAAATAGTTACATCCATATAATTTAGGGGATTATTTTTATAAAAAAATTTACTATTTGAACCATAGTTATCACCCCCTGCCTAAATCATTTTATAAATTTAATCCCAAACTATAATATAAAAATAGTTTTATAGAAATTTATTTTTTCAATTTTTGTCAAAAACACAAATGAAGTATCCTCTAACATCATAGAATTGTTTTAAATCCTAATTTTTCTATCATCAACAAAATAAATAGGTGATGTGCTAAAAAACTAACTATTCGTTAATTATTTTTATAATTGATTATGTGATTTAGTTAATTTATAATTTACTATTATAATAAATGAAAAGAAAAATATTTTGTACTTATAATGAAGAAATGTTTTAATAGTCATTTAAACTACATAAAAATCTTGTATTTATTATGTTTAAATAATAAAACATTAATGGGTTAAAAATGAATTTTTTATCTAGGATTTTGTAAATAAAATTATAGAAATGGTATATGATAAAAACATTTATCGAAATGGGTGAATCCTACTTATACATAATTGTTTATTACCTAAAATGATTTGCATCAATTCTGAAAATCCAAATCATTTTATATAAATATATATTTTAAAATTTATTTTTATTTTATTATAATGTATGTATATAAAATAATGTTAATCTATTTATTAAATTGAATTATTTTACAAGAAATTATTGATATTAAATTAATTTTAAAATATAAAAAAAACACTTGTTTTTTTAACACACAGAGATTTTATGAGAAATAATTTTTTTAAATTTAATTGATGTCATGTGTTTTACACTACTCCAAGATTTGATTGTGTTATACAAAACACTATATTCGATTGTTTTTTAGGAAAACACTATTCATAGCTTGTGTTGCACGCAAGAGAGACCTTCCTTGAGAGTGTGTGTTGTACGTAATACCGAGTTTCACTAATCAACGATATATTGTTATAAACTAGGCATTAGGAATAATGTGAACTACAATTTAAATTTATTATATAATAATTCATTTTACACATATTCTAAGAACATGTTATGAGAACAGAATAAAATTTTCAGTTAAATTTAGTATTTTTAAATTTTTTGGTTAAATTGTTTATATTTTTCTGTTAACTTTCATATTTAGATGAATAATAAAAATATGATAAATATTAATTAAAGACAACATTATTCATCATCATAATTTATATAGTAAAATTATAATATTGAATGGTTTTAAAATATAAATAGAATGTATTTTTACTATTTAATATAATTCAAGTAATTTTCCATAATTTTACATTCAATGCATAGGTAAAAAACTTTGACTCTTTTGCAATGTTTTAACTTTTAAAACTTCTTTTCTCAAGAGCGGTATTAATTATAAATTAAATACTGCACCTTGTGTCTTATGAATTTTGAAAAATGGATTCCATATTTGTAATAAGTAGGTATAAAATATGTAATAGGCTACTTTTTATTTTTAGACACTATGAATAGTAACTATGTAAAATTTTATTTACTACATTTAAAGGTGAATCAGGTAATTGTGGGTAAAAATAAGATTTAAAATTTCCCTAACACCTGTAAAAATCCAATTTGATTATTAAAAGACGACCCATATATCATAAGGGTCGAAATAGATTCATTTCATGGTCTTCTGTCCAATAAAAATGATGTAATTATTATTAAAACCAAAGAACGTGACAACATGTCAATATCTTATAACTTATAAGTGTAATAATTTTTATTTAGTGATAAAAATAATAAAACATTGAATATAAATAGTCTCCATAAATCTAATAACATTATCAACATCATGACAATTTATTTTTTATTTTTAGTGATTAAATAATTATCATTAATGATGACACACTACTGATGTAGAAACTATTTTATTGATTGAAATATCAAATAAATGGATTTAACAATATTAAAATAATTATTATATGATATATTTAATGTTTTCGAATAATTTTTTAGACAAATATGACATTTTATGAATCTAGTAAATATATTTTTTCTAATATATCATATGGGTGGATTTTATTTTAATTCTAATAAATGAATAGTGTAAAAATTGACACTACTGTTATTTTATAAAAATAACTTATTATAAAACTCTTTAAAAATAAAAAAAAAATATAAAATCTATAAATTGAAATTTATATTGTATAAATATTCATAAAGTATCCAATTATGAACAATTAAAAACACATAATTAATTATTTATAACATTTTAAAATTTAGAAAATTATAACCACAAATAAAATTAAATAGATTAAATAAGTATAAATCAAGTTGATAAAGTAAAAATATAGTACCAAAATAAATAAATCTTATTATTTGATGATATTACAACCCAAACACATATATTATTTTTATGGAGTCATTTTTGGTGGTTTTATGTGGGGTTTGAGTTTATTATATATTTATATTTTGGAGGTTTCCAAAAGTGCCCCTATCCTCTCTTATAAAAAAACCTCCTCCCTCAACACCTCACATCATTTTGAGGATTCATGTTCTATAAACCCCTATCAATTTACATTATCCACTTCCATAGATACATACTAGTGGTCTTGGTCTTTTTCCAAGTCCATCTTTAGTGCCCTATGAAGAGGTTTAGAAGAGGCGCGTCGAAGAAGAGGTATTATCCTTTACCACTTCTTTCATGTTTATTTCTTCTTATACATCCTGTTCATTATCTTTTTTCATTATAATGAAATAAAATAAGTAACACTAATATACTGATTGGTTATTATAAATATGAAACGTCCCTATTTCAACTTCTATCCATCCTACTGAAAATGAAATCACCGCGCGTGTGTACGTACGGAATACCGGGTCCACGCATTGCTGTAATATGTTTTCCACCACCACCATACATGGATGGTTATAATTGAAGAAATAATAAATATATATTATTATTATAACCTCATACTAATTCTTATAAATGTTATAATCCACTACAACTCTATTCAATAATAATGGGAATGATATCATCGCTCGTGCGTACGTACAGATTACCGTCTCCACGACACTTTGAGATTCATTCTCCATGATTAACCATTCATGTATAATTATAAATTATATATAATAAATAACTATGAATGATATGACATAAAACTGACACTATATTTATGTACATATATGTTTCATTTACTTAATTTCATTCAATTCAATAAGGAAACGAAAACAGCGTTCATGAGAACGTACGACCTACCGTCTCTATGAATGGTGTATTTAATTCCATTTATCGATCTATCATATATATTTATATGATGAATATATATTATATATAAATCATGTTTCAAATTGTGTAATTATCTAAATCAGGATAAAAGTAATAATATCATGAACATCAAGTCGAAACGCGTACGATAAATGAAACGATTTTACCAAAAATGCTTCTTGAACATAGAATTGATAAAAGAAAGGGCAATATAAATTCCTAAGTGAATCATATATGTTATCAAAAATATTATTATGGATTTTTTACCAGTTAATAATATGTTTAAACCCATTATAAAAGAGTTTCTTACACGTATGGATGAAATTGGATCTACGATAATGGATAATTTTAAAATCTCATTTTTATCTGAGATTTCTTATACATAAGTATTTACTGGGGTTATATTTTTCATCCATGTCCATAAAATGTTTTTTATAAAGTGTTAAATATTATTACATGTCTTTTTATAGTAATTTTTACACCTCTTTGACTTTTAAAATGTGTTATCAAAGGAATCTTTCTTTTGTTTACAATATGTGGTACTTGTTGAATTTTCCGTTAAATGTATGAGAAGAATGTTTTTTAGCTTATACAGCATGACCGGATTTTTACGGTTTTATAACACCTTATTTTCATCAAGATTACTGTACAAGATTTCATGATTATTTTCAACGGAATAATTTTCTTTAAAAATATCATGGAATTTTGTGAAAAGAAAAAGATTATGATGGAAAATGATATTTTCCTCAAGAATTTATTTCATGTGTTTCATCAAAAACCATTTTCCATCTAAAATTACATTATTTAATATGTTTATATTTCAAGTATATTGTCTCTATTATTTAAATGGTTACATTTTTCATATGATAAAATGATATCCATTTATTTTAGATAGATTATGTTATGATGGGATGGTGTTTCTGAAATACATATTATTCTTTTGGTTTTGATGAATGATTTATGTTTATTTTGTTGCACATGAAAGAATGATTTAATTATGAGATGGGTGGGACCTATATATCACTCCAATGCATCAGTTAAATATTTATATCTCATGAGATAAAAATGGTGGGAACAACAAATGAATTTGGTTCAGCAATACAGGGCTGAAACAGCAAGTACACTCGGTTCAGTAATGGACTTTGTCAACTATAATGGTCTTGGCAACAATGCCTTGGATACAATAGAAATCATAACATTATTTTAATGGCTTCCACAATTAATTGTTTTATTCCCATGATATTTTATCTAGGTTAATGTTCCTTTATGATCAATTCCTTATGCACAGCCCAGATTTATGTCAAGACTCATGATTTTGATGTTTTATGTTTACGTTCTTACATTATAATGTTTAGGGATTGTTTTATGTTCTCCATGATTACCCTTAATGAGTATTTGAGCTCACCCTTTTTATTTTTTCCATTCCCCTGGATATAATGAATTGTTTTATGTATGAAAACCAAACGGTATGATATATATGGGATATGTTGAAGGTCTTTCATGATGATTAGAAGACTATGTTTTGAGTTTCCAAAGTCACTAAACTAATATGATCTTTAGTCATCTGTGACTTTCATGTATTAAGTATTCCAAAAAAGTAATGTAATGTCTATGTAAGTCATGTTTTGGGTCTCTACAGTTGATATCAGAGTGAAGGTTTAGTTAATCTTTGGAAACTAGGATGCGAAAACTTTAGTGAAATCCCTAGAGATATTTCTAAGGTTTTTCATGGGATGTCTATAATGTTAAGTATAAGTATAGGTTATATTACTAGAATTACAGTAATGATCATGGAATTAAACCTAAGATGTTATATATTGAAGGTACTCTCCCTTTATTATGTTGTCTTCCTAGCATGATTTTTCCCTCTCAAACTATTCTTTTCCGGTTTTAGACGATGGTTAAACCCGAAGAAATATTGTTGATCCATGTAATGGACAATGCAATGAATGAACTCATGAACAAAACAATGTTATGTTTGATGGAGTGCAAAAATCTTATTTCTATACATACAGAAACTATGAATCATTCTGGAATTCCAAATCAGATGAGAAAGGAACAATATTATATTCATTCCTTCTTAAGCAAACATCCAACTTCTTTTAGGGGGTATACTAATGAACTTAATTCTGAACAAGGTATCAGTACCATTGAAAAGATATTTTCCATACTTTGATGTTCAGAGCATGAAAAATTCATTTTGGCTGTTTACCTGTTAGAAGGTGAAGCATAACAGTGGTGTCACTAATTTAAAATACAAGGCCTCAATAATAAATTGAATCCATGGAATGGGACGAGTTCAAGAACATGTTATTCAATAAGTATTTACCTCTTATTCTTCGAACAAAGATGTAAAATGTGTTCCTTGATATTAGGAAACGGATGATAAATATGTTGGTATATACGAGGTTAATTTTACAAGGCTTTTAGGGTATGCATCTGGCATTATCATCCAATGTGAAAGTAAAGTAGATCGATTCTTCAGTGTCGTAAAACCAAGTCTTTGAAATTAATTAGCTATAAGAGACTTCAGTATCTATGATGAAATTATGTGTTGTACCATCCAGGTAGAACTGGAAGTTGGTGTTACATATCCATCTCATGGTTTTGACAAGAAATGAAATATGGAGTTCAAGGAAAATAACTAAACAATGGTGAAAAGAGGACGAATGTTTTGTTATGCTCAGAGTGTGGAATAAAACATGGTGGATATTGTATTAAAGGAATTAGAAAATGTTTTAAGTGTGGAAAAGATGATTATCGAGCAGCTGAGTGTTGAAGTAATTGCAAAGAGGTAGCTAATGATGTAAATAGAGAAAATACTATAGATAATGAACCACCAACACATTAATGTTACAAGATCAAGGAAATGGGGCATTATTCAAACAAAGGCCCTAATCCATGGGTTAATGGTGATCGACATCAAAAACCTCTCAAGGAAAGGGACATAGAGAATTCACATATGATCACTATTGATGATGTTTAATATGAAAATGATTTGGTGGAATGATTATGTGTATATGTAATGGGATTCCAAAATAATGTTTTGGAATCTCATTTATTGTATCGTGGAATATTGGAATATCTATCTATTGGTTTATTGTGGTTTTCAATAATTTTATGGTACCAGTGACCATGAAAAGTGATTGAAATATTTTTGGAAATTAAATGATATGATCAAAATGAAAGGATAATGAGATAATGAAATGTTTGATAGTATTAATGATCTCATGACTAATATAAGGACAAAGTGAAAATATTGTTTGAAAATATAGAAATTTTGGGATTTTGATGTGAGGAAAGAGTAAACTATTGACATCATTCATGTTTTCAATAAGGTTAAATGGGTATTAATTTTTCAAGATAATACTAGATTAAGGTATTAACATGTTTTTAATGTTACCAACAACAAAATATATCTTATTATATATGTGGGATAAACTATGGTATTAAAATGCTTGGTAGATGACCTTTTTAGTAATGAATTTCATTATACTATGAGATTGGATATATGTTTTTGGGATGAGACTAAAGAATGGAAAAGATTAAGATATAAATCAGAGAGTATTGTTTAAGGATAGAACTTTTTGATATTATATATGAAATGTAATAATAGTATAGTTTTAGAAAAAGGACAACTCGTAGGACGTTTGGCAACTCGTTGTGTTGGACATGGATGCCAGCATCAAACCCACAACTAAAGTAAGAAATTCTTTATCCCATACCACTGGCCTACAGGAAGTCCCTGAATATTATAAATTACTTTTATTTTATTAATAATTATGATAGTTTAAGTCTATGTCCATTTTTAGAATCATATACGATTAACCAAGACATAGATGGACTTATGTATATTTGACAACTTCTTCTAACCTTTTGTTTGAGACTGATGGAATGACCCATCATTCTATCACATGATCTGATAACAAATCATGAATGACAAATTCAACTTCATTTCTTTAAGATATGATGTGGAAATTGTTCTAGGAATGACCAACGGTGAGATTGTACCAAAATCAATTAAGTATTTATTCTAATACAAATTTATCATGTTTAGGGAAATGATATTAAAAACCAAAAATGATGTTCTAGTAACCTCATTTCCGATGAATCAGATGGTACCTTAGATCATCACAAGTTTATGGATTTGTGATTGTTTCCTTTTTCATTTCCATATTCCTTACCACTCTTCATTAGAACATGATTGTTAGATTTATCTTCCATATCCATGTTTTCACCAATGTTCTCCTTCGTCAAAACCCAGTGATGATTTACATTGGTTATTCATTATGTTTCTAATTTTTCATTTTAAAATAATATTTTAGTATTCATTTTTATGATGTGTATTTATATTAACAAAATAATCATGTATTAAAAGATTTATAACACCGAAGAATTTCGAGGGAGAAATTCATTTAAGTGGGGTAGAATGTACCACCCCAAGATTTTATGTAACATCAAAAGTAAGTAAAGAATAATATATTTTCATATATATGTCTATTTGTGAATTATATAGTTTTTTAGAGGCTTAAAATGATAATAAATCCCATCTTAGGAATAGAATACTCTAATATTTTCAAAATATTGGTTTACCTCCTTTTGATGGCGAACCATTTTTAAGTCTAGTTTTTGAAAATTTTATATGTTATATTTGACAAAATAAAACCCTCGTTTGGAATCAAGACATCAAAATTTATATTGTGTAATTTTTTTTTGTTATTTTTCCGATAAAGTCCAATTTTTATTAAATAGTGAGAATGCCGCATTTTAATTAAAAACATCCTTTAAATCTAATTTATTTATATGGTTAGATTATCTTTTTTATTTGGTTTAAAGTGTAATTAAAAGATATATTTACCATTTAATCAAATTTTGGTCATAAGTATTAATAACAATTTGAAATTGGACATAAACAAGTGTCAATATTTTGATATTTATTGTTTTGTAAAAACACGCTATTTGTTTTGACAGTGAAAATTAATTATATAATTAATTAATGGAACTTATATGTTTTTAATTTGGTAAATTTGACATAATTTTTTTAATTTGGAATAACAAATTTAATTTGGATAAATTTTTGGTATTTTTCTGACAAATGTCCCTTTTTAATGAATAGTGGAAAATACTGCATTTTTCATCAAAACAGCTTTTTAATAAAAATTATTTATATAGTTATATATTCAATTTAATTGGTTTTAAAGTGAAATTGAATTATTTTTTATTACTTAATACAATGTTGTACATTTGAAGTGACATAACTTTCAAAATGGATGTAAAATCAAGTAAATCTTTTGATAAATTTTACTTCTTAAAAAGTCATCTTTGGTTTTGACAACTTTAAATATTTTTATATTAATTACTAATATTTATGTGTTTTGAATTTTCTAAAATTAATTTCATATTTGGAATCAGAAGGATCAAATTATTTAATTAATAATCTTTTGTTTTTGACATGCTGGATAGTAATTATAGTTATTATTTCTTATTTCAGTGATTAATTAGTAAATCTGGTAAAAAGGGGTAAAAAAATGTTATAACAATTTAAAATTACCCTTAAATGTGTCTTAATGATTTTTTATGAGTCATGTAAGACCATGGGATTCCTTGTGCGAACTTTGGGACCCCATGGAATAACTTTTCTGTGATAGTGAACTTTTATCATATTATTTTTAAAATAAAGGGAAATATAATAAAAGTATGTAATTCCGAAGTAAAACAATTATAATTTTATTTATATAAATTATCCCTTTAATATAAATAATAATTTTGAAAGATAAAAATATTTACTTCATATGGTATACTATTTATAATTTTTAGACATTAAATAAATAAATTTATATATGACACAATGATGACGCAGTTATAACTTCATTAATGAACGATTTAAATATATGATAATATAAGTGTTAAAATAATTTTTTCTCGAAAATAAGGATTCTATAAAATAATTTTATAGATATTTATTACATGTAAAATATTTGGTAATTCTTTTATTTTGAAGTAATAAAGCTTGTTTGCCTTTTTTAAAATTCAACTACCTAATAGTGTCAAAAGTGGCATAAATGAGTTTTTAAAATAAATGTTATTTGTTAAATTGTTTACATGACAAAAAAATCTAATATTTTTTCCAAAATACATATAATATATTACTAATATAATTATTGATACAATTATTGGATTACTGGTATTTTAAAGTAATAATTATGAACAATATTTTGAAAATAGAAAAAGACATGGTAAGAATTATTAAATTTAACTAAGAGTTAAAATAAAACGATTAGGTGCATTATATGATCTCAACATGTCTAAATCCTATTGGTTGAGTGTATTTATACCCCATATCCTCTTATCCTCTAAATATATCATTTTTTAAATATTTTATTTTGAAACAAATTTTATAATAAATTATTATTTCATGACTTTCCAAGAGTGTCTGTAGAGACCCGAAGCTTGACGTACATGGAAATTACATTAATTTTGAGGAATAATTAGTACATAACAAAAAAACACACACAAGGATCGTAATAGTTTAGTGTCTTTGGAAACTCGGAACGTAATCTTCTAATCGTGGTGAAAGATCTTCAACATCTCCTATAAAGATCTTCCTTTTTTTTTACCTAAAACCTTTCTTTATATCCTGGGGAAAAGAAGACATAAAAGGGTGAGCTCAAAGTCTCATTAAGGGTAAACAAAAGAAATATCAATCACATCATATACATAAGCACATAACTTTTGGAAAAACTTAACCTGCAAAAGAGATCATAATTTCATAAAATGGGGTAAATCATGGCAGTGAAATGTAATCACAATAACCATAACTTAAAACATGAAACTTTGTGGCATTCACACATAATCATAGAGAATCATTTCTTGTTAGTCAAGACTCATTTCCAAGACTATCTTAGTGGACAAAGTCCCTTTCTGAATCGAGTAACCCTCGTTTCAGTCCTGTTTCACTGAACCGGTATAACCTACCATTCCAGCCATGTCTATCTCATGAGATATAAAATCTTTACCCAATGCATTGGAGGGAGATATAGGTCCCACCCATCTTATAATGAATCCTTTCTTATGTGTGTCACATAATCATAAACCATACATCATAGCGTAACCCATGTAATAAAAATGGGATTCTTAAACAACATGACATCATAAAACACTTCATATAAGATAAAGAAATTCATAAAAATATTTCCATCACAACATAATCAAAACAATGTAATAATAGGGGTAAAAACATAACCCTATTATTATCTTAGATGGAAAATAATTTTGATAAAATACTTGAACTCCCTTCTTGAGGAAAATATCCTTTCTACTTGAAAACCATTTTTCCTTTCATAACATGTCATACAACTTTATAATAAAAGATGTTGATTAAAAATAAACTTGAAAACTTGTAAAGGAAGTTTCTTGGAAATAATGTTTTGAAAATCCATTCATGCCGTATAAGTTAAAAAAAATATTCTTCGTACTTTTGTCGGAAAAGTCAAAAAGTACCTCATACGAAAAACGACAAAAGATTCCTTTCATACATTTTACTAAAAACTCACCGAAGGGTAAAAATGGATTTAAACAATTGTAGTTGGATGGAAATAATATTACATATTGATGAAACATGGATGTGGATGGTAAAATACACCCCAGTAAATACTTACGAATAAACAATCTCGGATAAAAATGAGATTGTGATATTTTCCCTTACCTTAGGTCCGATTTGCTTCGTATGTGTCCGAACCTCCTGTATAATGATTTAAATAATGTCATTGACTTATTACAGAATCATATTCATTGTTATGATATCATATATGGTTCAATTATGACATTATATTACCCGTTCTTTTGTAAATTCCATGTTAAAGAAGCGTTTTGGGTAAAATCGTTTCATTTATCATAGGTGTTTTGACTTGTTGTTCTTGACATAATTATTACTTATATCATGATTTACCTACTTCCAGAATATAAAATATGATTTATATATCATATATATTCAGTATATATATATATATATAATAGATAGATAAATAAAATGAAAAACACCGTTCATGGAGACGGTAGTCCGTACGTACGCATGAACGTTGTTTTTCTTTCCTTATTGTCTTGAATGGAAGTAAGTAGATGACATACATATATATATATACATAAATCCATTATCATTATTATGTCATATATTTCATTAGTACTTATTATATATACTTTATAATCATTAATGAATGGTTAATCATTAAGAATGAATCTCATCGCGTCGTGGAGACGGTAGTCCGTACGTACGCACGAGCGATGATATCATTTCCATAATTATTGAATTGAATTGGAGTGGATTATACAATATATAAGAATCAATATGATGTTTTAATAACTATGTATAGTTATTCATTACAACATTATACCCATCCATGTAAGGTGGTGGTGGAAAATAGATTACACCAAGGCGTGGAGATGGTATTCCGTACGTACGCACGCACGGTGATTTCTTTTTCCGTAGGATGGATAGATGGTGAAATAGGGTTGTTTCATACTTAAAATAAAATATCAGTATATGAGTGATACTGATGTTATTACTTCATAATGAAACAACCTAAGAAGAATAAGTGGAAGAAGAAATAATGATGAAAGAATTGGTAACGGTAATTACCTCTTCTTTGAAGCGCCTCTTTGAGACCTCCTCTTAGGGCACTAAAATTGGTCTTTGAGGAAGACCAGAACCATTAGGATGTTGCTAGGGAAGTGGAGAAGAGATTTTGGCAGGGGTTGGCCGAGCTTGAGTGCTCAAATTGGTGTGAGGAGGAGGGGGAGGAGGTGTCCTTTTATAAGGGAGGAGAGGGGCATCATAGGAATACCTCAAAATATTATTTTATATTAAAGTCAATATCAGTTTATAATGGTTCCAAAGGGTATTATTTCGGAGATAATGTGGGGATGGGTCGAAATCCTATCAAACAATAAGATTTATACAAGTTTAGGGTATTATTTTAACCTTATCAATTATATTTAACTCTAAGTTAAATAATTTAACTTTTACTGTGTCTTTTTGTTTTCTTTCACTATATGGTTAATACACTTACTATAACATGCCAAACGAACCCCAAATTGTTTATTATTAATATATATATCCTTATCTAAGTCAATTGGCCGAACCATAGATTTTCAGGAATAAAATAACAATTAATAATATAATATTTTATTTAAAAACTATTTATTGTCAATTTTGACACTATTTGATATATGATTTTTGTGAAAGTCATAACAGAATTATATGTTCGAACCAAGTTGATTAAATCAACACTAATATATCATAGTAACCTATAAAATTAGTGGAATTCATAAAAAGTCTTAAATTACATTTATTTTGGTATTTATAATATCAATTATGTCAATATTTCATTAATAAGATATTTACTGCATCATCTTTGTGTCATAAATAAATTAACTTATTTGATGTCTAAAAATTACAAATAAAATACTGTAGGAAATCTTTTTATCTCTCTAATGAATATTTATAGTCTAATTTATCTTATGTATAACCCCATATTAATAATGTTTTAGTAAATATACTTTGATTTTAACTCTTTTAACCCTTCTTTAAATAATATAATAATAAATGTCTTAATCTAATCCAAGTGGGCCTAAATGGTCATATTTTATTCCTATGTTTGTTTTTGATCGAATTACACTTATCCAATAGAATTAGGACATGTGTTAGGGTAATAGTAATATCATATTTACCCTTAGTTACCCTATTTACTATTAACCGCGAAAAAAAGTAAAAAGTTACTATTCACCAAAAATTATTTTCATCTCATTGAACCACATTTTAGTCCTTGATATTAACCGTGTCTCTCGGATTTTCGAAATTCCATTCACAGAAGCGGTAAAATTAAGTTTTATGAAAAATTCAGTTTTAAACTACCACTTAGTGGTTTCACTATTCATCAAAAATTGAAAGTTTTCAGAAAAATACCAAAAATTAGGCCTAAGCTATATTTGATATTATGAACTCAAAAATGATATCTATTTTACCAAATTCAAAACATATCAGTTGCATTAACTAATTTAAAAATTAATTATCGTCGTCAAAACAAATAGCGTGTTTTTAAGAGATAATAACTATCAAAAGATTGACACTAGTTTATAACTGGTTTAAATGTGAAATTACATCCAATGACCAAAATTTTATTAAATTGTAAAAATATATTGTAAATATACTTTAAAATCACTCAAATTAATAATATATCACTATTAATCATTTCGATTAAAAAAATTGTTTTTAATTAAAATTTAGTAATTTTAACTATTCATCAGAATATGAAAGTTATCCGAAAAGTACCAAAATTTCACCCTAAGATAATTTCGATATTACGAATCCAAAAATGAATTTCATTTTGAAAAATTAAATTTTCAAAATTTCAAAAAGTGGTTATTACTATTCATAACAGCTAGTTTTAATAATATCTTAATAGCATATCGTTGTTTAGCGAAACTCGGTGTTGCGTACAACACACGCTATCGTGGAAGGTCACGATTGCGTATAATTCAAGCCAGGTCAGAGATGTGTATTGTGAAATCTCCTTTTGGTGTAGCGTATAACACAAGACATTAATAAAATTAAAAAAATATTTTTCATAAAATCTCAGGTTGTTACATTCTACCCCCCTTAAAATGAATTTCTCCCTCGAAATTCGTCGGGGTTATAAATGGTTTACTATTCGAAAGTTTCTTTAATAGGAACCCACATCGTAAAAAGGAATACAAAAACCAATATTTAAAAATTAAAGTATGAAACGTAATGGTTACCCAAATAAACTAATCACTGGGTTTCCACATAGGTGAAAATATTGATATGGAAGAAAAATCTAACCATCATGTTCTGATGGAGAGTGGTAGAGAACATGGCTATGGAAAAGCCAACAATCACAAATCCATAAATTTGTGACGATCTAAGGTATCATCTGATTAATCAGATATAAAAGAAGTAGGAAAACATTTTTGGTTTTCATTATCGTTTCCCTAAAGTTGAAGAATTAGAATTAGAATAAATACTTACTATATTTTGGTACAATCTCACTGTTGTTCGTGCCTTGAACAATTTCCACTTCATCTCATAAATAAATGAAGTTGAATTTGTTATTCGTGAAGTGTTAGCAGATCATGTGATAGAATGATGGGTCATTCCATCTGTCTCAAACAAAAGGTTAGAAAAAATTATATACATAAGTCGATCTATAGTGAGATGAATCATATATGGTTCCTAAAATGGACTTATACTTCATATATCATACTGCTTAATATAATAAAACTAGTTTCTACTAAACAGGGACTTCCTGTAGGCCAGTGGTAGGTGATAAAGGCCAGTCGCACTTTGGTTGTGGGTTCGATTCCCACAGCCTTGTCCGAAGCGATGGGCTCTCACCCGTCCTGTAGGTTGTCCTTTTTCTAAAACTACATTACAATAACATCACATAAATAATATCAAAAAAAAGTTCGATACTTAAACAATACTAACTTATGGTTAACATAATCCATTACAATCTTTAGGCTTATCTAAAATACTTCGGTCCAAGCTCATAGTATAAAGAAAATGATTACTTGAAATGTCGTCAACCAAGCATGTGAATACCATCATTTATCCCCCATATATCTTGTTGGTCACATTCCAATCATGTGAATACCTTAATGATGTATTCTATTGAAAAAATGAATTCCCATTAAACCTTAATGAAAACATGAATGCTGTCAAAAGTTAACTCTTTCCACATACCAAAATCCAAAAATTCTATATACTCAAACCATGATATAACTTTCTCCTTATATCAGTCATGAGCTCATGAATACTATCAAACATTTAATTTTCTCCTTATCCCTTCATTATGCGCATATCATCTACATTCCAAAAATATCTGAATAACCTTTCATGGATACTGGTAACATTAATCAGACAACAATGTAACAATCCTTACATGTCTCTTTATTCCATAGTACCATGAGATTACTTATACAACATTACGCATGATAAACATGTAATCATTCCACTAAATTCTTAAACCCTTGACCGAGCTTCAACAATTCTTTCATCTCACATATCATTGGTAGTCTCTTCATCATCATCCACATAAATACTTCCCATACGACCATACTGATTATCTTCATGAGACTTTCCCTTAGGGCATTGGTTTGCATAATGCCCGTACATTCGACATTTAAAACATTTAACCATTGTTGAAGTCGTAGCAATACCATTATCCTCATCCCTGGTGTTAACTGATCCTTTTCCTTTGCACTTACTGGCTTTGTGTCCTTCTTTTGCACACCCAATGCATCTTCCAGTTCCTTTGAAACATTCTCCATGATGCCTCTTCCCACATGATTTACATAGGGGAAATTGAACTTTCTTTCCTCTATGATCATCATGAAACTCCATCTTTCTCTTATTAGCCGAGTCAGGAAACTTACCAAATTTTACTTTATTGATCATATTATGAGATTGCTGATTCGGCATAATAATGATGTTTGGACTTCCAAATCCCATTTCATTTGGTTGCTCATGAAGAATATCATTCCATTGTCCATCATATCCTCCATTATCGTGAATCACCTTGTTTCCAGCCATTTTCTAAAACCCAAAAAGTATAGTGTGAGAGGGAAAAATCATAATAAAGGGGGAGTAACTTAAATATCTAACATCTTTGGTTTAATCTAATATCGTTACCATAGTTCTAGGACTATATCCTAATGTATACTTATCCTTAGGGGAATCCCTAGACATAACTTATAAATATCTCTAGGGATCTCACTAACGTTTTCGCATCCTAGTTTCCAAAGTTTGACTAAACCTTTCCTCTGATACCAACTGTAGATACCCGAAGCTTGATGTACATGGACATTACATTACTTTTTCTGAATACTTAGTACATAACAAAAACACACACACAAGGATCGTAATAGTTTAGTGTCTTTGGAAACTCGGAACGTAATCTTCTAATCGTGGTGAAAGATCTTCAACATCTCCTATAAAGATCTTCCTTTTTTTACCTAAAACCTTTCATTATATCCTGGGGAAAAGAAAACATAAAAGGGTGAGCTCAAATGCTCAGTAAGGGTAAACAAAAGAAATATCAATCACATCATATACATAAGCACATAACTTTTGGAAAATCTTAACCTTCAAAAGAGATCATAATTTCATAAAATGGGGTAAATCATGGTAGTGAAATGTAATCAATATAATCATAACATAAAACATGAAACTTTGTGGCATTCACACATAATCATAGAGAATCATTTCTTGTTAGTCAAGACTCATTTCCAAGACTATCTTAGTGGACAAAGTCCCTTTCTGAATCGAGTAACCCTCGTTTCAGTCCTGTTTCACTGAACCGGTATAACCTACCATTCCAGCCATGTCTATCTCATGAGATATAAAATCTTTACCCAATGCATTGGAGGGAGATATAGGTCCCACCCATCTTATAATGAATCCTTTCTTATGTGTGCCACATAATCATAAACCATACATCATTGCGTAACCCATGTAATAAAAATGGGATTCTTAAACAACATGACATCATAAAACAATTCATATAAGATAAAGGAATTAATAAAAATATTTCCATCACAACATAATCAAAACAATGTAATAATAGGGATAAAAACATAACCCTATTATTATCTTAGATGGAAAATAATTTTGATAAAATACTTGAACTCCCTTCTTGAGGAAAATATCCTTTATACTTCAAAAACATTTTTCCTTTCATAACATGTCATACAACTTTAAAATAAAAGATGTTGATTAAAAATAAACTTGAAAACTTTTAAAGGAAATTTCTTGGAAATAATGTTTTGAAAGTCCATTCATGCCGTATAAGTTAAAAAAAATATTCTTCGTACTTTTGTCGGAAAAGTCAAAAAGTACCTCGTACGAAAAACGACAAAATATTCTTTTCATACATATTACTAAAAACTCACCGAAGGGTAAAAATGGATTTAAAAAATTGTAGGTGGATGGAAATAATATTACATATTGATGAAACAAGGATGTGGATGATAAAATACACCCCAGTAAATACTTACGAATAAACAATCTCGGATAAAAATGAGATTGTGATATTTTCCCTTACCTTATGTCTGATTTGCTTCGTATGTGTCCGAACCTCCTGTATAATGATTTAAATAATGTCATTGACTTATTACAGAATCATATTCATTGTTATGATATCATATATGGTTCACTTATGACATTATATTACCCGTTCTTTTGTAAATTCCATGTTAAAGAAGCGTTTTGGGTAAAATCGTTTCATTTATCGTAGGTGTTTTGACTTGTTGTTCATGACATCATTATTACTTATATCATGATTTACTTACTTCCAGAATATAAAATATGATTTATATATAATATATATTCAGTATATATATATATAATAGATAGATAAATAAAATGAAAAACATCGTTCATGGAGACGGTAGTCCGTACGTACGCATGAACGCTGTTTTTCTTTCCTTATTGTCTTCAATGGAAGTAAGTAGATGACATACATATATATATATATACATAAATCCAGTATCATTATTATGTAATATATTTCATTAGTACTTATTATATATACTTTATAATCATTCATGAATGGTTAATCATTAAGAATGAATCTCATCGCGTCGTGGAGACGGTAGTCCGTACGTACGCACGAGCGATGATATCATTTCCATAATTATTGAATTGAATTGGAGTGGATTATACAATATATCAGAATCAATATGATGTTTTAATAACTATGTATAGTTAATCTTTACACCATTATACCCATCCATGTAAGGTGGTGGTGGAAAATAGATTACACCACGGCGTGGAGACGGTATTCCGTACGTACGCACGCGTGGTGATTTCTTTTTCCGTAGGATGGATAGATGGTGAAATAGGGTTGTTTCATACTTAAAATAACATATCAGTATATGAGTGATACTTATGTTATTACTTCATTATGAAACAACCTAAGAAGAAGAAGTGGAAGAAGAAATAAAGATGAAAGAATTGGTAACGGTAATTACCTCTTCTTTTAAGCGCCTCTTTGAGACCTACTCTTAGGGCACTAAAATTGGTCTTTGAGGAAGACCAGAACATGTAGGATGTTGCTGGGGAAGTGGAGAGAGATTTTTGCAGGGGTTGGCCGGGCATGAGTGCTCTAATTGGTGCGAGGATGAGGGGGAGGAGGTGTCCTTTTATAAGGGAGGAGAGGGGCATCTTAGGAATACCTCAAAATATTATTTTATATTAAAGTCAAAATCGGTTTATAATGGTTCCAAAGGGTCTTATTTCGGAGCTAAAGTGGGGATGGGTCGAAATCCTATCAACCAATAATATTTAGACAAGTTTAGGGTATTATTTTAACCTTATCAATTAAATTTAACTCTAAGTTAAATAATTTAACTTTTACCATGTCTTTTTGTTTTCTTTCACTATATGGTTAATACACATACTATAACATGCCAAACGAACCCCAAATTGTTTATTATTAATATATATATCCTTATCTAAGTCATTTGGCCGAACCTTAGATTTTTAGGAATAAAATAACAATTAATAATATAATATTTGATTTAAAAACTATTTTGTGTCAATTTTGACACTATTTGATATATGATTTTTGTGAAAGTCACAACAGAATTATATGTTCAAACCAAGTTGATTAAATCAACACTAATATATCATAGTAACCTAGAAAATTAGTGGAATTCATAAAAAGTCTTAAATTACATTTATTTTGGTATTTATAATATCAATTATGTCAATATTTCATTAATATGATAATTACTGCATCATCTTTGTGTAATAAATAAATTAACTTATTTGATGTCTAAAAATTACAAATAAAATACTGTAGGAAATCTTTTTATCTTTCTAATTAATATTTATAGTCGAATTTATCTTATGTATAACCCCATATTAAAAATGTTTTAGTAAATAAACATTGATTTTAACTCTTTTAACCCTTCTTTAAATAATATAATAATAAATGTCTTAATCTAATCCAAGTGGGCCTAAATGGTCATATTTTATTCCTAAGTTTTTTTTGATCGAATTACAATTATCCAATAGAATTAGGACATGTGTTAGGGTAATAGTAATATCATATTTACCCTTAGTTACCCTATTTACTATTAACCGCGGTAAAAAAAAGTAAAAAGTTACTATTCACCAAAAATTATTTTCATCTCATTGAACCACATTTTAGTCCTTGATATTAACCGTGTCTCTCGGATTTTCGAAATTCTATTCACAGAAG
The DNA here is from genome assembly GCA_963277665.1 of Viscum album. NCBI lineage: Eukaryota > Viridiplantae > Streptophyta > Magnoliopsida > Santalales > Viscaceae > Viscum > Viscum album. The sequence goes on along the minus strand of OY728147.1, from coordinate 555,018,201 downwards.
CGGTAAAATTAAGTTTTATGAAAAATTCCGTTTTTTTACTACCACTTAGTGGTTTCACTATTCATCGAAAATTGAAAGTTTTCAGAAAAATACCAAAAATTAGGCCTAAGCTATATTTGATATTATGAACTCAAAAATTATGTCTATTTTACAAAATTCAAAACATATCAGTTGCATTAACTAATTTAAAAATTAATTATCGTCGTCAAAACAAATAGCGTGTTTTTAAGAGATAATAACTATCAAAAGATTGACACTAGTTTATAACTGGTTTAAATGTGAAATTACATCTAATGACCAAAATTGTATTAAATTGTAAAAATATATTCTAAATATACTTTAAAACCACTCAAATTAATAATTTATCACTATTAATTATTTCTATTAAAAAATTGTTTTTAATTAAAATTTAGTAATTTTCACTATTCATCAGAATATGAAAGTTATCCGAAAAGTACCAAAATTTTACCCTAAGCTAATTTCGATATTACGAATCCAAAAATGAATTCCATTTTGAAAAATAAAATTTACAAAATTTCAAAAAGTGGTTATTACTATTCATAACGGCTAGTTTTAATAATATCTTAATAGCATATCGTTGTTTAGCGAAACTCGGTGTGGCGTATAACACACGCTATCGTGGAAGGTAGTGATTGCGTATAATTCAATCTAGGTCAGAGATGTGTATTTTGAAAGCTCCTTTTGGTGTAGCGTATAACACAAGACATTAATAAAATTAAAAAGAATATTTTTCATAAAATTTCATGTTGTTACAGTGTCCATCCTCCCTCATATTAAACGCCCCCACCTCTAACCCCTTACCCACACCTCTCAAGCCCTTGTCTCGTCCAACCTCTACTCATGTCATCTCTAGAAAACCCTCCATAACTCCTTGTAGCCTCACTCTGGGAAGAATTATTTCCAAGGAATCCTTTGGCTTAAATCAAAAAGAGTTACCTGATATAGAGATAATGTCTTCTCTCGAGTTTCTTTATATTATTGACCTTCTTCACTAACCACTATCTTCTTATTATTAATTCCCAAAATAACACCAGTATCCTCTATATACTGGGATGTTTTTATGATAATTATTTGATTTATACATAAACACACCTCTGTATAATGGTAAAATAACATATTATTTCTGTGGGTGATGAATTACAGCCTCATGAAACGATGATTGTTCAATCTTCCCTTAACACCTTTCATGGTTTCCATTATGATGGAACTATATTTATATATGAAATATATGAAATATATGGTATTTATGTTTTCTATATGCTTATGTATTTTATGTTTAAATCATATCATTATTCTTTTCATTTCGTGTAATTGCCATAATTTCATTTGAGGAAGTGTGGACTATCACCCCCTCAAGTGATGTGACTCGTTCGTGAAATACATGGAATGTATAAAGAATTAAATTAATGAACTTATGAGATCTATATAAAAAACGAATGTTAGGTTTGAGGAAGTTTGGAAAATTCAATGATTGACCTAATGAACAAACCAATGTTATGTTTGATGGAGTGAAAAATCTTATTGTTATACTTACACATGCTATGATTCATTCTGGAATTGAAAATGTGATAAGAAAGGAACAATATTCTATTGAGTCTTTGATGAGGAAGCATCCACATTCTTTTAGGGGGTCTTCTAATCCACTTTTTTCTGAACAAGGTATCAGTACCATTGAAAAGATATTTTCCATACTTCGCTATTCAGAGCATGAAAAATTCATTTTGGCTATTTACCTGTTAGAAGTTGAAGCAGACTAGTGGTGGACACAAATATAAAATACAAGGCCTCAATAATAAATTGAATCCCTGGAATGTGACGAGTTCAAGAACATGATTTTCAATAATTATTTACCTCGTATAATTCGAACAAAGATGTAAAAGGAGTTACGTGATCTTATGAAAAAGGATGATAAATCTGTTGGTATATTCGAGGTGAATTTTACATGGCTTGCATGGTATGAATCTGGCATTATCATCCAATGTGAATGTAAAGTAGATCGATTCTTCAGTGTCTTAAACCCAATTCATTGAAAGTCATAAGCTATAAGAGACTTCAGTAGATATGATGAAATTATGTGTCGTGCCATCCAGGTAGAACTGGAAGTTGGTGTTACATATCCATCTCATAGTATTGACAAGACACGAAAGATGGAGTTCAAGGAAAAATAAAAAAACAATGGTGAAAAAAAGACGAATGTTTTGCTATGATCAAAGTGTGGAATAAAGCATGGTGGAGATTGTAATAAAGGAAATAGAAAATGTTTTAAGTGTGGAAAAGACGATTATTGTGCAGCTGAGTGTCGATGTAATGGGAAAAAAGGTATCTAATGATTTGAATACAGAAAAGACTATAGATAATGACCCACCAACACGTCAATTTTTCCAGAGAAAGGAAATGGGGCATTATTTTAACCAATGCCCTAATCCAAGGGTTAATGGTGATCAACATCAATAACCTCTTAAGGCAAGGGACACATAGAAGTAAAATACGATCACTATTGAAGATGTTTAGTATGGAAATTATTTGGTGGAATGATTATATGTTTATGTAATGGGATTCCAAAATAATGATGTGGAATCTCATTTATTGTATCTTGTAATATTAGAATATCTATGTATTGGTTTATTGTGGTTTTCAATAATTTTATGGTACCAGTAACCATGAAATGTGATTGAAATATTTTTGGAAATTAAATGATATGATCATAATGAAGGGATAAAGAGATAATGAAATGTTTGATAGTATTAATGATCTCTTGACAGATATAAGGACAATGTGACAACATGGTTTGAATAAATTGAAATGTTTGGATTTTTGTGTGTGGAATGAGTTATCTTTTGACAGCATTCATGTTTTCAGTAAGGTTCAATGGCTATTCATTTTTCAAGAGAATACATGATTAAGGTATTAACATGTTTATAATGTGACCAACAACAAAATATATCTTATTATATATGTGGGATAAATTATGGTATTCAAATGCTTGGTATATGACCTTTTTAATAATAAATTTCATTATACTATGAGATTGGATATAAGTATTTTGGATAAGCCTAAAGAATGGAATATATTAATATGTACATCAGAAATTATTGTTTAAGGCTAGATCTTTTTGATATTATATATGAAATTTTATAATTGTATAGTTTTTGAAAAAGGACAACCCGTAGGACATGCGAAAACATGTTGCGTCAGACATGGTTGCTATTATCAAACTCAGAACCGAAGTATGACATGCCTTTATCCCCTACCACTGGCCTACAGGAAGTCCCTTCATATTATAGATTAGTATTATTTTATTATGCGGTATGATAGTTGAAGTCTATGTCCATGTTTGGTATCATATATGATTAACCAATCCATAGATGGACTTTTGTATATTTGATAACATTTGTTAAAATTTTGTTTGAGACTGATGGAATGACCCCTCATTTTATCACATGATCTGCTAACACTTCATGATTGAAAAATTCATCTTCATTTATTTAAGATATTAAGTGGAAATTGTTTCAAGAATGACCAACGGTGAGATTGTACCAAAATCAAGTAAGTATTTCTTCTAATAAAAAATTTTGAAGTTTAATGAAATGATATTGAAAAAAAATGATGCTCTAGTAACCTCATATACGATGAATCAGATGGTACATTAGATCATCACAAATTTATGGATTTCTGATTATTGCCGTTTTCATAGCCATGTTCTCTACCACTCTTCATCAGAACATGATGGTTATATTTATCTTCCAAATCCATGTTTTCACCTATGTTCTCCTCCGTCAAAACCCAGTGATGAGATACATTGGGTATCCATTATGTTTATAATGTTGAATTTAAAATAATATTTTATTATTCCTTTTTACGATGTGGATTTATATTAATTAAACTTTCAAGTTTTCATGACCCCCTCCCACCAAAGATGCCCCTCCTGAGCTGGCAATGGTGAAAGGAAGATAATGACCCCCGAGTCCCGCCTCCAGTAGGCCCCGGGTTGGCGACTAGCACCAAGGGTATGAGTTTTCACAAATATGGTAGGCATTACCCTTTTTATTATTTTGGATCGGGAAATAGGACAAGTCAACCACCAAAAAGTGAAAAGAACAAGTGTACATAAATATACCCAAAACAAGCCCACATGCATGTTTAAACAATTTTTATAACAAGGTACAAGTACAAGGAAGCTCAAAAGTACAAGTGAGTACAGTACCAAAAGGAAAACATGAAAACAGAAACTGCACAACTCCCAATGCCTGACTAGTAGGGTCCCGCACGGCCCTGGTAGTCCTCCGGAAAACCTGAAACAACATAGGGTGAGCATACAGGTATACTCAGTAGAGATCCTAAAGCTCTCGTGAACAAGTGGGGAGACACCCTAAGGTCCCGTGAGAAAACAGAAGAACCAAAAACTAACAAGGAAAAACTATCCACCCAGCCTCACTGGTCACACTCACCAAGTAACACAAACAAGTTTAGTATATATATAGAACAAAAGTATTGGGTACCTCGCACCATTTCCCACTTAATTAGATGCTGCTCTTCCTAACAGCAAACGTCCTGACGCTACCACACTCTTCCCGCCCGCACACACCTGGGCCAAACCACGCATCCCGCCCGCAGACACCTGGGCCTCATCCCGAAGGTTCTTGGGAACGGTAAGCCTGCCCGAGTAGTCTTGGGCTAAAGGTCGCCTCAAGCCATCACAACCTCCGAGACCTACCCGAAGAGTCTTGGGTGTAAGGTCATCTCAAGCCATCATAGCCTATGGAAGAAGGAGCAGGAAGGAGCTAGTAACTAAGGGGGAACACCCTCTCCCATAAAATGGGAGTGTTCGACACTAGGTGCTTGAAATAGGTGTGGTGCGACAAAACACAAAGATACAATTATATATATACATATACCAAACACACAGCCCAACCTATGGCTTCTTAAAAAGAGAAACTGAGCATGTGCCTCTGCACTGCTACCACGAAGCATGCATCAACAACCAAACAATCATCCCCAACCTCATTTAGGTTTTCATGTTTCATGCAATGGTTTAACAAATTATTACTACTGGGCAACTAACATCCAGAAAAAACCTTTCACAAACATATCCCTGCCATCCACAACCAAGGTTAGGTAAAACGCAAGAAACCACATGCCATTTCATTTACAAGATATTATCACAACCATACAACATTCCATCATTCATTTATTTAAATGTTCCACACATAAAACCCTTTCCACACACAAAACATTTCCGCATTTGAAAACACCTTTTACTTCAAAAAACTTTTCATAATCAAAACACTTTTCATAAATAAAGGCATTATCCACAAAACAACCAAACCACCAACATGTTCATTATTCCAACTTTGTTCAATCGGGGTGATCACACAAGGTTTTCATTCTCATTTAATCAGCCAGTCTTTACGTGCTTATCCATTTTCCATGTTTTAACAAAACCAACCACAAACAATTCAGATATCAATTACGCACGCAAAGGCCACCAACAGCCTTGATTTTCAGTAGGCAAAGGCCTTTCAATCCAAAATCACATTCAGAAGATAAAGAAACTAGAAGGCAAATAGAAACAGCACAAAACCCCAATCCCTTCTTTATCCGGTTATTATCTTTATTTAAAGTTCAACTGCATCCCAAGGAACAAAAGAAAAAATATCCCACCCCGCATTTTGCACCAAAAAGAGAGACGAAGGTAAACCCCTACCTCTAAAGGTCCCGATCATGTCGCTTCCGACGACATCCTTCGATGTCCTCCGCCTTCGCCAAACCCGACAAACGCCTCCTAGGATGGAAGCTGGAGAAGGAAGGCCGGACGGAAAGGTGACATGTCCGGGCTTAGAATCTTCGTCTCGTCGCTACGATCCTTTGGCCGCTGACGAATCGTAATTCGGAGCTCGGACAAAGAAGTTAGAGGAGCAATACTTCTCGATTGTCCAAGAGCGTCGTCGTGCGGCAAAGAAGCGATCGATATGGAATATAAAACATGACCTCGTTCTTATATAGGAAACGAATAGGTAAATCTGTATTCAGCGTGAATCAATGAATACATGATGTGACCGTACATACGTTACATGTTTTGATTGGTTAACACACAACACGTCACGCGGTTTCCAAGCGTTTTAATAATAATGATAATTCTGTCAATATGTCGTGTTTCGTTGACCCGAGGAATGAGTCATAAAAGTATCTCATTAATGGTCTTAAAATGACCGTCATAATTTCAGGGTTACGCTGTCGCTGACGGATCGTCAATCTGATACCGTATGAGGGAGATACGTTGGATACAAGATCCCGTAATAATAACAATATTAAATGTATTAATTCATGAGAGTTTCGGGTACCCAATCCGAAAACCCGAAAAAGACATCCAATATTGGACTCATAATTTCCGTCTCGTAGTCAGGGTCTCACTGCCACTGACGGTTCGTGAAACCGAGGTCGCACGAAGAAGTTACAGAAAAAAAGTGTTTTATCAACAAAATTAATAATAACAATATTTTATTATTATTATTAATCAATTATTTATATATTTTTCATAACTCCAAAAGCAAAAACGTTTTGGAGTCTTCATGGGCTCTATAATTAAGCACCAATTCATCCTTTTTCATTTATTTGTCTTTTAATTTTATTTCTCTTATTATTATTTTTTGTTTCTCTCTCCAATCTATTTTTTTCTTTCATGATTCTCTCCCACCACAAAAAGTGGCGCCTCCCATTTCTTTTACTCCATGTAGAATGCCCCAAACTCCATTCTCACTTCAGCTTTATTATTTAATAAAATTAATAATAATAACACCCATAATTAATGTACTAATTTAATCCCATTAAATTAGTTTACCATGGTTATTAAGTTAAAACCATTCCATTTAATTAAATTCAAATAATTTAATTTACTAACCAAAAATTAAACCATTTTAATTTAATTTACCAATCACACGCATATTTCTGTCACCTTTATCATCGTTATTTAATTCAATAGTAATAAATCCTCTTTCAATTTCATCAACGGGTCCCCATCATTAACATTAATAATTATTATTATTATTGATGCCCATTATTTTCATATAATTACTCCATATATCCCATAACATTATATTCACGCATGGTTGGGAACCTCATTCACGTGCCTCTTCATGTTATTATTATTATAACAAATTATTATATAATAATACCCTTTTAATGTTATTAACACAATTCCAACTTTAATTGTGGAGAACCGCACAACGCCTCCTGTACAGGTCACACCCATGCACCCCGTGCATTTCATTCCTTTATAATTTATTACATGAGCCTCATTTATTTTAATTTATTCCTTTATAACATATTTCATGTGCCTCCCTTCATTTTATTAAATATATTCGATTTTATTTCTTATATTTTACAATGATTAAATTAAAACCATTTTATCTAATTAACACCAAATATTTCCACGCCACCATTATCAATTATTATTATAAAAAATTATTATTACAACACGTGTCGTGTTTGACCACATCAAATTTTTTACAATGAAATGGACCGGAGAGGTCCGGGCCATTACACCAGATACCTCTCAAAACATTCTCGTCCTCGAGAATTAAAACCAACCCATAAAAGGGGGAAATGTCCGAACAACCACCCCTCAAGATAGCTCTCAGGCCTCTTGTCATAACAAGAAACAACCGACAACCCTAATTATGTGAGTTAGGAATTCCCTCTCCTATGTCGAGATATTATCCGCTTTAGGCGGCACTGACTCGCCTGCACGGGTTTAATCGCATCCGCATTAATGCCTCTCGATTACGGACTGTGCCTTCCCACTTCCATATATTAGGATTTTCCAACTTACACTGCCCCCAACACCATACAAAACATCAATAAATTTCCCGAACACATGGCTTGAGGAACTCCTTCTCCCATGTCGAGATATTATCCGCTTTAGGCGGCACTGACTCTCCTGCACGGGTTTAATCGCATCCACATTAATGCGGCTTGATTAGGGATTAGGTCCTCCTCTCCCCACATGTTATGACTCTTCACACACATTTAAAGGAAAGAGGGAAACATCTTAGCATTATAAATTCATGAAAAAAAAAGTTCCAGGCCCAAATCATGGGAGAGAATGAGTTTCAACAAAGGAGTGTGATGATATTGAATTTAAACAAAACATAAATGAGAGCATTTAAGTAAAACCAGAAACATCTCTCTTGATCTCTGGCCTTGCTAGGGTTGCCACTTCTATTGCATGAAACTGTCTGTGTCCCACTCCTCTGTCGTTATGTTGACGTCCAGGTGCCATAGTTGTTCGGTAAACAGGGAACGCCTAAGCCCAAGTAGTAATGAAAAACTCAAAGTTTTAATTATCATTTTATTTCAATTTCTTTCCCAGAACACCCAAATCAAGTAAAACACAAACATGATGATGCATGTACCTTCCCTAGGGTCTCTACCCTGCAATCAATATAGTCTCACTTGGTCATTCGGTAGGCTCAGAGTCCTTGCATCGGATCACGGGGGGCCCTAAAATCCCATGTCCTAGCCGGTCTTCCCTGGCCTATGTCACGCACCAAGATTAACGAACATTGTTTCCCTACCATCCCATGCAATATTCACTATGCCTAACTCCAGACTCCATCCTATCTCTCAACCATCACCTCTGATACCATTCTGTCACGACCCCCTCCCACCAAAGATGCCCCTCCTGAGCTGGCAATGGTGAAAGGAAGATAATGACCCCCGAGTCCCGCCTCCAGTAGGCCCCGGGTTGGCGACTAGCACCAAGGGTATGAGTTTTCACAAATATGGGAGGCATTACCCTTTTTATTATTTTGGATTGGGAAATAGGACAAGTCAACCACCAAAAATGGAAAAGAACAAGTGTACATAAATAAACCCAAAACAATCCCACATGCATGTTTAATCAATTTTTATAACAAGGTACAAGTACGAGGAAGCTCAAAAGTACAAGTGAGTACAGTACCAAAAGGAAAACAAGAAAACATCAACTGCACAACTCCCACTGCCTGACTAGTAGGGTCCCGCACGGCCCTGGTAGTCCTCCTGAAAACCTGATACAATGTAGGGTGAGCATACAAGTATACTCAGTAGAGAACCTAAAGCTCTCGTGCACAAGTGGGGAGACACCCTAAGGTCCCGTGAGAAAACAGAAGAACCAGAAACTAACAAGGAAAAACTATCCACCCATCCTCACGGGTCACACTCACCAAGTAACAAAAACAAGTTTAGTATATATATAGAACAAAAGTATTGGGTACCCCGCTCCATTTCCCACTTAATTAGATGCTTCTCTTCCTAACGGCAAACATCCTGACGCTACCACACTCTTCCCACCTGCACACATCTGGGCCAAACCACGCTTCCCGCCCGCACACACCTGGGCCACAACCACTAACCCGCCCGCAGACACCTGGGCCTCATCCAGAAGGTTCTTGGGAACGGTAAGCCTGCCCGAATAGTCTTGGGATAAAGGTCGTCTCAAGCCATCACAGCCTCCGAGAACTACCCGAAGAGTCTTGTGTGTAAGGTCACCTCAAGCCATCATAGCCTATGGAAGAAGGAGCAGGAAGGAGCTAGTAACTAAGGGGGAACACCCTCTCCCATAAAATGGGAGTGTTCGACACTAGGTGCTTGACATGGGTGTGGTGCGACAAAACACAAAGATACAATTATATATTTATACATATACCAATCACACAGCCCAGCCTATTGCTTCTTAAAAAGAGAAACTGAGCATGTTCCTCGGCACTGCTACCACGAAGCATGCATCAACAACCAAACAATCATCCCCCAACCTCATTTAGGTTTTCATGTTTCATGCAATGGTTTAACAAATTATTACTACTGGGCAACTAACAACCAAACAAAACCTTTCACAAACGTATCCCTGCCATCCACAACCAAGGTTAGGTAAAACGCAAGCAACCACATTCCATTTCATTTACAAGATATTATCACAACCATACAACATTCCATCATTAATTTATTTCAAAGTTCCACACATAAAACCCTGTCCACACACAAAACATTTCCGCATTTGAAAACACCTTTTACTTCAAAACACTTTTCATAATCAAAACACTTTTCATAAATAAAGGCATTTTCCACAATACAACCAAACCACCAACATGTTCATTATTCCAACTTTGTTCAATCGGGGTGATCACAAAAGGTTTTCATTCTCATTTAATCAGCCAGTCTTTACGTGCTTATCCATTTTCCATGATTTAACAAAAACATCCACACACAATTCAGATATCAATTGCGCACGCAAAGGCCACAAACGGCCTTGATTTTCAGTAGGCAAAGGCTTTTCAATCCAAAATCACAATCAAAAGATAAAGAAACTGGAAGGCAAATAGAAACACCAAAAAAACCCAAACCCTTCTTTATCCGGTTATTATCTTTATTTAAAGTTCAACTGCATCCCATGGAACAAAAGAAAAAATATCCCACCCCGCATGTTGCACCAAAAAGAGAGACGAAGGTAAACCCCTACCTCAAAAGGTCCCGATCACGTCGCTTCCGATGACGTCCTTCGATGTCCTCCGCCTTCGCCAAACCCGACAAACGCCTCCTATTATGGAAGCTGGAGAAGGAAGGCCGGAATGGAAGGTGACAAGTCCGGGCTTAGAAGCTTCGTCTCGTCGCTACGATCCTGTGGCCGCTGACAGATCGTAATTCGGAGCTCGGACAAACAAGTTAGAGGAGGAATACTTCTCGATTGTCCAAGAGCGTCGTCGTGCGGCAAAGAAGCGATCGATATGGAAGATAAAACATGACCTCATTCTTATATAGGCAAAGAATAGGTAAATCTGTATTCAGCGTGAATCAATGAATACACGATGTGACCGTACATACGTTACATGTTTTGATTGGTTAACACACAACACGTCACGTGGTTTCCACGCGTTTTAATAATAATGATAATTCTATAAATATGTTGTGTTTCATTGAACCGAGGCATGAGTCATAAAAGTAGCTCATTAATGGTCTTAAAATGACCGTCATAATTTCAGTGTTACGCTGTCGCTGACGGATCGTCAATCCGATACCGTATGAGGGAGATACGTTGGATACAAGATCCTGTAATAATAACAATATTAAATATATTAATTCATGAGCGTTTCGGGTACCCAATCCGAAAACTCAAAAAAGACATCCAATATTGGACTCATAATTTTCGTCTCATAGTCAGGGTCGCACTGCCACTGACGGTTCGTGAAACATAGGTCTTACGAAGAAGTTACAGACAAAAAAGTGTTTTATCAACAAAATTAATAATAACAATATTTTATTATTATTATTAATCAATTATTTATTTATTTTTCATAACTCCAAAAGCAAACACGTTTTGGAGTCTTCATGGGCGCTATAATTAAGCACCATTTCCTCCTTTTTCATTTATTTGTCTTGTAATTTTATTTCTCTTATTATTATTTTTTGTTTCTCTCTCCAATCTATTTTTTTCTTTCATGATTCTCTCCCACCACGAAAAGTGGCGCCTCCCATTTCTTTTACTCCATGTGGAATACCCCAAACTCCATTCTCACTTCAACTTTATTATTTAATAAAATTAATAATAATAACACCCATAATTAATGTACTAATTTAATCCCATTAAATTAGTTTACCATGGTTATTAAGTTAAAACCATTGCATTTAATTAAATTCAAATAATTTAATTTACTAACCAAAAAATAAACCCATTTAATTTAATTTTCCAATCACACTCATATTTATGTCACCTTTATCATTGTTATTTACTTCAATAGTAATAAATCCTCTTTCAATTTCATCAACGGGTCCCCATCATTAACATTAATAATTATTATTATTATTGACGCCCATTATTTTCATATAATTACTCCATATATCCCATAAAATTATATTCACGCATGGTTGGGAACCCCATTCATGTGCCTCTTCATGTTATTATTATTATAACAAATTATTATATAATAATACCCTTTTAATGTTATTAACACAATTCCAACTTTAATTGTGGAGAACCGCACAACGCCTACTGTACAAGGTCACACCCATGCACCCCATGCATTTCATTCCTTCATAATTTATTACATGAGCCTCATTTATTGTAATTTATTCCTTTATAACTTATTCCATGCGCCTCCCATCATTTTATTAAATATATTCAATTTTATTTCTTATATTTTACAATGATTAAATTAAAACCATTTTATCTAATTAACACCAAATATTTCCACGCCACCATTATCAATTATTATTATAAAAAATTATTATTACAACACGTGTCGTGTTTGACCACATCAAAGTTTTTACAAAGAAATGGACCAGAGAGGTCCGGGCCATTACACAAGTAGTAAACGATTTATAACCCCGATGAATTTCGAGGGAGAAATTCATTTTAAGTGGGGTAGAATGTACCACCCCAAGATTTTATGTAACATCCAACGTAAGAAAAGACTAATATATTTTCATATCAATGTTTATTTATGAATTATATAGTTTTTTAGAGCCTTAAAATGAAAATAAATCAATTCTTATAAATAGAATACTCTAATATTTTCAAAACATTGTCTTACCACCTTTTGATGGAGAAACCTTTTTAAATATACTTTTGACAATTTTATAAGTTAAATTTGACAAACAAATTACTTTTTTAGAATCAATACATGAAAATTTACATTGAGTAATTTTTTTGTTATTTTTCCGATAAAGTCCAATTTTTAGTGAATAGTGAAAAATGTTGTATTTTAATTAAAAAACTTCTTTAAATAAAATTTATTTATATGGTTAAATTATATTTTTAATTTGTTTTAACGTGTAATTAAAATATATTTTTTTCATTTAAACCAATGGTGGTCATTGGAATTAATTTCACATTGAAATTGGACATAAACAATTGTCAATCATTTGATATATATTGTTTCTTAAAAACACGCTATTTGTTTTGACAACGGGAATTAATTATAAAATTAATTAATGAATATTATATGTTTTTAAGTGGTTAATTTGACATAATTTTTTTAATTTGGAATATCATGTTTTATTTGGATTAATTTTTGGTATTTTTCTGACAATTGTTCATTTTTAAGGAATAGTGGAAAATACTACCTTTTACTATGAAAAAACTTTTTATAATAATTTATTTATATAGTTATATTTTCAATTTAATTGGATTTAAAGTGAAATTGAATTATTTTTTAATCACTTAATACAATGTTTTACATTTTATGTGATATCACTTTCAAAATGGATGTAAAACAAGTAAAACTTTTAATAAAGTTTACTTCTTAAGAAGCCGTATTTGGTTTTCACAACGGGAATTATTTTTAAATTAATTACTAAATTTAGGTGTTTGGAATTTGGTAAAATAAATTCCGTATTTGGAATCAGAAGGATCAATTTATGTTATTAATACTCTTTTGTTTTTGACATGATGAATAGTAATTACAGTAATTATTTTTAATTACAGTGATTAATTAGTAAATCTTCTAAAATGGGGTAAAAATATAATGTTATAAATATTTAAAATTACCAATAAATGAGTCTTAATGCTATTTAATGAGTCATGGTAGACCATGTGATGCCTTATGCCAACTTTGGGACCCCATGGAATAACTTTTGTGTGATAGTGACCTTTTATCATATTATTTTTTAATGAAAGGGAAATACAATAAAAGTATGTAATTCCTAAGTAAAAATATTTTAATTTTGTTTATATAAATTATCTCTTTAATTTAAATAATCATTTGAAATATAGAAAGATTTAATTCATTGTGGAATTAAATTTATAATTATTAGACATTAAATAGAAAAATTTATATATGACACAATGATGCTGCAGTTATAACTTCATTAATGAATGATTTAAATATATGATAATATAAGTGTTAAAATAATTTTTTTTCGAAACTCGGGATGCTATCCAAGAATTTTATAGATAATTATGACATGTAAAATATATCGTAATTCTTATAGTTGGAAGTAATAATTCTTGTATGCCAATATTAAAATACAACTACAAAATAGTGTCAAAATTGGCATAAATGAGTTATTAAAACAAATGTTATTTTGTTAAATATTTTACAAGTACAAAAAAACTTATATGATGACAAAAGTCATATAATATATTAATAATATCATTATTGATACAATTATGGTATTATTGGTATTTTAATGTAATAATTATGACTTATATTTTGAAAATAAAAAACACATGGTAAGAGTTGTTAAATTTACCTAAAGGTTGAAATAAAGCAATAAGGTGAATTATATGACCTCAACTTGTCTAAATCTTATTGGTTTAGTTTATTTATACCCATTATCGTTTTATTATATAAATATATCATTTTGGAACCATTCTATTTTGAAACACATTTTATAATAAATTAATATTTCATCACTTTCCAAGAGTGCCCCTCCTCCCTCATATTAAAGGCCCCCACCTCTAACTAATTACCCACACCTCTCAAGCCCTTGGCTAGTCAAACCTATACTCATATCATCTCTACACATCCCTCTATTACTCCTTGAAGCCTCACTCTGGGAAGAAGTCTTTCCAAGGATGAAATTGGCTCAAATCAAAAAGTGTTACCCGATTTAGAGGTAGTGTCTTCTCTCGAGTTTCTTTCTATTATTTACCTTCTTCACTAACCTCTATATTCTTATTATTATTTCCCATAATAAAACCAGTATAATCAATATATTGGATGTTTTTATGATAATTATTTTATTTACACTTAAACAGACCTCCGTTTAATGGTTAAATAACATACTGTTTCTGTGGGTGAAGAATTACTACCTCATGAAACGATGATTGTTCAATCTTCAATTAACACCATTCATTGTTGCCATTATGATGGAACTATATTTATATATGATATATATGTTATTTATGTTTTCTATATGATTTTGTATTTTAGGTTTAAATCATATCATTTTGTTGTTCATGTCGTGGAATTTCCATAATTTCATTTGAGGAAGTGGGGACTATCACCCCCTCAAGTAATGTGACTCGTTCATGAAATACATGGAATTTATAAAGAATTAAATTAATGAAATTTTGTGATCTATATAAAATATATATTATACTTTAATTATAATATATATCTCTCAGTTTTTTGATTCCACGAATATGTCAAATAAATGAAAGTAGCATTCATGCGTACGTACGACTTACCATCTCCATGAACAGTGCAATTCATTTTTTATCTCCTAATATTATGGAATAGTATAATATAAAAATATAATGTGTATATATGATATTTAAATTATTAATATTATTCTTTAGATGATTTACTTATAACTACATGGGCAATTCTTTTCAAACAAGTTCATTTTTGACTCATGTACCGAACATCAACGAAAACATCTGATATGAACTAACATAATAATATAATTATTATAACATGATAATATGTGATATTAATTTAATAATAAATATTAATAGATTTTATTAATAAATTATAAATTTACCAATGTTTATTATTTGGGAATGTAATGAAATTAAGAAGACAAGTCAGACTCGAGGTAAGAGATCATACCTCTCTCATTCTTTTTAGGTACTTTCATTTATGTCATTTCTTTTAAGAACATATTTATTAGGATAGGGTATGTTCTTTTATAGTACTGTTACTATACATTTTATGTTATTATGATGAGTGACCCTATTTTCATCTCATCAATCCATTTTTGGATGTTTTAAGTGGCGCTGATAGGCTGCCGAATTTTCGTAAGAGATTTCTTATCTCACTTTTAATTATTTGAGATTTCCATTTTGTCACCACTTATATATGGAATTTGGTGTATTTTTTACAACCAATTGCTATATATTATCATGATTCTATTTATATTCATGGTGTTCTGTAATAAATTTTGTGCTTATTATCTTTTGGTCGTAAGACTCAATTGATTACATCAAGGTAAGGGGTTTTTATCTCACTTTTTATTACTATTAGATTCATTCTACATTTACCACTATTTCTTTTTGTGATGTGTATGTACTGACCATAATTGTATTCATTGTGTAATATAATTTAATTTATGGGTATTTAAATCTTCATTTTATTATTGTTTTTTCATGGGGTGTACGTTCCGAATGTTACCCAAATGCGTAAGGGAACTTTTCACACTCCTCTATTTGTAAAAGACTGCATTTTGTTAGGTCTTGTAATTTTCATCTTCTTATGTTGGGATATGTTCATTTATATCTGTATTGCTGTAAATTTTATGTACAACTTATGATATACCCTTTTTATCTTTCGTCAACTCGTTTTCTGAATTTTAAAGTGACGTCGTTAGGCTATCAAATTTATGCAAGGCAGCTTCTTTACCCAATTTTGATTATTTGGGTTAAACCTATAAGTCACGATTATACCGTGCTATAGATATTTTTGAATGAACTCTAATTTTTTACACTTAATATCCCCTTATATTGGGGGTATTTATATTTTTCAAACATATTTACATAATTGAATTATCCTTAATCTAAGGATGTCGTCTTTGTAAGGTACTTCGTCTCAATCTCCTTTTATTGAGGCGTCTTTTGAATTATACACTACTATATTTTATATGAAATATAATACCCTTTTTACTTTTCATTTCATTCAAAGGGAATATCTTCTTTATGAATAGTTTTACTAAAGGACAAAAGGAATGTTTTTTTCTTACGTATGCGGTGACAATGTCTTCTCCCCCGTCGTGACCATTATTGATTGTCAGGTTCCTTATCAAGCCACAATGTTTTTAATGAAAAATAAATACCATATTTTACTTTTCATTTGTTTTATTATTGAAAATGATTTTGATATTTTTTTGATTATAACAATTTGTTGTATTAATATCTTGGGATTGAAATGTGGAAAATGTTATTTTTCCTTTATGAATGTTTTATTTGTTACTAATATGTTATGGTTCTTGGTCATATTTTATGAAATCGGGTGGTTCCGTGATAAAAAAATGGCAGGTGAGCCGGAGAGAGTTCATCAATGCATTGGTAAACGTGAGGTAGTTAAACTCTATGTTTTCTCCAATGATATTTTCAAAATAGACTATGATGGGTATTCCAAACGTAACCATGAGGGTTACTCCCTATGCATGAATGTTATGAATGCCATCAGTTACTTTTTTATCTTCTGATTTCAATGAGTTATTCATAAATGGTCAGACAGAGCAGACCATAAAGACACTCAAGGAAATTCATAATGATTGTGTCCTTGAAATTTCCATAGTTGGGAGGACTGGCTACCATTGGTGGATTTTTCATAAAATACTAGTTATCACTCCACCATTGACATGGTACCCTTTGACTCCTTTTATAAGAAACCATGCAGATCACCTCTTTTCTAGAAAAACCCATCGGAATCATGACATATGGCTCTAGAGTTGGTAGAGGCTTCCACTGAGAAGGTATATATCATCGAGGATTAAATTAAGACTTCACATAGCAGGAAGAATTCTTATGCCGAAAGGTGATGAAGACCCTAGTAGTATGAGGAGGAAGAACATGCCTTCTTATGGGTCTCACTGCAAATGAGGATTTCAGAGGCTTGGTAGGGGTGGAAATCTCTCTCCAAGGTTCTTTGGACAATTCCAAATCCTCAGCAAAGTAGGAGAGGTGGTGTACCATCAATATATTCACCCACATATGCACTGGGTGCATAATGTTTTTCCAAGTGTCGTTGCTAAGATGGTACATGCATGAGCCATAACATGTTATACACTAGGGCGAGTTGGAAAAAAAAGGTGGAGAAGCATTTTTGGAGTTCCCAATTGAGATAGAGGACCGATAGTATCAAGTACTTCGTGGGCGGTTTATTCCTGTAGAGTGAGTTCGTTGGCCACATGAGAAACATCATGAGAGCACATGGGAGTGGGAGGCTCTGACGTGTGATTAGTACCCCCATATGTTCCCCATGTTTTTTCTGTATCTCTTAAGGATGAAAATCCATAATGTGGGAAGAATTTAAAATAATATAATTTTCAATATAATTTTTTAAAAAAATATATAAGATTAGTATAAGGCTGAAAAAAATTGACGGGGTTGATTTCGTGGCCCGGTGTGCCTGGAAGGAATTTCTATACATTATTATGGTAAATTCTGTAAACGTGTGGGAAACATTTTCTATATTTTTAACCAGTACATGAATTAAAATTATATGGGCAACATTGAATCCCCACAACTGGGATTGATGTCAGGAATTCTTCAAATTTACCATTTTAGGTCATGAGAAAAAGATATTTTGTGGACTATTTAATGAAAAGTAAAATAACATGTAATTGTTATTTTATTTTATTTTTCTCCAACGGTTGATTGGTGGTGGTGGGACCAGGGACATGAAAATCCAATTAATGGATTGAATCGTCAACTAGGTAACTGCATTGTTATTGTTTAAAAAAGGTGAATTAATTCAGTTAATGAATTTCAATAATTTCTCAATGCGTTACTCTCCATTTCCCATTATATTTAAATGGAGTTTTAGGTGTGGTTTTGGAACGACTTCTTCAAGCGAGGAAATTATAGAGATGTTCTGTAAACATCCATAGAAGGAGGAAATTTCCTCTAGCAGAAACATTGTAGGATCAACGAACACCAATGACATCATCCAATGTGAACACTCCTCCCAACGCAACCGCGAAACCTCAAATAGATCTCGAGGTAGTGGTTGTTTTTAATTCAAAAGATTCGCTCCATTCTAATCATTGTTCTTAAATTTGTGGAATATTGTGGGGGGTTGGTTTGAATAGGGTATATTTATTATAGTTAAATTGAATAATCTCCTGCTTGTTATAAGGATAATGTGGAGGGAATGAGCCAAACAAACAAGTCTTATACCCTCCACTGATTTGTTATTGTTGCGTAATTTGGAGGGGAAATTTCTTCAACCCATTAGAATCTACAATAGGGGAGCCCTGCAGTGATGGAGGCATTTCGAGGAGCCAATAGATGCAATCAAATGTTAAAACTGGGCTCCACAGTATCATCAGAGCCCCACGATAGAAGAGACGACATGACATTGGCTTGACGTCGCCATCGACCAGCAGCAATCCAGCCCCGGAAGTGGAGGTGGCGCATTGTCGTGCGATGCACTAGAGGATGGTGTGACATCAAAGAAACAATATGATGGAAAGGGTCCCACCTCGTGCATGTCCTATGGGTGATGAGGCGACGCCATGTGGTTCCACAATTTAAAATAAAATGAAAGGATCCATTGAGCAGTTTGGGAGCATCCACCGCGTGAGCCAACATGGGTCATGACGGGGGGGGGGGGGGAACCGCCATGCCCCCCCTCCCCCCAGGGTTGGCCGAGCATACCACAACCCACCCTAGGCACGTTCAGTAGGGCTGAACCAGAGCCGTACAAGGTATACCCGAACTTGGTGGGGTCGGATAGGCCTGGTCGGTATGGGGTTGGAATATACCTGGACCCATCACGGCCCTAGAAGCACTTAAAGTGTCATATCCTTCAAACTTGACGTTCGTTCGACAAAATGTCTACATCTATGAGATCCTTGGAGAAACAAAGACTTTTTGATATACTCCATGAGAGTTTTGGAGCATGTTGGAGTACATCTGGGTTCGATCGACTTTGAATCCAACCTAGCCCTTGACACTAAAATTCCAAAAACATACAGACTGGAAATTCAGTTGATGCGCTATCTGTTGCATTATAACACTTATTACATGACAGATCATCAGGTTAATTCTTTGTGGGGCTTCATTCTGGTTGAATTACAACTAATGGCTTGATGACTAGTTCTCTCCAAATCAAGAATGATATGAGCGGGATTCTAGTGGCTGTTAGTGAGGTGGAGGTTGGAGAAATATTATACGACGATTAGTACTGATCAATCTTGTGTGCGTTAGTATTTACTGATCCGATGTGGGAGAGATCTTATGTGGGTTTGCGTTTAGTGATCCTATGTTGGACATCACATACCGATCCTGTGGGGGTCAGATCATGTGTGGGTTAGCGCTCAGCGATCCTCTATGGGTCATCTCATAAGGATCCTTTGTGGGACATATCATGTGTGGGTCTAATAAGGGTTAGTACATGTTGATCCTTTGTGGGCCAGACTCCATATGGTCAGCAGTTGTGCCTCATGACATAATTATATGATCTATCTTCGTGACTATATATATTTACTTGTGTGCCTTACTAATACTTGGATGGACCAATGTCTATTTATTTGTGATTTTTGGTTGATATCAGACTTTGTGATTTCCCATTGTTGAATTATGTGAGTTCTTCTGGGGTCACGGGGTCCCTACTAGGTATTGTAATACCCACACCTACACGGGCTTCACCCGCACCTGGTCCTGACTAATGTAGATGACAAGAAACAAAGATGAGACATGTGGAAGGCAAGACCAGACAATACACGGTGGATATTGGATAATGTGGAGAGTGGTGGAGACGATCTGTACTAACCCTTCTGGTATGATACTCGGTGGACAATTGTTGGTGAAATTTTCTATTTTTCAGTGGTAGTTGTACCTTTCAGTTGGTCTTGTATTCTGATCCCTTTACTTTCAGTACAAATGTTTACTACTACTGTTTTACATCATGGTTTCCTCTTAGTGTGCTATTGGTTTGTGTTTTTGTGTCGGTTTTATGGAAACACCTTTCATTTTTAGGGATACACCTTTCCGGTGCTATGGGCGAACCCATAACCTATGGAAGGTGAGTTTTAGGTAGTCACAACATGGTCTCTATGGGATGGTTCGTGACAATATTATTTACTATAAGATTAAAAAATTTAAATAACTAATGATTACTCAATGATAGGAAAAAACATAGTACCCCCGTGTTACAAATTTATATGAGGTGTTAGTAAATGATTTAATATTTAGAATAAGAGGCTCACTGAGATACAATAACATGAGAATCATAATCTCCACTTCCATTATGATAGTGATGTCTCCATCAATCCCAAGTACCATCAGGCCTTTTGGAAAATCAATTGAGAACACTTCAACATTCCACGACATGTCTCTACTCATCGTCACCATCATGTTTATATTTAAATACAATGTTGTTTTTTCATGTGAGTACTGCCTAAAACCAGATCGCCCATCAAATGGCTACACTATGGTGATCATTTCCAGAACCTAAATATGGAAGGAATATTTCTCCAATTTTTATGAAAATTATCTTGATTTCTTTTTTACCATCATGTAATGGTTTCTATGTAGTATTCTAATATTGATACTCAAATATGTGTAATTTTTTCTATATATTTATAAAAATTTAATTTAAATATAACTAAATTATTGTACTCTTTATCAATGATTTTAGATGAATCTATGTGATGATCAACCATGTTTGAAAGGTAATATGATGTGGAAGAAAATTTTGATTTGTATATTACACATCTATAGTGAAAAATGAATCCAAGTCTATCCTATTATATGAATTATTTTTATTTATTAATTTTATCTTGTCAGTAATGAATAATTGATTAACATCCAAAATTTATATCGTTAAAATTATATTTGCCCTATTTTTTTAAAATTTTTGGTTTTTTGGTTTAGTTTTTTTTTCAAAAATTATAATCTAATCATATTGATTATGGGAAATCACCTTAAAAATTAATGTTATGGGTGACTCCATATAATAATGATACTAATTAGTAATTTAAAAAATTGTAACATCTTTTTATTATACCATAAAACAATAAATAATTTTTTATTGCAAATATAGAATAAAATTTTAAATCGGTAATAATAATTTATTTTATACTGAAAAATGAATATGGATTTATTGAGATTATTTTTTTATGAAATTCAACAAAAAACTCAATGTCATGAAATTTTTTTTCAATGAAAACATTATTTAGTTAAAAATAGAAAAATATTATATTTATAGTCCTAGAATTACTATAATGATCTTAGAACTAAACCTAAGTTGTTATATATTGAAGGTACTCCCCCTTTATTATGTTGTTTTCCTAGCATGATTTTTGCCTCTCACACAATTCTTTTTAGGTTTTAGATGATGGTTGAATCCTAAGAAACCGTGTTGATAAATGTAATGGAAAATGCAATGATTGACCTCATATACAAAACAATGTTATGTTTTATGGAGTGAAAAATCATATTGCTATACATACACACGCTATGAATCATTCTGGAATTCCAAAAGAGGAGAGACAGGAACAATATTCTATTGAGTCCTTCATGAGGCAACATCCATCCTCTTTTAGGGGGTCTTCTAATCCACTTATTTCTGAACAAGGTATCATTACCACTGAAAATATATTTTACATACTTCGTTGTTAAGAGCATGAAAAAGTCATTTTGGTTGTTTACCTCTTAGAAGGTGAAGTAGACCAGTGGTGGACACTAATTTAAAATACAAGGTCTCAAGATTAAATTGAATCCATGGAATGGTACGAGTTCAAGAACGTGTTTTTTCAATAAGTATTTAGCTCGTATTCTTCGAAAAATGTTGTAAAAGGAGTTCCTGGAGCTTATGAAAAATGATGATAAATCTATTGTTATATACGAGGTGAATTTTACAAGGCTATCATGGTATTCATCTATAATTATCATCCAATGTGAAAGTAAAGTTGATCGATTCTTCAGTGGTTTATAACCAAGTATTCAAAAGGAATTATCTATAAGAGGCTTCAGTGGATATGATGAAATTATGTGTTTTTCCATCCAGGTAGAACGGGAAGTTGGTGTTACATATCCATCTCATGTTATTGACAAGAAAAAAAAGATATATTTCAAGGAAAAATAACTAAAAATGAAGAAAAGAAGAATAATGTTTCGTTATGCTCAAAGTGTGGAATGAAGCATAGTGAAGATTGTATTAAAGGAAATAGAAAATGTTTTAAGTGTGGAAAAGATGATTATCGAGTAGCTGAGTGTCGTAGTAATGGGAAAGAGGTAGCTAGTGATGTGAATAGAGAAAAGACTATAGATAAAGAACCACCAGCACGTTAATGCTACTAGAGAAAGGAAATAGAGCATTATTCTAACCAATGCCCTAATCAATGGGTTAATGGTGATCGACATCAAGAACCTCTTAAGTAAAAGGGCACATATAAGTCACATATGATCACTATTGAAGATGTTTAGTATGAAAATGATGTGGTGGAATGATTACATGTTTATGTAATGGGATTCCAAAATAATGTTGTGGAATCTCATTTATTGTATCGTGGAATATTTGAATATCAATGTATTCGTTTATTGTGGTTTTCAATAATTTTATGGAACCGGTGACCGTGAAAATTGATTGAAATATTTTTGTAAATTAAATGATATTATCATAATTAAGGGTAAATGAGATAATGAAATGTTTGATAGTATTAATGATCTCATGACTCATATAAGGAAAAAGTGACAACATGGTTTGAATATATAGAACTTTTTGGATTTTGGTGTGTGTAAAGAGTTAACTTTTAACAGCATTTATGTTTTCTCTAAGGTTTAATGGGTATTAATTTTTAAATAGAATACAGGATTAAGGTATTAACATGTTTTTAATGTGCCCAACAACAATATATATCTTATTATATATATGGGATAAATTATGGTATTCAAATGCTTGGTAGATGATATTTTTAGTAATAAATTTCATTATACTATGAGATTGGATATAAGTATTTTGGATAAGCCTAAATAATGGAATAGATTAATATGTACATCATATTTTATTGTTTAAGCCTAGAACATTTTGATATTATATATGAAATGTTCTAATATTATAGTTTTAGAAAAAGGACATCTCGTAGGATCGGTGACAACCCGTTGCGTTGGACATGGATGCCGGAATCAAAACCACAACTGAAGTATGACATGCCTTTATCCCCTACCACTATCCTACAAGAAGTCCCTGGATATTATAAATTAGTTTTATTTTATTATGCGGTATGATAGTTGAAGTCTAAGTCCATTTTTGGAATCATATATGATTAACCAAGCCATAGATGGACTTATTTATATTTGATTACTTTTTTTAACCTTTTGTTTGAGACTAATGGAATAAACCATCATTCTATCACATGATCTACTAAGACTTCATTAATGATAATTTCATCTTCATTTCATTATGATATGAAGTGAAAATTCATCTAGGAATGACCAACGTTGAGATTGTACCAAAATCAAGTAAGTATTTCTTCTAATACAAATTTTTCAGCTTTAGGGAAATGAAATTGAAACCCAAAAATGATGTTCTAGTAACCTAAAATCCAATGAATTTGAAGGTACCTTTGATCATCACATATTTATGGATTTGTGATTGTTTCGTTTTTCATAGTCATTTTATCTACCACTCTTCATCAGAACATGATGGTTTGATTAATAATCTATATCCATGTTTTCACCTATGTTCTCCTTCGTCGAAACCCAGTGATGAGTTACATTGGGTATAAATTATGTTTCTAATATTGAATTTTGAACTAATATTTTAGTATTACATTTTATGATGTTAATTTCTATTAAAGAAACTTTCAAGTAGTAAATGATTTATAACCCCAACGAATTTCGAGAGAGAAATTCATTTTAAGTGGGGTAGAATGTACACCCGATATTTTATGTAACATACCAAGTAAGTAAAGAATAATATATTTTCATATCTATGTCTATTTATTATTTATATTGTTTTTATAGGCTTAAAATGAGAATAAATAAAATCTTAATAATAAACTACACTTATATTTTCAAAATATTTTTTTGTCGCCTTTTGTTGGAGAACCATTTTTAAATATATTTTTTTGACAATTTTATATGTTATATTTGAAATAAGTAAACACTTTTTTAGAATCAAGACATTAAAATTTACATTGTGGAAATTTTTTATTATTTTTATGATAAAGTCTAATTTTTAATGAATAGTTAAAAATGATTTATTTTAATTCAAAACCTCCTTTAAATATAATTTATTGATTCAGTTAGATTATCATTATAATTTGGTTTAAAGTTTAATTTAAATAAATTTTTAACATTTAATCTAATGGTGGTCATTGGAATTAATTTCACTTTGAAATCGGACATAAACAAGTGTCAATATTTTGATATATATTGTATCTTAAAAACACTTTATTTGTTTTGACAATGGAAATTAATTAGAAAATTAATCAATGAAAATTATATGTTCTAAATTTGGTAAATTTGATATAATTTTTTTAATTTGGAATATCAAATTTAATTTGGATAAATTTTTGGTATTTTTATGACAACTGTTCACTTTTAAGGAATAGTTGAAAATACTGAACTTTACATCAAAATAGTTTTTTCATATAATTTATTTATATAGTTATATTGTATATTTAATTGGTTTTAAAGTGAACATGAATTAGGTTTTTATCACTTAATACAATTTTGTTCATTTGAAGTGATATAACTTTCAAAATGGATGTAAAAACGAGTAAATCTTTTGAAATATTTTACTTCTTAAAAAGACTTCTTTGGTTTTGACAAAGGGAATTATTTTTAATTTAATTATTAAAATTTAGGTGTTTGGAATTTGGTAAAATTATTTCCATATTTGGAATCATAAGGATCAAATTATGTAATTAATACTCTTTTGTTTTTGACATGACAAATAGTAATTACATTAATTATTTTTAATTACAGTAATTATTTAGAAAATATGGTAAAAAGGGGTATGAAAATAATGTTATAATAATTTAATACTACCCGTCCATGTGTCTAAATGATATTTTATGAGTCATGGAAGACCATGGGATGACTTGTTCTAACTTAGGGACCCCATGGAATAAATGTTGTTTGATAGTGACCTTTTATAATATTATTTTTTAAAGAAAGGGAAATATAATAAATGTATGTAATTTCTAAGTAAAAAAATTTTAATTTTTTATATAAATTATCTCTTTAATATATATAATCATTTGAAACATAAAAATATTTACTGCATCATGGTATATTTTTATAATTTTTAGACATTAAATAAATAATTTTATTTATGACACAATGATGATGTAGTTATAAATTCATGAATGAATGATTTAAATATATGTTAATATAAGTGTTAAAAATTATTTTTTCTAAACTCGGGATGCTATCCAAGAATTCTATAGATAAATATGACATGTAAAATATATGGTAATTCTTTTATTTCGAAGTAATAAAGCTTCTATTCCTTTATTAAAATCCAACTACCAAATAGTGTCGAAATTGGTATAAATGAGTTTTTAAAACAACTGTTATTTTTTAAATGGTTTCCAAGTCCAAAAAATCTAATATTCTGCCAAAAGACATAATATATTACTAATATCATTATAGATACAATTATTGGATTATTGGTATTTTAATGTAATTATTATGACCTATAGTTTGAAAATAAAAAAAGACGTGGTATTAATTATTAAATTTAACCAAGGGTTAAAATGAAAAGATAAGGTGCATTATATAACCTAAACTTGTCTAAATCTTATTGGTTGAGTGTATTTATACCCCTTATCCTCTTATACTTGAAATATATCATTTTGGAAGCATTCTATTTTGAAAAAAAAAATTATAATCAATTAATATTTCATGACATTCCATGAGTGCCCCTCCTCCCTCATAGAAAAGGCATGCAACTCTACACCCTTACACACACATATCAAGCCTTTGGCTCATCCAAAATCTACTCATATCATCTCTCTAAATCCCTCTATTACTCATTGATTCCTCACTCTAGGAATAATTCATTCCAATTATTCCTTTGGATCATATCCAAAAGAGTTACCTGATTTAGAGGTAATGTCTTCTCTTGAGTTTCATTCTGTTATTTACCTTCTTCACTAAACAATATTTTTTATTATTATTTCCCATAATAACACCAGTATCCTCAATATACTAGGATGTAGTTATGCTAATTATTTTATTTACACTTAAACACAGCTCCTTCTAATGGTTAAATAACATAATGTTTCTGTGGGTGGCGAATTACTACCTCATGAAACGAAGATTGTTCAATATTATCTTAACACATTTCATGGTTTCCATTATGATAGAAAAATATTTATATATGATATATCTGGTATATATGTTTTATATATGCTTCTGTATTTTATGTTTAAATAATATCATTATTCTTTTCATGTCGGTTAATTACCATAATTTCATTTGAGGAAGTGTGGACGATTTCCCCCTCAAGTGATGTGACTCGTTCATGAAATACATGGAATTTATGAAGAATGAAATTAATGAACATATGTGATTTATATAACATATATATTATACTGGAATTATAATATATGTCTCTGATTTTGTTTTAATTCCATTAATATCACAAAGAAATGAAAGTAGAATTCATGCGTACGTACGACCTACAATCTCTATGAACGATGCATTTAATTTTCTATCTCCTAATGTTATGGAATAGTATAAAATTAAAATATACTGTATATATATTATTTTTAAATTATTAATACTATTTTATGTATGATTTACTTGTAACTACATGGACAATTCTTTTCAAACAAGTTAATTTTTGATTCATGTACTGAACATCGACGAAAACATCTGATATGAACTAGAGTAATAATATAATTATTATAACATGATAATTTGTGATATTAATTGAATAATAAACATTAAAATATTTTATTAAGAAATTATAAATTTATCAATGTTTATTATTCAGTAATATATAGAAATGAAGAAGACAAGTCAGACCTGAGGTAAGAGATCCTACCTCTCTTTTTTAGGTACTCTCTTTTATGTCATTTATTTTAAGCACATCATTCTTAGGTTAGGGTATTTTATTTTATATTACTCTTACTATACGTTTTTTTCTATTATGATGAGTGACCCTATTTTTATCTCATCAATCCATTTTTGGATGTTTTACGTGGTGATGTTAGGCTGCCATATTTTCGTAAGAGATTTCTTATCTCACTTTTAATTCATTGAGATTTCCATTTGGTCGCCACTTATATATGGAATGTGGTGTATTTTTTACTAACAATTGATATACATTATTATGATTCGGTTTATATTCATGGTGTTCTGTAATAAATTTGGGGCTTTTTATCTTTTGGTCATACGAATCAATTGATTACATCAAGGTGAGGGGTTTTTATCTCACTTTTTATTCTTATGATATTAATGATACATTTTCCACTATTTCCTTTTGTGATGTGTATGTGCTGACCATAATTGTATTCATTTTGTAATATAATTTAATTTATGGTTTTTTAAATTTTCATTGTATGATAGTTTTGTCATGGGGTGTACGTTTCGAATGTTGCCCAAATCTGTAAGGGAACCATTCACCCTCCACTTTTTGTAAAAGTCTTAATTTTGTTAGGTCTTTTAATTTACATATTATTATGTTGGGATATGTTCTTATATATCCTTATTGCTATAGATTTTATGTACAAGTTATGATATACCCTTTTTATCTCTCATCAAATCGTTTTCTGAATTTTAAAGTGACGTTGTTAGGCTATCAAGTTGTAAGGGAACTTCATTACCCGATTTTTATTCTTTGGGTTAAACTTGTACTTCTTGATTATGTCGTGCTATAAATATTTGTGAATGAACTCTGATTTTTTTATACTTATTATCCCCTTATATTAGGGGTATTTATATTTTTCACACATAGTTACATAATTGATTTATCCTTAAAATAAGGATGTCATTTTTGTAACGTACTTCATATCAATATCCTTTTATTGAGGCATATTTTGATTTATACACGACTATATTTTATGTGAAATATAATAACCTTTTTACTTTTCATTTAATTCAAATGGAATCTTTTCTTGATGAAGAGTTTTACTAAAGGACAAAAGGACTGTTTTTCTTACGTATGCGGTGACACCGACTTCTCCGCCGTCGTGACCACTACTGATTTTCGGGTTCCTTTACAATCCATAATGTTATTAATGAAAAATAAATACCATATTTTACTTTTAATTTCTTTTTTTATTGAAAATGGTTTTGATATTTTTTTATTATAACAAAGTGTTGTATTTATATCCTAGGATTGGAATGTGGAAAATGTTATTTTTCCTTTATGAAGGTTTTATGTGTTACAAATATGTTATGGTTCTTGGGAATAGTTTATGATATCGGGTGGTTCTGTGATAAACTAAGGGCAGGTGAGCCTGAGATAGATCTCCAATGCATTGGGTAACGTGAAGGAGTTAAATGCTATGTTTTCTCCAATGTGATTTTTTTGGAATATCCTGTGTTGGGTATTCCAAACATAACCATGAGGGTTAGTCCCTATGTATGAATTTTATGAATTCCATCATTTACTTTTCTTTCTTATGATTTCAATGAGTTATTCATAAATGGTCAGACAGAGCGGACCATAAAGACACTCTAGGAAACTCATCATGCTTCTTTCCTTGATATTTCCATAGTTGGGAGGACTAGCTACCACTGGTAGATTTTTCATACAATACTAGTTATCACTCCACCATCTGCATGGTACCGTTTGAGGCCTTTTATACGAAACCAAGCAGATCACCTCTTTGCTAGACAAACCCATGGGAATCATTATATATGACTCTAGAGTTAGTACATGCTTCCACTTAGAAGGTATATAACATCCAGGATTAAATGTTGACTTCACATAGCTAGAAGAAGTCTTATGCCGAAAGGAGACGAAGACCCTTGTAGTACGAGGAGGGAGAAAATGTCTTCCTACGGGTCTCGCCACCAATGAGCATTTCAGAGGCGTGGTCGGCATGGAAATCTATCTCCATGTTTTTATGTAAAATTCCAAATCATCAGCAAAGTAGGAGAGGTGGTGTACCATCATGATATTCCCCCACATATGCATCGGGTGAATAATTTTTTTCCAAGTGTCATTGCTGAGATGGTACGTGCATAACCCATCACATGTTATCAAATAGGGATATCTGGGCAAAAACGATGGGGAAATGTTTGTGGAGTTCTCGGTGGATATAGAGGACTGCTAGTATCAGGTACTTCTTTGGCGGTTGATTCCTCTAGAGTGAGTTCGTTGGCCGCATGAAAAAACTTCATGAGAGCACATGGGAGTGGGAGGATCTGTCGCGTGATCAGTACCCCCATATGTTCCCCAAGTTTTTTCTGTAGCTCTTAGGGATGAAAATCTTTAATGTGGGAAGAATTTAAAAAAAAATATATGTAACACCCCGAGCATCCATGATACGCTTCTCATTTAATAATGCAATAGCTTGCATGGTACGCAAGTTCGAGTTCTAACACACCGCGACTAATCAAAGTATCCGTTATGAATAGTAATAATCACTTTTTAAAATTATAGAAATTTTATATTTCAAAATGGGCTTCATTTTTGTATTCGTAATATTCAAATTATCTTAAGTGTAATTTTTTGTAACTTTCTGAGAACTTCCAATTTTTTATGAATAGTGAAAAATACTTAAAAACAACTTTTTTAATCAAAGTATTTTATAGTGATAAATTATTGTATAGAGTGGTTTTAAAGTATAATTAGAATATATTTTTACCATTTTATCAAATGAGGGTCATTATAATTAATTTAACATTGAAGTTGGACATAAACAATTGCCTGTCTTTTGATATAAATTGTTTCTTAAAAACACGCTATTTGTTGTGACAGTGGGAATTAGTTATAAAATTAATTATTGCAACTTATATTTTTGAAATTTTTTAAAATAGACATCATTTTTGAATTCGGAATATCAATTATATATTAGGGTGAAATTTTGGCATTGTTCTGAAAAACTTCAATTTTTGATGAATAGTGAAACCACTAAGTGGAAGTTAAATAACTCATTTTTCGTTTAAATGAAATTTTACCACTTCTGTGTTTTGAATTTAAAAAATCCGACATACATGGTTGTCATTAAGAAGTAAAATGTGGTTCAATGAGATTAAAATAATTTTTGGTGAATAGTAATTTTTAAGTTCTTAATCGCGATTAGAGGTAATTAGTGTAGTTTAAGGTAAAAAAAATGTTTTAATAACATGAGATGAGCATGACACATGTCCTACCCTCATTGTATGTGTCATGGCCGACCAATACAATACATGGGTCAACTTGGGGACCCCATGGAGCCACTATAGTTTGAAAATGACATAAATACCTTTTATTTAATGTTAAAGTAAAAAATGACACAAACATGAAATGATTTACTAAAACAATTTTTAAATGGGGTTATACAAGTCATATGTTTTAATATAAATAGTCATTGGAAATATTAAAATATTTCCTACATCAAAGTATTTTTTTTAATAATTTTTATACATTAAATAAATTAAATTATTTATGACACCATGATGATGCAGTTATTACCTCACTAATTAACGATTTAAATAAAATGAAAAGATAATGTAAAATCCAAGGCTTACACTTGTCAAAAACCTATTATATGAATATATTTAGAACCCTTATCACCTTATCCTCGAATTATATAAGTGTGGTACCTTTATAATCCGAAATGCATTGTATAATAATGTAAAATTTCCTTACTTTCCAAGAGTGCCCCTCTTATCCACTTATAAAAGGCCCACACCTCTACCACCTCATTCACACTTTCAAGCCATTTGGCTCGGCCAACCTCTGCCCAAATACTCTCCCAACTTCCCCCTCTTACTCCTAGAAGCCTCACTTTGGGCAGAACTCTTCCCAAGGAAGCCTTTGGCTCAAATCAAAAAGAGTTACCCGATTTTGAGGTAATGTCTTCTCTAATGTTGTTTTGTTTTATTATTCTTCTCCAACCCCCTAAACTCTTTTTATTCATTTCTTTTGTAACAAAAACAGTATCCTCAGTATACTAGGATGTTGTTATAAGAAGTATTCGAGCTACACTTACACACACCTACATATAATGGTTAAAGAACATACGGTTTCTGTGGATGGCGAATTTCTGGCTCACAAAACGATGATTGTTCAACACTCATATAACACCTTAAAAGGTGGCCATTAAGATGTCACTATATTTATATATGATATATAATATGTTTATGTTTTACTTATGCTTCTGTATTTCTCATTTATGGCATACGTTATGATTTCCATTATGGGTAAAACGCGATAATTTCATTTTAGGAAGTGTGGACTACCGCCCCCTCAAAGTGATTTGAATCGTTAATGCCATAAGTGGGATGTATAAATGATGAAGTAAATGGTATTTTACACTATATTATACTGGAATTATATTATACATTTATATAATTATGATTTCATTCCATTAAATACGAAATAGAAATGAAAGTAGCGTTCATGCGTACGTACGACTTACCGTCTCCATGAACGGTGCATTTCATTTCTTACCTCTAAATGTTACGTAATATTAAAAATGAATGTATATAATGGATATATATGATATATATGACATCTAAATCATGAATATAATTCTGGAGATTATGGATATTCTACCACATAAACAACTTGTGATTATAAGAAGTTTTTTGTTGACTCTAGTACCAAAGATCGACAAAACGACCGTTATTAACTTAAATAATTACATAATGTTCATATCATTGTAATAAGTGATATAAAAAGGATAATGAAATTTAAAATGGTTCTTAATAAGGTATATATTAACTCTAGTTTATTATTCAGGAGGTTATAGAACGGTTGAGTCATGTCAGACACGATGTAAGGGATTTTTCATAACCCAATTTCCATTCTTTGGGTGAATCTCCTACATTCAAATTATGTCATGATATTATTATGTCCTATCTTTTATTTTTAATTTATTTATGTTTACTTATAGTTAATACACATAATAGATCTATTTTATTTAACAAAATGATCTTTGTAAGGGAATTTCATAACCCAACTTCCATTCTTTGGGTTAATCTCCTACTATCAAATTATGTCATGATATTATTATGTTGTATACTGTATTTATACTGGCTTAATGTGTACAAATAGTGAATACACAGAATAGATATATTTTATTTAAAAATGACCTTTTTAAGGGACTTCGTCTCAATCTCCATTCATTGAGTCATATTTTGTTTTATACACAAATTTCTTTTATACAGTGTATAAACCCCTTTGACTTTTATGTTTATTCAAAAGGAATATTTTTATACGAAGCGTTTTACTAAACGACAAAAAGGGAATGTTTTCCGTTCCGTACATATGCGGCGACAACGACTTCTCCGCCGCCGTGACCATTATTTGAGTTTCGGCTTCCTCTACAAGCCATCATTTTTTTTGATGAAAAGTAAATACAAAGTTTTAACTTTCTTTTATTTTGGTATTGAAAATGGTTTTGAAAGAGTTTTTATTATATCAATGTGTTGTATTGATATCTTGTGATTGAAATGTGGAAATGTTATGTTTCCTTTATGCATGTTTTGTGTGATACGATTATGTTATGGTTTATGATATGTTTAAACCTATTCATATGAGGAATGTATTGGACTTAATAAGTGACGGGTGGAGCCCGCTATAGCTCCTCGATGCATCGGTAGGTCTAATGAGACAACTATACGTGGAATTGGCCGAGGCCCTTTCCCAATTTGATTTATTGTTTTTGCCGAGGCCTTAATCATTTTAGACGTCTTGGTCGAGGCCTTGACAAAATGTTTCAGAATGTCTTCCATTATACATTCCCTCATTATGAAAGTGGTTATTGATATTGCATGTGATTATTCGACCAGTAGAATATCCTTGTGAATAAGTAAATGGCATTATCTCATTTTACTTTTTCCATATTATGTTGAAGTTCATGTTTAAAAGGCTTTTGTTTTATTTATACATTGCCTTAATTGTTAATGTTTATTTATGAAACCTTCCACAATATTTTTATCCTTATAGAGCATCTGAGCTCACCCCTTTCAATGTTTTAATATTTTCCAGGATGTGAAGAAGTATTTTATGAACGACCTGCAGGGATAGTCAAAAGAGGATATGAGTGTGGACTATGAAGACATTGTTATTAGTTTTTCACTTTATGATATAATGTAACATTTATGAATGTATCTAGTTTTTCCAAGGCTACTAAACTAATCTGTCTTTCGAGACTTGATCTTTTGTGATCATGCCAATGTTACGACGTAATGCACCGACTCTGGGTAGCTGGGGTCGGGGCGTTACAGTTGGTATCAAAGGCAGTTTAGTACAAACCTTGGAAGCTAGATTTAGATAAACTCTGATTAGAGAACATAGCCCAAAGATAGACTTTGAAGATTAGTATAGAAGACCTTCCTAGAATTTTGTTATTGTAGAGATTTTGTGAGTTTTCCGAGCAATACATCTCTGTCTGGATACGATCAGGTAGAGGAGGCTTTGGCACAGATGTAACTAGGGGTAAAACCCGCAAACACCGCTTTGAGCTAGAATCGAACAGGAACTGGTGCACGACAACGGGCCTTGCTGCACTCTTGGTTACGACACTCCCGGGGGATATGCTTAGGATAATTCTCATTTTCTTTACAATCCACTATGAACGGTTATGAGAATATACTTTCTCAAAGAAAACCTTTTTATGATTATGGATTATATCCATAAATAGTTCAATTTATGTTAAGTATTTTATATGTATGGAATTATATATTTAGATTCATAAACTAATCTAGTTTATGCCATTGTTTAGAAATGGCTCCTAGTGTAAGGAATGGAAACTATATCAATGCATGCACTCCGTGTAGAGATTTCCCTCCTGCTCAAGATAATTATTGTGGATCTGGAGATACAATTGGTGATGATCAACTTATTACCATACTGGGACAACTCACTGAAGTTATGAATAATACCCTTACTCGTATGGATCACCCTAATCCGAAACATGGAGGATCAATGTTATACCGCTTCATGAGGCAACAACCACCAACATTTAATGAGGGTACAAATCCATTAGTAGCTGAGCAATGGATAAACTCCTTAGAGAAAATATTCCATGCCTTGGGGAGTTGCAAAAGGGAGAAAGTTGTCATGGCAGTTTACCGCCTCACTGGAGATGCCGATCAGTGGTGGTCGCTGATTCAAAACACAAAGGAAGATGATGACGTATCGAATATGGAATGGAGGGAGTTCAAAGAGATTTTCCAAGAAAAATATTATCCTCGTGACCATCGTGCAGATATGGAAATGAAATTTCTGAGTCTGAGGCAGAAGGAGGATGAGAATGTCGTAAAGTATGAGGCTAACTTTACAAGGTTAGCGTGACATGATGCCGATTATATACGTAACCCAAGGAGTAAGATTGATCGTTTCATTGATGGGTTAAAACCATTTCTCCCTCGAGCTTTAGTGTCACAATCCTTCTCATCATACGAAGATATTGTCTTGTGTTCTATCAAGACAGAAAAGGAATTCTATAAGTCTTATGACAACAAAGTAATGCAAGAGAAGAAGAGAATGGTGGAAAAAGAGAAAGATAAAGGGAAAATGGGAAAGAAGGATTTTCCATTATGTGATAATTCTGGGAAGAATCACCCGGGTACTTTCCTAAAAGGAATGGGAGTTTCTTATAAATGTGGAGAAATAGGTCACCAAGCGCGTGATTGAAAGGGAATGAAAGAGGCTATCAATGTTGAATGCTACAATTGTTGGGAAATGGGGCATTATGCAAATGAATGTCCTAAGCGTCAGGGAAACTTACCTCAGAAAAGGCCAAGGGATCAAAGAAACTCATATGCTGTTACTAAAGTTGAAGCAGAATAATTAATGTATTGGTGCTTTTGGACGCATGGATTATATTCTGGTTATTAGAATAATGTGATATATATATAAGGATTGTACTGTAGCACTTGTTGATTTCAGTAAGGTTTTAATATGATGAAGGTAATTATATTTTTAGTTTGTGACAATAAGATAAACATTAATTTGTTAGGGGAATCTGATAAATTGATTTTGGAATTAAGAGACCTTTTAGAGAAAGTCTGGACAGAGGTATTTTGGATAACTATAAAGGTTGGATTGGATTAAGTTTATATTTGGATAGTATTGTTTAAGGTTCAAATATTTATGAAGATTATTTTTGGAATATTATAATACTATAGTTTTAGGAAAAGTACAACCTGCAGGGTGGGGCATAACCCGTCGCGTCGGACAAAGCTGCAGGAATCGAACCCTCAATCATAGTGCGACAGGCCTTTATTTCCTTCCACTAGCCTACAGGAAGCCCCTGGTTATTACAAAATAATTTTACTAATCTAAATGGTATGTGTTAACATTTTGAACCTTATACAATTAGGATAAGTATAATATTTTTGAGTTCTATTATCTTTTTGAGTGAAAGATGAGTTGAAGGATGAAACTCTAATTGTCAAGCATAAATATATATATACCTATCTCTTATTCAATGAATGAATTAATTCTTAAACTTTAGTAAAGGGATATTAAAACAAAAAAAATGTGTTATCCTAATACCTTATGTCTTGTTGAACTGATGATATTTTAAATCAACATATATTGAAGGCTTTGAGGCCCTCAATTTGACAGCTGATTGTGATTGATGACCTCAATCACACCCTACAAATATTTACATTTTTCCTCCAATTATATGCCTCTAATTTCCACCAATGTTCTCCTAATCGAGATCATAATTGGGTGGTGACTTTTTCATTTCCCTTTCCCTCTTATTAAGAATAAATTTTATTAATCTTATTTCTGATGTGGTTTTTCCACAAAGTTATTTCTATTTTCAACCTTTTATTTTAAATGAAAAATTACAAATTGCGAGGACGCAATTTATTTAAGGAGGGGAGAATGTAACAACCCGAGCTTCCAGGATACGCTTCTCATTTAATAATGCTATAGCTTGCATGGTATGCAAGTTCGATTTCTAACACACTACGACTAATAAAAGTAGCCTTTATGAATAGTAATAACCACTTTTAAAAATTATAGAAATTTTATATTTCAAGATGGACTTCATTTTTGTATTCTTAATATTGAAATTATCCTAAATTTAATTTTTTGTAACTTTCTGAGAACTTCCAATTTTTTATGAATAGTGAAAAATACTTAAAAATAACTTTTTTAATCAAAGTATTTTATAATGATAAATTATAGTATTGAGTGGTTTTAAATTATAATTAGAATATATTTTTACCATTTTATCCAATGGTGGTCATTATAATTAAATTAACAATGAAGTTGGACAAAAACAATTGCCAATCTTTTGATATTAATTGTTTCTTAAAAACACGATATTTGTTGTGACAGCGTGAATTAATTATAAAATTAATTAATGCAATTTATATGCTTGAAATTTTGTAAAATAGACATCATTTTTGAATTCGGAATATCAATTATATCTTAGGGTGAAATTTTGGCATTGTTCTGAAAAACTTCAATTTTTGATGAATAGTGAAACCACTAAGTGGAAGTTAAATAACTGATTTTTCGTTTAAATGAAATTTTACCACATCTGTGTTTTGAATTTCAAAAATCCGACATACATGGTTGTCATTAAGAAGTAAAATGTGGTTCAATTAGATTAAAATAATTTTTGGTGAATAGTATTTTTTAAGTTCTTAATCGCGATTAGAGGTAATTAGTCTAGTTTAAGGTAAAAATAATGTTTTAATAACATGAGATGAGAATGACACATGTCCTACCCTCATTGGATGTGTCATGGCCGACCAAGACAATCCATGGGTCATCTTGGGGACCCCATGGAGCCACTTTAGTTGGAAAATGACATAAATGCCTTTTATTTAATGTTAAAGTAAAAAATGACACAACAATGAAATGTTTTACTAAAACAATTTTTAAATGGGGTTATACAAGTCATATTTTTGACTATAAATAGTCATTGAGAATATAACAAGATTTCCTACATCATAGTATTTTTTTTATAATTTTTAGACATTAAATAAATTAAATTATTTATGACACCATGATGATGCAGTGATTACCTCATTAATTAACGATTTAAATAAAATGAAAATATAATATAAAATCCAAGGCTTACACTTGTCAAAAACCTATTGGATGAGTATATTTAGAAACCTTATCACCTTATACTTGAATTATATAAGTGTGGGACCTTTAGAATCCTAAAACCATTGTATAATAATGTAAAATATCCTCACATTGGGCAGAACTCTTCCCAAGGAAGCCTTTGGCTCAAATAAAAAAGAGTTACCCGATTTTGAGGTAATGTCTTCTCTAATGTTGTTTTGTTTTATTTTTCTTCTCTAACCCCCTAAACTCTTTTTATTAATTTATTTTGTAACAAAAACAGTATCCCAAATATACTACGATGTTTCTATAAGATGTATTCGAGCTACACTTACACACACCTACATCTAATGGTTAAAGAACATACGTTTTCTGTGGATGGGGAATTTCTGCCTCACGAAACGATGATTGTTCAACACTCATATAACACCTTCCAAGGTGGCCATTAAGATGTCACTATATTTATATATGATATATAATATGTTTAGGTTTTACTTATTCTTCTGTATTTCTCATTTACGGCATAATTTATGATTTCCATTATGGGTAAAACGCGATAATTTTATTTTAGGAATTGCGGACTACCGCCCCATCAAAGTGATTTGAATCGTTAATGCCATATGTGGGATGTATAAAGGATGGAGTAAATGGTATTATACACTATATTATACTGGAATTATATTATACATTTATATCATTATGATTTCATTCCATTAAATACGAAATAGAAATGAAAGTAGCGTTCATGCGTACGTACGACTTACCGTCTCCATGAACGGTGCATTTCATTTCCTACCTCTAAATGTTACGTAATATTATAAATGAATGTATATACTAGATATATATGATATATATGACATCTAAATCATGAATATAATTCTGGAGATAATGGATATTCTACCACATAAACAACTTGTGATTATAAGAAGTTTATTGTTGACTCAAGTACCAAAGATCGAAAAAACGTCCGTTATTAACTTAAATAATTACATAATGTTCATATCATTGTAATAAGTGATATAAAAAGGATAATGAAATTGAAAATGGTTCTTAATAAGGTATATATTAACCCTAGTTTATTATTCCGGAGGTTCAAGAACGGTTGAGTGAAGTCAGACACGAGGTAAGGGAATTTCTTAACCCAATTTCCATTCTTTGGGTTAATCTCCTACTTTCAAATTATGTCATGATATTATTATGTCCTATCTTTTATTTGTACTTTATTTATGTTTACATATAGTTAATACACATAATAGATCTATTTTATTTAAAAAAATGATCTTTGTAAGGGAATTTCATAACCCAACTTCCATTCTTTGGGTTAATCTCCTACTTTCAAATTATGTCATGATATTATTATGTTGTATACTGTATTTATACATTATTTATGTGTACATATAGTGAATACACATAATAGATATATTTTATTTAAAAATGATCTTTTTAAGGGACTTCGTCTCAATCTCCATTCATTGAGGCATATTTTGTTTTATACACAATTTTCTTTTATACAGTGTATAAACCCCTTTGACTTTTATGTTTATTCAAAAGAAATCTTTTTATATGAAGAGTTTTACTAAACGAAAAAAAGGGAATGTTTTTCTTTCCGTACATATGTGGTGACAACGACTTCTCCGCCGCCGTGACCATTATTTGAGTTTCGGCTTCCTCTACAAGCCATCATTTTTTTTGATGAAAAATAAATACAAAGTTTTAACTTTCTTTTATTTTGGTATTGAAAATGGTTTTGAAAGCGTTTTTATTATATCAATGTGTTGTATTGATATCTTGTGATTGAAATGTGGAAATGTTATGTTTCTTTTATGCATGGTTTGTGTGATACGATTATGTTATGGTTTATGATATGTTTAAACCTATTCATATTAGGAATATATTGGACTTAATAAGTGACGAGTGGAGCCCGCTATAGCTCCTCGATGCATCGGTAGGTCTCATGAGACAACTAGACGTGGAATTGGCCGAGGCCCTTTCCCAATTTGATTTATGTTTTTGGTCGAGGCCTTAATCATTTTAGACGTCTTGGCCGAGGCCTTGACAAAATGTTTCAGAATGTCTGGAATTATACATTCCCTCTTTATAAATGTGGTTATTGATATTGCATGTGATTATTTGACCAGTAGAATATCCATGTGAATAAGTAAATGGCATTATCTCATTTTATTTTTTCCATATTATGTTGAAGTTCATGTTTAAAAGGCTTTTGTTTTGTTTATAAATTGCCTTACTTGCTAATGTTTATTTATGAATGATTCCACAATATTGTTATCCTTACAGAGCATCTGAGCTCACCCCATTCAATGTTTTAATATTTTCCAGGATGTGAAGAAGTATTTTATGAATGACCTGCAGGGATAGTCAGAAGAGGATATGAGTGTGGACTATGAAGACTTTGTTATTATTTTTTCACTTTATTATGTAATGTAACATTTATGAATGTATCTAGTGTTTCAAAGGCTACTAAACTAACCGGTCTTTCGAGACTTGATCTTTTGTGATCATGCCAATGTTACGAAGTAATGCACCGACTCTGGGTAGCTGGGGTCGGGGCGTTACAATATAAATTTCAATATAATTTTTTCTAAAAATATATGTGATTATTATAAGTCTGAAAAAAATGACGGGGCTTGATTTCGTGGCCCGGTGTGCCCGGAAGGAATTTCTGAACTTTATTATGGTACATTCTGTAAACGTGCGGGAAACATTTTCTATATTTTCAACCGGGACATGAATTAAAATTATGTGGGCACCATTGAATCCCCACCAATGGGATTCACTTCAGGAATGAGTCACATTGACAATTGTAGGTCATGAGAAAAAGATATTTTTTGGACAATTTAAAGAAAAGTAAAATAAGATGTAATTGTTATTTTATTTTCTTTTTCTCAAATGATTGAGTGGTGGTGGTGGGGGCAGGGACATGAAAATCCAATTAATGGATTTAATCGTCAACTGGGTAATTGCATCGTTGTGGGTTAAAAGTGGTTCATTGATTTAGTTAATTAATTTCATTAATTTCTCAATGCATTACTCTCTATTTCCCCTTATATTTAAATGGAGTTCTGGGTGGGGTTTTGGAATGACTTCTTCAAGCGAGGAAATTATCGATATGTTCTATGTAAACATCCATCAATGGAGGATATTTGGTCCATCAGAAACAATCTAGGATCGACGAACACCAATGACTTCATCCAATATGTACACTCCCCCAACACAACCGCAAAATCTCCAATAGATCTCAAGGTAGGGGATTTTTTTAAGTCAATAGATTCCCTCGATTCGAATCCTTGTTCTTAAATTTGTGGAATATTGATGTGGGAGGTTTGAATAGGGTATATTTATTAATGTTGAATTGAATAATCTCATGATTGTTATAAGGCTACTCTGGAGGGAATTATCCAAACAAAAAAGTCTTATACCCTCCACTGATTTGTTCTTGTTCCGTAATTCGGGGGGAAATATCTTCAACCCATATGAATCTACAATCGGGGAGCCCTGCAGTGATGGAGGCATCTCGAGGAGCCCATAGATGCTATTAGATGTTAAAACTGGGCTCCGTAATATCATTAGAGCCCCACGACAGAAGCGACGACGTGACATTGGCTCTATGGCGCCATCAACCAGTAGTAGTCTAGCCACGTAAGTGGAGGTGGC
Organism: Viscum album; assembly: GCA_963277665.1. Taxonomy (NCBI): domain Eukaryota; kingdom Viridiplantae; phylum Streptophyta; class Magnoliopsida; order Santalales; family Viscaceae; genus Viscum; species Viscum album. Next base: position 554,976,706 of record OY728147.1, on the reverse strand, counting down.
GCACTGTCATGAGATGTACTAGAGAAAGGTGCGACTTCAATGACACAATAAGATGGAAATGGACCCACCTCCTACATGTCCTGTGGGAGACGAGGCGACGCCATGTGGTGACACTATTTTAAAAAAAATTAAAGGATCCATTGAGTAGTTCAAGTGTAGCCACCGCGCAAGCCAACATGGGTAATGATAGGGCTGGCCGAACCGCAATGGCACAGCCCCCCCCCCCCCCCCCAGGGCTGGTCGATCCCACTGCAACCCACCCTAGGTAAGTTCAGTCGGGCTGGGCCAGACCCGTACATGGTAGACCCGAATAGGGTGGGGTCGGATAGGCCTGGTCAGTACGGGGTTGGAATAGACCTGGACCCATCACAGACCTAGAAACACATAAAGGGTCATATCCTTAAAACCTAAAATTCGTTCGACAAACTATCTACGTCACTGGGAACTTGGAGAAAGAATGTATTTTTGATATGCTCCATGAGATTTTTGGAGTATGTTGGAGTACAGATGGGTTTGATCGACTTTGAATCCAACCTGGCCCACGACACTAAAATTTAAAAAACATACATACTGGGAATTTAGTTGATGCGCTATATGTTTCATTGGAACACTTATTACATGACAGATCATCAGGTTAATTCTTTGTGGGACTTCATTCCGGTTGAATTACAATTGATGTCATGAGGACTGGTTCTCTCAAAATCAAGCATAATATGAGAGAGATTCTAGTGGTTGTTAGTGAGGTTGAGGTTGGAGAGATATTATATGAAGGTTAGTACTGAGAAATCTTGTGTGCATTAGCATTTACCGATTCGATGTGGGTCAGATCCTATGTGGGTTTGCGTTCAGTGATACTGTGTGGGACATCGCCTACTGATCCTGTGGGGGGAATATCATGTGTGGGTTAGCACTCAGTGATCCGGTGTGGGTCAGCGCATAAGGATCCTATGTGGGACATATCATGTGTGGGTCTAATAAGGGTTAGTACATGTCGATCCTTTGTGGGCCAGACTTCATATGGCCAACAGTTGTGCCTCTTCACATAATTAGATGATCTATCTTCAGGACTATTCATATTTAATTTTGTGCTTTAATTATTCTTGGATGGATCAATGTCTATTTATTTGTGATTTTTGGTTGAGATCAGGCTTTGTGGTTTACCATTTTTGAATTATGTAAGTTCTTATTGGGTCTCGGGGTCCCTACTGGGTATGGTAATACTCACACCTACACGGGCTTCACCCGCACCTTGTTCTGACTAATGTAGACGATGAACAACAAGGATAATACTTGTGAGAGGAAAGGCCAGACAATACACGGTGGATATTGGCTAATTTGGAGAGAGGTGGATACTATCTGTACCAACCCTTCTGGTAGGATCCTCAATGGACAATTCCAGGATAAAGTTTCTGTTTTTCAGTTGTAGTTGTACCTTTTAGTTGGTCTTGTATTCTGATCCCTTTACTTTCAGTACAAATGTTTACTACATCAGTTTTACTTCATGGTTTAGTCTTAGTGTGCTCTTGGTTAGTGTTTCTATGCTGATTTTATGGAAAAACATTCCAGTTTTAGGGATACGACTTTTTGGTGCTAGTGGCCAACCCATAACTTATGGAAGGTGGGGTTCAGGTAGTCACAACATGGGCCCTATGTGATGTTTCGTGACAAAATTATTTACTATAAGCGAAAAAATATAAATAACTAATGATTAATCATTGATATAGGATAACATAGTACCCACGTGGTACAAATTTATATGAGGTGTTAGTAAATGATGTAATATTTAGAATAAGAGGCTCACTAAGATACAATAACATGAGAATCATAATCCTGCATCCATTATGATAGTGATGTCTTCATCAAACACAAGTACCATCAAGCCTTCTGGAAAATCATTTGACAACACTTCAACATTCCACGACATTTGTCTACTCATCATCACCATCATGTTTATATTTAAACACAATGTTGTTTTTCATGCTAGTAATGCCTAAAACCAGATCTCCCATCAAACAACTACACTATGGTGATCATTTCCATAACCTAAATATGGAAGGAATATTGCTCCAATTTTCATGAAAATTCACTTGATTTCTTTGTTACCATCAAGCAATGGTTCCTATGTAGTATTCTATGATTGATACTCAAATATGTGATTGTTTTTATATATATTTATAAAAATTGAATTTAAATATAAATAAATTATTCTACTGTTTCTCAATGATTTTGGATGAATCTATGTGATAATCAACCATGTTTGAGTGGTAATATGATGTGGAAGACAATATTGAATGGTATATTAAACATCTATAGTAAAAAATGAATCCAAATTAATCCTAATATATGAATTATTTTTATTTATTAATATTATCTTTGTCACTAATGAATATTAGATTAAAATCCCAAATTTATATTGTTCAAATAATATTTTCCCTATTTTGTTAAAATATTTGGTTTTTTTGGTATAATTCTTTTTCAAAAAAATTATAATCTATTCATATTGATTATGAGAAATCACCTTAAAAAATTACTTTATGGGTGACTCCATATAATAATGATATTAATTAGTAATTTTAAAAATTGTAACTTCTTTTTATTATACCATAAAACAATAAATAATTTTTTATTTCAAATATAGAATAAAATTTCAAATCTGTAATAATAATTTATTTTTTACTGAAAAATGTATATGGATTTCTTGAATTTATTTTTTAACTAAATTCAACAAAAAACTCAAGGTCATGAAATTTTTATTCTAGGAAAAATTGATTTAGTTAAAAATAGAAAAATATTAATATAATAATTTAAAGTAGTGACTTAAATATAATTTAATGAAATATAATATTTTTAAAAATATTACAATTTTCACTATAGTTATCACCACCCCCCACCGAAAACATTATATACATTCAATCCCAATACAATATTATAAAAATATTTTTTTTAGAAATTTATTATTTAAATTTATGTCTACAAAAATAATGAAGTATCCTATAACTTAATAGAACTTTTTTAAGATATATTTTTTTCTATCATTAAATTAACAAACATATGTTGTCAACCATATTTAAAAGGTAATAGGATATGAACGATAATTTTAAAAGGTATGTTAAACATCTCTAGTGAAAAATGATTACCAATCTATCCTTATATATGAATTATTTTTATTTATTAATATTATTTGGTCACTAAAGAGAAAGAGATTAATATGCCAAATTTAAATCGTTCATAACATATTTTCCCCATTTTTTATAATACTTTGTTTTTTTGTTTAATTTTTTTACAAAATATAATCTAAACATATAAATAATGATATTTCACATTAAATGTAAAATGACGTTATTAGTAATTCAATAAAATAATGATTTTAATTCATAATTTAAAAAATTTTAATTTTATTATTATACAGATAACAAATTAATTATTGTTTATTTTAAATATATAATAAAATTTTAAATCATTATTAATAATTTTTTTTCACTGAAAAATAATTATGCATATCTTGAGATGATTTTTTAGAAAATATAAACATAAAACTCAATCTCATGAAATATGTTTTATATTAAATAATATATTTAGTTAAAATCATATTAGAAATATATTATAAGAATTTTTTTAAATAGTGCCTTCCAAATAATTTAGGGGAAATTTTTTATAAAAATTTTACTATTTTCACCATTGTTATAACCCCCCACCGAAATAATTTTATAAATTTTATCCCAAAACTAAAATATACAAATCATTTTTTAGAAATTTATTATTTCAATTTTTGTCAAAAAATAATGATGTATCCTCTAACATCATAGAATTGATTTAAATCATATTTTTTCTATCATCAACTAAATAAACATGTGATGTGCTAAACAAAATAACTATTCATTTTTTTTATAATTGATTATGTGATTTAATTAATTTCTAATTGAATCTTATAATAAATTAAAGGAAAAATATTTTGTACTTATATTGAAGAAATGTTTTAATAGTCGTTTAAACTACATAGAAATCATGTATTTATTATGTTTAAATAATAAAAAATTTATGGGTTAAAAATGAATTTTTTATCTTGGATTTTGTAAATAAAATTATTGAAATGTTATATGATAAAAACATTTATCAAAATGGGAGAATTCCACTTATACATAATTGTTTATTATTAAATGATTTGCATCAATTCTCAATATCCAAATCGTTTTATATAAATATATATATTAAAAAATATTTTTATTTTATTCTAATTTATGTATATAATATATTGTTAATATGTATATAAAATTTTATTATTTTACCTGAAATTAATGAAATTAAATTAATTTTAGAATATAACTAAAAACAATTGTTTTTCAACACCCCGTGATTTTATCTGAAATAATTTTTTTAAATTTCACTAATGTCATGTGTTGTATGTTATACCAAGAATAGCTTGTGTTATACGAAACACTGTATTAGCTTTTTGTTTACGCAAACACTATTCTTTTCTTGTGTTGCATGGAAGAGAGACCTTCTTTTATAGTGTGTGTTGTACGTAATACGGAGTTTCACTAATGCACGATATATTTTTATGAACTATATGTTAGGAATAATATGAAATACATTTTTAATTTATTACATAATAATTCATTTTACACATATTCTAAGAACATGGTATGAGAAAAAAATAAATTTTTCGGTTAAATTAAATATTTTTAAAAAAATGCAATTTTGCCACCTTTTGATGGTGCACCCACATTAAATCTTGTCTTTGACATGTTTATAAATTCAATTATAAAAAATAATCTGATACATTTCAATAAGGATATAAAAATTTACTTTGGATAAATTTTTTATATTTTTCTGTTAAATTTCATATTTAGATGAATAGTAAAAATACGATAAATAATAATTAAAAACAACTTTATTCATCAACAGAATTTATATTGTTAAATTCTAATATGTAATGTTTTAAATGTATAAATAGAATTTATTTTTACCATTTAATATAATTCATGTCATTGTCATTAATTTTACATTGAACTCATAGGTAAATAAACTTCACTCTTTTGCAATATTTTAACTTTTAAAACTCATTTTCTCAACAATGGGATTTATTATAAATTTAATATTGCACCTTATGTGTTTTAAATTTTGAAAAATTGATTCCATATTTGTAATGAATAGGTATAAATTATGTTAATAGGCTACTTTTTATTTTTAGACACTATGAATAGTAACTACGATAAATTTTATTTACTATAGTTAAAAGTGAATCGGATAATTACGCGTAAAAATAAGATTTAAAATTACCCTAAAACCTGAAAAAATTCTATTGGATTATTAAAAGTCTACCCATATCTCATAAGGGTCTAAATAGATTCATTTCATGGTCTTCTGACCAATAAAAATGATGTAATTATTATTAAAACCAAAGAACGTGACAACATGTGAATCTCTTATATCTTATAAGTTTAATAATTTTAATTTACTGATAAAATTAATAAAATCTAAAATATAAATAGTCTCAAGAAATCTAATAAAAGTATATTCCTCATGAGAATTTATTTATAATTTTTAGAGATTAAATAATTATCATTAATGACGACACAATAGTGATGTATAAAATATTTTATTGATTGAAATATCAAATAAATGGATTTAACAGTATTAAAATAATTATTATATGAGACATTTAATGTTCTCAAAGAGTTTTTTAGAAAAATATGACATGTTTTGAATATATTAAATATATTTTTTTGTATATATCATAGGTGTGGATTTTATATAAATTCTAATAAATGAATAGTGTAAAAATTGACACTATTGTTTTTTATAAAAATAACATATTATAAAAATTTTAAAAAATAAAAAAATAATTTAAATTTATAAATTGTAATTTATATGGTATAAAATTTCATAATGTATCCAATTATGAACAATTAAAAACACATAAGTAATTATTTATAACATTTTAAAATTTAGAATATCATTACAATAATTAAAATTAAATAGATTAAATAAGTATAAATCAAGTTGATAAGGTATAAAATAAATTACTAACATGTCAAAATCCTAATAGATGATGATATTACAACCCAAAATCATCTATTATTTATATGCGAGTCATTTTTGGTTGTTTTATGTGGTGTTTGAGTTTATTATAAATTTATATTTTGTAGGTTTCTAAAAGTGCCCCTATCCTCTCTTATATAAAGAAACCTCCTCCCTCACTGCCTCACAACACTTTGAGGATTCAAGTTAGGGAAACCCCTGTCAATTTCCCTTATCCACTTTTATAGATACATACCAGTGGTCTTGGTCTTCTTCATAGACCATCTTTAGTGCCTTAAGAGGAGGTTTTGTAGAGGCACGTCGAAGAAGAGGTAATATATTTTACCAATTCCTTCAAGTTTATTCCTTCTTATACATCCTCCTAATTATTTTTTTCATTATAATGTAATAACATAATAAAAAATTATATAATGATATGTTATTATAAATATGACACAAACCTATTTCATCTTCTATCCATCCTACTGAAAATGAAATCACCGCACTTGTGTACGTACAAAATACCGTCTCCACGCTGTGGTGAAATCTGTTTTCCACCACCACCTTAAATGGATGTGTATAATGGAATAGATAATAAATATATATGGTTATTATAACATCATACTAATTCTGATAAATATTATAATACACTACAACTTCATTCAATAATTATGGGAATGATATCATCGCTCGTGTGTACGTACAGATTATCGTCTCCACAATGCGGCGAGATTCATTCTCCATGATTAACCATTCAAGTATTATTATAAAGTATATATTATAAATAATCATGAATGATATGAAATAATAATTTAACTATATTTTTTTACATATATGTTTCATTTACTTAATTCAATTCAATTCAATAAGGAAACGAAAATAATGTTCATGCGAACGTACGACCTACCGTCTATATGAATGGTGTATTTAATTTCATTTATCGATCTATCATTGTAATATCCCAAATAAGTAATGAATAATAGATATTTTTATCAATGTCTATTAGTGAATTATATAGTGTTTTAGAGGCTTAAAATGAGAATAAATCCAATATTAAGCATGAAATACACTAATATTTTTAAAATTTGGTTTTACTGCCTTTTGATGGAAAACCATTTTAAAATCTATATTTTGACAATTTTATAAACTATTTTTTTCAAGATAAACTTATTATTTATTATTGGGACATCAAAATTTACTTTGTGTGAATTTTTGATATTTTTTCGATAAAGTTCATTTTTTAATGAATAGTGAAAAATGTTGTATTTTAATTCAAAAACTAATTTTAATCTAATTTTTTTAGATGATTAGATTATCTTTTGAATTTTTTTTGAAGTTAAATAGAATATATTTTTACCATTTAATCCAATGGTGGTCATTGGAATCAATTTCACATTGAAATAGGACATAAACTGGTGTCAATCTTATGACACTTATTGTTTCATAAAAACACGCTATTTGTCATGACAGTGGGAATTAATTATTAAATTAATTAATGTAAATTATATGATTTGAATTTTTTAAAATATACATATTTTTTTAATTCAGAATATCAAATATATCTTAGGGTGAGGTTTTGGTATTTTTCTGAAAAACATCAGTTTTTTGATGAATAGTGAAACCACTAAGTGGTAGTTAAAGAAACTGATTTTTCGTTTAAATGAAACTTTTCCACTTATGTGTTTTGAATTTCAAAAATCTGACATACATGGTTTTCATTATGAAGTAAAATGTGGTTCAATGGGATAGATTTTTTTTTGAATAATAGTGATTTTTAAGTTTTTAATCGCGATTAGAGGTAATTAGTGCAATTTAAGGAAAAATGATATTATAATAAAATTAAAATACCTAGACACATGTCATAACCATATTGGATGTGTCATGGACGACCAAGACAAGCCATGGGTCAACTTGGGGACCTCATGGAGCCACTTTGGTAGGAAAATGACAATAATATCGTTTTATTTAATGTTAAAATTAAAATGACACAATCATGAGTTGTTTTACTAAAACAATTTTTAAATGGGGTTATACAAGTAATATTTTTTACTATAAATATTAATTATAAAGATAAAATTATTTCCAACATCATGATATTTTGTTTATAATTTTTAGATATTAAATAAATTAAATTATTTTGGACATCATGATGATGCAGTGATTACCTCATTAATAAAGGATTTAAATAAAATGAAAAGATAATGTAAAATCTATGACCTACACATGTACAAAACCAACTGGATGGGTGGATTTAGAACCCTTATCACCTTACCCTCTAATTATATCAATGTGGGACCTTTTTAATCAGAAAATCATTCTAAAATAATGTAACATTACTTTACTTTCCAAGAGTGCCCCTCCTCTCCTCTAATAAAAGGCCCCCACCTCTACCTCTTAACCCACATATCCAAAGCCTTTGGCTCGGCCAAAACCTGACCATTGTGTCTCTCAACTTTCCTCTCTTACTCATTGAAGCCTCACTTTGGGCAGAAGTCTTTCCAAGGAAGCCTTTGAGCTCAAACCAAAGGGAGTTACCCGATTTTAAGGTAATGCCTTCACTTGTGTTCTTTTCTATTATTTTGCTTCTCCAACCCCCTAAACTCTTTTTATTCATTTATTTTGTAACAACACCAGTATCTTCCATATAATAGGATGTTCTTATAATAAGGATTCGAGATACACTTACACACACCTACATCTAATGGTTAAAGAACATACTGATTCCGTGGATGACGAATTTTTGCCTCCCGAAACGATGATTGTTCATCATTCTTTGAACACCTACAATGGTGGCCATTAAGATGACACTATATTTATATATTATATAAAATATGTTTATTTTCTCCTTGAGCTTCTGTATTTTTCATTTTGTTCATACCTTTATGGTTTCCATTATGGGTAAACACGATATCATCATTTAAGGAAGTGTGGGCTACCTCCCCCTCAAAGTGATTTGATTCGTTAATACCATACGTGGGACGTATAAAGGATGGAGTTATGATATTATATATGATATTACACTGGAATTATAATATACCTTTATATCATTATGATTCCATTTCATAAAATACGAAATAGAAATTGAAGCAGTGTTCATGCATACGTACGGCTTACCGTCTCCATGAACGGTGCATTTCATTTCTTACATTTAAATGTTATGTAATATTATAAATGCATTCATGTACTGGATATATATGATATATATGATATCTAAATCATGAATACCATTCTAGATATAATGTATACATGAAAAAATTGTAATTATAATGGGTTTATTTTTTACTCTAGTACCAATGATCGTTAAAATGACCGTTATTAACATAAATAATTACATAGTGTTCATGACATGGAAATAAGTGATATAAAAGGAATAATGACCTTGAAAAAGGTTCTTAAACAAGTAGAAATTAACTCATGTTTATTATTCTGGAGATTAAAGAATGACCGAGTCAAGTCGGACCTGAGGTATGGGACTTCGTCTCAATCTTTTTTCATTGAGGCATATTTTGTTTTATACACAACCTTCTTTTATACGGTGTATAAACCCCTTTGTCTTTTATGGTTATTCAAAAGGAATATTTTTTATACGAAGCATTTACTAAATGACAAAATGGAATGTTTTTGTCGTACATATGCGGCGACAACGACTTCTCCGCCGCCGTGACCATTATTTGAGTTTCTGCTTCCTCTACAAGCCATACCTTATTTAAAAGAAAAATAAATACCATTTTTTACTTTTATTTTATTTTGGTATTGAAAATGGTTTTCATAATGTTATGATATCAATGCGTTGTATTGATATCTTGTGATTGAAAGGTGGAAATGTTATATTTCCTTTATGCATGTTTTATGTGATACGATTATGTTGAGGTTCTTGGGAATTAGTATGAAGACGGGTGGTTCCGTGATAAATTAAGGATTGTTGAGCCCGATATAGAACTCCAATGCATCAGGTAACATGAAGGAGTAAAATGTTAAGGTTTCTCCGAAGAGATTTAGGGAATATACTGTGATGGTTATTCCAAACGTAACCAAGATGGTTACTCCCTATGTAAGAATGTTATGAATGCCTCAAGTTACCTTTATGTCTTATGATTTCTATGATTTATTCATGATTTGATGAGGTATGTTAATGTGCATATGTTTTATGACTAGAGTATGATTTCATTGATTCTTATGTATACATGTACTCATGTTTCCTTTCTATATTTTTATATCCCTTATTGAGCTTTTTATGCTCAACCCATGTTTTTGAAATGTTTTTGACAGGTCAAGGGAAGGGTACATGATATGATGATAGTGTCAAGGAAGTGTAAAGAAATATTCCATGTTTTATTTTAAATATTTTTCCGCTGATGGGACAAAATGAGTAGTATATTTTATGTAACAACTTTTTTTAAATGTGATATGTAATGAATGTTTTATGATCTAATTCTCTAAAATTCTAAACCTGAAAATATCCTAAATGTCTATTCTTGAAATATCCCAACATTAAGTAATGTTTATGGCCGAGGCCATATAGTTGGTATCAGAGGTCAGTTTAGATAACATTAGGAGTTATAATTCTATTAAATGAATAGCCAAAAATAATTTTTTTTAATGAAATGATATAGCATTTGAAGATTACCATGTTGCTTCATCTAAGACATGTCTGATCAGAATGGTTTTCCACAGTGGAAACCAGGAAGCAGTGCTAGGAAGGAATACAGAAGGAAATAACCTTCCGATTCAGTAACCTGAGATAGTCGGAATTGGAACGGAACAGTTTGTTGCAGTAATGGCGCTGTTGACTCAAGCGATAAATGGTGGAAGTATCCATGCACGAGATCAGTCAGATCAACCGCAGAGGAACATGTCAGTGGTGGAACGTTTCATGAGGCAACATCCACCATCATTCAGAGGATCATCTGACCCTATGTTAGATGAAGGGTGGATTAAAGCACTGGAGAAGATTTTCGATGTCATGGGGTGTTCATACAATCAAAAGGTTAGTCTTGCTATTTACCATTTGGAGGGTGAGGCAGATCAGTGGTGGTCGATGGTTAAAAATATCAGGGACGCTGATGAGATTGATACTCTCGACTGGGATGAATTTAAAGGTATGTTTCTTGAGAAGTATTTTCCTAAGGCTGTTCGACTTAGGATGGAAAAACAATCCTTGGAATTGAGGCAAGAGGAAGACTCAGTGGCTGCCTATGAAGAGAGGTTCACTCGATTGCCAAGGTATGCTCCAAATTTTATCTGAGACCTTGATAGTAAAATCAATTGTTTTTACTCATGATTAAAACCAAAAAATCGAAGGGAATTAGCTTCTCGTGAGTTTAAAAGTTATGAAAATCATGTTCGATGTGCTGAGAAGGTGGAAATGGAGTTTTCCGATGATCAAGTGTTCTATAACAACCAGCAGAAGAAGAGACCAGGGTGGCAGGAGAATGGGAAGAATTCCTCAAAAAAGTATGATGGTAAGAAAACTAAGTTTCCTGTTTGTGATAAATGTGGTAAAAGGCATCCTTGGGAATGTCTTCTGAATTTTTGAAAGTGCTACTGATGTGGTAAGATGGGACATAAGGCTCGTGATTTCAATGAAAATGATCAAGGTGATGGTAAGACCAAATTTGATTTACAGTTAGTGAAATGTTTTAAGTGCAATGGGATGGGTCACTGTGCAAACGAGTGTCCGACAAAGAGCTTGAGTGATGGGAAGAAGTTAGACTACAAGAAGAAAGGGGTGGTGAAATCCTTTGCAACTACTTCAGCAGATGTTGGGCCATCAAATGAAGTTGTATCAGGTACATTGTTGGTTTTTTCAGATTATGCCAGTGTGTTGTTTGATTCGGGGACTACACATTCTTTCATCTCTGAAACCTTTTCTAGTAAAATGGGAATACCATCTCAAGAAATGACTCCTGAACTTGTGGTAAAAACACCTGGGGGAAATGTTGAGGCAAAAAGAATTTATAAGAATCTTCTTATCCTTATCTGTGGAAAGAACCTACTTGAAAACCTTATTGTTCTACCTTTAGTAGATTTTGATGTTATCCTGGGTATGGATTGGATCTCTATTACCATGCTAAGATTGATTGTAGAGCTAAAGAAGTTTCTTTTCAGAAAGTATTTCTGTTTGTGTACATGAATGAACCCTTACTATTGATAACATATCAAGAGGCTGAGAAACTTGTAAAAGATGGAAATGAATGTTACCATGAACACATCGTTGAAAATAAAGGAACTGTTCTGATTAATGATGTGCCAGTAGAAATTGAGTATCTTGTTGTTTTTCCTGATGTTTTTCCTGGAATAATAGCAGATCGGGAAGTTGAGTATACTGTAGACTTAGTTCCTGATGTTAATCCAATTTCAAAACCCCCTAATCTAATGGCTCAAATTAAACTTTTAGTGTTCAAGGAGAAATTGAAAGATTTATTAGAGAAAGGTTTCATTCGACCTAGCACATCACCATGGGGTGCTCCAGATTTATTTGTTAAAAAAAAGATGGTTCTATGAGACTTTGCATTGATTATAGAGCCTTGAATAACATCACTGTTAAGAACAAATATCCTTTGCCTCATATCGATGATTTGTTTGATCAGCTCCAGGGAGCTCAGGTTTTTTCAAAGATTGACCTGAGATCGGGGTACCATCAGGTGAAGGTAAAGGAAGCAGATGATCCGAAGACTACGTTTCGTACAATATATGGCCATTATGAATTTGTAGTAATGCCTTTTGGGCTAACCAATGGACCTGATGTATTCATGGACTTAATGAATAGAATTTTCCATGAGTTCCTGGATAAGTTTGTGGTGGTTTACATTGATGATATTTTGGTGTTTTCTAAAAGTAAAGAGGATAATGAAAGACATTTAAGGGTTATTTTGAAAACCTTAAAAGAAATGAAATTGTATGGGAAATTCAGCATGTGTGAGTTTTGGTTACAACAAATTTCTTTCCTTGGTCACATTGTTTCTAAATATGGGATAACTGTTGATCCTGCAAAATCAAAGGTTGTTGAAGAATGGCCAAGACCCAGAAATGAAATAGAGATTCGTAGTTCCCTTGGTTTGGTAGGCTACTACCGAAGGTTTGTTGAAAAATTTTCATGGTTATCTAGTCTAATGACTAAGCTAACTCGGAAGGGTGTTAAGTTTATCTGGACAAAAGAATGTGATGATTGTTTTCAGAAATTGAAAAGAATATTGGTGAATGCTCCAGTTTTGGCACTACCTTCCAGGAATGGTGAGTTTGTTGTCTACGGTGATGCTTCATTAAAAGGACTTGGTTGCTTCCTAATGCATAATGATCCGGTAATTTCGTATTCTTCACGACAGTTGAAAACTCATGAGGTAAATTACCCTACACATGATTTGGAAGTAGCTGCTGTTGTTTTTGCTCTAAAAATTTGGAGGCATCATTTGTATGGAGTAAAGTGTGAAATATATACCGATAAAAAAAGTTTAAAGTATATATTCACTACGAAATAAATGAACATGACACAGAGGAGATGGATAGAATTAATCAAAGATTATGATTGTACAATTCATTGCCATCTGGGAAAAGAAAATAAAGTGGCTGATGCTTTGAGTCTAAAAAGTAAGGCTTCATTAGAAATGTTATTTTTGGAACATGATCCTTTGGTTAAGGATTTGATGAACTTTGGCATAGAAGTTGTTGGTGTAGGATGTTCTTATGTTTTTATTCAGGTATCAGTGAAATCTTCTATATTAGACAGAATCAAGAAACCACAAAAGCAAGACAGTGAGTTGCAGAAAAAGGTAGATCTAGTTCAGAAAGGTAAGTTGCCTGAATTCAACATTGATAATGATTGCATTTTGATATTTGGGAAGAGATTATGTGTGCCTTGTGATTCACAGTTGAAAGGAGAGTTGTTATGTAAAGATCATAGTTCTCCGTTTTCAGTTCATCCTGGCAGTACTAAGATGTACCGAGATCTATGGGAGTATTACTGGTGGGATGGAATGAAAAGAGATATTGAAGATTTTACTGTGAAGTGTTTGACATGTCAACAGGTTAAAGCAGAGCTGTAGTTACCGAAAGGGATGCTTCATCCTTTACCAATGCCAGAGTGGAAATGAGAGAATATATCCATGGACTTCGTTGTGGGATTTTCGAAGACCCCTCGAGGTAATAATGAAATCTTGGTTATTATTGATCGCTTGACTAAATCTACTCATTTCTTTGCTATACGAGATACTTTTTCCCTAGATCAACTTTCCCGTTTGTATCTTAAAGAGATAGTCAGGTTACATGGAGTTCCCCTCTCCATTGTATCTGAACGTGATCCCAGGTTCACTTATAACTTTTGGAAAGGCCATCAAAAGTCGTTGGGTACTGAATTAAATTTTAGTACATCTTTTCATCCTCAATCAGATGGGCAGTCAGAACGAACAATTCATACATTGGAGGATATTCCACGTTCTTGCTCTATGAATTATCAGGGAATTTGGGACCAACATCTTTCTTTGGTTGAATTTTCATATAATAATAGTTTTCATTCCAGTATACAGGTGGCACCATTTGAGGCGTTATATGGGAAGCGGTGTCGAACTCCAGCTTTTTGGGATGAAGTTGGTGAAAGAACGCTGTTGGGACCAGACTTGGTAGAAGAGTTGGAAGAAAAAGTTCAGCTGATACAGAAACACATGAGAACAGCTCAGAGCATGCATAAGAGTTATGCGGACAACAGGAGGAAGGATCTATCTTTTGAGGTAGGTGATCATGTTTTTCTCAAAGTCTCACCATGGAAAAGTGTGATGCGATTTGGTAAGAAAGGAAAGCTGAGTCCGAGGTTCATTGGACCATATGAAATTCTGGAGAGAGTTGGATAAGTTTCTTACCGAGTGGATTTACCTCCGAGTTTATCTCATATACACAATGTTTTTAATGTTTCAATGTTAAGGAAGTACATGCTAGATCCATCTCAGGTTTTGAGTCCAGAGGTAGTTCAGCTGGAACAGAACCAATCTTATGAGGAACAACCGGTCCAGATTCTTGACCATAGGGAGCAAATGTTACGAAATAAGGTGATTAATCATGTAAAGGTTTTGTGAAAAAACCACATGATGGAAGAGGCAACATGGGAATCTGAAAATGCAATGAGGGATAAGTACCCACATTTATTCGATAAGTAAATAAATTACGGGGATGCAATTTTCTAAAGGGGGGAAGGATGTAACATCCCAAGTATGTAATGAATAATATATATTTTTATCTATGTCTATTATTGAATTAGATAGTGTTTTAGCGGCTTCAAATGAGAATAAATCCAATCTTAAGCAAGGAATACACTAATATTTTTAAAACATTGTTTTACTTCCTTTTGATGGAAAAACATTTTTAAATATATCTTTTGACAATTTTATAAGCTAGTTTTGTCAAAATAAACTTATTCTTTATGATTGGTACATCAAAATTTTCTTTTTTTGAATTTTTGGTATTTTTCCGATAAAGTTCATTTTTTAATGAATAGTGAAAAATGCTGTATTTTAATTCAAAACCTCTTTTTAATCTAATTTATTTATATGAATATATTGTCTTTTGAATTGGTTTTGAAGTGAAATAAGAATATATTTTTACCATTTAATCCAATGGTGTTCATTGGAATCAATTTCACTTTGAAATTGGACTTAAACTGATGTCAATCTTTTGATACTTATTGTTTCATAAAAACACGCTATTTGTCATGACATCGGGAATTAATTATTAAATTAATTAATTTAACTTATATGATTTTAATTTTGTAAAATAGAATTTTTTTTGAATTCATAATATCAAATATAGCTTAGGGTGAAGTTTTGGTATTTTTCTGAAAAACATCAATTTTTGATGAATAGTGAAACCACTAAGTGGTAGTTAAAGAAACTGATTTTTCGTTTAAATGAAACTTTTCCACTTCTGTGTTTGGAATTTCAAAAATTCGTCATACATGGTTGTCATTAAGAATTAAAATGTGGTTCAATGGGATTAAAATAATTTTTTTTGTGAATAGTTACTTTTAAGTTTGTAATCGCTATTAGAGGTAATTGGTGCAATTTAAGGAAAAAATGATATTATAATAAAATTAAATTACCTAGACACATGTCCTACCCTTATTGGATGTGTCATGGCCGACCAAGACAAGCCATGGGTAAACTTGGGGACCCCATGGATCCAATTTGGTAGGAAAATGACATTAATATCTTTTTATTTAATGTTAAAATTAAAATGACACAAACATGAGTTGTTTTACTAAAACAATTTTTAAATGGGGTTATACAAGTAAGATTTTTGACTATAAATATTCATTGGAAATCTAAAAATATTTCCTACATCATGATATTTTTTTATAATTTTTAGACATTAAATAAATTAAATTATTTATGACATCATGATGATGCAGTGATTACCTCATTAATAAAGGATTTAAAAAATGAAAAGATAATGTAAAATCTATTACCTACACATGTACAAAACCTATTGTATAGGTATATTTCGAACCCTTATCACCTTACTCTAGAATTATATCAATGTGGGACCTTTTGAATCCGAAACTCAAGTAACATTTGTTTACTTTTTAACAGTTCCCCTCCTCTCCTCTTATAAAAGGATCCCACCTCTACCTGCACATTTTCTCTCTCCACTTCCCTATCATACTCCTTGAAGCCTCACGTTGGGCAGAAGTCTTACCAAGGAAGCCTTTGAGCTCAAACCAAAGGGAGTTACCCGATTTTACGGTAATGCCTTCACTTTTGTTCTTTTATTTTATTTTTCTTCTCCAACCCCCTAAACTCTTTTTATTCATTTATATTGTAACAAAACCAGTATCATACATATACTAGAATGTTTTAATAATAAGTATTCTATAAACACATAAACACACCTACATGTAATGGTTTAAGAACATACTGTTTCCATGGATGGCGAATTTCTGCCTCCCAAAACAATGATTGTTCAAAATTCTATTAACACCTTCATAGGTGGCCATTAAGATGACACTATATTTATATATGATATATAATATGTTTATGTTCTCCTTAACCTTATGTATTTTTCATTTTGGGCATACCTTTATGGTTTCCATTATGGGTAAACACGATATCATCATTTAAGGAAGTGCGGGCTACCGCCCCCTCAATGTGATTTGATTCGTTAATAACATATGTGGGATGTATAATGGATGGAGTTATGATATTATATATGATATTACACTAGAATTATAATATACCTTTATATCATTATGATTCCTTTTGATAAAATACGAAATATAAATGGAAGCAGCGTCCATGCGTACGTATGGCTTACCGTCTCCATGAACGGTGCATTTTATTTCTTACCTATAAATGTTATGTAATATTATAAATGCATGCATGTAATGGATAAATATGATATATATGATATCTACATCATGAATACCATTCTGGATAAAATGGATACATGAACAACTTGTAATTATAATGGGATTATTTTTTACTCAAGTACCAATGATCGTTAAAACGACCGTTATTAACTTAAATAATTAAATAGTGTTCATGACATGGAAGTAAGTGATATCAAAGGAATAATGAACATGAAAAAGGTTCTTAAACAAGTATAAATTAACTCACGTTTATTATTCAGTAGATTAAAGAACGAACGAGTCAAGTCAGACCCGAGGTATGGGACTTCGTCCCAATCTCCTTTCATTGAGGCATATTTTGTTTTATACACAACCTTCCTTTATACGGTGTATAAACCCCTTTGACTTTGACATTTATTAAAAAGGAATCTTTTTTATATGGACCATTTAATAAATGACAAAAGGGAATATGTTTGTCGTACGTATGCGGCGACAACGACTTCTCCGCCGCCGTGACCATTATTTGAGTTTCGACTTCCTCAACAAGCCATACTTTTTTTAAAAGAAAAATAAATACCATGTATAACTTTTCTTTTATTTTGGTATTGAAAATGGTTTTCATAATGTTTTTATATCAATGTGTTGTTTTGATATCTTGTTATTGAAAGGTGGAAATGTTATGTTTTCTTTATGCATGTTTTATGTGATAAAATTATGTTGATGTTCTTGGACATTAGTATGAAGACAGGTGGTTCCGTGATAAACTAAGGGCGGGTGAGCCCGATATATCAATCTAATGCATTGGGTAATGTGAAGGAGTTAAACATTAAGGTTTCTTCAAAGATATTTAGGTAATATACTGTGAGGGGTATTCCAAACGTAACCAAGAGGGTTACTCCCTACGTAAGAATGTTATGAATGCCTCAAGTTACCTTTATGTCTTATGATTTCTATGATTTATTCATGATTTGATGAGGTATGTTTAAGTGCTTATGTTTTATGAGTAGAGTATGATTTCATTTATTCTTATGTATACATGTACTCATGTTTCCTTTCTATATTTTTATATCACTTACTGAGATTTTTATGCTCATCCCATGTTTTTGAAATGTTTTTCACAGGTCAAGGGAAGGGTACATGATATGATGATAGTGTCAAGGATGTGTAAAGATAGAATCCGTGTTTTATTTTAAATATTTTTCCACTGATGGGAAAAATTTGTAGTATATTTTATGTAACCTCTTTGTTTAAATGTGATATGTAATGGATGTTTTATGATCTAATTCTCTAAAACTCTAAACCTGAAAAGATCCTGATGGTGTATTATTGAATATCTCAATATTAAGTAATATTTAAGGCCGGGGCCTTATAATCATATATATTTATATGGTTAATATATATTATATATAAATAATATTTTTCATTATTAAATTAATTAAATCATGATAAAAGTAATAATATCATGAACATCAAGTCGAAACACGTATGATAAATGAAATGATTTTACCAAAAATGCTTCTTAAACATAGAATTGATAAAAAATGGGTAATATAGAGTCTTAAGTGAATCATATATGACATCATAAATATTATTAGGTCTCTTTTACAAGTTAATAATATGATTAAACCCATTATATATGTGTTTCAGACACGTATGGAATAAAATAGATCTAAGGTAAGGGATAATTTTAAAATCTCAATTTTATCTGAGATTGCTTATATGTAAGTATTTAATGGGGTTATATTTTCTATCCATGTCCATAAAATGTTTTTTATAATGTGTTAAATATTATTCCATGTATGTTTAAAGTAATTTTTACACCTATTTGACTTTTACTTTGTGTTATGGAATGATTCTTTCTTTTGTTTACAATACGTGGAACTTGTTGACTTTTCTGTTAAAAGTAAGAGAATAATGTTTTTTAACAAATATGGCATGACCGGATTTTTACAGATTCATAATGCCTTATTTTCATGAATATTACTCTACAAGATTTCATGATTATTTTCAACAAAATAATTTTCATATAAATTTGCATGGCATTTTCTGAAAAGAATATGATATTGAAGAAAATGGATATTTTCCTCGAGAATTCATTTAATGTGTTTTACCAAACCCATTTTCCTTGTAAGATGAAATTATTTAATATGAATATATTTCATGTATAATGTATCTATTATTTAAATGGTTTAATTTTTCTTATAATTAAATGATATCCATTTATTTAGTAAGGATTATTTAATGATGGAATGGTGTTTATGAAACCCATATTATTCTTTTGGTTTTGCTGAATGATTTATGTTTATTTTGTGGCACATGAAAGAACGATTTCATTAAAAGATTTGTTGGGACATATATATACCTCCAATGCATTGGGTAAATATTTATATCTCATGAGATATACATGTTTGGAACAATAAATAAATTAAGTTCAGTAATACAGGGCTGGAATAGCAAGTACACCTGGTTCAGTAATGGACTTTTTCCACTATGATGGTCTTGTAAGCAATGCCTTGGATACAATGGAAATCATAACATGTTTTTAATGGTTTCCAAAATTACTTGTTTTATTCCCATGATATTTTATCTTTGTTAATGTTCCATTCTGATCAATGCCTTATCAACAGCTTTTATTTATGTCATTACTCATGATTTTGATATTGTATGTTAATGTTCTTATGTTCTACTGTTTATGGATTGTTTTATGTTCACCATGATTACCCTTACTGAGAATTTGTGCTCACCCTTTTTATGTTTTCTTTTCCCCTGGATATAATGAATGGTATTATGTATGAAAATCAAACGGTAAGATCTATATAGAAGATGTTGAAGATCATTCACCATGATTAGAAGATTATTTTCTGAGTTTCCAAAGACACTAAACTAATATGATCTTTGGTCTTCTGTGTCTTTAATTTATTAAGTATTTGTAAAAAGTAATGTATTGTCTATGTATGTCATGTTTTGGGTCTCTAAAGTTGGTATCAGAGTGAAGGTTTAGTTAACCTTTGGAAACTAGGATGCGAAAACATTAGTGAAATCTCATGAGATATTTCTATGGTTTTTCTTGGGATGTCTCTAAGGTTAAGTAAAATTATAGTTTATAGTCCTAGAATTTTGGTAATGGCCTTAGAATTAATCCTAAGATGTTATATATTGAAGGTACTCCCCCTTTATTTTTTTTTCATAGCATGATTTTCCCTCTCACACTATTCTATTTAGGATTTAGACGATTGTTGGAACCCGATGGAACCGTGTTGATCAATGTAATGGAAAATTAAATGATTGACCAAATGAAAAAACCAATGTTATGGGAGATGGAGTGAAAAATATTATTGCTATACTTACAAAATCTATGAATCATTCTAGAATTCTAAATGAGAAGAGAAAGGAACAATATTCTATTGAGTCCTTCATGAGGAAACATCCACCTTCTTTTTGTGGGTCTTCTAATCCACTTATTGCTGAACAAGGTATCAATATCATAGAAAATATATTTTCCATAAATCGATGTTCAGAGCCTGAAAAATCCATTTTAGTTGTTTACTGGTTAGAAGGTGAAGCAGACCAGTGGTGGACGCTAATTTAAAATACAAGGCCTCAAGATGAAATTGAATCCATCGAATGGTACGAGTCCAAGAATGTGTTTTTCAATAAATATTTACCTCGTATTCTTCGCACAAATGTGTAAAAGGAGCTTTATGAGATTAAGAAAAAGAATGATAAATATGTTGGTATATACGAGGCGAATTTTACAAGGCATGCATGGTATGAATCTGGCATTATCATACAACCTTAATGTAAAGTAGATCGGTTCTTCTGTGGCTTAAAACCAAGTCATAGAAAGGCATTATCTATAAGAGAATTCTGTTGCTATGAAGAAATTGTGTGTTGTAGCATCCAGGTAGAACTGGAAGTTGGTGTTACATATCCATCTCATGATTTTGACAAGAAACAAAATATTGAGTTCAGGGAAAAATATCTAAACAATGGTGAATAGAAGAAGAATGTTTTGTTATTCTCAAAGTGTGGAATAAAGAACAGTAAAGATTTTTTTAAAGGAAATAGAAAATGTTTTAATTGTGGAAAAGATGATTATTGAGAAGCTGAGAGTCGAAGTAATGGGAAAAAGGTATCTAATGATGTGAATAGAGAAAAGACTATAGATAATGAACCACCAACACATCAATGCTACAAGTGCAAGGAAATGGGGCATTATTCTAACCAATTCCATTAGCCAAGGGTTAATGTTGATCGACATCAATGACCTCTTAAGGAAAGGGAAAAAGAGAAGTCACATATGATCATTTTTGATGATGTTTAGTATGAAAATGATGTGGTGGAATGATTATTTGTTTATATAATGGGAATCCAAAATAATTTTGTGTAATCTCATTTATTGTATCGTGAAATATTGGAATATATATGTATTATTTTATTGTGGTTTTCAATAATTTTATGGTACTGGTAACCATGAAAAGTGATTGAAATTTTTCTTGGAAAGTAAATGATATGCTTCTAATGAAGGGATAAAGAGATAATGAAATGTTTGATAGTATTAATGATCTCATGACTAATATAAGGACATAGTGACAACATGGTTTGAATATATAGAATTGTTTTTATTTTGGTGTGTGGAAAGAGTTTACTTTTGAAAGCATTCATGTTTTCACTAAGGTACAATGGGTATTCATTTTTCAAGAGAAAACATGATTAAGGTATTAACATGTTTGTAATGTGACCTACAACAAGATATATCATATTATATATGTGGGTTAAATTATGGTATTGAAATTCATTGTAGATGAAATTTTTAGTAATAAATTTCATTATACCACGAGACTGGATAGATGTATATTGGTTAAGCCTAATGAATGGAATAGATTAAGATGAACATCAGATAGTATTTTTTAAGGATAGAAAATTTTGATATTATATATGAAATTTTATAATAGTATAGTTTTAGAAAAAGGACAACGCATAGGATGGGTGACAACCCGTTGTGCCAGACATGGATGTCAGAATCAAACCCATAATCGAAGTATGACATGCCTTTATCCCCTACCACTGGCCTACAGGAAGTCCCTAGATACTATAAATTATTTTTATTGTATTATGTGGTATTATAGTTGAAGTCTAAGACCATTTTTGGAATCATATATGATTAACCAATCCATAGATGGACTTATATATATTTGATATCTTTTGGTAACCTTTTTTCTGAGATATATGGAATGATCCATCATTCTATCACCTTATCTTCTTACACTTCACAAATGGCGTAGTCAACTTCATTTCTTTATGATATGAAGTGGAAATTGTTCCAGGAATGTCCAATGGTGAGATTGTACCAAAATCAAGTAAGTATTTCTTCTAATAGAAATTTTTCCACTTTAGGGAAATGATATTGAGAACCAAAAATTATGTTCTAGTAACCTCATATCCGATGAATTATATGGTACCGTAGATCATCACTAATTTATGGATTTGTGATTGTTGGATTTTTCATAGCCATGTTCTCTACCACTCTTCATCAGAACATGATGGTTAGATTTATCTCACATATCCATGTTTTCACCTATGTTCTCCTTCATCGAAACCCAGTGATGAGTTAAAATGGGTAACCATTATGTTTCTAATGTTTAATTTTAAAAAAAATTAGTATTCTTTTTTATGATGTGGATTTCTATTGATGAAACCTTCAAGTAGTAAATGATTTATTACCCCGACAAATTTTGAGGGAGAAATTAATTTTCAGTCTGGTAGAATGTACCACCCCTAAATTTTATGTAACATCCCAAGTAAGTAATGAATTATAGATTTTTATATCTATGTCTATTTATGAAATATAATGTTTTTTTGAGGCTCAAAATTATAATAAATCCAATCTTAAGATAGAATACTCTAATATTTTCTAAAGAATGTTTGACTGCCTTTTGACAGAGAACCCTTTTTAAATCTACTTTTTGACAATTTTATAGGTTATATATGAAAAAATAAAATCCTTTTTTAGAATCAAGTAATAAAAATTTACATTGTGTAATTTTTTTTATTTTTCCGATAAAGTTCAATTTTTAGTGAATAGTGAAAAATTATGTTTTTTAATTCAAAATCTCATTTAAATATTGTTTATTTATATGGATAGATTATTTTTTTAATTTGGATTAATGTGTAATTAAAATATATTTTTTTTCATTTAATCTAATGGTTGTCATTGAAATTAATTTCACTTTGAAATTGGACATAAACAAGTGTCAATCTTTTGATATATATTGATTTTTAAGAACACGCTATTTGTTTTGACAGTGAGAATTAATTATAAAATTAATTAATGAAACATATATTATTTGGATTTGGTAAAATAGAAATAATTTTTAAATTTGGAATATCAAATTTAATTTTGATAAATTTTTTGTATTTTTCTAACAAATGTTCATTTTTAAGGAATAGTGGAAAATAATGCATTTTACATCAAAGCAGCTTTTTCATATAATTTATTTATATATTTAGATTGTAAATTTAATTGGTTTTAAAGTGAAATTGAATTAGGTATTTTTAACTTAATAAAAAATTGTTCATTTGAAGTGATATCACATTCAAAATGGATCTAAAATCAAGTAAATCTTTTGATAAATTTTACTTCATAAAATTCCGTCTTTGGTTTTGACAAACGAGAATTATTTTTAAATTAATTACTAATATTTAGGTGTTTGGAATTTGGTAAAATTTATTCCATATTTTTAATCATAAGGGTCAAATTATGTAATTAATACTCTTTTGTTTTTTACAGGATGAATAATAATTACAGTAATTATTATTAATTACAGTGATTAATTAGTAAATCTGGTAAAAAGTTGTTAAAAAATAATGTTATTATAATTTAAAATTACCCATCCAGGTGACTTGATTATATTTTATGAGTCATGGAAGACCATGGGATGCCTTTTTCCAACTATGGGACCCCATGGAATAACTTTTGTGTTATAGTGACCTTTTATCATATTATTTTTTAAAGAAAGGGAAATATAATAAAAGTATGTAATTCCTTAGTAAAAAAATTTTAATTTTGTATATATAAATTATCTATTTGACTATAAATAATCATTTTAAAGATAATAATATTTACTGAATCATGGTATTTTATTTAGAATTTTTAGATATTAAATAAATAAATTTATTTATGAAACAATGACGATGCAGTTATTACTTCATTAATGAATGTTTTAAATATATGATAATATAAGTGTTAAAATAATTTTTTTTAGAAACTCGGGATTATATATTCTAATTTTATAGATAATTATGACATGTAAAATATATGGTAACGATTTTATTTCAAAGTAATAAAGCTTTTATTACTTTATTAAAAGTCAACTACCAAATAGTGTCGAAATTGGCATAAATGGGTTTTTAAAACAAATGTTATTTTGATAAATGGATTACAAGTCCAAAAAATCTAATATTATGCCAAAAGACATATAATATATTAATATTATCATTATTTATACAGTTATGCGATTATTGGTATTTTAAAGTAATTATTATGAACTATAGTTTGAAAATAAAAAAAGACATGGTAAGAATTAATAAATTTAACTAAGGGTTAAAATGAATGTATAAGGTGACTTATATAACATCAATTTGTCTAAATCCTATTTTTTGAGTGTATTTATACCCCTTATCATCTTATCCTTGAAATATATCATTATTGAACCATTCTATTTGAAAAAACATTTTATAATAAATTAATATTTCATGACTTTCCAAGAGTGCCCCACCTCCCTCATATAAAAGGCCCCAACCTCTACCCCCTTACCCACACCTCTCAATCCATTGGCTCGTCCAAACTCTACATATATCGTCTCCCCACATTCCTCTATTACTCTTTTAATCCTCACTCTGGGAAGAAGTCTTTCCAAGGAAGCCTTTGTCTCAAATCAAAAAGGGTAACTGATTTAGAGGTAATGTCTTCTCTCTAGTTTATTTCTATTATTTACCTTCTTCACTAACCACTATCTTCATATTATTCTTTCCCATAATAATAAAATTATCCTAAAAATACTAGGATTTTTTTATGATAATTATTTTATTTACACTTAAACACACATCCGTCTAATGGTTAAATAACATACTATTTCTGTGGGTGGCGAATTACTACCTCATGAAACGATGATTGTTCAATTTCCTCTTAACATCATTCATGGTGGCCATTATGATGGAACTATATTTATATATGATATATATGGTATTTATTTTTTCTATATTCTTCTGTATTTTTTATTAAATCATATCATTACGCTTTTCATGTCGTGTAATTACCATAATTTCAGTTGAGTAAGTCTGGACTATCGCCCCCTCAAGTGATGTGAATCATTAATGAAATTCATGGAATTTATAAAGAGTAAAATTAATGAAATTATGTGATCTATATAACATATATATTATACTGGAATTATAATATATATATATATATATATATCTAATTTTGATTTAATTCCATTAATATGAAAAATAAATTAAAGTAGCATTCATGCGTACGTATGGCCTACCATCTCCATGAACGATGCATTTAATTTTTTATCTCCAAATGTTATAGAATATTATAAAATGAAAATATACTATATATATATGATATTTAAATTATTAATACTATTTTTTAGATGATTTACCTATAACAAAATGGACAATTATTTTCAAACATGTTCATTTTTTACTCATATACCGAACATTGACGAAAACATCTGATATGAACTAACATAATAATATAATTATTATAACATGATAATATGTGTTATTAATTGAATAATAAAATTTAATGGATTTTATTAAGAAATTTTAAATTTTCCAATGTTTATTATTCATGAATATAGCGAAACGAACAAGGCAAATTGGACTAGAGGTAAGGGATCCTACCTCTATCTTTCTTTTTAGGTACTCTCTTTTATGTCATTTATTTTAAGAACATCATTTGTAGGTTAGGGTGCGTTCTTTTATATTAATCTTACTGTAATTTTTATGTTATTATGATGAGTGACCCTATTATTATCTCATCAATCAATTTTTGTATTTTTTTAAGTGGTGCTGTTAGGCTCCCAAATTTTCGTAAGAGATTTCTTATCTCATATTGAATTCCGTGAGATTCCAATTTGGTCACCACTTATATATGGCATGTGGTGTATTTTTTACTTCCAATTTATATATATTATCATGAGTATATTTATATTCCTGGTTTTGTGTAATTAATTTGGTGCTTATTAACATTTGGTAATATGACTCAATAGATTACATTAAGGTGAGGGGTTTTTATCTAACTTTTTATTCTACTGAGATTCATGCTAAATTTTCCACTATTTCCTTTTCTGACGTGTATGTACTGCCCATAAATGTATTCTTTGTGTAATATAACTTAATTTATGGGTATTTACATCTTAATTGTATGATCGTTCTTTCATGGGGTGTACATTTCAAATGTTACCCAAATCGGTAAGGGAACATTTCACCCTCCTATTTTTGTAAAAGACTTCATTTTGTTAGGTCTTTTAATTTACATATTCTTATGTTTGGATATGTTCTTATATATCATTATTTAGATAAGTTTTATTTTCCTGTTATGATATACCCTTTTAACTCTCATCAACTCATTTTCTAAATTTTAAAGTGATGCTGTTAGGCAATAAAATTTCTGTAAGGGAACTTCTTTACCCAATTTTCATTCATTGGGTTAAACCTATACATCTTGATTATGTCTTGCTATAAATTTTTCTGAATGAACTCTTATTTATTACACATAATATCCCATTATGTTTGGGGTATTTATATTTGTCACAAATAGTTACATAATTGATTAATCCTTATCTTAAGGATGTCATCTTTGTAAGGAACTTCATCTCAATCTCCTTTTAATGAGGATTCTTTTGATTCATACAAAACATTCATTAATATGATGTATAATACCGTTTTGACTTTTCATTTAATTCTAATGGAATCTTTTCAATTTGAAGCATTTTACTAAAGTACAAAAGGAATGTTTTTTTCTTTACGTATGCGGTGACAACGAATTCTCCGCCGACGTGACCATTATTGATTGTTGGGTTCCTCAACAAGCCATAATGTTTTTAATGAGAAATAAATACCCTATTTTACTTTTAATTTCATTAAGTATTTAAAATAGTTTTGATATTTTTTTGATTATAACAATGTGTTGTATTCATATGCTGGGATTGGAATGTGGAAAATGTTATATTTCCTTTATGAATGTTTTATGTGTTACGAATATGTTATGGTTCTTGAGCATAGTTTATGAAATCGGTTGGATTCGGGATAATGTTAGGGCAGGTGAGCCTGATATGGATCTCCAATGCATTGGGTAATGTGAAGGAGTTAAACTCTATGTTTTCTCGAAATAGATTTTCGAAATATACTGTGATGGGTATTCCAAACGTAACCATGTGGTTTACTCCATATGTAAGAATGTTATGAATGCCATCAGTTACATTTCTGTATTATTATTTCAATGAGTTATTCATAAATCTTATGATTTCACGAGGTATGTTAAAGTACGCATGTTTTATAAGTATTAATTCTTTGATTCTTATGTATACATGGACTAATATTTTCTTTCGGTATTTTTATATCCCTTACTGAGCTTTTTATACTCATCCCATGTTTTTGAAATGTTTTTCACAGGTCATGGGAAAGGTACATGATGTGATGATAGTGTCAAGGAAGTTTCATGAAAGAATCCATGTTTTACTTTAAATATGTTTTCTTTGATGGAAAAAAATGAATATTTTCTTCAATGTATCCACCTTGTTTAAATGTGGAATGTAAATCATGATTTATGAACTAATTCTCTAATACTATAAACCTGAAAAGATCCTCAATGTGTATTCTTGAAATAACTCAAGAATTATGTAATGTTTAAGGATGGGGGCTCACAGTTTGTATCAATAGTCGGTTTAGATAACTTTATAGTTTAAGGTATTCTATAAGCATAAGTGACTTTACCTTAGTGGTTAGAATTTCAGATAGATTCATAATATTAAATAAAGTGAATATGATTAAGATAACATGAATAATTATATCTTAATATTTACCCTCCTAATAAGATAATATAAGATGATTATTATGATATACTCACATTGACCCTTTTGGTTTTAATAAATGGATGGATCTAGTAGGCACCAAATTAACAGAGGATGTGAAGAAAATTGTGACAGTTTCCTGAATAACAACTGATTGATATGGTAGCTGAAATTAGATATATTGTGGTCATTCTCAACAAACAATTAGGAGTCATGATTAACCACTTGAACCTTGGTGAATTATCTAATGAATCATTTACGAGAGAACCTAAATGATGTGGATTTTCAGGTAATAATTATAAAGGTAACCATTAGGGTTTATATGATCCTTACTTTTGAGGTAAATATGAGTTACTATATGTTTTGATGGATAATGAATAGAATGCGATAATCATGAGGTTAAATTATGCTACGGTTATTTTTGAAGGTTTTATGTTCTTTTTGGGAATGTTTTAATAATTATATAGTTTTGGAAAAAGGGCAACATGCAGACCGTGTGACAACCTGTCATGTCGGACGAAGATGCATGAATCTAACCCACAACCAAAGTGCGACTGGGATTTATCATCTACCACTGAACTATGTGAAGTCCCTGGTTAGTATGATTATTTATTTTTAGATATAAGATCTTATGAATCAGGAATAAGTAGATATTGGGTTATACATGTAAATTATTAACCTATCATGGAGGATATGTGATTATGAGACTTTAAGAGTAACTGATGTTATTTTGAGAAAAAATGATAAGATATAACTTCGAAGACTGTGTGATTAAATCCTTTAGATATTTGGGATTAAATCTTAGTTTGGAGTAATTTGAAGAATTTTATGGATAGCTGCTTATTGAATGGTCTTTGATGAACTTTGCGTTTTGTTGGACAAATTTTAGAGATTAAGAGTAGGTTTTCTCTTTTGTAAAAGATTATACATTTGGGGATTATCTGATCTTGTACTGAAAATTTTGGATTTCTTTTTGGTCTAATGACGTGGAAAAATATATAGTTCTATTTTGTGGATTTTTTGATTCTCAAAAATTTGATTATAGCACTCTTAATGTGAACAAGTCATCCTAAATACTGATCTTTTTGAGAAAATATGAGTTTCTGTTAGAAATATAGAAACAGATGATAGTCTACATGAAAAGTAAGTATGTTTACGTAATTTTTACTTAATTCCATAAATAAATTCCTCAATTAAAAGTAACATAAAACAAAAATGTTCTCTATTAGCTTTTTCTACTTGGGAATTAAATACTATTTAACCCATCACATGTTTGTGATTTTCTAGTTGTTAACTTTATCCTAGACATGTTTTATATCACTCTGCATCAAAACATGATGTATTTTTTTCTCCTACATATCCATGTTTTCATGGAATCCTAGTATCTGTTGTCTCGGGAGACCTATGCACTTCTCTTTTATTCTTTTAAAGTGATTGTTTTATTGAACCCTTTTCCAATGTGGGTCTTCCAATGAAGTTTAGAAGCCAAATTTTAAAATTGCGAGGATGAAATTCCCAAATGGGGGGAAGGATGTAACATTAAAAGTAAGTAAAAATAATATATTTTCATTTTTATGTCTATATATGAATTATATAGTGTTTTAGAGGCTTAAAATGTTAATAAATCCAATCTAATGCATAGAATACTCTAATATTTTCAAAAGATTATTTTACCACCATTTAATGGAGAACCCTTTTTAAATATACTATTTTACTATTTTATATGATATATTGGACATAATAAAATCATTATTTATAATCAAGACATTAAAATATAATTTGTGTAAATTTTTATTATTTTTCCGATAAAGTTCATTTTTTAGCGAATAGGGAAAAATGCTGTATTTTAATTCAAAACCTATTTTTAATATAATTTATATAAATGGATAGATTATATTTGTAAATATTATTAAAGTTAAATTAATTTCTATTTTTAACATTTAATCTATTTTTGGTCATTTTAATTAATTTCAATTTGAAATTGGACATAAACATGTGTCAATCTTTTGATAGATATTGTTTCTTAAAAACACACTATTTGTTTTGACAACGAAAATTAATTATAAAATTAATTAATGAAACTTATATGTTTTGAATTTGGTAAAATAAAAATCATTTTTTATTTTGGAATATCATATTTACATTGAATAAATTTTTGGTATTTTAATTACAAATGTTCATTTTTAAGGAATAATGAAAAATTCTGCATTTTACATCCAAACTGCTTTTTCCTATAATTTCATTATATGATTATATTATCAATTTAATTGGTTTTAATGTGTAATTGAATTATTTTTTATCACTTAATACAATTGTCTTCATTGGAAGTGATTTTACTATGAAATTGTTTGTAAAAACGAGTCAATCGTTTGATACATTTTACTTCTTCAAACCCCGTCTTTGGTTTTGACAACAGTTATTATTTTAAAATTAATTACTACAACTAATGGGTTTGTAATTTGGTAAAATGGATTCCATATTTGGAATCATAAGGTCTAAATTATTTAATTAAGACTCTTTTGTTTTTGGCATGATGAATAGTAATTGCAGTAATTATTTTTAATTACATTGAGTAATTAGTAAATCGGGTGGAAATGGGTAAACAAAATAATGTTATAAAAAATTAAATTACCCATCCATGTGTACTGATGATATTTTTTAGGTCATGGATGACCATGGGATGCATTGTTCTATCTTTGGGACCACATTGAATCACTTTTGTGGGATGGTGACCTTTTATCATATTATTTTTTAAAGAAAGGGAAATATAATAAAAGTATGTAATACCAAAGTGAAACAATTTTAATTTTGTTTTTATAAATTATTTTTTTGACTATAAATAATATTTTTAAATCTAAAATCATTTCATACATCATGGTTTTTTATTTAGAATTTTTAGAAATTAAATAAATAAATGTATTTATGAAACAATGATAATGCAATTATTTCGTCATTAATGAAAGATTTAAATATATGAAATTAGAAGTGTTAAAATAATTTAGTTTCAAAACTCAGGATGATATAAAAGAATTTTATAGTTATTTATGACATGTATAATATAATTTAATTTTTTTCGAAGGAATAAAGCATTTATTTCTTTTTCAATACTCACCTACCAAATAGTGAAAAAATTGGAAAAATGAGTTTTTAAAACAAATGATATTTTATTAAATGGTATAAAAGTCCAAAAAATCTAATATTCTGAAAAATAACATATAATATATTAATAATATCTTTATTGATACAATTATGGGACTATTTTTATTTTATAGTAATTATTACGACCTTATAGTTGGAAAATAATAAATGACGTGGTAAGAATTATTAATTTTAACTAAGGGTTAAAATGAAAATATAAGGTGAATCATATGACCTCAAATCGTCTAAATAATATTTGTTGAGTTTATTTCCACCCCTTAACCTGTTATCCTAGAATTATATCATTTTTGAACCATTCTAATTTTAAAAAAAATTATAATAAATTAATATTTCCTGACAATCCAAGAGTTCCCCTCCTCCCTCTTATAAAAGGCTCCCACCTCTACCCACTTCGACACACCTATCAAGCCCTTGGATCATCCAACCTCTGCTCATATAATCTCTCCAAATACCTCCATTACTCCAATAATCCTCACTTTTGGAAGATGTATTTCCAAAGAATCCTTTGTCTCAAATCAAAAAGAGTTACCCGATTTAGAGGTAATGTTTTCTCTTGAGTTTATTTATATTATTTTCCTTTTTCACTCACCAAAATCTTCATATTATTTGATCCCATAATAAATACAGTATCATATATATAGTATTATTTTTTTATGATATGGATTTTACTTACACTAGCACACACATCTGTCTAATGGTTAAAGAACATATTGTTTCTGTGGATGGCGAATTACTGCCTCATGAAACGATGATTATTCAATCTTCTCTTAACACCTTTCATGGTGTCCATTTTGAATGAAATATATTTATATATGACCTATATGGTATTTTTGATTTCTATGTTCTTCTCTATTTTATGTTTATATTATATCATTATGCTTTTCATGTGGTGTAATTGCGATAATTTCATTTGAGGATGTGTTGACTACCGCCCCCTCAAGTGATGTGACTCGTTCATGCCATTCATGGAATGTATAAAGAATGAAATTAATGAACTTATTTAAACTATATAACATGTATATAATACTGTAATTATAATATATATATATCTCTCATTTAGTTTTAATTCAATTAATATGACAAATAAATGAAAGTACAGTTCATGCGTACGTATGACCTACCGTCTCCATGAACAATGCATTTCATTTTCTATCTCCAAATGTTATGGAATAGTATAAAATGAAAATATTCTGGATATATAGGATATTTAAATCATTAATACCATTCTTTATATTATTTACTTATAAATACATGGACAATTATTTTCAAGAAATTTCATTTTGACTCATGTACCGAACATCGACGAAAACGTCTGATATGAACTAACATAATAATATAATTATTATAACATGATAATAAGAGATATGATTTGAATAATAATTATTTAAATATGTTCTTAATAAATTATATATTGATTAATTTATTTATTAATGAATATAAAGAAATAAACAAGACAGGTCCGACTCGAGGTAAGGGATCCTACCTCTCTTTTTCTTTTTATGTACTCTCTTTTATGTCATTTCTTTATAGATAATATTTATTATGATAAAGGGATGTTATTGTATATTACTATTACTGTAATTTTTATTCTATTATGATGATAGACCATATTTTTATCTCATCATCCATTTTTTATGGATTAAGTGGCGCAGTTATGCTGCCGAATTTTCGTAAGGGATTTCTTATCTCACTTTAAATTCCCAGAGAATAACATTTGGTCGCGACTTATTTTGGAATTTTTGTATTGTGTACATCCAATTGATATATATTATCATGATTCTATTTATGTTCATGGTGTTCTATAATTCATTTGGTGGTTATTATCTTTTGGTCATACGACTCAATTGATTACAACAAGGTAAGGGGTTTTTATCTCACTTTTTATTCCTCTTTGATTCATGCTACATTTTAAACTATTTCCTTTTGTTTTGTGTATTTACTTCCCATAATGGTATTCTTCGTGTAATATAATTTAATTTATGGGTATTTACATACTCATTGTATGATCCTTTTGTCATGGGTAGTACATTTCAAAAGTTACCCAAATCGGTAAGGGAACCTTTCACCCTCTTCTTTTTTTAAAAGACTTCTTTTTGATTGGTCATTTAATTTACATCTTATTATGATGGGATATTTTATTTTATATCCTTATTGCTGTAAATTTTATGTTCATGTGATTAGATACCCTTTTTATCTCTCATCAACTCATTTTATGAATTTTAATGTGATGTCGTTAGGCAGCCAAATTTCTGGAAGGGATCATCTTATCCCAATTTTGATTATTTGGGTTATACCTCTAATTCTTGATTATGTCGTGCTATGAATATGTTTGAATGACATATTATTGTTTTAAACTTATTATCTAACTATATTGTTTGTATTTATATCGTTCAAACATAATTACCTAATTGATTTATCCTTTATATAAGGATACCATCGTTGTATGGGACTTTGTCTCAATCTCCTTTTATTGAATAATCATATGATTTAAACACAAATTTCTTTTATACGGCATATAAAAACATTTTTAAATTTCATTTCATTCGATGAGAATTTTTTATCTACGAATCATTTTACTAAAGGTCAAAAGGAATGTTTTTTTATACGTATGCGGCGACAATGACTTCTCCTCCACCGTGACCATTATTGATTTTGGACCTCCTCTACAAGCCATAAGGGTTTTAATGAAAAATGAATACCATATTTTACTTTTCATTTAATTTGATATTGAAAATTGTTTTGATATTATTTTGATAATAACAATGTGTGGTATTGATATTCTATGTTTGGAATGTGGAAAATGTTATTTTTCCTTTATAAATGTTTTATGTGTTAAGAATATGTTATTTTTCATCAGAATAGTTTAAGAAATCATGTGGTTCTGGGATAAACTAAGGGTGGGTGATCTCAAGATAGCTCCCCAATGCATTGGGTAACACAAAGTAGTTAAACTCTAAGGTTTCTCCGAAGATATTTAGGGAGTATATGTTGAAGGGTATTCCAAACGTAATCATGGGTGTTACTCCCTACGTAAAGAATGTTATGAATGCCTCAAGTTACCTTTATGTCTTATAATTTCGATGAATTATTCATAAATATTATGATTTCAAGAGTTATGTTAATGTACTTATTTTTATGAGTATTGTATGATTTCATAAATTCATATATATAAATGGAGTAATGTTTTCTTTCCGTATTTTTATATCCCTTACTAATATTTTTATGCTCATCCCATGTTTTGGAAAAGTTTTTCACAGGTCAGGGGAAAGGTAAATGATGTGATGATAGTGTCGAGGAAGTGTCAAGAATGAATCCATGTTTTACAGTAAACATGTTTCATTTGATGGAAAAAAATGAATATAGTTTTTTCTATATCCACCTTGTTTAAATGTTGAATGAAAAGCATAATTTATGAACTGATTCTCTAAAACTCTAATCAAGAAAAGTTCTTCAATTTGTATTCTTGAAATAACTCAAGAATTTAGTAATGTATAATGCTCGGGCCTTATATTTTATGAGAATTTTTTTTAATTTTTTTATGTCTTGTGTGATACACTAAAACAAGATTATCTTGTGCTATACACAACACCGTATTACCTTCTAGTATAAGAAAACACTATTCTTGGCTTGTGTTTCACTTAAAAGTGACCTTCCTCGATAGCGTTTGTTTTATTCAATACTGTGTTTCACTACACAAATATATATTGTTATGAACTAGTCATTATAAATATTATTAACTACATTTTAAATTTTAATACATAATAATTCAATTTACACATAGTCTAGGAACATGGTATGAGAACAAAATAAATATTCCGGGTTAAATAAGTATTTTTTTAAAAATGCAGTTTTGTGGCATTTTGATGGTGCACCCACATTAAATTTAGTATTTGACAGTTTAATAAGTTCAATTAGACAAAATAAAATTATTAATTTCAATAAGGATATTAAAATTTACATTGGATAATTTTTTTATATTTTTCTGTTAACTTTCATATTTTGGTGAATAGTGAAAAAATGCTAAATTTTAATGAATAACTACTTTTTTCATCAAGAAAATTTATATAGTTTAATTATAATATTTAATGGTTTAAAATTATAAATATAATATATATTAACCATTTTATATAATTCAAGTCATTATCATTAAATTTACATAGAATTCATAGGGAAAAACATTTCAATCTTTTGCAATGTTTTAACATTAAAAACCCATTTTATCAATTGAATGATTCATTTTAAATTATATACCGCAACTTCTATGATTTCAATTTGGAAAAATTGAATCCATATTTGGAATCATTAGGTAGAAATTATTATAATAGGTTTATTTTTATTTGTAGACATTATGAATAGTAACTATGGTAATTTCTATTTACTACAATTAAATGTAAATCTGGTAATTAAGTGTAAAATATGATTATAAAATTACCTAACACCAGAAAAAATTATATTGGATGAATAAAATATGACCCATATTAACTTAGGATTGATATAGATTCATTTCATGGACATTTGACCGTGAAAATGATGTAATTTTTAATAAAACCAAACATTGTTACAACATGTCACTCTATTATGTCTTATAAGTGTAATAATTTCAATTTAGTTATAAACAACATAACACTTAGAATATAAATAGTCTCTAGAAATATAATAAAATTATATACATCATGAGAACATATTTATAATTTTTAGGGATTAAATAATTATCATTAATGATGACACAATAGTTATGTAGAAATTATTTTGTTGATTGAAATATCAAATAAATGGTTTTAAAAATATTAAAATAATTATTATATTAACAATTTCATGTGATAAACGATTTTTTTAGTAAATAATACATGTCATGATTATATTAAATATCTTTTGTTTGAATATATATTCGGAGTGGATTTTATTTAAATTAAAATAATTGAATAGAGTCCAAATTGACACTGTTTTTATTTTATAAAAATAACATATTTTAAAATTTGTTAAAAATCACAACAATATTTAAAAATTATAAATTGAAATTTATATGGCCTAAATTTTCATAAAGTATAAAATTATTGACAATTAACAAAACATAATTAATTATTTATAATAATTCAAAATTGAGAATATTATTACCACAAATAAAATTAAATAGATTAAATAAGGATAACTAAAGTTTATAAGGTTTAAAATAAATTACCAGCATGTCTAAATCTTACTGGATGATTATATTAAAACCCTAAATCATATAATATTCAATATTGAGTCATTTTCAGATGTTTTATGTGGGGTTTGAGTTTAATATAAAACAATATTTTAGAGGTTTCCAAAAGTGCCCCTCTCCTCTCTTAAAAAAGGGACCTCCTCCCTCTCCTCCTCATACAATTTTGAGCCTTCAATCTCAGCCAACCCCTGCCAATTAGTCCACTCCACTTTTTTAGAATCATACTAGAGGTACTGGTCTTCTTCCAATACCAACATTATAACCCTAAGAGGAGGTTTAGATGAGGCGCGTCGAAGAAGAGGTTATATCTTTTACCGATTCTATCAAATTTATTTTTTTCTTCTATTTCCTCTTCTTTATTTCTCATTATAAATTTATAACATCAGTTTCACTCATATAATTATATGTTTTTATAAAACGGAAACAACCCTATTTCACCTTTTATCAATCCTATAGAAAATGAAATTATTGTGCGTGGATACGTACGGAATACCCTCTCCACGTCGTGGTATAATCTGTTTTCCACCACAACCTTACATGGATTGGTATAATGGTAGAAATAATAAAAATAATTTTTATTATAACATTGTACTGATTCTGATAAATTATATCATCCACTACAATTCTATTCAATAATTATGGCAATGATATCATCACTCGTGCGTACCTATGGATTGCCATCTCCACGACACGATGAGATTAATTCTCCATGATTAACCATTCATGTATGATTATAAAGTACACATAATAAATATTCATAAAAGATATGAAATAATAATGATACTGGATTTATGCACATATATGTTACATTTACATAATTCCATTCAATTCAATAAGTAAATTAAAACAATGTTCATGTGTACGTACGACCTACCGCCTCCATTAATGGTGTATTTCATTCCATTTATCGGTCTATAATATATATTTATATGATGAAAATGTATTATAAATAAGTCATGTTTTACATTTTGGAATTAATTAAATCGGGATATATGTAATAATATCAATAACAACAAGTCAAAACATGTACGATAAATGTAATGATTTTCCCAAAACGTGGATTTAACATGGAATTGACAAAAGAGCGTGTAATATAAAGTCTTATGTGGATCATATATGATATCATAAATATTATTATGGTTCTGTTACCTATTATAAATATGTTTAAAACCATTATACATTATTTTTAGACACGTACGGATGAAATTGGACCTACGATAAGGGATAATTTTACAATCTTATTTTTATCCTAGATTCCTTATACGTAAGTATTTAATGGGGTTATATTTTTTATCCATGTGAATAAAAGGGTTATAATAAAGTTTTTAATATTATTCCATGTATGTTTAAATTCTTTTTTCCCCTATTTTACATTTACTATGTGTTATGGAAGGAATCTGTCTTCTGTTTACCATACATAGTACTTTTTGACCTATCTGTTAATAGTACAAGGTGAATGTTTTTTTAAAATTATACCACATGAATAGATATTTACTGTTTCATAACACATTATTTTCATGAAACATACTGTACAAGATTTCATTATTCTTTAAAAAACATTTTCTTTAAAAATATCATGGAATTTTGTGAAAAGAACATGAGTTTGAAGAAGAAAGGATATTTTCCTCAAGAAATTATTTCAAGTGTATTATCCAAACCATTTTTCATCTTAGATGACATTATTTAATATGATTATATTTCAAGCATTATATCTCAATAATTTACATGGATTAATTTTTCAGATGATAAAATGATATCCATTTATTTAATATGGATTAATTTATAATGGGATGGTGTTTATGAAACCCATTTAACTCTTATGGTTATGGTGAATGATTTATGGTTAATTTGTGGCACACAAAAGAATGATTTCATTATGAGATGGTTGGTGCCTATATCTCCCTCCAATTCATTGGGTAATGATTTATATATCATGAGAGAGACTTTGATGGAATGGAAAATGAATCATGTTTAGTAATACAGGGATGGAACGACATGTAAACCCTATTTAGTAGTGGACATTGTCCACTGTGATGGTATTGACAACAATGCCTTAGCTACTATGGAAATCATAACATGTGCTTAGTGGATTCTAAAATTACATGTTTTATTCCCATGCTATTTTATCGTGGTTGATGATCTTTTATGATTATTTCCTTATGCACTGCCAAGATTTATTTCATTAATCACAATATTGATGTTTTATGTTAATGTTCTTACGATCAAATGTTTTGGGATTGTTTTGTGTTCTCCATGTTTACCCTTAATGAGTATTTGAGCTCACCCTTTTTATGATTTATTTTCCTCAGGATATAAATATATGTTTTAGGTAAGAAAACCAATGGATATGATCTTTTTAGGAGATTTTGTAGATCAATCACCATGATTAGAAGATTATGTTTCGAGTTTCCAAATACACTAAATAAATATTGTCTTTAGGCATATGTGTTTTTCATGTATTAAGTATTCCACAAAAGTAATGTAATATCTATGTACTTCATGCTTTGGATCTCTACAGTTTTAACAAGAAAATGTTAGATAACATCCCTTTTTATATTTTCATTATCCATTTTATGATTCGCTTTTTCTAATGATAGAATTATTATATATTTTTTTAAATAATACAATATTTTTTTAAACGATTAATAATATAATAAAAATATAAAAATATAAAAATAAATTTAATGATAAATAATTTAATCAATAATGAAACATAAATAAGTAATATATTTAATAACTAAAAATATAATTCTACTATGTATATAGATGGTTACAAAAAAAAAGAACATGTATATCTCAGGGTCTGGTAAGACATACCAAAACCAGCCTGTAGTAGCTCAAATCTCATCACACATTATCAGTAATTTTCATCCACATTATTAGCCTTTTCTATGCATTATTTAGTATTTCTAATTCCTAAATTCATCTATTAGACCTCCTTCATTGCTCACATAATTTCCTCACCACTATACCATCAAAATTCAATTAATGTTTTATGATATATAAATAATTACATTGAAAATTATATTTCATTATATGTTTATTCATATAGTTTTATAGATATTTATAATTATTTTGAAATCCATTTTCCTATATATATAATATATTTATAAATAAATATTATACTTATTAAAATATATAATTATAAATCTATACATTTATATATATATACATAATTTCATATAATTATATATTTTGAAATATGTTTTTATAATGTATTTATAAATGATTATTGTAAATACGTTTATATTCAATATTTAGTAATAATGATATATTTATAAAAATACTTTTATATATAATTTATTTTTATAATATTAACTCTTTCATACACATACATTCATGAAAATGTTTAGACATACATGTAAACAAATTTATATTTCACACAAACACATAGTGATATTTAGATTTTTGTATTTGTTTACATATATTGGAATATAATCATAAATGTATATTTTTATGCATATCATTGATATTTATTAAATAACATTACTTTCATTGATATATATATATATTTATGTATATATTCATTTGTAATGTAAAAAATGAATGCCAATGATTTTTAATAAAATTAATACTAATTACTCACATTTACATGGTTTATATAATTAGAAAATCATTTTCAATAAATATTTGTTTAAATATTATTTACTATAATTAATTTAATATATGAATATATATAATCATAAATAAAACTACAATATAATAATAGATTAAATTTAACCACTAATATCCACATGAATGTCGAAATTGAAAAAAAAAATATTTTCTCTAACAAAAAACATGAACACCGAATAAAATGAGACTGTCATTCCATCATCTATTAAAAAATAGAGGTTCTTCAAAAAAATTACAAATTTTGATGACTTTAAAATATATTTTTCCTAACAAAATTGATGTGGGTCTTCCCAATCAATAATGTTTTAGATCACTTCACAAGCATCTATTTGATATGTTGTCGTCATCGAACAAACAACTATATCAAATGATACAATAGTTTGATGTTCATGGAATTTTACAGACATATCATATATTATTCATTAAAATAATAAATTTTTTTATTTCATTTATATTAAATTATAATTACTCATTAATAACAAATTTTTTTTAATAATTAGTAATTTTTGATAATTTTATAATATTTTTTTTCACAAAATATCTAGTACATTAAGTGAAATTTAATATATAATAGTCAATAAATCTAATTTATTAAATTAAATTTAACATATATAACGATAAATATATTTATCGAAAAAATATATAAATTTTCAATATAAATATATATTAAATATACATTTAATCAGTGCTAATATCTCATTTATAAAAGTAACATTCAATCAATATTAGACATAAAAGCAATAAAAAGGGTGCCTTTTATCATCACTAGAAGGAAAAATTAGAAAGATATGATTTAATCAATATTATTTATTATAGTTAAAGCATCCAGCTTTAATATTTATATTTATATCACTAATAATGAATAAAATGGAATACACTAAAATCTCTTTTAATGTGACTCAAAGACATCACATTTTTAAGGGCTCAGAGGCCCCTTCATCCAACTGCACACGTCAGTAATACACCTTTTTTTCTAGTATTTGGGTCTGTGTGACATCCAAATATATACCCATGATTGTCTCCCTTCTATTAAAAATTCCCTTAAAGGGGTTATTTAGATTTTAACCTACTTTGAATTATCAAAAAATATGTGACATTACAACTCTTTCAATCCTTCAACATCCCAGTAATATAATTAAAATACTAATATTTAATGAAAAAATACATTAAATGTATTATTAATAGTATTAATTAATAAATTAATTAAATAATAATCTCATTCGGTGTAATTTGAGTTGTATTATCATGTTTTAACCGTAGCTCTCCATGGGAAAAAGTCCAAACTCATTTCATTCTAGAATCGAAAACTATTTAGTTTAGGAAATGGTAAAATTCAATTTCATTCTCTAGCTATGGATTGTGGGGAGAAACCTTCCATGTTTCTTGGTCAATTGGCTCATAACATATACTCCATTTATGGTCAATGTCACGCATGAGTGGTATTATACCTCTAAACACCACAACAAGGATATCAAGAGTTTATGAAATGATGGACATATGTACTGATATAGTACCTTGTAGCTAGTGATTCTAACACCATGAATTTTTATAATATATATTTTTTCAAATATATTAATTTTTTATAACATCCAATACAAAGAACAATATGATAAAAAAAATTTTAATATAGTATTCTATTATATCTGATCCTCTAAATTTGATGTTATTAGTTTTACCCTCTAAATTACTAAAAATTAATGGTTTACACCTTTATAAAATGACATCATTGGAATAAATTGATTATAAATAGAAATTAAATCTGTTATATGTAAAAAAAATATTTTCTATGATTAAAAGATTTTATGTGAACAATTTTTTATCTTAAACAATTAAATTAATCATTATTGGTAATGGGGTGGTAATGGTTTGAGGGGTGACAGGCAGGTACCAGTGTTAATCCATAGATCTTGTTTTCTTACAAATGTTTTGTTTCTTGTGTTGTGTTCAATGGTGGAGGATTTAATTGACCTAATATACATATTCAATCATTTTTTAACATTCTTCTAAATTTTTTGTTGCCTGATATTAGAATAAATGATTTGTTATACATAAAATTGTATTTTTTTAAACAAAAATTTTCCTTGTTTTTTTAATGAATATAATAAAAAATAAATTATTAAACTATAAATATTGAATCAGAATTAATGTACATCATATTTTTAATTAGTGGGATCCATATTGTTAAATAGACCCCTTATGTTTTTAATCAATTTGAATAGTAACCATAGTAAATTTTGTCACATCAGTAAGTGAAAAACTAGTAAAAATGGTAAAAATATTAAGACAAGAATTTCCAATTTCTAAAAAAATTTCCTCTTTCCAATTGGATGAGATTATATTGACCATTTCACTCAATATCTCATATATATTGATCTATGCTATAAATTTTTATTGATTTTTTCCTTTAAATTTATTTATGAAAGGATTATAGATAAAATCTCACTCTATTGACATTAATATCTATAAAAATTTTATTTAATGATTAAATGATGATTTTTTAATTTTAATTTTTCAATTAAATAAAAATTATTAATTTTATCATATTAATTTTTATCCATTATTTTTTGAAAGAACTATTACATTAAACATTTATGCAATGCCGAAAAAACATTTTCTCAGTTTGTGGAGAAATAAAATAAATGATTTGATAACTATTATAAATAATACAATTTAATAGAATTATTATGTTCTCAATATATTTTAAATAAATGAAATATATTAGAAATTATTTACAATATTATTAACAAATTAATTAATTATCATTGTGTATTTAATATTAAATTACATTAATAGTTCAACAATGTTCATCAATGACAATTTATTAGAAATGTTAATTTATAATATAATTTAATGTTTAAAAATATATTATCTTTATCCAATTAGGTGAATAGGGTTTAAAATATCATATATAGTCCACTAATGAGCCAGTTATCCATTTATTTTAACATTCATAAAACATTACTATTGAAATAGTTGTTTGTGTGGTTAAAGTATAAAATATTTAATTAAAAGGGTTAATAAAAAAATATAATAGTTTTGAAATGACTCCAAATAATATAAACAAATTATTCTATGATGTTATTTCCACTCTAAAAACATATTTCAGATTCATGAAAATTTGGAAACATATTACATGAGAAATAATATAATTTAGTTTAATATTTTATACAGTTATATGTGTTTCCTCTCTCACCATTATGAATGGACACCCATTAATTATGATATTTGTACACTTTTTTCCTTCTAGATTGATAAAATAAAAGGTAATGGTCACGACCCGTTCCTTGGGACTCATGTCATCACTACCCCAAGCCCTCTACCCATAGGTCAGGGGTTGGATACTAGCACTAGAAAAGAATTTCCCAAAAAAAGAAAGGCATTGCCTCAAAACCTCTACACACACAGACATGGAACACTACACACAACTAATGAACGACAAAATGTGAACTGTACAATAAAAACTAAACCCCACCATAGAGTGTAATGATATATACTGATGTAATGGGGCTAGAATACAAGCCCAATTGTAATGAAAATACATCAAAAGGAAATACAACTCCTGAGGTCGTAAGCCAATGATCCTACCTAATGGGTAGGTAGACCTTTTCACTATTGCTCACCACGTCAACTAGTCACATTC
Source organism: Viscum album (assembly GCA_963277665.1). NCBI lineage: Eukaryota > Viridiplantae > Streptophyta > Magnoliopsida > Santalales > Viscaceae > Viscum > Viscum album. The sequence continues at coordinate 554,932,655 of OY728147.1, read as the reverse complement.
GTAAAACGTCTAGTCATGGATCCCACCACTCTATCAATCCTTCTTTTCGTATTTATAAGACACAATAAGGTTCAGGTGAAGTGCATTCATGGATATGTATACAAAAATCCATTGGGGACCTCGAGACCCCCTAAGGTCTCCCAGAATTCCACAATGGAAAAACCTCAAAAAATGATCTCAGTCACAAAGTACATAGAAAATGGAATCTCAAATTAGTTATATTCTAGTGAAGTAATAGTAGCCTCATTAGCCTCATCATCTAACACCTTGGAAACTGGAGAACTCCTCCTCGATCGAGTGCATTGGGCCTACCAAGCATCATAGAGGTTCTTCCCACTAACCTTGAACTACTCAGGTACTCCTCCCCATTTTGTACCATGGGTATTCTGGGTCACATAGAGTTTCACCCCACGATGGCATGCAGAGGTACTACTCATGTCGAGTACCGTGGGTCTGCTGGATCACATATATCTTCTCCCCACCATGGGCATTCCATGTCATACAGAGGTGTTACCCACTATGTTGTCGGGACACAATGTGTCAAAAGTTATCATACCTCATGTCTCAGTTAGTCGTAGTGTTCTGCATGTATGATTCTTGGGAGAACCTCTTCATAATCCATATATCATGTTTCAACATGCATGAAATCCATTAAAAAATTATGTTAATGATAATCCATGTCATTAGGGTTCCATCGCAACAGATGGATCATCTAATGTTCTCCAAAACTCATGTGGTGTATCTCAAACGTAAAACCTCATTGTAATGGTTCTGGAACCATAGATATTTCATCAATTAGAATTTTGGTTTATGAGATATGCCAATTTAAGCCTAACTGTGCCGAAAGGGGCCAGAGTCCGGTCTGACCCAGTCAGAGGGACCTGACGTGGCTCGCGGGGCATGTACTAGTATGAATGGGCATGGTCCATCCTTTTAGGCCATGGTATTGTCCCTATGGCCTTGAGCTATGATTAAAAATTCGTGGTTTAGGCCCGGAAAAATCAGTTGGGCGCAGCCCGCTGGGCCACAGAATCACTCGGCACGCAAGCCGAGCATGGGTGGTTGGCTTCCCTCTCAAATGACTTTACCCATTCTGGTCTTCTTATTTTCAATGCCAGAAGGTGATTCACCTATATTATGGTCTACATGGACTGAACTATTACAACACTACGGTCATGGGTCCTCCTTCCATCGTGGATCTAACCCATGACTCTCTTATGTGATGTGCCGCCATAGCACACTGCCCGGCTCAGTAGAGGGGCTTTTGACACCACACCTCTTAGATGGTCCACATGGAATATCCTTCTGTGGTACCGACAGACTATGGATCGGCCCTCCGTAGTGGCTCGAAGCTGCGACATCCTCTCCGGCATGCCACTACAGTTCGCTAACCTTATTTTTTGCAGCTGGAAATGGGTGGATGCCCCTTTTTTCAATGAGGTACCTTCTTTCCCAACCACCTTCTCGTGTCCAATGGTAGCTGACCACCGCCTCCTCTATTTTCCAGCAATTCCATGTTGGTGATTCTTGTGTGGGTCATCCATGACACACTGGTGCTCTAATTACTTCCTTGATTGTGCCTATAGGCCTCCAGTTTTGACCCCTCCACCATGCGGCCAGATGCTACGCCATGCCTCCATATTTCATAGACGCCCACGAAGAACGTCACCATCCAATGATCGGCAAAGGGTATGGGCCATGTTCGGCTCGACTCGTGCACTATGAATCAGCATTATAAAATGGGGAGGATTATTAAATTATGAATTCTCCTATAAAGAAACCCCCCATTGACCTCCCACATTAAAGAACAAAAATCAGATCATCTCGTTAGACAGTTGATACATGTTTTGAATAATATTCAAGAATGAGGAAAAGGGAGAAATTAAACTGATGACCCCCAACCTTGAATACGTTTGTAGACGGTGCAGATGAGGATGATGGGACGGCATTTAAAGAATGTTTGCTGGCATTCGTCATTTTCCTGTTCAGATCCTGAAAATCATTGATGATCTATTCTATTTTATAGTAAGTCATCACCAACACCTCATCAGTGGTTCCTCTCGTGAGTGCACAAGAACCATGCACAAGCATTGTCTGAATTTATGTGAGTAACCTACCACGTTGCATAACATTAATGCAGCTCATTAAAGTACCATATTTAGTGTTACATTAAAATAGTCATCGTCGAGGTTATTCCACCCAATGTTCTAGTCATTTAATGACCTATTAATATCGCGGTTCCACCATGTCACTAAACTGTTAAAAAAGTGATAATATAACTCGTGGAGTTATTTTTTTTAAGTCAAGAAATTAACTATTTTGTCTGACCCTTGTCATTGGAAGTCCATATTCGTGTAAGTGAATCCCAACACTGTGAATTCAATGAAACCCATTGGTTTTAAATCTGATCACCAGTTCAAACGACACAAATCACCACCCACATGATTACTAAAATTATTGTAATAAAAGTAAAAAATATATTAATAGTCACCCTAGACTCATACTGGTTAAGGGTTGACTTTTAATAAGGGGAACACACCATCTCAAGGTCAATAGTACATCTCATATTTTAAATCTGAGATACCTTTTAGAAGTTTCATAATTTATAAATAAAATTGTTGTTACTTAATTATTTTATTTCAGGCCAAAAATTAACTTTCACTATTGTCCCGTGCTGACCAATGTTAATATCTAAAAATGTAATGAATAACCTTATATGTTTAGTAGAAATATCATAATTTTAATCACAGTCACCATTCATGAGTTATACGCGTTTGGAGAATAAAATAATTTTATTTAATAATTTTATTTTTAGTTATTCCATTTTGGGGTTTTCTCATTGGAGGCCTACGCCGACTAAACAAAATTCATTCCTAGTGTTAAACCTCAATCCAGAATGCCACGGTGCATCAGATTTCTGATTTGAGCTAATATTTAGTTGTTATTCATCTTTTTCAGGAAAACTGCTTAGACATGCTATTTAAAGGATATAATTTTTCAATGGATCATTTTTGGCACTCCGGGCCTCAGAATCACGTGATGTCAATTTTTTAATATTCATAAAAATCCAAAATAATTAATAAACATATAATGAAATTATGGGTCAATACATCCTCAACAAAATAGGAATTTTTCATCAAAGAAATCTATAGAAAACAAGGAAAACAAATAGAGGTATTGATTAGGTATATAAGCATCCCGCTCACAAGTTATATCTTTGAGATTCCCAAGATTCCAACGGACTTTCACTTGAGGAATCGAACTCCCATTAATGACCAGCTCCTATCAATCCTCTATCTCCATCAAGGACTCCTCAAACGTTTCCCCATAATTGGTTTCCCACATGCCCAAGTCGAAAACGTTTGTTTAATCATGCATGCACCTTTCCATCTACGACACATGATAAACATTTTGAATCCGACAGATCGGGGGGGGGGGGGGGGGATGTTCTAGAAGGTATTCCACCACTCCTAATCTACAGATGATATGGAATGGTTTGATGAACCTCATATATATCTTTTTTTCCCATACAAGACTTTGTAATCATCATTTGGTTGAGACTCGTAGGAATACATATTCTCCCTCCTCATACTCCAAGGGTCTTAGTCTTCTGTTGACATAAAACATATGTGAGATCTGTGCTCTCTAAATCTAATCCTGGATGATATGAACCTTCTATATGGTTTCCTATACCATATATAGACCCAAAAGTGTTGAATCCCCTATGTTTTTCCATCATAGAGTTGATCTGCAAGGTCTTCGTACATGGCCTCAAACAGATCCACACTGATTTTTGACTGATAAATGTTTTTATATGCGAACTCCACCATTGGCAGGTGGTCCTCCCAACTACGGCCAAATGCAAGGACACATGTACAAACTATGTATTCGATTTTATGTGTGGTCTTCTTTGTGTAACCATATTTCTGTGTGTGAAAGGCAGTGCTCAAGAAGAGATGTGTCCTGAATGTCTCCAACAATTCCTTCCACAAGAACATTGTAAAAAGATCATTGAAATATAATATGATCGTCAATGGAACCCCATGAAGACATAAATATCATGTATATATTGTCATCCCATTCCATCTACTGATCCCATCTCTCGGATGGGTAGGAAGTGGGACACCATTGTGTGTTGGACAATGATCACCCAGATTAATTCATTGCCCCTGGATGTACATGGTAGCCCTGCCACACAGTTTATGGAGATGTAATATTACATCCTTTAAGGAACTTAAAGTGGATGAGTCAGTCCAGAAGGAACCTAGTGCTTGTCCTACAATTTATGACAAATAAGGCATCGCGAAACGAACTCATCCACTGCTTTCTTCATCCCAGGCCACCAGTATTAACGCAAGAGGTCCTGGTACATCATCGCGACACCAGGATGTACAACCGAGCACGATGTCTGGAACTCCATTGACACCTATTATCCTAGAATCATTGGTACAATGGTGTGTCCATTGAAAAAGGATTAAATTCTCCCCACCTTCATAAAATCATTCAAGAGCCCGTCTTGGGGATATCTGATCACGTCAGACCTCCCAGTCAAAATCCCCATGTTGTGCCTCCCTAACATGGTGAAATGTTTTGGAATGACTATCATATACGAGAGTTAAGATACTACATCACTATCCACTATGGATAACTATAACACATATAACTTCTATATGGCCTCACCAAGCAACTGTAACCCAGACCTCCTGCTGAGTGCGTATGCTCCTACATTTCCAATCCCATGAGTGTAGACGATATCGAAGTCATTCTCTTGGAGGAATTCCATAAATCTGAAAGGTATCAAGTTCAGGTCCTTATATGATATATATATATGAGACACTTTTGATAATAGTATATTGTGTACCATTTAACAAAATATACACTCAGCTCCCAAAGTTCCATAGGAGCCATTCGATATGAAGTTGTAGATATTGGTGTCGACCTTGGGTACAAGAGATTGCAGAAGTCCCTCTACATATGGGGAGTTAATCTTGGAAACAATTGTTTAAATTTTTTTCTCATACTCTAAAACTACCATTGGGACTCAAAACACAAAACACATCCTACCACAAGGGTATGGTTAGCCGGCTCAAGAATGATCGGTTGTACCCTCCTATACATGAGTTTATCACTTACGACCGGGTATGTGTTTTTCGCCAACCAAGGAATATCCCATTCAAATGATATAGATATACCACATACTCCTTGCCTAAAATATAGATATTAGCATGAATTGTGGATGAATAGTCCATACTCAAAATAACATCGTAGTGCCACGACACTGCCACCAAGAGGATCAAACCGAAACTCTCACCTCAAGTGTCAGATCTCACTATAGAAATAATTGTGATTATGGAGTCACCTATCAGAGGTATATCCAGAGGTAAGGGTAAAGTAAATAGTTTAACCATAAACACTACTTTTCGAGCATGATTCGTGAAAAAAAATGATTAATACCTAGGTCTGTTTTTTACATTATCTATTAGTAGACATAGACCGGACCTCAAATCATCTGTGGATCCCTTGTGCAACACTCATTAATCTCATGCAGCTAATCCCTTCCTCGATCCTCCATCTCACAAATCCTAGTGAGAACCACTTTGGATTGGTGGTTTTAACATGTCTAAATTTACACCACCTCATGCAGCTCTACAAGATACCCTTCCATATCTGATGTCCTGCAGACTCATCTGTCCCTATAACTACTTCTTCTAAAAACATTCTACATGTATATGTCTATGAGAATGACATGAGTTTTCTGCTTTCCCACTGCTGACATCCACTGGTTTTATCTACCCATCCAATGAATTTTCAAACATAATGGTTCTTTCTAGCATCATAACTTATGCTGGAATGCATAGAGAAATTGTTATGGGTCATATGTCCCTCATCACAACTCGATCAGAGGTCTGTTTATTAAAAAATTGATCATATCTTATTCATCGAGCTCCTACAATGTTCGGTACACCTCGATGAATACATAATTAACAACATGCCATCCTTTCTAATCCTGAGATGATCTAGGGATCAAAAAACCCTAATCCTTTCATGGAAAGAGACCCCCTTCTCTGAAGATGGTCTCAAGATATGTCCATGGAAAAATTCACTTCATCGTAATATAGATGTAATATAATCACTTCAATTACCCTACTGAGCCATATAGAATTCTCACTTCCTAGACCACCATCTGATCTAATGGTGCCCTGGCTAGATGGAAACATGATCACCACCTCAATCCATTCCTTAACAGTTAATGATTTGGGCTCGTCTTGGAACCTGAGGGGTATTTGTCATGGAAACACATCTAAAGAACTGAGCCTACATGTGTACTCTACCAGTTGATCCAGTGTTAACTGCCTAACAATGGGAAATGGTATCGTTGGGACACTACCCAAAGGTATCATCTTGGTAAACATTCCATTTACTAAATCCTCAACACTACGTGGAACATCCTAATGGTCATGAATTGGAATCCAGGATGGCTATTTGTGTTGAGGTATAATGGAAGATAATAAAGATGAACCACAATGAACAAGTCATATGTGGTTTTATGACTCAAAAGTGATATACATAAAAATATTTTCGAAGCACATGAGACTAGTGTTTTTGTGTAGTATGTAAGAAAACAAAATGTAGAGTCCTAGCGTATTGATGTGTTTTCTGCCACACCAACACTAGACTCCCTAGACTTTAATCCACACTAAAGACACATAACATTGTTTCCCCATTGAAAACATGCTCTTAATTTTTTTGGTAGAATAGATGTAGATAACTGAAGCTTGATGTACATGGACAATAAATTACTTTTGCGGAATACTTAATACATTACATAAACAGACACACAATGATCGTAATAGTTTATGTCTTTGGAAACTTGGAATATAAACTTCTAATCATGTTGAATGATCTTCAACAACTCCCATAACGATCTTCCCCTTTTTGTTTCCTTACCTAAAACATTTCATTTTTCCTGTGGAAAATAAAACATTAAAAGAGTGATCTCAAATGATCAGTATGGGAAAACATAGAGAACTTAAAACAATCCATAATCATTTGAAAACAAAAACATGAACATGAAATTTAATCATCAAAATCTTGAGCGAAGAAATAAATCGTGGAAGTACGTAAGGAATATATCATAATGGAACATCAACCATGTTAAAATATAATGGGAATAAAACATTTAATTGTGGCAACCATTCATCACATGTTATGATTTCCATAGTAGCCAAGGCATTGCTGCCAAGACCATCTTAGTGGACAAAGTCCCTTTCTGAATCGAGTTCACTCCTCATTCCAGTCCTGTAACACTGAACCAGATTAACTTACTATTCCATCCATGTCTATCTAATGAGATATAAATCTTTACCCAATGTATTGGAGGGAGATATAGGTCCCACCCATCTCATAATGAAATTATTCTTACTTGTGCCACAAAATAAACTTAAAACATTCATCATAACCCAAAGAATAAAATGGGTTTCATAAACATCATCCCATCATCTCAAAATCCTTATAAACTAAATTGACATTTCATCATAAGAAAACTGAAGCCATGTAAATAAGATAGACATTAATCTTAAAACATACACATATGAAATAATGTCATCTTAGAAGGAAAATGTTTTTGATAAAATATTTGAAATGAATTCTTGAGGAAAATATCCTTTCTTCATCAAAATCATTTTCATTTCAAAAAATTACATGCACTTTTAAAATAAAAGTATTTTGTTGAAAATATTCATTAAATCATGTAGAGTATGCTTCATGAAAATGAGGAGTTTTGAAACCGTAAAAATCCTTTCACGTCGTATAAGTTAAAAATAACATTCTCCTCATACTTTTGTCGGAAAAGTCAAAAAGTACCTCATCTGGTAAAAAAAATATTTCTTACATACCATGTAGTAAAAGTCAAAAATGGTAAAAAGGAATTTAAACAAACAAGAAAACACTTTTCTAAAACATGTACATAGATGATAGAAATAACCCCAGTAAATACTTATGAATAAGCAATCTCAGATAAAAATGAGATTTGCAAAATTATCCCTTACCTTAGGTCTGATATGCTTCATATGGATCTGAACCTCCTGTATAATGATTTAAATAATGTCATTTACTTATTTTATAATCATATTCATTGTTATGATATCATATATGTTTCACTAATTACTTTATATTACCCGTTCTTTTTTAAATTCCGTGTTAAAGCAGTGTTTTGGGTAAAATCATTTCATTTATCGTATGTGTTTCGACTTGTCGTTCTTTATATTATTACTTATATACTAATTTAAATAATTACAGAATTTAAAACATGATTCAAATATAATATATATTTATCATATACATATATATTATAGATCGATAAAAGGAATGAAATACACCATTCATGGAGACGGTAGGTCGTACGTACGCATGAACGCCGTTTTTTTCATTATTGAATATAATAAAACTAAATAGATGATATATATATATATACATAAATACAGTAGAATTATTATGTCATATATTTGATTATTATTCATTATATAAACTTAATAATCATTCATGTATGTTTAACTTTTTAGACTGAATCTCATCGCGTCGTGGAGACGGTAATCAGTACACACGCATGATCGATGATATCATTCCAATAATTATTCAATAGAATTGGAGTGGATGGTATAATATATTAGAATCAGTATGATGTTATAATAACCATATATAGTTATTCTTTACACCATTATACCCATCCCTGTAAGGTGTTGGTGAAAAAACAGATTACACCACGTCGTGGAGACGGTATTCCCTACGTACACACGCGCGGTGATTTCATTTTCCATTGGATGGATAGAAGGTGAAATGGGGTTGTTTCATATTTATAATAACATATAATTATATGAGTGATACTTATGTTATTACTTCATAATGAAAAAATTAAAGAAGAAGAAATGGAAGAAGAAATAAAGTCGAATGAATCGGTAACAGACATTACCTCTCCTTTGAAGCGCCTCGTCTTAACCTCCTTTTAGGGCACTAAAGATGGAATTTTATGAAGACCATAACCTCTAGGATGTTTCTATGGAAGTGGAGAAGTGAAATTTTCAGGGGTAGGTCGAGCTTGAAGGCTCAAAGTGGTGTGAGGAAGAGAGGGAGGAGATGCCCTTTTATAAGGGAGGAGAGGGGCACCTTTGGAAATATAAGAAATATTTGTTTATATTAAATCCCAACCCCACATAAAAACTTAAAAAATGACTCATATCCAAATATTAGATGATATGGTTGTAATATCATCAACCAAAAAAATTTTGACATGTTAGGAATTTATTTTAAACATTATCAACATGATTTATCCTATTTTAATCAATTTAATTTTATTTGTGGTAATAATATTCTAAATTTTAAATTATTAAAATTAATTACTTATTTGTTGTGAATTTTCCATAATTGGATAATTTATAACATTTTAGACCATATAAATTTTAATTTATAATTTTAAAATATTTTTGTGATTTTTAAAATTTTTTATAATATGTTATTTTTATAAAATAACAATAGTGTCAATTTTGAAACTATCCATATATTTGAATTTAAATAGACAATATAAAGAAGTTGTTTTCAACCTATGATATTTAATAGATTCATAACATTTCATATATATCTATAAAATTATTGGAGAACATTTAATAGTTCATATAATATTTATTTTAATATTTTTAAAACCATTTATTTGATATTTCTCTTAATAAAATAATTTCAACATCACCTATATGTCACCATTAATGATAATTATTTAATTATTAAAAATTATAAATAAATTCATATGATATAGATACGTTTATTATATTTTTGGAGACAATTCATGTTCTATGTTCCATTCCGTTTATCACTAATGTAAAATTATTATACTTATAATATTTAAGAAAGTGACATGTTGTCACTTTCATTGTTTTTAATAATAATTAAATTATTTTCTATTAAAAAACTCCATTAAAAGAATCTAATACGACCCTTAGGTGTTATGGGTCGAATTTTAGTCATCCAATAATATTTTGGCAGGTGTTATGGTATTTTTATTATCTTATATTTACCCATCGTTACCCGATTTACCTTTAATAATGGTAAATAAAATTTACCGTATTTACTATTCATAATGCCCAAAAATAAAAATTATGTTATTAACATAATTTGGACCCACTGATTCAAAATATTGAATCCATATTTTTAAATTCATTACACAAAAGTGGCCGAATTTAATTTAAAATTAATCTCGTTGTTAAGAAAACGTGTTTTAAAAGATAAAACATTGGAAAAGATTGAAATGTTTTTACATATGAATTCAATGTAAAATTAATGATAATGACATAAATTCTATTAAATGGTAAAAATATATTCTATTTATACTTTTAAACCATTAAATATTATAATTTAACAATATAAATTATTGCGATGAAAAAAAATTTGTTTTTAATTAAAATATTGCGTGTTTTTACTATTCATCAAAATCTGAAAGTTACCAGAATAATATTAAAAAATTATCCAAAGTAAATTTTTTTTCCTGATTCCATAGAATAATTTTATTATGTAAAATTGAACTTATATTCATGTCAGAAACTATATTTAATGTGGGTGGGCCATCAAAAGGCGGTAAAACTGCATTTTTTTTAAAATACTTAATTTACCCAAAAAATTAATTTTGTTCTTATACCTTGTTTTAGAATGTGTTTAAGATGAATAATAATGTTATAAAATTAAAAAAAATAGTTAATAATATTTATAAAGGCAAGTTCATAATAATATTATAACAATATATCGTTGCCTAGTGAAACTTGGTATTGCGTACAAGACACGCTATTGAGGAAGGTCTCGATTGCGTGTAATGCAAGCCATGTCAGGGTTGTGTGTTGTTCAAGACTCCTCCATTTTTCATATAAAAGAATCCAACCATATTTCATTAATACATTGAATATATATATATATATACTAAATGTTTCATTGAATAACTACTATCAAACAAACATGAAATTGTGTGTAACACGATCAAAGATTAGTGTTGCGTACACTACAAGATAATATGGTGTTGTGTATAGCGCATGATAATAATGGTGTAGCATACAAAAGAATACATCAATGAAATTAGAAAGAATATTTTTCATAAAATGTCATGCTGTTACATTCTTCCCCCCTTAAAATTAATTTCTCCCTCGAAATTCGTCAGGGTTATAAATGGTTTTCTACTCGAATGTTTCTTGAATAGAAACACACATCATAAAAAGGAATACCAAAACCAATCTTTAAAAACTAAAGTATGAAACGTAACGGTTATCCAAATTAACTAATCACTAAGTTTCCACGTAGGAGAACATAGGTGAAAATATGGATATAGAAGAGAAATATAACCGTCATGTTCTGATGGAGAGTGGTAGAGAACATGGATATGAAAAATCCAACAATCACATAGCCATATATTTGTGGTGATCAAAGGTACCATCTGATTTATCGGATATAAGGGAACTAGGACAACATTTTTGGTTTTCAAGATCATTTCCCTAAAGTTGATGAATTAAATGAAATACTTACATGATTTTGGTACAATCTCATTGTTTTTCATCAATTGAACAATTTCCACTTCATCTATTAAATAAATGCAGTTGAATTTTTCATTCATGAAGTGTTAGCAGATCATGTGATAGAATGATGAGTTATTCCATTTGTTTCAAAAAAAAGGTTATAAAAAGCTATCACATTTACATAAGTCCATCTATGGTGTGGTTAATCGTATACGATTCCAAAAAATGGAATTATACTTCATCTATCATACTTTTTAATAAAATAAAACTAATTTCTAATAACCACGGATTTCCTGTAGGCCAGTGGTATGCGATAAAGGCCAGTCACACTTCAGTTGTGGGTTTGATTCCCACAACCTTATCTGACGTGATGGGCTATCACCCTTCCTGTAGGTTGTCCTTTTTCTAAAACTACATTACTATAACATCCCATAAATAATATCGAAAAACGTTCTATCCTTAAACAATACTAACTTATGTCCAACATAATTCATTCCAGTCTTTAGGCTTATCTAAAATACTTCGGTCTATGCTCATAGTATAAATAAAACAATTACTAGAAAGGTTATCTACCAATAATGTGAATACAAGCATTTATCCCACATATATCATAAGATATATCTTGTTGGTTGTATTCCAAACATGTGAATACCTTAATCATTTATTATCATTAAAAATTAATACTCATTCAACATTAGTGAAAAAAGATGAATGTTGTCAAAAGTTTACTGTTTCCACATAAAAAAATCCAAAAATTCTATATTCTCAAACCATGATATCACTTTCTCCTAATATCAATCATGAGATCATGAATACTATCAAACATATTATTTTCTCTATATCCTTTCATTATGATCATATCATCTTCTTTCAAAAAACATCTGAATAACCTTTCAAGGTTATCGGTACCATTCAACATATACATTCAAATACATTTGGAAAAAAAAGTGTAACAATCCTTAGATGTTTCTTTATTCCATAGTACCATTAAATTACCTATACAACATAACTCTTCATAAACACACAATCATTCCACTACCTTCCTAAAACATTGACCGAGCTTCATCATTTTATTCCTCAACACTTCTTTCATTTCACATATCATTTATAGTCTCTTCATCATCATCAACATAAATACTACTCATATGACCATGTTGATTCTCTTCATGAGATTTTTCCTTAGGTCATTGGTTTTCATAATTCCCTTACATTCCACATTTACAACATCTAATCATTGTTGATGTCATAGAAATACCATTATCCTTCTCTATGGTGTTAACTAAAACTTTTCCTTTGAACTTACTGGATTTGTGTCCTTCTTTTCCACACCCAAAGCATATTCCAATTCCTTTGAAAAATTCTCCCTGATGCCTCTTCCCCAATGATTTACATGAGGGAAATTGAACTTTCTTTCCTCTATGATCATCATTAAAATCCATCTTTCTCTTATTATCTGTGTTGGGAAACCTACCAAAGTTGAGATTATTGATCATATTATGAGATTGCTGATTAGGCATAATAATGAAGTTCGGACTTCCAAATCCCGTTTCATTTGGTTTCTAATGAAGAATATCCTTACATTCTCTGTCATATCCTCCATTATCGTGAATCTTCTTATTTCCAGCCAATTTCTAAAACCCAAAATAGAATAGTGTGAGAGGCAAAAAGAATGCTAGGGAAAACAACATTGTAAAGTGGGAGTACCCTCTATATCTAACATCATAGGTTAAATACTGAGATCGTTACGTAGTTCTAGGACTATATCCTATAAGTATACTTATCCTTAGTGAAATCCCTAGACATACCTTAGAAATATCTCTAGGGATCTCACTAATGTTTTCACATCCTAGTTTCCAAATGTTGACTAAACCATTCCTCTGATACCAACTGTAGAGACCTGAAGCTTGACATACATGGGGATTACATTACTTTTGCAGAATACTTAATACATAACAAAAATAGACACACAAGGATCGTAATAGATTAGTGTCTTTGGAAACTTGGAATATAATCTTCTAATCATGTTGAAAGATCTTCAACAACTCCCATAATGATCTTCTCCTTTTTGTTTCCTTACCTAAAACGTTTCTTTATTTCTTGGGGAAAATAAAACAAAAAAGGGTGAGCTCAAATTCTCATTAAGGGAAAACATAGAGAACATAAAACAATCCATAAACATTTGAAAACAAAAACATGAACATGAAATTTAAACATCAAAATCTTGAGAAAAGACATAAATCGTGGAAGTACATAAGGCATATATCATAACGGAACATCAACCATGATAAAATATAATGGGAATAAAACATGTAATTGTGGCAACAATTGAGAACATCTTATGATTTACATAGTAGCCAAGGCATTGCTTCCAAGACCATCTTAGTGGACAAACTCCCTTTCAGAATCGAGTTCACTCCTCATTCCAGTCCTGTAACACTGAACCAGATTAACATACTGTTCCAGCCATGTCTATCTCATTAGATATAAATCTTTACCAAATTAATTGGAGGGAGATATTGGTCCCACCCATATCATAATGAAATCATTCTTACTTGTTCCACAAAATAATCTTAAAACATTCATCATAACCCAAAGAATAAAATGGGTTTCATAAACATCATCCCATAATCTCATAATCCTTATAAAAAATGTAAATTTCATCATAAGAAAAGTGAAACCATTACATTATAGAGTCATTAATCTTGAAACATACACATATGAAATAATGTCATCTTAGATGGAAAATGGTTATGATAAAACATTTGAAATGAATTTTTGAGGAAAATATTCATTCTTCATCTAAATCATTTTCTATTCAAAAAATACCATGCACTTTTAAAATAAAATTATTTTTTGAAAATAGTCATAAAATCATGTAGATTAAGATTCATGAAAATGAGGTGTTATGAAACCGTAAAAATCCGTTCACTCCGTATAAGTTAAAAATAACATTGTCCTCGTACTTTTGTCGGAAATGTCAAAAAGTACATCATATCGTAAAAAAATGATTCCTTACATACCATGTAGTAAATGTCAAAAAATGGTTAAAAATTGAATTTAAACATACATGAAAAAACTTTTATAAAACATGGAGATGGATGATAGAAATAACCCCAGTAAATACTTACGAATAAGGAATCTCGGATAAAATTGAGATTTTCAAAATTATCCATTACCTTAGGACTGATATGCTTTGTATGGATCTGGACCTACAGTATAATGATTTGAATAATGTCAGTGACTTATTACATAATCATATTCATTGTTATTATATCATATATGTTTCATTTATGACTTTATATTACCCGTTCTTTTGAAAATTCCATGTTAAATCAGCATTTTGGGTAAAATCATTTCATTTATCGTATGTGTTTCGACTTTTCATTCTTGATATTATTACTTATATCGTAATATACATAATTCCAGAATTTAAAACATGATTTATATATAATATATATTTATCATATACATATATATTATAAATCGATAAAATGAATGAAATACACCGTTCATGGAGAAGGTAGGCCCTACGTACGCATGAACGCTGTTTTTGTTTCCTTATTGAATTGAATAAAACAAAATAGATGACATAAATATATATATATACATAAATCCAGTAGAATTATTATGTCATATATTTCATTATTATTCATTATATAAACTTAATAATCATTCATGTGTGGTTAACATGGAGAATGAATCTCATCGCTTCGTGGAGACGGTAATTCGTACGTACGCATGAGTGATGATATCATTCCCATAATTATTGAATAGAATTGGAGTGGATGGTATAATATTTCAGAATCAGTATTATTTTATAATAACCATATGTAGTTATTCTTTACACCACTATACCAATCCATGTAAGGTGTTGGTGGAAAAAAAGATTACACCATGGCATGGAGACGGTATTCCGTACGTACGCACACGAGATGATTTCATTTTCCGTAGGATGGATAGAAGGTGAAATGGGTTTGTTTCATATTTATAATAACATATCAGTATATGAGTTATAATTATGTTATTACTTCATAATGAAACAACTAAATAAAATGAAATTGAAGAAGAAATAAATTTGAAAGAATCGATAACAGACATTACCTCTTCTTTGAAAAACCTCTATTTAACCTCCCCTTGGGGCACTAAATATGGTCTTTTAAGAAGACCAGAACCTCTAAGATGTTTATATAGAAGTGTAGAAGTGAAATTTTCAGGGTTTGGCATAGAATTAAGGCTCAATGTGGTGTGAGGAAGAGAGGGAGGAGATGCCCTTTTATAAGGGAGGAGAGGGGCACCTTCGGAAATATAAGAAATATTAGTTTATATTAAATCCCAAACCCACATGAAAACTTCCAAAATGACTCATATACGATTATTAGATGAGAAACGGTTGTAATCGCATCAGAAACTTTAGACATGTTAGGAATTTATTTTAAACATTATCAACTTGATTTATCCTTATTTAATAAATTTAATTTTATTTGTGGTAATAACATTCTAAATTTTAAATTATTAAAGATAATTACTTATTTGTTTTGAATTGTCTATAATTGGGTACTTTATAACATGTTAGACCATTTAAATTTAAATTTATAATTTTTAAATATTTTTTTGATTTTAACCAATTTTATAATATGTTATTTTCATAAAATAACAATAGTGTCAATTTTGACAATGTTCATTTATTTGAATTTAAATAAACAATATACAAAGGATATGTTTGAACTAAAATATTTAATAGATTCATAACATGTCATATATATCTATAAAATTTGTGGATCACATTAAATAGTTCATATTATAATTATTTTAATATTTTTAAAACCATTTAATTGATATTTATCTTAATAAAATAATTTCAACATCACTATTATGTCACCTTTAATGATAATTATTTAATCCCTAAAATTATAAAGAAATTTATATGATGTAGATAATTTTATTAGATTTCTTTAGAATATTCATGTTCGATGTTTCATTATGTTTATCACTAAATAAAAATTATTATACTTATAAGATTTAAGAAAGTGACATGTTGTCACTTTATTTGGTTTTAATAATAATTAATTTCTTTTCATGGAAAAAAGTCCATTAAATGAATCTAATCTGAACCATAGGTGATATGGGTATACTTGTAGTCATCCAATAGGATTTTTTCATGTGTTAGAGTAATTTTATTATCTTATATTTACCCTTAATTACCTGATTTACCTTTAATTATGGTAAATAAAATTTACCCTAGTTACTATTCATAATGTCCAAAAATAAAAATTATCTTATTAACAAAATTTAGACCCATAGATTCCAAATATGGAATCCATTTTTCCAAATTCAATACACAAAAGTTGCAGAAATTAATTTAAAATTAATCTCCTTGTTAAGAAAACGTGTTTTAAAAGTTAAAACATTGCAAAAGATTGAAATGTTTTTACCTATGAATTAAATGTAAAATTAATGTTAAGGACATACATTATATTAAATGGTAAAAATATATTTTATTTATACTTTTAAACCATTATATATTATAATTTATCCATATAAATTATTGTGATGAAAAAAGTTGCTTTTAATTAAAATATACCGTGTTTTTACTATTCATCAAAATATGAAAGTTACCAGAATAATATGAAAAATATATCGAAAGTATATTTTTATTTCCTGATTCCAAAGAAGAATTTTATTTTTTCAAATTGAACTTATAATCATGTCATAAACTAGATTTAATGTGGGTGCGCCATCAAAAAGAGACAAAACGTAATTTTTTTGAAAAATACTTATTTTACCAGATAAATTTATTGTGTTCTTATACCATGTTCTAGAAAATGTGTAAGATGAAGAATAATATTATAAAATTCAAAAGATAGTCAATACTATTTATAACGGCTAGTTCATAATAATATTATAAAAATATATCGTTGTTTAGTGAAACCTGGTATTGCGTACCACACACGCTATCGAGGAAGGTCGCGATTGCGTGTAATGCAAGCCAAGTCAGGGTTGCATGTCGTGCAAGACTCCTCCGTTGATTCGTATAACAGAATCCAACCATATTTCATTTATACATTGAATATATATATATACAATCAAGGTTTCATAGAATAACAACTATCAAACAAACTTAAAATTGTGTGTCACACGATCCAATATTATTGTTGCGTACACTATAAGCTAATACGGTGTTGCGTATAGCGCAAGATATTCTTGGTGTATCATACAATAGAAGAAATAAATGAAATTAAAAAGAATATTTTTCATAAAATCTTTGGCTATTACAATAGACCACCCTGATACTACTTTGTCATGACCCATCCTCCAGGGACCGTGTTGTGACTACCACATGTCCGCCATCCATAGGAAAGGGGTTGGTGACTAGAACCAAAATGGAATTTTCCTAAACTGGGAACAAATTTCCTCAAAACCTATACATACACAGACAAGGGATATTTTGGACTTGTAGAGAACAATGGAATGAGAAGTGTACAATAAAATCTAAATCCCACCACATAGTGTAAAATTAATAACTGAAGTAAATGGGCCAGAATATAAGCCCAACTTAAATTGAAATAAATAAAAAGTAAAAACATATCACGAGACATCTTCCAAGGATCCTGCATGAAGGGTATGTAAATCTCTTCACCGTAGCTCACCACATCAATTGGTTTCCTCCGTACACCATCTAGTCCTGGCTCACAACCCTCGGTCAAAGCTGATCATCGTCTGCACAAGACACAATAAGGTGCTGGTAATGATTGTGCAATAATGAGTATAACAATAACATGTATGGTCTCTTAGACACCATATTTTCTCCAAATATTCTACAATGGGAACCCAGAAAGCATGATCTCAATCAAAATGAAAATATCAAAATATATCTCAAACTATGTATATTCAAGGATAGTAACAGTAGAATCTTTTGTCTCATCATCAAACACCTCTTCTGGTGGAGAACACATCATCTATTGTGTAAAATGGGCCTACCAAGTCACATAGAGGTGGTTTCCACTATCATTGAACATCAGAGGTACTCCACCCCATCGTGTATCGTGGGTCTGTCGGCACACATAGAGCCTCTCCCCACAGTGGAATACTATGATACTCCTCCTGTAAGGTATTTTGGGTCTTCTAGGACATACAGAGTCTCTCAACCCATTGGGCCCACAAATATAGGCAATGGTGATTCCTACTGAGCCATCGAATCACACAAAGTTGAAAGTCAGCAGCCTTCAGGTCTCAGCCAGTCATAGGGTTCCACATGTAGCGTTCAAGGGAGAACCGCTCCTCAATCAATGTATCATATTTTAACAAGAATTATGTCCCTTGAGGAAGTATCCCCGTGATCAATATGGTCATAAGTGTTCCATCGCAACAGATGACATATCATCTAGATCCTCTATCGGTAAGTAATAAGAATATTATTACTGAAGACCCAGTTGGATTCTGGGTCGATTCTATATGTAAATTCAATGACATTTTCTAAAACTGAGTTGGAGTTTCTCAAAAGGATAGCCTCTTACTAAGGGTTCTGACACCACAAATTGTTCTTCAAACGAACGTTCAGTTTAGGTGTTATGCCCATTTAAGTGTAATTGGGCCGAAATGGGTCTGGGTCCATTCTGACCTCGTCAAACTGACCTGACCTAGCCTGTTGGTCCTGAACAGTAACACCCCTAGAGTTCATAGTACATTATCTCACAATTGTAATTCAATTTATCACTCTACAAGCAACACCGAGTTCAAGTGCACCACAACATAAAAAACTAGTCATTCAAAAGATTTTATGAATAATATTATCTAGATTATGAGTCTTATATACTATATATAATTTGATCATCTATATTATGTGTTTCTTAGACATAATATAAGAACAAATATATTTTTTCAAATAAAAGAAATATTTTTCAAAAAAATACAATTTTAAAGGATTTTAATGGAGAATGTTTTTTAAACCAATATTTGACACTTTAATATATTAAATTTAAAGAAATTAAATTCTTCTTTAGAAGTTGGACAAAAAACCTAGTTAGGATAAAAATCTGGCACTTTTCTGATAACTTTCATATTTTGATGAATATTGAAAAATAATATGTTTTAATTGAAAAAAAAATTTAATCAAAATAATTTATATTCTTAAATTATGAATTTGAATGGTTATGTAGTTTAATTAAATTATTTTTTTGTCGTGCAATACAATTTAGGTCATTATTAGTAATTTCACATTTAAATTTGACATAAAAACTTGTCAATATTTTGATAGTTTTTACTATGTCAAAAAATGCATTTATGTATTGAGAACGACAATTAATTTTAAATAAATAATTGAAAAATTATTGTTTTTAATTTGGTAAAATAGAATTCATTTTTTATAATGGAATATCAAAATTTTCTTAGGGTGATTTTTTTTATTTTTCGGAAAACATTCATTATTTAATGAATAGTGAAAAACATTGCATTATATTTAAAACTGACTTTTTATTTAAATAATTATTTATTTTATTTAAGTTTATTTTTTTTCATAATATATATATAATACCTATATAAGTTCAATGTAACTCATTCAAGTCAATTTATAACAAAATTAGTTGTATAAAATATTATTGAACTATTTAACATCTTTTACCCACCTTCTAGGCACATTTGCAAATTTACATAAAAAATAATTTTACCGCTTTTGTTATCTAAATTTCAATAATTTGAGAGGCATGGTTAAAATCAATAAGTAAAATGTGATTTAATAAGATTGAAATATTTTTTTTAAAGTAAAAAATGAATTTTATTTAATGCGGTTAAAATTAAATACGGTAATTAAATGTAAAAATGGTATTATAATTACCCTAACACATGTATTAAATCTATTAGAGAAGTGTTATTATACGAAAATAACCTTACTAAAAAATATGATACTTTTTTCCACTTCGATTATATTAGGACAGTTGTTATTATTTTATTTAAAGAAGAGTTAAAAGTGTTAAATTCAAATGTTTAATAACCAATCCATTTTTAATATAAGGTTATACATTAGATAAATTAGACTATAAATATTCCATAGAAATAGAATTGTTTTTACTAAATCATGGTATTTTATTTATAATTTTTAGAGATTAAATAATTAAATTCAATTATGAAACAATTAAGATGCATTAATTAACTTATTAATGAAAGAATCAAATAAATGCTATTATAAATATTAAAATAAATATAATTTCAAATATTTTAGAATATCCACGAAATTTATAGGTGATTATGACATTATAGGCTTGATTCAATGTATCCTTTTTGAATTAATCACGTTCTGATGACTTTATCAAGAACCAAATACTAAATAGTGTCAAAATTTACATAAATGAGTTTTTAAACAAACTATTATATAATTAAAATATATAATATTCCTAAAAATAAATGGATCTTCCAAATGTAATAAATAATATTATTTATGTCATTAATGAACCACTTTAGGTTCTTTAGGATTTTTAGAGTATGTTTATTAACCATTTAGTGTAAGAATAAAATAAGACACAATAAAAGTTATACTATTTAACTAATGGTAAAATGTAATAGATATGGTTAATATAGTTACCCAAACATAGGTAAACCTATTGCTTAAGATTATTTCGACCCATAACCACCTTATCTTCAATATAAACCTGTTTTTATTCATTAGAAACCGAAAATTATTTTATAATAAAATAATATTTCATGCATTTCCTAAGGTGCCTCTCACCCCTCTTAAAAAAGGGATCACACTCTTCTCTCAAAATCACAACCAAGAGACATTTGTCTCTACCATCCCTTTCCCAAATAACCTCCCGACATCCGTTACGTCATCCTAGAGTCCTTACATTTATCATATAGCCATCCTACGGAGCATTTTCGATCAACTCAAAAGGAAAAACTTGAAGAAGGGTAACAATTTCACCACCATCATTCAAGTTATTTTCTTCATCAACTTCCTCTTTCATTGTTGTTTACATATTTTTTTTTAACTCCAGTACCTCCTATATATTCTGATGTTATTATAAATATGATACAAAAATATTCATTTTCCAATCCATCCTGTAAATTACAAAGTCAGCATACGTGTGTACGTATGGCTTACCGTCTCCATGTCGTGGTGTAATTTGTTATTCAAACACATTATTATTTATATCAGTAAAAAAATGAATATAACTAATTTAAATAAAATATATTACATGTCAATTATTTTTTATATATTATACAATCCAATTATATACAATTTCACCATCAAAGGAAATGTATTGTCGCTCATGTGTACGTACGGCTTACTGTCTCCACGACGTGATGATATGTCATTCACCATCGTAACCATTCAAGGATAATTCTCATTTAATGATTATAAATAATATTTAAAGACTTGATTTAATTTTGGATATGAATATGGAGAATAATATCCATAAAAAACATGACTTGTGTTACAAATAATATAAAGGAAAATAAATCAGTTTACACCCTAAACGATTATACCCCTGAAATATCATTAACAAAGTAATATTTGAAGATCATATAAGATATCATATTAATTTATATGGTTCTCGTATAATTTAATAAAAATATTATGACTATTATACAAGAGGTTAAAATACCATCAACTAATGGATAGTAAATGGTAACAGTTAATTCCGCAAACTCAATATTAATCAAGATTGTTTATGTGTAAGTTTTTACAGAGAGTTATTTACTATCCATGTCCAT
Organism: Viscum album; assembly: GCA_963277665.1. Taxonomy (NCBI): domain Eukaryota; kingdom Viridiplantae; phylum Streptophyta; class Magnoliopsida; order Santalales; family Viscaceae; genus Viscum; species Viscum album. Next base: position 554,910,405 of record OY728147.1, on the reverse strand, counting down.
GTTTCATAAAAGACTCATCAAATTGATTATTTTAAGAGAATATTTTATTTAAAAATAATTTTAAATTTTTTCACTATTTATTCATTTATACCTTTCTCATTAATTTCCATGTTTTCAAATTGGGTTTAAGGAATTATTTTTATGGGCATTAATGTTTTAAAATGTTAATTCCCTTTAAAAGTTTGAAAGTGGTATGAGAAACATTGATTCCAAACTATATTTTAATTTAATTCCTTTATAAATTTTGTGACATTTCAATGATTTGAAAATATAATTATGTATTTCTCTAATTTTTTTTTTGATTTTATCTATGTCAACATCCTTTGATGGATTTTAAACATGATTGAAGTTGAATTATTAGGATTATAATCATCTGTATTGTATTGATTTTTTGTGATATTTTTCACTGTGTATGTGTCATTTTTATGACATTAATAATTTATGGATAATTTATTAACATTTCATATTCTTGATTTAATAATAATTTTTAGGTTATGATTCAAACTTTTCATATGAATAATGTATTGGACTTTGTATGTGATAGGTGGAGCCCGCTATAGTTCCTCGGTGCATCGGTAGGTCTAATGAGACATTTAGATTTGGAAATAGTCAAGGCCACTCCCAATTTTGATATATGGTTTTGGACGAGGCCTTAATAATTTTTAGATGTCTCGGCCAAGGACATGACAAAATATTTCATAATTTCCCGCATTATACATTCCCACATTATGAAAATATTAATGATGGTTCATGTGGTTATTCGACTAGTATAATACACATGACTATGTTTTTAATATGGAATTATTTAATCATCTCATATTCCTTCCATAAAGTGTTCATTTTTATTCTTGGTAAAGGCATGTGTTTTCAATTATTCACCATGCCTAATGTTTATGTTATCTTATGATGTATTTCTTACTCTTACTGAGAGTTTGTTCTCACTACATTTTATGTTTTATTGTTTCCAGGATGCGAAAATGTATATTATGAAAAACCCACAGGCATAATCTAAGGGATATTAATGTGGTCAATGGATACAATGTTTAGAATATTTTTCATTATATAGTGTAATGTAACATTCATGCTTGTAATCCATTTTACATGACTGATAACTGATTGGTCGTTCGGAACATTATTTCTTGTGATCATGACAATGTTTTAAAATAATGCACTGGGTCTGGGATATTGGGGTCGTTACATTGTAGTTGGAATCAGAGAAAGATTAGCAATAACCTTGGAAAATATATTTAGATAAACTCAGATTATGAATCATTACCCTAAGATAGATTTTGAGTATTAGTATAGAATAATATCTTATAATTTTGATAGTGTAGATATTTTTGTATTTTCCAAGAAATACATCTATGTCAAGATACATGCATGTAGAGGCGGCTCTGACACAGATGTACCGAGAAGTGAAAATCTGCCATGGAGTATTAGTCTGTCCTAGGGTATCCTGGTACATGACAATGGGCCTTGCTCAACTGTTGTTTATGACACTCCCGGGGGATTTTCTTAAGATAATTCACATTTACATTACAAGCCATTGTGAATGATTTACAATTAAATACATCGTCAATAAAAACATTTTTTAGGATTATAGATTATATGAATAATATTTTGAATTTACATTATTTATTTTACATGTTTGTAATTATTAATTGTGATTCATAAACTAACCTATAGTATGCCATTGTTTCTAATTGGAGACCAGTAAATGGAATGTGAACTATAGCAATACGCATGATCCAATGAGTAAGAAGGGTCATATCTTTCATGGTATTAAGCCAAAATTTTTAGAGGAAAACTTATCCCAAGTATTATCATAATATAATGGAATATTATAATGTATTAAAAAGATATGTTAATAATTCTATATGTCCTTTGGATTTGATGGGAATCCAGAGAAGAAAATTATGGTAGAGATACATATGAATAAAGGGAATATGTGAAAGAAGGATTTTCCCATAAGTTATAACCATGGAAAGAATCACATTGGAAAATTCTTGAAGGGAAAAGGACTTTGATATAAGTGTGGAGAAAAATTCAATATGGACGTGATTAAAGTGGTAAGAAAAATGTTTCAAATGTACATTTATTCATTTGTAAGGAGGTGGCACACTACACGAATCAATTTCCAAATCATCAGAGTATACTACAAATGATTCCATTGGATATAAATCATGTTATGATACTACTGAAGAAGAGGAGGAATGATTAGAGTTCTTATGTTGTTATTAAGGTAGAGTGTCATTTGAGTATTTTATTAATGATGTAAATTTTATAATAATTATAGAGTATATAAGACTTGTATTACAATACTATTTCATTAAGGACTTGAGATTGTGTGGAAAAAAGAAAACTGACACAATAGCAGGTTAATGTTTTTGAAAAATATATGGTTGATATAAAGTTAAACCTTAATATGTTTCTGATATTGAGGTAGTAAATTTGGAATAAGATGTGATTGGTTTGGAAAAATTATATTGAATATTGTTGACTACCTTGAAACAGGTTAATGATTTCTATATTACCCCATGGTGGGATTTTACAACATTATAATATATAAGGATTATATATAGTATTCTATAAATAATAAGGGAGCATGAGTGCAGATAATAATTTCTTATGGTAATTTGAGGTGTAACTGGGTTTTAAAAATAGTACATGACGATGGTATTCATTTGTTATTACAGGGAACAAATGATCTTCATAGTGTTTACAGTGCTTATATATTTTGGACTATGAGTTTGGATAGAAGTATTTTGGATAAATATAATGGTGGGAATAGATTAAGTATGACATTGGATAATATTATTATTGTTAAATAATTTTGTGAGATTATTTTTGGATTATTATAAAAGGGACGACACAGAGATCGGGTGACAACCTCTCACGTCTGGAAAGTCCATGAGACTTGAACCCACAATCAAAGGAAGGCATGGGTGTATCACCTACCAATGTACTACATGATGTCATAATCTTTGTAATTAGTTTTTTTAAATAGTCTGAAAAAAGTAAAATAAATTCATTATTTTTGGAACCCTATATGATTACGATAAATATAATATTTTTTATTTCTATTATAATTTGGAGTGAATGATGAGTCTGTAGTAGTAATTAGTTGAAGGATGAAACTCTGCTTATCAATTATATTTTTTCCTCTTATTCAATGAATAAATTCATTATTAATTTTAGGGAAAGGGATCTTAAAACCAAAAATGTGTTATCCTAAATCATTATGTTTTGTTGAACTGATGATATTTTAAATCATCATAGATTGATGGTTTTGAGGACCCAATTTAACATTTGTTTGTAATTGATTACCTCAATCACTCCCCATAAATATGTATGTTTTCCCTCCAATTATTTGTCTCTAATTTCCACCAATTTTATCATAATCGGGATCATAATTTGGTGGTGACTTTTTCATTTCCCTTTCCCTATTATTAAGACTTAATTTTATTAACCCAATTTTGGATGTACGTTTTCTAAATATGTATTTTTATATTTTTAACCTTTTATTTTCGATGTCCAATTACAAACAGCGAGGAAACAATTTATTGAAGTAGGGGAAAATTTTATAAAACAAAATTTCGTAGTTCATTATCTCATTAATATAATTCAATAGCTTCTGCTAAACACAACACCGAGTTTGAACACAACACAACTTACCAAACTTGTTGTTCAAAAGTGGTTATGAATAGTATTAACTGCACATTTAATATTAAATACTCTATATAATTTTATCATCCATATTATGTTTTTCTTAGACATAATATAAGAAAAATTCCATTTTTCAGATAAAAGAATTTTTTCTCAAAAAAATGCAATTTTACCGTCATAAAATGGTGAACCATTTTTAATACCAATATTTGACACTTTTATATATTCAATTTAATGGAATTAAATTATTATTTAGAATAAATACATAAGAATATAGTTTGGATAAATAATTGGTATTTTTCTGATAAAATTCATATTTTGATCAATAGTGAAAAATATAATGTTTTAATCGAAAAAATTTAAAGTGTTAAATTATTCATTTGAATGTTTTGGATGTATAATTTGATTATATTATTATCATTTAATACAATTTGGTTAATTATATGTAATTTAATATTTAAATTGGATATAAAAACAAGTCAGTCTTTTGATAGTTTTTACTTTTTAAAAACCCGTATTTTGGTTTTGACAACGAGAAATAATTTTAAATTAATAAAGGTGACATCTATGATTTTAAATTGATAAAAATAATTCAATTTTTAATTTTGAATACCAAAATTATATCTGGTTGACTTTTTTGTATTTTTTGAAAACATTCAATTTTTGATGAATAGTGAAAACTCTACGTTATTATTTAAAACCGACTTTTTATTTTAATAATTATTGATTTAAGTTAAAAAAAATTTAAGTAAAAATAGATATATAATACCTGTGCAAGTTCAATTTAATTCATTGGAGTCATTTTATAATAAAATTTAATTTATAAATTTTTATTGAACTTTTAATCCTTTTTAGGCATGTTAGCAAATTTTCATAAAACATAATTGTACAGCTTCTGTAAGTTTAATTTCAAAAATCAAAGAGACATAGTTGATATCATTATGTAAAATATGATTCAATTAGATGAAAATAATTGTTGGTGAATAGTATCTTTAGACATTTATTTACCACGTTTAGATGTATATAGGGGTATTAAAGGTAAAAATCATATAATAATTACCCTAACAGATGTACTAATTCTATTGGAAAAGTTTTATTCGACCAAAAACATCCTTAGAAATAAAATATGATGATTTTAGTCAACTTGGATTTTATTAGGTTATTTATTGATATTTTATATAAAAAAGAGTTAAAAGTGTAAAATGCAAAGTTAAAAAACTAAACCATTTTTAATATAGGGTTATATCAATGATAAATTCGACTATAAATATTAATTAAAAATGAAAACATATTTCCTACATCATGGTTTTTTATTTATAATTTTTAGACATTAATTAATTAAACGTATTTATGACACAATGATGAGGCAGTAATTACCTTTTTAATGATAGATTCAAATAAATGGTATTATAATTATTTAAATAAATATAATTTCAATGTTTTTATGACATACACCAATTTTATAGGTGAATACGACATGTTATGGTTGATTATACGTACTTATTTCTATTTAATCAAGTTTTAATGACTTTTAGAAAAACCAAATACTAAATAGTCTGTAAATTGACATAAATGGATTTTTAAATCAAATATTATATTATTAAATAATATAATATTCATAAAAATCTATAGTTCATAAAAAGGGATTAAATAATATTATTTATGTCATTAATGAACCACTTGAGGTTATGTTGGATGGTTAGATTATGTTTAATAAAAATATATTGAATTAATACCAGAAGACACGATAAAAGGTAACATAGTTAACTAATTGTTAAATCAAAAAGATAATATTAATATGGTGACATAAACTTCTCTAAAACCAATTGGTTAATTGGATTTGGACCCATACCCTTATTATCTAAAAATAAATCAATTTTGATCCATTACATAACGAAAATAATTATATAATAATATAATATTTCAATATTTTCCTAAGGTGCCCCTCACCCCTCTTATGAAAGGGAACTTCCCTTTCTCACATCATCACACATCCAAAGCCATTTGTATTGGCCAAACCATACACAAATATCCTCCCAACATCCCTCAAATCAACATAGAGTCATTATATTGATTATAAAGACCATCTATGGAGCCCTTTTAATCATCTCAAAAGGAAACACGTGAAGAAGGGGTAATAATTTCACCATCCTCTTTAAAGTTATTTTCGTCTTCCACTTATTCATCATTTTTTGTTTCAATACCTAAATAATATCTACATTTCCTCCTACATACTGTGATGTTATAATAAATATGATAAAACAATATTCATTATCCTATCCATCCTATAAATTACAAAGTCATCATACGTGTGTACGTACAGCTTACCATTTCCACATCGTGGTGTGGTTTGTTATTAAAAAACTTCATTATTTGGATGGGTATAATAACGAGTTTAACTGATTTAATAATTATTTAAAAGTGTTAATTTATATTTCATGATTAAAAATAATGAATAAATACTTTATATCATTATGGATTTGAATAAGATACATCCTATCCAAAAAAAACATTATGTTTGTAATAACGAAAATAATGGGAAACAATCATTTAACAACTGAAACGATGATACTACTGAAATTTAATTAACAAAGTATTATTGAAGATCATATACGATGTCAGAATAATGTATACGGTTCTTGTATATTTTAATAACAATTTAATAACTATAATACATGAGGATAACATGCCATCGACTAAGGAAAAGTACAAGGTAAGGGTTAATTCCACAATCTCATTGTTATTCGAGATTGATGATGTGTATGTTTTTATTGGGACATATTTATTATCAATGAACATGATTCATAAAATATTTTTCCAAGGGATTATTTTAAGGGACTCTTTTTTAAAACCAAATTTTAAATTTCTTAAAGAATTATTCTTCTAAACCTTATTCATTAATGTCCATGTTCTCAATATGGTTTTGTGGATATATTTATATGGTAATGAATGTTTTATAAAGTTAATTCCTTCCAATAATTTCAAAGTTGTATTGGACATATATATTCAAAACTATCTTTTAATTTACATCATTTATAAATAGTGTCACTTTTAAATGATTTAAAATTATAAATAGATATTTCTATAAAATCATTATGATTTTATCTATGTCAACATCCTTTAATGGATTTTAAACTTGTTTGAAGTAGATTTATTATGATACAAATCTTCCATATTGTATTGAATGATTTGTGATCATTTTGACTGTGGATGCTATTTTTATACCATTCATGGATTGTGGATAATGTATTGAAATTTTGTATGCTTGTTTTAATATGAATGTTCTTGTTATGTTTCAAACTTTTCATATGATGAATGTATTGGACTTAGTAAATGATGGCTGGATCTCACTATAGCTCCTTGGTGAATCGGTAGGTCACATGAGACAATTATACATGGAAATGGCGAAGGATTTAATCATTTTTAGATGTCTTGGCTGAGGCCTAGAGAAAAATTTTCAGAATTTCCCACAATATAAATTCCCTCATTAGGAAAATATTAATGATGGTTCATGTGGTTATTCCACTAGTAGAATACCCATGAGCATGTTTTTTATTATGGAATTATTTACTCAACTCATATTCTAGCCATAATATGTTCATGTTTATTATTTTCAATGGCATGTGTTTTCAATTATTCACCATGGTTTATGTTTATGTTATTGTCTTATGTATTTATTTCTCTAAATGAGCATTTGAGCTCACACCTTTATATTTTTTATTTTTCCCATGATGCGAAAAGGTTATTATGACTAAACTTCATGGATGGTATAGGGGATACAAATGTGGTCAATGGAGACAATGTAGATGTTTCATTTCCTTTTATAATTTAACAAAACTCTTATGAATGTATCTTGTACATCCAAGACTACTAAACTAAGTGGTATTTTTGGATTTGATCCCTTGTGATATTTCCAATGTTATTAATAAATAACCAAATCTAGGTAAATGTGGGTTGGGAATTACAAGAAAAAAATGGGATGGGCTCGGCCTGGTTCGGATGGGCCGGGTCAAGCATGATAGGTCGTGGGCTGAGCCCGCTAGTCCACGGGCTCTGCCCGCTCGACCATGGTTTCAGGAAGGCACCCCCAACTAATCGTGGCCAGCCAGGCCGCAGAACCGCTCAGCCTTCTCGCCGAGTGTAGGGGGTCTTCTCCCCTCCTGATAACCATCGACCATTCTGGTATTCGATGTTGCGGCGCTAGTTGGCGCCGGACCTCCGGGACGGTCTGCGTGGGCCGACCCGTTACTATGTTGCTGGCACGGGTCCGCCCTCCGTTGCGGCTCGGAGCTACAACCCCCCTCTGTAGGACACCACCATAACGCGACACCTAGTTCAGTAGCAGCGTCACACCGCCTAGCCAGTCCTTGTGGGCCAGCCTTCCTCCGCAGAGCACCACTACCACACACAACCTTACTCCAACACAGATAGAAGAGCCCAGGCACATCTTTGACTGTAGGGATTCCATCATCCACCGCAACCTTCTCGTGTATGACAACAGCTAGTCACTGCCTCCTCCTATTGCCTGCACCGCTACCCCAATGATGCTTCCGTGGGCCACTAGTGAAGCTCTGGTGGTCAGATTCCTTGCTCTTCTATGCCAACAAGTGGCCCAGGATGACTCATTTACCATGGGGCCTAATTTATTTCCTTGCATCCATATTTCTTGTTCGAACACAATTTACTCTACCAAACCGAGTTCAGTGAATGGTTGAGGCCTTGTTTCTCTCATCCCACACACTCTGTGTTAGCATTATTAAATGTCAAGGATAAAATTCATGAATGGGGAAAATAGTGTAATTATTAACATATCCCCCAACCTCGAATACATTGGTAGAATGTGCAGATGAGGAAGACGGGACAATGATCGAATCGTGTTCATTGGCATTCATCACTATCCGGCTCGAATCCTCTTAGGATTCAAAGCACCATTCTATGTTGGAGTAAGTCGTTGTTTTCACATCATCATAGGTTTCTCTCTTGAGTTCCCAATAACCAGGTCCAAGAATATTTTAAATAGATATGAGGAAGCATCCATGTTTCATAACATTAAAGTGGTTCACTAATGAACTAAATTTAGTATTACATTAAAACAACCATCATAGAGGTTAATCAACCCATGGGTCATGTCATTAAATGGCCTATTTACTCTATTTTTTCTCCACGCCACTCAATATTTAAAAAAACGATAAAATAACTCATGATGTTATTTTATTATTTTTTGGTAAAACCCAAAGGTAATCTTTTTCATCTGACCCTTGTCGGTCGATGTCAAGCATCTCCTAACCGAATCCTGTTTCTGTGAATTCAATGGTACCCTAAGATTTATAATATTTTCACTGGTTCAAAAGATAGTATTTGTCGATTGCACGTTTATTGAACGAACCATAAAAAAGATCAAAAAATTGGTAACATCATCCTTGACCTGTGCCAGTTGAGGTTAGTCACCTTCTAAGGGGAAATTGACTTCATGAGAACAATGCTAAAATCATATTTTCAAATCATGTTACCTTTTAAAAGTTAATAAATTTACCAAATATAACAACCTGACCCGGAAGCCACTAAACCGGTGCTCTGAGCCGGTTCACCACAAGGCGTCAAGCACGCCTCCCCATACGCCAGAGGCTTCTAACTAGAAGAGAGGACCTAGGGTGTGATACTGGGGATAATATGCCCTCATACCAGAGTAAGATAACATCATAAATAACTAAGTATCATACGCAGTGTAATGTAAACAGAGTGCTGAACCAAAAAAGAACTGAAATTGAACATGTTGTAATAGTAAAATGCTATAAATGCCTAAAAAATATGCTATAAAATTCAAAAATTTTCACCCACTAGAAAGACCATACAGAATCAAGAACAAAAGAACCTAAAAGTAAAATAACTGGGCTATGTTACAAACACTGAGCCAGTCCACGTACCCGATCTCCAGACATTGTCGATCTGCAGTAGCCTGATCAGTAGAACCACTCGAGCGGCTCTGCTCGATCATGCAACACTATCCCCAAGCCCTATCCACCACGCCACTCGTTCTCAACCTAAAAAACCAGACATAAGGTCTAAACATACACAGAGGTGTATGTGAAGGGGTTATAACTAATCTTTGTAAGGCTCCACGACAAGCTACTTATAACTGTGTTGTTAAAAGTGTATGCAATAGAAATGTGCTCAGCCAAGCTGGAACACAACAAAAGGAATAAAACGAATCGTGAAACCATAGTTGAACTCAGGGTACGTAATCCCTGGAAACAGGGAAAGTGCCACCATGGATTTCCATATCTATATATGTACACATGTATAGTCCCATAGCGATACACATATATATAAATATGAATATTCATGATTATGTGATTCAAATTACAAGAAAAAACATCAGTAGTCGATCCATGGTACCTTAAGCCTGATCTCATGGACATCATGTGAAAGGGCATTGATCTGGACGTCGTGCCACTCATGCTGTGCATCATTAAGTCGAACACTAGGTCCGTAATCCCATCGACATGTACCTGCTTCAGACAACACCAGAATTATATCTCTAAACATGTTTACCAAAAAAAGTAACCACTTTAATATAATTCAATTCTGAGATTCTCCGAGATTCTGCCTCGACCGACCATATCTTATACGAAAGCCACAGCCGAATCCACAATAGGATATCAACAGGTCCAAGATAATAATAATGCCAAGCTGGTGATTTATCTTGGTAGGTTGAATAGAATAAATCACAATAGTTAATATAAAAAGTAACTACTGTCCTCATACATGTAAATACTTTCCCTCAGGAGAACCGAAACAAAACCCTTAGGTGACTGCCCTTAGGCATAAAAAATATTTCTATCAGGTATAAGAGATATTTCCCTCAGGAACAAAAGTTGATGCCCTCATGAATGAGAAATGTTTCCCTCAGGATAAACCACACTACCCTCTAGATAAACAAGAACTGCCATCAAGCATGAGAAACGTTGCCCTTAGGATAAAAAAACACTGCCCTCATGCTAAACAAAAACGTTCTCTTAGGAGAAACAAAACATTTCCCTCAGTCCAAATAAAATACAGGCCTCATGCATTTATAGTAAATCAAGTAGTCGGGCTTATCCCAACTATCAAACAAGAATTAATATATGTTTCATCTCTTGAAAAATCAAAACATGCTTTCCTCACGGCATACCCACGGGTATCCAGGCCTAACAGATAAAAAGGAAAACGCACCCATGGGGTGGACCTGAATCTAAGAAAAGATCCCAAACAACAGTTTAAGCTTTTCATTAGATTACTTATGCAATTTTAGATATTTTATCAGCAAAGTCATCATCCTTAAAAAACCTAGAACACGTGATCGCTGCATAACGATGCCCAAATTCAATTCAAAAGTTGGTGATAAACATCAGACCACCTACTACTCAGGCACACAAGGAAATGTGGGCATCCCAAAAAACAAGAAGACACCTCATGTCACGCTCAATAGCCAACAACCAGAAGGCACCTCTAGTAAGCACTATAGCATTAGCAACCCAAGTCAGATATAAACAAACAGGTGTGGGTGGCTCGAACACCAAACCCAACAATACATCTAAAGCCCAATGGGATCCCCAATTTGGCAGGGGTTCTAGGTGACACCTGATCACCATCTCTACCCAACCCCGACATAACACCTCAGGGTCAGTCAAACAACAGGTACCCCCTGGGTCCCTCTAGTCAATCCCTGAGGAGGAATCATACTCGGGATTCTCCAGGTAAACATGAGAAAAGGCATCCAGAGTGGGATCCTTAGTGAAGGGTAAGGGAGGAATCCTACTTGGGATCCTCAAATGAAGGACAACATAGTAATTCCATAACATCGTTCCTATCAATATAAGAACAAGATAGATATCCTACAATGAAATCCCAAGGTGAGTACAAAAGTAAGGCATCCCTCAGGGGATCCTAGGATGTACCCGGTCTCATGGCCTCAAAGGCCAGAAGGGAACATCTCACAAGGGAAACATCCTCTATAGAAATGGTTATGGGATATATCTCACAGCTCATCTCATATTAAAGGTCTCGACTAAGTTGGTATAAAAACCCAACAAAGCAACCACACCAAGTCTCACCACCAGGTGACGATTGGGCTCGATAACTGGGCGAAGAACCCCTACATTTAGATAAAACCCCCCCAAAAAAATCCATTTATATGACCTCGTAATATCAAAAGGAGTCCACCATTGCGATCTATAAAGAAGAACACTCTAAATTGACTACTCACACACCCAATTCTGACATAGGAGGTACAAGATATACCCATATTACTGCGATGGGGAAGTACATTGCCAGAGTACATGGCCATAACACATTGCGCCTACATGTGTAATATTACTCATACCGTCGGCTAATTTTTGGATCTTCCTTCCAATACTATAGAAAACTATAAAGTCACTCGTTTATACATGTGCACTACCACATTCATGTCGTGACATGATTCATTTGTCATTTTATTCTTTACATTGATGGTAATAAGGATGCATTTTATGAATATATGTGATCTATATGACATAATAATGATTATGGATATTTTAATTATTATTTATCTTTATTTGTTTCAGTCTACAGAAAAATGAAAACATCAATCATGATTACGTATGACCTATCATCTCCAAGACATGTGTCCTTCATTTTTATATCCCAATATTTTCTAGATGAATTTAAAAATATATATAAATAATATGTATTATATTTTAATAATGAATATATATATATATATATATTATTAAACCATTATAATTGTACAAGTATCATAACTTCCAAACTGAAATTTTCATGAAAAATCAAATAGTAAACACCATATATCGATGGTTTAAATGAATAATAATTAATACATTGGTGTTAAATCATAAAAGTATATCATATATGATATTATAACAATATAAAAGACTATGGAATTGAAATAATATAAATTTATAATTATTATACAATAAATTAATTTTATTTTAAATCAATATAAACTTTATGTAAGGGATTTATTTTATAATCTCATTGTTTATCATGATTGTTTATAATTATGTATCTCATGATGAAATATTATTATATACCACTAAATAAACTCTCTAATATAATTTATACACTGAATATTTATTAAATACACAAGTTTTTTGTTCAATTTCCCCTCTTTAAGTAGTAAAAAAACGAAGAATGGTTTTAAGAAAAATTTAATTAATTTATCTCTTCGTTCAAAAATCATTTTTCCACATATCAATGTTTTCAAATAAATATTATAATATTGTTTTTACTATTTTCCAATAATTTTTTTATATTCATATGTATCCAATTTTAAAAGTTTACAAAATGGATTAAATGGAACCTCTTATCAATTTGTTAATGATTTGTTAATTTATTTTTTCTAATGTGTAAAAAGAATGTTTTATTTTAACATATATGAAAAGAACTGTATTTCCAACTATCATGAACATTTAGTACATTACGTATTCATTAATTTATTCCAATGTAATTAACAAAGAAATTTTTTCGTTAATATTTTTTAAATAATTTGATATTCAATACACGATTAAAAAGTAAAAATGTTATTTTCCTCAAGAAATAATTGGTGTGATATTTTAAATGAATTTTTAAAAAATGATGAAATTATTAGATGTAAATTTATCAGTAAAATAGAAATTATGGATTGATACCATCATTTTTCATTCACATTATTGTTTATATTTATGATTAAATTATTTTTAAAAATATAATATCACATCCAATTGTTATTCTATGTTGAAATATTTTTTAAAAATGGTTTCCTTTTTACAGGTTATGATATGGTAAAATATTCATGAAAACCATTTTACTTTCCTGGGTGGTTATAGGAGGACATTTTTTTGATCATTTCGAACACATACATATGATTTTCATTATAATACCTATTGGATCACAATTATATAACCCTATAATACAATGGGTAATGACGTATATCTCATAAGATAAACAAGACTAGAATGGTGAGTGAAATCAATTCAGTAAGGGACTCTTTCCTTCTGGATTTTCTTGGGAGTGAAATATCACTAATATAATGGTTTGGGGAGAAAACGTAATCCACTGTGATACTCTGGGAAATTATCATTGACTAATAACTAAATTATTTTCAATGATTATTTTTATGCCACAAATATATTTCTTATTAAAATGTTTTTCTATTGTGATATGTGTTATTGGACTACATTATTATTCATGTCTTATGAAATTACATGATTTATTCCCTGACTCATGATTATAATATATGTTATGTAGTGTATAGATAAAATATTATAGTAACATTTTGAAACCATTATACTCATGTTATGTTTATGTAATCAAGGATATCACATTTTTTACCATTACTGATCATGTATGCTCACCCTATGTTATGATGAATTTCATAAGATCATGAATAATGTTATTAATTTTCATATATCTATGAAGGGATCAATTTATAATGAACATACATGGAGATGAAATACATTTATTTTTAAAAAATTATTTTATGCCCATGTTTCTATCAATATTAGAACTACACAATTTTGGAATGGACTATTATTTTATGTAATGAATATACATATAATAATATATAATATATTTTTTGGAAAAATATAATTTGTTATAGTTTGTTTTAGGGTAATATTTAATTATATTGGAAAACTAATATGATTAAAATTTATTTTGAGAAATTAATATAATTCCATGAACTCGAGAACGTACTGTGTTATGCTAAAAAAAGGAGTAATGACTTCCTAGAAAACAATAAATATTTGGATACTACAAGTGAATGAGGTTTTGGAACATATTAATATAGTTTTAATAAACTCCAAAAGGATTATCCGACTATATCTCAATCTTTATTCTGGTACATGGTTATTGTTCCCTTAATATTCAGCTAGTATGAAACTATTAGTGAATATTAATGTGATAATTATTTTTTTCATTATGAATAATAATTAAAGATAAAATTTATGACTAACATGAATTACATATGTTTGTATAGAATGAAAATAATATTCCATGATTTATACAACAAATAAATGTTATTTAAAGATAATGTGGTTCCCCTTATGATTTTTTTGTCACACTATGAATTTTGTTTGTAGTCAATGGATTGAATCACAAAGAATCATGTAAATGGAAAATGTGATAGAATAATAACATATTATCAACATGGTAAGGAATATTCAATTGTATTATGAATTAATGATAACATTACAATCCTTAAAAACTATCTCTATATTTTAATACTGATGAGTTTCCAAATGATCAATGCTGGGAATAAAAATAATGATCCATAAAATACACCACTCACAATATATTGATTAAAATTAAAGAATTTTAGTAATTATGATACACTAGGATAATATTTGATGGTTAATTATGTTTAACGACATTAGGAACAAGCTTATCCATATGGAAATAGGCGACTAATGCGATAAATATTTCTAATGAGGTGTATGATAACAACATTGTGAAATGTAATGTAATATCCACTATATAATTGATGATACAATATTTGACTTTAAAATAGACAAACTAATATTTATTGTTATTTTTATAGGGTTTTACAAGTATATAATCAATAATTAGATGTTTAATTAGAAGTGAAAAAACATAATGGTAAGGTGATCTCATCTCCTTCTAATGATTCTTCTCTAGGTGAAGTCAGTTGTAATGTCATTCCTGAAAAAAAAAATTTATTCTCCCTCTAGTTTATTTTGATGTAATTTTTTCCATTGATTGAAATTATCTTCCTAAATACAACATCAATTTCATATGAACGAAAATCATTCTTGATATTTTAATCAACAATATGATCGTCTAATAGTGTAGTGATAAATCTAAAATTCTGGTGGAATTCACATCCTTTGTATGAGACATGATTCCATTTAAAAATTGATATTTATTACCTATGTTTGTTTAGAAACACATCATAAATGATATACATACTGATAAAGAGATTTTTGATGTATTTTTAGAATTGTCCCTATATCATCCAACAACTCATGATGTTTACTTCTCATTGGAACTCATAAACAGTGTTAAACCCATTAGAAATACTCCATTAAGAATTTCCCCAATTAAGTACCATGAATTAATGAATAAACTATCAAATAATTTTGAAAAGGGAATATTAATCAAAATTAATCATCTTGTGGTGAAACTATATTTTTCACAAAAAAATTAGGATCAATGAAACTCTGAATTTATTATTATAAACAATACATGATCATAATTAAGAATAAGTATCCTCTACCCAGTATTGATGATTTATTTGAAACAATGTGTGAATATAAATACACTTCCAATATTGATAATTTTTCTAGATATCATCAAAATTTGTTCTATTATGGAGGATAATCCCTTTAGAGTAATCCATACAAAGTATACACACTACGATTATATAGTGACTCCAATTAGTCAAATTATTTCCCCCAATATGATGATGATGTATTTTTTGATTGGAGTCTTTAGAGATTATAGTTATAATTTTATTGTAGTCTTTATTGATGATATTTTTATTTATTAAATGATCAAGGAATATAATCAAGATCACTGGAGTATTGTACTAGAGATGATAATGATAAGATGAATGATGAATTTAAAAAAAATTGTATTTTGGATACAAAATGATTCAGTCATGTTCTATATAGACCCATTTGAGGGTATATAAGTGAACCCATAAATGTGGGATGATGTTTAAATATTTATTATTCCAACCAGTGTAATTCATAACTATATTTTTGTCAGTTTGAAAATATATAATCATCAATTTTCAGTGAAATAATCAGGATTGTGTAGTATATTCACCAATTAACAAAGAAAGGACCCGAGTTCATTTTTATCGATTACTATGTGAAATACATAAAGGAGAAGAATATATGTTTATTAAATTCAAATAATTATAAATTATCTTATGGTGGAGAATGTTTTTTATATATTTAGTTCTGCACCAAATATTACGTTGAAATTGTTTCTCACCATAAAAGATATGGAGATAACTTATGCCTCATGAAAATTTTAGGTACTTGAAAAAAATAAACCAACTCATGATATAGAGTTCGTTGTGGAACGTTTTTCATCAAATATATGGATGAATTGTATTTAGAGGTAATTTTGTGATATATATATTTTAATAATAAATATTAATGTACATATTCGGAATTTTTTTAAATATCCACTTTAGAAGATAGTTGGAGATGATTAATGATTATGAATGATCAATATATTATCACATTGGAAAAGAAAACAAGTTGGTCATTGATAATATTCAAAAGTATAATACTATATTATCCATGATGAGGAAGGAAAAAGATACATGTTTAATATAGTTTGAAAATATGTATCTAGAAATCATGATGGAAGTTGGAAAATCATATCTTGCTCAATTGAGTGTAAAACAATATATAAATGCGATAATCGCTAGTATAAAAATAATATTTCCAACTAAAAAATGCCAAAAAATTCTAGATTTCATCATTTACTTTCGTAGAATAATAAGGCATAAGAACCAGGTATGTTTTCCAACTATACCATATTTTTTGAAGGAGTTATTTGATGAGGCTCATAGTTTATCATGAGTTCAACCATTACTTTGATGTGTGGTGTGTATGTCTCTTGAAGAATTAAATATTGATCATATTAATGCAATAAATACAAAGATTACTCCACTATATAATGATTCAATGGAAATTTATTAAAGAGAAAAAAAACAGTACAAGAAAAATACAAACAAAAAACACCAAAACCATAAAAAATGGTTAAGGTGAAAAGGAAAGAAACCAAAGCAGACAAACATCCAGTAAAATACTTGGCCTTTATTAGCCAAAAAACAGCAACATAAAAGCCTTCCATCCACCAAAAGAATCCAGCAACTAAGCCTCCATCGCGCTCCAAACAGCCCACGGATTCCCAGAATTTGGGAAACCAAATGAAGCCAGCAACTCTGCAGACTCCAGCCTGCTTCAGATCAGCACACTGATTCCCAGAATTTGGGAAACCACAGCAACTCGACACAGCAAAGCTGTACTGCCATCCTGAAGAAAAAGAAACAAGCCACTCCAAAAAACAAACAGTCCCCAAAAGAAACTTACAAATGTCTAAAAATGGGGGATTTGTCACGGTCCTTATTAATAAAAATAAGGATATCATCAGGAACTTGATCAAACCAAACAAAATCAACACCATTAACACCTTTATTAGCCAGACCATCAGCAACAGAATTGGCTTCCCTATAAACGTGAGTGATAATATGATTCAAAGAAAAAAGAGTCTCCAAACAATTAATCCAGCGATTAGTAAGCTTCTAGGACAAGTGATAAATACCCATCCTAATTGCGAAAACAAAAACAGAAGAATCACTCTCAAACCATAAATTATCCCAACAACGCTGCACAGCTTGATCGACAGCAGCAATAATGCCAAGCATTTCGGCCTCAAGTGAAGAGGCAAAGCCACAAGAACCATGAAAACAACCAAGGACATCCCCTTTATGATTCCTGAAAACAGCACCATAACCCGAATACCCCGGATTACCCCTAGAAGCACCATCTGAATTTACTTTTATCCAACCAAAAAAAGGTTCCTTCCATAGAACTTCTAAAGTACCACGCGGAATCTTGAAATTACCCTTAAAACCTATCCTGTTCAGAACGGACAAATCATGAACCGAGTTAAAGAAAAAATGCATCCTTGGAATAACAACATTACACATAGCACTAAGAATAGCGGATAAAACCCCACTAACCGAGAAGGAAAATTTATCATGAATCATCTTATTTCGAGAAAACCAAATAAAATGAAGGAGTTCAGAAGAAGCGACTCTAAAAAGATCCAACAATTGGGGAGAGAGCGAAATAAAATTCCATCTTTGAAAGAAATGATGAATTGAAGACATATTAGGCATGGGAATTTCAAAGATATCAAAAATAGCCTTCCACATTGAAGAGGCATTGACACAACTAATAAACAAATGATCAATATCTTCCCTATGTTGATGACAAAACACACACGAAGAGCAGAGAGAGATGCCACATTTCTGAAGGAAACAATCAGTAGGAAGTTTCCCATGAGCCAGTCTCCAGGTAAAAGAAGACTGAGAGGGCCTAATAAAGTTCATATGAAGATCCCTCATCCATTTACACCCTATATTGCAAGATAGAGAATGAAAAAAAATATAAATCAACAGGACATTAAAAGCAGGTTCCCAAGCCCGAAAACCCTCTCTGTTAGAGAAACAGTAACTATTGATAATAGTAACAATATGATTAGGGAGACCCCCCATATTATCAAGCTGATCCTTAATCGTAGCATCCATATCAATATTAAAATCATCATCCTACAAGGGGTCAGCTAAAGGACATCCAATCCAATTGGCCTTCCAAAAGGATAAAGACGAATTCCTTGAAACAAGCCATCTGGCATGAGAGTCAATAGAGGAAAAAATGTATTTAAAAGCAGGCCAAACAGAAGAATCCAGATAATTAAAAAATCCATTCCTGAGCCTATCCCTGAATTTATAGCGGAGAAAGTCCAGAGACTCATATTTATCATTGACATGCCTCCAAATGAACGAGGCCAGTAAAGAATCATTAAACACCTCAAGAACTATATAATGATATATATAATGAAGATAAATCTTTGAAAATCATGGACCATATAAATAATGTGTTATAGAATAAGACTACTCCCTTGGATAAAGTCCCCTTATACAATCATTAACTCAAATAAGCGACATAGGAACCCAAGGATACAATGAAACAGATATATCATTATTGTTTTCTATCAATGTGATGTAATATATATGATTATATTCATTTTATTGGAGGAGTAGAATATAAAACAAATATTATATTGATATGTTTATTTCATATTATAATATATGTTTTTCAATGTCCGGTAACACATGCATCCTCGATTCTAATTCTACCGTAATATAATTTATAATTACATTGTAGTTAATAAATTTTTGTTTATGAATATTATTATATAAATTATGAAAAATTAATTTTTCAAACATGTATTAAAAATCATTAGTTATCAATTGTTTATAAATAAAATGAAATCTCATGAAAGTAAAAACAATTTTTCTGAAAAACTATTTTTATGTGTGATATATAATTTATCATAATACTATAAAATAGTATCTTTTAGTGAATGGTTTTAACTAAAATTATATATTTTATGTTCATTAATTTATATTAACATAATTATAATTTTATTTATATGTATTGGATACAAATAAATCAGATTTTATGTATGAAAATGTATTTTTTTAAAGAATTTTTCATCTAATATAACATTCTTATCTTAAAATGAATTTCAACCACTTATAAAAATAAAATCATGGAAAAATGATTTCATATTGGGAAATAGGAGTATAATTTTTTTCAACCAGGTCCCTTTTAAAATATTAAATATGATTAATATCCCAAGTAATTTTGTCACTTTTAAAAGAGTGTAGAAGTGAAATAGGGTTTAAAAGCTTGAATAAGGCTCTAAAATTTATCTGAAACATTATTTTATCATGTTGGATGTGATATGATAATCCATTTTCATTCAAGTCTCTAATATATGTCCAGTTCGGTTCATATTTAATTAAATATCATTTTTATCTTAATTTATGAAATGAATAAATATAAATTTTTATTATCTTGAATAAAATATATATAATATTATTCAATAAGGATATTAGGAGGTTATGTTTGGTTAATGTTGTTTATTTGAATGTTGAATTTTTTATATTCATTGATTACAATCTTTTGTGATTGAATAATTACATTAGACTCTTATGAAACATCTAAATATATTTATTCAATTAATAGAAAAATAAATTAATTGATTTAAAAAATATCAAATTTAATACAATTGAAGGTAATTTTTTATTTCAATTTTTTTTAATAAAATATGAAGAAATAGTGATGTGATAGATGATTGAAGTCAAATTTAAATTTTTTAGGGTTCCTTTAAATTGAATGTATATTAATAGTTCCCAAATTGAAATTAATTATATTTTATAATAATTAATAATTTATTATGTGATTTAAAAATCATATATTTGTGCAATATAATGGAATCTGGTATAATATATCATCCATTTTATATTTTTGAGTAATTTTTTATTTTATGGTATAATATTTATCCATTTATGATTGGTATAGTTGTTACTAATATAATGAAAAAAATTTATTAATTAAGTGACTAATTAAATATATAAGATTTAAAATTTTACCAAAATATATATAAATTATATATAAAGATGTTATCATTAAACTAGACTCATTGTTTTTAAATTAAGCTTCAAAATGGAATGATACATTGATACAATAATTTTTAATTCACATTATTGTTTATATTTATGATTAATATATTTTTAAAAATATAATATCATTTCTACAGGTTATGCTATGTTGAAATATGTTTTAAAAATAATTCCCTTTCTAGAGGTTATGAAATGTTGAAATATTTTTCAATCACATTTTATATTAATTGTATATTACATGAGGAAAATTGTATGACCTTTTTGAACACATATATATGATATTCATTTTGATACATGTCAGATCCAAATTATATACCCCCTAATGCAAAGGGTAAAGATAAATATATCAGATGATAAAAATGACGGGAATGGGGAGTGAACATAGTTCAGTAAGGGACTCTATCCTTTTTTATAATTTTAGGAGTGATGTTTGAATACTATATTGGGTTGGGGATGAAAACTCCATCCACTATAAAATTATTTGAAATGAACATTTACTAATAAGGAAAATTAGTTTCTATTTTTATGTGTATGCCACAAGTTTATGTCTTATTCCAAGGTAATTATATTATGGAATATGTTATTGGCTTACATTATGATTCTTGTCTTATGAAATTCCATGATTTATTCCATGAATCATGATTATAATAGGTGTTATGTAGTTTATATTTTTAAAAATTTATACTATCATTTTGAAACAATTATACTCGTTTTAGGTTTATGTGATCATTGAAATCTCAATTTTTATAATTAATGACCATCTATTCTCAACATATGTTATTATTCTTTTGAATATTTTGAAAAAAATGTATTATGTTATATATATA
This sequence comes from Viscum album, assembly GCA_963277665.1. Classification (NCBI taxonomy): domain Eukaryota; kingdom Viridiplantae; phylum Streptophyta; class Magnoliopsida; order Santalales; family Viscaceae; genus Viscum; species Viscum album. Next base: position 554,888,658 of record OY728147.1, on the reverse strand, counting down.
TAGGGATCTATTTATAAGGAAATTTTTGGGAGATTATATACCTTTTTTATACAAATAATTGCTTCGTGCCCAAATTTCATAAAAAATTAGAACAACATTATTTTAGAATGAATTCTTATTTTACCTAATTAATATTCATATATAAATATGTAATATAAATTTATGAAAAGTATTATCTATTTTAGCTTTTATTAGGGAAATTTATAATTACATTTTAAAACAAATATGATAATCATTTATTTGGAGCGATTAAGATAATTTCATGTATTTGAGAACGTAAAATGTTGTGTTAAACAAAGGAGTAATTTTAACATAGAAAAAAAAGCAATGTTTGGTTAATACTTGTGGATGAGGTTTTGGATAAAATTAATATAGGTTTAATAAACATGAAAATTTTTACTGAATTATATCTCTTTATTTATTCCGCCGCATGGTGACTGTTAGCTTAATATACAACAAGTATGAAACTCTCAGTGGATATTCATGGATTAATTAATATTTTTATTATTATTCATTATGAATTATTTAAAATGTTTATTACTATAAATTAATAATGGTTTTATATAATGAAAATAATATTTACTGATTTAGACATTTAATAATTTATTTTCAATGATTATGTTGTTCCCCAATAGGAATTTTGTTGGTCACAGTATGCATTTTTGTTTTTGCAAATGGATAAAATAAGAAGGAATCATGTTAATGGAAATTGTGATAGAAAATTAAATTATTATCAACGTGATAAATAAAATTTAATTAGAGTATTAATGAAATATAACATTATAATCCATACAAAACTATTTCAATATCTGAATCCTGATGAGTTTCCAGATTATCATTGTTGGGAATATAGAGAATGATCCATAGATGTAACACCCCAGGTAAATAAAGAGTATGACATTTTCATATTTATCCATATTTGTGAACAAAATATTAATATAACATTAAAGGGTATTCTATGCTCGATGGCGTACCCAACACGCAACAATGAGTTTCTTGGGAATCTTACGTTGCACTCTAATAATAAAATAATATTATTTTAAAAGGTAGTTAACGCCTAGCTGTTGTGATGGAGGGAATGAATAGAACAAAATAAAAAATTATTATATATATTTATCAAATATTTTGAATTTTTTACAATAAATTTTTATGGATTAAAAATGTGAATGAATTCAATTTTTTAAGCATAAACATTCTAATGTTCTTTAGAAGGTCGATTAACTGCCTTTTGATGGAGAACCTCTTTTAAATACACATGTTGACAATTGTATGTGTTATATTTGACAAAATAAAATTTTTCTTTAGAATCGGGACATCAAATTTTACATTGTGTAAATTTTTGGTATTTTTCCGATAAAGTTCATTTATTAATGAACAGTGAAAAATGTTGTATATTAATTCAAATCCTTTTTTTAATATAATATATTTATATAATTAGATTATCTTTTGAATTGGTTTTAAAGTTCAATTAGAATATATTTTTACCATTTAATCCAATAGTGGTCGTTGGAATTAATTTCATCTTGAAATTGGACTTAAACTAGAGTGAATCTTTTGATACTTATTGCTTCTTAAAAACATGCTATTTGTTTTGACAGCAGGAATTAATTATTAAATTAATTAATGCAACTTATATGTTTTTAATTTTGTAAAATAGACTTCATTTTTGAATTCATAATATCAAATATAGCTTAGGGTGAATTTTTGGTATTTTTCTGAAAAACTTCAATTTTTGATGAATAGTGAAACCACTAAGTGGTAGTTAAAGAAACTGATTATTTGATTAAATGAAACATTACCACCTCTGTGTTTTGAATTTAAAAAATCCTACATACAAGGTTTTAATAATGAAGTAAAATGTCGTTCAATGGGATTAAAATAATTTTTTGATGAATAGTAACTTTTATGTTCTTAATCGCTATTAGAGGTAATTAGTGTAATTTAAGGTAAAACTAATGTTTTAATAATGTGAAATGACCTAGACACATGTCCTTACCCTATTGGATGTGTCATGGACGACCATGAAAATCCATGGGTCAGCTTGGGGACCCCATGGAGCATCTTTGGTTAGAAAATGACATAAATACCTTTTTATTTAATGTTAAAATTAAAATGACACAAACACGAGTTGTTTTACTAAAAAAAAATTAAATGGGGTTATACAAGTCATTTTTTGACTATAAATAGTAATTGAAAATATGAAAAGATTTCATACATCATAGTATTTTTTTATAATTTTTAGACATTAAATAAATTAAATTATTTATGACATCACGATGATGCAGTGATGACCTCATTTTTTAACGATTTAAATAAAATCGAAAGATAAGGTAAAATATAAGACCTACACATGTCCAAAACCTATTGGATGAGTATATTTCGAACCCTTACCTCCTTATCCTCGAAATACATCAATATGGGACCTTTTAAATTCGAAACGCATTTTCAAATAAAGTAACATTTATTTACATTCCAAGAGTGCCCCTCCCCTCCTCTTATAAAAGGCCCCCACCTCTACCTCCTTACCCACACATCCAATGCCTTTGGCTCGGCCAACCCCTGCCCATTTTGTTTCTACGCATCCCTATATAACTCTTAGAAGCCTCAGTTTGGGTAGAAGTCTTCCCAAAAGAAACCTTTGAGCTCAAACCAAAGGGAGTTACCCGATTTTAAGGTAATTTCTTCACATGAGTCCTTTTGTATTATTTTGTTTCTCCAACCCCATAAAATCTTTTTATTCATTTATTTGGTAAAAAATCCAGTATCTTCAATATAGTAGGATGTTTTTATATGAATCATTCGAGATACACTTATACACACCTACATCTAATGGTTAAAGGACATACAGTTTCTATGGATGGTGAATTTATGCCCCACGAAACGATGATTGTTCAACACTCATATAAAACCTTCAAATGTGGCCATTAAGATATCAATATATTCATATATGATATATAATATGTTTATGTTTTACTTATGCTTCTGTATTTTTATTTTGTGGCATACCTTTATGGATTCCATTGTGGGTAAACACGATAATTTCATTTTAGGAAGTGCGGACTACCGCCCCCTCAATGTGATTTGATTCGTTAATACCATATGTGGAATATAAAAAGGATGTATTTAAAGTTATTATATATGATTTATGTTACATATAAATTATGAATATAATTCTGTAATTAAAATATACATACCTCTCATTTAGTTTTAATTCCATTAATATGACATAGAAATGAAAGTAGCGTTCATGCGTACGTACGGCTTACCGTCTCCATGAACGTTGCATTTCATTTATTACATATAAATTATTATGTAATATTATAAATACATGTATATTATGGATATATATGATATATATGATATCCAAATCATGAATATCATTCTGGATATAATGAACCTTTGACCACATGAACAACATGTAATTGTTAGAAGTCCACTTTCGACTTAAGAACCAAATATCGACAAAACAAACATTATTAATGTAAATGATTAGATAAAATGAATAATTAACATGAAAAAGGTTCTTATGGAAGTATAAATTAACTCAATTTTATTATTTAGGACGTTAAAGAAAGATCGATTCAAGTCGGACCAGAGGTAAGGGATCCTACTCCTCTCTTTCTTTTTAAGTACACTATTTTTTGTCGTTCCTTTTATTCTCATCATTCTTGTGATAGGGATGTTATTTTATATTACTCTTACTGTAATTTTTATTTTCATATGATGAGAGAACCTATTCTCTCTCATCAATCCATTTTGGATGTTTTGAGTGGCGCCGTTAGGCTGCCAAATTTTCGTAAGAGATCTAACCTCTCTCTTTCTTTTTAAGTACTCTCTTTTATGTCACTTCTTTTATGCTCCTCTTTGTTATGATGGGTGTTGTTCTTTTATATTCCTCTTACTGTAAATTTTATTTTAATATGGTGAGAGCCCCTATTTGATCTCAACAATCCATTTTTGGAAATTTTAAGTGGCGTCGTTAGGCTGCCTGGTTTTCGTAAGTGATTTTTCATCTCACTTTTATTCCCGTGAGATTTATGCTACATTTTCCACAATTTCCTTTGAGTGGTTTATGTACTGCCCATTTTTTTACTCATTGTGTAATATAATTTCATGTATGAGTATTTACATCAATGTTGTATTGTCCTTCTTTCAGAAGGTGTATGTTTCGAAAGATAACCATGTCGGTAAGGGAACCATTCACCCTCCTCTTTTTAAAGACTTATTTTGTAATGTATTTTAATTCACATAACATTATATTGGTATATGTTATTCTATATCCTTAGTGATTTAAATTTTATGTTCATATGATGAGATACCCTTTTTATCTCTCATCAACTCATTTTCTGAATTTTGTAGTGACACCGTTAGGCTGTCCAATTTTTGCAAAGGAACTTCTTAACCCAATTTTGATTCTTTGGGATAAGCTTGTACTCCTTGAATATGTCGTTCTATGAATATGTGTGAATAACCTCTGATTGTTTTACACTTAATATCCACTTATATTTGGTGTATTATTTTGTCACACATAATTATGTAATTGATTTATCCTTAATCCAAGGATAGCGTCTTTATATAGGTCTTCGTCTCAATCTCCTACAATTTAGGCATATTTTGTTTTATACACAACCTTCTTTTATACGGTGTATAAACCCCTTTGACATTTACGTTTATCTGAAAGAAATATTTTTTCTATTCAATGTGTTTTACTAAATTACAAAATGGAATGTTTTTGTCGTACATATGCGGCGACAACGACTTTTCCGCCGCCGTGACCATAATTTGAGTTTCGTCTTCCTCTACAAGACATAACTTTTTTTAAAGAAAACCAAATACCATGTTTTATTTTCCCTTTTTTTTGGTTTTAAAAATGGTTTTCATAATGTTTTTATATCAATGTGTTGTATTGATATCTTGTGATTGAAAAGTGGAAATGTTATGTTTCCTTTATGCATATTTTATGTGATACGATTATGTTATGGTTCTTGGGAATTATTATGAAGACGGGGGGTTCTGTGATAAACTAAGGGCGGGTGAGCCCGATATAGCTCTCCAATGCATTGGGTAACGTGAAGGGGTTAAACTTTAAGGTTTCTCCGAAGAGATTTAGGGAGTATACTGTGATGGGTATTCCAAACGTAACCAAGAGAGTTACTCCCTAAGTAAGAATGTTATGAATGCCTCAAGTTACCATTATGTCTTATGATTTATATGATTTAATCATGATTTTATGAGGTATGTTAATGTTCTTATGCTGTATGGGTAATGTATGATTTCATTCTTCTGTATACATGTACTCATGTTTCCTTTCCATATTTTTATATCCCTTACTGAGCTTTTTATACTCATCCCAAGTTTTTGAAATGTTTTCACAGGTCAATGGAAGGGTACCTGATATGATAATAGTGTCAAGGAAGTGTCAAAAAATAATCCATGTTTTATTTTAAATATGTTTCCATTGATGGGAAAAAAATACTATCTTTTATTCAAAAACTTTGTTTTAATATGGAATGTAATGCAAGTTTTATGATCTAATTATCTAAAACTCTAAACCTGAAAATATCCTCAATGTGTAATCTTGTAATAACTCAATATTAAGTAAGGTTTAAGTCCGAGACGTTATAGTTGGTATCAGAGGTCGGTTTAGATAACTTTATAGTTTAGGGTATTTTTTTAGCATAAGTGACATTATCATAATGGTTAGGATTTCAGACAGAGTCATGGTTTTAGATAAAGTGAATGAGTAAGTATATCTTAGTGTTTATCTTCCTCATTAGTACATGATGGTTTTTTTGATATACTCACACTGACCTTTTTGGTTTTAGTAAATGGATGGATCTAGCAGGCACCAAAGTAAAAGTGGATGTGAAGGAAACTGTGACAGTTTTTTGAGAAAGCAACTGAATGATATGGGAGCTGCAATGATAACTCTTGTGTTTATCCTCAACCAACTATCTATATTAATGATTGACCACCTATACCTTGGTGATTTCTCTAAGGCATCATATATAAGTGAAACAAAACCCTACGAAACTACAAGTAATAATCATAAAGGTATGTGTGTTTAAAAACATATGTGTCAATGATGTGGAAAGAAACACCTTGGAAAATGTTTCAAAGGGACAGAAATATGCTATAGATGTGGAAATGAAGGTCATAAAGCAAGAACCTGCCATGGAGAAAGGAAGCATCCAGTTGACTCGAGGAAAGGGAATGAAGTTCTTTCTAAGGGATCAATTGAATGTCTTAAATGTGGTGTGCATGGTCATTATGCAAACACATGTCCTATGAAAAAGTTTCGTGAATGGGATCACCAAGATCGTACAAATATTCGTTTACCAATACCTAATGCCATTCCGATTGAGGATGAAGAAACTGACAATGACCAATCAAAGGTATGGATCATTTCACAACTTTTGTTTTCCTATATTGGAATCTTAGGATATGATTCATGATTTTGTTTGTAGGAAAGAAGTATTTCAGAATAAGTTGGAAGGTAATGGTTAATGGATCATGAAGAATGTTGAATGAGTAAGAAGTCAACATATAAGGGCTTCAAGAGTTAGAGTGAAATTCTTAAGAGTATTAAGTCTTTTTTGATGTTGGGGTTACATTAGAAGAATTTTTATAGTATGTGTAACCCTGATGTTTCATATATGAAAATTTTATTCAAGGAATAGTTATCAGTTCTTTTGTGGACATAGTTATAAAGAACCATTTGGGTTTATATGATCCTTACTTTTGAGGTAATTATGGGTTATTATATGTTATGATGGAAAATGAAAGGCATGTGATAAACATGAGGTTAAAATATGTTATGATCATTTTTGAATATTTTGTCTCGTTTTTTGGAATGTTTTATGAATTATATAGTTTTGGAAAAAGGACAACACGCAGACCGTGTGACAACCCATCGCATCAGACAATGCTGTTGGAATAGAACCCACAACCAAAGTGCGAATGGTATTTATCATCTACCACTGGACTACGTGAATTCCCTGGTTAGTTTGACTAATTCTTTTTAGTTAGATGATTTTAGGAATCAATAGTAAGATTATTTTGGGTTATCTATGGAAATTATTAACCTATCATCGAGGATATGTGATTAGGTTAATTACTTTTCAATATGAGAATTTAAGAGCAACTGATGTTATTTGGAGATAAAAATTAATTTGTACCTTGGAAGACTATGTGAATAAATACTTCAAATATTTGGGTTTCAATCATAGTTTGGTTTAATTTGAATAATTTTATGGACAAATTGTTTATCAAATGGTCCTCGTTGAACTTTGGGTTTAGCTGGACAAATTTTGGAGATTATGATTAGATTTTATTTTTATAAAGGGTTATACTTTTCTGGAATATCTGATCTTGTAATAACCATTTTGGTTTCGGTTTTGGTTAAAGTCTAAAGACATGGGAAGTATATAATTATCTTTTGTGGATTAGGTGATTCTTTAGAAGTTGATTATAGTGAACAATTCTCCTAAATACTCATCTTTTTTAGAAAATAAGAGTTTGTGTAAGAAATCTAATAAAAGTTGAAATTCAACATGATTAGTAATTATGTTTCCTTATGAATAAATTTCTCAATAAAAAAACAAAAAATGTTGTCTATTAACATTTCCTACTGGGGAATCGAATACTGTTTAACCCATCACAAGTTTGTGATTTTCTTGTGGTTAACATTCTCCTAAACATGTTTTCTATCACTCTCAATCAGAACATTACCCTTTTTCCCTCCATGTCCATATTTTCATACTTATAATCCTAGTATGGGTTAACTCGGGTGACCTTTGTACTTACCTTCCATTATTTTAAAGTGATTGTTTTACTGACTCTTGTTCCGATGTGGGATTTTCAATGAAGTTTCCAAGCACAATTTTAAAATTGCGAGGACGCAATTCCCAAAAGGGGGGAAGGATGTAACACCCCATGTAAATAAAAAGTATGACATTTTCACATTTATCCATATTTGTGAACAAAATATTAATATAACTTTAAAGGGGATGATATGATCGATGGCGTACCCAACAGGCAACAACGTGTTTCTTGGGAATCTTACGTTGCACTCTAATAATAAAATAATAATATTTTAAAAGGTAGTTAACGCCTAGAAGTTGTGATTTCTGGAATGAATAGAACTAACTACAAAATGATTATATATTTTTGTCATATATTTTTACTTTTTACAATAAATTTTGGAGGATTAAAAATGTGAATGAATTCAATTTTTAAGCGTAAACATTCTAATGTTCTTTAGAAGGTCGATTAACCGCCTTTTGATGGAGAACCTCTTTTAATTCCACTTTTTGACAATTTTATGTGTTATATTTTAGAAAATGAAAATCTTCATTAGAATCAGGACATCAATATTTATATTGTGTAAATTTTTGGTATTTTTCGGATAAAGTTCATTTTTTAATGAACAATGAAAAATGGTTTATTTTAATTCAAAACCTCTTTTTAAAATAATTTATTTATATTATTAGATTATCTTTTTAATTGGCTTTAATGTTCAATTAGAATATATTTTTACCATTTAATCCAATAGTGGTCGTTGGAAATAATTTCATCTTGAAATTGGACTTAAACTAGAGTCAATCTTTTGATACTTACTGCTTCATAAAAACACTCTATTTGTTTTGACAGCGGGAATTAATTATTAAATTAATTAATGAAAGTCATATGTTTTGAATTTTGTAAAATTGACGTCATTTTTTAATTCTTGATATAAAATATATCTTAGGGTGAATTTTTGGTATTTTTCTAAAAAACATCAATTTTTGATGAATAGTGAAACCACAAAGTGGTAGTTAAAGAAACTGATTATTCATTTAAATGAAACATTTCCACCACTGTGTTTTAAATTTCATAAAATCCAACATACATGGTGGTAATTAGTCAGTAAAATGTGGTTTAATGGGATTAAAATATGTTTTTGGTGAATAGTAACTTTTATGTTCTTAATCGCGATTAGAGGTAATTAGTGTAATTTAAGGTAAAAATAATGTTTTAATAATGTGAAATGACCTAGACACATGTCCTAACCTCCTTTTATGAGTCATGGCCGACCAAAAAAATCCATGGGTCATCTTGGGGACCCCATGGAGCCACTTTGGTTGGAAAATGACATAAATACCTTTTTATTTAATATTAAAATTAAAATGACACAAACATGAGTTGTTTTACTAAAACAATTTTTAAATGGGGTTATACAAGTCATATTTTTGACTATAAATAGTAATTGTAAAGATAAAAATATTTCCTACATCATAGTATTTTTTTTATTTTTAGAAATTAAATAAATTAAATTATTTATGACATCATGATGATGTAGCGATGACCTCATTATTTAACGATTTAAATAAAATCGAAAGATAATGTAAAATATAAGACATAAAAATGTCCAAAACCTATTGGATGAGAATATTTCGAACCCTTACAACCTTACCCTCTAAATACATCAATTTGGGGCTTTTTAAATCCGAAAAGAATTTTCAAATAAAGTAGCATTTCTTTACTTTCCATGATTTCCCCCTCCCCTCCTCTTATAAAAGGCCCCCACCTCTACCTCCTTACCCCCACATCCAAAGCCTTTGGCTCGGCCAAAACCTGCCCATTGTGTCTCTACACATCCCTATCTAACTCTTAGAAGCCTCACTTTGGGCAGAAGTCTTCCCATGGAAGCCTTTGAGCTCAAACCAAAGGGAGTTACCCGATTTTAAGGTAATGTCTTTACTTGAGTCCTTTTGTATTATTTTGCTTCTCCAACCCCCTAAAATCTTTTTAATCATTTATTTTGTAACAAATCCAGTATATTAAATATACTAGGATTTTTTTATAATATCTATTCGAGCTACACTTACACACACCTTCATCTAATGGTTAAAGAACATACTGTTTCTGTTGATGGCGAATTTCTGCCTCACGAAACGTTGAATGTTCAACACTCATATAACACCTACAAAGGTGGCCATTAAGTTGTCACTATATTTATATATGATATATAATATGTTTATGTTTTACTTAAGCTTCTTTATTTTTCTTTTGTGTCATACCTTTATGGTTTCCATTGTGGGTAAACACGATAATTTCATTTTAGGAAGTGCGGACTACCACCCCCTCAAAATGATTTGATTCGTTAATGCCTTATGTAGGATGTAAAAAGGATGTATTTAAAGATATTATATATGATATATGTTACACATAAATGATTAATATAATTCTGGAATTAAAATATACATACCTCTAATTTAGTTTTAATTCCATTAATATGACATAGAAATGAAAGTAGTGTTCATGCGTACGTATGTCTTACCGTCTCCATGAACGGTGAATTTCATTTATTACCTCTAAATGATTATGTAATATTATAAATACATGTATATTCTGGATATATATGATATATGTTATATCCAAATCATGAATATAATTCTGTATATAATGAACCATTGACCACACGAACAACATGTAATTGTAAGAAGTCCACTTTCGACTTAAGAACCAAATATCGACAAAATAAAAATTATTAAATTAAATGATTACATAAAAGGAATAATGAACATGAAAAAGGTTCTTAATCAAGTATAAATTAACTAATGTTTATCATTCAGGATATCAAAGAACGATCGAGTCAAGTCGGAACCACGGTAAGGGATCCTACTCCTCTCTTTCTTTTTAAGTATACTTTTTTTTTGTCATTCCTTTTAAGATCATCTTTCATGTGATTGGGATGTTCTTTTATATTACACTTACTGTAATTTTTATGTTCACATGATTATATACCCTATTATCTGTCATCAATCCATTTTGGATGTTTTGAGTGGAACCGTTAGGCTGCCTAATTTTCGTAAGAGATCTTTCCTCGCTCTTTTTTCTTAAGTACTCTCCTTTATGTCACTTCTTTTAAGCTCCACTTTGTTATGATGGGGGATGTTATTTTAAATTCCTCTTGCTTTAAATTTTATTCTAATATGATTAGAGACCCTATTTGATCTCATAAATCCATTTTTGGATGTTTTATGTGGCGCTGTTAGGTTGCCGAGTTTTCGTAAGGGATTTTTCATCTCACTTTTATTCCCGTGATATTTATGCTACATTTGCCACAATTTCTTTTGATTGGTGTATGTACTGCCCATTATTTTACTCATTGTGTAATATACTTTCATTTATGATTATTTACATCAATGCTGTATTGTCCTTCTTTCACGAGGTTTATGTTTCGAAAGATACCCATGTCGGTAATGGAACCTTTCACCATCCTCTTTTTAAAAGACTTATTTTGTTATGTATTTTAATTCACATAACATTATGTTGGGATATGTTCTTCTATATCCCTAGTGATTTAAATTTTATGTCCAATTGATGAGATACCCTTTTTATCTCTCATCAACTCATTTTATGAATTTTGTAGTGAAGCCGTTAGGCTGTCAAATTTTTGCAAGGGAACTTCTTAACCCAATTTTGATTCTTTGGGATAAGCTTGTACTCCTTGAATATATCGTTCTATGAATATGTGTGAATAACCTCTGATTTTTTTACACTTAATATCCACTTATATTTGGTGTATTACTTTGTCACACATAATTATGTAATTGATTTATCATTAATCCAAGGATACCGTCTTTGTATAGGACTTCGTCTCAAATTCCTTTCATTGAGGCATATTTTGTTTTATACACAACCATCTTTTATATGGTGTATAAACCCCTTTGACTTTTACATTTATCGAAAAGGAATCTTTTTTTTATACAAAGAGTTTTACTAAATGACAAAATGGAATGTTTTTGTCGTACGTATGCGGCGACAACGACTTCTCCACCGTCGTGACCATTATTTGAGTATCGGCTACCTCTACAAGCCATTCCTTTTTTAAAAGAAAAAAATAAATACCATGTTTTACATTTCCTTTATTTTGGTATTAAAAATGGTTTTCATAATGTTTTTATATCAATGTGTTTTATTGATATCTTGTGATTGAAAAGTGGAAATGTTATGTTTCTTTTCTGAATATTTTATGTGATACGATTATGTTATGGTTCTTGGGCATTATTATGAAGACGGGTGGTTCCGTGATAAACTAAGGGCGGGTGAGCCCGATATAGCTCTCCAATGCATTAGGTAACGCGAATGGGTTAAACTTTAAGGTTTCTCCGAAGAGGTTTAGGGAATATACTGTGATGGGTATTCCAAACGTAACCAAGAGGGTTACTCCCTATGTTAGAATGTTATTAATGCCTCAAGATACCTTTATATCTTATGATTTCTATGATTTATTCCTGATTTTATGAGGTATGTTAAAGTGCTTATGTTGTATGGGTAAAGTATGATTTCATTCTTATGTATACATGTACTCATGTTTCCTTTCCATATTTTTATATCCTTTACTGAGCTTTTTATGCTCATCCCATGTTTTTTAAATGTTTTCACCAGTCAAGGGAAGGGTACATGATATGATTATAGTGTCAAGGAAGGGTCAAGAAAGAATACATGTTTTATTTTAAATATGTCTCCGTTGATGGAAAAAAAAGTATAATATATTTTATGTAACCACTTTGTTTAAATATGGAATGTAATGCAAGTTTTATGATCTAATTCTATAAAACTCTAAACCTGAAAAGATCCTAAATGTGTAATCTTGTAATAACTCAAGATTATGTAAGGTTTAAGGCTGCGGCCTTATAATAGAATACACCAATTATGCTCTAGTGTTTAAAATTAAAGGATTATAGGAATTATGATACACAAGGATAAAATTTTATGGTTGTTTAATTTTATCGAAATTTGTAACAAGGTACTCCCTAAAGAAAATAGATGACTACTGCATTAATTATTTTTGATGAGAGGTATAATAATGACGTGGTAAAATGTACGCGTACTATCTAGTACTGAATTGATGATAGCTGATTTTTATTTAAAATATTCAAACTTATATTTCATATTATTTTTATAAGGTTGTTATAGTATATCATTAATGATTAAATATTGAATTATCAGTGAAAAATCCTAATGGTAAGGTTATCCCATCTCATGCCAATAATTCTTCCCTGGGTGGAGTCTGTTGTAATTTTGTAACTGGAAATGTTATTATTTTTTCATATTGTTTATTTTAATGTTATTTTTTTTACCTGGATTGATGTTATCAACATAAATACCACAAAAATTTCATATTAAGGGAATTCATTCTTGATTTTTTAATCTAACCTATGACCGTCTATTAGTGTGGGGAAAAATATGAAATTTAAGTGGAAATCACATCCTTTGTATGTGAAATTATTCTTATTAAAATTTTTTTTTTATCTCATATGGTTGGTTAGAAAATAAACATCAATGATATCCATATTGAGAATGTGTTTTTTGATATATTTTTAGAATATTTTCATTATCTTTCACCATATCTTGATGTTGAGTTCTCAATGGAACTCATACTCAGTGTTACACCTATTTGAATGTATCCATTAAGTATTTCAAGAAATAACTACCATGAAATGAACAATAAACTCCATAATAATATTAAAAAGTGACATATTCATCATAATGAATGATCTTGGAGTGAATAAATTTTTATCTTTAAATAATTTGGTTCAATGAAACTGTTAATTTTATACTGTAGACAATAAATTATCATAATTAATAATATGTATCATATACCTAGTATTAAAGATTTATTTTATCATCTATATGAATATATATATTTTTCCATGAGTGGAAATAGTTCTAAATATCATCAAATTAAATCTTTTAAAGAGGATAAACCCATGAGGGTATTTCATACATCGTATACACATTACGATTATAAAGTTACTCCATTGGGTCTAATTACTGCCCCCGTTATCTTTATGGATTTAATGATTGGAGTCATTAGAGATTATAGTGATCATATTATGGTAGTATTTATTTGTTATATTATAATATATTCATTGAACAAGGAACATCATCCAATATATTGAGTATTTTACTAGATATTCTAATGATATGATGTATGAATAATTTAGAAAAATTTAATTATGGATAAAAAATGTTTCATTCATGGTCAAAATATTTTGAAGTTAGGGTATATCAATGAAACAATAAAAAAGGAAAATATATTTAGATTATTCCTAGACTACCCAATATTATTTATAACCATATTTTTCTTGGTTGGTATAGATATTAACATCCTTACTTAGAGAAATAATTTGGATTGTGTGGTCTAATCACCAAGTTAACATAGTTGGGACCCATGTTCTTTTTTATAGATTATTATGTGAATACATTATGGAGATGAATAGAAGGATAGTTTGTTCAATTAATCATACATTATTATCTAGTGAAGAATATTTTTTCATATTTATTTATGTATAAAATATTATATTGGGATTTTTACTCACCATGAATGATATCGTGATAACATATGCTTCCTGAAATTTGGATGTTCATGAGAAAAATTAACAAACTCATGATATGGATTTCGTTGGGAAAAGTTTTTCATCAAATAGATGGATGAATTAAATTGAGGGGTAATGTTGTAATATATATCTAATATGCACATTATATGTTGGTTGGAAATGATTAATTATTATCGCTTCTGAATATATTATCAAATAGGGAAACAAAAAAAGGTGTTCAATGATATTAGTCAACTACATAACTATAGATTATCCATGATCAGTATAGAAAAAGATGCATTTTTTATTTTTTTAAATAAAAGATATATAAATCATGAATGAATTGGGGAAATCTAATCATTTTCAAATGAGTGTTCAACAATATTTCCATACAATTATTAGTGGCATAAAATTAATATTTCGAACTAAAAAAAGAAAAAAACATTTCAAGTGTTCAAAATTTACATTGATAGATTAATAATGCATAGGAACCATGAGTATGTTTGAACCATACTATATTTTAAGGAATTATTCATTGTGGCTCATAGTTTATCAACAGTTCAACCTTTACATTGATTTTTTTAATGTATGTATCTTAAGGTAGTAAATACTAATAAAAAAATAATAAACATAATTATTACACCTCTATATAATTATATATAAAATGATGAGAAATATTTTAAAATAATGGACTATATAAATAAAGTGTTTTAGAATAAGACTACTCCCCTAGTTAAAGTTCTCAGAATCATTAATTCGAAGAAAATACCTAAGAACCTAAGGATCTAATAAAACTGATATAGAATTAATATTTTCTATAAATGTGATGTAAAATCTATTATTATATTCATTTTATCTATGGATTATAATCTAACACTAATATACTTTTGATATATTTATTTTCAAATATTATATATTTTTTCGACATCCTGCAACACATGCATCCTTGATTCTAACTCAACCATATAATAATATAATATTGTAATCTAATTAATAATTTAGTGGTTATGAATATTACTATAAAAATTATGACAAATTAATATTTTAAACATGTATAAATATAATCAATAGTTATCAATTTTGTATAAATAAAATGAAATCATATGAAACTAAAAATGATTTTTTTGAAAACCGGTGTTTATGTTTGTGATATATTTTTTCAAAATGAAATAAAATATTATCTAGTAGTGAATTATTTTAATTAAAATTTCATATTTTAAATTCAATAATATATATTAACTTTGTTATAACGTTTTTCTAGGTAATGGATTTAAATAATCCAGATGTTATGTATGAAAAAGCAATTTTCAACAAATAATTTTTTGTCGCATTATGCATGCTTAAATTAAAAATAACTACAATCACCTATTGAAATTAAATGATGAAAAAATCGTCCCATATTTGGAATTTGTAGTATAAATTTTTTTAACAAGTTCATTTTATTTTTTTTGAAAATTAATAATAACCGAAGTATTTTTTTTAAAATTTATAAAGGGTAATTAATTAAAATAGTTTTAAAATTTGGGATAAGGATTAAAAATATTTCAGTCACATTCATTTTTATTATTGTATGAGTTCAGTTAATCCATTTTTATTGGAGTCTCTTATATATGTCCAGTGGGGTCCCTCTTTAATAAAATTTAAATTATATCTCAATTTATGGAAAGAATAAATAAAAATTGTTACTCTCTTTTCTTCAATATCTATAACATTATTCAATAAAAATATTAGGAGGATATGTTTTGGTATATATGTTTATTTTAATTGTAATTTTATAATATTAATTGATTTTAATTTTTTTTATTGATTAATTACCTTAAAATCATATGAAACATCAATAAAATATTTATTCAATTAATAAAAAATTAAATAAATCCATCTGAAAAATATTGAATTTAATAAAATTGAAATGAATTTCTATATTTCATAATATTTTAAGAAAATATGAAAAAATAGGAATGTGATAGAAGATTATAGTCATATTCAATATTTTATGGAGCCATTAATTTCAATGTAATTGAATAAGACAAAAATTGACTTTAATTATATTTTATAATAAATAATGTCTTATTAAGTAATTAAAAACCATATATTTGGCCAATATATTCGATTGTGGATCAATATATCAAAATTAATCTATTTATGATTAATTTGTTCATTTATTGAAGCATTTTTATCCATTTATCATTGGTATAATTGATACTACTATAACGATAAAATTTGATTAAAGAATATGTTATAAAATTATATAAGATATAAAATTTTACCAAAATATTTTTAAATTCTATATCAAGATGCTATCATTACACTAGACACTATATCAATAAATTAAAGGGTTAAAATGTAATGATCCATTAATTATTTCATTTATCATTCATCTTATTGGTTATATTTATGATTAAATTATCTTTACAAATATCAAATATTTTTCACAATTTCTTCTATAATAAAATAATTTTTAAAAATGATTTCATTTATACATGTTATTATATGGTTAAATGGTTTTAAAACCCATTTTATTTTCATGGGATATTACCTTAAGAAAATGTTATGAAGTCTTGGAACACATATATATGATTTTCATTATGATACATGTTTGATAAAAAAATATAAAACACTCTAATGCTTTCGGTAATGTTGAATATCTCATATGATAAACATGATTGGAATTGGGATTGAACGCGTTTAAATAAGGGACTAGGTCCTTTCTGGTATTCATGGGAGAGAACGTTGAATACTATGATGGTTTGAGAAGAAAACCCAATCCACTTTGATATTCATGGAAATTATCAAAGACTAATAAGGAAATTATTTTCATTGATTATGTGTATCCCACAGATGAATGTCTTATTCCATTGTTATTCTATTGTGACATATTTTGTTGGATTAAATTATGATTCATGTGTTATAAAATTCCATGATTTATTCCACAACTCATTATTATAATATATGTTATGTATTGTACATTTTTAAATGTTTATACTAACAGTTTGAAACCATTATAGTCATGTTTTGATTAAATGATCATTGATATCACCTTTTTTACCCCTAATGAGAGTCAATTCACTCTCTATGTTATGATTCATTTCACTAGTTTGAGAATAAAAGAGTTAAGATTTATATATCTATGAAGGGATAAATTTGTAAAGAACATATTTTTAGATGATATACATTTCTTATAAAAATAATTGATTCATGCCCATGTTTCTAATAATATTTGAACTAAATTTTTTTTGGAATGGATTGTAGTTTTACACAATGAATATTCTTATAAAAATATTTAATATAAATGTTTGGAAAGAATTATTTTTTATATTTTGTGTTAGTGAAATTTTTAATTACATTGAAAACTAATATGGTAAACATTTATTGTGAACCATTAAGATAATTACATATATAAGTGAACATATTATGTTATTTTAAAAAATGTGTAATATTTTCCTAGAAAACCATTCCTATTTGGATACTATATTTGGATGTGGTTTTGAAAAAAATTAATATAAGTTTAATAAACTCGAAAATATTTAATTGACTACATCTATTTCTCCATTCTGGTGTATGTTGAATGTTCCCTTAATATGAAACTGGTATTAAACTATTAGTGGATATTCTTGCGTTAATTCATATTTTTGTTATTAATCATCATGGAAGTTTTAAATTGAATATGACTATGAATGAATTATAGTTTTATTGATTGAAAATAATAAGTCTTGATTTATATAACTTATAAATTAATCTCAATTATTATGTGGTTCCCCACTACAATTTATGATGGTCAGACTATGCATTTTTGTTTTAGTCAATTTTTAGAATAAGAAAGTATATTGTTAATTTAAAATGTGATAGAAATTATAATTATTATCAACGTGATCAACAAAATTTAATTATAGAATGAATGAAATATAACATTATAATTCATACAAATCTATCTCAATATATATAACCTCATGTTATTCGAAATGATCAACGGCGGGAATAGAGAGAATGAACCATAGAATACACCACTCACGGTCCGATGATTAAAGTTAAAAGAGTATAGGAATTATGATACAAGTTGATCATATTTGAAGTTAAATTATGTTTATCGACACCAATAACAATGTAATCCCTAATGAAATGGATGAATGATGTGATAAAGACGTGGTGAAATATACACATACTATCCAATATAAAATTGATGATATCTTATTAGAGTTAAAAACAGACACACATATATTTTTTATTATTTTATAGGTTTCTCATAGTATATGATCCATGATTAAATTTAGAATTAAAAATGAAAAATCAAAATGGTAAGTTGATCTCAGCTAATTCCAATGATTCTTCTCTAGGTCATGTTTGATGTAATTTTGTTCTTCAAAATTTCTTTATCATCCCTCTAGTTTATTTTGATGTTATTTTTGGAATTTATTGACATTATTTGCCTAAATCCAACATCAATTTAATATGAAGGGAAATTGTACTTGATTTTCTAATCTAACCTACTATCTTCTAGGAGTGTGATGAAAAATCTGAAATTTTGGTGGAAATTGCATCATTGTATGAGGCTTGCTTCTTTTTAAAAATTGATGTTTATAACATATGGTTGGGTAGAAACTCAACATAAATGATATAAATATTAAGAAAGTTCCTTTTGAAGTATATTTAGAGTAGTTTCATTATCTTCCACCAACTCATGATATTCAGTTCTCAATGGAACTCATACATGGCGTAACACCTATCTAAAAGACTCCATTAAAAATTTCCCCAATTAAGATCTATGAATTGAATAATAAAAACCAATATAATATATAAAGGGTCATTTTCTGTGAAAGTAATAATATTGGGGTGAAAATATTTTTTCAAGAATTAATTTGGATCAATTAATCTATGAATTTATTATTGGAAACAATACATGATCATAATTAAGAATATGTATCATATACCTAGAATTGATGTCTTATTTGATCAACTATGTGAATATAAAAATGTTTCCAAAAATGGACATCATTATCGATATCATCAAAATAGCTCTATTAAGGAGTATAACCCTCTATGAGTATTCCGTAGAAGGTTTACACAATACGATTATATACTAACTCCATTTGGTCTAATTAGTTCCCCCATTATCATGATGGATTAAATGATTGGGGTATTTATAAATTATAGTGATCAGTTTACCAATGTATTTATTTATAATATTATTATACATTCAATGATCAGAGAATATAATGTAGATCACTTTCGTATTGTATTAGCGATTTTAATTATAATATGTATGAATAATTTAAAAATTTTAATTATGGATAAAATTTTTTCATTGATGGTCCATCTAATCTCAAGTGAGGGTATATCAGTGAACCCATAAATGAGGGAAGGTGTTTAAATTTTTTCAAGATCATACACTGTGATTGATAACACTAGTTTTAGTATTTGGTATAGATATTATCATAACAATTCAGTGAAATAATCAGGATTGGGTTGTCTAATCAACATGTTATCATAGTAGGGACCAAATATCTTTTGGATATATTACTATATGGAATACTTCAAGAATATGAAGATAAGGATAGTTAGTTCAAATATTCATACATTATCATAAATTGGATAATGGTTTTTTATATTTCATTATGTTAAAAAATTATATTGATAAGTTTTCTCACAATAAATGCAACAGTGATAACTTGTGTGTCCTAAATATTGAAGGTTCATTAGAAAAATTAATCAACTCATGATATGAAGTTCACTATTGAATTTTTTTCATCAAATACATGGATGAATTTAATTTTGGCGTAATATTTTCATATATGTCATCTAATAAAAGTGATTAATGTTTATATTGAGATAAAAATAGTTTAATATACACCATATATGTTTGATGGAGATAATTAAGGATTATGATTGCTCAAAATATTATCACCTTGGGAAAGAGAAAAAGATGTTCAATGATATTAGTCAAAAGGATAACACTAGATTATCCATGATGAATATAGAAAAAGATATATTTTTGTTCTATAGTTTGAAATGATGGATCTAGAAATCATGGAGGTATTTGGGAAATCAAATCTTTCTCAAATGAGTGTTCAACAATATATCATTGCGATAATTAGTATTATAAAATTATTAATTCATAGAAAAAAAGACCACAAATTTTCAAAAGAAAAACATTATTTTGATGAAATATTAATGAATAGTAACCATGTATGTTTTCTGAACATGCCATATTTTATAAAAGATTTATTGGTGGTGGCTCATAGTTTATCTAGAGTACAATTTTTACATTGATGTGTTTCATGTATGTCTATTTTGAAAAAAAAATTGTTATCAGAAAAATGTAATAAAATTAATGATTAAACCACTATATAATGATATATACAATGAATATCAATATTTGAAAACCATGGACTATATAAAAAATTTGTTATAGAATAAGACTACTCCCCTGGATAAAGTTCTCTTATAGATAATTATTTCAAAAAAGCTACCTTGGAACCCAGGGATATAATGAAACTGATATATAATTATTATTTTATATCAATTTGATGGAATATCTATGTCTATATTCATTTTTTTCTTGAGTAAAATCTAAAGTTGATTATTTGGTATATTTATTTTCTAATATAATATCATTTCTCGATATCCTACAACACATGCATCCCTGATTCTAAATCAACCGTAGTGTAATATACAATTATTGTATATATAATAAAATAGTGTTTAGGAATAATATTTTATAAATTATGACAAATAATTTTTTTATAAATGGATACAAAATCTTTAGATATAAATTGTTTATAAATAAAATTTAATCCTATGAATGTAGAAATGATATTTTTTTTAAAAAAAAATTATGTGTGAAATATAGTCTATCTTAATAAAATAAAATAGTACCTATTTTTGAACGATTCTACTTAATATTATATATTGTTTATTCATTAAAATATATTAACTCCATTAATATTTTTTTCTAGGAATTGTATAAGAATACATGAAATGTTTTATATGAAAAAGTATGTTTCTAAAATGCATTTCTCATCGAATTTAGAATTCTTATATTAAAATGAATTTTAAACAGTTATAGAAATAAAATAATGAAAAAATGATTCCATATTTGGAATTAAGAGTTTCAAATTTTATAACTAGGTCCCATTTATTTTTTTCAATACTAATAATAACCAAATTATTTATTTTGACAATTTAGGAAGGCTACAGAAGTAAAATAGGGCGTAAAATCTTGGATAAGGCTTAAAAAATTATCGAAAACATTCATTTTTTCTATTGTAAATGTTTGGATAATCCATTTTAAATCATGTCTATAACTTATGTCCAGTTTGGTCCATATTTAATTAAATAAAATTTTTTGCTTAATTTATGATCAAAATAAATAAAATTTGACAATGTCTTGATTTAAATATATATAATATTATTCTGTAAGGATATTGGGCAGATAATATTGGTTATAGTTGTTTGTTTTAATGATAATTTATTTATATTAATTTATTTCTATTTCTTTTGATTGAATAATTACCTTAAACTTTTATAAAACTATGATAAAATATTTATTAATTTATAGAAAAATATATTAATCGATTTATAAAATATTGAATGTAATTTAAGTGATGTGAATTTTTATATATCAATGTTTTTTAGGAACATATGAAAAAAGGGATATTTGATTGATGAATAGAGTAAAATTCATTTTTTATGGTTCCTTAATATTAAATTTAAATGAATAGGTCCAAAATTGAAATTAAATGAATTTTATTGTAAATAAATAATAATATTTATTATTTTTAAAAAACATATATTTGGTAAATATGATGGAATATGGTTTTATATATCATCCAAATTATATATATGAGTAATTATTTTATTTATGGTAAAAATTTTTACCATTTATTATTGGTATAATTGATACTTCTATTAAGTAAAAAATTATTTAACAGAGAGTTTAAAAATATATACAAGATTTAAAACGTCCCCAAAATTTATATATATTTCATATCAATATGTTATGTTTACACTAGACTCTTTATCACTAAATTTATGTCCATCAGGAATACATTTTAATGACAATTTTCTTATTATATTTTAATAATTTTAAAAATTCTATCTATCTCATCTATGTCTTTTATAAAAGGGATCCTCTTCACTCTCTTCATTACCCAACATTGTGGCTTCTGAATCGACCAAACACTAAAAAATTATGTTGTTAAATTTCATATCCATGATCAATAGAGTCTGCAATTCACAGAATATCATCCCAATTTTCGTTAATAAGAGATCAGAGTGAGTTCATTAAATGAAGATGTAATCTCTTTATCTAATCACATTGATTTTAATTAATCATTAAACCAAAAAAATTATGTTATTTTTATCATAAATAAATATATTTATTAACCTAAAAATAATAAATTATTATTATTATAATGAAACCATAATTAACCATATTTTTTCCCATTAATTATTATTTGAAATTATTTCTGAGGCACACATATGACTTATCGTCATCACGTAGAGATACAATTCATATTTCATTACATTATTTTACAGAGTATTATTATGGTGGGATTAATATATAGATATTATATTTATGAAATATTTATTATTATGAGATTATAGTATCAAATGATACTTTTTTATATTCTAATCTATTTGAAAATGATAACTTCACTTGTGCGTACATGTATACTACCACCTCCATTAAGCAATGTGTTGTTTTCATTTACACATAAAATGTATTGTAAAAAGAATAAATTTAATGACTATATATAATTTATATATATATTATATAATAATTATTCTGGTAATTATAATTAATATTTAACTTAAAGTATTTCCATTTATTGAAGAAGGAATATAGATCTAAAATGTATGTACAACCAACCATCTCCATTAATATTGTAACTCATTTTCTAAGATCTGAATATAATGGTTGACTCCATATTTTTATATAATTAATATATATGATATTTTTAACAGGAATAAAATTATATATATGATTTATCAATTATTAATCTAAAATTAACAAAACTACAAAACTATAATTTTCATGAGTAATGAAATAGCTAACACCATGAAATAATTCTTTTCATATGCAATAATTAATAAATGGATGATGAAATATAAATACTATGTTATATATGAAATTATATATATTGTACATACTCTACAATAGAATTAAAATAAATTTATATTTATTAAAATTTATCATAGTGTGTTATAGATGAATTTCAAATAATAAGACATTATTCTATGTGCTGATATTTTTTTTTAGGATTGTTTACGATTATGTATTTAATGATTCAATAATGTGATATTACTCAATATAGAATAATTAAATTTTTTATATAATTTATATTAGTATATTGTACATGGATTTCATTTATTTTCTGGGAATTATTTATAGAAGAGACCAAAAGAAAGTTTTTAAGGAATAATAGACTTCATTTATCCATTTTGTAGATTAACATTTTTTTAGTGTCCATGTAATATAAAAATGTTTACATGGATGTTATTAATATTGAACTATCATTTATTAAATAAAATTAAATCAATGATTTAATTTTAATATATTATTAGAAAGATACATCATATACTTTTTCATAATGAGGTATCTTTTAAATTTTTAACAACATTGTGACATGAATGTTTTCCAATATAATGTATGACTTGAATAAATTTTCTCTAAATCAACACCAATAAATGATTCATAAGATAAATTAAATCTTACCATGATTATTTTCTAATAAATAATTTTTATCAATATTTGGAAAATTTTAATATTTTAAATATTTTATTTCACATTAAAAAAGTGGCCTTTTATAAACAAATGATTCAAATGATATATTAAGGAATTTTTCATCACTGAAGACATCCTTGGATGTTACTAATTTTTTAATAAGGATATGATCCAATTCTAACATGCTTATTCATTTTTAAAATTGATTATTTCTATGTTAAAAATAGGTTTACCTATCCAACATTTTCTTGACGAATATTGCATTGATGAAATGATTATAAAACACAATTACTTTTCCCTGGGTTATCATATGATAACATATTTGTGAAACCTGTTTCATTTTCCTATTTTATTTCAGTTATTATTTTTATGAACATGTGGAACACATCGTTATGATGTTCATTATGTGATGGGTGGGTTTGTAATTATATATCCCATCATTACAAAAGGCTAATATGGATTTCTCATTAGACCAAGAAAACTGGAATGCGGAATGAACACAGTTTAGTAAGGGACTCATTCAATTTTTATAGTCATGGGAGTAATCCTAAACAACTACGTTGGATTGGTGAGTTGACCCAATACACTATGATACTCATTGAAATGAGACATAACTACCAATGAAATTATTTTCAATGATTATCTGTATGCCACATATCTATGTATTATTAAAAATATATGCTCTAATGGCTTGTGTAATTAGATTATGTTATGACAAGAAAACAAGTAACTAAAAAATTATTAAATTCTTGGGATTATATTCTATTCCATGGAGAGTATAGTTTTAAAATGTTATGATTGTTTTGTAATTCCATTACAATAATTTCATGTATTTGTGATCATAGATATAAATGTATTTTAAAACGATACCGATCATATGGGATAAAATATCCATTTGTTACCTTTCCCATGATTTGAAGAACGATTTTAAGATTGATATGCCTTATAAATGTGCTAGTTGTGATGATATTTTTTTGGAGATGATGTAAATATGTTTTGAAATATATTCTTATGTGTCCAAGTGTACAAAATAGTGCTCCTATATGATTCTAGTTTGTATCATTATGTTATGTAATAATTATTAAACTAACACTATGTAATATCTACATATGAGAAGTATGAGTCACTGTAGTGGTGTAGGAGGTGATGAATATAATGATGCAGATAAGCGGTGACGTAGACATGATACATGCCCGATGATGTAGACATAATGATAAAGACCCAACACTACACTATCACTTTTGTAAATGCATTGGACTTCTTGGCCACTAGTTTATCATACCTCAATTTTTCATAAAAATAGCTGATATGATGAGCTATTATTTTAGGTCATTAACCTATACTTTCATATTCTAGTGAGGGTTTATATATGTTGAACCCCCAAAAACCTTCAAATTATTATACAAAATGAGAAGAAATATATTTAATAATGATAAATATATTTAATCATCAATGGTGTAATTAATTTAAGTATGAATTACTTTTAATAATAAAAAAATTGAAATATAATAAAAAATTATAATATAATCCATTACTCTTTTTTTGGAAATATAATTAATATTTATTATGTAATTAAATGCTAATAACCAAAAACACAATTAATATTTATAATTAATATTACAATTAACAATTATATAAAAATATGAATAAACATTAATTTATAATTCAATTATTCAATATAAAATTAATATAACCATTATTATAAAGAATATATAAAGTAATATTACAAGTTATTAGGTATAATATTAAATTAATTCTTATCAAAACGTATTATTAAAAATGGTTAATTAAATTGATAAATTATTATATTATTAACAAATTTTTATATTGATTAATTAATTGTTAATTATATTTTCAATTAATAATAATTATTATTATATCATTAATTGACATTTATTACAAATTTCTTTTAATTTCATATTTTTATTAATTATTTATTTGTGATTATTAATTATAATATTAATAATGTATTATTAATAAGAATATATTAGTATTCTAATATTTATAAATGGGGAACATGAATCCCATATTAAAAATTCATTAAGGATTCCAAATTCAAATCACTGGTTAAAATGATATTTTAATGAGTTTTTTAATTACATTTTGAGTTTAATTTAAGACAAGTAAATCCACCTAATCTAAAAATCTATTAAATTATGTTTATTTTTTTCACACATTATGTGATTCTCAATCATGCATGAAATAATCTATTTTCAAATGCAGTTTTAATCATTTCCTATTTTAGTATTATTTTCAAAAAATTAAATATATAAAATTTTAATTCTTCTAAAAATGAATGTTAATTTGTAACCAACATATTAGGGTAAATTTTTTTATATAAGTTATGGTCTAAAAATATCCTAAAATATAATCACTACATTTTATCTTTAGTTAATAATAGAATATATAATATTTTAATGAAAACTACAATCATGTTGTGTTTACATTTTTTACTTTTAACTTATTTTAAATTAATTTTTGAATTATGATTCAATGAAAAATAATTTTATATTTTTATGAAATAATCAATGGTGTTCTGCAAATAGGGTAAAATTCTCAATAGGGGAAAATTAGTGCTTCCAAAAAATAAATTTAATTATGAACTATTTTGGCCTTACAAAACTATCCTTCGAAGAAGTTATTTTATAATTGAAAAAAATTACGAAAAATAGTAATTATATAAATGTATTATGAATGAATTACATATACCATATTTGGAATGGGGAAAAAATAATTTATCTAGATTCAATCACAAAGAGAGAAATTTATACTCAACCATCATTTGATAATGTGTTTGTTTAGGCATGAAACAATAGTCTCACCATTTAATGGGATGCACAATGTTTTTGGTAAAATTCAATATTAATAAAAATGATCACATTAGCATTATATATCCTTTCTCTCCATAATATATTTTAATAATATTGAAATACATAGAGACCATGTACAATGATTATATAAAATGAATTCAACTTGATGAACCAAGTTATTGATGGGTTTTGAAGAGGAAAAATAACCATGAATCACATCAATGAAAATCTAAAAATAATATTATACATAATTAGATCATTCCACTTATATGGGTGAATAAATAAAAATAAATAATACATACAATTTCTTAATTGATTTTGTTTGTTCAAGTAGATTCATACGATCTTAATAAATAACACTGGGAAGGAGATAACAGACACATTTATCTTAAGTGATGTACATGCCATGTGAATCTATCAATTATTGATATACACTCCCTTATATACATGTTTTGATAGAACTTTGATATTAAATGATATAGAGAAACGATTGTGAAAGATCCTGCACCATGAAATATTATTTTCCATGAATGATTTACATGAATTTAATTATCCATTCAAAATAGAATCCTACATATTCTAATTATGATGGTGAGAGTGACCCTCAATTATGAATCTCTTAATCCCATATTATACATTGTCAAAATAAAAATAAAAATAATATTATTATTTACTTGACTTGCCCTAAAATCACGGTTATATAAATATCATTAACTCGATTTATAAATTCATTTTTACGGACATAATATTTAATATATCATATTCATTGAATAACCAACTTATCCAAATATTTCCCCTTTGTATTTACAAATTCATTAATAATGATTATTGTTAGAAAAAATAAATCTTGTAACATTATTTTCTAATAAATAAATAGATTTATTTTCAATAATTGAAAACCAAAAAATTACTAAATATTCAACTCATATATGTATCGTCTCAAATAAATTGTGATTGGATATTTTTTATCAACAAATGAAGAATAATTATTATAAAATATATGATAATAATAGTTATTGAAAAAGTTATATTAGTATATAATTTAAATATGTTCATGGATAAACTTAGTGTGTGACCCTCTTTTCCCCATTCTCAGCGTCATTATATAGGGACACCAAAATTCCAAAGTTAAACTTTAGAAACATCCTGATGGTCCAATAGATAAATAATTTAATTTAATTGTGTATATATCCTCATAGAAAATAAAATTGTGTAATATAATCTTTTTACCATGACATATCTAATATTTAAGGTTGAACACTAATGTCATCAACAATTACTATTGATAAGACATTAATTATATTTTGGGAAATGAACTTAGCAATAGAATATTATGGTTTTGGACATAATAAAAATTTTCCTTTAGATTGTTTTGGATTGAGATATGAAATTACTTTGAATAATCATTGTGCCATTTCCTTTTTCAAATTTTATTTAATAAAATATTACTCATGATATAACCAACATATCATACCTCATCATGAGAATATGTCTCCCTGGTTTTCATCAATACATTAAATATCATGACTCCTAATATACATTAGTATTAATAATATTAATTTTCAAGAACCGTTAAAGATATATTTTTATATGAAAATATAATGACAAATATAAATGTGGAATTCAAATTTGAGGGTTGTGTTACCCTAATTGTCATCAATTTCATATAGCATAGAATGAAATTCATGGGAGGATTTATTAATGTATTATGATCCCTCTACACGATATTTCATGTACCATTGTGTTTCACCAGATGACTTTCTTATTCCATATATTATGTATTTGAGAATATTTCGATTGAACATATTGATTCTCATCATAGTAGAGAACTTCAACGAAAATTTTGTGTTAAAATTACTTTTACAAAATTGTCACATATATTTCATGTAGAGGAATAATCATTATGTTATATGATATAAATTAATATTCATGACTATGGATATTTTTGTTATCTTATAATCTATTTTGGGTGTTCTATGAAAAAAATTTAAATATTAATTCATTCAATTCAGCCAACTATTAACTAACAAACCATTTGAATTCACATGTAATCAGTCTTTTGCTGAGATGTTTTCATAAATTTTTATCCCATTACATAACCAAAGGATATTATTATTACAATGTCATAAAATATATGATATGATTCCTCATTAGAATATATCAATTAGTATAGTATGTTTTCCTCCATCAAAACTAACATATTGGATTGTTCAATAGTTTTGATTCTTCATGATATGATTAGATATTAATATTTGAGTACGACTCCAAAATATAGAAAAAATCACTGATATAAATGATTCCTATGCTACATAAGAGGTTTAAATGACCACAGTTGAATGAAAAAATTATAACTACAATCCCAGATATGTCGAAGCATTTTAATTACCTCACACTATTTGTGATGCAAGATCAACGTTATTTAACAGAAACCAGTGATATATCACTATGAACAAGTATTTTAACTTCTTTCATTATAGAGATCTTATATTCTTTTAATTTCATAGTATCATTTAGATAGTTTTGAATGTGATAATATATAGATCAATTGTGCTTATTTTATATTTTTATATTTTAATTTATTCATAATAATGAAAAAACCTATCTATATATCATGAAATTTGAGATATATTTCCAAAGTACTGTCAGGTTTATTTATTCGTGTATTGATGCATCTCTGGTTTTTCCATCCACTAAACAACCAAATTGGCCATAGACATACTCGATAGGAATATCTGAACAAAAAATCCCTAAAAAGAAAATTATTTTCATCAAAATTAATAATTCGTGATGATATTTCCTTGACAAATAATATTTTTGTAGACGTATAATTCCATTTAAATAACATCTAGAACCATCCATACATCAAATTTCCACCACAAACACATATAATATAAATAAAAAACAACAAAAATGTATACAATATATATATAATGACAATTAAATCCCCAACATCACCCTAAAATACCAATAATAAAAATAAAATTCCACTAAAAATTATAAAAATATAATTCAACCACAAATAAAATATACTGAAATTATAAATGGAATATTTTTTGAGAACTACTAAAATACAAAAAAAAACAAAGACATACCCAAACATATATCACATTGACTAGAGGCCATGCTCCCATAAATCTCAAATCCCTCTATGAGAATCAATTATAAAAATGTAAAAGGCACCTCAATATATAGTCATCGAGGGTTGTGAGTAGTGTTTGATCTCAAGATCCTAGAAATTATTCACTAAAAAGTCCATGATTGAAATTATTTAATAAAAACAAACATGCTAGATTGAAAATACCAATACATATATGTTATCGATTTTATAAAAATCCTTTTGTATGTCATTTTCATCCTTTATAAAATGCATTTTATTTTTATTTTATATGAATAATATAATATAGAAAACATTTTCTCATCATATTCCACTATTAATAAAATGATATTTTTTGAAACCATGTTTGAAACACTATTTAATATTTTTTAGAGTCATTATAAATAATCAACCAAAAAGATAAAATGTTTATAAAATGCGACAAAAAATAATGAATGATTAAAAAATTCAGAGTAAGAAGAACTACAGAACAATTGACCATTATGAACAATAAAAATGTAATTATATTAAATTTAATTAAATCTATATTGAGAGGAATCTATAAAATCAATGTAATAATGAAATAATAATTGAAAAGCCTAGATCATATATGTTAATAGGCACCTTATACCATCATATTGGCTCAATATAAAATGGACCAATATCCAATGTATGGGATAAAATATAAGAAAAACAAGACTTTAACCCAATGGGCTGATTCTAACAATCCACAACACTACATCCAACCATCTGATATAGTGTAAATTCCT
The DNA here is from genome assembly GCA_963277665.1 of Viscum album. Taxonomy (NCBI): domain Eukaryota; kingdom Viridiplantae; phylum Streptophyta; class Magnoliopsida; order Santalales; family Viscaceae; genus Viscum; species Viscum album. The sequence continues at coordinate 554,857,894 of OY728147.1, read as the reverse complement.
TGGTCTAGTGGTGTGGTTATTCCACTCTATAACATCATAAACCTTTGTCCATGTATATGATTTTTTTTAGTTTGGCGTAATATAATTTCATACTCAATCAAGTATTGCACCATTATATAATATGTTTACCAAGATCTATTACCATTTCAAACACCACACATTTCACTTGAAATTCATTCCATTTAACATATTAAAAGTTTCTTTTAAATAGTTTCACTTATCCAACTATGGGGAATGAAATTATTCAATAATGAAACATATAATCGTTCATTAAATCCATAATTTAATAAATATCAAACAAAAATACACGGGGCCTTAGGTAAGGGTGTTAATAATGTAAAATACAGTTTATTAAATGTTTCAATCTTTCCTTTAAATCATAATTTATTTAAAACACATATTTAGAATCTATTTTCAAAACCAAAATCCAATCATAAATAGAAATATTCCATTTTAATTTTTTATCATTTACATTTATTAAATTTAATACATAAACATAAATATTTTAATATAAATATTCACAGATTTTGATGTGAATATGTGAACATGTCTATATGTATATTGGTAAATACCCTAGAATATGTGAAGAAGAACCAAATATTATATGAGTCCCAAGAATCATCAATAATAGTGGAATGAAATTTTAGTGGAATAAGAAACATAATACAATTTCCAAAATATGAATATTAGAATTAATAATTCCATTAAACACATTCTTTAACAAATTAAATTTTAAATGAGACATCAAATAATAATAAAGCACTAATTTTTTTTTATAAAATCATCATATCAATTTTAAAAGATATAAACATTTTATGTTTTATGGAAATATTGAAAAGAGGGATAAAACTAGAAATAAATTGAAACCACATGGAAAACTTTACAACAATATTTTCTATATCCAATTGAACCCTAGTAGAAAATATAATTTTAATTAAGTTAATTTAAAATTCTCAATAGAATGTAGACCATTAAGGACCTTACAAATAATGAAAACACATAATTAGGGAAATATAAAAAGATTAATATAATTCAATAATAGGGAGATGATGTTTCTTAATAAATATCAAAAACCCTAGGAACTAAAGTGATAATTATTTAGAAACTAATACTACGCAAGAATAGACCAAAATCCCAAAAAAATGGAGAATAAAATAATTATAATTCGATAATAAGAAGAAAAAAGAGGGAATTATCCATTTTTTTGAATGATGTGCACTTGAAATCACATGAAGAGCCATCATGGAGATGTGTCCATAGTTAGTAGATTGTGTTATTGGAGCGGTGGTCTCAACTGACTTTTGAGTAGGATTTATGGATGGGTGAGGCATGTATTATGAAAAATAAAAATAGATGATATAACATGTAATTATCATTTTTAACTATTTTGTATCAACTTTTTTGTGTTTTGTTTTAAGAATGGCATTGATTAGATCTATTGAGCATGACTGATATGAGCACTAGAAGAAACTATGACGAGAATCCCACATATCTATTTTGTGGAATCAAAACACCCACAAAAAATTGGGTTCACCATATTATATGTATCTTCATGGTTGGAAAAAAATGGCATGAATAGGGTCAAAATGGTGTAGGAGAGGTTTTGGTGATCCTCCATGCTCTCCGGACTCCATAAATACCACCCAAAACCATTCCATTTCCATCTCCATTCCACTAAAAACCATGAAATATTGAAAATAAAAAATTAGTTAGTGTCAAATAAGATGACATGGTAATGTGGGGTTAAGGTGTAACAAAACACCACACTATAAAACATTCTTCCGCCATAAATCCTCCAAATTAGAAGAGGTGAGTACTCAGAGATGATACTCTATGAAAAATCAGGAAAAACTACAACATAATATATGATCATATTGGAGAAATATTTATCCTATTATACTTGAATATTATATGAAAATCCTTAAAATATAAATAACCCTAGATTAAACTACACAAAATATAAAAAGGGTAATAATTAAATATAGACCTATAGTGGTTAATTAAACTATTAATTAACTCAACTAGTATAGTGGTTCTAGAAGGATGGATGTATTAAAAAAATATTTATACAAAAAAATCATGAACACCAAAAAAAATCTTAACCTAATACATATTTAATTGTGAACTTTAAATTTAATGAAATTTCACATTTAATCTCCCACTAGAAAATCATATAATAACAGTAACGAAAAAACCAAAATATGAGCAACCAATAATCAATAGGAAAAATAGTGATAGAATGTATACCTAAAAGGTCACACTAAACCACTCTTAATGGAGATACAATATTTATGAATGGTGAAAGGTTTAAAAATAATAATTTCAATAAAAATTTCCTATAAACATAAATGGAACGATGTGTGAACCAGAAACAATCCACTTCTAATAAAATGAGTATGAAGCATAGGTCATGAATAAAATTTTAAACCTATGACCACATACTCAAGACATACCTCATAGATGTCCCACCAAATCATACCAAAACTATTTAGTACATGACTTCATCTAGTTAAAAATCAATACAAGGAACCTGAAACACACCCAATGTCTTCTCCAATTCTCAACATACAGAAGTATAACCATATCAAAAATATCCAATCCCAAAACACAAAATAGTCAATCAATACACATGAGTCATACCCATACATAATAGAATTAAACCCCAAAAGAAATAATTGTTGAAGAATACATGGAGTTACTCTGGAAGAATTAATACCTCACAGACTAGTTTGACTATACTCCCAAAATAGATAATCTCCCAAACCCAACAACGCTTGAGAAAATTCCTGGGATAATACTTAAAATAACATAATGAACAAAAGATCCAAAAAATTTAAATATAAAATAATATCACAATCATCAAAAATCATATCTCATTGAAAAGTGTCCTTTTCAGGAAACCCATTGAAGAAAACAATCTATAAGAACAATAATATTAAATAAAAAAATTACAATTTTAAATAATTAAAAAAACAAATTTTTAAAATATAAATTCTACATTGAAACCTACCCCTTTTAAAACCCACATATCCAACCTTGATGATGTTTTTAAACAATAAAACACTAGTTTCACCTAATTTAAATAAAATAGAATACATTTATAAGTGTTTCAACACAAAATTATTTATTGAATCTCGTGATTCCCAATACAAAATGACATCATTATCCGTCCCTTATAATATTTCCCAGTCACAAAACCCCCTTTTATCAAATTTAGAGCCATCGTTAACCATTTCAATCAATCATTATTAAAAAAAGTTGTGCGCTTACATTTATAATTTATAATTTAAAAAACATTAATCTTTACTAAAAAATTTCATATTGAGAAAATTCCGTTTATCAAACATCATATAAATCCTAAATGATAAACATCACAAAACATGAGGTCAAGACAAAAGGGACTAATGATAATACGTTATTTGGATTAAATTCATTGCGGACAACGTTTCAATCACAGAACCATATCTATGAGTGACATAAAACCATTAATGTGGGCACCAAAATGTTACCAATCCATATACTCTCACCATGTACTACTAGATCAACTCCCATTATATCCCAAACCAGAAAAAATCCATATATATAATATCAGAACATTAATATAATTTCAAGCAACATTATCCTAGTAAGGAACATACGAGGCCAAAAACCAATAAACTAAACCCATCCTCATAGGTGTAATAAGGTTTATATCATTTAAGGGCTCTCAACACACACCCCACACTTACATTAGAAATCCTGATTATCGTACAACTATCAATATTTAAACAAAATAAAAATGTGCAGTCTGAAATATAAGACACATTAATATAATTTTTCCATAAACCAATACGAGTTCATGATACTAATAGACACATTATCTAGCCGGATATATACCTTAGTGTTCCCCATATCTCTATGGAATGAAGTCAAGTGTCATGGGAATTAATATAAATCGTTTTATATGGTTTTTACTAGATAAATAATATTTAATAAAAAGTGTAATAAAAAAAATTAGATCATCATCCATTAGTACATTACATATAAACAAAAAAACTAATAAAAAGAAGAAATTAGATAAACAATTTAGAAAATAAATGAATAAAAATAATCAAAAAATAATGTCTCGGGCCTCCCTCTAACTACCACCACAAAATCCCACCATTATTTATTTTTTAAAAATTCTGTTACCAAGAACATGTGACATGTCCCATGGATTTTTCTAAAAACATACAATAATTCGAACGAAGAAATTTGAAATTTTTTTATTGATAAATAGTCATCATATCAATAGGGATTATGATAGAAAAAATGAAAGCATCACCACACACCCATTTTATGAAATGTCTTGATAAAGAGAGTTGGTTTCACAAATAACTTTTGTGTTATTATAAATCATTGATGAGAGATTTTCTAAATAATTATACTTTCTCAAATTTAATGTTATGGATAAGAGAATGTTACCATATCTAATAGTATTTGCAATCATGGTACAATCAAATGTAAACCATAGATTGTTCTATATATATTAACATTCAATAACCATATATTTGATCTTAAATGCAATATAACCTCCAGATAATTTAACCAACCTGAAATGGTGATAATGGAATCCTTTGAAATATCTTTTATGATCCTGATAAACTACCCAAATTCAATAGGTACAATTTTTAATCTAGATTCCCCATCACAATTTCATTTATTCCAACCAAAAAATGAAAATTCCAAAACACATCAAACCTGAAAAATTTGGTAGTAATGTTACCATGAAATTTTAGTCATATAAACAATTACAATTAGTAAATGGAGTTATCTGTACATATATTTTCCAGTGACATAGAAGTTTGCAGTGCCACGATGACCTTAAAAATGTTTTAATGAATGTTTCTAGAGGTATTTTCATGGATAATAATTTTATTATCACACAATTCGACAAATTAGAGTTCCACAAATTCCACCATGAAATGATTCATTATTTTTTTAGACACCTCTATATTGATGTAGGCAATCAGGTAGTCCATGATTGGTAAAACATGAAAACTGTGGGTCTCATAAATATAACAAACTAAAACAGAGTGTCAATAATGTGTCACTAAATAAAAAAATAAATAATCCGCATCCACTCTATGATTATGAAGAAGGGAACATCTCTATAAGAGGGAGATTCTAACATTTTGATGTTTTTTTTTTTAAATAGAAATTTAGAAACAGAAATCTATTATAAAAGAAGAAATCTAGATGGTACAATCCATTTATTGTTGAATGACTTAATATAGTTGGTAGAACACTACCTATAATTATTTTGGAAATACATTTTGTCATAATGGATATATATTATTGATGCCCATATTAGAATATCATCATGATTCAAGATAAATTAAAAAGAAAATATTAATCTATCATCATTTGAGAAGGAGTTAAGGATAATAATTTGATCCTTGAATATGATGTTTATTTCATTCACATGATCATAGGAGTTCATCATATCACCATATAACCCTTACTAAAATAATGAATATCATTATTAAGATAAAATACGGAATCTATTAAAATTGGCACTGTCATACCTGAACAATTATCCATGTAAGTCAATGTCAAGATATATCCATAATAGGATAACCATATTAAATGCAATGTCATAATTGAAATTGCCACTCATTATATAAACAATGATGGTTTGATTAAGGTGTGATCTTGAAATCCAAATACAAAATAACTCTAGTTTCTAGGATATTAAATTAACAAAATATATAACTTATTATAATTTTAATATATTGATAGAAAACAGGGTTTTAACATTTTATATGACAAATTAGTATCCCATTATAAACCATTATAAAATAGATTTTCCTTTTCATCTAAATTAAAACAATCAAATTGGAAACACATTATTAGCCTCTGATATCCGTAATGACAAACCCCATGTGAAAATAACATTCAAAACCCTTTAAACCATCTATTTTTAAATATTTTTGTATAAATTTTTTGTAAGAAACTAAAAAATAATAATTATAATATAGTGCCATTCAATAATGGAGGAATTATATATTATAAGAAAGTTTTAATGAAGAAAAATTGAATAGTATGAACTATAAAATATGCAATAATTTGTAGTATAAAGTAAATATATGGTGAGAGGAATGAATTTAAACTATACTACAATGAATGAATCCAGGGAAAAACCTCAGCCATATCCAATTATGGGAACCAAAGACCCTCATATTGACTCATGATCTAAGGAAATCAAATATAATTTTTTTAATCGACAACTATATACCACATTCATCTTAATTAAAGAGGTGGTCATACCTATCAATGATAGCACATCTATCCATCCACTAAAAAGAAAATTTCATGGACATGTAGTGTGGGATTCAACTCCATGAAACAATCATCTTCATGTAAGTATATGAATTTTGTTAGTGTGGTGTAATAAATGGTGTTACTTAATCAAGTTTCACCCTATTCGATATCCCATTTCTAATTTTCCATTCCCATATAAAAATATGAAATTTCCCTCCAAATTTATTCCATTAAACAAATTAAAACAAGACATTAAATCCATTAATTTTTTTACAGCAAATGGAAATAAACATAATCCATTATAAGAAATATAATAACTATAAAATCCATCATCAATCATATATCATAAAAAAAATCCAAACTAATATAGACATTCGTAGTAATTATTTAAAAGTTCATTTACTCAATGTCCTAATTCGCCCCAAAAATAATATACTACATAAAATGCCTATTTTAAAAATATATAAAAACTAAATACAATAATAAAAAATATTTCATAATGTCCCTTTTAACATTATACGTATAAGGAATTGTGTGTAAATATATATTTTTTGATCAATTCACATTTTCACATATTCTCATGTGAATATGTTCACATGGAAATATATTTATATATAAACACTGTTGAGTATGTGAATAAGATCAATATTTTATATGAGATTCAATACACAAAAATCACAAGAAAAAAATATCATAATGTAATGATGAAACATAAAAAATTATCATTTACGTAAACCCCAATTAATAAATCCCTTAAATTTATGTACTAAAAATTTAAATTCAATAAAAAGAATCAAATTATTTTAAATTATCAAATTCCATTATACAACTATCATAATTATTATATAAAAACAAATATTTTATTCATTGTGGAATATAAAAATAAGTTATAAACGAAAAAACACATTCGAAAATCTGTTGTATTCATTTCAAAACATTTAAAAACAATAGTTTTTAAATCAAATTTTTCCCAAATAAATTTTTTAATTTCAAATTAATAAATTCAAATTAATCTATAAAATGCGAATAATTATGGATAATCCACAACATGGAAACACATACCTAATGAATGAATATATAATATTTGTAGCTCAATTACATTAGGACACTAATGTTATAACAAAAACATCTTCATAGAGGACACCATGACATATGGGAGGTTGTTGTGATACTCATGGATCTCAAGGATCCTTATATACCAATAAAACCCAATCATTGGCCATCTTTATCCCCTATAAAGTCATGTAACATAGGAAATAAAAAATAACCACTATTCAAATGAAATTACATGTGAAAGTGGGATAGGGGTTTTGATAATTATATTCATCATATGAATTCCTTGTGATACTAGAAAAAATTTAGGTAAATTGGTTCTTCTTTTATTATTTATCAGTATTATAAATGTGTACTATGAAGTGGATTAAAAAACATTAATATAATCTAGTATAAAATATTTCATAAAAAATGAATTTATACATACACCATTTCATAAAAATAACCCTAATCATAATTGAAATCACAATAACCATTTATTATTCATATGATTTAAAATACATATTTATTGGAAAATCTAGTGATTCCACTAACAACTTATAGAAACCAATAAATAGTTTTTTAGAAAAATATTATTATACCAACATTGTAATTATTTCTATCTATAATAGGATTCATGGAATTGGAATTCTATATTGGAATCATTTGATGTCTCTAACATTTATGGTAATTTCATATAGACATGTTCCGTAAAAGTTAACTACATGGGTGGTTTCCTTGACATCCAATTACTAACCTAATAATAACATAATATTTCAAAATTAAATTTCATATTCTTTAAATAATGAAAATTTTCTCTAACCTATAGATATTTATTGGTACCTTGATTACATGATCCACCTATATTTTTTATTGAATAACCACCAATATCATTACATCAATCACCAAAGTCCATAATAAATTTTTGTACATGGAATCTAGTTTTTAATTCAGTTGAACTTGTAAGTTATATCTAGTTGTTGTTACTTCTCCCAGTTGGATTTATTAATATTATTGATTAATTATTCACCATTTGTGGCGAAAATAAAACCACCACTATTGTTTTACATTTAAGAAACATTATATGATTCATGATAAATTCATTTCCCCAAAACTTATTGAATTTTATATTCTTGTAACAACATTGTCATATCGATCCAACATCCAACTATAGTATTTCATTCTCCCACTATCTCTTAATATATTTACTTCCCTTCTTGAAATATAGTTATTTTCTCTCACAATCATTCTCAATTATAATATTAGAACTAATGATATTAATTATGATTCATCTTCTATATTTCATGATAAGCATTTGAATTTTTAGAAGCTATTCACATGTATCCCATCCAACAGAAGATGTCTTAACCTAATATAAATTTTCATATAATTAATCATATAATATACATTAGTATTTATATATACATATTATTCATTGTTACACTACTATTTAAAAATCATACCATGAAAGAAATAATGAAAGACAATAATACATATATAAGTCTCTCCATCATAATAACCTATCATTAAGATGTGTATAAAAATATGTGAGTTTTATAAAAACCTCAGTCTAAAATAAATGATCGATGATTACATGGAAAATATGAACAATGTCATTAAAGATGAAAATATTTTACATCCTTTTCCATGTTCATTCATTACTTCACTGAGTAATTATATGTTATAAAAAAGGAATATCATGTGGTCTATGAATTTACATCTCGATTATCCTTATTATAGTTCACAATATTTATCATTTTTAACTCCAAAATACATTTGGTTTATATCCAAATGATCCTTTGTACAAAACATAAGTGTCTCACATACCTATCAATAAAATATCTGACGTGTCTAAACATTATATTTGATATATATATAAAAACTTATTTTATTACATGAATATGATTTATATCTATACAAAATGGATTGATTATAAAATTTATATTCAACATATATTCTCAAAATTAGATATTAATAATTATCGAGTTACTGAACTATTAATTATTTTTATGATACAACAACATCATTAATTTTCAATGAAATAATTTCATGTAATGTTTTATGTAACATAGAGAAAAATTCTTGGTAGAACTAAAAAAATGTAGAATATATCCACTAATAAATTGATGGTTGTGTGTCTCTGAATCATTGAATATGAATCACACTTTCTCAACCACTTGGATAAAACACATTACATATTATATAGAATGTTTCTTTCTAATGATATAGAAATAAACATTTATCAACTATCATGTGAACCCACCTTACTTCAAGTTATATTTTTTGTGATTCTCGCCAATGATAAATGAATAAACCTTTATAATCCTATAACAACCCAAAAAAATCATTAATGAAATTTGATCTAGGTATATTGAAATGACTACTTATGGTTATATATAACCTGTGCATTAATTTTGTTTAATGTTTTGGATTTTAAAATACCGTTAAAAATTATGAACGTTGTTAAAATAGTCGTTGAGTAGTGATTCCATTATTAGTATAAATATTGGATTTTAAAAAATCCAATTTACTATAACAATAAGAGACGACCTCATCCAGTAGACTTTCCCCATAAAAGCCCATTGGTTGGATCTCGGAAAGGTGGTGGAATCATTGGGATTAACTCTTGACAGAGCCGGAGATGAGATTGAGTACATTATGCATGAGTGAAACCGCCTTCTGGAGAAGTGGATGTTGAAAGAGATTACCACTCGTGTGATGTTATTCGAGCCACCCCAAGAGTCTGTTACAGTTCAAAACCTTACCCTTCGGTCTTATGCGAGTGATATAATGGGTTATGTAACCAGACCCTAGTACTACTATTATATACATTATTATTTTCTATATAATATTCATTAATTTTATTGTTTTTAATTTGTTAATAGTTTTTAACGCACAAATAATATTTTTAGTAAATATTCTACTAGGAAATTTATTTTGATGAATTAATGGATTATTGAATTAAATGATAATATAATAAAATACTATTGTTATTAATAAATTAATTTTTATTACATATAAAATATCATATAATGTTTTGAAGGAAATTGTAATTTTTAGTATGGTTTGAATGTTGTTTTTGTCAAAAACCGTGAATATTCGGTAAGTTTTAGTTTTTATTTTAAAAGAAAAAAATTCCCATATAGAAAAACTATTTAGATAATATGAATATAATTTTTTAAATCCGGAATTCAATATTATATATCATTTAATTTTTCTTAATTTTCAATGGTAGTTTAATTTTTGGGGAAAATTATAATACCATTTTAATATATAATTTGGTTTATGACATCATAATGAACCAATCGTGATGTAATAAAATATTATAAAATTTATTTTCAGACAATATATGATTTACCATTAATATAATGTGATTTTAGATTTGTTTGATTCATTTTAAAAAGCATTATTGGACCCCCCCCAAGACATATAAATCATTTTATTTTTTTTAAATTGTTTTCCTTGAGAGTGTGACTCATCTCCACATATGCAGACCTATTATTTAAAAAATTTCATCCTTTGGACAAATAAAATAATTTTTTCCACTACCCATTGGGGAAAACCATGGGCTAGTTTGTGGTTTTGATTAGTTTAATGTGAGTTGTCCCAAACCGAAATAATAATGAATTCTTTTTCATTTCCTATATAAACCCACCCAAGATCTAACTTCCTTTTCACTCCAAGCCTTTGCAGTTCGACCATCCCCTTCCATAATCATTTTAGAATCTTCCCAAGGTGCCCCAAGATCCCACTATGCATATCTGAAGCCTCTACCAAGATTTTGGGATAACACTTCCAAGTAAGCGATTCTCAATTTCCTTAGTTATGTCAATGTTTCATTATATTGTTATACCCTTTTATTATCAATTAAAAATGTTGGGGTACGGTTTCTCACCTCCCCCATATTGCCCTATATATGTATGAATACTTATGGACCCCTTTCTCTATCATTAAATTCCTCCCATGTACACTCGTTACCATTCCAAAATTCCGTAATGAATTTCTATCTCCTCATTTACATGCATGTAATTTTTTTGTATCATGAATCTAAATTCAATTAAAATAGTTTTCACATGTATTTATATGACCTCTTAATATCAATTTCATTTAAATATGATGAGATAAACATTTCTCTCTCATTAACCATTTATATGAGATCTTATGTCACATCATTATGCTTGTGAAATTGCAACACGATTTTCCAAGACAATGTCATTATGTCGTGAATACCATGCCCATTTCTATATAATGGATATTAAAATTAATACACATTTTGATATTGTTTAAATAGATTCATATATGAATTCAACAATCTTTCATCATTTAAGGAATTTTTATGTTTATTGAATCCATGTTTTAAGATCCATGTGGAACACTTATGTATTAAATAAAATGATTAAGAAAGGTGTGACATGATATCGCTCCAATGCATTGGGTAAAGTATAGTATCATGATATGACACGTGCAATGGGTGATGACTCATGATAATTCAAGAAAAATTAGGTTTTTCTCATGATTCATGTGCGAATATTTTTAATCATGCTACATCTTCATTGAGCATTAGATCCTGCTAATTCCAAGATAACTGTTGTTGCCACATTTCCATTTTATGATAAACATGCATTATCATTCCATTATGTTCGGTTTCTCTTGAGCTACAATGATATATCTATTGTTTAACATGTACTATATTCCTCTTTTAATTCTATGTTTATTCTCATACTAGGCTATATAGTTCACCATTTACTTAGGCATATCTTCAAGTTATCCTATGCAATGCTAAGTACGAGGAAATATAGTGGTCATTAAAGGATGTTTTCAATAAGATGATGTGTTCTATGCTTAAAGTTGTTATGTAATGTTCATAATCCCCAACAACACTAGATCTTTCGTTCTTTTAAGTTGTATCAAGTGAAGGTTTTAAGTAATTAATCATGTTTATGTGTGTAAATAAAGGAGGGTTGTTATAAATCTCCTTGGTAAAAACTTATTGATTATTTGGATATTGTATTAATATAAAAATATAATAAATATATATTATGTTAAATAGAATCATTATATACTATGGTGAATATATTCTAGATATTTATGAAATTGATTATTTATTCTTAAATTCATTGTAGGTTATTTTCAAATTAAAATTTAATTGACATCGCAAGTAGGTATAGTTTTTTTATAATGTACAATTATTATCATACATGGATATTACTGATATTTATATTTATATTCATTTAAATTCACAAAAACAATACTGAAGATCATTAAAGTTTAGTGCCTTTGGAATCTTGAAACAGAATCATCCATTGTTGTGAATGATCTTCAAAGTTTCTGACATATAACAACTATTTCATTACTCCACATAGACATAACCTACATAAAAAATTTCATCATAACCAATGAAAATGGAACGTACAAAAGGGGGATCTCATATGTACAGTAATGGTAAAAAAATAGATATAAATTTATGATAATATGTAAGCATAAGATAATAATAAGTTATTTAAAAATGAATATAACATTAAAATTTGATATATAACCATTCATTTATCATATGTAGGATTCACGGAATAATTATTGGATGCTTATAAGTAATTAATAATAAGTAAATCAAAAAAATATGAGCCATGTGAGCATTTAATTTTCATAATTCATATATTATTGGAATATTCATAATCATAAAAAATATAATGACAATTATATCCACAAAGACATTCATAACATGTTAGTCTTGGGATAACCATATGTGTACTTTCTTCATGGTCGGGATAACAACCAGTGTACTCTTTTTTCAGGCTTGGGATGACCACCCAAATACCCACATATCAGAAATGCGATGACCACCCATTTACCCTCTTAATTGATTGTGAATATATTTTTACCCAATTCCATATAAGTACATATATTCACATATATCTCATATTGAAAATAAATATTTCGGACTACCATGAAATCACACCACATTAATTATATCATAACCCATGAAATGAAATTGTTTTCATAAGAACATTATATTTTCATTTCCTTTCGAAGAGATATATGTTTCATTATCTTTACATTATATAATATCATAGTACAAGAATCATGTTTCATGATCTTTTCCTCATGAAATAACCCATGAATGAGATACACGTTTCATAAAAATCATATAATCAAATCATAAAGCCTTAAGAGAATGAATATGTGTGGTATTCATTTGTCATATCCCCAATATGAAATATTTAACATAAACATATGTAATTTTATAAGTAAAATTGTTTTGATCGTTTAATACTTTTATTGATGAATGTACCCTTTCAGATTTCAAAAACACATATTAAATTATAAAACTTCTTTAAAACCTTGTCCATTTAAAATAACATTAGATATAAATAAAGAATATATTAAAAATAAATTATAACTCTAAAAAAACAAAAAATCCCTTTTCATGAAAATGAACTTAAAATATCATTAGTAAACATTTATTCCATTCATATTTTATTATCAAAAAATGGTATTGGGAGAAAATAGATTTGTGAACGAATACAAAGATAATCTTAGATTTAATAATTTTATTTATTTTACATATATTCTTATGACTGCGAAAATGCTTCCATTATTAGAATATATCATAAAAACGACATGAAAATAAATTTAATGATAAATATATAGTGGAATATTTATATACATCAAATTTTATGACTTAATGATAAAAAACCCTAAGAAAAAATGAGATTATAACACACAAAAAAATTACTATATTGTTAATATTGAATCATAAAACCCTTGTAGAGATTAAATAAAATGAAAACTAAAACTTCATGTGGTCGAATAAATTGATTTTATTACATTTCAGTGGGGTTTTATATACACCACATGAACTAATATATCAACATAACATAACATATGCCTCATATAATGAAAATTGTGACAAAAATCCATTACTGATTTGTTAACATTTGAACAATAATAAAAATGAAAGAGTGTTCCTAAAATGGATATGTCAATCCAATTTTTTTGGAGAATAATCACATAATACATTCATGTTTATTATATACAATTGATTAGATAAACCTATTATGAATATGAATTATTTCTCTAGGAAATTAAAAGTGAAACAGAAATCCCTAATCATAAGTCAAGAGTTTTATCATAGACATCCAAACATCCCTTATAATACATTTTACGTTTATTATACGTAAATTACATAATAATATTCTTATATATCATAAAATTTATGTATTTATTATTAAATTTTATTAATAATTTTTTAATAATTACATGTTGATGATATATTTCGTGCATGAACCGCTTTGTTTTTATTTTATTTTTCGATTTGATATATTCTATCATCTAAATTTAAACATGGTTCCATTAAATAAAAAATTATAACAATGATCTAAATATCACATATATTATGTATATAAGTATGCAAATTAATCCATAATATTTAGTTATAGTAAATGAAATATAGCCTCCAGGGAGATGATTGGTTGTATGTACTCATGTGCGTTTTTTTAATTGTCATTTCAGTTTGAAAGAATGAAAAATAAATTATATATATTATTAATATAAAGTAATTAATATTTCCTATATACCACGTATTTTAATCAATTAAACCCTTTAAAACCCATTTAAACCATGAATGAATAACATAAATTCAATGTGTTATAGTGTGTTGTACACTAGTACAATGTAATAATTTTCCCAGAAAATTGATATTATGAATTTATGTGTGATATAACAGTTAAAAATCATAATAATATCATAAATATCATTAATATATTATATAATATTTAAATTAATCTGATTTACTATCCTTGATAAGTGGTAATGGATAAATGACCAATACTAGTGTGAGAAGTAATAGTTTGTATTACACATGAAAAATTATTTCATATCCCCTTTTATGGAATTGGATATGGTTCTAGGTCATAAATTGAACATAAAAACGTCTCAGTATATATAATATACTATGATTATTATATAATCATCGGGTAAAAATTATTGAAGGTGGTGTTAGAATAAATAATGTGAAAAATCAAGTTCATGAACATTATATATTCTTCTTCTATCTACCTTAGGATCGATCTATATAGTTTGTTGGTTGGATTTATGACTAAAATAAGGATTATATTATAATTTAAGGGAGCTTTGGAGGATATATAAAAAAATATATTTTTATCAAAATGGAATTATATGTGCGATGATGCTAGGAGAGTGGCTTCCCTTTTATAGTTTAGGAGGGGTGAAATTATTATAAATAATCAAAATTATGCACTACTGTGAGGTTGATGTTCTCTAAAGTGGCTGAAAATATAATAAATAAAGGTTTGATTTGTTTATATGGCCAAAACAAACCTCCACCAAAATTTAATATTTATTTATTAATCATTTTAATCAATAACTACAAAGTATCACTATTTTTATCATTTTGGATTTTTCAAAATAATAACTATTTTTATACCATTATTAACATATCATTTAAGAATAAATTAGAGTGATAATTTTTAGTATAAATTGAACCAATTATTCTTAATATTATATCTATTTTTTAATATATAATTCCTGTTTTTGTTTGATATTTTTTTGATATAAGTGATAGTAATGTATAAAAACACATCTCTACATAAAATCTACTGAGTATATATTATTTGATGCTATATATAGTAATTATAATACTATTATTGGTCAATTAATTGAACAAATATTTCATTTCATATGTTTTAAAATCACTTAGGAGAATATATGATTTTTAGTAATTTAAAATAATCTTAAAAATGTATGTTATTATAAAATAACATTACTTTCAATTTTTTCATTATTATTTTCATTTCATTTTAAAAAAATAAAGAATATGGAAAAATTAAAATATTTTTCTAAAAAAATGTAATAATGATTTTTTTATCTCCATAATAACATAACATAATAACCCATTAAATTTAATTCACATTTAATATTTTTAGTATCATTTTTTTATTTTATTGTAAACTGAATAATTACTATGTTTGTGATTCAATTGGTTTTTAATGAAACAGTTCAAATCTAAATAATTAAGATAAATTATATTGATAAATAAATCCTTAATATTTCAAAATTATATTTATAACTAAAAATATTTTCTTTTTTCCCTATCCAAAGGATTTATGGATATGAAAAGTAAGAAATATATATTTTTGTCATTTTCTTTTCTTAACTTATTATGTGGTTAATATTTTAAGGAAAGTGGAATGTAATAGACACATTTCATTTATTTTGATAGATAATAATAAAATAAAATTAATAAAAAAATTAATATAATATTTTAGGCCATTTTCACACTTATAATTCTTGTTCAACCATTGATAAATTCAATTCAACTTAACAATGGTAATTACTATTTATCCATATTCACAATTAATTTTGGTCAAAAATTATATATAAATTATTATAAATTATATACTATTTATATTAAAAATAGGGAATCCAATTTAAAAGATTAATTCATAGAAGTGGAAAATAATAATTATATATTTATCCAATATACATGATTAGAAAGTGGGTGTTTAATGTGAAAATAATCAAATGATTAATATGTTTTTATATCACATTTCAATATCAAATTATTCAAAATTTACTAAATTGAATAAATATATGTATAATTGATCTAATTATTCTTTACATCAAATGTAAAAAATATTCAATTTTTATAAATTAATTTTAAAAAAGCAGTTTTCAATTAAAAATCAATATTCCAATTATTTATCAAAAAATGAATCATTTTATAAAAATCCTAAAATTCCAACTCATGCTAATTATGAATCCATGATTTAATTAATTATTATTTTTTCAAATTATTTTTCTAAAATAATTAATGTTGATTTTCATTATTGTTTACGAAATAACAAAAAGTAATATTTTTGAGAAATTAGTATTTTTGAAACATGAAATGACTTAATAAAACGTTTTATAATATTATCATTTTTTTAATTTATATTTATTTATTAAAATTAATATCTAAAAATTTGTTATAAATATTCATATAACTTCATTTAATGGATAAGATAGAATGATCGTGTTTAAATAATAAATTAATAAAATATCATGGTTTTCTTAAAAATCAACGTTGATTACAGAAAATGTTAATCCAGTGTTTTTTATAGAACATGATTAATTTGTTATTTAATACATTTCATTCATAACATGGCGTTTTATCTTAAAAAAGTCATGAAAATTTTATTTATTCATAAAAAAAATCAGAAAAACATAGGGTGAAAGGTGGTCATTGCACTACCTCTAAATGTTTTATCTCTTTCAAATAAATTTTAAAGGAAATGTAAATCTATTGTCATTCATAGTATTTTAATCAATTCCAATTTCTCATCATCACCATAAGGATTGTGTAATTGAGTTCCCACAACATATATTAATTCGATGATGATTAGTCCAATGATTCCCAATATGGTCATCCATAGTGTTAATCTCATAATCTAAAAGAATAAGGAAAACCTAGAATATAAGGATGGAAATATTAGAACAATGGTTAATTTATTATTCTTCTGGAATACAAAAAATATCACTAATTAATGTATTGTAATATATTGATGACAAGATCGATGATTAATACAATCTTCTTGTTTATAGTATTATAATGTAATTAAAATATTATTTATCTATATATGTTATTATCATTTTGAATATATAGAATACGGTCTGTCATTTGATAATAATCCATGTAGGTATGATGAATCATTAGTACATTATTAGTAACTAATACCCTAACAAAATGGAAAAGTTTAAAATCCCTACATACCTCTACTATATATCATTTGCACGTTCAGTTTCTATATGAGGTGGGAAAGTATTATACATAATTCCCATATATAAAATGAATTTCACTATACTAGTTAAATTATTGAAATAAATATAACACTCATTGAAATATGTGTCTATAAGGTCACAGTTAGTTTCCATAAAGATCATACTTTTGTACTATTTTTCCTACAATACATTATATTAATTAAAATAATTTATTAATTTATTATCAAGATAACCATTACATATAACCTAAAAAACATTTATTATAAAAATAATAATTTATTGAGATACAATATAAATCATAATTGGTTTTATAATACAGTGTCACTTGGGGTTTTTAGTGGAAAGTATCCATTTACCCCATATCATAACACAGACATGGTCCTCCAAAAGTATTCATATTTTTTTTACCTATGATGGCTTTTCCAAATAGATTATCCTATTACTTATTGATACTATTATAAGAATACCAAATCCTAAAATAATATAAATAAATTTATTTAATACGTGACTCAAAATTACAATATCCCTTCTTGAGAATTCTACACAAAACACCCCATCTTAAATCTTTATATTTATTTAGAAATATTATTGAGTGGATTTTAATTCTCTAATTCTTTGGGAGTGATGTCTAACGTTATAATATTTTTTTGGGGATAGTTTTCACATGATAATTTCATTATTAGTAAAATACTTAAAGAGGGTCCTTAAACCATCACCCTTAGGTGTGTGGTTTAGGGAACACCATTTACAGGAATAATGCATAATACCCGTACATAATGAATTGTAGTTAATTTTCGAACATTCATGCTTTTTGTGCATGTGTAGTTCATAAATTATGATAAATTTAATAGGGTCACCTTTCCATGTGTGTAATTTGGAATACTAGTTGCATATTTTTACAAGGAAATATGAGAAAAAATTGTAATATGTTCCTTAATCATATCAAATACATTTTTCATAATTAAGACATGTGTAAGCCCATTTTATATTCAACGATATATTTTTAATGGTATTTTCTCAAATAAATCAAAGTTGAATGGATCCTCAATCATATATTTTAATACGGTTAATTAAGATCATTATTATTGAATGATTTATTTTATGTGGGACATATTTGATTACCCTTGTGATTTTATGTGATGTATTTATAATGTTAATTTAGCCTTTTTTGTTTGAGTGTGTAGTTGGTGGAGTTTTTTAGTCATTTATACATATGATGCATCCAATTATTCTTGATTTATATTTTTTATCTAATCTACATTAAATTGGACATGAGAACTCAGGTGACTATGTGGTAAATCATGGATTATACAACACTAGTTCATATCACATATGGTCTTGTTTTTCTGCTATTTTATATGAATTACTAAGAGAAAAGGATTCCCTTGATTAGTCCAATGTAGGCTAGTTGCATTTATTCTGTATTAATTTAAGATGTAATATATTTTGGATAATTACTCTAGTGTTTGTATATTTGTTTAAGTTATGTCATAAAAACTCCAAGGGAGTTTCCTTGAACACTAATTAATAAATTAGTGGTTAATTTAATAAATAACATATATAATGTCAAAACATTGGGTCTTTCATCACGTGGAACCGTTTATATTTTATATCATTTATTTTTTCCCTATTGGAAATATTAGTGCCTACATACCTAGTTTTTCCCTTGTTTAAGAAGGTTTGGTTTTAAAAATGTATTTATTAATATAAATTTTTATTTTTTTTAAAACTAAAGATAAATGGGTTGATTTATTTTAAAATGTAAAAATAGACCCCAATTTAGATTCATATTATATAAGAATGATATTTCATTTATTTTTAACATTCATGATAAAATTCAAATCAATTAAATGCACTAGCTTACAAGAATGTTCTCCCAAACAATATTATTATTATTAATAGTTATAAAAAATATGTATTAATGAGATAAAGTATAAAACATAGGATATAATTTATATTAAATTATTATAAAATGAAGTTCATTAAATTTATGACATTATTGAGTATAATTAACCATATTTTGACTCATATTTTTTCTTATATGACCAAAAAATAATTTAAATTATTTAATAGCCAAGAATGGTACATCCCAGGGTTAAAAAGAAAAAATTGGTCATTGATTGTTATTAAATAATAGTAAAATATTTATTTATTAATTATTTTCCTCTATGACTACAAAAAACGTCATTCGAATGCTCAGTGTGTTCTTAATTAATCAAAATTTGTTTTAGAATACATAATAGTCAGTAAAAATTGGTTCATATAGTAAAAGCATAAAAAATGATATCTAGAATTCATGAAATAATTATAATAATATATTGGATTAATGTTGGACATGTGTGAACTGTCCATAGATAAGTTTGATGTAGAAGAAAGATAAAGAAGACTCAATATTAGTGAATATCGATATTGGAAAAAAATTAATGTTAGACGTAAGAGAAATTAATTATGTTCATGAATAATGTAGATACATAAGCCATGGACAAGATCATATTACCATAAATCATATGTTGATGAAATCAATTTCCTGAATAATTGATAAGTATTAATTAGAAATTAAATAAATGTCTAAAAAATAGAAAATAATGTTTTATTATCATTAAATAATTATATATTTATTTTTTAAAATGTTTTGACATGTATGAATAAAAATAATACCATTATTAGTTTTTAGGACTAGATTCATTTATAGATTTATTTGATATACATTTATTTAAACTGGAAATGTTTTTTCTGATTTTTTTCAACTATTAGAAGAATTTATGTTAGGTATATTCTTAAATTTAAAATATGTCTTAACAATCAACTTTAGGTTAATTTTCAATAATTTTATGTCATATTTTTATGTTTTACCACTTTTTATACTATTTTAATATGTTTAATAAAAATAAAATCACTTCAATTAATTTTATACGAGTCATAGGTGGATTGAAGTGGAGTCTATTGATATATTTTAAAAATTTAATGGTGGTGATTTTTCTATGATATAACAATTTTATGATATATTTTCTAGTTTTTTAATCATTGATGCACAATGTTTTTAATTTATATTAAAAAATATAACATATTCATTTAGAAAAGACCACATGTTGTATTAATGTGAGGTCTATTCATATATGTATATAATTAAATGGATGGTTGTATTGAAATTAATGATATTATAAAGTATTTTTATAGAAAATGATCATTTATTTCATGTTAGTAAATTCTTTTATATATAGTAAAACTATATGTTCAGTCATTATGAATACACTTCACATAGGATTAACATGTCATCTATTCATATATTTCATAAATTTTGACTACATTTTGAAGTATTTTACCTGGATTTCTGTCCAAAAAAATTATATAATTTACAGACAATACATGAAATTTTACAGAACAATCCATTTTTTAGACATATATGTGGTTGGTTCAGACATAATTAAAATTCTTCAATTATCATTTTCTACAATTTTGCATAAATTTGAGATCATTGGATCTATTTTTGACTGATTTTTTTAATTTATATCAATTTAAAATTAATATATATATAAAATGGAAATATGGATAATTAATGTTGAAAATTTACAAATATTTAAAATAGATTGTAATTATTGGAAAACTATTAAAAATTAATGTGTTTTATACTACAAAAATCTTTGTAGTTTTTATTAGAGGTAAAAGCATATCAATGTTAACCTGGATAAAGGATGTAATATATAATATAAAATCATTACAAATATCATTATTTATTATTCAATATTCTTATAATTGATTATATCATATAACCATAAATTTGTTTCATTAAAAATAAGACTTACAAATAGAAAAGAAAATTAGTGGAGTAATTACGAATAAAATAAAACAAAAATATGTTGATACAAAATATTAAATTCTAAATTAATAATCCTTGGATTCATGAACACAATGTTTATTTTCATTTTAAGGATTATTTTATGAAAACTCTACAAATTAGAAAACATAATTCCTTTATCATTAATTATTATATATACATTATTATTGTTTTCATTATTCATTTATTATATTTATAAATTTAATTACACAAGGGAATTATAAAAATAAAATAACCATTAATATCATAATAATCCCTGATATTTATAGTCTATCAAAATATTATATATGTATCCCACATGATGATGACATAAATAACATCATAAAATAATATGAAAGATAAAGTATCCAAAATTTAAACATAATGTGGTTAAATATAGTAAGAAAAAATATCAAAAAAAGATTTTGAAACAAATGCTCAAAACTACAAATATTGACACTAGCTAAATTTTGGTTGATTAAATCATAATAATTCAACAGTACCCCTTCTGTTGATGCTTACATGATTATTATCCTTCAAATCCCAATTCAAATCTAATTTTAAGGAACCCATAGTGCACACTTTTAGAGTAAGAAGTAACTAGGATTTTAAAGGCATGTCTAGATAATAAACAGTTAAATTACATTCATTCAATAAAGCCTTATATTTCACATCATTAAGTGTCGGTAAAATCTGGAGAAAATTTATTGCAAGAATCTCCCTCACCCCATATCTGGTGTGTTTTGAAACATGTAATACACTTGTTTTTTTGATGTATTGTTTTGTGTTGGAGTTGTTTTCAGTAAACCGATTTAGGATTAATTGTAGTCATTTAGATTATTTTTGTGATGCGGATCTCTTGTTGTGGTTGGGGCATTGTATATTTATATTGGGATGTAATATTGGGGATGTGGTATGGGTTTGTATATAGATTTATCTATGAAAAACTTTTTGGTATATGGGGGTGGTTTTCCATAGTGTTGGGTTAAAGAGGGCATGGTATGTTTGTCCAACGACAATGATAGCTTCTTACAGTTCTTAAACACTACATCATGGTTCAAAATAGAAAAATAGAGTAATAATATAAATACCTAAAAATATAACACAAATATATCATTATCGTTTCATAATATTTTGGGACATGTGTCCTTCTTAAAAAAAAGACCCCAATCAAATGAATTCAAAATCCCCATTTATTGACCCAAATCATGTCCCAATTATATAAATACTCCTAGCTTCTTGAAACCAATAATAAGCCTCTATTTTCGAGTGACCAAATTTCATGTAATGAGTCATCCTACATGAATAACCTTCATGAATAATAACAGTAACCAATCTAAATTTGAAGCTCCTAGATACCCTCATTGACTGAGCTCTTGTGTAATAAAAACAAATTCATACCATGAACCAGTCACATCCTAAACTTCTTCCATTCATGAAAACTAACTCCACCAGTGGAAAAATAATTAATCACTTGATTTCAGCACTATAAAATTAAATCACTTTATTTATTGGATCAATGATGAATGGTCAAAATAACATTGAGCTACCCATATCCATCCTTGTTTTGGGTTAAACAAGGGAATTATGTCCCTTATGAATTTCAAAATGTGGATCCATGAACCACTGTAACCATAAAAAATAATAGACTATTTCTAGTTAATAAATATAATTTTAAACAAAAAGAATGAAACTCCTATTGTATACATTTAGAATATAGTGGATGATGAATTAAAATCATTTCAACATCAACCATATTATTTATGAATAATTTTTATAAATTATTAGAATCCAATTCAAATATATGTTGAAGGATCCTATAAATATTGAAATATTTCCCTTTTCATATCCTGATATATCATCTTGATCATTTCATATATGGGATCCATAGTTCCATATCCCACTAATATTAATATAAAAATAAAAAATACTAACACCTGCAAGAGTTATCCAATGAAAAGTATAATGTTTTTTAGTGTATTAATATATAATACCCATTTAAATTCTATTGAAATAATCAAACATCTAAAAACTCATCCAAATACACATTGATTTATATTAAATGCAGAATATGCACCTTCGAGTCATGGAAGACATCATATAAAACACTATCATTTATAAAACTTAATGTACCAACAAAAATGATATATCATTGGTTGTATTTTTTCCTTTTTGTATATGATGATCTAAGTATATTATTTTAATCCTAGCATGTTCTATGTGTCAAGGTTTACATGACCATTTCATACCACCCACAGTGTGTCTATGCTCCCTAATATCGTATAATCATCATGTATTTTCTAACCTCAAACACCAAAAATAAGTAACATTTCTATTCAGACTGAATATATTGAATAAATAAAAAAATTCATTTCCATTGATTTGGAAAATTACAAAATAAGTTTTTAAAAATAATATAGATTACACAAATAGAATGATATCAGTACAAAAAATAGTAAATGTTTTTAAATATATTAATAAATAGGTTCAATTTATTATTCATCCAATTCCTAATTGAAACAAAAATTAATTTAATATCATTGGAATGGATAATTTCCCGGAATCTTTAAGAGGGTATATTTATAAATAATAAAATAAATAAATAATTTTTTAACAATTTTCAATAATTTATTTTCATAAATGTTAAGGGAACAATATATTTTTGAGGGAGAGTTAGTTTTTTTTAAAATATACATGAAATAGATAAACAACTTAAATTATCATATATAAATGATCAACCACGTAACATGTTCAGAAAAGTAGAGAATATGTTAAAATAAATCTATAATTAATGCAATACTAATGAAAAAAATATTAATAAACCATGTTTTCAATGGTAAACTTTATTTTTAAGTTTAGTATAAATATAATTTATCAATATAATATAAGTGTGATTAAAAAATATACTTTATACCTCAATTAATACTGATAGAGGATAATCATTATGATCAAAATAATCAAAAAATATAACTAAATCCAGCAAACATAGGAATCAACTATATTATAGAACATAATCTAAATATTTTGGGATTTAACTAAGAAAATACTATTATAAAATAAATCCCCCATTAATTAATTCACACATAATATTCCATGATCATATTCAAAATTATATTATTATATAATATATACATGACCAAATATAAAATGATAGAGTAAATAAATCATATATAACTAGTCCCAATAACTCCTCAAATCCATCAATGTAAAATAAAAATGATATAAAACAAAAATATGTAAATTATTTTCAAAAATGATAAACTAATGATTAAAAATAACACTAATATAATTTTATTTGACATGCTTTGAAATATATAGTATAATATTTTTTTTAAATACAATATATAAACCAAAAATTAACAATGGAAATATTTTTTTCTAAAACATATTGTTGTAAAATAAAATGTTAATATAAATAATTGTTATATAATATTGTGATATGTATTTTTCAATTAAAAAAAAATTTCTTAATAACATTCCTTTAAAATATTTATATCTTATTTAAACTATGAAGAACAAACATTTACTTTTATAATTATATATTCAACCAAATTAATATTAAGTAATAATGAATATAAAATGATTGAATATATACTAGTAGTAT
Source organism: Viscum album (assembly GCA_963277665.1). Taxonomy (NCBI): domain Eukaryota; kingdom Viridiplantae; phylum Streptophyta; class Magnoliopsida; order Santalales; family Viscaceae; genus Viscum; species Viscum album. The sequence goes on along the minus strand of OY728147.1, from coordinate 554,832,386 downwards.
AACAATCTTAATAGGAATTTGACTATCACATTTCCATGGTTTTTAATGATCATAATATTATGTTGAAAATATTAAATTTATTTACATTGAGACACCATTGAAAATAATAGAACAACATTAACAAAAATAGTAATGTTTTCTCTTGTCCTGGAATGAAAATTCATCATACACTCTAGACTTCATGATCCCTCCCTCAAAAGGTACCCATCCTAGTATAGTAATAATATGCGAGAAATTTAAAGACAGAATCAACCTCGTAAAGTGAACAAGATGGTGTAAAAATTATGGGTGAACCACACTCACAAATGGGAGGCCTTCCCATATATGATTGTAGAAATGATAGAGATAATATAGGCACACCCAATCACTCATTCACAGGATTAGTGTAAAGAAATATAACATGTGAAATCATATATTTTAATGAAAAAACGCATACTGTTAAAAGAAACTACAATTATTAATAATATATATCCTAAAAACTGACCATAAATGCCCAACGATTTCATTAACAACTCAATAAGAAATAAATTTCCAACCTTCTCTCAAAAAAGAAATGGATTTCTTTGAAATAACACAGACACACACATATATATATACGTTGAGAATAAAATACATACATACTATAATAAATTTCATGAACAAAATATGGTCTCCAGTAATACTAATACAAAATCCAGCACATTAAAAGGCCCAAAGGGTGTTCCATAGTCCCACGGGCTGGCACATTACCAGGGTATCAATAAATTTGGTTTGGGAATTATTTATCCTATTATGAAAGCATAAAACATTAAAAAAACAACAATATTCATTTGAAATTCCCATGCCAAAAAATCCTATTTAAAAACTATTTATAAATACATGGTTTTAAAATAACTACAAGAGGACACAACATAAATAGAAACCATATCAAGTCAGCCACAAAGACTCAAAAGGAAAAGGGTTCTTCACCCCAGAGTCGTCTCGACAACAACACACCATCAGAGGAGGCTAACAACTTGAACAACCATCACCTGAGGCTTTGTCTTTACCCATGTCAATCATAATTTACTATACTTACACCCAAGTGTTTTAATAAGGGTGGGAGGATAATCCTAATAGGATACCACCAAAATTTTAGAAATCGTATGAAAGACATGGAGAAAAGCAAGAAGTTTTAATTTCTAAGGTGATGTGGGGATAAATTCGAAGAAATGTCACATTCAATTGTAAATATTTTTCATAATAAATTATTAATAATGTTATCAAATTTGATTAAGAACTATTAGACACTTTAATTTAGAGAAAATCAAACCCTATCTTGATGTTAAATACCTAAAATTCAATGAACACCAAAACTATGAACACCCCAAGGTACTAGATTGTCTCAGGACCCATATACCTCATACCTCAGTGTAAACAAATCCATGTCAAAATCATTTACCGCAAATGTTCCAGTATTAGGGAACATACACATAACCTATCGGTCCCCAAAAAACATCTATATTGTTTAATTAGAGTATTTTTCACAATTCTATGTGAAACAAGGACAAACCCCATCAGGATAACTAGCATATTAGAAAACATACGCCCACCAACATACTAGAGCTTCCCCGATTGTGCTCAAATAATTTCATCATGATAAATATATCACATTGAATATAAAAAAACCACTAATGTTCACATAAAATAATTAATTACCTATATACACTTTATACCACGTAAAATACACCACAAAACATTTTGATTCTCAATAAAACAACTTCTAAAAATCACACATTGTTTTGAACCAAAAACTCCATGAAATCCACCAGTTGCACACCATGGGTACATTAATAAGTTAAAAAGAAGATTTAGTGAAATATATTTCAATGAAACCATAAAATAAGTTATAGGGATGATCCATATGAACCAAAATATGACATCTTTGTAAAACATCCAATTTCACACAAACATGGCAATAAAAATTCATTGGCTTCACACACACCATTAAAATTATTTTCGTAGAAAAAAAATATGGATAAAAATATTAAAAACATTATTTCATCAATAATACATATAAATAAAATCAACTAAGAACATATTGGTTATCCCCAATTGATCCAATAAATGATTTCTATGAAAACCCCATTATTTTAAATACAAATGGAACATAAACTGCATTTTCATTAAAAAAAGAAATAAAAAATATTTTTCACTAATAATACAATGAGATAAACATGAAAATATTATAAAAATATAAATATTACTCAGAAGATTTGAATAAATATGGAATCACCTACATAAATTGGTAAAACATTGAATTCATTGTGTGAATATTCATTCACACCACTGACGCAACTCAAGGAAGGTAGTCAGAGCCTAAAAATAGATGATTAGAACAAGAAAAAACAAGGTTACATCCTAGAATAGAAACCATACCCTTTTGTCATTTAGAAATTCATGGAAATCGGACAATACTTCATGAAAAGGGGAGGAACTATGTTGGAGAAACACTTACTTTTGAGTCTGTAATGTATGTCCACTTAACCCCTTTTGAATATTGAGTTCAATAGAGGGTTTGATGTTCATGGGAGGCTCTCGTGGCTGAAATGGTTGAATGGGGGGATAAAGGAGCGTGTCTAGATTAATCTAGGGATGGAAAAATTGGAAATACAAAATATATTTAATGAGATGGACCCGGGTTCATGATTTGTGAGCACGATTTGGAAAACCGAGCAACTAAACCATGCAACACCATTTTTCCCATTAAAATATCTTCAAATGTCACAATAATTAGTGGGAGCATAGAAAGGACTTCTGGTGGAATGTAAGGATAAAAATATAAGAAATATACGTACATTTAATGAATAACATGGGTGTGAAAATTCACCCCACCATGAAAACATTCCATCAAATAAAGTTGAATATAGGATTTAATTGGAAAACATGAATGAGAAATTGTCCCCAAACCATGGATTCCATTCCCATGTCACATGTTTATCACATCCATACTACCAATGAACTCGGACTAACCGAATAGAATTTCCTAAAAAAATAATCTCTTGGGAGTCCTCTATTTGTACTGGCTGCTCAAAAACTGACAAGTCAGGATATATCTCTAGTTCATCCCAACTCAGCATATGGGACGGATCCTGGTTGTATTTCTTCAACTGGGAGACATGGAAGACATCATGGATTGATTTCAATTGATAAGTTATGTACAACATATAATCCACCATTATTATATGCTCATTGATCTCAAAAGGGGTGACGTATCACATTTTCATCTTCCCTCGTGTCCCCAATCGACGATTACCCAGAAGAGGGGCCACATTCAACAATACCATATCATGTAAAGAAAACTATAGGTCTCATCTCCTCTGTCCAGCATATGTTTTATGATGAATCCAAGCTTTCAAAAAGAAATGTCTGATTATCTTGACCTTCTCAGAAGTATCCTGCACAAGTCCTTGCCCCAACAGTGATGTCTCAACATCCTCATCCCAACACAGGGGGGTCTAAGATGGACAACCATAATGTGCCAAAAAATGAGACTTTTGAATCGAGCATTGTTAACTATTATTATAGGAAAATCAACCAATACAAAGTAGATATCCCTAGAACCACCAATTTTTAATTAACAAGAAAGAAGAACACCCTCCAAAATCTTGTTCTCCCATTCTTTCTGACCATCCGTTTGAGGATGGCATGTAATGATAATATTGATTTGTGGCTGAAGGACTTCTGTAGGCCTTCCCAAAAACATTAAGTGAAACGGGGGACTTTATTTGAGACAACTGCTGATGGAACACCATAGAGCCTTACCACCTTATGAAGAAAAAAATGGCCCAAATCATCCACTTTAGTAGTACCTTTTATTGGATGGATGTGGGATGATTGGGCCAGACGTTCAATCACCACCCAAATGGAATTCATAACCTGAGGTGTGTGTGACATTCCATCAATAATATCCATGGAAACGTCTTCCCACTTTTAGGTAGGAATAGGTAATAGCTGGAGAAAACCAGAGGTCCATGGATGCTCTGCATTCATCAGCTATCATGTGTAGCATATCGACATAATGTTTGCGATGTCTCATCCAATTACAGGCCACCAGAACTACCGATAGACATCTTAATATGTCTTAGTTTAACTAGGATTGTCATCCAACATAGACTTGTGGATATCATCCATCACTATCTTATGTAGATATAAGAGAACTACCGAATGGGCTATGAAGCAAATGATTCCCTCGGTAGATGAATGGCAATCAGAGGACGTCTCCCCACCCTGATAAAACTATTTTGACTACTGAAAAAGATCAAAACTAGGCTTCTATCACATAATTAGTTCCACCAGAGAAGGATCCAACTGAATGATCGCTAAAACTCACCCACATTTTTTCCATGGTCCCCACATATATCTATGAAAATATTGAAATTAGATTCCACTGATCAGTGGACATCCTCAAAGCCTTCACAATGTCACTTTTACTGAAGGCGTTGGCCACCACGTTTCCCTATCTAAGGGTATAAACAATTCCAAATTCGAACAACTAAAAGTACTCGATCATAGGACATTGCCCCAAGATGAAGTAATTCTGCGAGAAGATATATTCCATGCTTTTGTGATCATAGTATACCACAAACTACTCCACAATGAGGTATGGATGCCATGTACTCAACCCATTAATTATAGCTAAAATCTCGAATTCGTAGTTTGGGTAATTCATTTCGTGTGGATGAAGTTGGTGAGAGCCATATGCCACCACATGATCATCCAATATAAGCACACACACATGACCCATTCCTGAAGCATCACAATACACCACATTCCCCATTCCATCCTCTGTAAAAATTTGAATGGGGGTGGTAGTCATGAAACTCATCCTCTTCTCGATGGATGTCAAACATTTTGACCCCATACATATATCAACCCTATTCGGGTGAGAGCGGTCATCGGCAAAGCAAACTGAGAGATATCCCAAACAGACCACCTGTAATATCATTCCAGTCCAAGGAATCTCCTGACCTCAAACACGTTATATGGTTTCTCCCATGACATAACCACACTGATATTCTTGAGGTCCACTAAACCCCTCACCTCTGAGATCATGTTCCCCAAAAACTTCACTTCCTTGATCTGTAATGGGAATTTGTACAACATTACATAAAGTTGATTCCCTCACAAGGTTCCTAAAAGGATTCACAAGTGATGCTCATGTGCCTCCTCGAATCCTGAATACACTAGGATTTCATCTTCAAATACCATAAAAATGAATCAAAAAACTGATTGAACAACCTATTAATTAGTGCCATAAATACAAGTAGTGAATTGGTTAATATTATGGGCATGACGAAGTACTCTATATGGCTATACATTCTTCCAAAGGTGGTCTATGGGATATATGACTCATTAACCCTATGTTTATGAAAGCCCGAATGAATGTATATTTTTGAAATCCTCCATTTACCCTTAAACTAATCCATCAAGTCATGTATTCGGTAAAAATTATATTTGTTCTTAATTGTTACCTTATTCAACTTCCTGTAGTAAATAGACAACGAGAGGGATCTGTTTTCCTTTTTTGGGAACATCCTAAGAGCAGCCAAAGGAGAGATGCTCAGGGGAATGATTGTTTTGGAATATAATTCATATATATATATATCATTATTTACCACAACTCCGTGGGGGCCATTCGATATAGTAGAAAAGATATCATCTGTGTTCCTGGCACCATATCAACCAAAAACTGCACATTTCGCTCTATGGGAAGTCCTGGAAAATATTCCAGAAATATCTCTGAAAACTCATCAAATACATGAGGTAGTCCAACGTTAAGAGCAAGAACATTCTCCTCAATCATGATTTTTGATAACTGAAAAAATATATCTCCCAAATCTGGGAATGGAGGTCCTTCTTGACTCGATCGGGGATCCCATTCCCCGCAAAAGACCAGGAGACTCCCATCAGGAGCCGTGAAACTGGCATATCGTCTATAGAAATCGATGTGTTCAATGAAGTGTACTATCCAATCCATGACTTGTATTATCTCACATAGTTACACATATAAGACCATGAGGTACCACTCCATATCAACCCACTAACATAAAGAGAATGCACTATGGGCACCTGAGATGCTGCTCCATCTTCATTCCCAGCACTGTCACCAACTACACCGCAAAATACAAAAACTCAGTTGGAATGTTCAACTTATCCAAAAATGGGATAAATTAATGAAACAGAGGCACCAGTATCAAAAAGAGCACTAGCTATAGAAGATGAAGTCAAAATGGTACCTTAAACTATTGATGGTCCCACATCTGATCTTGTTGGTGCATGATCAACCACATGAAGATGACTGGTCTCTTCTTGAGGATTACCACTAGTATGTGTATGTGACTTAAACTGGCTCTTCCTAGAAGATGACCCAACACAACCACCATGGATACCAAATCGAGGTCCCCCTGTCCTGACACCTATGATTAAACAAGCACTCCTCTTGATGCTACTAAGCCTGCCCACTCTGAAGTGGGAATGCTACCCCGGAAAAGCGTTACAAGTGACTCATACCCCCACATTGATAATAGAGATTTAGAGGAAGTGGGGTGATGGTCAGATGTGCCACGGTCTCCGACACAGGTGCACAAGACCGATCATGCATCAGATGCCAAAGATGAAAACTAAATGGAAGAGTGTCCTGAACTACCCCCACCCTTCATCACATATCCTCCCATTTCCTTTTCTTCAATAAATATATTCCATATCCTACTACTCGTATTGTCCCATATAAACAATTCCTCCATTTCCAGTCAATATCCACCATGAATTCTAAATAAACCACTATAGCATAGGTCATTAGATGGAACAACAAATCCTGGCAGTATATCATTAGTTGCAATCCATTCTCAAACCTTCGTGCCTTCCCTTTCTCATTCGAGATGATTTCATTGGAATACTAAACTAGAACAGTGAAATAGATGACATACTAATTTATAGAAATATCCCCCCCTGAACAATATCCATTAACTCTCGGGACCTGGCCTAGGCCAAGAACTCATGGTAATAATTTTCATTGAAGATGGAATTGAAATATCCTCAGAGCATCTTGGCTTTCTTCCCAGTTTGGGGTACTAATTCCCACCACCAATGGTTCGGACCCCACAAAAAAAGTGGCACATTTCACCCTGAGCTTCTCAGGATTATCCAAGAACTCGAACATTTGTTCGATATTTTTTATTCATTCCTCTTCTTCCTGGGGTTCTATGATACATAAGAATGTAAGAGGCTTATTATTCATGAACTCATATGCATTTTCCTTATTAGGACTAGTATTAAATTCCCTAACAAGAGATGGAATGAGATCGGGTACCCATCCATGTTCTTGGACAACCCGAAACATTGCCTCTACTTGCCTCTGATCAATCTTGGAGGGATAACACTCTCCAACTTCATCTCGTGAGAGCATGTGTGGTTTTCGGGGAGGCATGATGCAACAAAAAGGAAACATTCACAAGATAAAAAATCAGTACAAAAAGTCTTCAAATATAATCAATGGCATCAAATATAAATAATCCAAACACATTAAAATGATTAAAGAAACAACTACCCACCCCCACCAAATTTCCATGAGTAGTTTGAAGCCCACAGTCTCAGCTTGAAGTGATGTCAAACATAAAATTCAAATTCAGCTTGGTGACTCAAGGAATTCTATGATAGGTGCAGGTCAAGCACCATAATCATGACCAAGACGCCATGTCTTGATAGTACTATCTCATGTCTAGACTGACTCATCCCAAAATAATTATATAACCCAGAAACATTAAGCTCATCTGATACCATTTTGTCAAAAACTAAATCTGGACCAGAATAATTCTGGTACCAAATCTGTCCCATGAAATGGAATAAAGGGTGTTTTCTATCCATATGGAATGGAACATGTTATTAGGTATTAATAAATTTTATTTGTGAATTATTTACCCATGTAAGAAAGCATAAATCATTAAAACAAAAAATAATTCAAATCTAAAATTTTCATTCCAAACTAGCCTTACAAGAAAGTTGATCCGAATTCGTGGATTTAAAAAAATTACAAGATGTCCAAACATAAATAAATACTACATAAAATCATCCAAGATGACTCCACATGACAAGGGTTCATCACCCTTGATCCGTCCCTACCATGCCGCACCATCAGAGGGGACTAACAACCCGAATCGCCTTCACCCGATGATTTGCCTTTACATGTTTCAAACATAATCAATTTACATACACCTATGTGTTGTAAGTATGGTTTCAGCCTAAACCAAGTATTATACCACCCAAATATTTCAATTATTATGTAATAGAAGGCGAAAATCATGTTGTTTTAATATATAAGGAAAAGTGGTGGTAAACTCCAAAAAATGAAACGTTCAATTGTAAAATCTTTTCAAAATAAAACATTTAGAATAATATAAAAATTGATTAATAATTTTTTTTTCATTAATTTAAATCCAAGAACACCCTAGGAAATGTTTAAATACCAAAAATCCAATTATCGCTACAACGGGAACACCCCTAGGCACTAGATAGTCTTGGGCCCCATGTACCTCGTACCTTAGTGTAAAAATATACATGTCAAAAACTTTTCCCGTGAATGAGACACTAGTATGGAACATAACCAAAATATACTAGTCCCTAATAATTATCCATATAGTTTAGATAGATATTTCATTATCCAAATTCTATGTGGAACATGGAAAAACCCTTTCGGATCACTAGCATACTGGTACACATCCTCCCACCTAGATACCCGGGCTTTACCCTTTGTGCTCAAACAATTTCAGCCTAATACATACATCTCATTGCATATAAAAACACCACTAATGGTCACAACTAAAAAATTTAGTATCTATACAAACATTATTCCAAATAATACACACACAAAAACATTTTTTTCAAAAAAACAACTTCTTAAAATATTTCCTTTTTTTACACCCAAAACTCCATGAAATCCCCACATTTGACACTATTTCCACTCTTATAAGTCACCAAAACATAAATTTCATCCCAATAAAATTCAATGAAACCTAAAAATCAGTTATAGGGAAGCCCCGTATGAACCAATGAGTGGTATCTTTGTAAAACCACTATTTTCACACAAACATGGGACTAAAAATTCATATGCTTTACAAACACCATTAAAACAATTATTTACAACACAAAAAAATGGAGAAAAACATTCAGAACATGATTTTAAGTTGGAATAAAATTAAATAAAATCAATTAAGTAGTAATAGGTCATCCCTAAATGAACAAGTAAATCATTTCTATGAAAAAACCCCAATTTCACATAAAAATTGCACTTAAACATAATTTTCACTACAAATTCCACTAAAATTGATTTTTCCCCCAAAAAATAATAAGAGATAAAAAATAAAATAATATAAATAGATCAACATTTTTCAAAATGATTTAATAAACTTATAATCACCTACCAAAATGGAAAAAATTTTGAATCGTTTGTGTGAAAATTCAATCGTACGACATTTGCACTATACCTTTCCACTAGAAGAAAGATATATCAAGCATAAAAAAAGAATATTGCACCAATAAAACCCTCAACTAAACCCTATATCATAGAACCTCCCATATTATAATTAGGGACATCAAAGAAATTGGAAGAAAATTCCAGAAAAGGGGGTGAATTAAAAGGTTTAAATATTTATTTTAGATTTTGTGATGTTCCTCCATCAAAATCCCCTTCAAAATAGAGTTCGAAGGAAGGTTTGAAGTGCATGGGAAGATTAATTGGCTGAAAACGGATGAATGTGGTAAGAAAGAATATTGTTTTGAAAGAATCGGTGTGGTTAAAATTGGAAATCAAATAAATTTTTAAAGATCTGCACACCGGTGCACGATTTGTATGCACGGTTTGGAAAACCGTGCACCTAAACCGTGAACCCTCCTTTCTTACTTCAAATAATCTTCAAATGCCACCAAAATTTTTGGGGTATTATGGGGATATAATTGGAATTATAAGATAAAAATATAAGAAATATAAGTAAATTTAATGATGAACATTGGTGTAACAAACCTCCGGACTACCTATCGTTCAAGAGATGTAATAAGCATACTCAAGCCTAGTGAGTACAAAATAAAACTATCTTATCACCTAAATTGGTTCACTATTAATTTAAAATTACATATATCGATCACTCACTATGTATCACATATATAAAAAAATATTACATCAATCATAATATAAACCGGAGGTAATCTACTATATATTTTCCAAAATAATTCTACTTTTCCCCAATACCACACATCATGATCCATATTTCCCAAAAATTATGCCATCCAAAAGAAAAATGGGATATAGTATTATAACACGCACTTCAATCATTATATGATCACCCCATAAAATACCATGCACAACATTCCTGACATTATTTCATCATCCAATCCATGACTTCTGATAGTAACTAAGTAGTTTTTTAAATCCACCACTACTCTAATGTTGTGTATTAAAAAATTAATTTTACATTATTCTGTTATAATTTTTATATTATCAATTAAGAATTCATGATTCAATTATCTTCTGTATTATTTTTTTTATTACAAATAAATTCATTCATCAATATAAAGGATTATATATTATGATAACTCCACGTCTGTACAATATAAACTAAATGAATTTAGAAATACCCTATCTCGATTAAGAATCTAAAAATTCATAACACTAGAATGGATGATTAAGGTTCATCCACCATCATATGGAGCCCAAAAAAGCTTATAAATTCTATATATAAACTATGATTCCATGAATAACTCACAATATGCTCAACCACACCCAAGAATATTTTAAAATCGAAACCAATTCCCTATGAAAATAAAAATATATGGGAGAAATAAACAATGGATGAAATATGTTTCTTCAACTCGAGTCATTTGATTGTCCTGAAATCATATGTTGAGACAAAAATGAATAAAATAAGAGTCAACAATGAAATTTATAAAAAATAATTCATTAAAAAATCAATTATGGAGACACAATCCATGGCTGAAAGTGTCATATCGTAGCTTCGGTGAAAGTTTTTAAATCCGAGGAATGCTCGAATAAAGGGGAATAGTTAAATTAATAGAGGATAAAACTACCATATACCACATTCAATTAACTTATAAATTCAAATTTTTCTATATCCCTTCAAAAATTGTAATATACAAAAGGTTCAACAATCGTTTAAACCATTTAAATTTTTTTTAATACATCCATAACCTCCAAAATTTCCTTGGAATACAATTTTTGGGATGTGGGGGTCCATGAATATTTTTGCATAACAATTATTCCCATAAAATGTGTTTCTGAAATAATATTTATTTTGAACCTTTTTTGTATTATATAATAGCTTGGAAAGCCATTGTGGCATTAGAAATTTTGGTGATAAGGATTCTCCATGTGATTTTCCATTAACTATGCCCACATAACCCATTTTGGATTCAACATTTCAGACTAGTAGTATATGAATGTAATGAAAAACGTTTTTGAATGTCATTTTTCAAACTGAAGTTCACTAAAACAAAAATTATACCACAAAATATCCTCCAATACACAACTATGGTGTGTATTCAATTGATATGGATAAATAAATTAAAAAATTCGTCAATTCATCACCAATAGTCTGAGATTCACAAATGAAAGGCTAGAAATGTCTAGACACCTAAACAAGACAAAGGAATTATGAGGTTTTATAAATAATTTCAATGTACAATACCATATGAATGATTAATTTTTGAATGTATTTAATCACAAAAGGCATTTTAAGTTATCTCTGATGAAATTTAAAATTAAAAACGTTGTTAAATGACTTCATTAAAAAATTTATATGGAAAATTAGAATGTTTGGAGAACATAGTAATGAAAGTTAAAATATTGTTTCATTAAAAGAAACAATTCAATATGGAAGTATGATTACAAAATGAAAATTAATAATCCAAGGGAAAAGGATGATGAAATAATTTTTGAATAAATAAATTAATTTTCTTTGAATGTAAAGATTCATGGAAAATATCTTAAGTAATTAATTAGCCAATATATCTGATTGGGGATAAAAAAATAGTTTCTTTACAAAAGTGGAAAAAAATTAATAATAAATATATTAAAGAAATAATTATTTAACTATATATGTAAGTTGATTTATAATATATTTCATTTTAAAAATATGATTAGATACACATTAAATTATCTCACATTCCACACATATACATATTCACAAAAAAAAATTACACTAGGAATGCTTCACAATATGACGCCTTTTCCATAATTCATGAATTATGTTTAATATTTATTACAGTTCTTTCCAAGTAGTAAATTTTCAATAATTAATACATATCAATGAATATATAAATTAATGATCGAGAAAGAATCTTTCTGGTACTCTTTATAAAAAAATATAATCTAATTAATATTCATACATATCCTTTGTACGCTTCTTGCATGGGTGAAAATATTATTGCCTTGTTTTTAATTTCTATTGGCCACATAAAAAATAATATATGGCCAAGAAATATAATGTTTTAGTCTGCCTGCATGTATCAATTTTCATATTAAATTTTCGATAAAATAATTTTAAAAAATAAAATTCTAATGATCCCTGGTTTCAATCAATTTTAATTTTAAGAAGATTATTGTTGTTATTGTGATAATATTTATAATACATGGTATAGTACAAAAAATATCTTCTTTTTAGAAGGATTATATTTGAATTAAGAAGGTCATTTTTAATACATGGTGTATCAAAGAATTATGGGAGAAATTAAGGTATACTATGATGAAAAGTAGAGTTATTTATCCGACCAGGGAGATATAGTCTCATCAGTTGGAAAAAAATTCTTATCATGTTTATGAAATTTTCATTCTAGAAAAATTAGAGCTCTACTATGACAACAATTGATTGATTTATCTAGAACAAGTGACAATTGTCTCTTGAAAAAGAAATTCATTTAAAAAAATTCCAATTTTAATGTTTTGATACATTAGTGCATGTTTTTAATGACCAATATTTATTATAATTTGAAATTGACTCATCTAGACTACATTGTACATTTGATTGATGTGTAATTAATTTTCACATTTAACATATTGATCATCAATTGATCAATGACTTAATGGTATTACGATGATGTATGTTAAATGTTTACCATTTGAAATATTTTTTTAAACATAAACATTATCCCAATGATAAAAAACTAAATGATGATTATAATCCCGGTATTTTTGGAAAATTGGTGGTCATTTTATAGGTTTCGACCCATTGATGGAAATTTTTAATTTCTTATAAATCTAATAAAAATCATTTTTTGTTATTCAGACCGCACTGCGATTCATATAGAATTATTGTCTAATCATACACATGATATAATAATCATGGATAATTTTACGTTGACATCCCATTAATAGATTTAATTCACTATTATAGAACTGTTTGAATAAGATTTTTTTTCTTTTGAATCAATAAAAAAATAGTTTTTCATCTATAGGGAACCATAAGTCATATTTGTGTTTATTATATTCATACATTCATTAGACTAAAGAGTTCCCACTATTTTATGGATCTATGTCAATCAATTTTCATTTTAATGGTTTTAAATATATTATCAATTTTTCCCTTGAAAATATTTTGAATATTATATATAATAATTTGGAACTAAGTACTGAATTAGTGAGACATTTGAAATCATGGGGAGGCATGGTTCATATATAATAATATTATTAAATACATTATATCTGAAAAAAATTATTTTTGTAAAAAAAATAGTTTAACTCCTAAAACGAGATGTACATAGGAAATTTTATATCTCTATTTAATCAAGAACATGGGTATTACCATAGCAGTGACATAATCGTTTTTTACACTGGTACTCTAACATGAGTGTCACAATGGGAGGAAAAATAAATAAATAAATAAATTATCTATTTGATTTTATTTATATACTTAATCCTAAACCTAAAACTCTTCTATATAAATGTGCTCAAATAAGATCCCATATGTTATCCTCATAACCCACTGGAATGGGATAGTAGTTGTTGAAGGAAAATTTTTTAACAATCAATTATGTATTGTGGTTTGGATATCAATGTCCCAATTAGAGCTCGTGGATCTCCCTGTTGACTGTTATGTGGATAAATCATTCATCATTTATCGATCCTAACCAAATATACTATAGTTAATTATAATTAGTTTACATATGATTTTATTATCCCTTGATTAACATGAATCACTTACTCTTAAAAAGGGTTCATTGGTTGATCAGGATTACCTGTGAGGGTTTATATTTCTTGTATTTCAAGATATATTATAATATATTACTACATCAGGGTTCTTTGTTCATATTTGCAATGTAATAAAATTTATTCCATATAGATCAACATGTGATTTGTGTTCAACTTGTTGTGTTTGTGTATTTTTACTCAGTTCTTTGCATCTTCATGATTTATATTATATTTGGTCAATGTATAATCATTGAATGGTCATTCATTATTACAACGGATCATCACCATTGGTTCAGGATCAGGATCTATGGAGAAATCAATGTGTAATGTAAATGATGGATGGTAATAGGTGGGTCCAGATTAGATTGGGGATTCCATTATTCATGTTCAGGTGTGCATCAATGGAATGATATGTTAGGATTCAATTACTTAGTTGTTTTAATGGCCAATATCCTAGAATCGATATCATCAGGTTCAATCAACATAGATCATTTATTTTAAATTCTTATTTATTGAAGTAATAATGGAAGATGCATGATATGAATTCTCATCAGGGCTGTAGAAAAAAACTATTTATGACTCTATAGCCTATAGTATTTACAACACTTATTGTGGGGTCCCCACTTATGGTTCTAGGGGTTACATGTATAGAAACATATCACACACTATGTGACACTTTTACAACGATGTGTTACCTATGGATAGAGTCTTTTGGTGTACCCCTGGGTTAGATGGTCATGAACAAGGCCACGAACACATGGATTACCAAAGTATATGGGAATGACCTAGTACATTAAAATGACCCGTTATAGGATAAAAACAAGAGTACATGGGAAAACACCAAATTGCACAGTCACAAGATATAAAGCAGGGAATCAAGAAGGAAACCCAAGATGTGTTGCAACCCACCCTCTACATGTCACAATTACCAGAAGGGAACTCCTTGTATATGGGGAAGGATATTATATATGATATGGATAGACACGAGAATACTAGTTCTATACATGACATTTCATTGAACCCTATTATATACCAAGAAGAATCTCATGGAAAATTTGAGCCCATATGACCCTTTAGTGTAGAACACTTGTAGTTGGGTGTGTTCCCTTGGTTCATCCCCATGGTGGTATAGTGAATATTTACATACAAAACCTAAAATGTGATATATATATATATATATGGTATTATCCTCTGATATATTTTAGGAAGCACTTGATGTGACCTGATATGTGATCCTACAATATTTCTTCATCTTCCCTCAGTCGGGGTTGAGGATTCATTGTGACGACCTCATGTGAGAATATAACCCTCTACGTAGATTTTTATTATAGGTAGGGTCTATTATACCCAATTAACCATAATTAAAATACCCTATAAATGTTACAAGATATTAAATGTTTAGTATGTTACTACTTTATGGTTATGCATGATAATAACAACCTCCCATATTAGCACTATCAGTTATTTCATGGTTCATGGAGTGAGTTTCTTTAGAAGATCATTACCACAGATCCACAAGTAGAATACTACGTTGGTAGTATGGTTGAGACCACTTTATTACTTGGTGACTATAAATTGATGTTTTTTTATTTCCATGTCACATATTCATATTAGTAAATATTTATGATAATGATATGGCTACTCACATGATGCATTATGTTCTGTGATTTTAGGTTATCCTTCATTATATTATTATACTCAACCCTACATGGGATCTCCTCACACATGATGGGTCTTATAAAAAAATGCATCATGATAGTGTCCAATATAGGCCTGGAACTGGTAGAGAATTATTGATTTGGATAGTACATTATTCATACTAGTTGTTTCATTTGACAGTAATACTATTATATTAAAAGGGTGGTATCTTTTTCAGTTTATTTTGGACTTGTATTTTGAAAATTATTATATATAAATATATCTATACACTGATGTGGGATAATTGTTAATCATGAATTATAATTATATTTTTTAATTTTATATCATAGTAATAAATTAATGTTCGGATATTTTTGTTACTATACTAGTTCATATTTTTAGGCCTCCTATGTGTGTGATATTTTTTCATTATGTGTGTCACCAACTCATGGTTAATTGATGTAGATATTGGGGAGTCACAGTCATGTAACCACTAAATATGTTTTACTCATGGGTTAGGTAATGAATGATTGGTATCTGACCTATGCTGATTATAGAAAAAAAAGATTTACAATGTCTAGGGATGCGTTTGGTTTGAAAAATAGTGAAAAAATGATAAATTTTTTGGTGTTTTGATCTCACACTAATGAATCCATTGTTTGTGGGGTTGTTAATGTGTCACTTTTATAGAATAGAGAAAACATTCATGTTGACATAGAACATGTAGGAATAGGTTATAGTGAAAACATCATCACATGTATCATATTGGAATATGTGGTGGTTGTATTTTCATTCTTGAGTCAACTCTCCATATATACTCTTTTTTCATGTTACAACATGATTTTTCAATTACTAATTCATGATGAGTGTCAACCAGGATTCCACAAATGGATCCCTATAATGATTTTCCCAATAATGAGGCTTTAATATTGGGTATTTTATATTATTTGATTCATTTATGTTGCTTTCTTATCTTCAAACCATCAATTGAGAAGATGGATACACTAGTAATACTACCCAAGAATGTCTATAGGATATAATCACATTATGAATTTTAGTTGAAGATAAATCCAAATATATGTTTTGATCAAGAACCAATATAAAAATGGAATATCTAGAGGTAGGTGCCTGAGTTTTCCTACTATTGAGGACAACTCTAGATTAGATGGTGGTCCTAGAAATGATTCATCCTCAGGGGCCCATAGGCAAATGGAATATCATGTTAAATATGATATGAAATGATAATAATATCACTTAGTTATAGTTTAGTAATATTTTCATAGAGAGTTATATATATGAATGTTGTGAGTGATATGTAACATGGATTATCACAATATTCAATAGGGAAACATTACCATTGATGATTTATAATAGAGGTACACCAACCTGTCATGATACTCTATGAATATGGTTTTAGATATATTATTATATGTATGGACCCATAATAAAGGAATGTTCTGATATTTTAATCCTATAGTTAAATCTCTTATCATTCTAACCTATAAAAGTGTGAATGCATTAGAATTAGTGGTGTATAGATTTCTGGGAGAGCATATGCCGACAATTGGTGTTTTTGTGTAAATACAAGAGCTGATACATGGAAGGTGGGGAGAAGACAATAAGAATATAGACTTGGGAATATAATAAATTTAGGAAATGGTTTCATGATACATAATATATGATTTATGAATCTCATAATTTTTTTATAATAGAGTGAGGGATAATTTCTCTTGCGATGGTTGGAAACATCTTCTGAAAGATTCCCTGATCCACCATACCATTGATAGATAGATTGTATTTGGACTGACATGAAATAGAAAATGGATTTATATGGGATTTATTTATTGTCGATTACAAGGAATATGATAAAATAGAGATTTGGAGGTGTCATATGGTTCTACATTCTTCTACCATCATCATAGGGTGGTCAACGATAGGCTTAGGGAGATAATGGTTGGGGATGAGGACATCTCTAGGAAGTGGAGACCATCAAACAATAGTCTAATAAAATTATTAGATCTATGAACTAAGTCATTTAAAATTAACTATATTACTGGGAAAATAAGTTAGAGGGACTATTATCATTCCACTTCTCTTGTTCATGTCTTTGAGATTTTTGTTCATCCCATGGATTAACAAGTACGATTGTACAATCATATGGAGGTGGATTTAGTAATCACAAACTTTTGCAGATACTTTGAATGAAATCATTTTTAGATATATCATTTTATAGGATCTGTTTTATCAGTGATTATTCCTTATAGAATCATTATTTGAATGAACAGAATATCTACATTTCATTCCCATATTGATTACATCAATTGGAGTATGTATTCTGTCTGACATGGAGGAATGAGTTTTTCCTTCATGAATTATAAAGAAATAAATATTGGTAATGTTGTTCTCATATATAGATGGATTATATCGATCAGACATTAATTGTATAGTAATACCCTTGGAGTATTGTATGTATCGGGCTATAACATCCCTTAGTGGTGCTGGAGCATGGTGAGTTCATTGCATTGAATATGTTAGGCTTTCCTCAGAATTTATAAATATAATTCATTATAAAATTTTACCCAGATAATTGCACTGTATTTACTCTATAATATTATATTTATCACATCATAATTCATGTGTTTATGGTGTTGCTAAAGGATTTTCATAGGAAGGGATTCATCAAAAATAGTTTGTTACCCTGGGTAGAAAGAAATTTTGTTACAAAGAATGTGTATGGGACCATGATGTTTTGTTTGGAATATAGTTTAATAATGAAAGAGAAAATGAATAATAAATATAAATTATTGAGCATTTATGTCCTCTTCATCAAGTAGTGTGGGTAGGGGTTGTTCTCATTTATGGACTTCAAATCATGTTATCATGACCTAATAGAACCAGATGAAGTTATATCAAAAATGAAATTTTGATTTCTATATGGTCATCACAGGTACATGGTGATGCCTTTTGGAAAAATGAATTTCCTATCCTATTCAAGGGACTCATGAACCAACTATTTTGTCCATTCTTGTGCTATTTTGTGACTTCATTTATCGATGACATTCTTGAGTACTCGGTGTCTATGTAGGAGCACCAAAGACCCTTGAAAATTGTTATGGACATTATCTAAGAGTATAAATATTATGGTATGGTATCAATGTGTAATTTTTAGATTATTATGTTCCATATTCTAAGACATGTCATCCCAGAATAGGGTACATCAATGAACCCAACTATAGATGATGTACTATTATCATGGGATCCACATAAGTGCATGATGGAGCTGTGGAGCCTCCTTGTTTTACAATAATACTACATAAGATTCATTCCTAATTTATACAAGATTTAATAAAAATTGTCCAAATTTATATGAATTGGGAAATACGTATTTTATAAAGAGATGTTACAATGTGAATTTTAGGTGTTTTGATAGAGGTTTCCAAGAATTCCCATATTGAGATTTCTAGATGAGGTTTTTTGAGTATGTACTATTTTGTGATGTCATAAGGACTTGGTGTAAATGTGTTTTTATGAAGTGGTAGGTTTTGATTTCATATTTTTCACAATTTTTGAGACCTCATTATAATATATATTCATCATATCATCTAGACATGGTTTCAGTGATATTCTAACTGAAGAAATGGAGACACTACAATGTGGCTATGATATTTTCCATTATTTACTACCATAAGAGTCTTATATATGTATTCTCATATAAGGATACAAAATTAATGTGTATGTAGCAGTTTTACATACTCTAGTATTATACATATGATATATTCTATACTCCCGATATGGGGAATGTGGTGGTAGATGATCCCAACATGAGATATTATTCACTGAATTTCACTAATGAGTCTGATTATCCTGCCTTTGTGTAGTTAAACATCATTAATGATAATGGAGAAACATTCATATAATTGTGTTTCAATCACCATGACCCTAGGTAGCCTCTCCATATTTGTAAAAGATGAATCATGACATTCAACACAATTTATGGTGGCTGGTAATGAAGATGTGTGTGGAAGAGTTTGACTCTAAATGCCTTTTTTTCAATAGGTGGAGAATAAGCACAAGGTTTTAGTATGTTTAGGTCAATCCAATGTGGTGGTAGATTGTAATTAGAATATACATTCAATATAAATATTAACATGGTTCCCACAATCATCTATATAAAAATATACCATCTGAGTGATCATTGGATGACTAACCATGTTGTCACACATTTTAAATATCCAAAGAAGAGTTTAGTCGAGGAATAATGATTCCTTTATATGTAGGAGATAAACCAAAATTATGTATTTAAATGGATTAATGTTTATGAATATGGTTCCTACATTATAAAATGATTATGGAGAAGATTACATGAGGCCTTTGGGAATCAATTGGGTTTGATCATGGGGTTTCACCGATAAATGGACTATTATACAAACCAGATAACAGTGTTTATGGAGGACAAGTTATGAGTTTTCATGTTGTAATTTTTTGATTTTAGATGTATCACATACCCTTGGTGGAGTTTTTATTACACATTAATTACCATTCCACCATTGGTATAGTGACATTTGAGGCCTTGTATGGGCGATCTTCTAGGTCACCATAACAGTGTACTGCTCCATGTGAGTAAGAACTCCTAAACAATAATATCATTGAGAAAATATATTGAATTTTAATAAATTAGTAGATTATATGAGAACTACCATGATCATTTTAATTATGTATGTAGGCTGATGATGGAGGAATTTGAAGATTATAGAGATAAAAATTGTGTATATTATGTTATTATCATGATACCGACAGTGGATATTTTTCCATTAGGATATATTTTCTCTGAGATTCATAGGTACATTTTAGATAAATTATTTTGTTTTTGAGGAGGAAGACAACATGTCCCTACTATTGGAGTCATAACAAGAATATGAATTCATCCATGTCTTGTATTAAGTATGCATGTCAATTACCTATCACATGTTATCGACTGGGGAGAGATGGAGAAGAAATATATAAATACAATTATAGTGTACTTTGTAGAGATCAATGATCAAGAGAAGGGGATCCACATTGGTTGTGTGATTCCCTCTTTGTGTGCCATATAAAAGCATGAGAATCATTAGGACGGAACCTAGAAATGGGACATCCATATATGAAAATTATTACCACATTATTTTGGGGAAAGTTTATTTCTGGTTGGGATGAAAATAACATAGGTGAGAAGAATTTACCAACTCTACATTATCATTATAAAGATTTATAATATTAAAAATAATATTTTTAGTGATTGAAAATATGTTAGTATATAATTATGATACTTTTGTGGGTTATTATTGGTATAAAATAATTATATGAAAATTATATAATGAACATCTAGTTTTTCTAAAAAGAAATGATTAACTAGAGAATATAGTCCTTAATTGGAAATATGATAAATATATTCAATAAGGAACATTATTTTTACACTATATGGGAAATAATAATTTTTTACATTTGGTATTATTCATGTGTGTCTTCATGAAAGGAATAAAAAATATTATTAAACATACATATTTTTCATATTTAACCCTATAACTAAACAATCATCTATACAAAATATCTTCTTAAAAATACCAAGAATTATCCACATAACAAATGATATATTTAGTGGATTCACTGTAATAAGTTTTTTTGTTGATCTGTGATAGATCATATACTTAAAATTGGTGTTCAAATACGAGATTATGCATTTCACTGGTGACTATGACAGGGGCCATCCTTCACTAGTGATTGATCCAAACTGAATTTAGGGTGATTTTTATTCATTTTTTTAATCCTTATATTTTTATCCCATGATGAAATTAAATCAAATAATTGAATGGATTCATTAATAGGTAGATCTTATAGGTGGGTGTGGGATTATTTTCCATGGATTTGGGGATGGTGATATTTGATTCTTTATTGTTTTTTTTTTCATTTTCCTTATAGAGACATTTAATCATGTATTATATGAAAAATATTAGGTTTATTACATTTATATAATTTTTTATTATGTTTACATTTTAAATGAACATTCAGGTTGAATATTTTATTTGGTCGGTTGATCAACCAATACCCAGTGGATGGTCATTGTGCGGTCATTCATTAATGAAACGGATCATCACCATAGGTTATGGATAGTGATCAATGAATTGATGGTGGTTCGATTAATATAATGAATTATTTGACTTTGATTTGGATCAAAACATTGTTTCCCATTTTAATATTTTATCATGTTGGTACAATATGGATTTACATGAGATGCTTTTTGAGTATATTGGATGGTAAAAATATAGCAACTGACATTAAAAAGGTTCAGTCAACTAAGATACATTATTTCATTGATGAATTAGTGGATTGATCAATATTAGTGTCATGAGTGTAAGATTCATAGAGGTTCTAAATTCATTGAAAAATATAGAATTCATGGTTTTTCATTTAATGTACAGATACCTTGTTCTCCCCTCATGTACCAATATGGTTTGTGTGTAGAGAAAAATATCTGATGTAGTGTGATTGTTTTCAAATTCAATGTCACAAGAGGCTAGGGGCTTGGCATGAACCCATGGGTTATATGGGAATGATAAAGACTGTGAATTTAAACATTATCGGTGTACATGACCACAATATGGAAATTGAATGTGACTAGGTACATGGTCATCACTATAGTTCACAATTACGCCTAGATGTACATGGGAACATGACAAAGTACACTAACTCATGAAGGCATCACCTTCCATGATCAATCCAAACATATATATTAAGTGAATCCCAAATTTGAGTACCATTTATTTATATAAATACATGTTGTGTGAGGTTTCATGACTTGGGTATACCCTATGACGAAAATATGGCATTTCAAATTTTTGTTACATATCATTTCATTACATTGAATAAAACAAAGTATCTTTCAACATTTATTTCTGGGAAATACGGTACATAAAAATTGAAACCCTAAATAAATAAAAAAATTAAACTGGAAAGAATTATTCATGGTTCATATTAATAAAAATAATTTCTTATTATAGCCTATGTACATACATAAATGGAAAGGGTGACCATAAGGCCTTATAAAAGAAGAAAAAGTAAAATATTTTATATATGATCTTGAGAAATTTTGAGAACCTGATGAATATCATTTTGGTATAAAAATATAGCATTATGACATTCATAAATAAAATAAATATAATGATAACATTGAAATTTGGCTACAAATTGTTCATTATACATTTATAATAATATAAAAAGGCTTTTATCAGAGCTGTTATAAAACATTCCAATTGTATCCACCATGATATCATTAACCAAGTCATATCTAGAAATTAAATTATTTACCCAATGATTTTGCGGAATATACTGGAAAACAATCCATTTTAATAAACTAATCCTAGATAGATGTATCAAAATAAAACAAATCATAAATAACTACTAAATAATAAATGAAAAAAAATCATATAAAAACATAGTGTTTTAGAAAGATCGTAGAAACAAGATCTTTTTAACCATTTGAAACCAAAGAGAATGAAAGATGGATTCATGTTTGTTAATCCCAAAATTTAATACTTCATTCTGAAATATATGTGAATAATACTAAATAAAAATGTGGTTTCCGTATTCACAAAATATAATAAAATAAATTCAATAAAAGGAGAGATATTTTTAGAAGTAAACATCGGCAACATTATAGGTATATCACATGGTTTTTGATAACATAAAAATCTATGGGTATTGGGGTATCAAATGAATAAAAGACTATATAAATATTAAATTGATGGAATTAATTGGAATGAAGAAAATGGTTTTGAAATTTAAAAAACATACCACATAAGAAGAGAACATGCAAGGAAAAGAGTTGTTTAGATTTTATTTAACATGAAGAGTGTCTCCTAATATTCAACGATCGGGGAATTCAGGGCCTGAGAACACTTTATAAGTACTCCTTTTATGTTATAAATATCATATATTTGTGGATGATGTATTCAGAATGACGAAAATGAATAAATCGATGGGCATTTATTGAATTATTGAGGGAGTTTTTTACTAAATATTTCGACAACTTAGTAGTTGACTTCTCAAAACAGTGGGTTTTACAACATTTTTGGTCCATAGTATTGGACACTTGGGAACCATATAAATTTTTTTAATAAAAATATTAACCACAATTTTATATTACTCATTACATCAATATGAAATACTTACGATGTCATTAAACTTGCTGAAAAATTCAACTGTATTTTTACTATTAATGAAAAACTGTTGTATTTAAGAAAGGGATACTTAATTCAGACTATCATAATATAGAAATTTAGATTTCAAAAATGATATATATTTTATCATAATAGTCCTCAAAATATTAAAAATTTGATTACTAAGTATAAAAATTCTTTTTTTATGAAAAATAATATCGGAAAGGGAATGAATAGTAAAATGTATTTTAAAATTTTTGACACATGAAAAATATATATTTATATGATTTTATAACATTAAACTCAATTAGTTTGATAAAACAATTTAATTATAATAAACATAATTAATAATCCCTAAATTTAAAATAATAATTTATATATGTCTTTGAATTAATATTATAACTTGAGAAAATCAATTTCTTGAATTCCATCAAATTTTTTAAGAAAACAAAATTCATAATATAGAAATGATGAAATAAAAAATTTATTTAATCAAAGGGATTACATTTTATGTGATAAGGTACTTGAGATATATCTCCTTATACCAACCTCAATTGACCTAATGGTAGGGTGTGTGATGGTTATATACTCTTGAGGTGTCTCAGATAACATGTTCATAGTGGTAATGTCCACTAACTTGATCTTCTCCCGTATGAAATTATGCTCACGAATAACATGTTAAATATATGCTTGGGCTTCACCACGACCATAGACAAGGGATGATACCTCCTCCACAAGCCCTAAATAATGGGCTTCATACGACCTGATTATACTAGATGAGGCATCAGTTATTCTATCTGTATTAATTAACCATTATGAATTCTATTTATAACACTAATAAAAATGTTAAAGTTATTATTAAGACTATTATTTCCAATGGTCATATTGACCAATGGTCATAAATGACCACCAATAATATAATTTTCGAATCCAAATGGCCACATATTCATTATTATACTTCATTATTAAAGGGATATATATATATTGATTACAAAATAATATATAGCACATTTTCAGGATTAAAATAATATTTATTCGACAAGTTCTGGTCATTGCATTCATCCCCATGAATTAATTTCATCATTTAAATTTCTACTAATTTACTCTTATGAGAAAAGGTGAGGGTATTTTGGCCTCATTTTCTCCATTGGTTCACACATTAGTTCTTTATATTTTTTTTTCCTTCAAAACATTTTTTAGAGGTGGAAGGTTTTGTTTCATATATCTTAGTCTCTACGGTCTATGATCTCTAGCAGATGATCCTCAAAAGTTAGGTGATGTTCAAGCTATAATACATCATGATTCCAAACATGTGAAGGGTAAGGTATATCGTCCTCAAGACAGAAATGTGGAAAACATAATTAATTTTTTCTAGATTTTGTAGAAGTGAAAGCTAATAGGTGATTTCTCTTATGCGATCAAGGATTTCATATGTGTCAATGTACATGGGATAAGATTCCATATCTATCTAAACTACATGACCATATTATATGTTTAAATTATGAGAAATACATTGTCTCCAACATCAGAATACAAGTCTCTTTGATGGGTATTAGGATAGATTATCTGACAACTCTAAAAAATCATTCTATACTGTTAGATGACAATAAGATTTTATGTCATCTCTTGGACTATATAAGGACCACAAATAATTCTCTCACCATCTTATTCCCAAAAAGATGGAGTTATAAATCACTTCAAATATAGAGATTCATGTGGTTCCATTTCAATATACTAATAGTTGTTTTTATTGAATGAGAACTCAACTAAGGGGATATATTAATATAATCCACACATAATTTCCATTGAGCATAAACTTAGCATGACCTAGAGTTATTGAATATTCCATTCATATTGGCCATCAGTTTTAGGGTGATGGGTGTTAAGGAAATTCAATTCATTAAATATACAATATTAAATACGTCCTTATAATATTGATGTGAATTGTGGATCACGATCAGAAATGATAGAAAGTGGTACCCCGTGTAGCCTCACCACTTCCTTCACATAAATCATGGAAACATGTTCAAGAGGTAAATCTTCCTGAATAAATATAAAATTGGCAGTCTTGGTGAAACAGTACACTATAACCCATATTGCATTGTGTCCTTTGGATGTTTTCAAGAGACCAGTGAAAAATTAAATAGTGATATTTTCTCACATCCATAAATGTTTGGGAAGTGGTTTTAATACCCATTTAAAATGTTTTTTCTACCCATCACGTATTAATACCCTAGTATCCTTATAGTTTAGTCACAAATCTCCATTTTCATGTCATCCAACCAATAATTTTTACAAAGTTCCCTAAAAATATTCGTTCCCCCAGGATGTATTGAGAATTTAGAGCTACCTACGTCATCAATCGTCTCCATTTTTATTTCAGGAAAAGATGGAACACATATCCTTGTACAAAATTTCATTACACCATCTCAATTATTATTGTGAATAAGAAACATAACATTTTTCCTAGACTCTAACTTCTTCTATAACATAGTATTATCTCTTTGAGGTTTTATGATATAATATTGTAATTATTGTTGGGAAATCATTTGGCATAGGGTTGAGGATGTACATTCCCTTATGATTCCCATGTCCATTTATATATGGTCATTGATCAAAGGATCTCCTTAAATCCATATTATTTCCAACACAACCTGGTCATTCCTACTTAAAGCAATAGGGAATTTGTTTTCTATTCTACTGTTATAATTATTGGATAAATCATAGTCATTAAAAAGCTCCGACAATACATTTTGTCTCATGTCAAATTCCTTATGATTGAAAATATACTTAAATATTTTATGGTGTGTCTATATGTCACAAATCTCTCCATTATGATAGTTCCTCCATATCTTTGCAGAAAAAACATCCTTAGCTAGCACCATGTCATGTGTTTGATAATTATGATCATAATTATTTGAATATTGTTATTCAAACTAAATTACCCTATGGTTTTGAATTATGAAACAAAGAATCACATTAAGAGATACATATATAAAAAATAAATCCTTATCAGATTGAGTGAATAGTTATCATGAGTTCAATAACCAATATATTCTTTAACTCTATGAAACATTCTGCACACTTCTTTCTCTAGTTGAAATTGAACCCATTTGAATTTATCATTATTAGGGGAATATAATCTCTCAATATGTTTTTTAATAACAAAATATAATATCTTGATAAAAAAATGATACTAAAAATATCTATTTTTTCTGTTGGATGAGGACAGTCCTCTAAAACCCTTTTCATGATAGGGTCAACAAAGATTCCTTCATTGGTTACAATGTTCCCCTAGGAAAAAACTTATTGTAATAAAAATTACATCTCATGGACTTTCCGAATAATTGTTCCTTTCATAGAGTTTTCAATATAACTATTAGATGATTTTCATTATCCTGAATACTTTTGTAATATATAACTATATCATCAATAAAACATCCACATTGTTATCAAGGTAGTCCTTAAAAACTATATACATAAAATACATAAAAATATTATAATAGTTAGTAAATACAGTGAGAAATACCAAAAAATAATAATTCTCATATCATAAATAGATGGAATTTATTTGAATATCAACATTTTCACCCTTTATTGATGACTAACTAATAAAAGATGTGTAATGAGGCAGCTTTTACATGTAATATTTTCTACTTATATTAGAATATTAAGAGTCCATGAAAATTGTCAGTGCATGATTTTGAGGATTGGAGTGCCTGGAATGAATTTATGAACTTTTATTCGGGTACGTTAAGTAAACGTGTGAGCAGTTTTTTGTAATAATTGAACCAGTGCTCGGAATTGAAATCCGAGGACACTGTTGAGCTCGTAGCACTAGTATTCGCTTAAGGATACCGTCACCTTAATGGTAGTAGGTCGAGGGAGGAATTTAGTTTTTGTTCTTTTTGATAGAGAAAATAAAATAAACTACCATTATTTTATTTTTGAATTTTATTCGTCCCAATTTTTTTTTGTAGTGGGGACCACCCGAGCTTGAAATCACTCGAATTGAATTTAGTGGTGTGGACCACCATACCCTATACCCTTTCTTAAATGAGGTAGGTGACTCTTGGTTTCTTTTCCAATTAATTGTGTCAACATAACATTAATTAATTTTACAACTCTAATTAAATTAATAAAAATAATTTCATTTGTTTTCACATCTTATTCTTGTGTTTGGGTGGAAATTGATGGCACAGGGGGAATTAAGGAGTGATTTGGAGAACAATATCCAACAGAAGAAGTCCTTCAATGATGAACTCCATCGAAGGATATCCAAAGAGGAATGTCATCAAGGATGACAAACTGACGTCCGTCTTTCTCTCTCCTAATTGACATCAAGGAATCTTTGAGGTAGAGATTGTTTATTTTCTATAACCCTTACCCATTCATGTCGTTCTACTCGATTTAATAACAACTGTGAAGCTTCATATCATTTTAACGCTGAAAGTATGTGCCAAGAGAACTCATCCCGACCTCTCTGTAACCCTTGTAGATTTTGGTGTTCTTTGTGTCTTGTTTTATGGTTGAGAAATTTCAATCTATGGTGGTCTTGAATCTATGCTGACGTCCCGATGTGAGTGTGGGTGTCTATGGAATGATGAACGGGGCACCGGGATGCGCACGGTGACCCAAGGAACATCAGTGACAACCGGTACCGGTGACCGGCACCAAAAGGGCTTGGGAGCGGCAACCGGCACTCCGATTGGCTTCGACAATGACAGCAGCACTACCACGCTGCTGGAGAAGGGCTGTGATGAAGCAAGGGAGTCGGCCATCGGTCGACCGAAATGGTGAAGGGGGTGCTGGCACGCGTCCGCAATGCCAGCCATGCAGGGGCTGTGAAACGAGTTCACATCGGCGAAAGAGGGTTGGCCGACTTGCATCCAGCTGTCAGTGGTGGCGCAGTGCGCGTCTGTTCCGCGCAGGTGGGCTAGTGGCCCGACGATCCGGATAGCTGAGCGGGGCCCCGAGTCATGTGTGCCAGCTGCCAGTGCCACGTGGCACTAACCATTCAGCCACCCAACCCAAACGGCCTATCCCTTCATGGTACCCAGGTGGTGCCTCCCCCATGGGTGGCAGCTCGGTCAGACCCCAACATGGGGTCACCCAGCCGCGGGCCAAAGCGGGATTCCTAGCACGGGCCGCACCGAGGGCCGCCCACCGGGACGCCCTGCTTGCCGGGCCGCACAGACGATCCAGGTCGCACCGGTGGGCCGAGTCAGACCCAACAGGTGGGGTCGAACCCATGGCTATGCCGCGCTCAGCGGGCTGGGTCAGACCTAGGTCTATAGTCGGGATGGGCCGAGTCGCCCTGAACCCGTACCTACTTCGACCCCATTTCACTCTTCCGGCTATATCCTGATCTAAGGGAATCTGTTTGATGAGCCATTTGTGGCGTAAGAAAGTGTGGAACATGAAGGTAATTTTGGTATAACCGACATGAGTTTTGGATAATGTTGGGGTACAGCCTTTTTGGATCAAACACCAATCCCACAGGGCCCTCAGGACTAAAATGCCAATAACTTATAGACAGGGTGTCTTATTGATTCAATGTTTGTTGCATTTTGATCCCTTTTACTGGTCGGTCCTTTAAGATACATCTTCGTCGTACTTCGTGGGATTTGGAGTATCTACCTGTGGCATGAGAAGTGGACCCTCCTAGAATCAAGCAAGCTTATTGCAGGAACCCTATGGCTGGATGTAACATGAGAAAGTGATCCTATCTGGGTGTGTGCCTTGGGATCCTATGTGGGTGTGTTTTTTGGGATTCTGAGTGGGTCTGTCTTCCAGGATCCCACATGGATCCTCTCTAGGATTCCACATGGGACTAATCTATGATCTTACGTGGGTCTGTTGTACTAAGAACCGATGTGGGTCTAATCATTTAGGAGCCTACATGGCTCTACCTCCCATTAGGGTATGATGATTCAGTAGTTATATCTAATATTCCTTACTATCGTACCTATGTTATACCTAGTCTGAGATGAGTCCTTATCATTGTGATTTTTTTTGTGGAACAGTTGGTCTTCAGGCTTTTGATATGGGTGTCATGTTTAATCATGATTGAGATTGGTATACTCAAAATATTCGGTATATATATGTGCATATACCTCAGTACGGTTGTGAGTTGTTTTCATGCATTCTGGTTTATCCTTTGTGGATTTTGAGAGACCTTCGAGGGTCTCAGTGTCTCTAATGAGTATCGTTATACTCACCCATGCACGGTCTATGCCTACAAAATATTGTGTTTGGTGAAGACGATGGGCAGAGTTGATGGAGGATGAGAGTACCAGGACTGGAGGTAGCATGGAGATGGACATTAGACAAGGTG
This sequence comes from Viscum album, assembly GCA_963277665.1. NCBI lineage: Eukaryota > Viridiplantae > Streptophyta > Magnoliopsida > Santalales > Viscaceae > Viscum > Viscum album. The sequence goes on along the minus strand of OY728147.1, from coordinate 554,802,007 downwards.
TGCTACAGAGATGACTGTTTATGATTTGTACCTTCCCTTCAGGTAGGACCCTTGGTGGGTGTTCACATGAGTTTTTTTTCAGTTTTACATATACTTTTATGTTTAATTTTACTTTATAGTTTGGAATGTATTCTTGCCATATTTACATTCTATACACACCTTGTTTACTATATATAGTTTTTCCTTGTGCGTGTATCATGATCTGTGATTAGTTGCGAGATTTTACATGTTATAGAGGCAATGCCTTCCAATTTTAGGAAATATGCCTTTTGGTGCTAGTCGCCAGCCTCGGGCCAAGGAAATGCGGGATTGGGGTAGTCATGGCATGTGCCTTGAGAGACGGGGCAGGACCAATTTGTGTGAGAGGATTCAGTTCTACCTTATAATTTTGGACTCTGATCTGCTAACTGAAATAGCATTACATGTTCTGAGTGTGGTTTTCAGTTTATGGAATCAATTGTTGGTGCGACGAGCAATGAATCCATACACCAGGACCTTAAATTCTGATTTCTGACTCAGCGCACCAAAACACTGATTACGCTTGTGTTTGGAAAAGTTTTCATTGTGATCTCTTTGAGATACCTCACGAGAGATAACTTATTGAATGTTCCAAACTTTTTCTTTTCATAATGAATCCACGTAGACAGCCAGCACATGTTTCGGGTAGATCGTTCCATGATAGCCCACCGAGTGAGGAGGCCTTGGTGCAAGGCCCTTCTTCAGATGAGGCACTCGCGGAAGCACTAATACTACGGTTCCCATTGGTCCACCAAGGCCCCAGCCCTAGCATCAGATAGTGAACACCACATGAACGAGTTTCACGAGTTCCAGCTCTAGAGGCCACCCAGGATCAGGGGTGAGACAGACCCACAGGCAGTTGAGGATTGGCTGGAGGCCCTGGTGAAAGTCTTCTAAAATGTAGGGACACCAGCCGATCTCACAGTGATCATTGACGCCAGTCATCTACATGCAGCAACAGATAGATGGTGGAGCATGATGCTCCAGATACTCAGCAATGTGACATTTCTCTAGGCCGATTGTGAGAGCCAGTTTTGGGCAGAGTTTGTCCCAGGGACCCTTCACGTAATGTGAATATAGGATAATCTTCATCTGTAGCAGGGTAGTATGACTATGGACCTATACTAAGGGAGGTTCACTGACCTCTCACGCTACTCCACTGATATGGCGAAAGATCCATTCTTTAGGACCCGAACCTTTCAGCAGGGACTCATGCGGGAGATTAGGCCTTCAATTGTTTCTTTCAGCATCACAATTCTAGCAGGGGTGTTAGAGTGAACCCTTATAGTGGAGAGTTTTCTTGCTGAGAAACCACCAGCAGCGAGACCCACCACTATGTGTCACGTAGTAGAGTCTTCTTTTCCTGGTAGTAGAAAGATGTTATAGAGGTCCAAGAGGACTAGACCTACTAGATTTCATCTACAAGATTCGGGGTTGGTTGTGCGGGACACCCAAGACAGAGCCAGTCATGCAAGGAGAAGGAACTGTTACACATGCGGCAGACAGGGTCACATGGATCATGACTGCCCGACTCGTCATATGGATGATTATCAGATGGTCGAAGGACCACCCAGTAAGAGAAAGATGTTCGATAGAGGGGGTCCGCAGGTAGTAGGTGGATGTGGTAGAAGAGCTGGCTATGCAGCTGGCTGTGGGCGATGATTCGAGGAGTTTCTGCCACCATTAATTGGTGGTCCACCATGACCACAGGGAACAGGTGAATAGGGGTGAGCTCAACTCCATGAAGCTGGGGCCCATGACCACGAAACTCTGGATAAGATAAAAGGTAAGATATGTGTCTACTCTACCTTAGCTACAGTACTTACAGACAAAATTGCTAATCATTATTTTATTTGCACTACCCTCATTTGGAGCTCATAGATTCTGGTGGTGTCGTTGGCTCGATACTTATGGATAGAGACTTCTATGGGGGAGGATTCGGAAATTTAACATAGGTTTCGGCAGTGTGAGCATACTCTATGAGAAGGGATATTTGGATAAGATCTTCTAGTAGTGGTTTTGAGGCCTTATGACATCAACATGGGTATGGATTGGTTATCTACAATCCATGCCCAGATCCACTGCACTAGGTGATATGTGTCAGGTATCCACGAGGATAGGACTAGGTTTACCTTCACCGGTGAAAAGGGAGCCATTGCAGTATATTATTGACTTGCCAGGAGGAGAGTATAGCTGATCACTCATCAGTTGGCTAGCCTTACCCTTGGTTCATTTGATGTGGAGAGTCCGAGCTATCCAGTAGTGGTGGAAATGTATGTTGATGTATTACCTGATGATATCTTGGGTCATCCTCCTCGTAGAGATGTGTACTTTTACAAAGAATTGTACCCCAAGATGGTAACGATATCTACATCAGCATATTGGACGGCTCCCATGGAGCTTTGTGAGCTATAGGTACATCTGGAGGGCTTACAGGAGAAGGGGTTCATCTATCCCAATGTTTCTCCTTGGGCAGCACCAATTTTGTTCGAAAAGAAAGAGGATGGGATCTTGAAACTTAGGGTTGACTATTGGCACCTGAACCAGGTGACCCTAAAGAACAAATACACACTCCCAGAGATTGAATAACTCATTGATTGGATGAAGGGAGAATATTGGTTCTTGATGATAGTTCTCAGATCATGTTATCACCAGGTCTGAGTACGAGATGAGGATATGCAGAATATGGCATTCAGATATCGGTAGTACCATTATGAGTATTTGTTCATGCCTTTTACGATGATCAATGTTGTCTAAGTGTTCATGGGACTCGTGAACTGGATCTTCTAGCCATACCTTGATCGCTTTGTAGTAGTATTCATCGACGACATTCAGATCTACTTGGATACTGATGAGGAGCATGCCAATCATTAGCAGGTAGTTTTCGACACACTCAGAGAGAAACCACATTATGGTAAGATCTCGAAGTTCTAGTTATGGATTAGAGAGGATCATTTTCTTGGAATTGTCATCTCATATGATGGAGTTTTGGTGAATCTAGTGAATATTGATGTGCTACTTTCATGGGATCCACACAAGAGTGTGATGGAGGTACAAAGATTCTTGGGATTGGTTGGATAATAATGAAGATTTGTGCTAGATTTATCCAGAGTTGTAGCAGGTTTATCATCATTGATGAAGAAGGGGAAAACAATCATGTAGTCAGAGTGATGCCAGCAGAAATTTCAGGAGATGAGGTAGAGGCTGACCAGGGGCCCCATCTTGAGGCTTCTAGAGGAGGGTATTGGGTATGTAGTCTATTGAAACACATTATGGTTTGGGATCAGAAGTGTCCTGATGTAGGAGAGAGTAGTTATCGAATATGGTTCTCAACAGCTGAGACAACATGAGAATAACTACGCTACCCATGACCTTGAGTTAGCAGTCGTAGTCTTCACAATGATGATGTGGCGACACTATATGATGGGTGGGGTTTTATGGTCTACCCTGATCACCAAATCCACGGGTATATCATGTCATAGAAATACATTATCATGAGACATAAACACTGTCATGATTTCCAATAGGTCATTGACTTCGAGATAGTTTATATGCATGGGATGATGAACATTTTAGCAGATGCACTCCGCAAGAGATCTGGTATACAACTATAAGGTTAGGTGACGAAGCATCTAGCCACTTTGTAGGTATCATTTATGGATCGAGATGGAACAACTTTTCATCAGTCTCATATATTCATTTTCCCACTCCTTCAATGAGTCTTGGAGACGCAGCGTGTGGACAATGACTGCGAGGCTCGACGTGCTCAGATATCAACATGACAGGCACCTGATGGATTTTCTTAAGGTGGGGAGCACAAAATCCATTTAAGAGGATGTATCATGGTACCAGTGTTACTTTTGGAGGAAGTGTTGATGGAGTTCCACACATCCCCTCTTACAGTACATCCAAGAGTGTCCAAGATGTACCAGGACCACCGACAACAATACTAGTAGCCGATAATGATGAAAGTATTAGCAGAGTTAATATATCGGTGCCTCACTATTCATAAAGTGAAAGCAGAGCATCAGGAACCAGTGGGATTAGTTCAGCCTTTTGAGGTATGAGAGTGGAAGAATGATGGAATGTAAATGAACATTGTAATAGGACATCCATGTATATCCATGGTTCATGATTCTATCTGGGTGATCGTAGACCGACCCACCATGTTGGCCCAATTTCTACCGATAAGAGTGAATAGATTAGTAGAGAGCATGGGACGCCTCTATGTGCATGAGATTGGGTGGATACATCGATTACCCATGACAAATTTCTCTAATAGTGATGCACATTTCACTTATCATCTATTGAAGGGGATGCATGAGGCTTTCCGGACACAGCTTCATTTGACAGCTGCCTTTCATCCTCAGAAGGATGGCATGACTGAGCGAACCATTTAGACCCCTGAGGACAGGCTACGTTCTTGCATTCTCGAATTCCATTCCATTTGGGACGATCACTTAACCTTAGTGGACTTTTCGTACAACAACATTAATCACTCCAACATTGAGATCGAACCATTTGAGGCTATGTGTGGCCAACCTTGCAGATCGCCTTGTACTAGACATACCGAGTGGAATTAGAACTCGTGGGACCAAAGATGGTACAAGATACCCCATAGAAGGTGCAGATCATCCAGGAGCGGATAAAGACTTCACAGAACAAATAGAATACTTATGCCGACCAGAGATAGAGATCTCTTGAGTTTGAGGATGGTGACCACATATTTCTACGTGTCTCACCCCGATGAGGTATGCATAGATCTATACAGGGTGACAATTTATCTCCGAGGTTCATTGGACCCTTTTAGGTCCTTATTTGAGTTGGTGAGATAGCTTACCAATTTTCCCTTCCACTTCTGTTGCACCAAGTGCACGATGTTTTCCATGTATCCCAGTTGAGGAGATACGTGAAGGACCCATCACATGTCATAGACCAAGGTGAGCTAGACATCGAAGATTGTGAGACATTTAAGGAGGTTCTAGTAGAGATTTAGGATCCACAGGAGCGGGTCCATTGTGGGTTATCGATACCTCTGGTGGAACCCCGTGTCTCGTGTGCCAGTTGTTGGTGCCACGTGGCACCGGTCAGTCACCCCCATCCCAAATGGCCCAGCAGTTCTAGGTACCTAGGTGGAGACTCCCCCTTGGGTGGCAGCTAGGTTAGACCCCACAGCGTGTCCATCCATGTGAGGGCCATAGCGGGCCACCCAGAGGGCCCGACCATTCCAGAGGGCTGGGTCGTGCGGCGGGCCGAGCCGAACCCAGTGGGCCAGGTCAGTCTGACTGGGTAAGACATGAGCCAGACCAGCTTTGACCCCTATTCACACATTCAATTATAACGTGACCTACATGCATCCTATTGAAAAACCTCTATAGTGCCTGAATCCCTGGAACGAACAAGAATCCATATGGACCATCAATACTAAAAGGACAATAACTTAGAGAGTGACCATCCAATTTATGCACCGTCTATTGTGTTGAGACCCTGTTTACTTTTCGTCCCTTTGGGATACTTCTTCATGTGACTTTGTGGAAGTTGGAGAATCCACCTGCGTTTTGGGGAGATGACCCTTCCAGAATCAAGAGAGCACAGTGAGGGAACTATGGGGCTATCTATAACATGATAAAGTGATCATATGTGGGTCTATTCCTTCAGATCCTATGTAGGTATGTGTGTTGGGATCCTTTGTGGATCTGTGTTCTAGGATTCCACATGGATCTACTCCAGGATTCCACATGGGACTACTCTAGGATCCAACGTGGGTCTACCATAATAGGATCATATATGGGTCTGATGATTTAGGATCCTACATGGGTCTGCCTCTCAACAGAGTATGGTGATTCAGTAGTTACAACTAATCATCAATAAAATTGTAACTATGTTATACCTGGTGATAGATGATTCATTATATTTATGATATTTTTTTCATCATGAAATAGTTGGGCTTTGGGATTTCAAGTTAGTCCTCTTGTTTCCTCATGATTGAGATGAGTATAATCGACAACATAGGTATTTGTATGGGTGTATACCTAAATAGGGTTGTTAGTTGTTTTCATTCATTGTGGTTAATACTTTGTAGATTTTGAGAGACCTTCGCAGGTCTCGGGGTCCCTCCTCAGTATCGCTATACTCACCCCAATATATGCTATGTCCGCACCTTGTTGAGTTTGGTGCAAACGATGGACTGTGCTAATTGAGGACGAGAGTATCGGTAATAGAGGTAGCATAGTTGTGGACATTAGACAAGTCATACCACATAGACGACTATTTGAGATCTGTACCAACCCTTCAGGTAGGATCCTTGACTGGTGTTCACATTAGATGTATTCAGTTTTACTTTTACATTGTAGTTTACTTGTACTATTACGGTTGGGCTTGTATTATGGCCCTTTTTTATTTCTATACACAACATGTTTACTATATATAGTTTTACTGTGTGCTTGTATCCAATTTTGTTCTTAGTTGTGTGAGTTTACAGGTTATAAAGGAAATGCCTTCTTGATTTTAGGGAATATGCTGTTTGGTGCTAGTCTCCAGCCCCTGGCCTATGGAAGGTGGGCTAGGGGTAGTCACAGCATAGGCTCCGAGGGACGGGTCGTGACATGATGAATCATAGAGAAGAATTGATACCCACAATGATGGTCAAAAAATGCTTAATTCCTGGAACATGGTACTTTTTCTTCATTGTGATCCCATTATGTTATATATAATCAATGCATAGTTTCATTGATTCATCCTTGTTCGTCACAAATAGAAAAAGTTATCCCTATCAGACACATTTGGTTGGATAATCCCCTTATCTTGGTATATTAAATTCATCTTACTCATAATATTCTCCTCTATATGGGGTTTCTAAAATCAGCATGGATTAAGAAATATGTTCTATGTAGAACTCAACTTATCATTCAATGGATGTCTAGGTAATGCTCCAAGAAATACATCAATGTATTCCTGAATAATGGGAATATTTTCAATTAATATACTTACATTTCCTTTTTCATCTTCAACAATAATTCCCTTAAAGAAGGATACAGGTGCTGCTTCTACACAACGGTCTGAACAACATATCACTCATTTGATGTAAATTTTATTCAATCATTTGATGATTATTAAGATTCCCTTGCATATGAATTTGATATTAGAATTATAATTTGAGACAAAATCCAACCCTAATATAATTTCAAATTCCAACATGAAAATGTATACTATATTTGTGATGAGATTGTGCTTGGTGAATTTGATAATAGAGTTTCTATAAAGTGTTGATGCTTGGATAATTGATTTAATAGTCACTAATTACAGTTTGAGATCATTAAGATTAATTATTGATTCAATATTTATTGAGAAAATGGATTAAAAAATCTAATGTGTAGAATTATAAAAAAATGTTCCTTTCTATCATTCATAAAATAAAGATAGAACATACCACGGGATCGATTTAATCATCAACATCAGCCATTGTTATAGAAAATGAATGATCTTGATCCATTTTCCTATGCTGAGGTTGATTTTGATTCTCCTCCATTAACTTCATATTTGAAAAGTTATTGGAAATATTCCACAGATGTCGACATTTGAAGAATTGGACTTCAGGTAGGGAATGAAACATCTTCCCTATATCATTATTGCTAAGAAGTTGAGGCTTCACCTCCCTGTGATAGTTCAAATAAATATGGACTTTTGTTAAACACTTGTGAATTTCATCTCATATGTTCCCATAGATTAATTTTACTTGTAATTAATCTCTATGAATTCTTATTCCCTTTCATTCACATTTAAAAGTGAAAAAACTTCATGAAAAAATTTCACCATAACTAATAAGACTATATTTCATCAATCTCCCCTCTTGGGTTCAAATTTTTAACCAGTTTCAACCACGAATAATCTTCTCCCTCGAAACAGTATATATCTAGGGTGACATTATCTTTTTTTAAACAAAATAGTATAGAAAAGACTTATTCTATTGAGAATATCCATTGTTTACCTATCACAAACAGAAAAATTTTACAGATTAATTTAATTTAATTTCTATTTATGCTTTGTTTTGGAGGTTTCCCAATATTTTATGGAGGAATGTGGGACTTTTCATGAATTGGGCCAAACTGTGAGACCAATTCCAGATTTAAAAATAATGTTATATTCAATTATAACTCCACCATTTTTTTAAAAACTTCATCCATTAAAATTCCAACTTTTCAATCCCTGACATAGTAACACCAACATTTTATTTTGGACCATTTATCAATCTATAATCTTGGTGGATATGGGTTATTATTTAACGGATTGGGCCTGCCTGATTGCCCATTTTCTACATTAAAAATATTTGTTAGTTATTTAATATCTCCTTCAATATTTATGTTTTTAGGTGATTTCAACTATCACCAGATCCCACATACCCAAGGAGTCCCCAATTCTCCCCCCCCCCACCCTCTTTGGAGCTTAGTGTTATCGCGGATTTGGATGAAGCTTCTCTGAATGTCTCAAATCGCCCAGATTTTAAGACGTAAATTGATTAATTCATAATACCATAATTTCTCCCTATTTTAACTCATTACATTTTCAAACTGATCTCTTCTACCATGTTCTAATCTCCCATGAATGGTTGGCTATTTGAAAATTCAGATACTAGTGTATTTGGGCTGATCCCTTCAATATTTTTCAAGGTAAGTAATTCCCTCTTGGTTGTACATTTTCCCATAGGGTTTCCTCCCTCATTCATTATGTTCTAAAATGTCCTGAAGTTAGGGTTTTAACCCGGGGTATGATTATGTATCTTTGTTGTCAAATATTGTGTTCTTGGGATGGATTTTTCTTCCATGTTGTGTGGCGGTGGTGCAGTTGATGTTTTGCACCATATTTTGAGATATTCAACACATTCAGTAGGTGGTTCAATATGTAAACAATTATTGATGACTTTGAATGAAATGTCACCATACGAGCATACGTACAGGTTACCATCTCCACGAATATGCTTGGTAAATATTTATAATAATATCACGGTATATATAAGGAACTAGATTTATTATTTTGGTATGGAAAAACCAATGAATGAGGAAGTGGAAGAAGAAAAGATAATTGAAATACGTGGTGAAATTATTTCTTCTTCTTCGGGTGTTTCCTTTTGTGATGATCAAAAGGGGTTATTGGGATGGATTTAAAATCAATGTAATTCCTCTAGGATGATGTGAGGATATTAGGGAGGATAATTTTGTAGGGGATGGCTGAGAAAAATGGCTTTGGATATGTGATTTTGAGATATGGGGAAGTACCCTTTTATAAGAGAGGCGAGGGTCAAATTAGAAAAATCATGTGATATTATATTAGTATACAATCCTATTCGGATTATAATGGATCCAAAAAGAATAATTGTAATTCTAATGTGGTTATGGGTCTAAAAACACTCAACCAATAGGTTTTAGATATGTTTAGGACACCATATTTACCTTATCATTTAGATTTAATTCTTGGTTAAATTGTTTACATTTACCGTGTATTTTTGTATCATTATATAATATGGTATATAAAATTACTATAAAAAGAAAAAAACCCAAATAGGTTCCTTAATTGTAACACCCCAAGCTTTCAAGGTATGCTTCTCTTTGAATAATACAATAGTGTGTGTTATACGCAACTTCGACTTCTAACACACCACAACCAATCATACTAACCGTTAAGAATAGTAATACCCACTTTTTTAAATTTTATACATTTTATCATTCAAAATGAACTCAATTTTTCTATTCAAAATATCTAAATTATCTTAGGGTGATTTTGTGGTACTTTTCTGATAACTTTCATATTTTGATGAATAGTGGAAATTACCAAATTTTAATTAAAAACAACTTTTTTAATCGAAATAATTAATAGTGATAAATTATGAATTTCCATTATTTTAAAGTAAAAATAGATTTTATTTTTACCATTTAATCCACGGTTGTTAATTGGACATAATTCCACATTTAAACTGTACATATGCAATTTTTAATCTTTTGGTAGTTATTATTTCTTAAAAACAAGCTAATTGTTTTGACAATGGAAATTTATTTTTAAATTAATTAATGAAACTTATATGTTTTGAATTTGGTGAAATAGATATAAATTTTTAATTCATAATATCAAATATATAATAGGCTGAATTGTTTGTATTTTTATGAGAAACATCAATTTTTGATGAATAGAGAAAAACACCGAGTTATTTGTTAACACAGATTTTTTATTTAAATAATTATATATTTTATTTAAATTATTTTTGTCAAAATAGATATATATAGCTTATATAATTTCATTTTAATTAATTGGAGTTAGATTTTAATAATTTTAGATATATAAAATTGTATTGAACTTTTCACCGTCTTTTACCTACCTCCTATGAGAATTTGAAAATTCACATAAAACATAATTTTACCGCTTCAGTGGGTTGAATTTTGAAAATATGTGATACATGGTTAATATCAAGTATTAAAATTTGGGTTATTAAGATAAAAATAATTTTTGGTGAATAGTAACGTTTTACTTTTATTTACCGCTGTTAAAGGTAAATAGGGTAATTGAAGATAAAAGAATATTGTAATAATTCAAAATTACCGTAACATGTGACGTAACCTTATTGGATGGGTAATGGATAACCATGGAAATCATTGTGTGGATTTTGGGACCCCATGGAGCCACTTATGAATGGTATTGACATTTTAGATAAATTAATTTAATGTAAAGGCAAAATTGACATAAACAAAAACCTTTTTGTAATTTCTTTTTATATGGTGTTTTCTGAGTAATAATTTTGACTATAAATATTCATCAGAAATCTAAAAATATTTCCTTCATAATGGAATATTATTTATAATTTTTAGAAATGAAATAATTTAATTTATTTATGAAAAAATGATGATGTAGTAATTACAGTATTCGTGAACGATTCAGATAATTGAGATTATAAACACCCAAATAAATGTGATTTGAGACTTTTTAGGAATTAAAATTATTGTCTAGGTAAATATGACATATTAAGATTGGTTATATTAATTTTTTCTATGTAATATTTTGGTTATTATTTTACCAATAACAAAAAATCCAATAGTGCCAAAATTTACATAAAAGAGTTTTTTTTAAAAAAATATTATATTATTAATTGATATTCTATTTCTAAAAATATAAGGTTCGGCCAAAGGAATTATATCATGATAGGTGTGTCATTAATGGATCATTTGAGGGTCGATTATATGTTTATAGTACGATTATTAACTATATAATATAAAAATACAAAGTGAAATGGAAAATGTCAAACAAATTAACTAAGAGTTAAAACTAAATGATAAAGTTAATATAATGACCCAAACCTATCTAAAATCTATTTATTGAAATGATTTCGACCCATCCCCACCATATACTTTATATAATATAGTATGGAGCCATTATAAACCGAATATAAATTTATTATAAAATAATACTTTAAGTTTTTCATAAAGAGCGTCTCCTTGCCATTATAAAAAGACACCACTTCCAAACAATTCCTCACACCTATCAAGCCTTTTGGATCATCCAAACTCTTCCCAATTAAGCTCCCTATATCCTTATTCTACTTCTAGAAGCATTACCTTAGTCATAAGGAACTTCAAGAGTCCTTTTTCATTCAAACCAAAGGGAGTTACCCAAATTAAAGGTAACGATTTCTCTTAGCTTCTTTTATTTTATTTTACTTCTCTAACCCCTAAACTCTTATTATTCTTTTATTTTGTAACAAGACCTGTATCCTTAATATACTAGGATATTTTTATGAAAATTATTGTAACTAAATAATCACAAACCTCCCTCTAATGGATGAATAACATAATGTTTCTGTGGAAGACAACCAAACGCCTCCCAAAACGATGATCGTTCAATTATCTCATACCGCATCTAATGGTGGCCATTATGATATCACTATAATTAAATATGTTATGAATGATATTTATTTTATATATAATCTTATTTTTTTCCATTTAATTGCATACCATTAATCTTTTCATGTAGTATATATATACGATAATTTCATTTGAGGAAGTGCGGACTACCGCCCCCTCAAAGTGATATGACCAGTGCATACCATACATGGAATGTATAAATGAACGTTTTGATGAACATAAGTAACTCATATAAGATATTATATTATACTTTAATAATAATATAACTATGAATCATTTGGTTTTAATTCCTTTTAAATGAAAAATTAAATAGAAGTAGTGTTCGTGCGTACGTACGAACTACCACCTCCACGAACGCGATGAGATTCATTCCCCATCGTATCCATTCAAGTATAATTGTCATTTGATTATTAATATAATGTTTATGTAATTGATATCATTCTATATATGAATAATATACAACCTATCCATAACAATCATGTCTTGTGTAACAAAACATATAAAAGAAAACAAGTAAGTTAACACTCGAAACAACGATAATACTAAAATATTATTAACAAAGAAATATTAAAAGATCATATATGATATCATATTTATGATTATTATATAATTTAAAAAAAATGATTTAACTGTTATACAGGAGGATAATGTACCCTCGACCATGGAAAATTACAAGTTACGAGTTTAATTCACAATGTCTTCATTATCCAAGGTTGTTTATATGTAATTATCTACTGGGACCTCTTTATCATCCACATCCATGTTTCTTAAAAATTTATGTCAAAAAATTATTAATATTTTATATATTATTGGTTAAATTCATTTATACCCTTATTTGAATTTTTATAAGAGGTTTATAAAGGAATCTCTCCGTCGTTTTCCTAACAAGGTCTTTTTTACCCTTTTCGACAAAATTAAGTTAAGAATATATTTTTTACTTATATGGAAGGTGCGGCTATTTTAATCCCTTATAATGTCTTCAAAATATTCCCATAAAATCTTATAATAATGTTTTCTAAATAATGGTTTTCCCTATAATTATGTGACTTTTAAATGATTTCAAAAAAGAGATATTTTTCTCAAATAGTTTTGATTTCATCTATGTCAACATCAATTGATAAATTTTACAATTGTTTGAAGTTTATTTATTATGATAAAAATCATCCATATTGTGTTTAAGGTTTTGTGATCTGTTTTACTATGGATGAGTTAATTTTATCACATTAATGGTTTTTGATTAATTTTTTGGAATTGTATTCTAGTTTTAATACAAATTTTTATGTTATATTTCATCCTCTTATTATGATAAATGTGCTGTACTAGTATGTTCTGGGTAGGGGACAGGTAAAAGTAAGCCCTTTGGGTTGGTGTCCTGTTGCTGCAGACCCTCCAGGTTGGTTTCTGATTATTAGAGGCACTCTTTGTTGATGTTCGGTTATTAGAGGCACTCCGGGTTGGTGTCCGGTTATTAGAGGCACTGAGGGTTGGTGTCCAACTATTAGAGGCACTCCTAGTTGGAGTCCGGTTACATAGGCTATCCGAGTGGGAGTATGGTTATAGAGGCTCTTCGGGTTGGGTTCCGGTTACAGTTATCCCTTAGGTGTTGGCACGATGCCTGAATATAGAAATTAAAGATCGGCATTATTCATTCCATCATTATGAAACTAGTTATTGATATTACATGTGATTATTCAACTACTAAATATACATGTGAATGAGTAAATGGAATTATTTAATTTTATTTCTACCATATTATACTGAAGTTATAGTTTAAATGGATTTTTATTTAGTTATACATTTACATAAATCGTAATGCGTATTTATGAAAGTTTCTATTGTATTGCTTACCCTTACTGAGCTTTTGGGCTCTCCACTTTCTATGTTTTATTTTTTTCCCAGGATTCCATGAAGTGTGTTGTGATTGATATCCAGGGTTAAGCCAGGGGAATAATGGCCTCCATAAAGATTATTTATGTTGTTTTTGTATTTATTAAAGTGAAATATAACATTCATGTATGTAATCTATTTTCTAAGACTCCTAAACGGATTGGTCCTTTGGGACATTATTCCCTGTAATCATGCCCATGTATTAAAATTGTTCCCCGACTCTAGGTAAATAGGGTCGGGAAATTACAGTTGGTATCAGATAAAGTTTAGCAATAACCTTGGAAACTAGATTTAGATAAACTATGATTAGAGCACATTACCGTAATATATACTTTTAGGATTATTATAGAAGAACTTTCTAGAATTTTGGTATTGCAGATATTTTGTGAGTTTTTTGGAGCTATAAATCCATGTCTAGATACGAGTAGGTAGAGTCGGCTCTGGCACATATGTAACTAGGGGTAAAACCAGAAAACACTGCTTTGAGTATATACTTTCTCAAAGAAAACATTTTTATCATGATGGATTATATCCTAAATTTTTTATGTTATGATTAGTGTTTTACAAGTTTGGAATTAGGTATTGTTATTCATAAACTAATCTAATGTATGCCATTGTTTAGAAATGGTGCCCTGTAGAAGGAATGATAACTCCATAAATACACATGATCCAAAGAGTAAGAAGGGTCATATCTATCTTGGTCAGAAGACAGAATTTAGAAGGAAAATAGTCTCCCACGTATTATCATCATATGAAGAAATAATATCATGTGTTAATAAGATATCTTAAGAATTCTATGAGTCTTATGTCATTGAAAGGAAGCTATAGAAGAAAAGTATGGTAGAAAGAAATATGTATAAAGGGAATAAGGGAAAGAAGGATTTTACAATATGTGATAAATGTGGAATGAATCACCTTGGTAAATGCTTGATGGAAATGGGAGTTTGTTATAATTGTGTTGAAAAAGGACACCAAGTATGTGATTTTAAGGGTAAGAAAAAGTTTTCAAATGTACAATGCTTCATCTGCAAAGAGTTGGGACACTATGAAAAACAATGCCCAAATCATCAGAGTATGCACCAAATTATGCCATTCGATAGAAATCAAGTTATGATACATCCCCACATGAAGAGGAATTACTAGTGTTCTTATGTTGTTATTATAGAAATATTTTATTTGAGTTTAGTATCAACTGTATACTGGTTACATAAATTTGGAGATAAATAATGATTGTACTGCAGTACTATTTTATTGAGGATTTTAGATTATATGGTTCTAAGAAAAGTGACATAATAGTAAGCTAATATTTTTTAAAATACATGGTTGAATGAAAGGCAATCGTTAATATTTTCCCGATAATGAGGTAGTGATTTTGGAATAAGAGAGGGTTGATTTGAATAAATTATATTAGATATTCTTGACTAACTTGAAACTAATTAATGATATGTCATTGTTGGAGTTTACAACATTTTAGGATAGAAGGAGTATATCCATTATTCTATAAAGAACAAGGTATCATAAATGTAGTCAATAAGGTTTTATGGCAATTCAGGATGATACCATGTTTTAAAATAATACGTGATGAAGGTGTTCACATGTTATTACATGGAAAAAAAGGATCTTCATTATGTTTGACTTCCATATAAATTATGGACTATGAGTTTGGATAGTAGTATCTTGGATAAGGCTAAAGGTTGGAATGGATTATGTTTGAAAGGTTATTTTTGGAATTTTATAAAAGGACAACCTACAGATCATGTGACAACCCGTCGTGTCAGACAAAGGTGCGGGAATCGAACACACAACCATAGTGCGATTGGGATTTATCACCTACCATTGAACTAGGTGAAGTCCCTAGATTTTATAATTTAGTTTTTTAAAGGGTCTTATATGTGAATTATAAATTCATTATATTAGGAACCCTATACGATTAGGATAAATATAGTATTTTTTAGTTGTATTATGTTTTGAAGTGAAAGATGAGTTTGTGGAAGAAATTTATTAATTGATACAACTCTAATTATAGATTAAGTATCCCTCCTTATGATTTTTCCCAAACTCATAATTAAATTCCTCAACATTACTCAAAGGAACTTCGAATAAAACTTTTGTCCTAGATGGTACCTTAGATCATCAAAAATTTATGGCTTTATTTTTTATGGCCTTTTAATAGACATGTTCTCTACCACTATCCATCTGATATTGATGGTTAGATTTCTATTCCATATCCATGTTTTTTTACATGGATCCCTAGTATGTCTTATTTTCGGTAACCTTCATGCTTACCACTCTTTATTTTAAATAGAAGCCTCGTTAGTCCATTATTCGATGTGGGATTTCAACTATGATATTTTGAAGTTTCAACCCCATGTTTCCAATACCATGAATAAATTGCGACAACGAAATTTATTCTAGGATGGGAGAATGTAAGACCCCGTGCTTTAACGGTGCTCTTCTCTTTGAATAATACAATAGTGTATGTTATATGGAACGTCGAGTTCTAACACACCACAACCAATCAATCAAACCATTATGAATCGTAATATCCAATTTTTGAAATTTTATACATTTTATCTTTCAAAATTAAGGTCATTTTTCGATTCGGAATATCAAAATTAGCTTAGGGTGAGTTTTTGGTACTTTTCTAATAACTTTCATATTTTGTTGAATAGTGGAAATTACTAAATTTTAATTAAAAAAAACTTTTAATAATAGAAATAATTAATAGTGATAAATTAGGAATTTGAGTGATTTTAAAGTATAAGTATATTATATTTTTACCATTTTATCCAATTTTGGTCATTGGA
The DNA here is from genome assembly GCA_963277665.1 of Viscum album. Lineage (NCBI taxonomy): Eukaryota > Viridiplantae > Streptophyta > Magnoliopsida > Santalales > Viscaceae > Viscum > Viscum album. Next base: position 554,785,392 of record OY728147.1, on the reverse strand, counting down.
CACAATTTTACATTTAAACTGGACATAAGCAAATGTCAATATTTTTGTAGTTATTATTTTTCTTAAAAAAATCTATTTGTTTTGACAACGTGAATTAATTTTTCAATTAATTAATGAAACATATATTTTTTGAATTTGGTATAATAGACGTCATTTTTTAATTCATAATTTCAAATATAGCTTAGGCTGAATTTTTGATATTTTTTTGAGAAACATCAATTTTTGATGCATAGCGAACAACATTAAGTTATTGGTTAAACCATATTTTTATTAAATAATTACATATTTTATTTAAAATAATTTATGTAAAAATAGATAGATAATACCTATATATGTTCATTGTAATTAATTGTAGTCAGTTTATAATAATTTTTGATATATAAAAATTGTATTGAACTTATCACCGTCTTTTACCCACCTCCAAGGAAAATTTGAAAATTCACATAAAACATAATGTTACCGCTTTTGTGAGTTGAATTTTGAAAATCCGAGAGACGCGGTTAATATCAAGGAGTAAAATATGCTTCAATAAGATAAAAATAATTTTTTTGAATAGTTACATTCTACTTTTATTTACCACGGTTAAAGATAATTAGGGTAATTCAAGGTAAAAAAGAATGTTGTAATAATTCAAATTACCTTAACACATATTATAACATTATTGGATGAGTAATGGCCGACCATTGGCATCTTTGGGTCGATTTTGGGAGCCCATGGAGCCACTTATGAATGATAATGACATTTTGGATTAATTAATTTAATGTAAATAAAAAATTGGCAAAAAAACCTTTTAGTAAATAATTTTTATATAGTGTTATATAAGTTATATTTTTGACTTTAAATATTAATTAGAAATATAAAATGATTTCATACATAATGGTTTTTTATTTATAATTTATAGACATTAAATAATTTCATTTATTTTTGACACAATGATGGTGCAGTAATTACCGTATTAATGAATGATTAAGATAATTGAGATAATTCATTCCCAAATAAATGTGATTTGAGAGTTTTTATGAATTCAAATAATTTTATAGGTTTTTATGACATATTAAGATTGATTATATGAATTTTTTTCGTAATAATAATTCTATTAGGATTTTATCAAAAAACAAAATACCCTATAGTGCAAAAATATACATAAAAGAGTTTCTAAAACAAATATTATATTATAAATTACTATTTTATTCCTAAAACTCTAAGGTTCACCCAAAGTACATATATCATGATAGATGTTTCATTAATGGACTACTTGGGTGTCTATTGAAAGGTTATAGTAAGTGTATTAACTATATAATATAAAAATACAAAGTGACATGGTAAATGTCAAACTAATTAACTAAGAGTTAAAAATAAATGATATGGTTAATATAAATATCCAAACCTGTCTAAAATCTATAGTTTGAAATGATTTCGACCCTTCCCCACCATAGACTTTAAATATTCCTAGACGGAGCCATTATAAACTGATAATGAATTTATTTTAAAATAAATTATTATGTTTTTTTAAAAGATCCCCACCTCCCGATTATTAAAGGACACCACTTATATCCAATTCCTCAAACCTATCAAGCCTTTTGGAACGTCCAACATCAATCCAATTAATCTCCCTATATCCCTAGCATCCTCATAGAATCCTTACCTTAGTCATAAGGCACTTCAAGAGTCCTTTTAGGTTCAAACCAAAGGTAGTTACCCAAATTAAAGATAACTATATCTCTTAGCTTCTTTTCTTTTATTTTACTTATATAACCCCTAAACTCTTCTTATTATTTTCTTTTGTAAAAAAAAACAGTATCATAAATATACCAGGATAAGGTTATTATAATTATTTGAACTACAATTACACACACCTCCATCTAATGGGAGAATTACATAATGTTTCCGTGGATGGAAACCAAACGCCTCACGAAATGATGATTGTTCAATAATCTCCTACCACCTCTCATGGTGGCCATTATGATGGAACTATAATTAAATATGTAATTAATAGCATTTATTTTATATATAATCTTTTGTTTTTCAATTTCATAGCATACCATTATTCGTTTCATTTTGTATAAATATACGATAATTTCAATTGAGGAAGTGCAGACTACCGCCCCCTCAAAGTGATATGACTCGTTCATACCAAACATGCAACATATAAAGGAAGGTGTTGATGAAATTAAGAAACATATATAAGATATTATATTATAATGTAATAATAATATACCTATGTATAATTTGGTTTTGATTCCTGTTAAATGAAAAATGAAATGGAAATAGCGTTCGTGCGTACGTAGAGACTACCATCTCCACCAACGCGATGAGATTCATTCCCCATCGTATCCATTCAAGTATAATTCACATTTTATGATTAAAAATAATTTTATGGACATGATATAATTCTGCATAGGAATAATATACAACCTATCCACTACCAACACGTCTTATGTAACAAAACATAAATAAGAAAATGATTAAGTTAACACTTGAGACAACGATAATACTAAAATATTATTAACAAGGAAATATTAATAGATCATATATGATATCATATTTATGATTCTTTCATAATATATTAACAATTATTTAACTATTATACAGGAGTTTAACCTACCCTCTACCAAGGAAAAGTATGATGTAAGGTTTTATTTCAACATCTCTTCATTATCCGAGGTTGTTTATACATAATTATCTATTGTGAACTATTTATCATCCACATCTGTGTTTCTTAAATATGTATTTCAAAACATTCATAATATATTACCGAATATGGGTTAAATTCATTTATACCATTTTTTTACTTTTTATTAGTGTTTTATAAAGGGATCTTTCCATCATTTTCCAAAAAAGGTCTTTTTTAGCCTTTTCAACAAATTTAAGGTAAGAATGTTTTTTAACTTATATGACATGTGCGACTATTTTCTGCCATTATAAAGACATAAAATCATCCCATAAAAGCTTATAATAATGTTTTAAAAATAATGGTTTTATCTATAATTATGTGACTTTTAAATGATTAAAAAAAGATATTTCACTCAAATGGTTTTTATTTCATCTATCTCAACATCTGTTGAATAATTTTAAACTTTTTCGAAGTTGATTTATTATGATACAAATCATCCAGACTGTATTTAAGGTTTTGTTATTTGTTTGACTATGGATACGTTATTTTTATGCCACCAATGGTTTATGATTAATGTTTTGGCATTCAGTATGCTAGTTTTAATACAAATGTTTATGTTATAATTCATACTCTTCTTTAGATGAATGTGTTAGGCTAGTATGTTTCGGGTTGGGGACCGGTAAAAGTACGAACTCCGAGTTGGGTTTCGGTTATAGGAGACCCTCCGGGTTGGTGTACGATTATTATAGGCACTCCGGGTTGGTGTCCGGTTATTAGAGGCACTCCGGGTTGGTGTCCGGTTATTAGAGGCACTCTGGGTTGGTGTCCGGTTATTAGAGGCACTCTAGGTTGGACTCCGGTTACAGAGGCTCTCCTGGTTGGAGTCTCGTTAAAGAGGCTCTCCGAGTTGGGTTCCGGTTACAGTTGTCCCTTAGGTATTGGCACGAGGCCTTGACAGAGAAATTAATGTCCGACATTATGCACTCCATCCTTAAGAAAGTGGTTATTGATATTACATGTGATTATTTGTCTAGTAGAATATCCACGTGAATGAGTAAATGGAATTCTATCATTTTATTTCTACCATATTATGCTGAAGTTCAAGTTTAAAATGCTTTTGTTTTAGTTATACATTGCCCTAAATTTTTATGCTTATTTATGAATGTTTCCGCTATATTGCTTACCCATACTGAGCGTTTGAGCTCACCACTTTCTATGTTTTATTTTTTTCCCAGGATTCCAAGAAGTGTGTTATGATTGATATGCAGGGTTAATCTAGGGGAATAATGGCATCCATAAATATTTTATATTTTGTTTCGAATTTCTTAATGTACAATGAAAAATTTATTTATGTAATCTATTTTCCAAAACTGCTAAACTAATCGGTCCTTTGGGACTTGATTCCTTGTAATCATTCAAATGTTTTAAAAAAATGCACCGACTATGGGTAACTAGGATCGGGGCGTTACATTAAGGAAATATATATTTTTATATAAGACTTTTGGTCAAAAAATATATATTTTTTGACTATTTTATCATTTAATAATAATGTATTTGTTTTAAGAAATCTTGTATGTAAACTGTGACACTATTTAGTATTTAATTTTGGTTAAAGTCTTAACAACATTATTAATTCAAAAAATATTCACTTAATAAACCCTAAAATGCCATATTAACCTATAAAATTAGTGAAATTCATCAAAATTATCAAATTACAATTATTTCTATATTTACAATATCAATTATATTATTCATTCTTTAATAAGTTAATTACTTCATCATCATTGTGTCATAAATAAATTTAATTATTTAATGACTTTAAATTATAAATAAATACCATTTTACATTAAATATTTTTATCTTTTTAATGATATTTATTTTATATATAAGCTTATTTAATTCCATTTCATAGTTAACCATTATTTTTTTCATGTTGTATATATATACGATAATTTTATTAAAAGAAGTGCGGACTATCGCCACCTCAAAGTGACATGACTCGTTCATACCAGACATGGAACGTATAAATGAAGCTGTTGATGAACATAAGTAACAAATATATGATATTATATTATACTGGAATAATAATATACATATGTATCATTTGGTTTTGATTCCTTTTAAATGAAAAATGAAATAGAAGTAGAGTTCGTGCATACGTACGGACTACCTTCTCCACGAACGCGACTAAATTCATTCCCCATCATATCCATTCAATTATAATTCTCATTTGATGATTAAAATAATGTTTAAGGACATGATATCATTCTGAATATGAATAATATACCACCTATCCCTAACAAACATGTCTTATGTATCAAAACATATAAATGAAAATGACTAAGTTCACACTCGAAACAACGATAATACTAAAATATTATTAACAAGGAAACATTAAAAGATCATATATGATATCATATTTATGATTCTTTTATAATTTAATAACAATGATTTAACTATTATACAGCAGGATAACCTACCCTCGACCAAGGAAAAGTACAAGGTAAGGGTTTATTTCACAATCTCTTCATTATCCAAGGTTGTTTATACGTAATTATCTACTGGGACCTCTTTATCATCCACAGTAATGTTTCTTAAAAAGGTAATTAAAAACATTCTTAATATATTATAGTATATGGGTTAAAGACATTTATACCCTTGTTTGAATTTTTATAAGAGGTATATAAAGGAATCTTTCCGTCATTTCCCAAACAATGTCTTGTTTATCCTTTTCGACAAAATTTTGGTAAGAATAATTTTTTTTACTTATACGACAGGTGTGGCTATTTTCCTCCATTATAAAGTCGTCGAATCTTCCCAAAAAATCTTATGAGGATGTTTTCAAAATAAAGGTTTTCTGTATAATTATGCGACTTTTAAATTATTTCAATAAAGAGATATTTCCCTCAAATAGTTTTGATTTCATCTATGTCAACAACCTTTGATAAATTTTACACTTGTTTGATGTTTATTTATTATGATACAAATCATCCATATTGTATTCAAGGTTTTGTGATATGTTTGACAATGGATGAGTTATTTTTATTCCATTAATGGTTTATGATTAATGTTTTGTCATTCTGTATTATATTTTTAATACAAATGTTTATGTTATACTTCATCATCTTCTTATGATGAATGTGTTGGACTAGTATGTTCTGGGTTGGGGACCGGTAAAATTAATCCATCCGAGTTGGGGTCTGGTTATAGAAGACACTCTGGGTTGGTTTCCGGTTATTAGAGGCACTCTGGGTTGGTTTCCGGTTATTAGAGGCACTCCGGGTTGGTGTCCGGTTATTAGAGGAACTCTTGGTTGGTGTCTGGTTATTAGAGGGACTCCGGTTTGGAGTCCGGTTACAAAGGCTCTCCGAGTTGGATTCCGGTTACAGTGGCTCTCCGGGTTGGGTTCCAGGTACAGTTATCCCTTAGGTCTTGGCACGAGACCTAGACACAGAAATTAAAGATTTTAATTATGCATTCCATCATTATGAAAGTGTTTATTGATATTACATGTGATTATTCGACTAGTAGAGTATCAATGTGAATGAGTAAATGGAATTATTTCATATTATATCTACCATATTATGCCGAGGTTTAATTTTAAAAGGCTTTTGATTTAGTTATACATTTCTGTAAATGTTTATTCTTATTTATGAATGTTTCTGTTTTATTGCTTACCCTTACTGAGTGTTTGGGCTCACCACTTTCTATGTTTTATATTTTACCCAAGATTCCATGAAGTTTGTTGGGATTGATATCTAGGGTTAAGCCATGGGAATAATGGATTCCATAAATATTATTTATGTTGTTTTTTATTTCATAAAGTGCTATGTAACATTCATGTATGTAATCTATTTTCCAAGACTGCTAAACTGGTCGGTCCTTCCGGACATGATTCCTTTTTATCATGCCAATGTATTAAAATAATGCACCGAATAAGGGTAACTAGGCTCGAGGCGTTAGAGTTGGTATCAGAGGAAGTTTAGTAATAACCTTGGAAACTAGATTTAGATAAAATCTGATTAGAACACATTACCCTAAGATAGTCTTTTAGGATTGGTATAGATGAATCTTTTATAATTTTGGTAGTGTAGATATTTTGTGAGTTTTTCGAGAAATACATCCATGTCTAGATACGAGCAGCGAGAGGTGGCTCTGGCACAAATGTACCTAGGGGTAAAACCTGAAAACACTACTTTGAGCTAGACTCAAACGGGAACTGGTGCATGACATCCGGCCATGCTGCACTATTTGTTACGACACTCTCATGAGATATGCTTAGGAAAATTCTCATTTTTTTACAAACAATTATGAAGGGTTTATGAGTATATAATTCCACAAAGAAATTTTTATTATCATTATACATAATATCCTAAAATTTTTATTTTATGTTAAGAGTTTTACAAGTTTGGGATTAAGTATTGTTATTCACAAACTTATCTAGTGTATGACATTGTTTCGAAATGGCGCCCTATAGACGGAATGAGAACTCCAGCAATACGCATGATCCAATGAGTAAGAAGGATCATATATTTCATGGCCATAAGCCATAATTTTGAAGGGAAATAGTCTCCCACGTAATATCATCATATGAAGAAATAGTATCATGTGTTAATAAGATATGTATAGAATTCTCTATGTCATATGACTTTGAATGGAATCCCGAGAAGAAAATGATGGAAGAAAAATATATGGATAAAGGGAGTAAGGGAAAGAAGAATTTTCCAATATGTGATAAATGTGGAATGAATCACCTTGGTAAATGATTGAAGGGAATGGGAGTTTGTTATAATTGTGGAGAAAAAGGACACCAAGTACGTGATTGCAAGGGTAAGAAAAAGTTTTCAAATATACAATGATTCATCTGCAAGGAGTTGGGACACTGTACAAACCAATGCCCAAATCATCAGAGTATGCAAAAAATGATGAAATTGGATAATAATCAAGTTATTATACTACCTCACATGAAGAGGAATGAATTGTGTTCATATGTTGTTATTATAGAATAATTTTATTTGAGTGTGGTATCAACAGTATACTGGTTACATGAATTATGGAGATAAATAAAGATTGAACTGCAATACTATTTTATTGAGGATTTCAGAATATATGGTTCTAAGAAAAGTGACATAATAGTATGCTACACTTTTTTGAAAATTCATGGTCGAAGGAAAGGTAATCCTTAATACATTCCCAATAATGAGGTAGTGATTTTGGAATAAGATATTTTTGATTTGAATAAATTATATTGGATAGTCTTGACTACATTGAAACTGATTAATGATTTGTCATTGTTGGAGTTTACAACACTTTAGGATAGAAGGAGTATATCACGTATTCTATAAATAATAATGGAGCATAAATGTAGTCAATAAGGTTTTATAGAAATCCATGATGTTACCTTGTTTTAAAATAATACGTGATGAAGGTGTTCACCAGTTATTACATGCAAAAAAGGATCTTCATTGTGCTTAACTTCCTTATAAATTTTGGACTGTGATTTTTGATATTAGTATCTTGGATAAGTCTAAAGGTTGGAATGGATTGTGTTTGAATGTTTTTTTTGGATTTTTATAAAAGGACAACACACAGATCGTGTGACAACCCGTCGCATCAAACAAAGCCGCGGGAATGAAACACACAACCATAGTGCGATTGGGATTTATCACCTACCACTGGACTACGTGAAGTACCTGGATTTTATAATGTAGTTTTCTTAAAGGGTATGATATGTGAATTATAAATTCATTATATTTGGAACCCTATATGATTAGGATAAATAGAATATTTTTGTGTTGTATTATTTCTTGGAGTTATTGATGAGTTTTTGGATGAAATTTATTAATGGATAAAAATCTAATTATAAATTAAGTATATCCCTTTATGATTTTACCCAATGTCATAATTAAATTCCTCGACATTATGAAAAGGATCTTAGAACAAAAACGTTTTACTAGATGGTACCTTCGATCATCACAAATTTATGGATTTGTGATTGATGCCATTTTCATAGACATGTTCTCTACCACTCTGCATCAGATATTGATGGTAATATTTCTCTTCCATATCCATGTCTTCCTACATGGAACCCTAGTATGTGTTATTTTCAGTAACCTTCATACTTACCACTCTTTACTTTAAATATAAGCCTCATTAATCCATTTTTCGATGTGGGATTTCAACTATGATATTCTGAAATGTAAACCCCAAGTTTCCAATACCGAGAATAAATTGTGAGGACGCAATTATCTAAGGCGGGAAGAATGTAACACCCCATACTTTCACGGTGCGCTTCTCTTTGAATAATACAATAATGTGTGTTATACGAAACTTCGAGTTCTAACACACCACAACCAATCAAACTAACTATTAAGAATAATAATATCCACTGTTGGAAATTTTATAAATTTTATCTTTCAAAATGATGTTCATTTTTCGATTCAGAATATCTAAATTAGCTTAGGGTGATTTTTGGTACTTTTCTGATAACTTTCATATTTTGTTGAATAGTGGAAATTACTAAATTTTAATTAAAAACAAATTATTATAATCTAAATAATTAATAGTAATAAATTATTTATATGAGTGATTTTAAAGTATAATTAGATTACATTTTTACCATTTAATCCAATGTTTGTTATTGGACATAATTTCACATTTAAACTGGACATAAGCCAGTGTCAATCTTTTGGTACTTATTATTTCTTAAAAAACCGCTATTTGTTTTGAAAACAGGAATTAATTTTTAAATTAAATAATTCAACTTATATGTTTTGAATTTGGTGAAATAAGAATCATTTTTGAATTCATAATATCAAATATATCTTAGGCTGAATTTTTTTATATTTTTCTGAGAATCATCAATTTTTGATGAATAGTGAAAAACACTAAGTTATTGGTTAAAACCGATTTTTATTTAAATTATTATTTATTTTATTTAAAATAATTAATGTCAAAATAGATACCTAATACTTATATATGTTCATTTTAATTCATTTGAGTCTGTTTATAATAATTGTTTAAATATAAAAAATTTATTGAACTCTTCAATGTCTTTTAACCACCTCCTAGGAGAATTTTAAAATTCACATAAAACATAATTTTACCGCTTCTGTGAGATGAATTTTGAAAATATGAGGGATTTGGTTAATATCAAGGATAAAAATATGGTTCAATAAGATAAAAATAATTTTTATTGAATAGTAACTTTGTACTTTTATTTACCGCGGTTAAAGACAAATAGGATAAATCAAGGTAAAAAGAATGTTGTAATAATTCAAATTAACTTAACACATGTTCTAAACTTAATGGATGAGTAATGGATGATCATTTTTATCTTTGGGTCGATTTTGGGACCTCATAGAGCCACATATGACTAATAATGACATTTTAGATTAATTAATTTAATGTAAAGGAAAATTTGACATAAACAAAAACCTTTTAGTAATTAATTTGTATATGGTGTTATATAAGTAATATTATTTCCAAGAATTATTAATTAGAAAGATAATAAAATTTCCTATATAATGATATTTTATTTATAATTTTTAGACATTGAATAATTTAATTTATTTTTGACACAATGATGATGAAATAATTACCGTATTAATGAACGATTAAGATAATCGAGATAATAAATTCCCAAATAAATGTGATATGAGACTTTTTATAAATTATATTAATTTTCTATGTTATTATGACATATTATAATTTTTTATATGAATTGTTTTCGAAGTAATAATTCGGTTCTGAATTTAACAAAAACAAAATACCCAATACTGCCAAAATTGACAAAAAAGAGTTTCTAAAACAAATATTATATTATTAATTTCTATTTTATTCATAAACTGTATGGTTCCAAAAAACGGCTTATATAATGATAGGTGTGTCATTAATGGACCACTTGGGGGTCGATTAAATGTTTATAGTGTTTTTATTAACTATATAATATAAAAATACAATGTGACATGGTAAATGTCAAACTAATTAACTAAGAGTTAAAACTAAAAAGTTATGGTTAATATAAAGATCCAAACCTGTATAAAATCAATTTTTTGAAAGGATTTAGACCCATCCCCACCTTATACATTAAATAGTCCTAGTTGAAGACATTATAAACTGAATATAAATTTCGTATAAAATAATACATTAATTTTTTTCTAAAGAGCCCCTCCTCCCCCTTATAAAAGGACACCACTTTTAACCAATTCGTCACGCCTATGAAGCCTTTTGGAACGTCCAGACTCTCCTGAATTAATCTCCCTACATCCCTATCCTCCTCATAGAAGCCTTGTCGTAGTCAAAAGGAACTTCAAGAGTCCTTTTAGGTTCAAACCAAATAGATTTACCCAAATTAAAGATAACGATTTCTCTTAGTTTCTTTTCATTAATTTTATGTCTACAACCCCTAAACTCTTATATTTATTTTTTTTGTAACAAAACAAATATCCTAAATATACTAGGATATGGTTATTAGAAGTATTCTAACTAAAATTACACACACATCCATTTAATGGGTGAATAAAAAAATGTTTCTGTAGATGGAAACCAAAAGCCTCACGAAATGATGATTATTCAATTATCTCCTACCACCTCTCATGGTGTCCATTATGATAGAACTATAATTAAATATGTTATTAATGGTATTAATTTTATATATAAGATTCTATAATTTCATTTCATAGCATACCATTATTTGTTTCATGTTGAATATATATACGACAATTTCATTTGAGGAAGTGCGGATTACTGCCCCCTCAAAGTGATATGACTCATTCATACCATACATAGAACGTATAAAGGAAGGTTTTGATGTACATAAGTAACACATTAAAGATATTATACAATAATAAAATAATAATATACCTATTTATCATTTGTGTTTGATTCCTATTAAATGAAAAATGAAATGGAAGTAGCGTTTGTGCGTACGTACAGACTACCATCTCCAAGAACGCAATGAGATTCATTCCCCATCATATCTATTGAAGTATAATTCTCATTTTATGATTAGAATTAAGGTTTAATGACTTGATATAGTTATTTATATGTATAATATACATCATATCCATAACAAACATGTCTTATGTAACAAATCATATAAAAGAAAAAGAGTAAGTCAACACTAGAAACAACGATATTACTAAAATATTATTAAAAAGAAAATAGTAAAATATCATATATGATATCATATTTATTATTCTTTCATAATTTTATAACAATTATTTAACTATTATATAGGAGGTTAACATACTCTTGACCATGTAAAAGTACAAGGTAAGGGTTTATTTCACAATCACTTCATTATCGGAGGTTGTTCATACTCAATTATCTACTGGGACATCTTTATCATCCACATCCGTGTTTCTTAAAAATGTATTTCAAAACATTCTTACAATATTATAGAATATGGGTTAATGTAATGTACACCATTGATTGAATTTTTATAAGTGGTTTATAAATCAATCTTTCCGTCGTTTTCCTAAGAAGGTCTTTTTTAACCTTTTCGACAAAATTAAGGTAAGAATGTTATTTTAACTTATATGACAGGTGCGAATATTTTATGCCATTATAAAGCCGTCAAATATTCCCATAAAATCGTATAATAAGGTTTTCAAAATAAACATTTTCATTATAATTATGTGACTTTTAAATTATTTCAAGAATGATATATTTCTCTCAAATAGTTTTGATTTAATCTATCTCAACATCTGTTGATAAATTTCACACTTGTTTGAAAGTGATTTATTATGATACAAATCACTCATATTTTATTTAATGTTTTGTGATTTTTTTGACTATGGATGAGATATTTTTTTCAACAAATGTTTTAGGATTAATTTCTTGGCATTATGTATGCTAGTTTTAATATGAATGTTTATGTTATAACTAATACTCTGCTTTAGATGAATGTTTGGGACTAATATGTTATGGGTTGGGGACTGGTAAAAGTAAGACCTCCGGGTTGGGGTATGGTTATAGCAAAACCTCATGGTTGGTGTCTATTTATTATAGACACTTCAAGTTGGTGTCTGGTTATTAGAGGCACTCTGGGTTGGTGTCCGGTTATTAGAGGCACTCCGGTTGGGTTTTCGGTTATTAAAGGCACTCCGGGTTGGAGTATGGATACAGAGGCTCTCCGAGTTGGAGTCCGGTTATAGAGGCTCTACGGGTTGGGTTCCGGTTACAGTTATCCCTTTGGTCTTGGCATGAGGACTTGACACAGAAATTAACATTCGGCATTATGCATGCCATAATTATGAAACTGGTTATTGATATTACATGTGATTATTCGACTAGTTGAATATCCATGTGAATGAGTACATGGAATTATGTATTTTTATTTCTACCATATTCTGATGAAGTTCATGTTTAAAAGTCTTTTGTTTTAGTTATTCATTGCATTAAATGTTTATTCTTATTTATGAATGTTTCCCCTCTATTTCTTACCCTTAATGAGCGTTTGAGCTCACCCCTTTCTATGTTTTATTTTTTTCCTAGGATTCCAAGAATTTTTTTTTATGTATTAAAGTACAATGAAACATTCATGTATGTAATATATTTTCCAATACTGCAAAACTGATCGGTCCTTCGGGACTTGATTCCTTGTAATCATGTCAATGTATTAAAATAATGCATCGACTATGGGTAACAAGGATCGGGGCGTAACATTAATGAAATATATAATATTATATAAGTCTTTTTGTCGAAACATATATTTTTTTTACTATTTTATTATTTAATAATATAGTATTTGTTTTAAAAAATATTGTATGTAAACTGTGATACTATTTAGTATTTAATTTTGGTTAAAGACTTAACAACATTATTAATTCAAAAAATATTCACTTAATAAACCCTAACATGTCATATTATCCTATAAAATTAGTTCTATTCATTAAAATATTAAAATTAAATTTATTTTGATATTTATAATATAATTTATTTTAAGCATTCTTTAATAAGGTAATTACTTCATCATCATTGTTTAATAAATAAATTTAATTATTTGATGACTAAAAATTATAAATAAAATACCATTTTATATTAAATATTTTTATCTTTTTAATGATATTTATTTTATATATATTCTTTTTTAATTCCAATTCATAGCATACCATTATTTTTTTCATGTTATATATATATACGATAATTTCATTTGAGGAAGTGAGGACTACCACCCCCTCGAAGTGATATGACTCGTTCATACCTTACATGGAACGTATAAATGAAGGTGTTGATGAACATAAGTAACAAATAAAAGATATTATATTATACCGGAATAATAATATACCTATGTATCATTTGGTTTTAATTGCTTTTAAATTAATAGTGAAATAGAAGTAGCGTTCGTGCGTACGTACGAATTAACATCTCCATGAACGCAATGAGATTCATTCCACATCGTATCCATTCAAGTATAATTATAATTTGATGATTAATATAATGTTTAAGGACTTGATATCATTATGTATATGAATAATATACAACCTATACGTAACAAACATGTATTATGTAACAAAACATATAAAAGAAAACGAGTAAGTTGACACTCGAAACAACGATAAAACTAAAATATTATTTACAAGGAAATTTTGAAAAATCATATATGATATCATATTTATGATTATTTTTTAATTTAATAACAATTATTTTACTATTATACTGGAGGATAACCTACCCTTGACCAAGGAAAAGTACAAGGTAAGGGTTAATTTTACAATCTCTTCATTATCCAAGTTTTTTTATACGTAATTATCTAATGGGACCTCTTTATTATCCGCATCCATGTTTCTTAAAAATTTATTTCAATATATTCTTAATATTTTATAGAATATGGGTTAAAGTCATTTCAATCGTTGTTTTACTTTTTATAAGAGGAATATAAAGAAATCTTTCGGTCATTTTCCAAACAAGGTCTTTTTTAACATTTTAAACAATATTAAGGTAAGAATGTTTTTTTACTTATACGGCAGGTGCAAATATTTTCCTCCATTATAAATTTGTCAATTCTTCCCATAAATTATTATTTGAATGTTTTCAAAATAATGGTTTTCTCTATAATTATGTGAATTTTCAATGTTTTTAAAAAATATATATTTCTCTCAAATAGTTTAGATTTCATCTATGTCAACATCCTTTGATAAATTTTACACTTGTTTGAAGTTTATTTGTTATGATAAAAATAATCCATATTGTATTTATGGTTTTTTGATATGTTTGACTATGGATGAGTTATTTTTATTCCATTAATGTTTTATCATTAATGTTTTGGAATTCTTTATTCCAGTTTTAATACAAATGGTTATATTATATTTCATCATCTTCGTATGATGAATGTGTTGGACTAGTATGTTCTGGGTTGGGGACCTGTAAAAATTAAGCCCTCCTGCTTGGGGTCTGGTTACAGCAGACCCTCTGGGTTGGTTTCCGGTTATTAGAGGCACTCCGGGTTGGTGTCCGGTTATTAGAGACACTTCGGGTTGGAGTCCAGTTTCATAGGCTCTCTGGGATGGAGTCCGGTTACAGAGGCTCTCTCGGTTGGGTTCTGGTTACAGTAATCCCTTAGGTCTTGGCACGAGGCCTGGACACCGAAATTAAAGATCGACATTGTAAATTCCATCATTATGAAAGTGTTTATTGATATTACATGTGATTATTCGACTAGTAGAGTATCCATGTGAATGAGTAAATGGCATTATTTCATTTTATTTCATCCATATTATGCCTAAGTTTATGTTTAAAAGGCTTTTTATTTAGTTATACATTGCCATAAATGTTTATGCATATTTATGAATGTTTCTGTTGTATTGGTTACCCTTAATGAGCGTTGGGGCTCACCACTTTCTATTTTTTTTTCCCAGGATTCCATGAAGTGTGTTGTGATTGATATCTAGGGTTAATCCAGGGGAATAATTGCTTCCATAATTATTATTTATGTTCTTTTGTATTTCATAATGTGAAGTGTAACATTCATGTATGTAATCTATTTTCCAAGACTGCTAAACTGGTCGGTCTTTCAGGACTTGGTTCCTTATAATCATGCCAATGTACAAAAATAATACACCGACTCTGGGTTAC
Organism: Viscum album; assembly: GCA_963277665.1. Classification (NCBI taxonomy): domain Eukaryota; kingdom Viridiplantae; phylum Streptophyta; class Magnoliopsida; order Santalales; family Viscaceae; genus Viscum; species Viscum album. The sequence goes on along the minus strand of OY728147.1, from coordinate 554,769,698 downwards.
TACGGTCGGGGCATTACAGTTTGTATCAAAGGAGGTTTAGAAATAACCTTGGAAAGTAGATTTAGATAAACTATGATTAGATCACATTACCCTAAGTTATACTTTTAGGATTATTATAGAAGAACTTTCTAGAATTTTGGCATTGTAGATATTTTGTGAGTTTTTTGAGAAATACATCCCTATCTAGATACGAGCAGTTAGAGGCGGCTCTGGCACAGATGTACCTAGGGGTAAAACATGAAAACACCGATTTATGCTAGAATCAAATGGGAACTAGTGCACGACAATGGGCCTTGCTACACTCTTGGTTACAACACTCCCCAGGGATATGCTTAGGATTGTACTCATTTTATTTACAAAACATTATGAAGGGTTTATGAGTATATAATTCCTCAAAGAGAACATTTTTATCATTATGGATTATATTCTAAACTGTTTATTTTATGATAAGTGTTTTACAAGTTTGGGATTAGGTATTGTTATTCATAAATTAATCTAGTGTATGCCATTGTTTATAAATGGCGCCCTGTATAAGGAATGAGAACTCCAGCAATACGCATGATCCAAATAGTATGAAAGATCATATCTTTTATGGTCATAAGCTAGAATTTAGAAGGGAAATAGTCTCCCATGTATTATCATAATATTAAGAAATAGTATCATGTGTTAATAAGATATGTATAGAATTCATTGAGTCCTATGTATTTGAAAGGAAGCCAGAAAAGAAAAGGATGGTAGAAAGAAATATTTATTAATGGAATAAGGGAAAGAAGGATTTTCCAATATGTGATAAATGTGGTATGAATCACCTTGATAAATGCTTGAAGGGAATGGGAGTTTGTTATAAGTGTGGATAAAATGGACACCATGTACGTGATTTCAAGGGTAAGAAATTTTTTTCAAATATATAATGCTCCATCTACAAGGAGTTGGGACATTATGCAAACCAATGCCCAAATCAACAGAGTATGCACCAAATGATGATATTGGATAATAATCATGTTCTGATACTACATCATGTAAAGTGGAATGACTAGTGATCTTATGTTTTTATTATAGAATTATTTTATTTGAGTTTTTTATCAACAGTATACAGGTTACATGAATTGTAGAGATAAATAAAATTGTACTGCAGTACTATTTTATTGACGATTTTAGATTATATGGCTCTAAGAAAAGGGACATAATAGTAAGCTACTCTTTATTGAAAATAAATGGTTTAAGGAATGTTAATCCTTAATATTTTCCCGATAACGAGGTAGTGATTTTGGAATAAGAGTTTAATGAATTGAAGAAATCGAATTGGATATTCTTGACTACCTTGAAACTGATTAATGATTTTTCATTGTTGGAGTTAACAGCATTTTATGATAGAAGAATTATATCCATTATTCTATAAATACTAAGGAAGAATAAATGTAGTCAACAAGGTATTATGGTAATTCAGGATGATACAATGTTTTAAAATAATACTTGATGAAGGTGTTCACATGTTATTACATGGAAAAAATGATCTTCATTGTGTTTAACATCCTTATAAATTTTAGACTATTGTTTTGGATATTAGTATCTTGTATAAGTCTAAATTTTGGAATGGATTATGTTTGAAAGGTAATATTTGTATTTTATAAAAGGACAACACACAGATCATGTGACAACCCGTCGCGTAGGACAAAGCTGCAGGAATCAAACACACAACCATAGTGTGGTTGGGATTTATCAACTACCACTAGACTACGTGAAGTCCCTGGATTTTATAATATATTTTTAAAGGGTCTGATATGTGAATTATAAATTAATTATATTTGGAACCCTATACGATTAGGATAAGTAGAGTATTTTTTCATTGTATTATGTTTTGGATTGAAAGATGAGTTTGTGGAAGAAATTTATTAATGGATAAAACTATAATTATAAATTAAGTATATCTCCTTATGATTTTACCTAATCTCGGAATTAAATTCCTCATCATTACAAAAAGGAACATAGAACAAAAACATTGTCCTAGATGGTACCTTAGATCATCACGAATGTATGGCTTTGTCATTGATGGCCTCTTCCTAGACATCTTCTCTACCACTCTCCATCAGATATTTATTGTTAGATTTCTCTTCCATATCAATGTTTTCCTACATGCAACACTAGTATGTGTTATTGTTTATAACCTTCATACTTACCACTCTTTATTTTAAATTGAAGCCTCATTAATCCATTTTTCGATGTGAGATTTCAACTATGATATTTTGAAATGTCAAACCCATGTTTCCAATACCATGAATAAATTTCTAGGACACAATTTATTTAAGTAGGGGAGAATGTAACACCACATGATTTCACAATACACTTATCTTTGAATAATACAATAGTGTGTGTTATACGCAACTTCAAGTTCTAACACACCACAACCAATCAAACTAACCGTTAATAATAGTAATACCCAAAATATGAAATTTTATACATTTTACCTTTCAAAATGAACTTCATTTTTCGATTCAGAATATTGAAATTAGATTAGGGTTATTTTTTGGTACTTTTCTGATAACTTTCAGATTTTTTTGAATAGTGGAAATTAATATATTTTATTTAAAAACAACATTTTATAATAGAAATAATTAACAGTGATAAATTATTCATTTGAGTGATTTTAAATTATAATTAGATTATATTTTTACCATTTAATTTAATGTTGGTCATTGGACATAATTTTACATTTAAACTGGACATAAGCAAGTGCCAATCTTTTGGTAGTTTTATTTCATAAAAAAACGTTATTTTTTTTACAACGGGAATTCATTTTTAAATTAATTAATTCAACTTATATGTTTTGAATTTGGTTAAATAGACATCATTTTTGAATTCATAATATCAAATATATCATAGGCTGAATTTTTGGTATTTTTATGAGAAACATCAATTTCTGATTAATAGTGAAGAACACTAAGTTATTGGTTAAACCAGATTTTTATTTAAATAATTATTTATTTTAATTAAAATAATTTATGGAAAATAGTTAAATAATATTTATATGTGTTCATTTTAATTCATTTGAGTCAGATTATAATAACTTTATATATATATAAATTGTATTTAACTTTTCACCGTCTTTTACCCACCTCCTCGGAGAATTTGAAAATTCACATAAAACATAATTTTACCGCTTCTGTGAGTTGAGTTTTTATAATTTGAGAGATTTGGTTAATATCAAGGATTATATTATGGTTCAATAAGATAAAAATAATTTTTTTTGAATAGTAACTTTGAACTTTTATTTACCGCGGTTAAAGATAAACAGGGTAATTCAAGGTAAAAAAATGTTGTAATAATTCAAATTACCATAACACATGTTCAAAACATATTGGATGAGTAATGGCCGACCATTTCCATCTATGGGTAGATTTTGGGACCCCATGAAGCCACTTATTAATGATAATGACAATTTAGATTAATTAATTTAATGTAAATGAAAAATTCAAAAAAATAAAACCATTTTAGTAATTAATTTTTATATGGTTTTATATAAGTAATATGTTTTCCTATAAATATTAATTAGAGAGATAAAAATATTTCCTACATAATGGAATTTTATTTATAATTTTTAGACATTAAATAATTTAATTTTTTTATGAGACAATGATGATGGAGTAATTACTGTATTGATGAATGATTAAGATAATTTAGATAATATATTTCCAAATAAATGTGATTTGAGACATTTTATGAATTAAAATAATTTATAGGATATTATGAAATATTAGGATTGGTTATATAAATTTTCTTTGAAGTAATAATTTTGTTGTAAATTTATCAAAAAAAATACCCAATAGTGCCAAAATTGACATGAAAATAGTTTCTAAAACAAATATTATATTATTAATTGCTATTTTATTCCTAAAACTCTAAGATTATGACAAAGGACATATATAATGATATGTTTTTCATTAATGGACCACTTGGGGGCTATATAAAGGTTATAGTAAGTTTATTAACTATATAATATAAAAATACAAAGTGACATGGTAAATGTCAAACTAAATAACTAAGAGTTAAAACTATAAGATATGGTTAATATAATGATCCAAAACTGTCTAAAATCTATTGGTTGAAAGGATTTTTACACTTCCCCACCATAGAATTTAAATAGACCAAGTTGGAGCCATTATAAACCGAATATGACATTATTATAAAATAAAACTTTATGTTTTTCAAAAAGATCCCCTCCTCCCCCTTATAAAAGGACACCACTTCTAACCAATTACTCACACATATCAAGCCTTTAGTAACGTCCAAACTCTGCCCAATTAAGCTCCCTATATCCCTCACCACCTCCTAGAAGCATTACCTTAGTCAGAAGTCTCTTTAAGAGTCCTTTTAGGTTCAAACCAAAGGGAGTTACCCAAATTAAAGATAACAATTTCTCTTAGCATCTTTTCTTTTATTTTACTTCTCCAACCACTATACTCTTCTTATTTTTTTCTTTTTTAAGAATAACAGTATCCTAAATATACTAGGACAAGGTTATTAGAAGTATTCTAACTACACTTACACACACCTACATATAATGGGTGAATAACATAATGTTTCTTGTGGATGGAAACCAAACGCCTCACGAATTGATGATTGTTCAATTTTCTCATACCGCCTCTCATGGTGGACATTGTGATTCACTGTAATTAAATATGTTATTAATGGTATTAATTTTATATATAAGCATCTCTAATTCCATTTCATAGAATACCATTATTCGTTTCATGTTGTATATATATATGATAATTTCATTTGAGGAAGTGTGGACTACCGCCCCCTCAATGTGATATTACTCGTTCATACCATACATGGAACATATAAAGGAATTTGTTGATGAACTTAAGTAACACATATAAGATATTATATTATACTGTAATAATAATATACCTATGTATCATTTGGTTTGGATTTCTTTTATTTGAAAAATGAAGTGGGAGTAGCGTTCATGCGTACGTACGGACTACCGTCTCCACGAACGCAATGAGATTCATTCCCCATCATAACCATTCAAGTATAATTCTCATTGTATGATTAAAAATACTATTTAAGGATTTGATATCATTCGGTATATGAATAATATACATCCTATCCATAACAAACACATCTGATGTAACAAAACATATAAAAGAAAACGACTATGTTAACACTCAAAACAACGATAATACTAAAATATTATTAACATGGAAATATTAAAAGATCATATATGATATCATATTTATGATTCATGAATAATTTAATAACAACTATTTAACTATTATACAGGATTTTAACCTACCCTCGACCAAGTAAAAGTACAAGGTAAGGGTTTATTTCACAATCTCTTCATTACCCGAGGTTGATTATACGTAATTATCTACCGGGACATCTTTATCATCCACATCCATGTTTCATAAAAATGCATTTCAAAAAATTCTTAGTATTTAATATAATATGGGTTAAAGTCATTTATACCATTTTTTGACTTTTTATATGTGGTTTATAAAGGAATATTTCCGTCGTTTTCCAAACAAGGTGTTTTTTAACCTTTTTGACAAAAATAAGGTAAGAATATTTTTTTCAAACATATATGACAGGTGCGGCTATTTTTTGCAATTATAAAGCCGTCGAATCGTCCCATAAAATCTTATAAGGAAGTTTTCAAAATAAAGGTTTTCTCTATAATTATGTGACTTTGAAATGATTTCAAAAAAGGTATATTTCTCTCAAATAGTTTTGATTTCATTTATCTCAACATTTGTTGATCAAATTTTCACATGTTTGAAGTTGATTTATTATGATAAAAATCATCCATAATGTATTTAAGGTTTTTTGATTTGTTTGACTATAGATGAGTTATTTTTATGCCACCAATGGTTTATGATGAAGTTTTTGGAATTCTGTATGCTAGTTTTAATACGAATGTTTATCTTATAATTCATTATCTTGTTTAGATGAATGTGTTGGACTAGTATGTTCCAGGTTGGGGACCGGTAAATGTAAGACCTCCGGGTTGGGATTCAGTTACGGCAGACCCTCCGGGTTGGTGTCCGGTTATTAGAGGCACTCCGGGTTGGTGTCCGGTTATTAGATGCACTCTGGGAGGGTGTCAGGTTATTAGAGGCACTCCAGGATGGAGTCCGGTTACAGAGGCTCTCCGGGATGGAGTCCGGTTACAATGGCTCTCCGGGTTGGGTTCCAGTTACAGTTATCCCATAGGTCTTGGCACGAGGCCTTGACACAGAAATTAAAGTTTGTCATTATGAATTCTATCATTATGAAATTGGTTATTGATATTACATGTGATTATTTGACTAGTAGAATATCCCTGTGAATGAGTAAATGACATTATTTCATTTTATTTCTACCATATTATGTTGAAGTTCATGTTTAAAAGGAATTTGTTTTAGCTATACATTGCCTTAAATGTTTATTCTTATTTATGAATGTTTCTGATCTATTGCTTACCCTTTCTGAGCGTTTGAGCTCACCCCTTTCTATGTTTTATTTTTATCCTAGGATTTCAATAAGTGTGTTTTGATTGATATTCAGGGTTAATCCAGGGGAATAATGGTGTCTATAAAGATTATTTATGTTGGTTTGTATGTCTTAAAGTACAATGAAACATTCATGAATGTAATCTATTTTCCAAGACTGCTAAACGGATCGGTCCTTCGGTACTTGATTCCTTGTAATCATGCCAATGTATTAAAATAATGCACCAACTATGGGTAACTATGATCAGGGCATTAAATTAATGAAATATATATTATTGTATAAGTATTTTGGTCGAATCATAGATTTTTTGACTATTTTATCATTTAATAATATATTCTTTGTTTTAAAAAATCTTGTATGTCAACTGTGACACTATTTAGTGTTTAATTTTTGTTAAATCCTTAACAACATTATTAATTCAAAAAATATTCACTTAATAAACCCTAACATGTCATATTAACCTATAAAATTAGTGTAATTCCCCAAAATTATGAAATTACAATTATTTAGATATTTATAATATCAATTATTTTAATCATTCTTTAACAAGGTAATTACTTCATCATCATTGTGTCATAAATAAATTTAATTATTTAATGACTAAAAAGTATAAATAAAATACCATTTTATATTAAATATTTTTATCTTTCAAATTAATATTTATAGTGTAATATATCTTATGTGAATCCCTATATTAAAAATGTTATAGTTATGAATATTTTAATTTTACACCTTTTACTCTTATTTAAATAAAATAATACTAAATTTCATATCTAATCAATATAGACCAAAAGGATCATATTTTATTCCAATGGTTGATATTGGTCGCAATAAACTTATCCAATATAATTAGGACATGTGTTAGGTTAATAATATTATTATTTTTACCTTAAATTACCATATTTATTTTTAACAGTGGTAAATAAAAGTCAAAAGTTATTATTCACCAAAATTCATTTTCATCTTATTGAACACATTTTATATACTGAAATAAACCGTGTCTCCCAGATTTTTAAAATTCAATTAGAAAATTTGGTAAAATTGTGTTTTATCCAAATTTGCTAATGTGCATAGAAGGAGGTTAAAAGATGTTAAAAAACGAAATAAAATTTTATACATCAAATATTATTATAAAATTACTCTAATGAATTACATTGAACTAATATAGGTATAATGTATATTTTTTTACTTAAAATTAATTTATATAAAATAAAAAATTAATTAAATAAAAATTTTCTTTTAAACAAAAATGTAGGGTTTTTAACTATTCATCAAAAATTGAATGAGTTTAGAAAAAATTCCAATAATTCACTCTAAGATAATTTTGATATTCTGATTCCAAAGAATAAATCCATTTGAAAAAATTAAATTTATAAAATTTGAAAAATTTGTTATTTCTATTCATAAAGCCTTGTTTGATTGGTCGTGGTGCGCTAGAACTCTATGTTGATTACAACGAATGATATTGTATTATTTAAAGGGAAACATATAATGGTAACTTGGGGATTCACATTCTTCCCTCCTTAAAATAATTTCTTCTTTGAAATATCAAGATTACTAATGCATAAAACGATTCAGGTGTTTCTTCATCATAAGTTCCTCGAGTTTTAATGTTGCATCTTCCATCTTATGGTTTATCTATAAAACTATTACCAAACGAGTCATCCGATTTCTCGACACAAGTTATATAGTATTAAAAATCTTGAAAGGATATTCACAATAAGACATATCATGTTCAAGTTATATTTCTTCATTGATGAGTACATGGATTTGGTCTGGAATGAATTTTCTCAACAGTGATCTATGAAACACATCATGAACATTGGAGAGAATTGGATTCATTTCAAACTTTATGCTACAAATCCAATTATTTATAGAATTATTAATGGTCTGAGGTAACTGGGAAATAATTTACCCTTTTTAACGAATCATATAACACACTTCCATGGAGATACATTCAAGAAAACATGATCACCTACTTGTAATTCCAAATCCTTCATTCGGTTATCAGCATATCTCTTTTTACTACTTTTAGTTTCTTTGATGTGTGTTTAAATAATATTCAACTTTTCCAATCTTTCCTCAAAAATTTCAGGGCCTACAAGTTTTCTTTCACCAACATCATCATTACAAGTTGGGGTAAAAAATCTCTTTCCATGTAACATTTTATATGTTGTCTTCTATATACTTGAATGAAATATATTGTTATAGAAAAATTCAACCATAAGATAATACTGATCCCTCATACCATGAATGTCAATATATCATGATATCAACATCTCTTATATGGTTTGAATAGTCCATTCTCTTTGTCCATTAGTTTGAGTGTGGTAGGTGGTGATGAAACAATGTTTAGTATCCAAGGCCTTCTGAAGACTTTTCGAAAATATTGATGTAAAACGGGGATCATGATCAGAAACAATCGATAGGGTTCTCCTTGAAGTATTACCAATTCATTAATATATAGTATTTTTAATCATTCAAGTGATAAATCTTTTCTTATAGCATGAAAATGTGTTGACATGGTTAGACGATCAACAATGACCCATATTCCATCATTCCTTATAGGATTATTTGGTATCCCTAAAACATAGTACATCGGAAAATCATCCCATTTCCATTCATGTATTGGATGAGAAATCATGACTCCTCTATGATGTTGTCTTCATGCATTACCTATTGAAAAACCATACATCTTGGCACATAATTAGAAATTTCCCTCTTCATGTTGTCCCACCAAAAATGTTCCTTCAAATATCAATACATCATAGTGCTACTAGGGTGTATAGAGAAATTAGAGTTATGAGAATCATCCAATAATTCGAATTTTAGACAAGGTATATTAGGAACATGAAGTCACTTCTAAAATTTCCAAATTCCATCTTCAAATGAGAATTCAATCAATCTCCCATCATTCACAGCTTTAATTTTCTTTCATACTCCTCATCATCAGTCTATGAACATTTAATCTTATCTAGTAAAGATGGTTTGAAAACCATAGGAAAAAGTATTTATGTTTCACCATTCATGATTAATCCCATATCCTATTTTACTAGATCCCTGAAAATAAGATCCCTTTCAACTCTCATCTTGTTTAAAACTCCATGATCCATTCTTCTCAAGCATCATCCACCTTATTTTTCATCCTCATGTGGTAGTGTATAGCGCAATCATAATCATTGGGTTGTTCAACCCGTCGTCTTTGCTTCATGTAGTGTTTTTTCCGTGATAAAATATACTTAAAACTGTTCTGATCAGTATATATATCACATTATTCAACATTAAGATTGTGTCTCCATATCATCAAGGAAAATATTACAGCTTCTAACTCACGATCATTAGTGGGATAGTTTTTTCATGAAATTATAGATATTTTTATTCTTTGGTAATAACTCTTCCATTCTACCTAAGTACACAACCAATTCCTTTCTTTGAACCATATCTATAAAAAACAAACCCATAATTCATAGATATTAGATTCAAGATATATGCATTGATTAATATTACATTCAGTTCTTAAAAACATTCTTCCAACTCTTTTTTTCTGAACAAATTGAACACCATTACGTGTGAGATTGGTTAATGGGTTTTCCAATCAGGCCAAATTCTGGACAAAATGCCGATTATAACCATCTAAACCAATAATGTTGTGTACCTCAGTTATGAAAATTGGTGCTAGCCATTCTTGTATTGATCATGTCTTCGAATGATGAATAGATATTAAATACATAGAGACAATATGGACAAGAAAAGAAATCTCCTGAATCCATAATTCACATATGATAAATTTCCCATATAATTCATTTCTTCTAAGAATCTATAGAATAGTGTGCAAGTGATTTTCATGGTCTTCATTGATTTTGTAGTATACCGAGTTATCATCAATAAATACCATTAAAAACTCATCAAGATATTCCTTGAAAAATATGTTAATTAGATCCATGAAAATAGAGGGTGAATTAGTATGTCCAAAATGCATTACTGTAAACTTGCAATGCTCGTACCTTTTTCGAAACACTTTTTTTTGGAATGACTTCCTTATTCACACATAACGGATGAATTTCATATCATAGGTCAATATTTCAAAAATATCGAGCTCCATGATGATGGTAGAATAAATCATAAATGAGAGGTAAGGGATACATGTTCTTTATTGCTATAACATTAATATCCCAATAGTAAATTCACAACCTCATAGATCAATATTTCATCATAACAAAAAGAACATGGGATCCCCATGGATAAACACTAGGGAGAATAAATATTTTATTACTCAATTTCTCTTGTTGATTCTTTAGATCCAGTCATTCTACAGTGTCGATTCTATACAGGGTCTTCTATATGGGCCTTGGACCATGAATTTAATCAATGAAGAGCTCAATTTCACATTCTGGTGGATATCCTAGTAAATCCTCTAGAAACACATCAAAATATTAATGTAAAATAAGTAGGTCCTCTATTTGAAAATTATTTTCCTCAACAATAGTTATTCTATTCTCTTCCACCACAATAATTGAATTTAGTTGAGCTACCGGGGGAGGATCTAATTAAGAATCATGTGGTGTCGTTTTGGATCTAATGATAAAGCACTCCTTATCATCATCAAAAATTGTAACCGCCTTCTTCTTACAATATATTTTCTATTTATTTTCCAAAATCCAATCCATTAAAAGGATTATATCAAATTCAATAATGTTTATGATGATGAGATTAGCAGATAAAGAACACTTATATTCCCTAATAAAAATTTATTCACAAAACATAGTTTCAATGATACTTCTCTTAGGAGTTTTGACTAAAAACACCCTTGCTAAATCATATTGGAAATAAATAATTTTCACAAAAAAATGGATGTTATGAATAAATGAAATGATCCAGAATCAAATAAATCTTTGGATAAACTTGAGGAAACCATTAAATTACCTTCCACCACATCTTTCAGAGCTTAATCCTCAGTATTGGTGATCAGATAAGCTTGGCCTTGATCCCATGTCCATTTTTTGAAGTAGGTTTCCTTGTTGCTTAGAAAATTAATTTTTATTATTCCATTTTTCCCTAAAATTGATTCATTCAACACGGATAGCCTCTTTCATTCATGTGCAATCATGAGCTTGGTGGAATTTTTCACTACATATATAAATTAGTCATATTCCCATTAGGCACATACCGGGGGGTTACTTCATACATTTACAACAAGATGGAAATTAAACTTTTTCCATCTTCCCCATATTTATATTTACAGACTTTTCATCAGATCTCTTATTCACTTGCTTCGTTTAAATTTTGTAATACATAGAGAATTCATCTTCTTTGTTTGTATGACATGATATAATATCTTCATATGAAGAGTTGGATTGTGAGACAAATGCTTGATGGAGAAAAATTTTTAACCCATTAAAGAATAGATCAATATTAATTATTTGATTAGAAATATAATATGTTTCATTCCATGTTCCCATGGGGAACGTGTGAGTGGGTTAAATGTGGTGACGTCCTGAACTCGAGGTTCAGGTTTCGAGTCCCCATAAGAAAATGAGCATTATATACTAACAATCCTCTCATGGTACCCTCTACCTGGTTGGTAACATGCCTAAGCCATAGGTTTGGCCCCCATAGGCCTCATTGGGGACGTGTAGTGCACAGGTGGGGAGGCCACCATAATTCTGCATTACCCTACAACACGTTTAAACTGTGTTTTTTTATCAATATTGTAACGCCCTGACCCCAGCTATCCAGAGTCGGTGCATTACTTCGTAACATTGGCATGATCAAAAAAAGATCAAGTCTCGAAAGACCGATTAGTTTAGTAGCCTTGGAAACACTAGATATATTCATAAGTATTACATTACATAATAAAATGAAAAACTACAACAACAACATAATGTCTCCACAGTCCACACTATTATCCCCTCATAATATCCATGCAGGTCATTCATAATTTACTTTTTCACTTCCTGGGAAAAATAAAACATAGAAAAGGGGTGAGCTCAAATGCCCAGTAAGGATAACAATATAGCGGAAACTTTCATAAATAATAATAAACATTTAAGGCAATTTATAACTAAAACAAAAGCCTTTTAAACTTGAACATCAACATAATATGGCAATAGTAAAATGAAATAATGCCATTTACTCATTTACATGGATATTCTACTAAGCGAATAATCACATGCAAAATCACTAACCACTTTCATAATGTCGGAATGCATAATGCCAGACTATCATAACCACGTAGTCAAGGCCTCGTGCCAAGACAACAAATAAGTTTTTGTCAAGGCCTTGTGCCAAGACAGTAGTTTGTCTCATGAGACCTACCGAGGCATCGATGAGATATAGCGGGCTCCACCCGTCACATATTAAGTCCACTGCATTCCCATATGAAACGGTTTAAACATAACATAAACATTCGTATTAAAACTAGCATACGAAATGTCAATAATTTCACCATAAACTATGAATGGTATAAAATTTCACATCCACAGTCAAACATATCACAAAACCTTCAATACAATATAGAAGTTTTTTATTATAATAAATCAACTTCAAATATGTGTAAAATCCATCAAAGGATGTTGACAAAGATGAAATCAAAACACTTTTTAGAGAAATATCTCTTTCTATTTTTTGAAATCATTTAAGATCCATATAAAACAAAACATTTTCTTGAAAATATTCTTATAAGCTTGTAAGGAAAGCTTTGAAGATTTTATAACGGCAGAAAATAACCGCACCCACCGTATAAGTTAAAAAAACATCCTTACCTCTATTCTGTCGAAAAGGTTAAAAAGGACCTTGTTTTGAAAACGACGGAAATATTCCTCTTATAAAAAGTCAAAAAGGGTATAAATGACTTTAACCCATATTCTTGTAAATAATAAAAATGTTTTGAAATACATTTTGAAGAAACATGGATGTGGATAATAACGAGTTCCCAGTTGATAATTAAGTATAAACAACCTAGGATAATGAAGAGGTTGTGAAGTAAACCCTTACCTTGTACTTTTCCTTGGTTGGGGTAGGTTAACCTCCTGTATAATGGTGAAATAATTGTTATTAAATTATACAAGAATCATATACATTCATATGATTTCATATATGATCTTTTAACATTTCTTTGTTAACAATATCTTAGATTTATCGTTGTTTCGGGTGTTAACTTACTCGTTTTCTTATATGTTTTGTTACGTAAGTCATGTTTTTCATGGATAGGATGTATCTTATACATATCCAGAATTATATCATGTCCTTAAACATTATTTTTAAATCATAAAATGATAATTATACTTGAATGGATACGACGGAGAATGAATCTCATCGCGTTCGTGGAGACGGTAGTCCGTACGTACGCACGAGCGACAATATCATTATTTTGATATTAAAAAAATATATAATTGGATAGTATATCATATATACAGAGTCATTGTCATGTTATATTTATTATTTACATGAATTAAATATCATTATTATACCCATCTAAATAATAATATATTGAATAACAATTACACCACGACGTGGAGACGGTAAGCTGTACGTACGCACGTATGGTGACATGTCATTCAAATGATGGGTAGAATACTGAATATGGTTGTTCCATATTTATAATAACATCACAATACATAGAAGATACTGGAGTTATAATTTTATAATTGAAATAATAAACAAATAGGGAGTGGAAGAAGAAAGAAACATGAAAGAGGGTGATGAAAATGTTACCTCTTCTTCGGGTTCTTCCTTTTGATTTGATCAAATGGACTACATAGGATGGATTTCTGACTAAAGTAAAGCTTCTAGGAGTAAGAGGGGGAAGTTGGGAGAGTATTTGGGCAGAGTTTGGCCGAGACAAATGGCTTGAAAGTGTAAATGTGGTGGGAGAGGTGGGGGCCTTTTATAAGAGGAGAGGAGGGGCACTCTTGGAAAGTAAAGAAAAGTCACTTTATTATAAAATTAGTTTCGGATTTTAGAGGTCCCACACTTATATAATTCGAGGATAAGATGATAAGGGTTCGAAATCCACTCATCCAATAGGATTTTGACAAGTGTAAGCTTTGGAGTTTACATTATCTTTCCATTTTATTTAAATCGTTAAATAATGAGGTCATCACTGCATCATCATGATGTCCTAAATAATTTAATTTATTTAATGTATAAAAATTATAAAAAAACTACTATGATGTAGGAAATATTTTTAGATTTCTAATGAATATTTATAATCAAAATTTGGACTTGTGTAACCCCACTTAAAAACTGTTTTAGTAAAACAACTCATCTTTGTGTCAATTTAATTTTAACATTAAATAAATATATATTAATGTCATTTTCCAACTAAAGTGGCTCCATGGGGTCCCCAAGTTGACCCATGGGTTGTCTCGGTCGGCCATGACTCATCCAATAGGAGGAGGACAAGTGTCATGCTCATCTCATATTATTAAAACATTATTTGTACCTTAAACTACACTAATTACCTCTAATCGCGATTAAGAACTTAAAAGTTACAATTCACCAAAAAATAATTTTAATCTCATTGAACCACATTTTACTTCTTAATTATAACCATGTATGTCGGATTTTTGAAAATCAAATCACAGAAGTGGTAATATTTCGTTTAAATGAAAAATCAGTTATTTAACTACCACTTAGCGGTTTCACTATTCATCAAAAATTGATGTTTTTCAAAACAAAGCCAAAATTTTACCCTAAGCTATAATTTATATTCCAAATTCAAAAATGATTTCTATTTTACAAAATTAAAAACATATAAGTTGCATTAATTAATTTTATAATTAATTCCCGCTGTTACAACAAATAGCGTGTTTTTAAGAAACAATTTATATCAAAAGATTGGCAATTGTTTATGTCCAATTTCAATGTTAAATTAATTCTAATGGCCACCATTGGATAAAATGGTAAAAATATATTCTAATTATACTTTAAAACCACTCAATAGTATAACTTATCACTATAAATTATTTTGATTAAAAAAGTTGTTTTATGTATTTTTCACTATTCATAAAAATTTCAAAGTTCTCAGAAAATTACAAACAATTCAACATAGGATAATTACGAAATTCTGAATCCCAAAATGAAGTCCATTTTGAAATATAAAATATATATAATTTGAAAAGGTGGTTATTACTATTCATAATGGCTACTTTGATTAGTCGCGGTGTTTTAGAACTCGAAGTTGCGTACAATGCAAGCTATTGCATTATTGAATGAGAAGCGTATCGTGGAAGCTCGGGGTGTTACATTCTCCCTTCCTTCAATAAATTTCATCCTCGCAATTTGAAATTTTTCTTTGAAAATATATGGTTGAAAAGAGAAAATACCTTTGAGGAAAACCCACATCGGAAATAAGGTTAATAAATATATAACATTAAAAGAAAGAAAGATAAGTACAAAGGTCACCCGATATATCCCATTCAAGGATTCTATGAAAATATGGATATGGAGGAGAAACAAACCATCAAGGTCTGATGGAGAGTTATAGAAAACAGGATTAGGAGAAATTTTAACTACAAGAAAATCACAATCTTGTGATTGGTTAAACAGTCATTGAATCCCCAGTTGGAAAAGTTAACCGAAAACATTTTTGTTTTAAGTTACCTTTTATAATGTTGAGGAATTTATTTAGTAGATTTACTAAGAACGTAAGGGAATATACATACTTGTTATGTATAATTTCATTCGTTAATAAATTTTTACCACAAACCCAACTTTTACTCCAAATGGTAATAGAACTCAAAAATATTCTATTTATCCTAATTGTATAAGGTTCCAAATGTTAACACATACCATTTAGATTAGTAAAACTAATTTGTAATAATCAGGGACTTCCTGTAGGCTAGTGGTAGGAAATAAAGGCTTGTCGCACTATGGTTGTGGGTTCGATTCCTACAGCTTTGTCCGACGCGACGGGTTATTCCCCACCCTGCAGGTTGTCCTTTTCCTAAAACTATAGTATCATAATATTCCAAAAATAATCTTCATAAATTTTTTAACCTTAAACATTACTTATACAAAGATCAACTTAATCCATTCAAACCTTTATAGTTATCCAAAATACTTCTGTCCAACTCACAGTCCAAATTTTATAAGGAAGGTAAACATAATGAAGATCCTTTTTTTCCATGTAAAAACATGTGAACACCTTCATCATGTATTCTTTTTAAACATACTGAATTACCATGATCCCTTATTCCCTATAGAATACTAGATATACTCCTTCTATCCAAAAATGTATAAAAATCATCAATCAGTTTCAAGGAAGTTAAGAATATCCAATATAATTTATCCAAATCAATCACGTCTTATTCCAAAATCAGTATCTCGGTATCAGAACCATATTATGGTTTATCTTTCTCTCAACCATATATTTTCCAAAAATTTAACCTACTGTGGAGTCAATTTTCTTGTTTCCACACAATCTCATGTCCTTGATGAAATAGTACCGCATTACAATCCTTATATACTCCATAATTATTATAACCAGTACATCATTGATACAACACTCAAATTAAAAAATTCTTTAATAACAACATAAGAACTCTAATCATTACTCCTCATATGTGGTAGTATCATAACTTGATTATTATCCAATAACATCATTTGGGGCATACTCTGATGATTTGGACATTGGTTTGCATAGTGTCCCCAATCCTTGCAGAAGAAGCATTGTACATTTGAAACCATTTTCTTACCCTTGCAGTCACGCACTTTGTGTCCTTTTTCTCTACACTTATAACAAACTCACATTACCTTTAGGCAAGTTCCATGATGTTTCTTCCCACAATTACCACATATTGGAAAATTCTTCTTTCCCCTCATCCCTTTATCCATCATTATCTCTTCCATCCCTTTCATCTCTTGCTTCACTTCAAAGCCATAGGACTCAGAGAATTCTTTACATATCGTATTAACACATGATATTATTTCTTCATATATTGAGAACACATGGGAGACTATTTCCCTTCGAAATGTTGGCTTAATACCGTGAAAGATACGATCCTTCTTACTCTTTGGATCATACGTATTGCTGGAGTTCACATTCCTTCTACTGGGCGCCATTTCTATACAATGACATAAAATAGGATAGTTTATGAATTATAATGAATAATTCCAAACTTTTAAAATAATTAATGTAAATTGAACGGTTTATGGATATAATCCATAATCATAAGAATGTTTTCTTTGAAGAAGTATATACTCATAAACCCTTCATAATGGTTTGTAAAGAAAATGAGAATTATCCTAAGCAAATCCCCCGAGAGTGTCATAACCAAGAGTGTAGAAAGGCCCGTTGTTGTGCACCAGTTACCGTTCGAGTCTAGATCAAAGCGATGTTTTCAGGTTTTACCCCTAGGTACATCTGTTCCAGAGCCGCCTCTACCTGCTCGTATCCAGACAGGGATGTATTTCTCGGAAAACTCACAAAATCTCTACAATACCATAATTCTAGGAAGTTCTTCTATACTAATCCTCAAAGTTCATCTTAGGTCTACGTGCTCTAATCAGAGTTTATCTAAATCTAGCTTCCAAGGATTGTACTAAACTTCCTCTGATACCAACTGTAACGCCTCGACCCCAGCTACCCAGAGTCGGTGCATTACTTCGTAACATTGGCATGATAATAAAAGATCAAGTCTCGAAAGACCGATTAGTTTAGTAGCCTTGGAAACACTAAATATATTCATAAGTTTTACATTACATCATAAAATAAAAAACTACTACAACAACATAATGTCTCCACAATCCACACTATTATCCCCTCATAATATCCCTGCAGGTCATTCATAATTTACATCTTCACTTCCTGGGAAAAATAAAACATAGGAAAGGGGTGAGCTCAAATGCCCAGTAAGGATAACAATATAGCGGAAACTTTCATAAATAATAATAAACATTTAAGGCAATGTATAACTAAAACAAAAGACTTTTAAACTTGAACATAAACATAATATGGAAAAAGTAAAATGAAATAATGCCATTTACTCATTCACATGGATATTCTACTAAGCGAATAATCACATGCAAAATCACTAACCACTTTCATAATGTTGGAATGCATAATGCCTGACTATCATAACCACGTAGTCAAGGCCTCGTGCCAAGACCACCAATAAGTTTTTGTCAAGGCCTTGTTCCAAGACACTAGTTTGTCTCATGAGACCTACCGATGCATTGAGGAGCTATAGCGGGCTCCACCCGTCACATATTAAGTCCAATGCATTCCCATATGAAACGGTTTAAACATAATAGAAACATTCGTATTAAAACTAGCATACGAAATGTCACTAATTTCACCATAAACTATGATTGGTATAAAATAGCACATCCACAGTCAAACATATCACAAAACCTTCAATACAATATAGAAGTTTTGTATTATAATAAATCAACTTCAAATAAGCGTAAAATCCATCAAAGGATGTTGACAGAGATGAAATCAAAACACATTTTAGATAAATATATCTTTCTATTTTTTGAAATCATTTAAGAGCCATATAAAACAAATAATTTTCTTGAAAATATTCTTATAAACTTGTAAAGAAAGCTTTGAAGATTTTATAACGGCGGAAAATAACCGCACCCACCGTATAAGTTAAAAAAACATCCTTACCTCAATTCTGTCGAAAAGTTTAAAAAAGACATTGTT
This sequence comes from Viscum album, assembly GCA_963277665.1. Taxonomy (NCBI): domain Eukaryota; kingdom Viridiplantae; phylum Streptophyta; class Magnoliopsida; order Santalales; family Viscaceae; genus Viscum; species Viscum album. Next base: position 554,750,548 of record OY728147.1, on the reverse strand, counting down.
TTGAAAATGACAGAAAGATTCCTCTTATAAAAAGTAAAAAAGGGTATAAATGACTTTAACCCATATTCTTGTAAATAATAAAAATGTTTTGAAATACATTTTGAAGAAACATGGATGTGGATAATAACGAGGTCCCAGTAGATAATTTAGTATAAACAACCTTGGATAATGAAGAGGTTGTGAAGTAAACCCTTACCTTGTAATTTTCCTTGGTTGGGGTAGGTTAAACTCCTGTATAATGGTGAAATAATTGTTATTAAATTATACAAGAATCATATACATTCATATGATATCACATATGATCTTTTAACATTGCTTTGTTAACAATATCTTAGATTTATCATTGTTTCGGGTGTTAACTTACTCGTTTTCTTATATATTTTGTTACGTAAGTCATGTTTTTCATGGATAGGTTGTATCTTATTCATATCCAGAATGATATCATGTCCTTAAACATTATTTTTAAATCATAAAATGATAATTATACTTGAATGGATACGACAGAGAATGAATCTTATCGCGTTCGTGGAGACGGTAGTCCGTACATACGCACGAGCTACAATATCATTATTTTGATATTAAAATAATATATAATTGGATAGTATATCATATATACAGAGTCGTTATCATGTTATATTTATTATTTAAATTAATTACATATCATTACTATACCCATCTAAATAATAATATATTGAATAACAATTACACCACGACGTGGAGACGGTAAGCCGTACGTACGCACATATGGTGACATGTCATTAAAATGATGGGTAGATTACTGAATATGGTTGTTCCATATTTATAATAACATCACAGTATATAGAAGATACTGGAGTGATAATTTTAGAATTGAAATAATAAACAAAGAGGGAGTGGAAGAAGAAAGAAACATGAAAGAGGGTGATGAAAATGTTACCTCTTCTTCGAGTTCTTCCTTTTGATTTGATCAAAAGGACTACGTAGGATGGCTTTCTGACTAAAGTAAAGCTTCTAGGAGTAAGAGGGGGAAGTTGGTAGAGTATTTGGGCAGAGTTTGGCAGAGCCAAATGGCTTGAAAGTGTAAATGAGGTGGGAGAGGTGGGGGCCATTTATAAGAGGAGAGGAGGGGCACTCTTGGAAAGTAAAGAAAAGTCACTTTATTATAAAATGTGTTTCGGATTTTAGAGGTCCCACACTTATATAATTCGAGGATAAGATGATAAGGGTTCGAAATCTACTCATCCAATAGGTTTTTGACAAGTGTATGCTTTGGAGTTTACATTATCTTTCCATTTTATTTAAATCGTTAAATAATGAGGTCATCACTGCATCATCATGATGTCATAAATAATTTAATTTATTTAATGTCTAAAAATTATAAAAAAACTACTATGATGTAGGAAATCTTTTTATATTTCTAATGAATATTTATAATCAAAATTTGGACTTCTGTAACCCCACTTAAAAACTGTTTTAGTAAAACAACTCATCTTTGTGTCAATTTAATTTTAACATTAAATAAATATATATTAATGTCATTTTCCAACTAAAGTGGCTCTATGGGGTCCCCAAGTTGACCCATGGGTTGTCTCGGTCAGCCATGACTCATACAATAGGAGTAGGACAAGTGTCATGCTCATCTCATATTATTAAAACATTATTTGTACCTTAAACTACACTAATTACCTCTAATCGCGATTAAGAACTTAAAAGTTACTATTCACCAAAAAATTATTTTAATCTCATTGAACCACATTTTACTTCTTAATGAAAACCATGTATGTCGGATTTTTGAAAATCAAATCACAGAAGTGGTAATATTTTAATTTAAATGAAAAATCAGTTATTTAACTACCACTTAGTGGTTTCACTATTCATCAAAAATTGAAGTTTTTCAGAACAAAGACAAAATTTCACCCTAAGCTATAATTGATATTCCAAATTCAAAAATGATGTCTATTCTACAAAATTCCAAACATATAAGTTGCATTAATTAATTTTATAATTAATTCCCGCTGTTACAACAAATAGCGTGTTTTTAAGAAACAATTTATATCAAAAGATTGGCGATTGTTTATGTCCAATTTCAATGTTAAATTAATTTTAATGACCACCATTGGATAAAATGGTAAAAATATATTCTAATTATACTTTAAAACCACTGAATAGTATAACTTATCACTATAAATTATTTTGATTAAAAAAGTTGTTTTAAGTATTTTTCACTATTCATAAAAATTTCAAAGTTCTCAGAAAATTACAAAAAATTTAACATATGATAATTACGAAATTCTGAATCCAAAAATGAAGTCCATTTTGAAATATAAAATATATATAATTTCAGAAGGTGGTTATTACTATTCATAACGACTACTTTGATTAGTCGTGGTGTTTTAGAACTCGAATTTGCGTACAATGCAAGCTATTGCATTATTGAATGAGAAGTGTATCGTGGAAGCTCGGGGTGTTACAAATATAAAATATATTTGAGGAGATGGCGAAGAATGAAGGAACGCATGGAGAAAACCCTAGGCAGAGCGATATTGATGATAACCCTAGGAAGAAGGATGTTGTTGATGTGGATAATGTGGAGAAGATATGGCATCATGATCTATTCAGTCTATGGGTGAAGAAAAAATCTGAAATATTGGAATCCAAGGATACTACTGGTAATGGTAAAAGCATCACTAATGTGGCCATGCAGGACGACAACATCTCGTTCATGGTGTGTGAATTGGGTAATTCAAGAAGGATCATACGGAACGGGCGGATTGTGCATGTATCTAAGTATCATGTTTTTGTTGTAGACTGGGTCAAATTATGTATGTTTTCAATGATCTCTCATGTTGTTATTCCAAAAGGTTAATACCCTGGAATATTCATGATATTACAAAGAGTATTGCATAGATTTGGGGCTTTAGGGATTGGAATATGACGGCTATGGGATATAATTTTTATCATGTAGTTTTTCCCTCAGTTGAATGAAAAATACGTGTGTGGAGTATGGGTTATGTACCTTTTTATCCTAGATTACTTCACATTCATGAATGTAATCAAAATTTTGACCACAGTTCTGTCAAAAACACATTTTCCAAAATATGGATATGAAATCACAAGTTGAGTTGACTTTATTTGCATCCAAAAATATTTTGGGATATTTATTCTTCTATAGAGAATCCTATAATCCATGATATAAAGACATATAATACGTATTTCTGGAATTATGCTAGGATTCTTGTTGAGGTGGAAATTCCCACTACTCTTGTAGAGGAGGTAGTCTTTACCACCATGGATGATAACATCACTCTTGATGTTAGATATGTAAGGAGGTCAAAATTCTATTTGAACTGTCATATTTTTGGTCATCTACTAGCTGAATGCAACAGAAACAATGTTTGTGCCCTCTGTAATATCAGAGGGCATGATGAGAGAAATTGCTGAAGGAAGACAACATCTCAGGACCCCTCTCATCCTGATGTGTATGTTAACAAGGAATTCACATAATTTACTCCTGTTTGAATTCAGACATGAAGTGAAAACGGGGATATTAAGGGAGAACCCTAGACATCCTGTAACACCCTGAACTTCCATGATACACTTCTCATGCAATAATTCAATAGCATTCATTGTTCGCATTTTCGAGTTCTGACACACACAAAAACCAATCAAAGTAGCCATTAAGAATTGTGATACCCACTTTTTGAAATTTTTTAAATTTTATATTTCAAAATAGACTTCATTTTTTTATTCGAAATATCTAATTTATCCAAGGGTGAAATTTTGGAACATTTCGGATAACTTTTATATTATGATGAATAGTGAAAATTACTAAATTTTAATTAAAAACAATTTTTTAATCAAAATAATTAATAGTGCTAAATTAAAACATTAATGGGTTTTAATGTATAATTAAAATATATTTTTTCCATTTAATTCAATGGTGGTCATTATAATTAATTTCACTTTGAAATTGGACATAAACAATTGTAAATCTTTTTATATATATTGTTTCTTAAAAACACGCTATTCGTTGTGACAGTGGAAATTAATTATCAAATTAATTAATTCAACTTATATTTTTTTTATTTTTTAAAATAGACATCATTTTTGAATTTGGAATTTTAAATATAGCTTTGAGTGAATTTTTGGTATTTTTCTGAAAAACATCAATTTTTGATGAATAGTGAAACCACTAAGTGGTTGTAAAAAAACTGATTTTTTATTTAAATTAAACATTACCACTTCTTTGATTTGATTTTCCAAAATACGACATACATGGTTTTTATTACAAAGTAAAATGTTGTTCAATGGGATTAAAATAATTTTTTGGTGAATAGTTACTTTTATGTTTTATTAATCACGATTAAATGTAATTAGTGATATTTAAGGTAAAAATGATATTATAAAAATATAAAAATATCTTGAAATTTGTCCTACCCTTATTGGATGAGTCATTTCCGACCAACATAATCCATGGGTCTACTTGGGAACCCCATGGAGCCACTTGGGTAAGAATATGACATTAATAACTATTTATTTAAAGTAAAAATAAATTTGTTACAAATATGTGTTGTTTTACTAAAACAATTATTACATGGGGTTATATAAGTTAACATTTTGAATATAAATATTAATTGGATATATAAATATATTTCCTACATCATGATATTTTTTATATAATTTTTAGACAATAAAAAAATTACAAATTTTATGACACCATGATGATGCAGCGATTACCTCATTAATTAACGATTTAAATAAATTGAAATGATAATGTATATCTAAGACATAAACTTGTAAAAAACCTATTGGATGAGTATATTTAGACCCCTTATCACCTAATCCTAGAAATATATAATTGTGGGACTTTTGAAATCCGAATATCACTTCATAATAATGTAATATTTCATTATTTTCCAAGAGTGCCCCTCCTCTCCTCTTATAAATGGACCCAACTCCACCACCATATTCACACCATCAAAGCCATTTCGCTCGTCCAACATCTTCCCAAATACTCACTCAACATCCCTATCTTACTCCTAGAAGCCTCACTATGGGTAGAATTCTTCCCAAGGATTCCTTTGGCTCAAATCAAAAAGTGTTACCCGATTTTAAGGTAATGTCTTCTCTTATGTTATTTTGTATTATTTTGCTTATCCAACCCATTAATCAATTTTTATTCTTTTATTTTGTAAAAAAACCAGTATATAAAATATAATATGATTTTGTTATGAGAAGGATTTTATTTACACTTACACCCTCCTTCGTCTAATGGTTAAAGAACATACTGTTTCTGTGGTTGGCGAATTTCTGCCTCACGAAACGATGATTGTTCAATCTTCTTTTGACACCTCTCATGGTGGCCATTAAGATGTCACTATATTTATATGTGATATATATTATGTTTATGTTTTCCTCATGCTTCTGTATTTCTCATTTATGTAATACCATTATAATTTCCATTATGGGTTAACACGATAATTTCATTTTTAGAAGTGCTGACTACCGCCCCCTCAAAGTGATTTGAATCGTTAATGCCATATTGGGATGCATAAGGGATGGAGTAAATTATATTATATATTATATTATACAATAATAATAATATAACTTTATATCATTATTATTTCATTCCATTATATACGAAATATAAATGAAAGTAGCGTTCATGCGTATATACGACTTACCGTCTCCATGAACGGTGCATTTCATTTCCTACATCTAAATGTTATGTAATATTATAAATGAATATATATACTGGATATATGTGATATATATTATATCTAAATCATGAATATACTTCTGGATATAATGGATATTTTACCACATGAACAATTTGTAATTATAAGATGTTTATTTTTAACTCAAGTACCAAAGATCGACAAAACGACCGTTATTAACTTAAATAATTACATAATATTCATAACATGGTAATAAGTGATATAAAACGAATAATGAACAGGAAAAAGGTTCTTAATCATGTAAAAATTAACTATATTTTATTATTCATGAGGTTAATGAATGATTGAGCCAAATCGGACACGAGGTAAGGGACCTTCATAACCCAATTTCTGTTCTTTGGGTTAATCTCCTACTTTCAAATTATATCCTGATATTATTATGTCCTATCATGTATTTATACTTTATTTATGTGTACTTATAGTGAATACAGAAAATAGATCTATTTTATTTAAAAAATGATCTTTGTAAGGGACTTCGTCTCAATCTTCTTTCATTGGGGAATATTTTGTTTTATACACAACTTTCTTTTATACGGTGTATAAACCCCTTTAACTTTTACGTTTCTTCAAAAAGAATCTCTTTTATATGAAGCATTTTACTAAACGAAAAAAGGTAATGTTTTTGTTGTCCTGCGTATGCGGCGACAACGACTTCTCCACCACCATGAACATTATTTGAGTTTTGGATTATTCTTCATTCCATAACTATTTTTTAAATGAAAAAAATATACCAAGTTTTAATTTTCTTTTATTTTGGTATTGAAAATGGTTTTGAAAGTGTTTTTATTATATCAATGTGTTGAATTGATATATTATGATTGAAATGTGGAAAATTTATGTTTCCTAATGCATGTTTTATGTGATATGATTATGTTTTGGTTTATGATATGTTTAAACCTATTCATATGAGGAAGGAATTCGGCTTATTAAGTGAAGGGTGGAGCTCGCTATAGCTCCTCGATGCATTGGTAGTTCTCATAAGACAAACTAGTGTCTTGGCAGGAGGCCTTGACAAAATCGTATTTTTAGTCTTGGCAAGAAGCCATTGTTATGTAGTTATTATAGTCCAGCATTATGCATTCCATCATTATGAAAATGTTTATTGATATTTCAGGTGATTATTCGACTAGTAGAGTATCCATGTGAATAAGTAAATGGAATTATATCATTTTACTTTTTCCATATTACGCTGGAGTTCAAGTTTAAAAGCCTTTTGTTTTAGTTATACATTGCTGTAAATGTTTATGTTTAATTATGAAAGCTTCGGCAATATTGTTATCCTTACTGAGCATCTGAGCTCACCCCTTTAAATGTTATAATATTTTCAAGGATGTCAAGATGTATTTTATGAATGACCTGCAGGGATAGTCATAAGGGGATATGAGTGTAGACTATGGAGTCCATGTTATTTTAGTTTTTCACTTTATGATGCAATTTAACTTTTATGAATGTATCTAGTGTTTCCAAGGCTACTAAACTAATCGGTTGTTCGAGACTTGATCTTTTGTGATCATGCCAATGTTACAAAATAATGCACCAACTCTGGGTAACTGGGGTCGGGGAATTATAGTTGGTATCAGAGGCTGTTTAGCACTAACCTTGGATGCTATATTTTGATAAACTCTGATTAGAGCACATAGACCTAAGATAAAAATTAAGGATTAGTATAAAAGAACTTCCCATAATTTAGGTATTATAGAGATTTTCTGAGTTTTCTGAGAAATAAATCCTTGTCTCGATACGAGTAGGTAGAGGCGGCTCTGGAACATATCTACCTAGGGGTAAAACCTGAAAATACCTCTTTGAGCTAGACTCGAACGAGAACTGGTGCACGACAACGGGCCCTGTTGCACACTTGGTTACGACACTCCAGGGGGATATGATTATGATAATTCTCATTTTCTTTAGAAACCATTATGAAGGGTTTATTTGTATATACTTCCTCAAAGAAAACATTTTTATGATTATGGATTATAACCATAAACTGTTCAATTTATGTTACGTGTTTTAAAAGTATGGAATTATGTATTTTGATTCATAAACAAATCTAGTTTATGAAATTGTTTAGAAATGGTGCCTACTAGATGGAATGGAAACTGGATCAATGCATGCACTCAATGTAGGGATTTCCCTCCCGATCAAGATAATTATAGTGGAGTTGGTGATTCAACTGGTGCTGATCACCTTATCACCATACTAGGACAACTCACTCAGGTTATGAATAATAACCTTACTCATATGGAGCACCCTGATCTGCAACTTGGAGGATCAATGTTTGATCGTTTCATGAGGCAAAAACTGCCAACATTTAATGGGGATAAAAATCCATTACTAGCTGAGAAATGGATAAACTCCTTAGAGAAAATATTCCACGCCTTGGGGAGTGGCGAAAGGGAGAACGTTGTTATGGCAGTTTACCGCCTCACTGGAGATGCCGATCAATGGTGGTCGCTGATTCAAAACAAAATAGAAGATGAAGAAGTATCAAGTATGGAATGGAGGGAGTCTAAGGAAATTTTATTGGAAAAATTCTTTCTTCATGTCCATCAAGAAGATATGGAAATACAATTTATGAGTCTGAGAGAAAAGGAGGATGAGAATGTCGCAAAGTATGAGGCTAACTTTACAAGGTTAGCGAGGCATGCAATAGATTATATACGTAACCCAAGTCGTAATATTGATCATTTCTTTGATGGGTTAAAACCATTCTCCGTCGAGCATTAGTATCACAATATTTCTCAATGTACGAAGATATAGTCTCGTGTTCTATAAAGACAGAAAATGAATTATTTAAATCTTATGACAATAAAGTAAAGCAAGAGAAGAAGAGAATGGTGAAACAAGAGACGGATAAAGGGAAAAAGGAAAGAAGTATTTTCCATTATGTGATAATTTTGGGAAGAATCATCCTGGTACTATCTTGAAATGAATGGGAGTTTGTTATAAATGTGTAAAAAAAGGTCACCAGGCTCGTGATTGCATGGGAATGAAAGTGGTTATCAATGTTTAATGCTACAATTGTAGGGAAATAGGGCATTATGCAAATTAATCCCATAAGCACCAAGGAAACTTACCTCAGAGAAGGCCAAGGGAGCAAAGCCATGCTTATGCTGTTACTACAGATGAATTTGAATAATTATTTTATTTGTGTTTTTGGACTCAAGAACTATATTATGGTTATAATAATAATTTGATATATATAAGGATTGTACTGCAATACTTGTTGTTTTCATTAAGGTTTTAATATGATGAAGGTAATCATATTTTTAGTATATGACAATAAGAGAAACTTTACCTTGTTTAGGGAATCTGATGAATTGATTTTGGAATTTGGAGACCTTTTAGAGAACGTCTAGACAAAGGTATTTTGGATAATTATAAAGGTTGGAATGGATTAATTGAACTTTGAATAGTAATTTTTAAGGTTAAATCATTTCTGAAGATTATTTTTGTAATATTATAATACTATAGTTTTTGGAAAAGGACAACATGCAGGTCGGGGGATAACCTGTCGCGTCGGACAAAGATGTAGGAATCGAACCCACAACCATAGTGTGACATGCATTTATTACCTACCACTAGCCTACAAGAAGTCCCTTGTTATTAAAAAATATTTTTCCTAATCTAAATGGTATGTGTTAATATTTGGAACCTTATACAATTATGATAAATATAATATTTTGAGTTCTATTACCTTTTGGAGTGAATTATGGGTTTGTGGTAAAAATTTATTTAATAATGAAAGTCTACATGACAATTATGTATATTTCCTTACGTTATTAGAAAATCTACTAAATAAATTCATCAACTTTATGAAAGGTAACTTAAAACAAAAATGTTTTCGGTTAACTTTTCCAATTGGGGAATCAATGGCCATTTAACCAATCACAAGATTGTGATTTTATTGTAGTTAACTTTCTCCCAATTTTGTTTTCTACAACTCTACATCATACCTTTATGGTTTTTTTATCCTCCATATCCATATTTTTATAGAATCCTAGTATGGGCTATCCCGGGTGACCTTTGTACTTCTCTTTCTTTCATTTAAATTTATATTTTTATTACCCTATTTCTGATGTGGGTTTTCCAGAAAGGTTTTTTCTATTTTCAACCTTTTATTTTCGATGAACAATTTTAAATTGTGAGGACACAATTTATTGAAGGAGGGGAGAAAGTAACACCCCAAACTTCCACGATATGATTCTCCTTCAATAATTCAATAGCTTGCATTGTACGCAACTTCGTGTTCTAACACACACAACAACCAATCAAAGTAGTCGGTATGAATAGGAATACCCACTTTTTGAAATTTTATCAATTTTATCTTTTAAAATGGACTTTATTTTTGGATTTGGAATATCGAATTTATCCTAGGTGGAAATTTTGGATCTTTTCAGATAACATTTATATTTTGATGAATAGTGAAAATTACTAAATTTTAATTAAAAACAACTTTTTTAATCAAAATAATAAATAGTGATAAATTAAACCATTTAGTGGTTTTAAATTATAATTATAATATATTTTTTCCATTTTATCCAATGGTGGTCATTATAATTAATTTCACTTTGAAATTGGACATAAACAATTGTTAATCTTTTGATATATATTGTTTCTTAAAGACACGCTATTTGTTGTGACATCGAGAATTAATTATTAAATTAATTAAATCATCTTATATGTTTTGAATTTTTTAAAATAGACATAATTTTTTTATTTGAAATATCAAATATAGATTAGAGTGAAGTTTTGGTATTTTTCTGAAAAAACTTGAATTTTTTATGAATAGTGAAACCACTAAGTTGTAGTTAAAAAAACTAATTTTTCATTTAAATGAAACTTTACCACTTCTGTGATTTTATTTTCAAAAATCTGACATACATGGTTGTCATTAAAAATTAAAATGTGGTTCAATGGGATTAAAATAATTGTTTTGTGAATAGTAACTTTTATGTTTTCTTAATCGTGATTAAATGTAATTATTGAAATTTATGGTAAAAATTATATTCTAAAAATATAAAAATATCATTACACGTGTCCTACCCTTATTGGATTAGTCATGGACGACCCAGACAATCCATGGGTCAACTTGGGGACCCCATGGATCTACATGGGTAAGAAAATGACATTAATAACTTTTTATTTAATGTATGAATAAAATTGTTACAAACATGTGTTGTTTTAATAAAACAAATATTACATTGGGTTATATAAGATAAATTTTCGACTATAAATATTAATTTGAAATATAATAGTATTTCCTACATCATGATAGTTTTTTTATAATTTTTAGACCAAAAATATATTAAAAATTTTATGACACCATGATGATGCAATGATTACCTCATTAATTATCGATTTAAATAATATGAAAATATAATGTTAAATCTAAGACATAAATATGTGAAAAAACTATTGGATATTTATATTTAGATACCTTATAACCTTATACTAGAAATATATAATTTTGGGACCTTTGAAATCCAAAAATCACTTAATAATAATTTAATATTTCATTACTTTCCAAGAGTGCCATCCTCTCCTCTTATAAAAGGCCCCCACCTCTACCACCTTATTCACAACATCAAAGCCATTTGGCTCATCCAACCTCTGCACAAATACTCTATAAACATACCTCTATTACTTCTAGAAGCCTCACTTTTGGCATAATTATTCCCAAAGAATCCTTTGGCTCAAATCAAAAGAGTTACCCGATTTTACGGTAATGTATTTTCCTATGTTATTTTGTTTTATTTTTGTTGTCCAACTCCTTAAACTCTATTTATTCCATTAGTTTATAACAAAAACATAATCTTCAATATAATAGTATGTTTTTATGATATGTATTTGAATTACACTTACAGACACCTTCGACTAAAAGTTAAAGAACATACTGTTTCTCTGGTCGGTGAATTTCTGCCTCACGAAACGATGATTGTTAAATATTCTTTTAACACCTCTCATGGGTAAACGTGACAATTTCATTTTAGAAAGTGTGGACTACCGCCCCCTCAAAGTGATTTGAAGCGTTAATTCCATACATGGGATGCATAAGTGATGGAGTAAATGATATTATATATGATATTATACTGGAATTATAATATACCTTTATATCATTATTATTTCATTCCATTAAATATGAAATAGAAATGAAAGTAGCGTTCATGCGTACGTACGACTTACCGTCTCCATGAACGGTGCATTTTAGTTCTTACCTCTAGATGTTATGTAATATTATAAATGCATATATATACTGGATATATATGATATATATGATATCTAAACCATAAATATACTTCTGGATATAATTTATATTTTACCACATGAACAACTTGTAATTATAAGAAGTTTATTTTTAACTCAGGTACCAAAGTTCGACAAAACGACCTTTATTAACTTAAATAATTACATAATGTTCATAACTAGGTAATAAGTGATATAAAAGGATTAATGAACTTAAAAAGGTTCTTAATCAAGTACAAATTAACTCTAGTTTATTATTCAGGAGGTTAAAGAACGATCGAGTCAAATCGGACATGAGGTAAGTGAACTTCTTAACTCAATTTCCATTCTTTGGGTTAATCTACTACATTCAAATTATGTCATGATATTATTATATACTATCTTGTATTTGTACTTTATTTATGTTTACTTATAGTGAATACACATAATAGATCAATTTTATTTAAATAATGATCTTTGTAAGGTACTTCATCTCAATATCCTTTCATTGAGGCATATTTTGTTTTATACACAACTTTCTTTTATACAATGTATAATCCCCTTTGACTTTTACGTTTATTCAAAAGGAATCTCTTTTATACTAAGCATTTTACTAAACGAAAAAAGGAATTTTTTTGTCGTACGTATGCGGAGACAACAACTTCTCCGCCGCTGTGACCATTTTTTGAGTTTCAGATTCTTGAAAAGCTATAACTTTTTTTTAAATGAAAACTATATACCATGTTTTAATTTTCTTTTATTTTGGTATTGAAAATGGTTTTGACTATATTTTTATTATATCAATGTGTTTAATTGATATATTGTGTTTGAAATGTGGAAATGTTATGTTTCATTTACGAATTTTTTATGTGATATGATTATGTTATGGTTTATGATATGTATAAACCTGTTCATATGAGGAATGCATTGGACTTAGTAAGTGACGGGTGGAGCCCGCTATAGCTCTTCGATGCGCCGGTAGGTCTCATGAGTCAAACTAGTGTCTTGGCACAAGGCCTTGAAAAAATCTTATTTGTAGTCTTGGAACGAGGCCTTGGCTACATGGTTATGATAGTCTGGCATTATGCATTCCATCATAATGAAAGTGGTTATTGATATTGAATGTGATTATTCGACTAGTAGAATATCCAAGTGAATATGTAAATGGAATTATTACATTTTACTTTTTCCATATTAAGCTGAAGTTCATGTTTAAAAGGCTTTTTTTAGTTATACATTTCCTTAAATATTTATGTTTATTTATGAAAGCTTCCTCAATATTGTTTACTTACAGAGCATATGAGCTCACCCCTTTCAATGTTTTAATATTTTCCAGGATGTAAAGAAGTATTTTATGAATGACCTACAGGGATAGTAAGAAGGGGATATGAGTGAGGACTATGGAGACCATGTTATTGTAGTTTTTCAGTTTATGATGTAATGTAACTTTTATGAATGTATCTAGTGTTTCCAAGGCTACTAAACTACTCGGCCTTTTAAGACTCAATATTTTTTGATCATGCCAATGTTACGAAATAAGGCACCGACTCTGGGTAACTGGGGGTGGGGCGTTACACATCCATTGGTGACAATGATTCTTTTTCTAAGGGGGAGGCTGCTCAGTTTGGTCTGGGATCCTCTTCACATGACCCCTCGAAACATGATGTGCTAAAAAAGGTTGATACTTGTGGATTTACTCAGACTAGACATAATAAGGTGGATGCTAAGGTTATTCGTAATGAAACAAGGAATGACCAGGTTAATGAACTGTCTTGTTTGGCTGATGGCTTTGATCAGGATTCAATAGGTCTTGATAGGGAAGTACATGATCCTAGTAAGGGAATGTTGATTTACCAGTTGAAGGGGCACAATAAATACTTGTAAATTAGGAACCGGCAGGGGAATTCTCTCTGGTACCCCCATATAATGCTGCAAGAAGGAAACTACCTCCCACATTGACAATGCCCATCAGCTCGGATAAATGGTTCACAACTCATTCAGATGATAAATCTGGGCCTGAAAGGGCTGGATGCTCCCCGACTAAAACACTGGAGGAGAATATGACAGCCTCATAGAAATTCATAGCAACAAGTTATTCTAGACCCTATACTAGGAAGAGGTCTCTGAATCAATGACGATAATTTTCTGGAACTTCCATGGTCGTGGGAAATCTCCCATGGTCAAAATCATTTGGCATATTATTATGACCAATAAATTTATGTTAATTGGTATGGCTGAGCAGAGATTTAAGTTTGCAAGATGGATGGATTTCAACTGGAATTCTTTGGGTTAATCCTTGGTTGACACTAACCAGACTGAGAAAGATTTGAAATCTTTATGGGTGTTAAAAAAAATAATTTCATGATTGAATCCTTCCATAATGATCAACAGTCAGTAACCATGTCCTTCTAATTTCAGTCTAATTGGTTTTTTGTGACTTTTGGGTATGATTTTAATCAATACCGTAGAAGAAGATAAATCTAGAAGAACTTACTATCCACCTATGAGCATATGTCTACTTGTAATATTCTACATGGTGAATTTAATACCTTCTTGAGAAAAGTGGAAAAACTAGGAGAAACATTTGTAGAGCCTCATCCAAGGACTTCTCTCCCTGTATTGACCAATTTTGATTTACTGAATTCATATTTCTGGTTCTGACATCACCTGGAGGAGATACACCATGAGTGGGAGGAAAGAAATTATATTGGACATGTGCCTAGTAGAGATGGATGAGATAGGATATACAATGTATGTATCTGACATAAATCTCCCCATATTCCATTCTGATAATAATATTATATTGGTTGACCTATATTTAAAGAGTTTGAGGCCAACACCTTTACCTTTTATGTTCAATATTTCATGGTTGGTTGTGCCATGGTGAAGAGAAATAATTTATGAGGCCCGCAAAATAGTTATTCTAGGTAGTTCTTACAAAATTATTACTAGCATGTTGATACATGTGAAGGCTGGAATGAAGTAGATTTAGAAAGATCACCATAGGCGAGGTGGATCTTCGAGCTTCCAATGGTGCAAGGCTGACTACATTAGATATTGGCGACAACCACCTCTCATTGCCAACTGGCATGATTTTGGTTATACAAAACTGTTATTTTGTGCCTAGTGTTACCAAGAACAGAATTTATATATCTTTTTTGGATATGAATGGATTTGTTTTCAAGATTGGAAATAAGGATTGTATCTTTTATAAGAACAATGTATGTTATGGTATGGAAAATTTGAATAATTGTTTGTGTGTATTAAATTATGAAAACCAAGTGTTGGAAATTGATAACGAAACAGACTCACATGACTCATACATCACCTAGTTCTGGCATCACCTCCATGGTCATGTGAACAAGAAGCGCTTGACAAAGCTCTACCAAGATGTCTATTTAGACTCAACTAAGGTAAATCCACTTGATAGATGTCATTAATGTTTAAAAGGTAAAATGACCAAGCCGCCTTTTAGTGGACTGGGTGAAAGGGCCACAGATATTCTAGGATTGGTACAAACAGATGTATGTGGACCATTTCCAGTAGAAGCTAGAGGTGTATATTCTTTTTTCTTTACTTTTACAGATGATGTGTGTAGATAAAGATTTGTCTACTTAATGAGGTATAAGTCATAAGCCTTAGATAAATTTAAGGAATACAACAAAGATGTAGAGGATAATCTTGGTAAGAATATAAAGAAGCTTAGATTATATGGAGGTGGAAAATATTTGAACCAAGAGTTCATCGATCTTCTACGGGAGTCTGGGATTCTATCTCATCTTACTCCTCCATATACACCACAATGGAATGGTTTTAGTGAAAGGAGGAACCACACCTTGTTGGACATGCTGAGGTAGATGATGATTCATGTGGAATTTCCATTATCCTTTTGGGGATATGCATTAAAAACTGCAACATACAAATTAAATAGAGTACCAACTAAGGTGGAAAATGGAATTTCATCTGAGTCATGGAATGGATGGAACCCACTTTTTCGCACACACGTGCATGGGGATCCGGGGTGCTTTTTAAGGCCTTTTCAGGAAACAAACTAGCACCCCAGGTCATGAAGTGTATCTTTATAGGATATCTTAATGAAACGAAAGGATATTACCTATATAACCCTCAAGAAAATAATGTGAATGTCTCCAGACAAGCCCTTTTTCTTGAGAGGGAGCACATACTCAAAAAGGATAGTGGGAGAAAGATTGAATTCAATGAAGTTGATTCTCAAGATACACAAGAGTTTGTACAGGAACATGTTCCACAAGATCCTGTGGAAGAGGTTCCAGAAACACAAGTACTACGTAGGAGCTCAAGAGAGATAAGGTAACTAGAGAGATTTTGTTTCGTAGTCACCAAGGATGGTGAATCATTATTGTTGGAAAATGATGAAACTCTCTCCTACAAGGAAGCGGTAGAATACTCAAAAGCTGCAAGATGGCTAGAAGCTATGAATTCTGAGACGGATTCCATGTATCAAAACCAAGTTTGGGTTCTGGTCGATGAGACAGTTGATGTAAAGCATGTTGGATGCAAATGGGTATTACCGAGAAAGATGGAAATGGAAGGTAAAGTTAGAACCTATAATGAAAGGATAGTGGATAAAGGATTCAAACAGCATTAAATAATTGACTATGATAAAACCTTCTCGCCAGTTGCCATGTTTAAATCCATAAGAATCATTCTAGAAATAGCAGCTTACCGTGACATTGAGATTTGGCAAATGGATGTCAAAACAGCATTCCTTAACGGGAACCTTTAGGAAGATTTCTATATGTCACAACTAGAAGTTTTTGTGACACCAGGTGAATCCAAATGGGTTTTCAAGTTGCAGAAATCAATTTATGGATTGAACCAAGCATCCAGGTCCTGCAACATTCTATTTGATGAAGCCATAAGGGAATTTTATTTCCTTAAGAACGAATGTGAGCTGTGAGTTTAAAATATGTTTAAAGGGATTGTGTTCTTTATCCTAGTAGTATATGTAGATGACATATTGCTTATTGGAAACGACGTACATGCCTTACAGTCAGTTAAGGACCGGTTGACCAAATTCTTCTCCATGAATGATTTAAGTGAAGAAGCCCACATTCTAGGGATCCAGATCATTCGTGATAGATCCAAGAGGCTTCTTGGACTAAGTCAGGGTACATACATTTACCAGATACTAATGAGATTTCGTATGGAACAATCCAATAGAGGATTGGTTCTAGTGTCACATGGCTTACAACTTTATAAGAAAATGTTTCCTTAGACACAACAGGAGAAATATAGGATGTGAAATATCCCATATTCCTCGGCTATAGGATCCATCATGTATGCGATGTTATGTACCAGCATTGATGTTTCCTATGCACTGAGAATGGTAGGCAGATATCAAGAAAATCTAGGAGAATAGCATTGGACTGCTGTTAAGACTATCCTTAAGTATCTGAGAAGAAATAAGGATATGTTCCTGGTGTATAGAGGAGACTAGGAGCTCCTCATCAGAGGGTATGCTGATGCTGGTTTTCAGACAGATCAAAATGATATGAAGTCACAATCTGGATATTTTTTCTGTCTCAATGGAGGAGCTGCGAGTTGTCGCCGATTCTACAGCGGAGTCCGAGTATATAGCAGCTTCTGATGCAGCCAAGGAAGCTGTCTGGATTCGAAACATTGTTCAAGTGCTTGATGTGGTGCCTAGCAGTGAAGATCCCATTATATGGTATTGTGATAATACTGCAGTGGTGGCTCTTGCAAAAGAACCAAGGTCACATCAACGGACAAAGAACATACTCCAGAAGTATCACCTCTTGAGTGATTTCTATCAATGTGGTGATGTTGCAGTGAGGAAAGTGTCCACGGAAGAGAACGTGGTGGACCCCATGACTAAGGGCCTATTGCAGCAGAAGCATCAATATCATGTGAGAGGTAGCAGGTTAAAGGTAGTTAGTAGTTGGCTCTAGTCCATGTGGGTGTCTGTTGGAGTTGGTGGACTAGAACCAACTACTTTGTACATTATTTATTAACAAAAGCCTTATAACATCATGATTGTTCTTCTATATGAAAATGCATGTGATAATCTCCTAATGACATTTGTTTCATTAATGGGTCATAGCGGATCCCTACTATGATGAGAACCCAGAAGTCCCATTACACTATTATTGAATATATTTTCTATGTCCGGATGTTATTATTTGAGGGACACAAATAATACTGTTCAATAGTGGTGAGGACTCATAAAACATTGAGACACCTTCTCATGGTGTGCTTCCTTGGTAATATCCATGATGATATTATGAGAACGAGACCCGCCAGTAGGAAATACACATTTAATAGTGTCAATGGATGATCCTATATGCGGACATGTGTATTGGTCCATAGACATTAAGATTATTATTAATGGGTATTACAATGTGCACCCTTAGATATATTGATGAATACTGTGATGACACACTGTTCGCAGCGAGGTAGGATGCGTTGGGTGCGTCATGAGTAATACTGCATTAATAGATAATGCGAGAAATGATTTGACCCTTTTGTTCCATAACGGAAGTAGATATCTCATGCCCTTTGATGAAATTGATATTGACTAAATAAATCCATGGACATGGTAAGGTATGGGCGAGTTCATTTTCGGGAAGTCAAAATATGAATAATCAAGCACATGGGTTGATGGCACTAGCATGCAACCAGCTTGATTGGGTATATCGAGACAAAGTGATTATATTACACGGTAAGTGTTCATAGGAGGCGACACATCATTGCTGCATTACCTTCTTTATATATGGGTGCCTTGGCATGTTTCTAGATGATAACCTTGGACTTTAGGCAGGCTCCACCTAATACCACTGAGAAAAAGACCTAGAGGGTCACACACTAAGTGTGTCCATGTATCTCAGATAAATATTAATTTAACAAGTTATATAAATATTATTCCTGACTGTGGTTTAATAATTATTTAAGGATTCCTGATCGCATTTGATTCGACACTAGTTATTCAAGAGAATATATTGGGGGAGAAATAATATATATTTATTAGCGAGTAATGTAGTTACATTTATTTAGGAAATAAATAGTCATTACTCAAGGTCTAATAAATATGGTGGAGGAAATAAATAAAATGAAAAAATAAAACTACACGCCGTGTATATTTATATACATACCATGCAGTTTGTTTCTTGGGATTTCTGGGAAAATATTTTTTATTTAATTAAATGATATAAAATGTAATACATTGGGCACATGTCAAGTAATAAATATGGTCAACATTCATTATTAAGACATGGGGTATTACTAATAATTAAATGAAATGACTAAATTATTTTGTGAAATTAATTCATTTCATTATTCTAAGTATTATAATCCAAATTATAGTATTCTCATAGAATTAGAGCCATTGTTGAGAACAAAGGATTTGGAAATACTATCAAGCCAAGAGAGAATTCCCTTTCCACCAAGAAGGCTTTCATGTTACGAGAGCGAGATCCTCCACCAGATCAAGGCGGTATAAGGAGGACATTGCAAGTGAAGGTTCTTCCGCGCTAGCACCCGGAGATCCCATCAGTGATGTCCTGAGATACGTAGAGCACGTGTGGATCATTTCTAGAGAAATCATGTACTTGGATTCTACGACTTAACGACAGATCACAGGATCGTAACCAGAGACTCCAACAAACAAAGAATTTCATCGAGGTAATTCTTATGAATTAACTAAATTAATTATAACTAACATATGATGATCCTATCTCAACGGTTCTAGGACTCTTCTTTTCTTTTCCTTTTTTCATTCTATTCCATAGATCTAGCATTTTAAATCGTGAAGGATCTTGGATTGAATGTTGATAACATTAAAATTAAAGTTGGGTAAAAACCCCACCAACGCGCTTATGCTGCGCCGGAAACCTACAATAGGGACATATGAATATATGAGGTAGTAGACATGGATGAGGAGCAATGAGAGTTGTGGAAGGTGGTATACATTTGAACATGATACAACCTACACCTGAATGTGGTCCCCACCAGGATTAGGGAGTTGGACGACAGGGGAAGGGAGTAGCTGGATGAGGTTAAGGAGTATGACCCTAGGGATTTTGGAATGATTCAAGGTACGGTTTGTGTCTAGTAATATTTGATATATTAATATATATTGGTAGTAATCATTTTTTATTTTCATGAATCTTATTCATTTCTTGGAGTTTCCATTTAATCCATTGACATGATCCTTATGTCTGAAGATACCTACAAGAGGAGACGAGATAATCACACTTATGCTGACAGTGTGATCTAATAATTCATGCGAGAGTTTTAGTTTGAACCTCATGGTGGTAGTTCCGAGAAAATACGTCATTAGTTTGGCTATGGACTAGTCAACCACAGTTCATTCCCAGATTGAATAATTTAATTAAAAATCATGTTGTATATCTGTAGATTTGGAATGAGGTTTTGATTTGTCAATGAAAAAGGAATCCCAGTAAGCAAGTGTTAATATCCTGTATAGGACGGTGCATGCGATCATTTTTGATTTGGAAAACCTTTCCCTCATGGATGTGTATTTTTTTGAGTGTTCAGTTCCCAAAAGTAGTTATGAAGTGTGGAGACATCCTTTCAAAATATGTATCCAGTATTACTTCCCCACACGGAGAGGTAATTCTGCATTGACATATTCCATGGAATGACAAAAATATCTACATCTTCATATTGGATGGCTCAAGCGAAGTTCTAGGAGCAGAGAATGGAGTTAAGGTACTTGCAGAAGAAGGGATTTGTAAAACCCAATGTTCGAGGTTATGTATTCATTACAGGAACATTATCCACGTGGCCATGGATAATGAGTACCCACTTCTAAATGGTCGATGGGAACATAAATGAATTAATAAGGGTATCCCTTTGAGTGGACGGAATGGGGCTCGTCGTCTTGTTAAAAGTTGAGACAATGATGATGGTTGTAGTTGCACAATTACTATTACATTGGGATAGTCTATACTATTAGAAAGGGGAACGTGGTGCCATACATTCTCAACATGATGAAAATTTTGCAACATTGGTTTTAGGAAATAGAGATGTTAGCCACGTTATAAGCATCCTTCGTGGATGATGGTGGAGCTGCTATCCATTAGTTGATGACTACTACTCCCCCACTATACATCGAGTTAGGGAGGCATAGCTAGTGTATGTTGATTCCGAGTCCCAATGTGCTAAATTATCATCCGGAGAGGCTCCAGATGAATTTTTTATAGGTGGGAACATGTCTCGTTTATAGAGGTCGCACCATAGTGATAGTGACATTGCAGGAGGAGGTGTTGGGAGAGTTCCATATACCCCCTTGGCGGTACATCATGTAGTGGAGAAGATGTATCATGACCTCCAATGTTAGTAATGGTGGATGGAGATGAATAAATCAGTTCATGAGTTTGTTTTAGAATTCCTCACATGTTAGAAAGTGAAGAAGGAGCATCAGGTTCCAGCAGGCTTAGCCCATCCACTCCAGGTTCCATAGTGGAAATTAGACTATATCTAGATGGACGTTGTGGCGGGGTTATAATAAAAATCCAAAGGCCACCACTATATTTTGGTGACTGTTGAATGACACACCATGTAATCTAATTTGCAACTCATCTGGGAGTAGGGATCAGTAGAGGGATTGAGATTCCTCTATGTCCTGAAGATAGTGTAGCTTCATGTGGCACCTTCGACGATCATCTCAGACCATGATACACCCTTTACATCCCAGTTTTTGAATGGGTAACATGAGTCTATAAAGTTAGAGCAACACTTGAGCCAAGATTTTACCCTTATACATATGGTAAGACTGAGAAGAAAATACAATCATTGGAGGACATGGTTTGGGATTTTAACTATATTTTGGTCATAGTTAGGAAGACCACCTACAACTGGTGGAGTTTTCATACGTCAGTCCCTGTCACTCCACCTTTGGCATGGCACCATCCATGGCCTTGTATGAGTGGTAATGAAGATCACCTTAGTGCAAGATAGGACCAGGGGATTCAGTGCTCATGGGTCCATAGTTGTTACTAGATACCATGGAGAAGGTAGAGATCATTCAATAGTAGATAAAGTATGCACATAGTAGAAAAACTATTATGCTGATAGGAGACAGAGACCATTGGAGTTTGATGAGGGAGACAATTTTTTCCTTAACGTCTCAAACAAACAAGGATTATGAGGATATAGACGGGGTTCCTAGTTATCTCTGAGATTCATCAGACCTTTTCAGGTCCTGATCTATGTTGGGGAGGGTGCGTACCGCCTATTTCATCCCTCACATATGAACTAGGTGCACAGTGCTTTTGATGTGTTGTAGTTGAGGAGGTATGTGCATGATCCATCACACATCATTGAATATGAAGAACTCGATATTGTCGATGCGATGATGATTGTGGAATTCCTGGTGATGATAGAGAATCAACATAAATGGGTTTTTCGTGAATGGTTGATTCCTCAACTACATGTTCGGTGGAAGCCCCAGAATCTTCAGGAGAGAACATGGGAGCATGTGGTTAAGATTGTGATTAGTACCCCCATTTAATTGATTTTCCATTATTTTGTATTTGGAGAACATAAATTCCCAAGGTGGAGAGAATGAAATGTCCTAGGATTTTTGTGTATAATTTTTTATATATAATTATTTCGAGACCAGGCACTGAGACGACATGCAATTCTGATTATCGGAGTGCCCAGAAGGATCCGTGGAAAATGCTATGCTTTAAATAGCATTTATGATCTATTTTCTAGGATAAGTGAAATTACTCTTAAATGGAAGAATGAATCAGAAATATTAGGGAACCATTGTGTTTATAATGGTAGGGTCAGCCTAGGTGAAACTTATGTTTAGTTGGAAAAGGCCACCAGTGAGAATACCAATAAATGGAAGAACTGTAAATCAAATAATTAATTAACAATTATTTGATATTAAACTCTTTATAACATCTAAATGATTACTCGGTTTGAAAATATGATTGTACCATTGATGTGGTTTTGATGTGTTCCGCTTTGGTGGGGCCTATCATTGACCGGTATGGGTCAAGGGTGAAAGGTAATTTTTTTTAAATTTTTAGAGGTACATTTAGTTTATGTGTGAGAAGGTTTTCATAAAATTTTAACTGATAATCAGCTCAATATTCTTAGGGCACCGTTGAACTCGGTACATTAGTATTTCCCTATAAATGACTTAACATCAATCGACAAGGGTGGAGCAGAAAAGTTATTTTTTTTAATTTTCGAGAAAAATAATAATATAATTTAAAAGAATTATTTTATTTGTTTTTTCACTGTTGAGTGGAGGAAGGAGACATTGTGGTCCAGGAATGAGGCGGAGAAGAGCAGCATTAATAGAAATAATTCATGGATTCTACGACTCACATTGTTACAATGCATTAATGGCGTGTAATAGCAACATTGTTTCGTAAATGAAATATTATAACAAAGCAACGTAACAGCATAATAGATAAACTGTGATGTGTTTTCTTTTTAATAGTTTGTCACATTGGTGGGACGAAGATTAAGAGGAGCGGATTCTCGGAATAACCTCTAAAGAAATACATCTACAATGTAGAAAAATGATCATCAACATCATCAACGTCCCTCGAATATCAGTGCCATGAACGATGAAGGACGTCATTGTCTTCAATATTTTAAGGCATCGAATGTTTATGAGGTATGGATTGTTTTATTTTTTGGTTTACCTGTTCTTTTCTAGAAATGAAGAACATGTTTCAACCCAAAAAAAAACAATGATTCAAAAATCGTGCATTTATGCATGATTGTATCTTTATTTCTGGGATTATCTATCTAGTATTTGTTTATTTATATTGACTTAAATGAATTCTCATAACCTTCAATGACTATAACCCTCTAATGTGGAGGGCATGAGCCAACCCATACAAATAATGGTCCCTCTTACATAGTTATTCTTACATAGATATTCAAATTAGACCTACCAAATTGTTCTTATGGTGATTTTTAAAGCCTCGTATTGATGATGTAGGCCTACGAAGACTGTAGGCACATATGGATATAAAAACAGACCACTGTAACAACTCTAGTAGCCCATCGAAGGAACCGCTAGCACAGCAGCAGCTGAAAGAATAATGATTCCACGATCAGATAGCATTGGTAAAAAGGTGTCACAGTGCCTATTAGCCCTGCATGGAGGAGCATGCCTCCCAGGATAATTGTACAAGATGGTGCACGCGATCTGTTGACTGCGTGTTGGAGTCTAGCCAACAATCTTGTCTGGCTACGTAGCATCACGGTAGTCGTGTGACTTCGGTGAAGAGACTGACATGCATCGACCTTAGGGAAAGAGGGGGGCCGAACAAGGCTATGTGTCATGTCCTGGCCAGGTAGACTAGGTCGTACTGTGGGCCGGACCCGCGACTCAGCGGGCCGACCCCTCATCACCGGGCCAGACCCGCGCTCCCTGGCGAGACCCATGTTGTCGATCCGGTAATGCGGTCCCAATGGTATGATAGGTTCAGACTCCTACGAAACCAACTGGATATGGTCGGTTTGGGTCGATCCAACCGGGTCAGACAAGACTATGAACCAACTAGACCGGTTTCACTGAAACATTCATAACATTCATACTGGGTGTCCGATTGGTGCACTGTCTATGGCGCGATGACCCTTGAAATGATGCAGTCAATTTGAGATACTCCAAATGAGTGTTAATTGAATTTGGAGTACATCTGGGTTGGATCAGACTTGAATCCTTGTAGGCCCCTTTTAATAAAAAGCCTATAACTTATAGACCTAACCTTCGATCGATGAGTCATCTATTTTGTTAGAACCCTTACGACATGACATTCCATTAGGTTAAAATTAATTGATTCTACGTGGTGGTTGAAATACGACCGATGGATAGAGTACCATAACATTCTAAACTCATATGTACTAGGTGGAGGAATCTAGTACATGGATGTCCAGTGAAGGGAAACCCTCCTAGGATCAGGAATGGAGTGCCCCAGAATGTATTTTAATGAGAGATATCCTATGTGTATCGGAAAAAGTGAGACCCTCCAGGGATCTATAATGGTGTGACCCTCCATGGATCATCCTGAGAGTGACCATCTATGGATCTGCAATGGCATGAACCCCCATGGATCATCATGAGAGAGACCCTCTGTGGATCAACTTGATTGCAACCCTATGTGGATCAGTAGTAGCACGCCCTGTCGTGTACCAGCCCTAGAGAGACCTATCGTTGATCAGCGATAGAGTGTCCCTTTTTGGATCCATAGCAGTGCAACCAATCTAGGATCATCAGTCGATTATTTAAGTAGAATATAATGATCCAAGTTATGGCTAATCAAATTTATTCTTGTTCTTTATGTTGTATACCTGGTGTAATATGTCTTGTGTTTCGTGTTTGCATTGAGGATTTTGGTGTGTTCATTCATTATTGTTTTGGGGTTCCTACACAGTATTTTGTTACTCACCCATGCACAGGCTTCACCCACACTTGTTTTTTCTAATGTAGCCATTCAATACTTCGACAGGGTCGTTGGTGGAATGGGACCCATAGGTTATCAAAGAGACGTGACGGACAAACATTATGATGATGGACGTGGAGGCCTAGGACCAAACATGGCCCACTAGGCCAGGTGGATAGAAAATTTTACTTTGGCATACAATACATACACTAGTATCATGATTAGGTGGGGTTTTCTGTAGAGGGGCATCATAGTTTCCTTTGAGTTATTTTTTTCACTTCATTTCATTTATTAGTGTTGTATTCATGCCTAATTTTCTTAGTTGTACTCATTATTATATAGTGATACTTGTTTCCTTGGTCAGTGAGTGAAACTTGGTTGGGAATGTGTCTATGTTTAGGTATTAAAGAAAATTCCTCCCACTTGCATGTTGATACCTTTGCCGCTAGTCACCACCACTGGCATTCGAGAGGTAGGTTTAGGGAAGTAAGGGCATGGGTCCCAAGGGACAAGTCGTTACACATTCAATCATAACATAAACCGTTCAAAAAATATATGAATTGTATCATTGGATCCTATCCCCGTTATGGAATAGGTAACATCACCATATTATTTATTAAATTAGGAATTAACTTTATCTATTTAATCATTTTTGTGGAAAATATCATTTCCTATTTAAAACATCCTTTTGAAAAAATAGTAACATTTAAAATCTATTTTCATTGAAAATATACTTGAGAAGATATAATGAAATATTTGATAATCGTATAAAACACATTTTAAGTCCTAAAAAAATTTAAAATAGAATTTACATTTTAATGATCTCAAAATACAATTAATTTTTTTATACAACATATTTTAGAAAAAAATATTTGAAGAAAATACATTTATGAACTAAGAGGGAGATTTCATTATATTTACTTAAAAACATTTTAATAAAAATATTATGTTCTAATGGGTGGAAAAATTATACCATTATATTAATTAGTCTTTAATAAGAAATGTATAATAAATTTTAATGAGAATGATTCAGAGTAAGACCATGATATGTCACTAATTGATCAATATTCATATACAATTTTAGTAAATAATGAGTTTGTAACATAAAATATTTACCTTTTTGAAAACATTGAATCCAATGAACTGTAAATGAATAGAATAAATTTAATTTTAAAATATCATGAGGATAAATAAATTCCTGATGTTACAGGTCAAATGGGTTTAATATACACACCAATAATGATTATAGCTTCCTAACATAATGTGAATCTCTACGAATAAAAATTGAGGCATAATCCCTTACTTATTTGTAATCATTTTACCCCTAAACGCTGCAAAAAAGAGACCCTAAAAAGGATGTATAAAGAAGTCTTATTTTCGTGAGATTCAAAAAAAATCCATAAATAGATTTATTTACACCACATAAAAAAATATGTTCTTAATATGGATTATGTCTCACATATAATAAATGTTAAAATGGAATCCATAAAAATAAGTCTTGAAATCCATCATATTCATTCTATAATACATTATAGTAAATTTATTTTTATTTTATATATATTAAAAAATTATTAATATATATATATGATTTTATTATGAAATTTTATTACTCTTTTAATTTCAATTCCATGTTTAAAATATGTATTCGAAAGTAGCTGAATTATTTTAAGTATACATAATGATTTGTTTTATTTTTTCACATATAAATTTGATAATGGTCCAATATAATATAGAATTATTAACATGATTTAAATAAAATATATATTTATTAAATAAAATTTTATAATAATCCATAATATATATTGGTAGAAAATGTAATACCCCATTTTTTGGGATGGTAGGACGTACGTACTCATGATTGTCGATTTATCATTTTCGTCATAGCTTGAAATAAATAAATGTATATGATATATATTACCATTACATAATAATTTTTATTTCATAAATATCACATATTTTTTAAACCATACTTTAAAAAATACCATGTATAGTGTGAACAAAGTACATCGCATCACATGGTTGTAATGTGTTGTACCAAGGAATAACATTATCATATTCCCATGAGATTGATTTTATGTATTAATATGTGTTATGGAAATAAGAAAAACATAATAAATTATAAATTATCACATATATATATAATATAAAAATAACAATATCTTCAATATTACAAACCCTGAGTGGTTTTTATGGAAGATAAAATTACATTGGTTTTCCAGGCGGTACCCACCACACACTTAAACAATGATTATGTACTCCATTTGATGGAAGTGGAGATTTTATTAGGTATAAGAGATAACATAAAAAACACTAAACATGTTTAATATCCTGAGGTTTTTTATAATCATTTTATAACAATAATTGTAAGATGTTTTATTATAAATAAAATGAAAATTCTTATCGTGGAAAATTAACTCTACTTTGGGTATCCTCCTCATATTTACACTAATGCATGTCCTAGTAAGAATTATTTAAAAAATATGTATTCTATTAATATGGGATGTATATAGGGAAGTTATTTTTAGAAAACTTTTCCAACCCAAATGGATTGACTGGTGTGAAGTTTTCGGCAGAGTATGTTGCCTTTTAAAGTTTTGGGGGAGTCACATTCTTTTAAATACACAAACACGTTAACTATAGGTAGGTTAATAATACCTCATGTGGTTCCAAATATTAAAATTAAACTAATATATTGATTCTATATTATATAATTAACACTACCAAAAAATAAATAACTTATTTTAGGCATTTCATTGCATAACCTCTTTGTATACTTATTTTATCGTTTTTTTTTCACTATGACGACTATTTTTCTATACATGGTAATTTATACATATAAAATAAATTAGAATGATTTATATTAGATAATTTATACCCAATGATTCTAAATATGATATATCATTTATTAAATATAAATTCTATTTGTTTTGGTGATTAGGATTAACATAATCACTTGTAAAGTGCAAAAACATTGCATTAACCTTAATCTCAGTAATTGAGATTTTACAATTCAATGGTAAATATAGAAATTATCATAAAAAATGGTGCATTGATAGTAAATATTTCATATTTATAAATATTTAAACAAAAATTCTTGAAATATATTATTTTTTTAAATTTCAAATCATAAAATAAAATATCATTTCTTATACAATAACATTATTTCTATGTTTGTGATTATTAATTAAATTTAAAATTTAAATATGTAAATAAAATAATGTATTCCAATATTCATTGTAGAACATTTTTAGTACATTTTCACTCTTATAATTATAGTCAACCACCTAGTGAATCTATTGTTAAATTAATCATGGTAATTAATTATTTACACAATTCACTATTAATTCGAGAAACAAATATGTTTAAATTATAATATATTATATATAATATTGATTTAAAAAAAACTTGAAACATGTTTTGCAAAATTAGAGTATATAAATGGGAAAAATAAATTTAAAAATAATCCGACATATGTGATGAGAATACAGGAATTAAAGTGAAAATATTCCAAACAATACAAACATTTCATATGAAGATTTAAATACAATTGATTACAATTTACTAAATTGAATTAATATATATATATATATATATAATTGATCATTATACTTTTAAACCTAATTGAAATATAATTTATGCTTATTAATTAATTAAAATAAAATAAATTCTTTAATTTAACCTCAAATTTTTTTGTTATTCATCAAAAAAAGAATCATTTCAAAAAATATAAACAATTATCCATAAGATAATTTAGACATTATCATTTCAAAAATAATGTTTATTTTTTACAATTATTTTTCTATATATTAGAAAAATTAATTTTAATATTATTCACAGACACATAAAAGTTTTTTTTTGTTAAAATATAATTTTTAAGGCATTTATAGACATTACAAAAAATTATGTATTTTAATATCAATGTGTTTTAATTAAATAAAAATGTTATAATTAATAAATTTAAAAAAAAATTATTACTATTCATGTCACTAAATTTATCAAATATGTTATAATTGTCACATTTAAATAAATTAGTTATTATTATATCAGCATTTTGATAAAAAATAGTGTTTCATGTAATGAAATCTAATCTAGTGATACATATAGAGCATGATTGTCATAGAGATGCATATAACATAATATTAGTTTGGTGTCTCATTTTACACAATCCTAGATATAATATTAATTTATTAAAAATAACATATAAACTAGTGGTGTTACATGTTCACTACATTACATATTTTTTCTCTTTGAATATAATGGAACGTAATATTTGAAAAAGTGTCAGTAATAGTTTTATAAACCCTTCTATTTCATATTTATGACCATTGGGGTTGTGGAAATGAGTTCTCCCCAAGTCCTTTTTATCTTTTTAGACATAGTTAAAAGATTATTGATTTGTTCATCCAAATTGTTCATCTCAAAATATTGTTGAATGAGGAGATCATAGAAGGCATATATGATAACATTTGATAAATTGATAATTTATTATCCATATGGAACTCCACAAATTGATATATTATTAATATATTCTATATATTGAAGACAAGATCAATAACTATGTGGCCACTTCATGTTTAAACAAGTATAATGTAATGAAAATATAATATATCTAAATCCCAATGTATACTTTTGATGATATATATGATGACATGTCATTGTATTTGAATCCATTTCATTTTTTTTCATTATATGTTGCTTATAAATAACTAATAGCATACCATAATGAAAAATTTCAACACCCTGACATTTCTCATGTATATATAACTCTCACAATAAACTCGTACAGTTAATCCCAACATATAGTATGAATTTTACTATAGTAGTTCAATGAATGAAATTATTATACGAACCATGGAAAATATTTTGGGTAAATATATTTAAGTTTCATGAATGAACACAGTTCTAAGATGATATTTATTTCTAAAATGTATATTAATTAAATGAACATTTTAATTTTTAATCATGATAACTAGAAAATATAACATATTAAATTTTATTCTTTATCCTTCCTCATTTTTATTGATACCTCCTTTGCCTCACCATTGGTTTTATAATTTTGTGTTACTTAGATTATTTAGGGGAAAAGATTCACCTACTCATTTTAAAAATCTAATCATGGGCCTAATAAATTATTCAAATTTATTTAGGTTGTTGGGTATTTCCAAAATCATAATACTACTACTCCTATAGACTTTGATTGAAAATAATAATACAAATATTCTTGAAAAGGATTTCTTTAACATATTACTCTAAATGACAAAAATTTATTCCTTGAATGTATACCATAAACACTCTATGTGATTATTGTTATATTTATTTTTTATTATTTTGGAGTGATTTTGAAATTTTTAAGCACTAGTTGTGAAAGAATAAATTTTATTTGATTTTTGATTTGTGCCTATTTTTTCATTAATAACTACATGATTAGTAAAATACATGGAGAAGAAACTTATATAACCCTCCTAGGCTAGATGGTATAGGGATGAAAATTTAGGGGGACCCTTGTGTGTTTCCCTTACACAGTGAATTTTAAGATCATTTGTGAACACGCATGGTTGGTATGATCATGTAGTAAATTACATAGGGGAAACCACATAGGGTTACACATCCACAGTTTCTATTTGGTTTACAAGTTGTGTATTCATAGAATAAACCATGAGACTACCATGTGAGGGGTATTTATATATTAACAGATCATTTATTCACATCTGCATTATGATTTTACCAACCAATAGAATAATTGTGTGAGTTAACTTGTTTTTAGAACTATCGAATTTCTTGTTCTGACATCCAATAAAAATAGAACAAAATATATACTTTTTCTCTCACTTTACCCTTTTTTTCTTCCATTTCCATTTTCACGAATGTTGTCTGTAAACCCCATATAATGTTTCTAAATGCTTAGTGATGCTCTATATAGGGTTTGTGGATTCATCTTTTGACCATATTCTAATAATTTATGTAGGTTCTACTCTTATGATGGACCTATCATAGTGTTTCTATTTTATTTATTTAATTATCAATTAACAAGGGTGGGATTACTATTAAATAAATTTTCAATTAATGTATTCTTTTGTATAATGTGTATAATTAAATTTGATAAAAATAGAGTGAATCACATTCTTGAAATAAACACTTTTCCTAGTTTTTTAATGAAATTAATTTAAATCATGTTTTTCCTTGATAATAAATTTATTTCATTTTGAAGAATACTTTATAGTGGATTTAATAATTATAAGGGATTATGCATTATTTTAGTTTTTCCAATAAGGAAATCATTTTTCATTGTGATTTTTTATAATTATAATGGTGTTACACATTATTAATTTCATATATAAATTTTAGAAGATATAATTTCAATGATATCCAATAGTATTAGACCCTCATGTCTAGATCTCATGAAGGATAATTTGGATCATTATTAACTTATTTTTCATTTTTGTGTGACCTATTTGTCCATTATCATTCTGTCATTTAATGGATTTATGTTTTGAAATGGGGAAATAATGTGTGATGTTTTAGGAGGTGGGGATATTTATAATTTTATTACTATTATATATTTGAATATTATCAATTTATTATATTATCTAATCCATATTACATTTTTGATTAGAAACTAGGTGACAATGTGGGAAATTTTCAATGTTACTACCATTATTCATTACACACCTGGGCTAGTGTTCCTCCAGATTTATTATGAATTAAGGTCAAAAGGGGTTTCCTCCAGATCAAGCCAAAGTTTTCAATTTTTTTTTGATTTCATGTTTGTTTTTTTAAATATGATAATTCTACTACTTCATTTACTGTTGTTACTTTAATTTAACTATAATAACAAGGGAGTTCCCTATTACACTGATTCCTTAATTAGTGGTTAATCTTGTTGATTAGATTACTTTATATCCTCTACATGAGACTATTTTCTTACTAAGACGCTGTTTTTTATCATTTTTTCACCCATTGATATAGTGCACCCATTTTACCTTTTTCACTTGTTAGAGTGACTTGGATTTATGAATGTAATTAATAGAGGTTTTTTGAATGTTTTTTCAAAAGGAAAGTGAAATGGTTTGATTTATTTTAATATGAATAAAATGATGTAATTGTTTTTTTAAAATAATAGTAGAATTATATTTCACTTAATTATACCATCATTCAATATAACTCAAAACAATCAACCATTCAATGTTGTCATATTGATCAGAAAAACTATTTAATAACCTTCAACTGTCAAAAACGTTACTTAAATAGTAAACATCAATAAATGGACATGAATTATTATGTACTCATAGTAAAAAGTCCTTTATTTAATTTTTTAAAAGTACAAATATACTTTTTGATAGTTTGAAACGTTATTTTAACTAAATGATCACAATTATGGTTTTAATTATTTAAAAGTTATCATAGGTGAATCAGGCAGATAAAACCAAAAACAATGATCTAGGACAGTCATTAAATCATAGATATATGATCATTGAGTAATTGTTTATTATGTTTTAATATAATAAACATCAACATGATATTTTATGTTCATATATTTATTGAAAAATATATTTTATTATTTTTAGGAATCATTAATAACATTTGAGAAATGGTCAATCCTGATCAAATGATGTAATCTTTTCATATAAGAATTGGAATGTTATATTCAATTAATTTATTAAATCTATGAAAAAACCATACAGTAATTTGATATAGAATATTGAAATAAGACTCACAAAATATGTTAATGTAGATTTTGGGGTACTTGTAATGGAAGGTGTAGAATAAAATATAATTGGAAAAACAAATGTACAAGCATACGAAATAAACATTAGAATATATGTATAATTCCAAATCCAAACAATAAAATGTTTAATTAGGATTCCTAAAATTTAACTAACAAAGGATTAATAATAATTATCTTTTAAAAAACTTATTGGAATATCTGGAAATAATTAAAATAAATTATTTAATAATTATTGTCATAAAAAACATCCCTTCAATATGAGTGTTTATATTTTGCCTTGAATCTTTTAAGCATGTTTTTAAATAATTTTATGTCTAATGAAACAAATCATTATTCATTATTCATAACAAAAGGATGATAAAATCCAATGAGGACTATTTAGGGATATAAAATATTTATCAATATGATAATTCCTAAGATTTGAGGAAAAAAATTTCCTATCATATGCCATAACCCATAAAAACACATTTTTTACTTTTAAATCAATTAATGTTATTTACATTTATTTTCAGGAATACAACCCATGAATTGATGTGGATTATATTACAACTTGTTTGAAATTAACTGACAATAATTTTACAATGTGTAAACAACCAATGTTTTTTACAAGGTTTTTAACCAATGATTCACATTTTTTATCATTGAAATAAATTAAATGATAATTATTTCACTTGGACAAAATACTAAAACATAAATAGAATTTTTGTTAGTTCTAATTTGTAAATAATTAATTAGATGATTTTCTTTGAATTAACTACATGATAATAATGTTTTCTAGGTTATGACCCTAATATCATAGTTTTTATAGAGTTTTGAATCTAATAAATCTTATGTTATATCATTATGACCACATATTTCCTAATTTTGTCATACAATCTTTTCATACATTTCATAAACTGTCATAACAATCTGAAATAATATACATGTTTTTGGGCACCATTAATATGAATATGAATATAAAAGAACAACTAAAATTTAACCAAGAAATATTTTTGTCAAACTAACAAGTTGTAGGCTCATACATACATAAAATTATCAAATAACATTTTATATTATTTTTATGTCAATACAATATCATTTCATGGATTATCAACCATTTTTTATGATTTTTTAATAAAAGATGAATAAAATTAGAAAAATGAATTATTCACATTTAATTTTGAAAATGGAACTAATTTATCTTGGATTGTTGTTATTGAAAATAGAGTCAAATTTATTTTGATATCTTCTACAAAAACCCACATAATATTATAAGATGTACGATAATATTAAATATAACATTGAGAATGAATCTAATTAGTCATATATAATCATTATTTCGATTATTCATGGATTTTTTCTATTCTAATATTATGATGATTATTTTCAATTGAATGGTATTTCTTGGGAAATATAAATTCCAATAATTAAACTAAATAAGTGATAAAGTTAACAAATAAGATAACTCATGATGATGATGATTCAAAATTTATATTTCTATAATAATAAACCCATTATTCTAGCATAATAAAATTTCAATATTTTTTTTCTAATGAAAACAAGAATTAGAAAATGGAAATAATTTATTAGTCATTATTATATACAAGGGATGATTATTTAATATATCCATGATTTTTTAGAAAATCATTTAATTACATGTAGTAATTAGAATAAAGGGATATCCTTTATTATAATAAAAAGTATTCCAAATTTTTAGTGTATCAACAACTCCTATATTGATCACACAAAGAATTAATTTTGTAAAATCATAAGAAAATACTATAATATCAATGGGAATATAAATATATAAAACTAAAAAATATATTATGGAAATAAATAAGTAAATAAATTGAAACAAATACATAAAACAAATATTATAGACACTTTGATAATAGATTCTAATAACATCAGAATAGTTCAAAACTACATCTAAAAACATTGATTTAATTTATTAATGACTATTAAAACCAAATTCCCAACTAAATACAGGGATTAAATATAGTATAATTTTACAATAATAAGAAGAAATGATTATTAATGCTTGTAAAATTAATTATTTGGAAACTCATTTTCATAAATTGAATCCTACAATATTCTAAAATTCACTGGCTATACGGACATGACCAATGGATTCCAATAATCTCTCTTTCTCTATCTCCATCTTTGACGTGATCTAAAAATTGTTATACTCATGATTTTGATCTTTAGATATGGTGGGATGTTTTTGTTTTTGTAAATCCTAGTTGGGATTAATTGAGCTATAAAAAATTAGTTTTATAAAGTGTTTCTGTAATTTTTTTGAGGATTTAGATATTGTTGTGTTTGGATGAAAAATTAGAGGTGAGGATTAAAGGAGGAATGATGTGTTCATCAGATGGGATTAGAATCTAGTTGGTATACCTTGTTTTGTAATAGAGAATGCCTCGTATGTTTTCCCCATCTATTATGACCGGTTTAGATCGTTAAAAGACACTGCAACTATTATAGTAATGAATATTAATGGAAATAATATTAGTAATCTATGTTCTAAATGATAAATTTAATTTATATATTTATAATAAATTTTAATTATCTATCTATTAGAGGTGTGATGGAAATAAATTATTTAAAAAACAATTACTAATGGTTGTGGATAAATGTTGAATAAAAAAATATAAATAATAATACCTAAATAATATTAATTCGCGACTCAACATTATTTTGGAATTACTTACATTTATTTCTAGTGTGATCTAAGAATATAGTATCATAAAACATATATCACTGAAAATATTAAACACATGGTCTTCTATGTGAATATTTTAATTTCTTTCACAAATGAATATATACAGTACCTATGAAAGAATAATAGTGAAACTAAATCTTCTAAATAACCCAATGAATTTCGGAAAACCATTCAATTAAATAAAGACATATAAAATACAATTATTGGTATATTGATTTTAAAAAATAAAAAATAATGTTCAAAATTGTCACAAAAAATATTTTTCTTTTTATGTTTATAAAATTAATATTATATTTTTTTATATAGAGATAATTGATATATAAAAAATTATATATGACATTATTTATTCCCAAAAAAATATTGGAGTAATATAAAATCTAAATTGATAATGATGATTTATAAAATTGTGATGTTTATTTTATATTTCTAAAAAATTAATTTCCAAATAATATCAATCATCTTGTAAAATGACTATATCTTATTTCAAAGATCCCGAAAAAATAATTACATTTATAATATTCAAGTCCAACAAATTATCATTATGAAATATAGAATATAAAATAATTGATTGTTTTCATATAGGATAAAAAACTAATGAGAATTTTACATTCACATTTTCAGTGTTTTTAAACATAATATAATTTTGTATAAACTATTAAATTAAATAATATTATGACTCCCTTGAATGTCTTATTAAAACATTGATAATGAAAATAATGGTTGTTCAATTAATGAAAACATAACTCAATGTACACAGAAGATATCATGACCCCTCCCCCAAAGGTAACCCTCCGAAGCTAGTAAGGAGATATGGGAGACAATAAAACCCAAAACCCACCTCCAATTGGCATCAGGTTGATGAAAACAATTACTGTTATCCATAAACACAAATGGAAGGAATTTCCCTCTATTATTTAGGAAATTAGAGAGATAATATTTTCAGATAATATAAATCTTACAAAAGATAAATGTAATGAAATATCTAATGAAAATGATAATAATTTCATGAAAAAATCATATGCCTAAAAATAAACTAAAAATACTACAATGGAAAGCCTCAACATTTACCTCTAAGAAAAAACTATTCACGAACTTCTCCATGAACAAGTAATGTACCACTTGACCGCAAACTAGTTACTATGAAATTGATAAAAAATTTATATGTATGTAATATGTGAATAAAAAACATATATTGTAAAATCCTCCCTACTACCTTTTTTTAACGATGTGAATGAAGAATACTAAATCTCGATGAGTAACCCTATGCAAATAACTCATCAACTAGATATGATTACTATTCATTACACATTAGAACTATGTATATCTCAAAAAGTATCACATATAAGTGACAATCAAATACCCAAAATAAAATAAAATGATGTTACTCCACTATAGCTTCCCCTTTAGTTTTCCACTCTACCCCAATGTCAAATGTCCTATTCCATCTCTATCTAAAATTATGTCCGCCAAAGAAACAATAGGTAATGTAAAATATTATTCACACTACACATCATATAATAATCTCATCGCATTCAATGGACATTGTGAGTCACATCATTTCATCATCCCATGCATATCTCTGAATTGTAACTGAGTGGTTTCTTGGATCCACCACATCCCATATGATATGTATTATATCTCTATCCATTATAAACCAAACAAAAATTTCGATAATTAATATTTTAATACTATATTTATAGACATATATGTGTGAAATATCCATAACACATTACATCCCTATAAACCCATATATGGTGAATGATAACCCAAGTGAATACCAGCACAAACACTACTTTGAGAAGATACTGGGTACTAAATGTGGTAGTTTTCCATGTGTTCATCTACAACATAGATGTTGGAGATTACAACATCCAATGTCAATTGGGTGTTCATCATCATGGGTGGTGTAAGATTAAAAATAATAAAAATTCATGATAAAAATATAGCACATAAACACAAAATTTGGAAATATAGATCCCTATACTCATCTTACACCAAAATATCATAGCACTTCATCCTTCCATTGGTAATTCTTAGGTACCACGTAGGAATATAAGAATAAATATTAATTTAATTAATTTATTAATTAACCACTGATTAAATTTTACCAGTATCTTATCCAATATTTAAATTTTAATCATACATGTTATGTTCTAGTAACATAAATAGTTTTTTCTTGTATTTTCATTTAGGTCCCCATTATAAGAATGAATCATGTGTCAAACCCATTATACCATTAATATAATTATAATTTCATCAACTTATGGGTAATCTAGGAATCCGTATAATCTACCACATTATTGATGCACTCATAGTGCATAGTTGTAAACAACTTACCACATTTGGAAATTCATTATATATATATATATCATTCTACCATCATTCCATTAAATAGGAATATAATTTATCATGGATGTATCTTATATTTCAACACAATAATGATAAATCATATCCTTAACATGCTCTATTTGTCCAAGTGCCCCTATCCACACCACATCACATAATATCACATTTTTCATGCCCTTCCAAAATCATATATATAAATGAATCTCTATAACATCATCAGAGACTCGACCCTCCCAACCACTATGACCATCATAATAAGAACCACATTACCCTATCATGGCCTCTTCAATCCCTTCTAATTATTAAAACTAAAAAGTTTATCATTAAATCAAATCAAGGTTATAAAATCAAAACGTATAAATACATGTTAATTGTATTATTCCACAAAGAATTTAAAAGTAAACTATATAAAAAACAAGAAAGGAATTAAAGAATTTTATTAAAAATAAAAGGCTTACTCATCACCAAAAAATGATTTAGGAAATCTTGAATATTACAAAAAATTCATAGTTGAATGATTTATAATTAATAAATCCCAAAAATATTAGTCTTTCGAATTACAATGTTTGCCTATTATTTATTTCATCTATAATAATCGTTTAGATTCTTTTCTTATAACAATAATATCAATAATAATTATTTAAAAAAAATTTATTATAAATAAATAATTACCAGTATTATGTTTTTATTTAATTTCCTTGAATATCCCCATTATTAAAAAAGTAACAATGGATAAAAAATTATTTAATAAATCTCAATGTATTAATAATATATCCATCAAAATATTTTTTTCAGACATCTAAAAACATTAATTCAAAAATACAAACATTTCTATAGGAAATAATACACAATGTATATATTTTTTTGTTAAATAATAATATATTCTATTATTCATTACAAAATAATAAATCTACATAGTAAATATTATTCATAAAAAAATAATAATCTCAAAAGAACCTGTATTAAATAATTTTTTATCCCAAACTATATTTTCAATTTATCATATAAAAGAAATACTGACCATTAAATTATATTTTATCAAATTGGACAACATTTATTAATTTAATTTCAAAATTTAATGATTTATAATGAATATAATTCGCAACAACACTTTTAAACAAATTTAATAGTACTTAGTATGGTTTTTTATTTCTATTAACTGAAAAATTCTAGAATATTCACATTTTCTCTACAACATACAATTCTCTATTTTATTTCATCAAATAATACTCCGTATTATGAAACATTTTTATTTACTCCATGTGACAATTTATTAATCCCAATTTTACAATAATCTCTTAAAATATTTAATATACTTACTTCAGCAACAAATTTCTGATATCTATTTCAATTAATATAATTTATTTAAAATAAATTATTTTTCCAAATACGATAACAATTTTGTTTTAATTATTTATATATTACTATTTCATTAATATAATTAAATAAGATTTATATTATACAACCCTTCTATAATTTTAATATAATCTTGGAATATTTCATCGAGTGGAAAAATAAATATAATTTTTTTTATGTTTAAAATAATTCACCTAAATAGAAGAACCTAATATTCATATTAATCCACATTTCAAAAATATAAATTAAAGTATGCTTACAAATCCCGTATCTCGATAATGAAGCTCAAAAATAATCACATTATAATGTATTATCATGTTCAACCACCATTGGATGGAATAACACCAATCTATCGAAGTCTAAAAATAACCTATAATTCACAATCTAACACCCAAACATGCTCGTCAACACCCAAAAATTACGGTGAAAACAAATAAAACTCCCCTAGGGAAGAAGTTAAAAGGGGAGAAATAATATTTGCATCAAATATGTACCATTAAATATATTAATTTTATTATCCTAAATTTTGAAATTTAGGAAATTTGGAATTGAAAAACATGCATCAAAATAAGGTAAAAAACACTACCTCAAAAAAGTCCCATTATGGAGACACAATCTAAGATTGAAAACCACAACTGCTTGGGTTATTAGAAATTGTTTCAATTAGAGGAACACAAAAATTAACATGCATAGATCAATTAATAATGGATACAATTAACATAAATTTAATTCAATACTCTAGATATTTCATAGGTGTCTTTACCCATACAAAATTCATAAGGCCCTTGAAGTTTTATTGTATTGTAAACAATAACAAACATTCTTGATTGAATATATGGCTTCATAAAATTCATGGATAGTTGTATTACTAGTCATGGTAGTTCTTGAGCATATTGGACTTGAAAATACTTCAACTAATATTTTTCTCTCATTTAGAACCATTTGGTGCCCTTGAATGGATTTTTAAACATCTTTAAAGGAATTTTGGCCTCGGTCTTTTTGGAGATGTTTATTCTCCATGCATCCCTACAAACA
Source organism: Viscum album (assembly GCA_963277665.1). Taxonomy (NCBI): domain Eukaryota; kingdom Viridiplantae; phylum Streptophyta; class Magnoliopsida; order Santalales; family Viscaceae; genus Viscum; species Viscum album. The sequence continues at coordinate 554,710,003 of OY728147.1, read as the reverse complement.
CAACACCAATACAAAATATTTTGGCATGGCCATTTCAGAGTCCAATAATAAAAAAGGATTGAATTAATTTAACAATAAATATTGTAGAAGGTGGTTCACTAACACAATATAAAAACTACAAATTATACACCACCACACCCTCATGTAGGGTATAGTGACCTTTAAATGGATACCATCTTTTAAAAACACGAATAATAAAAATAAATCCTTCGTAAACTAGTTAGAGAAAACTTGGTATTTCTAGATCCCTACATAAGACAACTTAATTTTGATGTTTTGTAAAAAATATTAAATGTATATTATCATTTGAATATTTATTTTTTACATGTTATAAATTTTTAAATGAGGATTAAATTAATTTACTTTGAAATATTAAAATTAACAACCTCTATAAATAAAAAAATGGGTCAAACTTCATAAACTATTATTTAAGTTCATTTTTGATATTTGGAGAACATAGAAATCAAAAACACTATGTTTTTAAAATAATATAAGCAATTAAATATGGAAGCAATATTACAATAAGATATATATTAATCCATGTGAAAAAAATGAAATAATAATATTCAAATAAATTATTTTGGATAGATAATAATTAATCAAGGAAAAAATATTACATAATGTATTAGAAAAAATATATGATAGATCATAAAAAATATATTATCATGATCGAAAATCAACCCCGAATACGAATAAATTTAGTATAAAAATGAATTATTTAAAAATATATATAAGAGAATATTTAAACCATGAAATTTAAAAAATGATACCAAATGAAATAAAAATTATCTAACATTATATTAAATATGGATTCCCACATTACAAGGATAACATGGTATATCACAATATGAATAATGTTATAAAATTATTCAATTATGTATAACATTTTTAAAGATTCATTTGAGTTTTTATACTACAACAATTAGAGAATTTAAAACATATAAAAAACCGAGATCAAGAAAAGTGATAATGATAATGATCCTTATAATAATCACCCATACAATGAAAATTCATAAACAAAATTTAGAAGATTCTGGGATGTGTAGAAATTTTATTGGTGGTTCTGATATTCTTTATTCACATAAACAATAAATGGAGGGTATATAAATTTTTTCGGTTAGACAACCAGCATGCATCAATTTTCATTTAAATTTTTACATAAAAATATTCAAAAATAAAATTTTATGTCACCATGATTTTAATCATGATTCATTTCAAAAATATACATGGGTCTATAATGTTCATCATTTCCAGAATTATGTGGGTTAAATAACTACTTCAGATGTTTTAAAGGATGTTTTTTTGATTTATAAGTACATCTGCATCATGGGGAGGTTGTTACAAATATAGTTATACCTATATAGAAGTATTTTAATTTATCCTTATATTAAGACCTTGTATCAATAGATGACTAAGGAAATATAAACAAGGGGATGTTCTCAGCCTATAAGGGGTAATGGAACACTAGTATACCAACCATTGAAAAACTTTTCCAGAATAAGAAACTAGAATCACTAGAAATCCAAATTCATTAATAAGAAGTATTATTTGATATTTTTAACACATTTATTATTATATTAATATTTTTAATTTATTATAATTTGTTTTTTAATTTTAAAACCTTACATGTTAGATTTATGTACATCCCATAAGTTCATTTCCCAAATTTTTCATCGATCATTACCCTATAATTTAATTATAATATTATTTTAGTTGTTTGATTTGTATAATTTGAAACCTGATTTTAGGAATCAATTTCATCCCACAGATCATAAAATAAATAAAAATCACGATCCTTGTATTTCATGAAAATAGTCAATAATAATCTTGGTTTGACCCTTTGATTCACATTTTAATTACTTTTTGATCTAATAATGATCAATTTTCATTGATTTTAACCAAATTTCACTAATGATAGACATATGGATCAATCATTCACCACAAAAAGTAATCTATGATCATTATTCCTATAATGTTACAATAATTATATGTCATTTTCTAGGTATAAACCATTCAAATAATATTTTTCTCTATAATATATTTATAAAAACATTGGTAGGCATTTTGAAAAAAAATGATAAATTGATATTTTTTTATTCATACATTCCATATATTAATTGAATTTCATTGTTCTATGATTGAATTTCAATACATGGATGTATTATAGGATTTGAATGGAAGAACACCATTTTTTTCCAAATAATGCATTTTAATATTTAAAATAATAAATTTTTGGGATCTTTCCACTAAATTAGTTTGCATTGTAAGGCCTAGTGAGGCATGGTATTAACATAATAAAAATAATAAAAATATTATATCATTAGAAAATTGTGCTTCTAAAAATATATGAGTATTCGTCTAAAATATATTCAGATTTAAAATTTGATATAACCATTAAATGTATAACACATGATTTACCATAGGCACGACATAATAATATTCAATGTATGGAGTATGACTTCAGTGTCATAATCATATAAAATAAAAATTAATTAAATACGTTATTTTATTTATTTGTTATAATTAACAATAAACCTAAACATACCTCAGTATAAACATGATGATATAATATCACTCTAGTTAGCCTCAGGACCCTAGGAATTTATTTTGGAATTTTTGGAGGACCATATTTAGATGAAAGATGATAAATCATGGATTGGAAATCATTTATCTAAGGTGGGGTTATAGATATCACTAGTGAATATAATGTGAATTCATCTATCATATATTATCCATCAAAACTTATGTTGTGTGGTTGTTGTTTTTTAGATTAATAATCATTTGTATATCCATTGATAATTATTAATCGATTCTTCTAACATATTGTTTCATGGGTCGACCATATTTTTTGGAGTGGGTTTTTCATAATGGGATTTATGATTGCTAATGTTTTATTATTTCTTATTTGTTCATTTTTCACATATCTATTAGAAATTAATCGATTTTATCCAAGTAAATTTATGTGTTTTTTTTGACTTTTTATGTTTTTGTATTTATTCCCACATTATTTGGATGATCATTGCTTATGTTTTTTCCAGTTAATGGATTACCATTTCATGGTCATTATTTAGAAAAATATAACATCACCATAGGATCAATTTCTTTATTGATTGATTGATCGAGGTGTGATGCATATTATGAATGATAATTGGTGGCTAAGGATTGGAAAATGGTTTCATTATTTCATGGATTAGCGTGAAGTGATGGTATTGTACCTATGGATTAAATTAATGATTTATTTGGATTGTTGAAATATCCAAAAATTAATCATAATTGATTGATCTACCCTTATACTCATTTTTATTTAGATATTTTTGGATTGATTTATGGTAATAGCCTTAGATAAAGATGACTGAAGGCTCTGAATATCTTTAAAAATCATATCTATATGGCATGTATTATAGAGAATTCAAGGTCAATTGTCCACTCTTATAGTGATAACGGATACATTTAGAGAATAATATCATGCAATGTGTGACACTTTACCAACACTGAGTGTCCTAGGGATGGAAGATTGGTGTCTTCCATTGGGTTATATTAGCATGAACATTGTTATGAAAGCATGTCTGACCAAAGTACATGGGAATGACCTAGTACATGGAAATGGATATGTACAATGGAAAAACTATGGTATATTGGCATAACCAAGAGTACAAAATTTCATGTTAAAGTACATGGACATGACCAAGAGTCATAGTCTAAGTGTTTACCATGACACTAAATGTTGTGTATCCCGAATAAACCCACAATGTCTATAATTAAAGATATTCTTCATCAGACTGTGAGAAATAATAATACAGAGGGCACAATGGATGCATCATGTACTCGTTGTAAATTACATGTAATTTCTCCAAGGAGAATGGAGACCCTATCACTATTTAGTATTGACAAGATTATTTTTGGAGCAATCCATTGTTCCAACATCATGAGGATATAATGAGGAATTATATCCTGAAGATATAATATAATTCATTATGTCATATTAATCACAAATTGATTTCATGAATCACTCATTTTGACCCTACGTGTGATCCTATGTCATTTATTCATCTTCCTTTAGAGAGTTTTGAAGAATCATTATAATCAAATTAAAATGGGAGTATGATATTCTCTATAGAGGTATATATTAGGTATGGTTATATACCCCCCATAGACCATACATGATATTCCATATCAATGTATCAAGATACTAAAAGTTCAATTGTGTACTTTTTCATAGTGAGGACTGATGAGAAATAAATATCAGATGATAAACTTCAATGATAAGATGTCTCAAGTAGTGATTTCCCTGCATGGATGTTATCATTAACCCTTACAAATAAGACAATGTATGAGTCGTGGTTTAGACCTGGTTTTGAATAGACCACTTTCAATATGTGATTTTATTTTTTTAAATTTCTCATATCCAGATTTATATAACATTACAATCATGATATGAATTCTCCCTTGGTAGTTCATGTAAGGTGATTTCCTGGTTTCCTATGATATATCGTTATATTCACACCAATAAAGGCTCTATCAAAACATGCAATGTCTTATATAGATAAAAATTGTTTTCAAATAGTCATTGATGGACCAAGACAAGTTGAACCATATCTGATTTGGATAGAAAATGATTCAAAATACGTGTATCAATTTATAAAATCCCCCCCCCTTAGTAGGATTCTAACTTTTCTAGCATTGTGTGGGATCATATTTGGGATATTTGAATTTCTAGTGAAATTTTCATACATTGAAATGGAATAGATGATATGAATAGATTGTAGTTTTTTTATTTCTTCTTTTATTATTATATGGGTATTTAGAGATTTGTGTGAGAATACATGTTCTTTGGATAGGGAATCGCTTGTTTGAAATATTCAATCTTGGTTCTTGTTGTCATCCCTTTGTCAAGTATTGGTGGGATTTCAGTGCCACACTCTTCTTACCGGTGGTTTCGTGTTACTTTATAGGTTGGTTCCTGAATGGGTGGTATACGAACAATTTTTATTTAAAGACCAATTTTTTTAGAATGTATAGTGATGAGTTTGGGTTGTACAGTAGGAGGAACTGTTATACTATTTCATGATTTTATCTCCAGTAAGGGACTACATTACTATTGCGGTGGTCATCATATATCTTATCTTAGACTCTCACAACCTATATATTTATTGAATATATATAGGAACTGGTTATAGGGAAAACAATAATACAAGAATCATAATGTAATGCTTTTTGGTTACCATATTCTTCGTCAGTCTTCTCAATTGATATGATCATTGATCATGGGATATTATCATTATTTAAGGATGAAAACATTTTTAATGTGTACTGGTATTTTATAGTAGTACCAAAATGGTTCTCATTTGTTTGATGATGCTTTAGTATAGGTTATTGTATAAATGTGATACCTATGTGTTGTTTCATTGTCTTGAATAACCTCGTTGAGAATAAGGCTTCACCTGCAGTACCTCCTAAGGATGTGTGTACAATATGTTATCATTATGAGTTTCATTAGAAGAGAAATAACATTTTTTGGGTTTTATGAAGCCAAATTTGTTTTTATATATCTAGATTAAGTCACCAATTTTTTTCTCCGAGTGAGTAATCCTCTAGATTATTTGGTTCTCCTAGTGATGAGTCTTCTTCATGAATCAATTGATATATTGCGAGGCCTAGTAAATAAGATGTTTAGGTAAAAAAATTCCTCCTAAATTGTATTTATTAATATATTAAGGGAGGAGTTCTATTTATCCATGTATTTAGTTATTTTTGTATATGTGCCTTGGTATATTCAATAGAGAAACATGACCATGTAGGAGTTTTCATAGAGATTCAACAACCACTCATGATACACTATGTACAGTGTTTCTAATCCATTATTCGAAGGATGAACATTATAGAAGGGATCGTTCTGATATTTTATGGCTATAGTGATATATCATTTTATTCCAAGCTATGAGATAATTCTTGAATGGTCTTTAGTGTTTGAAAGATTTATGGTTGAGCATACAGTGATAGTTTGTGATGGTAGTTGGAATAAAATAGATGAGAGTTAAAAGGTGGGTAATTGACATTAGACATAGAGATCTAGGAATTCACAAATAATTAGGATATTGTATTCGCACATATGTAGTATTATTTACAGATATCAATATTGTTCTAGTTATCCTTTAGATATGTAATAGTTCTCTTGTAATGGTTAGGGACATACCATGTCGAATTTCGTGGGGCCCCCATGCAGATAAGATAGAGATGGTGATGGACTACCATGGATGGTAAAATGGTAATATATATGAGGTGTTTAGTCTGGAAGTCAATTAATTAGGATTATCAGTGCCCCATGTCATACGGTTCATCCTTTTTCCCCCACCACCAACATGTGGCCCACCTAAGGAATAATGGTCTTGATGTTGGGGGTGAGGAAAAATCTATGTAGTGGATGGATTTAACATCGAGATTCTTGGGATGATTAGAGTAATGATCTATGTTTACTATACATTATCTATTTTACTACTAGAATATAGTGTGTGTGTGTTACTCTTTTGTTTCCCCAACTATCATTCAAGAGTTTTATGTTGATCCTAAAGCTCGACCATTACACATGGTGACTTCTACAAGAGTTGGTTTAAAAATCACATAAATGTTTTATAGTGTGATCTAATTAATTGATTATATTTTATTATGAGACTTATTTTAGCACTGATGACCCATTATGACATCACTGTCGGTTTGGACTTAATTTCTACAGTTCATGACATGATTGACTATTTTGGGTGGACGTCACTGAGTTTCTGTCATGAAGAAATGGGGTTTTAATTCATGGGTGGTGGAGAATCCCAAGATAAGTAGAGTGGACTCATAAATAGAAGGAATATAATAATTATTCCTCATATGGTTGGTCTAACCCTTGGATAAGAATATGTTATGGGTCATCAGTTTTATGTAGTTGTGGTGGATTATGAGGATGTCATTCCTTAGAACATATCGGGCTAACAACCTTATTAATAGATATAATTCATCACAATGTTACATGAAAGGAAATACTTAAAATTTTAACATGTATATTGAATGCCTCTGGTAAATAATCACTGTCTAAATGTGTAGTTGTAATCCATTTAGAGTAATGGAATCATTAGAAACAATATTCACCCATGGTATTCGCATTGTTTTACTCCAAGAAAGTGGATGGGATCATGAGAAATTATGTGGATAACAATTTCATGAAAGAGGTGACTAATAAGAATAAGTATCTAAAATCAATAATTGATTGCCTCCTTAGATTTTATATAGGGGTGATATTGTTCTTAATTATTGTCCTCAGACCATACTATCACCAGCACCGAGTTCTGGATGAGAATATACCAATGATTATATTCCAATTTTTCTATTATCACTACAAGTACATGATTATTCCTTTTTGAGTTATTAATTACATATCCCTATTCAGGCTACACTTTAACAATTTCTTTTATCCTTTCATTTAAATGTTTTTACTGGTCTCTATCAATGACATCCATGTGAACTTGGTTTCTATGGAGGAGCACACAATATAGATAAGAATTGTCCTAGACATAGTATAAGATAGGATACATTATGAGAAGATATCAAAGATTCATTTTTGGAGTGATAATGTCCTATTTATTGGAATGTTCATCACAAAATATGATTTATTAGTGAATCTAGTGAAGGATGATGCACTATTATATTGGGATCCATTATAGAGAAAGATAAAGGTACATAGACTCTTTATGTATTCATGATAACATAGGTTATTGGTACCTGATTTCAATAGGTTATCAGAAACCTTGAATGCATTTATTTGAATTGGGGAATCCATTCATATTGACAGATAGGTTCCATGAGGCTTTTTAGCAGTTGCAGAAGAGAGATTGAAGAGTATTTTAATATTGATATCTCTAGGGGGGTTTAGTATATAGTGTTCTCTAATTCCACCATGAACGGGCTTAGATGTTATGTAATGTAGATGTAGCTGGTGGTAACTTATGGGCTTGGACAGTTGGCACATCATTACATGAACAAAAGAACCCATAATCTAGAGAATATATCATTGGTATTTTCCATGGAAGATGTGGTGATACTAGCTAATGGGTGAGTTGTTTAAGATGTATCATAACCTTTCTTTCTCATATATATATATATATAATCATAAAAGTATAGTAAATTGATGTATGGTAAGTGGTTATAGTTCTTCAAGGATTAAGAGTTACTGTTTGTTTTTACACCCAATAAGGGGAACATGGTTGTTGAATCCATCAATATAAAAATTTATTCACAAATATTGCTCGAAACATCAGAGAAGATAATCACGTTGTTGTTTACCATTTGCTGATGATAATGGTGAATTTTAATTCTAGATATCTATATTTACCCCAGATATTCATAAATTTGTTAGGGAGGCTCATCATGTCGATACTGACTATGAGACCTTTCAAGTTCAAAAATCAAATGGGCCTGATCTTGATGAATTTTTTTATGGGGGTGTACATCATACTTTTAAATGTATAGGTGATAGAATCAGTAAAATTTCATGAGGAGGTTCTGATGGATTATTATACATTCCATTTGTGATGCATCCAGGTGTGGTAAAGATGTAATATGATGATTGACACATATTATAGAGTACATTAATGTTATACACTATGGTAGTTTTTAATCTAAATACCCCACTTTTCAAGAGGTGTAGACAGGGAACCATGATCCAGTATGTCTAGATTAACCCAAATAGGATCAATAGGAGATGTGGGATGGTATAATAATTGAATCATATTTGGTTTACTATGAGATTGAATATTACACATTGTCATTTTGGTGATCAAAGGAACAGTCCACAAGTTGACCATCTTCACAACTATATAGGAGAAGTGTTCAGTAGGGGGGAACACAGTGCCTTTATATATAATAAATAGTATTAATTCACAGATTTATCATTGTTATTTTTTTGGATCATGATGAATTATTTACATCATGATTATAAGAAATATTAAATGTTTCCATTGGGACTCATTTGAATTGGATCGTGGTGTTTCACCACAAGATGATTGGATATATAGCGAAACACATTTTGGTTGTGTAGTAAATGATATATTTTTACCCTTTGGAAATTGTATATTTTTTAAGGATAAAAAATCCATGGTTGAGATTACATTACAAAATAGTTTCCATTTCACCAACAGTATGACACCTTTGAGGCCTTATATGAGGGACCATGTGGATCACCATAATGGTGGACAAAACTAGGGGAGTTAGAACACATGGCATAGAGTTAGTGAGATAAATGAATGTGAATGTGAAAATCATATATGATTAGATTGGTACTAACAATATAAATAATATATCATATGTGAGATTACATTGGAGGAATATGGATTTCGAGTAAAGAGACCATGTGTTCATGATGGTCTCACCATAAATTGGATTTTAGATATTTTTCAATTGTGTTAATTTATCAATGTGATTCATTGGTACAATTCATATGAAATTTATTGGTGGTAAAGAGGAATACCACTAGGCTATACTACAATATTTATATCGGGTACATGATGCCATCAATGTGCGGAAACTGAGGTGGTATGTGAATGAAATTTCACATGATAATGATAAAGCAGAGATATAGAAGGAAGATATAGAAACCTTTGTACAGTACCTAGGGATATCATGGATAATCATTAGAATATCCTTCAGATGTGATTGATTCCCTTTTTTTTGTTTATGATGGATGTAGAATAATCATTAGGAGTGAACATAGGAATTATATAACCATATGTGATACTAGTTACCACGTCTTTTTGAGTAGGAATATTAACTTTGGGGAGGAACATCTACAAGGTGGGTATAATTTAATGACTCAATTTTTCTCCTTGTAATGAATAATAATATTTCTATTAATTTTTGTATTTATTGGAACTATGTTACCAAGAATTTGGATTCATATGGAGGTTCAATATTGAATTAAAATATATTAAAAAAAATTATCAATAAAATGTTATTTTTCTTGAATAAATTGATTAACCACTAAATTGAGTCTCAAATTGAAAATCTATAAGGTTATTAAATTATGAGAATGAGAATTACCCTATGCATGAAATAATGTTTGTGTGCATATGGTGGTCATTTTTAGTGTCTTATTGAGATGAATAATGGCTAAATAAACTATTTAATTGTTATGATTATGCGTAATCCTTAAACCACTTCTATATATATTATCTTATAAAAATTCACGAGTTTTATATACATAACAATGGTTGTCTAGAGGGTTCACAGTTAAGGACTATCTCATGGATTATCAATGAATTATCGTGGATTAGAAATTTTTATGAAAATTAGATTATGTGGATCTCTCCCGTGAATTATAAATATAATCTTCTTTTTTTAGATATTGATTCTAAATCATGGAAGGGTGTTTTTTTTATTAGTCAAAATATTTTGATACCATGATGAACATTAATCAATACATCGAATCGATTGTTTCAAAGGTTGATAATTATTTCATGGGTATGTTTATTTTCATAGAAATTGGGGATGTAAGAGATTTGATTATTTAATAGTAGTAATTTGATTGTTGTTATAATGAAAAATAATGATGGATAGATTATATAATGGAAGAGTATAACTCCATATTTTTTATTTGTTCATTTCATCCTTTGTTCATGACACATTCATTTCCAGTATCTTCCTTGGTAGATGGTTTGAGAAATACATATTGGAAGATCATTGAGTTGTTGGCCTATGGGGAAATGGATCATCAACAATGGCTTGAGATTGTGAACAGTGAAGTTCTGAATGTATGAAAAAAATTTGGAGGTTCATAGGCAGATCATGATTTGATTTCTGATTCACTATTTCCTTTTTTGTCATGAATCTACATCATGTTGTGACATGAGTCAATTCATGAGTACAATGTATGGTGGGAATATTTCTTTCAAAATTGGAAAAGTTCATTAAATTTATATCCTCCATATCTGTGAAGGATTAGACAATGTATCATTGGTAGTTTCATTAATGGAGGGTTCTTGAATGTTCTAAATTTATTAAACGATATGGACTACATGATGTGTAGTTTGAATAAGACACACCAAGTGGTCTCATCTTCTGGTTCATGGATTTAAATGATGAATAAAATATATGAGATCATGTGATAGGTGTCACGTTACATGTGACCTGAGCCTAGAGACGTGTAATGTACCTCTACGGTGTATGGATAAGAACCCATCAAAAAACAAAAAAAATAACCACATTAAATAATCACAGTATGGTACTTGGACATGACAATAAAGACAAGAATGATTGGAGTTCATTAGCATGACTTAATATAAATGTGCATATGCAAGAGTAAACAATATCTAGAAGGGATCAGATTCCATGTTCTATCTCATCCAAAACATTCATAGGATCTCAATGTTACAGTCCATATTTATGTAAAAATAAATTCCATGTGAAATCATGAATCACATGAAAACCCGAGGTAGACAAGACATGTTGTTTACTCCCAATAAATGTCACATAATTTCATTAGGGATGGTTGGGGCCATTTGACTCTTCATTATAGACCTATTTCGGTTGGGTGTGTTCAATTTGTTAATCCCTATGAGTGTAAAGTGAGAAATTAATTTCTCATTATTGGATGCAATACAATCTATGTGATTTTTTATTTATATAGCTCTGAAATAACTTTGTTTGACATGTGGTTTGATATTTAGTCATTTCTTCATCATCGGTATGTGGGGTTTGAGGAATTTCCATTTTCAAATTACATGTGTGTATGATACCCTATATAACATATTTTTTGGGTAGGATCCTTCCCTAGATGACTGGGGAAGGATCCCATATTTTTTTTATTTAAATTTTTGGAGTTCATGTTGGTACATTATCATGCAATGGTTTGATGAAAAATATTACTTAAATGAGATCCATCAGTGATTGTATGTCCCATATAGTGATTCATACTAGATTATAATTACCTTCAAGCAATAAGTAAAATTTGTGGATAGAAGTCTGATTCAGTCCTATTTCAGACTTGGTATCTATCATGAATATATAAATGTTTTTAATATTTCAATGCATCATATTATGATTGAAATATTTTCATTTTGGTGGGTTATATACTCACATTATGATTTATGTTTGGTTATTTTCGGGTTTCATAATGGGTATTATTTTACACACAATGTTATGGGTAAGGCTCACAGATGATTTTTCTTATGATGATGAAATACCATTTGAATAATCCATACTATTTTAATGTTTTTAGTGGTCTTGTATTTGACCATTTACGATTTATAAAAACTATTAAATAAATTTAAGTATGATATATTTTCTATATTAATTTTATATCGGTTTTATGTTACATTTCATCAATATGTTATTTTGAAGAGGAGTTTATGTGTACATGTTATTTGGCAAATTCCTCATATGTGTGATACATTCCAACTTGGTGCTTGTCACCAACCCATAATGGGATGGATGTGATAATGGGGTGTCACACTCATATTGCCACCATCCAGGTAGACCCTAGTGTATTGGGTTGGGACATTGAATCATGGAATTTAAAAAAATCCTATAAAACGTCATTTTAGTCATTCAGGTCAAACTACATGTTTCATTAATTTATGTTATCTTCATACATGTCCCAAATTGATAAATGATCGGTTTTATGTCATATAACAACATGATGAAGTTATTTTCTATGTTACAACCATTTGAAACATGTTTTGTGACCTAAATAATTAAATATTATTCTTTAACCATTTCGAGGAAACCAAAAAATGGGATTACACATTTACTACCCCTACATGTCACATATCAATATATGATCATGTTCCTATTATTCAAAAACATTTCATGTCTCGAATCATAGTTCCATATATGGTCATATACCTCAGTAGCCACGGAGTGGATCAAATTAGATGGAACATATTTTAAAACATTTAAATACACAAAAAGACGATTTTCTTAATAGTAAAATGGGATTTTAGATTGAATTAAATTCCATAGTATTTTTCAAAAACTAAATGATGCCATTTGCTTTTGATATATCAATAATATATGAGATTCATTAGATTTTCAACCTCTGACACATATTTACATCTATAAATGAAAATAAAAAATATCTTTGAGTTATTTCAACCAAAAAAATTGTTAGATTTATGCATAGTTAATTCCTATATATTATGAATAAAATAACCTATTCTTTTATATGGCCTATAAAAATGTGAGGTCCTTTTATAGATTTTAACCCTTTCCATGTCTTAAATGTCTTAACAATAAAACAATTTTTTTATCCTTCCAACCACCCCATACATCAAATTTAAAATAAATATATTGATAAATGTATCTAATTAATTGAACATTATTCTCTAATGATGCCACAACAATATGATCTAGTTTCATATTTTGACCATTTAAAAAATCTTTTCAATGGCTTTTTAATTTAATAAATATACATTTCCGATCATACTTTTCACAACGCATATTGGAATTGAATGAGAAATATTTTTAATAAATAATCGACTATTTTGTTTATTATTTTATGAAAATATGTTGACATTTAATATGATTAACACTCAGATTTATGATTTATACTTTTAAAAGAAGAAAAACTCATTTATTGAATTAATATACAACTATAATAAGATTCTATTTTTTATGTTTCTACATGTAAAAATGTAAATTATTTATGTTTTCCTACGATTTCAGGACAATTCTAGTTTGTATGCAAGATTTGTACAATTATAGACATGGTTTTAATGAATTTAAAATCCAATAAAATTTATGTTTTTATTCATTTTTTATAAAAAAAATATTTTATAAATGTGATGTCTATTTATACCTGACATAAATAATGTATAAATCAATTTACAATGATTCAAATGAATGTATTGTTTTATTATGTATGTTTTTACCCTTGAAACATTTTTTTCACACGAATAAAAAATATATTTTCACCATGAAAATTTTATAGATTATCCACTATAACTAAACGAGTGTTTTCATATTTAATAGTCATTTTAATGGTGAAATAGGGAGGGAAAATTTAGAAAATGATATTAGGTTTTTTTTAATCCTCATACACCAACCATGGTATTATAAATATGGAAGAATCGTGTTGACTTAAATTGATGTTTAAACAAAATTAGAAATAGTTTCACATTAGAGAAGTATTCTAAATATTATAAGTTATAATTTTCAAGGTATAAAAATAAAAATTTCTTTTTAAAATAGATAAATTATTGAAAAATTAAAGTATAAATAAATTAAAAAATATAATCAATTATACAAATATAGATAAAAAATAATTTTTTAAAATATACAAAAATAAAAAAACTACCAAAACATAATCCCACATAAGAAAAAAAAGGATCAATGAAATTGAAAATAAAATATCAAAATTATTAAAAATATAAGTAAAAAAAATATTAAAATCGATTACAAAAAAATTAAAAGAAAATGAATTTAATGATTAACAATAATAAACATATGTAGATAAATATATATATATATATATATATAAATTTATTAATTTAAATATACCAATTGAAACTAAAATATGAGATCAAATCAAAGCATAGAGAGAAAAAAAAATTAAAACACTATGAAAATTTGTAAATGAAATGTAAAATATACAAATGGAATTAAAAAAGATGATTAATATTCCATAAAAGGGTAATATTAGAAGAAGTCATAAGATGAATATAAAAAGTAAAATTATATTTATTATATAGAACCTTGAAATGCATGAATGTAAAAATTGTTCAAAAAATTAAATAATGACAAATTACAGTGAACTATTTATAAAATTATTGTTGAATATTTTTTTACAGGTTTGAATATGAGGTTTTTTCAATCTTGTGGGGTGTTGGGTCACAATATGATGGTTTTTTTGTTATGCCTTGACTTTTTTTATAATGTGTTTAAGATATTTATGTTAAAAAAATAGTTTACTGGTTATTCCAACCAAAATTCATGTTGGATTGAAGTGATTTCTATTCATACCTGTAAATAATTAATATAAAATAGACTTTGAAAAATTTCTTAAAAATTAGAGTTATTATCTTTTTTAACCCTTGGGATGATGATTTCATTAAAATTATATCAATGAAAATATATTTTCCATTTTAGGAATACCACCTAATAGATTGATTTGGGTTAAATTTGAAAATATCATAAATTAAACAACAATTATTTTCCAATGATTTATCTTCAATCAGAGTTATTTTATTATTTTTACCCCTTTCAATTATTTTTTAACATTGAAATCAATAATAATACACTTCTGGTCATTTCAAACAAATCAAAACACATATTGTTTTATGGTCTATTTTTAAATGTAAAAAATTAAACAAAGTATATTTTTCCTTGATAAAATGGTGATATAATATTTCATATTGGGTTATGAACCATAGATACATCTTCTTAGTGAATTAAATTTAATAAAAATATATATCCATTCATGATGAACACATGACACTTCATTTTGAAATGCTTCCTCTTAAAAAATATCATAAATATTCATCTAAATATGTCCATGTTTCCTTAGTTCTAACCTCCTTTAAAAATAATTTGACGGATAAAAGGGAATTTTTCTCTTATCGAGAAATTAATGTTTATGGTGTATGTGTGGTTGGTTCTTACAGATCATTAATTACATGAATATCATTTTTTTTCATTTTCACATCAATACCTGATTTTAAATGGATATTGACACACATTTTCCAAAATTAATTTAAATGTATGAATAATAATGATATAAATGTGGAAGATGCACATAAAATGTAGAATTATGGATAAATTTTAACATGGATTGTAATAATTTTAATGTTTTAAATTTATTTTGACTTTTTTAACAGAGTGTGTTCTTTTATTTTAGGTATATGCATATCAATGTTGTCATTGATAATGGCTTTAATATGTTATATAAATTAATAAGTAATATATCATGTGAAGGTTTATTATATTTTTATTTTAATATTTTTTATCGATAAATGTTATGAAATTTTGATTCAAATTTCCAAAAAAACATACCATATGAGTGCAGAAGATAAAAATAAAATAAATCACAATGATACATTTTCAAAATATAAAATTTCCTAGTACTAAAGCAGTGATTCATATTAAAAAATTTAT
The DNA here is from genome assembly GCA_963277665.1 of Viscum album. NCBI lineage: Eukaryota > Viridiplantae > Streptophyta > Magnoliopsida > Santalales > Viscaceae > Viscum > Viscum album. The sequence continues at coordinate 554,693,881 of OY728147.1, read as the reverse complement.
ATCAGTTTTTCTGTTTTTTGATTTGATCACTCATTAATTTACAAATATATAATTTCATCATCTTTAATTATTTATAATATAATGGAATATTATTTCACCATCCTTATATTATCATACACATTTTCACTACAAATTGGAATTATGAAATTAAAATAACCATTACTATAGTGATTATTGTGTAAATTTGAATTGTATTAAATATTATTTTAATGGCTCAACATGATGACGAATTAACTAACTATGCAATTTTTTGAATGATCAAATATTATAAACATATACATTAATAGGATCAATACAGTTCCCTAAAAAATTAACAAATAGAATTTGATACGACTATAAATATACTCATATCACATGTATAATACTAATTAACATAATGAAGTATAATTTTAATGGATTAGAAATATAAAAATTATATACCTATTTATTGTACTTATAAGCCTATTAATTAACATCGTTCATTCGTTGAAATGACATGTTCATGGGATTATATGCATCTATCTCTAGTGTGAGCTGTAAACTAGCATCTACTTTTTTATGTTTAGATGCTTTTGGATGGTGTTGTTCTAAGAGATCCTAGTATCCCCTATGGTAGGTGTGAGAAATTTGGTTGGAGAATTGGGTCTCTTATTGTGGAAAGAGATTTAATAAAATTTTTATGTGAGGGAAAATTTGGAATGGGATGGTTCATACTATTCCTCATGTGTAAGTCACTTGGGCTTTAATGATGGTGTTCTTTTTACTATAGAGGTGTAGTAGGCTTGGTATATTGTTCCCAATTCATATGATATATAGAATCGGTTATTGAACAATAAACCATGGGTGAGACTAGCCACAAGTATCAGTACCACTCATACCTCATAATATCACCAAAATACATCATTTTCTTCACATGTGTTTTTCTGATTTGCGTTCTTATATCAATAATGACACCTAATTGTTCCCATATGTCTTCCCCATATACAGACTCAAAAATATTCCCTTTATAATTTTTTATTCTTATCACATTATAAAAAGAAAACATAATTTATGTATTATCATCCAAATTGTATGAATTGTGTCATCTGGAATGAATTATACTCCTAGATGATATGTGAAATCAATAGAAACATTATGTGCTCAAATCCACTCCTCACTAAAGCTCTTGGGAAATAAAATCTCCCGTACAAATCAAAAACTAGACCCACCCTATAATATATTTACGCATGGATAAAATTATAACTGGTAGTGAAACAACATCCCTCCTAATTTTATCACTCCAAAAAAATCTCTACCCTTCAACAATTAATGTTGAATGAACCAAACAGATCTATGAAACCTATTTTTATATCAATTAAAGTAGAAATAGGTAAGGAGTTCCAATAAATTTTTCTAATGGTGGAACAATGAACTAAAACATGACCTCATGATAGATTATTGTTTTAAAAGACAATAAATAGAATTTTATATAAATAGAATGAAACGCCTACGATTACTACATGAAATAAATGGATGCTATATTAGGCATGACCGATGGGAATGACATGCCAGTACACTTCAACCTCAACACTAGAAACAACCACCCTCATAATACCCAACGTGGTGGTCACATACAAATTTCTACCAACCCATTCTACATCCAAAATTTTCCACAAAAATGTGATTCTAATAAATCCTTAACCACAATTGGAGACGCACTTCAAAAAAAATATTATTTCCCATTGCACATAATCAAATTTTGGATTTCTTATATAAACATCATCAATATGAATTAGTAACACATAATCCTAAAAATAAAAATAAAATATAATTTTACTTAGTATGATGTTCAGTTACATGTCTATTTACTATAACAAAACACAATACCACATATGAAGAAATACCTATATATTTTAAACTATATGTGAGACTTTATTTATGGGTAAATAAATTTCATAAACCATGTACTCTGACACAGATGACCCTCCTGGATGACAACACCCACCAAGATGAAAATAAATCACATATAACCACTCCATCTCATGCTACTCAGAAATAAAAACTTGTATTCATTTCATGAATATAACTGTTTAAAATCCATTTTATTCATGGAATCCACCTCCACTAGAATCATGATAATGATACTACAGATTTCAGAACTCCTAAATAAGATTATTTTTTTGCCTAAATCATTGATGAATGGATATACACATTATCGAGATACCCATATTTATATCAATTCATATTGAAAACATGAATCATAGATTTGTAATACCAATTATAATAATTATAAAGGAATTATATCAATTTGGAATACGTAGTATTGATTTTAGAAACACCCTAAATTAAAAAAAATGTATTAAAATAATAAAGAAATTATTTAAATAGATAGAAATGTCAATTCTATGTATGTTTCTACCATTTAAAAATTAAATAGAGTAGGAAATGATTATTATATGAAATTATAATATCTGGGAGAATTTATTAGGTGCATAGAAATGAAAAATTCCATGACCTGACATTCATTTCACTACAACTGATCACATGAAAATGTATTTCCAGTGGAAAATTTTTCAATAAAAATCATCAATTTTAATCCAGAAAATTTATTTCAGGTTCTTGATGTTTGGAAGTGTGTTATACTATAGAGAAAATGATTTAGAGAAGAAATACAATACAAATTTTATTTATAATAATGATGTAAAAACAAATAAAATCTAAATAGAATTTATATCGCAAAATATAATGTTCACTAAATTGATTTTACATGATAATAGATAAAGTAGGAATTTAAGATCCTCTAACATTCATATAAAAATCTATAGGTTCTTATTTCATCTTCTGGTCACTAATCAATCAAATATAATCATCCTTAATTATTTCATTCAAAATTTATTTAATGACTAGTCATTCCAAAAAAATTACAATTTAATTAGTATTGTTTTATTAGTTTAATATTTTAAACTTATTTCATTTTGAGTTTTATTTGTATTTGTATTTCGGTATGATATAGAATACTCATATCATGGATGTAGAACTCCACACATGAATCAAAATTAATCATCTCTTATAGTAGAAGTGAAAAATGGATGTACCAAAAAAAATAAAAATAAATTACGATTATGGTGATCAACAAAAAAACCAACACTAAAAAAGAACCTCATTATATCAAAAAAAATATCCCTAGAAGAATGTTATATATTATTTCATTTTCATGGATGATAAATTATTGTCATTCTATATTCATTAACATTCAGAAATCTATGACATATTGTGGAACATGTCAATTGTTATTATACATAAATAATTATGTGAAAAAAATATAGGAAAAAAATGATATGATACAATACCTGATGATGGAGTTTCACCAGTAATAGTTATTAAAAAAAATATTATGGAACATTTATCTACAGAGTGGGAAATTGCTAACTATTTCACTGCAACATTAATAACCATAAATAATTCTATAAAGTCTCTAGTCTCAACCAGCATAAATTATAATACATAAATGGATAAATTGCAGATATCCCATGATTTAAATAATAAACATCTGTATCGATGAAGGATTAAAAGACAAATTCATTGGAATGTATCTAAGCTAATGATTCTCTTATAAAAATCATGTTATCAATCTTCCATGGTGTTATTGTTTTAATAGGGAAAATATCTATGGGTGGGGGTTCACAATGACTTTACGTACAAAACATAACTAGTCTATGCTCCATGATATTGGATGTTCACCATAGAATACCACATCAAAAATAAAAAAATATGAAATCATTTAACACATATTGGGAATCTAAATTCAAATCAATTAAATGAATTCCATCAACTAGAACCAAAGGAATAGCTTGGAGAAAAATTTATAAATAACAATTAAAATTAGAGTATAATAATTGTAAAAATGCATAAATAGACTTCAATACAGATTCTTTGTCAGGTTATACAAAATAAAAGTAGAACATATTATTCAAGGATTATCATAGACAATAAAAATACCACTAAAAATTCAGTAGGGTCCACATATAATTTATAATTTCTATAAATTTTTTAAAATAACAAATCTATAACCATTTGGGTTTAGGTTATTTTTATATTGGATAAGTGATATAATATGATTTTATATAGTTATTATTTTTTGCACAAAGGAAGATGAAAATGGAAAAAATTAAAATAAATAAAATTAAAAGAACATATTCCATGTGTTCAAAATAATTAATTTAGTTGAAAATCTAAATGAATCATTAGTTTACACACCATTGTTTCTATGGAAACCAGTAATTATAATTCATGAATCATGTTATTCTAAATGTTGAGGAGGTTACCACACCACAAAACTTATCGTAAAAGTTGACATATATGGATCTTTTATCATATGAAAACATTTTATCTCTTATCTTAATTCTTTATTCTATAATATCCCTTTCTATTTATAAAAAACAAAATATTTACTAATATTAAATGCCACTTCATTAAACAAATGAAGAAGTGGGATAAAGAAGCACGAAAAAAAATATTTATATTGCATCATACAATACTATATAGGTTTCATGAATGAATAATTATTGTATCATATCAAGTTAAAATTTTAAAAAATGTGGCTACACCATTCCCATTGGGTCTTTGAATGTGTATATCATAGTGGCTCTCCCATCTATTTATAATCTAAATAAAAAAATTAGAGTATTCTCTAAAGGATGGAATCACATCTACTAATAAGGAGAATATAATACCTATGATATGTTTCTGATGTCCTCTGATATTTTATTTTACATTTTATAATATATATCATACACAATTTCTTGAGAAATAACATAAATTCATGGAATGTAGAGTGAGGGAAAAATATATATTAGAATCATATTGTCATCCTGTGATACAAAAACGATATAACTATTTTCATGTTGCTAAACATAAAATGATGTTACTAATAGGGGATGAATGAATATTTTCATTATTTATAATTGAGATAGAAAATAGTGAAATAATTAATCCATGAAAGAAAAATGCATTAAGGGGATTAATTTCCTTGAATGTAATTACATTTAATAGGTACAATTTGTATCAAGAAGCTAATAAGAAATAGTAACAATTATTTGTATGGGTGGATACGAAAACCATTAACTTAATACTCAAGTATCCTAAATCATTAATAATTAATATTTCACTAGAAGGACTCTATAGTAGTGCTATTGAGCTAGAAATTTCCAAACTGGAGGGGGAGATTTGATATACATTTATACCTAATATTATATTTATACAAAATATTTTAATTGAATATTTCCCATTATTTTGTTGTAAATTTTCCATTTTTTTTTTCTCATTTTAAGATCTTTGAAGTGTATTTGATGTGTCATCATAAATAGAATGTCCGAATTTGGAATAAATAAATCTAAAGTCCATTTTTATGATATGTTTTTTTTGGAGATTCATGTAATGATAAACTTGTTGTTTATTTGTTTATTTCTGTTTCCAAAACCATTATTTTCCATATACAAATTTTCTATTCTTGTATATACATTAATATATCATTTTTTTCAATAATCAATATAAACTTCAGAATCGGTATATTATTATAGAATAATATTTGGTATAAATAAATATTCTATATAAAATTATTCAATAAAGATGAATTCAATACCACCAGTCTATCCATGGTAGATATTTTTTCTCAATTTCTACCTAAAGAAAATAAATCACTTATAATAGTGGGAAGCATATTCATGTTCTTTTAGAGAGATATGGCCACAAAACATGATTATTTAAAATACCAAACTCAAAAATAGATTTTATTCTTTCTTGAGTGATCATTGAAATTTTTTTTATGGTACATAGAAACATAATTACATCCATATATGTATTTAATTAAAATCCAATATATGTGGTTATAATAGTTCAAAATATTCAAAATATTTTAACGTTTATGATGAGAAAATTATTTACATTACTAAATTGATAATATATATAAATTAATATTTGTAAGTGTTTATATTTAGATATTAAATGTTTAATTATTTTAGGAATTACATTAATAAGATATATATTTTACAATATGTTCACATTTGATTTATACCAAAACATAATAAATAACACATCACCAAAATCCAAAAATTGATTCCTAGTGGTTTCAAACTACACCAACACCACATACCATATACCATGGCTATGAATTGTGTGCATGAAATATATTTCACATTCATCCCATTCAACCATGAATCATTCTACTCATTTATTACTCCCATTGTAAAATGACATGGTATAGTATTTTTTTAATATAAAGAATTAAATCAGTTTCATTTTCCACTCATTCTCTAAAAAAGCAAATTATTGGGATATGTCTTTTTCCATAGTACTATATTATATATTGGATGGATAATGTCATGGTAAATCCTAGTCAACCCTCGAACATGTATTATTATTTATCCATACCATTATATACCAACCCATTGACATTGGAAAGATAAATGGTTAGTATAGCACTAAAAAAAGTGATATGAACTAGCAAGTTTTCAATAAAAAATTACCAAAAGCTAGGAAATTATTGTAATCATAAGCCTATTAATATTTTGACATTTTGAAACTTAAACTGTGATGTATGCATATTGTCACTAATGGAATTTGAACACCATTAAAATATGAACTCGACTCACCTTGTGGCAAGGCCTGAAGGGAGTTCCTGATCCCTACGAGCTGGAACATGTGACCAAGTATCAAAAAATTGAAATTGGGAAATATTTACTCAGTTTAATAAACATAAAACAATAAAAAAATCCAATATAAAAAATATTTATTTTTCAAAATTTAGAATATTTTATAAAAAATCAGAATTGAATTATATAATAGAAAACAATTATCAAAGAATAAAAAAAGTTAGAAACCAAAAATAGATATCCCAAGAACATTATAATGTCAAGAGGCACCACCCTCAAGCCTTCTATAAGACACTTCACAATGAATGACCGATAGAAACCCAATCCATTGGCATTAAAATCATTACCCAATCCTGTGACAAAATAACCATGTCTATAATCACCCAAATGTGTATGTAGGGTGTATGAAAAATCCCAGTAGGACTCCACAACTAAAAGATTCCATGATATATTAAATACAAGACAAAAATAATACATGTTGGGTAATCAAGAATTGATAGTAACATTTTTTCAAAGATGCAAGTGACATAAAAACTATTTTCAAGTGGGATACATTAATTAAATTAATCTCTTTTAAGTAGAATATAAATGCTACTGAATTTTTTCCGCTAAAAATACCTTATGTTGATGGTACGTATAAGATATCCAATGATCTCTTGCAACGGGAAGCAACCCTAGGAACTAGCCCTTTTTCTGTCTCAGGTACCTCATATATTTGGTTAATGAAACCATACAAATATATGTTCTCATGAACTCTAGTGACTATTAAGGAACATAACAATAAACTAGTGGTCCCCCAATAACATCATCACAATATTTTAGTTAGTGTTGTCATCATAAAACTTGCTATGTAAAATGGGGGCCAACCCCCATGGGATCACTTGCATACTAGTACATGTCCACCAAAACAGATACCTTGGTTTTCCATCTTGCGCTCAAAAAACTTCTAAAAGACATGAATTTACATTTTTACATTCAAATAAAATTTCTAAATCATAAACACACACCAAAAATTAAATACACATGTAACATAATTTTCTTTTTCAATCAAATTCATTTTGAAACCATACTCATAGTAAAATACAAAACAACACACTTCACCAATCAATAACACTTGAAAAACCATTTAGAAAATTTTATAAAATATTTCCTATATATTAAACATCATATAACTTCCCATTATAATTAAAATAGACCGTTTCAAAAGTAAACACCTACAAAAATAGTTTGGAAACATAGTTTCACCTCATACATAAATAAAGAAACCATTTAAAATCATCACAAAAAAATTCAAGGAGTGCAATAATTTTTTTGCACATAAACTAAATCTAAAACCCCACTTTGAAGGCCAAAATCATAACAATGTCACATTAAACACGAATTTCTAGACATAAAATCATTTTATATACTTATTTCATGAATCATAAAACCATCCCAATGAACAAATATTTTAATACACAGAATAAAATATTTATTTTTGCACAAAAATGAAACTTAAAAACCCAACCGCATAACAAAATTTTTCAAATATAATTTTTTAACCCAACTAAATGGAATATAATCATGCTAAAAATATAAATTATGAAAAACATAATCATCTAATATTCCATAGCCAGGTAATTACATACCATTTTTTTGAAAAACTCCAAATTGTTGTGTGAAATTCAATCACACCACTACTTCACCAAATGAAAGTGAAAACCAACCTAAAACCAAATGACTATACAAATAAACTCAAATACATACCCTATGTTTTAAACTATACTATCAAAAAATTAATTACATCAAGAAAAAATGGATTCAACCCTAGCAAAAATGAAGAAACCCAATTAAAAAGTGAGAATGAATGAAGGAAACCCACTAACATGAGATATCTTGAATAAAACACCCCAAATACATTAGAATATGAATTTCCAAATGGCCAAAAATGAATGTGAGTTTAGAATATTGTTGAATATGTCATGTGAGAATGTAAATGGGGGATAAAGATTAAAAATTGGAGTTATTAATGAAACATGTTACCTCTTCAAATTTGGATTATATGACAAATCTATGGATATTTTTTACTATCTTGCTATGAATATGATCTCCAATGAGTGGAATAATAGCATGAGGGTGCGCCTTTTGTATGTGGTCCAAGGTGAGAGTAGGAATCACTGAAAAAACATTAATATTGAATGGGAAATTAATTAATTACAAATTTATCACAGAAAATGGGCTTTCAGGCTGGCCCCAAACCTTAATAAAAAACCCATATCTATCATGATTATGGATTCCTATGAGGTCCAAATTGATATGGTGGTTTTAATATATCAGGGAATTCCAATTTTGGTGTTGAATGGGTGTATAATTTTGAATAATTAATGGTTTATAAGAAAAAAAAATTATTTTTAAAACATGATATGGGCTCACGGTTTGACCCAAATCATGAAAACAATAATTACAACATCATAACAAAATTTCATTTCATGTAGGATATTCAAAGAAGTTGTGTCATGAAAACAAAATTTAAGTACAATGAAATGAATTCTTGTTAAAATTAATAATGAAAATTATTCAAGCATATTAATCAGGAAATGTAGAAATTTAAAAGAGTATAATGTGTGAAAAATCATTAAATCATATAATAATTCAATAGTTACGATGTTTTCAGTGCTGAGAATCCAATATATTGTAAGTCTTTATATGGATATTCAAAATATTCAAAATAAAAACATAAATATATTTTCCTATGAAATTAAAATAAATTTCTCGTGAAATATAGGTATTTTTTTACCACAAATCATCAAGGTCCATTTTTAAATATCCATTAGTGGAAAAGGAGAATTTCACATTATTGTATTTAAACATTCATTATCTAGTGAAATAATATGAAAAAATGAACAATTTCATTATAGAAATAATTTTTTAATCCAAGTCTTTTATCTTAATATATAGTTCCTTAGGTAAATCCAAATACTAATAATCATTTGGAACAATCAGAATGACAGAGTTAACATGGAGTTCTAAAAGTTCATCATTTCAGTGATTTAATGTGCTCATGTTTCTGCTCTTTTGGCCAATAAATTCATGTATAGGTAATATTATGTTGTTATAGGTGATACAATCTTGTAAGTTGATGGATAAATTTTCACTTCTCTAACCATGAATGATTATCATCTTTATATTTTTCGTCAAAAAAGATATAAAATAGCATGAAAATAAAATTATTTTCAGTATAATTTTGATGAAGTAATAAAAAATCCAATTATATAATCACATGATCAATAGTTTTTAATATGATTATAAGAGAAAAATATAACTATTAAAAATAAATCATAATCCAGGATTTCATTTATAAACTAAACTCCAAGAAAGAAAACGAAATGGAAAAAAAATATCATGGATGTCCACTAACCACACTATACATAGTTTTCTGGATGTGGTCTGATCATCATTTCACAATTAAATATCATCAATATATTAATTCCCTTCGACTTTTTTGGAACCTTAAATTTAATGAATACACCCTCAAATAAATATGATGTGTGTTTAAAAAATATCACCCCCCCATCAATGTAATCCCTTATCGTATATAGTAATATAATATTATGTACATTTTATTTCAATATTCCTCCTCAAAACAACCTACCATATATTATTCAACTCTTATTCATATAAAGGAATGATTAGGTAATCAAAATCTCATACTATCATGCCATTCATTAGAGATCTTTCATAATCATCCATAGATATCATTATATAAAAATTCTACCAAAATAGTTGAGGACCAAATATTATATTTCCAGCTTCATATATTTTATATTAACTTATGATAGGAAATAAATTTCCAAAAAAATAAATTGAAGATGCCTGAATCAATCCAAGTTAATAATATAAAAATCACTTATTACAACATCATAACAAACATTCTTTTATGTAGAAGATTAAAACAAGATGTGGCATGTGAAAACCATGTATTTTTAATGTAATGAATTATTTTTAAAAAAAATTATGACAAACATTCAAACATGTAAATAAGAGAAAGTTGTGATTTAAAATAGTTTATAGCATGTAAAATCATTATAATCATTTAAAAATTAAATAATTCTTATGTTTGCAGTTATGAGAATCCAATATTATTGAATTATCTCAAACAATCCAAAAACTATTCAAATTAAAAACATAAATAGACCATCCTAAAAAATGACAAGATTTTTCAAGATTATATAGGTCTTTTTGTACCACTAATCAACAACATCACCTTTTTAATATCCATTATTTGAAAAAGGGAAAAATTAAAGTACTACCGAATAGTCTTCATTAGATGAAAAACATAAATACACCATGGTGTGAACATAGAGAATTTATTTGAATGTGATGAAATATGTAATCTAAGAGGAACAACAACATATAATAAGTCTAGAATCATACACTGCATGTTCATTAGTTTAGTGATTTCATCCTCAATAACCTGCAACCTCTGACCTTTCATAAACTAATATTACACCACATCCACATTCTATGATCTATGTATACTCATTTACAAAATCTGATTTTTATTTTACAATGAAAAAGGTTTCTGTAGCAAATACATGCCTGATCCTAGGTCACCTACCAACTCGACACTCTATAGTGATGATTTCAGAAAACTAAATCCAAACATGGAATTAAAGTTGATCTGATCGACACAAAAAAACACTAGAAATCGATGAAGTTGTAGAAAAAGTTATCTTTTATAGTTCTAATGTTTTGACTTAAATCTAAAAAATACATTCTCTATGATCACATTTATATTTTTGAAATATAAAAAGTGGATGTCACTTTTTTGAGTGTATTTGGAAAATTCTATGAGACCATCCAAAAAGGATGAATGTGTAGGGTTAGATAATGATTATTAGTGATGAAGGATTATAATATTTAATGGAACATGATAATCCCATATAGGCCAAAACTAATAAATATGAATTTATTTTTTTATATATTATTCAATGTTAATTTAATATAAATATACTATGATCAAAACAATTTGGTTTCAGAACTTATTATTTAAAAAACAATTCAAATATTTGGTTTGTTTGTTTAATATTATTAATAAGCATAATCATAAAATATCCATTGTAAAATTTTATCATAACAACTAATAATTTAATCGTTAAGGACTTATAAAATTAATTGAAATAAGTAATTTATCAAATTAGAAATTAGTTTTATTTGTAAAATAGTGAATTACATCATGTTTTTTAATGGAATAATTTTTTTAATAGATATTGGTAATTGTTTTTTTAATGAAAAAATATATAGTGGTTTCATGTGATGGTTATGTTTTTTTATGAAATTAATCAAAAATCATAATTCCATAAATGTTATTTTGAAATATTGATATCGATCAAAAACATCAAAGTGACAATTTATTTGTATTTTAATAAATAGTTTTTTTCAAATAATTATAAGGAATTATTTTTCAAAAAAAAATATTTTTACTCAACAGTTATCACCTCCTACCTCTCATTAAATCCAGTATTTACATTCAATCATAAAATCAATTTTAAAAATATGTTTTTTTTTAAATTGTGATTTTTTTTATTTTTTTAAATAAAAAAATAGTATCAAATTTCATAAATGTGTTATTAAAAAAAATTCTATATAAAAATCATAAACATATGATGTCAAAAAAGAAAACTCTTCATTGAATATTTTATAAATGAATTGGTGATTTGAAATAATTTTTGAATTTTACAAATTTACTCAAATGGATATATTTTTTACTTATTTTGGAGTATTCTATTAATACTAATTTTTTAATAACCAAAAATTTATTTATTAATTATGATTAAATAGAAAAAAATTATATGATAAAAAAAATTAATAATTTTTTGGGGTAAAAAATTAATTAGATAAAATAGATTATTAAAAAGTTTTGGAAACAACAAATCTTTTAAATTAATCATAATGAACATAATCCTCGGTAATTAAATTAATTTTTTCTTCTATGTTTCTTTGTTCATCAATTTATCCATTTATAGTCAATTGGAAGTATATTTTTTCATAATCCTCATTTTCAAATTAAGACAAAAATCATATTATGCATCCAAAATGGAAAATTCAATAAAATAATTGCAACATAAAATCCTCTAGCCCATAAAAAATACGATGAATAGAAATAATGAAAAATTTAATTCTAGAAATATCAAAAATATAATTTAATTAGTGACCTTTAGAACAATATATTCTTCCTTATTTAAATCATAATACTATGAAATATTTTGAAAAATTTAAATGATTATATTAACATGGGTTTCTAAAAATTAGTAATTTTAGTGACTGAATGTTCTCATGTTACAGCTGTGTTACCCAATAAATTCAATTACTTTTAAAATTAGTTAGTTATTGGAGATTCAATCCTGTAAGTGGATGGATAAATTATCACATCTCAAACCAGTAATGTTTATCATAACAATTTTTTTTCAGAAAAGTATTAAATTAATTTCTGAATAATATTTTTTTCAGTAGCATTTTCTTGAAGAAGATAACAATCCAATGATTTCCCCACATGATAAATATTTTTTCTCATATACTTATTGGAAATAAATAACTATTACAATTAAAACATAATATTATATTTCATGCATTCATTCAACTCCCAGAAAGTTGACGACATGAAAAAATAGATCATGGAATCCCACCGACGACACTACACACGGTTCAGTTGATGTGGCTTAATCATCATTTCCAAATTCCACATCATTAAAATATGGATTAACTTAATCAATTTTTTTATCCTTAAATGTAATTTCTAAACATTCATTAATATATTATGTGTGTTCAACAATATCACTCTTCCATCTAGGTCATCCATTATATACTAATCTACTATAATATTCAGTATCTTTTCATTCTACCTTCCTCCTCAAAATATCCATCCAAATTTTCATTTTCTCTTCTTCACATAAAGTGTTTGTCAAGTAACCATTATCCCCATATGAAATACCATAAACAAGAGTTTTTGTATCCTTATCAATTGATATCACTAGGTAATAGTTTACATTAATATTTTGATAGTACAATAAATTCTGAGCTTCAAATTGATTATACTCACTTCTTACATGAAGATAAATATCAAAAAAAATTAAATTCAAAAATTCTGAATCCATCCATGTTAGGAATATTGAAATCACTTATTAAAAAATCACAAGTAAATTTCCTTTCATGTAGAAGATTCAATGATGGTGTGGCATGATAATAAAATATATGTACAATGAAATGAATTCATGTTCAAAATAATTATGAAAAACATTAAAACACGTTAATCGAGAAATGTGGAAATTTAAAAGTTATTATTGCATGAAAAATCATTAAATCATATAAACATTACATAACTCAGATGAATTAGGTGATGGGAATCAAATATAATGGATGCCTCTACTAGAATCTTTAAGCTATTCAAATGAAAAACATTAATAGATTATCCTAACAAATTATAAGAAATTTCTCATGTTATATAGTAACTATTGTACCAAAAAATGAAAAGATATTTTTTAAATATCTTTTAGTGGAAATTATGAAAACAACATGATTTCTTAGGAACATTTGTTAGAAAGTGAAATAATATGTAAAATGCACAATTTCTTTATTGAAATAACATAATTGTTTTAATCATTGGCTTGTAGCCTAAAATATTGTTCCTTATGTAAATCCAAATATTAATCATCTTTTCGATTGATACTAATGATATAGTTAACATGGTTTCCTAAATGTTCATTATTTCAATGATTGAAAGTGATAATGTTGTTTTTGTGTTACCAAATAAATTATATTATAGGCAACATTATGTTTTTATGGGAGATAAAATCATGTATGTTGATGGTAAATTTTTCACTTCTCAAACCATGAATGATTATCATCTCTATAATTTGGTTTAAAAACATCAAAATACCTAGTAAATAATCTTTTTTTCTGTTTCATTTTAATGAAGTATAAAACAATCAAATGATATACTCATATGATCAATAGTTTTTTAAAATAATTATGAGATAAAAATTAACTATTATAAATAAATCATAATCTATGATTTCAGGCATACATTCAACTCCAAGAAAGAATATGGTAGCGAAAAACATATAGTGGAATTCAACTGAACATAGAACACATGGTTTCCTAGATGTGGTCAGATCATCATTTTATAATTCAATATAATCATTATCGTAATTCCATTCAATACTTTTGGATCCTTAAATATAATTTAGACACCTTCAACAATAGATGATGTGTGTTCAACAATATAACTCCACCATCGATGTAATCTATTATCCACTAGACCACTATAATATTAAGTATATTTTTATTTCAATACTCCTCCTCAAAACATCCCACCATATATTCTTCATCTCTTATGAACATGAAGGATTTATTAGGTAATCCCACCCCCAAATATAATACCACCCATCAGAGTTCGTGTATCATAATCAATTGATATGATTGTTCAAAAAATATAAAAATTGTTTTGGGAGAAATGAATATACTGCAAGAATTACATAGTTTATACCCACCTATGATAGGAAAATAAATTTGAAAAAACAATAAAATGATGAAGCCTGTATCAATCCATGTTAGGAATATCGAAATCACTTTTTACAGAATCATAAAAATAATTCTTTTATGTAGAATACTGAAACAATATGTGTTATGAGATAAGAATGTATGTACAATGGAATGGATTCTTTTTAAAAATAATTATTACAGACTATCAAAAAAGTGAATCAAGTAAAAAGTGGAAATTTAAAAGAGTTTATTGTTGGTAAAATCATTATAATTATATATAAATTCAATTATTCATATGATTACAGTGATGAGAATCCAGTATTATGTAATTATCTCAATTAAAACTCAAACTATTCAAATGAAAAACATAAATATGTTATCCCATGAAAGGATTAGTAGTTTATAGATTATATATGTTTTTTTGTTCCACCAATCAACAATATCCCTTTTTAAATATCTATTAGTGGAAATGAAAAAAAATTAAATGGCTACCAAATAGTCTTGGTTAGATGAAAAATATAAATCCACCATTTTTTGAACAAAGAGAAATTATTTGTATGTGATGAGATATGTAGACTAAGAGGCACAAAAACATAAATTAATTTTAGAGTCATTCAATCCATTGTAATTAAGTAAGTGATTTCTTCATCAACAAACTGCACCATCAGACCATTCATAAACTCATCTGACACCACATCCACGTTTTGTGATCTGTTTGTTCTCATTTTCAATATCAAGTTTGTAAAACCTCAATATTTCATATTACGTTATATCATTAATGTCATTCAATGAATTGCACTAAACACAACACCATGTTCGAGGGCATCAAAAACATACCAATCTGGCCATTAAAAATTCAATTATGAATAGAATTAACTTCATTTTTAATTTTATATACTCTATATAATTTTTACATCAATATTATGTGTTTCATAGGCATAATATATGAACAAATTAATTTTTCAGATAAAAGAATTATTTTTCATAAAATACAACTTTATCGACCATTAATGGCGATCACTAATTAAAGCCAATATTAGAAACTTTTATATATTCAATTTAATGAAATTAAATTCTTCTTAAGAATCAGTAAATAAAAGTTTAGTTTGGATAATATATTGGTACGTTTCTGATAACATTCATATTATGAAGAATAGTGATAAATACGATGTTTTAATTAAAAACAAACATTTTTATAGAAATAATTTATAGTGTTAAATTATACATTTAAATGTTTTTAATTATAATTTGATTATATATTTTTCAATTAAAACAATTTAGGTCATTATATGTAATTTAACCATCAAATTTGACATAAAAACACGTCAATCTTCTGATAGTTATTATTTTTAAAAACCAGTTTTTTGGTTTTGATAATTGGAATTAATTTTAAATTGATAAATTCAACTTATATGTTTTGATGTTGGTAAAATATACTTAATTTTTTAATATAGAATATAATTATAAGCTTTGGGTGATTTGTTTATATTTTTCTAAAAACATTCAATTTTTTATGAATAGTGAAAACCACTAGGTTATTATTTAAAATGAACTTCTTATTTTAATAATTTTTTATTTCATTTAAATTTATTTTAATAAAAAATAGATATATAGTAACTATATATGTTCAATGTATTTCATTGGAATCATTTTATAATTAAATTAGACTTATGATGTTTTATTTAATTTGTTATCCACTTTTACCCACCTCCTAAGAGATTTTGCAAATTTTCATTAAACATAATTTTACCGCTTCTGTGTGTTGAATTTAAAAAATTTTAGAGACATGGTAAATTTAATTAAGTACAATTTTGGTCAATAAGATGAATATAATTTTTGGTGAATAGTAACTTTTGTCTTTTATTGACCACAATTAAAATGAAATCGGGTAATTAAGAGTAAAAATGATATCATAGTTACCGTAAAGCATGTCCTAATTCTATTGGATATGTATATTTCGACCAAAAAGAACTTAATAAAAAAATATGATTGTCTTTAGTCAACTAGGATTAGAATAAGACATTTATTATTATTTTATTTTAAGAAGATTTAAAAGTGTTAAATTCAATATTTAATAAACCCTTTTTGATATAGGGTTATACAGAAAACAAATTCAAAAATAAATATTAATTATAAATTTAACAAAATTTCCTACTCAATGGTATTTTATTTATAATTTTTAAGCATTAAATAATTTAATTTATTAACGACATAATGATGAGGTAGTAATTACCTTATTAATGAATGATTAAAATAATTGATATTATAAATATCCAAATAAATGTATGTTGAGACATTTGATGAATTCCAAAAACATTATAAGATAATATGACAATTTAGGGTTTATTAAATAATTTTTTTTCAAAGTAATAATTAATTTATGATTTTCACAAAAACAAAATACTAAATTATGTCAAAATATACGTAATTGAGTTTTTAAAACAAATACTATATTATTAATTGATATAATATTTATAATAAACTATGATTCGGCCAAAACACATAGATATTGTTATATATATTAATAATTAACCACTTGGGGTTCTCTTGTCTTGTTATAGTAAGTTTAATAACCATATAATAAAATAATACAAAGAGACATGGTAAATGTCATAATATTCAACAAAGAGTTAAATCTAAATGATAAGGTCAATATGGTGATCTAAACCTATCTAAAACCTATTGGTTTAGAGGTTTTAGATCCATCACCACCTTATACTTTAAATAAATTATATGCAAGCCATTATAAACCATAAAAGATTATATTAAAAAATAATGTATCAAAATTTTTCAAAAGTGACAATCACCTCGATTAAAAAAGGGTACTTTCACTTTTCTTTATTTCACACCTCAATGTACATTTGGCTCGACCTAACCCTACCCACATTTCCTCCCAACATTCTTCCATTCAACCTATAGGCCTTCAATTTGTCATAAATCCATCCAACTGAGCGTATTTGATCAAATCAAAATGAAGAACCTGTAGAAGAGGTAAACATTTCATAACCCTATTCATGTTATTTTCTTCTTCCACTTCCTCTTTCATTGTTTTTTCCATTTTAAAATAATAATTCTTAAATATTATATATAAATTGATGTTATTATAATAATGATACAGAGTTAATAATTTTTTTATCTATCCTATAATTTACAAAGCAACCATACGTGTGTATGTACGGCTAATCGTCTCCACATCATGGTGTTGTTTGTTATTCAAACACTTCATTATTTAGTTGTGTATAATAATGAGTATAACTAATGTAAATAATAAATATTACATGTTAATTATTCTATATATATGATATAAAATTCAATCACATATGATTAAAGCATCAATATAATGATATTTTCACTTGTGCATACGTACATATTGTCATCTCCACGACGCGATGAGATTCATTTCGACATTCACCATTCACCGATGATTATAAAAAAAATATTATTAATAAGTATGAAATATAAGAAATAATAATTCAACTGAAAAAAAACAAATATATATATATGTATATATGTATGTATGTATGTATGTATTTAAATAAATCTTATTCACTTTGTTCTGTTCAATAAGATATAAAAACCGGAAATACTTTTATTTGTACGTTCGTACTACCGTCTCCACAAACGGTGTTGTCCATTTAATATATCTATCTATTATACATATTTATATTCAAAATATATTTGATATATAAATCATGTGTTATATACTTTATTTTTGTGAATCATGATCTAAATAATACGATTAAGAATATCAAGAAAAACCTCATATGATAAAGAAAACAATTATTAACTGAAATGGTAATTTAATAGGGATATAATTACTAAATGGTCATTATGAAGTCATAAATGATTCATATATGATATAATAAATATGAATATGGTTCTGTTATAATTTAATAACATACAATGGTCATTATACAGGAGGTTAAATGTACCCTCGACCAATGTAAAGTACAAGGTAATGATTAATTTCACAATCTCTATATTATCCGATGTTGTTTTTACATGAGTATCTAATAGGACCTCTTTATCATCCACAACCATGTTTCATAAAAATATTTTCAAATGATATATTTTACAGTTTTATGGAATTCACTCTTTAACTAGATCATCATTTAAAATGGTTTAAATATTTATTCTTCTAAATCATTCTCATTACTATCCATGTTATCCAAATTGTTTATAGGTATTTATTTTTATGGATATGTATCTTTTTAAAATGTTAATTTCATTAAATATTTTCAATGTAATATGGGACACATTGATTAAAATTGTATTTAAATGTCATCCTTTCTAAATTGTGTGACTTATAAATGATTTCTGGGAAAAGGGATATTTCTCTCCAAGAGTTTTACAAATCATTTTCATCTATGTAAACATCCATTGATGGATTTTAAACATGTTTGAAGTAGATTTATTATGATACAAATAATCCATATTTTATTGAATTTTTTGTGATATGTTTGACTTTAGATGTGTTATTTTTTTACCATTCATGGTTTTTGGATAAATTATTGAGATTTAGTATTCTTGTTTTAATTCAAATTCTTATGTTATGTATAAATGTTTTCATATGAGGAATACATTGGACATAGTATGTTATGGGTGAAGCCCACTATAGATCCTCGATGCTTCTTTAGGTCTATTGAGACAAACTATTGGCTTGGTACTTAACCTAGGAAAAATCTTATTTGTAGTCCGGGTACAAGGTGTTGACTATGTTTTTATGAATTCTGGAAGTATGCATTCCATCATTATGAAATTTGATATTGAAATTGCATGTGATTATTGGACTAGAATAACATTCATGTAAATAAGTAACCAACATTATTTGATTTACATTGCCAATATAATGCAGAAGTCTATTTGAAAGGATTATTTTTTTAGTCTACAGAATTGCCTTAAATGTTTACACTTATTTATTTTTGTTTTCACTATATTGTTATCCTTACATAGAATCTGACCTCACCCATTTATTATATTTTATTTTCCTAGGATTACAAAAAGTTTATTATGACTGATATATAGGGTTAATATATGATATTAATGGCATTATCATAGGATAATTTATGTGGTGTTTTATTTTCTAATTTGTAATATTATGATCATGTATGTAAACTAATCTCTAAGACTGCTAAACTGATCAGTCTTTTGGGACATGATTCATTGTAATCATGCCAATGTATTAAAATAATGTATCGATTCTAGGTAACTAGGGTTGTACACGACAGTTGGTATCATAGAACATTTAAAAACAAAATATGAAATATATTTAGATAAAATTAGATTAGAGAACATTACCCTAAGATAGTCATTGAGTATTATAATAGAAGAACTTCCTATAATTTTGTTAATGTAGAGATTTTTTGTATTTTACATGAAATAAATTCATGTCTGGATACGAGTTGGTAGAGGAGTCTCTGGCAGAGATGAACCTTGGAGTGAAAATTATGAAACAGAGTTTCGGGCTTGACCTGGGGTATACTATTACACGACTATGGGTCTTGATACACTCTTGGTTACGACACTCTTGGAGGATATGATTTAGCGAATTCACATTTTCATTACAATCAAATTTGAAAAATTTTGCAGTAAATACTTAATCAAATAAAACAATATTATTATTATAGATTATAACCATAATATTTTTAATATACGATAGTTATTTTACAATTTTGAAATAATGTATTGCGATTAATAAACTAACCCAGTGTATTCCATTGATTCGAAATGGAACCCAGTAGATGGAATAAGAACACAAGTAAAACACCTGATCCAATGAGTTTGATGGATCATATATTTCAAGGTATTAAACCAATATTTAGAAAGTAAATAGTCTCACATGTATTATCATCATATGAAGAAATAGTTTCATGAGTTAATAAGATATGTAATTAATTTTCTGAGTCATGTGGAACTGATGGGAAGCCATATAAGAAAATGATGTAATAAATAATAATGGATAAAGGGAATAAGGGAAAGAAGGATTTCTTATATGTGATAACTGATGAATGAATCACCTTGTTAAATTCTAGAAGGGAATGAGTGTTTGGAATAAGTGTGGAGAAAAAGGACACCATACACATTATTTCAAGGGTAAGAAAAAGGATACAAATATACAATTAATCATCTTCAAGGAGATGAGACAGTACGCGAATCAATGTCCAAATCACCAGAGTATAACCCAAATAATGCTATTAGATAATAATCAAGTTATTATACTACCAAAGATGAAGATGAATGATTTGATTTCTGATGTTTTTATTAATGAACTATGACATTTATGTGTAGTTTTAATGATGTATATGTTATAATAATTATCTTATATATATGGATTGTACTACAGTTCATTTTCATTAAGGACATGAGATTGTGTGGAACCAAGACAAGTAACATAATGGCAGGATCAATTTTTTGAAAAATATATGGTTGAGAGAATGATAAACCTGAATATGATTCTGATACTGAGGTAATGATTTTGGAATAAAATATTTCTGATTTGGATAAATTATATTGGATATTCATGACTACCTTGAAACTATTAATAATTATTATATTCCATCCTCGTTGGAGTTTACAATAGTTTTTGATAAATGGAGTATATCTAGTATTTTATATGAAATAAGGGAGGCTATGTGTAATCAATAAAGTTATATTGTAATTCATGGTGTTACCGGGTTTTAAAAGAATAAAAGATAAAGGTATTCAAATGTTATTACGTGTCAAAAAATATCTTCATTGTGTATACCTTCCATATAAATTTTGGTCTGTGAGTTTGGACAAAATTATTTTGGATATGTCTAATGGATGGAATAAATTATTATTGACATTGGACAGTATTGTTAAGGTTAAATCATTTCTTGAGATTATTTTTTTATTATCTTAAAAAAGGACAACTCGATAGTTTGGCAACAAGTGGTCACGTCCGACAAGGCCGTGAGACATGTACACACAACCGAAGGATGACCGGGGTGGATCACCTACCAGTGGAAAACGTGATGTCCGAGTTTGTATAATGAATTAATTTTTAAATAGTCTGAATAATAAATTCTAAATTAATTATTTTGGGACCCTTATACAATTAGGATAAATAGAATATATTTTTTTGAATTCTATTATCTTTTGAAGTGAATGATGACTTTGTGGTAGAGATTAGATTAAGGATGAAATATTACATGTCAAGTATATTGTGTTCATGTTATTCAATGAATAAATTAAATATTATACTTTTTGGAAGGCCTCTTCAAACCATAAAAATGTGTTATCCTAATACCTTCTCTTTTGTTGGACTAAAAATATTTTAAATCATCATAGATTGATGGCTTTGAGGCCCTCATTTTTACAATTGTTTCTGATTGATGACCTCAAGCACTCCCTATAAATATTTACAATTTTCCTTCAATTATTTGTATTTAATTTCCACCGATGATTTCTAATTGAGATTATAAATTTGTGGTTAATTTTTCATTCCATTTCCTTCTTATTAAGACTAAATATTATTTACCCAATTTCTGATGTGGGTTTCCACAATGGAATTTTTCTATTTTTAAACATTTATTTTCAAAGAACAATTTCAAATGGAGAGGATGAAATTTATTTAAGGATAGTACAATGTAGCACCCCTTTATTTTATAATATGTTATCTCATTAAATTAATTCAATAGTGTGTGCTACACGCAACACAAAGTTAAATCACACAACAACATACCAAACTAGCCATTCAAAAAGCATTTATGAATATTTTTAACTATATATTGAATCTTGTATACTCTATATAATTTTAACATCGATATTATGTGTTTTATAGACATAATATATGAACAAATTCCTTTTTTCAGATAAAATAAGTATTATTCCAAAAATGAATCTTTACCAACAATTAATGGAAAAACATTTTTAAAACCAATATTATACACTTGTATATATTCAATTTATATAAATTAAATTCTTCATTACATTCAGGGCATAATATTTTAGTCTGGATAAATTTTTGGTACGTTTCCGATAACATTCATATTTTGACGAATTGTGAAAAATACATTGTTTTAATTGAAAAAAACTTATTTATTAGAAATAACATGTAGTATTAAATTATGAATTTAAAAGGTTATGAAGTATAATAAAATTAATTTTTTATTATTTAATACTATAAAGATCATTATAATTATTTTCACAATTAAATTTTACATAATCACATTTCAATATTTTGATAGTTTTTACATTTTTAAAATCCACTTTTTGGTCTGGAAAACATGAATGAATATTAAATTAATAAATTCAACTTCTATGTTTTGAAAATAGTAAAATATACCTCAATATTTAATTAGATATATCAAAATTAACTTTTTGTGTATTGTTTTTAATTTTTTGAAAACATTCAATTTTAAAAGAATAGTTAAAAGCACTGTGTTATTATTTAAAACTGAAATTTTATTTAATAAATTAATTAGATTAGTTTAATTTATTTTAAGTCAATATAGATATATAATACCTTTATATGTTCAATTTAATTCATTAGATTCATTTTATAATAAAATTAGATTTATTAAATTTGATTGAACTTTTTAACCTCGTTTACACATCTCCTTTGAGAATTTGCATAATTGCATAAAACATAATATTACCACTTTTGTGAGTTTAATTCAAAAAATTACAGAGACATTATTAATATCGGTAATTATAATGTCGATCAATAAGATGAAAATAATTTTTGTTGAATAGTAACTTTTGAAATTTATTTACCACGTTTAAAAGTAAATAAGGTAATTAAGGGTAAAAATGATATCATAATTTCCTAACACATGTCCTAATTCTATTGGATAAGTATAATCCGACTGAAAACAACTTAGGAATAAAATATGATCCTCTTTGGTCTACATGGATTAGATTAGGACTTTTATTATTATTTTATTTGAAAAAAGAAATAATATAGTAAAATTAAATGTTTATAACTAAAACATTTTTAATATTGGGTAATATATAAGATAAATTATACTATAAGTATTCATAATAAAACTAAAAAATTTCCTATGTAATGGTATTTTATTTATAATTTTTATAAATTATATAATTTACTTTATTTATGACACAATGATGATGTAGTAATTACAGTATTAATGAATTACTAAAATAATTTATATTATAAATATCCAAATAAAGGTAATTTGTGACTTTGGATGAATTAAACAAAAATTCTAGGTTAATATGACATGTTTGGTTGGATTAATTTATTTTACAAGGTAATCACAATGTTATGATTTTTAGAATAACCAAATACTAAATATTGTCAAAATTGAAATAATTTAATTTTTAAAACAAATATTAAATTATTAATTGATTTAATATTCATAAAAATATATGGTTTTTCTAGAGGACATAGAAAAGGTTTTATATATCAATAATGACCACTTGTGGTTCACTTGGATTGTTATATTATGTTTATTAACAATATAATATAAAAATACAAAGAGACATGGTAAATGTCAAACTTTTTAACTAAAAGTAACATCTAAAAGATAAGGTTACTATGGTGACCAAAAACTGTATAAAACCTATCGGTGGAGTGTTTTTAGAACCATAACTACCTTAGTATTTAGATTAATCATTTTTGAACCATTTGAAACCGAAAATGATTTTATTTAAAAATATTATTTCAAGCATTTCCTAAAGAGACCCACACGTCTCTTATAAAAGGGTACTTCTCATTCTCTTAATTTTACACCACCAAAGCAATTTGAATCGTCAATCCTATGAACAAATATACTCCCAAACTTCTTACCTTTATCCTAGAGGCCTTTATTTGTTATGAAATTCAACATATGAGGCCCTTTTGATCAAATCAAAAGGAACAACCAAAAGAAGAGTTAAATATTTCATCACATTTTCCAGTTCTTTTCTTCTTCCACTTCCTTATTCTTTGTTGTTTAAATTCTAAAATAATAACTCAATTAGCATATATATATTTTTATTTATTTTAAATATGGTACAACAGTATTAGTTATTCTAATCATCCTAAAAATGGCAAAGTCACCATAGGTGCGTACGTATGGCTTACCGTCTCCATGTCGTGGTGTAGTTTGTTTTTCAAACACTTCATTGTTTGGATGTGTATAATATTGATTACAACTTATTTAAATAAAAAATATAACATGTTAATGATTCTGTATATATAAAAAACATACTATTACATACTATTTCTCCATCAATATAATGATAATGTCGCTCATGTGTACGCATAGATTACCGTATCCACGACGTGACGAGATTCAGTCCCACGTTCACCATTCAAAAATGATTATAAATATATATATTTATAATAAGAATTTAATATATGAAATAGTAATTCTACTAGAGATATATATATATATTTACATACATACATCATATTCAATTATTTCTGTTCAGTACTTTATGAAAACGGATACAGCGTTTAGGCATACGTATGACCAACCGTCTCCATAAGCGGTTCCTTCTATTTCATATATCTATCTATTATAAATATTAATATTCTCAATAAAAATTATGTATAATTAATTAATTATATTTTGGATGTATGTAAACCATTATTTAAATGATACAATCATGTATAACAAGGTAAAGCACGTACGATAATAAAAGGGATTATCTGTCGAAATGTTAATTTAACATAGAAATCATTATTAAATTGGTATTATATAGTCATAAATGAATAATTTGTATTATAATAAAGATTATTACGGTTCTGGAACATTTTAATAACATACTATGGTCCTTATATTGGAGGCTAAACATACGCTCTACCAATGGAAAGTAAAAGGTAGGGGTTAATTTCACAATCTCATTATTTTTCATGGTTGTTTTCACGTGGGTATCTACTGCGACCACATTATCATCCACATTCGTTATTCATAAAAATAATTTCAAAATGAATATTTTATGGTTTTTTTTATGGGAAACTTGAACTATATCATCAATTTAAATAGTTTAAAAATTAATTATTCTAAATTATTATCATTAATGTCCATGTTTTCCAAATGATTTTTATATATTTATTTATATGGACATGAATGTTTTTAATATGTTAATTCATTTAAAAGGTTTGAAAGTGGTCTGGGAAACATTGATAAAAAATTCTATTTTAGTTTATTCCTTTCTAAATTGTGGAACATTTAAATGTTTTCAGGAAGAAGGGATATTTATCACATAGAGTTTCAAAAATCATTTTCATCTATGTCAACATCCTTTGATATATATTAAAAAGGTTTGAAGATGATTTATTATGATTCAAGTCTTTCATATTGTATTGAATGTTTTTTGATATTTCTGACTGTGAATGTGTTATTTTTGTACCATTCTTGTTTTTTGGATAACGTATTTACATTTTCTGTGGTAGTTTTAATAAAAAAGAGTATTTTATTTTTAAAATTTTTCTTAGTAGGAATGCATTGGACGTTCTAAGTGATGGGTAGATCCCGCTATATCAAATTGATTAATTGGTAGGTCTCATGAGACAAAATAGTGTCTTGGAACAAGGCTATGGAAAAATTTTATTGGTAGCCTGGGCAGAGTTCCTTAACTAAGTGGTTATGAATTCTAAATTATGAATTATATCATTATGAAATTGGATATAGAAATTTCATGTGGTTATTTAACTAGTTGAACATTCATGCAAATAATTAAATTGAATTATTTGATTTACATTGGCCATATTATGTAGAAGTTTATGAATAAAAGGTTTATTTTTTAGTCTTATTCATTTCCTTAAATGTTTATACTTATTTATAAACGTTTAATCTATATTGTTAACATTACTGAGCATCTGAGCTCTCCCCTTTCTTATGTTTTATTTTCCTTGGATACCTAGATGTGTATTATGATTGACAAGCAGTGTTAAGCTAGGGGATTAACGGTGTTATCAAAGGATATATTTTTTTGATTTTTATTTTTTAATGTGTAATGTAACATTCATGTATATAATATATTTTCCAAGACTGATAAACTGATCAGTCTTTCTGGACTTGATACCTTTTATTCATGCCAATGTATTAAAATAATGCACCGACTCTGGGTAACTAGGGTCAGGGCGTTACAATGTTTGTATTTGACAATGAAAATGGTTTCTGCAACACAGACATGCCTCATCCCAGGTCATCTATCATTAAGATTATCAACAGTGATGATTTTAGAAAAATAAATCCAAAGAAATTATTAGTGTTGAACCCATTAGCACCAAAAAACACTAGAAATCAATGTCATTATAGATCATGTTCTCATTGATAGTTCAATTATTGAGACTTAATTATACATAACACTTTTTGTATCATCACATAAATTTAACTGAAATATAATGACTTGATTTCAATTGTTCAAACATATTTCTAAGATTCCATGTGAGCATCCTAAAATGCTAAATGGGTAGGTTAGACGATGATAATTAGTGATCTATGACTATAAATGTTTAAAAATCAACATAATCCCATCTAAAATTAATCTGTGAAATTTATATTTATTTATTTATTTATTATTCTTTGGTTATTATATAGAAATAGATTATGATCAATACTTTATAGGGATGAGAACATATTTTTTCATAAATATATTTCAGATTTGGTTTGTTTGTTTAGTCTTTTTATAAATATAATCTTAAAATATCATTTTCGAAATTTGAACATAAATAATATTAAGTGAATTTGAATGGATTAATAAAATGATTTTGAAATTTGTAATTTGACATATACATAAATAGTTATATTTTTATAATAGAAAATTACAGCATTTTTCTAATGAAAGAATAAATTTTTAAATAAGTAATGATAATTTTTTTTAAATGAAAATAATGTATAGTGGTTGCAAGAGATGGTTTTTTCCATATAAATAATTAAAAACATAATGGAGTAAATTACATATTTTTTATAATATAAATTTCATTCAAAAAAATCACAGTTTCAATTTATTTTAATTTTATAAAAATAGTGATTTTCAAATAATTTGGAGGCTTATTTAAAAAAAAATACATATTACACCAGAGTTATCACCCCTACCACTAATTAAATCTAGTTTTTACATTAAATCCAAAGATCATTTTTAAAATTATGTTTGTAGATAATTATGATTTTTTTTATTAAAAATACAAAATTACTATCTAATTTCATAAAATAGTTAAAAAAACTATCCAATATTAAAATCATAAACAGATGATGTCATAAGAAAACAGGCTTCATTGACTATTTTATATCTGAATTCCTGATTTAAAATAATTGTTCATTTTTTAAATTTATAACTAAAATAAAAAATATTTATTACTTATTTTTTAGTATTGTTTTAATAGTCAATTTTAAATTATTATAAAATAATATAATAATTATGTTTAAATAGAAAAAATGTCAAAGGATAAAAAACAATGTTTTCATTACTTTTGTTTTGTTAAAATATTTAACTAATAAATATTTGATTTTTCAATATTTTTAGAATGAAAAAATCATAAAAATTAATCATCATTATTATAATTCATGGTAGTTATATTAATTCATTCATGTGTGTCTATTTTTTCATCATTTTCTTAGTATTTACTCAGTTTGATGTATATTATTTTTTTATATCCATCAATTTCAAATAAAAATAAAAAATCAAACAATGCATCCAAAATGTATAATTCAATAAAAGATTTCCAAGATAAATTCCCTCACCACTTTCAAAATTTGATGAATATGAAAAAAGAAAATTTTCATTCTATAAATAAATATATTTTATTAATCATTGCCTTGTAGAATAATATATTGTTAAATATATAAATCAAAATACTAATCATCATTTTGAATGATCCTAATGATCAAGTTAACATGAGGTTCTCAAAATTCATAGTTGTAGTGGTTGAATGTGTTCTTGTTGCATCTGTGTTACCCAATAAATTATTTTACATTTAATATTATTTAGTGTTTGGAGATATAATCTTATAAGTGGATGGATAAATTATCACTTCATAAACCAATAATGTTTTTCATATCAATAATTTTCATAAAAAAACATCAAAATAATGACTAAATGATCTTTTTTCAGTAGTATTTTAGTGAAGTAGATAACTATCCAATGATATCCTCCCCTAAAAAAATAGTTTTTTAATATGATTATGTTTAAATAAATAACTATTAAGATTAAAAAATTATATGGTATTTCATGCATACATTCAACACCCATAAAGTATAAGACATGAAAAAACAGATCATGAAAGCCCACTGACCACCCTACACACAGTTTTGTGGATGTCGTATAATCATCATTTCCGAATTCAACATCATCAAAATCTTAGTTAACATCATCATTTTTTAATGATTAAATGTAAATTCTTCACCATAGTTAATAGATTATGAGTGTTCAACAATGTCACTTCCCCATCCATGTCATCCATTATCCACTAGACTACTATAATATTCAATATCTTTTATTTCTATATTCCTTCTCCAAAAATCCTTCTAGATATTCATAATCTCTTCTTCACATACAATCATGTTCAAGTGATCACAATCCCCATATCTAATAACATTAATAAGTGTTCTTATATCCTATTACATAGATTTCACTAGATATAATTTCACATTTAAATGTGGAAAATAGAATATATTATCATCTTCAAATTGATTATACATAATTCTAACATGAAAATAAATTTCAAAAAAAATAATAAATTCAAGAATTCTGAATCCTCTATGTAATAAATATTGAAATCACTTATTACAACATCAAAACAACATTTTCAATCATGTAGAAGATTCAGAGAAGGTGTGGCATGAAAATTATATTTATGTACAATGAAATGAATTCATTTTCAAAATAATTATGAAAGACATTCAAACATGTTAATCTGGAAATGTGGAAATTTAACAGAGTTTATATCATGAAAAATCATTAAATCGTATAATAATTCGAATGTTTAGATGTTTGCGGTGTTGAGAATCATATATAATGGAAGTCTTTATATGAATCTTCAAATTTTTCAAAAGAAAAACATAAATAGATTATACTATCAAATTAAATGAAATTTCTCATGTAATATAAGAATTTTTGTACCAAAACTCATCAAGATCCATTGGTAAATATCTTTTAGTGGAAATTGATGAAGTCACATTACTATATTGGAAAATTTCATTTCAGGTGAAATTAGATGAAAAAAAGAAAAAATTCATTCTATAAATTAAAAAAAATTAATCAGTGTCTTATAGACAGAAATATTTCACCTTTTGTAAATCCAAGTACTAAGCATCATTTTGAATGATCCTAATGAAATAGTTAACATGGAGTTCTAAAAGTTCTTCAGTTAAGTGATTGAACGTGCTCATGTTCCATCTATGTTACCCAATAAATTCTCTTATATGTAAAAATATATAGTTATGGTAGATACAATATTGTATGTGGATGGATAAATTTTCACTTCTCTATCCGTGAAATATTACCATCTCTATAAATTTCTTCAAAAAAGCCTCAAATAACATGAAAATAATCATTTTTTAGTATTCTTTTAATGATGTAACAAACCATACAATGATAAAATCACATTAATAATAGTTTTTTATTATTATTATGAGAAAAAAATTAACTATTAAAAATAAAACATAATCCATGATTTCATTCATACATTCAACTCCAAAAAGAAAACGGCATGGAAAAAAATTTCATGGAAGTCTACTGACCAGACAATATATTGTTACCTAGATGTGGTCTGATTATATTTTCTCAATTGAATATCATCATTATCATAATTACCTTCAACTATTTTGGAGCATTAAATGTAATGAATACCCCTTAAATAATAGATATGTATTTTCTATAATATCACTCCCCCATCTATGTAATACATTTTATAATAGTCTACTATTAGATTATGTATATTTTCATTCAATATTCTTCCTCAAAATGTCCTACCATATATTCTACATATCTATTTCACAAGAATTATTGATTAGTTAATCACAAGACCTATCTATAATACCATTCATAAGGGTTCTTGTTTCATCATCCATAGATATAATTGTATAAAAATTCAACCAATTTTTTGGGAAAAAATAAAATTTTCCCAGCATCAGATAGTTTATACTCACTTATTATCAGAAAATAATTATCCAAAAAAAATTGAAGATCCCTGAATTATTCCATTTTTGGAATATCAAAATCACATATTACCACATCATAAAAACCTTTCATTTAGGTAGAATATTAAAACAATAAGTGTCATGTGAAAAACATGCAAGTTAAATGGAATGAATTATTTTTCAAAATAATTATGGAAAAACTTCAAACATGTAAATAAGGTAAAGTTGTAATTAAAAATAATATATTTCATGTAAAATCATTATAACCATATATAAATTCAATTATTCATATTTTTCCGGTAATGATAATCCAATACTATGGAATTCTTTCAATGAGTCATCAAACTATTCAAATTGAAAACATAAATAGACTATTCTAATAAATAAAAAGAAAAATATAGATTATATAATATTTTTTGTACTAGAAATCAACAATATCATTTCTAAAACATCAATTATTGGAAATGGAAAAAAATTAAAGGTCTACCAAATAGTCTTGGTTAGATGAAAAAAATAAATCCACCATGGTGTAAACATAGAGATATTATATATATGTGATGAAATATGTAGTATAAGAGGCAAAAATAATAAAATAATTTTATAATAATACAATCCATGGTCATTAAGTTAGTAATTTCATCGTCAACAACCCACACCCTCAGACCTTTCATAAAATCATATAACACTACATCCACATTCTGTGATCTATGTGTACTCATTATCACTATCATGTTTGTATTTGAAAACGAAAATGGATTCTGCAACACTAACATGCCAGATCCTAGGATACCTATCAACTCGATACAATATAGTGAGGAATTCAGAAAAATAAGTCCACAGAAGGATTTCATTTTTATTTGATTACCACCAAATAATATTAGAAATCAATGTCATTGTAGAAAAATTTCACATTGATCGTTCAAATATTATGACATAAATATACATAAGGAAATCTGTATAATAACATTAATTTAAATGATATATAAAAAGTGGATATGTCTTTTAGAATATACTAGGAAGATTCAATGGGAGCATCCAGAAAGGATGAATGGGTAGAGTTAGATGATGATAATTAGTAGTGGAAGATTATACAAGTTTACGAAACATGATAATCCCATGTATAATTAAACTATAAAATTTAGATTGATTGATTTATATATTTTTCTTTTGTCATTAAATAGAAATAGTCCATGTTAAAAATAAATTTGGGTTCAAAAAATATTTTTTTCAAAAGAAATTAAATGATTTGTTTACTTGTTTACCTTATTTTAATGAACATAATCTAAAAATATCAATTATTGAAATTTAACATAAAAAATATGTATTTAATGTGTATGAATTAATAAAATGATTTTAAATAACTAATTTAGCAATTCAGATATTAGTTTTATTTTTATAAAAGGCAATTAAAAAGTGTTTTTTAATGAAATAATAACTTTTTAAATTGGTAATGAAGATTTTTTTCAATGAAAAAAATAGTGGTTTCATGAGATTGTATTTTTTTTAAAAAAAATAATCCAAAAAACATATGGTGTAAATTTGTATTTGTAATATAGATTTTGTTCAAAACAATCATAGTGTCAATTTATTTGTATTTAAAAAAATAGTGATTTTTAAATTATTGTAGGGAATTATTTTTATAAAAATCATATTACTCCAAAGTTATCACCTCCCATCCTTTATTATATCCAATTTTTTCATTCAATCAAAAAATAAATTTTAAAAATATTTTTTCTAAAAGTTATTATTTTTTAATTTTTTAATGGAAAAAAGATTATTATCTAATATCATAAAATTGTTTAAAAAAACTACTTTTTCTATATTAAAATCATAAACATGTTTTGTCATAAATGACCACTCTTTATTGTCTATTTTATAAATAAATTGGTGATTTAAAATAATTTTTTCCTTTTTTAAAATTATAACTCAATTGGAAAATATTTTTTTACTGATTTTGGAGTATTATTTTAATAGTCATTTTTTATTGCCATAAAATAATGTAATTATTATGTTTAAATAGAAAAAAATTATATGATGAAAACAAATTTGTCATTATTTTTGTTTTGTTAAAGAAAATTAAACACTAAAAATGGACTTTTCAACAATTTTGTAAAGAACACATGTTGAAAAATATTCATCATGAAAATAATTCTAGGTAATTATATAAATTTTATCATGTATGTAAATTTTTTCATCATATTCTACATATTAATTCAGTTTCATCTATATTAATTTTTTATGATCAATAGTTTCACATTAAAATCAAAACTCATACCATGCTTACAAAAGAGAAAATTTAAAAAAATAATTAGTAGATAAATTCCCTCACAACATCCAAAATTTGATTAATAGGAAAAAAAGAAATTTTCCTTATAGAAATCAGAAGAAAAAAATCTATTCATTTTCTGGCAGCACAATATATTGTTCCACATGTAAATCCAAATACTAAGCATCATTTTGAATGATCCTAATGATCCAGTTTACATGAGCTTCAAGAAATTCATAATTTTTTTGATTGAAAGTGCTCATGTTGTAGCTATGATACCCAATAAATTCTCATACATGTTAAATTATTTACTGATGCATGATAAAATCCTGTAAGTGGATGGACTATTTATCACTTCTCATGCCAAGAATGTTTATCTTATAAAAAAAATTTCAATAAAGTATCAAAATAATGTCAAAATAATCATTTTTTTAGTATCATTTTAGTGAAGTAGATAATTATCCAATGATATCCTCACACAATAAATAGTTTTCTACTTTTATTATGAGAAAATAATTAACTATTAAAAATAAATCACAAACTGGGATTTCATGCATACATTCAACTACTAGAAATAAGTGGATGCTAAAAGTCAAATAATGAAATCCCACCTACCACACTTCACATGGCTCCATGGATGTGGTCTAATCATCATTTCCCAATTCAATATCATATTCATCTTAATTAACATCAATATTTTTGGATCCATAAATGTAATTTCTTAAGCATCATTAATAGATGATTTATGATCAACAATATCACTCCCCCATCTATGTAATCCAATATCCACTAGAATACTATAATATTCAGTATCTTTTCTTTCTATTTTACTCATCAAAACATCCTTCAAGATATTCATAATCTCTTCTTCATATACTGGCACAATCATGTAATAACAAGCCCTATCACTAATACCTTTAATAAGAGTTCTTATATCCTTATCCATTGATATCACTGGTTAAATGTTCAGATTTTTATGAGGATAATAATATATATAATCAGAATAAATTTATTATACTCAACTAGAAAATGAAAATAAATTAAAAAAAATTAAATTCTTGAATCTTGAATCCATTTATGTTAGAAATATTAAAATGACTTGTTACAACATCATAATAACTTATCCTTTCATGTAGAAAATTATAAGAATTTGTGGAATGAGAATAAAATGTACGTACAATGTAATGTATTAAAGTTATAAATAATCATTAAAAACATTCAATTATATTAATCATTAATTGGGGAAATTTAAAAGAATTTATTGCATGAAAACTCATTAAAAATGAAATAATTCAATTATTTAGATGTTTATAGTGCAGAGAATCCAATATAATTGAAGTCTCTATTGGAATCATCAAATGATGCAAAGGAAAAACATAAATAGATTATCCAAACAAAAAAAAATTCTCATGTAATATATTTCATGTTGTACCACAAATCTACAAGATCTATTTTTAAATTTCCTTTAGTGAAAAAGAAGAAATTAACATGATTGTCTTAAAATATTTTTTTAATTGGGAAAGTACGTAAAAATCAAAATTTCATTATAGAAATAAAAAATTTGTTTTAATCACAACTCTATCCCAGAATGATTATCATCTATATACATTTCTGAAAATATGATTCAAAGTAGAAATAAAATAATTCTTTTCTTTCTGTATTATTTTAATGATATTACAAACTCTCTGATGATATTCTCTCATTATCAATAGTTTTTTAATATCAATATGATAAAAATAATAACTACTAAAAATAAAATGTAATCCATGATTTCATACATGAAGATAACTCCATGAATTAAAATTACATGGAAAATTATAACAGGGAAGTTTGCTAACCACACTTCACATGCTTTCCTGGATGTGGTCTGAAAATCATTTCCCAATTTAATATCATCATTATCTAAATTCCCATAGACTATTTGGGAGCCTTAAATGTAATGTACGTACCTTCATTAATAGATTATCTGTGTTCAACAATATCACTCCCCCCATCATTGTCATCTATTATCCACTACAGTACTATATTAATAAGTATATTTTCATTCAATCATCCACCTCAAAAAAATAACCATTTATTAATCATCTCTTATTCACATGATGTATTGATTAGGTAATCATAAGACCCATATATAATTCTAATCATTTGTGTTCTTATATCATCATCCATTTATATAATTGTATAAAAATTCAACAAATTATTTGGGGACACAAGAAAATATTCCTAGCTTCAGATAGTTTATACTCACTTATGATAATGACAATACATTTCCAAAAAAAAATGAAGAAGAGTGAATCAATCCGTGTTAGGAATATCAACATCACTTATTACATCATCGTAACCACATTTACTTTATGTAGAATATTCAAATAAGATTGGCATTAGAAAAAAATGTATGTACAATGGAATGAATTCTATTTTAAAATAATTATCACAAACGTTTAAAGATTTATATCTGGGAAAGAGGCTATTTCAATCATTTTATTATATTTAAAATCATTAAAATCATATAGAAATTAAATAATACAAATGTTGTTTGAGATAGGAATCCACCATTATGGAATTATCTCAAAGAATACTCAAACCATTAGAATAAAAAACATAAATAGACTATCACAACAAATGATAATAAATATAAATATTAAATATGTCATTTTGTACCACCAATGAACAATATAATATTTTAAATATCCATTAGTGGAAATGTAAAAAATTAGAGGACTACCAAATAGTATTGGTTAGATGGAAAAGTTAAATCCACTATGGTTTGAACATAGTGGAAGTATTTGTATGTGATGAAATATGTAGACTAAGAAAAAAAACAAAAAAAACAATTTAAAACCATACACTACATGGTCATTAAGTTAGTGAATTCATTGTCAACAACCTTCACCCTTATACCTTTCGTAAACTCATATCACACCATATCCACATTCGATGATCTTTGTGTACATATTATCACTATCATATTTGTATTTTACAATGATAATATTTTATTCAAAACATACAATCCAGATAACATGTCACTTATAAACTCAATATTCTATAGTGATGATTTCAGAAAAATATTTCCAAAGAGGGAATTAAATTTTATCTGATCAACCCAGAAAAAACTAAAACTCAATGTCGTTGTAGAAAATGTTCAGATTGATAGTTCAAATATTGCGACTTAAATCTGAAAAAAAACATTTTGTATAATCACATTAATTTAATTGGTATATAAAATGTGGATATCACTTTTTTGAACTTATTTGGAGGATTCAATGTGAGTATCCATAATGGATGAATGGGTAGGGTTAAATGATGATAATC
This sequence comes from Viscum album, assembly GCA_963277665.1. Classification (NCBI taxonomy): domain Eukaryota; kingdom Viridiplantae; phylum Streptophyta; class Magnoliopsida; order Santalales; family Viscaceae; genus Viscum; species Viscum album. The sequence continues at coordinate 554,657,117 of OY728147.1, read as the reverse complement.
ACTGATAGAATATTGTACAATTTTACGAAACAAGATACTCCCATGTAAACCTAAACAATGATATATATATATATATATATATCTTTGGATAGTAAATGGAAATATACTATGAACAAATTTTTCTAGGCTACATAACATATTTTTTCAAATGAATAATAATATTTTTTTATATTTATTTTAATATAAATAATCTTAAAATATTAATAATTAATTTTTTACATTAAAAGATTACGTGAATATGAATGGATTAAAAAAATGATTTCAAAATAGTAATTTAACAAATGAAAAATTAGTTTTATTTGTTTGATAAACAATTAAATGATGTTTTTCAATGAAAGAATAACTTTTTAAATATGTAATGATAATTTTTTTTCAATAAAAAAATACATTTTGGTTTCATTAGATGTTTCTGTTTTTCAAAAAATTAATAAAAAAAATATAATGGCATAATTTTTTTTTTCTAAATATAGATTTCCTTCAAAAAATTAATACTGTCTATTTATTTTTATTTTAATAAAAAATTGATTTTCAAATAATTGAAAGTAATTTTTTTTTAAAAATATTCATATTACTCAAGAGTTATCATCTTCCAGCCCGCATTGAATCTAGTTTTCACATTTAATCAAAAAATAAATTTTAAAATCATGTTTTTAAAAATAATAATTTTTATCTAATATAAAAAAAATTAGGATCAAATTTTATAAATGTGTTTTTAAACAGAAAATGTTTTCTATATAAAAATCATAATCATGTGTTTTCATAAACAAACACTCTTCATTTACTATATTATAACTAAATTAGTGATTTAATTTTTTTTTTCATTTTTCCAAATTCTAACTCAGATGGAAAATATATTTTATTTATATTGATATATTGTTTTATTAATCAATTTTAAATGATCAGAATATAATTTAACTATAATTTTTTAACATAAAACACTTTTATATGTGAAAAAATAGTGTTTTCATTATTTATGTTTTTCTAAAAAATTTACTAATAAAAATTGTTTTTTCAATAGTTTTGAAAATAACTCATCTTGTAAATTAATCATCAGGAACATAATCCTTGAATATTAAATTAATATTTTTATGTGTGTATTTTTTCATCATTTTCTCAATATTTAGTCAGTTTTATGAATAATCAATTTTTTATAATCATCATTTTCACATAAAAATCATAACTCATACAATACATCCAAAGTGGATATTTAAATAAAACAATTGCAACAAAAATTCCCTCAAAACATCCAAAAATTGATTAATATATTATATAATAATTGTAAATTCCATTACTTTTATTCACACACTCTAGAAGGGGTAATTTAAAATGTCAAGAAATTATTAAATGGTTCATTCATTGAAAAACCATATGGAATTATTTAGGATTCCCTGTCTCCAATTATCCATATAGTCCAATAAACCTCGACCAAAATACCTATCATCTGTGGAATGTGTTGCGAGAAGAAAAAAATAGCAACTAATAAAAGCATTTCTGAATATCCATTGATGAAAAACCTCTCCATCCCCCATGCAATGAACCGGGTATCTACCAATGATTGGACGTGGACCTTGAAGATGTTTAGGTGCACTGAATTACCCATATGTATGATTTCATATAATAATAGCATGAACCAAATGTATGGGGAGAGAGAAGTGTTTGATTAGATGACACAATATGGATGAAGATTATATCTTGATTAACACATTGTGGGTTTTACCATCATGATAACCCCGATATTAATAATATTGTTCTATGAGAGAGGATGGATACACTCTTGGTTAATTATCCTTTTTATGCTTCTATAACGATTGTTGTGGTCATGGGTTTTTATACTACTGAATAATATATTTTAATACAGCATCGATAATATTAAAATTAAACATTATAATATTAAAAAATGATAATGTTTATAATATCAAATAATGGTATCCTATTGGAAGGAATAAATTAGGGTATCTATAGGGAAGATAAGGCTAACATTTCACATAATCTTTTGTAGAGGGATATTTGGGATAAATATTTGGGATGTGAGGATCTAAGTGGGATGTAGTTAAATTTTAAAAAGTTCCTACCTTCAAGCCATAAATATTTTCATGTATTGTTTTCAATGGTATTGGGATGTATTTGATCATAATATGACATGTTTTGATTAAAAATATTCCATGAAAAGTATTTTCATTCATATTTGAGTCTGTACGTCCGCCATCCAAACAATGAATCACTCCCCTTGATATGAATCCATATATTATTTCATCATATATGACATGAATATTCTAATATAAAACCCAAAAATAAAGAATAAATGATAAAATTTTATCTTTAAGTAAATTACAAATTATTCATTCAATGTTTTTCTTATAGCTACCCTAAAATTTTACATATAACATTACATGATTTTAAGCATAATTATTCATCAGAGTACAAGACACGGATCACGAGGTCTAGTGCCTTGGAATAATAGGAACATAAAACATAAAACATGGTACTAAATAAAAATTTCTTTATTTATTCATCATAAATATCCCCTAACTATTATTGTTCCCATACATATTCATAGGATAACCTGGGGGAAAACGAATAACGGGATAGCTAAAAGCCCCGTAAGGGAATAAAAATAAGAGTAAATCCATGGAACATGGGATTAGAACATAACCTACAGAAATAAAAATGAATGAAACATAATAGATCATAATATAAAAAACATGAAGTCATATTATTAGGGAATCATGTACATGTTGAAGAACAAAAAAACAAATTATGTACTAGTCAAGGCTCACCCCCATGATTGTTTCCCATAGTATCACAATCCACTACTAACCACCAAGAACATTGCACATAACAACTCTTGAGATGTATCATTTCCCAATTCATTGGAGAACTATCATTGAACACCAATCTTATCATTTTCCTCAATATTCATTCCACATATATATTCATACATAATCACCCATACATAATGATAAAGGTACCCATGGAAAGAAATGGGTGTCACATTAATGTCAAAAGGCATAATAAATGGGTGTGTCATAAAAGTGAGCATGAAAAAAATATATTAAATTATAATTGGAAATTATTATGATGAAAATAAATAAATCATGAAAAATGATGTCAAATAGAAGTGAGAACTTGTAAAAAGAATTTAAGAAACAATAGAATTAAAACATTTTATTGATTTTTTATGGAAAACACTATAGATCCTTTAAAATATAAAAGGGGACAATAATTTATATAAATCCTGAAGTGATAAAATATGGTTTTAAAAATAAAAAAATTATCTTATATAGAAAATAGAGGATTGAAATAGAAGATATAGTGCACTATGAATTGGGAATGAATTCAAGAAGTTCCCTTAAAACATGTTATCTTATCAGAAAGTACTAATGAGGGGATCATCAAAAAAAATGTATATCCCCAAAAGAGTGTGATGAAAGGGTATTGATAAATGAATTATTTAAAACTAAAAAAAATTAGAAGATGTAGAAAAATATATAATATAACTCTTTTTTTATATAATGAAATATAAGGCCACCCGAAAGAAAAAAGGTGTTTCGAGTAGAATTAATTATGTATTATAGTCATGTTATCATGAGTACTTGAGTGGGATTGATGATAAGGAAAATGGGTTTCCCATAACATATAAATCAGAAGGTAAGTATGGGGGAGGTTCGAAATTATATCCCATAATTATGGATTACACAAAAAAATTCAATGCATAGAGGACATGCTTGAATAAAAGTGAAATGGAGAGGATCTCATACCTTAAGTCCGGTGGTGTTCTCCACTTGTTATTAAACACCAAAATAAACAAATAATGTTTATTTATTAATAATTACATAACCACTTCTATATGTAATTTTTTTGAAAAACCTTGTTTAGTTCATTCGAGACCTTTTTGATTTGTTAAAAGGTTCAATTTCATTTTACAGGTCTATTTTCTTCCTTGGATGTAATGATCGATACATTTTTAGATAATGATGTATGATGATGGTGGTTGTCCAGAATTGAAGATATATTTTACTATTGAAAATCTATAATGTTATGTTGTTTAATAATTATTTTGGTTAAATGAAGTGACGATGAATCATTATATAAAACATTAGTGACATCTTTTTGGGTAAATTGGTGAATATTGACCACAAAGAACACATTTTGTATTATAAAGCAATAAAATGGTTAAAAATGTATTCATGAAACATGGATGAGGCCTAATTCATAAATTATGGTCTTTTTAAACCATGAATATTGTATCATGACCTGAATTTAAGACATTAATGGAAATTGACAACTTGACATCCTTAGTTGTGCTAAATTAACACATCTTAGACGTTGTTTCCATTTGTTTCAAATAATAATTTCGAAAGGAGAAAGGATACTGAATTTTAAAAAATGATTTATTGAATTATTTTACATTTATATTACTAGATATATCAGACAATTTTTGTAAAGGTAGATGAGGATTGAATCAAAAAATGAAAAGAACATTAAAAAATAAATGAATTGGAAGGAGGAATTTTCCTCTCGATTTTACCTACTTCGAGTGAATCTTAAGGGGAGAGGATTTGTTATTTTGATGTTTTTATTGTATTTTTTCTATGGGATGGATATTGGGAAATGATTTTGGCAGAATATTGGCAATCCCGAATGCATGAGAGGAGTGAAGAGAAGATGGCGTGATGGGGTGTTTTATAGTGGATGAGAGTAAAGTTTTCATAAATATTTAATTATCTATTTATTAATATTACTCAAGACCAGAAATATTATTGATTAATGTAATGAAAAATAGTAATTTTGGCTTCATAGTTCGGTATAATGGCCTTACATCAGCGATACATCAGCAGATGACATCATAATTCATGTATTTAGAATTTATCGTAAATTATCACAATATACTATTCATAAAAAAGTCATGTATTTTGTAAAAAGCCCACAAATTCCGCATAAATATTTTTCACTATTTTTAATAAATAAATAAAGTCCATTTATTCAAAAAAATATTCTAAATATTAATATTTTAATATTCAATTAAAATCTTAATTTACTCAAAAAATAACAATTTTAATACATTAATTTTCATATTCCTAGAAATAGGTATATCATAAATCAACATGAATCTTATTTATATATTATCATTGGTATGAATACTATTCATTAGTGTTTGAAACTTCTCATAAGGCTAACATTACTATTCATAAGGGTATATTAATTTCATCACAAATAATGTTGGTCATATTATAATCCAAATAACTTATTGATCGTAACAGTGTATGTTAGGTTTTCAAAATTCAAATCACAAATGTAACAAAAGTTATGTTATAAGGTAATAAAACACATAGAATTCATTATTTTGTGATTTAATGTGATTATATGATATAATTATGTGATTGATATTTCCATGGAAAAACATTCAGCCTTTATATTCTTCCCCGCTTAATAAAATTCTCCCTCGAATCGTTGTATTACATTTTAGGCCATAAACAGGTGCATGTAGTTTTCATACAAAACCTCCTCCATTTCCCATGTATCCACTTTGTACTTATGGTTCCACCACATTACCTTGACCATGTTAGTAGCCTTGTTACATAGAACATTATCTCTATGATCCAAGATCTTAACCGAGTGATTCCCATAAAAAATAACATCATCCAACTAAACCACATCTGAAGAGATAAAATATGAAGGATCATGTACATACTTCTTTCATAGGAATACATGAATGATATCTTGTACTTTAGACAAGGTAGGTGGATGATCCAGTCAATATGCCAGAACTCCCACTCGATCAAGAATCTCGATGGGGCTAAGGTACCTAGGACACAGCTTCCCGTTATTCCAAAACTGTAGGACCATCATCCATGGTGATATCCATAGAAATATCAGGTATCCAACATTATACTCATGGTCTCATATATGATTCCCTTTATAACTCTTCAATCAACTTTGGCCTACCTAGATATGATGTTGAATGTTTTTCACCTTCTCCGCCATTTAATTTACCATTTCTGGTCCATGAAGCTTATTCTCACTGAATTCATCACAACATGCCAGTGTTTGGAACCTTTTCCTAGAAAGGGAATTGTATGTGGCAATTCAAATTCTAGAGTGGAAACTTTTTTTATATGAGAATTCAACATGTGGAAGATGTTTTCACAATCCTCATTTGACATCTATAGTAGATTCCCTCAACATATCATATAGTGTCAATGTTTTTCACCATGATAGGACATAAATTTGAGGATTATAGTCCATATTGAATTACTATTTATTTCATAGATCATGTTAGAGATTTTTCAAGGACTTCTAGGTGAGTCCCATATCATGATCTTATACAATATATAGTGTTACTATGATATTTCGTGCCACATCGTTGATGTAAATCTATGCATGTTGATCCAATGAGAAGTCCATTAGATTTACAATAATGTGTGTTTTATTTTTTAGATGGTCCACAATGACCCATATAAAATTATTTCCTCTAGATATCAATGGATGTAATGATTAAATGTCCATGGTAACGTCATCCCACATCTGTGAAGGTATGGATTGTGGTTGCATCATCCCTTATGTCATTTTCCTCTCAACCTTTACATTTTTAAATGCCTATAAAATTGATGTATATTTATCTCTGTTTTCATATTGCCCCACCAAATGTTTTCTCAGAGATATCGATACATATTTTTCTCCCTCGGTTGATAGATAATGTTGAGATATGTGCATCTTTTAAAATACGCTTCACTATATCTGGATTGGATGGTACACATAATTTTGTTTGAAATCTTATAAATCATTCAGCATAAATCATGATCTATGAGGATTTACCATTTTTAATAGCTTTCACCACTACTAAAATTTCCACATATTATCATTGATTGACCTTTATTTTCTCCATGAGGGATTATTGAGAAACCATTTGAGAAATGATTGATGGTGATCCTCCTTTAGTTGTAACCATTTATATCCTCTTCAAATATATGATGTTTGGGTCCTTTTTCTATTATCATCATTAATAAAGATGCATGATCCTTTATACTTATAGCATATTCCACCTTATTTTCCTTACCAGGATGATAATGGATTGAGAAGTCGCAATCCTAGATTAGCTCTGTCCATCTTCACTAGTGCATGTGAATATATATTTGAGACACTTGTAGTCAGTATATATCTCACACTTCTCATCTTAGATATAATCCAACCAGATTTTAAATGCAAATATGCCTAGTTCCAACCCCATATCATGTGTATTGTAGTATTTATCATGTATTTTCAATTTCATTTAGTCATAGGCTTTTACATTATCATTTTTCATCACCACACCTCCTAATCCCTTAATTTATGCATCACTATACACCAATAATAGTTCGCAACTTTTTGGGAGTGTGAGTATTGCACAATTATTAGCCTCATTTTCATCTTCTTAAAAAATTCTTCACATCTTTGAGTCCAGAAAATCTACACTCCCTTATGTGTTAGCGTGGTCATTGGGTTTGATAATAGTGATTTTTTTTCACAAATTATCAATAATAGCCATATTTACCAAAATAAATATGAATCTCTGGTATAGATGTTGGTGTGAGACTCTATTCTAATTATGTTGTCTTGTAAGGGCGCACAAATATCCCATTACTGATGATAACATGGCCCAAGAATGACACTTCCTCCATACAGAACTCTCATTTATGTTATTTTTCATACAACATCTCTCGTCTAGATGTCTTTAACAAAGTATTAAATTGATCCTCATGTTCCTCCCTTCACTTCATGTATACCAGAATATCGATAACAAAAACATCCAAAAATTTGTCAAGGTAATATCTAAATACTCTATTTATTAAATCCATTAAAATTACTAGAGCAGCATTGCATCCAAAGGGAATCACTATGAACTAAATTTTTCTATACCTCGTTCGAAATGAATTCTTGGGAATATCTTCGATCATCACCTTTAATTGGTGGTATTCTGACCAAAAGTCCACCATAGAAAAATAACAGGCCACACAAAACTGATCTAACATGTCACCTATCTGTGTTAGGGGATACATTTCCTTTATCGTGGTTTTATTAATCTAGTGATAATCAATGCATATGTGAATTTATCCATCCATATTCAAGATTAAGAGGACTTGTGTACCCCAATGTGAAGCACTCGGGTGTATAAAACTGTTATCCAAATTATCCAGTAACTGTTGTTCATATCTTTCAAATATACTATGGCCATTAATTATGGTGTATCTGATATAGGAAGAGATCCATGAAAAGGTTCAATTGACCACTCAACATCTCTGTCTGGAGGAAGGCCATGTAACTCTTCCTGGAAAACATCAGTGTAATCTCTCGTGATAAGATTGTCTTAGAGCATTATTGTTATAACGACACATACTTTACATACATTGTTATTATATCATAATTGAAGCACACTTATTACAACATATAACAAAACCAGGAAAGGAACGTATAGGTATAGTGTATTTAGAAACTGGGAAACATAAACAACTGGTTCATAAAGCGTCTACACTATCTCCCATTTAATTCATCATATCTATAGTCCCTTTTGGCATATATTACTTAATAACCTTCTTCCTAGCCTGGGGAAAGAAAACATACAAAAGGTTGAGCTCAAATGCTCAGTAAGGGTAAAAAAATAAATATCAATCACATCATATTCATAAGAACATAACATTTTGGAAATCTTAACCTGCAAAAGGGAGCATAATTTCATAACATGGGATAAATCATAGTAGTGAAATGAAATCCCAATTATAATAACTTAAAACATGACACTTTGTGGCATACACACATAATGATAGAGAATCATTTCTTATTAGTCAAGACTCATGGGCAAGACTATCTTATTGTACAAAGTCCATTTCTAAACCTTGTTCACTCCTCGTTCCAGTCCGGTTTCACTGAACCGGTTTAACCTACCGTTCCAGCCATGTCTCTCTAATGAGAAATAAAATCTTTACCCAATGCATTGGAGGGAGATATAGGTCCCACCCATCACATAATGATACCATTCTTATGTGTGACACAAAATCATAAATCATACATCATTGCATAACCCATGTAATAAAAATGGGATTCTTAAACAACATGACATAATAAAAAAATTCATGTAAGATAAAATAATTAATAAAAATAATTCCATCACAACATAATCAAATCAATGTAATAATAGGGATAGAAACAGAACCCTATATTATCTTAGATGGAAAATAATTTTGATAAAACACATGAACTCCATTCTTGAAGAAAATATCCTTTCAATTCCAATTTTTTTTCCATTATTAACATGTCATAAAATTTTAAAATAAAATAAGTTGATTAAAAATAATCATGAAAACTTGTAAAGGAAGCTTCTTGGAAATAATTTTTTAAAAATACATTCATGCCGTATATTTTAAAAAAACATTCTTCTCGTACTTTTGTCGGAAAAGTCCAAAAGTACCTCGTATGAAAAACGACAAAAGATTCCTTTCATATCTTTTACTAAAAACTCACCGAAGGGTAAAATTGGATTTAAACAATTTCAGGTGGATGGAAATAATATTACATATTGAGGAAACATGTATGTGGATGATAAAATACACACCAGTAAATATCAAAGTATAAACAATCTCGGATAAAAATGAGATTGTGATATTTTCCCTTACCTTAGGTCCAATTTGCTTCGTAAGTGTTCGAAACTCCTGTATAATGATTTAAATAATGTTATTGAATTATTCCAGAATCATACTTATTTTTATGATATCATATATGGTCATATTCTTAGCTTCTTATTAGTAATATTTCATTACTACTTGTTATTCAGGTGTTTATTACTTTTTGTTCTTATGCGTGTTTTGTCGAATAAATTCTTATTTTTCATTTTAGGTTATAGATACCTCATTTCCAGAATGTTATAACTTTAATATATATCATGTTAATTCATCCAATGCATTTATATAATCATTATGCGATGAAGAGCATGTAGAACGAGTCACATCCCATCGTGGGGACGGTATTTCGTACGTACGCACGAGCGATGATATCGTTCCCATGATTGTGGAATTGTATTGGAGTGTATATATACTGTTTCACAATCAATATCAATTTACAAGAATCATATATAGTCATTATTTACACCATTATACCCATCCAAGTAAGGTGGTGGTGGAAAATAGATTACACCACGGCGTGGAGACGGTATTCCGTAAGTACGCACACACGGTGATTTCATTTTCCGTAGGATGGATAGATGGTGAAATTGGGTTGTATCATATTTATAATAACATATCAGTATATAAGTGATAATGATGTTATTACTTCATAATGAAACAACTAAAAAAGAAGAAGTGGAAAAATAAATAAAGATGAACGAATCGGTAACAGACATTACCTCTTATTTGAAGCGCTTCTTTGAGTCCTCCTTTTAGGGCACTAAAATTGGTCTTTGAAGAAGACCAGGACCTCTAGGATGTCTCTAGGGAAGTGGAGAGAATAAATTGGCAGGGGTTGTCTGAGCTCGAACACTCAATGTGGTGTTAGGAAGAGAGGGAGGGGGTTCCCTTTTATAAAGGAGGAGAGGGGTACCTTTGGAATAACTAAAACTATTATTTTATTATAAAGTCAAATTCTCTTTTTAATAGATCCAAATTGATATATTTCGAAGATAAGATGGGTATGTGTCGAATTATTGTCATCCAATAGAATTTAGTCAAGTTAAGTATCAATTTTAACCATATCATTTAGATTTAACTTTAAGTTAGATAATTTAACTTTTACCGTGTCTTCTTGTTTTCTTACACTATAAGGTTAATAAACATACTATATCAAGCAAAAATAATCCCAAGTTGTTTATTATTAATATATATAACCTTATCTAAGTCATTTGGCCGATCCTTATAATTTTATGAATAAAATAACAATTAATAATATAATATTTGTTTTAAAAACTATTTTATGTCAATTTTGACACTATTTAGTAATTGATTTTTGAATAAATCATAAAAGAATGATTAGTTATAAAAAAGTTAATTAATTAAATAATAACAAGTCATATTATCCTATAAAATTAGTTTAATTCAAAAAAAGTCTCATATTACATTTATTTGGGTATTTATAACATCAATTATGTCAATATTTCATTAATAAGATAATTAATGCATCATCGTTGTGCCATAAATAAATTAACTTATTTCATGTCTAAAAATTACAAATAAAATAACATTATATAGGAAGATTTTTTATATTTCTTATGAATATTTATAGTATAATTTATCTTATGTATATCCCCATATTAAAAATGATTTACTTATTAAACTTTGATTTTAACTATTTTAACCCTTCTTTAAATAAATTAATAATAAATGTCCTAATCTAATCCAAGTGGGCCTAAATGGTCATATTTTATTTCTGAGGTTGTTTGTGGTCGAATTACACTTATCCAATAGAATTACGACATGTGTTAGGGTAATAATAATAACACTTTTACCCCTAATTACCCTATTTACTTTTAACCGTGGTTAAAAAATGTAAAAAGTTACTATTCACCAAAAATGATTTTCATCTTATTGAACCACATTTTAGTCCTTGATATTATATGTGTCTCTCGGATTTTCGAAATTCCACTCACAGAAGCGGTAAAATTAATTTTTATTAAAAATTCAGTTTTTTTAACTACAACTTAGTGGTTTCACTATTCATCATAAATTGAAAGTTTACAGAAAAATACCAAAATTTCACCCTAGGCTAATTTCGATATTCTGAATCCAAAAATGAAGTCCATTTTGAAAAATAAAATTTATAAAATTTCAAAAATTGGTTATTAATATTCATAACGGCTAGTTTTAATAATATTTTAATAGCATATCATTTTTTAGTGAAACTCAGTATTGCGTACGACGCAAGCTATTGAGGAAGGCCGCGGTTGTGTGTAAAGAAAGCTAAGATAGTGATGTGTGTAGTGAAAGATTCCTCTGATAAAAACAAAATATTTCTCATAAAAGTCTCGGGCGTTACATTCTACCCCCCTTCAAATTAATTTCGCCCTCGAAATTCGCCACTTTGTAACAAAAAGATGAGGATACCTCTCCCTCATCATATCCTCATGTTTTCATGTAGCTTTTTCTAATTGGTGGTTCCTCCATAAAACTTTCACCAAGTGAGTGGTCTTGTTTCGTAGGAATTTTTCGCTACGATCCAGAATATATATTGGTTGTTCTTCAGAAGAAAGATCTTTCTCCAGCGGTACAACTTCTGAGCTGAGTACATGTGAAGGATCATGTATGTAGTTTCTCAGAAGATATTCATGGAACACATCATGAACTTGAGAGAGATTCGGTGGAAGCTCCAATCGGTAAGATACCTTTACAACACAATCAAATATTTCAAATGGACCGATATATCTAGGTCTTAACTTCCCATTCTTTCCAAATATCCAGACCCTCTTCAAGGGAGATATTCGTAAGAACACTTTATCACCCACTTCAAACTCTAGGTCTTTTCTTCGGTTGTCAGCATAACCTTTCTATCGACTCTGAGCTGCTCTTATGTGTTGTTGAATAGATCGGACCTTTTCTGCCATCTCATCAACAATATCAGGTCCTAATAGCTTTCTTTCCCCAAATTCATCCCAGCATGTTGGAGTCCTGCATTTCTTTCCTTAGAGAGCTTTATAAGGAGCCATCTGAACACTGGAGTGAAATCTATTATTATAAGAAAATTCCAGCAAAGGTAGGTATTGATCCCAACCACCTTTGAAATCCATAAAGCAAGCTCTCAACATATGTTCTAGAGTTTGAATTGTTCTCTCAGACTGACCGTCTATCTGAGGATGATAAGCAGTGCTGAAACTCAACTCTGTATCCAGAGTATGCTAAAGACTTCACCAGAACATCGAGGTAAATCTCGGATCCCAATCAGATATAATAGAAAGTGTTACTCCATGCAATCTTACCACTTCCTTTACATATATCCTGGCAAGCTGATCTAGAGAGAAATCCTCTCTAATAGCAATGAAGTGTGCAGACATTGTAAGACGATCAACTATGACCCAGATAGAATTATTGCCATTGGATGTTTTAGGAAGTCCTGTGAAAAAGTCCATAGTGATGTTTTCCCATTTACATTCAGGTATGGGTAATGGTTGTAACATCCCCTTAGACTTATGTCTCTCAGCTTTAACTTGCTGACAAACCAAGAATCGAGAGACATATTCAGCCACATCTCTTTTCATGCCATCCCACCAGAAGTACTCTTTCAGGTCTCTATACATCTTTGTGCTTCCAATATGAATTGAGAATGACGAACTATGAGCCTCATCCAGCAGCTCCTTCTTTAATTCGGGTATGGGAGGAACACAAACCCGATTACTGAACTTTATTATCCCATCACAATCAATGTTGAATTCAAGAATATTTCTCACCTTCTTTTGTAACTCTACATCTTCTTTATGCACCTCTTTAATCTTCACATGTATATATGGATGAACATTCATTTGAGAATGATTTGATTTCCCCCCCTCCATTATAATTCCAAGATCCATCCTTTGTAAATCCATAAATATTGGATCTTTTGTGATCCTCATCATGGATAAACTGGCATGGTCTTGTCGAATTAATGCATCTGTCTCCTTGTTTGCTTTCCCAGGGTGGTAATGAATTGAGCAGTCATAATCCTTAATCAGCTCTAACCATCTTCTTTGGCGCATATCCAGCTCCTTTTGTGTGAAAATATACTTTAAACTTTTATGATCAGTATAAATGTCACACCTTTCCCCAAAAAGATAATGCCTCCAAATCATTAATGCAAAGATTACCGCAGCTAACTCCAAATCATGTGTCGTGTAATTTTGCTCATGGATTTTCAACTGTCGTGGTGCATAAGCTATCACCATATCATTTTGCATAAGAACACACCCCATCCCATTCTTGGATGCATCATTGTAGATCGCAAACCTTTCCCTACTACAAGTTAGTGTGAGCACATGTGCACTGGATAACCTTCTTTTCAACTCCTTGAAATTATATTCACATTCCTCCGTCCCTACAAACACAACTCCTTTTCGAGTCAACCTGGTGAGTGGATTAGATAATCATGAAAAATCATTCATAAAACATCGATAATATCCAGCCAAACCAAGAAAACATTGGATCTCAGATATTGTTGTTGGTCTCAACCATCTTTCGATAACCTCTGTTTTTGCTGGATCGACAGATATCCCCTGTTTTGAGATTATGTGACCCAAAAATGAAACTTTTTTGAGATCAAAATTCACACTTGGAAAATTTGGCATAATGCTTCTCCTTTCTCAGGGTCTTCAATATAATTCTCAAGTGATATTCATGTTCTTCCTTGCTCTTTGAATTGACAAGAATGTCTTTTATAAAGACTACCACAAATTGATCATGATAGTCTCTAAAGACTATATTCATCAGATCCATGAAGATAGCTGGGGAATTAGTAAGACCAAATGGCATCACAATAAATTCATAGTGTCCATACCTTGTACGGAAAGCCATCTTTGGTATATCCTCCCTTTTGACCCCTAATTGATGATACCCTAAACGAATATCAATCTTGGAAAAGTATTGAGCTCCACGTAGTTGGTCAAATAAGTCATCAAAGCATGGGAGAGGATATTTGTTCTTGATAGTGATCTTGTTAAGTTCTCGATAATCAATGTTGAGTCTCATTTATCCAACTTTCTTCTCAACAAATAGAATAGGTGCTCCCCAAGGTGACACACTAGGGCATATGATTCCCTTATCAAGATTCTCTTGGAGTTTCTTCTTAAATTCCTGTAACTAAATTGGGGCCATTCTATATGGTGTCTTTGAAATAGACAAAGCACCCGGTACGAGTTCTATTGAAAACTCAACTTCACGATTTGGTGGAAGACCCGACAATTCCTCCAGAAAGACATAATAAAACTATATTACAATGTGAATATTTTAATCCTGTGTTTCTCACCAACCATTTGAGATAAATAACCCTCATTTAGTGGAATCAAGACCCATAAGATGGTAGAAATTTCAACTGGAAGATTATGTTCATCCTTGCATCGATAGACGATCATAGATTGATCTGGAATATGAAATGCAACATCCCTTCTTTGGAAATTGATTTGAGTTCCATATAAAGAAATACAATGCATGCCAAGAATCACATCATATTCTACTATAGGAAGGATCACAAGATTTGTAGGAAGCACTTTCCAAAAAACTTCAATCGGAGAAGAATTATAAACTTTTGATGCGACTGTTGTGCCATTTGGTGTTGTCACAGCTAACTCAACATATAATTGTTGAGGTAATACGGTGATACCCTTAAAAAATATTCAGAAATAATAGAGTGGGTGGATCCAGAAACATTTTCTACTTTAGAGTGGATGGTAAGTGTACCTTTCACCACATCGTTATCGTACTCCACATCACTGATAGAAATTGCATGTGACTTTCCTTTGTCTTTAGCCTTATGATTTTGTTGATGTCAATCATCATCAACAACCCTTGGATTATGGAATTTATTGGCATAATTCCCAATCTCCTTGCACTTGAAACATTGAAGTGCAGTAGGTTCATTCTGCGTGTCCCTTCTTTTGTTTGTATCATTAGACATCTTCTTCCCATCATTGCGGAATTCAAATTCCCAATGACCTTCCATTCCACATTTGAAACATTTACATGTCCCTTTAAGACAACTCCCTCTGTGTTTCTTTCCACACTTTGAGCATAAGAAAAAGGTCATCTTATTTTCAGTGTGCTCTTTAGATTTTCCTTTGAATTCCATTTTCCTCTTCTTATCAAACCCATATGACCGATGGGTTACTCCAATCTCCATCTCAACTTTGAGAGCACATCCAACAATTTCCTCATAGCTATTGAAGTCCCTTACGACTAAGGCCCTTCGAAGACTTGGTTTTAAGCCACTAAAGAATCGATCGATCTTACTCTCAGGTTGGATAATAATACTAGAAGCGTACCACGCATGTCTTGTAAAATTTTCTTCAGATGTACCAACGGATTCATCATCCTTTTTCTTTAGATCAAGAAACTCTTTCTCCATCTTTGTTTGGAGAATACGGGGGAAGTAATTATAGAAAAATATGTTCTTGAACTCGTCCTATTCCATGGACTCAATTTCATCACTTTGCCTCGTATTCATGATAAGATTTCACCATTGATCAGCATCACCTTCCAAACGATACACTACTAAGATGAATTTATTAGCTTCAGAACATTGAAGAAATGAAAATATCTTTTCAGTAGTACTAATCCATTGTTCATCAATTAATGGATCAGTAGACCCGCTGAATGAAGGTGGGCGCTGCCTCATGAAGGATTCAACAGAATGTTGTTCTTTCCTTTTCTTGTTTGGATGTCCTGTATGTTTCATATCTTGAGAAATTTGTGTTAGAATGGCTACAAGATTTTTCATTCTAGCTCCCATAACGTTTGGTTGCTCAGGGGGACACTCATTGCATTGCCCGTCGCATTCCACATTAACACGGTTCCTTGGGGTTACAGCCATTGACTAAAACCAAGAAGAATAGTGTAAGAAACACTAATTATAATAGGAAAACCACATAATATAGAATAAAATTTCACACTTAAGGTCTTATACTAGGTTATTCATGGCCATTTCTAAAACACTAAGATTGTGTTCTATGCTTAGACATATCCTTAGGGTTATTACTAAGGCTTTCACATCCTAGTTTCTAAAGGTTGACTTTACCGTTCCTCGGATACCAACTATAACGACCCATAATTTACATACATTGTTATTACATCAGAATTGAAGCACACTTATTACAACATATAACAAAACTAGGAATGGACCGTATAAGTATAGTGTCTTTAAAAATTGGGAAACATAAACAACTGGTTCATAAAGCATCTACACTGTCTCCCATTTATTTCATCATAAAGCGTCTACACTGATCTCAAATGCTCAGTACGTGTAATCAAAAGAAATATCCATCACATCATATTCATAAGAACATAACATTTTGGAAATCTTAACCTGCAAATGAGAGCATAATTTCATAACATTGGATAACTGATAGTAGTGAAATGAAATACCAATAATCATAACATAAAACATGAATCTTTTTGGCATATACACATAATCATAGATAATCATTTCTTGTTAGTCAAGACTCATGGCCAAGACTATCTTAGTGGACAAAGTCCATTTCTGAACCGAGTTCACTCCTCGTTTTAGTCCTATTTTACTGAACCGATTTAACCTGTCGTTCTAGCCATGTCTATCTCATGATATATAAAATCTTTACCCAATGCATTGGAGGGAGATATAGGTCCCACTCATCTCATAATGATACCATTCTTATGTGTGCCACAAAATCATAAATCATACATCATTGCATAACCCATGTAATAAAAATGTGATTCTTAAACAACATGACATCATTAAACAATTCATATAAGATAAAGGAATTAATAAAAATAATTCCATCACAACATAATGAAATCAATGTAATACTAGGGATAGAAACAGAACCCTATATTATCTTAGATGGAAAATAATTTTGATAAAACACTTGAACTCCATTCTTGATGAAAATATCCTTTCTACTCCAAAAACAGTTTCCTATATTAACATGTCATACAATTTTAAACTAAAATAATATGATTAAATATAAACATGAAAACTTGTAATGGAAGCTTCTTGGAAATAATTCTTTAAAAATCCATTCATGCCGTATAATTTAAAAAAACATTCTTCTCGTACTTTTTTCAGAAAAGTCAAAAAGTACCTCGTACGAAAAAACGAAAAAGGATTCCTTTCATAACTTTTACTAAAAACTAACAAAAGGGTAAAATTGGATTTAAAAAATTGTAGGTGGATGGAAATAATATTACATATTGAGGAAAAATTTATGTGGACCATAAAATACAACCCAGTAAATATCAAAGTATAAACAATCTCGGATAAAAATGAGATTGTGATATTTTCTGCTAACTTAGGTCCAATTTGCTTCGTAAGTGTCCGAACCTCCTGTATAATGATTTAAATAATGTTATTTAATTATTCCAGAATCATAATTATTATTATGATATAATATAATGTCATATTATTAGCTCTTTATTAGTAATATTTCATTACTACTTGTTATTCGGTTGTTTATTACTTTTTTGTTCTTATGCTTGTTTTGTCGAATAAATTCTTATTTTTCTTTTTAGGTTATAGATACCTCATTTCAAGAATGGTATTAGTGTAATATATATCATATTAATTCATTCAAATCTTTTATATAATCATTATTCAATGAAGATCATGTAGAACGAGTCGCATCACATCGCGGAGATGGTATTCCGTACGTACGCACAAGTGATGATATCGTTCCCATGATTGTGGAATTGTATTGGAGTGTATATATAAAATTTAAGAATCAATATAAATTTACAATAATCATATATAGTCATTATTTACACCATTATACCCATCGATGTAAGGTGGTGGTGGAAAATAGATTACACCAGGGCGTTGAGACGGTAATCCGTACGTATGCACGCGCGGTGATTTCGATTTCTGTAGGATGGATAGATGGTGAAATAGGTTTGTTTCAAACTTATAATAACATATCAGTATATGAGTGATACTGATGTTATTACATCATAATGAAACAACTAATGAAGAATAATTGGAAGAAGAAATAAAGATAAAAGGATAGGTAACTGACATTACCTCTTCTTTGAAGCACTTCTTTGAGACCTCCTTTTAGGGCACTAAAATTGGTCTTTTATGAATACTAGGACCTGTAGGATGTCTCTAGGGAAGTTGAGAGAAGAAATTGGCGAGTATGGGCCGATCTTGAAGGCTCAATGTGGTGTGAGGAAGAGAGGTAGGAGGTGCCCTTTTATAAGGGGGGAGAGGGGCACCTTTGGAATAACTAAAATTATTATTTTATTATAAAGTCAAATTCGGTTTTTAATAGCTCAAAATTGATATATTTCGAAGATAAGGTGGGTATGGGTCTAAATACTCTCATCCAATAGAATTTATACAAGTTTAGGTATCAATTGAAACCTTATCATTTAGATTTAACTTTATGTTAGATAATTTAACTTTTACCATGTCTTCTTGTTTTCTTACACTATAAGGTTAATAAACATACTATATCAAGACAAACGAACCCCAAGTTGTTTATTATTAATATATATAACCTTATTTATGTCATTTGGCCTATAATTATATTTTTATGAATATAATAACAATTAATATAATAATATTTGTTTTAAAAACAATTTTATGTCAATTTTGACACTATTTAGTAATTTATATTTGTGAAATTCATAACAGAATGATTAGTTCGAACCAAGTTAATTAAATCAATAATAACATGTCATATTAACCTATAAAATTAGTGTAATTCATAAAAAGTCTCAAATTACATTTATTTGGGTATTTATAACATCAATTATGTCAATATTTCATTAATAAGATAATCACTGCATCATCGTTGTGTCATAAATAAATTAAATTATTTAATATCTAAAAATTACAAATAAAATACCATTATGTATGAAATTTGTTTATATTTCTAATTAATATTTATATTCGAATTTATCTTATGTATAACTCCATATTAAAAATTATTTACTTATTAAACTTTGATTTCAACTATTTTAACCCTTCTTTAAATAAATTAATAATAAATGTCCTAATATAATCCAAATGGGCCTAAATAGTCATATTTTATTCCTAAGGTAGTTTTTGGTCGAATTAAACTTATCCAATAGAATTAGGACATGTGTTAGGGTAATAATAATAACACTTTTACCCTTAATTACCAAATTTACTTTTAACCGTGGTAAAAAAAGTAAAAAGTTTCTATTCACCAAAAATTATTTTCTTCTCATTGAACCACATTTTAGTCATTGATATTAACCGTGTGTTTCAGATTTTCAAAATTCCACTCACAGAAGCGGTAAAATGAAGTTTTATGAAAAATTCAGTTTTTTTAACTACCACTTAGTGGTTTCACTATTCATCAAAAATTGAAAGTTTTCAGAAAAATAACAAAATTCCACCATATGATAATTTCGATATTCCGAATCCAAAAATGAAGTCCATTTTGAAAAATAAAATTTAAAAAATTTCAAAAAGTGGTTATTACTATTCATAACGGCTAGTTTTAATAATATTTTAATAGCATATCGTTGTTTAGTGAAACTCGGTATTGCGTACGATGAAAGCTATTGAGGAAGGCCGCGGTTGCGTGTAAAGCAAGCCAAGCTAGTGTTGTGTGTAGTGAATGATTCATTTGATAAAAACAAAATATTTCTCACAAAATTATCGGGTGTTACAATTGTATCCTTTGTCTCAATCATTCGTGCTAGTTATTCTTCTTCATAGGGGAAAATATAAACAATTGAGATATTGATTCTAAAAGAGATTCATCATCCTCTTCGCACTTGTAATGAATCATTGGATTCATTGAGATGTGAAGAGTGATCTAACTTTCCTGATAGTTGACGTTTTCATCGTATAAAGATAGCCAATCTATGCCCAATATAGAGTCAAACTCCATTAAAGGATTTTTGATATGATTTTCTAGGAGGTTAAGTCCACAAACGTTAACCGAGGTGATGTTATAAACCATGGATGCAATAATTTCACCATTTGTTGTTCTCACAGATCTTTTTTCCAAAGAATTATGAGGTGGTATATGAATATATATATTAAAATAGAATGATATGAAAGAATGTGTAGAACCCATATAAAATAGAATGTTTGATATTATTTAATTAATAACTAGCATACCTGCACCATGTCATTGACTGGTTCCACCTCTGCTATAGTGATAGTGTAATCAAATCCTTGTTTCCGTGGTGGTTGTAGTTTATTTCAGCAGAAAACCATCGGCATAGGGAAATTGTTCACATAATACCTATGCTCCTTTTAGTTGTAACACTACACCACCGACTGAGCATTTATTTGAACATTAATTTCTTCTTCCACATTTTCCGTATTTTTCATATCAATATTGAGGTTATTGTCTAGATTTACCAGCTTTAGAAATTTGAAACAATATATAGTTCCCATTAGAAATTTATAATGATTCTTATTTCAACAACTTTAAAAAGTGGGATATTGGGGCCTCATTCCATCATGGGATTTGATTATTGAACCTCCATTGTTGTTCTCCATTTTTTTAGTGTCACAAGGCCCACAAGACCAATGAGAGTCTCCCATATCTTTTTCATCTGTGAGGGAACAACATACAATATACTCATTATATTCTATGTCTTAGATCTCCAACACCTTCTGTAGACTCAGCTTTATCCCACTAATGATGTGATCCACAGTTATTTTGGTGCTCATGAAAAAGCCAATGACATACCTTACATGCCTAGTGATGTTTGCTTCATTGGAACTGATGGACCCATTTTCCATCTACCTAATATTTAGGAACTCTTTTTCCATCATGATATGTAGGGTTAAAGATAAATATTTATATAAAAATATCCTCTTGAATTCATCTTAATCAATGTAATCAATTTCTATCAGGGGCTCCGTATTCTTGATCAATGTCCACCACTGATCTCCTTCCCCATCCAAATGATAATATGCTAGTATGACTTTGTCATCTTCCAAACACTAGAGGACAGAGAATATCTTTACAATGTACTTAATCAACTAATCCACAAGGAGGGGATCCGAATATCCTCTAAATATGAGAGGCCTTTGCTGCATGAAAGATTCTAGAAAAACATTCACATTTCATAGATAAGGAGGTCATTTCAGATGCTTCATGTTATTATTTATAACATTATCCTATAGGGAACATAATGTCATGATGTTTTGAGCACCCTTTCTCATCATATCAAGATTTTCATTAGGGCAATATTCACAATGCATATCAAATTGGTTGTTGGATCGTGTTCTTCTATTTCTTGCAATTAACTAAGAAAAAGAACATACAATTAGAGGGCATGAATATATTTTTATTGAATATAAAAAAGAAATCATTTTAACATAAAATGATAAACATGTAAAGGATAAGTATATCCTAGAATATGATTCCTTATATTCAGATCAATATTATCCTCGATCTATTTCTTATCATATATTCATATGGTATTTTTTTATTCCCTTATTATTGGTATTTAATAATCTCATGAATTCACCAAAGAAAATACCCTATGGGAGTGTCAATTGCAAGAGTACTATAAGGCTGGTTGTCAAGTACCTGGATTTCACAGGTCAAGACCAAAACTCATTGTCAGAGTTTTCAAACATAGGTACATAGGTTCCAGAACCGCCTCTACATATCTATATATAGACATGGATTTATTTTATCGATAAACCACATAATCTATACTTATGAAAACATATGGGTGTTTTATTATATTTGTTTTCATTCATAAGTTTCTCAATAATGTTTTCTATTCCTGATATCCAAACATAACTTATCCATATTTTGATACCTACTATAGTGACCCTATCCTTTTTCAAATAACATTAAATGATTCTAAGCACAATTATTCCTCAGATTATGAGCCAAGAAACTTAATGTATAGTGTTTTTGAATATTAGAAAAAATAAAATGAAAACATTAAACTAAACAAAACATTTATTTATTTAGACTTCATATATATCCCTAACTTCCATTGTGGTCATAAATCATAATATTATAATGTGGGGATAACATGAAAAAGGTATGAGTTAAAATCATAGTAAGGTAATTTGAATAAGAATTAATCCATAGAAAATGGGTTAGGAACATGAAATAATGAAATAAGAACATGTAGTCATATAAACTGGGAATAATAGAAATGATGTAGCAGCTTAAAACATAACTTATGTACGAGTCTTGTCCAACGACAATGATCATTTCCCATAGTAGAACAATCAAAGACATACCCCCAAGCCCACTACACATAAATTCTTACGAGACATAACATTACCTAATGAATTGGAGAATTATTTTGGTGCACTTGTGAAATCATTTTCGTGAAAATGATTTACACATCAATAATGATACATAATCAACCATATATAAAAATAAGTCTTCACATAGAAAGAAATGGGTTTTAGAATCATGTCTAAAAACATAATAAATGGTCATATCAAAAAAGTGTACATGGATGAAATGAATTAAATTATACATTGAAACTCATAAGGTGAAAATGAATATATAATGATAATTTATGTTAATATGAACTGAAAAAAAATGAAAAAAGTATTTATGAAACTATAGAATTAAATCATTTCAGTGCGGTTTTAAGGAAATTACTATAGATCAATTAAATAAGAAAAGGGAACAATATTTTATATTATAAAAAAAGTTAAACAAGAAGTTTTTAATAATAAAAAAACTGATTTTATAAAGACAATTATGTCTTAGAATAAAAAATAGTGTTCAAATGAAATCGGGTATGAATTCCGGATGTTCCCTTAAAACTGGTTTTTTATTAGAAAATACTAAGGGGAATCTTTTAAAACATGTATAACCCAAAAAGAGAGTGATGGAAGGGTCTTGATAATTGAATTATTTATAAATAAACATAATTTATAATATGCACACAAATATATAAGATAACATTATTTTGATATAAATAATGATAAGGAAACCTGAAATTACAAATAAGGTTCCAATAGAATTTATTACGGATTTTTGGCCTAGAATATGGTCTAACTAAGAGGGATTGATGAGTGAGATAAGGGGATTATCATCACTTATAAATAATTAAGGATGTATTGTGGAAGTGAGAAATCATACCCAATCACTATGGATTACACACAAAAAGTTATAGCATTGATGACATGCATGAATAAATGTGAAATGAATAAGATCCCATAGCTTAATCCTGGTGGTGTTCTCCAATTCTTATTAATGACCTGAAAAATGAATTAGGTTTATAAATTAATAATTACATAATCTATTCTAAATGAAATTGATTTATTATAACCTTTTTATTTACTTCAATCTCTTTTTTATTGGTTATAAGGTTCAATTTCATTCTCTGGGTCAGTTTGGTTCCTTGGTATCAATGAATAGTCCATGATCGAATAAACTTTTATGATTAAGGTGGTGGTACTTAATTAACATTATGTATTATTAATGACCATAAATATTTTTATATGGTTGAAAAATTAATTTTTTTACTTTATTTTATGTTGAATCGTTATATAAAACTTTAGTGACATTCTTTTGGGATAATTGGCGTTTTTACAAAAAATAATAGATTTTGTGTTATAAAACAAATACGATGTTAGCAAAATGATTCATGAACAATAGATTAGGAATAATACATATATTATTTCCCATTTCAATCATTAGAATGGTTTCATGACCCTAATCGAAGACTTTATCGAAAATTGATAACCTGTCATACTTGATTGTGAAAAATTTAAACATCTCAAATGGTGATTCCATTTCCAACCAAGAAAATATGTAGAAAGGGGATATGATAATGAATTATCACATTACCATAATAATATTCATGTACATGTATGTTAATGGGGTTATCATACCATTTGGGTGAAGGGGTTTATGATAATAACAAGAAAACAAAAGACCAAAAATAAATAAATGAATTGGAAAGAGGAATTTATTTCTTGACTTTACATCCTTTGAGAACCTCTTAAGAAGATTGGCATTGGTATTCTGAAGAGACATGAGGTTATTGGATGTGTGGAATGATATTTCGAGGATATTTGGGCAGAATATTGTCATGGAACAAGGCGTGAGGGAGTGAAGAGAAGAGGGAGTGGGGGGGGGGGTTATAGTGGAGGAGATGAGGGTTTCCATAATTTTTTAATAATTAGTTTATTAATTTCTCTCATGAATAGAAATTTTGATGATTTTTGTGGAAAAATCCGTATTTTGTGCATGTCACTTCGTGATAATAGTCTAATATCATCCATACAAAATATGATGACAAAATAATTCATGTATTTAGCAATTATCGAAAATTATCATGTGATAATATTCATAAGAAAATTATAGCATAATATAAAAATCCCATAAAATCCGCCTTCACAATTTTGGACATGTTGATTCCAAAAATGAGGACCATTTTTCAAAAATAATATTCTAATTATTATTAATTTAATATTGAATTAAAATTGTAATTTACTCAAACAATAATAATTTTGAAACCTTAATATTCTTATTCTTAGATATTAGTATATCATACTTCACTTGAATCATATTTATATACTATATTATGTAGGGTTAATATTAATTTGTGTAAGGAACTATTTATAAGGGAAATATTACTATACCAAACGATATGTTACTATTCACCAAAATTTATGTTGGTCATATTAGACTCCAAATAACATACTGATCACAACCGTGAATGTCAAATTTTCAGAATTCAAATAACATATGTGAAAAAAATGTGTTTAATGGTCACATATTACTTATTAGTTCATTATGTTGTGATTTCATGTTAATGTATGACAGAATTATAAGAATGAAATTTCCATTTAAAAACATCGGCTTTTTAAATTTCTATTTTAAAAAATGAAGTTAAAAGGGTTGGATAATTGGTTAGGTAGTGAAAGCACTATAATAAAGACACATTGGTTTCGTAAATATCAAAAAACATAAAATATTTATTTTCAATCAGAAAAAAAAGTTTTTTTATAAAAATTAAAATAATTATAATAACATTACATGTTCTTAATTAAAGTGTTTCCCTGAATTTCATAAAATTACAAATTCATGTTATAGTGTATGTGCATAAAATAGTAGATTTAAAAAATGAATACTTATGTAGGAAAAATTATATTCCGAGGATAGATACAAACTCTATGTGGTTGGAAACATTTTCTATAGTGAAACAATGAATGTTCATCGTTTTTGGAGTTGTTTTTGGAATTAATTTTAATTGAGACCAAATAATATTTGGATAATAAGGAATATATGGTAACACCATATTATCTACTGATATTCTATCATAACCCGTCGTTTTTTATTCATCATACGAAAAAAACATAACTTACTAGTTAAATATGACCATAATAGTGGACATAATTCATATTTCTAACTATTATATGGAAGACAACATGGACAAGAATCTAATGGTGGTCCACTAACCAGACTAAATGGTGCTTCAGGGATGTGTTATGATCATCTTTTAACAATTTATAGTCATCTTCGAATGTTATGCCTTTCTATTTATCATATATTTTATCATTAGGTCAAAACCATCCTTAAAATAAGCATGTTAAACACAAGAACTCCCCCATTTATGTATATCATTATCATCAAAAATATTATCACATTTCACGTCATTACATTCTAGCTTCATCACAAAATGAATTTTCCATCCAATTAGTTCGGCATAGAAAAATATATATCTATCCATTGAATTATAGTAATTAGATAGAAAAGGAAAATCTATATCCAGACCTAGAAATTAAAGAAGACTGAATCTACTAATTTGTGTTATTTTGAAATCACTTATTACTACATAATAACAAAATTTCAATTTCCATAGAATATTCTTTTATGAAGTGGAATGGTTAATGAATTTAACTGTAGTGAAATTAATTATAGGTAAAATTAATAAATAAAAACATTCCCACATGTAAATCAAAATAAGCTGAAATTTATAAGAGTGAATTTATTTAAAAACATAATATTGTAATAAAAAAATAAATAACATAAGGTTATGTGGGGTAGAGAATCCAAGATCATGGAAGGATCAAACTGAATCCTTAAACTAATAAAAATAACTACATATAGAGATTATCCCAACATGTAACATGAACATTCCAACTAAATATAGGTCTCATTTGGACAGAAATCTACCATCTTCTTTGGCCCATAATCAGCTCCTTTTGTGTGAAAATATACTTTAAACTTTTATGATCAGTATAAATGTCACATCTTTCCCCATAAAGATAATGCCTCCAAATCTTTAATGCAAAGATTACCGCAGCTAACTCCAAATCATGTGTCGGGTAATTTTGCTCATGGATTTTCAACTGTCGTGATGCATAAGCTATCACCATATCATTTTGCATAAGAACACACCCCATCCCATTCTTGGATGCATCACTATAGATCGCAAACCTTTCTCCACTACAAGTCAGTGCGAGCACATGTGCACTGGATAACCTTCTTTTCAACTCCTTGAAATTCTATTCACATTCCTTCATCCATACAAACTTAACTCCATTTCGAGTCAACCTGGTTAGTGGATTAGATAATCGTGAAAAATCATTCATAAAACATCGATAATATCCATCCAAACCAAGAAAACTTCAGATTTTGGTTATTGTTGTTGGTCTCGACCATCTTTCGATAACCTCTGTTTTTGCTGGATCCATAGATATCCCTTATTTTGAGATTATGTGACCCAAAAATGAAACTTTTTGAGATCAAAATTCACACTTAATAAATTTGGCATAATGCTTCTCCTTTCCCAGGGTCTTCAATATAATTCTCAAGTGATCTTCATGTTCTTCCATTCTCTTTGAATTGACAAGAATATCGTCTATAAAGACTACCACATATTGATCAAGATAGTCTCTAAAGACTCTATTCATCAGATCCATGATGATAGAAGGGGAATTACTAAGACCAAATGGCATCACTCTTAATTCATAGTGTCCATACCTATTACGGAAAGCCGTCTTTGGTATATCCTCCCTTTTGACCCTTAATTGATGATACTCGGAACGAAGATCAATCTTGGAAAAGTATTGACTCCACGTAGTGGGTCATATAGGTCATCAATGCATGGGAGAGGATATTTTTTCTTGATAGTGATCTTGTTAATTTCTCGATAATCAATGTAGAGTCTCATTGATCTAACATTCTTCTCAACAAATAGAATAGGTGCTCCCCAAGGTGACGCACTAGGGCATATGAATCCCTTATCAAGATTCTCTTGGAGTTTCCTCTTAAATTCTTGAAACTCAGTTGGGGCCATTCTATATGGTGTCTTTGAAATAGAAAAAGCACCCGATACGATTTCTATTGAAAACTCAACTTCACGATTTGGTGGAAGACCCGAAAATTCCTCCAGAAAGACATAATAAAACTATCGTAAAATGGGAATATTATTAATTGTTAGATTCTCACCAACCATTTGAGATAAATAACCCTCATTTAGTGGAATCAAGACCGATAATATGGAAGATATTTCCAATGGAAGGTTATGTTCATCCTTGCATCGATAGACGATCATAGATTGATCTGGAATATGAAATGTGACTTCCATTCATTGGAAATTGATTTGAGCTCCATATAAAGAAAGCCAATGCATTACAATAATAACATCATATTCCACTATAGGAAGGATCACAAGATTTATAAGAATCACTTTCCCAAAAACATCAATCGGGGAAGAATTATAAACTTTTGATGCGACTATTGTGCCATTTGGTGTTGTCACAGCTAACTCAACATCTAATTGTTGAGGTAATACGGTGATACCCATAGAATAATATTCAGAAATAAAAGAGTGGGTGTATCCAGAATCAAATAAAACATTTTCTACTTTAGAGTGGATGGTATGTGTACCTTTCACCACATCGTTATCGTACTCCACATCACTGAAAGAAATTGCATGTGACATTCCTTTGTCTTTAGCCTTAATATTTTGTTGATGTCAATCATCATCAACAACCCTTTGATTAGGGCATTTATTGGCATAATGCCCAATCTCCTTGCACTTGAAACATTGAAGTGTAGTAGGTTCATTCTGTGTGTCCCTTACTTTGTTTGCATCATTAGACATCTTCTTCCCATCATTGCAGAATTCAATTGCCCGATGACCTTCCTTTCCACATTTGAAACATTTAAATGTCCTTTTAAGACAACTCCCTTCGTGTTTCTTTCCACACTTTGAGCATAAGAAAAAGCTCATCTTCTTTTCAGTGTGCTCTTTAGATTTTCCTTTAAATTCCATTTTCCTCTTCTTATCAAACCCATATGACCGATGGGTGACTCCAATCTCCATCTCAACATTGAGAGCACATCCAACAATTTCCACATAGCTATTGAAGTCCCTTATGACTAAAACCTTTCGAAGACTTGGTTTTAAGCCACTAATGAATCGATCGATCTTACTATCAGGTTGGATAATAATACCAGAAGCGTACCCTGCAAGTCTTGTAAATTTTTCTTCATATGTACCAACAGATTCATCATCCTTTTTCATTAGATCAAGAAACTAGTTCTCCATCTTTGTTCGGAGAATACAGGGGAAGTAATTATTGAAAAATAAGTTCTTGAACCCATCCCATTCCATGGACTCAATTTCATCACTTTGCCTTGTATTCTTGATAAGATTCCACCATTGATCAGCATCACCTTCCAAACGATACACTACTAAGATGAATTTATCATGTTCAGATCATTGAAGAAATGAAAATATCTTTTCAGTAGTACTAATACATTATTCAGCAATTAATGGATCAGTAGACCCGCTGAATGAAGGTGGACGCTACCTCATTAAGGATTCAACAGAATGTTGCTCCTTCCTTTTCTCGTTTAGAAGTCCTGTATGATTCATAGCTTGGGAAATTTTTGTTAGCATGGCTACAAGATTTTTCATTCTAGCTCCCATAACGTTTGGTTGCTCAGGGGGACACTCATTGCATTTCCCGTCGCATTCCACATTAACATGGTTCCTTCGGGTTCCAGCCATTGACTAAAACAAATAAGAATAGTGAGAGAAACACTAATTATAATAGGAAAACCACATAATCTAGAATAAAATTTCACACTTAAGGTCTTATAATAGGTTATTAACGTCCATTTCTAAAACACTAATATTGTGTTCTATGCTTAGACATATCCTTAGGGTTCTTACTAAGGCTTTCACATCCTAGTTTCTAAAGGTTGACTATACCTTTCCTCAGATACCAACTATAACGACCCATAATTTACATACATTGTTATTACATCATAATTGAAGCACACTAATTACAACATATAACAAAACTAGGAAAGGACCGTATAAGTATAGTGTCTTTAAAAACGGGGAAACATAAACAACTGGTTCATAAAGCGTCTACACTGTCTCCCATTTATTTCATCATATCTATAGTCCCTTTAGGAATATCTTATTTAATATCCTTTTTCCTGATATGGGGAAAGAAAAAATACAAAAGGGTGAGCTAAAATGCTCAGTAAGTGTAAACAAAAGAAATATCAATCACATCATATTCATAAGAACATAACATTTTGGAAATCTTAACCTGCAAATGAGAGCATAATTTCATAACATCGGATAACTCATATTAGTGAAATAAAATACCAATAATCATAACTTAAAACATGAATCTTTTTGGCATACACACATTATCATAGAGAATCATTTATTATTATTCAAGACTCATGGACAGGACTATCTTAGTGGACAAATTCCATTTCTGATCCGAGTTCACTCCACGTTTTAGTCCTATTTTGCTGAACCGGTTTAACCTGCCGTTCTAGCCATGTCTATCTCATGATATATAAAATCTTTACCCAATACATTGGAGGGAGATATAGTTCCCACTCATCTCACAATGATACCATTCTTATGTGTGCCACAAAATCATAAATCGTACATCATTGCATAACCCATGTAATAAAAATGAGATTCTTAAACAACATGACATCATAAAACAATTCATATAAGATAAAGGAATTCATAAAAATAATTCCATTACAACATAATCAAATCAATGTAATACTAGGGATAGAAACATAACCCTATATTATCTTATATGGAAAATAATATTGATAAAACACTTGAACTCCATTCTTGAAGAAAATATCCTTTCTACTCCAAAAACATTTTTCTTTATTAACATGTCATACAATTTTAAACTAAAATAAGATAATTAAATATAAACATGAAAATTTGTAAAGGAATCTTCTTGGAAATAATGTTTTAAAAATCCATTCATGTCTTATAATTGAAAAAAAAACATTCTTCTCGTACTCATTTCAAAAAAGTCAAAAAGTACCTCATACGAAAAAACGTCAAAAGATTCCTTTCATATCTTTTACTAAAAACTCACCGAAGGTTAAAATTTGATTTAAAAAATTGTAGGTGGATGGAAATAATATTACATATTAAGTAAACATGGATGTGGATGACAAAATACACCCCAGTAAATATAAAAGTATAAACAATCTCGGATAAAAATGAGATTGTGATATTTTCCGCTACCTTAGGTAGATTTTGCTTCGTAAGTGTCTGAACCACCTGTATAATGATTGAGATAATGTTACTGAATTATTCCAGAATCATACTTATTATTATGATATCATATATTGTCATATTCTAAGCTTCTTATTAGTAATATTTCATAACTACTTGTTATTCGGTTGTTTATTACTTTTTTGTTTTTATGCTTGTTTTGTCGAATAAATTCTTCTTTTTCTTTTTAGGTTATAGATACCTCATTTAAAGAATGGTATTAGTGTAATATATATCATATTAATTCATTAAAATCATTTATATAATTATGATTCAATGAAGATCACGTAGATCGAGTCGCATCACATCGTGGAGACGGTATTCTATACGTACGCACAAGTGATGATATCGTTCCCATGATTGTGGAATTGTATTGGAGTGTATATATACTATTTTAGAATCAATATCAATTTACAATAATCATATATAGTCATTATTTACACCATTATACCCATCCATGTAAGGTGGTGGTGGAAAATAGATTACACCAGGGCGTGGAGACGGTATTCCGTACGTACGCACGCGCGGTGATTTCGATTTCTGTAGGATGGATAGATGGTGAAATAGGTTTGTTTAATAATTATAATAATATATCAGTATATGAGTGATACTTCTGTTATTACTTAATAATGAAAAAACTAAAGAAGAATAAGTGGAAGAAGAAATAAAGATGAAAGAATCGGCAACGAACATTCCCTCTTCATCGAAGCACTTCTTTGAGACCTCCTTTTAGGGCACTAAAATTGGTCTTTTAAGAAGTCCAGGACCTCTAGGATGTCTCTAGGGAAGTGGAGAAAAGAAATTGGCAATGGTGGGCCGACCTTGATGGCTCAAAGTGGTGTGAGGAAGAGAGGGAGGAGGTTCCCTTTTATAAGGGAGGAGAGGGGCACCTTTGGAATAACAAAAAATATTATTTTATTATAAAGTCAAATTCGGGTTTTAATAGCTCCATATTGATATATTTCAAAGATAAGGTGGGTATGGGTATAAATCCTCTCATCCAATAGAATTTAGACAAGTGTAGGTATCAATTGTAACCTTATCATTTAGATTTATCTTTAAGTTAGATAATTTAACTCTTACCGTGTCTTCTTGTTTTCTTACACTATAAGGTTAATAAACATACTATATCAAGACAAACGAAACCCAAGTTGTTTATTATTAATATATATAACCTTATTTAAGTCATTTGGACTATCCTTATATTTTTATGAATATAATAACAATTAATATCATAATATTTGTTTTAAAAACAATTTTATGTGAATTTTGACACTATTTAGTAATTTATTTTTGTGAAAATTTTAACTGAATGATTAGTTCGAACCAAGTTAATTAAATCAATAAAAACATTTCATATTAACCTAGAAAATTATTTTAATTCATAAAAATTCTCAAATTACATTTATTTGGGTATTTATAACATCAATTATGTCAATATTTCATTAATAAGATAATCACTGCATCATCGTTGTGTCATTAATAAATTACATTATTTAATATCTAAAAATTACAAATAAAATACCATTATGTATGAATTTTTTTTATATTTATAATTAATATTTATATTAGAATTTCTCTTATGTATAACCCCATATTAATAATTATTTACTTATTAAACTTTGATTTTAACTATTTTAACCGTTCTTTAAATAAATTAATAATAAATGTCCTAATCTAATCCAAATGGGCCATAATAGTTATATTTTATTCCTAAGGTAGTTTTTCGTCGAATTTCACTTATCCAATAGAATTAGGACATGTGTTAGGGTAATAATAATAACACTTTTAACCTTAATTACCCAATTTACTTTTAACCGTGGTAAAAAAAGTAAAAAGTTACTATTCACCAAAAATTATTTTCAACTCATTGAAGCACATTTTAGTCCTTCATATTAACCGTCTGTTTCGTATTTTCGAAATTCCACTCACAAAAGCAGTAAAATTACGTTTTATGAAAAATTCAGTTTTTTTAACTACCACTTAGTGGTTTCACTATTCATCTAAAATTGAAATTTTTCCGAAAAATAACAAAATTCCACCGTAGGATAATTTCGATATTCCGAATCCAAAAATGAAATCCATTTTGAAAAATAAAATTTAAAAAATTTCAAACAGTGGTTATTACTATTCATAACGGCTATTTTTAATAATATTTTAATAGCACATCGTTGTTTAGTGAAACTCGGTATTGCGTACGATGAAAGCTATTGAGGAAGGCCGTGGTTGCGTGTAAAGCAAGACAAGCTAGTGTTGTGTGTAGTGAATGATTCATTTGATAAAAAAAATATTTCTCATAATAGTCTCGGGCGTTACAATTGTATCCTTTGTCTCAATCATTCGTGCTAGTTATTCTTCTTCATAGGGGAAAATACCAACACTTGAGATATTGATTCTAAAAGAGATTCATCATCCTCTTCACACTTGTAATGAATCATTGGATTCATTGAGATGTGAAGAGTGATCTAACTTTCCCGATAGTTGACGTTTTCTTCGTATAAAGATAGCCAATCTATGCCCAGTATAGAGTCAAACTCCATTAAAGGATGTTTGATGAGATTTTCCAGGAGGTTATGTCCACAAACGTTAACCGAGGTGAAGTTATAAACCATGGATGCAATATTTTCACCATTCGTTGTTCTCACAGATCTCTTTTCCAAATAATTATGAGGTGGTATATGAATATATATATTAAAATAGAATGATATGAAAGAATGTGTAGAACCCATATAAAATAGAATGTTCGATATTATTTAATGAATAACTAGCATACCTGCACCATGTCATTGTCTGGTTCCACCACTGCTACAGTGATAGTGTAATCAAACCCTTGTTTGCGTGGTGGTTGTTGTTTATTTTAGCAGAAAACCATTGGCATCGGGAAATTGTTCACATAATACCTATGATCCTTGTAGTTGTAACACTACACCACCGACTAAGCATTGATTTGAACATTACTTTCTTCTTCCACATTTTCCGTATTTTTCATATCCATATAGAGGTTATTGTCTAGATTTCCCAGCTTTAGACATTTGAAACAATCTATAGTTCCCATTATAAATTTATAATGATGCTTATTCCAACAACTATAAAAAGTGGGATATTGGGGCCTCATTCCATCATGGGATTTCATTATTGAACCTTCATTGTTGTTCTCCATTTTCTTTTAGTGTCACAAGGCCCACAAGACCACTAAGAGTCTCCCATATCTTTTTCATCTGTGAGGGCACAAAATACAATATCCTCATTATATTCTATGTCTTAGATCTCCAACACCTTTTATAGACTCAGCTTTATCCCACTAATGATGTGATCCACCGTTATTTTGGTGCTTGTGAAAAAGCCAATGAAAAACCTTACATGCCTAGTGATGTTTGCTTCATTAGCACTGATGGACTCATTTTCCATCTACCTGATATTTAGGAACTCTTTTTCCATCATGATATGTAGGGTTCAAGATAAATATTTATATAAAAATATCCTCTTGAGTTCATCTTAATCAATGTAATCAATTTCTCTCAGGGGCTCCGTATTCTTGATCAATGTCCACCACTAATCACCATCCCCATCCAAATGATAATATGCAAGTACGACTTTGTCATCTTCCAAACACTAGAGGATGGAGAATATCGTTACAATGGATTTAATCAACTAATCCACAAGGAGGGGATCCGAATATCCACTAAATATGGGAGGCCTTTGCTGCATGAAAGATTCTAGAACAACATTCACATTTCATAGAGAAGGAGGTCATTTCAGATGCTTTATGTTATTATTTATAACATTATCCTATAGAGAACATAATGTCATGATGTTTTGAGCACCCTTTCTCATCATATCAAGATTTTCATTAGGGAAATATTCACAATGCATATCAAATTGGTTGTTGGATCGTGTTCTTCTATTTCCTGCAATTAACTAAGAAAAAGAACATAAAATTAGAGGGCATGAATATATTGTTATTGAATA
Organism: Viscum album; assembly: GCA_963277665.1. Classification (NCBI taxonomy): domain Eukaryota; kingdom Viridiplantae; phylum Streptophyta; class Magnoliopsida; order Santalales; family Viscaceae; genus Viscum; species Viscum album. The sequence goes on along the minus strand of OY728147.1, from coordinate 554,621,985 downwards.
TAAAAAAGAAACCATTTGAACATAAAATGGTAAACATGTAAAGGATAAGTATATCATAGAATATGATTCCTTATATTCAAATCAATATTATCCTTGATCTATTTATTATCATATATTCATATGGTATTTTTTTTATTCCCTTATTATTGGTATGTAATAATCTCATGAATTCACCAAATAAAATACCCTATGGGAGTGTCAATTGCAAGAGTACTGTAAGGCCAGTTGTCAAGTACCTGGATTTCACAGGTCAAGACCAAAACTCGTTGTCAGAGTTTTCAAACATAGGTATATAAGTTCCAGATCCGCCTCTCAATATCTATATATAGACTTGGATTTATTTTATTGATAAACCACATAATCTATACTTACGAAAACATATGGGTGTTTTATTATATTTTTTTTCATTCATAAGTTTCTCAATAATGTTTTCTATTCCTGATATCCAAAAATAACTTATCCATATTTTGATACCTACTACACTGACCCTATCCTTTTTCAAATAACATTAAATGATTCTAAGCATAATTATTCCTCAGAGTATGAGCCAAGAAACTTAATGTATAGTGTTTGGAATATTAGAAAAAATAAAATGAAAACATTAAACTAAACAAAACATTTATTTATTTAGTCTTCATATACATCCCTAACTTCCATTGTGGTCATAAATCATCATATGATAATGTGGGGATAACATGAAAAAGGTATGAGTTAAAATCATAGTAAGGTAATATGAATAAGAATTCATCCATAGAAAATGGGTTAGGAACATGAAATAATTAAATAAGAACATTTAGTCATATAAACATGGAATAATAGAAATAATGTAGCAGCTTAAAACATAACGTAAGTACGAGTCTTGTACAACGGCAAAGATCATTTCCCATAGTAGAACAATCCAAGAAATACCCCCAAGACCACTACACATAAATTCTTATGAGACATAAAATTTACTAATGAATTGGAGCATTATTTTGGTGCACTTGTGTAATCATTTTTGTGAATATGATTTACACATCAATAATGATACATAATCAACCATATATAAAAATAAGTCTACACATACAATGAAATGTGTTTTAAAATCATGTCTAAAACATAATAAATGGGCATATCAAAAAAGTGTACATGGAAGAAACGAATTAAATTATACATAGAAACTTATAAGGTGAAAATGAATATATAATTATATGTTATGTTAATATGAACTGAAAAAAATGAAAAAAGTATTTATGAAACTATAGAATTAAATCATTTCAGTGCGGTTTTAAGGAAATTACTATAGAACCATTAAATAAGAAAAGAGAACAATATTTTATATTATAAAAAAGTTAAACAAGAAGTTTTTCATAATAAAAAAACTGATTTTATAAAGACAATTAAGTCTTAGAATAAAAAATAGTGTTCAAATTAAATTGGGTATGAATTCCGGATGTTCCCTTAAAACTGGTTTTCTTATTAGAAAATACATAGGGGGAATCTTTTATAACTTGTATAACCCAGAAAGAGAGTGATGTAAGGGTCTTGATAATTGAATAATTTATAAATAAACATAATTTATAATATGCAAACAAATATATAAGATAACTTTATTTTGATATAAATAATGATAAGGAAACCTGAAATTACAAATAAGGTTCCAATAGAATTTTTTACGGATTTTTGGCCTGGAATATGGTCTAACTAAGAGGGATTGATGAGTGAGATAAGGGGATTATAATCACTTATAAATAATGAAGGATGTATTTTGGAAGTGAGAAATCATACCCAATCACTATGGATTACACACAAAAAGGCATAACATTGATGACATGCATGAATAAATGTGAAACGAAGAGGATCCCATAGCTTAATCCTGGTGGTGTTCTCCACTTGTTATTAATGACCTGAAAAATAAATTAGGTTTATAAATTAATAATTACATAATCTATTATAAATGAAATTGATTTATTATAAGCTTTTTATTTAATTCAATCTCTTTTTATTGGTTAAAAGGTTCAATTTCATTCTTTGGGTCTGTTTGGTTCCTTGGTATCAATGAACAGTCCACGATCGAATAAACTTTTATGATTAAGGTGGTTGCATAGAATTAATGTTATGTATTATTAATGACCATAAATAATTTTATAAGGTTGAAAAATTAATTTTTTAACTTTATTTTATGTTGAATCATTATATAAATCTTTAGGGACATTCTTTTGGGATAATTGGCGGTTTTTACAACAAATAATAGATTTTGTGTTATAAAACAGAAACCATGTTACCAAAATGATTCTAGAACAATAGATTAGAAATAATACATATATTATTTCCCTTTTCAATCATGAGAATGGTTTCATGGCCATCATCAAAGACTTTATCGAAAAATGATAACCTGTCGTACTTGATTGTGAAAAATTTGAACATCTCAAATGGTGATTCCATTTCCAACCAAGAAAATATGGAGAAAGGGGAGATGATAATGAATTATCACATTACCATAATAAAATTCATGTAAATTTATGTTAATGAGGTTATCATACCATTTGGGTGAAGGGGTTTATGATAATAACAAGAAAAGATAAGACCAAAAATAAATAAATGAATTGGAATGTGGAATTTATTTCTTGACTTTACTTACTTTGAGAGCCTCATAATAGGATTAGATTTTGTATTATGAAGATACATGAGGTTATTGGATGTGTGGAATGATCTTTCGAGGATATTTGGGCAGAATATTGTCATGGAACAAGGCGTGAGGGATTGAAGAGATGAGGGAGTGGGGGGGGGGTATAGTGGAGGAGATGAGGGTTTCCATAATTTTTTAATAATTAGTTTATTAATTTATCTCATGAATAGAAATGGTGATGATTTTTGTGGCAAAAACAGTATTTTTTGCATGTCAGTTCGTGATAATAGTCCAATATCATCCATAAAAAATATGATGACAAAATAATTCATGTATTTAGCAATTATCAAAAATTATCATGTGATAACATTCATAAAAAAATTATAGCATAATATAAAAATCCCACAAAATCCGCCTTCACATTTTTGGACATGTTGATTCCAAAAATGAGGTCCATTTTTCAAAAATAATATTCTAATTATTATTAATTTATTATTGAATTAAAATAGTAATTTACTCAAACAATAATAATTTTGAAACCTTAATATTCTTATTCTTAGATATTAGTATATCATACATCACTTGGATCATATTTATATACTATCATATGTAGGGTTAATATTAATTTGTGTAAGTAACTATTTATAAGGGAAATATTGCTATACCTAACGATATGTTACTATTCACCAAAATTTATGTTGGTCATATTAGACTCCAAATAACTTACTGATCACAACCATGTATGTCAAATTTTCAGAATTCAAATAACATATGTGAAAAAAATGTGTTTAATGGTCACATAGTACTTATTAGTTGATTATGTTGTGATTTCATGTTATTGTATGACAGAATTATAAGAATGAAATTTCCATTTAAATACATCGGCTTTTTAAATTTCTATTTTAAAAAATGAATTTGAAAGGCCTGGCTAATTGGTTAGGTAGTGAAAGCACTATAATAAAGACACATTTGTTTCATAATGATCAAAAAACATAAAATAATTATTTTCAATCAGAAATTTTTTTTTTCATAAAAATTATAATAATTAGAATTACATTACAGGTTCTTAATTAAAGTGTTTCCATGAATTTCATAAAATTAAAAATTCATGTTATAGTGTATGTTCATACAATTTTATATTTAAAAAATGAATACTTATGTAGGCAAAATTATATTCTGAGGATAGATCAAAACTCTATGTGGTTGGAAACATTTTCTATAGTGAAACAATGAACGTTCATCATTTTTGGAGTTGTTTTTGGAATTAATTTTAATTGAGACCAAATAATATTTGGATAATATGGAATATATGGGAACACCATATTATCTAATGATATTCTATCATAACCCATCGTTTTTTATTCATCATACGAAAAAACATAACTTACTAGTTAAATATGACCATAATAGTGGACATAATTCATATTTCCAACTATTATATGGCAGACAACATGGACAAGAATCTAATGGGGTTCCACTAACCAGACTAAATGGTGCTTCAGGGATGTGTTATGATCATCTTTTAACAATTTATAGTCATCTTCGAATGTTATGTCCTTTCTATTTATCATATATTTTATCATTGGGTCAAAACCTTCCTTAAAATAATCATGTTAAACACAAGCACTCCCCCATTTATGTCTATCATTATCATAAAAAATATTATCACATGTCGCGTCATTACATTCTAGCTTCATCGCAACATGAATTTTCCATCCAATTAGTTCGGCGTAGAAAAATATATAGCTATCAATTGAATTATAGTAATTAGATACAAAAGGAAAATCTATATCTAGACCTAGAAATTAAAGAAGACTGAATCTGCTAATTTGTGTCATTTTAAAATCACTTATTACTACATAATAACAAAATTTAAATTTCCATAGAATATTATTTTATGAAGTGGAATGGTTAATGAATGTAACTGTAGTGAAATTAATCATAGGTAAAATTAATAAATAAAAACATTCCCTCATGTAAATCAAAATAAGCTGAAATTTATAAGAGTGAATATCATTAAAAACATAATATTGTAATAAAACAATAAATAACTTAAGGTTATTTGGGGTAGAGAATCCAAGATCATGGAAGGATCAAACTGAATCCTTAAACTAATAAAAATAAATACATATAGAGATTAGACCAACATGTACCATGAACATTCCAACTAAATATAGGTCTCATTTGGACAGAAATCTACCATATTCTTTGGCGCATATTCAGCTCATTTTGTGTGAAAACATACTTTAAACTTTTATGATCAGTATAAATGTCACACCTTTCCCCATAAATATAATGCCTCCAAATCATTAATTCAAAGATTACCGCTGCTAACTCCAAATCATGTGTTGGGTAATTTTGCTCATGGATTTTCAACTGTCGTGATGTATAATCTATCACCATATCATTTTGCATAAGAACACACCCCATACCACTCTTGGATGCATCACTGTAGATCGCAATCCTTTCTCCACTACAAGTCAATGTGAGCACATGTGCACTGGAGAACCTTCTTTTCAACTCCTTGAAATTCTATTCACATTCCTCTGTCCATACAAACTTAACTCCTTTTCGAGTCTATCTGGTGAGTGTATTAGATAATCATGAAAAATCATTCATAAAACCTCGATAATATCCAGCCAATCCAAGAAAACATCGGATATCAGTTATTGTTGTTGGTCTCGACCATCATTCGATAACCTCTGTTTTTGCTGGATCCACAGATATCCCCTCTTTTGAGATTATGTGACCCAAAAATGAAACTTTTTGAGATCAAAATTCACACATGGTAAATTTTGAATAATGCTTCTCCTTTCTCAGGGTCTTCAATATAATTCTCTAGTGATCTTCAAGTTCTTCCTTGATCTTTTAATTGACAAGAAAATAGTTTATAAATACTACCAAAAATTGATCAAGATAGTCTCTAAAGACTCTATTCATCAGATCAATAAAGATAGAAAGGGAATTAGTAAGACCAAATGGCATCACTATAAATTCATAGTGTCCATACCTTGTACGGAAAGCCGTCTTTGGTATATCCTCCCTTTTAACCCTTAATTGATGATTCCCTGGACGAAGATCAATCTTGGAAAACTATTGAGCTCCACGTAGTTGTTCAAATAAGTCATCAATGCATGGGAGAGGATATTTGTTCTTGATAGGGATCTTGTTATGTTCTCGATAATCAATGCAGAGTCTCATTGATCCAACTTTCTTCTCAACAAATAGAATAGGTGCTCCCCAAGGTGACGCACTAGGTCATATGAATCCCTTATCAAGATTCTCTTGGAGTTTCTTCTTAAATTCCTGCAACTCAATTGGGACCATTCTATATGGTGTCTTTGAAATAGACAAAGAACCCTGTACGAGTTCTATTGAAAACTCAACTTCATGATTTGGTGGAAGACTCGACAATTCCTCTGGAAAGACATAATAAAACTATTGTACAATGGGAATATTATTTATTTTGAGTTTCTCACCAACCATTTGAGATAAATAACCCTCATTTAGTGGAATGAAGACCCATAAGATGGAAGAAATTTCCACTGGAAGGTTATGTTCATCCTTGCATCGATAGACGATCATAGATTGATCTGGAATATGAAATGTGACTTCCCTTATTTGGAAATTGATTTGAGCTCCATATAAAGAAAGCCAATACATTCCAAGAATCACATCATATTCCACTATTTGAAGGATCACAAGATTTGTAGGAAGCACTTTCCCAAAAACTTCAATCGGGGAAGAATTATAAACTTTTGATTCGACTGTTGTGCCATTTGGTGTTGTCATAGCTAACTCAACATCTAATTGTTGAGGTAATATGGTGATACCCTTAGAAAAATATTCAGAAATAAAAGAGTGGGTGGATCCAGAATCAAACAAAACATTTTATACATTAGAGTGGATGGTAAGTGTAACTTTCACCACATCGTTATCGTACTCCGCATCACTGATAGAAATTGCATGTGACGTTCCTTTGTCTTTAGACTTAAGATTTTGTTGATGTCAATCATCATCAACAACCCTTGGATTAGGGAATTTATTGGCATAATGCCCAATATCCTTGCACTTGAAACATTGAAGTGTAGTAGGTTCATTCTGTGTATCCCTTCCTTTGTTTGCATCATGAGACATCTTCTTACCATCATTGTGGCATTCAAATGCCTGATGACATTCCTTTACACATTTGAAACATTTACATGTCCCTTTAAGACAACTCCCTCCGTGTTTCTTTCCACACTTTGAGCATAAGAAAAAGCTCATCTTCTTTTCAGTGTGCTCTTTAGATTTTCCTTTGAATTCCATTTTCCTCTTCTTATCAAACCCATATGACCGATGGGTTACTCCAATCTCCATCTCAACTTTGAGAGCACATCCAACAATTTCCTCATATCTATTGAATTCCCTTACGACTAAGGCCCTTCGAAGACTTGGTTTTAAGCCACTAAAGAATCGATCGATCTTACTCTCAGGTTGGATAATAATACCAGAAGCGTACCACGCATGTCTTGTAAAATTTTCTTCAGATGTACCAACAGATTCATCATCCTTTTTCTTTAGATCAAGAAACTCTTTCTCCATCTTTGTTTGGAGAATACGGTGGAAGTAATTATTGAAAAATAAGTTCTTGAACTCATCCCATTCCATGGACTCAATTTCATTACTTTGCCTCTTATTCTTGATAAGATTCCACCATTGATCAGCATCACCTTCCAAACGATACACTACTAAGATGAATTTATCATGTTCAGAACATTGAAGAAACGAAAATACCTTTTCAGTAGTACTAATCCATTGTTCAACAATTAATGGATCATTAGACCCGCTGAATGAAGGTGGACGCTGCCTGATGAAGGATTCAACAGAATGTTTCTCCTTCCTTTTCAAGTTTGGAAGTCATGTATGTTTCATATCTTGAAAAAGTTGTGTTAGAATGGCTACAAGATTTTTCATTCTAGCTCCCATAACATTTGGTTGCTCAGGGGGACACTCATTGCATTGCCTGTCGCATTCCACATTAACAGAGTTCCTTCGGGTTCCAGCCATTGACTAAAACCAAGAAGAATACTGTGAGAAACACTAATTATAAAAGGAAAACCACATAATCTAGAATAAAATTTCACACTTAAGGTCTTATACTAGGTTATTCATGGACATTTCTAAAACACTAAGATTGTGTTCTATGCTTAGACATATCCTTAGGGTTCTTACTAAGGCTTTCACATCCTAGTTTCCAAAGCTTAACTATACCTTTCCTCGATTACCAACTATAACGACCCATAATTTACATAAATTGTTATTACATCAGAATTGAAGCACACTTATTACAACATATAACAAAACTAGGAAAGGACCGCATAAGTATAGTGTCTTTAAAAACTGGGAAACATAAACAACTGGTTAATAAAGCGTCTACATTGTCTCCCATTTATTTCATAATATCTATAGTCCCTTTAGGCATATCTTACTTAATAACCTTCTTCCTGACATGGGGAAAGAAAACATACAAAAGGGTGAGCTCAAATGCTCAGTAAGTGTAAACAAAAGAAATATCAATCACATCATATTCATAATAACATAACATTTTGGAAATCTTAACCTGCAAATGAGATCATAATTTCATAACATGGGATAACTCATAGTAGTGAAATGAAATACCAATAATCATAACTTAAAACATGATACTTTTTGAAATACACACATAATCATAGAGAATCATTTCTTATTAGTCAAGACTCATGGCCAAGACTATCTTAGTGGACAAAGTCCATTTCTGAACTGAGTTCACTCCTCGTTTTAGTCCTATTTTATTGAACCAGTTTAACCTGCCGTTCTAGCCATGTCTATCTCATGATATATAAAATCTTTACCCAATGAATTAGAGGGAGATATAGGTCCCACTCATCTCATAATGATACAATTCTTATGTGTGCCACAAAATCATAAATCATATATCATTGCATAACCCATGTAATAAAAATGAGATTCTTAAACAACATGAAATCATAAAACAATTCATATAAGATAAAGGAATTCATAAAAATAATTCCATCACAACATAATCAAATCAATGTAATACTAGGGATATAAACAAAACCCTCTATTATCTTAGATAGAAATTTTTTTTGATAAAACACTTGAACTCTATTCTTGAAGAAAATATCCTTTCTACTCCAAAAACATTTTCCTTTATTAACATGTCATACAATTTTAAACTAAAATATGATGATTAAATATAAACATGAAAACTTTTAAAGGATGCTTCCTGGAAATAATGTTTTAAAAATCCATTCATGCCGTATAATTTAAAAAAAACATTCATCTCGTACTTTTTTTTTCAGAAAAGTCAAAAAGAACCTCGTACGAAAAAACCACAAAATATTCCTTTCATATCTTTTACTAAAAACCCACCGAAGGGTAAAATTGGATATAAAAAATTGTAGGTGGATGGAAATAATATTACATATTGAGGAAACATGGATGTGGATGATAAAATACACCCCAGTAAATATCAAAGTATAAACAATCTCGGATAAAAATGAGATTGTGATATTTTCTGCTACCTTAGGTCCAATTTGCTTCGTAAGGGTCCGAACCTCCTGTATAATGATTTAGATAATGTTATTGAATTATTACAGAATCATACTTATTATTATGATATCATATATTTTCATATTCTTAGCTTCTTATTAGTAATATTTCATTACTACTTGTTATTCGGGTGTTTATTACTTTTTTGTTCTTATGCTTGTTTTGTCGAATAAATTCTTATTTTTCTTTTTAGGTTATAGATACCTCATTTCAAGAATGGTATTAGTGTAATATATATCATATTAATTCATTCAAATCATTTATATAATTATTATTCAATGAAGATCATGTAGAACTAGTCGCATCACATCGTAGAGACGGTATTCCGTACGTACGCACAAGTGATGATATTGATCCCATGATTGTGGAATTGTATTGGAGTGTATATATACTATTTCAGAATCAATATAAATTTACAATAATCATATATAGTCATTATTTACACCATTATACCCATCCATGTTAGGTGGTGGTGGAAAATAGATTACATTAAGGTGTGGAGACGGTATTCCGTATGTACGCACACACGGTGATTTCGATTTCTATAGGATGGATAGATGGTGAAATAGGTTTGTTTCATACTTATAATAACATATAAATATATTAGTGATACTGATGTTAATACTTCATAATGAAACAAATAAATAAGAAGAAGTGGACGAAGAAATAAAGATGAAAGAATCGGCAACAGACATTCCCTCTTCGTTGAAGCACTTCTTTGAGACCTCCATTTAGGGCACTAAAATTGGTCTTTTAAGAAGTCTAGGACCTCTAGGATGTCTCTAGGGAAGTGGAGAGATGAAATTGGCAATGTTGGGCCGACCTTGATGGCTCAAAGTGGTGTGAGGAAGAGAGGGAGGAGGTTCCCTTTTATAAGGGAGGAGAGGGGCACCTTTGGAATAACTAAAAATATTATTTTATTATAATGTCAAATTCGGGTTTTAATAGCTCCATATTGATATATTTAGAAGATAAGGTGGGTATGGGTATAAAGCCTCTCATCAAATAGAATTTAGACAAGTGTAGGTATCAATTTTAACCTTATCATTTAGATTTATCTTTAAGTTAGATAATTTAACTTTTACCGTGTCTTCTTGTTTTCTTACACTATAAGGTTAATAAACATACTATATCAAGACAAAAGAACCCCAAGTTGTTTATTATTAATATATATAACCTTATTTAAGTCATTTGGCCTATCCTTATATTTTTATGAATATAATAACAATTAATATTATAATATTTGTTTTAAAAACAATTTTATGTCAATTTTGACACTCTTTAGTAATTTATATTTGTGAAAGTCATAACAGAATGATTAGTTCGGTCCAAGTTAATTAAATCAATAATAACATATCATATTAACATATTAAATAAGTGTAATTCTAAAAAGTCTCAAATTACATTTATTTTGGTATTTATAAAATCAATTATGTCAATATTTCATTAATAAGATAATCACTGCATCATCGTTGTGTCATAAATAAATTAAATTATTTAATATCTAAAAATTAAAAAAAAATACCATTATGTATGAAATTTTTTTATCATTATAATTAATATTTATAGTCTAATTTATCTTATGTATAACCCCATATTAAAAGTTATTTACTTATTAAACTTTGATTTTAACTATTTTAACCCTTCTTTAAATAAATTAACAATAAATGTCCTAATCTAATCCAAATGTGCCTAAATAGTCATATTTTATTCCTCTTCTAGTTTTTGGTCAAATTACACTTATCCAATAGAATTAGGACATGTGTTAGGGAAATAATAATAACACGTTTACCCTTAATTACCCAATTTACTTTTAACCCTGGTAAAAAAAAGTAATAAGTGACTATTCACCAAAAATTATTTTCATCTCATTGAACCACATTTTAGTCCTTGATATTAACTGTGTGTTTCGGATTTTCGAAATTCCACTCACAGAAGCGGTTAAATTAAGTTTTATGAAAAAATCTGTTTTTTTTAACTACCACATAGTGGTTTCACTATTTATCAAAAATTGAAAGTTTTCAGAAAAATAACAAAATTCCACCGTAGGATAATTTCGATATTCTGAATCCAAAACTGAAGTCCATTTTGAAAAAAAAAATTAAAAAATTTCAAAAAGTGGTTATTACAATTCATAACGGCTAGTTTTAATAATATTTTAATAACATATCGTTGTTTAGTGAAACTCGGTATTGCGTACGATGAAAGCTATTGAGGAAGGTCGCGCTTGTGTGTAAAGCAAGGAAAGCTAGTGTTGTGTGTAGTGAATGATTCATTTGATAAAAAAAAATATTTTTCATAAACGTCTCGGGCGTTACAATTGTATCCTTTGTCTCAATCATTCATGCTAGTTATTCTTCTTCATAGGGGAAAATATCAACACATGAGATATTGATTCTAAAAGAGATTAATCATCCTCTTCACACTTGTAATGAATCACTGGATTCATTGAGATGTGAAGAGTGATCTAACTTTCCCGATAGTTGATGTTTTCTTCATATAAAGATAGCCAATCTATGCCCAATATAGAGTCAAACTCTATTAAAGGATGTTTGATGAGATTTTCCAGGAGGTTAAGTCCACAAACGTTAACCGGGGTGAAGTTATAAACCATGGATACAATAATTTCACCATTCGTTGTTCTCACAGATCTCTTTTCCAAAGAATTATGAGGTGGTATATGAATATATATATTAAAATATAATGATATGAAAGAATGTGTAGAACCCATATAAAATAAAATGATCGATATTATTTAATGAATAACTAGCATACCTGCACCATTTCATTGTCTGGTTCCACCTCTGCTACAGTGATAGTGTAATCAAATCCTTGTTTCCATGGTGGTTGTAGTTTATTTCAGCATAAAACCATTGGCATATGGAAATTGTTCACATAATACTGATGCTCCTTGTAGTTGTAACACTACACCACCGACTGAGCATTGATTTGAACATTACTTTCTTCTTCCACATTTTCCGTATTTTTCATATCCATATATAGGTTATTGTCTTGATTTCCCAGCTTTAGACATTTTAAACAATCTATAGTTCCCATTAGAAATCTATAATGATGCTTATTCCAACAACATTAAAAAGTGGGATATTGGGGCCTCATTCCATCATGGGATTTGATTATTGAACCTCCATTGTTGTTCTCCATTTTTTTTAGTGTCACAAGGCCCACAAGACCACTGAGATCCTCCAGTCTCTTTTTCATCCGTGAGGGCACAACATACAATATCCTCATTATATTCAATGTCTTAGATCTCCAACACCTTATGTAGACTCAGCTTTATCCCACTAATGATGTGATCCACCGTTATTTTGGTGCTCATGAAAAAGCCAAAGACATACCTTACATGCCTAGTGATGTTTTCTTCGTTGGCACTGATGGACTCATTTTCCATCTACCTGATATTTAGGAACTCTTTTTCCATCATGATATGGAGGTTTCAAGATAAATATTTATATAAAAATATCCTCTTGAATTCATCTTAATCAATGTCATCAATTTCTCTCAGGGGCTCCGTATTCTTGATCAATGTCCACCACTGATCACCTTCCCCATCCAAATGATAATATGCTAGTACGACCTTGTCATCTTACAAACACTAGAGTATGTATAATATCTTTACAAGGGATTTAATCAACTAATCCACAAGGAGGGGATCCGAATATCCTCTAAATATGGGAGGCCTTTGCTGCATGAATGATTCTAGAACAACATTCACATTTCATGGAGAAGGAGGTCATTTCAGATACTTTATGTTATTATTTATAACATTATCCTATAGAGAACATAATTTCATGATGTTTTGAGCACCCTTTCTCATCATATCAGGATTTTCATTAGGGAAATATTCACAATGCATATCAAATTGGTTGTTGGATCGGGTTCATCTATTTCTTGCAATTAACTAAGAAAAAGAACATACAATTAGAGGGAGTGAATATATTGTTATTGAATATAAAAAGTAATCATTTGAACATAAAATGATAAACATGTAAAGGATAAGTATATCCTAGAATATGATTCCGTATATTCAAATCAATATTATCCTCGATCTATTTCTTATCATATATTCATATGGTATTTTTTTTATTCCCTTATTATTGGTATGTAATAATCTCATGAATTCACAAATGAAAATACCCTATGGGAGTGTCAATTGCAAGAGTACTGTAAGGCCGGTTGTCAAGTACTTGGATTTCATAGGTCAAGACCAAAACTCATTGTCAGAGTTTTCAAACATAGGTACATAAGTTCCAGAACCGCCTCTATATATCTATATATAGACTAGGATTTATTTTATTGATAAACGACATAATCTATACATACGAAAACATATGGCTGTTTTATTATATTTTTTTTCATTCATAATTTTCTCAATAATGTTTTCTATTCCTGATATCCAAAAATAACTTATCCATATTTTGATACCTACTATAGTGACCCTATCCTTTTTCAAATAACATTAAATGATTCTAAGCATAATTATTCCTCAGAGTATGAGCCAAGAAACATAATGTATAGTATTTTGGAATATTAGAAAAAATAAAATGAAAACATTAAACTAAACAGAACATTAATTTATTTAGTCTTCATATAGATCCCTAAGTTCCATTGTGGTCATAAATCATGATATGATAATTTGGGGATAACATGAAAAAGGTATGAGTTAAAATCATAGTAAGGTAATATGAATAACAATTAATCCATAGAAAATTGGTTAGGAACATGAAATAATGAAATAAGAACATGTAGTCATATAAACATGGAATAATAGAAATGATGTAGCAGCTTAAAACATAACTTAAGTACTAGTCTTTTCCAACGACAAAGATCATTTCCCATAGTATAACAATCCAAGAAATACCCCCATGACCAATACACATAAATTTTTATGAGACATAACATTACCTAATGAATTGGAGCATTATTTTGGTGCACTTGTGTAATAATTTTCGTGAATATGATTTACACATCAATAATGATACATAATCAACCATATATAAAAATAAGTTTACACATAGAAAGAAATGGGTTTTAGAATCATGTATAAAAAAATAATAAATGGGCATATCAAAAAAGTTTACATGGAAGAAATGAATTAAATTATACATAGAAACTCATAAGGTGAAAATGAATATATAATGATAAGTTATGTTAATATGAACTGAAAAAAATTTAAAAAGTATTTATGAAACTATAGAATTAAATCATTTCAGTGAGGTTTTAAGGAAATTGCTATAGATCCATTAAATAAGAAAAGGGAATAATATTTTATATTATAAAAAATTTAAACATGATGTTATTCATAATAAAAATACTGATTTTCTAAATACAATTAAGTATTAGAATAAAAAATAGTGTTCAAATGAAATCGGGTATGAATTCCGAATGTTCCCTTAAAACTGGTTTTCTTATTAGAAAATACTAAGGGGGAATATTTTAAAACATGTATAACCCAGAATGAGAGTTATGGAAGGGTCTTGATAATTGAATTATTTATAAATAAACATAATTTATAATATGCACAGAAATATATAAGATAACATTATTTTGATATATATAATGATAAGGAAACCTGAAATTACAAATAAGGTTCCAATAGAATTTTTTACAGATTTTTGGCCTAGAATATGGTCTAACTAAGAGGGATTGATGAGTGAGATAAGGGGATTATCATCACTTATAAATAATGAATGATGTATTGTGGAAGTGAGAAATCATACCAAATCACTATGGATTACACAGAAAAGGCATAGCATTGATGACATGCATGAATAAATGTGAAACGAAGAGGATCCCATAGCTTAATCCTGATGGTGTTCTCCACTTGTTATTAATGACCTGAAAAATAATTTAGGTTTATAAATTAATAATTAAATAGTATATTCTAAATTAAATTGATTTATTATAACCTTTTTATTTAATTAAATCTCTTTTTGATTGGTTATAATGATCAATTTCATTCTTTGGGTCTGTTTGGTTCCTTGGTATCAATGAACAGTCCATGATCGAATAAACTTTTATGATTAAGGTGGTTGTACAGAATTAATGTTATGTATTATTAATGATCATAAATAATTTTATATGGTTGAAAAATTAATTTTTTTGCTTTATTTTATGTTGAATAATTATATAAAACTTTAGTGACATTGTTTTGGGATAATTGGTGGTTTTTACAACAAATAATAGTTTTTCTGTTATAAAACAAAAACCATGTTAAAAAAATTATTCAAGAACAATAGATTAGGAATAATACATATATTATTGCCCGTTTCAATCATGAGAATGGTTTCATGACCCTAATCAAAGACTTTATCGAAAATTGATAACCTGTCGTACTTGATTGTGAAAAATTTAAACATCTCAAATGGTGATTCCATTTCCAACCAAGAAAATATGGAGAAAGGGGAGAGGATAATGAATTATCACATTACCATAATAAAATTCATGTACATGTATGTTAATGAGGTTATCATACAATTTGGGTGAAGGGGTTTATGATAATAACAAGAAAAGAAAAGACCAAAAATAAATAAATTATTTGGAAAGTGGAATTTATTTCTTGACTTTACTTCCTTTGAGATCCTCTTAAGAGGATTGGATTTGGTATTCTGAAGAGACATGAGGTTATTGGATGTGGGGAATGATCTTTCGAGGATATTTGGGCAGAATATTGTCATGGAACAAGGCGTTAGGGAGTGAAGAGAAGATGGAGTGGGGGGGGGGGGGGTTATAGTGGAGTAGATGAGGGATTCCATAATTTTTTAATAAATAGTTTATTAATTTCTCTCATGACTATAAATGGTGATGATTTTGGTGGCAAAAACAGTATTTTGTGCATGTCAGTTCGTGATAATAGTCCAATATCATCCATACAAAATATGATGAAAAAATAATTCATGTATTTAGCAGTTATAAAAAATTATCATGTGATAATATTCATAAAAAATTATAGCATAGTATAAAAATCCCACAAAATCCGCCTTCAGATTTTTTGACATGTTGATTCCAAAAATGAGTCCATATTTCAAAAATAATATTCTAATTATTATTAATTTAATATTGAATTAAAATTGTAATTTACTCAAAAAATAATAATTTTGAAACCTTAATATTCTTATTCTTAGATATTAGTATATCATACTTCACTTGAATCATATTTATATACTATCATATATAGGTTTAATATTAATTTGTGTAAGTAACTATTTATAAGGGAGATATTACTATACCAAACGATATGTTACTATTAACCAAAATTTATGTTGGTCATATTAGACTCCAAATAACTTACTGATCACAACCGTGTATGAATAATTTTCAGAATTCAAATAACATATGTGAAAAAAATGTGTTTAATGGTCACATAGTGCTTATTAGTTCATTATGTTGTGATTTCATGTTATTGTATGACAGAATTATAAGAATGAAATTTCCATTTAAAAACATCATCTTTTTTAATTTCTATATTAAAAAATGAAGTTGAAAGGGTTTTCTAATTGGTTAGGTATTGAAAGCACTATAATAAAGACACATTTGTTTCGTAAAGATCAAAAAACATAAAATAATTATTTTCAATCAGAAAAAATGTTTTTTTATAATAATTAAAATAATTAGAATTACATTACAGGTTGTTAATTAAAGTGTTTCCATGAATTTCATAAAATTAAAAATTCATGTTATAGTGTATGTGCATACAATAGTAGATTTGAAAAAAGAATACTTATGTAGGAAAAATTATATTCTGAGGATAGATACAAACTCTATGTGGTTGGAAACATTTTATATAGTGAAACAACGAACGTTCATCGTTTTTGGAGTTGTTTTTGGAATTAATTTTAATTGAGACCAAATAATATTTGGATAATGAGGAATATATGGGAACACCATATTATCTGATGATATTCTGTCATAACCCGCCGTTTTTTATTCATCATACGAAAAAACATAACTTACTAGTTAAATATGACCATAATAGTGGACATAATTCATATTTCCAACTATTATATGGCAGACAACATGGACAAGAATCTAATGGGGGTCCACTAACCAGACTAAATGGTGCTTCAGGGATGTGTTATGATCATCTTTTAACAATTTATAGTCATCTATGAATGTTATGTCCTTTCTATTTATCATATATTTTATCATTAGGTCAAAACCATCCTTAAAATAAACATGTTAAACACAAGAACTCCCCCATTTATGTCTATCATTATCATCAAGAATATTATCACATGTCCCGTCATTACATTCTATCTTCATCGCAACATGAATTTTCCATCCAATTTGTTCGGCGTAGAATAATATATAGCTATCCATTTAATTATAGTAATTAGATACAAAAGGAAAATCTATATCCAGACCTAGAAATTAAAGAAGTCTGAATCCGCTAAATTGTGTCATTTTAAAATCACTTATTACTACATTATAACAAAATTTCAATTTCCATAGAATAATCTTTTATGAAGTGGAATGGTTAATGAATGTAACTATAGTGAAATTAATTATAGGTAAAATTAATAAATAAATTAATTCCCACATGTAAATCAAAATAAGCTGAAATTTATAAGAGAGAATTTCTTTAAAAACATAATATTGTAATAAAACAATATATAACTTAAGGTTATGTGGGGTAGAGAATCCAAGATCATGGAGGGATCAAACTGAATCCTTAAACTAATAAAAATAAATACATATAGAGATTATCCCAACATGTAACATGAACATTCCAACTAAATATAGGTCTCATTTGGACAGAAATCTACCATCTCTTTTAAAAACAATTATTTTGAAAAAAAAATTATAATGAATTAAATATTTATTTTTATAGATAAGAAAATAGAAATCACCAATTGCATGAATTACGAAGAAGTATCTGTATGCTATGAAACAAGTAGACTTAGAGGTGCACACAGATAAATTAATTTTTAAAGCATACAATATGTAAGCATTATTGTAGTTATTTCATCTACAACCACAATAAACATAATAATTTTAAGACACTCATCAAGCACCACATTCTCTTTTTTATTGGTGTCTAATCATCATCACCATCATGTTTTTAATTAATGACAACTGAGGATTCTACAATGTAGCCATATCTGATTCTTGGTTGCATATCACATCCATTCACTCATGAGGGGATTTTGGAAAAATAAAACCAAATAAGTAATGATATTTTATCTGATCAGAACTAAAACACAAATGATATTTTCATCTCTATAGAACCAATTTAACCATGGAGAGTTTAAATATTGTGACAAAAATTATTGAAAGAGTTTCAATATGTTACCATAAATTGAATTTAAATATAAAAAATCTATTAAAATATTTATAACTTATTTGGAAAAAGCCAGTTGGGCATCAAATGAAAATAAAAAGGAGGGGAAAATTATGATAGTTGAGGATGGTACATAATTATGTTTTAGGATAAAATTAATCTCAGTAATATCTAAACAAAAAATTATATATATATATATATTTATTATTATTTTTATGTTAAATAGAACTTTATTATAATCCCTAATTTCAGGGGCTTATAAAATGTTTTTATTAAACCATTTTATAGAATTTAGTTAATTTGTTTATTTTTTTAAAAAAAATACCTATTCTAAGAAACCAATTTCAAGATTTCATCATAAATATTAAAAAATGAGTATTACATAAGCAATTATATTTTAAAATTAATTTCAAATAAATAGAAATTATGTTTAATTGTATGATAAGACAATAAATAATTTTATAAATGAAATAATTTAGATTTAAATATTTCATGATATGTTTCTTCACATAACAAAACAAATAAGTATTTCTTGAGTATATTATTTTTTAAATGAATTAAACATAAAACAAAAATGACATGAAATGGTAAATTTACAATAATTTTATTTAGCTCCAAGTAATTTAGATCCAATTTGTTTCAATTAAAATTTAATTTACAGTAATTTAAAATAGAAATTTTTTTATAAAAATTATTTTTTTACACAATAGTTATCACTTACCCTACCACCTCTAATGATACTTGTTCTGAAATTTAGTCTCAAAATCTGTTGTAGATATATTTTATTGGAAAAATTAAAATTACGACATTTTATTCCCTAAAAAAATAACAAAAGTTTTTATAATTCGAGAGAATAATTTTTATAAAAACAATATAGCATTAATAATATAAACATGTGCGGGTGTAAATATAAATTATTCATTCATTTTTAAGTAAAGGATATTATATTTAAATTAATTTTGATATTTTACTTTTTTTAACTCAAATGGACAATATTTTTTTCTTATTATGATTCAAAATTTTAATAGTAATTTTTAAATGATCTCAATAACCTTTATTATTTATATTCAAATATAAATATAAATTTATGGGTTAGAATACTATGTACTCTAAATTGATGTGTTAAAAAGAGAAATACGAAGTGGATTCCTCACTACATTTTTTAGGCACACAAGTTTCACATTAATCATAAATATGATATTTCTAGGTAATTTAATCAATTTTTTCTTTAATATCAATTTTTCAACATTTTCACAGAATTAAATCATTTCCATGTTTTTTCATATTTTTGATTAATCATTAATAATTATTTTCACGTACAGTAATCCTAAACCATGGATCCCAATTGGAAAATTACCAGATGCAATGGAAATAATAATTTTGTCTCTAAAACATAAATTTTATTATCATTTTAAAAAACAATTAGAAAAAAGAATAAAAAAACCCCATAGAATGTTGAAAAAATATATCCTGGAAATATCCAAATGTTCCAATTTTAAAAAAACTCATTCAATCATGGGTGATTTTCAGCCCCCAATCATCTAAATAAAATTGATATCCACCGTTTACCAATCCACATATCTTCAATACATGTTTATAGATGTGAATATAAATCCAAATAATTGTAATTCTAAATTACATTTTATAAAACACCTCTTCATCCTACATGTAGTAATCAAGGATTTTACAGATTCTTGGACATAGAATATGAACCCATTAGAGGAAACTAAAAACCCAAACTGGTGGATTTATTTTAATTTCATTGTTTAGAAAGTGGGATACCATGGGATACATATGGGTGCAGTAGAAATAGAGTAACCCCCAAGAGGACCTTTGGGCCACCGATTTGGTCCTCGAGTCCTTTATTTCCTTCGGGCCACCTTATGTCAATATGCAGAAAAGACAACCTACTAAGAATTAGCTCTAAAGTAGGATGAGCAAAGAGCACTTACCGCAGCAGTAGCTAAAAAGACTGCATGAATCAGAGGGTATAGAACCTGCCATCGGGAAAAGCATGTGCATGAACGGTATATCCTAGCTGAATAGTCATGCAAAGGTGGAGACCTTATTCACGATGAAGATTCTAGGGAGGAGAAGTTCCCGGTAGTTACTTTGGGTTGTATTAATGGATGAGGCCTATGGGCAGTGAATTTTTCTAAGGCCTATGAGACATGAAATACTTAGGCCTACTGGCCTTTTAAGGGTTCCACCTCACCCCTTGAAAGGTGTGTTATCAAAAAATCAATAAAATAGGAAGGCTTTCGGGCCATTGGATGGATGGATAATGTTACAATTTATTTTTCTACTCTGGTTGGATCCTATTATGTAATATATCTATCAAAGATGCTTTGATTGGATTATAAGTCATTATTCTAGGATTTCCATCTAATAATATTTCCAATATTTAAGAAATTTCAACCACAGAAAGAATAGCCAGGTGGTAACTATTAGAAAAATGTAGATGAAATTTCAAAAGAGTTTTTTCTAAGGGAAATATGGGGTGAACATTACAACTATGTTAATCCCATTGGGAGATGGCTGGAAATACCCCACTACGTCTTGATTTTCCATTATTATATTTTTGTTATGTATCCAATTTCTAGTGATGTAGCATTAAATAATATTATATGGATTGAATATCAAATATTCCAATCAAAGGGATTACTTTTAGATTTCTTTTATTGGGTCCTCCCACCAAACAAAGAATCACCCATTCAAGATAAGTGTAAGAAAATATATCTTTATACATTGATTGAATTTATAAATTTTAATGGACAAAATAAATGACAATGGATGTAAATAAACATAAATTAACATAAAAATGTCATCATTCAAAGTTTTTTATATAAAAAATTCCACGAGAAAGGCATGGTTCATTTGTTTTATATATAATGCACTAAGTAAAAAGAAACAAAAATTATCTATAAATCAATGAAATGCCTGAATTAGTCTCACGTAGAAAAATAATATTCTTTATTTAATTTAAACTTCTATGATTCTATATGAAATAACATAACAAATGAGTTTCTTTGGTGTTCACAAAATTTCTCATTCTTGTGATTGACTGTGCGCATACAACATCTGTAATTAAAATTAAGTGGTCCTGTAACTAAATTTATAATGTTAAAGGAGATGTGAACCAATAATTTACTGGATACATATTACCTATCAATGAAGTACTTTTCATCATCTGATTAATTATCTTATAATGAACTTATAAATTGAATCTAAAAATTCATTTTTCATTAAAATATAGATGGTAGTAGAAAACTATAAAATTATATTCTATCAAGATACATAAAATATTATTCCACATAGAAAAAACAATATTCAAAAACTAAACCATAAATAGGTAATGATTGCATACTTTAAACTCCACGATATTGGAAAATGTTGGAACATTTATCAGGGAGAACGAATTAAATCTCTAACGGATGATTCATATATGGGGTCTGATAATTATTTGTTCATTAACAATCATCTTCATTTGTAATTCACTTATTATATTTGGAGCTTTTAATGTCACATATTCACATTCATTAATTGAAGAACTATTTTCATCTCTATTACCCCCACATTTATGTTTATCATTATCCTATAGGTCACTAGAATATGAAGTCTCTTATATTATTATATTACTACTCAAAACATGCATATAAATATTTTTTTTTCTTATTCATTTTTATGTTTGATTAGGAAATAAAAATATCCATGTTTGATACATTTCGTAAAAATTATTTTATCCTCGTCCACATACATCCCTATATAAATTTTCAACAAATTTGTTGGGAATAAATCAATATGTAACATCTCCATAAAAATTATTCTCACTAATGTCAACCAAATCCATTTAAGACAAATACATTAAATAAAACTAGTTCTAACCATTTTTATAATTGTTAAATCACCTTTTACTACGTCAAAATTACCATTACATTATTGTAGATTATTCAATTTAGGTATGGCATTTTATCATGTTATACCTACAATAAAATGAATTCTTGGTCTTAAAATTTAATGAAACATTTCACTGGTGTAAATATATTTGAGAGTAAATTTAAGAGTTCACTTGATGATAAATCATAATAATCAAATAAATCATTTAATAATTTATATGTGGGCAGTGATGAGATTCCAAGATCGTGGATGGATCTCAATGAATCCTCAAACTATTCCCAATAATCAAATAAAATGATTATCTAAACAAGCTAAAAGAACATACTATTTAAATATTTAAATCTTATGGCAGCCAATCAACCTCATTTACATTGAACATATCCTTTAGAAAAAAAATAAAAAAATGTAATGAAGTAACTATTAATAGAGGCAAGAGAAAAAAACAAAGAACACCTATGGAGTAATTTTTTATGAAGAATCGGTATGTTACTAAGAAATAAGACTAAGAGGCACAACCATATTAAATAATTGTTGAATAATAGTCTACAACCCCATTAAGGTAATGATGTTTTCGTCAATGAGAATCCACCTCAAATCATTCAAATACTCATCATACACCACATCCACTTTCTGTAATCTTTTTCTACTAATATTCACCATAGCATTTTTATTTAACCATGATTATTATTTTCATAACATATCATTGACAAATACTAGGTCTCCTATCAATTTACTATGATTGAAATGATTTTAATGAAAAAATATATATATATAAGGAAAAAACTTTTCATATATCAACAAAAAAACATGATATAAATCATCATATGTGGTGAACCAAAGATCTAATAGATAGTTCAAAAAATACTGCTCAATACAGTGAATGTGTTGATATATATTGTTGAAAATTTAATTAAAAATAAGCATTGGATTAAACTCTTTCTAACATATTTAGAGGAAGCATTTTGAGAATTTAAAATTATTGAAAGGGTTGGGAGAGGAGGAAAATTGGGGAAGGTAGAATACAATGGTTTATAAAACAAATATCCCACAAATTACCTAAACTAATAGATTTAATTTATTTATTTATTACTATTATTTGGTCATTAATAGGAATTATTTAAGATAACATTCTTAAAGGATTCATGTATTATTTTTTAAAAGTAACACTTTTTATCATATTTTTTGGTTCTTGAATTGTTTTTGAAAAAACATATTATTAAAATATAAATTATGAGATTTCATTCTATTTATGTAATTTATTAAATATTTATTCGATTAAACAATGATTTAAAATAATTAAAATTAATACTTAGATATTTTGTTTATGTTTACAGTAATCTAGTAATTTTTTAAAATTTTATTGATATAATAAATTTTTAAATATCTAATTATAATTTTATTGATAGAAAAAAACATATGGATTTCATTAGATAATTTTTTATTAAAAATTTAAACAAAAACCTAATTATTGTGAAATTTTTATTTAAAAAATAATTATATACTTAATAAAACTACTTAGGTCAAATTAAGTTCCAATTTTTAAAAAATAGTTTCCAAATTAAGAAATGAATATTTTATTAGAAATAAAAGCTGTAATTTTACATCATATATATCAACTCCTCCATAAGAAATGTTTTTTTACTCCAATCCCAAAATAAGTTTTAAAATATCCTCAAAAAATAAATTAAAATTTTCTTTTGTAATTTTATTTTATAAACATAAATAATTATTCTATAATTTATGTGATGTTTTTATTAAATTATTTTTCAATAATAAAAAAATAAACAATTTTTGTTCGAGATAGACACTCTTCACTGATTTTCTATAACTGATAATTTGTTTGGAATAAATTATGAAATTTTTTTTGTTCAACTCAAAGTGAAAATATTTTTTACTAATTATAATTTCATTTTTAAATTTCATGTTTCAAATATTACAAATCATTATTTATTATGTTAAAAAAATATTTATTAGGTAATAATGAGTTTATATTTTTTGCAGTTTAAAAAAATTATAAATAGTAAATGTATTCCTTGTTTGTTTTGGCACGAAAACTTGTTCCACATTAATCATCATGATTCTAATGACAATTAATTGAATAAAAAATCCATGTCAAAAAATTTTATTATTATTTTCATCATATTTAGTTATTTTTTTATTTAAATTATATGAATAATATATAATTTTTATTTTATATTTTATGAAATCCTAAACCACATATTCCAAAACGATAAGTAAAGGAAAAAAACTAGAAAAAATATTCTTTCACATCATCCCATATTTGTTAAAAATGAAACAATTATTATAAAATACGTAAATAATTCCCTATTAATCTCGTTAAATGGAAAACAAAAATATAAGAAACAAATAAATGTTTAATTCATTGAAACATCACATGGAATTATTGGGGATGTCCATCCTCAAATAAATAAAATAATCCATATCTTCAATTGTCACATTACCAATCATTAGTTAAAAGCGTAGATTGATACCAGAACAACTCGGAAAAATAGGACACCTAAATTCCACATTATCAAACATTTATCCATACCCCATGGAATGATCCATGTATCCAATTACTATGTTACCATGAACATTAAATGTTTCGGGGTTCTAAATTGTTTATCTGAGGGATTTATTATACGAGAATTGTTAAATGAGGTAGGGGTAAAAAAGATGACAATGGAGCAGGGTACTGAGTATAGTAAGCATTGAGAGCACCTCTCTATCAAAAACACACAAATAATCTGAATTACCAAGGAGATAAATGGATATTATTAGTGTATATAATCTAGTTAAAGTTCTAATTTTCATCAATATTTGTCTGTTTTTTGACCACCTTGATAACCTCAGGATGACTAATATTTGGTCATGAGACATGATGTCCACTTTCTAGTTCAATCATCCTGATGATTATACATTATTGGATGCTTTATTTTTTAATTTTTATTGTGTAATATAATCACCAAATAAGTGTTGATAGTATTTGAATTTAGCATAATATGATTAACAGATAAAAAATAGTCCCAATGTTGAACAATGTTCACTTTGAGGAAGGAAAACATGAGGGTAACTCTATGGAAGACTCAGATGTCATTTCACAAGGGTTTGGATGAAGGGAAATCATGGGTAAACATTTGGGCCAAAAGGAGCTCGTTGGGATATAGTCAGAAAAACCTAATACCTCCCAGATAAAAATAATTCATGGGATGTAGTGAATAAAGTATGTTCCAGGTGCAACAGAAGGTCATTGGTGGGAGTTCCCAATTTTGATTTTAGTGTTAAACAACGTTGAAACCAAGATTTATCATGATAAAAAATTCGGAATCATTGGAATATAATGAAGAACAACAAACAATAGAGGGATTCATAGAACCATAGAGATAGTATCATCAAATATTGGATATAATTAATTTAATTAATTAACAAGAATTACCATGGTAGAATTCTTACATCGTTGATGTCTCAGGTCACGATCCGATGTGATCAGTCGTTGCGTTGTAGAATCTAGGTGTAGGATTCCTCTAGCAGTGATCCACACATTCTCCATATATCTCTAGGTGTCACCGAAGGGATCTCTAGGTGCTAGCACTGAAGAACCTCCGATTGCGATGTCCTCTTTCGATCGCCCTAAACTGATGGAGGAGGATCTCTTTTGGTCTTGAGAGCGTTATTCCAAGAAGAATTTCTTTGGGACATGAAGGAATTCTCCATATTTTTAGTTCACAACTACTGGGAAAATGTGTTGAGGTTTTGAGGATATTTAAAATCAGGTTTAATTATAGAGTTATGAAAATAAATAAATGTGGTATGTATTTTCTTTATTTCATTAACTCTTATTGTAAACCACCATGTCGAATTATTAAATACTTGACATGCAAAAATGATGATTATAATAAATATCATTTAATAAAAGAACATTACATCCTCAAAATATGCACTATAAAAACTACACGACATGTAATCACTAAACAAGGTGTGTAATAGTTTTCCATAAAACTACATGGCGTGTATATTTAATATACACAACATGTACTTTTATTTTCCATTTTATTTTATTTCCTCCACCACATTTAATATTATTTGAGTAATGGCTATTCATTTGTTAAATAAATTTAACTGCATTACACACTAATAAATATATATTATTTTGCACAAAATATATTCTCCTGAATAACTAGTGTCGAAATAATTGAAATAAAACATTCTTAAATAATTATTAAACCACAGTCGTGAATTATACTTATTTAACTAGTTAAATTAATATTTAATTGGGATACATGAAAACACATAGTGTGTGACCATGTAGGCCCATTTCTCAATGGAATTAGGTGGAGCCTGCCTAAAGTCCAAGGATAGCATCTAGAAACACACCAAGTCACCCATAGAGAAAGACGTTAACGCCGAAATGACGTGTCACCACCTATGAACGTTAACTATGTAATATAATCATTTTCTCAGGATATCTTGAATCAAGAGGGTTTCATGCTAGTATCATTAACACCATGTGCTCGATTATTCTTTCTTTGACTATCTGGAATTGAACTTTCCCATACATTACCATGGCCATGGATTTATTTAGGCTATATCAATTCCATCAAAGGGTCAGAGATATCTACTTCTGTTATGGAACAGAAGGGAAAAATCCTTTCTCGCATTTTCTATTAATGCAATATTACTCAGGATGCACCCAATGTATCCTACCTCATGACAAACAATGTGTCGTCAATGTTTTCATCAATACATCTATCTACACGAGTTGTAATACCCATTAATAACAATATTAACGTCTAAGGACCAATACACACATATGTAGATATGAATATCTAATGACACTATGAAATGAGGATTTCCTACTGGCGGGTCTCGTTCTCATAATATCCTCCGGGATATTACCAAGGGCGCACACTATTACAAGGTTCCTCAATGTTTTATGAATCCTCACTCCTAATGGCATGTATTGTTTGAGTCTCTAAAATAACATCATCCAGCCATAGAATATATATTCAAGAACAGTGTTATGGAACGTCCGGTTTCTCATCATATTAGGGATCCTCTATGACCCGTTAATGCAAAAACAATCCTTAGGACATTATAACATGAATTTTCCCACATAATAATAAACATAATGTGATAAGGTATTTATTAATGAATAAAGTACAATGTATTTGGGTCTAGGCCACCAACTCCATCAAATACAAGGATTGTGGAGTGGTTTGAGTGGTAGCATACGTGGTTTGAAAATGATTTCATTTATGAAGAAGATTAATATTCCTATTTTAGTTGATGAGACTTCCAACCAATCAAGGAATCATACTTCTTAGAGAATCGGCCAAAAAAATATAATTAGATATAACATTTATTTCAAAACATAAAAAACCATAGTAAATGAAAATTGATCTAAATTCAACATTAACACGATACCAAATTATTCATTAATTTTTTTTATTTAATCCATTTGAATGTATTATTTCATTGATTAGAAAGAAAAATATCTAAAAAGAGCATGATGGATTTATAGAAATCATTGAAAAAAATAATTTTTGTCTTGCAACATAAAATAATGCAATTTATGTAAATAAAAAAACTAATATTCATTTGGAATGTTCCCAATGAAATAAATTTTTCATTAAAATAATTTAATGAAAGCATTTAGTAGATATGTTACAAAATAAATTGTCATTTTAGAAAAATTATATGTTGAGCGGAGATACAAACCTATAAGTGGAGTTATATATTTTATGTGGTCAATGTAGGAATATTAATCATCTCTTTAATCCTCTATGAAATAAATAAAAAATAAAATTAGAATTATATTTTTTCACACATATTTATATGGAAGAAGAAAACAATGAAATGAAACCCCCACATGATCTGTAGTGGTTTATTATATTTATGAATAAACACAATTTACTTTGAAAATAAATCCTAAAAGGGGATTGAGAGCTTATATTCGACTACAAGATGTGGAAAAGAAGAAAAACTACTCTTGGATGTCCACCAAACACACAACACATGGTATCAGAGTTGCTTTGGGATCATCATTTCACAATTCACCATGATATTCTTATATAATTACCTTCTTCTTCTTTTTCATATTTTAATGTCACATCCACACTATTATTAACAGAACATTTGTGTTTAGCATTTTCACTCCCACTTCAATATAGACCATTATCCTCCACACTAATATAATATTTGGTCTATTTTACGTCAATATTCATCCTTACTAATATCGGATATACTTTTTTATATTCTTCAAATACATGCATGATCATGTAATCAAAAACCACATGTCTATTTCCAAAAATTCTAGTCATTGTATTCTCATCCACAAAAATCTATTAATATAAGTTCAACTATTTAGTAAGTAAAAGAATATATGTTTACATATCCATAAATATAATACTCACTTTTTATAGTAAAATCCATTTCTAGACCAATAAAATATAGAAGATCAATGCATTAAATGCCCGGAATATGGTAATCACTTTTTTCTACATAATAACATCCATTAAATTCAGGTTGTAGATTCAATGTATCTATTGCGTGGGAGAAACAAGAAACTGCAATTATAAGAATACATATTCAATATAATTATGAATAAAAATAAAAAAAGGAATCTGAAAATAGAAAATATTAAATATATCATTTATTGTAAAACTATATTAATTTTATATAACATTATGAAAATAAGTGTTCTGCGGTAATGTGGATACAATAACTAAGAAGGATCAAAAGGAGTCACTAAACTAATCAAAATTGAAATGTTAAAATATTATTCTTATATGTAAAAAATAACATCAATAATTAATATAAGTATCATTTGGACACCAATCGACATCATCTCCATATAAAATATCCATTACTAAAAAAGGAAATTGTAAATAACTATTTATTAATCGAGGCTAGATAAAGATCATAATCACCCAGAGTGAAAATTTATTGAACATATTAGTAAGTGATGAAAAAATAAGATTAACAGTATCACTATGATACATGTATTCGATCAAAAATACTCTCATATGACATTATGTTTGTGATTTCTTCACCAACCATAAGAACCCTCAGACCATAAAGAAGTCCATCTGACACAACCTCCACTTTTCATGATCTTTGTAAATTCATCATCCTTATCATGTATTTATTTTACTAAGGAGGTGAATTTTTCAATGTAGATATACCTAATCCAAATATTACTATCTAAAACTACTCTATAGTGATTCTTTTCAAAAAATTGAAACCAAATAAAGAAGAAACATTACCCATATCTTTAATGAGAGATATCAGAAATCGTTCTCAATTTAGAACTAACGTTCCCACAGAGAGTTCAAATATTACGACCTAAATCTACAAAAGAGATTCAATATAATCCTATAAAATTAATTTAACCATAAAAAATTAATCATGATGTCTCAAACATCATTAGAGGAAGCTACGTGAGAATCAAGAAAGATTGAAACTATAAGGGGACAATGTTAATAATTTGAGAAGGCATATTATATGGGTTTAAGAAACAATTGACTCCCAAGATGTCCTAAACAAGAAGCATTATATTAATTAAAATATTATTATTATTATTTCAATATTGTAAATCATGATCCCGAATATAATGGGTTCAATAAATATTTAAATAAAAAACATCTTCTAAATTTTGGTAATTTTTTTCTAATTATTATTGAAAAAACATAATCTAAAAATATTATTTTTTATATATTCCCTATAATATAAAATTATGTTCTTGTGGATCCCCAAAAAATGATTTTTAACAATTAATTATAAAAACAATAAATTATTTTTATGTTACCTCAAACCAAAAAAAACAATTTATGTTTTAATGAATGAAAAAAATTTAAATATATTGTTATAATTTGTTTTCATAGGAAAACATGTAGAGAATTCATGAGAAGGTTTTTTTAAAAAAAATTGAAATAAAAAAAATATTTATCCTGAAATATTTATTAGAAAAAATTAAATTTAGTTCAAAATAATCATTGAGCCAAATTATTTCATTTTGTTAAAATATAGATTTTCAAATAATTTAACAGAATAATTGTTTTTTAAATGAAGTCACTATTTTACACTAGATGTATCACCTATCCCTTAAGAAACTAATTCTTATATTCAACAAAAATTATATTATTAAAAACATATTATGAATAAAATTAATATTTGGGGTTGTTTATTTTTTTAAGAAATATATAAATATGTATCCTATAATTTCATATAATTGTTTTATATTATTAATTTTTCAATAATCAAACAATTAAACCATTGTGGTACTAAAAAATACTCTTCTATGATGTTTTTAGAAATGATCATGAGAATGAAATGAATTAGAAATTCATTCATATAATAACTCAACTTGAAAATATTATGTACTTATTAAAATTTCACTTATTAGTAATCAATTTCAAATTTTCAAAATCTCATATATTTATTATGTGAAAAAAACTAATGTTTATCGATAAAAAGTTATTTTTTTAAGAAAAATTATAAATAAGAAATTTATTCTTCACTAGATTTAGCATGAAGATATGTTGTGAATTAATCATCTTGAGGCTAATCCTATGTAATTGAATTAATTTTTCATATCTACCACATTTTTAATTTATTACACAATTTTTAATCATTTTAATGTATTTTAAATTTTTTATAATCATTGATCATAATTTTCACATAAAACCCCGAACAAGGCTTACCAATAGTATTATTATATTTAATTATTTCTAAGAAAATTCACATTACAAAATATTAAATGAACAAATGTATAATAGTTATAATATCCATAAGTATTTTTTACCACAATCCAAAAAGTGCAAAAAACCTAATAAACGTATATATGATACAATAAATTTAAAAAATTAATGGAATAATTAGGAATGCCTATCAATAAATAATCAAAATAATACCGATCTTCATCTTTCAACATACCACACATTAGATATTTTTTATTATTGATTCAAAAAATACCATAACGAAAAAGAATTCTAAATAGTTCTTGGTCAAACACCTCTCCAACCCATGTGCATTTATCCAAGTACCCATCGATGGTGGTACCAGAAACATTCATCTATTAAGGGTTTTAAATAATGTAGTTGGTTTTTTCATCTACTGTTAGCATGCACTATGGGATGTACCATGGGGAACACAAGAGCGGGGGTAGAGAACTGTAACCACCAAGAGAACCTCATTGTCCCCTACAAATAGGTGAAATAAATTATTAGGGAGAGTGAATGAGGTGATCAATATAGATACTCTGTTTGAATCACATGATTTTTTGAAATAGATGTCTTGTTGATACCATTATACTAACATACATGTAACTAAGAAAAAGACACAAGACATGATAGATTCATGTGGATTGAAAAATTCCATTCATGACACTACATTTGTTTTTGTTATATAGGTAGGCTATAATGGTTTAATATATATTCCAATGTAACAACACTCAAATTATTATTATTTGTTTTGGATTAACAGCTGTTAACATGCCTATTCTTGAAGAAAATTCATCCAGAGTAAAGAATCCATTATGGTAATTGTAGTGAATATTATGACAACATTTTACCAGAGGTTTTAGGATGGTATTTAGGGGTCAACATTTTTTCTGAAAGATGGCCACATGGATATGGTTGAAAATTAAACATTTCTTCTTGAATGTCCATATAGAATGGAATACAGTGAAACTAATTTTAGGGTTGGATTTGACTAGATACTAACATTTTTTTAATATAAAATCAACCATGAAAATGATTTAAATTCAAATACATGTCAATGGGTCCAACAACCTAACCAGGAATCACTCTTCCTATATAAGCTTCCACGAGAATCTCTTAATATATATCATTGATTAATGAATATAAAAAACCATCAATAATGATAATTAAAATATATTCAAATTTAAGTCAATAAAAAATTCAACCTTTAATATTATTTTTATTTAATACATTTCATGGGAATGTCATGTCTTATTGGTTATCTTATGAATTCATTAAAAAAGTGCATAAAAGATTTCTAGAAATCACATAAGTATTGCAATTAGTTTCCTATAACACAAATTAATGTTCATATAAGTAAATACAAGCTGTAAGATTAAATTTTAAAGATCCTAATCAATGATTTTACCTAGAATTCATAAAAATAATCATTCATTTGATTGACAGTGTAGATGATATAGGAGAATTACCAAATCAATGCTCTTATATGTTAAATTATAAAATGAGGGGATATACAATCCTGTAGTGGCAAGATACATTATCTATTATCAATACAATAAAATTATCTATAACTATATTTCTGTTTGGAAATGATTTTATATTGAAGATAAATAATAATTTATTCATTACAATTTACATTGTAGAAGAAATATATCAAATAGAAACCTCTCATGATCCATACATTAATTTAATTTACGAAAAAAAAATTAATTAGGAAAATATAACCATGATTTTGTATTTAGATCATAATTTCAACTCCAAAATGATTGAAACCATATAAAACATCTCCTCAAGGTCCACCATGCACACTAGACATGATTTCGTGTATGTGGTATAATACTCATCTAACAATTCACCATCATCTTGTTCTATAATTCCTATCCTATTTGTAGGATTTTATTGTAACTTCTACACCATCATTAACAAAATATGTTTTTTCAGAACTATCAGTGACCAATTTTTATTCATCACTTTCCCATAGAATACTTGAATATTCATTGTATTTTTTTCTTTATCCTCACAAGATTATGCCTTATATTCATCATATCATAATCATGTATACGATTGATACAATAATCTCATGTCTTGTGTATAATACCATTCATAAAAATTCTATTTTCCTTATCCATATACATCACTATATTAAATTTAAACCAATTAGTTGAGGAAGAAAAATATATAGCTAGGTATTGAAAAATTATATTCTATTATTAATGGAAAATACATAACCATAAAAAAATTCCTATAAGATTTAATCTTTAATTGTAATTAATATTAAAATCACATACTACTACATCATAATTTTATTATTTTCCCATAGCATATTCAATTTATTTGTGTCATGGGAGAAAGTTGTAACTATAAAGAAATAAATAAATGGTAAAAATAATTAAGTGAAAATTTTAGACATCTAAATATACATATTAAAAAATTTAAAAGTTTATTTCTTGTAAAATCAAAATAATCATTTACAAAATTCAACAGTTAATACTTGTGTGATTAAGAGAATACACATTCATGGAATCCCCAAAACTAATCCTCCAACTATTAAAAATAATTAAAATGATATTACCCCAAACAAAAAGACGAAATACCCCATTTAATATAGGTCTCCCTAGTCCACCACTCAAAATATTCTATTTTGAAAGTATCCTTAACTATGAATGAAAAAATGTAATGAAATAATTGTTAATAAGGTAAATAGAAAAAAAATAAATAAAACACCCATGGGAATGAATTTATGGGAAGTATCTCTATGTGGTGAAATAGAAACACTATGAGGCTCACAACGATACATGAACTAGTGGAGCGTACTCTCAATGACCACTATTGTAGTGATTTTTATGTAAACCACAAGAATTCTAGGGCCTTTCAAAAATTCCTAAAACACCACATCCATTTTATGTGATCGATGTATAATCATCATAACCAGTGGGTTTATAATTTGCAACAGTAATGGTTTTTCCAACATAGAAATACATGAACCTAGGTCACCTATCAACTTTATACTCTTTGATGATAATTTTGAATAATGAAAACCAAATAAGCAATGAACAGTTCCCTTCAAATAACTGAAAAACTATAGAAATGGCCATCAGTATAGAACTAAAGTTCCTATGGAGTTTTCAAAGAATGTCACTCATATCTATGATATATTTTTTTTATTCAGAAAAATAGAATTTAAATATAAAAAATATATCACAATATTTCAATCTGATTTTGAGGTTGCAATGTCAGAATTGAGATTTATTGAAAGGGTATGTGAAGAGGATGATAATTTGGGATAATATTTTACATTGGTATAGGAAACAAATGAATCCAACGCTGACCAAAAATATGATCTTTAGAATTATTTGTTATTAATATTATTTAGTCTTTAATGAGAATTATATTAAGATCCTTAATTTCATTGGTTTATAAATTCTTTTAGAATTTTGTATTCAAATAAATGGTTTTTTTAACTGATTTTGAAAAAAGTTTATCAAAAAATCCCAATGGTGAGTGGCTCATTAAAAATAAAATTAATTTATTAGGGATGAATTAAATAATTATTTGAAATATTTTAAATAAAAAATCATTAATTAATGTTGGTTTATACAATAAAAAAATTAATAATTTTGTAAATGAAATAATAGCTTTCTAAATACATAATGATAAAAAAAATTCACCGAAGAAGTCTATAATGGTTTCATGAGATTTTTTTTAATATTTAAATTTAATCATAAAACTAAATGTATTAAAATGATTATATTATGAAAAAATATGATTTATTTTAAAATAATTCCACAGATAATTTATTATAATTATAAAAATGGTGTGTTCCATTTAATTATATGTAATTATTTTTAATATAAGAAGTAAACATTTTTCACAACTGTTATCACATAACAAATTAAAAAATCAAGGATGTCCTTCAATCCCAAATGTAGTATTAAACAAACGTTATCAAAAGTTTAATTTTTTTTATTAATAAATAATGAAGAGCCCTATAATTTCATATAATTTTTTTAGAAAATATATTTTCTATAGAGTCAAAATATTAATCAAGTGAGGTCATAAAAAACCAATATCTAGTTTTTTAGAACTGAATATACGTTAGAAATGGATTTTAAATTTTTCATATTATAATTCAAATGGAATATATTTTGGTTTTTTTCAGATGTAATATTTTAATTGTATTTTTTAATTGATCTCAAAATTATATATTTATTATGATTCAATAAAAACCAAAGTTTATGGGTTAATTAATTTTGTATTTTTATTTCTAGTTTTTTAGAAAAAAATACTAATGGAAATTGGATTCCTCAATCAATTCGGAATGAAAAAAATTATTTACATTAATCATGATTCTTGTAATTCTATGTAATAGAATAACTTATTTCATTTCTATCAAATTTATCATAATTTCAAATGTATTAATTAATTTCAATGTAATTTTTTATAATATTTGAACATAATTTTCAATTAGAAAACAAAACCTAAACCACAAAACCCAAAAAAATAATTATATAAAATAATTGACTCAAACATTCCCACACCAAATTCAATGTATTATTAGAAAATGAAACAAATATATAAAATCTAGAAATAAAATTTTCACACCCATGATAATGTTAAAAACACAATGATAGGTAAAAACTAAATGTTCCATTAATTCAAAAAGCTCATGACAAGAATGTGGTTTCCAAGCCTCCAATATTAAAAACAATCCATATCTCTCAACACCGTCATGATATTCAAAAGTGATTCCTGTTGAATGATGAAAATATAGCTCGATATAACATGACATATAAATTACCCTTGTTCAAACACCACTCCAACCCTTGTGCAACAATCTTGGTAATTTTGGAAACATTGCCCTCAAATGTGCACCCGTTTAGTGAAACTAAATTACCCATTCGAGTTATTTATTCTATTTTATGTTTTTATGGTTGGAGTTACCATAGAGTATAGTCGAGTGGCATTTGGAGTGGAGTAACATAGGGAGAAACTCCATGTCGAATTAAAACAACTGAAAGAATGGATGGGGAGGGACAATAGGGTGATCAGAGGAGATAATCTATTTTGAGCTACTGTTTTGATCAAAATATGTTTATTTTTTATCAGCCAGATTGATATATGATGATTGATATGTTTCCATGTGAGATGTAAAATTCACATAGATTGAATCAACCCCATGATGATTTTAGAATACTCACTATTATGGTTAGTTCAGCTACTGTAATATACCGTCAAATGTACAATTTCTTTAATTAATATTCCACCTATTAGGATTACCATATGATAATGCTTCCAATGATAAAGAAAGTTCTCCCCGTTGAAGGATTACCTATGTGTAACTTCTAGGTAGATTAGAACAATATTTCAAAAGAGGGTTTTGAAAATGAAATCAATGGTTATATATTGGGCGTAGAGTAGTCTGCTGAGTTGCGGTTGAAAATACTACATACAGCATG
Source organism: Viscum album (assembly GCA_963277665.1). Taxonomy (NCBI): domain Eukaryota; kingdom Viridiplantae; phylum Streptophyta; class Magnoliopsida; order Santalales; family Viscaceae; genus Viscum; species Viscum album. Next base: position 554,585,412 of record OY728147.1, on the reverse strand, counting down.
TATTAACATAAACCATTTCTTTTACTGTGTCCATTGTTTATGTAGAGATTTGAAAATAATCATCCAATGATTTAAAATAAAATCATTCTTGAAATGGATTTAATTTTAGATTGGATTCAGTGGGTCCAAAATCCAAACCAAGAATCACACCTCCTTTATAAGTGGAAATAGAAAATATAATTATATATAACATAAATTGTTTAATAAAAAATCCATATAAAATAAAAATGGATATAAATTGAAAATTATGATCATACAAAATTATTTATTAAATATATTTTTATTTTACAAATGCATTCATAAGCCATGGATCCTTGGTTATCTAGAGAAATAATAGAATAAAATAGAACAATGGAATGGTAGAAATTAGAAAAATCAATCAATTAGTTTCTTGAAGATAAATATAATTTTTTTGGATAGATAAATACTCATAATAATTTACAATGATCACTGTGAATGTTTTTCATTGGATTTCAGAGAATTTTTTATTCCAATGATTGAAAGTTCATATGTACCGTCTTAGTTAAGAAAAAATTATATTTATGATAAATTTAGATATTGAGAGGAGATATAAAACTATAAGTGGATGGATACATCATATCTTGTAAATCTATGATCATCTAAAAAATTCAATTTTGGAATCATTCTAAATAGAATCTAAATATTAATTGGTTTGTACCATTTAGATAGAAAAAACTATCAACTAATATCATCTCATGATCTATAGATTCTTATTTAAACTATGAAAAAAATAAAAGATGAAAAATTATCCATAATATTGGATACAATTCATACATTCAAATCCATGATGTTATAAAATATTGAAAAACTACCAGTTGAAGTCCACCAATGACACAACATGTGGTTTCTTTGATTTAGTATGATAGTAGTTTAATAATAACCAATCATCTTCTTCAATAAAGACCATCGTCAATTTAGATATTAAAATGTAATGTATACACCATATTTGAAAGAATAAATGTTTTTAGCAACATCACTCCACTATCTAAGATGATCCTTATCCTCCAGAATTCTAAAATATTACGTCTTATTTCATTATATATTCCACTTTAAAACATGGTCCCATATTTTCTTTGTAACTACTTCTTGTACATGTTTTATCATGTAATCGCAATCCCCATGTGATATTCTATTCATTACAGTTCTTGTATCCTCATATACAATCATTGTAATATATTTTGAAATAATTAGCCAGGGAAATAGAAATATATACAATGATCTAGAAATTTTATACTCACATATGAATGTAAAATAAATTTATAGACAATTAAATTCAGGAATACTAAATCCATAATTTTTAAGAATACATACATCTGTTATTACTAAATCATAAATGACATTACATTGTTATTGTAATTTCAACATAGCTATTGAATGGGATAAAGTCTAAATTACAATAAAATAAAATATTCGTCAAAATAATTATAAAGATCATTCAAAGAACAAATATAAAAAATTGAATATTTAAAATAGGTCATTTCATGTAAAATCATAATAAAAATTACAACATTCAATAATATATAATTTTGTGGTTCTGATAAACCATGTTCCCAAAAGTCTCACAATAAATCCTAATACTATTTAAATGAATAAAATATTGAGATTATCCCGAAAATAAACAAAAACATCCCAATTAAAATTTTTCTCATTTGGCCACTAATCAACAACACTGCTTTTTAGAAATAACCTTTACTGAAAAAGGAAACAATGTAAAAACTACCAAATAATTGGATTGGGAGAAAATTCCTTAAACAAACATGGATTTCATATAGAGTACGTATAAATATTTGATCAACTAGGAATACTAAGAGGCTCTCCATGATTAAGGAATCTTCGATGATAACTCACCCCAACGATTATGTTAGTTATTCATTTAACAACACCAAGAACCCTTAGACCCGTTATATGACCATAAGACACAACAACCACTTTATTTGTTATTTGTCTCCTCATCATCACTATCATGTTTGTATTTGACATCAGTTATTTTTTTTTCAATTATTCCATGCTTGAATGTAGGATTTTGATTGACTCACAACCCTCCAGTGACAGTTTCAGAAAATGAAAAACTAATAAGGACCATACATTTACCAATTAGAACCAAAGAACACTAAAAATCATCATTAGTATGGAACCATAGGTCACATGGTTTGTGCATAAGCTATTAAAAAAATCATTAAAAGTGTTTTTAAATATTATTAAACAATTAATTTATTTATATATAATCGATCAAATTATTTCAAACTGATTAAGAGGATGATATATGATCCTTGATTAAGATTTAAAGGGAAGTGGAATATGGAGATAATTGGGGTTGGGAGATATGTGGGGGTTGGAATCAAACGAAAGTCATAATGACATAAAGAAATAGATTTTTACTTTTTATAGATTTTTTTATTTGATCATTCAAGATGGTTATATTATGATACAAAATTTTATGGTTTGAATTTTTTTTTCAAAAATATATTTTATAATATTTTTTATTTTTGATAAATTGTTTTCAAAAAATGTAATAAGAAAATATGATTTTATAAACATAAACATAAGATTAAAAATAAATGATTATGGATTTTTTAAAAGATTTATTTGAAATAAATAATTTTAAAAAATAATATTCTTTTTAATTTTACTACACAAAATAAATAATATTTTTATTTTAAAAAATGAATATATTTTTAAATAAGTAATGATTATTTTTTCTCATAGAAAAAATTCATAGGAATTAATTTGATTTAGTTTTCAAAAAATCAAATTAAACAAATAATGTGAAAAGGGTGTTATACAAAAAATCAATTTATTTACAAAATATTAGATCTATATTTTTTGAATTTCAAAAAATATAGATTACCACATAATATCATGGAATAATTTTTTTTATAAAATTTTCATTGTTGTACATTAGTGTTATCACCCCCTAAATAGATTTTCACATTGAATACAAAAATCTGTTTTAAAAATATATTTTCAAAAAAAATCAATTTTGTGTCCATTTTTTTAGAAAAAATTATATAAATAGACTATGTTTTAATTGAAGTGTTTTAATAGAAATTAATTATAATTGAAAAAAATATAAATAATTGATTTCCTAAGAAATAGATTATTTACTGCATTTTTTGAATTTATTATGAGATTAAAATTAATTATCAATAGTTTCTTATTTTTACTGAAATGGAAAATATTCTGTACCTATTGTAAATACATGTTTTAATTGTAATTTTTAAATGATCATAAAATCATTTATTTTATAATTTTAAATAAAAAACTATTATGTGTTGAAAACTAAGTTTCATTATTTTGGGGTTCCTAAAATAGATTATTAAAATATAGTTGGATAAAAAAAATATATCAAAATGGAAGGATCCATATCATAAAAAAATAAATTATTATCTAAAAAAATTTGCATGAACATCTTAATACAAATTAGTTTTTTTAATTAATTTAATAAATATTTGTATTTCAATTTAATTAGGATGAATATAACAAAATTTTAACCATTATTAATGTATTATTATTTTAAAATATATTACTAGAATTAGTGTAATTATATAATATAACAATAAAAACCCCATTTTTATATGACAATTTTACTTAACATCCTGTCGTTGATTTTAAATTTTGAATTTAGGATTCACATTTAAAAAAGATAGAATGTTAATATACTACTATTTATAACAAATAAAAATTAATAAATGAGTAAAAATATATTTAATAAATAACAATATAAATAATAAATTCAATTATAATAAATATAATAAATAATGAAAAAATAATAATAAATTTAATTATTAATTTATGGTATAATTTTACTATGGTCAGAGGATGTTACAAAAAATTAAACAACACATGATGTTGTGGAGTTAGGTAAGTCATTCCACACCCACACCACAGTAGCACGATATCACCTCCCTTTTTTAGCAATTCTCAACCACTTAATCGATGTTTTATATTCCCAATTCAGCCTTTCTCACAACTGAACTCAATCCATTGACCTCCTTCCTTCCTCAAATTATTTCCTCACCACTACACCATTTTTTTTAAAAAAATTATGATATATAAATATATAAAAAATTTATTTTAAATTATATATTTATTCATCTAACTATATATATATATAATTATTCTAAATTTATTTTTGAAATATATATATTATATTTATATATAAATTTCCTATATATTTATATCCCTATACACACACACAAACATATATATATATATATATATTTACAAATATTTACATATAATTTTATAATAATATATATAATTATAATTTCATTATAAATATTAATTTTAAATATGTTTATATACAAAATTTAATGATAATAAAATATTTATAAAAATAAATTTATACATGAAGTAATTTAATAATATTTAAACAAACATACACTCACACACAAACATATTACTCACACATGTATACACATTTATAATTCAACCATACACACACAAATTCATACAAATGTGTATTTATTTACATATATTAGAACATTCAAATAAATATATTTTGTTGGTGTACCACACATATTTATTTATTAATATTATTTCTATAATTTTGTGGGTGTGTGTACATTATTATATTATTAAAAGGTAAAAAATGTATAATTTTTTAACAAAATAGAACAAAAATAAGACTATTTATTTTTTAAAATGTTTTTATTATTAAAAATTAAATTTTTTTATATGTTAGAATATTTATTTGGAAAATTGATTTATTAAACTTATATATCAATTTATAAATAATAATTTTCAGAGTAAAATATTTTGTATACATCCAAATAGAATTTCTAAATGACATGGGTTCAAATCCTATTACCCTCCATGGGGATTTATGATTGAGGTGATGATGCAAGAATTCCTCATACTAGAAAGTGCACAACATATGATTAATGCATGACGGTGCACTGTACCTTATAACTATGTTCACGTGACACTTGGCCTTGGTTGTCACGACCTGTCCCCAGGGGCCCGTGCCATGATTACCCCAAACCCGCCTTCCATATGACACGTGTTGGCGACTTGAACTAAAGGAGTAACTCCCTATCACTAGGAAGGCATTTCCTTTATAACCATTAAACACACGCAACTAAACACACGAAAAGATACTAAACACCATGTAGAATATATATCAAAAGAGTTCTGAATGTAAAATAATCCAAATACATGCCCAACTGGAATGTACAAGTACAACTAAAATACAATACCACTTATGAAAGAGAAAATAAAACTACTAGATCATTCTCCAAGGATCCTACCTGAATGGTAGGTACAAATCACCTCCTCAGCACTTTTCATCTACCTGTCTATTCCGCATATTGACACGGCATATGGTCCACTTCCGGGTACCATCCAGTCCTGTTACTCTCAGTCTCAATAAGCACTGCTAGTCATCAACATCCTACACAACAAGGTGCGGGCATAGCCCGTGTAGGCGTGAGTATAACACTACTTAATAGAGTCCCCAATACCATCAAGGTCTCACAGAAATCCACCTAGGATAAATCACAAATTATGAAATCAAAAGATAATCGTACATAGGTATATGCCAATACATATACATAAGTTATAAAGTGATCCATCTTAATCATGAGGAAAACATATAAAAACGACTCAGGTCAACCATGATTTTTTTCTTGGGGTAGTATCAAGTAGCCACCCCAATCAAATTGTCAAAACCTCAACTGCTGGAGAACTCCTCCTCTATCGAGTACATTTGGACTTCCACAACACCAACCCACTTCCCACTAACCATGGAATATTGTGATACTACTAATTTCAAGTACCGTGGATCTACAATTTCAACAAGCATGATCCCCACAATGGGTCTGCCACATCACCAAGTGCACTCCCCTTAGTATACTATTGAGGTACTCCTCTTGTCGAGTTATATTTGTATGCCATGAAACCAAGGTGCTCTCCATTGTGGGACTATCGTGACACCAAGGTTCTCCCCACTATGCTAGTAGATTCACTCTGAATAAAAAAGGTCAGTAGTCCTAAGCTCTCAGCCAGCTACTATGTCTCTGTACTACTTTCACTCATCTCATGGAGGATCTTCTCTACGAGATACTGGTTGATACACAACTATCATGATGTCCCACGGAGAAGTATCTCAATGTTCTTCCTTGTCAAAGCGGTTTCTACGAAATAGACCGCACACCAAACGGATGCCCAACCTGTGAGTTATTAGCCTTTTAGTCACGAGGCCTGGTTGGATTTGTGCTCGATCCATCCTGGTCATACCTCAACTATACCCAAAACTCTAGTAGGTTATACTCAAAAGGACAGTCTCACTCAGTGAAAACCCGTGCTGCTGACAGTTCGTCAAACCTATGTCTTGTGGCAAAGATATGGCTGAAGGAGCGTAAGTGGATCATAGGGGGCCTAGGTCCACTCCAACTCGGTTGGACCGACCCGGCATGACTCTGTCTGGGATGACCCCATTCGGTTCGACCGGGCCTAACCCATTGGGTCTGGCCTTGCACGTTGGGCAGGCCGGATTGTTGGGTTCGCCCTGGCACGATGTGCCCATCCCATCCGGCCGCGAGGGATTGTATAGGGCTGTGAGGTGGCAGACCGGTTGTGAGGGCACAGACCGAACATCGGTCATGTGAGTGTGGTTCGACCCAAAGGGTGCCACATCTTTGGACCGCCCCACAGGGTGCCGCGAGGGCATCTCAACTAAGGGGTCGGGTGGTACGGGTGGGGCCTTGTCGGCCAACACGGGGGGTGCGAGCGGGGCCGGTTCGGCTGGGAGGCTAGAGTGGCCGAGGAGTCTCGGTTGGTGGTTGGCGCGGCCATGGTGGCTTGGTCGGGTGGCCGAGGTGGCCAGGGTGTGGTGCGACTTGTGGGCGGTTTGGCCGGCAGCACTGCGGGGCTGGTTCAACTGGAAGGCCAGGGCACCATGGTGGCGGTGCAGGTATCGGAAGTCGCGGGTGGCGGTGTATTTTTCTTCACCGCCTTCATCACCTTCATCGCCATCCTCCATTTCATAGAACACCATAATGAAGAACAACGGATTGGTCGGGCCATGTTGATTGGTCCTTCACCCTCCACGATAGAGTGGTGGCATTTAGCTCAAAAATAAATAAGATTGATGAACTTCAAACATTACACCCATCGCAATGAATCTATCCCGAACTGTAAAAGAAACAAGGTATGTATTATCTCCAAAATAAACCACTTACCTTTTTCATTGTTGGATGGCGTTGGAATGTGAAGGAGGACGTATATTTTTTGTAGACGAACACATCCATCATCGAGTGAAGTTCTGAGGAAGAAGGTTGATTTCAAGTTCATACTTTATAGTTGAAGCCATTCCTTGTCGTTGTTCTTCGTCGGTGAAGCATTCTAGGTCGGTGGAGTGTTCTTTGTTGTCATATTTCTCCAATGTTCCTCCTCTCCCTAATTCCACCGAAACTAAAAAGGAATCCCAAGATAATAGATTATAATATCTATTCAGTCGTTGTCATAATATTCAAAATGTTTTAATTGGTTAAGGGGGAGTTTCCACAATTATTCTGGTGTGTTGGAACAATAAAAATTATGGAGGTGTTGAAAAGGCTCCCCCACATTTATTAGGATGTTGAGGGATTCTCTCAATTTATTGTGGATTTCATGGGGGTTTAATCCCAGGAGGTCCCCACCAATATATCCTTTCATGTGATGTTATGGATTGTATGGTCCCCCCCCCCCCATATCCTCAAATGGGAGGTTATGGTCTGGTGGTCTCCACTTCCAACTTCCACAAAGAGGTTTTGTCCCAGTGGACCCAACCTCCCAACCCACAGATGGGTGTTTCAAGTAAAAATAAAAATGTCACACACTTATAATTTTATTTTATTATTATAGGGAAATCCCAAAAACTATTTTTCACTCTGGACCCACTGCAGTTGAGATGAAAGTATCCTGAAAAAAATAATGGCTCTATGAGATCAAGGGTGCCCAGCGATATCAATTCTGATCACTAGTATAAATGTTATGAAATCTCCCTCGCACGTTTACATAACATACCTGAACAAAAGATCAGAAATTCATTCTGGTCACTCTGGGCCATAGAATCACGCACAGTAAATTGTCGAGGACTCGTAAAATTTATACATATTTAAAAAAAAATTACATGAAATTATGGGTCTTTACATTCTCCCCACCTCAGGGCTTCACTTCCCCATAAGCTACAACTCGAACTAAGGGAACAAGTGGGGTTACTGAGAATGCATCTGAGCCTCTGTCTCACTTGTGCTCTCTTGGAGGTTCATGTGCTGCTAGTGAACGTGCACCAAAGGTATCGACCATCCATGAATGACCCTCTCCTATCAATCCTCAATCGCTTATGGAACATCTGTATAATTAACCCCATCGTTGACATCCAACTCGCCATGTTCGATGATGTTAGAAGGGTCGTGCACGTATCTAATCAGCTGGGATACGTGGAAGATGTCGTGCACCTGGTGCAACTGAGGTGCAAGATCTATGAAGTATTCCTCCTTGCCCACTCTTTTTAGGACCTGAAAGGATCTGATGAACCTCTGAGATATCATTCTTCCTCGGCCAAATCTCTATCGACCTCATTAGGGTGAGACCCGTAGAAAGACGTGGTCACCATCCTCGAACTCCAGAGGTCTCTGTCTCCTGTCGGCAAATGTCTTTTGCCTACTCTGTGCAGTCTTTATCATCTCTTGGATGATCTAAAACTTCCCCAAGGTAGCCCGTACCAAATATGGTCACACAACTGCTGACTCCCCTTGGCCAGTCCAACACAAAGGTGATCTGCAAGGTCACCCATATAACTCCTTAAAAGGCACCATCCAATTGGTGAAATGATAGCTGTTGTTGTATGAAAATTCCACCAAAGCTATGTGATCCTCCCAGCTGCGACAGAAGTCGAGGACACAAGCACGTAACTTGTCCTCATGGGTATGAATGGTACGCTAAGTCTGACCATCCGTCTGTGAATGGAAGGCGGTGCACAAAAAAAGTCGCGTCCTGAAAGCCTCCCGTTACCTCTTCCATATCTGGGAAATAAATCATGTTCCACAATCGTAGATAATCTTTGATGGTACTCCATGTAGTTTCAAAATTCCCTGCACATAGAGGCGTCCTGATCACTCTAATGAACCCTACTCTCTTATCAGTAAGAAGTGGGCCGACATGGTGAGTTGGTCGATGATCGCCCAAATCGAGTCATGTCCCCTAGATATAAATGGATGTCCTATCACGAATTCCATGGATATCCTTTCCCACATCCACTATAGTACCTCAAGGGGCTGATTCAAGCATGCTGGTACCTGATCCTCCACCTTCACTTGGTGACAAGTGAGGCACCGAGAGACAAAATTTGCGACTGCTTTCTTCATTACCGACCACCCGTGCTATTTTCAGAGATCCTGGTACATTATCCCCACTCATGGATGTACCACTAGAGGGGATGTTTAGAACTCACTCAAAACTTCCTCTTGATGTGACACTGTTACCATAGTATATCCTCTAAATAGGACTACATGCTCTCCGCCTTCCAAAAATTCATCAGGTTATTGTCCTGTGGATATATGAGAATGTCATGTCTCATAGTCAGCATCCCCATGTTGCACCTCCCAGAATCACTAATGAAGTAGGGAAGTGACTGTAAGAGACTATAGAAAATCATCTCTGTCTCTGTCCACAAATGATATCAGCTAAACGGCTAGCTGCTCCATCGCCTTCCCTAGCAGATGTATACCAGATCTCATGCTGAGGGAATCTGCAACAACGTTATCATTCCAAAGATTATAGACTATCGCTAAGTCATAATCCAGGAGAAACTCAAGCCAAAGTCTCTATCTCGGGTTTAGGTTTTTCTAAGAGAAGATATAACTAAGACTCATATGATCAGAGTACATGGTAAAATGTTCTCCTATACGATCGTGTCGGTACATCTTCATGTTGAAGACCACTACTGCTAACTCCTAGTCATGGTGAGAATTGTTCCAGACATTTTTTCTCACCTTCTGAGAACCATATGTGATAACTACTCACTTAGAATTATAAAACATTCGAGTCTGGTCTCTGATGTGTCGCAGTAGACAACGTAACCTACTCCCTCTTATGCAAGCATCAAGATGGGAGCACTAGATAGCCTATACCTCAGCTCATTCAAACTCCACTTGAATTTCTCCGACCAAACAATGTGTTTCCCCTTCTTTGTCATGGATGATAGTGGTGCTGCAACTCTAGTTAAATCGTGTAAAAATATCTAGTAGTATCCAACCAATCCTATGAAACATCGTACCTATGTCACACTCCTCTGTGGCCCCCAAGAAAGTATCACCTCAATATTCACTGGATCTACTTCAACTCCAACCTCCAATATGACATGTCCTAGAATGTGAACCTCTCCGATTTAGGACTAACACTTTGAGAGTGTACTATAATAATGATTCACTCAGAGGGTGTGCAGTACTACCAACAAATGATAGGCATGCTCCTCCTCAGTAGTCGAGTAGATCAGAATGTCATCAATGAAGAATACAAAAAAGTGATCAAGGTATGACTGAAAGGCCATGATCATGAGATCCATGAACCCTGCTAGAGTGTTGGTTCTTCCGAATGTAATATCCACAAACTCGTAGTGGTTGTATCGACTTTTGAATGCCGCCTTTTGCACATACTCATATCGAACTCTTTGATGGAGATAGCCTGATCTAAGGTCTATATTGGAGAAACATTGGGCTATCTTCAGCCGATCAAAGATGTCGTCAATCCTCGAGAGTGGTTACTTGTTCTTCACGGTCACCTAGTTTAGGAACCTATAGTCATCACAAATCCTCATGATCCCATACTCTTTCATGGCCAACAGAATTGGGGCTGCCCCAGGATAATCACTAAGCCATCTTAATCCCTTCCCCTACAAGTCCTCTAGCTGTACCCACATCTCGTGAAACTCTGTGTGAGCCATCCGATATACTAGTGTAGATATCAGGACAGTCTCAAGGTTCAAATCAATATAAAATTATAGTTCTTTGAGAAGATTTAGACATGTGAAATCATCAAGGAAAACATTTGTGTATTGTCCCAGCACTACATGATAACACAAAATATCCACATCAACAGCTCTGAGGTTAAGGCTAGACAACGAACGATTGATCGACTGCACTCTCCTCCAAGAAAGACCATACATTGCATCAAATACTCCCTTCTCACCGGTGAAGGTAAACATGGTCCCATCCATGTAGACACACCGCAAATTGTTCCTAACATAGTCAATCTGAAAATGGACTGTAGATAACTAGTCCATACCCAAGATGACATAGTAAGGCCTCGATGCCACGACTAGGATATCCATGCTGATGCTCTCGACTACTTGAGTATGCTTGCACAACCCACACCAGTTCTTAATCGTCGAATCTGCTCCCGTAATAGTCTATAGCCGTAAGGATCGAGCCAATTACTCCGTCAGAATCTCCGAACTCCAAATGAGGGGAGTGTAAATGAAAGAATAAATGGATGTTGTGACTATAAGTATTGTAGCTATGGTGGAATAGACAGAGTCGGTAGCTTGTATCATCTCTAAAGCACCATGATCGTATGCCTCAGCATCCTGGAGCGGATATCTACACTATCCACCAGCTCCCTGCGGTCGGGGTGGACAACCTGGGTTTGGTGGAAGTAATAACTCTAATTGTCTCCCACCATCAATTGCATGATCATATCCTCTTCCACATCCGTCTGATCCCTGCGGACCTCCGCAGTAGAACTTCTGTGTTTTCATGGGAGGTACTTCGACCATCTACTAGTCATCCATATAGAGGGTCTGACATTCACGAGCCATTTGGTACTACCCACCGCATGTGAAACATCACCCACTCTTGGAATGTCTGCCTCTGCAACGGGTTCCCCACACAACCGATCCTGAGTCCTGTGGTTGTCCACATGTAGGTCTGGTCTTCTTGGACCTCTATGATGTTTTTCTACATCCAAATGTAGAAGACTCTACTACGTGTCGGTTGGTGGTGGATCACACTGCAGGTGAATGCTAAGCAAGGAAACTCTACACTACAAGAACTATCTCTTAAACCTCTCTCTACGTCGGGATGCTGACTGGGATCACTGAAGCCCTGATCTCTTGATCGAGTCCTTGATCAACGTTTTGGTCCCTAATTAATGTGTCCCACATTATATCAGTGGAGTTGCATGAGAGGTCTATGAACCTCATTGAGTACTGAGCTATAGTCATGAGGCCCTGTTGTAGATTATGTAGCTCCAGAATGCGCACTACCCGCAGTGTTCGTGGGACAAACTTTGCCCCTAATAGGCTCTCAAAGTCTTCCCAGAGAAGCATCACATTATCGTTTCCCTAGAGCATCAAACACCATCATTTTCTATTTCTTCCTATAGAAGTCTAGCGGCAAGAATCAACGTGAGGTTTGTTGGGTTCCCTACCAATAGAAAAGCTCCCACCAAAGCCTCTAACCAATCCCCAGATAACTGTACATCAGTCTCTCCTATGAACTCTGGTGGCCTCTGGAATTGGAACTCATGCAACACACTCAAGCGGCACGAACCATCTGTTGTTGGGGAAGGTGGGATCAGTGGCTCTATGGGGTGTGGTACCACTGGGGCCACTGCTGGACAAGGGCCTTTCACCGAAGTCGCATCACTCAGATGGTTGTATATACGTGAAACTCTCAGAACACTAGTCGACTATCTGCATGGAGGAATCCTGAAAAAAAAACATGTTCTCTATAGTTAAAAAGTTATACCTAGTGAGCTAACATAAATAAAACTTTTGAAAAAATACACACATTCATTTTTATCTTGTAACGAGGTGGAAATCTGATGTGAATGTTCTAGTGTATGGATACATTGGCTACCACACCAACACTGGACTCCCTGAACCGAAAACCACACTCACAACACATAACACTATTTCTTCATAGAAAAGATCAGAGTACTTTGTTTTTCTATAGAACTGACTCCTCTAATACCAATTTTCCATGACCTATCTCCTGGTGCCCGTTTCGTGACTACACTAATCTCACCTTCTATAGTCAATGGATAGGCGACTAGCACCAAAAGATTAATTCCTGATAACTAGGAAGGCATTGGATTAATAACCTGTAAACACATGCAAATAAAAACACATCAAGATACAAAACACAAAGTAAATTCTATAAAAAAAATAGTGATGAATGTAAAAGGGGACAAAATAAAATTCAAACCAGAATGTACAAGTACAACTAAAATAAAATAAAATTTAAGAAATAGAAAAGAAATCTACTAGATTGCCCTCTAAGGATCCTACCTGATGGGTAAGTACAGATCTCCTCCTCATCACTCAACATCCGTCCGTCTTCTACGCGTATCAACACGTCGTATGACCCACCTCCAGGTACCGTCTATTCCTTGTACTCTCATTCATAGTTAGAACTAACTATTGTATGCATCCAACACAACAAGGTGCAGGCATATCCCGTTCAGGGGTGAGTATAGAAGTACTCAAGAGGGATACCGAGACCGTCAAGTTCTCACAAGAATCAACCAAGGGTAATACACAATGTAAGAAATCAAAAAATAAAACTACATAGGTATATGCCCATACATATACATATGTTATCAAGTGATCCATCTCAATCATTAGAAAAACACAGAAAAACTAACTCAGCTCAACCAGGATTTTATTCTAGGGGTAGTATCAGGTAACAAAACCAATCACACGGTCGAAACTTCAGATGATGGAGAACTCCTCCTCTATCGTGTACAGTAGGACTTCCGTGACAACAAACACGCTTTCCACTAACCTTGGACTACTGAGTTACTCCTCATTTCGAGTAACGTGGATTTGCCACATCACCAAGAATGCTCCTCTCCTTGGGTCTGCCGCGTCACCAAGCGCGCTCTCCCTCGTATCCTGCTAAGGTTCTCCACCTGTCGAGTACCGTGTGTCTGTTGTGACACCATGTTGCTCCCCACTGTGGGTATTCCATGACACCAAGGTGGTCCCCACTAGGCTAGTTGTGTCACTCTGAGTCAAAATGTTCAGTAGTAGTCACCTCTCATCCATCTACTTGGTCTCTGTACAACCCCCGCTCGTCTCCAGGAGGATCCGCTCAACAAACTACTAGTCAAAACTCCAACTTTTACGAAGTCCCAGGAATAATTATCTCAAAGGTCTTCCATGACAATTGGGCCTCAATTCATCAAACGGTGTGTCAAATGGACGCCCAGTCTGTGAGTCATTAGCCTTTTAGTCATGGGGTCCTGGTTGGATCCGTTCTCTATCCATCATTACAATACCTCAACTATACCCATAACAAAACAGTAGGGTATAATTAAAAGGACCATCTCGCTACATGAATTCCAGGGCTGCATACAGTTCGTCAAACGGATGTCTCGTGCCAATGATATGAATGAAAGAGCATAAGTCAATCGTAGTGCCCTGAGTCTGGTCCGCCACTGTCAGACAGACATGGCTTGACCCGTTGGGTTTGGCCCGGCCCGTTGGGTGGGCCGGTCCATTGGGTTTGGCATGGCCAACTGTGCCTCACCAAAGAGGCCACAAGGTGCTACGGAGAGATGTGAGGGTGTGGACTTTCCGCGAGGGCGTGGAGTGGACGCAGGTCTGCGTTAGGGATGTTCGTCTCGGAGGGCACCGCGAGGGAGGCTCTGCCCGAGGTGAGGGGTAGGTTCGTCTCGGAGGGCAGCGAGGGTGCGTCTCATGGCATCTTGGCTCAGGGACCGGGGTGCCGTGGACGGGGCCGGTTCGGCCAGCCAGTGGCACGACTGGGGCCGGTCGAGCCGGGAGGCTGGAGCGGTCGGGGTGGCTCGGTTGGCGGTTGGCGCGACAGGGAGGTTTAGGGCCAGTTTGTCCAGGAGGATGGGACACCACGGGGGTGGTACGGGTCGCGAAGGCCACGGGTTTCGGCGACGTTGCCTTCATCACCTTCGTCTCCTTCCTCCATTTCGATTAACACAACAATGAAGAAAAACAGAGGGGTCGTGCCATGTAGGTTTGGTCCACAACCTCTGCGTTAGGGTGGTAGCATTTCACACAACAATAAAGAAGATCAATGAACATAAAACATTACATCCTCCACAATGATTCTTTCCCAAACCCAAAAGAAAACAAGGTAAGTATTATCTATCAAATAAACCCCCTACCATGTTTGTCGTTCTTTGACGTTAGCGCAAGAAGGAGTATGTCGATTCATTGTAGACGAACACATCCAATATAGAAGGAAGTTCCGAGGAGGATGGTCGATGTCGAAGTTACTCATCATAGTTGAAGGCATTCGTCATCAGTTTTATTCGTCTGTGTAGCATTCTATATCAGTTGAGAAAACTTCATTGGAAACATTCTCTCATTTTCCTCCTCTCCCAAATTCCACAAAAAATGAACAGGCAGCCCAAGATAATATATTATAATATCTATTATGTCGTTAGCATATTATTCAAAATGGTTTAACATATTATGAGGGAGATGGAACAATTATAATGGTGCGTTGGAACAATTAAAATTGTGGAGGTATTGAAGAGGACCCCCCCCCCCCCCCCGCACATTTATTAGATAGTTGAGGGATTCTACTAATTAAACGGGGGTTTGAAGGTGGTTTAATCCCCGGTGATCCCCACCACCATAACCTTTCATGGGAGGTTACGGTTCAGGTGGTCCCCACCACCATAACCTCTCGTTGGAGTTTATGGTATGGTGGTCCCCACTTCCAACTTCTACATGGACGTTTAGTTCTGGTGGACCCACCTCCCAACTCCCATATGGGGTTGCAAATAAAAACAAAAATGTCACACACTTTTATTTTTATTTTATTTTTACACAAAAAATCCAAAAACTATATTTCACTCACGACCCACTCTAGTCGAGATGAAAATCATCATAAGCGAATACGGGTGATATGAGTTCAACGGTGCCCTCATATTTCAATTCGAGCACCAGTTTAAATGTTATGAAAGCCTGCTCGCATGTTTACTGAACGTAGCCGAAAAAAAGTTCGAAAATTCATTCCGGGCTCTTCGGGCATAGGAATCACGCGCCATAAATTTTCATGGACTCGTAAAATTACTATGAAATTTTAAAAAAATTACCTAGAAATTGTGGGTCATTACATTTGGGCTACATTCTATGTTATGAAACTCCATCTACATTAATATAAGGAGGTATTTACGTTTTAAATAAAAAGAGGCTTCATCCCCAACTATTGTATTATAGATTACAAATCTAATTTATAAATAATAATATTTATAATCTTAATTATCAAAATGAATTTAATCATTGAGAATAAATCAATTTTACACCAAAAAAGACAATTATACCCCTTAAATTAATACAAAAAATCCATCGAATGAAACAAATCGAGGAACCCCATCAAAAAAATCAGTACTTTTGGTCCTATTAGGGAAAAATATTATTTTAACGGGGTCTTCCCTATAACTCTGTTGTATATTTTTTCACAAGATTCAATTTGATATAGTGTAGAAGTCGAATAGACATTTAAATATAATGTAATGATATTTTGATGTTAATTTTAGTTTTCTAACCTCTCTTGGATTCATTATTAATTTATTTAATTATTCTATAAAATTGTTATTAAATGAAAATTAATTAATAATAATTTAAAAATTGTGAATTAATATCTTTTTTATATTTATTTTTTGAAACTTATTTCACAAAATATCGTTTATATTAATTGTAAATGTATATTTAATATTATATAAATCATATCTAATGAATATATTATATTTATATCAATATAAATATTTTCATATAATAATATATTATTTTCAATTATATATATATATATATGAATTTTATATACCTTTTTTCACTACAATGATATTTCTATAAAGGTCACCATTTATCATTGTTGAAAAATAATCTACCAATGTTTTTTATCAGTATAAGACAAAATTGATGCTAATGTGATTCTTTTATCAAATTAGTTATCACTCATAAATTATTCAGCATTATTAACTTTTTTTTATTGTGCAGATAAAGCATATATGGGAATATAATAAAATACATAGTGATTTTAGTTGAAGACCCCCAATTTCTATTGGGCTAGAAGGTACCATAAACCTCCCTCTTGCATCATAACTATGATTGTCTATATGTGTATGGGATTATACACCTACCTTTATATACATTATTTTTCTCCACTACTTTGGAAAGTATAATTAAAGGGGTTATCAATATTGGAACTCTATTCTGATGCTGATTTCTAATGTTAATTTACTAATAATCAAAACCTTCAACTTCTAGTAATATATTTAATTTAATTATTATTCAATAATATAATCAATACAATTATTAATTAATAATATTAATGAATTAATAAAAATAATAAATAAAAATGATCATATGGTGTATTTTGAGTTTTATCCATTGGTAGTATCCCTCTGTTTCAAATGGAACTATTCAATCATGTGCCTCTCGACACATGAATATTATTCATATTCTGTCATATATAAAATCAAAGTAATTTCTTTATAGGTAATGAGGTGAACGACCAACCATGTGGTCGGTCCAATTGGCTTATAACCTCCAATCTATTGTTGGTCATTCCCATTTGTGAGTGGTACTCGTCTATTAGCTTCCACATCCATGATGTCCAATGATTAATCAATGATGGATGCATGTATTGTTCTAGTACAATACACGAAGTGATTATAACACCCAAAAATATTATAATATATTTATTTTAAAATAAATTCGTTTTTTCAATAACATGTAATACCAGAAATATAAATTTTAAATGTACCATCATATAGAATAATATTCAAACCAATAAGTTAAATTATAAATTATAAATATTATTAACTAAATTATTAATAATGAATATTTTAGACATGTATAAAATAATATAATTTGTTATGAATAGAATTTAAATAAAAATAAAATAATTTTTATATAAAAACGTTTTTCATTATGGTAAACGTTTATTCACAAAATGTGTTTTTATCATATTAATTTATATAAATCAATATTGGTTGTGGGGTGGTTAGGGATTGTCTATGTGGGGCAGGTAACAAGGGAATGAATTATTACCAACATATTTTTTGACATTTTATTACTTTTTTTGTGCTCCATAGTGAAGGATTTTACTAAATTATTATATATATTCAATCATTTTTATCAACATTAATATAATATTATTTGTACTGATGATATATGAATAAATCTAATGGTTTTCTAAAAAAGGTATTTTTTAAAAAAGAATTTTTCATTAGGTTATTTTTGATAATTGTAAAATGAATTTCTCTAACTTTTATAAATTGAATCATGAAATATAGATTACATAAAAAGAATGAGGATTATTAGATTTGGTAAATAATTCCCAGTTAATTTTAATCCACATGAATATTAACCATAGAATATTTTTCTTACATCACTAAGGGTAAAGGAATTAAAATATAGAATAAAATTTAGGAAAATACTTTATAATTTCGGAAAAACAATCCTTTATCCTATTGGATGACTGGAGTTTGATGCCAATAAAATTTATTAAAATAATGAAACGTGTTTTCAATTATCTATGAATATGACCTTTATATTAACTTATGATAAGAATAAACATAACAGGTTATTCTGTTGACATTAATATTAATAAAAACATTTATATGAACAAAAGGAAGAGACTTTTAGATCTAAATGAATAAAACAATGACAATATATTTATTTTTAAAATTTTAATTTATCTATAATTTTTATTGATTTAATACATACCTTAAGTGGTTATGGAATACTGACATGATATTTGTTTAATTAATTGAAAAACAAAATAAAGTTTTCTTAGAAATATTATAAACATTACATTTTATGTGAATTATCATGTTCGAAGAATTTTTTTTGATACATATGACATATTATATATCATTGAGAATATCATATTTTAGTTCTACATTTTTCTTGCGATCCTTAAAGTCATTTAAGATGAATAGTTCAAAAGATGACAATAATGATATTTTATAATAAATAATATTTTATTAAATGATATAAAATACATAAAAATTTTATCATATCCCATTTAAATAAAATATGCTTGAACATGTCAACCATATTACATTTTAGAGTCATTTTACCATTTATAGTGACATTATAAAGCATTTATGAAGGAAATAATTGTTACTACAATTTAGTAAAAAAATTAATGAAAGGTTTATTATAATATATAAGTTTTAAAATGAAACAAAAACCTATATAGGTTTCATATGATAAATTTATTACAAACATAGACGCTATTTTTTGATTTCATGTCTATATGAATGAATTTATTGAATAATTACATTACTCTGTTTTATTATTTTATGAAATTCAACGTGTGTCCTGTTTTCCCTTATAGAATGACACCCATGTATTCTCTTTATTACACTACATAAAAAATTTCCGTCTAAAAACCCCACTACAATATTTTTTTTCAACATTAGTAGCCACATTTTATATGTTCTAGTATCTATAATAAACCAACCATAGGGTCATTAAAAGGATATCCAAAGGAGTTTTTCATGGAAATAATAATATCTTTGACCAACCACATTACATTTTACCTCTTATTTCACCTCATTTAAATATATTACTTTTTTCATAAAATATTAAATTTAGTATAACGAATATTTTTAAATTTTATTATGATAATTTATCCACAATTATCCACACTCGTTATCATCAATGGGAAGTGAATGTAATTTTCATTCCTATATATTACATATCATATCCACGTAGATATACAGTTCATTTTTCATCAACATATTTCATGGATGGGTATTATGGTGTTTCTAATGTTTATATTTGAACATATATAACTATATATATATATATGCTATTAATAAAGGAATTATTTTTCTGCAATGATAATATATTACCTATATATTACTATCTAATATATTTTAAAACTATAAAGTAACAAGTGTATATATGTGGAATACCATATTCATGATGTGATGTGAATTTTTTAATTCATATTTAAATGGATGGAAATAATTAGAAATTTTTTCAATATGTTTGATTTGTATGATATAATAAGGAGTATATAAATTGTAATTGTTATTTAACTCTCTTTCGTTATATACATCAAAAACTTAGGACATCACTCGTGACTACGTACGACCAATCATCTACATAAAATATGTAAATATTTTTAATATATAACAATTATAGATGACTGTAAATATTTATATAATGGAAATTAATGATATTAATTCATTGAAAATTTAATTGATTTTAAAAAACCATGGTCAATGTACATGTGACATAACTTCTAAACTAAAATTCTCATGGAAATTGGAAGAGTTAACACCGCAAAACAACAGTTTTAATAAAGAATAATATATAAATGTGTTTATATAATTTCAAATTAGATCATATATAATATTATAATTATATATATTATTGATTTATATAATTATAAAAGCCCATGTTTTCTATACTAATGTTTGAATATCTTCTGAATCAAGCTAAACTCAACGTAATTTTTTTTAATGTAACAATATCATGACTTATGGATATTGTTCATGATTATATTTCCTATTATTAAATGTAAATATATAACCCTAAAAAAATAATTTTTAATTGATATATAGTAATGTATTTTGAATACTACGGTTCCTTTAATTTTATTCTTTTTATGTAGTCATGATATTGAGTGCATATGTGTATGGAAAATGTGACTTCATTTATCTCTTCACATGTCACGAAGCAGATTTTGTTGCCATCAAAACTAGAAACCGAACCATTATATGGCATGGATAGAAGGTTCATACCTATCCCCTTGGGATGAAAAAAGTGAACATGTATCATGAATAATGGTTTTGGAATGATTTAACCGAGTTTAGAAGCATTAACCAAAAAAATAAAAATTTAAAGAATTTGAAAATTTAGTCCAAAGAAGATGTAATAAAATTCATAACCAAAATATATGGTGGCAGCAAATTGATAATTGTAAAGAACCATATTTTTGTCAATAAAAATACATTCATATAATCATTCCTTAAGGTATAATAAAATTATGAAACAGAATGACATATAGTAATACTAAATATTATGTGACATTAAATATAATTTTTTCACATCTATGTTTGGAATTTTAAAAATATGACACTCAATGTTTCGTCCTAGATAATTTTTTTGGGAATGATGGATCCAACATGTTTTTTTGGTAAATATAATCCTACCCATGTGACTATTATCATACAAATTTGAATAGTAACAAACCCTTATGAATATTAGCCATTCATATTATAGTATATATATATGATTTATATGAAATTATGATATACATATATTTTCATGTAAGTAAATATATGATATTAAATTGGAATTTTTTAAATAAAATATTATTTTATTTAAAATTTTAATTTATCATATTTAGAAAATTATTTATGAATGTTGAGGTCATTTGGGGATTCATGCAATTGAAAATGGATAGAGTGATTTTTTGGATTTTTTCTAAAATACATTACTTTTTGGTTAATAGTGAAATTCATTAATTTATAAATAAATGAATCATTGCATCATTCTTGAGACATGGATGATGTAAATGGTGTTTATTTTGAACACACGTACACAAATTACTATTCTTGGTCTTGAAATCATCTCTATTTCTTGTCTTGTGGAGAAATAGTAAATTGATGAATATTGTATTGTAAATACCCATCTCCCCTAAAATATTAATACAACTCTTCACACCCTCATTTCCTCACACCACTCATGCTTCATGACATGCCTAAACTCTTCCCAAATATCTTCCCTACCCCTTACCCACGTCCAAGAGCTTCTGGTCTTATCAAAATACAAATCCATGGTGCCTATTTGTGTATTTAAGAAGTAATTCCACTATCTTTTTTCCTTTAAATTCTTTTCAATTTCATGTTATTTTCTTAATATCTCCCAAACTATCCTCATCCAAAAGTTATGGTAACACTTGTATATTGAATATAATATAATCTTATGATAAAATTTGGACAATTTATCATCCACCCCCTTTCTCCTATTCATTTTATTTTTTAATGGAAAATGTTGTTCGTAAGGTGTTAATTTATCATCTTTAAGAATGATACGTATTTATTTTTCATTCCGCCATCAGATTTGGTCATGAAACCATTTTTATGATTGAACAATATTATATTATATTTATTATATACTATTTAATTTTCTTGATCTAATTTATGTACATATTACTAAATAATCATACCAAATAAGTCTGTTGTGGTCGGAAAACATCCTGAATTTACACAAACGATCATCCGTAAATTCTTATATAAAGATTCATTCTTATGGTATATATAACACTATATATAAGATAATTTCAAGTTATGTAAAATCATAAATAACATATAATTAATAGTATGGATGTTTATCCAAAATTTAATTGAACATCCATTCATGAATACATGTGTACCATTCAAGAAAACTATAAAAATGAACATTCTTGAAAAATGAATTTAAACATTATAACTCGTCCAAAATCCCATCAATTAACATAATAAAGCCATATTTAACCATATTTATGTATAAAAGGGTTTGTTAATTTGTAATTAATTAATCTAATTTTTCTATATTGTACATTAATGTGATGAATGTTTTTGGATACAAGGTAAGGGGAATTCTCATACCATACCCTCTTTCTTGTGATTTTCACACAGTTAACCCATTTTTAATGATGGGTCTACCTTAAAATAATTTCATGATAATTATCTCAAATTTTTTGGGATATAATTCTTTATTATTCTATTCAAAACAAACCCAATGTATTCCAAAAGAACCGTTCTTTCAAATAAACACACTCTTTTTTTACTTACCATAGATTTTTTCTTCTTAACTAATTGTTGAATATTCAATGATAAGAATGTTATTCCCTAATTATTTTGGAATCCAATTTTTTTTGAATTTATTATTTATGATGTCATACCCATTATATTCATTTGGTTATTGTATGATTATGTTTTACATATGTGGAATGAATTATGATATAAATGTTATGATGTGATGGGTGAGCCCAGAAATAATCATTGCAATATGAATATTATGATGTGACATGTGCACCAATAATTATACAGCACTCCATTGAAATAGGTATAGTGATGAATTTTATAGAATATAGGTATTTCATGCATGAACATTATGAAATCATTTTTCACAACTATGTGAGGTAGTTAACAACTATGACACAATGTTTGTTTTTTAAGAATTACATCATTACATGTATTCTTTTAATGTTTCCTCTAAATATTTTGATTATTTTTCTATGATACGATGATAATTATTATTCTCATCCCATGTTATATTGTTTCAAATTATTATTTATCCTCATACAAGGCCTTTATCTCACCCCATTTTTATGTATATCCTCAGGTGATTATATGTAAAAAATGTGGTCAAGATCTAATAATATGTTTTTGAAGAAGGAATTAAATAAATATTTATGATTGAAATTTAAATGTTATGTATGGTCCAAGTTTTTCCAAGACACTAAAAGTTCAGATCCTCATTTTGTAATAATATAATGTTTATTATATTTAAAATTATGTAAAAAGTATGTATGAAAAGGAAGGGTCACTACAGTTTGTATTAGAGAGAGAATTAGTAAATTTGGGAATTTGAATTAGTGAACATTAGAGAAAAACCTTAGTCTAAGGCAATGTACAATATGCACACAATAATCTTTTCTAAAAATGGGTATCCAATATTATATTATATTTTTATTAATTGAAAAAATGTATATGTTATTTATTCATGAGTCGTTATCTTATGTTCTATTTAATGAAAATGGTCTAAACTTGGAGAAACCAGGCCATCAACTAGTGTAAGGGCCAATGCAATGATTCCTCAAATGACATCTTCAATGAATTTGGAGGTGGATTTATAAAAATAATTGGACTCATTCCCAATAATATCATGTTATGAATAATAAATGGATCCACTGGTTATCAAATGTTTTATGTGGGAATGACCGCTGATGGTTAGTGGGTCTTCTGATCCACGAGTTGCAGAATAATGGTTCAACTCCATAGGGAAGATCATTTCTACGCATCATTGTTCTGAGATGAATTAGGTGACACTAGTTGTTCATTTTCTAGATATAGAGGCCGATAAATGGTGGGATTTTATTAATAATACCAAGCCAAGAGAAAAAAATCAATAGAAGGGTGTGAAGACTTTAAGATCATGTTTCATAAAAAGTATTCCCCGTGAACTCTTTTTAAAATGATGCAATGAGAATTCATTGAGCTCAAGAAAAAGGAATGATAATCTCTCATATCCTAATAATTTTCTCTATGCTATCTCAAAGTGGGGATGGAGTTTGGAGAATCTCCCATGTTTATGCACATAAGAAACAAAATTTGTAGTTTCATGTGAGAGGATCTAATGACAATGGTTGGTGGATAACTCAATGACCCACATGCCCAAATGTGGGGTGATGTGTCATTGGAACATCCTGAAAGTGATGAGGAAATTAATCAAGTGTGGGAAAGAATCACATCATTGTCAATACTATCAAAAACAAATGACAAGGAATAATAATTTGGTTGAAGAATGGAGATAACCACCAATTGTCTAATGCAACAATTATAGGTCACATGGGAATTATATAAGTGAGTACACAAATCCTCGAGTCCCCGAGGGTAATCATTGTCAGTAGCCACTAATTCCAAAGGATCATGGGAAGGATTATGACATCACTAATGGGTATGTGGAACATGATAATGAAGTCATACAAGGTACACATCGAATTCACTCAACAATATAAGAAGACTTATTTTATTCTTGTTCTATGTATTCTATTATATCATTCATGTTTTCTTGTGCTATATAATCGAATCCTCGAAACCACAGAGAAGATATATTTTTAATAACACATAGTGGTGAAATCATTGCAACCCATGAGTTTTACTCTTCTCATATTTTCGTATGTCATAATATTCCTCCATCAAATATTGTAATAATTCCCTAGGTGTAATTTGATGCTATAATGGGAATGCATTGGATCTTTTTATATAGAGCTCATACCAACAGTCATGAAAAGGGAATATCATTTCACAATCCAAACCATACCATGATTCTCTAAGAATGCATGGAAAATCAATAACCTTCATTAAAAAATTCCTTCAATGAGTTTTCCATTGATTCCTTATGATGAAGAATACCACTACAAAATGGTTGAGTCAAAATAAAGTGACAACCTTTCTGTAATAACCATCATACGAGAGTACTACGATGTACTTCCAAAAGAGTTACTCAGGCTTCCCCTAGATCGTGAGGTAGAGTTATCAATATAACTCATTAACAATTCTACACTTATCTCAAAGTGACTCTATTATATTTCTCCTATCATACTCGATGAGTTATAGAAGCCATTGTAAGAGCATTAGGACAACAGGTTCATACTCCATGTAGCATCAAGTTGGGATTCACCATTTCTCTTTGTGATGAAGTAGGATGGATCAATGTAGTTGTTTATATATTATTGAGAACTACACAATATCACCATAATGAACATGTATCCTCTGAAAATTTATAATGAATGTTTTGATTGGTTAAGATGATATCATTACTTATCAAATGTTGATATTTACTTTGGGCATCCTCATCTAAAGGTGAATAAGGACGATATACATAAGAATGCATTCGATACAATGTATGGGCACTATGAGTTTCTAATGATTCCCTTCATAATGTAATAATTCCCGTAGATTATTCATTGATTTGAGGAATTTATTCTTTAAACATTACATTGAAATTTTTTTGGTACTGCAATAGCCCTCTAGTGTCATAGAAATCCATTTTTTTCTAGAAATAGTCGGGTACTAAAGACGTTTTGTGAGAAGTTTTCCATGATATTTAAGCCTGATTATAATATTAAAAAGGAATGGGGAAATGTAAGTTTGGATAGAAAATTGTGAGGAAACGTCAAGGAGCTAAAGAGAATGTTGATCACTACACATGTACTCACATTAACCAAAATTGGAGAATGTTTTTTCATATACTATGATGCTAAAAATATTGTTTTTTGGTGTGGACTCATAAAAATGATAATGTGATAACCTAGAACTCACAAAAGTTAATTATCCATGGGCATAACTATCCGATGCATGATCTAGAGCTGGTTGCTATGATTTTTTCCTGGAAAAAATTGTGACACTACAATTATGGTGACATGTGTGACATATACACCGGCCACAAGATCCTAATGTATATATTCACATATAATGATTTAAAAATGGGTCAATGGAGGTGGTTAGAGATAATCGTACACTATGATTTCTCTATTCAATATCATCTAGTAGATGAGATCAAGGTAGGTAGTGCTCTAAGAAGTCATGAACCTGATACTCTATCCATGTTACTGATTGAGAAAGACCATATCTCCTTGTAAATGAAATGTATGGATTTTTAAATCATATGTGTAGTGGATATATCTTATCATGAAAAAATGATGGCGCAACCATCAATCCAATAGATGAATAAGGAGGCATAAAGGGATTTTATGGAGTTACCAAAGAGAGTGAATGCAGTAAATAAAGGGAATTTTCATGAGTTCTGTTTCACTGATGATGGTGTGACTTTGTTTGGAATGCGGCTTTATTTTCCTTCATCACCAAGGATAATGAAGGAGATATTAGAAAATGGAGATAGATCAATATTATATATACATCCTAGTAGAAACTAGTTGTTTCGGGTTCTTCGAGAACAATATTGTTGTGATAAAAAGAAGAAGAGTTTGCATAATATATATCAAGGTGATTGGTATGTGAGATATTTTATATATAGCGGAAAATGTCCAATGGGAGGATGCAACCATTTCCAATACCCATGTGGAAATGAGAGAATTTAAATATATACTTTGTTGCGGGTCTCTTGAAGATGTTGAATATAAATAATGTGATATGGGTGGTGGTTGACCGACTCACCAATACTGCCCATTTTATCACTATTCAGGAAGATATATTGCTTGAAAACATGATAAGATATATTTAAAGGATGTTGCGAGACTGTATGGGTTTCCAAACTCAATTGGATATGATCGTGATCCATGGTTCACATCTAAATTTTGTATTAGCCTTCCACATGCATTGAGTGTTGATTTAAATTTCCCCATAGCCTATTACACCAAACTGATAGTCAATATGAAAATTATTATTCAAAATCTTGGAGACATGGTATGATCCTGCTCTTTTGAATACTCCGTTGTATGTGATAATCATATCCCAATGGATGAGTTATAATACGACATTATCTTCTTCTCCAGTATTAAAATGTCTCCATATGAAGCTCTTTATGGAAAGGGATATAGAACACTAACATGTCGGATGACGTTGGAAAAAGAATGTTACAAAGAACTGATCATATACATGAGATGATAGTGAAGGTTCGTGCCTTCAAGAAACAAATCAATGCTGCTCAGAGTCTCAAAAAGATATATGATGACAACTGTCTAAGGGAATTTGAGTTCAAGATTATTGATAAATCCCTACTTATAATATTTCCATGTAAGAGAGTCATGTGTTTTGGAATGAAAGGGAAGCTATGCACAATGTACATTTCCCCCTTTTAGATAATTGGCTGCATCATATCTGTGGCCGATCAGATTTCAAATCCACTGAATATGGCCCGTGTTCGGGATGTGTTTCGTGTATCACATATGAGTAACTACATACCAGGCCCTCTCACATGTACATTACTCAGTGGTGGTATATCTTGAAGAATAAATCTCTTATAAGGATCAACTAGTAAAGACTCTGGATTGGAGGGATAAGTTTATACCCAAAAAAACATCCCACAACGTCAATGTTTTATAGAAGAACCATATGTATGAGGATGTAATTTGGGAACCAAGGGATTCAATAAAGGATAAGTACCCTCAGATGTTTATGAAGAAAGAAATTTTGTAGGAAAAAATTTTAAAGGGGGGAAGAATGTAAGGCCCCATGTTTTAAAAAAAACATTTCTTATAATCATTTATTAATTTATAATCACATTGGAATATATATTTAAATAAAAAGATAATAAATTCTTTGTGGACATTAAAAATAATTTTTCCACCTCTGTGTTTTGAATTTCCAAAAACGGACATTCATGGTTGCGTCCAGGATGATTTTTGGGGTTTGATAGAGCAAACATTTTTATTGGTGAATAGTAACCCACCCTTATGAAATTTAGCGTACACATATAAATTTTCACCCTAAATATCATAGTATATGTATATTATTTATGTGAAAGTACAATATACCGATATCTTAATGTTAGTATAAAAAATATTTTAAATTTTTATTTTTCAAATAAACTATAATTTTATTTCAATATTTTATTTAACATATATAGATAATTATGTCTGAAAAAAAGATGTCATTTTTGGATTCTTCATTCCAAAAAATGATTAGGGAGAGTTTTTTTGGTATTTTTCTAAAATACAAGTATTTTTTGTGAATAGTGAAATTCAATAATTTACAAAATATGTTAAATAAATGAATTTATGCACCATGCATGGTTCATGGATGAGGAGAATGGAAATTGGATAGAAATCACATGCACTTATTACTATATTTTTTATGGAATAATCACTCTTACTTGTCTTTAGGGGAAATAATAAATTAATGAATATAAAATTTTGAAAACCCATCTCCCCTCCACTATTAATATTAATCCTCACACTATAATTTGATCACACCAATAAAGCTTCAATACTTGTATAAAATCTACCCAAACAACTCCCCTTTCCCCTCCTCCATTTCTTAGTTCTTCTGGTCTCATCAAATTCCAAATCCAATTTTCCATAAGGAAGATTCAAGAGGTAAATCCTCTCTCTCCCACTTATCCTTTAATTTCCTTTCAATTTTAAGTTATTTTATGAATCTCTCCCCAAAATTCCTAATCTACATGGTTTGGTAACTCTATTATATTGCATATAATTTAATTTTTTGATACTAATGGGATAATATATAATCCACCCCCTTATCCTCTTATTTTTATATAATAAAGTGAAAAAGATGTTTGTGAGATGTTAACTTATCACCGTCAAGAACGATATGTTTTCATTTTCCTTACCACCATCATATCTGGTTATGAAAAAATTTATTTTTTAACAAGATTATGATATATGTATTATATCCTATTTAATTTTTTCGATCTATCTTATGTAAAAATTAATAAATTATTAAACAAAAACTGTTTGTTGTGGCCGAAAAACTGCCTGAATTAACACATACGATCAACAATAAATACATATCTAATGACTCATTCTCATGTTATTTAAAAAAATTATCTAAAATATCATTTAACGTTTTTAAAATCATAAAGAACATATTATTTCTATTCTATATGTTTATCCTACTTTTAAATGAACATCCATTCAGTGATACAGGTGAACCGTACAAGATAACTAAAAATACGAACATTCCAAAACAATAAATTTGAACTCTATAACTCATCCAAAAAAAAAATAAATGAACTTAATAAAGCCAGAAATAATATTATAAATATATAAATGGTTTTGTAATTCTGAATTAATTAATCCAATGTGGTTATAAAATACATTATAGTGATCAAAGCGTACAGATAAAAGGTAAAGGTAATTCTAAAACCCCACCCTCTTTCTTTGGGTTCTCCCTCTTTCCAACCAATTTTCAGTATGGGTCTACCATAAAAATTATATCATAATCATTATCATAAATTTAATGGGATATAATGGTTTTATAATTATGTTCATTACAAATCCAATGTTTTTAAAAAGAACCCTTCTTTAAAAAATACACCCATTTTTACCTCTCAATGATTGTTTCTTCATCAGTGATTTTTTTATAGTTATATGTTAGGAATCTTATTCCCTTATTATTTTGAGAAAAAAATTTATATTAATATATTATAAATGATTTTAAACCCATTCATTTCCTTTTGTTGTTTTAGGTTTATGTTATAAATATGTGGCTTTAATGATAATGTAAATTTTATGATGTGACCACCACACCGGAAATTATATAGTGCGATATGAATGTTATGATGTGAAGGGTGAACCCAGCATTATACAGATCTTCAAAGAAAAGGGTAAAATGATGAGTATATTATTATAAATGGAAATGATTCATGAACATGATTACAGCTTGGTTTACAAGTCTATGTGTTAGTTATCCTCTAAAACTTGATGTTTCATTTTTTATGCATTGACACATTCCATGACTTCACTTAATGTTTCCTCTAATGATTATGATCATATGTCTATTTTTTGGTGATAATGATTATTCTCATCACATTTTATGTTGTTTCGTGTTCTTATTTACGTTCTTAATATTATTGTTCTCACCCCTTATTGATTTATATCCTTAGGATACAACATGTACTATATGGTGTTCAAGGGACAAAAATATGCTTGAGAAGAGGGAATTAAAAGAATTTTAATGCATTATATTACAAATGTTATGTATGTGTCTAGTTTTCCAAAAACAATATCCCTTTGGATCCTCATTGTGCAATATTATTATTATTATTTATCATTATAATGAAGAAATTGAATAGTAATAAAAGGAAGAATTGATATAATAAGAGGGACACAACTCAAATGGAACAACTAATACAACTCTATAACCACAACACAGAAATGGGACATCATCCCTAATCCTTCTCCATGACACTGAATCAAGGACGTAATATAGCAACTAGAACCATCGTCTTGAAGAACCTTTCCATTAACTTTGTCAAACCTATCCTATTCTACATACACTAAAAGCTGTAAGTAGGGTTTGAGATTAAGACTAATTGGATTCCTCTTAAAAATATTCTATGCTTTCAACATTTTAAGACAAAAAAATCACGCATGTATTATGAACAACAATTGATTTCAATAATTTGAAAAGGATAAAACTTAAAATGAAATAGATTTTCAATGGAAAGAATTAATAAATGAACAATTTTAAAGAATATAGTCATGAAATGGAATTTTCCAGCCAATCAAACCATATTCATACAATACGTAAAATATAATCAGATGGTCACATATCCCAAGAACACCCCTAGTCACTAGTATGTAGTTGGCACTAGGTACATTGTATCTCGATGTCAAAGTAACCATTATCCTTATACATATTGTGAATGAGACACTAGAAGGGGAATAACCAATGGCCTTGTGGTCCCCAACATCATTGGTGTTTAGTTAGGGTTGTCGACATCCGACTTGATATGTGAAACCAGGATGATACCACTCCAGATCACTAACATACTCGTTCTAGTGTGCCCAACCTGATTCCTTGGATCCCCTCTTTGTGATAAAAATGTTCCCTATGGTAATGAATACCATTTTAGATAAAAATTCCATTTTTATCTTCTCCACACGAAACATTACCAAATATTACGTTCCACCCTTTGTGTGACATAATAAATAATTATAAATTTTCATAAGACAACTTCAAGTAGTAAAAAATTGTTTTTCACACCAAACACTCTTAAAAAATCTTTTACAAGGAAAAATGTACACCAATACCAAACCAAAACAGAATTTTCAGTCCAATCCACATTTAGTTAAATAATTTCACGGATCTCGAAATATTCCAAAATGATAGAACAACGAATACTAATGAAAAAAACCCATTTTAATGTCAATATGAAACATTAATATAAAAGCACAATAAATACTAAAAAATGAAGTTAATACAAACAAAAAATGATAGAAAACATTGTAAATATGCTATAAATGAATGAATTTTTTTTCAAAGATTGTCTACACATGAAATCCCCTACCATATAATTCAAACCCCGAAATCCTTGTGTCAAACTTCAAAAGCACCACATTAGAACCCTAAAGAAGTGGAAATGAACCTAAAGCAACATGATAGGACCAATATATCAATAAAAACCCTATATATTAATCCCAATATTATGTAAAAGTAGAACATCATGAATGCAGAATGAACCCATATAGAGAAAGAAATAATTATGAGTGGGAATCACTTACGTGAATGATCATGAACATTCCCCACCATAGTCCGATTAAAAAATGTGTTCCAAGAGTGTTTTATAAATCTAGGTAGACAAAAAAGTCTACATTATTAGAATGGGTGAATATATTTTCTATATAGGATTAGATTCATTTGGGTAAAATAGGAATTAAATGATACTTTTTAGAACCTTCACACCTATGAATGGTTTGGTTTCACAGTTTAGTAAACCATGTGACCAAACTATGTGGCATGTTATGGCCACCGAAAAACCCTCCAATTTCATCTAAATTTCAAGTGAGGGGGATATGAGAAACCACTGGGAGGGATGTTAGGCATTTAATACAATATGAAAAGGTACCTTCATAGAAGAATATGAATGTGATAATCCCCCCACCATGAAAACATTCTTCTTTGGATAGTCAACCCGACGCTTGATCGAGAATAAAAAATGGGTACTCATGCTCTACCCAATAATTCTGATATCAAGTCTCATGAGAATCATTATATGGTTCTAGAAGATCCATACTAGTGGAAAAAAAATATCCTCGAGGCACCTTCTCTAGGGAATCCACTATTCGAATCAGCTTCTTAAACATGGATAAATTGGGCTCTATCTCCAACTCTTCCCAATTAATCATGCGGGACATATCTGAATTTTACTTCATTAATTAGTAGACATAGAATATATCAAAAATTTATTTCAAATTAGAGGGAAAATATATCATATATTCAACCTTTCTGATGTGATCGATGATCTCAAATGGTCTGACATACCTCAGTGTTTGCTTTCCCAAATGAGGGTCCACATTCAAGAATACCAGACCACCCATATAAAACTACAGATCTTGAGACATATGGTGCGAATAATATTTTTTTTGTTTTTCATAGCTAAAAATAACCAATTCCTAATAAACTTTTCTTTATCAGATGTCTCTTTCACAATTATCAGCCATATTAGTGAGGTCCCACCAACAACAGTTCAACATAGTTGGTATAGACAAATCCAACATAGTGATCCAAAAAAAGATCCATCAAAATCATGTATTGGTAACAATTGTTATTCGAAAACTAAAAAAAGGCTATCGCATTAACCATAAAATTCCAAGACACATGCATGGATCATATTGTCCCGAATTTGATTTCCCCACCCTGCCGTACCATATATCTGGAGGATGGTATATCATGGAAATCTTTATTTGCAACACCAAAGCATTATGAATGTCATCCTAAAACTGAGAGGTGAATCAGGGGGTCTTTATTAGACAGAACTACTGATGGAATTCTGTGATTCCTTACCAACCCATGAATATACAATCATCCCAACTCCTCGATTTTGGTTGTATCTATGATTGAAATAAAGATGGTTGATTTGGTCTGACGATCAATCACAACCCATATAGCATTTCTACTCCTGGTGTAGAAGGTATGCCAACAATGAAATACAGGGTGACCTCATGCCACTTATAGGTAGGAATGGGAAAGAGCTGAATCAAACTAATGAGCCTTTGATTCTATGCTTTCACATGCAGACATGTATAACACCGCAATACAAAAAATGCTATACCCACCTCATACCAGGACACCAAAATTAAAAATTCACATCATATTATGTTTTGGTGGCTTTAGAATGAATGGAATACTAATTATAGTTGTTATCCTACATCACCACCTTATTCAGAGACAATAATACCACTAAACGAACCTTGAAGAAAATGATACCCTTAGTAGACAACGACCAATCATAATTTGTCTCTCCATCAGGAATAAACTGCATCAACTATAGCAATAGCTTATCACTGGGCCTCCCCCAACAAGTCAACCCCAAAATAGTATCAGATAAATAATGTCTTTCCACGAGTTCATCTCCATTGTGATCATTGGTCCTACAGGAATCTGGGGAACGAGCCGTATCATAGTCCATTCATTAATGGACTTCCTTAAAGCTTTCACTTGTCTTCTTATACTCAAGTCATCAACCACCACATTACCCTTCTCCAAGGTATAAATGATTTCAAAGTCTAACCCCAAAAAATTCTAAATCCCATAGTTCTATCTCATATTATGATCCATCTACGAAATTATGTAGTCCAAAATCATGTGATCAGAGTATTCTAGATTAATCTCCCAATATATGTAGTGAAACCATGTCTACATGGCATGCATCCCCGCTACAAAATACATTTCATGGATTGGGTATTTCTTTTCATGCTGCAAGAGTTTGAGATGGACTTACACAACCATGTGATCACCCTACATAAGCACACACATGATACCCATAACTGAAGCTTCGCAATACAAAACAAGACCCCTTCCATAGTATAGAAAGAAAAATATGGGTATACTAGTCAGTTTCTACTTGAAATACTCGAATAATTCCAGACATTCTATTTCCCAGAAAAACATCACCCCTTTCAGGGTGAGTGCGGTCATGGGATAAGAAAGGTGAGAGAAATCATTATCAAACCACCTATATTAACCTTCCCAGAAGTGAAAATTGTAGTTCGCAAACACGTTCATAGGATTCTCCATTGACATTACTACACTGATCTTCCAGGGTTCCACCGAATTACCATTTTCTGAGATTACATGACCCCGTAAATTCACTTTCTTAATCAAGAAGGTACACTTGGACATCATTTAATAAAAGAAATGATCCTGCAGATCAACCAACATGATCCAAAAATGATTCTAATCCTCTTAGTTGAATCCAGTGTAAATTGGGATGTCATCCATGAATACCACCGCAAAAGAGTCTATATTCTGGTAGAAACCCCAATTCTTCTGTTCCATAAAGGCTGTTGGAGTTTTGGCCAATATGAAATCCCTGATAATGTACCCAAAGTGGTCAAACCTGCTTCAGATGGCCGTCACCGGGATATCCACCTCTCTCACTATAACATCACAGTAACCAATGAACAAGTCTATATTAGAAATCCACTTCACTTAGATAATTTTTTTTAAAAATTCATCTTTTCGGGGAAATAAATATGGTTTTCTTGATTAGCTTATTATTCTTTTGGTAGTCAATGCACTACTATAGGGACTCTCCAGCCTTCTTCGCAAAAAGAACATGTTCGGCCTAAGGAGAGTCACTTGGGAGAATGAATCCTTTTTATTCAAAATTATCTAGATGTATCATTATTTACCTAATCGTGGTGAGGTATATATCATATGAATGAACAAATATTGGATGTGTTCCCAATGGAAAATCAATCATGAACAACACGTCCCACTTTGTGGATAATCCTAAAAAATCATCTTGAAATGCCTCAGGGGACTCATCAGATACATGAGATAATCCCCCTTATTGTGAACAACCACCATACTATAGAGTGAATGATGATCAATGGAATATAATATTCACTAACTCTTGGAGTGGAGGTACCTTACAACATGACTGATGTTCCCATTCAACATGAAAAAACATAAGGACTCCCAGCAGGTGCCATGAAACACAACCACTACCTATAGCAATCAATGTGCACTTGAAAGTGAACTTACAAATCCATTCCGAGGATTACATTGAATTTTTCCCTATCCAATACTAGGAGGTACCACTCCATCTAATATTGTGAGATGGTAAGTGCACACGATTCCCACCCAAGGCCTTTATCCTTTTACATACCCAATGATGTCACTAATTCCATCGCAAAAGACAACAACTCGGTTGTAAAAAACAATATCATCACAGTATGTGGAGAGATACAAGATACAAAATATCTATTATACAAATTATATACATATATGGATGATTCCATAAAAATTGTATCTTGAACTTTTGAAGGCCCTACATCTAACCCCTGGTGCCTCATTGACCATGTGAAAATCCATGTCCTCTTCTAATGAATGGCCACTCGACCTTGAATCTGTCGGAAACTCGCTCTGCCCAGAAGATGATTTGGACCTTCCTACATGACAACAAAACCATGATCCCCCCATCCAGGATGGCTCTGACTAAACTGAAAATCTTCTGGAAGCCACAGATCCGGCCTCACTCTAGACTAGACATGTCACCTTACCAAACTGGTTCATGAGTACTATAGTTCCTCACTGATATCAAGGCTTCATAGGTCATGCAGTTGATGGTGCGGTGTACCCCAGAATCCTGCACTTGTTGAAGATAATGTACCCCACATTAGAAGCAATATAAGATAAATGTTTCGGAGGATGGCCTGAGCTGCCACATCCCTTCTTCCACTACTCATATCGCTTCGTTTCATTCTACAACGAGTTGTCACAATAAATAGCATACACCACTTGTAATAACCCAAGATTTTATAAGATATATTCATTCTAATTTCTTTCATATATTCTATTGTACGATACACCAAGATTATCTTTCACTATACGCAACACCGTATTAACTTGTAGTATATGCAACAGTATTCTTAGATTGTGTTACACACAATTTCATGTTCATTTGGTAATAGTCATTCTATGCAACATTGAGTATATATATATATATTCAATTCATAAATGAAAATGTGGTTGGATTCTGTTATAACGAAACAACAAACGATTCTTGCACTATACAGAACCCTAACTTGTCTTGCATTACATGCAATCGTGACCTTCTTCGATAGCGTGTGTTGTACGCAATGCCTGGTTTTACTAAACAACGATATATTATTATAATATTATTATGAACTAGCCGTTATGAATAGTATTAACTTTATTTTTAATTTTATAACATTATTATTCATCTTACTCATTTTCTAAAACATGGTATAAGAACAAAATAAATTTTTCGGGTAAAATAAGTATTTTTTAAAAAATGATGTTTTGCCGCCTTGTGATGGCGCACCCACTATAAATATAGTTTTTGACATGTTTATAAGATCAATTTGACAAAATAAAATTCTTATTTGGAATCAAGAAATAAAAATTTACTTTGAATATGTTTTTCATATTATTCTGGTATCTTTATTTTTTTAATGAATAGTAAAAACACGCTATATTTTAATTAAAAACAACTTTTTTCATCGTAATAACTTATGTGGTTAAATTATAATATTGAATGTTTTTAAAGTATAAATATAATATATTTTTACCATTTAATATATTTTAGGTCATTTCCATTGATTTTACTTTGAACTCGT
The DNA here is from genome assembly GCA_963277665.1 of Viscum album. Taxonomy (NCBI): domain Eukaryota; kingdom Viridiplantae; phylum Streptophyta; class Magnoliopsida; order Santalales; family Viscaceae; genus Viscum; species Viscum album. The sequence goes on along the minus strand of OY728147.1, from coordinate 554,548,390 downwards.
AGGTTAAATCAATTCAATCTTTTGCAATGTTTTAAAGAAAAATTCATTTTCTTTCGACAACGGGATTAATTTTAATTTAATTTCTGAAACTTTTTTGTATTGAATTTGGAAAAATGGATTCCATATTTGGAATCAGTGGGTCCAAATTATGTTAATAATATACTTTATATTTTTGGGATTTATGAATAGTAACAACAGTAAAGTTTATTTACCATGGTTAAAGGTAAATTGGGTAATTAAGGGTAAATATAATATTATAAAATTATCCTAATACTTGTCTTAATACAAATGGATGATTATAATTTGTCCTAAGTCATATTTGGGTCGATATGGAATCCATTGAAACCCACTTGTAGGTGATTAAGACATTTAGTTTATTTTATTTAAAGGAAAGTGAAATATGTCTCCCTCAACTTTAATAATTAATGTATTTTTAATATAAGTTTATATAGAATATAAATTCGGTTATTAATATTAATTTGAAATATAAAACGTTTTTCTTTATCATGGTAATTTATTTGTAATTTTTAAGAGATATTTAATTACCTTATTAACTTATAAGTTAATGATGTAGAAATTATTTATTTAGTAAAAATCAATAATATAGTTTTTATTGAAATAGTAATACATATCAAAAGGCCCAAAAACTGTACAAAACATATTATTAGTGTATATATAAACCCTAATCATCCACTGGCCGAATTGATGACCATTTGGATCCTTAATAAGGCGATTAGGACACTTATATTATTTTATTTTAAATGATGCCATGGTTGTCACCTTCATAATTTAATAAATATAACAATTTAAATATTGTGACTTTAAGATGATAAATTCTAATTAAATTATTATTGTGAAAGTTAATAAATTTATCTTCATAATATGATTTTAATTTTAATTTTTATGCAACTAATAAGTATATTAAATAATTATACAAAAATGTTGGAGTAATTATTTGATTAAGAGACAAACCAACTAAATGGTTTTAAAAATAATAAAATAAATAATATATGAACTATTTAATGTTCTCCATAAATTTTCAAGATACATATGACCTTTTATGAATCTATTAAACATTTTATTTCAAACATTTCTTCTTTATATAATTTATTGAAATTCAAATAAATGAATTGTGACAAAATTGACACTATTGTTATTTTATAAAAATAACATATTATAAAATTGTTTAAAAATGACAAAAATATTTAAAAATTATAAATTTAAATTTATATGTTCTAAAATGTTATAAAGAATCCAATTATGGACAATTCACTACAAATAAGTAATTATTTGTTATAATTTAAAATTTATAATGTTATTACCACAAATAAAATAAAATTGATTAAATAAGGATAAATCAATTTGATATGTTTAAAATAAATTCCTAACATGTATAAATTTTATTGGTTGATGAGATTACAACCCTATATCATCTAATATTCAAATATGAGACATTTTTGGATGTTTTTATGTGGGGTTATATTTATTATAAATTAATATTTTTAAGATTTCCAAAGGTGCCCCTCTCCTCCCTTATAAAAGTGCACCTCCTCCCTCCCTTCATCACACCAATTTGAGCCTTCATGCACAGCAAATCCCTGAAAAATTATTTCTCCACTTCCCTAGAAACATCCTAGAGGTCCTGGTATTCTTCAAAGACCAATTTTAGTACCCTAAGAGGAGGTCTCAAAGATTCTCTTCAAAGAAGAGGTAATGTCTGTTACCGATTCTTTCAACTTTATTTCTTCTTATACTTCTTCTTATTTAGTTGTTTAACTATGAATTAATAAAATCAGTATAACTCATATGCTGATATGTTATTATAAGTATGAAACAACCCTATTTCACTATCTATCCATCCTACGGAAAATGAAATCATCGTGCGTGCGTACGTACGGAATACCGTCTCTACGCCGTGGTGTAATCTGTTTTTCCAACACCACCTTACAGGGATGGGTATAATGGTGTAAAGAATGAATATACATAGTTATTATAACATCATACTTATTAGGCTATATTTTATCATCCTATCCAATTCAATTCAATAATTATGGGAATGATATCATCACTTGTGCATACGTACGGACTACCGTCTCCACGATGCGATGAGATTCATTCTCCATGTTAACCATTTAAGAATGATTATAAAGTATATATAAGAAATAATAATGAAATATATGACATTATAATGCTACTAGATTTATGTGTATATATCTATATATATGTCATCTACATAATTCCATTCAACTCAATAAGGAAACGAAAACACTGTTCATGCCTACGTATGACCTACCGTCTCCATTAATGGTGTATTTCATTCCTTTTATCGATCTATAATATATATATGTATATATAAATCATGTTTTACATTTTTTAATTATGTAAATAATGATATAAGTAATAATATCAAGAACGACAAGTCGAAACACATACGATAAATTAAATGATTTTTACCCAAAACGCTGCTTTAACATGGAATTTACAAAAGAACGGGTAATATAAAGTCATAAGTGAAACATATATGATATAATAACAATGAATATGATTCTTTTATAATTCAATGACATTATTTAAATAATTATACAGGAGGTTCGGATATGTACAAAGCATATTAGGCCTAAGGTAAGGGATAATTTTTCAAATCTCATTTTTTTATCCGAGATTGCTTATACGTAAATATTTACTGGGATTTATTGTTGTCATCCATTTCCATGTTTTATAAAAGAGTTTTTATGTATGTTTAATGTAGTTTTTACCCATTTTTACTTTTACCCAATGGTATGGAAGAAATCTTTCTTTTATTTACCCTACTAGGTACTTCCGTCTTTTTCGACAAAAGTACGAGAAGAATGTTTGTTTAACGTATACAGCATGAATGGATTTTTTACGGTTTTATAAAGCCTTATTTTTCATGAAGTTTCCTACAAAATATTTCATGGCTATTTTCAACAAAAACCTTTTCTTCTAAAATTTCCTGACATTTTGTGAAAAGAAAATGATTTTGAAGAAAAAAGGATATTTTCCTCAAGAATTAATTTGAAGTGTTTTATCAAAACCATTTTCATCTAAGATGAAATTATTTCACATGTGTTTGTTTCAAGTATCATGTCTCTATGATTTACATGGTTTCACTTTTCTTATGACGAAATGATATTCATTTGTTTTATATGGATTATGTTATGATGGAATGATGTTTTTGAAACCCATTTTATTATTTGGGTTATGATGAATTTTTTATGTTTATTTTGTGGTACAAGTAATAATGATTTCATTATGAGAGGGGTGGGACCTATATCTCCCTCCAATGAATTGGGTAATGATTTTATATCTCATGAGATAGACATGGCTGGAAAGGCAAGTTAAACCGGTTCAGTAATACAGGACTGGAATGAGGAGTGAACACGATTTAGAAAGGGACTTTTTCCACTAAGATGGTCTTGGAAGCAATGTGTTGGATACTATGGAAATCATATCATGTGATTAATGGTTTCCACAATTACATGATTTATTCCCATTATATCTTAACATTTTTAATGTTTCCTTATGATATATGACATACATACTACCAAGATTCATGTATTTGCCTAATATTTTGATGTTTAGATTTGATGTTCAAGTTTTTTGCATTCCAATTTTTATGGATTGTCTTATGTTCTATATATTTACCCTTACTGGGCATTTGAGCTCGCCATTTATATGTTTTCTTTTACCCAGGATATAAAGAAAGGTTTTAGGTAAGAAAACAAAAGGGGAAGTTCTTTATGGGAGATGTTGAAGATCTTTCACCACGATTTGAAGATTATATTCCGACTTTCCAAAGACAATAAACTATTAAGATCCTTATGTGTCTGTTTTTGTTATGTATTAAGTATTCCACAAAAGTGATTTAATGTACATGTATGTCATGCTTCGGGACTCTACAGTTGGTATCAGAGGAAAGGTTTGGTCAACCTTTGGAAACTAGTATGTGAAAATGTTAGTGAGATCCCTAGATATATTTCTATGGTATGTATAGGGATGTTCCTAAGGATAAGTATACATATAGTATATAGTCCTATAACTACGGTAACGATCATAGAATTTAACCTATGATGTTAGATATTTAAGGTACTCCCCCTTGTTTATGTTATTTTCCTTGTATGATTTTTTGCATCTCACAGAATTCTTTTTGTGATTTAGTCAATGGAGGGAACCAGAAGAAATTCGGTTAACATTGAATCCAATAGACAAATTGGTGACTATGAGCTAAAAAATTGCGTAATGCCTAGAGAGAAAGATATTGTGATTATGATGAATCAGTCATCGCGATATATGATTAACAAGGTAAAATTTAGTGGTATACACAATTCATCAAATAAGAGGAAGACAGACTTTTATGCATGTTCGCATACTGAGGAGCATAATGAAAGGAAGATTGATATTTCTAAATAAGGGAAGAAAAACCTTGAGGAATGCCTCAAATGGAGGGAATGATATTATCTGTGTGGAGAAATGGGTCATCGAGTGACAGAGTGTTTTGGAGTTCAATGACTTATTTGTGGAGAACATGGGAATTACCCAACTCAATGCCCTGACCTAAAAACTATCTTCTAAAATCAAGGAAGGACTTATTCTAGGACAATCATTAAATATGATGTATTGAAGTGTTCATGTTGTTGAGGTTCTTTTATGGTGTATTAGAATATTTTTGTATTAGTCTATTGTGGTTTTCAATAATTTTATGGTACCGGTAACCATGAAATGCGATTCAAATATTTTGGAAAGAAGATGATATGCGAATAATGAAGTGATAAGAAGATAATGAGATGTTTGATTTTATTCATGAGCTCATGATTGATATAAAGACTATGTAATATCATGGTCTGAGTGTATAGAATTTTGAGGATTTTGGTATGTGGAAAGTGTTAACTTTTAACTGTATTCATGTTTTCACTGAGGTTCAATGGGTATTCATTCTTCAAGAGAATACATGATTAAGGTATTCACATGTTTGTAATTTGACCAACAAGATATATCTTATGATATATGGGGGATAAATGATGGCATTAATGTGATTGTTATGTGACATTTCAAGTAATCATTTTCTTTATACTATGAGCTTGGAATGAAGTATTTTAGATAAGCCTAAATATTGGAATGGATTATGTTGGACATAAGTTAGTATTTTTTATGGATAGAACTATTTTCAATATTATTGATGGGATGTTATTGTAATTTTTTTTAGAAAAAGGAAAACCTGTAGGACGGGCGATAGCCCATTGCATCGGACAAGGCTGTGGGAATCGAACACACAACTGAAGTGCTACATGCCTTTATCGCCTACCACCAGCCTACAAGAAGTCACTGGTTAGTGGAAAGTAGTTTTATTTTATTAAGAGGTATGATAAATAAAGTATAAGTCCATTTTTGGAACCATATATGATAAATCTCAGTATAAGATGGAATTATAACTTTTGCTATCCTTTTGTTTGAAACAGATGGAATTACCCATAATTCTATCACATGATCTTCTAATGCTTCACGAATAACAAATTCAACTTCATTTATTTAATATTTGAAGTGGAAATTGTTCAATTCTTGAACAACAGTGAGATTGTACCAAAATCCTGTAAGTATTTCTTCAAATTCAAAATTTTCAACTTTAGGGAAATGATATTAGAAACCAAAAATGGTGTCCTTGTTCTCTTATACTAGATGAATCATATGGTACCTTATATCATCACAAATCTATGGCTTTATGATTGGTGGATTTTTCATAGCCATGTTCTCTACCACTCTCTATCAGAACATGATGGTTACATTTCTCTTCCATATCCATATTTTCACCTATGTTATCCTATATGGAAACCCAGTGATGAGTTAATTTGGATAACCGTTACATTTCATAATTTAGTTTTTCAATCCAAGTTTTGGTATTCCTTTTTATGATGTGGGTTTCTATTAAAGAAACTTTCGAGTGGTAAACCATTTATAACCCTGACGAATTTCAAAGGCGAAATTCATTTTAAGGGGGGTAGAATGTAATAACCCAAGATTTTATAAGATATATTCATTATAATTTCTTTCATATCTTATGTTGTACGATACACCAAGATTATCTTGCGCTATACGCAACACCATATTAGCTTGCAGTATATGCAACACTATTCATAGATTGTGTTACACACAATTTCATGTTCATTTGATAATAGTCATTCTATGAAACATTGAGTATATATATATATATATATATATATTCAATGTATAAATGAAAAAATGGTTGGATTATGTTATAATGAAACATCAAAGGAGTCTTTCACTATACGAAACCCTGACTTGGCTTGCATTACACGCAATCGCGACCTTCTTCGATAGCGTGTGTTGTACGCAATGTCGGGTTTTACTAAACAATGATATGTTATTATAATATTATTATGAACTACCCATTATGAATAGTATTAAATGTATATTGAATTTTATAACATTATTATTCATCTTAATCATTTTCTAGAACATGGTATAAGAAGAAAATAAATTTTTCAAGTAAAATAATTATTTTTCAGAAAATGCAGTTTTACCGCCTTTTGATGGAGAACTCACATTAAATATAGTTTTTGACATTTTTATAAGTTCAATATGACAAAATAAAATATTTTTTTGGAATCAAGAAAAAAAAATTACTTTGGATAAATTTTTCATATTATTCTAATAACTTTCATATTTTAATGAATAGTAAAAACACGATATATTTTAATTAAAAACATCTTTTTTCATCGTAATAACTTATGTGTTTAAATTATAATATTGAATTTTTTTAAATTACAAATATAATATATTTTTAACATTTAATATAATGTATGTCATTACTATTGATTTTACTTTGAATTTGTAGGTTAAATCAATTCAATCTTTTGCAATGTTTCAAGGAAAAACCTGTTTTCTTTCGACAACGAGATTAATTTTAATTTAATTTCTGCAACTATTGTGTATTGAATTTGTAAAAATGGATTCCATATTTGGAATAAGTGGGTCCAAATTATGTTAATTAGCTACTTTTTATTTTTGGGCTTTATGAATAATAACAAAAGTAAATTTTATTTACCATAGTTAAAATAAAATTGGGTAATTAATGGTAAAAATAATATTATAAAAATTTATTAATACTTGTCTTAATACAATTGGATGATTATAATTTTTTCTAAGTCGTATTTGGGTCGAAATAGAATCCATTAGAACCCACATGGAGGTGATTAAGACTTTTAGTTTATTTTATTTAATGGAAAGTGAAATATGTCTCCCTAAAATTTAATAATTAAAGTATTTTTATTATAAGTTTATATAGAATATAAATTCGGTTATAAATACTCATATGAAAGATAATTTTTTTTTCTTTATCATGGTAATTTATTTGTAATTTTGAAGAGATATTTAATTACTTTATTATCTTATACATTAATGATGCAGAAATTATTTATTTAGTAAAAAATCAATAATATAGTATTTATTGAAGTAGTAATACATATAAAAAGGGCCCAAAACTGCACAAACCTTATTATTAGTGTATATATAAACCCTAATCATCCACTGGACGAATTTTTGACCATTTGGATCCTTATTAAGGCGATTATGACACTTATATTATTTTATTTTGAAAGATTCCAAAGTTGTCACGTTCATAATTTAATAAATATAGCAATTTAAATATTCTGATTTTAAATGGATAAATTCTATTAAAAGTATTATTGTAAAATTTAATAAATTTATCTTCATCATAGGATTTTAGTTTTAATTTTAATGCAACAAATTAGTATATTAAATAATTATACAAAAATGATGTATTAATTATTTTATTAAGAGACAAACCAAATAAATGGTTTTAAAAATAATAAAATAAATATTATATGAACTATTTAATGTGATCGATTAATTTTATAGATACATATTACCTTTTATATATCTATTAAAGCTTTTAGTTAAAACATATATTCGGTATATATTTTATTTAAATTCAAATAAATGAATAGTGTCAAAATTGACGCTATTGTTATTTTATAAAAATAACATATTATAAAATTGTTTAAAAATCACAAAAATATTTAAAAATTATATATATATATTTATACGGTCAAATATGTTATAAATAATCCAATTATGGACAATTCATAACAAATGAGTAATTATTTGTTATAATTTAAAATTTAGAATATTATTACCACAAATAAAATTAAATTAATTAAATAAGGATAAATCAAGTTGATAATGTTTAAAATAAATTCCTAACATATCTAAATTTTATTGGTTGATGAGATTACAACCCTATATAATCTAATATTCGAAAATGGGTAATTTTTGATGTTTTTAATTGGGTTTATATTTATTATAAATTAATATTTTTTAGAATTCCAAAGGTGCCCCTACCATCCCTTATAAAAGGGCACCTCCTACCTCCCTTCCTCACACCAATTTGAGCCTTCATGCTCGGCCAAACCCTGAAAAATTATTTTCTCCACTTCTCTAGAAACAACTTAGTAGTCCTGGTCTTCCTCAAAGACCAATTTTAGTTCCCTAAGAGGATGTCTCAAAGAGGCGCTTCAAAGAAAAGGTAATGTCCGTTACCGATTCTTTCAACTTTATTTCTTCTTCTACTTCTTCTTCTATAGTTGTTTAATTATGAAGTAATAAAATCAGTATCACTCATATACTGATATGTTTTTATAATTATTAAACAAACCTATTTCACCATCTATCCATCCTACGGAAAATGAAATCACTACGCGTGCGTACGTACGAAATATCGTCTCCACGCCGTGGTGTAATCTGTTTTTCCAACACCACCATACTTGGATGGGTATAATGGTGTAAAGAATAAATATACATAGTTATTATAACATCATACTGATTATGATATATTTTATCATCCTATCCAATACAATTCAATAATTATGGGAACGATATCATCGCTTGTGCGTACGTACGGACTACCGTCTCCACGGCGCGATGAGATTCATTCTCCATGTTAACCATTTAAGAATGATTATAAATTATATATAAGAAATAATAATGAAATATATGACATTTTAAATATATTGGATTTATGTATATATATATGTATGTATGTCATCTACTTAATTCCTTTCAACTCAATAAGCAAACGAAAACAGCGTTCATGTGTACGTACGGCCTACCGTCTCCATGAACGGTGTATTTCATTCCTTTTATCGATCTATAATATATATATGTATATATAAGCCATGTTTTACATTCTGTAATTATGTAAATCAGGATATAAGTAATAATATCAAGAATTACTAGTCGAAACACATATGATAAATTAAATTATTTTTACCCAAAACGCTGCTTTAACATGGATTTTACAAAAGAACGGGTAATATAAAGTCATAAGTGAAACATATATGATATCATAACAATGAATATGATTCTGTAATAAGTCAATGACCTTATTTAAATAATTATACAGGAGGTTCGGATACGTAAGAAGCATATTGGTCTTAAGGTAAGGGATAATTTTGAAAATCTCGTTTTTTTTTTCGAGAATGCTTATACGTAAGTATTTACTGGGGTTATTGTTATTATCCATGTCCATGTTTTATAAAAGCATTTTTATGTATGTTTAATGTCCTTTTTACCCATTTTTACTTTTACCCAATGGTATGGAAGAAATATTTCTTTTATTTACCCTACAAGGTACTTTTTGACTTTTTCGACAAAAGTACGAGAAGAATGTTTTTTTAACATATACAGCATGAAAGGATTTTTACAGTTTTATAAAGCCTTATTTTCATGATGTTTCATCCAAAATATTTAATGGATATTTTCATCAAAAACCCTTTCTTCTAAAATTTCTTTACATTTTGTGAAAAGAAAATGATTTTGATGAAAAAGGATATTTTTCTCAAGAATTCATTTCAAGTGTTTTATCAAAACCATTTTCGACTAAGATGACATTATTTCACATGTGTATGTTTCAAGTATCATGTCTCTATGATTCACATATTTTCAATTTTCTTATGATGAAATGATATCCATTTGTTTTATATGGATTATGTTATGATGGAATGATTTTAATTCAACCCATTTTATTCATTGGGTTATGATGGATGTTTTAAGTTTATTTTGTGGCACAAGTAAGTATGATTTCATTATGAGACGAGTGGGACCTATATAACCCTCCAATTAATTGGGTAAAGATTTTATATCTCATGAGATAGACATGGCTGGAACGACAAGTTAAACCGGTTCAGTAATACAGGACTGGAATGAGGAGTGAACTCGATTCAGAAAGGGACTTTGTCCACTAAGATTGTCTCGGAAGCAATGCCTTGGCTACTATGGAAATCATATCATGTGCTTAATGGTTTCCACAATTAAAATATTTATTCCCATTCTATTTTATCATTCTTAATGTTTTCTTATTATATATGCCTTACGTACTTCCAAGATTCATGTCTTTGCTAATGATTTTGATGTTTAGATTTGATGTTCAAGTTTTTTCATTCAAATGTTTATGGATTGTCTTATGTTCTCTATATTTACCCTTAATGGGAATTTGGGCTGACCCTTTATATGTTTTCCTTTCCCCAGGATATAAATAAAGGTTTTTTGTATGAAAAAAATGGGGAAGATCTTTATGGGAGATGTTGAAGATCTTTCACCACGATTAGAAGATTATATTCCGAGATTCCAAAGACACTAAACTATTACGATCCTTGTGTGTCTGTTTTTGTTATGTATTAAGTATTATGAAAAAGTGATGTAATGTCCATGTATTTCAAACTTCGGGTATCTACACCACTCTAGAAAACCCATACATTCCATTCTAATCAATCTTGATCATACACATAGGATCATACAACTCAACCTAGGTTCACATCTTGAACAAGAAGACATGAGTGTAAATTTTTGATTGCAGCCCCTTCTCAAACATCCGAGCATTCAGGGACTCATTTGAAACAATATCAGGCATGTACTGCAGTAGCTCAGAAAAAAAATATCATATATTCCATCATTTACCAATCTCCCTAGGATAGATCCCTGAATTCAAAGGACATAGAATAGTCCAAGACCATGGGGAAATAGTATTTGTTGTAGATGGACTTGAAATCCTTCCAACCCCTCTGACCAATCATTGATGATTGAATCCTTGATTCCCACCACCTGAAATAGGGAACCCCTATTTGAAATGAGGCCCATTTCATCCAAACTTCCCTAGGTGTGTCTAGGAACATGAACATATGTTCTATATTTGTGATCAATTCCTCTTCCTCTTGAGGTCCTGAGCATACCCAGAATGAATGGAGATTATTATTCAAGAACTCATTGGGATTATCCATCATGGGACCAGGATGTTATTCTCTTGCTGGAGTAGGATCAGGATCCACTCCATGTCATAGTGCTTGGACAGACCAGACCATATATTCTACCAGCCTATAATCAAGTGATGAGGGGGATATCCCCCTTGCTTCCTCCTATAGGTGAAATAGAGGACTATGGGGATACATGTTTATACAAAAAGAAACAATAATAAAATAAAACATCAGTAAAACATTTGTGAAAATATTTAGAAACAAATTTAGACATAAATAACACAATTTCAACACAATAATGAAATAGAAAAATACATTACTAGAACAAAATTTTTACGTGAAGTCTATAGTCTGCACGTCACTCCTAGAAGAGATGTCAAAAAATTATCTCAACATCACATGGAGACTCAAGGACTTTCTTGAAAGGTTATAGCCAAAACCATACTAACATACAGAACCACGACCCCCATTTGTCATAGATTTGGTCTAACATGATAGATCCCATAAAAAAAATATCCTAATGTTCATAACCAGATAATTATACCAATTTTTCAGCTACCAGATATGGTTTCCATTAAAACTAGCACATGACCTTGTGAATAGAAAGGATCAATGGTTTTTCTATGTCCCCACTAGAAAACCAATTTTCTTTGGTATGATGAATAATGGTTTGGGAATTATTTATCCGATTTTAGATGAATTAAACCACCAAAACCCATAAATAAATCAAATCTGAAAATTTAGTTAAAGCATGTCTGTAATAAAATTCAGAATTGAAATACATGGTTTTAAAAAAACCAATGAGGGAGACAACAAAAAATTGGAAACATGAACAACCCTATAATAAAAATACTTAAAGGGTTCATCTTCCCCATTCTTTCTCCACAACTCCTCATCAAGTATGGAAGCTACCAACCTAAAAAACATTCTCCATGTACTTTTCCATTAAATGAGTAAAAAATAACCAAGTAGAAATCCACCTAATGGTGTATGTATGGTGTGAGACTTATCCCAATATGATGATACCCAACATGATTCAATGTGTTAAAAATTTATTGAAAAAGAATAAAAGGATGTCAGAATAACTATAAATGATATTTATAATTTTAAAAGTATGAAACATAAAATGAAAACAGTATTCAAGAAGAAAAATTAATAAATGAACAATTTTAAAGAATATATACATGCTTATGAATTTTACATCCAATCACACTATATGGCTATGATTTGAAAATATATTTTATGATCACAAATCATGTGAACAACCCAATGCAGTAACAAGAAGTTGGTCCATGGTACCTCGTATCTCTATGTAAAAGTATCCATAATAATTATCCGTATCATGCATGAGAAACTATTAGGGAAATCTCATATATCATAATGGTCACTAATATCATTAATTTTATTTCAATGTTGTCATTGTCTACATTTCTTGTTGAACCAAGGATGATAACACTTCGTGCCACTGCCATAAAATTCCTACTTCATCCACCTACATACCCAGCCATCTAATTATTACTCAATAAGTTCAACATGTTAATGAATACAATTTCACATAATTAAAAAATTTATTTTAGATAAATACACAGAACATTATCAAACATTCCATTTCAACCATTGTGTAATTCAATAAACCATTATAAAATTGCATAAAAAAACTTCAAGTAGTAAGTAGATTATTTTCACACCAAATAAATTTAAAAACCCTCTTTAAAGGCCAAATTTAAACCAATACCACATCCAACTATATTTAAAAACGAAAAAAATTAAATGAACTATTTTATAAATTTCCAAATATCCCAAATGATTAATCATTTAATAGACATAAAAACACCCATTTTCATGTCAAAATTAAACATAAAAAACTATCACTCATTCAATTCTTCCAAAAATGACTTTCACACAACAAAAATGGATATAAAACATGATAAACATTTTAAAAAATCAACTTTCATTCATCCATTAATGTCTACACTTGGAATGACCGACTTTATCCATAAAAAACCTCAAATACTTGTGTGAAACATCATCTACACCGCCACTGCACCACAAGGAAGGGAAAAGGAAACAAAATCTACATGATTGGACAAAAAAACCCAAAATAATACTCTATGTTCTATGTCATGGTTTCTATATAAGTGGAACATCAATATGAACGAATGAAATTATAAGGCGAAAGAATAAAACAAGTGAGGGAATAATTTTCTTGAAATATGTTTTATTTTTTCCACAAAACTTCCCATAAAAAGTTATTTCCATGACTAGTTAAGGAATATTTGGAGCCTTCCATGGATGCTAGGGACTAATGGGGGAAAAAGTTTTAGAGGTAAGTGTAATTATAGTATTGGAAAATATAAATTACAAAATATTTATTATGACCTATGCACTTGTGCACATTTTGGTTGGACGGTTTAGTAAACCATGTGGCCAAATTGTGGGGCATATTCTGGCCACCCAAAAACACTCAAATTTATTCCATATTCAAGGGTGTCCTAGGGGAATCCAATATGGTTGATAGGATCCAAAATTAATAGAGAAATGAACCTTATAATTCTGATCTGTATGCGACATATCACGAATATATTTTTCTATATCCCTGTGTATAACAATGTTTTTAATATTATAATATGATTTTTTAAAGTTAATTTTATCCATGATTATAGTTTCAAAAAAAGTTTTAAAATAAAATTATTACCATTCTCTAAATAAGATACTTTATACTATTTTTTTAAAAAAAGTGTGAAAATAATGTTTTCCTTTAACATATATAGAATGAGAAATATTTTCCCCCTTCATCGACACTGAATGATTTGAATAACATAATAAAATATTCTAATTTTATCTCTAGATTTTTTATATTTATGATGATATGATGTTTACATAACACATATTGTTTCCATGGGTTATGTTATTATGAAAATTTTATGAAACCGACTTTATTTTCCATAGGTTTTTCTATGATGAGGTATTATGAAACCCATTTTCTATTAATGTTCTATTGTATGATTAATGTTGTATGAACCTATGTCACATATATATATGTTTTTTATTATGTGATTGGTGGGATCAAAATTATATAACCCTCTAATTATTTGGGAATTAATTGATATGTAATTAAATAATTATGTATTTAATGGCTAGTTAACCACGATCAATAAGAGATGATGTCCTTAATAATAATATTGGGATTGAACGTTAACTATTATGGTGGTCTGATTCGTGAACCCAAAAAATTATTGATTATTCATCTTGGTTGTATGGAGATGTATATGATCTAAAAGATTATTTATGGTGGGGTAATATAAAGAGATATTTTTTGGGGTATGTATATTGGTTAATCATATGTCCCCATGTTAAGGCTAAGATGTAGATATCTATTCATATGTAACAACCATGACCCATCTTATAATGTAAATTGAAAAACAACCCCATGGATTTTTTTATTAGACACACTGAATTATAACAAGTCCACAATGTTGTTTATTTATTTATTTATAATCTTACTATCTATTCATAAATTATTTATATTAGAGAATAATTCTTTCTTGATTGCATTCAATGATATAAATATCAGTATTTGTATGTTTTGGGGAGTACACCATTTCATTGCATCTGATCACTATCAGAGGTTTACCTCAGTGCTATGAAAAAGTATTCGCCATGATCTGAATATCGAATTATGTTTCAAAACTACTTATTATCCCTAGATATATGGTTAGTCTAAGAGGTAAATTAATTGTGTAGAGAATATGATGTTATTATATTATATATATTTATTTCAAAAACAAACCTTATACATAATTTATTTTAATTTTAAATTCAACATATTTCCAAATAATATAAATGAATATTTTCTTAATAAAAATTTGTCATTTTACATAGTTGGTATCACCTCCATCCTTAAATTAAATAACATTTTTTTAATTTAATGTCTATTTATGTTTCAAACCATATTTTTCATAAAAATAAATTTTTTTGATTTCATTATATGAATGAATTAGAGATGTAGCCTATAATTTTATAGAATCAAATTTTCAAATAATCAATTTTTTTAAAAATAAAAAACCAAACATGGTGAGGTCTTAAAAAAATAGTCTTCAATATATTTTTATGAACTATGTTTGTGATTGAAATTAATTTTAAATTATTTATTTTTATAACTCATGTGGAAAATATATTGTACTTCTTCTGAAGTCATATTTTTTATAACTCAAACTGATTCTTTGATGTGATTATGATGATACAAAATGAAATCTATAATAATACAACATGAAACAAGACACAATAAAAAACAAGAATGATGAGAAAAATGATAGTAAATACACATGGGTGATTTCCATGAGTATCCTGAGCTTCAGCTCAGTCCTATTCTGCTAACACCCTAGTATTTGATAAACAACTCAAGAAATCATCCAAGGTCCTACAATCATAATGTGTACTGAGGGACCCAAGTGAATTAGTGGGATCAATAGTATGTACGATATAAATTTCATAAGGTATCCACCCATGGAGTATATGAATAAATAAAGTTAGTATAAAAATGGAAATAAGTACAAGTATAAATAAAAAAAATAAGGAAATAAATAAATAACCCACTAACTCGGAATCCTAAACAACTCATTATATATCATCACTATTTAGATAACTTTAGAAATGAAATTTATGACAATTAGTATATATATTGTAATATAAATAGTTAAGTTATATATTTCATCCACCTACATGAACCAAGTGCATGCAGATGCGTAATGGATATATAACCGGAATACTATTTGCAGACATGACAAAGGCATGACTTATACATCCATAACCAGTCTAACGTGAAAATAAGCTCATGAAAAGTGGTAAATTAACGACAACTAATATTTTTTGAGACAACGTTAAATTAATACTCATGTTGGAGAGTTTTCTACATTCCAACACTCTAAACATGGAATGTAGAACCTCATCCCATTTCCCTATATAGTATCACTAGTGTGAGGCACCATTAAGTCCACACCCAATGTAAGGGAGACTGATTGTGCAACATTCTCAATTCCACAAACCATTATCCATACATTATTTATAATGATTACTAATATTAATAACAATTGTTATTGAATAAATACCACTTCTAAAATTCATTTATCTTTCCAAAATAAGTTATAATCATATTTATAATATAATCCATGAGGAAATACCTCTTATTCAATGCAATTAATAATCCCAACTATCAATAAGGGCATTAAATTACATTAAAATAATTATTGTATTCATGTAATGAATAGAATAATGAATCATGCCATTCAATATAATCATAATGAATTATCATACAATCTAATAAATTCCATATAAATTAATTCATTTAAAATAATTGAGGAAAATTTGTCATCTTAACTATTATATTGATGTTGATACATAATATTAAAATCATGTATGGTCAAAACCCAAAATATGAATAAATCCCATTATTTCATTCCAATTAAATTACACAACCATTGGAATTAATTTTATCAATATTCAAGGGGAACATAAAAGGATATCTTATCATTTAGGAAACTAACTTCATGGGTATTTTCCCTTCACCAGTCATCCATTTCATACACATAAGAGGTACATAAATCCCATTTTACATTTATATAAGTAGGGAAATTCATTTTATAAATTCAATAAAAGTAAATTTATCAAACATTCCAAGTATCTATCCATAAAAAAACAATCATAATAACTAAATCAATAAACCAATCCTGATATGAACAAAAAATCACTACATATTAGTTTATATGATTTCTCACTTCATTCAAAGGGTTTTATATAAATTCATGGAATTATTCTTAAAAATTCATTTGGTATGTTTGAAATCCATTATAATTTAATACCATAATTCATCCAAATAAGAATTTTAAAAACCTATGACACATGGAAATTTAAATTATAATGTTTCATCATAGATCATAGGAAGTTTGATTAAATATTATTTAATTTATTAAAATGGAAATTCCATTTATCATCTATGTATAATTCATTTATGGAGTTCTAGTCTTTTTACAATTTAATTTTAAAAGGAAATTACTATTGGCACACCCAAAGGGTTTCCATTGTTGTGGTAATGAACCAATAATTTATTAAACATGAATCATAATACATATATATCCTTGTGAGATGGTAAATTTGAAAAAATAACCATATATAATGGAGATCCTAAGCAATGATTGTCGTTCCGCACAACAATGTTATTTCTTAAATGATGAGAAAATTATGAAATATCATTAGACAACCTAACTCATACTATAGACATCGCACTAATGAAAAATCAATCTCTGATTCGATTCAGTATGGAAAATATCTATGGAACGTACAATTTCCCAAAAAATATGGAAAATGAGATAAAAACTAAATTGGGAATTTTAGAAGATATTGAATGATAATTATTCAATATGAATACAGAGTTTACTAGTTTCGATCTGTGTATATAGATGGAAAATGATATATATAATAGAAATGATCATTTTTGAGTTCCCAACAATGTGGTAAAGAAGAGATCAAATGATCATGGGGGGACTCACATATGTAATATAGGAAGAGTGAATGAAGAATTTGTTTTAAACATAATTATGAGTAAAATATTAATTTTACAAAAAACATTGGTCGTATAGTTTCACCAAACTGTGCACCAACTGTGTGGCTCACCCTACTTAGGAGTACACCTTGCATGGTTTCTCCTTCATAGTTACGCATACTATACATGAACAGTGTGGTGAATAATGATCAGTTACTACCGAATTTTAAGTAACTATGTGGTAAAAGTTCACGTTTTTCACTAACCATTTGTTTTCCATGTGGGTAACTTCTAATACTTTATTGAATACACATGGTTTGTGGTCGTGGTCTCATAGTTTCATGTAAATTGTTTACCATCAGATGACACTCCAAACCATTGGTTTCCTAGGACCACCTATCCAGAAACTGAATGTGAAATCCAAGGGACATTGTAGGTATTCACTAATGTTCATAAAAAATACATTTATTTCATCAAACTTCAGAAATTTTTTTCTGGAGATCAGTTTTCAAAATTTTTTTTAGAGTAAACATGGAAATTCTATACCCTATGTATTTTTTTCATGTGAAAAATAGTGTACAATGCAATTTACCCATCATAAAACATAGTATCACCAAAAAGGCATTAGGAACAATTAAAACAACACACAAACTATATGGTTTGAGAAATTATATTCAAATTATCACATTGTGTTTACAAATTCCAACAACTCCTCTAATAACATCCTAAGAACTCATCATTTGATACATAAAATATTATCCAATGCAAATTTTCAAACTATAAAAAAAATAGTTCATACCTGAGACTGTTTTGATAGTGACACAATTACCTCATCATTCCATTAACCCTTAGGTTGATGATGCTCCTAACCTGGGCATTAGCAATATGAATGGGCCAATACCGATCCACATCACAAACCCACCTTAATGGTTTATTATAATGCATGCTTCTATGAATTATAGAGATTCTATAGGTGTGATTTTATTTATCAGGAAGAATTAGGATAAATCTAAGGCCACAATAAGAACCTCATGATATTTAAATGGTTTAATCACAATTGTGATAATGGAAACAAAAAATAAAAAATTTCTAAGTAGGAACATCCATCAAAAAATACCACACTAAACATTACATTTTCATATGTTTATAAGTTGTTAAATAATTAATTCTCAATTCAGAAAAGAATCTATATCTATAAAAATTTCCAAAAACTCCTCAGCCACCACATAAAAATCTCACCTCCTAATAAAACAAATTCCCCAAAAGAGTCTTTCTCTAAAAATAAACATTGAAAAGTTTAGTTTACAAGTAAGGAACCTCTGATTAGAAATTTTAAATGAAGATCATCTTCGATATCTGGCATATTACAACCATAACTACAAATAATTCATCAAATGATAAATCTATTTACAACAAAGATGTTCATGGATTCCCCTAAATTACCATTGCTTATGATCATAGAAAAACCAACCACCATGAAATTCAAAATATCATTCCATAATAATAAAAGAATATTCTTTATCCAACCCACTAGAATTTTCACCAATTTAGTACATCACATTTGATCCCAACGAAAATTAATGATAGCGTCAGATTCATTAAAATGGTATTATAAAAAACCATCCCATGGTATCTTATAATCCATATATACAAAAAAAAGATTTATATGGACAAAAATTCCATATCAGGTCATTAACTCTGCACAAAGTGCTACCCACTAAATGGACATGTCAATAATGAATGGTTGAGGTACAAGTGATCATTCAAAGAATTGCTACTCCGGAATCCTATCCCACTCAATAATAAATATTGATAAATTAAATAATAATGCATCCAACATAAATCTAGATAATGATACCCCACAACAAACATGATTTAAAAATTTTGTGTGGAATAAGACCGACTCTCTCATAGAATATCAAGGATGATTTAATGAATGATTACATGATCACCTCATTAGGAGGAGTATATTAAGTGGATTTATATTATTTCAAATAAGATCGATTTATAATCATTAATACAATTATTTTTCCTCATATCCTGAGAGAATATCAAAATCACTAACAGATGTGTCACTATTAACCGATCATAATCTTTTACCGTTGATGTCCTCATGTGATTGTACAACAGGAACACAAAATTCCATCCAAATCCAAAAGGGTTTATCCAAGGTTTTATTCAATAACCACCATATCAAAATAATGTTATAATAAAATAAATGAAATGATTTAGAACATGAATCTCTTAATGTAATTCAAGAATGATCAAGGATTTACAAATGATAATCTTTGGTTTATTCTTTGATCCCAAAAGAAAATTTATTAACAATAATCGACATGATTCTCCCCACCCTTTTGGATTCCTAGTCATATAAATAACATATTGACTATCCACTCAAAATAATTCTATATAAACACAACTACAATGTTATGTGTGTCATTTATATGAGTCACACATACACACATAAATACCCTTACAATGAAAACCAAATCCAACTGACTAATGATTAAAAAACCAAATTGCATTGGAAGTCATCCAATGAATTATGATGAAATCGATTAAACATTACAATTCTCAACGATTCCACTGAACCAAAGCAGTCCATTACTACATCTAGGAAAACCGCATCAACCATGTATATCCATCCATACAAAACTATGATTAATAGGGGAAACATGAACATCATAGAAACACACAATAGGCATGTCTACCCTATTAATTCATGTATTATATAGTCTATTAAGAAAATATATCAAAATAAAATTATATTATATGATTTTATAATAGACTGATGAATTTATAAGTCACCCAAGGTAAATGAATGGGTCACAAGACCTATGATGTGGATGAACATGAACTATTCATGTCCAACTGTATAAAAAAAGAGCATTATTTTATACATATGATCATTAAAAATTCCATGCATACCATGTGAATCAATCCAAAAAAGGTTCATTCAAATGCTATTAGTCATATACAATACTGAAACACTCAAATGACACAAAATATTTGAATACACATGGAATTATCATGTATTTAACACTAATGTTTCAACACACCATAAGATAGTTCCTTATAAAAGCAGGGGAATTGAACCCTATAACATGGTCACACAAAATATAAAGTCTCTAGGGTCAAAATATTATCATTTAATCCATTGAAAATAAAATATTTCTCACAAAAAATTCCCATGTTTCTATTCCAAGGAACTCAAGAGAAACATAAAGTACCCTTACCAAAGTGTCTAAAGGAAGGATTCCACTAGAGGATCAATTTTTAATTCCAATACACTAATTCAAAATCAAACATTAATCATTGAAATGATTTTAAAATGCAGTATAAATACTATTTATAAAACTATAACCATTAGTACTTTATTAAATAATCTACTCAATGAAAAAGTCAAGTGTTATCAATCATACATTTGAAACGTTACTTTATTGAAATCTATATAAAACAAGTTAATTTATGAAATATATTAGTTTTATGTTATAACAAATAAGGCGACCTCTGAGGGATCTACTAAGACAACATGGGTTCATAGGAATCAAACCAAACATTATTTTCTTATCATTTGGTGTGTCAAAACATCCATAATATAAAATTCCTCAGGAAACATGCCCCAAACAACCAACATTTGTCCAGTTTTGAGTTATAGAAGTTAACCAACTAATGTGAGTTCCAATGTTAATAAAATTTCACATTTATTACCATTTCAAATTATAACACCGTCAAATACATGGTTTGACTCAATGGGGTTTCATTCGTCACCCTAACAAGTGTACATAAACATTATAAACCACTGTCCATCTCTAATTTAACCAAAAACAATTCACTTTATATTTCAAACCATAATTTCTTTTTTAATTTTTATGAATTCTCATAATATACCATGTTCATTTGTAATGGTATAGTAACATGTTTGTCCCTCTACCAAACAATAAACTGAAAATAAATTTTATAGTTCAAATTTCTCTTCGATTAACCAATACCATCCCATTTCAACTTTTAGACATTAATATCCGTTTAAATTTTTAAATTTTTTTATAAATATATATAATGATAAATGGAGGTTAACATATTAGGGTTTCCTTCTCCCAACCATAATGCACTCATACAACCAAAAATTTAAAAATGGAAATCATATAATCACAAAAATTAATTTCTTCCCATGAAAAAAATTAAATGTCGAAAAACTAGAATTCATTTAAAATAGGCTACCATAGATAAACACGATGTAATACTATAAGATTTTCATTTAAAATGGAAATCCATGCCATATAATTAACCGACTAACGATATAAAAATATTCCTGAGAAGGAAATAACTAATCAGGTAAAAATTTCTTAATGATAAAAAAATTCCTTTCCTTGAATATAGAAGGCATCTAGTATATACGAGGAAATACATACACTGAAGAAAAAAAATTAGATCAACATGAAATATACTAATGCGACTATATGAAACGAGATATGCATAAAAAGTGTATTTTCTATGTTCCAAATATAATTCATGTAATGTTTCATCCATTCCATACCGAAAAATGGAAAAATTAAATAAATTAAATGAATATATAAGCTATAGAAAATAATCCATTCACTCGAGGTAAGATAAAACAAATTTTAACAACAAACTATATGAAATATAATTCTAGTCTCTGGAACTTGGTCATTTCCACATTAGTGGGGTGATAGGTACTATAAATGATGTTTTAGGAAAAGACACCAAATTCATAGTATCCTATCTAAAAGTCCAAAATATTACGAAAAAAGATAAATAATGCTCAGATTGGATTTTGAAACGTCCCATCCCGATTGTACAATTAGGTGATAGCCATACTATTGGGTCACATTGCCTCAACAGTTCCTCCTTTTATGCTGGATGTTGTCAACTAGAAATGATAGTTTCAAATGCTGATAGTGGGAAGACTAAACCAACAGATTAGAGTAACACAATAGTTTATCATATAATAAGTAGCAAAAAATAACTAGACAATGAATAAATGAAAGACAGATAGAAGAAAAAGAATAATGTAATCAGCATAATATAAACGATTTCCAATGACAATTTAAAAAATTAATGCTTGTCAAAATGATGATATTGAATGAAAAATGAAAACATAAATATTGATAAAAAAGGATAAAAATATAAAAAAATAAATGAAATGGTTTAGTAAATATTCAAAGGAGATCCATGCGAGCATCATGATCTCTGTCTCAGTCTTGTTCTCCTAACTCATAGGGACTTGCTTAACAAATCTATAAATCAACCTTGGTCCTTCAATAATAATATATTCATGGGTATCCTATTGCAATGGATGCCCGAGCCAGGTGTGAGATATAAATCTCAATAGGACTAGAATAAATAACAAATAATAACTAGACAACGATTAAATGAAAAACAAATAGAAGAAAAAGAATAAAGTAATCAACTTATTATAAATGATCTCCAATGAAAATGTAAAAAATGAATGCATGTCCAACTGATTATATATAATGAAAAACAAAAACATAAATATTGATAAAAAATGAAATAATTAAAATTAATTAAATTAAATGGTGTAGTAAATCATTAAGAGAAGATCTCTGCGAGCATCACGAGCTCTGTCTTAGTCTTGTTCTCCTTAATCCTAGGGACATGCTTAACAATTCTATAAATCTACCATGGTTCTTCAATAATAATTTATTCTTGTGTATCCTATTGCAATGGTATCCCGAGCCAGCTGTGAGATATATATCTCAATAGGATTCCAAAAATAGAGACTATTCCATCATCCTAATAGTATATAAAATTAAACCACTCCATATACATGTGAACATGAAAAGGGTACATTCCCTATATCCAGATAGTATATATGTATATATAAAGTTTATTTATATATTTCATCCACCTATATGTACCCTATGTGTGCCGATTTGAAATGGTAATATATATATATATCTATATTAATAGTTGTTGTCTGTAATGAGGATTAACTCAAATTACTATAACAAGTCAAACAATCCTATAAGCTCATTTGAAATGCTACATGCCCTATATCACAATAGATTGTGAGACCCCATGAACTCAATACTGAGGAGAGTGTGTGTGATGTCACTCTAATAATCTAAACATTGTATGTTGTACTTCAGCTCATCTCATATCCTGTATCACTAGTGTTACATGCCATGATCTCAACACCTAACGTAAGATATGATGATTATACTCCATGTCCAACACCCATTAACATCTTAATATCCTATTTATAAGCCATCTTCTTATTTATAATAAATAGTTATAATTAAAATCCTCTCATTCCTTAAATTTGTGAAGACCATATAAATGAATCATTGTATTTATAATACAAGACATGAGTAAATACATCACATTCGTTAAATTTAATAGAAAAATTAATCAACAAAGGAATAATATTACATTAATGAAATTTAAATTATTCATGTCATTAAAAATAACATGAGTCATTCCACTCAATATAATATAGAGTCATGGTCATACCACCAAAGTCAATTACATTTAATTTAATATGTTTAAAACATTATAGAGAACATTCCATCTTGAACATGTTAATCTTGTATTGACATATCAATTAAATCATGTAAGGAAAGAAAATTTCCTTGTTAATCCATCAAATTATTTAATTCTATTTAAAATTCACAATCATTAAAATTTAATTTAACTCGATTCAAGGGGCACATAAAATATTTTCTTTTCATTTATAAAAACTACCTATATGGGTGACGCCTCCTCATAGGTCTGAAAAGTAATACCCATATGAGGCATATCTGTCCAATTTGTCATTTATATAATGAGAGTAATTAATATATAATCTCAAAAAAAATCCATGTACCGAAGCATACCAATGTATAGGTACTCACTAAATCCATAAACTGTGCATGGTTTTAACAACCAACCAAAAGTTTTAGTATTTAAGATAGTTAAACTAATTCAAGGTTGTTTTTTATAAAATCATGACATTGATATTAATAAAAAATTATTTTTTCATGTATAAAATCCATTAAAATATCATTAATAAATTCATTAAATGATACCTTTATGAATGGAACACCAATGGTAATATTAAGTTATTAATGTTCTTTATGACCCTTTGGAGGATGCATTAACAAATTTCACATTGATTATAATGGAAATTTCATTTTTATTCTGCGTAGAATGATTACAATGAATTTTATGTTTTTGATCATTTAATTATAATGGGAATTCATATCGGGAGACCCATTGAGTGTTCATGGTTGTTGGAAACAACATCTAATTTTCGAAACATGATTTATAATATGTATACCAAGGATCTGTTGTGACTTTTATATAATGAAATCAATTGGATTGAGGGAATCAGAAAATTTAAGTATGTGGTGAAACAATTATACTTATAAAATTTTGAAAAAACAAGGAAAATCCATAGGCCACATACCTTGTATTTATGATTTATTGTTGATCAAAAATCTCACTCTGATTCTAACCGATTCGGAAGAGATCTTAGGAACATACCTCTTCCCAACAAATAGGGAAAATGATCTCACACTGAAATAGTGAATTTGAGAGGATATCAAATGAAGAAATATTAAAATTTTATCAAGATGTTACCAGTTTAGATTGATTGAAAAAAACGTAAATTTATTCAGATAAAGGATGATATAGTTGTTATGATCTCAAGAATAGAGTGTTTGAGAGCTCAATTGTTCTAAGATGAGCCTAAAATAGGTGATGGCGAAGGCGAGAAAGAATAATATGTTTTAAAATAATATATTTTTAAATTATTAATTATACATAAAAACTCATGGTCTCACAATTTTCCCGCATGGTTTGGATAAACCATCCAACAATAATATGGCTCATCCTTTTTAAGAAAATGCCTCTCAATGTTTGTCTTGAATGGTTATCATATCCATGTGTGAAGAGTGTGGTGATTATTGTTTTAGAACATCCTAAATATAATTAATGATTTGGTATTCGCTATAATTTTGGACTAATGGTACAATGCCAATTTTGGGAACATATTATCCCCTTCTACATCTACACAGTTTGCTGCTGGGGGTCGTAGGATTTTAGAAAGGCCATGCACCCTCTACAGACCCTCAAATTGTTTGTATTCAAAGTCCTGATGATCTAGAAACTTTACGTTACCACCAATAGTCCTCTTGTTCCTTCACCCATGTCCAAAATCAACACATTGAAGTTCTACAAATCTCAGATTGGTGTTTCTAAGCTCTGTTGTGAAAAAAGGATCATCCCAGAAATGAAATAATTCATAATCTTTTGGAATTTTAACCTTAAAAAAACATGGAGTTTTACCAAATAAAAATAGATAAGGTTCCACTTGGATATATGACACCCCCCACGGAGAAAATAGATATCATCAACATTTATCAGTTAATTTTCATCCAATTTATCATCATTTTCTATTCCCTATTCAGTCATGCTCGCACATAAATTTGTACCATTGGCCTCCTTAAATACACACTTAATGTCATCACCACTACACCATCAATATTTGTTTAATATTTTATGTCATATATAAATAATAAATTATTATTTATACATTTATTATTAAAATTATATACATTTATAATGTTATTTTTAATTTCATTTGTAACTTATATATTGTATATTTATATATATTTTTTATACATATTTACATAAATATTTATATGTATATAGATTTAAATATATATATATATATTTATTTACATATTTACATATAATTTTATGTTTAGATATAATTTTTGGAAATGTATTTATAAATATTTCTAGTAAAAATTTTTATATAATATATTTAATAATAATGAAATATATATAGAAATTTTTATGATGTATTCTATCAATATTGACCCACAAAGACACATACCCACATACGAACACACACACACACACATATTTATGTTCACAATTACCAACCTCTATATTTCTTACAAAATCAAAAAATATACTTACATATATGTATTTATGAATATAAATTAGAATATACACATAAGTATATTTGTTTGGTGAAACATACATACATATATATATATATAAATATTACATGCATAGGTGAGTGTATATATATATATTAATGAATTTTTATGGGGTAATTGACAATGATTTATTTTTAATTTTAATGTAATAATAAATATTTTTTTTCTTATAGTTTAGAAATTAAAAAATTAATTATTATGTAAATATTTGTAAATAATTATTTTTAAAACTCATTTTTCACATGTATAGTGTTAATAATAAATAACATTAATATATATAAAATGATAAAATATAAACACTAGAATATCCACATGATAGAAAGTTTTCAAAAAAAATCCTACCACTGCTAAAAAAGAAAATAATACCCCCTAAATCTCAGCCTAAGTTCCAGAGAATGTTCATAAAATAGGATTCCCTGACCAAACACATAGTATTGATGTATTTAAAACCTCTTCTTACAATGTCAATGTTTTTCCTGGGATCTTCCCAAATATCATGTTGTATGAAATTTAACAAGATTAGATTCTGTATATTATAGAGGTAAAACTAACACCAAAATAAATTTTTTGACATTTTGATGTTCAATAATGCTTCCAAACTTATTTTTGATAGTTCAATATATTATATAATTTTTCGATACATTTTTTATTAAATAACACTTATTAAATATATTATGAAATTTTAAATTAAAATCATTTTAGTATTATTTTATAATCAATTTTGTGATAAATAACTTATATATTAATTGTTAATGCATATTTAATATTATATAAATCATATTTAATTAAATATATTAAATTTGTATATATATAAATATATTCTTTATATAATATATTTTTTCTAATAATATATTAATATATATGATATATAATAGAAATTAGTGATAATTTATCACTAATAAATGTATCCTTTAATCAATGTATACAATGTACTGATAAAGTTGCCCTTTATCTATGATACAAACAATTCAACAAATGAAATTATTTGATTTTTGTTTTTATGAATAGATAAAGAATTATTTTTTGTCAATTTTTTTACTATCACTAGTTACGCTTAAAATTTAATATAAAAGAATATCTAAAAATTTGACATGATGACCTATCATTTTTATTGGCCCTAATGGTCTAGTCAGCAACCAACTTATGTGAGAACTAAAGTTATCTTCATGTATATAGGCATTTTACACTACATTTCGATACTTGATCATTTCACATGCTGATGAAAATATCTTAAAAAAAGTTATAATATTTTGAAATGTAGTCAAATTAAAAATTATGAATGGACTATACAACTCATAAAAACCTTCAACCACACTAAAATGTCATTAATATATTTATTAGTTAATAAAAATATAAAAATAATATTTAATAATAATAGTAATTAATTAATTACTATAATGAATAATAATTATCCTTGGGATTTAGTTGAGTGATATCCACTAGTTTTATTCCTCTCTCTCCAAGGACTCTTCTTAACACGACTTTTCCAAATTAGAACACAAATGTTATTATGTCATAGAGAAATTGAAATTCATTTTCTACAAATTTAAAGAGGGGGACAACTGATTGTGTGGAATAGATAATTGGATTGCATTCTAAACTCATATTGTAGTGATTATCATGGGTATGTGGTACCAA
Organism: Viscum album; assembly: GCA_963277665.1. Lineage (NCBI taxonomy): Eukaryota > Viridiplantae > Streptophyta > Magnoliopsida > Santalales > Viscaceae > Viscum > Viscum album. The sequence continues at coordinate 554,519,939 of OY728147.1, read as the reverse complement.
GCCACTGGTATCGACATCATGGAGGTCCTATTATTATGCAATGATGAATGTAGTTACTATTTCGTTCATTGGTGGGGATGATAGCGTCCCAACAAATTTTTATAATATATTATTTTTGAATCAAATTACTTTTTTTATAATGTGAAATACATGAAACCATATGTTTAAATTAACTATATTAGTTTATACAATTGTAACATAAAAATTACTTTAACATTTGTGAATATTAATAACTAAATTATGAAAAATAGATTGTTCGCACATTTATAAAAATAATATAACTAGTTATAAATAGATTATAAATAGAAATAAAACCATTTTTAATTATGAAATTTTTTTCCTAAAACACTATTATTATGTGTGAAATGTTTTATTATATTAATAAATACCAAAATAAACATTATTTGTGGTGGGGTGGTAAATGTGTGTGTGTGTGGGGGGGGGAGGTTCTTGTAACACCCCAGGTAAATAAAGATTATGAAATTTTCACATTTATCCATATTTGTGAATAAAATATTAATATTACTTTAAAGGGGATGCTATGCTCGATGGCGTACCCAATACGCAACAACGAGTTTCGTGAAAATCATACGTTGCACTCTAATAATAATGTAATATTATTTTAAATGGTATTTAATGCCTAGCTGTTGTGATGGCGGGAATTAATAGAACAAAATAAAAAATGATTATATATGTTTTTCAAATATTTTTACTTTTTACAAAAAATGTTATAGGATTAAATATGCGAATGAATCCAATTTTAAGTGTAAACATTCTAATATTCTTTAAAAGGTCGATTAACCTCTTATTGATGTAGAACCTCTTTTAAATCCACTTTCTAACAATTTTATGTGTTAAATTTGACAAAATAAAATTCTTCTTTATAATTTGGACATCAAAATTTACTTTGTTTAAATTTTTGGTATTTTTCCGAAATAGTTCAATTTTTAATGAATAGTGAAAAATGTAGTATTTTAATTCAAAAGCTCCTTTTAATATTATTTATTTATATGATTATATTATCTTTTTAATTGGTATTAAAGTGACATTAGAATATATTTTTACCATTAAATCCAATCGTGGTTGTTGGAATTAATTTCACTTTGAAATCAGACTTAAACTAGTGTCAATCTTTTGATACTTTTTGTTTCATAAAAACACGCAATTTGTTTTGGAAGCGGGAATTAATTATTAAATTAATTAATGAAACTTATATTTTTTGAATTTTGTAAAAATAGAAATCATTTTTGAATTCAGAATATCAAATATAGCTTAGGGTGAATTTTTGGGATTTTCCTGAAAAACATCAATTTTTGATAAATAGTGAAACCAATATGTGGTAGTTAAAGAAACCGATTTTTCATTTAAATAAAACTTTTCCACTTCTGTGATTTGATTTTCAAAAATCCGACATACATGGTTGTCACTAAGAAGCAAAATGTGGTTCAATGAGATTAAAATAATTTTTTGGTGAATAGTAACTTATTAAGTTTTTAATCGCGATTAGAGGTAATTAGTGTAGTTTATGGTAAGAATAATGTTTTAATAAAATGAAATGACCTGGACACATGTCCTACCCTCATTGTATGTTTCATGGACGACCTATAAAATCTATTGGTAAACTTGGGGACCCCATGGAGCCACTTTGGTTGGGAAATGACATAAATATCTTTTTATTTAATGTTATAGTAAAAATGACACAAACAATAGATGTTTTACTAAAACAATTTTTAGATGGGGTTATACAAGTCATATTTTTGACTATAATTTTTCATCAGAAAGCTAAAAAGATTTCCTACAACATACTATTTTTTTATAATTTTAAGACATTAAATAAATTAAATTATTTATGACATCATGATGATGTAGTGATGACCTCATTATTTAACGATTTAAATAAAACGGAAAGATACTGAAATATCTAAGCCCTAAACATGTCCAAAACCTATTGGATGAGTGGATTTAGAACCCTTATCACCTTATACTAGAAATACATCAATGTGGGACCTTTAAAATCCGATACTCTTTTGAAAATAAAGTAACATTTTGTAACATTATAAGAGTGCCCCTCCTCTCCTCTTATAAAAGGCCCCCACCTCTACCTCCTTACCCACAATCCAAAAGTCATTGGCTCGGCCAACCCCTGCCCATTTTGTCTCTACACATCCCTCTACTACTTCATGAAGCCTAACTTTGGGAATAAGTCTTCCCAAGGAAGCCTTTGAGCTCAAACCAAAGTGAGTTACCCGATTTTAAGGTAATGTCTTCATTTGTGTCCTTTTGTTTTATTTTGCTTTTCCAACCCCCTAAACTCTTTTTATTCATTTATTTTGTAACAAATCCAGTCTATTCAATATACTAGGATGTTTTTATAAGAATTATTCGAGCTACAATTACACACACCTTAGTCTAATGGTTAAAGAACATACTGTTTCTGTGGTTGGCGATTTTCTGCCTCACGAAACGATGATTGTTCAATATTATTGTAACACCTTTAAAGGTGGCCATTATGTTGTAACTGTATTTTATATATGATATATATGGTATTTATGATTAATATATACTTCTTTATTTTATATTTAAACAATAACTTTATTCTTTTCATGTTGTTTAAATGCGATAATTTTATATAAGGAAGTGTAGACTACCTCCCTCTCAACTGATGTGACTCGAACATGCAATACATGGAATGTATAAAGAATGAAATTAATTAACATATGTGACCTATATAACATATATATTATACTGGAATTATAATATATATATTTATATCATTTAGTTTTTAATTCCATTAATATGAAAAAGAAAGAAAATGAAAGTAGCGTTCATGCGTACGTACGGCCTACCGTCTCCGTGAACGGTGCTTTTCGTTTTTTATCTCCAAATGATATGGAATAGTATAAAATGAATATGTACGGGATATATATGATATATATTATATATAAATAATTATTATAACTCTAGATATAATGGATACATGAACAACTTGTAATTATAAAGATCATATTTTGACTCAAGTACCAATGATCGTTTAAACGACCATTAATAACTAAAATAATTACATAGTGTTCATGACATGGTAATAAGTGATATAAAATGAATAATGAACTTGAAAAAGGTTATTAAGGAAGTAGAAATTAACTCAAGTTTATTATTCAGGAGATTAAAGAACGATCGAGTCAAGTCGGACCCGAGGTAAGGGATCCTACCTCTCGCCTTCTTTGCAAGTACTCTCTTTTATGTCATTTCTTTTATGCTCCATGTTATTATGTTGGAGGATGTTCTTTTATGTTCATATTTATTTAATTTTTTTATGTCATGAGAGACCCTATTTGATCTCATAAATCCATTTTTGGATGTTTTATGTGGCGCCATTAGGCTGCCGAATTTTCATATGGGGATTTTCATCTAACTTTTTGTTCCCGTGAGATCCATGTTACATTGGCCACTATTTCCTTTTTGTGCGGTGTAAGTACTGTCCATTATTTTACTACTAGTATAATATACTCTCATTTATGGGTAGTTTCATTTTCATTGTATGACCCTTCTTTCATGGGGTGTACGTTTTGAAATTTTCCCAAATCGGTAAGGAAACCTTTCACCCTCCTCTTTTTAAAAGACATATCTTGTTATGTATTTTAATTTACATCTTTTTATGTTGGGATATGTTCTTTTATATCCTTATTGATGTAAATTTTATTTCCAAGTGATGAGATTACCTTTTTATCTCTCATCAACTCATTTTCAGAATTTTGAAGTGATGCCGTTAGGCTGTCGAATTTTACCAAGGGATCTTTTTAACCCAATTTCGATTTCTTTGGGTTCAACATGTAGTTATTGAATATGTCATCCTTTTAATATGTGTGAATGACCTTTTATTGTTTAAAAATTAATATCCACTTATATTGGGTGTATTTATATTTCTCACACATAATTTTTAGATTGATTTATCCTTAATTTAAGGATACCTTCTTTGTAAGGGATTTCATCACATTTGACATTTCTATTGAGACTTTATTGTTGTTATGCACCAATTCACTCTTATATGGTGTATATACTGTCCTTTGGAATATTATATCATGAAACCATTTATTCTCATGATATTATAATGTTCTGACTAAATGTTATTTGTCAATTATTGTATTCAAGTGTCTCTAATTTTGGTAAAACCCCTTTAACCAAAATATCGCTTTAAATGTTTTAAAAAATTGTTCTTATTAATATCCATGTTTTCAAAATGGTTTTAAAGATTTATTTATATGGATATTAATGGTTTAAAATTTTAAAAGCTTCAAGGTGGTATGGGACACTTTGATTCAAAAATCTCTTTATTAAATGTTTTAAATGGTTTTGGAAATGGTTTCTTTTTGAATGGATTAATTATTTCAATATACTAAAATGTTATATTGTGATTGAAATGTGGAAATGTTACGTCTTGTTTATGCATTTTTTATGTGATACGTTTATGTTATGGTTCGTGGGCATTGTTATGAAAATGGGTGGTTCCGTGATAAATTAAGGGCGGGTGAGCCCGATATAGCTCTCCAATGCATTGGGTAATGCGAAGGAGTGAAACGTTAAGGTTTCTCCCAACAAATTTAGCGAATATACTGTGGTGGGTATTCCAAACGTAACCAAGAGGGTTACTCCCTACGTAAGAATGTTATGAATTCCTCAAGTTACCTTTTATGTCTTATGATTTCTATGATTTATTCATGATTTGATGAGGTATGTTAAAGTGCCTATGTTTTAAGGGTAAAGTATGATTTCATTATTATGTATATATGAACTCATGTTTCCTTTCCATATTTTTATAACCCTTACTAAGCTTTTTATGCTCATCCAATGTTTTTGAAATGTTTTTCACAGGTCAAGGGAAAGGTACATGATGTGATTACAGTGTCAAGGATGTGTCAAGAATGAATCCATGTTTTATTTTAAATATGTTTCTGTTGATGGGAAGAATAAATACTGTCTTTTATGTAACCACTTTGTTTAAATGTGGAATGTAATGCAAGTTTCATGATCTAATTCTCTAAAACTCTAAACCTGAAAAGATCCTCAATGAGTAATCTTGTAATAACTCAAGATTAACTAAGGTTTAAGGCTGGGGAATTATAGTTGGTATCAAAGGTTGGTTTAGATATATTTAGAGGTTAGGGTATTCTTTAAAAATAAGTGGCACTACCATAATGGTTAGGATTTCAGAAAGAGTCCTAGTTTTAGATAAAGTGATTGAGTAAGTATATCTTAGTGTTTATCTTCCTCATTAGTACATGATGGTTTTTTTGATATACTCACACTGAAATTTTTGGTTTTAGTAAATGGCTGGATCTAGCAGGCACCAAAGTAATAGTGGATGTGAAGGAAATTGTGACAGTTTTTTGAGCAAGCAACAGAATGATATGGGAGCTGCAATGAGAACTCTTGTGATTATCCTCAACCAACTATCTGGAGTCATGATTGACCACATAAACATTGGTGATTTCTCTAAGGCATCATATATGCGAGAAACAAATCCCTACGGAAGTAAAGGTAATAATCATAATGGTAAGTGTGATCAAAAACCTATGTGTCAAATATGTGGAAAGAAACACCTAGGAAAATGTTTCAAAGGGACAGAAATATGCTATAGATTTGGAAATGAAGGTCATAAAGCAAGAACCTGCCATGGAAAAAAGGAAGAATCCAGTTGACTCGAGGAAAGGGAAAGAAGTACATTCTGAGGAATCAATTGAATGTTTTAAATGTGGTGTACATGTTCATTATGCAAACACATGTCCTATGAAGAATTTTTGTGAATGGGATCACCAAGAGAGTACAAATGTTAGTTTACCAATTCCTAATGCCATTCCGATTGAGGATGAAGAAATTGACAATGACCAATCAAAGTTTTGTATTATTTCATGACTATTGTTTTCCTATATTGGAATCTTTGGATATGATTCATGATTTTGATTGTATGAAAGAGGAATTTCAGAATATGTTGGAAAGGAATGGTTAATGGATCATGAAGAATGTTGAATGAGTAAGATGTCAACATATAAGGGCTTCAAGTGTTATGGTGAAATTCTTAAGAGTGTTGAGTCTCTTTTGATGATTGGGTTACATTAGAAGACTTTTTATATTATTTGTAACCATGATGTTTAATATATGAAAATATTATTCAAGGAATAGTTACCTGTTCTTTTGTAGACATAGTTATTAAGAACCATTTGGGTTTATATGATCCTTAATTTTGAGGTAATTATGGGTTACTATATGTTATGATGGAAGTGAAAGGCATGAGATAAAATTGAGGTTAAATTATGTTATGGTTATTTTGGTTGATTTTATCACTTTTTGGGGAATTATTTGATAATTATATATTTTTGGAAAAAGTACAATAGGCAGACCGTGTGACAACCCGTCACGTCGGACAAAGCTGCGGGAATCGAACCCACAACCAAAGTGAAACTGGTATTTATCGCCTACCACTGGACTACGTGAAGTCCCTGGTTAGTTTGACTAATTCTTTTTAGTTAGATGATTTTATGAATTAAAAGTAATTTTATTTTGGGTTATCTTTGTAAATCTATTATCCTATCATGGAGGATATGTGATTACGTTAATTACTTTTCAATACGAGAATTTAAGAGTAACTGATGTTGTTTGGAGAAACATTTTACGATTTAACTTGGAAGACTATGTGACTAAATCCTTCAACATTTGGGTTTCAATCTTAGATTGGTTTACTTTGGAGAATTTTATTGAAAAATGGTTTATCGGATGGTCTTCATTGAACTTGGGGTTTTGTTGGACAAATTTTGGAGATTAAGAATAGATTTTCTTTTTATAAAGGGTTATCCTTTTCTAGATTATCTGATCTTGTACTAACCTTTTTGGTTTTGGTTTTGGTTAAAGTCTAAAGACATGAGATGTATATAGTTCTCTTTTGTGGATTAGGTGATTCTCTAGAAGTTGATTATAGTGAACAAGTCTTCCTAAATACTCGTCTTTAAGAGAAAATATGAGTCTGTGTAAGGAATCTAATGAAAGTTGAAAGTCAACATGATAAGTGATTATGTTTCCCTATGAATAAATTACTCAATAAATAGTAACTTTAAACAAAAATGTTGTATATTAACTTTTCCTACTGGGGAATTGAATACCGTTTAACCCATCACATGGTTGTGATTTTATTGTGGTTAACTTTCTCCTAAACATGTTTTCTATCACTCTCCATCAGAACATGACCCTATGTTTTCTCCTCCATGTCCATGTTTTCCTACATGGAATCCTAGTATGGGTTAACTCGGTTGACCTCTGTACTTATCTTTCATTATATTAAAGTTATTTTTTTACCGACTCTTATTCTAATATGGGACTTTCAAGGATGTTTCCGAGCCCAATTTTAAAATTGAGAGGATTCAATTCCCAAATGGGGGGAAGTATGTAACACCCCAGGTAAATAAAGAGTATGACATTTTCATATTTATCCATATTTGTGAATAAAATATTAATATTACTTTAATGGGGATTCTATGCTCGAAGGCGTACCCAATACGCAACAATGAGTTTTTTGAAAATCTTATGTTGCACTCTAATAATAAAACAATATTATTTTAAATGGTAGTAAATGCCTAGATGTTGTGATGGTGGGAATGAATAGAACTAAAAAAATGATTATATAGGTTTTTCAAATTTTTTTTACTTTTTACAATAAATGTTAGAGGATTAAAAATGCAAATGAATCCAATTTTAAGTGTAAACAATCTAATATTCTTTAAAAGGTCGATTAACAACCTTTTGATGGAGAACCTATTCTAAATCAACTTTGTGACAATTTTATTTGCTATATTTGACAAAATAAAATTTTTCTTTAGAATCGGGACATCAAAATTTACTTTGTGTAAATTTTTGGTATTTTTCCGAAAAAGTTCAATTTTAAATGAATAGTGAAAACTGTTGTATTTTAATTCAAAACCTCATTTTAATCTAATTTATTTATATGATTATATTATCTTTTGAATTGGTTTTAAAGTGAAATTATAATATATTGTTACCATTTTTTCCAATAGTGTTTATTGGAATTAATTTCACTTTGAAATCAGACATAAACTAGTGTCAATCTTTTGATACTTTTTGTTTCATAAAAACACGCTATTTGTTTTGGCAGCATAAACTAATTATTAAATTAATTAATTAAACTTATTTGTTTTTAATTTTGTAAAAATAGAAATCATTTTTGAATTCGGAATATCATATATAGCTTACGGTGAATTTTTGGGATTTTTCTGAAAAACTTCAATTTTTGATGAATAATGAAACCACTAAGTGGTACTTATAAAAACTGATTTTTCCGTTTAAATGAATTTTTTCCATTTTGTGTTTTTAATTTCAAAAATCCGACATACATGGTTGTCATTAAGAATTAAAATGTGTTTCAATGGGATAGAAATAATTTTTTGGTGAATAATAACTTATTAAGTTTTTAATCGCGATTAGAGGTAATTAGTGTAGTTTATGGTAAGAATAATGTTTTAATAAAATGAAATGACCTAGACACATTCCCTACCATCATTGGATGTGTCATGGCCGACCAATAAAATCCATGGGTCAACTTGGGGACCCCATGGAGCCACTTTGGTTGGGAAATGACATAAATATCTTTTTATTTAATGTTAAAGTAAAAATGACACAAACATGAGATGTTTTACTTAAAAAAATTTACATGGGGTTATACAAGTCATATTTTTGACTATGAAGAGTAATTAGAAATCTAAAAATATTTCCTACAACATTGTAATTTTTTTAAAATTATTATACATTATAAAAATTAAATTATTTATGACATCATGATGATGTAGCGATGACCTCATTATTTAACGATTTAAATAAAATGGAAAGATAATGTAATATCTAAGACATAAACATCTCCAAAACTTATTGGATGAGTGTATTTCAAGACCTTATCACCTTACCCTCTAAATACCTCAATGTGGGACCTTTAAAATACGATACTCTTTTGAAAATAAAGTAACATTTTGTAACATTACAAGAGTGCCCCTCCTCTCCTATTATAAAAGGCCCCCACCTCTACCTCCTTACCCACACTCCAAAAGCCTTTGGCTCGGACAAACCCTGCCCGATTTGTCTCTCCACTTCCCTATCTTAACCCTTGAAGCCTCACTTTGGGCAGAAGTCTTCCCAAGGAAGCCTTTGAGCTCAAACCAATGGGAGTTACCCGATTTTAAGGTAATGTCTTCACTTGTGTCCTTTTGTTTTATTTTTCTTCTCCAACCCCCTAAACTCTTTTTATTCATTTGTTTTTTAACAACTCCAATATATTAAATATACTAGGATGTTTTTATAATATGTATTCGAGCTACACTTACACACACCTTCGTCTAATGGTTAAAGAACATACTGTTTCTATGGTTGGCGATTTTCTGTCTCACGAAACGATGATTGTTCAATATTATTTTAACACCTTTAAAGGTGGACATTGTGATATCACTGTATTATATATATGATATATATGGTATTTATGTTTACTATATGCTTCTGTATTTTATATTTAAACCATAACTTTATTCTTTTCATGTTGTGTAAATGCGATAATTTCATATAAGGAAGTGCGGACTACCGCCCCCTCAAGTGATGTGACTCATACATGCAATACATGGAATGTATAAAGAATAAAATTAATGAACATATGTGACCTATATAACATATATATTATACTGGAATTATAATATATATATTTATATCATTTAGTTTTTAATTCCATTAATATGAAAATGAAAAAAATGAAAGTAGCGTTCATGCGTACGTACAACCTACCGTCTCCATGAACGGTGCTTTTAGTTTTTTATCTCCAAAGGATATGGAATAGTATAAAATGAATATTAACTGGATATATATGATATATATTATATATACATAATGAATATAACTCTGGATATAATGGATACAAGAACAACTTGTAATTATAAAGAGCATATTTTGACTCAAGTACCAATGATCGTTTAAACGACCGTTATTAACTAAAATAATTACATAGTGTTCATGACATGGTAATAAGTGATATAAAAAGAGTAATTAACATGAAAAAGGTTCATAAGGAAGAATAAATTAACTCAAGTTTATTATTCAGGATATTAAAGAACGATCGAGTCAAGTCGGACCCAAGGTAAGAGATCCTACCTCTCTATTTCTTTTCAAGTACTCTCTTTTATGCCATTTCTTTTATGCTCCATGTTCTTATGTTGGAGAATGTTATTTTATGTTACTCATTAATTGATTTTTTTATGTGATGAGAGACCCTATTTGATCTTGTCAATCCATTTTTGGAAGTTTTATGTGGCGTTGTTAGGCTGCCGAATTTTCATAAGGGGGTTTTCACCTCACTTTTTATTCCCGTGAGATCCATGCTACATTGGAAACTATTTCCTTTTTGTGTGGTGTAATTACTGCCCATTATTTTACTACTAGTATAATATACTCTCATTTATGGGTAGTTACATCTTCATTGTATGATCCTTCTTTCATGGGGTGTACGTTTTGAAAGTTGCCCAAATCGGTAAGGGAACCTTTCACCCACCTCTTTTTAAAAGAAATATCTTGTTGTGTCTTTTAATTTACATATTTTAATGTTGGGATATGTTATTTTATATCCTTATTGATTAAAATTTTATGTCCAAGTGATGAGATTCCCTTTTTATCTCTCATCAACTCATTTTCATAATTTTGAAGTGATGCTGTTAGGCTGTCGAATCTTACCAAGGGAACTTTTTAACCCAATTTCGATTTCTTTGGGTTCAACATGTAGTTATTGAACATGTCATCCTTTGAATATGTGTGAATTCGCTTTTATAGTTTTAAAATTAATATCCACTTATAATGGGTGTATTTATATTTTTCATAAATAATTTTGAGATTGATTTATCCTTAATTTAAGGATACCTTCTTTATAAGGGATTTCATCACATTTGACATTTCTATTGAGTCTTCATTGTTGTTATACACCAATTCACTCTTATATGGTGTATATACTGTCCTTTGGAATATTATATCATGAAACCATTTATTCTCATGATATTATAATGTTCTGACTAAATGTTATCTTTCCATTATTGTATTCAAGTGTCTCTAATTTTGGTAAAACCGCTTTAACCAAAATATCGCTTTATATGTTTTAAATATTTGTTCTTATTAATATCCATGTTTTCAAAATGGTTTTAAAGATTTATTTATATGGATATTAATGGTTTAAAATTTTAATAGCTTCAAGTTGGTATGGGACACTTTGATTCAAAAATGTCTTTATTAAATGTTTTAAATGGTTTAGGAAATGTTTACTTTTTGAATGGATTCATTATTTCAATATACTAAAATGTTATATTGTGATTGAAATGTGGAAATGTTATGTTTCCTTTATGCATGTTTTATTTGATATGTTTATGTTATGGATCATGGGCATTGTGATGAAAACAGGTGGTTCCGTGATAAACTAAGGGAGGGTGAGCCCGATATAGCTCTCCAATGCAATGGGTAACGCGAAGGAGTGAAACAATATGGGTTTTCCAAAGAGATTTAGGGAATATACTATGGTGGGTATTCCAAACGTAACCAATAGGGTTACTCCCTACGTAAAAATGTTATGAATGCCTCAACTTAACTTTTATGACTTATGATTTCTATGATTTATTCATGATTGGATGAGGTATGTTAAAGTGCCTATGTTTTATGGGTAAAGTATGATTTCATTCTTATGTATATATGAACTCATGTTTCCTTTCCATATTTTTATATCTCTTACTGAGATTTTTATGCTCATCCCAAGTTTTTTATATGTTTTTCACAGGTCAAGGGAAAGGTACATGATGTGATGATAGTGTCAAGGATGTGTCAAGAAGGAATCCATGTTTTATTTTAAATATGTTTCCGTTGATGGGAAGAATGAATACTGTCTTTTATGTAACCACTTTGTTTAAATGTGGAACGTAATGCATGTTTCATGATCTAATTCTCTAAAACTCTAAACCTGAAAAGATACTCAATGTGTAATCTTGTAATAACTCAAGATTAAGTAGGGTTTAAGGCTGGGGCCTTATAGTTATGGTTTATTCATTTTTCATTTATCTGAGTCATCATGTTTATTGCAATTTTGTTCCTTGCTATTTGTTCTATGGTGGTGGTTGAAACGAAACTATTATATATATTCAATAAATTGTTTTAAAGTTCATTTAATTTTTTTTATTCATGATATTAAAATTATTCTGGTAATTTTATTAAAAACTTTTTTTATAAAAGTAATTCATTTCCACGTTATTTGTTATTATATTAATATAAATTTTGGTCAATTAAATAAATTGGTTCATAAAAAATTTATTAATATTTGTAATCATAAAGATAATATTATATAAATAGATCCCTCTTATTATTACTCATTATAAATAGTAACCATAGTAAATTATATTCACATCATGTCGGGTAATACGAGTAAAATAAGGATAATATTTTTAGATATGGCTTTAAAATTTATCCAACAATAGTGTTTGTCCTATTGTATTAGTGGGGTTAATCCATTACAATACAATTCTAAAATATATGACAATTTGGTGTAAACTTGTTTTTCATATGAACATTATATTAATTTTAGAAAAGGGCTCACAAAAATTTTCCTCTCTTAAGATTAATATCTAAACATTTTTTATTTATAGATAATAGGACGAGAATATTAATTATAAATTTTTCAAAAAATAATCTATTTCTACCATGTTAAATTATTTCTAATTTGTACTGTATGAATAATTACCTTAAATTCCAATGAAATGTTGACGGAACATCTACTCAATTAAAAAACTAATATAATATATGAATATAAATAAATTATAAATACTTCATTATTTTGTGAATTATTATTTTTGAGTAAATGTTTTGATACATATGACGTAATAGTGTTTTTTAAAAATATTATATTTAAATTAAAGCTTTTTTCTAGTGTCTATAAAACCAATTTTAAATAATAGTTCTGAAATTTTACTATTGAAATTTTATATTAAATAATAATTTCATAAATTATTTCAAATTAAAAAAATTATCTTCACCCATGTAAATAATAATTGGGTGAAAATATCCGTGATATTCATATTCTGATTCATTTTTCTATTTCTTGTAAAATTTTTAAACCTTTACATTTTAAATTGTGGTTAATATATTTAGGGTAATAGATGATTAAAAAAGGGGGTAATAAACAAAATTATGTTTAAAAAGAAACCAAAAACCATATATATTTTAATTTGTAGTGTAATTTTATCCCAATTAAAATTTTTAGAATTCATGGATATTTTGAATCATTTGAGTTGATAATGACCTTCTCATAATATAATATTTTAATAAATTCCATGTGTTTCCTTTCACTCCCTTATCATAGGACACCATAAATTCCCTTATTTATAAGACATTGATCCTTATATCTTGACGAAACCCTATAAAATAATATTGTTTCCATTCATGGAAAATTTCGATTTGTTCTACTCTTACAAATATATATACCCTAGGTTCTTTCTGATGTTATCTAAAGAATTTAATTTAATGAATTTATAATCGCCTTAACAGATAACATTATTTATTTACATCTTCCTCCACTCAACAAAATCTATAGTATTAATAATAACATAATTAAATAATTATCCAAAATATTCTTAAATGTTTTTTTATGAATACACCATTATCCACCATCATTTCCATCAAATGGGAAGAGAACGTATCGCTCAAGCGTACATACGACTTACCCTCTCCATGTATAGACACTATTTATTTTTGGTCACTATATTTTATAAAAATATATTATGGTGTATTTAATGAATATAAATAAATATATATACATGATATATATTACCTAATTATTATTATAAAATTATAATATTATATCTACATTCATACCTTAAAATCACCTGGAAACCAATACTGTTTCTCATGTATTCATGTGGACAACCACTTTCCTAGAGTGACATGATTCATTTTTCATTTCTTATTTATATTTGTGGTAGTGAAATTTAATTTTTGAAATATATTTGATTAAAATTTATATCATAATTATTTGGGAAAGGTGTATAATTATTTACCTTTCATTCTCTCTATCCCTCAAAATATGAAAAATAGAATTCCAGAATATGAATTACCTATCTTCCCCATAAATTTTTTAATTCCATTTTCAATATCTAAAAATTATATATGACTCGTAATATTTATATAAAAAATATATATGATATTTAAATCATTTATAAAATTTTATATATTATTAAACCATTATTAAATTTCTTGTAGAATAACATTCAATCATAAATTATAAGGAAGAATGTAACAATAAAAATCCTAAATGATAGTTTTAATGTGTATTAATTAACAAATGGGTCTTTAAAATTTATAAAAGAATCATATACGATATTATAAGTTTTTAAATTACATTGTAATTTAATTATTATAAATTAATATTTATTTTAAAATAATTTCATGTTCTTTTGAATCAATCAAAACATGAGGAAATGGTTTTATGTTACAATCTACATATATGTCTATATTATTTATGATTATTTATTCATTGATTAAATATCTTGATTTAGCTCTCAAGAAAATCCAAAATTTCAATTATACTATGGAATATTCAAGAGAATATAATTTTTCCTTTGATTTCTCTTTTTACCTTTACTAATGATACTAAAACAATTTTTTTTAAGGAAACAATCATCTTTACTTATCTCTTCAAATGGTATATCTTATTTTTTCTATATTCATCTTTTCTAATGATGTTTTTTAAAAAAGTAATAATATTTCCCTATTACTTTTTAAACTCATTTTTTCAAACGATCTAATTCATAATGAATATTTGTAAAATAATATTATTAACCTTTTCCAAATGATAATATTTTTTATTTTATTATAAAATTGTGAAAATAATTTTTTGTTTTATCTAATACAGTTTGATAAAAAATTAATACCTTATTGATCACTCCATTTATTTTTTATTTCATGAAAATATCCCATTTCTAAGTAATAATAATTTTTTTCCTTATTATTTTGAATATTTTTAAATTTTAAACAATTTCTTTGAATATAAAATGGAATTTCCCTTAATAAATGATTGAAGTGATCTTATTAAGGTATTTTTAATCATATATGACATATTTGGATGTTACATATGTTTTACTATTGATATAATAAAATTATAGCATATTTATTATTTAATTAGATAGTTTATATATATTATAAATAAGTGATTACAAAACTCCCCTCATTTCTAGAGGATATTGTATGAGTAAGTGATTGTGAAGCCACATTTTTACCAAGGATTTGAAATGATGGATTTTTTATGAATAAATTTTTTTTTCTTAGGATATGATATGATCAATGTTTTTTGAACTCATGCAACAAATATATATTATTTTAATTATATGAATGGTGGTACCCATATCATATAACCCTTTCATAAAAAATTTTATAATGGCTGATATATCACCAGATAAACATGACAGGAATTACTGTTGTATCCACTTCAGTAAGGGACTATATCCTTTATGTTATACATATATATTAACCTTTTATACTATGAAATTTAGTGATGTAAACCCACTCCATTATAATTGTATTGTAAATGAGATTTACTAAGGAATCTATATTGTATTATTTTCCTTATGACAAAAATCAATTTCTTATAACAATATTATTCCCTCGTGACTTATGATCATTGAATATTATATGATTCATGTATTTTGAACTACTAAAAATTATTCCATGACTCTAGATTATAATATATGATATGAATGGTATAGTTTCCAAATGTTATTCTCAAATTACCATACCATAATACTAATGTTTTTTTTCTAAAATTTCATATCCCATTATCTTTTAACTTTCAATGGGAATTAGAGATAATAATTTTTATATTTCTTTTTCCAAGGCTATGATGAAATTTATTGACTGTGATATGACTAAGAAGATATCTAGTAAATAATAACTTAGTGGGAGATCATGTATCTATATTATGAAGTAGTATCATATGTATCCGTGTTTTCATTGTTTTAGAAATATATTATTATTACAGGGATCATAATTTTATATAATAAATATTCATCGAAATGGATGAATATAATATGAATGAAAATTATTCCTAAAATTATTTTATGTAATAGAAATATTTAGTTTCTATTAGAAAATAGTGTTATTAATATGAACTATGAACCCTTAATATTGTCTAAAATATAAGATATCATACAACATTATGGTCAACAAAGGAGTGATTTCATCCAAGGTAAACATCCATGTAGAGATAATACACGATGATTTGGTTTGGGTACAATTTTATAGAGGGGTAATGGACTCTAAATGATTCAGTTTATTATATTTCACCCATAATTATGGTTCATTGCATGTGTACACAAATTATGCAACCATTTGGACACTTCCAAGTGTTATGAATGTGTTAATTTAAATTTTCCTATATTTAATTTATATGAATAAAAAAAGATAACAAAAATGAATGTCCTAGGGTGTCATATACTGGAAATAAATCTTCCAGATTTAAAACCCCCAAAATGAATTTCAATTATTTTCGGTTTCCCCATTTTTATTATTATTGATAAATATATACATTATGGTTTTAATAAAAGTATATATCCCAAACGAATTGTGCTAATAATGAATGTGATAGAAAATAATTGATTATCTTCTTGAGAATCCTATAATTATGGGTTTTGGAATGATAAATATCATTATAATGATTATAAAAGGTGTTCTCAATATATGAATATTGTAGAGTTTCTAAATGAGAAAAGTTTGGAATAATATTTTTTTGAGTCTATTCTGTAAAAACCCTAGCATTCTTTTAGTGGGACATCAGATCTAGTAAATTCTGAAAATTTGATAAATATAATTTAAAATACATTTTCCATTATCAGTCATTAAAATAATTAAATGTTCATCATGTCCCTCAACAATTTGGAATTATAAATTAATAAATGTTCTGATATTATTAATAATATGATGAAACATGATGAATTTTACTCCATGTAGTGGGATGAGATTACGAGATTGGTTAAAAATTATAACTATATTTGTATTATTTATAAGAAAATAGATAATGAATTCTTTGAGAAAAATTAGAATGGTGATTAATATATTGCTACCTATGAGGAATATCATACAACACATGAGTTTTATGATTATGATATTATCATACAAATAGAATGTATGGTCGATCAATTTTTCAGTATCAAAAAACCTTATTCTCTAAAGGTAATTTTACATAAGATACATTAGATGCTAGGAATAAATTGTTTTCTGTTGTATCATGAATGAAATGGTGATTAGAAATACCCATCAATCTCATGGTTTTACAATGAAATGAAATATGTAATTTAATAGAAACTCTAATAACAATAGAGATTATAAGATGACACTTCAGTTATGTTCAATGAATGTTTGGAATCATAGTTGAAAACATATTATGGGGAATGATACATATTTTATGCGTGGAAAAAAGAGTAATTGTGAAATTTTGTGTTTAAGAAAAGAGAAGAAGTTGGTGAATGATGTAAATAGAGATAATGATCCAAAAATACACTATTAATACTCTATTGATTCATATGTAAGGAGTATTGGAATTATGTTATGAAATGCTTATATATGAAGGATAACGATGAATATCGACATCAAGAAACATCTTAATCCTAGATGAAAATTGAAATATCATGCGATCATTATTTCTAAAGAGGGTTATGGCAACAACATTGTGAATTTTATACTTATTATACACTATGTAGTTTCTAATTTCTTATTATATTCAATATATACCCATTTTTGTAAGTCTAAACATATTTCAATTGGTATCAAAGTACATCCCCAGTGATTCGATTCTGAATTATGAGGGAAAATCATATTTTTTTATGACCCCATCTCAAGCCTATAGACTTTCTCTATTGAATTTTGTTGGAATGTATTTCTTGAATTTTTTTTTATTCCCCATCATGTTGATTTTGATGTTATCTTAGTCATGTATTGATGTTATCTAGATATATAACCCATAAATTTCTATGTAAGGGATGTCAGATTTCATATTATGAACAAACCAATGATCATTTATCAGTGTGATGATAAATGTGAAATTATGATGGAAATTACATCCATCTTATTGTTGTCAGTTCTTATTAAAAAGGGTAGTTCATCTTATAAGGTTGGGTAATAAATCAACATCAAAGACAAACCTATTTCATGAGATTTTGATTATGACTATTCAGAATATTTTAATATTATTCCACAAAATAATGATGTCTATTTCTTAATATAAATTTTACATGTCGTTATGCATGTTTATATGACTCAACACAGAATATACCTAATTGTGATTCATGAATTGAATAAGAAACTCTGTGAGAATATTTGATTGGGATTTACTAATATAGGTCTATCACTATTGGGTGAACCTATTTTTTTGTTAAGGAAAATGTTGGATAAATGCAAATATGCATATAGTCGGTTCCATAACAATGTCATGGTTAAGAATAATTATATTATTCCCCATATTGAGGACTTATTTTTTCTGCTGTGTGAAGATAAATACTTTACCATAATTGAAATTGGATATGAATATCGTTAATTGATGATCAAGAAGGAGGATTTACTAAATAATGTAGTCTATATAGGTTATGGACAGTATAAATATATACAGATTCTATTTGGTTTTACAAATTTTTTAGTTATGATCGTGGATTTAAAAAATATTGTCTTCTTATATTACATTTATTATTTTGTGGAAGTATTTATATATTATATGAATATATATTAAAAGATCAAGAAATATCACTTGAGGATCTTACTAAAGAACCTATTAAAGGATAATATGAATGCACAATTTTCGATAATTTATTTTTGGATATATTTTCATTGGGACATATTTTATATAGAAATGGTTTGTCAGTGGATCCATCAATTGTGGAAATTATTTTATGTATTCTTGGACTATCCATTGTTATTAATATCTATAGTAGTCTTGGTTTATACTGATATTATCAATTCATTATATAGTATTTCTCATTATTTTATAGTATAATAACAAAGTTAACTTATAAGGGATCCATATTCTGTTGGGAAAATAAATTTGATGAAGAATTTCATGGAACTAAATAGAAGTTCAACCAATGTGCCTATTTAGAAATTACAATATATTGATGAATAGATTATGATATTTAGTGATTCACAAAAGAATATATTGGGATATTTTCTAATAATTAATGATTTGGTGATAAATTATTGCTCATGACAAATGATGGTTCATGATAAAAATTACTAAAATCACAATTTTGAGTATGTTTGGTAAAATTTTCATTAAATTTTTGGTATCATTATCATTATTGAGAGAGGTGTTATTTATTATCTAATCTGTAAATTATAATGTTATTATTCACTAGAAGAGCATTGAATATCACCATTTAAAATGGTCAGATTTGATTAATGATTATGAATAATCCATACAATTAAACCCTTTTAAAGTGAATAAGGTGGTCAATTATTTCAGTCGAAAGGATCATGAACTCCTATAAATAATGACAACAATAAAAATTAACAATATTTCGTTATTTTATGTTTATGGATCTTGATTTCTGAAGGAAGGTGAGATGTATTATATTTATAAAATGAGTATCCTTCCATCTAAATATGATAATATTAAATATGTGTACAATGACTAATTTTAACTATATAATATAGTAATCAATGTCATTAATTAATCCTTTATTATGAAGTAATAATATAGTTTAATAACCAAGTATGAGTTCCATATAAATAATATTCCATGAAAGAGAAATCAGATATGGATCATAGTTAATCATACATTATTCATATTCAATGAATGATGTTTTATAGATATAATAACAATTATTCCTGGTTTGACTATATTACGAATGATTGTCCAGAGTTTGTATCTTGGTTGTTTTTATTTCATGAAGATAAGGCTTGGAGACCTATGTTTTTTGGGATGTTACAACCATTAACCATATATAATAGAAATGTAATAAAATCACCATCTATTTTTCATCAAAATCACAATAATATAAATATATATAATGGTTCTTGGGTTATATTTTACCACATTTCGAGGTAATAAATATTTATTATGATCATAGAATACTTCTCTGTTGATCATAATTGTAGGGTATAAATAAATAATGTTCAATGATTGGAAGGATTTAAATATTCTATTGCATATATTCCTGATCTGGGGTTTACCCAATGTTATTGAAAAGTTTTAGTGGACAATGGATTCATATTTACGATTCGGTACTACATGACATCCTTATTTACAAGGTTTTCCATAATGGAAAATTGAAACCATAGAGGAATGCTGAGAAATTGTTCTATAATTTCCAAAGTGGTTGGTGTAAAAATTTTCCTCCAGTTGAGTATTATTACAACAATATAATTTAATCTAGTATTCAGATGGATCCTTATAAATCTATATATGGGAATAACTATATAAAAAAATTGGGATGAATTTGTATGAATGTATATATTTTCATATGATCTAGGTTATGAAATGAGAGAGAAAACCAGAGCCATTAAACATCACATCAATGTTTCTCAGTGTCGATAGAATGGTTATGCTGATAATCATCGTTGATATATTGTGTTATATATTAGTGAAATGTATTACAATGAAATTATACAAGGAATAATATTATAAAATTTAGGATGAAATGAATGATGATCCTTATTTATATAGGCCCCTTCATGATTCTTTATTGAGTAGGGACAATATCATGTATCTTGATGCTTCTACCGAACATCCCTACAGTTCATGATGTATTTAATGTATCTCTCCTATGGAAGTACATACAATATCCTTAAATTGTAATAAACTCGGTGATTATACACTAGTGAATGATATTTCCTATGAATACAAATTAGTAAATTTCCATGACTATAGAGATAATGTGTCACCAAATTTGACTACTCACAAGGTTAATGTTCTCTTGAGGTATCATAAATTAGAAGAAGCTATATGGGAACCATGGGATTTAATTAATCAATGATATCGATTTTTTTTATCAAATTGATGGAATTTATAGAATGAAATAAATTTTATGGGGGTAGAATTTATCTACCTGATAATTTATGATATATATAATTTCACATAAATTAATTGTTTTTTCATAGCTTGCAATACATGTAAACATGTGTCTCAATAAACTATAATATAGTATAACTGTCACGACCCCCTTCCATCAAAGATGACCCTCCTGAGCTGGAAATGGTGAAAGGGAGATAATGACCCCCCGAGTCCCGCCTACAGTAGGCCCAGGGGTGGCGACTAGCACCAAGGGTATGAGTTTATTTTTTTTTCAATCATGGGAGGAATTACCCTTTTTATAGTTAGGATCATAAATAGGACAAGTCAACCACCAAAAAGGAAAACGAACAAAGGTTCTGAAAAGAAACCCAAACTAGTCCCATATGCATGTATAAATAAACTGAAACGGGTACAAGTACAAATAAGCTCAATGTACAAGTGAGTACAGTACCAAAAGTAAAACAAGAAAACAACAACTGCACAGCTCCCACTACCTGACTAGTAGGGCCCCGCACGGCCCTGGTAGTCCTCCTGAAAACCTGAAACAACGTAGCGTGAGCATACAAGTATACTCAGTAGAGAACCTAAAGCTCTCGTGCACAAGTGGGGAGACACCCTAAGGTCCCGTGAGAAAACAGAAGAACAAGAAACTAACAAGGAAAAACTATCCACCCAGCCTCACTGGTCACACTCACCAAGTAACACAAACATGTTTAGTATAAATATAGAACAAAAGTATTGGGTACCCCGCACCATTTCCAACTTAATTAGATGCTGATCTTCCTAACGGAAAACGTCCTGACGCTACCACACTCTTGCCGCCCGCACACACCTGGGCCTCATCCCGAAGTTTCTTGGGAACGGTAAGCCTTCCCGAAGAGTCTTGGGCTAAAGGTTGCCTCAAGCCATCACAGCCTCTGAGACCTACCCGAAGAGTTTTGGGTGTAAGGTCACCTCAAGCCATCATAGCATATGGAAGAAGGAGCAGGAAGGAGCTAGTAACTAAGGGAGAACACCCTCTCCCATAAAATGGGAGTGTTCGGCACTAGGTGCTTGACATGGGTGCGGTACGACAAAACACAAAGATACAATTATATATATACATATACCAAACACACAGTCCAACCTATGTCTTCTTAAAAAGAGAAACTGAGCATGTGCCTCGGCCCTCCTACCACGAAGCATGCATCAACAACCAAACAATCATCCCCCAACCTCATTTAGGTTTTCATGTTTCATGCAATAGTTTAAAAAATTATTACTACTGGGCAACTAACATCCAGAAAAAACCTTTCACAAACATATCCCTGCCATCCACAACCAAAGTTAGGTAAAACGCAAGCAACCACATGCCATTTCATTTACAAGATATTATCACAACCATACAACATTCCATCATTCATTTATTTCAATGTTCCACACATAAAACCCTTTCCACACACAAAAAAATTCTGCATTTGAAAACACCTTTTACTTCAAAACACTTTTCATAATCAAAACACTTTTCATAAATAAAGGCATTTTCCACTAAACAACCAAAGAACCATCATGTTCATTATTCCAACTTTTTTCAATCGAGGTGATCACACAAGGTTTTCATTCTCATTTAATCAGCCAGTCTTTACGTGCTTATCCATTTTTCATGTTTTAACAAAACCAACCACAAACAATTCAGATATCAATTGCGCACGCAAAGGCCACCAACGGCCTTGATTTTCAGTAGGCAAAGGCCTTTCAATCCAAAATCACAATCAGAAGATAAAGAAACTGGAAGGCAAATAGAAACAGCACAAAACCCCAAACCCTTCTTTATCCGGTTATTATCTTTATTTAAAGTTCAACTGCATCCCATGGAACAAAAGAAAAAATATCCCACACCGCATGTTTCACCAAAAAGAGAGACGAAGGTAAACCCCTACCTCAAAAGGTCCCGATCACGTCGCTTCTGACGACATCCTTCGGTGTCCTCCGCCTTCGCCAAACCCGACAAACGCCTCCTAGGATGGAAGCTAGAGAAGTAAGGTCGGAAGGAAAGGTGACAAGTCCGGGCTTAGAATCTTCGTCTCATCGCTACAATCTTGTGGCCGCTGACGGATCATAATTCGGAGCTCGGACAAAGAAGTTAGAGGAGGAATACTTCTCGATCGTCCAAGAGTGTCGTCGTTCGACAAAGAAGCGATCGATATGGAAGATGAAACATGACCTCTTTCTTATATAGGCAACGAATAGGTAAATCCATATTCAGTATGTATTGATGAATACATGGTGTAACTGTACACCCATTATGTGTTTTGACTGGTCAACACACGACACGTCACGCGGTTTCCACGCGTTTTAAAAAAAATGTTAATTTTATTAATATGTGTGTTTCGTTGACCCGAGACATAACTCATAAAAAGATATCCATCACTGGTCTAAAATGACCGTCTTAATTACGGGATTACACTGCCACTGACGGTTCGTCATTCCGACACTATATGAAGAAGTTATAGACTTTTTATGTTTTGATCACCCAAAATAATAATAATATTATTTTATTATTATTATTATAATTTAATATTTTGATCAAAAGGGCTTGTGGCGTGAATCTCTCCCCTTACACCATGCGCACTCCCTTATTTTATTATTGTATTACTATTTTAATATATTAAAACAACATTATATAAAATATATGATATATTAAATAAAATTATATAAAAAAATATGATTTATACAAGGGAAAGGGGGCATTCACGCCTCCCCTCCCCATCTCATGCGCATCCCCATAAATTTATTATAATTTATAAAATAAAACCATTTTCCATTTAATTGTATTATATTTATTATACGATCAATGTTATTAATTTCATAATTCAATTTTGGGAGAACCTATGCACAACCATTCCATGCGACTCAAAACCATTTCATTTAATTGAATTAAATGACAAAACAAAATTATTATAACATACATATTCAACCCCATTTTAATACATTTAATTTTATTAACCTATCACATATAGTTTTACGCCATCATTGTTATTTATTGTTCTTCAATAACAATATCATTTCATCAACTTATTTTATTAACTCACCGACGTTATTGTTTTTAATAACAAAAAGATTTACGCTCGTCGCATTGACCACGTTAAACCACCCTGTTCGATATCTGAATCTGACCATGCCACGTCAATGTCGCGTAACATCCATCAATTTAATTTTTTTAATTCTATTTATATTTATTTCACACTGATTAAATTGAAACCACATTTATTAAATAAAAACCATTCAATTTCATAAACCCAATATAACGAACTCACCTTTAATTTTTTTTGAACGCACCACCGTGCTTCCACTTACATGTTAATTTAATTGTTTGCAATAAATACCATGACTCATTTCATCAATTTCTCATTATTATTAATATTATGAATAATATTAATAACATAACAGCCATAATTATTATTCAAATTTAATTTCAACAATTACTCAATTAATTAAAAAAACTGCATGTTTCATTTATCAACGTCTAATGGATCACACACCTTCCCACTTCACATCATTAATAATAATAACACCAATTTAATCATTTTATCATGATTATTCTTTTTAGTTTAACTAATCAACAATTTATGTCATCATCATTATTATTTAACATATTTTTACGTTATCATCAGTAATAAAATTTTCATTATAACGCACGTCGTGTTGACCACATCGATTTCAACAAAGGAATGGACCGGAGGGGTCCGGTCCATTACATCAGATACCTCTTAAAACATTCTCGTCCTCGAGAATTAAAACCAACCAAGAAAAAGAATGGATCCAAACAACCACTCCGCAAGATACCTCTTAGGGCTCTTGTCATAACAAGAAACAACCGACAACCCTAATTATGTGAGTTAGGAATTCCCTCTCCTATGTCGAGATATTATCCGCTTTAGGCGGCACTGACTCGCCTGCACGGGTTAAATCACATCCACATTAATGCTTCTCGATTAGGGATTAGGTCTTCCCCTCCCCACATGATAGGGCTCTTCACGTACATTTAAAGAATAGCGAGAAACAACATAGCATTAAAAACTCACAAAAACAATGTCCAGGCCCAAAGAATGAGGAAAAGAGTTCCAACAATGGAGTGTAATGCTCCCAAAAAAACATAAAGGAGATCATTCAAGAAAACCCAAACACATCTCTATCGATCCCTGGTCCTTCTAGAGATGCTGCCTCTGATGCATTCAACTATCCTCGCTGACCTCCTCTTCCTCTCTATTGACGTCCACCTCCTCGACCACGTCCCGACCGGGATCCTTGAGGAACTCCTTGTGGCTGGCCACCACCTGCTCCATCTCCCCTCAAAGGGACTGGAGCATGTTGCTGCTGGAAGGGTCTTGTCGGTGACTGGTGCTGCTGAGGAGGGCGTTGAACCTGTCCATGTCCACCTTACTGAGCATGGGCCGGGCACCGACTCTGAACGTGCCCGAAACCTCCAGAAGAAAAACACTTTGGTCCTGGGCTCGTGAAAAAGGGACGAGGACCTGAAGATCTGAACTGGAACTGCTGGGGCCTGCTCCCTACTGGCCTGAAACTGGAAGGTCCCGTCGCAAGAGACCTGCTGCTGACTGCCTTCCCCTTCGACGAACTAGGCTGGATCTCCTCACGTGGTGCACCTCCCTGTGAGTGCATCCTTTCTACAACTTCCGCCTTCTTCTGTACGGCTAAGTATGTCGGAAGGGTGAAGGGGGTCACAACATACTAGAGCGAAGGACGAAGCGCCTCTTCCAAACGTCTCGCCCGAGACTCTTCATCCGGAAAGAGTTCCAGAGCAAAGCGTTGGAGATTCTTGAACTTAATCCCCAACTCTCGAACAACCATACTCCCCTGCTGAAGGGAGAGAAACTCCTGACGCTTTTCCGCCTTGATCAAAGAAGAAAGGAATTCCTCTCGGAACTCCTTTTCGAAGTCAGCCCATGGAATCTCTGCCTCCTTCCTCTCCCCGAGGTAGAGCATCCACCATTGGCGCGCCGCACCTCTCAGCTGACTGACCGCTAGGGGGACCCAGTACTCTTTCGGAGCACGGATCATGGTAAAAGCGATCCTTAGCTCTTCAAGCCACCCCTCCGTCTCCAGGTCCGAAGTACTTCCCTCGTACTTCTTGAGAGTCTGACGCTGGAAAGAACGGAGGGTCTTCTGCCACTGGTTGTCTTCCTCCTCTCGATCGATCCTCAGTTGATCGATTGCCTGAACCTGCTGGGCCTCAGCCATCTGAACCACCCGGGGACGACGTCCAGGTGCCATAGCTGTACGGTAAACAAGGATCTCCTAAGCCCAAGTATTAAGGAAAAACTCAAAGTTTTATTTATCATTTTATTTCAATTTCTTTCCCAGAACACCCAAATCAAGTAAAACACAAACATGATGATGCATGTACCTTCCCTAGGGTCTCTACCCTGCAATCAATATAGTCTCACTTGGTCGTTCGGTAGGCTCAGAGTCCTTGCATCGGATCACAGGGGGCCCTAAAATCCCGTGTCCTAGCCGGTCTTCCCTGGCCTATGTCACACACCAAGATTAACGAACATTGTTGCCCTACCATCCCATGCAATCCTCACTCTCCCTAACTCCAGACTCCATCCTATCTCTCATCCATCACCTTTGATACCATTATGTCACGACCCCCTTCCATCAAAGATGCCCCTCCTGAGCTGGCAATGGTGAAAGGGAGATAATGACCCCCGAGTCCCGCCTCCAGTAGGCCCCGGGGTGGCGACTAGCACCAAGGGTATGAGTTTATTTTTTTTCAATCATGGGAGGCATTACCCTTTTTATAGTTAGGATCGGAAATAGGACAAGTCAACCACCAAAAAGGAAAAAGAACAAAGGTGCTGAAAAGAAACCCAAACCAGTCTCATATGCATGTATAAATAAACTGAAACGGGTACATGAACAAATAAGCTCAAAGTACAAGTGACTACAGTACCAAAAGTAAAACAAGAAAACAACAACTGCACAGCTCCCACTGCCTAACTAGTAGGGTCCCGCACGGCCCTGGTAGTCCTCCAGAAAACCTGAAACTACATAGGGTGAGCATACAAGTATACTCAGTAGAGAACCTAAAGCTCTCGTGCACAAGTGGGGAGACACCCTAAGGTCCCGTGAGAAAACAGAAGAACCGGAAACTAACAAGGAAAAACTATCCACCCAGCCTCACTGGTCACACTCACCAAGTAACACAAACAAGTTTAGTATATATATAGAACAAAAGTATTGGGTACCCCACACCATTTCCACTTAATTAGATGTTGCTCTTCCTAACGGCAAACGTCCTGATGCTACCACACTCTTCCCGCCCGCACACACTTGGGCCACAACCACTAACCCACCCGCAGACTCCTGGGCCTCATCCCGAAGGTTCTTGGGAACGGTAAGCCTGCCCGAATAGTCTTGGGCTAAAGGTCGCCTCAAGCCATCACAGCCTCTGAGACATACCCGAAGAGTCTTGGGTGTAAGGTCACCTCAAGCCATCATAGCCTATGGAAGAAAGAGCAGGAAGGAGCTATTAACTAAGGGGGAACACCCTCTCCCATAAAATGGGAGTGTTCGACACTAGGTGCTTGACATGGGTGTGGTGCGACAAAACACAAAGATACAATTATATATATACATATACCAAACACACAGCCCAACCTATGGCTTCTTAAAAAGAGAAACTGAGCATGTGCCTCAACACTGCTACCACGAAGCATTCATCAACAACCAAACAATCATCCCCCAACCTCATTTAGGTTTTCATGTTTCATGCAATGTTTTAACAAATTATTACTACTGGGAAAAGAACATCCAGAAAAAACCTTTCACAAACATATCCCTGCCATCCACAACCAAGGTTAGGTAAAACGCAAGCAACCACATGTCATTTCATTTACAAGAGATTATCACAACCATACAACATTCCATCATTCATTTATTTCAATGTTCCACACATAAAACCCTTTCCACACACAAAACATTTCCGCATTTGAAAACAACATTTACTTCAAAACACTTTTCATAATCAAAACACTTTTCATAAATAAAGGCATTTTCTACAAAACAACCATACCACCAACATGTTCATTATTCCAACTTTGTTCAATCGGGGTGATCACACAAGGTTTTCATTCTAATTTAATCAGCCTGTCTTTACATGCTTATCCATTTTCCATGTTTTAACAAAACCAACCACAAACAATTCAGATATCAATTGCGCATGAAAAGGCCACCAATGGCCTTGATTTTCAGTAGTCAAAGGCCTTTCAATCCAAAATCACAATCAGAAGATAAAGAAACTGGAAGGCAAATAGAAACAGCACAAAACCCCAAACCCTTCTTTATCCGGTTATTATCTTTATTTAAAGTTCAACTTCATCCCATGGAACAAAATAAAAAATATCCCACCCCGCATGTTGCACCAAAAAGAGAGACGAAGGTAAACCCCTAACTCAATAGGTCCCGATCACGTCGCTTACGACGACGTCCTTCGGTGTCCTCCGCCTTCGCCAAACATGACAAATGCCTCCTAGGATGGAAGCTGGAGAAGGAAGGTCAGAAGGAAAGGTGACAAGTCCGGGCTTAGAAGCTTTGTCACGTTGCTACGATCCTGTGGCCGCTGACGGATCACAATTCGGAGCTCGGACAAAGAAGTTAGAGGAGGAATACTTCTCGATCGTCCAAGAGCGTCGTCGTGCGACAAAGAAGCGATCGATATGGAAGATGAAACATGACCTCGTTCTTATATAGGCAACAAATAGGTAAATCCGTATTCAGCGTGTATTGATGAATACACTGTGTGACTGTACACCCGTTACGTGTTTTGACTGGTCAACACACGACACGTCACGCGGTTTCCACGTGTTTTAAAAAAACGTTAATTTTATTAATATTTGTGTTTCATTGACCTGAGATATAACTCATAAAAAGGTATCCATAACTGGTCATAAAATGACCGTCTTAATTACAGGATTACACTGCCGCTAACGGTTTGTCATTCCGACACCATATGAAGAAGTTATAGACTTTTTAAGTTTTGATCACCCAAAATAATAATATTATTATTTTATTATTATTATAATAATTTAATATTTTGATCAAAAGGGCTTGTGGCATGAATATCTCCCCTAACACCATGCGCACTCCCTTATTTTATTATTGTATTACTATTTTAATATATTAAATCAACATTATATATAATATATGATATATTAAATCAATTTATATAAAAAAATATGATTTATACAAGGGAAAGGGGGAATTCACGCCTCCCCTCCCCATCTCATGCGCATCCCCATAAATTTATTATAATTTATTAAATAAAACCATTTTCCTTTTAATTGTATTATATTTATTATACGATCAATGTTATTAATTTCATAATTCAATTTTGGGAGAACCTATGCACAACCATTCCATGCGACTCAAAACCATTTCATTTAATTGAATTAAATGACAAAACAAAATTAATATAACATACATATTCAACCCCATTTTAATACATTTAATTTTATTAACCTCTCACATATAGTTTTACGCCATCATTTTTATTTATTGTTCTTCAATAACAATAACATTTCATCAACTTATTTTATTAACTCACCGACGTTATTGTTTTTAATAACAAAAAGATTTACGCTCGTCGCATTGACCACGTTAATCCACCCTGTTGGATATCTGAATCCGACCATGACACGTCAATGTCGCATAACATCCATCAATTTAATTATTTTAATTCTATTTATTTTTGTTTCACACTGATTAAATTGAAACCACATTTATTAAATAAAAACCATTCAATTTCATAAACCCAATATAACGAACTCACCTTTAATTTTTTTTTTGAACACACCATCGTGCTTCCACTTACATGTTCATTTAATTGTTTGAAATAAATACCATGACTCATTTCATCAATTTCTCATTATTATTAATATTATGAATAATATTAATAACACAACAGCCATAATTATTATTCAAATTTAATTTCAACAATTACTCAATTAATAAAAAAACTGCATGTTTCATTTATCAACGACTAATGGATCACACACCTTCCCACTTCACATCAATAATAATAATAACACCAATTTAATCATTTTATCATGATTATTCCTTTTAGTTTAATTAATCAACAACTTATGTCATCATCATTATTATTTAACATATTTTTACGTTATCATCAGTATTAAAATTATCATTATAACGCGCGTCGTGTTGACCACATCGATTTCAACAAAGGAATTGACCGGAGGGGTCTGGTCCATTACAACAACATTATAAAATATCCTTTATATTTTACGGTATGAATATCAATAAATAAATTATAAATAATTATTGGATTGAAAATGTTTAAAATACATTCATTGTTTATCAATTGATTATAAAAATGAAATAATTCTCATGTAGAAGACATGTTTATGGGAAAAAACAATTTTTTTGTGTGGTATATGTATTTATCATATTAAATTAAATTATTTTATATTGGTGAATTATATTAACAAAAAATATATATTATATATTAAATAAATATTTTAAAATTTTTCCTAACATTTTTTCTTATCTATATATATGATTAAATCTAATTTTTTGTTTGAAAAAGTATTTTCTCGAAAATTGGTTTTCCTAATGTTTTTCGGTATTAATTAAAAATTAATATCAATCAATTATAAAAATTGAATAATGAAATTTGGATTAAATATTTGGAATCAGAAGGATTTATTTAAATTCCCCTCTTTTATTAAAGGTCAATAAGAATAGAAAAAGAAGTAAATTTTTGTCACCTTGGTAAGTGTAAAGCTTGTAAAATAGTGTAAAAATGATTAAATAAGGCATTAAAATTAATATGACACTTTTATTTATCCAATTTGATGAAACTACTTCACAAATTAACATCTAATACTCTAATATATGTCCTCGAGGTGACATATTTCATTTAATATGACATTTATATTAATTAAAGAAAAGATTAATTAAAAAATGTCACTCTCAAGAGTTCAATATCAGTAAAATATGAAATTGATGATTAATGGATGATATGTTTGACTATAAATGATTACTTTAATAATAAAATTTTTATTATATTAATTTAGTTAAAATTTTTAAGTATTTAATAATTTCCTTTAAGGCTTATACATCATCAGAACCTTATTTAATCAATTACTATAATATTAATAAAAAATTGAAAATTTTAATAGTAATAGTTTTTAGAGAAATTACTATATTGTATGAAATTTATTGATAAAAAATGCATATTATAGAGGTTTTAAAATATTATATTTAAATTCAATTTTTTTCTTGTCTTTAATTTCAAATTAATTTAATATTTCTACAATTTATACAAATGATATTTTATATAAAATAATAATTTATTAAACAGATTAAAAATCATATATAACATATAATTTAACAATTTAATGGAAGTTGTTATAGAATAACATTCATTTTCAATTTATGGGATACCATTTAATTAGTGGTAACATTCTTATTCATTTATGAATGAAATAATGATTACCCCGATTAATGAAAAAATTTAACAAAGTGGTTAATAAAAATGATAAGATCAAAAATGACCTGAATACATAAATTAATTTCATTTCATGATTAAATGTTTAATTTAGTATCATAATCTTCAAATTTATATCCACTTGGAATCATTATCTATGATAATTATGTTATTAAATCATATTATAATAAGAAATTACAGGTGTGTCAACTTCCATACTTATAAAAGGCCAGCCCTCTATTTTCGTATATACCAACATTTACCCATCTAGTTTGACCAAACCATAGATTATTCACATAAAAAATTATTATCCATGATATATACGACTCTTCCACAAAATTAGTTAAAAAATGGAATTTATGAGAATATCCAAATGATTTCATTCATAAAAGAGGAAATCTCTTTAAACGATCAATTTATTTATAAATATTCTTTAACCAACTATAAATATATTTTATTTATCGAAAAAAAATTAAGTATCCTAAATATAATTAAATAAAATAATTATTTGTAATCAACCATTACACATATTGTCCCCATCAAATGGGTTGTGAAATCATTGCTCGCGTGTACGTATAACTTACCATCTCGACTTAGTGACACAATTAATTTTTAATAACAATAATTTTCGAATTAGTATTATGATTGGATTAATATTTATATATTTTATTTGTGATATAATTATTATTAAAAAATTGAAATATATTATCAATAATATTTCAAAATAATCGGTTTATAATCGATAATGTCGCTTGTGTGTGCTTGTAAACTACCTCCTTTTTGAAGTGATGCGATTATTTTAAAATACACCTAAAATCGATCATAAAAAAGTAGGATTTTATGAATATATAATATTTTTTGGCATGATAAAGGATTATTTTAATGATAATAAATATTAACCATTATTATTTCCATTCATCGTCAAATGAAATTAGATTTCAGGATTATATAAAACCTACCATCTCCATTAATATTGTAATTCAGTTTTTTATTTCTATCTCTTTTGGTTGAAAATAAATTTAATTATAATGAACATGTATGATATTCACATAAATAATAACATTATGTAACTTATTTAACAATGATAAATGTAATATGTCCAAAATTATTAATTGAAATTCTAAAAAAAATGAGATAGTTAACACATCTATACCAAATTTTAAATAAGGAGTAATTTATAAATTGATGTTGAAATGTTTTAACTGGATAATATATGATATTATATGTACATAAATGACTCTATACTTTAATTATATTAAATAATAATTTATTATACATGGGGTGAAGGTGATTGTGATGCTATTCACACTCTAGGTAACAGTTTTTGTTTTGATCTTAGTATTTATCAGGATTGTTTATGATTTTCTTTTCATGGAATAAATATTAATAGATATTTAAAAAGGAACTATTAATTGTTAATTTACATTTGGTTATTTATTTATAATATATGTTATCCTTAAATTCTACTCTCTTTATGTTCTCAATATACTCAAATAATTATTTTATCGAAAAATATACATTAATAATCTATATGGTCGCAATGAATTTATTTCCAAATGCATATTTTATAAGATGATTCATAAGTATTTTATATATTACCCTATTATTTTTTAAATTAATTATTTCACATGATTGAATTTTACAAATATATTTTTAATATGAATCTTCATTTCATTTTCTAAATGAGTAACTTTTTGACTTTTTTACAAAACAGTGTAAGGAATGTTTTCTTTTAACGTATATGGAATGAATGATATTTCCTCTATCATGAAAAATCAATTTTTTATATTACATAAAATTTCCCACTATTTATATTCTTATAAAATTATTTTCTTAATTTGAGGGATGTTTATATATTTTAAATAAATGATTTAAAAGTAAAAAAAGTGAGTTTTTCTACCAAAAATATATAAGTAATCTGTTAATAAGTGTTTTCATCATTTTTTCAAAATTTTGTTGATACATAATTTTTAATAGGGACATGATTCAGTAGTACCATTACTATTATTTAATTTAATGCTTTATTTTTAATGATAATAATATATTTACCAAACCCATTTATTTTCCATAGATTATGCTTGGATGGAATTTCTAGGAAACCTAATTCCTTCTCACTAAGTTAGGTTAGGATTAATTTCATTTGAAACCTCCTTGTTCATTTGTTATACTCTGATGAATGTTTTATAAACATGTGATGAAAATCTATATGATATTTATTATGTGATAGATGGGTTTTGAATTATTATTTCCATCAATTCATATGTAAATATGGGTACCAAAAGAGATAATAATAAATGAATGATGACTTAATAATGATTAGTAATGGAATTTTTATGTTATGATATAATGGTGAGAGAAACATGAACACTATGATGGTTTGGGGAGTGAATCCATTACACTATGATATTCATTTAAATGATAATTATCATCCAAAGAAAGGATTTTATATTCTAACTAATATTATGAAAATCTATGTTTTAAGCCAATGTTATTCCCACATAGATTTTGTTCAGGGATTATATTATGAATCAGGTGCTATTCACCACCATTATTTATTCAATGTATCAAGATTATCATCTATAATATAAAGGGTTTAGTATTAAAATGTTATGATCTAGCTTTCTTAACCTTATAGTTATGTTATTATTAATTTATCATTGGTATCTCCCTTTTTTTACTCCATTAATGAGTATTTCAAATCACATTTTATTATGATTACATTCCACATGTTATGGGGAAAGGTATTAGGTTTTGTATTTGTACAAAGGTTGATAGTTATGAAAATATTATTTTGATATGATGTATATATCATATGAACAAGATTCATATGTCTCTAAGTATCCAATGATGCTACACCTATTAGATTATGTTTTGGATCCTTATGTTATTTAATGACTATTCATCTAATAATATGTAACATATATATATATATATATGAAATATGTTGGTATTTATCGTGATGCATATGGTGATCCCGATGATGATAAAAATGTATGATGACACAATCATGATAAATGAATGATTACATAGATAAAATGTTGTAGAAATGATGGTGAAATATTCCTCTATTCCATGTAATGGATATCTAGCCCACTTGGACATTAGGCAACCCGCTATAAGAATAATGGTTTGTTGGATGATTTATCCTTGTGGGCTATGACCTATCCTTTCAGATTGTGTGTTTGTGTCTATTTTTATTCTACCCCAATAACCGAAATGATGTTATAAAAAATATAAAAAATATAAAAAATATTTAACAATATAACTAATAATAAATGGTAATATTTACGTAATTAGTAATTATTATTATCAATCAATATTTTCCAAATATTAAAATATAACTACATAATAAATTATTTAATTTTATTGCAAATATAATTCATTTTAACAATTATATAATTGATGAGGATTAATAAGATATTTATTATTTATAATTAATAATATTATTAAAAAATTATTTAAAAACATATTTAATAAAATTTGAAAAATAATTATTTAATAATTAATTATTATAATAAATACTATAATTCAGAAATATTATAATATTAAAAATTAATATTTATTATATTTAATTAAATATTATGAATACTTATTAGTTTATTTACTAATTATATTATGTATTCCTTATATTATTAGATATTTTTATGTTAAATAATCAATCATTTATGATTTACTTTAACAATTAATAAAAATATTAATTAAAAAATTATGTATTATTATTATTAATTAGATTAATAGAAATTAATTATATTTATTATCAGTTTTTTATTATTAAGTATATTATTAACCATGTTTTTTTAATAACAATATATTTGTATTCAAATATAAGAAAAAAAGGACATCAAATCCCACATTGTAAATTCTTATTTGATATAAATTATCCCTCCCTTATTATATTGATATATTAAATTATTTCTTTAGAGATAATTTTTTACTAATATCATACATATAAATACATATAATACAACATTAAATTAAATTCTATATATTTTTTTGTTACATAGCATTTGAGAGCACCGCTCATTCAATCAATAACCGATTTTTGTAAATTTTATTAACTTTTCAAATACATATAAAAAACAATTATTTTAATTGTTTCATTTTTTTCTAATGTATGTAAATATAAACCCATCATAATTATGTAGATGTATTACAAAAAAGTTATTATTTTTAAAAAATTCATCAAAATAATATCATAATCATATCATTTGTTAAAATTTATTATCTATAATTTATTTCTTTTTTTTTTGAACAAATATCTATTGGTGTTTACATTTTTTTTGTTGAAATTGAAATAAATAAAATTTTAATTATAATTAAAATAAATACTTTTTTTATAAAATAACTAATGGAATCCTACTAGTGAATGAATACGTTGAAAGTGAGTAAATTAATAATTTTCCAATTTAAAATTAAGTATAAAATATTTGTTGCCTTATAAAAGTGGAGTATAATTATATTGTATAATAATTGAAAAATATTTATAATTATAATAATTTTATCCATGGATGGTGAAATAATTAAAAAAATTATTATTGAAAATAGATAAAACCATATTTAACTAGAATGAATAATAATACATTCAATTTGACAACATCAAATATGTCATAATTTACATTTCTATGAATGTATCAATAAATTCTGGATATATTGTTTTGAAAAATGATTTTGATTTAATTCAATATAATTAATAATGAATGATTTATTTTTATACTTCCACTCTTTACAAAATATATTGTAATTATAATGGTATTTTTTATTAAATAGATAAATGATATTATATAATGAGTACAACATGTTTCAACATGATATTTAATAGTTTTGTAGACAAAAAAACATGTCCAAACATGTCACTAACAGGTAACCAAGAAAATTTTACATCATAAGATTTTAATCATTGATTTCATTTAAATGAAAATAAATAAATAAATCATAAATTTTTAAAATTGATATAGGATATTAAAGGAAAATCATATGAGAGAAGTACATAAAAATGATGAAGCATATAAACACATATTTTATCTTATGTTTTCTACATGCCATTGAATTTTTCAATATTTGGGAAGCACTCCTTTCTATCAATGATTTGATTTATCGTTGATATTAAATTCTACAGAGAACCTTGGGTGAAAGATCCTTGACCATGGATTTTTATATACCATGAATGATGTATATGAATTTCATTAACCATTACTAATACAACCCCTACTATAACATCTTTAATGAATGGTGTGACCATTGAATCCCCCCCTCTAATTTTCCATGAGGTGATGAAATTAATTTAAGATATAAATCTCTAAAAGTGAATAAATTTACTAAAATATTCTTGATTATTATAATGATAAACCACTAATTAAAAACAACCTATATATACATATATATATTGAAAAATATATAATCTCTTAATAAGTCATATAAATTCATACAAATTCAAAATGATGTAGAATCGAAATAAATTCTTGGAATTAAACTCATAATTCAGCAACAGAAATTCCAAAATGATTACAATTGAAAAATCTAGTAAAATCCTTCCAAATAACTATGTATATCCCCAAATATAACAAATATGTTGTAATTTATATGGGTGAGCATACATGTAGACCCAATAGGCCCTTCCATAGAAAATGTAATGGAAATGTGGATGAAACTAAAAAAAGGATCAATGAATTAAAAAACCTACTTGTTACCTATAACAATGTTATATACAAACTAAACTATCTAAGAATCTATAATAATATATATATAATTATATTAATATATTAAAAAATAAAATACATCAAGAATTCCCTATACAATATCATGCCCACTGATCAAGTCACTGTTATGCCCCAATGATAGACACACTTATTCTTTCATCCAGCCTATATCCTTATTTCACCACCCATATGACATTAAAACCAACAATAAAACCTCATATAAATTCACATGTTGAAATTTAATCCATATATCATGTTATATATATAATCTTGCAGGTTTCACACTTGTGTAATCTAATTACATTCTCGATATAGATTTTATTAAATTTTGGGAAATGATCATTTCAATTGAAATATATGATTATGGGATTAATCAATAATATCCATTCCCTTAAACTATCATGAGTTATCGACATCGATTAAAGAATAGTTGAAAAATATCCTTTGTCAAATAATTCATTAATGCAATATCACATAAGATGCAACAAATGTATCCCACATCATCAGGAGAATATATCTCCATGGTTTCCATCAATACATTAAATTATGTGACTCATTATATGAATTAATAATATTCTATTTAATGTCTATGAACAATTACACACATATATAAATATTGAAATCAAATGACTCATATAAATGTATATTTGTTGCTAGCTGGTGATGTTATCATTACATTATTTTTTTTGGATAATAAAAATAATTCACATCATTAAAGGATGTCTCGATGTCTTCTGAGCCCCCAATCCTTGATATCTTATACGAACTGTGTACCATAGAATGATTTCATCCAACTATATAAAATGAATCTATGAATAATTTCATTTACCATCAAGGTTATCATCATATTGGGGAACATCCCTAACCCATTGGTGTGACAATGGGATGATAAAAATCATCACATAAATGTCATGTATAATAATGATAATCTTGTCATAAGATATAAATTAATATTCATGACCATGGATATCCGGGTAATCTAATGATCAATGTAGTTGGTTATATGGAACTAAATGTAATAGAATAATTATTTTATTAGATCTAAATATCATCTAAAAAACTATTTATCCATATATGTAAACATTTTTTTGTTGAGATATGTATATTAATGATGATCCCACTACAATACATGATGTTGTTAGGCTTATAGAGAACCCATCTCATTGAAATAATCCCCCGTCAAAAGATATCAATGAGTATAGTCATATTTTCAACATTAATCACTTAAATATTGGGTAATAAAATATTTATTATTTGTCCTTATATTAATATAATGTTCTATTTCTATACACCTCCAAAGTATAGAATAAATTGTTACTACCATTTCATACACATATTCATCATAAGTCATAACATCCTCATTCAATTTCATATACGATAAAAACAATTTTTAATACTCATTAAAATTATATATTTACCTATAATTATTTTCGTTTATGATCAATTATATTAAAATTGGACTATTTTTATAACCCCAAAAAATTATAAATTATAAATATTAAATTAAAATGAACTTATCGAGTTTTTATTTCATAATAACTCTTAGATTGTTCTAATAGAAATCCAATGCAGTTCTTAGAAACGTTTTTGATATTTTTATTTTATAATTTATTATAATAATGATAAAACAAAATTACATATTATAGAAACAATCTAATTTTACAAATAACATTACATGGTTTTATGAATAATTATTTATCAGAAAAAAGAAAAGGATTGTGATTTCTAGTGACCTTCAAGACTAGTTACAAAAATTGAAAATATGGGACTAAAATAATCATTATTTAGTCCTCATAATGAGATATTATCATACAATGACCCCTTAAATGTTCAATGGGTACCCTGGGGATCACATGAACAAATGGATGAGATAAAATAATGGTAATGAAAACAACATAGTAATAAAACATTAAAACATGGGTAAGAAGACATTGAATAATGAAAATAAAATGCATGGAACACATGTAACCATAACACAATAACATGAGGTCATATAAACATTAATATATAGTATTTATATAGAAACATAAATCATTAAATTATCATGATTAAAGTCAAATTACACATAGATGATCACAAGTCCTATTTAAACACCAATATCGTTGCACTCGGTTGAACGTGTCAAGGATAACAGCGAAGAAAGTTGCATATAATTCCACTTGAGAATAAAAATTTCTCAATTTATATTATCTCTATATATTCAAATCAATCATAATATTTTCATGAATATTTCTTCCACAAAATTAATAATATATAATCATCCGTCCATAAACATTAGGGGTACCGAACGAAAGAATAGGGTATCACAATAATGTCATAAGGTATAAAAATTGAACTTTTCATAAATGTGTCCATGAAGGAAACAAATTCAATAATTAATAAACTCTCAAAGTATTAAATAGGTATATATCATGATAAGTTATTTCATGTTGATGTTATAAAATGCCCAAAATATTTTTTGGGATACATTGGAATTTTTAAATTTTCATGTAATGAATAGAAAATATCATAATTCATTTAAGAAGGAATGATCATTTATATAAAACCAGAAGTGAATAGGGAGGGATTTCATAAAAACATTCATTGTTTTATAAATACCATGGTGGATTAGAAATATATTATATGTTGTACATGATGATGGGTAAGAATTCGGAATGTTCCATTAAAATAGGTCTTCTTATCGAAATGTATTGAGGAGGGAATCATTTAAACACATATATACCCCCAAAATAGAATGAGGGATGGAACCTAAAACATGAATTTGGTGAATATGAGTAGAATTTATATATTTTACATAAAAATTAAGGAAAATATCATATGTTTAAAATGAATCATAGAAGAACATTAATGATTATTTGGGGTTCAGGCAGAGTTTCAGATGGAATATTGACATTGTATTGGGTGAACTTAGGTGGTCATAATGAGGGATTAAAGGGTTTATCATCTATTATATATCATGATGGTTGTTTGGGGGAGTTTTTAAATCAAACCCCATCATTAATAACATCACATAATAGTACATAACATAGTGTAGATTGTTGAATGACAATGACAATGAGACGATCCCTTACATTATGTATGATGGTTTTTTTTATCTTAATGACCTGAAAAAAGAAATCATTTTCATTAATTGACAATTAAAGAACATCAATTAAATGTTATTGATTTTCTATAAAATTATTATGTTCATCCATGACACTTTTTGATGAGTTAAGATGATCAATTTAATTATTAGGGATCATTTCTTTCCTTGGTTTTAATGATCGGTTCTCTTATATTAAGGTTTATATATACATGTATGATTAGCATGGTTGTACAAAATTGATGTTATAGGACATTATTAACGTTCCATACTATCACATGGTTTTAATATTCATTTGGTTATTTTGAGATAATTTGAATCAATATATATAACATTAATGATATACTCTATGTTAAATTTTGAGATTTATATCACAATTAACTTATTTTGTACAATTTGTTTAGATCATCTGTGTAAAAGGATTACATACCATCAATTAAGATAATATAAATTCTTAATATTTCATTTTCACCAAAAAATGGTTTCATGACTAGAACTGAACATGCTAATAGAAATTGAAAACACGTAGTCCTTGAATGTGATAAATTAACACATCTCAAACTGTGTTTTCTTTTCATTCAAATAAAAGGAGGGGAAATAAGATATCAAAATGATTTATCCAATTTTTATAACAAAATTACATTACATGTATGCTAATAGTGTTTTCATACCATTTTAATGAGGAGAGGTTTGGAATGAAAAGAGAAAAAAGGATCATGAAATGAAAATGAATGAAAATAAAATAGGAATTTAAATCTTGATTTAATCTTATTTGAGA
This sequence comes from Viscum album, assembly GCA_963277665.1. Taxonomy (NCBI): domain Eukaryota; kingdom Viridiplantae; phylum Streptophyta; class Magnoliopsida; order Santalales; family Viscaceae; genus Viscum; species Viscum album. The sequence continues at coordinate 554,478,764 of OY728147.1, read as the reverse complement.
GCCATATAAAGGGTATGGATTTTGTCTTTTGAGGAGACCAAGGGATGCTAGACTTGGGGGAATGTTTTTTTGTGTTAATATCGTAGAATTTTGGGAAGGATCAAGGATTTAATGGATTGATGTGAAAAGTAGAGTGTGGGAGATTTTTATATCGATGGAGAGGAGGGGTTTAATAATACTTTAATCATTAGTATATTATATTACCATTATTAAAGAAATAGTAATGATTCATGAGACTAATTATACTAAAATGTGCATGTGAGTTTGAACCAATTAAAATTTACATCATTCATGTATAATGCATGATATAGAAGTTAATTTATTTTGTAGTTATTGTAATTTATAATGTTTTACTATAATCCAAAAATTCAATAATTTTAGGAAAATACACAAAAGTCACCCTAACCATCATTCAAAATGATATATATAAAAATAAAATCAATTTTCTAGAAATAATTTTCTATATATGAATAATTTAATTTTTTATTAAAATAATAATTTATATGAAAAATATAGATTTTAAAAAGATAACTTATTTTATAAAGATATAATTAATTATAAATGGTCTTATACAATTATAATAAAACCAGAAGACAAAAACTTTTAAATTTACTAATACCTTTAGGGAAAATACATTTTCTTTTAATATTTAATTAATAATTGTAATTATTTCTTTATGAATTAAAAAAAAACCAATACATTTACTATGTTCATATTATCAGTTATATGATGATAAAATATTAATTATTCGTTTATGGTTGAGGATACTGTTCTTTTGGACGATTTGAAATAAATAAGTTTCATATTTCTATTCATAAGGGTAGAAAACTATTCACAAAATAAATTCATTTTTATCATAATCAAAACATCTTACTAATAGTTACAGTGTTTGTCATATTTTAAACATACAAATCACAGAAGTGAAAATATTTTGTTTAATAGATACATATTAGTTAGTTGTTCATTGTGTGGTGATATCATGTCATTATATGAGATAATTGTATTTAGTTAATTTCCATTGACAAAACATTTGGTATTTATAATACTCCCACCATATTAAATTTCTCCCTAGATTTTTTTTCATTCTATGCCATAAATAGGTGTCGGGTATTTTCTTTCATGTCATCCTCCAGTTTCCATGTTGCCTCTCCGTACTTATGGTTCTGCCATAATACATTGACCAGATTAGTAGTCTTGTTATGTAGAACATTATCTCTATGATAAGAGATCATCACTGGATGATCCTCATAAGAAATATCATTCTCTTACTATACCACCTCTGAAGTTATTACATGTGATGTGTTGGTATGTACATACATAAAAGGGATACAAGAAATACTTCATGTAAATTTGACATGGTAGGATGAAATGCTAGTAAAAATGTTAAAACCCTAACACGATCAATAATAATGATGGGGTTGATGTACATGGATCATAAAATTACACTAATCCCAATCATCTTGACCTCATTCTAGGGATATTATCTTTGAACTAACATGTCTCTGACTTTTAACTCAAGGACTCATTGATAATTGTATGCATAACTCATTTCTATACATTGGGATACATTGATGTGATGTTAGATAGTTTTTAACTTCTCTGCCATTTCATCTACCATTTCATGTAATAGCTGCTTAAACACACTGAATTCATCCCAACACGCACATGTTCTGCACCTTTTCCCATATACTGCTATGTATGGTGCCATTTAGATTTTTTGATTTGAAACTATTTATATAGGATAATTCAACCTATTGAAGATGATGGTCCCATCCACCATTGATGTAAATTTAAAATTATCTCAATGTTTTCTTAAGTGTTTGAATAGTTCACTTATATTGGCCATGATTTTGAGGATAATAGGCAATAATAATGATTTGTTTAGTTCATAGAGCATATTGGATAATTTTCGAAAACATTGAGGTGAAACACAGACCTCAATCAAATGGAATGGAAAGTGGTACTCCATACAACCTTACCACTTGTTTTATATATATCACTGCATGTTGATCCAATGTGAAGTCATCAGAAACTGTGATAAATTGATATGTCATTTAATGATGATCCATAATGACACAAAAATAATTGTTTCCTCCAGTTTTACTTGGAAGTCCAGTGATAATGTCTATGTTTATGATCTCCCACTTCCATTTTGGTATGGTTAGTGGATTCATAATACCCTTAGACTTATGTTCGTATGCATTTATATTTTTACATACCGGGAACATTTATGTATACTCCACAATCTCTTTCTTTCTATTGTACCAAGAAAAGTTCTCTCTAATATCTCAATATATCTTTGTGTGCCCTGGGTGAATAGTGAATGGTTAGCAATGTGTGTCATTCAAAATATCCTTATTTATTTTTGGATTAGATGTTACACATAATAATTTCCCAAATAATAAAAATCCTTCCTCATCAATCATATTCTCATAGGATTTCCAATTTATAATGGATTCCACCCTTTTCTGAATTTCCACAGCTTTTCATTGAGCATCAATTATTTTCCCCTTGAATGATGGTTGAGTAAAAATTTGATAAAGTATTTATCATGTTCACCCCTTAATTATTCCAATGTCCATCCTTTTTAAATATATTTTTATTGGCTCCATATAAATTCCCATCATTGTGAAAATTCGAAATCTTTTCTACTTAGAGCATTTTCATTTTGATTTCCAATATATTATGGTAGATGATTCTGAACTAATAATCCTTTATTCTCTCTATCCATATCCTCATGATAATATTAATATATTTTTGTGTGAATATGTATTTGAGCCTCTTGTGATCTGTATATATCTCACACATATAGCCATAGAGATAATGTTACATGATTTTTAACACATTGATCAAAACCTCCATCACGAGTTCAGGCGTAGGATAGATTTACTAATAGTGTTTTAGCATCCTTGAAGAATAGGCTATCACTTAATAATTTTTCATCAGCACACAACCTATTCCCTTATTTTATGCAACACTATACACCACAAATATTTATATACTAGTTTGGAGTGTGAGTTCTAGTATAGTGATTTCCCTCTTTTTCAGGTCCTTAAAAAAGTCATCACAATCCAGAGTCCAGAATTAAATCACTCCCTTCATTGTCTTCATGGTCATGTAGATTGAAAAAAATGAGATATTTTTCAAAAATAGTTGATAATACTCATCTAGACAATGAATTTTGAGGATCTAAATTACCAAAAATTTTCATTGGCCAATCATCAATAACCTTTTTCATAGATGAGTCTACCTATATCCATCTACTGCTGATAACATTCCCCAAGAATGATATTTCATCCATAAGGAACACACATTTACTATACTTTACATGTTAATTATCTATTCACAATATCATTATCATAGAATTAAAACCACATTCATGTTCCTCCATGCTATTATAGTATATCATAATATCATCAACAAATACTACATGATTTTTTTGTGGAAATATTTAAAGAATCTATACATTATATTGCTGATAATTTATATAGATTTAGTGCATTTGAAGGGAATAACTATGAGATTGAAGTTTCCATACCTGGTTTTAAATGAAATTTTGGGATTATCATCCTTCATAACCATAAATTTGTGATATACTAACTAATTGTCCAACTTAGAGAAATAATTGTCCCCAAAAAGATGATCGAAAAAGAATTTTATCCATGATAGGGGATAATAGTTCATTATCATTATTTTATTGAGATAAAGATGATAAATTCATAGGGGCATTGATCTATCTTTCTACTTGATGAAGTTTACTAGAGCACCCCAGGGTGATTCACTGGGGTGTATAAAACACTTCTCTTAATTATCTTGTAACTACTTCATTAAATCCGAAAACTCTATGGTGGAACTTCTATAAGGTGTATTTTTTATAGGTGGTGGTCCATGAATATGTTAAATTGAGAATTAAACCTCTCGTTTAGGAGGACTTCCAAGATACTCTTTGGGGAAAACATCAGTGTTATCCCTCTCGATGGGAATGTCATCCAGCATGATTCATTCCTTTGTCTCAATACATTTGAGTTATACATTCTTTCCCATGAGAAATTAATATCCACAATTGAGAAAATTATTTTAAATCTTATTTATCTTCCTCCTTACACTTGTAATGAATTGGATGATGCTTCAATATTAGAAGATTGAGATCAGTTTCCATACAGTTGATTTTGGCTTTGTATAAATATATCAAATCCTTGAACAAGATAGGAATTAACTCCCACAAATGATGTATTATGAGAATTACTAGGAGGTTCAGTCAAAAAAATAAACTAGGGAGAAGTTATAAACCATGGACGCAATAATTTCCCTATTCTCTATCTTCACAAATATCATATCCTCTAGATTTTGAGGTGGGGTTTGAATTTTACTACTAAACATTATAGAAATGAATGAATGTGTAGAACCAAAATAAAATTGTACATTCAGTATTTTGTAATGAATACCTAGTGTACCTTCATCCAAAGCATTTACTTGTTCCACCTTAGTAGTAGTTATAGCATAATCCCTTCCATTTTTTCATGGATTTTGTTGATGATTTCCTCTAAAAACCCTCTACATAGGGAATTTTTTCGTAAAATTCCCATGCACATTGTAGTAGTAACACTTCACAATAGAATGAGTGTTGATATATATGTTCCTTTCCTCTTCCACATTAACAGGATTTATTATATCTCATCGGTAGTTTATAGATAATGTGCCCACATTCATCATTTGATGAAATTCCCGGTTACCTTAAGACAATTATCTTGATGCTTCATCAAACAAAATTACACATGGGATGAGTGGGATTCATTATGTCATGGAATTTATTTATGTATCTACCCACATTATAAAAAATTTTGCTCATTTTTTCATTGGGCCCATGAAACCAATGATAGTATCTGATCCCTATTTCAACCTCAAGGGAACAATAGACAAACTAATTTAAGTTGTCGAAGTCTCAAATCATAAATGATTTACATATATATAATGAGAGTCTACTAATGATGTGATCAACCTTGCTTTTAGTTTTCATGAAAAGTTAGTAGGTGTACCTTTCAAGCCTTGTGATGTATTTTTTATTCTCCCGGATTGAATCATCTTCCATCTGCTTGAGTATGAGGAACTCTCTTTCTATTTGATATGGAGGGTTCGGGAAAAATATTTATTAAAAAAATTCAATACAATTTCTCTAAATCCATGCAATTAATTTCCTCTAGGGGATTCATATTTTTGATCATTGTAAACCAATGATGGGAATCCCCGTTAAAATGATTTACCTCCAGCACAACTTTCTCTTCTTCTGAGCATTGGACAGAAAAGAATATGTTTTCAAAGGAGTTAATAAACTATTCTGCATGGAGTGTATAAGAAGATCTACTAAAAAATGAGAGTACTTTTCTGAATGAAGGATTCAACAGAAACATGCTCTTTCCTCAGAGGTGGAGGGGGTTACACATGATTCATGTTATTATTCATAACATGATCCAGCTGAGAAAATATTTTTTTGATGTTTTGTGCACTCATTCTCATCATACCAGGATATCAATAAATCATTCATCGCATTCCCTATCACATGGATTGTTAGAATGTGTTGTTCTATTTCTCTACATTATCTAAAAATTTAATGTAGATTTATGGGGTTTCAATACATATATACTGATCATATAAAATAAACATTAAACATAAAAAAATAAACCTATAATGGATAAGTATAATTCAAACTTGTGATTCCCAAGGTTTCAATCAAGGTTACTCGTGTCCTATTTCATTGAATATATTCTCGTTTAATCCATTTTTAATTCACTTAATAATCGTTTTTACTACCCTCATGAATTTACAAAATCATATCCTCTGAGAGTGTCAAACCAAGACTGCAGCAAGGATTGTTATCATGCACCATTTCCCATTCGAGTCTTGTTGAAAGTGATGTTTTCGGGTTATATCCCTATATACATGTGCTCCAGAGTCATCATTATCTATTTTTATCCATATTGGGTAGTATTATTATGATACAACACTTACTATATACTTTCAAAAAAATTTGGGTGTTTTCTTATACATAGTCTCATCCTTAAGATTCTTAATATATTTCTATATTCATAATCCCCTAAAATAACTAGACCATCATTTGATAAAAAATATACATACCCTATCCATTTAAAATTTAAATTATTATAATAATTATTTTACATAAGAAAAAAATACAGGGATTGTGATGTATACTGTCTTTGAATACATGGTTCAAAAAAATTGGAAACATGGGACTAAAAAAACACTTCTTTATTTAGTCATAAAAAATTGATCCAAAATTCCTTTGAGCCATTATATCTGTAAAGGGTACCTAGGGAATAACATGAATAAAGTGATGAGTTAAAAATTGATTATGGAAAAAATCAATGAAATAAAACATTGACAAAAAGGTTAGATGGCATGGAATAAAGATAATAAAAAGAATGGAATAGATGGAATCCTAACACATAAACATGGTATCATATAAACATGAATGTATAGTAATGTGGAAGAAACATAAATCACCAATTTAGCATGATTAAAGGCTCCATGCACATAGAGGTGCACATGTCAAGGTTATCCACCATGATCGTTGAACATGGTTGCACTAGTCAAGGCTAACCACCAAGACTGTGGAATATTATGTCTCATGAGATAAAACATTACCCAATTCATTGGATCACTATCTGGGAACACCAATATTAACATATTCATGAATATTCTTTCCCCAAAAATAATTATACATAATCATCCATACATAAACTTAATGGTTAACCAAATATTTTATTTGGAATCCCAATCATGACATAAAACATATCAAATGAAAGTATCATAAAAATTGTCCAACAATGAAAGGAATTAGGGAATTCTATTACAATAAGAAGGTTCAATAAGCATAAATCGTTATAAGTGATGTGAACTTGATGTAATAACATCCAAAAAAGTGTTTTTGGGAATCATTAGAATTTAATCATTTTTAACGGATCAAGGAATATATAAAATGATATTTATGAGGGAAAGTTCATTTGAAATAAACACAAAGGAAACGAGGAAGGATTTCATAAAAAAAATTCTGGTTTTATAAATACAATTGTGATATAAAAATTGATTATATAGTTTGCATGATGATGAGTATGAATTTATAATGTTCCATTAAAACGGTTTTGTTTGTCAAAAAATATTGAGGAGGAAATAATTTAAAATATTTTATATCACTAAAGGTTAATGAGAATTGATATTGAAACATTACATTGGATAATACAAATTTTCTGTAGATGTTTTATATAAATATAAAAGGAAAATTATTTTTGGTAAAAATAATGATAGAGAAACCTAAAATAATATATGAGGTTCGGGTGGAACCCCTTCCGAAATATCAGCATGGTATTGGGTGTACATAGGAGGGATTATTGAGAGAAAAATGGGTTTCTCGTCTTTTATACATTTTGAGGGATGTATGCGGGAGGTTAAAATACATACCCCCTCTTTAGAACTATACATAAAATGAAACAACATTAAGGATATTATTGAATAAGTTTGAAAAAGAGAGCATTCATTACCTTAAGTCTAATGGTGTTTTCACATGATATTAATGACCTGAATAATCGAATTAGGATCATTAATTGATATTTAATGAAAATAAAATACAGTTTATTGATTTTTTATAAGAATATTAATTTCATCCATTCCCCTTTTGATGAGTTAATAAATTCAATTTCATAGTTGGGGATCATTTTCTTCCTTGGATTTAATGATCTTTTAAGTTATATTCATGTAATATAATCATTTTGGATGATCCTTTTTTTACATAATTGATTTTATATGAAATTAGTGATAGTAAAAAAGATTACATGGTTATCAATTTATTTTGATTATTTGGAATAATGGTTAATCAATATATACAATAGTAATGTTAAACTCTTGAATTAATTTTGATATTTTCAATCAATTAACTTGTTTGGTATTATTATTTCACATAATGTGTGAAAAAGGACATAGAACATCACATAACATAAAATAAACACTTATTAGTCAGCTTCAACAATACAAAAAGATTCATGACAAGATCTTAATAAGGTAATAGAAATTGATATCATGTCGTCCTTGAATGTTATAAATTAACACATCTCTTACACTATTTTAATTTCTTTTATATAAAATGAGGGGAAAGGGGATATAATAATGAAATATCCCATTAGAGTAACCATATTTTACTACATTGTAGTATTGGATATGTCATACCATCATGATGAGAAGAGGATGGGGAAGAAAAGTGAACAATGGATCGTGAAAATAAAATGATAGAAAAGGAAAGATAATTTTATCTATTGATTGAATCTTCATTGATATCCTTTTATGAGGATAGTATTTGGTATTTTGGGGATACACTAAGATTTTTGACATGGGGGACGATGTTAGGGATAGATTTTGGAATAATTTAGGGATGTTACAATGCTTGAGATAAGTGAAGGGTGGGGTGTGGGTTATATTAGTGGGGTAGAGGGTTTTTATAATATTATAATCGTTAATTTTTTATTTTTGCATATGGCAAGAAATAGAAACGAATTTTTGTGGCCAAAAAGAGTAAAATGTGCATATTTTTCAAACCAATGTCCATTTCCACAATCCATGACTTATGCATGAGGCAGAAATTAATTTATTTAACATTTATCATAAATTATAATATTTTTCTATTCAATAAAAATTCACGTATTTTTGAAAAATACCAAAAATTAACCTGTATCATTTTTTGACATGTTGAATCCATAAATGAAACACAATTTTCAATAAAAATATTCTATATATTATTTATTTATTTTTAACTAATTTCATAAATTACATGAAAAATATATATTTTCAAACTATAACTAATTTTATATTGCATTCAAAACATAAATACCTTTTATTTTAAATTAAATAATTAATTGTAATTAATTATTTATCACAAACAAAAATACATATCCTTTCACTATGGTCATATTATCACTTATAAGATGCCTAGATTTTATTTATACATTCAAGGGTGAGGTTACTAATCTGTTTGACGATTAACTATTCATTAAGTTCAAATTACTATTCATAAGGGTATGTTACTATCCATAAGGGTAGGTTACTTTTCACATAAAAAAAATAAATTGTCTTATCAGACTACAAAAATCATACTAATTGCAATAGTGTATGTTAGTTTTTTGAAATTCAAATCACAAAAGTAACAATATTAGGTTTAATAGTCACATAGTATATAGTATTTCATTGTGCTGTGATTTCTTATGATTATACCACATAATTGTAAGAAGGTAATTTAAATTGATACAAAATTGGGATGTTAAACATATCATGAAATATGTGATAGATTTCTAATGTACTCGTAGGTATATATAAAATTTTCATAATCCAACCCCAATTCATCCTACCACTGGACACTGTAACTAGTTTAGAAAATACAAGATTTTAATCCATGAACACACCAGACATCAATAGAAATCCTATGATGGGATTTTTAGTTGATAAATAATAATTAAAAACAGGGATAATTTTATTGAAATATTCGGATGAACCATTATTACATCGGAATTCCAACCCAAAAACATATTAGCCGAATAGAAATAAAATAAAATAAAAGTCTTTAGATATTAAAGATGAAACAAAATTCACCCAGATCTCCATCCATCACACACCATATAAAACCTATTGGTCCTCTACACTCTTTATAGATATAAGGTACTCACAAATAAACATTAATATATTTATAAAAAAATCATGTTTTTATGAAACTACTAAACCCCATAAAATAAACACTAACACAGTATTAAAAATTATACCATTTCAACAAGGGCCATGCTATATTCAAAATCATATCCCACTATATGAATCAAAACATATCCTTGGAAATTTTCACTAAATCTATAAACACCGAGGGGTATCTTTATGGTGTGAGATCAACATCGTAGCAAGAAATCGCCACATTGTCCATGTTATTAGTTTACTAAAATAATCTATACATGCTTGTTTGAAAAATCCATAGAAAATTGTATTTACTGTTTTATAATAATGAACATAATCTAATTAAAAATTATTATAAAATATATCTTTATTTTAAATAACAAAATATGTTATAGAACATTTCCTCACCCTATGTCACTTTTGATAAAAAATCCATTTTGAAATTACATTCACAATCCTTTAAATGATTTTTAGAAATAACATAAAAAGCTACGAAAACATGAAAATGGTTACAATAATGGGACACACCGTAATAGAATAATATTAAATGTAGAGCAAGAAGGTCAAAATAATAAGTGAATAGGAATAACAAAAAAATTAATTGATGGTAAAGATGATGTAAATCCATAGTGAGAGGAATACATATAATCTATACTATAATTAATGCCTCATTCCAAAAACCAAGGACATATACGGTATTGAGAAAACTATACCCTCTTATTATATCATTAAATAATGGTAAATTATCTAATAAATTAAGTATATACAAGGGTAAAATGACATTAACCTAGTGGGTTGATGCTTCCCACCACAACATTATGTCCAACTATCTGCAATGGAGTACATTCCTTGTGCTAGAGGTGTAGTGATTCACCACTACAATAATAGAACCATTATCCTTATATAAATGTTTATTATAGTGGATTAATCCAATTTAATATTTATTGTTTTCTTCCCCTAAATGATTCTTTTATTTCAATATTCTATTCCCATTACAATTACCCCACATTCAACTTGAAATGATTTCCATTTAACATATTCAATCAATCCATTAAAAATATTTTCATTTCATCCAAATAATGTAAAAAAGATTAAACCATCACAATACATATAATCAACCATTAATTTCATCATTGATCTCATTTTAAACAAAATTCCATGGGTCTTTAGGAATATGTTTCTATAACATAAAAGACAATTTACTCATACTGAAAACCAAGCCTTCAAATAATAATTTATAAAACACTAATATTTGAAATATATTTTTAAAACAATATCGAAAAATAAAAATTAGATTTCAAAACATCCCTTTTAATCAAATACAAATATTACATTACAAAAACCCATGAAAACATATAATTTACATATTTATATATTCTTATTTGAAACATAGTTAAATTTTTATATACACATACACACATATATATATATATAATTTAATATTTGAATAAAACCAAAATTTAAAATGATAAACATGAACAACCAATCACAATAGAATAAAATTATAATTCAACAATAATAGTAATAAAATTTCACAAACAGGGAAACTCAAATTTATCGTTCCCTTAAACTCGTGTGTTACCCAATAAACTTCCAAAAAGAAAATTCAAATAAATATAAAACACAAAATTATCTTATAAAAATAATTATAAATATTCTTATTCCCAACAATATATTTTATTTATTAAGGGTTGAGAGAAAATAAGTTTAAAACTAGATATGAATTTAAGTCATGTAAAAATCATAATAAAAATATTTTCGAAATACAATTGTAACCTAATAGAATTTAGAAAATTAAATATATCATTTTAAAGTGCTCAATCCCATGTGGCATATTGGAAATAATCAAAAATAATGAAAACAACTAATTATGGAAAAACGAATATGATGAATATCATTCAATAATAGAGAGAGAAGTTTTTAGAGATAATATTACGCATACTAGAAATGAACAAAACAATATTTAGATCCCAAAACCCACCCAAGATTTTTCAAAAACAAATTTTAGTAAATGGGTGAGAAGTAAAACTATTAGGAAAGGATAAGAATATGAATGGAGGGGGGAAGATATCCTTTTTAAAAAGATAATTGACACATTAAACCAAATTATCCTCTAACGAGGTGAGTAATATAGAGGAGTGAGTATGTGATCTCATAGGGGATTCCTCTCACAAACTAACATGGCGGATAGTTGGGATGTGTAAAGAATGAGTTAAGGTTAATAGTGAATGGGTATTTTATATTATTATTCCTTTTTTAGTCATAGGATCCACCACTCGATGGACTTTATGGATTGTGGTTTAATGGCCCTATACTAGTCTAGCCAAAATGAGAACTATAATCATGATGTGGCTCAACCCATTTAATGTAGTTATATTCTCTATCCAAAATGTAAATGTTGTAACCATGACATGGTTACAAAATTTACATTTTGGATAGAGAATATAACTACATTAAATGGGTTGAGCCACATCAGGATTATACTCATGGATTTCACAAAATGGATAACTGAAATATAATACAGTGTAGGGGAGGTTGTAGTGAGCCTCCGAGATCTATCAACTCATTATATAAAACTAAAATTGATTCCATTACCCTGTACATCCACCGAAAAACAATAATAAAAGGGAAAATAAAAATAAATAACAATGTTTAAGTAAAATTAAACTGTAAATCGGGGTCGTAGTGTGATAAAATACCCACTATAATACATTCTTCCCAAAAATATCAATAAAATTAGAGGAGGTGGAGGCTCATTTTATAATCTAAATGAGAATAATGGATGCTTATTACACAATTAATGAGGCCCAAATAATAAAATTGCACATAAAATACTAGAATCATCTCTAAAAACCAAATATCCCTTAAATCCTCAAATTAAAACTCACACCCGAAAAATAATCGAGAAATGAGTAAACCATGACACATAGCGGTTGTCCCCATAATTTTGTAATTCTGAGATCATTGTGGTTTAATAAGGGTGAATGTATTCCAAAAATATTTAAATGAGAAACAAATGAATCCTAAACAGAATAACTAAACCTAGTACACCTTAATAGTCTAACCCCAAACATCATGGGTGTATCCCATTACACTCTCACTAGAACAACATAGAATTACATCAAAGAAAATAAATATTTTGAGAAACTATTCATTGGAAGGATAATTAAAGGAATTAAATTTACCTAAAATAATTCACTAAATCAATTTTAAATGTGATATAGTATTCATGAATAGTTTCAAAATTTCACAAATTTTCATTTAAATATTAATTAACTAGGATTATAAAGGTAATGAGGCGTACAAATCAATCATTGCTCATCAATATACCTTATTTTGATACATGTGTCTTGAAAGTAATCTTGTAACCTGGGACCTCATATATGTAACACACATCATGGTAGTCCAACAAAATCCCCAAAACAATTGTCAATACATAAGCTCACCTATTTTAACATTGGTCCTAGGCAACTTGTGGACTCTAAATGTCTTCCACCATTCTCAAATGACTAAACTCAAACCATACTGACTAATGAAGCACAAAAAATATAAAGTTTCATTTAACAACGATTATACCAAATAAATCCTAAAATAATATAATCCCACAAGAAAAAATTGATAAAGCAATCAATGGGATACTATTTATAATGGATTAAAATAGATACTCAATCATTTATACTCCAAAAATTCATTATCACCCAATCACATCAATTCTCACTAATATTCATGGGATAATACATGAAATTTAAAAATTAAGAAAACATCTAACGTACTCGCGAACCCAATACAACAATCATCATTAAAAAAATCATCTCTAAATTAAATGTGACCATTTCAAGAAAAAAAAACCAATAATATCATCATGAATAGTCCTAAAAATCAATAAATTTAATTTTATCCATTGAAAACATTTTAGAAAACAGATCCTTATGTCAAAATATACATACAATTATTTGAAACTACCAATTATGGAAAACAACGCCTCAACCTAAGAAGTCATTTTTTATATCATCAAAATCAATTGTATTTTAATTTAATTTACTTATAAACCCAATATATTAGTTTCAAAACCATATTGTTTATTTTAAACCATGTTTTCAAATACATATTTCCCAAAAAATATATCCCATACCCCATTTTCCAATCATAAACCCACTTTACCAAATATAATAATAATCATTACAATTTTAAATAATTTTTTAAAAACCATTTAAAAATAATATATGTATTTATGTTTCATTATAATAACCTTTAATCATGATTCAAAAACTATTTTTACCTTTTCAAATTCTTTTTATAAATCATAAAACCAATCACCATTCATTAACATAAAAAACACGATGTCAAGCAATATAGGTTGAGTGGCTACACATGATATTTTTGAAAGGAACATTGGGGGATATTTTAGTCACACAACAATCAATGAGAGGGAAATAAAATAATTTATACGAGCTATGTATGTGTTACAAATCAATGTTCATTAACCATGTATCACTAGAAAAACTTTCTATTAAACCCAAAATACAATAAATCCATCAATAATTTTGAAGAGTTTCAATATATTTTGAAAAGAATAAACATATAGTAGTATGAGTCCCGATAGTCCGAACACCTTCAAGAAGACACCCAAATAACAATGTACACATTGAAACCCATTCCCCCTAAATGACATTTTTTCCTAAACTAGTCTAATTCTAGCATTCAATTCGACACTAGAAATAATCTTCTTTCATATCTGATGGGTTCAACTTCAGTCTAGGGGTTGATGACATGTATCATTGGAATCAAAAAAAATAGTTAGATATAGTTTTTTCTATATAAATATATATTTTAAAATATAATGGAACTCCACCAAAATTTATCCACGATACCTTTTCATGTTATATATCATCAATAAAAAGATGAATAATCAAATATATAAATTATATACTCATAACATACAAATATTTTAAAAAAATTACTATCAAATCATCCTCTAACTAACAGAAAAAACAATAACCCCCAAACCCCAATATTTTTATAGAAAATATTGATACAAATTACAAGTTACCAGTCTCCAAGATATTACCAAAAAATAACGATACTCTAAAATATGGGATTCGTATTTATCTCTTAGGAAGGAGGCATCAAATCAACAGAGAGTGTGTTATAAACTTTGAAATAATCACCAATCACTCTTATGGTTGATATTCATTCAATAAAATAGTAGGATTTGTGAAGCAGTTGCGTTATACTAAAAATCATTAATGATGGATTTTCTATGTAATTGAATGTTAATTCATTCTATTAACATGACCCTTGGAAATTCCTTGATATTTGAATTGATAAAATGAAGAATTTTAGATTCCAAAATACTGGATGAACTTCATATTATAGAGTGGAAAGATATTCCATCTCCATTATGATTCCTGTACATATCTAATAAATTTGTAAATCGAGTATTTAATTGAGATGTTCAATAATAAATTCATTTATAAATACCAATAAAATGAAACCTCCAAAATACCTAAAACATGACTGATAGAGGAGGGATGTTACCTGGAAAATTCGAGAATATCAGCATTGATAGGTTTACAATGGCGTTATTACTGGGGGCCACTTTATAGTGAGATATCATTTTTCAATTACACAAATACATCAACAATAGTCAATTAAATAATGAATTTGTAATTTCATGGATAAACTTGTTCATTTAACTCTATATGATGTTGATGAGTTCTGAACATGCCACCCAGGAATGATAAATCAGTTTTGAAGACAATGAGAGGTTGAACGAGGCATTTAGGTGCTCTATGATTGAGAAAACACATACGGGGTGGATCTCAAATATATTAAACATTTAATTAAAAAATCAATTGGATATATTATATAATAAAAATAAATGATTCATGACATATTTTTGTGGCTTAAATATGACACATATCGAATAGTGGGAGATGTTGTCTTATTGAATGCTAGAATCAACTGGAGTTTTAGAAAAGGTAATCCCCCAGAATTGAGAATATTTGGATGACAATATACATTTATTGTTGAAGGATATTATTCGGTTGGGATCACCCTGCGTTTCATGATTATTGAAAATCATTAATTCAATAAGGCCATTTATTTATGATTCCCATATATAAATTTCCTCAAAATTTCGCAAAATATAATTAGAATCAATTGATCGAATATCATCCGATAAAGATTCAAGGAAGGTCATTTGATCCCTTATATTGGTATTAATATCCATTTATTAATAATAGGAGTTCATCATATCCACTGATAACCATTAATAATAACATAAAATTCCTATTGGTATGAATCTACTAAAATAGTGAAAATATACACTGAAATACCTAGACAACAATCCTTGTGACCCTAGGTCACTCTCCATACTAAATCAGATCCCATGTCGAAAATCAAGGGAGGATCATCAAAATACCAACAAATATATAAATTTATAGTGTTGTGTGTTGGGGGTGATCTTGATAGGATAGTATGTTAGCACCATATTGTGCATGATTTTTACCAAAATAGTCTATTGATTATATTTATAAAATTCCAATTGAAAAATGTTTTTTATATTTTAGAAGAATAATAATTATCACATTATCAACCATTATAAAATCAATTTTATTTTTATTTTTAAGGATATCATTCACATATGAAACATTTCATCAACCTATATAATTTTTATGGGGAATCCCATTTTAAAATCACTTTCCAACCCTAATTTAAAATTTTTATTTTAAAAAAATGATCAAATTAAAATAAAAAACATAAATCTAAAAATATTTATATAAATATGACACAAAATAATGTAAGAATAATAAATCATGAGAAAGTGAGAAAAAAAGAAAATTTGAATAAAAAGATCTATAAAAATTGATAAATGGTATTAAAAACGGAATATAGAGTCATGTGATACCATACAATAGATTCTACAAGGATAGAATCATGGGAAAATACTATGTCATATATTTTTTAGGAACCCTAAACCCAAATATTCAAACAAAATATAATATAAAAATATCCAATTCATGTGATAATAGCTAAATAGAACATTCCCTTGGCCAGGTAGTCTAGTTTCATCCAACAACAACACCAAATCAAACCATTCACTATGGAGAAAATGTCATGCTTTAGCGGTGTGGTGATTCCCCTCCACAAAAATGTGAACTTTACATAACTGTATGTGTTTTTTAGTGTGGAATAATACAAATTGATATAATTTAGTCCTCACCTATCAGATAAGAAATTTCACATAGTCATTTCTATTTAAATCCATCCACATTCGACAATAAATTAATTACATTTATCATATTCAAAAAATCCTTTAAAACACATTAAATTTTCAAACCAATTGATGTAACGTTAAACCATAATAAGACCTATAATTTACTATAAATCCACATAAAACACATATAAAACACAAATAGATATGAATTTTTGAACGAGTTTCGAGTATTGAAAATTAATCATACTCAGTGTTATAATAAGGACTTCAAATCATACATTAGATAACACATATACATGAAAACTCTTTTAAAAAACAACCAAACATAATAATTAAATTTATGTATTTCCCATTTAACATTACAGAAATATTAAATTTTATATAGATGAAAACATTTTATTCACTTTTTATCATGTGAAAATGTTCACATAACTATATATATATTTGTAACCTTTAATAAGTGTATACGGACCAAATACAAAATGTGACAGAAAATATTCAATCAAAATATAAAAAAAAATAATTGAACCAAGTATGTTAATAAAATATCATATACATTTACAATTCAGTTAATCAATCCCTCAACCTGATGCATTACCCCAATAATTTTCATAAACATCCTCAAATGATTTTAAATCATTTAATTCTTTTGTAAAACCATTATAATTATTTTATCAACCCGAAATCTATTTCATTATATAAGGGAGGATATAAATTAAGAATAAAACCATAAATATTCCTTCGGAAATTAATTGATTCCACTTGAAACACATATGAAATATCATATTTTAAATCTAATTGGAACGAAATATCATTTTTAATTTTCAATAATTCGATTCTAAATGATAGAGAACATAAATAAATAATATGGAAAATAAAAATCATGGAAAAACTATACATAGAAATGATATTATGAAATGGGGATCTCTATGACCTTGAGATCCTCTAGGTGATACAAAAAAAAACGGAATGAGGATACCATGATGTAGGGAAGGGCATAGTGATCCTCCAATCTATCTAGGATCCTTCTGTACCAATAATACCCACTCTTTGAGCCACACTATCCCCAAAAAGGTAAAATATATATAATAAAATATTAACCAATATAAAAATGAAATATAATGAAAAATCAATGTAGCGGAGTAATAATTATAATCATCATAAGATTTCCATGTTAGTCTAGAAAAAATTCTGCAAAATGTTTTAATAATATATTCTTCACTATCATCAAAAAAAATTATTATGACATGGATTAAAAAACCACTCAAAATAAGATAGTATATTCTATTCCCTAGTAAACTAATTGTATTTTATTTATTTATGACTAATTAAATTTAATTTTAAATAAAATAATACTAATTGCCTATTTTCTATATGTCATTAAATATAACTCTCTTGTGAACCCCTTTAACTCCCACAAACCAGTTATAGAAACAAATAAATATTTCAATAAAAATGAATATTATTTGATAAATATTCATATTTGAACCAATAAATAGATTTATAAAAATATAATTCTTTATTTGAAATATTTTATGCCTTCATCCTTTATGGTCATGTCATATAGACATATTTTATAATCCTACCTTTATGGGTGGTAGACATAAAATTCAATGCCTAACGTAATAATTATAGTGTCTATGAAAAGAATAATTAAAAAGTATTTATGAATTATCATTTGGCATAAATAGAAGAGATTTATAAATACCTCACCAACAATATCCACGTATAGTTTATGTTGAATACCCACAACATCATTACACAAATCACAAACTGCATAATAATTTTTTTACAATGAATCAGTTATTTAATTAATATCATCATGAATATCATATCTAGTTGGAAAATAATTATACATATAGGATTTATTAATTTTATTGAATAACACTTCACCAACAATGTTGAAAATAAAACTACTATTATGTTTTTAGCATTACAATGCATTATATGACTATAGAAGAATTCATTCCACTAACACTTTTGTAATTTAAAATTACTATAACAACATGTGCATCTATAGCCACAATTTTGCTGAAGTACCACATTCTCCCACAATCTCTTATGGTATTTAATTACAATATAGAAAAATATTTTCTCATTAACCCACTATGTTAGTAATTTATCATATTACTTTTAATGATATTAATTATGATGAACCTTCTTTTTTTCAATATTCACATTTGAATATTTTACCATATTTTAAAAAGGTTTAAATAAAACAAAATATGTAGTTAAATTTTATAATTTCATCATTTCATAAATTATATGATATATGTTTTCCATATAATTATAATTTCATTAGTTATTACACAATTTGATATAAAAAAACTATAAAGGAATCATAAAAGACTACAATAGAACTATCATAATCTCCATCAATCTACAATGTCTATAAGTTGTAAATTATCATATTTGACCTTAGTATAAATCTAAATACAAATTAAATGATCTATTATTACTTGGTTATGGAGATCTTTGACGTACCATCCGATAAGATTCAAAAACCATTTCCCAATGCATTCATTACTCACTGAGTATTCCTAAAATTACATAACGGAATATCAAGTTGTATGTTGATTTACATATATCTTCTCATTTTAATAATTCACTCCATATAGTTTAACTACCAACATTCTATTTTTCAATTATATAATATAGTTCCTTATTATAAAACATAATTAAGTCATATGTCTAATAGTTTTAGATCCAAATAGTCTAAACATCATATTGAATATATACCCAAAAACTTATAATTTTTACATTAAATAGATATATATTTCCACCACTATATATTATTCCTATAATAATATTAATCATTTATTAAAAATTATGGATATTAGTGATTTTTGATTTAATGAACTATTAATTAATATACTTTAAAGTATCATCATTAATTATAATTGTAATAAAGTATCATTATGTTTGATATAGAACTGGAATTAAATTAACACATGAAAAATATAAAAATTAAACTAAATTCAATACACTGTGATAATAAAAATTCATATATATATGGATTTCAACATAATAATCACCGTTTATAAACCATGGGAGGAAAAAATCCATAATTATAAATTCAAATGTTTCTCATTACTGACATAGAAATCAACATTTCCCAACAAAAAAGAGAACCCAACATAATTTTTTTAATTATATTGTGTGACTGATGCCACTGATATAGGAATAATCTTTCTCACCCGCTAGGAGACCGCTTATTTCGTCTTTGTTTTGTGTATTTATAAATTTCATAAATTCCTAATAAGTGAAATACAATCATTATATAATGTGGTGAATATACTCTTAATGTGTATTAAATTCATTTTTACTGTTCAATTCATTTTAGTTTCCTTTCAATATACCTGTTTATTAAACTCATAATTTAATTATTTTATTTTCTACAATAAACTACGCTTATCATACATGGATATTTCATATTATTAGATTAATATTCATTATATTACACAAAAAAATCACAATGACTACAATAGTATAATTCAGTTGGAAACCTGGTAATAAATAACTCAATTTAGTGAATTATCTTAAATGTTTTCCAGAATGATCATCATGTTTAATACTCTTCATATACATTCCGAAAATAAAATATTTCTTCATCACATGGTGAAATGAAACATAGGAAATGGTGGGATTTTATGATTAATAATTTAAAATATATGAGATATAAATTTGTTACAATATTAATCCAAAGATTAGAAAAAGGGTTTGTGATAATGAACATGACATTCAATGTTCATACCCAACCTATCGTTAATCATAATAAATATCCATGACATTATTATTCGTTGTAAATATAACATGAATCATAATGTTATCAAATAAAATTTGTCTTCAGAGAATAACATTTCAATAATTCATAGATTTATTGAATATAAAACATAATAGAAACATTTATATAAAATATACCGACCAAGAAATTGATAACATGTTATTCTTGAAAAACCCCCCATATAAGATCTTTTTTACTCTTGGGAAGACCAACCATATACCCTCTATCAAAGGAATGATATTACCACCAGTGTACCCTCTTAACTTATAGAGAGTTTATCATCACACAATGCAATTCTCGGAGAAATATTTCACACCCATATCAAAATGAAATGAATTATTTATGAGTTCCGAAAAAATTATAAATTCGTCATATAGTACACCATGAACTGAAATAGGTTTTATAAACACTTCATCTTTTCACAAACCATGAAATTAAATGAGTTTTATAAACACATAATTATATCATAATCAAATTAAAAAAATATAGATTTCATAATAATTCCATCAAAGAACATCCCATGAATATAAGTGAGTTTAATAACCAATTAATCATGTTATAACACATGGATGGGGAATGGGTTTCATAAACATCGTTCTAGAAAAAAAAATTTGTGAAAGAATATTAATGGTATCCTTAAATCATATCCATATTATGGAATAAGCAACATACAAGAATGTTATATTAAATATATTTTTTTTGATAAATTTAATCATTTTTTGAAGAAAATATCATTTCCACTTTGGAAAAAATTTATATAATGGAATACATATTTATAAAATTTTATGATTTAAATAATCTATAAAACATATAACTGATGTTTTTATAATGATTTAATTTTTTTAAAAAACTATAAAATATTTTCGATAGAATAATCCATGAAAACTATATGAAAAAATAAATTAAAAATATTTATCAATGTATATTTTTTAACATTGTTTTTGAATAAAGAAATTTCCAAATGATGGAAGAGATAATGTCATACTTCATTAAAAATATTTCATAATTATATTATGCAACAAAGTGTGAAAAAATGTCTAATTATTTTAATATATTATTAAAAATAATATGGAAACAAAATTAATGTTAATTCATGAGAGGTAGATACTATGTTTTCAACATTGTAGACTTAATCATAAGTGATTGCAAAGAATGATGATATTTTAACATAAGATATTCAAAAAATTGGTAACATTGATTAAAAAAATTATAAAAGGACATAATTTTTTTTAACATTATCATGAGTATGAATAAATTAATGATATTACATGTCAAATATGATGTATATAAACCTATGTAATGAATATATGTTCATAACATAACATACGTCTTGAAAAAATAAAATTGAGACTATAATCACTTATCAATATGATAACATTGAAATCGTAAACCCATAAAGGAGAGATAAACTAATGGATATTTAAATCTAAATTATTATCAGTATAAGAATAAAAAAATATGATAATTTTTAGTATATTCAACAAATAAAAGATACATGTACTGTATATGGGGTCTGACTTCGGAAAAATAAAAGTGAAAAAATATCTAACATTAAGTTTTCACATCTATTATAATAATTCAAAAATGAATTAAAATAAATTTCAGATTACAATAAAATGATTAAAGAACCATTTTTATAAATATAAAAAAATTATTTCATATTTTCATTTTATTATCTGTTAATTGACAATTCCATGAAAAACATACATTTCAGGCAGTAGCAACATTGTTTTTTGTATATTTTTAATTTGTTTAATTTTTATTTCTCATAATTTTAACATTATTACATAAAATCTATTATTATGTCCTTGATATAAATATAAGATATATTAATTATGTATTTGATTATATAAATCAATAAAATTATGGATGAGAAATGAAATATGCCATTTAATGACATGGTAGGATGTCTATACTCATAAACGCTATTTTATATTTTTATATTATTTTAAAGAAATAAAATTAAATGATATATATTGTCATTCCATATTCATTTTTAAGTTATATATATCAAGTATTTCTTTTATTATCCTTAATTTAACCAATGTATATCATGAATGAATCTCATTGCTTTATGAGGTGGTAGTCTATTGTATATAGGAACATCATTATCTTATTCCATTAAAAAATGAAAATTACGAGGGTATGTAGGATAAATAAATTTATAAATAATAATAAAATTATAGTTATAATGTAATAACAATAAATATATCAATTTTAATATCCTTGATGTTTTGTAATGGGAAAATGAACCACATAGATTCACAATGTGGTTTTCCACTATAACGATGAAGGGTGATTTCATAATCCATTTCATCGAATTCGGTATTGTTAGTGGAATTACCCAAAAAATAACAACATCATTTTATATGGGAGATAATTATGTCATTAAATAGAAATGTTATAACAATAATGGAATGGGTAAGATGATGAAATTAAGGTTATACAACCATTGATGAATGTTAACTCATATTCTGGTATCCACCGTATGTTTTCTCAGAATACTATACTGCTTGGAATAATATAATAAATACATATTATAGTATGAGTTGAGGATTTTTGGTACATTATTTGGGAATACCATGGTAAATACAAATGTATTTAGTGATGGGATGTTGTTGGGAGGCTTAATACCCTTTTATATTTGAGTATGAGTGACAGTATTAAAAATAATGAAAAGTATTCACTATACAAGGGTCAATATTACATGATGTGGATAAAAATTTAATAATTAATATATTTGAGGTGTTAATTTTCTATAAACCCCAACACTACAGAATGATACACATGTTTTAAAATTATCATTCCTTAACTTCTAAGTCTATATATTTTCACCATTTTTTAAATTATGTTAACTAGTAATATGAAATTGTTAACTTTTCCTTTAAGACTAAATTAGGGTGAAAAATGTTATATAATTTGGACCAACTAATTCTAAATATTACATATAGTTTAAAAAATATGAATCTAGTATGTTCATGAAATTAGTTTTAACATAAGTGAATGTAACATTCAAATACACTACTTTAACTATTACCACACTAACTGGGCTATTACTATTTAACTGTCAATATAGAAGTTATAATAAAAAAAGCATTAATAACTTGTGTTATATATTTATTAATAGCTTATAATTACTTGGAGTAATGTAACACCCATATTTGGCTTGGCGGTGCATCGGCTCTCACCAGGTCGGTTCGGGGGAGTTGGAATTTTTATGTTTTGGGCTTAGTAGCTTGGTGGTCGTGGATCGTCACAAAGTCATCATCTCTCCTCTATAGTGTTCCATCCCCTAGTATCCACCTCAGTATTCTAGGTTTTGGCTGTTTCTTGGAATTCATTCCTTGTTCCTTTGTGATGGCGGTTTCGGTATTGTGATGGTGTGGAGATGTCGCGTCGCTAGCGATTCATCTAGACAATTTCTGCTTGTTTCTCTCCTCTTGTTCTGGTACACCTCCATTATCTTCGAGGTGAATAAGGCAGTGGTCTTATTGGTTCTTTGGTATGTGAGTTAGTGCGGTCAACTCTGAGTGTTCGACGATAGGGATGTCATGATTTCTGGATGTTTGGTTGATGACGATGACAGTGGTTTTAGTGGACACGTCGAAGGTGGTGGTTCGATGTGGGTGTTGCGTCGACGGCTCTAGGTGAATTCATTGATGCACCTGGGATGTCAGCGAAAATGGGTAGCGACAATAGGACGACCTTTGGTTGGATCACTGGTTCTATGTAGCATGTCTCGCAGTTTGGTGGAGTGTTATGGTGGTTTCACTAGCTGTTCAGTGGCACGGGCTGGTGGAGATGGCTGCACCAGAGAGCGCAAAGTATGCCAGTTTTGGTGGTCGCTGGCGTCGTCGTTCGATGATGGGGATGACCTTGATGTGTTTATTGGTCATGGTGGGGATAGCGGTGTTCCATGATTTGATGAGCGGGTGATGTGGTCAGTCACGTGGCCCAAATGAAATCATGATGTTGCTTTTGTTTTATGAATTTTGAAAATTCTCTCCTGTGTGGGTAGTTGAATTTGAAGTGGGAAGGGTGTAAGGGTGGATTTAATGATGGGTTTTAATGTGGATGGATTATTTATGGTGGTTTCACACTTACCCCTTCAATGTGACTTTTTGAATATATAAAAAAAATATGTATTGTGGTTGTATATGAATTTTTCTCTCATATTCAGGGTGTGATGGGTGTCAAATTTTAAGGCCTATCATTGTTTAGTTTGAACCCTATGGTTTTAGGTCAATTAATTAGGTATTTAATGGAGAAAATTTGGTATTTAAGGATTGGAAGTGTCATGTACTTGGTGGCCACGTAGTTTTGTAAAACATAAGACCCATCCTAGGTAACACTGCACACTATGATGGAAGTTTGATAGAAGCTACCAAATAGATTGTGCATGGTATGTCAAACTCCTTGGGATGTTCGTGTAGTAAACCTTCTATTACAAGGTATATTATTCATTTTTGATGAATTATTTCGTAAACTATGCACACAAACCGTGCGAGATTCCAAAATCTAATTTTTTCTAAAAAATACCAAGAATGCCCCATGTGATTTTTAACTCAGTACTCTTCTCCTATCATCCCTATTGTCTGTGAAACCCTAAGGGTTCCCTACCCTTAATCAAAAATCCACCAACCATATTAATTGATATAGATCTATGTTTATTCTTTATGATTGGGGTAGATCTCTAAAGGTAATATCCACTCATACACTCCTTGTTCTATAATCATCCCTTTCCCCTAAAGTTTCTCTTCTCGCATGGCCAAGTTGATCTATGATTTATATTTCCCTTAATTTATGTTGGGTTTTTTGTTTTCTAGGAGTCTTATTAGTGAAACATGTATTTCATGAACATCAATTATTGGTTTACAATGTGTTTTGTCAATGATCCATGGATTCATGTTCGATTAAACTTGAACATTCCTTAATAATTTAAATTTAATAGGTTTAATGTTTTTTCCACAACCCATAAATTATAAATATGTATGTCTGATATTAGAATTATTTTTTTGGTGTGAAAATTGGTAATTTTTTCCTTTTTATGTCATAAATAGAGTTATTTTGTTAAAAAAAAGTCCCAAAGACTCCCCATTTAAACTCATGATCAACATTTTCATATGTTTTTTAAAATTAATAGAATGTTCTTTCGTTGTAAATGCATTTTTGATGTGTGAAATGATGGTTTTGCATTAATGATTGTGTTCACAAGGTGATTTTGGATAAAAAAGGTATGGATTATTTAGCTTTAATGGATGGTTGGGGAAGTGATGAAAATAAATGGAAAATTTGGATTCATTATAAAAAATGGATTTTTCAAGAAAGAGTAATGTGAAGGTTTATAAGAGATTTTTGAAATTATGCTTAATTTGATTATTTTTCATTTTCAACCTTATTTAAAGTTGCATTTGGTGATTTTAATTGTTATGGTTTTGTATGGAATGCTAACAGTCCGATTTGCAATTTTTTTAAAAATGGATGATGTGATTGATAAGAAAAATCTACCTATAAAACCATATTGAATTATTTATGAATATATTGAATGGGTGGGATGTACTAGCTGATGAATCCTTGTTACCCTTTACATTATACGGAATTAGAGATCATCGTTTTCGACTACATTGAGATTGAAAAATTAAATTTGGATCCATGGAGTGACTTAGGGGATTCTTGTTGTTTGAGTTATTATAAATGTGAATGTGATTGAATGATTAGTATTCATCATTTGGCTCCCCCTTCATCTTTACTCTTGAAATAGATAACCTTTCATTGCTATTATATTTTATTAGAACCATTATTGCACTAGTAAGACTACACACCATCTAGTGGACCA
This sequence comes from Viscum album, assembly GCA_963277665.1. NCBI lineage: Eukaryota > Viridiplantae > Streptophyta > Magnoliopsida > Santalales > Viscaceae > Viscum > Viscum album. The sequence goes on along the minus strand of OY728147.1, from coordinate 554,452,208 downwards.
TAAGATGAGGATATAATCAGATTTAATGTTATATGATATGGGCCCTTGGATTGTACCATTTGGGGTGTGCCAATGACAATGGGAATTTTTAATGACATCGATTTATGCATGTGTTCTGATCTGAGTTGACTTATATTAGTATATTATGGATTATTCACGATCACATAAGATCATCCAATATCTATTTGCTCATATTTATTTATGATGGATGATTAATAAGAAATATTGGTAGGAATCTCTAGTGATCATTTCTCTATTTCCCTTATTGTCTATCTATTATAGTGCTCTATGTGTGGTGTCTTTCATAGAATGTTGTTGAATTTTTTCCAAAATTTTTATTGAGAAATCATTTAATTTAAAAGTGTTTTATACTTTCCTATAATGTTTTGGAATGAAGTCATCGATTTCCCTTTGAAATTTTTAATGTTACATTAATAGAAATGAACATGGTTTATGGAATGAAAATTTGAAATGTACCATGATTATTTTTAAAATGAAAAATTCAAATAAATATTAATTTTTATATTCTATTTGAAACATGAAGATGATGATTATTTTATTCTAATGGATGAAAATTAGGAACAGATTGATTTTGTAAATATCTATTGAGTATTATTTCTCATGCCTATAGTTTTCTCATGTTTTTGGATTTGGGTATATATATCATCATTCACATGATAATTGTGGGTGATTTTTGTTTCTGGAAATGAAGAGTGAACTTCGAGGTCACATGGATATTTTTTTCCATATGGTTTTGTTTGAGTTTTGGTTTTTCAGTTTGATGTATTTTGTGTTTTTTGTAAAATATGATCAATTGAATATAAATATGTATATAGAAAACTACATAATACTTATAACATTCCCCATAAAAAGTTCAATCCTAAAAATAGAAAGAATATAATTTACCCTTGTGGTTAATCACTTTCCTTTAATTTTTCATCACAAAATGTAAAAACCCATAATTCCCTTCGAAATAAATGTCTCCAAAAAAATATAGTTTGACACCTTAAAAATTTGTAACATATAACCTCAAAAGGTATTGTAATGAATTACGATTATAATTATCCTTAATTTTATAAACTCAATATGATATCCTTATATCTTTGAAAACATAATAATATCTTATGTTTTCTAAACAATTCCATGATATAAAGTATAATGCCTCTACCATAAAATTACTGAATATTGATATAAGTCAATAATTTGACTTTCAATCACATCAAGGATGTTTTTAGCATTGAAGTTATAAAAAATTACTATATAACTCATACATTAAAAAACATTATAAATAAAATTAGAAACTACTATTCATTATCCATCCATTCAAAAAACAAAAAATTTATAAAAAGTGTAATGGTTTTGTTTTATGTTTAAAATTAATAACATTTCCCTAATCCCATTCATAAAAATATTCTTCTTCAAATCCAGGGAATAATACATCAAATAACATGATGAGAAAAAAAACCATTGTAAGGGATACATAAATTAGAAATACTTTTAGTCTTGAAAAACCATTTAAACCATGAATACATTATCATAAACCTAATTTTTATCCTCTATGTTGTATTGAATACACATCACCGAATATAAACTCATTTCATATATTTTTAACTAAAATATTACAATACAACTCATAGAAAGAAACATATAATATATAAAAGTAACTAGGTACATATTAATACTTAAATAGAATAATAATATGGTCGACTTCCACATATATCACTAAATTGAATATCCATATGACTGAATTCCATACCAAATGAATTGGATGTTTTATCATAACCAACCATTCTTAGTTTATCGAGGAACCACCTTACATTGGTTTATCACATAACAACCAATATTTTATTTATCATCTAACCCCTCCCCAACTATCCATGTACGATTTTTTATTGATAAAAAATAAAATATTTCATTTATCATCATTTCACCCATAAAATTTCATTTTCAATCATAAGAAATCATTTTCTGATATTGAAATATTCAATCTATTTCAAAAACCATTTGAAAACTTTAATAGAGATACTTTTGAATAATTGTGTTCCATCCCTCATTAAATAATTTGAAATAAATTTATATTTTAAATCAATCTTTTCCATATAAATAAATTTATAAAAAAAATCATGGACAAGATATAGATTGTTTTATAAAATTAAATCATTAACACATTTATTATGATATTTTACTTAATGAGACCCTTGCAACTTGCGAAAAACATGAATATAAATAATTAAATAATAACATTAAATAAATATATATATATCATTAGAATATATTAAATCATGATATTATATGTCTAAAGAGTTTTATATACACCTTTTAAGAAACTAATGGTTCAACACAACTAGATACGCCTCAGTAAAATGTGATTAGGACGAAGTCCCTCAAAAAGATTTTATCATTATATTAATGACAAATAAATGAAATATTTATTCATGATGAATATAAATAAAATCAATTTATTGGAAATTCTATGTATAAAATCCATATATAATTCAAAAATATTCTTTGAAAAAAACCTTTGACATGGATATTTTACTCAATAAATGGAAATTGAGTAATGATTTCTTTTACCTTATGTTTGATTCATCAAATATGTTAAATTTACTTTTGAAATAGTATAATGATTTTAATTTATAATTTATTGGTAACATTTTCATATTTTTGTCTTTTATATCACTTATTACCTTGTTATTAAAAATAAATAATTCTCTATGTTCATCTCAGATGTTTTGTCGATATTCGGTGCTTGAGTCGAAAATGAACACGGTTCGATGTCACATGTCCATGTATTCCTAATTACATCCTATATATAATGAAATTGATGACATTATTATACAACAATTATATTTTTTTAATAAAAATATTCATTTATGTTAGGAAAAATTTAAAACGTTATAATCATAGAGATGGTATGCCTTATGTACGCAAGAGTAACATTTAAATTTTTCATTAATAATGGTGGAAATAAGGTAATTATAATTTTTTTTCCGGAATGATCATAGTTTTATTAAAAAAAAACAATCCTTTAAATATATTTATATTTATAATACATGTGATGTGATGAATAAAAACGATTCAAATAGATTTTTGGAATTGATAGTTCATATAGACGAATAAACAGTGTTATTATTTTTATGTGCATGCAATGTAAGAACATAATTGAAATATTATTCTCTGAAAAAGAAAAATAAATCATATATATCATATATAAACATGTAATCCATCATTATAAACTACCATGATTGACGGTAAGGTAAAACTAACTATAGCGGTTCGTGAGGGGTAGTTCGTCGTACACATGAATGAAATGATTATTTCCCATTTGATGAAATTATAGATGGATTTCGGTTATGATATTAAAATAATAACATCTCATTATATTTATGATACATGATTAATAAATTTATCAATGATGAATGATATTTAAAAGATGTGCAAGAATAAATAAAATAGAAACACTTAAAAAATGATACCACTTCTTCTATTGATCTGCTTTGAAGAACACTGTAACACATATAAGGAGGGTGTTCTGCCTATGCTAAGTCCTCAATAATGAGGGAATGTATTTTATAAAGGGTATTGGGATGATATTGGAAAAAAATAAATGGCTTTAGATGTGTTAGTATTATAGAATAGTAGGATCCATTTTATAGGGGAGGGGAGGGAAACCTTTTAAAACTCGTAAAATATTAAACTAATATAAATTTGATTTCGGTTGAAAAATGTCACAATATAATTTTTTATAATATATGATTATACATGGTTGAATAACCATCATAAAATTAATGGCTGAAAAGTTTTATATATATTTAATTCTTATCTTTTAGTTTTAACCAATTTTAACTCTTACCATTTTATCATGTAATTTGAACATTAAGAGTAAAAATAATTAACAAATTATAAAAATTGATCAATGAATGTATCATTTTTTATATATTAGGAATTATAATAGCTATTTCAATGAATCATGTATTATTTATAATTTTTATTCATTTAATAAACTATTTTATATTTATTTATATCCATTGTGTTAATTCTAATACTATTTATTATTTTAATTAAAAAACAATCTCATGAAGATAAATTCTACAAAGCCCTTTAAATAATCACCAACATGTCGAATATATCCATAAAATTCTTTGATGACATAAATTAAGTCAATTAATGTTATTTTCACATTTTTATAATAATTTATTGGATTCTTTCATTGATTAAAAAACACTACATCATATTTCCATCAAAATTAAATTTTCTCATTTAATCTATATAAATTATAAAAAAATTCCTGATTTAGTTAATATTCATATATTTATAATGATTATTTATAGTCTAAAATATTTCTTGTATAACTCTATATTAATGAAGATTACTTTTTAAAAACAAAATATTATCCAAAATGACTATTCTTTGAATATAATTTTACAAAAACATGAAGTGGTCATAATGTATCCCCAAAGAGGATAATGGGAAGGATAAACACATTAAATTAAATTCATACATTTGTTAGGGTATTTATATATTAAGATAATATTTTTTCCCATTATTTAATCAACCCAAAATTAACTACGGTAACACAAATTATTATGAATGTTACTATTTATAATGTTCAAAAATAAAAGGGCCATATATACGTAATTTTGAACTTATGATTCCAAATATTGAATAAATATTTTCTAATTAAATACAAATAATTTGAAAAAATTATTATATTTTTTTCCTCTTTTTCAAACTGAGGAAATGAGTTTATTAAATTTAAAATCTTTCAGAAGATTTACATGTGTTGATATAAACATTTAATGTGATATTACTTCTAATGGAGAAAATTCCATTAAATAAAACAATTTAATATAAATAAACTTTTTAAAAATTTATATAATAACATAATTTATTAAATAAATTATATGAAAAGGTAGGATTGAATTAAAATACAATAATTTTCACTTTTCAATATAATATGAATTTTATCGGAAAAATACATCAATTTCAAGGGAAAAAATTTTTTATGTCCTTTTTAAATAGAAGTTGTATATTTTGTAAAATATAATATAATAATGTGGAATAATGGATTTAAATAGTGTTAACTATCCATGGGAGGTAAATTTTCATTTGAACACTATTAGAGTGTTTTATGCGTAAAATTAAGATTATTCTCATTTTATGATTCTATAATTTATTTGGTGATTGTAAAAAAAATAGCTAACAAGTGTAAAAATATTATAGTTACATTTTTTAATTCATTATAATAAAACATCTAGGCATTATCTACCTTTTAAAATAATAAAATAAATAATATATTATTTTATTAGTATTACTATTTCTTATGTGCAACAAAAGATTATGGAGAAACCTGATATTGTGTGTTGGGTATGCTATTGGGCATAGAAACCTTTTATGTAAAAATAACATATAGTTCATAAATATTATAAGAAATATATGATAAAAATTATTATTCTATAATTACCTAGGATGTTACTTTCTTCCCCCATTTTGGAAATTATGTCCTCAGAATTATAAAATTGGGCTTAGTAACATCATTGGAATACCACATGGAAAATATTAAACAAAACCTCTATATAAAAATGAAAAAATGGGAGGAACAAAGATAACATGATATTACACATACTAGGATTCCATGAAGTAATACATGGATATATAAAAAAACTAACCATCATGTTCGGATGAAGAGTGTTAGATAATCGAATCCGGAGATCTTTTTCAATTAAAAAACCACAATATGGTGATGGGTTACACAATAAGTTATTTAATATTTGGAAAATAAAATAGATGTGTTTTTTTATATCTTTTCATCATGTTTTTGAATTAACTAATCGAATTCCACTAGAAACTAATATTTTTTCCAAATAAAGATTATTCAAGATGAATGCACTTAAATAGAATCAAATAATCCAAAAAATATTATCTATCTATTTCTATTGTCTTGAAACATTAACCTAATATTATATATATAGTATAAGATAAATAATAAAACATTTGATGAATAAAAAAAATTAATCTCCATAATTTAGCTGTAATAACAAATGTTCAACATTGACAATTCAAAAAATAACTATCATTAAAATTACATAAAATATTTTAAATAATATTAAATAAAAAAAATAATAATTTAATCAAATAACCTTTCAAGATATTTTTAATCATTTAACTCCCATTATATTTAACCACTACAAATTTCTCATACAAAAAGAATTTAACCTAATCACTTATTCTCCATTATAAGTCAATCATTTCCATAAATAACATAATTCTCTACAAATAACCAAATTAAATAATATATTCTTACAAAATATAATTCATACACTACTCATAATTTCATATCATATTGTATTTTATTTATACAAATCATTTAATGTTCCCATACTATAGAACTACTTCCAATATTATATTTATCACCAAATGCACAAATGATTTCTTAATACAATCGATATCCATTTGATAAACTATAAGTTTCAAAAATAATCTTATTATTGTATCATAATCAATTTTAACTAAAAATACATATTAAATCTTACCAGATACATCATATAGTCCAAAGGTAGGTGATAAAGCATTATCACACTTATATTATGGATTTGATTCCATGTAGCCTTATTTGACGTAAAAATGTGCCACCCTTATCATGGGTAGTCCTATTTTTAAAACTATATAATACATATATAATTGAAAAAATAATGTAAAATAATAAAAATATCCATATAAAATTTTAACCTCAAGGTTTATTTTATGTCGTTCATTTTTCATCCAAAAATGCAGAAACCCAAAATTTCCTCCGAAATAAATGTCTCCAAAAAATAAAATTTGTCACCTTTAATGTTCATAACCTATAATCTAAAAAAAATTATAATAAATTAAAATTCTAATAACCCCTAAAATAATAAACATATCATGAAATACCTTATATTCTAAATTTATCAAAATTTATAAAGTAGTCTAAACCATTATATGATACAAACTATAAGGCACCAAAAATAAACATTAATTTATGTTGAGATAAGTTAACTATTTGGCATTCCATAACATAGATGATATTATTAGGATTATAGTTTTAGATAATTTTGTCATACCTCACACATAGAAATACAACATAAATACAAAATAGACAGAACTACTCATCATCTATTTTATTCATAAATTGAATAGTGTATAAAATCAATCATTGTTATGTTTCATGGTTAAAATTAACAAAATTTCATTAATCCAATCCTTAACTCTATTCTTCTTTTAATCTAATAAAAAAACATCAAAAATGAGATCAATATATAAATCTATGTATGGGATAAACATATAAGAAAAACTATTAGTCTTTCAAAAACATGAAAACCATGAATAAATTATCATATTGTAATATTTCTCACATTTATGTTTTAGTAAATACACTTAAAGGAATATAAGATCATTGATTAACATTTTTTGTAACCAAAATATTCCAATAAAATCCATATAATTCAACCTATAACATATAAAGGTAACATGGAACATAATCATACTCTTAATGCACCAACACTAGTTACCCAGATTCGGTGCATTATTACACAACATTGGAATGATCACATGACATCATGTCTCGAAAGACCGATTTGTTTTGTAGCCTAGTTAGTGATATATACATACATATGATTTACATTACGTCATGAAATGGAAAAACAATAACATTGAGTCCCCATTGAACAAACTCATATCCCTTAGCCTATTATTGGAGGTTAATCATAACATACTTCATTATATCATGGGAGAAATAAAACAAATAGAAAGGGGTTAACTCAGATTCTCGTTATGGATAACAATATAGTGGAATCTATAATAAATAAGTATAAACATTTAAGGAAATTTATATGACTAAAACACAAGCCTTATAAACATAAAATTCATCATAATATGGAAAAGATAAATCAAATAATTCTATTTACATATTATAATGAATATTATACTAGTTAAATAATCACATGTAAAACTAATAGCCCATTTCATAATGATGGAATGCATAATGCCAAACATCATAACCACATAGTCAAGGGCTCAGGCGAAGACTACAACAATGTTTTTTAAAGGACATGAACCATGACACTAGTATGTCTTCTGATATATACCCATGCACTGAGGTTCTATATTGGGCTCCACACGTTACCTACTAAGTCCAATGCATTCCTCATATGAAAATTATGAAACATAACATATACATTGGTATTAAAACCATCATACGAAATGTTAATACATTGACCATAAACAGTTAGTTGTATAAAAATAACACTTCCACAACAAAAAATATATCTAAACCAACAATACAATATAGAATATTTTATTATAATAAATGAACATCAAATAAGTGTAAAATCCATCAATGGATGTTGACATAGACTAAATCGCAACTATTTGAGGGAAATATCTCTTTCTATTTTGAAATCAATTAAAAGTAACATAATTATAAATGAAAAATTTTATTTTTAAAATATTTTTATAAGGTAGTAAGGGATTCTTTGAAGGATTTATAATGGCTGAAAATTGATGTACTCTCTGTATAATTATAAGAACATTATTTCCTTCATTTTTTCGAAAAGGGCATTAAGGGCCGTGTTAGGAAAAGGACAGAAATATTCAATAATAAACATTTGATAAAATGATAAACAAGGGTATAAATAAATCTAACCCATATTATATAAAATACTAAAATAAATTTGAAATAAATTTTTAAGAAAACATGTATGTGGATGACAAAGAGGTCCAATTAGATACTCATATATAAAAAACCGTAGATAATGAAGAGATTGTATAATAAACCCTTTCCATGTAATTTTTATTGATCGATGGGTATGTTAATCTCATGTATATTATATAAATTCTTATTATTAAATTATTCAATAACCACATACATAAATATTATATCATATATGATCTTATCTTATTTATTAATTTATAATATTTCATTATTATCATTTTTTCAGGTGTTAAATGATTCATTTTCCTTTACATGTTTGGTTTCATAACTCATGTTTATTATGGATTTGATGTATTTTATTCGTATCTAGAATTATATTAACTTCTTAAAAATTATTTTTAATCATAAAATGAAAATTATTTGTTGAATTATTACAACGGGGAATGAATCTCATCGCGTTCGTGGAGACGGTAATCCATTCATACGCACGAATGAAAATATAATTTTATTGAGGGTAAAATAGTATGTAATTGGATGGTATATCATATATAAATAATAATTAACATGATAAATTTATTATTTAAATCAATTATACTCATTAGTATACACATCCAAATAATAAAATGTTGAGTTACAATCAACAACAGGACGTGGAGACAGCAACCCGTACGTACACGTGTATGATGACATTTTGATTCATAGGATTGATATAATAATGAATATGATTGTACTATATTTATAATAACATAATAGTAATTAAAATCAAATTGAGGTGTTTAAACAACAAGAAAAGCGGAAGTGGAAGAAGAATAGAACATTAAAAGATGTGATGAAATTACTACATCTTCTTCGGGTGATTCAATTAGACTTGATTATAAGGGATCATAAGGTTGTATTTTGACCAAATTATGTCCCTAGGTTTATGTATTGGTATTTTGGAGGATATTTGAGTAGGGTTTGTCCTAGTCAAATGGATTTGAGGGTGTGATTTTGAAAGAATAGGATGTACCATTTTATAATTGAAGTCAGGGTCTCATTAAATAAATCCTCAATTATTCATTTATTATACAATCATATTCGGTTTATAATGGACCAAAAAAGATTTATTTCGAGGATAAGGTCGGTCTATGTCTAAAAACTCTCAACCAATAGGTTTTATATAGGTTTATGTCACCATATTAACCTTGTATTTTAGATTTATCTCTTAGATAAATAGTTAATCTTTTACCATGTATTGTTGTATTGTTGTAATAAATAGATAATAAAAAAACATAAAAAATCCAAAAGAAGCTCAAATAGTTCATTAATCACATATATATTATTACATATGTCCTTTGGCAGAACCTTATATTTTTAGGAATATTATATCATTTAATAATATAGAATTTGTTTTCAAAACTCATTTATGTCTGTTTTGACACTATTTAGTATTTGGTTTATGTGAAAGTGAAAAAAAACATGATTACTTCGAAAAAAATACATTTAATAAAACATAACATTTAAGATTAACATATTAAATTCTTGGAATGCATCAAAAGTAGAAGTTTACATTTATTGTTATATTTATAATATCAATTATTTCAATCATTCAAGATTAAGGTAATTAATTCTACATTTTTGTGATTTTTTTTACTTTTTTAATGTCTAAATAATATAAATTAAATTCTATTGCGTGAGAAATCATATTCTATTTCTAATGAATATTTATAGTCCAACTAATATTATGTTTTTTCCTATATTACAAATGTTTTAGTTATTAATTTTTTGTTTTTAAACTTTTAACTCATCTTTAAATAAAATAATATTAAATATCATAATCTAATACAAATGGATAAAAGAGGATAATATATTATTTATATGGTTTATATTGGTTGATATACACTTATCCAATATAAATAGGACATCACATCTCTGTTATGGTGCAATGAGGATCCGAAAAAAAAACGAATTTCATGGTATGGTGGGCACGAAAGCACACCCATTCAATCGAGGATAATGTTTAGAAGAAAGGGATCTTCATGTCCTCGTGATGTCTTTTGTTGTTAGAACATGCAGTTTGAGTTGAACTTTCATATTTTTATCAAAAGTTATTGGACGAATATATTTTGATCTATCATGACTAGTGGGGGTTGTTTCAATTATTCCAGCACTTCTATGCAGGATTTCATCGTTAGATGGTTTCTGGGAGCAGGATGTCACGAAATGGAATGCAACATCCATAGTAGCATTTTTCTTTCTATATTCTGGATATTTTTTGTGGCTCTGATAAGACCAGGATAGTGGTGCAACCTTCAATTTCTTTTTTCAATGTTAGAATAAATGGATGGTTCAAGAGCATGGTTCTCTTGTGAAAGGAATATATCAGTATCATATCATATGCAGGATACATAGAAGAAACCTTACACGATGAGATCTCTGGGAAGATTGATTAGATGGGGTCCACTGGTGCATGGATATAAGTTTAACGTGGATGGCTCATTTATGAATTGTAAAATTTGTGGGTGCATTCTATCGTGGGATGAGTATGGTTCAGTTATGTTTACCTTCAGCTATTTTTATTGGTTGGGGTGTTATCTAGGTGTAGAGGTCATGGAAATCCCCAAGAGTATCAGGATTTTCAAGGTCATAATGATGATGTGTTCAGAGGTGGATTCAGATTCTGAAACGACATTACAAGTTGTAAAAGGAAAGGGGGATCATCTTTGGAACATAAAATACCTGGTTCACAGTTGCTCCTTGGAACTTAGAGGTGATTTCCGGTTTCAACTTGTGAGTAGGGAGTCCCACTTCGTGGCAGATGTACTTTCTCAATGAAGTAGTTCAGAGGAGCTGTTGATTGTGTTTTCGGGTTTGGGATCATTGCCTCAGGATTGTAATAATTTTTGCAGGGGGATTCTCTCATGTTGAATCATTTTAAACCCTCGTGTTGAGCCATGGTTTAATGGGTTGTTTCCCATATCATTAAAAAAACTCAATTTTCGATCAGTAGAATTATGACATGTGTTAAGTTAATTATAATTTCATTTTTACCTTTAATTGCCCTATCGACTTTTAACCATGGTAAAAAAATCAAAAAGATACTTTTAAAAAAAATTTCATTTTATTGAACTTCATATTACATATTGATATCAAATAAGTATTTTTGATACTTGAAATTCAATTCAAAGAAGTGGGAAAATTACGTTTCATTCAAATTTTTAAATGTTCCAAGAAGGTGGGTAAAAGATGGTAAAAAGTTCAATAAATATTTATATATCTAATCTTATTATAAAATTAATTCCATGAATAGAATTATACTAATATTGGTAGTAATTATATATTTTGACTTTTTAAATAATTCCTAATTAAAAATAATTAATTAAATAAAATTTTTTGTTTTACTCAATAACGCATTGGATTTCATTATTCATCAAAAAATGAAAGTATTCAGAAAAATTACAAAAAATCACCATATGATAATTATGATATTCTGAATACAATGTTGAAGTCAATTTGATTTTTTTTTTAAAAAATTCAATAAGTGGGTATTACAATTCATAAATAATAGATGTATTTGTCGTGGTGTGCTATAACTCGATGTTGTGTACATTGCAAGCTACTATATTATTCAAAGAGAAGCATATTGTGAAAGCATTGGTTGTTACATTCTTCCCTCCATCAAAAAATATCATGACCATAATTTCTAGAACATTAATATATAAAAAGATTTAGGTGGTTCTACATCGTTAGTTCCTTAGGATCCCACATTGCCTCTTCCATTTATGGTTTCTCGGAAGAACATTTACGGGATGAGTCATCTAGTTTCTCAACACTTGTTCTATGGTATCAAAAATCATGACAGACTCTTCATAATAATAGAAGTTGGGTTTTAGTTCTATTTCATCATAGGTGAGTACATGCGTTGGGTCAGGAATTTATTTTCTCAACACTTATATGTGGAACACATCATGATCTTTTGAGAGACATGGAGGAATTTTCAAATGGTAATCATCAACAATAATTGTATCTCAAATTTTGAATGGTCTGATGTACCTGGGACTTAATGTACCCTTCTAACCGAATCATAAAACACCCTTCCATGGAGATTCATTCAATAAAAAAATATCTCCTACATGATATTAAAAATACTTCCTAGGGTTATCAGTATATCTCGTTTTCCTACTTTGATATGTTTTGATGTGGGTTTGTATAATCATCACAATTTATATTGATTCATCTACACGTTCTGGGTCTACAAGTTTTCTTTCACCAAAACCATCCCAACAAGTTGGTGTGAGACATCTATTTCCAAATAACAGTACATATGGTTCCATATGAATACATGAATGAAATCTATGATTATATTAATATTCAACAAGAGGTAGATATTGATCCCACATACCATGAATGTCATTTGAGAGTGATCTCATCATATCTTCTTAGGATTTAATAGTCTATTAATATTTTCCATCTGTTAGAGGGTGGTAGGCAGTGCTCAAATGAAGTTAAGTATCTAGTTCCTTCTAAAAACATTTCAAGAACCTTTATGTATAATGGGAACCAGGATCAGAAACAATCAATTGGGGTAATCCATGAAGTCATACAACTATAATAATATATTGTTTTTAATAACGTTCAACTGCCAAATCTTCTCTTATAGAATGTAAATGTGTTGACTTGGTAAGATGGTCAACAATGACCCATATTGCATCATTCCTACTATGTGTCTTTGGATTCCCTAATAAAAATTCCATCGTAATATAGTATTTGAAACTGTTCAACTTGAAAAAAAATTAGCCATCTCCCACTTCAATTTGTCCATCCAAAAATGTTCCTTCAAATAACTATACATCATAGTGCTACAAGGGTGTATATGGAAATTTGAGCTATAAGCATCATAACACAATTCTATTTTTAGATCAAGTATTTCAGGAACACAATGTCTCTTCTGAAATATCAAAATCCCATCATCATATACGAATTTGATCAATCTCCCATCGTTCGCAGTATTAATTTTCTTATGAAACTCCTCATCATCAGTCTGAGAACTTTTTATCCTTTCTATAAAGATGTTTTGGCAACCATTTGAAAAAGTTTTGATGTTTAACCATCCATGTTTATTCTCATATCCGTATTTACTATATCCAAGAACATAGGATATATTTCAACTCTCATCGGGAAAAATTCTGGAAAAAATGAAGATAATTACCTGGTAAACCAATAAAACTCCATAAATCAATTATAATCATACGTGATGTCTATTCATGCATCGCCCGTGTTGTAGTAGGATCAACATACATTTCATCCTTAGAGACTATATTTCCATGAAAAGAAATCTCCTAAAGCTAGAAATAACACTTTCATAACTTCCCCTATAATTCATTTCTTCTAAGAGTCATTAAAAGAGTGTTCAAGTGATTTTCATTATCACATATCTTATGTATTGAACCCATATTTCATCAATAAATACCACTAAAATGTCCCTAAGATATTCCATGAAAAACCAATTCATTAGATCTATGAAGTCAGAGAGGCCATTCTTCAGTCCAAAGGGAATTACTGTAAACTTGTAATTCCCCTACCTATTATGAAATGTTGACTTTGTAATGTCTTCCTTATTCACACACAAATAATGATATCCATATCGAAGGTCCATCATTGAAAAATATTGAGCCCCATTATGTGGACCGAATAAATTATCTATGTGAGGTTGGGGATAATTTTATTTTGTTATATAATTGTTCTAATTTTAGTCAACGCACAACTTCATAGATCTATCATTATTCTTTTCAAAATGAATAGGGTCTCCCCATGAGAAACAGTAGTGTGAATAAATAATTTATTACTCAATTCCACTAGTTATTTATTTTGTACCACTAATTCTAATATCGCCATTTTAAAAGGGGTCTTCGATGTGGGACTTGAACCAGTAATTAAATCAAATCAAAACTCAATTTTTCATGATGGAGGATGAACTGGTCAATCCTCTCGAAACATATCATAATATTCTTAAACCATAGGTGCATAAGATATGTGAACATTCCTCATAATATTCTTCAACAATAGGTACATCAGATATGTGAACATTCCTTTCCTCACCCATAGTTATTTAATTCTCTTTCTCCCATATAATTGAATTTAGAAAAGCTATTGGGGGAGGATCTATATAAGAATTAGATGGTGACATTTCTTCTCTAAAGATAAGGTACTTCTTATAATCATCAAAAATTGTAACCTCCTTATTCTTTCAATAAATTTTTTCAACATGGCCGGAATTCCAATACTTACAGAGGATTATATCAAATTCATTCATGGGCATGATGGTGAAATTAGCAGATAAATCTTTTTTATATGCGCTAATGGCAACTGATTCAAAAAACAATATTGCAAATATACTTCCCTTATGAGTTTTTACTAACAAATACCTTTTTAAATAAAATTATAAATGTCAAATTTTCATAGAAAACTAGGAATATTTGTAACAATGCGATGATCTAGATTCAAATAAAGCATTGGATAAATTTTAGGAAACCATTAAATTACCTACCACTGTGTCAATTGGATCTTCATCCTCAACAATAGTTATCACATATGAATTTACATCCTACCTAATCCTTTTATGAGGTAGTATTCTTATGCGCTTAGTACATCCATTTGTATAATGCCCCATTTCACTACAATTATAGAATTCATCATTAACAGAATCTTTATTTCCTTTGTAATCATGAGCTGATGGCCTTTTTTCATGACACATGTAAAAACATCCCATTAACTTTGGGAATGTAACTGGTTTTATCTTCCCACATTTACTGTCAGATAGAAATTCAATTTTTCCATTGTTCCCCTTATTTCCATTTCAGAGTGTATAGTTGATCTATTCTTCTCTTTCTTTGATTTAAAGTCTTATGACATTTAGAATTATTTTTCTGTCTTTATAGCACATGATACTATATCATTGTATGAGGAGATAGATTGTGAGACTAATTATCGATAGAGAAAATTTTTTAACCCATCAAAGAAACGATTGATCTTAATCCATGGGATATATATATATATATATATATATTATGATGCATGCCATGATAACCATGTAATGTTATCCATGTATATCTTGACAGTATCATCATTCTTTTCTTCAGACTAAGTAATTGTCATTCCATATCTGTTCGATGGTCATGAAGAATTTATTTTTCTATGAAAAACTAATTTATCTCCCTCCATTGCTTATTTTACAATTTTCACCCACCTTTGTGTTTTGAATTAATGAACACCATTGATATGCATCTCTGGTGAGGTGATAAACTGCCATGACAAGTTTTTTTTTCTTTTCATTACTCCCCAATGTATGAAATATTTTATTTAAGGAACTTATCCATTTCACATCTACATATGGATTTGTAGTCCCTATTAAATGTAGTTTGTTTTTGAATCATGAATTAGTCTAACATTGATCTTCCTCATTGTGGATCTAGGGTCTCCATACGGGTAGGTTATTATTCATAACTTGAGTGAGTTTTACCAGTATAGTTATAATTTGTTCAGCACCGGCTACATCTCCAGCTTCACAAGAATTATCTTGAGTAGGATGGAAATCCCTACCTGGATTACTTACGTTTATCCAGTTTTCATTCCTTCAACTATGCTCCGTTTATAAATAATGGAATACAGTAGATTAGTTTATGAATAAAAATACATAATTAAAAACTAGTAAAATACTATTCATAAATTGAACATTTTATTCCTATAATCCATATTCATATTCAAATGTTCTATTTGGGGATTTTTTTACTCATAAATACATCATAATTGTTTTTAATGAAAATGTGATTTATGTTAAGCATATCCACTAGGAGTTTCATAAAAAAGAATGCAGCAAGGCCAGTTGTCGTGTACTAGGATACCGTGGGTAATGCCTAAAACTTCATTAGGGAGTTTTCACTCCATGGTACATATGTTCTAGAGATTACATTACCTTCCTATATCCATACATGGATGTATTGTTTTGAAAATTCAAAAAATATCTACATTTACAAAATTATTGCAAGTTCGTCTATACTAATCCCAAATGTTTATCATTGGTAAATTTCTCTTATCATTGTTTTTTTAAATCTTGTTTCCAAGGTATTTACTAAACTACCTATGATACCAACAATTATGATCTTCCCTAGATACATTGAGATAGTGCATTATTACATAACATTTGAATGATCACAAGGGATCATTTCTCAAAATATGGATTAGTTTAGTAGCCTTGGATGTGCTAGATACATACATAAGTTTTACATAACTTCATGGAATAGAAAAAAAAACGTCATTTTCCCCCTTTGAACACACTCATATCCCTTAGTTGATTCATACTGGTTAATAATAATATAATTCTTTGCATCCTAACTAATATAAAACATTGAAAGGGGTTATCATATATACTCTGTAAGTATAATAATATAGCCGAACAATAATAAATAAGAATAAACATTTAAGGTAATGTATAAGACTAGACACAAGCCTTCTAAACATAACCATCAGCATAATATGGAAATGATAAATCAAATAATTTAATTTACTTATTGATAGAGATATTCTACTAGTCGAATAATCACATGTAATATCAATAACCAATTTCATGATAATGTAATGCATAATGGAGATCATCATAACCACATTGTCAAAGCCACATGCCAAGACTACAAATAATATTTTTTCAATGCCTTGTACCAAGATAATAGTTTGTCAAATGATTCCTACCGATGCATTGAGAAGCTATAGTGGGATCCACTAATCACTTACTATGTCCAATTCATTCCTCATATGAAAAATTTGAAACATTAAATAAGAATTCCTATTAAAAAATCCTACAAAATTTCGATACTTTAAACATAATCCAAGAATGGTATAAAAAACACAACCGTTGTCAAACATATCACAAAAACTTCATTACAATATGGAATATTTTATCATAATAAATCAACATCTGACAAGTCTAAAATCTATTAAAGGATGTTGATATAGATTAAATTAAAACAATTTGAGAGAAATATCTCTTTCATTTTAGAAATCATTTAAAAATCACATAATTATAAAAGAAATCATTTATTTTAGAAATACTCTTATACTCAATTTAGGGATTCTTTGAATGTTTTATAAATGATTAAAATAGCCGCACTCTCTATATTACTCAAAAAAATTATTTCTATTATTTTTTTCGAAAAGGGAATGAAGGACCTTGTTTGAAAAACAACGGAAAGATTCCAATATACAAAATTTATAAAATGCCAAAATAGGTTATAAATGAAATAATCCCATAATCTAGGAAATAGTACAAATGTTTTGAAATACATTTTAACGAAAAACAGATGTGGATGATAAAGAGGACACAAAAGATACTCACATATAAACAACCTTAGATAATGAGGTGATTGTATAATTAACACTTACCTTGTAATTTTCGTTGATCAAGGTTATGTTAACCTCATGTAGAATAGAAAAATCATTTTTATAAAATTATGAAATTAAAAAATACATAAATATGATATCATATATGATCTTCTAATAGTTCTCTTTAAATAATATTTTTGTAGTATCATTGTTTTGGGTTTTAACTCATTCATTTTACTTTATATGTTTCGTTACATAAGTCATGTTTGTTTTGGATATAATGTATTTAATTCATATCCATAATGATATAATATTTATAGAAGTTATTTTTAAAAACAAAATTAAAATTAGTCTTGAATGATTAATATGGGGAATGAATCTCAGTGCATTCGTAGAGATTGTAATATGCTTGCACGCACGAGAGACAATATCATTCTATTAATGGTGAAATAGTATGTAATTTCATGGTATATCATTCATAATGAATCTATAACAAGATATATCAATTTATTAAATAAATTATACTCATTATTAAACCCATACAAATAATGAAGTGTTGAATAATAAATTACACGACATCGTGGAGACGGTAAGACATACGTACGCACGTATGGATATGTTCTCATTCATATGATGAAGAGAATAATTAATATTGTTATACCATATTTATAAAAATATAAAATTGTGTATAAGGTATTGGATTCAATATTTTGGTATGGAAACATCAAAGGAAGGGGAAGTACAAGAAGAATAGAACATTGTAATAGGTGATGAAATTATTACCTCTTCATCAGGTTCTTCCTTCTGATATGATCAAAAGGGATCCTTAGGTTTCCTTCTAATAAAATTAAGGCATATTAGATTATGTGATGGTAGTTAAGAGGATATTTGAGTAGGTTTTTTCCCAGTAAAATGGCTTTGGAGGTGTGATTTTTAGAGAAAGGTATGTACCCATTTATAACAGATGTTAGGGTATGTTTAGAAAAAACATGAAATATTATGTTATTATAAAATCATATTCAGTTTATAATGGCTCCAAAAGGATATATTTTGATTCTATGGTGGGTCTGGGTCGAAAAACATTCAAATAATTGGATTTATATAGGTTTATCCAAACATATTAACCATGTCTTTTATATTCAACTCTTAGTCATATAGTATTACTTTTACCATATATTATTATATTATTATAATAAATGGTTAATAAAATTACTATAAAAATCTAAGAGATCCTATAGTGACTTTCAATGAAATATATATTATTATATATGTCTTTATTCCAAACCATAAATTTTTATGAATATTATATCATTTAATAATATTGTATTTGTTTTAAAAACCCATTTATGTCAATTTTGACAATATTTAGTATATTGTATTTTCTAAAGTCAAAAAACAATTATTAAATTTTATAAAATACATTAAATAAATCATAAAATGCCATATTAATTGATAGAGGTCAGGTAATGCCTATGAAATCTCAATATACATTTATTGTTATGTTTATAATATCAATTATTTTTATCCATCACTAATAAGGGTTTTACTGCATCCTTATTGTGTAATAAATAAATTAATTCATATAATTTCAAATATATAAAAATAAAATTCCCTTATGTATTAAATCATTTTGGACTTCTATTGAATATTAATAGTTGATTTTTTTGATGTATATCTCTATAATAAAAATGTCTTAGTTATTATAGTTTGAGTATAACACTTTTAAATCATCATTAAATAATTTAATAATAAATATCCAAATCTTATACTAGTGTATCAAAGAGGATCATATTTTATTTATAAGGCAGATTTGGTAGATATAAACGTTTCCAATAGAATTAGGACACGTCATATGGTAATTATAATATATTTTTTTGTTTAATTACCCTATTTCTTTTAAGTGTGGTAAATTAAATCCAAATGGTACATGTCACAAAAAAAAATTTCCACTAATTGAACCAAGTTTTACTTAATTATTTCAATCATGTATCTTGGATTTTTTATATTCAATTCACAGAAGCATTAAAATTATGTTTTATGCAAATTTTCAAATGTTCCTAGAATGTGGCTAAAAGACAGAAAACAGTTCAAATATATTTTATATATCTATTCTATTTATAACATAAAATAAATGAATTAAATGGTACTAATATAGTTATTATGTATTTATTTTGAATTTATAATAATATTTAAATAAAATTAATTATTAAATTATAATTAACTTTTAAATTGTAAGAATGTGTTTTTCAGTATTAATAAAAAATAGAATGTTTTTATAAAATTTAAAAAATTAACCCAAATCTAATTTTGATATTCCAAATAAAAAAATGAAGTACATTGTGTAAAATAAAATTTATTAAATTTCTAAAAGTGGGTATTTCTATTCATAATGGTTTTATTGATTGGTCGTGGTGTGCTAGAAATTAGTGTTTCTTAGATCACAAGATATTTTATTATTCATAAAGAAGCATATTGTGGAAGCTTGGGGTGTTGCAATACATATATGAAATAACCATGTGGTCGAATTCCATACATATCAGTAAATTGAATATCTACCCTTCCGACTTATATAATCAATGTATTGGAGGTTATAATGAAACCACCCATCCTTGGTGTATCACGGAACCACTCGACATTGGTTTATTAGGTAACCACCCATATTAGATTTATCATGAAATCACCTGTGGAATGTCCAAGTACATGTACATAGTCATAACACATAAAATATATCTATTTTCAACATTTCACTGATAAAATTCAATTTTCAGTCACAAGAAATCTTTTCAATATGTTTAAATATTCAATCCATTTCCAAAACAATTTTAATTATTTAATAATGATAATTTTGAATCAATGTTTCACATACCACTATGTTATTTTTGAATGAAAGTTTCATGTTAAAACATTAAATTCCATTTAAATAAATTCATAAAATCTAATTTGTTATCATAGACATGTAACATATGGTTTTAGAATTTTAAATCATTATAACATTTAAAACGTTGTTTTCGTTGAAGAGCACATTACCACAGGAGACACAGTTGAATATAAAATAAATTAAAATTAAAATTAAATAAAACATTAGATATCATTAGAATAAAATAATTCATGATATAATGTGTCAAAAAGGATTTATATAAACCTTATAGGATAATAATGTTGAAAACATCAAAATAAGCCTCAATAAATTGATATTGAGATGAAGTATATTACCAAGATTGTATCATTATATTTCGAATAAATTAATGAAAAAAATTTCTATCCCAAATATTAATAATCCCAATATAATTGAATATCCAGTGTAAAAAACTAGAGTCCATTCACAAATATTCTTTGAAAAACTAAACCAAATACCTAGATATATAACACAATGAATGGAAATTGAGCAATGATTTACCTTACCTTATGATTGATTTTCCTAGTATGTTCATAGTAATCAAGAAAAATAATCATTGATTAATTTATACTTTATTTAAATAAATTGAAAATAAATAATTTATAATATATCATTTATTACCATGTGGTAAAAATTACATAATATTTAAGTTCATGTCGAAATTTTTGTATATATTAGATACATGAGTCGATGAAGATTTCTTTTATTTTACTGGACCATGTGGTCATAAGTATATAATCTATAGAATAACATTCATGATATTTTTATACATCATTTATATGTACAATTTAAAACCATTCATTTATGGAATGAAAAATGAACAACATGAAAATAATCGAGACAGTATGTCGTACATATGCATGAGTGATGTTTCCATTTTCCATTGATAATTATGGGAATTAAAGAAATACTATTTTTACCTTCAATAATGATAATAATATAATTAAAATTATAATAATTATTTAAATATTGTTATATATATAATTAATGTGATGACGTGAATAAAACTGATTCACTTCGCTTCATGGAGGTGATAGTTTACACATTTGCACGAACGGCGACATCATTTTTATTTTCATGGATTATAATAAAATAATTTAAATATAATTATTTTATAATAATAAATATGTCTTTAATTTTATATATAAATTTATAATTCACAATTATAAATATTCGTGATAAAAGGTAATGAAAAACAAACTATATCGGTTCATGAGGCGTTAGTCTACCGTACACACGAACGAAATGTTAATTTCCCATTTGAAAAATATTGTGATGCATTTAGGTGATAATATTATCATAATAACATATATTTATTGGGGGATACTAGTTTTATAATCTCATCATGGATGATGGATATTTTATGGAAGTGGAAGAATAAATAAAATATACACTTAAAATATAGTATCGCTTCACTTATTGATCATCTTTGAAGAACACCTTAACACCAATAAGAAAAGTGTTATGACTAATCTATGGCCTCAAAAATGTTGGTATGGATTTTAAGAACGTGTTTGGGTAGATCATGACTGAACCAAAAGGCTTTGGAAGTGTCAGTATTAGAGAATAGTGGGTACCATTTTACAAGATGGGGAAGGGGTACCCTTGGAAACTCTTAAAATATTAAATTAACATAAATTCCTTTTATGTTAAAATTGTCACAAAATAATATATGTTGAAGATAAGATGGTTTTAGGTCGTATAAATATTATCAAATTGAAATTATACTTGTTTTGAATATTTTCAAATCCTTATCATTTATTCATAACCGCATTTTTCTCTTAATAATATATCAAGTAATTTACACTTTGAGAGGAAAAATAATTAACAAGCCATGCCAAAAGTCTAGTTAAAAATATAATTTATCATATATTTAGTCCTATACTATCCATTTTCATGAATAATATATTTATTAGAATTTTATAACATTTGATAAAATAATTTATATTTTAAAATACATATAGTGTCAATCATGACAATATTAATTAGTTGACACGGAAAAAAATCATATCATTAAGATAATTTCAAACCAACATATGTAAATAATAACCATAATCAAAAATATATTAATAAATTTAAGGTATTGAATAAATAATTTCAAATAATAATTATTTAAATATTTATAAAATCATTTATTGGATTCATTCTTCAATTAAAAAAATTAATAATTTATATTTGTATCATAATTAATTTTAATTAAAAAAATTATAAAAATGATAAATGACTTGTCACGATGTAGGTAATATACACACCATTTGAATTATTATTTTCATACAATGATATCCACTGTAAAACTCTATATTAAATTACATTATTTAAAAAAAGAGTATCAAAAATGATTATTTGTTGAATATAATGTTATAAAAGCATTAGAACCATCCATGTGGCTCCAAGAGGCCCTAAAATGACAGGAAAACTTTTATGATTGGGATACACTAATAAAATTAAATTATAACATGTATTAGGGTAGTTTTATATTATTATAATAGTATTTTTACCCTTAATAACCTGATTCACCTCTAACCGTTGTTATTAAATTTATAACCCGAGTTACTATTCATAATGTCAAAAAATAAAAGGGAATTATTTACGTAATTCATACATTATTATTAAAAATATGGAATATATTTTTCTAAATTCAAAATAAATAATTTCATGAAATTAATTAAAAATTAACCCCTGGGTAAAACAAGAAAACATGTTTTTTAAAAGTTAAAAAAATTTACGTATTGACATGAGTTTATATCAAATTTCAATGTCAAATTATATCCAATGAAAAACAATAGAATAAATGATAAAACATAATCAAACAATGAATCAAACCCACTGAAATTTATTATATTACAATAAAAAATAATTATATAAAAAATAAGTTTTTAATTAAAATTCAGTATTGTCATTATTCATTAAAGTATGAATTTAATCATAAAAATACCAAAATTTAATCCAAAGTGAATTTAAAAGTCTTGAATCCAACTAAAATGTTTATTTTTTCATTTAGAACATATTATAGTGAAATAATATATTTTAAAATAGTTTCCCTTAAAATTTTGTATAACTATCTTTTTAAAATATTAGAGTATATTATGCTTAAATTTGGATTTATTCTCATTTTATGACAGTAAAACATATTTAATGATTATAAAAAAAATTAAAAAATGTCTGAAAAAATTTTATTGTATGTTTTTTTCATTCCTTTCAATAAAATTTATAGGCCTTAACTACCATTCAAAATTATTAAATTATTGATATATTATTTTTTTGTATTACTAAATCTTGTGTGCATGTAATGTTTAAGAGAAACATATTTTGTGTGTAAGGTAAAATATCGTTCATTAAGAACATTTAAGGTAATATTACTATATATTTCATAAATAATAATACAATATATGAAAAAATTCTTATTCTCTAATTTCTAGGATGATACGAGGGTAATTTGTTATTGTTCTCTTCATTTTGACTCATTGACTCATGGATTAAATGGCTTTAAAATCCCATAAAACTGATTTTCTGAAAATTATATATAAAAATATTTCTTAATAATGCCAAGTATATATATAATTATTACCAATAAATTATTGATCAATCTCCTTTGATTTTAGTGAATATCCTATGTCATTTTCATGGTTTTGACCTTTGAAGTGTGTTTTTCTATATGAATCCATTAAAATGTATGTTTTGAAATAAAAAATTTATATGGTTGTCTCAAAATGACTACATGTGCATTTCTAAAATAAATATCCTTTTAAAAATATTTATCATAGTGTAATGATTTCCAAAAATATTTTATGGTGAGGTGAACTCCGATTATTTCTAGTGCCATGATGTCCTAAATATGGAAAATTCATGTTTATTTTAATTTTTTTAAAGACAAACATATGAAGTAAAAATTATCTAAAATTATTCTGTTTGTTATAAGTAAATGTTATTTTGGAATAATAATAATAAATATAGATTAAAATAGAAATATAATTAAAACATAAAAATATAAATACAGTAAAAATAATAATACAAATAATAATATAGAGAAAAAAACAAAAAAATTTAAACATAATAAAGGAAATAAATATAAAAAATATATAAAAAAACACAACCCCATAGAAAATTAACTCAAGTTAAAATCATCTCTAAAAGAAAATCATTTTTAAAAAGAAACTTAAAAATATATTAAAAAATGAAATATAAATTTTATATTAAAACATACCATATAAAATTATAATATTCATATAAAACATTTAATAATTTATATGTGTGTTGTATTGAGAATATAATATCACTTAATTTTCATAATTAATCCTCAAATGATTCAAAAGAAATGCTAAAATAAATTATCCTCAAATATAATAATTACTTCATGATTTAATATATGACTCGTTTTTCCTCTAAAAAAATAGTGCTAATGAAAATAACCTTTAATGAAAAAGGATAAAATCTATAAGTAATGATTAATCGAGGATAGATAAAAAAAATTAAACAATCCTTGAGAGAATTAATAGGATGTAACTGTAAGTGATGAAATAGGTAGACTACGAGTCTAATTTGGATATAATAATTTGTCAACCATACTCTATATGACCATTACAATTGTTCCTACAATGACAACAATAGGCACGCTCACACTTTTGAAAAACTCATCTTACACTACATCCACATAACTTGATTAATTTCTACTCTTCACCAATGATGATCTTATATTTAACTATAATGGTGGTTACTGAAATGCATCCATGTGTGAACATATGTTTCTTATCAAATTTCACTCGACAATGATGATTTAAAAAAATTACAATTGAAAGAATGGAATTTGTTGTGATCATCACTGAGACCAAATAAAAATAGTAATCTCTATTTAACCACTACTTCAATAGAGAATTCAAGGACTATATTTAAATATTTGGAAAATGTTTTAATATATTCCAGGAAATTGTATTTAACTATTGTCAATTGATTAAACTTATTCCAACTGATTTGCGGAATGCTATGCGAGCATTAGGAATTTTTCAAAGGGAAAGGGATGAGGACACCAATTTGGGGATGGAAGATTCTGAGGGTTTATGAAAACAATGACATAAATATAACCTAAACTAAGAGAATTATTTATTATTTATTTATTTATTACTATTATTTTATTAAAGATCATTGGATAAGAATCCAAAATTTGAAGGGTCCATATAATATTTAAAAAAATATTCTAATAATTTTATTGTTCATTTATTTGTATTTGGGAAAACATAATTTAAAATATCTAATTTGAAAATTCATCATAAAAATAAAATAATGTGATTGGGTTTCTTTAAAAGCAATTCAAAATATGTAAATAAAAAAATAATAAATTATGATTATTTATAATGTGAAAAATAAATCATTTTAATTTTATTGAATGAATAAATTTTTAAATAGGTAATTGATATTTTTTGATACTAGAAAAATAAAAATTGATTTATTGAGATAATTTTGTAAGAAAAATTTAATAATATCAAAATTCTATGAAATGGTTATTTAAAAAATTAATTAATTTCAAAATAGTCTTATATTTAATTTATTGTAATTTAAAATTATAATGATTTTAAATTGAATTAAATAATAAAAATATTATTCAAAAAATTATTCATCCTAAACCTAATTTATCACCTCCCCCATTCTAAAAATATATTTTCCTACAATTAATCCCAAAAACTGATTTAAATATATATTTTCTAAAAATATAAATTTTTAATGTAAAAACATTAAATGTGTTGCTAATATTATCATAGAACTATTTTAATGAAATATTTTTTCTACCATACATAATTAAACAACTAAAGTCCTTAACAAACACTCTTCATGAATTTTTTATAACTGTTTGTGTGATTTAAATGAATTTTAATTTTTTTGTTACATGTCAAATATGAAATATTTTGTACTTCCTATGCTATCATATTTAAATCGTTATTTAAAAATTACCTCAAAGTCATCATATTTATTATGATTAAATAAACTTTTCCGGGTTAAAAACTATTATTTGTAGGATTTTGAAAAAAACTAATAAGAAAAGGCATAATCACTAGTTTTGTAGTGAATATAATTTTCACATTAATAGTCATGTTGATAATGGTAGATAATGGAATTAATATTTTCATGTTAACTTTATTTTTATTTTTATTTTTGAAATTATTTAATCATTTCGATGTATTATAATTTTATTATAATCATAATCAACAATTTTCACATAAAAAATACATCAACCACACAACCAAGAGAATAAATAAATAAAATAATTGAAATACATTCCCTCACTACATCTAAAATTGGTAGAAGAAATTACTACAAAATTATATAATCTATTACATATTTGTTCAAATTATATTGAAAGTGTAAAACCGAAATCTATGAAAAATTTAAATGTTTTCTAATTGAAAATGAATTTTGGATTTAATAGGGATTCCAATTCTACCACCATTAAAATAATTTTGATATCCCACCATCCCTTTACCACTCATCCATGATTTGTGATTATAAATTCAAAAAATGAACTGTTCTAAATAACTCTGAATTTTCTTTGACTAAATAAAAATTAAAACTGTTTTCAAATATCTAGGTATACAGTTAAGATTTTACATAGAACATTTATTTGTTAATGGCAACTAAATTCGCCATCTGATTTCTTTCTTTTACATTTAGTGTGTAGGGAGGGTGTTCTACAGGAGACATAATAGAGGGGGAATGAAAAGGTATCCACTGAGGAAACATTCTTGTACCATAACTACATTCAAGATGAATTTCTTGGGGGAATAATGTGTGATTAGAGGAGATACTCTAGTTAATGCATCTATTTTGATCAAAATATTTCAGTTTTTTTATCCGGATAATCGCCAGTTCACTACGATGTGGTGATGACACATGATGGATACAAACTAATCCAATCAATATCTTAAAAATATTATATCGTATATTTATAATGTGATTTTATGAACTATTTTTATATTAATCCCAAATTAGAATCAAACAGATTGGATTTAAACATATTTTGTTTACCGCTAGATTATATACCCAATATTGAGGAAAGGCCACATAGAGGATTGGTGTAGTAAGGGTAACTGCTGGGATGATTATGAAGAAATTTTATAAGAGGTTGTCCAAAGTGAAATCTGGGTTAACATTTAGGCTAAGATGATCCTTCTAGGTTACAATTTCAAATTAAATAATACCTCTGGGAAGTCCATAAATCATAGTGTTTTGTGAAACCGATTATTATGAAGATATTTGAGTAGAATATACAATGTTTTGAACTTAAAATATTTCAATAAATGGTTTCATATAATTTGTTGAGTTGATTAGTCTACTAACATGTCCATGTATCACTCCTCCAAGGATAGATACCACACAAAATATATTAAAATATAGCATGAATTTATGAACAATAAATACATAATAGATGAAAATGTATATAAATTCAACATACATTCCATGATAAATTTTGAATTTATTATTTTTTTACACAATGCATGTTAGAGGATAGGATAATTGGTTAGCTTTTGAAATCATTGAATAAAATAATACAATCTCCTATTATAGGTCAAATGGATATTGAAAATTGTATCATTTAGAAAAATAAATAGTTTTTCATGTATTGGAAAATACTAATAATCATTTTTTAATGATTCTAATGAAATATTTTCCAAGGAGTTTACATTATTCTTCATTCCACTAATTGAAAATACGCATTCCAGAACAATTTTACCAAATAAATGCTCAAAAAATTAAAATTATACCATGAGGTGATAGATAAGAATATATGTTGTTTGTTACATTTTTTATTTTCAAACTTGGAATGTTGATAACATCAATAATTCTATTTATAAAATCTTTTAAATAACTGAAAAAAAATCTTTTCTCTGTAACATTTAAATGGAACCATCAAACTATAAAATGATATACTCTCTTGATCTAATGTTATTTATTTTGACTATAAAAAAATTAAAAAGAATCATAAAAACAAAATTGTGGATTGAGTTCCCACATTCTACTTTATGATGGTAGATCAAATGTTCAAACTAGTCATGGATGCCACCAACCCCATGACATGAAATTTCATTAGAGTGGTATGATAATCATTTAAAAATTCACCATCAATATTATCATAAAATTTCCCTCCAATTTCATAAATCAATTAATGTCACATATACACATTCAGAAATAGAATTTTTATTCTCAACATTGTCAGTCCCCCATCACTATTGATTATTATCCCCCGTATTACTAGAATATTGATTATATTCTCTTTTTAGGTAATCCCAATATCCATGTCTATTATCTTTCATAGTAGTTATTGTATCATCATCTATATGTACAACTAGATAAGAGTACAACAAATTATTTTGGGATTTGAAAATATATTTCCACCTCAAGAAATATTATACACACTTATGATATGAAAATACAATTCAGTTGTAGTAAATTCCTTAAGACTTGTTCCATCCATTTTAGGAATATAGAAATCACTTATTACTACATAATTCTATCCTTACCTTTCTCATACAAGATTCCTATTATCTGTGTCAAGGAAGACAACAATAATTTCAATGAAAAAGAATTACTTTTCAAAGTAATTGTGAAAAAAATTTAAAAACATAATTTATCAAAAGTTGAAATTATAAAGATAAAATTTAATCCAAAATCATAATAATCATATACATCATTCAATAGTACATACATGTGCGGTGGGGTGAATCCATGATTATGAATGTTTCATAATTAATCCGATTACTATTCAAAACTAAAACATATAATGATTATCCAATCAATTATCAAGCATATCTCAGTTTTATATTGGTATCGGTTTTCCACCAATCACCATCATCAATTTTTAAAATATTTTTAGTGGATAAGGAAAAAGATAAATAATTGAACATAAATTAGATCTTGATAAAAAATAAAAAACACACATGGAAATAATATATAGTTAATATCTAAAAGTGAATAAATATTCAGACTAATAGGATCTCCAAGATACAATTATTTTGAAATCTCACTCTCCATTAATGTTATGTTAGGGATGTCATCATCAACATCAATCACCATTATACCTTTTAAAAACTCATCTGACATAACATCCAAATCCCATAATTTGTGTCTACTCATCATCAACATATTTTTTTAAATCTTAGTTGAGGTTTCGACTATGAAACCATGACAGAACCCAGGTCCCAAATCAACTCCATTCTCTCAAATGATTATTATATAAAAATTAAACCATTTATGCAACGCAATTATCTCCGATAAAGATTGAAATGAAATATATGATCTTCATTAGTATAAATCCAAATTCCACACTAAGAGTTCAAATAATGTGAGTCAAAAATGTAATAGAGTGACAATAAATTCACATAAATTGAATCTATATATAAAATATTTATCCCACTCATTTATACTAATTTGCAGGAAGCAATGAGATCATCGAGAACCATTGAATGATATTCCAAAGAGTAAAATAATTTGGGAATGAAGATTATGTGGGTTTTAGAAACAAATGACTCTTAATATTACATTATATAAGTGCTTTATATTTTTAAATTATTTTTATAAATTTTTCATTAATGACATTTGATTATGATCCAAAATATCAAGGGTTCTTAAAATAATTAATAATAACTTGATTGCCTTTTTCAAATTTTAAAAAAAAAATATAATATCAAATTATCAATTTCAAGGCTTTAACATAAAAGTAAAATTAAGTGATTTAAAATTCCTTAATATAGTAATTTGAAATATGTAATTTGAAAATCAGAAATATAATTTTATTTATCATAATCCAATAATTAAATTTTTCAAAATTAATGAATGAATAACTTTTTAAATAGTTAATGTTAATATTTTCCATAAAACAATGTCAAATTTATTTATTGAGATTATATTATTTTGAAAAAATTTAATCAAAATTACTAAATTTGGTAAAATGGGTTTTTAATTGATTCAACTCGAATAATTATTAGATCCCATTTATTTGAATGCTTAAAAATTGATATTACCATATGATTTAATTGAATAATTTTTTTGAAAAATTTATAGTCATTTTATTCTCGAGTAGTCACCTCCCCCAACCCAAAAAAAATGTTTTACATTCTTTAATGATTTTTTTTAAAAAAAATATAACTTTTAAAAAAATAATATGTTTAGATTAAATTATTATACCAACAAATGATGTAGAAATAATTTCAATAAATATATTTTTAATATCCATTTTGTCTTCCATAAAAAACTTAAACAATATATGTACTAAAGATACTCATTTCAACTAATTTTATAGAACTAATATTTCACGTCAAATTAATTTTTTTTTTCACTGAAAATAACTCAAATGGAAAATTATTTATATTTATATGAATTCATGTTTTAATAATCATTTTTATATGATCAAAAAAATATATTATTTAATAAGATTAAATATTAAAAATTGTGGGATAAAAAACAATGTTTATTTTATAATACTTTTTATTAAAATTTACTAATATAAAATGGATTCCAAGATAGTTTGGGAATGTGTACTTTTTTCGTGATAATCACCATGATGCTAATGCTAGGTAATGTAATTAATTTTGTCATGTTGGTAACTTTTTCATCATTTTCAATATATATAATCTTTTTGATGTACATTATTTATTGTTATAATTATTATTCTTAATTTACACATAAAAAACCCACACCACACATCCCAAAAGATTAATTACATAAAATAATTATAAAAAAAATTCTTCAATTAAACCCAAATTTTATCAAATAATTGAGAAAACAATTTTAAACACCATAATTTTTTTTTCACAACCACTATATTGTGGAAAAAAAATCCTTTAAATATATAAACAAATAAATCATTGATAAAAACCAACATATTCATTACAGATTCCCAAAATCCCATTTTCGAAATAATCCATTTCTACCTCCTTTACAATAACTCCGATCAGTGATCTATGATTCTCAGTCCCAAAACAACTCATATGGATATGGCATCAGGATTCAGCTCCATGAAACGCCTCTCCAACCCCATGAAATGATCTGAGTATCCATCCAATCTTGGACATAGAACATGGAACCATTTTAGGGAATAAAATAACATATGTATATATATATATATTGTTATTTTATATACATGCACTGAGTGGTGTAATATATGGTATAATATGGTGTGGTAAGAGAATATTAAACACTACGTGCACCTCGCTACCTCCAACAAACAAATGAAAAAAATGACCATGATTACTGAAAGTTGATATTAAAGGGGATACTCTAGTCGAAGAAGCCATTTTTATTAAAATAAGTTGGGATATTACCAGCCGGATAACTGATTAATTATTTTGACAGGTCATCAATATTTTATGGATTCACACCGGTTGAATATTCCCCTTGAATTTTTTGTTGTGTATGTTACTATAAAGGTTGGTTCGTGTTGGTTAATATGACATCCAATGTGGCATCACTTAAATTACCAATCATCCCAATAAGGCTATTACCATATAATATACCAAATATCAAATAATTAAAACCTAGTGTCAACGGAGAATGTCGGTAAAATCAGGGCATATGAGGATGTAATTTCCAAATGACTTGCATAAATAAAATTGCAATGTAATCATTTAGGCCGATATGACCCAATTGGGATGTATTTGGAAATATTTCATTGCCTCCCAACTGACCATAATACTTGGAATGATGTGTATCCAATATTTAAGGATGTATTTTACTCGAATATTTCATAGTTTGAATATCAAATCACCCATGAAAATGACTTACTATAATACTTGAGTTGGTGGTTCCTCTAAAAAAACCAGGAATCACTCCATTTGGATAAGCGACCGTAACAAATAACTTCTTATATATAATGAAATTGTGAATAATGAAAACATTTTAAATGAAAATTGATATACATTCATCATAATAACCATAACTAATTCATAAATCAATGTTGTTTTATACATAATATATATTAATGGATTGGATTTATAGTTAGCTAGTGAATGCTCAAAAAGATGAAATTAGTTTCATATAAATCCTAAAAATTATTATTCTAGTGACCTTATTAAAAAACCATTTGACTTAAATATATCAAAATTCTATGAATCCCTTGTAAGGATCCAATGTAGATATTTTCCATGGAGATCAAAAAATAAAACATTACTAAAATTGATAGTGTGCATATTGATTCTTCGTTACAAAATCAATGATTGTGTTTCTAAAATAAAAATGTAATGGGATATACATACCTATAAGTTGATAGCGTTATGTTTTCTTCCCAATAATGGAATTTTCATCATTTAATGAATTATTTTCATTATATATTCAGAAATAATCCTAATAATATTCTTCTTGTAACATTTATATAGCACTAGAACTCTATATTTTGATATCCTGTCATTGTGAATATTTTTTATTCATGTTATTATAAAATTATATAATAAAATAAAACCATAATTGGGAATTGAGTGTACACATTCAACTCTATGATAATAGACAACATGGAAAAACTGATCATAGAGGTTCCCCAACCATAATATATATTGTTTATTACATAGGTTCTGATCAACATTTTATAAATCAATTTCTTCTTCTATGGTAATTTCCTTCATATTTTTTCGACATTCTAATTTCTCCTCAACACATTCATTGAATGAATATGTATGTTCATCGCTATCACTCCAGCATCTATGTCTGTAATTATTATATACAACACCAAAATATTTATTCTCTTTTCTTTCTATCATCCCCTTAACAATATGCTTCCAATAATTATTCTTCTCATCATCACTTACATTCTAGATTAGGTGATCACAATCCCCATTTCATGTACATTTCACAACAGTACATTTATCCTTGTCCACTGACATCAATGTGGAAAATATAAACCAAATAGTTGGGGAAAATATAATATATGTCCAACTACCGAAATATTATACTCACATATGATATGATAATCCATTTCTAGTATAATAAGTATAAGATGTTTAAATCCATCAATATCAAGAATATGGACATTACATAAGAGAACGTTGAAATAACCTTTCATTTCAAATGGATTTTCAAAGCAAATACGGAATGGGATAATGTTTGGACTATAATAAAAGGAATTTATTTTCAAAATAATTTAGAAAAAAATTCAATCTTGTTTGTTTGAATAAGATGAAATTTAAAATAGTGAATTTCATTTAAAAACTTAATATCCATATACCACATTTAATAGATCAAATATGCTGTGGGTCAGGAATCCAAGATCAAGAACGTATGACAATGAATCAAGAAACTATTAAATAGAAAAAAAGTAATGGGATTATCCCAACAAGTGACAAGAACTTCTTGATTTAAAATATGTCGAATATTGCTTCAAATAAAAAATATCAACTATTAAAATAAATGATGTGAAAAAGAATAATATGTAAATAACTACTGAATAGTCTAAGCTATAGGAAAAATAGAAAACAACCATGGCATGATTTTATAAGAATTATTAGTAATTGAAAAAAATAGTAGAATTAGAGTATCACCATGTTACGTGAATTTTTTAATCATACTCTTCATAATCTATAAGGTAGTGATGTATATATCATGAAAAACACACTTGGACCTCTCAGAAACTAATCTAACATAATATCTACTTTTCATAATTTGTGTCTAATAATCATCAACATTGTGATTCTATTTAACCACAACTACTATTTCTACATTGAATCTATTTTTGAACTGAGGACTCCTATAAAATCCCTACACTCTAGGGATTATTTAAAAAAATACCAAAAAAGGAATAAACATAGATTTCATCACTATAAAAACACACTAGAAATATTCATTACTGGGGAAAGAAAGTGCCCATTGATAGATAAAATATTGTGACTAAAATATATAAAATTAATTCTATATACTTTTATTAATTAAATATTAAAATAAATCATTTATTAAACTATTTTGAACTGATCTTTTGGATGTAATGTGCAAACCAAGAAAGATTAAAAAGGCAGTTAAAGAGTATGATAAATGGGGAAGAATTATTTCCAGGGTTTATGAATAAAATTTCTCCCATAATGAACTATATTATGAGATTTATGTTTTTTATTTTTTGGTATTATTTTCTGATTTTAAAGATTTAAATTATGATAATGAATTACAGGGGTTCATAACATATTTTATTTTAAAAATTAGAATATATTTTTTTCCTAAATGTCTCTGAAAATAATAATTAATAAAATCAACATTGATAATTTTTATTAAAAAACTAATTATATTATTCAGGATTGCAAAAAATAATTATTTTAAATATTTAATTTAAAAAATAATAAATTATATTTATTTTCACTATAATTTATTTTTTTTATTTTAATGGAAAAATATCTCCTTAAATTGGTAATGATTAATGATTTTTACATAAAAAATTCATAGAGATATCTTGAAATAGTTTTTTATAAATTATAAAATCTAAATATCATGAAATTTTTATTTTAGAAAAACTAATATATTTATTTAAAAAAATATCAAGAAATTCAATTGTTTTAAAAAAACATTCATTTCCAAAAAATTTAAAACCAATTTTATTGGGAAATTTTATTTTTCATTTTCAACCAGAGTTATCACACCCCAAAAAAATATATTTTTTGAATCAATCCCAAATTCAGATATCATAATATCCCTTTATAAAAATTAAAATATTAGGTTTTTTTATTTAAAAAAACAAATGAAATAGAAACCAATATCATCAATTTTTTTATTTAAAAAACTAATTTTTCTATCATAAAAAACAGGTATGGTCCAACACCAATAGACTATCACTTTTTTACCTCTTTTAAATTGAAATTAATTTTCAATGGATTCTTATTACAATGAAATTTGATAATATTTTTTACTAGTTTTTATTTAATGTTATAATAATAATTATAAAATATCAAAATATAATTTATATAATATTGGTAAATGAAAAAACATTTACTCATTAAAAAACTAGATTTTCTTGTTTTTTTTGTAAATTAATTTAATTAATTTCTGTAGGTTATGAAATATTTACCAAAATAGCTGATTCCACATCATTGAAAATTGTTTATTATATAAAACTATTTTCTATAAAGTCAATAATAAAAATAAGTATATATATATTTTTTTAAGATAAAGTTTTTATTCTATTTTAATGTGTATGTATATAAAATATATTTAAATGGTTGTTAAAGTTGTATTATTTTAAGTGAAATTACGAGAGTTAAATTCTTTATTAATTTTAACCAAAACACTCATTTTTTACATGTAAATGGTATCTAACCCCTATTCAATGATTTTCTATAATAGTTTCAGTTTTTACTATTTTTCAATTGTTGAATATTAATAAATTATTTAAAATAATAAATAAAAAATAATAAATGACTAATAATTAAATTAATAAATTACAATATAAGTAATAAATAAACAAAAAACAATATAATCAATAATAATTGATATATAATGCAATGCCCCGACCCCAGCTACCCAGAGTTGGTGCATTACTTCGTAACATTGGTATGATCAAAAAAGATCAAGTCTCGAAAGACCGATTAGTTTAGTAGCCTTGGAAACACTAAATACATTCGTAAACATTACATAACATCGTAAAAATGAAAAACTACAATAACATGGTTTCCCTATTCCACACTCATATCCTCACTGACTATTCTTGCAAGTTAGTCATAATACACTTCTTCACATCCTAGGAAAAATAAAACATTGAAAGGGGTGAGCTTAAATGCTCCGTAAAGATAACAATATAGCGGAAACTTTCATAAGAAAACATAAGCATTTAAGGCAATGTATAACAAAAACAAAAGCCTTATTGAACTTGAACTTCAGCATAATATGACAAAAGTAAAATAAAATAATGCTATTACTTACTCACATGGATATTCTACTAGACGAATAATCACATGAAATATCAATAACCACTTTCATAATGAGGGAATGTATAATGCCAGACATTCTGAATCATTTTGTCAAGGCCTCGGCCAAGACGTCTAAAATGATTAAGGCCTCGGCCAAAACCATAAATCAAATTGGGAAAGGGCCTCATCCAATTCCACGTCTAGTTGTCTCATGAGACCGACCGATGCATCGAGGAGCTATAGTGGGATCCACCCGTCACTTATTAAGACCAATACATTCCTCATATGAAAAGGTTTAAACATAACATAAATATTCGTATTAGAACTAGCATTCAAAATGTCAAAAATTTCTCCATAAACTATTTATGGTATAAAAATAACACATCCAGAGTCAAATATTTCACAAAATGTTCAATGGAAGTATTGTATCATAAATCAATTTCAATTAAACTTAAAACCTATCAAAGGATGTTGACATGGATGAAATCAAAGTTATTTTAAAGAAATATCTCTCTTTTTTGAAATCATTTAAAAGTCCCATAATTATAAAATAATACATTTACATTGAAAATATTCTTATAAGCTTGTAAGGGAAGCTTAGACGAAGTTATAATGGAGGAAAATAGCCTCACCCGTCGTACAAGTTAAAAAAACATTCTTACCCTAAATTTGTCCAAAAGGTCAAAAAGTACATTGTTTGGAAAATGACGGTAAGATTCCTTTCAAAAAAGTATAAGGGTATAAATGACTTTAACTCATTTTCCACTTAATAGTAAAAGTGTTTTGAAAGTCATTTTTAAGAAACATGGATGTGGATGATAACGAGGCCCCAGTAGATAATTATGTATAAACAACCTTGGATAATGAAGAGGCTGTGAAGTAAAACCGTACCTTGTACTTTTCCTTGGTTGGGGTAGGTTAACATCCTTTATAATGGTGAAATAATTGTTATTAAATTATACAAGAATCATATACATTCATATGATATCATATATGATCTTTTAACAATGCTTTGTTAATAATATCTTAGATTTATTGTTGTTTTGGGTGTTAACTTACTCGTTTTCTTTTATATGTTTTGTTATGTAAGACATGTTTTTCATGGATAGGATGTATCTTATTCATATCCATAATGATATCATGTCCTTAAACAATATTTTTAAACCATCAAATGATAATTATACTTGAATGGATACGACGGAGAATGAATCTCATCGCGTTCGTGGAGACGGTAGTCCGTACGCACGCACGAGCGACAATATCATTATTTTGATATTAAAATAATTTATAATTGGATAGTATATCATATATAAAGAATCATTATCCTGTTATATTTATTATTTACATGAATTACATATCATTATTATACCCATCTAAATAATAATATATTGAATAACAATTACACCACGACGTGGAGACGGTAAGCCTTACGTACGAACGTATGGTGACCTGTCATTTAAATGATGGGTAGAATACTGAATATGGTTGTTCCATATTTATAATAACATCACAATATATAGAAGATAATGGAGTTATAATTTTAGAATCGAAATAATAAACATATAGGGAGTGGAAGTGGAATGAAACTTGAAAGAGGGTGATGAAAATGTTACCTCTTCTTCGGGTTCTTCCTTTTGATTTGATCAAAAGGACTCCTTATGATGGCATTATGACTAAAGTAAAGCTTCTAGGATGAAGGGAGATAAGTTGGGAGAGTATTTGGGTAGATGATGGCTGAACCAAAAGGCTTGAAAGTGTGAATAAGGTGGTAGATGTGGGGGCCTTTTATAAGAGGAGAGGAGGGGCTCTTTTTGAAAGATTGAAATGTTACATTATTATACAATGCTTTTTGGATTCTAAAGGTCACACACTTTTATAATGAGTGGCTAAGGTGATAAGGGTTCTAAATCTACCCATCCAATAGTCTTTGGACATGTTTAAGCCTTTGATTTTACATTATCGTTTCATTTTATTAAAATCATTAAATAATGAGGTCATCGCTGCATCATAATGATGTCATAAATAATTTAATTTATTTAATGTATAAAAATTATTAAAAAAATTCTATGATGTAGTAAATCGTTTTAGCTTTCCAATTATCATTTATAGTCAAAAATATTACTTGTATAACCCCATGTCAAAATTGTTTTAGTAAAACATTTCATGTTTGTGTCATTTTTTACTTTA
Organism: Viscum album; assembly: GCA_963277665.1. Classification (NCBI taxonomy): domain Eukaryota; kingdom Viridiplantae; phylum Streptophyta; class Magnoliopsida; order Santalales; family Viscaceae; genus Viscum; species Viscum album. Next base: position 554,413,240 of record OY728147.1, on the reverse strand, counting down.
ACATTAAATAAAAGGTATTTATGTCATTTTCCAACTAAAGTGGATCCATGGGGTCCCCAAGTTGAACCATGGATTTTCTTGGTCGGACATGGAACATCCAATGATGGTAGAACATGTGTCAAGCTCATCTCATATTATTAAAACATTATTTTTACGTTAAACTACACTAATTACCTCTAATCGCGATTAAAAACTTAAAAGTTACTATTCACCAAAAATTATTTTAATCTCATTGAACCACATTTTACATCTTAATGACAACCATGTATATCGGATTTTTGAAAATCAAAACACCGAAGTGGTAATATTTTATTTAAACGAAAAATCAGTTATTTAACTACCACTTAGTGGTTTCACTATTTATCAAAAATTGAAGTTTTTCAGAACAATGCAAAAATTTCACCCTAAGCTATAATTGAGATTCCGAATTCGAAAATGATGTCTATTTTACAAAATTCCAAAAATATAAGTTGCATTAATTAATTTTATAATTAATTCCCGCTGTCACAACAAATAGCGTGTTTTTAAGAAACAATATATCTCAAAAGATTGACAATTGTTTATGTCCAATTTCAAAGTGAAATTAATTCTAATGACCACCATTGGATAAAATGGTAAAAATATATACTAATTATACTCTAATGCCAATAAATAGTATAATTTATCCTTATAAATTATTTTGATTAAAAAAGTTGTTTTTAAGTGTTTTTAACTTTTCATAAAAAATTAGAAGTTCTCAGAAAAATACGAAAACTTCAACATAGGCTAATTTTGATATTCCGAATCCAAAAATGAAGTCCATTTTGATAAATAAAATTTATAAAATTTCAAAAAGTAGGTATTACTATTCAGAATGGCTAGTTTAATTAGTTGGGGTGTGTGTTAGAGCTCGAGGTTGCGTACAACACACGTTATTGCATTATTCGAAGGGAAACGTACCGTGGAAGCTTGGGTTGTTACATTCTCCCCTCCTTCAAATAATTGCGTCCTCACAATTTCTAGGGTATTACTACATTAAAAGACTCAGGTGGTTCTTCATCATATGTTCCTCAGGTTCCCACGTTGCCTCTTCCATTTTATGATTTCTCCACAAAACCTTTACCAGACGAGTCGTTCGTTTTCTCAACACCTGCTCCCTCACATAAAGAATTCTGATGGGCTCTTCGCAATAAGATAGATCGGGTTCTAGTTCTAATTCCTTATAGGTAAGTACATGTGTTGGGATGAGCATGTATTTTCTCAATAGCAATATGTGGAAAACATCGTGAACTTTGGAGAGATTTGGCGGCATCGCCAAACGATAAGCTACAACCCCAATACAATCTAGAATTTCGAAAGGTCCGATGTACCTGGGACTCAACTTACCCTTCTTACCAAAACGTATAACTCCCTTCCATGGATATACCTTTAAGAAAACATGATCTCCCAACTGAAATTCCAAAACCTTTCTTCTATTATCGGCATAGCTCTTCTGCCTACTTTGAGCTGCTTTGATGTGGTTTTGGATTACCTTCACCATTTCCATTGTTTCTTCCACCAGTTATGGTCCCACAAGTTTTCTATCACTAACGTCATCCCAACAGGTTGGTGTACGACATCTCTTTCCGTATAACGCTTCATAAGGTGCCATCTGAATTCTTGAATGGAAGCTGTTGTTATAGGAAAATTCTACCAGTGGTAAATATTGATCTCACATACCCTAAATGTCAAGAGAGCATGATCTCAACATGTCTTCTAAGGTTTTAATAGTCCGTTCTGATTGTCCATCTGTTTGAGTGTGATAGAAAGTGCTCAAACGAAGTTTAGTATCCAAGGCCTTTTGAAGACTTTTCAAGAATCTTGAAGTAAAACGAGGATCACGATCAGAAACAATCGATAGGGGTACTCCATGAAGTCTTACAACTTCATTAATATATAGTCTTGCTAGACGTTCAAGTGGTAGATACTCCCGTATAGCCAGAAAATGTGCTGACTTAGTAAGACGATCAACAATGACACATATTGCATCATTCCTTCTTGGAGTCTTTATTAGTCCCATGACAAAGTCCATCATAATATTATCCCATTTCCACTCAGGTATTGGAAGAGGTTGCAATACTCCACAAGGATGTTGCCTTCCAGCTTTCACTTGTTCACAAACCATACACCTCGACACAAAATCAGCAATCTCCCTCTTCATATTGTCCCACCAAAAATGTTCCTTCAAATCACTATACATTTTGGGGCTCCCAGGTTGTATAGAGAAATTGGAACTATGAGCATCATCCAAAAATTCCCTTTTTAGATCAGGTATATCGGGAACACAAATTCTCTTCCCGAATTTCAAAATTCCATCCTTATACACAAAGTCCCGAATTTCAAAATTCCATCTTCACTAGATCCATGAAAATTGGATCCCTTTCAATTCTCATCACATTCAAAACTCCATTGTCTTTTCTGCTCAAAGCATCTGCCACCTTGGTTGCCATCCCCGGGTGGTAATGTATCGTGCAATCATAATCCTTGAGTAGTTCAAGACATCGCCTTTGCCTCATGTTGAGTTCTTTTTGTGAGAAAATATTCTTCAAACTCTTGTGATCAGTATAAATCTCACATTTTTCACCCTAGAGGTAATTTCTCCATATCTTTAAAGAAAGGATCACAGATGCTAACTCAAGATCCTGAGTAGGATAGTTTTCCTAATGAATTTTTAGTTGTCGTGATGCATAGGCAATAACCTTATCATTCTGCATAAGGACACAACCAAGTCCTTTCTTAGATGCATCACTATAAATAACAAACCCATCATTCCCCGATGGTAGAGTCAATACAGGGGAGTTGAATAATATTCTCTTCAGTTCATCAAAACATTCTTCACACTCTTTTGTCCAGACAAATTTAATCCCTTTACGTGTGAGCTTTGTCAATGGGTTAGCCAATCTGGAAAAATTCTGGACGAAACGTTGATAATAACCTGCTAAACCAATAAAACTACGTACCTCAGTTATACTTGTCGGTGATGGCCATTCTTGGATTGCCTTGGTTTTAGAAGGATCAATGGAAATTCCATCCTTAGAGACAATATGGCCAAGAAAAGAAATCTCCTGAATCCAGAATTCACACTTGCTAAATTTCCCATATAATTCATGCCTTCTATGAGTCTTCAGGATAATGCGTAAGTGATTTTCATGATCTTCGTGGCTTATGGAGTATACCAAGATATCATCAATAAATACCACTAAAAAGTCATCAAGATATTCCTTGAAAACTCTATTCATTAGATCCATGAAAACAGAGGGTGCATTAGTCAATCCAAAAGGCATTACTGTAAACTCGTAATGCCTGTACCTTGTTCGAAATGCTGTCTTTGGAACGTCTTCCTTCTTCACACACAACTGATGGTATCCAGACCGAAGGTCAATCTTTGAAAAGTATTGAGCTCCATGCAGTTGTTCAAACAAATCATCAATGAGAGGTAGGGGATACTTGTTATTTATTGTTATAGCATTGATCTCCATATAGTCGATGCACAACCTCACAGATCCATCTTTCTTCTTAACAAAAAGAACAGGGGCTCCCCAAGGAGAAACACTGGGGCGAATAAATCCCTTATTACTCAATTCCTCTAGTTGTTTCTTTAGATCAACTAATTCCATAGTAGCCATTCTATAAGGGGTCTTCGATATGGGCCTTGATCCAGGAATTAAATCAATGGAAAACTCAACTTATCGTTCTGGAGGATGTCCAGGTAAATCTTCCGGAAAAACATCATAATATTCTCTCACAATAGGTACTTCCTCTATTTGAATATTCCTTTCCTCACCCTCAGTAATTTCTTTCTCTTACTCTCCAATAATTGAATTATGTTGAGCTACTGGGGGTGGATCTAGATAAGAATTATGTGGTGATGATTCTGCTCTAAAGATAAGGTGTTCCTTATCATCATCATCAAGAATTGTAACCTCTTTCCTCTTACAATAAATTTTTTCATCATGGTCTGAAATCCAATCCATACCGAGGATTATATCAAATTCAATCTTGTGTATAACGATGAGATCAGCAGGTAAAGAACATTTAGGTTCTCTAATGGGAAGTAATAGACAAAACATTGTTGCAAAAATACTTCCCTTAGGGGTTTCGACCGAAAACTCCCATGTTAAATCAAATTGGAAATATCTAAATTTCTTAGCAAACTGGGAAGATATGAAATAATGCGATGATCTAGAATCAAATAATGCATTTGCTAAACTTGAGGAAACTGTTAAATTACCTGCGACCACGTCTTTCGGAGCTTCCACCTCAGTAGTAGTGATAGCATAAGCCCGGCCCTGATCCATTGGCCTCTTCTGAGGTAAGTTCCCCTGACGCTTAGGAAATTCATTTGCATAATGTCCCTTCTCTCTACAATTATAGCATTCCACGGTGACAGCTGATTTCCCATGCATTCATGAGCTTGGTGGCCTTTTTCACCACACTTGTAACATACTCTTTTTCCTTTTAGACATGAACCAGGGTGCTTCCTACCACAATTATCACAGGGTGGAAATTAATTTCTACCCTTCTTCCCTGTTTCCTTATTTCCTTTCCCAGAGTTTTCAGCGGATCTCTTCTTATCTTTCTTTGATTTAAAGTCATAAGACATAGAGAATTCCTTTTCCGTCTTGATAGCACATGAGACAATACCTTCGTATGAAGAGAAGGTTTGTGATATTAAATCTCGACGGAGAAATGGTTTTAACCCAACAAAGAAACGATCAGTCTATCTTCTTGGGTTACGTATGTAATCGGCATCATACCTCGCTAACCTTGTAAAGTTAGCCTCATACTTTGCGACATTCTCAACCTCCTTCTGCCTCAGACTCAGAAATTGGCTTTCTATATCTGCTCGATGGTATCGAGGAAAGTATTTTTCTAAGAATAGCTCTTTGAACTCCTGCCATTCCATGTTTTTTAATTCATCATCTTCCTTTGTGTTTTGAATTAGTGACCACCGTTGATCAGCATCTCCAGCGAGGCGGTAAACTGCCATGACAACTTTCTCCCTTTCACTACTCCCCAAGGAATGGAATATTTTTTCTAAGGAATTTATCCATTGCTCAGCTACTATAGAATTTGTACTCCCATTGAAGGTTGGTGGTTTTTTCCTCATGAAACGGTCTAGCCTTGATCCTCCACGTTGCGGATCAGGGTGCTCCATACGAGTAAGGTTATTATTCATAACCTGCGTGAGTTGTCCCAGTACGGTGATAAGGTGATCAGCACCAGTTGTATCACTAGCTCTACTATAATTATCTTGACTAGGAGGGAAATCCCTACACGGAGTGCGTGCATTGATACGGTTTCCATTCTTTCTACTAGGCGCCATTTCTAAATAATGTCATAAACTAGATTAGTTTATGAATCAAAATACATAATTTCATACTTGTAAAACACTTAACATAAATTGAACTAATTATGGATATAATCCATAATTATAAAAATGATTTCTTTGAGGAAGTATATAATCATAACCCTTCATAGTGGTTTGTAAAGAAAATGGGAATTATCCTAAGCATATCCCCCAGGAGTGTCGTAACCAAGAGTGCAGCAAGGCCCGTTGTCGTGCACCAGTTCCCGTTCGAGTCTAGCTCAAAGCGGTGTCTTCGGGGTTTTACCCCTAGGTACATCTGTGCCAGAGCCGCCTCTACCTGCTCGTATCCAAACAGGTATGTATTGCTCGGAAACCTCCCAAAATCTCTACAATAACAAAATTCTAGGAAGTTCTTGTATACTAATCCTCAAAATCTATCTTTGGGCTATGTGTTCTAATCAGAGTTTATCTAAATCTAGCTTCAAAGGTTAGTACTAAACTGCCTCTGATACCAACTGTAACACCCCGACCCCAGCTACCCAGAGTCGGTGCATTACTTCGTAACATTGGCATGATCACAAAAGATCAAGTCTCAATAGACTGATTAGTTTAGTAGCCTTGTAAACACTAGATACATTCGTAATCATTACATTACATCATAAAAATGAAAAACTACAATAACATGGTCTCCCTAGTCCACACTCATGTCCTCACTGACTATTCTTGCAAGTCAGTCATAATACACTTCTTCACATCCTGGGAAAAATAAAACATTGAATCTGGTGAGCTCAAATGCTCCGTAAGGATAACAATGTAGCACAAACTTTCATAAGAAAACATAAGCATTTAAGGCAATTTATAACTAAAAAAAGCCTCATTGAAGATGAAATTCAGCATAATATGGAAAAAGTAAAATAAAATAATGCCATTACATACTCACATGGATATTCTACTGGACGAATAATCTCATGAAATATCAATAACCACTTTCATAATGAGGGAATGTATAATGCCAGACATTCTGAATCATTTTGTCAAGGCCCCAGCCAAGATGTCTAAAATGATTAAGGCCTCGGCCAAAACCATAAATCAAATTGGGAAAGGGCCTCGGCCAATTCCATGTCTAGTTGTCTCATGAGACCTACTGATGCATCGAGGAGCTATAGAGGGATCCACCCATCACTTATTAAGTCCAATACATTCCTCATATGAATAGGTTTAAACATAACATAAATATTCGTATTAGAACTAGCATAAGAAATGTCAACAATTTATCCATAAACTATAGATGGTATAAAATTAACACATCCACAGTCAAATATTTCACAAAATGTTCAATGGAATTTTTGTATCATAAATCAATTTCAATTAAACTTAAAACCCATTAAAGGATGTTGAGATGGATGATATCAAAGCTATTTGAGAGAAATATCTCTCTTTTTTGAAATCATTTAAAAGTCCCATAATTATAAAATAATACATTTACATTGAAATTATTCTTTTAAGCTTGTAATGGAAGCTTCGAAGAAGTTATAATGGTGGAAAATAGCCGCACCCGTCCTATAAGTTAAAAAAACATTCTTACCCTAAATTTGTCAAAAAGGTCAAAAAGTACATTGTTTGGAAAACGACGGTAAGATTCCATTCAAAAACGTATAAGGGTATAAATGACTTTAACCCATTTTCCACTTAATAGTAAACATGTTTTGAAAGACATTTTTAAGAAACATGGATGTGGATGATAACGAGGTCCCAGTAGATAATTATGTATAAACAACCTTGGATAATGAAGAGGTTGTGAAGTAAACCATTACCTTGTACTTTTCCTTGGTTTGGGTAGGTTAATCTCCTTTATAATGGTGAAATAATTGTTATTAAATTATACAAGAATCATATACACTCATATGATATCATATATGATCTTTTAACATTGCTTTGTTAACAATATCTTAGATTTATCGTTGTTTCGGGTGTTAACTTACTCGTTTTATTTTATATGTTTTTTTACGTAAGTCGTGTTTTTCATGGATAGGTTGTATCTTATTCATATCCATAATGATATCATGTCCTCAAACATTATTTTTAAATAATGAAATGATAATTATACTTGAATGGATACGGCGGAGAATGAATCTCATCGCGTTCATGGAGACGGTAGTCCGTACGTACGCACGAGCGACAATATCATTATTTTGATTTTAAAATAATATATAATTGGATAGTATATCATATATACAGAATCATTATCATGTTATATTTATTATTTACATGAATTAAATATCATTATTATACCCATCTAAATAATAATATATTGAATAACAATTGCACCACGACGTGGAGACGGTAAGCCGTACGTACGCACGTATGGTGACATGTCATTTAAATGATGGATAGAATACGGAATATGGTTGTTCCATATTTATGATAACATCACAGTATATTGAAGATACTGGAGTTATAATTTTAGAATTGAAATAATAAACAAAGAGGGAGTGGAAGAAGAAAGAAACTTGAAAGAGGGTGATGAAAACGTTACCTCTTCTTCGGGTTCTTCATTTTGATTTGATCAAAAGGACTCCTTAGGATGGCTTTCTGACTAAAGTAAAGCTTCTAGGATGAAGGTAGAGAAGTTGGGACAATATTTGGGTAGAGGTTGTCCGAACCAAAAGGCTTGAATGTGTGAATAAGGTGGTAGAGGTGGGGGCCTTTTATAAGAGGAGAGGAGGGGCTCTTTTGGAAAGATTTAAATGTTACATTATTATACAATGATTTTCAGATTCTAAAGGTTCCACACTTATATAATTCGTGGCTACGGTGATAAGGGTTCGAAATCTACCCATCCAATAGTCTTTGGACAAGTTTAAGCCTGTGATTTTACATTATCTTTTCATTTTATTAAAATCGTTAAATAATGAGGTCATCGCTGCATCATAATGATGTCAAAAATATGACTTGTATAACCCCATGTAAAAATTGTTTTAGTAAACCATTTCATGTTTGTGTCATTTTTTACTTTAACATTAAATAAAAGGTATTTATGTCATTTTCCAACTAAAGTGGCTCCACGGGGACCCCAAGTTGACCCATGGATTGTCTTGGTCGGACATGGAACATCCAATGAGTGTAGGACATGTGTCAAGTTCATCTCATATTATTAAAACATTATTTTTACCTTAAACTACACTATTTACCTCTAATCGCGATTAAGAACTTAGAAGTAACTATTCACCAAAAAATATTTTAATCTCATTGAACCACATTTTACTTCTTAATGACAACCATGTATGTCGGATTTTTGAAAATCAAAACACAGAAGTGGTAATATTTCATTTAAACGAAAAATCAGTTATTTAACTACCACTTAGTGGTTTCACTATTCATCAAAAATTGAAGTTTTTCAGAACAATGCCAAAAATTATCCCTAAGCTATATTTGATATTCAGAGTTCAAAAATGATGTCTATTTTAAAAAATTCCAAACATATAAGTTGCATTAATTAATTTTATAATTAATTCCTGCTGTCACAACAAATAGCGTGTTTTTAAGAAACAATTTATCTCAAAAGATTGACAATTGTTTATGTCCAATTTCAATGTAAAATTAATTCTAATGACCACCATTGGATAAAATGGTAAAAATATATACTATTTATACTCAAAAACCACTAAATAGTATAATTTATCACTATAAATTATTTTGATTAAAAAAGTTGTTTTTAAGTATTTTTCACTATTCATAAAAAATTAGAAGTTCTCAGAAAAATACCAAAAATTCAACATAGGCTAATTTCGATATTCCGAATCCAAAAATGAAGTCCATTTTGATAAATAAAATTTATAAAATTTCAAAAAGTATGTATTACTATTCACAATGGCTAGTTTAATTAGTTGTTGTTTGTGTTAGAGCTCGAGGTTGCGTACAACACACGCTATTGCATTATTCGAAGGGAAACGTATCGTGGAAGCTTGGGGTGTTACATATAATTAAGATAATTATAAATAAATAATATAATATTACTATGGTCAAATGAGGATATAATAATATAAACTACATCCATAGCTTTATTCTATGTAGGAAACACCACACCAACCCTGGAGATGCTCGATCCCATCGCCCTTTATCTACACATTTCATCCACTATATCACAGATTTATTTGCCAAATTTAGACATTATGATGTTTGAATTTATTCATTTTACATACTTCATTTCTCATTTAATGTCTGAAACACTATACAAACATTATTTATTTAGTATTTTATGATATATATATATAATTAATTTTAATTTATATATTTAATCATATACTATATAATTTTATAAAATAATTTTAAATTTTATTTTTCATATATATATATATAAATATTTTATTTTTTATATTAATTTTATAAGCATATAGATATATATTAATATGTTTATATAATTATATATATGTGTATATATATTTATATATAATTTAATAATTTAATAATTTAATATATGTGTTTAATAATGTATTTAAAAATATTTATTATAAATACATTTATATAATATATTTACTGATAATGAAATATTTTAAACAGTAAATTTATATATTATGTATTTTCACAATATAGACACACCTATACACATACAAACATACAAATATTTACAAAAAAATTCATTGACATTTATATTTTTACTTACAATAACAATTTTTAACATTTATGTTTTTATTTACTTATATTATAATATACAGAAGATATATATTTTTAGTGATGCACATATATTTTTATATATTAATTATTTTTATATCTTTCTTTATATTAAGATTAATTACTTTTTAAATGTAATTACATTGGATAATTTTTTAGTATGATTAAAATGAATAATAATTATTTTTTATATAATTTATTTGTTTAAAAATGATTTTTTATTTAAATATGTTTAAATATTTATTTGATCAAATTTTTAATTTTATGAATATATTTAAGTGTAAATAGTAGTAATATATGAAAATTTGTAAAATTTAAACACTATAATTTCCACATGGTATTGAAATCATTCACTAAATCTCATATCCACCAAAAAACACAAAAACATCCCCTAAAATGAGGCAGAAATTCCATCAAATGTAAAATCTGTATACCCAAAAAAACCACAATATTGAACTTTTCATATCCTTATATTCCTTGAAAAAAATGAATGGTGTCCTTCGAAAAATCATATTGTAGTTATTTTCTCATTCATAGATTTGATATGTTGTAGTGGCTGAAGAGACACCCAAATCAAATGTTATGATAGTTCAATGATCAATTCATTTTTCCAACATATCATGGAAAATTAATTAATTTATTGAATTTATTTCATAATTATTATTAAATTATATTCTTTCAATAATCACTACAAACTTATTAAAAAAATATCATGCTTTTTTATATTATATCCCATTTATATGAAGTATTTTATAAACTAATTTCAAATAAATATTTAATATTACATAAATAATATTTAATAAAACATATTTTTTATAGTTATAAAAATATATTTAAATGCTAATATATTATTTTTAATTATATAGATATATATAATTATATTTGAAATATATAATTTAGTTTTGATAAAATATCCTATAAAATACTTTATTATTATCAATGTTAAAAAAACTACTAACAATTGTGTCATTTATGAGTGATATAAAAAATCTAAGAACGAGCTTCATTTATCAGTGTTTTTTATACGTAAAATGGATTACACTTTATCAACATTCTTCACTAGACCTGATAAAGAGTGACATTGAATATAATGATACTTATAGTAATGTGACTTGAAGTGCCACTATTTTTAATGGCCTTAAAGACACCTTCATCTTCCATCCAACATTGACACTACAATTTTATTCTTGAATCTTGACCAATGATCCTACATTAATATATTGAATTTTCACTAATGGTATCGAATCCCCCTTAAAGTGGTTATTGAGATTTGAAATCTATTCTGATGCATATATATGATGTGACCTTACAACTCATGAAATCCTTAAAATTACCATGAATACAATGAATATAATATGTAGTCAATAACATTATAAATATAAAGAATAATTAAAAATATGTATTAATTAAATTATATAATAACAAAATTTCCATTGTTTTTAGATGAGTGGTATTCACAGGTTGTGTAATAACTCGGATTTCTCCAGGCCCTTACTTTTCAAAAAATTTAGTGTGTAGGCAGTTTTAGGAGGAAAAAGTGGCTACTTAGAAGAGCTTTCAAAATCTTTATCTTTTCCATCAATGACTCAAGGAATCAGCGTCGGCATGTCAGTTTGTCAGCATGTCAATGGGTTGACATATCAGTGTGTCAGCATGTTAGTGTATTGACATGTCATTGTGTTGGCATGTCACTCTATAGGCATGGCATTTATTCTCCATGTTAGTGATTCGATGAGTCATGGGTATCAGTATTAGTAGGTGACGGAATCAGTAGGTTGAGGCATTTGTAGGAGGATGTGTTGGTAGGTCTAGGGGTCTTTAGGTCCTTTCATCGATAGCTCTGCATTAGTGACTCACCAATCAGTGACTCATTTTCATTTTCAATATATTTTTCTGTTCCCCCCTGTTATATCATATTTGATGTAAATGGAGTATAAATACATCATTAAGTGTTATTAATGTATTTTCAAATAGTATTAATTATATCATTAAATACCATAATGTACCAGGTTATTTGAGAATCCCAACCCGCGTAATCTAGACCACGATCCCTTGTTACTGTCATTACAAAGCGTTCTTCCATTAAAATAGGATATGACTCTTCAATTTCGAAATCTTCCCGATCTTGTGTTTGTTTGGTTTCCCCTTTCTACCCTTAGATCCTTCCTACATAAATTATTTGTGCGTCTATGCTAGTAGACCCCAATAATGATTCCTTGGAGTTCATCATTGCTGCTCGGATGAACCCTTCTCTTAGTTCCATGGGGAACATTAATCCTTTGATAATCTAGAACAAATTCCTTCTAACTCTCTTTAATTGTGCATCAAGTGGGGTTGGTGTAATAATTATTCCTCCTGAATAACATTTTAACTATTTCTTAAAGAAATATTTAAATTTGATGGTAATATGATCAAAAGATAATGGGGTAATGAAATAACGAGTAGGGACTGGGTTGATGTTTAACGCCTATTATATTTGTTATCTCTGAATCTTTTATGGATTGGTGTGACTGCATGTCTCTGGAAAATCATGATCGTTTATTTTTTTTCATTTTCATTAGCGATGTTATGTTTTTTGTGATTTGTTGATAAACAACTAGACCATGAAAAACTATTAATTCACTTATATTTTTTAAATAAATGGATTACCAAGGATCAAACCTATTTTGTGGTCACCCCGATTATATATTAGTAGAAATATATATCCTCTACTAGTTAAATATGAATATATATATACACATCCTATTGATAGGTGTGACCATGTTATGTGTTCGGTTGAGCTTTTTGAATTTTTGTGAGTTTTTTGTTTCTACTATTTGAAGCACAGTTGTTAGTACCTGGGTAGAAAGAGGAGAATGATTCATGAGAATGTATTGGTAAGTGTGTATAGTGGGGTTGTGGGTTAATAATAGATGTTTTGGCATTTTTGTGTGGGTAGCATTGGGGGTGTGTTGGTATCCCAATTTTTTGAGACTTGTTGATTGCGTAATGGATGGACTTGTAGGCAGTTGAAAAAAAATTTGTTTGTGTCATGGTCGTTGATAAGAATTGGGTAGTGGGACTGTGATGTGGTTATTAACTCATATGTAGTGTGAATGATTCAAGGAAATGTAGGGTAGTAGGGATACAAATATAGTTTCTAAATGATTGATATTGTGTTATAGTTTTGTAGATTTATTATTGGAAACGACTAAATATGTGCCTATGTAGTTTGGTGGATTGTGAAGCAGGACTAAAAATCTATTTTTGTGTTTTGTTTTGATATGGTTGTGGTTGGAAGGTGTTCGGTAGTGATGAAATTTTTAATAGTTAACCCCTTAAATAATTAAAAGGAATGTGGTCAAATGAAAAGCGATTGGGATTGTGAGCTTTTTCATATTTGAGTAGCAGCTAATGTTGTTGTGAGTGGGAAGTTTGTTGGGAAACCTATAGGTTGGGATTATTGTTTGCTTATCTATATGTTTAATTTTTAGTTCTGTGTGATTTATATACACATCCCACCCATGTTATGAACCATGTTTCGAACACCTCCATTTAATGTGGGATTGTTTCATTCCAAATAAAATTATTGGAGGATGGATGGAAAATTACTGTATTTATAACCTGCACCCTCTTCCTAGTTCTTACTATATTAACATATCAGGGTAGGCTATAATGGCTTTAGTCTTGTCATAGTCCCATATTTTTCAAAATGTTTGTTGTGGATGAGGGGCATATAATTTTGCAGGCCATGATTGATTTCCCTAGTGTCTTTGGGATGAGTCCCAAGTGCCGTTTTGGGAGATCTATGGTTATTGGTTCCTAGGTGTCTATAGGTGGGATTGCATGTATTTTGGGGCCTATTTATGTGCGAGAAGGTGTATGGAGTGGGAATGTGTATTAGAAGTGAGGTATCATAATGAAATTAATTTTTAGGGATGAGTAATTATCCAGTGGTAATGTTTTTTGGTGTTCTCAAATATCAATGTTCTTATAATACTACTTTACATGACATTCGTTATTTGGGGAGTGTGTCGTAGTGAGGTTGGGATGGTTAATATTCTGTGGATGGTGCACCAAGGTTATACTATTTTCTCACAGCGATATTAGTATATTCCTTCATATGTGAATGTATGGTTTTAGTTTTACTACTTAATATAATGGAATACTCACCCTACATATATAAAATTGTTTTTTGGTTTCCAGGATGGCATTGATGACAATTCTAGACATTACTAGCTCATGAATCAGAATATGCATCTTTTTCTAATTAGACTCTTTTCATTTTGGAACATTACTTTGGTGTTTTTTGTACCTCTTATTATAATTACATTTTTACATGAATGTGGGAATGGTTTTTGGAGTTAATTTTACCTTTTTTATTTGGAGTATCATGGGATTTACTATATTATCTCCCTATCTTATTTAATAAAATGTGAAATTCCTTCCATATTATGTGAGATTATATACCCTTGGTGCATTCACCTCTTTGTGGCCTATTACAGGAGGGACTCAAGAGGGGTTATTATCGCTTTTTCAATTTTAGGAAGGAAAGGTGTGATACTTGTTTGTCCCTTCCCTTGTCTTGATCATGGTGGGTTGGGACAAAATGGTATTTGAGGTGTGTTTTGGGAGTTTAGAAGGAAGGATGGAGTTTGGAAATTAGTATAGTGAAGATTTCATTGCATGGTAGGGTAACTATGTTTGGAGATCATGGTGTGTGATATTGTCCCTGGAAGACTGGGTAGGACATGAGATTTTAACCCCCCCCCCTCATCTCATGATCTCATGCAAGTAATTTAGACCTACTAAAGGGCAATGTGATGCTACACAGCTTTCAAGGTAGAGACCCTAGGAAAGGTACCTACATCCTAATTTCATGTGATCTTGTGTGACATTTTTGATTTGGAAATTTAATATTAATAAAGGGTTAAAAAAAATTTAATGAAAATTTTCCACACTACCCAGGCTGGGGAGTTCTTTGTATACATTTTCACCTATGAAACCCAGACATCGCCCCTTTGTGGTATGACCAGTTGAGGCCACATAGGATGACCCAGTTGATCAGGGGAGATATTATTGAACATATTAATAAGTCCAATGGCAGAAGATGATTCGTTCCATCCCACAATAAACTCTAGGGATGTACGAGGGAAACGTCTCATACATTGAGACAAAATATTGGCTCGAAGTGCTGGTGATTTTTTCCTACATCATCATGGATCCAATAGGGTATTGGGCTCCTCCAGTAGTGATCTAGGTATGAAAAGTATCACGTCATTTTAGTACTCTTTAACTCTGGTAGAAGAAGTAAACTGGGGCTTCATGGGATAACTTTGAGAAGAGTTCCAGGTACAATTTCATTCTTCCACAATGAAGGTTTAGATGATGCGGGAGCTACTATCCCTTCTACAGGGGAGTACATTAGTAAGGTAACTGGTGATAATGTTCAAATATCGCCTGCGCTTTTCACTAGATCACTTTCCCAATTTGTTTTTTCGAGCGATATGATGAGAGGAGGCACTATGATCATCCCTTAAGTATGTTGTTACTCCTATCACTCTACCAGGATACATAAATTCTTAGTGGAAGGAATAGGTAGTTGAACAGAAACCCATTCCGGGAGATGTATCGTGATAGGGGAAGCTGCCAAGATCATTAATGGGGATATTTTTATTTAGAAGGTCACCTAAGTCATGGCCTTCTAGGATTTTTCTTGAGGGAAGTCGGTCCAACAGTTATATTTGAGATTTTAATCAGCTACAGATTCAGAAATATGATGTCATCAAGAGATTTGATGGGTTTTTTTCAACGCATGATGTTATCGACAAGATCTTGATAAGGTTCATGTCCTAGTATATGGGTGTCCAACACGAATCTTTCATTATTATGTGGTGTGGTCAAGAAGGAAGATGATGTGTGGAGGATCTTATTTCCTTGTTAGCTGACCTGTTAGTGGGATAAGAAGATACAAAGATGGTGGATGATCTTAGGGCTTTTAGTATGTACCTAGATATCTCCCCTGATTATTTTGTGACTATAAACCCTAGAAATAATGTTTAGTTTGAGATAGGATTGCAACCCGGTTCTCAGAAGATTTTGATGGAACCCTATCGAATGACGATTTATAAGTTGCATGAGTTGGGGATTCAGGTTCATGACCGGATAAAAAAGGGTTCGATCAGGACAAATGTATCACTCTGGTGTTCTCCAGTCATGTTATTTATGATAGAAGACAATGTTCAATGACAGTTTATAGACTACCAATGACTTAACTAGGTGATGGTCAAAAACCATTACCCCCTTCCGATGATATTCGATCTTTTTGTCCAGTTAAAGGGGGTAGGTTGGTTATCTAAGATTTCCCTATTGTTTGGATATCAGTAGTTTATGGAAAAGGAGGCTGACATCTCAAATACTGCATTTAGGTGCAGGAATGGGAAATTTGAGTTCATGGACACTCCCTTCAGTGACATAAATGCACCAGATATGTTCATGGGACTCATGAAATCTATTTTATGTGAGTTCCTAGACTGGTCAGTTATCATTTTCATTAACAACATATTGGTCTATATGTGGTTAGAAGAGAAGAATGACATCCATATAAGGATTGTTTTGGAGGACCTCTAACATAATCAGCTCCATGGAATGTTATTCATGAGCATGTTACAGTCACAATAGGTGCACTTCATTGAACATGTGGTGTCTCAGTAAGTGATAGAAGTGGACCCATCAAAGTTCAAAGAGGTTTTTTCTTCAGAGCACCAAAAAATGTTTATTAGCCTCGTAGTTTCCTAGTTCTAAGAGGCTATTATTAGAGGTTTGTACCCAACCTCTTTTGAGTTGAATCTCCATTTAAATATTTGACTACAAAATACCATACATT
Organism: Viscum album; assembly: GCA_963277665.1. Taxonomy (NCBI): domain Eukaryota; kingdom Viridiplantae; phylum Streptophyta; class Magnoliopsida; order Santalales; family Viscaceae; genus Viscum; species Viscum album. Next base: position 554,396,375 of record OY728147.1, on the reverse strand, counting down.
TTTATGTAGTGAGAAGTGTCATGGAGCTCTCATATATTTGATGGGGAATTTGTTCAATTCTCCATTGCCTAATTTTATAAAAGAAATGTTGATGTTCAAGGTGTTATGTGGTGAGACCAGCCTAGGATTTTGATCTGTGTAGATGTAGTACCAAGGATTAATCACATATGGGTCTAGGAAGTTAATTATTCCTGAACATAATTATTCATCAAATGATCTTGATCATTAAATGGTTGTTTTTGAACAGATGAATTGGAGGCATTACCTTTTTGGGGAGCACATTATGATCTCCATAGATCACATTAATTTGATGTATAACTTTACCCAGTGAGACCTAAACATGAGGATTTTTTGTTGGGTGGTGTTAATCTCGGATTAAGAAATTGAATTATCTTAGACCCCAGGGATGGGAAAAATGGTGGATGATGCGTTGAAAAGTATGTTATTGAAGGAGGTAGTTTAAGAATCCACAATTGATTGGAAGGACAGAGAGGAGTCGCCTCTTAACCCCGGTATGCTATATAAGATAGAGAAAAATGATATCTTTTTCAAATTATAGAGAAATATTACATGATGTTGATGGTGGTGAAGTGTCCATGGGGAGACTTAGAAACTGATGTTATTCTCGATCATGTTGTCTGGGGTGATGCTCAAGAAGAATTGTAGAAGGATAGCCTAATTCAGATAAAGTATCATGGGAAGTTGTTTGTCCTATTTGAAATGTGTGAAGTATTTCTACATGATTCAAATAACTCACCCATAGATGTGCATCTTAGATTCTATAAGATGTACTAAGTCTTGAGGGAGATGTTCTGGTGGTCCGGGATAAAGAGAGTAGTGGAAGTGTTTGTGTTAAGGTTCCATGTTTTTCCAAAGTGGAAGCCAAATCACCATGTTTCTGGAGTTCTTTTAGTTCCCTTATATGTTCTAGAGTATAAGTGGGATGAAATCTAGATGGATTTATTCATAGGATTAACCATTGATAAGTTATTATGTGATTCTCTTTGTGTATTATTGGAACTTTGGTCAATGTTGGCTCACTTCATGGAAATCAAGAGGTCAAGAATAGTGGATACCATAGCGTGGAGGTATGTGGATGAGGTTGTTTAGCTACATGGATTTCAATGATCCATTGTCTCTGATTAGAATATATGTTTTACATCGCAAGTCTGGAGGAGATTGCAGCATGCCTTTTTCCCCCAATTACACCTTAGCACTTCTTTCTACCATCATAATAATGGGAAAATATAGCGAGTCATCCTGATTTTGGGGGATATTCAACAAGCATGTGCTCTAGTCTTCAGATAATCATGTTTATGACACAATCTTTTGGTAGTGTTTTACTACTATAAAATCTATCACTCTACCATTGGCTTGGTTCCATTTAAATCCATATATGGAACACTATTTCGATCACCTGTATGATATACAACGGAGAAGCATCTCTTCATAGACCATAAGTAATGAAGAGCACAATGGAAACTTTTTTCATTGTATGTGAGAGGATGAATGTGGATTAGGACTATATGAAGTCATATTCCGATCATAAAAGGATGCCCTTGGAGTTTGATGTTAGGGACCACGTGTTCTTAAATATCTCCCCTCGGTGTGGATAGTAGAGGATTGTCATATAATGTAAGATTCCTCCATGGTTCATCTAACCTTTTGTGGTGTTGGGACCAATTGGAGAGGTGGAATATCAGCTGGAGTTTCAACTATAGTTGGAGAGAATCAACAATGTTTGTCATGTCTCTCTGCTCCGTCAGTATCGACACGATGACTCTGACGTCATATTCCAGGGATAGTTGTATGTGGAGGGAGATGTGATGTCTATGGAGTGACTAGTACAAACTAAGGATCATAAGGAAAGGTGATTAATGGTTGGATCATTCTATTGGTTTGTGTATTATGGAGGCACAGTGGCACCGAGGAGAGTACTTTGGGGAGAGAAGCCGGAATATGTTCCCAGTACCCGGAGTTGTTCTTAGTCTTTTATTTTTTTATTCTTTGTAAATTTATTATGATGAAAATTTTTACCTCACCTTATATATAATAAGTATTTCCATGGACTTATATATTTCGAGGGAAATTCCATACTATGGGGCAAAGAAAACCTCAACCCTAATTAAAACACATCAATGTGGATGTGATTAAACCTATGCAGTGGATACAGTTCCACCCAAAGTGTATTGTAAAATGACATAATGGAAGGATCCCCCTAGTCCATGTCTCAAGATGGTGTGATCATTGTTATTGTGGGGTTGTTTTTGGCAGTTTGTGTAATTTTTTCACAGTTGTTCAAGAGATTGATGAAAAGGAGGTTTTCCTATATTTTAGGGTTTTCATTCCTACTGTGAAAATAAAAAATGCTGGTTTTTCTCTGAGAGGTATCTTAATAGGTTGTTTTTATAACATCTCTCCACTAGTTTAGTTTTGAATTATCAAGTGTGTGAATAGTTTTAGAGGCATATGATGTAATAAATCACCTCTCTCTAGGCCCTTTCTTTGTGAAAAAAATAGTGTTCAGGTTGTTTTGGGAGGAAACATTGGATCATATCAAAAGTTTACAATATTTCTAGTATTTCACATTACTGACATAGGTTGTCGTCTTTGTAATGTCAGTGAATCAGCATGTCAGTGGAATGGAATGACAATACATTAGCTACTCAGTACGTTGGGGACTCAAGGGTGTCAATATCGGTATGTCAAGGTGTCAGTCAGTCGAGGCATTGGTAGGTCGAGGTGTTGGTAGGTCGAGGTGTCTTTGATTCATGGTGTCGGTAGGGAATGGCATCAGTAGTTTTAGGAATTGGTAGGTCAAGTCATTATTAGATTCTTCCATTGGAAGCTCCACGTAAGTGACTCCCCCTTCAGTGACTCTCTCATCGGTTACTCACCCTTCAGTGACTCATATGTAAATTTCCAAATTTTACTAGTTTGTCACCTCTTACAATATATTTTATTTATAGAATTATTCATGACTTATTCATGTATTATTAAGGTAATTTGAAAGGGTATTGATTACATATTTATAAAACTAACCTTCTCGGGTGATTTGAGATTCCCGAACGGTGTGATCTTGACCACGATCCCATGCTAATGTCTTTTATAAATTTTCATCCATTAAAATAGGATATGAATCTTTAATGACATGATCTTCCCATTCTTTTGAGTTTTGTGTTCCCCATTGGTGCCCCTAGATCTTTCCTCCCTGGATGAGTTGTGCACCAGTGATAGTGTTATCCTACCCAGTTTCCTTGTAGTTCTTCCCGATTGTCGCGTGACCCTTATTATTATTTCTAGGAGGAACCTCGATCTTTTTTATCATCTTGTAGGGATTCAATTTATAACACTTTAATTTTAAATAATGTGGGTTGTGTTTACTATTGATTCCTTATGAATAAAAGGTTAATATTTTATTAAAGCATGAAATAAATAAGAATGGAAATTTTTTTAAAGATAAATGATTAATGAAATAACGGGAAGAGAGTGGTTCGATGTTGATTTCCTATTTTATTTGTTATCTTGGACTCTTTTAAGGAATTTTTTGATTGTATGCCTCTAAAAAATCATGATTTTTAGTGGATTTATTTTTCAATTGTAATGTTCTATTTTTTTGAGATGCATTGATAAATGACCGTGACATGAAAAACAATTAAACTACTTATTTTTTGTTAAATAAATGGATTCCACTAGATAAATCATGTTGCGTGATCACTATAGTGATATTTAAGAGGAATTAAAGAAATGTTTCTAGTTAAATATTAATATATATATATATATGCATACTGTTGATAGGTATGGATGAGTGTTGTGTTATGGTGAGTTTTGAATCTTTTGATGAGTTTGTGGTGCGATTGTTGGGTACATTGGTTTGGGTACATGAGTCAAAAATGGATTTAATTACAGTAGAATTGTGTGATATGTGTTTATATTCGGGAATATGGGATAATAATAGTTGCTCTGGGATTTGAGTTTGTTGAATTTAAGGCGGTGTGTGGTATCACAGATTGCGAGACTGATTGATTTCAGAATGGATGGGCTTCAAGGTAGTTGAACTACCTTTTATGTTATATTGCAGTTGAATAATGTTGGGAAAAAGAATTAAATTGTGGTTATGAACTTATATGCAGAGGGACTGCATCTAGAAATTGATGGGAAATGGTGCTTCAGAGCGTGGTTGTGAGTGAAGGATTTATTGGTTTAATTTTGATGAATGCTTATTGGAAACCAATGAACAGGCGTCTAGGATGATTTGTTGTTCTTGATGTAATGCCCTGATCATAGTAACCTAGAGTCAGTGCATTAATAAAAAACAATATCTTGATCACAAGATATCATGTATCGAAAGGATGATTAGTTGAGTTTCCATTGTAGTTCTAGATAGATACATAAGTTTTATGTTACATCATGAAATGAAAAAACAACAACAAAATTGTGTCCCCATTGACCGCACTCATATCCCATAGCCTATCCCTAGAGGTTAATCATGATATACTTCATTTCCTCATGGGAAAGTAAATCATAGAAAGTTGTGAACTTAGATGCTCAATAAAGATAAAAATATAGAAGAAAATATAATAAATATGCATACACATTTAAGGAAATGTATAATACTAAAACACCGTCCTTTTAAACATAAAAATCGTCATAATATGTCAATGATAAATCAAACCATTCCATTTACTTATTCAAATTGATATTCTACTAGTCGAATAATCACACGTAATATCAACAACCAATTTCAAAATAATGGAATGCATAATGCTGGTCATCATAACAACATATTCAACAGATCATGCCAAGAATAAATATATTATTTTGTGAAGGAATTGTGCCAAGACACTAGTTTGTCAAGTGATACGTACCGATTCATCGAGGAGCTATTGTGGGCTTCACTCGTTACATATATGACCAATGCATTCCTTATATGAAAAGGTTGGAACAAAAGGTAATCATTTTAATTAAAACTAGCATACAAAATGTTAATACATTAAACATAAACCATGAATAGTTTAAAAATAACACATATATAGTCAAACATATCACAAAACCTTCACTGTAATATGGAAGATTGTATCATAATAAATCAAATTCAAAAAATTGTAAAATCAATCAATGGATGTAGACATAAATGACATCAAAACTATTTGAGAGGAATATATCATTATATTTTCAAATAAATTAAATGACACATAATTATAAAAGAAAACATTTATTCTGAGATTATTATTATAATATTGTAAGGTAATTTTCAAAGTAGTTATAAATGAGGAATAATTTATTCACTCATTGTATATGTTAGAAAAACAGTCTATCCTTAATTTTGAAAAAAAGGCCATAAATTAACTTGTTTAGAAATGTCTGAATTATTCATTTATAAAAATTTAATAAAAATTTAAAAATGGGTATACCTGAAATTAACCCATAATATAGGGAAAAGTAATACTGTCTTGAAATACAATTTTAAGAAACATATATGTTGATGATAAAGTTGTCCTAGTAAATACTCATGTATAAACACCCTCAGATAATGAATAGATTGTAAAATTAACCATTACATTGTGATTTTCCTTAGTCAAGTGTAAGTTAACATCTAGTGTGGTAGTTAAATCACTATTATTAAATTATAAAATAACCAAATACATAAAAATGATATCATATATGTTCATATTATATATCTATGTTAATAATTTTTTGTTAGTTTCTGTGTTTTAGGTGTTAGCTAATTCATTTTCCATTATATTTCATTGTTAATAATATTTTGATTGTATCATTGTTTTTTGTGCCAGTCACCCACCCATGGCCTATGGATGGAGGGCTTGGGGTAGACATGATACGGACCCCGGGGGACGGGTCGTAACAAATTGGTATATGAGGTGTCGATTCTACCACAGAACATAGGACTCTAATCATTCTTTTCTATGAAGCAATAGTGTTAAGGGTACGATGTGTGGTATTCAGTTCAAGGAGTCGAATATTGGTGCGGGTGGTCGACATATCCATACAAAAGGACCTTGAGTACTGCTTTCTGACTTAGTGCACGAAAACACTGATTGCATCCATGTCTATACAAGTTTTCTTAAGTCAACTCAACCAGGTCAGCTCACAAGGTATAATCATTTGAACATGTCACATCTATTTCATTCAGGATGCCTCCCCGTAGAGCCCCAATATTAGTCCCCACTAACAGCCCACTGTTCAGTGAGGACTCTGTGTATGGCCTTTTACAAGCTGAGGCATAATCGGTACCACTTCATGTTGGGAAACCGACACCACCAGCCCTAGCAGCAGACGGTGAGTTTCGTTTGAGCGCATTGCATGAGTTCTAGATCTAGAGGCCACCCGGTTTTCGCGGAGACATGGACACACAGGCAACTGAAGATTTTATGGAGGTTGTGGTGAGAGTCTTTAGGCTAGTAGGGACACCCGCAGAATACATGGTGATCATTTCCGCGAGTCTCTTTCAGGCAGTAGCATGCAAGTGGTGGAGCCTATTTCTCCATGTCCACCATGAGTCGAAACATCTCTGGGAAGACATTGAGAGCCTATCCAGGGAAGAGATTGTGTTGGTGACCCTATGAGTGGTACGGATACAGGATCTACTGCACCAAAAACCTGGTAGCATGACATTGTCGCAATACTCAGTGAGGTTAACTGACCTCTCATGATACTCAACTTATTTGTTGCTAGACCCATTCTTCAGGGAATAGACCTTCGAGAAGGGGATCAGGAGAGAGATAAGGGAATAAATGATCTCCCTCAGCATCACGAAGAAGTTTGGGGTGTTAGAGAGAGCCCTTCTAGTGGAGAGTTTCATTACTGAGCAGTCACCAGCAGGGAGACCAACTATTGGTCGACATGCAATAGAGACTATTGCATCTGGAACTATATAGATGATGTAGAGGTCAAAGAGGACCAGACCCTTGGGTGGGAGACCGCAGGACTCGGGATCTGTTGTACGGGGCACCCAGGACAGTGACATAATAACGAGAAGCAGGTATTGTTACTCATGTGGTGGGCGGGGTCACATAGCTTGTGACAGTACGACCCACAGTTCAGATGATCAACATATTGTTGAGGGACCTCCCATGCAGCAGAAGAGGTTCGCTGGCGGGGGTCCTCAGGGAACATGACGATTTGGAAGAGGATCTAGTCGAGCAGATAGTAGTGGATGACGTCACAAGGGGCAACTGCCACCACCACCAGGAATTCCACCCCGACCGAAGGGAGTAGGTGGACAGGGAAGAACTCAACTTCAGGAAGATGAGGCATACAACCATGGAACTCCGGATATGATTCAAGGTATGATCTATGTCTACTCCACCTCATATATAGTTCTTATAGACACATGTTTCAGTCACTCTTTCATAACCACTTCCCTCAATCAGAGCACGAACATTCTGACGGAGATGTTGCCTTGATCATTTTGGCTAGAAACTCCTACGGGAGCAGACTCGATGATTACGCACTAGTTCTAGTAGTGTGAGCTTACTTTAGTAGGTGATAGCTTTGGCTGGGATCTCCTCATAGTGGTGTCTCGATCATACGATGTCATCTTGGGTATAGACTGTTTACCTACATTCCATGCTCTGATTGAATGTATTAGGTGAAAAGAGTGGTGTGTCCGCACGGATGGGACTATGTTTACCTTCACTAGAGAGAAGGGATCATTTTCCCCTCATTATGGACTTACTCGGATCTGGGTGTAGCTAATCACTCACCTGTTGTCTTGCCTTACCCTTAGAGTAGTTGATGTGGAGAGTCTGACTTATCCTGTAGGTGTGGATCAGTACGCGGATTTTTTCCCTAATGATGTTCCAGGACTACCTCCTCGCAGAGAGGTGGACTTCTACACTGACCTATACCCTGCGATGAAACCGATATCTAATCCAGCAAATCGGATGGTTCCCATAAATCATTGTGAATTGTGGGTACAACTGGAGGACTTGCAGGGGAAGGGATTCATCCATCCCAGTGTTTCTCCCTAGGCAGCCCCGATTCTGTTCTCCAAGAAGTCAGATGGGAGACTGGGGATTTCTGTCAAATACTTTCACCTGAATCAGCTTACCGTGACGAACAAGTACCCACTCGCGAGGATTGACGACCTCTTTGATCAGATCAACGGAGCATGATGGTTATCAAAAATAGACCTCATATCAGGTATCATCAGCTCATAGATTGAGACAAGGATGTGTAGAAGACAACTTTCAGGTGTCGGTACGGCCACAACGAGTTTATTGTTATGGAATTCGGAGTAACCAATGCTTTAGCAGTGTTCATAAGTCTGATGAACATTATCTTCTGGCATTATCTCCATCGCTTTGTCGTGGTCTCCTTATCGACGACATTCTGATCTACATGACTACTAAGGAGGAGCATGCCTACCATTATCAGGTAGTACTAGACAAACATTAAGAGCACCATATTTATGGTAATCTCTCAAAGTGATGGTTCTGGATTCGTGAGGTTCACTTATTGGGGAATGTAATCTCAGAGGCCAGATTTGCAGTATATCCAGTGAAGATTGAGGCGGTACTTTCTCGGGAGCCACCCAGGAGTGTGACGGAGGTACGAAGATTCCTGTGCTTTGCTGGAAACTACTGGAGATTCGTTATAGACTTCTCCAGAGTTGTAGCACCAGTATCATCCTTGAAAATGAAAGTACAACCCTATGTGTGGTCAAAGAGATACCAGTAATCCTTTCAGAAGCTGAGGCAGAGGTTGATTAGTTCCCCCATCTCGAGGCTTCCAGAGGAAGGCATACGGTACGTAGTCTACTGCGACACATCCGGTACAAGAGACGAGGGTGTACTGATGCAGGATAGTGCTGTGATCGCATATGGTTCTTGGCAGCTGAGACAACATGAGCAGAACTACGCTCCCTATGACCAAGAGTTAGCAGCAGTGGTCTTCGTTTTAATGATGTGGAGGCACTATCTGATGGGAGAGTGTTTCACAGTCTACTCTTGTCACAAGAGTATTAGGTATATCTTCTCCTAGAAGGACATAAACCTGAGAAAACGTAATTGGCTTGAGTTCCTCCAGGACAATGACTTCAAGATAGTCTATAATCGGGGTTAGGGGAATGTTGTTGTAGATGCGCTCAGTAGGAGGATTGGTATACATCTGTTAAGAGAGGCGACATAGCAGTTGGATACTTTATAGATATCCTTTGTGTATACAGATAGAGTTGCATTCATGTGGTATCTTATAGTCACTCCTCCACTTCTTTAGCGAGTCAGGTAGGCACAACATGGAGACGCTGATTGTGAGACGTGATGTGCTCAGATATCCACAGGGCAGGTAGGTGATTGATTTTCAGAAGGTGGGAAGAACATCATTCTCTTTAGAAGACATAACTTGGTACCAGTTTCACTTCCGGAGGACATGTTGAGGGAGTTACACTCTTCTCCATTAGCGGTACATCCTTGAGTGACGATGATGTGCCAGGACCACTGATGACAGCACTGGTGGCCAGGTTTGTAGAAGGCGGTAGTAGAGTTTGTCTCTCGGTGCCACACCTGTCAGCAAGTGAAGGCAATGCACCAGGTACCACCGGGCTTGGTTCATTCAATAGAGGTCCCATATTAGAAGTGGGATGGGATATCCATGGACTTCGTGATGTGTCTTCCACATACAACTAGGAGTCACGATTCGATATGGGTGATCGTTGACCGACTCACCACGTCAGCTCACTTTTTACCAATCAGAGAGAAGGGATCCCTAGAGAGCATGGGAAGACTCAATGTGCAAGATGATTGTGTGTTTACATGGATTACCGTCTTCTATTTTCTATGACCATGACACACGGTTTACATCCCAGCTCTGGAAGGGGTTGTAGGAGGCTTTCGAGACACAACTTTGCATGAGCACTGCCTTCCATCCTACGACAGATGGTCAGACTGAGCAGACCATTTAGACCCTCATGGACATGCTCCGAGCCTATGTCCCCGAATTTGGTCCCAAATGGGAGGATCACTTACCGTTGGTAGAGTTAGGCTACTACAAAAGCTATCACTCCACCATTGGTAGGACACCTTTTGAGGCCTTGTATAGTCGACCATGATGATCACCACTATGCTGGAAGGACCGAGGGGAGTCCGAAATAGTGGGACCAGAGATTGTATGTGCTACCATAGAAAAGGTGCAGATCATCCAGGAGTAGATGAATACTTCATAGAGAAGACAAAATTCATATGCTGATAGGAGTCATGGACCTCTGGAGTATGAGGATGGTGACCACATCTTCTTATGGGTGTCACCTAGATGAGGTCTACGATGATTTGGATTAGCGGTAAGTTATCTCTACGATTCATCAGTCCTTTCCAGGTTCACAGCAGAGTAGGTGAGGTGGATTACCACTTAGTTTTATCACCTCAGTTGTACCAATTGCTCTAGATCTTCCACGTTTCTTAGGTGAGGAGATACGTGCACGAACCCTACCACATCATCGACACTGGAGAGCTGGATATCGATGACATGGAGACCTTCACAGAGGTTCCAGTAGAGATTGAATATTGACAATAGAGGGTCCTATGTAGACGGTTGATACCTCTGGTGCACCTATGATGGAATCACGAGAACCTCCAGGGGAGAAAATGGGAGCGAGATCTAGGATGTGTGCTCAGTACAACCATTTTTTCCCTTAGTTCGAGTTGTAGCTTACCGGGACGTAAAGCCTTGAGGTGGTGAGAATGTAAACACCCAAAAATTCAGTGGAATTTTTTATAAATACATGGGTATTTCAGGAGTCCGCAAAAATTTACATCACTTGATTCCATGGCCCGGTGTGACAAGAATCAATTTCTGAAGATTTATTCAGGTACGTTCAGTAAATGTACGAGCATGATTTTATATCTTTTAAATCGATGCTCTAAATTGAAATCCATGGTCACTGTTGAACTCGTAGCATGGGAATTCACTAAAGAAAACATTCACCTCGATGACATAAGGTTGAGAATGAATGTTTGTTCTTGGGTTTTTAATAAATTAAAAATAAAGTGATAGCTTATTTTTATTTGTGGTGGTTAAAAACATCAAGAGGAGATTAGAGGTGGGTCCACCCCACCATAGCCTCCCATGAGAGGTTTTGGTGGTGGGACCCACCCTATGTATAATCACATCACGCCAATTAATTAGTTGGAGACCACATGACTTCTAAAACCATGAGATCCATCTTCGATGTGAGATTACCCTTGGTATCTCTCCTCCCAAATTAATAGTGAAAACTCCAGCATAATTAATTGTTCCAACTCTATCATAATTAATTGTGAAAACTCCAACATAATTGTTGTTCCAATTTATGTGTTATGTTAATAAACTTAGTTATATTAATTTGGCACAGCAACCCTCATGGGGAGTGAATTGGAAGAGGAGATGAGGCTTGGGAGAACCCTTGGAGGATTATATTCCAATGAATAATGAAAAACATCTCATTCTTTTTCGACAGGGACAAGAAGGGGTAGCATTGACTATAAAGAACTCTGACAACGTCTGCCCTTCTGTGACATTGTCAATGAACAACAATAAGATGTAGGGGTTGTTTTATGTTTTGATTTTCAAATTGTTCTGTTATATGTCATTCACCCAAGGGTAATGATATTCCAACTTATAACACCATAATGTGGATTGATCGGGCTGCATGAACACGACTTGACCATCCCCCTTTGTTTTTCCTCGTTTGTTGACGACTGCGGCATCACAATGGTGGCCGACATCATACCGACTACGGAGAAACCGGCAGCACAAAGCCACTATGTCACCGGAATGGCGCAACACCATCGTGTCGTGAAGATGAATGGGGTCGCGGCCAGGACGGGCCTTAGTGGAACGACTTCACACTTTCATGCCGCACGGAGGAGTAGGGAGACACGACCAGGGTGGGAAACTACGGAAGGGTGCGACGCCATCTTGTCTTGTAGAGGAAGAGGGCCGCAACCAGGGCAGGCCATAGCAGAGGGGCGTGGTGTCGACGCACCACGTGGAGGAGCGGAACCGCGACCAGGGTGGGCTGCATCGGAGGGGATGTGGCCGCCAGCATCGGGCCGACTTCTGTTGGTTTGGAGCGGCAGGACGTTCGGCCTGCTGGGAGAAGCAGGACCCCGCTAGGTCCTGCGTGAGATGGAACAGCACCACGTGGGACCTGTTTGGTCCCCATAAGAATTGATCATATGTTCGGGTGACATGGCGGGGAAACACCCCCCCCCACCCACACATGGATAGTGCTAGTCCCGCAGGGCGCCACCAGGCACTGGCCAACAGATGGCCAGCCGGGCCACGCGGGCCGCCAGCGTATCCAGGTGAGCCCCCAGCCAGGCCACGTGGGCCGCCCCCTCCTGCCTCGCTGCCACCACAGGTCAGGCCGCCCTCGGGTCAGGCAGCCCCCTCGGTCAAGGTCAGACCCACAGCTCGGGCCTGACCTGCCATTCGGGTCGGACCTGCGTACAGGGTCAGACCCAATCCGAACCCTTTGGACCTGAATACACCTTTTCACCCATAACATGGCCTACGAGTGTCTGATCGATGAACCGTCTGGTGCAACATAATCCTTAGAGAGATTCAAGTCTTTTTTCATACCTCAATTGAGTTTTGGACACAGTTGGGGTATGGTTGGGTTGGTTTGAACCTAATTTCCAACCAGGCCCTGGGGATGGAAATTCCAATAACTCACATACCGGGCGTCTGATTGATGTGCCGTCTATTGCATTGAGACCCATGTGATGAGGTAGAACATTGAGATACTTCTACTTTGGATTTTTTGACAGTTGTAGTGTCGATTAGTAGCTCGTGGAGCGGACCTTCATGAGGTGATCATACATAGTACGGTGACCTAGTAGTTGGCTGAGACCTGAAGACGGTTTGGCTGATTCGACTAGGTGTGACTCATCTGGACCAGTGGGGAGCGCCTCTATGTGATGCGATGGACCCACAGTGGGGAAAACCTCTGTGTGAGTGTGATAGACCCACGATACTTGACAGGAAGAGTACCTTAGCAGGTTTCTAGGGGGAGCATATCTATGTGAGTGCGGAAGACTCGTGTTGGCGAGAACCTATGTGTAATGCAGTAGACCCATGGTACTCGACACGAGGAGTACCTCAGAAGTACATTGATAGTGTAAAGCACCACTGTGTGACGCGGTTGTCCCACAGTAATTTATATAGGGAGAGTACACCATCACCTTAGGTTCTGATAGTGTGAGTAGGGTTATTACTTGATACTACCCCCTAGAATAAAATCCCGGTTTGAGCAGAGTCAATGAATTTTGTGTTTCCCTCATGTTTGAGAAGTGTTACTAGAAAACCTAGGTATATGTATGTACCTATATCTATGTAATGGATACCCTTTGATTTCATCCCGTGTGGTTTATCCTAGTGTATGTTGTGTGACCTTGAGAGTATCAGGGTCCCTACTGAGTATAGTTATACTCACCTCTGCACGGGCGATGTCCACACCTTATTGTGTTGGTTGTAGATGACAGACATCACTGATCAAGGTAAAGAGTAGTATGACTGGATGGTACACAGAGGTGGACCACTCGATCTGAATGTACACAGTGTAGACGAAGGGGTGTGGAGTGCTGAGGAGGCCATCTGTTCATACCCTTCAGGTTGGAACCCTATAGGGAATCACATTAGCTGTTTTACTTTTCATTTGTTGTACTCACATTTCGGTTATACTTGTAAACTCCTGTTGGGATTGTATTTCTGGCCCCTTTACTTTTCTTCACCCTCTTGTATATGTTTTTTTAGTGTTTTACTTCCAGCACATACTCTTTTGTGTGTGATTCAGTTTATAAAGGAAATGCCTTCCCAGTTTAGGGATTTACGCCTTTGGTTCTTGTCGACAACCCCTGGCCTATTGATGGCAGGTTTGGGGTAGCCACGATACGGGACCCGAGTGATGGGTAGTGACACATATGGTCCTACTTATCAAGTACAAGCAACCCTCTGGTTAGCACACACAGTCTCAACCCTCTAGTTCAACTAAAATATAGACTCTCTGAGGAAGAACTCTCCATTAATTCCCCATATAGTCTTGTATTATACTAAAGATGCTCTGGGGATGCACTCAACGTTAATTCCCCTTGTAGGCCCCGTCGAGGAACTACAGAAACTCTGGGGAAGCACTAAACGTAAATTCCCTCTGTGCCCTCACAACGTAACTATGAAGACACTATGGAGATTCCCTTAACATCAATTCTCACTATGGTTTATACCCCAGGTTCTGACTTACCTATGTAAGTCAAGGAAGCAATGCATCGCGTAACGACCAAAGTAAAACTCTAGAACTACATGGATAGCATTCTAAATCATAACAGTTCATCCGAGCTACAATCACACCATCAAATAATACTAGGCTTGGAAAAGGAAAAAACAAAAAATCAGGAAAAATAAACCCAATGTTCAAATTCAGGAAAAACATGCATGGGAAATACATCCAAAGGACAACAAAATTACTTATTCACAAACAATAGCCATTAATTAAGCATACTAGCAATGCAGTCAAACAGTATTGCTAAAACGGTAAATTCACAATACCCCGTTCAAGGATTTTGGGAAAAATTTCACATAAAACTGAAAGAAATTCTAAAAAAATTCACAAACCACCTACCTCGGGGTTAGAAGATCAATATAATTTAACCTCGAAGCATGAATCTCTATAGAATTTTAGATCTATAAAAAGTCATAAAATGATCAACCCAATATAAATTGTAAAATAGGATGAATTGGAAAACGATGCTTTAGAAGAATAGAGAACTCACTGATGCGATTAGAACAAAACCGTCATAGTTCGATTCAGAGGACGAATGGAGGCTCGGGGGGTTCATCGACGATATGGGGTCATGCGGGTTCTCTCAGATGAAGAAAGGCTTGAAGAAGAATGTTATGTCCCTCGGATGCGACCCTGGTCCATTTAATGAAATAAACACAATACACAACATGTAATTTTTAAGTACACATTGTCTATGTTCCCTTTTCATACTATTCTTTAGGCGGCCTCCACGACACCCCACACGACTGTCTGTGTGGGAATGACATAGCCAGCACACGACCTCCTATGACAACGAAGTGCATTGAGATTCTTTATAAGGTACATGAAGTGTAGTTAATATTTTTCTAGAACACATATTTTCTCAAAAACATCATAAAAAGGTGAAAAATATCTGAAAAGATGGTATGGGTTATTAAAAAAATACCCCTTAAATAAATTCATCCCCAAATTTCTTTTGTATGGTGTAGAAGAAGGACCTCGAATCTACTTCGGCCACTGCGATCTTACATCGGCCTTCCTCTCAAATGTCTCATCCCATACTGGCATGTGCTGCCATAGAACCCGTACCATAATAATAGACAAGCCATAGAGAACATTTGTACTACAATTGACAATCCGGATAGAATAGTCCGTGAAAGATTCATCCACCTCCAACTCATCTTCCTAAGGTTGGGAGGAATGAGACGGGTCTGAAATGTAATGTCGGAGATGAGAAACATGGAAGACGTCATGCATTTCCTGATATCTCTGAGGTAACTGCAATAGATATGAAACCGGACCAACTCTCTCAAACACCTGAAATGGCCCGACATACCTCAGCAAAAGAATACCTAATCTCTTGATCCGCTTCTGTCCCAACCTTAGTGTGACACGCCGGAAACCCTGATCCCTAACCTTGAACTCCAGAGGTCATATCCGCGGATCATGATAAGACTTCTGATGAGATTTCTCAGTAGCCATCCTCTTCCGAATCAACTCTATATGCTCTGTGGTTTCATGAACAATATTAGGTCCTAGAAAAGCTGCCTCTCCTTTTTCTAGACAACATAAAGGTGATCGGCATAGCCTACCATACAATGCCTCATAAGGTGTCATCTGAATAGTTTCATGAAAACTATTGTTTTAGTAAAACTCCAAAAGAGGTATTTGATTATCCCACGAACCTCAAAAATAACGGATGCATGCTTGAAGCGTGTTCTAAAGCACATGAATCATATGCTCGGATGTGCCATCTGTCTGTGGTTTGTAAGATGTACTCCCATGTACCTATGTTCCCAAAGCCTTATGAATCCCCTGCTAGACCTGACAAGTAAAATGGGCATCCCTATCTGAAAAATTCAAGTGTGGAGCTCCATACTGACATACAATCTCCCAGATGTACAACCACCCCAAATCATCAAAACTAATGATATCCTTGAATGACAAGAAGTTTGCAACATTCATGAGTCTGTCAGTGATAACCCAAACTATGTCATTCCATCAAGGCGATCTCGGTAAACTAGTCATGAAGTTCATTGCGACCACATTCCACTTCCACTCAGGAATGGGTAACTGTTTTAAATTCCTTTCTGGCCATTGATGATCCGCCATCACCTACTGAAAAGAGGAACACCTTATGAAGAACACAGAAACATCCCTCTTCATTCCTGGCCACCAATACTAATGGTGTAAATCATGATACATCTTGGTGAAATCATGATGAACTACCCAAAATGTGGAATGAATGTCCCATATCATCTCCTCACGTATAATTGCAGGCGCCCGTACGCATCCCTAGAAACACAAGATATCATCTTCACCTATGGCTCATCGAGTAATAGGGTCCTCTCCTGACACGCTATCACATAGGATTTTCCCTACAAAATCCTATAGTTGTCTCATTAGAACATGATCATGAAGTGTAGAGGTAAAAACTATATAAGAATGAAATGTATGTTCCTGTTTGTCATGAATATCCATGTGAATCTCATAGAATAGAGACATAATATGCCACTCACTACTGGCCACCTGAACTTCTTGTATCTGATTCTTACTGCTCAATGCATCAACCACTGCATTTCCATTCCCCGGTGTGTAGGCAAGCTCAATGTTAATTGATTGAAAGTACTAAACCCACCTTCGTTGTCTCAAATTCCGATCATGCTGAGTGAAGATGAACTAGACACTCTTGTGTTGGTAATGTCCACAATGTGCTCTACCAGAAGATAATGTCTCCAGCAACATAGGTCATGAACAACATCTGCCATCTACAGAACATGCGTTGGGTAATTCCACTGATATGGCCTCAATTGCCGAGTCCCGTATGCAACGACTCCATCTCCCTACATAATCATAGATCCTAGCATGATACTTAATGTATCTTAGTAAACAAAATAGCTCTTTCCTGACTCTAAAAATAGTAGTATCAGTGCTGAAGTAAAACTCTTTTTTAGCTCCTAAAAGGATAACTAACAAGAATCAGACCATAAGACCTTTGCCCCCTTCTTAGTCAGACCTGTCAGTGGTGTTGATAAGCCCGGAATGTCGTGTATGAGACATTGGTATATCCATCCAGCAATAGAAAACACCGCACCTCAAAGAAGTTGTTTGGATTCATCTAGGAAACTATCAGACTCACTTTCTCTGGCTCTACTAACACTCCTGTCTCTGAGATAACATGACCCACGTAGTGAATCTAGTCCATCCAAAATTGTCATTTTGAGAGCTTGTCATATAACTGATGCTCCCTACGTGTAATAAAAATGATCTCAAAATGGGTATCATGGTTGTGTCGAGTGTGAGAGTAAACCAAGATATAATTCATGTAAACAACCATGAATGAATCCAAGTATGGATGGAACACTCGGTTCATCAGTGCCATGAAAACTACATCCATGTTTGTGAGTTTGAACGACATAACTATATACTCGTATATACCGTAACATATCTAGAAGGCTGTGAGAGATATTTCTGATAATCTAACGCGCCACTAATGATAAACGGACCTCAAGTCAATATTCGACAACACACGGGCTCCTCGGTGCTGATCAAAGAGATCATCAATCCTAGGAAATGGATATAGGTCTTGATCGGAAACTGGTTCAGCTTCTGATAATCCACACAAATCCTTAGGGTACCATCTGCTTTATTCGCCAACATAACAAGAGAACCCCATGGAAAAGTATTGTGTCAGATGAATCCCTTGGCATGCAACTCCTACAACTGTTTCGTGAGGTTCTCAAACTCTATTGTAGCCATCCAATATGGAGGAATGGAGAAAGGTGACACCGTTGGTGCAAGATCAATATAAATGTTTACCTCATGGTCTGGAGGAAAACATGATAATTCCTTAAAAAAGACTTCCCTGAAATGATCCACCATTGGAGGAAGTATAAAAGTGAAGTCCCCAGGTCATACAAATAATGACTAGAAATATGGGATGTATCTTCTCCCAACACATTATGCTATGGATCCGCTCAGCTCACATGGAAATCTCACTTTCCCTTATGAGGAAAAGATCCAGCCTCTGGTGATATGAAACTCACCCTGTAGCGATAACTGTCAAATAATTCTTATAAAGGGAACTAGCCAGTCCATTCTGAGAATGAAATTGCATCATGTAATCTCTAGGATATAAAGATCCCAAAGGAAGTGACACCCACCAACATTAAGAGGGAACTCTTTAAAATGATGTAAACCAGATGTTCTTGTCCCCAACAGAGTGTCTAGTGTCAAAACATCTATATAAGAAATGATACAGAGCCCATGGCTCTCCAAAACTATGTCAAATATAATTTTATGTGTATCACCTATATCAAAAAGAGGTGAAGTTATTATCGAGGCAACTAGGATCATACCTTGAATGATAGAAGATCTAGGATACTACTTCTGATGGGTATACATTACTGCAAATGTCTGGCCAACTCTGCAGGCCTATGACCCTGCCTGACTACTCTCACCTGATCCACCCTGTTATCATTGGTGGCCTGGTGACTGGCCACCATGACCACGACCTCCCCCACATTCTAAACGGATGGAATAACTCTAATTCCAAAACTATTGTGAAATTGGTGGAGATTCTCTTGTATGAGGACTCATTGATGAGCCCCTATCACCAATTGCTGGTGAAAATATCTGACAGAAATGATGAAGATGTCCCAAAATACTGCATGATCAACACTCCACCGGGTCTCTCAAGCACTGCAGACACATATTCCAGATTCTCCCACACCGGTAGTACACCACCTGTCTATGAGAAGATGCATCCCGCCAACTCGCATCAAGTCGTGTAGTCTCCCTATGGCGCTTTCGGCTATAAGTTGTTGGAGCACTAAATCTAGATGTCGGGCCACCCTGGCTCACAACTCCAGATTCCCCCATATTCCTCTCTATTATTAGTGCATGTTTGATGATGGATGTGATTGATGTCAACTTGAAGATATTCACCTGAGAGAGGATGTCCTTTCAGAGTCCATCCTCGAACATCCTTGTAATGAATAACCCATCTCATACAAATAAGGTTGTGAAACCCTGAATATCGGTGAAATTAGAGTAGTAATCCATAGCTGATAGGTTACCATGCTCATGTCTCATAAACTCTTGGGCTCAGTAGGCCCTCAGGGACTCCATATATAATTGGTCATAAAATATGTGATGTAACTCCTTCCAATCCATAACCTGCTTATGACCCACCTCTGTTATCACATCCCACCATCTCTTGGTGGAATCCCATAGAATATAGGTAGCGAGCTAGACTATCCTCTCTGGATATTTCTCCACATACTCAAATATCATCAGCATGGATTTGAGCCATTAATCTGTAGCATGAGGTCCTCTTTCCCCTAAGAAGGTGGGTGGATGCAGATGCTGGAAGACCCGCGTCAAATCATCCATTAACGAGGAATGATGCGGATCTATCTAAAAAGTTTCCATCATCCTCATGAAGCCTTCCCTGAACTTTTCCTTAGTACCGGTAACAGGTATAACTATTGGTGTAAAGACTAGCACAATAGGAGGATCTGCAGGTGGTCCCTGATCAGCCATGTCAGGTGTCTGACCACAGCCTGGCAACTGGCGTACAACAGGAGGATGTATCGTTGGTGTGACTCTTCAAGGTCAAGCATAAACCTTAGATCATAATTATGAAGGACTGAAAACTATGAGTGTAAGAAGCGAACAAGAGGAATAAAACATTCATTTTTCACAGAACATGACTACACGACGTGTACAGTACCTACACGACGTGTTCCTTGAAGTCATTCACATGGGCGTGTACATTTTCCCAAACTGGTCATGTAACAATGAATAACACAACATGTTCTCAAAACACATGGCTTGTACTTGAATCATCTTCCCCTACCCGAGTCCATCAACACGGTTAAGCCACACAGCTATCCTAAGACAAGACTAAACGGTGTGTTCAAGGTAGACATGGCATGTACTGGACCAGCATCACCTGGCCGGTGTTGTTAGTGACATGATCATACAGACTGCTCAAACTACATGGCATGTTCCTTATAAGAACGATGTGCACGTTAAATGATAACACCAACCCATGTTGTTTGGGACACGGTCGGGTACCTGGGTAAGACTACATGACATGTTAAAGGGAGACAAGGTGGGTATAAGAAGAGACTCTACTGACCATTGTTGATAGCTACACGGCAGGGTTCCTAGAATTTTACTACATGGTTTGTTCAACGTGGAAACAATGTGTTTCCACCAGAATTGTCCCACCCCGTGTATATGCCCACGCGGCCCATGAAACGGTCAGAGGCTACATGGTCTGTACCTACAGTACACAGTGTGTACTTAAGAAAAATTGTATCTTCCCGAATAGAAGAACACTGGGCATGTACATAACATTACACGACATGTCTTCTAGGTTTTTCTCGACAGTAAGCCTCAGAAACTACTCTAGAAGCAAGAAAACACTGGAACAAGCATTGATAGTACCAAATTTTGATCCGTGAGGGCCCATACTCCCTACGAATCAAGGTTTGGCATACTATACAAGTTGGAAACAATATAACCATGCAATGATCCACCAAATTCATGTCAATGAGAGCCCATAACACCTCTATAACCAATGTTTGGCGTTCATTCATACATTACCTTAGACACAATTCCCTCTCAAATAGCAGGTATCTATATCAAGGAATATATCATGACAGCATGCGTATTCTACATATCATTTATCACAACAACATCCAATCTCTAATGCATCCTAGATGGATTGGAAAGAATGCATGGCATGTGATTTCTAACAAGTACCTATACGATGCATGAGATGGTACTCCCTCATCGCATTGGGTTTCGATAGAAATAGATCATCAATAACATCAATGATAATCGAACAAAATGTGGGAATCACCCAATGGTGAAAATCGAATCAACTGTAAAATTACACAACCAACAAAATTGAAATAAAGATGTAGGTTGGAATTTCCCCATACATGGGTTAGCTACTCATGAGGATGGCTTATTACCAACTACCTATTCCATCTTAGCCATGTCTATAGGCTCCAAACAACAAATCAAGAGAAAAGAACACCTCTGATACCATTTTGTAACATCCTAGTTCTGGAAGCCACCCAGAGGCGCCACACAACCGGTTGGTGACATGGATTTAAGCACATATCCCCAAATGCTAGAGGGTATCGACTAGTAGTGAGGGACTTGGTTGTGATAGTGGGGAGTCTATGCCCTCATTGGAAGAGTACACAGCCGAAGTAAACAAAACACAATGGCGGAAGAATTAAATATCCAACAACAGAAAACAATGAAAGATTGTTAGAGAAACATTTGGTGCATAAATATATATAAATGATGCATGATACATATATGTCTAGGAATGAAGCCAAACAAGTCACAATGATGAATACATTTCAATAGAAAATTAAAAATGAAAAATTGATGAGCTACTCCTCAACATCGCAAGCCTCAGCTTGGTCCCATGCTCTCCAAATCCAATGCACTCAAGTACCTGAAGTCGAAGGAAACATTCCCTCATCTATACCTGCAGCAATATAATCTATTTGGCCCTAAAATCCTAGGCCAATAAGGGTGTGAGATTAAATCCTATGAGGAACCCTCCTGATGATCTGTGCCTAATAGTCAGTGAGTATATGGAAGCTAAATGTATGGAAAGAAATAAAGAAGGAAGCACTAAGTAGTAAAAAATCCACAATTTAAGCATTCAAAACACCACACAACATGCTACAACAAAACGGTATGGTGAGGAGAGCATTGAAGATTTTATCAAACCTTAGAGGACCTATCAAAATGTGTATAGTACAACCATTGTTGCCCCTATTTCTACACCTCTATGACCGGACATTCCTTCCTTCACTTCTTCCCTAGCCTCCAATACATTTTCTGTCACCCACACTCTGATTCAGATTAGGCCTCCAATCCATGATCAACAACATCCTCAATATTCTACTATACCTACTCTAGATCCATCTGTTTCTGAATGCCTTTATTTAACTTCTCTATGTACATGCTCACTCAAATCACCTGCCTCCGATTCGGCTCATTTGGATTCCTCTTCTACTACTTCTTAGAAAGTCAAAGTGAAGAACTTCTCTTAAATAAGAACAATAATTACTCTTTTTTGATAGGAATATTGTTTCGTTTGTTTTTATCTTTACTGTTTGAACTTGATTTTATTTTCATTAATGGAATCTGAACATTTAAGGACATCTCTTATTCTATCTTTTTTATAATCCCTAAAGGGAGAGAAATATCTATATGTTAGACATTTATCTCCATATCAATAGTTGAATCAGATATAGACTTTAATCTACATGATTTGTGATCATCAAAGATGGAGAGATTGTTGGAATCCTCTTGTACAAATCATGTTTTAATGATCACAAATCATTTTCATCATAGATAATTCCTATAAATTATATCAAATCATGCGTATTAATGTTTAATGTATTCCCATACTTTATAAAGTTCCATTCAAGATATTAATTTATGTACTTTCAATTTAATTACTTTATAAAAACCTTTATTTACTTTTATAATTTCATCATTGAAAAATGATTAGGTCTAATCCATTATATGATCATCATTGAGTATGTTTGAATACAACTATCTTGAGAAGTCTAAGACACTGTGAGTCTACCAGTGGTTATGACTTTTTGGAAAAGTGAATCAGACATCATGAACACTCAGAAACCGTGAAGAATACACTATGAAGAAGACACCATGAAGCAAAAACCATGAACATTCAGACATCGGGAAGTAGACACCATGAAGAAGACACTGTTAACAAGACACCGTTAACAACACACAACGAAAAAGACACTGTGAACAAGACACTGTGAACATGAAACCGTGAACATGAAACTGTGATCATGAGACACTGACTATGAGACACTGTCACCAATACAGACACCAAGTGAAGGAGTCACTGTTTCCATTACATACTATGACATAGATTCCTATTAGATTTTTTTGTCTTTAAAATTAATCACAAATGGTCAAATTTGAAGACATTAATACACAAAAATAATTAATGTTTCTTTGTAGACATATCATCAAACAGTACGGTGTACAACATGTAGAATACAAGAAACCTATCATCCCCAACACATGCACTCTATGCTAAAAGAGTAATGTGACCCAACAAATAAAATGATGTAGCAGGACACTAAGAACAAGCTGGTAGGAGTGAACATGAGAACAATATAAATTTTGTATAATTGGATCATACAACTTGATTCTTCTGAAGAACCCACGAAGTATACTAGAATCTCGAGAACATCTTCACACTGTCAAACATCACGAAGAACACAAGACTGATCCTTCTGACATACAACACTATGTTTTCTAGCCGAGGACTCGATTTCTGCATCTGCTTCATCTTAGAAGTTCAAAGTTGTAAAGACAAACATGCAGTGAAATTTTAAACCTATCTCAATCATTTTATCAGATGTATATATTTTATTAACTTTTTATATGAGTGTGTATCTGTATAGAAAGACACTCTATCTACCGAATTAAACGGAAGGATACATGATATCCTTAGTCAAAAATTATTTGACTCTTGTGTATACTCACTGATAAGTGTGGAAGTGGTCTTTGTGTGGCCTGGTTATCCATACTGACGAAGAAATATGGAATAGGTCCATGTGTGGCCTGGACAGTCCTATGTACAGTTTTTAACACCGATCTAGGGTGTGGATCAATGTTTATTTATATAAACTACTTGGTGGAAGGTGATCACCAAGTGGAGTGGATTACGTCTCTCCTTGAGACTGAACCACTTGTTTCATATTCAATATTCTACTTAATTTATTTGTCTATTTTTTAATGATTTTCTATATAACTCAAAAATAACTAAATTCAATTTGATATATAATCATGTAATCAAGTTATAAGTATCTTGTCGTAGTATAATAGATTTAATAGTAACATTAATAATAAGAATTATGATTACTATGAATTAATCTACCTTTGGAGAAGCTATTTATATATTCAAACTCTTAAAAGGGTATAACCTTGATTAACTGGGATGTATCTAATCATTTTGGGAAATAATTGTTTACTAAATTTTTTTATTTACTCATTTCACTCCTCCCCTCTTTAGTAATCTACTCCGACCAGGAACTTAGGATAAAAATGTGTACAAGATCAAAAACGAAGATACAGAAAAATATTATTGTTGATTTTTTAGAAATGAATCCAAATATAGAAAATAAAAGTGGAACTATAAGGTATCACACCTTTTTAATATATAACTTTTCATTACATTTTACATATGAGGATCTTTAAAGTCTAATATATTGAAAATCAGTAAAAAACATGAATAAAACATAAAACATTATTATAATCCACTTGTAAGGAATCGTCATAAGATCAACATAAGTACAAATACAACATCTAATATCTTAGAGACATATATTAAAGGAAAGTGGGAGCCAAAGGCCCTGTAAGGGTAAACAAGGAAATCAATGTACTTCTGCTATCAATAAGAACATGAATAAAAACATAAAGACATGAGAAATGGAAGTATAGGAATATCATAAAGAAAATAAATTGGAATATAACATAAATATTTGGCTAAAAAATTTCATTTAGTCATTCATGAACATATCACCAAGGTCCATCCCCAAGGTTTCATAATCATTTCCAAGGTTATTCACCAAGGTATCGCAAAAATTGTCATTCAAGAGATTATTTCTTTAACCAATGCATTAGAGTGCTACTAGGGATCACCCTTAATATGACATTAAATTAATGTTATCCACATATATAATAAAAAATCATTTCATAAAATACCCATATATAACGAACAAAATGATTTTTATCTCAAATTAGTGACGTTTTAAAAGTTCGTAAAAATATGATCATTATGTCATTTATATCCCCGAGAAAGGGAGTGAGGGTTATATATATGTCAATTACAGAATCAAATATATCTTATGTATATATTTATGAACACCCATAGAATCCAAATAGGTCATGGTATACACATAAATAAAATTAGAGAATTTCTTGAGAGAAAGGGATAGAAATTTTGAGACGAAATTTCTACTGCATAACGACTATATAACATGGTTTTAGAAAACAATTAAAAGAGAGTGTACATGAGTAACCCACTAATAAATAATTTATAATTCAGTATAAATACAGAATAATATGTAGATAAGAGCTTGATATGGGAAATTTTAGGACATACAACATGAAAAGTAAATATGAAAGAACAGAGAAGATGTGATTCCTTTTACGGATAATTTGGTAGCCTAACGACGTTACATAACAATTAAGAAGATAAATTGATGAGAGCAGAAATGGAATCTCAAAAATTAGATATTAAATGGATAGAAATTAGAATATATAAGAACATACCCTCAACATAAATATATATAAATTAGAAGACACAACATAAAAGAAGTCGTGACATAAAATAGGAGGGTGAAATGATCTGTTACCATGAAGAGAAACGTAGAAAGCATGAATTTTAGGACCTTGGGAGGACTCTATGGGAGGTAATGTGATCATCACTTCATTGGGGAGTATTTGGAAATTAAATTAATTAGGTAATGGTTTGGTATTTATATGATAAGTGAGGGGACAAGTCATTAATTTCTAAGGGACACATCATAAGTGGTATTAGAAAAATCATGGGCATTCACATGGTATTTTCCTATGTTATTGGCCAATTGTGACACCTCATACCTTATCTTACTGTTCATATGTCGACCAGAATGATTACATAATTATTAAATCATTAATGGTGTCATTAAACACGCAAAAATTAAAATTGTATTTTAACTATTCACTAAAAATTCAACTTTTTCAGAAAAATCCACAAAAATCACCTTATCCTAATATTTATGCCCTTAATTCAAAAATGAACTCCATTTTATTGAAATAATTTTCAAAATATTTTCATTTTAATTTTTAAATAAAAAACAATATTCACTAGAAAAAACGAATAATTAACCAATAAATTATGAAATAGTTATTTGCATATTTTGTTGAATCAAATTACTTTATAAAGGTGCCTAAATTTTATTAATACTTTCTTAAGTGAGGTTACATGATTTATATTATCACATTACTAATCATAAGAATATAGTCACAATTCGTATTTTACTATTCATCAAAAATTATGTTTATATTATTAGACTCTAAATTCTATACTGAACATAACCGTAGAAGACCATTTTTTGAAAATCATTACACATTATTAATTTTTTAAGGTTTAAATAAATATTTTAAAATATCAATTTGTCTGAAATACATCCATAATATTTATACTATATTTATCCGCATGTTTGAAAATTCACAAACTTCACCATAAAAAGAAATCACAATTTTTATTTATATCAATGGATTGCATAAAGAAGCTAATGAATCATTACATAGCCCCATATAACACCACTATATGACCTAAGTGTAAGGTGTGCAATGGTAATAGAATTTTGGGGAAGCTCGAAAAACATTGCTCGAGTGGTGATTTCTATCAGCTGAAACTTCTCCCAAAGGAGATTCCATTCCAACTTAACATGTTGAAGTTCAGCTTGGGTTTTGTCTACAGAAAATCCCAGTGGTGCTACCTTCTTCCCAAGTACCGTTAGATGGGCTTCGAACAACCCGAGTCTACTAGGGGAGGTCATCAAATCTTCTCCATGTATTAATTAACCGTGTTCACTTGTATTTATAAACAATAATCGCAACACTAAGAGTTTATTTCCCAACGGTCATATTGACCATCGGTCATTTAATAGTTGAAAAACAACGAACTCATTTTAATTATAATAACTTTTTAAATGAAATAGTTTTGTTGGGTATTAAATAATATAACACTCAAAATTAGGGAAAAAAATTATTAAAAAATTATTTTCATTACATTCTTCCCCCCTTAAGAAATATCATCCCTGAAATGTTTAATTCATTCCCTTAGAATAGAAAAGGTTGTGGTACTTATTCCTCATAGACTCCTCCGGTTCCAATGTGACTTCTTCATATTTGTGGTTCCTCCACAACACCATTACACGGTGGGTAGACATGTTGCCTAGAACATTGTCTTTACAAACCATGATATCCACCGGCTGCTTCCCATAAGAGAGGACATGTTCCAGTTGTACCACCTCTAGGTTCAGTACATGTGAAGGTTCATGTATGTACTTCCTCAAGAGGGATAGGTCTAAGAAATCATGAAATTGTGCTAGATTTGGAGGAAGTGCAAGTAGATTGGCCACTTCTCCCATGTGATATGGGATTTCATAGGGGCCAATGTACCTAGGGATGAGCTTCCCATTATTCCCAAACTTCATGACTCCCTTTCAAGGTGAAATTCAATGAAAGAATTTGTCACCAACATCAAACACCAAGTCCCTTCGACGGCTATTTTCATTTCTCTTTTGCTGACTCTGAGAATCCTTAATGTGTTGTTGGGTGGCATGGAATTTTCTGTAATCTCTTTCACAATATCAGGCCCAAGAAGAATTCTCTAACCATCCTCATCCCAACATGTAGGAGTTCTAAATCATTTCCCATATAGATCATAATAGGGTGTCATTTGAATGCTCGAGTGGAAGTTTTAGTTGTAAGAGATCTCAACTAAAGGGATATGTGGATCCCATACACCATTAAAATCTATTGAGCACGTTCTTAGCATGTCCTCGAGTGTATGAATAATATTAACAGATTGTCCATCAGTTTGGGGGTGATAGGCCATACTGAAATTCAATTGTGTGCACAGAGCATGATGAAGAATTCACCGGAATTTTGATGTGATCCTTGGATCACGATCAGATACGATAGAAAGCGGAACTCCATACAACCTCACCACTTCCTTCATGTAAATCCTAGAAAGATGATAAAGAGATAAATTTTCCCGAATGGATATATAATGGGCATTCTTGGTGAGACGGCCCACAATAACTCATATCGCATTGTTTCCTTTGGATGTTCTCGGGAGACCAGTGACGAAGTACATAGTGCTATTGTCCAAGTTCCGTGCAGGTATGGGTAGTGGTTGCAACATCTCTTTAGGAAGTTTTCACTCTACCTTCACGTCCTAACAGACTAGGAACCTTGAAGTGTAGTCAGCAATTTCCCTTTTCATATTATACCACAAAAAATGATCACGAAGGTCTCTATACATTTTTTTGAATCAAGGATGTATAGAGGAAGTAGAGCTATGAGGTTCATCCATCAGATCCTTATTTAATTATAGAATATATGGAACACATAGTCTTGTATGAATTTTCAGTACACCTTTTTGATTAATATTGAACTCGAAGAACATCCCATCTTTCACAGCTTCAAACATCATCTGTAACAAAGGATTTTCTTTCCGTGATTTCTTGATCTTCTCTAGTAATGACGGTTGAGAAATCATTTGGGTTAGGGTTGATGGTGTCCCTCCCCTTATAATTCCCATGTCCAGCATTACTAGGTCATTAATCAAATGATCTTTTTGAATCCTCATCATGGAAAGAACAACTGGGTCTTTCCTACTTAATGCATTAGTAACTTTGTTTTCTCTTCTGGGATGATAATGAATCGAACAATCATAGTCTTTAAGATGCTCCAACCATCTTCATTGTCTAATGTTCAATTCCTTTTGTGAGAAAATATACTTCAAACATTGATGGTCTGTGTATATATAAAATTTCTCTCCATAAAGATAGTTCCTCCAAATCTTCATAGCAAAAACGACCATAGCCAGCTTCAGATCATGCGTAGGATAGTTCTACTCAAGAGTCTTCAACTATCTAGATGCATAAGCAATGAAATTTTAATTTTTCATGAGGACGCAGCTATGCCATTTGAGAGATGCATCAATAAATACAATGAATACTTATCCACTTGAGGGAATAGTTAACACGGGGAATTAACCAATATCTTCTTCAACTCTTGGAAACATTCCTCACACTGCTTTTTTCCAAACGAACATGACCCCTTTTCAAGTTAACTTGGTTAATAGATTAGAAAGCCGTTAAAAGTTTTTCACAAACCTCCTGTAATATCCTTCGAATTCAAGTGAACTATGAATTTCATTTATTATTGTAGGTTGAGGACGCTCCTCTACAACGTTTGTCTTTGCAGGGTCAAATGTGATTCCTTTATTAGTAACAATATTTCCCAAGAAAGAAACTTGTTGTAATGAGGAATCACATTTTCTGAACTTCCCAAAAATCCTCTCCTTAAGTAGTGTTTGTAAAATATCCCTTAGATTATCCTCATGCTCCTCACAACATTTTGAATATATCAGAATATCATCAATAAAATCTACCACAATGTTAGTAGGTATTCATTAAAGATTATATTCATCAAATCCATAAAAATAGCAGGTGGATTAATCACTCCGAAGGGAATAATAACAAACCCATAATGCCCATATTTTGATAAGATGGTTGTTTTTTTAATATCTTTTTCCCCCTCAATTGATGATAACCAGATAGATGATCAATCTGAGAGATGAATTGAGCGCCAATATGATTTTCCAATAAGTCATCAATTCTTGGAAGAGGGTATTTGTTCTTCACTGTGATCACATTTAGTTCTCAATAATCTATTCATATCTGTAGTGATCCATCCTTATTCTTCACAAAGTGAACAAGTGCCCCCCAACGAGACACACTTGTTCGGATAAACGCCTCATCTAAAAGATCTTGGAGTTGTTTCTTCAATTCCTCTATCTATACATTTTACATCCTATACAGGGTCTCTAATATTCGATGAGATCAGGGTATGAGTTGAATAGAAAACTATACCTCTCTTTCAGTGGGAGGTGCAAGAAACTCCTCAAGAAATACATCAACATATTCATTTATGATGGGGATAGATTCTATCCTTAATCTCTCATCTTCTTTTCTATCATTTCCAATCAACACCATAAATAAGGATATAGGGGGTTATTTTAGACAAATATCACATTGATATATCTCTCCTTGGACGATATATTTTGGTTTTCCATTCAAGACTACTGATATATCCATGCTTCAGCAAATGATCTTAGCATTATAATTTATGAGCCAGTCCATCCCTGGTATAATGTAGAATTCTATCATGGTAATGAATACTAGATTTTTGATAATATTGTGCTCACTAAAGTAAATACTAGAGTCTCTAAACATTGATGATGCTACGATAGTCCCACTAGGATTCTTGACTGATAACTATACTTTTAGAAAATTAGGGGTTGATTGAAAATTCTATGAAAACATGGATGAAATAAATAAATGCGTATAACTACAATAAAACAAAGTATTTGCTTGTATTGAGAGGACAAAAAGAGTACTTGCTACAAATTTATTCATAGATTCATCTTCAAATGTCGTGATAGAAAAAGCACGGCCTTGATCCCTTGGCCTTTGCTGAGGCTGGTGGTGGTTCCCCTATACTTCCCTCAGATTTGGATATTGATTGAAAAGTGACCTTGTTGTCCACACATGAAGCAATGGACATCTGGTAGGGCTTGTACCATCTTCCCATTGTCGTTGTTTTTGGAAGTTGTGGTTTCGCCTCACTGTGAAAATTCCTCACAATGTGGCCATCTATACTACAGTAGTAGAAATTCCCATTCTTAAACAGGAAGTTCCCCGAATTCTTCATCCCACTCGTGGGATGTTGTACATGCTTTACTCCTCTTCCTTGACTGAACATCCTCCCTATGAATGGATCCAACGATCTCTTCTTGTCAATTTATTTATCAGACCACAACGTCTCACCAAACTGAATCTCGACATTCATCGTACTCTTAACGATCTCGTTGTAGCTATCATTGTCTCTGATAAAATGATTCATACACAGATTAGGTCTCAGTCCACCAATGAATCTATCAACCTTACCATGTGGATCCAGTACAAAGAAATAGGTATATCTTGAAGTCCCTATGATGTTCATCTTGTATATTCCCACAGATCCATTCTCCTTATGCTTCATCTCGAGAAACTCCTTCTCCATTCTTGCCCTTAGGGAACGAGGGAAATACTTACTAAATAAGATCCCTCTAAACATTTCCCACTCTATAGCATTAACTACCAATCATTGCCTCGTGATTTTCATCAGTTCCCACCAATGATCAGCTTCCCCTTCTAAGAGATAGACAACCAGTGTGACCATTC
Source organism: Viscum album (assembly GCA_963277665.1). Taxonomy (NCBI): domain Eukaryota; kingdom Viridiplantae; phylum Streptophyta; class Magnoliopsida; order Santalales; family Viscaceae; genus Viscum; species Viscum album. Next base: position 554,365,022 of record OY728147.1, on the reverse strand, counting down.
TTGCTCTGAAAAATGTAGCACAAAATAGATCTTCTCGAAGGAGCTGATCCACTGCTCAGAAATCAACGGGTTAGTTGATCCAATAAAGGTTGGTGGTCATTGATGCATAAAGGAATAAAAATAATGTTTTTCCCTTCACGACGAGATTACTCTGTCAGCTTGATTCATGTTATTTCTGATAACATGTGTTAGTTGGATCATAATTCGCATGAATGATTCAATTATGGATTCCATCAGAGGTCCGTAAGCATATGGTCTATTATGGTCACCATTTGCATGGTTCCTCCTATTGTCTTCCATTTTTCAAAAAGAGTAAAACAATAGTGAGAAAATTATTTCATTTACAAATATTTTAACTATAAAGGATTTTATGTCTTAAAACATCATTCTTAATAAATTACATTTCTCTATAATTCCTTCATAATGATTCATAAAAATCTTGAGATTAACAAAATATTTCCCACAGGAGTATCATAACTATGAGTGCAGCAAAGCCAATTTTCATGCACCAGTTCCCTTTCAAGTCTAGCTCAAAGCAGTATTTTCAGGATTTACCCCTGTGTACATCTGTGCTGGAGCCGGCAGTACCTGCTCGTAAACCGGCATGGATGTATTTGTTTCATAAACCACTATCATTATACTCCCCAAAATACCTGAAATAATTCCTATATTTATACATTTATATTGGGTTATTCCTAATGTTTTGAAGTCCTGATTTCCTTAAATAACTAAAATATCATTTGATACCAACTATGACATCCCGCCTTTTTAATACATAACTTTTCATTACATTTTACATACATTGGTTCTTTAATATCTAGTGTCTTGGAATTTAGGAACAATAAAACATGAATAGAACACAAAAAATTCTTCTAATCAACTTCTAAGGCTTCATCATAATATCATCCTAACTACAAATATTGTATCTCATATCCTAGAGACATACATCAATGGAAATGGTGAGTAGAAATCCCAGTACATCTAAATAAGGAAATCAGTGTACTTGTTATATCAATAACTACATGAATAAAAACATAATGAAATGAGCAATTAAATTATAGAAATATCATAAAGAAAAGAACATGGAACACAACTTAAATATGTGGAAATAACACTTCATTTAGACAATAATGAACATATCACCATGTTCCATCCAAAAGGTGTCATAAAAATTTCCAAAGTTATTCACCAAGGTATCGTAAAACATGTCATCTCTAGAGATTTATTCTTTACCCAATGCATTAGAGTGATATCAGGGAACACCATTAACATGTCATTAAATTCATGTGATCCAAATAAATCATAATTAAAAATTTCCAACATAACCTATAGAAAATCTCAAAAAATCACCATAACCTAAATCAGCTTAACCTAATATCGCTGATCAGAATTAAAAAATGAACTCCATTTTATTAAATTAATTTCCTAATATTTTTATTTTTATTTTTAAATAAATAACACTATATAACAGAAAAAACTAATACTTAACCAATAATTTTTGAAACAGTTATTTACCTATTTTATGGAATCACATTACTTAATCAAGGTGCATAAATTATATTAATACTTTCTTATGTGAGGTTACTTAATCCATTTGATAACATTACTAATTTTATTAGTAAAATCACTATTCATAATTTACTATTCATCAAAAATTATGTTGATCTTATTAAACACTAAATTTCTTAATGAACATAACTTCAGAAGACCATTTTTCGAAAATCGTTACAAATTATTAATTATTTAATGTTTAAATACATATTTTAAAATATCATTTTTCTAAAATTCATCAATAACATGCATACAATATTTATCCGGATGTTTGAAGAATCACAAACTTCACCATAAGAAGAAATCACAATTTTTATTTATATCAAAGGTCTACATAAAGAATATAAGGTCTCTTTACATATCCCCTTATAACACCATCATTGGACCTAATTGTAAGTTGTGCTATGGTGATAGAATCTTGGGGTGGCTCTTCCATCATTGCCCGAGTGGTGATTTCTATCATCTTGAACTTCTCTTGAAGGCGATTCAGTTCCATCATCACACGATTAGGTTCAACCTCGGATTGGTCTATAGAAAAGGACAGTGTTGCTACCTCCTTCCCATGTTCTGTAAGATGGTAGTCGAATGGCCCGAGTCTACTAGAGGAGGCTATCAAATATTCTCTCTTTATTAATTAACCAACATAACATGTATTTATAAAAAATATTCAAAACACTATGTGTTTATTTCCCAATGGTCATATTGACCCTCGGTCATTTAACAGTCAAAACTGAATGGTCTCATTTTAATTATAATCATTTTATTAAATGAAATTGTTTTTTTGAGTATAAAAAAATATATCACATAAAATTAAGAAACAAAAATTATTAAAAAGTTTGGGTCATTACAATCTATAGTTGGGGGAAATGTATCTATGCATAAATGCCCAAAAATGTTAGTCGAGTATATCTCATCGATCATTCTTTTGGATAAGGAGTGTACCCTTACTATGAACCTAATGTTCAACAAACGGGGGATATTATCGGTTATATTAACATTTTATTTTATACAATCATGAATAATTTAAATAGTTTATGTCAATGAAATAAATAGGGTGGATGGTTTAAAAAAGATATCATGATTTAGTCATCTGTTAAATGTATTCCATGATTATGTGGATTCCATAAATTATATTTATTGGGAATAAAATAATATTTGAATTTATTCAATGTGTTAATTCTGATGGAATAATGTTAATTATGAATTTTATGGATGATGAAATGATTATCCTTTTTAGAAACCCATTGATATGAGATTTAGAATACAAAATCTCATAGTTAAGATTATGTAAATATCTCAATATATGAATCAATATTTGTTTTCAAAAACGAAAAAGGAGGGAATAAAAATATATTGAATCCTTCATGAGGAAACACTAATCATACTTTAGTGGGTCATCTTATCCACTAATTATAGAAAAATTGTTCAATACCATTGAAATGATATTTCTATTATGTAGTGTTTGGATAATGAAAAATTAATTTTTTATGTCAGTCACATGGATGGTGAAACAAATCCATTGTGGACTCTTATCATGAATACATAGGAATAAGATGAAATTTAATACATTGTTTGTGATTAGTTTATAAGAAATTTATTCATTATTTACATCTCTTATATTATTTATATTGAAATAAAAATATAATTCTATGAGGTAAATTCAACGGTTGATGAATATATTGGAATCTATGAAGTATATTTTACAAGACATGTGAGGTATAATATTATTATAATCATCAAAAATTAATGTAAGGCTGATACATTTTGAAATGTCTTAAAACCATGTATACAAATTGAATTAGTCATAAGGGACATCATTATCTATGAATAAATTGTTCAATGTCATCTCAATTTTGTTAGTCGGAGTGGATACTCAAGAGGGTGGGAGGGTGAATTGAGTTCCATTTAAAAATTCCTTTTAAAAAGATTTCTATTAAAATCCCCCAATTTAAATAACAAGCTAACCTGCAGTGAATTTTTAATACAGTAAAGGATCAGTTATGTTCTAACGAGATTGATTAGTTCTCAGTTAATTTATTCTGAATATCAGATTATCTTTTGAAAGTAACATAATGCGTTTCAATTAATACAAACACTTGCAAGTTTATATATCATAGTAACTCTAAAAAATATTTGCATTTAACGTACTTAGCAGAAGAATTTAAGATATAGTTTAGGACAAAATAAACTACTACAACAAGTTTTACCAATATTTTCAGTCTCAAGCTAAGACATAGTAATCTGAAATAGTTTATATAAACTTTGATCCAAACCCTAGATCGGGGTAAACAACTGTACATATACTATCCATGTTCTAAGACCTCTACCAAAATACTTCAAGGGAAAAACAAAACAATAGCACCAATGATATCCAGGTCACAGTTAACCTATACAACAATTAACAGTGGGAACAAAAATGATTCAGAAGGTTTGACTGAGGATTTTAGATATCCTCTAGTTATGCTCAGGAGTCAGTGTGTGTCTAAGATGAACAGAATCACACAGAGAACTCGGAATGTAAATAAAAAAATCACAACAGGGTTAAAAATATATGATATGGGATTAGAAGGATCAGTGTGATGGAAATGTATCTCTATACTCTTTTGGAATAGAGTAGATATTTTTTGATTCCTTCTCTAAATTTTTTCTGAGATACATATTGTTGTAGTTTTGTTCCTTGACTTACTTGTAATAATGATTTACATGAGATTTCATGTAGGCTTTATAGCACAACAATTTCCCTCAGATTTAAGGAAATGTTCTTCTCTTCTTAAATCTATGGTGCGTATGTTTTTAGGTATAAGATGTGTATCATCGTATATCACCACACCCAACAGCTTTTACACTTTTTTTCAACACACACATTTATGCATGTCTTTTGTCTTTCCTTTTTTTGCTCAAGTGGTCCGAAAAAAGCACGATTTCTTCTACATGTACGAGTTATAGTTTTATGACAGTAAACACACATTATTTAATTAATAGTAGTTGCATTAAAATAACAAAATATGACTGTTATTAATAAATAAAAATAAGTAGGGTCTAGAGAAATTGTGGAGGTTTTTCATCGGTAGCTCTCTCCATCAGTGAGCTTGTAATGGTGGACATGAGTCATTATGTTGTGTGTCGATAGCTGTTACTCTTTATAATGGTATCTCTATGTATTGGTATATCATTCCATACGTATCTCCTTTTATCAGTATCTATTTTGTACTAGTGTAATTCTTGTATCAGATAACATTGTAGCGGTAGCTATCTGTCTGTATCAGCAGACATGTATCAGTAGCTGTCTGTATATATCAACAGACTTGTATCTGTAGCTGTATGTCGGTATCTATATGTAATAGTGGTTGTGTATTTGTATCAGTGGAACTCATATCAATAGCTATGTACCAGTAGCCGTGTGTCTGTATCAGTCGACTTGTGCATACCGATAGACTTATTCTATCGGTAGATCTGTATCAGTGAGTCACAATATTAACACTTATTTTTTCTATGAAAATCATATCCAGATTGAGATTTAATTATTTCAAAGCATTTATAAACATAAATATACATTGATTAACATTTTCCAATGATTATTTTTATATATTTTTTCAACATAATTTAACATATATATTGGATTATAAACAAATATTAAAACATAATTGGTATTATCAAAACATATTACACCATAATTGGGATTATAAAAACATATTAAAGCATAATTGTTATTATCAAATCATATTAAATCATAATTGGGATTATCAGAACAGGTGAGTTCAACAATGGTGGAATTGAATTTTTGAGTTACCCATTTGTATCGAGATATTTATAAGAATTTAAATATTAAATTTAAAAGATACTCTAAAACCCATATAGAGATAATGATTATACATCATTTATGTTTGAATAGTGGTAGGAATAATGGATGAAATTATCTTAAGGGGATTGGTAAATTAAATATGTTTGGAAAGGATGTTCATCGGGAAATCTAATATTGTTGTTATTGGAGAATGTCATATAATGATTTGAATAGAGATAAATATCCATAGAATACACAACCCAGAATCCATTGTTTCAAATTATAGGAGTATGGTAATTATCATAAAATGTAATAATATATTGATTTTAATGATGTTGATTGACGTCAGGAATATCTAAATCCTATAAGAAAAAGAAAATATCATGCGATCAATATTTATGATGAGGGGTATGGAAATGACATTATAAAATGTACAATTAATAGAAATGATAAAATTTATAAGATATTATTTTGATCCTAGATCAACAAACTCTTTTATATACGAAGAATTTAATAGTGGAATAACAATACATCTTTAATTATTATATGTTGAATTATATGTTAAAATCATAATTGTATGATGGTAACGTCAAAATTAAATTATTATTCTCTTGTTGATATATTTTGGAATGCGGATCCTGAAAATATTTTTATTCTATATCTAATTGATTTTATTTTTCTCTTAGGCATGTATTGACATTATCTAAATAAATACTTCAACAATTTAAAATGATGGGAAAACATGTTTGATATTTTGAACTAACATATGATTATATATCTATGTTAGGGTAATTGTGGTCTAAATATTGAAATCACATCCATCGTATGGGGATTGAGTTATATTGAAAATCACATATAATTTCATATGGTTTGGTTGACATTAAACATCATTGATATGCCGACAAAAATATTGTTTATTAATTTATGTTCAGAAGAGTCTCATAGTTTTAAACATAATCATGATGATGAGTTTTTAATGAAAATGATAAATTGTGATACAAGTATTTCAATTTCTCCATATAAAATATCCCCAAATATATTGTAGGAATTTAAAAATAAAATCAATTTAAAAAAATGGATTTTTTATTCAAGTGAATAAACTCAGGTTGTACCTATTTTTATATTATGAAAATAGATGGATCAATGAAACTAGAAAATCATTTCAAAAAACAAAAAAATATTAAAATTATGATTTAGTATCCTCTTACCTATATTGAATAATTATTTTTTTAAATGTGTAATGTACAATACTTTTTATATATTGACCTTCTATCTAGATAACATAAATTATGTTTCATGTAGGATGATATAACCAAGATAGTATCCCAAAAAATGTATATAAACTATGATTATATATTCATTCCACTTGGTCTTATTAATTCACATTTTATATTGATTGATTTAATAAATATAGTCATTATATATTAACATGATTAGAATATTGTAGAATTTAGAAATCATATTATTATATATTCACAAAGACTGTAATATCATTAATATTACTAATTATTTTTTTTGTGAACCCTAATAAAATAAATTATGTATGTAAAATTTATAAATATCCAATTAAAGATAAAAATGTTTCATTTTTGTGCCATATAATCTCAAGTGATCATATATCAGTGTATCAATCAAAGATGATGGTTATTGAATGTTGGAATAGACCTACCACTCTAATTGAGATGCATAGTTTTCGTGGATTGTCTGAATATTATAAATTCATTGAAGATAAATTCTCACAAATTTAAAATCAAATAACCATGATAACCTAAAACGAATCCATATTCCATTAGAAAATTAAATTTAGGAAAATTCCAAGTAACATGATAAAAGGATATTCATCACACCTGTTCATAAATTCCAATATAGGGCTGAAATTTTTTTCATAATTACGGATGCATCAATGAAGATATTTGGATGAGTTCTCTGGAATAATTATATGGTGATAACATATGCCTCATGAAAAATGTATTTTCATGAGAAAAATTAACCAAATAATAAATTTGGGATTATTTTAGTAATTTTATCATAAAATATTTTGATGCATTATTTTTACGAGGAATGGTGGAATATATATACTAATCATTAATGAATAAATTATTTATTATTACAAATATAATATAATATGAACTGATTATGATGGATGGAGAATACTAAAGATTATTTCTAAACAATATATTACAACCCTAGAAAGAGAATAAGGTGGTAGATGGTTTTTTAAACAATTCATCATAGCTCATCCATGAAGAGTATAAGAAAATATCGTATATTTATAGATTTTCAAATCATATATCAAGAAATATTTATTTGATTGGATAATTATTATATTGATCAAATTATTATTCAACCATATATCCAAGTTTTAATTTAATATGGGTGGAAGATATATGTATAACTGTAAAAGAAGATCGAAAATTTTCATGAATTATATAATTATTATGATGGAATAATATGTTTTTGTATTATTTTAGGTTTTTCCCATTACAAATTTAATGAAGTACCTATTATATGGTGTTCATGGTTCGTCATTCATTATTCATGTTGGATGTATGATGATGTATATTGATATGAACGTGTATTAGAAATGGTATTGTATGAAGAGATATGATGGAGAGTATGTTTCTCAACTCATGGTATATCAACATGTCATGACTAAGAGATATAAGTATATGGTAATGTTACAAACGTTACATAAAATAGAATAGAAATGATAAAATATCACAATGTATTTCATCATCGGACTCTAAAAAAAGGTATAACAACAAAATTTTGTTTTGGTTTTAGTTGACCAACATAATAATTCAACATTATTAATTTCTTTTAGAAACATATATATCATGAATGGAATTATAGGTCATAAGCTAATAAGGTGGAAATGTTTCATGGAATACTGCATTATATTGTATCAGAATGTGATATGTGGTTTAACTTAATGTTATGAAAAAATCATCAGTAGGATCTATATAGAGAGTCATGTTTTAGAACTACTCATCATACTTATATTGAATTTTAGTTAAAAGGACCATTCATTCCCTCTAATATTTTATGAGATCTTGGTTTATTTGTTTCAAATTTTTTTTGGGATCAACACCTTCCTCTTGTTTTTTTTTAACATAAATAACATTCTGTCAACCATTAAAGAGGTTCCTTATGAATCGCTATGTTAGAATAAGTTTATAAATTGATCATGATGATTTAATATGGATAATTAATGTTATTTGGAACTAATCATGTTGAGTAAATAATAGAGAATATCTAATCCATTAAATATTACATCCTTGTATCTTACAATCGACAAAATATTATGTTGATAATCATTTCTGATATCCATTGTGGGAAGTTAGTATTAAGGTGTTTTTTTAACTTAAAATTTAACAAAGTTATGATATTTGGGAAGAAAAGAATATATGATATTCATTTATATTTAACCGTTCTACATTCTTGATTTAATGGGGATAGTATATTATCACTTGACGCATCCACCGAATCTCTCTGATGTTGATGATGTACTTAATGTATCAATCTTGAGAATGTACATACCAGATCCTTTACATGGACTAAATCCATTTGTTATACCACTATTGTATGAAAAATCATGTGATGATAAATTTTTATAAATCAATACCATAGATATAAAGTGATATGGAAGAAGGCTAATAAGCAAGTTAATGTTCATTAGACGAATCATAAATTCAATGAGGAAATTTGGGAACCTGATGATATAATAAAACTGATATATCCTCATTTTCTTATATAAAAGTGAGAAAATTGGTAGGATGGTATTAAATTCAAGGGGGTATAATGTGAAAGACAAATATTAAGGGATATATGTCTTTTCAAAAAAATATAATTTTTTAGATATCTTAAAATACACACAAACCAGATTCTAAATGAGATATTATATAATATACCATTGAAAAACAATAATTAAATTAGTGGGTATTAATGATACTATATAAATTATAGAACATTAATGCACTAAACAAACATAACATCCACACCTTTGATACGAGTTTATAATAAATAAACATGAAATCATTTTCTAGTTATAGAGTTGTTTTTATAGAAAATTAATTTCATTGTGAAAAATATATTTTTTGCTATAATAATTTATATAAAAATATATTAGGGAATGGTTTTAATTATATTTCTGTATGAAAGAATAAAAAAAATTACATTAATTTATAATTTTTTCTATGAAAGAGATATGATGAAATAAAATGTTATATTCGAAAAATTAACTTTTCTAAAATATTGTTATCATCATGTTTTTTGAAATTATTTTAAAATGAATTTATACCAATTATATAAACTGAATAATTAAAAATATATTTTGTATTTTCAATCAGGTTGATAAGTTTTGTTAATATGAAGCTATTATTTTTGTTCAATATGTATAGTAAACAATGTAATATATGTCACCTTAGTAAGTTTAAAGTGTGTAATGTAGGGTAAAAAAATAGAAAAAGGCATTTAAACCATTCTGAAATTTTCATTATCCAATTATATGAATTTAATTCATTAATTTTTATCCAAGAGTCTTATATATGTGAAATTTCATCCATATTTCATTGAATATAACAATTATATTAACAGAAGAAAAGAATAAATATTAACTGTCAATATCATGATTTCAAATTATATAAAAAATTTAAAAGAGTATTACATAAAGATATGTTTGGTTATAAATGTTTATATTAATTGGAAATTATTTCTTTTATTGTATTTATTTATTTCAAATTCATATTGATTGAATAATTACCATAAACACATATGATGCACTAACACAATATTTATTTATTTAATAGAAAAAAAATATATGATTTTTAAAATATTAAAATTATACAATTAAAGTAAATTATTATATTAAAAAAACATATTAGATACACATTGCAAAAATTATATTTGTTAAAATAATATATTAAAATAAATTCTATTTTTTCATGGGGTCATAAAACTCAAATTAAATGAATAGTTAAAGAATATAAATTGTTGATATTTTATAAAAAATATAACTTAATTAAAGGAAAAAAAATTTAAAAACCAAATATTTATCTTTGATAATGGAATATGGTTGAATAGATAATCTAATTTCTACTTATTATTTATTTTTCCTTTTATCATAACATTCATATATGTTTATGTTTGATACATTTTTTATTTAACTTAAAGAAAAAGATGATTAACAAAGATGTTAATAAAAAATACGACGTCAAATGAACCCAATATAAATATAAATATAAATTTCATTTAATGATGTTATTTTTACCAAGTAATAATTAGCAAAAAATAATGTCCATTTTCTATAATTTTTATAAAAAATTACGTTTTTATATTCTCGTATTTTATGAAATTCCATGTGGATCATCTCCCTCACTTATAAAAGATAACCTGTATGTTATCTTTATTACACTAAATTGAACCTTATATAATGACCAAATCCTAATATATTACTTTATAAACATTATTATATTCATTTTAACGGTTATTTTATCCCAAATATCCAAATGGCCTTTAAGAGGAGATCCATAGGAGTTCTTTCAAATAAGAGGTAATAACCATAAATGATGACATTTATTTTTACTTCTTCTGTAAGCACCGTAAAATCTATTTTATTTATCATAAAATTACAAAATTAGTATCATAAATAAAATTAAATATATTTATGACAATTAAACCACTATTATCTATATTCTTCCCCATTAAACCGAATGTGATTCTAGTGCTTCTGCGTACGTAGTCGTTAACATCTCCACATAGCGGTTCAATTCAATTTTTCTTACCATCATATATGGATGACTATTATTATGTGTTTAATTTTAACATATGATATTTATGATATAAATATTCTTATGAAAGTTGATATCATATCTATCATTTTTACATTCCATTATGTTTGAAAATAATAACATCGCTCATTCGTACATGTGGACTACCGCATCTCAAATGTTTTATGATTAATTTTTAATTTACACAATATAAGGATTGTAATAAGAATTAATTTTCATAATATATATGAAATATATTATATTATAGTGTCTCTTATAAGGATAATTGATATTTAAATTTATTTCATTACATGCATCAAAAAATGAAAATTGATTTCATGAGAATGTACAACCCAACTTCTCCATGAATATTGTAATTCATTATTCTATCACTAATTATTTGGATCAACTGTAAATTTATATATAATTAAAATATAGGATATTTATAATATTAATATTATTCTAGGGATGATGGAACCATTATCAATATAAAATTAATGAAACATCCGATGTGACATTCTCATGATGAACAAAACACATAACAACATGAAATAACTATTCAAATAAGGAATAATTAATAAATAGCTATTGATATTTTTAATGTGGATTATATATGATATTAGAAGTATGAAAATTTATTTTTAATATAAATATAATATATACAATCTGTATTAGTAGTTAAATTCATTTTCAATAAACTCTATCCTGAGGTATGATTTTTTTTTTGTTTCGAAATAATTATTTGTTAGGAATATTTATCATTATGTATCAAATGATGAAATATAACGTCATACCTTTAACGAAACTCATAAATTTTTCTTATAATGTTATTATTTATATAGAATGAATTTTTCCTTCCATTTTACTATCGTCATGTACTCATTAAACCAAATATTCATTTCAATCCAATATTGACATTATTTATCACTTTGTTAATTTTTTTTCCCATATCCATATTTTATAAAAATAATTTCATGAATGTTTTTAATATTATCCTAGTATTTTGTGATGTCATTTTTACCAATGATATAATTCTCATAAATGGATTTAAAATTTATATTCTTATGATTTTCTGAATGAAAAACTTATTAAATTCATTATAAAATAATGGAAGGATGGTTTTATATGATGTTATATTAATGGAAATAAATTTACCACTATAATTAAAACATAATGTTTTGAATCTTAAATTACATGTTTCAATGTATTTTTAAAAAAAAACTGTTTTCCTTATTATTTGGGAAATTTATATATTTTAAATAAGTGGTTTTAATGTAAAAATAGTGTTTTCCTCCAAAAATGTTCCAAGTGATATTTTGAAAGAATATTTCATCATTTATAGAATATTTTGATGTTAATTATGTTTTAATGTGTATATGAATCCATGATACCATCCATATAAATTTTTTGATTGGGTTTTTTCATTATATTTGATTTTATGAAACATGATTCCTTCCACGGGTTTTGCTATGATTAAATGATTATGAAATCAGTTTCCATTTCCTAGGATATGTTATAGTTAATTGTTTATAAAACTTATTTAGGTGTCATGGTTCTGATGATATGAATGTTTAACGAACATATTCAACAAATCTTTATGGTTTTCATCATGTGATTTCTTGGTTAAAAATTTTACATCCCATTAATTTATTATTTAAATATGGATATATATTTAGATATACTTGATTAGAATGATGAGAAATCCCATTTATTAAAGGAATTTATTGATTATGATATTCTTGGGAGTGATCATTGGAAACTATTATGGTTTTTTGGTGAAACCAATATATAATGATTGTTTTGATCTCATCCTTCACTAAAAAGAATAAAGAATTTACGCCTATGTGTATGCCAAAAATATTTGACTTATGCCAATGTTGTGAAGTCAATTCATATATTCCTTGATTAGATTATGAAACATGTTATATAAAGTAATATGATTTATCCCATGACCCATGATTATGATCTATGATATGTACAAAATAGTTTACAAATGTTATTCTGTTGTTATCATACACTTATACACATATTATGTTTAAGGGATCATTTATATATCCCTTGTGATCACAATTTACAAGAATACGAGAGCACCCTTTCTTATGTTTCCCTTCCAACTGTAACTATGAATAGTGATATATTGTATATGACTTATTATGGTGATAGTTATAATGATCATAGTGGAAGATAATGAGATATTTTATGAAAAATGTGTTTATTTTTCTATGATACCATAAATATGAGACCTATAAGATTTTGGTGTGGATTGTTCTGTCATGTAATGAATATTCACATAATAATATATAATATATATGTTTGATATGTACGAGTTGATGTAGTGTCACATGCGGTTTCGTAGATAATAATGTAGACAAGTAGTGACAAAGACATGATACATGCCTCGTGATGATGGAAAAAAGAATTGCAGAAAGGACATTGCAATGTTCATTACATCCATGTTATGGACATCATGCATATAGTACATTCATAACTCTCTTTATAAGAAATATTAACCATTTGATGATTTATCCTAGGGGTATGATATATCCAATTAGTTTTTGAGTTTTTTTATTTTCATAGTTCCTCCGTGAAATGAACTATAATTATAATAAATGAAATCAATTTAATTATTTATGAACAATATAATTAATAATTAATTGTATGAATACTATAATTATTAATTATTATTAATAATTAATAAATAATCCCATAAGAAAAACTAATAATATAGTAATTTATTTAATGTTTTTCAAATATATATAATTAATAGTAATTAAATATTTTTCATTATTTATAACATAAATAATATATATATTTAAAATTATTATTAAATATTTCATAATAATGAAATGAATAATTAATTTCATTTATAATTATATGATAATTAATTAATACAACAAATAATATAATTCATAAATAATATAATATAACTACTTATTAGTTTTAATATTTAATTATATATTATTAATACATATTATTAATAATTACTTATTATATTATTATATAACTAAGATATTATATTATTAATTAATTAATAATTACATATGTAATTAGAAATGATATTAATTATATTTTTTTTAATTATATTAATTATATTATTAGTCAATTGTTATGTTAATTAGTTTTTACTATTATTAATTATGATATTATCCATGTATTGATATTAAAAAAAATTTGTATTATAATACTAAAAAATTGGAACTTTAATCCCTCTATTAAAAACCATAAATGATATCCAATACCACTACCTTATTATGTGGATTTTTGAATGAGTTTTTTTATAGTTATATTTTGCAGTTAATTTATTAATAGTAATTTCATATAACAGAACATTATATTAAATATATTATATATATATATATATATATTTATATTTATATTTTCATATCATGTGTGATCATCACCCATAAAATTAAATATAAATTTTGTTAAATATTTTGATCTTGAAATATTTTAATATTTTTAACAAAAAACTATTTTTAAAAATTTTAAATTCTGGGATTGGAGTAATTTAGTTTATGCCCATTATTATGAGGTTAATTATTTTATAAAAGGAATTGTTTCAAAAAAATTTTATAAAAGAAACTGTAAATTTTTTATTTATTTAATAAAAAAATATCTATAATTTTTGTTTTTTGGAATAATACTATAATTTTTTGTTTTATAATCTTGATTTTAAAATTATTATAAATATTATTTTTATATAAAATTTAAATATTAAAATGATTATAATATTTATAAAATTATATATGGGGTCATTAAAAATTATAAAAACAGTCAAATTGTAAAAACTCGTACATAAAAAATTAAGAAATAATTATTAACTATTTTTTAATTTCAAAACAATCATTTGAATATCATGTTTTAGATTTGATGAAATCTGATCATTTCAGTAATTATATCTTGGGATAGATAATTAACTAATAATTTAATGCAAGAAAAGAGTGAACAATATTTAACGAGATTCAATCATAAATAGAGAAATTCATCCTCAACCAACACACAATAAAGTTTTTCTATATTAATATAAAACTAAAATAAATATTTATTGTGTTTTAAAATGTTTTTTTTGGGTTATTTAACTACCAATAATAAAGATCAATATTTATTTATTCCACAATTAACTCCAATTAATATTGAAATTATAAGAAAATACTTTATTACCTTTTACAAGGATGACATATGATAAACTGAACATGTTGCTCCAAGACCATTATGTGTTACGACGAAGAAAAAATGTGTCCACATATTTTGATGAAAATAAACCTAAATTTTTACTTAAATAATATTTCTATTTGTTAAGGGTTGATTAATTATAAATAAGTAATTCAGACATTTCACAAATTGATCTGGTCTATTCATGTACCTTCATAGGAGTTCACTAAAGATCTCTGTGAAGAAGCTAACAAACCCCATCCTCCTAACTTATATATGGGATATGTGTCTATCTCAATGATTGGGATTCTCTTAATTATATAAATGATATTATATAACCATGAAAAAAATAAAACTTATAAATAATAGTTTAAGATCATTGAACATTGAATTTTTTATGAAAATAATGATGTCCAAGAATGTAATGAATCATTCCCAATAGGACCCCTCTAAGGTCAACTATGAAGGAAAGAGTGGAACTCAAATCCCTCTTCCAGTAGTCCACAAGTTGATGTCTTGCATCGATGGTGTAAATAACAGATAATTTGATACATTACTCTTATGACCATGAGAATGATAATGATAAACAACTAACCAATAACAACTAATAAATATTTATATAAATATAACCATCAATAATATCATAATAATATATATACTTTCATATATAAACATAAATAAAATTCTCTAAATAAATACCATGAATGAAAATCATTTGGCAGTAGCACTAATTCCAAAATGATTATCATGCTATGAGACTCTAAAATACATAACAATCACCAAATCTTTCCAGATATTTTTCAATATTTTGTATATTAGAAATTGGTGGCCATGAATGTTTACTGAATATGATCATACCCAAAAAAATATCATGCAAACGTGGAAGATTATAATAAAGGATCAATAAATGAAAAATCAAAACCTACTTTTCCCAATCCCAAAGATATCTACAACAAAACCACACTAAAGGTCTATCACCATATCCATATAATTATAATAATATAATAACAATAGAATATTTAATAATATCCTCTGCACCCACTTCTTGACTAATCTAGTCAACCCCATGTCCCAATGACATACCATTATTCAGTAAAAAATTTTATATACATATATCACAACCCCATAACACATCACATCATAAATTCATGACATCATGTCCCTACAATATACCAAAGCTTATGAACACAATTGATGATGTTTGTGTCATTCCTAATAATTTTCTTCAAATTATTCTAATTTATTTTCAAAATTCGATAAATAGAAATACAATAATCAAATATATATAACCATCAAATATAATTTATAAATAATTCATATATATAAACAATTACCTAGAATTGAAATTATTTTTTCATTTATGAATCATATTGCATTTTTATGTCCTAGAATGATTACATTACTTGATTCATTGGTAGAGCCCTTCTAGGATTGATAAACATGTTCAAAACAATTCCAAACTTTAAAAAAACCCTCTTGTTCTAGGGTAGAAAAATAAAACACTTGCATATATTTTTCAATGGTCACCACTTGAATTGTATTAAGGTGGATGGGTTGATTTTATTCTCACCTGAATCTATTAGATGGTGGAGGAGGGTCCATTTCAATTAATATTAGAATTTTTGGGGGGGAGCTCTTTATGCCCTGATAGGTGATATCAATAATTCATTATTCACAAATGAATTGGTGGTGAAAATGTTATAATCAGGTTTTTATTGAGCAGGGGGAGGATTGTAATAATCCTATATTATCCATTATGATTCTATAAATTTTAAATGAACCCCAATGATTATATAATGTTTATTTTATTATTTAATTAACATGTTAGAAAATAATGAAAAAATAAATATTAGTTATCCAATAAATAAATTATAATTTATTCAAATGTTATTTAATATTTTATTTTCACTCAAGCATCAGGTCATCCAAACTTACCTCCTTGGAATATTTTCATACATTGAACAATGACAATTTATAAAAATAAAAAAATATATGATTGAATTGATTTCTAATTAATAAATATAATTAGTATAAATAAATAACAAAACAATTATCAAATATTCAACAAATATATTTAATATTTCTAAAAAATATTTACTTGGGTTATCTATCAACTAAACTTGAATAATTATTAATCTATATAGGAAAATAATATTCATATATAATTTTAAATTAATATATAATTTATCAAATGTTCTAGATACACTTAATGTGTGAGCCCATTGGACCCATTCTATATTTTTGTAAGCATGACCACCTAATTTCATAGGATATATTTTAGAAACATGCGATGAGACCTATATAGATATTAATTAATATCAAAAAGACAACCATCTTCACAAAAATTCTTATTTTATAGCATAATCGAGGTATCATGATATCTATAGACAATATTTTTTTAAACTAGTGAAATCACATCATATGATAGATGTATTCTTAATTGTATTTTGGTAAATGAACTTCTAATTAGAAATCCATGACTATAGAATTAATCATGAAGATTGATTCCTATAAATGGTCATGAGATATCATCATCAAATAACTAATAGTTGAGAAAGATCCATTTATGAATTATTCATTAATTAAATATCAAACGTGAGTCACCCCACATATCTTTCCACATCATGAATATATGTCTCCACAGTTTTCCCCAATTCATTTAATTAAATGAAAAAAATAAACCTTGAAATTAATTAAATTAATTTCCATCTGCCATTGCATGCCTCATAAATTATTAATCTCCATTAAACATATAATTGTTCCTATTTAATAGTGTTTTATTTTATCATAAAATTAATCTATTAGATATTATGAAGAAAATAATCCATGAGGATAAGTCTCATTTCATTAAGAGCCCCCCCCCACCAAATTTATTGTACAGTATGTGTACTATTAGATAATTCATCCAACCACAGAACCTGAATTTAAGAATATTATCATAGAGCATCTAGGTTCTCGTCATGGTTTTTTGAATCTATGCCCCTTTGTTGTGAAAAAAATTATAACCACCAAATCATGAAATTCTCAAATATAGTTAAAAACTCATGTTATAATATAAAGTAATATTTATTTCCAAGGTCACTCAAAAAATATTATGATCAATGTAAACAGTTCTAGGGAACCAACTCTAAGAAAATACTCAGTGTACTTGATCAAACCATTAACTACCCAAATAGTTATCCTCACTTGTAAATATGATTTTTTGATATGTGGATATAAGTATTGATACCACTTGACTAATCAAGGTTTTTCTACTTATTATGACCTCATCTCACTAAGAAAAAAATTCATTAGACGATATCAATAAGAATAGTCCTCTAGTACTCAATCATGCCTGACATTATGGAAAATACTTTTGTTATGATTTATCATGATATGAATAAATTTCACTATTTTTGTATATCTACAAAATCTAGAACAAATGATTCCTCAAAATGAATCCCCTAAAGAATCATAAATCGCTATGAACTCTATCAAATGATGATATGATAAATAGATGTTGTAGTATGTTATACCATTGAATATTTCCTTAGAAATATTCTTAGTTTAGATCAATTTTATTTAAATATGTCCAGTTCTATAAAAAAACATTATTTTTTAATACTCTAAATATAATGATATTTTAATGTATTTCATTCTTATGCACTATCAGATAGTTCTGACTATCATCCTATATGGTTCTCAATGAATTATTTGATAATTTTATTTTACACATTTCTAACATGCTAGAGATATCCTATGTAAATATGATGAAATTTGATATAGATTTGAAATGTTATCTTACGTATATGTAGTCGTTTCAAGAACCTTCGCTACTCTATCCTTCCAACAGACAACCAAACTGGCTAGGAAAAAATACAATGAGAATCCCTAATCCCACTAGACTAAAGAAAATCATTATATAAATCCAATTAAATCATGAATTATTATTTTTAGAAGATAAAATATGTTTATAAAATAAAATAATTCCCATGAAATTTATGAATTATCAATCCATATTGATTTTTTCCACACTAAAAGTGTGACACATAATAAAAAACGAAAAATAATTTAAACAATATATATATATATAAATGAAAAATTAATCACTCATATCATCATACAACAAACAACATAGAATAATACTATTGTTTCACAATAGAATCTATTTATATAATCCATCCCCAGATACCATACATTGAAATAGAAAAAATTTTCATTAGATGAAAATAATAAATGGCTAAATAAATGCATAAAAACCTAAACATCAATCCCATTTAGGGAAAAGTCCATGATCCAATCAAAATAATATCCCAATATGAGAATCAAGGTTATGAACTCTAAAATGAAATGTAGTACATTAACACGTAAGAGAATGTGTAGTGTTCTATATGGATAACGTAGAAGGTAATCTCCCCAATGCCTATTCTTTTATTTTTAAAAAATAATCCAAACATTATAGTTTGAAAATAAAATTGGAAAATATTTTTGTCAATTTTATAATAAATACGGGTATCACATTTTCATATTTATAAACTAACATTTATATTTTTATTTATTTAAAAAAATAACTTCGTAAACATTTCATCATCTGATTCCTCTATTAATAAAATAAAAAATTTGGAATCCACATTGCAAGCCCTTTTGAATATTTTTCCCAAAAAATTAAAAAATAAAAAATACAAAAATGTACTCATATAAAAGTGACCCAACATTGTAGATTAATAATAAATGTTGAGTAAAAAGGACTAAAGTACAAGGGAACGGTATAAATAACAAAACATGTAATCATGTGAAATATAATACAAATAGAGAGTGTAATCTATCCATTCAATAAAAACTATAATGGATGAATCTTGTGAAAACACAGGTCAAATAAGTTTATGGGATCCCTATAACCTAATATCAGATAATGATGAATTCTTAATCAATCAAATACATGCAGTAACTCCTAAAAAAACATAACTTTAACCCAATTGGATGATGTAACCAATCTATAACACTAAATCCAAACATCCTCTATGGATGACATTCATTATCCTAGTGGGGAAGTGATTTAACTCAATTAAATAAAAAACATTTTCGCATATAATAGTTTTTATTACTGTGGAGTAATCCAAAGTGATACATAATAAATTCATCCACTCTGAGTTACTAATATTCCCATGTTCCATTCTTATTTAAAACACAACACATTCAAATAGAAATACATTCAAAAAAATATATTACAAAATGAATTCCATAAATTAATATTTATAAAAATTATGGAAATCACTTTGACATAGCGTAAGACATATAATAAACTATGAAATCCATCATTAAAAAATAATAGAAAACAAATTCAGAGGGATTTTGGAAAGGCTGTCAAATACATAAATGGAAATTTTCTCACAGTTCCAACGAAGCCTTAAATGCATAATATAGAAAACAAACATAGAATGAAATTTATTTTAAAACTAATTCAAAACCATAAAAATTATATTTCAAAAACATCTCTTTTAATATTTAAATATATGAAATTAAAACGACACACACACACACAACATTTAGTTCATGTATTCTCATATTCTGATTTGAAAAATTCTCACATATCTATATATATTTATATAGAATTACACATGTATATATTCCCAATATATGACATGTGACAAATGAAACATAAATCATAATAGAATGAAATAATAATGGAACATGAAACATAATAAAATTTCTGAAATAGGGAACCCCCAACTAATCAGTACCTTAAACTTATCAGTTAACCAATTAAATTCCATAAACAACATGGGATTATATGAAAACTCCCAATTCCATTTATAAAATCATCATAAAAAATTTATTATATAAAAAAAATTAATTTATTTAAGGCTAGATTGAATTTAAATATAAAACTAGAAATAAATTAGAAGAAATCGGAATCCTTAATTAAGGATCATTTATATATCTAATGGAACCCAACGACTATTTATGATTTAAAAAAAATAAATTTTAAAGAATCAATAACATTTTTTATATTTATTAAAATTGAATGAACAAAAATATCTACTTATGTCCATCTAAATTCAATAATTTACCTCTTTAATTGAGATTTAATGTTCCAGATAAAGTATCACACATAAAAAGATCTAATTCCAAAATGATTTAGAACCAAAAACACACATAGGCTTCGACCCAAATCACACAAAACAACAAGAGGGGTTGATAACCCATTAGTAAATGATATGAAGAGTAAGGAAGATTGAAATATCCATTTCATAGACTAAATTATACTTTAAATCACCTAAATAGTCACCAAGGGGAAGATTTTAGAGGATAACTCATGTGTTATTAGTGGTTATGAAAATGACTTACTTACAATGGGGAGAGGGAGGAGTTGCGAAACATTATAAAATGTAGAAAGAGGGAGGTAATCTATGGTAATTTTCCATTTTTGAAAGTAGGGAGCCCCTATAGTGTGGTTTGATTGGACGATGGCATAGTGGAACCCCACCTACCATGGCAGAAATTAGCACTACACAATCAACATACTAATGTGACCATCATTACAATTTAAATAGGGAATACACAACATGAATTTGGGTTCTACATGTCTTGGGACGCGTCATGGATTTTCCAATAAGGCTTGACGACAGACACTGTGGTGTATGGGAGGTTTCAGTGAGCCTCCAAGCTCTATGTCCTCCTTCTATACCACACAAAGTCATTCTTTGTCTCTATTGATGCCCTGGAAAATAATGAAACATAGAAATGATAAAATAAAAACCATTTGTAAAATGAAATTACATGGTAAAATGGTGTCGATATATGATAAAAATCTTGACCATAAATTAGTATTCCCTATAAATCCACCAAACTTAAGGAGATAAAGTCTCCAAAAATAATCTCAATTAAGAAGAGGGAACAGAAACAATAGAATCTATTAGATTCCTTGAATAAAATTTATCTGAATATAATAATTTTTTTTTCTAAAAATACAGTAACCTCTAAATCCAAAAGGAAAAAATAACCACAGATTTTCAATGGGAAAATAACGAAATATATACAAATTGTGTCTCTCCCAACCATTTATGAACTCAAAAAAACTGTGGTTCAATAAGGATGGATTTATTAAAATTATATTTTTATAAGAAAAATCATAAGCACTCAACTAAAAATATCATCCCAATACTCTTGTAATGTCTCACCCAAATAATCATAAGATTAAATAATTACTCTCTTATAATCATAACATAAGATTAAGAAATGAATACCAACCAAATAAATGTAACTATTCATCAATTGGAATTGTAATATAATAATGTAATCCTAGAAAGATCCATCAACCCGCTCATAATGGTTAAAAAATCCTTATGAATAGTGAACTTGTATCAGAAAAACCAGTTCAAAACACATTATATATAAACAATAAAGGGAATCCAGACAAAACCACGAACATGATTCATAAAAAAAAAGAGATTCATGCTTGGTCCAAGAAGAAAGACTAGTATCCTAAGACAACATACATGGAGAATCCATCAAGGGAGTCCTTCCAAATAAAATACCACAACTATTTTGTACATGACATCAAAAAGATCAACAATTTTCCTAGTATTTGAAGCACACTCGTGGTCTTCCCCCATGTTCAGTAAACCAAAGTCAAACCATACAAAACATATCCACAAAAAAACTCCAAATGATTTAACCCCTCACATTATACATAATAAAACCTAAAATAATCTACTACCTTAATAAAAAATTGGGAAATATCAAAAAAAATTCTATTAGAAAAGAAATACCTCCAGAAATTGATAAATTATAATCTAGAAAATGATTTCCCAGACCCGATAATTCTCTTTAATATTATTGGATGAAAACATGAAATACCATTAAAATACAAGACCAAACCAAAACACATCTAAAAAACATATCACACTCATCCAAAATTATATCTCAAATAAAATTTTCACTTTCTATAATTCCAAAGAATGAAACCAACGAGAAGAACCAAAACATAAAATAAATTAATATTTTCTTGTATAAAATATTTTTAAACGAAAATCCATGGGTTATAGATTATTAAATATCCATTCAAAAAACTCAGTTTTTGAAAACACACACCTCCACCCATAATGGTTTTTAAATAAACACATTTTATATTCATTTATATTAATTTATATATATAACCCATATAAGAGTTTGAAAACATACTTCATTATTTCAAACCATATATTCCAATAAATAATTTATAACATAATCCAAACTATAAAACATTTACCGATCACAAAACACCCTTTTACCAAATTATAAATATTTTTTCACAACATTAAATTATATTTTCATTTAAAAAAAATTCAAAACCATTTAAAAAAATTAGCTTTTTTAAGAAACTAAATATTTATTTGAAAACATTTTTTAATCATCTAAAATACTTTTACCAATCTTCATCGAATACCCAATTGATCAACCTTAAAAAACATGTGTTCAAAAAATGGGACTACTGATCCTACAAGGCTTAGATTCAAGGAATATTTCTTGATTTATCAATCATTAAACAATTCCTAAGAGTTACATAAAACCATGTAACTGGGATATACATGGGTTACCAATCCATGTATTTTACCC
The DNA here is from genome assembly GCA_963277665.1 of Viscum album. Classification (NCBI taxonomy): domain Eukaryota; kingdom Viridiplantae; phylum Streptophyta; class Magnoliopsida; order Santalales; family Viscaceae; genus Viscum; species Viscum album. The sequence continues at coordinate 554,341,193 of OY728147.1, read as the reverse complement.
ATGTAATGATAGATCAAAACCCAATTCATCCCTAGAACAATAAATCCAACATGAAGTTTGTATAAAATCAAGATAATTCCAAACACCACAATCCTTAAATGGATCATACAATAATCACAATCCATGAATAAAAAACCATCCTCCCACCATGACTCGAGATTAAGGAAATATAAGATCTCACAACACTATTCATCTTCTACCAACCAAGTCCTGATAGCCCAAACAACATCTAGTTTTCACAAAAAATAAAAAGTGGAACTTGAAACCTTTACCCATTAATAACAGTTCTTTATGAAAAATATTGTTTTCATCCATTCAATGGTCACTTGTCCTGGCCCAATACATACCCGAGGGGTTCCCAGGATCTGTATTTATTAATGAAATGCTTCATAGAAATAAAAAAATTTCATTTGATATGAGTTTTAGTAGATAAATAATATTTAAACAATAGTGTAATTATGAAAAAAATCAATCATGATCTATCTGTATTTCATTTGTCTCAAAAACAAAAAAAAACAAAAAAAAATAATAAAAAGAAATTTAATATTTATACAGATATAAAAAACTACTAAAATCCATATAATCAGTCTATAATGACCAGAACATAAAAAATACCCCTTTTAAAAATACATAAACATATCCATGTATCTTATCTCACGGATATTATAAACAATTACAATAGTATAATGGTAGGTATTTTAATTTTTTCTGTATGAAATATTTCCATCAAATCCATATTCTTATTGACAGAAAAAATCAAAGTATCACCACTCACCCCATTGTTCGTAAGCCCATCAGTAAGGGTATTGTCTTCAATAAAACATGGATGCTAATATAATTCAATAAGAACATCTTGTTTATGTTAATTTAATATATTTTTTATAAATTTAAAGGATATTTGAATGTTACCAGATTTAAAATAATGAAAATTCATTAGATAATCCAACATAAACTATTGATTTCACGATGTCCATTGATTTGATATTTCAACTACATTGATCAAAAATAGAATTTTTTAATTCTAAATAAGATGAAAATCCACAAGTCCATAAAAAATCATCTGAAATGTCCCTTATAATAACTCTAAAACCCCCTAAATCCCATTGGTCTAGGATTTCCTCTAGATGATCCATCAATGTATCATTTATATAGATAAAAAAATTTGAATTCCAAAACACGTTAAACCTTTACAATGGTGGATGGAAGATTACTACAAAATTAAAAAATTGAAAAAAAATATTATTCATAAATTGATTTACCATAACATCCATTTTGTTTAGAGTGTTTATTTTTCACTACTTTGAAACCTAAAAAATAGACGAATGACAGATGAAAGAGGTCTGGATATTGATTTTCCATTTTCTACTATTTTTAAGGATGTGGACGAGTTATGTAAATTCCACCTAGAAGATATTCATTAGTTATCGAGATAATGAGAGGATGAAGGTTTCCTTAAGGTGGTCCTCAATTGAAACATTGTAAATTGGGTGTATCAATAAAATTTCAAAAAATAAATTTCATAGTGATGAGGCTATATAACATCATAAAGTTAGATTATCTATATCTTCTATTTGAGGGGGACAAGGGACAAATCTACAGCACATTTGGATACTGAATTTTTCTTTATTGACATCAACTAGAAATATAAAAACTGAAATACACCATAAAATTGAAATCATTGATGGAAATATTACTTTATTCATAATGTATATGATTCTGTTGGGATCATCCTTCATATCATGATTATAAAAAATTATCTAATTTAGGTAATTCATTTCTTATTCCCAAGTTTTAATAAACTCAATATTAATGAGGTTATAATTTGATATTGTTGCTCAAAAATCAGCCAAGTGGAAGTCAAGTTATTTCATTTGATCATTAATTATTATATATATATATTTCTTTTTCTCAAATGAGTTCATCATATCCTCCAATAACCAATAATAAAAGCTACAAAGACAATATTTTTTAAAACAACCAAACCACCATAATAACCAAATATAGATAAGAAAAACTATCCATATGACACTTGGACACGCTCAATCCAAAGTCTGATCCCACATTGATAACCAAATCATGGGAATTCAATAAGACACTCAATCTATAAACATATTTGGGTGTAAGTAACGTGCGAGATTTATAGTCCAGTAGGTAATCAAAAAACATTCTACTATTTTATTGCTCCAAAATAAACCGTAGAATATTGTTTTAAAATAAAAATAGAGAATAATTTTTTTCATATTTTATTTGAAAAACTATTATAACATTATAATCTTTAATAAAATAAATTTTTAGTCTCTTTTAAATGAGTATAATAAATTTAGTATCATTTTACCGGACTATATAATTATTAATGTAAATGCTCGTTTTAAAATCATTTTACTGACCCTTTTTAAAATTACCATTTTTATTTATTTTTATAAGTACATTAAATAAGATACCAAAAAAATACTATCAGCTATGGGACATGCCACAACTAAAGAATATTAAAATAGTAGTATGTATGACTGAAGAAAAAAATTAATATCAGTAACAAAAAAATAAATGGTAGTATAAATTTATGATCCACGGAGATTAATTTTACCATCCATACTAAAATGAAAGAATCATGGGAAGAAACTACCTCCAATATGGTTATGATCACACCAAGTCCCAATATTTACTCATGTTATAGTAGAAAATAATATAATTTTTGTTCCAACTACTAAAGAAAAATTTAATTTGTCCTAGATTTGTAGTTATACCCATAAAAATTACCACATACATAAATCCATTTAAGAGAACATTTCTTGTCATAGAGTTGTGGTGATTACCCACCATGAAACCGTTACCATTATCTGATTCTAAATATTTTGATAGTTTGGTGTAATTTAAAGTGGTACTTATTATAGTCTTCCCCTCTGAGATACCTAATTTACTATGATAAATTACCATCTCAAATATACAATATTCAACTACAAAATCATTATAATTAAAATATTCAAACATGAATTTAAATACAATACAATTTTTAAACCATGGGATATCACTTTACAACATTAGTACATAAATAATCATCGATAATAACTATAATCATTGTCTTGTGATACACAAATTAATATTGATTTGAAAATGGGTGCAATGGTATTTAATTGAAAATTTACTCAATGTTCTAATAGGGGTTTTAAATCATACGTTATGTAAATCACATATATTAAAAATCTTATTAAAAACAAATCCAAGCACAAAAATTAATTTCTAAAACATACATTTTAGCATTTTTCATATAAGAAAATTAATATATATAAACTCATTTCAATTCACACGTTCAAAAATCCACATTTTATTTTTTTGACAGGATAATATATATATATAACCTTGAATATGTTCCTAACAAAAAAATACGACACGTGATGAAAAATATATAGATAAATCATATGGGAAAACATAATAATATAACAATGATACATAACAAAATTTCCTAAACCAGTATTCCCCAAATAATAAATCTCGTTAACTTACTAATTACACAATTTAATCAAATAAACATTCCTCAAATAAAATTAATTAATCCTAGTACTTTATAGAAAAATTAAATATATTTTTTCTACCAAAATATTATTTCACTCTTTGATGGGAGATATAAATCAGGTCTAAAACAAAAATATCCCATTTTGAAATCAATTGAAACCATGTGAAAAAATAACAAGTTATTGTTTTTTGAACTGAACTCAAATTGAACTAATAATTTATATACATATATTTAAAATGATTGATCACATATGAAATATTATAGAAATTCTAAAACATTGAAACACCTATGTAGTGAATGAAAATATGAAATTTAGAGTTCCATAACATTCAGATCCTTATGGTCTAACAAAAATAACAATATTAATGAATCCACAAACTAAGGGAGGTTATGATGACCATTCAAGATATTTCTACTCCTTCTATACCACCTGAACCCACTATATTACCCCCATTAACCAATAAACTATGAATCATAGAAAATATAAATTTTAACCAAAAGTAAAATTAAATTATACGGAAAAGCGGTTAAGGGTGTGAGAGGTATATTGATCATAACAATTACATCACCCGTTATAAAAAATTCATGTAAATGTTTTAATATGTTATTCATAAATACAATTATAAATGTGTACTATGGAATGGATTATGAAAACATGTAATATATTCTAATTGAATATATTCATTAGAACATATTTATATAATTATGTGTTTTTAGGTATATTAACCTTACAATTTATTAACATAATACAAATATCCTCTCCCAATATGTTTTTAGTTATAAATATCTTGGAAAACACTAGTGATCCCTTTAACAACTTATATAAACATAGAAATATTTCATCTCTAATGAGTAAACTACTATCATTATACTTGTTTCGAATATTAAATGAATTCAAAAATTTAGAATTCAATATTGGAATTGATTTATGTCTCCATCCATTATAGTCATACCATTAAGACATGTTCCATAATGTTATGTAAATGGGCGGTGTCCTTGACATAAAATGCTTATTGTAATGGTCATAATAGAAATAAAAGGTATAATTAAAATGGAATTATGAATGATCATTTGGTAAAATGAGCCGATTTTTATTATTAACCCACTTGTAGCATCCTCGTAGAGTGTATGTTGAATAACCACTAAAATCTATACAAAAAACCCCAAAACACATAATAAATCATAGTATAAAGAATCCATTATTGGAATAATTTTATCCATTAAATAACATATAGTGTCAAATTTATTTAATTCATTTGACATATTGATATTATTGAATAATATTACACACACATTGGTAAAAAACCCACTAGTATGTTTTTAACATTAAAATGAATTATATTCCTATGAAAAAAATCATTTCACTAATAATAATTCAATTTAATGATCATATAACATCTTGTGAATATATCACTGATATTTAAATAATGTCTTTCATTATCCTACTATCTTATAAGATATATATTTCTCTTAAAGTAATATAGTTTTTCATTATCCCACTATTTTTTCCAGTTATCATATTTATACTAATGATATTAATAAGGATCCATATTATGTTTTTCAGGATACGCATTTGAAGATTTTACAATTTTCCAAATGGGTCAAATTAAACATATGAAGTAGTGGAATAATGTCTTATAATAATTTCATAAATTATATACTTTTCAATTATATATATATATAAATAATATGTTTTGATGGTACATTATTAATTACAGAACAACTCAATGAAGGAGTCATGAAATACTACAATACAACTATATGACTCATCTCCATTATACCTTGTATCTAAGAGGATATTAATGAAATTTGAATTTATTAAAAACCCACATATGAAATTAATGTTATATGATTTCATGGTAAATATGTACTCTGAAATAGTAGACAAATGAATTCTACATCCATTGGCATGTGCATTCATTGCTTGTGTCAGTATTCCTACAATTTAATAAAGGATTATTATTTATTTTATGAATTTACAACATGATTCTCATTTGAATAGTTTACACTATCTACCATAACTATATCATGTAATTATTCTAAAATATTTTAAGGATGCTTATTATAAATTATATTGATGTCATAAACCTAAGTGTCTTAGATACAATGAGTTTAAACCTCATATTGAGTATATACATGAAAAATTAGTAATTTACATGACAATGATATAAGTTTTGAAAAATCGGTAATTAAATTATAATTATATTAATCATTTATTTAAAATGTTGGATATTAATAATTTCTATATTATCGATCAATTAATTATACATAGAATTCGATAATGTATTGTATTTAAAAATAAATAATTTCATATAATTTTTGATATAATGATGAGAAAATATTTATTAATACATAAAAAATAATAATAATTAAATAATACTTAATTAAATGGGAAATAAAAAATCACTTGTTTCTAATTTTTTAAAAAATATTCCCCCATTATAAACAATCAAATACAAACAAATTATATTTTCAATCACATGTTTCATACTAGTGACATATAAATCCTCATTTTTCAACTATATGGAGATCTCACCTTACTTATTGTATTATATTGGTGTTCTTCGCAACATTGATATAGGAATCATCCTTTTTCATCCAAATTAAGAACAGATATTAATTATTTTGTTCTTATATTAATATTTTTTATCTTATCCCAATTACTTGAGATAGAATCATTATATAATATAATAACTATTCATGATGTAGATGAAAATGAATTTTTATTCATTATAGGATTATGGAATATTTTCAAATGACCATTCTATTGACAAGGGAATAAAATAAAATTATGTTATTTATTGAGCTCATCCTATCATAAATGTATACTGTGTATTTTTAGATTAATATTTATTACATTACACTAAATAATTCATGAGGGTCACAATAGTTTTATTTTTTGGGATGCTTGGATCACAATCATCCATTTTGGTGAATCATCGTCAATGTTTCCCATATAGATCATCTCATTCAAAAAAATCATTGAAAAGCCTACATAAAACCATTATTGGCAACCATGTGAAAGGAATCATATGAAAGTGTAAGCTCAAATACTTAGTAAGTGTAAAAATCATAGATATAAATTAATGATAATATGAAATAATAAGTTAAGAATATAGTAATGGGATAATGGATATACCATTAATAAATAATAACCATCCTTTTAGTGATCATAAAGATTATTTGTGGCATAAATATTGGTAGTTCGAAAGAAATGATTTAGTAGAGAATCCATGAATATGGGCTATGAGTAAAAAAATATCATGAACTGTATATTTTTAAATATACATACATAAAACAGATCATATATAATGGATACCCGCCACTAAATTCATAACATATTTTTCATCAGATAACCACTAGTGTAATTTCATTGGGCTTACGAAAAGCACCCATGTACCTTTCATTTCGGTCTTGGATTGACCACCATCATACTGAACATCTGGGGATAGGAAAGACCAATCATTTATGAGATAATATAATGTTAAATTTATCTTTACCGAATGTATTTGAGAAATATATTGGATCCACACATCACATAATGAAAACCCATATTTATGTGTGGCTCAAAATCATAAAAATTAATAATATCCTAACCAATGTAATGTAATGGTTTTCAAAAACACAATCAAATATAATAACATATATAAATGTAATATGTTTTGTTATCATTTCATCATAGAGTAAGCCATGAAAATTTGTATATTTCATAATTATATACTCATGGTATTACCCATCAAAGTAAAATAGGTTTCATAAACAACATGCCAACAAAACAGAAACCATTCACCCTCATGGCACAAAATCCTTATTTTTATATATTTTTAGACGATTACACTTTTAATGTTTAAAGGGAAACCATATATGTTATATAGGATCAAGGAACAAAAACCAAAAATGTCCTAATAAATGACCTTAACGGTCATAGACAAGCTAAAATTACTTATACCCCTCCCCTCAAACTTAATCTTGAAGGTTTCTAGATCCCCACCAAACATGAATGATCGACTATTATTAACCCATGCATGAATGTGTGTTTCTAGGTATAGATGGTTGTCTACAAACCCCCTCATTTTTACAATCTAGTTAGATCTACTATAGTGGTTTTTAATTTTTTTTCTCCAAATCCTCATTTGGGACTCTCATTGTGTTGTTTCTTCTTGGTCTTCTTTTCATTGTCCTCAATGACATGTGTCCCAAAGTCTATTGGTGTCCTGAAATCCATAAAATCTTAAAGGACATGTAACCAGATGAAATTTGGTTTCCCTAAGGCCCTAGAACCCATAAGTAGAAACGGATGGCTCAAAGGCCCCAATCATTGGAATAGTGGAGGGGTCTACAGTTCCGAACAGTTCATGGTACATCACTACTACAGAAACATGGAAATTCAATCCACATAGATTTTATCATGGTTCTCTTTTATTCCAACCATGAGCCTATACTATCCGGATATAACCTCCTTTTTGAACCATACACAATGAATATAAATGGAATCCCCAAATCATATCCCTTGTATGTAATAAGTAACATCGGTGGATATAATGTTTGATTGAAAATTATTTTGATAAATTACAAAAAATGTAATTTTTTTATTGAAAAATTAATTCTACAACATAAATTAATTTTAAATTTTTTTATACCAACAATATTTCTGAAAAACGATATATAGTCAAAGAGACATATAATTTAGAATTTCCTTAAAAACATTTTTAATTTATTAATTACCATAATTGAAAACGTTACCAATATTTGAATATATAATGAATAATAATAAGAAAAGATATTTAATATGAAATCATAATATTTAGATATTTTTATTTGACTATTTTAGTTTTAATCATAAATGATCCCCATAAACAATGAGATTGTAACATAAAATCATTACCTCCATGGTCAAATTGATTCATAATCCCCATCGAGGTATAACATAGAATGAAAAATAAAATATCATGGGGTTGAATAAATTAATGATATTAAATTTTTATTTTTCTATATATACAACATATTAATTAATATATGATCATAACATAACAAATTTGACACATTAGGAAAACTGAGATAAAAATACCTTAGAGGATTATTAAAATTTTAACCATAAACCCCATGTAAGAGAGATCCAAACAAGGGTATTAAATCCTAATTAAATTCCTGAAAAACATATCAAATTAAAATCATTGGATTTATATATATACCAAAAAAGAAAAATATAGTTAAAAGGGATTGGGTCTCACGGAAAATAAATTTGAAATTAAAATCACTTACCATAAGTCTTAACATCAATCATAATCGTTCAAAACTCAGGAATAATAAATTGGATTTTCTATACATATATTAAAAACCATATTAATTTATATCATACCATATATAATTTTATAATGGCAAATTTTTTATATTTTTTACCAATTCCATGTTACAGTTATGTTTTAGGTAATAACCACTTGTGAAATATATATATTTTGATTTTTTATATTTTTGTTTCCCATATATTGATCAAGGTTCAATGAAATTTGTAATGGAAATAATGATATAAGTATAATATATGTTCAGTGTATATATTCTTATATTGATCCATTAAATATATGGATATAAAATGAAATACATCATTCAAAGAGACAGTAGGATGTACGTACTCATGAATGTTGTTTTTTCAATTTATTATCCTTTTAATTGAAATGAATGTTAATGTTATTTATTATCATTATAGAATAAATTTTATATAATATAGATAACATATTTATATTAACACCATCCTTAATGGACCCCTTGTATTTTTTAAATGAATCACATCACATCACGAGGCAGTAGTGATCCGTACACATGACCGACATTATTGTATTCAAAAAAAATAATGATAATGGATGTATGTATGATTTATAAAAATTAAAAAATAATAATTTCATATTAATAATAAAATATATCATATATAAAAAAATTAAATGATCATGAAAAAGCATTTTAGGTTTGTAATGAAAACACAACCGACGTCATTTCTGGAGGCGATAGTTTGTTGTTTACTCGAACGAAGATTTTACTACCCATTATATTGAACTGAATATGGTTGTAGGTCATACAAATAAAATAACAAAATAAATATATTTCATTTACATATTTTATTATATAATCATTGTATAATAATAATTTAATGGTTGTAGGGATAATTAAAATTGGAATTCTCATTCATTAACATTTATTCTTCATTGCATATCCTCCATTCCTTTGAATATAGATTTCATTGTTAGCTTTCAATATAAAATAATTATTTATTGATATTTTTAGGGTTGTTGGGAAGTTATTTTTTTATAACATTGTCTATAAAAAATTGATTTATTTTTGTTTTTATGTAGGTCGAGTGGGTGTCATTTTATAGATGTGGAAGAGTGGCATTCTTATAAATACTCAAAATTATTCACTATTAGGAGGTATAAATTTCATAAAGATGACCCAAATTTATTTATTAATTGTTTTAGGATATTATATGGTAATGGTATAATACCACCTCACAATGAGACACAATTTTTAAACATTCAATTCATTAACATCATGGTATCCCTATTTTTTCGATGTTGTTTATTTTTCACAACGGTAACTATATTTCTAACCAATTTAATTTACAAAATTCTATTAATTTAGATTGAGAAAAAATTAGATATTTTTTATCAAATGATTGTAAATATTAAATCTAAAATATAATTGATATATTTTTTAATGTATTTGATTTTTTAACAGTTGTGCATGTAACGTGTATAAAACATCTTTAACCATAATTGCACTAATTGAGATATTACAATTTATTAGTAGAAATATTCATAATAATTTGAATATTGATCCTTTAATGGAAAATATTATATAATTAATGATGTTTATTAATCATTTGGAAGAAGATATTTTTTTATTAGTTTAAAATCATTTATTAATATATCACTTATTATAAAATAAAAATAAAGTAAATTTTTATTTTATGAATCTACATTCAATTTTAAGACTATGAAGAGGAATGTGGAATTATAATATAATATTTATAACATCTTTTTATCATGATATATTGACTTAAATATATTATCAATTATAATAATTCATTCAATTTACATTTATTTTAATATTATTATTGTAATATCCCAATCTTCCACGATACATTTACCTTTGAATAATAAAACCGCTTACGGTGTACGCAACATCGAGTTCTAGCACACCACGACCAATCAAACTAGCGGTTATGAATAGTAATAAACAATTTCTAAATTTTTATAAATTTCATTCTACAAAATGGTCTTCATTTTTGGATTTTGAAAATAAAAATTATTATAGGGTGAATTTTTAATATTTTTCTGAATATATTCATTTTTTGACGAGTTGTGAAAAGTAGTGTGTTGTTGTTTAAAGCCAAATTTTATTTAATTTAATATTATTTTTATTTAAATATATTTTATACCAAAATAGATACATAGTAACTATATTAGTTCAATTCAATTTATTAGAGTCATTATATAATAATATAAGATGTATAATATTTTATTGAATTTTTTAACGTATTTTATCCACCTTCTATGTGATTATTATTTTTTGGTTTTATGTGATTATTATTTTTTGGTGAATAGAAACTTTTGGATTTTTACCACGGTAAAAAGTAAATAAGGTAATTAAAGGTTAATATTATATTATTATTATCTTAACATATGTTATAATTATAATGGATTAGTGTATTTTGACCATAATAAACCTTATGAATATAATATGATCCTTTAGTATCACTTAGATTAGATTAGGATATTTATTAATATTTTATTTAATAAAGATTTAAAAGTGTTAATTTCAAATTGTCATTACTAAAACAATTTTTTTTGGGTTACTCATAAGAGAAATTGGACTATAAATATTCATTAGAAATATAAAAGGATTTACAACATAATGGTATTGTATTTATAATTTTTAGATAGTAAATAGTTTAGTTTTTTTATGACACAATGTTGATGAAATAATTAACTTATTAATGAATGATTAAAATAATTGACATTATAAATATCCAAATAAATTTTAATTGAAAATTATGAGGAATTACACTTATTTTATATTTTAATGTAACATTTTAGGTTTGATTAAATTATTTTTTTCCAAGTACTCATGTTTTTTGGACATTGACAAACATCAAATACTATATAGTGTTAAAATTGATATAAATGAGCTTTTTAAATTAAAATATTTTATTAAATTATATAATTGTCTTAAAAATTAAGGTTCAGCCAGAGGACATATTTAATAATTTATATGTCATTAATTAGTCATAGTGGGATCTCTTGGAGTTTTATTGTATATTTATTAATGATATAATATAAAGATACTAGGAAACATGCTAAATTTTATATTATTTAACCAATAGTGAAATCTAAAATAAAATATTAATATGGTGACCAAAACCTATCTAAAATATATTGTTTTAGTGGTTTTCGACCCATCACTACATTATCCTAAAAATAAATCCATTTGGAGCCTTATAAACCGATTATGATTGTATAATAATAAAATATTTCATGCTTTTCCTAATGTTACCCTCACCTATCTTATAAAAGGGTACTTCCCCTTCATTAAAAATCACACCTCCAAATCTATTTTCCATGGACAAACCCTACCCAAATATCCTTCCAACTACTCTCATTAAATCCTAGAGGTATTACATTGATGTAAAATCCAACCTGCGGACCCCTTTTGATCAACTCAAAAGGAAACTCACGAAGAAGAGGTAAAAATTTCACCACCAATTTCAACGTTCATTTCTTCTTCCACATCCATTTTCTTAGTTGAATTCATAACAAAATAATAAATTTAGTACCTTATACATATTGTGATTTTATTATTAATATGGTAAACCCATATTCATTATTCTATCTATCGTATGAATGGAAATCCACCCTGTGTGCATTCGTACGACTTACCATTTCAATGTTGTGGTGTATTTTGTTATTCAAACACTTCATTATTTGGATGCATATAATAATGTGTATAACTAATTTAAATAATAAATATAAAAATTTAATGATACATTATATATGATATACCATCTATTTATATACAGTTCCACCATTGATATAATGGTATTGTCGCTCGTGCGTACGTATGGATTACCGTCTCCACAAACCCAATGATATTCATTCCCCATTGTAACAATTGAACAATAAATTTCATCTTATGATAAAACAATAATGTATAATAACATAATTTAATTATAGATATGAATCATATACATCATATCCATAAATAACATGGCATACATAACCAATCATATAAAAGATAAAAAATCAGTTAACAACGAAAACAATGATACTACTGAAATATTATTAACAATGAAATAATTGAAGATCATATATGATATTGTATTCATGTATGTGGAAAATTTATTGTTTAATAATAATGTATTAACTATTATAGATGAGGTTAATGTACCCCCTATGAAGTAAAACTAAAAGTTAAGGGTTAATTTAACAATCATTTCATTATATGAGGGTGTTTATCCATGAGTATCTACTAGGACCTCTTTATCATCTACATCTTTGTTTAGTAACAATTTATTTCAAATCATTTTTTCTATTTCCTAGACTATGGGTTAAATTGATTTATACCCTTGTTTGAATCATTATAAAATGTTTATAAAGGAATGATTCCATCATTTTCCAAACAAAGTAGTTAACGCCCTTTATGAAAAATTAAGGAAAGAATGTCATTTTTAACTTATACGGAGGGTGCAGATATTTTATGCCATTATGAAATATTTGAAAATTACATTACAAAAATATATGAATATTACCCCATAAAATGTTTTCTTTTATAATTATGTTGCTTTAAATGACTTCAAAATTGAAATAGATATTTCACTCAAATAGTTTTGATTTCATATATGTCAACATCTGTTGATGGATTTTACACTTTTTTGAAGAAGATTTATTGTGATAAAATCATCCCTATTTTATTGATGATTTAATGTAATGTTTGACACTAGATGTGTTGTTTTTATACAATTCATGGTTTATGGTTAAAGAATTATCATTTTTATGCTATTTTTAATACGATTATTTATGTTATGTGTCATCATTTTCATATGAGAAATGCATTGGACATAGTAAATGATAGGTGGGGCCTGATATAACTCATTGATGCATTTCTAGGTCTCATGAGACAAACTACTATCTTGGAAAATGGAATTGAAAAAATATTATTTGTAGTCTTGCCACGAGTCCTTGACTATGAGGTTATGAAGTCTGACATTATACATTCCATCATTATAAAATTGGATATTTATATTACATGTGATTATTCGACTATTATAATATCCATGTGAATAATTAAATGGAATTATTTGATTTATATTTTCTATTTTATGTTGAATATTATGTTTAAAAGGAATGTCTATAATCATACACATTCACATAAATGCTTATGCTTATTTATTAATGTTTCTGCTATATTGTTATCTTTACTGACCATATAAGCTCACACCATTCTTTGTTTAATTTTTCCCATGATGTGGAAAAGTATATTTTTACTAACCTGTGGGGATTGCCTAAGGTCTATGAATGTGTTCAAAGGATACAATTTTGTTGTCGATTTCCAATTTATAATATAATGTAAACTTATATATGTATCTTGTACTTCCAAGGCTACTAAACTATTCAGTATTTCTGGATTTGATCCCATGGGATCATTCCAATGTTATGTAATTATGCACTGACTCTGGGTAACTATGGTCGGGGTGTTACAGTTGGTATAAGAGGATGTTTAGTACAATCCATGGAAACTACATTATGAAACTCTCTTATTAGAGACGATTACCCTAAGACAGATTTTGAGGATTAATATAGAAGAACATCCTAGAATTTTGGTAATGTAGATATTTTGTATATTATACAAGAAATACAACCCTTTCTGGATATGATCATGTTGAGGCTGCTCTGGCACAGATGTACCTAATAGTTGAAATTCGGACAAGGAGAATTTGACTTGACCTGGTTTATCCTGGTACACGACAACGGGCCTTTCTGCACTCTTGGTTACAACACTCCTGGTGGATATGCAGAGGATATTTCACATTTTATTTACAAACCATTATGATGTATTTATGAGTATATTCCTTCTCAAAGAAGACATTTTTATTATTAAATATTATATCCATAAACCTTACAATTTTTTTAAGTGGCTTAAAAGTTTGTAATTTTATATTGGAGTTCATAAACTAATCTATGGTTCGCTATTGTTTAGAAATGGCATTTAGTGGATGGATTGAAAATTATATCAGTGCACGTAATCCACGAAGGGAATCCCTCCCAGTCAAGAAAATTATAGTGGAGCTGGTGATGCAAATGGTGTGGATCAGCTTACCACCATACTGGGACAACTCACTCTGGTAATGAAAAATAAACTTGCCCTTATGGAGCACCCTGATCCACAACACAATGGATCAATGCTCAACTACTTCATGAGAAACAACCAGCAACATTCAATGGGACAAAAACTCAATTGGTATAAGAGAAATGGATAAGTTTCTTAGAGAAATTATTTCACTCTTTAGGGAGTATCGAAAGGAAAAAATTTGTCACAAATTTTTATTGCCTCACTTGAGATGCAAATGATTGGTTGTCATTAATTAAATACATAAAGGAAGATGAATAAGTATCCAATATTGAATGGAGGGAGTTTAATGAGCTCTTCTTAAAAAAAAATCCTTATAAACACATAGTGCTTATGGAAAGTCAATTTCTAAATCTGTATCAAAAGAAAAATGGAAATGTCGCAAAGTGTGAGACTAACATTACACAGTTATCAAGTCATGAAACATATTATATACATCTCTCAATGAGAAATATTGATCGATTAGTCGATGAGTTAAAATAATTTCTCTATTGAGAATTACTCTGAAAATCGTTATCATTATATGAAGATATTGTCTCATGTGATATCAAGACATATGAGGAATTATATATGTCATACTGCCATAAAACAAAGCAAGATAAGAAGAAAGAATTTGAACACTCTCTAAATGTAAATAATGGGATCAATGAAATAGTTAAATATTTTTCTAGCTGTATATGTTGGAATGAAGGGAATGAGGTTTAATTACAATGGTGGGGAAAAAGTCCACCATGCACATGATTGAAAGGGAAAGAAAGATGCTGTCAATTTTGATGATACAATTGTAGAGAGAAGGGGAATTATGAAAATGAATGCCCTAATCAGCCACAAGACATATCTCAGAAAAGGAAAATGGAGGTGGGCTATGATTATGTGATCAGTACTACTGATGTTGTTTCTCTGAAAGATGTGGTGGAAGGTAATTTAATGGTTTCATCAAGATTAGAAATCGATTTATTTTATTCGGGATAATCTCATTGTTCTATATCGTCCTAGTTTTCTATGAAAATTAAGTATTCCAAATTGGACATAACAAGGAAGTTGTCAGTCAAAACTCCTAAGGGAAGTATCATTCAAACATAGTTATGTGAATCAGTTCTAATTGGGGAATATAAATTATATTTATCTACTGATCATATTGTAATTCCAATGATTTAATTTGATATAATCCTCAAAATGGATTTTCATTCGATCCATGATGTGAAAATTTAATGTAAGGATAAAGAGGTTACAATTTTCGATGATGATAAAGAGTACCCGATCTTTAGATAATAAAGTAACCACCTAATTCTTATCTTGATCCACTACAAGTATCTCTACTAAATTCAATTGTTGGAGAGGAAGAGAATGAAACAACTATTGGTGAGGAAAATATAGTTCAAATAAAAGGAGTACCTATGGTACATCAACATGTTTATGTGTTTCCATAGGATTTACCTGGACATCCTCAAGAATGATAAATTGAGTTTTCCTAAGATTTAATTCCTAGTTCAATTCCCATATCGAAGGACACTTATTGAATGGCCACAATGGAATTAGTGGAACTAAAGAAACATCAAGGGGAATTGAGTAATAAATGATTTATTCCCTAGTGTTTCTTCATGGGTATCCCATGTTCTATTTTTTATGTAAAATGATGGATCTTGGAGGATGTGAATTAACGGCAGAGAGATCAATGTTATAAGAATAACGTATAAGTATCCCCTACCTCGCATTGATGAATTATTCAACCAGCTTCATGGAGCTAAAATATTTTTCAAAAACTGACCTTCGATCAGGGTATCATTATTGTTCTATGAAGAAAGAATAAATTCCAAAAATAGCATTTTGAACAAGGTATGTGCATTACGAGTTTACCATAATGCCTTTTGGAATGACTAATGCACCCACTGATTTCCTGGATCAAATGAATCGTGATTTCATGGAATAACTTTATTACTATGTAGTTTTATTTATTTATGATATATTGGTATACTCCAAAATCTACGAAGATCATGAATATCACTTGTGAGTTATTTAAATGACTCCTATAAGAAATTAATTATATGGGATGTTTAGCATGTGTGAATTCTTGATTCAGTATATTTCTATTGTTTGAAATATTGTATATAAGGATGTAATCTATATTGATCCTTCTAAGACCAGTGCATTAAATGAATGGCCAGAAATGTAAAGTATAACTAAGGTACATAGTTTATTGGTTTAGCAGGTTATTTTCAACGTTTCCTCGAGAATGTTTACCGATTGGAAGAACCATTAACAAATCTCACACGTAAAAGGGTTAAATTTATTTGAAAAATGTATTTGAAGAATATTTTGAAGAACTGAATAGATGATTAGTCAATGGTCTTATATATAATCTACCAATGGGGAATGGTGGTTTTGTTATTTATAATGATGATTTGAAGAAAGGAATTAGAAGTGTCTTTAAGTAGAATGATAGAGTTATTGCCAATGCATCACGATATCTAAAAATTCAAGAAAAACTATCCCACTCGTGATCATAAGTTAACATCTATAATATTGGATTTGAAGATATGGAGATACTATATCTATGGTGAAAATGGTAGATATATATCAATCATATGAGTTTAAAGTGTAATTTCTCACAAAAATAACTCAACATGAGGAAACAACGATGGATTGAACTACTCAAATATTATTATTTCACTATACAATACCACCCATGTAAGGCAAATAATGTAGTAGATAATTTTATCAGATAGGATAATGGAGTTTTGAACAAGATGAGAGTTTAAAGGGATCCTATGTTAATTTATATAGTAAAAATGGATATTGGAATAATAATCAAGGTTGAAACAAAAATAATTTTTAAAATGGATATCAAACCATCTTTACTAGAAAGGATTAAAAGATCTTAGACAAATTATTATGAGTTTAAAAGAGAAAATTAAAGTTGGTAGTGATGGGAGATTGATAGAAATAATATATAAAGATTTAATTTTGAAATTTTGGAAGTGAATTTGGGTTCCTAATATTCATGATCTAAAAAATTAATTGTTGGTTTATGTTCATAGCTCCGATTTTATATACACCATGGTAGCACTACGATGTATAGTGATTTGGGGGAACATTTTTTGTGGGACAACATGCAGAGGGAGATTGCAGATTATGTGTCAAGATGTATGGTTTTTGAACATGTGAAGTATAGAAGACAACATCCTAGAGGAGTTGTGAACCCTCTTCCCATAACATATGGGAAATGGGATGATATTCTGATGGAATTTGTCATGTGGATACCAAAGACTACTTGAAGGAACAATGAAATATGGGTAATTTTTAATTGTCATACCAAGTTAACATATTTTCATTGTATAAGAGATGACTTACTAATGAATGTTTAGCAAGAATATATATTAATGAAGATGATATACTTCATTTAGTACTCTATATATTTTTTTTCTGATCTTGATCCCCATTTTATATAATGATTATGGGAAAGTCTTTAGAAGTCCCTGGATACAAAACATTGTTTGAGCACTTCCTACCACCCTCAAACTAATGTTTAATCAGAATGGAATATTAAAACCTTATAAGAAATGTTGAGATCTTTATCACATTACTTTCAAGGTATATAAGATCAATATTTACCTCTAATATAATTTTCATATAATAATATATTCCATTCATGTATTCAGATGGCACCATATAAAGTGTTATAAAGAAAGAGATGTCACACACCAACTTTTTTAGGATGATGTTGTCGAAAGAAAAGTTGATGGACCCGAACATGTTGAGGAAACAATAGAAAAGGAGAATATTATCCTAACCCACATCAAATTAGTTCAAATTTGGAAACATAGTTATGCCGATAACCGAAAGAAGGGTTTGGAATTTTTAGTAGGTGATCATGTTTTCTTGAAGGTATCTATATGGAAGGGTGTTATACGATTCAATAAGAAGGGTAATTTTACTTCTTCTTTGTATTGAATTTAAAAAATTCAAGAAACATGGTTAATATCAGTTAGTAAAATGTGGTTCAATAAGATCAAAATAATTTTTGATGAATAGTATCTTTTGATTTTTTTTACCACGTTTAAAAGTAAAAAGAGGAATTTAAGATAAAAATTATATTATTATTACACTAACGCTTGTCCTAATTCTATTAAATAAGTTTATTTCGAAAAAAATAATACTTATGAATAAAATATGAATCTTTTGGTCCAGTTGGATTAGATTAGGACATTTATTACTAATTTATTTACAGAAGAGTTAAAATTGTTAAATGTAAATTTTCATAACTAAAATATTTTTAATATACTGTACGCATAAGATAAATTGGAATAAAAATATTAATTAGAAATGTATAAGGATTTAAAACATTATTGTATTTTGTTTTAAATTTTTAAAAATTAAATAATTAAATTTATTTATGACACAATAATGATGTAGTAATTACCTTATTAATGATAGATTAAATTAATTGATATTATAAATATCCAAATAAATGGAAATTTAGACTTTGGATGAATTCCAAGAGTTTTATAGGTTAATATGACATGTTAGGGTTGATTAAATATTTTTTTCGTAGTAATCAATTTTTTAGAACTTTATCAAAAATCAAATACTAAATAATGTCAAAATTTACATAAATTAGTTTTTAAAAAATATTGTATTTTTGAATGATATAAAATTACAATATATATATGTTTTGTCCAAAATGGCTTATATAATAATATCTATGTAATTAATGAACCTCAATGGGTTCTCTTGGAAATTCATTGTATGTTTATGAACCATATAATATATAGATACAAGGGGACATGATAAATGTTAAACTATTTATCCCAAAGTTAAATCTAAATGATAAGGTTAATATGGTGACCTAAACCTATCTAAAACCTATTATATGATATATTTTTTTACCCATAACCACCTTAGACAAAAAATAAATCCTTTTGGATCAATTAGAAAACGAATATGGTTTTATAATAAAATAATATTTAATGTTTTCCCTAAAGTGACCCTCACATCTCTTATAAAAGTTCACTTCACCTTCCCTAAAAATCACACCTCCAATGCCATTTAGATTTGCTAACCCCTGCTCAAATACTTTCCAATCTACCCTCACTTCATCCTAGAGGCCATACGTTGATCAGAAATCTATTCTATGGAACTATTTTGATCAAATCAAAATAAAACACCTGAAGAAGTGGTAATAATTTCACAACCTCTATCAAAGTTATTTGTTTTTCATCGAATTCCACATTAATTGTTGTTTCCATAACAATATAAATAACCTAGTACCTTATAATTACTTTTATGTTATTATAAATGTTGTACAACATTATTAATTATTCTCTCCATCCTATGAATGACAAGTCACTATATGAGCGTATGTACGGCTTACCGTCTATAAGTCGTGGGGTAGTTTGTTATTCAAACACATCATTATATGGATGGGTATAAAAATGAGTATAACTGAAGTAAATAAAATATATAAATGTTAATGATACTAAATTTATTATATTCCATCTCATTACATACTATTCCACCATATATATAATGGTATTTTTTTAGTGTGTGTACATATACATTACCGTCTTCACGAACACAATGAGATTAATTCCCCATCATAAGAATTCAAGAATAAATTTCATATTATGATGAAAAATTATTTCTCATATCTTAATATCTTTCTGGATATGAATCAAATACATCTTAGGGATAACAAAAATTTCTTACATAACCAATCATATAAAGGAAAATGAACCAGTTAACACAGGAAACAATGATACTACCGAAATATAATTAATAATGCAAAAATATAAGATCATATAAGATATTATATTTATTAAAGTGGTTCTTTTGTAATTTAATAACAATGATATAACTATTATACCTGAGGATAATCTACCATTTATCAAGGAAAATTACAACATTAGGGTTAGTTTTACAATCTCTTTATTATACAAGTATATTTATACATGATTATCTACTAGGACCTCTTTATCATCCACATCTGTCATTCATAAAAATGTATTTCAAAACTTTTTTACAATTTATTATACCCAGGGTAATATTAATTTATACACTATATGACTTTTTATAAAATTTATATAATGAAATCTTTCCGTCATTTTAAAACAAGGCACTTTATGACCTTTTCAGAAAATTAAGTTAATAATGTCTTTATGAATTTATATAGCAAGTGCAGATATCATCCACTGTTATAACAACTTCAATTATCCCCTTAAATTCATATAAATTTATTTTCAAGATAAATCTTTTATTTTATAATTACATTACATTTAAATTATTTCCAAATAAAAAATGACATTTATCACAAATAGTATTCATTTCATATATGTCAACATTCATTGATGAATTTTACACATATTGGATGTTGATTTACAATGATACAGACATCAATACTATATTGAATGTTTTGTGATATGTTTCACTGTGGATGTGTTATTTTTATACCATTCATGGTTTATTGTTAATGTATTAACATTTGTTATTGTAGTTTTAATATGAAATTTTAGGTTATGATTCAACATTTTCATATGAGTAATAAATTGGACATTGTAAGTGACGGGTGGAGCCTATTATATCTCTTTAATGCATTGATAATTCTCATTAGACATACTAGTGTCTTGGCACAAGGCCTTGACAAAATATTAGTTGTAGACAGGTAATGATGCCTTGATTATGTGGTTATGAATTCTGGCATTATGCATTCCATCATTATGAAATTGGATATTGATATTACATGTTATTATTCAACTATAGATTATACATGTGAAAATATAAATGGCATTATTTGATTTATCTTTTCCATATTATGCTGAACTATAAGATTAAAAGGCTTTTGTTTTAGTCTTATACATTTCCTTGAGTGTTTATTCTTATTTTTGAAAGTTTATACTATATAGTTATCCTTACAGAGAGCATCTGATCTCACCCCATTATATAATTTATTTTTCCAACTATGTGAAGAAGTAGATTATGATTGACCTATAGGGAATGTCTAATGAATAGAATTTGTTCAATGTAGACATTGTTGTTGTTGTTTTCATTTTATAATGTAATGTAAAACTTAGCTATGTATCTAGTACTCCCAAGGCAACTAAATTAATCTATCTTTTTGGATTTTATCCTTTGTGATCATTACAATGTTATTTAATTATGCACCAAATCTGGGTAACTGGGGTCGAAGAGTTTAAATTATTATCATCTATTCTTTTATTGTTAACCACATAATTACAGTGTTGGTGTTTCCACATTATTAAAATGAATAAATTAATTTAAAATATTCGACTAAATTATCATGAAAAATGATAATTTTTCTTTTAATGTTCAATTTATAACCAAACATATGTTGTTTTTATCTTTATCCCAAAGCTTTATAGACATTGAAAGTAAGAAAATTATATTTTTTCTACATATTTTTATATTTTATTATATGGGTCTTATCAAACGTAAATTGTAATGAAGTTTCCATATTTTAAGGAATTTGATTATGAAGATTGAAATAAACTAGTTAAATAAATATACTAATAAATTTTATGTCATTATAAGTCTTAAAATTCTAGTTCTACCTCTAGTATTTCCATTTATTCCTTAACTGTGCCAATTATTATTTCACTACATCCAATATTCTTTTTGGTCATCTTTTATGTTTACTATATAAAAAATTCTGTTTTATTAGTATTAAAAATTGGAAATACGTTTTTCAGAATTCAATTTTCAAAATATGATAATAATAATTTTTTATTTAATCCCATAGATATGATGAAAAATTGTGTTTTTAAAATGAAACTGATCAAAAAAATAATGGTTTTTACATCGATTTTTTGTATGAAATTAATTAAAATTTCCTGACTAGAAGTAATGTATGTATAATTTAACTAAATATTATTTAAAAACCAATTAACATGTTATATAACATTATAAATTAGTTAAATACAAAGGCATTATAACATTAAATTTATTTGTTTTCACTATTAATAAAAAATGATACTTTCAAGAAAAAATCACTATAAGATAATATTTTAATTATAAATTAAAAAATATAGTATATATTAGGAAAATAATTTTCTAAATGAGTTAAATGTTAATTATTTTATTTTTCAGAAAAATAAATAAAAACATCTTTTTTTATGGAAGTATGATTTTTGTCATATATAAAGGATTTAAAATTTATATGAATTTTATTATTAATTTGAAATCTATATATTAAAAAACAATAATTAATATCTTAATATTACTTATTACTATAAACCTAACTATTTTTAACCGATCATTGAGAAAAATCATGTTTAAATAGGAATATAAATAATATATCTAGGTTTTCTTACAAGTCAATGTTTCTTAGAGTATAAGGGAATTTATTTTTGTGTACTTTGAAATCATAACTTGGTGTTCATTATTAAAAATGATTAAAATGGTGTTGTCTGAAACTCAATATTTCAACGAAAGTAAATGACTCTAAAAAATGTATCATAATAACGTGGGTTGTTACATTCTACACCTTTAAATTAAATTTCCCCTCTTAATTTATCTCATACATAAATGGTTTAACATTCGAAAATTTATTCAAATAAACTAACATCATAAAAATTGATTAAACAATATTATTCAAATATAAAATTGGATATTTGATTGTCTCCATAAATAACACATGTTAGGTTTCTAGACAATGTAGGATAGGTGGGAAGTGAAAACATGGACATGAAAGGAATGAAACAACAAAATTTGGATAGAGTATGGTAGAGAACATTATTAGGATAAATTTAATGATCATAAATACATACCCAAAAGTTTCTTTATAATTGTTGTTGACATTATCAAATATGGTGATAATATGAAAACATTACATTTTAGGATCCTTTAGAAATAATTAAATATGTTCTTGAAAAGATATAATTAACTAATTTAAAACTATTTTATAACATTATTATCATCTATTAGGTTTACCTTGTTCAATTTTAATATTATATAACTCTAATAAATGATGGTGAAATATTTATTCCAAATGCACTATATGATCATACTATTCATAAATATAATAATACATCATTTGGTTGATGTTTATATAAAATAAAAATATAATGGTTATGAAATTTTATCAAACATAAATAAATCTTCATTTGTAGAAATAATAAATTAATATCTAAAAATGAATTCAATGTTCCAAATGAACTCTTTCATAAAAAGATTACCTTATAACTATGCCTAATGATTAAAATTAAAAAAAATTTAAATATGTTCCTTGAATGTCCAAAATTAACAACTCATTATTCCACCATATATCATTTAGTGTCTCTTCATTTTCACATACCGAACACGTGATTACCATATGCATGCATTCCCTTCAATAATTTTAATAACCTGAATTTACACATAAAAATATTGACAAATATGATTCCCCATTCCTTATTAAAAACATATATTATTGGATTTATTAATTAAATAATAAATTCTACAAACTCCATCAATGATATCATAATCCACATTGTCAAATATTCCTTCAACCATTACATAATTAACAGTACTATCCAATTTGGTTTATGAAAATAAACAATTTATCTATCTCAACATCATTATCTCAAATTCGGGAACATATTATGTGTTATCATTCCCTTCAACATGCATTTTTTCATGAATATAAACATTCCATTGAATTATATTTCTATGTCATCAGCATCATTAACAATATTATTTCAAATCTATATGGAATATATAAATTAGAAAAATATTTTATATTTCACGATTCATAATAATTTATTTACTATTTTAAATACATCCATTATCGGACTTAAATCATGATCCATTTCATATGCTTCATTATCATATTGCATAATACCACTTTTCATTAACAATGCATATGAAGTCTCATCATGATCAGCAATATAACCATTACTCGTATAAACAAGGATATTTCCTTCATTAAATTCCACCTTAGGACATTGATTTTCACAATTCCCACAACTATAACACTTAATTAATTCATTATTAAATGATATGATAGTAAAACCAATATTCCAATCTATTGTGGTTGGTGACCATTCCACTTTTTATTTCTAGTTTCTTACATTGCTTCATTATTTTCATTAGTAAAAAAAATGTAAATACAATATGAGACATCCCCTTGAGAGTTTCTTCCAACATTATGGACATATAAAAAACTAATTCATCATTAGTTCATGGTCTACACGGCCATAATATTCACTGAATTCCATCCTTGTCATCTTGGTGTGTTTGAGATTTGGTTTAGGTGCCTGTTTTTAATCAATTTATGTGAATACCTATTTGGTGTAATCATAGTGTCATTCACTATAGTCATTATCCGTTTTTACTTCTCATTAGCATGTTTTCCATCACCCTTAGTTAATATAAGGATCATTTGGGTTCCATCAACCTAATAATACCAATTTCATAGTGTTCCAAACAATAATCATTTGGTGAACCCACCTAATAATGAAAAATAAATTTTAGTATGTATATGTTAGGACACATTATTTTATCAATGGATGCACCTAATTACAAAGTACCCACTCTATCCATTAGGAATATTCCAAGGCATTTTCCTATAATTTAAATCATCTATAGACTTATCCATAGATACATACCAAAACTCATTCATATAATTTTAAATAGTTGTCTCATCGTACAGTAGAAACTTTAACTAAACATTTATTTTGATAATGACAATTTCACCCTAGGATTATAAAACATGGATATGACATATTTTAAGATGAATATTAAATAAATTATAGAAACTCATACATAAGGACCATAATATTTTATTTTTTTATGAATAATCAAAAAATTATTATAATATGGTAAATTTTACTTAAATTATCATCCAATGATCTTTATATTTAGTACTATTTATAGAAAATATCTGAATAATACCATTTTTCTTAATCTGGGAAATAAAAAATAAGAAATTACAAGTTCAGAATAGCAATAAGGATAATAGTAATTGATTTAAATTAATAATCACTTGAATGAATAATATTACCAAACTGTATGTTTCGATGAATGTAATTTTGGATTTTATTACCAACCTATCATATTTCAGAAAAATGATCCAATTCATAATGATTTGAACTTCAGAATACCTGAATCATAATGGAATCAATCAATAAGAATATAAAATAGTAACAAAAAATAGATTTATTGACTATACATAATCATAGAAAAAAAGTATGTCAATGATACCCACAAAACCCTTCAAAAACATTTAATATTTGGCTAACCAGTCGTATACGTACTTCAAGATTGGGAATACCAACAATATACCTTCTTTTCCAGTCATGGGATGACCACTTGTTTACCCTCTTTATCTGGTATGGTATGATAATAAATTCACCCTAATTTCTCATTCATAGGTTATCATTCCAAATTCATTAGAGGGTGATAAATGTCCCGCATGTATCATAAGTCAAATATATATTAATTTGTTCCAAAAAATCATAAAGCAATAACCATATCAAGACTCAATAAATGAGTTGGTATTCTTAAAAACAAAATCATATCATAACATGAATGAGTCCGAATTTTTTAAAAATAATTTCATTATATAATAACATGTTAAATGAAGTGAGTTTCATAATAATTTTTACATAGTATATTTTGAGTAACAGAACTATGTTTCATATTCATCATGGCATTAATTAATAAACCATTAAAATGATGAATATATATTGTAACTGAAGATAATATTCCTAATATATCATATGTAACATCAACATGTGTAATCGTAGATGGAATATTATTTTCATAATTTAAATCAATTCATGAGGAATATATACCTTCCTATTTGGAAAACATTTTTTTGAGCATTGAACATTTTATTAGACATTTACATTGAATATATTCATGATAACATATAAATGAAGCATTAGAAATAATTCAAAAGACCATTGCAAATCTAAATAATTTTAAATATTATTTTTATAGAAAAATATCGTAAATATAATTGAAAAAATTATATAAAAGAAATGGAAATCATTGTTTTGGAATAAATTATATTTCCATCTGAAGAGATAAATAATGGCATATTTCCTTAAATAAATTCATAATTATTATAAGTATCAAAGATTATAAAAAAAAATTATTTAAATATATCTTTACCCACAATAAAGAAAGTAAAATTAAAGATAATTATTGGTATTTAGATCTTATTATTTCAATATTGGTTATTTAGTCACAAATAATCCTGATAAGTGATGAGATTGTAACATAAAATCATCATAAGTTTGATAACATTAATTCATAAGTAAAATGAAGGGATAAAATTCAATGAAACATATAATACATTGATGATTAATATATTTAATATATTAGGTTTAAAAGTAAATTTATATATTCCTCATTAAGAAATATTGATTCAAATCATAATTAATGTCTCATCAATTGAAAATTGAGGAAAAATCCAATACGGATCTATTTACATTGGATGCGTAAAACCAATCCGTGATAGATCCTTAAATTGATATGTAAATCCAAAATATCTTCAAGAGAACATTTGTGTAGTACTATCATTATTCTAATTTACACCATAAAAAATTTACCTGTGGGGAATATGGATTGTGACTATCAGAAAGTAAAAGTGAAAAGGAAACCCCTTACAAATGTCTTGACTACCATTGTACTCATTAAAACCACCTTTATAATAAATTTAATTTTATTATAAATATATATATATATATATCAGAAATTTATATATCACATTCAATATGAATTTTATTCATTTTCTACTTACTTATTAACGATGCCATGATAGAGGTACATTTTTGGTAATAACCATTTTTTTTCTAATATTTTAGGATAAGATATATTTTTTGATTCTTGAATTTGATCTTTCATTCTTAATAAAAGAAAAGATAAAAAATGACACTAATATCTTATATATTCATTTTATATGTATTTAAATTAGTCCATAACAAATAGTGATAAGAAATTTAATACACAATTCATGTTGATGGTAGGCCATATGTAATATTGAATTCTATTTTATTTATTTTCATTCCAATCAAAAAGAAGAAATTTAAATAACATATACCATTATTAAAAAATAATTATTATTTGATAAATATCACATATTATTTCTAATCTAATACTCAATACATCACATGTAATTCTTAAATAAAACACATTTCTTCACGATGAGGTACCCCGCTGTACATGTGAACAATGTTATAAAATTACCAAATAATATAGATAATGATGTTAAATGTGATATAAAAATTATAGAAACATAATAAAATCATAACATATATATATTTATAATACTTTATTTTAGAAATCAATGAAAATTGGTAATGTAAATATGAAAAGATATTATTTTTTGAGGTGTTTTTAATCCACACACATGATTTATGATTTCAAAACCAATTTTTTAGAAGGGGTGATGGTTATATGTCATATGAATGACAAATATATATATATATATATATTTAATATACATGTAATATTATATAATCAGGTAATAAGTAGAAATTATGTGTTCAAGGATGAAATAAAACCAAATGTATCGTTCATGATGGTTACCCAAACTTTTGATAACCTCCTTAGAAATTAAAAAAATATGTTATTGGTTTGATTTGTTGACAAAAAAAGGATTCTATGTTTATTTTAGGTAATTTAATTAGTGATTATAGTATATATATTTTATCCAATTGTATTTAGTGATGTAAATAATAGGGGAGAGTGTCTAGATTATTATAGTTGATGAGTTGTGGAATTATTGTAAATAATCAAGACTATTAACTATAGGGAGGTTAATTTTACTTCATTTTACACCACACCTTACAATTAAATATTTGGATGATTATAATGTTTATAAAAAACGACAATACACAATAAAACACAAGTTATTACTAGTTCATTAATTATATTCTATGAATGAAAATATTAAAATATTTGGGTTTTTAGTACAAAAACATGTTTTCTATAATCGTATATTTATACAATAAGAAAAAATTAAAGTGGGGATCATTATATAATTTTGAACCATTAATTGAATTTATATTATATATAATTTATAAATAATGTATCCTACATGTTTTGGATATAATTTTTAATATATTTTCATGTAACCTTAAAAAAACTACAATAACCTTAACTATAGTCACTAATTTTTTACTATTTAATGTTTAATACTGTATTTATAATATAAACCTTTATAGAATAATGTTCTATAATTTTAAATTATTAATAATTTATAATGTTATGGAAAAATATGGGATATTATGTAATGTTAAATAATTTTAGGGAATATAATTTATAGTAAAATTACATGAACGTAAAAGTTTCCATTATTCATTACATTTTAATATTAAAAATAACAATATATTGATTTATAAAAAATATATTTAGTTAAAACCAATTAATAATTATATTTTAATACACTAAAATAATTTATCACAATATTTTGATAAATTTAGTTCACTTTTTATATTTTTTGTATATTTTATTTTATTTTATTGCTAATAAACTATTTACATTGACGGTGTTTCTTATGAATTTAGAATAACTATATATCCTTAAGAAAATTATGATAAATTATCATGATAAAAATCATTTATATTTTAAATGATTATATAAAAATAAAAAAATTAATTTTCTATATCTCATGGGTTTATATATATTTAATTTAAGAAGAGTATATTTTTGTCCTTTTAATTACTTACTTATTATATGTGTCATATTTAAAGGATTTGGGATAATAATTTCAATATTTTAGATTAATATTTTTAGAATATATATATATTATCAGTTAATAAAAAATATATAATATTATAGGTCATTTTTTCATATGTTTATAGTTTAACCCTAAGTAAATCCATTTTTAGATTTTGCAAGGTAACTAATTTTTTACTTCATTCATTATCAATGTTGGTAAAAATTATTTTTAACATAGTAAAAAATAATAATTTTTATTATTCCAAGTATTTAGTAAATTTTTACAAATTAAATTCACCAATGTGGGAAAAATTAATTTCAAATTAATCTCAGAAATGTGAGGAGAAAGTTTATTTCTAAAGGAAAATAATTTAATGCCTATAATGTTTTAAATCAAATTTT
This sequence comes from Viscum album, assembly GCA_963277665.1. Lineage (NCBI taxonomy): Eukaryota > Viridiplantae > Streptophyta > Magnoliopsida > Santalales > Viscaceae > Viscum > Viscum album. The sequence continues at coordinate 554,311,225 of OY728147.1, read as the reverse complement.
TATTTGAAAATGATTCAAATGACCAATATTAGATTTATATATTTATAATTTATCTATTTATACAATAAAAACAATTACAAATATGATTTAGATTTATTAATAAATACAATGATAAAGCAGATTTCAATTAATATTTAGAATTTTATATTATTAATCAAAATATAAAACATTAATGGAAGATCCTGAAAAGAAAAAAAATATTTTCTTAATTATTAATTTACAACTCATGTTTATATTTCCATATAAATTTTCTAATATTGTTTAATATAAATTTTACTATTGTTCAGAAAAATAAATAAATAACAGTATTTAAAAAAATAGTATTTTTGAATCATATCAATACATTACTAGAAATTATGAATTTTATTATAAATATGATTAATTTATATGAAAATATTATTTTTTGTTTTCAAATATTATTTATTAATGTTTATTATTCATATATAATGAATAATTTCTAGTGGTTGTGTTGAAACTACTAAATTAATAATATATCAAGGTCTTATTAAAACATCGTGTAACATATGGAAATAGATTTACATGGTGTATTATATAAGTCATTTTGAACTTGATTATTCACGTATCATAATCGATTAATGAAATTGAATTTATTCAAAATCAATTCATATATATATATATATATATATATATGGGTTAATACAAGTTCATTGAACTACAACTAAATCAGTTGTCTCTTTGAGATAAATTGTAATGGAAATACAAATACAGAGTAGATAATATTATGTTGATCCATTACATGTCTTCTTTTTTAATATAATGGTTAGAAAACTGGGTTCCCCATATGAATTATGTATCAGGTAGAGCATAGTTTAGTGATTTAGGATTTATTCATCCACATTGATCATTTCATAATATAGATGTATAAGGATATCCTAGAAGTTAATGATGATAATATTTTATTTATAGAAGATTTATTATCCATATGGAATCTCAAAAATTATATTTAATTTTTTTATTTCGATATATTGAAGTCAAAATCAATAATTATGTACCATATTCCAGTTTACACTGGATAAGTGCAAAGAAAATATAATTTATCTACATCTATTTTAAATTTATAAGGATATAAATGATGAGATATCATTTATAAGTCCTCGATGTACTTATGTATCCTTATCATCCCATTAGACATAATTGACATCCTAAAATAGTAGAATATTTGAAGATCCCCACATAACACATGTTGGTATCACTCGCTCCTTTAGCCATTGTATGAGGATGCTAAAATAGTAAATATAATTCAAAATCATAGTAATAATATTAATAAATAATTTAAATTAATGAAATAATTATGACACCCTTGGAAATACTTTCATTTAAAGGAATGGTCAGTACCCCAAACTTTCATATTGTAAGGATGGTTTTCCATTCCATTGATAATATTAACAAAAAACTTATTTTAATTTTTTATCTTCAGAATGATAATTATAAAATTATAAATTTTATTAATATTTGTACCATATTCGTATTGAAACCCATTATGCAATACCATTGGTTTTCAAATACTATTTAACACATATATTCTATTGTAAATGAACAATTTATCCATTCCAATTAAAGATAAATAGGCCAAAAATATTATTGAAATGTATTTCAGTTGGAGGATATTTCAAACTACATTACAATTCTATCTGATGATCTCCTTCCTTTTTATAAAAAAGAATGTAACAAGTCTCTCATTTTTGATCATTTGTAAGCTATCTCTTATCCATGTGTGTGGATGTTTTGTAAGTAATCATTCAACCTTGTGTCCAACATTTATATTTGGGGTATGTTTGTTTTTGTTTTATTATTTTTTTCTTCTTTGGAGAGGCTTGTTTTTTTTTCTAAAGGTTTGAAGTAGAACCTGCTGTGCTGCATTCAGTTTTAGTGGAATTCCGAAATTCTGGCCAGTTGCAGTGGTCATCCCAAATTCGGGTGAGCCAACCATAATACCCTTGGGCGTGAAGGTGTTTTTTCAGGCCTAGGTGACTGGAGATTCATTTATCGTGGAAAAATAAGACATGATCCATCATCTGCATTTATTTTTCCCATTGGCATTGTTCTATCATACCTAAACAATGGGGATGAGGAGATAATACCAGAATCAGTGAGATACTTAACGTCGGCAATTGCTGCTAGAGTGGAAAGGGATGAGCGTCATTGAGTTCATTCTAAGTGGTCAGTTTTTTGTTTATTTCTCTTTCATCCCATAGGCCACCCATTTTATAGGGTGTTTGTTTTCCTTGGTTATTTCCTTTTCACCTTAACCATTCTTTATGGTTTTGGTGTTTCTTGTTTATATTTTTTTGGTACTGTTTCCTTTTCTCTTTAATAAATTTCCATTAAACTGCATTAAAATTCTACTACATGCACCATTTATTGGAATGCAAAATCCTAAAATCCTAAAATTGGATTTTATTTATACATTCATAGTAATGACCCCTATTCATTTGTGGGAATTCAAACCACAACACCCCATGTGATTATTGATATATTTCGTAAATATTAATTTATAGTGAATTACAATTTTTTTGAAGCTTAGGTAGTGAAATCTAAAATATTCTATGATTTATATCTATGCATAGTTTTCTCATGATAGTTTGTTGATTATTTAAGACCAAGTATATTAATCATATAAAATCCCCCATGGGGGTATGGTTTGTAGAAGAATGTTTTGGGGTAACCCCATGAATTATACTTTTGAATGGAATTTTTCCTTTATTTATAATTTGGAATGGTCGGTATGATTGAGTATTAATTAACATATGTGAAACTATATAGGGATACAATTCCATGGGCGTAATCAGGTATACAAATTTCATTTTTTTCAATGAAACCATGTTCAAACTATGTGATGTTTCACTTACTTTAACAGATATATTTTTAATAGTTGTATCATGGTGTTCCAATCCATTGAGTAAAAATATGAGATAACTATGTTTTTATTATTTATAATTTCTTATTATACCATCCTAAAAGTTATTCCCATAATCAGAACTTCTCCTCTCCCAATCATCAAGTATATTCCAATGATCTTTTAGGGTGATTATACTTTCCTTCAACCTCCATTTTGAGATTGGTTTTCAATTAGTTGTGTTTTCCATCAAAGATAAGTTGTTATTTCCCTCTAACTAACCCTTATTTTCTTCCCCTTATTTCTTATTCATTGTTTTTGGTAAACCCCGAGAGAATTATTATATCTAAATGCATGTAGTTTTGAATCCCGGGGTGTGGGATTTACAATATTCAATTTATTTTCATCATTATTATACGTTCTACTAAATTTATGATTTCACTATGTAGGTTTTTCTATGATAATGTTATAATATTAAATTATTTATGTGATTGAGGACCTTTAAATAAATTATAATTAATTTTCACCTATTTATAATTTCTATCATGAATTTGAAAAATATTTCTAGTGAATTCCATACATGTAATAAATGTATTTATATTGTTCATTTTTTAAATTTATTTTTTCATGATAAGCATATTTTTCAATGTCGAAGTGGTTTTTCCAATTTATTTTGTGACAAATACATGTATTAGTCCTTGATAAAGGTTTTAAATTATAGAAATCAGGTTTTTAAATGAAGTTTCAAAAAGGATAAGGGTTCTAACGATTATATATTTTTTAAAAATACTTCTTAAAAGTTATTTTATCAATGATATCAATGAGGAAATGAACCTTGGGTCTAGATTTCTTGAATGTTCGTACATAATATTATAATTTATGGTGTTGATTTATGTTGTACTTATTTGATTTCCACAATACTATTATGTTTTGAATAAGTTATATTAGAAGGGACTGTTTTTTAGGGTGTTTGAGATGATGGAGAATTGATCATTTATTCTTATGACACATATTCTTCTTATTGATTTTCCATTTTCTTAATTCCAATTTATATTGGAGATTGGAACAGAGGTAACTCATTGGTAAACCATTGATCACACATGCTTTTTTACCACTAGTATTAGTATTTATCATGGATACAAAAGGTTTCCACTCGATGAGGCCAATTTGAACTTAATAGGTGGGTGGGGTGTTTATTTAGGATAGAACATTATTTAAATTTTGGTCTAGTGTATATAGTATAGTTAGTGTCATCTCATTGTACACCATAGGGAGATTCCAATGATAATAATCTCTTAATAGGTTTTTTATATGGTGGTTCAACTTGTTTTACTTCCCTCACATAAGTCTATTTTTATATGAAAACTATAAAATAATTATCATTTATTTTTTCCCCTTTGAAATTGATTACTATTTTTACCATGTGTTTTAACTTGTTAATGTTGGGTTGGTTTTATGAGTTTATTTAATATTAGTATTTAGAATGATTTTTTAAAATGAATGATAATCTGTTTGATTTATATTGCAATGCAAAAAAGGCCCTTATATTTTTTTATTTAGAGGAAATTATATTTAATTTATTTTTTACATGAGTGAATTGAATTCACATCAAACAATTTTATAATTTGGTCAAAATGATAAAAATTAATATTATTATAATTAAAAGTAAAAAACGTGATTAGTTGTATTAAAATAAAAATAAATATTCCCATATTGATATAAAATAATATAAAAAATACCATCATATAATATATGACATGTAAGAATACACCACACAATATAATGACTTGGCATTTTCTCTGAATGAAAAATGAAGTATTTTGATTTTTTTAAGTGAAAAATGGTGCATCATAGGTTTATAAATAAAGTTTTGATCTAGAAATAGAATTAAATAATATTAAAACGTTATTTGATTAATTTTATAAATTTTTAAACACAATAAATGTCATGATGATATTCATTGTGTTCATAATTACTAAAAACATTTATTAGATTTAATTTTCATTAAAAACATGAGAAATATTGTCAAATTCTAACAAAAACAATATGATTATCATAAAATCATACATAAAATATCATAGATTATGTTTTCAAATGTATTAATATATCTAACATGAATATGATATAGGTTATAGTACCTAGAGTTCGAAATAAGAAAACATCGATACATGGGATAAAGTGATGTATGATACAGAAGAAAATATATTTGTTGAGGCTACTAGTAGAAAAACATTCTATAAGCATGAAAATATTATTAGAATGCATAATATGATGACAAAAATATATAAAAAAAATCATAAGCTGTAAATAGATGTTGAAAAAAATATACTGGTACAAAAACTAGAAAATTATTATCGATTATCTGGAAATTATTGAAAATTGATTTTTTAATAATTTTCGATTGTAATAACAAGATACTCATCAACAAGGGGTTGTTTCAATAGTATTCAATAATTAATGAAATTAATTTAAAAACATTTAATTCTTATATTTTTTTATTATGAATACAAATTTTGGATTGATTTGAGTCCAATTCATTCATTTCAAATATTATTGAATAATATATTTATGTTGATTTCACAACAATTTAACGTCATTTTTCTATAATTATATCTTTCATTCACATTTCATGAATTTTAATAATTAAAATTGTTTTTTGGTTCAGTTTATAATAACCTCATAATGATTTACATGGTGTATCTTCCCAAAGGGAAATAATTAAATTGGAATCATTTTCTTATGAGTTAAATAAAATATGAAGTCTGTTTCAAGGTTTTACCCATTCATGCACATTTTTTTATGTTTAAATCATAAAAATGAAGTTTATATCATTTTTGAATAACTATATGTAGGATTTATGTGTGGTCAATTCCTACATGTAAAAAATTAAAAGGACATTTTCTTTTTATTTAACAAATATCTATGTTAGTTTTATTGGTTCTATCCTAATTTTTCAATTTTTTTAAATACATTTAAATCTAATAAATCAAATTTTTCATTCAGTATGACCAAATTTATCATCATATTGACTTGTGTTCTATTCGTAAATTTCATAAATTTTCATTTTATTTTAATTATTTTACTTTGATTTGGCAGCATTTGATATGAATAAGAAACCTATATAACAGTTTTAATTTTTTGATAAATTCATATGTCAAACTCACATGTAGCTGGTTCGTACCTAATGAAAAATGACATGAATATTAATTTCAATTAAGTTCACATATATATGTGACAATTTAATCATTTTTCACCGCATTTTCTTGGATTTATTCTATTGAAAAGAATAAATTAATAAAATATGAAGATTCACAATCAATGTTGAAAAATTCCACTTACCAAATATGGATTGTAATTATTCAAATAATTGTAATATATATATATATATATATATTGAAATATAACACTAAACCTCCTAAATTTTCTATAGATGAAAAATTATGAAATATTTTAGATTGAGAATCATTCTAACATGTTATATAAAATCATTACAAATTTCATTACTGAATTATTAATATTCTTATATTTGAATCACAAGATTCTCTGAAAATATGTGTCATTTAAAATAAAAATTACAATAATTAATCCAACTTTAGAGGTTGAAAATAAAATAAATCAATAATATATATATATTCCACATTATAAATTTCATTTTAATAACCCATTGATTCATACAGATAATTTTTTTTTGTAAATTTTTATCTTTTTGGGTTATAGACTATGAAAATTATAAAATGTAATTTATTTATGATGAAGTTTTTTATTAAGGGAGGATAATAATCACATTCTGTGTATTAGGTAAAAAACATTTCATTATATATTGAAATTATGAAAATAAAATAAATTTTAATATCATATCAATCCTCTAAATTTTTAGGGTATCAAAACCTCATATATTTATCACAATTGACTATGAATTAGCTAAAATTGTAAAAATATTTTCAGTGATCTATAAAGATAAAAATAAAAATAATTTTATCAACATAGTTTTATATAAATAACTAAAATATAATTTGAAATAAATATTCAAACAACATAACGTAGTCACTAGGAAGATGGTGGATGATGACAAAAAATTGATCTACAGTACAACTACTATTTTTATTAACTATATTACTGACCACTAAAACCCAATTCAAATATCAGATCATTGATCCTATAATTTCCAAATTTATATTATTATGTAACTAGGATTTTAAAGGCATTGGAAATTAATATTTATTTACTCATTTTCATATATAGGAAACTATTATCTTCTATTTTCCACAAGATGTAACAATATGAGCAATGGATTCTAAGAATCTATGTCTCTACCACATTGGTGATAGATGAATCATATTCTAGACCTGTTTTATATTGTTTCAACGTTTTTGATTGGTGTATATCTATAAAAACCATTTTTTAATAATGTTATGTGTTCAGGACTAGTATTATGTTGTGGGTCCCTAATTTGTTTTTGGTCATTGCTAAAATTGGGTAGGGATTGAAATTTTGAGATATGGGATGAGATGGTATAAAAAATCATGTGTGCATCACTTAGACTTAGATGATGGTGGTTATCACTAGTTTCAACAAATAGAAGACCTAGTATTTTTGTCCCATCGATATTCCAAGATAGTGTTGGTTCATACACAGTACAGTTTGGGTCGAACCAGTCAAATGAAAAAGAAATATAAATTCATCCAAATTGATCCAAAATAAAACATTTTGATTGTATTATAAGTGTTCACATGGTTCCCTTATAGAAAATCAAACCACAATCATACCCAACTATAATACCCAATCATATTCCAAACATAAGTCCCACTACAGTAGATATTCATTGCTCTAGGGAACCAGTAATATTCCACTATATAATAATTTCCAAATTTGATGAACAATGTCCTCCAACATGAACTCCCTTAATAATGATTAAAATCACTTAGAAAGACAAGAAATTCCAAGATCCCCTCATTTCTTGAGATCCAATGATATACGAACACTTACAATATTCTGAATTTGACCCATATAAACCTCATTTTGTGCATGGAAACCAAATCCACCTATAACACGTCAATGTACTTTTTTATTTCAACACTCCATAATTAAATCTCTCTCTGTATTATATTAGTGGTGAATGAAGAGAATAACTCCATGCTAATCATCTAAATTTCATTTTTGGTATGAAATAATTGAATATGTTCTAGTAATGATTTATATATGTGGAACGAAGATATAAAATAATTCACAAACCACCTTTTATTTTTTATATATGGACAATATAATTTGAAAACATTGAATATACACCAATTATACTATATAGAAATAAGGCTCATATCTAAAAAATTACAGTTCTACACTAATAATGTTCTTTCTTCACATCCACACCAATTATTAAAAATCATTCCAAATATTAATTCAATGATCTTGTATAGAGTAACCTAATTCTATTTTCAATAACCAACACCTCATGTATATCATTTCATACATGCGGTTTATTATTCTCAATTAAACTAGAATTAAAATAAAAATGACATTAACTAAACTCTTATAAGTGTCTATTCATGATTTTTTTTACCATTTCTAGTGTATGGACATGGATGACCCATTTAAGTGTCTTTGAATTAATCCTACCTAAAAAAACGAATCCAAAAACACACTGATTTAAATTTCCTACACAATACAAACATTTTATTTAAGGAATAACTATTTTAAAACACCATACAATACAAAATTTAGTGCCCCACCAGAGATGATTAATAATTTATTTAATTTTATAACTTTGGATATGAGGATAGAAGGATATTATTATAATCATAGAGTGTTCTATTGTTCATCGTTTATAAGACTTTTCTTTACCACATAAAAATAAGTTGTCCTCTATGATATTAGATGGTCATCATGTATTATCGGAAAACCATAAACACAGATATTTAAAATTTCAACTCATAAATGGAATTTTGATTCAAATAAAATAAAGTAATTCAATTGATTTGAAAAAAAAATCATATTTTGAAAAATCTAGATTTAACAAATAAAATTTCACTATTAAAATATCAATAATGATAGTGAGTAAAAATTCAATATAGTCTCAATTAATGGTTCTTTCAATTCAAAATTGAAAAAAAATATTAATCGAAAATCATTTCAAATTAGAAAATCCCAGTAAATGAAATTGGGTTCCATTATAATTTATTATATCTATAAAATCTTTTAAATAATGAATTTGAAAATATTTTCACTAATTTTTTTTCTAATATGATGATTTAAATAAAAATACATTATAGATATATAATATTTAGTAAAAAAATCACAACATAGTTAAAAAATAAATATATATAAAATAAAATGATACTACAAACACCATATTCACAGAAATATATAATTTGATAAAATAAATAAATATGTGATGTATATGTAATTCAAAAATATTAATAAATCATGTGGTTAATGATAAATTTAATTTATAAACTTAAAAGGAATAAAAGTTCTTTGTCTAATATAGGGGTTATGAAATGATCCACTTTAAACTACAATGATAAATGGATGAGGATAAAAATTGTCAAAATAATGAAAAAATTAAAATTTAATTTACAACAAAATTATCTGAATTACTGATTAAAATGTATTTTGGAATGAATCTCGAATAATTTTAGAGTTCTATATGAAAAAATACAATCATATAATAAATCTCACATGAAATATATAATTGAATATCATCCAAGATAATATTAAATTTAAATTACTATAGAATATATACATGACCTAAGATAAGGTGCTAGAGAAAAAAAAGATATAAATAATACATAGAATTCAAAAAATCTATTCAATTATAATAATAACATTAATGTATAAATAATTTTAAATTAATTTCAATAATAAAATAAAATAATTGAAAATTTTGTCAAAAAAATTATTTTACATGCTATGAAATTTATAGTATAATCGATATTTATAAAGCCTATTTATAAATTGAAAATAAACTACTAAATGATTTTCAATGAATAAAATATTTATTCTAAAATAATATATCAATGTATATACATTATATATATAATTATAGACTGTAATTTTTTTTATATCAATCAAATTCCCAATTCCTAACAACTATAATGTAAAATTACTATATCGTATTTTAACAATCATGGAAAACAAATTATTTTTATAACTATATAGTCTTCCAACATATCATTACGGAATAAATAAATGTAAAATCAAGGATTCTTTGATAGTATTAAAAGAAACTCAATGGAAATTTTATTATAATATTGAAAAGGATTTTAAACCAAGAAAATTAAAGAGAAACAATTGATGAGATTTAGATTGTGATTCCCTGGAAAAGATTCTAACCACATTACCAACAAAAATAATATTTGCTGTAGATTTGAAATGTTAATACAAAATTCACATTAGATTTCATTAACGTCCCCAAAAAGGTACCCCTTCTAGGATTGTAATGCTAGAAGGGATAAAATGTCTCCCATAACCCACCTCTAATAGGACACAAGTCCGTGAAAACACCAAGGGTGTAATATACAAAAAATGGGGGGAAACACTCGCTTCAATTTCAAAAAATACAGACATTAAATAAACTCACCCAATATCTCCTTCAAAAGATATAAGTAAATAATTAGACCATTTTCATGCATACAATTTTATGAAAAAAAATCATAACATTAGGAACTATAACCTCTAAAAAGGAAATCCTCAACAGTGAGCACAAATCAATAAGAGCTCATGAACAAATCCCCATGAAAGTAATGCCCAACCTGATCCCTAACCATATACTTTTTAACTGAAAATAAAAAAAATTTATATATATGTATGGTGATAATAACATATATACTCATTACATTCCCCTTCTTACATCTCATTTATGATTCAAAAGAATCATACTAAATATTAGTGACTAATGAAATCAAAAAAACACATCACGTAAACATGTTTAATATTCTATTTCGTTATTACTATAGTTACTCACTTAGTATCACATATAAGTAACTATATAATATTAAAGATTAAATAAAATGAAGGAAAAACGTTATATCTTCTCCACTATTTTTCCACTCTTCCCCAATGTTGTGCATCCTGATGCATTATTCGCCAAAATCAATCCATCCCAAAGTAACATGTGATAAATTAATATATCGCAAAATATGTGAATCAAATTATCAACTCCTCACATACCATGCACCTAGTGCATGTTATCTTCGCTTCCACATCTCTAGATAGTAAATGAGTAGCTTTTAGCAGCCCCACGACCAGTATGTATGGTATTATACCTCAATCCATCATAACCCAAACACAACATACATATAACAACCAACAGAATACAATATGAAGATATATATGTTAGTTAAATTAACATGATCCACTTAATCCATCTACACACATATAGGATGATCTATAACCCATGTTCATAACATCTCAATATCTACCATGATAATATAGTGGGGATACATAGGGTTGTCATCCAAGAATATTCACTAAAATGGATGTTCGGGGAAAACCCCTTACACAATCTTCTGGGTGTTATTCAACATGGGTGGGGTAGAATATGAAACGAAAAGATATACATGAAATAAATATATCACAAATACACATTATCAGATACTGCATATAAATAGACTCATCTTCCACAATCATTCCACAGAACTACTGGCTCCCACGACTATGTTTTATTATAAAATAACCATAAAAGGAGCATAATTTATTTAGACAATAAGTTAATAAATAATTCATTAATAATTAATATTAACATATCCAATATAAAATTTTTAATCTTCCAATATATTTTCTTATTACACAATAATTTACTATCTTTTATTCTAATATATTTCATCGTCGTAATGAATAATTAAGAACCAGTCTAATTCTTTCATGATTTAATTTATCATTTAATAAAATTATGGATGATATATTACTCAATATTATACCCCACATAATTACATAAATCACATATAATATAATAAATGTTCATAAAATAAATTTATTTTAATTACATAATTAATTTTTAGTAATCGGTCTATCAAAAAAGTAGGATCATTATCATGAATCAATCCCATATTTCAATAAAATAACTAAAAAATTCTTTTCATTATCATGTTCTATTGGTCTCAGATCCATCCCTAAAACCACTACATTTATTATAAAATCATTCATACCCTTCCAATATAAAAATATAATTTCCACCCTATGATAGCATATCAGAATAGAGCATCCCATCCATTAGTCAATATCATAACCACAACCTCATTCCACCATCCTAGCCTTGGAAATCCATACCTATTATTTAAACTAGACAATGTTATATTTCAATCAAATTATAATAATGAAAACATAATAATTACTACATATTAATATTTTAGTTCAAAACATAATTTTATTTGGATTTTATATACAAAACAATCAAGGCATTCTAGAAACTATGAACATGCTCTAGGCGCACTCGTCCCCAAAACAATTATTTAAGCTATAATGAAATGTACATTACAATATTTAATATACTGATCTGTATAGAATAAATCCCATTAGTATTATTCATACAAATTAGAATGACTAAATATTATTTTTGTCATCTGGTGTTTAGCATTAGTTGATTTTGTTATATCAATATTCTCCATAAAATAAATATAAAAAATTAAGTTTTTATAATAGAAGCATTACATGAACTATGTTATTATATAGTTTCCAATAATATCAACAATTATTAAAAACAAATAGAATAAATAGTACAATATCTATTAAATATAAGAGTAAACCAACAATATATCTTAGGATTCTGGCATCATATGCCCCAAAACATTCATTCATATAAACATATACATACAAATGTGATAATACTTATGGATCCTAAAACTTAATTAAATTCTAATATTTGTTATTATTCATAAAAAATAATTAGAATTATACACATGAAATAATATTTACAAAAAATGAAAAACCACAATGTCACATTTGTTAAATAATTTCCTTTTCCCAAATTTTCATTTTAGATTAGCAATGAATTCAAATAATTCACTAAAAATCCAAATTTTCAAACTTGAAATAAAATTGTAATTTGAAATCTCAAATTAAATAATTATTTTGAAAATTACTATCATCAACATTATACATAATATATAACACTACATCCCATGATTATTTAGTCTCTCTCTTGAATAATTATTATATATTCATATTTACTCAACAATATAAAATTAATTATTTTCCTTCATCTAATAGTACTCAAGATTATAATTTATGTTTATATGTGTAATTTGTTAATTTACTAAATCTATTAATATATTTATCATTAATATTATTTAAAACAATTCATTCACCATGAACATACATTTTTGTAATTCATATTATATAAATTATAATAATGATAATATTTTACCATAAATGAAATTAATTTTATTTGAATTCATGAAATATTAATATCTCATAAAAATTATTACATACCATGAATTTTCTTCTGCTATTTAAACATTTTTACATTGTCAATAAATAGTACCACTTGTGAAAAATGTACATAATTTTATATTGTTTGGGTTTAACTCATTAATATAAATAGAATAATTTAAATTATCATAAATCCATAACTGTACTGTATAAATTATGTATTATTTAAAGATGCCATATATTGATTAAAAATATCATAATTCTTCACAATAGTATAGATGGTCAAGGATAAACCACAAAAAAGGAATAACTCCTAGAAATAAAAGTCTATATTGAATCTAGATATTAAAAACCCAAAATCCAATCATGATCAAAAACATGCAAAATTGAGTGTAAAACATTTAACATAACCCCAAAGAAACGTATAAAAATGGGAAGAATCAGAAGGTTGAAGGAATTGACAACTTAAAATAATTTCATTCGTTGCTCCCTGAATAAGTGTTGGAGACCACAATGAATCATACGAGAGTCACCAAAGGAATGTATAAAAACACTAACTCAAAAGAATTATTTTTATGGATCCACAATACAAGAAAGAATGGAAAAATTCCCAACTGTCTCTAAATGTGTAGAATTAGAGTAACACTCAAATGAATGGGTTATATATAAATTAATATAGGATGAAACAAACCAATACAACATATAATAAAAATATAAATTAATATGTGTCATTAAATTTTAAAAATATCTATGATTCACAAATATCGATGACCATTTCAATAATTTCAAACATTACAGAATGGCATCACAACATACAAAATATCATGCATCTCCATTTTTCTAGTCATGGTGGTTCCTACAATTTTTGGTCTGAAAACAGCTTCCCCTATAATGTAGTGCACACAATCATCCTATTTTACACTTACATTACTTTTATAATCTTCGGTAAAGGTATTTTGGCATTCTGAGTTTTTTGTGTTGGATTACCCAAGAGGAACCGCCAAATCAATGCCCACAAAATCAATTTTGGGTTGGAAATTTTGGACACTTAGCCTCAAAATGTCTTGAAAAAACTTTTTTTTCGAACGATTTTTATCATTATGGTGCACTAAAACCATAAAAACACAAAAAAACACTAACCCTCCCTCATATAGGGAAAAATTGAATTTTTGGAGGGGTATATCCATCATAAAACATATTTAATCACAAAAATCCTCATTCAATGACAAATGAATATCTATGAATGTCTATTCCCTTACACAAAACAATAGTATTTTGATGTATTAATAAAATTTATTAAAAAATTTATCATCTAAATGTTATAATTTTTTTATTTAAATGTTAATAGAAACTTCAATTAAATGATAAATAAATGTGAGAATTATTTCATTTTTAAATGTAAAAACATGTTCAATACAATTATAAATAATGTTATATGGAAAATATTGATGAATGGAAAATATAGAAAGATAAATAAAATGTTTCATCAGGATAATAAACAATTAAATATGGAATTTTTATTACAATAAGATGTCTTCTAATGAAATTGAATAATATATAAGAAATAAAAAATTAATAAACAAATTATTATGATAGAATACGATGATTAAAAAAACATCTTATATGATGTATCGGCCAAAATATCTTATTGATCACATCAAAATAAAGCATGGTTGGGAGCTAGAAGATCAATGTTATAGAAGATGGGGTGGGGTAGTTCTAGTGGGTTGGGCATACTGGTCATGTAATGGGCATGGTATCCAACTAGTCCATCAGGTCATGTATTGCAAGTCATGTATGGCCATGTGCCGTGAGCCCTATGGGTCATGTACATGTTCCCCTTCAATCCATAAAGGGGAATTATCAATAAAAAATAAAGAGAAGACCTTCGGGCCATTCAGGTATTATCTACATGTCATGCGTATTCTGAGATTTCATGTCTATAGTGGTATCTCACTAAAGTCCTAAAAATGTTGGAGTAGTTGCATAGGATGCGGTGGTGGACATATTTCTAGCCGTGGAGACTGTGAAATATAGTTCTAGTCGTGGGAATAAAGGGGGATGAGACTTTGAATGTGGGTAGCTGAAAATAATCATATATACCCAAACATTCAATATGATTTGAGATATGGTCTCAAGGTAGAGTGTTTGTGATTTATGGAAGACATGAGGGTTATTAAAATAATTGGGGGAGTAGTGGAGATGTTAGTTGGTTCATCATTATTACACACCCCATCCCTAGGTGGTCCATGCCATGCTAATGGGGCTCATGGTAAGGGTTGGGGATAACTCTTGTTTGTGGAGTTTATTGGATGATTATCGATATGATCTATGTCTTCTCTAATTTATTTCCATTACAGATTGAAACACTTATGCTCGAACCTTTTATTACCACTTCTATTGTTCATATATATTAGATTCGGGATGATTCCATGGCTCGATCATTGCACATAGAGACTCCTACATGAGTTGATTTGGTAATCATGCACTTATACTGAGTGTTTGAACTAATTCATGGAGGGGGATCGTTGAATGTGATCTATTTTAGATGTGATGAGGCCTTACGACATCATACATGGCATGGAAAAAATGTCTACAGTTCATACCCAAATTGAATATTTTAGGTGGAATATGTGGTGTTTTGTTCTAAATGAGTGGGGACATCCATCTTTGTGAGAAGGGAACCAATTTAGAGAATCATGGGATTATACACATGTGGATTTGACTTGTTTTTCATTAGATATATAGTATTACCATTGGTGTAGTGGATGTTATGGGCCTACATCTTCAGGCAGTTGTGGTGGATAACGATGATGTTTTGACATGTTTGGCTTAAATTCCCATCAATAGATATAATTATTCATACAATGATAGTAATTTAATGCCTTTAAAATTATTCAAGCATATCTAATGGCTCTCATATCTATTCTTGATATCAAGGTTTACCTTGAGGACATGCATTCGAAGGGCTTCCAATGAAATAGTGTGTCAGCCATGGCCGCCCCCATGTTGTTCTCCATGAAAGTAGATAGGATCTTGAGGTTGTGTGTGGAATAACATTTCATGATCAAGGTCACTATTTCAAACATGTCCTTTTTTCTAGGAACAATGATCACATTGAATAATAGAGTGGGATTTAATAGTTCTCAATGATTGGTCATGGATCTGGCTATCAACCACTCCGAGTTTTGGATAAGGATATAAAAAAGATGAAATTAAAATTTATCAATGGTCACTACAATTATATAGTGATAAATTATGAAACCCAATATGAATAATTGTTTTTTTCCACAGACTATTTGTGAATGGAATATCAACCCGTCAAAATTAAAAAAAAAATATTTACGACGACGCTAGGTGCCCCGTGGCCAAAACATTCGCACCGCTGGCGCCCCAAACTATACGAAATGGTATTTCTAATGGGTAGGCACCACCCGTCACAAATACTGGGAGGCCGTAAAAAGTAGTTTCAACGTGGGATCCCCCCTCATAACTAGTTCAACCCCCAGATGATATATGAGATGGGTCCCGTCCCAAATAACTGGTAACTGTAAAAACCTATTTGCGACCGGATGTTGTCTCGTCGCAAATACTCTTGTCGCAATTAATATAATCTATATATACCCTTATCTAAATTTTTTATTTCCTCCTCATCAGTTCCTTCATTTCCCCATCTCTAAACTCAAAATTTAGAGTTAATGTTTTTTGGAGATTGGTTTTCTATGAAGAAGTTGTGAAGCCATCTACAATCATAAGAGGTCGAGTTTAAAGGTATTTATGTTTTATTTTATTTAATATTGATTTCATTTCATTCTATTTATATTATTTATTGTTGATTAGTTGTAATTAAGATAGATTTAAATTGTCTGGTCATCAGTATTTATTTGTAATAAATAAATTAAATTATTAGTTCTAAATCTTAGTAATCAGTAATACATAATAATTTTAAAGATGATTAGTAAAGTATATAAATAATTAGTTGTAATTAGTAATAAGTAGATATATTTTGCTGTAATTAATAGTAATTAACAGTAATTAGTAAAAATTTAAAAAATGGTTATAATTACGAAAAAATAGTTATAAATATTTACAATTAATAATAAATATTATGAATTAGTAATAAAAAGTAATAATAAGTAATAAATACTAATAAACAGTAATTATTAGTAATTGTTAGTATTTTTAACTAATAAATATTAATAAACACCGATAAATAGTAATATAAAGAAATAAATTGTAATAAATAGTAATAGATAGTAATAAACAGTAATAATTTTTAAGATTTTGTAATAATTAGTAATGAATAGTAATAATTAGTATTAATTAGTAATAAATAGTACGTAATTATCCTAAATAGTAATAAATAGTAATAAATAGTAATAAATTGCAAAAAGTATTAATAAATAGTAATAAATAGTAATAAACTATAATAATAAATAAAAATTAGTAATAATTAGTAATAATTAGTAATAATTTGATATAACTAGTAATAATTAGTAATAAGTAATAATAAATAGTAATAATTATTAATAATTTGTAATAATTTGTAATAATTTGTAATAATTAGTAATAATTAGTAATAATTAATAAGAAATATTAATAATTATAAATAAATACTAATATTTTGCAATAAAAACTAATAAATAGTAATAAATACTAATAAACAGTAATAAATTGCAATAAATAATAAATAATAGTATCAAATTGAAATAAATAGTAATGAATTGTGATAAATAGTAATAAGTAGTAATAAATTGTAATAAATTGTAATAATTAGTAATAACTAGTAATAATTAGTAATAATTAGTAATAATTAGTAATAAATAGAAATAATTAAGAATAATTAGTAATAAATAGTAATAATTAGTAATATTTAGAAATAATTACTAATAATTTGTTATAAATAGTAACAATTAGTAAATTTTAGTAATAATTTGTAAAAATTTGTAAAAATTAGTCATAATTAGTAATAAATAGTAATAAATAGTAATAATTTAGAATAATTTTCAATAATTAATAATAAATAGAAATACTAGGAATAATTAGCAATAATTAGCAATAATTAGCAATAAATATCAATAATTTGAAATAAATAGCTATAATTAGAAATAATTAGCAATAATAAGCAATAATTAGGAATAATTAGTAATAATTAGAAATAATTTGCAATAATTAGCAGTAGTAAGAAATAATAAACAATAATTAGTAATAATTATGAATAAGTAGGATTAATTATTAATAATTAAGAATAATTTTCAATAAATAATAATAATAATTAGAAATTAATAATAATAATTAGAAATAAATTCTAATAATTAGAAATAATAGGAAATAATTAGCAATAATTTGAAATAATTAGCAATAATTACTAATAATTACCAATAATTTGCAATAATAACCAATAATTACCAATAAGGACAATACATTAGCAACGAATAACAATATTTTTACCAATAATTAGAAATAATTACCAATAATTAGCAATAAATAGAAATAAATACGAATAACTAGAAATAATTAAAAATAAATATAATTTATTAGCATTAATTACAAAAAAAATAAGATTAATTAGTAATAAATAAAAATAATTACCAACAAAATAGAATAATTAGTAGTAAATAGGATAAATTAGCATTAATAACGAAAAAATAGAAATAAAACACATTCATTACCAATAAATAGGAATAATTAGAAATAATTACCAATAAATATGTTTAATTAGAAATAATTACCACTAAATATGAATAATTAAAATTAATTTCTAATAAATAGAACTAATTAGCATTAAATACAAATAGAAATAAATAATTAGCAATAATAACCAATAATTAGGATTAATAGGAAAAAATTAGGAATAATTATCAATAATTAGAAATAATTACGAATAAATATTCATAATTAAGAACAAAATACATTATGATGAATTTTAATAACTTGTTTCAATTTCCAGTGCATTTATAAAACTCTTTTTTCTTGATGATTGTTCTCCTTTCAACTCTCACTGAATAATAACATTATAAAAAATATGCTTCAACGTATGCAGATCTAATAATGTATGAATGAGTGTGAATATGTATTCATAGAACCACATTCTGTATAATGTTTTTAGGTGGTGATAGTTTCATGAAGACGATTCATCGACAAAAAATGGGCTCCTTTGTCCGACAACTAATTTACTTGTATCTTTCTCACACTAAAATAAAAAGTGAATAATTTACATGGAGGTACGCTTATACATTCTCATATGCACCAGAATTAAAATATTTACCTATGATAAGATTTAGCATTGTGATTTCAGTGTGAGAAGGTTTAAACTAATTGAGCCGTCGGAAAAAGGAGTAGTCGTCAATCCACTGGAAATTGTGTCACCCGTGAGTAAGGGTGATAAATAAGAAGTGGTTTTAATTATTTATCTTCTTCTCTAGGATAGTGTTTTTATAATTTCAAATTATTCAAAATAAGTAATTTCTTTATATTTTCTTGAAAAATATTTAATAAGGATGTTGAAAACAGTCATTATTATAAGATTGTGCTTGGATAAATCAGCACAGAAATCCAAACAGCTTGGGATTAAATATAGAATATATTCATGGTGCAGAATCTTTTTATGATTTGCACCATAAAATCCATAATATGTTTTAGAAGGCACAATTAATTGTCCTTGTACAAAAATTTCACTAATAATGTTTGACACATTGGATATGGTTGGGGGACATCTCTTGCAGTTTGGTTTTCAACCAGATTATGTTTTTTTGGTATCAATACAGTGAATGTAGTTCCAAAAAAGAAACTAATAACTTGGTTCTAGATCCATCACTATTTCAAAATTTACCACAAGATGTTGAAGGTCCATCTGTTCATCAAACTGAAATAGAGGTTGATATTGATTTAACTCTTGAGTTGGCACTATCCAAATTTTAGGAGTTTTTGAGATCTGTAGAGGATATGTTATATCCTACTTTCAAGATAAGAAAAATAAAATCAGTTTCAAAATTTATGGCTATTAAATTGGATAATTCAATGTCAAACCACGATTTTGATCAGATATTTTTTGGGGGGAAAACACTATCACCTAGAAGAAATTTGTTGCCTACCAATTACTATGACAAAAATGGGATGGTTTGTAATTCGGTCATTAGTTATCTGATGATTCATGCATGTGAAAATGATTGAATCTTTTAATCTGGTGAAAATGAGTCATAGGATACTTTTCCCACATGTTAACAATCGAGGTATAAAGAATCTCAACTATGGAATTCAGGATCAATTCTTGTAAAATAGTTGAGATATTTCTCTTTTACACCTAGGTTGTAATGTTTATTTATGTCACAGAACAGAATGTCAATGATGTAATGGCACAAAACCACGATTTCAACAGACAAAAACTTGAATCATTCATTTAATGGTGATTTATTCAATCTTTTTAACAAAAAACATATGTATTTTAATTTAGAAGAATAAAACAATCTATTAGGTCTTTCTCATAAGGATTGTTTTTATATTTTGTTATTTTGGTAGTCAGAAATCATGTTGGTGTGTCTATAAAACTCCATTAAATCTACCTCCAAGGATTTTTAGGTAGGATCACTATATATTTTTGACCTTATTAATGCCAGGACATCTGAAAAAAAATATTCATGTTTATTTGAAACCATTGATTGATGAGTTAAATTCATTGTGGAGTAACATTGTTAGTATATATGATGTTTTTGCAAAAGAAATTCACATTAAAACATGCATTGATGTGGACGATTAGTCACATCCCGACATATGGAATGTTATCTGGATGGATTACACATAGTCCAAATTCATGTCTTTACTGTATGAAATACATCAATGCCTTTATTATAATCAGTTGAAAAAACCGTTCTATTTTGACTGTCATTGTATATTTTTTTCCAACTGATCATAAAAAATCACATTTCAAAAAAGAAAAAACATAAAAGGTTGAACCTCCAAAACTGATCTCAAGTACATAGATAAAATGAGTTGTATTTTCATTACCTCTCATCACATCTAGGCCAACAATAAACCAACATAAAATTCATGGCTTTAGGAATGATCTTAATTTGATAAAACATAGCATATTTTGTAATCTCCCATATTTTTATGATTATTTTAACTTCCACATGTGGGATTTAATGAATATTAAGAATAACTATTTTGATCATTTATTTCTTACAGTTTTGGATAAACTAGGTAAGAGAAATGATAACGTAATGGCGTAATTAGGTATTTCCCAAATTTTCAGACAATAA
The DNA here is from genome assembly GCA_963277665.1 of Viscum album. NCBI lineage: Eukaryota > Viridiplantae > Streptophyta > Magnoliopsida > Santalales > Viscaceae > Viscum > Viscum album. Next base: position 554,289,745 of record OY728147.1, on the reverse strand, counting down.
AAACTTGAATTGTTTCAAAATGTAATATAAAAGAGGATAATGATTCCACAAGAATCTTATACACTATTCAAAGAGATCCCCTTATTATTACTTCAGTGGATTGCAGATTTGAGACTTCCAAATGGATATGCATCCAATTTCGTTAGATGTGTTAAGAATGGTCATATTACTGGTTCAAAAAAATCAAGAATGACATGTTATAATGGAAAGACTTATTCCAATTGGATTTAAGGGATTTTTGAATTCATTTATTTGGGATTCGATAAAAAACATATCATATTTTTATCAATACATTTTTGAGTTGACAACAGACTATGATTCACTAAGAAAACATTAAGAAGATATTATTGTAATTATATGTAAACTGGAAAAAATATTCCTAGCGTCTTTCATTGGATCAATTGAACATATAATATTACAATTTACACCTAAATAAAAATGTGGATATCCAGTACAGTTTTATTGGATGTACCAGTTCGGGAGATGCAAGCAGAAATTGTTGAAAAAATATGTAATGATGCATCAGTTGAAGGCTTAATTGTCGATGTTATTTGCAAGAGGAATTTGCATTTTTTTGTCTCATTATTTTGAATATGAATATCCCTAAAAAACTACCACATGAGGAAGAACATGGGGAATTTAGATGATTAAATGGGAAATCAGTTATCAGTTTTTAATCAGCTAGAGACCAGCATTAGTGAACTTCATGAATGATGTATTTGAGTTGATGAACTTAAAAGAGTTCATACATATGTTTTTCTCAGTTATGAATAAACAACATCATTGGTAATGTAAGTGATTATATCACATATTCAAGAATTTATTTTACAATAAGTAAACATATTTTATTTGTAGGATATATGATAATCATATCAAGTAACAGGTTCAACACATTACAGTAGCTGCTCTTGAAGAACGCCGAAAAACAAATTTACTCAATGGTTTCAAAAACTGGTAACATAAATTATTTATAGGTTAAGATATCAATTTATTTTATTATTTATTATATTGATAATTGTTTTAACAAATTTTATGTGTCTCAACATACTAATAAAATTTATAAGCGACTTAGTATATTGAGTAACCCACATCCAAAATGGTTATATCTTATAATGTATATGTGGTGACTGGTTTTTTATTTCATAAACATGAATAAGTGGAATTTTAAAAAACAATGTACAATGGATTTTTCTTGAGAGGGTTGCATCATAGAGATACTGATGTAGAATTTTATGACATGCTGGATGAAATTATTGAACATTGTTATATAGGGAAAAAATTACATAACAGTGTTTAAATTTCAGTGGTATAATACTAAGACAATCTTGTGTGATCATCTAATTCATGCAATCATCGATATAAAATATAATAATCTTCTTGCAGTAAATGAACCCTTTTTTGGCTCATCATGATCATCAAATATATTATGCAATGTACTATTCTATTTCAAGAGGCCTGAGTTATTATAGGAGAATAATAAAAATTAAATCTCAAGGATATAAGTTTAATGATACTGATTGAAGTTCTAATGATGTACAAGGAATTGACATTATTTAAGAGACTACTCAAAATCCATCTATTTCAAAAAGTGACATGAATATCTATGATGACACACTATAATTAAAGGTAAATAGTGACATTGATGTTGATGATGTTACAAATGAATTTGAAATTGCATGCGATGATGAATCTAAAACTCATATGGATATTGATGAAATGGATGATGAATATGAAGACATTGAAATCATTAGATATGTAAATGATGATGAAGGTGAACATTAACATAATTAAATATTATTTATAATAATAACTAATATATATCTATATGTAGATGTTATTCTCAACTCTCTGCTAACAATAATAATTTTGTGTTTTAGATGCACCATAACCTGTTTTGTGAGCTGGAGGAGGATGAGCTACATTTGGATGAGGAGGATTTGGGACCCCATGACCCTCAGCTTACTGGTGGTTTAGGGGGTATGCAGATGGGGAGAGGTCTTGCATGACTGAGGATTCCTGACACTTCCCACATGCAAAATCCACGTTTTGGCTTTGATCCATGCATATGAAGGTATGATAACCTATGTACTTTTTTTAGCTTTCATTAAATTATTATATACTAATTTTTTTATTATTTGATATTTTTTTCACATTTTGTCACAAGTAGTTTTGTGCATCGGAGTGCTATCTCGCACAATTACTTTCCTCAGTCATGGATCATATATGAATAGATTCTTGTTGATGTCGAGCTTGAATGTTCAATAATTGGATAATACCTAAAAAATTATATTTATTTAGAAATTTATTTCATTAATAACCTGATATTATAAATTTTTTGTAGGGTTTATGGTATCACATCGATGATAGAATGTGTGACGCTATCCACGATTCATGGAAGGCTTCTATGGGTCAGTGTTTCAATTAGTTTTTTCACAATTTGAGAAGCAAGACCATTAAGAAATCTACAGTTACAACATTTGATGAGCCATCTAGATCCTACCGACCAGAGTACATTTCATCTCACATTTGGGATGGATTATGTTCCCACTGGTTGAGTGGTGGATTATATTGGAGATCTTTATTGGGTAGGAAGAACCAGGGGAGGCAAGAGGTGACATATCAAGCTAGTATTCGTACATTCAATATGAATAGAGCACATCTTGTAAGTATTTTGTCTAAATATTTTATATGACATTAAATATAAACAGTTTATCTTATATTCATATATATAGTCAAGAATCCCGATATTACATATTACGACATTTATTAGAAAATGTACAGTGATCCATCCACTAGAGAAATTATAGGTGATCACTAATGTCATATTGTGGTCAATGATATTTCATTTTCAGTTTTAAATTTAACTACATAAAACATTTTCACTATTATAAAATCAAATTGGAACTGAAGTAGTCATATAAGTTTCAACCTCTCAGACATGGGCAGATATTCAGGCCGAGATGGATGATATGACTAGTGGCCACCTTTTCGATGAGGCGACATGGATTCACGCAACCCATGATTTCATAGTGAAGGGATGAGTTGTTGGTATCAGCTCTCATTTTCCTCGTAGGACTTATTATGATACTATTGCGATGTCAGCGTCGAGCTTGAGAGAAGATTGTGGAGAGACAACATCTTCTAGCTCACATTATTTGGAGTTATTGCAAGATGAAACTTATCATATATAGAGTTTGAAGAAGCATCATGAAAATATGTGTCAGTAGCAACAGCAGCACAAGGACATGCATCGATGATATCAAAAGTAGCACAAGCAGATGTCTTGCGTGCACTGTCTGACTCATAGTTTTGGGATGGACTTTCATCCACCATCTCTTCTAGCTCCTCCAACTCCTTCAGAAGACTATCCTGCCCACTGATTTTATTGTTCGGTTAAAAAAAATTTAATTCAACATTTGTTGTCAAATGAACTATATTCAGTTTTTGATTTCTTATATAGGTGTGAATATTTCATAATTTAATTTTTTTATTTTTGAATATTTTATTAATTATTATTGGTATTATATTATTTAATGTTGGATTATTTTAATAATAATAAAAATAATAATATTTTATGAATTTTTTATATATTTTTTGTGAATATTGATAATTTCAATATTATATATAGTTTTATTATTGTAATAATATCATATCATTTTTTTCATTATTTATAATTTCATTAAGTTTTTTTTAATTTTATTAATTTTTTTGACTGGGCCATTGGTGATGGGGCCCCGTCACAAATAGATTATATATATTTTTTAAAGAAATTATTTTTGATGTGTTACTTTACCCTCAGAAACAATTTTTCGTAAAGGGCCCATCACAAAAGGTTTAGATATATAAACAATATATAAAAAGAGAACTATTTGTGACAGGACGATAGGCAAGTCGAAACAACATGTTGTGATGGGCCCATCACAATAGGTTCTTGTAAATATAATTTATTTAATTAGAGATCTTTTTCTGATGGGAAGATTCCTTTTTTCCACCAGATTTTCTACAATGGGATATTTGAGATGGGACCTCGTCAAAAAAGCTTTTTTGCGACAAGATCCTGTCGCAAATTTCTTGTCTCCAAAAGATGAATTTTCAGAAGTGGAATAATGAATCCCCCAAATGTTTTCAATGAACTCATGAACCAAATTTTTATCCTTTCCTGTTCCAAATTATAATGGATTTATTTATGATTTCCTTGTGTACTCAGTGTCTATGGATGAGTAATCAGGACACATGAGGATGGTCATCAACATATTTTATGAGAAGAAGAATTATAGGATCATTTAAAAGTTTCATTTTTGGATTCAATAGATCCAATTTCTAGGATAGTTCATCCCAAATGCGGGTGTAGTATTGAAAAAAAAGTCATTGCACTATTCTCTTGGGAACCACGTAGGAGCATGATGATGGACATGTGCATCCATGATATTTTATGTTAATATATAGGATATTTAAATTATTTCTATAGGATATAAGTAATGTTGGTTACATTTACCTAAAAGGGTCATTCATTTGATTGAACATAGTAGTGCCAAAAAATTATGACTTTTCAAATAGGTTGAATTGACTTCCCATATTGAGATTTACAAAGAAGGGTATTGAGTATGTAGTTCTATTTGGTTCCATTAGGACTATGATTGGAAGTTTTATAATGTAAAGATAGGTTTGGATTTCCTATGGTCCCTAACTGTCGGGACATAATAATTAGAACTACACAATTCCAGATCATGAGACTATAACAGTGGTATTACCCCAGAATATATAATGATACTACATTATGGGTGAGATATTTATGATATATTATGACCATAAGTGTCCCATGTATATATTCTCACCGAAGGTTACATAATTTATGTATAGGTAGCCTTTATAATTCATCCATAATAATGACAACGAGATAGTTTACAATCTAGTGAAGGAGAATGTGGTGGTAGATTAACTCAACATGAGATATAATTCAACTGTTTGATCTTGAATATTCACATATGAAATGGATGTGTTCCTAATTGATTTTATGAATGTAGGCATCATGACATATTATTAAAATGATGGATGACATTACCAGTGACATTGCATTATGACGTTATGAGGATGTTTCATACACACCCATGGTGGTGCATCCTTGTGTGGAAAATCTATAACCATACCGTCGACAGAAAGTTTGGTGGCCATGAATAAAGAAGAGTGAATTAGTGTTGAATCTCAATTCCCCACATATTAGAAAGATAAGTATATTCATGAAGTTCCAGTATGTTTATCTATACCATTTTATGATTACAATTTGATGTGAAGATGACTATTTATGAATTCATAATATGGATCCCATTAAAATTTGTAAGACATGTTTCCATGTGGGTGAACATAGGCTGGCTCACCATGATTACCCACATCCTATCTATTTAAGTGGAGAGTTCGGTGGAGGGATTATGATGAATTTACAGATAGGATTCAATTAATGTTTATGGATTACCCAATACCATTGTTTATGACCTTGATAATTGATTCAAATCATGTTTATCAGTAGGATAACATGAGATTTTAGGGGTGCAATGGTATTTGAGCTTTGTGTTTCACCCCTATAATAATGGCTACATTCGGAATCCCATTTAGGTTATAAGGGAAATAATATTTTTCATACATGTTTGACATTTTATGTGTTTGGATGGATCACATACCCTTTAAGGAGTTTTCATAAAAAAATCCTTGACATTCAACCATCGTTATGATTCTATTTTAGACCTTTAATAAAAGAACCTATATGTATCCAATGTTGTGTTTTTATCATAGGTCATTGTGGATTGTGGATATTGTTTCAGATTGACATGATATCATTATGATTCATTTGTAAATTATTGATACAATAAATGGTCGGATAGGTGGAATACCACATAGCCCTATAACAATATTTTTATTTAGTACTTGAGAATATCCATGTGTCACAATTTAGGGATTATGTGAATGATCAATAACATGTTATCTATTGGGAATATCTAGAAATAGAAGATTGAGATACATTTGTAGAGTACACAATATAGACCATGAGTAGAAAGGATAGAAATCTCCATGGGTGAGTGATTTAATCTATGAATATCATATGGAAGCAAAAGAATCTTTAGGTAAGAACCTATTAATGGGAGACCAAGATTAGATCATCGTTCCGTCATCTTTTGTTTGGACTAATTATTTTAAGATGAAATGATATAAGTAAGATAGAATGTTAATAAACTAAATTTTTCCAAAAAGTATTTTTACTAATTAATGTAATATTTTAAGTGGAATAAAATGATTTTTCCTAGATTTCTAAGGCCTAGAAATGATTGGTATTGATATAAAACATATTAAATAAATTATATCATGTGAATATAATTTTTTTCAAAAATAATAAAATATTTAATTAAATGATTCTAGGTTTGGAAATTTGAGATTTAAATTAAATTAGAAACATTATTGTTATCCTATGTGAGGCATAATATTTGTGTTCAACATGTTTTTTTGTTGACATTCATATGGAAATTTAAAAAAAATTAAAAAAATAAAATAATTATTATGATTATTAAATTTTAATAATTATTCATATCCATAAACACTTATATATATATATAATCTCTTATAAAATATCCCTAATATTCTCCATATAACTCAATGGATTTATATTGGATTCACTAGAGGGGAAATTTTCATATGATTAGTGAAAAACCATTGATTTGAAATCTGTGTTCAAATTAGTGCTTGTGGATCTCACCATCTATTATGACTTGGAGCTAGAAATCATTTGTGGTTGATCCAAACTCATGATATGGTGATTGTTTTTCATTTTTTTAATCGTTTTATTTTATCCCATTAGGAATATAAATTAGTTTCTCTCGCACATTGGTTTAATGTGTGATCCTAATTCATTTTGTGGTTTAATTTTCATAGGAATTTGTGATTTATGATAGTTGATTATTTATTCATGGTTCTTTATTTAATTTTCTAATGAAAACAAATCAATTCTGATTCAAAAATTGGTTCAAGATAATTCATCCTTTTTTATTTGGGTATTTATTCCATTATAAATGTTAATACCATATTTGTGTTCTAATGGATCAACCAATACTAGGTGGAAGATCATCGAAAAATATTTAGTTAGTGAAAAGTATCATAAAAAATGTATGGAATTTTGATCATTGAATTGATGAATATGAAATTAAAGTAGTTAATTTTAAGAGTTGGATTTGGAAAGGTCCTGTGTTTCCCAATTCCTTGTTTTATAATGCATCTATGACATGGTGCAGTTAATATTTATTCATCGGTAGAGTGGATGTTCATAATCCTATATTCGACATTTGTAAGTATTGGTCAACAAATATCCATCATTTCATTTCAAGACTATGGATTGTATCTATATCATCATCCTGACTATATGATTCAAAAAATGATCTAATTTTTTTGAATGATTCATACTACATTGTGTGTATTCTAAATATCACACGTTTTCTGGTCTCGTCTAGTAGTTGTGGACACATTGTGTAGAGAAAAATATCGGTAGTTTAGTTAAAAGTGTCACATAATATGTGAAATGAGCATTGAGTCTAAGAATTTACCTATGGAGTACATGGGAATGAAAATTTATAAGAACATAGTCAGACCATCAGCATAATAACATGACCTAATACATGAACATGACCGATATTATGGTAACGACCAGAGTAAATGAGTACGACTTGACGTACACATGAACATGATAGAGTACAGAGACTGCAGAAAACATCCCATTCCATTTAAAGCTCGAGCTTTAGATTCCCTGTATCCCAAAATGACATTCCATGTATATGGAGAGAAACAAGTCGTTTGATGTATCAGGACTTGGGAAGACATCAAGAATGCATGCCACACCACGTACTACAAGTATGTGATCAAATAATATCTATTGGGATGGTTGAGGTACAATGAATCTTTAGTATGGACCCTTGTCAATTTAGTGTTTTACAATAGTTCATCTCCGATATTGTACAATGTGTCATTATGTTCAATGTCCCCTTAGCCCATGGGTGTACATTAAAGAGTTAGAGGGCCTCGTTGTAGACCCATTTATGAATTAATGGAATTATTTGAATTTATTATATTGAATATTAATATTCTATGATTCATGAATTCATATTATGGTTGAAGTATTAATGTAACAAATTATTAACAACTTATATCAAGGTATGTGGACTACTTAAGGGCATTACCAAAAGGCCATGTGGACCCTAACCCGAGGAACAATCAATTATTATAATAAATTCTGATGATCTTCATAGTCAAATAAGGAAAATAAAAATAATATTGTATAATTAATCTAGCCTTGTTGGGAACTAAATTTTTAATAGTAGTTTTTTGGAATAAGCTATTCCATGACTCAAAGGTGTATATGCTATATGAAATTGGAATCTTTATTTTTTGAGGTATGTTATAGGAAAGAGGTGTGTTTCATAATCATTTAAATTTCACTTCAATGTTCATCCATAATGGATGAAAAATCTTTTTATCCTTGATATACTAATATAGGTTTCTCATTGAAAGAAGTTTATGTCAATATTTCATGGATATGGATCTATGAAACGTACAGTTTAAAAGAACCGTTGGAGGTGTGGGGTCTTTCAAAAAAGTAGTTAATCGAAATATAAAATATCAATATATTTTTCAGGGAATTGGTATTTTTTGGTTGGTAATCCTGTAATAAATATATGAAATTTTAATTATGTTAAAACAAAAATATATGTAGTGTAAAATAGAATCATAATTAAAACAAATGAAAATGAAAATAAATTAAAAAAATTAAATGAAAAATAATTAAATTTATAAATAATCTCATAAAATGAATCATAAGAAACAAATAATAATAAGAAAAATAATAGAAGAAAAAAACACAATCCAACAAAGAAAATCAAAATCTAATGATAAAATTGATTAAAAAATATAAAAATTAATAAATACCAAAATAAGCATAATATAAAAATTTTATTCAATAAAAATAAAATTTAAATAAAAATATAAATTTAAAAAGATATTAAAAGAATTATATAAAAATATATATTTATTTATATTACAAAATATAAATGCAATTATTTATATAAATGGAAACAAAAATAATGAACAAATTTGAACAAAACTATTACAATAGTAAGCAAATAAAAAGAGTCAAAAAAATATGGTAGTTGGAGTCAAAAGGTGAAAAATAATCCATGAACAAGAGAATGTTAGAACAAAACATAGTTTTTAACAAAAAAATATAATTAATATATCTTAATAATTATATAAAAATATACTAAAATAAAAAAGGGACAAAACTAAAAAATTAGATTTTATTATAATTAAATCATAGGAAAATATGGTAGAATAATTATTTTTGTTTAAATAGTATAAAATAAAAATTCAATGGGACCTCATCTAAAAAATCGATGTTTTCTATTAGTTATTGTCTTTTTTATACATGTGTCTAAACAAAATTATTTTTAAAAAATGTTATTTGGTTACTCCAACCACAATACATGATGAAACTTTTTGGGATCAATTAATAAATTTCAAAAATTAATCTACAATGTATTTCATGTGATTTCATTAAAATTTGAGGTTATTTTCTTTTTAAAACCCTTCAATTAATTCATTTTTACTTATAAATCAGTAAAAATATGTTTTCGGTCATTATAAATAGACCGCCTATCAGATTGAAGTGGAGTCTATTTCAACATGTCAATAATTATATAATGTTCATTTTAATATGATTTAACTATACTCTAATGTCTATTTTTAGGTTTTATACCTATAGAACACATTTTTTTATTTTTATATAAAAAATACACTTTTGGTAATTCCAGTCAATATATAACTTGGATTTACGTGTGGTCTGCTACTACATGAAAAAATTAAAAGAATGACATTAATATATTTTATTATGAAGTTATGAAATTTAATTCTTGGTAATGAACTTCATAGGTATTTTTTTATCTAGATACATCGAATAAGAATATATGTTCAGTTATTATGGACAGACCACACTTTAGATTGACAGGTGGTCTCTTCATACATATCATAAATTTTCTTGTAAATTCCAACATGTTTCCTTGGTTTTGACTGCCTCTAAATTAATGTGACTACTAAATTGGACATTTGGTCATACATACTAATTCCATTGTCATATTTCGGTTTGGTTGGTTCTAATAGATAATAAATTACATGAATTTCATTTTTTTTAAATTTTTACACTAATCAAATATTTTTTATTGATTTCGGACACCTTTTTAAAAATTATTTTCTAATTAACAAGATTAAATTTGGAAAATAGGGTTAGGAATGTTAAATGTAGAAAACAACACAATCAATTCTTGTATTGTAATTATTTAAAGTATAAAAATTATTTTTTCATTTCATACCTACTACTATTTTGTTCTCATGGATGTACATGCATATCAATTTTTTCATTGGGAGTGATTAAAATTTTTTATTCTAAATCATCTTTGATATCATTTTTTATTATTTAGAATGATTATATTTTAATGTTATTGACCTTTAAAAGGTATGTCATTGAATATAAAAATTCTCATAACATAGAAACAAAATTATGAATTTTAAAAATTAAATAAATCACAAGGATGTATATAGAATTTTTTTCAACCTTAATTACTCTATGATTTGTAAAAAATTTATTTTTTTCATTTTTTAATTAGAGGAATATTTTATTTTTACAAAATAATTTCATTATCATTCATTATTTATAATATATGTGATGATTGTTTTAACATTCCATGTATTAGGTAAGAAAATTACATTAAATATAGAAATTAAAATATTCAAATACAAATTAGTATCACGATGATCCCTAATATTTTTATAGAATCAAATTTTCTTAATATGAATCCACATGAAGATGAATTAACTAACTGTATGTTTTTTTATATATCATAGGACATATATATGAAAACAATCTGGAAAAATATAGTACACTTAAAATCTAATGAATATAATTTAAAACAAAGATAAATAAACTCTTATTTTAGATTTACAGAAAATGGTCCTTGATGATAGTGCAATAGTTAATCACAAAATATGTTGTTTTTTCTTCTTATAAGATTTGTAACATCTAACACCCAATTCAATTATAAATAAAAATATAATGAATAGATATATTTAATATTAAAACTTAAGTAAAACATTAGATAAATTGGAAGATAAAAATTTGATACATCAATTTTTCAGAGAGGACTCTAAATACCCATCTTGCAATGGTTTTAATGGATCGAGAAATGGTTTACAATAACATCTCTCTCCATTTTATGTGAACTGGATCCTATCATCCTCTAATTTTTTTATGTTGGGATGTTGTGGGATGGTGTAGTAATAGGATTACCCAGGTGGGCCAATGTGAGGAGGTAATGATTGGTTTGGATAATTGGGGACCCACTACAGTAGAGGCTTATCAAATATTGACATTAGATTGAAAATTTCAATGTAGTATGGGTTTGTAAATTGAATCATGTGTCAATCACATTTTCATAGATGATCATGGATATTCCAAATGTTAAGGTGGGTAAATACTAGTTTTTTGTTCAAAATTATCATGGTATATATAATAGGTTCTTGAACAATATAATATGGGTGAAATTTTCCACGGACATTAGTAATACTCATTCCTTACTATACCTCCAAAATATAATATTTTTTTATATGAGCTATTATTAAGAGAATCCTTATTATAGGAGAAATAACAAATAAAACCCAATTGAAATAACTATAAATAGGGTAACCACTATTCCAACTTATTTTTTGATTCCTAAAACATTATGAACATAAAAATACATTTTTGTTAGTATCCATATTGCTTGACATGTGTCCTCAAACACACATGACTATCATGGATGACTGTTTCCACCATGATAAACAAGAAGTGATCAAATTATCTCCTTAATAAAATTATTCTAAAATAAAAAAAATTAATTAATATAAAAACTATGCCCGTCCAACCATTATTTTCTTACAGGTCCCCCCAAGTCCACCAACGACACAACAACGACCCTCTTAATTTTAGCACCTCAAAATTCACATCTATAACCATCGTAGATCAATGATTAATGAACAACATTGATCTTTGATACCTATACACATATTATTTTTGGTTCCAAAAATATAAGAACTACTCCCATAGATTTTTAATGGTGGAACAATGAATACAATTCCAATACATCGGGAGATTATATTTTTAAAGGATACAAAATAGAATTTTAATAAAATAGAATCGAACAACCATTTTTTTAATTAGGTAGAATCTCCCACACAATCTAGACAAATATATGGGAATAACATGCCCATAATACACCACCTCGATGATAGGAAGAACCATCCTCCTCTATCCACATGTGATGCACACATGAATGCTTCTACCGACACATTATACAACCCAAAATTTACAGCCCAATGGATATTAAAGAAATAATTTACCACAACTAGAGACCCACATTAGGAGACTGGTTTTCCCACCATAAAAAATACCAAGAATATATTCTTATTAATAACACTAGACTTATGTACATGTAAGACATATACCCAAAAAAAAAATATAACGATCACATTCTTTGAGATGTTTTGAAATTCCAAATTCATAAAATAAAAATTCCTAATAAAAACCATCTCTAATAACATAAATAATATGATATATTGATATTTTTTAACACTAAAAATGATGTCAAACTATCAACCTATTATTTTTATACTCATACATCGCAAAAACAAAAAAATACACAATTCTATTTTCATTAGCTATATGAATCCTTCTTAATTTAACTAAGCATAATTGAACCCAACTAGAATCCCCAAACATTTACCCAATGCAAAAACCCATCATTAATCTATACCCAAATTAATATAGACTTATGTGTGTACAAATATATTTTGTTATATCTGAATTTATGCATTTGGTAAATCCTACACACCCCAAAACACATTTATCCTCCAATACTATGTTTTCCAATAAAAAAATATGTATATGAAAACTCACAATCCCATTTAGAGACGTTTTATTTTATGTACAATTTAATTTAGTGACACATAAAACCTTAAAATATTTATTTTATTATATTTCAAAACATTCATACATCAAATGAATTCGATCTCATCACTTTAATTAATATGAAACAAGTAGTTGATAAATTTTTTCCATCAAAATTTATTGGAATAACCTAATATAAACTTATTGAAACACTGAATTCAATTATGTATCTTATATTTCTTCATGAAAACCCATTTTATGATGTTTTATTGAAATTATTTACCCTGATAATTATTTATAACATTCCCGGAATTATGTAATATAATATTCCTCACCCATATCATATTTTTATATTTTGAGGTCTACTATAATTAAGTTTTCATAATCAATTTTTATAAACAAACTATTGGGTTTTGTAGGAATCATATAAAACATAAATGAAGATGAATATAATAAAAAACAACTCATGATCTCTAATAAATAGGAATTATACATTTCATTCCAAATAAATGAAGAACTATGGAAATGAGTCAATAAATTTTTAACTTTTGTTATTGAAGTACATAATTATAAAAACATCAATAATTCATGTTTGTTCTAGTGATTCACAAATTAATAGGATTCATATTTAATCAAATATATTTTCCCAAGTCATATTATATGCTATAAAATCAAGATGTATATGGGTGATGAAGATCAATTGTTATTTTTTAAGAAATATCTCAATTTAATCAAATTTGTTTATAATGATATTTCATCACCTTTAATACAATTACATTATTTAATGTAATAGACTCCCAAGAGTACCATTGATGGTAAATTTTTCTAGATTGGGAAGGTTTATATTGGTATGAATAATAGATAAGGATCATTATCATATCATTGATGACATCATTTGATCAAATATTCAATGATTAATTCAATAATACTTCTAACTCACATCTAATATCATTTGATATATTATCTAATGAAATGAAACCAAATCCATTGAACATATAATATAATGTATTTTTATATATATACCATACAAAAAATATTGTTTCATTTATTTATGATTCGTGAAACAACATATTTTATTTTAAAACACAACTGTAACATAATATTTGGAGCATACATCCGTAAGTATTAATTATGATAAATTTAATTTAATGTACAATTAAAAAAATGAATTAATTTCTAGTTTATTAATGAAATAATGTTACAATTTAAACATCATAAATCTAATGTTAGTTAATGGAATTAATTTGGTCATGTCTGTCAATTTTTTCATCATTTTATCTATATTTGAAAATTTAGATGTATTTTTTTAGTATAAAATTTAATCATAAATTTCACTAGAAAACAAAAACAAAACCACGCAAACTGGAAAAAATAATTACATAAAATAATTGAAATATTAATTACCTAATTTCATCCAAAATGTGATGAAAAAAAGAAAAAAATATAATGTCATTCACATCTCAAAAATAGAAGAAACAACTAAATGTTTAAACATGCAATGTAAACTCTAATGGAATAATTGTGTTTTACTAGCCTCCAGTATTAAAAAAAATAATCTATTTAACCCTCCCTACCAAAACCAATCAATAGTGATTTATTCTCCTCAATTATAAAATGCCTTAGAATTGTAGGTCTTCGGAATACCCCATTCATACACAACTCTACAACCCACGTTCAACGATCTATGTAGACAATAATTCATGGACCTGAAATATGAAAACGTTTAGGGGGACTAAATTCATCATCATAAGGATTTTTCTACTATTAGAGTGAAACAAGGTGGGGTACCATTGGGGACACTAGTGTGTTGGATGGAGCTGAGTAAAAACCAAGAGAACCTTATAGTACCAGAATCATTGATAAACTGAATGGATGGGTAGAGAGTAGGGTATGATCAAAAGAGGTAATATGGTTAATTATGTTTTTTTGATCAATAAATCTCAGGATGTCCGCAACATTATAGCCAACAGATGAAAGAGATAGGGCCATGATATTTGATGGTGTCATGAGGATCGAATCATTCACTTGATGTTGTTGTTGTGGTTATGGTAGTTGTTTTTGGTTCTACTGGTGTAATATATCTTCCAAAGCCTTGTCACATGGATTAAAATTAAACTCTCTATGTTTACCATCTGATAACAATGCCAATTTTTAAGAATGGTTTCCTAGAGTAATAATTAAATAAGCTTCACTTCAAGTCATATTTGGAAGATATTTCACTAGAGTATGTCAGAAAGAAGTATGGGATCCTCATGGTGGCAGAGAGGATCCCACTAGTATGTGGTTTGAAATACTATAATGCCTCATAGCTACTCATAAATCATGATGATAAGATCATACAATTTTTTGGGAGGGTTTTAACTTGATTTCATAATGTAATTAATATCAAATCTTCCATGAAAATGATTTACCTTTAGATTAGAGTCATTGGATCTGGAAACCAAAACAGAAATCATGTCTCCAAAATAAGAGGCCCTAATTAAATCTCTTTAGAAATACCGTAAAATTATGAACAAAAACTCCATAATAAATTAAAATTGTTATAAATTAATCTTTAATAATATTCAATGTTTTTGATTAAATATTTTTATACATCATAAAATAAACATGAAAGTCCTAGATAATTAGTTATATTGGGAATTCTTTAAAAAAGGTCACAATGTCTTTCAATGAATCCCAAAAAGGATCTAATTAGTTTCCTTCATCATAAAAAAATTCTTATTTATGTAAATGAAAATACTAAGCATAATTTTGAAATACCCTACTGTATTATTTTCCTTGTAGTTTACAAAAGATTTCATTCATTTTTTAAATATATTGGATGCAACAAATGCATCGCATAAGAAATGATGTTGTATTAAAAATAATAAAATCAGGGGATATACAAACAGGTATGTGGATAGCTATATTTTATCTTGTTAAACCTATAATGTTCATCGTCTCATAAATTTTATTTAAAACAAAATCTAAATTGAATTAAAATAACTTTTTTCTATAAGGTTTATATAGAATCATCATATTATCAATTAATATACTATCTTGTTCCTAGAGTTCTTATATATTTATTGAATAATCACAATTATCATTGAAAATAAAACCATAATAAGAGATTGAGTGTAAACATTAAACTCTATTATGGTGTAAAACATTGAATAATTAATCATGGAGGTTCACCAACAACACTAAATTTGGTTACTTATATGCAGAATGATTATCATCTAGCAATTCACAATCATCATCTTCAATAATCCCCTTATTAAATTTTTGGAGGTTTTAATTTTTTGTATATACCATCATTAATATAATTATTTTCATAATATTTATCAACCCCCATCAATATTAGTCATTATCATCCATACTACTAAAATATCAAACAAATATTCTTTATATCTTACTCATCATAATATGATTCGATATATTATCATTACTTATTCACATATAGTTTTGATCTGCAAATCACACGACTGATTTTAATACCATTAATAACAGTTCATGTATCCAAGTTCACATATATCACTAGATAAGACTACAACTGATTATTATTTGGATAGAAAAATATATATACAGTTCCAGAAATACTATATATATTTATTGCCGGAAAATAGATTTTTATGATAATAAATTTAAGAATATTAAAAATATATATTAAAGGCATAGATAGATCACTTATTACTACATTATAACATCCCTTCTATTCCCATAGCATAATGAATACTAATATAGAATGGGTCAAAATTTTTACTTCAATGATATGAATTATTTATCAACGTAATTATGTAAAAATTTAAATGACATAAATATAAAAAATTGAAATTTCAAAAGAGTTCATTTCTTGTCAAATCATAATAATCATATAAAACAATAATTTATTCATCCAGGTGTATTGATGAGAATTAGATATCATGTTAGCCTCTCAAAGCATCCTATTTCAAATCAAATGAAAAAAATAAAGGGATTATCCATACAAGTTGAATGAACATCTCAATTTACTATTGGTCTCATTTTTTCACAAATCATTGGTATATATTTAAAAAATATCCTTTAGTGAAAAAGGAATATTTGTAAAGAAAAAATAATTAATCATGGATATAGAAAAAAACAATGAAACACCCATCGCATAAATTTAGAGTAATTATCAATATGTAGTGCATTTTTTATACAAAGTTTTTCACCATGATATGAAAATTTATGAAGCATAATCTCAATGAAAATTATGATTTTAATGTTATCCTAAACCACAAATACCCTATTGACTTTCATAAAATCCTCTAACACCACATCCACCATTCATGATTTGGGTGTTATAATCATCATTGTCTTCACATTATTTAACAGTTGTGGAAATTTCATTAATTTAGCTGTGCCTAAATATAGTGTTCCTATAAACTATATTTTTTGGTAATGATGTTTTCAAAAATAAAATACCAACGAAGGAATGATATTTTATCTGACCACTTCCTAAACACACTATAAATCCTCAGAAGTATGGAAATAAGCCTCTCGTAGAGAGTTCAAATTCATCAACTAAAATATATTAATGAGTTGTTATATATTCCACGAAATATAATTTAAATATAAATAATAAAACCCACTCCATTTTACTAACATGGATGAATCTATAAGATAATCGAGAAATATCAAATAGTTTTGGGAAGTGAAAGACAATTGGGGAAGGCATATTACTCATGTTTATGAAAAACACCACTCTCAAACTGAAATAATCTAGGAGATTTTCATTTTTTAATTTATTACTAATATTTGGCCCTTAAAAATCATTATATTAATATCCAAAATTTCAAGGGTTCATAATATATTTCATTTAAAATCATAAAAAACTTTTTGTTTTTCTTATATAATTATTTTATTAAAAAACATAATACTAAATTACATTTTTTTTATAATTTCATCGTCAAAATATAATTACGTGATTGGGGATGCCAAAAAATAAGTAATTTATTTATTTTAATGAAATAATAATTTATTAAAATGTTAATTATAAATGTTTTTTGAAAAAAAAAATTGCATATGGATTTCTCGAGGTGATGTCTATATTAAAACAAAATATAAAATTTGTGAAATTTTTATTTTAAAAAAAGTGATTTAGTCTAAAAATATAATAGAGGAAATTTATTTTACATTTTAAAAATTTATTTAAAAATATCATTAAAGAATCAATTATTTATTTAAAAATGTATTCATTACACCTGAGGTATCACTTCCCCTCCCCACCCCGCACTAATTATTTTTACATTCAATCCAGAAATTAGTTTTTAAATATAATTGTCAAAAAAAATTATTATTTTGTTTTTATTTAAAAAAACTAATATTTTCCTATTATTTCATAGAGTTTTTTTTTTTAAAAAAACATTATTTTTTTTGGAATAAAACAAAATTACACATGTGTGGTTCTAAAGAAAAATATTTTTCTAATTTTTTTGAAAATTTTAAGATATTGAAATGAATTTTCAATGATTTGATATTATAAGACAAATTTAAATTATTTTACAATACTTCTAATTTAATGTTTTAATATTTATTTTCAAATGATCAAAAATTCATTTATATATATTTTTTAAAAGTAAAAACTCATTTATGGGATAAAAACTAATTTTTATTTTTGGTTAAAATAAATAAGTAATAAGATATTGATTACTCTTGAGAGTTTTTATTCACGAATGTTTCACTTAAATCGTTATGATGATTAATATATGTAATGTAATTATCGTTGTCATGTCTGGAAAATTATTCATCGTTTTCAAAGTAATTATTAAAATCAATGACTTTTTATTATTTTTTTAATTAATAATTATTTTAACATAAAACCCCCCAAATAACACATCATAAAATGATGATTTCATAAATAACATTCATTTATCATTCCCCCACTAAATCAAAAAACTGTTGATAAAAAAACAATTATAAAAATCCAGAACAAATTTTTTCCCACCCAATAGAATGTTAAAAACATATGAACAAAATTATATAATTATTATTTTGATTTAAAAACCAGATCTATTTATAAGGAATTTAAATCCTATCTACGTCAATATATTCTAGATCTCCCTACTTAACCTTCATACTCATCTGTGATTCGTGCTTCTCGATGAAAAAACATCATGTAAAGAAAATAATTCTAAATTATCCTAGATCATACTCCACTTCAACCTATTTGAAATGATACGTGACGACAATAAGGATTTGACATAGAACGTGTAACCATATAGGGGCACAAAATTCCCACTCCAACTGATTATTTCAAATTGCAGTGTTCGCTTAGGGAAACACCATGTTAAACACTTGAGTGGGGGTTAGAGAAGAGTTACCAACAAGGGAACCTAATTTTACCATTCACATTGATGAATAAAATGGATTGGGAGAGGGGATGGTGTTATTAAAATTAGATACTCTAGTTAAAGATAGTATTTTGATCAATAGATATTTATATTATACCAATATGATAACCTCTATATGACAATGATTTGGCTGTAAGATAAGATGAATGTACTATGATTGAATCTTCCACTTGATTCTCTTAATGAGGTTGTTTCAGTTTTGGTTGGTTCTGGTGGAGTAAAATGTCATCCAGAGTAGCATAGATTGGATCAGTATTCTACCATTTGGGGTTACTGGATTATAACAATACTTATACCAAATAAAGTATTCTAAGTGGAATGTTGTAGGTAATTGTATTATAAGGCCTCGGCCTTAAAAATTTCCTAATATTGAATTAAATGAAGAATTCACATTGAGGATATTTTCAGGTTTAGTGTTTTAGAGAATTAGAACATAACTATTACATCTCAAAAGATTACAAAGTAGACACTTCTACGAAGTTTCCATAGAATAAAAAAATATTAAAAAGAAACATGTCTAGTTCCATATATGACTTTCCCTTGATCCCATCCTTGACCCTATTCCACATTAATTCCGGTGAAAAACATTTCAAAAAAACTTGGGGTGAGCATAAAAAGCTCAGTAAGGGATACACAAAGAATGAAAACTGTTAGTTTTTCAAACATCAAGTAAACCATGTATACTTTATCAAAGTAATACCTTAACCATCACGAAGTAGTAAAAACTCTTCACTGAATAAAATATCATTACTTACCCTTTTG
This sequence comes from Viscum album, assembly GCA_963277665.1. Lineage (NCBI taxonomy): Eukaryota > Viridiplantae > Streptophyta > Magnoliopsida > Santalales > Viscaceae > Viscum > Viscum album. The sequence goes on along the minus strand of OY728147.1, from coordinate 554,269,627 downwards.
TAAACAAAGGATTACCGTAAAACCCATATAATGAACACATAACATATAATGGTAACTTGGGACATAAACATACTTAAGTGGAACAACCATACAGTCGACTTCCACACATACTTAATGGAATAGCCATACGACCGAATTCCATACATACTTAATAGAATAGCCATAAGACCGAATTCCATACCCAATGCATTGGAGGTTATAATGTAACCACCCATCCTGGTATTCACGGCACCACCCGTCATATGGTTCATCACGTAACCACCCGTCAAATGTCCAAGTACCATTATAAAATCATAAGACATAAAACAAATATAATGGAAAGAAAACATTTCCACACATTGATCACAATATATCACATAAATATATTGACATAAAAAATCCATTATAAAAACCATTTTCTATACCAAAATACATAAAAGAGTATATGGTCTTAATTTTATTTTAAAAACATTAAGACTTGTTGAGGAAGCCAAGGACCAAATAATACTCGTGGCGGCAGAACAGGACGTTGTCACCGCGTACGTTAAAAGAAACATTCCTTTTTGTCGTTTAGTAAAAAGCTTAGTAGAAAAAGATTCCTTTTGTATAAAGTTAAAAGTCAAAGGATTTTATACACCGTATAAAAGATAGTTGTGTATAAAACGAAATATGCCTCAATGAAAGGAGACTGAGACAAAGTCCCATACCTCATGTCCGACTTCACTCGATCGTTTTTTAACGTCCTGAATAATAAACGTATGTTAATTTCTATTTTCTTAAGATCCTTTTTCAAGTTCATTATTCCTTTTATATCACTTATTTCCATGTTATAAACATTATGTAACCATCTATGTTAATAATGTTTGTTTTGTCGATATTTGGTTTTTAAGTCGAAAGTGGACTTCTTACAATTACATGTTGTTTATGTGGTCAAAGGATCTTTATATCCAGAATTAAATTCCGGATTTGGATATCATATAAATTATATATATCCAGCATATACATTTATTAATAATATTACATAATCATTTAGAGGTCAGAAATGAAATGCACCGTTCATGGAGACGGTAAGCCGTACGTATGCATGAACGCTACTTTCATTTCATTGTCATATTAATGGAATTAAAACTAAATGAGAGTTATGTATATTTTAATTCCAGAATTATATTAATCATTTAGATGTATCATTCATCATATATATCCATTATATACATGTAATGTTAATAGTACATTAGATTTGGGGATAAGAAATGAAATGCATCGTTCATGGAGACGGTAAGCCGTACGTACACATGAATGCTACTTTCATTTCTATCTCATAATTTAATGGAAAGAAATAATAATGATATAGAGGTATATTATAATTACAATATAACATCGTATATAATAACTTTAAATCCATCCTTTATACGTCCCACATATGGCATTAACGAATCAAGTCACTTTGAGGGGGCGGTAGTCCGCACTTCCTTAAATGAAGATATCGAGTTTACCCGTAATGGAAACCAAAAAGGTATTCCCAAAATTAAAAATACAGAAGCTTAAGGAAAACATAAACATATTATATATATCATATATAAATATAGTGTCATCTTAATGGCCACCTTTGAAGGTGTTAAAAGAATGTTGAACAATCATCGTTTCGGGAGGTAGAAATTCGCTATCCACAGAAATAGTATGTTCTTTAACCATTAGATGTAGGTGTGTGTAGGTGTAGCTCGAATACTTATTATAAAAACATCCTAGTATATTTAAGATACTGGTGTTTTTACAAAAGAAATGAATAAAAAGAGTTTAGGGGATTAAAGAAGCAAAATAAAACAAACCGACTCAAGTGAAGACATTACCTTAAAATTGGGTAACTCCCTTTGGTTTGATCTCAATGGCTTACTTGGGAATACTTCTGCCCAAAGTGAGGCTTAAAAGAGTAATAGAGGGATCTGGAGAAACAAATTGGGTAGAGGTTGGCTGAGCCAAAGTCTTTGGGAGTGTGTGTAAGGTGGTAGAGTTGGGGGCCTTTTATAAGAGGAGAGGAGGGGAACTCTTGGAAAGTAAAGAAAAGTCACTTTATATTAAAATGATATTCGGATTTAGGAGGTAACACATTGATATAATTCGAGTATAAGTTGATAAGGGTTCTAAATCCACCCATCCAATAGGTTTTGGACATGTTTAGGTCATAGATTTTACATTATCTTTCCATTTTATTTAAATCTTTTATTAATGAGGTAATCGATGCATCATCATGATGTCATGAATAATTTAATTTATATAATGTATAAAAATTATAAGAAAACTATCATGATTTAGGAAATCCTTTTAGATTTCTAATTACTATTTATAATCAAAAATCTGACTTGTATAACCCAATGTAAAAATTGTTTTAGTAAAACTTTCCATGTTTCTGTTATTTTTTACTTTAACATTAAATAAAAAGTTATTTATGTCAATTCCCATCCACTGTGGCTCCATGGGGTCCCCAAGATGACCCATGGCTTGTCTTGGTCGGCCATGACACATCCAATAAGTGTAGTACATGTGTCTAGGTATTTTCATTTTATTATAATATAATTTTTTCCTTAAATTGCACTGATTACCTCTAATCACGATTAAAAACTTAATAAGTTACTATTTACCAAAAAATTATTTTAATCTCATTGAACAACATTTTAATTCTTAATGAAAACCATGTATGTCTGATTTTTGAAATTCAAAACACATAGGTGGTAAAATTTCATTTAAACGAAAAATCAGTTTTTTATGTACCACTTAGTGGTTTCACTATTAATAAAAAATTGAAGTTTTTCAGAAAAATACCAAACATTCACCCTAAGCTATATTTGATATTATGAATTAAAAAATGTAGTCTATCTTACAAAATTCAAAACATATAAGAAACATTAATTAATTTAATAATTAATTCCCGTTGTCATGATAAATAGCGTGTTTTTATGAAACAATAAGTATCAAAAGATTGACAGTAGTTTAAGTCCAATTTCAAAGTAAAATTTATTCCAATGACCACCATTGGATTAAATGGTAAAAATATATTCCAATTTAACTTTAAAACCAATTCAAAATTTAATCTAATAATATAAATAAATTAGATTAAAAAGAGGTTTTGAATTAAAATACAACATTTTTTCACTATTCATTAAAAAATAAACTTTATCGGAAAGATACCAAAAATTTACACAAAGAAAATTTTGATGTCCCAATTCTAAAGAAGAGTTTTATTTGGTCCAGTAGAATGTAAAAATATTACCAAAACTATATTTAATGACGGTTCTCCATCAAAAAGCGATAAGTGAACCTTTAGTAAAAATTAGGGTATAAATGCCTAAAATTGAATTCTTTCTGTATTTAAGACTTTATCTTTTATTGGATAAATGTAAAAACATTTAAAAAACATATATAATAATATTTTAGTTATTTCTATCCATTCCTGCCAATAAAACGGCTACATGTTAACTAACATTTAAAATAATATTATTATATTACTAGTGTGCAACGTAAGTTTTCAAAGGAATTCATCATTGGGTATCGGGTACGCTATCGAACATAGCAACCCCTTTTAATTAAAATTAATATTTAATTCGTAAATATTAATAAATATGAAAATTCTTTATTCTTTATTTACCTGAGATGTTACATCCTTCCCCCCTTTAGGGAATTGCGTCCTCAAAATTTTATTCACTTATCAAAATATGTGGGGTTATTTATCCCTCATTGCATTTTCAGATTCCCACGTTGCATCTTCAACCATATGGTTTTTCCACAAAACCTTTACCTGGTGAATTACCTTATTTCACAACACTTTCTCTCTTCGGTGATGAATCAGGACTGGTTGTTCTTCATAAGATAGGTTCTCTTCCAGCTGAACTACCTCTGAACACAAAACATGATATGGATCTGGCATATACATCTTCAACATCGAAACATGAAAAACATTGTGTACCTAAGATAAACACGGAGGTAAAGCCACTCAGTAAGAAACTGATCCAACTCTCTCTTGAATTTCATATGGTCCAATGAACCATGGACTCATATTTCCTTTCTTACCAAATCTCATCACACTTTTCCATGGAGAAACATTGAGAAAAACATGATCACCTACCTCGAAAGATAGATCCTTCCTCCAGTTATCCGCATAACTCTTCTTCCTGCTTTGAGCTATTCTCATGTGTTTCTGAATCAACTGAACTTTTTCTGCCATATCTTCTACCAATTCTGTTCCCATCAGCTTCCTTTCACCCACTTCATCCCAAAAAGCTGGAGTTCGACACCGTTTACCATATAATGCCTCAAATGGAGCCATGTGTATACTAGAATGAAAAATATTATTATATGAAAACTCAACCAAAGAAAGATGTTGGTCCCAACTTCCTTGATAATCCATCGAACAAGCTTGTAGCATATCCTCTAAGGTCTGAATTGTTCGTTCTCACTGCCTATCTGATTGTGGATGAAGAGCTGTACTAAAATATAATTCAGTTCCCAACAACTTCTGAAGGCCTTTCCAAAAGTTAGAAGTAAACTTGGGATCACGATCGGACATAATGGAGAGAGGAACTCCATGTAACCTAACAATCTCTTTAAGATACAAACGAGAAATTTGATCTAGTGAAAAAGTATCTCGTATAGAAAGGAAATGAGCAGTTTTAGTCAAGAGATCAACAATAACCCATATTGCATTATTACCTCGAGATGTCCTAGGTAATCCCACAACAAAGTCCATGGATATGTTTTCCCATTTCCTCTCAGGCGCCGGTAAAGGCTGAAGCAACCCTTTCGATAACTACCGCTCTGCTTTAACCTGCTGACAAGTCAGACACTTCACAGTAAAATCAGCAATATATATTTTCATTCCATCCCACCAGTAATACTCCCGCAGATCTCTATACATATTAGTACTACTAGGATGAACTGAAAACGGGGAACTATGAGCCTCACATAACAACTCATTCTTCAACTGTGAATCACAAGGCACACATAATCTCTTCCCAAACCTCAAAACACAATCATTATAAATGATGAATTCAGGAAACTGACCTTTCTGAACTAGCTCTACCTTTTTCTTCAACTCACTGTCTTACATCTGTGATTGCTTGATTCTGTTTGATAGGGATGATATCACTGATACCTGAATCAAAACATAATAACATCCTGCACCAACATCATCTATGCCAAAGTTCATCAAATCAAAAACCAACAGATCTCGTTCCAAAGGTAGCATGGTTAATGAAGCATTACTTTTTCGACTCAAAGCATTGGACACTTTATTTTCATTTCCCGGATTTTAATGAATTGTATAATCATAATCCTTGATTAATTCCATCCATATCCTCTGTCTCATGTTCAATTCATTCTGAGTGAATATATACTTTAAACTTTTTTGATCGGTATATATTTCACACTTTACTCCATACAAATGATGACTCCAAATTTTTAAAGAAAAAAAAACAACAGCTAATTCCCAATCATGTGTAGGGTAATTTACCTCATGAGTTTTCAACTGACGTGAAGAAAAAGCAATTACCTGATCATTCTGCATAAGGACACGACCCACTCCCGTCAACAAAGCATCACTGTATATAACAAACTCACCATTCCTGGAAGGAAGTGCCAAAATTGGAGCATTCACCAATCTTCCGTTCAACTCCTTCGGTAGTAACCTGAGTCAACTGAGCCATCACTACAACAAACTGTGTAGTTCTGATTCTGATCATCTCAGGATACTGATTTGGAAGGTCATTTCACTCAGTATGCATTCCCAAATAAACTTCTCTGTTTCCTCTATGAAAAACCATTCTTAACACTGGAATACCTTAGGTGAAGAAACATGGTAATCTTACAATGCTATATCATTTCAGTCATACCATAAATTAACATAAAATTTAACACTATTCTAACTCCTAATGTTTTCTAAACCGACCTTTGATACCAACTATAAGGCCCCAACCTTAAACATTTCTTAATATTGAATTAAGTGAATAATTCACATTGAGGATCTTTTCAGGTTTAGAGTTTTAGAGAATTAGAACATAACTATTACATCTCAAAAGATTACAAAGTAGACACTTCTACTAAGTTTCCATAGAATAAGAAACTATTAAAAAGAAACATGTCTAGTTCCATATATGAATTTCCCTTGATCCCATCCTTGACCCTATTCCACATTAATTCCCGTGAAAAACATTTCAAAAAAACATGTGGTGAGCATAAAAAGCTCAGTAAGGGATACAAAAAGAATAAAAACTATTAGTTTCTCAAACATCAAGTAAACCATGTATTTTTTTCAAAGTAATACCTTCACCTTCATGAAGTATTAAAAACTCTTCACTAAATAAAATATCATTACATACCCTTTTTTAACCAAAGGATTACCATAAAACCCATATAAAGAACACATAACATATAAAGGTAACATGGGACATAAACATAATTAAGTGGAACAACCATACGGTCGACTTCCACACATACTTAATGGAATAGCCATACGGCCGACTTCCATACATACTTAATGGAATAGCCATATGGCCGAATTCCATACCCAATGCATTGGAGGTTATAATGTAACCACCCGTCCTGGTATTCACGGCACCACCCGTCATATGGTTCATCATGTAACCACCCGTCAAATGTCCAAGTACCATTATAAAATCATAAGACATTATACAAATATAATGGAATGAAAACATTTCCACACTTTGATCACAATATATCACATTAATATATTGACATAAAAATCCATTATAAAACCATTTTCAATACAAAAATACATAAAAGAGTATATGGTATTTATTTTATTTTAAAAACATTACGGCTTGTTTAGGAACCCAAAGACCAAATAATACTTGCGGCGGCCGAAAAGGTCATTGTCACCGAGTACGTTAAAAGAAACATTCCATTTTGTCGTTTAGTAAAACGCTTCATATAAAAAGATTCATTTTGTATAAATTTAAAAGTCAAAGGGGTTTATACACCGTATAAAAGATAGTTGTGTATAAAACGAAATATGCCTCAATGAAAGGAGATTGAGGCGAAGTCCCATACCTCGGGTCTGACCTGACTCGATCGTTATTTGACATCATGAATAAGAAACTTAAGTTAATTTCTATTTTCTTAAGAACTTTTTTCAAGTTCATTATTACTTTTATATCACTTATTTACTTTTTATAAACATTATCTAACCATCTAAGTTAATAATGATTGTTTTGTCGATATTTGGATCTTAAGTCGAAAGTGGACATCTTACAATTACATGTTGTTCGTGTGGTCAAAGGTTCTTTATATCCAGAATGAAATTCCTGATTTGGATATCATAAAAATCATATATATCCAGCATATACATATATTAAAAATATTACATAATCATTTAGAGGTCAGAAATGAAATGCACCGTTCATGGATACAGTAAGCCGTACGTACGCATGGACTCTACTTTCATTTCTTTGTCAAATTAATAGAATTAAAACTAAATGAGAGGTATGTATATTTTAATTCCAGAATTATATTCATCATTTAGATGTATCATTCATAATATATATCCATTATATACATGTACTTTTAATAGTACATTACATTTGGGGATAAGAAATGAAATGCACCGTTCATGGAGACGGTAAGCCGTACGTACGCATGAACGCTACTTTTATTTCTATCTCATACTTTAATGAAAATAAATAATAATTATATAGAGGTATATTATAATTCCAGTATATCATCATATATAATAACTTTAAATACATCCTTTATACGTCCCACCTATGGCATTAAGGAATCCAATTACTTTGAGGGGGCGGTAGTCCGCACTTCCTTAAATGAAGATATCGCATTTACCCATAATGGAAACCATAAAGGTATGCACAAAATGAAAAATAAATAAGCTTAAGGAAAACATAAACATATTATATATATCATATATAAATATAGTGTCATGTTAATGGCCACCTTTGAATGTGTTAAAAGAATGTTGAACAATCATCATTTCGGGAGGCAGAAATTCGCTATCCACAGAAACAATATGTTCTTTAACCATTATATGTAGGTGTGTCTAGGTGTAGCTCGAATACATATTATAAAAACATCCTATTATATTGAATATACTGGATTTTTTACAAAAGTAAGGAATAAAAAGAGTTTAGGGGGTTGGAGAAGAAAAATAAAACAAACGGACTCAAGTGAAGACATTACCTTAAAATCGGGTAACTCCCTTTGGTTTGAGCTCAAAGGCTTTCTTGGGAAGACTTATGCCCAATGTGAGGCTTCAAGGAGTAATAGAGGGATGTGGAGAGACAAATTGGGCAGAGGTTGGCCGAGCCAAAGGCGTTGGGAGTGTGGGTAAGGTGGTAGAGGTGTGGGCCTTTTATAAGAGGAGAGGAGGGGCACTCTTGGAAAGTAAAGAAAAGTCAATTTATTTTAAAATGATATTCGGATTTAAGAGGTCCCACATTATGATAAGGTGATAAGGGTTCGAAATACACCCATCCAATAGGTTTTGGAAATGTTCAGGTCATAGATTTTACATTATCATTCCATTTTATTTAAATCCTTTATTAATGAGATAATCGCTGCATCATCATGATGTCATAAATAATTTAATTTATTTAATGTCTAAAAATTATAAAAAAAATATCATGATGTAGGAAATATTTTTAGGTTTTTATTTACTATTTATAATAAAAAATCTGACTTTTATAACCCCATGAAATAATTGTTTTAGTAAAACATCTCAAGTTTGTGTTATTTTTTACTTTAACATTAAATAAAAAGTTATTTATGTCGTTTCCCAACCAAAGTGACTCCATGGGGTCCCCAAGTTGACCTATGGCTTGTATTGGTCGGCCATGACACATAAAATAAAGGTAGGACATGTGTATTGGTATTTTAATTTTATTATAATATCATTTTTTCCTTAAATTGCACTAATTACCTCTAATCGCGATTAAAAACTTAATATGTTACTATTCACCAAAAAATTATTTTAATCTCATTGAACCACATTTTACTTTTTAATGAAAACCATTAATGTCGGATTTTTGAAATTCAAAACAAAGAGGTGGTAAAATTTCATTTAAACGAAAAATCAGTTTTTTAAGTACCACTTAGTGGTTTCACTATTCATCAAAAATTTATGGTTTTCAGAAAAATACCAAAAATTATACCTAAGGTATATTTGATATTAAGAATTCAAAAATGAAGTCTATTTTACAAAATTCAAAACATATAAGTCACATTAATTAATTTAATAATTAATTCCCGCTGAAATGACAAATAGCGTGTTTTTATAAAACAATAAGTATCAAAAGATTGACACTAGTTTAAGTCCAATTTCATAGTGAAATTTATTTCATTGACCACCATTGGATTAAATGGTAAAAATATATTACAATTTAAATTTAAAACCAATTCAAAATATAATCTAATCATATAAATAAATTAGATTAAAAAAAGGTTTTTAATTAAAATACAACATTTTTTCACTATTCATTAAAAAATGAACTTTATCGGAAAGATACCAAAAATTTACACAAAGTAAATTTTGATGTCATGATTATAAAGAAGAGTTTTATTTGGTCCAGTAGAATGTATAAAAGATACAAAACTATATTTAATGACGGTTCGCCATCAAAAGGCGATTAGTGAACCTTCAGTGAAAATTAGGGTATAAATGCCTAAAATGAAATTCTTTCTGTATTTAAGCCTTTATCTTTTATTGGATAAATGTAAAAACATTTAAAAAAACATATATAATCATATTTTAGTTATTTATATCCATTCCTGCCAATACAATGGATACATGTTAACTACCATTTAATATAATATTATTATATTACTTGTGTGCAGCGTATGTTTTCAAAGGAACTCATTGTTGCGTATCGGGTACGCTATCGAACATAGAAACCCCTTTTAATTAAAATTAATATTTAATTCGTAAATATTTATAAATATGAAAATTATTTATTCTTTATTTACCTGGGATTCTAAATGTATTGTAGATCAGGATTAAATTTAATAAATTTATATCTAATGGGAAATCTGGGGTCATTATTTGATCCCAATTTAGCCCTCTAGGATTTAGTTGGGAATACTAAGCATCCATTTAGCTGACCAAAAATCTAACGTGTTGTCCATCCAATGTCTGGGAAGGTAATTTACTATAATATTCCAATGTTATAATATCAAATATTCTGATGTAATGGATTTACATTCAGATTTTAGTTGATGGGACTACAATCCAAACTGGTATCACTCCACCCAGGTATAAGGCATAATAAAATATCATCATATATATTCATAATTCCGAAATTTTGAAAAACATAATAAATAAAATATGATTTAAATACATATTCTGAGCCCTAAAAATTCATCATTTGAATATTTTCATACATTACAGAATTTATGTCCAAGGATTGCCTCCTTGGTTCTCTAGGAAATTCATAGGAAAAAGGGAAATTGTCTTTACAAAAATTCTATAAATGTTTCAATTAGTGTCCTCCAGTATAAAATAATTTTTTATAGATAAAGAAAAATACCATTCACCATTTAGAAAGAGCATGATTAATTTTTTTCCACAATGTCCTCAAAATTTTTCGTTCCTATGATTGATAGTGCACAAACTATAGTTGCTTAACAAAATCAGTACTATTACTAGTAATATTATAATGTTAGTCGATATAAAATCATGTACTTCATTGTTACATTTCCATTAGTCAAACCTATAATAATCATCATCTCAATAATTATTTTCATAACAAAATTTAAATGGAATCCAAATAAAAAAATTTACAAACATTTAAATGGAAGTAGAAATGTCATATGATATCCTCTAAAGATATATGGTTTTTAATTCATCTTATTTATAAAAAAACTAATACGGAATATTAAAAAACAATATGGGATTTATTGCATAAATTCATCTCCATGATGGTGAAAATGATGAGAAAATTGCACTAGGAGGTCTGCCGAACAATCTACAGATTGTTTCCTATTTATGGTATAATAATCATTTAATAATTCACCATAATCATATTCAATAGTCTCTTTCAACTTTATAGATCCTTTATTTACATGGTATACCTTTTATAATTGAATAAGTGTGTTAAACACTATCTCTCCCCCAACTATGTCGATCATTATTGTCTAGACTACCGTTATTTTCAGTCATTTTTCTTTCTCTCTTCATCCTCAAAACATGAGCCTATATTATCTTCAATTATTATTCATGTACATACTTAATAATGAAATAACTACCCAATTTCAAACACCATTCGAAATAGTTATTGTATATTTGACCACAAACCTCATAATAATAAAGAACAACCAATTATATGGGTATATAAATGTATATAGCCATCAACAGAATGATTATACAAACATATAAACAAAAAATAAATTTTTCAAAACAATAAATTCATGAATAATAAATTGAACCATGTTAGGAAGATGGAAATACCTTTTTACTACATAATAATAGTATTTCATTTCTTGAAGAATACTTAAAAACATATTCTATGTGATAGTGTTCTATCAATAATCAGAATAATTCTTGGTAAAAATAATTAAGAATAACACTAAAACACATGAATATTAAATAATAGAAATTTAAAATTATATATTTCATGTAAAATAATAATAATCAGTTAAAAAAATAAGGATTTTAGATTTTTGAGTTGGTGAGAATCCAATATGATGGAAAGATCACTTGGGATCCTTAAACAATTATAAATGAAATATATAAAGAGATTATACAAATAAGTAACAATAACAAACATGTTTAATAAAATTATTTTATTCCAACATTCTATAATATATATTTGGAAAATATCATTTTATGGAAGATAAAATAACGAAAAATAACATCCATTAATTAAATCAATGGAAAAATAAAAAACACATATGCTCAAATTTTGTGGAAGTATCAATATGTGTTGATATATATATATTAAGAGGCACAGTATGATTCAATATTCTGAAAATAATACTCTCTATGTTCATTAATATTGTGATTTTCTCTTCAACCACATGCCCCTAACACCATTTTGAATCTAATTTGACACCATAGCAAATTTCATTGAACTAGTTCAAATCATCCTCATCCTTGTTTTTTGTATCTAATTATGGAGTAATTTTATACAACCTATCCATTGAAAAATAAAGTATTATTATAAACCCCATACTATAAAATGATGATTTTAGACAAAAAAACCAATTAAAGAAAAAACATTGTTAAGATGTAATAATAAATAATTCGAAATCATCAATTGTATAGAACCAAATTCCCCATATTGAGTTTAATTAATATGACTTAAAAATGCGAAATAATTATGATATATTCATAGAAATTGTTTTTATATAAAAAAATAGTTCGTAATCTTTCAAATTTATTTAGAGGAAGATATGTGATAATAGATAATTATTGAAACATTATGGGAAGATGAGGTAAAATCAAGAAGGTAGATTACACAAGTTTTAGAAAAATATTATTTACAAGAAGAATAAAACTAAGACATTTACATTTGGTCATTAATTATTTTTTCAGTAAACATAAATTTTTTATGATATTTAATTGGATGTGTTTATACTATATATATTTTTACAATAACATCTTCTAATATTTGGTTTGTTTGTGTAATTTTTTTGGAAAATTTATATTCTTGAAATATATATTTTAATATTTCTTATAAAAAAATATCATGAATTGAGATTCCATAAAAAAATTCCAATGAGTAATTTAAAATAAAATACTAAAAAATAATTTTTTTAAACTATAATCCAATAAATGATTTTTTTTTTCTTAAGGAAATATCATGTTTTTAAATAGGCAATGGTATTTATTTTTTCATATAAAACACATATGAATTTATAGAGATGATTTTTTTTAAAATCAACAAAAAAAATAAATTTAATGATATTTTTACTTTACATTATGTAATTACATAGATAAAAAAATTTAAATCAAATTTTTTGAATTTAAAAAAATATTTATTTTCAATTAATATAAAGGATTTTGTATAAAATAGTATTCATTTTATACTCAATTTATCAACTCCCCCTTAAAAAACATTTTTAAATATCAATATATGAATCAGTCATAAAAAATATTTTAGAAAAATTAAATTTTTTTCAATTTATTTTCTATATAAATTTAATTAACTATAATATAATTTCATAGAAGTATTCTAATAAGTACTATTTTTTATTTCATCAATAACAATGTCATGTGAGGTCCTAAACAAACATTGTTCATTAAATATTTAAGAAATGAATATGATATCTAAATAAATTTTCAACATTCAATATTTATAATGCAAATGGAAAATATTTTTTAATTATTTTGTACTCATGATTTAATATTCATTTTTAGTGGTGTAAAAATAATATATTTGTTATGTTTTGATAAAAAAAAGTTATGTTTTAAAAACAAGGAGTTTTAATTTTTGTACTGAAAAAAATTACTATTACAAAATAGATACCTCATTTTTTTGGCATGAACATGATAATATAATTAGTCATAATGATTCTAATACTTGGTAATGTAATTTTGTTTCTTATCATTCTCTTTTTTTCCATTCGAACTATATTTAATACATTATAAGTATTTTATATTGTTAATCTTTAAAATAATTTTCTCTTAAAAAAACTCAATCCACAAATCAGAAATATATAATTAATTAGATTTATTACAATAAAGATTCCCTCAGTTAATCCTAAATCAGATGAAAAAATGGATATATAATTTTAAAATTAAAAAAACTTATACAACCCTCTAGAAATTGGAATACACAGTTTCATGAAATAGATAAATGTTTCATTCAATAAAAAACAATGGAATCATTCGAGATTCCTAACCCCCCATTGTAAAAATTATCTTGATCCCCCTCCATCGCCATAATACCCACCAATGATCTACATTCCTCTATGAATAAAATTATGAAAATAATAAGACATTTTAATTCCCCATAATAAAAAACAAATCTACCTTTATATAATGATCCCATTAGCCACCAAAACATATACATGGATCATATTTTCATTTAGCGAAACATAATTCCATAGTTTATTTCATTCTTCAAGAGTCAATGTGCACTGTCTCGGGATCCACTAGGGGCACTATAGTGGGTCCAAAGTAGAGTAACAATCAAGAAAACCTCGCTACCCTTCATATAATGATTAAATAAGTTGATGTGAATAGATAGGGGTGTGATCAGAATGGATACTCTAGTTAAATCCTATATTTTGATCCTCATATTATGATCTGTTAGCAGATTGAGAACCACTATATGATTGGGATAGGACCATGAGACATGATGGTTTCAAATTGATCGAATCAGGCACTTAATGTTGTGAAAATGATTATTCTTATTTTTTTGGTTCTGTATGGGTTATATATCTTCTAGAGTAGTGTTTATACAAAACGAATTCCACCCATTATGATTTGTAGCCGATAATGTACCCAATAATGACAAATGGTCTCCTAGTTGAATGGAGACCTGATGATAACTACAGGTCATATTAGGCTGACTATTCACAAGAGGCTATCGTAAGTGAAATCTGGGGTCAACCTTAGGGCTAATAGGATACTAATGTGATGTAGAAAAAAATGATGCAATGACACTCAATTTTATATAAAGAAGGGTGTGTATTTGATCCAATGTTTTTAGATGTATTTGACCATAATATTACATATGTTGAATGTAATATCTTTCATGAAAATGATTAAAATTAATATTTTAGCTGATGGGACCTCCACCCCAACCATGATTCCCTCTTCCAGTATATGTGGCCACAGGAAACCTATTCAAATATACCTTGAAGTTTGAATCAATAAAAACAAAAAGAAATGAATATATATTTAAATTCAACATAAGGACCATTCAAAATTCATCGTTCAATATTTTTTTATTTTACATAATTCATGTTAATCGCTTGGATCATATTTTATCTAGTTAATGCAGTAAAAGAAGAGGATAATGGATTTCTAGAAATTAAAAATAATGTCACAAGAAGTTTCCTGCAACACAAAATAATTTTATTTATGTAAATCGAACGTCTATTAATAATTTGGAATGATCCTAATAAATATTATTCCAGGCAGTTCAAAAAATATTACATTAATGTTACCGATAGTGTGCATGTAGTAGCTACATTACAAACTCAATGCTCTTGTAGGTATAATTATACCACGAGTGTAGATACCATCTAATGAATGGCTAGAATAATAATCTATTTTTAAAAAAATCATCATATCAGTAATTTTATTTGAAATTACATCCAAATAGTAGCGAAATATTATTTTATTATTAATATTTAGATGGATGTATCAAACATTTAATTGGTATCCTCTCATGATAAATATTCTCTTATCCAGATTATGAATAAAAACTATTATCATGAAAAATATCACAATGATTGAGAATTTTTTCTTAGTTTCAACTCAAATATGGGATAAAACATTGTAAATTGAATGGATGTCCACTCACCATTCTGCTAGTGATATCCTGGATGTAGAATGATCAACCTTTAACAATTCACCATATTCATACTTTATAATTTCCTTCCTCTTTTTATGATATTTACTTGTCACATATAAAAATTTATTATTACATGAAATTTTTTAAAAACTATCACCAGCATATATTTATATAATTATCCTCTACACTATGATGAAATTTATTCACATTTCCTTCTATATTAATCCTCACAACATGCTGCTATATAATCTTCAATACTTTTTCTCGTACAATCTTGATCAGGTAGTCATAATCCCAATGTCTAATTCATTTAAATATAATTCATGTATCATCTTCTAGTGTAATAATAAGATAAAAGTACCAAAAATTAGTTTAGAACCTAAAAATATACAGCATTCATCAGAAATATTATACTCACTTATGATAAAAAAACCATTTCTAAATAAATTAATTAAAGAATACTAAATATATCTATGTAATTAATACAGACATAAATTATTAATACATCATAACAACCTCCCCTTTATAGTAGTAGAATAACAGTGTATATAGAATGGGATTAATTTGTAACTGTGATGAAATTAATTCTAGGCCTTAAGAGAAAATTTCAATCATGTAAATTTGAAAATGAGGATATTTAAAAGAGTGCATTTCATGTAATTTAAAAATAATAATATCCAATATTCAATAATTCTGACAGGTTAAGATCTAATAATCTATGATATTGGAAGTATCAAAATTAATTATCATAATATTTAGAAGAAAAACATACATATATTATGAAAACATGTAATGATCACTTCCCAATTTAACAATGCGCTTGTTTCTCCACAAGTCAACACCATATCATTTGAAAATATACTTTTTTTTAGAAAAAAAATGTTTAGTCTTGTATATAAAAGAAAAACATTAAACACACATGGTATGAATTTATTGTAAGTATCATAATGTTGTGAAATAATAATACTATGAGGATCAATAATATTCATGAATTTTCAATCCATTCTCTCTATGACCGTTAAAGTAGTGATGTTATAGTGATCCGTAGGAACCTATTGAACATTCTAATAGTCATCTTACAACATATCAACACTCCATGATTCATATATAATCATCATCTTCATCATGTTTTTATATTAACATAGTAATAGTTTATGCATCACAGCTATATCGGATCCTAGGTCGCCTATCAAATACCCACTCTCTTGTTATTATTTTGAGAAAAAGAAAACATAAAAGGACTAATCATTTATCTAATTAGTATTCAAACACAATATAAAGGTTCATTATTATGGAACCAAAATTACCATGGATAGTTCATTGACTACGACCCAAATATATGAATGAGTTTATATATATTTTGAGAAATTAAATTTAAATAATTAAAATTGATCCCTCTTATACGATCTAATAGTGAGGATATTACATGAGTGTAATGAAATATTGAAAGGGGGTGAGAATTGGATTCAAATTTGGTATGGAAGATTATGGGGATTTAAGAAACAAAATAATCACTATAAAACTAAAACAAAGAGATTTATATTTTATTTTTTTATATATTTTTTATTTTTTTAATTATAATATGATTAAGATTCATAATTTCATTTGTTCTATTTTTTTAAAAAAATATAATTTTTTTGTTTGTTTAAATGATTTTTAATAATACTTATCCAAAAATATATATTTTCATATTTCATCTTGACATTTAAATTAATCTATTGTGAAGGACATAAGACAATTATTTGAAATATGTAATTCAAAAAATCAAAATAGTTGTTTATTTGTACTAAAAATCAATAATAGATTTTTTTGTAAATTTTAATGAATGTATAAAATATTAAACAGATAATGATAATTGTTTTTTGATAGGATGTATCATTGGTATTTCATGATAAGGGGTTATATTTAAAACGAATTAAATTAAAATACTAAATTCTGTTAAATAGTAATTTTTCTAAAATCAATTGGATTTAATTAAAAAAATCATGGATCCAATTTTGTAGAATTTTTAAAAATATTAATTGTTGCATAAATTAATGGAATTTATTTTATATAAAAATAATAATTTATTTTTCACTATATTTATAATACACCTTCCCAATAATTTTTTACATTCAATAAAAAATTTAGTTTTAAAAATACATTTTATTCAAAATTATAACTTGTTGTAATATTAGTTTTTAAAAAGTAAAGTAGTCTCCTAAAATGTAATTGTAGTGTTTTCTAAAAAAGATTGTATCCAACATGAAATCAATATACATGTGAGGTCCTAATTAAACAACATCAGAAATTTTTTTATAAAATATAATATACAACTAAAATTAATTATTAATTTTTTCTTATTATAACAAAAATGATAATTATTTAGTAATTATTTAAAAATATATTCTAATGGACATTTAATCCAACTGAAAAAAATTTATTTTTAAAATTTTAATAATAAACTAACATTTATGGGTGATGAATCTTTTTTTGATTTTGGGATTGGTACACAAAATTACTAATGTTGTATTTGTAAAAAAATGTTTATCAAAATTGGTGACTCCCTGTCATTGAATAATACTTTATTTACTAAAAATATTTAGGTGAAAAACTTTAATAAAAATATGTTATTATATATATTTGAAAAAATATTTTTATAATATTTATTATAGTCTATGTTTTTTATATTATTTTGAATAGTTTCTAAAATAGTGTTATTCTAATTGAAATAACTAGTGTTTAATCAATTATTAAATATATTTGAAAATAGTCTATTTTTTATAAAACATGTATTTAACATAATCTCAATGATTTTAAATGTCATATTTTGGAAGCCAATTTTCAAATTTTTGATATGCTAATATATTAAGAGTAAAAATATAATTATTAATAGATTTCTAAAAATTTAATTAATAAATAACTATATAATTATGGAAATAAACATCTAATAATATTATTAATAAGGAAAAATATTTGTCAATATAATTATAAAAAAATATTATAATTCTACTTTGGTGAATGGAGGGAAAAAAACAAAGAATACATGTAGTTGTAGGTTAGGTGGGAAATCACCCACCCACACTATTATAGCATAATCTCATCAACCATTATCATCACTTTCCAAAAACTTTATTAGTTTTTTATATTCCCTATTCTGAATTACTCACAACATAATTCAAACCATTGACCTCCTTAAGTTGTCACTTAACATCCTCTCCAATAGAAATCCTAATTTGGAAATTAATTTATCATATATGTATATATATATACACACAAATTATTTTTTATTTATATAATTTTTGATAAAATTATATAAAATTATATATTTATTTTTAAATAATTTATTCTAATAGTATATTTAATGATAATTAAATATTGATAAAAAAAGACTATATATGATTTATTTTCATAATATTGACAAAAAAACAAATACAGACACACACATATTGTTGTACCAACGTTCAAACATTATTGTTTCACACATAGACACTCAAATGTTGACATATCTATATTTATATAAATATATTATAATATACACATAAATATATATCTTTATAGAGAATCACACATTTATATACATATAAGTTATTTGAGTATGTATATATATATATATATAATTTTTAATGTAAAATTGAATGGATATTTCTAAACTAAAATAAAATGAATAAAAATATTAATTTTTATATGGATTATATGATTACAAATGAAATTTAATTTCAATATGTAATAATTATTGTTTATATAGTTGAAAAATTATGCATATATATTTAATTATAAATTACATTATAATATGAAATTTAATTATATCTAAAGGCTATAAATCCACATTAATGTATGATTTAACAGTAAGTCCAATACTTTCCAAAAAATACAACCCCCAAAAACAAGGGAAATATTATATCAAATATTAAAAAATTGGTGTACCATGACTAAGAAATATATTTTTAGGGCAAACAAATAATTTTGACCTAAATAAGAAATGGAATGGGAAATTTAAAAAATTCATATTTTTGTTACTTTCACAATCTTAAATTTTATATGTAGTTGTTTCCAAACATACAACTAAACCAAATATTATAACATTTTGGTGTTCATGTAATGATTCTAAATTATCTATGAGAATCCATTATTTTAAGGATATTTATACGGTCTTATTATTAAAATTAACAGAACAAAAAATTTAGGTTTTTTAATTAATATCCATTTCTATATATTTTATTTTCATATTTTCACAAAATATCTTAAATATTAAGTTCAAATTCCTTTTAAATATTATATAAATTATATTCATAAAAATATAATATATTAAATCAATATAAATTTATTAATATATTATCTGGTTATTTTTAATTACATATATATATATATATATTGTATAACCATTTTATTAGTAATAAAATATCATTGATAAATTACACTTTTTTACAACATTTTAAAATAGAGCTAACAGTGGTGTATTTTATCATTTCTAGATAAAAATTTTGACAATGAGATTTGTTTATTTTTGTTTTTATATAGTTGATATATCCTTCCTCTATATCATCGTTCTTTTCTAGTAAATAAATAACTAACATGGAATATATATAAATCTCAAGTAATGTGACACGAAGACCCACAATTTCTAATTCCTCGAAGTTTCACATTAATCTAAATCTCATGTTACATGAACTCATTTTTATAGGTATAGAGAATACTTCCCCATATCACATATACTTGAGTTTCATCCAGTACTATAGAAACCCCAGTCATGTGGTTATTAGGATTTGAATTCTATTTTGATACAGAATTTTGATACAACCTTACAACACATTTATTAAATAAAATCTATAGTAATATAAGGAATTTACATAATTTTCCGTGACAAAATCTGTAAAATTAGTAATTAATAAAATTAAATTATATTAATATAATAAATAAAAAAGCATAATGGGTGTTATTTGAGTGATTTATGCTACTTTTATCAGCCTATATCCATTTAAAATAGTCTATACTCAAGTCACAAGACACTCAAATATTATTTATATTATTTCATTGAAATAATATTTCCCTTCCTAACTGGTGAATTATTAGTGTAGCTGACCATTTGGTGTGGCCAATTGAGTCATATAATACATTCATTTTGTGATATTTTTTGTGGGTGAGTGGTACTCATCCACTAGCTTACACATCAAGAAGTGTCGTATTTTAATCAATGACAAACTTATAAATTTTCCAATATTACACAATGAGTGACTATAACATCCCTAAATTTTATAAAATATTTCATTTCAAATAAATTTAGTTATTTTTTAATTTGAAATTCATGCAACTATATGTTTAAATTAAATGTAATATAGTAAAAAACAATAACAATCTATTAAATGATATGAATTAAATATTAATCAATAAATTATAAAAACTAAATTGTTTACAAAAGTATTAAAAAAATATTTTTTATTAATTTATTTTATATAAGAATAAAATACTATGTATGTAATTTTTTAAAAACTATTTGTGTAAGGGGTAATTTTTCTATTATTATAAATAAAAATAATCATTATTGTTGTTGGGGTGGTATGAGTTTGGTGGGTATAGGGTAAGTCTCAATGTATTATATTCGAACCTGCATGTTTAATGCAATTTTATTCTTAAGTTGTTTTACATGGTGGTATATATAAATGGCCTATTATATATATTTAATCATTTTTTAATATGAATATAATTACTTTTGTAGGCATTGGATAATTATAAATCCACTTTTTTTATTAAAATTGTAATTTTAATGAATTAATTTTCCTCATGTTTTGCACTCTTATATTAAAATGAATTTCATTCATATATAAATTGATTATTGACAACTGGATTTTATATTTGAAATTAGAATGATCAAATTTTGTATAATATATCCCATTTATTTTTATGTATTAATAATAGTAACCATAGAATTTTTTTGACACCTAGTTGAGTGTAAAATATTAAAAATATTGTCAAAATATTCTGGGATATAACATTAATATTTATCCAATTAATTCACATATAAAAATTTTTTAGTGGATTTAAACCATGAAAATCCATCTCCTGAATATATGGATGCAAGGTGTCATATTTCGTTGAATATGGCCTTTATATTAATTTATGAAAAAAATAAATACCAAATGTCACTTTCTTGATAATAATATATATAAAAAATTCATAACTTTTAAATCATATAATTTATAGTTTCAAATGATTATTATAAAGTAATTTTTATATAATATTAATAAAATTTTAAATTATTAGTGATTGAATAATTACCTAAAACACCTATGCAATGTAAACACAAATTTTGTTCAATTAATATATAAATTAAAAATAATATAAAAAATATTAAAAATTACAATTTAGGAGAATTATTATGTTCCACTAATTTTTTGAGACACATGACATATTTGAGATGTTATAAAATATTTTATTCTAAATCAATTTTCTTCATGGTGTAATTAATCTCAGAATAAATGAATACTACAAAAATTTAATTTAATTTAATTCAATAATAAATAATTTTTTATTAAATGATCTGAATTTCGTAAAAATAATCTCATAACCAATGTAAATGAAATATCATAGAGCATATCAAACATAGTAAAATTATGAGTAATTTTTCCATATTTTTTTTATCATTCATACCCTTTTAATACTGATAGAGTTCTTATCATGGTTAACATAAACAATGAATAATAAAGTGGTAAATAAAATATTTTAGGGTTTAAAATCGAACAAAAATCTATCTAAATTTCATTAAATGTTGATATATAATACCTATAAACATTTAAATCGAACCTATTTAAATATATATGAATTTTAAATGAAAATAAATTTAGGATATTTTAATCATTCAGGATATTACAATTGTGTCTTCTCTCTCAAATATAAAAGGAAACCCACCCATTCTCTTATTTACAACACATAAACAATTATAGCTTTAACAAACCCAAGAAAACATTATTATATTATATTATATGACATTAATTTGGGATTTTATATTCATAAAATATAATCACTAGTGTCATAAATATTATATCAAAAGGTGTTCTTTCAATGAAGTTGTAATCATCATAACCGATTACTTACATTTTGAAATTCATCAATAGACTCCTCTATATTTATGGTGTTTATCATAAAATACATACACCAATGTCTTGAATTTACGAAACATGTTGTGATGATTATTTAACCACCATTTCCGACAATCAATCCATTCAATTGGATGTGAATGTATCGACAATGAAAATGTATGACTTAATATCCACACAAGAAGATATTATTCGTTTTTAATCACCATTTTTTAGGGATGGGTATTATTTTTAATTTAATTTATTATATATATATATATATATTATTTATAAACTAATTATACTACTAAAATGATAATATCATGTATGCATTCTTACCTACCGATCTTTTAGAGAAGGAAAAAGTCGCACCTAAAAACTTTTGGATTACCTCCTTCACATTGCGACGAGATTAGATATTCATTTACACCTTACAATGATGGAAATAAGGATATATTTTATGAATATATTTTATTTATATGATATTAAAAATTTTCTATAAATGTAAATTATTATTTTCCTTTCTTTCACTACATCCATTGAAAAGTGAAAACAATGTTCAAGAGCACGTTTGAAATATTATTTCCACAAATAGTGTATTTTATCTTTATATACATACCACTTATAGATGAAAATAATATTTATATAATAAATATATATCTTATATTAAAAATTAATATAATTATAAAAATTATGAAAGCACAATAAATGTATATGTAGTTTTACTTAAAAATTTAAAATTTTAACGAATAATGAAATACTAAACACACATAAATGACAGTTTTAAATTAGAATAATTAATATATTTTTGTTGAAACTATTAACAAGAATTATATAAAATATTATAACTATTAAAATATCTCTATTATATTTACATAAAATTTCTAATGTTATTATAAAAGATATTGACTTTCTTTTTTATCCATATAAACAAGAGGTAAGGGATATCTGCAACAGTCTCATTGTTTATCATTATTGTTTTTTATTAAGTTTATGATGATGAAATATTATAATATAATTATTAGGAAACTCAAAATTATTTATTCCCATCTAGATACTTCTGGTTATTACATGGTTTCCATTCAATTTACTCACATCAATTGCTCACGATAATTGAAGAATGTTGTACGGAAAATTAGAATTTTTTTCTCTCTTTACTAAAAAAACATTTTTCTCCATTCAGGTATCCTACGAATTATCCCAATATAGTTTTCAATATTTTAGTTTGATTTTTTAATTCATCATCAAATATGAACAATTTTTTAATCTATTTAATTTGACTTTTTATCATTTTCCTGACAAGGTCATTTTTTTCATAATTGGATATAAAGAATATATTTTTTTACATATGCATATTGAACTTAATATCCCACTATCATAGAAAAGTAATGATCCATGGAAAAATTTAGAATTTCTCATGGTTATATTTATATAATTTGTTTTCATTATTTTTTTTATTTTTCATATATGAAATAAGTGATTTCAAAAAAATACAGTATTTTCCTTATGATATGATTAATGTTATATTTAAATATAATTTTTCATCAAATGATGATAACCTCGGATGTTAACTAATATTTATTTTGGATAATGTCCAATAATAAAATCATTATTATTTCACATGGTGGTTTAAATATATGATGATAATATGTTTAATTCTATTATGAAATGTTTAATAACACAACTTATTTTCCTTCTATATGATATGATAAATGTGTTATAATCATGTAGATGAAAAATATATGATTACAATTATGTGATGTGTGGGGTTGAAATTATATAACCCTTAAATGAATTGGGTTCATTTTGACAACTCATGACATAAACATGAATATAATGGGTATCGAACCATATTCATTACATGGATTTTTATTTTTGACAGTTAAGGTAGGGAACCCTAACTAGTGTTATGGGTAGGTGAGTGATCCCAATAAACAACCATAGTTTTAGAAATGATCCTTTAGTACTACTAAATTTATTTTTTTATACTTATTTTTATGCCCAAAATCTATGTATTATTACTACTTAATGCTCTTGTGATGTATGTTCTTTGATTCCATTATGATTCATTTCATATAAATTCCCTTGATTTATTCTAATTCTAAAATTTATAATCAATGAAAATAAGTGTATAGTTTTAAGATGTTATTATAAGAATATTACACTATTATATTAATGTTTTGTTTTTGTAGTCATTTATTTAACTATTTGTTACAAATACTAATAATCTGTGATCATACATTATTATGTTTCCTTTTCCCTTGTTAGTAATGAATGTGTCATGGTTGAAATGTAAAGGAAGTGGACTATTTATGATGTTTTTATTTGGAGTTGATTTAAATATTCTTTGATCAAGTTTCTTAAATATCCATTTTTCCAATGTTAATATAACAATATCATATTGGAATGTATTGTTATGATACATATTTAATATTAATATACTGAGATTTAATTTAAATACAAGAATATAAACAACCACAAAATATGTTATTAGAGAATGGATTAGTTTTTTTGGGAAACTATTTTGATAAATAT
Source organism: Viscum album (assembly GCA_963277665.1). Lineage (NCBI taxonomy): Eukaryota > Viridiplantae > Streptophyta > Magnoliopsida > Santalales > Viscaceae > Viscum > Viscum album. Next base: position 554,244,585 of record OY728147.1, on the reverse strand, counting down.
TTTTGTCAGAACCCTTAGTATAACCATATGTATTAGAGAACACACTATGTTCTGATAAAAATGTATTGTGGTTTTCCTATAAAAAAATCCATGTCAGGATACTAACTATTTATATTTTTTGGTAAAAATTATTATAATTGGTAATAAAATAAAAAATATTCATTCGGTTATATATCATTCATCATTCTAGTTCATAGAGATTTGAAATTTTCACCAACTTTTAATCTCATGGGGTATATAATTGGGTTAATTAAAATGTTAATTTTAAATCATTAAAAATGATTTAAATCATTTATTAACATGAATGAAATATTGTTTTACTGATTTAAATAAATTTTTCCGGATTTAGAACTCATAAAATGAATTTCCCTAATTATATGGTTTTTTAATATGATTATTATTGGTCATACTATGACATTTGGTTTTAGTCAATAGTTGAAATCTGATGGAATAAGTATATAATGAATGTGATAAGAAGGGAAATTATTATCCACTTAAGCAACAAGATGTTATTAGAGATTTAATAAATATTCCCTCTATATTGAAGACAGAACATTATCAAGGTATGTAACACAATGAGTATCAATATTATAAAAAGAGGGAATAAAATTTTGTTGAGTCCTTGATAAGGAAACACTATCATTTATTTATGGGTGTTTTGATTCATAATTTTGGATCACTGGATGAATACCAGTGAAAAAATATTTTCCACTATCCAGTGTAAAAAGCATGATAATTTTATTTTAGGTATCTATCATTTTGATAATGAATCTATTAAGTGTTGGACTCTTGTAACGAATACGATGAAACATGATGATATTGAATCCATGGTGTTTGTTGAATTTTAGATATTATTTTTAATACCATTAAATTACATGTATTATTTATAATAATATATCATAAGAATTCCTCATGATAACATAGAAGGATGATGAATCTCTTGGTTATTATGAGGCATATTTTATATAAAATATGATGTATTATTCTGTTATTGTCACCTGACCTGAATATAAGGGTGATTAATTATATAGTGGCATAAAACCATGTCTCTAAAGGAATCTAGCCACAAGGAACTTTATTATATTATAATAAATTATTTGATGGCATGTCACAGAGGAAATTGAAATTGGAATCACCCTTTAATCATAGGAATTTTAGAAGTATTGAGTGATGAAATGTAATGAAAACACAAAAAACTATGTAGGGAAGAAAATTAACTTTCCTTTATACTAGATTTGAGGAAGTAAACATGAATGACACTGTAATATGGGTACGGGTAGATGTAATAATTGTAGAGATGTATTTAATTTGGTCACCATATTTTCATGTGACGGGAAGAACATAGCTAATGATTTCAATAGAGAGAAAGATACATCAAAAAAACCCACACTATAGTGATTGGAATGAAATGATATGGTGAATTATGAAAACATGTGCACAAATATGATGGTTAATGTTGATTATTAATGTCAATGACCAATTAATATAAAAAAAAGAAATATCTTGGGATTGCTATTTTTGATTGGGGTATGATATTGATGTGTTTTAATATATCCTTCATGTCCAATCTATAATTAATAATATAATTTTTATTTTTTAACTAGCTACTATTTTTTATCAGATAAATTTTCAATCGGTATCGTAAAACATCCTAAATGATTATACGTTTAATTAGAAGTGAAAAATATTAATGTTCTGATGATGACATCTCATCTCTATGATTCTTATCTAGTTTAATTTTGGTGGAATATAGTTCTTGATAATATTTTTATGCTCCCTATAGTTTTTTTAAGTTCTATTAAGCATGAATGAAAATGATATATAAAAATACCACATCAATTATAGAGTATGTGAATTTTTTATCTAATATTCATATCCAACTTTTGATCATGTTATAGTGTGATGTTAAATGTGAAATTTTGATAAAAATAACATTGATTGTATGGGTCTTTGTTCCTATTCAAAATAGGTATTTATTATAGAATATTTGGATGAAATTCATCATCGATGATAGGGATATTGTGTGATATTTGGATGATGTGTTCTCAGAATAATTTCATGGTTTCACATCAAATCAAATTGTTGACTTATCAATCGAAGTCATACATGGTGTTACACTTATTTCAATGACTCTATATAGAATGGAACAAATTGAGTTGTAGTAAGTGATGAAGTAACACTAGGAGAATATTTAAATGTGATTTATTCACCCATGTTTATCATCATAGGGTGAACCCGTTAATTATTTGTTATGAAAAATATATAGATCAATGAAATACAACATTGATTATCAAAACATTAACAATATAAAAATTAAAGAAGATGTATAATATTCCATGTGTTGATGACTTTTTTGATCAACTATCTGATACACAAATATTTTCTAGATTTACCTTCATTCTGGATATCAAAAATTGAGGGTCAAAGAAAGAGGAAATATCAAGGACAATATTAAATGAATGGTATGAACATAAATAGTATTATTGATTCTATTCAGTCTTACTAATTACATTATTATCCTCATAGATTTAGTTAATATAGTCTCCAGAAATTAGCTTCATCAGTTTTTGTTTGACATTTTTGATGATATTACAAAATATTTAATGATAATGAATGATCAACAAAATCAATTGGGGATTGAACTAAAAACAATAATGTAGGATAATATAAATTAAAAATTTACATTTTGTTAGTTTTTAGAAAAAAATGATTCATTTTCTCGCCATATAATGTCAAGTGTGTGTATATAAGTTGATGAATAAAAGAAGAATGTTATTTATTGTTGGTCTAGAAAAACAATAATGATTGAGATCTATAGTTCCATTGGTTGGAATGTATATTTTGAACACCATATAGAGAATTTATTATGATTGTCTTGTAAAATATTCATGTCAACTCGAAAGGGATCCATGATCAATTTTATAAATTAGTATGGGGGAAATATAATGAGTCAATAGAGAATTTTAGTCAAAAAACATGTTCTAAAATTACCCTATTCTGTTGGTCTGTTCGTTATATTTATTTATGCATCAAAAAATTTATTGTGTTGTTTTCTCATGAATATTAATTTGCCGATAACTTATGAATCGTGACAATAGAATGTTCATGAGAAAAATTACCCACACAGTGATTTGAATTTGGTTGTGGCCATCATTATATTAAATATAACGATAAATTATATTTATGGATAATGGTGTTATAAACATATATAGATTATAAAATTTTAATGTTTAATTTCACACAAAAAATGGTCAAATATACACTAAAGATGTTGGTGGTAGATGATTATATATTATGACTACTTAATAAATTACATTCTTAAAAAAGTGAACATGGTGGTGGCATATTTGTGTCAAAATGATCATGCTATGTTATCTAGGAAGTAGGACACAAAAGATCCAATATATATTGATTTTAAAATTACCGATCTAGAAATCATTAAGGGGTGGGAGAAATTATATATTCGTAAAATGAGTGTTCAACCATCTATCTCTATTTGAATAATACATATTCATAATTAATATGTGGAACTACAAAAGAGTTAAAAAAAATTCATGAATTAATCATTGATTACGAAGGAATAATATAGATTATGATACATTCTTGTGTTTTATCTATACTATTTTTTATGAAGGAATTTTTGGATGAGGTTTATAGTTCAAAAATACGTATTCATCAAAAAAATACAAAGATATATAGATATTTGATTGAGTATTTCTTGGGAGATAGTATCAAGGTATATTTTCTAGACTATTGATAAATTTTTTGGTATACAATAATGATAAGTTTGTGATTTATATGTCTAAAGGGACATCACAATAATTACCCAAACAAAAACGATATGGGGGAAAATGATCCAAGATTCATTCTTCTCACACCTCCAAAAGTCCAAAAATCCATAATTTTGTGTTAGTTGAACTTGATTAACTTACTAAATAATAAGACATTATTTCTATCATAGTGTAATTATCTGTTGATAATATTAATAGAAAATGATGTAATACTGTGGTAATGTTACATGGGTTACCACATTCTATTGTATCAGTTAGTGATTCTACGTTTACATAAAAGGTAGTGAAAAATCCTCAGCTTGCTCTGGATATAGAGTTATGTTTTTTTAATATGTACTATCCTAAAAAATATGATCATTTTGAGAGGATCATTCAAGACCTTTAAGGTTTATTGAGATATTTTTCTATATATTTCAAATATATTAGAGATCAACACCGACATCTAGTTGAGTTTTATACAACCAAAGTTAACACATGAACATTCAAATAGATCCTTATAAAGATATATGTAGAATTAATATTATATATTGAACATTATTGGATGAATCCAAATATAGTTATATATTGATACATAATCTAACTTAAAAAATGTCAAATAATTTCAGATAAATTCATCCACATCTCATGGTGGATCAGAGTCGAAAAAAATGGTATGCTCATAATTGTAGTCGAAAGATAGTGATAGTTATATGTTAGTGATAAGGTTTTTTATGAATTTTTACAAGGAATAATGTTATGGGATATAGTTAGAAATGAATATTGAGTTTTAGATATATTGGAACCATCTATTTTATTGATTGAGTTTGAAAATATCTCATTGCATGATTCTTACACCTAACCTCTCTCATGTTCATGATTGATTTCATGTATCTCTCCTCTATAAGTACATACATAATCCTTTACGTGTGAGAATTATCTATCATTAAAAGAGACATTTGTAAAATATTGTGGAATATATAGTTATAGTGATATAGAATAATACTCTAAACCTAGTTAATGTTCACTAGAGGAATCATAAATTTTATTAAACTACATAGGATCCTGAGGATGTACTGAAGAATAACTATCCTCATTTTTTTAGTTGAATTCACAAAAAATTTAATATTAAATTCATTGCATGGTGGATGGAATTTACCACATTGTATTTTATGTTACATTTCTATTCAAATAAATATTATATATTTCGATAATATTCAATGGACAAATCACATAGTCTAAATAAACCATGGTATACTATTTCATTTTAAACAAGCAATTAAATTATAGAGAATGAAGTGTAATAAATTTGTGATGAAAAATAAATTGTTTAAACATATCAAAAATAATATTATTTATAATTATATTATTATAAATAATAATTGAATTAAAAGAAATTAAATGATTTTTTTGAAAAACTATTCTTATTTACACAATATTTGTTTATCATAACAAAATTATTTAAATAAATATTGTTTAATAAATTTAAATAATATTTATATTAATTTTTAAATATATATTTCTTACATTTATCTAATATATTTTACAAGTATGAGATAGGAAAAAATTGAGTGTTATGTTTGTGAAAGTATTTTCCTAAAAATAATTTTCCATTGGTTTTTGTGACAATATTTTTAAATGTGTTTCTAAAAATTATATAATATTTAATTATGAAAAATATATTCCATATTATTAATCAAGAGTGTTTTTTTAATAGGTCCATTTTCTTTTTGTTGTCTATGAATAGTAACCAATATAAATTTTTTCACCTTGATGTGTGTAAAGATTGTAAAAGAGGGGTACAATTTTTTGATAAGGCTTTATAATTTACCTAACCCAAACCATTATAATATAAAATGATTTTATATCATAAAATTTAATCGATTTTTTTATATTTGGCCACTGGGTTTGATATTTCTTTTAAAAATTATTTTATATTTATTTTATAAATGAATATATAAAAATCATCACTCTCATATAAATAATTATTTGAAGATAAATTAATTTATTATTATGTTATTTTATTTTTGATTTTTCATTATCAAAATATTACATTAAAAACTCATGTATCACCAACATAGTATTTTTATAATTAGTAGAAAAAAAATAAAATAAACGACAATGAAAATATTAAATTAAAATAAATATACGTCATTTCATTTATTTTATGTTTTTTTATATAAACAATACATGCTAGTGATGTGTAAAAATTTTAAATTCAAAATAGTTATTTTTATTGGGCTAATGATAGAAAAAATAAATGAATAGTACTAAATTTGACATTTTTTATATTTTTTAATAATTAATAATTTATTAATGTGAATTAAAATCATAAAAATAATAAATTTGGACTATTTGATAGATATTTATGGAACATATAAACCATTTTCCAAGTATTATTTATTTTTTTATTTGTGTTATCATTTTTAACCCTTCATGATTTAAATATTAGTTATCATGATTAAATAAGAAATGATTGATGAAGAGGACATTACAACAAATAAGCTCTGTAATTATCCCAAAAAGTATGTAAATTTATTTTAATGATTTATTTGGACCCTAGAATCATTATCATATAATTAATGACTCTTTTTATATATTATCCTTGTGAATTAGAATACTATATTTTAGTATTTTATGAAATTCCAAGTGCATCATCTCCATTCCATGTAAAAGAAAACCCCTTTCAACTCAATTAATTACACCACATTAATAATTCAATATCAACCAAAAATTAGAAAATTACAATCTAAAATTTATTATACATGTTGTATAGGTGTTCTTATCCACAAAAGCCCAACCTAATGGTCATTAATACGAGATATAAAGAATTTAATTCAAGGAAGATTATGTCATTATAACCGATCACATTTTTTTTATTCATTTTTCCATCACCTCTAATTTTTTTATTTATAATAAAAATACATATATTTATTTATTATTAATTCCCCATAATAGAATATCATTTCCATAAAATGTAATATTAATGTATTTTTCCCGTGTATGTATGATTTACCATCCCATCGTAGTGATGCAGTTAACTTTTCATAACAATCATTTATGAACGACTATTATATTGGGAATGATGTAAATAAATGATATTTTTGTAATAATTTTTATTATTAAATTAAAATATCAAATCAATTTTCAAACAATGCAATTCATTTGAAAATGATAATGTTTCTTATGCGTACGTGTGGACTTCCACCTTGTTGAAGCGATATGATTTAGTTTTCATTTACAATTCACAAGCATTGTATTAAAGATTTAATTAGTAAATATATATTATGTATATGATATATTAAGGTTTAAGGAATGTATAATTAACACATATGTTTATTTATTTCCATCCGTTGAAAAATAAAAATTTATTATATGAGTATGTATGACCCACCATTTACATGAATAATGTATTTCTGTTTTTTATCCCAAACATTTTAGTTTAACATAAAATTTTAAAATTATAACTATATATGATATTTAAATCCTGAATAAAATGTAGGATATTATTGAACCTATGAGAAATGTTCCATTATTGAAAAATATAAACTCAAATTCTCCTCAAGAAAAAATTACTTAACTACTTAAAACAATTGTTTTAAAGATGAATAATTAATAAATGTGTGCTGAAATGTTAGGATTATAATATGTATGACATTATAAGTATGAAAAATAAAATAGAATATAATTACAAAAAAATAATATTCATTATATTATACGTTAATGTTTTTTGAAGCAAGAATAATTAAATTTAAGATATTTGTGTTGAAATATCATTGTTTATTGGATTTGTTTCTAATTATATTTCCAATGATGAAATATTATGATATAAATCAATGGAAGTTCATGCTTTATATTATAGTATACTTATTTCTATAGAATACATTTATTCCTTCAATTTTTATCTGTTTATGAACACAATACACCAAATAATTGTTCTTAAGAAAAAAATCCACTTTATTTCTCTCTTATAATGTAATTAATTTTTTATATATCCATGTTTAATAAACATATTTTTAATAATGTTTTTAACATTATCCAACGAATTTTTAAAGTCAATTTTCCTCCTGATTTTTTTACACTTTTTTTAAATGGAATCTTTTTATCATTTTAGAAAACTGGTACATTTTAACTTCATTACAAATGTTTTTATGGGATGATTTATTATAACATACATGATATGAAAAAAAATTCCCACAATCATCACCAATATATGTTTTCAGGAATACCATAAAATCTTTCGGGTTTATTTTCTTATATATTTGTTTACTAATATTTAGTAAATTTTTATATTTTTCAAATGTGTTTTGAACGCGAAACATTTTTTCCCATTGAATTGTTCCATGTGAACACATAAAGAAATTTATCATCATTAAGGATATCATTGGAAGATAATAAAATTTTAGTGGATACATAATCCAATAATGATCTTATTCATTTCATTAAATTGTTTATGTTTATTATAGTTTAGTATTTATGAAAACCATTTCCTTTGCATGGGTTATTATATAATGAAATGATTATGAGACATATTTCATTATCCACCAGATAAGCGATAATTAAATGTTTATGGATCACATTACCATTACATGGTTAATTTAATGTTTATTATATTATAAACATGTGGAACACATCTATATGATTTTAATTACATGATAGATTTTTTAATAATTATACATAACCTTAATCTATTATGTAAATATGGATATATTATGATATAAAAATTACATTAATGAATAGTGATCCTTGTTCAAAAAAGTGACTATGTACTTTATGATAGTCTTGGGAGTGAACCTTGACAACAATGATTGTTTGGGGAGTGAACCAAATAAACCCTGATTGTTGTGTAAGCAACCCTTGACCAAAAGAAAAATAATTTTGTATGCTTATCGTTTTACCAAATATATATTTCTTCATAAATTAGTATTCTCTCATGGATGATGTTCTTAAATTCCATTTTAAATCATTTCATATAAATTACCAAGATATATACCGTCAATCAAGATTATGACAAATTATATATATGGTATATTTTTCAAACGTTATGCCCATTTCCTCATACCATTATACTAATTTAATTTTTAAGTGATCATTAATATCTCATTTTTTTACACTTTCTGAGAATACGAGCTCTTGAATTCGTATTTTCACTTTCTACAGGTTATGAAGAATAATATTAATTTTTAAATGTATAATACATGTGGTAGTTATGATGAACTTAGGATAAGATGATGTAGATACGATATGAGCAGGTTTCTTATGTGTCAATATTTCCAAAGATACTATACCTATATCATTATGGTGTGGATCATTATATTATGAAATGAACACTCATAATATAAGATTTCCTATTTATGTATGAAATGTGTCGGTCACTATAGTGACACATGTGTTGATAGAGATGATAACTCATATAAGTAGTGACACCAACATGATAAAAGCATGATGACATGGATAAAATGTTATAGACCAAATGTTTCACTACACATATGGGAAATGTAATGGAAATCATTCAAAATGGGCCCTTAGAGTACTGATTTTATCAAAAAAAAAAGGTTGTGTTATCCATTGGGGTGGAGGTATAATGATTTATCATTTAAGATTATGAGTGTGTGTGTATTTTATTGTACCACCATGAAAAACCATATTATTTTAATATATAAAATATTTATTGTAAATAAATAATAATATAATTATTAATTAGATTTATAATTATTATATGTAGTATTTATTATTACTAATTAACAATTAATCCAATAATAAAAATTAATAATTTAATAATTTTTAAAATTTTTAAAAATATAAAAATGTTGTTAATATTATTTGTTATTAGTTGTAATATTTAATTACATATTAATAATACTAATTAGAATAAAGTACTTATTATACAATCTGGTAAATTTATTACCAACTATTTATTATATAATATATTTAAATAAATATTAATTTATTTATAAATAAGTAATAATATTAAATATATTATTAATTACAAATTATATTAATTATATTAATCTTTTTTGTGATTATCAATTAAATTATTATCAATTCATTAATAATATTACTATATTAGAATTCTGTTATTCTGAAAAGTGGAACTTCAGTTTATTATTCAAAATACTTAAAGTATATCAACTGCCACTACGTTTTTTATTTATTAATATATGATTTTTTATTTACATTTATTATAAAATATAATAAAATAAATTCTATATAATATATCTATATATTAAAAACTAAATAAAATTTTCATTCACAACATCATGAACAAAATTCTATCAAGAAATTATCCATTTGGTACACAGTTCAAACAAACCTTATTGTGAGATTTTTTCAAAAACCTAATTTTATAATATTTTATTTCTAAAGAGAAAGTAAGAATTTTAATACCCAACCTACTGAGGTATAGTTTTTTAAAAAAATTTATTTTTAAAATACTATTATTAAAAATGAATCTACAAATTTTAAATATAGTAAAAACATTTATAAAAATTTATATGAATTTAGTATAAATAAATTTGTAACTATAATAAAAATAAAGAATAATTTACCTTTTTACAAAATATTTAATTCCATCCAATTAATGAGGGAAAAAATCCAATAAAATAATTTTATACGAGAAAAATTTTAAATTATTTATTAACTTTTTTGGCCTTCAAAATTGATACTATAAAGTACTTGTTTTGAAATTGATAAAAATGTCCCATTACAGTATTTAGATCTTTTAATAGTAAAATAAATAAGAATTTCAGGCATGAAAATGTAGAAAAACTAATTTAACACGATTCGATAATAACATGACAAATTTATCCTCAACCGACACATGATAATGTTTATTTGTATGAATCTAACACTAAATTCATCATTTATTGTGATTCAAATTGTTTTGGTTAATTCACTATCAATCATAACGAATTATTTATCTTTAAACACCCATTCTCCCAATATTATAATTTAATTATATGGAAATACATCACGACATAGAGAAATGATGATATATAATGAATATAACATGTTGCATCTAGATACATGATGGTTTTGATGTGGATAAAACAAGTGCATGCATATCAAAGACAATCAAACAAAACCAAATGACATCATTATACCTTCCCATTTGTTTTGAGGTGAATAAACGTAAATAACGAATGCATACCTTTTTCCAATTGATTTGGTCTATTTGAGATCTTTTATAAAAGCTTAACAAATAACACTTAAAAGGAGATAAAAAACTATATCCTCCTATGACATATATGAGCCAAGTAAATATTTAAATTCCTTGAATAATTTTCCTTATATCTATGATTTGATTAAACATTGATGGTAAATGATATATTGAAATCTGAGTGAAAGAGTCTTGATCAATAAATATTCAATACGTATAATGATGTTCATAAATTTCATGATCCATTAGCACTAGAACACATCTACGGGCAACTATTAAGGTAGCTGTGACCCTTGAAACCGTCATCCAATAATCCATGAGTTGATAACATGCATTAAAGTTTAGAATCACACATAATAAGAGACATTACTCTGATAATATTGATAATGATAAATGTGAAATAATTATCAATATAAAATCATATATATATCCATAATATCATAATAACCAATATAATTTCATAGAAAACCCTGAAAAAAAAGTCTAAATAAATACCATGAATTATACATCTAAGGAAACAATGAAAATGCAATAATGATTACCATTACATGAGATAGTAATATCCTTCACTATTACAAAATCCATCAAATTTTTTCTTCTAATATAATTTATAGTATATATTTTTTAGCATACAAGTATAACAAATTGGATCCCCCTCATAAACAATCATTAAAAAGTTTAATAATCATCTTAAAGGATCAATAAATGAATAAATAAACACAATATTTACCTTTTACTAGTTTATTTATAAACCATACTCAATTAGGATAACTACCAAAATATATATAAATATAATAATACAATAAAAAAGTAAATACATTTAGAATGTATTGTACATATACTTCCCCACTGATATAAAAACACCATATCCTAATGAAATACAACATTATCCCCTTATCCCGTCTATATTAATATTTCAAAACCCCATACCAAATAAAAACCATCGATCCTATAATGTCATAAATATAAACTAATGGATTTAGTACTAAAACATGTTATTAATTTTTTTATAAATGATCATATAATAATACACAATACATTATACATTAGAAAACCATTTCTAGTCATGATTTAGGATGAATTGAAAAACAATAAATTAAATCTGAGTTTAAAAATTAATTAAAAAGTAACTAATTGGACTCATCTACACTAGAACTGTATCCATCCTTTGATTTTATACAGAATCCATTGAATAATAATTTTAGAAACATGGGATGAGAATAAAAATCTCATTAAGGAAATAATCATAAGAATAACTCATAGCACATGAGTTATAAAGAATATAAATAAAATTAAAAAGGAATTGAATGTGATGAAAATTATTGAATCATAACATATAAACCATTTTCTCATATACTCATGTAATAATATTAATATAGTGGAAACATAAAATATGAATTTAGCACATGTCAAGGCTCATTGAATACAGAGTAGCATGAGTCATGGCTAATAAATTGGAGCACTATCTAGTCACACCCATCTTAACATTTTCTGGTTTATTATTACCACATAATTAATCATACATTATAAAACATAAATAAACATAAGGGTACATATGGAATGAAATGGGTATCATAATAACATCATAAAGAACAATAAATTGGATTATCGTACAAGTGACCATGAAATAGTGGAATGAAAACATACATATAAATTAGTAAGGTGAAATAGTCATATATCATGCTATGTGATGTTAAATATAAGTGACAACCTATTAGAAGAGTATTTAATAAATTTTATAATTAAAACACTTTAATGGGGTTTGGAGGAAAATACCAAAGGGAATTTAAAATATAAAAGGGAATAATCTTCATTATAAAACCATAAGTTACCCAATAAGTATTTGATATTAAAAATAATGATTTCATAAAAACAATTTTTTCTTAAAACAGATGATAGTGTACACAAGAAATTGAGTTAGAATTCGAGATTTTCCCTTGAAATAGGCTTGTTTGTCGGGAATAATTTAGGAGGGAATAATTTAAAAACATATATAACCCCAATAAATTGATTAATGTGTCTTGATACATGATTATAGATCATATACTCATAATTTTTAATTTTTACATAAAAATAAAAGTTAAATTTATATGGTAAAAAAGAAAGATAGATCATCTCGAAGGAATATTGGAGGTTCAGATAAAATCTAATACCATATAACGTAAGGTGTTCTTCATGTTATATAAAAATCTTGGATATCGAAATTGGATTCATTAATTAATAAAAAAACATCTTATACATGATTTTTTTATAAATTTATTAAGTTCATTCATAGCATTTTATATTTTTTAATAGGTTCAATGAGTGTTAGTTTCTTTGGTTTTCAAAATTAGTTTACTTATTTATAATACCCTTCACCAATACACCCTATATCTATAGTGTTAGTAAATATATTTGTGTTTTATAAAATAATCACTATAAATTAAATAATCAATGTGTACTTTTTTGTGATTCACTCTAATATACCAGTTGAATAGGTTATATACCCTTTTCCATGGGAATTAATTTTTTCACTGTGTAATAATAAAATTTATAAAAGGAATGTCATGTATTGTATGAATTTTCTTCTATATTATTCTTAAAATTCATCACACAATATTTCATAACTAACCCCAAAAGATTTGTATATTTTATTTGACGGTTCCATAGTTTAAGGCATAAGTATTTCATATAACTAATTATAATAATTCAATGTGTCTAAGAATTATATTGGGTATATACTAAAAGACATATTGTTTATCATGACTAAGATATATATTTCCACAAGATCTTATGATTATTAAAACTATATTCATATATTATTTCCAATGATGTATATTAATATTTTGGGGTTTAATGAACTAATAATTATTTCTAATTTACAATAACATAATTAATTTCAAAAAAAATAATTTTACATTATATTTGATAGTAGAATGAAATAAATACTTGGAACTAAATTAAAAAAAATAATTAATATAATATTAATCCATTGATAAATTAAAATTATTTTTTTCTCATTGATGGCATAGGAATAAACCATCTCAAACAATAGAAAAAACACAATCCTTATTAAGTAACATGTTTCACATCACTGATATTGAAATCAATATTTATCATACATAGAGAGAACAATACATACATATTGTAGTATTTTTTTTCCTTATAACCACGGATGTATGACTCACCCTCTCCCAACAACTATTTGAAATTTTTTATATTATTGGTTATCACATTGAAAAAATGTATTATATCCAAAAGAAGTGAGATACATAAATTATATATTATTGTTAATATATTCCAAATGAAGATGAAATATAATTTTTATTATTTAATTAAATTTAATATTATTTCAAATGATCATTTTATAGACCTGAGAAGTACATGGATTATATTATATTGGGAACCGGGATTCAAAAATGTGGATATTACAATTTATTTATTATAAACATTAATTACATTAAAAAACACAAGTATTAGGATCATAATATTTTATTGTCTTTGGAAACATGGAATATAATATTATAATATGGTAGATCATCCTCAATGTTTCCTATAAATATCATAAAATTTTGTACTCTTCACATTAATATCCCAAATAAAACATTTATTCACAACCTGGAGTAATGAAAAATAAGAAATTTTGAGTTCAGAGGTTGGGTGCGGGTAAGAATAATTGATATTAATATATGATAACATTAAATAAAAAGATAAAAATAATGTTTTTTGATAATAATAATACGTAATGATGTTCATACCGAACATTTCATCGATCTTAAGCATGAGTCATGGAATAATGACCAGAATTTTATAAGACATAAATCCTAATGTAATCAATTAAAATATGCAATTAGAGAATAATATTGGAAACAAACATATATTGGTGATATATACATAAGATTAAAAATTAATTTTTGAACAAAACCCTCTAATACTTTCATAACGTGTTATTAATGTGATAACCACACGTGCACCTTCTTCAGGATTGGGCTATCCACTAGTGTACTATCATTTTTTAGCTTTTTATGTCCCCCCATATACTCTCTTCTCAATCTTGTAATGAACACACATATACTATATTAGATAAAATACCACATATCATTACCCAATGAATTTGAGGGAGATATAGGAACCACCCCAATCATAATGAAATATCATATTTAGGTCTACCACAAAATCACAATACATCCTTTATGTCATAATACATGATATAAAATGGTTTTTATAAAAAAATAATCACATAATATCCTATAGAAAAGATATCAGTCTCCAAATCATTTCATGACAGAAATACCCATGACATGAAGTGGGTTTTATATACATTTCCTTGTGGTATAACCCAAATAATAGACATATGGCTCATAATCATTATCCCATCTTATAATAAACCATTATGAAAACCAATATGAACGGTAAACTTTGATCATATTTAGAGGAATTCATAAGTAACATCAATATATGTAATCTATGTTGGAAAATTATTTTTATCATTTCAAACAATTAATGGAAAATATAATGATTTATTTTCTAAATACGGTTCTTTAAAATGAAAAACATTTCAAAACCATTTTTCTTTAAAATTAACCATGAACACATATAAAGGATGCATACAAATAAATTTAATATATTTTTTATGATATAAATAATTTTCCACATCCTTTTCAAATAAAATGATTTTGAAATTTCATTTATATTTTTTTAAAATGTTTTTTTAAAAAATTATTTTTGAGAAAACATATTTCATACTCTGAAGGTATATAATGTTATATTTTGTAAAATAACGTTTTCTTAATATTATTATGTAAAATTGAGAGGAAAATGTATCATTATTTAAATTTATCATTAATAACCATAGTAAAATAAAAAATAATGAGATTTCATGTCTAGTTGATCACGATATTTCAATATTGGATACTTAATCATAAACTATCATGATAAATGATAAAATTGTAACATAAAATCATTACCATAATAGTAAAATTGATTCATATGATCTATGAAGGCATGAACTAAAATGAAAAGAATATCCTGATTATGAATCGACTAATTATCTTACATGTAAATGGGGTTTCATATTCTATTCATGGAAGAATATAGGTGCATAACCTGACATTCATCTCAAGTAAGGTAAATTTGGAGAAACCATCCCTTACAGGTTTGTTCTCTCTTGAGCTATAAACTCCATTAATGTGTTATCATAAAATTGATATGAAAATAAAAAATATTTTCATGAGAATAATGAAAAAATAAAATCATGTGATGTATATACATCAAATAAATGAAACATGAGGTGAATATTGATTTTGTCTCATTGAAAATAAAACTAAAATGAAAATATTATTACATCAAGTAATGACATTCTTCGTACTTATTTGAACCACAGGTATAAATAATTTATGCTTGTTATATATCCATTATGGAACCATATACATATATATCATGTCATATATGATTTTATTGTGAATTATTATTATATTTTTTTAATAATTCCATGATGGAGTTATGTTTTGGGTAACAACCGCTTTGTTGTTCATATATGATCGGATTTATTAAAATAATGTTCATCATAAATTGATCATTGCTCCATAAATTATTGAAAGAGAGACAAATTATAATTATTATATTTTTGTACCTATTTAATTATAGTATTAAATAATGACATTTGTACGGAAATATAATACATTTTTTATTGAGAAGGTATGTCATACATTCTCAAGGATGTTGGATTTCATTTTATGGTTGGTTCTATGAACATATATATATATATATAATAATTTAAAAATAATTTTTTATTTAATATATATCACATATATATAATAAATTCATCATTTATTCATACAACATAATGTTTGAATTAATCATATTTGTCTTGAGGTGGTAGATATCTGTACTCACGAAAAACACTATCATATTCCCAAAAAATGGAGATGATGAAGGTTTGTGTGATAAGAAATACATAATCCTAATAAAATCTTAAAAATAATATATATTTATATAAAATAAATAAATTATTTTTAAAATAAATTATAGTTGTTAATGGAAAATAAAACGATATTGGTTCAGAAGGTACTAGCACGTCTAACACATGAATGATGATTTCATAACCCATTTAATTATAGTGGAGGTTTTTAAAAGTCATAGAAAAAACAAAACAATGTAACATTACTTAAAAATTAATTCAGTTTTTATATTATCATGTTGTAATAATAATTCAAAGGTGTGTACAAATATATAAAATGAATAATCTTAGTAGTTTTTTAAGCTATTATTTGGGTATCACCCGTAGGTTTTCATTTGATACTTTTGTGGATGGATTTCATTAAATAAATGATTCAAGGATGATGGGATGAATGTTTTGATGAAATTTTTTTCATATATGTTATGAAAATTCTCATTATTGGTGTGAATATTTTGGGATAGTGAGTTCTCTATTTGAGATGAGGAGGAGTGGAATTCTCAAAAATATGAAAAATTATTCACTATTGGGAGGTCAATATTTCTTCAATAGGATCCAAATTTTATAATTATTGGTTATTAGGATGATATTATCGATCCAATCCTACACAATACAGTTAGACACATTTTTTAAACATTTTATTCTACAATGTATAAGTATAACTACTTTACCATTATGTTTTTTTCACAGTCGTACCAAGTTCTATAAAAATGTTAATTTAAGGTTTATGAAAATATTCGAGAGTGAGTTATTAGATAATATGATCACAATTGTTCTCAGTTTGAAAAAATTATTAAATAAATATCATGCATTTTTTTCCAATTAGTTTTAAGATAATCGTGTGTAACTTCCAAAAACACCACTTTATCCATAACCGTGCTAATTCATTTTTTAATAATTTACTATCAATTTAGTCATTACAATAAAAAATAGTCTATGAATGGATATTATTTAATAATTTTTTATATTTAAATATAATTCGGTAGATGATTTAATTTTTATTAAATTTAAATCATTTAATATAATATCTGTAATTTTTATTTTGATAGAATTTGTTTAAATTAAATTTTAAAAATATCATTTCAATGATGTAATTTGAATGTATATTTTTAATACAAATAAATCAAGATATTGCGAACTAAAAAAATTATACATCACATAAATTAATTCAATTTACATTATTTTTTATATTTTTAATATCATATAATTTACTAAATTCGTAACTAAATGATTTCTCTGTCTTCATATCATATACATTTAAACTAATTATATAAAATCAAAAAATTATAAAAAATAATAATTGTCAAAAAAAATATTTTTCAGAAGTATATGTATAATCAAAAATATGTTGTTTTCCCTATTCCAAAAATTAATTTATATTTAAATTAAGAAAATTCTATTTTGTTGTGTTTTTCATCAATTAACCAATTATATGGGTCTTATTAGACTAAAAGAAAAATAAATGTCACTTCATTCGAGAAATATCTCTTTAAATTATAAATAAAATAATATTATAAACTCAAGATGATATTTTATTCAATTTTCACTCTTATAATTCTAGTTTAACATCTATAATTTCCATTTTAACCAAAACCACAGTAACTAATATTTTAATACATTCATTTTTCATTTTGATCTAAAAATATTTAGACCTGATTATAGATTTTAAAGAATAAATTTCTAGATATTGAATCCATTGTTCCAAAGTCAATTCACTAGTTCTGAAAAAATTAATTTAAAATTAATCCTAAGAATATAATGAGAAACATGGGTTTTAATGTTAAAATTATAAAATGATTACAATGTTTTTATATCAACATAAAATATTAAAGTAATTAATGTGATAAAAATGAAATTAATTGATGTATAATTGATATATTTATAATTTAAATGAAAGTTACAATATATTCATACATTATACATAAATTAACTAAAAATGTCGTTTTTAAATAAAAAATTTTATTCTGTAATATTCATCAAAAAATTAATTTTTTTATGAAAAATCCCAAAAATTAACAATAAGATAATTTTTATATTATTAATAAAACATATTATTATTTTAAAAAATCCAAATTTTTTAATTTTTATTCATAATATTTATTTTAGTTCGCAAAGAAAAAATTATATGGAAATAGTATTTTGGAATCATATAATTTATTTACAGAAAATAATTTATGCATTTATCAATGATAATGATCTATATAAAATTATATTACACAACATCTAAATTGTATTTATTACTTTCATAACAATATTTTTATTTTATATATTTTTACCCTCGCATTTAAATTACTAAATTAATAATATCTCATGATTTTGTTAAAACTCATTCTCGTATTTAACACAAGAAAATATAATGTTGCATATAGCACAAGAATTACATTGTGTTGTGTATAACATGTGATTAACATGGTGTTATACATAATTAAATCCATCATATAAATGTAATTTTTCGAGAAAAAAAATCATAAAAATTCAAGGTATTACATTATACTCCCATAAAATGAACAGATATCTCAAAAATCATCTCATTCAATATATGATTAACATTAGATAACTCATTGAAAGAAACTATCATCGTATATATGGTTAATAAAAAAATCACTTGAAAATAGAAAGTTATTTCAAAATATAATATGATATAAGATGTTTCCTAATTTGATAAAATAAATTGTTATTGAATACATGGAAATAAATGAGAACTCTTAAACCCAAATACAGATAATGATTTATATAATACATTTTCAAGAGAATGATTATGATAAAAAAATATGTAAACAAATGATTCTTTTAAATGGCCCTTAATAACATAAAAAATTATGACCAATTGACAAAACATTATTTTGATATCCTTTTCATATAGATAAAAAAAATTCACCAGAAGATATAAATAATAGATTTAAGTCCATTTCATAAAAATAATCTCATACATTAGTTGTAACATGACTCAAATTATACTTTTTATCACTCCATGAATTTTTTTAATATTTTACTCCAGATCTAAGGGATCATATATTCTACATAAGAAATGATAAATCAACCAAATGATCTATATTTATCATCAAATTGATTATCACATGTTATCTATCAAGAATAAATATGCATATGGATAAATATTTAAATAATCTATAAAACATTATTTAGAGTTTCAAATAATCTATTTCATTTATGGGTAACCTTACAATTATTATAAACGAATAAAAAATTATTTCCTAATAATGTCCTAGATTTTCCAAAATTAATATGACAATAATCCCCCATATAAAAAAATGGATCTCGATTGCCTCCTAAATTTTTTTGTTAATACCGTCATCATTAATTCTCTTGAAACAAGGTAATAACCTTAATAACTATATAATTATATTGAAAAAAATACACTCTTCCTCATAATTCACATAAAATATATATTTTTTGATAATGAACTAAAATCATAAAATGATTTAAACTCTATTAATGACATTTTTAGCCTCTTGATCAATAAATCATTTATTTATTATGAGGTCATGAATACTATACAATATAAATCATCCAAATCAATCATCACATTATCCTAACGTCATTATATTAATAGTAGGAGAATATAAAGGGTTATATTTCCATTAATTATTAGTTTCCCCTAAAAATAAACATTCCACTAAATACATTTTCTAGGTTATCATCATCTTTCTAAATATTCATTGAAATACAGAATGAAAAAATTATTCTTCTTAATCCTTATATATTTCAATATAAATAATCCTTGATTTCCAATACATAAATTCATATATTAATCTATTTCATTATAAATCCATTAATTGTGCTTCATCATATTATTCATTATAACTCATTCCACCCAAAATTCAATTTTAGTATCCTTATGATCAACAATTTAAACAATACTCATATAACCATGATTATTTTCATTAAGAGTTATCCCCTTCTGTTTTTTATTCAATAATTCCCATTTATTTCACATTCAATGCATTAAATAGTCAATGATAACTTTAAGAGGCTAATATTCCCATCAATTATATTAAATGATCGTTTCATTTATCCCTTTATATTAATTTTTTGTATCCTTATTTTCTACAGTAAAAACATCTTTGAATCCCTGTAAGACATTCCCATTACGGATTCATGAAGTTTTTGAAAATAAATCTTCATTACTCTATGGTATCAACTACATAAACTTTATGAAAACACTATCACTCTAATCAATGGTGAGTGTGAGAGTCAGAAAAGGAATCCATTGTTAATCATGTTCCATGATAATAGAATATATATAATCAAAATGTCATTTACTCAGATCATCATCATGTGACTCCTCCTAAGAAATTTTTTTATACACTCTGCATCAGCATGGTTACATATAATTATATCAATACACTCAAACCAAAATCATATTTTGGGACATATAAATCAGATCTAGGGACCACATAATCTTGAAAAATAAATTATATAAAATAAAAATGAATAATAAATATTTAATAAATATATATGTTTTCACTAATAGTTGTCTTCTATTTAAATCATTCTGGATAGTTCTTAAAGAGGTTGTGAAATTCTGAATAATACACCATAGCTGTGTCATATCAGGTGTGTAATAATGAATGTTGTAATGTAGTAGATCTGGGATATGTCTATCTCTATATGTTATTTTTGGGGTTGTTACACTTAGTTAAATCTATTCAGAACTATATCCACATGTATTATCCATTAAATGATGTAATGTCTTATAAACCAATCACTTTACCCTTTATTGAAATTCTCATAAAATTTCCAATACATTAAATCATCCATATATTTATCTTTATAGATATTCCTATCCACATACTATGAAATAAACCTAGGGATCTAAGAAATGTTTTCTTCTCCAACTTTAAAATGGATAAATAATCATTTCCATTGATAAATACTATTGAGACAGAAGCCTATAATACCTGAATATTATATCTTTTTATGAATACTCATTATATTAAAAAGAACTTGTATTCAGACCAAAATATTTTATAACATTTGATTCTAGGAACAATATATTCTAATATACTGAAGGATAATTTGTTTTTCCCTCGATGATCTTCCCATTTATTACTCTTCATATAAATAACCTATGTAAAACATTTCTTAATAACCTGGGAAAATTGAACATAAGTAATGGTGAGCTCATATTACCATTTTGGGTAAAAATAATACCTATTAATTTATAATCATATTAAATAATAAGAAAAGAATAATGGTATGTGGTTATTAACCTAACATATGATGTTCACACCCATACTATCATATATCATAAACATGACTCTTCAAATAATGATTAGATTTTTGTAAGAAATGAAACATTAAGTAATTAAAAAAATAATCCATGAAATAATTTAATTGGAAAAATACATAGATTTTTGGAATAAAAATATGCATAGAAAATGTTATTTCCAGGACACACATAAGAAATTAATAACATTTTAGGCTTGGGATAGCCATGAATGTACCTTCTTTGGGCTTGGGATGACCATCCATGTATCCTCATTTTCGGGCATGGTGTAACCACTATTAAACCCTTCTAGTCCGGAATGTGTTGAACCGATGTGTACCATCATTAAATATAGATCATTTATCATTAAATAATTAATTAAACAGAGTTATAGTTCTCATCCTACTCATAATAATAATAATTTATTATATATACCAGAATATTATAAATCATTCATCATATCATGAACCATGAATGAATATGATTTCCATAAACACATAATCATATCAAATGACATTGAAAACATAAAAATTTCATAATTATTTCTCCATAGATTACCATGTGAGAATAATTTAGTGTCATATGCACTTCTACATGGTATATGTAATTACCCACTAATTCTCATTAGCTTGAGAACTCAATGAGTCATTATTGCTTCTTAACCAAAATCCCCAAGTATCCAGATGCTGGAAATAAATGCACAAGTGTTTCAAAGGAAATTGGGATATGATTAACCTTTTTCAAGATGAACTATAAACCAACCAACCACAATACATTTCTTCAATATGATGCATGAACAAATAAATGACAGTACCAAAAATAATTTATTCCAATGTGAAACCAAAGAAAATGATACAAATAAAAACAAATAAAGATCAACCCAATAGTGAAATAGAACACAACAAGACACCAAAATAAATAAACATCTCAAGAAGTGGTGTAACACCCTGACCACAGTTACCTAGAGTCGGTGAATCATTACATAACATTTTCCTGATGAAAAGGGATCAAATCTTGAAAGACCAATTAGTTTAGTATTCTTGGATGTACTAGATACATACATAAGTTTTACATTACATTATAAATGAAAAAACAACAAAAAAATTGTCTGATTTTAACACATGGATATTCCATAGACTATCCTTGCTGGTCTGTCATCATATAAATTTTGACAACCTGGGAAAAATAAAACATAGAAAAGGGTGAGCTCAGATTGACATTAAGGATAACAATATAGAAAAAACATTCATATATAAGAATAAAAATTTATGGCAGTGTATAATACTAAAACACAAGCCTTTTAAACTAAAACATCATTATAATATGGAAAATATATATCAAATAATTCTATATACATATTCACATGGATATTATACTAGTTGAATAATCACATGTAATATCAATATCCAATTTTATAATGATGGAATGCTTAATCCCAAACTTCATAACCACATAGTTAAGGCCTCGTTCCAATACTAAAAAGAAGAATTTTTCATGACCTTATGCCAACACACTAGTTCGTCTCATGAGACATACTGATTCATCGAGAAGCTATTGTAGGCTTCCCCCATCACACACTCAGTCTAATGCATTCCCCATATGAAAATTTTGAAACATAACATAATCATTCATATTAATAAATGAATACAAAATGTTAATACTTTAACCATAAAATATTAATGAAATAAAAATAACACATCCATAGTCAACCATATCCCAAAACCAATAATGTATCATGGATTATTGTATCATAATAAATCAACTTCAAACAATTGTAAAATCCATCAAATGATGTTGACAAAGATGAAATCAATAATTTTTTAGAGAAAAATCACTTTCTTATTTTAAAACATTTAAATGTAACATTATTTTAAAAGAACAAATTTATTTTGAAAATATTTCATAAGCTTTTTAGGGATGGTTCAAAGATTTTATAATGGTGGAAAATAGGAGCATCCACTTTATATGTTTAAAAAGACATTATTTTCTTTTATTTGTAAAAAAGGTCATAAACTACCTTGTTTAGAAAATGGTAGAAAGAATCCAATATAAATTTTTTATAAAAAGTAAAACATGTGTATAAATTAATTTTACATGTAGTCTAGGAATGATTAAAAATCTTTTGAAATAAAATTTTAAGAAACACTTATGTTCATGATAAAGTGGTCCGAGTAGATATTCATGTATAAACAACCTAATATAATAATGATATTATAAAATTAACCCTTACCATATTATTTTCATTGATCAATTAAAATTTAACCTCTTGTATAATATTTAAATAATTTTTATTAAATTTTACAACAAAAACATACATAAATATGATATCATATATGATCTTCTTTTATAGATTTTTTAATAATATTTTTGTTGTGTCATTTTTTTGGTTGTTAACTGATTAATTTTTCTTTATATGATTGGCTATGTAAGAAATGTTTGAAATGGACAGTGTAGGGACCCGAAGCATGACATACATGGACATTACATCACTTTTGATGAATACTTAATACATAACAAAAACAGACACACAAGGATCGTAACAGTTTAGTGTCTTTGGAAACTCGGAATATAATATTCTAATCGTGGTGAATGATATTCAACATATCCCATAAAGATCTTACACTTTTGTTTTCTTACCTAAAATCATTATTTATATCCTGGGGAAAAACATATAAAGGGTGAGCTCAAATGACCAGTAAGGGTAAATATAGAGAACATAAGACAATCCATAAACATTTGAATGCAAAAACTTGAACATCAAATCTAAACATCAAAATCTTTAGCAAAGACATGAATCTTGGAAGTACCTAAGGCATATATCATAAAAAAACATTAAGAATGCTAAAATAGCATGGGAATAAATCATGTAATTATTGAAACCATTAAGCACATGATATGATTTTCATAGTAGCCAAGGTATTGCTGCCACGACCATCATAGTGGACAAAGTCCCTCTCTGAATCGAGTTCACTCCACGTTCTAGTCCTGTATTACTCAACCGGTTTAACTTTCCGTTCCAGCCATGTTTATCTCATGAGATATAAAATCTTTACCAAATGCATTGGAGGGAGATATAGGTCCCACCCATATCATAATGAAATAATTTTTACTTGTGCCAAAAAATAAACTTAAAACATTCATCATAACCCAAAGAATAAAATGGGATTCATAAACATCATTCCATAATAACATAATCCATATAAAACAAATGGATATCATTTCATCATAAGAAAAGTGAAACCATGTAAATAATAGAGACATGATACTTGAAACATACACATGTGAAATAATGTCATCTTAGATGAAAATGGTTTTGATAAAACACTTGAAATGAATTCTTGAGGAAAATATCCTTTTTTCGTCAAAATCATTTTCATTTCACAAAATGACATGAAATTTTAGAAGAAAAGGTTTTTTTTGAAAATATCCATGTAATATTTTGGAGTAAACCTCATGGAAATAAGGCCTTATAAAACCATAAAAATCATTTCATGCTGTATACGTTAAAAAAACATTATTCTCGTACTTTTGTCGAAAAAGTCAAAAAGTAACTTGTAGGGTAAATAAAAGAAATATTTATTCCATACAATTGGGTAAAAGACAAAATGGGTAAAAAGGACATTAAAAATACATAAAAACGCTTTTAGAAAACACGGACATGGATGATGACAATAACCCCAGTAAATACTTACGTATAAGCAATCTCGGATAAAAAAATGAGATTTGAAAAATTATCCCTTACCTTAGGTCCGATATGCATCATACGTATCAGAACCTCCTGTATAATGACTTAAATAATGTAATTGGCTTATTACAGAATCATATTCATTGTTATGATATCATATATGTTTCACTTATTAATTTATATTACCCGTTCTTTTGTAAATTCAATGTTAAAGCAGCGTTTTGGGTAAAAATCATTTAATTTATCGTATGTGTTCCGACTTGTGGTTGTTGATATTATTAATTATATCCTGATTTACATAATTACAGAATGTAAAAAATGACTTATATATACATATATATATATATATATTATAGATCGATAAAAGGAAGGAAATACACCATTCATGGAGATGGTAGGTCGTACGTACGCATGAACTTTGTTTTCATTTCCTTATTGAGTTGAATGGAATTAATTAGATGACATGCATATATATATATATACATAAATCCATTAGCTTTATAATTTCATATATTTCATTATTATTTCTTATATATACTTTATAATCATTCTTAAATGGTTAACATGGAAAATGAATCTCATCCCGTCATGGAGACGATAGTCCGTACGTACGCACAAGCGATGATATCGTTCCAATAATTATTGAATTGAATTGGATAGGATAATACAATATATCATAATCTATATGATGTTATAATAACTATGTATAGTTATTCTTTACAACAATATACCCATCCAAGTAAGGTGGTGTTGGAAAAACAGATTATACCACGGCTTGGAGACGGTATTCCGTACGTACGCGCGCGGGGTGATTTCATTTTTCATAGGATGAATAGATTGTGAAATAGGGTTGTTTCATATGTATAATAAAATATCAGTATATGAGTGATACTTATGTTATTACTTAATAATTAAACAACTAATGAAGAAGAAGTAGATGAGGAAATAAAGTTGAATGAATCGGTAACGGACATTACCTCTTCTTTGAAGCGCCTCTTTGAGACCTCCTCTTAGAGAACTAAAATTGGTCTTTGAAGAAGACTAGAACCTCTAGGATGTTTCTAGGGATGTGGACAATAGAATTTTTCAGGGTTTTTCCGAGCATGAAGGCTCAATGTGGTGTGAGGAAGGGAGGGAGGAGGTTCCCTTTTATAAGGGAGGAGAGGGGCACCTTTGGAAATCTTAAAAATGTTAATTTATAATAAATATAACCCCACATAAAAGCATCCAAAAATGACTCATATTCGAGTATTTGATGAGATTGGGTTTTAATCTCATCAAACAATAATATTTAGACATTTTAGGAATTTATTTTAAACATTATCAACTTGATATATCATTATTTAATCAATTTAATTTTATTTGTGGTAATAACATTCTAAATTTTAAATTATAACAAATAATTACTTATTTGTTGGGAATTTTACATAATTGTATTTTTTATAACATTTTAGACCATATAAATTTAAATTTATATTTTTTAAATATTTTTGTGGTTTTTAAACAATTTTAGAATATGTTATTTTTATAAAATAACAATAGTGTAAATTTTGAAACTATTCATTTATTTGAATTTAAATAAAATATAAACAGATTATATGTTTGAAATAAAAGATTTAATAGATTAATAAATGGTCATATGTGTCTAGAAAATTAATGGAGCACATTAAATAGTTCATATAATATTTATTTTATTATTTTTAAAACCATTTACTTGGTTTGTCTCTTAATAAAATAATAACTACACCAGTTTTGTATAATTGTTTAATATACATATTTGTTGCATAAAAATTTAAAATAAAATCCTATGATTAAGATAAATCTATTAAATTTCACAATAATACTTTTAATAGAATTTATCATCTTAAAATCACAATATTTAAATTTTTATATTTATTAAATTATGAAGGTGAAAACCCTCGCATCATTTAAAATAAAATAATATAAGTGTCATAATCCTCTTAATTAGTATCCAAATGGTCTGCAATTCGGCCAGTGGATGATTAGGGTTTATATATACACTAATAATATGTTTTTTTCAGTTTTTGGGCCTTTTTATATCTATTACTATTTCAATAAAAACTATATTATTGATTTTTTACTAAATAAATAATTTCTGCGTCATTAATGTATAAGATAATAATGTAATTAAATGTCAATTAAAAATTAAAAATAAATTACCATGATAATGAAAAAAAATTTGTCTTTAAAATGAGTATTTATAACCGAATTTATATTCTATATAAACTTGTATTAAAAATACATTAATTATTAAAGTTGAGGGAGACATATTTCACTTTCCTTTAAATAAAATAAACTAAAGGTCTTAATCACCTCCAAGTGGGTTATAATGGATTCTATTTCGACCCAAATATGAGTTAGTACAAATTATAATCATGAAATTGTATTAAGAAATGTATTAATATAATTTTATAATATTATTTTTACCCTTAATTACCCAATTTACCTTTAACTATGGTAAATAAAATTTACCTTCGTTACTATTCATAAAGCCCAAAAATAAAAAGTAGCTTATTAACCTAATATGGACCCACTGATTCCAAATATGGAATCCATTTTTCCGAATTCCATACACAAAAGTTGAATAAATTAAATTAAAATTAATCCCATTGTCGAAAGAAAACAAGATTCTCTTTAAAACATTGCAAAAGATTGAACTGATTTAACCTATGACTTCAACGTAAAATCAATGGTAATGACATACATTATATTAAATTGTAAAATTATATTATATTTATACTTTAAAAACATTCAATATTATAATTTAACCACATAAATTATTATGATGAAAAAAGTTGTTTTTATTTAAAATATTGTGTGTTTTTACTATTCATTAAAATATGAAAGATTCCAGAATAATATGAAAAATTTATCCAATGTAAATTTTTATTTCATTATTCCAAAGCAGAATTTTATTTTGTCAAATTGATTTTATAAAAATGTCAAAAACTATATTTAAAGTGGGTGTGCCATCAAAAGGCGACAAAACTACATTTTTTTTAAAATACTTATTTTACCCGAAAATTTTATTTTGTTCTTATACCATGTTCTAGAAAATGAGTAAGATAAATAATAATTTTATAAAATAAAAAATATAGTAAATACTATTCATAACGGCTAGTTCATAATAATATTATAATAACATAATGTTGTTTAGTAAAACCCGTCATTGCGTACAACACACACTATCGAAGAAGGTCGCGATTGCGTGTAATGCAAGCCAAGTCAGGGTTCTGTATAGTGAAACACTCCTTTGTTGTTTCGTTATAATAGAATCCAACCATTTTTTCATTTATACATTGAATATATATATATATATATACTCAATGTTGCGTAGAATGACTATTATCAAATGAACATGAAATTGTGTGTAACACAATCTAAGAATAGTGTTGCGTATACTGCTAGCTAATATGGTGTTGCGTATAGCGCAAGATAATCTTGGTGTATTGTAGATTATAATATATTAATGAAATTAGAAAGAATATATCTTATAAAATCTTGGGTTATTACATTCCACCCTTAAAATGAATTTCTCCCTTGAAATTCATCGGGGTTATAAATGGTTTACTACTCGAAATTTTCATTAATAGAAACCCACATCATAAAAAGGAATACCAAAACTTGGATTTAAAAACTAAAGTATGAAATGTAACGGTTACCCAAATTAACTCATCACTGGGTTTCCACGTAGGAGAACATAGGTGAAAATATGGATATGGAAGAGAAATTTAACCATCATGTTCTGATAGAGAGTGGTAGAGAACATGGCTATGAAAAAGCCATCAATCACAAATCCATAGATTTGTGATGAAATAAGGTACCATATGATTCATAGGGTATAAGAGATCTAGGACAACATTTTTGGTTTCTAATATCATTTCCTTAATGTTGAAAATTTTGAATAAGAAGAAATACTTACATGATTTTGGTACAATATCACTGTTGTTCGTGAATTGAACAATTTCCACTTCATATCATAAACAAATGAAGTTTAATTTGTTATTCGTAAAGCATTAGAAGATCATGTGATAGAATGATGGGTCATTCCATCTGTTTCAAACAAAAGGTTAGAAAAATTTATAAGTCCATCTTATGGTGAGATTAATCGTATATGGTTCCAAAAATGGACTTATACATTATTTATCATACCGCATAACAAAATAATACTACTTTCCACTAACCAGTGACTTCTTGTAGGGCAGTGGTAGGCGATAAAGGCATGTCGCACTTCAGTTGTGGGTTCGATTCCCACTGCCTTGTCCGACGCGATGGGTTGTCGCCCATCCTGCATGATGTCCTTTTTCTAAAATTACATTACTATAACATCCCATAAATAATATTGAAAATAGTTCTATCCTTAAACAATACTAACGTATGTCCAACATAATCCATTCCAATCATTAGGTTTATCTAAAATACTTCGGTCCAAGCTCATAGTATAAAGAAAATGATTACTTGAAATGTAACATAACAATCACATGAATGCCATCATTTATCCCCCATATATCATAAGATATATCTTGTTGGTAAAATTACAAACATGTGAATACCTTAATCATGCATTCTCTTAAAGAATGAATACCCATTGAACCTCAGTGAAAACATGAATACAGTTAAAAGTTAACACATTCCACATACCAAAATCCTCAAAATTCTATATACTCAAACCATGATATCAATTAGTCCTTATTTCAATCATGATCTCATGAATAAAATAAAACATGTCATTATCTTCTTATCCCTTAATTATGCGCATATCAACTGCTTTCCAAAATATTTGAATCACTTTTCATGTTTACCAGTACCATAATATTATTGAAAACCACAATAGACTAATACAAAAATATTCTAATACACCATAAAACTACCCCAAAAACATAAACACTTCAATACATCCTCTTCAATGATTGTCTTGGAATAAGACCTTCGTTGATTTTAGGAGAGAATTTTTAGGTCAGGGCATTGAGTTGGGTAATGCGCATGTTCTCCAAAAATAAGACATTGAAATCCATAACATTTTCTCACTCTTTGACCCTTTTATCCACACAGATAACATATGTCCCTCCATTTGAGGTATTCCTCAACGTTTTTCTTCCCTTCTTTATAAATCTCAATCTTCCTTTCTTTATGATCCTCAGCATGGGAACATGCATAAAAGTCTATCTTCCTCTTATTTGATGAATTAGGCATACCACTAAATTTAGAAAACATGGACATGGATGATATCATAAAGGTCTATCTTCCATAGTTATAGGACTATATCCTATACGTATACTTATCCTTAAGAACATCCCTAGACATACCATAGAAATATCTCTAGGGATCTCACTAACATTTTCACATCCTAGTTTCCAAAGGATGAATAAACCTTTCCTCTGATACCAACTATAAAGACCCAAAGATTGACATACATGGAAATTACATCACTTTTGCGGTATACTTAATACATAACAAAAATAGACACACAAGTATCGTAATAGTTTAGTGTCTTTGGAAACTCGGAATATAATCTTCTAATCATGGTGAAAGATCTTCAACATCTCCAATAAAGATCTTCCCCTTTTGTTTTCTTACCTAAAACCGTTATTTATATCCTGGGGAAAATAAAACATATAATGGGTGAGCTGAAATGCCCAGTGAGGGTAAATATAGAGAACATAAGACAATCCATAATCAGTTGAATGAAAAAATTGAACATGAAATCTAAATATCAAAATCTTTAGCAAAGACATGAATCTTGGAAGTAAGTAAGGCATATATCATAAGGAAACATTAAGAATGATAAAATATCATGGGAATAAATCATGTAATTGTGGAAACAATTAAGCACATGATATGATTTCCATAGTAGCCAAGGTATTACTGCAAAGACCATCTTAGTGGACAAAGTCCCTTTCTGAATCGAGTTCACTCCTCGTTCCAGTCCTTTATTACTGAACCGGTTTAACTTTCCGTTCCAGCCATTTCTATCTCATGAGATATAAAATTTTTACCCAATGCATTGGAGGGAGATATAGGTCCCACCCATCTCATAATGAAATAATTCTTACTTGTGCCACAAAATAAACATAAAACATTCATCATAACCCAAAGAACAAAATGGGTTTCCTAAACATCATTCAATCATAACAAAATCCATATAAACAAATGGATATCATTTCATCATAAGAAAAGTGAAACCATGTAAACCATAGAGACATGATACTTGAAAAATAAAAATGTGAAATAATGTCATCTTAGATGAAAATGGTTTTGATAAAACACTTGACATGAATTCATGAGGAAAATATCTTGTTTTCTTCAAAATCATTTTCTTTTCACAAAATGTCATGCAATTTTAGAAGAAATGGATTTTTTTGAAAATAGCCATGAAATATTTTGGAGGAAACTTCATGAAAATAAGGCTTTATAAAACCGTAAACATCTTTTCATGCTGTATACGTTAAAAAAAAATTTTCTTGTACTTTTGTCGAAAAAGTCAATAAGTACCTTGTACGGTAAATAAAAGAAATATTTCTTCCCTACCATTATGTAAAAGTCAAAATGGGTAAAAACGAAATTAAACATACATAAAAACTCTTTTAGAAAACATGGACATGGATGATAATAATAACCCTAATAAATACTTACGTACAAGAAATCTTGGATAAAAAAATGAGATTTGCAAAATTATCCCTTACCTTAGGTCTGATATGCTTCGTACCTATCCGAACCACCTTTATAATGATTTAAATAATGTCATTGACTTATTACTGAATCATATTCATTTTTATGATATCATATATTTTTCACTTAGGACTTTATATTACCCGTTCCATGAGTTGTTTATCATCGATCTACCAAGTCGTTATAATGTAATTATTACCCATGTTCAATTATAACATTATAACTAGGAACATTATCTTATTTCAACCATTCTCAATAATTAATTATGATATTTGCACCATGGTTTCAAAAAACCAATCCAATTTCAAAATAAAATCAGATGTTTAAAAAAAACCAAAGTATATTGAAAACATTTATACCATACAATTTCAAAACAATAAATTATTAAAAAATATATATATATACTGTAAACATTCTTAATAAACCAACATTACAAAATTCCATAATATAAAAAATTTAAAAATAACCGTTTATAATAAAAAATAGTGTTTTCACAAAAAAACCACATTTTTCCAGGATTTCCACCATATGTAAGTAAAGATGGTTACAAAATTTTAAAAAAGAATAAAAAAAATTACTTATCATCAAAAACTAAATTTTATTTCATGAAAATATAGTCATGCATGGTAAGATGATATTGAATCCACCGACCTCGCTCGTTTCTATGAATATTCACAATAGACGAATTTTTTCAAGAATCCAAGACCAAGTTCCCCGAAACCACCAAGATATCTTCCTGTATCATGAAAAAAACAATATATAACCTAATTTGACCTCAATAATTTAGATAGTTCCACATTATGAATATATCCATGAAAACATATGATATCACTATCACAAAACAAGGCATGGGAAGCGCTGCCCCTTTAAGAACGCTTCTTTTGTAGCGCAGATAAAGGGGTGTTTTATCAGCGTGATTTTTGCTTGCGATTATAAATGTGTATATATCAAAACAATTAATATATAATAATATATTGATATATATTTTTACTTTTATTGATATAAATATAATAAATAATTTTTAAAATATGTTTTATATCGAATAGATATGTCGTAGACCCAAAATGGACACCCCGGAGCATGAATTATGGTTGTTTGATGGGATTAAGGACCTTTTAGTACCATGAATAATATTATAATGAGTTATAATGGTCACCGTAGTTTAGGTCTGAACGCAAGATTATATTTGATATGTGGTTGAGGGAAAACAGACAACCAAAGTAGAAGTTATAGCACAACGGACCCCCTGATCCAAGCTTATGACCATTCAGAGGGATTTTGTTCCTTTTTAACCACAAAAACGTGATAGGGGGTCTTGGTGATCACCAGAGTGGGTCACATTATAAAAGGTTCGATTAGAAAAGTGGTAGCGGCAAACTCGACACTCAGAGAAGTTGTTATTGTTGTTTGAAATTTTGCAACTCGTGTATCTCCTAAAAATCCAAGAAACCGACAACTCACTAAAACAGGATTAATGTCTGATCTGGTTGTCTGTTTGAGCATCGCGACCAGATAAATCAATTCTCGCAAAATGAGTGACAACCACCTCTAGTTGAAACTTTTGTATGATCGGAGGAACACATGATATATCAGTTATAGCACTCCAAAAAAAGACCAACTTCAAACGGCCATAACATTCACTCCTGTTGTCCGTTTGTTCTCTACTACATATCAATTCAATGGTGGCGAAGATATATATATTTATAGTGGAATTAGATTTATTCTTAGACAAGTATAGGTCCTGAAAATCTAAAAAAACAACCACCAAAAGGCCTCCAAAACACTGTTTACGTGTCCTGACCACTATCAAATTTTTATTAAAATGATCAAAACATCTGATCTGTGTGCCCTTTCGACCTCTGGAACCTATGTAATCATATTAAATTCTATTATCTTCAGTTTTACTATTTATAGAGCTTAAACGGACACCCATAGAAGAAGATATATATTTTTCAGTGACTCGGCTATTTGTTAGGTTATTTGAGACCACATTTCAAGCACTTTTGTATATTGATATTAATATATAATATTTGTATATATATATATAAATATTTATAATTATACCGATAGATTTAGATATAATATATATATATATATATATGTGTGTGTTTGTGTTGTGTTTGTATATATATGTATTTATTTATTTATTTGTAAAAACGCACATAAGAAAAAAGATTTTATAAATGTATTTAAAAATAATATTATAAATATATATTAATATACAAATAAATATGCAGATAGAAAATTATAACTATATATATATATATACGGATATATGTATATATATATTAATATATTTACTTATTTGTATATATTCATATGACTATATATATTTATATTAATATACGAATATATATATATATATATAATTAAATATATGTATATATTATTATGACTAAATATATATATAAATAATTAGATATATTAATAAATGAAAAGAAAAGAAATATGGTGGAGTGGTAAAGGCATTGGAGTGCATGCAAGAGGTCTCGAGTTCGAATCATGGGGGATGCAGGTCACATGCACAGGTGTGGAGAATTATCTAGCATTGTTATAGGTGAGTGGGGTTGGGGGGAGCTTTCTTGGGGCGTGTGTGGGCTACCATGCCGAGGGGGCGTTGTTAAAGGGGGCTTCACACACTGTTGAAGCCCACCAAAATTGAGAAGATATTTTTATTATATTTTTTAATATTTTTTCAACTTTAATCAGTGCTAAAAATAGCACTGATTAAAGGGGCCTCTTATCAGCGTTGTATAAAATTATTGATAAAAGGCCCCTTTAATCCTCGATTTTTTAGCACTAATAAACGGTGCCCTTATCATCGCTTTTTGAAGAACTGATAAATGTGACCCCCTTTATCCTCACCTAGATAAACAACATTTTTTGTAGCGATATTAATCGTCTTTTATAGAAATGATAAAGGCCGTATTCATAGTGGTGTATGAGGAATATATCTATGAAATTGTGATGAATCTAATGAGGAAATGACACATACTGTAAGAATCTACCTTCGATTCGCTATGTTCGAATAAATTCTAGATAGATGGTAGATCCTCATTTGGCCTTTGAGAGATAAAAATACATGTTACGGTGGATTTAGGTTGAAGTAGATTAAACAAATGGCCATACTAAATAAGATCCATAATGATAGGGAATTTGTTTTGGCCCCAAACGGTTTGGCCAAACCATGTGCTTAGTGTGCACCCCTTTATTCTTTACCAAATCCCTCCAAATACACTCAAAATCCTACTACAGCATCCCAAATAACATTTAAACACAGGAAAATTATTAGGGAAGGATTACATGATAAAATAGGGGTGCTACATACTCACATTCATTGGTTATTCTAACAATAGAATGTCTAATGTGATTGTAGCCCTGAAATTGTTATGGTCATTACACTTTCATTTCCTTCTTGAATTCCCATGTATATTCTTAAATGTGACCGTGTTTTCATAAAAACTACACTATAATGAGGCTTTTTCCATGATATGATATCTCTTTTCTATCATAAATCCGCACTGGGATATGTACCAATGATGCATATGACTATAAGTCAACATGATCCCATATAATCCAACAGTCATGATCATCCTGAAAATTTTTCAACTGAGAAATGTGGAACTCAATGTGCACCGATCATAAATATGGTAGCAATTCCAACTAATATTCCACCTCTCAAACCAATTATACTATCTCGAAAGGGCCAATGTATTGGGGAGAAAACACTCCCTACTTCCCAAAACGGTGATGCCCACAACATAGTGAAATATTTAAGAACGTGTGCTAACATAATGAAAATTCCAATTGTATTCGGCAATGATCCTCATAGGATTCCTATGTATTTTCCCCATCTATGATATCTTTATGATCAACTGGATATTCAATATATTTTATTGGACAAGGCTCTGCTAAACTAATGATGTCTCACTTATTTCCACCCAACTGAGTGGATAAAAACATGGATTCACATACAATACATTGAGTGGGACCAAATATATTGAGTCTTGATAACTATTATTGTATGAAAACCCCACCAATAGAAAGTGTCATTACCATGAGCCACCAAAATCCATTATAGAAGCACGAAACATGTATTCCAATGATAGTATCATCTTATTATATTTTCCATATGTCTAAAGATGATATGTTGTACTAATAGTCAACTTATTTCCTAGATCTTTCTTTATGGAAATCAATAAATGATATGTAATCCTTGGATCTCTCTTGGAGACTATATAAACTAGTATACCTTTTCACTTTAATTATTCTTGGATATATATTTTGGATAAGCCCTCAACCATATTATTTTCACTACAAGGAATGAAATGGGATTAATGGTTAGCCAATCCAGTATCACACATATGGAATCATGTTTCTAGACCATTCATGGGTGACCTGTATCAAAATATATAGCTATATGCTTTCATTTTCACAGGGGAATAGGTAAAGACTACAACTTTTCTATTTTTCACTGATGTTATTCCATAACATGATGAACTGTTAATCACATTGTAAATGAAGTTCCTACAATCTCCAAGCCCATAATGATATCCCCACCATTGAGTATTGGACTAATAGGCAAGCATTCTCCATTAGATGTCTGATCATATTTAACACTTTATAAAAAATCATGAACTACTAAAACTGAGTTTAAAGCTACAAAATAAACATTGATTCCACATTCCACTTTCATATTGGCTAAGACCGACATCAATTGCACTCCTCTTATGGTTCCTTTACCATATCAAAATATTAAATCCTCCTCATTGCATCATTCATTGAATATCCTTTTCCTCGTGTATACATCATGTTGATGTCAAACATCTAGATATTCCACATCCATCTTTTTTCCCTCCAATTTAGATACTATTGTGTTAAAATTTGTTTCATTCTCTTATGATTAGTGAACATAGTGAATTTTTCATCAATGAGATAGTGACACTATATCTTTAATTCATGAACAACCACAACTATCTCTAAATCATTTTTTGTGTAATTATTCACATGTAGTCTCAACTATATTAAACTATATGAAGCCACATGGTATTCCTCCATGAGAAAACATCGCAATCCAGATTTTGTAGAATCATAATATAACACATATCCCTATACTAGTTATGGAAAAATAAATGAAAGGCGTCTATGTCAGCCACACATTCAGCTATTGAAAATCCTTCAATCATTTTTCACTCCACTAGAATGAAATTTTATTCATTATTAACGATGTCATTATCGTCTCTAGTCATGATATTTGATAAAAAATGACTATAATACCAAGTGACATACAGAAAGCATTATAAGTCGAAAACATTCTTCAGTGGTTACCACGAGATGAAATCATAAATATTTTTAGGATAAACTAAAAAACATTTTCCAGAAGACACATGTCCCATTTATTTTACCTCCTGAATCCAAAAACCACACACAGATAGTTTGGAAAAGTAATAGTGTGACCTCAATCATTTTAACACAATCGGCAGGTGTTCCTCATACTCATACATTGTATTTGAATTCAAAAATATGTTTTCCAATAACACAACAATAAAAGAGTCACAATGTATCTTAAATATTTGAGTAATGAAATCCATGAAGACCATTCGTGCATTTGTTAGACCGAAAAGTGGGACTAAATATTCATAGTGGCCATATCATCTACGGAAATATGTATTCTGAATATCATCCTTCGAAAATTGTAATTTTTTATATCTTAATCGGATGTTGGTCTTTCAATACCATTTTGATCTGCTCAATTGATCTAACATATCATCAATGGAAGGATGTGGATAATTATTAATTATCATAAAATGATTACGATTATGATAATCAATGCACAACAAAATATTTCTATCTACTTTCCTCAAAAACATGACTGGTGTTTCCCATGGATACATAGATGCATGAATTAAACCACTTCCTTCTAGATCCTCAAACTCTACATTCATCCCAAATAAATATATTCATGATATACTATTAGATGGAAAAGAAAGTGGAAAATTCCATGAATGGAGATCAATCATAAACTCCACTTCCCTTATAGGTTGTAACCCAATTTTTTTATTAAATGCATCTAGAAATTGATCCACTGTTGCTGGAAATATTCTATCCATGATCTATTAAATCGATGAAAAAGTCTACTCAGCCAAATGATAATATATTGTTATAACCATTGGTGCCAAAAATCATGTTGCACCTGTTTTTTCAACACTTTTTCCTCTGAAGTGTTGTTGGATGTCGTCCTTAGTTGTGAATCAAACTGTACTACTACAACAATCATTGTGAGCCTTTCACTCTATCATTCTATAAATTCCTATGATTATATCAAATACATCCATTTCTATCACTAATAAATTATTTTTATGTTTATCTCCACCAACTCTTACAGAATACACTCCACACACGAAGGCACAATGTTCTCTTTCAATGAATGGTGTTTGTAGTTTTGTCACAGAAGGAATCATTACCAGCATAAAACACATAAAATATGTAGTAAGACTACAATAATGGATTTTGATTCACTCATTTCAAACAATTACTTCATATGATTAGAATTCAATTGAATCGTACCTTACACCATAGAGGTCTATCCTGATCATATGGAGTCCATTAATCTACACTATAAAACTGCATCATCATGGAACTATTATCTTTTTTTCCCTATTAAGATTTAACTTATTAAGGTGGTATAGAGTTCTCCATATCACCATGGAAGGAACTTCTCTACTGGAAGATCTGATTTGGTAGGCCCCACCTTGTCAAAGCGTATGACTCCTACAACTCCTAAGAAGTGTCTCGAGGACCCATCCTTTTAGAACTGTGAAAATATATCTTCAGTTATCCAATTTTGTTGGTATTTTTGAATTTTAAAGGTTGTTATATACACTCTCTATTTATGTGGTCAAATGATCCACACTGATAAAATCATCTATAGTCATGTGGTTTTGGAGGAAGATGTAATGATCAAACGGTTTTACTCATATTCCCATTTCCACGTTAGAAATAGGTTTCCCTCTTCATTTTTTTCCCTGTAGTTGAGTTCCCACCATTTCTTATTAGTACCATAATACTTCACCTCCCCATATCTTCACATATATCTCACTCTTATACTAACACCTGATTTTCCATATCCATATAATCTATGGTACAAACTACCACAATCATCGACTGAATCTCTTAATTGTGTCCCAAAAGAATGAATTATTCCATATAGCAAGAAGTTGTTGAATATTCTGGTGATAAGCACACTAAATTAATTATTTAAGCCATATATTTAGGAAAATATATTTTCTTTCTCATTACACAGAAAAATAATGTTTCTTTATGGATTATGAATGCATGAGGATATATTGTCTTGGTAAAAATTTATTCAAAGACCTATAAACTCATTCCTTGATCCAATCAGGCACGCACAACCAAATTTCTACCAATATCATGAATGATCCTCTAAAATATTAGTTCACAATTTTTTATTCATTATTATAAGATTAATGATGAACTCAGTTATTCAATTCATCATATTCAAGAAAACCACTACCCTATCCGGTTCCGAATCACCCAAGAAAATCGGTGTATTGTGCCTCTGTATCTAGATAGAGTGGCCCACCTATCGTAGATCCCCCATTTGGTTCCAACATTCCATAACATGGAATTCAAGGAATATAACTTTCACAATATATTTTTTAACATGTGGTTGACATCCAACCACTTTTTCATTTTCTTTGCATTGTGCGTTTCAACGCTACAAACCAGGTGCCATTTCTAGAAAAATTACACATTATGTAAGTCACAGTCTTTTCGAATTTATTTCCTTGACATGAAAAATTTTATAACATCAATATAAAAAATGTAGATCAAAATTTATTTATTTAAATAATGTGACTAATGAATTTTAATATCAAATCACTTTAAAAATACATAAAAATTTAGATTTTCAATGTCTTTTATATGGAAACAACATTTTATAATTTTTTCCCAAACTAAGACAATGATCTTAATAATATGTCATTACTAACAATGATATATTCAATCCTAGTGGGAAATAAATAATATACAATTCATGTGATGATGGTCACAATGGATGAACCCAAGACAATGGGAATATATTTTCATACATATTTTTTCATACACTTACGTACCCAACTCCCTGGTAACAAGATGTTCATGATAAAAAAATTAGATAAAAATTTTTATACAATAATGTTCATGTCCAACAATCCTAAAAATTTATTGGAAGAACATTGAAGAAAGATTCAATAAATATTTAAACTGCATGTCCAAGAAAACTCAAAACTAATAGTTTTACATAGAAGGGGCCAAGCCGATACTATTTGTAATTATCCACTCATTCACATTATCTTGAGATCAAAACGAATCTTTACTGGGACTTAGGTGATATCCCTGCGATTCCTAAGGCTTAAAGTAAAATCTAAAGGGTTTAAATGACTAATGGAGGATGATTTAACATTTTAAAGATAAAATATAAAGCAGTGAACCAAAATCCAAAATAGATATATGATTCTTAAAAAAATAACGACATTACATAAAATATTTTATACGTTTTTGAACCTAAAGAAATGTTCTATAGTGGAAGGAAAATATAAACCAACCTAAATTTTGAATATAACTAAAAAAAGACACCAAAATGACAAATAGACTCTAGGATACACCAGCTTCATGTTTTTACACAACTATACAGTCCAAAAACTCAAGAAGTAGTGTTAAAAACCTATTACACCCTAGATTTTCTCACATCTTGGAAGATGACATCTACAAAAGAAACAAAGTACCAAAGCAGGGGGGATTATTAAAATCAGTATAATTCTGCTCAATGATATCCATACTCTTTCCATTATGATATAAGATTTATCCAAATTTATATAAATTACTTTATATAGAAAATTTCTAGATATAATTTTTAACAAAATATAAACACTTCTCAAATATTATTATAACTAAATATAAAATAAAAAATTGTGAAATGATTTTTTAGAAAGAATTAAAACAAGTAATCGTTTAAATTATTCATTAAAAACATAATGAAAACTACTTTTGGGAAAAAATAAACTCCACACAACAATAACGACCAAAAATGCATGCATCGTTTTGACAGTTCCATACTAATAAGCAGTTTCACGTCGATCCACCACGTCATCACAAGGTAATTTTTCCCCACATTCCATTGAACCTTCTTCACCATTAAAATGTTCATATTTCATCCATTAATAATAATGAATTATGAAAATCAAAGCATGTTATCCAAAAACAAAAACCAATTCAAACAATTTCTCCTATTTAAATAAACTCTCACATTTGTAAAAATATTTCCAACCATCCAATTAACAAACATTAATTATTTTCCTGAAACCATATATACACTTGAATCATTATAAATAATTAAATTTTACAAAATTCTAGATGATCCGTAATTTAAATTTCCCATTTAAAATAATAATACTGATTTTTATTACAAAAACCCCTATTTTTAGTCATTTTCCACCTCCCGTAACTAAATGGGTTATAAAAGTTGTACAAAAAAATCAAAATTTAATATACATAAAAAAATCAATTTTAATTCATGCCAATAAATTCCAGTAATTTTATATGTCTTTTAAACCCCTTTCCACTCTTTTATCGACCCAAACAGACAATAGAGGACAAAAGCTCAAGAATCTAGGTTATGATTCCAAGAAACCACCCAAGTTATCCCCACCATTGATGAAAAACAAATGATCTAACCTTATTTGGATCCCAAACTCTTAGAACTAAAAAAATGTGAGAGTAGATCTATGGAAATGAAATGAAAAGAGTATATCTAAGAAAATGGTAATAAAATGTTGAAGAACAAGAACTTACTCCAACAATATACATTTATTTCAATGATTAACATGTTAGTATTTCTTCCAAATTGTTGGAAAAACCTCCATTAGAAATTTGGGGAGAAAAAAATTAGTTTCAGGGTTGATTTGAATCGAAATAGATCAAATAGATGGAAAACTCAAACAATATGCACAATGATTTGGAATTAGTTGTGGCCTTTCACGTTTAGGCCACACGGTTCAGAAATACATTGTACTGGCCGTAATACCATCTTTCCTTAAAAACCCTTCTTAAAGAACACTAATATATTCCCCAACATCCCATATGACCATTAAACATAAGAAATGAATTTTAGATGGGTTACATACCCATAACAGGGAGAGCAATAGTATAACTCTTGGAAGAGAACATGTTTAATAAATATCATGACATGTAAATAGAAACCATTCACAGAAATACTAGAATTGGTTTCCTTGGATAATATACGTAGTAAGAAATGATTATAATAAATGGATTTTATATAAAAATAAAATT
Organism: Viscum album; assembly: GCA_963277665.1. NCBI lineage: Eukaryota > Viridiplantae > Streptophyta > Magnoliopsida > Santalales > Viscaceae > Viscum > Viscum album. The sequence goes on along the minus strand of OY728147.1, from coordinate 554,201,772 downwards.
TATTTTTATCATTTAAAACATTTATTTTGAACATAAATATTTTTCTTTGAAAAGAAAATTTTTTATCAAAAAATTTTTTTATATAACTTCTGTTTGATAATAAAAATGAATACATATAAATGATTCATTATATATCATGTTTTAAAAAATAAATTATTTTCAATACCATTTTCAATGAAAATTATCTTAAAATCATTTTAAAACATTTATTATATATTTTATAAAACATGGTTTTGGAAGAAAATATATTTTTGACTAAAGAGGGGTATGACGTCATATTTCTTTAAAAACCTTTTCCTAATTATCATATGTAACACAAAGTGGAAGAAGAAATATTATTTGAAGATATTAGGAATATTACTAGAATATTAATATTTTCAAGGATTATTGGGAGTTATATCAATACCTTTCAACATTAGTGACGTAATAATAAACAATCCTGAAAAATGATAATATTGTAACATAAAATCATTACAAATTTGGTAATATTGATTAACAAGAACAATTGATGGATCAAAAAACTGAAACATATAATTTAACAAGGATGAATAAATTCATGATATTTTATTCCAAATACCCTATATATACACCCAATTAATAAATATATATGCATAACAAGACATATGTATCCAATAAAGAATGTTGTTACAAAAATCTGTTACTAATTTATTTTGTTCTACACCATAAACCACATGATACATTGATCCTATATTGGAAATGTAAATCTAAATATTTTTTTAGAACATAAAAATATAATACATTAATATTATATATATAAACTACTGAAAAAAAACATGTATTTAATATGCCTTCATGTCTCGTAGAAAAGAAAATCAAAATTATAATCAATTAACTTATGTCTTCACTTCTATCATACTCATTCAATCCCCCAACATATTTAATTATATATATATATATATATTATAGAACCATATACATATATATAATAACATATATTATTTTATTGTGATATTTTTTTATTCATTTATTGTCAATTCTATGATAAATTTTTTATAACTGTTATAACTGATTATTTTTTCATATATTTTTTTGATTTGTAATATTTTTTTTCATAATTTCATCATGGATCCGAAAAATACAGAATAATATAAATGAAATAAATGTAATTAATTTTTATAATATATCTATTTATAGTAATCCATTAAATTTTCTAAATGGCAATGAAATAGTCTGTTCATAGAGAATATAAACCATGGGTACTCAAGAACATTGTTTAATCATTTTCTGGTTGGTTTTAAGGAAATAAAACTAAATGATATATATTATAATTTCATTACCATTATATGTTATTTTATATAAAATAATTTTATTCAATGGATTATTTCTAAATATCATGTATATTTTGAATTAATAACATTGCTTCTCACAGTGGTAGCCCAGTGAAGACACGAACAACATTATCATTTTTTTACAAATAGATCATTACGAATGTATGTGTGGTCTAAATATTATTATGTCCTAATAAAATAATTATAATTTTATATATCATTTATAAATAATAAATATATCTTTATTATGGTTCATGATAAGTGGAAATGGATAAATTAACAACATCGTTTCAGGAGATGGTAGTCCACCGTAAACATGAATGATTATTTTTTTCCCATTAGATGGAAGTGGAGATTATTTTTTGTAGTACACATAACATAAAGACATATATTTATATAAATTGTAATGAGGATAATATATAATAATTTTATAATAATAATTTCTGGGGGTGGAGGAAGAATGAAAATAAAAACACTCATTGATGAATGTTGCCTCTTCTTCGGGTATCCTCAGTAGTTTTGAACTGATTCAAAACGTGGATAGATTTTGGTCTATAGAAATGATCTTATAATGAGGGGATAAAATTTGGGATGTTATTGGGGATAAATTTGTTCCATTATAATGGAATTAAATGTTGGAATAATTGTGGAGAGGAGTATCCCTTTTAATGATGAGGAGGAGTGGCATTAATTTTAATACTCCAATGTATTCACTATTTGGGGGAATAATCATAACTCATGTGGCCACAAATATGATAATTAATGTTTTTGGGGGATTATATTTTCTATACACACGATAAAACCATAATAAATCAAGTCATTTAAACATTTCATTCGTTAACACTGATGTATCCATATTTTTTACATTTTTGTTTTTTTCACAACGACAACTAGATTTCTAATATTTGTAAATATTCAATAAAAATAAATTAAAGTGAAAAATTATTTTTAATCATTACCAATGAAGATAAATATTTAATATTACATAGAAAATATAATTCTAATAAATCTTAATGATTAGTTTATCACAAACACATGTAGCAAGCAAAAACATGCATTTTCCCAAATCGCAGTATGTTTTTTGTATTCAATGGTCAATATGGTAATTATAATAAAAAAATTAATTCATTAGTGGGATATATTTGATATTAATTAATAGATACAAATAAATATTCATAATTTATTAGTTTTTAAAAAATCTATAATTAAATATAATATAATAAAATATAAAATAACATTATTGTCAATTTTGACATTATTCATTTAATTTAAATTTAAAAAATATCTTGAAAATGATAAAATTAAAAAATATTGTATTTAGAACATTTTATCATGATATATTAAGCTATAAAATAAATATAACACAATAGTTACATTAATTTGTATCACATTTAATATTTTTTGTCCCATTTAATTTATATTATTATAAACATCATAATTGATGTGTCGTGATTTCATATGAAACTAAATTATTTATTTCAGCTCAAAAAATTTAATTACGTTTTAATGAAAAAATGTTATATTTCATAATTATATATATATATATAACCGAACATATTATTTATCTATCCCAAGGCTTTGTAGATATTAAAACTATGAAAAATTGTTTTTTGAGTTTTTCTTTATGAAGCTTATTATATATGACATATTCAAAGGAAGTGACAGTTAATTTAAATACTTTAGTGAATTTTAGGGATAAGGTCAAAATAAACCCTTTAAAAAAATTAAGTTAATATTCTTGGATATAATCACTCATATCATTCTAGACTAACCCTCGATAAATCCATTTTTACCTTAACTGTGGTAATTAATATTTTACAAAACTCACTTTTCATTTTTGTCAAAAATTATGTTTAATGTATTAAAAAATTTAAATTATGATACTTCTAAATATATATGGAATTTTTTGAAATTCATTTCACAAAATAGAGAAAATGTAATTGAAAATTAATCCCACATATGTGACTATAAAAAGGAATTTTAATGTTAATATAATCAATGCCTTACAATGTTTTATATCCAATATCAGTATGAAATTTATTGAAATGGAATAATTTGGTAGATTTATATATTATTAATCTAACTATACTTCTAAAAAATTAATATCGAATATAATTTATGAAATATATTTAACAAAAATGTAGTTTTTAATTAAAAGTCGTTTTTTTCACATTTCATCAAATAATGAACCATTTTTGATAAATCTTATATATCCGCACAAAAATATTTTTTTACATTATGATTTAAAAAATTATGTTTATTTTTTCAAATTAATTTTCTGAATTTGTTCAAAATAAATTTTTTTATGGTTCAAAAAAAAATTTAATATCATTTTCATGTGGAAAAATAATTTTTTTAACATAAAAACGCATTATTGAAAATTAGAAAGTATTATTATTTTTATTTCAAAAAAATAAACATTTTTTTATTTTGTAATATAAAAATTTACATTGGGTGATTTTTTTGGAAATATTTTGAGAAGTTTCATTTTTGATGTGTAGTGAAAATAAAAAAAAATAATTTAATACTATTTTTTCATTAAATGTATAAATATAGATATATTAAATTTTTATTGGTTTCTAATGTTGAATAAGTTAAATAATACATAAATAATTCAAATTTAGGTCAATTAAATTATCTTCAAATTGAAATTGCATAAAAAACATAACAATTTTTTAATCATTTTTCATCAAAACCATATTGTTTTGTCCCGTTAGTGAGATTAATTATAAATTAATTTGTACCACGTAATTATCAATAATTAATAAAATTGGTTTCCATTTTTTCTACACAAATTATCTATAATTTATATTGATATAAACATTTCTTTTATTAAAATTAAATAATGATGTAATAAAAATTTATTACCACTAATAAGGTAAAAATAAAGTTTACATAGTTTTGAAATGTTTACATTAAGAGAAAAAAACATAGAAACATTTCAAAAATCATTTGGGTGGACATATTTAGTCATTATTACAAATTTTATAAAAAATTAATGATTACTTTAGGAACATGATGTAAGGGAAACCTCTCAATAGAGTTTATATTTTGTATATTTACATGAATCCAACTCATCGTCCATAGTAATGGGAGACTCACCCCCACGCCTAACATCTTCACACATCTAAATCCATTTGTATCATCCATAACCTACCCAAATAATCTCCAAAAATCCATCCAATCATGATATAATCCTTAATATGGGCATAAATCCATCAATGTAGTCCATATTTTGCGAACCAAATAAGAGTTACCAGAAAAAGAGGTAATATTATTCAACGATCACTTTTGTTTAATTTTTTTAAAATCCAAATAAATTATTATAATATCTAGATTAAATAATAACCTTAGTATCATAAATATATAAATATGATTTTATTATATGGGTATTACTATCATCCACACACAATTATATCAAATAGGGTAAACATTCTTTATCTGTGTGTCCAATGATCCACCGCCTCATGATCCAATGTTGTTAATCCTCCCATGTTCCATAGTTTTTATTCATATTCAGAAAAAACATAATTAATTGAGAAAATAAATAAATATTTGGTGTTTGATTTAATACTTTGAACTCCATGACAATTCAAACCATGGAAAATCTTCTCTTGAGGGTCCACCGACAACAATACACACATTTTCATCTATGTTGACTGATAATCATTTAATGATTTATAGGCATATTATTTTTTATTTTCATTCCACTTTTTGGAGATTTACAGATCACATCAAACCCATCATTGAGGAACTGGGATCAGCATTATCATTCCCCCATCTATGTCAATCATTATCCTCCAGACTAACTAAATATTTATCCTCCCTTCTTTCTATCGATCCCCTCACAACTTATTGACTTGTATTGTTCTAATATGATTCACATATAGGCTTCTATAAGTAATCATATGCATCATGTCTAGTAAAATTCATAGTTTTTCATGTATCCTCATCCATACACATCACTAGAATAATGTTTACAAATTAGTTTGGGGCATATAAATATATAGACATCTCTAGAATTATTATACACACTTTTGAATGTAAACCCCATTTGGAAACCAAAAAATTAAATACTAACAAATGAATCCATTCTAGTCATATGAACATCACATATTACTAGATCATAATATTTTTTTTCCGTTATGATAGCATATTCAATGTAGTTGTGTCACTACATGACTTCACCAAGGTGAGGGAAGGGACAAAGAAATATCCAGACCCTTCCTTCATCAAGTTGAAGGATAGATAATGACCCCCGAAACCCGCCTTCAATAGGCCCTAGAGTGGCGACTAGCACCGAGGGTATATAATCACATACCAGATGGAAGGCATTACCCTTTTCATTGAGTACGATCAAGAGATAATATATTAAATCCCTACTACACCAGAACTTGAGGTAAAAGTAAAGCCCATAGTAAACCATTCCCATACCCATATAATAAAGTAAATTCTACAAAAGAAAAAGAATACCCCAATGGAAAGTACCAAAAAAGGAAAAGAATCAACAAAAATTGTCCCAACGTCTGAAATAGTAAGGTCATGCATGATCCCTGAAGTCCTCTTAAAAATATGAAAGCAATTTTATATATATAGGGTTAGTATATAGGTATACATAGTAGGGAAAACAGAAATCATTAGTGTAGATATGGGGAGACATTCTAATCCACGTGAGAAATGAGATAACCAAAGCACCTAGTAATGAAACTATCCAGCCAAACTCACCATGTCACACTCCCCAAATAATGCAAGTCACGTATTGTAATAGTAATACGACATCGTTATTTGGGTACCCCACACCACATTCCCACTAGTTATTGAATCCATCCTATGCATAAGACCTCTCCTTCCATTCTCACTATAGTCCCACAACCACACACTTCCCTCACACACATCGGATATAACAACCTCACTTATCTCCCTCAAACACCTGGGATATCACTACCACACATCACACCCTAAGACACCTCATCCACAACAACAAAAATGAGCATGCCCACAAACACCTGGGTCAGAACAAGTACTTCCACGCACGATGACACTTGGGCCTCATCCCGAGGACACTTGGGAATCCACCTACCTGCACACACCTAGGAAAACCACAACCAAGTACTCTTCCCAAAGAATCTAGGATTATAATGGTCCTCAGGCTGTCACAGCCAGCATGAAGTTTCTTCGGATACTTGGGAATGGGATCCAAAAAAGAGCTAATAACTAGCCACTCAGAGGAGTGTTGGGAAAAACACACCCCCCATGAAATGAGGGTGATCGGAACGAAGTTATCAACATGAATGGGGAACAAATATAAAACATAAGAACCAAATTATACATATAGGTAAACAATAACTCATCCCAACCTAGTGGTTCAAAAACAATCACAACAAAAAACACCCTTGTTACTGTACATTCATAAGAAGCATCACATCCATGTCTCAACTCATTCTCTGAAAACAACTCCCCATTAAACCCATTTTCATTTGAATATTCATGTGATTCCATTTAAATTAATTCTCCACAACTGGGTAATTGACAGACATTACCACAAGCCAAGTAAGGAAAAATATCCAAGAAGTAATTTAAGCATTCACACCTGGTTCTCTTGTAAAGTCACAACATCAAAGGTATCCTTAAGATCCCTCAATGTACTAGAACCAAACCAAGCCACAAAATATGTGCAGAGGATCATCGGCCAACATCTAAAAAACAAAATGGAATCCCATCCCCATCCACGTTACATCACCAGAATAGAGACAGGGTGTTTTTAAATTTGAATATGCCATATATTTAGATTTTTATTTCCGTCTGGTTAACCGGGGTGATCACAGAAGGATTCATATTCATTGGGAACCCATTTAATCAACCGGGTTTACATGAATTACTAGTTACTATGTTACAACCACTCAATCAAATAATTAAATAGAATACAGAGGATCAATATAGGAAATGAAAAGACCACCAACTACCATGATTTCTAGTGCACATAAGTCCATACAATCCACAACATATAAGGAGGGGTCAATGAATACAGTAGATACATAAAACACACCCCTTTATCCCTCAAAATTTCATTTATTATCTTTATTATGGTCTGATTTCATCTATCCCCATAGGAAACATTTTCATACCAACCCCGCATGATAAAAAATAAATAAAGTCTAAGGAAAAAACATACATGGATGATCAAAGATCGTAGATTCTCTCAACGAACCAAGAATTGTAATGCACAACATGAAGTAGAGGAACTCTGAGGACTCCCAGAATGAGTTGGAATGGTGACAGTACATGTGCACCACTCGCATCGGGAAGGGGACACCAAATTCGCCAATGGGGAGAATGAACCTAGCCATGAAGAAGAAGAAATGAATTCTAGAGCGATATAAAGAGACTAGATCCTAGAGTTAAGATATTAGAATTTTGAATCGATTTAAATGAGGATCAGGGTCTCACTAAGAGGTTGGGTGGTTACAAATGATGTGTTTAATTTTTATTTGATTTATAATTAGGGAGGTGGCCATAATTGTTTTGTGTAAACGATTTTATTTAAACAGAGAAAATTGGTAACACTAACACATAGAATGTGTTTGTGAGTGTCTACCAACTCTTAGATGAATTTAGATATCATTTGTAAATATCCCTGAAGCATCCTAAAAGGTTAAATAATTAATAAAAGTGTTGTTATCAGGAAAACTGGGGAATAAAGACTCGATAAGCCCTCGTGGCACCGATCGGTGACATTATGATCGGTGCCACCGATGGAAAACACCGTGATGAAATCCTTCCACCGAGACACTTCCCTTAGGATCTGTACATGATGGGTCTAGGGCCTTCCAAACACTAGTAATTTGGAAAAGTGATGGACGTGTAGTGTCCTGTCTATTACATTAGATACCTCTATATCTATTCTCATCATTTAGAATTAGATCTGAAGAGAAGAGAGGGGTCCGAACAACCACCTAGAAAGATACATCTCAGGGAAAAACTACCCCCAAACAACCATACCAAACCAAAGGATCACATTTTTCGGAATCATATATCGGGGAGTTATTTCCACCATGTCAAGATATTATCCTTTTTGTGCGGCACTGACTCGCCCGCATGAGATTAATCTCATCTACCTTAATGCTTCATGATTTGGGATCAGGACCTCCCTTCCCCACATATCAGGTCTTCTAACAAACATTCACCATGTATGGGATCAAAATATCCCATAAACATAAACGATTAGGATTACATCACCACCATGTACAAAAAACAGAACAAAACTCAATAAAGATCATGGTACTTGGCACACATCTAGGCCTCCCGTTCCCAGGTAATCTCTTCAAGGCCACCATGTCTCTAGAACAAACAAACAAAAGGGATGGTTTATCCACGAAGCACTTCTTCCTTTTAAACATTGATCCTCACTGGTCTCTCTTGTAAGAACAAGGTTATTATTATTGAGTTATGAGTGCCTTCCTTTCCTTTTTCATTATGTGTTTTTTAGATAATTTTGAAAATGGGGAAAATCCCAAATTTTGTGACTACACACTGTGTACTTTTCAATACACCGTGTACTCTGGCTGTGTGGGATGGGTACACAGGGCGTGTAGGCCTGTCGGTGATGAAGGGTGTAAAAACTGAATACATGTCGTGTAAAAGGTATTTGAACACCATGTATTCAATCAGTAGGATAATATTATGGCAGTGGAGGCAGTTGCCTGGTGAGCGACGGTACATGCCGTGTAATCATGAAAACATGATTTGTACAATTGTCGATTGATGAACTGTTAGGCAGTGGAAAAAGTAGACTATAGTGGAATAGTTAAATGAGAAAATTATATTCCATGTAATTGATAGTACATGCGGTGTAGTTTGTTTTTTCTCTAGCCTCTATTGTTCACAGAGGAAGCTTGGGACGCTGAAGGAGAATAGAAGAGATGACCGGAGCTTGGAGTATCTCCCGACCGCACATCGGGAACTCAATTCTATATCTGTCGATCTCCATGGAACCGCACGGGTCAGCTCTTCCTTCTCCTAGATCATTTCATACCAATTCTTTCCTTATTCAATGTTATTTATGTTCGAACGGGATTATTTTAAACTCAGATCTACTTTGTTCATGGGCGATTCAGGATGCTTCGTTCAACTATATCGATCATGGATGATCGAGGTAGGTGGAATAATGTTTATTTACAATTGTGGTGTTGAAATTTTGTAACTCTGTGCTATGAACCCATGGTTGGGGTGTCGTGTGGATGAGGCCTTGGATTTTTTAAATACCTAGAATTGTATAATTAATTAAATGTAATTATAAATTGCGGTTTGGGATCACTGCTTGAATCCAGGACAACCCCAGGGGTGCATTCCTTTATTTAGATATTTCTCCGAGATACCTGGGGGTATGACATGGTTATAATGTGTATTGAAATGCTTTGGTAGAAATTGTATATAAATTGCATGTTTATGCTTTGGGCTCAGCCATGTTACTTGCGCCTAAGGGCATTGTTCTTTTTATCCTGAAGACATTTTTTGTTTAGCCTGAGGGCAATGTACTGCTTAGCCTGAGCGAAATGTTCTATTTCACCTAAGGGAAACACTTCTTATGCCTAAGGGTAGTGACTTATGTGCCTGAGGGCAATATCTCGTAAGCCTGGGGAAAATATTCGATATCCTTAGTGCAAGCCTGAGGTCGTGGTTTTACTATATTAGCCCGATAGAAATATTCTTATTGGCCTGAGGGATTAGTTCTGATGAGAAAATAATGTTATTAAATGTAATGGTTAAAAATAAAATCAAAATGGCAAAGAAAATGGTAGTGATAGTAACTTTTGAGTACATACTAGTTTATTGCATTTACTTTTGCACACTGTTGTTGCATATTTTCACTGACAGTTGGGCCCAGGCCTTTGGTGGGACTACTGGGATTTATTTCACACACCCTGTTTGGGTCATGTCTTCAGCACAAACAGATTATATTATTGTAGTGGTTGATAGGAGAAGGGGTCCCTATACAGGTACTTGATGGTTGAAGAGGAGTAGGAGAGCCTGAGACCGATATTAGGCTTGCGATGTTGCTGACTATTTTGGTTTGTTAGGTTGTACCTGTACTCTCTATTGTATTGTATTATATTTCATTATATCATGTTCTAGCTGCATTCATAAAATTAGTGACATGATGCATATTTATATATATATATATATGACTGTTTTTTCTCCTAACTTCAGTTGTCCATTTAAGTAGGATATTTTTTACTAATTCTGATGTTGTATGTTATTTGTCTTTTCTGCTATGCTACACTATGAAAAATGAGGTCATAGTTTCCCCACTATCAGACTTGGGCCCTCACTACTAGTTGGAAGCCTCTGGCACATTAGGAAATACGCTTGAAGTCATGTGACCAACCGAGTTTGGGGCACCCGTTGAGTGGGACCCAGATCCTGGACGTTACAAAGTGGTATTAGAGGAGTTATTTTATTTGAATTACTATTTGGAGACTTATTCATGGATAGGATAGAAATGGTAGTTGGTAATTAGTTGTGCACAGGAGTATCAATCTGATGCAAAAGAAAAAGCATGTCTACCTCGGTTATTGCAATATTACTGATTTTGCAATTTTACAGATGATATGATTTTCACCGTTGGGTGTTGCACTTGTGGTGTGTTGTTTATATGTTATACTTGGGTTCTATTTAGTTGAAACCATATTATATGATGGTATTCCATCTCATGCATCATTTAGGAACATTCTCGAAATCACATGTCATGCTTTCTTCCTTGTCATGTGGATGCATTATAAATTTCATGTGGTTGAGATATTTCTTGTGCTAGAAAAGCTTGTTGTTGTGATACCTAGATTGATAAATACCTGCTAGTTTATAGGGTATTGTTGTGTGAGATTGTAGAAAAAATGAATTCCAATCGTTGTTTATTGAGGAGAACGAGACTTCACTGACCGAAATTTTGTGGATCATTCACTATTTATCATTTTATAAATCACATAAGATTCCAAACATTGATTCATGGGGAGTATGGTCCCTCACAGATCAGAATTTGGCACATAGATTTTGTTTTTAGTGTTTTCTGGGTTCCGGAGTAGTTTCTAAGGCTTGATGTCTGGAAAAACCCTGAATACTCGTCGTGTAGTTTTGACAACACTCCATGTATTCTTTTGTTTAGGAAGAAGAGAAAAAATGTTGAGTACATTTTGTGTACCATAAGTACAGGTCGTGTAGTTTCTACCCATGCCATTGGCCATGTGGGTAGAGACATCAGATGGGTAAGTTCTAGAGGGCACATGCTCTGTAGTTATTTCACATTCCATGTTGTGTGGACCCTATGTCCACCCGTGTAACTAAAAACACAGACATAGGAAATATTTTATTGTATACGATGTGTAAATGATGAACACACCATGTAGTGTAAAATGGGGACCCGATCATGTATCTAACAAAGACGGGTCGGTGTTACCTCTCCATGAACATGTCGTGTATCGGTGGGACCCAGCATGTAGTCTTGACAGGGGAAAGACCATGTGGGCCTATCCATGTGGCTGGGATGGAGGAGTGGGGTACACGCCGTGTGCGTGTGTAACATGTCGTGTAGTTTCATCCGAGTAGTCGTTCGTGTCACTAACAACACATGAAGTTGGAATTTAAGTCGTACACATCGTGTCTCACTGGAACACGCCGTGTAGTTTGATTTGTGCGCCCGATCGTGTGACAGACAACACAGGTCAGTAAAGATCATTTTGTACATGCCGTGTAGACCTTATACAAGCCATGATGTTTTGTTTATATGAGAGCTGTGTGGCTAAGCTATATAGAGGGACTCGGGCGACCAAGGGAGATTTTATTACAAGCCGTGTATTGAGACAACACGATGTGTGTTTGGGGTGTTACATGACATGATTTAGATGGAGTACACAAAAATCTATGGTTTGTGTTTGAACTAGTGGAGTCATGCCACTAAGATGACCACCGATTGTTCTCCAGGAGAGTGGATACGATTATACTATGGAGATGGTGGGCCATGGACTACCAATGGAACCTCTAGCATAGCCAGATGTGGCGCCAGCCAATTTACCGGACACAGGTGTGGAGGCGCAGTTACGTGTAGGCATTATGCGGTTCATGCAGACCTTCCAGGGAGCACCCCATCCCGCTACATCTATGGCATAGCTCACTCTTTTCTTCCAGAAGCAGCATTCGCCATGGTTTACTAGTGATGGAGGACCACAGGCTGCAGAGTCATGGATGGATTCAGTGCATACTATATTCTCGCATCATGAGATGCCTCTCGGGAGGAGGGTCAAGATCACGACTTATATGATGCAGGATTCCAACAAGAGGTGGTTGGATGTTTCCACCCAGTCCGACCATCACCGCGACATGGCGTGGAAAGATTTTCAGGAAACTTTTTATGACATCTTCTTCCCAGAGAAACTGTGGGTAGATCAAGCTCGAGAGTTCATGAATCTACAACAGGGCACTTTTTCAGTGATGGACTATTATGTTTTCTTCACCGAGCTTCATCATTTTGAACTTTTTCTGGTGGGTGATGAGGCATTGAGAGCTTGACGCATTGAGGATGGTCTTTGGTATGACATCCGATTGCTGGTGAACATTTTCAGGTTGCCTACTGTACATGGTATTGTGAACCAGGCATTGATTTATGAGAGGATCCTCTGTGAAGCTAGTGGTGCATGCCAAGGCGGTTCATCACTGGTTTCTGTTACAATTTCTACCGAGGAGAGGAAGAGACATATGAGTTTCTCTCATGGCGTCAATACTTTCTAGACGATTACTACAGGTGGCCTGGTTATATTCTACCATTGTGGTAGATAGGTGAACAATAGAACTCAGTGTACTCGTGACCCAGTGGAGTGCCGAGGTTGCGACATGGTGGGTCATCTGGAGTGCTTTTTCTGGGTGTTTCTACATGTGGCTAGTGAGAGTGGTTTTGTGAAGACGACGAGTGCATGAGTAGCACCAGCTGTTTCATACCAGTCGGGGAATTGGGGTTCTTTAGGAAATGAAGGACGAGATCGTGGTCGTGGATATTGTAGCTAGACACCAGTATCTTATAGGAAGCATGGGTTGTCACCTCAGGGTAGCCAGGCTGTGTCTCAGGGCCGCGACAGTGGGCAGGCATATGCAGTGCAACAAACCCAACATGAGCAGGATCCAAGAACATCTAGTCTTAGAGGTATTATTTTAGTAGATTCTATTGTATCATATGTAATTTTTTATACATGTTATACACATATATTTATATATTTTCCCGTTGTGGAGAGCCTTGGGCTCTGTGTTTCATCTTCTGCAGATATCATGACACTTGAAAATTCGTTGGGAGTGAGGAAGGAATGTGTGCATCAGTGCAAGGAATTCCCCATTGAGGTAGGTGGGTGTCACTGTCTATGGGACCTCTATGACTTAGATATGATGATCTATGATTATTTCTTGTGTTGGACTAGTTGGTTCCCTTTCTAACCATTTGGACTGCTATCATCACAGGGTGAGTTTCACGTCACAAGAGGGCGGAGAGTTTCTATACAAGGGTGAATTGGATGTCCAGGAGAGCCGATATGGACTCGGGGATTGTGGGCGAGTTGGGGTGATAACCCAGATTCTAATTTTATATCTGGATTATCAGGGGACTTGTCATAAATTTTTCCCTCCAGTGGTTGATATTTTCAGGGATGTCTTCCCAGATAACTTTTCAGGTTTACCTCCGGATCAAGAGGGGGATTTCTATATTGAGATTGTTCTAGGAGAAGCACTGGTGTCTATTCCTCCTTATAGGATGGCTACACTAGAGTTTTAGGAGGTCAATAGATAGTTAAGGGAGTTACAGTCAAAGGGTTTCATCCAACCCAGTTCTTATCCTTGGGTTTCTTCTGGCCTTTTTTCGAAGAAGGCGGACAATACCCTCAGACTTTTTGTGAATTATCAGAAGCTAAAACAGTTGACAATTAGGAACAGATATCCCTTGCATAGGATTGATGATCTATTTGATAAAATTCTATTAGAACGAGTGTTATTAAAGATTGACTTGAGATCATTATATCATCAGTAACGCGTTAGACCATCAGACATACCAGTTACAACATTTAGGAGTAGATATAGTCTATACGAGTATTTGGTTATGCCTTTCAGACTCACGGACCTGCCAATAGTTTTCAAGGCTCTGATGAATTGTGTGTTCCACCCTTATCTGGACTTTTTTGTGGTAGTCTTTGTTGATGACATCTTGGTGTACTCTCACACTCGAAACGACCATGAAACCTATCTTGTGATATTATTGAGTACACTGAGAGAGCATCAAAAATTAGATGAACACTCAAAGTGCCTATTTTTGATTGACTAGATACACTTCATGGGTCATATCTTATCAGAGGAAAGAGTTGTTGTAGACCCAGAGAAAGTGAGAGCAATTTTTTCCTAGGAGAAGTCGAAAAACATGTTTTATATACAGAGTTTCTTGGGACGGACTGGTTACTACATGCCATTTATACTGGACTTCTCCCTCATAGCATCATCGTTAATGGGTTTGAATAAGAAGTGTGTGAAGTTCTTTTGGTCAGAAGATTGTGATATATCCATTCAGGAGATGAAGGGATGGTTGACATCAGCACCAGTTTGTATACTACCAGTTCAAGGGAATAGATATACAGTTTACTATGATGCATCAGGTATTGGGCTGGGAGCAGGGTAGATGCAGGGTGATCGAGTTGTTACTTACGGGTCTCAGCAGTTGAGGCCACATGATAGGAATTACCAGACACATGATCTCGAGTTGGATGAAGTTTTTCATGTGTTGTGCTGCTGGATACATTATCTCTTGGGAGTGCATTTTTTGGTTTTCATAGACCACAAAATTATCAAGTACATCTTTACTCTGTGTGACAAGAAACTGAGATAGAAGAGGCGGGTTGAATACTTACTATCCTTCGATTTTGATCTTGCTTATTCACCTGCAATGGGTAATGCAGTAGCAAATGCACTGAGCAAGAAGAATCAGATAAAGGCAGTGTTGGAGGCCATTGGTGAGTGGCAGTGTATGGATTTTTTCTCTAAGATACATTTAGAGGTGCATGACAATTAGAGGTAGAGCAATATTTCTTCCATAGTTGTGACTTTTACCCTCCTGGATAGAGTGAGGATGAGACAAATATCAGATTCATAAGGACTAGTTATACGGGAGTTGGTGGGAAGTGAGGACCCTTCTCTAAGATAGACAATATGTGATGTTGAGGTACTGCTTTTCCATGGACGAGTGTGGGATCTTGAGGATATAGGTGAGGAGATGATGTCGGAGTTTCATGCAGCATCTTGGGCAGTTCATCCTTGGGTCACCAAGATGTACCGTGACTTGAGACATCGGTATTTGTGGGTGGGTATGAAGAGAGAAGTAGCTGGTTTTGTTGCGAGATGTTCCACCTGTCAATAGGTGAAGCCGGTACATCAGAGGACAACCAGACTATTACGTCAGTTACCCATTCCAGGGTGTAAATAGTATGATGTCGTGATGAATTTCATGACCGGGTTGTTGAGGTCACCTTGAGCCAATGATGCTGTGTGGGTCGTTGTGGACAGACTTATGAAGGTAGCACACATTTTTCCAATCAAGGAGGACTTAAGTGTTGTCATGCTCAGAATTTTTTATATCTAAGAGGTAGTGCGTCTTCATGGGGTCCCACATTCTATCATTTCTGATAGAGAATCCCAATTTATGTCTCTTATATGGAAATGTTATCAGAGGGTACTGGGTACACAAGTGTTTTGAGAACAACTTACCTCCCTCACACCAATGGCCAGGCAGAGCGTATGATATAGGTTTTATAGGACACGCTCCGGGCATGTGTCGCAGACATTGGGGGATCTTGAAAGAGGCACATACCCCTAGTCTAGTTTATCTATAATAATAGTTTTCATTACAATATTCATATGGTACCTTATGCGGCTTTATATGTTAGGTAATGTCAATCACCCTTATGCTAGTTAGAGGCGGTGATACAGGTTTTCTGGAACGATGCCTTCTACAGGAGATTTTAGAGTAGGTCTAGTGGATTCAAAAGCAGATGGCTATTGCACAGTCTCATCATAAATCTAATGTTGATCTTCGTAGATGATCCTTGGAGTTCGTGGTCAGGGATCAGTTTTTCAAGTGTGTTTCTCCGAGGTTGGGAAAAAGGAATATTAGGAGACATGGTAAACTTTCACTGAGGTATGTGGGGACGTTTTAGATTATTAAGAGAGTTGGGAAGGTTTCCTATCATTTTAATTTACCACAGAGTTATCGGGATATGCACGACGTCTTCCATGTATCTCAGCTATTCCGTTATCATTCAAACCTGTCTCACTTATTTCATCCCGAGGAGGTTGAGCTTCAGATTGATGCGTCCTTTGAAGATCATCTGATTCGTGTTATTGATAGCAGCACGATGGTTCTCTAAGGCCAGTCTGTTCCTCTCATATAGGTGTAATGGCAGCTTGGCTGAGTGTCAGAAGAAACCTGGGAACGGGAGGCCGATGTCCCTGCTCTGTGCTTGGAGTTGTTCCCAGATGTATCCTCACCACCCTTGAAAGGGAAATTCGAGGAGGAATTGCTTTATGGGGGGATGTTCGGTAGAACCCATTTCTTATTCATATGGTATGAGTTTCTTCACGTCCTTTTTACTTATGTTTTTTTGAGAAAATAAGGAAAATGGGGGAAAATCACAAATTTTGTGTCTACACACAATGTACTTTTCATCACACCATGTAGTCTGCGGTTTGTGATGGTTACACAGCCTGTGTAGGCCTGTCAGTGATGAAGGGTTTAAAAACTTACTACATGACCTGTACTAGGTATTTTTGCATTGTGTATTCAGTCGGCAGGTGAACAGTAACGCAGTGGAGGTAGCCGTTGGGGGAGAGACAGTACACGCCACGTAATCATGAAAACACCCCATGTACTCATGTCGACGGATGATCAATTCGGTGGTGAAAAATGTATCCTCCTATGGAACAGTTAAATTAGAAAAGTACACGCCATGTACATGAGATTACACATCTTGTAGTTTTTTTTGTGCTTAAAATGGGAATTATCCTTTTCTGTTCACAGAGGAAGCTTATAACGCCGATGGAGAACGGGAGAGATGACCGAAGCTTGGAGGATCTCCTGACCACACATCAGGAACCTGATTTTGTATCTTTCGATCTCCATAGAACTACACGGGTAAGATCTTCTGTCTCCTAGAGTCTTTCAGAAAATTTCTTTCCTAAGGGAATGTTATTTATGTTTGAGCGATATTATTTTCATCTCATATCTACTTCTTTCTTAGATGATTAGATAGGCGTCTGTCACGTATACCGATCATAGACGATCGAGGTAGGTGGTCTGGTGATTATTTCAATATGTAGTTTTGAAATTGTGTAACGTTGTACTATGAACCCAAGTTTGGGGTGTAGTGTGGCTAATTCCTTGGATGTTTTAAATATCTATAATTGTATACGTAATTAAATGTAATCATAAACTAGTTTTTGGGACCACTGCTTGGATCCAGGACCATCTCGGGGGTACGATCCTCTGTTTAGCCGTTTGGCCTGGACACCCAAGGGTATGACATGATTATAATTTGTAATGAATTTTCATGGGATAAATTGTATATAAATTTAATTTTTATACATTGGGCTCAACCCTGTTACTTGCGCCTGTGGGAAATGTTCATTTTATCCTGAGGGCATTATTTTTTTATCCATAGGGAACAGTGTTTCTTAGCCTAAAGGGAAATGTTATATTTTTCCTGAGGGAAACACTTCTTATTCCTGAGGGCAGTGACTTCTGTGCCTGCAAGAAATACCTCATACGCCTAAGAGAAATATTCTATATCCAAAGGGAAATCTTGAGAGATTAGTTTTACTATATTAGCCTGAGGGAATGATTCTGATTGGCCTAAGGGCTTGGTTCTAATGAGCACAAAATGTTACTTAAATGAACGGTTAAAATAAATTTCAAAATTGAAAATAAATTGGTAGTGATTCTTAATTTTGAGTACTTACTAGTATACTGCATTTACTTTTGCACACTTTTATTGCACATTTTCACTAACAGTTAGGAATGAGCCTTTGGTGGATGCCTACTAGGATTTATTTCTCACACCTTGTTTGGGTCATGTCTTCATCCCAAAAAGATTATAATTATGCAGGGGCTGATAGGGGAATGGGTCCCTATACAGTTACTTGATTGTAGTTGTGGTTTGAGAGAGCATGGGACAGAGATTAGGCTTTCGATGCTGCTAACTATTCTGTTTTGTTCGATTGTACTTATACTCTCTGTTGCATTGTGTTTTATTATGTTATATCCTATTCTGGATTCTTTCATATAACTAGTGGCATGATGCATCATTATATATATATATATATATATATTTATGACTTCTTGTTCTCCTTACATTAGTTTTTCATTTAAGTTGCTTATTGTTTACTGATTCCATTGTTGTATGTTTTTTTTCGTTTCCACTGCATTACACATTAAAATATGAGGGCATAGGTTCCCCACTATCAAACCCGGTCCACCACTACTAGTCTGCAGCCTCTGGAATTTGTGGAAATGCGCTTGAGTTCATGTGACCAACCGGGTTCGGGGCACCAGTAGAGTGGCACCCATATCCAGGATGTTACATCTCCACAAATGTTGCATCGTCACCTATATCCAACACTCCCCATTCAATGACATGGGAGTCATCGTGTAGATATCAACAAAGGTGGGAGACTTGGAAAACATCATGGATTTTTTCCAAATGAGTTAGAAATGCCAACTAATATTCCACCTCTATGAATCTCCCATACACTGTGGAATGCACGATGAACATATGAGAGATCTTCCACCCCTTGTCAAACCATCAATGCCCATTTGTAGGGGAAACCTTCAAGAAGACATGGTCTCCGACCTCAAAATCCATGGTCCTCCTCCTATGATCGACATACGAATTATGCTGGTCCTGGGATACCTTCATCCTCACATGCATGAGCTGAACCTTCTCTGTTGCACTCTACACTGCTTCTGGGCCAAGAACATCGGCCTCTCCATTCTCATTACAGCACATGGACGAACAAAACGACCTCTTGTAAAATTCTTAAAATGGTGCTATGACAATATTAGAATGATAACAATTCTATTTGGAAAACTCTACTAAGTGAAAAAGTCACTCCCCTGATCCCCTGACGCCCAAAACACATTCCCATAGCATATCCTCCAAGGTCTAGAAGGTTCGCTCTGTCTTACCATATTTCTGGTGGAGGAAAGCCATTCTAATGCGTAACTGGGTTCCAAAATCATATTTAAATCCCCTAACGACTCGTGAGAAAAACCGCACATCCATATTCATGACTATGGACCTTGGAACTCCATTGAAACGCACCACCTCATCCCTATATCTCTATGCTAAGGCATCCACCGCACTCGAATCCTTGATCACAAGGAAGTGAGATGATTTAATCAATCTATCTACCACCACATTGATACCATCACTACCTCCGTGAATCCTAGGTAGTCCAATGAATAAATCCATCGAGATGTCATCCCACATCCACTTAGGGACATCTAAAGGATGTAAAAAACATCCTAATATGTGGGGTTCAACTTTCACATGGTGAAACACCATGCACCAAGCCACAAACTCTCGCATTGCCTATTTCACCCCGGGCCACAAAAATTGTTCCCTCATTCTTTGGTACATAATGGAATGTCTAGGGTGTACAAATAATATTGAGTTATGTAACTTGCAGGGAACTCCCTCGTGCATGTTCTGTAGGACAAACAACATCCCTCAGAAAAGAATCTGATTATGACCATCCTTCGACCACCCTTTCAGATCATTGTCATGGTTAACCCAATCGCACATCACTTCACTCTCTATGACTCCCAACTGAAACTCCTCCTCCTCCTACAATAGAGAGGATTGAACTGTCATCTGAAACATATATCCTCTACTACCATCCACCGTTTCATCCAGGTGTAGGGAAACCAACTCCTCCATTACCTTCCATGCATCCATAGATTTTTGAACAGCTTCACGTCGTGACTAACTACTCAAGGAATCATCCACAACGTTCCCCTTACCTTTTGTGTAATAGATTTAGAAGTTGTAGTGCTGAATAAACTTCACCCCCCTTCATTGTAGCATTTTCAGGTCCCACTGTGTAAAGATATGCCTCAAACACTTCTGTTCCGTGAAAACCACAAACTGTCCACTGATGAGATAATGTCACTACAGATAAAACGTGAACACTACCATTGTAAGTTATAGGTCATGTGTGGTGTAGTTACACTCAAGAGGAAATACCTGCTTAGACCCGTAAGATATAACTCTCCACTACTCCATCAGAACACAACCCAAGCCAAGTATAGAAACATCACGAAATATCTCAAACCACAACCCTTATTCTGGTAACCTCAGCACCGAGTAACTAACCAACTTCCCTTTTAGATAACTGAAGGACTCATGTCACTGATCACTCCAAAAATTGTCATGTCTTTTCTATTCAAATCATTCAAGGGAGATGAGACTCGAGAGAAGTCATGTAAAAACCACCTATAATATCCTGTTAGACCCAGAAAACTTTGAATGTCCATTACATTCTTGGGTGCTTCCCATGAAACATCCGCTTAAACCTTTTATGGCACAGCCGCTACCCCTTTATGATACACCACGTGTCCAAATAAATGTACATCTCATGTCATGAACATACACATGGAAAATTTCCCATAGAGTTGGTGGTGTGTAATAATTTCAAGGACCATCCTTATGTGATTAGTATGCTCCTCCTCTGATGTTGAGTAGATCAAAATTTCATCGATGAACAAAATGAATAATTTGTCTAGAAACGCAGAGAAAATTGAGTTCATGAGCCCCATGAACATAGCAGGTGCGTTTGTAACACTGAACGACATGACTACGAACTCAATGTGCACATACATGCACCTGAAAGTAGTTTTAAGAATATCAATGTCCTTCACCCTTAAATGGTGATACCCAGACCTCATATCGATCTTGGAGAACCATCCTTCTCCCATCATCTGGTCATATAGATCATCTATCCTAGAAAGAGGTTAATGCTACTTGACCATTACAAGATTCAGTCTCTGGTAGTCTATGCACAACTTGAGACCACCATATGCCTTCTTCATGAATAATACTGAAGAACCCCATGGTGACACACGAGGTAGGAAAAACCCTTCTTCATCAATTCGTCAATCAGAATCCACAAATCCTACAATTCCAAAGGTGACATACAATAACGATCCATTGAAATCAGACAGGAATTGGCTTGCATGACTATCTCGAACAGAAAATCACGTCGAGAGGGTAGATTCACCACTTCATCTCGAAAGACATCGATGAACTCCCTGAGGATCCCTGGGACTTACACCATATCTGTATCTACTGACCCCATTGACATCTCAACTAACATGGAATGGAGGGTATCCACTCGATGAATGCCTTCCTGGAAACCATGCTCTCCAGCAAAAGTCACACGCTGTCCATTCTCATATGAGAACATGACTCTTCATTAGAAACAACTGATAATAGTGTGTATAGAAAACAACCATTCAATACCTATAATGATATAACATGGTTGAATCTACAACAGTATTAGATCCCTGCTAGACTCATGTGGAACTATCATCATACTACACATTCGTCAACCATAAAACAATTCGTTCTGATATCTGATTGGCGTACACAACACCAGGGGAACCAGAAGTCTCGCAACATCTAAACCAAGATCAAGGGCCAAACTGGGGGAAACAACGGTGTACAAGGCTCATGTATCAAACAAGGCATATGAAATAGTACTAAACAAGCTGATCATACCTCAAATGACTTCTGGACCGACCATAACGGCTTCCTCTACTGCATGTAACTGCCCACACCTAGCTACTCTGCCACTCGGTTGATGGCCGCCTGACCGACCATGCCCTGGTCGAGGTCCCAAATGAGTGCCGTATGGCTGATCTCTTCCTGTAACATTTTCACCCGGAGGAGTGAGAGATCGTTTTTTCCGGATGTCGCTGCTGCTGATAGGGCCATGCTGGAAGCTCCTGCAACTAAGGTGGGCACTGAACCTTCCCACCCCTACTACACTACACATGGACTTGGAACTGATTCCAATGGTTTCCACAGCGTCCACAGATGATTCACCTCAGTTCTGGGGCCACAAGGAATGGGAGAGGATCAAGAGATCAAAAAATGAACTGATGGGGTCTGCACCCTACTGGTCGAAACCTAGTAGGCTCTGACAATGGAGGTATGCTGCTAACTGCCTTACCCATTCATGATCCCAACTAGAATCCCTCTTGCAACATACCTACCAGCGTGCACATACTCTCCCTCACTTTATCCTTCTTTCGGAAATCCATGTACATCGATTTGGTTAAATGAGTATCAAAATATTGATGAGAAGGTCAGAGTTCCTTATCTTAACATCTTGACTGAGATTCCTCATACGGAAAAAAGGTCTGGAACAAAAGGAATCATAACATTGAACTTGATCCCCAAATACCTCAATGACAAGCTCCCCTGCTGGAGGGTGAATAGCTCCTCCCTCTTCTCAGCCTTCATCGTGGAAGTGATGAATTCATCCTGGAACTCCTTATCGAGTCAGTCCACACATCCTCTGCCTCCCTCCTATACCCAAGGTAAAGATTCCACCATTTATGTGCCACTCCTTGCATTTGGATTACAAACAGAGGAACCCAGTACTCCATCGGAGCCTGAATTAGGCTAAAGGATATCACCAGCTCCTCAAGCCAGCTCCTTATCTCTATATCCAACAAACTTCCCTCTTAGTTCCCAAGGGTCATATTATGAAAGTCATGAAGAATCCTCTTCCACTGGCCATCCTCCTACTCTGGATCAGCTGTGTACTGATTGGCCAAAACAGACTCCTAGGCCTCGATCACCCACTCTAAACGTGATCATCATCTCAGTGCCATAGCTGCACGAAAACAAGTAATGCCTATGTCCAAGTAATTTAAAATATTTCTTTTAAAATTTGTAGACATATTATTCATTTTAAATCCAAAAATACTCATGAAACACAAGAAAACTATTCATTATGATGTATGTACCTTTCCTAGGGTCTTTACCCTGTAATCAGTGTAGCCTCACTTGGTCATTTCGTAGGCCCCGAGTCCTTGCAACGGATCACGGGGGGGCCCGAAAATCATGTGTCCTAGTCGGTCTTCCTTAGACTGTCTTGTGCACCAAGATTTCATACAACTGTTCACCTACCATCCCATGAAATCCTCACTATTCCTAACTCTGAACTCCATCCAATCTCTCAACCTCCCTCTAATACCATTCTGTCACGACATGCCTTCATTAAGATGAGGGAAGGGACAATAGAAATTCAAGACCCTTCCTTCTTTATGTTGATTGAGAGATAATGACCTCTGAAACCCGCCTTCAATATTCCCCGAAGTGGCGAATAGCACCAAGGGTATAGAATCACACACTAGATGGAAGGAATTAAACCATACATTTAGTATGATTAGGATAACAAATCGTAAATCCCAACAACAAAAGAACTGGAGGTAAATGTAAAGACAAAAGAAAACCATTCCCATTTTCATGTTCATTAGTAAATGCTAAATAAGTACAAGAAGACCCCAAATAAAATTACCGAGGAATGGAAAAGCAGCAACAACAATTTTCCCAACGTCCGAGCTAGTATGGTTTAATAGAATCCTCAATGTCCTCCTAGAAACCTTAAAGCAGTTTTATATATATAGGGTGAGTGTACAATTATGCTCAGTAGGGAAAACCAAAAGCCCTCATGCACTAGTGGGGAGAGATTCTAATGCTCATGAGAAATCAGATAACCAGAGTACCAAATAAAGAAAATATCCACCAAAACCTCACAAAGGCACACTGCCCACATAACATAATTTAAGTAATTTAATATTAATAGAAAATCAATATTTGGGTACCCCAAATAACTTTCCCACTGGTTATTGACGACATACTATGCATTATACCTCTCCCTCCATTCTTACTACAATCTCGCTACCACAACTTTCCCTCACACACCCGGGCTACCACAACCACCAATCCCACCCGCAAACACCTGGAAAATCACTACCACACCACAACAACCAAACATAACCACACCCACACACACCTAGGTCCGAACAACTACTTCCACACCCGAAGACACCTTGGCTACATCCCGAAGACACTTGAGAAACCACCTGCCCACACACACCTATGCGAACCACCGCCACATTCTCTGCATGAAGAATCTTGGGATATAATGGCCTTTATGCCATCAAAACCAGCCGGAAGCATCTTTGTTTACTAGGGAAAGGGATCAGAAAAGGATATAATAACCAGCCACTCATAGAAGTGTTGGGGAAAACAACCTCCCCCATGAAATGGGGGTGTTTTTAACGAGGTTCTCAACTTGGGTGGTGTGTGAATATAAAACATAAGAACTAAAATAAACATATAGGTAAACAAGAACTCATCACAACCTAGGGGGTTCAAAAACATGCCCAACCGAAGACACCCTCATTTTTATTCATTCATGTGAAGCAGCACAACCATGTCGCAACTCATTCATAGAAAACAATTCTACTTTGAACCCATTATCATTTTAATATTCATGTGATTCAATTTAAATTTATTCTTCACTATTGGGAAATTAATAGGCATGGCCACAATACATGGAAGTAAAACATCCAAACAACAATTTCAACATTCACACCCAGTTTTCATGTAAAGTCACAACCAAAAAAGGGACTTGTGAGGTCCATCAAAGTACTAGAACCAAACCCTGCCCCAACATATTGGAACATGATCACATGCCAACAAATAAACGACAACCTGTAATCCCATCCCCATCCACGTCTCTTCATAAGCATCAACCGTAAACATCACCAGATCAGAAAATATGAGTTTTCAAATTTGAATATGCCATTTATTTATTCCCTTATTTCCATTTGGCTAACCAAGGTAATGAAAAAAGTATTATTATTCAATGGGAACCCATTTAATCAACTAAGTATATGTGATTTACCAGTTTCCATGTTAAATCCATTCAATGATATAATTGACTAAAATGTAATGGATCATCGGTGCTCATGAAAAGACCACCAACATACATGATTTATAGTGGAAATAATCCCATTCAAACGAAAACATATAAATAGGTGTAAAGGATTACACTAGAACCATAAAACACACCCCTTTGTCCCTAAAATGCATGTTTATTATCTTCATTAAGGTCTGGTTTCATTCATCCCCATAGAAATTATTATCTTACCCACCCTGCATGGCACACTATAATGAGAGACTAAGGAAAATTCCTACTTGGATGATCAATAATCAATGTTTATCTCTATGCTCCATGAATTGTGATGTGTGACATTAGGTGGAGGAACTCTGAGGACTCCATGAATGAGCAAGGAGGGATAAACCATAGGCGCATCAGTCACCTCAAGAAGGGGACTCCAAAGACACCAATGGAGGGAACGAACCCAGAAAAATAGAAGTAGAAATGAATTCTGAACTGGTATAAAGAGGCGAGATCCTGGAGTTATGAGATATGAATTTTGAATGGCTTTAAAAGTCGGTCGTGTTTTCACCACGCGGTTGGTTGGTTACACATGATGGGATTAATTATAATTTAATATATCACTGGATAGGTGGTCGTAATAGATATGGGTAAATGATTTTATTTAATCAGAGGAAATAGGTAACACTGACTGATTGTATGGTTCCATGAGGGTGTCCCCACTCTTAAAAGACGTTAGATTTCATTTATGGGAATTAAAAATGGTCCGGAAGAACTGTAAAATGTTTAAAAATACATAAAAGTTTTCATAATAGGAATACTAAGGAAGAAAAACCCGATAAGCACCCCATGGCACCGATCGGTGATCCACCGATCAGTGTCACCTATGGTTGACACTGCGATGACATCCAGTAACTGAGATATAACCCTTAGTATCCGGACCTAATGGGTCCAGGGCGGCCAAACACCAGAAATTTGGAAAACTGATGGACTATGAGGGTTTGGGTCATTACAGTTGGGTCTTTAGAGCAAGTTCTAACTGCACTAAAATAAATCCAAGGTCAAAATAATTATGTTAAACATTCAAACACAACAATATGAAAATGATAAAATTTAAATGACTGAATTTAATGAATAATAATAATAAGAATAATATATAATTCAATATATCATATGTTTGTGCTAATGAGATTCCACGATCATTGATGGCTGATAATGAATCATGAAAATAAATTAAATAAAAACACAAAGAGATTATAAAAAAAAAACTAAATTTTACATACATGGTTAATATATGTTTATTTTGGATACTAATCAACAAAATTTATTTTGAAATTTTCCATTTCTAAAAAGGATCCAAATTAATAAACAACCAATTAATTAAGGCTATTGAAGAAATATTAAACACTGACGATGTGAATAAAGTGGAACTATATGCATGTGATGAATTTAAACTTCTAATATTATCTATAATATTAAAGAATCTATTAAATATTCTCTCAATATACAATAACATAGTGATTTCATCATCAACTATAGGATCCCTCAGAAATTTCAGAAAAACATTTGACACCATATCAATTTGTCTTGATGTTTTTCTACTCTTCATCACTGTCGTGTTTCTATTTAACCGCAACAACATTTTTTCAAATGTATCCATACCCAAGCCCAAGACACCGAACTACACTATACCGATGATTTTCTATAAAGAAAATCAATGAATGAAAATATATTCACTGATTAGAAACACAACCCAATGGAAATCGTCATTAGTATTGAACATATATTCACAAGGAGAGTAAAAATTAAATAACTCACATATAAACAAAAGTCTCAATATATTACGAGATATTGAATATTTATATAAATAATCAATCACACTCATTCTAATTTATTTTGAGGAATCTATATGATCATTGAGAATTATTGAAAATGAAGGGGAGGATAAAACAAATTCTGAAGGAAAATTACTCGTGTTCATGAAACAATCAATTCCAAATACAACCTAAAATAATTATATTTTTTATTTAGTATTCATATTTGGTCTTTACAAAGCATTACAAAAATATACTAAATTTCAAGGGTTTGTAACATATATTAAAAATATTATTTGTATTATTTTGATTCGTTGTATAAATATTTTATTAAAACATAATATAATAATATATATTTATTAATTTCATCAATAAAATTACATTAATAGATTACATATCCCTTATCATAATAATTTGAAATATGTAATTTAAAAAATTAGAATTATTTTATTTGTACCAAAAATAAATAAATCATTTTTCATTGAATGAAGATCATTTAAATAGGTAATGATAATTTATATTTCATATAGTCAATGAATATGTATTTCATGATTTGTTGTTTTAAAAATAAATATTTAGGGAAAAAAATTCAAGGAATGGTTATTTTACAAAAAAATTATTCTGTTAAAAAAATTAAAAACCAATTATAATAAATATTTAATAATATTTATTTACAAATAATTTAAAGGAATATTAATTTTATAAATAATAGTAATTTTTCATTGGAGTTATCAACCCCCTCAAAAATGTAACTGTTTACATTCAATCCCAAACTCATTTTTTAAATTTCATTTATGTAAAATATATTTTATTTCATTAATTTTCGTTATAAAAATAAAGAATTAGACCATAATTTGTTATAAGTTTAAGAGACTATTTATTATGGAATTACAAACATAAATAATGATATCCTAAAAAATCTATGATACTGTTTTTTAGACCACATTATACGATTGAATTTGTTTTCTTATTATAAATCTTATAGAAAATATATTGTAATTATTCATAAATGATGTTTGAAATTTTTTAATTATTCTTAAAACCATTTATTTATTACTATTAAAAAATGTTTTTTTGGGATTTGTAAAATGAATTAATAATAGAACATGGCTTCATTTTTAGTTTTAGCTTCAAAACATGGGGCACAGTGACCATCATATTGACAATTTTCTATATATCAATTTATTTCATCATGTATTTCACTTTAATCATCGTTGTCACCATATTTATTAATTTAGATGTATATTAATATTTTTTTATTATTAATCATCATTTTATCTTAAAAAAATATGAATTATTAATCCAGAATTATTAATTAGATAAAATTGTATGAAATAAATACCTTAATACATCCCATGTTTGATGAAAAAAATAAATAAAAAATTTAAATCCATAATAATTTTCTCCCACCCTTGATAATGTTTAAAACATAAAGCGTAGAAACAACTAAATGTTTTAATTATTTAAAACCATATAGAATCATCATGGATGACCAATATAATTAAACACATAAATAATCCAGTTCTGAGACTATCTCTGTACTAATCATTATTGATCAATGTATCTTGAATCCAAAACAACATGAAACGACCCAACATATAAATCCCACATGATCAAACAACTCCCTAAACCCATTGCAATGAACTAGGTAGCCACTGATTATTCTACCTAAAAAAATATATTTAGGGGAACACAATTTCACATCCATTTTCATTATTCAACTATTATAGTGCACTAAGGGGGTACCATGGTGGACCCTGTAGTGGGGTTTGTAGAAGAGTGACCAGTAAGGGTGCCCCATATCTCCAAAATAGTAATGAACTGAATGGATGGGGATGGATATGTTTTTTATAATAGGGGATACTATTTTTGAGGATTCTATTTTTTTCAATATATTATGGTATGTTACTATCATGATAAACACTTTATTGCTGAGATAAAACCATAAGATAATATAGTTATACACTGATTGGATCAATGCCTTGATTCTGTTGTTGTATTTGTTGGTTTTTTTGTTCGTTCTTCTGGTGTAATATATATAATAAATCAGCATCACTCTATTTAGAATTTGAACCATCAATATTATCAACTGATAATGTACTGTATCCCAAATAATTTTTTCCCTTATGATGGATGGCATATGAGTAACAATATGATATATTAGGCAGACATTTCACAAGAAGTTGTTCAGTGGAAAATCTGGGAATAATATTTTGACCGAGAGCATCCATGTGGGTTGCAGTTGGGAATAATAATTTCCACCCAATAGGAAAATAAACATAGTTTTTAGTGAACCCAATGAGTTTGAATTGATTTTACCAAAACCATCATTTTATATATCAAATCAATCAATAAAATTATTTCCATTCAAATTTCATTATATCTGTTCACAAAAAAACTTGAATCACTCACATTATACAATACACCGCAAATAATCTCACTATATATTATATTAATTTATATACACGAATAAAAATAATAAATGAAAGTAAGAAATAAATTTAACACCATCACCATACCAAATTCTTCTCTGAAAGTTTTTTAATTTTCACTATGCAAGTTAATTTTGGGGCTCATTGGTTAGCTAGTGAAAAACTAAAAAAGAGATAAATGGATTTCAAGAAATCCAAAAAAAGTTTACATTAGTTTCCTTAATCACAAAAATGTTATTTAATTATTTTAAAAACTAAAATTAATTATTTTTATAGAGCCTGAGGAAAATGTTCTAATGGAGTTCCCAAATTTTTTCATTTTTGTTATTGATAGATTCCATGGAGTAATTATGTTACAAAATCAATTATCCTCTAAGTATTGCTATATTTCTAGGGGAGATAAAAAATGAGTATGTGAATGGCTGATTTTTCTATTGTAAAACTAGGAATGATATTTTTCTAATGAAATATCTTCACAACAATTCATAAATAGTAGCCAAGAAATCTTTTTTTAATGACATTTAGATGGTAGTAACAATCAATAAAATTATATCATCTCAAGAACCATTTTCTATTCATCTTATGGAAATAAATATGTACGAGGAAAATATAACAATAATAAGGGATTGAGTCCATACATTCATCATTTAACAATTCATTTTCATCTTCTTCATTAATTACATTAGACTTATTGGGATATTTTAATGTAAAGTATAAACAATAATTAGGATAATAATTTGATTTAGAATTATCAATACCCCATATAAGTCGATAATTATACTTCATCTCACCTGAATATTTTGTCTCATTCTTTTTTATCTTCCGATTCACAACATGCTACAAGATATTTTACAAAACATATTCACATTAATTCTTCATTTCGTAATCACAGTACGCATCTATAATAATATTTTTAATATGTCTATTATACTCATTCACATAAATCATTATACAATATTTAAACCAAATAAATGGAGGAATAAAATTATATATCAATCCCTAGAAATATTATACTCACTAATCACAGGAAAATACATTCTAATCAAATATATTCAACAAGACATCAGACATACCTTTGAGGAATACATACATTAAATATTACTATAACATAATAGACTTCCTATTACCATATTATATTAAAATATGTTTTGGCATGGGAGAAAGTTGTAAATTAAACTAAACGAGTTATCAGTCATAAAAATTATGAAAAACATTCAAACAAATATATATTAAAAATTGGAAATTTATAGGAGATAATAGAACACAAAATCATAATAATCATACATAAAATATTGAAATTTAGTCATGTCAAGTGTTGAGAATCCTAGATCAATGAAGTCTAAAAATTTATCATTGATATCTTCAAATTAAGAACTTTAAAATATTACCCCCAATAAGATACATGCACTTAATTTTTTAATATATGATTGAATTTTCCAACAGTCAATTACATAACTACTAAAATTATCCAATAGTGATAATTGAAAAAATGGCAACAACTAATTATTTTCATGGGTTAAATAAAAAAATATACAACATCGATAGAGAATATTTAGAGAATGTATTAGTACGTGATGAAATTGGAAGACTATGTGGATCATTAATATATAGGAATTTTCAAATCATACTCTTCATGACCATTGTTGTACTGAAGTCACTATCAACCACAATCAACCTCATAAGTTTTTGAAACTCATCTAACAAGTTATCTATATTTTCAATCTATGTACACTCATCTTCATTGTCTCTTTGTACATAAATTAAATGGAAGGTTTTTCAACTAATAAATTCCCCTAACCAGGTCTCATATCAACTTTCTAATATTCAGTGATGTTTTTTTAAATTAAAACTAAATAATGAACAAACCTCAATGTAATTAGCACTGAAACACAATACAAACTGCTTTTATTATATAGCCAAACTTCCAATGTAGATACTATAGACTAAATATGAAATCTATTGATGACATTCAATATATTCCCAAATTTATAATTTTAATGTATATAATGAATCACAATCTTTTGAACATATATAGAGGAACCTGTGATAACATTGAGAATGATTAAATGATTAAAGGTAGAGGAATACATTTATGGATGTCACATTGCATGGGTCTATGAAATAAACACCAATGCTGGCATAAACTATGATCTTTGGATTTATTTAATTTTTAATTTTTTCATAAATGAGTGTTTGATTTTTATCCCAAAATTAATAGGATAAGAATATATTTTTTTAAAATAAAATTATAGCTTTTGGGTTTTATGATTAATTGGTTTTGAAAAAACATAATCTATAACTTTTAATCTTGATATTTCATCATGAAAATTAAACTATTTTTTACTGATTTATTAAAACAATTATTTGTAATAATTTTTTTAAATATGATATTATGATTATTTTTATTCTAAAATAATGAGTAATTATTTTTATATTAATGAAATAATAGCATTTTAAAAATTTAATGAATTTTTTTCACAGGAAAATGAAAATTGATTTCTTGAGATGATATTATTTTGAAAATAAATTAATAAATAAATGACAAGAAATTGTTATTAAAGAATCATTTTCTATAAAATAATATAATATTTTTTTATGAAAATAAAAAATAATTTCTAAATAATTAAATAAATGATTTATATTTTTTTAAAAATGTATTAATTTTACACCATATTTATCACACCCAAACCAAGGAATTTTTACATTCAATCCCATATTCACATTCTAAATTATCAATCCATATATATTATAAATTGTTTTTTTAAATAAAATATAGAATTATTTAATAAATTAATAGATATTTTTTATGAATTTTTTTTCTATAAAAAAAAACCTTAATAAGTGAGGTCCTAAACAAAAATACTCTCCAATAATTTTTCCGAACAATTATTTTATTAAAAATATTTTCCAAATCATTCTTATAATAAATCAAATGAAAAATATTTTTTTCTTATTTTGATGTCATGTTTTAATAGAAAAATTTAATATAATGGAAAATTGATTATTTAATATCTATAAACTAAAAAAGAACTTTTATAAATTAAAAAACAATTCTTTTTTAAATTTGGGGTCTGTAAGAAAAATACTAAAATCGTATAAGATAGAAACTTCATTAAAAAAATTGTTGAATCCCTATCATAAAACATATTTTATTATCTGATATTATTTTCATGATGTTAATTAATATATATATATATGTATATGTATATATACAAAAAAGTTATTTTTTAATATGTATTTATATTAAATAATTTCAAATATTATTAAAAATATTATTATTTCCTTCAAATTACAATAATTTAATTATTTATAAAATATTACATAAAAACATATTTTTATATAACAGTGGTAATAAATAACCATTTGATTATTTTAAATATCTAATTTAGGATTCACTTTTTCTAATGAAAAAAATTTAATATATAACGAGTAATAATACATAATCATTAATACATAATTAAATATATAATTAAAAATAAAAAAATAATAAAATCAAAAATCAAAAATATAATCTATAATGAAATTTAAATAATTAATAAAATTATTAACCATTAAATATAATTATACTATGGATATATGATGTTATAATAAAATAAACAACTTATGTATTGTTTTTCTTGGTTGTGAATTCCACACCTTCCATGCAGCTGCACGATCTCATCACCATTTATTAGTGAGATTGATCAACTTTATCAGTGTATTTTGAGCACTATTCGGTCTTGTTCCAAAATTCAATATTTTTACCTCCTTCCTTTCTCACATTACACATTAAACACTATCCATGAATATTATTTTATTGATTTAAAATATTTATTTACAAAATTATTTTTTATTTTTTAAATTATTTATATAATAATATAATTTTATATACATTTTTTAATGAAGTTTTAAAATGTAAATTTTATATTTATAATAAAAAATATACATATTTAATATTAAATTTATATTCGCAAAATTTTGATGCACAGACTTACATAAACAAACATATCACTTTACAATAATAATATATATTCATTACATTCACCATTATACTCATCCAGGTAATGTGGTGGTGGAAAATAGATTACACCACGGCGTGGAGACGGTATTCCATACGTACGCACGCTCGGTGATTTCATTTTCCGTAGGATGGATAGAGGGTGAAATATGGTTTTTTCTTTCTTATAATAACATATCAGTATATGAGTGATACTGATGTTATTACTTCATAATGAAACAACTAAACAAGAATAAGTGGAAGAAGAAATAAAGCTGAAAGAATCAGTAATGGACATTACCTCTACTTTGATCTTCCTCTTTGAGACCTCCTCTTAGGGAACTAAAATTGCTCTTTGAAGAAGACCAGGACCTCTAGGATATTTATAGGGAAGTGGAGAAAAGAATTTGGTAGGGGTTGGCCGAGCATGAAGGCTCAAAGATGTGTGAGGAAGAGAGGGAGAAGGTTCTCTTTTATAAGGGAGGAGAGGGGTACCTTTGGAAAAACTAAAAATATTATTTTATTATAAAGTCATATTCGGTTTTTAATAGCTCCAAATTGATTTATTTAGAATCTATGGTGGGGATGGGTCAAAATACTCTCATCCAATATAATTTAGACAAGTTTAGGTTTCTATTTTAACCTTATCATTTAGATTTAACTTTATGTTAGATAATTTTGCTTTTACTGTGTCTACTTGTTTTCTTACACTATAAGGTTAATAAACATAATATACAATAAACACGAACCCCATGTTGTGTATAATTAATATATATAACCTTATATAATTCATTTTTCTGATCCTTAGATATTTAGGAATAAAATAACAATTAATAATATAATATTTGTTTTAAAAACTATTTTAGGTCAATTTTGACACTATTTGGTAATTGATTTATCTGAAAATCATAAGATAAATATTTGTTCTAAAAAAGATAATTAAATTAACACTAACATGGAATATTAACCTATAAAATTATTTTAATTCATAAAAAGTCTAAAATTTCATTTATTTGGGTATTTATAACATCAATTATGTCAATATTTCATTAATAAGATAATTACTGCATCATCATGTTTTTATAATTAAATTAAATTATTTCAAGTCTAAATATTACAAATAAAATACCATTATTTAGGAAATCATATTATCTTTCTAAGGAATATTTATAGTAGAATTTATCTTATGTATAAACCTATATTAAAAATGATTTACTTATTAAACTTTGATTTTAACTATTTTAACCCTTCTTTAAATAGATTAATATTAAATGTCCTAATCTAATCCATGTGGGCCTAAATGGTCATATTTTATTCGTAAGGTTGTTTCTGGTCGAATTAAACTTATCCATTAGAATTAGTACATGTGTTAGGGTAATTATAATATCATTTTTAACCTTAATTATCCTATTTACTTTTAACCGTGGTAAATAAAAGTAAAAAAGTTAATATTCACCAAAAAAAATTTAATCTCATTGAACCAAATTTTAGTCCTTGATATTGAACGTGTCTCTTGGATGTTTGAAATTCCACTCACAAAAGTGGTAAAATTATGTTTTATGAAAAATTTAGTTTTTTAACCACCACTTTGTTGTTACACTATTCATCAAAAAATGAAAGATTCCAGAAAAATATAAAAAATTAGGCCTAAGATAAATTTGATATTATGAATTAAAAAATGATGTCTATTTTACCAAATTCAAAAAATATCAGTTGCATTAATTAATTTACAAATTAATTCCCGTCGTCAAAACAAATAGCGTGTTTTAAAAAGATAATAAATATCAAAAGATTGACACTTGTTTTTGTCTGGTTTAAATGTGAAATTACATCCAATGACCAAAATTGTATTAAATGGTAAACATATATTCTAAAGGTATTTTTAAACCACTAAAATTAATAATTTATCACTATTAATTATTTCGATAAAAAATTTGTTTTTAATTAAAATTTAGTAACTTTCACTATTCATCAGAATATGAAAGTTATCCAAAAAGTACCAAAATTTCACCCTAAGATAATTTCGATATTCCGAATCCAAAAATGAAGTCCAATTTGAATGATAAAATTTATAAAATTTCAAAAATTGGGTATTACTATTCATAATGGCTAGTTCTTAATAATATTATTGTAATATCTCATTTAGTGAAACTCGGTATTGCGTACTACACACGCTATCAAGGACGGTCTTTATTGCGTGTAATGCCAGACAAGTCAGGGCTGCGTGCAGTGAAAGCTCTGTTTGGTGTTGCGTATAACATAATCAAAACTTATTTCATTTGTACATTAAACAAAATCTATGCATAATGTTGCGTAGAATAGTTTCTACAAAACGAACTTGAAATTGTGTGTAACGCATGCCAAGAATAGTGTTGCGTATACTACAAGAAAATACGGTGTTGTGTATATCACAAGCTAATTTTGGTGTAGTGTACAACACAATATATTAAAAAGAATATTTTTCATAAAATATCAGGGTGTTACATTCTACCCACCATAAAATGAATTTCGCCCTCGAAATTCATCGAGGTTATAAATGGTTTATTACACTAGAGTTTCTTTCATAGAAACCCACATCGTAAAAAGGAATACTAAAACATCATTTTAAAAAAGGAACGTTAGAAACATAACAGATTCCCAAATTACTCATCACTGTGTTTCCACATTAGAGAATATAGCTGAAAATATGGATATGGAAGAAAAATATAATCATCGTGTTCTGATGGAGAGTGGTAGAGAACATGGATATGAAAAAGCCATCAATCACAAAGCCATAATATTGTGATGATCTAAGGTACCATCTGATTTATCGGATATTAGATTACTAGGAAAACATTTTTGGTTGTCAATATCATTTCCCTAAAGTTTAAAATTTTGATTTAGAAGAAATACTTTCTTGATTATGGTACAATATCACAATTTTTCGTGCTTTGAACAATTTCCACTTCATCTCTTAATGAAATGAAGTGTTAACAGATCATGCGATAGAATGATGGGTCATTCCATCTATTTCAAACAAAAGGTTAGTAAAAGTTATCAAATATAAATAAGTCCATCTATGGCGAGGTTAATCATATACGATTTCAAAAATGAACTTATACATCATATATCATACCACTTAATAAAATAAAACTAGTTTCTACTAAGCAGGGAATTCATGTAGGCCAGTGGTAGGCGATAAAGGCCAGTCGTACTTCGGTTGTGGGTTTGATTCCCACAGCCTTGTCCGACGCGATGGGTTGTTGCCTGCCCTGCAGGTTTTCCTTTTTCAAAAACTACATTACTATAACATCCCATCAATAATATCAAACTAACTTATGTCCAACATAATCCATTCCAATATTTAGGCATATCTAAAATACTTTGGTCCAAGCTCATAGTATAAAGAAAATGATACTTGAAATGCCACATAACAATCATGTGAATTCCATCATTTATCCCACATATATCATAAGATATGTCTTGTTAGTCAAATTACAAACATGCGAATACCTTAATCATGTATTATCTTGATGAATGAATACCCATTGAACCTTAGTGAAAACAAGAATGTTGTTAAATTTTAACACTTTCCACACACCAAAATCCCTAAAATTCTATATACTCAACCCATAATATCACATAGTCCTTGTATCAGTAATGAGCTCATGATTACCATCATATTATTTTCTCCTTATCCCTTCATTTTGTGAATTTCATCGGTATACTAAAAATCTTTCAATCACCTTTTCATGGTTACCAGTACCATATAATTATTGAAGACCAATACATAGATATTCCAAAATTCCACAATACCATAAATGAGATTCCATGATACGAATTTGAAATCCCATTACATAAACACTTAATCATTAAACAACATCATTTTCATACTCAACATCACAAATAGTGATCGCATGAAACTTCCAATTATCCTTTTCCATAAGAGGTTTCTCACATTGATCATCAATAACCCATGGATTAGGGCATTTATTAGCATAATGCACCATTTACTTGCACTTGAAGCATTGACGTGTTGGTGGAGAGTTCTCTGTAGTCTTTTCTCTATTCAAATCATCATAAACCTTTTTCCCATTACATCAACAATTAACTACTCGATGACCTTCTTTTCCACACTTAAAACATTTTTTTAGATTTCTCCTTGAACACCATCTTTCATTTCTTGTCAAAACCATGAGATGGATATGTTACACCAACTTGCAGTTCTACCATGATAGCACAACGTACAATTTTATCATAGATACTGACGTCTCTTATAGCTAATGCCATTCGAAGACTTGGTTTTAAGCCACTGAAAAATCGATCAACTTTACTTTCAGGTTGGACGATAAATCCAGATACATGCCTTGCAAGTCATGTAAAATTCGATTCGTATATACCAACAAATTCATCATCCGTCTTCTTAAGCTCAAGAAACTCATTTTCCATCTTTGTTCGAAGAATACGAGGGAAGTACATACTGAAAAACAAGTTCTTGAACTCGTCCCATTCCATGGACTCAATTTCATCACTTTGCATCGTATTCTTGATAAGATTCCACCATTGATCAAAATCACCTTCTAAACGATATACTACTAAGGTGGCTTTATCATGCTCAGTACATTGTAGAACTGAAAATAACTTTTTAGTAGTACAGATCCATTCTTCTGCCACTAAGGGATCAGAAGACCTGCTGAATGAAGGTGGACGCTGCCTCATGAAGGATTAAACAAAATGTTGCTCTTTTCTCTGCACATTTTGAAATCTAGAATGATTCATAGCTTGTGTAAGTATAGAAACAATATTTTTCACTCCATCTCTGATGAAATTGGTTTGGTAAAGAGGACAATCGTTTCATTGTCCATTACATTGATCAACACAGTTCCTTCGGGTTACATCCATCGTCTAAAACCCAAAAATAATAGTGTGGGAGGCAAATACCATGTTAGGGAAAACAACTTAATAAAGGGGGAGAACCATAAATATCTAACATCTTAGGATTAATTCTCAGATCGTTATTGCAATAATATGACGATAACCTATACATATACTTAACCTTAGGGACATCCCTAGACATACCATATAAATATCTCTAGGGATCTCGCTAATGTTTTTGCATCATAGTTTCCAAAGGTTGACTAAACCTTTCCTCTGATACCAATTGTAGAGACCCGAAGCTTCACGTACATAGATATTACATTACTTTTGTGGAATACATAATACATAACAAATACAGACACACAAGGACCATAAGAGTTTAGTGTCTTTGGAATCATGGAACGTAATCATCTAATCATGGTGAAATATTTTCAACATCTCCCATAAAGATCTTCCACTTTTTGTTTCCTTATATAAAACATTTCTTTTAGTCCTGGGGAAAAATAAAACATAAAAAGGGTGAGCTCAAATGCTCAGTAAGTGTAAGAATGTATAAAATAAAACATACAATATACATTTCAACTTGAAAACATGAACATAATGTTTAAACATCAAAATCTTGAGCAACAACATAAAACATGGATTTACAAAAGGCATAGATCATAATGGGACATAAATAATCATGAAATAGAATGGGAATAAAAAATTTAATTGAGGAAACCATTCATAACTTGTTATTATTTCCATAGTAGCCAAGGCATTGCTGCCAAGACCATCTTAGTGGACAAAGTCCCTTTCTGAATCGAGTTTACTCCTCGTTTCAGTCCTGTAACACTGAACCAGATTAACTTACCGTTCCATTCATGTCTATCTGATGAGATATAAATCTTTACCCTATGAATTGGAGGGAGATATAGGTCCCACCCATCTCATAAAGAAATCATTCATACTTATGACACAAAAATAATCATACATTATTCATTATAACCCAACAAATAAAAGGGGGTTCATAAACATCATCCCATTATCACGTAATCCATATAAAATAAATGGATATCATTTCATCATAAAAAAGTGAAACCATATAAATAATATATACATTATACTTGACACATTAACATATGAAATAATTTCATCTTAGATGAAAAATGGTTTTGATAAAACACTTGAAATGAATTCTTGAGGAAAATTTCATTTCTTCTTGAAAAACACGTTTCCGTTCTTAACATGTCATACAATTCTAATATAAAAGAAGTTGATTAAAAATAAACTTTAAAACATGTAAAGTATTCTTATTTGATGTAATGTTTTAAAAATCCATTCATTTTATATATGTTAAAAAAACATTCTTCTCGTACTTTTGTTAGAAAAGTCAAAAAGTACCTCAAACGAAAAACGACAACAGATTCTTTTCATATATTTTACTAAAAACTCACCGAAGGGTAAAATTGGATTTAAAAAATTGTAGGTGGATTGAAATAATATTACATATTGAGGAAACATGGATGTGGATGATAAAATACACCCCAGTAAATTCCAAAGTATAAACATTCTCAGATAAAAATGAGATTGTGATATTTCCCTTACCTTAGGTCCGATATGTTTCGTATGGATCTGAACATCCTGTATAATGATTTAAATAATGTAATTGACTTATTAAATAATCATATTAATTTTTATGATATCATATATGTTTCACTCATGACTTTATATTACCTATTCTTTTGTAAATTGCATGTTAAAGTAGCGTTTTGGGTAAAATCATTTCATTTATCGTATGTGTTTCGACTTT
Organism: Viscum album; assembly: GCA_963277665.1. Lineage (NCBI taxonomy): Eukaryota > Viridiplantae > Streptophyta > Magnoliopsida > Santalales > Viscaceae > Viscum > Viscum album. Next base: position 554,161,567 of record OY728147.1, on the reverse strand, counting down.
TTGTTCTTGATATTATTACTTATATCCTGATTTACATAATTCCAGAGTGTAAAAAATGATTTATATATAATATATATTCATCATATACATATATATTATAGATCTATAAAAAGAAAGGAAATACACCGTTCATGGATACGGTAGGTCGTACTTACGCATGAACGATGTTTTCGTTTCCTTATTGAATTGAATGAAATTAAATAGATGAAATACATATATATAAATAAATATAGTAGCATTATTATGTAATATATTTCATTATTATTCATTATATATACTTTATAATCGTTCTTGAGTGGTTAATCATGGAAAATGAATCTCATCGCGTTCGTGGAGATGGTAGTCCGTACGTACGCACGAGCGATGATATCATTCCATGATAGTGGAATTGTATTAAAGTGTATGTATAATATTACAGAATCAATATCACTTTAAAATAATCTTATATATTCATTACATTCACCATTATACCCACCCAAGTGTGGTGGTGGTGGAAACTAGATTACACCACAGCGTGGAGACGGTATTCCGTATGTACGCACGCGCGGTGATTTTGTTTTCCGTAGGATAGATAGATGGTGAAATATTGTTGATTCATACATATAATAACATATCAGTATATGAGTGATACTGATGTTATTACTTCATAATGAAACAACTAAAGAAGAATGTGTGGAAGAAGAAATAAAGTTGAAAGAATCGGTAATAGACATTATCTCTTCTTTGAAGCGACTCTTTGAGACCTCCTCTTAGGGCACTATAATTTCTCATTGAAGAATACCAGGACCTCTAGGATGATTCTATGGAAGTGGAGAAGATAATTTGGAAGGGGTTTGACGAGCTTGAAGGCTCAAAGTAGTGTGAGTAAGATAAGGAGGAGGTGACCTTTTATAAGGGAGGAGAGGGGTACCTTTGGAAAAAATAAAATATTATTTTATTATAAAATCATATTCTGTTTTTAATAGCTCCAAATTGATTTATTTCGAAGCTAATGTGGAGAGGGGTCAAAATCCTCTCATAAAATAGAATTTAGACAAGTTTAGGTTTCTATTTTAACCTTGTCATTTAGATTTAACTTTAAGTTATATAATTTAACTTTTACCGTTTCTTCTTGTTTTCTTAAACTATAAGGTTAATAAACATACTATAACAAGAAACAAGAACCCCATGTTGTTTATTATTAATATAAATAAACTTATATAAGTCATTTGGCCGAAACATATATTTTTAGGAATAAAATAACAATTAATAATATAATATTTGTTTTAAAAACTATTTTATGTCAATTTTGACACTATTTGGTAATTGATATTTCTTGAAAATCATAAAAGAAATATTAGTTCAAAAAAAGTTAATTAAATCAACACTAACATGTCATATTAACCTATAATATTATTTTAATTCATAAAATGTCTCAAATTACATTTATTTGGGTATTTATAACATCAATTATGTCAATATTTCATTAATAAGATAATTACTACATCATAATTGTTTTATAAACAAATTAAATTATTTAAAGTCTAAAAATTAAAAATAAAATACCATTATGTAGGAAATCGTTTTATCTTTCTAATTAATATTTATTGTAGTATTTAGCTTATGTATAACCCTATATTAAAAATGATTTACTTATTAAACATTGATTTTAACTATTTTAACCCTTCTTTAAATAAATTAATATTAAAAGTCCTAATCTAATCCAAGTGGGCCTAAATGGTCATATTTTATTCCTAAGGTTGTTTTTGGTCGAATTAAACTTATCCAATAGAATTAGGACATGTGTTAGGGTAATAATAATATCATTTTTACCCTTGATTATCCTATTTACTTTTAACTGTGGTAAAAAAAAGTAAAAAGTTACAATTCACCAAAAAATATTTTCATCTCATTGAACCTCATTTTAATAATTGATATTAACTGTGTCCTTCGTAATTTCAAAATTCCACTCATAGAAGCGGTAAAATTAAGTTTTATGGAAAATTTAGTTTTTTAACTACCACTTAATGGTTTCACTGTTCATCAAAAAATGAAAGATTTCAGAAAAATACAAAAATTAGGCCTAACATATATTTGATATTATGAATTCAAAAATGATGTATATTTTACGATGTTCAAAACATAACAGTTTAATTAATTAATTTAAAAATTAATTCCCGTCGTCAAAACAAATAGCGTTTTTTAAGAGATAATAACTATCAAAAGATTGGCACTTGTTTATGTCTGGTTTAAATTTGAAATTACATCCAATGACCAAAATTGTATTAAATGGTAAAAATATATTATAAATATACTTTAAAACCACTCAAATTAATAATTTATCACTATTAATTATTTCGATAAATTTTTTAAAAAAATTAAAATTTAGTAATTTTCACTATTCATTAGAATATGAAAGTTATCCAAAAAGTACAAAAATTTCACCCTATGCTAATTTCGATATTCCGAATCCAAAAATGAAGTCTATTTTGAAGGATAAAATTTATAAAATTTCAAAAAGTGGGTATTACTATTCATAACAGATAGTTCATAATAATATTATAATAATATCTCATTTAGTGAAACTCGGTATTGCGTACTACACACACTATCGAGGAAGGTCTTTATTGCATGTAATGCAAGCCAAGTCAGGGCTGCATGTAGTGAAAGCTCTTTTTGGTGTTTTGTATATCATAATCAAAACATATTTCATTTATACATTAAACAAAATCTATACATAATGTTGCGTAGAATAGTTTCTACAAAACGAACTTGAAATTGTGTGTAACGCAAGCCAAGAATAGTGTTGCGTATAGTGCAAGAAAAATACGGTGTTGCGTATATCACAAGCTAATTTTGGTGTATCGTACAACACAAGACATTAAAAAGAATATTTTTTATAAAATCTCGGGGTGTTACATCTACATTCCATTGAATGGTGTTATTACAATACTAGAATATTTTTTGTTTAATTCATGACTATTTATAATCAATTTAATTGATAATTAATTTATTATATTTTAATCATTTTAAAAATTCCAATTGTGTTCTCTCTCTTGTTTATAAAACGAAACCCCCCAATTATCTTCATTACCCAACATTGAGACTTCTATCATTATCAAACCCTAAAAAATTGTATTCTAAATGTATTTATACAAATTATTTCTTTTTAGGTCTCCACAAAATTTCATCAATGTGTACCTGAAGGGGATATCAAATGGAGTTCATTGAAAGAATTGGTAATCACATGAACCAATCAATTTATTTTTTACATATTATTTCACCCCCTATAAATATAATGTATTAATCATATAATAATAAATATAGAATAAAAAATATAGTAATTTTTATTATTATTATTAAACCACCACGTTCTACATTTTTCCCATCATTTGGGATGTGATATTATCTCTCGAGCATACTTACAACTTATTGTCTACAAATTGAGATACAATTAATTTTTCATCACAATAACTTATGGATGGTTATAATGGTGGGTCATATATATATTTTACATTAATGAAATATAAATAATTCTATGATTTAAATATCATATCTATATTATTACCTTCTTATCTTTTTGAAAATGATAATAACATAGATGCTTTCATTTGGATCACCACCTTCACGAAGAAACATGATTCATTTTTTCATTTCCAACTTACATGGATTTAAAAAATGATAGATTTGGGGAATATATGTGTGTAAAATTATATAATAATGATTCAACAGAGTTGAATTATTATTTTCCTTTTCCCCCTCCACCGATAAATGAAAAAAACTATTCATCAGTACATACACCATGTTGTCTCCATAAACATTTTAATTCATTTGTCTATATATATCTATTATAGTTGAAACAAATAAGTATATAATGAATATATTTGTTATTTAAACAATTAATATAATTTCTTAGATTATGAAACCGTGATCAAATTAAATGTTCATTAACTACAATATTGAGATTGAATGGCTCAAATGCCTTCATTTTTATTAATTTTTGATAAACCCCTTTCAAGGGATGAAGGCGAACACTTACAAGGCCCGTAGGCTCTGAGATTACATGGCCCGTAGGCTTTAGGATATTAAATGACCCGAAGGCCTTAGGGAATTAACCAAGACTATCTAAAAGGAACTTCCCCTCCCCAGCATCTGCATCTTGATAGTAGCTCTCCACCTTTGCATGACCGTCTGTCTAGGCTTCCTATGCAAGCACAGGCTGGTACTGATGCCATAGCCATACCCTATCATTCTGACAATACATATGGATCTTCTCTGGTGAGTGCACCTACTCTGAATCCTCTGCTGGGGCTACTCTTTTTTTGTAGTGTGTTTGGGGCCTGCATTCATGTGGCCCAAATGCCGTGGGGTGTCCCTAAGGCCTTAAGGTGGACCGAAGGCCTTGAGAAACAACTGGCCCGAAGGCCTTGGGTGGCCCGAAAGCCTTGTGTACATTTAATTCACTCTAAAATTGAGGTAACAATTTAATGAATCATTCTAATTGTTTATTTTGATTATTTATAATTATATTTCTAACTATTAAATAATATGATCTATCACACATGAAACTCCAAAAATTTTATAATCAAATTGTTATTTATGTTAATTATATGTCTTCCTATCATTTTACTCCCATTAATTACTCAAGAGACCACTAGAATGATTTCCTGGTACAGTCGAGGATATTTATCTCTTCACTTTATAAACGATTTATTTCATATCAATTTATTTTTAGAATGTTTATTGGAATATTATTTATACCATCCCTTGATTTTTTAGTAACAATTATACCCTTTATTAATATTTTCACAAAATGTTTTAAAATTGACATCTTATGATTTTTTGATTTATGTGATTTTTTATTTTTACAAATGTATAAAAAGAATGTATTCTTTTAGAATTTACAACATTACAAAAACATCCCACCATCACGAAAACATTATGAATTAAAAATACCATTAAAAATCTGAAATTGTTATTTTCAATGATAAAAATTTACTTAAAATTGAATGTAATATTAATTTAAATAATAAAATTAAATTTAAAGTGGTTATTTTCATCATGAAATGTTTGAAGATAACATTTAATGGAAAATATCAACATTAATGGAAGGCACTGATGGTTGAAACGTTTTACTAGGTATATGAACCCATGATACCATCCTTAATCATTTTCTAGATGGTTTATATTTATGATTACCAAATGTTTACAATACTCATCTATTTTCCATGGGTTATGTTATAATAAAATTGTTTTGAAACATGTTGCCTCTTCCATATGTTATACTGTGATGAAAGGATTATGATACCCATTTTTTTTTCATGTGATATGATATGAATAATATTAAATGAACTTTTGGATCACATATATTTTTTATTAATTATTTTATTTGTGGTCCCAAAATAATATAATCATCCATTCTATTGAGTAAATGTGTATATCAGATGAGATAAATTGGAATGTAATTGGGATTCATCCCAATTACGTATGGGACCATGCATTTTCCGGTAGTCTTGTGAGTTATCATTTAATTCTACAATTATTTTGGAGTAAATCAAATCAACTATTACAGTCATAAAAATGATAATTTTCTACAATGAAAATGATTTTCCTACTATGGAAATGTTTTTATATGACTATATGTATGTACCTAATCATTATATTATGAATGTGTAATTATCCTATGGCATATTTTCTATGATTCTATTATGATTCATGACTTATTAAATAAAACTATTTATTCCTTGACCAAATATTTTAATCTACAATATGATGGGTATTGTTTTCAATTGTTTTTCTGAGAATATCATACCATGATATTCATGTTATGTTTAATTGATCACTTTTATCCCATGTTTATCACCCCTACTAAGCATCTGAGGTTAGTATTATTTATGTATCCTTTCCCCACAAATGAAATTTATAATTTTTGATATGTCTGGTAATTTTCTTGTATTAATATTGTGGTGGTATTTGATGCAGATATCATATAAATAGGTTTCTTATGTGTCCATAATTCCAATGAGATTATAATTATACTATTCTAGTGAGGATCATTATGTAATTTGATGAATATTAATCTAAAAATATGTAACATATATTTATGAAAAATATTTGTCATTATAGTTTGTATCATATAAATATTAAAGTACCTTTAGAAATTAGTTTGATAAAATATAGTGATAACCCATCATATAATCCTATGTATAAGAGAACATACAATGTTATGATAAAAAATTTTGTTTTGGTTTCCAAGATAAACATTGATGTTTTGGACCTACAAATGAATGTGGTTTCGTAAATATGATTCATGGGGAAATAACCTTGAAAAGAGTTATTTGAATATATCTCATCCATTATTCAGGTTCATGGTTAGTGTACTCATCTTTTCATGAGGTTAGACATTTCTAGGGACATTCTTATGTTGAATAACGTTTTCATTATAGATAATTACAAATTATTTAATTTTATGATGACCATGAATGACCAATGGGGTCATAGATTGAATATAATATGAAACCATTTTTAAATAATATAAATAATTTTCTATAATTATGTGGTTACCCAAAATTATTATATTAGGTAAAAATATAATATTTTGTTTTAGTATGTTCTAGAAATTGATTGAAACATTTTAATGTTGAATACTATAGGAAATTAAATGATTATTCTATAATGTGATCAAATCGTATGGGAGATAGAATAAAAAATCTCAGTACAGTGCTTACACATATTTCTCTAGCTATGAATCATACCGTCTTTCCAAATTTTAAAGGATGGACAAAAATTATGTCGATCTCTTCATGGTGAAACACATTCCTTATTTTAGATGGTCCACTAATACAGAATTTTTTAAAATATATACATTAATACTATTGAATATATATTTTCTATTAAATAGTTCTGAAGCCTAAAAATCTCAATTTGGAGGTCAATTATCTTCAATTTGAAACAAATCAATGGTTGAATATTTTCCAAAATAAAAGGAAACTAGATAAAATTTAATGTATCAAGTAGGATGTGTTTAATATATTGTTTTTCAATAATTACCTTCCTTGCCACAATTATATGCAAATAGGGAAGGAATTACATAGGTAATGTAATAAGATGATGATTGTATGGTATATATGAGGCTTATTTTACATCAATTGTGAAACAGGACTCAAATATTCAAATCCAACCAAAATGTATGGTTGATCAATTATTCAGTTCCATAAAACCACATCCCCAAAAGAATTAGTCAAAAAAGACATTAGTATTAAGGACGAAATTTTTGGATGTATTATTGAATTTGAAATGGATATTAGAGTTACCCATCAAAATAATGGTTTTCAAAAAAAATCAATGATTGGCTTTAGTAAAAACTCTAGAAACCATTGATTGAAGTATATGTGCCTTTATTTATGCTAGATGTGTTGAAGGATACACGGAGGAAATTTTTTTAAGTGGATTGGTAATTGTTTTATGTGTTGAAAGGAAGGTCATTGAGAAATTCAATATTGATGTTATTAGAATATGTTATATAATAATGTGAATAGTGGAATATATATATTGAATTACCCAACCAAATGCCAAAATTTCAAATGGAAGAATTAGGGGAATTATCATAATTAGTGTTCAAAACTATGTTTTAATGATGATGAATTATGTTATTAGACCTACTATGAATTGAGTAAAATGTAGATACCATATGATCACTGTTTTTTATGAGGTGTATGATAATGACATGGTGAAAGGTATACATATTATCCAATCTATAATTGATAATATCTTATTTGATACTAGATCGACCAACTAATTATCATCCAATGAATCCTCTAAGGGTATCATAGTACGTCCTCAATGATTAGATGCTCAATTATATGAGATTAATAATAATATTATGATCATTACAACACAATTATATAATTCCTCTAAGGTTGATGTTTTTCAAAATGTGGTTCTTGATAATCATTTTATTCATCCTATACATGATATTGATGTTATCTTAGGAATGTATTGATATTATATTTATAAATCACATTGTAATTTATGAGTATCTAAAGTAATGTTTGATATTAAGAACAATATTATGCTCATATATTAGTGTGATGACAAATGTGAACGTCTTATGGACTTCAAATCTATCAAATGTGAATTGGTTCCTTTTCAAAATGGGTGTTTTTCTATACAGTTAGTTAGAAAGACACCTCAATGAATTATTATTAAGTGATAAATTGTTGATGTATTTTAAAATAAATTACCAATTCTTCAGTTGAATCCTGAATTTGATCCTTGAATGGAGCTTATATATGTTGCTACAAAAATTTAAAATACTATATAGAATGTCCCCAATTGATAAGGAAAAATTTATAAATAAACTCCTTAAGAAAATTGAAAAAGGGTTTTATTCATCCATGGTTATCACATGGGGGGGGGGAAATCATTTTTTATATAAATATATGGATCAATTAAAATATTAATCAATTATCTAAAACATAACAACATCGCAACTAATAATATGTATCTATTTCCCCATATTTATGAAATATTTTATCAATTGTCTGCTATTAAATATGATTCTAATATTGGCCCCCATTATAGATATAATCAATTTAGTGTAAAGAAGGCGGATATACCCATGAAAATATTCTGTATAAGGTATGAACAATATGAACATATAGTTATTACATTTTTTTCATAGGAATTCCCCCGTTATCATCATGGTTTCATTTATCAGTCACATTATAAATAATCTTAATTATTTTTTAGTATTATTAGTGATGATATTCTTATGTATTAATAAAATAATGAAATATTTCAAAAATCACATTAGGATTGTATTGGAGAACTTATGGAAGAATTATATATACCAAAAATTTATACGGTGATAATTTTTGATAATAATGTTTAATTAATCCCATATAATATAAAGTGATGGTGTATAGGAGGATCCAATAAAGATAAATGTTAAATGTCATAATAATTTTACGACTATTATTGAAATCAATATTTTTATTGGTCATTATGTATATTATCGATACAATATATATAATTTCTCATGATATTCTAATATAATTGTCATGTAAACTTCGAATGGAGACATATTACATTGGAAATATTGATATACAGAAAAGTTAATGGAACTGGAGAGAAGGTTTTGCAGTGCACCTATTATTACATTACCCTATAGTAGATATGGGTTTATGATATATAGTGATGCATCCATAAAGATATTGGGATGAAGTATCATGAGAAATAATATGTTTATAACTTATTCCATATGAAAATTTTTCATTCTAGAGAAAATTTTCAAAACTATTTATTTAGAGGTGTCTGTGGAAAATTTTTCATTAAATAATCCAATAGATTATCATTATGAGGAATATTTTGATATTTATATAAATCATAAAACATTAAAAGTATATATTCACAAATTAAGTGTTGTATAGGGTCCAGCTAAGATGGTTATTGATGAATAATTATTTTGACTGGTAAATACAAGACCACCTAAGGAAAGAGAAAACAATAGTTTTATGCTTTGACTTGAATGGATCATGAAATCTTTTATATTAAGAGGATCAAAAATGATAAAATATTTATAAAAATACAAATGAATTTTAATGAAATATTGAATTAAGGGGGAAAACATATCAATCTCAAATGAAGATTCTACCAAATATCCATATGATAATTGATGTGCTGATGAAGGAATATGTGTAACTAATAAATATGGTAAAAACATTTTATTTATACCTTGACTATGATGAAATGATATGGTTAAGAAACCATTTATTTGATTTCCATACTATATTTGATGGATTTGTTGGAGGAGGCTCAAAGATCATCATTTTTTATTCATTATGGAATTATTAATATGTTTTGATAACTGAATGAATATTTATTTTTAGATAGGATGAAATTTTTTTTATAGTATGTATATTGGTTCATGGTATGGGATCATGTTAAGGATGAGATAAAAATATTATCCATGGGTTTTACAACCATTACTCATACCAGAATGGAAATATGAAATCATCAACATGGATATTTTCATCAGTGTCCCCAAAATATTGACAGAATTTAATATTGATTGGTTTTAAGTTAATCATTATATTATGTTACCAAAATTTACCTTTATCAAATAATATTTCTCTCTTTATTAAAATTATGTAATGTAAATTGAGAATGTAGTACAGTAGAAAGGAGTACCAGGTTCAATTTTATCTCATTTCAATAGGATGATTACTTCAATGATATGGTAATTAATTTAGTATGATATTGATACATAGTTATGTTTCATTAGTAAAAATTATCCAAATAAATATGGTCAGTCCAAGAGGGTCATTAAAACATTAGAGGATATGCTGATATCATATTATATATTTTCCAATGGTGTTAGGGATGAATACCTACATCTCATTGATTATTCATACAATAATAGTGTTTACTCGAGCATTCTAATGGATCTTATAATTGATTATATGGAATAAAGTGTAAATATACAACATTTTAATATTATTTTAGGTAAATATAAATATTTTTCCATGATCTAGTTGACTAAAAGATTTAAAAATTTAGAGCCATTAAACTACATATCATGGTTGCTTAGATTTGATAAAATAGTTATATTGATAATCATCGGTGAGAACTAAATTTTGGATTTAGAGAGATGTAGTTTTTACGAATTTATACATATAATAAGGTTATGAAATTTAGGAACATGGGAATTCAAATTAATAGTTATATTTTACCTTTGTATATTTTTGATTGAGTATTGAAAATAACTCATCTCTTGAAATCATCATGGTAGCTCTCTTAAGTTCAAGAGGTATATCTTGTATCTATTATGAGGAAGTAAAAACAAATTCTTCAAATGTAATAATTTGAGATATTATAAGACTATATAATATTTTTCCTATGATGAAAATTTTTAAAGAATAATTTTAAAGAGAGATAAAATGTTACAAAGAAGACTACTGAAAAGTTAAATTTTATCTGGTGGAATCGTAAATTCCATTAAGCTACATAGGAAGATGAGGATGTAATATATTCGATATATATACATTTATTTATATTGATCTAATGGAATTTCATGGATAAAAATCATTTTAAGGGGACTATAATGTGACACCCTAGTTTTTTTCATGTATTTATATTCAAATAAATTTAAATTTATTAAATATCATACGGTACATGAAATATTAAGCCGAAATGAATTGTAATATAATATACCATTATAAAAATGGAATTAATTTTTTAAAACATATTGTTATAAATTTTTATGTAAAATTTATGGTTTAAATATTTATAAAATAAACTCATTTATTATTAACCCATTAAAAATTAAAAGTAAATCATTTTATAGTGAAGGAGTCGATTAGAGAAATAATATTTTATCTAAGAAAAATGTTTTATATTAAAAAATTTATTTAATATCTATGAGATAATGAATGTAACATAAATTTTTAAATAATATATTCTTAAAATGTTTTAAATTTCAAATAAAATTTTGTGTATGCATGATATATTATTGAATCTAATTTTATTTTTCAAAATAATTTATAAACAATAGGTTTTTGTAAGGGTTTACAAACATATTTTGAAAAGATTTTATACAAATTATAGAAATACAATTTGTAAAATTGGATTCCATATTCAGAATTAGGAGGAACAAATTTTTTAAATTGGTCCCTTTTTTGGTTAATATGAATATTTATTTAAGTGAATTTTTCTGACACACTAAGTGAAAAATCTGTAAAATAATATTAAAACATTGGGATAAGGCTGTGAAAGTTTTATAACCATCCCTTTTCTTATTAGATGAGCCAATTCCATCCATGAACATTGAAGACCCTGATATATCTCTACTTAACTCCATATTCCTTTTAATATGGCCTATATTTTTTTATGAAAATAATAAATAAAAATTGACATTCTCTTGAGTTCAATATCTGTAAAATTTATATATATGGATAAAAAGAGTATAGGATTTTTTATAAATATGTATATGAAACAAAAATAAATTTTTATTATATAAATTTATTTACATTTCATAGTTAATTAATAATTACGGTGAACTCTTATGCAACACCAACATAGTAATTATTCAATAAAATAAAGAATAAAATATGTAATTTCAAAAAAAACATAATGGATAAAAATATATATACAAATTATGGTATTTTAATATAAATTAGATAAACAATACATTTTTAATATTTCATAAATGACTATAATCAACTTAAATCTTTTTTGTAAGTACTTAATTTCAAATAAAATGAATATTTCCAAAATTAACATCAATATTATTTTAAAATACATTATATATTTTTAAATTATTTAAGATTCAAAAATGTAATATATTTTTCCAAGATAATGTTATATGGTTGAAAATTTCAACAATTATTTATTTATGAGTCTTTTTATCATTATAGTAACATTCTTATCATTTAATATTGAAATATTTATTAGAGGGATTAAATAAAAATGATAAATTATGTGGTTAATAAAAATTGAAGGATTAAAAAAGAAAACCAATCCTATATAAATTTCTTTTAATGATTTTAATTTTTTTCCGATTTTCATTATATTCAATTTAATATAAATTTACAATCAATTTACGACTTATTTACTTTAATTTTTTAAGTAAAATAAAAAATTATAAGTGTCTCATATTTTAATATTATAATAGTACTTGCCTCCAATATCATATTTAAACCACATTGAACAATATTGACCAAAAGAAACATGGAATACATTTTTATTATTTCTTATAAACTTTTTAAATATGTTCTTATCCACAAAATACAAACAAAATGGTTCTTAAAGGAATATCACAATGAGTTCATTCAATGAAGATGTAATCACCATAACTGATCAGATTATTCTTAATTCATCATTAAACACATAAAAGAATTGTATTTAAAATAAAATAATAAAATATTTAAAATCTATGTAATCAAATATTATAATTATTATGATATTTCTAGTATCAACCGTAGGTCCCATTAAATGGGATGTGAATATATTGATCGTGTGTAAGTATGACATACCGTGTCAGCATTATGGTAAAATTATTTTTTTCAGGACCAAATTCTATATAATAATATTATGATATTTTTGAAGTTTATAAAATATTTTTATGATATATATATGATTATTAAATCATAATATGATATAGACCATCTAACCATACAATCCTTTTTAAAACTGTAGTGTCGCTATTGCGTACACGTGGACAACCACCTCCTCATAGTGATGTGATTTGTTTTTCATTTACAAATTAAGTGTAATGTTATAAGGAATAATTTTAGAAATTATGAAATAAATAATATCTTATGAATTATATAATGAATAATATATATTTAACTTTATTTATTTCCATCCATTGAAAATGGTAATTTATTTTAGGATTGTATATAACCACCCATCACAGTAAATAGTATAGTTATAATTTCTATCTCAAAATTTATGGGATGACCATATTTACTTAGGTAATGAATACAAATGATATTTAAATAATTAATAAATTATGGAGATTATTGGGATATGATCTATGTATAATTATTGAAACTTGAAATCTGAAATTCCCATGATGAACAAAATAGTTAAGACAATAATGAACCATTTTAATAAAGAGTAATTAATAAATGATTGTTAAAATGTAAAACGGTGTATAAAATATGATATTATAAATATATATTAGAATCATTAATATAACTAAACATGTTTTAAATTTATAATCTAGAGTAAAAAGATGGTCTAAACAAAGTCAAAATCCTAGGAAGAGTTTTGTATTGTGATGTCATTGTTTGTCAGGAGTGTTTATGACAAAATGTCAAATGATTAAATATTGTTATATACCTCTAAGTAATTTCATATATTTTTATCCTAATTTTTTTTATTTTTTTACAATACATTTTTTCCAATATTTTCCCCATTATTTTGTACTCAAGAGGCTGAATTAAATTTTTTTATGTAAAATATACTTTATATCCCTCTTCGTTTGAAAACCAATTTTTCCCATATCAATATTTTAAAATAATAAAAAATTATTTTAATATTATCCTATAATATTTTAAATTAATTATTTCTATGGATTTATTTTCTAAAAATACTATTTAGAAAGACCCTTCATATAATTTTTTGAATGAGTTATTTTTTGATAATTTCACAAAAGTGTCAACTAAATGTTTTATTTTAACTATTGTGACTTAAAGGAAATTTCATACAATCATGACCTCTAAATTTTTTGAAGCATACATTATATAATTCAAATATTATTTTCATAAAGAAATATTTGTTATATTTTTTAAATTGTTATATTTTTAATTAGTTATTTCAATGTAAAAAGTGATTTTTCCACAAGAAATGATCAAATTAATATTATAAAGTACTTTTTAAAATTAATGACATAAATTGATGATAAATAATTTTTTATTAGGATAATATCCAATGAAACTATGCTTATTATATCTATAAATGATTTATTTTTTTTGGAATGTCTTAGGTTTACAAAAAACATTAGGATTCCACGTGTTATTCTATGATCAAATTTTCATAAAACATATTTTTTACCTGGTTAATATTGTCATGAATGTGTTTGAAACTTTATTCCTTTTCATTACTAGAGATATGATAAATGTATTATAAAATTTGTCACACACATATATTTTTTTAATTATGTGATGAGTTGGTTCAGAAATAAATTTCTCATTATTGCAATGGGTAAATATGGTATCTCATGATATATATTGGACTAGATTGATAAGTAATCCCAATTTAGTAAGGTTTATTTACCATTATTATGGTAGTGAGAGTGAACCATTAAAACTATGATGGTTTTGGGGAGTGAACCCAATTAACTATAAAAATCATGGAAATGATCCATAACTACCAAGGAAATGATTTTCTGGGCATATTTGTATGCCCCAAATCTATGTCTTAAGCTACTACTATTCAGACATTAACTATGTTATTTGATTCCATTATGAATTATTCCTTCTAAAATTCCATAACTTATTCCTTGACTCGGGATTATGATATATTATATGCATGGTATATTTTTATAATTTTATTATCAAGTTATCATACCCTTATATTAATGTTATGTTTTCGTGATCATTAATAACTCTCTTCCTTCACACTTAATGGCCATCTTTGATCTCCCATTGTTTAGTTTCTTTTCCCCAGGTTATGAATAACAATATAATGTTTTATATGTCATTAATGAGTGTTACTTATAATGAAAAGTGGGGGATATGATTTAGATATGCCATGAACTACATTATTATGTTTCAATGATTCCATTGATACTCAACCTATATGAATTTGGTTAGTATAATTATTTTACTTATTTAATATTTATCGAATAAGATGTATTATATATGAATGAAAAGAATGGGTCTCTATATTGATGTAGGAAATGAAAAAGACAATTACACAAACAAGAAGTGTCACATATATGATATTGTCCAAATGCCATAGACATAATGACATAGAAATGAAGTTTCACTCTACCATTGGTCCATATAATGGACACCATTCCATCTTGGCCATCAAACCACTATTTGTATGAAATGCGGGTCTTTGGATGAGTTATCCTTAGAGGGCCTATTGCCTATCCTTTGGACATGCACGCGTGGGTGTATATTTTTTTTGTAGAACATATAACCTACATATTATTATAATAAATAAGAAAAAATATACATTATAATTAACAATATAATTAATAATAAATGGTATAATTAAATTTATAATTATTTATTACTAATAAATATTAATAATTACAATAGTCGTAATTAATGACATAATCAATTTGTTAATATTGTTGATATTTTATTAATAACTATTAATTAAATAGAAATATATATTTAATAAAAAATTTGATACTTATAATTGATGTTAATGTTAATAATTATTTATTAATAAAAATAAAAATAAATTTATTATATAATTTTTCAATAATTATGTAGTATTATCAACTATAATATTAATAAATAATGAAGTTTTACTACTAATTATTTATAGTGTTTAATTAATTATTATTAATATTATAATTAAAAATTAAAAATTTTAATAATCATTAATTTTATTATATTAATTAATTATTAATTATATTATTAATTAAAAATCATATTACCAAGAATGTGGGGGTACCGAGATTGCTTGGCCCTAAGAATTCATTATGTTAAATTAATTACCAATAATGGTAAAGCATGTGGCATATGGAAGACCACCAATAAATGAATGTGGCCAACACATCACCATAGACATAAAGACCATTGACCCATTTAAAATGACCAATTACCTTGGAAGAGACCAAGAGGCCAATATACAACCATTACCCTGTCATGCTAGCTTCCCAAAGTGGACATCAATCCAAATTATACCATAATATGTTAATTTCCTTCATTTACATTCACCTTCCAATGTCAAAACATCCCAAGGTCCTTGAATGTCTCGGTCTTCGTAACCCAACATCCCATTGTCATTACCTTGAGATTTCTAGCAAGTTGCAACTCAGTGGTTGTCGCTGGACATAGTAGTATATTGTCATCATCTCATGTAATAATCATCACCAACTATCTCCATTTCCATCCTGACCATGCAACTATGATATTAACGCTAGCTGGAGGTAAGATACATCAAATCAATACTATTTACTTAGGCTAGTTTTCCCATCTCCAATGTTGAGTTCGTGAAAAACCCCCTATCATGGGGATCCCATTATCACAGTGAGATGTTGGTGACGTCAATATCTCATTTCATTGAAAATTCTGTCACAAACCCCAATTTTAAAATCTGGGTTTTAACAGCATTGACCCATGACTCTAGTCGCACAATCATTGCTTCAATCAGCATATTTGAGATAACCCATGATATGAGTGCCTTGATAATTGAGATCATCCTCTATATTTGAGACCATTGTTTATCACCATTATGTGAAACTACATTATCCTTCATAGGATAATAGGGGAAGGATTATGGGTGATACCCATATGTTATTTTTCACATTTCTATAGCAATGAAATGTAGTTAATTCCTCTATCATGGGCATCAGAGATCAATGTGATCGTTGTACCCGACTGCATCAAATTCATCCTAATTGATTATTTATTTGGAGAGATATCCAAAATTATCTCCATAGATATAAATAGAGAGAATATACCCTCTACTTAAAAAAGCCATCAAAACACGTTTATGAGTTAAATTTGACTCCCGGATTAATAATCATAATAATAGTTTCATCAATTATTAATTTTATTAATTTTATTTTACGATATTAATTATATTGATGAGATATTTTTTATTATTAATTTTGTTATTAATTATTTATTTCTAATAAAAATATATAACTATTCTAATATTTGAAAAAGTGGAACATGAATACCACATAAAAAATAATTAAATGATATCACATTCAACTCCATTATTACATATTTATTTGAACTAATATTTTACTACATTTATCAATTACACAAGTAAATGTATTTCCACATAATATAAAAATATATTATATATTGATTATATGTTTTCTTAATTTCATATAGTGAACCACATTCATGTAACCAATGATCCAATTTGGAAAATATGTTTCACCATCCAAATTTAAGTACAATTTTCATAATTAATATTTTTTAAAAAATTATTACTAGAATAAATTAATGTTTATTACCTATAAAACAAGGGGTATATTTTTTAAACAAATATAATTCTTAAAATAATTCATTAAAAAAGAATCTATATGTTTTATGTCTACATAAAATAACAGTATCAATAATTTTTTCATTTTTGGGAAAAATTCAATCTTCTATTGTTTACATTTTTTTATTAAAAAACGAGGAATTATGAATTTAATTATAACACAAAGAAAATATAATTTTTTTAAAAAAAATATTCAATGTTGTCCGACTAATGTGGGAAAATCTACATGGGAGAACTATAGTACTTTAAATAATATTAATTAATATTTAACTATTTTATCTAACGAAAACAAGACTATAACAACCGTGAATAATAATTGATTAAAATTTCCCATTATTTTAATTATATACATGCATAGTGAAATATATAATTTGTTCGAGCATGAAAAGAGATAAAAAACAATTCTACTATATTCAATCATAATGAAACAAATTCATCCTCAGTTCCATAGATGATAATGTTATGTTGTATGCATGTAACACTGAACACTCAATCTACAGTTTTTGAAAAGGATTTAGGGATAATTAAATATAAAACATAATGATACTTCTCTCTTTATACACACATTATCTCCAATTTATACTGTAATTATATTGAAATATTTCACAAACTATTTTAATGATGATATATAATGAAAACAGCATGTTTCATAATGATCATAAAGGGTTTTGAGGATGAATTAAAATGTACAAACATATCGAAGAAAATAATCAATACAACTTTAAAATCATAATATTAATTCATTTTCTTGGGATCAATAAATATATATAATGAATGCTTACCTTTTCACAATTGATTTGATCTCTTCAGGAACATTCCTAAGAACATAAAAATGAAAGCCGATAAGCAGTTAAATTTTTTTCCACCTATGTCATCTAAGGTCCTTGTTAATCACTCGATTCTTGTGATGAGATCACTTCTATCCATGATTTTATATAACAGTTATAATAAATGATAAATATAATGGATGGTGAAATATCATTGACTATATAATGATCTATACAGAGAACAATGTACATGAATTCCACGACACAGTTCATTTAGAACACCTCCTAGGATAACTATGTAAACATGAATGACCCTAGATGACATCCATTATTGATGAATGATTTTATGAATTGCATAATATGTACAAATCACACAAAATGAAGATCATTGCACTAATAATATTATGAATGTAAAATATAACTGATAAAAACTATCAAACCATTTATACTAACATAATAACACATATAATATTGTAAAACTACAAAAATAAAACATGTCCAAAATATTTCCATGAATAAAACTCATAAAAAAGCAATAAAAGTTCCAAAATGATTACCATGACAAATGTTAGTAAAATCCATCCCAATTATCAACCCCATCATGATAATTTGAAATGATATGGTATATTAGTTATATATGTGAATAAAAGTACATCCAATAGGATCATACCCATAAAATTTCATGAAAATGTTAAATGATCATAATAATTGATCAATAAATGAACAAAACCCCGCTTATACCTTTCATAATATTATCTAAAAACCATCTTTGCAACGTATCTCTCACAAGAACAGAATAATTAAAAAAATATAATAAGAATGAAAATTCATTAAAATGCCACTCTATTCCTACTTCACCACTTATCTGGTAATCCTCCTGTAATAATTACATAAAAAATTATTATATCATCCCCTCTATATCAAATTTTACAAACTGCATACCCCCTTAAAAATTAAATTATTTACCCATTGCCACATAGTACATAACAAAGGATCGGAGTCACAAAAGAAGTATTTGGGACCATTCATAATAATATATATATTTCAAATTATTTATATTTCAATTCGTGATTCAATAAATATAAATCCTATAATATAGTAGATTCAATCATTATATATAATTTATTAACAATTTATACTAATAAATATCTACCATACATTGTTGTCATTTTCTGATGATGAATCTGACGATATATTCATGTCCTACTATCAGTTTAACATATGATTCATTGGTAAAATCACTATATTAGTGATCCACATATTCAATAAACATTCCACACATCATCATATAATCCCTTAACATCCAACAAATGAGATTCTAAAACTAGCATTGTTTAGTAATGATCACCACAATAATTTCTTTTTGGTGAAATGATTCCTTTCAATCCCACCATAATCGAGTGGATGTTGGATGATGATAGCATTCAATTCATTTTATATGTCTAGGATGGAATCTATACAGGGTATGAGAGGATATATCTAGAATTCATTATGCACATAAAACAGAAGGGTTTAAAATGTTATAATAATGTTTTTATAGAGTGAGGGTTAGTTAATAAAATGTACACATTATCTCTAATAGATTTCATTTTTCTATGAAACCTCATTTCTATATAAAAATAAAAAAAAATATTATTTACTAAACATGTTCGAAAAACATTTATAAATATATATCACTAATTCTATAAACAAATTAAAATTTAGTCAACTAAAATATTACATAAAATTTTTACTAAAGAATCAACTCCTCCCAATATTCCACCATATTATATATAAAACCATTAATAATGATGATATATTAAAAAAAATTAATATGATTTATTTATTTTATAAATTAAAAATTAATATTCTATTTAGTAATAAGAAGAAAATATTTATTAAACATTCGACTCACATTAATACTCTCTCAAATAACCAGTAGTTAGCTTAGGAAAAATAATTATAAAAACATGTAAGAGAATAATATATTTTAATTGTAAAAACTTGGGAATTTCATGAATTTTTTTAAAAAATACATTGAACTTTACGAGTCTGTGGCTTCTAACCGCACTTGATTCCAAGGCCCGGTGTGCCCGGAATCAATTTCTGAAGTTTAGCTCGGGTACGTTCAGTGAACGAATGAGTGGGTTTTTATATCTTTTGAACCGGTGTTCGTAATTAAAATCCTAGTGCACCGATGAACTAACAGCGCTGGTAATTTCTTAAGGGGACAGTTACTGTGGTTTCATTCTCAATGGAAGAGAATTAAATTTTGGGGGGTAATTCCATAAGTAAATAAAAAACTTTCGGAACAATTTTTTATTTGGTATGGAAGATATTCCCTCCCATGGGTAGTTAAGGGTGGGTCCCACATCCAATTAACTATCCAAGTGTGGATGTTAGAGTTTTGGGGTTCCACACAAGCCCCACCATTTAATTTCCTATGATCTCGTTAACATCCCCTCATTAAACTAGAAAACCTCCATTAAATGCCAATCTCTCCACCTCAATCCATTATGTTATGTCAACCCATAATTTAATGAGGAACCTTCCTCTTTCCCCCTTTTTTATATAACATCCAATGCATTTAATAATGGGGAACCTTATCTCTCCCTTCTTTAATTACTTGTCATCACGTTTTATTTAATGTTTTGATTTAATTTGGGAGAGTTTATTTGCGTGTATAAAAAAATAATATGAGGAACCTATTATTTTATTAAGGAAGAGATCTTCATTGTGCAAGGAAGAACAGGATAAATCTTGTGGTTTGGGAGAATGCCGGTCTCCGATGAAGAATGACAAATAACGCCGACCTCCGAGGAAGAACGGAGAAGAATGCAGGTTCCTCGAAGATCAACGATGCGCCACCCTTACTCTTCTCCATGGCAAGAGAGGAGACGTCGCTTCCTCCTCGGCGTGATCTGACGATGCCCACAATCTTCTTCCCCGCGACGCCGACGTTTGACATCATTTTTTGATGTATGGGAAAAATTTTATATTCATTCTTTTATGAGAATTATACCGTCGTTCTTGGTGATTAAATTGTTGGGCGACGTTTTGCACCTCTAACACGGTGGGTGCGGGTTAACGAACTAGCCCGAACCCACAACTATTTTGTTCATGGTGCGTGTAATACTTGGAGATGACTAAGTTGGACCGAAATGGCGATTGGTGGCCTTCACAGTAATATACGGGTCTCGTGGCGACCGTAGGCGTAGCCGGGAGCAAAATCTGACCACCAGAATGACCTCGGTGGCCCGCGGAAGTCTCCGGCGGCGCGGGGCGCCGGCACGGCGGTGCCGGTGGAAAGGGATAGATGTTGCGGCCACGCAGGATCCATGGGACATGCGGCGTTGGTCGCCGTGTCCGTTGTACAAAGGGGGGGCCGGGTGCCCCCCCCCCCCCCCCCCCCCCCCGCTCGGCTCGCTGGCCGAGCCAGTGTGTCCCCCAGGCCGGGCTGAGGCGGTTCGCGCGGATCGTGCCGCACCCGGCCGGGTCGGGCCATTCTTTATCGGGCCGTGCCGCACCCTTACGGGCCGGACCCGAACCTGGTTCGGGCCGACCCGGGGTGGTGGGGGGGTTGGGCCGGGTCGGACCGGACCCAGACCCCCACTTCGGACTGTTTACTGTCTTTTGCCTATAACTTGAGCTACAGATTTCTGATCAATATACCATCAGTTGCTTAGGAATACTTGAAATGATAGGGTCATGTCAGTTTATTACACTCGAGGTTTCTGCAATGTTTGGGTACATCCAGGATGGTTCGAACCCAAAATCAACCGGGCCCTTGGAGCAGAAGCACTTTTAACTTAAGGATCAGACGACCGTTTGACGTGTCGTTAACTGCTCTGAATTCCTCTTGATGAAACGGTACTTTTGTCTTAATCCGCTTGAGGATTGAACGTAGCTGGAGTACGGTCATGTTGGTTTTAGCTTAAAATCCAACCGGGCCTCTGGGATGAAAAAAACAATAACCCTCACATCGGGTGTCCGATTGACGCACCTTCTGTCAGGTTTGGTTTCTTTTGTTGAGACGGAACATTGTGATACATCAACTCTGTACTCGTGACATTTGATGTATCGAATCTTTTTCTCAGGGAGTGGACCCTCCTGGAATCGAGCATGCTATGTGTGGAAAACATAGAGCTGCTGCGACTGCGACGATGATGACTGTACCTGGATCCTCCGTGGGTTCGGTAGAAAGGAAGACTATACATGGATCCTCTATTGGTTCGGTAAAAAGGATGAATCTACTTGGATCTTTCGTGGGTTTGGCTGGGAGGACGACTGTACTTGGATCATCTGTGGGTTCGGCATGGAGGATGACTGTACATGGATCCTCCGTGGGTTCGACATCAAGGACGACTGTACGTGGATCCTCCATGGGATTGACAATGATGAAGACTATACTGGGATCTTCAGTTGGGTCTGAACGCGATTAATACTGTTCTTGTATCATACGTGGGTCCGACAGTATGACCTTTGTACATGTATCCTGAGTGAGTCTGGCAGAGTAGCTAGTCTTGTATACTATGTGGGTCCGACAGCTTAGCTATTCCTATATGCTATGTGGGTCCAATAACATAGATGAATCAGTGAATACATCTGATCATCTCTAGCGCTATAAGAATGATGTACACTTGTGTGAGATGAGTCATGACTTCAATGTTTATCAACGATGTGTTTGAGTTGTGTTTTCTATGTGGACTGGGTTGTGATTTCCTATGTGGACTGGGTTATGATTTTCTGTGTGGACTGAATTGTGCTTTCCTGTTTGGACTGGGTTGTGCTTTCCTGTGCGGATTGGGTTGTGATTTCGTGTGTGGGCTGAGTTGTGTTTTCCTATGTGGACTGGGTTGTTCTTTCCTGTGTGGACTCAGTCATGATTTCATGTGTGGACTGGGTTGTGTTTTCTTGTGTGGACTGGTTGAGTATGGACTTGAGAGTTGGAGGCATATTGTAATTGATGACTTAAATATATGTTTGGGAATATACCTAAGTAGAGTCGGTTGATACATCGTGTCTATATCTTTCCATTGTGGTTTATCCTTCATGGATTCTGAGAGACCTTCAGGGGTCTCGGGGTCCCTACGGAGTATCGTATACTCACCTCCACACGGGCTATGCCTGCACTACATTTTGTTGGATGAAGACGATGGAAATCACTGATCGAGGAGGAGGATTGTGGAGCTGGACCGTACCCAGAGGTGGACCACATGACAGGACGTACACAGAACGGACGACCGGAAACGGGGAGATGAGGAAACTATCTGTACTCACCCATCAGTTGGGATTTCTGGAGGGAGACTCGGTGTTGTTGTTTTACATACTATTGTTGTACTTTCATTTCAGTTTCACTATAATTTCCATTGGGTTTTTATACTGGCCCACTTACTTTTCATTACTTACCTTGTACCCAATTTTACATAGTGCTTACTTCACTATGTACTATGCTATGTATGTTAATTCATAAAGGCAATGCCTTCCCTTCTTTTTGGGATTTACGCATTTGGTGTTAGTCTCCAACCCCTGGCCTATGGAAGGCAGGATTGGGGTAGTCACGACATGGGCCCGAGTACAGGTCATGACCAATTGGTATCAGAGGATTCGGTTCTACCATAGAACACATGACTTTGATAATTTCTTATCTGTGTAGAAATAGTGTTAAGAGTATTGAGTGTGGTTTTCAGTCCAAGGAGTCTAGTATTGGTTCGGCAACCGACATATCCATACACCAAGACCATGACCTCTGATTTCCGACTCAGTACACGAAATCACTGATTGCGGGTGTGTTTCCTTCCAAAAGTTTCTTGTTATTACTTTGTGTCAGCTCACCGGGTATACTGTAATAACCATGGGGCACCTATTTCTTTTCAGGATGGCCCCACAAAGGCAGCCATCTAGTGTACCTAGTTATGCGTGGGATGGCATCCCACCGAGCGATGAGGCTTCCGTTTAGGGCCCCATTACAGTAGTTGCACCAGTGGTACCTCTACCTACTGGGCCACCGATACCACCAGCCCCAGCGGCGGAGAGTGCACGCCACCTGAGTGCGTTGCATGAGTTTCAAAGACAGAGGTTGCCTAGGTTACGTGGAGAGATTGATCCTCAGGTAATTGAGGATTGGCTGGAGTCTATCATCAGAGTCTTCAGATTGGTAGGGACACCAGCAGACCTTATGGTGATCTTTGCCGTGAGTCTCCTACACGCAACAGCATGGAGATGGTGGATCCTAATTCTACGGGTACACGATGAGTCGTCTCTACTTTGGACGGACTCTGAGAGCCTCTTCCGCTTGGAGTTCGTTCCAGCCACCATCCGTGCGGTGGGCATTCAAAAGTTACTACAGCTGCGATAGGGTAGCATGAAAGTAGCCCAGTACTCGGTGAGATTTACCGACCTCTCATGCTACTCCATAGACATGGTACATGAACTATTCTTCCGGACCCAGACCATTGAGCAGGGACTGAGGAATGAGATCAGAGCTTTGATGATCTCCCTCAACAAACCTACTTAAGCAGGGGTGCTAGAGAGAGCCCTTCGAGTGGAGTGTTTTCTCGCTGACCAGTCACCATCGGCGAGACCCTCCGCAGGACGACACATAGCAGAGTCTTCTACAGCCGGCAGTAAACAGTTCACATAGAGGTCCAAGAGGACTAGGATATTAGATGAGAGACCACTGGATACAGGTTCGGCTGTGCGTGGCACATGGCACATAGCCATCCATACGAGAATTAGGCAGTGCTATGCATTCAGCGGGCATGGTCACATGGCTCAAGACTGCCCGAACCGCCCTGCAGATAAGCAGCAGGCAGTAGAGGGACCTCCCACGTAGATGTTCGACTGTGGTGGTCTGTCGGGAGTAGGCGGGTGTGGTAGTGGGGCTGGCCAAGCAGTAGGTGGTGGACGACGTATTGAGGCCCAACCACCAACACCACAAGGGGGACCACCCCGACAGCAGGGAACCGCAAGACATTGGAGAGCTCAACATTAGGCACTTGAAGCCTATAACCATAGAGCTCCGGAAGGTGACAGGAAGGAGCGGGACTAGCTCCAGGCATCGATACTTTTTTTCATGTTTCTTGTAGATTTGTAATTGTCGTTGTTTGTGGTTGCTTTTTTTCTTCGTACTTTGAGCTGCAGTAATCAAAGAGACTTGTCCTTGTGACATTTGTTATCCTATTCTTTTTTTATGGTTGATGCTGAGAGGTTCCGGTTAAAACCATTGACTTGACCCTCACATGTGAGATTCCAAATATAGGAGACCCGGTAACCATGCAATGATGCCGATGGTGTGACTCATCAATTGGAGGCGAGAGTAATGGTTGGATCTCTTAGTAGTAGCACCGAGGCCTTACGACGTCGTCTATGACATGAAATTTACCATTCATGTTAGGATTGACTGTATTAGGAAAAGAACATGGTTCATCCAGGGGGTGAGACCAGATTTCTCTTTTCGGCAGTGGATAAATGTCAGCAGCTCTTTGGTAGAACGTAGAAAAAGATGGTTGGAGATGATTTCTTGTAATAGGCTAGTCTCCCCCATTTTTCGTTGAGTGAACTCTTTACAGTTCTCTCTAACTAATTAGTATCACATATATCTTCTCTCAGAAGTACATGAACCTGAGATAGAGGTGATGGCTTTAATTCTTCTAGGACTATGACTTCATGATAGATTATACTCCTGGGGAAGGGATCGCTATAGAAGATGCTCCTAGTAGGAGATCAGGAATTCAGCCGTTAGGAGTAGCGAGACAGTAGCTGGCCGCGTTGTAGATATCCTTTTTGGATAATGATTGAATCAGCATGTGTAGAACTAGATATGGTTCAGGCTGTGATGGAGAAGGTACAGATAATCTAGGAGCGGATGAAGACTGCACAGAGCAGGCAGAAGTCATATGCTGATAGGAGGCAGACACCACTAAAGTTCAAGGATGGCAACCACATTTTCATAAGGGTCTCACCTTGACGTGTATTACAGCGATTTGGCTGGGGCGGTAAGTTATCTCCGCGCTTCATCGGGCCTTTTCTGGTCCTCAAGAGGGTAGGCGAGGTGGCTTACCACCTGGCCCTTCCACCTCAGTTGCACAGGGTGCACGACGTCTTCCACGTATCTTAGATGAAGAGATATATAACGACCCATACATTACAAACATTGTTAATAAATCAAAATTTAAGCATACTTATTACAACATATAACAAAACCACGAAAGTACCGTATAGGTATATTATCTTTAGAAACTGAGAAACATAAACAACTGGTTCATAAAGCGTCTACACTGTCTCCCATTTATTTCATCATATCTGTAGTCCCTTTTGGCATATCTTACTTAATAACCTTCTTCCTGACCAGGGGAAAGAAAAATACAAAAGGGTGAGATCAAATGATCAGTAAGGGTAAACCAAAGAAATATCAATCACATCATATTCATAAGAACAAAACTTTTGGAAATCTTAACCTGCAAAAGAGAGAATAATTTAATAACTTGGGATAAATAATAGTAGTGAAATGGAATCCAAATAATCATAACATAATACATGAAAATTTGAGGCATACACAAATAATCATAGAGAATCATTTCTTATTTTTCAAGACTCATTGCCAAGACTATCTTAGTGGACAAAGTCCATTTCTGAACCGAGTTCACTCCTCGTTTCAGTCCTGTTTCACTGAACCGGTATAACCTACCGTTCCAGCCATGTCTATCTCATGACATATAAAATCATTACGCAATGAATTGGAGGGAGATATAGGTCACACCCATTACATTATTATACCATTTTTATGTGTGCCACAAAATCATAAACCATACATCATAGCATAACCCATGTAATAAAAATGGTAATCTTAAACATCGTGACATCATAAAAAAATTCATATAAGGTAAAGGAATTCATAAAAATATTTCCATCACAACATAATCAATTACATGTAATAATAGGAATAGAAAAAGAACACTTTATTATCTTAGATGGAAAATAATTTTGATAAAACACTTGAACTCCATTCTTGAGGAAAATATCCTTTCTACTTTAAAAACACTTTTCCTTTCTTAACATGTCATACAATTCTAAACTAAATGATGTTGATTAAAAATAAAATTGAAAACTTGTAAAGGAAGTTTCTTTGAAATAATGTTTTAAAAATCCATTCATTCGGTATAAGTTAAAAAAATCATTCTTCGTACTTTTTTCGGAAATGTCAGAAAGTTCCTCGTACGAAAAACGACAAAAGATACCTTTCATATCCTTTACTAAAAACTCACCAAAGGGTAAAATATGATTTAAACAATTGTAGGTGGATGGAAATAATATTACATATCAAGGAAACATGTACGTGGATGATAAAATACAACCCACTAAATACTAAAGTATTAATAATCTCAGATAAAAATGATATTGTGATATTTCCCTTACCATAGGTCTGATTTGCCTCGTAAGTGTCTGAACCTCCTCTTCTTTAAAGTCCTTCTTTGAGACCTCCTTTTAGGGCAATAAATAGGTCTTTGAAGAAGACCAGAACCTCTAGGATGTTTATAGGGAAGTGGAGAGGAGAAATTGGCAGGGGTTGGCCGAGCTTGAAGGCTCAAAGTGGTGTGATGAAGAGGGGGAGGAGGTTCCCTTTTATAAGGGAGGAGAGAGGCACCTTTGGAATAACTAAAAATATTATTTTATTATAAAGTCAAATTCGGTTTTTAATAGCTCCAAATTGATATATTTCGATGATAAGGTGGGTAGGGGTAGAAATCCTTGCATCCAATAGAATTTAGAAATGTTTTAGCTATCAATGTTAACCTTATCATTTAGATTTAACTTTTAGTTTGATAATTTAACTTTTACCGTGTCTTCTTGTTTTCTTAAACTATAAGGTTAATAAACATACTATATCAAGCCAAAAGAACCACACGTTGTTTATTATTAAACTATATAACCTTATATAAGTCATTTGGCCGAACCGTAGATTTTTAGGAATAAAATAACAATTAATAATATAATACATGTTTTAAAAACTATTTTATGTCAATTTTGACACTATTTAGTAATTGATTATTTTGAAAATCATAATAGAATGATTAGTTCGAACCAAGTTACTTAAACCAATAAAAACATGTCATATTAACCTAAAAAATTAATGTAATTCATAAAGTGTCTCAAATTACATTTATTTGGGTATTTATAAAATCAATTATGTCAATATTTCATTAATAAGATAATTACTGCATCATCATTGTGTCATAAATAAATTAAATTATTTAATGTCTAAAAATTACAAATAAAATACCATTATGTAGGAAATATTTTTAGCCTTCTAATGAATATTTATAGTCGAATTTATCTTATGTATAACCCCATATTAAAAATGATTTACTTATTAAACATTGATTTTAACTATTTTAACCCTTCACTAAATAAATTAATAATAAATGTCCTAATATAATCCAAGTGGGACTAAATGGTCATATTTTATTTCTAAGGTTGTTTTTGGTCGAATTACACTTGTCCAATAGAATTAAGACATGTGTTAGGGTATTAATAATATCATTTTTACCCTTAATTACCCTATTTACTTTTAACCGTGGTAAAAAAAAGTAAAAAGTTACTATTCACCAAAAAATTATTTTCATCTCATTGAACAACATTTTACTTATTGACATCAACCATGTCTCTCAGATTTTTGAAATTCCACTCACAGAAGCTGGAAAATTATGTTTTATGAAAAATTCGGTTTTTTTACTACCACTTAGTGGTTTCACTATTCATCAAAAATTTAATGTTTTCAGAAAAATACCAAAATTTCACCCTAGGATAATTTCGATATTCTGAATCCAAAAATGAAGTCCATTTTGAAAAATAAAATTTATAAAATTTCAAAAAGTAGTTATTACTATTCATAACGTTTAGTTTTAATAATATTTTAATAGAATTTCCTTGTTTAGTGAAACTCGGTATTGCGTACGACACAAGCTATTGAGAAAGGCTGCAGTTCCATGTAAATCAAGCCAATCTAGTGTTGTGTGTTGTGAAAGATTCATTTGATGAATTATATTACATAAAAACAAAATATTTCACATAAAAGTCTCGGGTGTTACATTCTACCCCCCTTAAAATGAATTTCGCCCTCGAAATTCGTCACTTTGTAACAAACAGATGAGGATAACTCTCCCTCATCATATCCTCAAGCTCCCATGTAGCTTCTTCTAATTGGTGGTTTCTCCATAAAACATTCACCAAGCGAGTAGTCTCGTTTCGTAGGACTTTTTCACTACGATCCATAATCTCTATTGGCTATTCTTCATAAGAAAGATCTTGCTCTAGCGGTATAACTTCTGAGCTGAGTAAATGCGAAGGATCAGCTATGTAATTTCTCATGAAAGATACATGGAACACATCGTGTACTTGAGAGCGATTTGGTGGAAGCGCCAATCAATAAGCTACTTTCCCGACACGATCCGGTATTTCGAAAGGACCGATATATATAGGGCTCAACTTCCCCTTCTTTCCAAATCTCATGACTCTCTTCTAGGGAGATATTTGTAAGAACACTTTATCACCCACTTCAAACTCTAGGTATTTTCTTCGGTTGTCGGCATAACTTTTCTGTCGACTCTGAGCTTCTCTTATGTGTTGTTGAATAGATCTGACCTTTTCTGCCATTTCATCAATGAGATCAGGTCCTAATAGCTTTCTTTCCCCAACATCATCACAGCAAGTTGGCATCCTGCATTTCTTTCCATAGAGAGCCTCGTAAAGAGCCATCTGAATACTGGAGTGAAAGGTATTATTATAATAAAATTCCACCAATGGTAGGTGTTGATCCCAACCACCTTTGAAATCCATAGAGCAAGCTCTCAACATATCTTCTAGAGTTTGAATTGTTCTCTCAGACTAACCGTCTGTCTGAGGATGATAAGCAGTGCTGAAACTCAACTCTGTATCCAGAGTATGCTGAAGACTTCGCCATAACTTCGAGGTAAATCATGGATCTCGATCAGATATAATAGAAAGTGGTACTCCATGCAATCTTACCACTTCCATTACATATATCCTGGCAAGTTGATCCAGAGAGAAATCCACTCTAATAGCAATGAAGTGTGCAGACTTGGTGTGATGATCAAATATGACCCAGATAACATTATTGCCTTTGGATGTTTTAGGAAGTCATGTGACAAAGTCCATAGTGATGTTTTCCCATTTCCATACAAGTATGGGTAATGGTTGTAACATCCCATTAGACTTCTGTCTCTCAGCTTTAACTTGCTAACAATACAAGAATTGAGAGTTATATTCAGCAACATCTCTTTTCATGTCATCCCACCAGCATTAATATTTTAGGTCCCTATACATCTTCGTGCTTCCAGGATGAATAGATAATGAAGAACTATGATCCTAATCCAGCAGCTCCTTCTTCAATTCTGGGATGGGAGGAACACAAACCCGATTCCTGAACTTTATTATCCTGTCACAATCAAGGTTGAATTCAGGAACATTTCTCACGTTCTTTTGTAACTCGATATCTTCTTTCTATGTCTCTTTAATCATCACATGTATAGATGGTTGGAAATTCATTTGAGAAAGATTAGATTTTCCCCCTTATATTATAATTCCAAGATCCATCCTTTGTAAATCCATAAATATTGGATCTTTTGTGATCCTCATCATGGATAAACTGGCATGGTCTTGTCGACTTAATGCATCTGCCAACTTTTTTTCTTTCCCAGGGTGGTAATGGATTGGGCAGTCATAATCTTTAATCAGCTCCAACCATCTTCTTTGATGCATATTCTGCTCCATTTGTGTGAAAATATAATTTAAACTTTTATGATCATTATAAATGTCAAACCTTTCTCCATAAAGATAATGCCTCCAAATCATTAATGAAAAGATTACCGCAGATAACTCCAAATCTTGTGTTGGGTAATTTTGCTCATGGATTTTCAACTGTCGTGAGGAATAATCTATCACCATATCGTTTTGCATAAGAACACACCCCAATCCCTTCTTGGATTTATCACTATAGATCACAAACCTTTCTCCACTACAAGGCAGTGTGAGCACAGGTGCACTGGATAACCTTCTTTTCCACTCCTTGAAATTCTCTTCACATTCATCCGTCCAAACAAACTTAAATCCTTTCTGAGTCAACTTGGTGAGTGGATTAGATAATCGTGAAAAGTCATTCACAATACATCGATAATATCCAGGAAAACCAAGAAAACTTCGGATATCAGTTACTGTTGTTGGTCTCGACCATCTTTCGATAACCTCTGTTTTTGCTAGATCCGCAGATATCCCCTCTTTTGAGATTATGTGACCCAAAAATGAAACTTTTTGATTCCAAAATTCACACTTGGTAAATTTGGCATAAAGCTTCTCCTTTCTCAAGGTCTTCAATATAATTCTCAAGTGATATTCATGTTCTTCCTTTCTCATTGAATAGACAAGATTATCGTCTATAATGACTACCAAAAATTGATCAAGATAGTCTCTAAAGACTCTATTCATTAGATCCATGAAGATAGTAGGGGCATTAGTAAGACCAAATGGAATCACTATAAATTCATAGTTTCCATACATTGTACGGAAAGCCTTCTTTTGTATATCCTACCTTTTTAAGCTTAATTGATGATACCCTGAATGAAGATCAATCTTGGAAAAGTGTTGAGCTCCGCGTAGTTGGTCAAATAAGTCATCAATGTGTGGGAGAGGATATTTGTTCTTGATAGTGATCTTGTTAAGTTCTCGATAATCAATGCAGGGTCTCATTGATCCATCTTTCTTCTTGACAAATAGAATAGGTGCTCCCCAAGGTGACGCACTAGGGTGTATGAATCCCTTATCAAGATTCTCTTGGATTTGCTTCTTCAATTCCTGCAACTCAATTGGGGCCATTCTATAAGGTGTCTTTGAAATAGGCAAAGCACCCGGTACGAGTTCTATTGAAAACTGAACTTCACGATTTGGTGGATAACCCTGTAAATCCTCTGAAAATACATCATCAAACTCTCGTACAATGGGAATATTTTTATCGTGAGTTTCTCACCATCCATTTGGGATAAATAACCTTCATTTAGTGGAATCAAGACCCATAAGGTAGAAGGAAATTCTACTGGAAGGTTATGTTCATCCATGCATTGATAAACGATCATAGATTGATCTGGAATAAGAAATGTGACTTCCCTTATTTGGAAATTTAAATGAGCTTCATATAAAGAAATCCAATCCATGCCAAAAATCACATCAAATACCACCATAGGAAGGATCACTAGATTTGCAGGAAGCACTTTCCCACAAACTTGGATCGGAGAAGAATTATAAACTTTTGATGCGACTGTTGTGCCATTAGGTGTTGTCACAGCTAACTCAAAATCTAATTGTTGAGGTCATACGGTGATACCCTTAGAAAATTATTCAGAAATAAAAGAGTGGGTGGATCCAGAATCAAATAAAACATTTGCTACTTTAGAGTGGATGGTAAGTGTACCTTTCACCACATAGTTATCGTACTCCACATTGCTGATAGAAATTGCATGTGACATTCATTTGTCTTTAGCCTTAAGAGTTTGTTGACGTTGACCATCATCATCAACCCTTGGATTAGGGCATTTATTGGCATAATGTCCCATCTCCTTGCACTTGAAACATTGAAGTGTAGTAGGTTTATTTTGTGTACCCCTTCCTTTGTTTGCATCATTAGACATCTTTGTCCCATCATCACGGCATTCAAATGCCCGATGACCTTCCTTTCCACACATGAAACATTTACTTGTCCCTTTAAGACAACTCCCTCCATATTTCATTCCACACTTTGAGCAGAAGGGAAAGATCATATTTTTTTAGTGTGCTCTTTAGATTTTCATTTGAATTCCATTTTCCTCTTCTTATCAAACCTATATGACTGATTGGTTACTCCAATCTCCATCTCAACTTTTACAGCACAACAAACGATTTCCTCGTAGCTATTGAAGTCGCTTATAGATAAGGCCCTTCGATGACTTGGTTTTAAGCCACTAAAGAATCGATCGATCTTACTCTCAGGTTGGATAATAATACCAGAAGCGTACCTTGCATGTCTTGTAAAATTTCTTTCATAGGTACAAATAGATTCATCATCCTTTTGCTTCAGTTCAATAAACTCTTTCTCCATCTTTGTTCGGAGAATACGAGGGATGTACTTATAGAAAAATAAGTTCTTGAACTCGTCCAATTCCAAGGACTCAATTTCATCCCTTTGACTCGTATTCTTAATAAGATTCCACCATTGATCAACATCACCTTTCAAACGATACACTGCTAAGATGACTTTATCATGCTCAGAACTTTGAAGAACTGAAAATATTTTTTCAGTAGTACTAATCCATTTTTCAGCAACTAATGGATCGGTAGACCCGCTGAATGAAGGTGGACGATGTCTCATGAAGGATTAAACAGAATGTTGCTCCTTCATTTGCTCTTTTGGAAGTCCGGCATGATTAATATCGTGAGAAAGATGTGTGGGAATGGATACAAGATTTTGCATTCCAGCTCCAATAACGTTTGGTTGCTCAGGGGGACAATCATTGCATTGCCCATCGCATTCCGCATTAACATGGTTCCTTTGGGTTCCAGCCATTGACTAAATCCAAGAAGAATAGTGTGAGCAACCCTAATTATAATAGGAAAACCACATAATTAAGAATAAAATTTCACACTTAACGTTTAATCCTTGGTTATTCAAGTCCATTTATAAAACACTAAGATTGTGTTCTATTCTTAGACTTATTTTGGGTTCTTACTAAGGCTTTCACATCCTAGTTTCCAAAGGTTGACTATTCCTTTCCTTTGATACCAACTATAACGACCCATACTTTACATACATTGTTAATACTTCACAATTGAAGCATATTTATTACAAAATATAACAAAACCACGAAAGGACCGTATAGGTATAGTATCATTAGAAACTGGGAAACATAAACAACTTGTTCATAAAGCGTCTACACTGTCTCCCATTTATTTCATCATATCTATAGTTCCTTTTGGAATATCTTACTTAATAACCTTCTTCCTAACCTGGGGAAATAAAACATACAAAAGGGTGAGCTCAAATTCTTAGTAAGGGTAAACAAAAGAAATATCAATCACATAATATTCATAAGAACATAACTTTTGGAAATCTTTACCTGCAAAAGAGAGCATAATTTCATAACATGGGATAAATCATAGTAGTGAAATGGAATCCCAATAATCATAACATAAAACATGAAAATTTGTGGAATATATTCATAATAATAGATAATCATTTCTTATTAGTCAAGACTCAGTTCCAAGACTATCTTAATGGACAAAGTCCATTTCTGAACCGAGTTCACTCCTCGTTTCAGTCCTGTTTCACTGAACCGGTATAACCTACCATTCCAGCCATGTCTATCTCATGAGATCTAAAATATTTACCCAATGAATTGGAGGGAGATATAGGTCCCACCCATCTCATAATGATACAATTATTATGTGTTCCACAAAATCATAAACCATACATCATAGCATAACCCATGTAATAAACATCGTAATCTTAAACATCGTGACATCATAAAACAATTCATATAAGGTAAAGGAATTCATAAAAATATTTTCCATCACCACATAATCAAATACAAGTAATAATATGGATAGAATCATAACACTTTATTATCTTAGATGGAAAATAATTTTGATAATACACTTGAACTCCATTCTTGAGGAATATATCCTTTCTACTTTAAAAACACTTTTCTTTTCTTAACATGTCATACAATTCTAAACTAAAAGAAGTTGATTAAAAATAAACTTGAAATCTTGTAAAGGAAGGTTCTTTTAAATAATGTTTTAAAAATCCATTCATGCAGTATAAGATAAAAAACATTCTTCTTAATTTTTTCGGAAAAGTCAAAAAGTACCTCGTATGAAAAACGACAAAAGATTCCTTTCGTATCCTTTACTAAAACTTACCAAAGGGTATAATTGGATTTAAACAATTGTAGGTGGATGAAAATAATGTTAAAAATTGAGGAAACATGGATGTGGATGATAAAATACACCCCAGTAAATAATAAAGTATTATCAATCTCAGATAAAAATGTGATTGTGATATTTCCCTTACCATAGGTCTGATTTGCCTCGTAAGTGTCTGAACCTCCTCTTCTTTAATGTGCTTCTTTGAGACCTCATTTTAAGGCACTAAAATAGGCCTTTGAAGAAGAAAATAACCTCTAGGATGTTTCTAGGGAAGTGGAGAGGAGAAATTGGTAGGGGTTGGCCGAGATTGAAGGCTCAAAGTGGTGTGAGGAATAGGGGGAGGAGATTCCCTTTTATAAGGGAGGAGAGGGGCACCTTTGGAATAACTAAAAATATTATTTTATTATAAAGTAAAATTCTGTTTTTAATAGATCCAAACTGATATATTTCGAAATTAAGGTGGTTAGGGGTCTAAATCCTCTCATCCAATAGAATTTAGACATGTTTTACGTATCAATTTTTACCTTATCATTTAGATTTAACTTTAAGTTAGATAATTTAACTTTTACCGTGTCTTCTTGATTTCTTACACTATAAGGTTAATATAATTACTATATCAAGCCAAACGAACCCCAAGTTGTTTATTATTAAAATATATAACCTTATCTAAGTCATGTGGAAGAACCTTAGATTTTTATGAATAAAATAATAATTAAAAATATAATATTTGTTTTAAAAACTATTTTATGTCAATTTTGACACTATATAGTAATTGATTTTTGTGAAAATCATAATAGAATGATTAGTTCGAACCAAGTTACTTAAATAAATAATAACATGTCATATTAACCTATAAAATTAGTTTAATTCATAAAAAGTCTCAAATTACATTTATTTGGGTATTTATAACATCAATTTTGTCAATATTTCATTAATAAGATAATTACTGAATCATCATTGTGTCATAAATAAATTAAATTATTTAATGTATAAAAATTACAAATAAAATACCATTATGTATGAAATATTTTTAGCATTCTATCAAATATTTATAGTCGAATTTATCTTATGTATAACCCCATATTAAAAATGATTTACTTATTAAACATTGATTTTAACTATTTTAACCCTTCTTTAAATAAATTAATTACAAATGTCCTAATCTAATCTATGTAGGACTAAATGGTCATATTTTATTCCTAAGGTTGTTTTTGGTCAAATAACACTTGTCTAATAGAATTAAGACATGTGTTAGGGTAATAATAATATCATTTTTACCCTTATTTACCCTATTTACTTTTAACAATTGTAAAAAAAGTAAAACGTTACTATTCACCAAAAAATTATTTTCATCTCATTGAACCACATTTTACTTACTGACATCAACCGTGTCTCTCGGATTTTCGAAATTCCACTCACAGATGCGGTAAAATTATGTTTTATGAAAAATTTAGTTTTTAACTACCACTTAGTGGTTTCACTATTCATCAAAAATTGAAAGTTTTCAGAAAAATACCAAAATTTCACCCTAGGCTAATTTCGATATTCCAAATCCATAAATGAAGCCTATTTTGAAAAATAAAATTTATAAAATTTTAAAAAGTGGTTAGTACTATTCATAACGGCTAGTTTTAATACTATTTTAATAGCATATCATTGTTTAGTGAAACTCGGTATTGCGTATGACACAAGCTATCGAGGAAGGCCGCGGTTGCGTGTAATTCAAGCCAAGATATTACTGTGTGTAGTGAAAGATTCCTTTGATAATTTATATAACATAAAAACAAAATATTTCACATAAAAGTCTCAGTGTAACAAGATACATGCACGACCCGATGCATATCATCGACCATGGGGATCTGGACATCAATGACTGGGTGATATTTACGGAGGTCTGGGTGGAGATTGAGGATCTACAGGAGCGGGTCCTAAATGGATGGTCGATACCTCTGGTGCGCATTCGTTTGAAGCACGGGAACCTCTAGGAGAGCTCATGGGAGAGGGATGCGTAAATTCATGCTCAGTACCCTCGTTTTCTTCCATAGTTTATATTTTAGCATTATAGGGATGTAAAGCCTTGATGTGGGAGTGATGTAAAGACCCGTAAATTTCATGGATTTTTTTTAAATACTTTGGAATTTTACGAGTTTGTGGATTTTGAAAGCACTTGATTCTGTGGCCCAGTGTACCCAGAATCAATTTCTGATGTTTAGCTCGGGTATGTTCAGTGAACGAATAAGTAGGTTTTTCAATCTTTTGAACTGCTGCTCGGAATTCAAATCCGAGGGAACCGATAACTCGTAGCGCTGGTAATTTCTTAAGGGGACACTTATCATAATTGAATTCACAAGGGAGGAGAATTTTATTTTTGGTGTTTATTCATGAAGAACAAAAAAAATTGTCCGAACAATTCTTTATTTTATAAGGGGGTTATTCCCTCCCATGGGTAGTTAAGGGTGGGGCCCATAGCCACTTAACAACCCAAGTGTGTATGTTAGAGAGTTAGGGGCCCACACGAGCCCCACCATTTATTTTCCTCAGATCTAATTTACATACCCTCATTAAATTTCCAATCCTCCATTAAATTCCAATCTCTCCACCTCAATCCATTAAATTATGTCCAACCATAATATAATTAAAAACCTTCCACTTTCCCCATTTTTTATTTAACTTCCAACGTGTTTAATAATGGGGAATCTTCTCTCTCCCATTTTTAATTAATTATCATCCCGTTTTATTTAATGTGGTGATTAAATTTGGGAGAGTTTCATTGTGTGTATAATTAAATAATATGAGGAACCTATTATTTTATTATGGAGTCAAGATTCATTGTGCGAGGAAGAATGGGAGAACTCTTGATGATTTGAAGAACGCTGGTCTCTGATGAAGAACGACGAAGAATGCCGACCTCCGACGAAGAATGCCGGTTCCTCAAAGATCGATGACGTGCCACCCTTACCCTTCTTCGCGACAGGAGAGGATATGATGCTTCCTCCTCGGCACGCTCTGATGATGTGCATGTTCTTCTTCCCTGTGACGCTGACGTTCGACATCATTTTTTGAGGTAGGGGAGAATTTTTATATTCTTTCTTTTATGAGAATTATACCCTGCTGCTTGGTGATTAAATTATTGGGCGACGTTTTGCACCTATAACATAGTGTGTGCGGGTTAACGAAGAAGCCCGAACCCAACGATATTTTGTTCTTTTTGAGCCGAATACTTTCCGATGATGAAGCATGACCGAAATGGTGATTGGAAGCCTTCCCAGTGATTTTGGGGTCCCGAGGAGAACGCAGGCACAAACGAGAGAAAAATCTGACCACCAAAACGACTTTGGTGGCCCGAGGAAGTCTCCGGTGGCCGGAGGCAGTGGCGCCATGGTGCGCCGCCGGTAGGAGACCATTGTGGCTGAAGCCGTGGCAGTGAGGGTTGGATCCCGCATCCACGTGGGATTCAGGGGAGACAAGGGGTCGGGCACCACCTCCGCGAAAAAGGGGGGCCACATGCCCCCCCCCCCCCCGCTCAGCACGCTGGCTGAGCCAGCGTGTCCCCCGGGCCGGGCCACACCCATCCGGGCCTGGCCGCGCCTTACGAGGATAGACCCGGAACCGGGTTAGGTCCGCCCGGTTCGGGCCGACCTAGGGTGGGTTGGGCCGGGTCGGACCGGGCACATACCTCCACTTCGGACCGGTTTCGGTCTATTCCCCATAACCTGAGCTACATACTTCCGATCGATGCATAATCAGTTGCGTAGGAATCCTTGAATCGAGGAGGTAGTTTCGGTATATTATACATGAGATTTTGGCAATGTTTGGCTATGGTCGGGTTATTTCTAACCCGAAACCGACCGGGCCCTTGGAGCAGAAACGCTTATAACATAAGTACCAGACGTCCATTTGACGTTCCATCAACTGTGATGAATTCCTCTTGATGAGATGGTACTTTTGGATTACTCTGATTGAGTTTTGGATTCAGCTGAAGTACGGTCGGTTTGTTTTTAGTTTAAAAACCAACCGGGCCCCTTGGACGGAAAAGTCAATAACTCTCAGACGAGGCATCCGATTGACACACCGTCTGTCGCATTGGGTTTATTTTGTTGAGATGGTACTTTGGGATACATCAAATCTGGGATTCTTGACAGTTTCTCTATCAACTATTTTGCTCGGGGAGCGGAACCTTTGAGAATCCAGCATGCTTTCTACAGAAACCCTAGAGCTGGCTACAAATGCGATGATGACGACTGTACCTGGATCCGTCAGGAGTTCTGTAGTAAGGATGAATGTACAAGGATCCTCCATGGGTTCGTCAGTGAGGACGACTGTACATGGATCCTCTGTGTGTTTGGCAGGTAGGAAGACTGTACTTGTATCCTCAGTGGGTTCGAGAGTGAGGACGACTGTACATGGATCCTTCATGGGTTTGACAGCGAGGACAACTGTACATGGATCTTTCATGGGTTTGACAGTGATGACGACTGTACTGGGATCCTCCGTAGGGTCCGACAATGATGGCTATTATTCTTGTATCCTATGTGGGTATGACAGTATGACCTATGTACTTGTATCCTGAGTGGGTCCGGCATAGTAGCTGGTCATGTATCCTATGTTGGTCTGACAACTTAGCTAGTCTTGTATCCTATGTGGGTCCAACAACATAAATTAATCATTGACTATATCTCATCATCTCTAACACTATACGAAATATGTATACCAATGTGAGCTGAGTCTTGACTTCAATCCTTATAAACGATGTGTTTGAGTTGTGTTTTCATGTGTGGACTGGGTTGTGATTTCCTGTGTCGCCTGGGTTGTGATTTCCTGTGTGGACTGAGTTCTATTTTCCTGTGTGGACTGATTTGTGCTTTCTTGTGTGGACTGGGTTTTTATTTCATGTGTGGACTGAATTGTGTTTTCCAGTGTGGTTTGGGTTGTGCTTTTCTATGTGGACTGGGTTATGATTTTCTGTGTGGACTGGTTTGTGTTTTCCTGTGTGGACTAGTTGAGCTTGGGCTCGAGAGTTGGAGGCGAACTGTAATTGAAGACTTAGGTATATGTATGGTCATATACCTAAGTACAGTCGGTTGATACTTTGTAATTGTATCTTTCCTTTTTGGTTTATCCTTCGTGGATTCTGAGAGACCATCAGGGGTCTCGGGGTCTCTACTGAGTATCGTATACTCACCCCTGCAAGGGCTATGCCTGCACTACGTTGTGTTGTATGCAGACGATGGAAATCACTGATCGAGGAGGATTGTTGTAGAGATGGACAGTACACGAAGGTGGACCACTTGGCGGGACGTAAACATAACGGACGACCGGACACGGGGAGCTAAGGAGACTATATGTACTCACCCTTTAGGTGGGATTTCCGGAGGGCGACTCGGTGTTGCTGTTTTACTTGCTTCTGTTGTACTTTCCTTTCAGTTGTACTTTACTTCCTGTTGGATTTGTATACTAGCCCACTTACTTTTCAAAACTTACCTTGTACCCAGTTTTACATAGTTCTTACTTCACCTGTATACTCTGATGTGTATGTTAATTCATAAAGGCAATTCCTTCACTTCTTTTTGGGATTTTCGATTTGGTGGTAGTCACCAGCCCCTGGCCTATGGAAGGCGGGATTGGGGTAGTCACAGAACGGGCCCGAGGACATGTCGTGATATTAATCATGTCAAATTAATATATAATTTAGATATGGTTTTAGATATATTTTGTGTTTTAACCTCTTGGACCCATTCTAATTGTTAATATGTAATTACACCCAATGTATGAGTATATAAATTTACAACACGCTAAGGGTCCCAAAAATAAATATGTTAATCCTGTAACATCCAATAGCCACATAAAAAATCATATTGTGTAATATTATCCATGTTTCATGATATCTCTAATCAAGTTTTTTTTTCACTGGTGTCATCAATATATATACTCAATATCTCATTAAATATGTTTTGGGAAATAAACCTATCAAACGAATGCTATGATTATGGGAATAATCTGGAATTTCCATTAAAATTAGTTGTCTTGAGATATCAACATAATATATATAATAATTGAGACATGTAATTTTAGGAATTAATCATTTATGAATTTCTACATGTGATACATCCAAAAAATCCATCCCCAACATGGGAATATGTCAGCAATTTTTCCATAATTAAATTTATCTATATAACTGATGATATTAATGAACAAGGAACAAAATATGAACTTGTAAACTTGAATATCCAATTTCTATTAAAAATTCAGATTTATCACTCATGGGTTATGTTATATATTATTTCATATCATATATATTTAAATGATTGAACTTCTTGAGAGTAAGTCTCATTGTCTTCTGACCATCATAAAAATGATAGCTTGTACCAACATAGTATCACAATATGATTTCATCAAACCATAGAACATGTATTAAAAAAACTATCACATAACGTCAAGGTTCTCATCGTGACGGGGAACTTTCATGTCATTTTGTTTTGACAATTACTATTAAACATTAACTCAATGATTTCACATAATCTAATTATAATAATTTGAGAATATGTAAATTAATATATGAGGATATGTATATTCATGTAATATTTTGATCATATTAATCTTTTCAAGGGAACCAACTCTATCAGAAATCCAACTAGAACATAATACAACTATTAACTACTCAATTAGGTATCCTCAAATGTAGACAATATTTGTTATAAATGTTAATAAATACTAATCCCACTATATTACTGATGTTTTTTTCATTCTAACCTCATCGCTATAACTAAATCACTCATTAGATGATATCACTGAGTATATCAATTTTTCCTCTACCATCCAAAACATCTTGGAAAATACTATAGGTAAAATTCATCATGATATGACCAAAATAAACTTTATTGGTATAACTCCTACATCTATAGAAAATATGTAATAAAATAGATTCCTAATCAGCATCATTATTCAAAAAAAATTCAGTATAATGCATATATGAAAACTATTAGTTATAATATTATTTACCCATTTATATTACCTTGTCCATATTGTGATTTTGGGATTGTTTTTTATGAATAAGATATGTTTAAAATCCTAATAAAACTATTATTTTTACTTCCCCAATTACAATGAACATATCCAGTATTCGTATCATTTGATCATTTGAAAAGTCCTTACTATGAGCTTATGTAGTTCTTCTATTCTATTTTGAAATTTTTTATTCATTCTCTATAATAATGTTTATAAAATTCTAAATAATTTTTTATGTGATATAGATTTATAATTTATTCTTATATATAAGATGACTCATCAGGAAACAACCCTAGTTTATCCTTCTTGTTGTCAATCAAACCTTCTCGGAACATACATGACTGGTTCCCATGATCCCAACAAGATGACGAGAATCAATATTGGTATCAAAAACAAATTAGAGATGATTATTTCTAGATATGAAATATTTAAATAGATGGAAAATTCCATAGAAGTTCAAGTATATGTCAATTGTACATTATACATTCACCCAAAAATTATGTAATATAAATAAGTAAGACAAATAATATATATATATATATATATATATATAATGAATGATAAATGTATTTACACATCCTCAATCAACCACCATAAAAAACACACAATTCCACTGATACCTCTATAGATATAATGCATCGAAAAAAGAACAATAACTGAATGCATAAAAATTAATATTTTATTGAAACAACTAAAAACACTAATTTTATTCCATACCAAAATGAATATACAATCCCACCAGAGGTCACGAACCATGAAATATCAGATCCGACTCTGAGAATTAAATCGAAATCATAAACATGGAAACTCGGCCGATAAAAATATATGGTGTTGTATAATATGTTAGATCTACCTCTCATTAGGTAATCGTAAAACACTCCATGATTTGTTTTTTTTCATTAATAAAACACCCATTGTAATTTAAATATAATTTTAGAAAGTATGTGTTTCCATATTATAAGAATGAACACCATAAAATTTTCAACTATTATAAATTATCATTTAT
This sequence comes from Viscum album, assembly GCA_963277665.1. Taxonomy (NCBI): domain Eukaryota; kingdom Viridiplantae; phylum Streptophyta; class Magnoliopsida; order Santalales; family Viscaceae; genus Viscum; species Viscum album. The sequence continues at coordinate 554,118,172 of OY728147.1, read as the reverse complement.
TTTTTGAAAATAAATAATAAACCCATATTTGAAACATTTCATCATCTTGTGAATCCGTAAAAACACTAAATTTTGTATCAACTTTTTAAACCATATAAATTAGTTTATTGAAAAATTTTAAATAAGAAACAAAAAAACAAAAAATAGAGATTAGAATGTTAAACCCAAAAATTAATGAATGATAAATTATGTGTATATTGGAATAATGAAAAATTGAATAGAAATAACCACAAAACATGTAATCAATTGAAATATAATGTTAATCTAGAGTGATAGGAAACCATATAATCTATTCTATAAGGAGATAATAACAGACAAATTTGTGGTCATATAATGCTATGGGATCCATATATCATCGTATTGTCTCATAACAAAATGTTCTATAATCCAATGAATATACTAACTATTATGGAGGATATGACATTAACACATTAGGGTTTTCTCACCAATCAACAACACTACATCCAACAATTTGATATAGAGTACATTCTATGGAAACAATTTTTAGTAATGTATATTCTCAACAATTATGTATAAATATTAATGAATATGATGACCAGAAATACCATTGATTGTTTATCTAATGATTTTATTTTGAGTGTATTTCAGAAAATTTATATTCATTATTTATTCTTATATTGAAATAATATTCAACTATTTATTTGAGGTAAGTATTTGTATAAGAGTTTATAATTCTCTTAAGTTTATTCTTGAAACAATGGTCACCATTTGTTATTTACTAAAAATAATATTCATCCAATACATTGAAAAATGTAATGTATGGAACAACCATTATGATTATGTTGAATGTTCAGCATATATGGTTAATCAAACATACATTTTATGAAACGTATTGTTATGGAACAATATGTTTTGATAGACCCATATGTTTTCTAGAATGGAAAAATATGGTTAACGAACCCTACATATGTATGGATATTTACATATGTATGGATCATCAACCATACATTTAAGATCAACCTTACATTAACAACCATATGTTTGGAAAAGTGGATGAATCGATAATCAATGATATTTATAGAGATTTATGATAACATGGATAAATGTGTGGATCCTTAACCCTATGTTATAAAATTTAACCCTATGTTTGTTAGTTTTTCATTTTGTGACAGAACGTTATGTTTTACTTTTTTGACATTGGAAGTTTGAATTTAGGTCTTTATAAGGGCATTTGGAAACAGTATTTGCAGAATATCAGGTAAATTTAAAACTTGATTTATATTGATTAAAATAGCGTTTAAAATGATTTAATGAGTTGTTTACAGTATATATTTTCTCTCCTATTATCAAGGGATGTTAAAATTACACTGATATGTATTTTTTGAATCTGAATACATTCGATTTATCTGGTACCTTTTGTAGATCTGAAATATTTATATATAATATATTGTTATATATATCATTCTGCATCTGATATTTTTGTGAGAAAATCTTTGGATTTCTTGGCTATATATATAATTCTTATTCTTCAATATTTCTTATAAAAAAATAATTCAATGAAATACTAATCAAGCATCATAGTTACACAGAATACATTTGAGAGATATACTTTTTCAAATCTGGAATCATGATACTTTTTTTGTGTAGATATTCAAAAAATAAAAGATCTCTTGTGTAATATAATTTCTTCAAATATATTTCAAGATTATTTTTCTATTGAAGTCAAGATTCATCTTTTATCAGTTTTGTACTTATACAACGACATTCTACGTATGTTTGTTACCAAATATCATCTTATCAATCTTGAAATTCTAATTCTTATATTCAGTCATGGTGGTGTGCAAGATTCATGCACTAAGCCGTGGTTTTATCGATTCCATGTTAAAGAACAAGAATTCCCCTCTTTGTAAGCCTTTTCTTTTATGGGTGACAACATCCTGCCCTTAGTTACGGATTAGTCTTATGATACGATGACATAAATAGTGAAATTAACCTATCCTGAAGAGAAGGTGATTGGTGGAGTGGACAAGGGAAACTTTATGCCCATAACCACTACAAAAATGTTGTTACTTGTTCTATGTGCATTATCTGGTACATATATAGTCTCATATAGAAACATATCCAGTGCTATATACATATTAAGTTAATCGAAAGAATTGTGAGGTATTAAAAGTAAAAAAGTCACTTCAACTTTTGTTATCACTATAGCTACATTGGCCTAACATTTTGTATCTTAGGTTGTGCGATTCAATAGAGCTATAACAGGCTTAATGTATAAGATCTATTTTAGTAATTTCAATGGATAATCTAAAGTGATGAATTTCTATGATTCGTGGTCCATTAATCAATGGTGAGAATTATCAATTCAGGAAGACCCGAATGATAATATACATAGAAAATATGGGATTTAGAGTATGATCAATGATTGTTACTCCTTACACAATTCCTAAAAACCCTAAATCTTGGTCTACTACTAATAAGACTGAGTATGATGTGAATTATCATGTAGTGAACACCATTATATGTTGTCTTGGACTAGATGAATTCAACCATGTATTGTATTTCCCATCAGCCTATGAAATGTGGATGATAATTGGAGTATCCTATGAAGGTATTAAAAATGTTAGAAAAATGAGATATGAAATAATGAAATTATGGTTTGATTATTTTAGAATGTATGATAGAGAGAGAATCACACATATTAATAAATAGATAATAAAAATTGTTAATAATATAACATCATTATGTGAGCCCATCAGTCAACATTATCATGCTTTGAAAGTTTTAATAATTCTACGAGCATAGTGGAATGGAATTTCAGCTTCAATCCTCCAATCATCACCTGTCAAGAATATGAAAATGAGGGAATTTATTGGAACCATAATGATATTTTTGGATGAAAGGGTAGATTTAGTTGAAGACCAAAAAGACTTAGAAAAAAAGGATAACACTACATTAAAAGTTGTCACCCCAAAGAAGAATAGAAACATAACATTAGAAGAAATAAATCCAGGATCACTTATTTTAGAAGTTGAGCAGGCTCAAATATCAAGAAAATTTAGTAAATTTTTTAGGAAGAATAATGGATTCAAAAAACCTTCAAAAATGTTGAGAATGTCTCAAGGGATTTAAGACGTTATGAGTGCCAAAAATAGGGTCATATAAGACCTTGTTGTTCTCAATTGGAAGGAGAAAAGAGAATGACAGAAATAAAATATCATAAGATTGTTGATTATGAGAAAAAGGATAAAAGAGAAATAAAATCCAATTGGTGTGTATCTAAATAATTCAATAACTCATCATTATCTGATTGAGAGAAGGAAGAATCATATTTGAAATAAAATAAGTTCTTTATAGTTATTCAAATGATAAAATGTCAACCTAATATTCTTTTCAAGATGACTGATATGAATCTTTATTAAAGAAACAAAATTCAATAAAATATATTGAAAATGATTTTTTAGAGAATAAGATACTTTACATAAACAACATCAAAAATTAATTGAGAAGTTTAGTTCATATACTACAACTATACTAATCATGAAAATTATATAAAAAAATTATAGAATGATGTAGAAACTCATAAATTTGAATCTATTATATTTACAAAATGAGAAAATTTTCTTAATTATATTCATCGTAAAAATTCAATTTAAAAATAATAATTAGGAATATGAAGTAAGGGTGAAAAACCCAAACCGGACAAAAATATTTTGTTCCTGATCTAATAGAAAAAGCATCTCTACTGATAAGTGGTGTTATTGTAGTACTAATGGAGGTTATGATAATGAATTCTATTTAGTAAATCCTCATGTATGAGGTGTAAAACATGTTCATTTTTCTATATATTTATCTAATATTAATTATAATAGTGTTGATCAATATTTACCTGTTTGGATTTTTATGTCATTGATGGTTAACACTACTAGACCCAAAATGATAAGGGTACCAAAACAAGTCATTTTTTAATATAACCATGAATGTAACATTATAAAGAAGAGGAAATGATATATGGTATATGGACAATGGATATTCATGAAAAATGAGTTTAAATTCATCAACTATACATTCTATAACTGAAATAGATGGAGGGATAGTAATGTTCGGTGGCAATGGAAAACGAAAATTGTTTTGAATAAGGAATAGTTGGACATTCAAATACTGACTCAATTATTAATGTACTATATGTACAAGGATTAAAGAAAATCCTATAATTATATCTTAACTATTTGATGATTGATACTATGTTGATTATTATAGTAACTAATTTTCTGTGTTTTAAAATAATATACATTAATTTAGATCACTAAGAACATATAATGTCTACACTATAGAGATAAATTATTTTTGTTATATGATAGTGATCGATTTGGAAACTAATGTAAATGAGTGATGGATTTCATATAGAATACATGGTCATTGTAATATTTTTTTCTTTACCTATGTTATCTAAATATCAATTATTTTCAGATTTACTTAATCATAAATTTGATAGTGATAGATTTTGCGATGCATGTCAAATATGAAAGCAACCCAAATCCTCATTCAAATTTATAAATAATATTGCTACTTCAAATCCCCTTGAACATATTTATATGGAATTGTTTTGACCATATATAATATCATGTTTGGATGGTAAATTATATGTATATTTCGTAGTTGATGATTATTCAATATTTACTTGGAAATAATTTCTAAAACTAAAAAATAATGCATTTTCTGATTTTGAATGTTTCTATAAAAGATTTTTAAATGAAAAATGTTTTAAGATAATTTATTTATTAAGTGATAATGGTTGTGAGTGTTTTAATAAAAAATTAATTTTTTTCTTAAATATGGGTATTAAACACACCTTTTCTACACCATGAACACATTAAAAAACATTAACTGTTTAATGAAGAAAAAAAATATTCAAGAATTTTCTAGAACAATGTTGACCTAATAAAGTCATCCAACCTACTTTTGGGCACAAGATCTATGCACAACATGTTATATTATAAATTGTGTTTTAATTCAACTTATTTTCAAAAATAATTCTTATGAAAATTGTAATAGTATAATTCCAGTGGTAAAGAACTTTAATGGTTTTTAATGCGAGGAATATATATTGAACAACAAGGAAAATCATGGAATTTGTATTCCCAAATCTAATGGAAAAATATTCATAGGATACTCTTTAAATTCGAAATCTTATAGAGTATTTAATAAAATGTATACGACTGTTAAAGAATAATTTCCATTGATTTTTAATGAATCTGATCCTTTTAATAATGGAAAAGATCAAACATGGGATGCTAACGATTCTTCTAACAAAATTTGACTTGATAACATGAAAAATTATTTTGATAATATAAATAAATTTCACTCCAGTTCAGAAGAACATGATAATGATGAACCTTAAAGTGCTCTGCCTAGAATGTCTAGAATCTTGTAGAATCACCCTATAGAGTCTCTTAAAGGAGATCTAAACATGTGAATAAAACTAAGAGAAGTTTAGGAAATCAATTTATTTATTTATTTTCAATCTCATCTAGAGCCTGTGTATATTTAATAATCCAAAAAATATGAATTATGGTTGTTAGAAATGCAATAAAAGATAAATCAATTTAAAAGAAACATTGTATGTAAATTATTAGAAATACTGTCAAAATATCTAGTTAAAGGAACTATATGAAACATTATGAATAAACATGATGATCGAGGTATTATAACTAGACATATAGATACACATGTAGCTGAAGGGTATCATCGAGAAAAAGATATATATTATGATGAAACCATTTCAACTGTAGCTAGACTACATGAAATTAGAATTCATTTATACTGTGCATCTCAGATGAATATTAAATTATATCTGATTAATGTATAATTTCCTTTTTTTAATGGATATTTAATAGAAGAATTTTATATTAGGAATCCTCTTAGTATTTAATATTTTCAAAAACCATAATTGGTTTTTAGAAATACTAAACATCTCTATTGACTTAAACAATAACCTAGAGCTTGGAATAATAATTAAGTTCATTTATTTGGAAAATTGGTTTCACTATTGGTTTGGATGAACCAAACCTTATTATGAAAATTGTTTTTTTCTAATATATTTTTATTTAAAATATTTATTGATGATTTAATTATAGGATCAACATATAAAAAAAAATTCAATGATTTTTTAGAATGTATGCAAAAAAAATTGAAATGGTCATGGTAAGAGAATTAAATTTATTTTTAAGAAATCAAATTTTTTAAAAATATTTTGAAAATTTATTAAATCAGTGTTAATTAAATACGTATTAATTGAAATAGTATTTTCTTCAGAACAACAAGACAATTTAACTCCCATGTGTACTAATATTTATTTTGACTTTGATGGTGCAGAAAATCTAGTAGAAAACAAATTATATTGAGGTATGATTGGAATTTTACTATATCAAAATGATAAGAGACTAGATATTATGTTTTCAGTATGCCTTTGTGCTATATTTCAATAAAATCCAAAATAATTTCAACTTGCTGCTATAAAAAGTATTTCCATATATTTAGAAGGGGAAAATAATCAATATCTTATTTACACAAATACATCTAACTTTATTTTATTATCATATTCAGATGTAGTGTTTGGCGTATTAGGATTTGATATAAAATAGGATTCAAGAACCTATCACTTTTTTTGAAAATAATTAGTGTCATGGCCATGTATGAATCAACACGTTGTTACACTATCAACAGCTGATACTGAACATGTATCTACATGCAGTTGTTGTACACATGTGATGTGTATGAAAAAAACACTAATGGAATTTGGACGTAATTTTATTAATACACCTATTTTATTATTTAATACAAGTGCTATAATCATTTCAAAAAAATACAACAAGTAACTCTATAACTAAGGATGTTGATATTTGACATCATTATCTAAGAGATAATGTTCATAAAGAATCTATATCTGTATAATTTTTTAATACAAAATATGAATTAGCTGACATTTTATTTAAACCACATTCACTTATATTTTTATTTTATTAAGTGGCGGTTAAGTTTATTTCATTTATTTAAATATTTATTTAATATTATTTATATTATTTATATTATTTTGTTTTAATTTATGCCAAATTTATTTTAAAAAATTTAATTTACAATTATTATATTTATATTTCAGTATTTTGATTATACAAGTAATAAAATATTTTTTTATGCTGCATAATTATATTGTTTTTGTAATAATAACTCTGTAACATGAGAAACATGGGAAAATTTCATTTTCTAATAACCATTCATTTTCCAAACCCCTCATCATTAAAATTATATTTAACCAAAAAAATGCTTCATCAAATCCTAAATCATTGTTTGTCCTTCCAAACACTAGAATCTTAAAATTCATTATTCAGATCTTCAAGACTGAAGAATTTCATGATAATTTAAGAAGGAGAATCAAGTAAACAGAAACATCAATGAATCTCTGGGAGAAGAATTATTCAGAGAAAGGTGATTGATTCCAAATGGTAATTCTAGATGAACATACTTTTTAAGAAAGAACTATCTTTTCAAGGTCTTGAGACATATTTTAATGACATACACTCAAGAATTTCTCTACATGGTTGAACTTAATTCTTCTTATAAGATAGTTTAGAATAATTTTTGAGTTATAAAGGGAATAATTTTTTTCTAGTATAGAATATATGTATTTCTTCAATTTCATTAACATAGGTTTCTAAGAATTTGATCAATCCACATGAAAGTGTTTTCTATTTGGAAATTATGTAGATTAAAGATATTGAGCATTCTTCCAATGACATTATATCTCTTTTGATCAACTCAACAAACATCAAAAATATGTTGTTTACAGATTTAGAACCTGATCATAAGAATTGGGTAAAATATATTCAGTCTAGAATTGTGCTAAGGTTGGATGAGTTGGAAAAAATCTAGTACCCAAATATGTATATCATGTTTCTTTTCCAGATTGAAAAAAAATTAATTTCCCTAAGGTATTTAATTATATATTTTCATTAATGTTGTTAACCCGATGTGAGAAAAAAAAATTATCCCTATGGAAAAATAATTTCAAGTTTTTTTTAAGAAATATATAATTAGATTGATTAGTGAGAGAGTAAAATGTCATTATAGTAATGTGTTTAATGTTGTAACATTAAGAAAAAATGGATTTTTCTAGAGCATTTTGAAAGGAAAATATTTACTCGTTATAGGTGACAAAAAACATAGCTCAGGAGCCTTTTCTCAGGGGAAGAAAGAGGGTGTTCGAAATGAGGGAGTAGATGAATCTAGAACAGATACATATTCACAACCATCCAAGAGGAGGCATATATTTAACACTGAATAAGAAGAAGAAGAAAAAGAAGAGGTAGAGAAATGTCAAGAAGATATTGTTAGGACACCTAGAAAAAGATAATCTCCTAAAGTTGAAGAGATAATGTTGGATCATGGAGAAGAAACATGCATAGTTCATTTGGAGGAGACTGTTGTTGATGATGAATTTCATGTGGAGAGTCAAGCTAGAATGCACATGATTGTACCATTACTGAGTGAACAAGTAGTTGAAATTTTTTTTGTTGAAGTAGTTCAAGATCAGAATCGTCAATCTAAAAATTTTAAAACATTATTTTAATGATGAAGTTATTGAACATGGATATGTTAAAATGGGAATATTTTATAAGAATATGTTACAGAAATTCATTTGTTAATTGTATTTCTGACTCTGGTAAATTCAGATCGTATTTCTAGTTGACAGGCTAATGTTTTTGATAATCAGTAATTTTCATTTGAAGAATATGTAATGAAATTAGTGGAAGATCCCTTGCCTCCTAAAAATTTAAATAAAGATATAAAAAAATGAGGGTACATCGGATTCATTATCACATAAAGTTGAACAAGTTGTGAAGAAATTTAATATGTCTTATTAAGATAATCTCAGAGGTGGTAGAAACATGAAATTACAAAAAGAAATAATCAAGAACATTATGAGAATTTTCTTTCAATAATTGATATAGATTCCTTAAAAAGATAAATGTTAAATGATACTAGGAAGATCAAATCCGAAGTTGTGTCAAATATTGGGTTTTCAGAATTAAAATAGTACATGAGAAGTATGTTTGGATTTGGGATGTTTTAGTGAATCAGTTTAGTTTATCTAATCCTACCTCTACAACAAGTCCAGATTTAATATAATGATTTTAGGCCATTACATTATTTATATTGTATATGAATATTCTACTTCAGGATCTTAAATGAAATAATCTCATCTAAAAATTTCATTATACATCAAAACTTTCGTTGGGATCATCTCAATCAACTAGAAAAAATCATTAGATTTATGTTGGGAACGATTTCAGAGAAGTGGAACGTGTACATGAAGCAATAGGATTGTCTTCATGTGTTTTTGAAATACAAAATTGGGATGAATTTGTATATCCATAAGGATTGCATACATTTGTTAATTCACCTAGAAGATTGTCTGATGAAGAAGCTGAAATTGCATATGGCTGATCTGAAGGACGTTAATGAATCCATACAAAATTCTCATCCAATGAATCCTTATACTTCCTTCCCATTCTTACCTTGACACTTGAAAATGATATATTTTTTTTCTCAGTTACACAATTTATTGTATTAACATCTTTTTTTAATTAATGAATATGTCTATTATCTATATATTTCATTTCATTATTTTAAACAATTTTTTATTTTTTATATCGAAAAAATCCATTTATCATCATTTATTATTGTGACTTATAACATTACTTTTACAAATTTTTCAATTTAAAATTTGTTTTAATCTATTTCTATTCTTATTTTTTTATATAAAAATGCGAGGGAAATTTAGTTAAACATGACATTTCATTTATTTTAGAAATTCAATTATTTCATCTTTATTGAAATAATTCAAAATAATTATTATGGAGAAATTAAATGACAAAACATTATATTTAGAGAAATTCCAAAAGTTTCATTGAAATATATCATTAGGGGAGAAATTTAAATATTTCTTCTTTATCGAAATTATTCTTTCAACCTGATATTAATTTCTTTTAATGATTAAATAATTATAAATTTATTTTGAAATTATTATAATTATAATTTATGGGTTTTGTGAACATCAAAAAGGTGTGACTGTTGTGAATATATTGTCTCAAGAATAATCTATAAATATTAATGATTTTGATTATCACAGATTACCTTGTTTTTTTTACTAATGATTTTATTTTTCGGGTATTTCAAGAAATTTATATTGTTTTTTAATTCTAATCATGAAAAAATATTCAACTATTTTATTTAGAGGAATATTATAAAATGTGTTTGGAATGGTCTTAAGCGTATTCTAGAAACAGTGTTCCCTATTTGTTGTTTAATGGAAATATTATTCATTCATTACATCAAAGAAAGTAATGTATGTTAAAAACCATATGGTTATGATTAAAGATCAACATGTACGGTTAATCAACCCTAAATATCATGGAATGTATTGTTATGGAACATTACATTTGGATAAGAAACATATATTTTACAAAATGAAATATTATTGTTAAAAAACACTACATCTGTATGGAACTTTATAAACATATGGATGATCAACCTTACTTCTATGATGAACTGTGTATAGCCAACCATAAGTTGGGAAAAGTGGATGAATGAATAATGATTATTTTGTTAGGAGGTATATGTTAACATGTATAAATGTATGGATCATCACCCCTATGTTTTGAATTTGAACAATATATTTTTTATTTTGACGTATTTTATGGAACCTTACGTTTTACTTTTCAATGTCAAAATTTTTAATTTCAGTCTTTATGGGAGCATTCTGTAATAGACTTTGCGGAATTTTAGGGTGATTCAAATTAGGATTTCGATTGATTCAAAGATCGTTTGAATTGATTTAAATAGTTGTTTATTGTAGAAATTTTCTCTCCCATTATTAAGGGATGTTACGATTACACTGAGTTTTATTCTACGAATTTGAATTCACTCGATTTATCTGGTGTATTTTGCGAATCTAAAATATTACATTGAGATATATTGTTATATATATTTTTCTACATTTGATAGTTTGATACATAGATCTAGATATTTCATGGTTGTATATATAATTCTTATTCTTCAATATTTCATGTAAAAAGTTAATTAATTGTTGTAGTGATAAAGCATATTAGATATATGGTCTACATTTCGGATATATAAATGTTCAGATATGGAATCATGATACTCTGTTTTTGTGGGTGTTCATAAAATCAATGATATATTATGCCACCTGATCTTTTCATATAAGTTTCATGATTATTATTCATTTGAGGATAAGAATAATATTTTCTCAATTGTGTGTTGCTAAAACTACGAGCTATATCTATTTGTTACCAAACTACATCTTATCTCCTTTGAATTTTGGCTGCACGTATATATTCATGGTGGAATGTCATCTTCTCTCACTATGATTTGGTTATATAAGTTCTTTATAAAATAAAATGAAGGATCTGATTGGTAATCCATTTATTGTAAGGGTGACAATTTCATGCACTCAGTTGTGGATCAGTCTTATCATACAAGGTACTTAATAGTGAAATTTCCCAATCTCACATAGAAGGTGATTGTTGGAGTTGACTAGGGGACCTTCATTCCCCGAAACACTATAGAATGATTTTTCTTGTTTTCTTTTCATTATCCACTGAATATATATTTTCTTATAGGAATGTCTCCAGCGCTATCTACTATTTATGTGAATCGAAGGAATTGTGAAATACATAGAAGAACTCAATTCACCCCCTCATGTGTTATAATTATAGTTATTCCAAACTAAAAATGATGTGTGTTGATTACCCTAAAAGACATCATAATCAAAATCAAAGTAATGAATTTTTTTACAGTTTTTTATTCAAAATTGAAACATAATAAAGACATCACCTATTAGATATTCGGTTTCCCATGCGACATTCCCATTTCAAGAACATGACAAAAAATCATTTCATTCTCCTAACTAATGTGAAAAATATTAATCTAACATATTTAGTATAATCATACATTCAATATATCATTATACAAAAATCCCAACCAAATACATAGGTCTTTAGGGAAGGGTCTGAATTATATAAAAGACAATTTACTCGTAGTGACAACAATTCCCTAAAATAATAATTTCGATAAAGTATTTTGATAACATAGTCAAATCATAAATATTAAATTTCAAGATATATATTTTTAACATTTAAATATATATAATTACACACATCTATGCAATCATCTTTTAAATAAAATATTCAAATATTATTATTTGAATATATGAAAATATGTATATATAAATATATAAATACACATTCATATATGCTAGAGAAACATATATGACATGGGGTACTTGAAACATCAATCATAATATAATGTAACAACAATGGAACATGAAACTAATGAAAACGAATCAAAAACGGAAACCCAAATAAATAAATACATTTGACTAATGTGTTGAAATATTAAATTTAAAAAAAAAATAAATAAATTTAAGACAACTATTTCCATTTCGAGAATCATTATATATAATTTACCATCCAAAAATATATTTTATTCTTTACAATTATATATTATACTTGTATAAAAATATAAATCATTTGAAACCACTTGAAAACATTAGAAATAATAATTTATTAAATTAATTATACCAATATTTCATTTATAATTTTAAATAAATTATTATAAAATGATACCAATCATTTGGAGTTTTAGGGATAATAATAAAATAACTTACATTCAACAAGATAAAACAATGCATGTCATTAATGGATGGAGTGGTTATGTTCTTAAGAGTATATCACACAACCTACGAACTACATCCAAAATTATTTACACCCCAAAACCACCTAGGGTTCATCTAAAATCACAAACATGAAAATGTGTTTAAGAAACCACATTATGAATTGGTTGGAAGAGGATGGAGGGAATGATCATTTTAATAATCTATTCTACTTGAAAACATATGATGCACCACATAGAGGGAGAGTCCGGAGGGGAAATAATTCATGACTACTTGGGATTCCATTGATTGAAAAGAGAGGGGTGTAGGGAGCGGGTTGAAGCATGAATTAGTGTAAAAAATAGTGTATATTTATAGTGATTTTGATTTTTTTGACAGCTAGGAGCCACAACATTGTGGTCTGTTTAGAATAAGACATAATGGTACTTCATTGAGCATTACTGAAATGATCACTAGGCAAGGACCATGAAGAGGCTCCCACCCTTACATTTTGGATAGGGAAAACCCCAACATTAAATGGGGTGCCCAACATTATGTATATTATCATTGTATGAAAAAAATGGATTGACCATGGATACTATGGTGAAGGGGAGGCTGTTGTGAGGATCCATGCTCTCTTGAATATTTGTATACCGCCCAATCCAATTAATTGACCCTCTCCAAAACTTAATATAACAAAAATCATAGGAAAACGAAATAAAAACCAATTTTCAGATGAAATTTCATCGTAATGATGGGTAATTGTTTGATAAACTCCCCACTCTAAAAGATTCAGCCTCCATAAAGCCACTTAACATGGGGAAAATAATAATATAATAATAATATCAATGATAAAGATGTAAAATATACAACATAATCAACGAGCTACCTAGAATCACATATAACACAATATAATAAAATTTTACCTAATAATCTAATAGCCTGTAAATCCTATATGAAAAACTCAAACATGATATATACTGTGGAAATAAGGAAATCTAAACCATTATTGGTTATCACAACAATTTATGAAATCAAATGGTTTCATGATTTATTAAGGATAAATATATTCCCAAAATATTTTTATGAATAAAACCATGTATGCTAGATTGAATAACGCATCACAATATTCTTCTAATTCCACTCACCAAATATATAATGATTAGCCATTTACTCCCCCAGTAGCAGAACTTATTATGACCCAAAAGAAGAAACCCACATATGACAACTATGCATTAACATAAAATTTAATGGAACAAAGTATACCTAAAATAATCCACATATATTATATTAATGGTGTTAAAATATTTATTATCATTTAAAAAATAAAATAAATTATTTAGAAACTAATTAACAATTAACAAAATTGGAAAGATACATAATCATTAAACATTCCTCTTAAATCAACATGTGTTCAAACCCTGTGTCAAGAATAAAAAGTCGTTACATGGGACATTATGCAAGGGAAATCCCAGATATTAGTGCCACCAAATCATACCTACACAAGTTGGAACATGACCTCAATTTGTTAAACCTCAATTCTATTTTCCTAAATTACACACTAGGTGTTCCCCCATGATCAAAAAACAAAAATAAAACATTAATGACCATAGATGAACAAAAATTACAATGTATTTATCCACTCCCAAGAGAACCGATATGAAATAAAAAATCAAATCCCACAATATATAGTAGAGAAATCACCCAAGTGGTTACTCTTGAAAACTAATTACTTGTGAGACTCGATTGACTATACTTCCAGAATATTTGATCGTCCAAACCAAAAATAAAATGAGAATACATGATAGAGAATACGTGAAAGAAATGAATAAAAATGTCAAACCAAATCACATATTCAAAATATAAATATCCCTCAACTATAGTATCTGATTACAATGTATATATTTCATTAAAACTGACCGAGAACACAGTCACGAATAAATTTAACATTAAATAAATCAAAACATCCCCTATAATTTTTTTAAAAAAACACAATCTTTTTCATTTGAAGATTAAATATATATTATAAAATTCCCATTTTTAACCCCACACCTCCACCCATGAATATGTTTTGAAATCCCCAAACTGAAGCTTCATATTTTTAATTACCAAGGAAAACCACTTTAAGACATTCAGAACCTAATTCATTAATATTTTCCATGTTTCGCACTACAAATGGCCAACTCAATCCACCCCATAAAAATGTATTAATTATGAAAACCAATTTTATCTAATTAAAAACCAACGTTCGCCAATTAAAATAAAATGTTACTTTCAAAACTGTTTCAAAAAAATGTACATTACATTATAAATACATTTAGAATTACAGGTAATCAATTTTTTATCCTCTAAAATCATTTTATAAATAATCAATCAAATCTCAACTAATCATCTTAAAAATGGCCTAATGAAAATTCAGGCAACAGATAGTATATTAATTTGTTTTAATCCTTGGTGGGTATTTTTTAAATCACACTACCTTCACTGAGAGTGATATAAAATCATGTATGGTGGCTATAAATGGGTTATGAATCCATGTTTCCTCACTATGTACTACTATCTCAACTCCCTATTCATCCATAAATACAATATATCTATCACTAAATTTACTAAAACATCATTCAATATTCAAACACCATCAACATAAAATAGAACACACCAGAATCATAATCCATGAATGAAAACCCAACCTCCCATGGGGACTAATGATTTATAATTAAAAAGAGCTGACATCAATATTCCCATTGCTACATCCAAATTCTTGATAGTGCTACCACTATCTTTTAGACACCCAGATAATATAGTGATATTTTAAACCTTGGTCCCATTAATATTTTTTTTTCATGAACCAATATAATGTAATACATCAAAATGACACCCAAACATGAACATTAAATACATGTGGGGTTCCCATGATATCTTTTGATTAATAAAAAGTTTTATAGGAATCAATAGAAAATAGGGATATAATTTTACATTATAAATAATATTTAATCAATAGTGTAATTCCACCAAAATCCCATCATGAACCAAGTATACGTAAAATGTATAAAAAACTGAAAATGGAACAAAAAGATACAATATTTAATAGATTAACAATAAAATTATGATAATTAAACAACTCATATCACCCTCTATCGACCACCACAAAAAAACCCTCCCTTGAAAATTTCATTTAAAAAAGGATCCAAGACTGTGCTACTATTATCCTAGATATTTTCAAAAAATTGAAATAGTCTAAATGAATTAATTTTATAGTTCATTATTAAAATAAGAGAAATAAAGTAAATAGGTAGGGTGTTATAAAAAATGAATGAATTGCTACACAATCCATTGTTTTCAAAGGTTCCATCTAGATATTTGGAATCTTGAATCACTTTTTGTGATAATATAATTCATTGAGGATAGATTTTCCATGTTACACGACCATATTGAAGACAATATCTTTGATATCTATATGTTACAAGTTTTAATATTATGTACAATCCTGGTATAATAACATATAACCCAATGATTGTTACATATCCTTGGAAATTTTATGTTCCATCATTGATGACACCATTCATTTAGGCTTCCAAAATAGTGTAAAAACTACAAGGTCCCTAAATCTATCCCGCATCTTCTCCATTATGATCCCGATAAATATCCCGATATCCCATAAGTCTACGATATTGTAGAACCCCCAGTTTCAGGTATGTAACACTTGTTTTATGCTTTTTAAGTACATGAAGCATATGAGGAATAGCTGGGAAATTTTGGAGTGTTTTAAAGTGTCATAGAGTACAAGGAAGTGACAGACGAGCTTCGCACAGTTTGCCCAAACCGTTCGGAAGTTGTGCAGGTGGTGTCACCGTTTGGAAGTTGTGCATGGTGTGCGCACGATTTTTGAAAACCGTGTGAGGAGACTGTGTGGATCACCCCTTCCAAGCAGTGACTACCGCATGGTTAGCGCAAGATTTGACTAACCATGCAGACTACCCATACACAAAGTCAACTTAGATCCTATTTTAAGGATCTAATCAATTTTATCTTTAAACTCAATCGTTTTTGGCTCTAGACGCCTCTAACTCGTGATTTCCCTATGGTGAAGGTTGGAGAACACTTACCATGTGTTTTGGAATCGATCTGGAGGTTTTCCTTAGTATTTAGAACCTTGTTGATCGTGGTAAGCCCCGTTTCCTTTATATTTCATAGATCGCCTTCTTCCCTCTTGTTGTATCCTAAGATCTACACCCTAGGTGGGTAGATCTAAGGTATTTTATGACTTTTATGATCGGTATTGGTCTTGTGGGTGATCGGGGAAGGAATCTAAGGAGGTTTCGTGGTATCTCGACTCGGTTCTTGGTTTGTTTCCCCTAATTTGTTGAGGTAGGTGGATTCACTCTTGATTCCTCTTTCTTAGAACATGAAGTCTTAGTTCAATTTGATTTAATTGAGTGGTTTTGATTGGGTTATTTTGGTTCCAAGCATGTTATAAATCTTCATTATTGTTGATTTATGGTTTGATGGAATTATTGAAATTGAAAGAATGGGTTCTGCAAATTGTTTTGGATTCTTGATTTTAAAATAGTGATTTTGAAATATGGTTGTGCTGGATTTAGAAAATGGTTTTGCTGCTGGAATAGAATGGTTTTTCAATAAAAGGTTTGATGATTTATTGAAAGGTTTTGAACACACATGGTTTTGGGAATAGACTTTCATGTGTTGTGATGTTTGTTGATATTCTTTGGGATGGATAAGGGTGATAAGTACCCCCATCAAAAAAGGATGGTATGAATAATTGTAAGAAGTACCCCCATAAAAAGGGACAGATTAGGTCGTGAAGTACCCCTGTCAAGGTAGTCCACTATGTGATAGCTTAGTGGAAGGATAACTCACCCCTCACGAGTATAGGGAGGTCCAGGTTGAATGCATGGTTGGTTGTGTGGTTTTTTGAAATATAATGGATGTGCCAAAATGGAAATAGGAATTTGATTGGAAGCATTTCTTGGTTGCTTTTCTTGAGAAATTTTTTTTTGTCGAAAAATGGTTTTGACATGGAACCGATTATATTGTGAATTTAGTTTTTGATTGTTTAACATAAATTGTCTTATATATATGTGCTAACATGTTTTATCTTAGAGGCATGAGTTGGGAAGTCAGCGAGGAAAACCTATTGAGATTCATTACTCACCCCTGATTTGGCACATTGGTGCTTTTGCAGATGTCATATTCCGGGATGTTGTCATAGGTAATGTATCACTTTTTTATAGCACTACTTCATGATACAAGTGATGGTTCGTGATGTTAGAGCTTGGAGATTGTGAGGCATGTAGTTGGGTTGTTGTCTTGTAGTCTTTGAGTTGGTCTTTCCACTATTGAATCTAATTTAGTGTTGGTTTCCTATGTGATACTCTTGGATTGATTATGATAAAATAAAGTGTTGAGTTGTCTTCTCTTTTTTCATGCATCATTTAGTTGATTGGTTTGGTTATGGTTGTTGGTTATGTGGTATGTTCAAAAAGGGTAAATCGCCCCCCCCCCCCCACTTGTTTTGAAACCCTTATGCATTTATTTCCATCATTTTTCACCATGGGGATGTCACTTAAGAACTAGTAAGGACTCATTGAGCTCTCAATCCAATGGGTATTGTAAGGTCATTACAAATTGTATCATTTTTTTCAGTCCTTGCCTAACTAGTGGTCATCGATGTTCTCAGTCATGGTGTTGAAATTCCTTTTCATCTATTCCATCGGTTGGAATCCTATACAGGATTAGGATTGTCGAAACATGAAATGTATAGCATAAAAGTACGTAGCTATCCCGTTTATGATGAACTTCAAGTTACCAGGTTGTTGGGTACATAAGTGTTTTGGATACACTTCTATAATGTTGGAAATCTCATTGTCATGGGTTTATCCAATGAGATGAGAATGAAATGCATTAAAGTTATGAATTTCCAATAAGAGTGCATATATCATTTTGAGAAATGGAATATGGTTGGACTCAAAATCTTGATTTATAAAACTTTTAAACATGTTTTCAAATGAAATATTTTGAATAGAGAATGGTTGATGTATTTTGAAAATAGATTGATTTTCAATAGAAAGGAAGGATTTCATCTACGAAATGGGTAAATGTGGAAAATCATGATGGTTGGAAATCAATGTTGTGATAGTGATGTGTTATAAAATTGAAATAGTAAGCCTTTGGTTGCTAGGAAGTGAGTCTAACGGTGTGCGTTGTTTGTATTGAAAATGGATCCCATTCGACGTCGTAGAAACCAACCCGAAGATGCTGCTGAAAATGTGGTAACACCTAAACCACATGTGAACCAAGAGATGGTTCAATGAATAGTTCGAGCATTTCAAGATATGGATACAAGGAATAGGAGGGATTAGTCAAGGCATGTAGACCATCCCTTCCAGTTCCAATAGCAGAATCCACCCATCTTTCGAGGTGATTCTGAACCAGAATGGGTGGAGGTGTGGCTGAGTAGGATGAATTGTTTCTTTGATTTCATTAGAACACCATCAGAACTGAATGTAAAGTTGGCTACGTATATGATGGATGATCTTACATGATAGTGGTGGGAGATAGTGGTGGAGGCAATGTTGGATCAAGGCCTGGGATGGGGGGAATTTGAGGAATTGTTCAATAAACAATTCTATCCTCACACGTTCATGATCTAGAGGATGACATAGTATTTCAACTTCAAGTTGTATAATATCTCTGTCACAGATTATGTGACTAAATTCATGAATTTAGTGCACTTTGCACCGAAAGTTGCTGCAAGTGCGTCGCTGAAGGAATGCATCTTTGAATTCGGGTTGCGATGGGAGATTCTCTCAAAGATAGGTGTACTCTGTATTATGGATTACACATAGATGGTAAAAAGATCAAAGGTAGATGAAAGGGACATCTCAAGAGTTATGGGAGGATGGAGTATGATAATACCCACCAGAACGGGTGGGAACAATAATGCTGGGAACAAGAGGAATAGGGACACCAACATCCAAGGTGGGAGTGCGAATCAGAATCATACGGCTGCATCAGAGAATCTTCCTCCATGACCCATGATGAAGGCTGGGGTTTTTCAATGTGGCTCAACTGATCTCATAAAGAGAGAGTGTACGACACAACATAGAAAATGTCACAATTGCAAGAAGATGGGGAATCTACAGCGCAATTGTAGTAATACTCTGATGTCGGGTGCACGTGACACTTCCCAAGCGTCGCATGCATCGTATGCTTCAAAAGGACGAGGACAACAGAGTCAATCTTGACAGAAAAACAGACCTAGCCATGGTGACTCTCGAAATTTCATTACTCCTCAACCAGGGAAATACCAACAAGGAAACAAGGAGAATAGTGCAACGAAGAAGCAATCGTATGGAGTAGAGCAGATGATTGTTAATGATCCGGGTGGACAATCAACAGTAAGGGGTAAGATTCTTTTGAATTCTACCTTTGTACAAATATTTTTTGAAAATGGTGCATCACATTACTTCATTTCATTTTGGGTTTTTGACTTTCTATGTTTAAAACTTGAAATGATGCCCTCTTTCTTGAAACTGCAAACTCATCTTGGTGAAAGAGAATGTCAAGCCTTCATGTGTCAAGCCTGTGCTATAACTGTTGATGGAGTTGAGCTGGAATGATACTTCTCAATGTTGGATATGGATGTCTACGTTGTAATCCTGGGTAGGGATTAATAGGCAAGGTTTAAGGCTCACATCGACTGTTATGGGAGAACAATTAGTTTCATGACTGAGGATGACTTTGAGCATCTCTTCAGAAGAGATATGATGGTAATGAAAGGCACGAATATCTTTTTTTTACCAATGTTGGGAACTATATCTCACCAATTGGATGTTTTGACATTAGCTTCAATGGAAGATATTGAGGAAAGTAGTTTTCCAGCTGTGGTGGATCAATTTAATAATGTCTTTCCCAAGAACATCTCAGGGTTACCACCTCTAAGTGAAGTGGATTTTACGATTGATCTCCTTCCAGGGACCAGTCCTATTTCTCTTCCGTCTAATAGGATGGCCCCAAAACAGTTATGATAATTGAATGTGTAGTTAAATGAGCTAGAAATAAAAGGTTTCATTTGGCCAACTGTGTCTTCATGGGAAGTACCAGTTTTGTTTGTAACGAAAGTAGATGGAACATTGAAGCTTTTTGTGGAATATCGTAAACCTAACCAAGTTACGATAAAGAATAGATTTCCAATTCCATGCATTGATGCCCTGTTTGTTCAATTTAGCTAGACTACATGAAATTAGAATTCATTTATACTGTGCATCTCAGATGAATATTAAATTATATCTGATTAATATATAATTTCCTTTTTTTTAATGGATATTTAATAGAAGAATTTTATATTAGGAATCCTCTTAGTATTTAATATTTTCAAAAACCATAATTGGTTTTTAGAAATACTAAACATCTCTATTGACTTAAACAATAACCTAGAGCTTGGAATAATAATTAAGTTCATTTATTTGGAAAATTGGTTTCACTATTGGTTTGGATGAACCAAACCTTATTATGAAAATTGTTTTTTTCTAATATATTTTTATTTAAAATATTTATTGATGATTTAATTATAGGATCAACATATAAAAAAAAATTCAATGATTTTTTAGAATGTATGCAAAAAAAATTGAAATGGTCATGGTAAGAGAATTAAATTTATTTTTAAGAAATCAAATTTATTAAAAATATTTTGAAAATTTATTAAATCAGTGTTAATTAAATACGTATTAATTGAAATAGTATTTTCTTCAGAACAACAAGACAATTTAACTCCCATGTGTACTAATATTTATTTTGACTTTGATGGTGCAGAAAATCTAGTAGAAAACAAATTATATTGAGGTATGATTGGAATTTTACTATATCAAAATGATAAGAGACTAGATATTATGTTTTCAGTATGCCTTTGTGCTATATTTCAATAAAATCCAAAATAATTTCAACTTGCTGCTATAAAAAGTATTTCCATATATTTAGAAGGGAAAAATAATCAATATCTTATTTACACAAATACATCTAACTTTATTTTATTATCATATTCAGATGTAGTGTTTGGCGTATTAGGATTTGATATAAAATAGGATTCAAGAACCTATCACTTTTTTTGAAAATAATTAGTGTCATGGCCATGTATGAATCAACACGTTGTTACACTATCAACAGCTGATACTGAACATGTATCTACATGCAGTTGTTGTACACATGTGATGTGTATGAAAAAAACACTAATGGAATTTGGACGTAATTTTATTAATACACCTATTTTATTATTTAATACAAGTGCTATAAACATTTCAAAAAAATACAACAAGTAACTCTATAACTAAGGATGTTGATATTTGACATCATTATCTAAGAGATAATGTTCATAAAGAATCTATATCTGTATAATTTTTTAATACAAAATATGAATTAGCTGACATTTTATTTAAACCACATTCACTTATATTTTTATTTTATTAAGTGGCGGTTAAGTTTATTTCATTTATTTAAATATTTATTTAATATTATTTATATTATTTATATTATTTTGTTTTAATTTATGCCAAATTTATTTTAAAAAATTTAATTTACAATTATTATATTTATATTTCAGTATTTTGATTATACAAGTAATAAAATATTTTTTTATGCTGCATAATTATATTGTTTTTGTAATAATAACTCTGTAACATGAGAAACATGGGAAAATTTCATTTTCTAATAACCATTCATTTTCCAAACCCCTCATCATTAAAATTATATTTAACCAAAAAAATGCTTCGTCAAATCCTAAATCATTGTTTGTCCTTCCAAACACTAGAATCTTAAAATTCATTATTCAGATCTTCAAGACTGAAGAATTTCATGATAATTTAAGAAGGAGAATCAAGTAAACAGAAACATCAATGAATCTCTGGGAGAAGAATTATTCAGAGAAAGGTGATTGATTCCAAATGGTAATTCTAGATGAACATACTTTTTAAGAAAGAACTATCTTTTCAAGGTCTTGAGACATATTTTAATGACATACACTCAAGAATTTCTCTACATGGTTGAACTTAATTCTTCTTATAAGATAGTTTAGAATAATTTTTGAGTTATAAAGGGAATAATTTTTTTCTAGTATAGAATATATGTATTTCTTCAATTTCATTAACATAGGTTTCTAAGAATTTGATCAATCCACATGAAAGTGTTTTCTATTTGGAAATTATGTAGATTAAAGATATTGAGCATTCTTCCAATGACATTATATCTCTTTTGATCAACTCAACAAACATCAAAAATATGTTGTTTACAGATTTAGAACCTGATCATAAGAATTGGGTAAAATATATTCAGTCTAGAATTGTGCTAAGGTTGGATGAGTTGGAAAAAATCTAGTACCCAAATATGTATATCATGTTTCTTTTCCAGATTGAAAAAAAATTAATTTCCCTAAGGTATTTAATTATATATTTTCATTAATGTTGTTAACCCGATGTGAGAAAAAAAAATTATCCCTATGGAAAAATAATTTCAAGTTTTTTTTAAGAAATATATAATTAGATTGATTAGTGAGAGAGTAAAATGTCATTATAGTAATGTGTTTAATGTTGTAACATTAAGAAAAAATGGATTTTTCTAGAGCATTTTGAAAGGAAAATATTTACTCGTTATAGGTGACAAAAAACATAGCTCAGGAGCCTTTTCTCAGGGGCAGAAAGAGGGTGTTCGAAATGAGGGAGTAGATGAATCTAGAACAGATACATATTCACAACCATCCAAGAGGAGGCATATATTTAACACTGAATAAGAAGAAGAAGAAAAAGAAGAGGTAGAGAAATGTCAAGAAGATATTGTTAGGACACCTAGAAAAAGATAATCTCCTAAAGTTGAAGAGATAATGTTGGATCATGGAGAAGAAACATGCATAGTTCATTTGGAGGAGACTGTTGTTGATGATGAATTTCATGTGGAGAGTCAAGCTAGAATGCACATGATTGTACCATTACTGAGTGAACAAGTAGTTGAAATTTTTTTTGTTGAAGTAGTTCAAGATCAGAATCGTCAATCTAAAAATTTTAAAACATTATTTTAATGATGAAGTTATTGAACATGGATATGTTAAAATGGGAATATTTTATAAGAATATGTTACAGAAATTCAATTGTTAATTGTATTTCTGACTCTGGTAAATTCAGATCGTATTTCTAGTTGACAGGCTAATGTTTTTGATAATCAGTAATTTTCATTTGAAGAATATGTAATGAAATTAGTGGAAGATCCCTTGCCTCCTAAAAATTTAAATAAAGATATAAAAAAATGAGGGTACATCGGATTCATTATCACATAAAGTTGAACAAGTTGTGAAGAAATTTAATATGTCTTATTAAGATAATCTCAGAGGTGGTAGAAACATGAAATTACAAAAAGAAATAATCAAGAACATTATGAGAATTTTCTTTCAATAATTGATATAGATTCCTTAAAAAGATAAATGTTAAATGATACTAGGAAGATCAAATCCGAATTTGTGTCAAATATTGGGTTTTCAGAATTAAAATAGTACATGAGAAGTATGTTTGGATTTGGGATGTTTTAGTGAATCAGTTTAGTTCATCTAATCCTACCTCTACAACAAGTCCAGATTTAATATAATGATTTTAGGCCATTACATTATTTATATTGTATATGAATATTCTACTTCAGGATCTTAAATGAAATAATCTCATCTAAAAATTTCATTATACATCAAAACTTTCGTTGGGATCATCTCAATCAACTAGAAAAAATCATTAGATTTATGTTGGGAACGATTTCAGAGAAGTGGAACGTGTACATGAAGCAATAGGATTGTCTTCATGTGTTTTTGAAATACAAAATTGGGATGAATTTGTATATCCATAAGGATTGCATACATTTGTTAATTCACCTAGAAGATTGTCTGATGAAGAAGCTGAAATTGCATATGGCTGATCTGAAGGACGTTAATGAATCCATACAAAATTCTCATCCAATGAATCCTTATACTTCCTTCCCATTCTTACCTTGACACTTGAAAATGATATATTTTTTTTCTCAGTTACACAATTTATTGTATTAACATATTTTTTTAATTAATGAATATGTCTATTATCTATATATTTCATTTCATTATTTTAAACAATTTTTTATTTTTTATATCGAAAAAATCCATTTATCATCATTTATTATTGTGACTTATAACATTACTTTTACAAATTTTTCAATTTAAAATTTGTTTTAATCTATTTCTATTCTTATTTTTTTATATAAAAATGCGAGGGAAATTTAGTTAAACATGACATTTCATTTATTTTAGAAATTCAATTATTTCATCTTTATTGAAATAATTCAAAATAATTATTATGGAGAAATTAAATGACAAAACATTATATTTAGAGAAATTCCAAAAGTTTCATTGAAATATATCATTAGGGGAGAAATTTAAATATTTCTTCTTTATCGAAATTATTCTTTCAACCTGATATTAATTTCTTTTAATGATTAAATAATTATAAATTTATTTTGAAATTATTATAATTATAATTTATGGGTTTTGTGAACATCAAAAAGGTGTTACTGTTGTGAATATATTGTCTCAAGAATAATCTATAAATATTAATGATTTTGATTATCACAGATTACCTTGTTTTTTTTACTAATGATTTTATTTTTCGGGTATTTCAAGAAATTTATATTGTTTATTAATTCTAATCATGAAAAAATATTCAACTATTTTATTTAGAGGAATATTATAAAATGTGTTTGGAATGGTCTTAAGCGTATTCTAGAAACAGTGTTCCCTATTTGTTGTTTAATGGAAATATTATTCATTCATTACATCAAAGAAAGTAATGTATGTTAAAAACCATATGGTTATGATTAAAGATCAACATGTACGGTTAATCAACCCTAAATATCATGGAATGTATTGTTATGGAACATTACATTTGGATAAGAAACATATATTTTACAAAATGAAATATTATTGTTAAAAAACACTACATCTGTATGGAACTTTATAAACCTATGGATGATCAACCTTACTTCTATGATGAACTGTGTATAGCCAACCATAAGTTGGGAAAAGTGGATGAATGAATAATGATTATTTTGTTAGGAGGTATATGTTAACATGTATAAATGTATGGATCATCACCCCTATGTTTTGAATTTGAACAATATATTTTTTATTTTGACGTATTTTATGGAACCTTACGTTTTACTTTTCAATGTCAAAATTTTTAATTTCAGTCTTTATGGGAGCATTCTGTAATAGACTTTGCGGAATTTTAGGGTGATTCAAATTAGGATTTCGATTGATTCAAAGATCGTTTGAATTGATTTAAATAGTTGTTTATTGTAGAAATTTTCTCTCCCATTATTAAGGGATGTTACGATTACACTGAGTTTTATTCTACGAATTTGAATTCACTCGATTTATCTGGTGTATTTTGCGAATCTAAAATATTACATTGAGATATATTGTTATATATATTTTTCTACATTTGATATTTTGATACATAGATCTAGATATTTCATGGTTGTATATATAATTCTTATTCTTCAATATTTCATGTAAAAAGTTAATTAATTGTTGTAGTGATAAAGCATATTAGATATATGGTCTACATTTCGGATATATAAATGTTCAGATATGGAATCATGATACTCTGTTTTTGTGGGTGTTCATAAAATCAATGATATATTATGCCACCTGATCTTTTCATATAAGTTTCATGATTATTATTCATTTGAGGATAAGAATAATATTTTCTCAATTGTGTGTTGCTAAAACTACGAGCTATATCTATTTGTTACCAAACTACATCTTATCTCCTTTGAATTTTGGCTGCACGTATATATTCATGGTGGAATGTCATCTTCTCTCACTATGATTTGGTTATATAAGTTCTTTATAAAATAAAATGAAGGATCTGATTGGTAATCCATTTATTGTAAGGGTGACAATTTCATGCACTCAGTTGTGGATCAGTCTTATCATACAAGGTACTTAATAGTGAAATTTCCCAATCTCACATAGAAGGTGATTGTTGGAGTTGCCTAGGGGACCTTCATTCCCCGAAACACTATAGAATGATTTTTCTTGTTTTCTTTTCATTATCCACTGAATATATATTTTCTTATAGGAATGTCTCCAGCGCTATCTACTATTTATGTGAATCGAAGGAATTGTGAAATACATAGAAGAACTCAATTCACCCCCTCATGTGTTATAATTATAGTTATTCAAAACTAAAAATGATGTGTGTTGATTACCCTAAAAGACATCATAATCAAAATCAAAGTAATGAATTTTTTTACAGTTTTTTATTCAAAATTGAAACATAATAAAGACATCACCTATTAGATATTCGGTTTCCCATGCGACATTCCCATTTCAAGAACATGACAAAAAATCATTTCATTCTCCTAACTAATGTGAAAAATATTAATCTAACATATTTAGTATAATCATACATTCAATATATCATTATACAAAAATCCCAACCAAATACATAGGTCTTTAGGGAAGGGTCTGAATTATATAAAAGACAATTTACTCGTAGTGACAACAATTCCCTAAAATAATAATTTCGATAAAGTATTTTGATAACATAGTCAAATCATAAATATTAAATTTCAAGATATATATTTTTAACATTTAAATATATATAATTACACACATCTATGCAATCATCTTTTAAATAAAATATTCAAATATTATTATTTGAATATATGAAAATATGTATATATAAATATATAAATACACATTCATATATGCTAGAGAAACATATATGACATGGGGTACTTGAAACATCAATCATAATATAATGTAACAACAATGGAACATGAAACTAATGAAAACGAATCAAAAACGGAAACCCAAATAAATAAATACATTTGACTAATGTGTTGAAATATTAAATTTAAAAAAATAAATAAATAAATTTAAGACAACTATTTCCATTTCGAGAATCATTATATATAATTTACCATCCAAAAATATATTTTATTCTTTACAATTATATATTATACTTGTATAAAAATATAAATCATTTGAAACCACTTGAAAACATTAGAAATAATAATTTATTAAATTAATTATACCAATATTTCATTTATAATTTTAAATAAATTATTATAAAATGATACCAATCATTTGGAGTTTTAGGGATAATAATAAAATAACTTACATTCAACAAGATAAAACAATGCATGTCATTAATGGATGGAGTGGTTATGTTCTTAAGAGTATATCACACAACCTACGAACTACATCCAAAATTATTTACACCCCAAAACCACCTAGGGTTCATCTAAAATCACAAACATGAAAATGTGTTTAAGAAACCACATTATGAATTGGTTGGAAGAGGATGGAGGGAATGATCATTTTAATAATCTATTCTACTTGAAAACATATGATGAACCACATAGAGGGAGAGTTCGGAGGGGAAATAATTCATGACTACTTGGGATTCCATTGATTGAAAAGAGAGGGGTGTAGGGAGCGGGTTGAAGCATGAATTAGTGTAAAAAATAGTGTATATTTATAGTGATTTTGATTTTTTTGACAGCTAGGAGCCACAACATTGTGGTCTGTTTAGAATAAGACATAATGGTACTTCATTGAGCATTACTGAAATGATCACTAGGCAAGGACCATGAAGAGGCTCCCACCCTTACAGTTTGGATAGGGAAAACCCCAACATTAAATGGGGTGCCCAACATTATGTATATTATCATTGTATGAAAAAAATGGATTGACCATGGATACTATGGTGAAGGGGAGGCTGTTGTGAGGATCCATGCTCTCTTGAATATGTGTATACCGCCCAATCCAATTAATTGACCCTCTCCAAAACTTAATATAACAAAAATCATAGGAAAACGAAATAAAAACCAATTTTCAGATGAAATTTCATCGTAATGATGGGTAATTGTTTGATAAACTCCCCACTCTAAAAGATTCAGCCTCCAGAAAGCCACTTAACATGGGGAAAATAATAATATAATAATAATATCAATGATAAAGATGTAAAATATACAACATAATCAACGAGATACCTAGAATCACATATAACACAATATAATAAAATTTTACCTAATAATCTAATAGCCTGTAAATCCTATATGAAAAACTCAAACATGATATATACTGTGGAAATAAGGAAATCTAAACCATTATTGGTTATCACAACAATTTATGAAATCAAATGGTTTCATGATTTATTAAGGATAAATATATTCCCAAAATATTTTTATGAATAAAACCATGTATGCTAGATTGAATAACGCATCACAATATTCTTCTAATTCCACTCACCAAATATATAATGATTAGCCATTTACTCCCCCAGTAGCAGAACTTATTATGACCCAAAAGAAGAAACCCACATATGACAACTATGCATTAACATAAAATTTAATGGAACAAAGTATACCTAAAATTATCCACATATATTATATTAATGGTGTTAAAATATTTATTATCATTTAAAAAATAAAATAAATTATTTAGAAACTAATTAACAATGAACAAAATTGGAAAGATACATAATCATTAAACATTCCTCTTAAATCAACATGTGTTCAAACCCTGTGTCAAGAATAAAAAGTCGTTACATGGGACATTATGCAAGGGAAATCCCAGATATTAGTGCCACCAAATCATACCTACACAAGTTGGAACATGACCTCAATTTGTTAAACCTCAATTCTATTTTCCTAAATTACACACTAGGTGTTCCCCCATGATCAAAAAACAAAAATAAAACATTAATGACCATAGATGAACAAAAAATACAATGTATTTATCCACTCCCAAGAGAACCGATATGAAATAAAAAATCAAATCCCACAATATATAGTAGAGAAATCACCCAAGTGGTTACTCTTGAAAACTAATTACTTGTGAGACTCGATTGACTATACTTCCAGAATATTTGATCGTCCAAACCAAAAATAAAATGAGAATACATGATAGAGAATACGTGAAATAAATGAATAAAAATGTCAAACCAAATCACATATTCAAAATATAAATATCCCTCAACTATAGTATCTGATTAAAATGTATATATTTCATTAAAACTGACCGAGAACACAGTCACGAATAAATTTAACATTAAATAAATCAAAACATCCCCTATAATTTTTTTAAAAAAACACAATCTTTTTCATTTGAAGATTAAATATATATTATAAAATTCCCATTTTTAACCCCACACCTCCACCCATGAATATGTTTTGAAATCCCCAAACTGAAGCTTCATATTTTTAATTACCAAGGAAAACCACTTTAAGACATTCAGAACCTAATTCATTAATATTTTCCATGTTTCGCACTACAAATGGCCAACTCAATCCACCCCATAAAAATGTATTAATTATGAAAACCAATTTTATCTAATTAAAAACCAACGTTCGCCAATTAAAATAAAATGTTACTTTCAAAACTGTTTCAAAAAAATGTACATTACATTATAAATACATTTAGAATTACAGGTAATCAATTTTTTATCCTCTAAAATCATTTTATAAATAATCAATCAAATCTCAACTAATCATCTTAAAAATGGCCTAATGAAAATTCAGGCAACAGATAGTATATTAATTTGTTTTAATCCTTGGTGGGTATTTTTTAAATCACACTACCTTCACTGAGAGTGATATAAAATCATGTATGGTGGCTATAAATGGGTTATGAATCCATGTTTCCTCACTATGTACTACTATCTCAACTCCCTATTCATCCATAAATACAATATATCTATCACTAAATTTACTAAAACATCATTCAATATTCAAACACCATCAACATAAAATAGAACACACCAGAATCATAATCCATGAATGAAAACCCAACCTCCCATGGGGACTAATGATTTATAATTAAAAAGAGCTGACATCAATATTCCCATTGCTACATCCAAATTCTTGATAGTGCTACCACTATCTTTTAGACACCCAGATAATATAGTGATATTTTAAACCTTGGTCCCATTAATATATTTTTTTCATGAACCAATATAATGTAATACATCAAAATGACACCCAAACATGAACATTAAATACATGTGGGGTTCCCATGATATCTTTTGATTAATAAAAAGTTTTATAGGAATCAATAGAAAATAGGGATATAATTTTACATTATAAATAATATTTAATCAATAGTGTAATTCCACCAAAATCCCATCATGAACCAAGTATACGTAAAATGTATAAAAAACTGAAAATGGAACAAAAAGATACAATATTTAATAGATTAACAATAAAATTATGATAATTAAACAACTCATATCACCCTCTATCGACCACCACAAAAAAAACCCTCCCTTGAAAATTTCATTTAAAAAAGGATCCAAGACTGTGCTACTATTATCCTAGATATTTTCAAAAAATTGAAATAGTCTAAATGAATTAATTTTATAGTTCATTATTTAAATAAGAGAAATAAAGTAAATAGGTAGGGTGTTATAAAAAATGAATGAATTGCTACACAATCCATTGTTTTCGAAGGTTCCATCTAGATATTTGGAATCTTGAATCACTTTTTGTGATAATATAATTCATTGAGGATAGATTTTCCATGTTACACGACCATATTGAAGACAATATCTTTGATATCTATATGTTACAAGTTTTAATATTATGTACAATCCTGGTATAATAACATATAACCCAATGATTGTTACATATCCTTGGAAATTTTATGTTCCATCATTGATGACACCATTCATTTAGGCTTCCAAAATAGTGTAAAAACTACAAGGTCCCTAAATCTATCCCGCATCTTCTCCATTATGATCCCGATAAATATCCCGATATCCCATAAGTCTACGATATTGTAGAACCCCCAGTTTCAGGTATGTAACACTTGTTTTATGCTTTTTAAGTACATGAAGCATATGAGGAATAGCTGGAAAATTTTGGAGTGTTTTAAAGTGTCATAGAGTACAAGGAAGTGACAGACGAGCTTCGCACAGTTTGCCCAAACCGTTCGGAAGTTGTGCAGGTGGTGTCACCGTTTGGAAGTTGTGCATGGTGTGCGCACGATTTTTGAAAACCGTGTGAGGAGACTGTGTGGATCACCCCTTCCAAGCAGTGACTACCGCATGGTTAGCGCAAGATTTGACTAACCATGCAGACTACCCATACACAAAGTCAACTTAGATCCTATTTTAAGGATCTAATCAATTTTATCTTTAAACTCAATCGTTTTTGGCTCTAGACGCCTCTAACTCGTGATTTCCCTATGGTGAAGGTTGGAGAACACTTACCATGTGTTTTGGAATCGATCTGGAGGTTTTCCTTAGTATTTAGAACCTAGTTGATCGTGGTAAGCCCCGTTTCCTTTATATTTCATAGATCGCCTTCTTCCCTCTTGTTGTATCCTAAGATCTACACCCTAGGTGGGTAGATCTAAGGTATTTTATGACTTTTATGATCGGTATTGGTCTTGTGGGTGATCGGGGAAGGAATCTAAGGAGGTTTCGTGGTATCTCGACTCGGTTCTTGGTTTGTTTCCCCTAATTTGTTGAGGTAGGTGGATTCACTCTTGATTCCTCTTTCTTAGAACATGAAGTCTTAGTTCAATTTGATTTAATTGCGTGGTTTTGATTGGGTTATTTTGGTTCCAAGCATGTTATAAATCTTCATTATTGATGATTTATGGTTTGATGGAATTATTGAAATTGAAAGAATGGGTTCTGCAAATTGTTTTGGATTCTTGATTTTAAAATAGTGATTTTGAAATATGGTTGTGCTGGATTTAGAAAATGTTTTTGCTGCTGGAATAGAATGGTTTTTCAATAAAAGGTTTGATGATTTATTGAAAGGTTTTGAACACACATGGTTTTGGGAATAGACTTTCATGTGTTGTGATGTTTGTTGATATTCTTTGGGATGGATAAGGGTGATAAGTACCCCCATCAAAAAAGGATGGTATGAATAATTGTAAGAAGTACCCCCATAAAAAGGGACAGATTAGGTCGTGAAGTACCCCTGTCAAGGTAGTCCACTATGTGATAGCTTAGTGGAAGGATAACTCACCCCTCACGAGTATAGGGAGGTCCAGGTTGAATGCATGGTTGGTTGTGTGGTTTTTTGAAATATAATGGATGTGCCAAAATGGAAATAGGAATTTGATTGGAAGCATTTCTTGGTTGCTTTTCTTGAGAAATTTTTTTTTGTCGAAAAATGGTTTTGACATGGAACCGATTATATTGTGAATTTAGTTTTTGATTGTTTAATATAAATTGTCTTATATATATGTGCTAACATGTTTTATCTTAGAGGCATGAGTTGGGAAGTCAGCGAGGAAAACCTATTGAGATTCATTACTCACCCCTGATTTGGCACATTGGTGCTTTTGCAGATGTCATATTCCGGGATGTTGTCATAGGTAATGTATCACTTTTTTATAGCACTACTTCATGATACAAGTGATGGTTCGTGATGTTAGAGCTTGGAGATTGTGAGGCATGTAGTTGGGTTGTTGTCTTGTAGTCTTTGAGTTGGTCTTTCCACTATTGAATCTAATTTAGTGTTGGTTTCCTATGTGATACTCTTGGATTGATTATGATAAAATAAAGTGTTGAGTTGTCTTCTCTTTTTTCATGCATCATTTAGTTGATTGGTTTGGTTATGGTTGTTGGTTATGTGGTATGTTCAAAAAGGGTAAATCGCCCCCCCCCCCCCACTTGTTTTGAAACCCTTATGCATTTATTTCCATCATTTTTCTCCATGGGGATGTCACTTAAGAACTAGTAAGGACTCATTGAGCTCTCAATCCAATGGGTATTGTAAGGTCATTACAAATTGTATCATTTTTTTCAGTCCTTGCCTAACTAGTGGTCATCGATGTTCTCAGTCATGGTGTTGAAATTCCTTTTCATCTATTCCATCGGTTGGAATCCTATACAGGATTAGGATTGTCGAAACATGAAATGTATAGCATAAAAGTACGTAGCTATCCCGTTTATGATGAACTTCAAGTTACCAGGTTGTTGGGTACATAAGTGTTTTGGATACACTTCTATAATGTTGGAAATCTCATTGTCATGGGTTTATCCAATGAGATGAGAATGAAATGCATTAAAGTTATGAATTTCCAATAAGAGTGCATAAATCATTTTGAGAAATGGAATATGGTTGGACTCAAAATCTTGATTTATAAAACTTTTAAACATGTTTTCAAATGAAATATTTTGAATAGAGAATGGTTGATGTATTTTGAAAATAGATTGATTTTCAATAGAAAGGAAGGATTTCATCTACGAAATGGGTAAATGTGGAAAATCATGATGGTTGGAAATCAATGTTGTGATAGTGATGTGTTATAAAATTGAAATAGTAAGCCTTTGGTTGCTAGGAAGTGAGTCTAATGGTGTGCGTTGTTTGTATTGAAAATGGATCCCATTCGACGTCGTAGAAACCAACCCGAAGATGCTGCTGAAAATGTGGTAACACCTAAACCACATGTGAACCAAGAGATGGTTCAATGAATAGTTCGAGCATTTCAAGATATGGATACAAGGAATAGGAGGG
Organism: Viscum album; assembly: GCA_963277665.1. Lineage (NCBI taxonomy): Eukaryota > Viridiplantae > Streptophyta > Magnoliopsida > Santalales > Viscaceae > Viscum > Viscum album. The sequence goes on along the minus strand of OY728147.1, from coordinate 554,083,917 downwards.
ATCAGTCAAGGCATGTAGACCATCCCTTCCAGTTCCAATAGCAGAATCCACCCATCTTTCGAGGTGATTCTGAACCAGAATGGGTGGAGGTGTGGCTGAGTAGGATGAATTGTTTCTTTGATTTCATTAGAACACCATCAGAACTGAATGTAAAGTTGGCTACGTATATGATGGATGATCTTACATGATAGTGGTGGGAGATAGTGGTGGAGGCAATGTTGGATCAAGGCCTGGGATGGGGGGAATTTGAGGAATTGTTCAATAAACAATTCTATCCTCACACGTTCATGATCTAGAGGATGACATAGTATTTCAACTTCAAGTTGTATAATATCTCTGTCACAGATTATGTGACTAAATTCATGAATTTAGTGCACATTGCACCGAAAGTTGCTGCAAGTGCGTCGCTGAAGGAATGCATCTTTGAATTCGGGTTGCGATGGGAGATTCTCTCAAAGATAGGTGTACTCTGTATTATGGATTACACATAGATGGTAAAAAGATCAAAGGTAGATGAAAGGGACATCTCAAGAGTTATGGGAGGATGGAGTATGATAATACCCACCGGAACGGGTGGGAACAATAATGCTGGGAACAAGAGGAATAGGGACACCAACATCCAAGGTGGGAGTGCGAATCAGAATCATACGGCTGCATCAGAGAATCTTCCTCCATGACCCATGATGAAGGCTGGGGTTTTTCAATGTGGCTCAACTGATCTCATAAAGAGAGAGTGTACGACACAACATAGAAAATGTCACAATTGCAAGAAGATGGGGAATCTACAGCGCAATTGTAGTAATACTCTGATGTCGGGTGCACGTGACACTTCCCAAGCGTCGCATGCATCGTATGCTTCAAAAGGACGAGGACAACAGAGTCAATCTTGACAGAAAAACAGACCTAGCCATGGTGACTCTCGAAATTTCATTACTCCTCAACCAGGGAAATACCAACAAGGAAACAAGGAGAATAGTGCAACGAAGAAGCAATCGTATGGAGTAGAGCAGATGATTGTTAATGATCCGGGTGGACAATTAACAGTAAGGGGTAAGATTCTTTTGAATTCTACCTTTGTACAAATATTTTTTGAAAATGGTGCATCACATTACTTCATTTCATTTTGGGTTGTTGACTTTCTATGTTTAAAACTTGAAATGATGCCCTCTTTCTTGAAACTGCAAACTCATCTTGGTGAAAGAGAATGTCAAGCCTTCATGTGTCAAGCCTGTGCTATAACTGTTGATGGAGTTGAGCTGGAATGATACTTCTCAATGTTGGATATGGATGTCTACGTTGTAATCCTGGGTAGGGATTAATGGGCAAGGTTTAAGGCTCACATCGACTGTTATGGGAGAACAATTAGTTTCATGACTGAGGATGACTTTGAGCATCTCTTCAGAAGAGATATGATGGTAATGAAAGGCACGAATATCTTTTTTTTACCAATGTTGGGAACTATATCTCACCAATTGGATGTTTTGACATTAGCATCAATGGAAGATATTGAGGAAAGTAGTTTTCCAGCTGTGGTGGATCAATTTAATAATGTCTTTCCCAAGAACATCTCAGGGTTACCACCTCTAAGTGAAGTGGATTTTACGATTGATCTCCTTCCAGGGACCAGTCCTATTTCTCTTCCGTCTAATAGGATGGCCCCAAAACAGTTATGATAATTGAATGTGTAGTTAAATGAGCTAGAAATAAAAGGTTTCATTTGGCCAACTGTGTCTTCATGGGAAGTACCAGTTTTGTTTGTAACGAAAGTAGATGGAACATTGAAGCTTTTTGTGGAATATCGTAAACCTAACCAAGTTACGATAAAGAATAGATTTCCAATTCCATGCATTGATGCCCTGTTTGTTCAATTTAGGGGAGATCAGTGGTTCTCCCAGATTGACTTGTGGTCAGGATATCACCAGTTGTGTGTTCGGAAGGAGGAAATTCCAAAGACAGCCTTTAGAAGTAGATATAGCCACTATGAATATGTAGTCATGCCTTTTGGTCTTACGAATGAACCATCAGTCTTTATGGCATTGATGAATCAGATATTTCAGTGGTATCTGGATTCTTTTGTTGTGGTGTTTATCGACGATATATTGGTGCATTCAAGAACAAGGGTTGAGCATGAGAAACACATGAAGACTGTGTTGGAAACCCTGAGAGACCATCAGTTGTATGCCAAATTATCAAAGTTAAATTTTTCTAAATAAGATGTATGCCTTCTAGGTCATGTTGTTTCTGAGGAAGGTGTTTCAGTGGACATAGAAAAGATAGAAGCTGTTCTTTCATGGAAACCTCTCAAGAATGTCTTTGAAATTTTATGTTTTATTGGTCTAGCTGGTTATTACCGACGCTTTATCCATGACTTCTCATGACTAGCTTCTCCTATGACAACATTGACAACAAAGAACATTGCATTTCAATATAGTGAAGAATATCACTGATCTTTTCAAGAGTTGAATGTTCTCCTTACATCAGCACCCATCATGATTTTTCTAGAATCAGGACCGGGGTATGTGGTGTATGGTGATTCTTCGAGAACATGGATGGGTTGTATTCTCATTCAAGGATATCATGTTGTTGATTATGGCTCAAGGCAATTGAGGGTGCAAGACAAGAATTACCGAACAAATGATTTGGAGTTAGCTACAGTTTTTCATGCCTTGAAGACTTGGCGTCATTATCTCTTTGGTGAGAGGTTCAATATGTTTACTGATCATAAGAGTTTGAAGAACATTTTCTCACAGTGATATTTGAATATGAAGTAGAGGATATGGATGGAGTATCTTAAAATTTTAGATTTTTACATGATGTATACATTGAGTAAGAGAAATTAGGTGGCAGTTGCATTAAAGAGAAAGCTGTATCCTCATTTGGTGAAAGAAACATCAGACGAGTGGATGTTTATGTCAGTCCTAGCCGACATGCGTAGTGAATGTGAAGACTGATCTGATGTTGCAATTCACTTTCCAGTTGATCTTGTTCCTGATTTGATGTAGATAGTAAAGGACAAACATGCATCCGATGTAGACTGTGTTGCAATGAGTTCAAAACTCAATGTTGGGGAGACCATTGAAGGATGTAAGCTGGATGGGAGTTTAGTTTTTTGTTTTAGTGATCAGATGGTTGTACCTTTTTCTGCTCAGGAACAACTCCTTCATTCTTACCACCATTCCAGATGGGTTGTTCTTCCTAGAATACATAAGATGTGTAAGGTGTTGAAGGCGCAGTTTTGGAGGATCGTGATGAAAAGAAAGGTGGATGAGTTTGTCTCATAGTGTTTAACCTGGAAGCAAGTTAAAGAGGAACATCAGTGGCCAGCGGGAATGTTGCAGTCTCTACCAATTCCACATTGGAAATGGGAGCAGATAGTTATGGATTTTGTTTCAGGTTTTCCAAGAATGGTTTTAATGCACGATTCCATATGGGTGATAGTAGATCATCTTACCAAGACGACTCATTCCATCCATATTCTTGAATCTAATATGGTGGAGGATCTGTCAAAAATCTATATCCAAGAAATGGTAAAGAGTCATGGAATACTAGTTTCCATTGTGTCAGAAAGAGATCCAAGGTTCACATCTCATTTTTGGAAGTCATTACAGCAAGCCCTTGGGACTCAGTTGACGATGAGCATAGTGTATCATCCTCTGACGGATTTGAAATCTGTGCGGATGATAGAAACGTTAGAAGACATGTTGCGAGATTGTGTAATGGATTTTGGGGGCTAATGGGAAGAGCATGATCCTTTAATGGATTTCTCAGATAACAAAAGCTATTAGGCCATGATACACATTGCTCTGTTTGAAGCATTGTATTGGTGTCCTTGTCGTTCTCCACATTGTTGGGTGGAAAAAGGTGAGTCATCACTAGTTGGGCCTCGTCTTGTCCACGACACAACAGAGAAGATCCAATTGATTAGAAAGGGGATAGAGACAGCTCAGAGTCGTCAGAAATCTTATGCGGATTATGGCCGAAGGCCGATGTCATTTGTGGTGAGTGATCATGTCTTTTTGAGAATCTCTCTACGGCTTGGACAATGTCATTTTTGGAAGTAGAGAAAATTATCTCATTGATATATATTCCCTTTTGAGATACTGGAATGGGTTGGAAAGGTGGTGTATCTATTGGAATTACCACCACAATTCAATGAAGTGCATAATGTGTTCCATGTATCTCAGTTCCAGAAGTATCAGCCTGATCCGGACCATGTGATCAGATGGGATCAGGTTAACCTGGATCCGAATGCATCGTTGATACATACCCTAGTTTGGATTGTGGATAGCCAAGAGAAAGTCTTGGTTGGAAAAAGAATCGTTCTAGTGACAGTTTTATGGTAGCATGTTCAGATTCAGGAAGATGTTTGGGAACACGAGAATGAAATGAAAGAGCAGTAGCCAGAACTCTTTCAAGAAAACGATGGTTTTCTACATTCCGGGGACAGAAAGGACAATGGTGGGGAGAATGTAGTTCCCCCTGTTTTTTATGTAGCCCTTGTTTTATTATTTTTATGTACATGAAGCATATTAGGAATTGTTGGGAATGTTTGGAGACTTTTAAAGATTCACATGAAAAAATGTGGTGATGCATGGGAATCGCACGGTTTTCCAAAACTGTGCAGAATCTGTGCAGGTGGTGTCACCTGGGACAGAAGAGACTACACGGTGTGCGCACGTATTGGGAAAATGTGCGAGGAGGCCGTGCAGAGAGACCCTACCAACCAGTGACTACCACATGGTTAGCACACTTTTTGACTAACCATGTGGACTAACCATGCTCAAAGTCAACATAGATCCTATTTTTAAGGATGTAATCCATTTTATTATTAATCCCTCTCGTTTTTCCCCTATACAAACCTAACTCGGGATTTTCCTCTGGTGAAGGTGGGAGAACACTTACCAGGCATTTTGGAAGCGATCCGTAGGTTTGGCTTGGCATTTAGAAGCCGGTTTATCGCGGTAAGTCTCGTTTCCTTTATTTTCTTATATATCCTTCTTCATTCTAGTTGGGTCCTTAGATCTACGACCTAGGTGGGTAGATTTAAGGTAGTGGATGACATGTAAGTCACGTTTTGGTCTTTTGATGATAGGGGAAGGAATCTTAGGAGGTTTTGTTTTGTCTCGACCCGGTTCTTGGTTGGTTTAGCCTAATTTTTTGAGGTCGGTGAATTCACTCTTGATTCCTATTTCTTAGAACATGATGTCTTAGTAAAATTTGATTTTATTTCTTGGTTTTGATTGGGAAATTGAGGTGAAAATCATGCTATAAATCTTCGTTAGTGATGATTTAGGGGTTTGATGGAATTATGGAAAATGAAATAATGGGTTGTGAAATGTGTTTTGGTTTCATGATTTTAAAATAGTGTCGTTAAAATATGGCAATGATGGATTTGGAAAATGGTTTATCTTCTCGAAAAGAATGGTTTTTCAATAAAAGGTTTTATTCTTTATTGAATGGTTTTGAACACACTTAGTTTTGGTCATGGACTTTCATGGGTTGTACTGTGTGTTCATATGCATTGGTATGGATAAGGGTGAGAAGTGCCCCCATCAAAAAAGGTTGTGAAGGATAAGGGCAAGAAGTACCCCCATCAAAAGGGGCTTAGATGGTCGTAATGTACAACCATCAAGGTATTCCACTATTTGACGACTTATTGGAAGGATAAATAACCACTCGAGAGTATAGGAAGGTCTTGGTTGCATGCATGGTTGGTTGTGTGGTTTTGTGAAACGGATTGGATGCGCCAAAATGGAAATCGGAAATTGATTTGAATCATTGCTTTGATGCATTTATTGAGAATGATGGGTTTTGTTGGAAAATGTTTTTGAAATGGAACTGGTTATATTGTGAAGTATTTTGGATTGTTTTATATAAATTGTTTTATATAAATGTGCTAGCATGTTTTATTCTAGATTCATTGGTTGGGAAGTTATCGGGGAAATCCTACTGAGTTTCATTACTCACCCCCTGCTTTGGCACATTAGTGCTTTTGCAGATGTCATTTACTAGGATGTTGGAAAATGTAATGTGTCACATGTTTACAGCACTACTTCGTGATACATGGGATGGTTCGTGATGTTTGTTCTTGGAGCTTGTGGAGAATGTAGTTGGGTTGTTGTCTTTTAGTCTTTGAGATTTCCTTTCCTCTATTGACTATAATTTAGTGTTGGTTTCCTTTTTGGTACACTTGGTTGGTTTCAAAAAGTATAAATTGTCCCCCACTTGTTCTGAAACCCTTTGGTATTTATTTCCAGCCTTTGGCGCCTTGAGGATGTCTCTTAAGGCCTATTAATGACTCGTTGAGCTCTCAATCCAATGGGAATTGGTGGGTCATTAATGATATCCTATAAAGGCTCTATCAGAATTTTATTCATACCATAGAAAAAAACGAAAAATCCAAATTATATTATACATTGACAATAGGATAGGGAAATTTCTATGACCTTTCAAATTTCCTAAAATTAGGAATTAATAGACAGAGTTAATGAAATGTTGATTTTTCAGAGTGTTAGATCTTTAAAGTTCCATGATGACCATAGAAATAGATGAATGATGTTTTTTAGGTGTGGTAACAGATCTTCATGTTCCTACTAGGACATAGGATTTTGAAGTGTTTTGAACATGACACCATGAAATCATTCACAAGTTTTTAAGACAATAATAAGTTGAATAAGTTCTTTTAGTGGTATGTGATTGACATAAAATATAGCTGTGGATCTCAAAAATAACAAACACTCCATTCTAAATATTAGTGGATGTATAACACATAATATAATATGACACGTGTCTTAAAATGATGGTATTAGGGGAAACTTATAAAGAACATGGAGTGGGTGATTTTTAAATGATTGCATTGAACTAGAATTTTATAAAAGAAAATCTACAATAAAAGGGTATATCTGGATGGAAATATCAATTTAATGTTGAAGGATCATATCTAGTTGGGATCACTCTACATATCATGATTGTTTAAATTATTTGGGTAAATCAATTCATTCATTTCTTATTCTAATATCATAATATTCAGTTCATTCAATATATTGTAATTTGAAACTTTTGATAATACATCATTTGAGATTGAATCATTGAAGGTAATTTGATCCCTAATTATGTTATTGACATTTGTTACTTAATCATATGGGTTCATAATATCCTCCAATAACCATTAAGAAAAGAAAAAAAAATCTATTTGAACGAAACATCAAATTACAAAAAATAAACACTAATATACATGAAGGATTATCCCATGTAACACAAGGTCTTTCTCAATAAATAATTAGTTCTTACATCGACAATCAAATACAGAATTGGAAAAATTCCACTCAGCCTATTAATATTTATATATGTGATTATTGTGTGAGCATGAAATCCCAATATATAACCTCCACAGAGTCCATTATTTTACTTTTCCAAAATAAAACATCGATGCATGTTTAAAATAGCAATATAAAATAGTGTTTTATATTTTATAAGAAATATATGTATTACATCTTGAATCAATATAATATATATTTTCCTTTTCATTAAACTAAAAAAATAACTTTTGATAAATTTCATCATAATATGTCATTGTTAATAAAAATCCTGATTTAAATTTCACTTTCCAACCCTTTAATTAAACAACCATTTATAATTATTTTTGGAAGACATTTAAATAAGATACAAATAATTTAAACTAGTAAAAACAATGAGGCACACCATAATTGTTGACTAATAAATGAAATATAGTTATTTATAAATATTTATTTAAAACTAGGAACAATAAAACATGTAATTATTGGTAGTATAAAATAAATCTTGAGTGAGAGGAAACAAAAAAATCAGGGGAAAATATTAATTCGACATAGAAATTCCATATTTCATTATAGGAACAACAAACACTAACATTGAATCATTATCCAAGGTAAATCAACCCAATAAGTGTGATAATTGGTGACATTAACATCTTATTGGACTATCTTTGTGTCACCTCTCATCTTCGACACCACATCCATCATCCACTAAGGAGAACATGCCTTCACCTAATGTTGAGATGATTCCCCAACATTAAATAATGTCCTTTATCAATTTCTATGTAATATTTTAGTTTTGAGTAATAAAAACTGATATTATATCCACTATTACACTCTTAGATAACCAATTTCCCATTTTACATTCTGATTCTAACCATGCCACATTAAACTCCAAATTCATTACATTTAGCATATTCAATCAATATTATGAAACGATTTAATTTTTCACACAAAAGTGAAAATATTTAACCATTATATGATTTTTAAAAACAATAAAATACCTCATGAACATTTTATCAAACATAAATAAATAATAATTTAGGAAAGGTTATCATATATTTAAATGACCATTTACTCAAAGTGAAAATCGGTCCTTCAAATCTATGTTTACAAGTCACATGTATTTTAAAACGCTTTTTAAAAATAAATATAAAAATAAAAATTTAATTTAAAAACATAAGTTTTAAAATTTAAAAAAGTTGATATTTTATATATATATATATGAATTAAAAATCAAATTAAATCAATACCTTATACATATACATTAAAAATATAGATTCCGTAAACAACCTCAAAAAAAATCTAAAACATCAAATTCTTTTGTAAAACCACCATAAATATTTTATCATCCAAATATATATTTTATTAAATATGAAACGATATAAATATAGTCTAAAAACTAGTATGTAAATCAATATGAACCACTTCAATTCTTGAAGCTTTAGGATTTTTTAAATCCAATTCAACCAAAATAGAATTTATTATTATGAATACATAAATATACAATTATTGAACACATGAGAAATATTGGGTAAAATACAGAGTGTGGAAAAAACAAACTAGAAAAAAAAATATGAAATTCAGATATCCATGACATCAAGATCCACATGGTGTAACCAAATCAACTAGAATGAGGAAATGATGTCTTCTGAGTGGTTTCGAGGAGCCTCATTGCTCTCCATACTCCATTTACACCACTCGAAACTACTCTTTGACCATATCCATCCCCAAAACAATAGTGGAAGACATAAAATCAAAAATTAGAACCAATATTAAAATGAAATTACATGATAAATCATGGTAATGGTGTGATATCTTTATTCATCATAATAATTCCATGTGACGTTGGAAAAATGGGTAAATTTTTACATCTTGTAGCATTCAATACTATTAAAAATGTGTACTATAATGTGGATTAAGAAACCCATTTTTATATTATAATCAATTATATTCCCAAATACTTGTATTTACATTTATTTAATTTCTGATAAATTATCCTTAATCTTAAAAAACCTAAGTCAAATAAGCTATTTTAAAAATGTTATCTAATATATATATCTTGGAAAAATTAATAGATCTTAGTAACCAATAATAAAAACCAATAAATATATCATTACAAATAAATATACAATGATAATTGTTAATTATTTGATCTATAAATTTATTATTTAATCTTGAATTCAATATTTGATTTATTTCATGCTGAAAACCTTTCTGGTTATTTCATATATACATGTTTTATTATGATACCTTCAAGGGTGTTGGACTTGATATATGATGCATAATCTAATGATCATAATAGGTATGAAATGTATAAATTTCATGTATTTAAGGATTATCATTTACTACAACAATTCAATCATTAATTTGATTTCACTCATAGAAACTAGGTATCTTTGCTTATTGAATACCCACCAACAGCTTTACATTAATCACCAAAATCCACAATAAATCATAGTACATGGATACAATTTGTGAATCAATTTGACCTTATAAATCATAACTAGTTGCAAAATTCTACCCCCTATAAAATTTATTAGCCATATTGTATTATATTTCACCCATTATGGTGAATATAATTCCACATATACAGTTTTTACATTACACTGCATTATATGCCTCTGGAAAAATACATTTCACTAACAATTACGGATTATATTGTTTTTATAAAAAATTGTGCATATGGATCCAATAATAAAATAAATTATTTCTTGCTCCGACTATCTAGTAATTAAATTACTTCCCTCATAGAATTATTATTTTTATGTATCCCACTATCTTAGTAAATTATCGAATTATCTTTTCAAATATTAATTAAGATTCACCTCTCGTTCCTCAGGATGCATATTTGATGATTTTAAAAGCATTATAAGTGGATCCCAACTAACACATTGGGTTATTAAATAATAGAATTTCATAAAATCATCAAATATTTGATAAAAATTAATCTATATATTTGTATATGATTATTTTTTTTAACATTTACTTACAAATAAAATCTAGAATGAAATCATGAAGGACTATAATACATTTAAATGAATCCTCATCAATAAAATATATCAAAAATATGTGATTAATGATATCTGAGTTTTGTAAAATCCTAAATCTAAATAAAAATAAAGAATAATACTTGGTTATGAAGAAATCCAATATACTGGCCCAAAATATTATAAATTTTTTCATTATGCGTCGATTACATCACATATATTTCATAAAATTTCATAAAAGAATATCATATAGCATATGAATTTACTTCTAGATTCTTTATAACATCGTCATTTTTAAAAAATTATTCATTACCTAATAATATTTTTTTAATTACTTAAAATGGACATTAATTTTATGACTAAGTGATTAAATTAAGACACAAGGGTGTTTGTGGATCATTGGAAGCTTGGATCAGTGAATGTTAGAAAAATAAGTTGGCCATCACAGTTTGTATAAAAATTGGAAAACTATGACGCATGGTTTGGTGCCCAGTTTTAGTTTTTCCATAAATACTAACCACATGCTATAAACACATTTATTCCAACCACATTGTAGAAGTACAATGTTCCCCCAATGAAGTAGTAGCAGGTATTTGGTTTCAATACGGTTTGGCCAAACTGTGTGGTCAAACTGTGCACATTGTACTTTTTGGTGGAAATTCTATTTTTCTATACATTAATGATTTATTCTGTCCTGTTTTATCCTCCCTACACATACACTCAAGTTTATTCTTACATTAGTTTTGTTTAGTGATACTATACTTATCCATTTAGGTTTTCATGTATCTCCTTTGATTCTCATCGCTATCCAACTTATCATTTTCTGAATGATGTACTTAATGAATATTTTTAAATCTGTGAAAGGAATGTTTTGTTGAACTAATTTTTCTTGATAAAAAACATCCTACCAACATGACCACTCAATGATTGGAAGAGTATATTATAGTTTCGAACATTTATTTTATAATAATATTTTTTCATTATATTTTGTAAATTATTTGATTTTAAATATTTTATGTCAAAGTAAAAATAGTTTATTTTCCAAAATAAATATTCAAAGTTATGTGTTAATATAATTGTTAATTATTAATGAAATCATTGGATGTTAAATATTTTTTAATGTGGATACGGTAAAACGAAACGATCTTACTCAATCTTCAAATTTTTTATTCTGATGATAGTATTATGTTTACAAAACCCATTATGTTACCTTGTGTTATTCTATAATGAAATGTGTATGAAACTCATTTGTTTTTCCCAAGGATATGTTGTGAAGAATTATTTTTTAAACAGTATTTATTTTCCTGATTTATGCTATGATGAATGTTTTATAACTATGTGTCACTCGTCTACTTTATTTTAATTATGTGACGCGTGGGATCAGAAGTAACATTCCTAATAATGGATTGGGTAAATATGGTTATCTCATTTCCAAAATAGAACCGGATTTAGGAGTCAAACCAATTAAGTAAGGGAATCTATCCACTATTATATTATTGGGATAGAACCATTTACACTGTTTTTGTTTTGGGAGTGAACCGAATAAACTATGATAGTCTTGGAAATGAGGCATAACTACCAAGGAAATGATTTTATAAGAATATGTTTAGGACATAAATCTATGGCTTATTCTAATGTTATGATATCATTGATAATGTTCTTTTATTCCATTATGAATTATTCCTTATAAATTCCAATGACTTATTCTATGAATCCTGATTATGATCTAGGATATGCATGATATATTTTCCAATTTTATTCTCATGTTCTCATACCTTTATTCTAAGGTTTTGTTATAGTGATCATTGATAAATATCATCCTTCACACTTAACAAGCATATGAGATCTCACATTGTTTTTTTTCATTTCCCATAGTTATGAAGAATAATATATTGTTTCATATGTCTAATAAGGGTTTTTGTTATGAAGAACATAGATGGAGATGATTTAGATATGTCCTGAACAGCTTTCCTAGGTGTCAATGTTTCCAATGATACTCATTCTATACTATTATGTTTGTTAATATTTATGTTACATAATGAATATTTATCAAGTAATATTTCATTAATATGAATAAAAAGTATGGGTCACTATATTGTTTTATTGAATGATAGAGACAGTGAAACAAAACAGAAGTGACGCATACATGATACAGTCCTGATGACATAGGCATATTGACGCCGACATGAAGTGACATTGTGCCTTTGGTCCATATAATGGAATTCATGCCCACAGGTCCATGAGATAACTCGTTGTATAAAATCCGACTATTTTGATGAGTTATCCCATGTGGGGCTATTACATATCCATTTGGTGTGCATGTCTATACAGATTTTTATTATATCCCCACAATCTTAGATATTATTATAATAAATTATAAATTATATACTTAATAATAATAAATAAAATTAATAATAAATGGAATATTTAAAACAATTATTATTTATTACAGATATTTATTAATTATTCGAATATTATAAATTAATAATATAGTCAATTTCTAAATATTTTGGAAATATCATTAATATTTAATAATTAAATAAATCTCAATAATTAATAAGAAATTGATATTTATAATTAATATAAAATATAATTTTTCTTATTAATATAAATATTAATAAATTTAAAATATAATTTTTTACTAATTACATTATATAATTAATAATAAAATTATTAAATAATGTAATTTTACATGTATGTAGTTGTAGTATTTTAATAAATTATTAATAATATAATTTTAAATATTTCTAACTCTATTAATTGTTAATAATAATATTATCTATTTTTATTTAATTTTAATATGTTATTAATAACGTTACTAATTATTAATCATATTTCCAGGAATGTTCAGGTCAGGACATTGCCTTACCCTAATAATTATTAAGAAACATTATATTAAAATAATTCCAAAGCATGCGGTAAATGAAAGACACCAAATAAATTAAAGTGGCTAACACACAACCTCAGAAATAAAGGTCATTGACCCATTTAAATTTTCCCAAGATCCCAAAAAAATGACCATGAGGTCGAGAGAAAACCATTACCCTACCATGCTATATTTCCAAAGCAGACATCAAGAGAAATTATACACAAACAATTTGATGGAAATCTGGTGAATTAACCTTCAAATGTCAACACATCCCATGGACATTGAATATCTAGGATTTCATAACCACATAACCCGTGGTCATTACCTTTTGGTTTCTGGTTGTCCTTTTCAACCTTGAAGTCATTACTGCTCACAAAAATGTATAGTCATAATCTTATGAAATCATCATCACCAACTAACTCCATTGCCTTCTGGACCTAGCAACTATGATACAATCACCAACATCTGTTATGAGATATCGATAGAAAACAATTTACTTAGGCATGTTATCTCATCCCCTATGTTGAGGTGGTGTACAACCCTCAACCATGGGGATCCCATTATCCATGTGAAATATCATCATTTTGATATCCCTCATCACCATCAGATATGGACCACTTGTAACACATGACACCATTGATATCATATTTCATAGAAAATAGTATCCCAACCCCCGTATTAAAATATAGTTATTAACAACATAGACCCGTGACTCCAGTCACATCATCATCACTTTAATCAATGGATTAGAGGTATCCCATGATTTATGATCCTTGATAATGGGGATACTCTTCTAGAGATGAGACCAGGTTTTATACCATTTTATGAAACAAAATTATATTTCACAAGATGATAGGGGCAATATTATGGGTGATCTGCATATGCGATTTTTCTCTTTTCTAAAGAAATGATATGAAACAAATTTCTCTATCCTAGGAATCAGAGATTAGTGTGCTCTTTGTTCCCTACAACATCAAAGACATACTAAATGATTGTTTATTTGGAGGGATCTCCAATATTTTCACAATATATGTAAACAGAGGGATGTTACCGTTTATATAGAGAACCCATAAAAAAATATCTCTGGGTTTAAATGGACTCCCCAATTACTAATTATATTAATTATAAAATTATTAATACATTATATTAAATTTAATTCATGTTATTAATTATTTTAATCAATTAAATTTCATTATTAATTATATTATTTACCATGAATTCCTAATATCAATATATTTGCATTGTAAAATTGGAAAAACTGGGACATGAATAACAAATTTAAAATAATTAAATGATATCAAATAACACTCCCTTAATATATGGTTATGTGAATAATTTTTAGTAATATTTTAAATATACATTAATAAAATTAATTCCATAAAATATTAAAATATATTTAAAATGTTTTGAAATTTTGTTTGATAGGTTTTATGAATCCCCATCATGCATCCAATGATCAAATTTGGAAAATAAAATTTTCATTCCTAATTTCAATATTTTTTTCATTTAGAATTTATTTTTTAAATTTATTCCCTAAATAAATTTATGATATATTTTTACCTAAAAATTTAAGGTATATTTTTAAAAAAATATACTGGTTAATAATACATTCATAAAAATGAAGCACTAAATTTTATGTTTAGTTGAAATAGTAGTATCAATATTTTTTCCATTTTTTATAAAACTAAAATCATCTATTGATTACTATTTTGTTTTTTAAATAAATATAAATACGTTTTTAATTATAATAAAAATGAAAAGATATTTTTTTAATAAAATCGTCAATGTGGACTTAGTAATATGGGATAACACTCAATGGGAGAAAATCAGAACATTAATTATTTTAAATTTGTTGTTAAGTATTTTTTCCTTTTAAAACTAGCCACTAAAGAGTATGTAATATAATTGAATAAACATTACAATTCCTGTAATTATATCAAAGGATATTTAAATAAATAATATGTACATGTATGTAAGGAGAGAAAAATAATTTTACTATATACAATCATAAAGGAAGAAATGTATCCTCAACCCGTACATGATAGTGTGATTTTATATGCTTGTAACATTATACTCACCATCAATATTTTCTGATAATTTATTTGGATAAATTTATTATATATTATAATTATTGTTTTATCTTTATCCTACCATTATAACCACTTTATATTGTAATTATAAATAAATACTTCATGAAATAGTATAATGATGATATATAATGAATACAACATGTATCACCATAATTATAAATGGTATTAAGGATGAATAAAAAATTAAAAACATATCTAAGACAACCATAAAAAATTAATTTAAATCAGACTATCTATTAATTTTTTAGTAAAATAAATATATAAATAATTCTTAACTTTTCACAAATGATTTTTTTTGTTCAGGAAAATTCATAGGAACATAATAAAGAATTGTTATAATTATAGAATATATAATTTCTTTCTATGATATCTACATGCCATGTTAATATCTCAAAGCAAGTTAGGCACTCACTTCGATCATATATTTTATAAAAAATTGATTAAAATGATATATAGAGAAGAGATTGAAAGATCCTTGACCATATTATGTTCTATACCAAGAAATATGTACATGAATTCTGTGACCCATGTCATATTAAACGCCTCCTAGGCTAACTATGTTAACATGTGTAACCCTGTAATCCATCCTCTATATTTGAATGATTTTTTGACTACATAGAGGGTATAAATCACACATAAAGGGGATAAATTCACTAATAATATAATGAATTAAAAACATCATGTGGTAAAAAATACCAACCCACAAATATATATATATATATATATATAACATTCCGAAATTTCTTAATAAAACATATAATATCATAGTAAACAAAAATAATACATATAAAAACAAATAGCATGAATGAAAATATTACGGCGAAAACAAAAGTTTTAAAATTATTACCATGCCACTAGCTAATAAATCCATCCCAATTACCAACCCCATTGAGATAAGATTGAAAAAAATATTGTATATTTGATATAAGTGAGAATACAAGTACATCTAATAATATCCTCCCCAAAATCTATCACAAAAATGTGAAATAATCATAATAATTGATCAATACATTGACAAAAAACCCAATCGAACCTTTACTAAGGTTATCTACAAATCAATCATGCTATGTATCTCTCACCAAATCTATATAATTATAATAATATAATAACTAAGAAAATACAATAAGATGTAACTCTATAAATTTTCCATCAATGATCTAGATGCCCCCATTCCAAAATTATAAAAACAATTATTATATCAACCCCTCTATATCCAAATTTAAAATCCCCACACCACATCAGAACCACAAATACTTACCCATAGTAACATACCACATAATAAATGTTCCGTGTCACAACATAAGTGGTTTGTCCCATTCCTAAAAATTTAATCCTATCATATTATTTATCTTCCTATTCATGATTAAATAAATATAAGTACTATAATATAATATATTCATTCATGAAATATAATTTATTAATAATATTTTTAAATAAATAATTACCTTACATTGGTTTCATTCTTTGATGATGAAAGATATGACATATTCATATCATTCATTTATTATTACATAGTATTCAATGGTAAAGTCCCTCCGTAGTTATCCACATGTGAACCAAAAAATCCTTAAATCAGAATATAAACACTGTATTTCTAGTACATAAGATTCTATCTTTTTCACTGTTCTTGAATGATCACCACAATAAACTCTCTTCGGTGAAAATATTCCTTTTTTACACTGGAATCGAGTTGGTGCTAGGGGAGTATTGCTTTCCATTAATGAATGAAGTCAAAGTGGTGGGCTCTATAGGTCTTCAGAGTAGTTATATAAAAATCATTTTGAAAAAAAATCAATAGGTTTAGAAATGTTACAATCATGTTTTCATAGAGTAAGGGATAGAGAATAATAATTATACATTAACCCTAATGATTTATTTCACTATAGGCAACCTGCATCTCTAAATAAAAAACAAATTATATAATTTTCAAGTCATGATCTAAAATCAAGGACAAATAAATACAATTATGTCAACAAATAAATTAATATTTTTTCTATTAAAATTGTATAGAAAATTTTAACTAAAGCATCAACTCCATCCAACATTCCAACATATTACATATAAAACACTGAATAATGACAATATATAAACATAAATAAATATTACAGGATAATATTCTAATAAGACAGTAAATATTTTATTTACTAATAAAAATTAAATATTTATTAAACAATCAAATCATATAAATATTATCTCAAATAATATATGGCTAAATATTTCAAATTTTCTAAAAAATAATAATTACTAAACCATGTATGTGAATAATTTTTATTCATCGTGTCAAATTAAAATATACTCATGATACATTTAAATTGTTACCCTATTGTCCCATTACTCATTAATAATATGTACATCCACAAAATGTAAAAGTATAGAAATCAACAACACTGTACGGGACCCGAAGAGAAAAAAGATAATGTTGTAATGACATGTAGCAAAATAATGATTCACAATTGTTAATATTAATATTGTTTCACAATATCCCTAATAATGAAGGTTTTACACTACTGACACCAATATATATTCTCAATGTATCATTCTTTATCATTTGGGAAATAAACATTATAAAATAAGTATATGACTATAGACATAATCTGAATGTTCCATTCCATCAATGGTCTTGATATATCAACTTAATTTATATAATATTTGAGACACATATCTTTCTAAATTAATCATTATTAAAATATCACACAATATACTGTAAAGTATATAAGGTATCCTTATCTCTTTTCCATTCCTCTATGTCTTGAAAATCACAAACCATGTATTCAAATGAAATTATTTTCCCAAAAAATTATTTTAATAAGGAATTTTTTCCTTCCCCAATGATATTTTACCATTACCAATGCTTTTATTTTTAATTTAATAGTTTCATAAAATATACATTTTTTTATTCTTATGTATGAAATTAGGATTCAAATCTAAATCCATGGAATCCTATAAATCCTTGGATATAGAGTATTCTATTTTCAGACTCTAAATTCTCTAAATTTTAGACTCTGAATTTTCTGCAATTTCGACTCTGAATTATTTGAAATTCTATCTCTGAAATCTTGGAAATTCAGACTCCGAATACTAAAATATATGGATTCATAATTATATAAAATTAATCTCCAAATTTTTTAGAATTCATACTCCAAATTCCTCAGAATTTAGAGTAATATTTCCACATAATTAAGACTCCATATTCATTGGAATTCATACTATGATATCTAAAGAATTCAGATTCTAAATTCCATGGAAAAAAGAATCTGAAAATACATGGATTATAATCTCCAAGTGTTTATTTACATAGAATACGAACATTATTTTTCTTAGAATCCATAAAATTATATTTGGTTGAGTTACCATATTTTCTTACCATTGTTATATATAGGAAATAATGTCGTCAAATCTGATTCTAACTAACCATTAATTGAGAGACACTAGTACAGGTCCCTCAAAGATTCAATGAAAAATATGACCATAGGTAGAGGGAGCCAATTGTAAGAGAAATTACTCTAAAAAGGAGCTCATTTGAGAAATCTCTTTACCGATCCATCAGTCTTGAGAATTTCTACTACTGACGTGATTTCTAGGGAGAGAGACTCATACACCTTGTGCATACTGAACATCGTATTCATCCAGATTTGTGCGAATATGATTGTTACTGTGTAAAATCGAGGTCTTCCTGGGATAAGAAGATAGAGCCGTCGAACACCTTAATGTTCGATGACTTTTGAGTATAAGAATGAATATGTTTTCACTAACTTAATGTTCAAGGTCTTGTAGGGATAGAAAGATTGATTCTGATATTTCTATAGAGGGCATACCCTGGCATGGGTAAGATAGACTTTCTTGAAAGTATAAATCTAGGGACCTATTTCCAAGATTATGGGATACCCTATAGTTTAGGATAAATTTTTTTTACTTGTTACTTGTTTTGTTGCTTGTTTATTTTTACTGCATTTTGATAAAGGACGAAAGTATGGCCATATTATATTTCTTGTTCTTCTATATACTTTGATATGTAATATTATATATGCTTTAAGGTATAATATTTTCCTTGTAAAAATTTCTTATGTTTAATTTTTTGAACCATATTTCTGAAACCTAGCATGTTTTTAGAAAAAAAATTGGTCTTATGAATTTACCTTATTTAACTTTGTTAAATATAGTTTTGATTATAGTTAAAAATTAATGTTTTTAAACTTAAAATTAACCCCCTCTTGTTATTGAGCATCTACATTCATATTTATATCCTATAATTGGTATTATTGGAGGTCTCAGAAATACTTATATTCATATATATGTTTTCCTGCTCAGTTTTCATTATTCTAAATATATTTTCATTGCATAAGAATATAATACTTATTTACAACCATTTTCTATTGACATGAATTTGTGGAAATATATTTTGTTTTATATGGCAAGAATAAATTTTTCCTCAATTGGCCATATAAATCCTATTATACCACATATATTTTATTGGAATGATTATGTATATTGGAGAGATTGTATGAATAGTTTTTTATTAATACTGGAGTGGACTACTTCGTTATGATTACTAATGATTATAATTTTCCTATTAAAAATGTCTGAACTTTTACTATCCGAGAAAAGTCAGAATATCAACTAAAGTACAAGGTACACAATAATTTGTTGTGTTCCATGACTAGGAATATATATAGTCATTTTCTTCTTGTGATGATGAAAATTTTATTTGGATGAAATTTGGAGTTACTCATTTTAGTACATCCATGGTTATAGAAACACGAAGATCTATGCATGGAGAAGAATATCACGGATTTATATTTCCTTATAGGGAACCAGTATGAATGGTACAACAAAGGATTATGTCTATTGATAACATTTTATAGTATATGGGAGAGAAATTCCTTAATTATGGAGATATTTTTGACAAGATTATAGATATCATGCCTAATGAGTTGGAATCTAAGAGAACCATTATGTATTAGATTAGGAAAGTATCTCAAAATAATCTTGATGAACTTTTTTCGAACTCTTCTTCATCATGAAACAATAATTAAATTAGATGATGATATGAATAAGAAGATGAATGGAAATGGATGTGAAGCCTTTACTACTACAAAATCCAATACTCCTGAATGGGTTACAAGATCTATGTATATAAAAGTCTCTGTTTTATCAGAATCCAGTGACTGTGAACATATAAGGCCATATTGTCATATGCATTAGAAAATGGATAGAGAGGAAAGTATTTATGAGGGGAATATAAAGAAGTACTACAATGATATTTCTAAGAATGTTTTAAAAGAAAATAACACGTAGAGTGACAATGGTGGTGACTATTTTTTATGAATCCAATGAGTATGAATATTTTGGTTAGAAGAATATGGGTCTATTAGCCAGACTGCCCATTGAAAATAATTGTCTAATTGTCATGGTACAAAATAATTAATCCATAGCTAATGTATCCTTGAATACAAATTATAATAAGGATAAATACTATAAGTATTTAGATGATGATTCTTCTTCTAGTATAGATTATATATATTACCTACTTATGAAGAAGTTTCTAGGTTTTCTAAACATTATGAAAATGATAATTCTAAACTCTAGAAAAATATTGATATGGAAAATTCTAGATTTTCTATTCTTAATATAGAAGTATCATATCATTCAAAAGTTATTGATAAAAAATTTATGATTTTGAATGTTTTTTAGAAAACCGTGAGGATGTTAATTATGAGAAGGATAAACTTTCCATTGATCATCAAAATGTAATTTCTTAGAAGAGACTAACTCTAGTGGTAAAACTAATGTTTTGAAGGATTAAAATTTAGTTACTATACTAATGTCAGAAATAATTTTCTTGAGAAACTGTTTGTCAAACATTACCTTAGGTAAGGAAAACATTGATAAAATTTATTCCCATATTAGACATATAAGGAATAATTCTTGATTTGGTTATACTCATTACGAACTTATTTGTTGTGATAATTTTTTTGTTCATCAATGTGCTCCATTCTACATTAATTTTTAATGGGGTGGAAGTTGGGGAAAAATTGTTCTTCAATCATAAATATGCCTTTATCTTATCATAAATTTTATTTTTATATGAAAAAGTGGATTCTAAAAAGTTTTCCTTATGAGGTTTCAGGATCCATGAAAATTAGGATTGTAAAAGTCTAAAAATATTATTTTCCGTAAAATCATGGCAGTACCAACTTCAATACATAGTACATGTATAGTGGGTATTCCCAGAATAAGACTGGTAACTAAATCATCATTTAAATGATTATCAAGACAAAAGGAGGAAAAGTTACTTTCAGAGATAATTCTAAAGGAGACATTATTCATATAAGTAACATGGTTTTTCTTGGAAAAAACTTTATTTCAATTGTTTTATTTGTTAAATATCATAATAAATACCTCATTAGAATATTTTAACTATTTGATGAAGGTTACCTAGTGAATTTTATTAATGGTTAGTTCTTAGTACACAATTCCATGGAAGATTTTATTCTTTCACCCCATAGGCAAGAGATTGTATACACTCTAAACAAAAGTAGACCTTAGAAGCAAGGACCAACCCTATTATAGTGCCATGGATGATCATTCTTGGTTATAGAATAGATGGTTAGGTCAATGTATCTTTAGTAATCTATGAAAACTCTATATAAAAATACTTTTAAAGGATCTACAACGTTTAGATTTGATTCTTCAAAATTCCGTTTTCATTGTCAATATGGCATGAAACATAAATAAAGTTTTAATCAATTGGTGAGTTATCAAGATATAATGCATTATAGTTGGTACATATAGATCTTTTTGGTCAAAGAATAATTGGAAGTATTAGAGGCATGTATTATGTATTTGTCTTAGTTGATGATTAAATTAGATTATCATGGGTCTATTATCTAGAAAAAAAATCTGAAGTCTTTTCTTATTTCAAAATTTTTAGCACCCATGTTTTAAATGAGAATAAACTTTCATTGATAACTATTCATAGTGATCATGGAGGATAGTTTCAAAATTCTAATTTTTAATCTTTTTGTTGTTGAAAAGGCATTACTCATATCATCCCATCACCATGAACTCCTCAAAATACTGTTGTTATTGAATGAATAAATAGAATTCATCAAGAGATTACTAGAAAAATGTTGAGTGAATATTCTATATCTAATAATTTTTTGGGATGAAGCTGTATGTACATCTTGTTATTCTAAAAATCATGTTTTGAATTGAATTTTTATTAAAAAACCGCTTATGAGTTATGGAATGGTAAAAAACATACTTCCCTACTTCATGATTTTTGGATGCAAAGTATTATTTCTGAACACTATATATTATTTACCTAAATTACCACCCAAACATTATGAAGGAATTTTCTTACGATACTCTACAACATCTAAGGCTTTTATATTTTTTAATAAAAATACTTGTACTGTTGAAGAAACAGTTCATGTTAAATTTGATGAAGCTAATCGTTTTGTTTTTAAACACCGTCATCCTACATCTAGAGACGTGTTTTCAAAAAATCATTACCAACCCATGATAGAAGATCCTTCTGATAAAGAAAATGATGAAGAAAATAACATTGAATCATTTACCATAGATGATTTCCTACCATACGTCGATGAAATATTCTTACAAAACACAAATTAGTTGTTTCATAAGATTCATCCAAATGATTGTATCACTATTTTTGTAAATAAATAAGAAAGGACAACACATTTCTTATTGAATGAATTAGGAAATCAAGCATTAATTTCTCAATTAAATCATAAAAGCACTAATAAATATTTCAGTGATGATGATTAAATTAAATCCATGCAAGATGAGATAAATTAATTCAAAAGTAATAATGTTTGGACCATGGTGGAAAGACCTAAGGAATCTTCTGTTATTGGAGTAAAATTGTTCTTCTGAAACAATTGTGATAAAAATTGAATTTGAGTGAGAAATAAGGATTTAATAGTTTCAAAATTCTATAATAATGAAGAAGGTATATACTAGAAAGAAACATATTCTTCAGTAGATAGAATGTAATCTATTCATATTTTACATGGCTTTTAATCATTATTTAATTTCATACATTCTCGAATGGATGTTAAATGTGATTTCTTTAATTTTTAGGTTTAAGAGGATGTTTTTGTTGAATATCCTCATGGTTTAAAAGACACAAAACATCCTAAACTTGTTTTCCAACATACCAAAGATTTATATGGACATATAAAGATCCCCTATTTCCTGGTATGATATATTTATAATATTTTTGTTAAAAACAATTATGTTATGGGAAATGATTATACGAATCTTTTTATAAAAAATTATAACAAATTTTTTTTTGTTTAAATATATGTTTGTGCCATTATATTTTGTTCAACTCAATAATAATTAAATAAATCATTTGTGAATCCATTGAAATCTGAGTTCGAAATGACTATGATTGGTAAGATAAAATTTTTCCTATGATTTCAAATATCTCAAAAACTAGATGAAACATATATATACCAACATGAGTATATTAAATATCTTCATAAAAAGTATATATTTGACAACACCAAATGTATTAGTACTCCCATCGGTACCTCAAATTCACTTGTTCTCGATGAAGCTATGGAACTAGTAGATCAATCATCATTTAGAGGTATGATAGAAAGTTTAATATAAATGAATCATAGACATCCAAACATAATGTTTTTTGTGTGCTTGTGTAAAATGTATCAATATAAACCTATAGAATTTAATTTAAAGGAAGTGAAAAGAATTTTTATCTATATAATGGGAACCGTGTATTTAGGGATCATTTATACTTCAGGAATGATTATGTTTTAAAAATCATTTTGGATTCTTAATTTGATGGAATTAGAATGGATATGAAATGTACATATAGAAAATTTTATTTTTTATGATATTCATTAGTTTTGTTGGTCTTGAAAAAAGCTACACTCGGTAGCACATTCTAATGCTGAAGCTGAATTTTTGCAGCTGCAAATTGTTGTGCTCTAGTGAAATGGATACAACACACACACACATAGACTATTGTATGAGTTTTTTCAAAAAAAAATTGTGTGATATTACTAGTTACATTTCCTTATGTAAGAACATTTCACATCAATCTCCTACAAAATACATAGATATTATGCATCACATTAATAGGGAACACACAAAAAAGGAATATATCATTCTTCAGTTTATTGGATCACAATATCAAGTTGCTGATATTTTCAAAAAATCATTACCCTATAATAGATTTGAATACATTTAATAGAAGTTATGAATGATAACCATGACGTAATCACAAATATTATATCCTTATTGAAACCTATCTCCTTATAGCATGAAACTATTTTTCATTGGGGGAGTTCATTTTTTTCCACAGTCAAAATTTTTCATTGTCAAAATTTTTTAATCAAAATTTTCACAATCAAATTGTCTCCTAATAAAAAAATTTCTTAACCAAAATTTACCATAATCTAATGTAATTCATAAATAATTTTCCTCATTATGAATAATTTTTCTAGAAATCCAATAGTTATGATTTTATTCTTAAAATTTTGTAATCATCTTTTTACATGTTTGTATTTTTATCTTTTTTATAAAACTTTTTCAGATTTACAATTCTCTTACATACGAATTATTATCATAAAATCCTCAAAAGGTAAAATCCTACGAAAAAATTAATTCGATTATCATCTCAACTGGTATAACTGATCAAGACTATTTCATTTGTTGGATCAATGAAATAAGTTGAACCGTCTTCTCAAATGCCTATATAAGGACCCCGAGTTGGTTGTCTAAAATCAATCATCAAAGCCTTCGCGTTCTAATGTTATTCCCCCCAACATAAGGCTGTTTCGATAACTCAAGTTTTCCATACATCCAAATGTCTACTAAAGACTCTCCTCATAATGAAATTTCAAGAATAAAATAAAATTTCTGAGTGGTAGATATACCGAGAATGGTTGGTTGATCCGAAATTATATTCAACGTATGACTCTATCTTCTCAAAAAATAGTAATGTGATTGGATGGGAGATCATAGTATATCAAAACCAAAGGAACAAGATCTCGTCTATCTGTATTTGTTGATTGAATTTTATGAGTAGTAATGTTTTTTCAATAATGGAGAGAGAGATAAGATTTCCATCAAGAGCAATTGGAAATGCAGTTACATTTTCTAGAACAAGGAGTCATGTTTTATTGGAATTCATTATGAGACTGATGTACAATTTTTTTCTCACAAATTTCAAGATGTTTTTGGATCATTTGATAAGGATAAGGCACTAGCTTGTCTTTGCTTTAAAGGAGTAAAGACTCCGAAGAAT
Organism: Viscum album; assembly: GCA_963277665.1. Taxonomy (NCBI): domain Eukaryota; kingdom Viridiplantae; phylum Streptophyta; class Magnoliopsida; order Santalales; family Viscaceae; genus Viscum; species Viscum album. Next base: position 554,058,376 of record OY728147.1, on the reverse strand, counting down.
ATTCAACTATCTAAAAACATTCAGATTCATTAGTTATGGGTATGAGGTTTTTTTATTCAGAGAAAAGGGGATAAAGACACCTTGAAGAAAAGTGATTTCTATATTCTACACATCTTGGTGAACTTTATGAATATAAACCTGGTCATGTATATATTGGTTAAGATTGAGAATATCATGAATGGATATTTGAAATGAAAAATTATCATGTATTTGGATATACATTCGAATTTTTTTGTTTTTTCCCATGAGTCATTAAAAATTCCATGATGTTCTATGAAATTGAATTTCAATGTAATGTAATTGAGTAATGATACTCTATGGAGAATAAAGGATGCCTTTAACAGTAAATCAAGTGATTTCTATGAATTTTCATATGCCGAAATCGATGCTCATTCCAAGGAACTGAAAGTGGCTGATACTTCCATTAAAGGTTGAAGGAAGAAGAAGGCAAATGAACTAGAAGAGAATGGTGAAAATACAATGGCTAAGGAAACCCAATCTACATCTCCAAAGCCAAATAAGAAAAAGTCTTACCCTGATTAAGTGGTTTCCAAGTGGAGAGAAAACATGAAAATTAAGAAGCAAGGGTAGCCTATTTTTGGCATGGATCCTACTGAGGGAAAAATCTTGTTGATGAAGTATGTTAATAATCTTATGAAGGAAGAAAAAAAATGAAAATGTATGAAGATGATATAGTAAAATTTATTGTCATGTTTGCAGAGAAATAATCTAAAAAATATCAGGTACCATAATCATTTCAGATAGAATAACCTCATTGGACTCTGGGAAAATTATGATGATTATAGAACAACATCAAGAAGAAGAAATAGTTGAAAAGGATGAAGATGAAGTAGAAAGAGAAGAAGAATGCAATGATCTGATATAAGACATGATAAAGAATATAAAGGATTATCAGGACATGGAGAGTCCGTATGAGATCTTTCAATCTGAACTCTTGAAGAAGATTCCCAAAAACGTATAACACCTAGAAATGAAGATAAAGGTCAGGAAGAAGTAAATAAACCAAATGAAGAGGAAAGATGAAATCATTGTTTTATTCAGCCAGAGGATGTTGTGGTCGAAGCCGAGAAATAGAATCATGAAGAAGATAAGATTGATCAATTATCAGATATTGGGATTGAATCACACAAAGCTCAAAAGATCATTATTAAAGCTGATATGGAAAATATGGTGTTGGTTGATACACCTACTAAATATGTGGTAAAAATGATCTATGTTTTTTCTTCAGCAAAGAGAAAAGATGAAGAGTTATAAAAAAATTCCTCATCATCCCAACACTCTGATTCAGAATTGTACTCCCTTTGACGTTATCCTTTAGTACAATCATTGAAAAAGACGGTTGATACTATTCCATTGTTCCCAGGTATAGATTTTAGGTGTCAGCTACATGGGAATTCATTCAATCATAAATAATATTCATTTTCAATGCTCATTGATAAATTTTTTGGACATGATTTAGTTTTAAATTATTTTATAATTGGTTATGAGGCTCATAAAATATTATTCAAGAATATTGCAGGTTGTTCAGGAAATATAGTCGAGGACCTGGGAACTTACAAAGAAATTTAAGATAATTTGAAAGATGGATTTGACACTTAAGATGGCAAGCATAATGATATTTATAAGAGCATTGAGGGAAATTTGACTCATGAAAAGAAAACACGGAAGCAAGAAGTCATGTACATAAATGGAAAGCTTATTTATGTGGCAATGTATTAGAAGATAGAAAGGGATCTCAAAATTGAGTTTTAATAAAAGATTGTTAAGAAAGAAGAAATCATGAAGGATCATACAGAATGTCTTATGTCTCCGGATGAAAAAATTAAATCCTTGGATATGAAAAGTGAAGATAAGGATCAACTGATGAAACCATTTGAAGAAGATCATAAGGATATTTGGAAGCGAAGACCATCATGAAGAAGTTTATGCAGAAGGAGAAAGAAGGATAATTCTCCCAAATCCGATTTTTGTGTTATATTCTTCATTTAAAAAATTCATTCAATCTAAATGAAATTTAGGTTACTATTCATATATTTCGTTCTTCAGTACTACTACTTTCGGTAACATATTTTTTTCTATTCCCGTTATTCCTTTTTGAAAATCACAAAGGGGGAGAAACAGATGTTAAAAAGAATACTATGTAGGAAAATATTTCCCTATGTATGGGGTAGTTCATCTAATGGTATTTCCTTATCAATGATAATTTTCTTACGCAATAAAATGTAAAATCTCAATCACAAAATCATGAATATGATCCTTAGGGATTTCCAAACCTAATGTGGAGTTAGTCTATTAACATGGATCCATATTTAATGGAAGATAAATTTTTATTTAAAGGTCCACAAAAATTCTAAATCACATATCTTTTATGATAGAATGATTGTAATTTCTATAAATGGGTAGATTTCTGAGTCAATAAGGTTTATTTATATATTTTCCAATACCCAGAGTTTTGAATATTCCAATCCCTCAATTTTAAGGAAAATATAATTTTCCCAAAAAAATTTCTTAATATGGAAAATTTTCCTTTCCCAATTTTTTTTAGCCTTGATAATTTTTTCATTGTACATTTAATAGTCTCCCTAAATCAAACACTTTGTATTATTTAGTGTAAAATTAAGTTTCACATATTAATCTTTGGAATCCAATAAATCCCTGGTTACAGTGTATTTTGTTTTCAGACTCTAAATCCTCTAAAATTCAGATTCCAAATTATCTGAAATTCAGACATAAGATTCTATGAAATTTAGACTCTAAATTTTCTAAATTCCATACTATGAATTCTATAAAAATTCAGACTCTGAATTTTCAGAAATTTTGAATCTGAATTCCACGTAATTTAATTCTGAAATCCTCGAAATTCAGACTCCTATTTCATTGGAATTATGACTTCAAATAACTCAGAATTTAGACTCTGAAATCTATTGAATTCATATTTACAATTCCATGTAAAATAGAATCCAAATATGAATGTTTTATAATCTACAAGTGTTTATTTCCTTAGACTGCAAACATTATTTTTCTTTAGACTCTGTAAAATATATTTGGTTAAGTAACCATATTATTCATACCCCTGTTATAGTTATAAAATGATGCCGTACAATCTATTTCTTAATAACCGTGGTTTGAGTGAAATGTTACATGTCCCTCCATGATTCATGTAAAACTATGACCATTGGAGGATGGATCTCACTGTTTGAGAAATTCCAATAAATAATAGTTCATTTTAATGACCACTTTACCAATCCTTGACTCTAGAGATATCATTTTTCTAATGTGATTTATGGAGAGAGACACTCATGTTGTAGGCATACTGAAAGTCCTGTTCAGCCTACTTTGTGCAACATCGATGGTTGTTGAGTACAATCGATGTCTTCCGGGGATAGAATGATAGAGGTGCCGACTATTTTAATGATCGAGGACTTTTTTGTACTGTAATACAGTAGTTCCGACTACCTTATTTTTCTCGGGCGTGTGGGGATAGCAAGATAGAATCTGATATTTCTATCCTGGGATTACCCTAGTGTCGTAAAGACAAACATTCCTGAAAATACAAATCAAGGGACATTTATCGAATGTTGTTGGATACCCTAGTATTTGTGTTAAAATATATCATACTTGTTACATTTTTTGTTTTAATTTTATTATCGTTAGGTTTTGATAAAGGATGTATGAATAACATTTTTATGCTTTCTTGTTTCTTTGTATACTCTGATAAGTAAGATTCTACATGCTTTAAGGTAAAATCATTTCCTTGTAATATTTTCTTATGTTTCATTTCCAGAACCATATTTCTAAAACCTAGAATTTTTGTAGAACTAAAATAGGTCTTGTGAATTTACATTGATTAAATATGTTAAAAATAGTTTTTCGAAAGGTTAAAAAACAATGTTTTTAAACTTATAATTATCCCCCTCTAGTAATTGAGAATCAACATTCTTATTTCAATCTTACAGATACATTCAACATATTCTACCTCATAATGAGATTAATCAACCAATGTTTTCATCATTACATTAATGTATATAACTGATGATATACATTATAATTAATAATATTAATGTCCAAGGACCCTCATACGCATTAATAAATTTTACAATCCAATGAAAAATATAAATTATGATTTCACTTTCATGGGTTAACATATCAATTCCTTCTTATCAGAGAGATTTCAATGAATGAATTTTATGATAAGAAGTCGCAATGTCATACGATCCCCCAAAAAATTACATCTTGTACCAACATTATACCATTAGATGATTTCATCCAACCATAGAACATGTATTTAATAAAACTATCATACAAAATAAAGGTTCTTATCATGGTGGGGAAATTCCATGAGATATCGGTGTGAAATTTACAATTAGATCATTATATAAAATATGTCCTAAAAAATAATGAAAATTATTTGAAAAGATATATTTTTATTATTCTGTGAAATGTATATTCATGTAATATATTGATCAAATTAGTCTATTCTAGGGAAACAAATATAATGTAATCAGTTTTGAACATAAGACAACTATAAACTACTAAATTAGTTAGGCTCAAACATTGATATTCTTTTTATGAGATGTTGCTATAAATGATTATCCCTCATAACTACCGATGTTTATTCTTCTTTCTATTACCTCAGTGATATTTTAAAATCTTCCATGATATGATATCAATAATTATAGTATTATTTCATCTATCATCCCAAATTTCTTGTACAATAATATAGGTATAATTCCTTATGATATGAAAAAATTTTACTATTTAGGAACAATACCATAATCTAGAATAAAATTACTCTAAATTATCTTTTTAATTTGCATCATAATTTATAATTTTTTTAGTCGAATACAAATATGATATCTAATAGTTGTAATGAACATTAGAATTTTATAATACTATATAAATATTGTGAGGTTGGGATATTGTTCGTTGATGAATACTATATCAATATCATAATAAAAGTATTATTTATATGTCTCTATATATAAGTAAAGTATCCATATTTTCAGACTTTTTAACATTCTGATAGTTCTTACTATAATCCAATGTTGTTCTTCTAGATTTTTTTGATATTTTCATTTCATACATTCTCCATAAACAAGATCATAAAAACCTACATAATATGATATGTGATATAGATTTCAAATGTACTCTTATCTATATGATGCCTCTTCACGAACAATACCTAGTTTATCCTTCTAGTAGACAACTGATCCTTCATAAATCATAAATGATGGGTTCCCCCAATCCCTCAAGAAATATGATAAGCATTATATGCATAAAAAGTTGGAGATTATTTTTCCTAGATAAATAAATATTTAAATAGCTTCATAATTCTGCATACGTTCAAGCATTCAACCTCCATACATTATACTACCACCTCAAAATAGGTAGGACGAATAAATTATAAAAATAATTAAAAAATATGTATACATAAAAAATTAAAGATAAATCTCATAGATCGTCCACTAAAAACAACCATATGAAAACCCACTATTAAACTACAAACTCTTTAAATCTATTACAAAATAAATATCATGATAATTGAATGCATTTAAATCCATATATTTTTTAAAACTATTAAGATACTAAACATAATTATTTTCATACCAAAACTAATATCCCATGTGACTAGAGGCCATAAACCATTAAAAATCATATCTAACTCACATAATAAAATCCAAAACCTGAATAATAAAACATGGTTTATAAGACTATAGGGATGGAAGTAGTGTGAGAGCAATATCCTATTATGTAATCACAACATAGTACATGTATTGTTTCCTAAAAATTAAACCACACATTCTAGTTTGAATATAATAATAGTATGTAGGTTTTTTATTTTATACGAAAAAACAACTTCAAATTTTCAACATTTATAAAATCTCTTTTCTATTTAAAAAATACAATCAAATCACATAGGAATAAATTAATAATCTTTTAAATATGTTAAAAACCCCTTTTAAGAATAAATTTTCCAATCCCTATTAATCTTTTTAGTATTGATTTATATTATAAACAAAAAAACAAGAAATAAATATAACATCAGGACACTCCACAATATAAAAATTATAATTCAAATATATGTTTGACTATAGAACAATTGAATATAAAAAAACATGTAATCACGGTAAATATAATGTAAATCAAGAGTGAGAGGAAAACATACAATCAATTCTATATGGTGACAATCAGGGAAAAATCCTTGGTCATATAAGGTTTTGGAAACCCTATTCCATCATATCATATCGTGAACCAGCTGTCCATAATATACTGAATTCTGTAACTACTAAAGAGAACATGACATTAACCCATTATGGTGATGTCTCACATATAGAAAACTATATCATAAAATATACTGAATATTACATTCCATGTAAACATTGTGTGGTGATTCCCCTCATGGAATTCAAAAAAATTAATTAGTATAAATTGTTGTAATGTGTACTAATTGAATGTCAAACGTAATAATGACATCCCCATATAGATACTCATTTTCCCATGAGCCATTCCAATTTCAATCACAACACATTTCTCTAAAAATTATGAACATTTAAAATATTAAAATGTGAATTTCTAATGATTTTATTTTACCAAAAAATGGAAAACAAATTGAAACTGTATTAATATATATAATGATTCATTAAAGACATCATCTAAAACATATCAAATACCAATCCATTATTCTTTATGGAAGGATTTCAATTAAATAAATGACAATTTACACATAATTCCAACCATGGTATAATATCATAATTTAGGAGATTCCAATATTTGATAATTCATATGATAACATAATCCAAACACAAATATTAAATTTATATATGTTTATTTCTAACATTTTCATATATATAATTACAAAAATCCACACAAACATATTTCAATAAACATATTCACATATTTTTATGTGTATATGGGAACATTTAAATAATTTTAAATACCCTATCATATGTGTATAAGCACCATATATTACATGATACGCATGGAAAATCAATCTTTCTAGAATATAATAAAAATTCATCATTAATCCTATGAAAATGTATAAAATAGGGTAACCAGAATTAGTCAGTCCCATAGACTCAGCTGTCAAGTAATTAAATTTAATAAATAACATTAAATAATTTTAATATATCCATTTCTATTATGTGAAAAATATAAATAAATTAAAACCATATGGAAATAAAAAAATCCAGTTATTTATTAAATTGAACATGTGTTGTATTAATAAATTTAAATTAATTAATTTAAAATGATAAATAACATTTTTAATGTTATGGAAAATATATTTAACAAAAAATAAATACTTACAACAACAAAAAACAACAGATATTCCTCATGAATGGAGTGGTAATGTTCCAGAGTGTATAACACAAAACCTACGAACAAAATCATCAATAAATTACAACACAATACCCACAAAGGTTTCATATAAAATCAAACAAAAATAAAAATGTGTTGAAGAGAACTGATTAATAAAGGGTAGCAAGAGGAATGAGCTAAATATACTTTTCCTAGACACCTTTCTACATGAAAACACATGATGAACCACTGATCATTGGAGTCTTGAGGAGGAACATTACATGACTAGAGGAGATATATTTTAATGAAATTATAGGGGATAGGGAGAGGCATGCGAAATGAGTTAGGGAAAAAAGATGTGTAGATTTTATGTAATTTGTAATTTTTTGAAAGCCAGGAGCCAAAAAATGTAGTCTATTTAGTCAACAGTGTAGTGGTGCTCAACTTGGCATTACTGAAATGACCACTAGGAAAGCACTATCAATAAGATCCAACTTCTACTATATAGATATAAAAAACCCAACATGAAATTGGGAGACTGAAAAAATGAAAATATTCATTGTTTGGAATGTCATATATAGATAAATAACACTATGGTGTATTGGAGTCTATGGTTAGGATCCAAGATCTCTTGACACTGTATATACATCCCACCCACATTCATTCACCCTCAACATCCAATATAATACCATGAATCATATAACATTGAATAAAACCCAATGTTTAGAGGAAATTAGATCATAATTAATATTAATAGTGTGATAAAATTCCCACTATTAATGTTTCGACCCCCAAAAAGCCACTGAATTTTCAGATCATAATACAAGATAAATAATCTGAATGTGTAAAAGAAAAAATATAACACAGAATCCATGATCAACTAGGAATAAAATATTATCCAATATAACAGAATATTACAGATGAATATAAGTTCTTCTAAATCCTCGCGAAACAACTAATAGAAGATCAATAATGCTGAAATATTGAAATTGAAACCAATATTGGCTCTCATAACCATTTATGTACTCAAATGGAATCATCGTTTAAGAAGGTTGGTTGTATTGAAGAAATATTTCATTGAAATAACCATGAACCCAATATAAAACAACTCAAAACAATATTCTTTTAATTTCACACAAAAAATATTAAATTATTACCCATTTACTCTTCCACTAGACGAATAACTGTTTATATTAAAGAAGAAACCCAAATATGCACAACTAGACATCAAATGAGAATTAAATGGAATAAAATGTAGGTACAATTATCAACATAAATAATTATAATAGTGAGATAATATTTATTATCAACAGAAAAAATTCAAAACATTAATTTTAATACCCATTAACATATATAAAAATGGGAATGAGGAATAAAAATCAAGCATTCCTCATCAAACAAACTTATTTCAAAACCTATATCATGAATAAAAAGTGGTTTCAAGAGAGGTTATGCTATGGAAATCCCTCAAATTAGTCCTAAAAAAATCACACTAAAACTAGATGGTACATGACATTAACTATATCATTACATATTCTTCTAACTTAAAATCTCACCCAAGGATTTCCCCATTGCTCAGTAAACAAAAGTAAACCAAAATGACCATAGCAACACACAAAAATGAAAAGTATCTATCCACTTAAATGTCATATAAAAGGACATAAAATCATAAAATGCGATAATAAATAGTTGATAAATTACAGAAGGAGTTACTCGTAAAAAATGATTATGTAAGAGACTTGATCGACTCTACTCCGAAAATATTTGATCAGCCAAATCCATTAATCACAAGAATATTCAAGGGGGGAAACTTGAAATTAAATAAGTATAAAATTATTATACCAAATAAAATATCCAAAAAAACTATAACCCTTATACAATAAAACATCTCCATTAATTGTATCCAAATAATGAGAAATAACCCAGAACAAAATCAAGAAGAACTATAATATTAAATAAATCAAAAGTAATCATTTAACAAATTTTAAAAATTACATCCTTATTTTTTAATATATTAAATATCTAAAAAAATACACATTTTTTAATCCCCTCATCTCCACCCATGAATATGTTCTGAGATCCCCAAACAACTGATTGAATTCTTAATTAACATATATATCCCCTTTATTATTTTTAAAGGATTACTCATTAGTATGAGCCATGTTTTATAGTACAAAATCCCAATATTAAACTTCCAATAAATAATTATTGGTCACAAAAAAAATTCAAATTAAAATCAATCTTTAAACAATTGTAATAAAATTTCATTAACCTAAATTTAAAAAATAAATAAATAATGCACTTTCACTTTTAAATAATTTATTCATTACTCAAAATTATTTTTTATTCCTCTAATATCCTTTTATTAAACATCGAAAATAACCCAAATGACCAACATAACGAAACAAGACCTCATCAAAATAGTGATTACAGAATGTATAATAATTGTATGTAAGGCTTTGTGGGAATAGAATAAATCACATAACCATATCTGAGAGTGGAATAATATCAAATATGGTGGATATATATTGATTACCAATCCATTTTCATTCAAAACTTTTTCTATCTAATGTCTCATTTCATCATGAAACACAATAAATCCATTGTGAATTTTATATATCATAAATCAAAATTTAAACACCCTAAAAAAATTAGAACACACAAGACAATGAATACAAGAATCAAAACCCATCCTTTCACAGTGACTCATGGAAGAGAACAGATAAGATATTACAAACCTATTCCCAGAGCTACATCCAATTTCTAGATATTGAAACCATTATCTACTAGACTCCCAAATAACAATGTGAACATTGAAAATTTTGTCCCCTTAGTATATTTTTTTTATGTACCATTATGAATTCATACTTCCACAGGACACCCAATCTGAACCATTACATTCATAAGTGGTTCCCCTGATCTCATTGGGTAATAAAATTTTTCATATGAGTCAGTATAAAACATTGGATTTGTTTTCACTAGATAAATAATATTTATAAAATAGTGTAATTCTACCGAAATTCCATCACGATCCTACTATACATCAGATTTCCACAAATAAAAAATAAATAGAATAATGATGAAAAATAATTTAAAATATAAAAACATAAAAATAAACCACTTATCTCACCAACTAATGCCCACAAAAAATATCACCCACATTCCATTATTCATTTAAAAATATGATACCATGTCCAATTGACTGGTATCCTATATGTTTAAAAAATTATGATAGTCTAATTAAAAGAATTATATTTTTGTCTATTTTAGTTATAGGAATCTGGTAAACATGGTGGGTGTTATAAAAAATTAAAGAGTCACCACATACCCCATTTGTTCAATGTCAACATTAAGGGATTTTTATTATTGAATAACATGTGTTATAATATAATTCATTTAGTAGATATTCTATGTTACTATATCATATTACAGTTAATAACTATTATATGTGAATGTAACTAGTTTTATCCTCAAGAAAAATTGTTGTATAATCACCCCAAACCCTTAGATTATTCTATATCATTTTACTGTTTATGTAATAATCATTTTTGATACCTTGAATTTTGGATTCAAAATTAGTGTAAAAACTATAAGGTTCATGTATCTATCGTATGACATCTCCATTTTGATACATACAAATAGCCGAAAATCCAATATGTCCATGATTGTCTCTAAAAGATCCCTCGGAATTTCATTTATTCCAACGAAAAATAAATTCAAAAATACAGCCAACATTCAAAATATTATTGGGAAATTTCTTGGATCTTTTACGAATCTCAGAAATATGAATTAATTGATGGAGTTAATATACTGTTTCTTTTTTAGTGAGTTAACATTTAACTATACCTTGATGACGATAACAATGGATGAATGATGGTTGATAGAGGTATGGTAAGTAATCATAATGTTTATAAAGGAACATAGGAAGATTAAGAGTCTCCATCATTCCTCTATGAAAATATTCTTTTGTTTTCAAGGAAACAAGAGGTTGAATAAGCGTTATAAGTAGTCCGCGATTGACACAGCATGTAGAGGTGGATCTTAATAATATTAAACAATTAATTACAATTTTTAGTGGTTGTATAAAAACATAAAATTATATAATACTTTACATTAAATTCTTGCGATATAGGACACATCTCAATAATATGGAGATGTAATATTTTTAATGATTAGAATCAACAAGAATTTTAGAAATGGAAGTCCACCATAACGGGGTATATCTGGATAGATAGATACATTTAATGTTGATGGATCAGATCCAATTTGGATCCCCCATAATTTCATTATTTTATATATTATTTGTGTTAATAAGGACATTTTTTTATTTCAATATCATAATATCATCATGATTCAGGAAATTATAATTAGAAACTAATGAAATTTCATCATTTAGGAGAGATCCAATGAAGGTCATTTAATCTCTTCTTTCAATATTGAAATTTTTCACTTCATCGGAGGATTTAATATTTACCCCCAATAGACATTATAAAAAAGTATAAATAAATATTTTTATAAAACTACAAAACACTGATAATAAACCCTAACATACATTAATAATTATCAATCTAACAACAGGTAATGCTAAATCCAATAATTGGTCCCTAATTTAACAATAAAATTCATAAAATGAAAAAATATACACAATCTATAATTATTGAGTGTTTTTATTATAGTGTGATCATGAAATTTCATTATATAATCACCATAGAGTTCGTGATTATATTATTCTAAAATAAACCATAGATGCATGTTTAAGAACATCAATAGAAAATAGGGTTTTAAATTCTATAATAATATTCTTTATTACATTTTGAAACCATAAAAAATAAATTTACCTTTTCATTAAATGAAAATAATATCTTATTAAATATTTTATCATCCTATTTCATTATTAATTGAAATCCCATTTTTAGAATCTCTTTCTAAACCCCTTTTGAAATATCCATTTTTATTGATTTTTTGAAGCCACATAAATAAGAACTTAAAAATAACAAAATAGTGATAACAATGGGACACAACATAATGGATGGATAATAAATGAAAAATAGTTAGTAATTAATAATAATAAAATATTAGGAACTATAATACATTATGGGATGGGTAGTATAAAAAATCTACAAAAAGAGAAAAATATAAAATCTAGTAAAAACTGATTTTTGTGACATCCCTATTCAATATTTCGTTTATGGAAATATAAACACACACATTGAATTATTATCAAATGTAAAACAATAAAATGGGTGTGGAAAACATTGACATTAATATTCCCATGGACTAGCGAGGTGGGTCCTCTGATCAACAACACCACATCTAGCGTCCACTAAAGAGAACATGCCCTCGCCTAGTGGTGTTGTAATACCCATACATTAAAAAATGATCTTTATCTATTTGTAGTTATTATTTTAGTGTGGAATAATAAAAAGTGATATTTAAAACATTATTACAATTTTAGATAAACAATTACTCATTTTTCATTCCCATTTCAAACATATCACATTCCACTTTAAATTTATCCCATTTGACATATTCAATCATGCTTTTAAAACAATTAAAATTTTTATAAAAAAAGATATACTCATTAAACATGATAAGTATTATAAAAACTATAATATCCAACATAAAACACATATTAAATATAAATTAATACAAATTTATGGAAGGCTGTAAAATATTTAAATGACCATTTACTCAATTTGACAATCAGTCCTTCAAATCTAAAATTAAATATCAATTGTATATTAAAAACAATTTTAAAATGAAATCCATGAAAAAAATTAAATTAAAAAACATAACATTAAACATTATAGAAAAGTAGAATTTCATATATATATATATATATATATTTCAATTATAAATTAATAAATACCATATAAATATGCATTGCCGAATTAAATTCCATAAACATCCTCCAAAAAATTTAAAACATTCTATTTCATTGGAAAACCACCATAAATATTTTATTATCAAAAAATATATTTTATTATTTAATTGAATATATAAATTAGTTCTACAAAAACACATATTGATATCAATTGAAAACACTACAAATCCTTATAATTTTTTTTCAAAATCTAAATGAACAAAAATAGAATATGTAAATTTAAATACATCAATTTCTAATTGTTTATCAAATGAAAAATATTTAAGAAATCCATGGCTGGGAAAAATACCATGAAAAATGACATATGAAATTGTTAGTTCCATGTCATCAGGATCCTCATGGCATATCCAAAATATCTAGAATTTAGACAAGATGGTTTATGGGAGGTCATGGGGAGCCTCCTGGCTCTACAAACTCCTTTAAAACCACTCAGACTCGCTCCTCAATATTATCCATCACCAAATAAAGAAAGAAAAATAGAAAATAAAAAAAATAAAAACCAATATTCACATGAATTTGAATGAAAAAAGGGTATGGGTGTGACATCTCAATTCATCATACAAATTCCATGTGACACTTGAATTTTTTTTTTGTAAATTTTTATATAATTTATTCTTCATCAATATTAAAAATGTGTAGAATGAAATGGATTCATGAATCCACTAATCAATGGGAGATGATTATATTCCATAAAAATATTATTTATACATACATATTTTCTGAAAAATTTACCATAATATTTATTAACATATGTCTAATCACATGATTCCATATGTTGTAAAATATATATCACTTGCGAAAAACCATGATCTCCTAATATCCAAATATAGACACATATATATATTTAATTTCAAATTCAAATAATATGATAATTTTAATTTTTTTAATATGAATGGATTCAATAATTTTTAATTCCAAATTGGAATTATTTGATATCAGTAACCATTATTGTCATGTCATATATAAATGATTAATTTTTTACCTCCATGAGATGTGTCCTTGACAGACGATACCTAATGTAATGATCATAATAGTTGTGAAATGTATAAATCTAATGTATTCAAGGATTATCATTTATTATGGGAATTGGATCATTATTTTTACATCGCAAAAAGAATAAATGAATATAATTTTTGAATAACCACAAAAAACATTACAGTGATCCAAAAAATTGAGAATAAATCATAGTATAAGGAATCCTTTTTTAAATAAAATTGATCTTGTAACTCATATCACGATTAAAATTATTTCACTCGATATGATTTATTAGTCATATTAAATAATAATTCACCAATTATGGTGAAAATAAAAAAAACAATATTTTTTACCTTTAATCTCAATTATATGACTCTCAAAAAATCCATTTCATTGACAGTTGTGGAATTTAGTGTTCTTATGACTTACATTTCATATGGAGATAATAATACATTATTTCATTTCTTGCCCCCTCTCTCCTGTAAGATAATTAATTGCCTCATAGAAATATATTTTTATTTACCCCACTATCATAGTAAAATATCAAATTAGCAATACATATATTAATTGGTATGTGCCATCATTTATTCAGGATGCACATTTGATTGTTTATAAAACATTATAAATGGATCCTATCAAACACCATTGGTTGTGAAAAAATTTACATTCTTCACATCATAAACAGGTTCATATAAATAGAAATTTATAGTTAGAATATGATTACTTATTTCACATTTATTGATAAAACATATCTCTAAAGGAATCATGAATGACTATAATATATCTATAAGACACCTCATTGGTCTAATGAATCAATAAAATGTTAATAATTATATGAGAGTTTTTTAAAACCCACACTATAAATAAAAATATCAATTAATAATTCGTTATGATGAAATATGATATATCAGTCCAATTGATTCAATGACTATTCAAAGTACATCCATTAAATCACAAATTATCCCGAAATTTTCTTAAATAAATAGAATATACTCTATTAATTTTCCTAAACATTATCTATAATGTCTTGTTTTTATAAAAATGTTCATTACCATAAATTTTTTTTTTTAATTACTTAAAATGGAACTCAATTTGATGTTTAGGATGTTAAATGAGGAATGTGTGGCATTTGCGGCTTGTTTGATCCTTGAAGCCAAGAATGCTAGTAAAATAGGCCAGGCCACATAGTTTTCCTAAAAATGTGTGAATTAAGGGAAATTTTATTGTTGATATTATTAGATCATTGATAATTACATACCATATGGTATTAAAATAATTATTTTAACCACATGGTAGAAGAGCAGTGTGTTCTAGTTAAGCTGTCAGAAGCACTTGGTCTACGTACATTTTGGCAATGTTTTGCTTCCAAAAAATGTGTAGTGAAATTTTGGGTGAAAAAATAAGTTCACATGATAATTATTTAATCATTATCTTTATATCCACACTATTCCTCCACTCAATCTTCTTCTTCCACTATGTGTGTTTCGGGCTATTATACTCTTCTTTTGATGTTTTTATGTACCTCCCTTGATTCTATTCAAGATCCTTCACCCCCAAAGGATATATAATTGTCCCCATACATGATCTCATTTGAAATACTCAGTTATTAATTTCCCCATTAATTTTTGAATTATTTTATAAAATTTATTTATTATATATTTTCAAATGTTTTTTTAAAATATATTGATTTCTTCAGTTTTAGGTTAAATCAATATTTGTTATCAGAAGTGTGGAGTAATAAATTGTTGAGGTAACAAGTCATGTATTTATTAGATAAAATTCTTATAATTTTAGTATTATTAAATTGTTCCTACAACCATAATCATTCGATAATTCCTTTTAATACAATTTTAAATTAACCAGAATGAATTTCCTTGTAATTAGTTACCTTAGAATATAGATAGACCAACACATAGGTTGTAATCCTTGTATTTGGATACCCCTTTGGGTGTTCTCTTTTATTAGGCCTAATTATATTTAATCCATGGTTTATGTTTCACCATGTATTATTTTTCTAAATTTGTAATTTTATTATATATTATGAATAATCTTTTAGTCCAATTCTAAATGAAATGACTAAGATTAATTTTAATTGAACGTGACATGTATAATTCCATATGCCTTACATGAATAATGATTCCCTTTGAATAATAGTTTCCTTTTATTAAATTGGTCATACATGTATTGGAACCCTTGTGAATTATGTTTAATTCTTATGTGGGTTGGAGAAATTTTTATACCTCTTGAGATTTCCATTTCATAAATTTATGATTATATTAGAGACTTATACTTAGGAATTTTTAATACATGTTGTGTATACCTAATGTCTTTTTCATAAATGGTAATCCTTGATAATATGTCTTGATGACATATGCTCTTGATATTTCATTGATTGATTGTGATTTCTATATCGTTAATGCAATGTTCTTATAATTATTTTCCATCATTTAATGATATTTCATAATTATTAGTGATCATGCTAGAGCCTTGAGTTCCTTTTTTGATAAATGATTTATTCGATTTTGATGGATTGAATTGTATTACATTGATAGTTAAAATATATTGTGGCTTTAGGATGTTCATTGGATAGAATGAATTGTATAAATATATAATGACCATGAATTTATTTTGCTGATGTCTCATAGATTTATCATTTGATTTCAGACATTTTCTAGAGGAATAAATTGAATACTTGAAAAACATCGTATGATTGTGGTTTGAGGAGGATATTTGATGACCTGGAATTATAAATTTTCTTTTGTGATTTTATAACATATTTTCATCACCCACTACTACAGACTAAGAGGGAACATGTGTATCAAATTAAGGATTCCACGGATGGACTCTCTATGCTCAGCTTGTTATGAATCCACAGACCAGGAGTGATGTTTTGGATTTCTCAGAATGTGTTTCCTAAGTGGATAGTTATACGCATGACTAACATAGGTTCCCTAGAGTAGAAACTAAGGATGCATATGCTTGATAAGATTATCATTCCATTCCTTTGGTGATACTGGATACCCTATGTGATACATTTAGTATGGACTCAAATATACAATCCCTGAATGATATTAGGGATGATGTACGAGTCTCATTGGATTGATTTAGTGGTATTTTGTTATATGGATTTTCTCATAGGTACCCTTCAGATTTTTTTATATCTCCTTGAATGAAATTAATACTCTATCACTAAATTTTACAAAATGTATTTTTTGATTGGATGATATTTTGATATTTATTCCTTAATAGTATAATGATCATGTCGTTCTATCTCATGATGTTTCTATTATACAATAAAACATTTTTATGTGATGAAATTGATATGATACATGAATCCAGAGAAGAATCTTGGGGGTATTCATTGTAAGAAGTCTTTTTTATATTGGAATTCATATATTTGTATCATGACATGTAAAGGTAAATATTTAGACTATGTTCATTATATAAAGTAAGTGATATGGGATTGTTGACCATGTGTAACATTGATCATGTTGTTCATATTTATTTACATACTACATTTTATTTATTTATATATTGGAACAATACACCATTACATATGTCATTAAATGGAATGGTCAAGACACCATGGTGATGACCTGTTGGGATTTTATATCTCCCATGATACACGTGAATCGTTCGGCACCAGAATAAGAATTAAGAATTCAGTTATGGATAGAAGGAAGTGTTATTCTTCTAATAATTGATTTCTTTTCTAAATTTGGGTGGAACATTGGAGGTAGTGGACTGTGCCTATGTGGGAATTTTTAGAGTAGATTTTTTTTATATGTTGTGAAATTTTATAATGCATGTAGTATATTAATTTACCCATGTTCCCATGTAATCATATTTTTAATAATATTATATCATGACACTATATTTTGAAACTATTATTGATTATTTGATTCCACCATCTTATTACTAATTTTTTATGTCATATCTTTACTTATTCTACATTATGTGTATGTTTATTCATCGGATATTTAACTTATATATGGTACCATTGTTCATAAAATGATACATATAGAAATAGTATCCCCACACACATCCAATAGTCCCTCGTGGAAAGTTATAAACCTTTGGCATTTAAGAATATATGTTTCAATCATGTTACCTACCCGGATCGGGGTACGGTTCAATGGGACCCCAGTCCGGGACATTAAATTGAACATATAATTTTTCACAATATCATTATTAACAAACTCGATTAGATTTATGGATTATATCTATAGGTTTCAAAGCCTAAATAATAACTATTTCATATACCTAAGAGTATTATGTCGAAATAGTTTATAAATATTATATTGTAGATATAAATGGAAACCAATAGATTTACTTGAAAACTATATATTATTCCATAACTTGGTATGATTCTTATAAGTATATATAAAATTAAATGAAAATATTTGAAATTAAAAAATCATGTTTAATCAAACTATTTATTACATATTGTTTACAATCACATAATAAATTTTAAAGATATAATGTATCACAATGTTCAGGATAACACTAGGATAATTTTTTTAATACTTACAAAAAAATAAATTATCATGAATCAATCTGGTGGGAAATAAAAATTTGTTTATTTCTCGATATTTCACATATAAATTATCCTTTATAAATGAATGGATGAATGTCCTATTCTTCTAGGGGTTCATGATAATCCCTACTTATATTTAAATAACGATTTCATTACTATACAATGAACTCATCTAAAATCCTGTATCTTTTTTACTTCGCACAACTAATATATGAATGAATCATAATCACCCACATAAAGAATTCTTGTTATTTCTTTAGTTCTTTTATTAATATAAAAATGTATGAGTTAACTAATAAGTTAAATATAAACATTATATAATACGATGAATATATTCATAATAAAAATGCAGTTGATTTTTGTTCATTATTTTATTGTAGTTTATTTTCAAGTGATCTTTCAATTGACATTGGAGTTAAATAGTCTTAATTTATATAGTTATCCCAGATTCTCATACATTGATATTAAATATTATTATAGGAATATTCATTTCACAATAAAAACTAATATTTGTGGACCGTAATATTTTTAATCCCCATGAAACTTGGAGATCAATATTCCAATATGGTTAATGATCATGAATTTTTTTCCAAGGTATCGTATCATTTTGTACTCTTCATATAAATACCCTACATAAAACATTTCTACATTACTGAGTTAAAGGAAACATAAAAATGGGTGAAATATGATTCCCAGTAATGGTAAAAATATGTAATAGAAATTTAGGACAATATTAAAGCCTACGATATGAATAATGCAATATGATAACAAACATAACATATGATGTAAATTCAAAAACAATTCATAAATAAAAATAATGCGTCTGGTATAAATACTTGTTGTTAATAAGACATTAATCACAATGGAATCAAAGAACATGAGCCATAAGAGAATGGCACAAGCATAAAACATATATATTTGGAATATAGATAAATATATAGAATCATTTGTCACAGATCCTACCATGAAATCAATAAAATGTTAGCCCTGGGATAATAACCTTAGTACCTGCATTGGGATTGCGTAAACCATCAATAAACCATTCATTTATGGATTTTTTATACAACTATTATTCCTTCATATGGATTTGGATAACCATTTATATACAATGTTATCTCATAGTGTATTTATCATTACCCAATTCTTTCTAGGGGGTTATAGTTCCCACCAATCTCGTAATGAAAAATTACATTTATGTGTGAAAATATTCATCAAACTATCCCAACATCATAACCCTTGAAATGAAATTAAATTCATTAAAAATTTATTATAAAAATATATATATATATATATAAGGAAAAGGTTTTATAATCATTTTAGAGAATAAATAAATTAAAAGAAATTATTTCCATAAGAATATCCTCATGGGATAACCCAATAAAGAGAAACATATTTTATTAGCACTATTCAATCAAAACATAATACATTGATAGAATGAATATGAATGGTATACATGCATCATATCCTATGCAAGGAATAGGTAAAATAAGCACATTCATTATTAGAAAAAAAAATTAATTTTATCATTGAGAAAATTTATTTAGGAAAATACCTCTTACACTTTGGAATACTTTTTTTAAAACCGAAAACATATTCAAACCATTTTCATTGAAAATAAACATCGAAATTTATAAAGGGTTATTTAAAAATCGTTTATAACTCTATTTAAAACATATGAAATTTTCAAAATATTTTTCATTGAAAATAGAATTATAATGTTAATATTAAAATATTTTTTAAAAAAAAATTTGATGAATAAAGATATCTGACCAAAGGGAGAGATGATGTCATATTTCCTAATACATTTTTATTATTATGTTTATAAAAAGGTAATGGAAAATGGAACCATAATATGAATATATCATGAATAATAATAGAAAAATAAATTTAATGTGAATTATAGAGAGGTAGGTATAGAGATGTCAAAATAGGAAACTTACTCTAAAATGATCCTAATAATGGATGATATTGTAACATAACATTATTACAAATTTGGTATCATTGATTTAGAAGACCAATGCAGGGATAATATGAAATGAAATATAAAATTTCACGAGGATGAATAATGAAATGGTATTAAAATTTAAAATGGATATATATATATATATATCTTGTAATGTGATATATGTTTATAACATATTGTATGTATTAGAAAAGGAAATTGATATTTAAATCCATTAATAAATTGTTATCTTTGGAAATGTAGAACCAATGAATCAGATATTTTAAAAATGTTATATATATCAAAATTAATTTTCATAGAAGGATCTCATAAAAAATTTATATGAATTATATTCATAAAAAAACATGTTGTTAATATGGAATGTGTCTTGCAAAAAAATATAATGGAATTGAAAATATCCTACCATATTTATGGACTTCAATCGTACTCATTGAAACCTCATATATTATAATTTTTTTTATTTTAAATATTTTCAATAACAATATTCATATATATAATACCAAATATGATTATATTATTAACTGTTATTTTTTATTTATTAATGATTTGATTTTTTTTATGATTCTGGTGATAACCTATTAGTTATTCATAAAAGTTTCTATTTTCTATATTTTTTGTTCTGTTACATTGATCATGGTTTTATATAATGAATAATAATATGAATGATATAAATAGAATATATATTTAGTATATAGGTATTTATTTTAATCTATTAAAAATTGTGATAGGAAATTAAACACATTGTTCGTGGAGGTGGTTGGCCACACAAACTCATGAACATGATTATTTCAATTTACTATTAGCATAAAATAAAAAAATTAAATTATGTAGATTAAAAATATAGAATCATTTTTATGCCACATATATCTCATATTTTTATTAAACCCATCCTTAATACATCCTATGTATATTGTAGATTAATTATAACACTTCAGGGGCTATAGTCTTCCATACACACTAACAACATTTGCATATTCTCATAAAATAATTATTATAATGTGATGTGTTATATAAATATTACAAAATCATTATAAAATCAAAAACATAAAATATCACATAAATTTAAAATAAATACAGTATTATTACTAGCATTAATAGTTGAAAATGTGATAACTAAAGACATCAGTTTTTGAGGTAGTTGTGTATCGTACCAACAAATGATGATTTCCTAACACATTTGTTGTATGTGGGTGGTTATAGGTATAAACCATAAAATAAAAACATCTAATTATATGGATGATACTGAGGTTATTATATAATCATTTTATCAAAATATTTTAATAGGGTAAATGATGAAATGAAACAAAAATTCATGATGATAAATGTTGCCTATCATATTGGTATCCCCAATAGGTTTTCCCTAAATCATTTCTTTAATAGATTTATATAGAGACAATGTTGTCTATGATGATGTAGTGGAATATTGAATGTGATTTTGATTGATCTTCCTTATTATAATTTTCCTAGTAGGTGTGTAGAAGTTAGGAGAATTAGGTCACTGTTGTAGATCAAGGGGAGTGGAATTCTTGTAAATACTCAGAAGTATTCTCTATTGGGTGGTAAATGCAACAATAAAATATTTATATGGAATATTACACTTATAATAATTATAACTCTTAAATAACTTATGTTTCATGCAACAACGTGTTTAAATAAAATTGAGTCATTTTTAGTATAAACTAGCCATTAACTTGACCATAATAAATTTTAATAACTACATTTTTAAATAAATATAAACCATTACATCAATATTAATGTTTATGTATGTTAATATAATATTATCACACTATATTAATAAAATCAATTTTTTATATAAAATAATACTTCATTCAATAGAAATTGTTACTTTTATCTAAATAATTATTTATTTTTAGAGGCTCTGGAAAATGTATTTGACAAAATGAATATTATTTTTCCAATTCCACATTTCAAAACTATATAAACATTATTATTTCTAGAAAACATCAATATATATGTATAATAGAAAAAATAGTGATTTTCATTGGAACTATACTTTATTTTAAAAAAATTACAAGGATAAATTATGTTTTGGATTAGTTTTAAATATTAAATAGTTGATTCGTATTTAAAATCATCCAATTATGTTATTTGGGAATGATATTTTTACATGATTTTATTTAAAAATCATTTTATGTTTTAAAATGAAAATTTTTCTAGAAAATAGCTTTCATGACATTTTTCCCACCCAAGTTTAGAGTAAATTATGAGTTTTTTTATTTTTAATATAAAAAATTCATTGAAAACAAGGATTAAGAATTTAAACATTCAATGGTTATGCACCATTTTTTTAGACAATATGAATAGTATCCTTGATAAATTTTGTTAGCAAGGTAACGAGAAAGTTTGTAATTATAAAAATAATATGATAAATGAAAGAAAATTACAGTAACCCATTGAAAATTTTTATTTTAAAAAGATAATTCAACCCCAAACACATAAGGATCAATTTTATTTTATTATTGGAGACATGTCCAAAAAAATGAATTATATTGTATTTAAATCAATTAAAGTAAAATATTATCACATTATTTGCCTTAAATATCCCTTTTCTATCCACATTGGTTAAAAATGTGTGTTATGAATGAATTAAACCATAAAATTTCAAGTTAATAAATATATTTTCATAATATAATTTTTTCATGAATTATTAGGGCACTTAATATAGATTATGATATTTATAATATTTTATTTAATAAAAATTTAACAGTATCACATTCATGTTTTAAATATTATATCATTTTTAATATAGGGTTACCCAAAATATATATTCTATTAGAGATAATATTTTGTAATATATATGATATATATTTATAAAGGTAATTTTGTATTTTTTATTTATTAAATACACATATTAAATATTTAAACAGCGATGATGTATTGAATATTTTATTCTTCTAAAATTCGAATAAATGATATAAAAATATTAAAAGTATATATAATTTTAAATAAATTATGAAATACCGTAATTTTCAAGATGTACTCAAACTAATAGACATATATACATTATTTGATTCAATGTTTAAATGTAAGGATGATATATTTAAATGTAAATGTAATGAATATATTCAAAATACATAGTAACAATATATTATAAGTGTAATATTTTATTTGTTTTTAAAAAAAAAAAATAAATCATCATTAAAAATATAAAATAATATTAATATGGTCTAAAATATAATAAATATTTTAGTTATGTTCTCGATTGATATAACATATGTAAAAAAATATACCATTTTATATAGACTATTTTCTTACCATTGTTAAAAATAAAATATGTTAACAAAGGGTTAATCAAACGAGAAATGTATGAAATAAATCAAAATATGTCTAAAATATATTTTTTTTGTTAGATTACATCTTTATATGTTCATATATTTGATAAAATTTACTTTTGGGTGTGTTTGTATTGATATTGAATTTATTATAAATTAATACATTCATATAAATTCAAAAGTACCCCACTTCTCGATTATAAAAGGGAACCTCCTCCCAAACATATTCACATCACACTTAGCCTTCAATGTCAACCATAACCTTAAAATATTCCCTATAAAAATATATTGAAATGTTATATTTTTTATAGTATTCACATTATTCATGCCATATTGTCTCTAAGAGGATATCTAAAGAAAGTTCAAAGAAGAAGGTGTAATCCTCACTTCCAACTATTTAAAAATTATTTCTTCTTCTATTTCCACTTAATTGTTTTCTACAATTATAATTTAATTACTGTAGTATCAAATTGATAAATATTGGTATTTATTATTATGTAACAAAAAAATTATACGTCTTATCCATAATGGGAAAAACAAAACAACCAAACATGCATATGTACGGATTACTGTCTAGATTCCATGGTGTAATATTGTTTTCTTCACCAATTTATTTAGATGGGTGTAATGATGGGAATAATCTATATATATATAATTTAATTATATTATTTATATAAAAAATTTATTTACTATCTACTTCCTTAACCTTTTCCTATTATGGAAATGATATCATCTTTATTGCGTAAGAACAACCTACCATCTCCACGACACTATGTGAGTCATTTTTCAAGATCACCAATCTAGAATGGTTATATAAATGTAGCTAATTTATAAATATGATATTTATTAACATTATATAACTCATTAAATAATTTATCTGTATCCTATGAAAAAAAAGATAGACAAATACAATGAAACATGCATAGGGAAATGAATTAGATAACACATTAAAAGATGGGAAATAATAAAATGTTGCAAACAAATGAGTTATTAGATGATATAAGAGGATCATATAAGATTTCATAAATATAAATATAGTTTAGGAGAAAATTATTAACATTCTATAAGTCAATATTATATAGTATTTTAGATATATATGACGGAAATCAATCTTATGTTATGTGTTAATTTCACAATATCATTATTATTAGTGATTTTTATATGCATGTATATACTATTGAATATTCCTCTTCCATTTCTGTGATTCATTAAAATTTATACAAAAAAATTTATACTATTATTCTAAATTTTATTCATGTAATTTTACACATGTGTGAATATTTACTAAACTGATTGAATGTAATATTTTTGGAATTTTCCAAATGAGTTTCAATGTGACTTCTCTAAAAACGTATAAAAGGAATAGTTTTTTAACTTATATGGAATTAGTGGATTTTTCCACATTCATGATATTATAATTCCATGATGATTCAACTTCGTGATTAAATTATTACATCTAATGAAAATTAATTTCTTTATAATTTCACAACATTTTATGAAAAAATAGTTTTTAAATTAGATATGATATTTTCCAAAAGATTTATTTCATGTGATCTCTCCCCATTATTTTACATGTAGGATAATATTATTTTATATTACTTATAGATAATTGTGAATATATTTAAATAATATTTCTTTTAATGGTTTTTTTATGTTTATTGTGGATTAATATTTATGAAATCCATTTCGTTTCCATGGGTTTGGAAATGAAAAATTATAGGAATCCTATTTATATATGTGGGTTCTAATATTATGAATGTTTTATATTCGTGTGGTTAAAATATTTATTATTTTCATTATATAAATTTTTGGACCGATATAACCGTCAAATGCATTGGGTAATGATTTATAACTCATTAGATAAATAAGAATAGAATGTGAATTGAAATAGGTTCCATACTAATGGTTTAGAACGAGCAATGAACTTAGTTATGTAAGGGACATTGTCTGCTATGGTGGTATTTGAAGTGATCCTTTAATAATTTAGAAATTAGAGTCTATTCTTATGTGTATTGAAAATTTTTATTTCTTATATTGTACTACCATGAATTATGTTGTTTATAATCCATATCTTATGAAATTAATAGACATATTCCAAAACATTATATAATAATCCTTGATATATAGGATATAATTTTCAATTGATATTTTCATGTTCTTATTACCATAGTATGATGTTTTATCCACTAATTACCATTACTATGCATATTCTATCACCTTTTTATAATGTTACATTTCCATAAAATATTAATAAATGTATTAAGTAATATATTTCAAAAAATTAAAGTTATGATGTAATAAGTTTGAAACAATGTACATGTTTTATGACCTAGTTGTTTATATTTATATGTTTCTGAGGACACTAAATGAACATGGTTTTGGAATGTTTTTGTTATTTTATGTATGTAATATTAATCTATGTACACTTTTTATTTTTGAGTGAAAAACGTGTTCCATTATAATTTGTAACCAATAACGGGTTAGTTTGAATTCAGGAATGTTGTTGACAAAATCATAGAACGAACTGAAATAATAAGTCTATGTATAGGATTTAGTGCATGAGTTTTGGGAGACATTACCAATAAAATTGGATAAAATCTATGGTTTATTAAAATTTAAAATTACAATAAAATTCCCATGATCATGTGTTTTTTCACTAATATTAGTGTTGAAAACAATATTTTTTTTAAATTTTAGTTTGTGGATAATACTATTATGAACAACTATATTGTAAAATTCAGCATGGAATGAAATGATTTTACTCCGAAGAAATCAAATGTTAAAGTATATGGAATATAAATTTTTTTTACTATGATTACACAACATTCTCAAGCTTTGAATCATTATGGACAACCCAAATATGAATGGGCATGTCAATATTCTGTCAAGTCCATCATGAGGCGGTGTCAAACTTATTTTATTGTTTCTTCTGAATCACTAGGGGAAGAAAAATTTATCAATACCAATAATCATTTATATTTATATTTTCAATTACATGAACCTGAGAAAATCATTTTTGAAGGGGGTTATTTTGATGGTGAAGCATATCGATGGTAGAATCTCGTAAAGAATAATAAGAAACTAGATGTAACTCAATCCCTGTAATGGGACAACATGAAAAAAATGTTTTCCCATAACTATTTACCCAATCCTCATAATATGAATATGTATGATTATTTCCATGATATTATTAAGTAATGTGATGAAGAGAGTGGTTTCATTGACGAAAATTTTACAGGACATTTAAGGTTTGGTTTTGGAATTATCATCCTACTAGAATATAAGGATGATTTATTATTTAGTGTCTTAAAACAAAGTCTCTAAATAGAACTAGACATAACGGTCTTAAGTACTTATTCGTAAATTTTTCAATGTGATATCATTGATGAGTTGGATATTAGTGTTACCCATCAATCATATTTTATTAGTTAGATGAGAAAATGTTATATAAAAGTAATATAAAAACCATAGTGAAAATAATATTATTTTTCCTTTATTCTCAATGTGTGGAATGAAACAGGGTGAAAAATTTAATCCTCGGACTAGTAATTTTTTTTAATTTTGGAATACAATCACATCATTAAATTGGCTATTATAGTGAATGTAATTCAATTGGTAATGATACGAAAAGGGAAAAATAATACATAGAATGATCCTCCGAAAATTCAACCATTCAAGAGCAAGGAAGATGATAATAATTATACCCAATAACCAGTTCGAAGATATATAGATTATGATGGACACAAGAAACCACATTTACAAAAAGATAAAGAGAATAATATGTGATCAATGTTGGTGATGTGAATTAAACAAATTATATGGTTAAAGGTACACATTGCATGATCTCAAAAGCATGTAATGTTTTATTTGATTAAAGATCAACACATAATATTATTTCTAAAAAATTTCCACGGACATCATTGTATTATCTCAACAATTAGATTTTATGTCAGGAGGGAGAACAATTGATGGTACAATAGTCACATATGAGGTTTATATTTCATCTCTGGTTGATGTTTGTAGGAATTTTATTGTAAATCATGTCAACATTACTTTATTTGATTTATATATGATTCCAGGAATAGATTTTAATTCACTATATGGTGCTCATATAAATTAACAAGGATGATAATTGTCATTTTATTTTTTGAATCAATATATGAACATTTATCTATTCAATATGGAATAAAAATATCCAACATAAATTGAATCCATATTCTGGCTATAAAATCATATAAATTAATGTTATATATCATATATGGTTGGGGAGAATGTAACGATTATGACTATAAATTTTTATGATATATTGGTGAGGTGTTTCTAGAAATATTTAAGGTCCTTCTACAAAATCATGATGCTGATTATTCACTAGATTCCATAGTAGGTAATATGTCTATTTTAATGGATCATTATAGAATGGACCCAATTTAGCTGCATGAATTGAAGAAGGAACTTCAAGATGATTTTTACAAGGGATTCATACATCCAAGTAAATCACCCTAGAGATTTCATATTTAGATTGACATGATGACTTATTGAATAATTAAACTCTTAATTGATTATCGATAATTTAACATGATCGCTATCAAGAAACAATATCTTTTCCACAATGTTCATGAATTATTAGAACAACTATTTTTAGTTTAGTATTTTTATATGATTGATCTTTATTAGGGATAAAAACAATTGAGTTTAAATAAGTAATATACACCATATAATACATTCAATAAAATGTATATATACTATGAATTTATCGTGATTCACTTTGGAATTATTAATTCCATTTATATCATCACAGATTTAATTAATAGACTATTTATATAATATCTCTATCTATTTTTGGTAGTCTTTATAGGAAGTTTTTGTTTAAATTCAACGATAAAGGATGTCCACGATCAACACTTGAGGATTGTAAAAATGACTAAGATAGTGGGTAAGATTAATGGAATTGTAAATAAGTGTGAATTTTATATTTATAAAGTTACATTTATGGGTCACATAATCTCTAGAGAGGGGATTAATGTGGATCAAGAAAAGATGTATGTTATTTAATGATGTTTTATGCCATCAATGGTAACTGAGATCCGATGTTTCCATCATTTCATGCTATAATAGAAATGTGTTGTGAAATATTTCTAATGATTATATAATCTAATTGCCCAAATTACTCAAACGAGATTGATAATCATATGGATTGAGTAATGAGAAGAGTATTTCAGAGATATAAAAACAAGGATAGTTAGGGAAACTATTACCACACTACCCAGTAGTGAATAAAGGATTGTGATATGTAGTGATTCATTAATGTATTGAATGGGTTGTGTTCACATAAAATTATATGGTAATATCATATTCCAAAAAACAATAGAAAATAAATAAGAAAATTTACCCAACTCTTGACTTGGATTTATATTCCATAATATTTATAACAAATGTAAAGAGGAATTATGTATATATTGAATTGTGTGACATATATATTGATCATAAATTTTTAATGAATATTATCACTAAGATGTTGGTTTATATGATCCAAATAATATTGTTGGTTTTGATTAATGATTACGACTACGCAATACAATACCAACCTAGGAAATCGAACAATGTGGCATATGATTTGATTCAAAAGGACCACATTATCCAATATATTATGTGGGTCCCAAAATTAAGAATATTTATTTTAAGATATGGTAGAATCTATGAATTTAAATATAATGGGAGAAAAATTATCTAGCTCAAATGAAAGTAAAACCAACTATTATTTTGATGATTAGGAAATTGTAGAAGAAATATTTATAGCTACTGAATATGATAAGAAATGATCATGTGTTCAACATTGATAATGCTAGAATAATATAGTTCATGAACCGTGAATGTATCCATACAATACCAAAATTAAATAAGGATCTATTGGATGTGGCTCATAGTTCATCATTCCGTATTCACCTTAGAAGCACAAAGATGTATATTTTCCACAAAGAATATTAATGGTGGGATTAAATGAAGAGTGATATTATAGATTATTATTCTCGATGATTGGATTTTATTCATGTTAAGATTGAGAGATATAGATTTAAGTGGTTGTTATAACCATTACCCATACCATAATTGAAATAGGAAAAAATATTGACAAATTATTTCATTGGACATCCAAAAACATATAAAATCCATAATAAAATATGAGTTGTAGTTTATCAACTTACGAATTGATCACACTTATTTATTATCAGATATTATTTATTTTGTGATAAGATTTCTATAATATATTTCAATTAAGTGTTAATATTACATTTAGTACCATATTACATTATATCAGACCGAGATCTGACGATTACATAAATGTTCTTGACAAGTATAAGGTAAGGTCATTATGGAGAGAATAGTTTTTTCAATTCTTATAATGCATAGATAAATGCTATATCTGAGAACAAAATTAAAATAATAGAAGAAATCATGAGATATTTCTCTATGGATTTAAAATTTGGTTGTGATAATCACCTAAGCTTGGTAGAAAATACCTTAAACTATATGTTTTAATATTGTATTTATATGAATCCATATTATTCTCAGTATGGAATAAATTTTAGAACTCCAACATGCTAAAATATATTTTGGAAATGAAATCCATTGGGCCTAATCCAGTTGAAGAAATCGAAGAGTAGGTTATATTGATTTTACAACATGTAAGAGAAGACCAAATTATGAAAACAGATTCAGTGCCAATTGTAGAAAAAATGTAGAGTTTGAAGTTGGTGACAAAGAATTTATATGAATAAATTTTTATATAAGTGTGATGAGATTTTGAATCAAGGTAATGCAAATACTTATGTATATAAATCTTTTTTAATTTGTTTGGTCATATTGGGAAGGTAGCTTGTAGATTGGCGCTTCTATAGAATATCTCCCTTAGTCATGATGTCTTCCATGTATCTCTCATGATAATGTATATCTGTTATCCATGAAAATTAATGAACTAAAAATTGGTACAATATGTGAATGAATTCATTTTGAAGAATATCTAATAGAGATTCATGTTCATAGATGAAATGTTCTTCGATTGATGACCACTCACTTTGTTATTGTTTTATGGAAGAACAACCAATTTGAGGAAGCTACGTGGGAAACTCGGATAATATAAGGACTATGTATCCTCATATGATTGTATCCATGTGAAATTTTTTTACGGTGAAATTCATTTTAAAAGGGGTATAATTTAACACGTCAATATATTTATGAAATATTATTCCTTATAAAAGTTTCATTAATAAATAGCCGGTGTTTTAAGAACCCAAAATTATAAACAAACTCAGAGACACTATTAATATAACTCATACATTATATTGGAATGAATAAATATGAAAAAATAGTTTTTAAATTTAATATAATGTTCTAAATCAATATTACTGTAATCGTATGCAATTAAAAAACAATCACACAGTTTTAGTAAAAACACATTATTCATCAAAAATTTGGTTTCATCAAAAAATGAAGATTTCTTCAATGAATAAATTATTATTAATTTTTAGATGTCATATAAAATGGATATGACAAATTTAATATAATTAATAAATTCAACATGTCAAAATTATCTTAAAATTATTTTTTGTGTAAACATATCTATTTAATGAATAATGAAAATGCTTAATTTTATTAAAAAAATAATTTACATTTAATGTTATTTAATTGTCAAATTATCTTCAAGAATATTTCAAAATTTTAATTATTTAACTTTGATTTAGAATAATGATTTTTGTAAAATTTATTTTTCACTTGAATTTATTATGAAAACATTTTACGTTTTAATATGGAATTTTTCTAGAAATCTATTATTATGTATTTTTAACAATTTTATTTTCAATTGAATTATTTAATATCATATTTATAATTTTTTTAAATTTAATATAATTTTTTTTAATTTGAAGGTCCAAAATTACAAAATAGTTACATTTAATATTTTTCCAATATGGATGGTTACACTTCAAAATTTTATTACCATGACAAAGGGTAAATTGTGTAATTTAGATTTATAAGAAAAAGATAAACACTATTGAATTATCCTATATTTTTTCCAAATTATCTAGGATCAATAAAATTCATCCCTTAAAACCAAATGATCAATATTATTTTCTTTAATGGATAAATGTCCATGAAAATTACTTATATTATATTTAAATTAAATAATTTAACAAAATGTAAATTACATTATCTTCAAGATCCCTTATGTGCCCACAAAGGGAAAAAGATATTTTATGTACGATTATCAATTATTATTATTAACTTAATAATTTTATTATCATGATATAAATTTATTTTGGACATTTTGGCCCACAAAAATGAGAATATGATATTTTTTATTTTTTATTTAATAAATCATTAATGATGCAACATTCATGTTATAAATTATATTTAATTTTTGTATATGTTAACCTGTAATATATGTTCCACTATAAATATTCATATGAAATATAGATTATTTATATTCAACATATTATTTTATTGTTAATTTTAAATAAAGAAATAAGTATTCTTAAAAAATTCACAAAGTAGATGATGTAATTATGTTATTAACAGAAATAACAAATAAAATGATTGTATAAATAATAAAAATAAATATAATTTTACATATTAATGTATACAATGAAATTAATTTATTACATTGACATAATATGTATGTAATAATATATTTTTTTGGATGTGAAATTTTTATCATCATTTTTTTAAAAGTTAATGAAAATAATAGTGTCATAATTGATACTATTGATATTTTATCAAAATTATATCATTGTATGAAAATTATGAACCATTATTGTAAATATTAACTCAGGTGAATCAAAATATAATATTACAGCTTTTAATGGAAGATATAGTCGATACAATCATCCACCGTATAGTTAAAAAGTGGTTTTAATCATTAAATTCATTATCTTATATGTATCTATAATTTTCCCATTTTGTTTTCTTCACAATAGTAACTAGTTTTCATGATTTTTTAATTAACCATTTGATACTACCTTATATATAAAAGTTTTAGATTATATTGATTCATTGATTCTAAATATGAAATCTAATTTATAAAATATAAATCTTATGTGAGGTGGAATGTTTTTTTTAACATAAGTCTTTTTACTATTGAAAAAAACATATAATTAAACGTAATCACTCTAACTATAGGGACCCAACCCCAAGTAGTCCATATCCAATGTATTCAGTCAATTATGATTGAATTCAATACAATTAAATCACATTCCAAATGACCTAAGTGTTTATTATTATTTGTAAAAAAGACACAACAATGAGTCCTACATTAAAATAGAACAAATTTATTATCTAATTAGTTTTCTAAATTTAGTATAACATTAAGGATAATGACTATATTACTAATATATATTCATTTCATATAGTTTATAGTAACTTCATTTATTCTTGGTAAAATGAAACACAATCATGGTGATATCAAATTATTAGTAAGGCTACATACATGAGATAAAATAATTAAACAATGAGAATAATAAATGTGGAATTCTATAAAAATTAACATACATTCCATGTAATCAATATTCTGAATGGATGTACATAAAAAATATGTAAATAAATTAGATGAAATTAATTTCCATTCAAAGAACTAGACAAGGAAAAATATGTATGGATTGTTAATACACTGAGATTAATACCACCTAATCATAAAATGAAAATGAAAATTATCTGTATATATTTCAACGCATAATATCATGAATGAATAATAACTGAAACTAATGGAGTGAAATACATAATTTTTATATTCCAGTCTTTTTAGTTTCATGGAAACATTACCATCTATACCATCCATATGATGGTTTAAAGCATATTGGTAAAAACATTAGTTGTTTTTCCCATCATAACAATACCTTCAAGACCATTCATAGGAACATTTATAACATAAATGGTTACGAAAATGAATGTTTTTTCAAACATAATTTCATTCTATTTGACTACTTATACATCGTTGTTCATTAATTAATTTGTCCCCATCTGATTGGTATTAACTTAAATGGTTCTGGATATGTGTCTAATATGTCCTCTGGATACCTTATTCATAATAAACAATATGCCTTATCAAATATCCATACTGAATAAATAATATAAGGTTATTAGTATTTCAGAAAATAATATAATAACTTCGAAAGTAAACACAGTATAAAAAATTCAATATGTCTCAACAATAATCAAATTTCTTAAAACGTTTATGAATATATAAGTTAATTAAATGTCAACTAATAATAATAAATTATATATTTTATGGGGACTAAAATGAATCATTGACGTGAATGGGAATATAATCCGTGTACAAATAAATTATAAACCAACTAGATGAATCTTATGGATGGTATAAAAAATTAATAAGTTGATTAATGTAAAGTGTTATTTTCATTGATGAATTTGAATATCATAAAAAGAACATTTAAAAGAATTCTTGAGGAAAATATACTACCTATTTGAAAAAGAGTTTCTTTTAAAATCATAATTAAATATAGTATCTTGAAAACATTCATTTTAATCATTCAAAGTATGCTTCGTAGGAATAACGGAATGTAAATCCATACATTCCTCATAATAATAAAAACATTCATCATTCTTTGTAAAAATGATAGAAAAATTCTGTTTTCAAAAATAGATAAGATGATTTTATTGAGAAAAATTGTAAACGTAAAAAAGGTAAAACATTAATTATAATGTAATTTGAAAATTAATTATGAAATTTTTTAAAAAATAAATGGTTGTTGGAAGAAATATTTTTAACCAAACAAAGACTGAAATTAGGTCATGTTTTCTTTAAATAATATAAAATGTTTTGAGTACCAAATTGTGTAAAAGTGGAAATAATATATGAAAATGGTCTAAAATAAATATATGAGAGGAAAATAAGTGATTTTATTGAATAATAGCCATATAATCTCATTGAATGTAAATAGCAATATATAATCATTAAAATTATTCTTGAGGGAAACAATATTTACACATTCCAATGTGTCTCACACGACATTGATCCATTTTAAACTAGAAGACTCATGAAGAGATAATATTAAAATAATGATTTAAATAACATTAATATAAAATTATTAATGATAAAATATAGTTAATAGTTTATTATATACACTGAAATTTGATGTATGTGGTGAAAATGAAATTTATCTAACAAATGTAAAATGTGGCATGAAAACCCCTGTCCATAAGATTATTTTTATGTGAGTGTCCATTAAATTTTTTAATAGTAAAATTATATCCATTATATATATTCTTAATAAAATTTATAATATATATTATTATTTTATTTCATATATTTATATTTTTTGTAAATCTAATCAGTCTATTATATTTTTGTCTGGTTTTTTAAAGAAATTGGATTATGTATTAAAAAAACTTTTATAGGCGAACTATGGTCAAATGGGTTATTATATATCATTTAAATAACAAAATTCTTGAAATAATAATAATAATTACTCAAAAATAATACTTTTTGAAATCAATCATAAATATGGTTTTGAAAAAATTAATAATGTTACATTCATAGAGTTTATAGTCCATACAGATTCATGAGTAAAGTTCCATTTTTTTAATGGTAATTTTGAAAAGAAGGTATCAAACACCATATCATTAAAAAATGATCATTATATAAAAAACAATTTATTTAATCCAATATGCACATATATTGGATTATTTTGTTGTAAAAAGATTCACATTGTGATGACGGGGCGGTAGTTTACAAGTACATGAATGACATAATACTAGTATTAATGTGCGAAAGGAAAATAACGAATATGATATATATTATATTTCAGAAAATGTAATAATTTAATTAATATTATATATATTTATTTTAATTAAAACCATGTTTTTTAAATTTTATATATAGTGTGAATGAATCAGATCACTTTCAGGGGTGGCTGTCAATGCTTCCACAAATAACATCATCATTTTTATGTAAAATGGAATGAGTTAGAATATGTGTAATAAAAGAGTTAAAGAAGAATAAGGAAATAATAAATAAAATATATATAATTTTTATCATAACATCAATGATAATTCCCACTATGAGAGACGGTAATGGAAAAATGAACATCCTTGCTTCATGGGGCGGTAATTTGTCGTACTTAATAATTGTAGGTTTGTTGCCCATTATGTGGAAGTTTTTGGATTTTAGGTATATCCATTAATTTAAAATCATCCATGAATATAATTATATTACTATTGATGTCTTATTATAATTTAATAATGTTAGAATAAATAGTATAAAATGATATAAAACTATACAACTTAAGGAAATGTGTCACCTCTTAAATGGGTTGCTTCTTTTAGTTTGTAACTAATAGATTCCATGGATAGATTTTTTTCCAAGGGAATAATTTTAGGATTAGGTATTTGATTTAATTGGATATTGGTTCAGATATTATCAGATATTGTTTTCATTGAGATTTGTGGTGAAGTGGGAGGTGTTGTGGTCTTTTATAGAGAAGGAAAATGGCTAACATTTCATTTTTTAAAACAAGTTAGGAGTAATGAAATTTTAATTTAAATAAAGTCATAATCACCAACAAAAAAAATTAATTAAGGTTAATAGAAAATCTATGAACATAAAAATGGTTTTTGACATGTGGATATGTCATTTGGACCCTTGAAAAAATTTCTTTGTCCCTTGTTATGAATAATTTTACATTAATAATTGTTAATAATTAAAATTACATTCACTAATATTTTTTTTCATGAAATATTTCGATCTTATTTAAATTAATAAATTTTCATGATTAAAAATATTATATCCATTTATTAAAATTTTCTTCAAATATGTGTTATAAATTTATTTAAATTTAATCTTGAATCGAGGGAAACAATGTAGATTTTTATAGTAAAAATTTCTGAAAGTTAGTTATGTTTCTTATAGTAAATTTCACATGGAAATTGATTTAAATGACATATAATTTATTAATTGTGGAACATTTTATATAATTATACTTTAAAATTATTTTAACATTTAATTTATATTATTAAATAAATACAATGAAAAAAAATTGGGTACTAAAATTCAATTGTTTTTACTATTCATTAAAAAAACGAAACTTCACAGAAATATACCAAACAAATAACCTAATATAAATATAATGTTTTAAATTTACAAATAAAGTTTATTTGGACATATATAACCAATTCATGTTAAAAACACTAGATTTCAAATAGGTTATTTATTGAATGGATATGGAAATTACATAATAAAAATAAATACATTTATACATAAAATAGGCTTTGTTCATATATCATTCATATGTAGTATACTGGATCAATATCATAAATATTATATTTAGTATATAATGTATATTTTAATTTTATATTAATAACTTATTTATGTGAATCTTTTTATTTGCGTAAAAAAGCTTTATGATCATAAAAGAGTATTCAATAACAATATTCCATTTATATTCAATTGGTTCTTATATTCATTTCAAATTAATTTTTTAAAAATTAAATAATTTTATATTTTTTAATATCATATTTTCAATATTTAGTTAATTCAATTAATAACAACTAATTATATTAATAATGTTAAAAATAATAATATAAGTTAATAATATTTTAATAATATGATGTGGTTTAGAAAAAATTGGTTTTGCGTGCAACTTCAGCCATCGAAGAATCTTGTTGTTGTGTTTCTTGCATGCTAACTCATTATTATGTACATTTAAAGGTATAAATAATTTATGATTAAATTTAATAAGGTAATTATATTATAAATTCATAGGATATTATATTTCTTTATGTGGATAGTCTTTCTTGTCAAACACACTATCGAATACAATGATCTTACATCCAAATTGTAGGTAGCTTCATTCTCACCACCTTAAATAAATTATGACCTTGAAGTTTAAACTCTACCATTCAATAAATTTATTGATATTTTTTATTTTAAAACCCTACATCATCAGAGGGGTTCGTAAAAAATCCATTAGAATAAAGAGAATGGAAAGCAAAAATGATCATTTGGACTAACTTATAAAAAGTTATCTATGTAGGAGGATATTAGTTGAAATTTTTAATACTGAATTTTCGGAAAAGTGTACATATACAAAGGGAACAAATAAGTTCATCCTTCACCAACAATTTAATGATAAATTTTATTTTGTTGGACTAAAACACATATATCTATCATTATTTTGAAGTACATGTATACAAAAAAATTTAAGATATTATGTGAACATTTAATTTCCAAATACATTTCCTAATATTAAGGAATTCCTTAATTAACAATTAATAAAAAGAAATATACACACATTATGGGTGTCAATTCCATATAAAAAATTCCAAATATTTTTCACTCCTATATAAAATCCTATTTTATCCCTTGCATAAAGGAATGAATCTCCAAAAATTATCAATGATACTGAAAATGGAAAAATAAACATTGAATAAATTTTAAGCCCTATAAAGG
Organism: Viscum album; assembly: GCA_963277665.1. NCBI lineage: Eukaryota > Viridiplantae > Streptophyta > Magnoliopsida > Santalales > Viscaceae > Viscum > Viscum album. The sequence continues at coordinate 554,019,955 of OY728147.1, read as the reverse complement.
AGTGAAAACTATAAATATTAATCTCCAATTATTATCCATTGATAATAAAATTAATAATAAACTATAAAAGAAAACAATATGTTCATAATCAAAATTTATTCATCAAAAACAAAAAATAATAATATATTTACCAATTCATTTCATAAGTCAGTGGTAGAAGGGAAACCCAAATCATTCTCCATTCATGTGTTCATGACCATCAGCCTTGGTGAGAAATATTGTATTTCACCAAGCATATGGGTTATAATTATCAAAGAAAATATTAATATTATTTTATAAATAAATATGATATATAACCTTGAAATAAGTTTAATCAATAAATATCATTTTAACTATGTTTTCAATAAAATCCTTATAGATAAAAATTTCATCCATTTATTTCCACATTGTACCTTCATTGTTCATTGTATTATGCATAATATCATTAATAGGATTTCTATTTCATGACACCCTAGGGTTCAAATAAGTCAATAATTTTTGAAATTCATTATATTTATTGGAATATAAAATGTGAATTATTCTATGAATATCCACCGGATGTGTCAAACCAGGTGTGTAGTTATATGGACCCACCATTGAAAAATTTCATAATATTGAATTAAATTAGTAATTTAAATTTATGATATTTTAAGGTTTATAGTTTTAGAGAATTAAGCCATAACTATTACATTGAATTTAAATAAATTACAATGTAGACACTTCTACTCAGTTTTAATTTTATCATAATATTAAAACACTAAAAAATAATCATGTCCAGTTCAATGTTTTAAATAGAATGAATTTTCCATTATCTCTTCCTAGATCCTGTTCATCTTAATTTCCTATGAAAAACATTTAAAAACATTAAATGAGCATAAATATCTCAGTAACTATTATAAAATAATTAATGTAAACATTAGCCCATCATTAAATAAAATCAATGAAGCCACACTATCCAATCATAACATACCTCATGAAATAATAATATTTATTAATAACACATAAAAATCATAAATCATAAAGGTAACTTGTGGAATCAACAACAAACGTACATTGCAACCTTCACTGCTACATACAGAGTAAAATTTGGAATACCCATCACGATATATTCTGTAAATCAATTTTGTAAAACATTAACATTTACCTCTGTCACATTACCCGATGCATTGGAGGGATGTCTCGGGCTCACTCGCCTTAGGTTTTTCACATAACCACCCATATTAATAAAAAATTACCAAAACCATATATTCATAACACCTGAAAAATAAAGGAAATATAACAATTTCCACATTTCTATCACAATATATTATTTCAACATATTTACATAATCAATTCATTATCAAACAATTTTCATAAACCATTTAAAACATTTAATAAAGAGGTTTTTGAATCAAAGATTACAATAAAACATTGAAACATTTAAATGAATTATCATTTGAAAACATTTATTTACATATAAATAAATCCAACAAACCATTTTGAAAACATGTCAATTAATGAGAAATATTTAGAAGAATAACTCTTTAAATCATTTAAACTGTTTTTTTGTTAAAGATTTTTTGACAAAAAGAGGGACACATTCATACAAATAATGAAGAAGAACAATTAATCCCAACATTATAATATCATGAGAATAAAGGGATTCATGGTTTAATATTCCAAAGGATAGTATATACACCATATGAAATTGAATTGGTGTGTAACATCAATAAAGTATCCGTGTATGTAAATTGAGTCAAAATACATAAAACAAATCCTATCCATAGATTAAGGATAAATAAATTACATAATAATGTGGGAAAAATTTAAATAATCTCAATACGATTGTATATTCTGTGTAAATAAATCATAGGACAATCACACATGTTCTTTTTATGAAAAAACCATTGACTTGGATATTTTACTCAGTTAATGGAAATTGAGTTAAATTTACTCTTATCAAAGTCATATTTATGACATGTGAATTTATAAATAGAGTGATTATGTGAATCAAAAATATATCCACACAAAGAGGATTAAAAATTAAAACATAAATAAATAAAAATTGATTCCACACAAAATCATAGCCTGATATAATTACTAATTAGTTGATTAACCCAGGGATTAAAAAATGTGGTAAAAACTCCCCATACCAATTTGGTAACATATGAAACATACACCACATGAACGAAATATCATACAGCGAATATGTATAAACTCGTTAATTTAATTATATTACAAAAATAATACCATTATGGGTAGTACATACACCACACAAAATAAAGTAGTGGAAAATATATCATGAATCTCACGAGAATAAAAAGTGGGAAGAAAACCCCATACCGTGTTGAAATCAACCGAGTAATATCACCAGAAGTTAATAACCACCAAATGAATCACATAATATCATAAAAATAAATATATTCATGATAATATCTATCATATGGAATTTCACAATATAGCTCATTTAATTAATTATTGGCGAACAATTGAAATCGCACGGAATTAAATGTTATATAAGAAACCCCTGAGCTCGTGTCTGAATTCCCCCTTTCGTTATTTAATATCCTAAATAAAATCCTAAAGGTAATTTCAACTTGCTTAAGAACCTTTTTCAAGTTTATTATTCCTATTATATGACTTATTACCATTTTATAAACATTATGAAATCATTTATGTTAATAATGGTCTTCTGGTTGATATTTTGTACTTGAGTAAAAACTGAACATCTTATATCTACAATTTGTTCATGAGGTAAAAATTAAATTATCTCCATAATTATATTCATGATTTAGATATAATTTATACTATATATATCCAATATATATACATATTTATAACAATACATAACATTTGGAGATAAGAAATGAAATTCACGGTTCAAGGAGACGGTAAGTCGTATGTACGCATGAACGCTACATTCATTTCTATTTCATATTATAATGGGATGAATAAATAATGATAAATAGTTATATTATAATTCTAGTATAATATAATATATATTTTTAGTAACTCCATCCTTTATATGTTCCACATATGGCATCAACGATTCATATCACATTGATGTGGTGGAAGTATGGACTTTCTGAAATGAAATTATCGTATTTATCATATATGGAAACCATAAATGTATGATAGAAATGAAAAATAAATAAGTATTGAGACAATATAAATATAATATATAACACATGTAAATATAGTTCCATCATAATGACTACCATTAGAGGTGAAATGACAATTTTGGACAATCATTGTTTCGTGAGGCAGTAGTTTGTCGTCCACAAAAATAGTAGGTTCCTTACAAATTAGATAGAGGTGTTTGTTACTATAGTTCGAATATGTCATGTAACAACAACCTAGTAAATTGGAGATACAGGTTTTGTTAATATAGAAATATTTAAATAGTGTTTAGGGCTTTGGTTATGTAAACTAAATGAAAAAAACTTAAGAGAAGACGTTACATGTAAATAGGTTAACTCCCTTCGGTTTGAGTCAAAAAATATTATTGAAGTGCCTTCTGACTATGGGAAGGATTCTCGGTGGAAGATAAGAATCATGATAGATTATGTCGGAAGAGGTTGGATGAGAAATGGGGCTATATAGGTGTGAGTAATGGGTTAATGTTGAGGGTTTTTTATAAACTAGAGGAGGTGATATTTATGAAAGATTGAAAATGTTATTTTATAATATAATGATTATCTGTTTATAAATGTCCAAAACTTTTTAATTTAAAAGATAATATGTCTCATGTTAGAAATAAAACCATCCAATAATAATTGTACATGTTTTAAATAATTTTGTAATCTTTATAATCATATTTGTATAAATCATTCCATGATGAGGTAAACACTACATCATTATTGTGTCATAAATAATTTTTTATGTCTAAAATTTATAAATAAAATACAATGATGTAGGAAATAATTTTTTCTTTATAATTAATATTTATATTCAAATATATAAATTATATAACCCCACATTAAAATATCTTTATTAAAACAATACATGTTTATGTTATTTAATTTTTACTTTAAATAAAAAGTTATTAATGTCATTATCTTACCCAAATGCCTTTCAAAGGCCAAAAGTTTTACTAATGGATTGTCTTGGTCAGCTATTACTCATAAAATAATTTTAGGCAAAGTGTTATGGTAATTTTATACTTTTATAATATTATTTTTACCTTAAATTACATTATTTACCTTTAATCGCGGTAAATAAAAGTCAAATATTAATATTTTCCAAAAATTATTTTTATCTTATTGAACAACATTTTTCATACTAATATAATCAATGTATGTCAAATTTTCGAAATTGAATTCATAGTAGGTGTAAAATTTCAATGAAAAGAAAAAGTATGTTTTTTAACAACCACTCAGCCTTTTCAATAATCTTAAAAAATTGATGGTTTTTAGAAAAAATAAATTAATCCTAAGATATATTTTATATTCTGAATTCATAAATGATGCCTATTGTACTAATTTAAAATCATTTAAGATGTATTAATTAATTTAAAATTTATTTCTCATGTCAAAACAAAATGCATGTTTTTAAGAAATAATAGCTATCAAAAGATTGACATTTATTTATGTCAAATTTCAAAGTGAAATTCCTTCCAATCACCAAAAATAGATTAAATAGTAAAACAATAATCTAATTACACTTTGTAACCAATTAAAAACATTATATTACCATAAAACAAATTATATTAAAAGGCAGTTTGGAATTAAAATATATTATTTTCAGTATTCATTAAAAAATGGACATTATTAGGAAAATAACAAAAATTCATCCAAAGAATCGTTTACGTCTATATTATAATTGAAAATTTCATTTTTTAAAAAAGAAAATATAATAGTTGCAAATAATAGATTTATAAATTGTTCTCCATCGAAAGGCAGTAATACGACCTTTTAACGAATATTATAGTGCTTCACACTTAATATTTGATTCATTCTCATTTTAAGCCTCAAGATTTTATAGGGTAAATGTAAAGACATTTAAGAGAAATATTTAACAATAATATGGTTAGTTTTTATCAGTCCCGCCAATACAACGAATATGCATTAACTACCATTTAAAATAATAATATTGTATTAATATTTTTCAGTATAACTCATCATTATGTACTATGTAATTTATCAAAGAAACATGTTGTTTTTTATCAGGTATTCTATTTAACACACCACCCCCTTTATAGTAAAATTAATATTTATTTAAAAAATTATAAAAAATAGGAAAATTTTATATTATTTATTTAACAAGAATGTTACATCCTTCATCCCTTTTGGAAAATGCATCCTCGCAATTTTAAAATTGGGACTGGAAACATCATCCGAAGTCCCACCTTAGAAAAAGTGTCTATAAAATATAACATTAAATGAATGAATGATAAATAAAATGGTCACACGATATTTAACATACTAGGATTCTATGTAGGAAAAAATCGGTATGGAAGAGAAAAAACAATCAGGAATTGATGGAGAATGGTAGAAATCATGATTAGGAGATTTTTAACCACCAGAAAATCACAAACATGTGATCGGTTAAACAGTCCTTGATTCCCCATTAGGATATTTTAACATGATTTTTTTTTTGCTTCTTTTCATAATGTTGAAGAGTTTATTTATGAGATTAACAAAAAAATAATGAAACATACTTACTTTTAATGTATGCTTTCATCCTTTACTAAATTTCTACCAAAAAATCATATTTTATTCAAATGATTGGTATTCAAACTAACATGTCCACATTAAATGCACTAGAATAAACTTCTATAATATCAGATAATCCACCAAAGGAAAAAAATATATTTCCACAGGCTTTAGACATCATCCAAAACCAAAATATTTTGTACACAATTAGATAATACCCATAACATGATAATATATTGAAATATGAAAATACTACTCTGAATTCCCAAAATTCGATAATCAATTCCCAATGTTCGGAAAACAACATTATATAAAAAAATGTCCTTAATATTTTTCAATGTAACCCAAACTATGATTGTAACCTATAAATCAGAAGGATTTAATCACATAGTCTTTCATGTTAAATCTAAAAATTTATATCCAAATAAAAATTACTACTCTTAAATCCTCATAATGAATTGTAATTTACCAAATCATATATTCTGTATGATAGGTTAATCATTTCTATAAGTAAACCAAATCATCACATGTCCATAATAAAAACACAGATACTTCTCAAATGAAATTCCACCATTACTCATAAAATGAAAGGATAATTTTTTTGAGAATAAAATTTTCATTTATCAAACTTCAGTGTTACACATACTATAAAAATTATTAAAATGTACTCCCATCATTAAATGTTTGTTAATACTTTAAACCATTTCATCATATTAAAATCTATCGTAACTCTTGAATCCCTTATATGTTGAATTCTCACTCATTAAATTTAATTCACGGTCCATTAACCATTCTTTACCAACATATTTTGAAATTCGTCTTTCCTAAAAATAAATTCATGAATCATATCATAAGATTCAATTATATTAAAAAATATGTAAAGAAATAATGCATACCATTTATTGGTCATTGTCTTTTTCTTCATCCTCAATCATAATGACATTAGTTATTGGTAAACATATATTTGTATGATCCTTGTGATCACATTCACCACACTTCTTCATAGTATATCTATTTGTATAAGGACCATGCAAACCCCATTAAACACATTCAATTGATCCCACATAAAAAAAATCTTTCCCTTTCCTCAAGTCAACTGGATGATTCCTATTTCTATGGCAGGTTAATGCTTTATTACCTTCATTCCAACATCTATAGAATCATTCCATATCTTTGAATCATTTTTCGAGGTGCTTCTTTCCACATACTAGACACATTATATTTTTTACATACTTAAATTTATTATTGTTACCGGAAAATCGGTAGGGATTTTTTTCTTACATATACGATGCCTTATAAAAATCACCACAGTTAAGGTGGTCAATCATGACTCTAGATAGTTGGTAGAGAATAACTACAATAACTTTCATTGCACCTCCGATTTCAATCAGTTTCTCATCACGATTTTCTTCTCATCCACTGTTACTTTGGTGATTGCTTGATCCATCCACTTACTAAAACCACAATTGTCAGCGTTAGTTTATCAGTAAAATCATCATATACAATCTTAGGAGGAGGGTAAATACTCGATAGACTTATTCATGTTATCTTAAACTCATTCAAATTATATTAAATAATTATGGATCGTTCTAATATTCTTACCATTATGGTTATGTTACATATTATTAAATAACACCCTAACCTCTAAAGTTATCTAAATTGTCCTCTAATACTATCTTTATGGACTCGTACATAAAACACTACATAATCATGAATTAAATTAATAATTAACACTGAGGATATTTTCTCGTTTAGAGTTTTAGTGAATTTATCCATAACTATAATATTACATCTCAAAAAATTACAGATTAGACACTTTGACTCAATTTCCATTTTTTTCTTAAAAATTAAAACTCTACAAAAGAGTAATATCTAGTTCCATGTTTTGGATAGCATGACATTTCCTCGGTCCCATCCTTGACTATATTTATCTTCATGTCATGTGAAAAACTTTTCAAAACATGGCATAGGAATAAAAATCTTAGTAAGGGTTATAAAATAAGGAAAGCGTATATTAACCCCTCAATAAATACAAATCAATGAAACCATGCTTTTAAATCATTACAGACATCATGAAATCATAAAATTTATGAATAACAAAAATAAATCCTAAATCATAATGGTTAAATGTGGCATCCATATCAATCATATATTGTAGCTTTCACACCTACGTATGTATTTACATTTGGACTACACATCATAGTATATTCTCTAAATCTATTAGGAGAAACATTAACATTTACCTCCATCATTTACCCATTGCATTGGGGAGCTATCTCGGGATCACCTACACTAGGTTTATCACGGAACCACACATATACGTAAACAATGCCCAATTACCCTATATTCATAACACATATACCAAACCTAACAAAAATATATCATTTCCACATTTCTATCACAATATATTATTTCAATATTTTTACATAATCAAATATTTATCAACCAATTTTAAAAAACCATTTATAACATTTAATAAAAAGATTTTTAAATCAATGTGTCCCATACCATCTTGAAAGTTTTAAATGAATTTTCATTTGATAAAAATTAATTTCTATATAAATAAGTCATAAATACCATTTTTAAAACAGGGACATTAATGAGAAATGTTTAGAAGAATAAATCATTAAAACATTGAAAATTATATTTTAGGTAAATATTTTTTAACAAAATGAGATACACTTGATTTCAAATAATAGAGGTATAAAATTTATTGAGAACATTATAATATCATGAGAATAAATGGATTCATGGTATAATATTCTAATGGAAAATATATAAACCATATAAGAGTGAATTGGTGTATAACAACAATTAAGCCTCAATGGAATGTTTATTGAGACGAAATCCCTTATAAAAACAATATCCTTAGATTAAGGATAAATCAGTTACATAATACTGTTTCAAAAATATATATACGTTCAATATGATTTGATATTTAGTGTAAATCAATCAGAGGACATTCAAATATGGTCTCTTTAAGACAAAACCAATGACTGTGATGTTTAACTTAATTAAGAGGACATGAGTTAAAATTTCCCTTATCATGTTCATAACGAGGACTGGGAAATTTATCAAAGGACTCATCATGTCATGACCCCCTCCGCAAAAAGTGTACCCCTCTGGGCCGACAATGTGAGAAGAGATATAATGACACCTGAGTCCCGCCTCCAGTAGGCCCCGATTTGGCGAATAGAACCAATGGTATAATAAACACACCAATGGGAGGAATTACCCTCTAAGAGAACCCTTGCGAAAGAGAGAGATAGAATAGACACCAAACGACTCCATATCTAAACTGAAATATAAAAGAAAACCCTAGTGAACATATGTAATGTTATGAAAAAGTATTAAAACTAAAAGGGGAAACTACATGTACCGAAAAGAAAGGAAAAGACAGCAGCAACTACAAGCCCGAACGGCTCCTGAAACCACAAGCTAGTAATGACCAGCCTGAACTCCAACCTACTCCATGTGACCTGAAAAACAGTTTAAATAGACGTGGGGTGAGTATAATAGTATACTTAGTAGGATCCTACTTGAAGTCTCTCGTGCAATTGTAATGAAATCATGCTAAGGCACAGTGAACAACAACTGAAACTAACTACTCACCTAAATAGGTATACTAAGTTCCCAAACTCACCATGGATACTCTCACCAAGTAACGCATACAAGAATATATCATATAATAAAGAATATCAAGGGTACCTCACTAATACTTCCCCACTGGTTTTCTGCTTTTCCCCAACGACATACGTCATGTGCATCTCTCAACAATGGCTTTCCCGCAGACACCGGGGCTATGCTCCACAATCTGCACCTCGTACACCACAAAGGCTTGCCCGCAGACACCTGGGCTAAGCACCACACCATCCTCACAACCAAAAGTAACCAGGTAGGTTCTGGGAGCCACCACATCCCACATAATGTGTATCATACGTCAGGTATTTTACCTCAAGACATTATAGCACATACACCGAGTAGGGATCCTGAAGCCATCATATCCTATACACGTTACACCTATAGTAGTCCATTGGATACAATATCCAGAATATGTGTGTGTGAAATAACCACAAGACATTACAGACCTCTACACAAATATATGGGGAAACTAACCATTGTTCCTGTTGGAAAATGTATCTACAAAGAGAATATAGCGGGGACAAAGGGGGTAGTCATCCATTTGTCCGCCCACCGGAATGTTGGGGAAAACACCGCCTAGGGCTCAGAATCCTCAGGGTGTCAGTTCCCCTTACTGACATGGTGAAGTAGCGTATAAAAACACAAAAATTACATAATATATAATAACTCACAACCACACTATGGGCATAACCTAGTCTTAGACACAACTACAGATAACGTCTGTCGGACTCAGGGCTGCCACTTTAATACTAGGTAACCTATAAGCACACAACCATTTAGAGAGCTTAATTATGTTACTTCATTACCTTTCTATCAATTTCACTTTACGTTAATTATTTAATTAAACATTAACTAATAACGAACAATTTCAAATTAAACTTCATTATCATTTCACCCAAAGTTAATTGTTCCTTCAAAAGATCACAAACTCATCATTAAATTCCATCATCTCCATCCCCACTTATTATCACCATTTAATCAATCTTTCATTACAGAATTACTTTCCCATATTTCTAGGAATTCTAGAAAAGCATCATATGATAATAAACACATGGGGGCTCAACACGGTGAGTAGATATAATACCCATCGTGTCTTTGTATCCTATAGCAAGAGCGTAGACCCATTCTCCCTCTTGAGGATAAACATGGGAAGCATGTGGCATACCCCATGTGTCTTTGCCTCTTTAGAAATAAGGGTAAGCAAAACCAGCTACCTTGATCATCATGGAAAAGTAAAGCAGATAAACAACCAAACAAACCCCCAAACATTCAGCCAACACATCCACCCCATACCATCATCCCTGGTGTCCTCCCTAACACCTGCATGCATAAACTGATGCGTCATTCCACTCTTGGCGCCATCCACTGCCACAACCACAAGGCCTCCCTACCTCCACATATTACAACACCCCTATAGGGTCACATAAAAAAAAGCAATGGGAAATCAAACTTCACATCAATTTGGGATCTAGGACTGTTAACAAGGCATCCAGCCTTCGTACATAATGAGCACTCATGGATCCAAACCACACTGAATTCGCACTTATAAACAAAAGGCTAACTCAGAGCCCTATCAGGTATTATCTTTTATCAACAACAAGTTCATTAATCCATCTTGAGATTACCAGTTCACTATTGTTAGGTTCTAACTATGGGCGAATTAACCAAAAAGATACCATAAATATCACAATTTAATTAAATAATTAACTTTACATGCCTTTAAACAACAAGCACCACCACCAACAACCAGATTCTTTCACATGCCTCTTTATCTTTATCTAATTAATTATCATTTAATTCCATCTTTACATTATTTATCAATTCATCAAGAACAACATGATAACAAGCAAGACATATATATCACACTATCTAGTAAATCAAGAGGAAAACCATTATCACGGTATAAAGAAACACATATGATCAAACCAATTCTTTTAATCCGGTTCAAGTATTTAATTAGGTTAATTTAATTGTGATCCAAAGGGCTAAATCACGCTATCTCTACGATTGCACATTAACATATAGAGAATCCACAAATACCCTACCTCAAAAATTCATAACGTTCATTATCCACACAATGGGTCACATTCCTCCTCTCGTGACAACTGCATCCACCGAAGGATTCCACGGTACGACAACACCAACCAAACCCCATGAAAAAACCCATTATAATCTCGGAGATTACATGTTATAATATGGAAGGGAGAAACAAGATAAGATGGTCCCTAATGAACGATGATAAAACATACCTTATATAGAAGATTGACCAAAAAAGCTCAGTTGAATCCAAAATAGAGCGGAACCAAACGGAGGACTAGGGTTTGATTGTGGAACACCTACGGGCATCTCATAACCGATAATAGAGGAAGAACAAGGGAGGATGATATCTTTTCCCTTTTAATGATTTAATGGGGCGACAGTTTAAGATAAGCTTAATTCTCCATTAAAAGCAGATTGCATTATCCCACTCAGGTTGACTATGTAAAAAATCATCTTGTTCTATTGGGATAATTATTATAGGATTTATGGAATTTTAATCGGCCTTAAAGTCCTTAAAATAAGGCTTTAAATGTAATTTACGTCAAAGGAAATGTCAAAGGGGGCGAAACTGTAGGAAGCTGGAAACACTGTTCACATACTCAAAATTTGGAAAAGTAGGGAAAAGGATACTGATCTGGAAACATTGTACATGTCTACCGATCTGGAAACACTGTACAAGTCTACTGGTATAGAAACACTATACAAGTCTATCGATAGACCTCACCGATAAACCTCACTGATCGAAACACTGTTCAATGAACATCACTGATTGAAACACTGTTCACCTACCGATACTGTTCATAAAACTAGAAACATTGTACAAGTCTACTGATATACCTCACTAATAGACCTCACCGATAGAAACAATGTTCACCTACTAATATTGTTCATAAAACTGGAAACTCTATACAAGTGTACTGATAGACCTCACCGATAGAAACAATATTCACTGAACCTCGCCGATAGAAACACTGGTCACCGACCGATATTGTTCAAAAAAATGGAAACACTTTATAAGTCTACCGATAGACCTCATCGATAGACCTCGCCGATAGAAACACTGTTCATTGAACCTCACCGATAAAAACACTGTTCACCTATCAATACTATTCATAAAACATGAAACAAAGTTCACAGAACATGAAATTTGGCAAAGATTTGGGAATAAGTCACCTTGACCTCCCAGAACACCTCCATCACCACATTTTCACAAAGTAATGGACCAGAGAGGTCCAACCCATTACATCAGATACCTATCAAAACATTATTTTCCTCGAGAATTATAAACCACCCTAAAAGGACACAAAAATAGATGAGGTCTGAACAACCACCCATTGAGATACCTCTTTAAATAGAGCAAGCCACAAAAGGAACAAAAGAAGTTCATAAATAAAACATTAAAGGTATAACCACAAAGGAAACATCATTACATGAAAAGAGTTAAACATTGATCAACTCTAGGTAATTAGCATTTATCTGTGACTCACGCTCCCAGGTACTCTCCTCACTGCCACTATGTCACCACAAGACACGAACTAAGGAGACAGAACGCCCACAAAACACCTTCTCCATGTGGTCGTGGATCAGCACAGTTCGTTCCTCAAAGGTTGCATCATCATCAACATCGATCTCTCCCCAATCGATAATGTGATAGTCATCATGAAGATAACGACAGAGCTGTGATACATGGAAAACAACTTGCATCTGAATCATCTGAGGGGGAAGTGCTACTCGATTCGCCACATCTCCAACACTAGATAACACCTCGAAAGTCCCAACAAACAGGGGATAAAGCTTACTTCCATGAACAAACCTTCATAAACACATGATCCCCAACATCATACTCTAAGGGTCTCATTCTTTGATCGGCATATGATTTATGAAGATCATGCACTGTCTTTATCCTCTCACGATTTACCTAAACCATCTCTGTTGAATTCTAATCTAGTTCTGGTCCGAGAATTGCTGACTCTCCGACCCTAGTCCAGCACAACAGAGAACGGCTTGGTTGGCCATACAAGGCTTCAAATGGAGCCATACCGTTGGTGGAGTGAAAACTATTATTGTATGCAAACTCCACCATGGGTAAGTGCCTCATCCATGAACCTCCAAAATCAAGAACACAAAAGTGTAACATGTCTTCAAGTGTTTGGATGCTTCCCTCTGTTTGACCATCCGTTTGAGGATGGAAAGTAGGGAAATGGCATAGTTGAGACCCAAAAGAATTATGGAGATCTCTCACCCCCCAGGAGGTAAAACAAAGATCTCGATCAGAAATGATCGTCATTGTGACTCCATGAAGTCTCACCACCTCATCTAGATATTGCCTCGAAAAAACATCCACTAAGCTCGACTCCTTGATCTCTATGAAGTGGGACGATTTTTCTAAACGGTACACTACCACCCAAATAGCATTATGTCATCCCTTAGCTCGAGGTAATCATGTAACAAAGTCCATTTATATGTTTTCCCACTTCCTCTAAGGAATACCTAATGGCTGGAAAAGACCTCCAGGAACATGGTGTTCAGCCTTCACCCTCGGGCAGACTAGCCATTGAGACCCAAACTTCACATCCTCTTGCTTTAGCCCAGGCCACCAAAACTAACTTCTCAAGGATCCGTACAACTTTTTCACGCCATGATGTACTACTAAGGGAGAACTATGAAACTCTATGAGAACCATATGACGCATCTCCAAGGGAACAAAAATCAATCCATGATACAACACTCTGTGTTGTTCATCCTCAGACCACCATATGGGGCCTCACCACAAACAACTTGGTCCCTCCAGACCTCCACCTCAAGATCTCCCAACTGGTAATATTCCACCTTTTACATCAGGTATGAATGTATCATCATATGAAAAATACATCCTCTACCACCAACTTCTCCCATATCAAGATGTAATGCTGACAGTTCTTCCATTACTATCCAGGAATCACCGGATTCACGCACAGCATCACTACGTGACTTTAGGCTCAGTGCATCAGCTATAAAATTCCCATTTCTAGGTGTATACAATATTTTGAATTCTTATTCTTTCAAGAACTCCATCCACCGATGATGTAGAAAGTTCCAGTCCTACTAAGAGAAAACATACCAGAAACCCTTATGATCGGTGAGAACCACAAAGCGCTCACCAATGAGGTAATGTCTCCACATCTTTAGAGAGAAACCCACAGCTGCCAACTCAAGATCATGGGTGGCATATTTACGTTCATGGGAACATAACTGGAGATACCAAAAAGAAAGAACTGACCTCCACTTCATGAGGACACACCCTAACCCAAGATGCGAAGAGTCACAGAAAACATCAAACTGAACTCCCTCAGCAGGAAGACAACGAACTGGATCACTTACTAAATTCTCTATTAGATACTCGAATGATGCCTGATACTGATTAGTCCATATGAATGGATGATCCTTCTGGGTCAAAGGTATTAGAGGAGTCGCAACTCGTGTGAAATTGGCTACGAACATCATCTAGTATCATGCGAGCCCAATGAATCTTTTCACCTCTGAAACTATCATGGGGATTCCCAAGACACAACTACTTATATCTTCGATGGATCCACAGATACTCCCTGTTGGGATACAACATGACCAGAGAAACGGACTTCTCGTGCCCAAAATTCACAGTTTGTCAACTTCCCAAATAGATGATGATGGCGAAGAACTCCCTAAACGGTTCGTAGATTCTCTGCATGGTCCTCTTCAGATGTGGAGTACACAAGGATGTTGTCAATGAAAACCACAACAAACTTGTCTAGAAACTCATAGAACACATCATTCATCAATCCCATGAACACAGCCGAAGCATTCATCATGCCAAATGACATTACAACGTAATCATAATGCCCATGACGACAACAGAAAGCAGTATTCGGGATATCCTCATATATACATGCATCTGATGTTATCTTGACCGTAAGTAAATATTTGAGAACAAACATGCACCTTTTAGTTGATCAAATATATCATCAATCCATGGAAGAGGATAGCAATTCTTTACTATCACATGGTTTAAGAAACGATAATCGACACACAACCGCAAACTTCCGTCAGCCTTCATAATGAACAAAACTGGTGCACCCCATGGTTACACACTTGGACGAACAAAACCACACTGTAATAGACCATCATGATACATACGTAATTCTCGTAACTTATAAGAGGCCATTCTATAGGGAGACATAGAGATTGGATACGCTCCTGGCTGTAGCTTGATCCCAAACTCAATCTCTCGTCGAGGGGGTAATGCTACAACCTCTTCGAGAAAGGCAACAAGGTACTCCTCTACGACCCTAGGAAATGCCAACTGCTGGACCTCCAATGAACTCAGAATCAACTCAGCCATCATGGACGTTAAGGATGAAACACGCCTCTAAACCATGTGAGGATCTCTCTCACTTACAAACACCACTTACTCTCAAACTGCACCAATGAAGACGACCTTCCTTCTAAGTAAATCCATGATAACCTGAACTGAATACAACCAATCCATGTTGAGGATGAAATCATATGGTTTTACTCATAATAATAGGAAATATACCCAAGATCGGTGTTTCCCCAACACTAGGTCACATACTCTACATACATCAAACAAGTCAGCTCGACCTCCAACTAGCGTAGCCAACACCGAGGGCACTGGAAGACTCTCTACCATAAGTCCCAAATCATGGACAATGGTAGGTGATATGAATGAGTGTGTCACTCCTGAGTGAAACAAGTCATACACCAAGGTATAAAAAAAGTAAAGGGTACCTCGAACGACGTCTGGCTCATATGGAGTTGGCAATGCTAGAGCATGAAGATGACCATGACCTTCTCCACGGCCTCTCTGACCCCGATGAAGACCGCCACCGTGTCCACACTCTTCTCTTTAAGGACAAGGAGCATCATGGGGTTGTCCTCTGCCTTCCCCATCTACACACTTCTTAACTAAAGCTGGTGCAACTGGCTGCTACTGCCTCGGCTGGAACTGCCTCAACGGAGGAACCTGGAGGGGAGTACCTTGCACACGATGGCCGCTCTGAAAGTTCGAGCACTCTAGATGTTGATGACCGTGACCACCACAAGAAAAAAAATTCACATGGTCCCTTGGAATAGGCCTAAGAGTATCCACCTATAGTAAAATGATATGTGAATGGCCAGGACCTACCCCCGGGTGATTGGAAACTCTTCTACCCTGAAAACCGAGAACCTCGGACCACAGCTCAGCTTCATGAAGAATCATGATGATTCCCTTCTCAAAACTATATAGTCCGGGATAATGTTCTATCTACAACATATGCTCCTGCCAGCACCTCAAGATATGTCTTCAACAAAAATGGGGTGACCTCGCGCTGGTTCTCTGGACGCAAAGCCTCCACAAAATGCCTCACGCTGGCCTCCTCATCTGGTAGTATGTCTAAAGAATATTGTAAATGGTTCCTGAAATGGATTCCAAACTCTCAAACACAGGAGCTCCCCTGTCGAAAGATAAGAAGCTCTTGCCTACTGGATTCCTTCATAGTCAAAAAATAAAAATCAACTCTAAACCTATCTCGGAACACCTCCCATGAGATCGTTGACTCCTCAAAATCCATGAGGAACAAGAACCACCACTACCTCATAGCTCCACGCAGCATCATCACATCCAAGGACACCATGTGCCCCTTACGAGCACAAATCGAACTAAAGTCGTTCTCAACCTCCTCTAATCAGTCATCTCTGAATTCATCTGAAACAGATACATCCTACTTTTGCAGACTCTGGCGTTGAGACTCTCGGAGTGTCTTCTTCCAAGTGTCGTCATCGTCAACCTCTACCCTGTGACGACTTGCTGGAACAGCCTGCTGGACATCTTCTGTGCAGTCCAGACGAGGACACCGACCTGGAGCTATACCTGCAAAAGAACAAACCGTTAGAGCAACTAAGCCTGGAATATGGAAGACTCAACATTAATTACTTAATTGTTTTATTTTATTAATTTTTGGTTAACCTATCCCATGGTCTACCCATTCAAACATAGGCACAAAGAAGAATGATGCATGATCCTTTCCTAGGTCTCTATCCTGCAACGAGTATCACCTTGTTTAGTAGCCATTGTAAACTTAATGGTCCATTCATCATATCATAGGGGGGCCTAAAAACCTATGTATCAGCTGATCTCATGTATTTACCTCACTTGTTAAACATGAATGACACAGTTTCCCTACCATTCCATGCATCCTCACCTATGCCTAACTCCAAACACCATCCTATCCCTCAACCAGACCTCTGATACCCCTCTGTCAGGACCCCCTCCCCACAAAGTGTACCCGTCCTGGGCCGGAATTGTGAGAAGAAAGATAATGAACCCCCCGAGTCCCGCATCCAGTATGACCTGGGATGGCGACTACCACCGAGGGTATAATAAACACACAAATGGGAGGTAGTACCATCTAAGAGAACAATTGCATAAGAGAGAGATATAATAGACACCAACCGACTCCATATCAAAACTGAAATATAAAAAAAAACCATTGTGCACATATGTAATTCCATGAAAAAGTACTACAACTGAAAGGGGAAACTACACGTTCCCAAAAGAAAAGAAAAGACAGCAGCAACTACAAGCCCGAACAGCTCCTGCAACCACAAGCTAGTAGTGACCAGCCTGATCTCCAACCTGCTCCAGGTGACCTGAAAAACAATTTATATAGACGTGGGGTGAGTATAACAGTATACTCAGTAGCATCCTTCCTGAAGCCTCTCATTAAAATGTAAATAAAGCATGATAAAGCATAGTGAACAACAAGTGAAACTAACTCTTCACATAAACATGTATACTATGTTTTCAAACACTCCATGGATACTTTCAACAAGTAACGCATACAATAATATATCATAAAATAATGAATATCAAGGCTACCCCTCTACTACTTCCCCACTAGATTGCTGTTTTTCCCTAGTGACAGACGTCTTGTGCATCTCTCTCCAAAGGCCTTCCCGCATACACCTGGTATAAGCTCCACAATCTGCACCTCGTGCACCAAAAAGGCTTTCCCGCAGACACCAGGGCTAAGAACCACACCAACCTCACAACCAAAAGTAACCAGGTTGGATCCGGGAGCCACCACTGCCTGCATAATGTGTATCATATGTCGGGTATTATACCTCAATCCATTATAGCCCAAACACCGAGTAGGGATCCTAAAGCCATCACAGACCTTACAGGTTACACATATAGTAGTCTATAAAATAATATATCTAGAATATATGTGTGTGAAATAACCACAATCCATTACAACCCTATACACACATATATGGGGAATCTATCCATTTTTCCTGTTGGAACATGTATCAACCAAGAGAAGAGAGCGGGGCCAAAGGGGTAGAAAGTCGTTCATCCTCCCACCTGAATGTTGGTGAAAACACCCCCCAGGGCTCAAAATACATGGGGTGTTGGTTGCCCTTACTGACAGGGTTGAGTAGCGTATAGAAACACAAAACGTACAGAACATATAATAAATGACAACCACTAAATGGGTATAATCTAGTCTTAGACACAACTACAGCTAAGGTCTCTTGGACTTCGGGCTGCCACTTCTAAGACTATATAACCTATAAGCACACAACCATTTAAAGAGATTAATTATATTACTTCATTCCCTTTCTCTAAATTCCCCTGTACGTTAATTAATTTATTAAACATTAACTAACCATGAACAATTTCACATTAAACTTCATTAGCATTCCACCCAAATTCAATTGTTCATTCAAAAGATCACAACCTCATCTTTAAATTCTAGCATCTCCAACCCCATGGATTATCACCATTTAATCAAACTTTCATTATATAATTACTTTTCCATTTTCCAAGGAATTCTAGAAAAGAATCCTATGATACTAAACATAAAAGGGATCAACACGGTGAGTAGATATATTACCCACCGAGTATTTTCCACCTATAGTAAGAGTGTAGACCCATTCTCCTTCGAGAGGAAAAACACGGAAATAATGTGGCATACCCTTCAGGTCTTTGCCACTTTCTGAAGAAGGGTAAGCAAAACCAGCTGCCTTGAGTAGTTGGGAAATGTAAAGTAGATAAACAACCAATCAAACCACCAAACATTCAGCCAACACATCCTCCCCATAGCATCATCCCGGGTGTCCTCCCCGACACCCACATGCATAAAATGATGCATCTCGCCACTCTAGGCGCCATCCGATGCCACAACCACAAGGCCTCCCTGCCTCCACATATCACAACACCCCTCTAGGGTCACTTCAAAAAACAAGAAACAGGAAAAAAACATCACATCAATTTGGGATCTAGGCTTATTAACATGACATTCAGCCTTCATACATAATGAGCACTCCTGGCTCCAAACCACATGACATTTGACCTTACAAGCAATAGGGTAACTCAAAACCCTATCATGCATTATCTTTTATCAAAAACATGTTATTTAATCCATATTGAGTTAACCATTTCACTATTGGTAGGTTCTAACTATGGGAAACTAAACCAAAAATCAGTCATAGCTATCACAATTTAATTAAACAATTATCATGATATGACTTTAAACAACAAGCACCACCAACACCAATCGGATTCGTTAGCATGCCTCTTTATAATTAGTTAATTAATTCTAATTTAATTCTGGATTCACATTCTTTATCAATTCATCACTAACAAAATTCTAACATGCAAGACATAGATATCACACTATCTAGAAAATCATGGGGAAAACTGTTATAACGGTACAAAGCAACACATGCGATCAATCCAATTCATTTAATCCAGTTCAACTATTTAATTAGGTAAATTTCTTTTTGATCCAAAGGGATAAATCATTATAAATCTATGTTTGCACATAAACAAAAAGAGAAGCCACAAATCACCAACCTCAACAATTCTTGATGTTCTTTATCCACACAACAGGTCACAATCCTTCTCTCGTGACAAATACATCCACTGGAGGATGCCATGGTATGACAGCACCAACCAAACCCATTGCAAGACCCATTAGAATCTTGGAGATTACATGGTATAATATAGAAGGGAGAAACATGAGCAGATAATACCCAAAGGAACGACGATAAAACATACCTTATATGGAAGATTGACAGACATAGCTTGATTGCATCCAAAATAGAGCGGAACCAATAGGAGGTGTAGGGTTTGATTGTGAAACTCCTACAGGAGGCTCATAATCGAGAACATAGAGGAAAAATAGGGGGGATGATATCTTTTCACTTTTGATAATTTAATGGGGTTACAATTTAAGATACGCTTAATTATCCATTAAAATTGGATCGCATTATCCCACACAGTTTGACCAAGTAAAAAAACATCCATGAGCTATAGGGAAAATTAATATACGATTTATGGAATTTGAATCGGGCTTAATGTCCTTAGGATAATGCTTTAAATGTATTTTACATAAAAGGAAACGTCAAAGGGGGTGAAACTGTAGGAAGCTGGAAACACTGTTCACATACTCAAAATTTGGCAAAGGAAAAGGCTACCGATCTGGAAACACTGTACAAGTCTACCGATAGACCTCAATGATAGACACATTGTTCACTGAACCTCACTGATAAAAACACTATTCAACTACCGATACTGTTCATAAAACTGGAAACACTATACAAGTTTACCAATTGACCTCCCCGATAGAAACACTTTTCACTGAAACTCGCTGATATTAACACTGTTCACCTACCGATACTATTCACAAAACGGGAAACACTATACAAGTCTACTGATAGACCTCACCGATGAACCTCACCGATAGAAACATTGTTCACTGAACCTCACAGATATAAACACTGTTCGCCTACCGATATTGTTCATAAAACTGGAAACATTGTACAAGTATACCGATAGACCTCACCGATAGAAACACGTTTCACTGAACCTCACCTATAGAAACATGGTTCACCTACCGATACTTTTCATAAAACTGGAAACATTGTTCACAAAACTAGAAATTTGGAAAATTGTTGGGGATAAGTCACCTTGACCTCCCGGAACACCTCCAACACCACATTTTCAAAAAGTAATGGACTAGAGAGGTTCGTGCCATTACAAGTTATGTATATCAAAATTTTATCCACAACAGGTTATTTTTAACTAAAACATAAATAAATAAACATTGATTCCAAACATAATCATAAAATAACACAATTAAGAATTATAATATAAACACAAGGAATGAGAATTTTTTTTAAAAGATACCTTACCTATTTGGTATCTTACAAATCATAAAACAAATTAAAGAAAGATTGTATAATGAAGATCTAGATACCGATAAAAAAAATTATATTACACAATGAATACAATCATGGAAATTACATACACCACACAAAAGGAAATTGTTTACACTATAGCATGATTCTCACGAGAAAAAAAAGTGAGATGAAAACACCTAACTCATTGAAATCAATAGAGTCTTATGACCATAAGTTAATAACCACCAAATGAATCATAAAATATCATGAATATAAGTATAATCATGATAATATATATCATACTGCAGTACAAAATACACAACATGCTATAAATAAGTGGTGAACAATGGAAATCTCAACAAATTAAATGTTACATAAGAAACCCATAACATTGTGTTTGAGTTGACCCGTTCATTCTTTAATATCGTGAATAAAAAAATAAAGTTAATTTCTACATGATTAAGAACCTTTTTCAAGTATATTATTCCATTTATATCACTTATTACCATGTTAAAAACATTATACATTCTTTTAAGTTAATAATGATCATTTGGTTGATTTTAGGTACTTGAGTCAAAAATGAACATCTTATAATTACAAGTACTTTAAGTGGTCTAAATTCAATTATATCCATAATTATATTCATGATTTAGATTTCATATATATCATATATATCCATTATATATATTTATTTATAATAGTACATAACATTTTGAGAAAAGAAATGAAATGCACTGTTCATGGAGACGGTAATCCGTACATATTCATGATCTCTACTTTCATTTCTTTTTTGTATTTTAATGGAATGAAATCACAATGATAGAAAGGTATATAATAATTCCAGTATAATATCATATATAATTTCAGTTACTTCATTTTTTATATGTTCCACATATGGAATGGACGATTCAAATCACATTGAGGGGCGGTAGTCAACACTTTCTCAAATGAAATTATCGTATTTAACAATTATTGAAATAATAAACAAATGAAATAAATGAAAAATACATAAGTATTGAGAAAATATAAATATAATATATATCATATGTAAATATTGTAAGTGTTTGTGTCCTAGCACCAACTGTTTTTACTTGGATTACATGAATATTTAATGTATTATTACATATTGTTCATTATTTTAAATGATTATGATGTAATAATGTAAAATAGTATTATTTTCATTGATAAGGTCATAGAAGTTCCCCTCTATGATGATAACATTGAAATGCTATAACAATATTTTATATATAGATGTCGGTTGGATGACAAGCTATGATGGGACACATGTCATAAAAATTATCAAGTGCGAGTACTCATAAAAAGATGAGAATTCCTCTAATGATTTTCACACTAGGAAATCTCTAAGATATGATATTATGAGAACATACCCACTTGTAGGAATACTGAAGGTTTTGGTTTCATCTATATATTTCGATCTCCATGTGTGTTTAATTATCCTTCAACATTAATATTATCACTAATACGTGTCTCGACATAAACACTTTGATTTACTAATGAAAACTGTGATGCATATAATTGGAAGGATGTTGGGTATGTTGGGTGCTCCACGAGTGGCGTGTTATCAACGGATAAGCCGAGGAAGGATTTTTCCCTTCCATTTACGGAAGTTGATATCTCATCCCTTTTATTTAAATAGAACTATCGTGTAAAATTCCATGGCCATGGTGTAATGACGAGTTTATTTAGGGTAGTGAATGAACGTGGGGTATCATGCATAAAATTTGATGACACAATCATGAAACCAGCTTGATGAGATATTGAAGCAAAGGGATTATATTATACAATGAGCGTTTATATGTGTATTTCATTGTTGTGACTTTACATTATTTCTATTTAGTGCCTTGACCCATTTCTAGACTTTACTATTGGACTTTAGGTAAGCCCGCCTAATGCAAACATGGAAGAATCGTAGAGTGTCACACACTATGGGCTTTTGGTGGTGTTGATTAAATTATATTGGAATTTAATTGATGAAATAAATATTATTCTCAAGATAGTTGAATAATTTTTTACAACTTAAAATGACCACATAAATTAAAATAAATATATTTATTTATTTTATTGAACATTTATGAAATATTTATTTACTAGTTTTTAAATAAAATATTTATATAAGAGAATAAATTATTTATGTATTTATTGAGGTGTTCATTAAATTGAAGTAGTGTTCGAGCAGACCATATTTGGTCCTGTATTAAATCAGTTATTTGTAAGATGGTAAATAATTATTCAACTAGTTGGAAAAAATTAAAATAACGTTCATGTTATTTTGTGAGGTGGATTTTTTTTTATAATTCAATTTTGTGAAATTTGGCGCACTATAAATAGTGACACGATATTATTAGTAAATGCATGGGTTTTTCTATAACTTCGTTAACATATTTAATAGATGTTATGCAATTAAATATTGTAAATTAAATTCTATCTATATGAATAGGAAAGTGCCTCTATTGTGCTATACACCACACCACATGCATGGAGAATTTTGAATTGTTGAGAAAAACAATTTATCTCTCAAATCATCTTCCCTCACCTCTAAAGAATGAGAGACGTTCTTCTAGGACTAAGAACAAATGATCATGAATGACCAACATAAGAAACTTTCTTCGCCAAGCATTCACCCAGAGAATGATGAGTGTTGATCGTAGGCTATCAGAGAATGTGTGGACAAATGATAGAGATATTCTATTTCGGATCTTTACAAGCGCAACGAGATAATACGGAAGGGTCCTTCTGGGTGATCAACATCAACAACGAAGAAAAATACCAAAGATACATGTGTTATTTTTCTTTATGAAATTAATTAAATTAATTATAAACATGGTGTGATAGATCTCTCTAAATGTTTCGGGCACTTTCTTTTTTATCTAAGAATTTGATTATATTCTTTGGATACTGGCGTTCATCATCGTGTTGATACCGGAATAATCATTGATCATGGTAAAAAAAATGTTGGGTTTCATCCCAACCATGCTTCCTATCCTCTTGAAAACATCCAGTGGTATCATAGTGGTTACATCATTGTTTATAATAATTTAAATATTTCATTGATGACATACGCATTTAATATTTTTGTTTTTTCTATTCCAGTTAATCATTCTAAAAATATGAATCATGATATCTATTCCTCCTCTTTTGTTTCCTGTTCACCATAACAATACTATATATTCTATTAATTTAGATTAAAATAAAATAGAGGATCTAATCCGGAGGATCCAATGCTACCTATTCATACCACACTAGAACAAACGATGTGTATTATGTAGTACATTCCATGTAGTCAAGATTCAATACATCAGATCGGTCCGCAAAACCAAGTCGTGTGTTGGAGTCTTTCTATGTCCTAAATGACTCTGTGTGTTTTCCAAGAACATGTAGAATGTAGTTTCTGGATTACATGACATGTGGCCCAATGGCCACATCATTTAGTACTTACAGGATAGGGTTGGACAGTGTTCTGCGTACACGACTTGCCTGAATAAGAGACTGTGTAACGAGGAACAATTCGGTGTGTGGCCTACTGGACTTGCCGTGTACTCCGAATATTTATAAAGTACACTCACATTCCATTTCAATGGGCATGTACTTCAGATAGATGGTGAAAAATAGAATGTGTTGTGTAGTTGGTACTACAAATTGTTTACTCTTCCAAATTACATTGATTTAATAAATTTTTTTATTCTATTATATAAACCCTTGAGATGTGTACCATCATGTGGGTGTAAAGCTAAGTCCCAACACATGATTAGTGATATATATATATGTCTTTAAGTTAACATTTTTTTAATCTTCATTTCTTCTCATTGGGTATTTATGTATATGAATTCAACCTGTTTCCTCCAAGGAACAAGTTATGTACAAAGAAAATTTTAAAAGAATTTTTTTAGAATTATGATGGATGAAAATCTCATTGAAATTCATAATAGAATATAATATTAAAGGTTTGATTAAAGATGATAATTAATTGATTCGATCATGATTTATCATAAACAAGAATGATTATATAATTGAATGCTCATTTTATTTATGTGTAAATATCTTTGCATTTTTGGATGATAATGAGCTATCCCAACACCTTTGTATCTATATTGTTTCTTTTAATATATTTATTTTAATTAAATATGTTTTCATGTGAGCCTTCTACTTAATAATATTTAGGGACTGAATTACAAAAGATTATTTTATGTAAAGCCCCCTTTTACCCCACACCTACATGTGAGATAAAAAAGGGCATAAGTAATGGATGGAACTCCCATGCCAATAGAGGGGGTTCAAGCTGGAGCCATGATGAAACCAATCCCAGGAGATACAGAGGTGCATGGGTGGAAGCTGTAAACATGAACCCAAAAGGATCAAGGTTCGTATCCCCTACGCCATGGTTTTTTTATCAAAATCTAGATAATCTAAGAATTATAAAATCTCATGATCATGCCATTTACTTTATTTTATTTATGTAATTTCGATGATTTATCATTATCGATGTGTTGTTATGATCACATTATTACTAGAATAAACAAACAAGCATGATGGAAATAAAATAAACTAGGAATATAAGTAAATATTATAAAGACATGGTCAATCACTTAAGTAAGTTCCCCCTAATATTAAAATACACGTGATAATGATTAATTCTTTCATAAGATATAAAATTCCATCAAATAAAACATTTATTTAGACCAATCCTTTCATTATTTTATTATGGGAAAAACTCTATAAAACAATGTGTTTGTACAACCCTTGTAGGGACTCATACTTTTATACTAGAAGAACTTAAGAAAGGTTGCAGGTTGACTTAATCATATTACATCAAGAGGAGTCGCCATTTCTATACATGGTGTAATATTGGAGAAATGTTTTTTGGAAATACAAAGTCATGATTCCAGGATTTGGGAGTCCAATCAACACATCAAGGAACTGCAATCCCACAGTTGTAAATGACCTTCATACCTAAAATCCTTCTAATAGCTTGACCATCTCTTGTTGGGTTTATGCGAAGGGGAATATAGATTATTGCCACTAGAATTTCATGGCAACTCTACGTTGCGAGATCAATGGTGAGGGCCATTGAGACATGATAATATAGTGGAAGGCTTAATAAGTTTAATTATTTCTCCTAAAAATATATCAAGAATGTAATAATCATCTGCTATTTTAATTGTAGAATAAAAAATTACATGCTCGTCCACCACACTATCTCTATAATCAATTTTGGTTAAAGAAAACATCATCACTGGAAGTAACTTCTTGGAAGGGTTTAGACGTCTTCATGTTTTCCTACCCCATGAACTGAAGTCTTACATGCTAGAGTAAGCATTAAATGATCCAATTTCCAAGGAGGTGACTACTGATCATTTTCTAGTCTATGAGAAACATCTGAAAGACTTGGTTGATGTTAAATGTTTGATGTTATCATCAATGTCTAGTGAGATCAAGATGTCTCATGAAAACATGGATGATTATGTCAAGATCGCACACCTCTGTGGTCATTACTGGGATATAAAAGGATAGGAAAGGTTTGAGATAACTAAGGCACCATATCAGAGCATGATATGAGAAGGTTCCCTAGCTGGGCCTTATGTAATCAATATCATTGGCTACAATGAGATCCTGGAGGTTCTAGGGTTTAAACTCCCCAAATAAATGGGCATCGATTTCATTATTACATCACTCCCTCATAGATTATATAACATTGTTGTCATTTTCAATATGAACAACATTTATAATTATCGGTATGATCTTCTCATCCTCATTTTCCAAGTGAATAATGATATGAAGCGTAAAAGGCCTTATTTCCTTATTATGAATAAGAGGATAATAAAGTTTAATATATTTATTTCCAAAGATTCTTCATGACCATCCATGAATAGGAAGATCAAAGGGGAGGCATGAGAACATGAGGTTATTTGTTTTGTATATCGCAAGAGGGGACACTAGAAGAACTGCACCCATCCTAAGAAGCAAGGGGAAGCTTCACGTGCATTTGTAATCAAATAAAATCATTCTTTTTCTACAAATTGGTTATTAGATACATCTTGTTGTTCTCACATATGTATCAAAATACAGGAACCAAGTTGATTCAACAATATTGATAGGGGAGGTAGATCTATGAGTAGCCAACAGAGCCTGAATTGTTGTAATAGCTGTTGGGGAAACCACCTCATGTTGCCAACTGGGATAATCTTGGTGTGAAAGGGTTGTTATTATGTGCCTCCTATTACTAAAAACATTATTTCTGTATCCAGAGTTGATACATATGGATTTATTTTAATGTTTTGAAATTAATGTTGATTCTTTTACAAATATAACATTTGATATGGTTGGGAACATTTATACAATGGACAAAAAGTGTTGGATTATAAAAACCAAGTAATGAAAATCAATAACAAAGATACTTCACATTACTCATACGACACCCAACTTTGGCATCACCAGATATGCCATGTAAACGAGAAACGCTTGACGAAGTTACATCAAGATGGATATTTATATTCATTCAAACTAAAACCACTTGGCTTATGCCAGACATGTTTACAAGAAAAAATGACCAAATCACCATTTAGTGGGAATGGTTAATGGGCGAAAGAAATTCTTGAATTGGTTCATACAGATGTCTGTAGAACATTTATAGTTGAAGCAAGGGGAGTATACTCATACTTCTTAACATTTACTAATGATGTTAGTAGATATGGATATGTCTAAAAAATGATGTATAAGTAGGATTCTTTTGGAAAGTTCAAAGAATACAAGAATGAAGTTTAGAACCAGCATGTTAAGAAGATTAAAATACACCACTCATATCAAAGGGGATAATATATTAATTAAGACTTCATTTATTACCTAAGAGTGTTTGGGAACCTATACAATCTCACTCCTCCAAACATGCCCCAGTGGAATGGTGTGAGCGAAAGGATGAACAACACATTGTTAGACATGGGGAGATCAAGGATGACTCATTCAAGTCTTCTATTATACTTTTGGGGATAGGCGTTTCAAATAGAGGACACCTACTAAACCATGTATCAACTAAATCGTTAAATGTTATTCCACACAAGTTCTCGAGTGGAGGAAAATCCATGTTAACATATTTACATTTTTGGGGTAGTGAAGCATCTGTTAAGGAATATTCAGGTAATAAACTCACAGCCTGAGGCACAATGTGTACCTTTATTGGATACCCCAAAGAAACAAGGGGATATTACCTATAAAACCCCTTAGACCAAAGGTAATAGTGGAATGTCATGACATATTTCTTGAGGGGGGAACATCTACAAAAGAGATAGTGGGAGCAATATATCCTTTGATAAAGTCGAGGCTCATGGTGCAGAAGATTTGGTACATGAGTTGATTCCACAAAGCCCCGTGGAAGGAGAAGAATCTGTTCTAGAGACAAAATTAAAACATAGGAGTAAAAGAGAGGTTAGAGAACCAGAAAATTACAATTTTCTTGTTACCGAGGATGGTGACTCCTTATTAGTGATAATAATGACTCTATAACATACAATGAAGTAGTAAGAGGCACAGACATTGCCATGTGTCATGAACCCATGAATTCTAAAATGGATTCCATGTACCATAACCAAGTCTCAATTATGGTTGATCATCCAGTTGATGTAATGCATGTTGGATGCAAATGGGTATTCATGAAGAAACTAGACATGGATGGACAAGTCAGTACATATAAGGAACTATAGGTTGAAAAAGGTTTTAAACAGCATCATGTAATTGACTATGATGAAACTTTTCCCTAGTTTCAAGGTTGAAATCCATCAGAATTCTACTTTCTTTTTTCCATACCATTACTATGTGATTTGAAAATGGGATTTCAAAACAACATTCCTTTACGGGATACTTTAGAAAGATGTCTATATGACACAGCCTGAAGGATTTGTGTGTAACACCCCGAGATTTTATGAAAAATATTCTTTTTAATTAATGTCTTGTGTTGTATGCTACACCAAATGGAGCTTGCACAACACGCATCCCTGACTTGTCTTTCATTACACGCAATCGCGACCTTCTGCGATAGCATGTGTAGTACGCAATACCGAGTTTCAATAAACGAGATATTATTATAATATTATTATGAACTAGCTGTTTTGAATAGTAATATACAATTTTTGAAATTTTAAAAATTTTATATTTCAAAATGGACTTCATTTTTGTATTCGGAATATCGAAATTATCTTAGGGTGACATTTCGGTAATTTTCGAATAACTTTAATATTCTGATGAATAGTGAAAATTAATAAATTTTAATTAAAAACACATTTTTAAATGGAAATAATTAATACTGATAAATTATTAATTTGAGTGGTTTTAAAGTATATTTATAATATATTATTACAATTTAATACAATGTAGGTCATTGGATGTAATTTCACATTTAAACCAGACATAAACAAGTGTCAATCTTTTTATAGTTATTATCTTTTAAGAACAGGCTATTTGGTTTGACAATGGGAATTAATTTTTAAAATAATTAATATAAATGATATTTTTTTAATTTGGTAAAATAGAAATTGTTTTTTAATTCATAATATCAAATATAGCTTAGGCCTATTTTTTGGTATTTTTCTTGAAACATTCATTTTTTGATGAATAGTGAAACCACTAAGTGGTAGTTAAAAAACTAAATTTTTCATAAAACGTAATTTTATCACTTCTGTGAGTGGAATTTTGAAAATCTGAGAGACACGGTTAATATAAAGGACTAAATTGTGGTTAAATGAGATGAAAATAATTTTTTTTGAATAGTAACTCTTTACTATTTTTTACCACGGTTATAAGTAAATTGGGTAACTAAGGGTAAAAATGATATTATTATTACCCTAACACATGTCTTAATTCTCTTGGATAAAGTTAATTCGGCCAAAAACAACCTTAGTAAAAATATATGACCATTTTGGCCCACTTGGATTAGATTAGGACATTTATTATTAATTTTTTTAAAGAAGGGTTAAAATAGTTAAAATCAAAGTTTAATAAATAAATAATTATAAATATAGGGTTATAAATAAGATAAATTCGACTATAAATATTAATTAGAAAGCTAAAAATATTTCCTAGATAATGGTATTTTATTTGTAATTTTTTTACTTAAATTAAGTTAATTTATTTATGACACAATGATGATGTTGTAATTATCTTATTAATGAAATATTGAGATAATTGATGTTATAAATATCTAAATATATATAATTTGAGACTTTTTATGAATTAAAATAATTTTCCATGTTAATATGACATTTTATTATTGATTTAAGTAACTTTTTTAGAATTAATAATTCTTTTATGATTTTCACAAAAATCAATTACCTAATACTGTCAAAATTGACATAAAATAGTTTTTAAAACAAATATTATATTATTAATTGTTATTATGTTCCTAAATATCTATGGTTAGTCCAAGATACTTATATCATGATAGGTGTTTTATTAATGGACCTCTTGGGGTTCTCTTAGATGTATATTGTATGTTTATTAACTATATAATATAAAAATACAAAGTGACATGGTAAATGTCAATCTAATTAACTAAGAGTCAAAACTAAACGTTAAGGTTAATATAATTACCTAAACTTGTCTAAATTCTATTGGATGAGAGGACTTAGTCCCATTCCCACTTTAGATTCGAAATAAATCAATTTGGAGATATTAAAAACCGAATATGACTTTATAATAAAATAATATTTTTTGTAGTTCCAAAGGTGCCCCTCTCCTCCCTTATAAAAGGGAACCTCCTCCCTCTCTTCCTCACACCACTATGGGCCTTCAAGGTCGGCCAAACCCTGCCAATTTCTCTTCTCCACTTCCCTAGAAACATCCTAGAGGTCCTGGTATTTTCAAAGACCAAATTTAGTGCCCTAAGTGGAGCTCTCGAAGAGGCGCTTCAAAGAAGAGGTAATGTCTGTTACCGATAATTTCAACTTTATATCTTCTTCCACATCTTCTTCTTAGGTTGTTTAAATATTAAGTAATAAAATCAGTATCAATCATATACATATATGTCATTATAAGTATGAAACAACCCTATTTCACCATCTATCCATCCTACGGAAAATGAAATCACAGCGCGTGTGTACATACGGAATACCATCTCAACGCCGTAGTGTAATCTATTTTCCACCACCACCTTACTTGGATGGGTATAATGGTGTAAATAATAACTATATATGATAATTGTAATGTGTTATTGATTATGTTATAGTATACATACACTCCAATAAAATTCCACGATCATTGGGATGATATCATCGCTCGTGCGTACGTACAGAATACCGTCTCCACGACGCGATGAGATTCATTCTCAATGATTAACCATTCATAAATGATTATAAAGTATATATAATAAGTAATCATGAAATATATGACATAATAATGATACTGGATTTATGTATATATATATGTATGTCATCTAATTAATTTTATTCAATTCAATGAGGAAACGAAAAAAAACGATCATGCGTACGTACGACCTACCATCTCCATGAAAGATTTATTTCTTTCCATTTATCGATTTATTATATATATGTATATTCTGAATATATATTATATATAACTCATGTTTTATATTCTGGAATTATGTATTCATGATCTATGTAATCATATGAATAATTAAAAGTCAAAACACGGATGACAAATGAAACGATTTTACCCTAAATGCTCTTTAACAAGGAATTTACAAATGAACAGGTAATATAAAGTAATAAGTG
Source organism: Viscum album (assembly GCA_963277665.1). Taxonomy (NCBI): domain Eukaryota; kingdom Viridiplantae; phylum Streptophyta; class Magnoliopsida; order Santalales; family Viscaceae; genus Viscum; species Viscum album. The sequence continues at coordinate 553,987,725 of OY728147.1, read as the reverse complement.
AACCATATATGATATCATAACAATGAATATGATTCTGTAATAAGTCAATGACATTATTTAAATCATTATACAATAGGATCAGATATGTACGAAGCATATCGGACCTAAGGTAAGGGATAACTATTCCAATCTCGTTCTTATCCGAGATTGTTTATTCGAAAGTATTTACTGGGGTTATTGTTATCATCCATGTCCATGTTTCCTAAAAATGGTTTCATGTATTTTTAATGTCCTTTTTACCTATTTTTACTTTTACGCAATGGTATGGAAGGAATCTTTCTTTTATTTACCCTACAATGTACATTTTTAATTTTTTAACAAAAGTACGAGAAGAATGTTTTTAATATATACGGCATGAAAGGATTTTTACGGTTTTATAAAGCATTGTTTTCATGAAGCTTACTCCAAATTATTTCATGTCTATTTTCAAAAAAAATCCTTTTCTTTTAAAATTGCATGACATTTTGTGAAAAGAAAATGATTTTGATGAAAAAAGGATATTTTCCTCAAAAATTCATTTCAAGTGTTTTATCAAAACCATTTTTCACCTAATATGACATTATTTCATATGTTTATGTTTCAAGTATAATGTCTCTATGATTTACAGGGTTCCACTTCTCATATTATGAAATGATATCCATTTCTTTTATATGGATTATGTGATGAAGGGATGATGTTTATGAAACCCATTTTATTTATTGTGTTTTTATGAATTATGTATGTTTACTTTGTGGCACAAGTAAGAATGACTTCATTATAAGATGGATGGGACCTATATCTACCTCAAATGCATTAGGTAATGATTTATATCTCATGAGATAGACATGGCTGGAACGGTAAGTTAATTCGGTTCAGTATTACAGGACTGGAACGAGGAGTGAACTCGATTTCAAAAGGGACTTTGTCCACTATGATGGTCTTGGAAGCAATACCTTGGCTACTATGGAAATCATTACATGTGCTTAATGGATTCCAAAATTACATGTTTTATTCCCATGCTATTTTATCATGATTTATGTACCATTATGATCTATTCCTTATATACTTCCATGTTTTATGTCGTTGCTCAAGATTTTAATGACTAAACATTGTGTTCATGTTTTTAAGATCAATTGTATATGGTATGTTTTATTTTATCCATGCTTACCCTTACTGTGCATTTTAGCTCACCCTTTTTATGTTTTATTTTACCCCAAGATTAAAAGAAAAGTTTTAGGTAAGGAAAAAAAAGTGGAAGATCTTTATGGGAGATGTTGAATATCATCCACCACGATTAGATGATAACATTCCAAGTTTCCAAAGACACTAAAATATTACTGTCCTTGTGTGTCTGTTTATGTTATGAATTCTGTATTCCTTAAAAGTTATGTAATATCTATGTACGTCAAGCTTCGGGTCTCTACATTTGGTATCAGAGGAAAGGTTTAGTCAACCTTTGGAAACTAGGATGTGAGAACTTTAGTGAGATCCCTAGAGATATTTCTAAGGTATGTCTAGGGATGTCCCTAAGGTTAAGTATAAGTGTATGTTATAGTCCTAGAATTACAGTAAGGATCTTATAATTAATCATAAGATGTTAGATATTGAAGGTACTCCCCCTTTATAATGTTTTTTCCCTAGCATGATTTTTTCCCCTCACACTATTCTTTTAGGGTTTTAGACGATGGATGGAACCCGAATGAACCGTGTTGATCAATGTAATGGGCAATGCAATGATTGTCCTCATGAACAAACAAATGTTATGGGAGATGGAGTAAAAAATATTATTTCTATACTTACACAAAGTATGAATCATTCTGGACTTCCAAATGACCAGAGAGGGGAACAATATTCTATTGAGTCCTTCATGAGGCAACACCCACCTTATTTCAGTGGGTCTCTTGATCCACTTGTTGCAGAACAATGGATCAGTACCACTAAAAAGATATTTTCAGTTTTTCAATCTTCTGAAATGATAAAGTCATCTTAGGAGTATATCATTTGGAAGGTGAAGCTGATCAATGGTTGAATCTTATCAAGAATACGAGGCCAACTGATAAAATTGAGTCCATGGAATGGGATGAGTTCAAGAACTTATTTTTCAATAAGTAATTCCATCGTATTCTTCAAACAATGATGGAGAAGGAGTTTCCTGAGCTAAAGAAAAAGGATAATGAATCTGTTTGTGTATACAAAGAGAATTTTACAAGGCTTGCAAGGTATGCATCTGGCTTTATCATCCAACATGAGAGTAAAGTTGATCGATTCTTCAGTGGCTTAAAACCAAATCTTCGAAGGGAATTAGCTATAAGAGACTTCGTTAGATATGAAGAAATTGTGCATTGTGCTATCAGGGTATAAATGAAATTTGGTTTTACTTATCCATCTCATAGTTTTGAAAAGAAACGAACGATGGAGTTCAAGGAGAAATCTCAGAATATTGGTCAACAGAAGATGAATGTTTCCTTTTGCTCAAAGTGTGGAAAGAAGCATGGTGGAGATTGTCTTAAAAGGACTAGAAAATTTTTTAAGTGTGGAAAAGAAGGTCATCGAGTAACTGAGTGTCGATGTAATGGAAAAATGGTTTCTTATGATGTGAATAAAGAAAAGACTGCAGAGAACGCACCACCAACCCTTCAATGCTTCAAGTGAAAGGAAATGGGGCATTATGCTAATAAATCCCCTAATCCAAGGGTTAGTGATGATCGAAATGAGAAACCACTTAAGGAAAAGGTCAAAGGGAAGCCATATGCGATCACTATTGGTGATGTTGAATATGACAACGATGTGGTGGAATGATTAAGTTTTTATGTAATGGTATTCCAAAATAATTTTTTATATAGTATCGTAGACTATTGGAATATTTATGTATTTGTCTATTGTGGTTTTCAATAATTTTATGGTACATGTAACCATTGAAAGTGATTTAGATATTTTTGGAAAAAAGATGATATGTGCATAATAAAGGGATACAGAGAAAATGAAATGTTTGACAGTATTCATGAGCTCATGACTGATATAAGGAAATAGTTATATCATGTTTTGAGGTTTTTGTATGTAAAAAGAGTTAACTTTTGACAGCACTCATGTTTTTACTAAGATTCAATGGGTATTCATTTTTCAAGAGAATACATGATTAAGGCCTTTGAATGTTTGGAATGTGACCAACAAGACATATCTCATGATATATGGGGATCAACGATGTTATTAACATGCTTGTTATATGAAATCTTTGGTAATCATTTTCACTATAATATGAGATTTGACAGTAGTATTTTGGATAACACTACAGATTGGAAAGGATTATGTTGGAAATAAGTTAGTATTGTTTATGGATAGAAGTTTTCTCGATATTATTGATGGGATGTTATAGTAATGTAGTTTTAGAAAATGGTCAACCTGTAGGATGGGCGTCAACCTATCGCGTCAGACAAGGCTGTGGGAATCAAACCCACAACCGAAGTCTGACTGGCCATTATCGCCACCACTGGCCTTCAGGAAGTCCCTGTTTAGTAGAAAATAGTTTTATTATATTAAGCAGTATGATATATGAAGTATAAGTCCATTTTAGGAACCATATCTGATTAATATCACTATAGATGGACTTATGTTTTTTTTGATAACTTTTCTAACCTTTTGTTTGAGACAGATGGAATGAATCATCATTCTATCACATGATCTGCTAACATATCACGAATGAAAAATTCAACTTCATTTCTTTAAGAGATGAAGTGGAAATTATCCAAAGAACGACCAATGGTGAGACTGTACCAAATTCACGAAAGTATTTCTCCTAATTCCAATTTCATCAACTTTAGGGAAATTATCTTGAAAACCAAAAATGTTGTCCTAGTGCTCTTATATGCGATGAATCAGATGGTACTTTAATCATCACAAATTTATGGCTTTTTGATTGTGGACTTTTTCATAGCCATGTTCTCTACCACTCTCCATCAGAACGTGATGGTTATATTTTTCTTCCATATCCATATTTTCACCTATGTTATCCTACGTGGAAACCCAGTGATGAGTGAATTTGGGTAACTGTTTCGTTTCATACATTAAATCCAAGTTTTGGTATTCCTTTTTTACGATGTGGGTTTCTATTAATGAAACATTCGAGTAGTAAACCATTTATAACCCCAACGAATTTCGAGGGAGAAATTCATTTTAATGGGGGTAGAATGTAACACCCCGAGATTTTATGGAAAATATTCTTTTTAATTAATGTCTTATGTTGAATGCTATTAATAGTGATAAATTATTAATTTGAGTGGCGTTAATGTATATTTAGAATACATTTTTACAAATTAATACAATTTTGGTCATTGGATGTAATTTCACATTTAAACCAGACAAAAACATGTTTCAATCTTTTGATAGCTATTATCTCTTAAGAACACGCTATTTGTTTTGACAATGGGAATTAATTTTTAAATTAATTAATGTAACTGATATGCTTTGAATTTGGTAAAATAGGCATCATTTTTGAATTAATAATATCAAATATAGCTTAGGCTTAATTTTTTGTATTTTTCTGGAAGCTTTCATTTTTATATGAATAGTGAAACCACTAAGTGGTAGTTAAAACACTGAATTTTTCATAAAACATAATTTTACCACTTCTGTGAGTGGAATTTTGAAATCTGATAGACACGGTTAATATCAAGGACTAAAATTTGGATCAATGAGATTAAAATAATATTTGGTGAATAGTAACTTTTTACTATTTTTTACCACAGTTTGAAGTAAATAGGGTAATTAAGGGTAAAAATGATATTATTATTACCCTAACACATGTCCTAATTCTATTGGATAAGTATAATTCGGCCAAAACCAAACTTACGAATACAATATGGCCATTTATGCCCACTTGGATTAAATTATGACATTTATTATTAATTTATTTAATGAAGGGTTAATATAGTTAAAATCAATGTTTAATAACTAAATAATTTTTAATATAGGGTTATACATAAGATAAATTCGACTATAAATATTCATTAGAAATCTAAAAAGTTTTTCTACATAATTGTTTTTTATTTGTATTTTTTAGACTTCAAATATTTTTATTTATTTATGACACAATGATGATGCATTAATTATCTTATTAATGAAATATTGACATAATTGATGTTATAAATACCCAAATAAATGTAATTTAAGACTTTTTATAAATTAAAATAATTTTCTATGTTAATATGACATGTTATTATTGATTTAATTAACTTTTTTCGAACTAATCATTCTGTTATGATTTTCACAAAAATCAATTACCAAATAGTGTCAAAATTGACATAAAATTCTCTTTAAAACAAATATTATATTATTAATTGTTATTATATTACTAAAAATCTAAGGATTGTCCATGATACTTATATCATGATAGGTGTATTATTATTGGACCACTTGGGGGTCTCTTGGATGTATATGGTAAGTTTATTAACTATATAATATAAAAATACAAAGTGACATGGTAAATGTCAATCTAATTAACTAAGAGTTAAAACGAAAAGATAAGGTTAATATAATGACCTAAACTTGTCTAAATTTTATTTGATGAGTTGATTTATACTCTCTCCTCCCTTATAAAAGGGAACCTCCTCCCTCTCTTCCTCACACCACATTGAGCCTTCATGCTCGGCAAAACCCTGCCAATTTCTCTTCTCCACTTCCCTAGAAACATCCTAGAGGTCCTGGTCTTCTTCAAAGAACAATTTTAGTGCGCTAATAGGAGGTCTCAAAGAGGCGCTTCAAAGAAGAGGTAATGCCCGTTACCGATTCTTTCATCTTTATTTCTTCTTCCACTTCTTCTTCTTAGGTTGTTTCATTATGAAGTAATAAAATCAGTATCACTCATATACTGATATGTTATTATAAGTATGAAACAACCCTATTTCACCATATATCCATCCTACAAAAAACGAAATCACCGCGTGTGCGTACGTACGGAATACCATCTCCACGCTGTGGTGTAATCTATTTTCCAACACCACCTTACTTGGATGGGTATAATGGTGTAAATAAAAACTATATATGATTATTGTAAAGTTATATTGATTCTATTATAGTATACATACACTCTAGTTAAATTCCACGATCATGGGAGCGATATCATCGCTCGTGCGTACGTACGGAATACCGTCTCCACGACGTGATGAGATTCATTCTCAATGATTAACCATTCATAAATGATTATAAAGTATATATAATAAGTAATCATGATATATATGACATAATAATGATACTGTATTTATGTATATATATATATGTATGTCATCCAATTAATTCCATTCAATTCAATGATGAAACGAAAACAATGTTCATGCGTACGTACGACCTACCGTCTCCATGAACGATGTATTTCATTCCATTTATCGATCTATTATATATATGTATATTCTGAATATATATTATATATAAATCATGTTTTATATTCTGGAATTAAGTAATCATGATCTAAGTAATCATATTAATAATTACAAGTCAAAACACGGAGGACAAATGAAACGATTTTACCCAAAACGCTCTTTAACATGGAATTTAGAAAAGAACGGGTAATATAAAGTCATAAGTGAACCATATATGATATCATAACAATGAATATGATTCTGTAATAAGTCGATGACATTATTTAAATCAATATACAAGAGGTTCATATACGTACAAAGCATATCGGACCTAAGGTAAGGGATAACTATTTCAATCTCGTTCTTATCCGAGATTGTTTATTCGTAAGTATTTACTGAGGTTATTATTATCATCCATTTGAATGTTTCCTAAAAATGGTTTCATGTATATTTAAAGTCCATTTTACCCATTTTGACTTTTACCCAATGGTTTGGAAGGAATCATTCTTTTATTTACCCTACAAGGTACTTTTTGACGTTTTCGACAAAATTACGAGAAGAATTTTTTTTAATGTATACAGAATGAAAGGATTTTTACGGTTTTATAAATCCTTGTTTTCATGAATCTTCCTCCATAAGATTTCATGAATATTTTCAACAAAATCCTTTTCTTTTAAAATTGCAAGACAATTTTTGAAAAGAAAATGATTTTGAAGAAAATAGGATATTTCCCTCAAAAATTCATTTCAAGTGATTTATCAAAACCATTTTTCATCGCAGATGACATTATTTGATATGTATATGTTTCATGTAATTTCTCTATGATTTACAGGGCTTCACTTCTCTTATTATGAAATGATATCCATTTCTTTTATATGGATTATGTGATGATGGGATGATGTTTATGAAACTCATTTTATTTATCGGGTTTTTATGAATGATGTATGTTTATTTTGTGGCACAAGTAAGAATGATTTCATTATGAGATGGTTGGGAACTATATCTCTCTCCAATGAATTGGGTAAAGATTTATATCTCATGAGATAGACATGGCTGGAATGTTAAGTTAATCTGGTCCAGTATTATAGGACTGGAACGAGGAGTGAACTCGATTCAGAAAGGGACTTTGTCCACTAAGATGGTCTTGGCAGCAATGCCTTGGCTACTATGGAAATCATTACATGTTCTTAATGGATTCCACAATTACATGTTTTATTCCCATGCTATTTTATCATGATTTATGTACCATTATGATCTATGCCTTATGTAATTCCATGTTTTATGTCGTTGCTCAATATTTTGATGTTTAAACATTATGTTCATGTTTATAAGATCAAATGTATATGGTATGTTTTATTTTATCCATGCTTACCCTTACTGAGCATTTGAGCTCACCCTTTTTATGTGTTATTTTCCCCCAGGATTAAAAGAAAGGTTTTAGATAAGGAAACAAAAGGTGGAAGATCTTAATGGGATATTTTTAAGATCTTTCACCATGATTAAAAGATTACGTTCCATGTTTCCAAAGACACTAAACTATTACGGTTCTTGTGTTTCTGTTTTTGTTATGAATTATGTATTCCACAAAAGTAATGTAATATCTATGAATGTCAAGCTTTGGGTCTCTACATTGTGACTCCAAAGAATCCCAATAAGGTATGGATGTAGAAGATATCCATTTATGGTTTAAATCAAGCATCTAGGTAAAAGTACATTTGTTTTTAAGATTCCATAAAAGAATTTGGTTTTATCAAAACTTAATGTGAGCCTTGTGTATACAAACAATTTAGTGGCAGTGCAATCGTTTTCCTAGTAGTTTATGTTGAAGATATTTTACACATTGGATATGAGATACCTATCTTGAAGTCTATTAAGGAAAGGTTGAATCAATGCTTCTCCATGAAAGACTTGGCAGAAGCAGTGTATATTCTTGGGATCCAGATACAACATGATAGATCCAAGAGACTGTTGGGCCTATGTCAATGTACATACATTGATAACATACTGAAGAGATTTGGTATGGAACAATCCAAGAGGGGATTGTTGCCAGCATCACATGGCATTCATCTTTGTAAGATAATTTGTCTTCAAACACATGAGGAAAAAAGATACTGTGAAATAATCCATACACATCAACGATTGGGATAGTCATGTATTTCCTGAAATGTTGTAGGCTGGATGTCGCCTATGCATAGATTGTGGTAGGAAGATATCAAGCTGACCCAGGTAAATGCCATTGGATTGTGGACAATACATTCCTCTTGTATCTGAGGCATTCAATGGATATGATACAAGTTTGTGGAGGATTTGAGGATGTAGTAATCAGAGGATATGCAGATGCTATTTTCTAGACTGATCAAGATGACATGATGTCACAAACGGGATACATCATCACATTTAATTGAGGTGCATTGAGTAAGAAGAGCACAAAGAAGAGTGTGGTCAAAGATTCCAAACCAGTGTCCGAGTATATAAAAGCATATGAGGATGAAAAATAAGAATATTTTATGTGATGCATCATCCAAGAGCTAGATGTGATACCTAGGAGTGAATAACCCATCACATTGTACTGTGATAATACTTCAGTGGTGGATCTTGCAAAAGATCCAAGGACATATCAGAGGATGAAGCACATACATTGGAAGTATAATCTCTTGAAGGATTTTTCACTAAGAGGTGATGTTGCAGTGAGTAGTATTTCAACGGAAGGCAATGTTGTAGACCCCTTGAGTAAGCATTGACTCAGTGGAAACAAGATCATCATGTGAAGTCTAGCGGACTAAATGTCATATGTAGTTGGATCTTGTCCAAGTGGGAGTTAGTAAGTGTTGGTGGCCAAGAACCAACAAGTTTTAGTATTATTACGTGAATATTTAATGTATTATTACATATTGTTCATTGTTTTGCATCAATATGATGTAATAATGTCCTAGAGTATTTTTTGAATTGATAAGGGCATGGCAGTGCCCATCTATGATTGGAACCTTGAAATGCTATTACAATATTCTTAAATGTAGTTATACGGTTCGATGACATTCTATGATGAGACAAATAACATGCATACTGTCAGGTGTGAGTACTCATAAGCATCCACGACTTCCTCTCTTGATGTTTTCACTTGGTTATATTAATGATAGGAAAATACAAGAACAGACCCACTAGTTGGAATTCTTCATGTATTGGTTTCATTGGATATTCTTATCTGTGAGCATGTGTAATGATCTATAGATATTAATATTATCCATAATACGTGTCACCGCTTACGCTCATATGTTTACTAATGAAAATTGTCATGCAGACAGTTGTCCTGAGGTATGGTACATTGGGTGTGTCACAAGTGGGATGTAATTAATTGATAAGTCGAGGATGGATTTTACCCTTCCATTTATGGAAGTTGATATCTCTACCCTTTGATTGAAATAGATCCGTCACATGAAATTCTGTGGCCATGGTATAACGATAAGTTTATTTCAGGTAGTCAATGAACATCGTATCAAGCATAAAAGCTGATAAAACAATACTGAATCCCACTTGATGAGATATTGTGACAAAGGGATTAAATTCCACAGTGAGTGTTTGTATATTGTTGTCGTTGTTGTGACATTATGTTCTTTCTCTGCATTGTCTTGACCCGTTTCCAAACATTACTCTTGGACTTTCGACATGCCTACCTAATGCCAACAAGATAAATTCCTAGAGGGTCACACAATAAGTTTTATTGGTGGTCTCTATTAAATTCCATTTCAATATAAATATTGATATTAAAATGTTTCTCAGGACCGGGTGATAATTTTATTCAGGTTTAAATGAATGAATAATTTAAAAAAAATATATTTATTTTTTTTATTTATAAATTTAATAAATATTTATTTACTAGTTTTAAAATAAAATATTTATTTAAGAGAATAAATTATTTATTTAGTTAATCAGTTGTTCAACAAATGGAAGTTGAGTTTGAGTGGACCATGGTTGGTCCAGTAGTAAAATAATTATTTGCAAGATAGAAAATAATTATTTAACAAGTTAACAAAAATTAAAATAACACTGATATTATTTTGTGATTTGGTATTTTATTTATATTTCATTTTTCTGCAAGTTTCTGCACTATAAATAATGAAACAGTATTATTATTAAATTCATGGGTTTTTTCTATGTTTATTAATGTATATAATTGTTTCTTGGAAATTATATTTTATTAACTGAAAATCCATGTATTTAAATTGGACTGTACCCCAATTGTGTTATGCACCACACAAAATGACTGGAGAATTGAGAATTGTTGAGCCATACAATTTCTCTCTCAAATACTCTTCTCTCCCCTCTCAATAACCAATGACATTCATCAAGTCTGAAGATCAAGTGATCAAGAACATCCGACACAAGACACTCGCTTCATCACACTAGAACTAGGAGAATGAGAGGTGTCAATCAGATACCATCAGAGCACATGTTGATCACCGCTTGAGGGATTTTATTTGGGATCCTTACAAGCACACTATTATAATATGGAATGGTCATTCTAGACGATCAACTTCATCAATGATGAAAAAAACCTAAATCCAGGTGTTATTTTTTAATGAAATTAATAAATTTATAATAAGCATTATGTCAATGATGCTCTCTAATGGTTTTAAGCCTCTTTATTATTTATCTAAATCATTCATTATATTTCGTGGACAGTGGTTTTCATCTTCATATTGATCCATGAATAATCATTGATCATGGTAAAAATCAATGTTGGGTGTCATCCCAACCACGCTTCTACAGTGCCTAGATCCTTATATTATAGTTCCATCATAATGACCACTATTATAGGTTATAGGATAAGATTGAACATTCATCTTTCTGTGATCTAGTAGTTTTCCTTCCACAAAAACAATATGTTCATTATCAGTTAGATGGAGGTGAATGTAATAGTAATTTGAATCCTTCTCATAACAACAACCTAGTATTTTTTAGATAATGGTTTTGCTAAAAAAGAAACATATATATTGTGTTTAGGTGGCTGGAGATGTAACATAATAGAAAATAACATTAGATAATATGTTACTTTTTAATTGGGTAACTCCATTTGGTTTGAACCGAAATGCATTTTTGAAGTGTATTTTACCTACAGGAAGTCTTCTAGGTGGAAGAGAATGATTTTGAGCTCTTATGTGGGTATAGTATGGATGATCTATGTGGATTGAGAGGTGTGAGTAATGGGTTATATGTAAGGTCTTTTTATAATGGGGAGGAGGGGCTCTTTAGGAATGAATGATAATATTATTTTATTACAAAATGATTTTCTGTTTTTAAAGGACCAAAACTTAATAATGTAGAAGATAAGATGGCTCTTGTTCGAAAAAAATCGGCCAATAAAAATTGTACAGGTTTTGGATATTGTTTTAATATTTATAATCATAATTTTTTTAAATCATTGTTTACTGAGGAAAAAATTACATCAATATTGTGTCATAAATAATTTTATGTATTTGATGTCTAAATATTAAAATAATATACCTCCATGCGGGAAATATTTTACTTATTATAATGAATATTTATAGTAAAATATATCAATTATATTATCCCATATTAATTATTTTTTTGCAAAATAATACATGTTTATGAAATCTTCATTTTTACATTAAATATAAATTTATTAATGTCATTATCTTACCAATATGGCATTCAAAGGCCAAAAGTCTTACCCAATGACTTTTTTGGTATACAATTACTCTTCCAATTAGGATAGAATAGTGTTAATGTAATTATGTATTCTTATGATATTATTTTTACATTTAATTACCCTATTTATCATTAACCACGTTAAATAAAAGTAAAAATATACTATTCACAAAAAAATTATTTTAATCTTATTGAATTTTTTTTTAATTTTTTATATAAACCATGTATGTTGTATTTTTAAAATTCAATTAATTTAGGTGGTAAAATTAAATTTAAATGAAAAGGCTGGTTTTTTAACTACTACTCAGTGTTTTAACTATTCATCAAAAATTGTTGTTTTTAGAAAAATGCCGAAAATTAACCCTAAGATATATTGGATATTACAAATTCATAAATGATATCTATTTTAGAAAATTCAAAACATAGATGTTTCAATAATTAATTTGAAATTAATTGCCTCTGTCAAAACAAAAAGCGTGTTTTTAAGAAATAATAGCTTTCAAAAAATTAGAATTTCTTATGTCCAATTTCAAATGAAAATAATTCCTATGACAAACATTGAATTAAATGTTAAAAATATAATCTAATTAAACCTTAATAATAATCATAAAGATAATATATCCATATAAAATTATATTAGAATATATTTCTGAATTAAAATACAGTATTTTCACATTTCATTAAAAAACGAACATTATCTGAAAAATTGAAAAATTTCATCCAAATTAAACATTTGTGTCCCGATTCAAAAGAAAAATTCTTTATTTTTCAATATAAAATATTAAATTGAAAAAAATAGATTCAAAAAAGTTTCTCCATCAAAAGTCTGTAAGATGTCATTTTAAAGAATATTAGAATGTTTCATGCTTAATATTGGATTTATTCTAATTTTAAGCCTCTAAAATTTATTGGGTAAATGTTAAAAAATTTAAGAAACATATTTAATCATAATATTGTTAGTTTTGTTCATTTAATCCATAAAATGGCTATTTGTTAACTACCATTTAAAATAATAATGTTATACTAATATTTTTCATCAATACTCAAAGTTGTGTGAGACAAAAGTTTTCAATGAATGTTATTGTTTCATATTTGGTATTCCATCGAACATTGCATACCCATAAATGTAAAATAAATATTTAATTCAAAAATTTAAAAAAATATAGTAATTTTATATTCTTTATTTACATGGGATGTTACAGTAGTAATTATCATTATCATATACCACGTTACACAAATTCAGTCCTCGCACACCTTGTCAGTGTTGTTAATCTTATGTATACCTATGCTATAATCACATCAACATGTATTATACATAAATGGTTTTATTACTAGAAATTTTGCTATAAAAACTACCTTAACATATTTCTATGGTGTTATTCTTTACTTACACCCAAATTCTACATTAGGGATATGTTATCTATTATATTTTTTTTCCTAACCCATATTCCTAAGAGTTATACTAAAGTTAATATCATACCAAATATAGTGAACCAACCTTATTAATCGCATATATTGGGACATATATAAATTACATTGGAATAAATATAAGTGAATAATGTCCAAATGGACAAAAAATTATAGTATTATTGGTTAACCAGATACATACATGAGTCATATATTTAAACTGAGCACAATAATTACAACTTATTTTTTTACATCATTCAAAATAAAATTATAGATAATAACTATATATCATCTATAGTATTCATTCTTATCTTTTTTATTTTACATCATGGATCCCAGGGTAAATGAAACATAATTTGGGTGATCTAAAATTCTAATTACGGGTAAAGAAAAGAAAACAAAGAATTAACAAATGAGAATGAAAAGTATAGAAATGTAAAAAATTTACCCCACATTCCATACAATACATAACCTGAATGTATGTACATAAAAAGTATTAAAATTTAATATATAAAAATACTATCAATTCAAAAAAAAATATACGGAAAAATACTTATGGTGTTGTTATAAAATGAAATGCATTCCACCTAGTCAACGTACGAAAAATGAAATGTATCTATATATATGTGAACGCATGTTATATTAGATGAACAATAACTGAATATAAATGAAGAAAATTGATTAATTATTTGATTCTATGTTTTCTAGGTACATTGAACTATTCCATTTAAGACCATTGAAAATACATTTCAAAACATACTAGTTACTAAACAATTTAGTTTTTCCAACATTAACTCTACTACTGAAACCTTTCCCAAGATAGTATATAACATATTGGATTCAAATGTGAAGGGTTTTCCTAAACAAATTTTATCTTTTTAGAATTCTGATGAATCAAGGGGCTTTCATTAACTGATCCCCAACCCATAGGGTTTACCATAAACATTCCCCAACCTATGTTTTTATTGTCCAAATCATTCCTCGTATTAAGTAAACAATGTGACTTAAAAATATACATTACAAACTCAAGGCTATGGTTTAACAAATATTTCTTATATAATTAAATATTATTCAACGTAATCACTCTATGAAAAATGGAATATAGTTGAGGAAATAATTATCTCCCAAAAAAATGGTATTGATATGTAGGGAAACTTAATGTGAACTTATCATAAGAAAATGAATATTTCAAGGGGACTAAAAAATTGTGTAAATGAATATTATTAATATTATATAATAAATCCATTATAAAAAATCCATAGAAAGATTAATTATTGTATTAACAAAACATTTCCCAAGTGGTTTATAATAAATGGGTTTTCTCTATGATGTGGAGAAATACTATAAAATGATCATTAAAAATCATTCCTGAGGAAAATATCTGTTTGTTCTGGAAAAACATTTTTTTAATTTATAATATTTGGAAATCATATGAAAAAAATTATTTTAAAATAATATTTAAAAAAAATTATGGAGGATTTTATGGAATAATGATACGTAAATTCGTACATGTCATATAAGGAAAAATACATTCGTTTTGCACTGTAATAAGGATAGGAGAATTCTGGGTTCAAAAAGTGAATATAAGATCATCAAAAAAAACATTTGTAAAAGAAATACGGTGATAAAAATGACTTTAAAAAATAATTTTAATTTTTTTTAAAAAAAATCTAATAAAACATCGTTTATAAAATAAAATAGGTTCTCTAACTAAAGAGAAACATGATGTGGGGTTTCCGAACAAAACATTTTGTAAAATAGGATGAGAACAAAAAAGTGTGAAAATTTTACCAATATGTTAACAATATCATGAATACATAGAATGGAAGTAAATGAAATGTTTCCTTTTGAAAACCTTTCATATAAATTCCTCATATAGAAATACCATTAGAATATTATTAAAATTAATATTGAAGAAAATAATATTCTAAATTTTCTAAGAGTCCCTTACCATTTGAGATATTTAAAATCAAAAGCCTCATGATTGAATAATATTAAATTTACTTTTTCATTAAAATGTAGATAAAATATTAATGATTTTATATATGAAAAGGGGTATTATATACACCACACAAAAGATGTTAGTGGTGGGAACTAAATTTATCTCAAATATGTAAAAAGTGATATGAAAATCCATTACATTGTGTTTTATTTTAGGTGAATTTACATTAAAAATATATATAATAAACTTATGTTAATTATCTACTTTATTCAAAATAGTTTTTATGATTATAAATAATTTTATTTAACTTATTTCTATATTGTGTACAACTACATAGGCAATCATGTTTATGGCGGATGATTGGACCAAATTCTATTTATGTGTCAACAATAACATTAGTAGTTTTAATATGGTCAAATATTTCATTTAATATCATCTCCATAATTATAATCATGAAATAATTATCATATTTATGGGAAAAATATGATTTTAAAACTAAACATTAAATATGGTAATAAAAAATTAACCAATGTTACAATCATATAGATTATATGCCTTAAGTACGCCCGAGTAACATTATCATTATATTAATGATCATTTTGGAATGATGTTATCTAAAAATATATAATTACCAAATGATAATTTTATAATAAGTAAAAATCTAAATATTTATATATACATATTTAGTTTATTTTATGGATGTTAAAGGAATCAAATCATGATGAGGATGTGGTTGTCCACACATCCCTGAATTAAGTTATCAATATTTATGTGTCTAAAAGTGAAAAATGTAAAATAAAATATATTTTATTAATATAAATTTTATTATATAATTAATAATATATACATTTAATTTATGTTACATAGTTTTAATTATAACCACATTTTAACCATTCAATGTGATGTACGAATGAATCACATCACTTTCAGTGTGTGATAGTCCACAATCCCAGAATCAATGTTATTATTTATAGTTAAAATTCAATGCATTAGATAAAATTTTATATAAAAATTAAATAATAATAAATACATAATAAATATCACATATATTACATATTTAAATATATTTCCCATCACAATTCCAACCATGAGATTCTGTAAAGGAAAAACAAACTACATTGCTTTGTGATGCGGAAGTCCTCCGTATATAAGAACTATAAATTCATAAAACATTATATTGAAGTTTGTATATTTAAGGAAGAACCATTAGTATAAAAATAGTATTATATTTAATATAATGGTTTTTTTTATAATAATCGACCAATAATAATTGAAATATTATAAAAGGAAATAATTATAGAGAGCATAAAAAAGATGTTTCTGGATATTCGAGTAACTCATTTTTTTAAGAAATGTATTAAATGATTTATATCCTTTAAAACTTAAGGAAACTATGATGAGATATAAATTTTTAGAATATATTTGGGTATTTCATAGCCTAACGTAATAGTATTTAGAGTTTTAGGAAATCAAAGTTGTGGTGTCCTATTATAGGGATGGAGAAGGACTCGCTTTTCATTATTAAAACAAGTAAGGTGCACCTAGGTTTTTACAAATAAATGTAATGAAAACCAAAGATAACAATAAATGTAAAGTTAATGTAATATTTATAACAATCCAATAGGTTTTATAAAATTGGATAGGTCAATTGGGCCATATGATAAGGGTTAAATATCTTTTTTTCGTAATTTTCCAATAATAATTATTTTTAATTTTAATTACATTTAGTAATATTTTTGGATAAAAATTTTGATTATAATAATATACATTAAAAATTATTATGATTAGAAATTTGGAATCCAATTTTCCAAATTCCAAAAACATAAAAGATATAAAATGATTGAATTTTAATCCCGCGGATGAGATGGCAATGCGGGGTTTCAATGTAAAAACATATGAAATATTGTAAGGCCTTTTATAGTCAATTTCAAACAAAAATTTCTTTTAATTAGATAAATTTAATACATGAATAATGATATTATGTAAATATAATTTAAAACAAATTTATAATATAACTTATCCTTATAAATACATTCTATGAAAAAAATAGTTTTTTACAAAAATTTATTATTTTACAAGATTCATAAAAAAATGGAACCTCATATAAAAATATAAATAATTTACATTAAAAGAAGTTTTTATTTTTATAATTAAAAAATTAATTCTTATTCCTAAAAATATAGCCTATATAGTTTCCAAAAATTTGATTTTAAATGTCTTATCCAATAAAAGAGGCTAAAAATACCTTAATAACAATATATGCTTTTATGCATAAATTAATCTTTGTTCTTATCGTATAATCATCAAACATGATGGAAGATGACACAAAATATCTGATTTAATATATATATATATATATATATATATATTACATTGATAACATTCTATAATTGTTAAAAATAATTTGTAACACTGAAACATCTTTGGGATCACAAAAGTAATTTTCTAAAAAAATTACTTTTATATTCAAATTGGTAATTATATCCATTTTCAATTACATTCTAACCAATGAATTCATTTTATATTTTGTGTGAACTATGAGTTTTTATAAACCAGTTTATATTATTCACAACAATTAATTTTAATGCTTCGATTATGGATTATTATATTGAATCATAATATGTATATAATATGTTGTTCACTGAATCTCGATAATATGTGTGACATGAGACATCAGAGAAACATGGTGGTTAGTATGTCGCATGCTAACTCAGTATTGTGTGAATTTCAATATATAAATTATTTGGAATTTATTTAATATTGAAAATATACTTATAATTCCCATGGTATTATATTCTCATTCATTCTTGGTGTTGTGTTGCATACATGATTTTTAATTAAATCTTCCTACATTATATTTTTAGGGTGTAACACTAAATAAATTTTTCTACTTATCGATCAAAATATTCATTATAATAGGATAATTGGTCAATGAATGTAAAATATTTAATATTAATTAGTATTAAATAATAACTTGATAACATATAGAAGTATTAGTAATTTTAAATAAATTAATTAATTATAATTTATTGTAAAATATAATTATTGTAAATTTTGACAAAATTTATTTAATTTAAATTTTAATAATATTATGAAAATTATGGAATTATAATATATTTTATTTAAAACCTTTTTAAAATTATATTTTCATCTAAAAATAAAAATACACAATAATTTATTAAATTTAATTAACATTCTGTAATTTGTTATAATTTTTTATTTAATTGTTAAATAAATAATTATTGCGTTTAAAATTCATAATCATTTAATGAAATTATTTCCTCCAAAAAATTAAAAAAAAATTACCATGATGAAAATAAATATTTATATTTCGAATGGATATATATAACTGGACATATTTGTTTCCTCTAACACAAGGATTCATAGATGTTAAATTTTAGAAAAGTATCTTTTTATCTTTTTCATTACATAATATCTTATATGGGTCATATTTAATGAAATATGGAAAAATATGTCCATATTTTAGAGAAATTGATGGTTAATATAGAAATTATATAATTCAATAAAATTAAGATAAAATTATAGTTCATTTTCACTCTTATCATTATATTTTAACCTATGTGAAACTCATTTTTACCTTATACATAGTAATTAATTTCAAAATGAATTCAATAATAATTTTGAAAAAAAAATTTAATATGAACATACTATTTATTTTAAAATATTATTATTAGAAATATAAAAAAATTTATTCCAAATTAAACTAAAAAATTTTAAAAAAAATTAAATTACTTTTTTTCCCTCAGATGTGCTGAGAAAATAGATTTATTGTGGAAACTATCCAATAAATAAAAGATTTTATATCCAATTATAAAACAAAACTTATTCCGAAAACCAAATTTGGATTATTACATCTATAATTGATATAATTTTACAATTATACCAATATAAATTTGAATTTAATTTGTATAAAAAATATATTATAAGTAAGTTTTCAATTCGAATTCCATGTTTTTCATTATTCCCCCAAAATGAAGCTTTCTAGATAAGTCCATATAAATCAACCAAAATTAACATTCAAATCATGGATTCTTAAATAATTTTTTATTTATAAAATTAATTTTCTAATAGTGTTACAATTTTATTTCATTATCATTCATAAAAAGATAATTAATTTTCCGTAAATATAATATTTGTAAGAAGTATAAACACATTACAAAAAATATAGGTATTTTATTATCAACGTATTGTAAATATATAAAACTATAATAAATAATAGGTAAAACCTAGTTATTTCTCCTAAAAACACTAATGTTAGTTTATAAGTCATATTATTCTTTATTATTTAACAAAATTAATAATATATCATGGTTTTGTTAAAACTCATTGTTGTGTGTAACAAATTCTACGCTAGTGTCATGTATAGTTCTTGATTAACAGGGAGTTGTTTGTTAATCATTCTTAATGTAATGATTATTTAACAAAATTCATCTTATTAATTCAATTTATTTTAAAAAAACACATTAAATCACTAGTTGTTACATTCTACAACCCATAACATGAATTTCTTCCCCGAATCTCATCTCAGTAATAAATTAACTAACCAATAAAAATAATCTATTTTAAATTCAAGTTGTAAAAATATTAGAAAAAATACTCTTGAAAAATAAAAATGGATGTGAAAAGATCATATTAATTATCACATTCAATGATTACAAATAGTAAAACATAGAAGCGAAGTGAAAAAAAACAACATAGAAGAGGAAACTGACACACAAATACTGATGAATAGTTCTTGAAAACATTAGGTAGAAAATGATAATGATCACAAAACCATTAACCAATGAGGTGAAAACAATTTCATTGATATCATGAAAAATATTAATAAGATGAATTTCCTTTTTCATTGTGATTTTACTAATGTTTATTTGTTTTAACTACATGATATAGTTACATGATTTCTATACATTTATTAAGAATCATCTCATCCATCTGTTGTGCATTAATCAATTTAAACATTATATTACTCCCAGAAATGAAGGTGATTTTTCTATTCTTCAGAATAATGTATCATAATATCCATATATGTAATCATAATTCAATTATTATATCATCATCTATAATTACAAATTCATAGACCATGTTATCTAATATGCTTAAATATACATATGGAGATATTATACATTGATCTCTAAAAATGAATTCAATGTTCCAAATATACCATTTCATAAAATGTTAAATGAAACACCTTAAAAATTATTGAATCCTAATATTAAGAAATAAATTCCTTGAATTTCCAAAATGAATTTATCATTAATCCATCATATATAAGAATGTTTATCTTTTTGGCGACATAATAAACTTGTGAATTCTTTCATCATGTATTTTCTTGAAATATAGAAATAACATGAATTACCATACAACCATATAGAAAACAGACATTATTAATCATTCCATACATAAAAAATATATTATTGGATGTACAAATTAAATCCATATATAATGTAAACTCCATCAATGATATCATAAACCAATTTATCAATAAATCCTTTTTTAGTTATGAGGTAACTAATTCTATCTGATTTTATTTATCCAAATAAATCAAATATTAATCCCAAAATTATTTTCTCAAGATAATTAATATATAAATTGTTTTATTTCCCTGAGTGACCTGTTTTAATGATTCTCATAACTGTATTAAATAACATTACTATGTTAAAAACATCTTTCAACATATTCTATAAAATCTATAAATAAAATATTATACTAACATGTATTTATATATTTCATGATTACTAATATTATAATTCAAATACATAAAAACATACATTATATAACTTTATTCTCAACCAATTATTTATGCATCATTATATTATTCATTATTTTCGCTTTCGTTTTATATTTCATATGTAGAATCTTCGAGATTATTAATAAAACCAATACTCAAACTACAATGTTTATTATTATTGAGATATTTCCCATTAAGACATTAATTATCATAATGCACATTATTTTTACATTTAAAAAAGTTAATGGTAAATTAAATATTATAGGGAACAACATTACAATACTTTTCATTAACTGAACAATACATTCTATATTTATAGTTACATTCCTTATTTCTATCTCTTCGACATTCATAAAAGCTTATCGCCCATTTGAGACAATTTCATGACTGTTTCTTCCCTCATTTCCTACAATGTCTCAACATTTAGAATAGACATATAAATATACATTATCTTCTATGGTGAGTCTAATATTTGGTTTCTGAAGACATTTTTACACATGATCCATGAAGTATGTTTAGCCATAATCTCAATCTTTTTCACTGCAGTCATCATCCATTTTGAATGCTCCTCAAACAATATTCAATAACACTCAGCATCAACATAGTTCTATTTGGTCCATCCATCAACTAAAACAAAAATTTAATGTCAGTAACACTAAGAAGAGTGCGTAATCAAAAATCACAATAAAAAAATAATTAGAATTCCAAATCATGACACCATCGTTAATAAATTATATCATTGGTCATTCATTAACCTCGTCTATTTAAATACAACATTATTTTTCATAATTAATTTTTGAATATAAAAATAACATCCCCCAGGTCTGTCAAAATATTTGTGTATAATGGTCATTTTCATAAACCAGTTCCCATTCGAGTCTAGCTTAATACAATTTTTTTGGGTTGTCAAACAAAGGAACATTTTTTTCCCAAGAAATATTAACTTTTAGTATCCACAATGTTTTGTAATTATTGGGAATCCTCTCATGCTGTCCTTTACCAATATTCAAGGTCATTATCATGTACTTTAAATTATCCTTATTCATATTCTAATATAAATACTTAATCATATCACATGATATATCAATGTCATATCAATATATAGTTTCATCCTAGTTTCAAATGTTAACTAATAATTTCCATTGATACCAACTATAGAGAACCAAGATTATAATACCTTAATATTACATAATTTTTTAATGAATATACATTACACATACATAATCAAATTCCTAACTACAATAACTATTTAGTATTCTTGGAGACATGGAACATAATATTGTAATATATTGACTGATCTTCAACGATTCCCACAAATATTTTCCCATTTAGTATTCTTCATTTATGTACCTGATATAAAAATTTTCATTGTAATGTTTTGTATGGAAAAATGAGAAAGGTTGATATCCGATCATCAATATGGGTAAACAATATATTTAATAATTTATTAACATATAAATGAATAAAATAAGCATAATTTTATGTAATAGTGAATATTACATATAATTCATGTATGCAATATGTGATAGATCATATACCATAGTGTTGAAATAAATACTAGATGTCCATAAGACATCAATCACATGGGAACCATATGACCTAACCATTAGGTCATAGAATTGAATTAAATTATATATTTGTGTTACATATATAAGAATAGATAATATTATGTCAATTATACCGCCCAAGTCATTCATTACGTGTTAGGATTTGTAAAACAACTTGTGTTCCTACATTGGGATTCGGATAATAACCCATGTACCCAAATTTTTAGTCTTGAGTTGACCACCTATTAACCCTTCTAATCCTATTTGCTTGAATGAAATGTGAACCACGTAATTTCATATAGAAGATAGTTTTAGTTGTTGAATTTGAGGTAGAAGTATCTCCCACCGAACACATAATTAAAATCAATATATTCATGTTCCAATAAATCATAAAACATTCATCATATTCATTAAAAAAATTTAATAAAATTAATCATATAAAATATAATGTTTTCATAATTATTTCATCATATAATAACCCTTTAAAATATGTGACTTTTATAATAATTTTCACATGGTATAACCCATGGACTAGAAATAGGTTTGATAAACATCATCCCAAAAAAAATTAAGCGTTTAGATAAAGAATATGAATTATATCACAGTAGCATATCACCCATAAGGAATATATAACATCATCAGATATAAATTTGTATGAAAAATGGTTTTTATCATTTACATGAATTATTGTGGAAAATAAACATTCCTATATGAAAAAAAATTTAAAACAGTAAAAATTTTAAAAGCAATTTTATTCGAAAAAATCATTTAATAAAATATAAAGGTACCATTGAAAACATTTTAAAATACTTTTTAGATAAAAAAGACATTTATAATAATTATCCTTGAAATTGATAATTATGATTCATTTTAAAATGTTTCTTAAAACCATTTTTTAAACATGGGTATGGAAGAAGTCATATTTCACAAAAAAAAGTTAAAAGTTGGATTTCTGTAAAAGAATTTTCAATATTTCCGTATATATGAAAAATTGAAAAAAGTAACATTATTTGAATATATTACGAATAAAATTAGGATAATAAATGCAACTATAATTTATTTGAGTTAAATCATGATATTTAATCCTTAGAGACTTAATCATAAAGAATCTCGAAGAATACTGAGATTATGACATAAAATAACTACTAGATGGTAACAATGTTTCATAAGACTCATTAAGGGATAACATAAAATGAAATGTAAATTATCAATAAAATAAATATATTCAAAATAACTCGATTCAATATTTATTTTTATTCACTTAGAATTATAATATACGTTTATAATATACTGTATATCCCAATAAATGAATATTGAGACAAAATTCCTTTTATAGAATTGTAACCTTTTGAACCATAAACCCAGTGATGGAGAGATTCTAAATAGAAATTGATCATAAATAATATTATCATGATAAGAATAAAATGATAAATTATTGTTATTTATATACGCCAGAAAAATCTATTGATGAATATGGCTTGAGTCTTTTTGAAAATAATGGTGAAATGAAAATTTATTACCATAAGTAATGACATCCATATTACTCCTTCAACCATATTTTATAACAAATTTATGTTTATTATAAAAATATTAAAGAAACAAATTCATATATATAATTCCATATATTTTTATATTATGCCCTTTTAATGCTCTTTTATTGGTAATCCATTGTTAATGATGTGTTTTGGGTCATAGCTGTATTATTTTTCAAATATTTATATATTTTTTATATTTTACTCCGCTTAATTTGATCGTGGATAGATAAAATTATGAATTATAAACATGATATTAACATTATATATATATGTTATATGTTTATTTATATTAATTCATAAAATTTAGTGATAGGATATGAAATACATCATTCATGGCGATGGTACGATATATGTACTCATAAACGTTTTTTCATTTTATTTTTGTTTGAAAGAAATGAATATTAAAAGACAAATATATTCATTAAAAATAGTTATTAATTCGATTATTACACAATTTTTTATTAAAACCATCCTTATTACATCCCTTCTGATGTTTTAATGAATCACAAAGCTTTGAGAGGTAGTAGTCAGTTGTACACATGAAAAACATTTTTGTATTCCCAAAAAAGGATGATTGGGAAGGTACGTGTAAAAGAGAAAATTCTTGAATAATAATTAAATATAAAATATAGTATATATAATATTTAAATAACATATAAATCATTTTTATATGTCAAGAGATGTGATATTGGAAAAATTATCGACCTCGGTTCAGAAGGCTTTAGACATCGGTACACAAGAATGATGATTTTATAAGCAATTTTATTGATGTTGAAATTTTTTTAGATCGTAAATTTAACGTAATGTCATATTAATATAGATATTATAATTAGGTTATTATATAATGATGGTAAAAAAATAAATTTACGTGGTGGTGTATGAAATAACTTGAATGTACTTATTTATGAAGGATATATCTTTTATTGAGTAGCATCCCTAGGTTTGAAATAAATCCATTTTTGATTGAATTTCTATTAAAAATAATGATTCTATAATTAGGATAGGATCATTTGTATGTGATTTGTGTATATCACTATTTATCCAAATTTATTGAACGATGTGAATACGTGGGGAGAGTGAGTTCCCTTTTATAGTTGGTTAGGAGTGAAAATCATAGATATACTCAAAAGTATAAAATATTTGGAGTTTAATACTATCACTAGTTCCTCCAATTATTATAACAAAAAGAATTCATAGATTCCATTTCATATCCAAAAAACCACTACAAAATAAGGAATTTTTTTAAATTTTTCATTCCTTATCTTGTATGTACCCATATTTTTACAAATTGTTTTTTTTCAATATGACAACTAGTTTTTTATTATGGTAATTTTTAATTTCATACTAAATCGGAGTGAGAAATTTTTTATAATTAGGAAATAATGATCATAAAATATTAAATATTATTCATATAAAATAAATACTATGTTTTTGTATATTCAATTCAACATTATCACATGTAAAGTGAATAATCACCACTTTAACATTAACTGCCATAACTGTGTTTTTACTGTTTAATGGTAAATATTTTAATTATAATAGAAAAATTCGGACATTAATTGTCCATTTATTATTTTTAATGTTATTTAAAAATCACATGATATAATACATTATGTATTTTAATTTTATATAAATTAATAAAATGTAATTTATTATAAAATTTCAATATTGTATATTTAGACAATATTAATTTAATTTCAATTTTAAAAGTAAAAATAAAGAGATGGAATTCAAATATATTATTTCAAAAAACTATGTATCATAATACATTCACAAAAAAACTAATTTAACACAATAATTCAATAAATTTATTGGACTTTAATTTTTTTTAGTATCACTTATATAATCTAATTATTAACTAAATAACAAAACTCTTGGAGTTTCATAAATATTTAATTTTAATATTTGATTTTAAAAAGATTAAATAAATTATCATAAAAAATGGAATTTCAATAGGATGTATATTACCTTCAATTTTTATTTTATTCCCTATCAAGAGGCTTTATATATATATATATCAAAATTATGAAAAGTATCATTGTTTTCCTATTGTATACATAAATTATTATTGGGCTCATATTCAGAGTAATGTGTCATGTAATTTACGTATTTTGGAGAAATTTATTCCAACGATCTAATTGAACTCAGTAGATATAATTCTAAACCAAATTACATCATTGTCACTCTTATAATTATAGGTTAACCCATGATAAATCCAATTTTACCTTAACTATAGTATAAAATTCTTTTTTTCAGTCACTAATAATTTTGTTCAAAAATAAAGTTTAACTAATTAAAAAATAGTAATTTTTCTGAATGAAGATATGAAATTTACTTTTCTAATTCACTTACCATATTTGTAAGGGTTTGTTTTAAAATTAACCTTCTAGACGTGACATGAAAGTTGATTTTTGACGTCAAAATAATGAAATGTTTACAAAGATAATATATATAATTTCAACATGAAATTTATTTTAATAACCTAAATTCCAGTAATATATATTTAATGTATCTATTTATATTTTCAATTTAGTTGGAAATATAATTTAACAATGTATATACATTTTAAGAATATTAAATTTAACATTAAAATCCAACATTTTTTTTCATTGCTCATGAAAAAATGAATATTTTAGAAATTCCCAAAATATTCACCATATGATAAATTATACATTTTGAATAAATATAATCACTTTATTTTTTCAATTTTATTTTAAGGGATTGTTAATAAATAATTTCATTATTATTCAAATAATGTAATACAAATTTTTTTTATAAAATATTATTTTTGATACATATAAATGCATTTCCAAAAATTAAATATTTTATTATAATTGGGTTTCATTTATATATAAATATTTTATATAATATTTAAAAATTATTTATTATTATTCATTTCACAAAATATAATAGTTATGTTATATCAGTTG
This sequence comes from Viscum album, assembly GCA_963277665.1. Classification (NCBI taxonomy): domain Eukaryota; kingdom Viridiplantae; phylum Streptophyta; class Magnoliopsida; order Santalales; family Viscaceae; genus Viscum; species Viscum album. Next base: position 553,960,619 of record OY728147.1, on the reverse strand, counting down.
CATATGAATAACTGATTTGATAATATATCATGGTTTTTCTAAACATGTTGTTTCATGTAATACATGTGGGGCTATATTTCACATAGTGCATTATTATGATGGTATTGAATATTACTCAAGCGTAAAATGGTGTTTAATGTTACATATAACATCATATAAATTTAATTTATTCCAAAAAATCATAAAAATTCATACAAAACTAGGGTGTTACTTTTCACTACACTACGACAAACCCTTTTGTCAAATTTAAAGATATTATAATGGAAATATTAACCTATATTGGATTATATTATTTTAAACTATTCTATTTAAACTTTTTCACCAAAAGGGTTGGTGAAAGAGCTCCTCAAAACACATTTTTACCTTGTGAATCTTACTCAAATGGTTAATGGGATGTACACCCACCCTTTTAATCTACTAATTGAGATTAATAAGGAGAACATATAAGGTAAGGATGAAAAAATTATATTACTGGGTAATTTATTAAATATATAGAATTTGAATATTTTATAGAAAATTAATGAATTTCAATATATTGAAGAAATGATAAAAAACCGAGTAACCTCTTCGATTTTACAATGGTATTGTGTAATGAAAGTATAATATATATATGTATGTATGTATTAATTGAATTGAATATATAGATGTTGAGATGAAATTATATAGGAATACATTTCCAAATGATAATTTATCAGTCATTTATAAAAAAAAATTATGTTATAAAACAATCGATAATTTGAACATCCCTACATACCTAATATAGGTATCATTATCTCCTTCACATACAGTATGTTGTAGAATAACTAGTATAGATAATTCCATTATATAGTATGAATTTTACCATATTAGGTTATTGAATGAATTAAATATACAACACATGGGAATATGATTCAATAAATTCATGGTCAATTCCAATAAAAATCCCAATGTAATGATTATTTCTATTTCCACATGCTATATTAATAAAAACAATAATTTTTTTTTTATTTTTATAACCCTAACATGTAACATATTTTATTTTATTTATTATACTACCAATATTTTTTGAAAACCAGTATCTGAATTCATTGTTTTTAGAATATATACTCACATGGATATTCTAGTGGAAATGATCAATTTATCTATTTTTATAACAAAGAAAGGGCCACATAAATTATTCAAAATTATTTATGTAACAAGGTCCTACCAATTAAATTATCAAACAACAAAACGAGGTATTTATTGGAATACTCTATGCCGAAATCGGGAAATTTTGTTTATTTAACACATTCCTTTTAATTTCCCCAATTTTGTCATGGTATTTCATCCTGCACCACCACATCTGATTTTTTATATATTTATTTAACATTATTTTAGAGTGATTAGTATTTTCTAAATATTATGGTGTGAAAACGTGATTTTTCATATTTTTAAATTGTGCATTGTTTTAGTATGATAACTTCATGTTTATTTACAAAAATACAGATGATCCTTATATAACCCCCCTTGGGTTTACGATCCATGGGTCATGGTTTAGGGGTAACATTGTCTGATATCATTAAATAGGTAATTTTTAGATAATTTTAGAACATTAACTGTTGGTATCCATGAGTAGTTAAGTAATTAGGGGAAAGTATAAAGTGTTAACCTTACATGGGTGTTATTTTTTGGTTCATGTTGTTAATGGTTTGAGTAAACTATGAGAAATCTTTGTGAGGGGTTTTTCCTATTAAAGATAGCCACTTTTAATAGTTGGTGCATGGTTTTTGAAACCATACAGTAACCATGTGAGTTACCCAGGTAATTGAAATCAGGAATTTTATATTCAATCATCCTATTATATAATAAAAATATATTATTTTCTTCTATCACATTTTTATAAGTATTACAAGTACCCCTAGGGTTTGTTATTCTATTATACCCCCTCTATTATGAGATTAGCACATCAATTATGAGTGGTTTCAGTAATGTTTCAGTTCAATTTTCCCCCCACACCCACCCTCAGCGCCTATGTTCTCTTACTATTCTGTGTCGTTGATCGGTGTTGGTAAACCCTAGGTGATGTTTTTAAAAAATTCATATAGTTATGCTTTCAAGAGTTTCTATATTCCTTTATGAACAATCTTCACCTCATTTTTTTAGGTTCTAATCCACATTTTCTTGAGCAATGTATGTTTTTCATTGATATTGATATAATATTCAATTTTGAAAAAGGGCCTAAATATTTTTTAATAATTTTTGTATAAAATATTCCAATTTATAATCTATATAATGAAATTTGAAATTTTTTTGATAGAATTTTAATATTGGAATAAATATATTTCAATCGATTTTATGTAAATTATTTTTTATTTTTTTTCATGATAATAATTCTACTTAATGTTTTATTTGTTTTCTAAATGATTTTATAAAAATAATATTTCTTAGTCATTGTTTTGGTTTCATAAAGATGGAAATCACGTTTTTATGGAATATTTTAAAAGGATAATGTTGTTACCCACATTTATTTACCATGATATATTTTAAATGTATGGTTTAAATAATATCATAGAGGCTTGAAACCTTTAGCCTAGATTTTATGAAGGATAATTTTTAACCTTATTAAAGAATTTTGTGTTTTATGTGAGACCTATTTTGTCACCCCTATGTTTTTATGTCAAGAAATTATGATATAAATTTGGATATTTATTTGTGAGGATGTTTTAGGTGAAAAAGATTTATTATTTTATGATTATGATGAAAATTATTCTCCTTAATTTGTTATTTTACGAACTCTACTTTAGATAGGTCATGATGACATAGATTACAATGTGGTAAATATTGGATTGATCTATACTAGTTCATATCACACATAAGATTTTTTTTAAAGGTGGTGGTGTCTTAGTAAAACCCGAGACACAATTTAATATCAAAATAAAAAAGAACTACATGGGTCTGAAATAAGGGATCTTATTACAATATTGTTCATAAGATGGAAGATGCTCAACTCGAAAGACGTCCTTCCATGTAATTTCATGGCTTATTCCTTTATTAGAAATACCATCAGCAACCATGTTAGCTTCTCGAAAGGAAAGTGTGGCAATATAATTAGTCCCTATTAGAAAATCAAGGTAGTTCATCCATTGGGAGGTCAGGGGGCATCCAAGATGCACCACACCCTCCAAAATAGCATGTATAATAGTTGCTGAGTCTCTTTCAATACAAATATTCTTCCAGCCCTTTTGCATGGAAAAGCGGACGGTGTGTACCACACCCATCATTTCTCACTCATGAGTTGAAGTTCTACCATAGCTTCCATAGCAGCAGCCCAGACACGGACCGATGTAGTCTATGAAAATTGCACCCCATCCCACAGTTCCCAGATTGCCATTAAAAGCACCATCCACATTCACTTTTATCCATCCTGGAAGCAGAGCTCGAAAAAAAAATCAATAGTGCGCTTTGGCTGATTTTAAATATCATCAATATTATACAATTGGAGAATCTCAACATCCCCAATGGTGTTATCACAAGTAGTTGTTTATATCGAAGCAGTATCCCTAATGGCAATGAGAATTTGTATCTTACCTGGATTGATATTTGAAGAAGATTTGTTGTGATTAAGAGAATTTATATCATACCAAATCACAGAAGTAGTTCAAAAACTACTGTGAGGAAGATGTTCTTGATTTCTTGTGAGCAATCAAGATCCTCACATCCACTTAATTCCAGGTTGAGGGAGTAAGCAATAATCCATCTGCAGCCTAAAATTTCAGAAGTATAATTTCACTGGGAAGAGGATGTAGCACAATATAGGAATAAATGGTTAGTATATTCTATATACTTGTAGCAGAATGGACACTTGGAGCCAAGTTGGATTCCAAAATACTGGAGACATGTCTTAGTTGGGATACGATTGTAGGAATGTCTCCAAAATTGAGTAATTCATGAGGGTTTAGTCTAGGGTTTATAAAAGGATTTCAGACAATAAAAATCAATATAAGAATTAGTAACCCTGAGCTTATAGAATTTTTTTGAATCAATAATACCATTTTGGATAGGCTCCCAGCAAAGGAAGTCATCGAACGTTGCAAAGAAATAGCTATGCACAACTAACATAATGTTCGAAGGAAAATTGGATATACAAGAGTGAGTGACATATTTTATTATAGTGTTAGTTTTATTCAGAAATGAATTAGGTGAGACCGTAGAGATTAAGGGGGTTCCTTTCCAATTATCAATCCAAAAATTCAAGGTATAGTACATACTAACCATCCATATAGAATTAGTCATTATATTGGCAGTAGATTGCAAGATCATGGGCCAGAAAGAGGAATTCATGTAGCTCAAACTGCCCTTTTTTAACATAGAGAGAAATCTCTTTTTTAGAAAGACACCAAATTTAGTGTTATTATTAATAATACACAATGTGAGGTTGTTTTGGAGGGAATAATTAAAAAATACATAGATTTTTTATGCCAAGACATCCTTTTTCAATAGGATTGCAGCAAGTGGTCCAGGGGACATTAACAAGCTCCCATTCATGAATCTTGAAATACCAAACAAAGTAATTGATGTAAGTGTTGAATTTTTTAAAATACCAACATGCCATTTGTAATTCAATAATGAATATACCCTCTTCGATACAATGGTGGACTTCACAAGGCAGATTCTGCCCACCATTGAAATGGAATATCCTTTATAGAAGGATAGTTGCTTTATGATCTCATCCATCACATTGGTAAAGTACATGGATTTAGTCCTTCCCCATGAAATTGGAACTCCATGGTAGGTAAAAGGTAAATAACCTTCTTTATTGATTAGACTATATATAATACTATTTATTCTAGAAAATGAAAAAAATTTCCCAAAAATAACATATTACTTCTTCTAGTAAATAGATTGACTAGAATCTTCTTCGAAGTGAAAATGGGTATTTTTTAAAATTTGAATATTCTTTTTATATCCTTTTAAGAATAAAATGATGTCCTCAGCATATCACACATAGGATAGAATACCACATGTTTTATAATGAATAGCGGATTTAAGATCCCCCATGATTTTAATAATAAAGGCTAGTGGTGTGGATTGTGTGTTTATTTATGATGTACTGCTATCTGAATGTTTTTATAGTGTTTTTAGTGTTATCAGGGTCATCTCACTATAAGAAACATGGAGCTCACCATGACACTTACTAATTAAATTGTGTTTCATGATGGTGATTATCTTCATGTATAAACGACTGGGGAATATTTTCTTACATTAATAGTCATATTTTTTATCATTTGTATCACCCCCAATTATATAAGGGTCGAACATGACTTCTGTTATCACATGTTATAGCTTTTCTGTTTTTAGAATGTATTTAATAGTAATTTTTGGATTTTTTATTCAAATTTAAAGAGAATAGTTTTTATTTACTTCAATATGAATATAATGCCCAGATTTTGGTCTACAAATCATAATAGAAAAATATTACATTATTTTATAACATTCTTGAATAGAATTCAATAAATCCAACATATAATGTAGTCATAATGACAGAAAAAATAATTTTATTATATTTAAAAGTCATACAAATTGTGCGATAAAAAATCAATATTTATAATATGATAGTAAATTCAAATGTAATTTAATGATAAAGGCCATCATTTTGTTTTTGAGATATTTTAATTATACATCATTACATTCTAAAAATGAATTTTTCTTAGAATGAAAAATAGTTCAATTTTAATTAATTAAAATATAAAAAATTATGAAAATAGTTAAAAAATATATATTGTTCTCAAAATGGTATTTAATCATAATAAAATGATCATTTATTAAATATTGGCATGTATTAATTAATATATTAATATGATATTCGATATGTTCGGAATTACTGGAAGAAATTTTTAATTTGATTTAATTGTCTATAAAAACATGCTCTATGTGGTTAAAGCCTTTCAAACAATATTATATTTTAGTGAAATCTTTAGAAAATTATCTCCAATAAATTTTTGAAATGTATCAATAATAGTTATATAAATTAGATATAGAATATAGAAACTAGAGTCATAATATATGTTAATGTGAATTTTGTGAAAAAATTAATGGTATATAGATAATAAAATATGTGTGTTAAATATAAATGAAGATACATAATCTATAAGAAATATCATATTAGAATGATTTTTAATCCATTTAAATAAAGTAAATGTAGAATTCTTAACTAGTAACTTGACATATAAGACAAATAAAATGGGTGAATACTATTAAATGAAATTGGATTATCATGAAAACATTATACATAGGTAGTTGAATATTATTTGGCATGTAAGATAAAAATCTCTTAATCAAGTGGTTTTTTGTTTGGTATTTACAATTTGAAAAAAAAATTTAAATACTCTATCATATAATAAAACAATTTTTTCTATTATTTTGGTCAAGTGCATATTATATTGATGTCAGGTTTATTCATACAAGTAACATATTGTTCAAAAATAAATTTACCATTATTTAACTACAATTATCGGCAATTTTATTATGTTTTATCCTACCACACACATTTATTTGTTTTAAATCACTAAAAACATGTTTATGTTTATTTCATGTAAATTAAAAACAAATTGACATGGGTTCAACTACATCAATTAGGAAAACAAATAACTATAATTATCATATGTTTTAAAATGAAATATCATGACCTTTTGAATTTATTTACTATGTTATGCATATTTTTTTTAATTATATATGAAAAAAATAACTTTTTTGCCATTTTGGAAAAACTAAAAGTTTGAATGATTTATCTTTGATTCACATATTTCCAAACATAGACTTACATAATCCATGGAATTAATGATAATATATTGTTTTTTCTATGTTATAAAACTCAATATCATGATTTCAAAAACTATTAAATCTAATTCAACTATATGTTTATTCACTATCAACACAATAAAAATAATATTATAATGTGGTCTAATAAAACATTCCATAAATTATCGTCCCAATAAGAAATATTATACATAGTTTTTACACCATTTAATAATAACATAATAGAATGTCACTTTTAAATTTACCATGATATTTGGTTGTCATACTCACAAGTGGTTAGTTCATACATACCAAAAATGACTTGAATATCATTTTCCATTGATTTTAAATCATTATAAGAACATTATTTCATCTTTCTAACCTATTTCTTGTATTTTAAAATTTTAAAAATAAATAAATTATGATGTTACACATTTAATATTCCAAAATTTAACTAACTTAACATTGATTGTAATTATTGAAAAAATAGTTAAATTGTTTATATATCTACCATCAATACCCACATTATATACATGGGGGTACAATAATATCTATATTAATGTTGATAATGATATATATATATATATATATAGTTACAAAAAATATATTTCATGAATATTCAATTTCAATATATTTTTAATTTTTTATTTTTAAATAGAAAGATAATTGAAAACAAATCCAAATAATTGAACCATATATGTTCATAAGTTAAAAATAAAACAACCCAGCAAGATGTAGATTAAAAATTTAAAATTCTATATTATTGAACCTATGATTCATACATAATTTTTTTTTGTTTTGTTTTCATTTATTTTCACTGAATATGAATGAAATTGAAAAATGAATTTTATTTATCATTCATTTTGTATCTATGGAAGCATTATTTCCACATTTCATGTGATATTTAAAACACTTTTCATTACGTATATGAATTTTAAAAATAAAATAACCACTTTTATCAAACCAAAATCTAAATTATTTATATATAAACATTTCTTATATTGATTTCTTTTTTATGATGACTTACATAACATCCTAAAAAATATAAAATAAAATTGAATATAAAAAAAAGTAAATCACTACAGATATATAAAAACAACAAAAACAGAATTCAAAACAAACTTCCAAAACATATATTGTAAACATAGGAAGATGGTGGCTGATTGTAGAACTATAATTCAACACTACCAAAACATAGTCTTCATACATGATTTTTATGCATCAAATATGTATTAAGAGTTAATAGTTAAAATTCCATAAAATTCATTTTTATATTTAGAAGTATGTTGGACTGTGATTTTAATGAAAAATACCAATTGGTTACCTCATTAACAAAATGGAAGCCTCAAATTTTCTATCTTTCACATGCAATACCATCTTGAGAAATCTATTCCATAAATATCCCTCTATCTCCCTTCTCAATATGAGATGAAACTCCTCCAACACATTTTTTTATATTGGTATGTTGTTGGTTTTTGTACTTATAAGAATTCCACGCTATTATTTTGTGAGGATGGTAAGGCTAGTTTTTTAATGAGGGCATCCAGTTGTAGTAGGTTCTTTGAAAAAATTTTATTGGGACGTAAATTGGAAATGTGGAATGGGTTGGTAAAAGGAATCTTGAGTGAATCACTTGGATATAGATGAAGGTGGTTAGGCCTATTTTTCATGAACCGGACAGTGTCTCCATCCGACTCTGTGTCTGACTCAGTCCGCGGCATGGCCTAAAGGGCGTTCCCGATCCCCACAGGCGGGCACAACTGCATGGTCATCAAAATAATTGCATGGTAATTATTTAATAGAAAATGTAAACACAAAATAATTGAGAAGATAAATAAACTAAATATATATATAAAACTGACCATGACCTTAAAATAAAATCAAATTTTATGGATTCTAACTTGAACCGACATCCAAAAAGTAATGAAAAGAACTCTAACACAAACCTCTATGAAACAAGTGAGGTGTGACATCAACAAGCTACAAGCACCAACGTGCCCGTGAAGTCCTTCAAAAACCTGAACCACCATCACTAAGTTCAATGCTTCGTTCTAGAATAAAAAATTAACATAATCTGCATACATCCAATGGTGTATGCATATTGTGATCCAAATTTCCAATAGGACATCACCCATTAAAAATGTTACATGCATAATTACTAAATTACAAAAACATTTTCTATTTTAATTAATGAAAGGAAGTAAGTGCTTGAATAGTTTTAATGAAAAACGGATTAAGGAAAACAGTTTCAAATGGGAAAAACAGAAATTAAAACACACACACACACCCTTAATTTTCATGGAGATGGTACGATATATGTACTCATAAACGTTTTTTCATTTTATTTTTGTTTGAAAGAAATGAATATTAAAAGAAAAATATATTCATTAAAAATAGTTATTAATTCGATTATTACACAATTTTTTATTAAAACCATTTTTATTACATCCCTTATGATGTTTTAATGAATCAAAAAGCTTTGAGAGGTAGTAGTCAGCTGTACACATGAAAAACATTTTTTTATTCCCAAAAAAAGGATGATTGGGAAGGTACGTGTAAAAGAAAAAAATTCTAGAATAATAATTAAATATAAAATATAGTATATATAATATTTAAATAACATATAAATCATTTTTATATGTCAAGAGATGTGATATTGGAAAAATTATCGACCTCAGTTCAGAAGGCTTTAGACATCGGTACACAAGAATGATGATTTTATAAGCTAATTTATTGATGTTGAAATTTTTTTAGATCGTAAATTTAACGTAATGTCATATGAATATAGATATTATAATTAGGTTATTATATAATGATGGTAAAAAAATAAATTTACGTGGTGGTGTATGAAATAACATGAATGTACTTATTTATGAAGGATATATCTTTTATTGAGTAGCATCCCTAGGTTTGAAATAAATCCATTTTTGATTGACTTTCTATTAAAAATAATGATTCTATTATTAGTATAGGATCATTTGTATTTGATTTGTGTATATCACTATTTGTCCAAATTTATTGAACGATGTGAATACGTGGGGAGAGTGAGTTCCCTTTTATAGTTGGTTAGGAGTGAAAATCATAGATATACTCAAAAGTATTAAAAATTTGGAGGCTAATACTATCACTAGTTCCTCCAAATATTATAACAAAAAGAATTCAGAGATTCCATGTCATATCCAAACAACCACTAAAAAATAAGGAATTGTTTTAAATTTTTCATTCCTTAACTTGTATGTACCCATATTTTTACAAATTGTTTTTTTTCAATATGACAACTAGTTTTTTATTATGGTAATTTTTAATTTCATACTAAATCGGAGTGAGAAATTTTTTATAATTAGGAAATAATGATCATAAAATATTAAATATTATTCATATAAAATAAATACTATGTTTTTTGTATATTCTTTTCAACATTATCACATGTAAAGTGAATAATCACCACTTTAACATTAACTGCCATAACTGTGTTTTTACTGTTTAATGGTATATATTTTAATTATAATAGAAAAATTCGGACATTAATTGTCCATTTATTAATTTTAATGTTATTTAAAAATCATATGATATAATCCATTATGTATTTTAATTTTATATAAATTAATAAAATATAATTTATTATAAAATTTCAATATTGTATATTTAGACAATATTAATTTAATTTTAATTTTAAAAGTAAAAATAAAGAGATGGAATTCAAATATATTATTTCAAAAAACTATGTATCATAATACATTCACAAAAAAACTAATTTAACACAATAATTCATTAAATTTATTGGACTTTAATTTTTTTAGTATCACTTATATAATCTAATTATTAACTAAATAACAAAACTCTTGGAGTTTCATAAATATTTAATTTTAATATTTGATTTTAAAAAGATTAAATAAATTATCATAAAAAAAATGGAATTTCAATAGGATGTATATTACCTTCAATTTTTATTTTATTCCCTATCAAGAGGCTTTATATATATATATCAAAATTATGAAAAGTATCATTGTTTTCCTATTGTATACATAAATTATTATTGGGCTCATATTCAGAGTAATGTGTCATGTAATTTACGTATTTAGGAGAAATTTATTCCAACGATCTAATTGAACTCAGTAGATAAAATTCTAAAAAAAATTACATTATTGTCACTCTTATAATTATAGGTTAACCCATGATAAATCCAATTTTACCTTAACTATAGTATAAAATTCTTTTCTTCAGTCACTAATAATTTTGTTCAAAAATAAAGTTTAACTAATTAAAAAATAGTAATTTTTCTGACTCAAGATATGAAATTTACTTTTCTAATTCACTTACCATATTTGTAAGGGTTTGTTTTAAAATTAACCTTCTAGACGTGACATGAAAGTTGATTTTTGACGTGAAAATAATGAAATGTTTACAAAGATAATATATATAATTTCAACATGAAATTTATTTTAATAACCTAAATTCTAGTAATATATATTTAATGTATCTATTTATATTTTCAATTTAGTTGGAAATATAATTTAACACTGTATATACATTTAAAGAATATTAAATTTAACATTAAAATCGAACATTTTTTTTCATTGCTCATGAAAAAATGAATCTTTTAGAAATTCCCAAAATATTCACCATATGATAAATTATACATTTTGAATAAATATAATCACTTTATTTTTTCAATTTTCTTTTAAGGGATTGTTAATAAATAATTTCATTATTATTCACATAATGTAATACAAATTTTTTTTATAAAATATTATTTTTGATACATATAAATGCATTTCCAAAAATTAAATATTTTATTATAATTGGGTTTCATTTATATATAAATATTTTATATAATATTTAAAAATTATTTATTATTATTCATTTCACAAAATATAATAGTTATGTTATATCAGTTGCATATGAATAACTGATTTGATAATATATCATGGTTTTTCTAAACATGTTGTTTCATGTAATACATGTGGGGCTATATTTCACATATTGCATTATTATGATGGTATTGAATATTACTCAAGCGTAAAATGGTGTTTAATGTTACATATAACATCATATAAATTTAATTTATTCCAAAAAATCATAAAAATTCATACAAAACTAGGGTGTTACTTTTCACTACACTACGACAAACCCTTTTGTCAAATTTAAAGATATTATAAAGGAAATATTAACCTATATTGGATTATATTATTTTAAACTATTCTATTTAAACTTTTGAACCAAAAGGGTTGGTGAAAGAGCTCCTCAGAACACATATTTACCTTGTGAATCTTACTCAAATGGTTAATGGGATGTACACCCACCCTTTTAATCTTCTAATTGAGATTAATAAGGAGAACATATAAGGTAAGGATGAAAAAATTATATTACTAGGTAATTTATTAAATATATAGAATATGAATATTTTATAGAAAATTAATGAATTTCAATATATTGAAGAAATGATAAAAAACCGAGTAACCTCTTCGATTTTACACTGGTATTGTGTAATGAAAGTATAATATATATATATATGTATGTATTAAATGAATTGAATATATAGATGTTGAGATGAAATTATATAGGAATACATTTCCTAATGATAATTTATCAGTCATTTATAAAAAAATTATGTTATAAAACAATGGATAATTTGAACATCCCTACATACCAAATATAGGTATCATTATCTCCTTCACATACAGTTTTTTGTGGAATAACTGGTAGAGATAATTCCATTATATAGTATGAATTTTACCATATTAGGTTATTGAATGAATTAAATATACAACACATGGGAATATGATTCAATAAATTCATGGTCAATTCCAATAAAAATCCCAATGTAATGATTATTTCTATTTCCACATGCTATATTAATAAAAACAATAATTTTTTTTATTTTTATAACCCTAACATGTAACATATTTTATTTTATTTATTATCCTACCACTATTTTTTGAAACCCAGTATCTCAATTCATTGTTTTTAGAATATATACTCACATGGATATTCTAGTGGAAATGATCAATTTATCTATTTTTATAACAAAGAAAGGTCCACATAAATTATTCAAAATTATTTATGTAACAAGGTCCTACCAATTAAATTATCAAACAACTAAACGAGGTATTTATTGGAATACTCCATGCCAAAATCGGGAAATTTTGTTTATTTAACACATTCCATTTAATTGCCCCAATTTTGTCATGGTATTTCATCCTGCACCACCACATCTGATTTTTTATATATTTATTTAAAATTATTTTAGAGTGATTAATATTTTCTAAATATTATGGTGTGAAAACGTGATTTTTCATATTTTTAAATTGTGCATTGTTTTAGTATGATAACTTCATGTTTATTAACAACAATACAGATGATCCTTATATAACCCCCCTTGGGTTTACGATCCATGGGTCATGGTTTAGGGGTAACATTGTCTGATATCATTGCATAGGTAATTTTTAGATAATTTTAGAACATTAACTGTTGGTATCCATGAGTAGTTAAGTAATTAGGGGAAAGTATAAAGTGTTAACCTTGCATGGGTGTTTTTTTTGGTTCATGTTGTTAATGGTTTGAGTAAACTATGAGAAATCTTTGTGAGGGGTTTTTCCTATTAAAGATAGCCACTTTTAATAGTTGGTGCATGGTTTTTGAAACCATACAGTAACCATGTGAGTTACCCAGGTAATTGAAATCATGAATTTTATATTCAATCATCCTATTATATAATAAAAAATATATTATTTTCTTCTATGACATTTTTATAAGTATTACAAGTACCCCTAGGGTTTGTTATTCTATTATACCCCCTCTATTATGAGATTAGCACATCAATTATGAGTCGTTTCAGTAATGTTTCAGTTCAATTTTCCCCCCACCCCCACCCACAGCCCCTGTGTTCTCTTACTATTTTGTGTCGTTGATCGGTTTTGGTAAACCCTAGATGATGTTTTTAAAAAATTCGTATAGTTATGCTTTCAAGAGTTTCTATATTCCTTTATGAACAATCTTCACCTCATTTTTTTAGGTTCTAATCCACATTTTCTTGACCAATGTATGTTTTTCTTTGATATTGATATAATATTCAATTTTGAATAAGGGCCTAAATATTTTTTAATAATTTTTGTATAAAATAATCCAATTTATAATCTATATAATGAAATTTTAAAATTTTTTGATAGAATTTTAATATTGGAATAAAAATATTTCAATCGATTTTATGTAAATTATTTTATATTTTTTTCATGATAATAATTCTACAGAATGTTTTATTTGTTTTCTAAATGATTTTATAAAAAAAATATTTCTTAGTCATTGTTTTGGTTTCATAAAGATGGAAATCACGTTTTTATGGAATATTTTAAAAGGATAATGTTGTTACCCACTTTTATTTACCATGATATATTTTAAATGTATGGTTTAAATAATATCATAGAGTCTTGGAACCTTTAGCCTAGATTTTATGAAGGATAATTTTTAACCTTATTAAATAATTTTGTGTTTTATGTGAGACCTATTTTGTCACCCCTATGTTTTTATGTCAAGAAATTATGATATAAATTTGGATATTTATTTGTGAGGATGTTTTAGGTGAGAAAGATTTATTATTTTATGATTATGACGAAAATTAATCTCCTTAATTTGTTATTTTACGAACTCTACTTTAGATAGGTCATGATGACATAGATGACAATGTGGTAAATATTGGATTGATCTATACTAGTTCATATCACACATAAGATTTTTTTTCAAGGTGGTGGTGTCTTAGTAAAACCCGAGACACAATTTAATATCAAAATAAAAAAGAACTACATGGGTCTGAAATAAGGGATCCTATTACAATATTGTTCATAAGATGGAAGATGCTCAACTGGAAAGACGCCCTTCCATGTAATTAGTCCCTATTAGAAAATCAAGGTAGTTCATCCATTGGGAGGTCAGGGGGCATCCAAGATGCACCACACCCTCCAAAATAGCATGTATAATAGCTGCTGAGTCGCTTTCAATACAAATATTCTTCTAGCCATTTTGCATGGAAAAGCGGACGGTGTGTACCACACCCATCATTTCTCCCTCATGAGTTGAAGTTCTACCATAGCTTCCATAGCAGCAGCCCAGACACGGACCGAGGTAGTCTATGAAAATTGCACCCCATTCCACAGTTCCCAGATTTCCATTAAAAGCACCATCCACATTCACTTTTAACCATCCTGGAATCAGAGCTCAAAAAAAATCAATAGTGCGCTTCGGCTGATTTTAAATATCATCAATATTATACCATTGGAGAATCTCAAAATCCCCAATGGTGTTATCACAAGTAGTTGTTTATATCGAAGCAGTATCCCTAATGGCAATGAGAATTTGTATCTTACCTGGATTGATATTTGAAGAAGATTTGTTGTGATTAAGAGAATTTCTATCATACCAAATCACAGAAGTAGTTCAAAAACTAATGTGAGGAAGATGTTCTTGATTTTTTGTGAGCAATCAAGATCCACACATCCACTTAATTGCAGGTTGAGGGAATAAGTAATAATCCATCTGCAACCTAAAATTTCAGAAGTATAATTTCACAGGGAAGAGGATGTAGCACAATATAGGAATAAATGGTTAGTATATTCTATATACTTGTAGCAGAATGGACACTTGGAGCCAAGTTGGATTCCAAAATACTGGAGACATGCCTTAGTTGGGATACGATTGTAGGAATGTCTCCAATATTGAGTAAGTCTTGAGGGTTTAGTCTAGGGTTTATAAAAGAATTTCAGACAATAAAAATAAATATAAGAATTAGTAACCTTGAGCTTATAGAAGTTTTTTGAATCAATAATACCATTGTGGATAGGCTCCCAGCAAAGGAAGTCATCGAACGTTGCAAAGAAATAGCTATGCACAACTAACATAATGTTCGTAGGAAAATTGGATATACAAGAGTGAGTGACATATTTTATTATAGTGTTAGTTTTATTCAGAAAAGAATTAGGTGAGACCGTAGAGATTAAGGGGATTCCAGTCCAATTATCAATCCAAAAATTCAAGGTATAGTACATACTAACCATCCATATAGAATTAGTCATTATATTGGCAGTAGATTGCAAGATCATGGGCCAGAAAGAGGAATTCATGTAGCTCAAACTGCACTATTTTAACATAGAGAGAAATCTCTTTATTAGAAAGACAACAAATTTAGTGTTATTATTAATAATACACAATGTGAGGTTGTCTTGGAGGGAATAATTAAAAAATACATAGATTTTTTATGCCAAGACAACCTTTTTCAATAGGTTTGCAGCAAGTGGTCCAGGGGATGTTAACAAGCTCCCATTCATGAATCTTGAAATACCAAACAAAGTAATTGATGTAAGTGTTGATTTTTTTAAAATACCAACATGCCATTTGTAATTCAATAATGAATATACCCTCTTCGATACAATGGTGGACTTCACAAGTCAGATTCTGCCCGCCATTGAAATGGAATATCCTTTATAGAAGGATAATTGCTTTATGATCTCATCCATCACATTGGTAAAGTACATGGATTTAGGCCTTCCACATGAACTTGGAACTCCATGGTAGGTAAAAGGTAAATAAACTTCTTTATTGATTAGACTATATATAATACTATTTATTCTAGAAAATGAAAAAAATTTCCCAAAAATAACATATTACTTCTTCTAGTAAATAGATTGACTAGAAACTTCTTCGAAGTGAAAATGGGTATTTTTTAAAATTTGAATATTCTTTTTATATCCTTTTAAGAATAAAATGATGTCCTCAACATATCACACATAAGATAGAATACCACATGTTTTATTATGAATAGCGGATTTAAGATCCCCCATGATTTTAATAATAAAAGCTAGTGGTGTGGATTGTGTGTTTATTTATGATGTACCTGCTATCTGAATGTTTTTATAGTGTTTGTAGTGTTATCAGGGTCATCTCACTATAAGAAATATGGAGCTCACCATGACACTTACTAATTAAATTGTGTTTCATGAGGGTGATTATCTTCATGTATAAACGACTGGGGAATATTTTCTTACATTAATAGTCATATTTTTTATCATTTGTATCACCCCCAATTATATAAGGGTCCAACATGACTTCTGTTATCACATGTTATAACTTGTCTGTTTTTAGAATGTATTTAATAGTAATTTTTGGATTGTTTATTCAAATTTAAAGAGAATAGTTTTTATTTACTTCAATATGAATATAGTGCCCAGATTTTGGTCTACAAATCATAATAGAAAAATATTACATTATT
Source organism: Viscum album (assembly GCA_963277665.1). Lineage (NCBI taxonomy): Eukaryota > Viridiplantae > Streptophyta > Magnoliopsida > Santalales > Viscaceae > Viscum > Viscum album. Next base: position 553,943,608 of record OY728147.1, on the reverse strand, counting down.
TTATAACTTTCTTGAATAGAATTCAATAAATCCAACATATAATGTAGTCAGAATGACAGAAAAATTAATTTTATTATATTTAAAAGTCATACAAATTGTGCGATAAAAAACAATATTTATAATATGGTAGTAAATTCAAATGTAATTTAATGATAAAGGCCATCATTTAGTTTTTGAGATATTTTAATTATACATCATTACATTCTAAAAATTAATTTTTCTCAGAATGAAAAATAGTTCAATTTTAATTTATTAAAATATAAAAAATTATGAAAATAGTTAAAAAATATATATTGTTCTCAAAATTGTATTTAATCATAATAAAATGATCATTTATTAAATGTTGGTAGGGATTAATTAATATATTAATATGATATTCGATATGTTCGGAATTACTGGAAGAAATTTTTAATTTGATTTAATTGTCTATAAAAACATGCTCTATGTGGTTAAAGCCTTTCAAAAAATATTATATTTTAGTGAAATCTTTAGAAAACTATCTCCAATAAATTTTTGAAATGTATCAATAATAGTTATATAAATTAGATATAGAATATAGAAACTAGAGTCATAATATCTGTTAATGTGAATTTTGTGAAAAAATTAATGGTATATAGATAAGAAAATATGTGTGTTAAATATAAATGAAGATACATAATCTATAAGAAATATCATATTAGAATTATTTTTAATCCATTTAAATAAAGTAAATGTAGAATTATTAACTAGTAACTTGACATATAAGACAAATAAAATGGGTGAATACTATTAAATGAAATTGGATTATCATGAAAACATTATACATAGGTAGTTGAATATTATTTGGCATGTAAGATAAAAATCTCTTAATCAAGTGGTTTTTTGTTTGGTATTTACAATTTGAAAAATATTTTTAAATACTCTATCATATAATAAAACAATTTTTTCAATTATTTTGGTCAACTGCATATTATATTGATGTCAGGTTTATTCATACAAGTAACATATTGTTCAAAAATAAATTTACCATTATTTAACTACAATTATCGGCAATTTTATTATGTTTTATCCTACCACACACATTTATTTGTTTTAAATCACTAAAAACATGATTATGTTTATTTCATGTAAATTGAAAACAAATTGGCATGGGTTCAACTACATCAATTAGGAAAACAAATAACTATAATTATTATATGTTTTAAAATTAAATATCATGACCTTTTCAATTTATTTACTATGTTATGCATATTTTTTTAATTATATATGAAAAAAATAACTTTTTTTCCATTTTGGAAAAACTAAAAGTTTGAATGATTTATCTTTGATTCACATATTTCCAAACATAGACTTACATAATCCATGGAATTAATGATAATATATATTTTTTTCTAGGTTATAAAACTCAATATCATGATTTCAAAAACTATTAAATCTAATTCAACTATATGTTTATTCACTATCAACACAATAAAAATAATATTATAATGTGGTCTAATAAAACATTCCATAAATTATCGTCCCAATAAAAAATATTATACATAGTTTTTACACCATTTAATAATAACATAATAGAATGTCACTTTTAAATTTACCATGATATTTGGATGTCATACTCGCAAGTGGTTGGTTCATACATACCAAAAATGACTTGAATATCATTTTCCATTGATTTTAAATCATTATAAGAACATTATTTCATCTTTATAACCTATTTCTTGTATTTTAAAATTTTAAAAATAAATAAATTAGGATGTTACACATTTAATATTCGTAAATTTAACTAACGTAACATTGATGGTAATTATTGAAAAAATTGTTAAATTGTTTATATATTTACCATCAATACCCACATTATATACATGGGGGTACAATAATATCTATATTAATGTTGATAATGATATATATATATATATATAGTTACAAAAAATATATTTCATGAATATTCAATTTCTATATATTTTTTATTTTTTATTTTTAAAAAGAAATATAATTGAAAACAAATCCCAATAATTGAACCATATATGTTCATAAGTTAAAAATAAAACAACCCAGCAAGATGTAGATTAAAAATTTAAAATTCTATATTATTGAACCTATGATTCATACATAATTTTTTTTGTTTTGTTTTCATTTATTTTCAATGAATATGAAAGAAATTGAAAAATGAATTTTATTTATCATTCATTTTGTATCCATGGAAGCATTATTTCCACATTTCATGTGATAATTAAAACACTTTTCATTACGTATATGAATTTTAAAAATAAAATAACCACTTTTATCAAACCAAAATCTAAATTATTTATATATAAACATTTCTTATATTGATTGCTTTTTTATGATGACTTACATAACATCCTAAAAAATATAAAATAAAATTTAATATAAAAAAAAGTAAATCACCACAGATATATAAAAACAACAAAACCAGAATTCAAAACAAACTTCCAAAACATATATTGTAAACATAGGAAGATGGTGGCTGATTGTAGAACTATAGTTCAACACTACCACAACATAGTCTTCATACATGATTTTTATGCATCAAATATGTATTAAGAGTTAATAGTTAAAATTCCATAAAATTCATTTTTATATTTAGAAGTATGTTGGACTTTGATGTTAATGAAAAATACCAATTTTTGACCTCATTAACAAAATGGAAGCCTCAAATTTTCTATCTTTCACATGAAATACCATCTTGAGAAATCGATTCCATAAATATCCCTCTATCTCCCATCTCAATATGAGATGAAACTCCTCCAACAAATTTTTTTATATTGGTATGTTATGGGTTTTTGTACTTATAAGAATTCCACGCTATTATTTTGTGAGGATGGTAAGGCTAGTTTTTTAATGAGGGCATCCAGTTGTAGTAGGTTCTTTGAAAAAATTTGAGTGGGGCGTAAATTGGAAATGTGGAATGGGTTGGTAAAAGGAATCTTGAGTGGATCACTTGGATATAGATGAAGGTGGTTAGGCCTATTTTTCATGAACCGGACAGTGTCGCCATCCGACTCTGTGTCTGACTCAGTCCGCGGCATGGCCTAAAGGGCGTTCCCGATCCCCACAGGCGGGCACAGCTGCCTGGTCATCAAAATAATTGCATGGAAATTATTTAATAGAAAATGTAAACACAAAATAATTGAGAAGATAAATAAACTAAATATATATATAAAACTGACCATGACCTTAAACTAAAATAAAATTTTATGTATTCTAACTTGAACCAACATCCAAAAAGTAATGAAAAAAACTCTAACACAATCCTCTATGAAACAAGTGAGGTGTGACATCGACAAGCTACAAGCACCAACATGCTCGTGAAGTCCTTCAACAACCTGAACCACCATCACTAAGTTCAATGCTTCGGCCTAGAATAAAAAATTAACATAATCTACATACATCCAATGGTGTATGCATATTGTGATCCAAATTTCTAGTAGGACATCACCCATTAAAAATGTTACATGCATAATTTCTAAATTACAAAAACATTTTCTTTTTTAATTAATGAAAGGAAGTAAGTGCTTGAATAGTTTTAATGAAAACCGGATTAAGGAAAACAGTTTCAAATGGGAAGAACAGAAATTAAAACACACACACACACCCTTAATTTTTAAAATAACCAATTTTTCAAACCGATGAGATTAATGTAACAAATGAGAACCAATGTTGGAGAGTCCTCATTGGTGTTAGCAAGCTTAGGTCCCTTGATCATTGTGTCTTGGTGATACATGGGTTAGAATCCATGACCCTCAAAAAACATGGCATAGAAACCATGACCCTCCAAAAACATGGAATTGAATCCATGATCCTCAGTCATTCAAATGTTTAATTAGTTTTTCAATCATCATTCCTCCCAATGAAACTCAGTCGAGTCACCTCTAAAACACTAGCCCACTAGTCTAGTCCACCCTCAAAGCTACTCGGGCTTCCCACTTTCTTCTCAAAAAAGTTTCATGTTAATTTCAGATGTCACACTTGTACATAAAATCCAAATAGGGTACTTACACACTCGGAATCACCATTGAACACTGAAATCATTTTTTAAAACCATACGCACACCAAAAGTGATTTCAAATCCAAATCTGCATTGGTTACATACTCAGTTAAACCATCTGCGCAAATTAAAAAGTCACTAATCATTAAAAAAATCAGCACATAAACACATAAACACTATTTTGAAATAATAGACACGATAAAAAAAATTTCAAACTCATTTCACACCATTTTCATAATTTTATACACCGTAAAAATAATTATAAAAGCAGTAGTTTAAGAGTGTTTTAGGGATTTTCACACACTAGTGTAAGCATTTATAAAGTCAAATGTATTTCCACATCAGACTCACTAAAATTAAATTTTAATGTGTGGCTTGCATCATGCAAATAATTTTATGGAAAACCATACATCATATGTAAACACCTTTGTGAAAATAACATAGTTTAATATTCAAAAAATATTATAATAAAAAACAATTTAAAATAAATAACATGGTGTTACCAACTAAACCCACACAAAACATTCTTTGGAAACCAGATACACATGACGCCATGTCAAAAATATAATCCACACCACATGAATAGATTAAAAATCTACCATCACAATTTAAAAATCTCCAACTACTAATGGAATATGAGTTCTTAGTTGAAACAATACACATAAATTAGACATGATAATAAACAGTTCATTGCATATAAAACATCAAAAAAGACATATTTCGCACTATGAAACTTAACTAAATGATGTGATAAAAAAATTAAACATGCAAATTAATTTATAAAATAATGATTAGACATGGAACCACCTACCTCGGGTGTCGAAGACCCCAACACTGAACATAAAACATCAATTTTTCATCAAACATAACACAAAAATTTCAAAATGACCGTTAGAAACAAAATATCGACAAATGAATTAAAATCCAACCAAATTTAACACATTTTGGAACCCAAAAAATAAAAGACACTTACCTGCAACTCTAATAAAAAGGAACTACAACTAATTAAAATATAAAGAACCTACAAATGAGATATGGGAGGCCATCCATAGCTTAAATGAGGTCGCCAGAAGTGTGTCGTTCCAGAAAACCTGCCAAAAGGGAGAGGCGGCAGAGGTATAAGTGTTAAGGGGCAGCAAGGCAAGGCCAGATTGATGTGAGGAGGTGCGGGGAAGATGGTGATGCGTCTTGGTTGTAGCGGGTTGATGCAACAGGAGGGAGGAAATGATGGTCCCATATGGGATTTTCTGAAAAATTTGTAGGTCAGCTACCATGGGGTGTTTGTGGGGATGGCACAAGGCGGCACGAGGGGAGCCGAGATGGTGGAGAATGGTCTTCGGAGCGGTGATGGGAAATGGAGGTGAGTAGTGTCATGGTAGGATTACATGGGGAGGTTTGTGTGACAACAGAAGTCTTAGGGAGGCATCGAACGCAGACCGACACATAGTGTGGGAGGTGAAGATAGAGAGAGGAGGCTGGCTCGGGAGGAGTCTGGCATGATCAAATTCGGGAGGAGGATTCCAGCGGTGGTCCATGAGGTAGGAGGGGTGAATATATGAAGATCGAGGGGGGTGGGGATGCTGATGGGGATTGTGAACCCTTCCAAAAATTAATAAAAAATAAAATAAATAAATAAAAGTTAAATAAAAGTAATGAAAAAACAAAAAATTATAATAATGATAATTAACAATTTAATAAAATTAATCATAATAATAATTATTGGAGTAATAATAATAACATAAATAAATAATCATCCATAGAACTAATAATAATGATAATAATATCCTTAAATCTTAAAAAATCCATTATTTTTTTATCACAGTTCTTATTTTATTTTCCTTTCATTTTATCCCACTTTAACATTATATTTCATTATTAATAATTCTTGTTATATAATTAGTTTGAAAATCAGGTAGGGGTGTAGAGAACTTATTGAGGTAGTGCGGCGTCAAAGGCGAGGCCATGCGGCTTCTACAGCGGCGCATTGAACGATGTCAAGGCTAAACACACATTTATCAGCGCATAACCCCATTTGGGTCTATCCCACATTTCATATGAAATGTATAATAATAATTACAAGTAAAAAAATTTGTATGACAAAAAAATTAGAAACCTGATGCAATGGAATGTCCGGGTGTGACAATTCTCCCAACCATAATGATTTCCGTCCATGAAAAACCACAACTAAAGTTGAGACTCAATGAATAAACTATTACCCCACTAAGGATCAAAGAGGATCCCCCCAATAAAAAAGTGAAAAGAAGAAAAATAATCAATCTTAGATAAAGTTAATCAATGAAAACTTCAATAAATGCATAAAAAGACTTTCTGATATTTTTTCCATCCCCGAAGAGAATGAACGCCTCCAATTGACTGATCAAAGAATGGAACTCTCGCACCCACAGAAACCAACATCATAAGCAAAAACATCTCATGCACTTTTAATCGAAAACCACACCATATGGATAGAATGAAAAAATAAGGTAAAACCATGCCCATGGAACAGTCTTATCACTTATCACCAAGAAATCTGTAGAAAAAGGACAAAATAGTCAACATGGGGAAGCCTTAGGGGATACCAAATATTAAGAACCTACCAACACCCAAGACGATGTTATAAAACCAAACCAGGAATGTCTTAGTGGACACATTACCATTATGATGTCAACCATCATTGATTCACTCCATAGTCCTTTATGTAAGACCTATCATGGTTATCCCCATCATTAGAGCCGACAAAAGATACAAAACCTTGAAAATTTACAAAACAGTGACCAAACACCCCACCACAAGGGGCCAGGATGGAGGGGTCTCACTACCGGGGAATCAAAACCACATCCCAAGACAAACCAACTTTTCCAAATATATGGATAATCACCATTATAATTTGATTCCAATACACCCAAACAGACTCCATAGGGACCGCTATAATAGGTTACCTCCAATGGGATGAAACCCACAAGACTTTAATGTAATGAGGGGACCACGCCTCCTCATAGCAAGGGAGAACCTCATGCACCCAAATGGGTCATTAGGAACAGAGCAACCATAGAATACAATTTAAATTTCCTTCACTTTCTATACCGACGAAAAAATAATGTTTGGATCTCATACACTCTCGGGGTTACTGACCACGCTCCATCTTCACTTCAAGGCTTATTGTTGGAGCCCTGATGATTAAAGCATCTCCTGCCTCATAGTCAGGTGTTGAGGACTCCAGAATGGAGCTTCTCATTTTGGTGTCATATGCAACCATACAACAACTGAGACAACACCATCAAGCACAACACATCGTGACATCCAACTTCTCCCTCATGACACATCCTTCAAAACAGGGGTTTTGAGGGGGCACATGCATATCCTTTCACCATAACCATGAATCTTAAGAAGGAATGATCCACGAGAAATACTCCCCTTTGAACAGAAAAATTAGAACTCCCCGAGAGGACACAGTATTATTAAAACAAGAATTGGATTTGGATCTTATAAAACCCACCAATTCCCTTCCATGAGAACTGAAACTACAAGACGTCATCAAACGTGACCCTTGCGGCCAATCAATGTCTAAAAATTTCTTCAATAAACTATTCATCGTTGAATATTTTGAACGTACATTACCCTTGCCAACTTTAATTCCTTTCACCATTTCATAGGGGGTCCTACAGACACGACAGTGTCAAACATCACACCCGATGACTCAGACTACTAAAAGAGACCAAAACTCCCTTCTACACCCATCAAATCTGTCACCCTAATGCGAGAGGATCCTCTTAACTAGAAATGAAAAAAATGGATTGACATAGTGCTATCATAAAAAAGAGAGAGTTTTCAATTTAATCAACTAGAGTGTTGGCCAACGTTGAATTACCCATGTCCGCACTTAAATTGCATTTTAACGACTTATGGGGGGTGTGAACTACTCATGAAATAAAACCATGGACCCAATAAAACTTTTCTATTGGCCAAGACATACAACACAAGAACACTTAACATGCTGGGTGGAACCACTGCATTTGATTCTCGAAGAACATTTCAAAATAATTCACTAACTACATGCTTTCACACCAACATACAAATAAAAATTCATACACAAGATGCAAATCAGTCAAAACGATTCTCATCTCGAAACAAATCTCTTCCAACAATTCACAAAACACAAGGAAACATCACTGAATCACTGGTTATTAACACTCCTGTTTTTTTCTTATCCAAACATTTTCAAAATAAACAATGAAGGTGGGTTGCACAAACACCAATAGTGTCTCAGGGGTCTCACACATGTATGTTCCTAGGAAACACCATCACCCACCTGATATCCATCTAGAAAATCACTTGTTCGGTCCATTGATCATTTCCCTTTTCCATATACACTCTTGCATGTGGTTTCCCATGAAAACACTAAGGATAAAAACGAAACCATTCCATTTTTCAAAACTGAAACGTTCAACCAACACCTTTCAAACCACATAAATCATTTCCATTTTAAAGTGCTTCATTTCAAAACATTTTACAAGACAAAATCATTTTTATTAAAAAACAAATTTCCCCACTTCCAAACCAACAAAACGAGGAGCGATGCATGAAAAAACTACTATCAGCGGGTGACTGGAACATTTCGTTTGTGGCCATACACCAATCATGCCACCACCATAAAGGGTATTATAGTACAACGTCCTTGGCACCACATGGCTTTCAAGACCCAGAAAGCTCACCAGGACCATTTTCCACACTCCTTTTTCATTTTCCCTAATCAAAACTAACCACAAGGACCAAAGATTTAGACAGACGACAACTTATGTTGGTAACACAAGTCCCACCCTAAGGTGTGATGGCCAGGCACCTATCTCGTAGCTAGGATGTCGTGTTCCGACAACCTAAACTCTATTTTACCATGAATATATCCCAAAAAAACATGAAACAAGAGAGGAAACATGACATAATAGGAATTTATTTAGAATTTTTAGGGATTAAATAATTATTATTAATTATGACACAATAGTGATGTTGAAATTATTTTATAAATTAAAATATCAAATAAATGGTTTTAAAAATTTTAAAATAAATATTATATGAACTATTTAATGTTTTAAACTAAGTTTCTAGATACATATGACATTTTTTGAATCCATTAATGCTTTTATTTATAACATATCTTATGTATATATTTTATTAAATTCAAATAAATGAATTGAGTCAAAATTGACGCTATTCTTATTTTATAAAAATAACATATTATAAAATTGTTTAAAAATCTCAAAATTATTTAAAAATTATAAATTAAAATTTATATGGTCTAAATTGTCATAAAGTGTCAAATTATGTAAAATTCACAACACATATGTAATTATTTATAATAATTTAAAATTTATAATATTATTACCACAAATAAAATTAAATTGATAAGTAAGGATCAATCAAGTTGATAATTTTTAAAATAAATTCCTAAAAAGTCTAAATTTTATTGGTTGATGATATTAGAACCCTATATCATCTAATCATCGGATATGAGTCATTTTGAATGTTTTTAAGAGGGGTTGTGATTTAATATAAACTAATATTTCTTATATTTCCAAATGTGCCCCTCTCCTCCCTTATAAAAGGGAACCTCCTCCCTATCTTCCTCACATCACATTGAACCTTCAATCTCGGCCAAAACCTTCCAAATTCTCTTCTCCACTTCCCTAGTAATATCATATAGGTCATGGTATTCTTCAAAGACCAATTTTAGTGCCCTAATAGGAGGTCTCAAAGAGGCGCTTCAAAGAAGAGGTAATGTCCATTACCGATTATTCCAACATTATTTCTTCTTAAACTTCTTCGTCTTTAGTTGTTTCATTATGAAGTAATAACATAAGTATCAATCATATACTGATATGTTATTATAAGTATTAAACAACCATATTTAACAGTCTATCCATCCTACGGAAAATGAAATCACCGCACGTGCGTACGTACGGAATATTGTCTCCACGCCGTGGTGTCATCTATTTTCCACCACCATATTACTTGGATGAGTATAATGGTGTAAATAATAACTATATATGATTATTGTAATGTGATATTGATTCTGAAATAGTATACATACACTCCAATACAATTCCACGATCATGGGACGATATCATCGGTCGTGCGTACATACGGAATACCGTCTCCACGATGTGATGCGACTCGTTCTACATGATCATCATTGCACAATTATTATATATTTGAATTGAATTAATTAATATGATATATATTGCATTAATAAAATTATGGAAATTAGGTATCCATAACCTAAAGAGAAGAATAAGATTTTATTCGACAAAACACACATAAGAACAAAAATTAATAAACACCCGAATAACAAGTAGTAATGAAATATTACTAATAAGAACCTAAGAATATGGCCATATATGATATCATAACAATGAGTATGATTATGGAATAGGTCAATGACATTATTTAAATCATTATACAGGAGGTTCAGACACTTACAAAGGAAATCAGACCTAAGGTAAGGGAAAATATCCCAATCTCATTTTTATCCGAGATTGTTTATACTTTTGTATTTACTGGTGTGTATTTTATCATCCACATCCATGTTTCCTCAATATGTAATATTATTTCCATCCACCTAAAATTTATTATATCCAATTTTACCTTTTGGTGATTTTTTAGTAAAGGATATGAAAGGAATCTTTTTTCGTTTTTCATACGTGGTACTTTTTGACTTTTCCGACAAAAGTACAAGAAGAATATTTTTTTAACTTATACGGCATGAATGGATTTTTTAAACATTATTTCCAAGAATCTTCCTTTAAATGTTTTGAATATTATTTTTAATCAACTTCTTTTATTTTAAAATTTTATGACATTTTAAGAAATGTAAAATGTTTTTGAAGTAGAAAGGATATTTTCCTAAATAATGGAGTTCAAGTGTTTTATCAAAAATATTTTCCATCTATTCTAAAATAGGCTTATATTTATATCCCTATTATTACATTTATTTGATTATTCTGTGATCAAATTATTTTTATGAATTCCTTTATCTTATATGAATTGTTTTATGATGTCACGATGTTTAAGAATCCTATTTTTATTAAATGGGTTATGTAATGATGTATGATTTATGATTTTGTGGAACACATAAGAATGGAATCATTATAAGATTGGTGGTACCTATATCTCCATCCAATTAATTGTGTAATGATTTATATCTCATGAGATATACATGGCTGGAACGGCAGTTTAAACCGGTTTAGTGAAAACAGGACTGAAATGAGGAGTGAACTCGGTTCAGAAATGGACTTTGTCCACTAAGATAGTCTTGGAAATGAGTCATGACTACTAAGAAATGATTCTCTATGATTATGAGTGTATGACACGATGTTTTATGTTTTATGTTATGATTATTTATATTACATTTCAGTACTATGATTTATCCCATGTTATGAAATTATGATCTCTATTGAAAGTTAAGATTTCCAAAATGTTATGTTCTTATGAATATGATGTGATTGATATTTCTTTTGTTTACAATTATAGAGAATTTGAGCTCACCCTTTTGTATGTTCACTTTTTCCAGGTCAGGAAGAAGGTTATTAAGTAGTATATTCCAAAAGCGACTCTAGCTATGATGAAATAAATTGTAGATAATGTAGATGCTTTATGAACCCGTTGTTTATGTTTCCCAGTTTCCAAAGACACTATACATATATAGTCCTTTCCTAGTTTTTTTATATGTTGTAACAAGTGTGCTTCAATTCTGAAGTAATAACAATGTATGTAAATTATGGGTTGTTATAGTTGGTATAAGAGTAAGGGTATAGTCAACCATTGGAATCTAGGATGTGAAAGCCATAGTAAGAACCCTAAGGATAAGTCTAATCATAGAACACAATCTTAGTGTTTTAGAAATGGCCATGAACAACCTATGATAAGACAGTATGTGTGAAATTTTATTCTTGATTATGTGATTTTTCGATTATAATTAGCGTTTCTCACACTATTCTTCATTTGTTTTAGTCAATGGATGGAAAACGAAGGAATTGTGTTAATGCAGAATGTGACGGTAAATGCAATGATTGTCCCCTTGAGAAACCAAACGTTATGGGAGCTGGAATGAAAAATCGTGCAGCCATGCTCACACAACTTTATCAAGCTATAAACCATGCAGGACTTCAAAACAAGAAAAGGAAGGAGCAAAATTCTGTTGAATCCTTCATGAGGCAGCGTCCACCTTCATTCTGCGGGTCTTCTGATCCATTAGAGGATTAACAATGGATCAGTACCACTGAAATGATATTTTTAGTTCTTCAATGTTCTGAACATGATATAGTCATCTTAGCAGTGTATCGTTTGGAAGGAGATGTTGATCAATGGTGGAATCTTATTAAGAATACAAGTCAAAGAGATGAAATTGAGTCCATGAAATGGGATGAGTTCAAGAACTTATTTTTCAATAAGTACTTCCCTCATATTCTCTGAACAAAGATGGAGAAGGAATTTCTTGAACTGAAGAAAAAGGATGATGAATCCGTTGGTACTCATGAAGAAAATTTTACAATACTTTCAAGGTACGCTTCCGGAATTATTATCCAACATGAGAGTAAGATTGATCGATTCTTTGGTGGCTTAAAACCATGTCATCAAAGGTCGTTAGCCATAAGGGACTTCAATAGATACAAGGAAATTTTTCGATGTGCTCTCAAGGTTGAGATGGAGATTGGTTTAACCAATCAGTCACATGGGTTTAATAAGATGAGGAAAATGGAATTTAAAGGAAAATCTAAAGACCACGCTGAAAATAAGATTAGTTTTCCCTTATGCTCAAAGTGTGGAAAGAAACATGGAGGAAATATTATTAAGGGGTTAGGAAAATGTTATAAGTGTGGAAAAGAAGGTCATCTGACAATTGAATGTCGAAATAATGGGACGAAGATGTATAATGATGCATTCAAAGGAAGGGATACATAGAATGAACCTACACCAATTCAATGTTTCAAGTGCAAGGAGATGGGGCATTATGCCAATCAATGCCCAAATCCAAGGGTTGATGATGATGATCGATGTCAACAAATACTTAAGTCCAAAGACAAAGGAAATTCACATGCAATTACTATCGTTGATGTGGATTATGACAACGAAGTGGTGAGAGATACACTTACCATCCACTCTAAAGTAGAAAATGTTTTATTTGATTCTGGATCCACCCAATCTTTTATTTCTGAAGAATTTTCTAAGGGTATCACCATATTACCTCAACAATTAGATGTTGAGTTAGCTGTGACAACCCCTAATGGTACAATAGTCGCATCAAAAGTTTATAATTCTTCTCCGATTGAAGTTTGTGGAAATGTGATTCCTAAAAATCTTGTCATCCTTCCTATAGTGTAATTTTATGTGATTATTGGCATGGATTGGATTTCATTATATGGATCTCATATCAATTTCCAAAAAAGGGATGACACATTTAATATTCCAGATCAATCAATGATCGTCTATCGATGCAAGGATGAACATAACCTTCCAGTAGAAATTTCTTCCATCTTATGGGTTTTGATTCCACTAAATGAAGGTTATTTATATCAAATGGTTGGTGAGAAACTCACGATTAAGAATATTCCCATTGTACGGGAGTTTGATGATGTCTTTCTGGAGGAATTGCTGGGTCTTCCACCAAATCGTGAAGTTTAGTATTCAATAAAACTCGTACCCGGTGCTTTGCCTATTTTAAAGACACCTTATAGAATGACCCCAATTGAGTTGCAAGAATTGAAGAAGAAACTCCAAGAGAATATTGATAAAGGATTCATATGCCCTAGTGCCTCACCTTGGGGAGCACCTGTTTTGTTTGTTATGAAGAAAGATGGATCAATGAGAGTCTGCATTGATTATTGAGAACATAAAAAGATCACAATGAAGAAAAAATATCCTCTCCCGCACATTGATGACTTATTTGACCAACTAAGCGGAGCTCAGTAGTTTTCCAAGATAGATCTTCATTCATAGTATCATCAATTAAAGGTCAAAAGGGAGGATATAACAAAGACAACTTTTCGTACAAGGTATGGACACTATGAATTTATAGTGATGCCATTTGGTCTTACTAATGCCCATGCTATCTTCATGGATCTTATGAATAGAGTCTTTAGAGACTATCTTGATCAGTTTTTGGTAGTCTTTATAGACGATATTCTTGTCTCTTAAAAGATCAAGGAAGAACATGAAGATCACTTGAGAATTATATTGAAGGCCCTGAGAAAGGAGAAGATTTATGCCAAATTTACCATGTGTGAATTATGGCTTCAAAAAGTTTCATTTTTTGGTCACATAATCTCAAAAGAGGGGATATCTGTGGATCCATCAAAAAAAGAGGTTATCAAAAGATGGTCGAGACCAGAAACTGTAAACGAGATCTAATGTTTTCTTGGTTTTGATGGATATTATCACCGTTTTGTAAAAAAATTCACGATTATCTAATCCACTCAACAACTTTACTCGAAAAGGAGTTATGTTCTTGTGGACGGAGGAATGTCAAAAGGATTTCAAGGAGTTGAAAAGAAGGTTATCCAGTGCACCTATACTCACACTTCCTTGTAGAGGAGAAAGGTTTGTGGTATATAGTGATGCATCCAAGAAGGGTCTGAGGTGTGTTATTATGGAAAAAGATATGGTGATAGCTTATGCCTCACAACAGTTGAAAATCCATGAGCAAAATTACCCAACTCATGATATGAAGTTAGCTCTGGTAATCATTTCATTAATGTTTTGGAGGAATTATCTTTATGGAGAAAGGTGTGATATTTATTCTGATCATAAAAGTTTAAAGTATATTTTCACACAAAAAGATCTGAATATGCGCCAAGGAAGATGGTTGGAGCTGATTAAGGATTACGACTGGTCAATTCATTACCACCCTGGGAAAGCAAACAAGGTGGCAGATGCATTATGTCGATCTTGGAATTATAATGGTAGGGGGAAATCATATCTTTCTCAAATTAATTTTCTACTATCTATACATGTGAAGATTAAAGAGGCACAGAATAAAGATGTTGACTTAAAAGAGAAGGTGAGAAATGTTCCGTAATTCAACCTTGATTGTGATGGGATAATAAAATTTAGGAATCAAGTTTTTGTTCCTCCCATCCCAGAATTAAAGATGGAGCTACTGGATGAGGCTCATAGTACTTCATTCTCAATTCATCCTGGAAGAACGAAGATGTATAGGGACCTAAAAGAGTACTTCTGGTGGGATGGTGTGAAAATAGATGTTGATGAATATGTCTCTCGATGCTTGGTTTGTGAGAAAGTTAATGCTGAGAGACAGATGTCTAAGGGGATGTTACAATCATTAGCCATACCTGAATGGAAATGGGAAAACATCACTATGGACTTTGTCACTGGACGTCCTAAAACATCCAAAGGCAATAATGGTATCTGGGTCATTGTTGATCGTCTTACAAAGTCGGCACACTTCATTGCTATTAGAGAAGATTTCTCTCTAGATCAGCTTGCCAGGATATATGTAAAGGAAGTGGTAAGATTTCATGGAGTACCACATTCTATTATATCTGATCAGGATCCGAGGATTACCTCAATGTTCTGGCGAATTCTTCAGCATGCTCTAGATACAAAGTTGTGTTTTAGCACTGCTTAACATCCTCAGACAGACGGTCAGTCTGAGAGGACAATTCAAACTCTAGAAGATATGTTGAGAGCATTCTCTATGGATTTCATAGGTGGTTGGTATCAACACCTACTTTTGGTGGAATTTTTTTATAATAATAGCTTTCACTCCTGTATTCATATGGCTCCTTGTGAAGCTCTCTATGGAATGAAATGCAGGACTCCATCTTGCTGGGATGATGTTGGGGAAAGAAAGATATTAGGACCTGATATTTTTGATGAGATGGAAGAAAAGGTCAGATCTATTCAACTACACATAAGAGTAGCTCAAAGTTGACAAAAAAGTAATGTCGATAACCGATGAAAAGACCTAGAGTTTGAAGTGGGTGATATTGTGTTCTTACGAATATCTCCTTGGAAGAGAGTAATGAGATTTGGAAAGAAGGGAAAGTTGTTCCCTAGGTATAATAGTCCTTTCGAAATACTGGATCATGTTGGAAAGGTAGCTTACCGATTAGAGCTTCCTCCGAATCTCTCCTAAGTTCATGATATGTTCCATGTATCTCTCCTGAGAAAGTACATACCTGATCCTTCACATGTACTCAGCTCAGAAGTTGTACCACTGGAGCAAGATCTTTCTTATGAAGAATAGCCGATAGAGATTCTAGATCGCAGAGAAAAAGTTCTATGGAATAAGACCTCTCTCTTGGTGAATGTTTTATGGAGGAACCACCAATTAGAAGAAGCTACATAGGAGCATGAGGATATGATGAGGGAGAGGTATACTCATCTGTTTGTTACAAAGTGACGAATTTCGAGGGAGAAATTCATTTTAAGGGGGGTAGAATGTAACACTCGAGACTTTTATGAGAAATATTTTATTTTTATGTTATATAAATCATCAAAGGAATATTTCACTACACACAACACTCTCTTGAATTGCTTTACACGTAATCGCGACCTTCCTCGATAGCTTGCGTCATACGCAATACCAGGTTTCACTAAACAATGATATATTATTATGGACTAGCTGTTATGAAAAGTATTAACTATAATTTAAATTTTATAACATAATTATTCATCTTAACCATTTTCTAGAACATGGTATGAGAACAGAATAAATATTTCGAGTAAAATCAGTATTTTTCAAAAAATGCAGTTTTTCCACCTTTTGATGGCACACCAACATTAAATCTGGTTTTTGAAATGTTTATAAGTTCAATTTGGCAAAATAAAATTCTTCTTTTGAATAAGGATATAAAAATTAACTTTGGATAAATTTTTTATATTTTTCTTATAACTTTCATATTTTGATGAATAGTAAAAATACGATAATTTTTAATTAAAAAAAACTTTTTTCATTGAGATAATATAAATGTATAAATTATAATATTTAATGGTTTCCAAGTATAAATAGAATATATTTGTACCATTTAATATAATGTATTTCATTATCATTAATTTCACATTGAATTCCTAGGTAAAAACATTTCAATCTTTGGCAATGTTTTAACTTCTAAAACTCATTTTCTTAACAACGAAATTAATTTTAAATTAATTACTGCAACTTATATGTTTTGAATTTTGAAAAATGGATTCCATATTTGGATTCAGTGGGTCTAAATTATGTTATTAGGCTACTTTTTTTTGGGCATTATGAATAGTTACTACGGTAAATTTTATTTACCATAGTTAAAGGTAAATCGGGTAATTAAGGGTAAATATACGATTATAAAATTACCCTAACACCTGCCAAAATCTTATTGGATGACTACAAGTCGACCAATATCACCTAAGGGTCGGATTATATTCATTTAATGGACTTTTTTCCCGGAAAATAATTTAATTTTTATTAAAATCAAAGAATGTGACAACATGTCACTTTCTTAAATCTTATAAGTATAATAATTATAATTTAGTGATAAAATTAATGAATCATAGAACATGAATACTCTAAAAAAATATATTACAATTATCTACATCATTGAAATTTATTTAGAATTTTTATGGATTAAATAATTATCATTAATTATGACACAATAGTGATGTTGAAATTATGTTATTAATTAAAATATCAAATAAATGGTTTTAAAAATATTAAAATAAATATTATATGAACTATTTAATGTTATACACTAATTTTATAGATACATAAGACATTTTATGAATCTATGAAATTTTTTAGTTAGAAAATATCTTCTGTATATATTTTATTTAAATTCAAATAAATGAATAGTGTCAAAATTGAGACTATTGTTATTTTATAAAAAAAACATATTATAAAATTGTTTAAAATTCACAAAAATATTTAAAAATTATAAATTAAAATTTATACATTTGAATATGTCATAACGTGTCAAATTATGGATAATTCACAACACATATGTAATTATTTATAATAATTTAAAATTCCGAATTTTATTCCCACAAATAAAATTAAATTGATAAATAAGGATAAATCAAGTTGATAATGTTTAAATTAAATTTATAAAAAGTCTAAATTTTATTGGATGATGAGATTACAACTCTATATAATCTAATCTTCAGATATGAGTCATATTAGATGTTTTTAAGTGGGGTTGGGATTTAATATAAAGTAATATTTCTTATATTTCCAAAGGTGTCCCTCTCCTCCCTTATAAAAGGGAACATCCTCCCTCTCCTTATCACACCACATTGAGCATTCAATCTCGGCAAACCCCTACCAAATAATCTTCTCCACTTATCTAGAAACATCCCAGAGGTCTTATTTTTATTCAAAGAACAAATTTAATTCCCTAAGAGAAGGTCTCAAAGAGGCGCTTCAAAGAAGAGGTAATGTCTGTTAACGATTCTTTCAACTTTATTTCTTCTTACACTTCTTCTTATTTAGTTTTTTCATTATGAAGTAATAAAATAAGTTTCTCTGATATACGGATATGTTATTATAAGTATTAAAAAACCCTATTTCACCATCTATCCATCCTACAAAAAACGAAATCACCGCACGTGCGTACATACAGAATACCGTCTCCACACCGTAGTGTAATCTATTTTCCACCACCACCTTAATTGTATGGGTATAATGGTGTAAATAATAACTATATATGATTATTTTAAATATATATTGATTCTCAAATAGTATACATACACTCCAAAACAATTCCACGATCATGGGAACGATATCATCGTTCGTGCGTACGTACGGAATATCGTCTCCACGATGTGATGCGACTCGTTATACATGATATTCATTGCATAATGATTATATAAATTAATTGAATGAATTAATATGATATATATAACACTAATACCATTCTGAAAATGAGTTATATATAACCTAATGTGAAGAGTAAGAATTTATTCGACAAAACACGCATAAGAACAAAAAGTAATAAACACCCGAATAACAAGTAGCAATGAAATATTACTAATAAGAAGCTATAAATATTTCCATATATGATATCATAAAAATGAGTATGATTTTGGAATAATACTATCACATTATTTAAATCATTATACAAGAGGTTCGGACAATTACGAAACAAATCAGACCAAAGGTAAGGGAAAATATCCCAGTCTCATTTTTATCCGAGATTGTTTATACTTTGGTATTTACTTGGGTGTATTTTATCATCCACATACATGTTTAAACAATATTTAATATTATTTCAATCCACCTACAATTTTTTAAATCAAATTTTACCCTTAGGTGAGTTTTTAGTAAAATATATGAAAGGAATCTTTTGTCGTTTTTTGTATGATGTACTTTTTGACATTTCTGACAAAAGTACGAGAAGAATGTTTTTTTAACTTATACGACATGAATGTATTTTTAAAAAATTATTTCCAATATACTTCCTTTAAAAGTTTTAAAGTTTAATTTTTATCAAATTCTTTAGTTTAAAATTGTATGACATGTTAAGAAAGGAAAAATATTTTTGAAGTAGAAATTATATTTTCGTCAAGAATGGTGTTCAAGTGTTTTATCAAAATTATTTTCCATATAAGATAAAATAGGTTTATATTTCTATCGCTATTATTACATTTATTTGATTATGTTGTTATGTAATTTTTTATGAATTCATGTATCTTATATGAATTGTTTTATGATGTCACAATGCTTAAGAATCCAAATTTTATTACATGGGTTATGCAATGATGTATGATTTATGATTTTCGGGCACACATAAGAATGGTATAATTATGAGATGGGTGGGACCAATATATCCCTCCAATTCATTGGGTAAAGATTTATATATCATGAGATAGACATGCCTGGAACGGAAGGTTAAACTGGTTCAGTGAAGCAGGACTGAAACGAGGAGTGAACTCGGTTCAGAAATGGACTTTGTCCGCTAAGATAGTCTTGGCAATGAGTCTTGACTACTAAGAAATGTTTCTCTATGATTATGTGTGTATGACACAAAGTTTTATGTTTTATGTTATGATTATAGGGATTATATTTCACTACTATTATTTATCCCATGTTATGAAATTATGATCTCTTTTGAAGGTTATGATTTCCAAAATGTTATGTTCTTATGAATATGATGTGATTGATATTTATTTTGTTTACCATTACTGAGAATTTTAGCTCACCATTTTGTTTGTTTTCTTTCCCCAGGTCGGGTAGAAGGTTTTTATGTAGGATATGCCAAAATGGACTCAATATATGATGAAATAAATGGGAGACAATGTTGATGCTTTATGAACCAGTTGTTTGTGTTTCCCAGTTTCCAAAGACACTATATCTATACGGTCCTTTCCTGGTTTTGTTATATGTTGTAGAAAGTTTTCTTCAATTCTGAAGTAATAAAAATGTATGTAAAGTATGAGTTGTTATAAATATCATTATTAATATGAGGAAACAATGATCAAGGTATAAGGGCCATAACACCGAAAATGAAATTGTCTCAAAGAATGAAAAAGTTACCACCCTAAGATGACTATTTTAATAATGAAAAATAATAAATCTATCTTGGAATGTTAAAATTGGATCATATATAAAATTATAAGTATTGATATGAATATATAATATAATTATAAGAAATGAAAACATAATATATAATAGTTCAATTGTATTGTTCATCAATAATAACTCAAGATAAGTGTTTTATTGAAAAATATCAATTTATTTATAGTTTTCTTATGATTAAGTTTTGAATGATAAGATATTTTGATCTATCTCCCATTAAACACATAAAATTTAATTCTTAGCTGGTTATTTTTGGAGAATACATTTTTTCCTTTCATTTTCCCGTTCCCTTACTTTTTCCCTTCCCAATGTACTAATAATAATGAAAGAATGTTATAAATACGGATAGAGATTATTTTTTTCACTTCATGAAAATTAGTATTTTCTATATCCATGTTTAAAAGGAATTAAATGCTTTTTAAAATATTATTCATTTATTGTTTAAATTTATTTTTACTCATGATTTAATATATAAATATGTTTCAAATAGATATTTTTATAATTCTCCAAATGGTGTCTTTTTTTATTTTATTACAAAAGTGTGAAAATAATTATTTCATTTACATTATATGGAATGAAAAAATTTCCCACCACAAAAAACACTAAATTATTTGAAATGTTTTTTTAAATTTTACAATGCTATATTCAATGAAATTATGTCATTATTATAAAGGAATTTTTTAAATTTTAATTATGTTATTTCATGGAAAAAATGGTATTTTTTTTAATAAATTTTCTAACTGATATATTAAATGAATTTATCATCATTGATGTCATCCTTGGATGTTATAAAATTTATACTTGGTATTTGATCAAATATAACCATACTTATTCTTTGCCAATATGGTATATATTTTTTATGTCTTGATATTTAGGAAGAAAAACTCTTTTCCATAATTTATTCAATGGTGAAATGATTATGAATCATTGTTCCCATTCCATAGGTTATAATATAATAATATTTTTATGGAACCCAATTTTGTTTTCTTGGGATATAATAAGTTGAATATTTTATGAAATTTTAAAACATAAATATGTGCATTTTATTATGTAAAGGGTTGTCCATAAATTATATTACCCTCTAATTCATTGGGTAATGATAGATATCTCATGATATTATATTGATTAGAATGGAATTTGATACATATTCATTATACAACTATGTCCATTACAATAGTCTTCGGAGTGATCCTAGAGTAATATGAAGGGTATAAGTGTGAGCCTAGTCCAATATGATTTTATTGGATATTAACCATGAAAACGTTGTAAAATAAATTATATCATTATGTGTGTGGAAGAATAATATATTCCTTATTGCATTGTTATGACCTCATCACATAAAATCCTTGATTCATTTATGATTCAATTATTGTTAATTTCAATGTATTATTTCATGATTCTTGATTTCAATCTACGTTATATAGTTTTTAGATTCTAAATATTATTCTCATATTCACATACCATTATAATCTTGTTATGTTTAGGTGTTCATTTAAATAACAATTTTTTTACCTCACTAAGAATCTATGTTCACCCTTTATTTTGATTCATTTTACAGGTTACGAATATAAGTGCTATGTCAGATATTTCTATATATGATGCTAGATATGAAATACATAATGTTAATAGATGTAGATATCTTATGTCAATATTTCTAATGATTCATGGTTTCCAATGATGTTATACATGTTATACTATTTTGTGAACTTTTTTGATATGTATTAAATATCTGTCTAAAAATATGTAATGTTAATGTATGACAATTATGAGTAGTTATAATATGTATTAAATAAAAATCTAGTATTCATTATAAATAGCGTGATATAACATTATTGAGAACCCCTAATATAATACTATGTATAGAATAAATCACCATGATATGGTAAAAAATGGATTTTGGTTTAATTGAAAAACAACAATATATAGATTCAACAAATGTGTGTGGTTTTGAAAAAAAAATCATCTTTGTCAAATAAAATTGAAAATAGTAATCAATGTTTATCGAATCCATCATTCTCATTAATTGTGAGTGTGCCTATATTATGTGGTTTTTTTGAAACTCCCATGGGATATTTTTGGGTTATTTAACATTTTCATTATGAATCATTATGTGAGAATCAAATAGATGGTGACCACTAATGTTCAAGCATGTCGTAGACTAATAAGAAGCTATCAAGGTTTTGAAAAAATATAAATGGATATAGTATATTCCTTGCTTTCCCAATAAGATTATATATACTCATAGTTTTCATCATAGATTTAGTATATTGATATAATGTGAATGAAGCATGTTAATGATAAATTTTATGGATAATGAAATGATTATACACCTAAGAAACCAAAAGTTATCTAGTTATGAAATATACTGTATTATAAATATGCTTAAATAACAATCGTTAGATACAATTCAATATGTGCTTCCCAACGAGAAATGAATGGAATAAAATTCTATTCATTCATTCATGAGGAAACACTCACATATATTTAATGTGTCATCTAATACACTAATTTTTAACAAATGGGTTAAAACACTGGAAAATATACATTACACTCTCCAGTATTTATAGAATAAAAATGTCATTTTTGTTATGTATCACATTGAAGTATAAGAAAATCTTTTATAAAATATTATATAAATTAGTGGAAATAACAAATAATTGAATCAATGGATTTAGATCGTATTGTGTGATTATTTTCTCTCAATTACATTCCAAGAATTCTTTATATTAAAATAGAGAAGGAATTCTTTTAGTTAATGTAGAAGTTTTATGAATATGATTAAACATGTTATACATATTTTTTTAGAGTTATAAGGTATGATTTATGTACTTCCATCTAGCATGAATGTACGGTTGATAAATTATTTAGTTGAAAAAACCAATTCACCAAATGGAATTATTCAAATGGGACATCATTATCTAGGATGAATGTTTTCGATTTTCTAGTAAATGTATTATATGTGGAATGTAATGTCATAATGAAATTGAATGTCGATGGGATGAGATGAAGTTATCTCTTCTCATTCTTATGATTCTCCTCTCGTTGATGTTTTTTGGTATTTGTTTCGTGAAAATATTATAATTCTTCACATAGTTTGTCATGATGTTATCATAGGCATATATTTAAATTTATCTACATAAATATCACATCAATGGGAGAAATAGTGGACGTCGTAGGTGATATTATGAACCAATCTATTATCATCTATCAGTATGATGATAAATGTGAAAATTCAATGGAAATAACATCAATCATATTGGACATATTTCTTAATCAATGTTTCATTTATCATATATAGTAGGATAGAAACTCAAAATTATTGATATTTATATAGTGTGAGATTTTGTTGATGTTTCTTCAGGGCGATTTTCTTATCTTCCATGAAATCTGGATGGGGAGTTCTCAATATAAATCACACACGGAGTTACACATGTTTCAAATATTCAATATAGAACATACCTAATTTAGTTTTTGGGATTGGAGAAAAAAATCCATTAGAATCCTGAAAATGTATTTAGTTATCAATGTGTTTCACCTTGTTGTGCAAATAATTTTTTGATATAAAATTTGATTGATCAATGAAACTCTACATTGATTATAGGAAACATAACAATATCAAAAATATGAATCAATATCCTATTCCCTGTATCGATGACATATTTCATCAACTGTAAGAATTTGAATACATTTTCAATATATACCTTAATTATGTATATCATAAATTGAGGACTAATAAGGTGGATATACCTATGATATTATTCCATACATGGTAAATACAATATGAATATATAGTTATTCCATTAAGTCTTACTAATTCCCAATTTATCTTAATGGAATTAATGATTAAATTATTTAGAAATTACAATTTTCAGTTTTTATAGTGTTTATATATGATTTTATTATATATTACAATATGAATGACGAGCATGAATATATATTGGGGATTCTGTTGAAGACCCTAATAATGGATAAGGTATACAAAAATTTTAAATTTTTTGAATTATCGCTAAAACTAATTCATTTTTTGGGCCATATAATCTCTATCGTGACTGTATCATTGGATACAAAAATGAAATAAGTTATTAATGGATTTCCTAGACCAAGAACTATTATTGATATCCATTATATTTTTGGATTGTTAAGATATTATTGATGATCTATGGTATATTTCTCAAAATTCCCTATTGAAATCACATAGTTAACTCATAAGGGAGACATATTCCATTGGATTGATTAATGAGTGGAAAATATCAAGGAAATAAAGATAAGTTTAGTTGATTCACCTATTCATACATAACCAAATATTGAATAATGATTAGTGTTATATAGTGATTCATCATAGATGATATTGGGAATTGATCCCATGATTAATGATATAGTGATAACTTATGCCTCATTAATATTTATAGATCATGATAAAAATTAAGCAAATTATTATTTGGAGTTATTAGTGTAAAAATTTCCAATAAATATATTGATGTATTATATTTATGGGGAACGATGTGATATATATACTGACCATAAATTTGTAATGTTTATATTAAAAAGGGTTTAATATACGACTGAGATGTTTGTCTGAACAGATTATAGATTATGAATTATCTATTCTTTACCATCCTGAGAAAGAGAATAAGGTTGTTGATACCTTGAGTCAAAATGATCATGGTAGATTATCCATGTAATGGATAATAACAAATCCAATATTTCTATCTTTTTAGAAGATGGATCTAGAAATCTCTAAGAAAGGGGAGAAATCATATCTTCTACAAATTATTGTTCAACAATCCTTCCATGTGATAATTACAGAGGTGTATAAGGAATTTTCAGATCTTTAGATGAACTTAAAAGGTGTTCAAGAATTCAAACACCATTATGATGGAATTATAATGTTTAGGAATAGTATGTGTGTCCTTTCCCAACATTTTTTGAATAAGGGACTATCAGACAGGGCTCATAAATCATCATTGAATATTTATCATTGAAGAATTAAGATGTATGGAAATGTGATACTGTGTTTCTAGTGGTAAAGGATGAATAGAGATTCTAAAGAGTTTGCACCTAAGATCAAGGTATGTCATAATGTTAGGGTGATATATTGGAGTATATGGAGAATATTAACCATCACTCATATGAGAATGGAAATGGAAACACATTACCACATATTTTTTATTTATATTTCCCATAATCTAACAGGGGAATAATTCTATTTGGATTGTAGATAATATTCAAGCTATTTCATCACAATTTATTGATACCATTGAATACTTACCTCATTATTATATTTCAGGGATTTATATTAATAATTTTTTAAGGATATATAGATAATCCCATTCTAATTTGGGACGTCCCACACTCTGCTTCCAATTCACAGGTTCCTCATGCCCCATTGGCCACATGACCTATGGAGTGTGTCCTCATATCCTAATGGATTATTACTATACATGGGGTGTGTCTGTAGTACGGTAGCGATAATACAATACAATTTTAGAGTAAGGTAGTGAATACAACAATAGTGAATAGCATCTGATGAATAATAAATTAGAATGATACTAAAAACAATAGAATCATATAAAACAATTAAATTTCCAAGCACTTGATGAATGAGATAACAAAATATAATAACCAAAAAACGTCATAGGAAATTGTTGATGTAAGAATGTTTTCATGGAATGATGTACAAAGGAAAATAATATGTGCAAAAATGAATTTTATACTATATCACAAAATAAGAAAAGTAGCTCCATGAACTTCTCATCCCAATGCCAAATCCTCTCCACATAACATATATCAAAGAAATAAAAATCCATAACCTAATGAGTTGAGATTTCCACATTCAATACCTGAATCAAAATAATCTTATTGGGTTCCAAGAGAACTTGTAGAATGGTGTGAGATAAAAAACACAGAAGGCCACCACCAATAGTGTCTATGTGTAATCTGAGCAGGTGCTCGTAAGTAAAAATTGAGAAGGAAATAAGCAGAACGTAAACCAATGATGAATAAATAAATAACCTCCTACACATGTTTTTAATGGATACCTTGAGGGTAAATCTGCTTTAGATCAAAGATCATATGTCAGATCATTTCACAAAATATATGTATATATTGAGTGTAATTGGCTTGGATAATAATGGCTCCCATTTATACATGTTTGTAGAGATTATAAATTTCATGCTGTAAGAATGCCTTTAACCCATACACATATATAGTTTATAACTTCTGTAGAGTAAGAATGCATCAAACCCATAAATATATATATATATATTTATTAGCATTGGGTAGGATTCCACCCCACCAATACATGTATAACGGATATAACTAGCATGAGGTAATAATTCATCCCACCCATACACATAAATCATAGTCAGATTGGGGTATGAATTCCTCCAAACCATATAAATATCATAAGTTGACATGGGGTAATAATTCCCTATATCCAATCACATCTACATATCTCATGATCATAGTATTAGAATAACCATTCATTTCATAGAACATAATGAAAATTCATCTGACATCATTTCAATTTTAAAATTAATCCTCAAATTTCATATAATTCCTTCATAAAGAAATCATGATAGGGTAAATGCCATTACATCCCAAGAAACCATTCCATTATATCAAATTCATCTTTATAGTTTATGGTATCATAAATATTAACCAACCTATACTTGTCAACCATCATATTTTCCTACCATGGAAATTCATTTTTAAGGAAAGTTGTCAAGGATGATGTGTCAAGGTAAAATATTGACAAGAATTTTTGGAAATATCCAATTAAAAATTGGTTAACACCATTGATTGACCATAGTATACATCAATTACACATGTTTCATATGTTATTTCAATTAAATTTCATGTCGGTGTATAATGGGATCCCATTCATTTTGAGCCATGATTCACAAATATCCATTCTCAAGGTTCCACTAAAATAGGTGTACATACTGAAATAGTGTCATATCTAAACACTGGAAAAAGAATTAGTTCACATATATGAAGGAAATAGGGTCATTTTGACATTAATGAACCTATAAAATTATGAAGCTCATTGATGGCCAGGTCATGGAACAACATAATAAATATGAGATGTTCATAACTCAAATGGAAAACTATGTGACCATCTACCTTGGGGTCATTTATGATGCCTCCCTTGATATAACCCTATAATGTGAAGAACGTTGGAAGAGATATGTGTCTCAATCTGACACCCTAAAAAATACAGCATATAAGCCTAAATCCAAATAGTTCAATGGATGGAAGGAATAATAGAGGAATGAATAGACAGAACTGAGATCCATACCGCATGGGATCCAACACCTATTACTAATCAAGGGTTGGACAATGAAAGAGGCCACTTTCTCAAATCCATTCGAGGAGGGTATCATGTGCTCATGGAGGAAGAACACACTAGTTCAATACATGGGAGGAAGATGATATATGTAATATAGGTTACAAATTAGGTGCGGGATGTGTTAATTTAACCAGAACCACTCTTCACTCAATTTTTCTGCAATGTTAACAAACCATGTGAAAAACATGTGTCACAGCTTTGCCCCTATATATTGTAGTTCATGTAGATGTATGCATGGTCCCATGATTATAGACAAACAATGTGGACATGCAGATTCCCCTGTTAGTGGCTGCATTATTTACACAAACTGTGCATCCTAGTTAGACTATTTTACAAAAACCTTGCAGGCTAGCCAACAACTTATTTTCTCGTACCTCAATTCTCAAAAATATACATAGACACTACTTTAGAGTTCCCTATACCACAACCCACATTTTAAATTTATATTTTATATTTTCTCCATACTCATATGTATCATCACATACATGTGTATGCTTCCAAAGCACCCATTCAAGAAGAATGGCCCTTCTTCATAGTGACCTCACTATTCATTCAACATATCTGACTGGGTACTCCATGATGGAGGCATCCAAATCTAGATTGACCACTTCTTGATGAAGGAAATCTAATCAGTTGGGATTGTATTAGTGAAGTTTAAATATATGAAATACATCACGTATAAACTGATTCCTTTAAGAATGTGTCATATTATAAACCACTAGTATGAATTGCATAACATACTCTAAGAGTCAAATGAATCTCAGAGTTATGATACCCTACTCGAAAATTATTTTATTCCACAACCTGGGAAGGAATTTCAAGAAAACTAGGTCTCTTAACTCACACTTAAGAAGACTCTAGATACTATTGACATACAAAGATTGACTGGGCTAGGCTATTAACATGCAGTTCCTAAGCAGTTGGTCCTACATTTAGGTCTCCCAAAAAAGACATCGCCCATACACAACTACCTCCCATCACTCTATACATCACATAGGTGAGTGAAATGGCCTAAAAGGGAAGTCTATATTGGTAACCATCTTAATGGTATCCTGAAATGTGTTTTGTAAGATAACTAAATGAGGGGAATGTGTTTCTCCCATTAAATCCAATGACTAGAACACAAGCATGAAGTATATCTAGTAATATCTAAATTTTAAGCTTTGTAATTCCATCAATCTGAGGTTTATAGAATGTGATAAAAAATACCCTCATACACATGGCCCTCTAAAACCCCTACAAGAACCATGACATGAGACAACTGTCTGTTTCCGAAATGACAGAACGATGTTCATCATGAATACATAACACCTCTGTTACATGAGAACTCACAAGATCATCTTTTAGGTAGGTCCTTCACATAGGTAATAAGTGTGAAACCATCGCTATATGATTATTGAAAACCACCACTATGACTTTTCTAGGATGAGATCTGGGAAATACAATAAATAAGCCCATCAAAACATCATCCCACTTCAACATTGAAATAGAAAAAAGTTAAAGATTCCAACCCAGATTCTGATGCATCACCATTACCTAATGACCATTAGAATATCACTTGATGGAGCCCGATATCTCATATTTAATCTGTGTCCACTAATATTAATGTTGTAGACCTCGTTACATTTTGGTGAAACCGAGGTGAAAATACCAGGTCGAGGTATGGAAATCCATCATCATATACTCTCTTTCATATAGTAGGACCCATAGCAATCCACCGAAAAATAGTGTATGATCTTCATCGACCATACAACCAATATTAGTATCATTAAATGAGACACTTTATCATAGGACAATGCCTTTAGGATTAGATACATGTCCTGGGCATTCTCATTCTATAAGATTATATTACAATGTTGTGGATTAGATAATATCCTGACCATAGTCCACCTTAATCTCAATGTTCATATCTGAGAATGATTCATTAAGAGTTCATTATTCTCTTGACTCATAAACTACCTATGTCAGATAATTTTGACTATGTTAATCGGCTTAGAAATTCCCTTTCCTAGAATGTAGGAAACCGCAAAATCTAACAATTGTAGGTACTGGACCCACCTACAATACATGATATTTAGATCCCACATAGTGGATATGTATTTTTGGATTCTTTGGTCGATGGAATAATCTCCCTCTTTGTAAATATTGCATCCAATAGTGTATGTCATGCACAATGACAGTGAACTCAAGGTTATGTGTAGGGTACTTCCACTTATTCGGCCTCAACTGATGATAACCATACATAATGAATCACTCATCCTCCATCAAAATAGCTCAAATATCAATACCAGATGAATCATAGTAGAATATATAAGCCCTAAATAGATACAAAATAATTAGAATTGATGATGATGACATCCTACTATTCATCTCCTAATAGGATACTTCACAAGCTACAGAACAATGAAATTTCACACCCTTACATTTCAATCCATTAATTGGGTATGAAAGTACTAAGATACCATAAATGTATAATCATTAATATTGAAAAATCATAAAGAAATAATTAATATAAAAGATGATTGGGGTCTCCTCCCATTAAAATAAGTGTCTCACTTTTTCTAGGTCAACTGAAACTATAGACTACGAGATGATATGACTCATGAAGTGGAAATTAACACTTAAAAAGTAGAATGTACCGAGCTTATCATAGATCTGACTCTATCTAGGTATATTTATCATGATCTCAAGACCAGTTTCATTGTCATGTTTATAGAATAATTGAACCAAGATATCGTAATGAAGATAGATATAAAATAATCCATGAATGGGTGGATAACACTATTTATAAGATCCATGAAGATGAAAAGTTCATTCAGGAGTTTGAATGGAATAACTATGTACTCAGAGGGACCATGCCATCTCTTAAAAATATGTGAGGTATGCAGGATGTCTAGACATCCACCTGATAAAATCCCAATCCTAGAATTTTTTTTTGAAAACAAAATCACTCTTTAGATAGGATCAATGATGGTTTCTATTCTGGGTAGTGGATACCAATTCTTAATCCTCAGCTGGTTCAACCAACGATAATCCACGTAATTCCTAATGGTTCATTTTTTCCATATTTAAAAATTGGAATGGTGATGACAAGGATTAGTTTTAGGGATAATTAAAAATTTTCCTCTTCTAGAACTCAACTGATCATTGACTTCTAGAAGCAACTAATGTTCCATTATATACGGTGTAATGGTCATTGGTGATGCTCCTAGATCATGATCAATAGTAAACACTAACTATATAGACATACATAGAATATAGATTCCATTAAAAAACATATTTATGAAACACACCAATATAAGAGGAAAAATAGTGGGTTGTGACCCATAGTCATCAAGATGAGGTCTACTAAACTATGTTGTAACGCTACTCATCCTTTGCAACATTGGTCCCATTCGATTCACACAAACATCACATTCAACCTTGTGCCCATGATTAATAACCTACAATAAATTATCCAACACCCTCTGATGATAACATTCAATATAGTCTCTATAGAAATATAACCATCCCATCCCATTTATTACATAGAATAATTTCATGTCGAGTACATTCATGTTTCATACAAAAAGATAATTTCTATTATCAAGGAGAAAACTATGAAACTAGTTAACTCCCTCTGAATAGATACCTGGGGGTGTATCTAGAATCATAACAGCATGATGATAATCAATATTAAGGCCCACAATCTCAACTGTTTCGTCAGTTACTAGAGTGTGAGACTTGCATTATTCGAAAAAAGAAAACAGTAATGAAGAGGTAACAATAATATTACCATGTACAACCATGGAATGGTGATCTTATCTGATAGAGCAGGTAGAAATGCATGTTACTAGCATATACTATGGGCCTAATTCACTATCTATCAACATTAGGTAGTCCTACTCCATGTGTTTTGAGAATCAAATTCCTCATTTCCTCTATATCAACAACCACCTAAACCCAAACAACCATCATTGTTCATAGTTCCTGACATTCATTACCCTATCAACCATGATCCTAATAGGGGATTAGTTGTAGATCCCCTCTCACCGTGAACTGGAGGAAATGTACTACTGAAATGGTAGTGATGATCCATCCGAGCATAGCCATTTCACACAACTGGGTTTTACATACACTGAATCGTAAAATTTCATTTCAATTTTCACTAGTTGAATATAATAAAAACATATGAAAGAGCCTAACCACATCAACAACCAAGTGTTTCTTCCTAACATATATTTCGTTTAAATGAAGATCCACTAGAAACATAAGGTGATGAACCTCCCCGACTATTACCATACTCCTCTCTTATATATGTTGTTGTAATTAGGGCATGATTAATATTTTTTGAAAGACTTTTTAACACTAACACATTTTCCTGTGACATTATTAATTAAGACAACCAATCATCAAATCACTTAACAGTGATTAGGTCAACCGTAACTATATATGTTTTGAAATATTACATCTTTTTCAAACTACATATGTAAGCCATAAATAGCATGGTCTCCTTATGAAGATTCTTAAAATCCCTAGATAAATCATTCCTCGTATTTGAATGAATGAATTTTTCCTTGATGAATTTATAGAATTCATCATAAAAAATCTCTCTATGTTTAACTACATGGGTATAGAAATTCTACCACCTCTTTGTTGAATCACATAGCATTTAAGCAGCTAAATAGACCGTATACTCTGGAGGCGTATCTATTTTCTCTATGATAGATAATATCATCTCAAAATAATAATCTACAAAATTTGGTTCACCATCATTTGATAAAGTATGAGGATGATGCAACTGTTACTCACCGGTCAAATCTATTCTACTCTGGGTTGGTCGCACTCCACATTGCATTGATTGCATCACATATATAAAGGCCTCTCAAAACTAGGGGTTGATTCCCACATCTGGAATATGCTGTGGTTCCATATTTGGCTCAACAGGAGGGACAACTAGTGTCTAAAGACCCACAACATTAGGAATGTGATCATCAACCCCTTCAAGGAAATCAACTAAAGGATGTCTCAACTAAATATATCTACAATGCCAAATGAATTACTTATATAGGATTTAATAAATTTATAACAATTTTTTAGGAAACTAGGACATGTACTAAATCCTTCATATAATAATGAACGGTCATCTCTTTCTTCTAAAAATTCTTGGAGTAGACGTAGGTATATTTGATAACGTACCATTAGAATAGAGAAATATACACATCCAACTTCTAATGTCGGTTATTGGTCAATATTGTATTTTAGACATGTCAATGATGAATATTCTCATGTTATAAATCATTTCCTATTTGAAAACATTCTCATTCAAACATTTAAAGAATTTAACTTAGCTAAATCAATTTATATTCCAATTTTTGGCCCATTAGTGCATATTAAACTAATGATCCAAGATATGGCACTCACATTGATGTAATTATCATATAAATTGTGCTAATTCATGTAATTATTCGATACTTAAGTGTTTGATCTACCAATAATTCCATTTTCTGATTTAAAAGGGCCCAAACACCTTATGTATAAAATTGTCTTACCCTCTAAACACACTCTTTTTGATAGTTCCAATCCAAAAAGATGTATCATCACAATTATATATATATATATATATGGAATAGTAAAATGAATTTTAAACTGGAAATGAAATCTAAAAATTAAATGTTACATTGAAAATGCATGTCCTATTCATATTGGGCATATTGTGATGCATTATCTAATGCATATCCATAATTTCTTCGTGTCAAGCAATTAAATGATAACTTCAACATAAAAAATTATCAATGTCATCAAAAATAATGTGAAACACCTGATTGTTAAATGATATCAATGGTAATAGCTGAATCAATAATAACAATAAGTATGGAAATATAGTCTTTACGTCGTACATGGGTTCACAAAACCCAATAATATCTTATGAGTAAGTCCATAAGCCATAAAAATATCTAATATATTGTTGATAAATTATAATGAATGAATGGGACACCACTAATACAACTTTTTTATGTCTTGGACTTGATTACCAAATAACCTGTTCCCCGAGCCTGTTTGGCCACATGACTTCTGGTGTGTCTGCACATAAGTCAGGGGATGCCGACTAGCAGGGAGGTGTATGTAGTATGGTGGGGATATTATACCACGATGTCCAAGTAACATAATGGATACAACCAAAGTGAATTATAATGTATGAATTATAAAAAAGATAGATACATAAAATAGTGGAAGCAAAATAAACATCTAAATATCCATGTAGTGGATGAAAAAAAAACATATAGGTTGTGTCTTATAAATACATGTATGCATGGCATTCTAGTACAAAGTAATCGTGAAACATAAAATATTAATCCTATAAAATATTATAAAAAAGGTGCTCCACGAGGATCTCGAGGTTAAGACTGATCATATACTCCTAAAATCTATCTAATTAATAATAATAATAAATATGAATAGTGGTGTTTTCTACAATCCATTCCGATATGAAAACCTACTACCTGGGTAATATGGGAGTCCCAATTAGGGTGTGACATAATAATCACATTAGGCCACCACCAATAGTTTATATGTTCAATCTATATACGTCCTCTTATGTAAACAATGTACAAGTAATAACAAGAACGTAATGTATTGTGGAAATAATAAATAACCCCCAGCATAGATTCTTATAAGATATCTTGTTGGTCTAATTATTTCAACTCAAGGAATGTATGTCCAATTAAGTCCCCCACACTAATATGGAAAATAAATATAATAGGGTAATAATTCCTCCCATCCATATAGGTATATAGATATTTTAACTGGCATTAAGTAATCATGCCTCCCACACATTCACTTTTAGAGACAATAACAAGAATGGTGTATGAATTCCTCTCATCCGTAAACATATTTTTGGTGTAAGAATTCCTCACACCCATACACATATAATTATTATAACAAGAATGAGGTAATAATTCATCCCATCCACACACATATATCATAGCATGTTTGGGTTGATAATTCCTCCGACCCATATACATATCATTAGATAGGGTGGCGTAATAATCCCTCCTATCTAATAAAGGTCAAAGTGTCATGGTCAATGTGTCAAGGTCAAAGTGTCAAGGTCAATTTGTCTAGGTTAAATACTTGAATGCCCATTTAGACAATTCCAATTCAAATTGGAATATTCACTATTGGGACAACTTTGTATATATAAATTACACATGAGTTATAGGCTATTCCAATTGAAACGTATTCGTATGGATAAATTGGATTCCATGCATTTTTAAACTTTTGGCCCTAAAGGTCCATCTCAATGTGGAACACATATGGGTGTCTATAAAGAGAAAGGGTGAAACCTAAAACCATGAATATGATACCATTTACCTGTATCAAATTAGTACTGTCATTTATACATGAAGGGAACAACACAATTTAAAAGAGTGAAAAATATGGATCATGGCCCGAACAAATATATATGAAAGGACCCAATATCAAATAGAGAACGACCTGACCTCCAACCATAGGGTCAACGATGATGTCACTATTAATGTCAACATAATATTTTAAGAAGATTATATGAGGTATCGTTTCATTCTAACCCAATAAAAATAGTTAATATTATCCAAAATTCCAATACAATAATGGATTGAATGATGATCATGGACATGATTAGAGAGACTAGAGAGCCTTGATGCCATGTATATGACACCTCTAATTGATCAAGGATCTATAAATAGATTAATCGTCTAGATCAAATAGTATCTATGAGGATATATTGAGCTCATGGAGTTCGAACCCACTATTTCTATCTATATGACAGAGGATAAATAGATTATATAGTTTATAAATTATGTGATGGAAAATTGTGATTTCACAAAACCCCAATGCTCGGGGTTTTTGAACACCGTTTACAATCCATGAAAAACCAAGAATTAAGGATTTGTTACTTATCGACAGCATGTCACATAGTCATGCACTTGGTTTACACGGTATAATAAAAACTATTTGGACTTTCATATTCCACAACCAATGGCCGCATAGTTTACACAATCCATGCAGCCTATGGTGCACAATTTACAATAAAATTATGGCCCATCCTACAACCTATTTTGACGGACATGCAGGGTTTGAGATAGCCATGTATGTTCCTTGGGACATCCCTAGGCAATATCAAATCTTTAAAATAATCAAATGGTATATTAAAAATGAAAAACAGACAATATGAATCACGGTATAATGTCGGGATGTTATGTGTTGTATCTGATCTCTATTTAAGGATTATCCAAGAGTTATGAAAATGTATTCACCTTGTAATATATATATATTTATGTTTTTGAACTACATATCAACCCTAGATAGATGGTCAGTATGATACGAAAATTCTAATACTATAAGAGATACTGGCTTCTTGTTCAATGGTTTTTAAATGATTTTGGGGCCTAAAATTTCCCCATGATGAGTTTTCATAAAAAAATTGAATTCATTAGGGAATTCATATGGATAGATATGAAGACACCATTAAAATTAACTCTATAAATAATAATTTCTATCAGTGCATGGTTTTTTTTTGATTTGGTTTTAATTATTTCATTATCTTTTTATTAACTATCATTTTGGTTGATTTAAATGTATATGTGTATGGATAAATACAATGATGGACATGAATTACAAGTATAAAATAATTCATTTTATTATTATAAGAAACTATTATTAATATGATTCAAAATAATACTACTCAAAAATATTATTAGGTACTTAAAAAGTTATTGGTCATGGTCCATGTGTTCGATGGGAAAAGTATCATAATCATGTATATTATGATATTTATTCCATTTGATGTCATAATATTTTAATCATATTCATAATATATGAAATTTTATAAAATTATGTTTTGTATGAATCATAATCACAGTGTTTATGATATATCAATGTATTGAAAATTTAATGATTCTACCTTATGTCATAATGAAATCTTGTTCTGATTAAAAAAAATAGATTTAAAAAGTAATATAGTATAATGAAATGGTATTTAAATTATAATTATTATGATAAATATATAATAATTATAATGATTTATAAAAAAATATTTAAAATTATTTTAAAATGGAAGAATAAATAAAAGTACTTGTAATAATAAAAGTAAATGAATGCAATTATATTACCCTAATGAGAAAGGGTACCAAATTAACTGTGATATAGGTACCCTATTTTATACAGACAAGAATTAATATCTTAACATTATTAGGGTAATCCCTCAATATGATTATTATTCTATCTTTCTATCCCAAAAATACATCGACAAGATGATCATATTTTCCTTGTCTTCCAATCCATACAAGCCCTCGATATGGTGATCAGATTTGGTCTCCCTATCCCTTTAGTCCCTCAATCATGAATGTTATTAGTTACTCTATCTTCATAGCCTCGAATGAAATATATCATTATCAAAAAAATCAGAATTTCCCATAGAAAATAAAAAATATTAGTAAGAAGAGCAGCTGACTTGGTTTCCTTATGAACGACCCTCTATAAAACAATACAAAAGGCTAGGAATAAGATATTCCCGATTTCATCACATAAGAAAAAGGAGAGAATAGTCAAAATGAAAACAAACATGAAAAATAATTTCAACTATAATTTTTGAGCTATTGAAATGACCTCATATTTTAAACAAAGCTTCCAAAAAAACACCATGATCTCAAATGGTCATATATTCTATGTGATTTTCATAGGGACATGGAAACCTTTAATCATAATGATTATATTGAAACCTAATTGTGAAATGGTATTAATAATGAATCATAAAAAAATTGTTGTAAAAAATAAATATATGATAAAATAGTTTCCCATATTTATGATTTAAACTGATGTTAATCTAAAAGATTTACATACATATGACATTGCGATAATTTGACCGTATATGGATCTGATTGTTATCAGTTTCAATCAATTCCATTATTTAGGGTTCCATAATAATTATGGTAATCATAATGGGTAATTTTTTTTCTCGAATACTTTAATCCTATCTCAAATTATTTTAATGTTATGTGTTTTCTATAAATATATTTTATAAATAATATATGCATAAATAAGTAAGTATTTATGAAAGTGTCTGGGATTTCTAAAACAAAAGGTAAGGAAAAGTCAAAATGATATTTGGAATCAGGAATATCCGCCTTTTGTAAAACCTAAAACCACTCAACATAAATAGAAATTTCATTGAAAATATTAATTCCAAAATTATTTTAAAGAACATCCATATTTATAAATAACCATTTGTACTTATCTTTCCCCTCCCACAAATTTATAACTCATATGAATACATTTATGGATACGAATAACCCCTCTATATAAAAAGATTCCCATATGGTTCATATTCTCTTCATTAATAATTTTAACCCACATTCATAGATCATATCCCCCATTCTATAGAATTATCTTCCTTTCTTTAACATTATCCCCCTTTTTTATTTAAAATATAAATCGGGACTAGTATTGTAATACCTAATACGGTTATAGAAACTGTTATTTGAAGAATAACAATAAATTACATTGTCATATAATATAAATGAAAAAAATATCAACCAAAATAAATGGAAGACATTAATAAATATATTATAATGTGTTTAATTGAAAAAAAATTATAAGAAAAGATATTAATCATTCTTTCGAATCAAGGATCTAAAAATTTTCTTCATATTCCTAAAATATTTTGTGTCCTCTTATGGATTTTCCATTTATCTCTTATGATATATGTATTTATTTTCATGTTTATAACTTCTTTCCTCCTTGATAGGAATTTTTTCATCTTACTCTTTTAAAAAACGTTATGGATATATAATCTTTTCTTCATAATCTGTATTATGGTGATCCTAAAAATTAATCATATCAGATAAAATAAAGTACTACCCTTCAATGAAATTTTTTCATATCTGTAGATTTGAAAATAGAAATCACATTGTGTAAAAAATTCATTATTTCATGTACATATTTGATATTATTGGACTATAATTTTGATGTTCATTTGAATATTTGTAAATACGTAACCATGTTTTATATAACCCATATAATACATCTGGAAGCAATATTTGTTTAATCCAATGATATATTGAACATTCAAATAATTTCATCAAGAATAATAATTTATTCATCAATTCATCGGGATCATTTTACATATTAATTATAACACTTTTAGTAAGTTTCATCAATTCAATTAAGAACTTTGTAATATTATTCTATCCTTATCAACCTTCCTATCAATTATTTCTCGTATTTCAAATACTTTTATTGATTTTCATAATACAAATCATATTTTCTTATTGAACACGTAAAATATGGAATAATATTTTCTAATATGTTCAACGTATGATAAATATAATCAAGACCATGATGTATTAACATAATTAATGATTTCGTTCTAACTGATTAGTTATATTTCTTGATTGGATGCCCTCTTAAACATACATTATTTTATATTTCAACTAATCTAATTTATGTTTACCATCTCAAAATTAAATTGCTTCTACTATATTATTTTTACATTCTTCGGACTTTTGGTTTTTATTCTGATCATCCCTCATGAATGATGAAACTTCTTCTCAAAATTATTGAATGTTTTCTTTTCCTTGAGTAACATAATTTTCATCATTATTTCCAAAATATGATATTTGTTTTGAAGATACTTGATAGGTTCCCAAATAATGTTTTTAGGAATTAATATAATTTCCCTTATGTTCATAATGTTGATTATTATTACTTTATTCACCTCCTTCATAATCACATTCTCTGTCATCATTATTTAATTATTATTTTTCACCTTCTTCATTTTGATAATTTCAAATTACGTAGATAGATTTTTTTCTTCATTAATTTCAAAATTACCTTTTTCTAGCATCTCATGATTTCACCAATCAATTCTCGAGTTACTTTCCCAACATGAATTAATTTCCTTTCAATTAAAAAAACAGTTCCTATATCAACATCATAGAGAAATTTTGTATTAAAAATTTCAGATTTATGAAATACCAAATCAGAATCACTAGGTAAAACAACATTCTTTTAAGAATACTCTATTGTTCTACTTTTCAAAATATAAATCATTTTTTTTGTTTCTTCTATAATTTCATCTCATTTTTATCCTTTTATAAAAATTATATAATTTGTAACCACATAGAAAAGGCTCGTGTTTGGTAGTGTCTAATATGATTTTCAAATGACTTTATTTTGGAATTTTTTCATCTCTATTATTCAATAACTTCTTTTGATTATTTCCATTTTTTCATAACTATTTTCGGAAGAATATAACAACCCTTTTTTAACTAGAATTACCACCATTCATGGTTTTTTATAAGCATCTGCTTCTGATATAGAAAATTATGCACTTTATACATACTTGTTAGATTCTAAATCAAATACATTATTCATTCTTCTGAAAATATCATCACTAATAGCCATAATATTTTCTATGAAAGGTTTGGAATTGATTTAAATATTGAAATGACCCATGATGTTATCAACCATATTACTAATATATCAAATGAACATTATAATATGAAACATATTTGATTTGTACGTCATGTTTTTGACAATCAAAATAATAAGTCCAGCATGATTGATCTTCCACATTTTGGAAGGTAAATGAAAAATGTAATCATTAGATATTTTGAGATTATATCTACCACCCTTTATTACAATGAGATTGCCTTTCATCCATGTACCAAACATAATATAATCTAGAATTAAATTAGTTAATTTTCATGGTCATCATATGGTGTATTCATAATGAATTAATTGCAATCTTTTTCACATATGAATGTTCTATTTTAATCTAAAAAATTTAGAGATTACAAAAAAGTATCCCCTTCATCTGAAATACATAGATAACTAGTGGAATATCTGTGAGACATCGTATAATATTTATTACTGATAAGAAAAAAATTAAGTTTTCATCTAATTTAATGCAATAAATAAATTTATTAAATGTTTTTCCCAAATTCAAATATATCAAATCACAATTAGGATAAAAAAATTCAACATAAATGTATTTCCAATCTTGATAATCGATGATTTTTCTCAAAGATGACTTCTAATTAAAGTAAAAAAATCTCGTAATAAAAAATTCATTGATAATGAACCATTTTCTATTGTCTTTTACTCTAGGGGTCATATTAGGACTATACACAAAATATTTATACACATATAAAAACTAAAAAATAGATTTTTAAGGGGGAAGCACTTTGTGGAAAAAATATGAAATATATGATGTGGTACAAAAGGGGGTCCCCTTTACATAAGTGTTGTAATTATATGGTTCGAATTCTGAACATATCAAATAGATGATATTTTACTCCATTGATTTGATAATTGTGATATTTCCCGCATCTATAAATTAAAAATATCATAAAAACTATAGGTTATATAATGTTTTATAAAAGTGGATAAATATGAATAATAAAATTAATTATTTTTCGTATTGGTACATTATAATTTAAAAAAAATTAAACAATTTATAAGTGTACAACATCAACAAACAAGTATGAAACTAATTAAAATAGAATGGTGTAATAATAAAAAATAAAAAACAATATATTTCAATGGGGAATCATCAATATGATAATTTTTTTTATTTTTTTAATAGATAATGAAAAATTGATTATCAAATTGGATTTAAAAAATACATGATTACAAAAAATGGGATATGTTAATCAGATTATGAAAATTAAATTATGAAAATATATTTATTGACAATCTAATTATGAAATTATAATTAAAAAAATACGATTATAAATATATAATTACAGAAATATGATAAAAAGATATTATTATGATAATATGGTATAAAAATAAAAGTATTCCAATGTGATTATGAAAATATTATTACAATAGTCAAATTATGATAATCAGATTTTAATTAATTTTGAGTCCTATATTATTTTGATTACAAAGTCTAAAAAATTTTGTTTCTAAAAATAAATATTATGGGTCCAATTTACTCATTATGATTAAAATTTTAAAACATTAATTAATTGTAAAAAAATTGTTTTGTAAAAAATTCATGTGTACCCCCCCACCTTTGAGAATGAAATAATCAGTGTAGGGAGATTCATAAAATAATAAGTAGGTATGAATGACTAAATAACATAAATAATTGATATATTCAATTTCTTGTATTAGAATATTTTAGAGGTTATATGTTTGGTAAAATTGTGTTCATGTTGTTCAAGCATTCTAATTAATTGTAAAACAAATCTCCATTTTGTGTGCAATCCCAATGAAATTGATACATAATATCATTATGTTTATAATGATAGTGGTTTCCATGGTTTTTACAAAATGTTATGGCACATTTGTTATCCCATAGTATTCGAGTTTTTGTAATCCTCATGCTATAATTAGTGAGGTTTTGTTTAATCTAATACCCAAGATCACCCCAAATTCAAGATGCCACACATTTGGCCTTAGTATTGTAATGTTATATAATAATTTCTTTCATACTATACACATAATATAATGAATATCCTGTGAAATTAAAAGTTACATATGTAATTTTTCTATCAATTCTACCACTACCATTGTTAGAATTCGAATCCCAATTTATTTCAAAATCATTTCCAGTAGAATAACAGATTCTTAAATACATAGTTCTCCTTTGGTAACAGAATATTATTTTTAATCATTGTAAATTGTATTTTATTGGTTTTTTAAGAGACAATGAACATTAGAACACAAAAAAAATATTATTTATTGGTGGCTATAAGTTATATACTGTAATCTACAGAAAACACCTCTTTAAATTTTATAATCATATGGTTTCCCAACTTCATCAATATAAAGTGTATCATTGTCACAAATTGGAGTACTAATACTATTTTAATTATAATATCCACACATTTTAAGAAGTGATTTTATATATGAATATTGATTTTTAGATGTTCCATCTAATTTATTGGAAATTCAATAACCTAAAAATTAGGTTAACTCAACCGTCAATATTATATCAGAATCTGATTTAATAAGATCCAAAAGGGAATCTATAATAATTATTTTGATTTTATTTGATTATAATTTTATCATCCTATATTGGAAAAATCATAATAAATTTATTACATTTTTAATATTAATAGTTGGATCATTAGTTCACTTAAAATAATTTTGTTTTCACAATAATCATGTTAATATGGCATAGAAGACACTAGGGTCCAATTAAATTTTGAATAAAGCATTCAAAATTTTAAATAATAAGTTATTATTTTTTATAACGTCGTAACAAAGGGTTTATTAATCAAACACTTCCAATTGTTCATAAACATTAATGAAATCATAGTAGGAATCCATTGGGAGGAATTTGAAATAGAAGAACGCTTCAAAGGGTAATAAATAAGAAGATATTCAATTATAGTTATTAGTTCATATGTATCTTCATAATATATTTAGTCTAGTTGATTATAACCTTTACCGACATGAATTTATTTATTTCTAATGATAAATATATTCACATTGAATCTATTTTTTAAAATCCATTTTACTCCAATTATAGAATTTTCTTTAGGTCTTTCAACTAATGACCAGAGAGAATTCCTTTGGATTTAATTTAGCTCATATTATAGGGATTTAATACAATAAACATAACCTAAATATTGTTTAGTATTTTCATGAAACAAATTATAATGAAAATAAATATATTCTATTTCATTTATTAAGTATCTTCTAGTCCTTACTGGTTGATTCCCACCACCAATGATACTATCACTAGGATGATTCCTAAGAAACAACGGACTTTTGTTTCGTAAAACCTATTCGTCATCATAAGTTATTGGGTATTCTAGAGTAAATACATCATAATTTTCTTATATTCCTTTACAAGAGAATCGTACATAAATGGTGGAGGATTAGATCGTGAAAAAACATCTGATGATTAATGTGCAGTTTTTTTGAATATAAAAGGATCAGTTTAATAAAATATTATCTGAAATATATCCTCAATAGTACGTGAATTTTCAATAAAATATTATATAATTCAAAAATAGTGGAATAACTTAAGAATAATCCTTCATTTAATTTTTTTATATGTTGTTGTAAATTATATTTTTTATTTAAGATGAATTCATTGGGTTAAAATACATGATGTTATGAATTTTTAGGTATGGAATGTACAAAATTTATAAATTGTTTTATTAATAAAATAACAATTAAAAATATATTTGTAGAATAAAAATAGATACAATCCACCTCAACCAATAAATGTATTGAAATTTATAATTCACTAAACTTGGTTCTTGTTTTTTCTTTAATAATATGATTTATTCTTTAAACAATGCCATTTTTACAAGGTGTTATATGTACAGAGTAATTATGTGTAATACCATTAATACTGAAAAATGATTGAAAATAATAATTGAAAAATTCTTCACCATGATCACATTGAATATTTATCAATGGAATGTTGTTATAATTTATAACATTGTCTATAAAAATTATTAAAATTTAAAAAATCATATTTAATTGCCAGAAAATAAACACATGTATACTAGTGTAATCATTAACTTAAACAATATATACTAATTTCCACCAATAATTCTAGTTATTGAAATAACAAAAATATTTATGTAAAATAAATGTAAAGAATCATGATTTAATCCTTCACTAGTGGATTTTCATCATGAGTTTTGTTCTAAATTGTATGGACAAGGATTACAAACTTTTGAAAAATCTAATCATTGTTATAGTAAATCATTAACAAGTTTTCGGTTTATAAAAGGTACAAAAAATTATAAGGTTATAGTATCATAACCTTAACTTCCTTAACCATTATTTATCATCCATTTCACAATGGAGAGGATGGTTTTGGCTTATAAGTTATTCTATATTTAGTGTGTATATATTCTCATCCCAATTAGAATTAAAAAATAATTCATACATGGAATTTTATAATATTCATTTATCATTTCTAAAATTCACTAGGTAACCTTCATCAAATATTTGTCTTATGTTTAATAG
Organism: Viscum album; assembly: GCA_963277665.1. NCBI lineage: Eukaryota > Viridiplantae > Streptophyta > Magnoliopsida > Santalales > Viscaceae > Viscum > Viscum album. The sequence continues at coordinate 553,898,743 of OY728147.1, read as the reverse complement.
TTTTTTCATATAAACATTAATGAAAAAGCATTTGGAATTTAGGCATTACCAAGATGAAAAATATTACATGTATCGATAATTTATCCTTGACAATTATCACCAAAAGTAAACTTTTAGACCTCTCATCATGATAAAATTTTTATTAAAATATTTCTGAATAGTTATATGACTAGAAGACCAATGATCCATGTACTGTGTAATGTTGTTGTTTGTACTCTCTCTGTTTTTCTGAAATAATAGTCTTTCATATCAATAACCTTTTACGGTCCTAAAATGATAGGAAATAAAATTTTAGAAATCTATATCTATCTATGAAAATGGGCATTGTTAAATCCTAAGGATTGAGTTTTATTTAAATATCAATTCATTTCCCAATTCCCTCCACATTGAAATTTATTACAATAAGGGGAATTCTTATGAAAAATGAATTTATTTTTTAAAATATTTTTTCAATGAGTATATACTATTTCTAATATAGTGAAATGTGGATGGATGTTTTTGTACATTTTGTTAAAATATTCATTTCCATCAAAAATTATATCCAAAGTTTTATTGAGTGAATAAACTTTAGATGTTAGTTTTATATTTAAATTCATATCAAAATCTAGATTATTTTTTTTAAATTTGTCTACAATATATTTATAACTATTTAATTAAATATTATCATCTATAAATCATTTGAAATATATTGTATTTAAAAAATGGATTTTCCCTATATTTTCATATATATGATAACTTATTTGATAAAATATCAATTATTGAATTAGCACTATATTTTTTCATTCTCATTTAATGTTTGTTACATATAATACATTTTTTATTTTCCAAAGTCTTTTAAAATCACGAAACATCTTCAAAAGAAGGTAATGTATTATCTTCACTAAATGAGGATGATTCTTCACCCAAATAGGTAGAACACGCCACATATTTATAATTATGTTTTGGATAAATATTTGTTAAATAATTGTAACTGTGTACCTTAGTAATAAAACATTTATTTTCAATAGGTACTTAGTTAGAAGACTAAAATTACTCTGATACAAACATTCATCATCTAGGTGTTGTTTTAAGATACAACTCATTTTTCAGAAAAAATGTCATAGTATTTAAGAAAATTATACCATTTAGACATGAAAAACATCTTATGATTTCTATCATAATTTCCATCATTCATATCTTTTATTTGTAACATTGGAAAATCAGGTTAAATGTGACTAACTCATTTACTTTCATGACATCTAACATTAGAATCATTATTTTCATTATTTTACTTCTTATTATTTTTCATTTAATGATTCAATATATTCATTTTCCCAATAATATTATGCATACTTCGAGAATGATTGTCCAATTAATTCTTATAATGTTAAGAATATCATGAATCATATTAAACAACATATTTATTCTTCATTTTCAACTTAACAACTTGATAAGGGGTTTGAGATCTTATTTAATTTGATGTAGTTATAATAGAAAATATGGCGTTATTTTTATATTCATTCCCTACATCTCCATTCAATCTGACCTCATATTGTAAAAGTTTTGAAAATAAATCCTTAAAAGTTATATTTTTAAACTTTTATGAATCATAAATGGTTGTTCTCTTCATATCCCACTCATTTTTTATGATATATGTTATATTTTAAACAAAATTTTTTTCATCAAATACATTTTATCTCATAAATTGTAGTTTATTGACTATTTTTATAAACCTATGTTGTAAAATTTCAATAGGTTATCAAAAAAATTCAAATGCATGTTAGTCAGCTCTATGAATGTCTCTTAATGTTGAAAAAAATGTTGAATTTACAAAATGTGTAATCATTTACTATTTAATAATAATAATTGTAGCTTAAAAAGAATAAATATGACAGTAAATGCCCATGGTCATAGAATATAATAAAGACTTTCTATCTCTATAATTGAATAGATAATCTTGATTTTTCTTATTTGTAACAGCAGTCAACTCCTTTCCCAGAGCCTTTTAATCTCTAGTTAACATGAAGAAAATTTAAACATTAATTTTTTTAAAAAATATCTCCATTCTATCACTCCAAAACTCAAAATACACTCCATCAAAAATAGATGGTCTGTTTGGATTGAGGGGACTTATTTAGAAAAAAATGAGTACTTACTAGTTATAACAAATAAGAACATAAATTCCATAATGAAAATTAGTTTATAATATATTTATAATGAAAAAACATTATAACATTTAAACAAACATGAATACACCAAGAATATAAAGGTATCATGTATGATCAGTGGAAACCCCCTCTGATACCGAATATAGGAAATATAATAATAGAAACCAGTCTCTAATAACAATTGATGGATCAAAATGTATATATAGATGTATAAATACCTGAGTTATGGGAATTTTATGTTTTTTTTAAAAAAAATTTATCCATAAATGAAAATATGGTTAATATGTGATAAAAATATCACATTAAAAAAACAGAAATGTATTTAAATAGTTATCAAACATCATACATGAGCCTTATTGACCAACTATATTATTCATGCAGATTATGATATGTATTATATAAGTCATAATTAAGATTAATATTATTCATAGTAGAAGAAGATTTAATCCCTGTATGCATAGTAGGAATCATAAAAAAAGATATAATAATAAATCGGGGTATTAAAAAAGTAATGATTCTTACATAATCTGTATAAAATCATATTAAAAGTAAAAAACTATTTACAATGTATTAAATTGTAATGTCATTGTATCTTAATTAATGTTATTATGATAAACATATTACAAATAAAATTACAAATAAAAAAATAAATCACATCCTATTATAATAGAAGATTAAATAAAAGTTCTTTCTATCTTGTAAGTAAATGAATAAAATTATTTTATCCCATAGAGGAAGGGAATCCAATTACCTGGGACAAAGTTCCCATGTATTATACATGCAATAATGACCATCATACCCCTATTAGTGAAATCCCAAGATACGATTAGCAGCCAGTCATTCTATCCCTCCAACTGCTCGATACAATCATCATATTTACCATGTCTGCCTATCTTTGGAATCCCTCAAAACGATGATTTGATTCTATCATCCTATCACCGAAATCCGTTGATCAAGAAGGTTATGACAACCCAGCTTTTTATTACAACTTAAACATGCTTTATTACATAAAACTTCACTTGATACAACAAAGAAGATCGAGAGGTTTAGTGTCTTTGGGGCTTAGGATCTTTACATAAAAACTTTAAACTTGAAATACAACATCCTTATTGAAAACTTCCTTTACATGACCACTACATTCCTTCGTACTTAGCATTGCATGGGATAACCTGAGGACATGCATAAGAAAAGGGTGAGCTATAAAGCCTAGTAAGGGAGTACACAATGAATAACATGAGGAGTACAATACATGTTAGGCAATAGGCATATCAATAGAGAATAAGAGAGACATGAACATAGAGGCTTGATAAATCATGATAATCATAACATGGAAATGTGGCAACAACACTTAACATTGAATTAGCATGAGCCAAGGCTCATTGCACATGGAGCATGATTAAACCCTCCTTGCACTTGAATCACAAGTAAACCCTCATTGCACTTGAATTAGCATGAGTCAACACTCATTTCACATGACGTATCATGATACTATACTTTACCAAATGCATTGGGGTGCTATAAAGGGCGCACCTTTCTTGAACATTTCATTTCATGCATAAGTGTGCCACAAGGATCATAAAACATGGATTCATAAAACATAATCATTTATTCCACGATAAAGGAATGTGGAACTCATACATGAAACTTTACAATCAATATGTAAATGTGCATAAAGGTGAATACCATTGATGGAGAAATGGGCATGGTATTCACTACACAATGATATTGGCTTAGAAAATCGGTGTGATTTCGGCAGCGTAACGGCGTGACATAAGAATTCATAAAAAAAATGCTGATGAGAGAGAAAGGGGTTCCTCATCATATTTACATGTAATGGACAGTAATAAGGTCTTATAGATACATGTCCCAAAAATTGAAAAGGAATTTAGATTCATGATTCAAAAGTATTGCTTGAATATAAAAGAGGAGAAAAAGGTTCCTTTCGGAATTTCGGCATAGTAACGGGTGTACATGAGAGGCATTTAATGAGAGAGAAAGGGGTCTCCCATTATTCAAACAATAAGAGGGAAGTATGGGAGAGGTGCTAAACCATACCCCAACATTCATAAATGAAATTAAAAGGGCAATACAAATTAATGAAAATTGACAAAAATGAGAAAGGAAGAAAAACCCTTACTTGGAAGTGTGCTTCCAAAGGCTAGAGAGAGGCTTGTGAGAGGCTTCTTGGGAGCTTGGGGCACCTTGAGAGGATTCTAGAGAGAGTAGGGCAGAGGTTGGACGAACTTAAAGGGCTTTGAGTGAGGAGGAAGTGGGAGCTTGTGTGGGTTTATATAGGAAATGTCAGAGAATTCTTTATTATTTAGGTTTGGGACCACTTATATTAAAATAATCCAAACCACAAACCATCCCATGGTATTTGCCCATGGTTTCTGGAAAAGGAAAGAGTAAAACAATATTTTACAATGCCAAGGTCAGAACTTATTAAAAAATTTGGGTTTCTTATGTGGAGGTGAGTCACACTCCCATGGAAATTAATTTAAAAAGTCAAAGTGTTGAATAAGTCTTGAGGGCTCCATTAATGCTTTGAAAAGTGAGACAAACAAACACAAAACCTCATTATTTTAATTATAAAACATATATTGGCCGAACATAAGGATTATGGTATTTTATTACTTCACCATTTGGTCATTATGATGTCATAAAACACATTTTATATTTAAATGGTATTTAATTTTTACCCAAAAATTTGACTGTCTCGGAAAATTATGAAAAATTCACCGTTGGATAATTTCGACGTCCTGATTCCAAATATAATATTTATTTTATCCAAATTATTTTCTAAATATGTGAATTTTCACTTTTAAAATAAAAACCGACATTTATAAAAATTCACGGGTTTTGACAGAAATGGCCTTCAAACCTTAATAAAAAATTTTAATTGCATTCATAAAATTATAAGATCATTTATATTTAATAAAAATTAATTTAATATTAATAATAATATTTTATTAAAATATTATTTAATTCAAAAATCCTTTAATTTAATAAGATATAATTCTTAATTAAATAATAACTAAAAACCCCATTTGTACTTTAAAAACTAATTACAAAGTATCAAAAATGACTAGAAATTATATTCATTATTATATACAAAAATAATGTACATGAACATGGTGCTACTTATTTGTTACATATCCCCTTAAAATAGCCGCATAAGACCTAAGGGTAAGGTGTGTGATGGTGACAGACTCTTGGGGCTACTCGGATAACATCGCTCGAGTGGTAATCTCTATCAACTTCCATTTTTCCCGTAGAAGATCACGTTCGAGCTTGACTTGATGAAGCTCAGCTTGGGCTTGGTCAAGGTAAAATCCCAAAGACGCCACCTCTTTTCCGATCTCCGGCAAATGGGCTTCGTAAGGGGCAATTCTACTAGATGAGGCCATCACTTCCTTTGTTTGAGTAGAAAATTGGTTCGTTAAAGCCTTATATTTAAACTACCCAGATGATCACTGTTCAATGGCTATAAAAGTAACGGTCACAAATCATAAAGTAAAACTAAAAAAGTTGATATCTTATAAAAACATTTTTCATAAAGAAACATTTAACTGGATCAAGAGGGATTTTCCCTTAATGAAATTTTAGGTCGTTACAACATTCACCCTTTAAAAAATTTCGCCCTCGAAATTTTTCTTTTTCCCACACTAAAACAAATGTGGGTAACTTAGCTTCATCATATCCTCCGACTCCAAAGTTTCTTTTTCAAACTTGTGGTTTCTCCACAACACCTTGACGAGGGGCATTCTTTTATTTCGTAGAACTTTTTCTCTACGATCCAAGATCTTCACTGGTTGCTCCTCATAAGAAAGATCGTCTTCTAATTGTACCACCTCAGAAGAGAGTACATGTGAAGGGTCTGGTCTGTACTTCCTTAAGAGGGATACATGGAAGACATCATGCACCTTGGCCATAGTAGGTGGAAGTGCAAGTCGACAGGCCACAGCCCCAACACGATCAATAATCTCGAAGGGGCCGATGTACCTTGGACTTAACTTCCCTTTCTTTCCAAACCTCATGACCTTCTTCCACGGAGATATGCGTAAAAACACCATGTCTCCGACATTAAACTCAAGGTCTCGTCGACGATTATCTGCATAACTCTTCTGTCGACTTTGGGCTGCCTTGATATGCTGCTGAATGGTTTTCACCTTCTCCACCATTTCTTCGACCATTTCTGGTCCAAGCAGCTTACGTTCACCGACCTCATCCCAACATGCCGGTGTTCTACACCTTTTCCCATACAGGGCTTCATATGGTGCCATTTGGATGCTCGAGTGGAAACTATTATTATAAGAGAACTCAACTATAGGAAGATGTCGATCCCATCCTCCTTTAAAGTCCATTGAGCACGCTATCAACATATCCTCAAGTGTTTGGATAGTCCGCTCGGATTGGCCATCAGTTTGAGGATGATAGGCCGTACTGAAGTTCAGTTCAGTATTCAGAGCATGTTGAAGACTCTTCCAAAACATAGAGGTAAATCTTGGATCTCGGTCAGACACAATAGATAGTGGTACTCCATGAAACCGTACCACTTCCCTGATATATATCCGTGCCAGTTGATCCAAAGAGAAATCCTCTCGAATAGCAATGAAGTGTGCAGTCTTTGTAAGACGATCCACAATAACCCCGATTGCATTGTTGCTTTTGGATGTCCTTGGAAGTCCAGTGACGAAGTCCATGGTGATGTTCTCCCATTTCCATTCTGGTATGGGCAATGGTTGCATCATCCCCTTAGACTTCTGCCTCTCTCCCTTCACTTGCTGACACACCAGGCACTTTGATGTATATTCAGTGATCTCCTTCTTCATATTATCCCAACAAAAGTTTTCTCGGAGATCTCGATACATCTTTGTGCTCCCTGGGTGAATAGAGAAATTTGAACTATGTGCATCATCCAAAAGTTCCTTCTTCAGCTCCGAACTTGATGGAACACATAGTCTTTTCCCAACCCGCACAATTCCTTCTTCATTAACATTAAACTCTGAGGATTTTCCCTTTTTGATAGCTTCCACTTTTTCTTGGATTCTCACGTCATCCTTTTGAGAATCCTTTAACCTTTCCAAAAGAGATGGTTGAGCAATCATTTGTGAAAGGATTGATGATGTTCCCTTCTTTATGATTCCCACGTCCATCTTCATCAAGTCTATGAATATTGGATCCTTATCAATTCTCATCATTGATAGAATTGATGGATCCTTTCTACTTAGGGCATCCGCCACCTTGTTCGCCTTCCCAGGGTGGTAATGTATTGAACAGTCATAATCCTTTATGAGCTCTATCCATCTTCTCTGGCGCATATTAATCTCTTTCTGTGTGAATATATATTTAAGACTCTTGTGGTCAGTATATATCTCACATTTCTCTCTATAGAGATAATGCCGCCAGATTTTCAAGGAAAAGATCCCCGCCTCCAACTCCATATCATGCGTTGGATAGTTTCGCTCATGGATTTTCAACTGTCTTGATGCATAGGATATCACTTTATCATTCTGCATCAGCACACATCCTAAGCCCTTCTTCGAAGCATCACTGAATACCACAAAAAGCTCCCCTCTTGTGGGTAAAGTGAGCACAGGTGTAGTGATAAGCCTCCTTTTCAACTCCTTGAATCTTTCTTTTCATTCATCACTCCAAGAAAACTTTACTCCCTTTCGAGTTAGCTTGGTAAGAGGGTTGGACAATCGTGAGAAGTTTATCACAAATCGTCGATAATATCCAGCTAACCCCAAGAAGCTACGAATATCAGTTACCGATGTTGGCCTCGGCCATCCCTCAATTGCATCTGTTTTGGAGGGGTCCACAGATATCCCATTGCTTGTGATGATATGGCCCAAGAATGAGACCTCCTTCAACCAGAACTCACACTTGCTGTACTTGGAATAGAGCTTCTCCTTGCGCAAAGTCTCCAGTACAGTTCTTAAATTCTCCTCATGGTCCTCCTTGGTTTTGGAGTATATTAGAATATCATCTATAAAGACTACCACAAATTTATCTAGGTAATCTCTAAATACTCTATTCATCAAGTCCATGAATATTGCTGGAGCATTGGTGAGTCCAAAAGGCATTACTATGAATTCATAGTGCTCGTACCTTGTACGACAAGCAGTCTGGGGGATATCTTCCTTCTTCACCCTTACTTGATAATATCCCGACCGCAAGTCGACCTTGGAGAAATATTGAGCTCCACGCAGCTGATCAAACAAGTCATCAATTCTTGGGAGAGAATACTTGTTCTTTATCGTGATTTTGTTATGTTCACGATAATCGATGCAAAGCCGCATTGACCCATCCTTCTTCTTGACGAAGAGGACTGGTTCACCCCATGGTGATGCACTTGGGCGTATAAACCCTTTATCCAGATTCTCCTGTAGTTGTTTCTTCAGTTCTTCAAGCTCAACCACATCCATTCTATATGGATTCATGGATATATGTAGCACCCCAGGTATAAGTTCAATTGAGAACTCAACATCTCTTCTTGGAGGAAGACCAGGAAGTTCCTCGGGAAATACTTCAGCGAATTCCCTCACAATAAGCATTTCTTCAAGGGTGGTTTCTTCCTTGGACTCAATCATCTGAGCTAGATATGCGTGCTCATAAGTCAGTAATATCCATTCTTGAGATGATGGAGCTAAAGGAGATTCATCTTCCTCCTGACACTTGTAAAAAATCGGGGGTCGATTCTCCATATGGAGTGTGATTTCCCTCTCCCGACAATTTATGTTGGCTCTATATAAGGAAAGCCAATCCATGCCAAGAATTGAATCAAATTCCACCAAAGGGAGTATGACGAGGTTCCCCGGGAAATTCAATCCACAGATTATAACAGGGGAGGACTTATACTCATGGGATGCAATGATTGCCCCATTTGCCGTACTAACCGACATCTTTACTTCCATGATTTGTGGTGGTGTAGGGATTATTCTACTAAACTTTTGAGATATAAAAGAATGCGTAGAACTTGAATCAAAAAGTACGTTCGCTATTCTTGAATGAATAACTAGCGTACATGTCACCACTTCGTTGTCGGGGTTCACTTCGGCAGAAGTGATGGCAAAATCTCTTCCTTGCTATCTTGGAGGTTGTTGATTGCCTCCGATAACCCTTGGATTAGGGCACTGATTCGTAAAATGACACGGTTCTTTGCATTTGAAGCATTGACCAACGCGTTGAGGTTCGAATGGAGCGTTCCTCCCCTCTGTCGCAGCTGCGGGTCCTTCTTGCTGACAGTTAACAGCTAGGTGCCCTTCTCTTCCACACTTAAAGCATTTTCTTGTCCCCCTAAGGCAATTTCCAGGGTGATTTATTCCACACTTTTGGCAAGTGGGGTGCTGGAATTTCTTAGCGCCGTTGGATTTATCCATCGGACCACCAGCATTGAAGTCCACCTTCTACTTCTTGTCCCCTTGATACCCCTGTGATTCTCCGATCTCCATTTCAACCTTGAGGGAACATCAGACAATTTCCTCATAGCTGTCGAAGTCACGGATCGCTAAGGCTTTCCACAAGCTAGGCTTCAGCCCACCAAAGAAGCGGTCAACCTTGCATTCAGGGGTAACGACAAAGCCAGAAGCGTATCGTGCAAGCCTTGTGAAGTTTGCCTCATATGCTCCCACAGATTCCTCATCTTTTTGTTTGAGGGAAAGGAAGTCCCTTTCCATTTTAAGACGGAGGGTGCGTGGAAAATATTTATCGAAAAACATCTTCCGGAATACCTTCCATTCCAAAGCCTCGATCTCCTCCTCAGGCTTCGTATTTCTGATCAATGTCCACCATTGATCAGCTTTACCCTCCATACGATAAGCCGCCAGGAGAACCTTCTATTTTTCAGAGCATTGGAGGATGGAGAATATCTTTTCAATGGAGTTGATCCATTGTTCAGCGATCATGGGATCGGATGATCCACTAAATGTAGGAGGCCTTTGTCTCATGAAGCTTTCAATAGAGAATTGTTCTTTCTTAGGGGGGGTTGAACGTTCCTCTTGACCAGTGTTTCTATTCATAACTTGAATTAGCTGAGAGAGAAGCGTGACAATGTTCGCGATTCCCGCTCCCATTGGATTGGGCATCTCATAAGTACAATCATCACACTGATCTTCACAATGGTTGTTATCCCGAGTTCTCCTATTACCGGCCATTGGCTGGAATAAAAGGAAAGTTAGGGGTAACACATAAAGGGTAATCCAAAGAAAAAAGTTGATGACTTATAAATAATCTTTAATCTCTTTAACTCATGAGTCTATAGGAATCAATCCAGGCTTTTCTTGATCTTCCTTCTAACATATATCCTTAGGGGCATTTTTCCCTTAATAAGGGTTCATACTAAGATTGTGAATTTATCAAAACATATCCCCCGGGAGTGACGTAACCAAGAGTGCAGAAAGGCCCGTTGTCATGCACCGGTTCCCGTTCGAGTCTAGCTCAAAGCGGTGTTTTCCGGTTTTACCCCTAAGATACATCTGTGCCAGAGCCGCCTCTACCTGCTCGTATCCAAACAGAGATGTATTTGTTTGATAAACCACTTACTTAGTATTTACCAAAACTTAGGGATGTTTTTATTATGCTTAGTCTTGTATCTAAGGATTTAATAAGGTTTCCTAATCCCAAAAATAACTAAACCTATCCTCTGATACCAACTATGACAACCCTGCTTTTTATTACAACTTAAACATGCTTTATTACAAAAAACTTCACTTGATACAACAAAGAAGATCGAGAGGTTTAGTGTCTTTGGGGCTTAGGATCATTACATAAAAACTTTAAACTTGAAATACAACATCCTTATTGAAAACTTCCTTTACATGACAACTACATTCCTTCGTACTTAGCATTGCATGGGATAACCTGAGGACATGCATAAGAAAATGGTGAGCTATAAAGCCCAGTAAGGGAGTACACAATGAATAACATGAGGAGTACAATACATGTTAGGAAATAGGCATATCAATAGAGCATAAGAGATACATGAACATAAAGGCTTGATAAAGCATGATAATCATAACATGGAAATGTGGCAACAACACTTAACATTGAATTAGCCTGAGCCAAGGCTCATTGTACATGGAGCATGAGTAAACCCTCATTGCACTTGAAGCACGAGTAAACCCTCGTTGCACTTGAATTAGAATGAGTAAACACTCATTGCACATGAAGTATCATGATACTATACATTACCCAATGCATTGGAGCGCTATAAAGGGCGCACCCTTCTTAAACATTTCATTTCATGCATAAGTGTGCCACATGGATCATAAAACATGGATTCATAAAACATAATCATTTATTCCACGATAGAAGAATGTGGAACTCATACATGAAACTTTACAATCAATAAGTAAATGTGCATAAAGGTGAATATCCTTGATGGAGAAATGGGCATGGTATTCACTACACAATGATACTGGCTTAGAAAATCGGTGTGATTTCGGCAGCGTAACGACGTGACATAAGAATTCATAAAAAAAGGCTGATGAGAGAGAAATGGGTTCCTCATCATATTTACATGTAATGGACAGTAAGAAAGTCATATAGATACATGTCCCAACAATTGAAAAGTAATTTAGATTCATGATACAAAAGTATTGCTTGAATATAAAAGAGGAGAAAAAGGTTCCTTTCGGAATTTCGGCATAGTAACGGGTGTACATGGGAGGCATTTAATGAGAGAGAAAGGGGTCTCCCATCATTCAAACAATAAGAGGGAAGTATGGGAGAGGTGCAAAACCATACCCCAACATTCATAAATGAAATTAAAAGGGCAATACAACTTAATGAAAATTGACAAAAATGAGAAAGGAAGAAAAACCCTTACTTGGAAGTGTGCTTCCAAAGGCTAGAGAGAGGCTTGTGAGAGGCTTCTTGGGAGCTTGGGGCACCTTGAGAGGATTCTAGAGAGAGTAGGGCAGAGGTTGGACGAACTTCAAGGGCTTTGAGTGAGGAGGAAGTGGGAGATTGGGTGGGTTTATATAGGAAATGTCAGAGAATTCTTTATTATTTAGGTTTGGGACCACTTATATTAAAATAATCCAAACCACAAACCATCCCATGGTATTTGCCCATGGTTTCTGGAAAAGGAAAGAGGAAAACAATATTTTACAAGGACAAGGTCCGAACTTATTAAAAAATTAGGGTTACTTATGTGGAGGTGAGTCACACTCCCGTGGAAATTAATTTAAAAAGGAAAAGTGTTGAATAAGTCTTGAGGGCTCCATTAATGCTTTGAAAAGTGAGTCAAACAAACCCAAAACCTCATTATTTTAATGATAAAACATATATTGGCCGAACAAAAGGATTATGGTATTTTATTACATCACCATTTGGTCTTTATGATGTCATAAAACACATTATATATTTAAATGGTATTTAATTTTTACACAAAAATTTGACTGTCTCAGAAAATTATGAAAAATTCACTGTTGGATAATTTAGACATCCTGATTCCAAAAATAATATTTATTTTATCCAAATAATTTTCTAAATATGTGAATTTTCACTTTTAAAATAAAAACTGACATTTATAAAAATTCACGGGATTTGACAGAAATGTCCTTCAAACCTTAATAAAAAATTTTAATTGAATTCATAAAATTATAAGATCATTTATATTTAATAAAAATTAATTTAATATTTATAATAATATTTTATTAAAATATTATTTAATTCAAAAATCCTTTAATTTAATAAGATATAATTCTTAATTAAATAATAACTAAAAACCCCATTTGTACTTTAAAAACTAATTACAAAGTATCAAAAATGACTAGAAATTATATTCATTATTATATACAAAAATAATGTACATGAACATGGTGCTACTTATTTGTTACATAACCCCTTAAAATAGCCGCATAAGACCTAAAGGTAAGGTGTGCGATGGTGACAGACTCTTGGGGCTACTCGGATAACATCGCTCGAGTGGTAATCTCTATCAACTTCCATTTTTCCCGTAGACGATCACGTTCGAGCTTGACTTGATGAAGCTCAGCTTGGGCTTGGTCAAAAGAAAAGCCCAAAGACGCCACCTCTTTTTCGAGCTCCGACAAATGGGCTTCGTAAGGGGCAATTCTACTAGATGAGGCCATCGCTTCCTTTGTCTGAGTAGAAAATTGGTTCGTTAAAGCCTTATATTTAAACTACCCAGATGATCACTGTTCAACGGCTATAAAAGTAACGGTCACAAATCTTAAAGTAAAACTAAAAAAGTTGATATCTTATAAAAACATTTTTCATAAAGAAACATTTAACTGGATCAAGAGGGATTTTCCATTAATGAAATTTTGGGTCGTTACAAAGGTGGTCGACACCTCATTCTTACTATCCTTATAATCCATCAATCATAAACTAACTTATCACAATTTAAAGAATAAAAAAAATTATTATGTAAAAAACCTGATATAGTTTCCATAATAAACACTATCTCTAATTAAATACAAAATACATGGTAAAATCTGTTCAATATTTTTAAACATCAGAAATAAAAGAGAAATATCATATCACACACATGAATGAAAAATTATTTTGACCACCTAGTGGGATTAAATAAAATGTCATTGAATTTCTAGGAAATACTTCCAACCACCAGCTTGATTTATAATAGGAATAATTTCTCCATGATTTTTGCAAGGACATAGACACCTAAAATCTCAATGATCATATTATAAATGAATGTATGACATCGTATTTATGATACATCAACAAAATTTTAATTGTAAAGTATCCCGATATAATAAAATAATTTTTCATATTTAGGTTTTAAAAAAAAGCAATTCCAATGTATTTCCATTCATATTCAATTATATGAAAAAATCTGGATATGAATCCCATTATTATCAATTTTGGACAATCTGATTCATCTCAGTTCAAGATTAATTGTGATAATCATAATGGTAAAATATGTTCACTTTATATATTACATTAAAACAATTTAAATTTATAGTAAAATTATGTGACTTCTTTAAAAACATTTTAAAAATACTTTTTAAAAAAGAGATAGTATTTTTGAATGATTTTTTTATTTTAATAAAATGAATTGAAAATTTATTATGAGAAATTTTACTCAACACCATATTCCTCGTCATAAATGTCTATGAAAATTATATACATATTTGTTTAGGATACTACAGATTTAAAGATGTTTAATAACACATACCACCTAACTATAATATACATGAATTTCTCTATCGGAAAGACATAATGGATGCATTTATAAAAAATATTGGACTTGAATTTTTTGATATAATGTCAAAATAGTAATATCATCATAAAATAGATTTAGAAACCATCACTTGTACTGATGTATAAAAATGTGTTTTATTAAAAAATTAATGAATTACATATATTTATCTATAAGTATATATATTTATACTCATATTTTATCTAGTAAAACTACTTCTGATATTTGGTGGACCTTAAAGGCCACTCTTCTATGAACATATATGTATTAGAGGACCAACCATGTTCCAAAAAGAGTTGAGTTTCAAGAATTAATGATGATTTATCATGACTAAATTTGTTACGTGTAGAATATATTTACTAGTATTTAAAAAAATGGTTTGTCTTTGAAAGACAATGTAGAATTTATCTCTCATTAAAAAAAACCTTGATCCCTACTCATGAGTTTGATTTAAAATAATGCTTCTTTGGATGAAATTAAGGATTATATAGAATATCCTAAAATTTAGTAGAAAGGATCACATCATCAATATTAAATGGAAATGAAAAATTCAAATTCATATTACCATGATAAAAATAAATATATCAAAATGTAATATTATTACTAATTATTTTGATTTTGAGTAACAATAATGTGAGAATGGTGTAATTTGAAATTTCACCAAAGGTTCACACATGCAAATGAATGGTAAAAGAATAATTATGAATCTCACTATCATTTATTTTCTAAAAGATTAAAACAATGATATTTAAATACTTAAAAAATAGTAAATATGATGTTTATGAATTAATTTTATATCTGTTGGAAATATAAAATCATACATTGCCAAATTAACAAATGATGAAAAATATAATCAGTGATAGATGTAATGATTGTAATGTCAGGATAGTTGGAGCATTATAGAATATTTAGACTCATTATATGATGTTTTTGAATGTGAAAATGTATTTAAGTTAATGTTTTTTGGATACTCAGGTAAGTGAGGCTCACGCTAAATATATTCACTGTCCTGATTATGTAGATGATATTGAAAATGATGAAAAATTATTTACATCTAATAATGAAAAATTTTAAAGATAAATATTAAGAATGAATAATCTTAATAGATAAATACAATGAATAAATAAAAATATTAAATATGAATAAAAAATTAAATATACTATTTTATATAATATAGAACATAAGACTAATGATGATTTTGATCAATTAAAAATCAAATATGAGAATTCCAAAAATAAAATATTTCATGTAAAAAATGATAATTATAAACACAGAATATTAAAACTGGTCATGTTTAATTTTAATAAAATTGAAATGGAATTCAATTATCATAATCAAGAAAATTAAAAAATGAAAAATTATTGATCATGTAAAAATATGAAATTATGTGATGACCTGGATGTTTTTTGGAATGAAAATAAAAAACCATAAAAGTAAATTACTTATTCAGGGGAAACATTTTATATATTTTTTAAGGTTAATGATATATTAGATATAAAATTAGTAATTAACAATCTCAAATATGAATAGGGGTTGTGGTTTTAATAATCACGTTCATAAGATGTATAAAAATTTTTTATTAATGGATTAAATCATAATATTTCAAATGTGAATTTATTAATTTGAACATGAATTGGAATTATGAAATATAAATTTTCTTAATGATTATGCATCCTTTTTTAAATTTTAAGACATTTAGTTCTAAATTTTTTTCTTCATGATTATGATATAATACGGGTCTCAAATCTATATTGGTACCTATTTCTTTGATTCTTTTCTATTTGAAACCAAAATAGTATAGATACAAAAAAAATATTTTTTTATGAATGATTCCTAAAGTATTTTAACATCCCGTGGTATATGGATAGTTTTTGAACAAGGAATATTACTGGTGAAATTTCTAACGCATTATCTTTTAACACTTGTGATGCAGGTACTGTAAAATTTAGTGAAATCTGTAATAGTATGGATAATAGTTTTTACATGTTTTTATATTAACTTATATTGTAATTACTAATTTAATAATTGTGTAAGAACTAAAAAATATCATAATTAGCATATCACAACATTGTGATGATGGCATTAATGAAGTCATTAATGATAAAAAGTGATTAATTAATAAAGATATTATTTTTGTTTTTTATTATAATTTTAAAGATAACTCATATTATAAATATTCATCATAACTACCGCAATAGAATGTTATATTATTACATGTTTAATATAATGATCCCATTATGTGGTTAAATAAGTTGGGACTTGTTCATCATCAATACTTCTGTATGAGAGATAAACATGAACATATTCTGAAACATAAAAAATTAAAAATGTTTAATTATTATGATTGTGATTCTTTTCTTCAGGGTATGTAATTTATATAATCATTATGGTATTTATATATGGATAATACATAAATATGCTTAGAACTGCTTCATCATGATAATTTTGGACCCATGTGAACTAAATGTTTAGGTACTAAAAAATATGTTTTTAATTATTGATGAATCAAATGTATTTACTTGGTCAGTTTTATTATAACATAAAAGTGAAACCTAAAACATATATATTTCTTTATGTAAGAAAATTTAATTTTTGAATGGTCACTAAATTTATACTATTTGAAGTGATTAAGGAGAATAGATTGTAAATTGTGAATCTATAAAGTTTTATTAAAATAATGGATATTTTCATAATTTGTCAAGTAGGTCAATACCATAACAGAAATGTGTTTTAGAGAGTATAATTAAAACTATTAAATAAAGAAGAATATAAATAATTAGTGTATTCAACATTACAAAAATATTTTTTTGTTTCATTCACGTAAAAATTCTTAATACACATTTAATATATTTTTCATCTAATCCTTATGAAAAAAACACTCATAATAATTTCTTTTGAATAAAACAAATTAAAATTTGTTATTTTAATGATTTTGATGAATTTATATATTATCATTACAGATGATAATATTGAAATGTGTTATTGAAAAATTGATGATAGTATCTTCTGGGATACTCTAAAAAGTGTAATACATATATGGTATACAACAATATAACTATAAAAATGGAATAATCACTGATGATTAAATTCATTCAATGTAATGATAAATAGAGTAATTATTATGTTGTTACTGAAAATATTTATAATGAATTAAAATATTATGAACATAAAACTATGTGTAATGATGAATCATTTTTGGTGGAGCATATATCATCATTACTGGATGCATTAAATTGTAAAACTCATAGAGATCACCCATTGGAATATTATATTGGAAATGATGATTTTGGAATTAGAACATGAAATTATGTTTTAAAAATATTCAATTGAACCTAATTTGATTCGTTATAATATTAATAATTCTTCGAAGGAACCTAAGTTTGGAAATTTCATGCATGATGACAATTAACAGTTTGATCGAAATAATGTATGGAATCTACTAGAGTTATCTAATGTTAAAATGTATATATAATCCAAATGATGTTTTTGAAGTCAATTTTATAAATAAATTAATATATTAATAGTTAAGGAAGTAATAGTTACAAATGGTTGTCTTCATGAAGAATGTATTTATTTCGAGGATTCATTTGCAACAATTTCAACATTATAATCCATTCATTGTTATTATCTTTATCAAATTAAAAAAATTTCCCTTGTTGAATTGGATATAAATGTTTATTTATTAACTGGTCTACTTTCTGAAGATAATTATGCTAAATAATTACATTATCTAGAAAATAATAAACATCCCAATCATGTTTTTAAATGATATAACTTTTTATATGGTATTAATAATAATTCAAACGTATATTATAAAATAATAACTCCGTTTTTTTCTAAATTACTTTGGAAAATGTATGGTTGATCTAATATTAATTATGAAAATATTTCAAATAATATACAAATTATAAAAATTTATGTTGATTAAATTATCATGGGTTATACAAATGATAAACATAGTAATTATTATTCATTGATAATGAAATATGAATTTTATATGAGTTAATTGTGGGAATTAAAATTCTTTCATAGTTTGTAAATTAATCAAT
The DNA here is from genome assembly GCA_963277665.1 of Viscum album. Classification (NCBI taxonomy): domain Eukaryota; kingdom Viridiplantae; phylum Streptophyta; class Magnoliopsida; order Santalales; family Viscaceae; genus Viscum; species Viscum album. Next base: position 553,880,354 of record OY728147.1, on the reverse strand, counting down.
GGAAATATAGTACCTTAATAAATCAATCTATGTATTTCAAAGAACTCGTTAAGAAATTTTGAAAGTGATTATCATAATACTATGATATCCACTGTTAGAATACACTATAAACTAGATGTATGTGATTCTAGAAATTTTTTTATAAGATATATAGTGAAATGATAGGATGTCTTATGTAACATAATACATATAGGAAATATATTATGTTTTTTCTATGTTTGTTAGATATCATCAATAACCAAAAGAACATCATCATAAGACTGTTAATAGTTTATTTGGTATATCAAGGTTATTATGAGTACTATAATATTTTTATCTAGTTATAATTGATTTTATTTACTATCTTAAACTAATTATAAAATTCGAAGTTAATGACTTGTCCGAAATGGATCTCCAGTTATCTTTCACTTTTTTTGAAAAAAATTACATTCATGGAGCTCTATGAAACAATTATCATAAGCGCTGTCATGAAAAGTGTATAAGTATGTTAATTCTACTATTAGGTATTCATAAATTATTTCGATAGAGAATACATTAATATATTTCAAAATTAATTAAGATAAAATAATAGTCCACTATGAAAAAACTAGTTTCGTTTCTATTTCTAATAATCCTATACAACACTGAATAACTAAAAAAATTGATTCTGGATTTAATTTTCTAAGGGATCATATCAATTAAAGGAGTTAATTTTAGAAATATATTCCAAAAATTCATTAATTATACCATATTTTTATTAAGATCATGATTTTTTAAAAATTGGAGGAAATTTAGTCTCAATTAGTTATACTGTAACATTATATTTTTAACAATAATTTATGTTTAGAAAAATAGGTTGATAATTTTTTTTGTATTATTTAATTGAATGTTTTTTATGAAATTTGATTAATTTTATATATACAATGTTTTCTATGAAATTTCCACAATAATCTATTAATCATTTGGTTTTTTTAATCTCAACGCTATTTTCCAATATTCTTAGTTAAAAAATATTATCATAATTTTTAAAAAATGTATTTTTGAAAAAATAATAATTTATTATATTTTAATGTAATATATTTCATTGTTGCATAAATATTATTTATTTTTTAAACATTATATTAAATTAATCATTGATAAATTTTAAAATGGAAGATAATATCTTTTAATATTTAATAATATTCCATTCAGTCAATTGGAATTTTAATAAATAATATCTTCTGTAAATTTTAAAAAATGGGGAAATTTTGTGTAATTGGTTATCACCAATTTTATATCGCCATTAGTTTTGATAAAGTACACATCATTGAATAAAATTAAGTATATTATTTTCCAAAATAATTACTTCATAATATCACGGTTTAATCCATTGTCATTATATATGGTTGTTCATTCATTAATTAGTTTTTTATATTTTATTTGTTACAAAAAATGGATATCTTTTTAATAACCTACATCAATCGTCAAACATTATTAAGGTTACATAAATGTCGTCCCTTTGGGGGGGTCCAACATTAGAGGCATAAACATATCCTGGTCTGAGAATGGTTCATGTTATATGGATGAATGATCATGTATAAGGCATGAGGAGTGCACCAATATTATTTGGGAATGGGTTGCTAAAAATCAGTAGGCTATGTGTGATATGTGGGTTGTACATTGCATCAATCAATGATCCTTGTTACATTAACCACTCGTTACCCTTTGTATCAATTTATTTAAGGGATCAATTTTAACCATTATATTTAATCTTAATTAGTATTTTTCATAATACATTATTTCATTTGTACGATAATTTCTCCGCAAGGCTTATAATCTTTAAAATTTCCATGTTTTTTTTGATATCTCAAACTAAATGTCTTATCTCATTTAGTTGATTCTCATCCTTTACTTGCCTTTATCCATAGAATCCCACATGAAGAAATATTTTCTTTGGTTTCATTATTAGAATTACATTTCCTCTTATAATGTCTTATAAATATATTATTCACATTTTTTTAATTAGTTCATTATTTGTATATAATTTTTCGAGCTACATGTTTTTAGACATCAACATTCATTTTTGAATACCTTAAATTAAAAAAAATAGTTTCCTTTAGCACATTATTTCTTCCATACACGCTTCACCCTATTTTGTTTCTTCATCTAAAATCTAGATCATTATATTTTTGTGTTGGGATGTGATTTTTTTGGTTCGAGAGCTCTTTATATTATGTCTCCAAATATTCTACTTTAGGCTTCCTTCCTGTTCTTTTTATCTAGTCTTGATTCATCTGTTTCATTGTCGTATCTATTTTTTTCTCACCTTAATTGAGTAACCTTACTAATTTATTAGTGGGAGGTAATAGTTATCACTATTTGAAAATTTCAAATGGTGAGCAATTTTTCTTCCCAATTGAACACATCAGTTGCTCACTGACCCAACACTAGTTGATAAATGGTGATTAAATTTACTCATAGTTTCAAATAAAGGGTATGTTAATATTCCAACTAATGAAAATTAATGGTGAGTAAACTTTTCACCCACCATTTGTTTCATTTCAACATTATCTCATGATAGGTATAGCCTCAAGATCACAAAGGATGTACTTCCTCTCCTATCATTTTTCAAAGTTCCCCTATTAATTATTTATGTATTTTATTCTTATATATATATCATTAAAACATATTTTAGTTTTCTATCTTGGTTACCAATAAAATCATCATTATTTTGTTCATCAAGGACAACAGAATTATGGTTGAATTTTTTTTCATTTCATTCTATTCCATTTTTATTATTTCATGCAACATTGATATATTTTATATGTATTTAATATTTTATGGTCATTCTATTTATTAGAAAATGTTGACTATGGACCACCATAAGAACCCAATGATTGGTAATTAATATACTATTTAACATCAAAAATAGGTAAACATTTATTTTTCTCATAAATAATATTATTATTTATAAGCATGGAATTGATTTTATTTCTTCTGGAATTGTTTTAATTTAAATACAAATTAATGTTAATAATATGATTTTCTACTTTTGGATATTTCAAATGGTTAATAATGTGAGACCACTGTATTTTTAGTGGATGACCATGAAACCCCATTAGTTAATATTTGTTTCCAAAAATAATTTTTCCCATAATTCAAATTGATGTTGTCAAAATAAATTATATTAAATATTCTTTTAAATTGAAAAATTGTTAAAAAATAGTATTTCAATTTTTTAACACTTGATCATGCTGATAATTATTCCATACAACGCACTATTTTATCAATGTTGTGTTGTATGTTCTATCGAAATGATGATTTTTATTATTTAATTTTTTTTATAATTATGATTATGTGAAATGAATTATTTTTATTTATATATTAAAGTTTCCTTTAAAATATATATATATATATATATATATATGTTACCGTGCTTTTTTTCATCACAATGTCAAAAAAATAATGTAACAACAATATTATTTTATTAATAAACATATTCAAGTGCGATGAAATAATTTTACATAGATACAAACTTGGAAATAATTTTTTAATGTATTGGGAGGTTAAATCAAGAATATATACACATGTAACAGTTGAGATAAATGATTAGACAAGCATATGATAATATATATCCAGTTGATATAATGAAATTGAACAAACAATTTCATTTACTTATATTTTAATGCTTTGATGACTGAATATATTCAATACTTTTATCATCCACTCATGATGTGTTCAAAGAACATTAATTTCACCAAATTTCTATATAATCTTCCTTAGATGATATTTTATGTTTTTTTATTGTGCTCCGTAAATAATACATACTGCTTGTTTTTTCACTAGAGATTTCAATTAAGATTTTCCAATCCAAAATATATCATGGGGTTATTCCCCAAATCTAAAATAATTTTTTTGTTCCTACAAAACAAAAGGATGGTAGGTATCATCTCTTTCAAAAGATAGAGATTATACCCCGAGGTTAGAAAATAGGTTTTTTTTATTTCTATATAATCGGTTTATCTCTCCCATTCAAAAGTAAGGATTTAGTTCATTCTATTCTCATCGAGGTCTAGATGATATTTATGAGAGGACTAGGATTGTGGTGGCCTAAAAAAACAAATACATTCATGATTATCAATTTTATTTTCATAACAACTATTAACACTATTATAACTCTAATTATTATATTACTTTTAATAATAAATCAAAAAGTACTATAAAGAAACCTATAGTCAATACCGCAAAATCAAGGGACATAACAAAATTTACAATTACCGAAACATATAACTAATTTTCTTATGAAGAATAAAACATTTAAAACCATGTACATCAATTTTGAAAAATAATTTTTCATAAATTAGTGTTGAAATTTAAAAAGTGGATTTTATTTTATTCTATATGAATGCATGTTACAATGTAATAGAATAATAATAAACATAAATATATACTACATGGTTCTAAATATCTATTGACTATATTCTCACTCGATGTATGAGTATTGTTTTGAGATATCATTGATTATTAGGATTATATATGATTAAGTATAAAATGATGAAAAATTATGATATAACGTTGAGGAAACTCATTAATGATTTTTTGTTTGGTAATTTCAAGATAATACATGGTTTTCATTCATTGTCCTCCCTTTATGTACCAAACTGAAAAAGAGAATGTTTTTGTGGAAAAATAAAATATAAGTATGTCCTCATTTCAGAATCCTTTTTTCCATATCCATGATTTATAAAAAAATCTAGAATGTTTTTAATACTATTAATGATTTTTAATGTTTTATTTACCTGTGTTTTTTTAGACAATGGTTAAAATGTAATTTTCATATCAATTTTAAAATGAGATACATTTTAAATTTTTTACAAGAGTGTGAATGGAATGTATTCTTTTAACTTATATGACATGAAAAAAATTCATTCTTCATGACCACTCAATGTATTGATGTTTACCGAACAATTTTCAATTTTTTTTAAAAAAAATTTATTAGTACTTGGTAGATTTGTAGATTTTATATAATTGATTTTAAATAAAATTATATTGTCTCCTCAATAAATATGTCACGACCCGTCCCCAGGCTCGTGCTTTGACTACCCCACACCCGCCTTCCATTGGGAAGGGGTCGGCGACTAGCACCAAAGGCGTAAATCTCGATAAAAAGGGAATGAATTGCCTTTATATAGTAAACAAAAACAACAGAGTACACAACAGAAGTTAGCACAAAGTAAAACGTTGTACAAAATTAATTGCTGAAAAGAAAGGGTCCAGAAATAAAAGCCCAAAAGTAAGTACAATACAACTGAAAGTCCAGTACAACATCAAATATGTAAAGCAGCAACCACTGAATCATCCTCCAGGAATCCCACCTGAAGGGTGGGTACATATGGTTTCCTCAGTACCTCAGGTCCATCCGTATGCTCCGTTTAGTTTCCACCAAGTGGTCCACCTCCGAGTATCGTCCATATCTATGAGGATCAACCACAATCAGTGTTGTCTGTTTCCTGCATCCAACACAACGTAGTGCTGTAAAAACCCGTGTAGGGGTGAGTATAATGATACTCAGTAGGGACCCCGTAACACCCGAAGGATTACCAGAATCCATGAAGGATAAGCCACAAAGGAAAGATACAATCACGAAGTATCAACCTACTCTACTTAGGTATATTCCCATTCATATACCTATGTTATCAATTCTAGTTCGGTTCCAACTCTCGATCCCAATAACAACCCAGTCCACACAGGAAAGAAGTCAATCACACTAATGGTAATTATTGAAATTCAGGACTCAGCTCACACATGTATAAAACTCACGAGGCAGGGTGGATATGATTAGATGTAGCCTCTGAATCATATCCTCTGTTGAACCCATGTAGGATCCTAATACAGAAGTCGTTGCTGCCAAACCCACAGAGGATCCAAGTACAGTAATCATCGTTGTCGAACCCACAAATGATCCAGGTACAGCAGTCATCGCTGTCGACCACACGAATAATCCTGGTAGAGTAGTCATCACTGCCGAACCCATGGAGGATCCATGTACAATATTCATCATCATTGAACCCACATAGGATCCCAGTACGGTAGTCGTTGTAGTCGCAGTCAGCTATAGAGTTCCCGCACATAGCATGCTCGATTCCTATAGAGTCTGCTTCTCGATCCAAGGGTTCGATACATCAACTATAGAGATGACTAGTGTTTATGTATCCTGATTTTCCATCTCATCAAAAATAACCAAATTTGATAGACGGCACATCAATTGGACGCCCGCCCTGAGAGATATTGGATTTTCCATTCCAGGGGCGTGGTTGGAAATACACTCCGTCCAAACACGGCCATTTTCCATAGTGGTCCAAAACTCACTATGAGTATCGTAAAAGGACCACTTCATCGCGAGTGTCCCTATTCTGCAGACGGCACGTCGTTCGGAGGCGTGGTCTTTATGTTATTCGCATTTAAGCCTAACGGGCCCAACCCGTTTATAGCAGTGGGCTGGCGGGTCAGGTCGACCCGGTTTTGGCGGGTCTGACCTGGCTGGTGTCGGACCGGACCAGTGAAGTGTGTGGGCCAGCCCAGTGGTGTGCGGTCCGGACTGAGACGGGCGGCTCGGACCAAGAGGGCATGAGCAAGCTTGGCCCGGTGGTCGAGCGTTGTAGGGGGGGTCTCCCGAACCAGCGGCGCCGCCCTCCTATCCGGCCGGCCGGTCTTCCCTGCGCAAGGGGCCTTCACGGGCGTGCCGCAGTTCCTCCAGCACGGCACCCACCTGGCGTTGCGGGTTTTCCCAGCCTGGTCGGCTGGCTGCCGGACGGATTGTCCGCCGGGCGACCTACGGAAGGCGGGCCACAGTCTTCCGCAGCGTGGTGCCCTTGTGGCATCGTGGTCTCTTCTGTCTGGAAGGTTCTTCATCCTCCAAGCGTCATGCGGTTAGAGGGTAGAGTTCTTCCACACGTGGTCGGCATGTGGTTTCCTCCTTCGCTCATCTCTGCCTCTTCCAATGCGCCTCTATCGCTAATAAACATGGTAAAATATCAGAGGGTCATCGAACCGTGTTCGTTCGGCCAACGTCCTCCACGTTAGGCAATAACAATTGGACAATGTTATTTGAAATAAATCAACACAAACGAGATAATTTACTCACTTATAAATTATACGAAACCCCTATCTTAGAATAATGTTCGCTGTAATCGGGCGTTAGGAAGATGGCTTCGCATGGAGACGGTGTCAACTCGTTGTTGTCAGGAAAGAAGGATCTGAGGATGGCACATCGTCGGCGTTCCATGCGGGTGGCTTCCTCTCCTTTATCTCGGTCGAAGATCTAAAGAGACGATCGTCATTCTTCGGTGATTTTTCATTGGAAGGATGTTGTTCTTCATTGAAGAGAAGAAATCCTTCTTCATGTTCTCAAGAGCTCTCCCAAAATCCTCTCAACATAACAAATTCCCCAAAATAAAATAATTTCTAAGGCTATTATTTTATTCACACATGATTTTTTTAAAATTAAAACACTTTAATTATTTAATTGTAGGATTCAATTCAATAATTAAAAGTTTTGAAAATAATTAATGGGATAGAGGTGAGGTGAATAGATCACATAATTAATGGGAGAGTTGTCAAATTAAACAAGGGGGTGTTTAAAGGAGTTGGAGGAGTTTTGGGGAGATGAAAGGTTAGGGCTCGTGTGGGCCTCACCTCACAAATATTCCATAATGGAAGGTTATGTGGGGGTGGTCCCCACCTCTAACTCCCCTTGGGAGGAAATAACAATCATCTATAAATAAAATTGTGTACAACACATTTTATTTATTGTATTCTAAATCCCCAAATATTAATTCTAAACTCACATAAAATGCAACTGCAGTAAAGGTCCCCTTTAGAGAATATCGGTGCTGCGAGTTAATCGGTGTCCTCAGATTTCAATTCTGAGCCCCAGTTCCAAAGATAGAAAAACATGCATGTACGTTTACTAAACGTACCTGAACAAAAATTCAGAAATTGATTATGGGCACACCGGGCCTCAAGATCAAGTGTCGTCAGAAACCGCATACTCTTAGAATTCCAATGTAATTACGAAAAAAAAAATCCATGAAATTTCTGGGTCTTTACATTACTCCCACCTCAAGTTATTACATCCCCTCAAAGATACAACACACACTAGGGACAGAAATGGAGGTACTGTACATGAATCTGAGCCTCACACTCGCAGGTTCTCTCCTCGAGGTTCTCCTGATTCCAACGAATGCGCACCAGAGGAATCGACCATCCATGTATGAACCACCTTTGTCGATCCATGATCTCCACCGATTCCTCCAATAATGTTTCCCTGTCATCAATGTCCAGCTCTCCATGATAGATGATGTGGGATGGATCATGCACGTATCTCGTCAGCTAAGATATGTGGAAAACGTCATGCACCTGGTGAAACTGAGGTGGAAGAGCTAGGTGGTAAGACACCTCAAATATTCTGCTGAGGACCTGGAAAGGTCCGATGAAGCATGGAGATATCTTTCCACCCTGGACAAATATCCGTAGACCTTGTCGAGGTGAGACCCGTAGGAAAACATGATCACTATCCTAGAACTCCAGTGGTCTCTATCTCCTATCAGCATAAGACTTATGTCTGCATTGTGCAGTCTTCATCTTCTCCTAGATGATCTGCACCTTCTCCATCGTAGCCTGATCCATCTCTGGTCCTACAAGTGCAGACTCCCCTGGGTCAGTCCAGCACAGAGGTGATCTGCACGGTCGGCCGTACAACGCCTCATATGGTGTCATACTGATGGTGGAGTGGTAGCGGTTGTTGTACGCAAACTCCACCAGGGGTTACTGATCCTCCCACATACGACCCAAGTGAAGGACACATAACCAGAGCATGTCCTCGAGAGTCTAAATGGTCATCTCAGTATGACCATCCGTCTGAGAATAGAAGGTGGTACTAAGACGTAGCTGCATTCCAAAAGCCTCATGTAACCCCTTCAATAGTCGGGAGGTGAATCAAACATCTAGATCAGACATGATACATGATGGCACACCATGAAGCCATACAATCTCCTGAATGTAGAGGCATCCCAACCTCTCTACTGAACCCTGCTCTCTAATTGGTAAAAAGGGGGACGACATGGTGAGTCGGTCTACGATCAACAAGATAGATTAATGTCCTCTATATTTACGTGGAAGCCCCATCACGAAATCCATATATATTCCATCCAAGTTCCACTCTAGGACATCTAAGGGCTATACCAAGCCTGCTATTACCTGGTGCTCCACCTTCACATGCTGACAAGTGAGGAATCATGATATGAACTCTGTTAAGCCTTATTAATAATCGGCCCCCATTTATGTTGTCTATGGTCCTGATACATCTTATCAAGTCATGGATGTACCACTAGAGGGGATGTGTAGAACTAACTCAGAACATCCTCCTTCAGTGTGACTGGTACCATGGTACGTCCCCTAAAAAGGAAGAGGTGATCCCCTTCTTCAGAAAAACCATCAGGTTCCATTCCTAAGGATATATGAGCACGTCGCGTCTCACAGTCAATGTCCCCACTCCTTGCCTCCCTGAATCAATGAATAAGTGGATGAGTGACTATGATAGGCCGAAGAAAGGCTGCTCCATCAATATCCATAGTGGACATCTGCAAAGCGGAAAGCTGCTTCGTCGCCACTACTAGCAGCTGAATGCCCGATATCATGTTGAGAGAATCAGCTAAAACATTCCCCTTCCAAGGAGTGTAAACTATCTCAATGTCATTGTTCTAGAGAAGATCGATCCATCGCCGCTGTCTTAGATCTAGATCCTTGTATGAGAAGACAGACCTGAGACTTTGAGATTAGAGTAAACCGTAAATCGTTCGCTCAACGAACTATGGGTGTGACTAGAAATTTGTAAATAACTCAAATACACCCTGTTTCTCTTATGTCCTACAAGATATGATAATATTTCTCCATCACTGAAAATAGAAATCCGGTCTCATCCCCTAGATTAACCACATTCTTTACTTAATACAGTCAATACTGACATGAATGGTACTATTTCATTTCATGGACGACGTTGTAAGGCCTCGACGCTACTACCGATAGATATAACTATTACTCTCATCTCCAATGGTCGAGTCACAATGTCGGTAAAAGTGTGTGGTCACTGGATCTCCTTGTGTTGGAATCTCGAATGTGAGGGTCTTGTCAATGGTTTTAATTGGAACCTCTCAGTATCATCCATAAAAAATGGTAGGGGAGCAAACATCACTTGGACAAGTGTCTTTTATTACTACAGCTCATAGAACAAAGACACAAAACAATCACAAACAACGAAAACCACAAATCTATATACCTCATGAACAACGGAATCTATTCCAGGAGCTAGTTCCTCTCATGTCCACCTGCTCCCAGAGCTCGAGGAAAACCATCTAAGGGTTGTGGTAGTGGTGCTCAGTGACTCTAATCACCATCCGTTGAAGGACCTGCTCCACTACCTCATCCACCAATAGATTTTTGCTCAATCTCTTGCCACTTCCTATGTCTCAGTGTCTACTCCAATGCCTGTTGTTCAACTGTGTGGGGAGTCAGACAGTCACGTGCTCTGTGACCCCATTTCCTACAGGAAAAAAACAGACCCTCCTCCGTTCGGAGCTTCCTCGTCCTAAGGTGCCCTGCACCCCTGATGCCACACCGTGGGGTCATATAACTGTTGATCTATCCCATTTGTGACCCCCATGTCATATTCCTAATACCTGCTGCTGATTTCTCGACTACTGTCAGAAAGACTTGCTGCAAGAGCAGCAGCTCCTGAGCATGCATTGAGCGTAGAGTCACTGGTACAAACTCTGCCCTGAAAAGACCCATTATGATTCCCCATGTGAGGCTCGCCTCATTGTAAAACTGGAGCATCATGCTCCACCACATCTCATATGCTCCATGAAAGAGACTCGCTACTAGGTACACCATCACATAAGAGGGTGTCCCAACTGTGTGGAAATCATGTGCAATAACCTCCATCCATCACTCGACCGTATGAAAATCTATCACGGCTCGAATACTTGGAGGCCTCTATTGTAAGAACCTATGCAACGTGATTAGGTGGCGTGCACTCTATACTGCTAGGGCTTGTGGTATCGGTGGCCCAAAGGGTAGTGGTACCGCTGGGGTATTCGCTGTGTAGGGGCCCTACACCGAGGCCTTGTCACTCAGGGGGCTACCATATCATATGTAACTCGGAACCCTAGCTGGATACCTTTGTGGGGCCATCTTGAAAAGAAAAAGGTGTGCCACTGTCAAAACAGTATACCTGGTGAGCTGACACAGAGTAATCACAATGTAATATTTTCAATGAAAACACACATGCAATCAGTGATTTCGTGCACTGGGTCAAAAATCAGAGGTTTGGATCCTAGTGTATGGATACGTCAGCCGCCGCACCAACACTGGACTCCCTGAACTAAAAAACACACTCATCAATCGTAACACTATTTCTTTACAGAGAGGAATAATCAGAGTCCTGAGTTCTGCAGTAGAACCGACTCCACTGATACTAATTTTTCATGAACCGTCCTCGGGCCCGTGTCATGACTACCCGAAGCCCACATTCCATAGGCCGGTGTTGGCGAATAGGACCGAAAGAGTAAATCCCAATAAAAAGGGAAGACATTTCCTTTATATATTAAACAAACACAATAGTGTACTAAATAGAAGTATGCAAAATGTAAAACTGTATACAAAAGTAAGTGCTGAAAATAAAGGGGCCAAAAATACAATCCCTACAGTAAGTACAATACAACTGAAAGTCTAGTACAACAGTAGTAAAGTAAAGCAATTACTGCTGAGTCGTCCTCCAGGAATCCCACCTGAAGGGTGGGTACAGATGGTCTCTTCAACACCTTGGTTCCATCTGTCTTCTCCATCTACATCACACAATGTGCTCCACCTCCGAGTACCATCCAGCTCTACGAGTTTCTACCACGATCAGCGTTTTCCATCGTCTTCATCCAACACAATGTCGTGAGGGCAAATCCCATGTAGGGGTGAGTGTAATGATACTCAGTAAGGACCACGAGACCCCCAAAGGTCTCCCAGAATTCATGAGGGACAAACCACAAAGGAAAGAAACAATCAAGAAGTATCAACCTACTCTACATAGTTATATGCCTATACATATACCTAATTCATCAATTCTAGTTCGGCTCCAACTCTCGAGCCCTAGAAAAACCCAATCCACATATGAATGAAGTCAATCACTATGATGGTAATGATTGGAAGTCAAGAATTAGCTCAGGAATGTATACTACTCATGAAGAGGGGTCGAGATAATTAGATGTATCCTCTTAATCATCTCCTCTACCAAACCCATGTAGGATCATAGTACAGAAGTCGTCTCTGCTAAACCCATGGAGGATCCAAGTACAGCAATCATCGATGTCGAACCCACGAAAGATCCAAGTACAGTAGTCATCACTATCGATCCCATGGAGGATCCAAGAAAAGTAGTTATCGCTGCCAAAACCAAGGAGGATCCAAGTACAATATTTTTCGTCGTCAACCCCACCGAGGATCCCAGTACGGTAGTCGTCACATTTGAAGCTAACTCTAGGGTTCCCGCACAGAGCACGCTCGATTCCAGGAGGGTCCGCTCATTGAGACAAAGGTTTGATACATCAACTATCATGAATTTAGGAGTTCATGTATCCTGAATTTCTGTCTCGGTAATAATTACCCAACGTGACAGGCGACACATCAATCGGACGCCTGGTCTGAGAGATATCGGTTTTTCCGTTCCAGGGGCCCGGTTCGAAATACCATCATTACAAACCCGAAAAATATCCAATTTTACCAAAACTCAATTAGAGTATCTCCAAATAACCGGTTCATCGCGGGGGTCCCTATGTCGCATACGGTGTGTCGATCGGACAGACAAACTTTATGTAATTCCCATTTAAGCATAACGGGCCCGGCCCGTTAAGCCCAATGGGCTGGCGGGTCAGGTCGACCCGGTTTTTGTGAGTCCAACCCGGCTAGTGTCAGACCATCTCGGTGATGTGAGCGGCCCGGCCCAGTGTGTTGCGGCCTAGCCCTAGAGGGCGCGTCCCGACCTGAGAGGGAACGAGCTCACCCGAGAGGGCACGACCCGACACGGCAGGGCGCGACCCAACCCGACATGGCATGGCCTAGTCCGGCATGGCGCGACATGGCTCGGAAGGGCAAAGACCGTCTCGGCACGGCAAGGCCCAACCTGTCCCTACTGGTTTTGGCTCGGCCCGGCTGGCCGAGCGGCTCAGCCCGGTGGCCGAGCGCTGGGGGGGGTCCCCAGTCTCCCAAACCGGCGATGCCAAGCAGCATCGCCCTCATATCTACCCTACCTAAGACGGCCAGTCTTCCCGACGTGAGCGACCCACATGGGCGGGCCGCAGTTCCTCCAGTGTGGCACCCTACTAGCATCGTCGGTCATCCCAACTCGTCCGGCCGGTTATCGGCCGGTTTGTCTGCCGAGCAGCCTGGGAATGCTGGCCATGGTCCTTCGCAGCGTGGCACCCTCGTGACGACGAGGCCTCTTTGGTCCATTAGGCTTAGCCGTCCGGTTCTTCGTTGTTCGAGTGGCCCACGGTTGCGGGACGCTGTTCTTACGCACGTGGCCTACTCGCGGCCACCGCCTTTGCTTGTCGTCGCCTCTTCCAATACGCCTCTGTCATGAATAAATTTAGGAAGACATCAGAGGGTCTTCAGGCCGTGTTCATTCGGCTCGTGCCCTATGAGTTTGGCGGTAACAGTTGGATGAACTTATTCCAAATAAATAAACACCAATGAGATAATTTATTCACTTTTAAATTATAAGAAACCCCAAACTCGAAATAAGGTTCGCTTTAATCGGGAATCGTGGAAGATGATGTCGCGGGGGGGATGATGTCAACTCGTTGATGTCAGGAAAGAAGTAGCTGAGGATGGAACGTCATTGGCATTCCCTGCAGGTGGATCCTTCTCCCTTGTCTTAGCCGAAGATCAAAAGAGAAGATTTTCTTTATTCGGTGGTTCTTCGTTTGAAGGACAATGTTCATAATTGAATAAAGGAACTACTTCTTAAAATTCTAAATAGCTCTACCAAAATCCTCTAAACACATCGAATTCCCCAAAATAAAATATTATCAAAGGCTATTATTTTATTCACACATGAATTTTAGTAAAATTAAAACACTTTAATTAATTAATATGGGGATTTAATTCATTAATTAAATGTGTTGGCAAAAAATAATCGGAGAGGGGGGAGGTGAAGGGATCACATAATTAATGGGAGTGTTGTCAAATTAAATAAGGGGAGTTTAAGGGAGTTGAGAGGAGTTATGGGTAGATGAATGGTTAGGGCTCGTGTGGGCCCCACCTCACAAATGTCCTCTAATGGGAGGTTATGTGGGTGTGGGCCCCACCTCTAACTCCCCTTGGGAGGAAATAACTTTCTTCCATAAATAAAATTGTGTACTAAAAATTTAATTTAATTTATTCAAAATCCCAAAATATTTATTCTCAACTTGCTTAAAATGAAACTGTGGTAATGGACCCCATAAGAAATTATTGGCACAGCGAGTTTATTGTTGTCCTCAATTTTCAATTCTGAGCACTGGTACAAAATATATATAGCCCCGCATGTATGTTTACTGAATGTACCTGAAAAAAACATCAGAAATTGATTCCAGACAAACCGGGCCTCAGAATCAAGTGCTGTAAAAAACTGAAGACTCTTAAAATTTTACAAACTATATAATAAAAACATTTCTTTGAAATTTCCGGGTCATTACAAAAAATTTCATGTGATACTTTAATGAATTCATTAATCATTTATGATTTACATGGATGTGACATTACTTTTAATGGGGATATGATCCAATGATATCATCGTTTATCACTAGCTAAATGGTTGTTTTATTTGATAATAATATGATTATGGAACACATTTATATTTCACAAGTTATGTTATGATTAATTTATTAACAACCCTATTTCATTTTCTAAATGTTATTCTAGGGTGATGTTTTTATGAAACTGGATTCATTTTTATTGTTTATGATGTCGTGAATGTTTTTTGAACTTTTTTCACATATCTATGTGAATTTCACTATGTGATTGGTGTGTTATGAATTATATAACCCATCAATGCATTCGGTATTTACGTACAGATAAGGATATTAATAAGACTAGAATTATTTGTGAAGAAATTTCAATAATGTTCTTTATCCATTATGATAGTCTAGGGAGTGATCTATGACAACTATGATGGTTTTGGGAGACAAACCATTAGATTATGATAGTCTTGGAAATGATCCTTAAATACCAAGGAAATTATTTTTTATGATTAAGTGTATACCTAAAATATATGCCTTCTACCATTGTTAGGTTCTCATTGATATTGTTCATTGATTCCCTAATAACTCTTGTATTATATACAACCAAGCATTATTTAGTTACTTAGGATTATTATATTTGATATGAAGAGTATAGTTTTCAAAAGTTATGGTCATGTTTTAAAATCATTACATTCAATATATTATTAACTGAACATTGATATCCTCTTTTTCACCATTATCAAGAATCTACGATAAATCATTCTTATTCATCCTTTCCAAATGTTATGAATAATGGTATTAATTTTTATATGTCTAAGAAGGGAAGAAGTTATACAGAAAATTGTTGGAGATGATGTAGATATGTTATGATACAGTGAAATATATGTCTATATTTCCAATGATACTAGACTTATATGATTCTGTTGTGGATATTTAATTTTCTAATGACTATTCATTTTATAAGATGTAAAAATAATGTATGAATGGAAAGGATCCCTATTCGGATGTATGTGGTGATGTAGATGGAGACCCAAATATGTAGTGACATGGTTATAGTATAGGCCTGATGACATAGAATAAATAATGCAGAGGTCATTATACAATTTTCCATTTAACCATGTAATGGGCTTCCTGCCCTCCAGGCATTCTATCCAATCTTTTCAAATAATGTTGTTTCTTGGACGAGTTATCTTTGAGGGATGTATAACCTGTCATTTAATATTACAAGTGTGTGTTTATTTTTATTGTACCTCAAAGAACATATCATTTTTTATAATAAAAAAGACACAATGTAATTGATAATTAAAAATATAAATAATTATAAATGTTATGAATTATATAATTTTAAATTATTGTGAATAATTAATAATTAATATATTAATAATAAGTAATAGTACAATAGCTTATTTAATTATTTTGAAATACAATTTATCATTAATAATTAAATAAATTACCATAATTTACAACACATTTAATATTTTTTTATTACTATAATTTAATGTAATTTTATAATTTAATTAAAAATTAATTTATAATGTAATTATTTACTAATTATGTAATATAATGTATAATATAATTCATAAATATTGTAATATTATTAGTTATTAGTAATAATAGTTTATTAATTATTGTTAATAATTATTCATAAAATTTTTTATATATATAAATTATTAATTATATTATGAGCGATTTATCATATTATATTATATTATATATTTATTAATACCATTAGAAATTATTGATCATTTTAATTATATAATTTATACGTAAATATATTATTTATATTATTGGTTATTAAATACATTAATACTTAATATAGATATTTTAATTGTATTATTAATAATGTATTTTTAATAACAATATAGCCATATTCTAATATTGATAATAGTGTATATTGAATACCACATTTATAATCCATAAAGGATATCAAATACAACACCCCATTTATATTGATATGTGAATGATTTTTTTATTTACGTCATTCAATTGAATTAATAAAAGTAATTCCATTTAATATGACTATATATAACATTATTTTTAAAATTTTGTTTCGTAGCTTTCTTGAACCTCGTCCATCCATGAAATTGTCCATTTTGGTAAATATTTATAACCATCACTATTTTTTCTTTATTCAAAAGACTATTTTCATAAAAAATTAATTTTTGAATAAATGTAAAAATCCATGACCATAATTGAAGAGGTATACTATCACAAACAATGATATGTATAAAAAAATTATACATGAATCTCTAAATTTTATTTTTAGTTAAAAATATATAATCTATATTTCTGTTATTGTTTTTTGTAAAACTACTTTATTCAGATGTATAATTTTTTTATGTTGAAATTAGTAGAAATTAGTATTAATTATAATCATGAAATTATTATTTTTATTTTTTATAAAATGATTTATGGGGTCCTGCTAATGATGGAAAACACTAAAAGGGCTAAAATTATTACTTTCCAAATTTTAAAATAATTACTAACTATTTTGGGCCTTTTAAAACGAGTCTCCAAAGGCCATGTTTTATAATGGGATAAACATGATCTTTATTTTATTATATCCATGGAGAGTGAAAGAACTAAGAAATTAATGAAAGTAATTAGAGGAAAAATAATTTTAATAGATCAAATCATAATGAAATCAATTTATCCTCAACCCACATATGAGAATGTTATTTTGATTTCATGTAACACTGAAATCACAATTTTTTGTGTGGAATAATATTTTTTAGTTAAATTCACTATTAGTAATAACAATATATATATATTATACATAATATCATCCCACTTTATATTATAATTATCCGGAAATAATTCATGGCCTAGTAAAATGATGATATTTAATAAATAACCTTGTTTCCATAAGATCATGATGCTTTTTGATGTTGAAGATACATGTACAAACATATCAAAAACTATTATCCAAAAACTATTTACAATATATGATCATTCAATTTATTGGGTATATGAAATATAAATAAAAAATGAATATGTTTTCTAGTTTCACCTGGTCTATTGAAGAACATTAATATTATCTTTACAAGGAACACAAATAAGCATATGATAGTCTCTTTTCTATTAAATTATCTGCAGGAATGTGAATTTCATAATTCTTGGTATATAGACCCTTCAATGGTTGATTTAATAGAACATTGATATTAATTGATAAAAATAAACATGTATGAATAATCCTTGAACATGGAATATTCTATATCATGAATGTTGTACATGAATTTCCTGACCCATTCCAATTATATTCCATAATAGGTCGACATTGATGGATGTAGGGACATTCAAATCCATCTTTTAATAGGACACCACATCAAGAATTTAATCTATGGTTTTAACCAAATATAATGAGACGCATTACACTTATAATATTGACAACGATATAGAGAATCCACTAATAAATACAACAACACAATTAAATATATAAAAATGAAAAACCTCATAATAACACATATAATTTCATTCAAAAACTCAAAAAAACATCTCCATATACTTTCACTGAATGAAACTCTAAAGGAAACATTGAAAAAGGCTACATTATTACCATTTCATGAGCTTGTAAAATACATCCCAATCAACAACTACATTTTGAAAATTTACAATATGATGGAATCATAGATATTGGTGAGCATACAAGTACACCCAATAGGCTCCTCCCAATATATTATCATGCATATGTAGAAGAATCTAGCTAAAGGATAATTGAATGAACGATAGATATAATTGGTAACTATCCAATGGTTATCTAAAACCCATAACCTCTATGACTTTCTCAATAGTTATGTATAATATTAATAGTATAATAACCATGAATATACATTATGATGATTCTCTACACCATCATCCCCATTCATGTAGTCCTCTCCTTATATTAATGACATACACCATTTTTCTCTCATCCCTCTATTTTCATATTTCACTACCCTATACAACATCTTAGCAAGAAAAACATGACTATATCTTCATACGATATAACTAATGTTCCTGGGATACAATGAAAGTCATTGATCCAATTCCAAATAATGTAAATTTTTTAAATTCATCAGATTTATATTCATTATAACATTAATAGAAATACAATAATCAATTAGATGGGATAATCACATATAATATAAAATTAATTTCATCAATTAAATTTCATAAAAAATTTTCATTGATGAATCAGATGAAATATTAATGTCCAATTTTAATTACATAATAGAAATATATAGTTTAATACCTTCAATAGTGATCCTGTTTTGCACAAAAAAATACCAAATATCTTCTATGATATCCTCAAATTTCTGCATAAAATATTCTAACACTACCGTTGTTCATATATGATTTCCACAAGAAGATCTTTGTGATGAAAATGTTCAATTTATTATTTCTACAATAGATAGGGTGTTAGGGTAGGGTCACTTTCCATTTGTATAAGAATTAATAGAGATGGTATCTATTTTCATTTATATAAGTTATCAAAAAAACATTATCCAAAAATAATATTGGTTTGAAATTATGTAATCACAATTATAAGGGGATATGGTTAGGGAATAATAATTTTACCTGAGGGCATATTATTCTCTAGATTCTATATAAACCCAATGTCAGATTATTATTATTATTATTATTATTATGACATGTAAAAATATCATTGATAAATTTAATTTAATTTCTTAAAAATGATCTAATAAAAATAATATTTAATAATCCATTTTCATAGAAGCCTCAAATCAGCATGACATTCCTCTTTGTCCTTATTTATAAAAATAAATAAATTTTACTACATTCTTTAATAAAAACAAAATATTAAATATATTCTATAAATATAAAAATGTTATTTAACATTAAAGTGACGTTTATATTTTATAATATAAAAAGTGTCTAGATATGTTTTATCAACCAAACTTGTATAATTATTAATCGATGTATAAGAATATTATTCATTAAACTTATCAAAATCATATATTATATATCTATGATTCTAGATAAAATTAGTGTTTTATAATCATGGAAAATTTCCTAGTGTCATTAAATAGAAGAACATAAATTATAGGGATACTATTTAGAAGAATGGTAAGGGGTTCGTCGGGAAAGAATTGAATATAGTAATGAAATAGAGCTTCATTAAAACTCACAGAGTGTTATATAATCCTTGTTTCAAAATATCCTTAATAGAAGAATGTTTTACACTATTTCATTCAACTTATATGCTCAATGTATCTTTATTTAATAGTTTTGAAATAAACATTTCAACATATTATTATTCATATGGACTTAATTGGGTAGTTTGATTCCTATAAAAGGGATTATGATATCAAAATTAATTAAATAATAATAGAGACAAATCCTTTTTTGAATATTTCATTTCTAAAATATCCCTCATGATGGACCAAATATATCTTAAATCATTATGATAATATGTTTCCATGGTTTTCATAAATATATTTAAGCAGATGATTCATGATATACTTTTATAATATTATTTTAAATTTCCATGGACTAATACCCACATATAAAAATAAATCCACAAATTCCTCTATAATGTAATAGGGATGGTTGAATGATGTATATTCATTGATCATATTATTCACATTTTTAATGATGATAGGTATGAGTTTCATACATTTCACATGGAAAAGATTCAGAAGTGGTCGAGAAAAAGAGAGGTTGAATTTGACATTCTGGTCATTTGCGATTTTTACATCATGCAGGTGGTGGATTCAGAAATATAAAATAATACAATATAATTTCTTGAGTGTCTATGAAATATTCAAAATAAATTATCAATTTGTTATATATTATAGCGATAGAGGACACGTATCAAGCATAAAAAGATGCCGAATTTTTTATGGTTGGAAACAGCTAATATTTAAAAGATGGAAATACTCTATTATAAGTTTAATATAGATGAAATGATTCATTTAATGTTGAATTATCTGATCATGTTGGGATAACCCTACATTTCATTATTATAGAGAGTCTTTGAGTTATACGGTCTATTTATGTTTGATTACAAAATTAAAATATACTCATGATATAAGAAATTATAATAACAAACTATTGATCAATCATCATCAAAGAGGAAATCAAGGAAGGTAAATTTATCATTGATTGTGATATTGATATATATAATTTGAAAATATGAATTAATTAAACTGACCAGTAATCATTACTAAAGGAATGAAAATGCATATATGGCAGAAAATTTCAAAACACTAAAAATAAACACTTGGAAATCAGAACAAATATTTATGTGATCCTAGGTCACACACCATCTAAATTTAAATCCCACATAAACAATCAAAGAGTGAAAATAAAAAGGCTACAAAGGAAATAATCATTGAATGGGTTCAGTATGGTGTGAGCATGTAATCACAATATATAATAACAAAATTTTCTATGATTTTAATTTTCCAAAATCACCAACATATGCTAGATTTAATATAAAAATATAAAATATGTATTTAATATTATAGGATAAATATTTTTCACATTATCAGCCTTGTTAAAATAATTTTTTTTATTTTAATTTAAAATCAGAAGTTATGAAACATTTCATTATAAGATTTATTTTTTAGTGAAACCCCTTATTTTAAAATCACATTCCAAAAAAATTTCCAAACATCCATTTTAATTATTTTTTATGAAATATATATATATGAAACAAGAAAATAACAATAGTGATAAGAAAAAAAATCCATAATCAATGAATAATAAATTCCATATATATATGACTAAATAAAAATTGAATACTAAGAATTATAATACTTGTAATCAAGGAAAGTATAATGTAATAACAATGTAGCCAGAATCCATAAAATAAATTCTACAAAAAATGAATCTTGGAATAAACTGAGGTCATATGCAGTTTGGGCACTCTAGACCCCAATAGTGACTCATGATCTATGAAACAATAATCCAATTCATATTGTAAAAACTGAAGATAACATTCCATCAAAATTATGTGGTGGACATTCCCATCAATTACATCAAATCAATCCACACAGTAAGCAGATCATGCCTTGGATGAGTGGTGAGTTGTTTACCCAGTATGTAACCATTTCCATTATCTAGGACTATCAATTTTGTATAGTGGCATACTGAAATGTGATACATAATCCATTCATCAACTCCTATACAACCAATTTCCCATGTTTCATTCCAATTTCAAGCAGATGAAGTTACACTCTAAATTCATTCCATTTAAAATATTCAAAAAATTAACTAATACCATTTTATATTTCCAATCAATTTCATATACTATTATCCATTATAATTGTTATAATAAACCATAAAATACAACATCAATAACATATCAAACTAAAATACATATTGATTTAACCAAGTGTTATATATATTTAAAATACCATATCCTCTATTTTCCAATCAAGAAATCAAATCAACCATTACATACCACACATACATGATAACTCTTATCAAATAAAAAACAAAACATTGATATTAAATTTCATAACATCCATTTTAACATTATACAAATATTAAATATCATTGATATATATTTCTATAAAATAAAATATTCCCATATCATAAATTGAATATTTTTACATGACTATATCGGTTTCAAAACCATTGAATATGTGTATAACAAAAAATTTTGAAATTAGAGACACAAAAAATCAATCACAATATAACTACAAAATACTAGAACCAAAAAACATTAAAAAAATATCAACCAAGTAAACCCCAATAAATCGATGCCTTAAACATAAGTATTACCTATTTATATATCTTTAATAGTACCAAATTATTTTAAAACATAAAACTCCTTTGTAAAACCATCAAATATTTTGAATCATTAAAAAATATTTTTTTAATATTTTTGGGTATGATAGAAATCATCTCTAAACAAAAAAAACCTATTTTGAAATCAATTCAACCCACTTGAAAAAACATAAGCAACAAGATATTATAATTCTAATTAAACAAAAATATAATTTTTAATTTAAATAAATAACAGTAAGATGCTTGAGCACATGATAAATACAAGGGGAATTACAAATAATGAAACCACATACCTAGCGATATATAATTGGAAATGGGGATCCCCACCACATTGGGTTCATTGTGGTGTAACCAAAATTGCTAGACTGATGACACCATGATGTAGAGGAAGCCACGGAGATCTAATTGGATCTCCTAGATCCATCTACACAACATGAACCCACTCTTTAACCCTCACAACCACCCAAAATAAAAAGAAATATTTAAAATAAAAATTAGAATAAATATTCAATAGAAAATTATTGAGAATGTTTAGTTGGGGTGTGATAATTCTATTCATAATATGAATTCCTTGTGACACAAGAATGAATTTGGGGAAATTAATAATTCTTCTATTCTTCAATACCATACATATGTAGTAAATGACTTGGATTTTATACTCATTAATCTAAACTGGTATATTAAATTCTATGGAACATGGATTTATACATCTTTCATTTGAGATAAATGAACCTTATATTTAATAATCATAAAACTAATCACATGTTTTTCATATTTTTTCAAATATTTCTCGTGGAAAAAGCATCAAATCTCAATAACTTATTATATACTCCGAGGAATTAAAAATGAATGTTTTATAACCATTATAATTTTTTGAAACTATTAATGGATTTTTTAATCTAAAATTACATATTATAATTATTTGAAGTGACCAACCACTCTGGTCATCACATATAGACATTTTTAATAAAGACACCTCTAAGGGTGGTGGCCTTGACATCAAATTCATATTGTAATAAACATAATATCTATGAAAAGTTTTAATTTAATATATTTTAACATGATTTGTAGTTATAAATATAAGATTTTTAGGAGTGCCTCGGTTATAGAATCAACATATTTTTTTTCAAAACCATCAACATCTTTACATCAATAACCAAAATACAATATAATGAATATTACATTGAATCTATTTTTTAAATCATTTTCACTAGTAAATCATATATATTTTCATCATAACACTCTTTATAGTATTTCTTGTTATAATTTACTAATGTTTTAACCATTGTGGTGAAAATGAAACCACCACCCATGTTTTATGATTAAAATGAAATATATGTCTCAAAAAAATCATTTCACTAACACATACAGAATTTAATTCCATTATAACAACATGTGAATTTTTATCCAAGATTCACCTTATTTAATTCTTATTTCTACTGTCTTATAATATATATAATTCCCTCATAAAAATATAGTTTTTATTTTTCCCACTATATTAGTAAATATTCATTTTACGACTGTTGATATTAATTAATACACACCATATGTTTATGAGTTGTGTCATTAAAAGATTTTAACATTTTTGAAATGGATCCCATCGAACACACGAGTTCTTGACATAATTAAAATTACACAAATAATAGATTTCTGATATATATATATATATATCTTTCTATATAGATAGATTATGTTTACCTATTAAATATTTATCTGACAAAATATCTCGAAATGAATAATTAAATACAAAAATACATCATTAGGTATCCACATTAATCTAACTTTTATATAATATGTGAATAATATAATGTGAATTTATAAAAACACTCAATCTAAAAAAATTAATAGTTTTTACATGGTTAATATGATCTCTTTCATTGCATCCTAATATATTCATTATCATTTTATATGTACATTCATTATTTCAATGTGTATTTCAAAAACTTTATTAACGGAATATAATGTAGTATATTAATTTACCTATATAATATCCTTAGAATATTTCAAACTATATAGATTAAATAACTCCACAATAACTATGTATTATATCAAAAGGATCCTTACTCTAAAACAAAATTATGTCATGCCCCTATTATTCTTACCATCAAAATGTGTAATAATTATATTTTGTAAATACATGAAAACATATTTTTATAAATGACTATGATATATCATTCCACAAATGGGAATGAGTCTTATATTTATATAAATAATTTATTTCCAATTTTAGATATTAATTTTTATGATTTAACAAAAAACTAGTTTAGTGTATTTTACAATAACATCGTTACATTAAAAAGAATTAGTATCTCTTTATGTTCGATAGAATATTATGAAGAATGTATGATATTATGTATCAAAAATAGTATTTCACCAAGAATCATTCCACTTGGAAATAATTTTTTTATCATAATTAACATATAATTCAAATTTTTTATAACACTGGTGGAAGACACTTAACTTTAAAAGTCATATTTTTTCCACTACGAATATATGAATTATAAGTTCTCTTTTATCAAAGCAACACACATTAATTTTGTAATTTTTTTTGTGTGATTATCTCCTGTGATATATAAATAACCCTTTCTTAACCACTGGGTGAACAATTTTTAAATATTTGGGTTTTGTATTAAAAATCATATTAATTAATTTGGATGAGAAATATAATCATTATATAACATGATTAATATATTCCTTCTGTAGTTGAAATAGTTTTTTTTACTCTTTAATTAATTTTAGTTTCCTTTGAAATGGAAAATATTTTGACATGGTAAATAAATAGAAATATATTCTATAGTTAACCAGACATCTCATACAATTATATTACATCATATTAACATAATAATCATTAATTATTGAAACACATTTCTATGTCTGTAATAGAACAATGACTTTGGAATCTTTGATGAAAATATTCCAATCCACTATGTTATTTTCAATGTCTCCCACAATGACTATACCATTTTGTACTATTCATAGACAAAACCAACAGAAATTATTCCTTCATAATATTAAAAAAGTAATCATAATGAAAGTTGAGATAAATAGATCATTAAGGGTAAACATCATGATAATATTAATGGACAATATAAAAAAGGTCATGTGATAATAAAATAACATATGATGCTAAAACACAAACTGTCAATAATTAGAAGCATGATTTATTGATGAAAGATTGGAAATTTATAGGAAATGAATCACAAGGTAATCAACGATCATGAGCCATGATAGAATAAAATAAAAAATGGATTTGTGGCATACAAAAAAATCATAGAAAATATAATGTAAAGGATACCCAACAAGGAATTCATGACCTGTTAGGCTTTGGATAACCACACATGTACCTACGTCTGGATTGGGAAAACCACCCGCACTCATTTTTGGGAATTGGATGATCACCTGTAGACCCTCTTTCATATTCTTTTTATGATGAATTGTGTACCATATTACATCATAAAAAATTTATATTTATATTATTTATTATAAGGAGATGTAGTTTTCACCCATATCAAAATTAAAAAATATATATGTATTTATGCCATAAAATCATAACACTTTAAAAAAATACTAACCAATGAAATTATATGGGTTACATAAACACCGCATGATATCCTGACCTAAAATAAAGTGATATATTTCAAAATAATCTCATCATATAATAACCAATGATATTTTGTGGGTTACATAATAATGTCAACATTTTCTATCAGATGGAAGAGAAATCGGTTTTACAAAAATCATATCATCAAAACAAATACCATTTATAAAAATAATATGAATAGATTCCTTCAATAATATCCCCCAATAAGTCATAGGTTATATCCACAAATTTAGTCTTAAGTGGAAAATGATTTTTAACATTCAAATATTTTGATGATGATAATTTCGTTTTTTCTATGAAAATTTAATTTTAAAATATAAAAAATACTAAAATAATTTTTATTTGATATAAAAATTGAACATGTAAAAATGAATGACTGAATATCATTTAAATAAATTCAAAAAATAAAAAAATTATCCTAATCTTCTTTCCATAATACCAACATTAGATACTTTATAATAATTTATCATCATAAATGATGAGATTTCAATATTAAATAATTACACCTTTGGGGACATTGATTCATAATAACCATGAAGATTTAAAATATTATGAAAATAAAAATATAAAAAAGTAGAAAAATTTCATGATATTAAATGTAAAATGGGATTTATTAACACATCCTGAAAGAATAGATGTGTAAACTTGACAAACGAATCAAAGTATGAACATTGAGACAAAAACCCCTTAATGATTTATTACGAATTGAATAGTAAACATCATAAAAGAGTGATAATAATAATGAAATATAAATAAAAATAATTTTTCGTATATCAATCATATAATATTATCTTGAATATTTCATACACCACGTAAAAGAAACATATGGTGAATATTGTTTCTTTCTCATGAAAATTAAGAGAGAAACAAAAATCCTCAACCATAAGTCTTGACATCTTTCATACTCATTCAAACCACATTTATAATAAATTTATGTTTACCACATCTATTAAATAACAATACTCTGTTATCTCTTACCATATATAATTTTATTATGACCTTTTATGTATCATTTATTATCAATTCCTTGTTAATTATTTATTTCGGGTAACAAAACAACTTTATTAGTCTTTTTTGTATTGATATGTTATTTTTTGTTATCATAATCCAATCATTGTTACATAAAATACATAATTATAAAAATTATATAAATATAATATATATTCAGTATTTAAATTATAATAGAAATCCAAAATAATTAGTTTTATGAAATAATGTAAATCGTTCATGGAGGGAGTAGGTGATATGCATTCATGAACATTTTTTCATATTCTAATCAGTTTCCATGAAATAAAAGTAAATTATATATATTATCTTTTTAGATTCATGGTTATATAATATATGTTAAATATTTTTATTAAATCCATCTTTAATATTTATAATGTAATGTTTGAATAAATCACATAATTCTTGTGTTGGCAGTCCATCGTACACATGAAAAACATAAAAAAATTCCCACAAAATAAATTGTTTTATAAAATGTGAAATATAAAAATTTCAGATTCTTAATAACATAATAAAAACATATATATCATATATAAATAATTAATTCTACCATTATTAGTAGTTGATAGAGGTTTTAATGTAAAAAAGAATGACATCGGTTTGCGAGACGGTATTCTAAAGTACAATCATTCGATGATTTTGTAACCTATTTTTGGAGGTTGAGATCTTTTTAGGTCATACCATTAACATAATAAATTATAATATTTAATATACTTATTTTATTATATTATAATTTTATAATAAGAAATTACCGTGGTGGAAGAATAAATATTTATAAAACACTCATTGGTGTATGTTACATTTTGTTCGGGTATCCTTCGTAGATTTTCACTAAATCATTTCATTGATGGGATTTAGTAGAAATGATGGAATCTAATATGATGGTTTTACATTTGGGAAGTCATTTTGGTATATCATGGTCAATAAAAAGGGATTTTTAGGTGTAAATAAGTTGTTATAATGATTTCCTTTTTATAGTGGAAGAGGAGAAGAATTCTTGAAAATACACAAAATTACTCACTATAGGGAGGTCAATTGTACCATCCTTGGATCCGAATATGCTAATTAATGATTATGGTGATTATATTGAACACAAAATCCTTAACCAAAAAATGAAATAAAAGTTTTAAACATTTCATTCCATAACATAAAATTATCCAAATATTTACCATTTTTAATTTTTAACTATGGTAAAAGTTTTTTATCCTATGTAATTTGTCCATTAATGATAAATCAAAATTAGAATTATTATATAGTTATGAGAAAATTATGATAAATATGAAATATTATTTATAAAATATAAATCCTTTGTGTTTTGAATTTTTTTTAATATAAGTGCATTTAGCTGGAAAAAACACCATGTCAACCTCAATCCTACTAACATTTATTTTTATATTTAATGGTCAATAGTATCATTATAATAGAATAAAAGCCCTATTATTCAAAACTCTTGTATATTTATTAGTATTAATAATAATATGGTCTATTACTTAATTTTTAATAGTTTTAAATCAATTAATAAAATAAATTTTTTTATGAAAAACATTAATACACATTTGGCCATTATTTATTTAATTTATATTTTACATATATAAATAAAATATTGGAATTGGAATTTTCTTTATAAAACATATGTATCATGATATATTAATATAATGAATAATATAAAATACAAATTTATTCAAATTACATCACTTTTAATATATTCTACAACATTCCATCTATTTAATTGTTAGCTAAATAATTATGGTGTTTTCATTTAATAGGCCTTTAATGTAATTATTATATATCAATAAAATTAAAATATATTATAACTATAAATCAAAATAATTTATCATTCAATTGGATATATATTACTGAATTTTTTTTAACATTATCCAATTATTTTACATAA
Organism: Viscum album; assembly: GCA_963277665.1. Taxonomy (NCBI): domain Eukaryota; kingdom Viridiplantae; phylum Streptophyta; class Magnoliopsida; order Santalales; family Viscaceae; genus Viscum; species Viscum album. The sequence continues at coordinate 553,851,331 of OY728147.1, read as the reverse complement.
ATTAAAAGTTTGAAAAGTACATTCTTTATTTTTTATTACATAACATAATCATGGGGTCATATTCTCTGGAAAATGTAAAATAATTTACATATTCCATTTAATTTGTTGTTGAATATTTAAATTAAATAATTCAATAAGATTCAGATAATATTTTCAGTCAATTTCACTTTTATCCTTTTAGTATAACCCCTAATAAATTTATTTTTACCTTAACTGTGTTAATTAATTTTTTACGACATTCATTATTTAGTTTTGAAAAAATATAAGATGAAAATATTACAAGTAATTAATAATAATGATTTTAAATTTATAATATATTTTTCCAAATTCTATTCAATGAGATGAAAATAATTTACCTAACTTTATTTCCCCATATGTGTTTAAAAAGAAGGTTTTTTATAACAAAATGACCAAAAAAAATCAAATGTTTTTATATCAATTTTCAAAATCAAATTCATTAAAATACCCTTAACAAAATGATTAGATTTATTATTGACCTAATTATAATTTAAATAATGTTATTATATATATTATATTTATAAATAAATTAAATTAAACTACACTTTTCAATTAATATTCTAAATTTTTATTATTCATAAAAAATGACATTTTCAAAAAAAAATCCTACAAATTCACCATAAGATATAATTTAAATTATGAAATAAAAAGTTAAATTTTATTTAATAAAATTTATTTTCTTAAAGTGTTAACATATAATTTTAATATTTTTCACAAGAATAAATAAAATCAATTTTTTAAAATATCATATTTTTAAAATTGATAAAGTCTATTGAAAATTTTCTGTATTTTATTGTCAATGTATTTTATTTATATAAATATATTATAATTAATAGTTTAAAATACGTTATTAATATTTATATAATTATCATTAATTGATTGGTCTCAATATTTTTGTTTAAATAACTAAATTAATAATATATCATGGTTTTGTTATAAAAATATGGTGCATGTAATGAAAGCTAAGATATTATCACATATAGATAAATTAAAACATGGTTTTTTTGTACTACACATGATTAATTTTTTTTGTTAACAATAATAATCATATAATTTTAATTTATTCATGATACAATTCATAAAAACATGGGGTGATACGTTCAACCCCGTAAAATTAATATCCCACTAAAAAATCATCTTTATAATAAAAGATATAACGTCTGAAAGTTCATTAATAGAATTTTCTATTGTAAAATGGAATAATAAAAAATGATCTAGATAAATATAATGTCATGTTGGATTGTCTGATGAAATAACACATGCTAGATTTCCAAATTGGAGAACATAACTAGGAAGTGAGAATATGTACATAATAGATAATTGTGTCGCAGAAATATGGATGTAGACTAGATAAGAACATGGTTATGATAAATTTAGATATAAAAGATAAAAAAATAATATAGACAAGAAATATTCCATTTATATCATTAAAAATTATTTTAATAGTAGTACATTTTATTTCAGGACCATTTTCATACATGTGAAAAAATTTCAATAGATGATATTCTATAATGGTTTCAATCAATTTTGTAATCATACAATCATCATTCAACTATTACTTGAACAATTATATATTTTATAACTACATAAAATGTTGGAAATTTTATTATTAATGAATATGTATTTTAGGTTAAAATACATAGATAAAAATTATAATTCATTCATTCAATCAATAGTTATTATTATAACAAAATGGTATGCACAAGTAATCTTTTATAAATTAATCTTCATGGGGAGAAATAATACCATAATATATAAAAACAAATTAAAATTTTTAATAAATAATTTCATTAATAGTTAATGGTAAAGAACTTTGGAATTGTTAAAATAATTTTATTTTTAAAAAAAAGTTATTTGAACATTCGAATAAAAATTGTGTATCTTGATTGACACATATCAATGTGGTGAATAACATCATAATGTATTATCTATAATCATTTTAGTAGCCTAATTACATTAATAACTTCTTGAAAACATACATTATTCCTCAGTGAATACGTAAAATGTATATAATTTGATATATTACTTAAATCATAATATACTATAAATTCTATCATTGTTATCATACAATACTTTTTCAATTAAACCTTTACCAGTTTCTATCTCATCAATATTATCAAATTTTCATTATCCTAAACAATCTTAACACTATCCTATTATAATTATCTCAAAAGTATGGGCATATTAAGGGATATCATTCCCTTAAATTTGTGTTTTCTATGAAGATCACATTTCAATTAAATAAATTTTATTGTTTGTTTGCATATTTCAACATTTTATTTCAAATACTTAAACAAATATAGTGAAAATTTATTATATATATCATAATTCATAATCATTGAATAATAATATATAAATAAATTCATCATCCTACTTCATTCTAAATATAATAAGTATTATCCATCATCATAATCATTAATACCTTGGTTCATTCACAAGTCTTATTTAGTCAATTAATTATCACCAATATAACCATGACTCAAAAAACCATGATGCTTCTATTCATGAGATTCCACATTAGGGAATATATTTTAATAATTACAATTATTTAGACATTTAAATCATTCAATTTTCAATGATATATTAGGGAAACCAATATTTTTATCCATTACATTAACCAAACATTTCCTTTTTCATTTTTTGTTACATTATTTTTTTATTTTTTTCCAACGTAAAAACACACTACCATCCCTATTAAAATTATCTTGAATGGGTCTTCCGATATTCTGAAGATATAGGAAAATAAATCTTCATGCCTCTATGTTCTCCGCTACTCGAAATCATAGAAAACATCATCCTTATTTTCATTAGTGTGAATTAGAGTTGATTAATGTATATGTTTATAATAATGCAATGTGAAAATTAATTGGGGTTAATTAAAATTTCACTCACTCCAATCAACATCAAAATTTAATTCTCATAAAAAAACTCACACTCAGTATCAACATGGTTCGTTTGCGATCCTATTATCTACTGAAAGTAGAATCATATTGTGAGAAACAATAATCATAAGGTCAAACCACATAATCAAGAAAATAAATAAATTTATTTCTAAATCAATAAAAAATATTCAATCAGTGATGTAATTTTAAATTCATATACATCATCTATTTAAATATATCAATATTGTTTGTAAAGAGTTAATGAATTTTTAATGCAAAAACCCCAGGAGTGTCACATTAAGTTTGAAGAAAGGGCCATTTTCATGCACCACTTCCTAATTGAGTCTAGATCAATACATTGTTTTAAGGTTACATTCTCCATGGTATTTCTATGATATATCTACATCAACGTGTAGTATCTATAAATGAATTTAATTTTTTAGAAACCTCTCACTCTATCCATTGCCAAAACTCCATGATATTCTCCACAACACTAATTCATACATATACTTATCCTCATTGAAATACCAATACAAATCATTTGAAATATATATAGGTATATAAAAAAATATATTAATATCCTAGTTTATAACGGTTAATTAATCAATTCATTTGACACCAACTATAGTGAAAAGGGCTTCTTATACGTTGATATTAAATTATTCTAGATAAATATTCATTAAATTATAGAAATACATGCATGATAAATGTAATGTTTTAGTTACATAGGAATAATGAAACATAATATTCTACTGTGTTGAATTATATTCCATGTTACCTACAAATATATTCCCATTTAGTACACTTCATAGACATGCAATACAATGATCCATTATTCAGAACTTATGAAATGAAACATAATACAGGGTGAACTCATCTGCATTGTAAGGGTAAACATAATAGGTATATATTTAGTATTATATGAATGGATCAGATATTATTAGGGTTACATAATAATGATCAAAACATCTGATGTTCATACCCAACCTATCATATATCACAAAATTGAGTCATGGATTAATTATTGGATATTGAAAACTCATGAATCACAGGGGAAATGAATAACATTATCAATTCTGGCATAAAATTTTCCTTAACAAAGAATTTTAGAATACACATAAGAATACAAATTATTTTTTAATGGATTCCAACCAAAATATTTATTATCTGTTAGGATTGGAAAATCCATCCATGTAGCTACATTGGTCTTGGGCTAGGCACATAAATGCACTCCTATTCATAAAAGATATGACAAAAAATATTACCTCCTTCCAAAGATTTGGATGACGACCTATATACCCTATTAGGACATAGAGCAATTATCATTACCCAATTAATACGAGGGAGTTATATGGGCCCCAAACCATAATGATAAAAATATTTATGCGAGACACAGATTCCTAAACTATTCTTCAAATAAAATACATTGAAATGAAATGGTATAAATATTAAACTAATCATATCATAACCTATATAAATTTGAATGGGTTTTTAGTTATTTAATCATAAAAAAATACATAAAAATAATTGGGTTTCATAGAAATTTCACATGGTATGACATGTTGCAGTGAAATTGTTTTTATAATCATTATTTTCTAAAAAAATAAACCATTTAGAGATTGAATATGAAGGGTATCCTTGGATCATTTCCATAATATTGAATATTTAACATAAACTAATTCAATCTTATTCAGAATACACCTATCATAATTAAAATCATTTGTTAATGACAATATCCATTTTTATTTGAAAAATGATTTTTAAAACCAAAAACATTTAAATATTATTTTTCTTTAAAAATAACTTTGATAATGATTAATAAAAAATTTGAGAAACATTTAAAACAAAACATATATCCCAAAAAAATTTCGAAATATTCTTCATAGAAAAATACCTTAAAATATTATATAAATCAATTTTTAAAACATTTCTTATAAAAATAGTCTTGGATGAAATATGATTTTTTACCAAATAGAGAGTTAAAGTCATGTTTCTTTTAAAAAATAATTATCACAAGTAACAACGAGTAAAAAAATTATTAAGATTTTAATACATCATTAATAACCAATGTAAAATAATATTAATTTTAAATCTAGAGATTATGATTCCAAAATATTATCATTGTTGAATTAATCATATATAATCACTATAAAAGATGAGATTATAACCGAATATATTTTCTACTATGGTAGCATTAATTCCTAAGACCGTAAAAGAGTAAGAAAAAAATGAAATCTAATATATATTTAGGATGAGTAAATTCATTCTATTAATTTTTAACATGATTTTTATACATATCATGAATCAATAGTTATGTTTAATATAACATAGGTTTCAAAAAATTAAATCTAAGATAAAAATCCCTTAATGATTTAACAACTACTAAACCGTAAAACACAAGAAGGATATATCCTAAAATTGAACAGTAAATCAATGTTATTTTCAGGATAATAATCCCCAAATACAATTATTGGAATAAAATACACAGAAAAAACGAACCTGAGGTAAATATGGCTCATGTCTCATTAAAATAATAGTAAAATAATAATCGATTGCCTTATGTCTAAACTTCCATTGTACTCCATCAAACCACATTTTTCATACCATTATGTTTCATTTACATTTTATAATGAAACATATTCATATATATCATAAAATTTAATATTTTACATTGACCTTTTTGTGCTCATTTTTAACAATTCCATGTTAATGTTATCTTTTAGGTAATCAATGCTTTATTTTTACAATATTTTTTTATGTGTTATATTTTTTTTCCTCATAATTTCAACATGGTTCTATAGAATTACAAAATATAACCATGATAAAATATCATATATATTAATAATATATTTATTTTAGGTTATCCGTAAAATTTAGTGATTGGAAGTGAAATACACCATCCATAGATGTTGTATGTTGTATATACTCATGAATGTTGTTTTTTTATTTTGATGTCAATTTGAATTAAATGAAAGTAAATGATATATATTATTCTATAATAATTATATTTCCATATATATGACATATTTTTATTAAACACATACACAAAAAATACCATGTATATTGTTAATGAATTACATCACTTCATCATGTAGTAGTCCTCTATACAAGAAAACGATGTCATCGAATTCCAAAAAAAATGATATTGTGGTGGAATTGTATATATAATAATTAAAAATTCATAGTAAAAACAATAAATATTATTTATAACACATATTAATAATAAACTTCTTCAATTTTACTAGCCAATAGATGTGGAAATAGAGAAATGTACGACATTAGTTCACGACCTGATAGTCTATTGTACACGTAGAAGGTGATTTTGTAACCTATTTGATTGATGTGGATATGGATTATGTATTATACCTATCATAAAAACATATAATTATATTAAATATATGTTGTATTTTATATAATAATTGTATAATAATAATCTAAGGGGTTTGTGGAATAAATTAAATGAAAACAGTCATTGATAAATGTTTCATGTTCATCATGTATCCTAAATATGATTCAACTAAATCAATTATTGGTTATCATTATGTCTAATATAATGACTCTATGATGAGGGATGGGAATTGGGGAACATATTAGTGTATCTATTTTGGAAGCCAAATATATAGACTACTGTGAATAAGTGGACTAAGATATATCCCTTTTATAGTTGAGGAGTGAAATTCCATTGAATAATCAAATGTATTCACTATTGGGATTTTATTTTTAGATCATGTGTCTCTAAATATGTTAATTATATATGTTTTAGGATTATATGGTCAAAAGACCTCCACTAAAAAATAACACACATTTTTTAAACATTTCATTCCTTAACATTTTTGTACCATTATTTTTATAATTTTGGTTTACTCCCACCACAACAACTAGTTATCAAACTTTTAAATTTATCCTTCATAAATAAATTATATTGTGAAATATAATTTAATTTTTACCTAATTATTTTAATTTTTATATCAAATTTATATAATAATAATCATATGTGTGTGGGTGATCAGTTATAAGATCATGAATTTTTTATAAGGTATGTTTTTTGTTTTTCATCAATTTTAGTCATTCTATGCATCAAATATGTGCTTCAAAAAGTTACTTAGAATCAAATAGGATGTTTGGGGGTTTCAAGTCATGTAACAGGATGACAAATTAATTCTGGGGAAGTTGCACAGTTTTTGCATTGTTAGTGAAAATCATGAAAAGAATCCCAGATAACTATTGTATCATCCGAGGTAAATAATGAAATAATATTTTTTAAAATTAATTAATATTTTGTGAATTAAATATTAATTTTACTTTAAAGGGGTTTCTATGTTCTAGGGCAAACACAATATGCAAGAACTTGATTTTTTAAATCTTATGATTGATAATAAGAATATAATATTATTATTTTAAAAGGTAGTTAACGCCCAACTGTTGTATTGGTAGGAATGAACAAAAATATCTTCAATATGATTATTCATGTTTTTCAAGTGATTTTACATTTATCCGATAAAATTTAGTGGCTTTAAATTTGAATGAATCTAATTTTAAGAATAATTTACTTCAAAGGATGATTTGACGCATTTTGATGGTGAAACCTATTTAAATATAGTTATGGTCAATTATATATGTTATATTTGTCCAAATAAAATACTTATATATAATCGGGACATCAAAATTCACTTTGGATAAAATTTATGTATTTTATTATAAAATTAATTTTTTTATGAATAGTGGAAGATACTGTATTTTAATTCATAAATACCTTTCAATCTAACTTATTTATATGGATATCTAACTTTTTAAAAAGTTTTAAAGAGTAATTAGATCATATTTTTACTATTTAATCAAATTTTGGTCATTTTAATTAATTTCACATTGAAATTAGACAAAAAAAAACTGTCAATCTTTTAATAGTTAATATTTCTTAAAAACATATTTTTTTACTACAGGAATAAATTATAAATTAATTAATCCGACATCTATTTTGGGAATTTTTTAAAATACCCATCATTTTTAAATTTAGAATATAAAATATATATTCGGATGAATTTTTGATATTTTTCTGAAAACTACAATTTTTGATGAATAGTGAAACCACTATTAGTATTTAAAAATGACTTTTTCATTTAAATGAAATTTTATTTCTTCTAAGAATTGAATTTCCGAAATCTGACATACGTGGTTGTTGTTATTAAGTACAATGTGGTTTAATAAATGAAAATAATTATTGATAAATAGTTACTTTTGATTTTTTTTACCGCGGTAAAAGGAAAATAGAGTAATTCAAGGTAAAAAAGATATCATAAAAATAAAAATTTATGTTAACAATTGTCCAAACCATATTGGATGAGTCATAAAAGGCCATCGGAATCTGTGGGTCCATTTTGGGACCCCATGTAGCCACATAAGAGTGATAATGACACTTTAAATTAATTAACTTAATGTAACGGAAAAAATTACATAAAAAAATGAATTTTAGAAAATTACATTTTACATTGGGATATCCCCCAAAGCTGTTTTTTCATTTTCTAAAAATCCGATTTATGGGTTACTGGTAATCTTATAGACAAAATCAGTTTCCAACATTCCACATACATTTCAAATTTAAAATTGAATATTTCCCAGAACTCAAACTTCGAGTGTAAACATGACAAAACACATGCCACACGTCTACATCGCGTCGTACAACCGCATCGAGCCATGAACCCTTCTCACTTCTCTTATCAGAGTTGGTCTCCAGCGAGAACAGAATTGACAACGTTTCCATGCCTTCATCATCACGTTGAAAACTCACACTGATATCTTGGTATTTTTTATAATTTTTAGTTATCAAATAAATAATAATATTTATGACACAATAATGATGCAGTGTTTACCTCATTAGTAAATGATTTATATAAATATGATTATAATATTTAAAATAATTTCAAAACCATGTCTTATTCTTGATGGATGATTTTATTTTGACCCTCAATCATCTTATCTTTTACTTTAATTAGTTTTGGACATTTAAATCTTAATATCAAAATATAATAAAATAATATTTTCACACTTCCCTAAAGAGACCATCCTCCCACTTATAAGAAGCTTTCACATCTAACCCATTCCTCACAATTCTCAGGAAACATGCCTCATCCAACCCCTTCCCAAATAAATACGTAATATCACACGCTTCTACCTAGAATCCTTAACTTTGGAAGAAGGAACATCAAGAAGTCCTTTTGGTTGAAACAAAAGAAAGTTACATGAATTAAATGTAATAGTTTCTCTTAAATTCATTTGCATTATTTTAATTCTCCAACCCCTAAATACTATTTATTCCATTTTTTTAATAGTAAAACTATTATTAATATACTAGGATGTTGTTATGAGATGTACTCAAACAATACATGCACACAACTCCATCTAATGGTTAAAGAACATACTATTTTTCTGTGTGGAAAACTAATGCCTCACTTAATTATGATTGTTCAAATATCTCCTACCGCCTCTCATGGTAGACATTAAGATGGAACTGTTTTAATATGTGATATATATTATATTCATATTTTTTATATAAATCATTATTTTTCATTTATATAATATCTTTATGGTTTTCATAGTGTGCAAATACGATAATTTTATTGGAGGAAGTGCAGACTAAGGCCCCCTCAAAGTTATATAACTCATTAATTCCATACGTGGGATTTATGAAGGATGGAGTTAATGAAATTATATATGATATTAGACTGAATCATAATATCCCTATGTATCATTATGTTTTCATTCCATTAATATATGATATATAAATGAAAGTAGTGTCCATGTTTATGTACGACGTACCATCTCCATGAATGGTGCATTTCTATTCTTATATCAAAAAGTCATGTACAATTATAAATACATATATAATGGATATATATGATACATATGATATCTAAATCATGAATACAATTCGGGAGATAATGGACGTTTGACCACAAGAACAAGTTGTAATTATAAGAAGTTCATTTTTGACTCAAGTAGCAAATTTCAAAAAAACGACCATTATTTACATAAATGATTACATAATGATTATAACATGGTAATAAGTGATTTAAAAGGAATAATGCACTTGAAACTGGTTCATAATAAATTAGAAATTAGCATTAGTTTATTATTCGAGAGATTAAATAATGATAGATTCATGTCAGACACGAGGTAAGGGACTTCGTCTCAATATCCTTTCATTGAGGAATATTTTTTTTATACACAACATTATTTTATACACTGAATAAACACCTTAAAATTTTCATTTCATTCAAAAGGAATATTTTTATATGAAGCACTTTACTAAAATAAAGTAATATTTCTTTTTAACGTATGTGGTGGCAATGAAATTTCCACCACCATGAGTATTATTTGATCTACGACTTCCATAACAATTCGTAATGTTTTTAAAAGGTAAATAAATACCATATACTCTTTAATGTATATTGTTATTGAAAATGGTTTTGATAATTGATCGGTTATTTAAATATATTTAAATGATATTTTGTGATTGAAATGTGGAAATATAGTCTTCACTCTATGTTTTTTTCTATGTTATGATTGTGTTATGGTTCATGGTCCTTGCTTACGCATAAGTGTGGTTCCATGGTAAACATATGGTGGGTGATCCCAAGACAGATCTCCAACGCATTGGGTAATGTCACAGAGGTAAAATGTGAATGTTTCTCCTAAGGGATTTAGGGAATTAATTGTGATGGGTATTCCAAATATATCTCCCTACAAAAAGTGAAAGCTATAACATAAGTATGTTATGTAGGCCACAAGTAAAATTTATGATTTCTGATTTCTATGTATATTTGATAAATCATATGGTTTCATGTGGAATGTTAAAGAGATTATTTATTTCATGTATTGATGATCTAATGTTTTCATTCATTGTTTTATAACCATTATTGATATTTTTTTGCACATCCCAATGTTTTTGAAATGTTTTTCATAGGATATATAGATGTATAAGTCCAAAGACAGGATCAAGGGAAATTCATGCTGTATAAAACAGGGAACTAGACATGACACTTTTTTTAAGAGTTTTTATTATATCAAAAAAATAGAAACAATGTAGAATTGTCTACTTTCTAATTTTTGATATTTATTTAAATAGTTATGGCCTATTTATCTAAAAAAAAATTCCTAAAATGATCCTCAATGTGATTTATTCATTTATTTCAAGTTTATGTAAGTTTTTTAGTTTAGGTCCTTATAGTTGGTATCAGTGGTTGGTTTAGATAACATTAGGAGTTAGAGTATTGTTAAATTAATATCCACAAATTAATTTATGTTAATATTGAAATGATTGCAATTACATATTACCATATTGCTTTGCATAAGATATCTTTGCGTTCAGAATGGTTTTCCGTTGAGTAAACTATGGCACCTATTTTTGGATGACATCAAGATGATGACTCAGTGGCTTCTTATGAAGAAAAAATCACTCGAATGGAAATGTCTGCTCCAAATTTCATACGAGATATTGACAGTAAAATAAACTATTTTTAATTAGGATTAAAGCCAAAGTATAAAATTGATTTACATTCTCGTGAGTTAAAAATTTATAAAAATTTTGTTTGATGTGAGGATAAAGTGGAAATGTATTTTACTGATGATCAAGTGTTCATTTACAAACAATAAAATAAGAGGTCAAAGTGGCATGCCAAAGAGAAGAACTCTTAAAAAATTTCTGATGGTAAGGAACATATGTTAACAGTTTGTGGATACTATTAGAAAACTCATGTTGGGGAATGTCTTTTGAATTTTAATAAGTGCGAACAATGTGGTAAAATGGGACATAAAGCACATAACTTCACTAAAAAATATTAGGGTATTGGTAAGACGAAATCATATTTACAGTCAGTAAAATGTTTTAAGTGCCATGAAATGGGTTATTATCCAAATTAATGTCAAATGAAGAAGTCAACTGAGGGAAATATGTCAAACTACATGAAAAAAGGTTTGGTAAAATATGTTTAAACTACTTTAGTAAATTTTGGGCCATTAAATGAAGTGGTATAAAGTACACTCTTTGTTTTTTCAGATTATACCAATGTTTTATTTGATTCGGGGTCTACACATTGGTACATTTATGATAATTTTTCTAATAAATTTGTAATTCCATCCCAAGATAATAATCCTGAAAATATGGAAAAAATAACAGGGTAAATGTTGGGACAAAAAATAAACACAAGGATCTTCATGTACTTCTGTGCAGAAAGAATATACCTTTAAAACTTATTGTTTTTCTTAGAGTAGTGTTTGATGTTATTTTTGGTATGGATTGGCTTTCTGTTTATCATTCTAGGATTGGCTGCATAACTAAATTGGTTTCTTTTTAAAATGAATTTTAGTTTGTGTACAAGAATGAACCCTTACATTGGATAACATATCATGAAGCTGAGAAACATGTAAAAGATGTAAATGAATGTTACATTTCACATATTTTTGAAAACAAAGGAACTGTTCATATTAATGATGTTCTAGTGGTAAATGAGTACCTTGATATTTTTTCGGATGAGTTTCCCAGTATTATACCTGATCGGAAAGTTGAATTTAGTGTTGACATAGTTCCTAATGCTATGAAAATTTCAAAACCCCCATATCTAATGGATAAAATTATACTTTAAGAGTTAAAATTGAAATTCCAGGAGTTATTAGATAATGGTTCATTCGAACTAGCACATTCCAATGGGGTTTTCCTGTCATGTTTTTTAAAAAGAACGATAGTTATATAAGACTTTTCTTTGATTATAGAGAATTGAATAACATAAGTATTATGAACAAGTATCATTTTCCTCACATCTATGATTTGTTTGATCAGCTCTAGGGAGATTAGTATTTTTCAAAGATTGTCATGTGTTAGGGTAACATCAATTTAATGTAAACGAAGATGACATTCTGATGACCGAGTTTCATACTGGATATGGACATTATAAATTTGTAGTTGTGAATTTTGGTTTACCCAATGCTCCTGATGGATTCATGTTTCTTATGAATATAATTTTATGTGAGTTCGTAGATAAGTTTTCGGTTTTGTTCATTGATGATATTTATGTTTATTCAAAAAGTAAAGAGGGGCATGAATGACATTTATGTGTAGTCATGAAAACCTTGAAAGAAAAAAACTATTTTGGTAAATTCATCAAGTGAGAGTTTTTATTACTTCAAATATCCCTCCATTGTCACTTTGATTCTAAAAATTGCATAACTGTTGATCCTTCTAAAACAATAGATGATGAACAACAACCAATACCCCCAAATATAACAGAGATCTATAGTTTTCAGGGTTTGGAAATATATTACAGGAGGATTGTTGAAAATTTGGGAAGTTTAACTATCCCAATTAATAAGTTAACTCAAAAAGGTGTTACGTTCATTTGGGCAGAAGAATGTGATTATTGGTTTCATGAATTGGAATGTAGATTGGTGAATTCTCTATTTTATGGAACTTTATTCCAGAAATGGGTAGTTTTTTATCTACAGTGAATCTTCGTTGAAAGGGCATGTTTGTGTCCTTATTGATAATGATAAGGTAATTGCCTATGCTTCATGTTAGTTGAAACCTCATGAGTTGTATTACTCTACACAGGATTTTGAATTATGTACTGTTTTTTTTTCATTAAAAATTTGGAGGCATGATTTTTATGAAATACTGTGTGAAAAATATACTAATCATAGAAGATTGAAATATATATTCACCTAGAAAAAATTGAACATAATAAAGAGGTGATTGATGGAATTAATCAAGGATTATGATTTCACAATCCATTACCATCAAGAAAAATAAAATAATGTGGTTGATGCTTTGAGTTGAAAAATTAATGGTTCGTTAATCAATCATCATTTGGAACGAAATCCTTTGGTTTTTGAATATATGAAATTTGGAATAGAAGCTGTTAGTTTAATAAATTCCTCTATTTTGCCTTAGGTGTTAGTGAAATCATCTCTATCAGACGGAATTTAGAATGTGGAGAAGGAAGACAGTGAGTTGCAGAAAAAGGGAGAGTTGGTTCAGAAGGGAATGTTTCTAACTATTAACAATTAAAATAATTGTGTTTTGAGATTTGGAAATAGATTATGGGCTCTTTGATATTCACAGTTGAATAATTATTACTTATGTGAATCACATAGTTCCAAGTTTTCCATTCTCAATTGTTGTTGTAAGATGTACAAGGATATATGGGTATATTACTGGTGGGATTGAATGACAAAACATATTCCTGTTTTTACTGTGAAGTGATTGACTATTCAATAGGTTTATGTAGAGCAGCAGTTGCCGAAAGGGATGCTTCATTCCTTACCAGTGCCAAAGTACAAATTGAAAAATATATCCATGGACTTAATCATGGGATTAACAATGACATATTGAGGTAATAATGCAATCAGGATTATTGTTCATTTATTGACTAAATCTACTCATTTCATTCCAATTTGATATAGTTTTTCTCTATATGAACATTATCGGTTGTATGTTAAATAGAGTTTCAGTTTGCATTGTGTTCCCCTATCTATTGTATGTGATCATGATCCCATGTTTACTTCTATCTTTTGGAAAGGCCTTCAGAAGTTGTTGGCCACTGTATTAAATTTTATTACATATTTTTATCCTCAATCAGATGGGAATTCAGAATGAAAAATTAAAACCATGGATGATATGTTACGTGTATTCTTGATGTGTTCCCAAGGAAATTGGGACCAATATCTTTCATTGGTTGAATTTTCTTATAATAATAGTTTTCATTCTAGTATACAAACGGCTCCATTTGAGGAATTATATGGGAAGTGGTGTCAAACTCAAGATTTTTGGGATGAAGGAGGTAAAATGAAACTGATGGGAATAGAATTTTTTAAAGAGATGGTAGAAAATGTTCAGTTATTTCAAAAGCACATGAGAACTGCTCAGAGAAGTCAGAAAAGTTATGTGGATAACTAGAGGAAGGATCTTTCGTTTGTGGTAGGTTATCAGGTATTTCTCAAAGTTTCTCAATGGAAAAGTCTGTTGCATTGTTTGGGAAAAAGGGAAAGCTGAGTCAGAGGTTCATTAGACCTTATGAAATCCTATATAATGATGGATCAATTGCATACATAGTGGATTTAAATCCATGTTCGTCCAAGGTACACAATGTTTATCATTTTTCAATGTTGATAAAGTATATTCCAGATCCATCCCATGTTATATGTCCAAAGGTAGTTAAGTTGAAAGGGAAACTCTCTTACATGGAACAACTAATAAAGATTATTGACCATATAGAGAAAGTTTTGTGGAATAAGGTAGTTCAACAGTTAAATCTTTTGCGAAAAAACAATATTGTTGAAGAGGCAATGTGGGAATCATAAAATGCTATGAGAGATAAATAGTCTCATTTTTTCAATAAGTGAATCCAATTGAGAGGATTCAATTTTCAAAACGGGGGAGGATGTAAAATCATAGGTAAATAATGAAATAACACATTTTCAATTTAATTAATATTTTGTGAATAAAATATTAAATTTAATTTAAATGGGTTTCTATGGTCGATGGTGTACCCGATACGCAACAATGAGTTTCTTTGAAATCATACATTTCACTATAATAATTTAATATTATTATTTTAAATGGTATTTAACTCCTATCCATTTTATTTTTAGGAATGTATAGAACTAACTAAAATATGATTATATGTGTTTGTTAAATGTCTTTCAATATTTCCAATAAAAGTAAGAGGCTTAAAAATTGAAAGAATCTAATTTTATGAATAAATTACCTTAAAATGATGATTTACCTCCTTATGATGGAGAACCCTCATTAAATCTAGTTTTATAACTTATATATGTTCTATTTGACCAACTAAAATTCTTATTTTGAATAGAGACATCAAAATTCACTTTTAGTAACAATTTGGTACTTTTCTATTAAAATCAAATTTTTTATGAATAGTGGAAAATATTATATTTTAATTCAAAACATCCTTTTAATATAATTTATTTATATGGTTACATTATATTTTTATTTGGATTAAAAGATTAATTATATTATATTTTTACCATTTAATCAAATTTTTTCATTGGAATTAATTTCACTTTGAAATTGGACATAAACAATTGTCAATCTTTTGATTGTGAATATTTCTTAAAAACACGTCTTTAGTTTTGACAACGTCAATTAATTTGAAATTGATTAATCCAACATAAAGGTTTTTAATTTGTTAAAATAGAAATAATTTTGTAACTTGGTATATCAAATATAAAATAGGCTTACTTTTTGGTATTTTTCTGGAAAACATTAATTTTTTAAGAATAGGGAAACCACTAAGTTGTAGTTAAAAACTCACATTTTAATTTATAAGAAATATTACCAATTTTCTAAAATGAATTTTGAAAATCCAACATACATGGTTGTTATTACTATGTAAAGTTTCATTCAATAAGATGAAAATAATTTTTGGTGAATAATAACTTTTGAATTTTATTTACAGCAGTTAAAGGTAAATAGGGTAATTCAAGGTAATCAAATATCACAATAATACAAAATTACCACAAAACCTGTTCTATACTTATTGGATGGGTCATGGCAGACCATGGGAATCCTTGGGTCTATTTTGGTTCATCATTTACCAACATAAGAGTGACATTGACACTTTATTTTAATTAAATTTAATTAATGTAAAAAATGACATAAACAAATATATTTTAGTAAATTAATTTTTACATATGGTTATATAAGTTATCATTTTGACTATAAATATTATTTGGAAAGATAAAAATGTTTTCTATATGATTTTATTTTTTTATAATTTTTAGACATATAAAAAATAAAATTATTTGTCACACAATAATGATGCAGTGTTTACCTCATTGATAATTTATTTAAATAAATAAGATTATAAAGATTAAAATAAAATCCAAAACCAGTCCAATTTTCATTTGGTGATTTTATATTGACCATGATTCATCTTATATTTGACTTTCATTAGTTTTGGACCTTTTGAAATAGAAAATCATTACATAATAAAATAATATTTTCACAATTTCTTAAAGAGCCCCTCCTCCCCTTAATAAAAACCCTAACCTATAACCCATTTCCTCATACTTTTCAATCCCCACGGCTCATCCAAAAACTTCCCAAGTAATCTCTAAATATCCCTCTCTTCCACCTAGAAACCTAAAATTAGGCATAAGGCACGTGAAGAAGTCTTTTTGGTTGAAACCAAAGAGAGTTACCCGAATTAATGGTAGTAGTTTCTCTAAAATTATTTTCTTTTATTTGACTTCTCTAACCACCAAAACCTTATTATTCCATATTTTTATGAAAAAGAACATTATTTTTAATATATTAGTATTTTTTTGAGAATTATTATAACTACACTTTCACACACCTCCATCTAACGGGTAAATAACATCTTGTTTCTGTTGATGGAAAACTAACCCCTAATGAAACGATGATTTTTCAATTATCTCATTATGCCACTCATTGAGGACATTAAGATGGAACTATATTTATATGTGATATATATTATATATATATATATTATTTCTATAATTTTTTATTTTTCATTTATAGAATACCATTATGGTTTCCATTGTGGGAAAATACGATAATCTCATTTGAGGAAGTGCGGACCACTTCCCCCTCAATGTGACATTACTCGTTCATGGAATACTTTGGGCATATAAAGGATAGATTTAATGAAATTATATTTTATATTATGCTATAATTATTATATATCTATGTATCCTTATGTTTTCATTCCATTAAAAAATTAAATATAAATGAATGTAGCGTTCAAGATTACGTACGTCTTACCATCTCCATGAATGGTATATTTCTTTTCTTATCTGCAAATGTTATGTACTATAATAAAAAAATATATATATTGGATATATATGGTATATATGATATCAAAATCATGAATATAAATATAGAGGTAAAGAAAATTTGACCACCTGAACAACTGGTAATTATAAGAAGTTCATTTTTGACTCAAGTACCAAAAATCGACAAAATGACAATTATTAACCTAAATGATTACATAATGATTATAACATGGTAATAAGTGATATAAAATAAATAATAAACTTATAATGGTTCTTTATAAATCATAAAATAACATTAGTTTGTTATTCAGGAGAATAAAGAATGATCGAGTCAAGTAGGACACGAGGTAAGGGACTTTGTCTCAATCTCCATTCATTGAGGAATATTTGATTTATACGCAACATTTTTTATATGTTTTATAATCAACATTGACATTTCATTTCATTCAATGGGAATCATTTTCTATGATGTTTTTTATTTAAGGAAAAAAACTAATGTTTCCTTTTAATGTAAATGGTGACAATGACCTTTCTGCCGCCCTGAATATTATTTGATCTATGGATTCTTTAACAGCACGTAATTTTTTTAAAAGGAAAATAAATACCATATACACTTTTACGTATTTTGGTATTTAAAATTCTTTTGAAAATGGACATGTTTTTTCAATATATTTAAATGATATATTGTGATTTAAATGTGGTAATTTTATCGTTACATTATGATTGTTTTATGTGTAATGATTGTGTTATGGTTCTTGGGAATTGTTTACACATACATGTTGTTCCGTGATAAACATACGGTGGGTGAGCCAGAGATAGCTCTCCAATGCATTGGGAAATGTGACAGAGGTAAAATATGAAAATTTCTCTTTATAGGTTTAGGAAATATATTGTGATAGTTATTACAAATGTAACTCCCTATGTAGCTATGAAAGCTACAACATATGTATGTTATGTATTCTAGATGTTTAGTTTATGATTTATGATTTCTATTTATCTTTCAAAATTATTATGATTTTATGAGGTATATTAAAGAGCTTATGTTATGTATGTATTGATGATATAATGTTTTCATTAATTATTTTATAAAAATTAATGAGCTTTTTAGGATCATCCCATGTTTTTGAAATGTTTTTCACAGGACTCAAAGATGAATATTTTGAAGGATGGGATCAAGGGTTAGTCATGCTATCTAAAACATGGAACTAGAAATGACTTTTTCTTCAAGAGTTTTATTTTATGAAAAAATTGAATCTGATTAGCATTATCTACATTGAATTTTTTATATGTAATTAAATAGTTATGGCCGAATTCATTAAAACTATAAACTTGAAATGATATTTAATGTGAATTATTAATTTAATTCATGATTATGTAATGTTTCAAGGTTATTTCTATATAACTATAATACATTAGTTAAAGGCTTTCACATAGTTACCACATGGTTATTATAACCATGTATAATTGCCATGAAAATATATAAATTATGGATATTTGGATAGAATCACTAGCATGGTTTGCGCACGGTTTGGAAAATAGTCTTGGTAAACTGTGCATCATAATAAAGTTGATAAAATTACAAAATTTTCCACTTTGGGATTTTAAGGCTCACATAGGTTTTTCCTCGATTAATTGACCCAAAAATGTAGTGATAGAACAAATCTCCCATGTTATATCATGTTTGGTCCTCCTTCATTCCTAGGTCATTTGGAGTTTCATCAGATGCAGATTAATGCTCTGAATAAGCCAATTATCCTCCTTGATTCATCTTCTAGATTATTGTTTTCATTGTTCTTCCATATCTTTGTAACTATCTAAACCCCTATTTTTCTGGTTAGGTATATGTTAATGATTCATTCATTGGTTGAAATATATCTATGGCCATTTTTTAGAGTGATTTCGCCAATAGATTTTAGGTAGAAGGTATACATGTTATCTCACATAGATTCATCGATGGATTGTGCATTCCTAATTTTGTTCAGTGTCAATTATTGATATAATTTTGAAATTATTTAATAGATTTTGTATTTTGGGTCACTAAATGATTAATATAATGCCTCATGGTCCACTAGTGGAGAATTGAGGAATACTTTCTCTGTTTAAGGTCATCTGTGGGGTGTGTTAATAATTTCAAGACCTAGAATTAGATAAGTTATTTCTAGGTTGTTGTGAAATCATGTTGAGACCTTATTAAGTATGTCGATATTATTAATGTAATTTGAATATTGGTATTTAATATTTGGGGTCATGGTAAGAGGATTATGAATTAGGTTAGATATTCCTAAGCGAGTTAGTACAATTGAAATGGTTTTTATGTTAAATTGATAATGGTATGATGAATGGGAAATATGTTGAAGACGATTTCATAAGAGTATTTATGTATGTGTATAATGGGTTTAAATAATTTAATTATTTAATATTATTGTAACATCCCAGGTAAATAAAGAATAAATAATTTTCATAATTATTAATATTTACGAATTAAATATTAATTTTATTTTAAAGGGGTTGTTACGTTCGATAGCGTACCTGATATGCAACGATGAGTTTCTTTGAAACTTACGTAGCACACTAGTAATAAAATAATATTATTTTAAAGTTTAGTTAACAAGTAGCCGTTGTACTGGAGGGAATGGATAGAAATAACTAAAATATGATTAGATATGTTTTTAAATGTTTATACATTTACCCAATAAAAGATAAAAGCTTAAAATACGGAAAGAGTTCAATTTTACGGGCATATATACTCTAATTTTCACTAAAGGTTCACTTATCACCTTTTAATGGTGAACCATCATTAAATATAGTTTTGATCACTCTTATACTTTATTTTGGACCAAATATAACTCTTCTTTAGAATCGGGACATCAAAATTAACTTTGTGTAAATTTTTGGTACCATTCTGATAAAGTTCATTTTTTATGAATGGTGTAAAATGTTGTGTTTTAATTCAAAACATCTTTTTAATCTAAATTATTTATATGATTAGATTATTATTTTAATTGGTTATAAAGTGAAATTAGAAAATATTTTTACCAGTTAATCCAATGGTGGTCATTGGAATCAATTTCACTTTGAAATTGGACTTAAACTGGTGTCAATCTTTTGATACTTATTGTTTCACAAAAACACGCTATTTGTCATGACCGCGGGAATTAATTATTAAATTAATTAATTTGACTTATATGTTTTGAATTTTGTAAAATGGACTTCATTTTTGAATTCGGAATATCAAATATAGCTTAGGGTGAATTTTTGGTAATTTTCTGAAAAACTTCAATTTTTGATGAATAGTGAAACCACTATGTGGTAATCAAGCAAACTGATTTTTCAGTTAAATGAAAGTTTACCACTTATGTGTATTGAATTTTGAAAATCCGACATACATGTTTTTCATTAAGAAGTAAAATGTGGTTCAATGAGATTAAAATAATTTTTTGGTGAATAGTAACTTTTTTTCATTAATCGCGATTAGAGGTAATTAGTGTAGTTTAAGGTAAAAATGATATTATAAGAATGTGAAAACACCATGACACTTGTCCTACACATATTGGGTGAGTCATGGCCGACCAAGACAAGCCATGGGCCAACTTGGGGATCCCATGGAGCCACTTTAGTTGGAAAATGACATTAATATATTTTTATTTAATGTTAAAGTGAAAATGACACTAACATAAATAGTTTTACTAAAATAATTTTTGAGTGGGGATATACAAGTCCAAATTTTGATTATAAATATTCATTGGAAAGATAATAAGATTTAATACATCATAGTATTTTTTATAATTTTTAGACATTAAATAAATTAAATTATATATGACATAATAATGATGCAATGATGACATCATTATTTGACGATTTAAATAAATTGTAAAGATACTGTAAAATCTATGAACTACACATGTCCAAAACCAATTGGATGAGTGGATTTAGAACCCTTATCACCTTATACACGAATTATATCAATGTGGGACCTTTTAAAACCGAAACAAATTTTCAAATAAAGTAATATTTCCTTACTTTCCAAAAGTGCCCCTCCTCTCCTCTTATAAAAGGCCCCCACCTCTACCTCTTTTCACACACTCCTCAAGCCTTTGGCTCGGCCAACCCCTGCCCAATTACTCTATCCACATCCCTCTCCTCATCCTAGAGGATTCCCTTTGGGCAGAATCCTTTCAATGGAAGCCTTTAGGCTCAAATCAAAAGGGAGTTACACTTTTAACGGTAATTCATTCTCTCTTGTTCTTTTGTTTTATTTTGCTTCTCCAACCCTCTAAACGCTTTTTATTTACTTCTTTTGTAACAACACCAGTATCTTAAATATACTAGGATGTTTTTATAATATTTATTTGAGCTACACTCTCACAAAACTACATCAAATGGTTAAAGAACATACGGTTTCCGTGGATGGCGAAATTCTGCCTCCCGAAATGATGATTGTTCAATACTCATTTAACACCTTCAAGGGTGGCCATTATGATGTCACTATCATTATATATGATATATAATATGTTTATGTTTTCTTTAAGCTTCTGTATTTTTCATTTTTGGCATACCTTTATGGTTTCCATTATGGGTAAAGACGATATCTTCATTTAAGGAAGTGCGGACTACCGCCCCCTAAAAGTGATGTGATTCATTAATGCCATATGTGGGACGTGTAAAGGATGGATTTAAAGTTATTATATATGATGTTATACTGGAATTATTATTTACCTCTATATCATTATTATTTCTATCCATTAAAGTATGAGATAGAAATGAAAGTAGCGTTCATGCGTACGTACAGCTTACCGTCTCCATGAACGGTGCATTTCTTTTCTTATCCCCAAATGTAATGTACTATTAAAAGTACATGTATATAATGGATATATATATTTAATTATATATCTAAATGATGAATATAATTCTGGAATTAAAATATACATACCTCTCATTTAGTTTTAATTTCATTAATATGACAATGAAATGAAAGGAGCGTTCATGCGTACGTACGGCTTACCGTCTCCATGAACGGTGCATTTCATTTCTTACCTATAAATGATTATGTAATATTATAAATACATGTACATGCTGGATATATATGATATCCAAATCAGGAATTTCATTATGGATATAAAGAACTTTTGACCACACGAACAACATGTAATTGTAAGAAGTCAACTTTCGACTTAAGAACCAAATATTGACAAAACAAACATTATTAACTTAAATGGTTACATAATGTTTATAACATGGCAATAAGTGATATAAAAGGAATAATGAACTTTAAAAAGGATCTTAATCAAGTAGAAATTAACTCAAGTTTATTATTCAGGACGTTAAAGAACGATCGAGTCAAGTCGGACCCGAGGTAAGGGACTTCATCTCAATCTCCTTTCATTGAGGCATATTTCGTTTTATACACAACTTTCTTTTATACGGTGTATAAACTCCTTTTACTTTTACTTTTATAAATCAAAGGAATCTTTTTCTATGAATAGTTTTAGTAAACGACAAAAAGGAATGTTTTTTTAACGTACGTGGTGACAACGACTTTTTCCGCCGCCACGAGTATTATTTTGGTCTTTGGCTTCCTCAACAAGCCGTAATGTTTTTAAAATAAACTAAATACCATATACTCTTTTATGTATTTGGTATTTAAAATGGTTTTGATAAAGGATTCTATTATGTCAATATATTTATGATATATTGTGATTGAAATGTGGAAATGTTATCTTTCCTTTATATTGGTTTTATGTTTTATGATTTTATATTGGTACTTGGACATTTTAACGGGTGGTTACGTTATAAACCATATGACGGGTGGTGCCGTGAATACCAGGACGGGTGGTTACGTTATAACCTCCAATGCATTGGGTATGGAAGTCGGCCGTATGGCTATTCCATTAAGTGTGTATGGAAATTGGCCATATGGCTATTCCATTAAGTGATATGTGTGGAAGTCGACCGTATGGTTTTTCCACTTAAGTATGTTTATGTCCCAAGTTACCTTTATCTATGATATGTGTTCTTTTTATGGATTTTATGGTAATCCTTTGGTTACAAAAAGGTAAGTAATGATACTTTATTCAGTAAAGAGTTTTTACTACTTCATGAAGGTGAAGGTATTACTTTGATAGAGTATATATGGTTTATTTTATGTTTGAAAAACTAACAGTTTTCATTCTTTCTGTATCCCTTACTGAGCTTTTTATGCTCACCCCAAGTTTTTTGAAATGTTTTTCACAGTACTTAAAGTGGAATAAGGTCAAGTATGGGATCAAGGGAATTTCATGCTATCTAAAACATGGAATCTAGACATATTTCTTTTTAAGTGTTTTTATTTTATGGAGACTTAGTAGAAGTGTCTACTTTGTAATCTTTTAAGATGTAATAGTTATGATCTTATTCTCTAAAACTCTAAACCTGAAAAGATCCTCAATGTGAATTATTCATTTAATTCAATATTAAGTAAGGTTTAAGGCTGGGGCCTTATAGTTGGTATCAAAGGTCGGTTTAGACAACTTTAGGAGTTAGAAAAGTGTTAAATTATAATATGATTGAAATGATATAGCATTTACGGATTACCATGTTGCTTCGCCTAAGATATTTCTGTGTTCAGAATGGTTTTCCGCAGAGGAAACAAAGATGCTATGTTGGGACGACATCAGGAGGAAGATAACCTTCCAAATCAGCAACCTGAGATGGTCGTAATCGGAACAGAACAGTTTGTTACAGTGATGGCACAGTTGACTCAGGCTATAAATGGTGGTGGTATCCATGCACGAGATCAGCCAGATCAACCACAGAAAAACATGTCAGTGGTGGAACATTTCATGAGGCAACATCCCCCATCATTCAGAGGATCATCTGACCATGTGCAAGCTGAAGGGTGGGTTAAAGCACTGGAGAAGATTTTTGATGTCATGGGGTGTTCAGAAAATCAAAAGGTTAGTCTTGTTGTTTACCGTTTTGAAGGTGAAGCTGATCTGTGGTGGTCGATGGTGAAAAATATAAGGGATAGTGATGAGATTGAGGATCTTCACTGGGACGAATTCAAAGGTATGTTTCTTGAGAAATATTTTCCTAAGGTGGTTCGTCTTAGGATGGAAAAACAGTTCCAAGAATTGAGGCAGGAGGATGATTTAGTGGCTGATGCTTTGAGTCGAAAAAGTAATGTTTCATTAACAATGTTGTGTTTGGAACGTGATCCTTTGGTTAAGGATTTGATGAAATTTGGCATTGAAGTTGTTGGTGCAGGAAGTCCTTCTATTTTGTTTCAGGTATCAGTGAGATCTTCTCTATCAGATAGAATCAAACAAGCACAGAAGCAAGACAGTGAGTTACAGAAAAAGGTAGAGCCGGTTCAGAAAGGTAAGTTGCCTGAATTCAACATTTATAATGATTGTGTTTTGAGATTTGGGATGAGATTGTGTGTTCCTTGTGATTCACAGTTGAAGAGAGAGTTTTTATGTGAGGCTCATAGTTCCCCATTTTCAGTTCAACCTAGCAGTACTAAGATGTACAAAGATCTGTGGGAGTATTACTGGTGGGATGGAATGAAAAGAGACATTGCTGATTTTACTGTGAAGTGTTTGACATGTCAACAGGTTAAAGGAGAGCGGCAGTTACCGAAAGGGATGCTTCAACATTTACCAGTGCCAGAGTGGAGATGTGAAAACATATCCATGGACTTTGTTCTGGGACTACTGAGGACATCTCGAGGTAATAATGAAATCTGAGTTATTGTTGATCGCTTGACCAAATCTGCTCATTTCTTTTCTATACGAGATACTTTCTCTCTAGATCAACTTTCCCGTTTGTATCTTAAAGAGATAGTCAGGTTACATGGAGTTCCTCTCTCCATTGTATCGGATCGTGATCCCAGGTTTACTTTTAAATTTTGGAAAGGCCTTCAGAAGTCGTTGGGTACTGAATTAAATTTTAGTACAGATTTTCATCCTCAATCAGATGGGCAGTCAGAACGAAAAATTCAGACATTGGAGGATATGCTACGAGCTTGTTCTATGGATTATCAGGGAAGTTGGGACCAACATCTTTCTTTGGATGAGTTTTCTTATAATAACAGTTTTCATTCCAGTATACAGATGGCACTATTTGAGGCATTATATGGGAAGCGGTGTCGAACTCCAGCTTTCTGGGATGTAGTTGGTGAAAGGAAGTTGATGGGACGAGAATTGGTAGAAGAGTTGGCAAAAAAAGTTTAGCTGATTCAGAAACACATGAGAACAGCTCAGAACAGGCAGAAGAGTTATGCGGATAACCGGAGGAAGGATCTATTTTTCGAGGTAGTTGATCATGTTTTTCTCAAGGTTTCTCATTGGAAAAGTGTGATGAGATTTTGTAAGAAAGGAAAGCTGAGTCCAAGGTTTATTGGACCATATGAAATTCTGAAAAGAGTTGGATCAGTTGCATACCGAGTGGCTTTACCTCCGAGTTTATCTCAGGTACACAATGTTTTTCACGTTTCGATGTTGAGAAAGTATATGCCAGATCCATCTCATGTTTTGATTCCAGAGGTAGTTTAGCTGGAAGAGAACCTATATTATGAGGAACAACCGGTCCAGATTCTTGACCACATGGAGCAAGTGTTACGGAATAAGGTGATTCATCAGGTAATGGTTTTGTGGAAAAACCATGTGATTGAAGAGGCAACGTGGGAATCTGAAAATTCTATGAGGGATAAATACCCCCACTTATTTTGATAAGTGAATAAAATTGCGAGGACGCAATTCCCAAAAGGGGGGAAGGATGTAACATCCCAGGTAAATAAAGAATAAAGAATTTTCATAATTATTAATATTTACGAATTAAATATTAATTTTATTTTAAAGGGGTTGTTACGTTCGATAGCGTACCCGATACGCAACGATGAGTTTCTTTGAAACTTACGTAGCACACTAGTAATAAAATAATATTATTTTAAAGTTTAGTTAACAAGTAGCCGTTGTACTGGCGGGAATGGATAGAAATAACTAACATATGATTAGATATGTTTTTAAATGTTTATACATTTACCCAATAAAAGATAAAAGCTTAAAATACGGAAAGAGTTCAATTTTACGGGCATATATACTCTAATTTTCACTAAAGGTTCACTTATCACCATTTAATGGTGAACCGTCATTAAATATAGTTTTGATCACTCTTATACTTTAATTTGGACCAAATATAACTCTTCTTTAGAATCGGGACATCAAAATTTACTTTGTGTAAATTTTTGGTACCTTTCTGATAAAGTTCATTTTTTTATGAATAGTGTAAAATGTTGTGTTTAATTCAAAACCTCTTTTTAATCTAAATTATTTATATGATTAGGTTATTATTTTAATTGGTTTTAAAGTGAAATTCGAAAATATTTTTACCAGTTAATCCAATGGTGGTCATTGGAATCAATTTCACTTTGAAATTGGACTTAAACTGGTGTCAATCTTTTGATACTTATTGTTTCACAAAAACACGCTATTTGTCATGACAGCAGAAATTAATTATTAAATTAATTAATTTGACTTATATATTTTGAATTTTGTAAAATGGACTTCATTTTTGAATTCGGAATATCAAATATAGCTTAGGGTGAATTTTTGGTAATTTTCTGAAAAACATCAATTTTTGATGAATAGTGAAACCACTATGTGGTAATCAAGCAAACTGTTTTTTCCGTTAAATGAAAGTTTACCACTAATTTGTATTGAATTTTGAAAATCCGACATACATGGTTGTCATTAAGAAGTAAAATGTGGTTCAATGAGATAAAAATAATTTTTTGGTGAATAGTAACTTTTTTTCATTAATGGCGATTAGAGGTAATTAGTGTAGTTTAAGGTAAAAATGATATTATAAGAATGTGAAAACACCATGACACTTGTCTTACACCTATTGGGTGAGTCATGGCCGACCAAGAAAAGCCCTGAGCCAACTTGGGGACCCCATGGAGCCACTTTAGTTGGAAAATGACATTAATATATTTTTATTTAATGTTAAAGTGAAAATAACACTAACATAAATTGTTTTACTAAAATAATTTTTGAATGGGGTTATACAAGTCCAAATTTTGATTATAAATAGACATTGGAAAGCTAAAAAGATTTCCTACATCATAGTATTTTGTTAATAATTTTTAGACATTAAATAAATTAAATTATATATGACATAATAATGATGCAGTGATGACATCATTATTTGATGATTTAAATAAATTGGAAAGATAATGTAAAATCTATGAACTACACATGTCCAAAACCAATTGGATGAGTGGATTTAGAACCCTTATAACCTTATACACGAATTAAATCAATGTGGGACCTTTTAAAACCGAAACACATTTTCAAATAAAGTAATATTTCCTTACTTTCCAAAAGTGCCCCTCCTCTCCTCTTATAAAAGGCCCCCACCTCTACCTCTTTTCACACACTCATCAAGCCTTTGGCTCGGCCAACCCCTTCCCAATTACTCTCTCCACATCCCTCTACTCATCCTAGAGGATTCCCTTTGGGCAGAATCCTTTCAAAGGAAGCCTTTAGGCTCAAATCAAAAGGGAGTTACACTTTTAAAGGTAATTCATTCTCTCTGGTTCTTTTGTTTTATTTTGCTTCTCCAACACTCTAAACTCTTTTTATTTACTTCTTTTGTAACAACAACAGTATCTTCAATATACTAGGATGTTGTTATAATATTTATTTGAGCTACACTCTCACACAACTACATCAAATGGTTAAAGGACATACGGTTTCTGTGGATGGCGAAATTCTGCCTCCCGAAACGATGATTGTTCAATACTCATTTAACACCGTCAAGGGTGGCCATTATGATGTCACTATTTTTATATATGATATATAATATTTTTCTGTTTTCTTTAAGCTTCTGTATTTTTCATTTTTGGAATACCTTTATGGTTTCCATTATGGGTAAACACGATATCTTCATTTAAGGAAGTGCGGACTACCGCCCCCAAAAAGTGATGTGATTCGTTAATGCAATATGTGGGACGTGTAAAGGATGGATTTAAAGTTATTATATATGATGTTATACTGGAATTATTATTTACCTCTATATCATTTTTATTTCATTCCATTAAAGTATGAGATAGAAATGAATGTAGCGTTCATGCGTACGTACGGCTTACCGTCTCCATGAACGGTGCATTTCATTTCTTATCCCCAAATGTAATGTACTATTAAAAGTACATGTATATAATTGATATATATAATTGATGATATATCTAAATGATGAATATAATTCTGGAATTAAAATATACATACCTCTCATTTAGTTATAATTCCATTAATATGACAAAGAAATGAAAGTAGCGTTCATGCGTACGTACGGCTTACCGTCTCCATGAACGGTGGATTTCATTTCTTACCTCTAAATGATTATGTAATATTATAAATACATGTACATGCTGGATATATATGATATATATGATATCAAAATCAGGAATTTCATTCTGGATATAAAGAACTTTTGACCACACGAACAACATGTAATTGTTAGAAGTCAACTTTTGACTTAAGAACCAAATATTGACAAAACAAACATTATTAACTTAAATGGTTACATAATGTTTATAACATGGAAATAAGTGATATAAAAGGAATAATGAACTTTAAAAAGGTTCTTAATCAAGTATAAATTAACTCAAGTTTATTATTCAGGACGTTAAAGAATGATCGAGTGAAGTCGGACCCGAGGTAAGGGACTTCGTCTCAATCTCCATTCATTGAGGAATATTTCGTTTTATACACAACTTTCTTTTATACGGTGTATAACCTCCTTTGACTTTTCTTTTATAAAAAAAAGGAACCTTTTTCTATGAAGCATTTTACTAAACAACAAAAAGAAATTTTTTTTAACGTACGTGGTGACAACGACTTTTTCCGCCGCCGCGAGTCTTATTTTGGTCTTTGGCTTCCTCAACAAGCCGTAATGTTTTTAAAATAAAATAAATACCATATACTCTTTTATGTATTTTGGTATTGAAAATGGTTTTGATAAAGGATTCTATTATGTCAATATATTTATGATATATTGTGATTGAAATGTGGAAATGTTATCTTTCCTTTATATTGGTTTTATGTTTTATGATTTTATATTGGTACTTGGACATTTTAACGGGTGGTTACGTTATAAACCATATGACGGGTGGTGTCGTGAATACCAGGACGGGTGGTTACGTTATAACCTCAAATGCATTGGGTATGGAAGTCGGCCGTATGGATATTCCATTAAGTATGTATGGAAATTGGCCGTATGGCTATTCCATTAAGTGATATGTGTGGAAGTCGACCGTATGGTTATTCCACTTAAGTATGTTTATGTCCCAAGTTACCTTTATCTATGTTATGTGTTCTTTTTATGGATTTTATGGTAATACTTTGGTTACAAAAAGGTAAGTAATGATACTTTATTCAGTAAAGAGTTTTTACTACTTCATGAAGGTGTAGGTATTACTTTGATAGAGTATATATGGTTTATTTGATGTTTGAAAAACTAACAGTTTTCATTCTTTCTGTATCCCTTACTGAGGTTTTTATGCTCACCCCAAGTTTTTCGAAATGTTTTTCACAGGACTTAAAGTGGAATAAGGTCAAGGATGGGATCAAGGGAATTTCATGATATCTAAAACATGGAATCTAGACATCATTCTTTTTAAGAGTTTTTATTTTATGGAGACTTAGTAGAAGTGTCTACTTTGTAATATTTTAAGATGTAATAGTTATGTTCTAAATCTCTAAAACTCTAAACCTGAAAAGATCCTCAATGTGAATTATTCATTTAATTCAATATTAAGTAAGGTTTAAGGCTGGGGCCTTATAATTATTTTTGATTTAGGTTTTATAATTGGAATTTGGATATTTGGGATAGTGATGTAAAGATCTAATGTATTAATGTGTTATGGCACAATATGATTTACCATGTTTATTGTTATGGATTATGATTGTGGTATGTGTTGGTTGTGTTGGTTCTGATATGGTTTGTGATAGGTGAATTTATATATAATCATATGTAATTGGATTTAGGTGTGGGATAAAGGACTGAGGATCCTCCCATGGGTCGAGTTGGAGTAATGCCTTAACTACACCCACAATTAACGTTATGGGGAAAGGGATGAAGCACTATTCTGGTAACAGTTTCATTCCACCTGGACAGAGGATTCATGGTGAGGAGATTATACTGTTTCCATATAGTATCCCTAGTGACATAGGTATTTAATTATTCACTTATTCAAATGAGTAATTCTATTAACTATTTGTGACTGATGATGAACTATTAATGATATAGACATATTGAATTAACACACTGGTAAGTTTACCTATG
This sequence comes from Viscum album, assembly GCA_963277665.1. NCBI lineage: Eukaryota > Viridiplantae > Streptophyta > Magnoliopsida > Santalales > Viscaceae > Viscum > Viscum album. The sequence goes on along the minus strand of OY728147.1, from coordinate 553,820,303 downwards.
TAAAGAATTTTAACTAGTGGACTACGAATTGCCTTTCATTTTCTTGTAATTTATTTCTAATCTCATGAACTATCTATTAGAGTAGATATGTGTTGACATTGTTTGTGGTGGCATACTGAGTTTTTCACAAACAATGCTTAGGCCTTCATTGGTACCCAAGGAGATTTCATGCTTACATGTCATGACTATGGAATGGGCCCTATGGTAAGAAGTTGAGTAAGACATGGGAAATTTGTGGATTAGGATCCAAAGATAATGTCATGACTTTTTTGTGGATTTCTTTATTTATCATTATTTTTGGTTTTTTTCACTTTTAATTGACGCATGCCTTAAACTTTTTAACTGTAGCTTATGGAATGTACCCTATTTGGGATATGTTTGATTTTTCATGTTCTCATTTGTTTCATATTGTTTATGCTAATAATATTTTGTTATACTATTGATTAATATGGTAATGAGGGTATAGTCTCCCTATGTGTCCTATTAGACCCTGATTGGTAGTTGGAAATCTCTAGTTAAAGGGGAGGTGTTATTGATGTCATGTAATGACCCAACTCAGGGAACCAATTTAGTGGAACCCAGTTCAGGGACGTTACAATGTGGTATCAAAGGAGTAATTTTATCAATATTACTCTTTGGGGTGGTAGAAATGATATTAGGATACCGTCTAGAATTGGAAATGAGCTCTTACATCGGAGTATCTAACCTATTTACTCGGGGAAAACCCAAGTCACCATGGGCATGAATTTTTGTTCAGGTTGTCTATTATTACATTTGATTATATTTTATCATTGGGTGATCTATATGTTGTGTGATTTAAATGTTTTGGGATTTTTTGTCCTGGTTGGAGTGGAACTAGAATTTGAATTCATGTATAATTCTAGGAACCTATGTGAGTAACTGATATGAATCATAGTAGGCACAAAAACATTTGGAATATAGGGTAGAATGCATTTTACATTCTTATGATTTTTGAAATGTTTGTCCAATGAAAAAAATGGGCGAAAAGGGGACAAAATATTAAACAATAATTATGGAATTACACTCGATAAAGGCTTGTATGTGTATGGAAATGTTATTAATATATGTTGTGATGTGTGAATTGTTTAGAAATTGAGTAGAAGTTAAATAATTTGGTTGTGTGAGATAGTTACATTATGATAGCCATGACCTTGGTTGGTATAGTTGAGGGTAGTGTGTTGGGTATGATCGAACCTATTTGGGTAGTTATTGTGAAATTTCTTTCTTGGTTTCCAATAATGATACATCATTTATATTTGTGAAATATTTATGGTTTTTCTTTCTATTTCATTTGTTTGGAATTGTAGATAAATGCAACTAGGAAGACATGTTCTAATTGGGAGATAAGAGGATTTCAATGACCCGTCCTCAGGGCCCATGTCGTGACAACCCCAAGCCCACCTTCCATAGGCCAAGGGCTGCCAAATAACACCAAAGTCCAATCCCAGATAAAAAGGGAAGTCACTCCCATTAAACCTATAACATAAATAGTATGCACACAAGTAGTAGAATCAACAAGTACTAATATAGAAAAGAATGGTGTGTGGAAAGTAAGGGGGCATGTTTACAAACCCAAATGAACAAAAAGTAATAGTACAAGTAATAAGGGAAAACAAATCCTGGATCGTACACTGGGGAATCCTACCTGAAGTGTAGGTACAGAACTTGAACAAATCATCTTTGAGGTATGTCCCATCTAGTCCATCTTCGAGGAGCCTTCTGTCTATCACCCTCAATCTCGATCACTGTTGACCGTCATCTACATAGAACACAACAAGGTACTGGCGAAGCCCGTGCAGGGGGGGAGTATAACAATACTTAGTAGGGTACCCCAAGTCCTCCTGAGGGTCTTCCAATATCCACTAAGGATAAACAACAGTAGTAAGATACAATAAAAAAGTATCAACCAACCTTACTTTGGTATATGCCCATACATATACCTAAGTTACCAATCACAAATCGGCTCCAACTCTTGAGCACAACCACATACCATTCCACAAGTGTAGATAACACTCCACAATGAAAGTAAAACACCAGGTGTATCCCATAGGTACAACTCATAGATGAAAGCCACATGGGCTTCACCACTACACATCCATGAAGAAACATCACGAAGTAACATCCACCCTTACTTAGGTATATTCCCATACATATACCTATGTCGTCAAGAGTACACATCTCATACATGAGGTAAACATTAAGGTAATGACTTAGCTCACACCATGTATACAAAACATTAACGAGAGTTAGATATGATTATTTGTTTGCACTAAATCATCTTTCATTGTCGAAGGACAGATATCAGAAGAAACATAGAATAGCAGTCTGTCAAAGCTGTCGATCCTACATGGGATCTCGGTACAAAATTCATCGTTGTCGAACCCACAGAGGATCCAGGTTCAGTCACGTCGATGTTGAACCCATGGAGGATCTAGGTCCAATATCGTCCATATGGAACCCACTAAGGATCCAGGTCCAGTCTCATCACAGTCGAACCCACTGAGGATCTAGGTCTAGTCTCGTCACTATCGAACCAACGAAAGATCCAGGTCCAATATCGTCACTTTTGAACCAACAGAGGATCCAGGTCAAGTCTAATCACTATCAAACCCACAGAGGATCCAGGTCCAGTCTCTTCATTTTCAAACCCACGGAGGATATAGGTTGAGTCTCGTCACTATCGAACACACTGAGGATCCATGTCCAGTCTCGACATTGTCAGCAATAGGGTTCTGGTACACAGCATGCTTGATTCCGGGAGGGTTCTCTCCTCGTGCCAGGTTTTGATACATCAACATACATGTACTCTTGAGTTTATTTCTCCTTTAGTTTCGTCTCATCATAAAAAACCCAAAGAGATAGACAGCGCGTCAATCAGATTCCCGGTCTGTGAGTTATTGGCATTTCGGTTCTAGGGGACTGGTTGGTTTATAGGTTGAAACTAACTCGGCCTTACCCCAACTGCATCCAAAAATCATGTGGGGTATTACAAAAGAAATTTCTTGTTGTAAGCCTTCCTTCTCCGCAAACGTTTCATCATTCAGACTCTTGTAGCCCAAAATGCGGGCTAAAAGGGGGAATAGGGCCATATCGGGCCTGGGTCTGGTCCGACCCACTTGGTCCGACCAGACCCAAACTGGTCCGAACCGGGCTCTTATCCAGTATGCGGGTCCGACCCAGTCCAAGGGGGATAGCCGGCCCGAGTGGTGGGACTGACCCGAGTGGGCGGCCTGTAGCGAGGGAGAGGCCCGACCCGATGGGGTGGCCCGAACCGATGTGTGGCCCTGCCCGAGGGTGGCCCAACCTGAGGTTGCTCGTCCAGAGGCAGCCCGACCCATGGGAGCCTGGTATACCAGCCTGTGTGTCCTAGGTAGCCATGTGTTGGATTGGGTGTCGTGCCCCCTATTTTCAATATGAACGGACCGACGCTAGGTACCGGTTTTGGTGAGCAGCGGGACCTGGGTGGTCATGCTTTGTCCTGTTGGGCGTGCGGCCAGTTGGTTTCATGTCCCCAGCAGTCAGCCCTGGTCGCGGCCCACTACTACTCCACGGGGCGCGATGGTGGTGTGCCGCCTCCGTCGTGGCCCGACCTTGTCACTACCCAATTCTTTCCCATCCGGCGTGATGGCGCCATGCTCTTTCCACTGCGGCCTTCCCCTGTCACGGCTGTACTTCAGCATGAAGCATGGTGGTGCCACCCCCTTGTGGTGACCCGGTGTCCTTGCACATCCAGTTTCTTCATGGTGCACCTCCACCGTAAACAAAAATGAACAACCAGAGGGGAGGGTCAGACAGTGCTCGTGCTGTCTGATCACTCCTCGTCATTCTGAATAAATTTGGAATTTCTTAATCCAGAAATTGAATGAAGAAGTTATAACCCATAAATAAAATAACTCAAATCCCCCTACCTCGATCGTCAATGATTGTTGATGGAGTCACGGAAAAAGGCGGTCATCGATTCATTGTTCTCCGCCTTCATCACACACTCCCAATTCCAATGCTTGTGCGTCAGAAAGTGTTCAGATGAGATGAGGTTGAGGACGACATCATCGTTGTTCATTGGAGACACCTTCTCTTTTTGCAGAGTGCAAGATCGAATATGGCGTTCTTTGGTGAAGAGGGGTATTCTTTTTTAGAAGAATTAAGTTCTCTGAGAGTCTCCCAAAAAAAGTGTGAAGCTTTCCAACCAAATAAAATAATAGACTATCTATTATTTTAAAGGTTGGAAATAATTAAAGATAATTCAAAAGGTTTACAATTAATTATTTGATAGAGTTCATTTATTTAATTTCCTGGGTTGGAACACATAATTGATGGGGGAAGGTGTACAGTTTCACCACTTAAATGGGTTGTTAAAAGGGGTTAGATGCTCGGGTGGAGCCCATTAATTAACCTACCAAGGGAGGTTTTTCATGGGTGGTCCCCACCACCATAACCTCCCATGGGAAGGTAGGGTGTGGTGTACCCCACATCCAACCTCCCGTTGGAGGTTTCAACCACAAAAATAAATATAATGTTAACACTTTATTTATATTCAATTTAATTAAAAAACCCCAAAATCTAACATCCATTCTCGTTACAATGCATCGTTGTTGAAGGTCTCACTATGAAATCACCTAATCTGCGAGTTCAATGGTGTCATCTAATTTAAATTCCTAGCAGCATTTCAGAAGATACAAAACGCCTCTCACACGTTTACAGAACGTACCCGAAAAAAAGTTAGGAAAGTTAATATCAGCCAGCATCGACCAGTGCCGGTTGAGGTTAGGCTCGGCCTGGGTGAATCACTCCCCAACAAACCCAATGGTACCCTCAGATTTCAAATACGAGTTACTGTTTAAATGATATGAATTTTAAAATAAAATAAATTTCACTTAATTATTTTATTTGTAGCCAAAAACTAACACTATCTGGTGGCACTCACCGACCCAAGTTAGTATCATCGTAAAAAAATCCTACTCTCACGAGTTTAGCAGTGGTCTCATATTTTTAATCTGAGTTACCATTTGTGATTTATAAGAATTTGAAAAATAAAATAACTTTATTTAATTATTTTATTTGCAGTTATGAAATTTTTGGGTTTTCCCACAGGAGGCCAGTGTCGACTATGCTTATTTAATGCCTAGGGTAAACCCGCCATCCTGATCCCAATGGTGGCCTCAGATTTCTATGTCAAGTATCTGTTTAATAGATATTCCACATTTTTAGGAAAACTGCATATGCCCATCAATTTATGCATAACAAAACTTTGACAGATCATTCCAGACACTCTAGGTCTCGGAATCATGCACTGTCAGAAACATCGAACTCGTAAAATTCCAATGAATTTATGAAAAATATTTCCACAGAATATCCAGGTCTTTACATTCTCCTCACATCAAGGCTTTACGTCCCTGTAAGCCACAAATCACACTTAGGGAACAAATGGGGGTACTAAGTACGCATCTGAGCCCCCTGCTACCATGTGCTCTCCTGGAGGATCTCGTGCTGCCAGCGGTTGTGAACCAGAGGTATCGACTGTCCACTTAGGACCCACTCCTGTTGATCCTCAATCTCTACTAGAACCTTCGTGAATTTCTCCCCTTAATCAATGTCCAGCTCTCCATGATCGATGATGTGAGAAGGTTCATGCACGTATCTCCTCAGCTGAGATACGTGGAAGACGTCGTGCACCCGGTGTCACTGTGGTTGAAGAACCAAGCGGTATTTCACCTTTCCTACACTGTTGGGAACTTGGAAAGGTCTGATGAATCACAGATATAACTTGGTTCCTTGGCCAAATCTTCATAGTACTCAATGATGTAAGACTCGTAGAATGTCGTGGTCGCCATCTTTGAATTTCAGTGGTCTCTGTCTTCCATTAGCATAGGACTTTTGCTTACTCTGTGCAGTCTTCATCCACTCTTAGATGATCTTCACCATCTCGGTCGTAGAAAGTACCATCTCTTGTCCCATAAGTGCTAACTCCCCTGGTGAGTCGATCATAGAGGCGATCTGCATGGTCGGCTGTAAAGTGCCTCGAAAGGTTCCATCCTGATGGTGGAGTGGTAGCTGTTGTTATACGGATACTATAACAAGGGTAAGTGATCCTCCATGCTATGACTGAAGTCAATGAAGCATGCATGGAGCATGTCCTCGAGGGTCTGAATGGTCTAATCTGTCTGACCATCTCTCTAAGGATGGAATGCGGTGCTCTGCCTTCACTTGCTGACATGTGAGGCATCATGAGACAAACATTTATACTATCTTCCTCATAATTGGCCACCGGTGCTGTCATCTAAGTTACAGATACATCTTCGCCACTCCTGGATGTACTGCTAAAGGATATGTGTGGAACTCCCTCATCACTTCATCTTGATGTGAAAATGGTTCCATGGTACGTACTCTAAGGAGATTGACGTTCTCCCCACCTTCATAAAATCCATCACGTAGCTGCACTATGGATATCTAAGCACGTCACGTCTTATAGTTAGTGTCCTCAAGCTTTGCCTCCCTGACTCACTAATGAAGTGGAGGAGTGACTGTGAGCGACGGTAGAAAGGCTGGTCCATCTATAGCCATAAAGGATATATGCAACGCGGCCAGTTGTTATGTCTCCTCTCCTAGCAGCTGAATTCCAAATATCATACAGAGTGTATCTGCAACAACGTTCCCCTTTCTAGGATTATATACTATCTCAACATCATAGTCTTGTAGAAACTGTAGCCTATTTCATTGTCTCAGTTTCAGGTCCTTCTACAAGAGGACACACATGAGACTATTGAGATTATAGTAAACCATAAATTGTTCTCTCAATTATCTATTGCTGAGACTAGCCAATTTGAAAGAACTCGAGTACACCCTTCTTCACCTATGTCCTACCAGAGCTGCTCAGATTTCTCCTTTTCTAAAAAGAGAAATCCAGTCTCATCCCACTAGATGAACAACATACTTTTCCTAATATAGTCAATCCTAACATGAACGGTAGTAATTCATCCCATGGACAACGTCATATGGCCACGACGCTACTACCAAAAGATCCAACTGTTACTCTAGACTCAAAGGGTTGAGTAACACTATCAGCATCACTGTGTGGACACTGGGTCTCCTACCATAGAATTCTCGAATGTGAGGGTAAATTCAACGGTTTTCTCCAGAACCTATCAGTATCAACCACACATAATGGAAGGAAAGAAAACATCACAAGGACTAGTGTCTTTTATTTTTATATCTTCAAGTAAAAAGACACAAAGCCACCACAAACAACGACATCAACAAATATAGAAGAATAATGAACAAAGGTACTTATTCATGTAGCTTTTTCTTCTCTTTTCCACCTACTCCTTGTGCTCGAGGTGAACTGTCTTGGAGTGGTGGTAGTAGTGCTCGATGACTCTGACCACCATCCTCTAAAGAACCTGCTCCAATTCCTCATCCACCGATCGTCTGATGCTCATGCTCCTGATGCTGCCTCTATCTCGGTGGCTCCTCTAACAATTTTTTATCAACTGTGCAGGGAGTTGGACAGTCAAGTGCTCTGTGACCCCATTTCATGCAGAAATAACAGACAATTCTCGGTTCAAAGCTCCCTCGGCCTCGAGTTCCCCGCACCCACGATGCCACATATTGGGGTCATCTAACAGTAGATCTCACCCCACATGGGCCCCCATGTCATCTACCTACTGCCTGCTACAGATGACTCGAATACTGTCAGAATGCCCTGTGACAAGAGAAATAGCTCCTGAGCATGCACAAAACGTAGATTCTCTTATACAAACTCCCCCAAAAAAAGACCCGTGATGTTTCCACAGGTGATGGTCACCTCGTTATAAAACTGAAGCATCGGGCTCCACCACCTCTCAGATGCTCCCTGAAAGAGACTAATAGCTAGGTGCACCATGAAGTCACCGGGTGTCCCAACTGTATGGAAAACCCATGATACAAACTATATTTAGTACCTAGCCATCTGAAAATATGTCCTACCTCTAAACCCCAGAGGTCTCTTTCGTAGGAACCCATGCATCGTGCTCATGTGACGCTCACCCACTTCTACTAGGGCTGGTAGCAATGGTATCCCAACAGTTAGTGGTACCACTGGTGCCTCCGCTGTGATGGACCCCTACACTGAGGCCTCTTCGCTCGGTGGGCTACCATAATGCTCTCTACTCGGAACCTGCACTAACTGACTAAGTGAAAACATCTTGAAAAGAAACAGGTGTTCCATGGTCAAAAGTAGACTTGTTGAGCTGACCCAATGTAATTACAAATAAATCTTTTCAAAGGAAAAACACATGCAATCAGTGTTTTAATTCATTGAGTCAAAAATCTGAAGTCAGAGTCCTAGTGTATGGATACATCATCTTTCGCACCTACACCGGTTTTCCTAAAGTAATAACCACACCCAAAACACTTATCTCCATTTCCATTAAAAGAATCTATGTCCAAGTTCTGTGGTAGAACCGAATCTTATGATACTAATTTGTCATGACCCGTCCTTGGGCCATGTGTCGTGACTACCCGAAGCCCGCCTTCCATAGGCCAGAGGCAGGTGACTAGTACCAAATGAAAATTCCTTGATAAAAAGGGAAGAAATTTTTTTTAAACCTGTAACACACACAGTCTGAATAGAAGCAGTAGAAGAAAGAAGTACTAATATAGAAATAAAAGGTATGCTAAATGTATGTGGTCCAGTATACAAACTCAACTGAATAACATGTACTAGTACAAGTAAAAAGGGAAAACAGAAACTGGATTGTCCACCAGGGAATCCTACCTGAATGGTAGGTACATAACTCGAATAAATCATCACTAAGGTATGTCTCATCTAGCTCCGAGAAGCCTCTCGTCTATCACCCTCAGCCTCAATCACTATTGATTGTCGTCTGCAAAGAACACAATAAGTAGCGTGCGAAGCCTATGCATGGTTGAGTATAAAAATACTTATTTGGGGACCCCGATACATCCCCATGGTCTCCCAGAATCCAATATGGATAAACCACAGTAGAAAGATACAATCACAATGTATAAACCAACGTTATATAGATATATCCCATACATATACCTAAGATACCAATCAATAACTGGTTCCAACTCTTTAGCCCAACCACATACCGTTCCACAGGTTTAGAAAAAAATCCACAAAGAAAGTACAACACAAGGTGTATCCCATTGTTACAACTCACAGAAGAAAGCCACGTAGGATTCACCACAACACATCCATGAAGAAAAATCATGAAGAAACATCCAGCATTACTTAGGTATATGACCATACATATACCTACATCGACATGAGTACATATCTCATACATGAGGTAAACACGAACGTAATGTCTCAGCTCACACCAGGTATACACAACATAAAAGAGATTAAGAGATTATTAGTTGTAGCCACTTAATCATCTTTCACAGTCGAACGAAATATATATGAAGAAACCTTGAACATCAGTCTGTCAAAGTTCTAGATCCAACATGGGATCTCGGTACAAAAAGTCATCACTATCGAAACCCCTGGAGGATGTAGGTCTAGTATCGTCACAGTCGAACCCACGATGGATCCAGGTCCAGTCTCGTCCTTGTAGAATCCACGAAGGATCTAGGTCATGTCTCGTCACTGTCGAACCCACATAGAATCCACGTCTAGTCTCATCCCTCTCGAACCCACAAAGGATCCATGTCCAATCTCATCACTGTCAAACCCACAAAATATACAAGTCCCGTCTCATCACTGTCGAACCCACAGAGGATCCAAGTCTAGTCTCGTCACTGTCGAACACTCAGAGGATATAGGTCCAGTCTTTTCACTATCGAAACAATAGAGGAACCAGGTCCAGTCTTGTAACATTTAGCCATAGGGTTCTCGTACATATCACGATTGATTCCGGGATGGTCTACTCCTTGAGCCAAGTGTCGATACATCAAATACCACATAGTCTGCAAATGATGCATCACATAGTTCTTCCTCATCATATGAAACCCATTTCCATTGACGGTGCATCAATCAGACGCCAGGTCTGTGAGTTACTGACATTTCTGTTCTAGGGGCCCGGTTGGTTTCTAGGTTGAACCCAACCCGACCATACCTCCACTGCATCCATACCTCAAGTGGGTTATTCCAAAATATTAGTTCTACTCTAAGCCTTCTGTCTCCGTAGACGGTTTGTCGTTTGGACACTCGTATCCCAAAATGTGGGCAAAATGGTGTAATCAAGCCATAGTAGGTATGGGTCTGGTCAGACCCAGTCTGTCCCACCCAGTCTGACCTGGTCCGAACTGGGGTCTTACCAGGTCCGTGGGTACGACTCGGTCCAAGGGGGCGGCCCAGCCCAAGTGGTCGGCCCATCCCGAAGGTGTGGCCCGGCCCAGATGGCCGGCCTGCGTGGCCTGGATGGCCACACGTGTGAGGGTGTGTTGTGCCCCCAATTTTCGATCTGAAGGGTCCAGTTTTAGGAGCTAGTTATGGTGAGTCACAGGACCCAGGTGGTCCCTCTTTGTCCGGCTGGCCGAGCGGCCAGCCAGTTTTGTTTCTCAGGTGGCCCGACCTGATGGCGTGGAGCGGCCCTGATGGCTGGCCTATGTGGCCTGGCTGGCCACACGTGGAAGGGGGTGTTGAGCCCCTAGTTTTCGATCCGAAGGGACCGGTGCTAGGTGCCAGTTTTGGTGAGTCGTGGGACCCGGGTGGTTCCGCTTAGTCTGACTCGCCTAGCGGCCAGTCAATTTTGTGTCTCAGGCAGGTGGCCCGATGTCGGCCCCTCCTGGTCCCTCCACCGCGGCGTGATGGCGCCACGATTCTGCTCTACCTCAATGGCCCGCCATGGCTGTGGCCCACTGCTGCTCCGCGTGGCGCAACGACATCACGCCTCCTCCACCACGACCCAACATGTCCATGACCTGATGATTTCCTAGACGGCGTGACGAAGCCACACTATTTCTATTGCATCCCTCCCATGTCGCGGCTCTCCTTCTCCATGTGGCAGGGTGGTGCCACACCCTTGTGGTGACCCGGCGGCCTTGCCCACAAGGTTTCTTCTCAGTCCGCCTTCGTCATCGAAAAACAAGAACAACCAAAGGGGAGGGTCGGACTGTGTTCTTGTGGTGAGGGCCCTCCTCATCATGGTGATAACAATTGGAATTTTGTAATCCAAAAATTGAATGATGGATGTTATAACCCATAAATAATATAACTGAATTCCCCCTACCTCGATCGTTGATGATCATTGACAGAGTCGTTGGAAAAAGGCGGGCTCAAATTCGTCGTTCGCAACGTTCGTCACACACTCCCAATTCTCAATCTTGTGTGTCAAAAAGTGTTTAGAGGAGACGAGGTCAAGAACGACGTCGAACTTCTTCGTGGGAGACACCTTCTATTTTGGCACAGTGGAGATCAAATATGGCATTCTTTGGTGAAGAGGGGCTTTCTTCGATGGAAGAATGATGTTCTCCGATAGCCTCCCAACAAATGTGTGAAACATTCCAACCAAATGAAATAATAGACTACCTATTATTTTAATGGTTGGAAAGAATTCAAAATTATTCAAAAGGATTCCAATTAATTATTTGATAGAGTTAAGTTAATTAATTTCCAGGGTTGGAACACATAATTGATGGGGGAAGGTGGAGAGTTTAACCACTTAAATGGGTTGTTAAAAGGGGTTAGATGATTAGGTGTCCCCACATTAATTATCCACCCAAGGGTGGTTTTTCTCGGATGGGACCCACCACCATAACCTCCCATGGGATTCTGGGGTGTGGTATCCCATACCTCCAACATCTTCGTGGAGCTTTCAACCACCAAAATAAAAATAATGTTAACACTTTATTTTTATTCAATTTAATTAAAAACCCCTAAAATCTAACTTCCATTCTCATTAGAACACAACTTCGGTGAAGGACTCACTAAAAAATCCACGACGCTACGAGTTCAACGGTGACTTCTAATTTCAATTCCAAGAAAAGGTTCAAAATATATAAAATTCCACTCGAACGTTTACTGAACGTACCCAAAAAAAAAGTACGGAAAATTAATATCAGCCACCCTCAAACCGCGCCTGGTGAGGTTAGGATCTGCCTATGTGAATCACACCCCAACAAACCCAATGGTACCCTTGGATTTCAAATACATGTTACTATTTAAATGAGAATAATTTTACAATAAAATAACTGTCACTTAATTATTTTATTTGCAACCAAAAACTAACTTTATCTGGTGGCACTCGCCGACCCAAGTTAGTTTCTTCTTAAAAATTTCATATTGTCTTGAGTTCATCGGTGGTCTTATATTTTTAATACGAGTTACCATTTGTGATTTATAAGAATTTGAAAAAGATAATACCTTTATTTGATTATCTTTTTATTGTTATGCCAATTTCGGGTCTTCTCAAAGGAGGCCCGCGTCGACAAAACATAATTAATGCCTAGGGTAAACCCACCATCCTGAGCGCAATGGTGTCCTCATATATCTAATCCGAGTAACCATTTAATAGATATTCTACTTTTTTTGGAAAACTACATACGCACATCAATTTAAGCATAACAAAACTTCGACAGATCATTCTGGGAACCCCGGGCCTCGGAATCGTGCACCGTCAAAAACTTCGGACTCATAAAATTCTTAGGAATTTATTAAAAAATTTCCACTGAATTTATTGGTTTTTAAATTATCCCCACCTGAAGGCTTTACTTCCCAGTAAGCCGCAAATCACACTAAGGGAACAAATGGGGGTACCATGTACGAATCCGAGCCTCCTGACCCCAAGTGCTCTCCTAGAGGTTCCCATGCTGCCAATGAATGTGAACTAGAGGTATCGACTATCCACATAGGACCCGCTCTTGTCGATCCTCAATCTCTACTGGAATATCAGTAAATGTCACCTCATAATCGAGGTCCATCTCCCCATGATCGATGATGTGAGAAAGGTCATGCACGTATCCCCTCAGCTAAGATACGTGGAAGACGTCGTGCACCCGGTGTAACTGAGGTGGATGAGTCCAGCGGTATGTCACCGCACCTACTCTATTGAGAACATGGAATGGTATGATGAATCGTGGAGATAAATTTCCACCTTAGCTAAATCTCTATAGTCCTTGTCGAGGTGAGACCCATAGAATGTCGTGATCACCATCCTCTAATGCCAATGGCCTCCATGTCTTATTAGAATAGGAATTCTGCCTGTTCTGTGCAATATTCTTCCGCTCCTATATGATCTGCACCTTCTCGGTCGTAGCATATACCATCTGCGGTCCCATAAGTTCCGACCACCCTGGGTCAGTCGAGAACAGAGGGGATCTACAAGGTTGGTCGTAAAGTGCCTCGAAAGGTGCCATCCTAAGGGTGGAGTTGTAGTTATTTTTATACACATACTGTACCAAGGGTAACTGATCATCCCTACTATGACCGAAGTCGATGAATCATGCATGGAGAATGTCCTCGAGAGTCTGAATGGTCCACTCAGTCTGACCATCTCCTTAATAAGGGAAGGAAATGCTCTGCCTTCACTTTCTAACAAGTGAGGCATCGTGAGACAAGCTCTGCTCCTACATTCCTCATACCTGGCCACCAATGCTATCTTCGAAGGTCCTAATACATCATCTCCACTCCTGGATGTACCTTTCAACTAGAGGTGTGGAACTCCCTCAACACTTCATCCTGATGTGCAACTAGTTCTATGGTATGTACTCTGAAGAGAATGACATGCTCCCCACTTTCATAAAATCCATGAGGTACCTTCCCTATGGATATCTACTCATGTCATGTCTCATAGTCAATTTCCCCATGCTGTGCCTCCCTAACTTGCTGAAGAAGTCATGGAGTGACTTTGAGAGACTATAGAAAGGATGATCCATCACTATCTACAAAGGATATCTGCAACACGGCCTGCTACTTCGTCACCTCTAATAGCAGCTGAATTCCAAATATCATACTGAGAGTATCTGCTAAAATGTTCCCCTTTCTAGGATTATAGACTATCTCAATGTCATAGTCCTGGAGGAACTCTAGCCAATACTGTTGTCTCAGGATCAGGTCCTTCTATGAGAAGACACCCCTGAGACTATTGAGATTAGATTAAACCATAAATTTCTCTCTCAACTATCTATTGGTGAGACTTTCCAATTGTAATGAACTCGAGTACACCCTTCTTCACCTATGTTCTACAAGAGCTGCTAAGATGTATCCTTTTTCGAAAATAGAAATATTCCCTCATCCCCTGGATGAAAAATGCCCTTTGCCTAATACAGTCAATCCTAACATGAACGGTACTAATTCATGACATGGACGATGTCATAAGGCCACAATGCTACAACCAAGAGATCCAATCGTTACTCTCGACTCCAAGGGTTGAGTCACACTATTGGCATCCGTGTGTGGTCATTTGGTCTCCTCGTGTAGAAATATCGAATGTGAGGGTCAAGTCAACTGTTTTAACCGGAACCTCTTAGTATCAACAACAAAAGGAAGGAAAGTAAATGACACAAGGACAAGTGACTTTTATTACCACATCATCAAGTAAAAAGACACAAAACAACCAAAAAAATTGACATCAACAAAGATAAAAGAATCATGAACAAAGGTCCTTAGGCCAGGAGCTAGTCCTTCTCCAGTCCACCTACTCCCGAAGCTCATGGTGAACTGTCTAGGAGTGGTGGTAATAGTGTTCAATGACTCTAACCACCATCCTCTAAAGGACCTTCTCCACTGCCTCGTCCACCACTCGGCTGATTCTCATGCTTCTGTCATTGCCTCTATCTCGGTGGCTCCTCAAACACCTGATGATCAACTGTGCGGGGAGTCAGACAGTCAAGCACCATGTGACCCCATTTCCTACAGAAATAATAGACCATATACGGTTCAGTGCTCCCTCGGCCCCAGCTTACCTGCACCCCTGATGCCACATATTGGGTTCATATAATAGTAGATCTAACCCACTTTTTATCCCATTTAATTTGACTAATTCCTGCTACAGATGAATCATAAACTATCAGAAAGCCCTACGAGAAGAGTAGCTGCTCCTGAGCATGCACATAATGTAGAGTCGCTGGTACAAACACCCCCCTGAAAAGACCCTCAATGTTTCCCCAGGCGAGGTATGCCTCATCATAAAACTGGAGAATCATGCTCCACCACCTCTAACATGTTCCCTGAAAGAGACTAATATATAGGTGCACTATCAATTCAACGGGTGTCCCAACTATGTAGTAAACTCATGCTACAAACTCTAGCTAGTACCCATCCATCTGAAAATGTGTCTTCCCTATAAACCTCGAAGGCCTCTATCGCAAGAACCCATACAACGTGCTCATGAAACGCTCACCCGCTTCTGCTGGGGATAGTAGAAATGGTATCCCAACGGTTAGTGGTACCGCTGGTGCCTTCACTGTGATGGGCCCCTACACCGAGGCCTCTTTGGTCGTTGGGCTACAATCGTAATCTTTACTCGGAAACTGCATGAACTAACTATGTGAAGACATCCTAAAATGAAACGGGTGTTCCTGGATCAAAATTAGACCTGGTCATATGACTTCATGTAATTATAAAAAAACTTTTCAAAGTAAACACACACGCAATAATTGTTTTCATGCACTGAGTTGGAAATCAAAAGTCTGAGTCCTAGTGTATAGATATGTCGGCCTCCTCACCAACACGAGTTTCCCTAAACAGATAACCACACCCAAAAAAACACTATTTCCATTAAAAGAATCAGAGTCCATGTTCTACGGTATTACTGCATCCTCTGATACCAATTTTTCACTCGTCCTTGGGGCCCGTGACGTGACTACCCAAAGCCCGCCTTCCAAAGGCCAGGGGCAGGTGACGAGCACCAAAGGAGAATCCTTGATAAAAAGTGAAGGAATTTCCTTTAAACATGTAACACACATAGCCTGAACACAAGCAGTTGATGAAACATGTACTAATATTGAAAAAAAGGTGTGCTGAAAGTAAGTGGGCCAGTATACAAACCCAACTGAACTACAAGTACTAGTGCAAGTAAGAATGGAAAACAACTGATGAATCATCCACCGGGGAATCCTACCTGATGGGTAGGTACAAAACATGAACAACTCATCCCTGAGGTACGTCCCATCTAGTCCAGCTCCAAGAATCCTATCGTTTGTCACCATCAGCCTCGATCATTATTGACCTTCGTCTGCCCAAAACACAACAATGTGCGGGCGAAGCCTGTGCAGGGGTGAGTATATATATACTCAGTAGGGGACCCGGAGACCTCCCGAAGGTCTCCCAGAATCCAGTAAGGTCAAAAAACAGTATTAAGATAAAATCAAAATGTATCAACCAATATTACATGGGTATATCCCATACATATAACTATGTTACAAATAAAAAACCATCACCAACTCTTTAGCCTAAACACATACCATTCCAGAAGTGTAGAAAACACTCCAAAATGAAATTACAACAAAAGTTGTATCCCATAGGTATAGCTCAAAGAAGAAAGCCACGCGGGCTTCCCCACAACACATACATGAAGAAAAATCACGAAGAAATATCCACTCTGCCTTAGGTATATTCCCATACATATACCTAAGTCAACAAAGGTACATATCACAGGTCACACCAGGTATACACAACTTAAAAGAGAGTAAGAGATGATTAGTTGTTTCCACAAAAACATATTTCACTTTTGAATGATAGATATCTGATGAATCCTAGAATAACAGTCTGTCAAAGCTATCGATCCAACGTGGGATATTGGTAAAAAAGTCGTCACTGTCGAACCCATGGAAGATCCACATATAGTCTCATCACTGTCGAACCCACAGTGGATCCAGGTCCAATCTCTTCACTGTCGTACCCATGGAGGATCCAGGTCATGTCTCGTTGCTGTGAAACCCACTGCAAATCTAGGTCCAGTATCGTCACTGTCGAACCCACGGAGGATCCAGCTCCAGTCTCGTCATTGTCGAACCCACGGAGGATCTAGGTCAAGTCTCTTCACTATCAAACCCATGGTGGATCCAGGTCCAGTATCTTCACTTTCGAACCCGCGAAGGATCTAGGTCCAGTCTCGTCACTATTAAACCCAAGTAGGATCCAGGTCTAGTCACGTAACTTTCAGCCATAGGGTTCCCGTACACAGCACGCTTGATTCCGGGAGGGACTGCTCCATCAGTCAAGTGTCGATACATAATCTACCTCATAGTATGGATTTGGTGAATCCAATTTTTTCGTCTCATCATATGAAACCCAATGTGACAGACTGCACGTCAATCAGATGCCTAGTCTGTGAGATATTGACATTTCGGTTTTGGGGGCCTTGTTAGATTTTAGGTTGAAACAAACCCAGCATACCCCAAATGCATCTAAACATAAAGTGGGGAATTCCAAAATAACTGTCCTTATCTAAGACTTTAGTCTCCACAGTCGGTTAGTCGTTCGGACACTCGTATCACAAAATGCGGGAAAATGGTGTAATCAGGGCATAAAGGGTCCGGGTCCGGTCGGACCCAGTCGGTCGGACCTGGCCCAACTAGGTTCGAACAGGGGTCTGACCCGGTCTGCGGGTCTGACCCTGTCCAAGTGGACGGCCATACTCATGTGGTTGTGGCGTCCAATGTGGGCAACCCGAAGGCGCGGCCCGACATGAGGGTGGCCCGGCCCGAGGGCGGCACAACCCAAGGAGGCCCGGCCCATGGCGGCCCAGATGGCCTGCCTGTGTGGATTGGATTGCCATGCGTGGGAGGGGGGTGTCGTGCCCCATGTTTTCGATCTGAAGGGACCGGTCCTAGGCACTGGTTTTGGTGAGTCGTGGGACTTGGGTGGTCCCACTTTGTCCAGATGGATGAGCGGATAGCCGGTTTCATGTCTCCGGCGACCGGCCCATCACAGGCCACTGCTAGTCCCTCCCCCGCGGTGTGACAGGTCCATGGTTCTGCTCCACATTCGTGTCCCGCCCTAGAAGTGGCCTTCTGCTGCTCCGCGCAGCGCGACGGCACCACACCCCCTCCACCGCGGCCCGGCCTATCTGCGACCCGATACATTCCAGGACGGCTTGACGACGCCTCGCTCCTTCCTCTATGTCCCTCCCATGAAGAATATATCCTTGTCCATGGGGCATATTCATGCCGCACCCTTGTGGTGACCCGGTGGCCTTGCACCGCCGGTTTCTTCCCGGTCTGCCTTCGTCGTCAACAAAAAAAACAATCAAAGGGGAGTGTTGGGTCCTGTTCTTGCGGTTCGAGACCTCCTCATCATGGTGATAACAATTGGCATTTCATAATCTAGAAATTGAACGATATATGTTATTACCCCTAAATAAAATAACTCAAATCCACATACCTCGATCGTCGATGATCATTGTTGGAGTCGTGGAAAAAAGGCGGGTGTCGATTCGTCATTCGTCACGTTCTTCACGCACTCCCAATTCTCATGGTTGTTCATTGTAAAGTGTTCAGATGAGACGAGGTTGATAATGACGTTAGTGTTCATTGTGGGAGATGGATTCTATTTTGGCACTATTGAAGTTTGAATATGGCATTCTTCGGTGAAGAGGGGTGTTCTTCGTTGGAAGAATGATGTTCTCTGAGAGTCTCCCAAAAAAAGTCTGAAGCATTCCAACCAGATGAAATAATAGATTATCTATTATTTTAATGGTGGGAAATAATTCAAATGAATTAAAAAGGTTGCCAATTAATTATGTGAAAGAGTTCAGTTAATTAATTGTGTGGGTTGGAAAACATAATTGACGTGGGAAGGTGGAGAGTTTCACCACTTAAATGGGGTGTTAAAAGGGGTTAGATGCTCGGGTGGCCCCCGCATTAATTATCCACCCAAGGGAGGTGTTTCTAGGATGGTCGCCACCACCATAACCTTACATGGGAGTTTGGGTGTGGTGTCCCCCACCTCTAACCTCCCATTGGAGGTCTCAACCACCAAAATAAATAAAGTTAACAGTTTACTTTTATTGAATTCAATTAAAATCCCCCAAAATCTAACATCAATTTTCATTAGAACGCAACTATGGTGAAGGTCTCACTATGCAATCATCGATGCTGCGAGTTCAATGGTATCCTCATATTTCAATTCCGAGCACTTGTTCAAAAGATATAAAAAGTCTCCCACACGTTTTTTGAATGTACCTGAAAAACGTTCGGAAAATTAATATCACCCACACTCGTCCCATGCCAGTTGAGGTTAGGCTCTACCTAGGTGAATCACGCCCAAAAGAGCACCATGATAACCTCATATTTCCATTCCGAGTTGTTTTTTAAATGTTACAAATTATACATTAAAATAATTGTCAATTTATTATTTTATTTGCGTCCAAGAACTAACTTTCTCTAGTGGCCCTCGACAACCCAAGTTAGTATCTTCTTAAATAATTCTGACCCTCATGAGTTCAAGAGTGGTCTCTGATTTTTATTTACGATTATTCCATTTTTGGGTTTTCACACAGGAGGCATGCACCAACTAAAATTAAGTCATGCGTAGGGTAAACCCACCATTCTAAGTGCAATGGTGGCATTATAATTCTGATCCATGTAACCGTTTAATATTTATTCCACTTTATCAGGAAAATTGCATAGGTGCGTTAATTTAAGCATAAAAAAACATCGACGGATCATTCCAGGCACTTCGGGCCTCAGAATCATGCTCCGTCTGAAACTGTGGACTTGTAAAATTTCCATGAATTTATGAAAATATTTTCCCCATAATTTCTAGGTCTTTACAAAAATTTGGATGATAATGAGTAGTTATTATTTGAGAAGGAGTATCTGGTGGATTATGATAAAAGTGAGGAGTAGTTCTATTATATTCTAGATGGTTTTATGCTAATGATTGAAAGAGATCTAGGGAGTATTGTAACGAGAATGTTCGAGATGACCAGGAAGTTCTAACTACAGAACCCTCCAACCATTTATAGGTAGTGTGGGATTGATGCATCATATTCTTGGATAGAATTTATCCGAACTATTATTTATCATCCGTAGAATGATCTTGAGAATAAATTCATGTATGTAGCCTACATAATAAGAGTTCATGCCAATCGTATGTGGGAATCTATGGTTCAGACATATTAGGCTGAAGGAATGGCATAAAATTAATTTTAGGATATTTGTCTAGAATATTATTAACATGATTCATTTAGAAAAGAAAATGTAATAGAGTTTATGAGTTGATTCTTAATAAAATGTTACTAATGAATTAGGTTATCCATTAAACAATATTTCACCGATTCATCCCAAAGATGGAATCAAATTATGTGACTATGCAAAAATTCTTCCAGGGTGGGCTTAAACATGAGATTAGGTCCCAGGAAAACAACTTTTATGTGAAGAGGTTTGAATAGGTTGGTTACCATCCCCTTATCATAGAAGGGAACCTAAAGGGAGTGTCGTGGGGTGGGCATGTGGTACCAGTTTGGAGGACATGTGGTACAACCCATGTGGGAAGGATGCATCATTGTATAAGATTCCAATAGGGAGAGAGTGTGAAGTATAGTAAGATGATAGGTATAGTTCCTCATGGTGGTGATCAGGTTTTTTGTAATCATTGCGGTAGGTTGGGCATATTTGTTGTAAGTGTTCTTGACCACAGTTGAGTTCCAGTTCTATAAATGGTTGGCTTGTATATTTATGTTCTCCAATAACCCCCAGTAGTATGATATATATGGGATTTAGAGGAAGATACTATTTGAGGGTAAGGGAGAGATCATGCTATATCATCCATGATGTTCTAGCGCCGCTAGGAATAGTGGTAGGGGTGATGTAAATAGAACTGTTGGAAAAGACCTTCTAAATCATTATAGAAGGGTAGAACAGGGTAACTAGATTGAATCTTATGATAGAGTTTCAAACTATCTTGATGTTGTTTTGTCAAAACCTAATGGTGGTGAGGTTGGAACATCTCTCGTTCGATGTATGATTCATTTATCTTCAACACAAGATAATGCATTATTTAACCCCTGTTACACACAAACATTTAAATCTACATAGTTTTTATATGGTGTTGGAACTATTCAGGGAACATTTTTGTTGGGATATGTTTATTGATACTCTATTGGGTGTCTGAGTTGAGGATATATGATGTTGTAGAGGTTGTGCTTTAAAATTTGGTTGTATCATTTTCGGTGGTACATGTTTGTCCTCAAGATCATAGGATTGGACCAGATCATGTTTATGGACTTTTAGTGTTTTATCACACACATATCGATTGTTACCTTCATAGGGTATTGTTCAAATCTCTATATAGAGACACTTATTCAATTCATGGTGAGTCAGACTTCTGATATGGACACCCGAGTCCAATGCGTCAGTAGTTGGGAGAACTCATAGCCTATGTGGCATGCCATATTATTATTGATGGAGAGGTGAAACAACATGTTTTTCCAACTATGGTTCTTTAGTTTTATGATGTGTTAATCGCGAAATTCTTGGGAATTCATCCTAAAATGGATGTTTAGTTCCCCATCAAGTTGATTCTAGGGGATTAACAAGTTTATATTCTTCCATATTGAATGGTTGTGGGAGAACTCTAAGAGATTAAGGCCAATCTTGTAGAGTTGGAGAAAAAGGTATTCATTTGATCTTCTTAGTATCCTTGGGGGTCACCTGTTCTATTTACTAAGAATGTCGATGGGTCGTTCAGTTTATGTGTTGATTACATAAAGTTGAATCATTAGACAGTTAAGAAACAATACAAAATTCCAAGAATTAAGTGCCCATTTGACCAACTAGGGGGTGACTTAGTTTTCACTATGATCTATTTGAGATCATTATACCATCCTTTGCGGGTGAGAACTTCTGATGTATTTCATACAACATTCTGGAGATTGTACGGGTTGAATGAAATTTTGGTTATTACGTTTGGTCTTCCCAAAGCACCGGGTATGTTCATGGAACTAATAAACCATATATTTAACAATTATTTGGAATAATATTTTGGTATATTTGTTGACGACATATTATTGTACTCACAAACTCTTGATGATAATTCCAAAAATATTCACATCATCTTGGGTAAACTAATAGGGAAAATGATTTATGTAAGGATATAAAAATCTCATTTCTGGATTAATAAGGTGAATTTCATGGGACATATCATTTCCGAGTTTTATTTGTGGATGGATCTAGATACGGTTCAGGATAAGGTGACATTGGGGGTGCCTAAGAATTTTTCTGTTATATGGAGCTTCATGGGACTTTCTGGCTACTAACAAAGGTTCATAAGAAGCATATCTCGTTTGGAAGCACCAATATTAAGATGAAACAAAAAGTTTGTTATCATTGAGTGGATTCAGGTGTGAAAAAAATATATTTTCATGAATTGGAGAATTAGTTGTCTACCATATAGATTTTGATCTTACCTAAACCAGGTAAGAAGTACAATTTTTATTATGATTCATCCACTGATGGACTTGGGGATGTGATAATGCAGGATGATCATGTTGTAGCTTATGGCTCAAGACAGTTGAGGCCTCATGAAAGAAATTATCCTACTCATGATCCTAATCTATCTATTGTGGATTATTCCTTAATTTTTAGGATTCATTTCATGTTGGGGGAATTATTCATGGTGTTTACCAATAATAAATGACTTCATTTAAATTTTCTCTCAGTTGGAATTAAATCATCATTAACGATGGTGGGTTGAGTACCTATAGTATCTTGATTTTGAGTTGGATTACACATCGAGAAAATTGAATATTTTTTAGATGATATGAACTATAAGACACAGATTCAGGTGGTTAAAGAATCAAAATCTGAATGGAAAATGATGTAATTTTTTTATGAGATGCATTGGGAGGTGCGGGATAGGAAGAAACATATGACACTTGCATTTATGTTGTCTGATTATACCCTTGTGAGTTAGGTTAAGGAATTTCATAGGGATGATCTAGAATTTTTTTCATTATGGAATATCTTAAAGTTGGAGAGTCCCATTCTAATTTGGATTTCGGTCCTGATAGTGTTTTTATGTTGAAATCCTTGTTTTGGTACCAATAGGTGTGTGATAAGAGTTGATGTGTGAGTTCCAATCAACAAAGTGGTATGTAAATCATGGAATGACTAAAATGTATCAAGATCTTCATTAGCATTATTAATGGTCATGAATTCAGGATATGCTTATGGTTTCTATGGTGTGATTCCATACTTGTCAATAGGTGAATGATGAGTATCAACATCCACGTGGGTTGTAACATTCATTTTCCATTCAGGAGATGAATTTGAATGAAGAACTGATGGACTTCATTGTGGTTCTTCTGAGGACACTTTGAAAGAATTACAAAAACAGGATCATTGTGGACGGATTGACTAAAGTGGCTCAGATCCTTTTAGTCTATGAATATTATGCAGCCGACTAGTTGGGTGAGTTGTATGTTTGAGAGATAGTTCTACTTCATGGTGTACTAAGACACATACTTTTTGGATTGTGATTTGTGTTTCACATAGCTCTTCTAGCATGGGCTACAAATGGTATATGGTAACCATGTTTTCTTTTTTATGGCTTATCACTTGTTGACCGATGGGTGGTCTGAGTCTACAACTCTGGTATTAATAGAAATGTTGAGAGCATGTGTTATGGATTTTGGTGGCTCATGGGAAAATCAATTTTCTATTTTGTATTTTTCATAAAATATTATTTTCAAGATACTATTCAGATTACACCTTTCATGGCACTCTAGGAGAGTCCATGTAGATTATCGTTGTGTTGCTCAGAATCTGGGGTGTCTGAGTTATTGGGACCATGTCTTGTGCTGGAAAAATTATGGAAGGATCAGTTGTTTAAGGAGTAGGTGTAAATATCTCAGAGTAGGAAGAAGTTGTATTAAAATCGGGGTCGTATATCTTTCACGTTCATGGTGGGTTATATTTTGATTCTTCAGGTGTGTCAGTGGTTATGTCACCATCGAATTCAGAAGTTGGGAAAGTGGGAACCCATGTACTGGGGGCTGTTTGAGATTATGGTGAGGATCAGACCAGTGGATTACCCACTTTCCCTTCTAAAATGGTACACTGTTATTCCAAATGTATTTCATGTTTCACAACTCCGGGAGTGTCAACCTGATCCACCTCCAGTATTAAAATGTTGTCGATGTTAATCTTGATATTGATGCATCATTTAAAGATAATCTAAATTGTAATTTACATCATAGGGAGAGGGAATTACAATGCATATATGTTCCTTTGTTTTCATGATTTTTTATACCATAGAATTGTTTAGAATGATTCATGAGATTCAAAATAACATAAGCATACCCAGTTCCCTGATCTCTATTCTGCGGATGCTTAATGATGCCTGAAAAAAGCAGGTCGTGGACAAGCCTTCCTATAGTGAGAAGGTGGTAAGATCCCATATTTTTTATGGTATGTTATTATTTAAGTTCATTTTATTTCAATTTATTAGTCTAATAAATATTTTTGAATGGTAATTATATGAGGTGGGAGCATTCTGGGGGTTTGAGGAACATAAGAGGAGGAAAAATGATCTTTGGGGATGTTACACAATTTTCACAGGGTTAGTGAAAATCATGCGAGTATCCTAGTAATCATGCATCCTTGGAAAATGGATTATGCACAGTTTCTACATGGTTTAGCTAACCGGGATGAATTCCCAGGAAACCATGTGAATAGGGGTTTTTGTGATATTATCCCTCAAATGGTTTGGGCATGCATTGGAGAACCGGGTAGGTAAACCATGCATTCCAATATTGTAGAGGTGCTTACAAATTAACACTCTGGGAATTTAGTCTCACTTTTGATTTTCATCCACTCATCTCCCCGAAATCCTTGTGATGAAGAAAATATCCCATAATCTCCCAAGGGTGGCCATCCTTCAATCATAGGTTGTATGGAGTGTCATTGGTTTTCAATCAAAGCAGCATGCTTTTTTAATCTCCTCATTGATTCCTCTTCTTGATTAAGGTTTTGATCTTTCTTCTATCAATTTATGATGTGCTGACACCCTCATTTTCGCTTGAGGTCTTGGTTGAGTATATCAGGGTTGGTTGAATCCCGATCTAATGCCACATTTGAGGGTGATTTTTACAACAAATTTTAGGTATGTCGTCTAAATGTTATATCCCATAGTTTCGTTGAAGATTTGTATAGGCCGAATGTTATTATTTTTCACATATTGATGTGATTTTTGAACCCTTGAATAAATTTGGGTTTTTGGGTGTCGAAATGATGAATGGAAAGACTCATGGTCCCCAAGGGATACGCTGAGGATGATTTGATCCATTTATGGTCATCCGTGTGGTGTTCCAATACGTTATGGAATTATAATGATCAAGGTAAGTTATATGTTTTTCAATCATGTAGATCACTTCTTGAGTATATTGATATTCTTAATGGAAGTCCAAATGAGGTATTGGTAAATTGGTGTTAAGGTAAGAGGATTATGAATTATTTTAGATATGCTTAAGTGAGTTACTGGTAGTGAAATAGTTTTTATTCTAAATTTATAATGGTATGTGGAATGGAAAATATAGTTATGGATATTTGATAATGATATTTATGAATTTGTATAATGGGTTAAATTAATGGAATTATTGAAAATTCATAGTGATCAGTGTTTGAGAATTGTAATTTTTCAATTTGGGATATGTAATGTAATGGGAAAATTATTTAATGGGTTATGTCACATTTTTATTTAACTTTTTTATTTTTATGGATTATTATTGTTTTATGTATTGGCTTTGTTCATTTTTGATATTTGTTCTATGTGGTGAATGGATAGATGACAGTTTTCACATGGATTGATGTGTTTGAAATAGGATCGAGCATCATCCAACATTTTGAGTTGGACTGATTGTATAACTCCACCCAAAATTCATAAGTAACGGATGGGGATATAGCTTTATTCCCCAAACAGTTGCATTCCACCTGAACGAGGGATTTGAGGTAAGGATATGGTAGTTTGGTGAAATGTTATCCCAAGTATGATAGGGAATCACTCATTCCCTTATAAATGTGATGATTTCCATGAACCATGGGAGATTGATCATGAACTATTAATTATAGAGATATAATAAATTGGCACTTTGGATAGTTTATCTCAGTAGTGGATATCCACTAGTGGCCTCAAAATTGTCCTTCCATTTCATATTATTATTTTATAGATTAATGCACTATCTATTAAATTATACAATTGTAGAAAATGTTGGTGATGGCCTAATGAGTTCTACTCACACCCTCCATAGGCCGTCATTGGGTACCCAATCATATTTCATTTATGTAGGTCAGGACAAGGGAAACGTTCATATGGTAGGAAGTTGAGTCAGACATGGGACATGCATGGATGAGGTTACATACATTGAGTTAGGACCGTTTTGGGGATTCCTTAATTTGTCTTTATTTTTGGTTTTTTCACATGGAAATGTAGCATGAATTAACATTTTTTTAACTATTTATTATGGATTGTACCAATTATTGGGGGATGTTTGACTTTGCGTATTAGTGGTTGTTCCATATTTTTTCTGCTGTTTATATTTTGTTCTATTGAAGATTACTTGTGTAATGTGGGTATAGTCTCCCCACATGACTATTCGACCCTCGCAGCATGTCGGAAACCTCTAGAGTAAGTGGAGGTGTCTTTAAGGTCACGTGACATCCTAGCATGAGTCACTGATTTAGTAGAACTTGGGTCGGGGAAATTACATTAGGTTTTACCGAAGCACAAGTAAATTGGGAAAAAAGCTTTAGCATTAAATTCAATAACAGTGTTTTTACTATTAAATTATCTATATTGTATTTATAGTATAACAATTGGGACATTAATGGACCATAATTCATAATTATAAATAAATAATAATATATTAGTACATTTTAGGATTATTATTATATTTTATTGTTTCAATATTATATCATTTTTTATAAAATAACAGTATTTCAAATTTTCAAATTATTCAATTAATTAAAATTTTAAAAATATCATGAATATGATTAAATTTGACTATATATTTTTTTAAAAAGGTTTATGATTTTATATTATTATATGAAAAAGTATAACACATTTATTTTTTAAATATAATTTAACTTTTAATATTTATATTATCATTTATTTTATGTTATTGTTTTTTAAATAATTAATGTGTTCGCATTTCATAATAGTTTAATGTAATTATTCAATGTAAAATAAAGTTTAAAAAAATTATAATGATAAAAAAATCATTTTTATGTAAAAATGTTATAAATAATTGATCATATTTTGTTTTTTCTCTATCGAAATTCTTTATAGAAATTAAAAGCACAAAAAGTATCTTTTTTTCATTTTCATTACTTAACATATTTTTTGTGTCATATTCATTGGAATGTTGCAAAAAATGTACATATTGAAAATAATTTGATCAAGATGGTCAAAAAATCATCTTAAATATAAAATATATAATATTTTAGGTCATTTTCACTCTTATGATTCTAGTTTAACCCTCTATGAACGTATTTTTACATTAACTGAGATAAATAATTTTCTACAACATTCCCTATACATTTTTTTAAAAAATATAGTTAAATTTATTTATAATTATAAATAAATATGATTCCAAATATTGAATCACAATTTCTAAAATTTAAATAATAGATTTGGAAAATTGTATTTCATATTAATATCATAAGAATGAAGAAAAAACATATATTTAAATTGAAAATAATAAAATATTTTAAATTTTTGTATATCCTATTTAAATGTAAAATTTATTCAAATGATCATATATTGATTAGTTGATATATATTTTCTCAAATTATACATTAAATATATTTAAAATATATTGTAAATTTATTAATAAATAAAAGAAAAGTATTTTTCAGTTTAAAGTTATTATTTTTCAATACTAAATAATAAATGAATCAATTTAGAAAAAAATTAAAATAATTCCATCAATAATATTGACAGTATTTATTGAAAAAATGAAATTTATTTTCTCAAAATTAATTTATATTTTTAAAATATTTCTTTTATTGTTTTTTAAAAATGAAAAAAAAACTGTTTTTGTGGAATAACTATTTTTGATTCTTATAAAGAATTTAAAAAAAAAATTAATTTATTATCAGTATTTTATTTATATAAAACTATTATAATAAAAATTTAATATCAATTTATTAAAATTAAAATCACAAAATTTAATGGTTTTTTTATAACTATCATGTATAGATAACTAAATTAAAAATATATTTTGGTTTTTTGAAAGCTCGGTGTTGATTGAAACAAAAACTAAGATAGTGGGGATTATAGTGTAGGAATAAAATTGTGTTTTATATAACTAATTATTTTCTAGGTATTTCTTTAAATACAATATATCATTGAAATTTTATCTATTCAATGATTAATTAAAAAATTCACAGGATGTTGAATGTTCAGTACAATACATTAAAACCAATTGTATCTTGAAATTAAATTCTAATTAAAAATTATATATATTTTTGATAAACGTATTTTAATCAATTACATTTCCACTTATAACACATAATGATTTTGGAATTGGGTTCCCTATGACTTTTATTAATCTTAGGAAGAATAGACAAAAGATTCACATACAATTCATATTAAAATCCAGATGAATAATGATAACATAAATTCTAATGACGATAATATTATATTAATTTATAATTATTAATCTATATGGAATCCCAATCATTGATATCTAATTAATTTATTACAATATATTAATGAAAATAAAATTAACCATATTCCTTCTTCCAGTTTACACTATAATTGTGTAATGAAAATGTAATTTATCATAATATATCATTATCCATTTGATGATACTATTGTAGAGATGTCATTATATTTGAATACATATACATATAGTGCATTATCATCACTATTGGAAAAAATGATACCCAAGAACCAAAAAAGAAGTTGAACATCACCATGGACCACTTGTAGGATTTCTCTCACTTTCCCATGATATTTGGTGTTGCTAAATTTGTAAATATATTCATAACACACAGTCTTAATTTTATTATAGTAATTAAAAGAATAGAAAAACTATAAAACCATTAGAAATATTTTATTGAAAATTTATTATCAATTCCCTAAATGAATGATATATTATGATGATTTTTCATTCCAAGTCCTATAGTTATAAAAATATTATTTTAATTTTTTATCTTGATAACAAAAACATATAATGTTATAAATTTTACATCCTTTCCTACAATAATTTTATTGAATAACAATATAAATTACCATATGTTTATGGATATTGTGTTTCATATATATTATAGTGCAATTTAACCATTTATCATTTCCCATATCCCATACTGAGACCAAAAAATTATTCTATTTTTTTTTGGTAGGCATGCCTTTCAAACTATATTATCATGATACTCCTTGAACAATTGTTGAAAAAAACCAATCCTAAAATCCTATAATTAAATTTATATAATAAATAAATCTTAATTATACTAATTTATTCATGATAATTCAATATAAAACAATCCATGTAACATTGGTTCTATATATTTAATATTATTTTAGAGTGATTATAATACATTGATGCTTCAGGTGTTAAATAATTAATTTTTTGATTTCTGATTTTTTTTGGAATAAGAATTGAATTATCTCTATAAACCATATATGAGACCCTTATACAATCCTCTTTGTTTAAATGTTTGGGGAACATGGTTTGGGGGAGCCGTGCATGTTACCCTTACATAGATAATTTTTTGGTTCACTTTTTATCATACATTGTAGTTATTAACGAGTTTGAATTGTCTCACTAGAAACTACTCCGGGATAACCTTATATGTGTATTATTTGGTATAGAAATTCTGAACGGTTAACGGAAACTATGAGACAACTATGTGAGGTTTTTTGGTGAATCAACATATCTATTTTTTCCGGGACAGTGCACGGTTTTCCAAATGACGCAGTCCCAAAGTGAGCTACTCATGTTTTTATATTCATGATATTATTATTAAAACATCCAAATATATAATACCCAAATTGAATCATAAACTCTAAAAATAATCTAAATAATATCTAGGATTCATAGGATATGTTCTACCTTTTTTCCCTCCATTGTGAGAATCATTCTTCATTTATGTGTGGCATACATCGAGGTATGGGTTCTATTACCTTCCCCCTTTCCCCATTATTTTAATTCCATTATTTATGTGGTGGTTTAGTGTTTCTAAACCCTTTGTGAAGTTTTATTTCAAAATATATGTATCATTTCTTTTGTAGATGTGTGTATTTATCATTGGAGATTATTATCTTTTTTATTGTAGGTGTTTATCCATCTACACCTACCATATGTAGATGTTTCTATGATATAGATTTAATTTTAAATTAATTAAATTTTTAGGATATATAAATTCATTTTTATTAATTTACTCCAATTTATAATGTGTATATTGATTATGGGAAAATTTGGGATTTAATTAAATGTAAGAAAAAAGGCTTTTGGTGGATTTTTTTAAAAAATATTTTAAATTATGTGTATTTTTTTGCTAAGAATTTTATAAAATGTAGAAGAGTGTTTCAATATGATTTTGGAAAAAATGTATGTCATAATCCATGTTCTAATTTATAATAGAAATAAATAATATTATAAAAGTATTTTATTAATATTATAATGGTGTTATTCATTTTATATAAAAATATGTAATTTAAAATGTATCTCTTAATTTATATAAAAAAATTGAAAATCGAATCAATATTATAGGATAGATCATTTTGACCTCTATAGATATATGTTTTTATGTGATAACTATAATATTTCCCCTTTTCTTTTATGTGATGAATTCTTTTTTGGGAAAATTTACTATTTTCTGTGTCCATGTTGGATTTTTGGGGAATATATTCATTTATTTGCATGTTTCACATGATTATTCTTGATTGATTATATTTTAAATCTACATTAAATTAATCATGGGAACATGGGTATCTATGTTGTAATTATTTTATTACACTAAACTAGATCATATAACTGATGGGCAGGTAACCCACTTGTTTTATTATGCATTAGCGATAGAAGAGGGTTCCCCTTAATGAGTCCAATAAAGGCCAAATTGGTGGATTTTGTTTTCATTTAGGATGAAAGATTATCTATATTTTTTCATGTTTTTGTTTTTTCTTATGGTAATTTATCTATATAACATAGGCTGTGTACCATGAATCTTATTCCTTAATTGGTTGTTCCTAAGGAGGTTTAAATTCTTGTATGTCCCCCCTTGAAAGTGTTTCCGTATTACACCACTCATATTTTAACCGTTTATGTTATATCCTATTATATATTGTATCCCTACTACCTTTTGTTTTAACTTTTTATATGTGGTTGGATTCCTGAATGTATTTAATTGTTTTTTTTAAATGATTTTTCAAAATTAAATTGAAATTGTTTAATTTATATAATTATGAATCAAATCCCATAATTTAACTATTGAAATAAATACTTAATGATATTTTACTATTTTTTACATGATTGAAAATTATTCACATCAATATAATGTAAAATATTGTTAGAATTATCTAAAAAACATATTTTAGACATGATGGCATTAATAAACTTTAATAAAAGAGTTAAAATATTAAATATAAAATTAATTTTTAATAAAATCATAGTAAGATGTACATTATTTAATTTACGACATATAGGAATATACTACACATTAACCTAATTTTTAGTTTCATTGAATGATGAAAAGTGAAATATTAATTATTTTAATTTTAAAATTGATGAATAATGGGCTGAAATCCTTAAATGTGATATCATATTTTCATTAAATCTTTATAAAATTATTATTGAATAAAAAATAGTATTATTAACTATATAAAATAATAATATGATATTTATTGTCTTTAGAGTTACAGAAAATAATGATTTATTATATTGAAATGTCAATAAATACATGTTCCATTTGGTAAAAACCTAACAAAACTATTTTTGATTTCCCATAAATCATCATACTTATATATTAAATTATTTCTACACATGAATGAATATACCCTACATTAATGTAATGTAGAATATTGAATCAATATTTAAAAAATAACTGATAGTCGTTGTTGGTGATCATGAAATTGTTTATATAGAGGAAAAAATACATTTTGAACCCAAAAGTAGAAACATAAGAAATGGACATTACTACATTAGTAGAATTCATATGTAGAAGGAAAATATGTAATGTTATCATCGATATGATGTAACTAGAAATAAATTAATATTAATATGTCTAAGAAAATAAATTCAATATAGATAATCAGGAAATCATTATATATCTATTATAGAACAATTTTTTAAAAGTAGGTACAAACAATAAAACAATATGAGGTAGTTTGTTGGGTATTGAATCTTGGATGCTACTTTCAAGATAAATTTATGTATAAAAATGTATATTTTTCTATTATTCTAAGAAACATCATGTTTGACTGATGTGAGGTATCTATATACATGTCATATATGATATAAAAATATTATTCATGTGATATCAAAATAATTTTATGTCATTTTCAATTTTTAATGACTTTCCCACATATTTTATATGTTCGTAATAAATAAACACGCTTCTGTTCATTTAAGTAAAATCACCACATGATTGATATGGATTCGGTCGGCACACTTCAAAATGTAAATGAAGATGAGGTTCTTATGATTTTACAAAATTATGATTTCTTTTTATATTTTCGACCATTTGATTCATCATTTTTTCTTTTACACAATACGAAATATTTTTCTGACAATTTTTATAAACCAAAAGTTGTATTTTCATGTCGCGACTTCAAACATGTAAAAATTTAATCATGAATTTTCTATGTATATAAGGAAAATATAAGGTTGTTTCACATTTACGACCCTCTTATTCATTTCTTAAGTACATTTAAATCTAATAAATATTCATGTTCATTCAATATGATGACATTGAACACTATATTGACATGTTTTATAGTCATACATATCATAAATTATCAACCGAATATAAAATAACATACTTGGTCTTGACCATCATTAAATAGTTAATGAAGGGTGAACCACACATATAATTTTACCATGATATTATGGGGCGGACTGAGATGTGGCTATTTCATAAATATTTAAAATGACTTTTATATCATTTTCCATTGTTTTCACAATAATATGAAGTCAATATATTTGTTTTAATACTATTTTATACTTGTTTTAATTTTTTTTAAAATTATTATAAAAAATTGTAATATGGAGTATTAGAGTTAAAAAATTTCACTAAATACACTTGGATGGTAATTTCTGTATAAAATATTAAAATAATTATATTTCTACGACCAAAGCCCTTGTGTATTTCTTGGTGATACAATAATATGATTGTTATTATTGACAATTTTTGAAATATGCAAATAAAAATCATGACTATTATCATTCTTCAATGATTAAACTTATAATATTTAGAACATTATTATCTATTAAATGATATATAATTAAAAATAAAAATTCTAAAAAATAAACCCAATATGTGAAGAAGTAAAAATATAATTTAACTTATAATGATGTAGATTCAATAATTTAAATTCTTGTGTAATAATCCAATGATTCATGTACAATAAAACTATGGTCCCATTTTTTTGTCATAAGAATCCGTAAATTATACAATAAAATTTCATTATCACTCATCTCTATATATATGGGGAATTATTTTAACTTTCATTATATTAGTTAAAAAACTTTTTATTATATAAAATAATTATAAAAAAGAAATATATATTATTATCATAACAATCATCCAAATAATTTGGGAATCAATATTTTATAAATTGATCCCAATTGATGACAACATCACTAACATAAGGGAGAACTTATAAAAGATAAACTAACACAAAAGTAATCATAAATTGGATCAACATAGTAATAAACGATCAAAAAAAGAATATGAAACAAATAGTCAAAACTCCATCATTAGGGAATATGATGATGGAGTATGATGATATAATAATAGTTCAACAAAACCATTTTTTTCTTCTAAATTGATTAATGAAAAGTAAAACCCAATTCAAATATAAAATATCGGAGTCCAAAATATTCACTTTTATAGTATAAAGAAAATTGTATTTTCAATTCATGGAGAAAAAATGGCTACATCATTTTCATCCATGGAATCATTTTATATCCTAACATTAACTGGATGTAACTACATGAGTTAGGGATTCCAATAATACCTCTCCCTCCCTCTATTATGATATTAGAAAAATGTTCTAATTTATTTTGTTTGGATGTGTATGGTTGCATAAGATCATATAAAACATGGATGGAATTAAGTGATGTTGTAAGACTAGTTTTTGAAGTGGGTATCTAGTTTTGGACATTATAATTTTTTGGGTAGGATAATTGGGTGTTTTGGATGTGTTTCTACCATATTAATGTTGGCATATCTTAGGCATAGATGAGGGTGGTTATGCTAAGTGTCGAGGTAGAGAATACATGGTATGTGCGTTCCATAGAACATTCTAGATAGTTCTTTTTCATATACCATACATCTGGGGTAAAACTGGACACATGCATTACTAATATACAAACAAAACAATAAAAAAAATATACCATACTCATTTAATTATCTACTTAGAAATGGGCCCTTCATACATTAACAAACCCCAATATAATATAGAAAGATGTCACATTTGGGATGCATTACTAATAAAACATAGGTATAGATTCATATCTCATTAAAATTAGTAATAAGTCAATATTTTTTGTAGCCAAATCACATGAGCCATGTACTCCAACCAGCATAACCCTCTTGAATGACTTCTTACACAAAAGAAAATATTATTTTTCCTGATTCCATAATTTCATGACCACTAATGAAATAAAAATTCACATTCATATCATAAACTATACCCATGTTACCATCGTTTCACTCTTACAATAAAAATCTATCTCCAACACATTAGTGTCCCTCATAATTCTTGCACTCCTATATTAAATCTATTTCTTTATTGCATCAATGATGAATGAAAAGATAGTCTATGAACTACACATCTACAGAATGGTGTTGTATTGAAAAAGGTAATGAGTTCTTTTATGTATTAATATTAGTGTAACCATGGTGAAAAATAATGCACGTAGCAAACATAAGATTGTTTACAGATGATAAACATAATTTGAAACAAATATAATGAAACACCCACTATGGCCACAGGGAAGTTAGTTGACGGTGAAATACAAATAATTAAATACCAACTATATCATTACATCTTACATGATTAAAATTTATTAAAACCAAATACCCAGATAAATGTATTGAGATCGTATATCATGAATTGCATCTTTTTCAATTCCAAAAAAGCTGAAGTATAACCATTCTTCTTTGGGTCTATTGTTCCATTTCAAACCACTCTTGAAAGAAAAAATAACAAAAATGCCTATAATATTATTTACATTCTAATGTTAAACTATAACGAGTGTATATACATAAAAATCCATTTTAAGACTATTGATATAATTATACATCAAATAACACATACCAATGCACACTAATTTCAATTTCATGTATAAAATGATTTTTTGAGCCATGATATGCCTTTTTAAAAACCCCATCAAATAAAAAATTTAATACCCCACAAAATATGATAATATCAGGTTTTTTAATTTCCATGGGCTATGAGAACTAGAGGATATTCTTATAATCCACGAATTTGTGTTGGTTCAATGATAACCTGACCTTTCTATATGACCCATAAATGGTATAGACTCCCAGATATTATATAATCATAATTAATTACACAAAAGACATGACTAAATGAATGAAAACATTGAACAAAGACATGGTATATTTATTAAATTAAAACATAAGAATTCAATTTATTATGAAAAGATAAAAAAATCATAAAAATATAGTTTTCATAAATAAAATGGTTCAATTACAACAATAATAGTTGAGTGTTAAATAATTTTCAAATAGATTTAATATATGGCTCTTCCAACTCCAAATAGTTGGTAAAATTAAAATATATTCATTATAAATGATAAAATCACTAAATATTCAATATGTAAAATTTATAAGTGAAATTTTCATTAAAAAAATTTAAATAATCAATATGGAATAATTTCAAATAAATCGTTTTCACAAGTGATAAGTGCAATAAAAAGATTTCATACAAATAGAGATAATTTTTATCACAAAACATCATGACATATGAATTAAACAAAAATTATTAAAATTAAAAAAAATTTACCCTCATCATTTTAACAAAAATAAATATTTTGATAAAAATAATTAAAAAATGATTAGGCAGTAATAAAGTTTTTTATAAACCATGTTTTTAATAATAATTTTAATTTAAAAAATTATAATAAATATAAATAATATGTATAATATATGTGTGATGGAGAATTCGACTATAAAATACGATAACATAAGGTATGTGATAATCATTATGAGATAAGGAAAAAATTTTAAATAAATTATTACATAATCATGACAATTGAGGAATCAACTATATTTTCAAAATTATTCCCAATATTTTTTGACACATCTTAGATAATATTAAAATAAAATAATTCTCACATTAAATATGTTACAAAATATCTTTCATTCTAATATTTTAATTTTAATCATAATGTAATATATACGTAGCCTAAGAAAAAACACAAAATTCAATGTGGATGTTGCATCCATTACCCATACCCGAATAGAAATGAGAGATAATCTATAGGGATTTAGTCATTGGGCTACCCAATAACTGAAAATGATTTCATGCAATATGGGTTTTATTAGTTCTCCTTACAATGTTATCAATCTTCATTTACTTAGGGGAGTATTTTCCTCTTGTTCATATTTCAAGATATACATTAAGGATTTGGTAAAGCTATAGGGAGTATAAAATAACACTGTATATAATCAAAATCTATGGTTTACCAAAATGTTATGTGTAAGTATTCAGAATAAACATGATATATAATAGTGTATCATAACTTCTTATAATCCAAAAATGGATGGTCAGTCTAAAAGAAGAATTCAAATACTAGTGGATAGGTTGAGATCTTTTTCTCTGATTTTCAATTATTGTTGGGTCAACACATTCTTCTTGTTGAGTTTACACGCAAAAATAGATTTTAGTAATGAATATAGATGGAACCATATGAATATATCTATTATATGAAATGTAAATATCAAATGTGATGTCATTAAGTTGGAGAAATAATTCTATTGGGATCTTTGATCACTGAATAAATGATTGGGAATGTTAGAGCCAATAAAAATCAAATCTATGAAGACCAATGTCAGCATAAAAGTAATACTGATAACTGATGTTGTTATCTAGAATATGAATAATACGAAATGTATTTTAATAAATATTACCCTACAATAATTTTATGAGGTTCATTATGAATGGTATACTAAGCCCTAAGTATATTATTCTTTTTCAAAATTTGAATCATTTCAGGATGGTATCCTATCTCTTGGAACATCCTGCAAATATCACTAATGTCAAAGATCTATTTTTTGAATCTCACATATGGAAGTACATACATAACCCTTCACACATAATAAACTAATAGGTCATACTATTGGCACAATATCTTTCTTACGAAGAATAACTAGTTGAAATTTTGGATCAATCAGAGAATTTTTTACGAACCAAGACCACTCACCTTGTAAACTATTTATGGAGAAATCATTAGTTAGAGGAAGATAAATGGGAACAAGATGTTATGATGAAATGAAATAATCCTATTTTTTTACCCGAGTGATAAATTAGGAAGGAGAAATTCATTTTATTGTGGGTAGAAAGTAATAAACAGAGTTTTTATTGACCTTTTGAAATAAAATAAAATTTCATTAATGTATTAAAATGCTCTAAGGAAAAAATTTGATTCACAAAGCACCAAATTGGTGAATGTTATAGGGAAAATAATATTTTAGTACATTACATAGAACATCGATTGGTTATATGTTCAATGAAATGGTGGCTCGGCGTACGTTACATGTGACAAAGATGATTCTACGAAACATCATTTAATTATTAAAATAGTTAAAATGAGATAATTATAACCAAGCCATTAGACATAGTTATATGAGTAAAAATAACTAACAATGAATATTTTTTTCATTTATTATATATTAATAAAACAATTTGATAATGAAATATATAATTTTTGGTACAATATTTATATGTTTAAAAATACTATTTTCACATTTGAACAACATTTAATTTCGTTCTGCAAATCATAAAAAATTTAATTTTAGGCACATTTAGAAATTTAACATGATAAAATAAACGTAAATTTTTAATTTATAATAATGAAATTATCTTGCAATGATTTTTTTTGATTTTTCCAGGAATCATCAATTTTGGATGAATAGTTATAAATACCAGATCTTAATTAAAAACTTATATTTTCTAATTTATTTATAAGGATAAATTTTAATTTAATTTGGTTTCACTGTATAATATTATCATATTACTACTAATTCTTCCAATTTAGGTCATTTTATTCAATTTCACTATGATATTTTTTATAAAAACCTAACATATTATTGGATGTTTTTACTTTTAAAACCTACAGTGTCGTCCCATCAGTCGGATTAAATTTAAATTTATTTCTGGAACATGCGTGATCAAAAAATAGAAAATTGAATTCCATATTTGTAATATGTATAATTTATACTTTATAATATGGTCATATTATTTTTTGACCGAAATTATTAGTGAATGTGATTAAAATTAATTAAAATGATGAAAACAATGTTTTGTTAACAAACTACTAATCCTTATATTTAGGAACCAAAATGACCTAAAAACATTTACAACACAAAATGTTATGGTCATAAATCTTACATTAAAATTAAATTCTATAGTTTTGTTACTGTGTAATTATTTTTTCTGTAAAAAACATGGGTATACCATACATGTTATGAAAAAATTCCATGTGTGTCATTTCCCCCCTATAAATGTCTACCAGTTCTCCAATTTCTTTACACCTCTCAGACCAGATAGGTTTGGCCAATATAGGCACAATTAACTTACCAAATTTAATTTTTTTAGATATGACTCAAATATGAATAAATAAATCCTTGAAAGTCTTTTGGTATAATCCAAAAGGAGTTACCCAGTTATGAGGTAACGTCTTCACTCATGATCCATTATTTCATTTTCCCTCTTAACACCATACACTATCATTATTTCATGATTCTCCAAAAAATTAAATATTATATTTAATATCATTTTTTTATTATAAATTTTTTTATCTATACTTACGCATTCCTCCATTTAATGGGTAAGGAAAATACTATTTATCTGTAGGGAAAACTACCGCATCAAAAAATGAACATTGTATATTTTTTCGTACCACCTATCATGGTAGAAATTATGATGAAAAATATATTCATATATGTTATATGTTATATTTATTATGTATTTATTATTTTTTTATTCCATTAAAACAAATATCTCTATACATTCAATTTGGTGTAAATATGATTATTTCGTTTGAGAGTGTGGAAAATTTCACCCTCCATGAAATTCGATTCCCAATTACACTACCTAAAATGTATTAAGAATGGGTTTTGTGTATTTTTATAACATATATGATATAATAATTATAATTGAGATATTTTATATATAAATATTTATACATATATATACTCATATGTTTTTACCATCATTCATTCAATATGACTATAAAAATGATAACATCATTCATGCATACATATGGATTACCATGTCTATGAACAATGTATAACATAAAATAATTATATATAATATAGATTATTATTATAAAAATATACCAAATATATATTTTATTTATATAATTTATTATATTCTGGCAGTAATTTTATAAATATAACAA
This sequence comes from Viscum album, assembly GCA_963277665.1. Classification (NCBI taxonomy): domain Eukaryota; kingdom Viridiplantae; phylum Streptophyta; class Magnoliopsida; order Santalales; family Viscaceae; genus Viscum; species Viscum album. The sequence goes on along the minus strand of OY728147.1, from coordinate 553,780,581 downwards.
CCAATCATTTAATAAATCAATACTCATGCAAAGAATAATGTGAATATTAACTAAACTGAATCCCTAATATATCATTGCAAAAAGTGGGTAATATATGGTCATAATAGATAAATATATGGTATTTTATATATTAATATGTATTTGTAAAATATTTATTATAAATTTATATAAACAATACTATTGTTTTTAGAAATTATTTCAATAGTCAAGACACAATGTAAGAAGATTTCTTCTCACATTTAATTATCATGAGATATAAGCTTTATTCACCACCCATTAATTTTTTTATCTATATACATACCATTGATTTATACAATAATTATAATACATATATTTATGGGTATTTACATATCAATTAAATGATATTTATTTCACTCGTTTAACTTTTCAATAGCTAAATATCGTTGGGACAGTTTTGTCTCAATTTTCCATCTTTGAAACACATGTTTTATTATTCAGCTAAATTAATTTTAAAGGATTATATACATCCATTGCACATGTTATTTATTGAATATAATTAATTTTATCATAGTTTAGTATTCATTTAATATTATTTTCATTCAAGGATAGTATAATCCCATGTTAAACTATGGTAAGAGTTTATCAAAACTATCTCATCATATATCGATATAGTTTATGATTATTCATCCCTTATAGAAATGTTATAATCCATATATCATACACATTCATTAATTTACTTATCATTTATTTATTCAAGATAGATTCATGTATTGGTATAATTTTTATAATATTTGGTACATTTTATAGTTATAAATGTCTTTCTAAGAAAGCCTGACATTTCTATATATTTGGTCAGAAATCTGTGTTCCATTTAAACCATGTTATCGAAAACAGAATTACTATAATATTATACTATTCTAATATAATTTATAAAAGACATATCCCTACATCTCATTTACCAATGATTTCAAAATAATATTCATGTCACTTTATGATTATGTAATTTTGTCTATCCTGTTACCTTTATAAAGGAATGTAATTCTTACCTCGTATGTCATTACAGATTTACACTTCGTCATTATGGATATTCAACTTCTTCATGTTTGAGGGTTAAATTTATATGAAAATGTTTATCAAAATAATTTTCAAATTAATGGTTTTCAATACCTTTTCAATATTTTTTATTTGTTTTTAATATATTTTTCATGGAATGTTTTTTTAAAATTGTTTATGAGATTCATTTTTATGTTATAAAGGAAAATTATTTTAAAAATGTTTTCAAAGATTCTTTTATAGGATTTCAAGGGAATTTTTTTTCAAAAGGTTTTCAAGAATCATTTAATTATTTTCATGTAAAAATCATTAAAATATATATTTATGATTATTTATAATGTTTTCATGGATATATTTAAGTTGTCTCTATATTATTTTATATGTTTTCTTGGAAAATGGTATTCAATATTATTTCAAGAAATATTAATATGATTGAAAATTAATTTCAATGAAATGGTTTACATTTTTTTCAATATCTCATTATCATTTTTCAATGAAAAATGATTCCAAAAAGATATTTGACTCATTATTTATACAAATTAAATTTTATTTTCATGAAAAAAAAATTCAAATGATTTTTATGTTTTAAAATGGTTTCTTCATATATGAAAGGATATTTTCCTCATGAATAGTTTTCAAAATGTATTAAAATGCTATTTCCCATCTAAGATGACATAATTTGATGTTACTAAATATCTTTATGAAATTGATACAATGGTTCCATTCATATTCTCTGATGAATGGAATATGGTTTGATGTAATGATGTGTATCAAACCTGTTTCTCTCTCTTAGGATATATGCTTTTCAATATATAATAATTTTCAAGGGTGATGTTTATGATGAAATGATTATGAAACATGTTTTACACTGTGTTTTGTTATGATTACATGTTTACTATAGAAATTTAATTTAATGAGTTATAATATTGTTTTTAATGATCAGGTGGAACATGTCAGTAAAATTTCATTGTATTATGGGTGGGATGTATATCTCCCTCGAATGAATTGGGTACTGATTTGTATCTCATGGGAAAGAATATACGTACTTCAGAAAGAATCTTGACTACAATCATCTTTATGGGAGTGATCCATGACTAACAATATGGTAAAATAAGTGAACTATTGCTACGAAGATGTCCCTGTGAATAAACCATGACTACAGAGATATCATTGCACGTGAACCCATACTTCATATAATGTCATTGAGGTGATGCGTTGGCTATTATAGAAATCATATTATATGATTATGTTCCTACAAGAACTCCATATATTATTCATATGTTATGATTTCATGACATATGTTATTAATTTACATATGATTCATGTATTCTGAACATCCATGCGTTATGACATGATTCATGTTTCAAATATTTGATTGGTAGTGTATGAACTTATATTTTCATGATTATGTTCTTGTGCCCATATTATAATGATTATTCTTATGTATTTCCATTAGTTACCCTTACTGAGCTTCTAAGACAAGCCATTATTTTGATTTCGTCCACTAGCTAATAAATATGTGTATTATGGTTTCAATGTATAAAGAGTTTTATAGTTATGGTGATCTTAGTGGGAAATTATGTAGCTCATTCATGTACCATGGTTTATGTTCCCTTGTTTTTAATTGAACTATATTAGTATGGTCCTTGGACATCTATTTCTCTAATTTTTTTTCATTCATATAAAAATAACCAATGTTAGTGTACGAAATATTAGAGTCTTTATACTCACATAAAAAGAGAATAATATCTAAATAAAACATGATATATGTATTTATTTTTGTGTATCCAAATTACATAAACTGAATCCTCTGGCATGCATAATCCTCAGCAATGAGAGAATCCTTATATATAAACATGATGTGCAAAGAACCTGTCCTTTCTTGATGCCCTATTAAATAACAAACCGCATTCATATAATGAACATGAACCATCATAACATCCCTTTATGATTATAATAAAACTCCTCCTATGCCCAAAAAACAACCTTCATGACATCAAAACTCAAAATTAAAATATTTTCTTTTCTTAGATATTTGATTATTGAATAGAACAACTCCAAGAAACACATCTCCATCATGGTCCCTGATTTTACTTGGGAATCAGTTTAAATATTTATTTATTGTAGTGGAACATAGAAAAAAAATATATCTCACTAAATATAATACTTTTTATTGATAAAAATAATAACATGAATCAAATAGAATGAAACTCTTGATTTAGCCATTAGGAAGATGGTGGATTAATAATTCACAAAAGTTCAACACTAACAATAGGATTTCAAATTACATGATTACCAATTAATAAAACTAAACTTGAAGATAAATTAAAATCTATTTTACATCTTAAATTAGATCCCTTAACAATTCTGTACACCTCATATAGAACCATTATTCTCATAGGTCCATAGTTCCATACCCAACAACTATTGAAATAAAAAATTCCCAAGCCAACTACTATAATAGTATTTCCAAGGTAAAATTGAACCCTTTTCTTGTGTATGGACATGTTCGAACCAATTGGAGTCTGTCTAAATTAGCATACACCCAACAACTCTTCTCGATTCAAACTAATTTGAATTTCACGCACCTCAAGAGCCTTTGCGTCAAGGAATAACTATTTCCAAAAAGCACAATATACAAAATTTAATTCCCCACTATACATTTATTATCCATTGTATTATATTTTTTTTTGAAATTAGGATCAGATGATATTTATATAATCCTTGAATTTTCCCTGGGTGATGGTTCACATGACCATTCCTTACAACCACAACTAGTCTACACTCTTTCATGTTAGATATTCAACATGTATTACCAGAAAAGATAACAAAAAATATGTAAACATCCAAATTAATTATATAATATTAATTATAATAAAATAATGTAATTCAATTGATTTTAAATATAAAAATATAGTTTCCAAAAAACAAATAATTCTCAAATAAAACTGTATTATTACAATGGAAATAATTGTGTGTAAATAGAAATCAAATTTTTTACAATGTATGGTTTTTCTAATTCCAAATATCCAATATTATAATAGGATTATATAATTATATGAATAAAACCCTATAAACTATATAGGTTCCAATTTTAAGTGATAATTTCATGTAAATATTTTGAAATATAAACATACAAGAATAAGCAATTATTGGTTTTTTTTCATTTGATATGCGTAATAAAAAGATATCATAAAAGGGAGAATGGTGTTCTAAAATGTAAATGACTTAGATAAATGACTAAAAGTAATAAAATTAAAATATATTACATAATAATATTTATAAAAATAAATAAATTCATAAAACAAATGAAGAGGTTATGTTTTAGTAATGAAAAAAATATAACTAAAACATGTTGTTAATGTAACATCTAATAATAATTTTAGAATAAATATAAATTCACTATCTAATAGAGGAGTAATGGAAACATCTACATTATACCACAATGAGTAATGGTAGTGCATAAAAATTGTGCATATAAGATAAATATAATAAAAAAATGTATAAATAAGTCACGGTAATTTGTGATACAAATGTATTTTGGAATGAATTCCAATAATATTTTGAGTTCCCAAATAAAAAACTAGCATAAATTCAATCTCTCATGAAATTTATAACAAATTATATTTCCTATGAATATATATATTTCAATTATAAATGAAAATGTACAATACCTAGTATTTAATCATATAGAATCTAAACCAAGTATATAACCTCAAGGACACCTGAAATCCATTAAATTAAACTAAGAACGTTCAAATAAATAATTTTTAATTTAATTTGAAAAATAAAAAAATACAGTTGAAAATATAATGTAAATTTTTTAAACTTATAAGAAAATAAATTGATTGTATAAAAGTATTTAATGATGATAATTTGTAATAAAATTTAACTATGACCGTTTTTAATCATTGAATAATAAAATTCTAATATAACATGATAATTGATAAAAATGATATATATAACCGGGGAGTGGATTTTCACGTCTAAAATATAAATTATTAAATTCCTAACAACATTATTATAAAGTATCTATATCTAATTTCAATTTTCATGAATTTTTTCACTTTTATAGTTCTATATTACACAAAATTACTTTAAGGATGTAAAGGATAAAAAATAATTTATTTTTTAATATTTGTATAACCAACCATATGGGAATTTAACAGTCACATTGACATGGTTTTTTAAAACAAGTCCTATTATGGAAAAATATTCTATAGATTAATATTGTTACTCCATTGAAAATCCACTAACAATATTGAATAAATACTCATGGTTAATATACTAATGAAATGGTTAATCAACTTACTCATTAGATTTCCAGACACTCCCACTAATTTTACACCTGTGGAACTAGTAATCAGAGATACGAGACAATGTCATCCAAACCCCAAATCCAATAAACAGTGGGTTGGGAAAAAATAGAGGGTCAAACATACTGACAAAGTAGTGAAAATACCCAATATTAAGTGAAAAAAATTAGATATATAAGATAGAAAAATAAAATAAAATAATGATCAGGATAAAATGAATATAATATTGCATGTACATGCATATAATTTCATGAAAATATAATACATCGTTAAACTAATAAGAACTAAAAATAGAATGCATCAACAATGAAACCAATTCACAAACATCTCGTGGACAAGACACAGATAATGTAATGTCCAAAACAATCTCCAAACAAGCTATATTAGACATCAAAAAAATGTATTAATTTATGGTGAGAATAACATACATACTTATTAAAGAACAATCAAATACCTATAATTCATGAATTAAAATTAGAATGATGATGTGCATGGAGTAAATAAATGCAACTAGCTCATCATCTAAACATTTTTACTATTAAATAATATTGTAACCGTGGGTCACTAAACAAAAATCACATATAGGATACAATATATTATCTAACATTATATCAAATCAATGTACTTGTTTATATCTTCCAATCTATTTTTTCACTATTCCATAGTTTGGAAGATATTTATCCATATTTACCAAAATCTAAAGAGTTTGAGGAAACATGGTCTAAAGTAATATGTCATATACTCTATGAAGTATATGATCACCTCATCACATACCATGATCCTGGTGCATCATGTCTTCCACTCTTCCCATCCTCATATCTTGATAGTAACTGGGATGGTATTAGGATTCACCACAACATATATGTTGTGTATTATAGCTCAATCCTTCAAAACATTTACACAATATACTTATAATAACCATCTATAATACTATATATATATATATATATGTTGGTTAAATAACCATAAAATATTACATCAATAGAATCAAATATATTTTGAATGATAATCACTATGTATAATCCTAGAAACCCTACCGCAATAAGAATGTGGGTCCGTAGGGTGTAGTCATCCATCTATCCAACAAAAATAATAATTTTTTGAAAAAAACCATCCTAGAGTCCATACGGTGTTTGTAATCATTGGTGGTGTGGCATATGAAATTAAAAACATTAAATATATAAATTTATCTCATAAACACACTATGGTAGACTACATATTCTTAAAAACATCATCCACTTACATTTCAAAGGATTCGTAGATCCAACTAATATGGGAAAGGTATCAAATTAGAATACAATCATCAAGATTCAATTAATTGATTAATTATGGTACCATTTATTAATCATTTCCATTATCATTTCAAGGATTATAATTTTAATATATTTTGTTATGTTCTATGAAAACTATTACTCCTTTGCATATATTTTCATGTATGTCATCATCATAAGAATGAATCATGAACTATCCTAATTATTTAATTAAAACATCTAGTATCTCATAAACATATAGATATATCAGGAATCATCCCAATATACCATATTATTTATATAGTCACTTTGGATAGTATAAAACATATTAACATAGTTGGAAAATAATTATATAAATTATACTCTTCTACTTGGTCATTAACTGTGAGTATTCATTTTCATCGATGCATCCCACATTTCATACACAATAATTGTAAGGATTCCAATATTTAAACACAACAATGGGAAAGATTTTCATTATCATATTCTATCTAAAAACATTACATCCATGACATTATTTATCATAATATCATGTACTTCAACCCCATCCAATATCATCCTTTTAACTAGCAAATCATGTCACATTCACAGATTTGATCATCCCCAACTACAATAATCATCATTAATAAAACCCCATGCCACTAACAAAACATCAATCTTCCCCTCGCACTATTATATCCAAAAATGTTATTTTCTAGTCACACCATTGTTCTAAATCCATAGATCGTAAATAAAAAATAATGAATAAATCCGCAAATAATTTCAATGGAAACTATATAAAAAAAATAAATTCCATCCTTTATCGAACAATGATATGACAACCCATCCTCAAAACACTAATTTAATAAATAATGAAATTTTCATCACAATTATTAATTAATCAATTTATAATGAATAAATACCATATAAATTGATCATCTAAATTACAATTACTAAATATATCTTTATTTTATAAGGATTAATCATTAAGATTATTTTTATATATCAATAATATTAACGATGAGTATATAGGAAAGACACTTTTATTATAATAGAAGCATTATGTTGGATAATTTTTTAATTATTGTGATTGTATATGAACCCTAATTAAAAATAGTATCAATATATTTGAAAATATAGAGTAAATCTACGAGGAAAAAAATATATATCTCAAAGTAATGTGATCACAAATCAAAAAACATTCATTCATAAATATCTACAAATTAACATGTGATAATATTTAGAGTAGCTATATTTTAATAAAATTTTAATGAATGTTTATATAACTACATAAGAATAATAATTCAACAATGATATATTATTAATAAAAAATAATAATTTCAAAGGCACATTTGTTAAATAATTTCTTATCTCCAAATTATCAATTAAATGTTTCAATAAATCAAATAATACAATAACCATAATATTTTTTCAACATGAAATTAAACTCTCATTTCAATTATATAGTATAAGTAATTAAAAAGAAGATAATTACCATAAATATTATTTAATAAATATAACACCACAACATGTGTTTATTTATTTTCAATTTAATGAATAATTCTAATGTATTCAAAATTTCACTACAAAAAATAATTATTTATTTTCATTGATAAAATAATTCTGTAAATTATTTATCATTATAATATAATACATATGATAATATTACAAATACATTTATAAGATTATTATATAAACATATTCCACCATGAAATTAATTATTTCTTATTAAAAATTTTTAAATTGTTATATTAACTCTTTCCCCCCACATATGATATAAATTATATTACAATTCATGAAATTTTAATAAGTTGTCAACAAAATTATATACCATGCATTTTATCCTCATATTTTAAAATTTCTATATAATCATTCAAATGTTCATCAATGGATTATATTCCATATATATTTGGGATATAGATAATAAAATTATTCTAGATAGTGGAATTTAATTTTTGATAACGCCAAATTTACACATTAGGATTTTAGTAGAAGTAACAGATCCCCTATCTGGATTACGATCCTTAACATTATACACACTTGAGTAGATATTTATGGTTCAAACACCATTATAGGGAACACAATCAAGCAATGTAATTCAATCCATAACATTGAATTTGGAAAGTACTGTCAAACATATATCAAAAAGACCTAAAAAGAGGCAAAACCCTAACTAATTCTGCTAAAAATACTATTAATTAGGGGAATGAAAAAATATATTAAATTGGTACCTTCAAATTGATCCACTAGTTCCAAATCTTATTAGAGGTTAATACCATATAGGATCGAACAAAAATATCCAAATTAATGTACACTCAACACTACATCAATAAATGTTTATTTATTCAGGGGTAATAAATATTATTTATGTTATTGAATGTGTGGAAATAATATGAATTCTCATATTAATGAGAATATATCAATTAAGAGAATATGAAGAACTAAATAGAGAATAAAATTAAAATAAATAAATTTATATTGCCCTTTACCCATTCGAAATACATAATATCGAAAAGTTTTACCTACAAATTCTTCTCATTCAAATTTCCTTGAATGGAACGATGAATTCTGAAATATCCGGCCAATCCATTTTATTGGTGGTGGTGGTTATTGACAATGTTGTCCACATAATGTTTCCCATTAAAATATAAACCACTAAAAAATTTAAATTTTGATCTTTCCATGTTATGTATAATAGCTTAGAAATGCATTTTGGCCTTGAACATTTTTCTGAGAAGGAATATCCAAGCATCGCACCCCACACCATGGTTTCCTATCCCAATTAGACAGGTCTATTTCAGACTATTATCCTCAAAAAATCCTCGAAAATGTTTTCAAATGACATTTGTAGACTGTGGTACACCTACACTATCATAAGACCACAAAATAGTCACCACCACACCATCATCTAGGGTGAATTAACCTTTTGAAGGGATTAAAAATTTTCAAAATACATTTATTCATCACCAATCCATAATACACCAATTAAGAAAGAGCTAGTATTTCTGGATTCTTGTACTAAAATACTATAATTTTATGCCTTATAAAACATTTCAATGTACCATATCATTTTAATTTCAATATTTTACATTTATTTATCTTAATGTATAATTTCAATTAATTTATGACGAAATGTGAAAACTAAAACCATTATTGAAGGAATATAAACATGGGAACACACATCATAAGTAATATTATAGGGAAAATATGTATTTTGAGAGAAAATATATAATAAAAATAATATGTTTTTTCAAAAATGAAACTATTTAGGTTGGATGTCAGATTAAAATATGAAAGCTACTGATCAAACTAAAAAGATATATGAAATATGAATTAAATAAGGTAATATTTATTGATATAAGATGAGGATTTATGGGAAGCATATTACATGATGTATTATCCAAAATATCTACTTGAATATATCAAGACCTGCCCTTTGATTAAAAATGAGCCACAGAAATGATGATATTTATTAAAAAATAATTATTATTTAAATATAAATATAAGAATTTTTATAAAATATTTCAAATAATAATTAATATTAAAAACAAAATAAATTATCCCATGTTCAATTAAATATATGATACCAAAAATGTAGGATTTAAGGATGTATCACAATATGATTCCATTTATAATATTTTTGATGTATGTTTAACATATGTATGGATTCTCAAAATTTTGTATCCCATAACTATTAATGAATTTTGAACGATAGAAAAAAACATGCTCGTGGAAAGAGACAATTCCAATGCTTTGTAGAATAAGAAATCACCATAACCAAATTTATACCAATTAGTCGGATGCATCTCACATGGGTAAAAATAATATTGAGTGGTTTCGAGTTTCTAGATTCCACTTACAAAATAATGCAAGGCCTAGAAATTTTTGGTGTTAGACCACCTATGTGGATCAAATGAAATTCAAAATTTTCTATATAAGAATATAAAAAATTATAATCCCAATGACTCATGACTTCAATCATGTTTCATTTTAAGAATATCCATGGGTTCTAATGTTCATAAATTAACGAACTAGGTGTACTACATCACTACATCTGATGTTGTGAAGGACACCATTTGGATGGAGAATATCGTCATGAACATGGGGATGTTATTCAAATATTGGGAGAAATTGAGCACTGACATGACTGAAATAGTGTGAATTATTCATCAAAATATATATAGACTCACAATATGACCAAAATAACTAAAAATGGGTAATTTATTATCAAACTATGATTAAAGAATATCTACTATGACAATAATTCATCTATTTATCTGGAAAATGATTCAAGATTCACCTGAAAAAGAAATTCATTAATAAAAATTATAGTTTTCAATGATTTTACACATTGATTCTTGTTTTAAATAACAAGAATTTATTTTAATAGGTCATTAAATCATTAATACCACATTAAATGATTGATTAATGAGTTGCTTATTCTTAAATATCACAAATTTTTCATTGATTGTTATCAAATAACTTAATGATAATATGACGATGTTTGTTATATTTTTATCATTTGACATATTTTATAAACATACGACTATTCCCACATGTAAAACACCAAATCAATATTACATTCATATAATATCATGATAATTTGTGGTAATTTTCTAGTTATTGACCCTTTGATGAAATTTTAAATTAATTTTAGATCTATTAAATAATTTATTATGTACATTTTGATCTCATTTCAAGCATGAATATCTATTGGTCGAATAATACATATAAAAATTTCATCCAAGAAGATTTTATTATTATTTAACAAAAATATATGATCTATTATTTGGTTTTGTCCCATTAAATCATCACTTATTAACATTAAAATACATTAAAATAGGCTTGCAGTCATTCGGACGATAACACATGCCATGTTGATGTGTTTTATATTATTACATTACATAGATTAAATGATTGAAATTTTATTACGATAAAATGATAATCTATTATTATATTAAATTTTATGAATGTATCAACACCATTTATCCTTTCAAATTTGATATGTATTTTGTATAATATATTCTGAATTATTTACTAAATTAGTGTAACATTTCATGTCATGGGGAGGCTTAGTATTGATATAATAAAAATATTAAATTAATTATCTCACACACACATTGTTTTATTTAAAATAATCGATCAATTATAAGAATAAGTGATGTTATAGAAATTTGAGGTCACGATTGAATCCATAACATTTCTATCACCTGATTCAAGCATTAATGTTTTTGTACATTGGTATTCTAACATGTTCACATTATGTGGTAAAATAACAGTTAAATAATCTATTTAATTTTCTTATTATTGAAAATAATACTAAACATAAACCCCATTCAATGTGATAATTTTTATACAAAATACCTCAATTTATCCTAATAAATCTATCTATGGAGTGATGATCAATTAGAATACCATTTTTGGACATTCAATAATGTATCATGGATTAGAAGTCACTTTCAAATCAGAGTTTTTGGATCTTAACATGGACTGTGATGTGGATACATCCTTCATCCTTGACCAATTAGAATTTATTTGAGGGTGGTTTTTAATCATTTGTTTAGTCATAGTTTTTTAATCCCGTGATAAACATAAATCAAATAATATCACTGATTGATTCATGGGATTATCATGTATGGAGGTGTGGGTTTATTTACAAGGAATTTGGAGATTTATGATATTTGATTATTACTTATTCGATAATTATCATTTACCTAAAGTAAATGAATAAATCTCATACTAATCAACAATGGTGGTTTTTTAAAATTTATTTTTATATGTATTTATCCATGAATTCATTGTTTGTTCTTTACAAATATTTTCTATATCTAATCGAAGATCATTGAATTTTTATTCTTTAACAGAAATAATATTCACCAAATGATTTGGTTCATTATCAATGGAATAATATATGTGTGATGTAAATGACGGTTGATTAGAGGAAGATCATGATTATGCTAGTGTGTCTATGTTTCATGGTTTGTTGTATAGAAACACGTGATTACCATATAATTATTTCCCATAATGATAAAAGAATATTCAATACGTGACAAAACAAAATGCCTGAGGATAGCAACAATTTCTATTCTTTTGAATCATGGAAATGTACTCTTCTATCCTAGTGAAATATCTTCATCAAATTGCATAAATATCTCATCATGTAGTATATATAGCTAAAACAATTTTTCATAAATGGGGAAAAGAAACGTATAAAAGTGGTGAGCTCATATGGATAGTAAGGGTAAATAAATAAAATTTGAATGAATAACATTGAAAATGGTATAGAACATGAGAATAACATTTTAACATCACATAATTGATATTATAGATCATCATAAATATTGACAGTTATATGTCATGGATAATAATAAAATTAAAAGCATATATCAGGTTGTCCAAACATAGGAATAAGACAAGGAATTATGGAAATCATATAATAATATAGAATAATATGTCAATGATACCTACCAATACGTATATAACAATTTTTCTTTGGGTGTGACTTATTTTCCTTCTTTTGGATTTAGTTATTAACCAGTGTACCCTTTTACTATTAGGCACATGATTCAACACACGTACCATATTTCTGTTGGTTGGGAAATAATCAATGTACATGATGGTTTTCAGGCATGGGCTACAACCCATGTACCATTTGAGCTCAAATACAAATTATCATTACCTAATAGATTTAAGGATGATATAGGTCCTAACCATATCATAATAAAATAATTCTTTCATGTGCTGTAATAAAATAAAACATCTATCATATCACGACACATTATTGTTGACTGGATTTATAAACAACGAATCATAACCCATCAAATGAAATCGTTATCATTAACATTTCATCACATCATAACTTATGAAAAAATATAGGATTCATAATCATTTTAAAAAATCATAATACATGAAATGAAGTGAGTATCAATACTATTAAACCCTTGTAAGTGAAATTTCATTCTTAATCACAATCAAAATATAAACCATTCAAGTAAAAATATGAATGGTATATTTGGATCAATTCATAGAATGACATGAGTATTGACAACACATGTTATGAATGACAGAAAATAATATGGAAGGATATTTTGAAAACAATTCTTGAGATAAATATCATATCTTATTTGAATAAGTCTTTTCAAAAACAAAAAAAACCATTTGAAAACCAATTTCTATAAAAACATATAAAAAATATTAAAAACATTTGGAAAAAATTTTTCTGTAAACACAAGTAATTGAATCATGAAAACCTAATAAAAACATTTTGTTTGAAAAATTATAATATATTTTGGATTTTTTGTAAACTATTTTCTTGAAAATATCATAAAAACATCTATTAAACATGAAAATAAATCATCAAAAAATGGACAGTGGGTAAATCTGTACACGTCATCCAAGGTAAAAAAGACTTATCCTTTTCATGGTAGAACTATAGTGATATACCCCATTCATATATTTATAAAATAATTCCATTGATATCATTGGTAAAATAGGAAAGGTGTAAAAAAAATATTATAATTATTTTATGAGAATAGTAGAATATTTTTGGATCACTTTTTAGAAGGCATTGATTTCTAACCGAAGGGAGGGCAATGTCGGGCATTATAAAAAAAATACTTTTATAGATATCTTATGTACCAATGAGTAGAAAGGTTTTACCAATACATAAATATATAATTAATAACTATTCGAGAGAAAATTTCATGATGGTTCATGAGATATGAGTTAAAATATTACATCAAATGTAGTATAAATATAAAAAATCCAGAAAAGTGATGAGATTGGTTCAATAATTTCATTCCAATTATTAACATTGTACCATACACACTTTTAATTAAAATAAAATTATGTGAAGTTTAAAATATCAAGAAAAGAAGTTCTACAATAATATAATGGTTCAATGGAATTATATACAACTCATGCAAAATTATAGGTGCATAATAAAACTCGTGTCTCAAAGATGTAATGTTGAGAAAACACCGTCATACAGATTTGATAATGTTTCAACAATTAACACCAAGTAATATAGATCATACAATGGATATTTAAACGACTATAAATTTATGTTTATGAATAATTGAATAAATCCTAGAGAAGTAAACAGACCATATCAAAGTAATGTGTTCTGAATAATGAATGTATCTCATGGTAACAAAATTTTAGATGAAATCCCCTTACCTCTTGTCGTAATTCGCTACAAACTCATAGAATCATCCTATTAATTTGGTGTACGCTTTTTGTCTAGGGAAAAAGGATTCCTTTGGTTTTCTTCTTCCCGAGATAAGGCTTCTAGACGTAATAGAGGGATGTTGGGATGTATATTGGGAAGATCATGGAATTTCCTAAGTGGTTTTAGATATGTGATGGGGAGGGGGATTTGGTGTCCATTTATAGAGAAGAAGTAGTGGAACTAATGTAAATATTTCAATGGACAATTCCCCAACATTTATCATGTTTTATGTGGATCCAGTAATCATATTATGTGGATTCATTGGAGGATAGGGTCAAAATATGCCATTCCAATCGATTTTGGGAAAGTGTATAGATCATTTTAGGTTTTAGGATTTTGGTATAGTTACTTGTTATGCATCAATTAAACTTCATTGATAAAATTAATTTCAAAAACAGTCAGTAATATTTTTAGTTTAAACTACGTTGACATATTTATATATTATAAATTATGCTGGATCAAAATAATAAATCCATTTTACCAAATTTCAAAAAAAAAATAAGTTATATATATTAATTTAAAGATAATCGCATATTCTGGTCAACAATGAGGGTTTTTAAAGTAAAACATTCAGAACATTTCTTAGTTTTTGATTCCAAGATTAAAACTAAATTGATATCTATTACCTAAATTTTATAAATTTAAATAAAAACTAACTTATTATATATTGAATCCAAAATAAAATATAAACATACCATATACATAAATCCGATGAAAAATAATCATTCAAATAAAATTAACTATTTTTAACAATTATTTAAATAATTCAACCATACCAAAAAATAGGAGAAATAATCATAAACTAATTTTTATATTTTTATTTCAATGTGGATGTTTATTTTGACGTATTAAGTATACAAAATTTCAAAATTCTACATTTAAAATGGGTTCTACATTTAATTTCATTAAATCTGCATTTATAAAAATATATGTTTTACTAAAAAATTGGTTACTTCTTGTTTTTTTACTATAAAATATATTGAAGGAATCTAAATAATGTTTTATTTAATAGAAAACATTAATAACATTAAATAGTCATATTTAATTTAATTTATTGTGATAAAATATCATTATGACCAAAAAAATTATAATATTTTCTTTTACATTCAATGATTGTTCGTATACATTTAAAATTATTTTGTAACCTATGAATTCATATTATATTGTGTAACATGTATTTTTTAATAAATTAGTTAATACTATTCAATTCTTCAATTTTATCATATTTATTATAAGATATTATATTGAATAATCATAATTTAGTAATATATTATTTTTCGGTAAACCATGGTCTTGCATGTTACTGAAGCCATCAAGAAAAGTCACTGTTGTGTGTAATGCAAGAAAACCTTGGTGTTCATAGTTGATAATGATAAATTTTATTTTTATTTTTCTGCATTAATAATTTTTCTTGTTTATAATTTAGTCAAAACATATTTATTTAACATAAAATATGCCATATTCAGTGTTGTGTAAAATGAAAAATATCTAAAATGTTAAATTAATTCAATGAAATCCACAAGGATTATGGGGTGTTAAATTCCCCCACCCATAAAATGAAATTTTACCACGTAATTTATCGTAGTAATCAATGGTTCAATACTTGAATTTTTCATTCATAGAAACCCAAATCATAAAATTCAATACTGGAACTTCCATTAAAAAGGGAATGTTAGAAACCTAGTGGTTACCCATTGTAAAATATAACTAGGTTTCCACATTGGGGAATTTAGGTGGGAATTAGGAACATGGAGATGTAATAAAAATATGACTATCATGTTCTGATAGATAGTTAAAGAAAACATGTTTAGGATAATTTTAAAAATAATTATGCCAAAAATTACGACGAACAAAGGAACCATTTAAAACATAAAAAACAGATGTAGTATGAAAATAATTTTGGATTCCAGATCCATTTTCCCAATGTTAGTCAAGTTTCATGAAATTATATACTTGCATGATTTTAGTAAAACCTCACCCTTTGTTTTTCACTGATCCAATTCTACTATTTCACTAAAAAGAGGGTGAGTTTTTTATCCCTGAAGCACTCATAAATAATGAGATCTATGATATTCCCCCCCATATTTTATCATCGTCACAATGTAGTTTGAATAGGCTAGGAAATATGCCTAAATCCTGACATGTAATGGTAATAATATAATCTTACTAACTTTTTCTAAACATTAACATCAAATTTCCTTAAATTTTTATCCTTCTAAACCTTCTAAAATTGTAAACTTAAAATAATTATAAATATCGAAATGAATTGTTATTAAAAATGATCCCATTTATATCAAAATGTTTCTCTTCGTATTCATATTCCAAACATGTGTATACCCTCACTGTATATTCCAATGAAACATAGTAATAACATTAATTACAACAATTCTTTTTGGTAAACATGAATGCTTTATTATTCCAATGATTGTTGTATACATTAATTATATACAAGAACAAGTAAAATTTATCCTTGATTACATTGACCATTTTTTAATAACTTGGTTTATGGTTATTAGTGTAATCCTATTTTCTTATCCAAGATTAATGTGTCTTTATCCAAACATCATTTTCACAAAAAGAGACATTAAATAAGGGTTTCCATACCTTAATCAAAATATCATTGTTCAATGAACTCATCTTTCAACATATCATTTTCATTCTATAATAAAAACTTAAATTTAAAATACTATTATATTTTATAATTCATATACCACAAAATTTGAATTAGAAAAAAATAAATACTTCGTTATTACAACCTTATTCATAAAACATTAATCATAATTCATTTATGTTTTACTTAATACTTCTGAAATGGAATATGAATCATGAATCAATCATAAATTTACTCAACCTCAATATAATCATGATTCCTATTCATAATATATACAATACTATAAGAACATCATATACCATTCCCACGGTTTTTGGAGCCTCATTATCATAAGAAGTATAACTGATAATCGTACAATGTTTCGGGTTCTCAATATGAGCATTACAGATGGGAAATGGATTTTTATAATTCACATTTTTTTCACATTTGAATCAATTTATGTTTAACATGTATTTCTATTTCTCTTCATTAACTAAAACCATAAATCATAGTGTCTGAATGATTTATCAGGATACTATATAATCATGAAAAATTACTTAAAGGGTTCCTAAATCATGGAAACAACTTATTTAATCTAAGAAACATTAAGTTTATTGTAGGTTATTTATAGTCAACATTTCTTTAAATCATGTAATATTTTTTATAAATAGTTTGTTAATTATTAATGAAAATCCCCTGAGAGTGTCCATCCAGGTGTGTATCAAGTCACATTTCCATATATTGTATTACCCTAACTCCGGCCTAGAAAATATAGTTATATTTGTTACCCCTAGGTACATATGTGTAAGAGAATCATCCACATGTAGTATCTAGACATGGATTTTTTTAGTAAACCATTCAAGATATCCTTTACAGTAATAGTAGGAAATTTTCATATACATGATGTTATCTTTATACATATTCTTATAAACAAACATAGACATATTCATAGAAATACAAATAGGAATATCACTAATGTTTCTAAATAATATATTAAAAAATTTTAAATCCATTTCCTAAGATAATAACTATTGTGACCCTGGATTATCATATATGTATATTACTTCATTTTATATGAATAACTAGTCTATTACGAAAAATAAATGCCAATGGACTATAATATTTTTGTGTCCATGGAAACATGGAATCAAAATCATCAATCATGGTGAATGATATTCAAAAACTGCAATAAATATCTCACCCATTTGTATTTCTACCTAATTTCATTCTTCATATCATGGGGAATGGGAATTTAAGTATGGGGTGTGTTCATATTCTCGGTAAGGGTAAATAATGGAAATGTGTAAGCACAACATGAAAAAATTGTATGTAACTTGATAATTACATTTTAATATCATACCTTTCATATAAGAGATCGTAATAAATATCATAATATCATAATAGATGGTTCAAAATAGAATTGAAATCATAATTAATGACATAATAACATAGGAATAAGACATCTAATTGGGGAATTAAAATATTAATAGAAAATCTTATATGATGGCTTTTTACCAATACCATTACAACATGATAGTGTTTTTATATGACCCATGTACCAACTCATGTTTGGTTTAACAACCTTTTTACCCTCTATAAATCATTCTTTGGATACAACGCATGTACCTCTTTATTTTCATGATTGGTGTTCGACCAATGTAACATCTGGTTTCTAGAGTTTATCTATAACACGTGTACTCTATCTCATTTAGGCCTACCGTAAAGCCTTCATAACTTGTACAACCGCAGTATTTCTAGAATAATACCTACTCATTTATATTAATATTTATGAATAATATATTAAATTTACATTAAATTTGATTCTTTTTCCAATATCGTACTCAACACGCAACAATGGGTTTCTTTAGAAGCTTACGTTGCACACAAATTATAGTTATACTGAAAAATAATATAATATTATTATTATATTATTATGTAGTTAATTACTAGTTGTTGTAATGGACCGAGTGAAAGAAATAACTAAAATATGATTATATATGTTTTTCAAATGGCTATACATTAATCCGTTAAATTATCAAGGGTTTAAATATGAATGATTCTGATTTTTATCTTGACAAACTCAAATATTTTTAAAGGGGTCGTTTTATATACTATTTATGGGGAATTTTTTTTTAAAATGTTCATTTCCACATCTATGTTTATTATTTGAAAAATAAATTTCATCTTTATAATAAGAATATTAAAATTTACATTGGATGAAAATTTGGAATTTCTCTTATAAATATAATTTTTATGAATAGTGATTAATACTGGATTTCAATTCGAAACATCATTTTAATTTATTTAATTTATGTAGATATACTACAATTTTAATTGTTTTTAATTTATTACTGGATTATATTTTTTTCATTTAATCCAATTTTGGTCATTGAAAGTAATTTCACATTAAAATTCGACAGAAATAGATGTCAATATTTTGATATACAATATTTCTTAAAAACCTTCAGTTTGGTTTTGACGATGGGAATTATTTATAAACTAGTTAATTCAACATCTATGTTTTGAATTTTTAAAACTGGGTTCCATATTTAGAATTAGGAGTATCAGATTCTATTAATAGCTACATTTTATATTTAGATATTATGAATAGTAACTTCATTAATTTTTTTATTAACAATATTTAAAGGGTAAATATGGTAAATAAGGGTAAAAATAATATTATACTAATATTAATCTTCCCTAACATGTGTCATAATCTTATTAAATAAGATAATTCTGAACATGGGATTCCTTGGGTTGATTTTGGGACCCCATGAGACTATTTGGATGTTGAAATGTCATTTTATAATTATTAATTTATAGAAAAAATATATCATAAACTTTATTAGTTTTGAAAAATAATTATAAAGGGTTATATAAGTGTTTTATTAGACTATAAATAGTATTTATACTGCTAAAAAATTCCTACATCATGTAATTTTATTTATATTATTTATACATTAAATAAATAAATAAATTTATGGCACAATGATGATGTTGTGATTACCATATTATTGAATGATTTAAATTATCAAGATTATAAATATTAAAATAAATTTATTATTAAACATTTTAGGCCATGGATGATTTTTATGGTCGCGTATGACATGTTATCATTGAAAAAATGACGTGTTTTCAAAATAATCAAGTTGTTATTGATTTTAAAAAATTCATGACATGAATAGTATATAATTGTCAAATTCTTTTTCAAAAATACAACTTATTATATAATATAAAAGTAAAAACAATATAAGATTCGTCCAAAAGACATAAATAATGTTTAAAATATCAATAATTAACCATTGAGTTTCAATATTCATTTTATTATAACTATATTAATAATATAGTATCAATACACAAGAAGACATGGTAAGAGTTAAATTAGTTAACTAAGGGTTAAAGCTAAAATATGAGGTTAAATTTGTGATGTATAAATGTCTAAAACCTATTGGTTGAGTGTTTTTTAACCCAAAATCATCTTTTCATTGAAATAAATGACATGGAGATCATTTGAAAGACAATATAATTTTATAATAAAATAATTCTTTCAAACATTCCTAACATGCCCCTCATCCCTCTTATAAAAGGGCATCACCTCTACACATTTAGTATCAACTCTGAATCCCCTTGAATCATCCAACCAATGAAAAAATAATCTTACAACATCCCTATCATTCTCATATATGCCTTACCTTATTCATAATGTAATTCAAGAACACATTTTGGAAAAAATCAAAGCCCATTTTACATTTAAAGTGATAACATCTTCTCTAAAGTTCCTTTCCACTATTTTACTTCCTCACTACCTATTATATTATTGTAATATGATTACATAAAAACCACAGTATCCCAAATGTACTCAGATGTTTTTATGATTTGTATTCTAACTACAAATACACACACCACTTTCTAATGGTTACGAACACAATGTTTCTGTGTACGGAGAACTGCGGCCTCTCGAAACGATGATTTTTAAATTTTCATCTACAGCCAATCATGAAGGCCATTAAGATTGAACTATAATAATATATCATATATATCATATTAATATTGTATATAGTCTTATTTTTTTATAATCATACCTTTATGCTTTCCATAATGTGTTAACAGGATAATTTCATTTGAAAAAGTGTGGAATACCGACCCATCAAATTGATATGAATCATTAAATCCATACATGGAATGTATAAATGATGAAATTAGTGAACATATGTATCATATATAACATATGAAAAAATATTGGAATTTCAACATACATATTTATCAATTTTATTTAGTTCAATTAATTCTATAAAAGAAATGGAAGATGCGTTCAAGTGTACGTACAGTTTACCATCTCCATGAACAGTGCATTTCATTTCTTATCTCCAAATGTTATGAACTATTATTAATACATATATATAATGGATATATTTAATATATATTATATATAAATCGTGAATATATTTCTGGATATAATTTACTTTTGACAACATAGACAATATTTATTATAACAAGTTTATTTTAGACTTAGGTAGCAACTTTCAAAAAAACAAAAAATATTAACAAACATAATTATTTAATGCTTATAACAAGGTAATAAGAGATATTATACAGATAATAAACATGAAAAGATTAAAAAATCAAGTATAAATTAACTTTTGTTTATTATTCGGGAATAACATGGAACAAATGTGATGAGTTGGACTCAGTGTAAGGGACTTCATCTCAATATCCTTTAATTGTGGCATATTTTGGTTTATACACAAGATTATTTTATACTATGTATAATTATAAAATTTTAATTTTAATATAATTCAATGGTTCTAAAAATTATTCTTATTTTTTTATAACTATTTTTACAAAACAACAAAGGGAATGTTTATTTTTCACGTATGTGGTGACAACGAACTTTGCACCACAACGAGTACTATTTGATATTTGGTTGCATTAATAAATTGTAATTTTTATTAAAAGGATAATAATTAATATATAACCTCTTAACATATTTTGTTTTTTAAAATGGTTTTGAGAATTAATTTATTATCACTATATCTAGATATAATATATTTCGATTACAATGTAGAAATGTTATAATTCCATTATTATTATTTTAGGTGTTATGATTATATAATGGTTCTTGGGAATTGTTTACATAAATGGGTAATTACATGATATAAAAAAGGTGGGTGAGATCAAGATAACCCTCCAATGTTTTGGGTAACATTAAAGTGGTAATAGTTAATGTTTCACCTAATAGATTTAAGAAATATTCTATCAGGGGTATTCCAACTGTTCCTCCCAATGTAACTATGAACGATACAATGTAAGTTTGATATGGACTCCACACGTTACATTTATGAATAATTATATCTATATTTTATTCATATAACTCATAAAATCATTATTTGTGTTAGGGATCATTTAATTTACATGATAAAGGAATGATTTCATTTATTTGTATGTATTTATGGAATAATATTTTCATTCCTAATTTTATAACCCTGACTGATCTTTTTATGATCTTCACATGGTTTTGAAATGTCTTTTAGATAGTATAAGGAGGGTTAAGAGATAAGAATAATTCCTGAATATTTATATCAATTACTGAATTTTTGATTATATTTAGGAGTTATATTTGCGTTTAAAAAAATTGGATTGAGTAGAAGGGTCTCCTTTGTAATGTTTTCAGATTTAATGTTATAGTTGTTGCCTAATTCTCTAAATATATAGAAATGAGAAGATACTCAATGTAGAATTATTTACTAGGCTCCATATTATGTAATGTTTAAGGATATGTCCTTATAGTCAGAATCATAGGTTGGATTAGATAACATTTGTGGTTTGGGGGATATTTAAGCATAAGTGAAATGTTTTATATAACTACAATGGTTATCATATTAGATAGAGTTATAGTTATTTTTATTAAATTCTATTATTTTATGATATATGAATAATTATATATTACAGCATACCCTCCTAATAAGATAATATATATTTATTTTACTGATATACTCACAATGACCTTTTTTGTTTTAGTAAATTGATGGATCTAGAAGTTTCCAAAGTAACAATGTATTTATTTGAAACTGTGGTTGTTTTTGGATTATTTAATCGATTTAAATGGGATCTACATTGAGAACTCCTGTGGTTTTTCTAAATAAACTATCCAGATTAATTATTTACCATTTGAACCATGGAGATTTTTCAATGGCATCATATATTCAAAATATTAGTCCCTATGGATGTTCATGTATTAATAATTATTGTAATAATATTCATAAACCTCTGTGTCAAGGATAAGAATGAAATACTTAGGAAAATTCCACATTGGGATGAGAAGATGCTATAGATGTGTTAATGAAGGTTATAAAGGAACAACATTCCATGAAAAAATGATATGTTTAGATGACTCCAGGAATGTGAATGAAGATCATTTTGATGGATCAATTGAATGTTACATATGTGGTGCTCATGGTCATTATGAAAATAGATTTCCTATGATGAAGTATTGGGAATGGTATCAGAAGGAATATACAAACACATGTTTTCCAAATATTTAATTTCATTCCAATTAAAGAAGTGTAAATTTAGAATTACCTATGAATGGTATGGATTATTTCATTGTTGATTTTTTGATATTACAGAATTATAAGATATGAATCATGATTTTATTATTGGAATGATGTATTATGGAATAATTTGTAAAAAATGGTTAAAGAATCATGAATATTGTTGGATGATTAAGATGTATACACATTAAAAATTCAAGAGTTATGTTTGATATATGGGTGATGAGATGTTTAAAAGTATTAATGCTCATTTGATGACGAGATTACATTGGAATAATTTTTATAATATGTGTAACCCTAATGATTGATAAGAGAATCTTTTATTCAATAAAGATCTTAGTTTTCATTTGTGGACATAATGAATAACATTAGGGGTTCATATGATGATTTTTATGAGGTGATTAGTTGTTATTACATTTTGGGATGAAAAAATAAGTGTATAATATAACCATTTCACCTAAAGCAGGTTATGGTAAGAATTATATGGTTTTTGAAAAATTATAACCCGAATGATGGGTGAATAGTCTTCATGTCTTACAATGATGTATGAATCGAACCAAAAACAGAATGGTGATAAGGGTGAATTTCCTACTATTGTACTACATGATTTCCCTGGTTACAATGAATTATTATTTTTAATTAAATGACATTATGGATCCAGAATAATTTTATTTTGGAAAATATGTTTTATCAAATGTATATCCTTATTATAGAAAAATGATTTTGTGATTAAGTGATAAATTTTATTTTGGATGACGTTTTATCTTTTGGGAACAATATATGCTTATGGAAAATATAGTACTATAATATTTTATTTGAGGATTAATGGTTGAATTTAATTTTGAAATAATATATTTTTTATTATTATGGATATATAGATATTTGGGTTATTTTTGGAAATTATTAACCTATCACTGAGAATATATGAATATGTTAGTATATTTTTAGTATCAGGTTTTATGTGTAGTCGATGTTATTGGGAGACAAATATTATGATTTTCCGTAGAAGACAATGTGATCAAATCCTTCTTTATTATTTCATTCTATCATAGAATGAATAATCATAATGATTTTTAATCAAAATTGTTTATTGAATGTTCTTTTTGAACATTGGGTATTGCAATTTCAATTTTGGATATTAAAGGATTATTCTTTTTGGTTGATTATCTGATTTTCAATAAACAATTTTGGTTTCGGTAAATGTATAAAGACAGAGAAAATATATACATCATTTTTTTGGATTATTTGATTCACTATAAGTTTATTGTAAATATCATATGTGATCAAGTCATTTATATACTCATTTTTTGGAAAAAAGATTAGTTTTTGAGAAAAATTTGATAAAGGATGAAGTCTACATGAAAATTAATTATTATTTTTATATTATTAGTAAATCTCATAAATAAATTCCAAATATTTAAGAAAAAGAACATTAAAAAATAATTTCCATTTACATTTCCTAATTAGTAATCAAAGACCATATAAACCATCACATGTTTATGGTATTATAGTATTTAACTTTCTCATGATCATGTGGTTTGGCTGTCTCCATCAGAACATGATGGTTAGTTTCTCTTCCATTTCCATTTTTTCTTAAATGGAATCATAATATGTGTTATCTTGGATGACCTTTATACATATATTTGTTTTTTTTAAAGATATATATTTATGGTATCTTTTTTTGATGTGGGATTTCTAATGATATTATTGACCCCAGTTTTAAAATTGTGAGGACGCAATTTCCAAAAGGGGTAAGTATGTAACAACCCAGGTATTTATAGAATAATAAATTTAAATTTATATTAATATTTATGGATATGAAATTACGTTTACATTAAAGGCTGTTCTTTTTATCAAAGCGTACTGGAAATTTAACAATGGTTTTCTTTGAAATCTTATGTTGCACACAATATTGAGTTTTAGAGAAAAATAAAATAAAATTATTGTTAATTTAAATGGTAGTTAATGCCTAGACATTGTGATAATGATAATTAAGTGATCTAAATAAAATATGATTATCCGTATTTTTTAAATGACCATAAATTTATCAAATAAATTTTAAAGGGTTAAATAAGAATAAATCTGATTTTATGGATAAAAGACAATAATATTTATTAAAGGTCGTTTTACAACATTATGATGGTCATTATTTTTTAAATCTTGTTTTTTTCACTATTATGTGTTCTATTTGACTTGGTAATCTTTTTCATGATAATTGGAACATAAAAATTTACATTGGATGAAATTTTGGTATTTTTCTAATAATTTTCATTTTTTAACGATTAGTGAAAAATACTGCAATTTCATCTAAATTATTTATAAAATTAGATTTTATTATTAATTTGTTTAAAAATATAATTTCAATATATTTTTATCATTTAATATAATTTTTTTCATTTGATGTAATTTAACATAATAATTGGACATTAACAGGTGTCAATCTTTTGATAGTTATTACTTCTTAAAAACACGCTTTTTGTTTTTGACAACGGAAATTATTTTTAAATTAATTATTTCAACATATGTGTTTTGAATTTTGAAAAATGAATCCATATTATGAATCAGGATATAGAAATTGAATAAATAGGTACCTTTTATTTTTAGATTGTATGTATAGTATCTTTGGAAAATATTTTATATACCATGGTTAAAGGGTACATCTAGTAAATAATGGTAAAAAATAATAATATAATAATTTTAAAATACCCTAAAACGTTTCATAATCCTATTAAATGAGATATTCATGGTCATGGAAAACCTTGGATCAATTCTGGGACCTCATGGAGCCACATGGAAGTGAAAACATCATTTTATAAGAATTAATTTAATGTAATAAAAAATGGAACATAAACATGTATCTTTTAGTAAGTCATTTTGTATAAGGGGTTTCATATGTAGTCCTTTTTACTATAAATATTCATCAGAAACATAAAAATATTTCCTATATAATGGTATTTTATTTATATTTTTTAGATATCAGAAACATAATATATTTATGAAACAATGATGATGTAGTGATTACCATAAGAATGGATGATTTAAATAAATGTGGTAATAAATATTAAAATAAAATTATTTTAAAACTTATAATGTCATTCAATAATTTTATGGATGATTAGGACTTTTTTTAAAAAATTCTTGAAATGTTTTTGAATGAATAAAGTGTTTATATATTTTTTAAAAGTCATGGAATGAATAGTATAAAAATTGACATAAATAGATTTTTTAATCAAGTACTATTTTATTAAATGATATAACTGAAATAAAATTCTAGGATTCAGAAAAATGACTTAATAATGTATAAAATTTCATCAATGATCCTATTTAGGTTCTATTCTAATTTTATATTAACTATATCAACCATATAGTATTACAATACAAAATTTCATTGTAAAAGCAAATTTATTTTACTAAGGGTTAAAGCTAAAATAGAAGTTTAAATTTGGGGAATCGACTAACTTAAAACATGATTGTTAAAAAGTTTTCATCCCCAAATAATATTATATTCTAAATAAATTAGATTGGAACCATTTAAAACTGAATACTACTTTACAATAAAATAATACTTTCAAGCTTTCATAAAGTGTTGTTCCCCACTCTTATAAAAGGGAATGTCCTCTACACATTTCATAACAACTATAAAGCCCCTTGAATGATCCCAACACTACCCAAATAACCTCTAAACATTAAAAAATTAATCATTTAGTCCTTAAAATATAAATAATCCTATTAATGTAAGCCATTTGAATCAAATCAAAGGGAGTTACACATTTTTAGAGGTAGCGTCTTCTCTAAAGTACCTTTCGACTATTTTACTTCTTCAAAAAATATTCTACTATTGTTCACCGATTATATAACATGACATGAATCCCCAATATACTATTATTTTTAATGATATTTATTCTATCTTTATTTTCAAACACCTCCATATAATTGATTTGGACATACTATATCAGTGCACGACGAACTGATGCCTCACGAAACGATGATTGCTCACCTTTACCCTACCACCTATCATGATGGACATTAATATAACACTATATTTATATGTGATATATATCATATTTATATTTTCTAAATTATTATTATTTATTTAATTAATGCATTTATTCTTTCAATAATGTGTAAATTTGATAATTTCATTTGGGGAAATGCAGACTACCGTCTCTCAATGTTATATGACTCATTGATGCCATACACGGAATGAATAAATGATAGTATTAATAAAATTATATATAATATATAACATATTAAATAATAATTTTAAAAATATATACCTATGTATAATTTTGGTTTCATTAGTTTAAATATGAAAATGAAATGAAAGTATTATTCATGCGTACGTAAGGCTTACCATATCCATGAACGGGGAATTTCATTTCTTATCTCCAAATGTTATGTAATATTATAAAAACATATACATAATAGATATATATGACATATATAATATTTAAATAATGAATATCATTTTTTATATAATGTAATTTTGACCACATTGACAATTTATAATCATAATAAGTTATTTTACTAACTCAAATACCCAATAACGAAAAAAGGTCCGAAAATTACATAAATAATTATATAATGTCTATTCAATGTAATAAGTAAAATAAAATGAATAATAAACGTGAAAATGATTTTATTCTAGTATAAATTAACTTATGTTTATTATTCATGAATAACAAGTAACAAACATGATGAGTCAGGCTCACTGTGGAGGGATATCGTCTCAATCACCTTTCATTGAAGCATATTTTAGTTTATAGATGAACATATTTTATATGGAATAAAATTAAACTATTTTTCATTTAATTTAATATAATTGTTTTCAAAATTATTCATTTTTTTACAAATCATTTCAGAAAATGTAAAATTGAATGCTTCATTTTAACATACGTGGTGAAAATATCCTTTCCACCATTGTGAGTATTATTTGATATTTGTCTCCCTTAACAAGAAATAATGTTATTTAAAATGAAAATAAATAACACATACCCTTCTAATGTATTTTTTTATCGAAAATCGTTTTTATAAATCCTTTATTATGTAAATATCTAGAAATGATATATTTTTATTGCAATGTAGATATTTTATCTTTCCATTATACTAGTTTTTAGTGTTATTATTCTGTTATGGTTCATGGGAATTGCCTACATATATGGGTGGTTCCATGATAAACCTAGGGATTTGAGCCCATGATATCCCCCAAATGTATTTTGTATCATTACAAACCTAAATGTTAATTTTTCCCTTAATAGATTAAGGTAATATACTGTGATGTGTATTTAAAATGTAACTCCCTATATAGGTGTGAATTCAATATTGTTAGTACGTTATGGAGGCCAAGAGTTACCTTTTTGAATTATGAATGTAATATATAATTGATAAATCATATGATTTCATGATGTATGATAATGATATTATATATTATGAGTGAAAAGTATAATTTCAATGATTTGTAGGTATTTATGGAATAATGATTTCATTCCATATTTTATAAACCTCACTGAGCTTTTATTAATCATCTAAAGTATTTAAAATGTTTTTCATAAGTTATAAGGAAGGTTAAGAGAAAGGAATAATTCATGAATAATTATATAACGAAAATAATACTTATTTATTTTAAGGATTATTTTTTTTATGAAAAAACTTGATAGAGTAGAAGTGTCTACACGGTAATTTTTTGAGGTGTAATGTAATTAGAATGGCCTTATTTTTTGAAACTGTAAACCAAAAAAGATCATCAATGTACATTTTTTGACATAACTCAAAATTATGTAATTTTTATTGATGTGGCCTTACATAATATCCAATTTTTTACCTTATGGGACAACATGTGTACCCTCTTACATTTTGTTTGTGCTACTGTCCATGTATCTTCTTTTTTTAGGTTTGTGATACAACCCATGCACCTTCGTATTTTTTTGCTTGGGATAAAACCCACAAACCATTTTAGTTCGGATAAAATATATCATTACCCAGTTAATTGGATAGATATATATATACCACCCATATCATAATAAAATCATTAATATATGTTCCATAATAATATAAAATAAATGATCTTAGGAGAAGACTATTACCTATAATCTGGTAACTCATTCTAGATTGTGCTAAAAGGATTTCTTGGACTCACTTCTTCCCATGGGATTGATAATAAGTGGATTTTATGGATTTTTGGAAGTATACTGAGAATATATAGGCCAATCATTTGTTGTTTGAGTGGTGGGACGCAGAGAGAGAGGTGGTGGCCTTTTATGGAAAAGGATGAGTGGAACCCTTGTAAATATTGGAAGGGAGATTTCCACCCGTGTTTTTCATGATTCAAGTGGACAAAATAATGATCCAAGTTAGATCAAATATATTATAGCATCTATATATGGACATAAAATTTATTTGGACAACTGTATATGTCGTTTTGGGTCTTAAGGCTATGGTATAGTCCTTTAATAAGCTTAATTGAACCTTGGTCGATATAATTAATTATAATTACAGTAATTATTTTTTTTGTAGAAACACTATGTTTTCCTATTTATCCATTATAAATTATTCTGATTCCAACAAAGTAATCATTTTTTTCAAATTCTATTTTTAGAAGTGGTGGGAATTAATTTAAAATTAATCTTGTAGTTGTGTCGACAATGAAAGGGTTTAAAGTAAAAAATTTCAAATTATTGCTATGTTATCATAACCATGACGAATGTTAAATAGATCTAATTTAATGAATTATATATATTTATTATAATTAGTATCAAATTAAAATTTTAAAAAAATTATATTATAATTTTTCCCAATAAATAAATCAGATGAAGAAATGTTTCGAACTAAAATTCAATATTTATAACTAATCAATAAAAGAAACCATAAAAAATTTCCAAAAATGTATACTAACCTAATTTATTTGTTTCTATTTAAATTATTTCTTATATTATGTCTGTAAATGTAAAAAAATTTATTTAAAATGTGTTCTCCATTAAAATGCAATGAAACAGCATTTATAAAAATATATGTTTTTAAGAGTAAAATTTGGTTAGATCTTAACTTAGGACTATTAAATCTATTAAAATTATATAAATTTTTTTTGATTGAATATTAAAAATATATATATAATTAATATTATTCACTAATTGTATTTAATTTAATATTTTTGTGTAAAAGTGTTCTCTGTCCATAAAAAATAATGTTTCCATTTATGTTAAATCCTTCTTCATATTCATTTATAGTAAACCAGTAACCTAAAATTTCATGTTATATTATGAAAACCAAATATATTCATAAATTAATTAATAATATTCATACATTATAAATTAATATATAATTTATATATTCTATTCTAAATAATTATATATCAATTATATACATTTTTCTGTTAAGCAACAGTCTTGCGTGTTGTGCTAGCCATTGAGGATAGTCATTGTTGAATGAAACACAATCAAAAATATGTGTTTCATATAGGGAAGGATAATTTTCATTTTTCATGTTGTTCAAAACTATCATGGGGTAGTATATAACACAATCCATACATAGTTCGTTAATATAAATATTTTTATCATCAGTGTTGGGTAAAATGAAAAATATAAAAACAATATAAATTTCTTCACAAAACAATTACCAAAAACATGTGGTTGCAACACAGTGTGTTTAAAAAAAATGGTTCCATTTCATTCATTTATTGAGTATATTTGATGCTTGAAATTCATCCCCCTCCATCAACAATGTTTGGTCAACCCTAATCCTCAATTATTGGGCGAGATTGGTGGATGGATCAATGGTAGATACGTGAGAGGATGACGAGTGAAGTAAAAAATTTGATGAAAATTCAGGAATATATATCATATAGTTTGAGAAATACATGTTATGTATTCCCCAATTTTGGTGCTAGGGGTTACATGTAGAGAAACATATCACACACTCTATGAGACATGACCCACAATTAGTGACCTAATGCATGATTCTTGGCATGTATCCTTGGGATAGATTGGATTGAACATGGTTAGGCATACATGTATAACAAGAGTACATGGAAATGACCTAATACATAGATATGGATTGGTAAACATGAATGACAAGTGTTTTTAGGACAATACAAATGTACATCGTCACATGCTAGAGAACATCGACTCATGTAGGATGAACAAGATAACGGTTGGCCCAACCTATGCAGGTCATGTATCCTCGAATGACAAAACATTTATATGGATATTAAAATTATGAATGATGTTTGAAGACGCGAGAATAATAAGTGTAGAAATGATATTTAATGTACCCTATGAGCACGCCAGGTAATTTTATAGGGAATGTTGAGGCCATCTGAATATTTGTAACAGACTTGTTTCAATTGGGTGTGTAACTTTGGTTCACCCCTTATGTGTATAATTATTCAATTCATCATGAATAATGAATGTGATCCTTTATATGGTTTTAGTATCATATTTAATTTGGGAATCATTATTTCTTACCTGAGGCATAATCTTCTATCGTTTATTCCTCCACCTAAGGAGAGTTTTGAGGAATAATTGTGACAAACATATTCAGTCATCTGATCCTAAACATTGTGCTTATTAAATGTATAGATTAATATTACCCATATACATTAGGGGATATTCCATATTTATGTATTGATATCTTTATGGTTCTATTTGGTACTTATACATGGTGTGTACCCATGATAATGG
Organism: Viscum album; assembly: GCA_963277665.1. Lineage (NCBI taxonomy): Eukaryota > Viridiplantae > Streptophyta > Magnoliopsida > Santalales > Viscaceae > Viscum > Viscum album. Next base: position 553,747,976 of record OY728147.1, on the reverse strand, counting down.
TATTTCAGATGATAAAAGTCAATTATACAATGTATCGTGTAGTGAGTTCCCCTATATGAGTATTACCATTATGCCTTGTGGAGATAACTATACTAGAAATGATGGTGATACCAATTTTAGACATGGTGATTATAATTATTGTTTTTTATTATTTAATTGTCTAAAAATATCATTGATATCTCTTAATTAAAAAAATCATGCTAGTCCATTAATGTTTAATGTCTCAGAGTTTATGGGTATCCCAATAGATATTGTTACAGTAACCCATAAATGAGATCTCCCCACACATGAAATGTATTGTAAATAAAACATAGCATTTGATGAATTATTGTATACCCGATGAATAATTGGGTAATAGTTGATATGTATATACCAAAAGTCATCTAGATGATTTATTTTATAGTTGTGCCTTAATTTTAGAAGATTGGCATCAATTGTCAATTTTTTTGGGCATGTATTTTCTCAATTAAAATTTCATGTATTTATTTCATAATATAATTTTGGATATATGATACCCATGAATTGTAGTTTTTTTGTTTTACTATTATTTATTATATAGGTATTTGGAAATTTTTATAATTATTTAGGTACATAGGATAAGGACTCTCATTCATTTGATATTATTACATGGTGTTTGTCACTGATCCTAGAACTAAATAATGTTGGCTTGGTGTGTGACATTGATCAAACTACTACCAAGGTGGTCCTCATTGGGTTTTTTTGCGAATGGGTGGTATCTTACCCAAGAACATATTATGAACAATCATTATAGATTCACAATAGATGGGTTTGTTTTTAGAATAATTGGAAAATGTATTACTATTTAGAGTATAGATCTCAATCCAAGGACTATAGTGTTAGTGTTGTGGTTAAAGAATCCATTTATAAGAACCTAAAATGTTTCATTTTGAATAATTACATTTATTAATATGGTATAGGAATAACATTTCTACATTCATCACATACGAATGGGTTGTGGTTTCATTTTCCTTCCTCAGATCGATCCCCATATATAATATTTGAAGTTGGTATGTCATGAATTTTTTATGATCCATTAATGATAAAAGTCATACATGATTCCACAACCTAATCACATTGATGTTTTACCTAGTGGTTATTCTTTAGTATAGGTTTATGTATAAGAGATGATACTTCTATGTGGTTTTCTAGTCTTGAAACTGCTCATTACAAAATAGGTTATAATAGTAGTACCGACCAAAGATGTTTGTAGGATGAGTTAACATTATGAGTTTATGTGAGAGATAAATACCATATTTTGGAGTTATTTAGACCCAATGGTATTTTATGACTATCTTGATGCAAAGAACTGTGTTTTATACATTATGAAAACACCCATAGTTCAAATGGTCATTCTAGAAAAGAGTCTTCCTCATGGATCCATATAGAGAAGGTGGAGCATGGTATATATGATGTAAAGGGTCAAAACTCCCTATAAGGTAAATTTCAAGAATCTCTTATGGTATTAGTTATATCTTTACATGTTTTGAGAGATGGGTGTATGGGAGATTTCTCATTATAAGTAGGGAATCATGTACATGAAAATTACTCATTAGGGTTTATAAACCTCTCAAAATACTCTATGTATAAGGTTTGAGATCCATTATTTTGATCACGGACCTTTAATAATGGAATATTATATGATTTCATGTTTATAGAGATACCTTTTTCATTCATTCCAATTTGGGATTGTGTTCATTATATTTGGTGCTGGATAGGTTTTTGTCTGAGACGATATAAGAATTTGGTGCCAGTTGTGGGAATACAAGAGACGAGACATCTATAAGGGGTAGATGAAAATATAAATAAATATAAGTGAATGTAAAAATATTTAGTATATGGTCTCATGATACATCTTCAACAATTTAAGGATCTCTATTTTTTCCAATCAACCTTGACAGAGGAAAAATTTCTCTTGCAATTGTTTGGGACATCTCATATTGGATTGACTGGCCCACTTTTCACGTGACATTAATACGGTTGATGGAATGCATTAGAAGAGACAATGGAAGGAATCTAGAGTAATTTAGGGTGAATGAAATAGATTTAAACTAGAGAGGTCCCTGGATGTGTCATATTGTTTTAACTTTTCCCACCACCACCCCTAGGTAGACCACACTATTGAGATGGTGGCCATGACGTTGGTGGTTGGGGATGGGGATAAATCTATGTAGTGGATTTCTTAAACCTTTAATCCCATGTTATTATTAAAGGTGAGATTTTTTCCTTGTATACTTTAGATATGGTAATGGTAGAAACTATTAGGCATAACACTTTTATTTCCTCGTCTCTTGTTTGGGAAATTGAGAATATGGATGATCATATTTCTCGACTATTGCGCTTTCGTATTCCAACAAGAGTGGACTCAGTAATCAAAAACATCATCCATTATTTAGATCTAATTCATGGAGTATAGTTAATTTTTATTTTATCTATTTTAGATTTGAGTATGCCTTATGACATCATCCTAGAAAAGGAATGAATATTTATAATACATTCCGATATTGAATTTTTATTCTGGATTATGTGGTAGTTAAATCATGAAGAAATTATTTTTTCATTAATGGAAGTTAAGGGAACTCACAAAAAGATCGGTCGGAACACACATAGATAGATTTTATTTATTACCCATCAGCTGTATTTTATTAACCTTAAATTAGTGAATTTTATTGGCCTTTAGATTCCTACAGCGATGGTGGAGTATGAGGATGTATTTTATTTGAATTTTTTGTGTCTTAACTCTCCATTGATACAACAAATTATTCAATAAAATACACATAGGGACTAGTCCAATAATTTTTTCAAACATTTCAGATGTCTCTCACTGAGATTAATAACTATAAGGTGGAGTGGGAGGTCCTGTTGATGATGGGATTCATCAAACACAATATGTCACATAGGACGACCATAATGTTTTTTATACATAAAATTTTATGGGTACATGAGGTTTTAGTTAAATATAATTTCAATAAAAGGAATTATTAATAATAAGTCTCTACTATTGAAGATAAATGAACTCATAAACCACTAGAGAGGGGTTTTATAGATATAAAAGATTAAACTATGATCAGACTATCACCAGATCTTGGTTTTGGATGAGGATATACAAAATATGACATTATGATGTATATATGGAAACTATGAGTACTTGGTGATGCAAATTGGAATAATGAATACCCAAAAACGATTCAAGGGACTCATGGAGTGAATCATATATTCTTTCATTGAAATAATTGTGGTGGAATTTATCAATGACATCAATGTTTCCTTGGTATTTGTAGAGGATCACACAAGCCACTTAAGGATTGTCCGTGACATACTCCTAGATAAAATAACATTATATGATTCTATAAAAGTTTCATTATATTATTTAAGAGGTCCACATTATATGAAATTGCATATCAACAGTTTTTTAAGTGAACCCATCGATGATTGATATACTGTTATCTTATGATCCATGTAAGAGCATGAAGGAGGTGTGGATCCTCCTTGGGATGCAATGCTACAATAGGATATTCATACCTCCTTTATGTTGTATTTTAGGTAACATGAATAATTTTATCAAATAGGTGAATCCCTTAATTTGAATAAATAGGTAAAAATAATCTTCTCAGGAGTTGTAGAAGAGGATTACGAGAATTCCCATTTTGGGATTTCTAGAGGAGGGTTTCCAGTATTTAGGTTTCTATGATGCCTCCATGACTTGGTATGGAATTTTACCAATGTAATTTTAAGTGGTGAATGACTATGGGTCCTAGTAGTATATATATCCCCAGATGAACTACTCAACACATGACTTGAGATGGTTGAATTTCTATTCTACTGAAAGATATTGTGAAACTACCTTATGGGTGAATGGATTATCATCAAATCTAACTACAATAGTCTCATGAATATCTTCGCAAATATTGACACTACATTTTTGTAAATATGTTTTTGTAGTCAAACTAGGGTTATGAATTTGAGTTATTCTATACTCCAAGGATAGTGATTGTGGTGATATTTTCTCTCAAAAGGAGTTATTATTCCCTATTATTGACAGATATATTAGAGATGAAAACATTATTATAGTATATATATTAGTGGATGTGATTGGTTCATCGTAATTACAATTGGTTTTTTACCCCACTACTTCTACAACATGCTTGGAGTATCATCTTGGAAATATCGACTATGACACCCCCAATATTCAAATATCTACTAAACCAACAAATTATGGATTTTTTTAAGGTGGGGATTATATAATTATTTTCAATGAATGGAATATAGTGAAAGTGATATTTTATGAGGTTTTTATGATGGAGGTTCCTACACATCCCTTGAATGTGTATCCTGATGTGTAAAATATATATCAGGACAATTGAGAACAATTCTAGTGGGCATGATTGAATAAGAGTGTTGATGAGTTTTACTAAAAATTACTCACATGATGTTAGATGAAGTCTATTCCACAGGATAAGTTATGTTAATCTCAAACCCATGAGGATTCAGATTAAAAATGGGTAGGAATATCTATTTAATATACCACAGGGTTCAAATGATAATTTATAAGAAATTATGCAATCTATGAGATCATTAGCTAACTCACCATTTTTGGTGACATCCAAGATATCTAAGAAAAATTATTAGTTGATGTATTTTAATTACATTAAATATAAAATATAGTAATACATAATTGATTTTCCTTAACTAACTATTCCAAACATTATGTTATCATTAACTCAGGAATATGGACATTATTACATGAGGACTTTTTGACATAGTTTTGTATGAGAATGGTGATTCACCCATTGAATGACGACTATAGTGAGAATGTAAAATATTATTTAGAAGAAATATTTCTATATTTCATGCTTATCTGTATTCATTTTTTGAAGGATCACAATCCCTTCGTAGAGTTTCATATCACAATTGTTACTATTCCACAATCGGTAAGTCATAATTTGAGGCCTTGTATTGGAGACCATATAGATCACCAAAATGGTGAATTGATCCAGGGGAGTTAGTGGTCATGGGCCAATGTTGGTGTGAGAAATTATAGAGAAGGTTCATATCAGACATGTGATGTTGTTGAATACCTATAGACATCATATGACTTATATGGACCGATGATGGATGATTCCTGAGTTATAGGAGAGATGTAACATGCTCTTGACGATATAAACTCAATGTAGATGGTGGAGATATTTCGTATTTGAAAAGTTATATATGAGACTCATTGTTACATTTCATATATAATTTTTTGTTTCTGAGGTGTTAGGCCACATGGCCCTACAACTATAGTTAGATTATGTACATGATGCAATCCTTGGGTCGCAACTATGGTGGTATGTTAATAACCTGTAACGTGTTTTTTGGTGGGGAGAGATAGACAATGATGATATAAAATCATTATAGAGTACCCCATAGTGATCATGGGTTATCAAGAGATTACACATTGTGGGGGTGTGACTCCTTTTTTCGTGTCTGATGGAAGCATGAAAATAATTATTTGATAAAATAGTAATGAGAGAATGCCAATTGATATCAATGCCATTATATTTGTTAGTTGTATTATTTCACGATGGCATGAAAATATCTCATATGGTCATAATATAAAAACACTACAATTTTATTCGAAATACATTTAATATATTTAATGAAATGAACTGAGTAATTATATCATTCCGTTGCCTAAGGGTTGATCGCTATTGATATAAAAACATAATAAATTAATTATATATTTCACATGGGGTTTTTTATAAATAATTGATAAAATCATGAATAGTGTGACTGACAAGAAATAAGAGACCACTATAATATTTTTTACCATATTTTTTCTATTGGCATGGAGAAATCATTTTATGGAAAGGGTTTTTGGATTGACCGTCGTCATTGGATAAATAAAATTGAAATAAATAATTAAATTATTTAATTGTTATAATTAATTCTAAATCTATTCCCTCAACTATATAATATTTCTAAATTAAAATTAAGTGAGTTAACTACGGAACTCATGTGACTTATATATGATTAACTCGTTGATCATTTTTCAGATGATAAATGACAGATCATGGATTGACAATCGTTGTGGAAATCAGTGCATTGGGATCACTCATGTAACTATGATGTGGATTCATCCTATGTTATATATCTATCAATACTCAGGTAAGGGAGATTATTTTTTAAAAGTATTTATCATCCTTTTTCAATACCATGATGGGTGTGAATCAATTACAAAAACATATTGATTCATGGAAAGATCATGATTTCGGGTATTGGGTAATTTTATATGGATTTTGGGATTGATGATAATGGATAATGATTTTTTTTTCTTATATCCTTATTCTAATGAAAAATAATAATATATCACCTAAAAATGATTATTTTTCATTCCTCCAATCTCGTTTGGGAATTAATTAACCTATTAATTGAATTTCATTTTACAAATTTTCATTGGTTCATGGTTCGACCAAAACCATGTGTATGATTGGTGGAAAAATTTTATTTTGTGATATTGATCATAACTATGTTCATCAATGTAATAAATAAAGGGATGAAGTTATGATTAAAATTTGTGTTGACCGTAGTTAAATAATGATTAGATCAGTGCCTCTTCATTACATGTTTTCACATGAAACCATGAAATATTGTGATGGTTGCTGATTCATTAGAGGAATGGATTACCAAAACATGACATCCCATAACTGAAAGGCTTGATCAACAGTACTCCTTGATTTTGGGGCATAATTGGTAGCTTTATAAATAGTAGTCTAAAGAGTGGATGTTGTGTGAATGTTTTGAATTTAATGAGAATTATTGATGACATGGAATGTAGTTTGAAGAAAACACACTGTGTAGTAATCTCATGTAGTGATGGGGATTGAACACAGTGAATAATAACATACAAAATGTTATAGGTGTAACATGCCATCTGACCTGAGTCTCGAGGCTCGACTTGAACTCATGGTGTACAATGCAACAAACAATGGTAAGAACATAGAATCAAAAAAAGCACATGAACACATCCTAGTATCTAGGAATCACATGTTACATGGTCATGACCATAGAACACCATCATGACCTGATGTATAAAAGAATAGGCTAGAGTAAACAAACATAAGAAGGAATAACATTCCATGTTTCATTGTGACGTCATAATTTTTTTTAACCCAAATTGACAGTCCTTGTATACGTATAACGATATTGGATGTGAGGTGATGAGACCCTAGCAGACCAGATGTATACAAGACACATGACGTACTCCCAACACACCGCTTGTATAATAAGTAGGGATGGATGAGGCCATATTCTTTTTTTTATTTTTGAACCTTTATATTTGAGTTTGGTCCCTTCATTCATCTTCATGAGGGTATAGTGAGTAATTATGTTATTAGAATATAATGTGTTCCCCTCTTGGAGAGTTGGGTCGAATAGTGTTTGGGAATCTATCCACATGACATGTGCTATGATCCTCCATCATTCCATCCTCATCCCAATTTTGGGTTTGAGGAATCTTCAAGACTAAATTACATGGGTGTGTCATCCCCTACATAGTAGAATTTTATGTGTTTATTTTGTTTTACCCTAGTGGCCCTAGGTGATACCACCTATATAGGTATCAACATAATTAGATTACCTATGGAAACATCATTATGGAATATTATGATGAGAATGACCAATTAAATGATAGCAAACAATGATAAAATGGACCATGAAGTGAGCTCTCCCAGATGAAAATTTCCTTCAAGCCTTGAGTAGAATACTAGGATGTATGTATGGTTGATTCCACATTGAAACACAGTCTCTATCAAGAGTATATTTTGTTTCTTATGATTGTGATGTCTTATATTATACTATAAATATCAACATGATGAAGTCTTCTATAATATCGTGATACTTTATATTTGGTGGTTTTGGGTTTTCCTACAAGATATTGTTATACTCACCCCTACATAGCCTCTTCGTGCACATATTGTGAAATATTCAGATGAAATGCTATTTGATGGATTCCTAGGAGGACCAAGACTAGATATATCATAATTGATTTTGATAGACCGTGGTCTGTTCCTGATGATTAATATGATATAATTCTCCTCCTTATAGAAGATAAGACTGTTTAATAGATTTGGGTAGTCCTATTTTTGTCAATTTATTATTCCCAATATTTATTCATTCATTAATGTGTGATTGGTTTTACATATGTATAATGGTATCAATTTTTCTCATTAAATATTATATGGGTTTTTAGAGATGTGTGTATGGGTCTAGATAATTATTTTAATTCTTCTCATGTGTGATATATGTCTACATGGAACATATCACAATATATTTCCATATTTGTGGTGAGAATGGGGTTTCCCACTAGTACTACTGCCGGCCACAAAGATCCCAGTGGGTTGGGAGGTGACATTGAATCGTTGACATATATTTCCAAAAAATTATATCTTTTAAAACATTTCTTTATTATGTCATATCAACCCACATGTTTTATTTATGGATGGTATATTAATACATGTCTTAATCTTATCAATGATAATTATCCAAAATTTTCAAAAAAATTGATGTTATTTAAAAATCATTATCAATTTGAGACATATTTTTAACATTAATTATTTATTTTGATTTTTTGAAAATACTATAAAAAAATGAAAATGAAAATATTTTTAACATTAACAATTAAAATACTATAAAAAAGGAAAATGAAAATATATATGTTGATGCCAAAATAAGTATAATATTCTATAACGATGATTAAATTAGATTATGGCATAAGATGAAACAATATAAGTAAAATTATTTTTCTTAAGTAATACCAATAAATAAAAGTAAATAACAATGGTTAAAAAATAGAAAATGATTTTGGATTACAATGAAATAATTGAAATAATATTTTTATATAATATATAAAATGAATGAATTGGACTCCTTCACAATATGAAGGGATGTGACCTCACAATATGAGGTTGGTTATTGGGTCATGACTTTTTTAAGAATGTATTAAAAGTCATTTATGTATAAAATGGTTATTTTGTCATTGGAACCACACCTCATGCTGAATTTATGTGAGTTCAATTGATTAATTTATAAAATTATTTAAGATTAACTTTATTATAATTTAATTAATGTTCAAGGTTATATTAATTTTTAAAACATTGACCCAAATTTTTATAATTTCAAATTAAAAAATTTGTTCATTTTAGGAGGGCCACCAATCAGGTTTTTGAGTGGTCTATTTAAACAAGTAAAAATTTAATTGATTGAAAATATCAAATAATTTGACTATAATATGTGGTATTTATTTATGTTTTATTCATTTGACTGACGTTTTTAACTTATATATCAAAAACAATCCACTTTTTATTATTTCAAACAAAAGCAAACATGGATTTATGTGATATCTATTTATATATGTAATATATGAATGAGAGGAATTTTCCATTGACATAATTGTGATCTAAAATTTATTTCATGGTTATAACAATCAAATTCATGTTTTTAAAGACATAAATGTAATCCAAATATTGTTTCAGTTATGATTAACAGACATCACATTATATTAACATGTAGTCTCTTCATTTATATCACAAATATTATTGAAATGCAAAAAATATTCCCTAGTCCTGACCCTAAATAATATGAATGTGAATGATAAAGGAGAATTTTTATCATTATGTATAATCCAATTTTTTATTGATTTTTTTTTCTTGGTAATGATCATAAATGACTCAAATATCATTTTCAACATTTTGACATCAATATGAGATAATTGATTTATTTTTTCTTATTTTTACAGAATCATATTAATTCATGTAGAAAAATGTTATGAAAAAATGATTAAAATATAATGTAGAAAAATGGAACTAACATAACATGGATTGTAATTAATGAAAAAGATTAAAAAATATATTTTTTACAACTGGTACCCACAAAGCTTTCATGGTTGTACATGCATATCAATGTTAATATCAAGAGTGATAACAAAAGATTATTTAAAATATTTATTGATGAATTTATAATATTTTAATATCTATATATTTTAAATTATATTATCTATAAAAAGGTATTTAATTTAAAATAAAATTGTTATAATTTTATTACATAATTGCATAAGTTAAAAACAATGTAAAATACATCGATGTTGATTAATTATTTAAAATTCCATAATTAAAACCCTATGATTCCAATGCACAAAATTATTTGGCCTTTTTTGTTTTTGATATGATGAATCCACAATTTGGAAAACGTAAATCCATGATCAGTTATTTTTTATAATATAATCGTGGTCATTTCGCATTCCATGAATTAGTTAAAACCTCTTTCTATACATTTTTGTATTAAAAATGTTAATTAAACATTATATTAATGACAAACCTCTTAATTATTATGGTATCAAAATTTTATATACTGACACGAGTAGGCGATGACTGAAAAAACAGTATAAATTTTGTTTGAAAGATCAAGGATCATAATCATAAATATAAACTGGATCAATATAGTATTCTATAAATTTCATAAATTGAATTTGAAAAAATTAGGAATAAACACCCACTATAACTATAGGAGATATGGTAGTTTATTAAAGAACATATTTTCAATACAACAACAACAAATGATGATTTTTACTTGTTTACCTAACATTAAAACAAATTCATATCTAAATTAATGGATCATGTATAGTAAAAAATTTTATAAATAATTGAGTATAATTTTAAATCTATGTGAATATAAAAATTGGTTACCTAATTCTTTTACTAATAAGACTATAAACACTCATCTAAAATTGGTCATAATGACATTAACAATAGATTACAAGAATCAGTCACTCTTTAGTATAAATTTAAAACTCTCTTTCAGTTTTATTGATGTGGGAAATTTATTGGATAGTTTGGTTCTAGAAAACTAGTTTTATTCCAATGTGGGGAGGGAAACACTACTTTAGTGAGGTGGATTACACATTTTTATAGGGGATTTCCTAAAATTAATTGGTGATGGAAACTTATTGATATGATATGGATTGTTACAAGTATTCACATATAATTCACTTTAGATTATATTATAGAATCCATGCATATCGTTTAAGAGGAGAAGTACAAGATTGTTGGTCCCACTAGTCATGATAGATAGAATAGGTTCTTGATCCATAAATCATGTGTGAAACTATCAAGCTACATCTGTCAAACACATACATCAAATTATCATAAAAAATAAAATTCTCATCAAATGATCAATTATTTTGTGCATAATATTTAAAGGAGAAAAACTAAAGAACCCCAAATATGATCCATATAAATATAATGAAAAAATATTCCCATATATGACGTTATTTCTAGCTTCTTACAATTAGAAAAATCGGTTATTCTTGTGTATCCAAATTCCAATAACTGTTTCCTCTAACAGGCATGAAACTCCTAGAAGATAACATCCACCAATATAAAAATGAAGTGTTAAGACCCAATTACTACAAACAAGATATTGATATTAAAATATAAATTTATATAGAAAACAAGACCCATACTACCATCTTTTCATGCATGGACACCAGTTCCACCAATAGTGTAACAATGATCCTCTTAATTTCATCCTTACAAAATCAAATTGTTGGATTTCATAGATCAATGATAAAAAATGATCTCTAAGACACCTATTAATATATAGGTTATGGTTCAAACATGAAAAATGGGTCAAGATACATTTTTAATTGTTGAAAAAAAACCAAAATCAATAAACAATGTTAGATTGAATTTCATAATGATAACAAATAGTATCTGAATTAAATGTAATGAAATTCCCTTTATAAAAATTGGGAATAAAAACTCCATATATCTTGAATGATTTATTGGATCAACCTACAAGACCATATATACCTAAAAAATTGGAGCAACCACACTAAAATTATCACAAGTGATTCACATATGAAGCCTTATTACAACCCATCACACAACTATAATTTTCCATATATAAGAAATTTTATCATTTTCTTAACCACAAATGGAGACCCACAACAGAATACCTGTCCTTCCCACCAATAATAATCCCTTCCATTGGTTCATAGAATAACACCAACCACCTAAAAAATAAATAAAAATAACATAAAATAAAAACAAAACATGACATTCACATTACACGAGATACAATGAAACTCTTTCTCAATATAAAAAACCCTAATCAACCCGAGATTTAATCCCCATAACCAGACCCAAAAATAGTAGCACATAAGAAGTTGTTACCATATCTTTTTAACTATCGTATATCAAATATTTAAGAGTAAAAAATCGCCTGACCCCATTAAGCCAACATGTCTATCACTCTGGATGATAATTCCCACCAAGATGTTCATGAAGCACCTAAATACCATCCATACCTAAGAACATATCAATAAACACATGTATTCGTATAATCTAATAGACACATCCCAAAAAACTCATTCATTCATGGAAACATGCTCCACTAGAATAAAAAAATGACCCTTATTATTTTAAACATCCAAAACTAGATCTATGTATATCCTGTATGCTCAATGAATTTGTTGACCATCTTTAAGAAACACATATACAAATAGTTCATTGTTCATTAAAGGGAAAAAATATCCAATTTTGATATATAAAGGTATATAATAATATAGAACTATGGAATGTGGTAATATTAGATTGTTTATATATTTCAAATAGAATTAGACAAAAAAATATAATGAAATAACCCAATTTTGGACCTAGTAAGATGGTGGGTGACGAGAACACAAAAAATTAATCACACCATGACAAATTTTTATTACATGTTTACCAAATACAAAAAACCCAATACAATGATAAATAAAAGGATATTTTACAGCTTCTTTTAATCCCATTTTCAATAACATTTTACCTATTACGAATAATTTCATCTATGGTGTCTTTGGTTCCACAAACCATAACTATTAAAATAATAATATCACAAATCGATAAGCATAAAAGTCTATCCATGATAATTTTCTACGTTATTGAATAGATGAACATGAAAACAGAATTCAATAGATTTTGAAATGATCCTACATCAAAGAACTAAATCCAATGAATTATGAATTCAATTTTACGATGAATATAGATATTTGTTTCATGTAATACATGATTCCAAACTCAATCCTATATAAACTGTTATTACCTAAATGAATTTGTAAATTACACATCCACCATTTCTTGTTCACTCGATTCTGTCAGAAAAGCTATAAGGGGTCACCATTTGGGTCAAGAGGTGCCCAATATCATGTGGTTTTAAATAATACACAATGTCATAGCTGGTCATAATGCATGGATTGTAGTGAAGTAATTTTTTCGGGAGGTATTTGAAAAAAATATACCATGTTCTGTGTATCAAATCTTCCATGAAGAGTATTTACATTCATATTTTAGTTGGATGGTCGACCAAACAAACCAAAAATCACAACTCTAGGATAAGTGACCATAGAAAATATATTCAAATATCGATTACATTTATAAATAAGAAAACCATAATAAATGAATGTTTTTTTCAATTAAACTTAAATACTATGTAAAATTATTCCTTCGATATTATTTTATTTTACACAGTACACATGAAGGGCTAGACTCATTGTACAGGTAGATAAGGCCTTAAAAAATAGCATAATCGATAGATAGTAATAAAAAATCTATTTAAATAATATCCTTTAACACAAAATAAATTTTATTATGAAAATAAAAATACCAAAAAACATTTTTAAATATATTAATGAAAAAAATTCCATGTAATTCCCAAATTATTCCCTTAATGTGATTGACAGTGTCCATAAACTACCAAACATTTCTAGTTCAATGTTCTTATAGGAAATATAATTCATTGAGGGTAAATACCAACATATATGTGGATAAATAATTTTCTATAGTAAAACCTGGAACATTCATCATCTCAATAATTCTCCCAAGAACATCTTCTACATAGGGAAAAAATAAATTTTTGTTAGTAACATTATTTGGTTATGAAAAAATATCAAATGATATCATCTCATTATCCCTAGTTTGTTTAATGAGGTTATAAAAATTATTAATTAATATGGAAAATAAAATCGTAATTGGGGATTGAGAGGAAATTATATACACCAATATGGTTTAAATCATTTAAAAACTTATCATGAAGGTTCACCAACTAAACATGACATGTTTTATTGGATGCGGTCTTATCTTCATTTAATAATTCATCATCTTATTCATTTTAAATTACCTTACACCTTTTTTAATCATTTAATTTGACTTAAAATCCATAATTTAAATTAAAAACTTTCTCATCACTATCACTCCCCAATTGTGTGGATCATTATCCTGTATACCTTTAATATATTTATAATCATTAAATTATATCATCATCCACCCAATAAGTTGAAATATATTCTTCATGTCTTCTTTATATACTAGATTGATCAGGTTGTCACTAGCCCCATGTATAATACCTTTCATAACAGCTATTGTATCCTTATCAATATAAATACCTCAATAAAAATTGAACTTATTTTTTGGGAATAAAAAAATATAAAACCTAATCCAGAAATATTATAATTACATGTAATTGGGAAATCCTTTTCTAGACAAATTAATTCAAGAATAAAGAATCCATCCATGACGGTAACATGTATATCAATTATTAATATATCATAAAATCATTTTAATTCCCATAGAAGATTCAAAGAAGTCGTTCCATGGGAGAAGGATGTAACATTAGTGAAATTAAGTTATGCTCAAATTTATTATGATAATAAATATATAACATAATTATAAAAAAGGGAAATCTTAAATGGTTTCATTTCATGTAAAATCATAATAATCATAAACAACATTCAATTATTCAGATACCTATGGGGTAGAGAATCAATTATCACATAGGTCTCATTATGAATCCACACAATATTGTAAATAAAAACATAAAATTATTATCCTAACAAGTAACATGATTTTAATAATATAATATAGGTATCATTTGGATTCCAGTAAATGACTTCACTTTTGAAACCATCTCTTAGTTCAAACGGGAAATAAGTTGTAACAAAAAAAATAATTGGTGCTATATAATTCAAAAATTTCCAATTATTAGAATTCAGAAGAACAGGTAGTAAGTGATAAAATAGGAAAACAACAATTCTTACATAGTTACATTCATTTTCATGGCATAATCACTATGATCATTAAGGTAGTGATTTATTTTTCAACTACAAGAACCCTTAGACCTTAATATATCTTATCTTCGACCACATCATATTTTTGTTTTTATGTTTATTCTCATCATCTCCCTTATGTTTTTATTTATCCAGGGAATTGTTTTTTTCAATGTAGCCATGTCGGACCCAAGTTAACCTATCGAGTCCATTCCCCCTTATGATAATTTATGAAAAAAAACAAATAACGAAAAAAATGATCTGATCATCACTAAATTGTACTAGAAATCTTCTTAAATATGGTTACAATGTGACCATAGAGATTTCAGGTACTAATACTAAAATATTTTATAAGGTTGCTATATATTATTTGATATTGAATTGAGATATTAATAATTGATCACACACTTTCCAAATGATTCAGAGGAAGTTATAGAAGCCTCAAATAAAATTTAATGGTGTGTGGAAGAGGACAAAAATGGGGCAATACATATTGTGTTCATTTTTTAAACGAATGACCAAAAAAGAACATAAACAAAGTGATTTAGATTTATTTAATTATTATTAATATTTTTTCAATAAATACCATTAGATTAATATATACAATTTAAAGGTATCATAACATAATTTGAAAAAAAATTAACTTCTAAAATTTCCTTTATCTATTTAAATGGTTCTGAAAAAACATTATCTAGAAATATCAATTTCAAAATTTCATCTAAACAATATAATTTAGTAAAAAGGGATTACATAAAACATTGATTTTGCATTATTTATTTAAAAATATCATAAATTATTTAAATTTATACAATAATCCAAACAATTCTATATTTTTATTTTGATGAATTAATAAATTTTCATATCGGAAATTATAAAATTTTATATACATTAAAGATTACATAGTGATTAGGTGGTATTGTTTTTTAATGAAAATTAAACAAAATAAATGACATGAAGTGGTTATTATAAAAATTAAATTGGAACTAGCTAAGAAAATACTAGACTAAATTGATTTGAATTTAATAAAATATTTATATCCTAATAATTTCATGGGATATTTTTTTATAAAAAAGTAGTAATTTTACCCAAGAATTATGACCTACCACACCCCAAAAAAATTTCTAATGAAAATATAATTATTTTTAAAAATATTTTTGAACATAAATTTATTATATTATTAATCGAAAAACTACATAAGTAGACAATAATTTCATAGAATTTTTTTAAGAAACCCATTTTATAGGATTAATAACATAAACTTGTGAGGTCTTAAACAAACACACTTTTTTTAAGAAAAACTGATTGTGAAATTGAAATTAATTCTCACCATTTTCATAGAATAATTCAAATGGAATATTTTCTTTTAATTTATATAAATTAATAATTTAATATTCATTTTAAATGATCACAATTTATTTCATTTATTATGTTAAACAATTTTATTTATCAGTTAAAATATATTCGTTTTACATTATATTTTCAAAATAAAATTAATAATAAGAAATGGATACTTTGGTAGTATTTTTATGAACACATGATTCAAAATAATAATCATGACACTAATGCCACATATCAGAATTTGTTTTTCATAATTGTTAGTTTTCTCATAATTTTCACTATATTTAATCATTATGATGTTTTTAATGTTCTTATAATATTAAATAATCAATTTCAATTGATAAATCTAAACCCAAACAGCACATCCCAAAAGTATAATTGCACTGAATAATTGAACCAAACAATCCATCACAAAATAAATATTATGCAGAAATATTACAATAAAATTTTAACATCTATAAAAAATATTTCCATGGTCAATAAAGAGGAAAAAAATACAAATACTTACCAAAATGATTTATTGATTGAAAAACCATGTGGCAGCATTGGAGATTCTGGTCCTCCCATCATCAAAATAAACCAGATCATTCACTATCACGAAAGATTGGGGTGTGTGTTATTTTCTTCTATTATTTATTATCATTTGAATAAATACGTTTTACTGAATATTCATTAATTAAATAATTTCTACATTATCAATTTATAAGCCTTTAAGATAATCATATATCTAATAAAAATTAAAAATAATTAACCCATAAAAAGAAACTAATTTAATATTTAATATTAGTTTTTATTGATTTTTATATCTTATATATAACGTCATTTTAAAAATTATATTATACGTAATACATGAATTTGACATATATAATTTTTTTAATAAATATAATATTATTCATTCCATTATATATCTCAAAGGGACACAAAATCTCAAAATTAAATTTATATTAGAGAAATATGTTTATTAAGATAAAAAGTACCACATATATGTGTTGATACTACACATTTTTTCATAACTTCCCAAAGAATAGATATTAAATCCAAAAAAACGATGCATCTTTATTGATTTGATTTGTATATTATTTAAGCCTTTTTAAAGGAAAACTGTCAATAAAATGACAGAATTTCAATCCTAATGTGTCAAGGGATGAAATAAAATTTTCAATTTAATATTTGTTTAATTTTTTTTAGTAATTTTAATGACATTTTAATTTTATTTTTAACTTAAATAACCAATGTACCCATTATCGTGGTTACAAATTTTACCATGGTTATTATTTCTATTTGTAAAAAATTAAAGGGGAATAAATAAAAAATACGGACTTCCTAATTAATAATTTGAAATCCATTTTTCAATATTCATAATAAAAAAATTGAGAATAAATGTTAAAATGAAACATGTAAAATGACAAGAAAAACAATTTTTTTGGAAAAATAATACTTTTAAATGGAAATATTTTTTTAATAATTTTGTTTATAATATTATTTTCAAACAACATAATAGAAAAAAATGATCTAATTAAAATATAAATTTAAACCATATATATTTATACTGTGTAATGACAATAACAAAAATCATTTTTTTTAATTAATTATTTTAACTATTCATCAAAAAATGAAAATTTTCAAAAAATATAAATAATTGATCCAAATTCCTTTTTAATATAAATAATTAATAAGAGTATTTAAAATTTGGAAAATTTAATATTAAAATATTTCCAAATAGATTTCAATTTTTTTCCCATCATCAGGTGACTGAGCATCATTTTTGAAAATTATTTCTTTCATCCAAAAAATGAATTTGTTCTTTTTAAAAGTATAGTAAAAATATAAGATAATATTTAGAAAATAGAGTTAATATATTAGATATATTAATCATTAATAAAATCCATAAAGCATTATTTTTTTATTTTATAGATTTACTTATTTTCATTTAAAATTTTTTTACAGAATAAAGTTAATAATAAACATTCTTTCCATTATAATGACTAGAGTATAAAATATAGTTTTTCATAGATAATTGATCATTCCTTAAATTAATTCTCATAAAATGACATGAAATTTTGGGTAATAGAAACCAAGCATAATTTTTCTTATACCGCAATTTAATCTGGTGTTATGTATACCACAATTTTTTTATATTATAACATACTACCAAAGACCTAAATGATAAAATAAAAATAATCATATCTAAAAGAACTCATGGGGAATTATATAATACCCCTATTTATATGAATATTTATATAAATATTCATTGGGGTTATATAAGGGTTACTTCTTGAAAATTTAATTCCTAAAATCCCACATTGTAAAAAGTCATAATAAAACAGAATTTTAAATGAGGAAAGTTATAAACCTAACAAGTACAAAATATAACTCATCACATGGTTTTGAAATAGAATAACATTTTAGGGAAGTCAATACATAGAGTTGGAAGAAAATTTGAACTATCATGTTCTGATGGATAGTGATAGAGATCATCATTAATAGGAAGTTAACAATCAGAAGGCATAATTATACGATGATCTAAGGGACCATATGACTAAAAAAATAAGAGTTTAATAGGATGAAATATTTTGTTTTAATATCCTTTACATAAATGTAAATAATAGGTGAAACAATAAATACTATAAATCAGTAAAATCTCATCATTGGTCATCCCTTAAACAATTTCCACTTCATGTATTCTTCAAAGAAATGAATTTAAATTATTCCTTTATGAAGTGTTATTAAATCATGTTTTCAATAAATTTTATGATAGGTCAATCCATTTACCTTTAGTAAAAAAATGTAATCAAAAGTTATAAAAAATGAATAATTCCATATTTGGTGAGATATTACATTATTTTAAAAAAATTCATCTGATGCATAACATAAAAATTCTAAAAATTTATAACCATACAACCCTTCTAAAAGATGAAAATACAATACAATAGAATATGGTTCAGAAACTCTTAATAAAATTTTCCCCCTATATATCATAATGTGTCTCTTGTTTGTCACATTCAAAAAATGAGAACACCTACATCATATATTCTATTGAATAATGGTAAATACCTAAGTTATTATATATACTTATTAAAAACATGCATGATTCATTATATCAAAACATATTGGATATATTCCTTAAGACAAAAAAAGTGTGTACTTTTTTACGATATCATAACAATCTTAAAAAATTTATAATTACTTCACAAGAAAAAATTATCATCCAATTTATTTTTTTAAAATCCAACATATCATTATCCAAATAAAATTTTCATCACATAATGTACATATTAATAATTATCCTACGATTTTTAATATGTTCTCCAATAATATAAATTTACCCTTAAATCAAATATTTGTTCCTTTATAACTATTCCACAAATTCTTGAAAATCTATATAAAAATAAATAATTGAGTACCCTTTATATATTCACAATATCTAATTCATGGATCCAAATCCATAAATACATAAATACACCTAATGTAATTGTTAGAATTGAATAAGAACCCCTTGTTTTATAAGTAGATGTTCTGGTCTGGCCATTAAGTTGTGTAATTCCCTTTATTTCCATAGATGAGACATTGAAACCCATAACAATTTGTCACTCTATGACCTCCCCTTCTGTTGATATAACATCATCCATTATATTTGATGTGTTTTTCAACGTTATTCTTCCCTTCCTCTAAACATTTGTGGAGAGAAATAATATTTCCTCTGGGCCTCATAAAATATGAACAATTCTAACCATTCATCATTCACCTATTCGATCTGTTAGGATAGTCACCAAAGATCACATTGTTAATCATTTATCCTGGTAACTGATTCTAAAAAATCACAATATCTTTCTATCCCATCATTATCTAATTTTTTTTCTCATAATCACAATATTTTCCATCAAACTCAATTGTAACTCAATTACATATAAATTCCTCTGTTATGTAATACTCTAAATCATGGGGTAAAAAAACATCTCATGAATAATTCCATATAATCATGGGATGGTGCATTCAATCTATAAAAAATTATGTTTAATCATATGTTTTCCATCATCATTACCAAAATTAGAGGATTGTAACGTACAATTAGACCTATATTTAGAAACACCGCTAGACATAAATTAGAAATATCTCTATAGAACTCACTATTGAATTTGTATCCTTGTTTCTAATGGTTGAATAATCCATCACTCTAATACCAAATCTAATGACCTTAGCTTGAAATATGTGGACATTACTATAATTGTTTGGAAATTCATAATACATTACATAAATATATTCCGAAGGACCATATTAGTTTAGTGTCTTTGGAAATGAGGAACACATTAATCTAAAATGTTGTGATATATTCAATATATCTCATAAAGATCTTCTCCTTTTGTTTTCCAACCTAAAAACATTCTTTATATTATGGGAAAACGAAACCATATAAAGGGTGAGGTCAGACTCTCTGTAAGGGTTATCATGTGAAATATAAATCATATCATAAAAATAATACATAAGAATAAAACATTTATAATGTTATCTAGAAATTGAAAGTTCATGATATCATGCCATTGGAAAAATCATGGAGTTTAATTAGGATTAATGAACATAATACCAAATTTCATAACATAGGAAATTATGTTTTGTGGAATACACATAATAATATAAAATCATTTCATATTTTTCAAGGCACATTTCCAAGATGATCATAGTGAACAAAGTGCATTATGGAATGGAGTTCCATCCTCTTTTAAACACTACAATTCCAAACCGAGATCATTTCCCATTCAAACCATGAATATCTCATGATATTTAAATCATTATCTAATTCATTTGAGGTATATAGGTCCCACCCATGTCATAATAAAATAATTCTTACATGTTCGACAAAAAAGAAAAAATGCATTTATGTTGTATAAGTTAAAAAAACATTATCCATGTACTTTTTCTGGAAAAGTCAAAAAGTGCCTCGTATGAAGTAACATAAAAATACCACTTTCCTAATGTTTAATAAAAATTCACCAACTAGTATAATTATCATTAAAAAACATATTATAATATAAATAAAATAAATCTTTTAGGAAACATGGATGTGGATGATAAATATTCCCCCGTAAATACATAAGAATAAATAACATTGGATAATAAATACATTCAAATGTTATCACTCAACATAGGTTTGATATCCTTCATATGTATCTGATCCTTCTGTATAATGATTTAATTAATTTCATTTACATTTTAAATAATTTAATAAATTTTTATGATATCATATATGATCATATTATAATATGTTTGAAATAACATTTCATTATTAATCTTTATTTAGATATTAAATACTTTATGTTCTTATACATGTTTTCTCAATTAAGATTTGGTTATCCTTATTAGGTTATAGACAAATAATTAAAAATGATATAAAAATAATATATATAAAATTTATTCATTTTGTACAATTATATAATCAGGCTTTATTGAAGATTGTGTTTAATAAATCGCATCACATTATGGTGATGGTAGGTCATGTGTACGCATGAGCGACGATATCATTCCCATAATAGTTAAATGGTATTGAACTAGATCGTGTATTATTTTTAAGAAAAAATATAAATTTATAATCATAATATGTAGTTATTATTTTCATCATTTTACGTATCCAACTAAGGTGATGTTTAAAAACATATTAGACCACGTTGTGGAGATAGTAAGTCATATACACACACACACATGGTGATATCATTAATTGTTGGGTAGATAGAAGGGGGTTAAAGTTATTTTATATTTACAATAACATCTCAATATATAAGTTACACTGGAGCTATTACATTATAACGAAACAACTCATGAAGTGGATGTTGAATAATTAATAAGTTTGAAAGAATCAGTATAAGAGATTACCTATTTTCGAAGTGAATCAACTAAATCTCCTCATTCCGCATTTTAGTTTGTCTTTTAATAAAAAAAACTCTATAATGCAACTGGTGAAGTTTAAAATGAATAATATCAGTATATGATAGATCATTAAGGCCCAATGTCAATTATAACTGTGAGGGAGGATGTTCCCTTTTATTATTGATGTGAGGGGAACATTTGGAATCTCCAAAAATATTAATTTGTATGATGAATTAAAACTCTTAAAAACTTCCAAAATGTTATATTCTCAAATATGTAATAACAATATGTGGTAATATCATCATCCAATAAATTTTGAGCAATTTATAAGACAATTTAAACCCTATAATTTTAATTTAACATTTAGTTATTCTATTTCATTTTAATTAGGATAACAATTATTTCATTCCTAAAAGGGTGAAATATATACATATTTTATGTAAATTAAATAATAATTAATTAATTTTCTTTATTTTAGACCATATATTAAATATTAAATATTTTTAAAAAAATTTATGATTTTAAAATAATTTAATAAAACATTTTTTGACATAACAATGATAGAATCAATTTTGAAACTATTAAATTCATGGATTTTTAAAAATATTAAGAAAATTTGTTATCCTTAAACCTAATAATTTATTATATCCCAAAGGGGTATAGATACTCTATATAATTCAATGGTAATATTAATTAGAAAAAATTATATTTATTTTAATATTTTTAATAACATTAATTTTATACTTCAATTAATAAAATAATTACAACATCAATATTGGGTAATTATATAATAAAAATATTTATTGGACAAAATTTAAAAATAAAATATTATTATGATGATAAATCAACATAATTGTATCGGAATATAGGTAGTGGAATTTATGTTTAAGAAAATCCCACATTTAAATTGTTATATTTATTAAATAATGAATGTGACATACATAACATCACATTAGTTAAATTAGTATAAGTATCATCATCTCTTCTATAAGGCTTCGAATGATAAATAACTATGCCTTTGTATGATTATGGTTGACATATTCTGTAAATATAATATTTATGAATGTTTTTAGTCATTTATAATTTATTATCATTTTAATAAAATAGTTTTATTGATTTATCATCATTTAAATATTTTCTTCATCATCCATTAATAATCTTATAAGGTAATTTAATTTTTCATAAAAATTAAATATAAATTACCTGATAAATAATTTAGATTTCAAATGTGTATTATATATGAATAGTGCTTCTCTATGGCCTTATTTGAAAAATGATCTATTATTGAAAACATGAATTCAAAATCATTAAATGTTAATTAAATAAAATATTATATATTCACTAATATATCCAAAATGGCCAAAAACGTCTGATATAAATTTATATTAGGGAAATATGTTTATTAGGTTAAAAAACTACTTATTTTTGATAATACCACTCATTTTTCTATATGTTTACACAAAATAGATATTAATGACAATGTAAATAACACTTGTGGCTTTCTTTGACTTAAATATTATTTAAGACGTTTTCATTGAAATGTGTCCATTAAATGATATATTTTTTTCTTGTTTTTTAATGATAGAATTGCATTCATCAAATTAAATTTTCTCAGGTGTTTTGACCATGTTATTGTAATTATAATTTAATTTTTACCCAAAATTACTTAATTTACCCTTTATTGTGGTATCAAAATTTACCAATTATATTATTATGTTGGTAAAAAAATAAAGGATACCACATACCAAATATGGACCACAAAAATAAAATTTTCACATCCATTTTATGAAATTAATCATAGAGAAGATTCAAATTGGTGTTAAAATAAAACCGGTAAAATTTTTAAAAAAACGTTCTTTAGAAAATACCCATTTATAAATGGAAAATGATTTTATAATAAATTAATGAAAAAATATATTTTAAAAAAGCACATTTGTTTTAATATTAACTAATTAAAATTTATGACCATAAAATAATTTTAATATGTAATGTCTTTAAACGAAAATAATGTTTAAAAAAACTAATATTTTTAGTATTCATTTAAAAAAGAAACATATCAAAAAAATAAAAAAAATTAAACCAACATAATTTTTTTATTAAAATTAAAAGATGATGTTTATTTTTTTTAATTGATTATAAAAAACTGTCAAAGCATGATTTAAAATATATGAAATTTCAAAAGGTGGTAACAATCCTTTTTATAAAACAATTTTTTATCAAAATAAATAATTTTTTATTTTATCATTTCTAGAAATCAAATAAGATGAATTTTAACATTAGATTACATATATTATATATATATATTTAATTCTTGAAATCTATCAAGAGTGATTTTATTATTTTATAGATTCACATATTTCTATTTATATAGTTTTTCATAAGAATATGAATTACATTCATAACATCCATTATGATGACTAAGTTTTAATATTTAGTATATCTCTTATAGTCGGTCTAAAGTGAATTGAATTATATAAAATGAATATGATATTCAATTTTAGAAAAATAATGTATAGTGTTGCGTATACAGCTATGTAAGCCCATGTTACGTATGGTGAAAGATTATCATGGTGTAGCGTATAACAAAAAACATTAAAAAAATTATAATAAATTCTATCTCATAATAATAATGAGGAATTAATCCTTGACATACTTTGTGATAAATAGGTTTTTGATAAGCACTCAATGTGTCAGTTTTGGATACATGAGGTCCACTTTCAATGACTCATCATTTCTTAGGATGGAGTTGTTGTAGATCCGGTGAAGATTGAGGTTGTGATTGCTTGGGATCCATCCCTGACTGTTATCAAGGTGTGTATTTTCCTTAGGATGGATGAGAAGATTCAGAGGTCTCTGTCCTACTTTTCTAGAGTAGAATAATCCTTGATATCATTGATACCAAAAGGTATATATTTTGTTTGGATAGAGATCATCGAGGAGTGTTTTCTACAGGTGATGAACAGATTGAAATGTTATCCTATATTGAGAATAACGGGAGAAGGTCTTGAGTATGTGCTGTTGATTTACACATTAGGGACCTAGTTTGGCTGTTCCCTAATGAAGGGGATTGCGGTGATTTCATATAGCTCATACCTTTTAAGGCAGTATAAATAGAACTACATGACCCATGTTCCTGATTTGGCAGTGGTAGTATTTTAATTGGAGAAGTTGTGACACTACCTGATTGGAGAGGACTTTTTCATCTATTATGACCACAAGAGTTTCAAGTATATCTTCTCTCATAAGGATTTGAACATGAGACTGGGTAAATGGTTGGATTTCATTAATGAAAATGACATTAATATTGCTTAGACTCTTGGAAAGGAGAATGTATATGAAGACACTCTATGTATAATATATATCTGGCATTTTTTGATAGTGGCATCGTTGCAGTTGTTTTAATTGTAGATATCCTTTTTGGATTGATATTGATCTACATAACTCATGTCGATGGTTGTAATCCTTCCACTCTTACTGCGTGTTAGGGATGCAAAACTTGGGAATATGACTGTGAGACATTCCATGCTCAGATGTCCCTAGGTCATGCAAATAATGAATATTATAATGGGGGGATGAACTTCAGTCTCATAAGTTTATGTAAAATAGTACTAGTGGAATTGTAGGAGGTGGTATTGATGGAGATCTATACATACCATTTAGATTTTGTTTTGTAAAAATTGAGAACATATGCACTTATATTGAACAAAAATATACGAGTTATACAATGCAGAAGTAGGGGGTTTCACATTTGTCACCCATGATAAGAGGTATCATTTAATCAATAACATTGTATAGGTTGGGGATTCCCACATATAAGACACCTTTTTTCAGTTGTATCTTCCATGAAGTTCGCTTCTCGTATAGTGTGTGTGAAAATGTTATTCAAAGTGGAAATAATTTCAATTAAAATTGATCTGTTTACTTACTATTTCTGGGAATAATGTTTTTGGCCTACACTTATAGCCTGAACCACCAAAGTTAACTCACACTCAAGCCATATATTGTTCCATCATATTTAATAAACAATGTTCACTGCCTTAATGATCACCATCATTTTAGCTTCTAGTGAAGTAATGTTACCACATGCTCAATAACTATGTGCCAACACTTCTACCTCGTGGTCTATGAAGATAACTTTGAATCCCGATTGTCTTGGATATCCCTTGGAGGGACCATCCATAATGAATTTTAACCATCCAATTAATTTTTTTGATCATAATACCTCAATCATTTCCCTTGGATTAGGAAATGAAGAAGTTACCATCACCTGATGAAGTATGGTGAAATCCCTAACCGAATTGTAGAAATGTTCATTGATTTCGGATTCTGCATCCTAGATGTCCATGATGATAATGGAAAATTCATTGAATTCATGAAACAAGGCCTAGGGAGGTATGATGTTGTTGCTTCCTCTCTAAATAGCATGTAAAACATCAACACATTAAAAGTGTAGCAGAGCACATAGTTGGTGGGATTGTTGTAATCAATATAGTGAGTCCATAAAATCTAGTATAGAAGCTATATAAGGGAGTTACAGCTCAAAAATGTTGAGAATGGATTTCCATAGGGAGTTATCAACGTTTCTTGATAAGATTAGATTATTAAAATATTCACGTTGTGGATGGTATAACACAAACATTGATTTTAGAGAGATCCTGGCCCAATTGATATTCTCAACCACTATTATATTATTTTCAAAGAGTCTCCAAATAACTATAAACTGTGAGGTTAATAACTAGTTTCAATTCTACGTACCCATTTAATTTTAATCACCATGCATCATGTTTTTGTTGAATCTTTTTATGTCCAAAAGCCCAGCCGAGGAACCTGCACATAACAGTAGGTCGTCTTGGTCAATAAAATCACATCCTTCTACAATTGATACAATATCTGTAACACCTGAGATTTTTATGAGAAATATTTTGTTTTTATGTTATATAAATCATCAATGGAATTTTTCACTACACATAACACTAGCTTGTCTTGCATTACATGCAATCGGGACCTTCCTCGATAGCTTGGGTTTTACGCAATACCGAGTTTCACTAAACAATGATATGCTATTAAAGTATTATTAAAACTAGTCGTTATGAATAGTGAAAACAACTTTTTAAAACATTATAAATTTTATCATTCAAAATGGACTTCATTTTTGGATTCGGAATATCGAAATTAGCCTAAGGTGAAATTTTGGTATTTTTCTGAAAACATTCAATTTTTGATGAATAGTGAAAACACTATGTTTGTATTTAAAAACCTATTTTTTATTTAATAAATTATTTCTTTTATATAAATTTATTTTAGGTAAAAATTGATACATAAAACCTATATAAGTTAAAAGTAATTCATTGAAGTAATTTTATAATAAATCTAGATATATAAAAATTTTATTGAACTTTTCACTGTCTTTTACCCACCTCCTAGGAGAATTTTCCAATTTACATAAAAAAATATTTTACCACTTCTATGAGTGGAATATTGAAAATCCAAGAAACATGGTTAATATCAAGAACTAAAATGTGGTTCAAAGAGATGAAAATAATTTTTGGTGAATAGTCACTTTTTACTTTTTTTACCACGGTTAAAAGTAAATAGGGTAATTAAGGTTAAAAATGATATTATTATTACCTTAACAATGTCCTAATTCTATTGGATAACTTTAATTCGACCAAAAACAACTTTAGTAATAAAATATGACCATTTAGGTCCATATGGAATAGATTAGGAAATTTATTATTATTTTATTTAAAGAATAGTTAAAATAGATAAAATCAATGTTTATAGGGTTATACATAAGATATATTCAACTATAAATATTCATTAGAAAGATAAAATGATTTCCTACATAATGGTATTTTATCTATAATTTTTATACATTATATAATTTAATATTTTTATTACACTATGATGATGCAGTAATTATATTATTTATGAAATATTAACATAATTGATGTTATAAATAGCCAAATAAATATAATTTGAGACTTTTTATGATTTCCAATAATATTATTTGTTAATATGACATGTTAGTATTGATTTAATTATAATTTTTTTAACTAAAAATTCTGTTATAATTTTCACAAAAATCAATTACCAAATAGTGTCAAAATTGACATAAAATAGTTTTTAAAACCAATATTATATTATTAATTGTTATTTTATTCCTAAAAATCTATGGTTCGACCAAATGACTTAGATAAGGTTATATATATTAATAATAAATAACATGGTGTTCGTTTGGTTTGTTATAGTAAGTTAATTAACCTTATAGTGTAAGAAAACAAGAAGACACGATAATATTATTTCCATACACATACAATTTTTTAAATCCAATTTTACCCTTCAGATAGTTTTTAGTAAAATATAAGAATGGAATCTTTCATTTTTTTCGTACGAGGTACTTTTTGACTTTTCCAGCCAAAGAATGAGAAGATTGTTTTTTTAACTTATAAGGCATTAATGGATTTTTAGAACATTATTTACATGAAGCATCCATTACAAGTTTTCAAGTTTATTTTTAATCAACTTCATTTAGTTTAAAATTATATGACATGTTAAGAAATGAAAATGTTTTTGAAGTAGAAAGGATATTTTCATCAAAAATGGAGTTCAAGTGTTTTATCAAAATTATTTTCCATCTAAGATAATATAGGGTTTTTTTTTCTATCCCTATTTTTACATTGTTTTGATTATGTTATGATGGAATTATTTTTATGAGGTCTTTATATCGAATATGGATTATGATATGATGGGATGATTTTTAAGAATCCAATTATTATTACAAGGGTTATGCTATGATGTATGATTTATGATTGTGTGGAACACATAAGAATGGTTTCATTATGAGATGGGTGGGACCTATATATCCCTCCAATGCATTGGGTAAAGATTTATATCTCATGAGATAGGCATGGCCGGAATGGAAGGTTAATTCGGTTCAGTGAAACAACACTGAAATGACAAGTGAACTCGGTTCAGAAATGGACTTCGTCCGCTAAGATAGTCTTGGTAATGAGTATTGACTACTGAGAAATGATTCTTTATGATTATGTGTGTATTCCACAATGTTTCTTGTTTTATGTTATGATTATTGGGATTATATTTCACTACTATGATTTATCCCATGTTATGAAATTATGACTTCTTTTGCAGGTTATGATTTCCAAAATGTTATGTTCTTATGAATATGATGTGATTGATATTTCTTTTGTTTACCCTTACTGATAATTTGAGCTCACCCTTTTGAATATTTTCTTTCCCCAGGTCAGGAAGAAGGTTATTATGGTGGATATGACAAAAGGGACTCTAGATATGATGAAATAAATTGGAGACAATGTACATGCATTATGAAACAGTTTTTTATGTTTCCCAGTTTCTAAAGACAGTATACCAATACGGCCCATTCATGGTTTTTTTATGTGTTGTAAAAAGTGTACTTAAATTTTGAACTATTAAAAATATATTTAATTTATGGGTCATTATAGTTGGTATTAGAGGAAAGGTATAGTCATCCTATAGAAACTTGGATGTGAATTCCTTAGTAAGAACCCTAAGGATAAGTCTAAGCATAGAACACAATCTTAGTGTTTTAGAAATGGCAATGAATAACCTATGATAATACCTTAAGTGTAAAATTTTATTCTTTATTATGTTTTTTTTCCTATTATAATTTGTGTTTCTCACACTATTCTTCTTGGTTTTAGTAAAGGGTTGGAACCCGACGGAACCGTGTTAATGCGGAATGCGACGGGCAATGTGATGATTGTCCCCCTGAGCAACCGAACGTTATGGGAGATAGAATGAAAAATCTTGTAGCCATTCTCACACAACTTTCTCAAGCTATGAATCATTCATAACTTCAAAACTAGAAAAAGAAGGAGAAACATTCTGTTGAATCCTTCATGAGGCATTGTCCACCTTCATTCAGTGGGTATACTGATCCATTAGTTGCTGAACAATGGATCAGTTCTACTGAAATGATATTTTCAGTTCTTCAATGTTCTGAACATGATATACACATCTTAACAGTATATCATTTGGAAGATGAAGCTGATCAATTGTGGAATCTTATCAAGAATACGAGGAAAAGAGATGAAATTGAGTCCATGGAATGGGAGGAGTTCAAGAACTTATTTTTTAATAATTACTTACCTCGTATTCTTCGAACAAATATAAAGAAGAAGTTTCTTGAACTGAAGTAAAAGGATAATGAATATGTAGGTACCTATGAAGAAAATTTTACAAGGCTTTCAATGTACACTTCTGGGATTATTATCCAACCTGAGAGTAAGATCGATCGATTCTTTATTGGCTTAAAACCAAGTCTTAAAAGGTCGTTATCCATAAGGGACTTCAATAGCTACAAGGAAATCTTTCAATGTGCTCTCAAGGTTGAGATGGATATTGTAGTAACCCATCATTCATATGGGTTTAATAAGAAGAGGAAAATGGAATTCAATGGAAAATTTAAAGAGCACACTGAAAAGAAGATGAGTTTTCTCTTATTCTCAATGTGTAAAAATGAAACATGGAGGGAGTTGTATTAAAGGGAAATGTAAATGTTTCAAATTTGGAAAGGAAGTTCATCGGGCATTTTAATGCCGCAATGATTGGATGAAGATGTCTAGTGATGCGAACAAAGAAAAGGCTACACAGAGTGCACCTCCTAAACTTCAATGTTACAAGTGCAAGGAAATGGGGCATTATGCCAATCAATGCCCTAATATAAGTGTTTTTATTGATGATCAACGTCAAAAAAAATCTTAAGGATAAAGAAAAATGAATGTCACATGTAATTTCTATCAGCGATGTGGAGTATTAGAACGATGTGGTGAAAGGTACACTTAACATCCACTCAAAAGTAGATAATGTTTTATTTTATTCTATATCCACCCACTATTTTATCTCTAAATAATTTTCTAATGGTATCGATGCATTACCTCATAAATTAGATGATTATGTAGCTGTGACAACCACTAATGGAAAAACAGTCGCATCAAATGTTTATAATTCTTATCCGATCAAAGCATGTGGAAAAGTGCTTCCTGCAAAACTTGTGATCCTTCCTATAGTGGAATTTCATCTGATTCTAGGCATGTATTGGCTTTATTCATATGAATCTCATATCAATTTCCAAATAAGGGAAGTCAAATTTCATATTCCAGATCAATCTATGATCGTCTATCGATGCAAGGATGAACATAACCTTCGAGTGGAAATTTCTCCCATCTTATGGGTCTTGATTCCACTATGTGAAGGTTATTTATCTCAAATTGTTGGAGAGAAACTCATGATTAATAATAAGCCCATTGTACGGGAGTATGGTGATGTCTTTCCAGAGGAATTGTCTGGTCATCCACCAAATCGTGAAGTTGAGTTTTCAATAGAACATGTACCAGGTGATTTACCTATTTCAAAGACACATTATAGAATGGCCCCAATTGAGTTGAAAGAATTGAAGAAGAAACTCCAAGAGAATATTGATAAGGGATTCATACGCCCAAGTGCATCACCTTGGGGAGTTCATGTTCTATTTGTTAAGAAGAAATATGGATCAATGAGACTCTGCATTGATTATCGACAACTTAACAAGATTGCTATCAAGAAAAAATATCCTATCCCACGCATTGATGACTTATTTGACCAACTACGTAGATCTCAATACTTTTCCCTGATTGATCTTCATTCATGGTATCATAAATTAAGGGTCAAAAGGGAGAATATACCATAGATGGCATTCTGTACAAGGTATGAACACTATGAATTTATAGTGATTCCATTTGGTCTTACTAATGCCCATGCTATCTTCATGGATCTAATAAATAGAGTCTTTAGAGACTATCTTAATCAGTTTGGGGTAGTTTTTATAAGAAAAATTCTTGTCTATTAAAAGAGCCAAGAAGAACATGAGTATCACTTGAGAATTGTATTGAAGACCCTGAGAAAGGATAAGATTTATGCCAAATTTACCAAGTGTGAATTTTGGCTTCAAAAAGTTGCATTTTTGAGTCACATAATCTCAAATGAGGGGATATATGTGGATCCAGCAAAATAGAGGTTATTGAAAGATTGTCAAGACCAACAAAAGTAACTGAGATCCTATTTTTTCTTTGTTTTGCTGGATATTATTGATGTTTTGTGAAATAATTTTCACAATTATCGAATCCACTCACCAGTTTGACTAGAAAAGGAGTTAAGTTCGTGTGGACAGAGGAATATGAAGAGAATTTCAAGGAGTTGAAATGAAGGTTATCCAGTGCACCTGTACTCACACATCCTTGTAGTGGAGAATGGTTTGTGATCTACCGTGATGCATCCAAGAAGGTTCTATGGTGTGTTCTTATGAAAAATGATATGGTGATAGCTTATGATTCACGAAAGTTGAAAATCCATGAGAAAAATTACCCAACTCATGATTTTGAGTTAGCTGTGGTAATATTTTCATTAATGATTTGGAGGCATTATCTTTATGGAGAAAGGTGTGATATTTATATTGATCATAAAATTTTAAAGTGTATTTTCACACAAAAGTATCTGAATATGAACCAAAGAATATGGTTGGAGCTGATTAAGGATTACGACTGCTCAATTCATTACCAACCATGGAAGGAAAACAAGGTGGAAGATGCACTAAGTCGACAAGACCATGTTAGCTTATCCATGACGAGGATCACAAAAGATCCAATATTCATGGATTTACTAAGGATGTGTCTTGGAATTATAATGGAAGGGGATAAATTGTATCATTCTCAAATGAATGTTCAACCATCAATACATGTGAAGATTAAAGAGGCACAGAAAGAAGATGTAGAGTTACAAAAGAAGGTGAGAAATGTTCCTGAATTCATCCTTGATTGTGTTGGGATAATAAAGTTATGGAATCAGGTTTGTGTTCCTCCCATCCCAGAATTAAAGAAGGAGCTGCTGGATGAGGCTCATAGTTCTTCATTATCTATTCAACATGGAACCACAAATATGTATAGGGACCTGAAAGAATACTACTGGTGGGATGGCATGAAAAGAGATGTTGTTAAATATGTCTCTCGATGCTTGGTTTGTCAGCAAGTTAAATCTGAGAGACAGAAGTCTAAGGGGATGTTACAACCATTAGCCATACCCGAATGGAAATGGGAAAACATCACTATGGACATTGTCACTGGACTTCTCAAAACATCCAATGGAAATAATGCTATCTAGGTTATAGTTGATCATCTTACAAAGTCTACACACTTTATTGATATTAGAGAGGATTTCTCTCTGGAACAGCTTGCCAGGATATATGTAAAGGAAGTTGTAAGATTTCATGGAGTACCAATTTCAATTATATCTGATTGGGATCCAAGGTTTACCTCAAAGTTCTGGTGAAGTCTTCAGCATACTGTGGATACAGAGTTGAGTTTTAGCACTGCTTATCATCCTCAGACAGATGGTCAGTCTGAGAGGACAATTAAAACTCTATAATATATCTTGAGAGATTGCTCTATGGATTTCAAAGGTGGTTGGGATCAACACCGACCTTTGGTGGAATTTTCATATAATAATATCTTTCACTCTAGTATTCAGATGGCTCCTTATGAATCTCCCTATGGAAAGAAATGCAGGACTCCAACTTGTTGGGATAAATCTAGGGAAAGAAAGCTATTAGGACCTGATCATGTTGATGAAATTGAAGAACCGGTCAGATATATACAATAACACATAAGAGTAGCTCAGAGTCAACATAAAGGTTATTCTGACAATAGAAGAAAATAACTAGAGTTTGAAGTGGGTGATAAAGTTTTCTTACGAATATCTCCTTGGAATATTGTAATGAGATTTGGAACGAAGGGAAAGATGAGCCCTAGGTATATCTGTCCTTTCGAAATACTGGATCGTGTTTGGAGGGTAGCTTATCAATTGGCTCTTCCACCGAATCTCTCTCAATTTCACGATGTTTTCCATGTATCTTTCTTGAGAAAGTACATACACGATCATTCACATGTACTCAGCTCATAAGTTCTACCACTGGAACAAGATCTTTCTTATGAAGAACAGCCGATAGAGATTCTGGATCGTAGCAAAAAATTCCTACGGAACAAGACCACTCGATTGGGGAATGTTTTATGGAGGAACCACCAATTAGAAGAAGCTATATGGGAGCTTGAGGATATAATTATGGGAGAGGTATTCACATCTATTTGTTACGATGTTACGAATTTCGAGAGAGAAATTCATTTTAAGGTGGGTAGAATGTAAAACCTGGGATTTTTATGAGAAATATTTTTTTATGTTATATAAATCATCAAATGAATTTTTCACTACACACAACACTAGATTGGCTTGCTTTACATGCAATCGGGACCTTCCTCGATATCTTGTGTTGTACGCAATACCGAGTTTCACTAACCAATGATATGCTATTATAATATTATTAAAACTAGCTGTTATGAATAGTAATACACACTTGTTGAAATTTAATAAATTTTATCATTAAATATGGACTTAATTTTTTATTCGGAATATTGAAATTATCCTAGGGTGAAATTTTGGTATTTTTCTGAAAACATTCTTTTTTGATGAATAGTGAAAACACTTGGTTATTATTTAAAAACCGACTTTTTATTTAAATAATTATTTATTTTATTTAAATTTATTTTAGTTCAAAATTGATACATAATACCTATATAAGATCAATGAAATTCATTGGAGTCATTTTATAATAATTCTATATATATATAAATTTTGTTGAACTTGTCACCGTCTTTTACCAACCTCCTAGGATAATTTAAAATTTTACATAAAACATAATTTTACCGCATCAGTGAGTGGAATTTCAAAAATCCAAGAGACCCAGTTAATATCATGAACTAAAATGTTGTTAAATGAGATGAAAATAATTTTTTGTGAATAGTAACTTTTTACTTTTTTTACCACGGTTAAAAGTAAATATGGTAATTAAAGGTAAAAACGATATTATTATTACCCTAACACATGTACTAATGCTATTGAATAAGTGTAATTCGACCGAAAACAACCTTAGGAAAAAACATATGACCATTTAGGTCCACTTGGATTAAATTAGGACATTTATTGTTTTTTTAAAGAATAGTTAAAATAGTTAAAATCCATGTTTATAGGGTTATATATAAGATAAATTCGACTAAAAATATTAATTAGAAAGATAAAAAGATTTCCGACATAATGGTATTTTATTTATAATTTTTATACATTAAATAATTTAATTTATTTATGACACAATGATGTTGCAGTAATTATATTATTAATGAAATATTAACATAATTGATTTAATAAATACCCAAATAAATGATTTTTTAGACTTTTTATGAATTGAAATAATTTTATAGGTTAATATGATATGTTAGTATGGATTTAATTAACCTTTTTTGAACTAATCATTCTATTATGATTTTCACAAAAATCAATTACCAAATAGTGTCAAAATTGACATAAAATAGTTTTTAAAACAAATATTATATTATTAATTGTTATTTTATTACTAAAAATCTAAGGTTCGGCCAAATGACTTAAGTTAGGTTATATATATTAATTATCAACAAATTAGGGTTTCTTTGGCTTATTATTGTATGTTTATTAACCTTATAGTGTAAGAAAACAAGAAGACATGGTAAAAGTATAATTATTTAACTTAAAGTTAAATCTAAATGATAAGGTTAATATAGAAACCTAATCTTGTCTAAATTAGATTGGATGAGAGTATTTAGACCCATCCCCACCTTAGCTTTGAAATAAATAAATTTGGTGATATTAAAAACCGAATATGACTTTATTATAAAATAATATGTTTAGTTTTTCTTAAGGTGCCCCTCTCCTCCCTTATAAAAGGGCACCTCCTTCCTCTCTTCCTCACACCACTTTGAGACTTCAAGATCGGCCAACCCCTGCCAATTTCACTTTTCCACTTCCCAATAAACATTCTAGATGTCCTGGTCTTCTTCCAAGACCATCTTTAGTGCCCTAAAAGGAGGTTAAGGAGAGGCGCTTCAAAGAAGAGGTAATGTCCGTTACCGATTCATTCAAAAAAAAGTCTTCTTCTATTTTTTCTAATTTAGAAGTTTCATTATGAAGTAATAACATCAGTATCACTCATATACTGATATGTTATTATAAATATGAAACAACCCTATTTCACCATCTATCCATCCTATGGAAAATGAAATCACCACATGTGCATATGTACGGAATACCGTCTCCACGCCATGGGGTAATCTATTTTCCTCCACCACCTTACTTGGATGTGTATAATTCCACGATCATTCTAACGAAATCATCGCTCGTGCGTACGTACGGAATACCATCTCCCTGATGTGATGTGACTCGTTCTACATGATCTTCATTGCATAATGATTATATAAATGAATTGAATAAATAAATATGATATATATTACTCTAATACCATTCTGTAAATGAGCTATTTATAACCTAAAAAGAAGAATAAGAATTTATTCGACAAAACACACATAAGAATATAAAATAATAAACACCTGAATAACAAGTAGCAATGAAATATTACGAATAAGAAGCTAAGAATATGACCATGTATGATATAATAACAATATGTATGATTCTGGAATAAGTCAATGAACTTATTTAAATCATTATATAGGAGGTTTGGACACTTACAAATAAAATCGGACATAAGGTAAGGGAAAATCTTGCAATATCATTTTTATCCAAGATTGTTTATACTTCAGAATTTACTGGGGAATATTTATCATCCACATCCATGTTTCCTCAATATGAAATATTATTTCCATACACATACAATTGTTTAAATCTAATTTTACCCTTCGGTTAGTTTTTAGTAAAATATATGAATGGAATCTTTTGTCATTTTTCGTATGAGGTACTTTTTGACTATTCTGGCCAAAGTATGAGAAGAATATTTTTTAACTTATTCAGCATTAATGGATTTTTAAAACATTATTTCCATGAAGCTTCTTTTACATGTTTTCATGTTTATTTTTAATCAAATTATTTTTGTTTAAAAGTATATGATGTATTAAGAAAGGAAAATGATTTTGAAGTAGAATGGATATTTTCCTCAAGAAAGGAGTTCAACTGTTTTATCAAAATTATTTTCCATCTAAGATAATATAGGGTTCTCTTTCTATCCCTATTTTTACATTTATTTGATTATTTTATGATGGATGTATTTTTATGATGTCTTTTTATCGTATATGGATTATGTTATGATGGCATGTTGTTTACGAATCCCATTTTTATTACATGGGTTATGCTATGATGTATGATTTATGATTGTGTGTCACACATAATAATGGTTTCATTATGAGATGGGTGGTACCTATATCTCCCTCCAATGCATTGGATAAAGATTTATATCTCATGAGATAGACATGGAAGGTATGGAAGGTTAATCCGGTACAGTGAAACATGGCTGAAATGAGGAGTGAACTCGGTTCAGAAATTTACTTTGTCCGCTAAGATAGTCTTGGAAATGAGTATTGACTTCTATGAAATGATTCTCTATTATTATGTGTCTATGCCACAATGTTTCATGTTTTATGTTATGATTATTGGGATTATATTTCACTACTATGATTTATCCCATGTTATGAAATTATGATTTCTTTTGCAGGTTAAGATTTCAAAAATGTTATGTTTTTTTGAATATGATGTGATTGATGTTTCTTTTGTTTACCCTTAATGAGCATTTGAGCTCACATTTTTTTCTCTTTTCTTTCCCCAGTTCAAGAAGAAGGTTATTAATTAGGATATCCCAAAAGAGACTCCAGATATGATGAAATAAATGGGAGACAATGTAGATGCTTTACGAACCAGTTGTTTTTGTTTCCCAGTTTCAAAAGACACAATACCAATACGGTCCATTCATGGTTTTGTTATATGTTGTAATAAGTGTACTTCATTTTTAATGTATTAACAATATATGTAAATTCTGGGTCATTATTATATCATCCAAGAGTCATCCAAGTGCTCTGACAACTCATTGATAGAGTTGTTGATGTCAAAATATTTCTCTAAAGTGGGTAACCTATCAACTAAAGGAATTTAATCTTTTTAGTATTCATGAATATAATTGAGTAATTAGAAATAACCACCATGTTGGAGTGAGACGTGATAATCTGGAGGATAAAATGAATCCTAAACAAAATTGATTAGTCCATGTAACCATATTTCTCTGCATTGAATCTTGAAAGAATCCAGCTCCATAAGAACACTAGACAGTCAGATATGTTGTGAATGTGAATGTAGAGAAATTTTATCAGCAATGATTCATTAAAAAACAAAAATTGTAAATTCCCAGACCACCGAGAATAGTAGGAATGAACCATTTAAACCATTTGGCTGTGAGAATCTCTCTTTCCACCAAATTTCTATCGAAAAAAAGTTCCTAAAAAATGAATTGACATTCATGATAACTGAGATAGGCTACATGTACACCATGAAATAACATAAAATTTATGAGATAATGTTGTGTTTGAAAAGGTACACACGTCCTTCCACTAATATAGATTATCCATTCCAACAGGAATGAGTTTCTGTGATTTAGGATAAGGCATTCCAAAGTGTGACACATTAGGATTTTTACAGAATAGCGGAAAAACTAATGTAAATAAATGGTAGATGACCTTCACTAAGACAAATATTATTGATGAGAAAAGACATTACTAGAACCCGAATATTCTTTCCAATGTAGATAAATAATTTTATCCATTTTATCTATTTTCCTACAAAATTATCATAATTTAGAAGTGCCTCTATTAGGTGATTTGTTTTTTTAATATCCCCCTATGTAAAAATAACAATTTCATCAGTGAAAAACAACTGAGAAGGGGATGAGATACCTATATCCACTATGACAGTAGTTATTTTTACATTAACCACCATGTCAATGATAATTCATCTCAATAAATTTTCACCAATTGTAAATATGATAGTAGAGAGTGGCCCCCCTATCTCAATTATCTTGTACATGTTAAATAGCCCACAATTAACCCATTTACCCAGATTGAAATGTGAACTAACTCCATAAATGTTTTAATCCATTGAACAAACACAACATTGAACCCAAATCTATGAAAGATATGGATAATAAATCCCAAAATCATCATATCAAACTCCACTAAAATAAAGATATAAGAATCCAAGTTTACTCCCCTAGTTGTCATCATAAGGTTATTGAAACACACTGAAGCAATGAGAATACAGTCCTGAATATTTTTTTCTTTGATAAAGGCAAACTGATTCATGGATATAACTTATCAGAGGCCCAAACAATCTTGTTATCCAAATTCATTATAATAACATTTTGAATGGTATTTACTAGGGAAACTGGAAAAAATTATACAATTTCACTTAAATTTTCAACTATAGGAATGAGGGAAATGAATTGGGCATTGAACCCTATAGGGAATTGATCACCGTAGAAAAAATATTTAACAAGCTAGAAAACATTGTTCTTAATGTCATCTCCATATCTTTTAAAGAATGATTTTTTAATCCATTAGGACATAGAGAGATTTATTTTTTTAGAAGAAAAGTTGCCTCCCTAATCTCAAAATCTATTGGAATTGATGTGAGAAGCTTACAATCCTCATTATTAATTATATTAGGAATAATGATTTCTTTAACAAATTTTGTCTAGGCTACACAATTAAATAGATTCTTATAGAATGAAACTATATGATAAGAATTCTCTTGTCTATTCCCAATGAATATATCACCAT
Organism: Viscum album; assembly: GCA_963277665.1. Lineage (NCBI taxonomy): Eukaryota > Viridiplantae > Streptophyta > Magnoliopsida > Santalales > Viscaceae > Viscum > Viscum album. The sequence goes on along the minus strand of OY728147.1, from coordinate 553,707,917 downwards.
CCTTTAGAAGGGATATTGGCCGATTCACACTCTCAACCCTTGGAAGTGCATTTACAATTTTAGTATTTCTATACCCTTCTTTAAGACACCGTACAAATATGATTTCCTTTTTAATGTTGTCCTGAATAATTATGTGGTCATTTAGCTTGAGAGACAATTCTACCTCGTGCAACATATATCTGGAGAAATAAAATCCAGTAGCCTCTTCAAAAATGTTATGCAGATAGCATAAAAGACCCTAAATTTCTGTGTCAATAGAGCTGCTTTTTGTACAAACCCTTTAGTTGTATATCTGGATGTGGTGAAGATGTACTAGGCCCCCTGATGTCAGTTCTAATTTACATAGATTAATAAGGTAGTGGAAGAGTCCTATTTTCCAAGCCTCAGATGTTAGAAATTAAAGTCTAAGCACAAGGTACCAGCGAGTTTCACTCAATCCCTAGTTGTGCAAGAGTGGAATTGGGATGGAATATTGATGGTTATCATGATGGTTTTACCTCACATGTCCTTGGTGTCATGATACCATATAGAATATCATTGAATAACATAAAAATATTTCCCACCTCAAAACGATCCATGGTTAGTGTTCATTTGAGAAAATGGGATACCTCTAAGTGAGGGTGATAGTTCAGTTTAATTGAGTTCCGTCTATGATTTTCGTAGAATGTGATATGTGATTCACTTCCTGGTTTTAGATAGGATTATAGATGAATTTTGGACTCAGATGTTCTTGATTATATCCTGTCATCCCCAATAATATTTCCATACAAAGAGTACCATTTAGGTTCTTGAGGACATGGTACATTCTTGCATCCTATATTTTGGATGGTGTTGGGAGGATCACATACCCTTGGTGGAGTTTTCATTATACAACAACTACCACTCTTCTGACAGTATGGTACTATTTGAGACCATGTAATGCTAACCCTGCAGGGCGCAAATTTATAGGACTTAACTAGAAGAATCAACATTAATGGGTCTAGAATTGGTGAGGGATACCACAGATGAGGTGCAGTACATTTCAGAGTGGATGATGATATCACATAGCCATCATATGTCTTACGTTTACTAGTGATGAAGCCCCATGGAATTTGTGTAGGGATACCATTTGTTCCATTGAATCTCATATCAATGGGTATTGTAGAGATTTGGGTGGGGAGGCATGTTATCTATGAGATTCACAAACACATTTCTGATTCTTAGTAGAGTTGGCATGGTGGGATATGTACTATCTCTACCTCATAGTTGCACCAGGTGAATAATTTCTTCCAGGTGTTTTAGATTAGGAGGTATGTGCATGATCCATCGCAAATAATCAAATAGGGAAGATGAAATTTAATGATGGGGAGTAATTTATGGAGTACATGATGGTAATCAAGGATCAATAAGAGTGAATCCATCGTTGCTGGTCAATTCCTCTGTTGTGCATTCAGTGGAAACAAAAAATATATATAACAGAGCACATGGAAGTGGGAGTCTCAGATTCATTATAAATTCCCTCTTATTTTCTTATTTTTATCCATTTTAGACTTTTGGGTAATAATTATCAATGGTGGGGAGAATATAATGAATTTTATTTTCTATAGTTTTATTTTTATCAGTTTATTATTAATATTATGAAACTAGATATTGAGAAGACATATGATTTCAAGGACATGAGTTCAAGTGAGAGGTCATTTAAAAATCACATGCTTTTTATAGAACAAGTAAACATGTTTCTTGATGTAGTTTAATTATTCATAAAATGGTTCCCAAATTAGATATCTATGTGCATCGTTGAATTCAGTGTGGGGACTTTACCTATGGCGTGTCCTAACATCGATATATGAGGGTCAAATGTGACTGTTAGAATTTAGAAATAACTGTCATTAATATATTTCATTAGAAGAAACATAATTTAACATTTTAGTAAAACCATTCTGAGTAATTCAGGGATATCACCAAAACACTGTAATTCATCATAGGTGTTGGAAGATACAATCTCAATGATTATTTTCATAGGACCCAGGATCGAATAACAACAAAACATCCATTCTTCGAGAACGATTGATCCACCATCGATGTAGGGTGTTGATATCTTTGTGATTTCCTCTTTCTCTTATAATATTTATCAAAAAATGGGGCACATCAATTGAATTGGTTGATCTATGGATTTTTCATTCTTATAGGATGGTTAAACTATGGGGTTCTGAAAAATATGAAATAATCTGGTTTATTTCTAGTTCTTCTTTATGTGTTCATCATTGTTAATAAGAACGAATTTGTGGTGAAATTAAAAAAGTCTGATATTCAATCCTCCTACATTCATGGTGCCTCTAGCACACCCTATTGGTCATGTTATCTAAGTTGAACCCTCATGGTCACTACTAAATGTTGTTGGGAGGATCAAAGAACGATCAAACCCTAAGATCTATGCAAAATCAACGACATAGTATACAGTAGTGTAGAGTGGAACCTAACAAGAAAAAATATTTAACCACATGAGTATTCAAGCATCAGAGGAGCACTGGTGGTCTATGGAAGGAAACACTAGTATAGGTCTACTACAGAGTTCTAGCAGTAGTGTAGGTTATGTGAAGAGGCGGTGGGTTTTTTAACAACCCTTCATTTTATTTCACACTTAAACATAACTTATTAAATGAAATTTCACATAATAAAACATATAAGATCATTATAAATAGTGTTTTGGGGATTTAATTTATTACATAACAACATAAAAAATGATATACAACTTCTTTATTGAAAAATTATTTTACATGACCACAAAATTCCGTCATACATGACATTGGATTGGATAACAAGAGGACATACATAATAAGTGGGTGAGATATAAAGCCCAGTAAGTGAATAAACATGGAATACCATGAGGAAAATAACACATGGTAGACAATAGGCATGTTAGTGTAGAACAAGAGAAAAATGAATATAAATTCATGATAAATCATGATAATAATTGCATTGAGATGTTGAAACAAAATTTAATATGATATTAACATGTGATGAGGCTCATTGTACATCGAGAACGAGTAAACCATAATTTCCAATTAAGAATAAGTAAAACCTTGTTGATCATGAATTATAATGAATAAATAATCCATTCAATTAACATATAATGATAATAATAGTTAGCCAATGCATTGTAGCACTATCAGGGAGCACTCTTCTTAAACAGTTCAATTCATGCATAAGTGTCACACATGAATCATATAATTTGGAATCATTATAGATAATCGTTTATTCCACGATAAAGGAATGTGGAATTAATATATGAAACACAATAATCAATATGTAAATATTCATAAAGATGAGTATTTTTTTATAGAGAAATGGTCTTGGTATTCACTACCCAGTTACTTTGGCATGGAAATTCGCAGTGCTATTTCTGCAGCATAATGACGTGACATTAGAAATCATAAAAATGTAAATGAGGGAGAAATGGGTGTCTCATCATATTTACATGAAATGTACAGTGTGGGGGTCATATAGATACTTGTCCAAAAAAATTTAATGGAGTTTATATTTATAATACACAAGAATCACTTGAATTTAAATGTTGAGAGAAAAATATCTTATAGAATTTCGGCATGGAAACTTGTGTACGTGGGAGGCATTAACAAGAGAGAAAGGGATTGATCATCAATGTAAAATATGTAGGAGGGAAGTATGGGGGATATGTGAAATAATCTCATAACTTTAATAATGAAATATAAACGGACATTTCGAAATTATGAATCATGGATAAAGTGGGAAAGGAAAGAATAACTTATTTTGATGTGTGAATCCAAAGGCATGAGAGAGGCTTGAGAGTGGATTTTGGGGAGCTTGGGGAGCCTTTAAAGGATTTTACAGAGACTATGTATGAGATTGGAATAACTAAAAATTCATTGATTGAAGATGACATTGGAGCATGGGTGGGTTCATATAGGAAAGATGAGGGCAATCATTTTTTTTAGGTTTGGGACACCACACATTAAACAAATCAAAACCAGAATCCATTCGATGGTTTTTGACCATATTTATTTTTAATGGGGAGTGGGAAAAAATATTTTATAAGGACAATTGCAGAAATTCTAAAAAAATAGGGTTGCTTATGTGTAGGTGAGTCACACTATCAAGGTAATAAATTTAAAAAGCTAAAATGTTCTATAAGTTTTGGAGGGTCCACTAAGGCATTGTAAAATAAATAAAACAAACCTAAAATCAGATTATTATAAAGTTAAAGCATATATTGGTTGAAAATAATCAATGTAAATTCACATTGAACCATACTACATCTTAATAATAGGATTGGTACACCCCTTGGTGAAGCACAAAGGCATATAATCCCTTTATCCAGATTCTCCTATTGTGGTTTCATTAGCTCATCAAGCTCCAAAACATCCATTATATACAATGTTTTGGATATTGAAAACGCCCAAGGTATAAGGTCAATTGAGAATTCAACATCTTTTCTAGGAGAAAGACAATGAAATTCCTCTAGAAACACTTCAACAAATTCCCTCATAATTGGAACAACATCATGGATTGTTTCCTCCTTAGAATCAATCATCTCAGTAAAATATGCATACTAATAGGGAAGTAATATCCAAACATGAGGTGATGGTACTAAAGATTATTAATATTCCTCCTTGAACATGTATAGAATCAGGGGTCGATTATATATATGGAGAGTGATTTACCTCTCACTGAAATTTATTTTTGATATATATGGAAAAATACAATCCCTGATGAGAATTGCATCAAATTCCACCACAGGGAGTACGACGAGGATTTCTAGGAAGTTAAGTCTACTAATTATGATAGCGGAGGATTTATACTCATGGGATGCAATGATTTCCCCATTTTTTGTACTGACTGACAAATTACATACATTATTTTTTTTTGGTGTTGGGATTCTTCTACTAAACATTCCAGATATAAATAATTCATAGAACCATAATATAAATATAAGTTCACAATTCTGGAATGAATATCGAGAATACTTGTAACCACTTCTTTTTCAGGGTTCACATCTGCAGTAGTGATTGGAAAATCTCACCCTTGCTACCTTGGAAGTTGTTGGTTGCCTCAAAAAACCTTGAGAATTGGGCATTGATGTGTAAGGGTCCCTGGTTTTTTGAAGTTAAAGTAATGACCAACACATTGAGAGTTGAACAGAGTCTTCCTATCCTCTATCATATCCTTGGGTTTTTCTTGTATTATTTTATGGCTTGTTTCCCTTCTCTTCCTCACCTAATGCATTTCATCGTCCCCTTCAGGAAATTTCTTGGGTGCTTATTTTCACACTGTTGGCATTTTGGGTGCTGGATTTTCATAGAACCGTTGGATTTATCCATTAGACCGACCAAATTTATGTCCACCTTACGCATCATATACCCATATAACCCCTGATATTTTTTGATCTCTATTTCAACCTAGCGGTTACATCAAAAAATATCATCAGATTTGTCGATGTCACTGATCCCCAGGGATTACTACAGGCTAAGTTTCATCCCACCAAGGAAGTGATCAACTTTGCATTCGGGGGTAACGACAAAGCTGGATGCATATCATGAAATCCTTTTGATGTTTTCCTCGTATTCTCTAATGGATTCGTTGTCTTTTTATCTTGAGTTCATGGAAGTCCCATACAATATTATGCTAGAGGGTTTGATGAAAATATTTATCGAAAAACATTTTCTGAAACTCATTCCATTACAATGCCTCGATCTTTTCCTCCTGATTCATATTTCTTACTAATTCCCATCATTCATTTCCTTCACCCTCCATACAATAATCTCCAATAATAACCTCTTGTTTTTCTAATCATTGAAGGATAGTGAAGATCATTTCAATGGAGTTGATTGATTGTTCTACGATTCAGGGATCGGATTATCCATTAAAAGTAGAACACCTTTTCTCATGAAGCTCTCTATAGTGACTTGTTCATTCAGGGGGGGTGAAAGTTCCTCTTGACTGATGGATATATTCAAATCATAAGTTATATGAGAGAGCATCTTGGAAATTTTCGCCATTTCTGCTCCCATCAGATAGGGAATCTCATTAAAACAGTCATAACATTGATATTCAAATTGGTCGTTATCCCTAGTCCTACTATTACTGGCCATTGCCTAGAATAAAAGGAAAGTTAGGGGGATCACATAATTTATAATCCAAAGGAAACAATTTATGTCTTATAAATTAATTATATTTCCTTAACTAATGAATTTAATAGCTTCAATCTATGTTATCCATGATCTACCTTCCTACATATATTCTTAGGGAATTTTTTAATTGCATTAATAGTGGTTCATACTAAGAATGTAACATAACCAAATCATATCACCCAGGAGTGTCATAACCAAGTGTGTATAAAGGCCATTTTTTGTGTACCAGGATACCCCTGGTCATGCCTGAAACTCCTTGTGTGAGTTTTCAATCTTATGTACATTTGTGCAAGAGCCGACTCTAACTGCTCGTACATAGAAAGTGATGTATTTTCTAGATAAACCACTTAATCAACACTCATGAAGTCATAAGAATATTTTATTATACTCATTCTTATCTCTATGTCATTCACCAGGGATTTCTAGTCATAATCAAAAAAATAACTAAACTTTTCTCAGATACCAACTATAATAACCCTTCATTTTATTTCACTCTTAATCGTAATTTATAAGATGAAATTTCATTTAATAAAACATAGAATATTTAGAGGACTAGTGGCTATCGGGATTATGACCATTACATAACAATTAAAACATGAAATTCAACATCGTTATTCAAAACTCCCTTTACAAGACCACAACATTCTATCTTACATAATATTACACGGGATAACCTGACGACATACATTAGAAAAGGGTGATCTATAAAAAAAATTATGGGAATAAACATGGAATAAAATGAGGAATACAATACATGTTAGTCAATCGGCATGTCAATGAAGCATAAGGGAAACATGAACATAATGGCATGATAATGCATGATAGTAAAAACATGGAGATGTGGCAACACCATTTAACATGATATTAGCATGATCCAAGGATCCGTGCATTAGAGAATGAGTAAACCCTCATTGCACATGAATCACGATTATACCATCGTTGAACATGAATTTTATTTGTAAAACCTCATTTGACTTGATTTATCTTTATACTAATCTTTACCCAATGCATTGGAGCACTATCAGGGTGCACCATTAAAAAACATTTCATTTCATGCATAACTGTGCCACATGAATCAAAACATATGGAATCATTAAATATCATCATTTACTCCTTGATAAGTGAATGTTTAATTCATACATCAAACTCTATAATCAAAAAGTAAATGTGCATAATGGTGAATACCCTTGATAGAGAAATGGGCATGGTATTAAATACAAAATGACTTTGGGATGGAAAATCACGGTGCAATTTCGGTTGCATAATAGTGTGATATAAAAGGGTCTCTATCATTCAAACATAAAGAGGGAATTATGGGTGTGGTGTGAAATCAAACCCAGAAATTTATAACTGCATATAAAAGGAGAAAACAATATTATGAATGTTGGTTAAAATCAAAAAGGGATGAATCCCTTACTTAGAAGTGTGATACCAAAGGCTTTAGAGAGGCTGAGAGAGGCTTCATGTGAGCATGAGGCAACATCGGAGGATTTTAGAGAGAGGAGGGTAGATTTTGTATGAACCCCAATGGATTTGAGTGAAGAGGATGTGGGAGCTTGGGTGGGTTTATATAGGAAATAATATGGAATTGTTTATTATTTAGGTTTTGGACAACACACATTAATCTAATAAAAACCACAATCTATCCCATGGATATGAACCATGTTTTTTCCAATGGGGGTGGGAAAAATATTTTATATGTCCAATTACTGAATTTTTTTTAATTTATATTTTTTCTTATGTGTAGGTGAGTCACACTCTAAAGGAAATCAATTTTAAATTTAAAAATGTTTTAAAATATTTGGAGGGTACACTAAGGCTTTGTAAAATTTAGAATACAAACCATAAATAAATATTTTTAATGTAAAAACATATATTGTTCAAACATAATGTTTATAGTTTTTTTAAATCACTATTGGGCCATTATTATGTAATAAAACACATTATATATTAAAACGATATTTAAATTTTAACGAAAAATTTGAATGTCTCCGAAAAATAAGAAAAATACACTATTGGATATTTTCGACATCTTGATTCCAATAAAAAAATATATGTTGTCAGTATTATTTTCTAAATATTTTTATTTTCATTTTTAATATATAAAATGGAATCTATCGAAAATTGATGGGTTTTGACAAAAAAATGTTTTCAAACCATATAAAAATTACAATTTTATTTATGAAAATTAGTGGACCATTTATAAATAATAATAATAGATTTAATAATAATAATATTTTATTTAAATATTGTTAAATTAAAATATCATTTAATTTATCAAAATATATTTATTAATAGAACTTTAAATAAAAAATACTCTTTTTACATTTAAAACTATTTACAAAGTAATAATAATAAAATAAATTTATATTCAATATTATATACAAAAATAATGCACATAATCCAAGAGCTAATGTGTTGTTACATAGCCCCTTATACACACATATAATATCTAAGGGTATGGTATGCAATGGTGACCAACTATTGGGGTGGCTCTATTAACATCGCTTAGGTGGTAATCTTTATCATCTTCTACTTCTCACGTAGGCAGTTCCACTCAAGTTTAACGTGTTCAAGATTGGGTTGGGCATGGTCAAGAATGAATCCCAATGACACCACCTCCTTTCTGAACTCCAAAAAATGGGCATCATAAGGGAAAACCCTACTAAATGAGTCCATCACTTCCTTTGTCTGAGTAAATTGTATTTTTTAAAACCCAATATTTATACTAATCATGTGATCATAGTTCAGTGAATATATTAGCTATGGTAACAATTCATAATGGTATTACGAAACCCCGAATCATAAAACCAAGTAAGTGCATATTTTATATAACCATTTTCTATAATCAGACTTTTAATTAGATCATGATGAATATTTATTAATAAAAGTATTCGGTCATTAAATACAAGAGGAGGGAGCTTGAATAGCCGGAAGAAATGGCCAGAGCGGCTTGAGGTGGCTGTTAAAGCCCATGTGGCATCCGACTTACGGGATGCATGGAATAGAGGAGGCAAGCACGTACGTGATGCAGGTCGAAGGGTTGTGATGTGAGGGGTCTGGAGAGACTGGGGATACCACATGGTTAGGATGGAAAATATGGATCAGTGGAGAGATTAGGGTAGGTAGTGTTCAGTGGAGCAATCCTACCCGTAGCATGCCGACCTGACTATGGTATCTAGGCCGCTACAGTGGCCCGATGGGCTTGGCCTTATGTTCCTGTGGGCCGGGACATGTAATCCTAGTGGTATGGGTCCCATAGGCCAGGATAGGTTTTTTCAGACTGAACTAGACTGGGCCGGTTCATGTCAGCTGGACCAGGTCAGGTTGAATTTGAGCCAGACAGTGGTCCGAATTTTTACAAAAAATAACCATATCATTCAAACTGTGTGTTTATTTGATGTTCCATTTCACGAGTATTGACCCTTTAGATGAGGTGGTACATTATTAAAACTCTATATAAGGTCTTGGGTATATTTGAATATGTACTAATTGATTAAGGAGTAGGTTATCTCATTTCATGTGCCCTATAAGATGAATCATGCGGCTAGCTGTGACTTGATGACTACGTGACATGGGGGCATCATGACCCATCAATGATTCTTGAACCATAAATACTCATTGAGTCATCAATTTATTGTGCAAATTCCACACTACATGCACCATCTATGCTCTATTTTCCATCGATGATTTATGTGTCATCCTCTCTCTGTGTGTCATCGATGCTATGTGCATCATTGACACTCTATGCATCACAGAAACTGTGACATCTATGGACTATAACTAAAAATAATTCCCTTCATGTTTTAGACTTATATATATGTGAGATAAATATACGTAATTTCTTTCTTTATGTTTTACTTCATGTTTTTATTTTTTGGGATAATCCAGGTATTTCTTTGGGGTATAATTCTTGTGTTTATTTGTGATATTCCTTTGTCGCTTCGAGGTGTCTTACGACATATTGTTCTACTCACCCCTGAAAGGGATTTTCCAAAACATGTCATGTATTTTTCATACAATCAATGTTATAATTATGATCTTGTAGAACCAGGTCTCGGTGATTCCTAGAGTGCTTGGATAGATGAGGTGTGATCTGATGGCTTTAGACAATTGTTCTACACCTACACATTAAGTAGGGTTTTCTAATGGATGAGTTTCCAGAACATATACATTCAATTTGGTAGACTACATTTGGGGGGAGCATGAATTATATCCCTGTATAGATTTCAGTTTTTCTGCTGTCATATTTTGTGACTTTCATTCAAGTCTATGCATGCATTATCTATATAGTCTATATATGGTTCATCATTTCGGGACCTGAGATGGGTTAGTGTGTACATACACCTATGAAAAATCCACCCATTTGTGGGATATACCTACATTGTGCTAGTCAGCATCCCCTGGCCTATCATAGGTAGGATAGGGGTAGTCACGGCATGACCCCCCCTATGATGGGTCATTACCCATGATATCTATAATAATGAAGGGTTAACAATGGTTTTGTTAACTTATATGATTGATGTATACTTCTTAATAATTATTTTAAATGAACTTGAAAAAAGAAATATATCTCTATGGATTTTATCGGAAATCATTCATTCATAAAAGGGTATGAGATATCACTTATTGTGAATAATTTTTTAGAGAAATCCTTATTTGAATTATTTATTATTGTAATATCACACATGATTCACCTAATGTATCCCACCTCATTATTAGAATATGTCTTCATTCTTTTCCTCAACAAATTAAAGTATGTGAATCATGGTTTATATTAATAATATAAATATTAAATGTTTAGGACCATTTATTATTTTTTTAAATATGATAATCCAATTTAACATATAAATTTTATTTCCCACTAATAGATTATGATATTATAGAATTCACCTATGGGATGTTAAAAACATTAAACACCATTCGAATAAGTCTTAATATTTATGATCCCCTACCCCTAATAGCTTGTATAATTTTTTAACCTTCTAAAAATTTAATCTAACAATATAACATGTATTTAAGAATAAAATATTAAAAAATCAACATTATAATCATGGTGGGGAAATTCCGTGAATTTTTTGTGTGAACATTACCATTAGTACATTGTCACATATATATAATGACGAATAATGATCATTATGTGATAAGATATATGTTAATTTTCAAGACATTATATGTTAGTGTAATCTTAGCATCAAAGTAGTAGGTTATAGGGAACAAACTATAATTGAATCCTTCTTACACTATAGAAAACTATTAACTACCCCACATGTTTCCCTCAAATGAAAAAATGATTCTATGGTGATGTGATGATAACCTAAAATCCCACTACACTACTCAAGGTTGTTCTGCTTGAATTGACATCATCTATATAAAGAAATACTTCATAAAAAAATATAACCATGTATATTATTTTATCCCTGTATCATCATATACATCACTAATAATAATATAGTTAAAATTCACCATGATGTGATTAAATATTAATATTTGTATACAAATCTAAAATTTGGAAAAATCATTATTAAAATTTCTTCATATTCCACATTATAAGTCATTGATATGATTACAAATAGAGGTAATAGGATTTAAAAATGTTTTTATGTTATCCATATAATGATTTCATATCAAATTTATATAAAGAAGTGTATTTTTATGTCCCAATAAAACTTGTATTTTAACCTCTCGAGTTTCATGGAATCTATCCACCTTTTCTTCTTTAATAACCTTTGGATAGTTTTGAGTTCTTGAAAATTTAGTTATCATGGAAATCATTAATATTTTTATCTACAAAATTCAAATTTGAAATATTAAACCTAATTAAAAATCATGACATGTGATAAATATTTCTTATGAACACTTAGATATGCGTGGAAAATTTCTAAACCATCCCAGGTTCATTCTTCCACTCGATAGTAGAACAAGGATAGGTACATAATTGATGGGTGCCCATGATCTCTCTAGGGTAAGAAAAATAATAATATTTGTCAAAATAAATTGATGGAGTTTATATTTCTCTGATAAACAATGTTTAAATTGATATATATTTCAACTGAAATTGGATCATTAATAATCCATACATCAAGAACCCATACCAAAACACATAGAACAAAAATAGATATGAAAAATAATTTAACCAATCTATATAAATAAGAAATGATTATTAATCCCTAATATCACAACGCAACGGCCACCATAGAAAAACAACACTATTCTACATAATCATCTAAAAATATAACCCATCTTCCAATAACCATATTTGGAAGAAAAATATTCCAATTTTACTAAAAATAATAAAAGAATACGAAAAATCAGGGACATGTCTATACTACTATCACATGTGAGTAGATACCATTTCTCATTCAATCATACATCCCACTTAGATAATAAATTATAAATTATTCAAACATAATAGAATTATATGTACACTATGAGGTATTATTTGATTGTGATCTTGTAATACTAGAAGGTAATCACCACAATTTCCATGATTTCTTTTTCCAAAAATAAACCCTACATGGTTGTTTTACAATTACAATTGATAATCATATTTAATTTTTTTTTGAAATATCGATATAAAATTATAAACCATTATAAAATCCATATTTATTTTCATTTAAATGAAAAAACAAATAGGAATCATTTCATCATCATATTCCTTTGTTAAAAAATTCCATTTTGAATCCACATTTCGAAACCATTTTTTAAATTTTCAAAAACAATTTAACTAACAAGTAAATGTAAGAGTGATAACAGTGAGATGCACCGTAATTGGTGAATAATAAATTGTGAGTAAGACGGAATAATGAAAAAGTTAATAATATGAACAAAAAGAAATTTAATAAATAGAAATATAATGTAAATCTAGAGTAAGATGAAACTGTACAATAAATAATGTAAGGAAAGGATCATTGGGAAATCCTAGGTAATATATGGTTTTGTGAACCATTTACTAATGTATCGTCTAATGATCAGATGGTAAAAAATATAATTCATGGACTAACTAATATGGAGAACAGGACATTAAACTAATAGTGTGATGTTTCCCATCCTCATTACTACATTCAACTATCCTCTAAATGGTACATGCCCTGGCCGAGCAGTGTGTTGATTCACCTACATTGTATAACAATATTTATCCATGCATAATTGTTTTGGTGTGTATTATTCCTATGATATACTAAAAAATGTCTTCCCCTCTTGGATAATTATTTTCCCATGTCTCATTACTATTTAATACAAACTATATTCCACTCAAACATAGTTATATATAACATATAAAAAAATTACATTAATACCATTTAATGTTTGAAAATTTATTTAAACACAACAGTAAATCATATGAAATAAAATCAACCATTAAAATCTCCATTAACACATATAAAAACAAATACATGGTTATTTATAAAATTGGGTCAATATAATAAAATTCAGTTTACATAGAGTGCCAATTGTGCCTTCAAAAAAATAAATAGATATCAAAAAATTCTGAAACTCTTTCCTTACCCAAATCCAAGCATAAAAATTAAATTTAAAAACCTCCCTTTTTAACAATTACATATATGGAATTAATCCCATAGACATAAACATATATTCATACAACTACTGACATTTCTTAAGGTGAATATATGATCATTAATATATATATATATATATATTCAATTTAATAATTTTAAAAGCACATATTATGACATGAGATGAAAGATGTATCAAAAATAATAGAATGAAAGGTTAATGGTGTAAGAAATATTAAAAAATATCTCATATAACGAAACACCAATTAATGAACCCCTTAAACTAATTTATCTCCCATTTAAATTCCATATTCAAAATCAAATAATTTTAACAGAACCAATTAATTTTGGTAAATCAATAAAAATATTTTATCATCTAAAATAATATATTATTTTTAGAGGAAAATAAAATGGAGGCTTAAAACTAGAAATAATTTTAATCCATTTGAAACTGTTAGCAATAAAATATTATATATCCAATTTAACCAAAATAATATTTATAATTTTTGTTAAATAAATTTAAAACAATAAATAATTCATGGAATAATATAAGATATCCAAAATTAAAAAAAAGACTATTTATTTTAATAGAAAATGGCCCATATCATTTGAGAACAAAGATAGGATGTTCCTAATAGAATATCACACACCCAAGGAACATAAGTTTTCATTATTAAGAACCGAAAATCCTCCCAGGGTTCATCCAAGATCACGAAATACAATAGGGGAAACAAAACCCATTAAAAAAATAAGAAGGTGAAATATAAATCAAATATCCCATAAACAGATCGAGTTTTACTTCAAATTAATTGATAACCCACTAAGAGGATGAGCTCATAGGAGGGAGTTTCGGTTCTAGGGTGTGGTCATCCATCTAACATTCAAGAGGATGATGGGTGATGGGTGAGACATGAGTTAGTGTAAAAATGGGGCTGGAATTTTATGTAATTTTTTATTTTTATAATTTTGGGAGACCCCATAGTTGATCTATTTTGATTATTTCATAATGGTGGTTGGTCGGGCCAGGACATAATGATCACCATGAATGTACTATGACCTGGTTACCACCACTCCGCATTGGATAATGATAAACCCCAACAAATAATTGTGTCTTCCGCATCATTTGTATCAAAATCGTCTGGAAAAGATTTATACAACATGGACATTATGGTATTGTGTAGGTTTTGCTGATCCACTAACCTCTCTCGACTCTATCAATACCTCTGAAACCCATTCCTTGAAACTATCAAACCCCATAATAACCAATAAAAATGGAATATAAAAATTAAAAATTACTGTAAAATGTAATTGGGTTGTACTTAGTGATCATTGTGTGATAAAACTCCCAACCATAAAATAAAATTCTTCTAAAATCCAGCCAAATCTAGAAGGATTATACTAAAAGAAGAATATAATTTAAAAATATTGAAAATATACAACACAAAATAAATGATTCCCAAAAGAAAATTTTACATAATATTCTATAAGCTTGAAAAAAAATCCATGAACCTATAAATCCTCAAGTAACAACACACTCCAAACCCATAATGGGAAAATAAAAATGCAAAGACATGTAATGTCTCTTACCACCATTTAAGAGATCATATATCTAGGTGGTTAAATAAGGATTAATGAATTCTTAATATTGTTCTATAAGAAAAAACATTAATCTTAAATGAAATATCTCAACCAAATACTACTTTAATGTAGCACCCCAAATATCAAAGGAGTACATGTATACTGGATTGAGTTGAGGGTGATCATGGAATTTATGGTGGAAGGAGAATTAATGGACAAGAAGCTTTGCATAGGGTTGGTGTCCCAATGAAAAGAGGAAGAATGAGGAGGAAGAAAGAGGCTTTACATGGCCTAATTTTAAAATTACAAGAGGGGTCCCAACATGCATGCATGGGAGGATAAAATGGGCCTTTTATCAAACTTATTAATGCCCAAAAGTGTACCTAAAAGTCCATCACATATGCCTCCACGAAATTTAATCCACTAGCATGAAGGAAATATCCAATGTCAAAAGTGGTGGGCTCCTTGTCTCCAAATCCATGGTGGGAATCTTCAAAGTCTTTGGGGTGGTTCCTAAAAGTCTTCTGTAGAGATATCTTGTCCCCTAAATCCATGGACATGTGCATAGAAAGTGAAATTCGTGAGATAGGCTTTAGACATTTGTGGGATAGGTAGTTTGACATGTGTTCCTCTAATTTGGATATAAGTAGCCACCTCTTGTACCCTTTGAAGGTTAATTTTAGAATTAGAGAGTTTCTAGAAATATTATGCTTGTGTTTCTTGTGTTCATAGGTGAATGCAAGTATGTCTCGTCAAAGGAGTGAACAACCTTTATGGCACATTATGATTACAGTTTCAAGTGGAAAGTCTCATTGGGGTCCTAATTGATGACCCCCATCCCCTTTTATTCCTCTTTCATTTATTTTCATTTCCATTCCCCGCTTCTTTCTTCACTTTTGTTTCCGAATTTTTGCCAACTAATTCCACAATCTCATACGGTATCATATCAATTGATATCAGAGGAAGGAAACAGAAACCAGGTTCTTTCATTTCTATTCCTCCGATCTTTTTTTTCTTCCCCTTTTTCCATTTTCTGTTATCACCGATTCTTGATGGAACTTTCTTCCATATTTTCCTCTTCTTTTTCTTTGAGATTCTAAGAATATAATATGTCATTTTAATAGTTAATAATCTCATCATTCTTCTCAATTTAGAAACACTAAAATACAACACATATATTTGGATATATAGCAAAATCAATTCGTCCTACAGTTTCACCCTTGTGAAATCTAATAATCTCCAAGGCGTATTTACATTTGAGTTTGAAGTTCATGTTATCTAAACCTTTTACATCATTGCAATTAGATTAGTATATTTTTTATTTTGTGTACATTGATCACAAAAAGTGCAGTCTTTGTATCTCAATTATTGTTTATTGAGTCGCAAAAAAATCAAAAAAAATCAAAAAAAATCAAAAACAAATTAAAAAAAAGTATGCTACTCATTTGAAACATTGTGCTCACTCAAAAGTTATAAATTTGATTACATTTTCTTTTCCATCATCTTCTTTCCTTCATCCATATCCAACCTTCTTCTATAACCATTTCTCCTATTTACCCACCATATTTACTGGACCTCTTTGATTCAAACCCTATTAAAATTTCTGATTTTTAATGATTGTCATGAATTGATTGCTTCTACTAGTTGTCTTCATGATTCTATTTAAGAAAAATTGTAGTAACCAAGTTGTTTTTCTAGATAGTGTGAGGAACCATTTGAGGGATAAAAAAAGAGATAAAGAGTGTGTGAGGAATTTAAAAAAAATGGAAATTGAGGGAGAAAGAAGTGAGATCGACATTAAATTATTCATGAATGCAGTCATTGACCAGTTTACAAAATTGAATTCTAGGTTGGATGATATGCCATGTTCATCATCTTAATGTCTCTAAGAAGTCAAGAAATTCATGAAGGTGATGATGAGTACTCTGATTTCAAAGAATCAATTCCTTGGTGAGGTCCACATGCTTCTTGGAGTGAAAATTACTTGGGAAGCATCAAAGTTACACTTCCATCCTTTCAAGGGAAGTGTGACCCAGAACATTATTTGCAGTTGGAGAGGAAGGTTTACCATGTGTTTGGACTTCAATACTACTCGGAAGAGAATATGGTAAAATTGGCATCTCTTGAGTTCAATGACTATGCAAGTATATGGTGGGACCAATTACAAGTATGTTGATGATGAAATGGAGAAAGGGCAATTCAAACTCGAGAATAAATGAAGATAGTAATGCGCAAAAGGTAAATTTATAGTCATTACTATTGAGATTTTCATTTGAAGTTACAAAAACTTGTGCAAGGTTCCATGTGTGTCGAAGAATACTGCAAGGAAATAGAGATATCAAGGATTTTAGCCAATTTGGTCGAGGATCGCGAAGCTACCATGGCAGGGTTCATCAATGGCTTGAACCCGTAAATATGATATGTTGTGGAACTACATACCTACATTGACATTGAGGAGTTTCTACATAAGGCGATGATGGTTGAAAAGCAATTACATTCTTGGAGGAGTCAAGTATGTTCCCATAATTTTTTGAAGGATAACCAAAATGATCCAAAATCAACTTCTAAGTGGAATGAAATGAAACCAAGGGATTATAAATTTGCTCCAAAACAAAGAAAAGATTCCAAAAATAAGTTCATCCCCACTAATTAAAAAGGTAAAATGAACACACATTTCCCTTCTAAATCTCGTGATATAAAGTGTTTTCAGTGTCAAGGACATGGTCATATAGCATCTCAATGCCCAAAAAAGGCCACAATTATTTTGGATAATGGATACATCCTTTGTGAGCACTCTAGTGAGGATGAGATTCCATCTTTGGAGGAGGTTTAGGATGTAGAAGCTGAAGAACCCGTTCATTGAGATGCATTGGTGGCAAGAAGAGCATTAAACATTCAACCAAAATATGGTCATGATGACGAGAAATGGGAACACATTATTCATACGAGATTCCACATCAAGGAGAAGGTATGTAGTATGATCATCGATAGTGGAAGTTATACTAATGTGGAAAGTACCTTGGTGGTGTAAAAGTTGAGTTTACCTACTCTAAGCCATACTAGACCCTATAGATTGAAATGGTTGAATGATAATGGGGAAGTTAGGGTCACAAAACAAGCCATTGTTTATTTTTACATTGGAAAATATCATTATGAGGTGATGTGTGATGTTTCTCCGATTCAAGATAGACATTTTCTAATAGGGAGACCATGGAAATTTGATAGGAGGGTGATGTATGATCGCTATGCTAACCACTTATCTTTTCATTTCAGTGGTCGAAAGATTGTTTTGACTCCTCTAAGTCTCATACAAGAATATGAAGATCAAGTGAGGATAGAGAAAGAAAAAAAAGAAAAAAGAAATGAGTGAAAAAGAAAGTGGAAATAATAAAATTTTTAGTGATAAAAAAGAGAGGTATGAGTTGACGAAAAAGGAAATGAGAGAAAAAAATGAAAAGAGTAGAAAAATTAAGAGTAAAAAAGGCAAGTCGGGTGGAATAAAAAAATGATTAAAATCAAATAGATGAAAAAAAGAGTGTTGAGAGAAAGGTGAGTTTATTTTCAGGAAAAATTGAGGTGAATGGTTCTTTAATAAGCGGGAAAGGATTCTTACTTATTAGTAAGGATGCTTACCTTGCAACTAATTAACTTCACCATTCTTTTCCTTCTTGTGTTGTGTCTTTAATAAAGGAATTTGGATTTTTTTCCTCAATAATCACCCGACGGACTACCCCCTTTGAGATCCATTGAGCATATGATTGACTTCATACCTGGTGCCGCAATTCCAAATAAGCAATCATATAGATCTAATCTGTAAGAGACTAGAGAGATCAAGTGTCAAGTTGAGGAACTCACGAGGAAAGTATTAGCAAGGTAAATCACGAGTCCATGCGCCGTTCTGGTGATCCTAGTACCCATGAAATATAGAACATGGCGGATGTGTGTGGATTATCGCACCATCAACAAAATAACAGTTAAGTACCATTATCCCCTCCCTCGAATTGATGACATGCTTGATGAATTACATGGGGACTCTTTGTTTTCAAAAATTGATCATAAAAGTGGATACCATCAAATTCGAATGAAAGAAGGAGTTGAGTGGAAACTGCTTTTAAAACTATGTTTGGTTTGTATGAGTGGTTAGTTATGCCATTTGTTTAACTAATGCACCAAGTAAAATCATGCTCTTAATAAACCATGTCCTTCTTTCATTCATTGGAAAATTCTAGGTTGTATTTTTTTGATGATATCATGGTGTATAGAAAATCTCTAGACAACCATTTTGAACACTTGCATTTGGTGTGTGGGACCCTTAAACAAACCAAACTTTATGCCAATCATAAATCTTTTTCCTTATCCATGGATTCTGTTTTGTTTCATGGCTTTTTTGTAGGGGCGTAAGGGACTCGTGTGGATGATGAAAAGATCAACGAAATTCAGGAGTGTCCCACACCGAAGAGTGCAACTGAGGTTAAGAGTTTTCATGGATTGGAATGCTTATATACGAGGTTTGTAAAGGATTTTTCATCCATCGCTGCACCTCTTAATGAACATGTAATGAAACATGTGGTCTTTAAATGGAGTGAAAAAAAAGAAAAATCATTTAACACACTCAAAGAAAGAAATTTCAATGCTCCCCTTTTAAGGCTACACGATTTCACAGAAGTCTTTAAAATTGAGTGTGATGCATCAGGAGTTGGAATTGGTGGTGTTTTGACTCATGATTTGCATCCAATTTCTTACTTTAGTGAGAAATTGAACAGGGAATCATTAAATTATTCAATTTACGATAAAGATCTGTATGATTTGAAATGAACCCTGGAATCATGAAAATATTACTTATGGCTTAAAGAGTTCATTATTCATTCCGACCATGAAAGACTTAAGTATATGAAGTCCCAAGGTATGTTGAATCGGTGGCATGGACAATTGTATGAATTCATTGAGACTTTCCCCTACGTGATCAAGCACAAAAAAGATAAGGAAAATGAGGTTGTTGATGCTCTTTCATGAAGGTATTCACTTCGTACTTCTCTTCATTATAGAATACTTTGACTTGAGTTACTAAAAGGAATGTATGAAAATGATGGAGATTTTTCTCAAATTTGGACATCTTGTGAAAACCATGGTTTTAAATACTATTACAAAAATAATGGGTTTCTTTTCAAAATGGATTAATTTTTCATTAAAAATTGTTCAATTCATGAATTTGTTGTAAAAGAAACACATGAAGGTGGTTTCATGGGGCATTTTTGGGTTCATAAAACACTAGCTACTTTGCATGAACTTTTTTATTGTCCAAGCATGAGAAAATATGTTATTGAAATTTGTTCTAGGTGTGTCACTTGTAAGCATGAAAAGTCCAAGGTTCAACTAAATGGATTGTATTCCCCTTTTCCCATTCCATGATATCATTGGATTGACATCTCTATGGATTTTGTGTTGGGATTTCCTCGATCCCAATCTAGAAGAGATAACATTTTTGTTTTTGTGGATCAATTCAGTAAAATGGCCCATTTTATTGCATGCTCAAAAACTAATGATTCTATACATATAGTAGACTTGTTTTTCAAAGAAATTGTGAGATTACATGGACCTCCCAAAACCATTGGAAATGATAGGGATGTGATATTCATTAGCCACTTTTGGAGGACATTGTGGAATAAATTGGGAACTAAATTATTGTTCTCAATATATTCACATCCTCAAACTGATGGGTAAACTGAAGTGGTGAATAGAACTCTTTCTACCATCTTGCATGCAATAATTCAAAAAAATATAATGAATTGGGAAAAATGATTTCCGAACATAGTGTTTTCATATAACCGAGTAGTGAATTCCACTACTAACTTATCACCTTTTGAGATTGTCTGTGGATTTAACCCAATGACTTCGTTAGATATTATTTTATTGCCTACTAATGAGGTTGTTGATCTTGTAGGTGATTATAAGGAATAATTAGTTCGGGACTTACATGCAAAGGTAAAACCCAACATTCAAAGAAGAAATTAACAATATGTGAAGAAAGCAAACAATGGTAGGCATAAGGTTGTACTAGAACCTAGAGATTGGGTGAGGGTGCATTTGTGGAAGGAAAGGTTCCTGGATCAATGAAAATCAAAACTTCAATCACAAGGAGATGGTCCATTTCATTTTTTAGAAATCATCAATGATAATCCAAATAAGATTGACTTTCCCAGTAGGTATGGAAATTTGAGTGCGACCTTTATTATTTTTTATCTCTCTCCCTTTGAATATGAAGATTCGAGGACGAATCCTTTTAGAGAAGGAGGGGATGATGTGGATCATGGTGCACACAAACTGCAAGGATTTGAGGGTGATTATGGCATTGATGGTGGAAGGAGAATTAATGGGCAAGAACCATTTCATGGGGTTGGTGGCCCAATGATAAGAGGAATAATGAGGAGGATGAAAGAGGCTTTACATGAACCAATTTTGAAATTACCAGAGGAGGCCCAACATGAATGCATGAGAGGAGAAAGTGGGCCTTTAATCAAACTTTTTAAAGCCCAAAAGTGAACCTAAAAGTCCCACCCATATGCCTCCACGAAATTTGATCCACTTGCATGAAGGAAATCTCCAATGTCAAAAGTAGTGGGCCCCTTGTCTCCAAATCCATGGTGGGAAGCATCAAAGTCATTTGGGTGGTTCCTAAAAGTATTCTTTAGAGATATATTGTCCCCAAAATCCATGGACATGTGTAAACAAAGTCAAATTCTTGGCATTGGCTTGTTAATTTTGTCGGATAGGTATTTTGACATTTATTCCTCTCATTTAGATATAAATAGCAACCTCTGGTACCCCTTGAAGGTTAATTTTCGAATTTGGAAGTTTCAAGCGTTATTATACTTATGTTTCTTGTGTTCTTAGGTGAATGAAAGTAAGGCTCATCAAAGGAGTAATCAATCATTGTGGCGTATTATAATTAGAGATTCAAGGGACAAGTCTCATTGGGGTCATAATTGATCATCCCCTTCCCCTTTTATTCCACTTGAATTTCTTTTAAATTCTATTCCCAGCTTCTTTCTTCAGTTCTGTTTCCACATTTTTACCAATGAATACCACACTCGCATACGGTATCATATCAGACATGTAATGTATCTTCCCACCAATTAAGAGATCATATAGCCAGGTGGTTTAAATTGGATAAATGAATTCTTAATATTTTTCTATAAGAAAAAACATTAATCCTCAATGAAATATCTCAACCAAATACTACTTTACTGTATAACCCCAAATATCAAAGGAGTATATATTTACTCTACCAGTAGCATGACATTGGATAAAAAAATGGATGGAAACAAAATCTGAGAAAAGAGACATCCCTATGAAAATTAATTGAAGAAATTCTTCCCAAATATTTACAACAAATCACTCTTAAAGGTTATTAAATCATTATAAATAATGAAAAAAATTCAAAACAATTATTTCAATACCCAACAAAAAGATACAAAAATGTAATCGTGCATAATCCACAAAACAAACCTCTTTAAATAACATGAGGTCGAAAACTGTTCAATAATAAAAGGTGGTAACCGTGGACATCGTAGTTGAGTCATGTATCATGGGAGTAATGAAAAATCATTCAAAATGTAGTCTATTCATGACCACCACTAGTTTATCTCATACCCTTGATAACTAAATCACAACCAAGGTAATCCCCAATGATGAATTAATTGATGAAAATCATTTCTGACCATAGCCTAGTGAAAAATTATAAATGATATTCCCACTCTTATTAAGAATAAGAAAACATACAAGCATTGAATCCCACAAGGAAAAATTGTGAAATCATCTAAATATTTTCTCATGAAAAATTATTACCATAGGGACTCGATCAACACTAACCAAAAAATATATGATCTCCACATCCTAAAAATGATATCTAATATTATAGGTTGAATAAGTGAAATAACATAAGGAACACAAGATCCATCGCAATCACATATCTATTAAAAAAATCTCTATCAACCAAAATAATATCACTTTTCAATGTATCCATGTATTGAAATCCGAAAAATGAGCTCCATTGGGAAAACCCATATCATTAAATAAATCATAATTTTTCTTTTAAAACCCTTTAGAAAATTATTTCCCTATATTTTAAAATATTTAAACAACATCCAAAATTAACTCTTTTTTAAACCCTAAATCTCCACCATATATGAATGTTTTAAATTCTAAAACTCTCACTTTATTTACTATAAATTACATAAAACACATATTTAATAAATTAAAAATTAAATTTTTTATTTAAAAAATCGTTTTGTAATTCAAGAGGTCAACATAAACCCTTCAATAAAATGATTACCTATAAAAACCCTTTAGTCAAATTTAACAAAATATTTCACAATTACAAATAAAAATTTATTTTCAAAAATTTTCATATCTATATTAAATTGAATATTTCTATTTTTAAAAACATTATCCATTATGAAAAAATATTTTTTAATCTTCTAAATAGATTATATTGATCCAAAAAAGAAAACCAATTAACCATCATAACTAAATATGTGTTCAATCCTAATGGGACTACTACTTTCAAATGACTTTGATGTAAGTATTAGTGGATGATTGTCAATTTGTAGAACCATCTCTGATAGTGAAAATAAACATTGTATATGGGATCCACTTGGGTTACAGATACATGTTACCTAACTATATACTTCTAGAATAACACCCATTTCATCCAAAAGTAGAATAAATCCATCAATAAGTTTGTATAACATTTATATAATTTTGATCATAATCAATTGAAAATAGAACCCCTGAGAACCATAAACAGAAAATCTAAACCCATCCTACCCAGATGACATGATGTTAAAAACAATAAGATCTTGAAACAATCTTAAAAATCCTATAACCCATTTTTTTAGTGTCTTACCACCATCTTTAATAAACCAAAATAATATAAATTCTTAGAGAAATCGGTCCCCATAAAACCAATTTATCATGAACCATCCTAAGATCATCCATCAATTGGAAACCTGTTCTTGAAAAATATATAAATTTGGGGTACCTCTGATCGCTATAAGATGGAAAATGTGTTATAAGAATCAAATAAAATAGCTTGATATTGTTTTTAATATATAACTAAAATTTAAACAAAAGTGGGATTCTGAAAAAATTGTATCATGATCTATCTGTCTTTCATATTTCCACCCAAAATAAAATCTGTAAAATAAATTTGAAAAATATAATCTATTAAAAAAATAATAAATGAAATATAAATCTATTATCACACCCTATAAAACCCACCATAAGAAAACACACTTTTTTTAATCTATATGTACATTTCCAACTGATATTTCTCCTTATTGTTATAATGAATGACCATAGTATAATGGAATGCATTTAAAAATTGATCTTTTGAAAATAGTCATCAAATAAAGTGGAAGTGTATCATTAGAAATT
This sequence comes from Viscum album, assembly GCA_963277665.1. NCBI lineage: Eukaryota > Viridiplantae > Streptophyta > Magnoliopsida > Santalales > Viscaceae > Viscum > Viscum album. The sequence continues at coordinate 553,683,244 of OY728147.1, read as the reverse complement.
CAGGCATGAATACTTACCATTTTTTATAATAATTATAGTGATTTATTTTATCTCAAGAAACACTACTATGACTATAAAACTCATTGATGATATCTTCTACCTAAATTACACCATATTGTGATAAATTTCATGGATATGTTAATGTTACTATATCTATTAGCCTTCCCAATAATGGTATAATAAAACCCAAACCATATATTTTTCTAGTACCATTGATATAATATGTCATGTTTATTTTTCAAAAGAATAATTTTGGTTACTATATAATTGGATAAAATGAAATTTACATATTTTTGACCTATGAAATATCCATTATTATCCCTCTAAATAGTGAAAATTCACACAGTTCAATGAATTTAACTAGAACCTCCAACTGAATAGAATTTATGAAAATGATGGTAAATTAAAAAACATATCACTTGTACACAATGGGGGAGGGATGTTATTGGTAAATTACACTAATCTCATCATTGAGAAGTCATAAATACAGTTTTTCTAACATCTATTGTGTTGTGATTTAGCATTTATCACAATCATAATGACATATTCAATGACCAAATAATGTTTAATGGATTTCTACCGAAAAATCATCATGTTCATGCTATACGAAAGGAAATTGATGAATTACACACATGAAACAATGAAATTTCCCATTTGTTTTTTAGATAATGAGATGTGGAAGCGGGGTATCATGTGGTCTGAAATTGACACAATATAAAGGTGTAGGTCTCAGTAACATCAATAAATTTATTACAATTTGTTGTGGTTATATAACATAATTAAATTACATGATCCACTTCCTCTCTTTACTGGTGATAGATGACTTACCTTTATTATAGGGAGACATAGAAATTTCTAGGGTTGGAATCAACTAAAATTTTATAAACGTAAATACTTCATAATATTGTAACTCATAATGGAAATATAAATTTATTGTCAAAGTAACTGATCCATTTAGTATCACCATAATTTTTTTATTATAGAAAATAATTGAGTCATGAAATCCATTGTTTTACAATTCCTATAGAAGAACATCCTCATCATTCCCAAAATTATAATTAGAAAGTATTAATCAATCATAATCATAGAGGGAATAATTTTATGTAAATTTAATCATTGAATGTGATATATATATCATTAAATTGATCTGTAAAGTTCATCATATCCACCTATAACCTTTACTAATAGTATGAAAATTCCAATTTGGATTAAACAAAAAGATTAATGAAAATAAAAATATAATTATCGAAACAACTATCCATGGGAGCCTAATTCATAATATTTCCAAAATTTGATCCCACATGAAGATTGAATGAATGAACATGACAATGGATAATCATCATATAATTATTTATTGGAGTGATTAGGTTGAAACTCGACATCCAGGTATGTAATCACCACCAAGTCCATGATTTTATTTTTCCAAAATAAACAACATATGATAATTTTAAAATACCAATAGAAATTTTTTTTCTACATTATAATCATAAGTTGTATGAAATGATAATATCTTATAAAATCCATTTTCTATCTATTGTAAATTTAATTAATCCATTAAGAAACATTTTATAATCCAATGAAACTGTTAATGAAAAATTCCATTTAAAAATTACATTACAAACCCTCATATAAACATAAGTTTATTTGAAATTTGGAAGAAAATTTAATAAGATAATAAAAATAGAAAAAATTGATAATAATTAGATAACCCATAATGATGGAACAATAAATTAAGAGTATGTATGTATAATAGAAATTTTTATCTAAGGAAATACAACACAAGTAATCAATCATAGTATAATGTACTTCTTGATTAAGAGGAAATTATAAAATCATTAATAAAAAAAATGAATCAGATGAAAACCCTATTAAATATACATTTACATACACCACATAAACTCATATTGACTCATGATCTAATATAAAACAATAAAATGCGTGCTTTGATAACTAAAGAGATCATTCTGTTTTCCTAGAGAGGTGGTTTCTCCCATCAACATCACCACACCCAACCATCTACTATGGAGAAAATTCCATGGTATATTGGTGTGGTAATTCATATAAATGAAAAATATAATCTTTTTCTAATTGTAAATATTTTTTAGTAAAGAATAATCCAATTTGATTCATAATTTGGTCTTCCCCTCTTAGATACACAATTCCCCATGTGCTTTTCCCATTTCAGGCAAACCACATTCCACAATAAATTCAATCAATTTAACATATTCAAAAAATATTTTATACCCATTTAATATTTGATGAAAATTAATACACATTAAACTATTATAATAATTATAACCAATAGAAAAGTACATCATGACACACATATCAAACACAAATCTAAGCTTATATAGGCATGTGTGTTATATATATATAATTAAATTTTATCAATGATCTAATACTTCTTTAAAATCATATATTACATACCACAAATATTTGAAAAGCATTTTCAAAACCCAGTTGAAACAAAAAATAAGAAAATTTAGAACATCCATTTAAACATTACCCATAGATTGAATTGCACTTATAAATTTTTTTATGTGTCATATTCACTTATTCTCATCTGAATATGTTCACAAAAAATTATTTATATAAATACCCTAGAAAATGTGTTAATGAATCAAATATGATTCCATATGGAAAAACATCAATAAAAAAGAACAACATAATAATAGAACTAAGAAACATACTAAACATTCTCAAACAAGTAATCCACAATTAATCATTCCATTTAAATAATGAATTAATCAATTAAATACCATAAGAAACACCAATTAATTTTAAAAAATATAATTTATTTCTAATTCAACCATAAATATTTTATCAATAATAAATATATTTTAATATTTAGTGGAAGATATAAATCAACATTAAAAAAAAGTTAATTCATCATAAAATCAATTGAATCCACTTAAAAATAATAAAAAAGTTTTAAAATATCCCACTAAACCAAAATAGAATTAATATTTTTATACCAATAAAATTAAATAAATCTATCACATAAAAAATAGTAAGGAAAATAAAATGAATAGAAAGAAATCCCATGGAAATGAATATATTTAATGGGGTGATCGATTAAATTATGATCCTAGTGGTCTATCAAGAAAAATAATCAATGGACACCATGATTTAGAAGAGGACATTGTGAGCCTCTAGGATTATTGGATAACTCTATACTACATAACCCCTATCATCCACAAAAAAACCATGAATCAATGAATGTAATATCCCAAGTATTTACAGAATAATACATTTTCATATCTATAAATATTTATAAATAATATACTAACATTAAATTAAATAGTAATCTATGCATGATAGAGTTCTTGAATCACAGCAATGGGTATCTCTAAAATATTACGTTGCACACAATATTGAGTTATACAGAAAAATAAGACAATAATTTTATTATTATTTTAAATGGTAGTTAATACCATGTTGTTGTATTAGAGAATATGAACAAAATTAACAATATTGTGATTTTACATATTTTTTTACTTTTTTAACATTTTCCCAATAAATTTTGGAGGCTTAATATGATAAGGAATCCAATTTTATATGTAAAATATTTTGATAATTTTAAAAGGTCATTTTACCATATTTTTCTAGAGAATCATTTTTAAATATATTTTTTGTCAATTTTATATGTTCTATTGGACAAAATAGACTTCTTATATATAATTGGAACATCAAAATTTCCTTGGGATAATTTTTTGATAATTTCTTAATATTGTTCATGTTTTGTTGAATAGTGAAAAATAAAAAATTTTAAGTCAAAACTGCATTATAATCTAATTTATTTATATAGATATATTGATATTTTAATTGGTAATAAATATTAATTATATTATTTTTTATAATTTAATCCAATTATTGTTATCGAATTTTATTTACTATTTTAATTTGGTGTAAACCCATTTCAATTGTTTGATATTTTTTACTTCCTAAGAACGCTTTTTTAGTTTTTGAAAACTGGAATAAATTTTAAATTCATATCAGGTGATTATATATTTTGAATTTGGAAAAATTAATTCTATAATTGGAATAAGATGTTAAAATTTCATAAATATGTATTTTTTTTTCTAGACATTATGAGTTGTAACTTCATTAATTATTTTATTCTATGGTTAAAGTGTAAATCAGTTAAATAAGGTTAATTAAATAAGATTTTAATATTATAAAACTAACTTAAACATATAATAATAATATTTTATGAGATATTTCTGACCATGGGAAAATTTGGGTCCATTTTGGTCCCCCAAAGAGTTACTTGGGTGTGATAATGACATGTTATAAGAATTAATTTTATGCAAATAGAATTATAACATAAACCTGTATCTTTTAGTAATTTTTTTAATATTGTTTCATATTACTGATATATTTCAATATAAATAGTTATAATAAATAATAAATTATTTACTTCATCATGGTATTTAATTAATAATTTTTACTTGTTAAATAAATAAATTTTTTATGACACAATAATGTTGGAGTGATTACCTTAATATTTAAAGATTCAAATAAATGATACTATAAATAATATAATAAATTTAGTATTATTGTTTTTATGATATTGGTCAAATATGGGGATTATATTGAAATATCATATTTAATTATATGAATTTTTTTAAGGAATAATGTTTTTATTGCTTCAATAAAAACAGATTTCTAAATTGTGTCAAAATTGACGTAATTTTTTTTAAAACAGACACTAATTTATTAAATGATTTAAAATTCCCCAAAATATATGATTCGGACAAATGAATTATATAATGATACAAATTTCATTATTTATACACTTTTTGGTCTCTCTCTATTTTAAAGTAACTATGGTAACCATATATTGTGAAAATATAAGAATTCAATGTAAAATATAATGATTAAACTAAGGGTTATTCCTAAAAGATAAAGATAATTTTTGACCTAACATGTCTAAAAAGTAATGTATGTGGGGATTTATACCCATTATCATCTTATCATAGAAATATATCACTTTGGAATTATTATAACTCTAAAATTAGTTTATAATAAAATAATATATCAAGACATTCCTAATGTTCCCCACCTCCCTCTTATAAATGTCCACCAACAGTACCCACTTAATTACACATCTAGTGCTCCAAAATATGCTCAAATAATATCCAAACATCCATCCCTTCCTCCTAGAAGACATAAATTTGTAATAAGGCATTTCAAAATAACCATTGGGCTAAATTAAAATGAACTTAACCATTTTTGTGGTATCGTCTTCTCTAAAGTATGTTCCTTTAGTTTCCTTCATCACTCTCAAGGATCATATAATTTTATGATTAAATGAGATATGATGTATCCATTATATAATAGGTTTTTATAACATGTATTAGAACTACACTTGCACAGACCTCTACCTAATGGATATGAACATATTGTTTCGGTGTATGGAGAATTAAATCACTATGAAATGAAGATTGTTAATTTTGTCATACCACATCTCATGATATACATTTCAATGGAAATGTTATCATATATGATATATTTTATATTTATATTTTCCATATTCTTTGGTAATTTTTATTTATATCAATAATTATTCATTCATAATGTGTAAATATGATAACTTCACTTGCGAAATTGCGTGCTACCACCTGCTCAAAGTTATATGACTTATTCATGCCATACCTAGAATATATTAAAGATGGAATTAATTAGCTTATTTAAAAAATATATAATATATAATATAATGGAATTATATAATACCTCTGTGTAATTTAGTTTTAATTATATTAAAATGAAATAGAAATGAAGGAAGTGTTCATTCTTGTGTACGACATACTGTCTCCATAAACGGTGAATTTTAATTTTTATCTCCAAATGTTATGGATTATTATAAAATAAACATATAATTAATATATATGATATTTAAATCATTAGTAATATTATAGAGATGATAGAAGTTTGATCACATGGAAAATTTACATCAAACACGTTCATTCTCTACTATTGTGCCAAATAATGACCAACCGACTTACGTACACATAAATAATAATGTAATTTTTATAACAAGATGATATGTATTGTGAAATGAATAAAAAAAATTAAAATGTTTATGATGAAATAATAAATTAATCTAAATTGTTTATACAAAAAATTAATTAATGGGTGTGACTAGTCCGACTAAATTTAATGGACTTCGTCTCAATAACCTTTCATTTAGTCATATTTCTGTTTATAAACAAAACTCATTTATAATTTGAATAATTATACAATTTTTCTTTTTTTAAATCAATTGTTTTGAAATGGAATATTTTTTTATTAATTTTTTTACTACACAACAAATTGAAATGTTTATTTTTAATGTTTGTGGCAACAACGACCTTTCTCCCTCCATGAGTTTAGTTTGATATTTTGATTCCAAAACATGTCGTATTGTTTTTTTAAAAAATAAATACCATAAATAATTTTTACGTATTTTTGTATTTAAAATGCTTCTCAGAAACCATATATTTTATCCATATCATAAAATGATATATTTTTATTCCAATGTGGAAATGTTAAATTTCATTTATACTTTTTTATGTGTTATTATAATGTTAAGGTTATTGGGAATTGTATTGGTATAGGATTGATAATGTGATAAACTGATGGTGGGTTAGACTGATATATCTCTCTAATTCATTGGGTAACATGATAGGGATGTTAGTTATGATTTTTGTTGAAATATTTATGGAATATATTGGTAAAGGGTATTCCAAACCTAACCGTAATGGTTACTTCATATGTAGCTATGAAATATATAATCTATCTATGTTATTGAATTCACAATATTCCTCAATGATTTTTTATTTCAATGATTTATTCATAAATATTATGATTTCCTGAGTTATGTTAAAGAGATTATGTTTTATGTGTAAAAATTATGGGATCATTTTTTATGTATTCATGGACTATTGTTTTATTTCCTTATATTATATCCCTTACTGTGATTTATTTCCTCATCTAATGTTTTTGAAATGTTTATCATAATGTACAAGTAACGTTAAAATAAAGGAAGAATTCAAGATGATTTTTATCAAGAAAATAATTATTGTTTTATTTTAGGAGTACTATTTCCGTGAAATAATACATAAATTATAATTGTATAATTTTTAATAATTGAGACGTGATGTAATAATTATGGTTAAATTCTCTAAAACCCTTATCATGAAAAGATTTACAATGATGATTCATTACTTAACTCATGATTATGAAATGTTTTCGACTGGGGCCTTATAGTTGATATAAGAGGTCGGTATTGATAATTTTAAGAGTTAAGATATTTTTAAATGAATAACTATAAATTATTTTTACTTTATGGGAAGATTGAAATAATATGGAATTTGATGAATACCATGTTGCTTCATATATGATATTTTCTATGGTGAGAATGTTTATCTTTAGAGGAAACATGGCAGCTATGATGGGGAAACATCAAGAGGAAAACAACCTACTAAATTAGCAACAAAAAACGATCAGAATCATATCTGAACAGTTTCATGTAGTGATGGAACAATTGAATCAGTATATAAATGGAGGTTGTATCTATGAACAAGATTACCAGGACTAACCAAAATGAAACATGTCAGTAGTGGAACATTTCATGAGGTAACATTCCCATCATTCAATAGATCATCTGACCCTGTGCAAGCTGAAGGATGGATTAAATAACCTGAAATGATTTTTTATCCCATCGGTTGTTCAGAACATGGAATGGATTACTAGGATATTTATAATTTTGATGTTGAAGTGTATAAGGGGTGTTAAATGGTTAAAAATATCAGTAAGAGTTAGTATATTGATGATATTAACTGGTATGAATTCAAAGGTATGTTTCCCGAGAAATTCTTTTCTAAGGAGATTCGACTTAGTATAGAAAACAAATTCGTGGAATTGAGACATTTGGATGACTCAATGGCTACATATGGAGAAACATTCACTATGCTGGCAAGGTATGCTCCAAATTTTATATGTGATCATGATAATACAATCAATAGTTTTTCTTCAGGATTAAAGCTGATGTATCGAGGGGAATTTTCTCCTTGTGAGTATTAATGTTATGAAAAACATATTCCATTTTCCGAGAATGTGGAAATAAAATCTTTTTATGATTATGTGTTCTTTTAAAAACTAAAAAATAAGTGGTCGAGGTTACTGATAAATGGGATGATGTATTAAAAAACAGATTTTATGAAAATTATGTTTCTAGTTTTTGAAAATTGTTTTTAAAAAACACTGGAGAATTATTTCTAAATTATGGTATGTTCTTTCTATGTGATAAAATGGGACATAAGGCTAATAATTTCATTGGAAATGATATGTGCAATGGTAATACAAAATATGATTTAAAATTAGTATATTTTTCTATGATTAATAAATGTGTCATTGAGAAAATGAGTTTCCGATGAGGAACTCAAATAATGGAAATAATACAGACTACAAGCATAGTGGGGTGGTAAAAGCTGTTGTAACTAATATTGTAGATGAATGGATATCAAATAAAGTAGTATTAGGTACATTGTTTGTGTATTCATATTATACCTATGTGTAGTTTGATTTCGAGTCTACAGAATCATTAATTTCAGAGAATGTTTCTATTAAATTGGGAAATCCTTCTCAAGATATCAATAATAAACATGTAGTAAAAACACCAAGTGGAGATTTTCAGTAAAAAAGTAATTATAGGAACCTTCATATCCTTGTGTGCAGAAAGAATATACCTATAAACTTTATTGTTTTTTTCTTGTAGTGTTTCATGTTATTTTTTTTATAGATTGGCTTTCCATTTAAAATGCAACTAATTACTAGAGATCTAAATAGTTTTCATTTCATAAATATTTTTAGTGTGGGTACAAGAATTATTTCATAAATTTGATAATATATCAGGAAGTTGTGAAAATAAAAAATAAAGGAATTTTTTTTACCTTTAACATATTGTTGAAAACAATGGAACTATTCATATTAATGATGTGCTAGTGGTATATTAATATCTTGATGTTTATACTGGTTTGTTTCCTGGTATAATACATGACCTTGAACTTGAATTTGATGTTGACTTGGCCCCTGATACTAATCCAATTTCAAAATGCCCAAATCAGAATGATGAAGTTTAACTCATAGAGATGATGATGCATTTTCAAGAGTAATTAGAAAAATGTTTTATTCTACCTAGAAGATCACCATAGGGTTCTCTTGTATTGTTTTTTCAAAATAAATAATGTTCAATGAGAATTTTCATTGATTGTAGAGCTTGGAATTACATCATTATTATGAATAAATATCATTTGCCTCATATTGATGATTTGATTCATCATCTCTATGGATTTCAGTATTTTTCGAATATTGGCATGAAGTTAGGGTACCATCATTTAAAATTAATGGTAGAAGAAATTCTGAATAGCATGTTTCATACTTGTTATGTCCTTTTTGAATTTGTAGTTATGCATTTTGGGTTAACCAATTCAGCTGTAGTATTCATTGATATTATGAATAGAGTTGACTGTGACTTCTTGGATATGTTTTTAGGTGTGTTTATTGAAGATATTTTGGAAAATTATAAAAGTAAAGAGGATAAATAAAGTTGTTATTTGGTTGTATTGAAGACCGTATAGGAAAAGAAACTATATAGTAAATTCATAAAGTGTATGTTTTCATTAGAAAAAATATCATTCCATAGTAAAACTATTTGTAAAGATGGTATAAATGATTATCCTACTGAAACAACACATGTTGAATTATGTAAAAGTCTCACAAATAGGACTACGATTTGATGTTTTCCTGGTTCAGTAGTTTATTACTGGAGATTTGTTGATTTGTTTTGGGATATCTTTCCCATAGACTATGTTAAATAAAAATATTATTAACTTCATATGGACAAAATAATTTGATTAATGTTTTCAGATGCATCACGTTATCTTTAGTAATGATTTGTTTTAATAAATTTGATCTGTTAAAATGAATAATGGTCAATTAATTTCATATGCATCACATCCTTGAAAACTCATGAGTTAAATTACCCTACAAAAGATTTAGAACTAGCCACTGTTTTTTTTGTTAAAAATTTAATTGCATCATTTTTATGGCATAAAGTGAGATATATATATCGAAAAATTGTTTTTTATATTTATATTATCTCAGATATAATTAAACATGAGACAAAGAAGATGGTTAGAATTAATTAAGGAGTATTATTGCATGATTCATTATCATTTATAAAATGAAAATATTGTGTTTGATACTTTTAGTCGAAAGAGTAATGATACATTTACCATGCTATGTTTGGAACACGATTATTTGGTTTCAGATTTGGTGGATTTTGTATGTGAATTTGATGTAGCAGTTAATATATATTATTTATTTCAGGATTCAGTACAATTATATCTAGAAGAAAGAATAAATCAATGGAATAAAATAGACATCGTGTTTCATAAAAAGGTAGAAGTTGTTCAGAAGGGTACGTTACCTTAACATAACAATGATAAAGACTATGTTTTGTGGTTTGGAATGAGATTGTATGTGCCTTATGAATCAATTTTGAAGAATGATTTGATATCTGAAGATCATAGTTCTCTATTTATAATTCATCCTTGATGTAATATGATGTATATTGATCTTCATAAGTATTACATAAGGGATGGAATGAAAAGAGATATTGTTGATTTTACAGTGAAGCGTATGACATGTCAAGAGGTTATAGAAAAACATATGTTACTGAAATGGATTCTTCATTGTTTTCCAGTGTCATATTGTAAATGGGAAAATATATTAATGGATTTTGTAGTGCTATTACAAAAAACTTCTTGAGGTAAAAATTAAATAGGGGTTATTATTAATCGATTGACTAAATCTACTCATTTTCATCCAATTCGAGATACTCTATCTCTATATCAACTTTATTGGTTTTAATATTAAGGAGACATTCATGTTATATGGTGTTCCCATCTCTATTGTATCTAATCATAATCACAGGTTAACTTATTACATTTGGATGGGCCTTTAAAAGGTGTTGTTTAATGAATTAAATTTTATCAAAACATTTTAACCATAATCAGATGGGTAGTTAGAAAGAACTATTCAAACATTGGATGATATGCAACGTGCTTGTAAAATGGATTTCCAAGGATGTTGGTACCAAAATCATACTTCAGTTGTTTTTTCTGATAATAATAGTTTGTAATTCAGTATACAGATGGCACTATTTAAAGACTTTAATGGAATGATGTGATGACCTCCATCTTTTTGGGATGAAATTGGTTGAATGGAAGTTGATGGGACAAAAATTGGTAGAAGAGTTGGTGTAAAAAGTTTAGTTGATTCAGAATCACATGAGGACATCTAGTATTCGTGGGAAACATTATGCAGATAACCAATTGACTAATATTTATTTTGAGGTAAGGGAACATATATTTCTAAAATATTCACAATGAAAACGTGTGATCAATTTTGGGGAGAAGGGAAAGTTGAGTCTACAGTTAATTAGACCCTATGAATTCATAGAAAAAGGTAGATCATTTGCATACCGAGTGGCTTTATATCCATGTTAATCCCTAGTACATATTTTTTTTCATGTTTCTATGATAAATTATATTATCGATTTATCTCATTTTTTTAGTCGATAGATAGTTCAGTTGGAAGAGAATCTCTCTTATAAGTAACAACCAGTCCAGATTCTTGACCATAGAGAGCACAAGTCATGTAGTAAGGTAATTTAATCCAGTATAGGTTTTTGGGAAACAAACATATTTTTGGAGATGAAAAATGGGAATATTAAAATGCTATGATGGATAAATACACCCTCTTATTTGATAAGTGAATAAAATTGTGAGAACACAGTTCCTCAAAGGGGCGAATGTCGTAACAACCGAGGTATTTATATAATAATACATTCTATATCAATTTATAGATATGAATTATATATTAATTTTACATTAAATTGGACACTTTTATTAATATCATACTTGACACTCTACAATGGGTTTCTTCCAAATCATACGTTAATCACAAAGTTCATTTATACTTAAAAATAATACAGTAAAAATATTATTATTTTAAATGGTAGTTAATGCATAGAAATTGTATTGGTGGGAATGAAACAAAAATTAACAATATTCCATTTTGAAGAATTTTGAAATGTTGTAAAATTTATCCAATATATTTTTGAGTCTTAAAATGAAAATTATTCTAATTTTTATCATAAAATACTATAATTTTTTTAAAATGTCATTTTATAACATTTTGATGGAGAACACTTTTTAAATATATATTTTTCTAATTAATATTTTCTATTTGAAAATATAATGTTCTTATATAGTATAGGGAAATGATAATTTACTATGGATAAAATTTTGGTACTTTTTTGATAAAGTTCATTTTTTAATGAATAGAGAATTATACAATATTATAATCCAAAATTGCATTTTCCTCTAATTTATTAATATAGTTATATTTTCAATTATATTATATATAAACTATAATTGTATTATGTTTTTATAATTTAATACAATTTTTGTTTTTGGATTTAATTTCACTATTTAATTGGAAATAAACTCATGTCAATCTTTTGATTGATTTTATTTCATAAAAACCCATTTTTTGATTGGACAATAGGAATTAATTTTAAATTAATATCTATGAAATCTTTTTTTTTCAATTTTTAAAAATGAATTAAATACTTGGAATCAGAAGGTACAAATTGTGTAAATAGGTATGTTTTAAATTTTTTTATTATGAATAGTATCTTCGGTAATTATTTTTATTTACCATGGTTAATGGGTAAATCTGGTAAATAAGGGTAAAAAGGTAATATTATATTAATAAAAAACAACCAAACATATGTTATAATACTATTTTATGGGATAAGTCTAACCATGGGCATACTTGGGTCAATATTTAGGCCACATGGAACCACATGGTAGTGATAATGACTTGTTATAAGAATTAATCTAAACTAAAGGGAATTATAACATAAACATGTATCCTTAAATAATCCAATTTTCATATGGGGATATATGAATTGTCTCTTTTACTATAAATATTAATTATTATGATAAAAATATTTCATTTATAATGGTTTATTATTTATAGTTTTTATAGATTTATATAAAAACATTAATTTACGACATAATGGCGTTCAATTATAACCTTATTAACAAAGGATTCAATTAAATTATATTATAAATATAAAAATAAATGTAATTAGATTATTTTAATTCCATAAAAAAAATTATGAAGGATATTTAAATATTATATTTAATTTAATTACTTTTCATGAATGAATCAAGTTGTTATTATTTTAATAAAAATCATTTTCTAAATTGTGTCTAAATTGACATAAAGGAGTTTTAAGAAAACTATTTTATTAAATGATATAATAATCGTAGAAATCAATGATTAGGCCAAATGACTTATATAATGTAACAACTATCACAAATTATCCACTTTTGGGTTTCATTTCATTTTATAGTAACTATATTGAACATATAATGTGATAATACAAGAAGACAAGGTAAGAATTAATCATTTTAACCAAGGGTTAAAGATAAAATACAAGGTTATTATTATTAACTAAATTTGTCTAAAACAACATGGTTGAGTGTATTTCGACCCATTATCATCTTTTCATTGAAACATATAACATTTTACTTATTATTATTTTATCATCATTTTATTTTATAATAAAATTTCAAGACATTCTTAAAGTGCACCTCCTCCCTCTTATAAAAAACACACAACCTCTAACAACATAAAAATACGACTAATATATGTGGAGACAATGACCCTTCCGCCGCCACAAGCCTTACTGGATATTTTTGTTGCTTATCAAGACGTAATGTTTTTAAAAGTAAAATTTCTACCGTATACAATTTATTAATATTTTGGTATTGAAAATGGTTTAGATAAAGCAATGATTATGTCAATATCATGGAGTGATATATATTTATTGTAAAGTGAAATGGTTATCTTTCCATTATTCTTGTTTTATGTGTTATTATTATGTTATGGTTCATGGGTTTTGCTTACATATATGTGTGGTTGTCTTATAAATATTGGGTGGGTGAGCTTGAGATAGCTCTCCAATTAATTGGGTAATGTGAAGGTGGTAAACGTTGTGGTTTTTGCTAACAGGTTTATGGAATATACTGTGATGTATATTCCAATTGTTACCAGGAATGATTCTCCCTATGTAGTTGTGAAAGATTCAATGTAAGTATGTTATGGATTCTAAAAATTATCTTTATGATTTATGATATCATTGAATTATTAATAAATCATATGATTTTATTAGGCATGTTATAGATCATATTTTTATTAGTAAAAAGTAGGATATCATTTATTTTTTTGTATTCATTGACTACTGTTTTCATTAATTATTTAATATCCCATAATGATCTTTTTAGGATCATACGATGTATTTGAAATTTTTTTCACAAGGTATAATGATGTGTAAGTGAAAAAAAGAATTCAATAAAGAAAATTATCGAAAAAAGAATTCATGTTTTATTAAAGGAGTTATATTATTATGAAAAAATAGATAGAGTAGAAGTTGTTAAATAGTAATACGTAAGATGTATTGTAATTGTTATTGCATAATTATCTAAAATTATAAACCACAAAAGTTAAATGATGTGAATTATTGATTTATATTAATATTATATAATTCTTAATACTGGTTCCTTATAACGAAACTATGATTAAGAAACAACAGTCAAATTAAATTATATGAGAATACAATGTAGGGGTGTGATAAGTCTATTAATTAATATAGTTCCATGTGATTCTAGGAAGAATTTTGGTAAATTATTTCTTATGGAATTATTCAATGTTGCACCACTTGTGTAATTTGACGTGTATTAATGAAAACATTAATCTATGATATTAAATTATATTCCCAAATCTATTATTTACACATTATTCATTTCAACTAAATTAAACATACTCCTAATTAACATAATAGTTTTCACCTATTTTCGTTGATTTTAATATATATCTATATTCAAAAGCACTCTACATACCTCTATACAATAAAAATATCAATTGAAATTAATATCTTATAATTAATAGAACTATATTAACACATAAATGGATTACTGAAAATACCATTACATATTCGAATTGTTTGATGTCACCATCAACTATGGTCATATCATATAGTCATTTCCCATGATTTTACCTCTAATGGAGTTGTCCTTAATATCCATTCCATAATGTAACTATCTATGTAGATATGATAAGTATAATTTTAATTCATATAACCATGATCATTTTCTCTAACTAGTATAGAATTATTTTTACTTCACATGTAGAATCCATGAATTGTTTTATGATGAATACCCCCTAGCATCATTAAATGAATCAACTAAATAAATTTTAAATATAAGCACATGTAATCTATTTACGAATTAATATGATCTTTTGAATAAAATTAAATTACAACATAATTCTCTATATAAGATTTATTATTATTTTTGATTAATATTTCACCTAATATATTGAAAATAAAACATTTTTAACTGTATAAAGCATTATATGTCTCTCAAAAATTCATTTTAACAAAAACGTTTGGAATATAAAGTTCTTATATGTACTTGTGAATATAGATCCAAGTTTCAACTAATGTCTTGTTTTATCCCACTATCTCATATTATATTTACTTCCCTTGTATCAATATAGTTTTTATTTCTTCCAATATCTTAGTAAATTATCATATTAATTATATTAATATTAATTGTAACACACCATCTATTTTTAATGATACACATTTTAATCTTTTATCAGCGTTACAAATGGGTCCCATCAAACACTTAATGTAGTGATATAATTGATATTACTCATATCATATATCATTGGATATATATTACAATTTATTGTTAGAATATGATTAGTTATTACACAATTACTTAGAAAACATAACTAGAATGAAATAAATAAATACTACAATACATCTATAATAATCCTCAGTGATCTATCGTATCCCTATGATGTGAATTAAAAAATGTGAATTTAGTAAATCCCCCAATCTAATTTTTGTTATGATTGAGTATATTTTCAAGTTAAACTTTGACATAGTTTTCCAAATGATTCTAAATTATTTTCTAATTTCATTCATTGTTTCAATTATTATTTCAATAATTTCATAAAGGAGTATGGTGTATTATTTGCGTTAACCTATGAATTCTCTATAGAACACATCTCACTATCTATATAAGCTAATTATGTAATATTTTTTGTATTATATGTAAAAGATGCATAGTCTAAAACATAAGTACATATTATACCAATGATTCATATATTAAAATAGACTAAACATCATGTTGGGTATATATGTGACAAAATAATGATTTACATTACAAAGATATATCAATCCAAAATAGGTTATGTGTCTTATAATTATATTCATCATTTGATCCAAAATTGGGTATTACTAATTTGATTTTTCCTAAACTATTAAATGAGTGATGTTTATAATAACATCATCAATTGCAAAATAAATGGTGTCTCATAATTTTTCATAGAGCACTGAGATAAATGTGGGGTAAAAATGATAAATGATAATAATTAAACTATAATAAATCCAATTTGATAAAAATTTAGTTTACAATTTATGACAAATGAATCACCCTTAATGAACTATTTAATAATAAGAACTTACCTATGAATTCAGATATTTTTTACTAAGGAAATAAAAATCACCATTAATAAACTATTTAAATAGAAGAAAAAATTATTTTAATTTTTTTGTGGGCTTCTCACTACTAATAATTTAATCATCCTTTCTAAGATATATGGATAAAAATTATTAGTTAATCATTTTGTGTATTATTTTAAATTATTAAATCCGTATGAAGTGAAATGTAAACCGAATATATTATGATGAATAAATTCCTAATGTAGATGTAATTTTTTTATTTCATTAAATAATTTTAGATACTTTTCATATGTATATTATATTGAAATGGGAAATAAATGAACAATTTTTATATAGAGATAGAAGATTCTCATACAAGGATATGATATATTTTAGATTAGTATTAATTAGATTACACAAAGACATTCTAGAGGACCACAATAGTTTACTACCATTGGAATCATAGAAAAAATATCTCAATATAGACAATGATAATTAATATTCCTGAAAATGTCATCGCATTTAATACTATTTATAGCAATACAATACATAAATAAATTCGTAATTACATGGGAAAGGAAACATAATAATTGTTTAGATCATTATCATGGTAATAGTAATACAATGAGATATTAATTTATGATTATGTGAATTAATATGTTAATAATTATGGTATTATGTAATATACATAACTTATGATGTTCATACCCAACCTGTTATTGGTCATATTCATGATTCATGGAATAATGACTGGCATTTAATAAGGCATGGATAATAATAAAAATAAATAACATGATCCATGAGATCAGAAAATTATCATAAAAAATTATTTGTTGAATACACATAAACATAAAAAAATTTATATCAATGATAACCACCAATGAATTCATTACATGTTATGCTTGATATAACCACAAATGAATTTTTTTTAGGACAATGTTATACACCCATGTACTATTCGTTCTTTTATTGGGATGAAAACTAGTCCACTCTCAGGATTTTTAATTGGATGAAAACTATTTTACCCTATTATCTCATATAGTATTGATCCTTACCCAATACAGTGGAGGAATATATTCGCCCCTCCATTCTCAAAATGAAAACTCATATTTATGTGTGCCAGAAAATCATAAAACATTTATAATATCATAACACATGAAATTTATTGGGTTTCGTAAAAACATAAGTAAATAACAACCATAAAAAAGAGGCACGATTCATAATCATTTAATCATTAAATAACA
The DNA here is from genome assembly GCA_963277665.1 of Viscum album. Classification (NCBI taxonomy): domain Eukaryota; kingdom Viridiplantae; phylum Streptophyta; class Magnoliopsida; order Santalales; family Viscaceae; genus Viscum; species Viscum album. The sequence continues at coordinate 553,665,364 of OY728147.1, read as the reverse complement.
CATGAAAATTATTGGGTTTTATAATCATATCCAGATGGAATAACCTAGGGAAGTGAAATCGGTTTGATAAGCATCCTTCAATTAAATCATAGGCCATTATGAAAATAATATGAATTTCAACCTTAGATTGTATACCATCTTTTGAACAGGTATAATAGATTTATATTATATTAGATAAAAAAATTTCTTAACATTGAATTTTGTTAATTAAATATCCATTCTACTTTGGAAAAAACATTTTAAAATCTATTTAATTTTAAACACATTTTTCTCTTAAAATTAAAATTTTAAAATTTTAAATATCCATTAATAAATAATGAAAAAACGTCACAAAACAATGAAATATTTTAAAATCCTTTCACATGTAAATTGTTTTGAATTTTATTTTAAAAATATATTTTCTGACAATTTTTTGGAAACATTGTTTTGGAAGAAAATAGATTTCTACAGAAGATAATGATAAAGTTATATAAGCATAAAATCATTTTCATAATTATTTTAATTATAAAAAAGTGGAAGTGGTACCATTATTTTAATATATCATGATTGAACATAAAAAAATAACATAAAGGAGAATTATTTTAATTTAGATAATGAGATTTTTATATTGGAAACATAATCATAAATTATACTGATTAACTATGAGTTTATTACAAAAAACATTAAATGTTTAGTGACATTGATTCATTATCCCCATGAAAGGACAATATAAAATGATTAATAAAATTTCATTAAGATGAATAATATCTAGATATTTCTTGTCAAATAGGATATATATACCCTTGTGATATAATATAGGACTATAACAAAATGCATGCCTTAAAAAAGGAAAATTGATAGAAGAATGAAATACCAATTTGTTATCCATTGAACTATAATACCAATGAATGAGATATCCTAAAATTGATATGTATATCAAAATTACGTTCAGGATAGTAATCCAAAAATATATTCATGGAAATTATATGCACCACATTCAATAAACATTTGGATAATATATATTATGTCATAGGATAAATAAATGTGTAACTAAAATCACATACCTTATGTCTCGGGTTGCATCCATCACATTTTACCATCTTGTATAGTAATATTTTTATTATACATCTATTATAAAACCATATTCATATATATAACACCATATATGTTTTTTTCAAGACATTTTTTTATTTGTTTCATTACAATTCCATGGTAATATTGCGTTTCGGGTAATAAATGATTTTATAATATTTTTTTGATTTGTTAATTTTTTTCTCATACTTTGATAATGTGTCCATAAAATAAAAATATATCAGTATTATATATATATATAATATATTTATTATATGTTTATTAATATTAATTCTAACAATTTATTAATAAAAATTTTAATAAATTGTTCTTGAGGATGGTGGGCCATATGTACTCATGAATGTTGTTTCATTCATTTTTTTATGATTTTCATAAAAACTTAATATAGAATTTTATCAATCCAAAATAATTTTTTTTTCATTTATATCACATATTTTTTAAAACTTATCGTTAATACATCCCATATTGAGCGTGAACTAAACACTTATCATCGTGAGGCGGTAGTTCACCGTACAATCAACCGACATTATCGTATTCCAAAAAATAAGATATTATGATATTATTTGGGAAAGAACAATAAAAAATCATAATAAAATCATAAGTATCATATTTATCATATATAAACACTAATTCCATCATTATGACTACCCTTGATGAGTGGTAATAGAAAAATTATTGACATTGCTTCACAAGGAGGTAGTATGCATTACACTTGAATGATGATTTCATAACCAATTAATTGGAAGTGGAGAATGTAATAGCACATAAAAATAACAATAAAAATCTACGTATATGTGTGAAACTTTTTTTATATAATAATCTTATAATAAGAATTGAAGAGGGTGGATGAAGAAATAAAACAAAAATGCTAATTGATGATAGTTACTCCTTCTTCGGGTATCCTCCTTATGTTTTCACTAAATAATTTTATGGAGAGATTTATGTAATAAATAAGGAATATTGGAAGAAGGAAATGAATTTTAAACTTCATATGGTTAGGTATCTTTAATGAAAAATGGATTCAGATCATTGAAGAAATGGGGAGATAGAGATCCGTTTTATAGTTGAGGATGAGTGGAATTATTTTAAATATATAAAATTATTGATTATTTGGAAGAGAATATTAGCTCAACTAGATCCAATTATGGATAATCTTGGTTTTTAGGGATTATAGTTTCTATAATACAACCACCACAAGGTAAAAAATATGTTTTAAAAAATTCATTCCATAACTTATAATTTTCCTTGTTTTATTATTTTTTTCCATGTTAATTGGACTTCTAATCATGATAATATATCCCTAATGCCTATTTTAGATTAATACATACCAAAAAACTTTAACCAAAATTTAAAAATTTTACATCTAATTTATGAAATATATGTCTTTTATATGATGGAAATAAGTTTTAACATAAGTATAATTAACAAGAAAAAAAGATTTAATAAAAACAATGATAAGAGAGTATTTACTATTTAATGATCCATATATTCATTATTATAGAACAATTATTCTATTAATGGTCCATATGATATATTTATTAATATTTGAAAATCACTTGGTAGAATATATAAATGTTTTTAATTTTAACTAAATTATTAAAATATAATTTATTATAATATAATATTAAAATCAAATTTATCATTATACATCTAATTTCAATTTTAGAAATTTCAAGACAATGATAAATTTAAAAAAAAATATTTCATTTAACACCATTGTATCATGATATATACACATAACAATAAATGTAACATTATTAGTTTTTCAATTTATTTCATTATAATATTATTAGGTTCATTTATTTTCCAATGTTTTTTACTAATTAATTACTATTTTGGCATTTCTGAATAATTTAATGAAATTATTTCATCTTGAAATGTCTAAAATAAAATATCATTATTAAAATAATTTCTCTTTAAAAATTAAATATATAAACTAACATATGTTTTTTTCTTATCCCAAGGATTTATTGACATTTTATGTAAGAAAATATTTTCTTTATTATTTAACATTTATTATGTTTCATATTCAAAGAAAAATGGAATGGAATTTCCATATTTCAAGGAATTTGATGGTGAATATTGAAATGAAATAATTAAAAAAATTCATTCATTTTTCTTCATTTTCACTATTATCATTCTAGTTTAACCCATAGTAAATCCACTTTTACTTTATCCATTATAATTAATTTTTTTATTACATTCAATATTCATTTTTGTCAAATATTTCTTGGAACCTATCATACATTATAAATTATTTTGAATACAGATATGGAAAATTATTTCGAAATTAAATTCAAAAAAATTTAACATAATCTCTCTTCTCTGATGAGAATGTAGGTTTTTAATGTGGTAATAATCGAATGTATAGATTGTTATTATATAAAATTTGAATTTCAACATGATTAACATGACCCAAATTTTAGTATTATTATATATATATATATATTCATACAATTAAAATAATTAGAAAATTTAATTTATCATTATAAATAAATTAAATGAAAAAGTTGTTTTCGATTAAAATTTTTACTTTTTCAATATTCATCAAAAAATGAATCCTCATAAAGAAAATTACAAAAAAAACCTTAGAATTATTTTGCAATTTTTAATTTTAAAAAAAATTGTTAAATTAATTTTCTAAAAGTTTTTATTTTAAATATTATTATAGTTTACATAAATAGATTTTTTTAGAAAATAGTATTTCTGAATCTTGTAAAAATGTTCTTGAAAATTTATGTATTTTATTATTAATTGGTATTATTTATATAAAAAATTATGTAATATTTAAAATTTTGATTTTACATTTCATATCACTTGGTTTAACAGATATGTTACAGATGTCATCATTAAATAAATAAAATAATAATTTATCATGATTTTGTTAAAACATAATTTTTTTGTGTAACGCAACAGAAGCTAGAGATATGTAATGGAATAGACCTTCATAGTCCATTACATTTCCAAATCCTGATGTTTGAGGTTTCCTTGGTACCATTGTTGACTCATAGGATTGTTTTCCCAAAGTTCATGTTAAACGATTGGTTTCACCGATAAGAATCAGTGGCACCGATCGACATTGATGGAACTGATTGGTAATTAGTGGAACTGATCGACATCAGTGCCAGGGCATCAGTGCTAGATCAATGGTTCCATGGTTTCACTAACTCACCCATTGGTGAGTCATTTCCAGCCTCTCTCTGACCTTCTATATTCACCCAAATAATTTATCATTTAATGTAAAAATATATTATTACCCCATTCAAAGTGATAGAATTATGAAAAAATATGTTTTATATTTCCACAAGAGTTAGGTGACCCTTGAATTACCAAAACAATTGTTCTTTTCATCAGTTTCACACCCTTTTCCTTGTATTCCAGCTTCTAGGGATTTTTAGTTTCACCCCTCTAACGTTTTTCTACATTTAAATTAAATCTATCAACTCACAGTCATCTGTTGGTATATCTAAACAAATTATTGGGGAAGTTTTCAATCTCAATTAGAACCGACATGTGAAACATCCCTGCAGTATAGTTACGCCACGATCTTACATTTATGTACTTCAAAATGGTCTCCATGATTTTAGGATATGGGATCTTCTAAAGCTGAGATCTTCTCTTCCTTCATAAATTTCATTTCTCTATGTGTGCCTCGACACATCCACCCAAGACAAATCATGGGCCCATGAAATAGCCCTTCTCGCTCTGCCTTGTAGTTCATCCTACATTTTCTGTATTCGATATTCTTGTCAAAAATAATGTACATCAAACTTTGATCATCCAAGTATTTTTTCTTCCTTAATCTCTCTTTACAGTTCTCCATGTGGGCTGGGTATGATGATGTCCCCTCTAGACGTAGATGAAACCAACATTAACAATGATAATTAATTTTCATTTTAAGAATTATGTTGTGGGAATGATAATGATGTTATTTTTTTCCTTCGTTTTAATGTTGATATTTTTATGGGACCATGTTCACTGAGAATCGTTGTCATTGGTGGTCCTTTATTGTGCACTAATGAAGGCTAGTTTTTCTGGATGGTCTGGTTATTGGATAACTGTAACATGGAAACTAATTAATCACATAGACTTGGTTGATTAAATGGATATGCGATGAATAAGAACCTTTTAGTGATCACCCTAGTTAACCGAACATAAATAAAGAACTTAATTGATGGGGTTGGCTGAAAATGAAAACATCATTTCTCTGTTCTGGTGATAAGAATGGTTCTTCTAGTCGATGAATTATGGGTTGACATGGATGTGAACATATCCTCTGGTTGAGAAAATATTGGATTGTGAATATGGGGCCATATGGAGCTGATGGAAAATGTTCTTGGACCGGTAAATTGGGGACTGATTTGGTTCTCTATGTTTGAAGGATATCACAGAACCCGTCGTAATGTAATTATTAACCAGAGAAATGGGAGTGAATGATTTAAACCCAATTAGCTATTTCTTTTTAGTTGGGATTTTGGCTTCTAGTTAATCATTTTAGTTGCACTGTAATGAAGGAATATTAAAATGGAGTCATGTGAACATGATAATGAGAATGAGTATAATGGGTAAATGCCTTCTAGAAATGTGTTGTGAATGGTGGTGGATTTTGTGTATGTTGCATGTATGGGAAACCATAAGAGTTGTTATGTGTGGGCTGGTTGTTGGTTTTTAGACACTAAGGTTGGGATGAGTTATTGATTACCTATATATATATAATCATTTTTTATATTTCTTATATTCATCCCACACATGTTAAACACTTCACTTCAAACACTACAACTTAATCGGGGAGGGTGTTTTTCACAACATTCCTATGAGTGGATTTTTTATCCCCATTATTTTCCCTCTACTAGGAATCCCAAAACTCTTCATGTTGGTTGTAACGACGTGAGGATCGTTATAGACCATGGATCTTTAGTAATAGTTTATTGTGGTGGGTTGGACTTGGTTTGATTGTGTATGTCTGTTTCCTAAGTGTCTTCAGGATGAGGATTAGGTGTGTTCATGTGTGGAATTGGTTGTTATGGACTAGGTAACTTTGGGTGTGTCAGTGGTTGTTCTGGCCCATGTGTCTTCAATAATTGTGATGGTTTTTGTGGCTCAGATGTTTGTGGGTGGGATAAATTTGAAGTGGGGGTGGCCCATATGGTTGTTGTTAGGGTGCAAGTGAAACTACAATGAGATTTTTGGGGGAGGTCTGATGTGTATGATGTTATAAATAACTAGTGGGAATGTAGTGTGGGGTATCCAAATATCGATGTAATATTAAAATTAATTTACCTGACTAGTGTAATTTGAGGAGTGTGCCATTGTGATGCTGGGAGGACAGTTTTCCATGTCTGGTGTTTCGGTTACCTCTTTTTTTTGATACAAAGGGCATTTGAATGTCTCACCAATTGTGCACAAGGGCTTTTGATTTCCTACTGAGTATATAAGTATACTAACCCTATGTTTATGAAAATATTCAAATGATTCCATGAGGATATAGAGGACTGTGATGAACCTTAGAAGCTAAGGTATCATGACAGTTGTCATTGATTCATATATTTTTAATTCTTTTGGTATATTCCATTAAAGTTTTAGGGTACTTCTTATCACAATATTTTGAACTTGCATATGGGAATGGTTTTTTCATTTGGAATTGATTATATCTGTTGTCATTGTGGTTTCTGGTATTTTCTACATTCTCTCTTTATATTGTTCTATAAAAATGGTAATCCCTTACATAATTTATGAGAATCTATACCATTGGTCCTAGTCGCCAATATGGGGCCTATTGAAGGTGGGACATAGGGGTCATTACCTATTTTTCAACATCAAGAAGGATGGATCAAATAGTTTGTTATTACTTCTCCCATTGTGGAGATAAAAAGTAGTGGAATAATTAAACTAGTAGTGATTATTGATAGAAAAGATGATAATCACATTAGGAAAAGTGGCGATTTCATGGTATGGTAGGGAAATAGTGTTAGGAAATCATGGTGTGTTAAAAAAAACAGTGTAGACTGGCTAGGAAAAAATATTTTTGGGACCCTTGAGATATGATGCATGGAGTATGGACCTACTAAAATACCATGTGAGGTTATACTGATTGTAGGGTAGTGACCCTAGGAAATGTACATGAATCAAAATTACTTTTGTTCTTATGTGTCTTTGGTGATTTAGGAATATGAAGTTAATAAAATGATTATATATAATTTAAATGAAATCTTTTACACTACACATGATTTATGAATTAATTTTTTATCATTTTAGATGTGGCACCAAGATGATGTCCATGATCAGTGATGGATGTTGAGGCCCTAGTGGCTGATCTGGTTGATCAGTGGAGGGAAAATCAAGAAAATATTGATGACTAGTGGCAGAAAATTTATTCTACCTTCCAGTGAAAGACTCTTAGAAAATATAATGACAATGTCTTGGACATGGAGACCTAGAGGTGGCACGAGAGTGGGCTATCAACTTTAGCTTGATCCATGATCTAAAATAGTAATGGGATCCTCTGGTAGGGACCAAGATGCGATGGTCGGTGGGTCAGTGGTGGATGCTTTATCTAGGGTAGAAGATGGAATATGGGATTTTGTGGACTGTCTTTGAGACGGTTTCCTAGGTGGAATTAATTTATTCCATGATGAAGGCCGAAAAGAGCCAGAAACTGGTCTCCCTCTAGTAAGAGAGTTTGTCTTTAAGGGAGTTTGGGACCATCTTCAATGATTTCATTTATTTTTCTCCAAATCACTTTCTGGATGATGAGTCACAAGAAAGGCACTTAGTAGAGGTTCTCTGACATTCTCTTCAGTATGTTGTTACTCAATTCAATATTTCAACATACATGGAGGTTAATATGAAGAATTATGTAGTAGAGAAGATGCACATGCTGAGATTTGTGTCGCGAGAGGAGAGCCATATGAGCTCATCAAAGGGGAATGCCATCTGCAATAGGCCTCTATTATATGGGCCTTCCAGGTTTCGACCAATGGAAAATAGGAATTAGTAGTTCCAGTTCTGATCTCCCAGTCCATGACCATTACCCATTATCCTAGGGACTAAGGTGTATTACCTGTGGATCATTGGACATCATCATAATTTGTCCTTTATATGAGCTCAGTACATTGGGGGTGGGAAAGTTTAGAACCCAACTAAGTTGTTACAGTTTTCTGCCAGGCCCTTCAAGCAGTAGGGGTAGCGAGATCCTGATCCACCAATAGAAGATGTTGCATGAGGTGTCCGACCATAGAATCATAGATTGTGGAAGTTTTGAAAAATTTCAATGAGTTCCTGGACTTCTTTTCCAAAGATGTTGTGACTCTAACCCCACTATGTGATTTTGAGTTTATGATAGTCTTACAACCATGTTCCCATATGATTTTGATGGATCCCTATCAGATGGATCTTTCTATGTTATAAGAGTTGTGGATTCAGGTTTATGACCTGATGAAAAGGGTTTCATCTGACCAAGTGTCTCTCCATGGGGTGCTCAGATTTTGTTCTCAAAGATTGTGTATGATGGTCTCAGGCTGTTCATATGCTATCAAAGACGAAATTAGGTGATGGTCAAGAACCATTACCCACTCTTGAGGATCTACATCCTTTTTCAATAGTTTAAGGGAGAATGCTTACTCTCTAATATCGACATGTTTTCAATATAACATCAGTTGAGGGAGAAGGTGGGTAACATCCTGATGTCTTCTTTGAATGGAAATAATGGTCACTTTGAGTTCATGGTCAAGATATTTGGGGTTATAAATAGACCAAATGTGTTAATGGGGATCATGAACTCTATTTTTTGGGAGTATCTGGATGGTTTTACGGCCATGTTCATCGACAACATGTTGATATAGTCAATTTCATATGATGATCACATCAAGAATCTAATGAATGTTTTAGAGGTCCTCCAACATGAACATCTCTATGTTTAGTTTTCCTTGTGATAGTTAAACACCCGAGAGGTTCCCTTCCATGAACGTGTGGTGTCTCTACAGGGAATATAAGTGGACTCATCAATGGTTGATGTAATTTTGTCTTTGTAAACTCCCATGAACATGGAAGAGGTATTTAGATTCATGGGAGTGGTAGTTACAACCAGATATTTGTACCAAGATTCCCTCAAGTTGCAGCGCCTTTGACAACATTGACCAAAAAAGACCAGGCTTTCATATAGAGTGTGCAGTTTCATCCATAACATAGTAATCTAAAAGGAAAACTGGTTAGTGCCCCAGTGTTGAGGTTGCATGATTAAGGGGTAATGTTCGAAGTGTTATGTGATTCTTCCAATCTAGACTAAGTGTGTTTGATGATGCACTAGTGGGGGTGATCACTTATGGGTCTTGGTATTTATTCCCTCACGAACATAAATATTCCACCCAAGACCTTGATTTTATAGGGGTCTTGTTCACACTAAATCCGTGGTGGAATTGCCACATTGGGGAATGCTTTTTGGTCTTCACAAATGAGAACATCTTGTGGTATGTCTTCTTCCAAAAAGAAATGAACATCAAGAAGATGAGGGGGATAGATTTTTGTTAGGAATACAACATTGAGATACCCTAAAACTCATGAAAGGAGAATATCATGGTTGATACCTTGAGTAGGAAGTCACAAAAGGATTTGGTTCAGGAGTCAGCATATGCTTGGACGGTGATGGAGGAGTTGGTTGTCTTACACCTTGATGCAAGGGTGGATGGTGGTAGAGGCCGTTAGTTTCAGATGAAAATGCAGTCCTCTATGATGTTGTAGGTAAAGGAGTCATATTGATAAGAATTAGAGACCAATGTGATGCGTGATCATATTGACTAAGGAAATTCACCAGAAAGAACATTAGAGGACAGTCCGAATCGGTTGTTGTTCCACGGGAAGATATTTATCTTAGTGGCAATGCTTGAGGGAGTTCATAGTGAGTTCCAAAACTCCCCCTACTTGTGTATCTAGGAGTCTCCATGATGTATCGGGGTTTGAGAGTACATTCATTCATTTTCTATGTGATTATGGCAGTGGGAGAGTTTTTGGAAAAGTGCCTCATGTGTCAAATGGAGAAGGCTGTAATGTCTGTTCCTGACAATCTGTTTCGGCCCTTAAATGTTCTCAAGTGAATGTGGGATGATTTCTTGATGGTTTTCATCATACCCCTAGGGATGTTGGAGGATGTTATTCAATCTATGCAGTGGTGGGACGATTAATGAAATATACTCACTTCATAGTAGTTAAGGATTTGAGAGCATTGGATGCCTTAGAACAAAATTATGTGTGTGGAGTTGTTCCACTACATGTAGATATGTGAACCACCAATCTGAATCCATATACACACATTACATAGTGACCCTAGAATGGATTATAGAGTGCTTTTGGCACGCATCTACTCATTATAATTGAATGCCATCCTCAAACGGATGGACTGGAAGAGAGTACCACCCAATCATTGGATGATATGATATGGGAATGTTATCTTGACATTGGAGGATCATGGGTAGGACAATTCCCTCTACTAGAGTTTTCCTACAACAATACATATCACTTTACCATTGGCATGAAACCTTTTGGCGCCTTGTATGAAATATCATGTCATTCACTCATTGATGGATGAAGTTTGGGGAGATATGTGTTCTTGGCCCAAAGGTGGTGTCGAGCACGATGGAGAAGGTTCATATTGTTTGTGAGATGATGAAGGTGACTCGTGACCAGAAAAAAGTTGCATGCCGACCTTAGGAGGATGCCCTTGGAGTTCGATGTTAGATATCATGTGTTCTTGAATGTTTCCAGTTGAAGAGGGTAGCCTATGTTTGGCAGGTGTTCTATGATTTCTCCCAGGTTCATCAGACCCTTCGAGGTGTTGGTACGAGTTGGTGATGTGGCATATCAACAGGCATTACCACAAATTCTTGATAGGATCTTCACTGTCTTCCATGTATCTCAACCCCATCAGTATCTACATGATGTATCCCATGTCCTCAACTGGGGAGAATTATTTATTGAGGATGTTGTGATGTTCATGGATAGACTAGTGGGAATAATGAACCTTAAGGATAAGAGGATTCTTGGATGGACTATTTTTTTGGATCGTGTGTTGTGGAGGCATGGGGTAGTTGAAGAGAGTAACTAGGAATGGGATGCACAGATGTGTGCCCAGTACCCAAAGCTGCTTGGAGTTCCGATCTTGTGTTTTTTTAGTGACATGAAAATGATGTAGTGTTTGACACTACTTGATGTATGATATGTTGTTTCCATATTTCGTATTTTATTTGAAATTTCCTGAAAACGAGTACGGGATAACTTGATTTCTAATCAAGATGCATAAATGTGACCCATATAAAAAATGATGAAGATGGTATAAGTATCTAGAAAGCATCCAGAATGAAATATAGATATAAAGCACAATAAAATAATCCCAATAAGTACAAATACCAAAATTTATCCCAACGTTGGAAGACAGAACATGGTTCTATGATCCCTTGATCAAAAGACAAAATCAACTACATGTACCAGGGTGGTTTACCCTATCATCACCTTCATCCATATAATCTATTTGGGTTCTCGAAGAGGCACAACTTTTGTGTGATATAAACATCCTGGTAAAAATCCACAATGGTCTTTAAAATTTATAGAGAATTCTATATTGTATCTAGAAACTGTAAACAACCCGTATGAATGTTCACATGCACATGTCATAAGTCAACGATAATAGGTGAATCCAAACATGCATCAAGGATAGCTGCAAAAGAGAGTATGCTCCTAACAAAGAAAAATTAAAAGGTAATAATCTAGTCACATGACCACTCTACACATCCATCTGTATCATGAATCTATAGGCATGATGTAAAATGAAATCAATTATCTCATGACCACATCATATAGTGAAGTGTAAACCCAAAGGTCTAAATCCAATTTGTTAGTAAAACAAGTACTACAAGTAGTTAATTTTATACCATTCAGGCCAGGATCTATAGAAAATGTCAAAGGAATATCATCGAGTCCCATGGTAATCCCAGGTGGAATCCAGGTTAGGAACTAGTTGGGGTCTTAAAAGCATGAATATAAAAAGTCCTATGCATTCCCATGAACGATGGATCCATGTGGTTGCGAGGATGAGGCATTACACGGAATCAAGACCCAAGGAAAAGATTCTTCCCAAGGAATACACCAAATAATTCTAGATCCATGTAGAGTAGTCCAAGGTATCCATAAAAGCATTCAATCAAGAATTCATGCATTAAAATTATTGATTCATAAATAGGTGAGTACACCCACTCACATCAATTAGCATAATACATGAGTATACCTACTCATGAAAAACATTTTCCATTCCTTATAATATGGTTCTACCCACATGTCTTATATATTTAACATGTACTACACCATTTCATATAGGTATTCCATACAATATCATCCCATTTCATACAAGCAAATCTATCAAAACAGCTAAGTCATAACATGAAATTCGTTAAAAAAAGGAGGCAGTACATCTTCTAAAGAATCTAATGTTGATATTATGGAATCTAAGGGCATTATATGACTAGGAATGAACTTGAAAAATCATATTAGGTGTTCTAAATATAAATAAAAAAGATAGTCTCTTATGTCACACCCCTTGGGTTACTTGGAAATGTGAAACATGTGCCAGCACACCAAAAATGAACCCATAATCAACCTCACTAGGTCCAACTATAGCGACTAAATATAATAAAAATACCTCACCGGAAATTCTGAATGATGGTGTAATGGACAAATGACCTAGAACTCTAAAGAAAAGCTGAAAGATTGTACATAGCACATACCTTGGCTCGGTGGTAGACATCTCATCTAGTATCTTGACTTGATTCATTATGGTTTGGATGAAATATGAAGAATGGATGAAGAATATGGTATTAAAGCATATAACTCTAATTTCAAATAGAACTATCATTCTTCTGATGAAACATGAATGACCAAAAGTTAATCAAGGAATTATCGTTGCAGATCTGAGGAGATGATCTATGATCCCAATAGCGGTCAGATAGAGTAATAGGCTCATGGCCGATCTTAGCTGGAAATAGAGAGCTCCAATTTGAAATTTTGTGCATGGGAGAATAATACCTTATAGGGTATTAATAGGAAAATTAATTTTTAAATTCAAAATTTTCAAAAAACCACATAGCTAGGTCACATGGTTTACATGCATGTTTTCCAAAACCCATTGGAAACTGTGCAAACTCATGGACTTATATGGGTGCTTCGAACGGTTACCGCTCATGATCTGACTAACCTAGAACAAGTTGTGAGAAAGTGTATTGACCAAAAACATAAACATTTATGACCTCTCAAACAGTCTAGACAAACCGTGATTATGCTTCATACATCCCATGCAACATGTCATTTTCAGCTCAAAACAAGTTTTTGGCCTCCGAACAAGCCCCAGACACCTCAAAAACACCCCATATGAAGTAATTAATTCAGAAAAGGCCATATTAGGTAATTTAAAACAAAAATAAAAAAAAATATACCTTCTACAAAAACCCAGGTTCTTCAAATCCTTCCCCATTTAGCATTTTGTCCACTAATTTCTCTATGAATGTTGGTCAATTTTCATCTAAGAAAAAAATCTGACCACTGAGCTTGTACATCAACATCTCAATCACTAGTGTCATCCTATAAATGGTTGTGCTACAATAGAACTCGTACAATAGGATATGACCGACCTCGAAGAACATTCATGATCCTGTTAATAATTTCAATCAGATGCTCCTCAAAGCATTCATATCCCAAAAGCTCAGCCTCATCAGGTTGATGAATGCAAGATGGGTCTGAGTGATAGCAACACAGTTGAGACACATGGATCATTTCGTGCTTGTCTTGGAACCTCTAAAGTAACTAAAATTGATAGGAAACCTACATGACTCTCTATATAATCTCAAATGAACTGGCATGTATCAGTGAAATTTTACAATGTCACATGATCTGCCTATGTCCCAACCTCGGAAAAACACTTAATAAAACCCGATCTTTGACCTCAAACATTAGAGGTTGACTGCAGCCATCAACGTATGATTTATGACAATAATATTCAGTATCCATCTACTTCTCAATAAGTTAGACATGTTCCGACGTCTCATGTAGAAGACGTCGACCTATTAAATCTATCTTTCTTACCTCTAACCAGCACATGGCAGAACGACATGTCCTACTGTGTAAATCGTAGAAATGTGTAATCTATATTTTTTTGACACATATTATGGTAAGAAAACAAAACCATGGGAATGTGCCTCTATTAAGAGCCCCAAAAATCCATGACACCTACTCGCATCATGTCCTATTGAATCTGTATCGTATGATCTGATTGGACATCATTCTATGGGTGGTATGATGTGCTCAGATGAACCTGTGTACCTAGAACCCACTAAAAACACTTCAAGAAACGAGATGTAATGTAGGTTTCCCTATCTGAAATTATAGTGCGTGAGACCACATGAATGCGTACCACCACTAAGATGTAAAACATTCCAATATCATCATTTCTAATGGTATCCTCGATCGGTATGAATTGTGAAACATCTGTATGACATTCAACGACAACCCACATAATATCATTACCTCGAGGAGATCTTGGTAAACATGTAGAAAAATACATCACTACATCATCCATTTTCTACTCCAGGATAGGTAACTACTGTAAAATACCACTCGGTAACTGATGTTCCACCTTTGCCTGCTGGCTAGTGGAACACATCATAACTAAACCAATTATCTCTCTATTCATTCCCAACCACTAGTAATGACATCACAAGTCATGGTACATTTTAGTGTCCACGGGTTGCACTACCCATGATGAAGAATGAAAATCCACATCAAATCCTAACATATATCCACTAGAAAGCAGACACATCCATGGATGCAATGTATCTCATCATCGCCTACAATCCAACCAGGTGGAGGGTCTTCACCTTTCACACCATCCCATTGAAATAAGACTTCTAAATTTAATAGATTCATCATCCAAACTATATCTAGTGTGTTGAAGGATATAAAATTGGATGAGTGAAACATTTTACACTATCATCCATGCATCTCCGGATGCATCTTATAGCTTAATGCCATAATCTTCCACTTACTACTGTCATATGTCACTACATGTATCTATGTCCTCATGCTCAGTGCATCGTCTACTCCATTGCCCTTACAAGGCGTGTAGGAATGATTGAAGTGAATGGAATGTATGTAATCCACCCCCTTTTTCTACATAAAATTTATATCACGCTGCGTAAATATATACTTGTGTATTTTTTAGTCGGTGTACACTAAAATATGCTCCCACTGAAAATAGTAACTCTAATAGTGCAATGCATGGACAACTACAGCTAGATAATGATCATGTGTTGGGAACTTCATGTATTAAGGCCTCAACTTCTTAGACCCTTATGCCACGACCCAATCCCCCTAAATCATCACAACCCTTTCCAAATACCTGATGCATTATACAATACCATGTAACTCTAGCCCTGTACTGGAAATATCAAGAATTTTGTTAATTTCAGGCTCCCTTTCAGCCCTAAAAATGAATGTCTCACATGATTTTGACCAAACAAACATCAAACCCATCATAATCCAGCCTGTTAATGGGACTTCAAAACATGATCAATCATATATATGATGTGTGAAATTATTATCTATCCCCAAGAAACTCCATATGTCACAAAATCTATTGGATTGTTCACATGAAGATACAGTTCTCACCTTCTCTTTGTCCCCCAAAACTCATGTCTCTGAGATGATGTGACTCATGTAGTGAATCTAATCCATTAAATAGTGAAACATCGCGAGAACTTCATATAAGTAATGCTCTCTCAATTTATTCCAAATGATATCAAGAATTTTGGCATGATCATGTCAATTGTGAGAAGACACCAAGATATCATCCACAAAAACCAATACAATATAATCCCTTTAAAGATGAAACACTGATTTCATCAGTGCCATGAATACTACTGGAACATATTTGAGGCAGAACAACATAACTAGATACTTGAATGACCCATACCTACTACTAATGTCTATCTGAGATATGTCTACAGGTGGAACACGAACCTTGTGGTATAATGACCATAGGTTCATCTTCGAGAACACTTGAACACCTCGAAGATGATGAAACATGGCATCAATCTATGGAAAGTTATATCATTTATTTACTGTCATCTGGTTCATTTTTTGATATTCCACGCATAGAAAATGTGTTTTGTCGGCATTTTTCACAAAAAGTACCACTGAACCCCAAAGAGAAGTATTGTGTCTGATAAACCACATCACCTCCAAATCCTATAGCTACCTCTAAATCTCCTGAAACTCTATTTTAGCCATCCTGTGTGAAGTAATGGACACTAGAAAGGCTCCTGGTATTGGAACAATATAGAACTCCATCTCTCCCTATGAAGGTAAACCAGAAGGCTGTTGGGAGTGATGTCCCTGAAGTGCAAAAACATTGTTGAAATGACAACATCACCCACTCCCTGATCATTCGGAAACAAACTAGATATTTGGACCATCATCCCGCCAATCATACATTGTTTATTTCCATATCATCACACTAAGACAAACCATTCAACCTTGTGAATAATATATTCACCCTCTAGTTATGTGAAATTTACCCTCCATCGATAGTAGTCAATGTAAGCTCAATAATCCCCAAGCCTATACATTCTGAGAACGACGTCAATCTCTATCATATCGAGGAAATATAAACACCATAAGAACCCATCCCACCAACCTCAAGGGGAGACTCCCTACAATAGATCATATCACTCGTTCCAACTCCCAATATTGTGTCTAGTGTCAAAACTCCCTCAGAAAAACAAACCAAAATCCAATGTATTTTTACCAATAATGATGAGATAAAATAGTGACTGGAAGCTATATCTAAAAGATCATATGAAATAGTAGAAGCTACTAAGATAGTACCTCTCACCATAGACGGTCTAGGATCCTACACCTATTGGGCCTATTAAAATACATATGTCTGGATTGTACCATGACCATGTGACCCTACCTGCCGACCCTGAGCTGATCCACCTTGTCGTCTGTGATATCTCATTTTCTGGCTTCTAGGTCCATGTCTAACACTACCCTAGCCAAACTCGCATGCACTTCCCTAGCTCCCATCCTAACACATAGCTGAAGAACATACTCCTGAACCCGATGGCGAATCTAACACACTACCAATCATAGCTAAACGAAAATGTCAAGCGATATCACTCCCTGTGCACTATCTTACCGCAGTGCCGACACTCAATTGGGTCATGGTCGCACCTAATTTTCACGTTGAATCACCTACCACACTAATGGAAAAACAAAAAACAACATGCACCAACATCCTAAATAGAACTCACACTGCAGGAAGCCTATAAACATTGCTTCCTTCTTGAAGACGTATATCCACTAGTGAGAAAACAACACACCCCTATTCTAAACTCCCAGTTGCCCCCATATTTCTCTCTATAATCAGCCCATGATTCACAATATCAGTGACAGAAGTGATCCCTATCATGTTGACCTAATATCTGATAGAATGTCTATGACCTTCCTCCAAGTGCCTCAACCTTGATAGCTCATCAGTATGACACATCAGTGAAAAACGCTACAACTCTGTAGAGTCTTCCATGTATTACACCTACTTATTCATGAACAAATACAGATGCATTAACTCAGTATCCTTCTATTCATACAGAGTCATGGGGAACACTTATTCATAGAATCATGTTTGGAATGAAACCCAACCTATATTTTATATCCCATCATCTTGGTTCAAAACATCGTGCCCGTACTTTTCCACTCCACATAGCATATAATTATTGAGCATGACCCTATGATCTAGAGCCATATCCATAAACTCAAAAAATTATAATGATTTCACTAGCCTCTACTATGTAGGCTATGGTCCTCTATCCCTAGAAAACGATGGATGCTGATGTTGTTGGAACACCCATATCATCTCATCCATAGTAAAATTTTGATGTGTTGCTCCCTATAAATTCTAAATATAGCGAAAGAAACTCGCCCAGAACTGGGCCTCCACACATATGTCCATAATAGCCTCAAGAGACGTATGTGGCACTATAGGAGGATGAAAATATATCCCATGACACACTATATCTGATGTATGGTCATCACCCCCACTGCGAAGTAACAATAGAGGTCGTCGTGGTGGAATGTCTCTAGAATTCCAAACATATGCCACATGAAATAACAACATCAAACCAAAAATATCAAAATGGTAGTAAATTTTGAAACCCTATTTGTAACCAATTCATACCCACAAACTACTCTCAATGCCTATACTGTATATAAAATAGCCATTGAACAATTATAAACAGTGCATATCACCTACAACAATGTCAGGAATTGGTATAGTCCCTATTTTCTATTCACAATTCCATTTCCATTTCACATTTATTTATTCAGGAAAATCCACCAAGGGTTTACCAATTATTGAATATATGATGGCCCATAACACCTCAGGATGAAAAAACATGGTTCCCATTCAAACCATAAATGTTACATGTTCATTAATATTTATATTTCACTAGTGAGTCATTTCCCAATACATAGGGTCCTATAGTCCTTATGGATTTAAATATGGAATCAAACCATTATCTACATAATATAATTAATACAACAACAAGAACAACTATCACATCAACTATAAAAAAACATGCAATATCTAATGAATCCTAAATGCATGGCATAATACAATCCATAATGCATGGCGTGTGATTCTAACATGTTTCTATATGATGTATGACATGTGAAACCCTCACCATATCAGGTTGAAACTATAATAGAACCCAAAATTGCATCATAATTAATAACAAAATTCAATTGCATCACCCAAAAGTAATATCCACTCAACATTATTAATCAAATTATGGAAAAACAAAACTCATTTTGAGGAAATTTGGATTTTCTCTATGCACATGGTATCGACTCCCAGGAATAATTTTTTACAAAATTACATTCCCTTGGTATCCTTGTCTAATTTCACCAACAACATGTCAAAACAGAAAAGCATATAACCTATGATACCACATTGTAACATCACGGGCCCATATTCCACTCAAAATGATTCCCCGAACCCAGTTGTTCGCATTTCCTCAACTGCATATCCCCAAACGCCAGAGAATTCCTACTAGTAGCGAGAGCCTAGGGGAGTTAGTGGGGAGAACATTCCCACATTACTAGAGTATCATAGAAGATGTCAAACGTAAATTAAATATAAGAAGAAAAGTAACCAGTCAACATCTGAATGTTATAAAAGAAGGAATATACATTTCAACAAAAAGAAGACTCTCATATACAAATGATGTATATTGTACTTGTATCTATAAAATATATGGAATAGTACATGGAAATAAAACACAATACAATTTTTCCCAAAAGATCAAACGACCAAATGGTATCCTAGCATCACAAGCCACAAATTGGTCCTATGATCCCATGCTCCAAAGCCACAATCAAGAAACTATAGAATGTAACATTCCCCTATCACCACATGAAACCATATAATCTGTTTGGATCCCCAATGTGGCCGAAATAGTCTATGAGATAAACATCCTAGTAGGAAACCACCAAGGTCTATACAGTAACAATATCAATCCATCAAAGTATCTAGCTAGTGTAAAAAACTAGAAAGTAAGTTAAAATACACATGGCATATGTCTACGGTAACAAGAGATTTCAAATAGCCAAAAAGTGTACTTGAAAAATATAGTTAGGTCCTAACAAGGAAGATATAATAGGTAACATGAGTATCACACATCCATGTTGTACTTCCATCTAAAATAAGAAACCACAATCACACATTATAGAGAAATCAAGTATCCCACGACCTCAGCGTATATTTAAGTATAGAAACCAAGGGACAGATCCAAGGTGTCAGTAGTTCATGGAATCCTTGTAAATAATTATAAAACGCTAAAGGATTGATCCATGGAAAATATCTAAGGCATCCCATCAATTATCGTGGGCATCCCTAGTTGAAACTTGTTTAGGAACTGGTTGGGGTCCAATTAGCAGGGCAATAGAATGTCCCACTAGAGCCCAAGTAAGATAGATACACGGTGTAGAATTGTCGGAGGCATCGCATAGAATTAATACCCAAGGGTCATAGTCAACCAAAGGCATCCACTTCCGCGTTATAGATAAAAGGAGTGAAGTATAAGGCATCTATTGAATCATCCAGTCAATCATTCATTCATACAAATTAATCACTCATAAACAGGTGAGTATTCCCACTCACATCAACATGCACAGGTCATGAGTATACCCACTAGTTCAAAACATTTACCATTAACCATTTATTTGGGCCTACCCTCCCATATTATACATTTAACATGACATTGATCATTTCATATAGGTATAACCACACATAACAACACATTTCATATAGGCCCAGCTACTAAAAAATCTAAGGCATAACATGGTATTCATTAATCAAGGAGGAAGTATGTCTCATAAACAACATACATAAGTTATCAAGGCATTTAATGGATTATTATAAAATATAAATCACAAGCACACACATCTTGGATAGTTTAGACGTGAATAAAAAATCTATTCTTAATTGTGCACCCCCTGGGTGACCTCGAAATGAACAATGGGTGCTAATGGATCTAAACAGAACACATGGTAAACCTTACTAGGTCCATCTATATCTAATAAAAGAAACTTGCTAAAAAAAATCCTCTATGAAATGTTCGACGAATGGTATAATGGTTTAAATCCTATAACACAACCAATAAAAGATTAATTAAGTAATAGACAACCTACCTCAACTCGTTAGTAGACAACCCATCTAGTATCAAGACTTGATTTGTACCAGTTTGGAAGTAATATAAATATCGGATAAAGAACATTATAGTGGGGCATATGATCCTAAATCTAAATAGCACATTTGTTAATCTGATGAATCACGATCGACTAAAAATTGATCGAGGACAAACTATGGTGGATCTGATGATATGATCAACGATCAAAACAGAGATCAGATGGAGGAACAGGATCAAATCCAATATTATTATCTAAAGGTGTTCTCCATGAAGAGAGTATGTGCATAAGAGAATAAAAATATATTGGGTTTAAAATAAATAAATTTTAATTTAAAATTAATAAAAATCATAGTGTAGGGACACACAATTTACCTCCACGATTTCCCAAACTGTGTGGAAATCGTGCACACCTCTCTACCTAAGAGGGGGGCTTCACATGATTACACCGCTCAGTTTGAATAACCCAGATCAATTCATGTAAAATATCTCTACTGAAAACCCATCGCTCTTCAGACATCTCGTACAATTTAGACTAACTATGGGCTGCTCATGGACAAACTCCGTGACATGTTATTTTTAGACCAAAACGTTGTTCCTTCCTCCGAACAAGCCTCAGACACCTCCAAAACAACCTTAACCAAGATAATAAATCAAAAAAGTCCATAAAATCAATTTAAACAAAAAATCAAAAGATCCTCATATTGTTCAAAAAACTAGGTTATTTCACTATTGGGGACTATTATACTTACCCTTTTATAGGCTATGCCCACACATGTCGTGTAACAACCTAAACTATTATAAATATATTTCCCATGTACATTTAAATAAATGATTTATTTGGTAATATAGTCATTGAAAACACATAAAATTACTTATATTCATAAAATCATATCATATTTAAGTAACCATTAAGAATATTTAACATTGATAATATAATCATTGAACAATGATGACATGATTAGTATAAAATGAGGGTTTAATAAAAATAATTGGCATAAACAACAATTTAATGGCCAAAACCCTTATGATATTTCAATATTAATACCACATATCAAATATTATTAGGGAGATAAAATCACTATGATTTTACCTTGACTATGGCCAATAAGAAATAAAACAACAAAAGCAAGAGAGAAATCATTTACAATAGAAGATCAGGATCTTGAAGGTCATTGCCAAGACCATGTAACCAAAACCACCCCTAAAAGCCTCCCTATCAAGAACCTTACTCACTAGGATTTTGAGGGTGTATTATAGGGATATGTATCAAGACCCTTTCAATATGAGTATGTACATTATTTTGTAAAGAATAATCTATATTTTTTATCCAATTAATATTACATTTTATAACATTTTTTATATAATAAAAAATAAAAAGAATTTTTTGGTAACATTAACATTCAATTAATGATTTTATTTAGATGAATTAATTGATTATTGAAATACTAATTGTGTTTAAAAAAATTAATATTAATTAACTCTTATCCAAAATAATTAATCGTATAATTTCAATGATGTTAATTTAATTTTTATTAAGATTTATAAACTGTTATTGTTAAAAAGCACAACATTTTATATGAAAAGTAAAATTTATTTTAAAATTAGAAACTATAATATCCAAAAAATTATGTTGATAAAATATTATTATTTATGGAATAATATTTTCTAAATTATCCTATGGATCGTTTTACATAATTTTCCAAGACACCATAATTTTTTTGTAAAACATAAATTCTAAATAAATATAGTTTATGTATTATGAAATCATAATGACTCATAAGTTTTGTAATATATACTATAAATATTATCCACTAACAATTAAATGTTTTATTTATAAAATAATGATATTTTATGTTTTTACGAACAATTTTTTTAAATCTATTATGATTCCTCCAAAACATGTAATATATTTTATGGATTTGAAATCATTTACATAAGAGCATGACTCACTCCACATCATCAATAGAATTATTTAATTATTTACATCCCTTTTCCATATTAAAAAATGAAAAAAAACATCCATTTTGAAGAAACAATGAAAAAAAACCACAATAATTATTATCATTTTGGTTATTTTATTATATAGTGTCCAAAAACTTTGATTGAAAAATATTATTGAAATCCCCCTTAATTTATTTTATTAACGAACCGTTGATCCCATTTAACATCTCAAGAAATCATTAGATAAGGACTGTAATCATTTATCCCCTCTCCAGATTCCTCAATACGTTCCACCATGCTTTCAATAATCTCTTACTAGTCGTTCGGTGTCACGCAATCAAGTAAGGAATCTTCCCCTTTCCCACCTTATTCAATTTTCCTTATTATCTTATGCCTTATATTTCTAAATATGTATTTTGATACATTTAAATAAATTTCTTTATTATTGAAAATTTTACCGACAAATGAGGAGATCCCCATTTCTCTCTCCTCAAATAATTATATGAATATTTAACTGATATTATTAGCAAAATAAATTTCACCATGACTTCTCATGCCAAAAAATCTATTGTAATTACCATATCCATTTTAAATCAATGGTGATAATATTTATACACATATTCATCTTTCATATTGGTCATAAAAGTAATTCTTCCCGGCTACATGTTTGTGTAATAAAATGTGATGAAAATTTATTCCATGTTCTATAATATGTGTGCCACACTTAAACATTAGAATTAAATGAATATGACAGTTTCACCCAAATTTATTTATCACTATAATGAATTATATTATAATTAGTGTAATAATATGTCCTATTTGGATAGGGAGTGAATTTTATTTCATTATGGGACATTTCCATCTTGATGTCTTGGTTGTTTTCCATGACCAATTTTGATGATGAAGTATTTTCTGTTGTGGTCAAATTTCCTATGTTATTATATTGATTCTATATTTTTCTTGATTATTCATGTTACATTCATTACCAAAGGATATTCATATTTTATAACATGTATTATTATCTTTTTTATTCCATTTTTATTATCATAATATTATTTACACCTCACCCCTTACAAATGAATGTCATGAGGTTATCCCAATCAGTTTTTACTATGGTAATGTTACAGAATGATCCAATAAAGATAAAGTATTTCATGTTTTATATTGTCATGATATGTACCTAATTAACTAATACACTATATCAATAAATCATCCAGATTTAATTAAGTGATATATTATCTAATAATCCATAAATTTATGTATATGAAATAGAAGGATTGTTCTATTAGGTATCAAAGGAAATCATTATTTATTTTTGAGATTATTATTAGATTACCCTAGATAAAGCCTTAGGGATAAGACAAATTATTAGAAAACATCATTAATT
The DNA here is from genome assembly GCA_963277665.1 of Viscum album. Lineage (NCBI taxonomy): Eukaryota > Viridiplantae > Streptophyta > Magnoliopsida > Santalales > Viscaceae > Viscum > Viscum album. Next base: position 553,641,184 of record OY728147.1, on the reverse strand, counting down.
TCATATAATTGTAGATTACGTTTATTATGAATAAAATACATTCTTTTTTGATACTACAAGTTGTTGTGGTTCTATTCTAGATGTAGACAAGGGTAACAACACCGACATGGTGTGTTATGCCTCACTCAATATAACAATGTACATGTAAACAGGCCCAACCACACACCCAGACTGGCAGTCATAGGGTAAATTCTTAGGTATATTTATAAGAAAAAAACCCATTATTAATGGAAAATAAATTTTCATATGGATAAATGTTAGAAAATAGATCATGAATAGAATATATTTAATCCTGGACATTCAGATGTTATGAAAATATATATAATATATATGTCATCTCTTGACTATCAATTGAATTAAATTTATGTATTTTACATTATAAAAATACTCATCCTTAATTTTCCATTTATTCTAGCTAATGGACATAAATACAAGTAATATGTTAAACATTTACTGTTAAAGGTAATGTGACTATTACCCAAATGTGATACACAACCCGATTAGAGAAAGAATCAGGAACATCATGATGATGCTATTTCATCTAAATCGGGTTATAAATAGAAAACCAGAAAAAGATAATCTTTAGAATACCCCGAAGAGAGAACATTTTTTGATTTATTACTTAATGAGAAAATGGATACCAACTTCTAATGGATCATATGATCCACATATCTAGAAGCAATGGATTAAACTCCATGATAATTTGTTATCCATAAATCAATGATCAGAACAACAGATGGTTCTACATGATATTTATCATCAACTGGGACAAAATGATTAATAGTGGTCATTGATTATGAATTATAATCATCATCAATAGAATAATTTTATGAAGTGGAAGGAATTCCGAAAAAATCACTAAATTATATTACTCACACTCTAATTCAAATGGAATGGGATTTCCTTTCCCTCAAGTTAATAAATTGAAGAATCTATCATGGATGATGTGGAAAATATGAGAAGACATTCATAATACACCTCCAACATTATTTATTACTCAAAATGCATGGGTGAAGACTTATTTGGTGGGATAAAACCTAGTGTCTAAAGATGATCTGGATATCCATGATATTGATAGCTAAAAATAAATTTTTTTATGTTTACTCAAATTCGAAATTGAGACCGACTAATATCAATGGTATCACTAGGATAAGAAGAATATTTAAGTGTTTAATTCTATTTTATTGATGGAAAAATCTAATAGGGCCCTGAAATTTCAACAGCCCACTTTTCAATGGTGTGGAAAAAAACCCCTAGAAATTTCAATTGGGGATGAGTAAATTCACAAGGTGTGGGATTGAAGTGAACCTAGAAATTTATTTTCAATATGAAACCCACAGTAATGATATAGAGGAAATTAATATTCTCGTTAACTCCCAGTGCATTGGTCATTACTTCAAATACATGAAACATGTTCACTTTTCAAACCAATTCCCTAAGACATTGGTTTTTGAAGACAACTAACAACCTCAAAAGACGCATGGGAGATCTTTCTCCATCACAACCATTGAAGTGGATCATGATAATGAAGTAGTTTTAAGTGAAATATATATCAATACAAGAATAAGATACATAAGTTTTTATTATAGTTTTATTAACACATTCATATCATGGATGTTTAGTAGAAAAATTCAAACACCACCACAAATAATGGAATTAGAGATATCAAAGAAAACCAAAACATGGGAAATTATTTCATCCCATGTATATAAATAATCTCATACCACAACTTGTGGGAAGGATATCAATGTGATAGGTGCGACCAAAATTATATAAACATCAATACATTGGGTAATGTGTATTTACCGGTGATGTCGTGTTGGGTTAGGGACTAAACCTGATTACTTTATGAAACATTGTCCATCATGATGTCTTGGTTGTTAGCCTTGACCTATAGTTATGATGTAGTGTTTTAGGTTGTCGTATCATTTCCCATGGAATGATTAACATGTTATATCAAGACTTATTATTCATGTTTATTTTATTCTCCATTGATATTTATATTTTCCAAAAATTGTTATATTATACATTATGTTAGATGTTCACTCAGTTTTTTTGCATTATAGATCAACAATGTTTTATGTCTATCCCTATGTTTTCCCAGGATGGTTTAGATACCATCATTATAATGGTGTTCTCAATAATGGTTGTGTATTTCAGGTTTTAAATTGTTATACGTTGTACCCAATTCCAAATGAAAATATATTCCTCACTCATCTGGCATGTATGATGCATAAAATTATTTAATTAATCATGAATTATTTTTTAATGAAGAGAAGAGTTGTTATATGTTATGTCTAATGTAGAAGAAATACCTATCAATGGAGTCGTAGGAGTACAAGGACCAGATAGAGAATAGTAGTGTTAGACAAACCAAAATTCATTCAATTTTCACCATTCTAAATAATTCATATCCTTATATTATTTTAGAAAAATTTATTGTTTTTACATGGAATTTATTTTACAGTTAATACATTCCAGTAATTATTTCATAACATGTTGCGAGATGGATGTTATATATGGATTATGGTATCATAATTGTTTTATCATTCAGATTTATATATTTTTTTGAAGATGTTATTATTTGTATAGGTAATTAGTCAAGTGCCTCCAATGTGTGATGTATTCATAAACAGTGCTTGTAATCAGACCATATGATGTTGGTAGGAAGCATGGGGTGTCACACTTGTCTTAAAACCAGCCATGAAAACCCTAGTTTGTTGGGTGGTGACATTAAATCACTAAAACATTATTAAAAAAATTTAAAACATATAAAACAAATTATCTAGTCACTCCAATAAGTCCAATCCTTTAAATGATGCATGAAATATTCATACATGCCCTAACATAATCATTGATCATTATCATATGCTTTAACAAAAATATGCAGTTATTTACTATGTATTATCCATTTGATACTTTTATTTTTGATATACATAATTAATTTTTTTTATCATTTCAATAAATCATCATATCATATTGATTGGTTTTTTCTACATGTTAAAAAATTTAAAATGTTCATATTCTATATTATTTCACAATATACTATGGCCATTTGATCTATATTCAACCTTTAATACACGTTTTAAAAGACATTTAAATAAAATAAAAATACATTATTTTCATATTCAACATAACACAAATCAGATTGATCTATCGAATAATTATTAATGGTGTTCTATGGATCAAAACACAATTCCATGGCCATTCATTCTACGCTATAGCCCTGGTATGGAAGAAATGATATGGCACACATTTTTTCACTTTTAATTCAATAAAAAAACACATTTTTTATTATGGGAATATGATATTTCATATTAATGTGTAGTTTATACTTAAAATTGAAAAATAAACATCATTCATATTCTTATTATTTGACTAGAATCTAAGTTTGGTATTGGTTTTTGAGGTCAAGAAAAAATTACTTTAAATTAAATAAAAGACACTCAATTGGAATTTTCCTAAAAAATATGAGATTGATTTAATGTATATTCCTATTTGTAATGAATTAAATAACGGTTTATTTCCAATGATCTGTATTCAATATGAGTGTTTTTACTAAATTTTAACCATTTTCATGTTTTTAATGACTTTCAATTTTTAAAAATTATTTTATTGATAATTCCAAAATCACAATAGATTAGATTTATGTGAAATATATTCATATATGTCAGTAATTAATTATACATTATATTATACTAATTTCATGTCAATCTGAGACAGGCTTGATGTTTGGACACATTGATCAATGTTTTAATGAAATATTTATATAATAAAATAACATTTTTTGTAATTATAACCTCACCTCAAATTGGATTGACATTCAATGTGTTGTAGAAAAATTAAAAAATGAATATTACTATGATTTCATAAAAAGAGGAATTCATAAGATAATGTTATCTATATATTTATTTTTTATGACTTTCAATTCAATAAAAAACATGTTTTCTCTTTATCTCAAATAATGATAAGATGATTATTTGGTAAGTTTCATCATGTAAAAAATTAAATGTTTGTCATTTTACATCAATTTTTAGAAAATTTGAGGTTGTACAATTGATTTTTAATATTTTAGGAGGTTTTCAATTGCATTATTTCCCCAAAACATGGATTTTTTCATTCTAGATAAAACACACATCAGATTGATGTTTAGTCTATTTATATATTTCAAAAATAATTTATATATCAATCAACTTAATTTTTAATGACAATAAAATATTGTACTATATTTTTTGAGCCCAAAAACTTGTTTTCAATGGAATCAATTAACATTCAATTTTCATCTTTAGAAATGATATTCCGATGTCACAAATTGCCAGATGTGCGTGTTTATTATTAATATTCATTTAACATTCTCATTAGATAGTAAAAATATAAAAAAATATCTTACGGTGCCATGAAATCGTAGGACAACCACCATCATTATGTCCCCAATATGGAATCATCATGTTCTAATCAAATGAATTTAAAATAATAATTAAATTTTATCACTCAAAAAAAGTAGTATAGATGTTATAAGTTCTAATTTTCTAGTAACTATAATAATTAATATATATTAGACTAGAAAAATGATTAAAAAAGATGACAAATAGAATGATATTAGAAATTATAAAATAATAAATAATTCATTAAATATTTATAAAACATAATTTAAATAGAAATTGAAAAAAACAAATAAAATATGATAAACCTACTCAAAAAATATCATATAAAAATTGAAAGTAAAAGAAATATATTATTAATAATAGAAATACAAATATGAAAAATATAAAAAAACACAGAAATTTGAAAAAAAAATTGAATAAAAAAATATATAAATACAAATTTACATATAAATACAAATACATAAATGTATATAGATGTACAATTTAAAATTAATGGAAAACAAAATGGAACTACGAACAAAAGAAAAAATTAAAACACCTAAAACTATATAAAATAGAAAAGAAAATATATATCATATATCGAAAAGCAATGAAAATCAATAAAAGTTTGTATATTAAATGATGTATTATGCTAACTCTGAAGGAAAAAAATTATATTTCTCATATAGTACATTGAATTTAAATTAAATAGGAGAAGGTCAAAAAATTGAAAATGATCTTGGATTTATATGAATTCATTGTAAAATGATCTTATAATAATCTCATACGTGTAAAAATATGAGTCCTTTTAAATATTATGGGATGTGAGATCACAATATGTGGTTTTTTGTTAGAACATTAATTTTTATGAATATTTTTGAAGTCAATTATGAATAAATGAATAGTTTTTGGTCATTTAACGATCCTACATGTCGGATAAATGTGATTCATATTCATTCATGTAAAAATTTAAGGAAAAATATATTTTATATGATTTCCTGAAAAAGTGAGGTTATATTACATTTTTTAAACCTTCTCATTATTTTGTTATATAAAAATCAATAAAAAAATTTTTCATTAAGGGAAGAATTTCTATCAGATTAACGTGGGGACTATAAAAACATTTCAAAAATGAAACAAATCTCATTTTAATATTTTTTAACTATAATATATGGTATTTAGTTATTTATTATCCCATTGACACATTTTTTCCATTAAAATCATTAGAAATAAACTTTTGGTAATTTAAAACAAAATGTAATTTATATTTTAATACAGTTTATTTCTACAAATAAATAATTAGATGAATGAAATTATCCCTTTTTATAGTGGTTATATGATATTTTTTTGTGTTATCAATCTCGGATGAAAGCTTTTTAAGAGGAAAATCTAATAATATTTTATTTGTAGTCATTATGATATCACCACACTTCAAATTGACATTATGTCTCTTCATGAATTACATAAATTATAACAGATATTTGATCATTTTCCTTGGATTTAATGCTTTTTAATAAGAATGTGTTTCCTAAAGGGGGATTTTGATCACACAAACCAATTCACATTTTATAGTGATATCTGGATAACTCTTACATATCAATTATGAATCAAATTAAATTTTTCTACAACTTCAAATTAATAAAATATTTTTTTATTAATTTGTAACCCCATTTTAATTTTTTTTAAAAATATTGATGTTATAAAACAGGAAGATGAACTTTTAATATTGACAAATACAACTGACATATGTTGGACTATAATTATTTTAAATGGTCAAATTTATTTTGTCATTTTCTAATGAAACATGAATCTTTTTCATGGATGTAAAGTAATATCAATGTTAACATAAAGAATTATTCTAATATATTATATTAAATCCTTGTTTATATTTTTGATGAATTTTTTACTATTTTAATATTTAAATATATATTGCCTCATGAAATCCGTGTCATTAAAAATAAAAATTATTTTTATTCTACAACATAAGTGGAATGGATAAAAATAAAACCAATAAAAAATATTCTTATTAAAAATTAATAATTACACATTTATAATATTTCAATTATATACAAAGATATGGTTTATAATTTTTTTGTTTTATATCGGGGGACTAATTAACTATTATTTTAATTTGATTATTGTTAATTTTTTATAATATGAGGGAGTATTTTTTCCCAAATTAATTAGATTAGTTAATAAATTATTCATCAATTATAAGAATTATAAAATTAATATATATTTTATTGAAGTAATGATACACTAAAATATAATGGTATCAAAATTTATTATGATGATATCACTTGACAATGACATAAGATGACATTTTTTTTGAAATATCAAAGATCATAAAGATAAATATTAACTATATCAACAAATTACACAAAAAAAATAAAAAACATATTTGTATCAAAACTGAAATACACAATTATGGTAGATATAAGAAAACTTGAAGTTGTAGAGAGGACAATAGTTTAAAACTAATGCAACAACAACTACATCCTACTTTATGACCAACTAGAAAAACCAAATAAATATCACAAGGAAAGCAGTATGTACAATTAATTTATAAATAATGAAGTAAGTAGTATGTTAAAGGAATGATTCAATATAATTTTTTTATCTCACATTTAGAATTAGAAGATTTTAAATTCCCATCTAGAACAAATTGTAATGGCTTGAGTAATTTATTTAATGAATCTCTCCTTACATGTAATGAACTATAAATTCTCATCCAGTTTGTTTCATGTTGGGATATTTGGGGATTGTGTGGTTCAAGGAAAATATTGTTGGGAATATGTGTGGTGGTAATGACATTTTTGGTGAAGTGGGTAACATATTGTGTTAGGGTAGTATTTAAATTTTCTTCCTGAGTAAATTTGGAGTTGTGGGATGGGTTGGTACCAGGATATATGTTTGGATATCATTGGAATAGATATGGGTGGTTCTGCTGAGTTTTGAGGTTGTGTATTCTTATTATGTTGGTCCCAACGATAATACTAGATAGAAAAGGAAATTGAACCATAACACATGGGTGAATCAATCCACATACATTTGTAACACACATAACTCAATACATCAACATAAAAAACATTCACCGTACCAGAAATGACTTTAGGAACATCCTTCTTATATGAAATTTTCCTAATGAAACCCAATTTGTATCCTTATTCAAAAACTCATTTATAATCTCTCATAATTAATGACTCCTATATTCTTACAAGTTGAACAACTACTTTATTTTTTATTATCCAGATTCAATGAATTGTGTTATGTAACAAATATGATCCTAACAGATGATCGAATCCACCATGATAAACATGAAGTGCTCATATACACTCTTTACTCAAGATCTTGGGATATAAAAATAGACATTGATATAAAATATATCTCTATAATATCATCTTTTCATGTAAGGATATTATCTCCACCAGTGGTGCTACAATGTCCCTCCTGATTTCACAACAACAAAATTTGAAATCTGCCTTTCATAGATCAAAAAATAATAGACTGACCTTCTATAATATACCAATCATGATATAGGATTTATTTCAAAAAACTGAACGCATACCCATATAAATACATAATGGATAAATAATGAACCATAATAAAAAAAATTAGAGAGATTATATTTTCTAAGTATAAAAATTCACATTTAAAAGAAAAATGAAAGAAATAGTCACTATATCTATTAAAATGAAACACAAAATCTATATTAAATGATCCATAAGAACAACATACCCGTCCTAATCCACCAAACACTAGGCACAACTACCATCATCTAATATCGAGTGATGGACACTTGAATACTTATACCAACCCATCAAATATACTTAATTTTTGATAAAATAATATTTTAACAATTCCATGACCACAACTAAGAACCTATATTATATATCGGCCTTTCCCACATCACATAAGCATATACATGGATTCCTAGAACAACACTAGGAACTTATAGTAGTAATAAACATACCATAAAATAAATCCAAAGTACAACATTCACTTTTAAATATTTTTTGTGACTTTTGTTATTATTTTAAAAAAAACCCATGTAAATCCATATAAAAGCCCCATATTTTTACCCATCACCAATCCCACATAAGTAGTGACTCCAATAACCATTAAACTATATTGAATTATCATTTTTTTGTATCCAAATCATGAAAAAATGTACTCTAACACGCATGACCCTCCTAGATGAAAACTCCCACCATGAATCATGTGAAAAACCTAGATTCCTTCCCATCATAGACACTTTTAAAATAATTTTTTTTTATATCATGAATTAGACATATTCACCTCTGATACATACATGAAAAATATCTCCACTAGAATCAAAATAATGATCATGTTGATTTGATGACTCCAAAATCATATCATTGTCTTCCTATATTAATTATATATCATTGGTTTTCATTTTCAATATTCAGTGTGAGGATTAAAGGATATTAATATATTCCTATAATTTTCCCAAATATAGAGTTCAAATGTACTTTCTTGAAAAACCATAACTAGTCAACACTCTTGAATGTTAGATGATCAAAAGGAATCATATAATGACCACCACCGAAATATGTAAACAAGAAACAAATAATAGTAATACTTATTCTATTAAAATATTTGAATTCTAAATATTAGAATAACATAATATATATTTTTGAAAAAAATGTAAAATTCAATAACATAATTAAGTATTACAAAAATGATAATTATTTTCATATATACATATAAATAATTCAATTGATGGTTATACGAATTCTATATAGAATAGTTCGATAAAGGATTATCAATGGGAATGATAATATCCATCCCAATTCAATCGAAACTAATACAAAATTTCCTTGACCTACCATGCCTGTCACTAGAACTGACAATAAAGAACTGGTATTTCACGAAGAAATTGTGTCAATAATGATATTTAATTTTAATCAAGAGAAAATATTGTAGGCTCTTTATGATTAGAAATTTTTTCTTCAACTGATTTAACAAAAAAGGATTGAATTAAATAAAATAATTAAATTGTATAATGAAGTAATAGAAATAAAATAGAAAATATATATATCTGAAAATAATAATATAACCATAAATCATATTTGATGCTCAAATATAATAACTAAATTTTGTTCCATAATTTTTATTATAAAAACAAACAACATGTTTAGATTTCAACACAAATTTACCAGTCTATCACATATCATCATCTTTCATTAGTTGAGTCATGTCTTATTTAATGATATGTTTGTGTTGAGTTTTTACCACTTCCCTATCAATGTTTTATTATTATAATATTTTTACCATATAAAATTGTTATGTAATTATTTTCTATATAGATTTATGTAAAATTGAATATACTCACATCAATTTGGTATACATTTTCCCCTAAAATATACTCCATCAGCTCTTATAGTTGAAGAGAACAATTGAAGTACTCACCAAAGATGGAATGAAATAATTACTAATATAGAGATCCACATATAAAAAGAAAATACAGAAAAAGGACCTCAATTAATCAAAGTGAATTACTCTCAGTATTTGGAATACAATTTTTCATTTTGGGTTCACAATAAAAAAAATTCAAACATCGTTTTGTCTATTTGAGAAACCCAAGTTTTATGGTGGTACATTTAAATATTCCATGTATATATATAGTTATTGGAACCAATTTTTATTCATAAAAAATCTGAGGATACAAGACATGATAATGGAGTTTGACCAATCATAACTATTTTAATGGTGATCATGGATCATTTACCATCATGATGAAATATTTCTATATTTTTCCATTCAAATTATATTAGTAAAAATTCTTCTATCAAATCTCTTTTATCAACTTATATTGATCAGAATCCATAAATAGTGAAATTGATAGTATTCTATGATTGAATTAATATATATAATTTTCAAATAATGGTTAAAAAATAAATTCTACGAAATTGAACTATGAAATTATGGTAGTCATTTATTCAAAAAAAATACCAAGTCCTATGAGTAAATAATCTCATACCACATCCACATTATGTGATTTTTATCTTCAAATTTTCATCGTCATGTTGGTATTTAGATGCATCAATGGATTCCAAAAATCATTTTTTTCAGATCCCAAGTCTCCTATCAACTCTATACTCCTTATGGGTGTTTTCAAAAACATAAAACAAAATAATGGAAAAACATTTCTTCTGTACACAAAATAATAATGGTAGAAATTTTTACCTCTATGGAACCAAAAATTCCCTAGGGAGATCAATGGATACAAATCAAATCTGTTAAAGGGATGCAATATAATCTCAAAAATTGAACATAAATATAAATAATTGATTGAAATATTTTGATATAATTTAGAGAAATATTTGTGACAATCAGGAATGACTAAAAGGATATGGGAAGAAGATTATAATAATGGAAGGCTGATTACATGGGTTTAAGAATAAAACAACTCCTAAGATGGCTTAATAAAAGTTCTTTTGATTTTATAATTGTTATTATTAGTTGTTCATTAATGATAATTAGACAATGATTTTGATTTTTAATTTTATATCACATATAATATGTTTTTAATATTTTATTATTATTTTTTTAGAAAACAAAATATAAAAATATAAATTGAATTATTTCCACATAAAAATAAAATTTAATGATTACGGATTCCTTAAAAGTGATTGGAAATATGTAATTTAAGAAATCTGAAATAATGGTTATTTTTACTATAATCCAATATATATATTTTTTTAAGAATAAATTTTTTAAATGGTAATGATCATTGTTTTGTTGTGTCATGAGAATCTCAAAATGAGTAAGTGATGAGGAGATGCGTAATATAGACTAATCGACCAAGGATTAAAGGAAATTCCACCCGCCACGGTTTATCCACACCAACAAAAATTGTCACTAGCACTGGAACCGCTTTTCCAATTAGGGGAAAAGGGAAGAGACAAAAGCAGGAGGGAAGAAAAACAAGATTCCAAAATTGATCACATTCATGTCGGCCTAGTACAAAGTGATGAAAATACATTATAATGAAAAAATAGAGAATGTAAAATTATCCAATTCGAGTTACAAGATATGGGAACCCAAAATGAATATGAAAAGAATAAACCAACTCTTTCACATTCCATTATATGACCACAATAGATATGTAGTGGGGTTACCTCTTTATGATGATTTTCACTACATCATATTTCATTTTTAATGTGATGTTATGAATTTCTATTCATTTCCATGTGGGTGAGTAATTTTGGGCCCCAAATATGTGTGTTGTGGCCCACTATAGTGATGGATGTTAAAAAATGTAGGATGGTGCAATATGTATAACAATTGGGCTTAAAAATATATTCATGCCGAAAATTGATTTCCTTGGGGTAAATATGATCCACCTCATTCCCCCTTGGTTGGAGAAGATTTTCCATAAAATCCAAGGCATCGTCATCTTCGATATAAGGAGATAAGTTAAAAATGTTGAACATTGTGAAATGCCACCAAAATCATTGAGTAAATATATTTTTTAGGAATTGATTCCCACTATTATAAGAACTTTTAATGGAACATTAGCACATTGAGCCAACGTTTACTTCATTTTGGGTGGAAATCACTCATAATGAAGGTGTATCCACACATTATCTCCATGTTTGAGAATTGCCTACTTCCGATTTAGATTGTCTCACCTCTTACATGATTTATTCGACATCAATTTTTGAGAATGTATTGATTCATGGTGCTTCAACATCTTATTTTTCTTCTCATGGGAATAAATATTAACATGAAAATAAAGGGGTAAAGAGAAAAATTCTATAAAAGTGGTCAGATTGATGCCATTAAACATTTAGGATGGAGAATGCCATGTGGTATCACTAGATGATCTATTGTATGAAAATACATTTTGTGAAAGCTGTAAATCACAATCTCCCATACTTTGATCACTATTGATCTCAGAATAGTTCCCAAATAATTATTGGAAACATCTATTTTCCCACCCATTCTACGGTGATGGGAGGTTCTAAAAATAATGTCCATAATGAATTTCCCTCATAATGTGTAATGAATATGGTATTTATATTATAATACTTTTATCATTTCTATTTATATTTATGAATAAGATATTAATTTTATATTAAATATGAATCTTTTTCTGATAGCATACTCAACACGGAACAATATGTTTCCTTGAAATCATACGTTGAAAACAACATTGAGTTTTACCAAATAATATATAATAATATTGTTATTTAAAATAGTAGTTAACTAATAGTCATTGTATTTCCAGGAATGAACATAACTAAATACAGTTCGACTACACATGTTTGTTAAATGTTTTTCATTTTCTCCTATAAATTTTAAAGTCTTTAAATAAGAATGAATTTATTTTTAAGGATGAAACACTTTAATATTCATTAAAAATGTGTTTTACAACCTTTTGAAGGAAAACCCTATCTAAATATAATTTTTCACTAATAATTTTTCAGTTTGAAAAAATTATTTTCTCATGTAGAATTGGGACATCAAAATTTACTTTGGTGGAAATTTTGAAGTTTTTCTGATAAAATTCATATTTTAATGAATATTGAAAAACATTGTATTTTTATTCAAAAAGGCTCTTTAATATATTTTCATTATATAGATAGAATGTACATTTAATTGGTTTTAATGTTTTATTGGATTATATTTATTATTCCTTTAATCCAATATAGTACATTGGAAGTAATTTCAATTTGAAATCAAACATAAATAATTTCAATGTTTTGATAGTTATTACTTCATAAAAACCTGCATTTCGATTTTGACAACAGAAATTTATTTATTATTAATTTTTGCAACATATATGATTTAAATATAAAAAAATGGATTCAATTATGGGAATCAAGAAGTCCAAATTTGAAAAAATTGGTACCTTTTCTTTTTAGAAATTTTTAATTGTTACTTCATTAACAGTTTTATTTACCATGATTAAAGGGTAAATTTGATAAATAAGGGTAAAATAGTAATATGATAAAAATATTAAATTACCCTAACTCGTGTACTAACTCTGTTGAAAGAGATATTTCTAACCATGTTCATCTTGGGGTCGATTTTGGGACCCCATGGAGCCACATTGATGTGAGATTTACCTTTTATAAGAATTATTTTAAAGTAATGGAAACTGTAACATAAACGTGTATCTTTTAGTAAAGGAAAATTATAAGGAGATATTTAAGTTAATGTTTTTGTAACACCCCAATCTTCTAAAGTACATTTCCCTTTGAATATAGAAATAGCTTGCATTGTACGCAACTTCGAGCCTCTAACACACTACGACTAATCAAAGCAGTCGTTATGAATAATAATAACCAAATTTTGAAATTTGATAAATTTTATCTTTCAAAATGGACTTCATATTTGGATTTGGAATATCAAAATTAGCCTCGGGTGAATTTTTGGTATTTTTATGAAAATGTTCAATTTTTGATTAATAGTGAAAAACACTGAGTTATAGTTTAAAAACGAATTTTTATTTAAATAATTATTTATTTTATTTAAAATTAATTAAGGTCAAAATAGATTCATAATACCTATATAAGTTCAATGTAATTCATTGATGTTAGTTTAGAAAAACTTATGATATAAAAAATATTTATTGAATTTTTCAACGTCTTTTACCCACCTCCTAGGAGAATTTGGAAATTCACGTAAAATTTAATTTTACCGCTTATCTGAGTGGAATTTTAAAAATCCGAGAGACACGGTTAATATCATGGATTAAAATGTGGTTTAAAAATAAAAAAATATTTTTTCGTGAATACTAACTCTTTACTTTTATTTACCACGATTAAAAGTAAATAGGGTATATAAGGGTAAAAATGATATTAATATTACCCTAACATGTGTCCTAATTCTATTGGAAAAGTGTATCACGACCAAAAACAAACTTAGAAATAAAATATTATCATTTAGATCCACATGGATTAGATTAGGACATTTATTATTATTTAATTCAAAGAAGAGTTAAAAGAGTTAAAATCAAAGTGTAATTACTAAATCATTTTTAATATAGTGTTAAAAATAAGATAAATTAGATTTTAAATATTAATTAGAAAGCTAAATAGATTAATTATATAATTTTATTTTATTTAAAAATTTTATACATTAAATAATTTAATTTATTTATGACACAATGGTTAAGCAATAATAACCAAATTAATTAAATATTAAAATAATTGATATTATAAATATCCCAATAAATGTAATTTGAGACTTTTTATGAATCCCACTAATTTTATATGATAATTTGACATGATAGGATTGATTTAAGTAACTTTTTTTCAAGTAATCATGTTGTAACAATTTTTTAAAAAATCAAATTCCAAATAGTTTCAAAATTGACATAAAAGTATTTTTTAAAAAAATATTATATTATTAATTCATATATTTTTCCAAAAAATCTAAGGATAAGAAAAAAAGACTTGTATCATGATAGGTGTATCATTAATAGACAACTTAGGGGTCTTTTGAGGTATATAGTTATTTTATTAACTATATAATATAAAAATACAAAGAGACATGGTAAATGTCAAACTAATTATATAAGTGTTGAAACTAAAAGATAAGGTTAATAATATGACCCAAAACTGTCTAAATCCTCTTTGTTGAGTTGTTTTTGACCTATCCCCACCATACCATATAAATTATCTACATTGGAGCCATTAGAAACTGAATATGAATTTATTATAAAATAATATTTCTAGCTTTTCCAAAGGATCCCCTCACCCCTCTTATAAAAGGGCACTCCCCCTTCTCACTAATTCACACTTTCAAAGCCATTTTTCTCGGCCAACCCCAACCAAAATATTCTCTCAAATTCCCTCACATCATCCTAGAGGCTTTATTTTGATTAGAATTCCAACCAAAGGATCCCTTTTGACGAAATAAAAATGAAGAACCCGAAGAAGAGGAGGCTAACCTACCCACAACCAAGGAAAAGTACAAGGTAAGGGTTTATTTCACAATCTCTTTGTTATCCGAGATTGTTTATAAATAATTATCTACTTGGACCTCTTTATCATCCACATCAATGTTTTTTAAAAATTTATTTCAAAACATTATTACTATTTTATAGACAATGGGTTAAAGTCATTTATACCCTTCTTTGACTTTTTATAAGATTTTTATAAAGGAATCCTCCTGTCGTTTTCCAAACAAGGTCCTTTTTAATATTTTCTAAATAATTAAGGTAAGAATTTATTTTTTTTAACTTATACGGAGGTTGGGGCTATTTTCAGCCATTATATAATCTTAAAAGATTCACTTACAAGCTTATAAGAATATTTTTTTTAAAAAATGTTTTCTTTTATAATTTTGTGACTTTTAAATGATTTAAAAAAAGATATATCTCTAATATAGTTTTGATTTCATCTATGTCAATATCTTTTGATGTATTTTAAGCTTATTTTAAGTTGAGTTATTATGATAGAAATCATTCATATTGTATTTAAGGTGTTGTGATATGTTTGACTATGGATGAGTTACTTTTATGCCATTAATGGTTTATGATTAATGTTTTAGCATTCTGTATGCTAGTTTTAATACGACCGTTTCAGTTATATATCAGCCTCTTCTTAAGATGAATGTGCTGGACTAGTATGTTATGGTTTGGGGCCGGTAAAAGTAAGCCCTCCAGGTTGGGGTCCGGTTATATCAGACCCTCCGGGTTGGTGTCCGGTTATTTGAGGCACTCCGGGTTAGTGTACGGTTATTAGAGGCACTCCGGGTTGGTGTCCAGTTATTAGAGGCACTCCGGGTTGGAGTCCGGATATTGATTCCTTCTAAGATGGAGTCCGGTTACAGAGGCTCTCTGGGTTGGGTTCTGGTAATAGTTATCCCTTAGGTATTGGCACGAGGCCTTGACACAGAAATTAAAGTTCAGCATTATACATTCCATTGTTATGAAAATTGTTATTGATATTTCATGTGATTATTCGATTAGTAGAATATATATGTGAATAATTAAATGGTATTATTTCATTTTATCTTTTCCATATTATGATGAAGTTAAAGTTAAAAATTCTTTTGTTTTAGTTATACATTGCCTTAAATGTTTATGTTTATTTATGACGGTTTCTGCTATATTGTTATCCTTACTGAGCATCTGGGCTCACCCCTTTCAGTGTTTTATTTTTCCCAGTATGTGATGAAATATATTATGAATGACCTACAAGGAGAGTATGAGGGGATATGAAGAAAATATGTTGTTGTAGTTTTTTTTAATTTATGATGTTATATGTATGGCTTGTAAATATATCTAGTGTTTCCAAGGCTACTAAAATGATCGGTCTTTCAGGATTTGATCCCTTGTGACCATATCAATATTATGTAATAATGCACCGACTCTGGGTACCGGGGTCAGGGAGTTATAGTTGGTATTAGAGGATGTTTAGTAAAAACCATGGAAGCTAGATTTAGATAAACTCTGATTAGAACACATAGTCCTAAGATAGTCTTTGAGGATTAGTATAGAAGAACTTCCTATATTTTTGTTATTGTAGAGATTTTGTGAGTTTTTTGAGCACTGGATCCTTGTCTAGATATGAGCAGGTAGAGGCCGCTTTGGCATAGATGAACCAAGGGATAAAACCCGAAAACACTGCTTTGAGCTCGACTCGAACGGAAACTGGTCCATGAAAATGTGCCTTTCTGCACTCTTGGTTACGACACTCCCGAGGGATATTCTTAGGATAATATTCATTTTTTTACGAACCGATATGAAGGTTTTATGTGTATATATCTCTTCAAAGGAATTTTTTTTATGATTATGGATTATATCCATAAACATTTCAATTTATGTTAACTGTTTTAAAAGTATAGAATTATGTATTTTGTTTGATAAATTGATCTAGTTTATGCCATGGTTTAGAAATGGCACAGAGTGGAAGAAATGGAAAGCGTATCAATGCACACACTAAATGTTGGGATTTCCCTCCTACTCAAGATCACTATAGTGGAGCTAGTGACGCAACTGGTCCTGATCAACTAATAACCATAGTGGGACAACTCACTCAGGTTATGAATAATAACCTTACCCATATAGTGCACCCTGATCCCCAGAGTGGAGGATTAATGTTAGATCACTTCACAAGGCAACAACCACAAACAATCAATGGGAGTACAAATCCCTTAGTTTCTGAGCAATAGATAAATTCCTTAGAGAAAATATTCCATGACATGGGGAGTAGTGAAAGGTAAAAAGTTATCATGGTAGTTTACTGGCTCAAAGGAGATGTTGACCAATGGTGTTCATTGATTCAAAATATAATGGGAGATGATGAAGTATCAAATATGAAATGGAGGGAGTTAAAAGGGCTTTTCATAGACAAATACTTTCCTTGTGAAAATTGAGAAGATATGGAAAGGCATTTTCTGAGTCTGAGACAAAAGGAGGATGAGAATGTCACAAAATATGAGACTAAATTTACAAGGATAGCAAGGTATGTTGGAGATTATATACATAACCCAAGAAGTAATATTGATCGTTTCATTGAATATTTAAAACCATTTCTTTGTCGAGCATTGATCTTAGAATCCTTTTCGTCATAGGAATACATTGTCTTATGTGCTATCAAGGTAGAAAATGAATTCTCTAAATATTATTGCAATAAAGTAAAGAAAGTGAACAAGAGAATGATGGAGAAAGAGACAGATAAAGGGAAAATGGGAAAGAATTATTTTTTATTAAGTAAAAATTGTGGGATGAAACACCCAGGTACTTGCCTAAAAGGAATTGTTGTTTGTTACAAATGTGGAGAAAATGGTCACCAGACTCGTGATTGCAAGAGAAATAAAGTGACTATCAATGTTGAATGCTACAATTATAGAGAAGTGGGGCATTATGAAAATTAATTTCCTAATCATCAGGGAAAATTACCTCAGAAAAGGACAACGGATCATGGCCAACCTTATGTTGTTACTACAATTGAAGAAGAATAATTAATGTATTTGTGTTTTTTGATTCAAGGATTATATTCTGGTTATGAGAATAACGTGATATATTTAAGGATTGTACTGCAGTACTTGTTGTTTTCATTAAGGTTTTAATATGACTAAGGTAATCATATTTCAGTATGTGACAATAAAAGAAACATTACTCTGTTTGGAGAATTTGATGTTGCGATTGATTTTGGAATTTAGATACCTTTTACAGAGTGTCTGGATAGAGGTACATTGGATAACTATAATGTATTGGAATGGATTAAGTTTAAAATTGGATAGTATTGTTCAAGGTTAAAGCATTTCTTATGATTATTATAGTTATATTATGATAATATAGTTTTAGGAAAAGGAAAACCTACAGGTCTGGCGATAACCCGTCGCATCGGACAAATCTGAAGGAATCGAACCGACAACAGTAGTGTCACAGGCCTTTATTACCTACCAATAGCCTACAGGAAGTCCCTGGTTATTACAAAATATTATTTCATTATTATGGTATGTTTTAATGATTGGAACCATATAATATTAGGATAAATATACGATTTTTGAGTTCTATTATCTTTTGGAGTGAATATTGAGTTTGTGGTTGAAATTAGTTGAAGGATGAATACTCTACTTGTCAAGATGTATATATATTTATTTATCTTTTTCTATGAAGAAATTAATTCTTTAGGGAAGGGATATTAAGAAAAGATATGTGTTATCCTACTACCTTATGTTTTTCTGAACTGATGATATTTTAAATCATCATAGATTGATGGCTTTAAGGCCCTCAATTCTACACTTATTTATGATTGATGACCTCAATCACTCCCTATAAATATTTACGTTTTTCCATAATTACGAGTCAATAATTGCCTCAAATGTTCTCATATTAGAAACCCAAATTTGGTTGTGACATTCTCATTTCTCTTTCCCTATTATTAAAAATAAATTTTATTAACCCTATTTTTGATATGGGTTTTCCACAAAGGTATTTTCTTTTTTCAACCTTTTATTTTCAAAGAATAATTTCTAATTGCGAGGAAGAAATTATTCGAATAATGGGAGAATGTAACACCCCATTATTCTATGGTATGTTTCCCTTTTAATAAAGCAATAGATTTCATTGTACGCAACTTCGAGACTAAAATACACCGCGACTAATCAAAGCAGCTGTTATGAATAGTAATACCCACTTTTTGAATTTTTTTAAATTTTATCATTCAAAATGGACTTCATATATGGATTCAGAATATCAAAATTATCTTAGGGTGAATTTTTTATATTTTTCTAAAAACATTTCAATTTTTTATGAATAGTGAAAAAACATAGAGTTATAGTTTAAAAATGAAATATTATTTAAATAATTATTTATTTTATATAAATTTAATTAAGGTCAAAATAGATAAATAATACTTATATAAGTTCAATTTAATTCATTGATGTTAGTTTAGAATTATTTTATATATATAAAAAGTTAATTGAACTTTTCACCGTCTTTTACCCACCTCCAAGGAGAATTTGGAAATTCACGTAAAACATAATTTTACTACTTCTTTGAGAATAATTTTGAAAATCCTAGATATATGGTTAAAATAAAGGAGTAAAATTTGGTTCAATAAGATAAATTTCATTTTGGTGAATAGTAACTTTTTACTTTTATTTACCACGGTTAAAAGAAAATAGGGTAATTATGGGTAAAAATGATATTAATATTACCCTAACACATGTCCTAACTATATTGGACAAGTGTATCTCGGCCAAAAACAACCTTATGATTAAAATATTATCATTTAGTTCCAATGGATTAGATTAGGACATTTATTATTATTTAATTCAAAGAAGAGTTAAAAGAGTAAAAATCAAAGTGTAATTACTTAGATATTTTTAATATAAGTTTAAACATAAGATAATTTCGACAATAAATATTCATTAGAAATCTAAAAATGTTTCCTAAATAATTTAATTATATTTATAATTTTTATAAAATAAATAATTTAATTTATTTATGACACAATGGTGAGTGTAATTACCAAATTAATGAAATATTAAAATAATTGATATTATAAATTTCCCAATAAATGTAATTTGAGACTTTTTATGAATTACACTAATTTTATAGGATAATATGGCATGTTAGGATTGATTTAATTAAGTTTTTTTGAATTAATCATGCTGTTATGATTTTCACAAAAATTAAATTCCAAATACTGTCGAAATTGACATAAATGAGTTTTTAAAACAAATATTATATTATTAATTCATATTTTATTCCACAAAATCTATTTTTCCGCCAAAGGACTTTTATAATGATAGGTGTATCATTAATTTACCACTTGGGGGTCTCTTGGAGGTATATAGTATGTTTTTTAACTATATAATATAAAAATACAAAGAGACATGGTAAATGTCAAACTAATTAACTAAGAGTTAAAGCTAAATGATAAGGTTAATAATGTGACCGAAACCTATCTAAAACTTATTGGTTGAGTTGTTTTCAACCTATCCCCACCTTAACCTTTAAATAATCCACTTTGGAGAAATTAGAAACCGAATATAAATTTATTATAAAATAATAATTCTAGCTTTTCCAAAGAAGCACCTCACCCCTCTTATAAAAGGGAACTCCCTCTTCTCACAAATTCACACATTCAAATCCATTTGGCTCAGCCAAACCCTGCCCAAATATTCTCTGAACTTCCCTCACTTCATCCTAGAGGCCTTAGTTTTATCAGAAAGCCAACATAAGGCTCCATTTTTATAAAATAAAATGGTAGAACCCGAGGAAGAGGAGGTTAACCTACACTCAACCAAGGAAAAGAACAAGGTAAGGGTTTATTTCACAATCACTTCGTTATCCGAGGTTGTTTATATGTAATTATCTACTAGGACCTCTTTATCATCCACATACATGTTTTTTAAAAATTTATTTCAAAACATTATTACTATTTTATATACTATGGGTTAAAGTCATTTATACCCTTGTTTGAATTTTTATAATATTTTTATAAAGGAAACTTTCTGTCATTTTCCAAACATGGCCCTTTTTAACCTTTTCGAAAGAATTAAGGTAAGAATGTATTTTTTTTTAACTTATACAGAGGGTGTGGCTATTTTCAGCCTTTATAAAATCTCCAATTCATCCCATATAAGCTTAAAATAAAATTTTTAAATTAAATGTTTTCATTTATATTTATGTGACTTTTATATGATATAAAAAAAAGAGATATTTCTCTCAAATATATTTGATTTCATCTATGTCAACATTCTTTTATGGATTTTAATCTTATTTTAAGATGATTTATTATGATACAAATTATCCATATTGTATTTAAGGTTTTGTGATATGTTTGACTATGGATGATTTATCTTTATGCCATTAATGGTTTATGATTAATGTTTTGAAATCCCATATTCTAGTTTTAAAAAAATTATGTTATATTCAGCCACTTTTTAAGATTAATGTGTTGAACTAGTATGTTCTGTGTTGTGGACCTTTAAAAGTATGCCCTCCGGGCTAGGCCCGGTTACAGAAAACCCTCTAGGTTGGTGTATGGTTATTAGAGGCACTCTGGGTTGGTGTCCAGTTATTAGAGGCACTCTGGGTTGAAGTCCGGTTATAGAGGCCCTCGGTGATAGAGTCCAGTTACAGAGGCTCTCTGGGTTGGGTTCCAGTTACAATTATCCCTTAGGTCTTTGCACGAGGCCTTGACACAGAAATTAATGTTCGGTATTATGCATTCCCTTGTTATGAAAGTGGTTATTGATATTGCATGTTATTAATCGATTAGTAGAATATCCATCTGAATGATTAAATGGAATTATATAATTTTATATTTTCCATATTATGATGAAGATCATGTTTAAAAGGCTTTGGTTTTAGTTATACATTGCCTTAATTGTTTATGTTTATTTATGCAAGTTTCTACTACATTTTTATCCTTACTGAGCATCTGAGCTCACCCCTTTCAGTGTTTTATTTTTCCCAGGATGTGAAAAAGTATTTTATGAATGACCAACATGGATAGTATGAGGGGATATGGACAAAATATGTTGTTTTAATTTTTTTAATTTATGATGTAATGTATTTCTTATGAATATATATATATATATATAGTGTTTCCAATGATACTAAATTGATCGGTCATTCGGGATTTGATCCCTTGTGATCATGCCAATATTATGTAATAATGCACCATCTCTGGGTAAATAGGGTTGGGGCGTTACAGTTTCAACTTTAAATAGTCTTTAGAAATATTAAAATATTTCCAACATCATGGTAATCTATTTATAAATTTTAAAACAAAAATTATTTTATAGTAGAATTATGTTGTTGTGATTACCATATTAATGAATGATTTAAATAAACGAGATTATAATTTTTATTTTATTAAATTATATATTAGTTCTAAAATTATATGATTCATCCATATGTCATAGATAAGGAAGAAAGTTTCATTAATAATTCACTATAGGTTCTATTGTCATTTTATATTAAATATATTAACCATATTATTTAAATATACATTATGACATGGTAAGAGTCAAATTAGTTATCTAATGGTTAAAGCTAAACGATAGGGTTACATTTGTTGCCTAGGCTTCTCTAAAAAATATTGCATGAGAGTTTTTATACCCTAATGAATTTTAAAATTGAAATAAATAACATTGGTACAATTTTAAACAGAAAAAAATTTTATAATAAAATAATATTTTATGATATTTCTAAATGGTCCCTCCTCCCTCTTATAAAATGTAATCATCTCTAACCCTGACTCACACCTATAAATCCCCATGGATAGTCCATATTCTGACCAAATATGATCCCAAAATCTCTCTATTCCTACTAGAAGCCTCGCCATGGTCATAAATAAATTCAAGAAAGCCTGTTTTTGCTTAAATCAAAAGGAGTTACCCAATTTGAGGTAGTGTCCCCTCTAAAGATTCTTTCTTTTATTTTCTTTATCCAATCCCCCTAAACACTCGTTATTAAATTGTTTTATAAAAAACCATATTAAATATTTTAGGATGTTGTTATGGGATGGATTTTAACTATACTTACATAGATCATCATATAAGGGATAAAAACATGTTGATTCTGTGTATGGCTAACTACTGCCTCATGAAATGATTATTGTTCTATTTTTAACTAACACCTATCACAGTGTTCATTAAGATTGAAATTTATTTATATATTATAAACATTATATTTAAATTGTCTCTATTATACTATAATTCTTATGTAAATCATACTATTATGATTTTCATGATGTGTAAATATGATAATTTTATTTGAGGAAGTGCAGACTACCGCCCCTCAAAGTGATATGACATTTTCCTGTCATTCATGGAACACATAAATGATTGAGTTAATGTTTATATATAACATATATAAAATATGATATTATACAAGAATTATAACATACTTATGTACAATTTAGTTTTAATTCCATTAAATATGAAAAATAAATGAATGTAGCATTCATGTGTACATACGGTTTTCCGTCTCTATGGACGGTGCATTTTATTTCATATCACCAAATGTTATAGTATATTATAAATACATATATCCGGGATAAAAATAAATATATAATATATAAATATATAATATTTAAATCATGAATATAATTCTAGAAATAATGGACATTTAACCACATGGACAATTTGTAATTATAAAATGTTCATTTTTTACTCAAGTACCAAATATTGACAGAATTTCTGATATGAACATAAATAATAACATAGATATTATAATTTTGTAATAAGTCATATAAATTTTATAATTAACATGAAAAGTTCCTGAATCAATTATATATTAATTTATTATTATTATTAAAAAATAACAAGGAACATACGTGAAGAATCAGACTCAATGTAAAGGAATTAATCTCAATATTATTTCATTGTGGAAGGTTTTGATAATTTACACCTCCACGTTTTACATTTTTTATAATAAACACCTTTTAGTGTTTCTTTTATTAAAAAGTATTATTTTTCTTCAACAAATTTTACTAAATGATAAAATGATGGGTTTTTAATCTATTACGGCGACAATGACTTTTATGACACCATAACCATTATCTAATATTTGGCTTCATATACAAGCCTTAATGTTTTTAGAAGGAAAAAAGAAACCCCCTTTTCCCTTTTTGGGTATTCTGCTATTGAAATTGGTTTTGAAAGGGGAATTACAATTTCAATATCTTTAAATTAATTCATGTAATTGTAAATAAAATTTTATGATTGAAATGTTGATAAGTTTAATATTTTATGTGTGATGAATTTATAATGGTACTTGTAAATTTTACAGGTGGTTAGGTGATAATCCAAATTACTGGTGGTTTTGTGACAAATCAATGATGGGTGGTTGCATTATTACATCAAATGCATTTGGTGTTTAAGTCATCCGTATGAATATTCCATTTAGTGATATGTGTGGAAGTCGGTCATGTGGTCATTCCAATTAAGTATATTTGTTTCCCAAGTTACATTTATGTTTTATACGTTATTTTCTAAGAGATTTATGGTAATATTTTAATTACAAAAATTTTATGCAATGAGCTTATATTCAGTGATTTTTTTTAATACTTATTTAAGGGGAAAATAATTACATGATAATAACGTATTCATTGTTTAAATGTTTTTTTGAAAAACTAATACTTTTCCTTCTTTATGTATCCCATACTGAGATTTTTATTCTCATCTAATTATTTGAAATTTTTTTCAAAGGACAAAAAGATGAATTGGGTCAATGATGGGATCAAGGAAAATTAATTCTTTCTAAAACACAGAACTAGACATTTGTCTTATTTTAATAGTTTTGGTTGTATAAAAAAAGTGGATAGTCAGTTGAAATTTCAAAATTTAATATTATAGTTATTATGTATAATTTTTTACCTAATTATCTGATGTTATAAACCTGAAAATATCTTTAAATTTAATTATTAACTTAATTCATGATTTTTTATGTTTATAGTAGGGGCTTTATAGTTGGTATCAAGGTTCAGTTTTGGATAACATTAGAGGTTAGTGTGTCATTTTATAATAACTGACAGAACCATAATGTTTACAATATTAGAAATATTAGTAGTTATTTAAGATAAATTGAATTAGTTTTTGATAACATGTATAAGTATATCATAGTATTTACCCACCTCATGAGGTAGATTATGATGATTTTACTGATATACTCACACTATCCCATTAGGTTTTAGGAAAGGGATTCATCTAGCAGGCACCAAAGTAACAATAGATGTGATGTAAAATGTGATTGTTATCTGAATAATCAACCAAATGAAATTTAATCTATGATGATAACTCTTTCGGTTAATCTCATCTAAATATCTTGAGTCATTATTGGACACTTGAACAATAGTGAATTTTTTAAGGTAACATATATGTGAGAAACAATTCTAAATGTAATTTAATGTAATAATGATAATAATAAGTATATTCAAAAACCTATGTGTTGATGTAGTGGAAAGAAACAACTAGGAAAATGTTTCAATGGGATGAGAATATGATACAGATGTGGTAATGAATGTCGTAAATTAATAAGCATCCCTGGAAAATGGAAGAGTCCAGTTTACTCTAGGAAAGAGATAGAAGTTCTTTTTGAATGTTCAAATGAATGTTTTAATTTTGGTGTGCATGGTCTTTATAAATGTATGTTAACTACATAGAATTTATGGGGATGAGATCAGTCGGATCATACCATTATACGATTACCAATTCTTAATGTCAGTACAATTCATTATGAGAAACATGAAAATGTCATATGAAAGGTATGTATTATATCGTACTTCAGGTTTTGACAGTACTGAAATTTTAGGAAATTATTCATGATTTTGTATATAAGAAAAAATTATTAAAGAATATGTTGGAAAAGAATGGTTAATGGATCATGAAAAGAATTTAATGAGTAAAAATCCTATATATACGGGATTCAAGTGTTATTGTATATTTTAGGATGATTAAATAATTAGAAGTATTATGGCTCTTTTGACGACGGGAGTACATTGGATGACTTTTTCAAGTATTTGTAACCCCAAGGATTGATATGTGAAAAACATTTTCAAGAAAGGATTATCTTTTGTTGTGTGAACATATTGGATTACCTTAGATTTCAAATGATCCTATACTATGTGGTGATAAATTGATATTAAATTTTGGGATTCGAAATGAATGTTATTAAATAAAATTTGAGGATAATATAGGTTATGGTTATTTTTTTGGAAATTATCTTATTTTTTCGAAGGTTTATGGGTGATATGCTTTAAGAAACAAGAAAACTCGAAATATGGGTCAAAACATGTCATCTTCAGTAAGGCCATGTGAATCGAACCAACAACTAAATGAAAACAAGGGTGCATCATCATCCACTTGGCTATATAAAGTCACTAGTTAGTGTAACATATTCTTTTAAGTTAAATTATTTCATTGATCAAGAAAATGTGTATTTCAGATCTTATGTTCTATCAAATTGATATCCTTAAAATAGGATAATTATTTTGCGATTATATGATTTTGGTTATTTTGGAAGATGTTTGCACTGTTAGGAACACTATACGTCTATGGAAAATATAATACATTGGGATTTTAATTGAGGAGTAACGATGGAATTTTATTTTTGAATAATCGATGTTTTTAACATATATTTATATGGGTTATTTATAAAAATTATTGACCTATCATAGAAAATATGTGATTTAATTAATTACACTTCAGTTTGAGACTTTATGAGTAGTTGATGTTATTTGGTGGAAAATGAAAAGATTTACTATGGAAGAATATGTGATTAAATAATTCAAATTTTTGGGTTTCAATTTTAGTTTAGATTTTTTTAATGAATTATAAGTACAGTTTTCTATTGAATGGTCATTGTTTAACTTTGGGTGATATTTTTTTAATTATGGAGATTAAGTGTAATATTTCATTTTACAAACAACTATCAGTTTTTGGGATTATCTGATCTTGTACAAAACATTCTAGTTTTGGATAATGATTAAATATAATAGAAATATATAGTACATATTTCTTGGGATTATGTGATTCTATATATGTTGATTCTATCAAATTAGCTATAACCATATCAACTTGAAGAATCTTCTTTTGGAGAAAAGATGAGTTTTTGGAAGAAATTTATTAAAGGGAGAAAAACTACATGAAATTTATGTATATTTACTCATGTTCTTAGTCAATCTCAAAAATAAATATTGAAACATTATAAAATGGTACTTTAAAAAGAAAAAATTGTTTTTTTACATTTCATATTATGGAATCAAAGATCATTTATCCTATCAAAGGTTTGTTATTTTCTAGTGTTTAACTTTCTCTTGATCCTATTTTTTATCACCCTCCCTCTGAACTTGAAACTTAGTTTCCCTTCTATTTCCATGTTTTCCATATGGGAATTTTAGTTTGTGTTTTCATGGGTGACCATTTGACTTAACACTCATTATTTTAATGTGATAGTAGTATTGACACTTTTTCTGATATGGTACTTTCAATGAAGTTTCCAAGCCCAATTTTAAAATTGCGAGGATGCAATTTCCAAAAGGGGTAAGGAAGTGATGATCCAATTTATTTATATAATAATAAATTTTACATTCCTATTAATATTAATGAATAATATATTAATTTTATGTAAAATATGAAACTTTTAATGACATCATAATCAACATGCAACAACAATATTCATTGAAAATGTAAGTTGCACACACCATAGAGTTATACCGTAACATAATATAATATTATTATTATATTAAATGGTATTTAATTAGTATCTGTTATATTTTTAATATTGAACATATCTATCTACATTATGACTACACATTTTTGTTTAATATTTTTACATTTTTTCAAAAAAATATTGATGCTTGAAATAAGTATGAATATGTATTTAAGCATGAAATACATTAATATTCTTTAAAAGGAAACTTTACTGCCTTTTGAAGGAGAATCCTTTGAAAATCTATTTTTTGTCACATTTATATGATCAATTTGACACACATAATTTCTTATGTTGTATAAGGTCATCAAAATTTACTTTGGAGGAAATTTTGGTATTGTTTCTAATAAAATTAAAATTTTTATCAATAGTGGAAAATACTACATTGTAATTCAAAACTGCATTTTAAAATAATTTATTTATTTAATAGATTGTAATTTTAAATCGTTTTATAGTGTAATTGGATTTTATTTTTATCATGTAATCCAATTTTGGTCATTGGAAGTAATTTCACATTGAAATTGGACATAAATACATTTCATCTTTTGATAGTTATTACATTTTAAAACCCCACTTTTTGTTATTCACAACGAGAAATGCTTTTAAATAAATTATAGCAATATCTTTGTTTTGAATTTGGAAATAGGGTTCCCATATTTGGAATCATGAATTTCAATGTGTGTAAATTGGTACCTTTTATTTTTATAAATTGTGAATTTTATCATTAGTAATTATTATATTTACCATGGTTAGAGCGTACATCTGATAAATAAGGGTACAATATATATTATAATAATATTAAATTACCCTCACATGTGTTCTAATCAAATGGGATGAGATATGTCCGACCATGGTAATCCTTGGGTCGTTTTTGGGACCCCATGGAGCCACGTTGATGTGAAAACGACATTTTATAAGAATTAATTTCATATAAAGAAAATTAAAACATAAACATGTATCATTTTGTAAAAAAAAAATAAGGTGTTATATAATTGATTGTTTAGACTGTAAATAGTAATTATGATAATAAATATATTTCCTACATCATGGTATTTTATTTATAATTTTTATACCTCATATAAATAGAATTATTTTTCACTCAATGATGATGTAGTCATTAACTTATTAATGAATGATTTAATGAAATGGGAAAAAATATTTTATTAAAAGATATAATAGTACTAAAAAACTGAGATCTAGTTAAATGAAATAGATAAGGTTTATGTTGTCTTTAATTAACCACTTTATGTTCTATTGTACTTTTATAGTAATTATATTAACCATATATTATGAATATACAAGAAGACATGGTAAGAGTCAAATTAGTTAACTAAGGGTTAATGCTAAATGATAATACTTAATTTGTGACCTATAATTGTATAAAACCTATTTGTTGAGTGTGTCTAGGGCCAAAAAATATCCTTTACTTGGAATAAATTACATTGGGACCATTTAAAAAATAGTTTTATAATTATATAATATTTCAATATATTCATAAAGGTCACCTCCTCCTCTTTTAAATGGGAATCAACTCTAACCCATAGACACACCTCTCCATCAACATTGGTGATCCCACCTATGTCTAAATATTATCCCGACATTCCTATATTCCTCCTAGAAGCCTCACATTTTCCATAATGCAATTCAAAAATTCCTTTTATCATAAATTAGTAGGGGATTCCCGATTTAAAGTAATTCCTTCTCTCTAGCTTCATTCATTTATTTTTCTTCCCCAACCCCATAAAATCTCATCATTATATTCATTGATAAAAAACAGTATCATTAATATACAAGGATTTTGTTATGGGAATTATTTTAAATACGCATCAATGTACTATCATCAAATGGATTCAAACACAATGTTTTTTGTGTACATGTAACTATTGCCTCACTAAACAATGATTGTTCAATTTTACCATACCACCTATCATGGTGGACATTATTATGGAACTATATCTATATATGATATATAATATATTAATATTGTCTCTATCATACTGTAATTTTAATTTACAGACATACGTTTATTTATTTCATGATTTGTAAATACGATAATTTCATTTTAGGAAATGTGGACTACTACCCCCTCAAAGTTATATGACTCATTCATGCTGTAAATGGATTTTATAACGGATGGAATTAATATAATTATTTAATATATATAAAATATGATGTTATACAATTATTATAATATACCTATGTATCATTTAGTTTTAATTCCTGTAAAGAGGAAAAATAATGAAAATTATTTTTCTTGTGAACATACGACATACCATCTCCCTTAACAATTCTTTTTATTTGTTATCTCCAAATGTTATATACTATTCTAAATACATATATAATTGATATAAATACAAATATCCCAGAAATATATGATATTTAAATCATTAATAAAATTCGAGAGATATTGGACATTTGACCACATGGACACATTGTAATTATAAATAGTTCATTTTTTACTTAAGTTTAAATATTTGTAAAAATGTCTGATACGAACATAAATAATTAGTTAATTTTAAAAATTTTGTAATAAGTGATAATTTTTTTTAACATTAAATGGTTGTGAATCATGTAGAAATTAACTTAATTTTGTTATTCAGAACTAAAACGGAACATACATGATAGATTACACACAAGGTAAAGGATTTCGTCTCAATATCCTTCCATTGAGGCATATTTTTATAATATACACCTTATTCATTTACACAGTGTATATTATACCCCTTTTAATTTTAATTTTATTCAAAAGGAAGATTTTTCTATGAATAATTTTACTAAAACACAAAATGAGTGTTTTTACCATATTGCGGCCACAATGTCTCTTATACTGTTGTACCTATTATCTGATATTTTCATACTTCTACAATGCATAATATTATTAAAAGGGAAAACAAACCCCTTATTATAATTTTGGTTATTTTGGTATTTAATATTATTTTTAAATTACAATTATTATTTCAATATATTGAAATTATTTCTTGTTATTGCAGATGTAATTTTATGAATGAAATTTTGATGTTTGTAATATTTATATGTGTGATGATTATATAATGGTACATGGAAATTTTATGGGTGGTTATGTGATAACTCAAGTGACGGGTGGTTCTGTGATATACCAAGGATTGGTGGTTACATTGTAACCTAAATTTCATTGGTTATGGAAGTCGGCCATATAGATATTTCAATTAGTGATATGTGTGGAAGTTGATCGTATAGTAATTCCATTTTTTTTGTTTATGTCCCATGTTCCCATTATATTATATCATTGTTTTCTATAGTCATTATGGATATATTTTTGTTTCAAAGAGTGTAAGAAATGACCTTATATTCAGTGAAGTGTTTTTTCTACTTTATTATGGTGAAAATTATTACTTTATGATAACGTATTCGGGGTTTTAATGTTTTTTTAAAAAACTAATAGTTTTCATTCATTATGTATCCCATACTATGTTTTTATGCATATTTTGATTATTGAAATGATTTTCGAAGGACTTAATGATTAATAGGGTCATGGATGGGATCAAGGAAACGTCATGTTATCTAAAACATGTAACTAGACATGTTTATTTTTTATGATTTTATGTTTTATGAATAAAATTTATAGTTATTATTTGTCTACTTGTAATATTCATGTTGTTTTTTATATTTTATAACATAAATACCTAAAGTTATAAATGAGAAATGATCCTACATGTAAATAATTTACTTAAATAAAGATTATGTAATGTTTAATGATGGGTCCTTAAATAATTTCCAACAAAAATGGGTGAGAAATTTAGTGTCTCTATATAAAACAATGATGCGAGTAATGCCACAAAGATGAGCAATCCCTTTGAAAGAAATTATTCCACATTAACTGCATCTTCAGTCTTATGAAATGGTATTAAATTCACCATAATAGAAAACTGATCGACAACAACCTTTAATGAATATTTACCTCACAGATTCATTGTTAATTAAATAATGCAATCAATGCTGAGATATACCCATGGCTGCTTTGGTATATGTAACAGAGTGTGTAAGCCAGGATTGGAATGACTCTTTTCTCTTTAACATGTTCCACATATCAAAATAATTTCATGGACATATGATTGCATATTTGTGCACTAGAACTCACCTTTATCATATCCATGGTTTTATTGATGCCAAAATGACCAACAAGTCTAATATAATGTGATTCTAGACTGTTCATGTTACTAAAATTTCCCATGGACCACAAAACTTGTTTCTGTAAAAGAGAAACCCATCATATGTAGAATAATCCTCTAAAAACCATTTTGAAATTGAATTTATATATAATAATACTCCATATCATGATGATATTCTTATTTAATAAGCATAAATCCTAAAATTCGGGATGGTAATTAATTCAGACCTTCGAGATAAAGCAGCTTACACCATATTATCTTGACCCTTCTTTTATTTTGAAACAATGGATAATGATTGTAACAATTTCACCCACTTTTCATGCATTGAAATTAGCTTGTGTCGAGCATTGATAAACCACAATGCTTTATGGTCAGAATGAATAAAAAACTACTTTGGTATCAAATAAGGAGACAAATGATCTAGGGCTCTTAGGACCCCATTAAAGTCCTTATCAAAGGTGATATAATTTCACCTTGAATTATTCAATTTATAATTGAAATATGAAATAGTATTCTCTCTTTGGGTGAGAAAAATTCTTATCCCAACTCCACTTGCATCACATTCCACTAACAAGACTTGATAAAAATCAGGAAACTCCAATATTGGTTCATCAAACAACCTTTTATTAATGATTTAAAATTATTCATTTCCTCCTATTGATGACTCCATGTTACCCATTTTCAAACATTTAGTGATTATTTCTAGGATAGTACTAATATTGGAAAAAACGACGATAAAAATATGCCAACACATGGAAAATAATTACTTTTGTGATGACTTCTAGTTTTGGCCAGGACTTGATTGATTCCCCTTTTGATTCATATAACGTGATGCCTTCATTGGTTACCACATTTTCCAAAAACACCACTTCTATTGAAAAGATCTCTAATTTTTTCATCATTCCATATAGCTTTTTTTTTGAAAATTTTTAAATACCTGTTAATGATGATCAACATGGATCTACACATCCTTGTTGTAAATAAAAATATCATCCAAATAAACAAAAACAAATTTACCAATAAATGGTTTCCAACCATCATTCATTAGTCGCATGAATGTTCTAGAATAAATTGAGAGGATGAATGGCATGACTCTCCTCTCAAAAAATCCACCTTTATTTTAATGACCATTTTCCAAAAGTTCCCTTCCTTCATTTGAATCTGGTGGTATCCACAACGAAGATAATCCTTCAAAAAAGCGTATAATTCAATGATATTAACCAAGAATATAATATATTAATGGAATTAGATACTTGTATTTTATTGTAATATTATTAATAGATCTAATATCAATGCACATGATATATATACCATTTTCTTCGAAACCAATATTTCTGGAAAAGAACATGGGCTCTTTCTGGGCCTTATAAGTCCGTAATCCATCAACTCGTCAACTTTCTTTTGCAATTACCTTGAATATCTAGGACTACATCGATTTTCTTGTTTATTACGAAATTGTGCACCTAGTTCAGGATAAATTTGGTATTCAATTCCTGTAAATGGTTGTGATACTTAAAAAATATTGTTAGGAAATATTTCATGATATTCCTCAATTAGTGAATTAGATAATGGGTGGTGATGACTATTCTCTTCATGGCATGACTTTTCTGTCACCAATAAATAAAATAGTATCTTTTTATTCTTAATGTATTTCTACACTTCAGCATTATTGTCAAACTATCCATCTTTGGGAACTTTTCAAATGTAATTTTCCAGATGGTTTTGGGAAAACTTCAAAGAAGAATGTGTGATTCTAATATCCCCATGTCGAAAAAATTTGTTTATTTTACCTATCATATTTCACATCCCAATCAAACTAACAAGGAATTTTCAAAAACAACTGACAAACATCCATAGTAATGAAGTAACATAGTACCTAATCCACGTAGTTCTTATAAATGGAGAATGAAATTAAAACTTTATTTAACACTAGAGTGTACTCCCATTGTTCAACCAGGGAAGTTTATACGACCAAAGATTATTCTGAGTTGAAATAATCTATTTCTCCATTACTGTTGTAGAATAAACATTTTTATACCTCTTACTATCAATAATAACCATTCAGACACTCTAATTAATGGCGCAGAGAGTTTATAACATGTTTTCACTTTGATCATCTTTCAAGCTGATTTGAGCTTTCAAAACTCTTCATATTACAAACATGTTTCCCGCATTAGCTTATTCCACAGGCTGTTCCTCAATTTATGATTCTTCACCATCATATTAATCCTCTTTTATTTCTTCTTAAATATATTCAATCTCAATATAGTAAAAATTTATATTTACTAAAACTATCCCGATAATGACCATACCCCTAGAATTTGAAACACTTATGATTCCCACGATCAAAGGAGTTCGATATCCCTTTCGGTTGTTTCGTGGCGTTATCTTTCCCTTTATCAAGCATCGTGTCCATAAAAATTAATCTCACCAAAAATTAAATTATTAGAAGAAATATCTTTATTAAAAGTTTAACCTCTGTTGTAGTGTTTGAGTGATGGTGCCTTGAGGTCAGTTATTTCTTTTCCACCTTGATCACTCACTTGCGATCATCATCAAGTGAGCATAGTGGTAGAAAATATATTGAATGTGTAGTTTCATCATTTAATCTACCCAAAAAAATATTAAATCATTTATATTTATATTCTGGAACATTAATTTCCATAAATAAATGAAAAAACTCCCATATGTACTATTCTATAAATATATATCATATTCATAAGCTATGCATTCGTAAATAAAGCACACACATATAATTCTCGAGCAAAAATAGTCTCCTAAAAAGCCTTTTTATCTTCTCCAAGGTGCTTTTTTTTCATTGTCATCTTGTTCTTGTTGTTTCATCATATTTTCCTACCAATGACATGCATAATCTATATATTTTAGAATAGATACAATGAATATCATTTCATCAAATCAATTTTAAAATTTGATGAATCATTCTATTTCCCACATCCAATCCTAAAAATCATCCAGATTCACACTCCCATAAAAATCCAAGATGTCAGGCTTTAGCCCTCTTTGAATATCTTCATCATCTCTTATTATTTTAATATCTTACTCTGAATCAATATAATCATCACCAAGTAAATTATCTTCATAAAATGGGGAAGGATTTCTCCATTTTTGTGGTGATGGATGTCAGGGATGTGTTGTGGTGGAGGGGAGTTATTCTCCATGATCATAACAATTTATCTTGTTTATGGAATATTTGATTAATTTCAAATTTTATTTACGTGTTATCTATTTCCCATGGATTATATAGAGACTCAATCCTTTTACACATAACATTATATGACTTTAATCATAATTAAGCATCAGAGTACCTGCCAAGAATCATAAATTATAATTTACTTGATGACATGTTAAATACAAAATAAAAAATAGGACAAAAAACCCTTATCTATTTAATAATAATAATGATATCCTTACCTCTTTTAAGTCCTTATATTAGCATAGTGTACTCTAGGGATCACCTGAATAAAGGGAATATCTAAAATCCCAGTAAAGAAAATAAACATAAGAATAAGGATTTACCACAAATGTTAGTGAACAGAACATAATGACATAAAATAGTACATAACATATAAACATGGTATGATGAAAAAAAAATTCATAGTAATGTTGTCGAAACATAAATCCTAATTTTAGCCCAATTTAAGGCTCATATCACATAGAGAAGCACATATCAAGGTTAACCACAAAGATCATTGCACATGGTAGCATGAGCCAACGTTAACCTCCAAAACCATTTCAGGAAATCTCTCATTAAAATAATCATTACCTAGTTAACTAGAGTTCGATAAAGGTGAACCCATATTAACATTTTCATGAATATTATTTCCACATAAATACTAATACATAATCCATCATACATACACATAAGGGATCCCAATGATAGAAACGGGTATCACAATCACGTCATGAAGCATAATGATTGGGATTATAATAAAATTGTCCATGAATGAAAGGAATTAAAACGTACATATAAATGATTTAGCTAAAAAAAGAACATTTAATGGTGTGTGATTTCAAATATATGTGACAACTGGTAATATGATTATTTATTAAATTCATAGTATTAAATAATTTAGTGTTGTTTAATTGAAAATACTAATGAGCATTTAATCCTGAAAAGTGAATAATATTTTATGTAAATTCCAATGAAAAAAACAATGTTTTCACTATAAAAAGACTGAAAACAATTTTTGTTTAAAATATTTTAGGCTTAACTTGAAATTTGATTAATATTTGGGATGTTCCCTTAAAATGATATTTCTTATTGGGATGTATCGAGGAGGGAATCACTTAAGAGCATGTGTACCCCCAAAACTAAATGAGGAATGGATCATAAAACAAGAGGTTAGAGTATATAAATAGTATTTAGATGTTTTACATAAAAATAAATTACTACTTCATTTGGGTTAAAATAAATATAGAGTAACTCAAAGGAATAATGATTTTTATGGTGGAATATCTTAACTTAAGTCTTCTGGCCTTCTCCCTTGATATTAATGAACTGAAAATTAAAATTTTGATTGTTAATTAATAATTACAGAACCGCTTATATATTTAAATGATTTATTAAAAACTTTTTGAGTTCATTCATAATCATTTTGATTGGTTATGAGGTTCAATTTCATTGTTCGGTTTTGTTTGTTTCCATAGTTTTAATGATTGGTTTAGTTATATTCATGTACGGAGAATCATGTAAAATATAGATGGTTGTCAAATATTGGAGTAATATTTTATAAATTAAAATACATAAGTTACATGGATGTATGTTTCATTTGATATCTTTTAGTGATGATTAATCCTGATGTAAAACATTAGTGATAACCTTTTGTGTTAATTTCCAGTATTGGCCCACAAGGAACATGATTTTTTTAAATCATAACCTTGATAAAAAAGGATTAAAAAACTGTATATGAGAGATAATTAAAATATAATGGTATTTTTCCCAAATGAAAATGGTTGTATTACCATAATTTAAGATTTAACCAGAAATTGAAAACCCATTTTCCTCGAATGTGGTGAATTAGCACATCTCAGATGGTGTATTAATTTGTCGTATAAAAGGAATTGAATTGATAGATGATGAAGAGTCATTAATTTCTCATTAATAGATTAAAATAATTGTAAGACACTTTATTCAACACATCATTTTTATGAAATGAGGTTAACAAATAAAAAGAAAATATATGTACTTGAAAATATATGAAATCTGGAGAGATACCTTACAAAAATTAATCATCCTAACGGTGTTGCTTAAGATTTCAATAACATTTTTTGATGAGAAAAAATAAATCTTATATCATCATTGTTACATTATATGTTTAGTAATGGGTATATGAAATGATATATCCTATCATAATCAAATTGAAATTAAAAATAATAACATAAAATGAATGCTTGAAAACGATAAGGGAGGTAGATTCCCTCACCATGTAGAGTCATTTAAATAACTGATTTTAGGGATCTTGTAGATTGAGGAAACCTTGGGATGACTCAAAAAAAGGAAATATTATAGGTAATCAAGAAATATGGATATTTAATAGATGAATACGAATGTATGATTGTGTATTTATTGTAAAATAGGGAGAATTTTTTATTAATTTCAAATGACACCTCATTAGTGGTTTTTTCAAAACCTTGGAATTTCCCATTCTATATCCCAATGGGAGTAGAAACATGGGACACCTCATATAATATTTAACTATACAAAATTCAACTAAAAATTTATATTAATTAATACATCATTATGATGAAATTAAATATACTAAAAACTGAAAACATTTTTTTATGTTCGGGAAAAATTCAAGTATTTGAGAAAAATCCAAAAACATTAACATAATCATTTCATGAAATGTAATATTTAATAATAAAATAAGATTTTTTGAATATAATTCTCTAAATATGTTTAATTTACTTTTTAAATAAGATCATAATTTATTATAAAACAACATTAAAACTATACATCGTTTTATAACACCTTTTAAAATTAACCATTTTCCAATAAAATTATAATATCACCATAAGAAAATAAAGTTACAATTTATGATTTCATTTTTTGAAAATAAATTTAGAAATTAAATTATTATATTAATTATAAAATCTTGAATAAAATATTTTTTACATTAAAAAATACCAATACTTATAATACGATTGTTATTAAAATTTTAAAATACCTAAAATCAATTTATACCATAATGTGTGATGTTTCTATTTTTTTGGCCAATTTAATATTCATTACTATTCATTAATCTTTATAAAGGAATGTTACTATTTATAAGGGTACGTTACTATTCATAAAAAATTTATGTTTGCCTTATCAAACTCAAAATAACATAATGATCACAATTGTAAATGACCAATTTTCAAAATTTTATACAACGAAGTGAAAATATTAAGTTTATATGTCACATTGTATTTCTTAGTTTATTCTGACATAATTTCAAGATATTATATGAAATAATTTTATGAATTGAATTATACATTGATAAACCAATGGGTCAATACAATATTCACCCTCATGAAATTTCACCCATGAAATATCATTTCACATTCTAATCCATAAACAGGTGTGGGTAGTTTTCCTTTATAGACCCTTCCAGTTCCCATGTTCCACCTCATACATATGGTTCTGCAAATGTACATTGACCAGATGAGTGGTATTGATACATAGAACAGTATCTCTATGATCAATAATCTCCACTGGAAACTCCTCATAAGAAATATCATTATCCAATTGTACCAACATCGAAGATAGTACATGTTAATGGTATGCTTTGTACATCATTAAGAGGGGTACAAGGATGACATCGTGTACTTTCGATATGGTAGGTGGAAGTTCCATTCGATAGGCCATTGGTCTGACACAGTCAAGGGTCACAAAGGGTATGATGTTAATGGGAAAAAACAATTCATTCTACCCTACCCTCAAGACATTATTTTATAGATATATGCATTTAAATACCATGTCCCTAACATTGATCTCAAGGAATTGTCGATGATTGTCTTAATTAATCATTGGTCATCATTGGGATTCCATGAGGTGCTACAAAATGGATTTCACTATCTCTCTCATTTCTTTGAAAAATTTAGGTCCTATCATATTACACACACTAACTTCATCCCAAGAAGTTGTTGTTCTCAACTTTTTCCCATAAAGGGCTTCATGTGGTGCCATTCGGAAGCTCGAGTGGAAATATTTTTTGTAGGAGAATTCAACCAGTGGAAGATGTTTCTCCCATATATGTTTGAAGTCCGTAGAATAGGATCCAAACATATTTTTTAGTGTATGAATAGTTTTCTCTGATTTGTCATCAGTTTGGGAATGATAGGACATACTGAGGCTTAGTTCAGGGCATAGAGAATGTTGATGACTTTGCCAAAACTATGAGGTGAATCTCATATCTCTATCATATACAATAGATAGTGTTACTCCATGCACCCTTACCACTTGTTTGATATATATCTGTGATATTTTATCCAATGTGAAGTCCTCTAAAATCATGATAATGTGAACAGTCTTGGTACGACGATCCACAATGACACATATTGCATTATTTCCAATGGATGACCTTGGATGTCCAGTGTTGAATTCCATGGTGATGTTCTACCACATCAATAATGGTATGGATAGTAGTTTCATAATATCAATTGATATATATCTTTCAGTCTTCACTTATTGAAAAACCATTCAAATTGATTTATACGTAGAAATATCGGTCTTCATATTATCTCACCAAAAGATCACTTGGGGATCACGATACATATTTTGGCTTTGTGGGTGGATATATAATCTGGAGATATGATCTTCATTCATAATATCCTTCTAAATCTATGGATATGATGGTACACATAATAGTTAGTCAAATAATATAAAAAATACCCCAACAATCATGAAACCTGAGTAATTCCCATTTATTATGGCTTCCACACTTTTTTTGAATTTCCACATATTTTCATTTGAAATCCATCATTTCCTCCATGAGGGATGGTTGAGAAATAATTTGAGAAAGTATTGATTTTTTTCCTCCCTAAAAGATTCCATGTCCATCCTCTGGAATTCTAATAATATTGTATTCTTTTCAATTCTCATCATTCTTAATGATGCAGGGTTGTTTCACCTTAGAGCATCTTCCACCTTATTTTCCCTACTGGGATAGTAGTATATTGAGAAGTTATAATCCTTGACTAGATATATCCATCTTCTCTGGCACAAATTATGATCTTTTTTGTGTAAATATATATTTATGACTCTTGTGATCATTATATAGATCACACATCATCCCATATAGATAATGATACAATATTATTAATGAAAATATTACCACTTCAAACTCTAGACCAAACAAACGATTTGTTTTTCTCATGTATTTTTGCTGCTTTGAGGCTTAGGATATCACTTTATCATTTTTCATCAGCACACCACCTAATACCTTCTTTGAATTATCACTAGACACCACAATGATCTCTCATCATACTGGGAGTGTGATTATTGGGGCAGTGATTACCCTCTTTTTCAAATCCTAAAAACAATCATCACATTCTTGAGTGTAGAAAACCTTTACTCACTTCTGTGTAATATTGGTCATTGGGTTTTACAATTGTGAGAAGTTCTTAAAAAATCATCGATAATACAAATCTTGACCCATAGAGATGCGGATATTTATTACAGATGTTGGTCAGGGACACTCTTCAATTACCTTTGTCATGGAAGGTTCCACAAATAACCCTTTCATGGTGATAAGATGACCAATAATGATATATCCTCTATATAGAACTCAAACATTCTATACACTTCTTATAACTAAACCATTTTTAATTCCATTAACACAGTATTAAAACTCTCCATGTGTTCCTTATTACTCTTGGACTATATAAAAATATCATAAAAAACTACAAAAAAATTTCTATTAAATACATAAAAATTCAATACATTAAATCCATGAATATTAATGGTGCATTAGTGAGTATAATGTTCATCACTATGAACCCATAGTTTCAATACCTCATTCGAAAGGCAGTATTGGAAGTCTCTTCCTTCCTAACATTAATTAGTGATATCTCGATAGTTGGTCTACCTTAGAAATATAACAGGCACCAGAAAGATGATCAAACAAGTAATATATCTGTGTTAGTGGATACTTTTTATTTATCATGATTTTATTGTTATCACGATTATTGATGCAGAATCTAGTTTAACCGTCATTATCCTTTACGAAGAGGGCTGGCACAATCCACAATGAATCACTCAGGAGAGTAAAAGCCTTCCTTATTTTTTCTTATAACTTCTTTTACAACTCCTCCAACACTACAATGAAAATATTATACGATGCAATTGATATAGGCAATGATGCCAGAATAGGTTCAATTGAGAATTATACCTCTCGATTAGGAGGAAGACCTTAAAACTCTTCAGTGAATACATCAGTGTAATACCTCAGATGGGCATGTCGTCAAGCATAATTCTCTCCTTTATCTCAATAATTTGAGCTAGACACATTTCCACATATTGAATTAATATCCACACATGAGATATTGAGTAATTTGTTGATTCATTATCCTCCTTACACTTGTATAAAATTAGAGGATGCCTTTGAATGTAAAGTGTGATATCATTTTTCAGACATTTGATGTGGGATTTTATTAGAGATATCTAATTCAAGCAAAAGATAACATCTAAATATACTAAATGAATTATGACAAGATTTTTGGGGAGATTCAATCCTATAAAATTAACAGGGGTGGAGATATAAACCATGCACTAATTAATTTCTCCATTCCCTATACTGATTGATAAATTATCCTAAAATTTTTAGGAGGTTTGTGAAATTTTTTACTAAAATTTCATGTTATGTATCAATATGTTAAACCAAACTCAAATAATACGTTCAAAATTCTAGAATGAATAACCTGTGTACCTTTCACCACAACATTTGTATGATCCTAGAATTCTCTGTAAGTTATGTTTTATTTTCTGTTCAGTTTAGTCCATTTATTTTGGTCAATTAAGTGCATTCTATAGACCATACAGAGGCTCAAAGGTGTTCCTTTAGGACATGTAAATGTTGGAAAATGAGTTTTTTGGGCTTGTCACATTGTCTGCGCTTGGTTAATGCTTACCACATGGGCAGCCAAGGTAAACCATGCAAGATGAAGGTTTTGGGACATTAGCCTCTATATAGATTGTGAATGGTGTGGAAAACCATGCTGGTAAACCGTGTGAAGGGGCACTTTTGTGATAGAAGCATTCCCATGGTTTGTGCACGGGTCGGAAAACCATGTGGGAATACCCTACAGGCCGAAAACATTTCAAAAATTACAAGATTTCCATAATGAGATTTTAAATCACACTTGGGATTTTCCTCCCCCTACTCTTTTTCATCATTATGAATGTACCAAGGGGACCAAGAGCTCCCAAGTATCAATAACCATCGATTCATGGACATTTGAAGTGTCGTTGGATGTGAATTGATGATGCATGTGAGTCAAATCATCTCCTCCTCTCTCTTTTTTGGTTAAGGTCTTCTATTTTGGGATATTTTTATCTGATTCTCCCATACCTAGATTTTTTTAAGAAATATAGGTTGAGGCTTCAATGGGGTGTGAATCAGGTTCAATGGATTTGGTTGGGAGTGTGTGCACCAACATATTCATGGTAGGTGGTCTATAAGTTATATCTATTGGGGTTTGTTTATATTTGTGCATGTAGGGTTTTTATTCATGCGATAATGTGATGATTTCATGGTACTTTTTACTTAAGATGGTGTAATTGGTGTCTAAATGTTTATATTAACCACTCTTGATCCCCATGGGATTCATAGAGGTTGACTGGACCAAATTAAGGGCACCCGTCACTGTGCCGATATTTTCAGCACATAGAATTAGCTAAGTACTGTAACTGAGTTATGAAAGAATGTAGATCCATTGATTTATATGTTAATATGGAAAAATGGATTAATTATAAATGCAAGGAGAGTAGTTATATTTATATATTCTTATTGAGATAGTCACGGGAAGTGGGAAATGAAGATAAATGGTTAAGTAATTAAAATATTAAATG
The DNA here is from genome assembly GCA_963277665.1 of Viscum album. NCBI lineage: Eukaryota > Viridiplantae > Streptophyta > Magnoliopsida > Santalales > Viscaceae > Viscum > Viscum album. Next base: position 553,597,939 of record OY728147.1, on the reverse strand, counting down.
TGTTAATTGATTGAGGAAATTATGTTATTTTCCCATTTATTGATATAATTGTGATGTTGTTATTGATGTTGGATATGTTGTTGTGATATAGTTATTTTAGATTAATTATAATCAATAATGTGCATATGGCTTGGTAGAGTGGGGTATTGACTTGAGGTTCTACGACCACGGTTCGAGTTGGACCAACATTCTGGCTCCTCCCCTAAATACATAAGTTAGGGAAGGAGATGATGTTATATTCCCATAACGGTTTCATTCCACCAGGACAGAGGCTTTGAGGTGAGGATATTGGTAATTTTTTTCAAATGTTGATAAGTGAGATAGGACAAGTTTGATTCCCATATGTCGAGAATGATTATTGTGTGAAATCTATTGAACACATGAAAAGGGTGACCTGATAAATAAAATGTATAATAAATAAACATGGGTCTATTGGTGAGTTAACATAAAGGAACATAAATAATGATATCCTATGGAGCTGTTTACCATAACATGCTTTATTAATATTTTTGATAAACAATCATTCTTGCAGGATATTTTTTAGACACTGTTTGTGGTGGCCGACTATGTTTTACTCACACCTTTTGCGCGCCGTCGATGGGTACACAAGAAGATTTCATTCCTACAGATCAGGGAAAAGGAAAGGGCCATATGCCATAGAGACGAGTTTGAAATAGGACATTTTTGGGTGAGGATACAAACTAGTTGTTTGGACTATTTTGGGGATTCTTCTATTATATTTCTTTAGCGTTTTGTTTACTTGACACTATAGCATGGCATGGAATACTTATTATTGATTGTTATTGTACCCAACATTGGGATTAAATCAATTATGAATGTTATTGATTGTTCTCTTTTTTTCTATTATTTCAGTTATTATCTGTTGTGGATTATTCTGGTATCGATGGCATAGTCTCTTAATATGACCTATTAGACCCTTTGTTCTAGTCGGAAACCTCCAGCGTATGGGGGAGGTGCGTTTGAGGTCATGTAACTACCCAAATTAGGGAAATGGTTTAGTGTATCCCAGGTTAGGGACATTACAAATTGATATTATAGGTGGTTCTTTACACATTCTATCTATTTGGGGATGGTATTGAAGAGATTATGATTATGTCGGGATATGGTAATGAGCTTGTGCTTGGGAGTAACTAAACCGTGTATGGGGGAATATCCCAAGTCACACAGAGAAGGGATTGTTGTTCTTGTTGTGTGTTGTTACATTTGATGATATTTCACCATTGGGTGATGCACTGGTTGTGTGAACTGATGGTTATCTGATATTCTTCTTGGGTCCGGAAAGGTACAAGGTTTTTCATTCATGCATCATTCCAAACACCTATATAGGAATGTGACATGCATCATAATAGGAACACACATGGGATTTGTGTGTGGGATAAAAATGTTATGATGAATATTTTCTATTAAAAGTAATGAATTATACCTAAAAAGATGTTATTAATGAGTCAAAAGTGGAAATGAAAATTTCAAGTAGTAATTAGAAAATAGTTTTTGATAAATAAGTAAAAGTGGAATAATTTTTTGAAGGGGTCATATGGAATATGGAAACTGTTCGACTAGGAGTAAAATATAAGGATTTTAACCCTCATTTTTAGATAGTGTGGGGTCCATGAACATAGGGAGATGGTGGCAGGTAGTGAACCAGTGGTGAGTGGGCTCTTTAGAGTAGTGTATATGAACAGGTTTGTTTATCACAAGTGATGATCCTTTCTATACCACTTCCTTATCATAGAATCATTATTGTTTTACTCAGAAGCTTGTGTTTTCCATTTTAGAGATATTCCCCCATGAACTGATGTACTAGTTAGAATACATGACGACATTACCTAGAACCCTATTCCTGTAGTAGAGAAGGAGAACACGGTGGTCCAAATATATAGGGAAGATCAATTCCACGTGATCATTTTCTATTTTATAAATATTATGGAACGAGACGCATGGTAGGTTTCCCTAAGCATGACTCAGCTGTCTATGGAGTTCCAGCTACAACAACCTCTGAACATTTCCATATAGGGTGGTCCATTTCATGTATAGTAATAGATAGAGTCCATACAAACAATTCTTGAAGAACTATATACTTCTCTTGAGAAGAGAGTCATGTTAGTGGCCTATATTTTGAGGGGGGAAAGAAAAACATTGGTGGGAAATTATGGTTCAAATAGAGCAGGATGATGGTATGATGTGAAATGATTTTTAGGATAAGTTTCTTGATAACTTCTATTGAGAAACCCTATGGAAGGAGGAGGCTACAGATTTTATGAGATCGACTTCATGAACAATATTACTGATGTTGTATTCTAGTTGTTTCCTAGATTCGAGACTCTTCACTTCGACGTTGATGGGAGATGAGGCAGTTGCGGAAAAATACTTCGAGGACAGGCTGATAAACAAGATCAAGTCTCATGTGAATATATTTCAAATAAATTTTTTTCTAAAGTGGTGGATAAATCCCTTATATCAGGAGGAAACATGAAGGAAACTTCAGGTAGTGAACTTGTGGAACCATCTGGGTGAGAAAGTGGTGCAGCTTATGATAGTAGGAAGCGCCATATTGAAACATTACATCAGGGGGGAAGCATGAATACCAGTCATAAGATGGATCAACTCCTCGGGGTGAGGACTAGGACTTCTGTTTTTAGTGTGGAAGGTTGGGGTATAAGCGTGGCAAGTGTCCTCGACCACCAGGTGACTACCGAGCAAGGAGAAGCCTAGGCCACATGCATAGATTCTGCAAGAACCCTTGATAGTCAGGGAATGATGGGGGTAAGAGGCATATGCCATGTGTAGGTAGTGGGTCAGGTACATCGTATCCAGGATCTAGTTGGAGCTACACGATTAGTAATACTAGGGGTAGTAGACGTTGAACTCTAGGGTGTGGTCACCCATACCAACAGATCAGAGAAATGTATGGTACTCAAGCCGGATGCCAGGGTAAAGGGGAAAGTCACCTCCATGTAGTTCAGGATACACCTAATGGTGATGAGGTAGGACCATCTACAGTTTGACGTACGATTCAAGTAGCATCCTCATTTTCTTGTGATTACGTTGATAAATGCGATACACCTTCATTTAATTATTATCAGTTTTAAGTTGTGATAGGATTAACTATAGACACATCAGCTGGGGTAATTTCAATTGGTACTCTGCTAGGAGTGGGAGTCGAGTACATCAAGTATTGTATGGGTTTTTCTTTGAAGTTTGGTGGGTATCATTTTCTATGGGATCAGTTTTTCCTTGATAAGTCTAGTTTTGATCTAATTTTGGGAATGGGTTTGATGGTGTTATATCAAGACCATATCGATTATTACCGACATTAGGTAACATTCACATCTCTCGATGGGAGCACTCATATCCTTCATGGTGAGTGGGATACTCGAGTGGGATACGTCGGGCCTCTATGACATCTGATGGGGGAGCTCACAATCCATGCGGCATGCCTTATGATAGATGAAGGGGAGAAATGATAAGAAATATTCCATTTTGTTGTGGACCTATTTTAGGATGTGTTACATGAATACTTCATTGGATTACCATCTGAGAGAGATGTTGAATATACGATCAAGTTTGTGCATGGGGCGGTACCAGTTTCCATTCCACCTTACCAAATGTAACCCAAACACTTCCAAAACTGATGAATCAATTGGGGTATTGGAGAGGAAGGGGTTTATACATCCAATTACCACACCTTCGGAATCACCTATGCTATTTTAAAGGAAGTACGATAGATCATTGAGGTGATGTGTCGATTATAGAAAGTTGAACCTGATAAAAGTTATGAACTGCTACCCTCTCCCTAGAATTGATGAACTATTTGATCATTTTTTATGTGCCTCAGTGTTTTATAAGACTGATTTGAGATCGGGATACCATCAGTTGAATGTAAGACCTTCTAACATTCCTGGATAAATTTCTGAAGCAGGTACGGGTTGTATGATTTCCTAGTAACGGACTTTTTTTCACCAATGAACTAGTAGTTGTTATGGACTTGATGAAACAAATATACCACACATATCTTGATCAGTTTTTAGTTGTATTTGTTGATGAAATTTTGGTGTACTACTGACCTCATTAAGATCATACTAAACATCTGGACATCGTCTTAAGTACACTAAGAAAGTGTAGTCTTTACTCTAAGCTATCTAAATGTCAGTAATGGATTGATGAAGTGCATTTTTTGGGAAATGTCATATCTGAGTCAGGAATGTTAGTGGATACAAAAAAGGTTCAGGATGTTGTGTATTGGGAACATCCCAAGAACGTATCTGATATTTAGAGTTTTCTGGGTTTGGTTAGTTATTAACAAATGTTTATTGCATATTTCACTCATTTGGTAGCACCTCTCATAGTCATAACCATGAAGGGGGTCATGTTAAATTGGTCAGAGTCTTGTATAGATTCTTTCAGGGATCTGATGAAGTGGTTGACTGCTACACAGAATATAATCATACACAAATCATGTAAGAAGTATACCTTGTTCTTCGATATGTCCAATGATGGAGTTGGGGAAATGTTGATGCAGTATATAGGTTTGAAGCTTACGGGTCGAGGCAGTTGACACCACATGAATGAAATTATCCTACTAATGATCTGGATCTAGCTGTTGTGGTTCAATATATAATTCGTTTGAGGCATTATTATTTTGGAGAACCCATTACGGTGTTTACCAACCAAAAAAGTCACAAATACATCTTCCCTCAGTAGAATTTGAATCTTAGATAGTTACGTTCGGTCATGTACTTGTAGTATATTGATTTTTAATTGGTTTACAGATTGAAAAAATGAAATAATGTTGATGATTATATTAGTCAGAAGACTCAGAATTAAGTGGTTCAAGAATCCAGTTTTGAGTGGGTGATGGTGGCCTTATTTGCAGATATGCATATGAAGGTACATGAGGGGCACATTAATATGACCCTTACATCTATATTATTTGAGTTCATAGATTTGAAGTGAGATAAAGAGATCCAGTTGGTAGATCATGAGTTCATGGGTATGAAGGAAAGTCCTAAAGGTTGGGATTCACCTTATAGTTGGAACTACAGTACAGATGAAGTTTATAATGACCATGGTCATGTTGTGGTACCAAAAGATTTAATGGAAGAGTTGATGTGTGAGTTCTATGTGTCAAAGTGGGTAGTTCCTCTAGGCTTGACTACGATATAATTCGATCTTCAAAGGATGTTTTGGTGGGCCAACATAAAGGAGGAAGAGTCAAGTTCTGTGGCATGTTGCCTTAACTTTTGTAATTCCATGAAAATGGTTACCCAGTGTCGGTGCATTATTGCCAAAAATTTTCATTATCATAAGACATCAAGTCTTGAAATATCGATTCATATTGTATCCTTGGAAGTGCTAGATACATACATAAGTTTTACATTACATCACAAATTGAAAGAAAACCACATTGTGTCTCCATTGAACACACTCATATCCCATTACCTATTCTTGTATGTTAATAATAATATACATAATCGTATCCTAGAAAAAAGAAAACATCGAAATGGGTGAGCTTAGATTCTTATCATGGATAACAGTATAGTGGAAACTATCATAAATAAGAATAAACCATTAAGTCAATGTATAAGACTAAGAAACAAGCCTTTAGAACATAAACATCAACATAATATGGCAATGATAAAATAAATAATTCCATTTACTTACTCACATGTATGTTTTACTAGTTGAATAATCACATATAGTATCTATGGAACATTTCATAATAGAAGATTGCATAATGTAAGACATCATAACAAAATATTCAAGGCCTCATTCCAAGACTAACAATAAGATATTTTCAAGTCCCTCTACCATGATACTAGTTTGTCTCCTAAGACCTACCAGTTCATCGAGTAGCTATTGCGGGTTCCACCCGTCACATACTAAGTCCAATGCATTTCTCATATGAAAAGGATGAAACAGAACATAAGAATTCATTTTAAGACATTGAAATTAAATTTTAATACCTTTACCATAAACGATGAATGGTATAAAAATTAAACATCCAGAGTCAAACATATCACAATACCATCAATACAATATGGTAGATTGAATCATAATAAATCAACTTCAAACAAGTGGAAAATCCATCAATAGATGTTGACATAGATGAAATCAAAACAAATTGAGAGAAATATTTATTCTTCATTAGAAATAATTTAAAAGTCACATAATTACAAAAAAAAATTATTTGGAAAATATTTTTATAATCATCTAACAGAAGCTTTAATAGTGTTATAACAACAGAATTTATCCGTGCTCACCCTATAAGTTAAAAAATCATTCATTCCTTAATTATGTCGAAAAGGTCGTAAAGGGCCTTTTTGCGAAAATGACATAAATATTTATTTATAAAAAATTTATAAAAATTTAAAAAAGGTTATATATGACTTTTAACCATGGTCTATGAATCATAAAAATGTTTTGAAATTCATTTTTAAGAAACACTGATGTGGATGATAAATATGTCCAATTAGATACTTTCGTAAAAAACCATCGGATAATAAAGACATTGTAAAATTAAACCATACCATGTAATTTTCCTTGATCAATATTACACTAACCTCTAATATAATATTGAAATAATTGTTTCAAATTATTTATGATCTACATACATAAATATGATATCATATATGATCTTCTAATATTGATTTGTTAATTGTATTTCAGTAGTATCGTTGTTCCGGGTGTTAACTGATTCTTTTTCCTTTATATGATTTGTTACGTAAGAAATGTTTGTTAGGGATAGGATCTATTTGATTAATTTCCAGAATTATATAATGGTCTTAAATATTATTTTTAATCATAAAATAGAAATTTTTCTTGAATGATTACGATGGGGAATTAATCTCATCGTGTCTGTGAAGACTGTAATTTGTACGTACGGCCGAGAAACAATATCATTATATTGATGGTGAAATAGTATGTAATTGGATGGTGTATCATATATAAAGATTCATTAACATGTTATATTTATTATTTAAATAAATTATACTCATTAATATACCCATCAATATAATGAAGTGTTTAATGAAAAACTACACCATGACGTGGAGACATTAAGCCGTGCGTACCCAAGTATGTTGAATTTGTCATTCATATAATGTATACAATAATGAATATGGTTTTAAAATACTTAATATAAAATCACATTATATATATCGTACTTGATTTATTATTTCGGTATGGATACAACAAACAAATATTAAGTGGAAGAAGAAAAGAACATTGGAAGATGTGATGAAATTATTACCTCTTCTTCAGGGGCTTCCATTTGATTTGATCAAAATGGATCCTTAGGAAAGATTATTATTGAATTTAGGCCACTAAGTTAAATTTAGTGTAGTTGGTAGGATATTATAGATGAGTTTGGCTGAGAAAAATGGATTTGGAGGTGTGATTTTGAGAGAATGGGAAGTACACTTTTTTAAGATAGGTAAGGGTCACTTTAAAAAAATCATGAAATATTATTGTATTATACAATCATATTTAATTTATAATTGCCCCAAAATAATTTATTTCTATGAAAGGTGGGACAGGGTCGAACACCACTCAACCAATATGTATAAGAAATGTTCAAGTCACCATATTACACTTATCTTTTAAATTTAACACATAGTTAAATAGTACAACTATTACATTCTATTCTTGTATTATTATAATAAATGGTTAATAAACATACTATTAAAATCCAGGAGAACCCAAAGTGGGTAATTATTGATATATCTAACATTATATATGTCCTTTTACCAAACCATATATTTTTAAGAATATTAAATCAATTAATAATATAGTATATATTTTAAAATGTCATTTATAGAAATTTTGACACTATTTAGTGTTTTGTTTTTGTGAAATTTATAAAAACATTATAACGTAAAAAATTTATTAAATCAACCCTAACATGTCATATAACCCTATAAAATTTTACGAATACATCAAAAGTCTTAATTTTCAATTATATTAATATTTATAATAACAATTATTTTAATCCTTTAATAATAAGGTAATTACCACATCATCAGTATATCATAAAAGAATTTAATTATTTAATGTCTAAAAATTATAACTAAAATACAATATTTAATAAATACTTTTATCTTTATAAGGAATATTTATAGTCGAAAATATCTTGTGTATCACCCTATATTAAAAATGATATAGATATTAGACATTGTATTTTACACCTTTAACTCTTCTTTAAATAAAATAATAATAAAAGTACTAATCTAATTTCTCTGGACCAAAAGGATCATATTTTACACCAACACATTATTATGGTTGATATACACTTATCAATAGAATTAGTACATGTGTTATGATAATTATAATATCATTTTTACCATTAATTACCCTATTAACTTTTAACCGTGGTAAGTACAATTCAAAAGATAATATTGACCAAAAATTTTTCATCCTATTAAACTACATTATACATACTGATTTTAACTATGTCACTCAGAATTTTGAAATTCAATTCATTGAAGCGTTGAAATTGTATTTTATTCCAATGTGGAAATATGCATAGAAGGGGTGGGTAAAAGACATTAAATGTTTAATAAAATTTTATATTTCTAATCATATAATAAAATAACTCCAATGAATTACAATGAACATATATAGGTATTATGTATCTATTTTGATCTAAAAAGAATTTAAATAAAATAACTAATTATTTAATAAATAGTTAGTTTTAAACCATAATATAGTGGTTTCGACTATTCATGAAAAATTGAATATTTTCAGAAAAATACCAAAAATTTACCCAAAGCTCATTTTGATATTCCTAATCCAAAAATGAAATCCATTTTGAAAAATAAAATATATAAAATTAAAAAATGTGTGTAATACTATTAAAATGACTATTTTAATTGGTCACGGTGCACATGATATTGTTGTTGTGTTCAACACAAGCTATTGAATTATTCAATGATAAATGTACGATGAATGCTTGGTGTGTTACAGTCTTCCCTACTTCAAATAAATTAATCCTCAAAATTTCTTTAATACTAATTCATAAAAAGATTTAAGTGGTTCACCATCATACGCTCCTCAGGATCCCACATAGCATCTTCCATCGAATGGTTTCTCTATAGAACTTTTACGAGACGATTCATCTGGTTTTTCAACACATGTTCTCCAGTATCAAAAATCTTGATGGGCTCTTCCCAATATAATAGATCAGGATCTAGTTCTATTTCTTCATAAATGAGTACATGCGTTACGTACGACATTTATTTTCACAAGAGTGACACATGGAAGACATCATGATCTTTGGAAAGACATGGAGGCATTTCTAAATGGTAAGCAATTACTCCAATTCATTCTTGAATTTTGAAAGGTCTGATGTACATGTAAAATAATTTATCCTTCATACCGAATCGTGCAACACCCTTCAATGGAGATAAATTCAAGAAAACATGTTATATTACATGAAATTCCCAATCCTTTATTCTGTTATTGGCCACATTGAGCTGTATTGATATATATTGGTATAATATTCACCTCCTCCATTGTTTCCTCGACATGTTATAGGCTACAAGTTTTCTCTTTCCAACACCATCCAAACAAATTGGTGTGAAATATCTCTTTATAATTTGATGCTTCATATGGTGCTATCTGATTACTTGAATCAAATATATTGTTATATGAAAATTATAACAGAGATATATTTTGTTCCCACATACCTTGCACGTCATGTGAGCAAGATATCAACATGTATTCTAAGGATTATATTGTCCATTCTGATGGCCCCTCAGTTTGAGGGTAGCTGGCAGAGCTCAAATGAAGTTTAATATCTAGGGCCTTCTAAAGACTTTTCCTGAATCATGATTTAAAATGGAGATCAAGATTAGAAACAATCGATAATGGTCCTATATTAATTCTTAAAACGTCATAAATATATAGTATTTCTAAACATTCAAGTAGTAAATCTTCACTTATAGATAGAAAATGTATTGACTTGGTAAAAAATTCAACATTGACCCATATTGCATCATACCTTCTAGGAGTATTTTGTAGCCCCATGAAAAAGTTCATTGAATATCATCTCATTTCCACTCAATTGTCACGACCCGTCCTCAGGGACCATGTCGTGACTACCCCAAGCCCACCTTCCATAGGCCAGGGGCTGGTGACAATCACCAAAGATGAATGCCTGATAAAAAGGGAAGGTATTTCCTTTTAACTTGTAACACACACACGGTCCGAACACAATCAGTAGATGCAACAAGTACTAAAATAGAAAATTAAGGTGTGCTGAAAGTAAGTGGGCCAGTATACAAACCCAGCAGAACAACAAGAAAATGTACATGTAAAATCGGAAACATCTCATGGATCGTCCACTGGGAATCCTACCTAAATGGTAGGTACAGAAGAGGAGAAACTCATCCCTACGGTACGTCCCTTCTAATCCATCTCTGTTCTGCCTCCATCCATCACCCTCAACCTCGATCACTGATGTCCATCATCTGCACAGAACACACCAAGGTGCGGGCGATGCCCGTGTAGGAGTGATTATAAGAATACTCCGTAGGGGACCCCGAGACCCCCAAAGGTCTTCCAAAATCCACAAAGGATAACCCTATGTATGAAGATACAATCACGATGTATCATCAAACCCTACATAGGTATATACCCATACATATACCTAAGTTACCAATCATAGTTCGACTCCAACTCTCGATCCCAAACAGAACCCTATCTACAAAGGATGTAAATTCAATCCCAGATATGATAATGGTTTAAAGACATGACTCATCCCAAATAGGTATACATATTTTGTAGAGTGATACAGATGATAAGATTTAGTTACTGATTAATCTAAGCTGTTAGAACAACACAGGATATAGGACCACTTATGTTGTCGGACTCACACAGGATACATGACCAGCTACTCTGTCAGACCCACACAAGATACAGGAACAGAAGTCGGAACTATCAGACCCACGGAGTATCCCGATACAATAGTCATCAATGTCAAACCCATGTCGGATTCTGGTACAATAGTCGTCGTTGTCGAACCCACCTAGGATTCTGGTACTGTAGTCCTCGCAGCCAGCTCTAGGGTTCCCGCACACAGCATGCTCTATTTTCAATACATAAACTATCACGAACTCCTGAGTTGATGTATCTCATAGTTCAATCTCATAATAAGGAACCCAACGTGACAAATGGGGAGTTAATCAGATGCCATGTCTCAGATTTATTGGAATTTACATTCCAGGGGCCCAGTTGGATTTACGCTCATTCCAAACCCGGACATTTTTTCAAAGTTGTCCAAAAATCACTTATTGTATTTCAAAAGGACCGCTTCATCGCGAGTGTCCCAGTGCCGCAGACGTCACATCGATCAGACGTGCGGTTTTGAAGATATTCACATTGAAAAAAGTCAGGCCCCTCTCGTCAAGCCTAGGGGGCTGGCAGGGCTGCCCGACCCGGCTCAACGTGTTCGATCCAGCTGGGGGGTCGGCCCGACCTGATTTGGTGGGTCTGACCTCGCTGTGGGGTCGGTCCAGCGCGGTGGGGCGCAACCCACATACAGACGCGGCCGGCCGAGCGGGTCGGTCTGGTTCTCCTGGCGGCGCCAAGCGGCGCCGCCTCTCCCCTGCCCGGCCGGTGGTAGCTGGCTGGTTCTGCCCGATGCACGGGGCCTTCACATTGGGTACATATTCTTCCCCCGCAGCGCCCGTGGGCACCGTGGTCTTCCAACTAGGACGGCAGGTGGCCGGCCGGTTCGTCTGGCCGAGCGGCCCACGGTTACGGGCCACGGTCCTCCTCTACGGGGTGCCTTCGGGTGGCATGGTTCACCAGCCCGGATGGTCGGATGCTTGCCAATTCGGTTCCGCGGAGAGGCTCGCGAACGCGGGCTACAGCCTCCTCCTCAATGGGGACGGAGCGACGGTGCTGATCCTCCACCGATGTGGCCCTGCCTGGCCGCGGACTTCGTCTCCACAACACAACGTGACAGTGTCGTGCCTCTTCATCTGTCGCGACACTCCCGAATGTGGTTCATATTCCATCCCTCACGGTCCTCCAGGCCGTGGTTATTCTCCGGAGCGGTGGGATTTCACCAAGCCCTTTCGTCTCTCCCTCCAATGTTATCAAACGAGACTCAACGGAGGGATTTCGGGCCATGTATGTTTGGATCACGCCCTCCGCGTTCGGTGATATCATTTTTCCACCGTCGAAGAATGAGGATATAAATCATACGTAGAAATAATCCAAAAATCCCCCAACCTTGTATTCTGATGTTGAAGGTTGATGAGTCGCGGAAGATGGATATCGCGGAAGACAGACGTCATTCTGTCTACATCGAAAGTAATAGAGCCTTGTGTAGTCTAGTCGAGTCAACATCGTCGGTGTACTTTATGGGAAGCGATGCTTCCCTTCATTCCTCCATTTGAAGAAGGTAGAAGGTGTTGCTTCACATTCGTTGAGACTTGGAGTTTTTTTTGTTGGAGAATATTATTTCTCCAAGAGATCCTCCCAATTCTTCTCAAAGATCCACACACAAACTAAAATAATAGTCTCTCCTATTATTTTATTGTTCACATGCTTTTTAATAGATTTCAAACTCTAGAATTAAATAAATTTAATAATATCAATTCATTAATTAGATGGTTTCCACACATAATGAGGGATTGAAGGTGGAGAGTTGACCCAAAATAAATGAAGAGTGGTGACATTAATAAATTCAAAAGCAGTTAAATGGTTTCAAGGGGAGACGAGGTGTTAGGTCCACCTGTGGGCCCTGCCACCTATTATACTTCCTTGGGAGATTATGTGGGGGTGGGACCCACCTCAAACTTCTATTTGGAGAAATTAACCACCACCTAAATAAAATTTATGTCACGCATAATTTTTTTATTTTATTTAATGAGAATCCACAAAAGTAACTTCCACTCCCGATAAATCGCAACTGTGGTAAAGGTCTACTTAAAAGAATAATGGTGCCACGATTTCATCAGTGTCCCCATATTTCATTTCCGAGCACTAGTTCAAAAGCTATAAAATCCCACACATACGTTTACTGAACGTACCAGAACAAAACATCAGAAATTGATTATGGGCACACCGGGCCTCAGAATCAAGCACTGTAAGAAACCGTTGACTCGTAAAATTCCCATGTATTTAAGAAAAAATTTCCCCATTATTTCTTGTACATTAAATTCTACCCACATCAGATATTTACATCCCCTAAGCTACAAAACACACTAGGGGAACAAATGTAAGTACTGAGCAAGAATCTGAGCCTTTCATTTCCATGTGCTCTCCAGGAGGTTCTCATGCTGCCAGCGAACCCACAACAGAGGAATCGACCATCCATGCAGGACATGCTCCTATCGATCCTAAATCTTTAATGGAAACTCCGTGAATTTCATCCTATCATCAATTTCCATCTTTCTGTGGTCTATTATGTGGGATTGGTTGTGCACGTATCTCCTATGATGAGATACATGAATGATGTTGTGCACCTGGTGCAACAGAGGTGTAAGGGCCAAGCAGTAAGCCACCTCGCCTAACCATCTGTCAACCTGGAATGGTCCAATAAATAACGTAGATAACATTCTTCCATGACAAAATCTCCATATACCTCATCTAGGTGAGACCCGTAGGAAGACTTAGTCACCATCATGGAAATCTAGTGGTCTTTGTCTTCTATAAACATAGGAATTCTATCTGCTTTGTGCAGTCTTCATCTTCTCCTCGATGATCTGCACCTTCTCTGTCATAGGTTTAACCATCTCTGGTCCTAAAAGTGTTGAATCCCCTGGGTCAGTTCAACACAGAGGTTATCTGCAAGGTTGGCCATATAGTGCCTCATAAGGATTTATCTCGATCGTGGAGTGGTAAATGCTATTGTATGAAAACTCTACCAAGGGTATGTGGTCCTCCTAGCTGTGACCAAAGTCAAGGACACATTCATGGAGCTTGTCCTTGTGAGTCTCAATGGTCCTCTCAGTCTGTCCATCAATCTGAGGATGGAAGGCTATGCTCAAGTGAAGCTGCGTCCCAAAATCCTCCTTCAACCCCTTCCATAACCAGGAAGTGAAACAAGCATCTCGGTCAGAGATGATCATCAATGAAACACCATGAATCCATAAAATCTCTTGTACGTAGAGGCGTCCCATTCTCTATACTAAGTCATTCTCTCTGATCGGTTGGAAGTGGGCCGAGTTGGTGAGTTAGTCGACAATAACCCAAACAGAGTCGTGTCCAATGGATGTGTGTGGGAGTTCCATCACGACATCCATTGATAACATATCCAACGTCCATTATGGGACCTCTAAAGGATGAACCAAGCCTGCTAGAACCTGGTGCTCCACCTTCACTTGCTGACAAGTGAGGAATCATGAGACAAACTCTGCTACAACATTTTTCATACATGGACACCGTGATGTCGTCAGAGGTCCTGATACATCTTTGCTACTCTTAGATGTACCGCTAGAGGGGAAGTGTTGAAATCCTTGAACACCTCCTCCTATAGTGAAACTGGTACCATGATACATCCTCAGAAGAAGATGTCGTGCTACCCACCTTTAGAAAACCCATCGGGTGCCTACCCTGAGGATATCTGAGCACTTCGCATCTCACAGTCAATGTCCCCACATTGTGCCTCTCTGACTCGCTGAAGATGTGGAGGTGTGACTATGAGAGACTAAAGAAAGGTTTCGCCATCTCTATCCACAAAGGATATTTGCAACACGGGCAGCTGCTCTATCACCACTCCTAGAAGCTGAATGCCTGATCTCTTGTAGATAGCAACTGCTACAACGTTCCCCTTCCTAGAAGTATATTCTATCTTGAAGTCATAGTCCTGGAGGAACATGAGCCTTCGTCGCTGTCTTAGGTTTAGGTCCTTATGTGATATGATATACCTAAGACTCTGGTGGACATAGTAGAATGTAAAACCCTCACCCATCAAATAGTTCCGCCACATATTCAAGGCGATGATAACTACTTCTTGCTCAAGGTCATGGGTAGCGTAGTTCTGCTCATGTTGTCTCAACTACCGTGAACCATACGCTATCACTGCTCACTCCTACATCAGAACACACCTGAGTCTGGTCCCTGATTCATATCAGAAAACAATGTACCCTACTCCCTCCTCTGGTAGACTCAAGAGTGGTGCACTAGTCAGTCTCAGCCCCAGCTCCTAATGTAACACCCCAAGATTTCATAGTGTGTTATTTCTTTAAAATAATACAATAACTTGCACTACACGCAACACCGAGTTCAAGCACACCATGAATTACCAAACAAGTCGTTCAAAAGAGGTTATGAATAGTATTAACTAAATTTTAATCTTTATATAATCCTTATAATTTTAGAATCCATATTATGAGTTTCTTAGACATAATACAAGAACAGATTCATTTTCAGTATTGCACTTTTATCAAATTTTAATAGTGAAACATTTTTAAATACAATATTTTAAACTTTTTGACTAAATGGGGACATCAAAAAAAATTTAAAATGAAACATCCCAAGCTTCCACGGTACGCTTTCCTTTGAATAATACAGTAGCGTGTGTTGTATGCAACTTCGAGTTCTAACACACCACAACAAATCAAACTAGCCGTTATGAATAGTAATACCTACTTTTTGAAATTATATATATTTTATATTTTAGAATGGACTTCATTTTTGGATTCGGAATATCGAATTTAGCCTAAGGTGAAATTTTGGTACATTTCGGATAACTTTCATATTTTGATGAATAGTGAAATTTACTAAATTTTAATTAAAAACAACTTTTTTAATCAATATAATTAATAGTGATATATTATGAATTTAAGTGGATTAAAAGTATATTTAGAATATATTGTTACCATTTAATATAATTTTGGTCATTGGACATAATTTTACAATTAAACCAAACATAAATAGGTGTCAATCTTTTGATAGTTATTATCTCTTAAAAACACGCTTTTTGTTTTGACAGCGGAAATTAATTTTAAATTAATTTCTGCCACTTCTGTGTTTTGAATTTAGAAAAATGGATTCCATATTTGGAATCAGGATTTTCAAATTGTGTAAATAGGTAACTTTTATTTTTAGACATTTTGAATAATTACTGCGGTAAAAATTTTATTTACCATGGTTAAGGGTAAATCCTGTAAATAAGGGTTAAAAAATAATATTATAATAATAATAAATTACCCTAAAACGTGTCCTAACCTTATTGGTTGATACATGTTCGATCATAGTCATCTTTGGGTGGATTTTGGAACCCCATGGAACCACTTGTAAGTGATAATGACACTTTATTTTAATTAAGTTAAAATGAATACAAAAATGACACAAGCATATATCTTTTAGAAAAACAATTATTAAATAGGGTTATATATTTTGGATTTTAGATTATAAATATTCATTAGAAATATAAAAAGATTTCCTACATAATGATATTTTATTTATAATTTTTAGACATTAAGTAATTTATTTTATTTATGACACAATGATGATGTAGTAATTACTATAATAGTGAAAAATTAAAATAATTGATATTATAAATACCCAAATAAATATAATATGAAACTTTTAATGAATTAAACTAATTTTATAGGATAATATGATATATTAGGATTGATTTAATTGACTTTTTTCCAAGTAATAAATCTTTTATGAGTTTCACAAAAATCAACTATTGAATAGTGTCAAAATTGTCATAAAAGAGTTCTTAAAACAAATATTATATTATTAATTGATATTAAATTCCTAAAAATCTAAGGATCGGCCAAGAGACTTATATCATGATATTTTCATCATTAAGGGACCACTTGGGGGTCTCTTGGATGTATGTAGTATGTTTATTAACCATATTATATAAAAATACAAAGAGACATTGTAAAAGTGAAACTAATTAATTTAGAGTTAAAACTTAAAGATAAGGTTAATATAAGTACCCAAACCTGTCTAAATTATATTGGTTGAGTTTTTTTAGACCCATCCCCACCTTAACCTTTTAATAATCAACTTTGGATCCATTAGAAACCGAATATGAATTTATTATAAATTAATATTTCTAGCTTTTCCAAAGGTGCCCCTCACCCCTCTTATAAAAGGGCACTCCTCCTTCTCATTTTTTCACACATTAAAAGCCTTTTGGGTCAGCAAAACTCTGCCCAAATACTCTCCCAAATTCCCTCACTACAACCTATGGGCCTTATTTTGATCTGAAATCCGACCTAAGGAGCCCTTTTGATCAAATCAAAAGGAAGAACCCGAAGAAGAGGTAATGATTTCACCACCCTTTTCTAAGTTCATTTCTTCTTCCACTTCTTATTCCTTTGTTGTTACCATTCTAAAATAATAAATACAGTATCATATATATACTGTGATGTTATTATAAATATGTTACAACCATATTGAGTATTCTATCCACCCTTTGAATAACATGTCACCATACGTGCGTACGTACGGCTTACCGTCTCCACGTCGTGGTGTAATTGTTATTCAATATAATATTAATTGGATGGGTATAATAATGATGTGTAACTCATGTAAATAATAAATATAACATTTTAATGATTCTGTATATATGATATAACTTCCATTTATATATTGTTTTAATATCAAATGACTGATATTGTCGCTCGTGCGTACGTACGGACTACCATCTCCACGAACGCGATGAGATTCATTCTCCATCGTATCCATTCAAGTATAATTATCATTTGATGATTTAAAAAATGATGTTTAAGGACTTGATATCATTCTGTATATGAATAATATAAAACCTATCCTTTACAAACATGTCTTACGTAACAAAACATATAAAAGAAAAACAAGTAAGCTAACACCCGAAACAACGATAATACTAAGATATTATTATCAAATCAATATTAAAAGATCATATATGATATCATATTAATATATATGATTCTTGTATAATTTAATAACAATTATTTCAATATTATACAGGAGGTTAACCTACCCCAACAATGTAAAAGTACACGGTAAGGGATTTTCTTATCTCACTTTCACTTCCATGAGATTTCCATTGTTCGCCACTAAATTATTGAAAGTGGTGTATTGTGGATTGCCATTTGATATATATTATCATGATTCTTTTTATATTCATGTTATTATGTAAATAATTTGGTGGTTATTAACTTTTGGCCATATGACTCAATTGATTAACGTGGTAAGGGGTTTTCATCTCACTCCTTATTCCCGTGAGATTCATGCTATATTTCCACCATCACCTTTTGTGTGGTGTATGTACTGCCCATAATTATATTATTTGTGTAATACACTCTAATTTATGTGTATTTACATATTCATTGTATGATACCTCTTTCATGGGTTGTATGTTTCATAAGTTACCAAATTGGTAAGGGGTATTTCACAATCTTTTCATTATTCGAGGTTGTTTATACGTAATAATCTACTGGGATCTCGTTACCATCCACATCCATGTTTTCTTAAAAATGTATTTCAAAACATTTTTATTATTTACAAGAATATGGGTTAAAATAATTTATACCCTTGTTTGACTTTTTATAAGAGGAATCATTCTGTCGTTTTCAAAACAAGGCCCTTTTTAACCTTTTCGACAAAATTAAGGTAAGAATGTTTTTTTTACTTATACAGCGGGTGAGGTTATTTTCTGCCGTTATAAAATCTTCAAAGCTTTCCTTACAATCTTATAAGAATATTTTCAAATAAAATGTTTTATTTTATATGGCTCTTAAATGATTTCAATAATATAAAGAGATATTTCTCTAAAAAGTGTTTTGATTTCGTCTATGTCAACACTCTTTGATGGATTTTACGATTATTTGAAGTTGATTTATTATGATATAAAACTTCCATATTGTAATGAAGTTTTGTGATATGTTTGACTGTGGATGTTCTATTTATATAGCATTCATGGTTTATGAGTAAAGTATTGACATTTCGTATGCTAGTTCCAATAAGAATGTTTATGTTATATTTCAACCTTTACTTCATAAGAATGTGTTGGACAAGTATGTTCCAGGTTGGGGACTGGTTAAAGTAAGCCCTCCAGGTTGGGGACTGGTAAAAGTAAGCCCTCCAGGTTAGGGACTGGTAAAATTAAGCCCTCCGGTTTGGTCTCCTGTTATTAGAGGCACTTCGGGTTGGTGTCCGGTTATTAGAGGCACTCCGGGTTGGTGTCCGGTTATTAGAGGCACTCCAGCTTGGGTTCCGGTTACAGTTATCCTCAAGGTCTTGGGACGAGGCCTTGAAAAGAAATTAAAGTTTAGAATTATGCATTCCATCATTATGAAAGTGGTTATTGATTTTGCATGTGATTATTCGATTTGTAGAATATCCATGTGAATAAGTAAATGGCATTATTTCATTTTACTTTTGCCATACTATGTTGAAGTTCAACTTTAAAATGATTTTTTTTAGTTATACATATCCTTAAATGTTTATTCTTATTTATGAAAGTTTCTGGTATATTGTTATCCTTACTGGGCATTTGAGCTCACCACTTTTATATGTTTTATTTTTCCCCGGATGTGAAGAAGTAAGTTATGAATGACCTGCAGGGATATTATGATGGGATAATAGTGTGTAATGTGGAGACATTATGTTGTTGTATTAGTTTTTCAATTTATGATGTAATGTAAAACTTATGAATATATCTAGTGTTTCCAAGGCTACTAAACCAATCGGTCTTTCGAGATTTGATCATTCTTGTGATCATGCCACTGTTATGTAATAATGCACCGACTCTGGGTAACTAGGGTCGGGGCGTTACAGTTGGTATCAGAAGAAGTTTAGTACAAACATTGGAAGCTAGATTTAGATAAACGCTGATTAGAGCACGTAGACCTAAGATGAACTTTGAGGATTAGTATAGAAGAACTTCCTAGAATTTTGGTATTGTAGAGATTTTGTGAGTTTTATGAGCAATACATTCATGTCTGGATACGAGCAGGTAGAGGCGGCTCTGGCACAGATGAACCTAGGGGTAAAACCCGAAAACACCACTTTGAGCTAGACTCGAACGGGGACTGGTGCACGACAACGGGCCTTGCGGCACCTTTGGTTACGACACTCCCGAGGGATATTCTTAGGATAACTCTCATTTTTTTACAAATCATTATGGAGGGTTTATGAGTATATACTTCCTCAAAGGAGACATTTTTATGATTATGGATTATATCCATAAACTATTTAATTTATGTTATGTGTTTTAAAAGTTTGGGATTAGGTATTGTTATTCATAAAATAATCTATTGTATGCCAATGTTTAGAAATGGCGCCTAGTAGAAGGAATGAGAACTCCAGCAATGCACATGATACAAAGAGAAAGAAGGATCATATATTTTATGGTCTTAAGCCAGAATTTACAAGAGAAATAGTCTCGCATGGATTATCATCATATGAAGAAATAATATCATGTGTTGATAAGATAATTAAAGAGTTTACTGAGTCCTATGGCTTTGAAGGGAAGAAAGAGAAGAAAAGGGTGGAAGAGAGAAAGATGGATAAATGGAAGAGGAAAAAGAAGAATTTTCCCATATGTGGTAACTGTGGAAAGAAACACCCTGGAACATTCCTGAAAGGAATGGGAGTTTGTTATAAGTGTAGAGGAAAAGGGCACAAAGTACGTGACTGCAAGGGTAAAAAAATGGTTTCAAATGTACAATGCTTCATTTGCAAGGAGTTTGGACACTATGAGAACCTATGTCCCAGTCATCAGAATATGCCGCAAATGATGTTATTGTATAATAATCAAGTTATGATACTACCACAGATGAAGAGGAATGATTAGAGTTCTTATGTTGATTATGTCAATTGAGTGTTGTATCAACAATGTACTTGTTATAATAATTATGGATTATATAAGGATTGTACTGCAGTACTATTTCATTGAGGACTTGAGATTGTGTGGAACAAAGAAAGGTGACTCAACAGCAGGATAAATTTTTGGAAAAAATATGGTTTAGAGAATGATAAACCATAATATAGTTCTGATACCGAGTTAGTGATTTTGGAATAATACATGATTGTTTGGATAAAATATATTGGATATTGTTGACTACCTTGGAACCGATTAATGATTTGTATATTCCATCATTGTTGGGGTTTAAAACATTTTTGGATTAATGAAGTATATCCAGCATTCAATATGGAATAAGGGATCATGAATGTATTCAATAAGGAATATGGTAATACATGATGAAGGTATTCATATTCTATTACGGGGTAAAAAGGATATATATTATGTTTACCTTCCTTATAAATGTTGGACTGTGAGTTTGGACATAAGTATTTTGGATAGTTCTAGTTTGGATTATTTTGGATTGCCATAAAAGGACAACCCGGAGGTCGGGCGGCAACCCGTCGCGTCCGGCAAGGCCGCGAGACTTGAACCCGCAACCGAAGGGCGACAAGGGTGTATCACCTACCACTGGGCCACGAGATGTCCTGGATTAAATAATGTAGTTTTTATTAAAAGATCTTGTAGATGAATTATAAATTCGTTTATTTTGGAACCGTATATGAATAGTGTAAATATAATTTTTTTAACATTCTATTATCTTTTAGAGTGAAAGATGAGTTTGTGGTAGAGATTTATTAATGGATAAAACTCTAATTATAAAGTAAGTATATCTCCTTATGATCTTAGCCAATCTCATAAATAAATTCCTCAATATTAAGAAAAGCAACTTAGAACAAAAATGTTTTCCAAGATGGTACCTTAAATCATCACTAATTTATAGCTTTGGGATTGTTGGAATTTTCATAGCCATGTTCTCTACCACTCTCCATCAGATAATTGATGGTTATATTTTTCTTCCATATCCATATTTTCCTACATGGAACCCTAGTATGTGTTATTTTCGGTAATCTTCATACTTTCCACTCTTTATTTTAAATAGAGGCCTCATTAGTTCATTTTTCGATGTGGGATTTCAACTAAGATATTTTGAAACGTCAAAAATGTGTTATCCTAATACCCTATATTTTGTTGAACCGATGGTATTTCAAATCATCATAGATTGATGAGTTTGAGGACCTCAATTTTTTACTTGTTTGTGATTGATGACCTCAATCACTACCTATAAATATTTACGTTTTCCCCCAATTATATGTCTCTAATTTCCACCAATGTTCTCCTAATCGAGATCATAATTTGGTGGTGACCCTTTAATTTCTCATTTCCTCATATTAAGACTAAATTTTAGTTACCCAATTTCCTATGAGGGTTTTCCCACAAAGAATTTTTTTATTTTCAACCTTTTATTTTCGAAGAACAATTTCAAATTGCGAGGACGTAATTTATTGAAGGAGGGGAGAATGTAACACGCCAAGATTTCATAGTGTGTTATTTCTTTAAAATAATACAATAACTTGCTCTACACGCAACACCGAGTACAAGAACACCATGAATTACCAAACAAGCCGTTCAAAAGAGGTTATGAATAGTATTAACAAAATATTAAACTTTATATAATCCTTATAATTTTAGAATCCATATTATGAGTTTCTTAGACATAATACAAGAACAGATTCATTTTCAGTATTACACTTTTATCAACTTTTAATAGTGAAACCTTTTTAAATACAATATTTTAAACTTTTTGACTAAATGGGGACATCAAAAAAAAATTTAAAATGAAACATCCCAAGCTTCCACAGTACACTTTCCTTTGAATAATACAGTAGCGTGTGTTGTACGCAACTTCGAGTTCTAACACACCACAACCAATCAAACTAGCCGTTAGGAATAGTAATACCTACTTTTTGAAATTATATATATTTTATATTTTAGAATGGACTTCATTTTTGGATTCGGAATATCGAATTTAGCCTAAGGTGAAATTTTGGTACATTTCGGATAACTTTCATATTTTGATGAATAGTGAAAATTACTAAATTTTAATTGAAAACAACTTTTTTAATCAATATAATTAATAGTTATAAATTATTAATTTAAGTGGTTTTAAATTATATTTATAATATATTTTTACCATTTAAAATAATTTTGGTCATTGGACATAATTTTACAATTAAACCGAACATAAACAGGTGTCAATCTTTTGATAGTTATTATCTCTTAAAAACACGCTTTTTGTTTTGACAGTGGGAATTAATTTTAAATTAATTTCTGCCACTTCTGTGTTTTGAATTTAGAAAAATGGATTCCATATTTGGAATAAGGATGTTCAAATTGTGTAATTAGGTAACTTTTATTTTTAGACATTTTGAATAATAACTGCGGTAAAAATTTTATTTACCATGGTTAAGGGAAAATCCGGTAAATAAGGGTTAAAAAATAATATTATAATAATAATAAATTACCCTAAAACGTGTCCTAAACTTATTGGTTGATACATGTTCGACCATTGGCATCTTTGGGTAGATTTTGGGACCCCATGGATCCACTTGTAAGTGATAATGACACTTTATTTTAATTAAGTTAAAATGAATACAAAAATGACACAAGCATATATCTTTTTGGAAAACAATTATTACATAGGGTTATATATATTAGATTTTAGATTATAAATATTCATTAAAAAGATAAAAAGATTTCCTACATAATGATATTTTATTTATAATTTTTAGACATTATATAAGTTATTTTATTTATGACACAATGATGATGTAGTAATTACTATAATAGTGAAAAATTAAAATAATTGATATTATAAATAGCCAAATAAATATAATATGAAACTTTTAATGAATTAAACTAACATTATAGGATAATATGATATATTAGGATTGATTTAATTGACTTTTTTCGAAGTAATAAATCTGTTATGAGTTTCAAAAAAATCAACTATTGAATTGTGTCAAAATTGACATAAAATAGTTCTTAAAACAAATATTATATTATTAATTGATATTAAATTCCTAAAAATCTAAGGTTCGGACAAGAGACTTATATCATGATAGGTTCATCATTAATGGACCACTTTGGGGTCTCTTGGATGTATGTAGTAAGTTTATTAACCATATTATATAAAAATACAAAGAGACATTGTAAAAGTTAAACTAATTAACTTAGAGTTAAAACTTAAAGATAAGGTTAATATAAGTACCCAAACCTGTATAAATTCTATTGGTTGAGTTTTTTTCGACCCTTCCCCACCTTAACCTTTGAATAATCAACTTTGGATACATTAGAAACCGAATATGAATTTATTATAAATTAATATTTCTAGCTTTTTCAAAGGTGCCCCCCACCCCTCTTATAAAAGGCCACTTCTCCTTCTCATTTCTTCACACCTTCAAAGCCTTTTGGTTCAGAAAACCTCTGCCCAAATACTCTCCCAACTTCCCTCACTACAACCTATGGGCCTTATTTTGATCATAAAGCCAACCTAATGTGCCCTTTTGATCAAATCAAAAGGAAGAACCCGAAGAAGAGGTAATGATTTCACCACCCTTTTCTACGTTCATTTCTTCTTCCACTTCTTCTTACTTTGTTGTTACCATTCTAAAATAATAAATCCAGTATCATATATATACTGTTATGTTATTATAAATATGGTACAACCATATTCAGTATTCTATCCACCATTTGAATAACATGTCACCATACGTGCGTACGTACGACTTACCGTCTCCACGTCGTGGTGTAATTGTTATTCAATATAATATTATTTGGATGGGTATAATAATGATGTGTAACTCATGTAAATAATAAATATAACATTTTAATGATTCTGTATATATGATATACCATCCATTTATATATTATTTTAATATCAAAAGAATGATATTGTCACTCGTGCGTACATACGGACTACCGTCTCCACGAACGCGATGAGATTCATTCTCAATCGTATCCATTCAAGTTTAATTATCATTTGATGATCTAAAAAATGATGTTTAAGGACTTGATATCATTTTGGATATGAATAATGTAAAACCTATCCTTTACAAACATGTCTTACGTAACAAAACATATAAAAGAAAACAAGTAAGCTAACACCCGAAACAACGATAATACTAAGATATTATTATCAAATCAATATTAAAAGATCATATATGATATCATATTAATATATATGAATCTTGTATAATTTAATAACAATTATTTCAATATTATACAGTAGGTTAACCTACCCCAACCAAGTAAAAGTACAAGGTAAGGTATTTTCTTATCTCACTTTCACTTCCGTGAGATTTCCATTGTTCGCCACTAAATTATTGAAAGTGGTGTATTATGTATTGCCATTTGATATATATTATCATGATTATCTTTATATTCATGTTATTATGTAAATCATTTGGTGGTTATTAACTTTTGTCCATATGACTCAATTGATTAACGTGGTAAGGGGTTTTCATCTCACTCCTTATTCCCGTGAGATTCATGCTATATTTCCACCATCACCTTTTGTGTGGTGTATGTACTGCCCATAATTATATTCATTGTGTAATACACTCTAATTTATGTGTATTTACATATTCATTTTATGATACCT
Source organism: Viscum album (assembly GCA_963277665.1). Classification (NCBI taxonomy): domain Eukaryota; kingdom Viridiplantae; phylum Streptophyta; class Magnoliopsida; order Santalales; family Viscaceae; genus Viscum; species Viscum album. The sequence goes on along the minus strand of OY728147.1, from coordinate 553,572,491 downwards.
CTTTCATGGGTTGTATGTTTCATAAGTTACCAAATTGGTAAGGGTTATTTCACAATCTTTTCATTATTCGAGGATGTTTATACGTAATAATCTACTGGGATTTCGTTACCATCCACATCCATGTTTTCTTAAAAATGTATTTCAAAACATTTTTATTATTTACAAGAATATGGGTTAAAGTAATTTATACCCTTGTTTGACTTTTTATAAGAGGAATCTTTCTGTCATTTTCAAAACAAGGCCCTTTTTAACCATTTCGACAAAATTAAGGTAAGAATGTTTTTTTACTTATACAGCGGGTGAGGTTAATTTCCGCCGTTATAAAATATTCAAATCTTTCCTTACAAGCTTATAAGAATATTTTCAAAGAAAATGTTTTATTTTATATGGCTCTTAAATGATTTCAAAAATATAAAGAGATATTTCTCTAGAAAGTGTTTTGATTTCATCTATGTCAACACTCTTTGATGGATTTTACGATTATTTGAAGTTGATTTATTATGATATAAAACATCCATATTGTAATGAAGTTTTTTGATATGTTTGACTGTGGATGTGCTATTTATATAGCATTCATGGTTTATGAGTAAATTATTGACATTTCGTATGCTAGTTCCAATAAGAATGTTTATGTTATATTTCAACCTTTACTTCATAAGAATGTGTTGGACAAGTATGTTCCAGGTTGGGGACTGGTTAAAGTAAGCCTTTCAGGTTGGGGACAGGTAAAAGTAATCCCTCCAGGTTAGGGACTGGTAAAAGTAAGCCCTCCGGTTTGGTCTCCTGTTATTAGAGGCACTCAGGGTTGGTTTCTGGTTATTAGAGGCACTCCGAGTTGGTGTCCGGTTATTAGAGGCACTCCGGGTTGGGTTCCGGTTACAGTTATCCTCAAGGTCATGGGACGAGGCCTTGAAAAGAAATTAATGTTTAGCATTATGCATTCCATCATTATGAAAGTGGTTATTGATTTTGCATGTGATTATTCGATTAGTAGAATATCCATGTGAATAAGTAAATGGCATTATTTCATACTACTTTTTCCATATTATGTTGAAGTTCAACTTTAAAAGGATTTTTTTAGTTATACATAGCCTTAAATGTTTATTCTTATTTATGAAAGTTTCTGGTATATTGTTATCCTTACTGGGCATTTGAGCTCACCACTTTTCTATGTTTTATTTTTCCCAGGATGTGAAGAAGTAAGTTATGAATGACCTGCAGGGATATTATGAGGGGATAATAGTGTGTACTATGGAGACATTATGTTGTTGTAGTAGTTTTTCAATTTATGATGTAATGTAAAACTTATGAATATATCTAGTGTTTCCAAGGCTACTAAACCAATCGGTCTTTCGAGATTTGATCTTTCTTGTGATCATGCCAATGTTATGTAATAATGCACCGACTCTGGGTAACTAGGGTCGGGGCGTTACAGTTTGTATCAGAGGATGTTTAGTACAAACCTTGGAAGTTTGATTTATATAAACTCTGATTAGAGCACGTAGACCTAAGATGAACTTTGAGGATTAGTATATAAGAACTTCCTAGATTTTCGGTATTGTAGAGATTTTGTGAGTTTTCTGAGCAATACATCCCTGTCTGGATACGAGCAGGAAGAGGCGGCTCTGGCACAGATGAACCTAGGGATAAAACCTGAAAACACCGCATTAAGCTAGACTCAGACGGGAAATAGTGCACGACAACGGGCCTTGCTGCACTCTTGGTTACGACACTCCCGAGGGATATGCTTAGGATAACTCTCATTTTCTTTACAAATCATTATGAAGGCTTTATGAGTATATACTTCCTCAAAGGAGACATTTTTATGATTATGGATTATATCCATAAACTATTTAATTTATGTTATGTGTTTTAAAAGTTTGGGATTAGGTATTGTTATTCATAAACGAATCTAGTGTATGCCAATGTTTAGAAATGGCGCCTAGTAGAAAGAATGAGAACTCCAGCAATGCACATGATACAAAGAGAAAGAAGGATCATATATTTTATGGTCTTAAGCCAGAATTTACAAGAGAAATAGTATCTCATGCATTATCATCATATGAAGAAATAATATAATGTGTTGATAAGATAAGTAAATAGTTTACTGAGTCCTATGGCTTTGAAGGGAAGCAAGAGAAGAAAAGGGTGGAAGAGAGAAAGATGGATAAAGGGAAGAGGAAAAAGAAGAATTTTCCCATATGTGGTAACTGTGGAAAGAAACACCCTGGAACTTGCCTGAAAGGAATGGGAGTTTGTTATAAGTGTAGAGGAAAAGGGCACAAAGTACGTGACTGCAAGGGTAAAAAAATGGTTTCAAATGTACAATGCTTCATTTTCCAGGAGTTTGGACACTATGCGAACCTATGTCCCAGTCATCAGAATATGCCGCAAATGATGTTATTGGATAATAATCAAGTTATGATACTACCACAGATGAAGAGGAATGATTAGAGTTCTTATGTTGATTATGTCAATTGAGTGTTGTATCAACAATGTACTTGTTATAATAATTATGGAGTATATAAGGATTGTGCTGCTGTACTATTTCATTAAGGACTTGAGATTGTGTGGAACAAAGAAAGGTGACTCAACAGCAGGATAAATTTTTGGAAAAAATATGGTTTAGAGAATGATAAACCATAATATAGTTCTGATACCGAGTTAGTGATTTTGGAATAATACATGATTGTTTTGGATAAATTATATTGGATATTCTTGACTACCTTGGAAATGATTAATGATATGTATATTCCATCATTTTTGGGGTTTAAAACATTTTTGGATTAATGAAGTATATCCAGCATTCTATGTGGAATAAGGGATCATGAATGTATTCAATAAGGAATATGGTAATACATGATGAAGGTATTCATATGCTATTACGGGGTAAAAAGGATCTATATTATGTTTACCTTCCTTATAAATGATGGACTGTGAGTTTGGACAGAAGTATTATGGATAGTTCTAGTTTGGATTATTTTGGATTGCCATAAAAGGACAACCCGGAGGTCGGGCGGCAACCCGTCGCGTCCGGCAAGGCCGCGAGACTTGAACCTGCAACCGAAGGGCGAAAAGGGTGTATCACCTACCACTGGCCCACAAGATGTCCTGGATTAAATAATGTAGTTTTTATTAAAAGATCTTGTAGATGAATTATAAATTCGTTTATTTTGGAACCGTATTCGAATAGTGTAAATAGAATTTTTTTTACATTCTATTATCTTTTAGAGTGAAAGATGAGTTTGTGGTAGAAATTTATTAATGGATAAAACACTAATTATAAAGTAAGTATATCTCCTTATGATCGTAGACAATCTCATAAATAAATTCCTCAATATTAAGAAAAGCAACTTAGAACAAAAATGTTTTCCTATATGGTACCTTAAATCATCACTAATTTATGGCTTTGGGATTTTTGGCCTTTTCATAGCCATGTTCTCTACCACTCTCCATCAGATAATTGATGGTTAGATTTTTCTTCCATATCCATATTTTCCTACATGGAACCCTAGTATGTGTTATTTTCGGTAATCTTCATACTTTCCACTCTTTATTTTAAATAGAGGCCTCATTAATTCATTTTTCGATGTGGGATTTCAACTAAGATATTTTGAAACTTCAAAAATGTGTTATCCTAATACCCTATATTTTGTTGAACCGATGGTATTTCAAATCATCATAGATTGATGAGTTTAAGGACCTCAATTTTGTACTAGTTTGTGATTGGTGACCTCAATCACTACCTATAAATATTTACGTTTTTCCTCCAATTATATGTCTCTAATTTCCACCAATGTTCTCCTAATCGAGATCATAATTTGGTGGTGACCCTTTCATTTCTCATTTCCCCATATTAAGACTAAATTTTAGTAACCCAATTTCCGATGAGGTTTTTCCCACAAAGATATTTTTTATTTTCAACCTTTTATTTTCGAAGAACAATTTCAAATTGTGAGGACGCAATTTATTGAAGGAGGGGAGAATGTAACACCCCAAGATTTCATAGTGTGTTATTTCTTTAAAATAATACAATAACTTGCACTACACGCAACACCGAGTTCAAGAACACCATGAATTACCAAACAAGCCGTTCAAAAGAGGTTATGAATAGTATTAACTAAATTTTAAACTTTATATAATCCTTATAATTTTAGAATCCATATTATGAGTTTCTTAGACATAATACAAGAACAGATTCATTTCCAGTATTGCACTTTTAACAACTTTTAATAGTGAAACCTTTTTAAATACAATATTTTAAACTTTTTGACTAAATGGGGACATCAAAAAAAATATTAAATGAAACATCCCAAGATTCCACGGTACGCTTTCCTTTGAATAATACAGTAGCGTGTGTTGTACGCAACTTCGAGTTCTAACACACCACAACCAATCAAACTAGCCGTTATGAATAGTAATACCTACTTTTTGAAATTATATATATTTTATATTTTAGAATGGACTTCATTTTTGGATTCGGAATATCGAATTTAGCCTAAGGTGAAATTTTGGTACATTTCGGATAACTTTCATATTTTGATGAATAGTGAAAATTACTAAATTTTAATTAAAAACAACTTTTTAAATCAATATAATTAATAGTGAAAAATTATGAATTTAAGTGGTTTTAAAGTATATTTATAATATATTTTTACCATTTAATATAATTTTGGTCATTGGAAATAATTTTACAATTAAACCGAACATAAACAGATGTCAATCTTTTGATAGTTATTATCTCTTAAAAACACGCTTTTTGTTTTGACAGCGGGAATTAATTTTAAATTAATTTCTGCCACTTCTGTGTTTTGAATTTAGAAAAATGGATTCCATATTTGGAATCAGGATGTTCAAATTGTGTAAATAGGTAACTTTTATTTTTAGACATTTTGAATAATTACTGCGGTAAAAATTTTATTTACCATGGTTAAGGGTAAATCCGGTAAATAAGGGTTAAAAAATAATATAATAATAATAATAAATTACCCTAAAACGTGTCCTAACCTTATTGGTTGATACATGTTCGACCATAGGCATCTTTGAGTCGATTTTGGGACCCCATGGATCGACTTGTAAGTGATAATGACACTTTATTTTAATTAAGTTAAAATGAATACAAAAATGACACAAGCATATATATTTTAGAAAAATAATTATTACATAGGGTTATATATGTTGGATTTTAGATTATAAATATTCATTAGAAAGATAAAAATATTTCCTAAATAATGATATTTTATTTATAATTTTTAGACATTAAATAATTTATTTTATTTATGACACAATGATGATGTAGTAATTACTATAATAGTGAAAAATTAAAATAATTGATATTATAAATACCCTAATAAATATAATATGAAACTTTTAATGAATTAAACTAATTTTATAGGATAATATGATATATTAGGATTCATTTAATTGACTTTGTTCGAAGTAATAAATCTGTTATGAGTTTCACAAAAATCAACTATTGAATAGTGTCAAAATTGACATAAAAGAGTTCTTAAAACAAATATTATATTATTAATTGATATTAAATTCTTAAAAATCTATGGTTCGGCCAAGAGACTTATATCATGATAGGTTCATCCTTAATGGACCACTTGGGGGTCTATTGGATGTATTTATTATGTTTATTAACCATATTATATAAAAATACAATGAGACATTGTAAAAGTGAAACTAATTAACTTAGAGATAAAACTTAAAGATAAGGTTAATATAAGTACCCAAACCTGTCTAAATTATATTGGTTGAGTTGTTTTCGACCCATCCCCACCTTAACCTTTGAATAATAAACTTTGGATCCATTATAAATTGAATATGAATTTATTATAAATTAATATTTCTAGCTTTTCCAAAGGTGCCCCTCACCCCTCTTATAAAAGGGCACTCCTCCGTCTCATTTCTTCACACCTTCAAAGCCTTTTGGTTCAGCAAAAATCTGCCCAAATACTCTCCCAACTTCCCTCAATACAACCTATGGGCCTTAGTTTGATCAGAAATCCAACCTAAGGAGCCCTTTTGATCAAATCAAAAGGAAGAACCCGAAGAAGAGGTAATGATTTCACCACCCTTTTCTAAGTTCATTTCTTCTTCCACTTCTTCTTCCTTTGTTGTTACGATTCTAAAATAATAAATCCAGTATCATATATATACTTTGATGTTATTATAAATATGGTACAACCATATTCAGCATTCTATCCACCTTTTGAATAAAATGTCACCATACGTGCGTACGTACGGCTTACCGTCTCCACGTCGTGGTGTAATTGTTATTCAATATAATAATATTGGATGGGTATAATAATGATGTGTAACTCATTTAAATAATAAATATAACATTTTAATGATTCTTTATATATGATATACCATCCATTTATATATTATTTTAATATCAAAAGAATGATATTGTCGCTCGTGCGTATGTACGGACTACCGTCTCCACGAATGCGATGAGATTCATTCTCCATCGTATCCATTCAAGTATAATTATCATTTGATGATTTAAAAAATGATGTTTAAGGACTTGATATAATTCTGGATATGAATAATATAAAACCTATCCTTTTCAAACATGTCTTACGTAACAAAACATATAAAAGAAAACAAGTAAGCTAACACCCGAAACAACGATAATACTAAGATATTATTATCAAATCAATATTAAAAGATCATATATGATATCATATTAATATATATGATTCTTGTATAATTTAATAACTATTATTTCAATATTATACAGGAGGTTAACCTACCCCAACCAAGTAAAAGTACAAGGTAAGGGATTTTCTTATCTCACTTTCACTTCCGTGAGATTTCCATTGTTCGGCACTAAATTATTGAAAGTGGTGTATTGTGTATTGCCATTTGATATATATTATCATGATTCTCTTTATATTCATGTTATTATGTAAATAATTTGGTGGTTATTCACTTTTGGCCATATGAATCAATTGATTAACGTGGTAAGGGGTTTTCATCTCACTCCTTATTCCCGTGAGATTCATGCTATATTTCCACCATCACCTTTTGTGTGGTGTATGTACTGCCCATAATTATATTCTTTGTGTAATACACTCTAATTTATTTGTATTTACATATTCATTGTATGATACCTCTTTCATGGGTTGTATGTTTCATAAGTTACCAAATTGGTAAGGGTTATTTCACAATCTTTTCATTATTCGAGGTTGTTTATACGTAATAATCTACTGGGATCTCGTTACCATCCACATCCATGTTTTCTTAAAAATGTATTTCAAAACATTTTTATTATTTACAAGAATATGGGTTAAAGTAATTTATACCCTTGTTTGACTTTTTGTAAGAGGAATCTTTCTGTCGTTTTCAAAACAAGGCCCTTTTTAACCTTTTCGACAAAATTAATGTACGAATTTTATTTTACTTATACAGCGGGTGAGGTTATTTTCCGCCGTTATAAAATCATCAAAGATTTCCATACAAGCTTATAAGAATATTTTCAAAGAAAATGTTTTATTTTATATGGCTCTTAAATGATTTCAAAAATATAAAGAGATATTTCTCTAAAAAGTGTTTTGATTTCATCTATGTCAACACTCTTTGATGGATTCTACGATTATTTGAAGTTGATTTATTATGATATAAAAATTCCATATTGTAATGAAGTTTTGTGATATGTTTGACTGTGGATGTGCCATTTATATAACATTCATGGTTTATGAGTAAACTATTGACATTTCGTATGCTAGTTCCAATAAGAATGTTTATGTTATATTTCAACCTTTACTTCATAAGAATGTGTTGGACAAGTATGTTCCAGGTTGGGGACTGGTTAAAGTAAGCCCTCCAGGTTGGGGACTGGTAAAAGTAAGCCCTCCAGGTTAGGGACTGGTAAAAGTAAGCCCTCCGGTTTGGTCTCCTGTTATTAGAGGCACTCCAGGTTGGTGTCCGGTTATTAGAGGCACTCCGGGTTGGTGTCCGGTTATTATAGGCACTTCGGGTTGGGTTCCGGTTACATTTATCCTCAAGGTCTTGGGACGAGGCCTTGAAAAGAAATTAAAGTTTAGCATTATGCATTCCATCATTATGAAAGTGGTTATTGATTTTGCATGTGATTATTTGATTAGTAGAATATCCATGTGAATAAGTAAATGGAATTATTTCATTTTACTTTTGCCATACTATGTTGAAGTTCAAGTTTAAAAGGATTTTTTTAGTTATACATAGCCTTAAATGTTTATTCTTATTTATGAAAGTTTCCGTTATATTGTTATCCTTACTGGGCATTTGAGCTCACCACTTTTCTATGTTTTATTTTTCCCAGGATGTGAAGAAGTAAGTTATGAATGACCTGCAGGGATATTATGAGGGGATAATAGTGTGTACTGTGGAGACATTATGTAGTAGTAGTAGTTTTTCAATTTATGATGTAATGTAAAACTTATTAATATATCTAGTGTTTCCAAGGCTACTAAACCAATCGGTCTTTCGAGATTTGATCTTTCTTGTGATCATGCCAATGTTATGTAATAATGCACCGACTCTGGGTAACTAGGGTCGGGGCGTTACACCTAAAATCACTTATGACATCTCTCGGACCACACAAGGGTTTCCCCTTCTTCGTCAAAGATCAACGTGTTGCTGCAACTCTGGAAAAGTCTGGACGAAATCTCCGATAGTACCTAGCTAGAACAAGAAACTCCTAACCTCTGTCACACTACTGGGTGGCTCCCAAACCAGCACTGCCTCGATCTTCGATGGATCCAATGCAACTCTAGCCTCCAAAATGACGTGTCCCAAGAGGCGAACCTCTCAAATCTAGAACCCACACTTCACAAGCTTACCATATAGCTGGTTCTCTTGGAGTGTATCTAGTACTACCCGCAAATGGTAGGTAGGATCCTCCTCAATAGTCAAGTAGATCAGTATGTCTTCAATGAAGACTATGACAAAGTGATCGAGATATGGCAATAAGATCAAGTTCATGATACTCATGAACACTGGTGGAGCATTTTTTACGCCGAAGTTCATAAACATGAACTCGTAGGGGCTATACCGACACCTAAAGATAATCTTCTACACATCATCTTCTCTAACTATGCACTGCTGATAGACTAACATGTGGTCTAACTTCGAGAACCATCGTGCTCCCTTGAGCTAATCAACGAGGTTGTCAGTCCGCGATAGTGGGTACTTGTTCTTTACAGTAACCTAATTCAAGCGACGGTAGTTGACCCACAGTCTCAAGATACCATTCTCCTTGTTGTCAAAAAAATATTGGAGACGCCTACGGTGAAACACTGGGTCAGATAAATCCCTTCCACTGCAAGTCCACCAGTTGTACCCGCAGCTCACAATGCTCGGTGGGAGCCATCTGATATGCCAGATTAGATATAAGTGTTGTCTTAGGGTACATGTCAATTTATAATTTTACCTCTCTATGAAGAGTAGTCCAGGAATGTAGTTATGGAAAACATCCACACACTGATCCACCACAGAATGAAAACTCGGACTCCACACATCATCTGCTCCGAGGATGATACTAGCCAACTGATGTGTGATCGGCTGCCCCCTTATCTATATAAGTCTATCATGCACTGTAAAGGCTCCCTTATCGTTGGTTAAGGTGAATTTGGTCTTATATGTGTGGATACACTGCACATTTTGCCTAATATAGTAAATCTTAGCATGAACTATGGATAACCAGTCCATAACCAAGATGACGTTGTAAGGCCTCGATGCCGCTACAAGAAGATCCCAGCCGAAGCTCTCACCTCCTAGAGTAAGCTCACTCTTATGGAACCAGTGCGTAATCGTCGATTCTTCTCCCGTATCAGTCTCCAGACGTAAGGATCAAGCCAATGGAAAATTGGAATCTCCGAGCTCCGAATAAGGGTAGCGGCAATAAAATAATGACTCGCACCTGTGTCTATGAGAACTGTAGCAAGGGTGGAGTAGACACAAATAGTATCTCAAATCATCTCAGGTGTGTCGTGGTCCTAGTTTCCGACTTCCTGGAGCTGATCCCACCTCTGTCTGTCGTCTCCCTGTTGTCGGGGTGGACCTCTTGTTGGTGGTGGTGGTAGAGCCTCGAAACGTCGTCCACCACCCGATGCTCGGCCATCTCCTCTGCCACGTCCGCCTACTTCTAGAGGACCACCATGATTGAACCTCTGAATCTACCTGGGTGGTCCCTCTACTATTTAATTCTAATCTACATGGAGGGTTGGGTAGTCACAAGCCATGTGGCCCTGCCTTCCGCATGCATAGCACTACCTGCTCCTCGTATAAATGGCTATGTCTTGTGTGACACGCACAACCGAACCTGTATGCTAGGGTATCCCACCTGATTTCCTAGTCTACATGGACATCTGTGTCATTTTTCTACTACCGTATACAGAAAACTCCACTACGTGTAACCCTATGGTGGGTCTTGTCGTTGGTTACTGCTCAGTGAGAAAACTCTCTACTAAAAGGGCCCGCTCCAGCACCCCCGCCTGCGTCAGAAGGCAGAGGGGAATATTCGAAGCCCTGACCTCATGTCTGAGTCCCTGCTCAAAGGTTAGGTACCTAAAGAATGGGTCCCACACAATGTTCATCGAGTAGCGTGAGAGGTCGGTGAACCTCACTGAGTACTGAGCTACTGTCTTGTTGCCCTACAGCAGATGAAGTAACTCCTGATTCTGCACTGCACGAAGGGTTCCTGGAACAATCTTTGAATTAAAGAGACTCTTGAAGTCTGTCCGGAGTAATTATGGCTCATTATGCAACTGGAGCATCAGGTTCCACTATTTTCCTACTCCTGCATGTAGGAGACTCACGGCAAGGATTACCATGAGGTTGGCGGGTGTCCTTACCAATCTGAAAACACTGACGACAGCCTCCGGCCAATCCTCAACTACCTGTGGGTTCATCTCTCCCCTGAACCTAGGTGGCCTCTGTCTTTGGATCTCATGAAACATACTCTTGCAGTGTGCACTCTCTACTGCTGGAGCTTGTGGTATCGATAGCCTAGCGTGTAGTGGTACCATTGGTGCCTCTGCTGTAATGGGGCCCTCCACCGATGCCTATTCCCACGGTGGGCTACCATCTCGTACAAAACTCGGAACCATTGATGGCTTCCTTCATGGAGGAATCCTAAAATTAAACAGGTGTCCCACGGTTAAAACAATATACTTGGTGAGCTGAAACAATGTTGTCACGATGAGAACTTTTTCAAGGAAAACACATGCAATCAATTTCTTCGTTCACTAAGTCGGAGATCAGAAGTCGGAGCCTTAGTGTATGGATACGTCGACTGCCACACCAAAACTGGTTTCCCTAAACACATAACCACACCCAAAACACATAACACTATTCCTGTTAAAAGAATCAAATTCCATGTTCTTTGGTAGAACAAACTCCCATGATACCAATTTTTCATGACCCGTCCTCGGGGAACGGGCCGTGACTACCCCAGGCCCGCCTTCCATAGGACAGGGGCTGGCGACTAACAACAATGGAGAATCACTCATGAAAAGGGAAGGAATTACCTTTTAACATGTAACACACACATAGTCTGAACATAAGCAGAAGATGAAACAAGTGCTAAAATAGAAAAGTAAGGTCTGCTAAAATTATGTGGTCCAGTATACAAACCCAACTGAACAACAAGAACAAGTACAATTAAAAAGGGAAACAACTCATGGATTGTTCATCGGGGAATCCAACCTGAAGGGTAGGTACGGAATTTGAACAAATCGTCCCTTCAGTACATCCCGTCTAGTCCAGCTCCGTGCAACCTCCATTCATCACACTCAACCTCGATCACTGCTATCTGTCGTCTGCACAGAACACAACAATGTGCAAGCGATGCCCGTGCAGGTGTGAATATACAAATACTCATTAGGGGACCCTGAGACACCCGAAGGTCTCCCAAAATACACAAAGGATAAACCACACTATAAAGATACAATCCATAAGTATCAACCAACCAAACATAGTTATATGCACATACATATACCTATGTTACAAGTCATAGTCCGGCTCCAACTCTTGAGCCCAAACACAACCCAGTACACAAAGATAGTAAATTCCATCACCACGATGATAATGGTTAAAAGACATGAATCAGCCCACATAGGTATACATCATTAATAGAGTGATAGAGATGATTCGATGTATTCAATCATTCATCTAAGATATTGGTCCCACACAGGATACAGGACCAGCTAAGACGTCTGACTCACACAGGATACAGGACTAGCTACTCTGTCGGACCCACACAAGATACAGGAACAGAGGTCAGAAATGTTGGACCCACACAGGATCCTTGTACAATAGTCACCATTGTTCATCCCATGTAGGATACTGGTACAATAGTCATCATTTTAAAACCCATGTAAGATTTTCGTACAGTATTTGTCACTGTTTAACCAACGTAGGAATCCATTACAGTTGTCGTCGTAGCTAGCTCAAGGGTTCCCGCACACACCACGCTCGATTCCATGAGGGTATGCTCCTCGAGACAAGTGTTGATACTTCAAATATCACGATTTATTGAGTTGATGTATCCTGTAGTTTTGGCTCATCATAAGGAACCCAATGTGACAGATGTCGCGCCAATCAGACGCTCGGTCTTACAGTTACTGGAATTTCCGTTCCAGGGGCCCGGTTGGATTTACGCTCGTTCCAAACCTGACCGTTTATTAAATTTTTCCCAAAAATCACTTATAGTATCGTAAAAGGACTGCCTTGTCGTGAGGGTCCAAGTGACGCAGATGGTGCATGGATCAGACGCGTGGTCTTGAAGATATTCGCATTAAACGATGTCGGGCCCGACCCATCAAGCCGAGTGGGCTGGCAGGTTGCCCTGACCCGACTCGGTGGGTCCGCTCCCGCTGGGCGGTCATCTCGGACCAGTTGGTCGCGGGCCACCTGCAGATCCGGCCCATGGATCGGGCCGGTCCGGTTCACCCGGAGACACCGAGCGGCAGAGCCTCTCCCCTATGCGGCAGGTCGTGGATGACCAGTTATGCCCGGTACATGTGTCCCTCAATTTAGGCTACTGTTCTTTCCACACGGTGCTAGCGGGCACTACGGTCTTCCATCCTGGCCTACAGGAGGCCGGCCGGTTTACCCAGGTGAGGGGCCCACGGATTCGGGTTGCGGTCCACCACCACGCGGCGCTTCTGGCGCCGTGGTTCTACAGCCCAGCCGGTAGGAGGTCGGCCGGTTCGGTTCGTCCGAGTGGCCGACGGACGCGGGCTGGGTCCTCCACCTCCATGCGGCTGGTGCGATGGCGCCGATCTTGAACTTCCACGGCCCGACCTATCTACAGCCTTCAACTCCACAGTGCGGCGTGACGGTGTCATGCCTCTTCATCCGTCGCGGCCCTCCCAGCAGCGGTTCCTCTTTTGTCTTCCATGATCCTCCTAGACGTGGTTATTATCCGACACATTGTGACGTCACCGTGCCCTTTTGGCTCCGCCTCCAATTTTATCAAAAAATCCTCAACGGAGGGACGTCAGGTCGTGTTATTTTGGCCCATTCCCTCTGCATTTAGTGATATCATTTGGCCACCGTCGAAGAATGATGATATAAATCATACGTAAACATAATACAAAAATTCCCCTAACTTGTATTTTACTATTGAATGTTGACGAGTTGTAGAAGATGGACATTGCAGAAGAAAGACATAATTCCGTCTACATCGAAAGGATAGAGCCTAGTGTAGTCCAGTCGATTTGACACCGTCGGTGTACTTCATGGGTAGTGGTGCTTCCCTTCCTTGCTCCGGTAGAAGATGGTAGAAGGTGTTCCTTCACATTCTTCAAGACGTGGAGTGTTCTTCGTTGGTGAATATTATTTCTCCAATAGTTCCTCCCATTTTTTTCAATGTTCACCACACAATATAAAATAATAAGCTCTCCTATTATTTTATTGTTGAGAATTTGTCCAAAATATTTCCAAATCTAGAAGTAATTAAATGTAATAAGTTCAGTTCATTAATTAGATGGTTGGAACACTTAATGAGAGGAGGAATGTAGATATTTGAACCAAAATAAATGAAGAGTGGTGGCTTTAATAAATTCAAGTGCAGTTAAAGGGGTTCAAGGGGAGTTGAGGGGTTAGGTGCTCGTGTGGGCCCTGCCACATAATATCCTTCCATGGGAGGTTATGTGGGGGTGGGACCCACCTCCAACTTCCCTTTTGAGAAATTAACACACCACCTAAATAAAAATTATGTCACACATAATTTTTTTTATTTAATTTAAGGAGAATCCCCAAAATTTAACTTCCACTCCCGATAAAACCCAACCGCGGTAATGGTCTCCATAAGAGAATATCGGCACTGCGAGTTCGTCAGTGTCCTTAGATTTCAATTCCAAGCACCAGTTCAAAATATATAAAATTATGCATGTATGTTTACTGAACTTACTCGAACAAAACATCAGAAATTGATTCTGGGCACACCGGGCCTCAGAATCAAGCACTGTCAAGAAACCACAGACTCATAAAATTCACATGTATTTAAAAAACATTCCACAGAATTTCCAGGTCATTACAAAAGTATGGGAAGTGGTTTCATGAATCATCCAGGATGGTGTCTTCCAGCTTTAACCTATTGAAAACCCATGTGTCTTGACATATAATCAGAAATATCATTCATCATGTTGTCCCACAAAAAAAATTCCTTCAAATATATATACATACTTTTGATAATATGGTATATAATGAAATTAGAGTGATGAGAATTATCCAAAAATTCTTCATTTAGATCAGGTACATCAGGAGCACAAAGTCTCTTCCCAAATTCCAAAATTCCATCTTTATATATGATGTCGATCAATCTCCCATTGTTCAAATCATTAATTTTTTTTAAAAAAATCCTCATCATCATATTGTGAAAATTTTATCCTTTCTAGTTATGATGGATTGGAAAACATTTGAAAAAGAATATTTGTTTCACCTTCCATGAATATTCCCATATGCATCTTTACTAGATCTTTGAACATAAGATCGCTTTGAACTCTCATATTTTTCAAAACACCATGATCCTTTCTGGTAAAAGAATCTTCCACCTTATTTTCCTTAAATGGGTGGTAGTGTATAGTCAAATCAAAATCTTAGAGTAGTTCAATCCATCACCTTTTTCACATTTTGAGTTATTTATATGATAAAATATACTTCATACTCTTGTGATTGGTATATATCTCACATTTTTCACCATAGAGATAGTGTATCCATATCATCCATGAAAATATTACACCTGATAACTGATGATCATTAGTAGGATAGTTTAGCTCATTAATTTTTACCTGGATCAATGCATATGCAATAACCCTATCGTTCTGTATAAGGACAACACCCAGTCTTTTCATTAAAGCATCACTATAATTAAAAAACCCATCATTCCCTGATCGTAGAGTCAAGAAAGGTGAATTGAATAATATTCTCTTTAGTTCATCAAAACATTATTCACATTATTTTTTCCAATAAAATTTAATCCCTTTATGTGTGAGCTTGGTTAAGGGGTTATCCAATCACGCAACAGCATGGAAAAAATGCTAATAAGAACCTACTAAACCAATAATACTATGTACCTCAGTTATAATCTTCGATGCAATCCATTATTGTATTTCTCTTTCCATAGAAGTATAAATAAAGATCACATCCTTATATATAATGTTGCTTTGAAAAAAAATCTTCGGACACCAAAATTCACACATTCTAATCATCTCATATAATTCATTTCGTTATGATTATTTAGAATAGTTAACAAGGGATTTTCATGATCATCACAGATTTTGGGGTAAACCCCGATATTATAAATAAATACCACTACAATGTCATCCATATATTTCTTGAAAAATCTATTAATTAGGTCCATGAAGACAGAGGGTGCATTAGTTAGTCCAAAATAAATTACTGTAAACCATAATACCCATACCTAGTACGAAATGATGTCATTAGAATGTCTTCCATATTAACATACAACTAATGATATTTAGATCAAAGATAAATCTTTGAAAAATATTGATCTCCATGAAGTTAATATTTTAAATCATTAATGTGAGGTAGGGGATACTTTTTCATTATAGTTATAGCATTGATCTCCCTATAGTCAATGCACATCCTCAAAGATCCATCTTATATTTTAAGAAAAAGAACATAGGTTCCTCATGGAGAATCGCTAGGGTGATTAAATCCTTTATTACTAAATTCCCCTAGTTGTTAATTTAGTTCCACTAATTAAACAATTCCTATTCTATAAGGGGTCTTCAATAGGGGCCTTGAATCAAGAATTTAATCAATAAAAATGTAATGTTATCGTTCTGGAGGATGTTCAGGTAAATCCCCTAGAAAAACATCATCGCATTTTTGCACAATTGGTACATCCTCTATTTTAACATTACATTCCTCACCCATAGTTATTTCATTCCATTCATCCCCAATAATTGAATTTAGTAGAGAAACTCGGGGTTGATCTACATAAGAATGAGATGGTGACGTTTCTGTTCTAACAATAAGGTACTCTTTGTCATCATCAATAATTGTAACCTCCTTCACATTACATTAAATATTGGAATCAAGGTCAGAAATCCAATCCATACTAATGATTTTATCAAATTAAATGATCGGTATGATGATGAGATCAGCAAATAAATCACATTTATATTCTCTAATGGAACATGATTCCCAAAACATTGTTCCAATGATAATTCCATTAGGAGTTTCTTCAGACAACTCCCATGTAAAATAAACATTCCAATATCTAATTTTAATAGAAAACTGGGATGATATGAAATAATACGATGGCCAAGAATCAAATAATGAACTGACTAAAATTGAGGAAAATATAAATCTACCTTCGACCACATCATTTAGAGCTTCAACCATAGTAGTAGGGATCTCAAAAGCATGGTCTTTATCCCTTGTAATATTCCAAGGTAATATTTCTTGGCATTTATGTAATTCATTTACATAACACCCCATTTCTCTTCAACTGTAGCATTCATCATTGATACCCTCTTTCATTACCTTGTAATCAATATCTTTGGGGATTTTTTTACCACACTTTTAACAAACTCCCATTCCCTTTAGGCATGTACTGCGGTGTTTCATTCAACATTTACTACTGGATGTAAATTTATGTTTCCCCTTCTTCCCTTTATTTACATTTCTATAATGTTCAACTGAACTATGATTCTCATTCATTTCTTTGATGTTGTAAGACTAAGAGAATTTCATTTCAGTCCTGATAGCGCATTTGAGAATATATCCGTATAATAAAAATGATTGTGAGATTAATTCTCGATGGAAAAATGGTTCTGAACCATCAAATAATTGATCAATATTACTGCTTGGGTTATGTATATAATCTTATGCATTCCTTATAAAATATGTAATGATAGCCTCATAAATTGTGACATTCTCATTCTCTTTTGTCTCATACTCAAAAATTGCCTTTCCATATCTGCTCAATGGTCACTATAATTGTAATTTTTTATGAATTATTCTTTAAACAACCTCAATTGCATATTTTATACATCTTCATACCCCTTTGTGTTATTAATTAATGACCACCATTAATCTTCTACTCCCTTCATGTGATAAACTTTCATGAATTTTTTTTCCCTTTTTCTACTCCTCAGGGTATTAAATATTTTCTCAAAGGAAGTTATCCATTTCACATCTGAAAATGGATATATAATCCCATTTAATGTTGGAGGTTGATTCCTGATGAAGTAGTCTAACATTGATCCTTCACATTATAGATTAGGGTCCTCCATACGGGTAAGGATAGTGTTCATAACTTGAGTGGGTTGTTATAGTATGGTTATAAGTTGTTCAACACTAGTTTCCCCACCAAATCCACTATAATTATACTGAGTAGGAGTGCAATACCTATATAGATTATGTGGATTGATATAGTTTCCATTCCTTCTACAAGGATCCATTCCTAAACAATGGAATACACAAGATTAATTTATAAATCACATTATATAATTACAAAGTAGTGAAATACATAACATAAATTGACCAGTTTATGCATATAATCTATAATCATAAAAAATGGTTATTAGGAGGTATTTAATCATAAATCCTTCTCAATGGGTTGTAAATAAAATTCGAATTATCCTTAGAATATCCCCTGAGATTTTTGTAACTAGGGGTGCAACAACGCCTGTTTTTGTGTTCCAAGATACCCTATGTCAATCCTGAAACTCATTGTCTTAAATTTCACTCCTAGGTAAGTATTTTATACAGTCTCCTCTATATTCATGTATCCAGACATTGATGTATTTCATGAAAAACTAACAAAATCCGTACATTGCCCAAATTCAAGGAATTTATTCTATACAAATCCTCAAAGTCAATCTTTGGATAATTTTATCTAATCATCATTTTTTTAAATATAGTTTCCATGGTTTGTACTGAACTACATCTCATAAAAACTATAATTCCCTGACCATAGTTATCTAGAGTCGGTGCATTATTACCTATCATTTTCAAGATCACAATAGATCGAATCTCAAAAGACTGGTTAGTTCAGTATCTTAGGAAGTGCTAGATACATAAATAAGCATTACATTACTTCATGAAATGGAAAAAACAAAAATATTTTTCCCCTTTTAAACGAATAAAATCCCATTGCATATTCTTATAGGTTAACCGTAATATACTTTTTCACATCCTGATAACTATAAAACGTAGAAATGGGTGATCTCAGATGCTCGGTAAGGATAACAATATAGCGAAATCTATCATAAATAAGAATAAAAATTATTGAAATGTATAAGATTAAAACACAATAATTTTAAAATGATACATCAGTATAACATCAAAAGATAAATTCAATAATTCCATTTACATATTCATATGGATAGTCTACTTGTCCAACAATCACAAGAGATATAAATATCCAATTTCATAATAATGGAATGCATAATGGAAGAACTCATAACAACATAGTCAGGGCCTCGTGCCAAGACTACAAATAATATTTTTTAAGGCCTTGTAACAAGACACTAGTTTGTCTCATTAGACCCACCTATGCATCGAGGACCTATAGAGGGCTTCACCCGTCACTTATTATGTCCAATTCATTACTCATACGATAATGTTGAAACATAACATTAGAATTTGTATTAAAACTAGCATACAAAATTTTAATACCTTAACCATAAACCATTAATGGTATAAAAATTAAACATCTATTGTCAAACATATCACAAATCCTTCAATAAAATGTGGAATTTTATAACATTATAAGTAAACTTCAAACAAGTGTAAAATCTATAAAAGGATGTTTACAAAAATGAATTTAAAACTATATGAGATAAATATATATTTATATTTTGAAATAATTTAAAAGTAATATAATTATAAATGAAAACATTTATTTTTAAAAAATTCATATAAGATTGTAACGGAAACATTGAAGGTGTCAAGACTGCAGAAAATAGCCGCACTCGGCATTTATGTTAAAAAACATTCTTTCCGTAATTTTTTCAAAAAGGACGTAAAGGGCCTTGTTTAGAATAAGGAAAAATTATTCCTTTATAATCATTTTATAACATGTCAATCAAGGGTATAAATGAATTTAACACATTGTCTAGGAAATGGTAATTTTTTTTGATGTACATTATTAAAAATCATGGATGTGGAAGATAAAGAGGACCCAGTAGATACTATCGTAAAAACATCATTTGATAATAAAGTGATTGTAAAATTAACCCTTTCCTTGGCCATTTCCTTAATCGATGGTATGTTACAATCTTGTATAATTATTAAATAAGTGTTATTAAATTAAACAAGTACCACATACATAAATATGATATCATATATGATATTCTAATATTGATTTGTTAACATTATTTTAGTAGTATCATTGTTCTTGTGTTAACTGATTCAACTTTCATTATATGTTTTGTTACGAATGCACTATTTGTTACGTATAGGATGAATATGATTCATAAAAATATTTATATTAAGTTCATAAACATTATTATTAATCATTAAATGAAAAGTCTTATTGAATGATTATGATGGGGAATTAATCACATCGTGTTTGTGGAGATGGTAATCCGTACGTACGAACGAGCTACAATATCATTCTATTGATGATGAAATCATTTGTAATTGGATGTTATAACCAAAATACATACTAATTTTCATGTTATGTTTATTATTTACATCATGTACACTCATTTGTATACCAATCCAAATAATTTAAGTGTTGAGTAACAAACTACACCATGATGTGGAGAAGGTAAGTTGTACGTACGCACGTATGAAAAATATGTCATTAATAGGACGGATAAAATAATAAATATTGGTGTACCATATTTATAATAACATCACAGTAAGTATATGGTTATAGATTTATAATTATTTTTGGAAACAAAAATTAACGAGGAAGTGGAAGAAGAAAAAAACATTGGAATTGGTGATGAAATTATTACCTCTTCTTCATGTGCTTTTTTTTATTTGATAAAAAGGGTGCCGTAGGTAGGCTTATCATCAAAGTATGTAATCTAGGATAAAGCAAGGGTATATGGTGGGATATTTTAGCAGGGTTTTGCTGAGCCAAATGGATTTGGATATGTGATTTTGGTAGAAGGGAAAGGACCCTTTTATAAGGGAGGTGAGGGTCACTTTATGATGATATTGGAATATTATATTATTATACAATAATATTTGGTTTATAATGGCTCAAAAATTCTTTATTTAAATGAAAACGTGGGGATGGGTCCAAAACCACTCAAAAAATTTCATTTAGATAGGTTTAGGTCACCATATTAACCTTATATTTTATATTCAACTCTTAGATAAATACTTTACCTTTATCCATTTATTATTGTATTATTATAAAAAATGGTTAATAAACATACAATAAAATGCAATGGGAACCCCATGTGGTTCATTATTGATATATATAACCTTATATAATCCCTTAGGCTAAACTATATATTTTTATAAATATTATATCAATTATTCATAAAGTATATGTTTTAAAAACTCATTTATGTCAATTTTGACACTATTTATTATTTGGTTATTGTGAAATTCAGAAATATTTTATCAATTTGAAAAAACATTATTTAATCATTACTATCATGTCATATTATCCTATAAAATTCGTGGAATACATCAAAAGTCTCAAATCAGAATTATATTAATATTTTTTATATCATTTATTTTTATCACTCAATAACAAGGTAATTACTGCATCATCATTTGGTCAAACAAAATTTATTTTTTAAATGTCTAAAAATATTAAATAAAATACCATTATGTAGGAAATAATTTTAACTTTTGAATTAATTTATTTAGTATAATTTATCTTATGTATAACCATGTATGAAAAATGGTTTAGTTATTAATCATTGAATTTATCACTTTTATCTCTTCTTTAAATAAAATATTGATAAATGTCCTATTATAATCCAATTAGACCAAAAGGATCATATTTTATTCCTATTATTGATTCTGGTTGAAATAAACTAATCTAATTAAATTTATACATGTTTTATGGTAATTATTATATCATTTCATCCTTCAATTTCCCTATCTACTTATAACCGTGGTAGATAAAATTCAAAAGATGCTATTCACCGAAATTATTATTATCTTATTGAACCACATTATACATACTGAGGTCCACCATGTCATGTGTATTTTTGAAATTCAATTCATAGAAGCCTTAAAATTACATTTTAGGAAAAATTTAAAATGTTATTAGAAGGTGGATAAAGACGATAAAAGTTCAATAAAATCTTAAATATGTAATATTATTATAAAATGAATCCAATTAATTAAATTTATCATATATAAGTATTATGTATCTATTTTGACCTAAAATAAATTTTATTATAATAAATAAATTTTTTAAATAAAAATTCGGTTGTTAATAATAACGCATTGTTTTTCAATACATATCAAAAATTGATTGTTTTCATAAATATAAAAGAAATTCATCCTAAGATAATTTTGATATTCTGAATCCAAAAATGAAGTCCATTTTGAAAAATAATATTTATAAAATTTAAAAAAATGGATATTACTATTCATAATGGCTTGTTTGATTGGTCGTGGTGTGCTAGAACTCGATGTTGTGTACAATTCAAACTATTACATTTTTCAAAGAGAAATGTACCATGGAAGCTTGTGTTGTGACACCAGTTAGCAGGTGAAGGATGAACATCAGCGCCCATGTGTGTTATTGCAGTTATTGCCTATTCCAGAGTCGAAGTGTAACGGCGTCATGATGGACATTGTAGAGGGTCTTCTGAGGATGCCTCGAAAGAATAATTCCATTTGGGTGGGGGTAGATCACCTGACCAAGGTGGCCCATTTCATGAAAATTCATGAAGCCTATATAGTCGTATAGTTTGAGGATTTGTATGTTCAATAATTAGTATGATTTCATGGTGTGCTGAGAACCATAGATTCATATCATGTTGTGCGTATCATCTCGTGCTTCTGGGAGAGACTACAGAAGGAACTAGTTTCTCATGTGTTTTTTGAGTATGACTAACCACCCACAGTCTGATGGGAAGTCGGAGTGTATAATTGAGGTATTAGAAGACATGTTGAGAGCATGTTTTCTGGATAACAATTTGTTCATGGAAAAACAACTTGTATCTTGTTGATTTTTCATATAATAATTGTCTTTAGGATACAGTCCAGATGTATCCTTTTGAGGAACTTTATGGGAGACCATGTGGATCCCCATTGTATTGGTTAAAAGACAGAGAGTTTGATCAATTTTGGCCAAGTCTTGTGTAAGAGATGTTAGAGAAGGTTTTTTTGATAATAAGAATTTGGAAACAACCCATATTAGGCAGAAGTAATATGCAGACCAGCATTGTAGACCTCCTGAGTTCTGTGGTTGGAGATAGTGTGTTTCATCAGGTGTCGCCATGGCTGTGTTACCATTGAATATAGAAGCACTGCAAGTTAGGCCCAGGATATGAGGGGCCATTTGAGATTGTAGAGAGGATCGGACTGCTGGCCTACCGATTGTCTCTTCTATAGTGGTATTGTGGGATCCATGATGATATCCATGTTTCACAACTCTGAAAGTATCACCATAATCCATCTCATATGTAAAGGCTCTGGATGCCGAGATAGAGGATGATGTGTCCTTTGAGGAGCACCTAGTTCGTATTGTGGATCATATTGAGAATGTTTTTCAGGGTAATTTTGTGCCTCTAGATTGTGTTATATGGAAAAATAGAAATGTTCATGAGTGAACAATGGAGCTGGAATCAGATATGTGGTTCCATTGGCCAAATATCTTCCTTTAGAAACTCTTGTTGATTGAGAAGAGATGCTTGGGGAGAAGTTGTTATAAGGTGTGGAGGTTTTAAGATCCCATATTTCTTCATACGGTATGTTTTATTTAAATTTAAATTTAGACATGTTATTTAGGTAAATTAAGTGCGTTACAATGTCCTTAATGAGGCTCAAGGGTGTTTTGATGGTTCGGGACATGATGGGGGTGAGTTTTATGGGCTAGGCACATGGTTAGTGCTAACCGTGTGGGCAATCAACTTAAACAGTGCGAGAGGAAGGTTTCCAGATAGTATCCTCCGCACGGTTTGGAAAACAATGTGGGTAAACAATGTGAAGGGTCTCTATTGGGATATAATCATCCACATTGTATGCGCACAGAATAGAAAACTATGCAGCCCAGAAACTTTTAAAATATTACATTTTTTCTGCTCTGATATTTTATATCCCACTCTTGGGGTTCCTTCGCTCCGCCTTTGAATCCCTAATAACAAACCCAGTGGATGAAGAACACCAAAGGATCAATCCAATTCGATCTTTGGTAGTTTCAAGAGTCGTTGGATGAGAATCGAAGATCCGGGTGAGTCCAATCTTTCATCCACTCTCTTTTCTTGTTTAGGTCTTGTATTTGGCGAGATTTGCATCTGAAGCTTTCAAACCTCTATTTTTCAGTGAGATCTAGGTTGAGGCTTAAAAATGGTGTTGAATCCGGATATAAGGAATTGTTTTGGAGTGTGTTCACTAATAGATTCATCATAGGTGGTCTAAAAGTTTTATCCCTTGGGGTTTTTATAGAATTGTGCATCCAAGGTTTTTATTATTTCCCTATTATGATGAGTTCATGGTTCTTTTGACCTAAGATGGGGTAATGGGTGCTGAAATGGAAAAAGTAACCCATATTGAACCCCATGGGATGCAAGGAGAATGACTCGACCAAATTAGGGCCACTTCTGGGGTGTGCCAATATTTTCCGAACGTAGAATTATCATAGTAGTTTAAGTTCGTTGTGCTAGAATGTGGAGCCCTAGATGAATTCATTAATAGACTTAAATAGATTTGTGTGAAATGCATTGTGACTGTCTTAAATATGAATATGCTTTTTGTGATAGGATGGTAAATGGGAAATGGGGCTATAGTGATAAGTAATTAAAATTTTGAATGTGTAAACGGATTGAAGCAATCATGTTATTTTCTTATTTATTGAGATTACTGTGTTGTTATAAATGATTATGGATATGTTGTTGTGATATGGTGATTTTTGGTGAATGATAAATAAGCATGTGAACATTGTATGGTAGAATGGGGTGTTGAATTGAGGTTCTACTCCCACATGTTGAGTTGGGCCAAGGTTCTTTCCCCCTCCCTAATTGCATGGGTTAAGTAAGGACATGAAGTTCTATTCCCCTAACGGTTGCATTCCTCCAAGACTAAGGCTTCGTCGTATTGATATTGGGAATTTTTGTCAAATAATGATTGTGAGAAATGACATTTTGATTACTACATGTTGAGAACATTGATCATTCCTAATCCCTTGAATACATGAAAAAGGCGACATGATAAATAAATATCATAGTAATAATCATGGGTTAATTCATCCTTTAACATAATGGAACATAAATAAGTATAACTTATTGAACTGTTTACCTAAACATTATTTATTAATTATTTTCAAGCACTATATTCCTTTTTGGGTATTTTGTAGACATCGTTGGTGGTGTCCTACTTAGTTATATGCACACCCTAATCTTGTCATCGTTGGGTACCAGAGAAGTTTTCAAGCTTTCAGGTCAATATAAGGGCCAGGGCCCTGTGCCAGGGAGAGGAGTTGGACATGGGACATGATTGGTTGAGGTTCCATACTTGGTGTCTGGACCATTTTTTGGATTCTCATATTTTATTTTTTTCGGTTTTGTTCACTTGACACCATACCATGGTATGGAAAATATTTTGTGGCTTATGGTTGTACACAACTTTGGGATTAGGTCACTTATGAATGTTATGGATTGTTCTCTTTTTTTTCTTCTATTTAAATTATTATATGTTGTTTCATACATTGGTATTGAAGATATAGTCTCCCCATGTGACCGATTAGACCCTCGCTGCTAGTCAGCAACTTCTAGCATATGGGGAGGTATGCCTGATTTCAGGTAACTACACTGCAAGGGGCACCAGTTTAGTGGCTCCCGGGTCGAGGACATTACATCGTTGTCCGACTCCAACTCTGTTGAAGTGAATGTAGAATCCCATCATTGATTGCATGGAGGTACTTTGTTGAATCCTTCTGTCAAACCTTATCATAGGGAAATTGTTTTCATAATAGCCATTCTCCATGTAGTTGTAGCACTCACTATAATAGGAGTGTTGATCTAGAACCTCATTTCAGCTTTCTCACTGGCAGGAATCTTTATAGTTTTTTGGATATTTTTAGAAAGGTGTCACATCATTCAACATTTTTAGAGAATTCCTTGTTCTATTTAGACAGTTCCCATGATTCTTTTTTCCCACGATTTTTACAAGTGGGATGATCATCCTTCTTCCAATCATTGAATTTATCTGTCGGACATACCACATGAGATTCCATTTTCTTCATCTTGACTCCGTGAACATGATAACACTGGCAGTCTCCAATATAATTTTCAACATTATGGGCACAACATAAAATCTACTCATAGTTTACAAAGTCTGAAGTCGGTAACACTTTTCATAGACTCAACATTAGACTGATAAAGATGATATCCACCTTTATTTTGGTTTTCATGGAGAAGCCACAGGTTTTCCTTGCAAGCATTGTATTCTTTGATTTATACACCCTAATGGATTCATATTACTTCTACATGTGAATGAGGAACTCACTTTCTATCCTGAGATGGAGGGTTAGGGGAAAATATTTATTAAAAAATTATCTTTAATTTTCCCCAATCTATGGATTCAATTTCCTCCACGAGCATCGTATTTATGATAAGTTTCCATGAATGATAATATTCCCCATAATAAGGATAGAACACGAGCAAAAAATTCTCTTCTTCTGAGAAATAGAGGACATATAATATCATTTCAATGGTGTTAATCATCTATTTTACGAGGAGGGGATCAGATGATCCACTAAGTATGGAGAGCGTTTGACGCATGAATAATTCAATGAAAACATGCTATTTCCTTGGAGGTGGATGGTGTTCTACATGATTCCAATTATTATTCATCACTTGGGCCATTTGAGAAAGTACTGTAATAATGGTTTGAGAACTTTCTCAATCATATCAGACATATCATATGGGTGGTCATCACATTACATATCATATTTATTGTTGGAACTTGTTCTGGTATTTCATACGATTAACTTACGAAAATAAAACACAATTCGAGGGTATGAATTATTATATATGGAGAATAAATTAAAAATTCTGACATATGAGGATAATCTTTTAAAGGATTAGTATATCCTGACATTGGATACCTTACTAATAAATCTAGGAAATCGTTGATCATTTTCTTAACAGTTTTAATTTTGTTTTTTTCATTCCATTAATAATGATTTGTAACAAGTTCATAAAAGTATTAAGAAATATCCCCCTAGGAGTGTCAACCCAAGAGTGCATCACGGCCTGTTTCCATCCAAAAGATCCCATTCCAGTCTAGCTCAATGTGTTGTTTTTAGGTTTTACCCCTATATATATATGTGTTCAAGAGCCAGATCTACCTATTTATATCCAAACAATGATGTATTTTCATGATAAAGCACATACAATATACATACCATTTTTAGGGGTATTCATTTATACCTTTTCTCATCCTTATGGTTCTTAATAAAGTTATTTATTCCTAATCTACAAAATAATCCTACCATGCATATGATACAAACTATATAAATTCAATACATTTACCCATAACAATACCAGATTTTAAGAATAATTAAATATTAGAGTACAAGCCAAGGATAGTGAAGTCTAGTGTCATTGTAGACTTGGTAAATAACAAATAAAATGTGGGACTAAAAAACATTTATTTATTTAATCATTATAAAGAACTCATAAATTTTATCATTTACATCTTCATAGGGTACCATGGGATTCACATGAATGAAGGGATGGCCTTTAACCATTGTAAGGACATAAACATGAGAATACCACTTTAGCAAAAGGGATAGAGAACATGAAATAATGATATAGAATTGAATATTACCTGTAAACATGGGATCATATAAACTAGAGTTCATAGTAATGAAGAAGGATCATAAATAATTAATTTAGCACGACTCAAGGATCAATTCCCAGATAAGATCAAATATCTAGGTTAACCACTAAGAACATTGCACATGGTATATTGAGTCAAGGATATTCTCCAAGACCATTACACATAACGTCTCATGAGACTAATCATTAACAATATATTGAAGCACTATCACGGCACACCGGTATTACCATGTTCATGAATATTCTTCCCACAAAAAAAATAATACATAATTACTCATCCATAATCATAATGTAACCCATGGAGGGAAATTGTATAGCATTCATGTCATAAAGCAAAATGAATGGGAGTTTCATAGAAGTGTCCATGAAGGAAAAGAAATAAAACATACATGGATATCAAAAATGTAAAATAGGCATAATTAATTTTTAGTGATGTCAAAAAAATGTGAAAACATGTAAGAAGATTATTTGGGAAATTCATAGCATTAAAACATTTTAGTGAGGCTTTAAAGAAAATATTATTGATCATGTAAACTGAAAAGGGAATAATATTTTATACAAAACCATATGGTAAAAAATAATTATTTAATAATGAAAATACTAAAAAACAGTAGTGGATTAACAAAATACTATGTTTCAATTGATTTTTGGAAAAAATATTGGATGTTCCCTTAAAATGAGTTTGCTTATTAGGAAGTGTCGATAAGGTAATCAATTATCAGCATGAATATACCTGAATGTGAATGAGGTATTGATCATGAAACATGATTTTGGTTCATAATAACTGTATTTAAAAATTTTACATAAAAATATAGGAAATGTTAATTTGGGTTAATAGATTGATAGATCACCCCGAATAAACAAATGTTGTTTTGGTAGAATCTCTTACCTTAAGTCTGATGGTATTATCCACTGCATATTTATGACCTGAATAATTAAATTCGGATCATTAATTTATAATTACTGATCCTTTTATATGTGTAAAGGATATAGTACAATGTTTTTTGTTCATTTATATACTTTTCGATTGTTTATGAGGTTCAATTTCATTTTTTAGTCTGTTTGATTCATCAGTTTTAATGAATGATTCACTGATTTTCATGTTCGTAGAATCATGAAAAATTAGGATGGATGTCAAGAATTGGTGTTATATTTAATTATTTTATATTTAATTGGTTACATGGTTGTATATTTCTTTTGGTAACTGGGAGTGAAGATTATTCCTTATGTAAAACTATATTGATAACATTTTGGGTTAATTGGGAGTTTTTGACCACAAGGAAGTTTTTTTTTGTTTTATAAATAAATACCATGTTTACAAAAGGATTATTGAACCTTATATTAGATAAAATTCATATATTATGGAATTTTTCATCCATGAATAATGTTTCATGACAATAATGGATGACAATATTGGAAATGGAAAAACCATCGTCCTTGAATGTGGTAAATTACCACATCTCGGATGGTGTTTTCATTATTAGTATAAATGAAAAGGAAAGGATAGTGGATGATGAATTATTCATTAATAAAAAAAAAATTACAGTTCATGTATGTTGTTGTATTCATCACAAAAGTTTAACTAATGGATGAAAGGAAATAAAAAAAATTGATGAGCTTGAAAATAAATTATATGTTGAGAGATCACTTATGAAAATTCTACAACCAAATGGTGTGTCATATGATTTTATAAAATATTTAGATGAGAGAAAAGAATGGGTATCTTATAATTATTATATAATATACAGAGTAATGTGTATATTCCATGATATGTCCCAAAATAATCTATTTTATATTAAAAATAATAACAAAAATTGAATTCTTGAAATTGAGAAGGGAGGTAGATTCCCTTACCTTTCAATGTAACATGTAAAACATGAAGTATAGGGCCTTGGGAGATTATGGAAACCATTGTAGGTATCATAGAGAATAAAAAATTTCCTGAAAATAGAGAATTAGTGATTTTTAATGTAGGAAAATGATGTAATTAGTGGGAATTTAGAGTAAAAGGGAGAGTGTTTTTTTATTAATTTCAAAGGACAACTCATTAGTGGTTTTTGAAAAACCATGATCTCTTCCAAGGTATGTTCCCAAGGTATTAGCAACCTGGGACACCTCATATAATATTTAAATATAAAAATTTAGAACTGAATTTTATATTAATTATTACATTATTATGATGTCATTAAACATACCGAAAACATATAACTGTATTTTTACAATTCACAAAACAATAAAGTATTTTAGAAAAATCACAAAAAATCACGATAACTATTTTTTGATGTTTTAAATTTATAAATAAAATCCATTTTTAAAAAATATATTTTTAAATAAATTTTATTTTATTTTCAAATAAATTAATAATTTATTTAAAAAACTACATGAAAACTATAAATAATTTTATAAGACACCGAAAAATTATTCAAGTTTTTATAAAATTATTTTATAACCATACGATAATCAAATAACAATTTATTATTTCATTTAATGAAAATAAATTTATATTTTAAAATATTAAATTATTCATTAAATTTTTAATAAAATATTAATGATATACAAAAATAAAAACAATTATACAATGATATCTTTTTAAATTTTAAGATGTCTAAATTATATTTATACATTCATGTGTGAATAATTTATCTATTTGGTCGATTTTATAGTCATTTCTATTTTTTACTATTAATAAATATATGTTACAATTTATAAGGTTATGTTTCAATTCATAAAAAATTATGTTTTTTATATGAGCCTCCAAATAACATACCACTATTACAGATGACTTTTTTTTAAAATTCAAAACAAATTAGTGAAAATTTTATGTTTAAAGGTCACATAGTACTTAGTAGTCCATTATGTTTTAATTTCAAGTCATTATATGTCATAATTTTATGAAAGATCTTTCAATTGATAAATCATTTGGTCGTTAGGAGAATTATAAGAACCTCTCTTGAGAGACATGATGTAGAGTAAAAAAAAGTTGATATAACATACTTGTTGGAACCGTAGTTGTGATACTAAATGGAGTGTCGCTGGAAGCTAAAAACGAGAGAGTGAAGACGATCAATGTAATGTAGCCAAATCGACCGGGGTATAAAGGCAATGCCACCCACGAAGTATTTCCACGCATACAAACGAAGTCACTAGCACTCTAGCTCCACCACCAATCAAGGGAGAAGGGAAGAGCATAAATCAAGAGTGAAGCAGAACATGCTTCCCAAATCAGTCACATTCAAGTATTCCCATTACAAAGCGGTGAAAATAAGTTATAAAGAAAATATAGAGAATTTAAAATGACACAATTAGAGTTGCATTGCAGGGGGAACCTAAAAAGAAACATAAAAAGAAATTAAAAACACATTCTCATGCCATTTCCTAGCCCCACTAGATAAATTAGCGAGATTCCCTCTTCATGATGATTTCCCCACCTTCTCTCCCCTCTTTAATGTGATATTATGAATTTCCATTCATTTACAAGTGGGTGAGTAATTTTGGGGCCCAAATAAATGTGTTGTGGCCCACCAGAGTGTTGGATGTCAGAACGATCAGGCCGATCCAATTCGAATAACAATTTGAGCATTAAATTATATAAATACACATATTATTCATTGCTGGATAAATCTGATCTATATCAGTTTTACCCAAAATACATAAATGGATGTTTTTTTGAGATAATATTTCAATTATTAAATATTATTCAAAAAAATAAATTTCATAAAATGATTATTTTATCAAAAATTGGATTTTGTTCAAAAATATTATAGATCCATTTTTTAATTTTTAAAAAATAATGTTTGATAAATAATTTCAATGAATAATTTTCTTATAAACAATTTGGCATTTAATAACCATAGTAATCACCTACCCCCTAAAATCATTTATTATTTTTCATCCCAAATGAGTTTCAGGCAAAAAAAGTTGAATGATTATACTAGGTTGTTTTTAATTTATTTTAAAAAATCCAAAATTATATCCTGTAATAAAATAAATGTTATTTAAAAAACCATTTAATCATTCATCCATAATATAACCAATATAGTTCATAAAAAATATTCTATGAATTCTTAGAACAAGTAATGCAATGGAAATGAACAATAATTTCATTCTTATTAAAAATATAATGGGGAATACATTATACTTCTTCTAAATTCACGTTATTATAGTCATTTTCAAATTATTAAAAAATAAATTATTTAAAATTTCTAATTAAAATTATTTTTATGATTTGAATAATTATTTTAGAACATTTTGTTAAAAAATACAAATAGGAATTAAATTCCTCACTAGTTTATTTCATGCACACATGTTGAACAGTAGTCATCATGATTCATATGCTACATTATTGAATTAAATTTTTCATGCATACTAGTTTTTAATTTTTTACCATATACATTAATTTTAATGTATTTTAGATTTTATAATATTCCCAATTCTACATTTTAATTTAAAAAATAAAATCCAAACCACACATTCCAAATGGATATTTACAAAAAATAAATTTAACAATAATTCCCACATTATTTCACAAATATGATTAAAAAAGTACATAACAATTATAAAATTCATTAAAAAAATTACAACTCTCTAAAGAGTTGAAAAAAATAATTCAAAGAAACAAAAAAATGATTCATTGATTAAAAAATATCATGGAATCATTTTTGATTAGCAACCTCCCGTCATCAAAAAAACTAATCATCCCTCTTTCAACATACAACTCATTAGTGATTTTTGTTTCTTTAAGATAAACAATTTCAGAAATATAGGACTTTTGAATTATCCTTTATCAAACTAACATTCAATACATGTGAAATGTTTCCAGTATATTATGATGCATGGGACCAGAATATGGAGATACATAGGGGAACCAATTCCTCTATGAAATTTCATTATTCAACCATCAACATGAAATATGGTGAGTACCACGAGGGACACTGGAAGGGGACATAGTAGAGTAATAACTGAGAGAACCTCCAAGTCCCACACACACCAATGAACTGAATGGACGTGGTGAGGGATGTGGATGATCAAATGAGATACTCTGGTTGAATCTTATATTCTGATCAATAGACATTGTGATTTTACCCTCCGTATAACCACCAGATGACAAGGATTATGCCATGAGACTAAATGCCCATACTCTAATCGAATTGGACCCTTGATGCTTCTACATTGGTTGTTTCTATTGTTTATGGTTCTTCTAGATTAATATATCTACTTAATAATAATGTCTTTGGATAGAAATGAACATGCATGGATTACCTATTGATAACCTGCCCAATCTTGGCAAATGGTTTCATTGAAGAAATATGTCCCGATGGTAACTACAAGGAAGATTAGGAGGACATTTCAGAATTATCTTCCTGAAGGGAAATCTAGTGGAATAATTATGGTAGATAGGATCCCCAGGTTAGAAAATATAGAACTACCTATCAGCTCTCCACAATGATCGTTTTGTAATTAAGACAATGGTTGGGGATGGATTTAACAAGTAGATTCCATGTTTTTTATATCAAATTATCTATGAAAATGATTTAAATCCATATTTTTGAAGGTGGGATATCCATCCAAACCAGAAAAAACTCCTCCTAGTTAATGATTCACAAACATTATCATTATATATATCTTGAAATATTCAATAGAAAAAACCATAATAAATAAAATTGGACATAATTTCTTCATTAAGACCATACTAAGGTCATTATTAATTATTTATTTATGTTTTTAAAAATGTACATTGATGTCTTAGCTCAATGGATTTCCAGTGAATATTCTAAAAATATTATAATGGATTCCATTAAATGAAAATATTTAAAATTTAGTGTTCTAATGTAAAAGAATAATGTTATTTATAAAATCAATATTGTATTCTTCTTTTCCCAAGATCCTAGTGCCCGCTTTTTCAAGGGGTTAAAAAAATATTTCTTTTCAATGATTGAATGTGTGCATGTGGTTTCTACATTACAAAATAAATTCTTTTTCCTGAAAAATATATTGTGAGTAGATATACAAACACAGAAGTGGCTGAAAAAATATTCTATATTCAATCAATGAAAATTCATT
Source organism: Viscum album (assembly GCA_963277665.1). Classification (NCBI taxonomy): domain Eukaryota; kingdom Viridiplantae; phylum Streptophyta; class Magnoliopsida; order Santalales; family Viscaceae; genus Viscum; species Viscum album. The sequence goes on along the minus strand of OY728147.1, from coordinate 553,538,967 downwards.
ATGTCACGAAATCACATTTCAATTGCCTCTATATGGAATCCAACTAATTATTTTTCAATAACATTCATATGTAAGAAAAAAAACAGATTACATACTTTCATGATCCATGTAATCAAATTTAGATTATTAATAAACCCAATCAACCTAGAAAAAAAGACCATAATAGGACATTGAGTGCATACCCTTATGTGTCGTATCATTTTGATCCGAATTTAAATACATCTATAATATAAACATTAAATTATATAAAATATATATTTAGAATATAAATAATTAAAATATAGAGATATATCAAATGATAGGAACCATTTATGAAGATGGTTGGCCGTACGTACACATAAACATTGTTTCTGTTTAAATATTGTATTGAACAGAAGAATGTGAATATGATTTATGTAAGTAGAAACACACAAACAAAGATATATATATATATATATCTAGAAGCATTATTATTATATATATTACATACTTATTAATAATATATGTTTTTATTAACATCCTTGAATGGTGAACGTGGAAATGAATCTCTTCGCGTAGTGGAGACGGTAATCTGTACACACAGACGAGTGACAATATCATTATAATGATGTTGAAATTTTATATAATTTGATCTTATATCATATATAAAAAATAATTAAAATGTTGTATTTATTATTTAATTCTGTTATACTCGTTATTATACCCATACAAATAATAAAGTGATTAAATAATAAACCACAACACGATGTGGAGAACGTAAGCCGTACATATGCACGTATGTTGACATTGTCAATATAAGATGGATATAATAGAGAATATGGTTGTACCATATTTGAAATAACATAAAAGTATATATATTGTACTAGAGTTATTATTTTATTTTGGAAACAACAAATAAAGTAAAAGTGGAAGGAGAATAGAACTTGAAAAGGGTGGTGAAATTATTACCTCTTCTTCAGGTTCTTCCAATTGATTTGTTCGAATGGACTGATTAGGTTGGATTTTTGAGTAAATGAAGGCCTCTAAGATTAAGAGAGGAATGTTGGGACGATATTTGGGCAGGGGGTGGCCGATCCAAAAGACTTTGCAGGTATGAAATTATGACAAGGGTAAGTTCCATTTTATAAGAGAGGTGGGGGTCACTTTAGGAATATCTTGAAATATTATTTTATAATTAATTTTTTATTGGTTTATAAGAGCTCAAAAGTTAATTATTTAGAGGAAAAACTTTGGATGTGTTGAAAAACACTCATCCAAAAGGTTTTAGATCGGTTTAGGTCATCATACTAACCTTATCGTATAGATTTAACTCTTAGTTAAAATGTTTTACATTTACCATGACTCTTGAAAGTTTATATTATATGGTTAATAAACATATAATAACAAGACAAGAGAACCCCATGTGGTTAATTATTAATATATATAACATTATATACATTGTCTGACTAAACAATTGATTTTGAGAAATATTATACAAACCAATAATATTGTTTTTGTTTTAAAAACAAATTTAGGTCAATTTTGACACTATTGGTTATCTTGTTTTTATGAATGTCATAAAAACATTATCACATAGAAAAAAAATAATTTATAAAACCCTAAAATGACATATTAACATAGAAAATTAGTTTAATTCATTCATGACTTAAATTATATTTATTGGGATATTTATAATATCAATTATTTTAATATTTCATTAAAAAGGTAATTATTTCATCATCATCGTGTCATAAATAAGTTAAATTATTTAATGTCTAAATTTTATAAATAAATTAAGATTACATATATAATCTTTTTATTATTTATAATGAATATTTATAGTCAAATTTATATTTTGTGTAACCCTATATTAAAAATGGTTTAATTATTAAACTATGAATTCAACTCTTTCAACTCTTCATTAAATAAAATAATAATAAATGTCAAAATTTAATCCATGTGGATAGAATATGATAATATATTATTCCTAGGGTTTTTTGGTCACATTATACTTATCCAATATAATTAGGACATGTGTTAGGGTAATTATAATATCATTTTTCCCTTTACTACCCTATTTACTTTTAAGCATGGTAGATAAACTTCAGAATTTACTATTTAGCACAAAATATTTTCTTCTTATTGAACCAAATTTTACATAATGAGTTCAACCGTGTCTCATGAACTTTTGAAATTCAACTCACAGTAGTAGTAAAAATATGTTTTATGCAAATTTGAAAATGATACTAGAAGGTTGGTAAAAGTCGATAAAAAGTTCAATAAAAATATATACATCTATCATTGTTATAAAATGACTCCAATTAATTATATTGAATATATATAGGCTCTATATATTAATTTTGACTTAAAAGAATTTAAAATAAATAATTATTTTAAAAAAGTTGTTTTTAAATAATAACCCATTGTTTTTCACTATTCATCCAAAATGGAATGTTTTCAGAAAAATACCAAATATTCTACCCAAGATAACTTTGATATTTTTAATTGAGAAATTAATTATATTTTAGAAAATTTGAATCATATATGTTGCATTTATTAATTTAAAATTAATTCCTGTTGTCAAAACCAAAAAACGGGGTATTAAAAAATTACTATCATAAGGTTGTCATGTGTTTCTGACTAATTTAAATTTAAAATTAATTATAATGACTTAAATTATTTTAAAATATATAAATATAATTAAATTATACTAAAAAACATTTCAAATTAATAATTTAACACTACAAATTATTTCGATTAAAAATATTGTTTTCAATTAAAACATAGTATATTTCTTTATAAGTCAAATTATGAATGTTTTCAGAAATGTACCAAATATTTATTCAATATATATTTTAGGACCCAATTCTAAATAATAATTTATATTCGTTAAATTTGACATATAAAAGTGTAAAATATTTGTTTAAAAAAGGGTTCTCCATTAAAGGGCGATAATGTTTCATTTTATGAAAAATACTTCTTTTATCTAAAAAATGATTTTTTCTTAATTATGTATAAGAAACACAAAATATGGATGTTAAAATAATATATAGTATATAGTATTCACAATGTATTTAATACTATTCATAACCACTTTTTGAACTACTAGTTTGGTATGTTTTACTGCGCTCGAACTCAGTGTTGTGTGTAGTGAAATGTATTGAATTACGTTAATGGGATAACATACTATGGAATCTCGGGGTGTTACATCATCACCACTCAGTGGCTTCTCCATAGTGTGGTATTCCTCCACTCAAATGTGAGATAGAAAATAAAATAATTTCTTTAAATTATTATATTATTTTTCTCGATGTGTCTGAAAATTACATCTCCACTTGGACCTCGCCGGCCGAAGTTACACCATTTCTAGGATTATCCCGACATTATAAATTCAATGGTGCCCTCATATTTTTGATCTGAGTGACGATTCAAATGATAGAAAATAATGCCCTCATGTACCTTATAAAAGTTAAACATTCGGTTCCGGTCTCCCCTGGCCATGGAATTATGTGTCTTCAAATTTCTCAGTCTTGAAATAATTTCATATAAATAAAACAATTACAGAGAAATTCTGAGACGCTACCATTTCCATAAAAATGGACTGAATGTTAATTACAAATTAAATATAAGTGTCGGTAAATTTAGGATGAAATTATAACATAAAAACATATCTTTATATTTAAATATTGGTGTTTTTATATAAAAATTGAATAATGATCAATGATAGAGTAAAAAAATAAATAAAACAAAAGTTATCGAGGAATGGAGATACTTCTTATTCTGGTAACTAATTTTGGTTTTCAAAAACGGTATTTCATGGAGGTATTCCTACACCATGTGAGTTTTCTAGGTTGAGTGGATGGATGTTTTGAAGCTAATTGGGTTGTTCTTTGTCATTCCAATTTTTCATGAGAGTTATATGAAATGTGATAGGGTATTCACTTTTTATAATGGAGGGGGGAGGATAATTCTTATAAATAAAAAACATTATAGAATATTGGATAGTGTCCCACACCCTATCTGCCTATATACTATAAAATTAAATCATTAATGGGGAATAATGGTAAATAAAAACCACTACCACATAATTATATGTCCATTTTTATAATTTTGTTCCTAAACATCTAATATTCTCTAATTTTATTATTTTAATTTTTATTAAATAATCTAGTTTTCAACACTTTTCAATTGAACCATGATAAATAATATAAAAGAAGATTTATTATAAACGATATACCCTATTTATTTTAATTATTATATCTATTTTTATACTAATGTTTATTGGAAATTAATATGAGAATAAGCGCATTTGAGTCCACAAATAATGATTTAACATAGAGCATGCATACAATTTTCTTACAATCTATAGGTAAATAAATTAATTATAAAATAAAAATTGTTAAATTAATAAGAAATATTTAATATTTATTTACAATTAAAATTAATGTGGTATACTATATATATTTTTTAGTAATTTTATATTATTAAATAAAATATCAATTTTTGTAAGGTAACATTATTGGGATTTTATAAAATATTTATTTTATTTTAAATTAAATATATTATAAAATTATCGGATTCAAACTATCTTATATTAAATGTTGTGTATCACGATATATTCATCTACAAAGATAATCAAATACAATAGTTAAATCAAATAACTTTACTTTTAATATTACTCTATGATTTATTCAGTTAATTATTAACTTAATAATCACTAAGTTAGTATTTCCAAATAATATTAAATAACTATTTCATATATTAAAATTCAGGTAAATATAGTTTCATAAAAATAAAACACTTAAATTTATAAAGGATATGTATAAATGAAAAAATTATGTTTTCCCATTTCTCAATGTTTTATAAATGTAATAGGTGATGAAGGTTATTTTATAATCTTGTTCCTTACCTAAAAAATCATATATGGATCTTATTGAACAGGTGTCCCATAACTCATAATACTAGAACCAAGAGGGTATATGTTTTAAATATTTTCATCTAATGGAATTTGTACATGTATTGAGGTCTTTTACATCCTTATAAGTATGTTTTAGTTCCTTGTTATGATTAATTTTACCTTAATCACTAAAATAAAATGTTATTACTTTTACAAATTCTTGTTGTAAAAAAATAAATTGATCTTATTAGAATATAATTTTCATACATATAATGAAATTATTTGTCCATTTTTTAAAATTCATCTAATAGAAGTAGATAAATTATGTTTTATTTTATTCTTGGGGAAGTGGTGACAAAGTGGGTTTTGAATATAAAAACATTCAAAAGTTCAATATGTATTTTTTAAAAATATCCATATAAAATGATTCCAATTACCTAAATTGAACTAATATATGTATAATTGAGATATATTTTGAAATTATAGAAAAATTTTAGAAATAATTTAGCATTTATAATTTTATAAATGATATGGTTTTTTTACAGAGATGAAGTATTTTCCACTTTTCATCAAAAAATTAAACGTCAATAAATACCATAATTAAACGCCAAAATAATTTGAAATTATAAATTTTAATATGATAATTATATTGAAAAATAAATATTACAGTATTTATCAAATTTAATTTTAATATACATGTTCTATTCATTAGTTGTAAAACTAAGCCTGACATATACTGCAAGCTAACTCATTAATGTGAGTAGTGTAAGCATTACATGGTTTTTCATAATATTAATGATAGTAATAAACAAATTGTATTCTGAAATAAAAGTATATTAACGTACTTTGTTGTCAAATGTATAGTAAAATTTACTACATAGTTTGTAACGGTCAGATATAAAAAATTAAAATTTTTATATATCATAGTTTTCATAAAACTAATTTTTTCGTGTAACACAATCTAATATAATGGTTCATATCGAATGATATTATAATGTTAATTCATATAAATCATGTTTAACATGGTGTTTCATAAACATAATTTATAAAATAAATTTATTTTACAAAAACATCAAATTAAATCATGGTGTCACATGCTTCCGACAATATATCTAAATATTTTGTCTCCATATATTATATTTTAAATAAAATATTTATCTAAATTATGTAATAATATTTTATACCTTTCCATTTCATCATGTTCTCTATAAGTGCTGTAGAAATATGTTCCCCAAAACTCATATTTATCGGGAGAAGCTTAGTCAAATGATTCATGAGATGTTCATCCACACTATATATTTTATAACAATGTTGAATTGTGTGAACATAAAATGTATTGATGATAATATTATATTAATGTATAATTTATTTTCAATATTAAATCCTAATCACTGATAGATATTTATTTTATATCAATATATTTAAGAAGAACTAATAATTAATTACCATCTTCTAGTTTACAATGATATATTGTAATGAAATTTTAATTTATCTAAATCTATCATTATCCTCTTGAAGTTATAGAGGATGAAATTTCAATATATCAGAATCCATGGAATTATATTGAATTATCATTTTATATTAAAAACCTAATATACTGATAAATATACAGTTTTAACATCCCCACTATCTTATTTTATATATCATAATCACCTTCACATGTTATATACAGTGGATAAACTAGTATAGAAAAGTCCAAAACATAACATCAATTTTACTATATTATTTCAAAGGATGAAATAGTTCTACCACCAAAGGAAATAAGACATGATAAATACATGGTATGTGTCATTTATGATTAGAGTGTTATGATGACTTTTTTTTCCATACAATTAATTAATTAAAATAATATTTTATAATTTAAACTTGAATACTATGAAATACAAAATAAACAATTTTATTTATTATCCTACAACTATATTATTGAAACCCAATAGACTTGATCATTGGATACTAAATATCATGTCACATTAAAATTATAGTGGAAGGTATCCATTTATGCCTTCTCGTAAACTATACATGGGCCAAACCAATTATTAGATTGAATTTATATAGGTGGTTCATTCCAACTTTTTTATCATGATACTCAGTGAACCATAGATTTGAGTCCCCCATTTTAAATTCCCAAAATTAAATTCCATCAACCCTTTCTTCCAAATTAAACCATTACCTGTGTGTGATGTCAACCCACAACACCCAACAAAAATATGTTTCTATTTATTTAATATTATTTTAGAGTGATTTATATTCATCTAAATATTCATGTGTGAAATATTAAAGTTTCATTATTTATGATTTACGCATATTTATTGAAAAATAACTGCATAATCAGTCAGAACGTTAAAAATGACCCTTATACAATCCCCTGTAGTTGTATGGTTTGCCGAAAATGGTTAACGGGGCCCTTGCAGGTTACCCTTCTGTATGGATTTTTTTCATTTATGAACATGAATGAGTTTTATGAATGAGTAGTGCATGTCAAAGGGTAATACTAGTAGGGTTACCCTACAATCAGTGTTATTTGGTGTATACATTGTGCATGGTCAGAGGAAACATTGTGATAACTATGTGATGTGTTTAACTATCTTAAAAGAATCATTTTTTCAAAATTAGTGAGTGATTTTACAAACCATGCAGCAACCATGTTAGCAACCCATGTTTTTATGATCATTAATTTATTATTCACCATACTATTATATATTACCCCATTTATGTCTTCTCTACATAAACTCATTTTATGTAATCTAATGAGGCTTAAATTGGTTATCTCTTCCTTCCCACTTGATTTTGAGATTAATTCTTCAACTATGGGTTGTTTCCTTGATGTTTTGGGGTCAATTTTCCTCTCATCCGCTTTGTTTTCTTACATGTCCTTATTTTGGATGAATTTTTGTTATCAGATGGTGATATTTTGTTTCAAAATTAATTTAACTATGCTACCCACTGTATGTGGATTCTTATTTAGTCATTATTAAATTCCTTATTGTAGGTTCATAATACATATATTATTTAAATATGTAGTTGTTTTTGTGATATCACTATTGGAAATATGTTCTATACTAATAGTTTTGGGAAAACCATTGGTATAGGTCACTTATATGGACCCATACCAACAGTTTGTCCAAAACTATAGGTATAGGTCACTTATATGGACCTATACCAAGGGTTTTGTCCAAACCATTGCTATAGGTCCATTATAGAGACCCTATACAAACGGTTTCTCCAAAAAGTTGTTATAGGTCACCCCTATACCAACAGGTTGGCCAAAACCATTGCTATAGGTCCCAAAATCAATAAACCTATACACAATTTTCTCAAAACCTTTGGTATAGGTCTATACCAATAGTTTTGAGAAAAGTTGGTATAGGCATATGTATTTTTAATGGAATCTTTTTAAAGAGGACATTGAATAAATCTAAATTTAAAATACTAATGATAATACATATATATACATATTTATGAAATTTTGTTCACAAAAGTATGTTATGATAGTGGTTAGGTCGTTCATTCAAAAACAGGAGGTCCTGGGATCAAAACCAAACGAATGATTATTTTTGGAATTAAAAAAATCAATGGTTTTGAAAACCATTGGTATAGATTTTAATATTACTTATACCAACGGTTTTCAAAACAGTTGGTATAGGTCTATACCAACGATTTTCCAAGAGCGTTCATATACACATATCCTCAGGGCTTACTTGGAAATGGTTCACCAAATCATTGTTATAGGCTATACCAATGGTTTGGAGTCCCATACCAATGATTCCATTCCATTGGTATAGGGTATTTTTTCAGTATTGAATTTATTTACTATTAAATTCAATACATTATTTTGTCTTTTTAATTATATTAATTATGACATTGTATAATTTCTATCATGATTCATGAAAATTAGGTGATTGAATTCCAGGTTTATAATAAGTTGGGTTCTATGGATTTTGATTAAATTAATTTATGTTAAGTATTATTTTCATTATACAAATTTTATAGAATTTCGAAGATAGTTTTCTAAAAGATTCTCTAAAAAATTTAGGGATAAAGAATAATTTTATGTTTTTGGGAATGAAATCATGTTTTCAAAATCTTATTTTAATAGAACAGTGTTACCCCTTTATTTTCAATGATATATTTTAAAATTTATGTTTTATAGATATAAATGTGTATTTAATATTGAGTACATATTTATGGAAGGTTCATTAAAAACATTATTAACTAAGATTTTGATTTATGCGGGACCTATTTAATTATCCATAGGCCTTTATGTAATGAATTATGATAAAAAATGGAATATTTTGTGTAAGGGTGTTGTAGGTCAGGTATATTAAATCATTTATGATTATGATGTAGTACATTTCTCTTAATTTATTGTTTTCATAACACCACATTATATTGGTCATGGGAAGATAGGTGTCTATGTTGGAAATCATGGATTATACTATAGTAGTACATATCATACATTGCCTCATGTCCCACTAGTTGTATTATCCTTTAGAGATGGTAGAGGGTTCCCCCTGATGATGCCAATGTATGATAGTGGGATGAATATTGTTTTAATTTAGGATGAAAAATATAAAAAATAGGCTAATATTTATAGTGTTGTTCAGCTCATCTCAATATAAGTCCTATAGAGTTTTCCATGAAACTTATACCTTAATGGGTGGTTCATATGGGGATAAAATTATTTTATATCTATCCATGAGGTCGTTTTCCTATAAATTAAAACATACTTATTATAATTTATTTTATCCCTCTTTTATATCATGGTGCCTAATTACCATGTATTTTAAATTGTTAGTTATGGTTTGGTTTTCTGAATGTATATAATAATTTGTTTTGGAATTTAATTTTCAAAATGAAATAAAAAATTTTTTGATTTATTTTACAATGATTCAATATCGCTATTAGTGGATTTAAAATAATAGTTTCATGATATTTTCTTAATTTTATTCCAGATTAGATAGAATTAAAATAAATAAAATATTCAATATTGTAAGAATGATGAAATAAACATGCATATTATATTTGTAATTCATAAAAAATGTTCATTGAATAATTAAAAAAACCTCTCATATTTTTATGAAATCATAGTAAAAATAAATTCATTAATTTAAAAATGTTTGAATAATACCAACATTAGTCTAACTCATAACATTCTCTGAATGATAAAAGTGAAAAATTAATTTTTTAGAAGATGTAAAATGTGAATCAAGGTGTTAAAACCTAAATGTTGATCTCATTTTTTCATTAAATCATTGGGAAATGATCATTGAGTAATTTTTGTAATGTATAAATACAAAATAACATCAATCTAATATTTTTTTGTGTAAAATATTTTTGAAAAGATGTTTTAACTGATTTTAATGTCATTCAAAACATGTTCCATATTGTAAACTAATAAAAACAACAGTGTCTATTTTTCATGAAATCCATAGAAATGTATATTCGATTGATTTTTGATTAATATGAATTTACATTACCTAAATATGATATATATGATAGAAATTTGGGTCAAATGATAAGTGAATGTTCATGATGTGGAACAACTAATTATAAAATAAGAAGAAAATATAGATGACAAAACTAAATGTTGAAACATAAAATATAAACATGAGAAAATTAAGAAAATGAATAATCCAAATAAAAAAAGTAATTTTAGATTTCATAAGTATTAACTTTAAATAAAATAAAAATATAAAGTCTCAAAAACTAGAGAATTTCTTTCTATTATCATGGGATCAGTAAATATCAATAGTCGAATATTTTTTTTCATGTAAGATCAATAAACTCATCAATTGTGGGATACATTATATGTTTTGACAATTCGACTTATCCTTGTAAATACTTTAAAATATAATAAATTTTTTTCTATTATTCTGACCAACTACACGTTTGATTGTTGTGAGGTCTATTCATTTATGTCCAATATTGTTACAAATCATAGTTCCTAAGATTTTATTATAATTTGAAATCATTTTCTATGTTTTAACCCTTTCATTTAAATTTTTTGACATAAAAATACATAAATACTTTATTCTATTAAATATAAGAAAAAAACCCATGGATTGACATGGAGAATTGTGAAACAGGTCATCAATTAATTAATGGTCATTTTCTAGTTATTTAAATAATTTCTAATGTTTTTTTGACGTTTTGACCATTTTATGATAATTTTTTGAATTTTAAATCATAAAAAGTATCTTTTTTCATTTTGTAACAAGTAGTTTCGGGATTGAGGTATAGTCAGTTCCATCAATAAAAAATTAAAAAGACGTTATCCCTATATTTAATGATTATAAGAGTAAATTTTATAGGTTATGATTCTCATATTCTATTTTTAAATGTATTTCAATTTTAATAAAACATTATGTTCAGTCATTAGAGAAACACTGCACATTATATTTACAAGTGATATATTAATAAATTTCATTTATAATTATCCCAACGTGAAAATATTTTCTTGGTTTTGTTCCCATTTTATAAGAATATGAAGGCCAAACTACACATTATATTTTATTGAAAAATTCAGTTGTCATACTGACATGTGGTGGGTTCATAACACCTAAGATGACTAGAATATCATTTGACATTTTTTCCATCAATATGATATCAGTTGAACAATTTTTTACCATTTTACTATGTTTCATATAATATATTATGAGTAACATTTCAAAAGATGACGATTTATATTTAATGATCAAAATTTGATCTAACAAAACCTAGATTGTAATTATTGAAAAAATTTCGATGTTATTTTTATTTCTATAATGAAAAAAAACATAGTTTTATTATGAGTATATGAATATAAACATTCATATTGATTATGATTCTAATATGACATCTGAATCAAAAACTTGATATCATTATTAAATATTTAATATTCTCCTATTTGAATCTTAATTGTCTCCTAAAATGTATGCCATTCAATGATTGGATTCTTGAAATTATATCACATATGTATATATGATAAAAATATAATAACTCATGAATATAAAATTTCAAAATTTAAATTTAATGAGTAATATCCAAATAATTCCATCACAGAAAATAGTTCGTCCAATTTTCTGTTTTTCATCTAAAGATGTTATAATTTTAAAAATGGAATTTCAATACCAATCATTATTATATATAATAGTGTATTATTTTATCATTCAATGTATTAGTATAACATTAATTCATTAACAATGGGAATTATAAAAATCAAATATAAATTATTATCATAACAATCTTCTAAATATTTTTTCTATCAAACTTTCATGTATTTATCCAATAAGAAAATTATATAGTTAAAATTAAAAAAAATTATGGTGTATCAACGATCATAAAAATAAAAATAAATTCTTCCACATAGTTAGGAAAAAATAACACAAATATAATTTGAAACATAAATTCAAAACAACTACTATAAATACAAGGATGATGTTGGATAATGTTAGCACAATAGTTCAAAACTACCAATACTAATGTTGCTTACATGATTATTGAAAATAAATACCCAATTCAATTCTAAATTCAAGAACCCAAAAATGTTCAATTTTACATTATGAAGTAGATTGGATTTTGAATTCATGGTAATTTAAATACTTTTTCTCCTCATTGGAATACAATAGAGCCTCCAATTTTCTTTGTTTTATAGTCTCTGACAGGAGGCGAAATGGATTCCAATTATCTCTATATCTCCCTCTCTAGTGTGAACTAAAACATATTCTATGCTTTTTTTGGGATTTGTATATTGTGGGATGATGTAGTACTAGGAAAAAATGATTGGATTAAGTGAGGTGGGTAAGAATAGTTTATAGATTGGTGCCTCCAATTATGGTTGTGTCTTAGCTTAAATAGTATTGGGATAAAGAATTAGGTATGTGGGAGGTGTTGGTACAAGGATGAGTGTGTACAAACATTGGCCTATATGAGGGTGTTTTTTCATAATGTCGAGGTAGAGAACGTGTGGTATGTTTTTTTAACATTCCATTCTATATAGTGTTGGTTATTAAACCATAAATCATTCGTTAAAATATCCACCTTTAATGGTAATATATATAGGTCAAAATAGTACAAAAATATAACATTCTATTTCCATGATCTAATGTGATGTTGTACAATCTTACACCGAAAAAACCAAATCAAACCCATCTAGATTCCCCATTAAAGAACCATAATCCTTCTCGCACAAGTAAATAGTCTTATCTTCATAAAACCAGTAATAAAAATATATTTTTTAGTAGAAAAATTCAATGAAATATGTCCTCCAACACCAATAATCCTACTAAATAATAAGAGACACCAATCTAAATATATGTTTCCTAGATCCCATCCTCACATGAGATCCTATAATATATGAACCGAAATTCATTTCATAAAACAAGACCATCCTACAATCCTTTCCTGAATAGACACCAACACCACCTGAGACGTAACAATGATCCTCCAAATTTTGAAACTGTAAAATGAGATCTATTTCATTCTTGGATCTGTGATGAGTTAACATACAAACTATATGATACACATCAACATCAAGGTTTTGGATATAATAATGGAACTAGATCCTAAATGTATTTATATAAGTGGAACTAATAACAAAAATAAATTACACAAAATCTGATTTTTTATGTAGATAACAAGCCGAATCTGAAATAAATAGAATGTAACATGTATTGTATCCACTTGGATGATTTTGGATCATGACAACACAATAGTTAGACCCAAAACTCATATTTATTCTTACTCGAGTACCCATTATTATAACCCAATTCAAAGATTAATGAAATTATCCATCATTACTTGAAATACTTCCCATTTTAATTCCAAAAAAACCTCATGGAGTTGAAATAATCTCTAGGGTCCACAGTTTCATATCACACCCCTATTTAAATTAAATAATCATAAATTAAAACCTATAAGAGTCTATCCATGTTAAATTTTCTTTATTATCATGTTTATTGACATTAAATGACCATTTATTTTCCTTTTAAATAAGAGTACATCCAAATAATTGTCCCAATAAAAATTGGTTTAAATTCCATATATAATATTAATCTATGATTCATGGAATTTCAGTTTCCAAAAACCAACTTATACACAATTTAATTCCCTAGAAAACCTAATATCTCATTGGTTTGATTTTTGTACTTTGTCTTACGGGGAATGAAGGATATATTTATAATTTGAAAATCTTCCTAGTGTCAGGGGTCTCATGACCTATCTGAACTTACCATTACAAGTCTATGATACCTAATATATGATTTTCCTCATGTATTACCTATACACCACCATCATAAATATGAAAAAATTCAGCCTAGATAGATAATATTGATATAAATAAAATAAAATAATTCCATTCATCAGGAAAAAAAATATATTCAAATAATAATAATTATTCCCCAACTAAAATGGTACTTTCAGAACAATAATTACAGTGTATAAAATGATTTCAAAATATATTAAAATTTGTTGTTCTACTAATTATAAAGAGCATTAATTATGAAATGTTTATCCTATGAAATAGTTACTACCCCACAAATGAAGTATGATCTAATTATAAGTGATAATTTATATTAATAGTTATAAATAAATAGTATGGAATCATTTTGCATAAATAATTTTCAAATATTACATGTGAATTGAAAATATCTCCGAGAGACGAATAATTTTTATCATAACTGAACATTATAGGAGGAAACAACTAAAAGTAATTATACTAAAGGAACATAGGCCCATCACCGTAACATAAATAAAAATTTTGATAAAAAATGAACATTGATTTAGTATCAATGAATAATATTTTAATAAAACTTCTAGCAAATGAACATTTTAAATTATAATTTTTGAAGAAATATAATTTCATTGTCTAATAGAAGATTATTTAAACATCTAATTTAAACTTCAACGACTAATTCTCTATGATGAAAATTATGCTCATCAATGAAAAATAATATAAAATATTATAACTAAACCATGTGTATTCAATAGTCAATATTATTTTGGAATGAATTCGCAATTTATTTATAGTTATAAAGGAAAATAATAACATTAAAGAAATATCTCATGAAATATATAAACCATTATCCACAAATGAATTATTGAAAACCCATTTAAAAATGAATATATACTTGATATATGCTATAATAATAGAGAAAATAAATAATTTAAATTTACACAAAAAATTATTAAAATACATTCAATTAAAATAAAAACAAGAAAATAAATTTTTTAAAATTTATTTTTAGAGTGGAATTTTAATGATGAAAATATTCATAAAAAAATATTTTTATTTGATAAGCTATGAAATTAGAAGTATAAAGTTTTTTTATATATCTCATTTATAAATACTAAATTAACAATGATCTCATTAATCTCATAAAAATAATGTAATATAAAATGTTAATTTATAAACATTATATATAGAATCATGAAGTAGAATTTTCATGTATAACAAAAATAATATAATCATAATAACCCTCTTGTAAAATTATTATATCTGATTTCAAAATTAAATAAAATAATTAATCTTATAATTCAGTATTCCACAAAATTAACTTTATAAATACATAATTTAAAATCTTTGATTATTTTCTACTTGGATAACCAGCTCATGGAAAATTTTCCATCAAATTTCCATGGGAATAATTCATGAACTATTAAGGGGTAACTATTCCCAATATTATATTGTGTCTCTACTTAAAATATTATAAGCATAGTAATAACCAATATAATGGTTTTTCTTATTATTAATAGTTAATTCAACCTGCACATAATTGTCTATGTCCACTCTCGCAATGGTACCCCTCCAGATCTAGTAATTAGAGAATTGAGTCAACAACTCCATAAATCCGCCTCTTATATTCCACAAGTTTGCGAAAACAGAGAGTGTGTTCCATAAACACAATTGGCATAAGTTACCCTCCATTATATGATAAGTATGGGAGATAATATTTGGTATACCAAATAAATCCTCCTTAAGATAAATTTAATGACTGAACACATGTACATGAAAGTATTTTCTTGAAAAACAGATAAATCCGAAAAGGTAGTACAAATAATAAAAATGAATGACTCAATAGTGACCTTAAATCACTATAAAATCAAAGAATCCTCCTCGAGAATGGAATTTCTGACCAGTTCATAACCCATCATCCAATGAACCTGAAAAATAGTCATATATACACAGGTTGAGAATAAGTTATATAATTAGTATAATCCTCCACACCACCTCTTGTACCAGATGTTAAATAAGTACATTAAATCTAAGTGAGTAAAAATATGAAAATCAGTCATGAACTAAATATGTTTACTATTATTTAATAATTATAACTATGGATAACTCACCAAATATCTCATATATGTAATAATATAATATTTGAAAAAAAAATTCCAATGATGGTACTCCACTATAGATTCCCCAATAGTATTCCACTTTGTAGTAATATTACACGTCTGGAGCTATCAATCTCCCAAATTAAGTATTCAATAATTAAAATAAGATAATTTAATATATCATAAACTCCATTCCTAACATGATCACCCCATCAGATACAAATCACCTCATGCCTTGCTTTATCTCATCATCCCACATATATATTCCAATTGTAGGTGAGAAGATTATGTGATCCACCACAACCCAGATGTTGTGTATTATACATCTAGCCATCATAAACTATACACAAAATACTTATAATAACTGTAATATCACTATATCCAGAGTTATATGTGTATAAAATATCCACAATCCATTACATCACTATACACAAATATATGGGGAATGATACCCCCAGTGCATACAACCATAATATGAAAACCAACATAGATTTGGGATAGATGAGGTAGTCTTCCATTTTATTATCACTATCATGTATATTTGGGAAGACAACCTACCATAGTCCCCTGAATCATAATCAACATGGGTGGGATAACTTATGAAATAACGAAATATTCAGGCTATAAAAATAGCTCATAACCACCGAATGTGAATATATATATTCTTATATACGTCTAAATTTATTTTTGATTTGGACTAATGGATCCCAGTGATATGTTCTAGATATAAAATAGGTATAAAAGAATTAGGATTAATTTAATGTTTAAATTAATTAAAAATTAATTAAAAATTTCTAATATTATATCAAAACATCTTATTTTAGTCTTCCGTATTATGTTCATAGAACACTATTATATCATTTCTGGTATTCTCAAGTATATAATCATCATAATATAGCATCAATAACCAGACATATTAATTCATAAATTCATAAAAATATTCATAAACACATGGGTACTCTAGGACTCAAACTAATCTTCAACATAATTTATTAACTAACAGTTCATATTAATAAACTTTTATAGTAGTTCGACATTGATTATATAAATAAAAATAAATCATCATTCCATTAGACAATAAGATTAATTATAATGAATGAATCATACCTCTCAACATAATAATGATATGTAATATTTTAAACATGTACTATTAGACTTCGTTCCATCCCCAACACCGTAGAATATATTGACCCATTCATCACACCCTTCGTATACAATACTAGTAACTATCACACCTTGTCACCATCATAGAATCGAGAATCCACACCCATTATCGTCATCATACTCGAACCCAATGTGACAATAATAACCTCGACATCTCTTACGATTAATCCAAAAATTAATTTTATAGTTCAATCAAATGATGGTTCATGATCCCTATATCAGAAATACATTTTAAATGTATTATTCCACAAATAGATTCAACAGACATAATATCCAAAACAAATAAGGAATTATTCAATTTATCGAATAAGGGGTTTCTCACTCGACCCCAATGTAATGATTCTAGTAGTCATGTAATTAACATTATATTCATTGATTAACCAATTTATAATGAATTAATTCCATTAATAATTGTCATAAATACTACCAAGGAAAAATATTATATATTGCAACTACTGTTGTACATTAAATACATTTCTTATATCAATATTTTAAATGATAATTATTTCAAATAGTCACTTTTATTATAATTAAACAATTAAAATCATTTAGTAAATAGTTAATTAGCATGAATATCCACCATTCTAAAAAATAATAATATATTTCACACTAAATAGTAAATCATAGAGAAAAAACATTCATATCTCAAAATCATGAGATCGCACTTTCGAAAAAACTCATTTTTAAATGTCATCATTTCACATGGGATAATTCTTATGGATCCCTTAATTTAGTTAAATTACAATATATATGTTAATATTAATAAATATTAATTGTAATTATACCCATGAAATAATAGTATTACAAAAATTATAATAAAGATGTTACATTTGATAAAAAAAATTATCTCCCAAATTTCATTTTACAATTTAACAATTAAACCAAATATTGGACCAATAATCATAATTATTCCACTTTAAAGAAAGAACTCATTTCATTTATATAATATAATGTTTAATATTTTATTGATTTTTAATCAACATTAGTTAAATAGTATAAAACTATAGCCTCCAAATACTAATTTCACTCTTTATAATAATTATATAATATTCATTATTTATATACAATAGAAAATTATTTATTTTAATGATTCATATAATCTAATATATTATCATAAATTATTATCTTCTAAATGTGATTATTTACTATGTATATTAATATATTTATGATCAAAAAAAATTCCATAATTATTTCAACCTGAAATTAATTATTTCAAATTCAAATTGTATAAATTATTATATTAATATGTTTCTGTACTATATATGATTTATTTCATTTTTCCATTCATGAAATATATATTAGTCTTAAATAGAATTACATAGCCTGTAATTTACCCTCCTATTTTATATTTTCTATATTATCATTCAATAAATTATCGGGGGATTATTTCTCATATTATTATTTGATTATAGTTAAAACAATTAATCAAAATAGAAGAATAATTGTAATTATAATTCAAAACAATGATAGTATGAATTAATGAGATGCTAAAGATCCCCAATCTTGATGAAAATGATTACTAATCCTCACACATGAATGGATGATAAAGGATCAAATACCATTGAAACAAACAAAAACGAACTAAGGAAGTTAATCCAGTACCTAAAATTCATAGACTAACACCAGTATAGGCACAACAGCAACAAAAAAATTGTGTAAAACCTTAACAAATTCCTTTCGAAAAGGGGAAAATATGGGATAATGTATAGTGGGAATAAATAAAAATCATGAACATGATTCATTTTATTCTCCTCAAATCAGAGGTTAAGACCACAAGGAATCAAACAAAAGATTCCCATGGAAGGTAAAACATATAACAACTCAATTAAATTATATTTATGAATCCTAAATAGAGTAGAGAAAAAATCCATTCAAAATATTCAATTAAACATTGGAAATCAGAATTATAATTGAAATAAGGATAATAATAAATTATTATTGGATAAAATATTATATTACTACATTATGTAAACTAATAAACTCAAATGTGTCTGTCCACCTTCAAAATTTATAAAATCCAGAAGGGGTGAAAAATACTTCAACCATTTAAAAAATTCTTGATTCGCAACTCAACATCCAAAATAGACTTAAAAGGATAATTGTGGGTCGTGGTGGCACACAGACATACTAGTATTAAAATAACAACCCTTATAATGTATTGCACAATCAAAAACCATATTCCTTCTATTCGGTAATTTATAGTATCATTGAAAATTGTTTTTCCTTTATATGTTTTGGTTAGGTGGACTCTCTATGTGTAACTACCAATAAAACACCCACCAATCCAATTATTACTTTTCTATTTAATACTCGAAGTCTCAAAACCTATTTCGAAACATTTTATAAAGAATTTTTATAAAGTAATGTGGACCAACACCATATGACAACCAAAAAAGTGACGCCTTCATGACCTCATCTATGGTGTGGTGAGAATCAAAGTAGATAAAACATTTTAAAAAAATATTAATCACTATAAATCCTTAGGGATCCTCGAATGAAAGTCATGAAATATCTAGACACTTACACCCGAAAACATTATTCGGTTTTTTTTAAAAACATTTCATTTTACATTTACATTATATGTATTATTTTATGAAAGCTGTTAATCCTAAAATATGGTTTCAATGAATTTATTATTAAATCTGAAAGTTGAAAACATTGTTAACTGATAAAAAATAATTAGAGCTCACATCCTAAAAACGTTATTGGGAAATTTTGGATATCTAGAGAAAAAAATGAAAATTATATGTTATTTCAAGAAAATAATCATTTCATTATGGATTTATGATTACACCGTGAAACCTAATATTAAAATTGAAAATAGTGATGATTTTACAAATAAATAAATAAATAAATTTTACTAAAAACTAAATAACATGAATAAAATCTTACATATTGTTTTAGCCAAAATATATTATTGGTGATAACATAAAAATTACTTGATTGAAAATTAACGCAAATTGTCAGGAAATATAGTACAAAATTGTTTATTTAGAATCATTTATATAAATATTTATAATGTAATAATTTATAAAATATGGTCA
This sequence comes from Viscum album, assembly GCA_963277665.1. Classification (NCBI taxonomy): domain Eukaryota; kingdom Viridiplantae; phylum Streptophyta; class Magnoliopsida; order Santalales; family Viscaceae; genus Viscum; species Viscum album. The sequence goes on along the minus strand of OY728147.1, from coordinate 553,518,594 downwards.
AAATTAATTATAATAAACTCACATTCCTAGAGATATATGTGTGGCAGAACTGCGGGGTGTCTTACGATAACATATTATATATGAAGACAATATATTGAAAAACAAGATAATGAAGAACATAGACTTACTGATTTTTGTGGATTGATAATAATTCCAAAATCCATAGAGAGTAAAAAAACAATGATTTAGGGACAAAATTAAAAATAGATCATATAGATTATATCATATAAAACATATCCATTATTGAGATAATAATGTGGATAAATCAACGTTTCACCAACCACATTAGAAGTCTGAAGCTCTATAGTGAATGTTTTCTGGAATTCATCATTACTACTGCACTATAATAACCAATGTTCATACTGTTACTATGGCTGGTGGAAAGAATTATACACAGCTATAGTACCACTGTCTCAAAAATCTGATCTTCAATAGTATCGATTACAAAATTATAAACTACTACATTGAATTTTTTTTTTTCCATTTATATCTACAAAAATCAGTAAAAGATTATACATAATTTGGAAAACAAAATTTGGAGAAATAGATTAATATTCCATTCATAGAAAAAATAATGGTATCATTAGGGATTCCCAGACTTCCATCCTCAAAATATTCTAGATCTATCTCATTTAAAATACCTCTTATAAGAGATCCATGTTTCATGATGCCAAAACAACTCGGAATAATTGGAATTCTGAATTCCCTTTGATTTAACACCTATTTGACCACCATGAAACTATATGTGTTGAAACTCATTCTTGGTCCCAAATCGTGTCATTGTATAGGAGCCCAAAATGCCCAAACTAAGTGATTTCTTCTATTATCAATGTGAATTGATAGGGGGTGTACTGTTGGGGAAACTATTGGTTCTATAGTGTGAAATAACCACTGAGAGAACTTCCATATCCCAAAAACAAAGGTGAACATAATGAATGGGGAGATTAATGTGTGGGATTATAGTATATACACCTCTCAAATCCATTTCTTTATCAACAAATGTCAAGATTTCACCATCATAATAACAATTGGATGAGTGATATGTGGCCATGAGATATGATGGTGGAAAACTGATCAAATCATCTTCTTGATTCATTTGTAGATTCTTTTGGTGTTACGATATGTTGAGATGGGGTAAATTTCATCCATATAACATCACCCAAATTAGAAGTCAACAAGTTATGAATATAATCTTATAACACACCCAATATCAATGAATTGTATCCTAGATAAAGGGAAACCATAACGTTAATACATGGAAGACAAGGATGATATTTTAAAATAGATGTCCTAAAGGGAAATAAAGGTTCAACATTTAATCTGAGAGGATCAAACCAGGATGTAGTTCCACATATAGATCTAAGTCCCAACTATCCATAAATCACAGTGGGTAGTGGAAACATTTTTTAGGGTGGTATTTGAATAGAATATTGCAATGTTTGAATATCCCATCATATTAAAAATGGATGTACATTCAAATTATAGTATATGAGACCACCATCCAATCAAAGAATCACTTCAGCTAGATAAGAGACCAGTGATAACCTCATCATATATTGATATAATTTATGAATAGAATAAAAATTTTAATGTATAAAAATTGATAATAATTGAACTTTAATATAAAAAATTCTACAATTTTTTTTTTCATTTCACACAATTCATGATATTGTGTTATCACATTGGATATCTAGTAGAATCACTGAAATAATCAGAATGGATTGATAGTAAAATAAAAAATGTAATAATTAGTGTCTAGTAGCACAAATTAATATTCATTAAGTAATGGAAAATAATATGAATAATTTGGAAAGATCCAGATTAATGATTTTACATAGATTTTACAAATGTGATCATTATTATGATTGGCATTTCTTGTACAGTATCTAAATTAAAAAATCAATGCTCCTACTAGGTAACTATTTTTTAAGGTAGTTGAAAATTTAAAAGAGTATAACTATTTTAAATTTAATCAATCCAACAACATTATTCATATCATAAATTTTTATTGAAATAACATCAAAATTTCATCCAACTTATATCTTATTAGTGACATTCTAGTGAAACACCAAATGGTCAAATGATATCCTCCCATAATCCATTATTCTTTTTTTAGATTATGATAAATAATAAAACTCTAATGATTTTGAAACTCATCTGAAACCATGTACACTATCATTGATTTGAGGAAAATCATCATTACTATCATGTTTGAATTTAGCCATGGTGGTTGTTTCTACAATGAAACTTCTCCCAAATGTAGGTTTAATATCAACTTCTTACACTCCAATGATGATCTAATAAATAGAAATACAAATATGGGATGAAATTTTATACATTCGGTTTTATCAAAGAATAGAAATCATCATCAGTATGGGACTAGTTTCCCATGTAAATTTCAAATAATACAAATCAAATATATAATAAAGTTTTTATATATTTTCGTAAAGTAAATTTAAATATAAAAAATCAAGAACAATATTTCAAGAAAATTTGGGGGAATCCATGTGAGCATCATGAAAAAAATACATTGATTAGGAATAGAAAAATACTTGCGGATGGATGAAAATGTGTGTTTGGAAAACAATGGACTACGTAGATAATATAAAATAATATATTTTCAAAAAAAAATTATTTATCATTACTATTTGGACATTAATGTGAATTAGATTATGATCCCAAATATCAGGGGATTATATAAAACATTTGAAATATATATATTTTCTAATATTTTAATTGGTTTTTTATTTATTTTTTATGATATATATTAAAATATATAATTTGAGATTTTACCATGAAAAAATTATGATAATTAAGAATCTTAAAAATAAGAATTTGAAATTTGTAATATAAGAAATCATTAATATTTTTTATTTTTACCATAAAAAATATATTATTTTTCTATTTTAATGATGGAATAATGTTTTAAACTTGTAATAATAATTTTTTTCATTGAAAAAATGTATAGGGTTTTGATGAAATTTTTTAATAACAAATTGAACATAAAACATATTTGTTCATAAATGTATATTTAGAAATTTGAATTAGTTCAAAAAAGTCACAGACCTAATTTATTTTAATTTTTTAATAATAGTTCGTTAAAAATAATTTAAAGGAATAAATTTTATGAAAAAAAGTATTTTAACACCAGATTTATCACCTCCCACTAAAAACCCATTTACTAAAATGAATCTAAAATTCATTTTTAGAAATACATTTCAATAAAATTAAAATATTTTGTTACTATTATATAATGAAAATAATAGAGTTATAACATAATTTCATTAATTTATTTAGATTTGTTTTTTCCTAACATAGAAGAATATAAAAAAGTGAGATACTAAACGAACCCCATGTCTTAATTTTTTAAAAATGATCATATAGGTGAAATAAATTTTCTTATTTTTTGTATTATAACTCCAATGGAATATATGTTATTGATTCTCCAAAAATAGGCTCCTTTCTAGTTCTTTCATGCACACTTTATTCAAATTAATCATTGCGATGCTAATTCTAGGTAACATAATTAATTTTGAAATATTGGTCGCAGTAGTAATCATTTTCATCGTATATACGAAATTCTAGGTATTCCAAATTATTTTATAATCTGAAATCATCAATTTTACTAAAAACAAATAACTAGACCAATAATTCGAAAAATATAATTATATAACATAATTTGAACAATAATTCCTTAACTACATCCAAAAAGTTGTTATAAAATAAAAAAAAATTACAAATTCCATATAAAATACATCTCTACATGGAAGATAGTAGAAGAAACAAATATAAGAAATAGTTAAATGAATCACTATTTCAGGAATCCCATGTAATAATTGGGGATGGCTAGACTAAAATATTCAAAATATTTCAAATTTCCTCCTTCACCATAATTATCATTAGTTATTGTTGTTCCTCAAAGAAAAAATGGTGGGAATGATAGAACTTGTATATATTAATTTACCAAATACATGTCCAAACATCATACAATGATCCATGATTCCATTGAAACATGAACCCAAAACATGTATCTGTTTAGGGGTACTATATTCTCTATCCATGTTCTAGATTCTTTTTGTCGGTGTGCGCTAATTAGGGTTCCACATGGGATGCTAGTGTGGGGGATGAAGCCGAGAAATCATCGAGGTCACCTCATTTTCCCATGAACAATGATGAACCAAATTGATATGGAGAGAGAAGGGTGCGATAAACACAGATTATATGGTTGTGTCTCATATTTTGGTCAACAGAAAATGGGTTGATACCTGCCTAATAATCGCCACATTAAAGCACATGGGCCACGACATATGATGGATGCACACTGGTCAAATTAGTATTTAATGTGTACTATTTATATTTAAATAATTAATAAAATTTTAGATATGATTGAAACGTGATCAATATAAAAATACTGAAACATGCAAACTACAATTCTCTTGCAGAATATGTCATATAATACTGAGAAAAAATATTTTTATTAAGAAATAATTAATATGTGGTTGTTGAAATTTCATTTGTAGATCATATATTTTTTTTATGTATTTAATAGTCTATGGAATGGAATTATAATAAAATAATATTTTCTATACTAGTGGATCAAGTGATTATGAAGATACCTAAACATGAGGTAATAGTTTTGTGTTCCAGTCTCATTATTTATCTGGATTTTGTTTTATTAAACTTATAATGATGAGTTGTTAATATATACATATAATTAAACACATTTAATATATTCAAATTTATATATATATTGATAATAAATATTTTTACATAATTTTTTACTCTATATGTACACAATAGACTGAATGAATGTGTTTATGAAAAAATTGACTTTATTACTCTCTTTGGTTGAATTTTATTTGTTCAATATCCATGGTTTATAAAAAAATACTTATTTTTTGTAATATTATCATACGGTTATTATTTAAATTTTAATAGTGATTTAATTTATAATTTTTTTTTTAAAATAACTCTCTTTATCTTTTTGATAATAAGGTACTATTTGAAATTTTTACAAGTTTTTAGAAGAAATTAGTCCATTTATCTTATTCAAAATGTATTAAATATACTTGCATCTTGATAATTACTTCATTTGATGAATAATTTATAATATACATTATTATTTTATATTAATATGTTTCTATTGATATTTTGGAATTTTATGGAATTTAAATAAGTTAATTAATAGGAAAAATGATGGGTTAACCAAATGAAATGTTATAACTATTCCTTTAAAAGAATTATTCGTCATTGACTAAATAATTTTAAGTTAAAAATAGATTTGATGGGGATAAGATACATTGTAACCATACAAATTATTTTCTGAGTATTTATTTTTATAATAATATTAGTTTGATTAATCCCATTTCTTTTCCACGGATTCATCTCTAATGATATGTTTATGAAACCCGTTTCCCTTTCCTTTGGTTATCTTTGATTATATGTTTCTGAAACATGTCTCATTTTCATGGGTTATGATATGATGAAAGTTTTTTGAATTTTTTTAAAGCATCTTTATGATTATCATAATGTGAGGGGTGGGTTAAAAACATATATAGAACATTATTTCACTTATAAATATAGATATCTGGTGAGAAAAATAGGATTGTAATGAGTACTGAAACATGTCTAATAAGGGATAATATCCATTATGATTGTCCTGGGAGTGATCGTTGAACATTATGATGGTTTGAGGATTGAACACACCACCATATTATTTTCTTGGAAATGATCCTTGATTACCTTGGAAATTATTTCATAATATAATTTGTATGCCACAATTCTATGATTTTTTCCAATGTTATTCTATCATGGATTTTGTTATTTTCTTATGTTATGACTCATGTTTAATAAAATACCATGATTTTTTCCATGACCATTGATTATGATCTCCATTATGTATGGTATAATTTTCAAAAGTTAAGAAAATATTCTCATTCCCTTTTACTCTTGTTTTTATTATGTGATCATTGATACTCCTCTTTACCACCCATACCAGGAATTATAGCTCACCATTTCTTATGTTTGTTTTATATAGGTTATGTGGAATGGTTTTATGATTGATATTTCTACTATGTTTTATATTTATGAACTAAATAGTGGGACTTTATGTATATGTGATATGAGCATGTTTATTATGTTTCCATGTTTCCATTTATTCTAGACCTATAAAATTTTGATGTTCATATTTATGTAATATAACGAATATTAATCTAAAAAAATGTAATATTTTAGAAAGTAAATTGTTATTTATTATAGTGAAAAATGTGGTGATGAAGACAATAACACACCCAGGTAGGGACGAATCCATGATACAAACCTGATAACACATACAAAATGATTCAAACATGACATCGCACTATGTGATTGGACTATGTAAACATCTTAATGACCACAAGTCCTTTAGATAAACCTTTTTATAAAAAAATGGCAGGTTGGATGAGTTATCCATGTGGGTCTATGAGGTGTTATTTCGTATTATCAGCGTGTGTTCATTTGTATTATGTCACCAAGAATGTACAAACTATTATAAAAAATATTAAGAAATATATTGAATAATGAATAATTTATTTAATAATTAAGGGTATAAAAAAATAAAAATAATTTATTATAAATAATTAATAATAAATATTATAGTAATAAATAATAATATAATTTTTATTTTTTTCTAAATATGGTTAATAGTAAATTACAAAATAATTGATCACGGTATATAAAAAAATTAATATTTGTATTCAATGTTATAATTATATATTATTTTATTATAAAATTATTAAATTATTTATAATATCATTATTTAAAAATTAATTTATGTAATTGAGAAAATAATTAAAAAATAATTTAATATTAGATGTTATTATTTATAATATTTTCTTATTTATAATTAAAACCTTTTAATAAATTTGAAAAAATATATTAATTATCAACTATATTTTTATATATTTTTTATATTAAATATTTTAATTAATTTTAAATTTAATTATCAAATACGAATCATATTAAATATATCTATAATTATTAACTGCATTATTTGTAGTATTACTTATAATTATATTAATTAAAAATTTATGATCATTAATTATATTATTAACCATGTATAATTAATAAAAATATAATAGTTTTCTAATATTGAAAAAGGTGGAACATGAATCCACCCTTGAAAATACTTAATTGATATCATATACCACAGCTTTGTCATATAGATCTATGAATGTGTTTCTTAGTTAATTTTTTTGATTAATTTAATACTAGTAATACCATATGATATAATGATATATTAAAGAATTTTTCAAATTTGGTTTCGTAGCATGTGTGAACCCCATTCATGCACAAAATGATCTATTTTGGTAAATATTTATGACCTTCCCTATTTCATAATTTTTAAAAAGGAATAATATTTAAAATTTTTATTCTTGAAAATGGTATGTTATTTTTATCCCAACATACTGTGGTGGATTGTTTGAAGAAAAACTATGGTCATAGAATGTTCGTAAAAAAATCTCTATATTTCATGTTTATTTATAAAAAACATCATATAAGACTTTTTTTTTGAAAAATAATATCTTCTAGTGTTTCACATTTTTATGTTGAAATTAGTAGAAATAAATTTTTAATTATTATATAAAGATGAGGAATTTTTAAGAAAAACATTGATGCGGCCATGTTACAGAGGTAAGACCCTCAATAGTTGAAATTTAGTACTTTCCAAATTTTATATTGATTATTAACTATTAATATCCTTTTAAATATGACATGTAAAGGCCTTACCTTATTATTAAATGAAATTTCCCATTATTGTAATAAAATACATGTATATTTAATGAACTATTTAATTTAAGAAATAAATTGGAGGAAAATAAATTTTACTAGATTCAATAAAAATGTGATAAATGCTTCCTAAACTGACACATGATAATGTGGTTTTTATACATGTAAAACTAAACCCGCCATTTAGTATGCTTCGAAATTTTCTTGGGTTTATTAACTGTCAATCATAATTCTCAGTTTCTCTTTAAAATTCCTTTCTCATCACTTTAAATAGAAATTATAATGTAAAATATAATGAAATAGTTCAAAATTAATATATAATGAATGAAACATGTTACACCAAGATCATGATGGGTTATGAAGTGGAAAAAATATTCCCACACATATCATGAACTATAAAAATACATTTTAAATCATATTATCTATAAAATTGTTTTTGGTGGAATAAATATAATTAAATAATTCATAACTATACCCAATTTATCTGGTATATTGAATAACTTACATATGATATTAATAAAGAAGAACAAGAAGTAGCTAACGATATCATTCTACCTGTATTTTATATTGGACATGTGAATTTCTGAATGCGTTTTAGGAAGTCCCTTATATATTTGAATTGTTATAAAAATGATACTAAAAGATAAAGAGAAATGAGAGTGAAAGACACTTGAACATGGAATTATATGTATCATGAATGATGTATATTAATTTCAGGACCCATTCCCACTAAAATCCATCAATAAATAACTATGAATTCTATAGTGACCCTCGATGAAATCCTTCAATAGGACTGGAGTTGATGACATACATCTTGGGCATATATAAAAAAATGAAATACATTAATATTATATTCATGAGAATGATAATGATAAGTCGCTAATCAGAACCAACCCAATCCCATATATATATATATATATATATATATTAATCCATACACTCATAATAACACATATAATTTAATACAAAAACATAAAGGAATAATCATTAAATAAATAACTTGAATAAAAATAATAATCTAGAAACACTACTTCCAAAATGATTAAAATAAATTATATATTAAACGAAATTACAGTGACAAGCCCTATCTTGAAAATTATTAAATATAGGGTATAGTATATATCACCAAGGATACAAGTAATCCTAGATGGATAATCATTGTAAACTATCATAAAAGTATGAAAGAGTAACACAAAATAATCAATGAGGGAAAAATCCGAGTTGACACATATCCCATGGTTGTCGAAATCCAAATATCATTAAGGTTCTCTTTCCAAATACATAAAATTATAATAATATTAATACAAAAAACACATTATGGACACATTATACAACTGATTCACCAATGATCTTGTAACCCCCATATCCCAATGAAATACACCATTATTCTCTCATCTCATTATATCCATGTATCATAATTCCAAATAGCATCAAAATCAAGAATACATGAACAAAACCACATACTAAAGGTTCTGGGGATCAATGAATATGGTCGAGCCCATTACTATTAATTTAAAATTTTCACATTATTCATATTTTTGTTTTTAATTAGAGAAATACAAATCATGTAATATATGATATTGGATCTTCATATAAACATAATAATTGATTGGTTTTTAATGAATTTCCATGAATTGAAATTATTTATTTCTAAAAAAATCATAAACATCTTAATGCCCTACAATCATTACATAATATTATTTAGTGGATTAATCCTTCCATTATTGATCCACATGTGCAACAAAATTCACAAAATGCCAGCATATATTTACTCGAGATCCATTATAGATAACTCATACACATATTTTTTTCATTAATGATCACCACGAAATCACATTAGAGTGGATAAATTCTTTTTTTATATCATGAATCGATATAGTGGTGTATGAGGATCTCCTTCCATTCATGAGAGATTTCATATAGGGGATATCTATAATTCATTATATTAGTTCTCTAAAATTAATTATGAACAAAACATACTTGGGGTGAATATAATATAATGAAATTTTTATAGAGCAATGGATAGAGGATTATAATTCTATCTGAGCCATTGTGATACTATTAATTATAGACAAATCCCATGTATATATAATAATAGTAATAATAATAATAGTTACTTGAAAATTGCTAAAGTAATTGATAAATAAATATCATTACATCAACCAATAAAATAATATTTAATCAATTAATATTTAATATATTTTTTAGATGAATCATCAAATCAACTTATCAATAATACTAGATATTTATCAAACCTTGAATAATAATTATTTATAAAAATAAATGAATCTTACTATGTTATTTATTAATAATTAAAAAATATTATATTCACTAAATAACTAATAAATATTTATTAATTATTATTCTAATATATATTCTCTAGAATAACTCATTACTGTATATTTTAAATCAACCAAATATGAATTATTATTAAACCATGTTAGAGAATAATATTTATTCAACATGATAAATTCATATATAATTTATCTAATATTAGAGACCCACATTGTGTGTGGACCTCTTAGTCCCTTTCTCGGTGTCATTAAACAAACTAACCAAAATTCCAAGGACAAAATCTAATCACATGCTAAGGGACCCATTGAAAAAAAATGTTATTTAAATTATTAAATACGACCTCATACAAATTCCCAATGTATAATATAACACATGTCTTACTATATCTCTAATAATGAAGTTTTTACTCTGTGGTCTTAAAACTTATATCATCAATATATCTTTCATTAACTTTTGGGAAATGAACATGTCATCAAAATGACATGAATGTGGGATTAACCAAGAATTTATACTCCCATAAAAGGTCTTGAAGAATATAATTAATTTAATGAATATTTTAGGCAAATCCTTTTTTGTTATTCAATAATGAAATTACAATTTTGATGAACCAAACATATCATACATCGTCATGAGAATAACTCGATGTGGTTTTCAACAATACATTAATAAAAATTACTCATGAAATAGATTAATAATATTATTGTTAATTTCAGAGGACCATTACCCACCTCAAAAACATGAATATCCAATGATTCATATAAATTTGGAGTTCACAATGGCATGTTAAGTATTCATAATTATTTTTTCTTAATTATTATTAATAATGATGATCATTAGAATAAGTATAAATGTATTATTTATCCCCAATCCAAGATAACATGTACCATATATGTACTATATGATAATGGAATCCAAACAGAAAAATAGTATCTAATAATAATTTCATATATATTCAAGGTTCACATCCAAGTTGAGAAATTAGATTTTCATTTTGAGTGAAAATTGAAATTAAAACATTATAAAATAGATGTCAAATAGATGAAAAATCATCACGTGATAAGAAATAAATTATTATTACAGACCATGGATATTTGAGTTAACATATGATCAACTTAGTTAGTTATAGGGAAACAAGTATAATATAATACCTATTGTAATATATCCATGTATTAATTAAGAACCCATTTATACACACATGTAAATTTCATTTGGATGAGATGTGGCTACAACTACAGATCCCAATACCCTACCTAATATTTTTATACTTACTATATCATCATATATTTGAGAATATCCATCATGTGATGATATCACCACGTATAGTTATTTTTTCTAACATCCCAAATAAAATATATTACAATATAGATAAAATTCAACATGATATGATAAAATTTTACTATATTTGTACCACTCCGGAATCATGGAAAAATCATTGCTAAAATTTCTACAAAAGATACATTATAAGTCACAACATTTTTGGTCAAATGAATATATGATAAGTTCTATGATTATATTACTTAACATTTCATATTAAATTATCTTGAACTATCAAATAGTTAAAAAATCCATCGTATTTAGCTCAAAGGACTTATTTTTTATTTTTATTTTAATATTTTTTTCATAACAATGATCAAAACTAATATTATATAATGACTTGTGTGATATAATAATAAATTACAGTTATCACAATGTAGTATGTTCATGAAACATCTTGGTTCATCCTTCCACTATACACATGAAATGAATTGGGACATAGTCTGTGGGCCTCCACAATCATTCTTGGCCAATGAAAATAATTATAGTCATCAAAATAAATTATTTGAGGTGATTTTTTCTTAGATAAATTATTTTTAATTAGAATCCTAATTACGCGGACAAACTTGCATGAAACGTCCATACATCAGATGTCCACATCAAAAACAATAATAAAAAAATATGAATAATATTTTAAATAATCTATATATTTAAAAAATATAAAATAAATCCCAATACTGGCCCTCTAATACCCAACGTAGAAAAATATCAATAATCTTGTTGAACCTCTCGAAATATAAATCATCCACCCATAAAAATAATAGATAGTATAAAAATCATTATTTGGATGAAAATAAAAAAAAATTCTTAGAATAACATATAACATACATAAAAAATCCCATATGACTAGACGTCATACATCTTTCAGAACCAGATCACACTATGATAATAAAATACAAAACATAAAAAGGCCACTATGTCATAAAATATTGGTGGGTAAGAATAGTGTGTGATCATGATATCTTGTTATGTAATCACAAAAATTTCTATGCTTTCTAGTTTCAATAATAAAACACACATGTATGTTCAAAAAAAAATATAGAAAATAGGTTTTTTAATTTTATAATAAATACATGTATTTCGTTGTCTACCCTTATAAAATCCCATTTACATTCATTTAAAATGAAACAAACCACTTATGAATCATTTCACCATCCCATTACACTATTAATAAAAAACCAATTTGGAATCCAATTTTGAATCACATTTAAATTCATTAGGAACAGTTTAATTATGGAACAACAAACCAAAATTAGGAAAAAAAAAATCAGGTAACACATAATGGAAGATTTATAAATATAAAAACAGAAAGACTATAAAAATGTGAACATTAGTAAAAATACATGTAATCATGGGAAGTAAAAAAATTAAATATAGATAGAGAGGAAATCATACATTCAATACAATAATCATTTAAAATGAAAAAAACAATGTCATATAGGGTTATCTGAACCCTATACCTTCGTATAGGCTCTTGATCCAATGATCGGTAGTCAAATGCATGAACTAACTACAAATTTGAACATGAATTTAACCGAATGGGGTTATGCTGCTTGTCCAAAATGCTACATCCTACCATCCACTATGGAGTACATGCCTTTGCATTGCAATGTGGAGATACCCATCAAACAAATCACAACCTCTATCCCCGTATAAGTGTTTTTTTGGTGTGCATGAATATGAATTGATAATTAATAATTTATTTTCCTCTTTTATAATTAGTTTTAAATATATGATTCCCTTTTCAAACACAACACATTCCACTGGAATGAATTTCAATTTATCAAATTAAAACCAAACATGAAAGCCATTAAATTTTATCAACTAATTAAAAACACATAAAACCATAATTTTACCTATAATAAAAATGTAAATACATCATTGAAAACTAATTAAAAACAGATATATATTTATTTAAGAAACGGTGTCCAATAATTGAAATAAAATTAACTCATATTTCTAAAAAGTATTTCAAGTCATAATTTTGATAACAAATATATTTGAATAATATTTAAAAATAATAATTTAAACCTAAAATTTAAATTAAAAACATCCATATTAATAATTTTCAAATATGTAATAACATTTATAGAATCATATTTTAACAGAAATATTCATAAATTATGAATGGAATATGTGAACATGCCTATATATATAAATATTCTTGAATTTTTGTATAAAACCCAAATATGAAATTAGAATAACAATACATCAACCATATAAGAATAAAATAATACTGACTCAATAAACGTTATAAAAATTCCAACATTGGGAAACACTAATTAATAAATCAGTTAAACTCACGTGTTACCAAATTATATTCCAAAAATAAAATCAAATAACATTTAATAATTATATTACATTGTGAAAATATTCATAAATTTATTATCAACCAAATATATATTTTAATCAATAAGGGTACAACTAAATCATGTATAAAAATATAAGTAATTGAAATCGCTTAAAAATCATAGGAGAAAAGATTTTCTAAATACTATTGAAACCATCAGTCATTTATAATATAGAATAATTCAATTTAAAAGGATAGAAAAAACATGTCATTTTAAGGAAAATATAAAAAACAAAAATCATTTAATTTGGCCAAGAGAAAATGATTAAAATACTTCATGAACATGAACAGAATGATCCGGAAAGATTATTATACACTATATAAACTTAAAGAATTATTATTTATAACCAAAAACCAACCCATAGTATGACCAAAAAATAATATAAAAAATGTTAGGGAATAATCCCATTAGTAAAGGATAAGATGAGGAAGTTTCAGGAAATAATCGCTTTCTTAGACTCAATTCCAAATGAAATCACGGAATGAACCACCATGGCAAGGATACTAGAGGAAGAAGCATGCCATATTATTTTGGGGGGGGGGGATTCCATCGATTAACAGGTGGTGTGGAGTAAGAGGAAGTGTGATACATGAGTTAGGGAAAACATATGGTAAGGATTTCATGGAATGTTCCATTTTTTTCAATGATGTGAGCCCCCATAGTGTATTATTGTTTGGACTATTTCATAGTGGCGCCCCACAAGGCCTTGACGTAATGATCAATTTGAAATTTCCCTAATGAATTTCCAAAAATTTTACTTAGAAAAGGGGGAATAAAATCATGAAATGGGGTTCACCATATGATGGTCCTCCTCATGGTTTGCCCAAAATTTCTAGAACATGCACACTATGATATAGGGAGGTTGTTGTAACCCTTCATTCTCTTTAAACACTGAGTATCCCATGGAAACCCATTGGTTATCCCTCTCTACACCCCCCCCCCCAAACCAACATAAATGGACACAAATAATAAAATCCAAATGTAAAATGAATCTAAATGGTATATGATGTGATGGTGTGACAAAAATCCCCACCATGGAAAAATATACACATATAAACCCATATATATTTAGGAGGATAAGTCTCAATAAAAATGTAAATGATAATGAGGAAAAACATAGAACACTATATCCAAGATACATAGTATCAAATTTAATGTAATATACTATAAGACACTATAAAAATACATGAGCCATTAAATACATTGTGAACAAGTCACACATGACTCCTAATGGGGGAATAATGAAATAGAGACCTATGGTGTGTCTCCAAACCATTAATGAAATAAATTATTATGTTAATATAAGATGGATGAATGTATTCCCAAAATATATATACAAGAACAATTTTAATCCCTCATTTGGATAAATAATCATACTACTCTATTGTAGTCTCACATAATATATCATTGGAGTACTCATTTAATCGTACATTAGAACAACATAGGATGTCACAAATCATGAACCCCCCAAAATAATTATATAGACATCAATATGATAAAATGAATAAAATATTCCTAATATTTTCCACTATCTCACTACTAATCTTGATATAATCTATTTGAACTAGGGAAAATGCTATAAAATAGCATTTTCAAACAAATTTACAAGGAAACAAATTTGGATTGAGGCCTAAAAATCATACAAGCCTCCTAAACAACATGAGTTTGGGCCATTGTTCAAGAATAAGTAATTTTATCCTAGGGCCTCATACTTGGTACACTCCTCCTAGTTGTCTCGCTGAATCATACCAATAATATACAGTAAATTACCTCAACTAGTTAATTATATGTTCTTGGTAACTAATCTGCAACCATGTTGTTCCTCGAGTCTCAACGAACCGATATCAAACAATTCCTAAAATTGCTATAAGAACAAAATAATTTATCCTCTATCATGAGACATATGAAAATATAAATTTATCAAACCCCACAATATATAATTGAAACTGATACTAATGAGTTACTATTGAAAAATGATTACATTCGAGGTTCAATCGCATATACTCCCAAAATATATGATTTCTATACCTCAACAATGCTCGTGGGTATTCATGCTAGAGTATATGAAATAACATATGGAAGTAAACTCCCCACTCAATTAGATAACCAAAAACATCAATCACCCTTATCTAAAATTATATATCAACATAATGTATTCATTTCAGAAAACCACCTAATAAAAACCTAATGAAGAACCATAATATTAAATAAATATAATGTTCCCCTTTTATAGTATTTCAAAAAAATCATAGACTTATTTTTTTAAAAATGTAGTCCTCTATTAAAAACTAAAAACTAATTAAACCACACACCTCCACTATTGAATTTTTTTAATCCTAAACCTCTAGATTAATTTATATTAATTTGCAAAAATCCCACGATAAAGGTTTCAAATGAATCATCATTAAATAAAACAATGTTTTCTAATAAAAAATCCAAGAATAATCTCTCTAGTAAATGAATCACATTTCACAAAAATTAATTTTATCAAATTAAAAAACATTCAATATTTTAAATCAAATATTTTTTTAAAATCATTTAGAAAAACATTTAATAATAATAATACCACTTATTAAAACCGTAAATATTTATTAGAATTTTTTAATATTATAAAATAATTTTATTAAACATCAACAAAAACACAATTTATTATAATAAAACAAACATAAGGTCAAGAAAAACTGGACTACTGACCATACATGAATTAGCTGCAAGGATTCATGGATGTTGTGTCAATCACATGACCATATCATATAGTGACATAAAACCATGAACAATGGATCGATGAGGTTTATCAATCCATGTGTACCCACCAATGGGAGAAATATCAACAATAGTTTCATCCCAAAATAAAATAACTCCATCATAAAATTTGAGCAACATTAATATAATTTCAAACACCAAAAACATAAAATATAACATACTAGAACCATAAACCAATAATCAAAATCCAACATCCAAAGGCTACATGAGGATTAGATCAAGTAAGCTCTCCTCTTACCTACCAAGTCTTGATTGTATTTTCACCATCTAGAATAAATCTAAATATAAAAAAGGACATTTAAAGAAATGTGTCATATATATATATTTTTTTTCACAATCCTTCGAGAGTTCATCATTCAACATAAATCCTGAACATTCCCAATACATACATGAGTGGTGTCCCCAATTACGCTAGGTTGATGAATCAATTCATACAAATCAAAATAATTTTTTATATGTCGTTTTTACTACATAAAAAATTTAATCAACATGATAGTTACACAAAAATATTTTCATGATCCTTCTGTCATCATATTTCCAAGAAAAAAATATGAAGAAAAAAAAGATAATCAACATGAATAATCAACAAATATAAAAAATAAAAAATAAAAAAACTCAACTCTCCCTTTATATCTGACCATAGGAATAATTCCCCTCACCAAAATTCAATTCCAGAGTGACTTCTTTCCTAGATATAATAAAACAATAGAAATATCTAAAGGATTGAATTTTATGTTGGAGTCCTTAATAAATGCATCAAAAAAAATATATTGAGTGTTATAAAAAATTCTAAAATTGCAACTCAATACTTTAATTGTAAGGATTTCAATATGCGAGTTGGCATTATGAAACACATTTGTTATAATATAAATCATCATGGAGAGATTTTCCATTTCATTAGACTATATTGTCGTAAATTTCTAGGATATGTTAATGTTACCCGATCAAATAGCATTAAAAATCATTGTATAATTTCGATCAATCCATATATTATTATTTATACATTTACGTGTGATGTCAAAAATATTAACTAAACCATTAAAATTTGAAAAACTGAAATGACCATAATGGAAATCGATGACATTTATACTATATTCCCAACAAACATCCCCAAATTCAGCTATTCCATATTTCATCTAGAAACTACAAAAAATAACATTTATTAACACGAAAAAGATGAATTTAAAAACACCATAAACATTTCCAATAAGAGAGAAAAGTTTATTGGGAAGATTCAGCATCTCATCACTAAGAATTCATAAATGGTTTTATGGTTTCATCTTTCATGAATTGATTTACAATTTTATTCTTTAACGAAAACCAAAAAAAGGGAAAATACGGGCTTTAGAGAAAACGGTGTGGATGATTCCTCCGATCCCCCCAATGAAAATATTAAATAGTTATTAAGACAAAAAAGGTTAATGTTGCCCTTTATGTGATCCATTATTGAGACATCATGTCGGGTTGGATCTCAAATATATCATAAAAAACATTCCAAAGTGTTGAGGCTATACGATAGCATAAAATTATAAAATCAAAATCATATCCATTATGGGGAATGATAAAACATCTTGATCATTGGGAGATGGATAATATTTTAAGTATAAAATCAAGTATATTTTTAGATAATGAAATCTTGCACAATAAGGAAAATATGGAAGGAATTGTATACTTTTTGGGGAAGAATATAATCTAGTTAATAGGATACTAAATTTTATGATTATCAAATAGAATTGAGTTAGGAAGGATATTCATTACTGATTCACATATTGAATTTTCTTCCTGCTTAAGGAAATTATAATTAGATATAGTTGATATAACATCATCTAAGAGGGAGTTATAGAAATTAATTTGATCTGTAATTGAGAAATTTATATCTACAAACAGATTAGATGATTTAATATTATCCAAAAATAACCATTATTAAATGAATGAAAATTTTTATTGTGATGAAACTACCATAACACTAAAAACAAACACTTACATACCAAACAACAAGGCATGTTACAATAGTCCATTCTCCCCCACAAAATATAACATATCGATAATCAATGATATAACATGACAAAGTCCATATAGTATATAAATTTTGAGTGGTGGGAGTAGGGTGTGGGCTTGGAATCCTATTACGTAATCAACACAGATTCCAAGAGTTTATTTTTCAAATATAAACCATATATTCTTGTTTTCACAAA
Organism: Viscum album; assembly: GCA_963277665.1. NCBI lineage: Eukaryota > Viridiplantae > Streptophyta > Magnoliopsida > Santalales > Viscaceae > Viscum > Viscum album. The sequence goes on along the minus strand of OY728147.1, from coordinate 553,499,909 downwards.
CAAATCGAAAATATGGTTTTTCAATTTGATATGAATAATTAGTATCACATTATAAAAATTTATAATATCCATTTTCATTTTATTCTAAATCAAAATATTCATTTAGGAAAAATATCATCCCACAATATCATTGTTAATATAATTAACCAATTAACAATGACATTCCCATCACATTTTAGGCTTCTATGACTAATGATTTATGGATCAAATTTTAATGACCTGGAAATTACAACGAAACTGTTTTCATAAATACTATGAAATTTTTTGAGCCTGTAGTTTCTGATGGCCCATGATTCCAAGGCCCGGTGGGACTGGAATCAATTTATGATGTTTTTTTGGGTAGTTTCTATAAACATACATGCAAGTTTTTATATCTTTTAAACTGGTGCTCGGAATTGAAATCTGAGTACCCCAATGAACTCGTAGTGCCAATATTCGTTTAAGGGGAACTTTATCATAGTTGCATTTTATGCAGGTTGAAAGTTATTTTTTTTATTTAATAAAAAATTAAAATAAAATTGTTGTGAACAATTTTATTTATCTTGGGTAGTTAAATCCTATAAGGGGAAGTTATTGGTGGGTCCCACACCAACATAACGTCCTACGAGAGGATATTTGTGAGGTGGGGCCCACACAATCCAAACCATTTCATCTCCCCATAACTCCCGCTAAACTCCCTTAAACACCATTGTTTAATTGTAGACAACTCCCCTATTTAATTATTAACTTCGCCACCTTCCACTTGGTCATTAATATGACAACACCTTGATTTATTTATTTTAAACTCCACTAATTAATTAATTACATTGGGAGGATTTGAATAATTTTGAAAATTCATGGCGTGTTTATTAAAATAGGGGTAGCCTTAATATATTATGTTCATGGAAAATGTTTTTGGGTGAAACCTCTGGAGGATTAGAAAGAAGTGTTCCTCTCCATGAAGACCGCTCCACGACTCGAAGAATGGGAAGATTTTCCTCTGCACATTTCTTTTCAATCGGAACAAGATCATGAGGCAAGCCTTCACCTCTTCTTCTACCTCCATATCAAGGGAGAAGACACCTCTAGCGAGGAGCGTCGTCTATGACAACAGGTCTTCCTCCAACGTTGATGGGGAAACACCGTTCTCCACAACACCATCTATCACGATGCTCGTCTTCCGTGGCTCGACGTCGTGTGACGTCCATTATAGAGGTAGGAGTTTGTTTCAATTTTAATTGAATAAAATTTTTCTTCGTCCTTCGTTGAAACCATGTTTTACCATTGACCATTTGATACTGCCTAACACGGAGGTGTGTTCTGAACTAACATAACCCGACGACCCTCTGATTGTTCATGGATACTTTAGTGGCAGAAATGAGTAGCGGCGGCGACGAAAGAAAGGTGGATGCCACGCACTGGCCACATTAGAGGAACCTAGGCATGCAACCGCAGTCCACTTGGTCGAAGGAGAAATGGCCAGCTAAAGTCGGTTGAGCCGAAGGAGGACCGCGACGCCACAATGGGCATCGCGTAGCGGAAGACCGAGTCACGCCTAGTCGGGTCGGGCCGCGCCCTACCGGGCTGGGGGGGCGCCACTTCTAGATGGGCTGGGTTGTGTAATTCATCGGGGCGGTCCGACCCTCTACAGGTTCGAATCCGCCAAAACCAAGTTGACCCGACCCACCAGCCCACTGGGCTTAACGAGCTGGGCCCGTTTTCACTTAATGGTGAATAACTTGAAGACCGCGCGTCCGATCGACACGCCATATGCGGAATTAGGACCCTCACGACGAATCAGTCCTTATGAGTTACTGTAAGTGAGTTTTGGATGAACTTGGAAAATGGATGGGTTGGTTCGGACTGATAACTAATTGGGCCCTCAGAGCGGAAACACTTATAACATCAGGAACAGACGTCCAATTGATGTGTCGTCAACTACGTTGGTTTGCATCTAACGAGGCAGTTCTTTTGGAATACAACACATGGGATTCAGAGGATATTGGAGTATGGTTGAGTTGGATTGTACCCAAAATCCAATCGCACCCTTGGAATAGAAAAGCTAATAACTCTCAGAACAGGAGTCTGATTGATGCGCCGTCTATTGCGTTGGGTTCCTTATGACGAGAAAGATATTCTGGATACATCAAATATGGACTTTGTGATAGTTTATTTATTGGCCTTTGACCCGAGGAGCGGACCCTCCCAAAATCGAGCGTGCTGTGTGTGGGAACCCTAGTGATGGTGGCGACTGTGATGACTAAAGTTCTATGACCCTCTATGGGTTCAACGACGACGACTACTGTACATGGATCCTCCGTGGGTTCGACGACGACAATTACCATACTAGGATCCCTCGTGGGTTTGAAGATGACATCTATCGTACTAGGATCCTCCAGGTGTTTGATGAGGAGGACTACCGTACTAGGTTCCTCCGTGGGTTCGACGATGACAACTAATGTACTAGGATCCTTCGTGGGTTTGATGAAGACGTCTACCATACTAGGATCCTCCACGGGTTCGATGGTGACAAATACAGTACTAGGATCCTCCGTGGGTTCGAAGGAGATGACTACCGTACTAGGATCCCCTGTGGGTTCGACGACGACGTCTACCGTACAGGAATCCTCTGTGGGTTCGACAACGATGACTTCTCTACATGGATCCTCCATTGGTTCTACAGTGATGACTACTGTACATGAATCTTAAGCGGTTCCGATAGTTTAATTTTGGTTCTAGTATCCTACGTGGGTCTGATAGAGTAGCTGGTCAAGTATCCTACGTGGGTCCGACAGCTTAGATGGACTAGTATCCTACGTGGTTCTGACATCTGAGATGATTCAGTGGCTACATCTGATCATCATTATCACTATAAAAAAGATGTATACCTGTGCGAGCTGATTTTGGACTTTCAATCAAAATCATTGATGTGATTGACTTCATTCCTGTGTGGACTAGGTTTTTCTTGGGCTCAAGGGTTGGGTCTGAACTGGATATGATGACTTACGGATATGTATTGGCATATACCTAAGTATAGTTGGTTGATACTTCATGATTGTATCTTTTCCTTGGGATTTATCCTTCATTGATTCTGGGAGACCGTCGGGGGCCTTAGCGTCCCTATTGAGTATCGTTATACTCACCCATGCACGGGCTATGCCCGCACTACATTGTGTTGGAAGAAGATGATGGCAAAACTTGATTGTGGTAGAGACTTGTAAAGCTGGACAGTACCCAGAGGTGTACCACTTGGTGGGACGTACACGGAGCATACAGACGGACCCGAGGTGCTGAGGAGATCATCTATACCCACCCTTCAGGTGGGATTCCCAAGGGATGACTCTGTGGTTGCTACTTTACTACACTGTAGTTGAACTAGTTTTTCAGTTGTACTATACTATTCAGGTGGGTTTGTATTCTGGCCCATTTACCTTTCAGCACTTACTTTTTTATTCAGTATTACTTTGTGCCTACTTCTATATCATATTCTGTTGTGTTATTTACCATTATAAAGACAATACCTTCCCTTTTTTTTGGCGATTTACGCCTTTGGTGCTAGTCTCCAGCCCCTGGCCTATGGAAGGCGGGCTTGGTGTAATCACAACACGGGCCCCGAGGACATGTCATGAAAAATTGGTATCAGAGGATTCGGTTATACTACAGAGCTCAGGACTCTGATTATTTCGTCTCTGTGAAGAAATAGTGTTATGAGTATTTAGTGTGGTTATTAGTACAGGGTGTGTAGTGTTGGTGCAACGGCCGACGTATCCACACACTAGGACCCTAACTTCTAATTTTCGACACAATGCATGAAAACACTGATTGCATGTGTGTTTCAAAATCTTTCCTGGTGATTACATAGTGTCTACTCACCAGGTATACTGTTTTTTTCATGGAAAACCTGTTTATTTTCAGGATGGACCCACGAAGGCAACCAACTAGGGTTCCAAGTTACATAAGAGATGGTATCCCACCGAGCGATGAGGCCTCGGTGTAAGACCCCATCCCAGCAGATGAACCAGCAGTACCACTACCCGCTGGTCCACTGATACCACCCGCTCCAGTAGTAGAAAGTGCATGCCGCCTGAGTGCATTGCATGAGTTCTAGTGCCAGAGGCCACCCAGGTTTTAGGGAGAGACGGACCCACAAGAAGCTGCAGACTGGATGTCGGTTCTCGTCAAAGTTTTCATATTTGTAGGGACACCAGCTGACCTCATGGTGATCCTTTCCACGAGTCTCTTGCATTCAATGGTAGGTAGTTGGTGGAGACTGATGCTCCAGGTGTATGATGAGGCATCTATACAATGGGCATACATCGAGAGCCTGTTCCGGGCAGAGATTATACCAGCCACCCTTCGTGTTGTACGGATTCAGGAGTTACTTCATCTGCGGCAGGGCATCATGATAGTAGATCAGTACTTAGCGAGGTTCCCTGACCTCTCACGCTACTCCACAGATATGGTATGGTATCTGTTATTTAGGGGACAGACCTTTGAGGAGGTACTCAAGCCGAATATCAATGCTTTAATGATTTCCCTCAACATCTCGACGCAGGCAGGGGTGCTATAGAGAGACCTTATAGTGGAGAGTTTTCTCGGTGAGCAATCACCAGCGGTGAGACCCTCCGCAAGAAGACACGTAGTGGAGTCTTCTGTAGCCGACATTAGACAGTTAACACATAGGTCCATGTGGACCCGGCCTACAGGTGGGAAACCTCGGGATACAGGTTCGGATGTGCGGGACACATGAAACAGAGCCAGCCATACGAGGAGTAGGTATTTCTATGCATGCGCTAGGAATGGTCACATGGCTCGAGACTGCCTGACCGACCCTGCAAATGTGCAGCATGCATTATATGGACCTCCCAGGCAGAGGTAGAGGATCAACCACAGTTCTCTTGGTGCAGGTGGACAGGATCAGGACTAGCTCCAGACTTAGAGACTTTTGTTCATGATCCTTTTAGCTTTGTTGATATCATTGTCTGCGGTTGCTTTGGGTCTTTTTTACTTTGAGCTGTAGTAATAAAAGACACTTGTCCATGTGATGTTTTCTTTCCCACCCTTATTGTATGGTACATACGGAGAGGTTTTGGTTAAAACTATTGACTTAAACCTCACATTAGAGATTCTTACTAGAGGAGACCTTGTGACCACACACTCCTGTCGATAGTGTGACTCGACCCTTAGAGGTGATAGTAATGGTCTGATATCTTGGAAGAAGCATTTAGGCCTTAAGACGTCATACGTGGCATGAAATGTACCGTTCATGTCAGGATTTATTGTATTATGAAAAGAAAGTGGTTCATTCAGGGGATGATACTATATTTTTCTTTTAAGTATGGGAGAAATATTAGAAGCTCTTGTAGGACGTAAGTGAAGAAGGGTGTAGTCGAGTTCATTAAAAATGTCTAGTCACACACATAGTTCTTTGAGCAAACAGTTTATGGTTTACTCTAATCTCAAAAGACTGAGGTGTGTCTACTCGTAGAAGGACCTGGACCTGAGACGGTGGCATTGACTTGATTTCCTCTGGGACTATGACTATGAGATAGTTTATACTCATGGGAAGGGGAAAATGGTGTAGCTGATGCTCTCAGAAGGAGATCAGGCTTTTAGCTATTAGGAGAAGCGACATAGCAGCTAGCCGCGTTGTAGATATCCATTGTGGAAAGATATGGACCATCCTTTATACAGTATATCACAGTCACTCCTCCACAACTTTAGTGGGTTAGGGAGGGATAGCGTGGAGACATTGATTGTGAGATGTGATGCATTCAGAAATCTCCAAAATAGGCAGAAGTCCTATAGTGATAGGAGACTGAGACCACTAGAGAACGAGGATGGCGACCACGTCTACCTACGGGTCTCACCTCGACGAGGTATACAAAGATTTTTCCAGGGTAGAAAGTTATATTCGAGTTTCATCATACCTTTCCAGGTCCTCAGCAGAGAAGGCGAAGTGGCTTACCACATGGCCCTTCCACCTCAGATGCACCAAGTGCATTATATCTTCCACATATCTTAGTTGAGAAGATACGTGCACGACCCGTCCCACATCATCAACCACGGGGATCTGGACATCAATGACGGGGATACATTCTAAGAGGTCCTGGTGGAGATTGAAGATGGACAAGAGTGAGTCCTACGTGGGCGGTAGATTCTTCTAGTGCGAATTCACTCGAAGCACGGGAACCTCCAGGAGAGCACTTGGAAGCCGGTGGCTCAGATGCGAGATCGGTACCCCCATACGTTTCCCTAGTGTGTGTTGTAGCATTATGGGGACGGAAATCACTGATATGAGAGTATTATAATGACCCAAATATTTCATGTAAAATGTATTGTTAAATACATTGAAATTTTATGAGTCTGTGGTTTCTAACGACACTTGATTTCAAGGCCCAGTGTAGCCGAAATAAATTTCTGAAGTTTTGTTCTGTTACATTTAGTAAACGTATGTGCTGGTTTTTCTATCATTTCAACCGTTGCATGGAATCAAAATCTGAGGACAGCGATGAACTCGTAGCGCTAGTATTCACTTAAGGGGACCTTTACTGCAATTGCGTTTTTTTTCGGTTTCAATGTTAATTTTTTGGGGATTAATAAAACGGTTAAATAATATTGTTGTGAAAAATATTATTTATCATGGGAAGTTAAATCCTACATGAAGAAGTTATTGTTGGGGCTCACACCCACATAACCTCTCATGAGATGATATTTCTATGGTGGGTCCCACACGAGCATAACATTTTCTTCTCATCATAACTCTCCCTAAACTCCCTTAATCCCCCTTGTTTAATTATTCACAACTCCCCTCTTTAATTTTTAAACTCTCCACCTTTCACTTGGTCATTAATAAGAAATCACCTTGAATTAATTATTTTGAACTCCAAAAATTAATTAATTGCTTTGGGAGGATTTTAATATAATTAAAAATGCATGGATAGTTTATTAAAATAGAGGGAGCCTTAATATATTGTCGGCTTGACAAATTTTTTGGGTTGAAACCTCTGGAGGATTAGAATGAAGTGTCCCTCTCTGCGAAGAATGATCCAAGACTCAAAGAACGGGAAGCTTTTCCTCTCCCCTTTTCTTTTAAAATTGAACAAGATTATGAGGAATTCCTTCACCCCTTCATCTTGCTACGCTTCAAGAGAGATGACACCACTAACGAGAAGCGTCGTCTACGACAACAGCTCTTCCTCCAATGTTGACGGGATGACACCACTATCTGTGACGCCATCTACCCTAGTGCTCTTCTTCCGTGGCTTGACGACGTGAAATGTCCATTATCGAGGTAGGAGTTTGTTTCAATTTTAATTGAATAAATTTTTTCTTCTTCCATCATTAAAACCATGTTTTACCATTGGTCATTTGATATAGCCTAACACGGAGGGTGCGGGCTGAACGAACACGAGTAGACGACCCTCCGATTGTTCATGGATACTTTGGCGGTGGAAACGAAAGGCGATGGCGATGAATGGAATGCGGAGGTCGCGCGCCAGCCACGTGTGAAGAACCTCATTCGGCAACGTTGGTGGATCGTGGTTCCACAAGGTGCAGCGCACTGCAGAAGACCATGGCCCGCGTTCTGAGCGCCGCTCGGTGGGCGAACCAGCCGGGCTGAGAAGAACCGCAACGCTAGGAGGGCACCGCGCTAATGGAACATCGGCCACCCATGCAAGCCGCTCACGCCAACAAGGCCGGCCGATTGGTTGGGAGGCCGGCGCCGCTTGGCGCCGCTGGTTCGGGAAGCTAGGGGTCCGCGCCCCCCTCGGACCACTCGGCCCTTCTGGTTGAGTTGCGGATAGCCGGGCCACGCCCTGCTGGGCTACACAGTGCCTAGCCGGGCCGCGCCCCTTCGGGCCGGGCTGCATGATTCACCAGGGTGGTCCGACCCTCATCCGGGTCGGACTCGCCAAAACCGGGTTGACCCTACCCGCTAGCCCACTAGGATTAACAGGCCGGGCCCGTTTTCACTTAATGGGGAATAACATGTAGACCGCGCATCTGATCATCGCGCCCTCTGCGGCATTATGACCGTCGCGATGAAGTGGTACTTATGCGTTAATCTATGTGAGTTTTGGAAGAATTTGTAAAATGGCCGATTTTGTTTCGACTCGTAACCAACCTGGCCCTCGGAGCGGAAACACGTATAACTTAAGGACTGGATGCCCGATTGACGTGTCATCAATTATGCTTGTTTAGATTTGATGAGGTGGTTTTTTTGGAATACTCCACATGGGATTCAGATGAGAATAGTGTATGGATGGGTTGGATTCTACCAGAAATCCAACCCGTCCCCTGGAATGAAAAATCAATATAACACTCAGACCAGGTGTATGATTGACGCATCATCTATTGCGTTGGGTTCCTTATGATGAGACGGAACATCTAGATACATCAACTCAAGACTTTGTGGTATTTGATTTATTGACCTTTGACTTGAGGAGCGGACCCTCACGGAATCGAGCGTGCTTTGTGTAGGAACCGTAGTGATGGTTGTGGCAGTGACGACTATCGTATTGGGATCGTCCGCGGGTTTGGTGACGACGGCTACCATACTAGGATCCTTCGTGGTTTCGACGATGATGACTACTATACTAGAATCCTCTATGGGTTCGATGATGACGTCTACCATACTAGGATCCTCTATGGGTTCGATGATGATGACTACGGTAATAGGATCCTCCCTGGGTTCGATGATGACGACTACCGTACTAGGATCCTCCCTGGGTTCGTTGATGATGTCTACCGTACTAGCATCCTCTGTGGGTTCGACGAAGATGACTACCATACTAGGATCCTTCATGGGTACGACTACGAAGCCTACTGTACTGGAATCCTCCATGGGTTCAATGACGATTAATTCTGTACTCGGATCCTCCATCAATTTGACGACGATGTCTATCTACTGGAATCCTCTGTGGGATCACTGACGATGACTTATTTACTGAGATCCTCCATTGGTTTGACAACGATGACTATTGTACACGTATCCTAAGTGGGTCTGGTAGTTTGAATTATGTTCTAGTATACTACATGGGTCCAACGGATTAGCTGGTCTAGTATCCTACGGGGGTCCGACAGCTTAGCTGGTCTAGTATCCTACATGGGTCTAACAGCTTAGATGAATCAGTGGATAATTCTTATCATCTTTGTCACTTTAAGAAATATGTATACATGTGTGAGCTGAGTTTTGACATTCAATCATAATCATTGATGTGATTGACTTCATTCTTGTGTGTAATTGGTTGTTATTGGGCTTGAGGGTTGGACTCAAACTGGAAATGATAAATTATTTATATGTATTGGGAATATTACTAAGTAGAAATGGTTGATACATCGTGATTTTATATTTTTATTTGTGGTTTATCCTTTGTGGATTCTGTGAGACCTTCGGGGGTATCAGTGTCCCTACTGAGTATTGTTATACTCACCTCTGCATGGGAAATGCATTCACTACGTTGTATTGGATGCATATGATGGACAGTAGTGATCGTGGTAGAGACTGGTGGAGCTGGATGGTACCAGGAGGTGGACCATATGGCGGAATGTACATGGAGTAGATAGACACACCCGAGGTGCTGAGGAGATCATCTGTACCCACCCTTCAGGTGGGATTTTTGGAGGACAACTTGGTTGTTGCTACTTTACTATACTGCAGTTGTACTAGTTTTTTAGTTGTACATTACTTCTCATTTGGGTTTGTATTCTGGCCAATTTACCTTTCAGCACTTACTTTTTTATTCACTATTACATTGTGCTTACTTCTGTTGCATACTCTATTGTGTTTTTACCATTATAAAGGAAATTCCTTCCCTTTTGTTGGGATTTACACCTTTTGTGCTTGTCTCCAACCCTTGGCCTATGGATGGAGGGCTTGGGGGTAGTCATGGCATGGGCCCCGAGAACGGGTCGTGAAAAATTGGTATCAGAGGAGTCATTTCTACCACAGAACTCAGGACTTTGATTATTTATTATCTGTGAAGAAATAGTGTTAAGAGTATTGAGTGTGGTTATCAGTCCAGGGAGTCCAGTATTGGTGCGTCGGCCGACAAAACCATACACCAGAACCCTGACTTCTGATTTGTGAGTCAGTGCATGAAAACAATGATTGCATGTGTGTTTGAAAAGATTTCTTGGTGATTACATTGTGTCAACTCAACAGGTATACTGTTTTGAATGTGGATCACCAGTTTCTTTTCAAGATGGCCCCATGAAGGCATCCAACTAGGTTACTGAGTTACGTATGAGATGGTAGCCCACCGTGCGATGAGGCCTCGGTGCAGGACTCCATCAAAGTGGAGGCACCAGTGGTACCAATACCTGCTGGGCCACCGATACCACCAAATCTGGCAGTAGAGAGTTCACAACACCTAAGTGAATTTCACTAGTTCCATCACTATGGGCCGCCCAGGTTTTGTGGAGAGACGGACCCACAGGAAGTTGAGGACAGGCTGGAGGCTATGTCAAAGATTTCATATTTCTAGGGACACCTGCCGACTTCATAGTGATCCTTACTACGAGTCTCCTACATTAAGTGGCATGCATTTGCTGGAGCCTGATGCTCCAGGTGCATGATGAGGCATTTCTACTATGGACAGACTTCGAGAGCCTATTACGGTTGTGTTCTTACCATCCACCCTTTGTGAAGTACAAATTCATGAGTTACTTCATCTACAGCAGGGCAGCATGACAGTAGCTCAGTACTCAGCCAGGTTCACTAACCTATCATGCTACTCTATAGATATGGTACGTGACCAGTTCTTCAGGGCGTGGACCTTTGTGCAGGGAATATAGAATGAGATCAAGGATTCAATTATCTCCCTCAACATCCCGACGCAGGGGGGATGTTGGCGAGAGACCTTCTACTGGAGAGTATTCTCGCTTAGAAGTCACTAGAGGCGAGACCCTCTGCAAGATGACACGTAGCAGAGTCTTCTGCAGTCAACATTAGACAGTTGAAGCAGAGGTCCAAGAAGACCCAACCATCAGGTGGGCGACCTCCGTATACAAGTTCCGTTGTGCGGGTGACATGAAACAGATCCTTCCATACGAGGAGAAGGTGGTGCTATGGAAGCGACATGCAGGTTTACATGGCTCGAGATTTCCTGACTCTCCCTACAGAAGAGCAGTAGGTAGTAGAGGTATTTCCCAGGTAGAGGCTGAGGATTGACCATAGTGCTCTAGGAGCAGGTGGACAGGAGCGGGACTAGCTCCAGGCATAGAGACTTTTGTTCATGTTGCTTCTAGCGTTGTTTATGTCGTTGTTAATGGTTTATTTGTGTCTTTGTAGTTTGAACTACAGTAATAAAAGACACTTGTCCATGTGATGTTTTCTTTCCCACCTTTTTTGTATGGTTGATACTGAGAGGTTCCGGTTAAAACTGTTGACTTGACCCTCATATTCGAGATTCCTACTAGAGGAGAACCAGTGACCACCCATTGCTGTCGTAACTGTGACTCGACCCTTGGAGGCGAGAGTAACAGTTGGATATCATGGTAGTAGCGTCGAGGCCTTACAACGTCATCTGTGGCATGAAATGTAACGTTCATTTCAGGATTTACTATATTAGGCAATCAACGTGGTTCATCCAGGAGATGAGACCACATTTCTCTTTTCGGCAAGGGAGAAATCATAGTATCTCTTGTACGAAGTAAGTGAAAAAGGGTGTAGTCGAGTTCATTACAGAAGTCTAGTCACACCCATAGAACTTTGAGATAACACTTTCTGGTTTACTCTAATATCAAAAGTCTCAGGTGTGTTTAATTGTAGAAAGAGCTGGACCTGAGACAGTGGCATTGGTTTGAGTTCCTCCGAGACTATGACTATGATCTAGTTTATACTCCTGGGAAGGGAAAAATGTTGTAGTTAATGCTATCGACAAGAGATCAGGCTTTCAGCTATTAGGGGGTGTGACAGAGCAGCTAGCTGCATTGTAGATATCCTTTGTGGATAGAGATGGAGCATCCATTCTACAGTCTATCATAGTCACTCCTCCCCTATTTTACTAGGTTATGGAGGGATAGCGTGGGGACATTGATTGTGAGATTCGACGATCTCAGATATCTCCATAGTAGGCAGAAGTCCTATGTTGATTAGAGACTAAGACCACCGGAGATCGAGGATGGTGACCACGTCTACCTATGGGTCTCTCCTCGATGAGGTCTACAAATATTTGGTCGGGGCGACAAGTTATATTCGAGTTTCATCGGACCTTTCCAGGTCCTTAGTTGAGATGGTGAGGTGGCATACCTCCAAGCCCATCCACCTCAGTTGCACCAGGTTAATGATGACTTCCACATATATTAGCTGATAAGATACATGAAAGACCCATCCCACATCATCGACCATGGGGAGATGGACATCGATGACGTGGAGACATTCTTGGATGTCTCAGTGGAGATTGAGGGTCGATAAGAGTGAGTTATATGGGGGAAATTGATTCCACTTGTGCGCATTCACTAGCAGCACGGGAACCTCAAGGAGAGAACATGGAAGCGGGAGGCTCAGATGCGAGCTGAGTACCACATATATTTCCCTAGTGTGTGTTGTAGCTTTACGAGGATGTAAATCCCTGATGTGGGAGTAATGTAAAGACCTGTATATATCATGGAAATTTTTTTCTTAAATACTATGAAATTTTTTGAGTCTGCGGTTTCTGACGGCACTTGTTTCCGAGGCCCGGTGTGCCCGGAATCAATTTCTGATGTTTTGTTCGGGTACATTCTGTAAACATACATGCAAGTATTTATATCTTTTGAACTAGTGTTTGGAATTTAAATCTAAGGACACTGATGAACTCGTATCACTGATAATCTCTTAAGGGGACCTTTACCGTAGTTGCGTTTTATGCAGGTTGAAAGTTAATGTTTTGGGGTTTAATAAAAAATAAAAATAAAATTGTTGTGAAAAAATTTATTCATCTTGGGTAGTTAAATCCTATATGAGGAAGGTATTGGTGGGGCCCACACCAACAAAACCTTCCGTGAGAGGATATTTGTGAGGTGGGGCCCATAGGAGCTTAACATTTTCATCTTCCAATTACTCCCCCTAAACTCCCTTAAAACCCCGTGTTTAATTCTACACAACTCCCCACTTTAATTGTTAAACTCTCCAACTTACACTTGCTCACTAATATGACAACACCATGATTTAATTATTTTGAACACCATAATTAATTAATTGCTTTGGGAGGATTTGAATCATTTTAAAAATTCATGGAATGTTTATTAAAATAGGGGAAGCCTTAATATATTATGTTCTTGATAATTTTTTTCGAGTGAAACCTCTGGAGGATTAGAAATAAGTGTTCCTCTCCGCAAAGAACGCTCCACGACTCGAAGAACGAGAAGCTTTTCCTCACCAATTTTATTTTCAATTGGAATAATATCATGAAGAACACCTTCATCTCTTCTTCATCCTCCGCGTCAAGGGATAAGATATCGCTCGCGAGGAGCATCGTCTATAACAACGACTCTTCCTCCAACATTGACGGGATGACACCGTTCTCAACGACGCCATCTACCGCGGTTCTCATCTTCCACAGATCGATGACGTGTGACACCAATTATCGAGGTAGGGGTTTGTTTCAATTTTAATTGAATAAAATTGTACTTCATCCACAATTGAAACCATGTTTTACCTTCGGAAATTTGATATCGCCTAATGCGGTGGGTGCGGGTGAACGAACACGACCCGATGACCCTGTGATAGTTCTTGGATAATTTGGCGGTGGCAACGAGAGGCGGTGGTGATGAACGAAAGGTGACGGTCACCCGCCGAACGTGTGCGAAGAACCAAAGGCCACAACCGCAGGCCGCTTGGCTGAAGGAGAACCGTCCGGCTAAAGTCGGCCGGGCCGAAGGAGGACTGCGACACCACAAGGGGCGCCACACTGTAGAAGACTGCGGCCCGCATTCCGCGGGCCGCCTGGCGGGCCAACAATCCAAGCCGCTACCTGCCGGGCTGCGCGATTCACTGGGGCAGTCCGACCCTCTACCAGGTCAGACCAGCCAAAACCGGGATGACCCAACCCGCTAGCCCATTGGGCTTAACAGGCCGGAACCGTTTTCACTTAAAGGTGAATAACTTGAAGACCGCGCGTCCGATCGACGCACCGTCTATGGCATTGAGAATCTTGCAATGAAGTGGTCCTTATGCATTAATCTGAGTGAGTTTTGGATGACTTTGGGAAATGGACGGGTTGGTTTGGACTCGAAACCAATCAGACCCTCAGAGCGGAAACACTTATAACTTAAGGACCGGACATCCGATTAACGTGCCGTCAACTACGCTGCTTTAATTTTGATGAGGAGATTCTTTGGGCATACTCCACATGTTATTCAGATGAGACTGGAGTATGGCTGGGTTGAATTATACCCAAAATCCAACTGGGCCCCTGGAAAGTAAAAGTTAATAACTCTCAGACCGGGGGTCCGATTGATGCGCCGTCAGTTGCATTGGTTTTCTTATGACGAGAGATAACATCTGGATACATAAACTCAGGACTTTGCGATAGTTGATTTATCGACCTTTGACTCAAGGAGTGGACCCTCCCGGAATCGAGCGTGTTGTGTGTGGGAATCCTAGTGATGGCTGCGAATGCGAAGACAATCATACCGAGATCCTCCGTGGGTTCAACGATGACGACTACCGTACTAGGATCCTCTGTGGGAACGACGATGATGACTATCATACTAGGATCATCGGTGGGTTCGATGACAACGCCTACCGTTCTAGGATCCTCTATGGGTTCGACGAGGATGACTACCATACTTGGATCGTCTGTGTGTTCGACGACGACGACTAACATATTAGGATCCTCCATGGGTTCGACGATGACGTCTACCATACGAAGATCCACCATGGGTTCGATGAAGGCGTCTACCATAGTAGGATACTCTGTGGGTTCGACAATTACGACTACCGTACTTGGATCCTTTTTGGGTTCGACGACAACGTCTACCGTACTGGAATCCTCTGTGGGTTCGACGGTGATGACTTCTATATTGTGATACATTTTCAGTTCGACAGCGATGAATATTGTACTTATATCATAAGTGGGTCCTTAATTTTGACTTCCGTACTGGTATTCTACGTGGGTACGATAGAGTAGTTGTTCTAGTATCCTACGTTGGTCTGACAGCTTACCTGGTCTAGTTTCCTACGTGGGTCCGATAGCTTAGATAAATCAGTGGCTACATTTGATCATCTTTATCACTTTACGAAAGATGTATACCTGTGTGAGATGAGTTTTGACTTTCAATGATAATCATTAATGTGATTGACTTCATTCTAATGTGGACTGTGTTTTGCTTAGGCTCGATGGTTGGATCCAAACTTGAAATGGTGACTTAGGTATATGTATGGTCATATACCTATGTAGAGTTGGTTGATACATCAATATTGTATATTTTCATTGTGATTTATCCTTCGTGGATTCTGGGAGACCTTCGGGGTTCTCGGGGTCCCTACTGAGTATCATTATACTCACCCCTGCACAGGCTATTCCATCAACACGTTGAGTTGGATACAGATGAAGGACAACACTGATCATTGTAGAGACATGTAGAGATAGATGGTACCTGATGGTGGACCACTTGGCGGGATGTACACGGAGCAGACGGACGGACCCAAGGTGTTGAGAAGATCATCTGTACATACCCTTAAGGTGGGATTCCCATTGGATGACTCAGTGGTTACTACATTACTATACTGCAGTTGTACTAGTTTTTCAATTGAAAGGTAATTTTCAGTTGGGTTTTTATTCTGGCTCTTTTACCTTTCAGCACTTACTTTTGCTTTCAATATTACATTGTTCTCACTTTTTTTCATACTATATTGTGTTGTTTACCATTATAAAGGAAATTCCTTCTCTTTTGTTGGGATTTATGCCTTTGGTGCTAGTCGCCATCCTCTGGCTTATGGAAGGTGGGATTGGGGTAGTCACGGTACGGGCCCCGAGGACGTGTCGTGACATAAATTTTATTATTAAATAAAAAAATGTTGATAAAAATGCGAAATTCCATATAGGAAGAAGAATATTTGATGAGTAAGTAGGAATAAAATATGATTATTTCGATCTATAAATAACGTAATAAAGAGTCGTATAATGTAATTCATGAGTAAGAGGGAACAATAAAAATAAATACCACAAATAATGAATCAGAACTAAACCCTAGGTCTTATACATTTATGGGAACCCTAAGACCTCATATTGAATCACATTCTAATTGAAAAAAACCAATGTGTGTTCTCAAAGATGAAAATAACATTACATTGGCCCCAATAGGTGGTTCCACCAATCAATAATACCACATACAACAATCACCAATGGTGTACATGACTTGGCCTAACTGGGTGGTGACTCCCCTCAATGATACAGTGACCATATCTAGGTATATGTATTTTTTTATGGAATAATAGAATATGATTCATAATAATTTCTTCTAATCTTAGATATCAAATTTCTATGGGCTCAATCCCATTTCAATCATACGACATTCCACACTAAATTATTTCATTTATCATATTCAAAAAATACATTAAAACCATATAAATTTTCCATCCAAAAGAAACCACATTAAATATTCAATAGATGTTTAATCATATATTAATCGATCATTAAAACCGACCAAACATAGAAAGATACTAATTAGGAATTGGTGTCATGTATTTAAAATACCATTTAATAAAAATTCTTATTACACCATCAAATCATACATCAAATAAAATACATATCAGAAAACCCTTTATAAATCAAAAGCCTAAAATAAATATTAAATATCAAAACATCCATTTGGGAATTATAAATGTACGAAATTGCATATATATTAACACAATTCAATATACATATTCATATATATCATGTGAATATGTGAACAAGAATATATATATACATACCCTTGAATATGTGTATAATCACAAAATATGAAATGATATGTAGAAAACATAAATCCTAATAGAATTTAATTATAATGAAACAAATAAAATTATTATATATTCAAAAACATGTAAACCCTATTTAATCTGCCTTTTAAAATTATTCGTTACCAAATGAAATTATATATACAACCTCAACTTTTTTTAAAATAGCCAATTATTGGTAAAACAATCATACATATTATATCAGCCGAAAATATATATATTGTAATTAAGTTAAGATAATGATCAGTTTTAAACCTATTAATCTAATTTAAAAATAAATTGATACAAATTTAAAACCAAACTCAACAAGAATTTTTAAATTCAATTCAAAATAATAGCTTATATAATTTGAAATAAATTAATAAAAATTGGTCATTAAAATTTGAAATAGGAGGGAATATAAAATATTACTAACACCTACATAGGGAATAAAAATTATAAATTGGGAGCACCATGAAACAAAGATCCTCATGGTCTATCCCAAAATTTTTGAATGAGGACACATTGTTATAGGGATGTTCATGGTGGACCCCCTAGAGCTTCTGGCACCTTCTATACCACTAAAACCCACTCCATGAACCTCTATATTCCCGAAAAATAAAAGAAACCTAAAAAATTAAAATAATATAAAAAACTATAAAAATTACATGAAAAAGAATGGTAGGGGTGTGATATGTCTATTAAATATATGAATTCCATGTCATAGTGGAAATAATTTTATTATATTATTTCATATCATATTCTTAATTACTATCCAAAATGTGTACTATGACATGGATTAGGAATGAACTAAATATAAGTTAGTTTATTATATTACATTGAAAATGGATTCATACTTATCATATTTTTGATAAATTAAAATTACATTTAATTAACGTAAGACTAATAATATTTTTTCACATGTTGTCAAATATACCACTCGAAGATAATCTCACATTCATACTATCCTATTAATGACACAAATAAACATTTCACATAGATTGAATATAATATTTTTATTCTACTTATTTTGACTATAAGATTAATTCATTAATATAGAATCCAATATTGGGATTTTTTTATGTCAATAACCATTATGGCCAGGTCATATAAATTTGTTTCGTAATGTTAGTTCCATGGGAGGCGGCCTTAAAATCCAATACCTAATGTAATAAATATATTAAATATAAAAACTAGAATTTAAATGTATTAAATCATGATCGTTTGGTATAAAAATTTGAGCCTTATTGGTACCTTATTCATTTCATCAAAGAATTTGTTTTGTTGAGTACACAATAACAACATTATATTAATCACCGAAATACATAATAGATCATAGTACATGGAATCCATTTTTTAATTTTATTTTACTTCTATATAATATCTAGATGCTAATATAAATTTCCAACAGGATTTATAATTCTAATATAATACTATTTCACCCACTATGGGTAAGATTAAGACACCACTATTGGTTTCTCACTATGCATTATATGTGTATGAAAAAATTCATATCACTACCACTTTTGGAATTAAATATACTTATATCATCTTGAGAATCATAAAAAATGTATCAATTGAGGTTTTTAAATCTCCCAACATCTCATAAGATATTTACTTCCCTCATAGAAATTTATTTTCTCCCACACACTATCTAAATCAATTACCATATTATTAATAATGTTATTAATTTAGATGATCCTCTTATTTTCCATGATAAACATTTGATGATTTTACCATCTCTAAAAATAGATCTCCTCAATCTATTGAGGTGTTACATAATAAAAATACCTCATATAATAAATTATTTTATATAGTTAAAATTTGATTATTTTTTTACATTATTATTGACAAAAAATATATAGAAATGAATCATGAAATACTAAAATACATATATAAGACTCTTATTTGATCTAACCTTTTTCTATTATGAGAATAATTATATTTTAGTTTAGTAAAAAACTCCCAATATATTATTAATTTATATATACATTGTTATGATGCACTCTAACATATCATCCCAAAGGATTCTGTATCCTATTCCAAGTTCAGTCACTACTTCATTAACTGTTCGAAATATTGATTAAAGGAATATCAAGGATTATTTGATTTTACCACTAGATTCTCTTTTTATATAAATCAATATACCTATCATAACTAAAGGAATAAGACTATTGGCTTATATAATAATATTCCTTAATCTCAAACATAATTATTTCATATAACTAGGAGTCTTATCTATAATGAGTATAAACATTGTATTGTTTATTGACCCGAAAAATTACATTTTTACAACACAAAGATATAACATTACAAAATTGTGTATGAGTATTATTATTTTATTCATCATTTATATCCAATGTTGTATATTAATATTTCTTTTTTTTCATAAAAATTAATTTAGTATAGTTTACAACAACATGATAATTTTCAAAAGAAATTGTATCGTGTATTTTTTGGATAGAAAAATAAGATAAATGATTAGTAACACTAAATAGGAATAATAAAAAAAATAGAATCAATACATAATGAAATAAAAAGTATTAGGTTTCTTATTTCTGACATAAGAATGACCCTTTCCAAACCAGTGGAATAAATCCCCTTACACATGAATTCACATGTTTATCAATTCGTATATATAAATCACCCTTTCTCTTATATTAAGAGAACAAACCATATTTATATTAATTTTTTGTATGATTCTCGACAATAAAATATGAGTTTCCAGTACTCATCGACTAGGAAAACACTTATAACTTATTCAATTCATGTATTACAAAAATGTATGAAAATCCAAATAAGTGAACTAGAAACATTATATAAAATTTTTAATATATTCCTAATGTAGATGAAATTGATTGTTCATTCTTTAATTAGATGATGTTTATTTTGAAATGACCTTTCTATCGACATGGAAAGTAAATAGACTTATGTTCTGTAGTGAACCAGGATTATAATAGGTTGATATAATGTCTTTTTTGATAAATATTCACTACATTACACAAATATATCCCCATGAAAGGAATTGTTTTTTCTGTGTTTTAAATCATTGAAAATATTATTATAATATGGTGATTTAACTTCAATGTTTCCGAAAATATTTTCTCCATATAGTAATCTTCATACACATGCCCTATATATTACCTTTATTCATAAAAATGGAAATGAAACATTAGTGTGGGTTATATAAGTTTCTCAGTAAGTGTCACGACCCGTCCTTGGGGCTCGGGCCATGACTACCCCTAGCCCTCCTTCCATAGTCCAGGGGCTGGCGACTAGCACCAAAGGCATAAATCCCTATATCTGGGAAGGCATTGCCTTTATAAAAGTTAAAAAAACACCACAGTGTACAAGAGGAAGTAATCACTAAGTAAACTGAATACAATTAGTGGTGGAAGTAGAGGGGGCCGGAAATACAAGCCCAACTGTAATGTACAAAGTAAAAGACAAAATAGCCGGAAGGTGTCAAGATGCTCCTGGGACATCCACCAAGTTTCATACCTAAAGGGTAGGTACAGATAGCCCTGCTCATGGATCGTCCACCACAGATCCTACCTGAAGTGTAGGTATATATAGTGCAGCTCCTAGATCGTCCACCACAGATCCTACCTAAAGGGTAGGAACAGATAGCCTCCAAATCGCTATTTCCCATCGTCCTCCTCTGATTATCGCCTTTCCATGAAGTCCACCTCTGGATACTGACTTGTCGTGAGGTCCACCTCCAGGTACCGTCTAGCCCTCGAACACTCGGCCTCTGTCAATGCTGCCTGTCGTCTGCCACATACAGAATGAGGTGCGAGCATAGCCCGTGCAGGGGTGAGTATAACGATACTCAGTAGGGACCCCAAGACCCTCAAGGTCTCACTATATCCAACAAGGATAACCACAAGGAAGATTTCAACATATATCCTCTATTTATCTATATGCCCATACATATACCTATGTTATCATGTAACCCATCTCAATCATGAGGAAACACAATGATTATGAAATCAACGGATAACCACTACCCAGGTATATGCCCATTCATATACCTACGTTATCACGTGACCCATTTAAATCATGAGGAAACCCAACGATCATAGACTCATCTCAAACCAGGATTTAATCATGATGTTGAAACCATGACTGCTGGAGAACTCCTCCTCTGTCGAGTACAGTGGGCATGTCGCTACAACCAAGCGTGCCCCACTAACCTTGGACTGCTGTAGTACTCCACCTTTGGAGTACTGTGGGCATGTTGCTACAATCATGCGCTTCCCACCATGGGTCTGCCACTACAACCAAACGCTCCCCCTCATAGGCTCTAGAGGTAATCCTTCTGTTGAGTACCACGGGTCTGCCTCTACAACCAAGCACTCCTCTGCTGTGGGTTGGCCACTAAAACCAAGCGCTCCCCCTCAGAGACTCCAGAGGTACTCCTTCTGATGAGTACCGAAGGTTTGCCGCTACAACCAAGCGCTCGTCCGACATGGTTCTGCCGCTACAACCACAGGCTCCCCACTGGGATATCCGAAACACACTGAGATGATAGATCAGCAGTCGTCAACTCTCAGCCAGCTACTAGGTCTCTGCAGTCTGCTAGCTCGTCACCGGGAGGGTCCGCTCCATGAGATACTGGTAGATACTAAAAGTATCAAAATGTCCCACGAAGAAGTATCTCAATGATATGCCTTGTCATAGGGGTCTCAACGCAATAGACGACGCGTCAGTCGGATGCCCGGTCTGTGAATTACTAGCCTTTTCGTCCTAGGGGCCCGGTTGGTTTCATGGGCGAACCAACCCAGCCATAACTCGGTTTTACACAAAACTCTAATAGGGTAAGCTTAGAGGTACTTTTTCTCAATGTGGTCACCAACGCCGCTGACGGTTCGTCAAACGGATGTCTGGTCTGAAAGTTATCAGTTTTTCCGTTCCCGGGGCCCGGTTGGATTTCGGGTACAATCCAACCTGGCCACTATCCAACTGCATCCAAAACTCAAAATATGTATTCCAAAAGTTATTTCTCATTAAGATGAATCCAACAAAGTCGACAGCACGTCCATTGGACGTCCAGAGCTCGAGATATAAGGGTTTCCTCTCCGAGGGCCTGGTTGGTCTCGTGATCAAACCAACCCGGCTGTACCCAAAGTTCTCTGAAACCATAAGTGTAGTATTGTAGTATACCAAAATGACCGCCTCAATCCAAGGATCGCATTGCCACTGACGGTGAATCGATCGGAGGTTCGCAGCCCATGTTATGGGAAAAAGATCGTAATAGTCCGGTATTAGGGGGTTTGAGGCCTGTACGACCCGGCCCAGTACCGCCTAGGTCGGCCCGAACCGGGTCGACCCGACCCGGTTCTGGGTCTGGCCCACTTGGGCGTGGTCCTGCCCAGCTGGCGCGGCCCAGCCTGGCGGTCCGTCCGGGCGGCTCGTCCGGGTGCGCTGGCGCTGGCCAAACGACCGCCCAAAGGGGTGCCGCCCCCCTTGAATGAAATCGCGGCCCCGCGTGGGGCTGCCCCTTGCCACCAGACGCGGCCGAGCACCGCATCCTACCTCCCTCGATCCCGCACAGTCGCCAGACGAGAGGCCTGCCACCGCGACAGCGTTCCGCGGACCACCGGACGAGCTCCGGTGGTCGGATTTTCCTTACGTCTTCGCCAACGGCCCTCTCGGGACCTGTTCTTCACTGCGAAGACCTCAAACTACCATGCGGCCTGCTTCATCGTCGCCCGCTGATCCGCACACCAAGAACGAAGAGACTGTGGGTTCAGACTTGTTCGCGGGTCCGCACCGACCGCGTTAGCGGTTTTAAAAGGCTTCCGAAATTTTTTTAACATATGCCGAGGGTATAATCACATAGATTAAATTGAACAAAAACCCATACCATGTCGAATTCGTTGATTGAGGGTTCATCGCGGAAAAGCACGTCACGGAAGAAGGCATTGCAGAAGGGGGATCATCGCGTCGCGGAGAAGGAACGTCACGGAAGAAGCGTCGCGGAAGAATCATCGCGGAAGAAGCGTTGCTGAAGAAGCGTCGTTGGTGTCGTGGTACATTGCGTCACGTATTAGATCTCCGAGGACTTGGATTTCTTCATCGGATATCGGTGTGTTCTTCACGTTCTTCGCGTTCTTCGCGTTCTTTGTCGAAGAAGAAGGCTTTTCTCCAAATCCTCTCCACGCAACCATTTCCAACCCAACTAAAATAAGTGTTGCCTTATTTTGTTAACACCCAAACCATCTCTTTGAAATTAAAAAAGAAAAGAAACAATCAATTAATTGATAAGTTTAAAAACGCCCAATTAATGAGGTGTTTAATATCCAGATTAAAAGCAAGAGTTGACTTTTTTAAAAAGGGGGTGCGGGTGCGTTTCATAAGAAGAAAAGAAACGGTGGGGATCGTCTAGGCCCCACCTCACAAATATCCTAAAAAGTGGTTAGGATATTGTGGGTCCCACATCATCCACTTAACATAGGTTATGTGACTTAAAATAAAATAAACTGGTCGCACCATTTTATTTTATTCATTTACATAACCCGAAAAAAATTAAAAACCACACTTGAGAAAATGCAACTCCGGAAAAGGTGTTTCTAAGCAATTACTGGCGCTGCATGTTCATCGGTGCCCTCAGATTTAAATTCCGAGAACCGGTTTAAATGTTAGAATAACCCACTCATGCGTTCACTGAACGTACCCAAGCCTAACATCGAAAATTAATTTCAGGCACACTGGGTCTCGGAATCAGGCGCTGTCAAAAACTGCGTTCTTGTAAAATCCCAAAGCAAATTACGAAAAAAAATTCCCTAGAATTTTACGGGTCATTAAATTACTCCCACCTCATGGCTTTACGTCCTTGTAAAGCATTAAAACAAACTAAGGATACAAAAGCGGTACTGAGCACGCACCTGAGTCTTCCGCTCCCATGTGCTCACCTGGAGGTTCCCAAACTACCAGTGAAAGCGAACCCAAGGAATCGATTGTCCTCGTAGGATCTGCTCCTGTCGATCCTCAACCTCTACCAGAACCCCGCAAAAGTCACCTCATTTCCAACATTCAGCTCCCCATGGTCGATGATATGCGTCGGTTCATGAACGTATCTCCCCAGTTGAGATTCGTGGAAGACATCGTGCACCAGGTGCAACTGAGGTGGAAAGGACAAGCGGTAAACCACCTCTCTTACCAAGCTAAGGGCCTAGAATGGTCCGTTGAACCTTGGAGATATCTTTCTGCCTCGACTACATCTCCGTAATCCTCGTCGAGGTGAGACCTGTATAAGAACTTGGTCGCCATCCTCTTACTCTAGAGGTCTTCCTTTCCTGATTAGAACTGAAACACAAAACTCCTCCTGCCACATGGGTGAAGTTGGATGACTCAAGAGTGATCAGCTACACCTTCCTATGCACAAGTTTATCCTGGGATGCCTGGGGACTCCTTTTCACCGACCAAGGAAAACCCATCCCGACATTTTCCTAATACCATCAATTTGAGTATAAACAGTGATTGCCCAATCCATACTCAAACTAATGTCGTAAGGCCTCGACGTTGCCACCTAGAGGTTCCAACCGAGAATCTCACCTCAAGGGTCAGATCACACCGTCAGCGTAAGTGTGACTATCGAGTCTCCTCCCAAAGGTATCTCCAGACGTGAGGGTCATGTCAACAGCTTAACCTGAAACTCTAGGTCTGGTTCTATAATAATGGAAGGAAGGGATGATTCGTATCTATGTATGTGGCTATAGCAGCTAGTAGAAGACAAATTCCAAACATCGAATCATCCTTAGATACCTTTTGGTCGCACTCCATGACCTCATGCAACTACTCTTTTCCCATGCCCTCTAGCTCCCTGAGCCTGGAGGGGACAAAAAAGGCAGGTGGTTATAACATGTTGAAATGTACACCACATCATGCTGCTCTCCTAACTCTTCCTCCACGTTTGCTGCTCTATAGATTTATCTTGTCCTTAACATTTCATCTTCTTGAAACATTCGCACGCCCATGTCTCGGAGACTGGTTCTAGCACACTGTGTTCCAACTTCTAAAATTCTCTAGCTGTATTCATTCAGCCAAATAAAATTCCACTTCAATGTTCTCTCTAGCACCCTAACGCGAGTAGGAATGCATAGAGGAAAAATTACTGGCTCGAATATCCATAAACACACCACGCTCAGAGGTCCGATCTCTATAGCACTGATCAAATCATATTCATAGTGTACCTGGAATGTTAGGTTCTCCTCGATGAATTCTCAGCTACCGACACGTCGTCCTGCCGAAGCTGTATAAGCTCTAGAAAAAACTCTCTGTAACCTCCTCAAGCCAGTCCTCAGCCACCTGTGAGTCAGGTTCGCCTCAGAACATGAGGGTATCTGATGTTAGAACACGTATAAGGCAGTAAGCCTACACATGTCACATACCGGTACCGCCAGTTGTAACTGCTGACCAACATGTAGTGATTTATAGCTGACACACTACCTGAAGGAACTATCTAAGGCATTGGTCCACGTACCTGAGCCTCGTCACTATGCGGACCATCCTCATGGTCATTAACTGGAAAACACTAGTATCCAAGTCCACCATCCACTCTACCGATGTCTCAGCTAGGAAGAAAACTCTAGCAATCGCCTCCAGCCAGTCCTTTGCTGTCTGGGAATCTGCCGTGCCTCATAACCTCGGAGGCCTCTGCTGCTAGAACTCGTGCAACACGCTTTTCTAGAGTGCATAGTTCGCTAGTATGGTTGGTGTAATCTGCTTCCCAACAGGTGGTGGTGCTCCTGGTACACCACCCGAGGGTGCCAACATAGTAAAAAGGGCCCCGCACCGGAGCCTCGTCGCTCGGTGGGCCATCATCATGTACTATCTCAGAACTCCAACGGACATTCTACATGGAAACATCCTGAACAGATACGACACGGTCAAATGATTTATACCTGGTGAGATGAATTGGTTTAAAACACCCACACAATAAGTGTTTTCGTGCACAATGTCAGAAATCAGATGTCAGGGTCCTGGTGTACGGATAGGTCGGCCGCTGCACCAACACTGGACTCCCTGAACTGAAAAACACACTTGGTACCCTTAACACTATTTCTTCACAGAAAGAAAATATCATAGTTATAAGTTATGCAGTAAAACCGACTCCCCGGATACCAATTTGTCACGACCCGTCCTCGGGGCCCATGTCGTGACTACCCCAAACCTACCTTCCATAGGCCAGGGGCTGGCGACTAGCACCAAAGGTATAAATCCAGATATATGGGAAGTCATTGCCTTTGTAAAAGTAAATAAAACACCACAGAGTACAAGCGGAAGTAATCACTCAGTAAAACTGAATACAAGCAGTGCTGAAAGTAGAGGGGGCTGGAAATACAAGTCCAACTGTAAAGTACAAAGTAAAAGACAAAACAGCCGGAAGGTGTCAAGCCGCTCCTGGGACATCCACCAAGATTCCTACCTGAATGGTAGGTATAGATAGCGCAGCTCTTGAATTGTCCACCACGGATCCTACCTGAAGTGTAGGTAAAGATAGCACAGCTCCTCGATCGTCCGCCACAGATCCTACCTGAAGGGTAGGGACAGATAGCCTCCAAAACACTCTCACATGTCTACCTCCTCCGAGTATTTCCTCGTCGTGAAGTCAACCTCTGGATACTGACTCATCGTGAAGCCCACCTCCGGGTACCGTCCTGCCCTCGAACACTCGGACTTTGTCAACGTTGTCCGTCGTCTTCAACCAACACAACGAGGTGCAGGCATAGCCAGTGCAGGGGTGTGTATAACGATAGTCAGTAGGGACCCCGAGACCCTCAAGGTCTCAATAAATCCAACAAGGATAACCACAAGGAAGATCTCAACATATATCCTCTACTTAGGTATATTCCCATACATATACCACAGTTATCATATAACCCATCTCAATCATGAGGAAACACAAAGATTATGAAATCAATAGATAACCACTACCCAGGTATATGCCCATTCATATTCCTAAGTTATAAAGTGACCCATATAAATCATGAGGAAACAAAAAGATCATAGACTCAGCTCAAACTAGGATTTAATCATGAAGTTGAAACCACGACTGCTGGAGAACTCCTACTCTGTCGAGTACAGTGGGTTTGCCGCTACAACCAAGCGCGCCCCTCTAACGATGGACTGTTGTAGTACTCCACCTGTCGAGTACTGTGGGCCTGCTGCTACAACCAATTACTTCCCACCATGGGTCTGCCACTACAACCAAGCGCTCCCCTCATACGCTCTAGTGGTACTCCTTCTGTTGAGTACCGCGGGTCTGCCGCTACAACCAAGCGCTCCTCCACTGTGGGTCTGCTGCTACAACCAAGAGATCCCCCTCATAGCCTCTAGAGGTATTCCTTATGTTGAGTATAGTGGGTCTGCCGCTACAACCAACTGCTCCTCTGTCGTGGGTCTGCTGCTACAACCAAGCTCTCCCCACTGGCCTATCCGAAACACACCGAGATGATAGATCAACGGTCGTCAAGTCTCAGCCAGCTACTAGGTCTCTCCAATCAGCTATCTCATCATCGGGAGGGTCCTCTCCAATATCTACTAGTCGATACTCCGATTATCAAAAAGTCCCACGAAGAAGTATCTCAATGATCCACCTCGTCATAGGGGTCTCAACGCAATAGACGGTGCGTTAGTCGGACGCCCGGTTTGTGAATAAGTATCCTTTTCGTCTCAGGGGCCCGATTGTTTTTGTGTGCAAACCAACCTAGCCGTAACTCGGATATACCCCGAACTCTCATTGGTTAAGCTCATAGGGACCGTTTCTCAAATTGGTCACCAACGCCACTGACGGTTCGTCAAACGGACGTCTGGTATGAAAGTTATCAGCTTTTCCATTCCTGGGGCCCGATGGGATTTCAGGTACAATCCAACCCGGCCACTATCCAACTGCATCCAAAACTCAGGCGATGTATTCCAAAAGATCCGTCTCATCAAGAGGAATCCAACAAAGTCAATGGAATGTCAATCGAACGTCCGGAGCTCGAGATATAAGTATTTCCGCTCTGAGGGCCCAGTTGGTCTCGTGATCGAACCAACCCGGCCATACCCAAAGTTCTCCGAAACCCTGATTGTAGTACACCGAAATGATCGTCTCGATCCAAGGATCGCATCTCCACTGACGGTGCATCGATCTGAGGTCCGCAGCCCATGTTATAGGCAATAGACTGTAAGAGTCCGGTATTAGGGGGTTCGGGCCCGATCCGACCTGGCCCGGTACCCCCTGGGTCGGCCCGAACCGGGCGACCCGACCAAGGTCCAGACCGCTTGGGCACGGCCCGTCCCATCCTGGAGGTCCGGTCGGGCGGCTCGGCTCGGTGCGCCGGCGCGCTGGGGCTGGCCAAACGGCCGCGCAATGGGGCGTCGCCCCCTTGAACGAAACCACAGCCCCGCATGGGGCCGCCCCTTGCCAACAGACGTGGCCGAGCGCCACATCCTACCTCCCTCGGTCCTGCGCGGTCACGAGAACAGCGGCCTGCCACAGCGGCATTAGCCGCGGCGGCCCTTCACGGCGGCGCGCCAGGTGTCACCGCCTCCTGGCGGTCGGCCGGTGCCGGCGCGCGAGCGGAGCGTTCCGCGGACCATCGGACGAGCTCCGGTAGTCGGATTTTCCTGTCATCTTCTCCAACATCCCTCTCGGGACCTGTTCTTCACTACTAAGACCTCAAAATGCCCGTTCAACCTGCTTCATCATCTCCCACCGATCCGCACACAAAGAACGAAGAGACGGTGGGTTCGGACATGTTCGTTGGTCCACACCCACCGCGTTAGCGGTTTAAAAAGGCTTTGGACAAATTTTAAACATATTTCGAGGGTATAATAACATGGATTAAATTGAAAAAAAACCCCTACATCAGCGAATTCTTTGAGTGAGGGTTCATCGCGGAAAATCACGTCGTGGAAGAAGTCGTCGCGGAAGGGGGATTGTCGCGTCGCGGAGAAGGAACGTCACGGAAGAAGCATCTCGGAAGCAGCGTCACGGAAGAAGCGTCACGGAAGAAGCGTTGTTGGTGTCTCGGTACATGGCGGCACGTATTCGAT
This sequence comes from Viscum album, assembly GCA_963277665.1. Taxonomy (NCBI): domain Eukaryota; kingdom Viridiplantae; phylum Streptophyta; class Magnoliopsida; order Santalales; family Viscaceae; genus Viscum; species Viscum album. The sequence continues at coordinate 553,470,973 of OY728147.1, read as the reverse complement.
CTCCGAGGATTTGGTGTACTTCGTCGGAGATCGTTGCGTTCTTCGCATTCTTAGCGTTCTTCGCGTTCTACATCGAAGAAGATGGCTTTTCTCCAAATCCTCTCCATGCAACAATTTCCAACCCAAATAAAATAAGTGTTTCCTTATTTTATTAACATTCAAACAAACTCTTTGAAATTTAAAAAAAAAAGAAACGATCAATTAATTGAGGGGTTTAAAACCTCCCAATTAAAGAGGCTTTTAATATCCAGATTAAATGCAAGAGTTGAATTCATTAAAAAGGGGGTGCGGGTGCGTTACTTAAGAAGAAAAGAAACGGTGGGGCTCCTGTGGGCCCCACATCACAAATATCCTAAAAAGTTTCTAGGATATTTTGGGCCCACATCATGTACATAACATAGGTTAAGCGACTTAAAATAAAATAAATTGGTCGCACCATTTTATTTAATTCATTTACTTAACCCTAAAAAAATTAAAAACCACACCCGAGCTAATGCAACTCCGAAAAAGGTGTTTCTAATCATTTACCGATACTGCGAGTTCATCGGTGCCCTCATATTTCAATTTCGAGAACCAGTTTAAAAGTTAGAAAAACCCGCTTGTCCATTTACTGAACGTACCTGAGCCTAAATTCAGAAATTAATTCCGGGCACACCGGGCCTCGGAATCAGGCGCCGTCAGAAACTGCGTTCTTGTAAAATCACAAATAAAATAAAGAAAAGATTTACCTTTAATTTTACAGGTCTTTAAAGTAAGGGTAAACAATATATATATAAATTTATGATAATATTAACTCATATAACAAACATAAGGCTATGTGAAAATTATCATAACATATGAATTCCATATCCAATCTATCATAGATCTTAAGCATGGTCAATTTCACAATAAATAGTTTCATATAAAAAATTAGTCATAAGTTAATAAATAAACATGAGATATTAGGTATTTACATTTGAATAAAAAATTTATATGGTGAATAAATATATGCATTGAAAATATTATTTCAAGGTTACTACCCATACATTCACAACCTATTATGATTGGGATAAACACCCATTTTACCTTATTTGGTCATAGGCTAAGCAACCATGTAACCACATTTTAGTGGTTTAGATGTCCACATATACACAACTCTTATTAGGATTTTGATGACCACCCGTTTTTCTACTTATCTTGTGGAGAATCTATCATTTCCCAATGCATTGGATAGATATATAGGTCCCTATCATTCTCATAATGGAGAAAAATATTTATGTCTACTGTAAAAATATAAAACAATATTCATATAATGATAAAATAAATAAAGTGTGTTTCATAAAAAAATCATCATAACATAACCTGTTGAATAGAGAGTGGGTAAAAAATAATTTTATCATATAATAACCCATGAATGTAAAACTCATTCATAAGCATGTTGGATGTTTTTACCCATGGAAGTAAAAGGATTTCAGAAAAATTGTGCCCTCATGACATAAACTACAAAGTGAAATAATATTAATAGTATCCTTGGATCATATCCTTGTTATGGAATTTTTAAATTAAATGGATATAATCATATATGTAAAATTATTTGGATAAAATATATAATTTCTTTAGTAAAAATTTCATTCAACTTTTAAAAACATTATTTATAATCTTTATCATTTTAAAATCCCATTTCCTTGAAAATAATATTCCAAATATATGAAGGATGTTTTGAAATTGATTTAAAAATATTTTATGTAAAAAATAAATTATTTAAATTATTTCATTGAAAATTTTTTTTAAATAACATTTAATAATATTTGTTGATACCATTTTTTTTTGAAAAAAATGGTATTGTATCAAAACATATTTCCAAATGAAGAGACATATAGTCATATTTCCATAAAACAAATTCTCAATTATATAACATACCAATGATTATAAAAATGTAAATATTAAATTAATATTACATTAATAAATAAATTTAAAAAATTAATGTGAATTATTGAGATGTAGATCATGAAATTTTGTCATTAGAGGCTTGCTCATAAATGACCTCGATAAATTATGTGTTCGTTAAAAATAATCTATAACACTTTGGTAACATTAATACATAAGCCCCCTGAAAGGATAAAATAAAATATTATAAGGACGAAAAAATTCATTATATTTCATGTCAAATGGTATGTGTATACACATTATGAAGTTATATACGTGAATAATGTAATGTACGTCTCAATGAAGAAAAGTTGAGAAAAACAACCCTTATTGATTAGTGAAATTTTGATTCATAAAACCCATGAATGAGGAATCATTATATTTATAATTAAATACAAATTTGATTCATAAGTAGAATAACATAATACATTAATGGAAACTATATAGATCACTTAAAATAAACATCTACTCAATACACCTTTTGTTTGATGAAATATCAATGTGTAAAGAAAATGCCTTACCTTAAATCATGACTTCTGTCAAACTCAATCAATCCTCATGTATAATAAATTTATGTTTATTATAAATTCAATAATTATCATTATTAATATATATAATATAATATTTTATTTTATTTCAATTTTCTTTAATCAATTTATTGACAATTTTTTGTTAAAGGTTTATTTCAGGTAACATGTGCTTTGTTTTAATATATATTCTTCATTGTTTTTTTGGTTCTCTTATGTTTTTGATTATTCCATAAAATGAATAATTTTAAAAATTATATAATAATAATATATAAATTTAATATAATTATTTATAGTAATACATATCATTTAGTGATAGAAAATAAAATACAACATTCATGGAGACGGTACGTCATACGTACTCAAGAACAATGTTCTATAGTTTTCTTTTATGTTTTAAATAAATTAATATAAATGATATATATTAAAATCTCAAAATAATTGTTATTAATTATATATAAATTTTTTTATTATACTCATTCTTAATTCATTCCATGTAAAGCATGAATGAATCACATCACTTCATGAGGTTGTAGTTTACCATACACACTAATGATGTTATCATATTACTATATAATCTAGATTATGAAGGAATGTGTGAAATAAATGTTCCAAAATAATAATATCAAAATAAATATCACATATTTAAGAATGAAAATTAAATCAATCATTATTACAATCCTTGATATCTGGTAATTGAAAAATGAATGACATCGGTTCGTAATACGTTAGTCCGCCATTCACAGAAATGATGATTTTTGACCTATTTGATAGAAGGGGATATGATTTAAGTTAATAATATTATATTTAAAATAACTTAGTAGTTTAAATATACCATATTTATAATATAATAATTTTATAATAATAATATAATAAGGATGAGAATGAAAAAAAATGAAAACACGCATTGTTGAACATTACATTTTCTTCAGCTATGCTACTTTGGTTATAAATAAAGCCTTTATCATTTTAGTTTAGGAGGAAACCATGTCTCATTAGATATGTATAGGTATGTGTTATGTTATTTTAATATATATTGTTCAATCCAAATGAAAAACGATGTGTGAAAATGTGGGGAGAGTGTGTTCCCTATTAATGTTGATGAGGGGTTCCATTCTTATAAATAATAAAATGTATTCACTATTTGGAGGAAAATATTACCTCAAGTGGATCCAAATAGGAAAATTTAAGGTTCATAAGATCAATGTGGTGATGAAAATTATGCCAAAAAACTAAACATGTTTATTAAATTCCTTATCATATAAGTTTCAAAATTTTCACCATTAGGAAGTTTTTCAATATGATAACTTTTTTTATCCTTCATAATGTATCCATTAAGAAAAAATTATATTGAGTATTATTGGAGAACAAAGACCCATTGATTCTGAATACTACCTTGGATTTATAAAATATAAATCATATGATTTCTGGATATTATTTTTTACATAAGCATATGTAACTTGTAAAAACATCCTGCTTACCATTACCATTTGAATTGAATATTACAATTTGACCATCAAAATATCCACTATAGTAGAAGAATTGGTCCATTATTGGATCTTACGTTAAATTTATTACTATTAAAATATCTAATATTGGAATATATATATATATATATACAATTTTAATTCATTTAATAAAATATAATTTATTATAAAATAACATTATTGTCAATTTTCAAATCATTCATTCTATTTCAATTGTATAAATTTCATGATAACGACTAAATTTGAATATTTATGTTTATAACCACAATATTTTAATATATTCAAATAAAAAAATAGCATAATAATTCATTCAATTTTACTTCACTTTTTATATTTAACAGTCATTTATTTTATTTAATCTTAAACTAAATAAATAATGTTTTAGGATTTCTTACGCATTTAATGTAATTATTTCATATAAAACTATTAAAATAATTTATAGTGATAAAAAATAATTTCAATTTTAATATGGTTTGTATAACATAAGGTAGTTTTTATTTTTCCCTATCCCATATCATTATAGATATTTACTGTAAGTAAAGAGTAATTAAAGTCTTTTTGGTTAGAAAACTTATAATATGGGTCACAATCAATGGATAGTGGAATGGAATTTATATATTAAAGATATATTTATATATATGAACTAAATACAATCAATAAATACTATTATTAATATGTTTACATCATTTTCAATCTTCTCATTCTCGTTTCTCCCCAGTTATATCTATTTCAACCTTAAACATTATATTTAATTGTTTATTGAATTCTATATTCATTTAGTTAATTTTTTAACATTTTATTGATTATAAATTATTATTATTAAATATATGCAATCAATTTTCATAAATTAAATTCACATAATTGAAAAAAATATAAAAAAATAAATCAACAGATGGGATGAGAGAGAGGGTTTTTAATGTGAAAATGAACAAATCATTACAATGTTTTTATATATAATTTCAATAATAATTTCATTAAAATCATAAACAATATATTTAAACATGTATAATATATCAAATTATTCTTTTAATCCAAGTTAATATATAATTTATCTATATAAATAAATGAAATTTAGAGGTAGTCATCAAATATAATACATTATTTATAATTTATTCATAAAAACACATCTATTCAGATAAATCCCAAAAAATAACCATAATATAATTTTTAAATATTGAAATAATAAAATGATGTTTATTTTACAAAATCATTATTAATTTTTTTAAAAATATTGATTTTATTATTGTTCACAAAAAAACACTTTTTTGAACAAAATTAATTCTAAAATGTATAAATACTTTACTGAAGAATATTTTTGTTATTTATCAATGTCATGTGTATATATAAAATATTATAAATAATATTTAAAAAGTATTTATTAATATTTATATCACTATTATAGATCTATAGGTCAAAAGAGCCACGTTTAAATAACTAAATAAATAATTTATCATGGGGTTGTTAAAACTAAATGTTCCATATAACACAATATATTCTAGTGTTGTTAAATTTGTGATATTTATATTATTATTTTTATAACACATGATTAACTTGGTATTTTTGTAATTAAATATAATATATAAATTTAATTTATTCCAAAAAAATCCATAATCCTATGTTATTTTACCTTTTACCCCATTAAAAAGAAATTATCCCTTGAAATGTGTCTCTGTAATAAAAGTTTTGTTATTTGGAATTTCATTCATATATACTGGCATTGTATAAAGTATTAATAAAACACCAACTTGAAAAAAAAATGGGGTGTGCGCCGGTCATTTGAAATAATACATTCTAGGTTTTTTAATATGAGAACATAGATGGGATGTGAAAACATGGACCTGTAAGAGAAAACTCTCACCCAAATATTGATGAAGAGTTATAATGAACATTGTCTTGGGAAATACTATTATCACAATGAAATAAATCCAAGAGTCTTGTCAAATTTATTTGATATCATCATAACTAATAACCAGTGGATGATATATTATTTCATGAAAATTTTCCTAAATATAAAATATATTCATGGGAATATATATTTACATGATTACAGTCCACAACAAAAGAATAATATCATATATCGGTTTTTCCTTCATTAGATTACATATTTTATCAATCGGAAAAAAAACATAAGGGGATTTATATTTTCCAAAATAAATAAGGTATCATAATATAAAAATATAGATTGAAAATTCTTTCATTATATATTCAGTTATCATCAAAACAAAATGGTGAGAACATGTCTCAAATATGTATAAATAACTGTATGGATAATTAAAACAGTATTCACTAAAGTTGCATTTAATGTTCCAAATAAACCATCTCATAAATTCTTAACATTATCACCCCTTTAAAATATTAAAATCTATATATTTATAAAGAATAAATTGGATTTCCAATGTGAAGTTATCATTAATCCTCCATATATCATAATGTGTCTCTGGATTTTTAATATAAATTACTTGTGATTACTTTCACCCATTATTATATTAAAACAAGGTAATAAATTCAATTACCATAAAAAATTATTGGAAACACACATTATTAATAATTCCTTAATGAAGTCCTATATTTTTGAATATAGAACATAAATACAAAAAATTATTATACTCTATGATTGATATCATAAACCACATAGTCAATAAATTCATTATTATTTATGATGTCGTCAATAATATCCAATTAACAATATCCAAATAAATATTCACTTTCTTCCAAAAACATTATCAATCCTTCATAAATAGATCAATGGTAATCATACCATTAATTATGTGTTTTCAAGGAATACAACATTTACATTAATACATTTTCATGGTCATAAACATCATTAAACATGTTAATTAAAATCCATAAAAATAAAATTATGATAAAAAATATTTATATATATCATGATTCATAATCCATGAATCCCAATACATAAATACATCTAACATCCCACATTATTCGAAATCCTTTAATTATACTTCATCATCTTATTGGAATACATAATTATTTTCACATGTCATTGATAGTCTCTTAATCATAAATAATATAACTATCACTCGTACAACCATGATGATTTCCATCACGATATTTCCCCTCAAGAAATTAATATTCATAATTCCCCAAAGATTCACATTTAATACTTTTAAACGTAAATGATATCTTATGCAGGCCAATATTCCCATCACTTGTATTAACAGAACATTCATTTTTCCATTTTCATTTACATTTGTTGTGACAAACCTTTCACCAGTAAGAACATATTAACATCCCAATTAGAAATTCACATGATTGTCTCATCTTGCATACACAATATATAATAAATGATTTTTCATTCCTCCATGGTGTATACTACCCAGAAACTCATCAAACTATCTCAATATCAATTTTGGTGCTTTCGAGAGTTGAATAAGGTACATGTTTTTAGTCATGATGTACCCAAATAGATAATGAATATTCATTATTTCCATCAATATAATCATTTTATTATTTTAATTCTAAACACCAAAAATTTCAACCACACCAATCATCAGCACAATTCCTTCACCTTCCATCCATCAACAGACATAGAAGTCCTAGTTTGAGAAACACTTATCATATTGGGGAATTCCATAAACATGTAAAATATATTATATGTTTTCAAAATTAACACTAGTAATTTATTAAATGATTCCACTGGCCATCCATTTTTACCATCTATTTAAATCCTTCGAGGTGTTTCATAAAGTGTTTTTGGGTTTGCAATGAATATCCCATTATAGTTTCAAACCAGTTGTGTTGTAAGTCATTATATCATTCACCAGTTCTAAATCACGTCTAACTCAATAAAGTGTTTTTTGGGTTGTTACACCATGGTAAACCCATTTCTGAGCTATAAAACCATTTATTACATGTGATTGTATATAATCGCTTGAAACCCTCTCAACCAATCAACTGACATTATTGTATGATAGTTTCTTTTACACTAAATCATCCTTAGAATTATCATTAGAGACATCCCTAGGAATATATCTTTAAATATACATAGGGATATCAGTAAATATTTCTCATCCATGTTTACAATGGTAAAATAAAATTTTCCTTTTATACCATCTATATCAACCCATGCTTCTAATATGTGGATATTACATATTATTTGATGAATTGTCATTACATTGCACAAACCCATTCCCGGTGACTATAATAGTTTACATCATTTTTAGACATATAACACAATATTATAATCTAGTGAATAAATTTATGTTTTTTCTACAATGATATTAAAATTTAGTAATCTTCGTAGACATACCATGCATAAATTTTTATTTCATTACATTGGGAAGTGTAATATACGTAATGGTATTATCAGATGCTCGGTTATTTTACACATAAGATATATAATTTTATGATAATATGATAGAAGAGGATATGAATAATTGCATGTGATAATGATCATAACTTATGATGTTCAACCCAAGGTGTCATAGATTATAAACATGAGCCATGACATAATGATTGGATGTTCATAAGACATGATTCATAATGTAATCAAGGAACATGATCTATGAGAATATATAAATTGCATTAAAAATATATTAATTCTTAAACAAAAGAAAATACAATATTATGTAATGGATACCACCAAGGAATTTATAACTGGTTAGGTTAGGGAAAACAACTATTTTTCCTGATTCGGACACGCTTTAACCCCCCAATTACCCTCTTTTTTGGGCTTAGGTTGACCACCCATATACTTTCATTTTCAATGTTGGGATGAACACTTATGTGTCCTTTTAGTTAGTATAGATTTATTTAACCTAATTAATTTGAGGTAGATATATGTCCCACCAATATCATAATGAAAAAGAAATTTATGAGCTCCCCAAAATCAGAAACCATCAATCATATAACAATCCGTGAAATGAATTCGGCTTCATAATTACTTCTTCTTACCATAACCAATAGAAATGTTTATTGCATCATAATTATTTTTTCATTTAATCACATGGAAAAAGTTGTGATTTTCACAAAAATTTCAACATGGTAAAACCTTTGGAATAGAAATAGTTTTCATTAACATCATTCCATAAAATCTGAAACCATTATAAAATGTAATATGAATGATATCATTAGATCATATACCTAGTAATAAAAATGAAACTATCACGAACAAATCAACATAATGCGTACCAATAATGGTTTGAAAAATTGAGTGATGACAAAATGACATTTGAGTCACACCTCTAGTAGGATGTAGGTTGTCGACAAGCACATATGGAGTAATAAAAAGGCAAATAGAAGGAAATACCCTCTAAGTGAAACACGTGCTGAAGAAAGAGAAGATATAGAGACCATCCAAATCATGCTCTAAATAAAATATAAAATAAATCCTATGTACAAAAATGAAATTTCATTCAGGAATTTCTATAAATATATGGTAAAACTGCACATATGAAATGATATTAATGATAGAAAATACCTCAACACCAAAACAGATCCAAAAAAACCTCATTCTAGTAGTGACCGGCTTTATCTACAACCTACATAAATTTCCCTTATTTTTTTATATATACATTCTGTTCGTATAATATTATACTCAATAAGATCATCCCCATATCCTCTCATTTATAAAGTAAATAATGCAAATTAAGGCATATGTAACAATAAGTGAAACAAAATCATCACATAAAAATTTATACTATGTTCCCAGCCTCACAATGGATACACTCACTATGCATCCCATATAATATAATATAAAATTATAAAGAATAACATGGGTACCCTGCTACTACATCCCCACTGGTTTTCTGCTCTCCCCAATGTTTTACATCATGATAATCTATTTCCGAAATGGTTTGCTATAAGATACCTTATAAAAACACCTCAACTTGAACCTTGTTCAACACACCACCATTCCCACGCAACCAAAAGTAAACATGTAGTTTCTAGGATCCACCATTGTTCTCATAACATGTATCATACATCAGGAATTATACGTCAAGCCTTCATAGCACGTACACCATGTAAAGATCTTCAAGGCATCACAACCTTATACAAGTTTTACCTATAGTAGTTTATTGGGAACTATATAAAGAATTCATATGTATGAAGTAACCTCATGCCATTACAGCAATCAACACATGTATATTGTGAAAACTAACTACCATGATTATCGACACTATTTACTACCAATTGAAGAGATACGAGACATAGGGGGTAGTCATCTATCCGGCTTCCCTACTAGGATGTTGGGGAAAACACCCATCGTGGCTTAGAATCCCTAGGGTATCATTTTCCTTAACCGACATGGTAGAGTAGAATATAGGCAAAAATAGTACATGATATTATATATTTCACAACCACACTATGGGATTAAACTGTTCTAAGACTCAATAGAAACTAATGTCTCTTGGAAAACAAGATTCCACTACTAAGATGATATATCTATTAAGAACACAACCATTTAAAGAGATAAATTAAACTAATTTATCACCATTTATCCGTTTCACTTTATGTTTGTTAATTATTAACCATTAATTAACCATTATAATTTCCGCATCATAACACATTTATATATCAATAATGATCTATTCCTTCTATGAATAAGAAAAGCCAGTCCACGACTTCTCAAAATTTTAATTTTAGTATTTCATCCCAGGAAGCTCCGTCCCCATTAGATAAACATTAATTAATTTATTTAAAAACATTACCTTCCATATAACCAAGTGATTTTTGAAAATACTATAATCTCTCCAACAAAGGGGCTCGATATGGTGAGAAGATAAACTAACAATCTTGTCTTCTGCATCTATCAAAAGAGAGTAAATAGTTGAATCATGAGGCGCTAAATCAAGAAAGAGTGTGGAATACACCATGCATAATCACCTCTGATGTAATGAGAGTAACCAAACCCATCTATTAGATCAAGTAGTGGGGAAAAAATTTAGATAATAAATAATTTGGCTGTCGGCCAAGAAACATATTCCAAAAACCATCCATCATTCATAATATTGTGTATGATCAGCTTCATACTATTTATTCAACTTCATTTTCCTCCCCGAAATCCATATTCATATACTGATGCATCTACCCTCTATAAGTATCAATTACTACCACAAAAAATGGTCGTCCCACACTACACAATACAATAGCCCTCTATTCTCTACTATCTGAGGCTCCCATCACATATCGGATACTCTGCCTCACATTAAAAAGTATCCTTATAGCGCACAACTATCCAAAGATCATGTGAAATCACTTGATGAAAGAAAAAATCATAAAAATGGGCTTTCAAACCAAAGTAAATGCATTTTTCCTATACAATCAATAAGCTATCATAGCAGTAAATCACAATGTACTTGGCCTTTATAAGAAAATGGGAAACTAGACCACTACAAAGGCATTATCAATTTATCACACAACCAATTATTTATTCCATCAAGAATTAATTGATTCATTAATCACAGGTTCCAACTATGGGATTCCTAAGAAACAAGCTATGTAAATATATGAAAAATTAATTAAAACAATTAATTTAACATGATTCTAATTATGTTATCAACAATAATAATCTTGATTCCAATTTATTAACCACATTAATTGAACATGTTTACGTACATCAGTTTTATAAACTTCAAATTACAACAACATCTACTGGGATTATTTAAAAGGCCTCTTTATATTTCAGGAAATCATTTATCAATTAATAATTTATTTATGTTATTTACTAATTACCATCAATAAAATAATATTATACAAAGAGAGGAATATATGTCATAATATATAGTATATAAAGAGTTAAACTGTAATCTCTGTACAAAGCTGCCACATCGCTATATGATCAATACATAATCATTAATCCAACTAAAATAATTATTGTGACAATTTTATTATTATCTAGGGAGTTAAATCATGATAACTCTATGATGTCATGTAAATATATTTGGATGAATTGAATCCCATTTTTCAAAATGTCATCAACGTTTTTACCTTATAACGGTCCACCCAACGAATATCTGAACAACTATCATGGAAGATCTAAATCCAATGGAGGATGCCACAGAACCACCACACCAATAAAAAAAGAGATAAACCGCATTATAACCATAGGTATGATCCAACCATTTAAATGAGTTAAAATATGTAAGTAAACTAGATCAAAACTGATAGAAACCACTATAAAATAGAGTAAAAACTTCTTGGATCAATTCAGGTCACCATTGACTGAAGATGGAATCTCTAGTTCAATTGACATCAAACGAATCACAAAAATTTAAATGAGTGGACAAAAGATTCACTGAGTATGAGAGGGAGGGAATCAATAGATATAGGGGTAGACAGACTGAGCGTCTAGAAAATCTCTGAAAAAATTACAGAATCGTGGGATTACATAACATCATGTAATTCCTTGAGGCCAGTTTCATCCGAAAACCATCACCAATGGATTTTATTTTATTTTTAAAATCCTAAAATATTACATGATGTGAATAATAAATTCAATTTTTAAAATAATTACACTATTTAAAATTGTCTTTAATATCGTGAATGTTTCTTTTCTTGCAATTCTCAATAACTGATTCACTCTTAAAATCTTTTAAACCGCCTCTGAGATTCACATTCAAAGAGAACACACAATGGGTTAATCCACATGGATCCAAGACCATAAATAAAATACCACTCAAATCATTCTCATCCCAATAAATCCAAATACAATGCATCAATGAAATAAATTGGTGTCATCTAAATAACCACCCTTGAGATACGTCTCAATGATCACATCAGTACATGATCTCACCACCTCACTATAGAAACAAGAAAAAAATTAACACAACAACCACATCTAGTTCTTTATCAATCTTATGGAGGAGATAAATCTCTAAATAGATAAATCTACAATATGGAACAGGTGAAATCCATCTCACCACAAGAACATTATAAAATAATAAATAAGAAAATGTTACATGAGAAGAGATAAACTTCAATCAACTTAGGGTACTATGTACGTCTCTGTGAATTTCATTCCCTGGTAATATCCAACATGACGATTCTCCATGATAAGACATTATCAAAGGGTTTAACATGCCCACACAACAGCTTCCCCTAGTGGTATTTGATATGTACAGGTTTCACCTTAATGGTCTAGTCATTTTCAACATCGATATCTACCTAATTAATGGAGTTATGGTCATCATGAATATATCAACATAGTTGTGATATGTGGTAAATATTTTTTACTAGGATCATCAGAGGGTTATGCTCTATCTGATATGGCACAATTGCAACACAAGAAATCACCATGAAGGGCCAATAAAATTGTGAGCGATATTAATCCCACTAAAAAACCATTGCGACCCATTATGGGGAGTAACATTCCAAAAAATATGATCACAAATGTCGATCTCGAGAGGTCTCCTCATATAATCATAATAAGATTTCTGATGATCATTTTCTTCTTTCATCCACTCACAAAACACATTAACCAGCTCTACCATATTCTATACCAATTATATCCAGAGAATCGGCGACTCATAGATCGTAGTCTATTATAATAGATAATGTAATGGTATACCACAACACTTCAAACGACATGATATAATTGGTGGGGTGAAATCTAGTTTTTAAGATAACTATTCCTAGGAAATGTACCTAATTTACTAACCTCATGAATCTAGGATAGAAATGATCAACTTGTCTTCAAGGGTTAATATGGACTTGTTTAAATGACCATCCATTGGTGGATGAAAAGAAGATCTAATGAAAAGATAAAAACCCAACACTTGCTGGAGACCCTTCACACTGTTGATGTATATGGGGATCTTGAAAATAAATTATTTTCATTAGGACCTTCTAGATTCTAAAAGTAAACTTTGGATACTACCTCAAAAAACCCTATATTATGATTGACTATATGATCGCTATAATTTGATCTAATTTCACCAAATTATCCTCTAATACCCATATAGAATAATATCCACCTTGATCATGATTTAATCTAGTAACTATGTCAGTGAATTTTACCTCCCACCACTATTTTGGAAGATCTAATGGATAGAAAAAAACCTCCATGATCATGGTGCTCGAATGTCTCCATAACATTGAGTCCCAAACTCTGAAACTACACACCTCAACCCAGGACACCAAAACCATCCCCTCAAAGCTTAGTAAGTTGTTTTTATGCCACGATGTCCCACTAATGGATATTTATTAAAGTATAAATGATCTATATCATGCATCACCATGGAAATGGAAATATTTCATGGAAAAATACCTAATGTCGTACATCCTTTTACAAACCACTAGGTGAATCCCCACAAATAACTCGGTCTCTCCTGACCTCTACCTCATGTTCACCAAAAAAGATTCCTCCACTTGCAGCATTAGATATGACTACACCATCATCTGAAGAAGGCAATATTTCCACACCCACATCTTGTATATCTAGATTCGATGTTGAATGTTCTTTCATCACTCCACAAGAATAGGTTGTTTAACACAATTCATTACTACGTGAATTTATTCATAGAGCATCGACTACAAAATTCCCCATTACAAGTGTATATGAAATATAAATTTTCCAATCATGTATTAACTCCGTCAATTGATGATGGAACATGATCAAGTCATGTTGGGGGAAAACAAACCTCAGTCTTGAATGATATGTGAGCACAAAAAAATGCTCACCTATGAGTTAATGTATCACCAACATCAAGGAAACCAACAATATCAACAACTCAAATCTTGGGTAGCATAATTTATCTCTGGGGGTTGTAACTAATGAGACACATATGAAATGAATGATCTATAATAGATCAGAAAACATCCCAACCTCCGATGTGATGTGTTAGAGAAAAAATATAAATGAACTCCTTTTTTAGGTCGACAATGAACTAGTAAACTGATCTAATTCTTATTATGGTAAGCAAATGATTTCTAACACATTTCATTCTACGAGAATGACCGATCCTTCAATAATAACACTATTAGAGGAGTCACATACAGAGAAAAATAAGCTACAAACATCCTACAATAACCTATATTACATATAAAACTCCACTTCACTACTATTATCTTGGATATTCTCATGATACAATTGCCACTATATTTGACAACTCTATAACTACTCACTGCTAGGAGAGAACACTCCCCATGAAATATATATCTCGATCCCAATACACATAAATCCGAAACTTCCTAACCGACAGATCACAATGATGAAATCCCAATAGAACATGTGGAATCTATGTATTCTCCTCCTTATATAGGGACTACACAAAGATATTATTGATGAAAACCACCATGAAATTATCTAGTAAAATATGGAACATAGTGTTTGTAAACCCAATGAAAATTGATAGATAATTTTCCACACTGAACGTAATGACAAGGAATTTATTATGACCATGAATGAATAAAAAAATAATTCCTCAGGATAACTTCCTTCATTTAGACCTATTTGATGAAATTATGACAAAAAATTGATCTTTGAGAACCAACATCCACCATTTAGTGAATTGAATAAGTCATCCATCAATTGATGAGGATATCATTTCCTCATATTCAAATGTTTTGGGTGATGATAATCGATACATTCCCACAATCTTCCATCAACCATCTTTACGAAAAAATGGTGCACCCCATGGTGACATGTGTCATCGAATACAACTGAACTAGAAAATACCATCAAACTACATATTCCACTCTCAAAACTCATAATTATCCTTCCTATATAGTTACATAGATATAGGTGACATGCATGGATGTAGTTAGATCCAGATATTAGTCTCTCATTGAAGGGGGTAATGCTACAATCTCTTATTTAGTGACATCAGGGGTACTATTCTACAACCCTAAGAAACACCGACTGTTAAATCTCTAACGAACACATCATCAGCTCATTCATGAAGGATGTCAAGTATAAAAAACACTTATGACCCATATAAGGGTCTCACTCTCCAAAATATACACTACTGGATCTCTATTAGCATCATTGTACACAACCTTCCTCTTGAAGAAATCCATGATGTTGATGATCTCACATGGTTGTGCATGTTATCATAGTAAATCCTGCCATGAGTGGTGTTTCCCTAGCAGTTTCTCAAGATTTCTATATAATTAGAACAATCCATATCAACCTAAAATTTGGGTAATCAATATCAAATTAACTGTAAGACCCTCTATCTCATATTCCAAATCATGGACAAGGGTAGGTGATATGGAAGAGTGTGTCACTCCTGGATCAATCAAAGCTTTCACCCTTGTAGAAAAAATAAAAAGGGTACCTCAAACAATATATTTATATCCTTACACTGGAAATGTTAATTAACGAGGTTGACCATGACTATATCCATGACCTCTCTAACCATTCAGATGAAAATCTCTACAGATTCTATCTACACTTTGATTATTTGGTGTATCCTGAGGATATCCCATACCTGACCCATATGATCTCTATAGAACCCAATCATGAGAATCCTTTACCAATTTCTTCACATGGAATTGCCTTAATTGATTAACATGATGTGGAACAACTATAATACACTAACTTCTTAGAATTATCGGGCACTCTCGTTTCAAATGAACACATCCTCCATGAGAAAAACACGAATCAGATCCCTTATAAATGTTTTGAGATCCACTACCATAATAGAAAATTGACTTTTAGTGTTGGGACATACTGAAAACTTATGAGGAAACTTTTGTCCTCAAAAATGGGAACCCCATTCATTATCTATAAATTGTGACTAATCATGAAGACTCCCCTCTCATTACAATAAAGGCCTGGCTAACATCCTCATGATGACATCCTGTCTCAGCCACACCTCAAGATACAAATTTAGTATAAACATGTTGACCACTTATTGGATCTCTAGAAATATAGCCTCTTAGATATTCCTTTCCCATTCCTCAAAATCTGTAAAATATCTAAATAATATTAAAAAAGGATATTTAAATGGATTCAAAAATCTCACACATTGGTGCTCCCCTATCGATGGGTAAATAGATCCCAGAAACTAGCAACCATCAAAGTCATGGAAAGAAAATCGACTATGAATAAGTCTCAGATAACATCCAATGAGATTTCCGACTCCTCAAAATCCACATGGAACAAGAACCACCACTTCCTTGCTACCCCACACAAAATGATTAAAGACAATGATACCAATTTATTCTCTTCATCCTATATCGATCTAAAGTATATATCAACCTCCTCTAATCAGTACATTACGAATCAATCTGAAATGCATCCTTGATATACCTATAGGATTTGGAACTAAAATGCATGCCAGTTTCCCCCTCCATGTGATGTCATCCTCGACCATTACTCTGTGAATATATGTAATCATAACCGACAAAAAAACTATTATGTGAACCTAATGAGGAAATCAACATAGAACCATACCTACAAAAAGAATAAAATATTAGAGATCAAAAAACTGTAATATTAGAGAAATTTAAATTAATTAAATGTTTTCTATTATTATTCATAGGTAATGTTATCCCATGTTCTACCCATTCAAATATAGCTGTTATGGAGAATAATGCATGTTCTAATGCTAGGAATCTACCATTAAATTAATATCACCTAATTTAGTAGCCATTGTAAGCTTAAATTTCTATGCCTTAGATCACAATGGACAATAAACACCAATCAATATATCGGTCTCCCATGTTTACAAAGAATTCAAAACATGGCTGACACAATTTCCCAACCAACCCATGAAGCCTCAAATGTTTATAACTCTAATCTCTATAATATCCATCAATATGACCTCTAATACCACTATTTACCAACTTATTCCCCACAAATTGTACACTCCTGGGATGTAAATGAGATAAGATAGATATTTTCCCCTGATTCCTACCATGAGTAAGACCTAGGATGATGAATAGCACAAATGGTCTAATAAACATATAGATATGAGGCATTACCCTCTCATAGAAACACATATATAAGAGTGACATAAGATAGACACAACCCAACTCTACCATATATTACAATAAAAAATAAAACATAGGTACACAAATGTAATTTCATGCAAGAACAACTAAAAATGAAAGTGAAAACTGTTAGTTCCAAAAGAAAATAGAGACGAACATGACATCATTTCCAAAATAGTTCCACCAAAACTCCAAGAAAATAGTAACTACAAAAATCTCTAACATATTACAACTAACCTAAATTTTATTTATATATACATAGGGAGAGTATAACAATATATTTATTCAGATCCTCCAAAAAGCCTCTTATGTAAAAGGTAATGAAATCTTGCTAAATAATAGTGATCCAAATGTGAAACTAAGTCATCACCTAAAATGGTATACTATGATTCCAGCGTCACAATGACTATTATAACCAGGTATCTCATACAAGGGAATATAGAATAATGAATAATATCAAGTGTACCCCACTTCAACATCCCCACTAGTTTTCCACTCTGCCCCAAAAATGATTGTTTCTATGTAACAATCTCTAAAAATGATAGAACATAGTCACCTGCGTAAAGAACCACAACATGATCCTTGTACAGCACTCCTCCACATCAACTTAACCAAAAGTAACTAGATATTTTCTAGGATCTACCACATCTATCATAATGTGTATCATATGATTGGTATGATACCTCAAGCCATCACATCCCACACTCTGAGTGAGGATCTTTGATCCATCACAACCTATACACGTTATACATATAGTAGTCCTTAGAAATATATATCTAGAAAAAAAATTGTGAAATAAAAAACACCATTATATTCCCTTAAACACTTATATGTGGAAAAATATTCATTGTTCAAAAAACCCTAAAAACATCCAATATAATAGATAGGGGACAAAGGGGGTAGTCACTCATCCTTCTTCGCACCATGTTGTTGGGGAAAACACCCAAAAAGGTTCAGAATCATCGAGGTGCCAGTTTGCCTAATAGAAAAGATCAATTAGCATATTGAAACTCAAATTTAATGGATATAATATATCTTACACTACCACAGTGGGAATATCTAATTCTCATACTCAACTAGAGATACTATCTATCAGACTCTACGTTACCGCTGCTAAGACTAGATATTATATAATCTCAAAACTATTTAAAGTGACAGATTAAATTACATTATCCAATTTTATCAGATTCATATTATATTAGTTAGTAAATAACCCTTATTTATCCCTTATCATTTGCACACATCATCAGATTTCCATTTCAACAAATATCCATGTACTCTAGACATTGAAATATGATTCCACGTCTCCTCAATATATCCACCGTAGAATTGCATCCCAAAAATCTCAAACCCCATAACATAATTCTATATTAATTTATTTAAAAAGCTAGCTTCAATATTTATAGGTTCTCTCAGAAAACATTATAAGAACCCAAAACACAGTGGGATAAAAATAGTGAGTAGAAGTATAGTCCCACAAGTCTTCTCCACCTATATTAGGAGTGTAAACTCGTCCAGTAGTGATGATATAAACACATATTTCTCATAACATACCATTCACCTGTTTGCCTCCGATGGAAGGAGAGTAAATATGTACATATTTCTACCTCATGTAGTGTGTAATGTATTGTATATAAACAACAACATCTTCATTGGCTAATAAACTGATTCAAATAAGCATCCTTCATTAATAACAATGTGTATTCCCATCATCAACCAATTTTATCATCTCAAGTGTGTAGAGACCCGAAGATTGACATACATGGACATTACATTACTTTTGTGGAGTACGTAATACATAAGCAAAAAATACACACAAGGACCGTAATAGTTTAGTGTCTTTGGAAACTTCGAATGTAATATTCTAATCATCGTGAAAGATCTTCAACATCTCCCATAATGATCTTCCGCTTTTTTTCTTACCTAAAACCTTTCATTATATCCTGGGGAAAATAAAACATAAAAAGGATGAGCTCAAATGCTCAGTAAGGGTAAGCATGGATAAAATAAAACATACCATATACATTTGAACTTAAAAACATGAACATAATGTTTAAACATCAAAAGCTTTTGCAATGACATAAAACATAGAAGTACGTAAGGCATAGATCATAATGGAACATAAATCATGAAAAATAGCATGGGAATAAAACATGTAATTGTGGCAAACATTCAGCACTTGTTATTATTTCCATAGTAGAAAAGGCATTGATTCCAAGACTATCTTAGTGGACAAAGTCCCTTTCTGAATCGAGTTCACTCCTCGTTCCAGTCCTCTATTACTGAACCGGTTTATCTTTCTGTTCCAGCCATGTCTGTCTCATGAGATATAAATCTTTACCCAATGCATTGGAGGGAGATATAGGTCCCACCCATCTCATAATTAAATCATTCTTTTGTGTGCCACAAAATCATAAATCATACATCATAGCATAACCCATGTAATAAAATGGGATTCGTAAAACATCATGCCATCATAACATAATCCATAAACAATTAATATCATTTCATCATAAGAAAATTGATTACATTTAAATCATAGGGACATTTTACTTGAAACAGAAACATCTGAAATAATTTCGTTATAGACGGAAAATATTTTTGACAAAACACTTGAAATGAATTCTTGAGGAAAATATCCTTTCTTCTTTCAAATCAGTTTCTTTTCCCAAAATTCCATGCAATTTTAAAAGATAATGGTTTTGTTGAAAATAATCACGCAATCTTGTAGAGTATTCTACTTGAAAATGAGGCGTTATGAAATCGTAAAAATCCGTTCACTCCGTATAAGTTAAAAATAACATTCTCCTCGTACTTTTGATGGAAAAGTCAAAAATTACCTTATATGGTAAGCAAAGGAAATATTCCATTCATATAATGTGGTAAAAAGTCAATAATGGGTAAAATGACATTAAACATTCATGGAATAATGGTAAACATTTTATGAAAACATTTTTAGAAAACATGGTCATGGATGATAAACGTAACCCCAGTTAATACTTACATATAAGCAATTTTGGATAAAAATGAGACTGAACATTTATACCTTACCTTAGGCCCGATATGCTTCGTACGTATCCAAACCTCCTATATAATGATTTAAATAATGTCATTGACTTATTACAGAATCATATTCATATATATGGTTCACTCATGACTTTATATTACCCGTTCTTTTGTAAATTCATGTTAAAGTATCATTTTGGGTAAAATTGTTTCATTTGTTGTTTTTGTTTAAACTTGTAATTATTCATATGATTAGTTAGATCATGATTACTTAAATCCAGAATGAAAAACATGATTTATATATAATATATATTCAGAATATACATATATATGATGGATCAATAAATGGAAAGAAATACATCGTTCATGGAGACGGTAGGCCGTACGTACGCATGAACGCTGTTTTCGTTTCCTTATTGAATTGAATGGAATTAAGTAGATGAAATAAATATATATATACATAAATCAAGTAGCATTATTATGTCATATATCTCATGATTACTTATTATATATACTTTATAATCATTCTTGAATGGTTATCAGGGAGAGTGAATCTCATCGCGTCGTGGAGACGGTATTCCGTACGTACACACGAGCGATGATATCACTCCCATGATCGTAGAATTGTATTAAAGTGTATGTATAATATTACAGAATCAATATCACTTTAAAATAATCATATATATTCATTACTTTCACAATTATACTCATACATGTAAGGTGGTGGTGGAAAATAGAATACACCACGACGTGGAGACGGTATTCCGTACGTACGCACGCGCGGTGATTTTATTTTCCATAGGATGGATAGATGGTGAAATAGGGTTGTTTCATACTTATAATAACATATCAGTATATGAGTGATACTGATGTGATTACTTCATAATGAAACGACTAAAGAAGAATATGTAGAAGAATAAATAAAGTCGAAATAATCGGTAACAGACATTACCTATTCTTTGAAGCGCCTCTTTGAGACCTCCTCTTAGGGCACTAAAATAGGTCTTTTAAGAAGACCAGGAAATCTAAGATGTTTCTAGGGAAGTGGGGAAGTAAAATGGGCAGGGGTTGGCCGAGCTTTAAGACTCAAATTGGTGTGAGGAAGAGAGGGAGGAGGTGCCCTTTTATAAGGGCGGAGAGGGGCACCTTTGGAAAAAATGTAAATATTATTTTATTATAATTCCATATTCGGTTTTAAATAGCTCCAAATTGATTTATTTATAATATAAGGTGGGGATGGGTATAAATCCTCTCATACAATAAAATTTGGAGAAGTTTAGTTTATATTTGGACCTTATCATTTAGATTTACCTTTAAGTTATATAATTTTACTTTTACCGTGTCTTTTTATGTTCTTACACTATAAGGTTAATAAACATACTATAACAAGCCAAACGAACCCCAAGTTGTTTATTATTAATATATATAAACTTATCTATGTCATTTGGCCGAACCTTAGATTTTTAGGAATAAAATAACAATTAATAATATAATATTTGTTTTAAAAACTATTTTATGTCAATTATGACAGTATTTAGTAATTTATTTTTATGAAAACTATAACAGAATTATTAGTTCGAAAAAATTTAATCAAATCAATAATAACCTGTCATATTAACCTAGAAAATTATTGGAATTCATAAAATGTCTCAAATTACATTTATTTGGGTATTTATAACATCAATTATGTCAATATTTCATTAATAAGATAATTACTGCATCATCATTGTGTCATAAATAAATTAAATTACATAATGTCCAAAAATTACAAATAAAATATCTTTAAGTAGAAAATATTTTTATCTTATTAATGAATATTTATAGTCTAATTTATCTTATGTATAACCATATATTAAAAATTATTTACTTATTAAACTTTGATTTTAACTATTTTAACCGTTTTTTAAATAAATTAATAATAAATGTCCTAATCTAATCCAAGTTGGCCTAAATGTTCATATTTTATTCGTAAGGTTGTTTTTGGTCAAATTACACTTATAAAATAGAATTAGGACATGTGTTAGGGTAATAATAATATCATTTTTACCCTTAATTACCCTATTTACATTTAATCGTGGTAAAAAAAAGTAAAAAGTTACTATTCACCTAACATTATTTTCATGTCATTGAACCAAATTTTACTTAAAAACATCAACTGTGTCTCTCGGATTTTTGAAATTCCACTTACAGAAGCTGTAAAATTAAGATATATGAAAAATTCATTTTTTTAACTACCACTTAGTGGTTTGACTATTCATCAAAAAATAAAAGTTTACAGAAAAATACCAAAAATTAGGACTAAGCTATATTTGATATTATGAACTCAAAAATGATTTATATTTTACCAAATACAAAACAAATCATTTGCATTAATTAATTTGAAAATTAATTCCCGTCGTCAAAACAAATAGTGTGTTCTTAAGAGATAATAACTATCAAAAGATTGACACTTGTTTATGTCTGGTTTAAATGTGAAATTGCATACAATGACCAAAAATGTATTAAATTGTAAAAATATATTCTAAATATATTTTAAAACCACTCAAATTAATAATTTATCACTTAATTATTTCTATTCAAAAGGATGTTTTTATTTAAAATTTAGTTATTTTCACTATTCATGGGAAAATGAAAGTTATCCGAAAAGTACCAAAATTTCACCCTAAGCTAATTTCGATATTCCGAATCCAAAAATGAAGTCCATTTTGAAAAATAAAATTTTCAAAAATTTCAAAAAGTGGTTATTACTATTCATAACTGCTAGTTTTCATAATATTTTAATAGCATATCGTTGTTTAGTGAAACTCGGTATTGCGTACTACACACTCTATCGAGGAAGGTCATGATTACGTGTAATGCAAGGAGAGTCAAGGATGTCTGTTGTGCAAGCTCCTTTTGTTGTACCGTAAAACACAAGACATTAATGAAATTAAAAAGAGTATTTTTCATAAAATCTCGGGGTGTTACATTCAACCCCCTTAAAATGAATTTCGCCCTCGAAATTCTTCGGGGTTATAAATTGTTTACTATTTTTAGAAACACACATCGTAAAAATGAATTCTAAAACTTAATTTTAAAAACTAAAGTATGAAATGTAGCAATTACCCAAAGTAACTCATCACTGTGTTTCCATATAGGAGAACATAGGTGAAAATATGGATATGGAAGAAAAATCTAACCATTAAGTTCTGATGGAGAGTGGTGGAGAACATGGCTATGAAAAAGCCATCAATCACAAAGCCATAGATTTGTGATGATCTATGCTACCATCAGATTCATCAGATATAAGGGCACTAGGACAACATTTTTGGTTCCCAAGATCATTTCCCTCAAAATGGTGAAATTGGAATTAGAAGAAATACTTTCATGATTTTGGTATAGTCTCACCGTTGGTCGTTCTTTGGACAATTTCCACTTCATCTCTTAATGAAATGAAGTTGAATTTTTCATTCGTGATGTGTTTGAAGATCATGTGATAGAATGATGGGTCATTTCATCTGTCTCAAACAAAAGGTTAGAAAAGTTATCAAAAAAAATACATAAGTTCATCTATAGTGAGATTAATCATATATGGTTCCTAAAATGGACTTATACATCATATATCATAATGCATAATATAATAAAACTAGTTTCTACTAAACAGGGACTTCTTATAGGCCAGTGGTAGGCGATAAAGGCCCATTGCACTTCGGTTGTGGGTTCGACTCCCACAGCCTTGTCCGATGTGATGGGACATCGCCCATCCTGCAGGTTGTCCTTTTTATAAAAATACATTACTATAACATCCATAAATAATACCGAAAAAACATTTATCCATAAACAATACTAAATTATGTCCAACATAATGCATTCCAATCTTTAGGATTATCCAAAATAATGTTGTCTAATCTCATATTATAGTGAAAACGATTACCAATGAGTTCATACAACTAGCATGTTAATACAATTTTTGATCCCCATATATCATGAGATATGTCTGGTTGGTCACATTCCAAACATTCGAAGGCCTTAATCATGTATTCTCTTAAAAAAATGAATACCCATTAAACCTTATTTAAAACATGAATGCTATTAAAAGTTAACTCTTCCACATACCAAAATCCTCCAAATTCTATATACTCAATCCATGATATCACTTAGTCCATATATCAATCATGAGATCATGAATACTGTCAAACATTTAATTTTTTCATTTTCCCTTCATTATGCGCATATCATCCTTTTTTCCAAAAAATATCTCAATCACCTTCCATGGTTACTGGTACCATAAAATTATTGAAAACCACAATAGACCAATACATAAATATTCCAATATTCCATGATACTATATACGACATTATTTTAGAATCCCATTACATAAACACTTAATCATTCCACCACATCGTTTTCATATTCAACATTTCTAATTCTGATGGCATGTGACTTCCCTTTGTCCTTTGCTTTAAGTTGTTGCTCATGTCGATCATCACTAACCCTTGGATTTGGGTATTTATTATCATAATTCCCCATTTCCTTGCACTTGAAGCATTGAAGTGTTGGTGGTGCGTTCTCTGTAGTCTTTTCTTTATTCACATCATTAGAAACCCTTTTTCCATTACTTCGACTCTCGGCTTATCAATGACCGTCTTTTCTACACTTAAAAATTTTTCTAGTCCCTTTAAGACAATCTCCACCATGCTTCTTTCCACACATTGAGCATAAGGAAACATTCATCTTCTTTTCACCATTATTCTGAGATTTCTCTTTGAACTCCATCTTTCTTTTCTTGTCAAAACTATGAGATGGATAAGTAACACCAACTTCTATTTCTACCTTGATAGCACAACGCACAATTTCTTCATAGCTATTAAAGTCTATTATAGCTAATGCCCTTCGAAGATTTGGTTTTAAGCCACTGAAGAATCGATCAACTTTACTTTCAGGTTCGATGATAAATCCAGATGCATACCTTCCATGCCTTGTAAAATTCGCTACGTATATACCAATGGATTAATCATCCTATTGCTTTAGTTCAAGAATCTCTTTCTCCATCTTTGTTCAAAGAATACGAGGGAAGTAGTTATTGAAAAATAAGTTCTTGAACTCGTCCCATTCCATGGAATCAATTTCATCTCTTTGCCTCGTATTCTTGATAAGATTCCACCATTGATATACTTCACATTTCAAACGATATAATGCTATGATGAATTTATCATGTTATGAATATTGAAGAACTAAAAATATCTTTTCAGTGGTAATGATCCATTGTTCAGCAACAATTGGATCAGAAGACCCATTGAAAGAAGGTGGACGTTGCCTCATGAAGGACTCAATAGAATATTGTTCCCTTATTTTTCTCATTTCGAAGTCCAGAATGATTCATAGCTTGTGTAAGTATAGCAATAAGATTTTTCACTCCATCTCCCATAACATTTGTTTGTTCAGGAGGAAAATCGTTGCATTTTCCTTTGCATTGATCAACACGGTTCCTTCGGGTTCCATCCATCGTCTAAAACCCAAAAAGAATAGTGTGAGAGGCAAAAATCATGCTAGGGAAAACAACATAATAAATGGGGAGTACCTTCAATATCTAACATCTTAGGTTTAATTCTAATATTGTTACCGTAATTCTATGACTATAACCTATACTTATACTTAAGCTTAGGGACATCCCTAGACATACCATAAAAATAACTCTAGGGATCTCACTATGGTTCTCGCATCCTAGTTTCCAAAGGATGACAAAACCTTTCCTCTGATACCAATTTTAGAGATCCTAAGCTTGACGTACATGGACATTACATTACTTTTGTGGAATACTTAATACATAATAAAAATAGTCACACAAGGACAATATTAGTTTAGGGTCTTTGGAAACTTGGAACGTAATCTTCTAATCGTGTTGAATGATCTTCAACATCTCCCATAAAGATCTTCCCCTTTTTTTCTTACCTAAAACCTTTCTTTATATCCTGGGGAAAATAAAACATAAAAAGGGTGAGATCAGATTCTCAGAAAGGGTAAGCATGGATAAAATAAAACATACCATATACATTTGAACATAAAAATATGAACATAATGTTTAAACATCAAAAGCTTGAGCAATGACATAAAACATGGAAGTACGTAAGGAATAGATCATAATGGAACATAAATCATGATAAAATCGCATGGGAATAAAACATGTAATTGTGGAAACCATTCATCACTTGTTATGATTTCCATAGTATCCAAGGCATTCATGCCAAGACCATCTTAGTGGACATAGTCCCTTTCTGAATCAAGTTCACTCCTCATTCCAGTCCTGTATTACTGAACCAGTTTAACTTGCCATTCCAGCCATGTCTATCTCCTGAGATATAAAACTTTACCCAATGCATTGGAGGGGGATATAGGTCCCACCCATCTCATAATTAAATCATTCTTTCATGTTCCATAAAATCATAAATCATACATCATAGTATAACCCTTGTAATAAAATGGGATTCTTAAACATCATGCCATCATAACATAATCCATAAACAATTGATATCATTTCATCATAAGAAAATTAAAACCATTTAAATCATATAGACATTTTACTTGAAACATACACATATGAAATAATGTCATCTTAGATGGAAAAATGTTTTTACAAAACACGTGAAATGAATTCTTGAGGAAAGTTTCATTTCTTCTTGAAAATCATTTTCTTTTCATAAAATTCCATGCAATTCTAAAAGATAAGGGTTTTATTGAAAATAATCGTACAATCTTGTAGAGGAAGATCCTTGAAAATGAGGCGTTATGAAATCTTAAAAATCTGTTCACACCGTATAAGTTAAAAATAACATTCTCCTCATACTATTGTTGGCAAAGTCAAAAAGTACCTTATATGGTAACCAATGGAAAGATTCCATTCATACAATGTGGTAAAAAGTCAATAAAGGGTAAAAATAAATTTAAACATTCATGGAATAATGGTAAACATTTTATGAATCCATTTTTAGAAAACATGGTCATGGATGATAAACGTAACCCCAGTAAATACTTACGTATAAGCAATCTCGGATAAAAATGAGATTTAAAATTTATCCCTTACCTTAGGCCCGATATGCTTCGTACGTATCCAAACCTCCTGTATAATTATTTAAATAATGCCATAGACTTATTACAGAATCATATTCATATATATGGTTCACTTATGACTTTATATTACCTGTTCTTTTGTAAATTCATGTTAAAGTATCATTTTGGGTAAAATCGTCTCATTTGGCATTCGTGTTTTAACTTGTAATTATTCAAATGATTACATAGATCATGATTACTTAAATCCAAAATGAAAAACATGATTTATATATAATATATATTCCTAATATACATATATATAATGGAACAATAAATGGAAAGAAATACACCGTTCATGGAGACGGTAGGTCGTACGTATGCATGAACGCTGTATTCGTTTCCTTATTGAATTGAATGGAATTAAGTATATGAAATAAATATATATTTACATAAATCCAGTAGCATTATTATTACATATATTTCATGATTACTTATTATATATACTTTATAATCATTCTTTAATGGTTATCATTGAGAGTGAATCTCATCGCGTCGTGGAGACGGTATTCCGTAGGTACGCACAAGCGATGATATCATTCCCATGATCATATAATTGTATTAAAGTGTATGTATAATATTACAGAATCAATATCACTTTAAAATAATCATATATATTCATTACTTTCACCATTATACCCATACATGTAAGGTGGTGGTGGAAAATCGATTACACCATAGCGTGGAGACGGTATTCCGTACGTACGCACGCGCGGTGATTTCATTTTCCGTAGGATGAATAGATGGTGAAATAGGGTTGTTTCATACTTATAATAACATATCAGTTTATTAGTGATACTGATGTTATTACTTCATAATGAAAAAACTAAATAAGAATAAGTAGAAGAAGAAATAAAGGTGAAAGAATCGGTAACGGACATTACATCTTCTTTGAAGCGCCTCTTTCAGACATCCTCTTAGGGCACTAAAATTGGTCTTTTAAGAAGACCAGGACATCTAGGATGTTTATTGGGAAGTGTGGAAGTGAAATGGGTAGGGTTTGTCTGAGCTTGAAATCTCAAATTGGTGTGTTAAAGAGAGGGAGGAGGTTCCCTTTTATAAGAATGGAGAGGGGCACCTTTGAAAAAACTAAACATATTATTTTATTATAAAGCCATATTCGGTTTTAAATAGATCCAAATTGATTTATTTACAAACTAAGGTGGGGATGGGTCTAAATCCTCTAATACAATATAATTTGGACAAGTTTAGTTTACTATTTCAACCTTATCATTTAGATTTAACTTTAAGTTAGATAATTTTAATTTTACAGTGTCTTTTTGGGTTCTGACACTATAAGGTTAATAAACTAACTACAACAAGCCAAAAGAACCCCAAGTTGTTTATTATTAATATATATAACCTTATCTAAGTTATTTTAACGAACCGTATATTTTTAGGAATAAAATAACAATTAATAATATAATATTTGTTTTAAAAACTATTTTATGTCAATTTTGACACTATTTAGTAATTGATTTTTGTGAAAATTTTAACAGAATGATTAGTTCGAAAAAAGTTACTTAAATCAATACTAACATGTCATATTAACCTATAAAATTAGTTTAATTCATAAAAAGTCTCAAATTACATTTATTTGGGTATTTATAACATCAATTATGTCAATATTTCATTAATAAGATAATTACTGCATCATATTTGTGTCATAAATAAATTAAATTATTTAATGTCTAAAAATTACAAATAAAATATCATTATGTATGAAATTTTTTTATATTTTTAATTAATATTTATAGTCTAATTTATCTTATATATAACCATTTATAAAAATTATTTACTTATTAAACATTGATTTTAACTATTTTAACCATTCTTTAAATAAATTAATAATAAATGTCCTAATCTAATCCATGTGGTCCTAAATGGTCATATTTTATTCCTAAGGTTGTTTTTGGTCGAATTATACTTATCCAAGAATATTAGTACATGTTTTAGGGTAATAATAAGATCATTTTTACCCTTAATTTCCCTATTTACTTTTAACCGTGGTAAAAAAAAGTAAAAAGTTACTATTCACCAAAAATTATTTTCATCTCATTGAACCACATTTTACATAATGAAATAAATTTTTTCTCTCAGATTTTTGAAATTCCACTCACAGAATCGGTAAAATTATTATTTATGAAAAATTCATTTTTTTACTACCACTTAGTGGTTTCACTATTCATCAAAAAATGAAAGTTTCCAGAAAAATACCAAAAATGAGGCCTAAGATATATTTGATATTATGAACTAAAAAATGATGTCTATTTTACCAAATTCAAAACATATCGGTTGCATTAATTAATTTAAAAATTTATTCCCGTCGTCAAAACAAATAGCGTGTTCTTAAGAGATAATAACTATCAAAAGATTGACACTTGTTTATGTCTGGTTTAAATGTGAAATTACATCCAATGGCCAACATTGTATTAAATTGTAAAAATATATTCAAAATATATTTTAAAACCACTCACATTAATAATTTATCACTTAATTATTTCTATTAAAAAGGTTGTTTTTAATTAAAATTTAGTAATTTTCATTATTCATCGGAAAATGAAAGTTTTCCGAAAAGTACCAAAATTTCACCCTAAGCTAATTTCGATATTCCAAATCCAAAAATGAAGTCCATTGTGAAAAATAAAATTTATAAAATTTAAAAAAGTTGTTATTACTATACATAGCGACAAGTTTTAATAATATTTTAATAGCATATCGTTGTTTAGTGAAACTCGATATTGCGTACTACACACACTATCGAGGAAGGTCGTGTTTGTGTGTAATGAAAGGAAATTCAAGGATGCATGTTGTGAAATCTCCTTTTGTTGTAGCGTACAACAGAAGACATTAATGAAATTAAAAAGAATATTTTTCATAAAATCTTGGGGTGTTACAACGTGTCCACCCTAACACCCATATGCATATACTGATGAATATCTCAACAACATCTATCTTATTATGCCACAAAAACTACACCTTCCCACCCCTCATACCACAAAATCCCTCCAGGATCATTCATCTCAGGGTGACATTAGATTAGGGCCTCCCTGGCTAACATTAAACAATATCCCTCTAGTGCTCAGCCATCCCAAGCTCATGTCACATCACATGTAGTAAGAAAAAAACATATTAATAGTCTCTCTTCCCAAATAATTGCATTAAAACATTACACATAATATTATATCATGATAGTAAAACACAATTCACGTGTCCTTTAAAGTAAAATATGAAACTCGGTCCATACAAAGGATTTATCATTTATCATACAATCATTTTATTATTCTATATTTAATTAACCGATTCATTATTCATAGGTTTGATCTATAGGATTCCATAGAAACTACATATAATCTAAAAAGGGAAATTAATTAAAAATATTAATTTAACATGCCATTAATTATTTCATAAAAAATAAATCTTCTTTTTTCTTGTTGTTTAATCACTTTATTTAAACAATTTTACTTGCATCAATTATATTAACATTAAATTTCAACAAAAAAACATGATTCATCAAACATGCCTCCTTGTCATTTGGAAAGGTAATTATCAATTAATTATGGCTTACATTCATTACCAATTCCGATCAAGAAAGAAATGATAATCCATGAATTTCATAAATATCGAACTATCTATGAAATAACAAGAAAAACCTATATCACAGTTTAAAGAAACTACATATCTTTGTGATCGATACAAATACTATAATTCAGGTCAATTAATTATTTGTTAAATTCCATTGATATCCAAGGGGATAAATCATGATAACTATATTATTTCATGTAAATAAATAGATATTCAACAAATCCCCTACCTCAAAAGGTCAATAAAATCTTCTCATGAGAATTGACCATTCTACATCTCTCTGTTCACCTCTCTCGCATGCAATGCCTCCAACCGATGAAGTTGCAACTCCCTGACACCAACGAAAATAATTAGGATCCCCAATTGAACCATTTCTAAGAAATTTATATTTCACGATGAAAATATACAATAAAAATGAGAAAAAAACTGGGAAAACGACTATAAAATATAAGAAAAACCACATTATATCCAGAAAGGTCACCACATATCGAAGATAGAAGCACGAGACGGATTCCTATGGAAGGGATGTCGAAAATTCCAAAGGTTGGATTGTCGGGTCACATAGGATGAGAGTTTTGGAAGTAGAATCCATATGGTTTGAAAACCATATGGGTTGGAAAAAAACATAAGACATTCAAGGGTCAACAGATTTCATGATGACTAATCCCCTTTGAGGAATCTAATTCATCGAGGTGGGTTACCACTGAAAAAACCATCACCCTTCGATTTTATTTTTTTTTATTCCCTGACATATTACATTATGTGAATCTAGCATTCACATCATGAAATTATTATACATTATGTGAAATTAAATTTCACATCATGATAGTTCCATGCTCTTCATCCTCAACACCCGAGACCCACCAGAAATCCTTTAAGCCCCGTTCGAGATCGACAAGCCTCGAGATCATGAAAATAGTAGATCCGCGCATATTCTGGTCCTTACTGTTACATATGAAGTATTAGTCATATGTGGAAAATAATTTTGATTATTTTAAACATTTTTTCGAAAATATACTTTTATATTTTAGAAACAATTTTTTAAACATAAATTGTTTTTAACATATTTTTTATTGAAAGTTATTGAAAACACTTAAGAATATGTATAAAATTTTAAAAATTAAATTATCCTTAAAATTATATTAAAATAAAATATAATAAATTTTAAAACTTTATTTTGAAAACATTTCTTTTGATTAGAAAATATTTCTCACTGAAGAGAGAACTGATGTTATATATCATTTAAAACATTTTCATAATTATTTTATATACCAAATAGTAGAAGATGTTAATATTCAATTTTTATTCCAATAATAAACATATAATATGAAAAATAATGATAATTATTGATAATTGAATCACGATAAATCATCATATGATATGTAATCATAAAAAATTCTCATAAATCATTAGATTGTAACATAAAATATTAACATCATTATTCAAATAGATTCATAAGACCCATGAAAGGAAACGTAAAATGAATCTTATAATATTATGAATATGAATGATTAAAATATATTACATTTCAATGGGGACATATATAAACCTCATGAATAATTATAGGTCCATAACAAAATTTACATATCAAAGAAAGAAAAGGAAGACAAAATCCATTGCCGATTTGTTATCATTAGAACCATAAAACCCATGAGAGAGTGATACAAAAATGGTTGTTTTAATAAAAATAAATTCAGTATAATAATCACGTAATACATTTATTTTATATATATAAACATCATAAAATAATCATATAATGAATACGAATTCTGTATCATGGGAAATAAACGATAAAATGAAATCCATTATCATAAGTCTTGACTTCCATCTTACTCATTCAAAATTATAGTATATTTAATTTATGTCTATTATACATATATTACAGAACTATATTCATATATATCATATAATATATTATTTTTTATTGCATTTTATTAATTTTATATTAAAACCTTCACAGTAATGTTATGATTCCTGTAATTATATCTTTGCTTTTTGAATACATTTTTTATTTGTAATTTTTTTGGTCTTACTAATTTTTATGATTAAATAATATAATAAATTATAACCATGATATAAATATCTTATATAATAATTCTATATGTATTAATAGTAATCCATAACATTTTGATATAAGAAAAGAAATTCCCCATTAATGGAAATGGTAGACTGATGTAATAATCAACACTGGTTTTTCATTTTCATTTCGGTTTCAATGAAAACAATTTGATGATATATATTATCATTAATGAATCATTAATATTACCATATATATAACATATTTTTATTAATACAATCCTTAATAAATTCAATGTAAATAATGAATGAATCACATAACATCACAAGATGATAGTCCACTATACATAAGAATGATGTTATAATATTCCCACAATATAATGACTATGAATGAATGTGCCATTTAAAATTAAATAATAATAAAAAAATCATAAGTTTCATATATATAATATATAAACTCTAATTATTCATTATTATTATCCTTGATAGGTGGTAATGGAAAAAATAGGTACATCAGTTCATGAGGCGATAGTATGTCGTACACTAAAATGATGATTTTATAACCAAATTAATGGGACTATAGATTGTTTTAGTGAGTAAAAATAAAAAAATATGTATATGTAATATAATTATGTTATTATATTCTTAAATTATAATAATAATTTATATGGTCCATGGAATAAAATAAAATGAAAAAACATTTTTATGAATGTTCCATCTTCTTTCGGTATCCTCCTTAGTTCTACACTAAATACTTTCATTGTTTGATTTATGGCCTAAGAAAGGATTATATGGTTAGATTTTTTATATTGTGAATTTATTTGGGTGTTTATTGTGTTTCCATATGACTTCATTGGTGTGAATATGTGGGGAGAGTGAGTTCCCTTTCATATCTGAGTAGGAGTTGAATTTTCTAAATACTCAAAAGTATTCACTAATGGGATGATAATCATGAATCACGTGCTTCCAAATATGATCATTAATGGTGTATATGGATGAAAATTTGGATCAAAAAAATCAACAATAAATTTTTTTTATTCATTTCATAATGTGACATCACAATATCTATGGTTTTTTACTTTTGCGTATTTATAAATGAAACTTGTTTTTTAACATTGGAAGTTTATCCGTTAAGATGAAATTATAGTGATAAATTTTTGAAATTTTTTTTGAAATTAATAATAAATAATATATATAATTTATAAAATATAAATCCTTTTAAGATTATATTTGACTTATGTGCTTGTAACATGGTCAAAAATCAATCTAACCTTAGCATCACTAACAAGATTTTTATTGTTTATTTTCGAAAATAGAAATTATAAAAGATAAATAGATCCAAGAATGAATCATATTTGATAATAATTAGTATTAAATAACAACCTATAATGATATAGGATACATAAAAATTCTACACCAGTTAATAAAATATCAATTATTATAAATTTTTAGTAATGTCAATTTGGCCATTATTAATATAAATTAAATTTTAAAAATATCAATATAAATATCGAATTTTTATCAATATTTTAAATCCAATGTATAATGATATATTAACACAAAAAATTATTTAATAAAATAAATCATTCAATTTACATCACTGTAAATATTTTTAGTATTATTTATTTTATTAATTATTACCTAAATGAGTACAATGTTAGCATTACATATGAATTTAATATACTAATTTTTCTAATGAATTTTATATAAATTATCAAGAGAAAATGACTCATTTGTTCTTCATAATGATTTATATATTATTAAATATGATTTATTTTTTTATTAATTCTTTATAGATTTTAACTTTCACAAATGTTTCATTTTGACTTCTTCAATACTTACCATATTATATGGGCCATTTTCAATGTAAAATGGGAAGTAATTTCTATATTTTAGTGATTATTAATTAAAATATACATATAAACGCATTAAAAGATTAATATAATATTTTAGATCTTTTTCACTCTAAATATTGTACTTTGACCCCCAATAAATATATATACACTCTAACCACAGTAATTAATTTTTAACTGCACTAACTACTCATTTTGGTCAAAAATTATGTTTTCCATTTTATAAATTTAATATTATTATGATTGAAAAACAATACAAATTTTTTCAAATTTAATTCCCATTATTGGAAAAATTAATTTAAAATCAATCCAGATGATGTGACTTGAAAGTGGGGTTTTAAAGTGAATTAAATCAATAGTTTATAATGTGTTTCAATATAATTTCATTATAAAATTGATTAAGAGTATCCAAAAAGGGATTAATATATTTATTATATCTAAAATATAAATTATAACAAATTTAAAATATAATATATCATTTTAAATAAATTTTGTGAAAAGGTAGTATGAAATTAATACTCATTATATTTCACTATTCATCAAAAAAATGAATCTTTTTAGAAAAATACCAAAAATTCACTAAATGCAAACATATTAATTATGAATTAAAAATAATGGTCCAATTTTTCAAAAATAATTTTATTAAACTATTTAAAAATATTTTTTTTTCACACATAATATAGAATAATTTTTTTTGAGAAAATAGTATATTAGAAACTTATAAAGGATTTTCCAAAAACTATATATTTTATTATCAGGTTGTTTGTTTATATAAAAATAAAATAAATAATATTTAAAATGTATGTATTTAAGTCCATATTATGAATTTTTACAGTTGTTTTATAACAGTCAAATTTAAGTAACAAAATTAATTATATATCCCAGATCCATTGAACTCAGTGATGTGTGTAACAAATGTTATGATAGATCGGAAAATTGTGGAAAATATATATGATGTTGTTTTTAAATCATACTTATCATGGTGTTCCTTAAAAATTCCATCATATATATTAAATTTATTCAAAAAATCATAACAACTCATGGAGATACATCTTCATTAGACAGAATGTATATATTTTCCGATTTGAAAGAAATTTTAATCTAAATACTAATCTAGAGTCAATAATAACATTTTAAACCATTACATTTCTTTATTTTCAACAAAATGGTGGTTTAATTATGTTTCCCACCACTAAAATTTTTTATGTGAAGAGTAGTCAAAAGATTCATATGTTGTTCATCAAAATTGTTCATATCAAAATCTAGATTAATAAAGAAAACATGAGAGTTAGGATTTTATGACTATATTCATGTATAATCTATTATTCATATGGAACCCCATACGTTGTTATCTAATTAATGTATTTGAATAAACTGAACAAAAGATCAATAAAAATGTACAATCCTTTACTTTAATCACATATAGGGTAATGATATTTTAATTTATTTAAATATATATTTCTACTATTGAAGATATATAACATTATATATAATTTAATTTCTATACATGTCCATATGTTTCACATTCATAACATTTGATATAACTGATATACTAACACAATAGACAATTTGAACACATTACCTAAAACCTGTAGGTATCATTCTAACATTCAATTGATTAATGAGGTAGCTAAACTATAATTTATAATTCCAACATGTAATATGAATTCTACTATAATATTTTAGTGAATGAAATAAATATACCACCTATGAAAATAAGTTCTCTTAAATACATGGTCTATTAAATGAAACATCTTTTATTATAATGATTTTTCATAATGTAACCCATATAATTTGAAATTATATTTTAGATTTAGATTTTGAAAACAAAAACATATAACATACTATATTATATTTATTTCCCATAAATATTTTTAAATGAAATAGCCCGCACCATTCATTTTAGAATATCATGTCTCATGGATATTCTGGTGGATGGATCCAATTATCTCTTTTGATAACTCACATAGTGGTATAATAAATTATTAAAATGTATTTAGGTTGGAATTATTTTCAAACATCATTATCTTTCCAAACCTTTATCCTTGGATTGGGATCCTCAATCCTAAAATTCCAGAATTGTATTTTATTACTGATTGACATTTAATATCACCAACTCATTATTGGGAATTCATTCCAAAGCACCCCCACATAGATTTTTTTAATATTATTTTAGTGTGACTTGTAATTTATTAAATCTTGGATTGGGAATGTTTATATTTTATATGTTTTTAATTTTCTCATATGTTTCCAATGATAATTATATGATTATTAGAAACCATAAAGATATTCCCTATGAAATACATTATAGCTTCATTGTTTGGGAACAAGGCCTAGGGGGAACCATCCACTTAGATTTATAAAAGGATATATTAGTCAATTTTTGAACATTCTTCATTTGTGTTCGCAAGTATTGCATATTATATAGGAAACATCATTGGGTTACCCTTAAATTGGTGTCAATTTTTATACATGTTACGCTCAGTTAGAGAAAACAATGAAACAACTTTATGAGGTATTATGATATCATAACAATAATATTTTTCATAGTTGGTTCATCTTATTCCAAACTGTGATGTAACCATAAAGACAATCAATGTTTTTAATATACTAAATGTATTATTCCACCCCCATTATATAACACCCCAATAGGGTTGTCACTTCTCCCATTATAGAGAAATGTTTAAAAAGGATAAAGGTGTTACACAATTTTATATTTAAAGGAACATTTTAAGAACAATGTTATCAATTTTATCAATGGGGTTGAGAACCTAGTATATAGATTTCATGTAGGATAATTCTAAACATTATAAATGGATGTTTCGATTTATCTGGAAAATATTTGATCACTGTATTCTTTCGTTTCACGAATTTATGATGTGGATAAGAACTTTTTTTGTATTGAGTTGTTAGAGGTGAGGGGGGTTATTTTTTTATTCGTATGATGTATATGATTCTTCACATTTTATTTATTTCAAAAAAACATTTCGATTTATTATTGTAACCCAATAAAATATTTTTTTAATATATGATTGTTCTACATAGGGTAATATCCTACACGGGATAATTTCACTATAGTATTGTTAATCATTTTTTGTATAAGAGGGTTCCACATAATTAATACAATGTACGAATTAAGATGGATTGTGTTTTATTTGGTATGTAATGTTTTTGATAAGTTGGTGTAGTGTATATAGTCTTGTTAAAGTCATATCATTATATGTATAAGTGTATTTCCCATTACATAGAATACTTAATTGTGGTTTCATATATGAGATTATGTTCATTTATGTCCCCCTTATGACTCTTATCTTGTAACTCCACTAAATTTTTTATCATTTATTTTAACCCCCTTTGATATAGTCGTTACTACATATCTTGTTTCTTCACTTTTTATCGCTGGGATTGGTTTTCGCATGTATTTTATAGTAGTTTTTGAAATGTATTTTTATAATTAATGTGAAACAGATTGATTTATTATACTATGTATCATATTTTTATGATAATAATGAATAATAATGTTTTATTAATATTAAAATGATTGCCTATAATTCACATAAATCCAATGTATAATGAGGTCGAGAATGATTCAACAAAAAAATTGATTAGATTTAAATGTTATAAACACATGATTTGGAATGTTAAAATATACCAAATGGACCAAAATATATATGAAATTGTAGAAATAAAACCACCATGTAATTTATGACATGTAGGAATATACTACACAGTAATATTACTCATTGTTCAATCTTAATGACCAAAACTGAGATTTAAATTATTTAAAAGTAAAATTTATTTATCATGGCATTAAAACCTAAAGAGTGATCATAAATAGTCATTAACATTTATGGAAATGATCCATGAATAATTATTCAAATAAATGAATTCAAAAAAATTCATTTCGATATTCAGTGTGTTTAGAATTATAGTAAATATTATGTTTCAATATATTTAAACATCAATAATGACATTTGGAATATCTTCAATGTTTAAAAATTGTTGTTATATTGACATTAAAATATAATACAACTATAAATGAATAATTATTTTCATGTATGGATATACCGTAAATAAATATAATATAGAAGATAGAAAATAGAGTCCTAAAATAAGTGAAAGTTAATGATGGGGAATAAGTAATGTTAGATAAAAAATAAAATATATATGTATATGCCAAAAGTTATAACATAACCTTTAAACATTGATCATATTAGTAGAATGCATAATCCAGTTATAAATGTTGAGTCAATAAGGTTTTCCTTATGACTTTTCCATTCCTTCTTGTTTTGAAAATCACAAACACCTTATCTTTAAGAAAATTGCTTTTATAAGGAAATTTGCTTTTATAAGGAAAATTGCTTTCTTAAGGAAAATCGCTTTTATAAGAAAAATTATCCTTATCACATTTTCATCTATATTTTTCTTAAGTATGAGATTCAGATTCATTTTATCGGAATCATTGAAACTTTGATATAAAGCATTCTGTTTTAGTGTTCGGATTCTGGATAAGAACTATAAGGAAGTTTCATTCCGAATTCCGGATATGAACTCTGACTAAGTTCTATTCCAGATTCAGGATACGAATTCTGAAGAAGAATTCTCATTACGAATTCCAATGAAGAATTCCCATTACGAACTCTAATGAAGAATTCTCATTACGAATTCTCATTACAAATTCTGATGAAGAATTCCCATTACGAATTCTGTTGAAGAATTCTCATTATGAATTCTGATGACAAATTCTCATTAAGAATTCTAATGAAGAAATTTCATTCCGAATTCCCATTACGAATTCTGATGAAGAATTCTCATCCTGATTTCTGATGACGAATTCCTATTCCGAATTCTCATTCCGAATTCACCTATTAAACAGAATTTGAGTATCTTTGTTTTATACACTCTTAATTAATTTAGACTCCGAAAAATATCTTTGTTTGACTCCGAACTTTTATATTGCTTACACTTCTAAAATTTGTCTACTCTTTACTATTGTTTTTTACACTCCGAACATTCACTCCGAAGTTTTCATTCCGAACTTTTATATTAGAGTTTAAAACGATGTCGTACATTCTGTAACATTTGTTTTGTTATAAAACGATGTCGTCTGTTTTGTTTTAAACTAACCATTGTCTAAGTGACACGTGTACAGGTCCCTCGGATCTTTAGGGAAAATATGACCGTTGGAGAAGGATCCGACCTTACCAATAAATAGGAGCTCATTTGAAAGATCCCGCTGCTGAACTGATGACAGATGAACAATTTGTTTTTGTGCATACATGCTGTTGAAGTGATTTCTAGAGAGAGAGAGACTCTTATTAACTCTCAAAGCCTCGTGTGACTTCGAATGTTGGTGATTACATTTGAGGGCCTCCGGGGATAGGAAGACAGAGGTTGCCGACTACCTTAACGTTCGAGGGTTTCCTTGCTGATGAAGACAGAGGTGCCGACTATCTTAAAGTTTGAGGGCTTCCTTGCTGAGGAAGAGAGAGGTTGCCAACTACCTTGAAGTTGAGGTCTTGCGGGGATAGCAAGACAGAGACTCCGATCTTCGTATCGAGGGCTTACCCTGGTGTGGGTAAGACAGACTTGCTTGAAAGTATAAATCAAGGGACCTTTATCCAAGGTTGTTGGATACCCTTCTCTTTGGGTTAAAAGACTTATATCTTGTTACTAGTAGTTTTACTACTTGTTTTTATTCCGCTGCATTTTGTAATATAAGGAAAGTATAACTTTTTTATACTACCTTATTTGTACTATGTTTCATTTAGATTCTATACGCTTTAAGGTAGAATCTCATATTGTAATCGTTTGTTAAGATTTCCATTTCCGGAACCATATTTCCGGAATCATCTTTCTGAATCTATTTCCAAGTTTAGTTCGGTGTTAGAGGTGTTGTGAATTTTCTTTGTTTAATCTTTGTTAAACTTATCCCTTTCCTTTTCTTAAGGAAACTATAGTTATTCATAACTAACTTTAAAGGTTCCAAAGGAATTTTTAAAGTATACAATTCACCCCCCTCTTGTATATTGAGCATCTCATACTATATTTCGATCCTACAATTGGTATCAAAGGTTGGAAACCTCTTACTCTATACCAATCTTACAATTGGTATTAGAGGAGGTCTCAGAAATACTTGTACTCACATACATGTTTTTATTGTTCACTTTATTCATCCAAACTTTGTCATTCCGAATTTGTCCATTCCGAACTTTCTCATTCTGAACTTTGTAATTACGATTTTTTGTTACTAACAAGTTTGTCTGCAATGTTATTTCTAGTATGGCAGGAATTAATGTTGGATCTATTGACAATCTAAATCCGACAAGACCACCTATATTTGATGGTAATGACTATGCATACTGGAGATATCGTATGAAGACATTTGTTATCAATACTGGAGTAGACAACTTTGTCATGCTTACTGGTGATTATAAAATCCCTGACAAAGAATTTAGAACCTTTACTAACCAGGAAAAGCAAAAATATCAACTCAACTATAAGGTACGCAACACATTACTATGTTCAATGACTAGAAATATATATAGCCAAATTTCATCTTGTGAAGAAGCTAATTGTATATGGAAGAAGTTAGAGGTTAGACACTTTGGGACTTCTAAAGTGATTGAGACTAGAAGAGCTATGCTTAGAGCTGAATATCATGGCTTCAATTTTCCTTATGGAGAACCTATCTGTGAAGTTCAACAAAGATTTATGACTATCGTCAACAATCTACAATCTTTGGGAGAAAAAGGTTTAGATGATGAAGCTCTTGTGGACAAGATAATTGACATTATGCCCAATGAGTGGGAATCCAAGAGAACAGATATAGATGAAAACAGGAAGGTCACTCAAATTACTCTTGATGAATTATTTGGAACTCTTCTACAAGATGAAACTAGAATGAAGAGAGATGCTGACAACATCAAGAAGAAGAATGGAAATGGTACTGT
This sequence comes from Viscum album, assembly GCA_963277665.1. Lineage (NCBI taxonomy): Eukaryota > Viridiplantae > Streptophyta > Magnoliopsida > Santalales > Viscaceae > Viscum > Viscum album. Next base: position 553,428,662 of record OY728147.1, on the reverse strand, counting down.
TGCTTTTACTACAACTTTAAATCAGATTAATGCTAAGACTCCTGAGAGAGTTACCAGATCCAAGTCTAAGAAAGTCATTTTCCAATCCGAATCTAGTGAGAGTGAAGTCTTAGAAAATGAATTAGCCAATCTTGCTTGAAGGATGAACAAGATAGCTGGGCAGAGAAACTTTCAATCCAAGTATCAGAAAAAGGAATTGAAAGATAAGAATGATGGAGAAGTTACTTGTTATGAATGTAAAAGAGCTGGACATATTATACCAGATTTCCTTATGCTCAAAAAGAAAGAAAGGAAGGAAAGACATTCAGACAGGAATAGGAAGAAGTATTATAAAACTAAAGCTAAGAATTTTCTGAAAGCTAATGACACCTGGAGTTCCAGTGGTGGTGACTCTTCAGATGAATTTTCTGATTATGAATCTTCAAGATAGAAGAATCTTGGTCTTATAGACAGATTACCTATTGATAATCATTGTCTTATGGCTAAGGTACGAAATGTTGAATCATTGACCAATGTTTCTTTAAACTCTAATGATAATAAGTATTATAATTCTTCTGATGAAGAATCATCTTCTGATGAGAAAAATACTTTACCTACTTATGAAGAAGTCTCTAGGTTTGCTGAACTTCTTGAAATTGAGAATTCCAAACTCAATAAGAAACTTGATAAGGCAAACTCTAGGAATTCTATTCTTACAAAAGAGATATCAGATCTTTCTAAAGATCGTGATAAGAAAAATGCTGATTTTGAAAGTATTTCAAAAAATCTTGAGGAAGTAAGTTCTGAAAATAACAAACTTTCTAAAGAATTATAAAAAGTAATTTCTAATAAAAATATTTTCGAGCCTAACTCTAGTTCTAAAACTAATGATTTTGAGGATAAAAACTTGGTTGTAAAACTCAAGTCCGAAATTTTTTCCTTAAAGAAGTGTTTATCAAACTTTACCCATGGTAAGGAAAATTTTGATAAGATGTATTCCCAAATACGACCTTTAAGAAATAAATACGGATTTGGTTATACCAAAGCAAAACCAGTTTTCAGTAACAATTATTTTGTTCCTCAAAGTGCCCCATTTTGTACCAAATTTCAATGTGGTGGTCACTGGGCAAAAAGTTGTTCCTTAAACAAGACCCAATCTCTAGGTTTTCATAAAACCTACTTTTCTACGAAAATATGGATACCTAAAATTTTATTGTCTGGAAATCTCAGATCCAAACAAGTTTGGATTCTGAAAGTCTAATTTTCTTCTTGATTTCAAGATAATAAAGAAATTACCAGCAACAATACATGGTACATGGATAGCGGATGTTCCCGGCACATGACTGGTAACAAAAGCTTTTTTGAAAATATTATCAAAACGAAAGGAGGAAAGGCAACCTTCAGAGACAATGCTAAGGGAGAGATTGTTGGTATTGGTAATATTGTATTTTTAGGTAAAACCTTTATTTCAAATGTTCTTTTTGTTAAGGGGATTAAGCACAACCTCATTAGCATAAGTCAGTTATGTGATGAAGGTTACCTTCTGAATTTTAGGAATTATAAATGCTTAGTTCACAATTCCAAGGAAGAATTTATTCTCTCAGCCAACAGGAAAGATAATGTTTACACCTTAAACTTATAAGACCTAAGAAGCCAAGATTTACCTTGCCTAAGTTCAATGGAAGATCATTCCTGGTTATGGCATAGAAGATTAGGACACTGTAACCTTAGGAACCTATGTAAACTCTCTAAGAAGAAACTAGTTAAGGATCTACCGGAGCCTAGATTTGATTCTTCTAAAGTTTTTGATCGTTGTCAATATGGAAAGCAACATAAATCTAGTTTTAAGTCAATCGGTGAAGACTCATCAACTGATGCATTACAGTTAGTACACATGGATCTTTTTGGTCCAACACAAACTAGAAGCATTGGAGGCAAATACTATGTGTTTGTTCTAGTTGATAATTACACTAGATTTACTTGGGTCTATTTTCTAGCAAAGAAATCCTAAGCTTTTTCCTATTTCAAAAGTTTTAGAGATAAAGTTAAAAATGAGAAAAACCTTCCATTGAAAACTATTCATAGTGATCATGGAGGAGAATTTCAAAATTCTGATTTTGAAACTTTTTGTAGTAAGAAAGGTATTACCCACAATTTTTCAGCACCTAGAACTCCTCAACTGAATGGTGTAGTTGAAAGAAGAAATAGAATTCTTCAAGAGATAACTAGAACCATGTTGAGTGAATATTCTATTGCTAGACATTTCTGGGCTGAAGCTGTAAGTACTGCTTGTTATACTATAAATCGAGTTTTGATTAAGCCTTTTCTTAATAAAACTCCTTATGAGTTATGGAATGGTAGAAAACCAAGACTTTCCTACTTCAAGGTTTTTGGTTGCAAAGTATTCATTTTGAATACTAAAGATAACTTACATAAATTCGCACCAAAGTCTAATGAAGGAATTTTCATAGGTTATTCCACAACCTCTAAGGCTTATAGAGTTTTTAATAAAAATACTTGTTCTATTGAAGAAACAGTTCATGTGAAATTTGATGAGTCAGATCCTTTTGTTTTTAAACCATCTCAACTTACATCTTCGGATGTGTTTTCAAAAACTGATTATCAACCTTTGATAGAAGAACCTTCTGATAAGGAAATTGTTCTAGAAGATACTTCTGAATCATTTACCCCAGAAGACTTTCTACCCTATGTTGATGAACAGGTTTTACAAAACTCAAATCAGGTGTTTCTTAAGAATCATCCTAGTGATAGTATCATTGGTGATGTAAATCAACCTGTATGGACCAGAAGTTACTTAAGAAATAAAGTAGAACATCTAGCGTTTCTTTCCCAATTAGAACCTAAACGCACTGATGAAGCTTTAGGTGATGATGATTGGATCAAAGCAATGCAAGATGAACTAAATGAATTCGAAAGGAATAAAGTCTCGACCTTGGTTGAAAGACCTAAGGAAACTTCTGTTATTGGAGTAAAATGGGTTTTCAAAAATAAATGTGATGAAAATGGAGTCATTGTTAGAAATAATGCTAGACTTGTTGTTAAAGGCTATAATCAACAAGAAGGAATAGACTATGAAGAAACCTATGCTCCAGTAGCTAGACTTGAATCTATCCGTAGTCTACTTGCTTTTGCAGCATTCTTTAATTTCAAACTTTTCCAAATGGATGTGAAATGTGCTTTTCTTAACGGTTATGTTCAAGAGGATGTTTTTGTTGAACAACCTCCTGGCTTTGAAGATACAAAACATCCTGATCGTGTTTTTAGACTTACCAAAGCTTTGTATGGCCTTAAACAAGCCCCACGAGCATGGTATGATAGACTCACTGGATTTTTGCATCAAAACAACTATGTTAAGGGAAATGCAGATCCAACCCTTTTTATAAAGAAAGATAATAAAAATGTTTTGATTGTTAAAATTTATGTTGATGGCATTATATTTGGTTTAACTCAGCAATCTTTGACTGAATCTTTTGCAAGTCTAATGAAATCTGAGTTTGAAATGAGTATGATGGGTGCGTTAACATATTTCCTTGGTTTTCAAATTTCTCAAAAACTAGAAGGAACCTACATATCTCAACATAAGTATATTAAATATCTTCTTAAAACGTATGGTTTTGACAACACTAAAAGTATAAGTACTCCCATTGGTACCTCAAACTCTTTAGATCTTGACGAAGCTGGGAAACCAGTAGATCAAGCATATTTTAGAGGTATGATAAGAAGTTTACTTTACTTAACAGCTAGTCGACCAGACTATATGTTTTCAGTATGCTTATGTGCAAGATATCAATCCAATCCTAAGGAATCTCACTTAAAGGCAGTGAAAAGAATTTTTCGCTACCTTAAGGGAACCATGGATCTAGGATTATTTTATACTTCTGGAAATGATTTTTTTCTGAAAAGCTTTTCTGATGCTGACTTTGTTGGATGTAGAATGGATAGAAAAAGTACGTCCGGAACTTGTCATTTCTTAGGAGATTCTTTAGTTTCTTGGTCATGCAAGAAGCAACATTCTGTAGCACTCTCCACTGCTGAAGCTGAATATGTAGCAGCTGGAAGTTGTTGTGCACAAGTGTTGTGGATGAAACACACACTCACAGACTATGGCTTGAGTTTTACGAAAACTCAAATTTAGTGTGATAACACAAGTGCCATTGCCCTAAGTAAAAACCCTGCACATCACTCTCATGCAAAACACATAGATATTAGGCATCACTTTCTTAGGGATCACACACTTAAAGGAGATATTATTCTTCAGTTTATCGGAACGCAAGATCAACTTGCTGATATTTTCACAAAATCTTTGCCTTCTGATAGATTTGAATATATTAAACAGAAGTTAGGAATGATAACCGTAAGGTAATATTTCTTAATTAACTTTCTGTTGAAAAAAAATCTCCTTACAGTAATAAACTCCTTTTCATAGGGGGAGTACATTTGATTGTTTATTTAACAAAGTTTTTCAAAATTTGTTTTCAAACATTTCGGAACGAAGATTTCCGGAATGGAATTTTCGGAACTAAAATTTTTCAGATTGGACATTCTCGTACAGAATACTTCTGAAATGGAAGTATTCGTATTGAAAATTTTCGGAATGAAAATTACGTACTGGCCGTTTCATAACCAGGTTTTTGTACCGATTTTTACTCATAATGTATTTTTCGTAATTTTTTTTTGTACTAAGTTTTTCGTACTAAGTTTTTCGTACTAAGTTTTTTTTTGTAGTGATTTTTTCATAAGTAAATTTTTGCGAACTTTGTCTTTTCGTAATAAATTTTTTTCGTAGTCATCTTTGTATTACCCATTACGAATAACTTTCCTAATCCAATCCGAAAGGTATGATTTCCTTACTCGAGTTTTCATAGTCATATTTTACTTGCTGGCAGTTTCTTATATTTTGTTTTCGGATTATAGTTTTCTTAAATCATTGTTTTAATAAAAACCTCAAAAAGATCGGATTCATGTTTTCAACCGTCAGATCTGATCGCAGCTCTTTCCAACTGTTAGATCAACTGTGGAAAATGAACCATCATCTCGTCGCCTATATAAAGGGGACCCAATTTCTCGTCCCACATCGGTTTCAAGCTCTTGCGTCCTGAAGATCTGACTCTCTGATTTAAGGCCGTTCCGAACTACAGTTGTCTCCGTTCTGAACTTCTCAGAGAACTTCAGATCCGAATGTCTGCGGAGTTAGCATCTCAAGAAATGTCATCCACTAAGCCTATTTCTCAGTGGTTAGTTTACAGAGAAAGGTTAGTCCATCCGGTTTTCTTCAGAAACTACGATTCTATCATTTCAAAAAATATTAAGTTGAATGGCTGGGAAGATGTTGCGATATCAAAAACTGGGAACCAAGATGAAGTATATTCAGATTTACTTGTCGAGTTTTATGAGTCAGTTTCTTTATTCAAGGAAGATAATAGGGAGAAGTTCTCTTTTAAGTCTTATGGCAAGACTTACAAGCTTTCTCACACCAAGGCTACAAGCATGGTAGGGCTGTCTTATGAAGGAGAAGCCGAGTTTATTTCGCATGTGTTGCCAGATTCTAAGGGTAGCTTCAACAAGGAAAAAGCCTTAGAAACTCTCGGACTGGCTGATGACAAGGCTCTGAAGATTGCAAGTCTATCTACAAACATCCGGATTCTGGAGATATGGGTGCAAGGACTTATCGTACCGAGGAAAGGTGATAAAGATAGATTGAAGAAGAGTGAGATCTATATCATATATTTCCTGATAAATCTAAGGAAGTTTAACTTGATGAAGCATATTCTTCTTAATATTGAAAATTTGAAGAAGGGGAATCTGAGAGCTCAGATTATTATGTATCCAGCAATCCTCTCTAAGTTGATTGTTCGGTGCCTTGAGTCTTTAAATGAGGCTTGCAAATCTATGCCAAGAGTTTGCAAGATCATGCTGGTCAGCGATGGTACTCTGAAAAGGATGAATGTGGCTTTCAACAAGGAAAATGGTGAATTCTTTGATCTACCTGCTCAAGAAGAAGTGGCTCCGAAACCTACTGATCCGGAATCATCTAAGCCGGTACGGAAGAGAAAGCTGAAAGAAGTGGAAGTGCAAGAAGATAATCCTAAGTCAAAGGAAGTCCATTCCACACCTCCAAAGACTAAGAAGAAGAAAGCCTATCCTGATGAGGTTGTTACAAAGTGGAGAGCTGATAAAGAGAAAAGGAAAGAAGTGGATCCGCAGTTCGGATTGGACCCTGCGGAGGCTAAGGCCTTGAAGGAGAAAACTGCTGATGAGCTTGAAAGACAAGCAAAGCAAAAGAATCTCAAGAAGAAAATGTCTGAGGCTGAGGTAGCTCAGGCTTTATTGAAATTCAATGAAATGGTTTCAGCAACTATTCCAGTTCCGAGATCTTTCTCCCTGGAATCTCTACCTGAGACTCCAGGAAGAAATCTTGTTCCTCCAGAAGAGGCTATTGCTAAGAATTCTGAGGAAGTTGATCAAGTGGAACAAATAGAATAGGGTGCTGAAGGAAGTGGTGAAACCGGAGATGTGCTGAAACAAGTAGATGATTACAAGGGAACACCTTCGGAACACTTATCACTCCGGATTTCAAAAGCTGAATCTTCGAAGCTAGTTACTCCAGCAATGGAAGAAGAGAAAGGAGAAGAAGAAGTTTCCTATCATGGAGAAGAAGAACAACTTTTACATGATATTTCTCAGATGAAAAACGCAGAGGTTGGTGTTCAGGAAGTTGCTGATGAGGAAGATTTTGTTGTTCTAGTTTCTAATAGTGAGAAGAAAACTCTGGAACATGATTCTATTCCGAAAAAAGATAAGGGGAAACAAATTCTTGCTGATACTCTGAGTTCAGAAAAGTGGATGAGAAAGGAAGCTGGTAGTTCTTCAAAGAAAAAGTTGGAGCTTATTGAGGAAGAAAACTCTCCAAGCAAGATTTCAGATTCATAGTCATCCTCGTTGGGGAAGGATTTTGTTGTTCAGTCTTTAAAGAAGTTGGTGGGAACCATTCCGACCTTCTCTAGTATTGACTCAAGATGCCAGATGCTCCAACATGTGTTGAATCAGAAAACCGACTCCTTATCTATGGTTATGGATAAGTGCGTTGAGATTGAGGATCAGTTCAAAACCTTCATTGTTGGTTACGAAGCTCATAAAAGATCTTGCAAAAGGATGACAAGCTAGTCGAAGAAGACTGTGGAAGAGATGAGGTTGCTTGATGAGTTTCAAGACAATGTTAAAGATGCTTTTGAGACCGAGGACAAGAAGATTAATGAGTTAACTGCATCCTTTGAAGAGAAGCTGACTGATGAAAAGAACTTCCGGATTCAAGAAGTCAGGGATCTGAATGGGAAACTGAATTCTGTTTCTCAGAATTGGAAATTTGAAAGGGATCATCGGATCGATTTTGAAGAAAGGATGATGGCTCAGGAAGAAAAGATCAAAGCTCAGGAAGAAAAGCTGAAAGCCCAGGAAGAAAAGATTGAAGCTCAATCCGCAAGAATAGTGGTCTTAGAGAAGCAAGCTGAAGAAGATCATAAATACTTAAAGAAGATCAAGACTATTCTTAAGGGGCTCATGTCGAAGGAGAAAGATCTGAAATAACCTAATCCGATCTTTTTTTTGTATTCTTTTTGTTACTGACATTCCAAATCCAATGAAAATTGTGTATCTCGTTTCCATTGTTGTCATTACTAATCTTTCAGGTACTTTGTTATTTTTTTTCCATTCCCTCTAATTATTTTTTAAAATCACAATGGGGGAGAAGGAAAAGGTCCTTAAGAAAAAGAGGAACTCTAATAAGAGTTTATCAAAGGGGGAGAAAGAAAAAATACCCAAGGAAAAAGAACTCTAATAAGTGTTTGTTTAAGGGGGAGTTTTTTTTTCTTAAAGAAGACCTTCTTATGAAATATCACTCCGGAAATATGAATACGATCCTTAGAGTTTCAAAGACTAAGGGGGAGTTATTCATATTCATCTATATCCTTAAAACAAGGGAGATAAGCATTAATATGTTTCTTTCTTCTTAAATTTATTTTCGTAAGGATGTTTGTGCTTTCCAAAAAGGGGGAGATTGTTGAGTCAATAAGGGTTTCCTTATGTTTTTTCCATTCCTTCTTGTTTTGAAAATCACAAACACCTTATCTTTAAGAAAATTGCTTTTATAAAAAAATTTGCTTTTATAAGGAAAATTGCTTTCTTAAGGAAAATCACTTTTATAAGAAAAATTATCCTTATCACATTTTGATCCATAATTTTCTTAAGTATGAGATTCAGATTCATTTTCTCGGAATCATTGAAACATTGATATAAAGCATTCTGTTTTAGGGTTCAGATTCTGGATAATAACTATAAGGAAGTTTCATTCCGAATTCCGGATATGAACTCTGACTATGTTCTATTCCAGATTCAGGATACGAATTCTGAAGAAGAATTCTCATTACGAATTCCAATGAAGAATTCCCATTACGAACTCTAATGAAGAATTCTCATTACGAATTCTCATTACAAATTCTGATGAAGAATTCCCATTACGAATTCTGATGAAGAATTCTCATTTCGAATTCTGATGAAGAATTCTCATTACGAATTCTCATGAAGAAATCTCATTCCGAATTCCCATTACGAATTCTGATGAAAAATTCTCATTACGATTTTTGATGACAAATTCCTATTCCGAATTCTCATTCCGAATTCACCTATTAAACAGAATTTGAGTATCTTTGTTTTATACACTCTGAATTAATTTAGACTCTGAAAAATATCTTTGTTTGACTCCGAACTTTTATATTTCTTACACTTCTAAAATTTGTCTACTCTTTACTATTGTTTTTTAAACTCCGAACATTCACTCCGAAGTTTTCATTCCGAACTTTTAGGTTAGAGTTTAAAACGATGTCGTACATTCTGTTACATTTGTTTTGTTATAAAACGATGTCGTCTGTTTTGTTTTAAACTAACCGTTGTCTAAGTGACACGTGTACAGGTCCCTCCGATCTTTAGGGAACATATGACCATTGGAGAAGGAGACGACCTTACCTATAAATAGGAGCTCATTTGAAAGAGCGCGCTGCTGAACTGATGACAGATGAACAATTTGGTTTTGTGCATACATGTTGTTGAAGTGATTTCTAGAGAGATAGACTCTTATTAACTCTCAAAGCCTCGTGCAACTCCGAATGTTGGTGATTACATTCGAGGGATTTTGGGGATAGGAAGACAGAGGTTGCCGACTACCTTAAAGTTTGATGGCTTCTTTGCTGAGGAAGACAGAGGTGCCGACTATCTTAAAGTTCGAGGGCTTCCTTGCTGAGGAAGACAGAGGTTGCCAACTACCTTGAAGTTGAGGGCTTGCGGGGATAGCAAGACAGAGACTCCGATCTTCATATCGAGGGCTTACCCTGGTGTGGGTATGACAGAGTTGCTTGAAAGTATAAATCAAGGGACCTTTATCCAAGGTTGTTGGATACCCTTCTCTTTGGGTTAAAAGACTTATATCTTGTTACTAGTAGTTTTACTACTTGTTTTTATTCCGCTGCATTTGGTAATATAAGGAAAGTATAACTTTTTTATACTTCCTTATTTGTACTCTTTTTCATTTAGATTCTATACGCTTTAAGGTAGAATCTCATATTGTAATCGTTTGTTAAGATTTCAATTTCCGGAACCATATTTCTGGAATCATCTTTCAGAATCTATTTCCAAGTTTAGTTCAGTGTTAGAGGCGTTGTGAATTTTCTTAGTTTAATCATTGTTAAACTTAGCCCTTTCCTTTTCTTACGGAAACTATAGTTATTCATAACTAACTTTAAAGGTTCCAAAGGAATTTTTAAAGTATACAATTCACCACCCCTCTTGTATATTGAGCATCTCATACTATATTTCGATCATACAATAAACATGTTAATGAATAATTAATATTTATTAATAAGAAATATATGACTTAGATCATAGAAAAAAAAATTAAAATGATATTGGAGTAACATAATTTCATTATACATTGTTTTTTAATATATTTAGACATGTATGAATAAACAACCTATCAATTATTTTCATAGGTCATGACTCCATGATTGCAGTTTTAAAAACATTTATGTCTAATAAAAAATTTTATGATTATTATGACAAATTTCATGCAGTATTGATTTAAGGTATATTAACACATGTCAAATATTATTCAAAAAGTTATGATCATCTGTTCGGAAAACAATTTGAGGCAATTTTTCAATGTTTTAACACTTTTACGGACGTTTTGGCTTTTCGATTAATCAAATCATGCTTCTATTTAATTCAGGATATGCACCCATGGATTGATGTGGATACTATTGTACTTGTACAAAATTATATGATGGTCATTTTATTAAATTTTAAATAAAATATGAGGTCTTTTTATATTTTTTGACCTTTTCATGCGCATTTTTTGATATTTAAATCCAAACAGATATCTATATTTTATTTTAAAAAAGCCACAGTTTTAATTGATGTGTAATGAGTTCTTATATTTAGAAAATAATGTAGATGTATTCATTGAATTTAATGACAATTAGAGGTTTTCATCTATGTTACTACACACGTATTCATGTTCTTAGAGAAATTAAAATCAAATAAAACCGAATTTTCAGTAATTCTAACAATGATGCACATCGGAATGAAAACTAGACTAATAATATATTTCAATAATTAAATTCATTTAGTAAAAACAATTACTTCTTTTTGAAACAGTTTTTAAAAAATATGAATATCAGAGAACACTAATAATTTTACCTATAAATTTTGATGATTGTTTAACATGTGGCTAGTTCATACTTAACTAAAATGACATGAAAATTGGTTTTGATTATTTTTAAGTAAATTTGATCTCATTTCATCAATTTACTACCTAATTTATAGGATATTTTCATTTTAATAATATTATTATTAGATTATTGGAAGACGGACATTCAATGTTAAAAAATGGAACTATCATAACATGGATTGTAATTATTGAAAAATGATCAAATTGTAGTGATTTCTAGAAAAATATCATGTGTAGTTTCATTGGATGTAGAATAATATAAAAGTAAAAATTGATAATGATTATAATATTTCATATAAAATCATCGTAGATATATTTCATGAATGTTTAAAATTATAATATTTGAACAAATATTATCTCGTAAAAGGTATGTCATTGATGATAAACATTTTAACAACTAAACCCCATTAGATCAGAATTTAAAAATAAAATTAATCATCGAGTAATAGATTCAAAATATAAAATTCTATAGTAATAAACTTATGATTCTTTAATGATATTTTTGGTCAAATTTTATGTTTTTGGTCAGAAAAACCCATAAATTGGAAACATGAAATGATATTTTGTTCATTTTTATTAATAATAGGATTATTTTTCAATTTCCATGTATTAGTTAAAAAATTTCATTACAAATAGGAATTATAAAAATTAAATAACCCATTATTATCATAAAAACCACTAAAAGTTTAGGGTATCACCCTTTCATATATTTATCTCCCATCATGATGGAATAACTAACATCTCATATAATTTAGGATAGATAAATGTTCCTAAACATAAACATAAAATAGATCAAAAAAATATGCCAAAACCATCACAAATAGAAATTGAAACAAATAAAAAAATATTGTATATACTAGGATGATGGTGGTTGATGAATTCATTGTAGTTCAAAAATCCCACTAATGGTGATGTTTACATGATTATAGACCACTTAAACCCAATTCAAAACCGAAATACAATGTTCCCATAATATTTACATTTACAGTATGACGTAACCCAAACAATGAAGGCCTAAGGAAAAAAATTTGTTAACAAATTTGCATTAATGGAAGCCACCTATTTACTATCATTCGTGGGTTGTATGAAATTGTGCAATGTATTCCTTAAATATATATATATATATATATATCCCACTCTAGTGTAATCCCGAACCCATTCGATACTTTTTTGGATGTTGTGATGTTTTGGGTTACTGTATTTCTTGTAAAAAAGGTTGGGATTAAGTGAAGTAACTAAATATAGTTATTTTGACGAGGGCCTCCTGTTGTGGTTTTTTATTTCCTTAAATTTGATAGGGTTGTAAAATTGGGGATATGTTATTGGTTGGAACAAGTATTCATGTGTGAATATGTTGGGATTAGATGTGGGTATTTGTTCTATGTATCAAGGTAGAGAAAAATTGGAATATTTGTCCCCTTGAAAATTGTAGATTGATATTGTTCAAAAATCCTACAATTTATTTCAAACGGGTATACTTCCATATTAATATACATCCATAAAAATAGAATAATATATATCATTTACATTTCATGATCTGATGTGACATGGGTCATTTTTCAAACATCAAACCCCAATCAAACCCATCTATAATCCCTATTAATTGACCCTACAATAGTCCCACATAAGTATAGAGGACATTATCCTTATAACTAAATATAAGCCTTTATTATTACGTATCCAAATATCAGGAATTGGGTCCTACAAGACAGGTAACCCTCAAGAAAGATAATAGCCACAAATCTAAACAAAAAGTTACCTGACACCCTCCATTCCAGAGCTCTTGTGAAATACGAACCCACATTAATTTCCAAAACCATATGCATCAAATTCTACTTTTATGTGTAGACCCAAACTACACCCGTGATAGTACAATGAACCTCATCATTATAGACCTCCAAAATTAAATTAAAATCATTCTTCGATCAATTATGAATGAATAGAAAAAATATAAGCTACCCATATCCATCTCTTTTAGGTTTTGTATAATCTAATACATTCCCATGATGATTAATAACAGTGCAACCTAGACCAAAAATAATGAAGAGAACAACTATATATTGTTTATAGAAATACATAGAAAATTATCTATTCTAGATACTGGGAAGACTATAGATTATGACATCCCAATAGTTTGACACTATCAATTCCATAATCAGTTAATTTATTAACAATTATTAAACCCCAATTCTATTATAAATTCACGGTGACAAAATAGATTTAATTTCGTAACATTTTAGTACGAGACACCTCATGTAGATCCTTTCACCAATGGGGTCTGCAGTTCCATATCGAAAAACTATTGAAATATTAATTTTTCAAACCAACACCTATAAGATTTATTCCCAATATGATTTGATACCTTTCCTAGTTGATGTTCATTGATGAACAATTTAAAGGCCATTGAAATAATCCTTCTTCCACAAAATCATCCAAAAACAAATTGATCTCAATTTCATGCAGAATATGAGCCTTTGAGTAATAGAATAACTTTTCCAAAAAATAATCCAATTAAAAATTTATTGCCCCACCAAAAAATTTATATCATTATATTTTTTTCAATTTAGGAATTGATGATCTGATGATATTATCACAATCAATGAATGTTCCATGGGTCAAGGATCACCCGACCATTCTGTATGACCGAAATGTGATATGTTCTCCATGATATAAGATGATCATCATGTATAACATATTCACCACAACAAAATAAATGTAATATTGATACTATTCCAAAGAATATTTATTCAAATTGAGTGATTTAATTTCATTTATTATGAAAATAAGAAATATTTTTTTAGTAAAATCTAGAATTCACAAATAAAATTTAAGTGTTACTATAATAATAGGTTGTAAAAATATTCAAAATAGAATCAATGTATGGTTATTCCAATTCCAAATATCAAAATTTATAAAAATATTATCATATGAATAGAGAACAACCCCATAAATTTATTAAAATACATTTATATTTTATTATATATATATGAAATTATAAATAAAAAATAACGTAACATTTTCAATAATTCATTTTCACTATTGATAATTGCAATAAAAATATTTTTTTGAGATATATAATATTTATGACAAAATTAAATGACATTGGGAAACTAATAAATGTGGTAAAGATGAAATATCTTCCACTAAATGTATTATTTAAAACAAATAATTTAATGGAATTTATAAAAATGATCTACATTAGTAATGAAAAAAATATTAATTGACCAACTATTTAATGATAATTTTATTTTCAAAATTTTTAAGAAATATAAATTACATGATTAATAGAAGAGTGGTGGTAGCGTAAACATTAATCTAAAATGAATAAATTTAGATGAAACACACTATTCACAAAAACTAAAAAAATTAAAATGGTATACACAAATTATGTGAATTAGGGATTAAACAATATTTTGGAATGCATCCCCAATATTGTTAGAGTGAAATAGGAATATATTTGCATAAATTCAATATATCTCGAAATATGAAACACATTATCTTCAATGTTAATATTTCAATTACGATTATAAATTATTATGTAAATGACCTAAGATATAATCCATGAGAAACAAAATCATGAAAATAATCACAATCATTCTTAAAAATAATTGAATTTTTGTAGAATCATTAAAATACATTAATTTTTATGTAATTTTTTTAAATGAAATAATTAATGTTAAGTTTTTAATTAAAAATATATTTATTTTAAATTCATATAAATTGATTTTATATTTCTATGAATCTAATTTAAAAACCAAAAATTAACTATGATTTGTTTCTTTCTCAAAAAATAAATGGTTTAAGATAAAATGATAATTGATAAGCATCATATGTAAAATGAATAAGTGAAATATTTATGTATAATCATAAATATTCATATACAAACAAATAACATCCATAATTATTGTCTGTTATGTCAATTATCATGAAAACAATTACATTTAAAATTATTTAGTCCATGAAAATCCATTATGAAATACAGAATAATTAATAATTGATTATTTTATTGTTGGATAGCCAATATGATTGGAATTTGAATGTCAGATTCCCATGGTTACATAAAATTTGTCACATTATGATACTCTATTAGATATATTTTTATTGTGACTCACTGAAAATATTCTAACCACATTAAAAAATATATTGATTTTTATAGGAATTAAAAATTAATTCAAGATTCACACTAGATATTATTACCCCTACCAAAAACAATGCCCCTACAAGGATAGTAATGAGATTATGGAGAAAATGACCCACAAAACCCACCTCATATAGTTAAGAAGTTGTAGATAACACCAATGGTGTACCATACACATAAATACTAGGAATTACTATTTATGATTTTTGAAATTGGAGAGATAGTATTGACATACCCCAAAATTCATGTTCATGATAAATGAAATCAATGAGACCAAGTAAATGCATGTTATACAATGAAAAATAGATATTGAAGATAAAGAACTATAAAAACTAAAATAGAAAGACTCAATAGTGACCCCAAATCCGAAATAGATGATGAACAACTCCCCGAGAAAGTAATGTCCAACCCGATATTAGAAGATCTCATAAACACCTGAAAAAAATTATGTATATATAAATAGAGGTATACTAACATAAATATACTGTATAATCCTACTTAAAACATCCATTTCAATATGTTAATGAAGTATATTAAATCTTATAGTGTAAAAAATTATAATAACTCATCACCAAATCAAGTTAATTATTCGTTTCCTGTTGTAAAAATGTATTGACCACCGATTAACACAAATATTTAACAAAATAATATCCCACATATTATCAAATGATGTTAATCCTCTATATCGTATCCACAAATTTTCCAATATGCCTAGATGATTCACCTCCTTATCTAATGGCCATCAATATTAATCCATCATGATGATACATTTGATAATTTAATATATTATTTTAACTATCCATCACATGATATCCTAGTCTAATAACATGATCCCCATTCATCGCAAAATCTCATCATCCCATCTACATCCTAAGATAGTAAATCAATAGTTTCCATGATCCTCCACAGATGGTATGTTTTTTTATTATACCTCAACCCATCATACCATACACAACAAGCCTATAATAACCATTATAAAAATATATCAACATATGTGATTTTGTCAAATAACCACATTATATTATGTCCCTCTACATGAATATATATGGAAAAGATGAACCCTATTTATACATGCACAATAACGTCCATGTGATGGGAGTAGGGCCAGAGGTGGTAGTAATCCATCAATTCCTCACAAAATTGGATGTTTGAAAAAACACAATCCCAATGTCTGCTGGGTGTTGGTAAACTTGGTTGGAGTTTAATATTAAATAAAAATCCTATATGATATAAAAATATCTCACAACCACAATATGGAAAACTAAATACCCCTAGAATCATCTTCTACTAACATCACATATGGCTCGTGGCTCCCCCTTCTATGCCGTCTGTATCAAATAGTCATAAATTCATAGATATTCATTTTATTAATTAAATAACTAACCATTGATTAATTATTATCAATATCATATCAATGATTACCATATTATCATTATATGATATGGTCCTAGAATACTATTAATTCCATTCATGTATTCTCATGTATGTCATTATCATAAGGATGTATTATGAACTAACACATTTCATTCATTAGTTAATTTATCATGTTATATTCATATGATTACTCAAGAAATCCTCATAATTCTACGACATTAATGACGCATGAAATGATTATATTATAAAACTACTCACCAGATATGAATCCTGATTATGTAAATAATTTTCATCCATATAGGAATTAAACAGGTATACTAATTAGCATGAAATAATCCAACATTTCAACACAGTTATAGGTAATCATATCTCTAACATAATATGTCTTTCTAGGTGACATACCTAAAACAACTGAACATAATAACATAACAGATATGCCCGTCCAATTTCATCCTTATAACAGGAACACCATTTCACCATCACACACTCATGCATCCCCACACACTACCACAATCATAACAAAACCCACATTCAACTTTCACGACCTTGGGAATCCTGAACCATTATTCCCACCGAACAAGGTTATTACTCAATCTCATAGGGTTCCAAAATCCAAAGTGTATCAATAAATTTTAAATTCATTATTTTTTATATAATTTAAATGGAAATTATATCCAAAACAAACAAGGCAATCTAGCCTTTATTAACTAATGTGATGCTCACTCATCCACAAAACAATCATTTATGAAGTCATAAAATTATCATTATAGTCATTAATTAGATTATTTATAATCAGTAAATCTAATCATTACTATCCATGAACAGTATAATGGATTAATCATATTTATTTCCTATGGTTTCTTCCTTGCATTTATTTTATCCATAATACCAATGTTAATTATTTGAAATAGACGCTATTATAATAATTGAAGCATTACAATATTTATGGGGTTATTTAACTCACATTCATACAAACCATTAGTAAATACAATAACAAATGATTGTTTTCTATATTGTAAATAAAATAATAAACATAATACATATCTCTAAATCAAGTGATCACACATCCCAAGACATTTATTCTAAAAATAATCATACTCAAAATTGTTGAAAATTATGGTTATTAAAACATTTGTTAATTTGATTAGATTTTTATATAGTTAACAAATATTAATAATTATAAAAATGTAATAATATTCATAAAAAATAAAAAATCACAATGAAACAAGTGTTAAATAATTTGTTATTTCCCAAATAATATTTTTAATTGATCAATTAAACCAACGAATTCAATATCAGTCACAATTTTTCAACATGAATGTCAATTCAAATTTCAATTATCACACACAAATAATTGTAATGAAAATAATTATCATCAACATTCTTCATGTAGTTTCGAACTTAAACCTATGATTATTTATTTTTACCCAATGATGAATTGAATAATATTAAAAGTTATTCTAAAACATACCACTATTTATTAAATATCACTAAATAATCTTCCAAATTATCAAACATTATTACCCAATATGAGTGATAAATTACCCAATACATTTATATAATTAAAAAATTAATACAAAAATTCACCATGAAATTACATATTTTTAATTAAATATATATATAATATAATATTAATAGTTTTTTACCACATAATATATAACAATAATATCAATTATTGAAATATTAACATGACATAAATTGAATTACATATCATTCGCTTTACCCCTTTATTCATAATTTTCGTATTATCATTAAATCATTCTTCATCAAGATTATTTTCTAAATAATTTTTAGATAATGGTTAAACAAAATCCTCAAAATAGACTAATACAAAAAATGGTATCCCCACATTTTCACAGAAGAAATTTTGAAGATATTATATAGATCATATCTCAATATTGAAGATCAGCATTCTTCACAGAAGAGTGGACAACTTAGGTTAAACCACCATTGGAATGGACACTATTAAGTAATGTAATTATATCCATTACCTATAATTTTATCAATAACCTCAAAAATTGATAAAAACACCAAAAGTAGTTAAAACCATAAAAAAATCACCTATAAAAGAGGTAAAATGGGGAGAAATAAGATTAGAAACAAATAGTTATATTGAACTCGATCCATAGTATTAAACTCAAAATTGAGGAATAGACGACAAGGAATATAACTATTGGAACCAAAGGAAGTAATAAATTACATTACATCAAAATAGCTCCCGTTTTTTGAGCCGCAATACAATTGAGAAACGTTTTAGGAATAGGATTTCTAAATGTGAGGAAATTTGGGGAACACTTGAATGAAGGAGTATATATCAATTAATAGAGGAAGAAACAACCTAAGACCACATTGAATACACAAATCAATTAATTTGTTTCTTACCCCCCTTCAAAATTCCATTAATCAACAGGGGTCTAAATTTATTTTAAATTTTTTATTTAATCTTGAGTGTCACCATGACATCCAATATAGACTAGAAATACATTTTGTCTATCGTGGTGGTTCTTCATCATTATGGACGCAAATAGGCTACCACAAAAATGTGTTTCACAAGAAATATATATTGTTAACCTTACATGGTTGATATAATGGCTTGTAATGGATTTTTATCCTTGTATTATTTTGGATAAGAGGACTCTCTCTGAATCACTCATAACACCATGCCCAAAAATCCTATATTGGATTATCCATTTCAAACTCCTAAGCCTCTTTAAAAAAGACTTCACCATACATTTTTTAGACTATTGTGAACCATAACCACTACACAACCAAAAAATGGACACCAAAACTCCATCATCTATGGATAGGTGACCATTATAAGATCTGATACCTTTCAAAACACTTTTATTCCCCACAAATCCTCATGAAACCACAAAGGAAATGAATAGAATTTTCCATCCCTTACACCATGAAACTGTATTTTTATGGTTTATAAAACATTTCAATGTAATTTAATATTTTAATGTTTAATTATTACATTTTGTTTATCCTAAAGTGTCATACTATTAATTTATGAATAAATGAGGAAATGAACATCATTTTTAAATGAAAACAAAAAAGGGAACTCATATTCTAAATAATATTATTTCAATTGTTTGGATGTATGGATAACACAATGAATAAAAATACATATTTTTTATCATTAAATGATAAGATTTATGATGGAAATATGATCAAAACATGATAACTATTAAAATATGTAAAATAATGATTAAATAATAAATAAATATTTTTTTCTTAAAAATACAAATTCAAAGGAAATTATTTCTTTATTTATTATCCAAAATATCAGATTGACCATAATCAATCGAATATCATGTTAAAAATGAACCAAAAAAGTGAATTCATATAGTATAATAAATAATTTATTTACTAATATCGAATAATTATAAATTATAACACATTTTCCAAAATATATGATTCATCAATCCGAAGATAGTTTTATGTTACAGAATAAGATTACTACAATAAAATTATTGAAGTATATTTAATAATTATATGTATTCTTCAATGTAGTTACCCTACTGCAATTGATGGATTTAATATCATAGAAAATTGTAGTCATGAGGAATAAGGTGGTTATATTTATACATAAAATAAACTATCATCCAAACTGAATTCGTACATATCATTTGGAAGCATCTTGTGGGGGAAGTAATATTATAATTATGTTCTATGTTTGTGGATTCCTCTTAAAAAAGAATGTATGACCTAAAAATGTAATATTTTAGTCCACCTTCTATGATCAATTTACATTTAAAAAGTCATACATAAGATTATATATAAATCAAATCTCAATTATTCATGATTTAAATGATATTTCATTTAGAAAGATCAATGGAGTTACAATGTTCAAAATTCATATAATTACATACAGTTCATCACTGCATTGGATGATGTGAAGGAATTTTATGGTTTAAACATGTTTATCATGAACATGGGGATGTTATTGGAGTATTTGGTTCAATTAAACTCTAAAATGATATTAATAGAGTTATTCATCCATCCAATGAGTTATCATTTCACTAGATTACCAAACACATCGAACATGTGGGTATTATTAGCTTATTGGAAGCAGTGGTGCTATACTATGAAAAAAATGTGATATTTTTTCTCGAAAAAGAGACCTTTATCAGGAGAAAAAATTAATAAAATTTAACATTTTCAATTTTTGGACACATTGATGTTTGTTTTCTATGAAATATATTTATTAAAAAAGGTCAGTCAATCATTTATACCAAATTTATCGTTTCATTATTCAACAACCTTTTTTTACATTTCTCTAATTTCTATTTGATCAATGTCCTATTATTTGAAAATTATATTAGGTTGTTTATTATATTTTGACCATTTAAATTACTTTATTTAATCTCACTGATGTCCCACATGTCAAAAATTAAATGATGTTTATGATTCTAGTATTTCATGAAAAATGGATGTAATTTTTATTATTTCAACCCTCTGATTCACATTTTTAATTACATTTTCATTTAATTATGAATCATTTTCAGACATTCTGACTAGAAATCATGTCGGATTGACATTTGTCCAATCAAAATCATTAAAAATTAATCTGGGATCATTTACTGAAGATTTAACAATTCTATTCTTTTTTGTTGTCCTTTAAATCAATAAAAACCCTTTTAGTCATTTTTAGTGAAAAATATGTCAAATTGATGTCTTTTTTATTCATACATTACATGTATTATGTTACAATAATTGTTATAGGATTCAATGTCAATCCATTCTTCCCTCTTAGTTTTTAATATGATAAAACATTTTCTTTCTTATAATGTGTTAAATATTTTTTATATTATTTTTGGAGTTAAAAATTAAATTATCATGAAATTTTCAGTAATAGTAGATATATATTATAATATAAAAAATAGATAAATTATTCCACACACAAACTAATTTTTTAATGATAGAATGGAATCACTCGTTAAATGAGTCTTAGTTTTTGAATTTGAGATCAATATTTAATCTAGAACAGATGTTTTTATTTAATATCAATATAATCCTTGAATATGTTGGGTGTCATAATTGATCATTTATTGGGAATAATTTTTATCAAATTGAAAATTTAATTTATTTAGATTTAATAATTTTGCCTAAACCTCAAAACACTTATATATAAACAATATTATAGAAAATACCTCATGTTATCCTCATATACCTATGAATTGAGAGAGGATTAGTTAGAGGACAATTTTAGACAATCAGTAAAGGACCATGGATTGAATATTAGTGTGCCAATCCTATCTTCTGGATCTATCCAAAGAATATAATGTGGAGCCATCCATCATCAGTGATTGATTCAAACATGGGGTACAATGGTTTTTTTTGTTCGTTTATAAATTGTTCGTTTATCCCAATATAAATTTTAATCAATTCCTCCAACATATTTATTCATGGGATGATCATGTTTATAGGATTGGGTTTATCTTTGTGGTATTCAGATATTGTAAAATTTGATTATTGATTCTCGGGTCATTATTCATTGTACTAATATAAATTCATATATTCCATCCAAATCAAAGTCATATTTTTCTTCTTCTATTTTTTTCGGTATTTAATCCCTCATTCCATAGATGTTTATGGTTTTTATATTATTTGGCTGGTGGATGAACGTTTTGTGGTAATTAATTGGTACAACAGATCATCATTCAGTTTCATGTTCATGAAAGATGGAATGACTGGGGCATGATAGAAATGATGGATAATCAAGGCTGGACAATTTCATGACATGTGTTTCCATGTTTCACGTATTATTGTTTATTTATGGATTGATTCTATAGGATTCAACACATTAACGGTTTCAGTATAATAAATTCGTTCAGAGGCGTTAGTAATGTTTGATGAACCAATATCCCTGATTTTCGGGTGATATTGATGGATGGATCAATGATAGAGTTTTGAGGGGATGATGAATAATGGCTCTATATTTCATTATACATGATTTCTATACAACATTTATTATGTAGAACTCATGTCTTTTATAATTTGTCTGCATTGTTAGGGGTTGTATATAGATAAATATATCACACACAATTTGACAGTTGTCCTACTCCGACTGAACGTCAGTTGGAAGAGTGGCATGTTGCCTTGGTTTGAAAGGCATGAATGTAGTCAGAGATACATGCATGAGAATTGTACATAGGCATGACTGGGTAAGCAGAAAATACTAGATACATGGGAATGGAAATAAGATATGGGGGCATCCCAATTTACATCGTTATAGGCAAATGTATATAGACTCGAGCAGGCTGCACAATATGACTATCTTTCTAATCTAAATATTCTTTTTTAAATGGAAGACCATGTATAGAGATAAAGATATTCTCAATTATATTTTTACACATTGGATGACCTAAGGTATACATGACTTGTCATGTACTTCATGTACACAACATTTAGTTTCTCTCGGGATTATCGGGGTCCAATGATTCTTCATTATGGATTAATTTTAGCTGGTTATGTTTCCAGGGTTCTTCCATATGAGGTTAAATTAAATAATTACATTTTGAACATAGAATGATATATTTTATGTTGGATTAGTCTCTTATATTGTTCATGAATAACTCCTTGTGACCTTTGGTGGTATCCTCAATCATTTCTTTATATTCAATATGACGGGTTTGACTAATCATAATGACTAATGTATACGGTCATATGAACTTCTAGATAATGTGTTATTCATGGTAGGGTCTCCTATAAGTCATAAACCCCTGATATCCCTTATCTATTTATGGAGGACTTTATCATTAGAGTAGATAATTTTTTGGTGTGTCTTGATAAACATGATCTCAAAGATGATCACCATGAGTGATATCATGGCTCAGGGAGTGAGATACCCTAGATAAGTGTATCCTTAAATCCAAGAGCAGGATATTAAGATAGTAGTATAGTGGATACCAATTTTTTACTTGGTTTATTCCAATATAGTTATATGTTATTTCTAATCCTTATATTCATAGTTATATATCTTTTTTTAATGATATGGGTACTAACTTGAGTATTTATGTCTAGTAATATAATGGTGTCCAATTGTATATTTTTATTCTTCCCCTACATGTTATAACCCGATAATTATCATGTATAATATAGGAAATAATCAATTTGATGGATTTCATGGTGGATTATGACCAGTTGGATCATTGTTGTGTTGGATTGATCATGATTCATACCCATTGATTCATTTTATAGATATACCAACTTTTTAGAATGCTGGTCAATTTTTTTTGTTTATTGGGTCTTTTTTTGATTTATTCTTTCAATTAATGTTCTATTACACATATGAGTGATAGATTTTATACTAGAATTATAGTTTTTTGTGTTTTACCTATCAGTATTATATTATTATTTCGAGATTTGTGATTGATTATTTCTACTTGGAAAATTCTTCCCATTTTTTTGATATTCATATGTGGTGCTCCATGCCAGAACATGATCCATTAGAGGTTTGATTTGGTTTTTGAACTCATATTACCAATGTTATGGAGGTCCTCTATGTTTTTATTATGTTTAAGAGTGGTCTATGGAAAACGTTCATCATAAGACTAATTATTTAAGATAATATAGTGATAACTTATGTTTTGAAACTAAAGAATAAATTTTAAACAGTTTTGAGTTAAAAACACAAGATAGGGAATATAGTTCTATTGTGGTGGTCGATGTGTCCATTTATGAGGACATTAAAATCCCACAAGTTGACTTTCTATATATAGGAAATGGTTATAAGTAAAAAAATTAGTGCATGCATTATATTGGAATATGTAGTGGTTTTGACATCCTTATTGAGTCATCACCCCAAAAATACTCTATAATAGTGGTATATCATTATTATTTCGTGATTCCTATATAATAATAGTCAACTAGGTTTCCAAAATAGTATCACAATAATTGGATTCATAGTGATGATGTGTCATTATATGGTCTTGCATAACAGATGAATCCCTGGTGTGGATTGCAAGTACAGAAACCACCCATTTTGAAGTGGTTTCACAGGTAGTACTAGACATGGATTTTTTTTCAATGTTAACATTATGAGCTTCCACATCCGTAAAAGTGGAACCGGGCCCTGGAAGAGTATTAAAAAAGTTTCCCCAATCCTCTAGTGATACTTTATAGATATGGGTTGAGATCTATAATTCTTATCATTGTCTTTCCAGAGAAGCATATTCCATGAATTCAGGTCATGAGTGATATATCCTTGTATGCATCCATATGAAGGAGTGATTTAGATGGTTCTACTGGTGGATATCATTATATCCAAGAATTCAATGAAAATTATTGATTATAGTAGGAGTTCAAGAACTGAGACATTGATACTGGGAGGTTCTTAAATTTCATAGGGATCATAGAATTCAAAAATAATTAGTATATGGTATTAGTATAGAAGATATATGATTTAGTGATCTTATAATTCATTTAGTCTTCCTAGAGAGATGAATCATTTCTCTAAGAATGATTAGGGGCATTTCTTGTTGGATTTCATATCCCACCATGTATCTAACATAGATATGGTTTATTTAAATATATAGAAGATTTATCATAAGGGTTCATGAGGTATACAAAGTTGAAGACATGTAATATGACTTGGGAGAGCACTGAAGGTGTCATATTTGTCGAACATATTCAACCCACACCACCATGTACTCTATGCCTGGATCACGTAGTTTGTGGTCATGGATGAGGACAACTATTGGAAGATAAAGGCTTTAAACCATAGTATAATGGGATGATTAATGGTATGATATTTTATTTTTCCACATTATCAAAATTACTGGTATAAATAAGAATGGGTGAATATTTTCTTATAACATCCCTTTTTCTAGACATTGATATTATGGTTGATGACATGGCTTGACCATTACACATGTATACTCTTACCGGAGTGGACTTAGTAATCGACAACATGTGATGATAGTGTGATCTAATAATGGAGGATATATCATTTTATTATATATATATTATATAATCAATAAGGCTTCACATAAATCACCATAGATATGGAATTAATATTTAATGTTCATACATTCATTGAAAATTTCAGATGGAAGATACAGTTTTTATATAATTACGCAATGAAATTTCCATTCATGGGTGAAATGGAAATCTAGGAAGAGCATGGTGGGAACATACATATATGGATTCTTTGGATTACTCATTATACGACTAGAATTAGCCTTGGTGTAATGGATGACATGGGAAATCAATATCCTTTAGTGTTGGGGGAGTACAAGGATGTCTTTCCTTTGAGCATATCAGTATTAACTCCATATTAATAGAAGTATATAGTCATTGAAATAATCCCATGGAATTACCCAATATTTGAGACAACATGTCCAATGTATCTCATAGATAATCCATAGTTGAAGTTGTCATAGTCGGACTTCGAGAGGAAGGGTTGCATTAAAAAAACATTGTCACCCAGGGAAACCCTAGTGTGGTTCTCTATGAAAGTGGAGGGGATTTATAATTTGAGTGTGCATTATAATTTCATGATCAATGTCACTATGAAAATAATAATACATCATTGAGGATAGATGAACTCTTCCACTATATGTGAGGGGTTAGATATTTCTCAATGATTGACATGACATCATGATATCCCTAGCTCCATGCTCTAGATGATTTTATAATAAGGATTATAGTATAATGTCTCCATGATTAGAAAATGTAATTTTTGATGCCTATTTTCTATATTATTACCCAATTAGTGTTAGATAGAATCATATAATAAATATTATTCCACTATAGGACATGTATTTTGTTGTCTTTATTGAGGAAATACTTTTGTACTCGGTGTCTGTGGAGGGGAATACAAGAGGCTTGAGGATGGCCATCAACATACTCTAGGAATAGATTCATTATAAAACTCAACCAAAGTGAAATTTTCTGATTCACGGGACCCACTTTATATTTATTTTCTTCCCACAAGATCGTTAATTATAGGACCACTCAATGATCGATGCACTTTCATCTTTTGATCCACCCCTGATCATGACAGAGGTGTGGAGTATCCTTGGTTTTCAATTCTACTATAGGTGAATCCATATGAATTTCGTTAGTATATCATTTACATATACTACTTTTATCCAAAATGGTATGCCCTTCATTTTGAAAGAGAGGTTTAATATGATTTTTAGGATTGTAAAAGTGGTTGTTGGGTATTCTCAAATTTATGTTGCAAGAGGAGGGTCATGAGTATGTTTTGGTTTCAATTACTCTATAAATAAGCTTGGATGTGCACTAATGTAGGGGAATGAGTGGATTTTATATGGTTCATTATTGGTGATGCCTCAGTAGATAATCTACAAAACCTATTATGTAGTGATTGTATTAGTGGTATACTCCCTATAGATATGGAGATGATTACTTATGGGTTATAATTTTATCTTCTATTATCACCAAAAGTGTCACGTTTATATCATATGATAGAAGTATTATATGTTGATTTAAAGGTAGTTATTATAGTTCTTATATTATTAATACTTTTATATAATCAATATTATTTGAAAGGTAAATGTGGTGGTACATTATCTCACCATGACATATTATTTGTAGTTGTTTACCAATTAGATATAGAATATTTATTTTTTGTAGTAGACCATAGTGGATGATAATGTTGAAAATTAATTAAGGTTTAGGGGATTTACCCCTATAATTCTACATGGTTTTAGGGAGGATCAACTTGGAGACACCGACTATGAGAAATTTACTACTATAATATCCACATGTTGTGCTTTATATGTATTTTATGAAGGTGGGTAGAAAATAATTAATTCTAATGGATGGATAATAATGTTAGTTTCTTTTCATTTTCTGTTTCTGAGGTATTTTCATACACTTCCATAGTGTTTAATGAAGGTGTGGAAATGATGTAATTTGACTTTTGAAACCAATAATAGTTTCAATGAAAGGATAATTGGTTCGTAGAGTTTACAACTCAATACATCACATTCCTATATGTGAAGGATGAGAACCAGGATTCAGGAGGTTTATCACTACCCCTTGATTTTCCAATGTGTATTTGGGATGGAATATCTATATAAATCTTAAAAATGATGTGATGATCATCTATAAGATATTATTCCAACTGGGGGATCTTAGGATGAGTCCCATATTGTACCACTTCACAACAATCTCATAGAAGAGTTTAGTGGAAATATTGTTATTGTGTTACAGAATTGTGAATGAGCTTAAATGTCTCCCACACTAATCTTTCCATTCATTCCTCTTCTTATATATACCCTATATAAAACCATTATTCATAATTTGGGGAAGAAAACATTAGAATTTGTGAGTTCATATGCTTTGTAATGAAAAACATAAGAGATATAAAATAATGATAATATTAAATAATAATATAAACATAATGTTCTGTGATAATGAGCACAACTTATGAGGTTCATACAATAGCTATCATTGATTAGAAGCATGCATGGAGTCTTGATTTGAAGTACATAATACAAGAATCATAATGGAATCATCGAACACGATACATTAATGATTAACAAGGGAATATAAAAAATATATTTGTGTCATACAAATAAGAATAGAGATTTTTATTTCAATATTGTCCATGAAGAATATAATAACATGTAAGTCTTGGGTAATCACCTGTGTACCCTCTATTTTGAGCACAAGATGACCACTGGTATACACTTTTTCATAGTCTTGGGATGACCAAATTTGTACCCTCATAGCTTGTTGAGATTTTATTTTTATCAAGTCTATTAGGGAGATATATATAGGTCAAATATGTCACATATTGGTTAACAATATTTATTTGGGCCAAGAAAACCAAAATGTAACACCCCGAGATTTCATAGTAAGTTATTTTCTCTATATTCAATAGCTTTTGCTACACACAACACTGAGTTCGAGCACACCACGATTTAACCAACAAGCCATTCAAAGATGGATATGAATAGTATTAAATGGATTTTGAATTTTATATACTCAATATAATTTTAAATTAGGTATTATTTGTTTCATAGACATATTATAATAACAAATAATTTTTTTTAGAAAACAAATGTATTTCTCAAGAAGAAAAATCCATTTTACCACATTTTAATGGAGAAACAATTTTAAATCCAATATTTTATGCTTTTTCATATTCATTTTGACATAATAAAATTATTCTTTAGAATCAGGACATCAAAATTTACTTTGGATGAAATTTTGGTATTTTTCTAATAATATTCATTTTTTGAATATTGAGAAATATAGTATTTTAATTCAAAACATAAATTTAATATAATTTATTTATATTCTTAGATTATATTTTAAAATGGTTTTGAAGAGTAATTAGATTATATTTTTACCATTTAATCCAATCTTGGTCATTGAAATTTATTTCACTATGAAATTACACATAAATAAGTGTCAATCTTTTGATAGTTATTGTTTCTTAAAAACACGCTATTTTTTTAACAACGAGAATTAATTTTAAATTAATTAATCCAACTTTTATGTTTTGAATTTGGTAAAATAGAAAAAATTTGTGAATTCAGAATATCAAATATAACATAAGCTGAATTTTTGGTATGTTTCTGAAAAACATCATATTTTGATAAATAGTGAAACCATTAAGTAGTATTTAAAAATCCGACGTTTTCATTTAAATGAAATTTTTCCACTTCTTTGAATTGAATTTAGATACTACAAGATACATGGTAGTTATTAGTATGTAAAATGTGGTTCAATAAGAATAAAATAATTTTTGGTGAATAGTACCTTTTGACTTTTATTTACCGCGATTAAAGGTCAAATAGAGTAATTCAAGGAAAAAGAATATTATAATAATACAAAATTACCATAGCACTTGTCCTAACATTATTTGAAGAGTAATGGCCGACCATTGGGATCCATGTATCGATTTTGGGATCCCATGGAGCCACATAAGAATGATAATGACGCTCTAGTTTAATTAACATAAAGTAAAGACAAAAATGCCATTAACAAATATCTTTTAGTATATCAATTTTTTCATGGGGTAATATAAGTCATCTATTAAACTAAAAATTATCATTATAAAGATAAATATATATCCTACATTATTGTAATTTTTTTATAATTTTTAGAACTCAAATAAATTAAATTATGTTTGACCATATAGTGATGTATTATTTACCTCATTAATAATTGATTTACAAAAAATAAGATTATATATTAAACAAATATCCAACACCTCTCCAATTATTATTGTGCTTTTATTTAGACAATGAGTCATATTATGATAGACCTTAATTAGTTTTTCACTTTTCAAAACTGAATATCACTATTTAATAAAATAATATTTTTACACATTCCTAAAGAACCCCTCCTCCCCCTTATAAAAGGAAACCTCTTCTAACCCATTCCACACACCACTAAAGCCCCTTGGCTTGACCCAGCCCTGCACAAATAATCTCTCTAGATCCCAATATTCGTTCTAGAAGCATTTCCTTATGTAGAAGTCACTTCAATAAGTCCTTTTGATTCAAGCCAAAGGAAGTTACCCAAATTAATGGTAACACTTTCTCTTAAATTCTTTTGTTTTATTTTTTTACATTACTTCTCCAACCACCTATAATCTTTATATTCCTATATATTATAACAAAAGAGTATCCTCAATATACTATTATTTCGTTATGTTATGTATTAGAGATATATTTACACACACCTCCATCTAATTGGTGAAGAACATATTGTTTTTGTGGATGGAAAACTAACGCCTCACGAAATCATTATTGTTCGATTATCTCATACCACCTCTAATGGTGGAAATTAATTTGGAACAATATTAATATATGATATATATTTATATATATATATATTATGTTAATTTTTTATTTATTCTTCTATATTTTCTATTTATATCATTATTTTATGTTTTTCATTATGGGTAAAATGTGATAATTTTATTTGAGGAAGTGCGGGCTACCGCCCCCTCAAAATGATATGACTCGTTAATGACTTCTTTAAGACATATAAAGGAAGGATTTAATTATATTATATTATATATTATATTTTAATTATAATATAATTATGAATAATTATGTTTTAATTCCATTAAAATACAAAATAGTAATGAACGTAGTGTTCAAGTGTACGTACGACTTAGCTTCTCCATGAACGGTACATTTCATTTATTATCTCAAAATGTTATGTACTATTATAAATACATATATATACAGGATATATAATATATATATATCATATCTAAATCTTCTATATCATTCTAGAGATAATGGAATTTTGACCACATGGAAGAATTGTAATTATAACAACTTCATTTTTGACTCAAGTACCGAACATCGATAAAATATCCAATATAAACTCAAATAATTAACTAATTCTTATAGAAAATTAATAAGTGATATGAAAGGAATAATAAATTTGAAATTTTCTTTTAATAAAGTAGAAATTAAATTATGTTTATTATTCATGAATAACAAGGAACAAAAAAAGACAAGTCGGACTTGAGGAAAGGGGTTTATTATCTCACTTTCTATTCTATAAGATTTCCATTGTTTGCCACTTGTTTATTTCATGTGGTGTATTGTGTACTTCCATTAGATATATATTATCATTATTATTTCTATATTCTTTTTATTTTGTGATTCATTTGATTGTTATTATCTTTTGGTCATACAAATCGATTAATTAATATGTGGTAAGGAGCTTTCTTCTCAATTCTTATTTCCTTGAGGTTCATGCTATATTTTCCACTATTACTTTTCTATGTTGTTTGTTATTACCATGATTGTATTTATGGTGTAATATATATTTATTTAAGGGTATTTACAACTTCATTTTAGTTTCCTTTTTTCATTGGGGTTTATATTTCATAATTTAACAAATCGGTAAGGGAAATCAAATATCAATTTCCACTCATTGGGCCTTACAGATACTTCATTGATTATTTTTTTCTCCAAGAATATGTGTAGAATCAATATTTATTATTTATTTAGTAATTTCCAGTCAATTTTATGTGTATATACTTTTGATACACATATTCACTCCATTTATAATTTCTCAAGTCACCGATATGAACCCGATAAGATTAATTTTTACTCAATCTTTATTCATTGAGTTAAACATCCAATATATTTGTGTTGGTTTTACAAGAATATGTGTGGATATTCACTGATTGATTTACACTGAATATCCAATAATATTTAGTGTATTTTTATTTTTAACACATAATTATGTCATTGATTTATCCTTAACCTATAGATACAGTATTAATAAGGGATTTCATCTCAACTTATATTCCATTGAGTCTTCTTTGTTGTTATGCACCAATTCACTTATATTTGGTGAATATACTATACATTGATAGAGTATATCATGAATCCCTTTTTTATCATGATGTTATAATGTTTTTATTACCACTATTATTTGTATTTAGGTGTCTCTCATTTGGTTATGAACTCTAAATAAAATATCATTTTAAATGTCTCAACGATTTATTCTTCTAAATATTACTCATCAATGTCCATATTTTAAAAATGGTTTTAAGGATATATTTATATGGACATTAATGATTTTAAATTAAAATTCATTTTTAAAGTTTCAATGTGGTATGGGATAATTTGATTCAAAAAACAATTTTAAAGGACATCTTGACAAATAGTGAGACGTTTTATTATTTTTCAAGGAAAAGGGGGATATTCCTCTCAAATAGTTTTGATAGTTTTCTTCATCTATGACAATATCCTTCATTATTATCAATTGAGGTTAATCTATTATAATAAAATATTCCATATAGTATTGAATGAGTTATGTTTAACCGTGGATGTGCTATTTTTATCCCATTCATGGTTTATGGTTAAAGTATTGACATTTTGTATTCTAGTTATAATACAAATGTTTATGTTATGTCTAAACCTTTCCATATTAGGAATGCATTGGACTTTGTAAGTGAAAGGTGGAGAACGCTATATCTCCTCGATGCCTAGGTAGGTCTCATGAGAAAAACTACTGTCTTGGCACCTGACATTGACAAATCTTATTTGTAGTCTTGGGACGAGCCCTTGACTATGTGGTTAGGATGTCTGACATTATGCATTCCATCATTATGAGAATAGATATTGATATATCATGTGGTTATCCGACTAGTATAATACCAATGGCTATATTTTATTATGACAATATTTACTCACCTCATATTACTACCATAAAATGTTCATGTTTTTTTAAAAGGAATGTGTTTTAAATTATTCACTATGCCAAATTTTTTTTATCTTCCGCTATATTGCTTACTCTTACATAACATTTGAGCTCACCACATTCTCATGTTTCATTTTCCTTGGATATGAAGAAGATTGTTATGAGTGACTAGAATGAATAATCTTGTAATCATGGATGTTTTTAATGGAATAAATTATTGTTTTTTATTGATGTTGTAATGTTGAACTTATGTATTTATCTTGCTTCCAAGAATATTAAACTGTTCGGCCCTTTAGGACACGATTCCTGGTAATTATGACAATTTATTAAAATAATGCACCTGATCCTGGATTCTAGGGTCGGGGAATTATATTTGGAATCAAAGTAAGTTTAGTACAAACCCTATAAACTAGATTTAGATAAAATCTTATTAGAGCACATTACCCTAAGATAGAATTTGAAGATTAGTATAGAATTACTTCCTATAATCATGGTACTATGGAGATTTTCTATATTTTACAAGTAGTAAATCCCTATCTGGATACGAGAAGGCAGAGTCGGCTCTGGCATAGATATACCTAGGATTGAAAATGTTGACATGGAGTTTGGGTCAAGACCCGACGTATCGTGTTACACGAAAACGGGCCTTGTTGTACTCTTGGTTACGACACTCCTGGGGAATATGCTTAGGATTATTTACATTTTCATTATAAAATTATTAGAAGGATTTTAATATAAGAAGATAATAAATGACCATGGTTAATCTTAAGGTGTTTTAAATTGAAAATATGGTGTAATGGTATTCTCAAAATTATTTTATTACTACTATTACTCACACAATTCTTTCTAGTTTTAGTCAATGGCTGGATTCCAAGGAAGTCACAGTAACTTTGAGAATGATGTACAAGGATTGAACAGTGGATGAAAAGAGCATGAAAATGGGAAGTTGATAGGTGTAAAATATATCTTGTCCATTCCAAATCCGTTTTCCAAAAATATGATCAACAACATATATATTAACCAACTCTTAGACACAACAATGAATAGAAAAGTGGTGAATGATAAGAGCTCCAGTATTGAAGACCATAGATAAAAGAAAGATAATTTTCCATCATGCATGAAATGTGGAAGGAGACCCTATGAATATGTCTTAATGGAAAAATAAATTCATTATGTGTGGGAAATAAGGGCATAAAGTAATAAATTTCCTAGTAAAAGTGAAGGGTACTATGGAAGAAAATAAAAATAGTCCCATGAATTCATTTAAACTAATTTTACGTAAATGTAGGGGACCTGGCCATTACCCGGGTGAATTCCCAATTATAATGGATATCCACTTTCTCATGAAATAAGCTATGTGAAAATAAATGGATGGAATAATGTTTAAAAACTATTAGTTCTCTTTGATGATGGGATTAATTTTGAAGAAAATTGTCTTCAAATTTTAACAAAAAATTTTGTCATGAGAAAATGATATTTGAGGAAGAATTGTCATTTCTCTTGTGGATAAACTTATAAATTACAATTTGGTTTTATATGATTATTGAGTATGAGTCAATTACATTCTATTAAATATAGGAATGAAAATTCGAGGGATGAGATAACATTTGTGATGAAATTATATTATAGTTATTTTTGAGAAATCTATCAAATTTTTGGGAATATTATAAAATTATATAGATTTTGAAAATGGGAAACATTCAAACCATGTGACAACTGGTCTCATCGGTCATAAATTCCTAAATCGAACCAACAACAATAGTGCGATTAGGATTTATCGCCTACCAATGGACTACATGAAGTCCCTGGTTAGTGTGACTAAATATTTTTAGTTAAATGATTTTATTGATCAATAACAAATTGATTTGGGATGTTATGTCTTATCAAATGGATATGCTTAGTATCAGAAAATTATTTGGTGGTTATGTGATAAATGTTGTTTTGGAAGACGTTCGCTCTATTGGTAACAATATATACCAAAGGAAAATAGAATACTATGGGATTTCATTTGAAGAGTAATGGTGGGGTTTTTTTACCTCTGTTTTTATTTTGGATTTATGGCGATTTAGGTTATTTATAGAAATGATTATCCTATTATAGAAAATATGTGATTAGGTTAATTACTTTTAATTATGTGACTTTATGAGTAGTCATTATTATTTGGAGATAGAATTTAGAATGGAAGACTACTTAAAGAAATTCTTCTAAGTTTTATGTTTCAATATTAGTTGGGATTGTATTTAAGGATATTATGGACATTTGTTTGTTGAATGGTATTTATTAAACTTTGGGTATTGTTGGTTTAATTTTATAAATTAAGATTAGTATTTCATTCTCTCAAGTATTATCCTTTTTGAG
This sequence comes from Viscum album, assembly GCA_963277665.1. NCBI lineage: Eukaryota > Viridiplantae > Streptophyta > Magnoliopsida > Santalales > Viscaceae > Viscum > Viscum album. Next base: position 553,393,851 of record OY728147.1, on the reverse strand, counting down.
GATCATATGATCTTTTACTAACCATTTCGGTTTTGGTTAATCTCTAAAGAAATGGGAAATATATTGTTCATCCATTTTAGATTATTTTATTTTCTATAAGTTGATTCTAGCACTTCAGGTGTGACCAAGTCATCTTTATTAATCATCATTTTGAGTGAAAGATGATTTTGTGGAAAGAATTAGATGACGGATGAAACTCTACTTTTCAAGCCTATTTTTATCTTAATATATGACTAAATTATTTATTAAACATTAAGGAAGGTGTTTTTAAAGCAAAAAATGTGTTACCCTAATGTTTTATGTTTTGTTCAACCGATGACATATTAAATTTCCGTAGATTGCTGGTTTTGAGGCCCTCAATGTTACACTTGTTTGTGATTGATGAGCTCAATCAGTCCCTATATATATTTACTTTTTTACTCAAATTATGTGTCCCTAATTTCCACCCATGTTCCCTTAATCGATATCATAATTTTATGGTGAATTTTTCGTCTCAATTTCCTTCTTATTAAGACTAAATTTTATTAACCCAATTTTCTATGTGAGTTTTCCACAAAGGTACTTTTCTATTTTTTATTGTTTATTTTACAAGAACAATATAAAATTGTGAGGATTAAATTTATTGAAGGTGGGGATAATGTAACAACCCATGATTTTAAAGTAATTTATTTTCTCTAAAATCAATAGCTTGTGCTACACGCAACACCGAGATTGAGCACACCACAACTCACCAACCTAGCCGTTCAAAAACAATTTTGAATAGTATTAACTAGATTTTGAATTTTATATACTCCATATATATTCTAATTATGTATTATGTGTTTCTTAGACATATTATAAGAACAAATTCAATTTTTCAGAAAAAAATGATTTAAAAAAAAACAATTTTACCACCTTTTAATGGAGAACCCTTTTAAAATACACTATTTGAACATTTTTCATATTCAATTTGGAAAAATAAAATTCGTCTCTAGAATCAGGACATCCAAATTTACATTGGATGAAATTATTGTATTTTTCTAATAACATTCATTTTTTTATGAATAGTGAGAAATACTGTATTTTATTTCAAAATTTCCCTATAATCTAATTTATTTATATGGTTATATTATATTTTAAATTTGTTTTGAAGTGTAATTAGATTATATTTTTCCCTATAATCCAATGTTGGTAATTGTAATTAATTTCACTATGAAATTATACATAAACAAGTGTCAAATTGTTGATAGTTATTATTTCAAAAATACACACTGTTTATTTTGACATTATTAATTAATTTAAAATTAATTAATCATAATACAATGTTTTTAATTTGATAAAATAGAAATCATTTATTAATTATGAATATCAAATATATCTCAAGTGGAATTGTTTATATTTTTCTAAAAAACATCAATTTTTGATGAATAGTGAAACCACTTAGTATTCGTTATAATCCGACTTTTTCATTTAAATGAAATTGTACTGCTTCTATGAATTGAATTTAGAAAATCCGAGATATATATGGTTGTTATAATTAAGTAAAATTTAGTTCAATAATATGAAAATAATTAATGGTGAATAGTTTTTTTGACTTTTATTTATTGTGGTTTATGGTTCATAGGGTAATTCGAGATAAAAAGAATATAATAATAATACTAAATTACCTTAACAGTAGTTCTAAACATATTTTATGTTTAATGGCCAACCGTGGTCATCGTTGGGTTGATATTGGGACCCCATGGAGCCACTTAAGAATGATAATGACAAGTTATTTTAAATAACTTATAGTAAAGACAGAAATGGCATTTACAAATATCATTTAGTATATCAATTTTTACATTGCGTTAGATAAGTCATCATTTCGACTATAAATTTTTATTGGAAAGATAAAAATATTTCATACATTATGGTAATTTTTTAATAATTATTATACATCAAATAAATTAAATTATTTATGACACCATAGTGATGTAGTATTTACCTCATTAATTAATGATTTAAATAAATAAAATTATTAATATTAAAAAAATATCCAAAAACATTTTTCAATTATAATTTTATGATTTCATTTAGACCATGAGTCCTCTTATCTTAGACTTTAAATAGTTTTGGACCATTATAACCTTATATCACTATATAATAAAATAATATTTTTACACTTTCGTAAAGAACCCATCCTCCCCCTTATAAAAGGACCCCACTCCTAACTCATTCCAGACACCTCTCACGCCCCTTGGCTCATCCAAACCCCACCCAAATAATCATTCAATTTACCCCTCCTCCACCATGAAGCCTTAACTTAGGTAGAAGACATTTTAAGAAGTCTTTTTGATTCACTACAACGGATGTTACCCAAATTAAATTTAACACTTTCTCTAAAACTTTTTTGTTTTATTTTGTTTTATTTTGTTTTATATTCCTTATCCAACCCCAAAAAATCTTTTGTTCATTTATTTTATAACAACACCAATATCCTAAATATACTATGATGTTTTTATGAGATGGATTTGAACTACACTTACACACACCTCCATCTAATCGGTGAAGAACATATTGTTTCTGTGGATGGCAATATAACGCCTCACAAAATGATGATTGTTCGATTATCTCCTACCACCTCTCATGGTGGCCATTAAGATGGAAATGTATTTATATATGATATATATATATATATATATATTTTTTTTCTTTTTTGGTTCTGTATTTTCCATTTAAATCATTATTTTATGGTCTCCATTATGGGTAAAACGTGAAAATTTCATTTAAGGAAGTGCGGGCTACTGCCCCCTCAAGATATGACTCATTAATGCCTTCTGTGGGACGTATAAAGGAAGGATTTAATTATATTAGATATGTTATTATACTGGAATTATATTATACCTATTTATCATTATTTTTTAATTCCATTAAAATTAAAAATAGAAATGAAAGTTGCGTTCTTGCGTACGTACGACTTACCGTCTCCATGAACGGTACATTTCATTTCTTATCATAAACTGTTATGTACTAGTATAAATGCATATATATTATGGATAATATATATATATATATGATATATAAATCATATATTTTATCATTGAGATAATGGATTTTGACCACATGGAAAAATTGTAATTAAAACAAGTTCATTTTTTACTCAAGTTCTGAAATCGATAAAATATCCAATATGAACTCAAAAAAATTAAGTAGTTGTTATATAAAGGTAATAAGAAATATAAAAGACATAATAAACTAGAAAAATGTTCTTAATAAGGTAGAAATTAAATAATTTTATATTCATGAAGAACAAGGAACATACAACACAAGTCAGACGTGAGGTAAGGGGTTTCTTATCTCACATTTAATTATATGAGATTTCCATTATTCTCCAATTTTTTATTTCATGTGGGGTATTGTGTACTTAAATTTGATATATATTATAATGATTATATTTATATTCATGGTATTCTATAATTCATTTTATGGTTATAAACTTTTGGTCATACGACCCAATTAATTACAATGTGGTATGGAGCTTTCATCTCACTTCTTATTTCCTTGAGATTCATGCTATTTTGGACACTATTTATTATGTGTGGTGTATGTACATCCCATAAATGTATTTTTTGTGTAATATACATTAATTATTGTGTATATAAATCTTCCTTGTATGATCCTCTTTTCATGAGAGGTATGTTTCATAAGTTACCAAATCGGTAAGGAAATATCAAATATCAATTTCCACTAATTGGGATTTACGATACTTAATTGATTATTTTACACCAAGATTATGTGTGGAATAAATATTTATTATTGATGTACTAATTTACAGTCACCTTTCATTGGATATAATTTTTATACACATAATATGTCTATCGATAAATTCTCAAGTCATCGATATGAACCCGATAAGAGTAATTTTAACTCAATCTCCATTCATTGAGTTAAACATCCAATTCATTGGTATAGATTTTACAAGAATATGTGTTAATGTTCTATTATTGATTTACACTAAATATCCAATCATATTGAGTGTAGTTATATTTTTCCCACCAAATTTTGTAATTGATTTATCTTTAACCTAGGGATACATTCTATATAAGGTATTTCATCTCAACTTATATTCCATTGAGTTTTAATTGTTGTTATGCGGCAATTCACTTTTATTTGGTGTATATACTGTACTTTGGCATATAATATCATGAATCCCTTTATTCTCATGATTTTATAAAGTTTTTATTACCTCAATTATTTGTATTCAAGTGACTCTAATTTCGTTAGGAACTCTAACAAAAATATCATTTTAAATGTTTTTAAGATTTATCCTTCTACATCATTCCCATTAATTTCCATTTTATAAAAATGGTTTAAAGGAATTATTTATATGGAAATTAATGTTTTCAAATTAAAATTCATTTCAAAAGTTTCAAAGTGGTATGGGACACTTTTTTTAAAAAATCAATTTTAAATGACTTCAAGATAAAGAGTGATACTTTTAAATGCATTTAAGGCAAAGGGGACATTCCTTTAAAATAGTTTTGATGATTTACTTCATCTATGTCAATATCCTTCATTATTATTGATTGAGGATAATATATTAAAATACAATGTTCCATATTATATTGAATGTGATATTTTTAACTATGGATGTTGTCTTTTTATACCATTCACGGTTTATGGATAAAGTATTGACATTTCGCATGCAAGTTTTAATACGAATGTTTATCTTAAGAATAAACCATTTCATATGTGGAATTCACTGGACGTAGTAAGTGATCAGTGGAGACTGCTATAGCTCATCAACTCCTCGGTAGATCTCGCGAGACAAACTAGTGTTTTTGCATAAGGCGTTGAAAAAATCTTATTTATAGGTTTTGAACGAGGCCTTGACTATGTGCTTATGATGTCTGACATTATGAATTCCATATTTATGAGATTACCTATTGATATTTCATGTGGGTATTGTACTAGTATAATTTCCATGACTATGTTTTATTATGGAATTATTTACACAGCTCATATTCCTGCCATAAAGTGTTAATATTTATTATTTTTAAAGGCATGTGTTTTATATTATTCACCATGCCGAATGATTATGTTATCTTCTACTAAATTTCTTACTCTTACTGAGAATTTGATCTCACCCCTTTCTCAAGTATTAGTTTCCCACGATATGAAGAATTTATTTATGAGTGACTATAACGAATAATGTTTTATGATCGGATGTTTTTAATGGAATAAATTAGTGTTGTTTTTCTTTTCGAGTAGTAATGTGGAACTTATATATGTATCTTGTTTCAAAGACTACTAAACTGAAGGGTCATTCAGGACATGATTCTTTATTATCAGGCCAATATATTAAAATAATGCACCGGCTCCTGGATTCTGGGGTCAAGGCATTACAATAAAAAATTAATCATCATGTAACCCATGAAAGGAAATGGGTTTTATACACACTACATCATTCCATCAACTCTATAAATGATACAAGATTCATAATCATTTCATCATAGAATAATCCATTGAAATAAATTAATTTGATAAGAATTAATACATAGTATATATAAGTCATATAACATAATCATGAGGTTAGTCACTAATTTGACTTTATTTCAACTTGATTATCATTTATGGCATGGAGTTTTACCGAATTATGAAACTATTAATAGATATCATTCGAACATCATACAAGAGGATACTGTCAAAAAAGTTTACATTTTTTCATCAAAGGAATTCCTTTAACAAAATTAATACATTATTTCATTTCTTGATAAAAATATTCTTAAATTATCAATTCTCTTACCCATCCTTTTACCATGTGTAATGAATTTCATAAACTGGGGATGAGCATAAAATGTGTAGTAAGGCATTTAAAATAATAATATTAAATGTGATTATATTAATATATAAATGGCAATAAAATCATCATTTTCACTCATAAAATATAATATCACTTACATACCTCATGAAATCATAAGATCTTGAAAATCATAAATCATAATGGTAACATGTGGCATTAATAACGTACATACATTGTATATTTAATATCTAGATTTGGAAAAACCATCATGGTTACATTTGGAATACCAATCCGAGTATATTACCTAAATATCATAGGATAAACCATAACGTTTACCTCCTTTAAGTTACCCATTGCATCAGAGAGCTAACATGGGTTCGACCACCCTATGTTTATCATGGAACCACCCATATACATAAGCAATTCCCAATAACCAGAACATAATCAAAACACATGAACACACATGAATGGAAATTAATATTTCCACATTGCCATAATAAGACATAATGTTAATATATTTATATAACTAATCTATTATCAAACCATTTTATTAGTACAAAATTTTTTTAAAAAGTAATATGGTATTGACTTTTATTTTTTAAAAAATTACATCTTATAAAGGAATCGATGTATCAAATAATTCTCGCAGCGGTGGAATTATCATTTTCACTATGTTTGTTAAAAAACATTCATTTTTTGTTTATTACATTGCTTCATAGAAAATATTCCTTTTCAAAACTATTTAATGAAAATAAATTCAATGGTATTGATTATTCATTTTATTATATAAGCTAATATATAAATCAAAATATGCTACAATGAAAGGATATTGAGATAGAAAATAATGGAATTAAAAATAAATGATATTAATGATTTAAATATCATATAAATCCAGTATATATGTATTTATAATAGTCCATAACATTTTGAGAAAAGAAATGAAATGCACCATTCATGGATATAGTAGGTCGTACGTATGCAAGAATGCTAGTTTCATTTCATTGACATATTAATGGAATAAAAACTAATTGATACATAGGGATTATATAATTTTATTATAATATCTATTTATATATGTTACGTAAATTTTTTACTCCAAACTCTATATGCTTCATGTGTGGAATTACTGAGCCATATCACTTTTAGGGGGTGGTAGTCCACACATCCTCAAATAAAATTAGCGTATTTACACATTATGTAATGAATAAATGTATGTTGTAAATAAAAATTTAAAAAAATTAAGACAATATAAAAATAATATATATCATATATAAATACAGTTCCATAATAATGGAATCCATGATAGGTGGTAAGCGAGAATTGTACATTCATTGTTTCGTGAGGTAGTAGTTCCCCGTACGTAGAAACATTATGTTAAAAATCAATAAGTTGAAGGTTTGTCTTGGAATAAGCCAAAAAAATATCATATCAACATCCCAATATATAGATTATATGGTTTTTTATAAAATAAAATATAATAGAGTCTGTAGGGGGTTGGATAAAGAAAATAAATGAAAGGATCTTGAGAGAGGATGTTACCTGAATATCAGGTAACTCCTTTTGATTTGAGCCTAAAGGCTTTCCTCAATATCATTATGCACATGTTCTTCCTTATATGAAGAAGTTAGGGATTTTATAGGCTTATTTTATCATATTTTTTATGATTCAAGGGGATTTAGTGGTGTAAGTAAGTGGGTATTGGTGGTGTCCTTTTATAAGGAGGAGGGGATCTTTAGGAAAGTATTCAAATATTTCTTTATTATAAATTGATTTTAGAATTATAAACGTCCCAAACTGATAAATTAAGATTATAATTTCACAATGGGTACTAGTACATTCAACAATTTGGTTTTAGAAAATTTTACGTCACAAATTTATCCTTATCATTTTGAAATAACCATATGTTAAATAAACTAACTCATACCATGTCTTCATGTATTTATACTCTATAAGGATAATATGGTTACTATAAAATGCTGAAATAACCACAATTGGATCCTTAATACTATTTGAATCAGTATCTAATACATTTTTTTAAATATATATTTTTTTGACTATTATATCATTTAATATAATAGTATTTGTTTTCAAAACTAATTTATGTCAATTTTGACTCTATTTACTAAATGATTTTTGTTAAGGATATAACAACTCTATTCACTAAAAAAACGTTTTTATCTCAAAGATAAAATGTATTAATCATCCTGTAGATCCATTGATGGAATTTAAATGTTCAAATTAAATTCATTTTAATATTTATAATATCATTAATTTGAATCTTCCATTAATATTCTAATCAATGCATCAACATTGTGACATAAATAAATTTATATATATAATAACTAAAAACTATAAATAAAATAACATGATGTATAAATTATTTAAATATTTATATGTATTATTTATAGAAAATAAGATCAAGTATATTACCCCAAATTAAGATTATTTTAGTAAACATATACTTTTTTGTGTTATATTTTCTTATACATTAAATTAATTATTATATCATGTCATTATCACAGACATGTAGATCCATGGGGTCATAAAATATACCCAAGGATGATCATGGTTTTCTATATATAATCCAATAGGTTTATGACATATTTTAAGGATATTTTATATTATTATAATGTTATTTCTTACCCTCATTTACATGATTTACCCTTAAACCAAGTTAAAGACAAATATTTACAAAATTTATTATTTATATTGTTGAAAAAATTAAAAGGTACCTATTTACAAAATTTTCAATATTTTATTCCCAATATGGAATCAAATTTTCCAAATTCAAAAAATAATATTGAGGTAAATTTTATTTAAATTAGTCCCCATTGTCAAAACCATAAATAGGGGTTTTAAGAAGTAAAAACTATCAAAATATTAGCATGAGTATGTATCCCATTTCAATGTGAAATTTTTTCTAATGAATTAAATTAGATTAAATGATAAAAACATAATCCAATAACACTTTAAATGAAATTAAATATGCAATATAACTATATAAATAAATTTTGTGAAAAGGTCATTTTGAATTAAAATGTAGAATTTTTTAACATTCATTAAATTATAAATTTCATAGAAAAATACCAATATTTCATCCAAGGTAAATTTTGAGGCCCAACAACAAAATAAGGAGTTTATTTTATAAAAAGAAAATATAAAAGTGAAAAAACATTAAAAATGGTTACTCCTTTAAAATTTGATAAAACGATATTTTTAAAATATTCGATTATTTTATTCTTAGAATTAGATTCCTTCTCATTTTAAGCCTCTAAAATTAATTAAAAAAAAGGTAAAACCAGTTAAAAAATGAGAAACAAAATTTTTGATAGTTATATTTATTAAAAACAAATAAAATGGAAATGAGTTTACTATAATTTAAAATAATATTATTATTCTTGTATTATTTTTCAGTATAACTTAGTGTTGTGAGTAATATAAGATTTTGAAGAAACCCATTGTTGCGTGTCGAGTATTCAATCCTAAATAGTGTCCCCGTTAAACTAATATAAATATTAAATTAAAAATATTAATATATATGAAATTTTATTATTTTAAAAATACTTATGGTGTTACATCCATCCTCCTTTTAGAAATCTTATCCCTGAAATTTTATTCTCTTATCAGAAAAGTGGGGTTATTTATCCCTCAAAGAATTTTAAGATGACTATGATTCCACTTCAACAATATAGTTTCTTTAAAAAACCATTATCTAATGAGTCACCTTATTCAACAACACTTTCTCCCTATAGTCAAGAATCAATTATGGTTGTTCGTCAGAAGACCGATTTTATTTCCACTGAACTACCTCTAGACTGAATTCATGAGATAGATTTGGGGATATAATTTCATAACATTAAATCATGAAAAACATTATGTACCTGGGATAATAATCGATGTAAATACACTATGTAAGAAAATTGATCCATCGTTCTCTTGGATTTTATAGGATCTAATGAATTAAAGAATCAACATTCACTTCTTACAAAAACAAATAACTAATTTCCATGGAGAAACATTGAGAAAGAAATTATATCCAACATCGAATAAACAATCTATCCTCTGGTTTTCGGAATTATATTCCTATCTACTTGGATCTGTCCTCATGTTCTTTTGAATCAATTGAACTTTTTCTACAATATGTTCCGCCAATAATGGTCCCATAAACTTCTTTTCACCCGCTTCATCTAACAACACATGATACTGAAATATCTTACCATATAATGCCTCAAATGTGGCCTTCGGTATACTAGAATAAAAACAATTATTATAAGAAATATCATTCAATGAAGTATGTTGGTTCCAACTGCACAAGTAACCCATTGAAAAAGCACGTATCATATCTTCCAATATATGAATTGTTTTTTCGGTCATCCAATATGATTTCTTATAAAAATATTTATTAAAAAATAATTCAGTACCCAATGACTTCTGACGGCCTTTCCAAAAGTGATAGGTGAACCTGGGATCACGATCTGATACAATGCATAAAGGAAATCCATTTAACCAGACTATTTCATTATGAGAAATTAGTGTAACATGATCTAGGGATTATATATCTCAAATACGATGAAAATGATTAGATTTATATAATGGATCAATAATAACTCTGATTAAATTATTTCATCGATATGTATTCAATAATCCCACAATGAAGTCTATGAATATATTTTCTTTTTTTACTATGGTACTGGAAAATTATAAATCACCCTTCTGAAATTATAATTCTTCTCTCACCTATTGACATAAAAAAATAGTTCACAGTAATGTTCGAGAGATCATTATTCATTCCATACCACTTAAAATACTCCAGATGATCTCTATACATCTAATTATATCTTGGATTACAAGAAGAAAGAGAACTATCGATTCACATAACTACTATTTATTCATCATTGAATTATAAAGAACACACCAAATCTTTCCAGTAATCCAAAAACTGTCATTATCATTGTTAAATTTAGGTCACATTCCTTTGTAAACCATTTCCACCTTTTTATACAACACAATTTCTTCTTTCGGCACTTGCATTTCTATGGATTCAAGGTATAATTTCATTGAAACCTAAATAAATAGTGGAATTTCTTACACTAACAACTTCCATGCCAAATATCATCAAATAATTAATCTAAGTGTCACATTCCAATTATTACATGGTTAATGTACAATTACATTTCCGACTCAAATCATCTGCCACATTGTTCATTTTTATTACGCTTTAATCAATCGTTATATTATAATCCTTGGTTAATTCCATCCAACTTCTTATTCACATGTTCAATTAATTTGGATTAAATATATATTTCAACCATTTATTGTAAGTATATATTTCATATTTTACTCCATAAATAGGATTCCTCCAAAATAATAATGAAAAAAATAGTAGTGTATTCCAAGTCATTTGTAGTGTGATTTAACCCATGAGTTTTTAACTAACATGAAGCATAATAAATTACCTTATTATTCTGCATTATGACAAAACCAATTCCATTAAAAAAATCATCACTATAGATTACAAATTCTCCATTTCTAGATGGCCGTGACAAAACTAGAGCATTCACAAATTGTCCATTCAATTCCTGATAACATTCTTCACATTATTTTTTCTAGAGGAAAATAACATCTTTTAGTGTTAATATAGTTAGTGGGCTAGAAAAGCGTGAACCGTTTTGAACAATATTTCCATAATAACCTTCTAAAGTAATAAAACTATGAATCTCTGTTATATTTTTTGGAATTCTCCATTCTAAATAATTTTTTTTAGAAAGATCATTAGTTATGCCATATTTAGTAACAATGTGAAACTGGAATGAAATTTGTGGTAATCAAAACTCACACATTCTAAATTTCCCAAATAGTGTCTTTTTTATTGTATTCATTACTTCCATTAAATGAATTAAATGCTCATGTTTATATTTAGAATATTCTAAAACATCATTAGCAAACACCACCAAAACCTTATCCAAGAAGTCATGTAATATTTTATTCATAATATCTAAGAATTCCACTGGTGAATTTGTTAAACCAGAAGACGTAATTAAAAATTCATAATGTTCATATCTAATATGAAATACGGTCATCATAATGTCTACTTCCTTTACTTTCATTTGATGTTACCTCGAACTCAACTCATTTACTGAAAAATTATGAACTCCATAAATATAAGGAAACAAATAATCAATATGAGGAAAATGATACATGTTCTTAACAATGATGTTATTCAAGGGTCTATACTCATTACAATATCTTATTTAAAAATCGTTCATTTTAAAAAAAATGACAGTTGAAACACATTATGATGTATAAGTTTGAATGAAACCATTCTCCTATAACTCTTGAAATTGATTCTTTAAGTATAAAACTTCAATTTGGTTATTCGATAAGTGGTTTTTGAAATGGTATTACCATCAGGAACCATGTCAATAATAAGTTAAACATCCTGATTAGGTATTATACTAGAAAATTCATTTTAAAAACATCAATATACTCATTTACCACTGGCACATCACTAATCTAAACAGTTCCTTTGTTTTGAACAATTTGAGCAAGATAAAATTAATTTCTATATTTTACTTGTTTCTCAGCATCCTAATATGTTACAAAAGTAACGGTTCATTATTGTACACAAACTAAAAATATTTACGAAATGAAACATCTTCATCTCTTCATACAATCATATTATGATTAATAGAAATCAAATTCATACACTAAATATGATCATGCTCTACTAGAGGAAAACCAATAAGGGTAGCTGGTAGACTCATTCCAGGGATAATGATATAATGGTTTTTATAATTTATTTATGTCTCAACATATCCCTCGAGTGTGTTTACGAAATGTTTAAGATTAATTTCTTGATATATAAACAACAATTTACTAAAAAATTTGTCATAAATGAAAAAATATGTAGACATGTTATCAAAATACCTATTGGAATAATTTTAATAAACAAACAATGTACCTGATACTACATAATTTGATGGCTTGACATATTGTAAAGGTATTGAAATGGATTTCACCACCACTTTCTTCTTGTATTCTGGATTATTTCAATCATGAGTTATTCTTGAGACACTCATTTTCAAATTGACTCGTCACATTTCACAAAAAACGTTTTACTGACTATTAATTATATTTTTTCGTTACCAACACCCTGATCCTTTTTTTGTGAAATTACAAATCATATTTTCCTATTTTACTACATTAGAAGTAATTATAATGAATAAAAAAGGCATTCACCGGTGGGATTTTTACCACAATATTAATAAATTGTAACCTTATATTTCTAATCATCATACATTTTTAATGAATGAATCCATTTCTCCCACCACCTCAACCTCTTAATATGATTTTTGTTAAATAACACATGATCATTAGAAATATCCATTTCCATATTCTCTACATATGGAAGTTGTTTTTCAAAACATCTCCACTCATGAAAAACTAATTCCATTCAATATAATGTTTTTAATCCTTATAAAAATGACTGATTTTACTATCATGATCATGTATGAAATTATGAGAATGCATTTCCAGTCAAGTAATTTTGTATCATAATTACCTACTGAGTCTTCCTCCTACCTAAATTCTAAGGGTTTTTTTCATCCTATGACCAACCACCTTAAGAAAATATTTATGATGAAACATGCCTTTGAATTCTACCGAATCAAGAGAATCAATATCCTCAATGTCCCTAATATTTATAACCATCGAGAACCACAGACCTGCTTCACCTTCATATTGGAAAACAACAAGACTATCCTTTTAATGTTTTGAACATCCCATGACATAAAAAATATTTTCCAGGGCTTTAATCAACTCTTTAGCAAGACCAAGGTCAGATGACCCTATGAATGATGTAGCATATTTACTCATGAAATTCTCCAGTTCCATTATATTCCATTTTGGTTGATATTGATAATCTTGTGAGCAGATACAACCACCATTTATAAACGCAATCAACTATTATATCACAACAAAAAACTTTTTAGTTCCATTTTAAACCATCTCATATTGCTGATTTGGGTGGTTGTTTTCCTCTGGATGTCTTCCCAATACAGCTGTTGTATTTCCAATTCATGAATCAAATCTAAAAAGACATATCATAGATGAAGAAACACAGTAATCATAAAATTCTATTTCAATTTTTCTATAATGTAAAAATAATTTATGGGTATTTTATTATCAATATCATAAACCTTGATGTTATATAAAATAACTTTTAATTCCAACTACAAGGCCCTAGCCATAAAACATTACGTAACCAAGAGATTAGTCATTAATTTGTCCTTAATTCATAATGAGGATATTTTAATTTTTATAGTTTTAAAGAAGTAGGTCATTATTAACACATATCATCCCATTGTCATATTATAGGATTCTATCAAAGTAGTAAAAAAAATTTACCAAAGGAATACCATTAATAAAATAAAACATGATATATTTTCTTAATAATAATATTCTTGAATTCATTTATTCTCTTAATCATCCTTATACCGTATAAAAAACTTCTAAAAAACATGGGATTATCATAAAAATCTCAGTAAGAGATATAAAATATGAAAAGAAAATGTTAGTATATGAATACATACAAATAAATGAAACTATTATTTTCCCTCATAAAACATACGAACATAACCATACCACATGGAATCATAAAATCATAAAATCATAAATAATTAAGGTAACTTCTGGAATTCATAACATACTTACATTATAGCTTTAAAAGCTACCTAGTTAGTAACATTCAAGGATACGTTTGGAATACCCATTACAGTATATTCCAGAAATCGCATTGGATATACCGTAATGTTTACCTCTGTCACATTATCCAATGCATTGAAGAGTTATGATGGGCTCACCCACCATCAGTTTATCACCGAACAACCCAAATACAAAAGTAATTCCCATGAACCATAACATTTTCATATCACATGAACTAGCATAAAAGAAATGTAAAATTTCCACATTGCAATCAAAAGACATAATTTGAAGATATATATATAATCTATCCATTCATAAACAATTTTCATTTAAAAAATACCTATATAAGGAATATGGTATTTAGTTTTCTTTTTTAAAACATTACAGCTTATAGAGGATTCCAAATATCAAATAATTCTTAATTTGGAGGAATGTTTGTTGTCTCCACGTAAATAAAAAAGAAAAAATCGTTTTTTAGTAAAATGCTTCATAAAAAGAGTCCTTTGTAAACTATTGATTAAATTTAGGTCAATGGGGTTTATAATTCATTGTATAAATGATGATATTATAAAAATAAAAATATTTCTCAATGAAAGGATATTGACATGAAGTCGTTTACCTTTAATCCTACATGTATCATTACTTACTTAATTTCATTAATAATAATCATAGGTTAATTTATGCATGATTTTGAACATTTTAGAAGTCTATTATTCATTTCATATCACTCATTACAATGCTATATATGTTAGTTAATTATTGAGGTTCATATCAGACGTTGTATCAAGGTTTGGTACTTCAGTTAATAATTAACTTGTTTCGATCCAAATTATCCATGTGTATATAAGTACATTATCACTACAATGTTATATTATATTTAAATACCAATTATATCCGTTATATATGGTTTCATAATAGTTCATAACATCTGGATATAAGAAATGAAATGCTTCTTTCATGGAGATGGTAAGTTGTACGTACGCATGAGCGCTACATTCATTTGTTTATCATATTAGTTGAATGAAAACTAATGTATACATAGATATTTTATTAGTCCAGTAAAATATATGTGGTATATATGTTACATATGTTCATTAACACCATCCATTATAAGTTCCTTGCTTTTCGTGAAGAATTTATATCTCTTTGAGGGGTCAGTAGTCCATACTTCCTCAAATGTGATTATCATATTTAACATTTATGAAAAGAAAATAGGTATGTTGTAAATAAATCATATAGAGGCATAATGAAAATATTAAAATAATATATATAATATATAAATACAGTGTAATCATAATTTCCACCTTGATATGTTAAGAGAAAATTGTACCATGATCGTTTCGTGAGGCAGTTGTTCATCGTACACAGAAACAATATGTTCAATATCAATTTGATGGATTTTCTCGTTAGTGTATGATAAAACAAAAAACAAAAAATAATATTATATAGGAGATAATTTTGTTTTTATAAAGTAATGAAATAAATATTTTTTAGGGGGTTTGGGATTAAAAATAATTGAATGGTACTTAAGAGAAACATTACCTCTAAATCTCATAACTGTTTTTTATTTGAGAAAAAACACTTCCGTGAATTGCCTTATTCAAAATTTAATGCTTATATGGGGAAGGTAAGGATATGAAGAACTTTTTTTCCATTGTTTTCATGATCCATGGGGCTTTTAGAGGTGTGAGTAAGTGGATAGAGATGGTAGCCTATTATATGAGGGGGATGGGCACTTTAGGAAAGTCATGAAATATTTTTTTTATTAAAATAGTATAGAATTAAAATTATTATGAAGTGATAAATTTATACTATAAAATAATAAATTCTCTAAATAATCTCATCCAAAAGGTTTTATAATGTTTAGGTTACATATTTTATCATTTATTTTGGCTTGAACCCTTAGTTAAATAAATTATCTCTTACCATGTCTTCTTGTAATTTTACAATATATGGCCAATCTGGTTACTATAAAATTCTAATATAACTTCAAGTTGATCATTAATGAAAATTTTAAAATTATCTAATTAAGTAGGCCTAAAATGATTTTTTTTCGTTAGATCATTTAATAAAATAGTATTTTTTTAAAAAACTCATCTATTTATATTTTGACACTATTTTGTATTTTTTTGATGTCATAAAAACATGATTCATTTAAAAAACAAAATTAACTCATATATAACATGTCATAATATACCAGAAATTTTGTTCATGGAATCAATGTTTTCAAATTAAATTTATTTTAATATTTATAATATTATTTATTTGAATCATTCATTAATAAAATAATCACTACATCATTATTGTGTGTTAATTAAAATTATTTCTTTAATTTTTAAAATTAAGAAATAAAATACCATGATGTATGAAATTTTTCTATCATTCTAATAAATATTTGTAGTCAAGGCTATCATTTATATATCCAAACATTACAATTGTTTTAGTAAAACGATACGTGTTTATGATATATTTCTCTTTACATTAAATTAATTATTATAAAATATCATTATCACACTCAAGTTGCTCTATGTGGTCCCAAAATGGACACAAGGATACTTGTGGTTGGAAATATCATATACAACAGGACTAGGATACGTGTTATAGTAGTTTCAAATTATTAAAAGATTATTTTTACACTTATTTAATGCATTTTATGTTTTTTATGGTATATAAAAATATTTATTGATGTTACTATTCATAATTTCAAAAAATAAAAGTTGCCTATTTACAAAAATTTGACCTTCTGGTTTGAAATATGGAATCAATATTTTTAAATTTCAAAACAAATAATATGAATAAATTAATTAAAAATTATTTCACATTGTCAAAAACTGTAAGAACGTTTTGATGAAGTTAAAACTATTAAAAAATTGACTTGTATTTATATCCAATTTCAATGTGAAATTTACTTTCAATGAAAAAAATTAGATTAAAATATTAACAGATAATCTAATTAACCTTAAAACCAATTAACAGAATAGTATATCTATATAAAAATATTATATGAAAAGTTAGTTTTGAATTAAAATGCAGTATTTTTTACTATTCAATGAAATATGAATTTTATCAGAAGAAATACAAAAATTACAACCGAGGTAAATTTCGATGTCCTACATAAAAAATGAGTTTATTTTATCAAATAGAATATATAAAATTGATATTTAATATCTTTAAAAATGTTTCTCTAGCAAAAGTAGTAATGTGTTTTTTAAAGGTATTAAAGTATTTTATGCTAAAAATTGGATTCATTCTCTTATAAGCCTCTAAAATAAATTGGATAATTGTAAAAAAAATAAAAAAAGTATAATAATATTTTAATTTGTTTTTTTCATTCCCACTAATACAACAGCTAGGCTTTAAATACCATTACAATAATATTAGTATTGGTGTATTGTTTTTCGGTATAACTCAGTGTTGTGTTCAACGTTTGATTTCAAATAAACCTATTGTTTCAAGTCAGGAAATATATCATACATACTGTCCCCATAAAAATAAAATTAATATTAAATCAAAAAATATTAATATATATGATTTTTTGTTTTTCTATAAATAGATGTGATGTTATATTATAACCCATGGATGAGAAACACATTTCTTAAATATAATTCCATAAAACAATAAATCATTCAAAGAATGAATATAATTCATATCGTGGTATCATATCCCAATTATGTTATAGGTTTCATCAACATACTCAGTATTATATAGAAAATTAATTTGATCATCTACAACACTTCGTGAGGAAAAATTAATTACCACAATTACAAAAAAATTAAAAATGTAATATATTTTAAGTGAATTTATCGTTTAAAATAAACAAGAAAAATTATAAAGGAAGTTTGGAATGTCATTTAAGAATAATTTTACAATGTAACAAATTTTCAAGATCATTTTCATAGTAAATTAATTGAAATTTTTATTTCATATAAAATATTTTTTAAAAGATGGTTTTTGCAGAAAATAGATTTCCAAGTGAAGTGATAGATTTAGTCAGATTTTATTTAAAACGTTTTATTAATGATCTTATGTACCAAAGAGTCTTCAAATAGTACCATTATTTTATTATAACATGAAATAGTAGAGTAAAATAAATTTAACGACAAATTTTTAGAGGTATATCATGTGATTTCATTATTGGAGACTTAATCGTAAACGATATTGGTAAATGATGAGATTATAACACATAGTATTTACCACTTTGGTAACATTGATTGATAGTCAAATAGAATGGATATAATAAAATTAAACTTAAAATACCATGAGGGTTAATTTATTATTGATATTACACTTAAAATGGGTTCTATATACAACCCTTGAATGAATATTGGTTCATAACATAACATACGTTATAAAGATGTAAAATAAAGAGAAATATCTATTACTAATTGGTTAAATTTAGAACCTAAACACCGTGAAAGAAATATCCAAACATGGATATGTAAAGAATTTTTTTTAAAGATAATAATAAGCTAATTATTTTAATGGAAGTATACATACAACATATGAAATCTACTATTGAATATGGAATGTCTTTCAAGAAAAATAAAAGTAAAAAAGAAAATGTCTTACAATATGCCTTGACTTCCCCCATACTAATTCAAAAAACATAACTAAAATATTTAAGTGTATTATAAATCTAATATTTAACCATAAACATATATAGTATATAATATATTACTTTTTTAACAACATTTATTATCAGTTTAGGAATATTTCCATGTTAATGTCACCTTTCATGTAATAATTTCTTTTGTTTTCATATATGTATTTATTTGTTCTATTTTTTTATTACATTTATCATGGTTCCAAATAATACATATTCATAACCATGGTATGAATATAATATATATTTATTAAATATTTGTTTATTTTAATCTATAAAATCTAGTGATAGTAAATGTAATTCAACGTCCATAATGATGTTAGGACATACGTACTTGTGAATGTATTTTATCATTTTCAGTTAGGATTAAAATAAAGAAATGTAAATTCAAAAATATAACATTACAAATTCAATATTATTTAATTTATATAAAATATTTTTATTATTCCATCCTTTATACATTGCATGTCTAGCGTGAATGAATCAGATCAGTTCACACGAAAGTAGTCTACCGTAAACATGAACGACATTATCATATTCCAAAATGATAATGATTATTACTGTGTGTTTGATATAAATATTTACAAACCCTAATAAAATCACATATCTAATTTATTTGATATATTTAGAATAATTACACCATTATTTCTATCCTTGATAGATGGTAATAAAAAATGAATTCGGTTCGCAGGGCAGTAGTCCACCGTACACATGAACGATGATTGTGTAACCCATTTAATAGATGTGGAGAAGGTTGTAGGTACGAACCTTAAAATAAAATACATCTTAACATATGTTAAACATGTATGTTATTATGTAATCATGTTATTATAAGAACATAATGTGGTGGGTAGAATTAAAATGAATATTCTCATTGGTAAACAATAACTCTTCATCGAGTATTGTCATTAGATTTTCACTAAAATCATTCATGAATTTTTATGTAAAAAATATGATTTTTTAGGATCATGGTATTATATATTGAATTTTATATGTGTATATATAGGTCAATACAAATTGAATGACTTCTGTAATGATGTAGGTAGAGTGATTTCCCTTTTTATAGTTGAGAAAAAGTGTTTTTCTTTAAAAGACTGAGAGGAATTTACTATTGAGAAGATAATATTTCCTCATGTAAATAAAATTATGATAATTAAAGTTTTATAGATTATAATATTGATCTAATCATCAAAAAACATATTAAAAACATATCATTACTACACCATTCTTTAACATATAATTATCTATATTTCTACCATTTTTTTCAATATGATAACTACTTTTCTAACATTTGTAATTTTTCATTTAATAATATATGAAATTCATACTAATTTGAAAATTTGGACCAACTGATTCTTAATATGAAATATTATTTTGTTATATAAATCCTAATTATTTTGGAAATTACTTTTAACCAAAGCTCGTGTATTGCAAAAAAATACAATGTAAACCTTAATTGAGCTAACTGGGTTAATAAAATATAGTGGTCAATATATTCATTCTAATAGAATAATTTCCCTATTACTGGAAAATATTTTCTATTTATTAATATTTAAATAGTAATTGGAGAATATATAATTTTTTAAATAATTAAATAAATTATAATTTATTATAAGAGTAAAATTAGTATTAATTTTGACATTATTCATTAAATGTATATTTTTATAATGTAAAAAATTTAATTGAATTAGAAATTATTGATATGAAAAGAAAAATTCATTGATATATTTTTAAAAAATATAACAGGAAAATTAAATCCACTTACTTCACTCTTAATAATTTTTTAATAATTTCATTTATTAAAATAAAAACTAAATATTTAGATTATTGGGATTTCATAAGAATTCAATGTAGATTTTTCATATAAAAAATTATATTAAATTATCATGTTAAGAACGTTATCTTTTTAAATGATATATATAACCTAACATATGTTGTTTTTTCTCCCATCCACTGTCTTTATAGATATTAAAATGTAAAAAATTAATTTTTTTTTATTTTTCATTACAAATCTTATTATTTGGGTTATATATAACAAAATCATTAAAGGATTTGAAATAATTCATTAATTTTCATATTGTCAGTATAAAATCATAAAATAAAATTAAGATTATATTTTAGGTCATTTTCACTATTATTATTCTATTGTAACCCCTATAAAATTCAATTTTAAGAATAATCACTGTAAATAATTTTTTAATACATTCACTATTCATTTTGGTCTAAAATTAAGTAGAAAATATTAGAAATTAGAAATTATTATAATTCCAAATATTTAATCTACAATTGAAAATTCAGATGTCAAAAGTGGATTGATTTTATAAAATTAATCTCACCTAGTTGACTAGAAGGATGGTTTAAAAATGAATATAATGAAAACATTACAATGATTTAATGTCCCATTTTAGTATGAAATATTTTCAAATGACCAAAATTCGATTAATATATGTAAAATTAGATAATTATTCATTATCACCAATATATAATATAGTTTATCTTTATTTATACATTAAATGAATATGAGTTTTTAAATTAAAATTTTGCATTTTTCACTCTTCATAAAAAATGAAACTATTCATAAAAATCCCAAAACATACTCTAAGATAAATATTAATAATGGAATTAAAAATTGAATTTTAAAATTTAAAATTTATTTTCTAAAATTTATAAATATTAATTTTATCGTGGTTCATAATAAGTCTTAAAAGAAATTTATTTTATAAAATTTTACATTTGGAACATATAAAGCCTTTACAAAAAATTCTGTTTTTTATTTACAATTTATTTTATTTTAAGATATATTATAATTAATATATAAAATTAATTATTATTATTAATATCACCATGTTAAATGGATTGGTTATAAAATAAGAATATAAATAAGTAAATTAATAATATATTAATGTTTTTTAAATCAAAGTGTTCCGAGTAACAAAAGCTAAGGGAGTGTTGAATATATATAAGTAATAACTTTTATAATATAAAACATTGTTATCTTGGTGTTATCTGGTACTAAATACATAATATAAATTTAAAATAATCGAATTAATTAATAAAATCATGGGGTGTTACATTCGACCCCTTGAAAATGAATTTCACGCTAAAAATTTACCTTGATCGTAAATGGTTTAAAATTTTAAAATTCATTCATGTAAAGTGACATCATAAAACAGAACATTAAAAAATCCTCTTGAAAATATTATGGCAATTGAGAAGTTCATCAGAAAAACCCATTCAAGGATTCCAAATAATTGATCAAACATTGAATTTTAATATATGGACAAAAGGAGAAAACTATCACCCAAATATGAATGTAGAGTGATTGATAAAAACAATAGATTAATTATAATCATAAAAAGTACATTAAAAATGTGGGTTGGTAAAATAAATTTATATCATAAAAACTTATGATAATAAAATAACATTTTATTCCAAGATTTTTTTCTTAATGTTCAAAATTTTTCGTGAGAATATAATCCTACCAAATTTCAATATATTTCAAAAATTATCCCATCCATAGTTTTTTCCATAGCCAATTATCAATTTTTTCACTATGATATTCAGATAAATTTCTTATTTATAATGCATTAATAGATCATATGATCACTGGATAGAATGATAAGTCATTTTTTCTAATTTTAATTTTCATAAAAGCAAAATGGTTAAAACATGTTATATATATGAATAAGTCATCACATTGAGAAATAATAAAGTAATCTAAAAAAACCACCACAATTGTTCAAAATAAAATATTTCCTAAATGGCTAACACTATGAGAATTCCCAAATATTATAGTAATTTTTTGTATAAATATGGTCTTTATATTATCAAAATGAACGTATCATGGATCCCCATTATATCAAAATGATTATCTTGACTGTCACTTACCAAACATGTGAATACCTCGATCCTATATTCCCTTGAATAATAGTAATAACTTGAGATACCATACATGATTATTTAAAAAATACATTCATCCTCATTCATTATATAAAACATATATTATTTTATCTATTATATAAATCTATATTTTTTGTTAACTCCATTAATTATTTTATAAATTTATTTGCCACTAACCAATTTTTTAGTTCTATATAAATCAATACCTACACATTGAAATTATCCAAATCAATAATCACTTTTCACAACATAATTAAATTGATATTAGAATCATAGTAAATTTTATATTTCCCATAATCATTCATTTTCCCAAAATCTATTAATATCATTAAATAAATTTCATATTCATCATCATCTTTAATCAAATTCAATTAAATCAATAATGGAATGTCATATACCAAAAAATACTAATATATTTCATTTTACATAATTGTTGACTTCAAATACATATATTATAACATAATTAGTAATCCCTCTAAATACTTTAACTACGATTCATTATCTTATCACTTCTGTACTTTTTCATTTAACATGAAATATATATCCCTTTCATGAATAGAAATATAATCAATACTCATACATCCATGCTGATTTTATTAATGATATTTCTACATAAAATGTTTAATTTTCAAATTCCCAGACATTAAACATTAAATTAATCCAACTTTCAATGATATCCTAGGGAGACCAATATTCACATCCATTATGATATCTAAAAATTTCAATTCACAATCGCACTTACATTCTTTTTTCCCACATTGCAACACTAAAAATAACTTACCATCCCAATGAGACATTGCCTTTATTGTTTCTTCACAAAATTTTGACATATAGAATAATGTACAACCTTTTCTTCATAGTTTTCACTATATAAACTCCTTGCAAACAATACACTTCTCTATTTTAGAAAATAAGAGTGTTTCCTATGGTACTCATTATTAATAATGTAATGTGAAAACTGATTAGTAATAATCACAATGTCATTCATTCGTAGTCATTATCTATTTAAATCATTCTTGTTTGATCATAAATAATTCATGGATTCCAAAATCATATCTCGTGGGAGATTCAAATCAAAGGTATAGAATGATTGGCTATAATGTACCAGTTCCTAACTATGTCCAGATCAATAATGTTTTCCTGATATTATTACACCTATATAAATTTTTTATAGAGATACATCTAGTAGTAGTATCTAAATAGGGATGTAATTTCTCAAAAACCACTCACTCTACCTTCTATAAAAATTCTATGAAGGTTTTAAATTTTTTAAATCATCCTTATACTTATACTTACATAGATTCCTAAACACATCCTTAAAACATTTCCTAGGTATATTATAAAATAATTTCCATCCTAGATCCCAAATGATTACTAAACATTTGCTTTCATACCAATTATAGTGACTAAAGATTCTAAAAAATGGATAATAAAATTTATCATAAGAATATTAATTACCATAGATAAAACATTTCAGTAGACCATAATTGTTTAATTCATCATGAAACATGTATCATAATCTTCAAATTGGGTGAATGGTCATCAATTTTTCCCACCAGGATCATCCCATATGATACTCTTCAAAGACACACCCAATATAATACCTTTCTTCATAACCTGGTGAATGGAAACATATGAATGTGATAGTTTTGATGATTACTAAGGGTAGAAATTATATATTAACAAGTCATCATATAAAAAATAAGATAAGAATAATGGTTTTTGATAATGAACATAACCCAAAATGTTCATAACCAAAATTCCATAGACCATAAACATGATTCATGAATCAAAGATTTGAAGATAGGTAGACTTTAATCATGATGTACTCAAAGAGTTTGATTCTTGAATGAACAAATCAATCTTAAAACATAGATTTGTGGTATAAACATATGAATATAATATCTTATGTCAAGGATTACCTCTAATGAATTAATAACATTTCATGCATGGGATAATCACTCGTTTCCCTGCATCGGGCTTAGGATAACCACACATGTGACCTCCTTTTCAAACATGGGATAACTAAATATATAAAATTTTTTGTAGGATTGGGATTAACATCACTGTAACATTGTATCTCATTTATAATATATCATTAAACAATTAATTTTAGTGGGATATAGTTTCAACACTTAACATTATAAGAATCCATTTTTATTTGTGCCAAAAAATAATATAAAATTAATTGTAACATATCCTATGATATAAAATGGGTTTCATGAAACATTCTTCATAGAATAACTACTTAAAAGGAGATATAATTCATATTTATTTAATCATTGAATATACCATTGAAATAAATTAGTTTTACAATCATTTTCGCAATGTATAACTCATTGAAGAGTAATGGGTATCATACACATCATGACATCCAAACATATTCCAATCATAGAAAGAATATGAATTTTATAATTTGATCAATCACCAGTAAGTCATAGGTATCATAAATTGATGTATTCTATGTTGGTTAACCATTTTGAACATTTAAAATAATACCATAGTTTAATATCATTTTCTCTATAAGAATGTAACATCACATTACATATTCAGGTACTTTTGATATTTATAAGTACCTTTGTTTTAGAGTTGTGACTTGGGAGAGTAGGAATAACATTAAATGTAGTTTTGGGGTAAAGGGGAAGTCGCAC
Source organism: Viscum album (assembly GCA_963277665.1). Lineage (NCBI taxonomy): Eukaryota > Viridiplantae > Streptophyta > Magnoliopsida > Santalales > Viscaceae > Viscum > Viscum album. The sequence continues at coordinate 553,368,233 of OY728147.1, read as the reverse complement.
GGGCATCACACGGGTTGTCTAAACTATGCGACCAAACCGTGCGTAGATGTTATTGGAGACAGTAACTTCTGCATGGGTAGTGCACAATTTGTCAAACTGTGTGGCCAAACTATGCGATAAGGGTGGACGAGCCAGAAGATAATGCACGGATAGAGCACGGTTTGTCAAACCGTGCGAACTAACCATGCGACCACATAAATGTGATCCTTAAATTTTTGATCTCACTCGATTTTTCCTCTAAGTGCCTCGTTTGTCCTCTTAAGAGGCCATAACTATGGATTTGTCTTCTTCTAAGGCTTGAGAAGGATCTCCCATCATTCCGGAGATGATCCAAAGGCTCCTCTTGGAAAATCAAAGCCTTATTCTTAAGGTATGTGATCGTTCATCATCATTATTGATCGGTTTCATAGATTTAATTAGATATACTTCTCCTATTCTCCCAGTTTCATAGATATACACCCGTTATGGGTAGATCTAAGTGTGTGGTACCAAATATGATGATATATGGTCTTGATCTTTCTAGGAGAAAAGATCTCAGGTGGTTCTTGAAGAAGCAACCCAGTTTTCTTGAGCGTTCATGACCGTTGTGGTTTTGGTCAAAACCTTCGAGGTAGGTAGTTCCGTCCTGACTTACCAAATTGATTATCATTGTATTTGCTTGATTTTTTTCAATTGTTGATTTAAATTAAATTTCTCATGATTGATTAAAATTAAATTTATAAAAACCCAATTCTAGTGAATCGAGATATTTGAAATGGATTTGGCATGGAGATTTGGAAAACCCCAATTCCATTTAATTGGGTGTGTTTATGGAAATTGGCTGATTTAAATTGTTCAATTTAAATTGTGTATTTAATGGAAATGGTAACAATTAAATTGTGGAATTTAATTGTAGAAATAAATTATGTAATGATGTAATTGGTTTTGAATGGATTTCAACTGGTGAAAATGGCATAATATGATTTGATAGAAACCCATTAGTTTTATCTTCTGAAAATGGCATGTTTTGAATAAAACCATTTTTTTAAATGTAGTGAAATTGGAACTTTTGAAATGGAAGAATTGGATTGATCGTATTTTATGTATTCGTAAAATAGTTCTCCCATTATGTAAGAGCGCATACAATCCTAGTTAGTTAGTGAGTTATTCGGGTACACTCTAAACTACGAAAATGTTCTAAAACATACTTGCAGCGGGTCACAACCCCGACGGGTTGGTGATGAGTCTCCTTTGACCAATGTCATAGGGACTTGTGTGTACACATTTTGTAGAGTTCACATAGAGAGTGCGGAATACTATAGCTGGTTAATACTATTGTACCTTTCGGTAGATGACCATGTTGCTCGCTTGTTAATTTATATGTGAGATATAAATGTATGCCAATGCTTTTGAACTACCTTTCCTGTATGCTGAATTTATATAAACTGGTTAATATAAATGTTAAACTTATTCCATTGTTTTATAAATATTCTATCATTTTAAAGCCTTTTCTTAAATTGATTTTTCCATCATTTGAAAATGTATTGCATGTTTTGTTAAAATATGCTTGTGAATTTCCAAACCTATTTATTCTAAAATAGAAAGATTTTATTTGGAAAATCTATGTTTGGAATTTGTTACGAAATCTTTGGTGCTATCCTACTGGGCTAAGGATCACACCATACTTTTTCCTTCAGGTGTTTGTAGACTTTATTCTTCCATGATTGAGAAAAGGGAAGAGTCCTCTTGGAGGTGGATCCAGCTGTTCATCTTTGGTCTTAGTGAGTTGTGTCCGTAATGAACTTGGGGCTATTTCATCCCATTTTTAGTACTTGGGTTGTAGTAATTTGGGCTTTTTTCCCTCTTTGTATTCTGGTGAATTGCTCACAATGGATTTCTTTATTGTTATGCATATTGTCTTGTTTATTTTTCTTTCTCATTCTTGTGGAAAAATAGTTCTCACTTGCATGTTGTGTGATGTCAGGGGCTAGTTTCCGACCTGTGGGGATCGGGAACGCCCTTCGGGCTATGTCAGGGTCGGCTCGGTTATCAGGTTACCAGGGTACTAGAGCTGGTTCATGACAAATTGGTATCGAGGGGCAGGATAAGCATCTTTCCTTGATGACAGTATGAATATGGGTATTCGTGCCAGGACATGGGAGGTAGTTTTTATTGAGTTTCTGGCCAGCTCTCACTTCAATGAACCTTAAGTCACCAGGGTTGGTTATGGAAATACGACTTGTGTATTAGTTTTAGTATTTCTCCTGTTTTTATTTGGATAGAGTGGAATCAAAATCTTGTTATCCATTATTTTATGAATACACTTCCTTGATACTCATTTTTGGTGTTAATATATGTATTTTTATGCTGTGTAGCATCATGCCTCTGAGAAGACATGAATGTCAGATCCAAATAGAGGCTTCTGCTGAATCTCAGCAAGAGAGTCCTATTGTAGATCTGAGTCTAGTTGAGATGATTGTACGCACTATCCTAATTATGGGACATGCACTACCTCATTTTCCTGTTCGGGCTCCAGCTATAGATCATCATAGTGATATCCTATGATGTCATTTTCAAGAGTTTCTATGCCAGAAACCACCGGTTTTCAAAGGCTTTACTGACCATCACCATGTTGAGGAAAGGTTGAGTATGATTGAACATCTATTTGAGTTCTTGGAGGCACCTGATGTGATATTGGTGGTGGGTTCCTCCTTCTTACTAGAGTGACCTAGTAGGAGATGGTGGGAGACAATGGCGACGGCTGGGAAACATGAGGGTTTGGAGTGGAAAGACTTTAGGGTTGTTTTCACTAACTAGTTCTATCCAGAATCAATGGTGTTGGACAAGGCTGTGGAGTATCTGAAGCATGAGCAGGCCAACACAACCATGACTGTGTACTAAAATCTCTTTTTTGAGATGGTACTGTTTTCTCCTAAGATTGACTCTAATGAGAAGATTAAGGCTCGAAGATTCGAGATGGGACTTCGATCAAATATTCATTATCATGTTTTCCTACTAAAGCTACCCACATATTCTGTTGTGCTGGATAGGGAGATGATGGTTGAGATGGACTTGGGAGGAAAGTCAGGGTTGAAGGAGGTTCTTATCCCTCCTAGTGGCAGTGTGGGTTCCTTTAAAGGAAAACTAAAGCATAAAATTTCTCATGGTAGTTCACGACAGTAGAGTCATTCTAGACCTCCAGTAGCATGAGGAGGGGCTTCTTTGACTTTCTATCAGTTTGGGAAGCGAAGATATTCTAAGAGGGTTTGCACTGAGGAACCAATGAACTGTAGCTCCTGTGGTCATTTAGGGAAATAATATAGATTTTTCCATCACATATCTACTCCACATAGTGGAACATGTTCATCAACACCTCTAGAAACTGTGGGGAAAACAAATGATTCACGTACAATAGGGTTCCAACCACATGCATCCGGAACGAAGCTTCTTCACGCAGTGGAAGAGTTTCCAGAGTTAGTTGCTTCAGGTCCTGCAACTATGAGAGGTACCATTGCTATAGATACATCTTTAGTGACAACTCTTTTTAATACTGGTGCATCTCACTCTTTTATTTCAACCCATTTTGTTAATCTTTTTAATCTACCTATGGAACTTTTATCTTGTGCGAAAGATATTACCACACCCCTTGGTATAATGAGAGATAAGGGTCTCCATAGTATTGATTGTGTCTTCTCCCTATCAGATGTTGATCATTCTTGAAGTATCATGGTTCTCGACATGAAATCATTTGATGTTATATTTGGGATAGATTTTCTCAATTCCAATAATTCCCGGATCGATTGTTATCTTCGACGGGTCTACCTTACTACACCCAGTGGTGTGACTCTTGTTTTTCAAGGACAATGGGACCCAAGTTCAATCATAACTAGACCCTCTTATTAGATATTGAGAAAGTTAAATCAGTGTTTTATTTTGATCTAGAGAGAGATTCAATGGGTGGTTATCTTCCTCTAGTCGTCGCTGAGTTTCCCGACATGTTTCCTTCTGAATTCTCTTGTTTTTAACCAGTAAGGGAGGTTGATTTCCCTATTGACTTAATTCCTAGTACTCAACCAGTTTCTATTACCTCCTACTGAATGGATCCATCAGAACTAAAAGAACAAAATTCTCAGCTAGACGATCTTCTTGAGAAAGGTTTTATACGCTCGAGTCTATCACCTAGGGAAGAACATGTTCTCATCGCCATGAATGATGATGGTTCTCTTCGATTTTGTGTTGATTTTAAAAAGGTCAATCAAGATACGATAAATAAAAAATATCTATTACCACTAATTGATGATTTTTTTGATTAATTGAATGGGGCGAAGTGGTTTTCAAAAATTTATCTTCGATCTGGTTACCATTAGTTGAGGATAAAAGAAACTAACATTCATAAGACCGATTTTTGGAGTAGTTATGACCATTATGAGTACCTTGTTATGACCTTAGGCCTAACAAATGATCCTGAATTTTTCATGGCTTTGATGAACATGGTTTCCCATGAGTATCTAGATACTTTCATGGTAGTCTTTGTGGATGATATTCTTGTCTACTCCATGTCTGAGGAGGATCATGTACATCATCTGAGAATAGTTCGAAGTCATTTAAGGAATCACTGACTTTATGCCAAGCTTTCAAAGTGCAATTTCGTGATTCAGGAAGTAAAATTCATGGGACATGTCATGAAAGAATAGGTAATATCAGTTGATCCTGATAAAGTTAAGGCTGTTGTTACGTGAGAAAACCCACGAAATGTTTTCATGATTCGAAGCTTCTTGGGCTTAACAGGATATTATAGCTGGTTGGTTATAGTCTGATCAATATTAGCTACTCCAATGACTTCTCAGACTCAAAATAAAGTGATTATTTCCTATAATGATAAATGACAGAGTAATTTTTTTGAGCTAAATCGTATTTTGACTACATTGACAGGTTTAACTCTTCCTGATGCTGGGATAGGTTACGTGGTCTTCTGTGATGCATCAGGTTCAGGTTTGGGATGTGTTCTTATGTAAGTTAATCATGTTGTTGCTTGTGCATCTCGTCAGCTTAAGCATCATGAGAAGAACTATCCTACCCATGAAATTGAACTTGAAACTGTAACGCACACACTTATGTGTTAGAGACATTACCATTATGGAGAATGGTTTACTGTGTATTCATACCACAAGTGATTGAGTTATATCTTCTCTCAAAAATATTTAAATCTCCGAAAAATGAATTGGGCGGAGTGCCTTCAATATTTTGACATTGACATTGCCTATACCCCAGGAAAAGGGAATGTAGTTGCAGATGCATTAAGAAGGAAACTACTATCACAGGATGTGAAAGAATCTTCAGACAAGTGGAATTTGATGGCTGTTTTTTCTCGGCTGCATATTGGATTTTAGTGGTAGGGGAATGATGTTTCTTTAGCCAGTGTTCAGTTAACTTCTTCTCTACTCATGTTAATTATTCTAGAACAACAACTGGATGATTAATTCCATAGAATTATGGACTCTCATTGTGGTGGGGAGACCTCTAACCAGTGGTCGTTCTACAAAGAGGGTGTTATGTGTTGTCGAAACCGTTACGTTGTTCCCTTAGCGGCAAGTAAGGATGTTATGGGGGTTTCCATAAATCTTTGTGGGTTGTACACCCAGGAACCATGAAGATGTTCTATGACATGCGGTGATAGTTCTGGTGGCCAGGGATTAGATGAGATATTGCTGAGTTTGTATCTCGTTGCTATACATGCCAGTAGGTGAAAGTTGAGCACCAGAAACCTTTTGGATTTCTTCAAACGCTTCCAGCCCCTACATGAAAGTGGGAATAAATCACTATGGATGTTTTGGTTGGGTTACCTCAAACCTAGTGAATGAAGAACGCGATATGAGTTGTGATTGACAGACTAACCAAGTCGGGCCACTTTATACCTATTGGAGATACAACCAAAGTTTAGGAGTTGGGAAATATCTTTGTGAAAGAAGTAGTTTGTTTACATGGTGTTCTGTCTGATATAGTCTCTGATAGGGATCCTCAATTTACTTCTCACGTTTTGAGAGGCCTTCAGGAGGCACTAGGATCTCAGGTCCGGTTGGGCATGACCTACCATCCACAGTCTGATGGCCAGACAGAGAGAGATATTCATATCCTTGATGAAATGCTATGTACTTGTGTTCTCGAATTTAGTGGGTCTTGGAATGATCATCTGGGGATAGTTGAGATTTCTTATAACAATAATTATCAGTCTGCAATAAAAATTACTCTTTTTGCAGATTTTTATGGTCGTCCATGTAAATCTCCTTTTTGTAGGTCGACGATAGGAGAAAGTTCTTTGGTATGACTGAATTTGGTCTAAGATATGATATATCTAAGATCCATTTGATTTTTCAGAGAATTTTGGCAGCACAGAATCAGTACAAGTCTTATACTGGTCGTCGCCGTAATCCTTTAGAGTTCACAGTTGGTGACCCGGTGTTCGTGAAACTGTCACCCCGATTCCGTCATCGATGGCTTGGGAGGCAAGGGAATCTTGCTCCTCGTTTTGGGAGACCTTTTGAGGTTGTAGGTAATGAAGGGAATGTTTCTTACCATCTAGCTCTACCATCACATGTGACGTCGACACATAACGTGTTCCATGTATCGCAGCTGCGAAAGTATCTCTCTTATCCATCTCAGGTTGTGAGCTACAGTGATCTTGATATTGAACCTAATTTTTCTATTACTGAATGACTAGTCAAGGGTCTAGATTCTGAGACCAAGGTACACTGTAGGAGAATTATACCTCTGGTGGGTGTACTTTGGAATCATGGCTATGATTCTCATGATATGTAGGAAAGAGAGACACTAATGAGAGAGCAGTGACCTCATCTTTTTTGATGTGGATGGTTCTTTGATATCATTTCTGGGGACAAAAAGATCTTATGGTGGGGAGGTTGTAACATAACATTATGTTTTCAGGTTCTTTTGATGTTTCAATGTACCTCTGTTTTAGAGTAGTGAGTTGGTAGAGTCATAAAAACATTAAATGTTGATTTGAGGATACATGGAAGTCGCACGGGCGGCGCACGGGTTGTCTAAACCGTCCGACCAAACCATGTATAGTTGGTCTTGGAGAAAATAAATTCAGCATAGGAAGCACACAATTTGTCTAACAGTGTGGCCCAACCGTGCGATATGGGTGGCCAAAGCAGAAGCTATCGCACGTCTAGCGCACGGTTTGTCAAACCCTGCGAACTAAGAATTTGGCCCCTTAAATGAGATCCTAAAATTGTGGATCTCACTCGGGTTTTCCTCTAAGTGACTCGTTTGTCTTATTAATTGTACCTAAATCTCGATTTGTCTTCTCCTAAGGTCAGAGAAGGTTCTCCCATCATTCTGGAGGTGATCCAAATGCTCTTCTTGGTGAATAGAAGACAGATTCATGAGGTATGTGATCGTTCTTCATCGTTCATCCTCGGTTTCTTGGATCTACTTAGATCTACTTCTCCTCTTTTCTCAGTTTCTTATATCTATTCCTGTTATGGGTAGATCTATGTATATAGTACCAAATATGATGATATTTGGCCTTGATCCTATTAGGAGAATAGATCTAAGGTGGGATCTTGAAGAATCAACCCTGTTTTCTTGAGCGTTCTTGACCGTTATAGTTTTTGTCAAAACCATTTAGATTGTGGGTTTTGTCCCGACATGCCAAATTGATTATCATTGTATTATATATATTTATTTCAATTGATGATTTAAATTAAATTTCTAAAGTTTTCTTTCAATTAAACTTAAAAAAACTCGATTCCTGTGAATTAAGATATTTTAAATAGTTTTGGCATGTAAATTTGGAAAATTCCAATTCCATTGAATTTGGTGTGTTTATGAAAATTGGCCAATTTAAATTGTGGAATTAAAATTTTGGATTTGATGGAAATTATTTAAATTAAATTGTTGAATTTAATTGTAGGAATAAATTTTTTAATGATGGAATTGGTTTTGAATGGATTTCAACTAGTAAAAATGGTTTAAAATGATTTGATAGAAACTCATTGGTTTATCTTGTAAAAAAGGCATGTTTTGAATAAAACCTATTATGGTTTTAAATGGAATGAAATTTGATCTTTTGAAATGAAATAATGGGATTGATCATATTTTAAGCATTCTAAAAATAGTTCACCCATCATGTAAGAGCGCATGCAAGCCTTATGATGTTAGTGAGTTATTTGGATACACTCAACGTTACAAGAACGTTCTAAAACATACTTATGGCAGGTCATATCCTCGACGGGTTATTGATGAGTCTCCTTTGGCCAGTTTCATAGGGACGTGTGTATACACATTTTGCTATGTTCACATAGTGTGTTCAGAATCCTTTAGCTGGTTAATACTATCGTACCTTTTGGCAGATGGCCATTCTGCTCACTTGTTTATTTATATGTGAGATATAAATGTATGCCAATGATTTTGAACAACCTTACATTCCTACAGAATTTATATAAACTATTTTATAACAATTTTTTTCTTAAGTCATTATTTTAGAAATATTCCATCATTGAAATTCCATTGCTCAAATTGGTTTTTTAATCCTTTGAAAATGTATAGCATGTTATGATAAAATATGATTTTGAATTTCAAACATGTTTTATTTAAAATTGAAATATTTTGTTTGGAAAATATTTTTTTGGCATCTGTTACGGAATCTTTTGTTGTATCTTACTGGTCTTAGGCTTACACCCTACATTTTCCTTCAGGTGTTTGTTGACTTTTTTCTTGTAGGATCGATGAAAGGGAAGGGACCTCTTGGAGGTGGATCCAACTGTTGATCTTTGGTCTTGGTTAGTTTTTTCCATAGGGACCTTGTGGATATTTTATACCATTTTTAGTACTTGGGTTATAGTACATTGGGTTTTTTATGCCTCTTTGTATTCTGGTGCATTACACCCAGTGGAGTTCTATTTTGTTATGCATACTGTCTTATTTATTTTTCTTCCACATTCTTGTGGAAAAATCGTTCCCACATGCAAGTTGTGTGATGCCAGGTGCTAGTCACCTATCCATGGGGATCTAGAATGCCCTTCGGTCTATGTCAGGGCTAGATTGGTTATCGGGTTACCAGGGTACCCGGCCTGGTTCTTGACATCATAAAACATTTGTTAAATGTTTTTGTTTTAAAAAAACCATTAACATTTTCAATGGAGGATTCTAAAATCACTAATATGAATATTGAAAATATAAAACATTTTCATAATATATTTCCATGAATATTAACTTAATATATCACTTAGGAAAAAATTAAATAGTTTTTTGACATAAGGGTTTTGGAAGAGATCATGTTTATATCTAAACAGAGAGATAAGTTATCATTTCCTTAAAAATATTTCGCAATTATATTAATTATGAACAAGTATAAAAATTGTATCAATATCTGAATATATTATTAACTATCATAGGATAATAAATGTAATGATTATTCTTTATAGTTATATAATGACTTTGTCATTGGATACATAATCATAATCAATCACCATAAATGATGAAATTGTAACATAAATTATTTAATACTTTGGTAACATTGATTCATAAGTCTAATGAAGGCATAACATAAAATGAAACGTAAATATCATTCGAATGAATATATTTTTTATATTACAAGATATAGTGTATTTATATTCAATTAACAAATGAATATATGTTCATAATATAATGTACATATTAGAGAATGAAAATTTTGAAAAAATACCTTACATATATTGTATCATATAAACTATAAACCACATGAAAGGGAGATCCATAAATAAAGATTAAAATCCATTTTATTTTCAGGAGAAACTCAAAAAAATTACCTTCATGAGAATTATGTAGAACAAATAAAATTAAAATATAGGGAATATTTATTTCTAGTAATGGAAACTAAATGTTAAGGGAAATCTCATAGCTTATGTCTTTATTGCTATCAGATTCATTCAAACCACCTAAATAATAAATTTATTATAATTATACATGTATTAATGATCCATAATTATATATATTATTCATTAAATAATTTTACTATGATATTTTATTACTCATTTATTATAAATTTCATGGTAATGTTATTGATTTGGAAATAACAGCTTTCTATTACGTAAATTTTTTGATTTGTCATATTTTGGGTAATATTATTTTATTGTGGTTCCAAAAATTAAATAACTAGAACCATGATAAAAATATCAAATATATTTATTATATATTTATTTATATAAAGCAATAAAATTTAGTGATACGAAATGAAATACACTGTTCACAGGGACGGTAGCCCGTACGTACTCACGGTTGCTGTTATTTCATTTTCTTATCATTATTAAGGAATAAAAAGGTACTGATATATATTATTATTATTATAGATTCATAATTATTACAATAATATAAAAAAATTTAGTTAAACGTTTACTTAATAAATCCCATGTAATGCATGAATGAATTACATCACATCATAGCGTGGTATTCTGTTGTAAAAACGAATGATGTGACAAAATTTCCAAAAAAGATAGATTATAATGATATGAGAGATATAAATAAACAAATTAATTTAACACCATAAATATCACATATATATTATATATATAATTATCCAATAATTATTCCCATCCATGGGAGATGCTAATATAAAAACAAAGTACATCAATTTGTGATGTGGTAGTATATCGTACACATGAATGATGAATTCATAACCCATATTTTATAAGTAGAGATGACTACAGGTAGAAAAAATACTATAAAATGATCTCAATTTATTTAATACTGAGATTTTATTTTATATTCATGATATAATATGAATATAACTTGTTTAATGATGAAATAAAATTAAAACACTAATTGATGAATGTTACCTATTCATCGAGTATTATCTTTGGGGTTCAACTAAATCCTTTCTTCATTTTATTTATTATATAACTAGGGATTCAGTGATGAGGTGTGGAAATTTGGGTAGTTATTTGGGATTATCTTCTTTAATCCAAATATAATCAAAGGGGAGAGGATGTGGGATAGTGAAGACCATTTTATAGTTGAGGAGGAGTGAAATTATTTTAAATAATAAAAATTAGTCAATATTTAGAGGTAAATAATAAATATTTTTTCTCAAAATATTATAATTAAAGGTGTAAGGATAATATGGTCGAACCAAAATTCCACCAAACTAAATTTTTTTAAAAAAAAAATACATTTCCTTGTATGTAAGTATCCTTATTTTTATCATTTTTTCATTACGATAACTAGTTACCAAACCATGTTAATTTATATTTTGAGACTTAATCATAATGATGATTTTTATATAATATGGGATAAATGATTCCAAATATGAAATATAATTCATATAATAATAATTATATGTTATTGTAGATTATTTTTAACATGGCTATCCATAACTTGAAGAAACATTTCTTTAACCATAACTGCACTAACTATGTTTTTATTATATTAATGGATTATATAATAATTGAAAAATAATAATTGTGCCAATAATGGATGGAATTTTATGTTAATTAATATGTTAATATAATGGTGAAGAAGGTAATATTTTTATTATTTATAAATATTTTAATAAATTCTAATTTATTATAGACTAACATTATTTTAAATATGACAACATTCAGTTAATTTCGATTTTAAAAATATTGTAAAAATCGTGGAAATCAATTATATTGAATTCAGAACCATGGGTAATGATTTATTATTCTATAAAAATATATAATATTCATAATTTATTCAATGAAATTCACATTAATTATTTTTAGTATTATTACTTTTTTAATTATTATCTAAATAATTAATATATCGGTTCTTCATAATTATATAATGTACATATTTCTTTCCAAAAATTTAAAATAATTTTCATGGTACTAAAGATCAATTATATTTAAATATTATATATATAACTATCCATATGTTGCTTTATTTGGTATCCAAGATATTTATAGGTATTTAAATTAATAAATGAATATTTTGGTATTTTTTTATTATTTTACCTATTATATATGTCATATAATATGGAAAGTAGAAGTTAGAGGTTAAATATATGAAAAACATATGGATACATTACAAATAATATCATTAAATAAAATAATGATAATATTTTAGTTCATTTTAACTCATATAATTTATTATTAGTAGTGGGGAAATCCACTTTTACCTTGACCACAATAAATATTTTTTTACTTCACTAAATATTAATTTTGGTTTAAAATTATGTTGAAATTATTTTAAATTATAAATTATTATGATTCCAATATGGAATATATTTTTCAAAATTTATTTTTCAGAAGAGGAAAGAATTAATATAAAATAAATCTTGATGATGTGATGAGAAAATAAGTTTTTAAAGTTAAAAAATATAAAGTTTACAATGTTATTATATCTGATGAATATGAAATTTATTGAAATAAACTAAATTGGATTAATATATATATATAATTGATCTAATTATCCTTTAAAACATTGAGATATAATTAATCATTATAAGGAAATTAAAGGAAAACTTTGTTTGAAATTAAATTTCAATATTTTTCACTATTCCTAAATAATGAAATTTTTTAGACCAATCTGTAAAATAATCTATAATATAATTCGGGAATTATGAATCATCAAAATGATGATAATTTTTTAAAATTAATTTCCTATATTTGATAAGACATATTATTACTATTGTTCATAAAATATATAAAAACATTTCTCTCATAAATTTATTTTTTGAAATATATAAAGACATCACGTAAAATACTGTATTTTGTAATCAATTTTTATTATTTGAATTATAATATTATACCAAATCTGAACAAAATGTATTACTATTCATGATACTAGTGTTAATAGATTGTTTATAATGTCCATGTTTCAATATCTAAATTAATTATATATAATGTTTTCATTAAAAATCAATGTATTATTGAAATAACGATAAGTTAGTATTATGTATATATCAAACATAACATGGTGAATCATAAATCTCATTATTAGCATGAGTTTTCATGTAATTCAACCTATCATAAAAAATTAATCTTTTCCAACAAACTTAAAAAATTTGGTTATTTGATAAAACACTATTTTATTGAATATTTTATTGATAATAAATGATATAATTTCCTCACATTGTGTTAAATATGTTTAATTATAAAATATTTGGGATTTGATCATTCATTTGAAAACATGGTGAAAATTCCAGTTTTCCCCTTAATAGTGAACTGTAGTATTTCGAATATTAATATTTTTATATTTATTATTTGAATTTTAGAGTTTGTAACAGTGTTCCTAACTTAATTATCTACAACTTGTATTCAAGACACTAGATCAAAAGAAAGCTTTTTATGGAGTAATTGGGCCATAATTTCAAAGCTGGTCTGGACTCTCCAGAATGGATAAGCTTCTGTATTGAGGCCATAACTCCTACATATGAGATTTTAGTGAGCCCATATTTGGAGACGAGATAGAGGACCCATATCCGCAAATTTGATCCTTCTAGATGGCCGGCCAATTCACGCGTTCTGGTTGTCAAATGGGTGGTGCAATTGGAATTAAAATATTTGGCCGAATTTCCACATTCACACTTGAAACCACTCGTATCCTCTCCTCCCCTCCCCTCTATAAATTGGATTTTTTCTCATTTGGAGGGGTTGGGACGTGAATTAGGAGATTAGAGGTAGAGGATAATTTGTTTCACCTAAATTCTCCAAGCATTGTAAGAGGGGTAGCTCTTCAAACAAGGATCCCCTAATCGAAGCCTCATTCTCTTCTTCATTTTGTATTGTTTTCATTTGTGTAACAAAATTCATTGTTCTTCTTTTATTTCTTCTATTTTATTCTTTTTTGTTTAAATTTATTCTTCTCTTAATCTTCCTCTTAGGGCTGGAATTTTTGATTAGAAGCATTACTGGGTTATACTTATTATAAACCTTTGCACATGCAAAACGCTTCTACGATGATTACGCCACCCATGGAAGAGTATTATTTTAGTAATCGATCTATCTTCTACCCTCTTCATTTAATTAATTTCAATAATTGAGCTATTGTAATTCATCTTATATGATCCATGAATTCTGTTTTTTAAATTTTAAAAAACTAAGCAAGAAATTGAACAATTAACACAAAAACACACGAGGTCGGGATTTTGTGTAAATTGTGAGAGTGTGATCTTAATCGGTAATACAAGACCACACAGCATAAATTTGTAGAGTTCAAATATAATCCCTAAACACAATTCATCCTCATTTCCAGAATGGATATGAGCCTTAATTTACCACTGACCATAAGCTAATCTTAGAACATCAATCAAAGAAGGGTGTTGCGATTGCATGTTCTGAAGTTAGCCTACGGTTAAATTAACATCATCTTCGTGGTATAGTTAATTCTCATAGGGTTTGGGATTTAACAAATTAACGGATCATAATTAAGTGAATGTTAATTTAAATGATAATGATTAATAAAAAAGTGAAGAGGTAGAGTTAGATCGATTATGCCTTTTAAATAGATTTCTAAAAAAACATCTTCTTGTTGTGTCATTTTAATCGAAATTAATTTCAAAACTAAAAACAAAAAAAAGTTATACACTCTTCTTCCAGAAAACTTCTTCTAGATTAATAAACTACAAAAAACCCCAATCCTTTAATGTAGTTTTTTTCTTCTATTCTATTTTATTTTATTTTTTATAATACCTCTAATAAGTTTTTAAATTCACTTCATCCTTTGAGAGACGACCTTGGTCAGCCACTCTGCTCCACCTAAGTACCCCAAATTACACTAATCTTTTGAGGGCGCCCACGACAGCACTCATTCAAATTGGCGTCGTTTCCGGGGAGGCAAGTAATTATTTCTACCAATTAGAGGTATTTATTTTATTTTACATTTTATTCTCTTCCTCTCTTATTTCTTCCTTCTTTACCCAATCTGATTTTTCTTCCTATTCTTTTATTTTCTTCTACTTATTTTTGGACCATCAACTCAAACTTCTCATTTTTATTTTTCTATGGTCAACTTTCTTTCTTTTCATTTTTATTTGATCTATTACACAAACTAATCCTGATGATCTCTTAGATCTTGACCCTGATATTGAACGTAGCCTTAGGGCTCGAATCAGAAATTCTCAGTCTACGGGAAGATTCAATATTCAACCAGTTGGTGAATTCCTCTCTTTTGGAAACATAGAAATTGGAATAAATTCAAATTCAAACATAAAAGAGGAACCAATGGCTGGAAAAAATGGAAATGAACATAATAGAACCATTCATGAATTGGCTGCACCTGATGTTAACTATCAACCAAATTGTATTGCATACCCAAATCTCGAATCGGACTTTGAACTGAAATCTGGGTTAATTCACTTACTTCCAAAGTATCATTGCCTCTCTGGTGAGGATCCCAAAAAACACCTTAATTAATTTAATGTGGTTTTCTCAACGTTAAAACCATGAAATGTTTATGATGATCAAATCAAATTAAGAGCATTCCCATTCTCACTTGATGGAGCTGCAAAAGATTGGATGTATTATTTGCAACCTGAAGATGTAACATGTTGGAATGATTTGAAACGTCTTTTCTTGCAATGATTTTTTCCAGCATCAAGGACCACATCCATTCGAAAGGAGATATCGGGGATAAAGCAAGCACAAGGGGAGTCAATGTATGAGTACTGGGAGCAATTCAAGAAGTTGTGTGCAAGCTGCCGACATCACCAAATCAGTGAGAAACTACTCATCTAGTACTTCTATGAAGGACTCACACCCATGGAGAGGAGCATGGTGGATGCTGCAGCTGGAGGAGATTTGGTGGACAAGACACCAGTAGCTGCACGAGAATTGATCGACAAAATGGCCCAAAACTCCCAACAATTCGGTGATAGAGGTACACCACATGTTCAAGGAGTACATCAAGTAGTTCCTTCTTCTCTTGAAAGTCATTTTATTGATACTAAGATAGAAGAATTGAAAACTATGGTGAGGCAGATTGCATTGGTTAAAAAGACATCCCAACCCCCTCCTTCAAGTCCATGTGGCATTTGCACTGAGACAACCCACCCAACTGACTGTTGCCCTCAACTACAAGAGACAGAAGATTATGAAGCAGTGTTCCCTGGGAGACCATTTCAGCAGCAACAACAACAACCATATCCCCAAAATAAGTTTGATACACTATACAACCATGGGTGGAAAGATCAGTCAGACATGAGGTATGGCTCTAGACAACAACAAAGGCCCCCTTTTCAACCAAACTTCCACCAGCCTCCACCTTACCAACAGGGTTTACAACAACCCCAAAGGAGATTCGAAGCTCAAACATCAACGAGTCGGCAACAAGGGAATATCCAAGACAAGGAAGACTCTAACACTGATGATCTTTTGAAACAAATTGTTTTTAATCAACAGAATGAGCTGAAGAGTCAAGGTTCGGAGCTGAGAGAGTTGAAGAGGGAAATGAGTCAGATTGCCACCGCCCTATATGAACTTGTGAGTAAGAATTCTGGAAATCTACCTTCCCAACCCACTCCAAATCCAAAGGGGAATGTTAGTGCCATCACATTGAGAAGTGTGAAGAAAATTAATGATACATCTGGACCTACGATTCCACCGGGATTCACCTCTACTCTAGAGAAGTCACATTCCATACCAACTGATGAGCAATCCAAGGAGAAAGATAATGGTAAGAAAAATATTGATGATGTACCTCCTAAACCCATTCCTTTTCCAAACAGGGTTGTTCAAACCAAGAATATGGCTGAAGAAGCAATGAAAAAGGAGGTTTTGGACTTATTCAAGCATGTGGAGATCAACATTCCTCTACTTGAAGCCAGTAGGAAAATTCCAAGGTATGCGAAATTCTTAAAAGAACATTGTACCAATCGAAGAGAGATCAAGGGAAATGAGACGATCAACCATGGAAGGAATGTCTCGTCACTCATTACACTCAATCTAGAAATGCCAACAAAGTGCAAGGATCCCGGGACATTCACCATCCCATGTACCATAGGGGAGTTGCACTTCTCTGATGTTCTTTGTTATTTAGGAGCTTCAATAAATGTGATGCCTCACTCTGTATTTTCTTCCTTGCTAGTTGGTGAGATGAAGCCAACAAGAGTAGTGGTGAAATAGGAAAATAGAGCTACGACATATCCAGCGGGATTTCTTGAGGATGTACTTGTTCGGGTAAGAGACATGATCTTTCCCGCAGACTTCTATGTGCTTAACATGGAGGATGATTAGGTAAGTTCTCATGCCCCCATTATCTTAGGTAGACCCTTTCTCAAAACTGCAAAAAACTATCATAAATGTCAATGAGGGTACACTTTCCATGGAGTTTGGATATGAAGTTGTGATATTTAATGTTATGGATTCCATGAAGTACCCCTCAGAGGACCATTCTTCTTTTGTTATCTCCCATTTTGAACCACCAAGTAAAAACATCATGGAATTGCATTTTCCAATGCTTAGGGAGATTATGAGTATTGGTTCTAGTTTGATGTCTAATAGTACTTCATACACCCGTTTTTAAGGAACAAGAATCTCTAAGATTTGATTTTGAAATGGAATCATATTCTGATTTTGATCATGTGAACTCTGATTATGACATGGCTATTGAGTATGCTGATGGATTTGATGCTTTATTCTCTGATTTTGATGATGTATATTCCGATACCAATGCTCTTTGTGCACATATTTCGGTTCCTTCAATGTCTCCATCCATACTACAACCTCCTTCATTAGAACTCAAGCCATTGCCAACAAATCTGAAATACTCATACTTGTTGAGTGGTGAGAGATTACATGTTATCATTGCTAACAATCTACCTTTTGAACATGAAGAAATGCTTTTGAATATTTTGAGGGAGAACATCAGGGAGATTGGGTGGACCTTGGCTGACATATCAGGTATTAGACCCTCCTTTTTCATGCATAGGATTCTCTTGGAGGATGGGGCTAAACTGGTGAGACAACCACAAAGGAGACTCAATACCACCCTCCTGGAAGTTGTAAAAAAAGAAGTTGAGAAATTTCTCAAGGTAGGTATAATCATTCCCATTTCAGATTCTCAGTTGGTAAGTCTAATTCAGGTTGTGCCTAAGAAAACTGGTTTTACTGTTGTTAAAAATTAGAAAGATGATTTAGTTCCAATGAGGGTGAAAAACAGTTGGCGTGTGTGTATTGATTATAGGAAACTAAATCAGACCACTCACAAGGACCATTTCCCCTCCCATTTATTGATCAAATGCCCGAGATACTAGCTTGGAAAACACAATACTATTTCCTGGATGGATTTTCTGGAAATTTTCAGGTTCCTATAGCTCCAGAGGATCAGGAGAAGACTACATTCACCTGTCCCTTTGGCACATTTGCCTACCAAAGTATGCCATTTTGACTTTGCAACGCCCCGGGTACCTTCTTGAGATGTATGGTATGTATTTTTTCTGATTTTATTGAGACCTACATGGAGGTATTTATGGATGACTTTACAGTGTATGGGTCTACATTTTATGAATGGCTAAGTTGTTTGGGAAAGGTGTTGAATCGTTGTATTGAAAAGAATCTGGTCATGAACTTTGAAAAGTGTCATTTTATGGTAGATCATGGCATTGTCATAGGGCATGTAGTGTCAAAACATGGTATAGGGGTTGATAGATCAAAGGTAGACATTATTTTATCCTTACCCTATCCTTCATGTGTGCTTGATGTTAGATCTTTCCTAGGGCATGCAGGATTTTATCGGCGCTTCATCAAAGATTTTAGTAAGATCGCTCTTCCTATGTAACGATTACTTCAACAAGATTCTGATTTTGTGTTTGATGATTCTTGTAGGACTTCCTTTCATGAGCTAAAGAAGTGTCTGACCACTCCACCTATCATACAACCCCCACAGTGGGACCTTCCATTTGAGCTTATGTGTGACACCTCCAACTTCGCGGTTGGAGATGTCTTATCTCAAAGGGTGGAAGGACATTCACATGTGATTGCCTATGCATCAAGGACATTGGATTCATCCCAATAAAACTACACAACCACAGAATAGGTGTTTCTTGCTGTCATATTTTCTTTAGATAAATTCCGTTCATATTTATTGGGCTCTAAAGTAGTTGTTTTTTCTGACCATGCAGCTTTGAGGTACCTCCTGATAAAGCCAGATGCAAAGCCACGACTTATTTGTTGGATGCTCCTTCTTCAAGAGTTTGACCTTGAGATAAAGTACAAGAATGGGTCAGATAATTTGGTGGCGGACCACATGAGTAGGATTACTCACACACTAGAGGATGACACCTTGGACCAGGTACCACTTCAGGACACTTTTCCCGATGATCATCTTTATTCCATCTCAGGTATGCATCCTTGGTATGCTGATTTAGTGAACTACATTGTTTCCTATGAAATCCCTGCAAATTCAAAGAATCATTAAGTCCAAAAATTAAAAAGTGAGTATAGGATTTATGTGTGGGATGATCCATACCTCTGGCGCATGTGTAGTGACCAAGTCATTAGGAGGTGTGTTCCCGATCATGAGTTTGACTGTGTTTTTCATTTCTGTCATACACTTGCTTGTGGTGGACACTTTGGACCCCAACGGACAAATAGGAAGGTTTTGGACTCTGGATTATATTGGCCTAGATTATTCCATGATTCCCATGTGTTTTGTAAGTCATGCACTCGTTGCCAACACACTGGAAACATTTCTAAGAGACATGAGATGCCCAAACAACCCATACTATTCTGTGAGATTTTTGATGTATGGGGGATAGAATTTATGGGTCCTTTTCCTAGTTCATTTGGATTTTTGTATATTTTGGTTTTTTATGATTATGTGAGTAAATGGGTAGAGGCCAAGGCCACCAGGACTGACGATTCTCATGTTGTAGTGGATTTTTCCAAGGCTCAAATTTTCTGCAGGTTTGGAGTACCAAAGTCCATCATCAGTGACCAAGAGACACACTTTTGCAATAGGAATTTTACTTCCCTCTTTCGAAAGTATGGGGTGACACACAAAACATCAACACCATACCACCCCCAAACAAATGGCTAGGCTAGTGTTTCAAATCGTGAGTTTAAACAAATCTTGGAGAAAACCGTGCAGCCAAATAGGAAGGATTGGATTAAGCACTTGGATGATGAATTGTGGGCTTATATAACAGCATACAAGACCCCCATTGGTATGTCCCCATTTCGGATTGTTTTTGGGTAAGCATGTCATCTCCCAGTGGAAGTCGAGCATCGGGCTTATTGGGCTATAAAGAAATGCAACATGGATTTGTCCCAAGCTGGAATCCAAAGGAAGCTGCAAATTCAAGAGCATGAGGAGATTAGATTATCATCATATGAGAACTCAAGGCGCTACAAGGAAATATCAAAAGCAGATCATGACAAAATGATCCAACAAAGGGAGTTTTATGTTGGAGAGAAAGTCCTTCTCTACATTTCATGACTGAAGCTGATGCCTGGTATGTTTCGTTCCAGATGGTTAGGTCTTTATGTTGTGACTAATGTTTTTCCTTATGGTGCAGTGGAGATCACACAAGAGGACACTGGAAGGAGCTTTACAGTCAATGAGAAACGTTTGAAGAGATACATTGAGGGAATTCCTACTGATGCAGTGGATTTTATCACACTGCATGACCCCATCATCACTTGAGCACATCAGGCTGTTCATAACCCTTTCACTTTTATATTATTTGTCCTATTTAAAAATTATTCATTTCATGTGCATATATCATCTCATAGGTTCACATTTAAGACAATGTAATATTTTAAGTGTGGGGGAGGGAACCTTTTAGTATAGTAATATCAATTGCTTTCCTGTTCAAAAAAAACCAAAAAAAATTGTGTGTTTTTCAAATTTTGTGTGTTTATTTTAAAATTTTCTGTGTGTTTTTGAAACTTTTCGGGTGAAATGATTCTCAACACCATTTTTAAATCCATATGAATAATTGAAACAATTTACCCCTTGAAACTAAGCTTAAATTAATGCTGAAATGACTTTGATTCAAGTTCAAATATTTAGTAATTTCATGAAAAGTACGCTGAATTTTGAATCCCATGCCAATCTCACTGTCTTTATATTTGAAATCACTTTCCGATGAGGCTTCAAAACCATTATTTTAATATTATTTACATTCACCTCCCTTATTGAGAGAACCAAACCATACTTGATTTAAGAAGAATTTGATCTATTCCTTTCAAAACTTGAGGGTTTAAGGTACTTATGTTTAAATGATTGTGGCATTTGTTTGGTATTAAAGCCCCTATTTCAAAGAATCCTTTTTTATAATGGCCTACCTTGAATATTTAATCCTTTTAGCCCTTAGAATCCATGCAAAGCCTATTAGGTTAGCCACATTACAAGCCAATTTTCCCTATCCAACCAACTCTTGAAGTGAAATTGCATAATCTAGTTGAGATTAAGTGTGGGGGTAGTTGTCTTGTGTTTTGCCACCACATTATGTGATACATTGGGTGGAAAATTAAATTATGAAGAGATGTGTTTGCTGATAAAGAAAGTAATTATATTGAAAGCTGTGCCTTTTCTGGAGATTTCATGACAAGTGAAGCTGTACCTTTTTTGGAGCTTCTCATTTAGGTGGACAGTTGTGCCCATCTGGATCTTTCAAGAAAATCATGTTTGAGAAGATTGAAATTTTTTTATGCTGAAATGATGAATGGTGTAAACCTTTCATGACTTTTAATGATGATGGAGATGAATTGATACTATGGGGATTGAAGTGAAGACAATATTTAAGTGAAAATTAGATTAATGCAATTTTGCTTCAAAAGAGTCAAGCCCTCCTCATTCATCCTCAGAGTTTTTCACATCATAATCCTACCAACCAAAAGCCACATAACAACCATGAAAAGTCCTAATGATAAACATATGTCCTTGACTCACATCGGGTAGCGATGTAAGAATCTATCAAGCCTATGGTGACCCTTGTATGAGTTTGGATAAGAAAGACATTGCAAAAAAAATTGATATTTGAGTGATGAGAGAAAATTCAAGCGAGGTAAGTGTTTTGTGCAAAGGAGGATAAATGAAGTGGAAATATATTGAATGATATAAGTGGACAACTTGAAATACGTTTTTTTATGAGGCATGATATCTTTTTATTTTTGGTGTGAAATTTATTGATCTTAAGGATATGTGTTTTAAAATTTGTTTTGATTTGATATTGATGTTTACTTGATATGAGGTTTTGCCCAGGTGTGAAAAAGGGTAAGTGTGGGGGAGTTGATAAAACACTATTTTTTTGAATAGTATATTGATAATAAATGATAAAATTTCCTCACATTGTGTTAAATATGTTTATTTATAAAATATTTGGGATTTGATCATTCATTTGAAAATTTGGTGAAAATTCTAGTTTTACCCTTAATAGTGCACTGTAGTATTTCAAATATAAATCGTTTTATATTTATTATTTGAATTTGAAAGTTTTCAACAGTGTTTATAAATTAATTATCTACAACTTGTATTCAGGACACTAGACCAAAAGAATGAATTTTAATGCAGTAATTGGGCCATAAAGTCAAAGCTGGGCTAGACTCGCCAGAATGGATAAGATTCTGTATTGCGGCCATAAATCCTACATATGAGCTTTTATTGAGCCCAAATTTGGAGTGGAGATAGAGGACCCATATCCGCACATTTGATCCTTCTGAAAGGCCGGCCAATTCACGCGTTTTGGTGGTTAAATTGGCGGTAGAATTGCCATTAATATATTTGGCCGAATTTCCACATTCACACTTGAAACCACTTGTAACCTCTCCTCCCTTCCCCTCTATAAATTGGAGTTTTTCTCATTTTGAGATGATTGGAAATGAATTAAGAGATTTTAGGCAGAGGAGAATTTGTTTCACCTAATGTATCCAATCATTGTAAGAGGGGTAGCTCTTGAAGCAAGGATCCCCTCATCGAAGTCTCGTTCTCTTCTTCATTTTGTAATGTTTTCATTTGTGTAATAAACTACTTTTTTCTTCTTTTATTCCTTCTCTTTTCTTCTGTTTTGTTTAAATTTATTCTTCTATTAATCATCTTCTTTGGGCTGGAATTCTTGAGTAGAAGCGTTATTGGGTTATACCCATTATAAACCTTTGCACATGGAAAACGCTTCTACGATGATTACGCCACCCATGAAAGAGTAGTATTTTAGTAAACGATATATCTTCTAACCTCTTCATTTAATTATTTTGAATCATTGAGATACTGTAATTCATTTAATATGATCCATGAATTCTGTTTTTAAATTGTAAGAAACTAAGAAATTAATTGAACAATTAACACTAAAACACACGAGGTCGGGATTTTGTGTAAATTGTGAGAGCGCGATCTTAATCGGTAATACAAGACCACACAGGATAAATTTGTAGAGTTCAAATATAATCCCTAAACACAATTCATCCTAATTTCCAGAATGGATATGAGCCTTAATTTACCACTGACCATAAGCTAATCATAGAACATCAATCAAAGCAGGGTGTTGCGATTGCATGTTCCGAAGTTAGCCTAGGGTTAAATTCACATCATCTTCATGATAAAGTTAATTCTCGTAGGGTTCAAGATTTAACAAATTAAGGCATCATAATTAAGTGAATGTTAATTTAAATGATAATGATTAATAATAAAGTGAAGAGGTAGAGTTAGATCGATTATTCCTTTTGAATAGATTTCTAAAAAAACATCTTCTTGTTGTGTCATTCTAATCGAAATTCATTTCAAAACTAAAAACAAAAAAAATTATACAATCTTCCTCCATCAAACTTATTCTAGATTCATAAACTACAAAAAACCCCAATCCTTTAAAGTAGTGTTTTTATTCTATTCTATTTTATTTTATTTTTTAGAATACCTCTAATAAGTTGTTAAATTAACTTCCTCCTTTGAGAGATGACTTTGGTCAGCCACTCGGATGCACCTAAGTACCCCAAATTACACTAATCATTTGAGGGCGCCCACGACAGCGCTCTTTCATTCTTACAAGATCAATGGACTAACTAGAAATATTTTCTCTCGATCAATTAAATATTAAATTAATTATTGTTCTAGAGTTGATCAGATGATTTTAATACATTCTATTTTATATTTTCCACCATATGAGTTGTGGAACTAAGTTCAACATAAATTTTTTTTATCAAGTGAAACTTATTCAAAATATTCCTAAGCTATTCATACACCCTTTTTACCACCCAATATATGAAAATATGGAGAACCTAGAGGGTAAGGTTGATAATAATAAATTATTTAATAATTTTTTTCTATATTTAATCACTAAAATTTATAATAAATTAATGTATTTTAATATATTGAGGACAAGATCAACATCTAAGTACCGTATTTAATTTACATATGTACACCATAATGAAAATCAAATTATATAAATCATAATTTCTATTTTTAAATATATAAAAATTGAGAAATAAATTTACACGCATCAATGTATTTATTTTGAGTTATATGTCCTTTATACATAACATATTTTCATACACAATGTACAAGTTGAACATCCCCATATACCTCTTATAGGTATCATTCACACTTTCACTTGTTCAATGATATGGATAAACTATATTATATAATGTTAACAAATCATATGATTTTTACTATAGTAGTTTAATGAAATAAATAACCATAGCACCCATGGAAACATGTTCAAGAGAAGGTGTGGTCAGTGTCCGAAATGATCATAGTGTTATGTTGATTTACTATTTCCACCCAATATTATTTATCATCATACATCAGTTACAATACATAATAATGAAAACATAATACATGTTAGTGTATTTTGTTACCAAAAAACTATTTTATTTAAACCCAATCTCCCTTGCTATTTGTTTTAGAATATCGTTTCACATTGATATTCTGGAAAAAGGAATCCATTAACACAATTTTATAACCCATACTTGGGCTTAATATTTTTTGGAA
This sequence comes from Viscum album, assembly GCA_963277665.1. Lineage (NCBI taxonomy): Eukaryota > Viridiplantae > Streptophyta > Magnoliopsida > Santalales > Viscaceae > Viscum > Viscum album. Next base: position 553,343,369 of record OY728147.1, on the reverse strand, counting down.
TCTATATTGGTAAGACGTTATTTTTGACATCCTTATCATGATGCACCATGAACCATTGATTATAATGACCAATATTGAAATCCTATAACATGATTAATTTATCCATTTCATTTTAATTTCCCCAATTTCATTATGGTATGACAACTCAAAACACATCATGTTATTGTTGTTCAATTTACGTAATCATATTTTTGAGTGATTTAATATTGTTTGAAGCTTCTCATGTGAAACATTACAATTTTAAATGTTTTTGATTTTTGCCTTTTTATCCTTATAATTTCATTAATATTCTTACCCTATTTATTGATTCTGATATAACCCCCCTTGGGATCATGGTTAGGGGAACATTTTATAGGCGGAAACATGTTTGTAACCCTAAAAGAGGGAATTTTTAAATCATTTTAGAACTTGAATGGTTAGAATGCATGATCAGTGCATGAAATATGAGAAATTTTATAGTGTTACCTTTCCAAGGGTGTAATTATGTGTACATGTACTTAATAGTTAAGATAAATAGTGTGACAATGATGTGAGGTGTTATGGAATTTTAACATAAACATTTATCACAATTGGTTCGGGGTATCTCAAACAATGAATAAATCATTTCAGCTGCCTAGGTTTTTATAAACATGAATTTCTTATTATTCCCTGATATTATATTAGACCCAAATATAGTGCTCTCATATCCATCTATTCTGAAATATTCTAAAAATCTCTTGGGGGGTGGGTTCTCCTTTTCTTCAACATCTATGCTTTTAATAATTAATTTCCAATGGATTATTATTTTTTTTTTTTAACAATTATTTTTTATACAACGAGTTTTATTGAAGGTTTATAATGGTATTTCGAAGAATTTTCAAATAAAATGATAATATTATACCCTATAATAGATTTTAATGGAAGGAGACCATGTATTCAAAGAAATGTTTTACATGTAAAATGGTGTTATCTCATTTTATTCAAAGATGAATTTTAAAAGGTATGTGTTCAATGATCACAATGAGTCTTGGAAGTCATGTCATGATTTCATTGAGGATATTTGTCAACATTATAAATTGGTGTTTTGAATTATATGGGACCTATTTGATTGCGCATATAATTTTATTTTTTGAATTGATGATGAGAAAAGGGAATTTTTTTGTGAGGGTGCTGGAGTTGATAGAGAGTAATTTTTAATGATTCCAATTATAGTTATTATTCTCAAATAATTTTTTTCTTTACTCCACTTCATATTATGCAAGGGATCCTAGGTGAATAAGTGGTAAAAAATGGATTTTACTATAATAATTTATATCAAACATGAGTTAGTTTCCTTATAGTTTCATTATGCATAATTGATAAAAAAGGGTGCCCCTGGAGGAGGGAAATGTAGGCTTGATGGGTGGAATGTATGATTATTTAGGATGAAATGTAATATGAATGATGGTTTAGTGATTATAATGTTGGTAGGGAAAACTCACTATAATACAAATTGAGTTTCTTAATACACATATTACTTATTTTGTGGATCATGTGTGGTTATCTTATGGTATCCCCCTCCCCATGAGACAATTTTATTATGACACCACTAAAAATTATTATCTTTTATATTACCCCCTATCATATTGTGGTTCCTAATTACCATGTGTTTTCAATAGTTAATGGTGGGTAGATTTTTAGAACTTATTTTATATTAGCTTTTACAATTTTTTTTCAAAACAACATAGAAATGGTTTGGTTTATTTTACTATTACTAAAATTCCCAAATATTGGTTTTAAAATCATAGGAGAAATAAATTTTATTAATATTTAAAATGATTGAATAAAATTAACATCAATCCAATGTACTGTACAGTCATAATGATGAAAAAACATATTTTTTCAAATTTGAATGTCATAAAAAATGTACATTAAAGTGTTAAAATATAAAATATTCCATGAAATTGTATGAAATCATGAAAAAAATACAGCAATTTATTTTATGATTCATATGAATATACATGAATATTATGACTCAAAGATTTATTTGATTGAAAAAAAATATATTTTTATTTTTTATATTTGAACAAAGTGTATCAGGGCTTTAAAAAATGAAAAGGGATCCCATATTTTTTTTAATCATAATATAATTAAAATTGACTAATTTTAGAAATGTATGAATAGAAAATATGTCAATCTGATATTCTATGTGTTAAATTTATAGAAAAAGCAGTTTTATTTGAATTAAAATTAATTTATATGATGATCTACATGGTAAAATCATAAAAAATGACGTCATATTGTCATAGAATAACTGTATAAGAATCCAAGATTATTTTTTGACGGGAATTAATATATCGTACATAAATCTGATATCTATGATATAATGTAAAGCCATAAAATAATTTAGAGTCGATGATTGGGGGAAATGTAATTGTAGATGCATAAAATAATATATTTTTTTACTCCAAAATTATAAACATAATCCATAACATGAGAATAATATTAGAATTAACGAAAAAAATATATTAAAATGAAATTAGTATTCTTAATCAGTAACTAAAATTATAAGATAAGAATGAAAACTAAATAACTAAAAAATGATCATGGATAATGAGGAAATCCTTACACAATGATTTCAGAATAAGTTTTTACATGTATGACATAATGTCCTATCAATATAATTTTCATTCTTATGTTTTTTCTCTTTAATAGTTGTTTTAAATACTTTTTTTTCCTAATAAAACAATATTATTTTTATTATAACCAAATTCATATTGGAATTACATTAGATATATTCATATAATTAAATATAATTCACAAATTTTTTCCCTATAATTTCACATTTATATTAGCTCATTTTTATATATTTTTACACATTCCCATGAAAAGATTGATGATTAAATAGATAAATCTACATTATTTTAATTTTAGGAGAACCACTCATAGATTGACTTGGAGTATATTGAAATAAGTGAAAAATTAAATTATTGTCATTTTCCAATGTTTTTACAAAACATTGAGGTAATTATCTAGGTTTTTACCATTTGATGAATAGTTATTGACATTCAAATCATTAAAATAATTTATTTCATTTGAAAAAAAACCATGTTGGATTGATCTGTCATAGGTTCCTATATGTATAAAATTAACAGCCTGTTTCTAGGGATTTATTGAAAATATGAGGTTTTTTTCTATGTAATGATCCATGTATTCAGGTATTTATAGTCTTTTGAACCAAATAATATTATATGCTTAGTGATTATGATCACACAAAACATCATACTGAAAATAAATCTATTCATACATTTCATTAATTATCATCCCAATACTAAATATTTTACTGTGATTTGATCACCTTTAATATGAATATGATGGACAAAAAACAAATTTAATTATAATGAGAAATTCTGATTTCAGACATGATTTTAGTATGTAATACACTCATAAAATGTCTCTATTATAGTTTTTATATGTTTTTATGTCAATATGAGCTCATTAGATATATTTCCATCTAATTTTATATGTGTAATTATTCTAATGGAAAATAATAATGACATAGAGGATGACATAGAATGAATTTCAAAAAATCTCATTAATTTATCAGGGATTGTAATTATTGAAAAAAGGATAAAATTTATTTTCATTTCTACCAAAAAAAATTACTTAGTTTACACAGATGTACATGAATAGAAATTTTAACATTGTGAATGATTATAGTGTCGTATAAAATAATTATTCATATCTTGTTTGAATATTTAATGTTATTATATTTGTATATTTATTAAAGGATTAATGAAATGATATTGAAAATAAAATCTCTAATAACTGAACTACATATGTGGTAAAGATTATTGTAAATTAACACTCAAATATGAATATTTAAAATTTAAAATTCCACAATAAGAAACCATTGATTCTTTTATATAAAATTAACATCTATTTTTATGTTTTTGTTCTTTGAATTCCAAAAAATTAAAAATATAATTTATATGTCTTGAACTTATATATATATATATGTATGTATTATATTCCAAATCCATGTATTAGTTAAAAAAATTGATTTCATTTGGGAATTACAAAAAGAAAATAACAATTATTATCATTAAAAAACTAAAAAAAATTATGTGTAACTATATTTCATATATTGATTCCACATGACAACATATTAACTACGATCAGAAAAAAAAACTTTTAGAGGATCATCGAACATCAACATAGACATAAAATGAATCAACATAGTATAGTAAAAATATAAAAAATAATATTTGATACAAAGAGTCAAAACACATTCTATTGACACAATGGAGGTGGTGGTTTGTTATGAATTTTAGTTCGACCCTACCACTTCTACTACTACATAATTGATTATAATCCATCAATACACAATTCAAATATAGATGCAAGCATTAGATAATGTATTATTTTACAGTAAAAAGTAACAATTATTTTAAATGTGTGGGAAAATAAAAATTTGATACCTCATTTGTGTACATAGAAGCCTCCTACTTCCAATAATTAATAGTTTTTAACTACATTAGAAACGGATTCAAAAGATCTATCTATCCCTGTTTTATGTTGATCTAAAACCACTTATAAAATTTTTTAATATTGGGATGTTGTGGGGTGGTTTTTTTCTTGGAAGTCATAATTTTGACTAACTGATGTATGTAAGACTAATATTGTGAAGTGGGACTCCACTAGCGGTTAAGGCTTTTCTAAAATTGGTTTTTATTAGAAAATTGGAGATGTGGGATTGATTGGTACAAGGATTCATGTGTGCATAATTTTGGTATACATGACAATAGGTGTGTATAGCATCATGGTAGATATGGCAAGGTATTTTATTCCAATCAATCATGCTAGATAGATATGGTTCTTAAACCCTATATCAAGGTTCAAACTATCCACCTCTTGTAGTAATATGTGTACCAAAAAATGTCACAATAAATATAAAATTATATATAAATATATGTTATGAAATGGGTACATCATACACAAATCAACCCTAATGGAACCCACCTACATGCCACAAACATTGAACCAAAACTAGTCCCAATTAAGTTTATATTCCTATATCCATGAAAACTATAATAATACACTATTTTTAATTATCAAAATTGCATGAACTGATTATAATAGTCACAAATTTTATCAATATTTTATTAGAACAACGATGAATGAAAAGAACAACTCTTGGCAACTCATATCCTTCTCGTTTATTGTTATAACACATGAAATATCCCCCATATGGAATCCTTATAGTGGAACCATGTACAGCAATAAAGAACAAAAAATATTAGATTATTTTTATACTACAATCTTAATTTTAAAAAAATAGATTGAACCTCTAATTATTTCCACTATGAAGATGGTGGATGATGATATCACAATAGTTCAATAGAATCAATATCATTTAGTCTTACTTAATTAACAATTATTGTAATCCAACTGAAAGAAAAATTCAGGATCTTGTATATCATTAATTACTATCATTTTCAAAATCAATGAACTCATGTAGATCCTTTCATCTTTGGAATCAAATGGTCTATCACAAAACACTATTGAAATAAAAATATCATAAACCATCACCTATAAAATGGTAACCATGATAAATTTTGTAATGTTTCTTGTAGGAGAACAATGAAGAATAATTTATGGTATTTTTAAATAAGGAGACTTTTAACTATTCATACTGATACAAAATGATTTCAATTTGATGCAGAATAAAACCCTTTGATTAAATGAATTTTATTTTTCATCACCTTCCTATACAAAATTTAACGGCCTTACAGAAATTATATATACATGGTAATGTTTTTTCAATTGGGCAACGAGGGTCAGAGGCAATTAAAATTATACTAGATTGTGCCATGGGACAAGATCCACATGAACTTTTTGTACCACCCATTCGTGGACTATGATCCCAAATAGCATATGCTAATCATGTGTTACTAGAACAACACCACCAAAAATATATAAATAGGAAACATCGGATATTAATTTTTATTCGAATAATATAAAAATACAATTGATTAAGAATCCATTAAATAGTTTTAAGAAAAATATTTACTTGATAACTAATATTAAAATACTATAACAACAACAATAATAGATTCTAAGGAAAATTCAAAATCAACACAATGTGTGGTTCTTCTAATTTCTTGTAGCGTGAATTATGAAAGAATTTCCATATAAAAAATATATTCCCAAAAATATCAATAGTTATAATTTATAAGTTATTATTAATATATATAGTTTTACATAAAGAATCATGAAATGATTTCAATAAAATATTTTCCTATGTGTAAAGTTATATAAATGATTTTATAGAGATATAAATAATTTTTATCACAAAATAACACTACTTAGGTAAGTTCATAAATTAATAAAATTAATATATATTACACCCCTCATATTAATCAGAAAATTAATTGATCAAATACATGAATAATTGAGTTATTAGTAATGATGTAAGAGTAAAAAAATAAATAATGATGTTAATAATAATTTTAATTTCTAAAATTACATGAAATTTAAATTCTCTTTCTAGTATGTCAATCTTCTAATGATCTATATGAAACAACAACGACTATATGTTGAATATAAACATTCTGCGTCAAATAAGAAAAATAATATAAAAAATAATAACTAAAACATTTTAATTCACGATTCAACTATAATTTAGAATGAATTTACTATATTATAACTATTCTCTAGGTAAACACTAGAATAAAATCTATATACCATGAAAAAGATCAAACATTTAGTTAAAATTTTACTCTTATATTTTAATTATAAAATAATATATACATGACATAAGAGATAATTATAGAGATTTAAAATCAGGTAAATAATCCCAAGAATTCAGAAAATCCATTCAATTAAACTAAAAATGTTAGAATACATAAAATTTTAAATTAATTTCTTGAGTTAAATAATAAAAATGAAAATTATATCTAAAAAATTTTATTTGAACTGAAAATAAATTAATAGTATAATCATTTTTCATTATTCTCATTTATAAAGAATAAATTACCAATTCCCTGATTTTTCTCTAAAAGATGTCATTTTAATATAATATGCTAATGGATAAACACGATAGATAATATTTTGTATGTTATTTTTCATGTATAAATAAATCCAAAAAATATTTTTGTAAAATAAAAGTATCTTATCTAAAAAATAATGACAAATCATTTACAAACAATTGATTAGGATTATTCCTCCATTTTTATATATACATAAAAAATATGTTGGAGTTTGTTATTTAGAAAATCATGATGAGAAACTCATCACTTGAATCCAATAAATGATTTGTAGTGGTATCAAATTGCACCACCCTGATATCACTTTTTCTGGAATGTTATATGGGCACATTATAACTCCTTTATCATCATTCATTTAGTATATGAATTGTTGTCCTCATTTATCATATAGTTGAGAAAAATAGTGGCTATAAATTTTCACAATGAAAAATAAAATCAATTGGATAATTTTCTCCTCATCCATAAAAAAGAATATTTTTCTATATAATATTTTCCTTGTAAACTCAATTTAGTTTTTGTGGGTGAATGCAATGGGGCATCCTAGTCAACCCTTGAACTAGTATTTTCATGAACACGGGACATTATTTTTGAATATACCAAAAATTAGAATATAAAATGATGTATAACATCCAAAACAGATGACTTACTATGATAATTGAATATAAAAACAACAAGAAATGGTAAATCATTATGAGAATAAGACACATTATTTTTTTGTGAAATGTTTTATTTCAGGGAAGTGAATAAATATCACCTAGAAAATGTGTTTTGGAACATATATAACCATAAATTCTATTAAATACAATGTCTTATAAACATTTTTAGATATTCAACCATTGAAATTTAATTCAAATATTCCCATACAACTTACTTGTCATCCCTTCTCAGTAAAGTCTCACCTCCTCTCAATCAAATTTACTATGGGGATCACAGTTCCATATCCAGTGAATATCAATATAAATATTTTAGTTAACTGCATTGAAAATTGTATATCCATGATAAATTGTATACCAAAAATAGGTAGGATACATGGAAGACCAATTTAAATGACTTTGAAATAAATAGACATAAAAATACTCATTTCGTTACCTGATGATTTCATTTTTATTTATATTATATCCTTTTGAGTGAATGAATGCCTAGTTTCCAAACATCATCCTATAAAACGTTTAATGTCCCACCATAAAGAATAAATTATAGAACATTTTTTGGGATACAATGTTAATAGGATCTTCTAATATCGTGTAATGTACCATAGGTCATGGTTCCCATATAATTTCCACACCACCCATAGAAATTATATAATCACTGATCTCAGATGATCATCATTTCTTTCCAAAGCACCACCAAAATGAATATGTAAAAACTTAAATTATATAGAAAATATTTATTCATATCAAATAATGGAATTCACTCAAATATCAACCATAAAGCATGTTTTCATATAAATAATAATTTCAATAATAAAATTGATATTTTAAAACAATGACTGAAATGTGTAAATATACATAAAAATAGATTCTATATAATGTTATAACAATTAAAAAATGATACAAGGAACATAAACATAATTATAAACTACATAAAAGGTGTAAATAATATCAAGAACTAAATTTGAAAATAATAGAAACAAAGGACCATTGTATCCACTTAGAAGAAAATAGTTGAGGAAAACAAAGCAGTTCAACGCAACATCTAATGTTCCTTCATACTTGATTACCAAACCATAAAACAAAATATAAAGATATGTTCAAGGTTATAGTGTAGATCACTAATATAGTAGTATGTAAATAATATTTTATAGAAAAAGGAAAATATAAAACTAGAAACATCATTTGTGTAAATAGAAGCCTCAAATTTACCATCTTACACTAAATGTAACAACATGAGTAATGGTTTATAGGAAAATCTCTCGAATGTTCAATGAAACATGTCCTCGACTTGTGTTGATGTTGGGAAATTGAGCGAAGGTGAGGTTATATTATGAGTCATTTAGGCTTAAGAGGGATGGGAATGACTAGTTTCGTGAAGTGGGTATCCTATTATTGGTATTGGCTTTTCTAAAATTGGGTTGGGATGGAAAACTGGAAATGTGGGATGTGTTGGTTCGAAACATCATGTTTGTATCAGCTAGGATTATGCGAGGACTTCAATGCATAGTATTAATGTGGTGTAATACTGGTATGTTGGTCTTATATTTTGGTTTAGATTGAGCTAGTTATAGAGCCCTACAACCAAACTAAAACTGGATATTTTTAGTAGTAATACAAATACATCTAAATAAGACAATAAAATAATTATTTCTTTTAATGAGTTACAATATCATGCATTATACTTATATCAACACACCCTGTTTGAACCCAACTAGAATCATCATACAAAAAACAAACACACAATCCCATAATTAATCAATACATGAATTTAAATTGACTTGTAATAGTTTAAATAGATTTGGTTTGATTATTCCTCACTAGTTTTGGTAATTCTGCACACCTCAAAACAATATTATCTTTTTATACTATGTTGTCTAATAAAAAAATTATGTTCATGAAAGTACACCATCCATATACTACTCATATTAATATTTATACTTTATAATTTCATGGAATCATAAAATCATAAAACATTTATTATATTATACACATTAATGCTTCAAATGAATTTGTAGTCATCCCATTTTTATATACATAAAAAGTTTTTTTATACTGTTATACATCAAATTCTATGGAGAAAACACAATACAAACATCATGAAATTAATAATTTCTATATGTATCATATTTTATTCCAACCAAATACTTTAGTTATGATGTATTGGATTAAATTACCCAAATATTTTTTTTATAATATATCATGACGTGTGTAAATGAGTTTACATCAACCTTATCAGATCTTATAATTTTGATGTTTAATGTAAATTAGGTTTCAACATTGTCATTATAAATGATGTCTTGGGTTTTTTGAGCATTTTATACAACTCAAATGATGTTGAATTATAAAAAGTCATCAATGATCTATTGAAAGAAGAATAGGAAAATTTATATAATATAAATTATGACCATTAACATTTAATATATAAATTTTTATTTGTTTTAATGACGATCAACATTACAAAAAAATCAATTATTCATGTATTTTTCAGTGATTCATTATTTTTATGGATCTCAAATTCAATCAAATTTTTTTTCCAAAAAAAAATGATTTACCAGCAACTCATTATGAATAGTGGAAGGGATTTTAAATAGTGCTTTGAAAATATATTATTTATTTAACCAATATGTATTGTTTTATTGTTTCATTCTTTTTATACCATATCCCAAGTAAATGAAATAGTCTCGAATGATTTGCAATGACTATATGAGTATTTTTTGGGATGGCAATTACTTCTTTGTAAAATGATCCTGATTTGGTCTCATAACATTAATTCATTCGTTATTTGAAATATTAGATGACAATGTAAATTATATTTCTAATTCAATTACACAATAATATGTTCTATTGTCTAATTATGTAATATTGAATCCTATGAAAACAATTTTTAATATCATAATATATTTTAACCATATAATGAAACCATTTTTGAATTGTGATGTTGGATACATGAAAACCAATATTAGACTTTAAAACAATAATTTCACATATCACATGGATAAAAAATCACCGTTAATTAATTATGAAAAAATTATTTTTGTTTTACTAATCGAAAGTGTATTCATTGCATGTTTTGGCTTCAAATTATGTTTTACATTAATCATCATGATGCTAATGCTAGGTAATGAATTTAATTATTTGTTTTAATATATATTTTCATCATTTTATACTGATTTAATACATTCAATGTATTTTAATTTTTTGTAAAATCATTAATAAGGAAATAATTTTTCAAAATACAGACTAAACCTCACATTTCTAATTGAAACATATATATAGGAAAAATCCAAAAAAAATCCCTCACTAAATCCCATATTTTCATAACCAATGAAAGAACAATTTTAGTTTTTAAAACATTGTACAAATCCATGATATAGGTAAATGATAAACCATTCATTGAGATCACCAATGGCTTTAATAGGGATTCCCAGACTCTGAGTATCCATTTTATTTATATCTCACACATTCACCATACCACTCGTTAGTGACATTTTTATCTCAATTCCATAATAGAGTGGAATGATATGACTTATAAATTACACTTGTTCAAACTCCTCTCCAACCCCTCATGCAATGTTCTAGTTAGCTACCAACACATGGACCCATAACAAGAAGATGTTTTGGGGTTTTATGTGAAACATTTTATTTCATGACCCTACTAGCAGCGTGCACTATGGTGGTGCCACAGGGGACACTTGGGCGTGGGATGGAGTAGAACAACAACCTAAGGATCATCCCTATCTCACAAACACTGATTAACTAATGTATGGAGAGATAAAAGGGATTTATTAGAGGAGGAACTTTGGTAGAATATTTTATTTTGCTTAAAATATGTTTGGATATTACCAACCTGATATCCTCTAGATGAGTGATATGGTTCCATGTGATATGATAGTTTCATAATTATTGAATCAACCCCTTGATGCTGCTGCTTTGGATGTTTCTATTATGATTGGTTCTTCTATTGTAATATATTTTCTAAAGTAACATCACACGGTTTTTCATTATTCCCACAAGGAATACTATCTTACAACAATATCCATATTGTGGAATGGTCACCCATAAGAAGGAAATATTGATTCTAAATGTAATCGATATTAGGATGAAATTTTAGAACAGACTATTTTAGAGGAAATCAGTGTAAACATTTTGGTAGAGTGGAGCCTGCTTGGATATGGTTGGTAATAATACACTACATCCCAGATGACCATAATCCTTGATGTTATTTCCAATGCACAATGGAATGCTATCTATCTAAAAAATGTATCTATTAGTGTCCTGATGCACAAGATAATGTTCATTAATAAAAAAACATATAGTCATTTGGAATGTTCCAAATTATAGAGATTATATGTTTTTCAAAAATAATTCTTCATTACAATGAATAACATCATCATGCAGTATCAGCATTACAAAACCAATAACCATGAAAGTAAAATTATATGTGCCAGAGGATAAAATACTATTATTTTATGGTTAATTAAATATTGTAAAATAGATAATGTTTATCATCTAAATAATTTTCCTCAAAATAGCTCCTCAGAGAATACAATATATTTTGTTAGTAACAATTAGACGTATGAAACAAACTATCAAATTATATCTTCTAGTGATTCGTAGTTTTTAGGATTTTGAAAAACAGTTAACTATGACAATTAAACAATAATAGGGGATTGAGTGAATATTTTCAAATATCTGATGGAATATGGCATATATAATTTTTTCGTGAAGGTCAATTGACTACATTTCACTGGGTTTGTTGGATATAGTCAGATCATAATTTTACAATTCTCAATTAACATTTTCGATGATGACCTTCTTCTTCATTTTTTGATTATTTAATGTTACATCCATAAATAAATTAATAGAATAATTGAGTTATGTATTATCAATCCCCCATATTTTCAACCATTATGCTCTAGACTATATTAATATTTGGTCTATTTCCATTCAATATTCCTCAATTAAATATTCTTAAATATATTCATTATATATTTTTCATGTACTTGCTTAATAACTTAATGAGAAGACCCATTTATAATACTATTCATATTAGTATTTTTATCATAATTTGTACACATTATTGGATTAATTTCAACCAATTAGTGGGGGAAATAAAAATAAATAACCAGCTCTAGAAATATTATACACGTCTCCACATCGTGGTCATGTTTGTTATTCAATCACTTCATTAATTGGATGGGTAAAATAATGATAATAACTGATGTAAATAATGAATATAACAAATAAATGATTCCTTACAAATGATATTCCTTCCAATTACAAGCAATTTCTCTATTAATATAAATATATTGTCGCTCTATTGTGTGTATGGATTAGAGTCTCCACGACGTGATGAAATTCATTTCCACAGTCACCAGTAAACGATGATTATAAAATATATATCATTAATAAGTATTTAATATATGACATAATAATTATACTATAAAGAAATTTATATATTTATGTACTTACATATATCTAATTAACTTCATTCTGTTCAATACGATATGAAAACGGAAACAGCGTTTATGCCTACGTATAGCCTACCGTCTCCATAAACAATGTTTTCCGTTTCATATATATCTCTATTGTACATATTTATGTTCTGAATATATAAAATATATAAATAATTTCCTATATTTTTTATGTATTTAAATCACGATCTATGTGATACAATCAAGAGTAACAAGTTAAAACATGTATGATAATGACAGCGATTATCACCCGAAATGTAAATTTAACAGGGAAATTATTATTAAATTGGTAGTATAATGACATAAATGAAACATGTATGATATCATGAACATTAATATAGTTTTTTTATAATGTAATAACATACTATGGGCTTTATACATGAGGTTAAACATACCCTCGACTAAAGGAATGTACAAGGTAAGGGTTAATTTCACAATATCTTAAATATCAGAGGATTTTTTTATGTAAGAATCTACTGGGATATATTTATTATCAATGTCCATGTTTTTTAAGAGGGATTTAAAAGGGATACATTCTAATGGAATTTTTTTACTAAGTAGCATTTTAAATATTTTAAATATTTATTTTTCTAAATTAATCTTATTAATGACTATGTATTCAAAATAGTTTTTTTAGATTTATATATATGGACCTGAATGTTTTTTAATTGTTAATTCCTTTCAAAAGTATATAAGGGGTATGTGATACTTTTATTAAAAAATTTCATTAAATTTTTTACTTTCTAAATTGTGTGACTTTTAAATGTTTTTATGAAAATGGGATATTTCCCTCAAAGCATTTTACAAATCATTTTCATCTATATCAACATCTCTTGATGGATTTTAAATGTGTTTGAAGTTGATTTATTATGATACAAATCTTCCATATTATATTGAAGTTTTTTTTATATGTTTGACTATGGATGTGTTATTTTTATACCATTCTTTATTTCTGGAAAATGTATTGACATTTCATTTGCTATTTTTAATACGAATATTTCTATTATGGTTAAACATTTTCATATGAGGAATTCATTGGACTTAGTAAGTGATGGGTGGAGCCGTATAGATTCTCGATGCATCAGTAGGTCTCATGAGAGAAACAAGTATTTGGAACAAGGACATAACAAAATCTTATTTTTAGTCTTTGCACAAGGCCTTGAATATGTGGTTATGATGTCTGACATTATGCATTCCATCACTACATAAGTTGATATTGATATTGCATGTGATTATTCAACTAGTAGAATATTTATTTGAATATGTAAATTGCATTATTTGATTTTAACTTTCCCATATTATGTTGATGCTTATGTTTAAAAGGATTTTTTTAGTCATATACATTTCATTAAATGTTTATGCTTATTTATGAACGATTCCGCTATATTTTTATCTTTACTGAGCATCTAAGATCACTCCTTTCTATGTATTATTTTTCTCAGGATTCAAATAAGTGTATTGTTATTGATATGAAAGGTTAAGCTAAGGTAATAATGTCCTACATAAATGATTATTTATGTTGTGTTGTATGTTATAATTTGCAATGTAAAATTCAATTAAGTAATATATTTTCCAATACTCCTATACCGATCGGTCCATCGGGACTTGATTCCTTGTAATAATGTCAATGTATTATAATAATGCGCTGACTCTGGGTAACTGGGGTTGGGGTTTTATAGTTGGAATCAATGTAATTTTTACAATAACGTTGGAAACAAGATTTAGAAAACCACTTATTAGAGAACATTACCCAAAGATGGAATTGGAGTATTATTATAGAAAAACATCCTAGAATTTTGGTAATTTAGAGATTTTGTGAGTTTACTAAAAAATACATCTCTGTCTGGATACAACCTGGTTGAGGCGTCTCTGGGATAGATGTACCTAGGGGTAATATCCAAAAACACTGCATTGATCTAGACTCAAATGGGAACTGGTGCACGAAAATGGTCCTTATTTTACTCATGGTTACAACACTCCTGGGGGATAAGCTTAGGATAATTATCATTTACATTATAAACCATTATGAATGATTTATTAGTATATACTTCCTCAAAGAACTAATTTTTATAAATATGGATTAAATACATAAACTATTCAATTTATGTTAACTATTTTACATGTTTGGAATTATTTATTTCAATTCATTAACTAATCTAGTGTATTCCATTTTTTTATAAATGGAACCCAGTCGCTTGATCGAGACTTCCAGCAATACGCCTTATCCAAAGACTAAGAAGGGTCATATATTTAATAATTTTAATAAAACATTTATAAAGGGAATATTCTCTAGCGTATTATCATAATATTAAGAAATATAATCATTTGTTAATAAGATATGTAAAAAAACTTCTAAGTCATATGGATTTGAAGCGAAGAAATAGAAGAAAATTATGGTAGAGATAAAGATGGGTAGAGGGAATAAAGGAACGAAGCATTTTCTCATATTTGATAATGGTGGAAAGAATAACCATAGTAAATTCTTGAAAGGGAATGAGATTTTGTTATAATTGTAAGGAAAAAGGACTCCAAGAATGTGATTTCAAGGGTAATAAAAAGATTTCAAATTTACAATGCATCATCTGCAAGGAGTTGGGACACTACGCGAATTAATGACCAAATCATCAGAGTATACCCAAAATGTTGCTATTGGATAATAATCATGTTATGATACTAAAAAATATTAAGAGGAATGACTAATAGTTATTACGTTGTTATTAATTTATTATGTCATTTGAGTAATGTATTAATGATGTACATGTTAAAAGTATTATATAGTATATAAGGATTTTACTGCAGTAATATTTCATTAAGGACTTGAGATTGTGTGGAACAAAGAAGGGTGACTCAATGGCATGATAAATTTTTGGATAATATATTATTGAGAGAAAGATAAACCTTAGTATGATTCTGATACTGAGGAAGCTATTATTTAAAATTATATGATTGATTTGGATAAATTATATTAGATATTCTTATCTACCTTGAAACTGATTAATGATTTGTATAATCCATCACTGTTGGAGTTTACCACTTTTTTGTATGTATGGAGTATATCTAGTATTCTATCAATAATAAGGGAGAATTAATGTAATCAATAAATTTATATGATTATTAATGGTGTTACCGTGTTTTAAAAGAATACATGATTGAGAAATTTACATGTTATTATGTGGCAAAAGTAATCTTCATTGTGTTTACCATCCTTATAAATTCTGGACTGGGAGTTTCAATAGTAGAATTTTGAATATGTCCAAAGGTTGGAAGAGATTATTTTTGATATTGGATACTATATTTAATGATAAATGATTTGTTTTGATTATTTTTCAATTTCTTAAAAATGACAACCCAACGGTCAAGCGACAACTCGTCACGTCTAGAAAGGTCATGAGACATGAACCCGCAACCGAAGGGTGACAAGCGTGGATCACCTAAAACTATAAGACATGATGTCTTGGTAGTTATTATATTGGTTTTTTAATTGTTGTAAAAATGAATTATAAATTAATTATTTTTGTAACCCTATACGATTTCGTTAAATAGAATATTTTTGCATTCTGTTGTATTTTTAAGTGATAGATGACTTTGTGGTAGGAAGTAGTTGAAAGATTGAACTCTACATGTATAGTATATATATATATATATATATATCCTCTTATTCTATGAATAATGTAATTCTTAATATTTAGGGAAGGGATCATAAATCCAAAAATGAGTTATCCTAATACCACATGTTTTGTTAAACCAATGATATTTTACATTATCTTAAATTGATGGATTTAAAAGCCCTCAATTTGACACTTGTTTTTGATTGATTTCCTCAAAACTCCCTATAAATATTTACATTTTTCATTCAATTATGTTTCTCTAATTTCCTCTAATGTTCTCCTAATCGAGGTTATAATTTGGTGGGTTCCTTTTTCATTTCCCTTTCCTTATTTTTAATAGTAAATATTATTAAACCAATTTTCTATGTGGGTTTCCCACAATGGTATTTTTCTATTTTCATCTTTTTATTTTCGAAGAAAATTTTCAAATTGTGAGGAATAAATTTATTGATTTTGAGGAGAATGTAACACACCATGATTTCAAAGTACGTTATCTAATTAAAATAATTCAATAGCTTGTGTTGCACCCAATACCAAGTTCGAGGGCACCACAACTTATTAAACTAACCATTCAAAAAGAGGTTATAAATATTATTAACTTCACTTTTAATCTTATATATTATATAATTTTATCATCTATATTATGTGTTTCAAAGACATAATATAAGAACAAATAAAATATTTTCTCGTAAAATAAGTATTTTTCAACAAAATGAAAATTTATCACCTATTAATGTTGAAACCTTTTAAAAAAAATATTTAAAACATTTATATATTTAATTTAATGAAATTAAATTCTTATTTATATGTGGGACATAAAATTTTAATTAGAATAAATGTTTGGTACATTTCTGATAACTTTCATATTTTGATGAATAGAGAAAAATATTATGTTTTAATTAAAAACAAATTTTTAATTGAAATTATTATTATGATAAATTATACATTTGAATGGTTTTTATGTTTAATTAGATTATATTTTTATCATTTAATACAATTTTGGTCATTATATGTAATTTCACATTTAAATTTGACATAAACAATTTCAATAGTTCGATAGTTTTTAATTAAAAAAACTGTTTTTTTATTTTTAGAACGGAAATTAATTTTAAATTAATAAATTCAACTTATATTATTTATATTTGAAATAATATATTTCATTTTTGAATTCATAATATCAAAATTATCTAAGGATAAATTTTTGGTATTTTTATGAAAACTTTCATTTTTTGATGAATAGTGAAAAAACAATGTGTTATAGGTTATAATTAACTTTATATAATAAGTTATTTTATTTTAATTTTTTTAAGGATATAATAGATACATAATAATTATATATGTTCAATTTAATTCATTGGAGTCAATTTATAATAAGTTTAGATATTTAAAATTTTATCGAACAATTTACCACCTTTTACCCACCTCCTATGAGCATTTGCAAATTTGAATAAAACACAATTTTAGCGTTTTTGTGAGTTAAATTTAAAAAATCAGAGAGACCCGGTGGTTAGTATCATTATTTTAAATGTGGATATATTAGATGAAAATAATTCTTGGTGAATAGTAACTTTTGACTTTCATTTACCACAGTTAAAAGTAAATAGGGTAATTAAGTGTAAAATTATATCATAATTACCCTAACACTTGTAGTATTTATATTAGATAAGTATAAATCGACCGAAAACAACCTCAGGAATAAAATATGACCCCCTTTGGTCCACATGGATTTGATTGCAAGATTTATTATTATTTTATTTAAGAAGAGTTAAAAGAGTTAAATTCAATGTTTAATAACTAAACCATTTTAAATATAGGGTTACACACAATATAAATTCGACTATAAATATTAATTATAAAGATAAAAATATTTCCTACATAATTTTATTTTATTTATAATTCATATAAATTAAATAATAAAATTTAATTATGACACAATGATGATGCAATATTACATTATTAATGAGAGGATCCCATAGAAATTCATTTTGAAATATTTCACTGCCTTTAGAGTATCCATATTTCTTCACATGAAATGAAAGAAATAATTGAAGTATTATTTGATGACAATATGATATGGATTGAATATAAAATATTTTAGGCAAGGGATTGACTTTCAGATTTGAATAGGATTGTGTGTTAGTGCTATTTGATATTATAAATATCCAAAATAATGTAAATTGAGACTTCTGATGAATTAAACTAATTTTAATGATTAATATGACATGTTTGGTTTGTTTGAATTAATTTTATTCTATGTGAGAATGTATTTATGTCCTTAAAAAATAAAATACTAAATAGTTTAAAATTGACATAATTGAGTATTTTAAAAAAAATTATATTAGTAATTGATATAATAGTCCAAAAAATCTAAAGTACACCCAATAGAATTATATAATAATATATATGATTTCAATGAACAATTTGTTGTACTATTGGCATTTTATAGTATGGTTATTAACCATATAATATAAAAATAAAAAGAGACATGGTAAATGTCAAACTAATTGACTACGAGTTAAATCTAAAAGATAAGTTTAATATGATGTCCTAAACCTGTCTAAAAACAATTGGTTGAGTGTTTTTTGACCCATAACCACCAAATACTTAAAATATTTTATTTTATCCATTAAAAACCGAAAATTATTTTATTATAATATAATATTTCATGCTTTTTCTGAAGGGACCCTCACCACTCATATAAAAGGTTACTTCCCATTCTCTTAATTTTACACCTCCAATGTGATTTGGCTCGGCCAACCTCTACCCAAATATCCTCCCAAAATTCATCCCTTAACCCTAGTGGCATTAAATTTTTTATAAATCCACCCTAAGTATCCCTTTTTAAAAAATCAAAATGAAGAACCCAAAGAATTGGTAAATATTTCATCGCCTCTTTCAAGTTGTTTTATTCTTCCACTTCTAGTTTCTTTGTTGTTTACATTATAAAATACTATCTCCAGTATCTTAAATATACAATGATGTTGTTATAAAAATGGTACAACCATATTCATTATTCTATCCATACTATAAATAAAAAGTCAACATACGTGTGTATGTACAGATTACCGTCTCCACGTCGTGGTGTTGTTTATTATTCAAACACTTCATTATTTTGATGGGTATAGTAATGGGTATAACTGATGTAAATAATAAATATAAAATGATTATGATTCTGTATATATGATATATCATACAATTATATACAATATCTCCATCAATAGAATGATGTTTTCACTCGTGCGTACGTACGGATTACAGTCTCCACGACTCGATGAGATTCATTTCCATGTTCACCATTCAACAATCATTATAAAATATATACCATTAATAAGTATTTATTTTAAGACATAATAATGCTACTAGATATATATATATATATACATACTTTCTTCTATCTTATTCACATAGTTTCGCTCAATACGATTTGAAAATGAAAACAACGTTTATGCGTACGTACGACCAACCATCTCCATAAATGGTGTTTTCCATTCCCATTATATGTCTATTGTACATATATATGTTCTAAATATAAAAGATATATAAATCATGTTTCATATTCTGGAAGTATTTAAATCATGATCTAATTGATAAAATCAAGAGTAACAAATTAATACACGTACAATAAAGAAAGCGATTATGACGCAAAATGTTAATTTATCATCGAATTTATTATTAAATGTGTAATATAATGTCATAAATGAATAATTTAAGATATCATAAATATTAATATGGTTCTGGTATAATTTAAAAACATATTATGGTCTTTATACATGAGTTTAAGGATATCCTCCACTAAAGGAATGTACAAGGCAAGGGTTAATTTCACTATATCTTAATTATATGTGGTTTTTTTATGTAGGAATCTATTGGGACATATTTATTGTCAATGTACATGTTTCATAAAAGAGTTTTCAAATGGATTCCTTTTAGTGGAATTTTTTTTTACTAAAACAACATTTTAAATGTTTTAAATACTTATTATTCTAAATCATTCTCATTAATATCCATGTTTTCAAAAAGGTTTTTAAGGATTTATTTATATGGACATGAATGTTTTTAAAATGTTAATTCCTTTCAAAAGTATCAAAGTGGAATAGGAAACATTTATTCCAAAATTTCATTAAATGTGTTCCTTTTTAAATTTTGTGACTTTTAAATGTTTTTATGAAAAATGGATATTTCTCTTAAAGAATTTTACATATAATTTTCATCTATATAACTATACATTTATGGATTTTTTACTAGTTTGATGTTAATTTATTATGATCAAAATATTCCATATTGTATGGAAGGTTTTCAGATATGTTTGACATTGGATGTGTTATTTTTATACCATTCATGGTTTATAGATAAAGTATTGACATTTCGTATTCTAATTTTAATACGAATATTTATGTTATGTTTAATCCTTTTCTTATGAGGAATGCATTGGAATTAGTAAGTGACGTGTGGAGCCCTTTATAGCTCCTTAATGCATCTATAGGTCTCATGAGACAAACTAGTGTCTTGACACAAGGCATTGACAAAATCTTATTTTTAGTCTTGGCGCAAGGCCTTGACTATGTGGTTATGAATTCTGGCATTATGCATTCCATTATTATGAAAATGGATATTGATATTGCATTTGATTATTGGACTAGTTGAATATCTATGTGAATAAGTAAATGACATTATTTGATTTTATCTTTTCCATATTATGCTGAAGTTTATTTTTAAAAACCTTTTTTAGTCTTATACATTTCCTTAAATGTTTATGCTTATTTATGAACGATTCTTCTATATTATTATCCTTTCTGAGCATCTAATCTCACCTCTTTCTATGTTCTATTTTTTCCAGGATTCCTAGAAGTGTATTGTGATTGATAATCAGGGTTAAGCTAAGGGATGATGGATTTCGTAAATCATTGTTTATGTTGTTTTGTATGTTATAATGTGAAGTGTAACATTCATGTATGTTATCTATTTTCCAAGAATTCTAAATAGATTAGTCCTTCATGACTTTATTCCTTGTAATAATGCCAATGCATTAAAATAATGCACCGAATCTGGGTAACTGTAGTCGGGGAATTACAATTCATTCATTTATTTATATTTTAATTAATTTTATAATCTTTATTCCTCAATTTACTTAAAGAAATATAACCATGTATCCCTAACATAACAATTACAACAAATAATTGAATTAAAAAATCCATCACTGCATCCAAATATTGATGAAAAAATGAAAAATCAATTATAAATTATTTTCCCATAGTGAAAGATGTAGAAAATAGAAATCCATGAATCATTTAAATGATCCATTCATTGAGAAAACCCATTCAATATTTAGGAATTCTCATACTACCCAAGTAAAAATAATATATATATCCATAGTTCAGCATACCACTCATTAGTGATCATTTTTTCATGATTCCAAATAGATTCGAATGAATGTTCATATGAATTCCCTTTATTAAACACATATCAAACCACAATGAAATGATCAAGGTAGCCACCGACACTTGAACCTGGAATGTGTATATGTTCAGGGGAACTAAATTACCCGACCAACATCATTATACTACTATCAAATTTCACTACAATTTTCTATGGGGTACACTAATGTGGAGGATATGTTATAGTAACCACCCACATTACCTTACTACACTAAAAAAACCTATGAACTAAAAATAAGGGGAGTGATAATGGTATGATCATAGAAAATAGTCTTATTGAAGATGATTTTTTATCAATATATTTTGGGCTATTAAGATCATGATAACCAATGGATGATAGTGACCAGACCATGAGACAAGATGGATACAGGATGGTCAAATGTTCCCCTCTACGATGATACATCTGTTATTGTGGTTATTTATCATTATGATATTGTATAATAACAATTAAACCATCATCACTCATTTTAGAATTCAACCTTATAGGATTACAAGATGATAGTTTTTCCAATATTAAACAAATTTCAGCAAAATTAATTAGGTACTGAGGTAAACAATAGGGAATATAGGGTAACATTTCATAGGAGGATACCCAAAGGGTAATAAGGGTAATTAATTGGGATGAGAGGATCCCATAGAAATTCATTTGGAAATATTTCAATGCATTTAGAGTATCCATATTTCTTCACATGAAATGAAAGAAATAATTGATGTATTATTTCATGAGAATATGATATGGATTGAATATAAAATATTTTAGGCAAGGGATTGACTTTCAGATTTGAGTTGGTTTGTGTGTCAGTGCTATATCCAAAAAATTTTGGGTGATATTTCAACCATTATTTAATGTAATATTTATTTTACATGTGTAACTTCTATGGGGGTTATGAGTTGTGTTGTGTTTGGGTAGAGTCAATAAAATTATAGAGGAAAATGGGTTGTGCACAGTCGGCGCATGGTTTGTACAACCTATGTCGCTATCTATGAGATACTCCACGCTCTCTAGTATATTGAGGAAGTGTTTTAGGAATAGTTAAAGAACATTTTGTGAGGTTCTGTGATAATACAATGATATAGTTCCCTTGATGTGGTGGTTATGGCATGGTTTTCACACAGGTTTTCTAACTGTTTGACTAAACCATGTGTAGGTCAACAATGAGATACTCTAATTTTATATTTCACTCATTTTTAACTATTAGTGAACCTTTTATTCTCCTACAATGCCCTAATACTGTAATTTAAATTCTTATGGGAAAAATAAGGTTCTACTATTTTCTTAGAGGTATTCTAAGGTCATCAGTCCTCTGTTCTTCGAGATTTAATTCCCATATTGAAGATCCCATCTTTTCCCGATAAGTGGATATCATCGCAACGTATTTCACATTCATTATCCTCTCATTATATGATCTTTTGATGGAAGATATCCCCTATTTCATTAAATGTAATCCTATTTTATGATATTTAGATATAGTAATGTAAATATATATTTAAATTGATTACATCTTGATATCTTGGATTTTTTTATCGATTTATATCTAAAACTCATATCTAAGGCATTACACTGCCCAGATTTAATTGATTTCCACTGAGAAAAAATCTCTCTAGGAATAGAGGCATGTGGTCTAAAATATAATTATTTTTGTCAAAAAAATGATGCATGTATTCCAAATTTTATATTTTAAATAATTCCACCAAAATTATATATAAAATTGGATAATTATTTTGACCAATTTATTTATATAAGTATTTTGAAAATAGAAGATTTATTTTGGAATTAATCATGATTTTAAGGATATTCCCTATTATATCTATAATTTGGGAAATTGATTATGTGATTTAGGGGTTGTATCCATGATAATTAATCAGGGGGATAATTATGAGATATTTCCTTGGATATTTTAATATAATTATTTGTGAATTAATTATGTGCTTTTAGATTATGATCTATATAATTAAATATGGAATTAATTATAAGGATTTAAATTTAGAATGAGATGATTAATTCGTGAAAATTAATTATTGTATATGATATGTTATATTTTTTAATTAATTATTGAATTAATTAATGGGATTGATGAATTTAGCTAATTATTGTAATTACTTGGGGATTTTAAGAATTTAATTAACTGTAGGATTAGTAACGAGATTGAATTGGGTCATTAATTTTGAATTAATTATGTGAATAAATAGAATGAAAATATGGTCACTATAAATTGATAAGTACATATATTAAAATGTCCATTGTACTTTTGATTAAAGAAAATGGGGACATGGTAATTTTATTGAGGATTAATCATGGTATCATTGTCAAAATAATTATGATTAAAGAGAATGGGAACATGGTTATTATATTGCATGGTAACATGTTTAACATAATTACATTTTTTATGATGGTCAATTTTGAATTTGTTTTTCAATTGTGAAATTAAAGAAAATAAATAATGGTACTCTTAGTTATTAACCCACACAAGAATAATTTGAACTTTGACATGAGTAAAATTGTGTAATGAGATATCATGAAACCATTGAATACATTGAGCTCTAGTATGAATTAGTTATTAAGATATGATATTAATAATGGACCACTTTAGGCTCTAGTAAGATATGATGCAAGTATTGGGGTATGGGTCTCCTTTAGATCCCTGGTGTAACTATAGTTAAATAAGAATACCGTATAATTTAATAACAGGTAATTTAATAATTGAACTTATTTGGTATAGAACAACACATATATCCTTTTGACTAGAAATTTTTTAGACACCATTGGGGGTGGCCTACGTGGTTTTACTCAAACCCTATTTTGGAAGCCAAATCGGCACCTGAATAGATTATATTGTTGCAGGACAGGATATGGGAAATGTCCCTCAGATGGATTTCTAATTTAGGATGGATCGTGGATGAGTAAACCAATCATGGTTAGAAACCAACATGGGGAGTCGTAGTGTCTTCACATTCAATTTAATTATAGACCTGGGACACTAATATTGGCATTGAATGGTTTACCATTCAGCTGAGTATTGTATTTCCTATTTGGTTATCTCTTAACATGATTAATGATTATTATTTATATATTGACACACTATTTTTTATCTTTTTCCACTGGTGTTTTACTCAAATAGTAGATGTTACAGTCTTTCTATGACTGACTCATCAGAACGTTGACTCTATTTGGAAGCCTCTACTGTATGAGGATGTGCCCCATAGATCATGTAGAGAATCAGATCCGGACACCATCTCGTTGTTCCTGGGCCCAGACGTTACAATGTGGTATCAGAGGGGCCATTTTTCTTTATTATTTATTTGTATTATGATTTTTTATTATTATATGTGATACTAAGATGATATGTGGCTTAGTAATGAGAACATGTACGAGATTTTCTATCCTATGTACAGGGGAAACTCGAAGAACTATGTTCTGGATTTTTGTTATTTCTGTATGTTGTTACAGTGGAATATTATTTAACCTTTTAAACATAGTTATGGTTGTAAACCCATGTATAGGGTAAAATTGAGGTACTCATGGTAGAATTGTTGTTATTTCTACTTTTGGTTACAGTTGATTATTATTTAACCTTTGGGAAGTAGTTGTGATGTGTTATGATTATTGTTTCTGATAAATTTTTAGTATTGATTCATGTACTGGAATGGAACGAATGTTGAGTTTGCGTGCATCAGTCTAGAAACTCAGTGTTGTTTTGACAGGAATAATTTTAGAACATCATTGGAATCCATGTTATGGGTATGCTGTTAAACTTGACAGTTTTTCATTTTTTTTGTTAAAATGAAAATTGAGACATAAAATTAATTTAAAATGGTTTTAAAATTATGAGAAATGAGAATAATATGGTGTCTAAATTGGAAACATGATTATGATACTTTTTTACCTTGGTAAAACAAATCCTCAGCACAGGATGTTTAATGGTATTGATAGTGCCTTGGTTTGACCATGTGTTGAGATTTCGGGGAAAATAAATGTTTTGACATAATGTTATTATTTTTTCATCCCTCAATGTTATATGGTTTTGATATGAGACATAAGTTGTGTCTTTGAAATTATAGATAGTATTCCCCAACAATGATTGTTGAGGGGATGATCGAGTATCATGAGTAAAAATAGTCCTCTAGTTAGGGAACATAAGGCACTGATTGTGCCAGATGAAGATGAATGTGAGATGTTCCATTAGAACATTTCACATTTTAGAAAAGTCATGGACTGAAACCCAGGGAGTGTTCTAGAAATATTGTTTGAATTCACATTGGAGTTTTAGTAACAAAAACCTCTAACATATACTAGATAGGGTGGACCTAATGTAGATTATTATTATTTTGATTCCATAGATATATTAATTGACCATTTGGAGACTCCTCATGAGAGGAGGGTCAATTTGGATGCTTATATGCTGCAGGGATCCGCAAATCATTGGTGGGACATTTAGGCCTGAATTGGAAAACCTGATAGTATGTTATGGAAGGAATTCATGGTGATGTTATTGGAGAACATATATCAAGAGATGTAGTGAAAAGTGAAATAATATTAGTTCATAAATCTAGAACATGGGAGAATGTTGGTGATGAACAATGATGAACTCTACATATATCTGCAACGCATTTTTCTAATGATAATTGGATATGTGGAAGCTACGATGTAACATTTTTTGGATGTACTTAAGTGTGAAATTATGTCCCAGATGAATATCTACATGGCGATGAAATGTATAGATGTGGTGGAATAGGATATCACTATTGAAGGGCACCTGATGGAGGATTCTAGTTCTGGATAGTTAGTTGTAATTAGACGATCTGCAGGTGAGACTACCAAGGGAAGAAAGCAACATTATAATGACATTTTCCATGGATGTGGGAAGTAGAGTGTGCAGATAAAAGGGTCAATTGGATAGGACCTTATTGGGGAGATCTATTGCTTGTGGGGTTGTATGGTACAATATCATCGACACAATTAAAGGCCACCAGAAGAGTGTCGATATTATTGAAAGAAGGAACACCTACAAGAAGTTATGTAGGTCATAACTATAGACTGATACTGAATTAGTAGATAGATAGAATCATCGTATGGGAAGTGGATCTTCTACAACATACTGGGAGTGTAGTTGGACATCTACAGGATGATGTGGTAATGGTAGTGGATGTGGTGCTTCTAGACAGCGACACCTACATCAAGAGAGTGGTGTTACTTAGGGGAGTAAGGAAAAATCATAAGGAAGAGGGGTACCATAGTTACATGAAGTATAGCATAGACTTGTGAATAGTGAAGCTGGACCATTGATGGGGAGAGGTACTATTCTATAAGCTTTCACATTATCTAGATCCCTTATTGATATCGGTTCCTCTCACTCCTTTATACCTAGATATATTTTTTGATGGTTTGAACATGGCTGTTGCTTTTGTGAGTGCGGTAATGAATATAGATACACATTTTGGTGTATAATATAGTGATATATGTATATTGAAGGGATGTTCACTATATGTCTTGGAATATCAGTTCTTATGGTAACTCAATGTTCTTTGTATGATGGTATTTGACCTGATTATAGGGATGGATAGATAAGTGTTATATTGATCCCACATTGATTATCACCATAGGAATATATCCTTTGGGACTCTAATGTGTTACCAGTTTATTGATCGTATAGAGTGGGATATATAGGAAAGACAATCAAGGCCAATTACGGAGCTAATGTGAGATCTCATATCCCATGTTTCTATTCTATTGATTGATGATTATGGTGATAGGGAACATGATCCTCCATAAGAAGTAGAATTGTTTCAGGATGCCTTTTCTGAAGAATTAGCAGGGGTACCACCTAATAGATGTGTAGAATTTACTATTCAAATAATGTCTTAGGTTGAGCCAGTATCTATTCCACCATATAGAATGGCACCTACTAAGAAAAAATAGATTAATGCTCATGTGTAGGAGTTGGAGTATATATGATTTTCCCATCCATGTATTTCGCTATAGGGATCACCTATTTTGATCACAATTAAGGATCATAGAAGTTTATGTCTATGTGTCAATTACTAGATGTTGAACTAAATGACTCTCATGAACCAAAATCTTATTCCACATATTGATAATCTTTCTGATCAGTTAAAGGGGCATCTGTGTTCTCAAAGATTTATTGTATCATTAGTTGTTAGTATGGACTTTTGATATATTGAGGACTCCCTTCAAGAAGATGTTTTGGCCTTTTGAGTTTTTCATAATTTTATTTGGGTTAAAAAATACAACAGAAGCGTTTCTGGCTTTGATGAATATGTTCTTTCATACGTATTTGGATCATTTTCTTGGTTGTGTTTTTGGATGAATTATCGGTATACTCCGAAACTAATAATGATCATTACCAACATTTTGAGATTGTGGTGAGTACATTGGGAGAGCATCAATTATACACCATGTTATCTATGTTTAAGTCTTAGATTGACAAGGTACACTACTAGGGGAACGTCATATTAGAATAGGGTGTGTTGGTAGACCCAATGATGGTTCAAGAATTTTTTCTTTGGAGAATCCCAGTAATGTTCTTGATATCTGATGAATTATAATATTAGGTGGATATTATATGAGAATATTCCAAAAAAATTACCATTTAGAAGCATCCATTTTATGCTTGAAGAAAATAAAAGTAATGTTTGAATGGTCAAAGGATTATGAGAATGATTTTCATGAGATTACATTGATCTTAATCAATAATGATTTTTATTCAACAAGATATAGATGTGGAGTATATGGTTTATTGTGACACATCTAAGATTAGACATAGGGGAGTGATGATTCATGGATACCGAGTTGAGGAATATAGGTCATTACAGTTTTTTCCACACGAAAAGTATTACATTGCGCATGAACTATAGTTGTAAGTAGTGGTATATTCTCTTAAGTGTTGGAGAAACGATAATTTAGGATATATGATTACACATTGTACATATCACATGTTCTTGAAGAATATATTTTCGTAGTGTGATTTGAATATTTGGTAGTGGAGATGTGTTGAGTGTATGCAGTCATTCAATATTGAACTAGAATAAATGCTCGCGAAGGTAAATATTTTTGCTAATTCCTTGGAAACAAAAAGCCAAACTCATATAGTTTATGAGTGGAGGGAATAGTGTAATATGGTGGCGATTCTAAATGAAATGAATGTGGCCGATTAAGGAAGTCCGGAAAATATGATTCTAGTTTCAATTACAGTGAAACCTACTCCTTTAGGATGTATCAAGGATAAACCATATGTGGATCAAGAATTCCTATCCTTGAGGGAAGGATTTGATGATTGTGAGACATTGTCGAATAGGTTGATAGATGAGGATGAGATCAACTGTGTAATTAATATAGTTGGGGTAATGATTGGAATGTGATATGAACTCATGTAGGGATTTCATGCCTCGAAATGGGAAGTGCATACTGGTGTGATAAAAATGTACAATGACCTACGACAAACTTTTTGGTGTCCATGCATGAAAAATGAGATAGAGGGGTTAGTGAAATGATTTTTTATCTGTTAGCAGGTTAATGAGGAGCATCAATGACCTGGATTTTTTCTATAGTCATTGCCCATACCGATATGTAACTGGGAGGATGTGACAATAGATTTTGTAATGGGTTTCTCAAAGACACTTAGGACGAATGAAGTTATTTGGGAGATTATGGATTTACTGAAAATGGATTTTATTTTATACTAGTATGAGAAACCATTATAGTAGATCAATTGTGAGAAGTTTACATTCAAGAAATAATATATCTTCATGTAATTCCACAATCTGTAGTTTCATAGGATCATTCATACATTGCTACACACTTCTCAAAATGCATGGAGAAATTTCATGGAACACATGTGTTATTTTGTATGGATTTCCATCCATAGTTAGATTGTATTTTGGAGAGTTATATATAAGTTATTGGGGATACAGTATGGACTTGTGTTCTTGACTTCAGTTGGTCTTGGGAGAATAACTTTTCTTTATTGGAGTTCTCCAATATAAATAGTCATCTGGAAATTATACAAATCATAACCTATGATTAAAATTATGGTAGTCCATGTAGATTAGTACTCTTCGAGATGAAATTATGAGAGTCAGAGTTGTTGGGACCGAGTATCGCGCAAAAGACATTAGAGCTGGTGTAGTTTATTTAAAAACATATGTTTATTGATCAGGGGAGATATTAGTTGTATGCTAACAGATGAAGATGACACACTGTGTTTAGATAGGGTGATTTTTTATTCATTCATGTGTCTTCTAGATTGGGTCACCTCACGATATGGAGGTATGGATTGTTGGAACCTGGTTTTGTTGGTCTGTTTTTGATAGAAGAGAGAATTTTTCCAGTGGTGTACCAATTGGCTCTTCAAAAAAGATACATTGTAACAAATGATCGTTAACATGTATCAAATCCTCATTTTTTTCACCTAAAACATTATCAAGTGATTGATGTTTATGATTTTTTCCTTTTCATATGAGCATCCTTTAATGAACATCTGATACATGTGCTATATCATAGTGAGAAATTGTGGTAGGGAAAGATTGTGAAAATAGTTTGTGTGTTATCGAAATATGGATGAGTTAAAGATAAAAAAGTGAAAGGGAAGCAGTAATGAGGAATCCATGTATTGCTCATTTTGGCTTGAAATAATATAAAATTTTTCATGTTTATCTTGAGAACGAGTTTTTATATGGTTGAGAGATTGTAATATACAGAATTTCTTTCGAGTTATCTCTACATGATTTCTGATACTTTTTATTTTTACATAAGTACCTTTTTGGGGGCTATGACTTTTGGAGTGTTTTGGTGGAGTATTTTATAATTATTTAGTATAAGGTGTTGTGCATTGTTGGTGAATGGTTTTTACAAACCGTGCAGCTGGCAATGAGAAATTTTCAGTTTGGTGGTCTTTTGAGGTAGTGGCTTCGGTATCATTAATGTGGGGTTGGGTAGGCCATGTGAGGCAACCATACATGTCTCCCATAAATGTAGTGTATAACTCATGGTTATCACATGGTTTGTCTCACCGCATGACTAAACCATTTGTGGACCAGCAGTGAGATCTTAAAAATATGTATCTCCCTCATTTTAAAATTTTAGTGAAACTTTCTTCTCATTTGTGGTCCTAACTTAGGATGTTACTTTACTAAGGGTAAAGGATGTTTCTACAATTGACCCATAGGGATTCAAAGGTCTTAATACATCCATTCATTTATATTGGATGCCCAAATCAGAATTCCACACTTTTCTCGATAATTGGATCTAATCCCAATGTCATTACCTTTCATTCTCCTATAATTCCTTGATCTTTGGAT
This sequence comes from Viscum album, assembly GCA_963277665.1. Taxonomy (NCBI): domain Eukaryota; kingdom Viridiplantae; phylum Streptophyta; class Magnoliopsida; order Santalales; family Viscaceae; genus Viscum; species Viscum album. The sequence goes on along the minus strand of OY728147.1, from coordinate 553,311,877 downwards.
GGATGATATCTCCTATTTCTCTAGATCTATTCCTAGTTAGTGATATTTAGATCTAAAATTGTAGATCTAGATATATATCCAATTAATTGTGATATATTGTTATCATTTTAGGGATTTAGATCCAGAACTCGTATCTCCATCCTTGCATTGCTTGGATTTTGTGGATTTCTGTTGAGAGAACGTCAATCAATGAATCGATGGTGGTGGTGTAAAATTTAATTCCCATAGTCATGAAATTTATGTTAGTATGAAAAATTTTATAATTTATATATTTCTTTATCAATTTTTCTATTAAATTTGGTTAATTATGATGACCAATTGATTAATTGGATATTTTTGAAATATGTGATTATTAGAGGAATTGATCATGAGACTAAGTGGATTCCCTTACAGATAATTAATTAAGGGAATTTTTATGAGAATTAGGGGTCGTAACATAGATATTTAATCAGTGATTTAATTATTAGATACAACATCATATAGATTGAGATAATTAATTGTGAATTAATTATGTTCTTGTAGATTATGGGATAGATAATTAATTATGGGATTAATTACAAGGAGATGATATTTTGAATGAAATAATTAATTCTTGAAAATTTATTATAGGATATGAAAATGATATTGGATAATTAATTATTGAATTAATTAAATGGATTGATGCATTTAGTAAATTACTATGTTAACTATGGGATTTGATGTATTTAACAAAATGATGGATTTGTAATTGAATTGATGTGTATAATTATTATGAATTAATTATGTGATTAATGTTAATTGCAATATGTTCATTTTTTAATTGATAATTATACATGGTAAAATTTTAATTATACTATAGTGTAATGATAATGGTATCACGATCATTCTATTGAGGAGTCATCCTAATAACACGGATATCTTAATTATGATTAAAGAGAATGGAAACATGGTCAACTATTGAGGAGTAAGCATGGTAACATGGTAATCATACTTAATATTGTGATATTTATATCATAAAAAATATTCCTTATTAATTTTTAATTTATAAATAGAATTATAATGTCACTCCATGTAATGTCCTCATAAGAGATTATTCCAAACTCCAACATGAGATGAATTACGTACTGAAATATCATATCATCTTAGAATAATTCGATCTCTAATAAGAAGAAGTTATTAATATATTTTATTTCCATGGGATCAATTCATGTTTTTTCATGTTAAATAGATAGTATTTGGATACATGTCTCCTTGGGAACCCTTGAGTTAATGTATTTAGATAAGAATAAATTTTAATGTAATAACTTGTAGTTTACAAATTGTACTTTTTTATTGTAGAAATGCATAAACTACCTTTTTTAAATAATATTTTAAGACATATTTAGGGGAGTCCTATTGAGTTCTACCCACACCCTATTCATGATGCCGGATCGGTACCCGGATTTATTATATTGTTATAGGACAGAATGATTGAAAATGACCAAGGATAGATTGCTGATTTGGGACAGATCATGGATGAGAGGACCAGACATGTATCAGAACCCATGTGGGGATACATTGTTTCATTAAATTCAGTTGAATTATAGACACACAGCATTTATATAGGCATGTAATTGTTTCCCATTCAGTTGAGTATGGTATTTTATGTTTGTTTATCTTGTGAAATGTGTATTTTTTATGACATACATATGACTCTTCTATAAGTTATCTATTCCCACTAATGATTTAATATAATAGAAGAGGGTATAGTCTCCCAATGACTAACATACCAGACCCTCACTGCTAGTCGATAGCCTATGGAATATGGGGGTGCTTGCATGAGTTCAGGTAGTGAATCGCTGCAGGACATCATCGTGTTGTTCTTGAGTATGGACATTAAAACAAGCCATTCCAGGAAACAATTTTCCTGGATAAGCACTCAATTGAAATATCATCATATTGATCATTTATATTTTATCAATAAATACCCTAATAAATTTAAATTTAGATAATTTTACATTTCTGACCCTAAAAATATTCATTCAATAATGTTTTATTTTTCACTATTCCCATGAAATGAATTTTCATTTCTTTTTTAGTGAGGCCTTTGAATGATATTTCAAAATTTGATTATATAAATCCAATAAAATATTGAAATTAATGTCATGTCATGGAAAATAATTATTGATATGTAAAAAAAAATTAACTATCAATTGAAAATATCCAATTAAAATAGATTCTGTGGAGTTCAAAAATGTTTTTTATTCATGTGATTGAAAGTGAGTAAGTAGCGAATTTGTTACAAATTATATGATCATTCAGGTAACATTATAATGTTAGATGAGATAAAAATTTATTTTTATTTTTGTACATTTTCTAGGGTCAATCGTGGAACATTAATTACCTATGGAATTCACATCATAAGTGCTTCTAAATTGCATAAAAATAATTATTATATGTATAATTTCCATGGAATCAGTAGAGTATCAAATGATATCATATCATGGTTAATAAATTTTTATTAATTTGATGAGAAATATCAATTTACTATGTAAATATATACCTAAGGGAGGATTGAGTTCATAATTTCATCTTCATGATGGAAGACATCATGGAAAGACATCTCTTTTTTGTGCACCAACCACACTAAATGTGGTTTTTTAGATGAGGTATCGTAACCACTTAACAATTAATCATCATCTTCTTTCATAATTACCTAAGAAATTTTTATATATTATAATTTAATATATAAAACATCATTAAGAGATTATTTGTCTGTTTTAATATCACATCCTCATATAAGTCGATCATTATGGTCTATTATACAAGAATATTCAGTCTCTTTGCTTTCTATCTTTCTCTTCGCAACATGATACCTTATATTCATCCAATATCCATCACATATATGTCTGATATGGAAATCTGAAAACCCATATCTGAAAACATTTATTATAGTTCATTAATCTTATTCCACCTTAATCACTACATAAAATTTCAACTAATTAGTTTGGGATAGAAAAATATATTGCATGACCATGAAATATTATACTAACTTATGATAGTTATATGTATTTCATGAAAATTAAATTCAATAATATTTAATCCATCCATGTCACACATAAGAAAATATATTTTTAGTAAATCATACCCACCTTTACATTCTCATAGTATATCAAAGCCACCAGTGGAATATGAGTAATTTGTAATAGAAATGAAATGAATTCATGGTGAAAAAAAGTAAATAAAACATTCAAATAGGTAAATCTGAAAAAGTTGAAATTAAAAATATTTGATTATATTTAAAATAATAATGATCAATAAAAAATTAAATAATTTTCGTGTGTGTGGTGTTGAGTATACATGATCATTGAAGTATCATAGTGAATACTCAAATTATTTAAAATAAAACCACAAAGAGAGTTTCCCAACAAGTAACAAGACCTTCCTGGTTAAATATATGTCTTGTTTAGTTACCAATACAAAATATCTCTTTTAAAAATATTCATTAGATAAAATATAGAAAATAATTTAAATAACTATTGATTAATAAGGGTTACATATAAAAATATAATGTGCCAATGGTGTGAATTTAGATGATGTATCAGTATGTGATTAAATAAATAGCTATGAGGCTCACCAATAAAGAATCATTTTCGAAGATTACTCTCCCTGATCACAATGGTAATGAAAGAATCATCATGTACATGTATATTTAGATATCCAAAATACTAACATGGAACCTTATCTAGGGAATATCAGTTCATATGGTAACTCTATGTTTGTTATAAGATGGGATTCGACTAGATCATTGGGATGGATAGGCTAGTCTCATACTGATACCACATGGAATTTTACCAAAGGAATGTATCCTTTGGGACTCCAATTTGTTACCAGTATATTCAATGTGGAGAGTGAGATATCTATGCAGGCCAAGCAAGGCCAACTTCTGAGCATATATGAGAGCTCAAATCCCATGTTTTTATTCTATTGATGGATGATTTGGGTATTTAGATAGTTGTTTCTCCACAAGAAGTGGAATTGTTTTAGGATGTCCTTCCTAAATACTTATCAGGGCTACCTCCTGAGATTGATGTGGAATTCACTATTCGAATCATGTCTTAGGCTGAGCAAATGACTATTCCACAATATAGAATGAATCCGACTGAGAAAGAATATATTAAGACTCAAATGGAGGAGTTGGAGGATATTTGATTTTTCCATGCTTGTATGTCGCCTTAAAGACCACCTATTTGGTTCACAAGGAATGCTCATTGAAGTTTATGTCTATGTGTCAATTACTAGATGTTGAACAAATCAATCTCATGAACCGAAAACCAATTCCACATATAGATGAACTTTTTGTTCCATTAAAGGGTCCTTCAATGTTCACAAAGATCTATTTGAGATCACAGTATCATTAGTTGTTATTATGGAGTACTGATATATCGAGGAATCCATTTAGAAGAAGTTATGGCTTTTTTGAGTTTTTCATAATTTCATTTGGGTTGAAAAATACACCCGTTGTGTTAATGGATTTGATGAATTGATTCTTTCATATGTATTTGGATCATTTTTTCGTTGTGTTTTGGGATTAATTATTTGCATACTCCAAGACTAATACCGATCATTCCCAATATGATGAAATTATCCTTAGTACATTGAGAGAGAATCAAGTATACACCATGTTATCTAAGATTCAGTCTCGGATTGACAAGGTACACTTCGAGACGAACCTCATATCAGAGGAAGCTGTGTCGGTAGACCCAGCGAAGGCTCATGAATTTTTTTCATAGCAGCATCCTAATAATGTTTTTAATATCTGATGCATTATAATATTAGATGGATATTATATTGATTATTCCAAGAATTTTCCTATTTTGATGCAATCATTTCATGCTTGAACAATATATAAGTAATGTTTGAATGGTCAAAATCATGTGAGAGATATTTTCACAAGTTTACATTGATCTTAACATCAACACAATTTTGATTCAACATGAGTTTGGTGAGGCATATATGGTTTATTGTGACGCTTCTAGGAGTAGACATAGATAATTGATGATGCATGGATATTGAGTTTTGGAATAATGTTCATTACCAGAGTTTCCACATGAAAATATTACACTACCCATTACCTCTAGTTGGAAGTAGTGGTTTAATTTCTTAAGTGTTGGAGAAACAATCATTTGGAAGACAAGATTACACTTGGTACACATCACATGATCTTGAAGTATATATTTTAATAGTGTTATTTGAAAATTCGGTAGTGTAGATGGGTTGAGTGTATGTATTCATTCAATTTTGAACATGAATATATGCTCGAGAAGTTAAATATTGTGACTAATTCATTGAGAACGAAAGGGAAACCTCATATAGTTTAGGATTTGAGTGAATAGTGTATGCTAATGGCATTTCTAGATTAAATGAATATGGAGGATATGGGTGTCCATAAAATATGACTCTGGTTTCAGTTACAGTGAAGCATACTCCTTTGAGACTAATCAAGGACAGTCCGTATGAGGATCTAGAATGCCCATTCTTGAGGGCAGGCATTGAATGTGTGGAGACATCTTTGAACTGGTTGATATATGAGGATGAGATCTACTATGTAATTAATCTAGTTGTGGTACATATGGGCATTTTTAATGACAACATTTGATATTTTCATGCCTTGAAATGGGAAGCTCATCCAGGTGTAACAAAAATGTACATTGACCTACGACAACAGTTTTGGTGTCCAAGATTGAAAATAGAGATAGAAGGGCCTGTGAAATGATTGTTTACCTATCAGCAGGTGAAGGTTGAGAATCAATGACCAGGATTATTTCTACAGTCATTGCCCTTACTGATATGTAAGTGGGATAATGTGAACATAAATTTTGTAGTGGGTCTCTCAAAGACACTTGGGAGGAATGAAGTTATTTAGGTGATTATGGATTGACTGAAAATAGAGTTTATGTTATACATTTAAGGGAAACCATTACTGTATAATAATTGGGGGAGGTTTATGTTCATGAAATAGTCTATCTGCATGGAATTCCACAATCTATATTTTCAGATCGTGATTCATACATTACATCACACTTCTTGAATGGCTTGTAGAAATTTCTTAGACTAGATGTGTTATTCTCTATGGATTTCAACCCACTAATAGATGGTATGTCAGAGAGTTCTATATAGGTGATTGAGGATACAATATAGACAAGTGTTATTGGATTTGGTTTTTCATGGGAGAACAACTTGTCTTTAGTGGAGTTCTCCTATAGAAATAGTTATCAAGAAATTATACAAATCATAACCTATGATTAAAATTTTGGTATGCCTTGTAGATTAGCACTCTTCGAGTTAGAAGTAGGTGTGTCAGAGTTTTGGGACTATGTCTCATGCAAGAGACATCAGAGGAGGTGCAGTTTTTTTACAAACATGTAGTTATAGATCTGAGTAGACAGTAGTTGTATACTAACAGATGTAAAGACCAATTGTGTTTACAAAGGGTGATTTTTATTCTTTCTTGTGTCTTCTAGGTTGGATCACCTTAGTGTACAGAGGCACGGAAATTGGGAACCCATGTTTGTTGGTATGTTTATGATAGTATAGATAATTGGTCCAGTGGTGTAGCATTTGGCACTTCCACAAATATAATGTGCCGTGAATGATCTTTTATAAGTATAAAGTCATCATTTTTATCACCTCGAACATTATCATGCGATGGATGTGTATGAGGTTTACCTTTTGATAGGTGCATCCTTTGAGGAACATCTGATATGAGTGCTATATCATAGTGAGAAATTGTGGCATGGAATGATTTTGAAAATAGTTCATGTATTATGGAAACATGGATGTGTGAATGAGAAACTAGGGAAAGGGAAGTAGATATGAGGGCTCATTGTCCTATTTATTTTGGCTTGCAATCATAAATATCTTTGCGACTGTATCTCGAGGGTGAGTTGTTATAAGCTGAAGATATTGTAATATACTGACCTTTTTTTGAGTTATCTCTGTATGATTTTATGATACTTTTTGTTTTTACATAAATACATTTTGGGGGGCTATGACTTGTGGTGTGTTTTTGTGGATTTTTTGAAAATTAAGGAGTAAAATTGGTTGTGCATAATTGGCATGTGGTTTGTAGAAACCATGTAGCTACATATGATAAAATTAGCCCATTGTGGTCTTTTGAGGAAGTGGATTCAAGAACATTATTGCAGGGTTGGGTAGGCAATGTGAGGAAACCAAACATGTCTCCCCTCACTCTAGTGTCTAACTGAAGGTTATCACATGGTTTGTGCCACCACGTGACTAAACCATGTGTGGATCAGTAGTGAGATCCTAAAATTATGGATCTCCCTCATTTTAACACTTTAGTTACACTTTCTTCTCATGTGTAGTCCTAACTCGGGATGTTACATTCCTATGGGTAACGGTTGTTTTTCACATTGACCTGGAGGGATTCAAAGGCCTTCATACATCCTTTCAACCATATTGAATGCCAAAATCTAAAATCCAATATTTTCTCGATAAGTTGATCTAATCCCAAGGACTTTAACTTTTATTCTCTTATTTTTCATTGATCTTTGGACGGATGATATGTCATATTTATCTAGATATAATCATGTATAGTGATATGTAGATATAATATGGTAGATCTAGATCTATATCCATTTGATCATGATATATTAGTTTTGTTTTAGGGATTTAGATGCAGAACTCATGTCTTCATCCTTGCACTGCTCATATTATGTGGATTCCCATTGAGAGATCATCCATTAATGAATCGAGGGTGGTGGTATAAAATTTAATTCCCATAGTCATGAAATTTATTTGTGTATGGAAAATTTTATAATTTCTAAATTTCCGTATCAATTTTCTATTAAATTTGGTTAATTAAGATGACCAATTGATTTATCGAATGTTGATGAAATAAGTGATTATTTGAGGATTTATTCATGAGACTTAGTGGATTCCCTAATACATAATTAATTAAGGGAATTTGTTATGTGATTTATGGGTTGTAACATAGATAATTATTTGGTGAATTAATTATGAGATATTGTGTTGGCTAGATTGAGATAATTAATTTTGAATTAAATATGTTTTTTTGAGATTATGGGATAGATAATTAATTATTTGATAAATTATGAGGATTTGATATTTTGAATGAAATAATAAATTCTAGAAATGTTATTATATGATATGAAATGTGATTTTGGTTAATTAATTATTGAAATAATTAATGGGATTGATGCAATTATAAAATTAATCTGTTAACTATGGGATTTTATGTATTTAAAAAGGGATGGATTAGTAATAGAATTGATGTGTATAATTAGATATGAATTATTTATGTTATTAAAGTGAATTGAAATATAATAATTATTAATTGGTAATTAAACATGGAAAAACGTTCATTATACTATAGATTAAAGAGAATGGGAACATGGGAATTCAATTGAAGAGTCGTCATGATAACATAGATATCATAATTATGATCAATTGGAATGGGAATGTGGTCATCAAATGAGGTGTAAGCATCATAACATGGTATTCAAACTTATGTTTGTGATATTGGTATCTTTGGAAATGTGTCTTATAAATGTTTAAATAATGAATAGAAATAATGTCAATCTGAGTTATGTCTTTACAAGAGAATATTTTGAACTATAACATGCACAAGATTAGGTACTGAAATATCATATCATCTTTGAATAATTCGATCTCCGATATGAAGAAGTTAATAATATATGATATTTCTTATGGGTCAATTTAGGATTTTTCATGAGACGTAGATTGTATATGGGTACATTTCTCTTTGAGAACCCTTGAGTTAATGTTGTTAGAAAAGAATAAATGATAATGTAATAAATTGTTGTTTAGAAATTGTAATTTTTTATTATAGAAATCCATAAACTACAATTTTACTATAATATTTTAATACATCATTGTTGGAGTACAATTGAGTTCTATAAACACCCTATTTTGGTTACCTGATCGGTACTCGAATTTATTATTTTTTTATAGGACAGAATAAAGGAAAACAACCAATGATAGATTGCTGATTTGGTACATAGCATGGATGAGAGTTCCAGACATGGTTCAGAACCCACATGGGGATCCGAAGTTTCATTAAATTCAGTTGAATTATAGACACATGACATTTATATTGACATATGATTGTTTCCCATTCATTTGAGTATTGTATTTTCTATTTGGTTTTCTTGTGATATGAGTATTTTTTATGAATTACATATCATTATGCTATTTTTTTCTATTCCCACTGATGATTTACTATAACATTAGAGGTTAGAGTCTCGCAATGACTAACATACCAGACCCTTGCTGCTATTCGGTAGCCTATGTACTTTGGGTAGGCGTTCTTGTGTTTACGCATCGAATCACCTCGAGACATCATTGTGTGGTTCTTCAGTCGGGAAATTACAACGAGCCAATCAAGGTAAACAATTATCATGGTTAAGCATCAAATGCAATCTATTCATATTGATCATGTATATGTTATCAATAGAACCCATAATAACTCTAAATTTACTTAATTTTAATATTAGGACCCTAAAAAATCATCATTTAATATTGTTTTATTTTTTACAATTCCCTTGAAATGGATTTTGATTGCATTTTTAGTGAGGTATCTAAATGATATTTCACAATTTCATTATAGAAAACCAAAAAAATGTTGATATTAATGTCATGTCGCTCAAAATAATGTTATATATGTAATGAAAATTTTTAATCATCATTTGGAAATAGAAAATTAAAATAGATTCTCTGGAGTTCAAAAAAATTTCATTCATGTGATTGATAGTTCATATGTAGTTGATACATTACAAATTAAATGATATTTCATTTAAAATTATAATGTTAGGGGAGATAAAAAATTGTAATTTGTTGTGTTCATTTTCTAGGGTCAATCAGGGAACATTAATTATCTGTAGAATTCACTTAGGAACTACATCAAAATTGAATACAAATAATTCTTATCTATATAATTTCAATGGAATTAGCAAAGTAACAAATGATTTCATCTCATGATCAATAATTGTTTATTCATTTGATGAGAAATAACAATTTACTAGGTACATATATACCTAATAGATTATTGATTTCATACTTTCATCTTCATTATGGAAGTCGTCATGGAATGAAATATTTTTGTGGTCCACCAACCACACTAAATGTGGTTTTTTAGATGTGGTATCACTATAATTAATCAATTAACCATCATCTTATTTTATAAAAACCTGAATATGTTTATATATTATAATTTCATGTATAAAACATCATTAAGAGAATATGTGTGTGTTGTACTATCACTTCCTCATATAAGTCGATCATTATGTTCCATTCTACCAGAAATTCAATCTCTTAGCTTTCTATCTTTATCTTCACAACATGATACCATATATTCTTCCAATATTCATCACATATATTCCTGATATGGTTATCTGAAATCCCATGTCTAATACAATTCAATCTCTTTGATACTCGAATGTTTCATTCATAAATACCCACATCCTAAAAATTTATAAAAAAAATCATTTTAGAAATGAATGCAAAAATATAACGATTACACAAGGTCATCCCATAATTGTATTTCTACCTTGGAGAACATAGGTGGAATGTGAAAACATTGATAGGGAAGAAAAAAAGAACTACATTGTTTTGATGTATGATGATATAGAACATTGTTTGGAGAAGGTTAATAATGAAAAGCCAAAAATCTATAGTGATATATGGGACCATCAGATTCATAGGAAAACAATGTACTATTATAATAACCCATACATTACATACATTATTAATACATCAAAATTTATGTATACTTATTACAACATATAACAAAACCACGAAAAGTCCTTATAGGTATAGTATCTTTAGAAACTGGGAAACATAAACAACTGGTTCATAAAGCATCTACATTGTCTCCCATTTATTTCATCATATCTATAGTCCCTTTTTGGCATATCGTACTTAATACCCTTCTTCCTAAGCTAGGGAAAGAAAACATACAAAAGGGTGAGCTCAAATTCTCAGTAAGGGTAAACAAAAAAAATATCAATCACATCATATTCATAAGAACATAACATTTTGGAAATCTTAACCTGAAAAAGAGATCATAATTTCATAACATTGGATAAAACATAGTTGTGAAATGTAATCCCAATGATCATAACATAAAACATGAAACTTTGTGTCATACACACATAATCATAGAGAATCATTTCTTAGTAGTCAAGACTCATTCCCAATACCATCTTAGTGGACAAAGTCCATTTCTGAACCGAGTTCACTCCTCGTTTCAGTCCTATTTCACTGAACCGGTTTAACCTGCCGTTCCAGCCATGTCTGTATCATGATATATAAATCTTTACCCTATGCATTGGAGGTAGATATAGGTCCCACCCATCTCATAATGATACCATTCTTATGTGTGCCACAAAATCATAAATCATACATCATTGCATAACCCATTTAATAAAAATGGGATTCTTAAATATCATGACATCATAAAAAAATTCATATAAGATAAAGGAATTCATAAAAAAATTCCATCACATCATAATCAAATCAATGTAATAATAGGGATAGAAATAGAACCCTATATTATCATAGATGGAAAATAATTTTGATAAAACACTTGAACTCCATTCATGAGGAAAATATCCTTTCTACTTCAAAAACATTTTCCTTTCATAACATGTCATAAAATTTTAATCTAAAAGAAGATGATTAAAAATAACAATAAAACTTGTAAAGGACGATTTTTGGAAATAATGTTTTAAAAATCCATTCATGCCGTATAAGTTAAAAAAACATTCTTCTCGTACTTTTTTCGGAAAATTCAAAAAGTACCTCATACGAAAAATGAAAAATGATTCCTTTCATATATTTTACTAAAACTCGCCGAAGGGTAAAATTGGATTTAAAAAATTTTAGGTGGTTGGAAATAATATTACATATTGAGGAAACATGGATGTGGATGATAAAATACACCCCAGTAAATACCAAAGTATAAACAATCTCGGATAAAAATTAGATTGTGATATTTTCCCTTACCTTAGGTCCGATTTCTATCGTAAGTGTCCGAACCTTCCTGTATAATGATTTAAATAATGTTATTGACTTATTCTATAATCATAATTATTGTTATGATATCATATATGGTCATATTATTAGATTCTTATAAGTAATATTTCATTACTACTTGTTATTCGGGTGTTTATTACTTTTTGTTCTTATGCGTGTTTTGTCGAATAAATTCTTATTCTTCTCTTTACGATATATACACCTCATTTAAAAAATGGTATTAGTGTAATATATATAATATTAATTCATTTAATTCATTTATATAATCATTATTCAATGAAGATCATGTAGAACGAATCGCATCACATTGTGGAGACGGTATTCCGTACGTACGCACGAGCAATGATATCGTTCCCATGATCGTGGAATTGTATTGTAGTGTATGTATACTATTTCATAATCAATAACACATTACAATAATCACATATAGTTATTATTTACACCATTATTCCAATCCAAGTAAGGTGGTGGTGGAAAATAGATTACACCATAGCGTAGAGACGATATTCTGTACGTACGCACGTGCGGTGATTTCATTTTCCGTAGGATGGATAGATTGTGAAATAGGGTTGCTTCATAAATATAATAACATATCATTATATGAGTGATACTGATGTTATTACTTCATAATGAAACAACTAAAGAAGAAGAAGTGGAAGAAGAAATAAAGATGAATGAACCGGTAACGGACATTACCTCTTCTTTGAAAAGCTTCATTGAGACCTCCTTTTAAGGCACTAAAATTGGTCTTTGAAGAACACCAGGACCTCTAGGATGTTTCTAGGGATGTGGAGAGGAGAACTTGGCAGGTTTTGGCCGAGCATGAAGGCTCAAATTGTTGTGAGAAGGAGATGGAGGAGGTTCCCTTTTATAAGGGAGGATAGGGGCACCTTTGGAATAACGAAAAATATTATTTTATTATAAAGTCAAGTTCGGTTTTTAATAGCTCCAAATTGATATATTTTAAAGCTAAGATGGGTATGTGTCGACATCATTACATAAAATAGAATTTAGACAAGTTTAGGTCATTATATTGACCTTATCTTTTAGTTTTAACTCTTAGTTAATTAGATTGACATTTACCATTTCACTTTGATTTTTTATATTATATAGTTAATAAACTCACCATAAATATCCAAGAGACCCCCAAGTGGTCCATTAATGATAAAACTATCATTATATAAGTATCTTGGCCGATCCTTATATTTTTAGGAATAAAATAACAATCAATAATATAATATTTGTTTTAAAAACTATTTTATGTCAATTTTGACACTATTTAGTAATTGATTTTTGTGAAAATCATAACAGAATTATTAGTTCGATAAAAGTTAATTACATAAATACTATCATGTAATATTAACCTATAAAATAAGTTTAATTCATAAAAAGTCTCATATTTCATTTATTTCTGTATTTATAACATTAATTATGTTAATATTTCATTAATAAGATAATTACTGCATCATCTTTGTGTCATAAATAAATTAAATTTTTTAATTTCTTAAAATGAAAAATAAAATACCATTATGTAAGAAATCGTTTTATGTTTATAATTAATATTTATAGTCGAATTTATCTTATGTATAACCCTATATTAAAAATTATTTACTTATTAAACATTGATTTTAACTATTTTAACCCTTCTATAAATAAATTAATAATAAATGTCCTAATCTAATACAAGTGGGCCTAAATGGTCATATTTTATTCCAAAGGTTGTTTTTGGTCTAATTATACTTATCAAATAGAAATAAGACATGTGTTAGGGTAATAATAATATCATTTTACCCTTAATTACCCTATTTACTTTTAACTGTGGTAAATAAAAGTAAAAAGTTACAATTCACCAAAAATTATTTTTATGTCATTTAACCACATTTTACATACTGACTTCAATCTTGTCTCTCTGATTTTTTAAATTCCATTCACAAAAGCGGTAAAATTATGTTTTATGTATATTTGCAAATTCTCCAAGGAGGTGGGTAAAAGACGGTGAAAAGTTCAATAAAATTTTTATATAACTAAAATTATTATAAAATTACTCAAATGAATTACATTGAACATATATAGGTATTATGTATCAATTTTAACCTAAAATAAATTTAATTAAAATAAATAATTATTTAAATAAAAAGTCAGTTTTTAAATAGTAACCCAGTGTTTTCACTATTCATAAAAATTTGAAAGTTTACATAAAAATACAAAAATTTCAGCCTAGGATAATTTCGATATTCCGAATCCAAAAATGAAGTCCATTTTGAAAAATAAAATTTACAAAGTTTCTAAAAGCGGTTATTACTATTCATAACGGCTAGTTTTAATAATATTTTAATAGCATATCGTTGTTTAGTGAAACTCGGTATTGCGTACGATGCAAGCTATCGAGGAACGTTGCTATTGCGTGTAAAGAAAGGCAAGCTAGTGTTGTGTGTAGTGAGGGATTCCTTTGAGGATTCATATAACATAAAAACAAAATATTTCTCATAAATGTCTCGGGTGTTACATTCTACCCCACTTAAAATGAATTTCACCCTTGAAATTCGTCACTTCATTACAAACAGATGAGGATACATCTCCCTCATCATATCCTCAAGTTCCCATGTAGCTTCTTCTAATTGGTGGTTCCTCTATAAAACATTCACCAAGCGAGTGGTCTTGTTCCATAATACTTATTCACTACGATACAGAATCTCTATCGGCTTTTCTTCATAAGAAAGATCTTGCTCTAGTGGTACAACTTCTGAGCTGAGTACATGTGAAGGATCAGGTATGTAATTTCTCAAGAGAGATACATGGAACACATCGTGAACTTGAGAGAGATTCGGTGAAAGTGAAAATCGGTAATCTACCTTTACAACACGATCCAGTATTTCTAAAGGACCGATATATCTAGGGATCAACTTCCCCTTCGTTCCAAATCTCATGACCCTCTTCCAGGAAGATATTCGTAAGAACACATTATCACCCACATCAAACTCTAGGTCTTTTCTTCAGTTTCGGCATAACTTTTCTGTCGACTCTTAGATGCTCTTATGTGTTGTTGAATAGATCTAGCCTTTTCTGCCATTTCATCAACGAGATCGGGTCCTAATATCTTTCATTCCCCAAATTCATCCCAGCAAGTTGGAGTCCTGCATTTCTTGCCATAGAGAGCTTCATAAGGATACATCTGAATACTGGTGTGAAAGCTATTATTATAAGAAAATTCCAACAAAGTAGGTGTTGATCCCAACCACCTTTTAAATCTATAGAGCAAGCTCTCAACATATCATCTAGAGTTTGAATTCTCCTCTCAAACTGATCATCTGTCTAAGGATGATAAGCCGTGCTGAAACTCAACTTGGTATCCAGAGTATGTTGAATACTTCTCCAGAACATTGAGGTAAACCTTGGATCCCGATCAGATATAATATAAATTGGTACTCTATGAAACCTTACCACTTCCTTTACATATATCCTAGCAAGATGATCTAGAGATAAATCCTCTCTAATAACAATGAAGTGTGCAGACGTTGTAAGACGATCAACTATGACACAGATAGCATTATTTCCTTTGGATGTTTTAGGAAGTCAGGTGACAAAGTGCATAGTGATGTTTTCCCATTTCCATTCAGGTATGGGTAATGGTTGTAACATCCCCTTAGACTTATGTCTCTCAGCTTTAACTTGCTGACAAACCATGCATTGAGAGACATATTCAGCATCATCTCTTTTCATGCCATCCCACCAGATGTACTCTTTCAGATCCCTATACATCTTCGTGCTTCCCGGATGAATAGAGAATGAAGAACTATGAGCCTCATCCAGCAGCTCCTTCTTTATTTCTGGGATGGGAGGAACACAAACCCGATTCCTGAACATTATTATCCCATCACAATCATGGTTGAATTCAGGAACATTTCACAACATCTTTTGTAACTCGACATATTCTTTATGCGGCTCTTTAATCTTTACATGTATAGATGGTTGAACATTCATTTGAGAAAGATACAATTTTTCCCCTTCCATTATAATTCCAAGATCCATCCTTTGTAAATCCATAAATATTGGATCTTTTGTTATCCTCATCATGGATAAGATAGCATGGCCTTGTCGACTTAGTGCATATGCCACCTTGTTTTCATTCCCAGGGTGGTAATGAATTGAGCAGTCGTAATCCTTAATCAGCTCCAAAAATCTTATTTGGCGCATATTCAGATCCTTTTGTGTGAAAATATACTTTAAACATTTATGATCAGTATAAATATCACACCTTTCACCATAAAGATAATTCCTCCAAATCATTAATGCAAATATTACCGCATCTAACTCCAAATCATGAGTTGGGTAATTTTGCTCATGTATTTTAAATTTTCGTGAGGCATAAGCTATCACCATATCATTTTGAAAAAGAATACACCCCAATCCCTTCTTGGATGCATCACTGTAGATCACAAACCTTTCTCCACTACAAGGCAGTGTGAGCACATGTTCACTGTATGACCTTATTTTCAACTCCTTGAAATTCTCTTCACATTCCTCCGTCCAAACAAACTTAACATGATTCTGAGTCAACCTGGTGAGTGGATTAGATAATCGTGAAACATATTTCACAAAACATCGATAATATCTAGCCAAACCAATAAAACATCGGATCTCAGTTACTATTGCTGGTCTCGGCCATCTTTCGATAACCTCTCTTTTTGCTGGATCCACAGATATCCCCTCTTTTGAGATAATGTGACCCAAAAATGAAACTTTTTGAATCCAAAATTCACACTTGGTAAATTTGGCATAAAGCTTCTCCTTTCTTAGGGTCTTCAATATAATTGTCAAGTGATCTTCATGTTCTTCTTTGATCATTGAATATACAAGAATATCATCTATAAAGACTACCACAAACTGATCAAGATGGTCTCTAAAGACTATATACATCATATCCATGAATATAGTAGGGGCATTAGTAAGACCAAACGGCTTCACTATAAATTTGTAGTGTCCATACCTTGTACGGAATGTCGTCTTTGGTATATCCTCCCTTTAGACCCTCAATTGATGATACCCTGAATGATGATCAATCTTGAAAAGTATTGAGCTCCTATTAGTTGGTCAAATAAGTCATCAATGCGCGAGAGGGGATATTTGTTCTTTATAGTGATCTTGTTAAGTTCTCGATAATCAATGCAGAGTCTCATTGATCCATCTTTCTTCTTAACAAATAGAACAGGTGCTCCCCCAGGTGATGCACTAGGGCATATGAACCCCTTATCAAGATTCTCTTGGAGTCGCCTCTTCAATTCCTGCAACTTAATTTGGGCCATTCTATTAGGTGTCTTTGAAATAGGCAAAGCACCTGGTACGAGTTCTATTGAAAACTCAACTTCATGATTTGGTGGAAGACCTGGCAATTCCTCTGGAAAGACATCATCAAACTCCCTTACAACAGGTATATTCTTAATCGTGAGTTTCTCTCTAGCCATTTGAAATAAATAACCTTCATTTAGTGGAATCAAGACCCATAAGATGGAAGAAATTTCCACTGGAAGGTTATGTTCATCCTTGCATCGATAGACGATCATAGATTGATCTGGATTATGAAATGTGACTTCCCTTGTTTGGAAATTGATATGAGCCCCATATAAAGAAATCCAAACCATGCCAAATATCACATCAAATTCCACTATAGGAAGGATCACAAGATTTGCAGGAAGCACTTTCCCACAAACGTCAATCGGGGAAGAATTATAAACTTTTGATGCGACTGTTGTGCCATTAGGGGTTGTCACAGCTAACTCAACATCTAATTGTTGAGGTAATAAGGTGATACTCTTAGAAAATTCATCATAAATAAAATAGTGGGTTGATCTAGAATCATATATAACATTTTCTACTTTAAAGTGGATGGTAAGTGTACCTTTCACCACATCATTATCATACTCCACATTGCTGATAGAAATTGTATGTGACTTTTCTTTTCCTTTAACCATAAGAGTTGGTTGACGTTGATCATCATCATCAACCCCTGGATTGGGGCATTGATTGGCATAATGCCCCATCTTCTTGCACTTTAAACATTCAAGTGTAGTAGGTTCATTTTGTGTATCCCTTCCTTTGTTTGCATCATTAGACATCTTCTTCCCATCATTGCGGCATTCAAATGCCCGATGGCCTTCCTTTCCACATTTGAAACATTTACTTGTCCCTTTAAGACAACTACCTCCATGTTTCTTTTCACACATTGAGCATAAGGGAAAGCACATCTATTTTTCAGTGTGCTCTTTTGATTTTCCTTTGAATTCCATTTTCCTCTTCCTATCAAACCCATCTGACTGATGGGTTACTCCAATCTCCATCTCAACTTTGATATCACATCTAATGATTTCCTCATAGCTATTGATGTCCCTTATGGCTAAGGCACTTCGAAGACTTGGTTTTAAGCCACTAAATAATCGATCGATCTTACTCTCATGTTGGATAATAATACTAGAAGCGTACCTTCCAAGTCTTTTAAAATTTGATTCATAGGTACCAACATATTCATCATCCATTTGCTTCAGTTCAAGAAACTCTTTCTGAATCATACTTTGGAGAATACGAGGGAAGTACTTATTGAAAAATAAGTTATTGAACTTGTCCCATTCCATGGACTCAATTCCATCCCTTTGCCTCGTATTCGTAGTAAGATTCCATCATTGATCAGCATCTCCTTCCAAATGATACACTACTAGTATGAATTTATCATGTTTAGGACATTGAGGAACTGAAAATATCTTTTCAGTAGTACTAATCCATTGTTCAGCAACTAATGGATCAGTAGACCCACTGAATGAAGGTGGACGCTGCCTCATGAAGGATTCAAGAGAATGTTTCTCTTTCCTTTCCTCGTTTGGAAGTCCTGCATGATTCATAGCTTGAGAATTTTTTGTGAGCATGGTTACAAGATTTTTCATTCCAGCTACCATAACGTTTGGTTTCTATGGGGGACAATCATTGCATTGCCCGTCACATTCCGAATTAACACAGTTCCTTCGGGTTCCATCCATTGACTAAAACCAAGAAATATAGTGTGAAAAACACTAATTATAACAATAAAACCACATAATCACGAATAGAATTTCACACATAAGGTCTTATCCTAGGTTATTCATGGCCACTTCTAAAACACTAAGATTGTGTTCTACTGTTAGACTTATCCTTAGGGTTCTTACTAAGGCTTTCACATCCTAGTTTCAAAAGGTTGACTATACCTTTCCTCTGATACCAACTATAACGACCCATACATTACATACATTGTTAATACATCAAAATTGAATTACACTTATTACAACATATAACAAAACCATGAAATGACCGTATAGGTATAGTGTCTTTAGAAATTGGGAAACATAAACAACTAGTTCATAAAGCATCTACACTATCTCCCATTTATTTCATCATATCTATAGTCCCTTTTTGGCATATCTTACTTAATACCCTTCTTCCTGACCTGGGGAAAGAAAACATAAAAAAGAGTGACCTAAAATGCTTAGTAAGGGTAAACAAAAGAAATATCAATCACATCATAATCATAAGAACATAACATTTTGGAAATCTTAACCTGCAAAAGAGATCATAATTTCATAACATGGGATAAATCATAGTAGTGAAATGTAATCCCAATAATCATAACATAAAACATGAAAATTTGTGGCATACACACATAATCATAGAGAATCATTTCTTAGTAGTCAAGTCTCATTGCCAAGACCATCTTATCGGACAAACTCCATTTCTGAACCGAGTTCACTCCTCGTTTCAGTCCTGTTTCACTGAACCGGTTTAACCTACCGTTCCAGCCATGTCTATCTCATGAGATATAAATCTTTACCCAATACATTGGAGGGAGATATAGTTCCCACCCATCTCATAATGATACCATTCTTATGTGTGCCATAAAATCATAAATCATATATCATTGCATAACCCATGTAATAAAAATGGGATTCTTAAACATCATGACATCATAAAACAATTCATATAAGATAAAGGAATTCATAAAAACTATTACATCACAACAAAATCAAATCAATTTAATAATAGAAATATAAACTGAACCCTATATTATCTTAGATGGAAAATAATTTTGGTAAAACACTTGAACTCCATTCTTGAGGAAAATATCCTTTCTACTTAAAAAATATTTTCCTTTCTTAATATGTCATAAAATATTAAAATAAAAGAATTTGATTAAAAATAAACTTGAAAACATGTAAAGGAGGCTTCTTGGAAATAATGTTTTAAAAATTCATTAATTCCGTATAAGTTAAAAAAACATTTTTCTCGTACTTTTTCCGAAAAAGTCAAAAAGTACCTCGTACGAAAAACGACAAAAGATTCCCTTCATATCTTTTACTAAAACTCGCCGAAGGGTAAAATTGGATTTAAAAAATTGTAGGTGGATGTAAATAATATTACATATTGATGAAACATGGATGTGGATGATAAAATACGCCCCAGTAAATACCAAAGTATAAACAATCTCGAAAAAATGAGATTGTGATATATTTTCCCTTACCTTAGATCTGATTTGCTACGTAAGTGTCCAAACCACCTGTATAATGATTTAAATAATGTTATTTACTTATTCCAGAATCATAATTATTGTTATGATATCATATATGGTCATATTCTTATCTTATTATTAGTAATATTTCATTACTACTTGTTATTCGGGTGTTTATTACTTTTTGTTCTTATGCGTGTTTTGTCGAATAAATTCTTATTCTTCTCTTTAGTTTATAGATAACTCATTTACATAATGTTATTAGTGTAATATATATCATATTAAATCATTCAATTCAATTATATAATCATTATGAAATGAATATCATGTAAAAAGAATCGCATCACATCGTGGAGACGGTATTCCGTACGTACGCACGAGCGATGATATCATTCCCATGATCGTGGAATTGTATTGGAGGGTATTTATACTATTTCAGAATAAATACCACTTCAAAATAATCACATATAGTTATTATTTACACCATTATACCCATCCATGTATGGTGGTGGTGGAAAATTGATTACACCACGGTGTGGAGACGGTATTCCGTACGTACGCATGCACGGTGATTTCATTTTCTGTAGGATGGATATAAGATTAAATAGGGTTGTTTCATACTTATAATAAAATATCAGTATATTAGTTATACTTATGTTATTACTTCATAATGAAACAACTAAAGAGGGAGAAGTGGAAGAAGAAATAAAGATGAAAGAATCGGTAACAAACATTATCTCTTCTTTGAAGCGCTTCTTTGAGACCTCCAATTAAGGCACTAAAATTGGACTTTGATGAATACGAAGACCTCTAGGATGTTTCTAGGGAAGTGGAGAGGATAAATTTATAAGTTTTGGTCGAGATTGAAGGCTAAAATTGGTGTAGTAGGAGAGGGAGGAGGTCCCCTTTTATAAGGGAGGAGAGGGGCACCTTTGGAATAACTAAAAAAATTATTTTATTATAAAGTCAAATTCGGTTTTTAATAGCTCCAAATTGATATATTTTGAAGATAAGGTAGGGATGGGTCGAAATCCTCTCATCCAATAGAATTTAGAAAAGTTTATGTCATTTTATTAACCATATCTTTTAGTTTTAACTCATAGTTAATTAGATTGACATTTACCATGTCACTTTGTTTTTTTATATTATATAGTTAATAAACATACCATATACAACCAAGAGTCACCCAAGTGGTCCATTAATGATAAACCTATCATGATATATGTATAATGGCCTAACCTTAGATTTTTAGGAATAAAAGAACAATCAATAGTATAATATTTGTTTTAAAAACATTTTTATGTCAATTTTGACACTATTTAGTAATTGATTTTTGTGAAAATCATAACAGAATGATAATTCGAAAACAGTTAATTAAATCAATAATAACATGTCATATTAATCTATAAAATTATTTTAATTCATAAAAAGTCTCAAATTACATGTATTTTGTTATTTATAACATCAATTATGTCAATATTTCAATAATAAGATAATTACTGCATCATCTTTGCGTCATAGATAAATTAAATTATATAATGTCTAAAAATGACAAATAAAATACCATTATGTAGGAAATCGATTTATATTTCTAATTTATATTTATAGTCTAATTTATCTTATGTATAACCCTATATTGAAAATTATTTACTTATTAAACTTTGATTTTAACTATTTTAACCCTTCTTTAAATAAATTATTAATAAATGTCCAAATCTAATCCAAGTGGGCCTAAATGGTCATATTTTATTCCTAAGGTTGTTTTGGTCGAATTAAAATTATCCAATAGATTTAGGACGTGTTTTAGGGTAATAATAATATCATTTTTACCCTTAATTACCCTATTTACTTTTAACCGTGGTAAATAAAAGTAAAAAGTTACTATTCACCAAAATTATTTTCATCTCATTGAACCACATTTTACATACTGAAATAAACCGTGTCTCAGATATTTTTTAAATTCCATTCACAAATGCGGTAAAATTATGTTTTATGTAAATTTGAAAATTCTCCTAGGATGTGGGTAAAAGACGATGAAAAGATCAATAAAATTTTTATATATCTAAAATTATTATAAAATTACTCCAATGAATTACATTGAACTTATATAGGTATTATGTATCAATTTTGACCTAAAATAAATTTAAATAAAATAAATAATTATTGAAATAAAATTTCTGTTTTTAAATAGTGACCCAGTGTTTTCACTATTCGTCAAAAATTGAATGTTTCCAGAAAAATACCAAAATTTCACCCTATGCTTATTTCGATATTTCGAATCCAAAAATGAAGTCCATTTTAAAAAATAAAATTTACAAAATTTAAAAAAGTTGTTATTACTATTCATAACGGATAGTTTTAATAATATTTTAATATCATATCGTTGTTTAGTGAAACTCGGTATTGCGTACGATGCAAGCTATCGAGGAAGGTCACGATTGTGTGTAAAGTAAGCTCAGCTAGTGTTGTGTGTAGTGAAAGATTTCTTTGAGGATTTATATAACAAAAAAAAATATTTCTCATAAAAGTCTCAGGTGTTACAACTATGATGAAATTTTTGAGATTAAATATCCCTTCCATTGACATTACTAATGATAAAATATAAATACTTGATTAAGTATAATCTCATCCTTTCATTGTGCATTAATCAAATTCCACTCCATAAATTATTCATAGAAATATAGGTAATATTATTATTCATTTAGAATAAAAATCTCATGATATCCATAAATAGATGTAAAACTAAATCCATATGTCATTATCAAAACAAAAATGTTTGAAATTTTTTTGTAATATGAATAAGTCCTCCTACATCGAGAGAAATTATTAATCAAATAATCTTTATACAAGGATTATCATATACTTTCCATAAATTGAAATCAATATAATCTATCAAGTAATAGGAAAATTATAAACATTAAAAATAGGTTCAATAACTCGAAATAAAATTTATCACCCATGTATCATTAGTTATCTCTTTTTGATCACATTCCAAAACATTTTCTAAGAAAAATTATATATTCTCTTAAGTTATGGTAATAACCTGAATTAACAAATATCCTGCTTGAAAACATGCATGTTTTCTTTATTTCGATGATAATTGGATATTTTCCATAAGTCTACAAAATTTCTATAATTAATTCATGATATCATAACCCTCTTGACATCAAATCTACAATTAGTTCCCATAAAACCAGCATCATCCAATGAACTTATTCAAATCCAACAAATCATTATCCAAATATCACAATCTTAACATATGAATCATATTAATGGTTATATTTCCCTGAATCAAGTTTCCTCTTATTATATAACCATACCCATAAATAACTTTCCCAGTACCTAAAAATTATTCAATAAATACATTCCAATCCTTAATGAAATATGTACATTGAAAACACTTATATGTTTCACGATACGTATTACATAATCAGTGAATTATTAAAAATATACACATCACTTACCAAAATTTATTATTAAAAAATTACCCAATATACATCATCTTAGTCTTTCCTAAAATTTAAATCATGTATTAGGATTCAAAAACTTTAATCTATCCACGTTCTTTCTGTTTAATTTGAAAAATAATTCTAGAACTTCTCATACCATTCACATGTCATTTACAATATAATTATAGTTAGCAATATAACATATACTTATACCACCTTCATGATTATATTTATGATATTTCTACTTGGTAAATCACTTTTCATAATTCCTATACATTCCCAATATCATACATTTATGGTTAACTATTTTCAATCTAGTCCTAGCTATTAACTACGTCCTAAAATCAAAGTGTCGAAAATACATATCAGTAATCAGGAAAACGAAATTATTAAAAATTATATATAATATTTAAATATATGATATCATAGTATTCATCCTACTTTATTCGCTATTATCACGAAATATCTATACTTTTAACCTATACATATGCTTATCCTTAGTAAATCCCATGGAATATAGTTATAAATATATCTAGGGATCTCACTAAAGATTTTTCAATCCTAGATTAAAATGATGACTAAAACATTTGTTTGATACCAACTCTAATGATTCAATCATTCCGTAGATGTAAATTATATATATTTTATTTTTTACTTAAAAAATTATACAAATAGGCTCCCAAAGACTATATTAGTTTCATTTTTTTGAAAAATAGGAAAAAAAATATCTTGTTCATAAAACATCTACATAATCTCATGCTTTATCCAACACACCTAGAACCTCTTTTTGAACCATCTTAAATTATACCCTTCTTAAAATCTTGGAGAAAGTAAACATTATAAGGGGCGAGTTAAAATACTAATTCAGGGTAAACATGGGTTATATGTAAACAGAAACATGAAAAAGGGTATGAGTACGTGATCATTACATTAAAACATCATGCACCGTATATCGAAGGAAATAATGAGTCATAAGGAAAATTAGTGATCATATTTTTCATGATCATAACAATAACATAAGTTGTGGAATTATGTCATGCACTTAAAAATATAACATTAAGAAAATGTATAAATATTAAATGGTTCATTGATTAAATTATGGATATAAAATCAGCCCTTGGATAAACATATCCACATGGATACCAGGTTCACTAATAAAATTATGGACATGAAAAACCTGGTCCACATATAGAATTGTGAACATGAAATCATGTTCACTCATAACATGCATTCCTGATGAGTTATAATTATATACCCAATGCACTAGAGGGAGATATCAGTCCCATCCATATCATTATGAAATAATACATATGTGTGAAACAAAAATATAAATCATTAAACATTTTATAACCTATCGAATAAAATGGGTTTCCTAAACATCTATCCACTACATATTAATCCATATAAAAAAGAATAGATTTCATAAATATATTTCCATTATAAACATAATAAACAATAGTAATAATATGTATAATATACTTGAAACATTTCATTGATAAATAAATACATCTTAGTTGGAAAATTATTTTGATAAAACACTTGAAATTGATTCATGATTAAAGTGAAACTTTTTCTTCAAAAATGTTTTATTTTCATAAAATGCTGCAAAATATTATACTAATATAATTTTATTCAAAATAACCATGAAAAAATATAACAGAAATATAGTGTTTTAAAATTGAAAAAATTTATCCATCCCTTATATGAATAAGTAACATTATTCTCGTACTATAGTGGGAAATCTGAAAAATTACATCATTTGTAAAATTACTGAAAATCTCTCTCAAACCATGTAGTAAAAAGATAAAAGTGCATAGAAATGAAATTAAAAATCCATAGTATAACAGTAAAACATTTTATGAAATTGTCTTTAGAAAAAATGTACATGGATTATAAATATACCCAAGTACATAAATTCATATAATCAAACTCAAATACAAATTAAAATGTGAAATTATCTTGTACTAACTTATAATTACTCAAATAAAATGCCTCATAAATTAAATAAAAATTATATACATATTTATATAACATTATATTCCTAATATGAATTATAAAATCATTCATGTGTAATATAATCACAACATAAAGAAATAGGTTTTGTATAAGGCATATGTCCCACAAAAAATAAAGTGGGAAAATAGAATCCCCTACCTTAAGATCGATATCCTTTGTATGTATCTGAAACTCTTGTATAATGATTTAAATATTGTCACTAATTTATTGCAGAATTGTAATCATTTTTATGATATCATATATGACCATATTATAATCTATTTGTAAGTTTCATTTCATTATTACTCGTTGTTCAGTTGTTAACTCTTTTATTTTCTTATGCATGTTTTTCTAAATAAGATCATGTTATTCTTCACAGTTCATATTAATATCAGTAGAATATGGTATTATCATTATATATCAATTATTTATTCATTATTAACATTTATCTAATAGTTATTGAATTGATATCTTTTATAATGAATCGCATCACATCGTGGAGTAGGTAGGATGTATATAGAAATAAGTGACAATAACATTCTAATAATTGGTAATTGTTATGGAAGAGGATGTAATATAAGTTTTTATAGAATCAATATAATGTCATAATAATAATATATAGTTATTTTTTACACCATTACATCCATCCAAGTTTTGTGGTGGAGAAAAACATATTACATCATAGCCTGGAGACGGTAAGTCGTATGTATGCACGAGTGATGTTTTTTTTTAAATACTATACATAAGGAAGAATATAGTTGTGAAATATTTATAACAAAAACCTATTATATAATTTATAATTAATTTAATTATTTATAATAGAAAACCCACTTTAAATGGATGTAGATAAAGAAAGATGTTTGAATGAATCAGTGGAGGAGTTTACCTTTTCTTCGACGTGATCCCTCCAGATCTCCTATTATGATTACAAGTGTTGGTATTATGAGATGACCAGAACTAGTATAAAATAACTAGGTAATTCAATAAGGGAAATGGGCTAGATATAAACTTTCTTATAGGATCAAAGTGAAGTTAAATTCAAGGGCGGAGGTTCTCATTTATAATATATTTGAATAGAACATTTTGAAACTCCAAAAATATTAATTTATATTTATATCAAGCCCCATCCAAAAACCTCCCAAATTTCATTATTTAGAAGATGAAATGAGATAGGGATTATACATATAAAAAATTATTTTTGGACAAGTTTCGATTCAATTTAAAAGGTATAAATTCATTTAATCCTTAATTATTATATTTTAATTTTAATGATTGTAACAATATGGTAAATATTAAAATAATTTATTTTTTACTTATTTGATTTCAATTAGACCATCAATGAAAAGTATAATATTTTTTTATTAAGTAATAACTATAACATATTTCTGAATAAATTTTAGTATTTTTAAATAATTTAATAATTCATTATTTTAACAAAATAACAATAGTTTCATTTTAATAATCTTCATTTAATGGATAGTTAATAATTTCAACATAAGATGTTAAACTCTTAAAAAATATTTAATTATTTTTCAATGGGATCATTTTCAACTATAAAACTTATTGGATATATTATTTATCTCAAATTATATTTATTTTAGTATTTTTATTATCAATAGTTTGATACTTCAATTAATAAAATAATTACAACATCAGTTTTTTGTAATTTTTTAATATTCATATTTTTTAATAAAAATTAAAATAAATTAATTTGAAAAATATAAATTTGATAGATTTAAATATTATTATTATATTTCAATATATCTCCTCAAATATTCTACATTAAAAATATTATATGTTTTAAAAATAAAATGTGTCAACATTAATGTAACTTTAAATTAAATATTATAACTGTCATTGTATTTTCCATTCTGCTCAAAATGGTCAATAACTCTACACCAAGATGATTATGGTCGATGTATACGTGAAAATATGTTTTCGTCATGTTTTTTTTCACTTAATGGTTATTATCATTTTAATAAAAATTACTTTATTGATTTTCCATCAATTAAATAATTTCCACATCATCAATGTAAAATCCATTAAGGAAATTATTTATCTCTAAAATATTTAATATAAATTATGATGATAAGGAACAAAAGTATCATTAAAATATGAATTTATAGTTTAATTTATCTTCTGTATAACATTATTTAATATTGATAAAATGAATAAAATGTTTGTAGGAAATGTTTAACTTTTTATAAAGAAACTATGTTTAATGTCTAAATCTCATCCATGTGGCCTCAAAGGATATAATTTCATCCCAAGGATGGTTTTACTCAAAAATATATCATCCAATAATATTTTTACATGTATTATGGTAATTTTCTAATATTATATTTACCCTTAAATAAGTAATTTACATTTTTACCGTATTACTAAAAATACTGAAGTTATTGTTCATAATTCCAAAAAATAAAACTATGTTATTTACATAATGTAGACAAACACCTTCCAAATATGGAATTAATTGTAAAAAATTCAAAATACAAAACATGCATTAATTAATTTAAAATTAATCTAGTTTTCGAAATGAAAAAAATGGTATTTTAAACGTTAAAACATTGCAGAATATGGAAACATTTTTACACCATTTTACATGATAAATTTAATGACAATGACCATAATTATACTAAATGATAAAAAAATATTATATTTTATCATTAAACCCCATAAATGATATAAATTATCAACAAAATTCATTTCAATGAAAGAATTTGTTTTCAATTATAATTTTGTATATTTTGAGTGTACATAAAAAACATAGAATTTATCAAAAAATTATCGAATGTATATTAGTATATACAAATTTCTAATAAGAACGTTTGTTTGTTAAATATTATATATAAATGTATCTATATCTATATTTTAAATTAGTTCTCCATCAAATGGCGACAAAACTGCATTTTTTTTTAAAATAATTATTTTATCCAAAAAAATGAATTTGTTATAATATCATGTCTAGAAAACTTATAAGATTAATTTTAAACATTAAATTGAATATATTAAATATATATTACATTAATAAAAACCATCAAGAGTGATTTTATTATTTTATAAATTCACTTTTATTATTTTAATTTTTTTTCATATGATATTTAATATTTTTTGTACCAAAAATTATAATAACTAGTTTATAAGGTAACCTAATAATATATAGGTTTTTAGTTTAAATATGCCTTATGTGAAATTAATTCGATCAAAATGACATGAAATTGTGTCTCACCCAACCCATGAGTAGTGTTGTGTATACCACAGGCTAGGCCTGCATTACATGCAGAACGAGCATATCTTGGTGTACCGTACAACAGAAGACATAAAATAAATTAAAAAAATAATAATGATAAAAATAAATCTCATAAATATCTCTGAGTGTTACTTTCTTCCATATTTAAAATGAATTTCTCCCTTGAAATTAATTTGGGTCACAAAAAGGTAAATACTTGAATTTTTCTTTTATAGAAACATAAATCGTAAAAAGGATTAATAAAACATCCTTTTAAAAATGGATTTTATAGACATAATGTATACCCAATGACACTCAAAACAAAGTTTCATCCTAGGACAACATTAGTTGAAATTTGAAAAAATAGAATATATGAAAATAGAACTACCATGTTTTGATAGAGATTAATAAAGAAAATAATTACGATAATGATAACAATAAAAATTCATAAATACATGATGATCTAAGGGAGGAAATGATTCAACTATAAAGAAGGTACTATAATAATTTCTTTTTTGGATTCAGTATCCCTTCTAAAGAGATGGACAATTATAATATGTTCTTACTTGATTAAATATAATCTCATCCCTCTGTTGTGCCTTGTTCAACTTCAACTGTATATATTATTCCATGAAATGAAGGAAAAATTTACATTTCCATAATCATTGGAAGATTTTGAGATCCATAAATAGCAAGACATATAATTCCATATGTATTTATAAAAAACATTTTGAACGTTGTTAAATATTCTTATGTCCAAATATAGTGATATAATACATTAATATAATTAACATCATCCAATTCTTAACTTATATGTTTCATAAATTTATAACATTACAATGATTTATAAATATGAAAATAAAAAACATTTTAAAGTGGTTTACTAATTCAGCATAAAATTTATCCCACATCTATCCTATGTTATCTCTTTTGGGTCACATTATAAATATGTGAACTCCAACATCGTGTATTCTCTTGAGATATAGTAATAACATTCATTAATGTATTTATTAATTGGAAACATAATTTTCTCTGAATTAAAAAACGTATTGTACATATTACTTAAGTCCCAAAATGTTGTATACTTCATCCATGATTTCATAACCACTCAAAAAACAATCTATCTTTAGTTCCAAGAAACTATAATAATCAAATTTAATTATTTAAATTCAATTTATATTAATCAATTCATCATTAAGTTAACATAAGGGACATAATAAGGCTCATTTTTCCCTTAATCTTGTGTTCTCTTTGTATATCACCTTACCCTTAAATCACTTTTCTAGTTCCTCATATCTATTCAATAAATCCGCTCCAATCCATAAAAAATAACAATTACTGATAAAATATATATATTTCATTTTTCATATAAAATATTATTCTAATTCCAAACATATACACATAAATCATCCATATTTATTCTTAAACTATTACACAACATCCATAATCATAGCCTTTCCTTAAAAATCATTATTATGGTTTTGAAACAGTTTTATAACCAAGATTCTTAGGATGAATGTAAACCATTATTCTAGAACATCCCATACTAGTCACATGTCTTTCACAATCAATTTATCCTCATTAGTATAACCAATTCTCAATCCATATTCATGATTCATTTTATCATATTTAAACATAGGTATATTTTTTCATAATAACAATTAATTCCCCATATGAAACATTCAAGGTTAACTATGTTCTATCATTTTCTGGCTACTGACGGGAACTAGAATGAAAAGTTTTAGAAAAACATATTAGATACTAAAAACACATATATATGTAAAATTACATTTTATATTTCAATGTGTGATATATTATATTTAATAATAGTTTATTCTTGATTATCAAAAAACTATAGGGTTGTAAAATATACATAGACTAATCCATTATATGTCCTCAGAGATGTCTTTAGAAATATCTCTAGAGATCTCATTAATTTTTTTGTATCCCCGATTCTAATTCCAAAATAAAAATTCCCTCTATTACTAACTCTATGAACCCAAGATTGATGTAAATGTATATTACATTAATTTAAAGTAATACTTAGTACATTAAAAAATGCATTCAATAAGAAGGTATTAGTTTACTATCATTTCAAATATGGAAACATATGAAAATTGTCCTTAAAATAAAATCATCATCTCCTACATCATCCTCCATAACTAGAAACCCTTTTGAAATATTTAACATAATAACTATTTTTAAATAATAGGGAAAAAGAATAAGAAAAATGGGGGACATTAGATGCTTAGGGAGGGTAAACAAGGGATATATGTAAACATAAAAATTATCATAATATAAGGCCCTGGCCTTAAACATTACTTAATCTTGAGATATTTCAAGAATACACCTTGAGGATCTTTTCCGGTTTCGAGTTTTAGAGAATTAGATCATAAAACATGCATTACATATCACATTTAAACAAAGTGGTTACATAAAATATAGTACTAATTTTTCCCATCAGCGGAAACATATTTAAAATAAAACATGGATTCTTTCTTGACACTTCCTTGACACTATCATCATATCATGTATCCTTCCCTTGACATGTGAAAAACATTTCAAAAATGTGGGATGAGCATAAAAAGCTCAGTAAGGGATATAAAAATATAGAAAGGAAACATGAGTACATGTATACATAAGATTCAATGAAATCATACTCTACTCATAAAACATAAGCATTTTAACATACCTCATCAAATCATGAACAAATCATAGAAATCATAAGACATAAAGGTAACTTGAGGCATTCATAACATTCTTACATAGTGAGTAACCCTCTTGGTTACGTTTGGATTACCCATCATAGTATATTCCCTAAATCTCTTCAGAGAAACCTTAATGTTTCACTCCTTCGTGTTACCCAATGCATTGGAGAGCTATATCGGGCTCACATGCCCTTAGTTTATCATGGAACCACCCGTCTTCATACTAATTCCCAAGAACCTCAACATAATCGTATCACATAAAACAAGCATAAAGGAAACATAAGGTTTACACCTTTCAATCACAAGATATCAATACAACACATTGATATAATAACATTATGAAAACCATTTTCTATACCAAAATAAATGAAAAGTAAAACATGGTATTTATTTTTCTTTAAAAAAAGTATGGCTTGTAGAGGAAGCCGAAACTCAAATAATGGTCACAGCGGTGGAGAAGTCGTTGTCGCCGCATACGTAGGAAAAAAACATTTCCTTTTGTCTTTTAGTAAATGATTTGTATAAAAAATATTCCTTTTGAATAAACATAAAAGTCAAAGGATTTTATACACCATATAAAAGAAGGTGGTGTATAAAACAAAATATGCCTCAATGAATAGATATTGAGACGAAGTCCCATACCTCGGGTCCGACTTGACTCGGTCGTTCTTTAATCTCCTGAATAGTAAACTTGAGTTAATTTCTACTTGATTAAGAACCTTTTTCAAGGTCATTATTCCTTTTATATCACTTATTGCCATGTCATGAACACTATGTAATTATTTAAGTTAATAACGGTCGTTTTAACGATCATTGGACTTGAGTCAAAAATAAAACCTTTATAATTTCAAGTTTTTCATGTATCCATTATATCCAGAATGTTATTCATGATTTAGATATCATATATATCATATATATCCAGTACATTCATGCATTTATAATATTACATAACATTTAGAGGTAAGAAATGAAATGCACCGTTCATGGAGACGGTAAGCCGTACGTACGAATGAACGCTGCTTCCATTTCTATTTCATATTTTATGAAATGGAATCATAATGATATATTGGTATATTATAATTCCATTTTAATATAATATATAATATCATAACTCCATCCTTTATACGTCCCACATATGGTATTAACGAATCAAATCACTTTGAGGGGGCGGTAGTCCGCACTTCCTTAAATGAAGATATCGCGTTTACCCATAATGGAAACCATAAAGGTATTCCCAAAATGAAAAATAAAGAAGCTTAAGGAAAACATAAAAATATTATATATCATATATAAATATTGTTTCATCTTAATTGTCACCTTTGAAGGTGTTAAAATAATGTTGAACAATCATCATTTCGGGAGGCAGAAATTCGCCATCCACGGAAACAGAATTTTCTTTAATAATTAGATGTAGGTGTGTGTAAGTGTAGCTCGAATCCTTATTATAAAAACATAATAGTATATGGAATATACTGGTGTTGTTACAAAAGAAATTAATAAAAAGAGTTTAGGGGGTTGGAGAAGCAAAATAAAACAAAAGAACACAAGTGAAGGCATTACCTTAAAATCGGGTAACTCCCATTGGTTTGAGCTCAAAGACTTCCTTGGGAAGACTTTTTCCCAAAGTGAGGCTTCAAGGAGTAAGATAGGGAAGTGGAGATACAAACTAGGTAGGGTTTGGCCGAGTCAAATGCTTTTTATGTGTGGGTAAAGAGGTAGATGTGGGGGCCTTTTATAAGAGGAGAGGAGGGGCACTCTTGGAAAGTAAAGAAATGTTACTTTATTTTAAAATGAGTTTCGGATTCAAAAAGTCCCACATTGATATAATTCAAGGGTAAGGTGATAAGGGTTCTAAATCCACCCATACAATAGGTTTTCGACATTTGTAGGTCATATAGTTTACATTATCTTTTCATTTTATTTAAATCCTTTATTAATGAGGTAATCACTGCATTGTCATGATGTCATAAATAATTTAATTTATTTAATGTCTAAAAATTATAAAAAATATATCATGATGTAGGAAATAGTTTTATCTTTCTAATGAATATTTATAGTAAAAAATCGGACTTGTATCACCCCATTTAAAAATTGTTTAAGTAAAATAACTCATGCTTTTGTCATTTTAATTTTTAAATTAAATAAAAAGATATTAATGTCATTTCCATAACAAAGTGGATCCATAGGGTCCCCAAGTTGACCCATGGCTTGTCTCGGTCGTCCATGACACATCTAATAAGGGTAGGACACGTGTCTAGGTATTTTCATTTTATTATAATATCATTTTTGCCTTAAATTGCACTAATTACCCCTAATTGCGATTAAGAACATAAAAGTTACTATTCACCAAAAAATTATTTTAATCTCATTGAACCACATTTTAATTCTTAATGAAAAAAATGTATGTCGGATTTTTGAAAATAAAATCATAGAAGTGGAAAAGTTTCATTTAAACAAAAAATCAGTTTCTTTAACTACCACTTAGTAGTTTCACTATTCATCAAAAATTGAAGTTTTTCAGAAAAATACCAAAACTTCACCCTAAGATATATTTGATATTATGAATTAAAAAATGATGTCTATTTTACAAAATTAAAATCATATAAGTTACATTAATTAATTTAATAATTAATTCCCGTTTTAATGACAAATAGCGTGTTTTTATGAAACAATAAGTATCAAAAGATTGAGAACAGCTTAAGTCCAATTTCAAAGTGAAATTGATTCCAATTAACACCATTGGATTAAATGGTAAAAATATATTCTAATTTAACTTAAAAACCATTTCAAAATATAATCTAATCAAATAAATAAACTATATTAAAAATAGGTTTTGAATTAAAATACAACATTTTTCACTATTCATTAAAAAATGAACTTTATCGGAAAAATAACAAAAAATCACACAAAGAAAATTTTGATGTCCCAATAATAAAGAATAAGTTTATTTTGACAAACCTAGCTTATACAATTGTCAAAATATAGATTTAAAAATGGTTTTCCATCAAAAGGTAGTAAAATAATCTTTTAAAAATATTAGTGTATTCCATGCTTAAGATTTGATTTATTCTCATTTTAAGCCTCTAAAACACTATCTAATTCACTAATAGACATAGATAAAAATATATATTATTCATTACTTACTTGGGATGTTATATCCTTCCCCCCTTTAGAAAATTGCGGCCCCACAATTTATTTACTTATCGAATAAATGGGGGTACTTATCCCTCATTGCATTTTCAGATTCCCATGCTGCCTCTTCCATCATGTGGTTTTTTCACAAATCCTTTACCTGATTAATCAGATTATTCCGTAACACTTGATCCCTGTGGTCAAGAATCTGGACAGGTTGTTCCTCATAAGATAGGTTCTCTTCCAGGTGAACTACCTCTGGACTCAAAAGATGAGATAGATCTGGCATTTACTTTCTCAACATCGAAACATGAAAAACATTGTGTACCTGAGATAAACTCGGAGGTAAAGCCACTCGGTAAGAAACTGATCCAACTCTCTCCAGAATTTCATATGGTTCAATGAACCTTGGACTCGACTTTCCTTTCTTACCAAATCGCATCACACTTTTCCATGATGAGACATTGAGAAAAACATGATCACCTACCTCAAAAGATAGATCCTTCCTCCTGTTGTCCGCATAACTCTTCTGCGTGATCTGATCTGTTCTAATATGTTTCTGTATCAGCTGAACGTTTTCTGCCAACTCTTCTACCAATTCTGGTCCCATCAACTTTCTTTCACCAACATCATCCCAAAAAGCTGGAGTTCGAAACCGCTTCCCATATAACTCCTCAAATAGTGCCATCTATATACTAGAATAAAAACTGTTATTATATGAAAATTCAACCAAAGAAAGATGTTGGTCCCAACTTCCCTGATAATCCATAGATCAAGAATGTAGCATATCCTCCAATGTATGAATTGTTCGTTCTGACTGCCCATCTGATTGAGGAAGAAAAGTTGTACTAAAATTTAATTCAGTACCCAATGAC
Organism: Viscum album; assembly: GCA_963277665.1. Taxonomy (NCBI): domain Eukaryota; kingdom Viridiplantae; phylum Streptophyta; class Magnoliopsida; order Santalales; family Viscaceae; genus Viscum; species Viscum album. The sequence goes on along the minus strand of OY728147.1, from coordinate 553,275,908 downwards.
TTCTAAACGCCTTTCCAAAAGTTAGAAGTGAACCTGGGATCACGGTCAGATACAATGGAGAGGGTAACTCCATGTAACCTGACTATATCTTTAAGATACAAATGGGAAAGTTGATCTAGGGAAAAAGTATCTCGTATAGCAAGGAAATGAGCAGATTTAGTCAAACATTCAACAATAACCCAGATTTCATTATTACCTCGAGGGGTCTTTGGAAATCCCACAACGAAGTCCATGGATATATTCTCCCATTTCCACTTTTTCACTGGTAAAGGCTGAAGCATCCCTTTCGGTAACTGCCACTCTACTTTAACCTGTAGACATGTCAAACACTTCACAGTAAAATCAACAATATCTCTTTTCATTCCATCTCACCAGTAATACTCCCGCAGATCTCTGTACATCTTAGTACTGCCAGGATGAACTGAAAATGGAGATCTATGAGATTCACATAACAACTCCCCCTTCAATTGTGAATCACAAGGCACACACAATATCTTCCCAAATATCAAAACGCAATCATTATCAATGTTGAATTCAGGCAACTTACCTTTCTGAACCAACTCTACCTTTTTCTGCAACTCACTGTCTTGCTTCTGTGCATGCTTGATTCTGTCAAATAGACTAGATTTCACTGATACCTGAAACAAAACAGAAGAATATCCTGCACCAAAAACATCTATGCCAAATTTCATCAAATCCTTAACCAAAGGATCACGTTCCAAATTCAACATTTCTAATGAAGCATTACATTTTTGACTCAAATCATCAGCCACTTTATTTGATTTTCCCAGATGGTAATGAATTGTACAATCATAATCCTTGATTAATTCTAGCCATCTCCTCTGTCTCATGTTCAATTCTTTCTGAGTGAATATATACTTTAATCATTGGTGATCGGTATATATTTCACACTTTACTCCATACAAATGATGCCTCCAAATTTTTAAAGTGAAAAAAACGGTAGCTAATTCAAAATCATGTGTAGGATAATTTACCTCATGTGTTTTCAACTGCTGTTAAGCATAAGCAATTACCTAATCATTCTGCATTAAGAAGCAACCAAGTCCACTCAATGAAGCATCCCTGTAGATAACAAACTCCCCATTCCTGGAAGGTAGTTCTAAAACTGGAGCATTCACCATTCTTCTTTTCAATTCGTGAAAACAATCATCACATTCTTTTGTCCAGATAAACATAACACCCTTCTGAGTTAGCTTAGTCATTGGACTAGATAACAGTGAAAAATTTCTAACAAACCTTTCGTAATAGCCTTCCAAACAATGGAAACTAAGAATCTCTGTTACATTTGTGGGCCTTGGCCATTCTTCAACAACCTTTGTTTTTACAGGATCAACGGTTATCCCATCTTTAGAAACAATGTGTCCAAGAAAGAAATTTGTTGCAACCAAAACTCACACTTGCTGAATTTCCCATACAATTTCTTTTCTTTTAAGTTTTGAAAAATAACCCTTAAATGTCTTTCATGCTCCTCTTTACTTTTAGAAAACACCATAATATCATCAATTAAAACAACCAAAAAATTATCCAAGAACTCATGGAAAATTATATTTATTAAGTCCATGAATACAGCAGGTGCATTGGTTAGCCCAAAAGGCATTACTACAAATTCATAATGGACATATCTTGTATGAAACATAGTCTTCGGAACATCTGCTTCCATTACCTTCATCTGATGGTACCCCGATCTCAGGTCAATCTTTGAAAAAAACTGACCTCCCTGGAGCTGATGAAACAAATCATCGATATGAGGCAATGGATATTTTTTCTTAACAGTGATGTTATTCAAAGATCTATAATCAATGAAAAGTCGCATAGAACCATCTTTCATTTTAACAAATAAGACAGGAGAACCCCATGGTGATGTTCTAGGTCGAATGAAACCTTTCTCTAATAAATCTTTCAATTTCTCCTTCAACTCTAAAAGTTCAATTTGATCCATTCGATAATGGGGTTTTGATATTGGCATAGCATCATGAACTATTTCAAAAGTAATTAATTATGAATATTATTAGTCTCTATAGTTGGTATTAATTAATTATTTATTTTCCATTTGAAACTAGTATAAAAAAAATTATGAGAACCCATAATATAATCCTTTGTATAGAATCATGTACACTATTATAGTTGAAAAATTATTATGGTGTTAATAGAAATAAATCCATGCCTGGATAATTCAAGTGGATTTTCTTTTCCAAAAACTAATATATTTGAAATAAACATGAAAAGTGTTTTTTAAATTAGTAGTATCTATCATTTTTTGTTCATTGTGAGTTTACACTTACAATGAACCTGGTTTGATACACCTTGAAGATATTGTAGTGTCAATAAAAATTTAATTATAAATTTAATCAATGGATTCTAATATATTATGACCATGAATGTTCTAGGGTTTCATATATTTTAATTGAATTTTTCATGATTCAGAAATCATATAATAATTTTTCATGATTATGCGGTTCCCCATTATTATTATTTTTGGCCATATTATTAATTTATGTTTTAGTCATTGGATGGAATCTAATAGAATGTTGTTAATAATTACAGTGAAGAATAAATAAATTACCTTCCTTTTGAAAAAAAAAATTATGGGATATGGAATGAAAAATATAAATATTATTCTTATTAAACATTCTCTAGATATAAATCATGTTCAGTCTACAAATGTGAAATCAGGATAACAAAATTATGTCGAGTCGTTTATTATTATACATTATCCTTATTTTAGTTGGTATTTTGAGCCACCATTTTTTAAACAATGATTAAATGCCATTGAAAATATATTTCCAATTTTCTTCTTGTCATATCATGACAAATAGAATTAGGTTTTCAATCCATTGGAATTTCAAACAAATCAATAGTGCTCTCTTGTCAGGAATAAAATGAAACATTAAGAAATTTAATCTATGAATTGAGAAGTGATTAAGAGATTATATTCCAAATATTAGTTTCCTTATACTCTTTATATAAAAATCGATAAGTAATTCCTTGAGTAGTAGTAGAAGGAATGTGAATCTATTTGTACCTATGATTAAAATATTACAAGACATGTGGGGAATGCTTCTGGTATTGTCATCTAAACTGAATTTAATGTTGAATGATTAATTAGTGAGATAAAACTAAGTATCCAAAGGTAATTAGTCATAAGGGGCATGGATAGCTATGAATAAATTTCTTTTTGTTCTATCAAGGATGAAATATATATTGGATTTACCCATCAATCATAGGGTATTCATAATAAAATAAATACGTAATTTAATAGAAACACTGAAAAACATAAATATCAAAATATGGGACTTCTATTATGATTAGGGTGTGGAAGGAAACATTGATTAAATTTATTATGGGGACTAGGAAATTTTTTATCTGTTTTTAAAGGAGGTCACCAGAAAACCTATTCTTTTCGTTTTGAGAATATATTGTCTAATTACATGCATATATAGGAATATCCATAAAATAAAACACCCACACTCCATTGATTGAAATGAATGTAGTATGAGAATTATGTTATCCAGTTCTCAAATTTGAATGTTAATGATGATAAAAAATGGAATCAGCCTATTAATCCCATTTGCTATGGGAAATCTCAATTTATCACTATTTCTAATGTTGGGTATTAGAATGATGTGGTGAAAGGGTCATTTATATTTTATAATAGAAATGATAATATATTTATTTATTATATATTTAATGACCCTCTAATTCACATTTTATTCAGAATAAAATTACTCATTGTTATGCCTTAAGTGACATCCACTAAACCCCAATGGCTGGCAGTAAATGTCAAAGGGTTTCAAATAAAAGTGTGGGTCGATTTACCCTCTAAGAAAAATACCACTAAAACTAAAAACCATAACCAAACCATTCACTAAATGATGCATGAATAAAGTATTAATGATAAAAACTTAATTCATATCAACCTCACCCACATGTTTTCAATGGCAGAATACCAAACCGTTATCAAATTTATTAGAGAAAAATACAAACTAAAGACTCCCAAAAAACACAAGACTCAATGCTCCACATTCTCGAAGCTCCACAATCACCGAACAACCCAATAATTAGGAGGTTGAGCCAAAAACATGTGATACTTTATCTATTCCCATGTTAGAAAAGATATCATCAAAAAAAGAACCTAAGTGACAAAGAAGGGGTGATGGTAACAGTCCAGAGATTTTCCCCCAATGACTTACCTCCTCACAGCAGTAGGATTTATTTGTTATAATCACATACATAAAACATTTTAAATAATGAAATTTCTAATAATACGATATATCTAAATACAAAAAAGTTTTCAAACCCATTTATAACCTAAATCGTAAAATAGTAATTGCAACCAATTTTTCATAATGTTTTTTATCGAGAAAAAAATATAAACAATTCATTATAACTATCTCACAATATTCCTTTTGCATACCCAATCCATTCAAAAAATCCACACAATCTACCATGCATGCTATGTGATGACTTTTCTATATTCATGATTGGTTTCTCATAGATATACCATTCCTTCAGAAGTTAATTATATAACAAGTAATATCTAAAAATTGTAAAAATCACAAGGTCATATTTCTAACAAGCCCCATCAATAAAACATGAACACACACACCATGTATGCCCAAGGATAATTTCCAAAAACACTTTCCATAAAAAAAACATTTTATTGAAAACTATTTCCATCAAAACCATTTCAATGGAAACCCATTTCAACAAAACACCCTTTCTATTGCGTACGCCTTTTCCATCAAACCAAATATTGATTCTTGAAAATACATAATTTGAAAGTAATAAAATCAATTATATAAACTGGATTCAAGATATAAGCCACCTACCTCGATGGTTTTAAGGAAAACTAACAAGGGATGATGAAATCTCACTCAACCAGGTTGATTCTCCAAAAAAATACTAATATATCTTCTACTACCATCAACAAAATCAAATACTATCATTTTTTGAATCCCCAAACATAGATCTATCCATCACATCTGTTAATCTGAAAAAATAAAGATGATATGATATTTTTATCTATGTAGATCAATCAAACATGAAAATAAAGGTGAAGAACAAAACATACCATGAGAATCAGTCTGGAAAACACTAAGGGAGTTCTCTATATTGGTTATTAAACACATGGAAGAGTTTATTAAACTATCAATGGAGAGAAATTTCTAATTAGATCGATTTACATTCAAAAGAACTAAATTAGGATAAAAACAAGTATGATAAAAAAATAGGATCTTACATTTTTCCCAGAAAACGGTTAGAAAACACCATTAAAAAAATGTGTTCTAAATGTGTGTTACATACTCCCTTTAGAAAACCCATGCATGAACTCATCACATGGTTTCCCAAACCATGCTGAAATCTAACTTATGATATTAACTTAAAATAGAAATTGTACATTGTTTGTCGTATGATATCTGCACGTTATATACCAACTATGTGCAGTCTGTGCACATCTACTTTATCCCCAAAAAATATATTAATTGTTTAGAAAACTATCCAAACAATCACACTTACACAAAAAGAATAATGTAAGGGTTACATACCAAAAATACGGGTTACTAAATTGTCCACACCATTTTTCTTTCTATCCATGTAGTGTAGAAATCCATTACATCCCTGAAAGAGTTCTTTCCATGTTTCTTTCATTTACTTCCCACTTTTCCAAGTCTCTACCTGAATAAGACCATGTTTCCTTAAAACCCTCATTTGATCGATGCTTTTTCCAGGAAATATTTTCTCTTTCGTATCCCCAATCTGCATCGTATATGTACCAATGAAGTATCCATATCATTGTCAACGTGATCCCATCTAATAACATGGTTATGATCAGGTTGATACTTTTTCAACTAGGTTACTTGGAACACATTATGCCTTCAACTGAACCATGGTGATAATTCCATCTGATATTCCACCTCTATATCACATTCTCGTATTCCAAAAGATCTAATATACAAAGGAGATAACTTGAATTTCTTTAAAAAAAGATGATGTCCCTGACATAAAGAGTTCCTAAAGAACACATTATCACTCATGGAAAACAACAACGACCGTTAATGATGATCCACATAAGATTTATGACGACTCTAATCCTTATCTATCCCCTTTCAAGTCAACTAAATATTCTCTATTACTTCATATAAATGGCTCGGCCCAACTAGTTATGTCTCCTCTATTTCAAACAAACATTGTGGATAACGACAATGACAACCATACAATACTTCAAACAGAGCCACATCTACCGCGCCCTGATAGCTATTATTAGATGAGTAATCCACTATAGGTATTTTTTCTTCCCATGAACCATCAAAATATAAAACACAATCCCACATCATATATTCTTATGTTTGTATCATCATTTTAGATTTCGTATATGTTTGAGGATGATATTCCATGCCCATTGTCAACAGAATCCTAAGGGATTTTTATAAGGATTTCTATAAAAAGAACTTATGCCTCAGATCTCTATCTGACATGATCGACAAAGGTACGACATTCATATTTACAAATTCATGAATGTATATTTTGGATAGATCTCCCACATTATGAGTTTCATGAATTTGAATGAAATGAGATGACTTCCTATGTCGATCCACTATCAACCATATTGAACCATGTTTTCAGTCCATTCATTGGAGTACTGTTACAAAATCCATAACTATATACTATCATTTCAAAACTGGAATTGTTGTAGACTGCAACATACCCACTCATCTCTATTATTCTCCTCTAACTTGCAGACAAGTTAAGTAATGTGAGTCAAACTCATAAAACTTTTTTTTATGATGATCCACCAAAATTGCTCGTTCGACACCTTATACATCATCTCTGTGTCTGAATGTACATACCATCTTGAATGGTTGTGTCAAGAATGAGTTCTTCCTGAAAATACATACATATATCCATCTGATATTTGAAACCCAAAACACAACTCCCATCATGGTTCTAGTTGTCAATGCCCCCCCCCCATTGAGTTTTGATCCCATAACCAGGCCTTCTGCATCAAGTGGGTGTTCTAATTTGACCAAATATACTAAATCGTGAACAAGTGTTTCAAAATAAACTACAAAATCACCTTTTTTTGATAATCCACATGCATGTCGACATGGACCGACATCAACTGCCATTATTCTGAAATTCATCTTCCAATTGATTGAATACAATTTAGATTAATTCATCATTGACTAAATTACCATTCACTAATGTATACATCAATTCAATGTCTTGCATTTGGAGGTACTCCATCAACCACATTTTCCCCTTATTCAAATCTCATTATGAGATAATTGGATTCAAAAATTTATGATTTGTGAACACAAAAAAGTTCTCACCAAAGAGATAGTGATGATATGTCTTCAATGCATGGATCACCATAGCTAACACCAAATCAAATGTTGGTTAATTCTTATCATTCACCCTCAGCTACCTAGATGCATAGGCAACAAAATGGTATCCTTGAATGAGAGCGTATCCCAGCATGGATACCGAACCATAAAATTACACCGCGTACCCCTATCCTGATTATGGTATATTCAAGATGGGTGCTAATGTATGTCGAACATTCAACTCATGGAAAGAATTCTGGCATTCAACCTTCCATTGGACAAGATCATTTTCATTTTCCACTGTTTTTATTAGAGAATCTAGTCATGAGATGTCATGCAAAATGCATCAGTAGTATCAAGCTAGACAAAGAAAACATCATATATCAAACACATTATTCAATGGTTTCCATGATATAATAACCTCTATGTTATCTGGATCCACTGAAACACCATTTTCAATAATAACATGGCCAAGAATGTGTATCTTTGTTATCCAAAAAATACACTTTGACAATTTGGAAATCAAACAATGGTCTCTCAAGATTCCCAAAACAATCGTCAACTATTTTTCATTATCATCCTTTATTCTTTAATACTTCTATATTACATATACAAACACTAGATCAAAATAATCCCTATATCTATAAAATATCTAATACAATAATTCTATAAAGACATGTGGATCATTACTAATCCCAAAAGGCATGACTACATTTTCATTGTGGATATATCATTTTCTGAAAGTTTCCTTTATAATATATTTTTCCAAGACATGAAATTGATGATATAACAGTTACATGTTATTTTACCAAAACCCGAACCCCCCCCCCCCTCAATTGGTCAAACAAATCATCAATGCATTGAAGAGGATAATTTTATTTATCTTAACTTAGTTAAACATACAATAATCCCTACACAGCCTTAGAGTTAAATATTCTTCACGAACAAGACTGATATTTCCCACAAGGACGTACCCAGTCAGAAGAAACCATTTGATTCCAGTTACTCCATCATCAATATTAATTCCCATAAATCTAATATTTCCATGTTATATGATGGAAGGGAAATTGAACTAGTCCCTATATGTTGATCAATCATAAACTCCACATCCCTTAGAGGTGGTAACATTATTATGTTCATACGAAAGACATCTAGGTGTTGATCCATAACTACTTGAAAATGATATTTCTCAATCACATCATTCGATAACAAGGATAGCACTACCAAAATATAAGAGATGAATCCCTCCGTTGGTGCCGAAAATCCCATTTCACATTTCATTACCAATGTCTCTCTTTTAAAGAGATGGTCAATGCCATCCTCACAAATGAAAATAATCATCCTATAGTTATAGTTGATGTTAGCCTTGAAAATTTTCATCCTATCCATTTCCAGGATTACAGCATCGACATCGATCTCCAACATTGAGTATTCCCACATCATCTCAACTCCAAAAACAATTTTAGAATAAGTTCAACACATGAATGCTCAACATTATCTTTCAATAAGAGAAGTTTGGAGTTTTTCAAAAAAGGAATCATTTCTTATTTTAATCACTAAATTTCAACATCATGAGAACCAATAAAGGAATTTGATTCATATTTATCAAAAAACAATTTCATAATGGTATAACTCAAAATAATTAAATCTATCACCATAGATGGTCTAGCGTGATCTTCCATATTCAAATTCTCAACTCCATACAACTATTTCATCACTGTAATGTCCTCGTTGTTGCCTTATTGAGATTTCCCTTGCTGAGAATCCATGGTTTTCTGGGAATCACCATGGCTATATCTAATATATTGAAGAGACAGATTCATCTATCATCACCCTCTCAAGGAATAAGATGCTTGCGACACCTGAGAAATTTCTCGATCAGCTAACCTCAGATTACTACAATAATGTGCATAAGATAACCCATTGTGTTGTAGTTATGGAAGGATCATGGTGTTGTTGTACATTCTCTGGTAATTTGTTCAATATAACCACACTGGTAACGTCAAAATTGGTTTTTTGGTCTTAGAAAACAATTACAGATCCAGCTATTGGATCTTGAGTTCCTCTCCTACCTTTGAAATGTGTGTCCCACTTCTGCTTTCTCCTAGAATTTGAGTTCACACCTTCCCCTTATGTATCATCATAATTCTTTATTCCATGTCTCTAAATGTGCCATGTTCATCCATTATTTCCATGTTCACCATCTATATAAAATGTTTATTACAGATCACCACAATTTAGATCTAATTTCCTATTGTAGTCGGGATTCGATGACGAGTTCCTTCAATGATTCTCTCACTACATAATTTGTTTAAAATTGTACTAAATACATAAATTCTGTAACATATTCTATGAAAAAAGAGATTCTACTTATTTAGGATAAAAAAACTATATTATATTATGGAATATGAATTAATGGGGATTGAATTCTTTTTTAAAAAATTCATCAATATCCTCCCACGTAAGTCCATTATGTTCTTTATCGTATAGAAATAGTTCCCACCACTAGTGTGTAAGATCATAGAAAATATACATTGAAAAATTAAAATTACGATCAATGGGTGCTGATTAAATCAAAGATACGATTCATCCTATTTAACCACACCTCTTCCTTTTCAGGTTCTGAATCACATCTGAGGATGGGTGTATTTTTCTTCATGAAATAGATGGAAGGATATATGGGCCTTGTCTCATCCCTCCATTTCCCAATGTCTATGGCTTGAAATGTTTGAATGATACATTAATCCAACTTTTGGTTCGCATATGGATTACGGGAAAACATGTTCTTCACTACATCTTCTAGTTGGTTTCTATGATGCCTACCAGATTCCTTATTCTAAACACAACACAACTCATTAAGTCCAACTACTTAGTTACTGATAGCATGGAAATATATACAATATTTATTTATTAATTACATATATATAATCATTATTTAATGGATATCATGTACAATTAATTTCATATTATCGTGTAGATGATAGGTTGTACATAGGCATAAGAAATGATATCATTTTCATACTTGTGAAATGGTATGGATGTGTATGGTATATATGCTATTTTAGGATCCAAATAATTTTTTTGTAATCATATATAGTTTTTATATCCATCATTATATCTATCCATTTATGGTAGTGTTGAATAACATATTACACCATGGTGGGGAGGTAGTAAGTCGTACAAACACACACGTGGTGATTCTATTTTTCGTAGGATGGAAAGAATGTGGAAAATGGTTATTAAATTTAAATAAAGACTTCTGTGTATATAAATTATATCTGATTTATTACTTTATAATGGATAAATATCATCAGGAGGATGTATAATAAGAAATAAGTTTGAAACAATCGGTATAGGAGATTACCTCTTCTTAAATGTGCTCCCTGAAGAACATTTTTTAGGGTTCTAGAATTGATATTTTTAAAAGAACTGTACACTAGAATTTTACTAGGTAATTTTATATGTAAAATTTTTCAAAGATGTATGAGATTGAAGGTTCAATGTGATGTAAATAAGTGACGGAGGCGGATCCCCTTTATAATTGAGTTCATGGGAATTTTATGAAACCTCTCAAAATATGTATTTATAAAAAAACTAATAAAAAAAACACCTCAATTTTCTTATTTATAATGTTATATAAGATAAGTTAGTAATTTCATAAATCAAAAAATTTATGACATGATTTATTTTGATTTTATAACTAATCATTTTGTTTTACACTAAATTATTCTTTTTTAATAATAGCCAAGTAAACACCTTGTTCAATATTAAAATTGATTAATTTTTACTTAACTATTGTAAATTATATCATAAATGAAAAATATAGAATATTTTAGAGAAAAAAATAATTATTTTATAATTTTTAATATTTTTTCGGAAGTTTATATTTTTTAATGAAATTTTATTTTGGAAGAATTTCATTCTTGTTATTCAGCACCATTCATTTAACAGATCATAATAATATCGAGATAAGATGCTAACAAAAAAAATATATTTTATCATATTTTTTAGGGTTCATGGTAATCTATAAATGTTATTGTATTTATTAATTATCCAATATTATTTCATGACATGTCCCGCGGGGCTTGTGTCGTGACTACCCCAAGCCCGCCATCCATAGGCCCGATGCAAGAGACTTTCACGAAACGCGTAAATCCCTAAACTGGGAAGGCATTTCCTTAATAACTTGTAAACACAGACAACAGAGTACGAGCAGGAAGCAAAATACTAAATAAAAATGTATACAGAAGGAGTTGTGAAAAGTAAAAGGGGGGAAGGAAATACCATCCCAACTATATTGTACAAGTAAATTGAATGTAAAAGTACGAGAAAAAGGGGAAACGGCTCCTGGATTGTCCACCTGCAATTACTAACTGATGGGTAGGTACATATTGCCTCTACAACACTCCACGTCCGTCTATCACCTCCGTGTATCATCACACCATGATTTCCAACTCCAGGTATCATCCAGTCCTCGTACACTCAGCCTTGGTCTGCGTTGTCCATCGTCTACATCCAACACAATGAGGTACGGGAATATCCCATGCAGGGATGAGTATAACGATACTCTGTAGGGACCCTGAGACCCTCAGTGTCTCGCAAAACCAAAGAAGATGAACCACAATGTATGAAATCAATATATATCCTCACTTAGGTATACTCCCATACATATTCATATGTTATCCAGTAGTTCATATCAATCATGAGGTAAACACAAAAGTTACTGACTCAGCCGCCATGATCTGCCCTCCGGGGCCCGTGTCGTGACTACCCCAATCCTACCTTCCATAGGCCATGGGCTGGCGACTAGAACCAAAGGCGTAATTATGTAAAATTGGGAAGGCATTACCTTAATATATAGTAGACTCACACAACAGAGTACGAGCTGAAATAAAAACACTATGTAATGTTGTATACAAAAGAGTGTTAAAAAGTAAAGGGTGTTGGAAATACAAGCCAAACAGGAAAGTGCAAGTACAACTGAAAAGAAAGTACAAATGAAGAATGGTAAAGTGTCCACAGGGTCGTCCTCCCAGGTTCTTACATAAAAGGTAGGTATATATGGACTCTTCAGCAATACACGTTCGTTAGTCTCCTCCGTACACTGAATCATCATAAGGTCCACCTCCGGGTACTGTTCAGTCCTGCTACTCAACCTTATTCAGAACTTTCTATCATCTGCATCCAACAAAACGTGGTGAAGGCATATCCCGTGAAGGGGTGATAATAACAACACTCATTAGGGACCTCGAGACCCTCATGGTCTCACAAAAACACCATGGATAAACCCCAAAGTATTAAATCAATGGATAGCCCCACTAAGGTATATACCCATACATATAACTATGTTATCAAGTACTCCATCTCAACCACAAGGTAACAAATGAGTTAATGAATTATCTCACACATGTATAAAACTTATGTAGAGAGATAGAGAGATGATCCGATGTCGCCACTGATTCATCAGAGATTTCAGACCTACACATGATCTAGGACAAACTATTCTGTTAGACTAACACTTGATCCAGGAACAGAAGTTAGAACTGTCGGAATAACACTTGATCCAGGAACAGTCGTCAGAGCTATCAGACCAACACATGATCCAAGAACAGCTATTCTATCATACCACCCATGATCTAGGAACAAATGTCATAACTGTCGGACCTACACATGATCCAGGAACAGTCGTCGGTGCACAACGAGCCACAATGTCTCCACAAAGCACGCATGATTACGGGAGGGTCTACTCCTCAAGATAAGTGTTGACATGTCTTGTGAAACCATGCCTCACGAAGAAGCATCTCAATGTTCTGTCTCATCATAGGGGTCTCAACATAATAGAGGTCACATCAATCAGATGCCAGGCTTGTGAGTTTTCAGCATTTATGTTCTGACGGCCCGATTGGATTTACATTTGATCCAACCTGACCATAGCATAACTGCATCCAAACATCATGTGTGGTATGCCAAAGAAAACATTTTGCTCCAAGATTTCTTTCAATGTAGATGGTTTGTCAATCGGACACTCCTAGCCCATGTTATGGGTGAATGGGTGAAGACTTGCCAAACACAGGGATGGGTCCGGTCCGACCCTGTCAGACCGACCCCGCCCGAACCGGTCCTTGGGGGCAGCCCGGCCCATGGGGGCGGCCTGGTCCACGGGGATAGCCCGACCTGTGCTGGGTCCGGCCCGGCAGCACGTGCTCCAACCAGCCCGGTGGCCCGCGCTGGTTTCGTCCTGACAGCCCGCGTTGGCGGCCCACACAGCTATTGGCCCTGCGGCCAATGAGGTCTTCCCTAGCCACATCCAGGGTGGAGGCCAGGACCCCTGGATCCCAAGTGGATTACCCATTCTGGTGGGAAAGTAAAATGGCACCACGCGGCATTAGTCCGCTTCAAACAGGACCCGCTGGGTCCCGCTCCTCCTGGCTGGTCGAGCAGACAGTCGACTTCCCTCGTGGCACCATTGGGCCTACAAACTCTACAAACCCGACGGCTCGGGCCACGGGTCTTCATCGTGATTGGGCATGAGCTAGCCGTTGTTGCACCGCCACGGCATAGGGTAGTGACCCTCTTATTCTCCACCATGTGGCACAGTTGTGTCACACCTTCTCTGGCAACCGGGCTTCTCGGGATGCCGATCATCTTCACGGACGGCCTTGCGCCGGCCGCCGCTACACTTTACATTCAGTTGGCCGCGACCTTCTCCATTGGTGGCATGATTGTGCCGCTGCATTCCATGCGGACAATCATCAGTTCCATCTGTTATAGATCATTATGAGGGCCACCAGACAGGTTCTGGTGGCCCAATTCTCATTCCTGAAGTTTTTGTAAACTCCTCAGGACGTTTCCTTCATTCCTTGCCCTTTTTTGATGTGTAACACGCATTCCGGTCTCATGCCATGTTTATTATCAAATACAACGAAAAGGCGTAGGGGACAAGCCATGTTTTTTTGGCCCGCACCCACCATGTTAGGGTGATAACATGGAGGCGTGAACTATAAGCCACGATGGAAAATGAATATCATGCAACAACTAACCAAGCATGACCCCCTTCCTCAGATTCATTGATCATTGATGAAGTCACGGAATGAGAATTTCAATTCTATGTTTTTGGGAAAGAATAAGTCGTTGATGGCATTGTCGGCATTCTTAAAGGGCGTCACTTCCTCCATTGTTACGATTGAAGATCAAAAGATGAGTTTGTTCATCATTGGCAGACGTAGTGTCCTTCGTTGGTAGAATAAGTTTTTCCATGCTCTTCCAACCCCTCTCCCAACTCATGAATGGTCAATTTAAATTTAATTATGTTTTAACATTTTAATTTGAATTGTACCATTAAATAAAAAAGTGTAGGCATACATTAATTAAAGTGGAGTTGAAGTGTTTCTCCACCTTAAATGGGGAGTTACCATGGGATATAAGCCCGGGTGGTCACCACTAAATTTAAAAAAATAAGGAGTTTAGACCTCGGGTGGGCCCCACCACCATAACCTCTAATGAGAGGATAAGGTGTGTTGGCCCCCACCTCCAACCTTCTCTTAGAGGTTTTAACTAACTAAAAATAAATAAGTAAAAGAACTTAATTGATTTTATTATTCACAGGTAAAACCCAAAAACTTACATTCATTTTCAACAATCTGTCATCGAGGTGAAAGCCTTATTAAGGGAATATCGGTGCTGCGAGTTCAATGGTGCCCTCTGATTTCTATTCCGAGAATCATTTCAAAAGTTATAAAAACCCAGTCAAATGTTTACTGAATATACCAAAAAAACTACAGAAATTGATTCATGGCACACCATGTCTTGGAATCAAGTTCCATCAGTTTACAAAGACTCATAAAATCCCGTGTATTTAAGAAACACAAATTGATACAAATTTTGGGTCTTTACATCCTACCCACCTCAGGGATTTAGGTCGTCGTAACTATAAGTCGTACTAAGGGAACAAATGGGGGTACTTATCATGAATTTGAGCCTTCCGCTCCCATGTTCTCTCCTAGAGGTCCTCGTTCTTCTAGAAAATGTACACCAGAGGTATCGACCATCCACATTGGAACTGCTCCAGTCGATCATCAATATCCACTGGATCCTCCATGAAAGTTGCCCCATCATCGATGTTCAACTCTCTATGGTCAATGATGTGAGAAGAGTAATGCATGTATCCCCTCAATTGGGATATGTGGAAGACATCATTCCCATAGTGAAACTATGGAGGAAGAGATAAGTAGTAAGAAACCTCGACTACTCTATTGAGGACCTAAAATGGTCTGATTAAACTCAGAGATAACTTGCCGCCACAGACAAATCACTGTAAACCTCATCATGGAGAGACTTGTAGAAAGACGTGGTCGACATCCTATAACTCCAGAGGTCTCTATCTCCTATCATTATACGACTTCTGTCTACTCTGTGCAATCATCATCTACTCTTGGATGATCTGCATCTTCTTCGTGGTAACTCGTACCATCTCAGGTCCCACTAGTGTTGACTCCCCTAGGACAGTCAAGCAAAAGGTTGATCTACAAGGTCGTCCGTACAACACCTAAAAAGGTGCCATCCCTCTGGTTGAGTGATAACTGTTGTTGTAGGAAAACTCCACCATTGGTATGTGATCCTACTAGATGTGACCGAAGTTGAGGACATAAGAATTTAGAATTTCCTCGAGGGTCTGAATGGTTCTCCTAGTCTGGCCATCTGTCTGAGTATGGACGGCAGTGCTCAGACATAGCTGTGTCCCGAAAGCCTCCTAAAACCCTTTAAATAGCCAGGAAGTAAATCATGATTCGTGGTTGAATACAATATAAGAAGGTACTCCTTTTAGCTGCACAATCTCCTGCACATAGAGGCATCACATGCTCTCTACAGAACCCTTCTATATGATTGGTAGGAAGTGGGATGACCTGGTGAGTCATTCGACGATCACCAAAATCGAGTAGTGACCCATGCATATACGTGGAAGACTCGTCACGAAGTCCATGGTATCCCATCACACTTCCTCTCTAGGACCACTAAAGAATGAACCAATCCTGCTAGTACCTGATGATCAGTCTTCAGTTGCTGTCAAGTAAGGCATCGAGAGACAAACTCTACTACTTCCTTCTTCATACCTAGCCAACAGTGCTATCGTCAAATTTCATGGTACATCTTCTCCACTCCAGGATGTACTCTTATAAGGGATTTTTGGAACTGCCGCAAGACTTCCTCTTGAAGTGAAAACTTCACCATATTGCATCCTATGAAGATGATGATGTGCTCCGCAACATCAGAAAATCTATAAGGTGCTTGCCCTATGGATATCATAGCACGCAGTGTCTTGGAGTAAGCATCCCCATGTTGAGCATCCCTGACTTGCTAATGTAGTGGGGGAGTGACCGTAAGATACTGTAGAAAGGCTACTCTGTCTCTATCCACAAAGGATATCTGCAAAGCGGCTAGCTGCTCTGTCTCCTCTCCTAGCAGTTGTATACCAGTCCTCTTGCTAAGTGCATATGCAACAACGTTACCCTTCCCAAGAGTATAGACTATTTCGACGTCGTAGTATAGAAGGAACTTCATCCCTTGGATCTGTCTTATATTATGGTCCTTCTGAGAGAAGATATACTTGAGACTCTTGTGATCAAAGTACACGGTAAAACATTCACTCATCAGATAGTGTCATTACATCTTCAAGGAGAAGACCACTACTTATAACTCTAGGTCATGGGTAGTGTAGTTCTTCTCAAGCTATCTTAGTTGCTGGGAACCATACGTGATCACTGCTCACTCCTGCATTAGGACACACCCGAGTCCAGTCCTTGATACGTCACAGTAAACTACGTACCGTACGCCTTCCACTAGAAGCCACAAGATGGGGGAACTAGTGATCCTATGCCTCATCTCATGGAAGCTCTAATGGAATCAATCTGAACACAAAAATGGTTACCCCTTATTCGTCGTGGCTGATAGTGGTGCTGCAAATCTAGAAAAGTCTGGTACGAACCTTCGGTAATATCCAGCCAAACCCTAGAATCATTGTACCTCTGTTACACTCCTGGGTGGCACCCAAGCAAGTACCGCCTCATTATTCACTAGATCCACTGCAACTACAGACTCCCAAAATGACATGACCCAAAAAGTGAACTTCTCAGATTCATAACTGGAACTTTGAGAGCATACCATAAAGCTGGTACTCTCAGAGTGTGTCCAATACTACCCAAAAATGGTAGGAATGTTCCTCCTTAGTAGTCGAGTAGATCAGAATGCTGTCATTGAATACTATGAAAAAGTGATCGAGGTATGGATGGAAGATCTTATTAATGAGTCACATGAATACTGCTGGAGCATTGGATACACCGAAAGGCATAACAATGAACTCATAGTGGCCATACTGACATTTAAATGTCGTCTTCTTCACATCCTCGTCTCGAACTCTGAGCTAGTGATATCTTGATCTAAGGTCTATATTCGGGAACCATCGTGCTCCATTCAGCTGATCAAAGAGGTCATCAATCCTAGGGAGTGGGTACCTGTTCTCCACGAACACCTGATTAATGTGACGATATTCAACACAGAGCCTCAATCTCCCATGTTCCATCTTGGCGAACATAATTGGGGCTGCCCAGGGAGAGAAACTGGTCCTGATGAATCCCTTCCCCTGCAAGTCCTCTAGCTGTCATCACGCGAAGCTCAGCGGGAGCCATCTGATATGATGGTGTTGATATCGGTGATGTCCCGGGGTACATGTCAATGTCAAATTCCACCTCTCTTTGAGGAGGTAGTCCTAGAACATCATCAGGGAAAACACTTGTGTGCTGGTCCACCACTACAGGATATCTCGAACTCTCCACATCTACTGCTCTAAGGGTAAGGTCGGCCAACTGATGAGTGATCTACTGCAACCTTATCCGAGTTAGTATGTCATATGCTGCAAAGGCTCCCTTATCATAGGTGAAAGTGGGCTGGTCCCATCTGTGTGGAGACACTATACTTTTCACCTAATAAAGTCGATCTGAGCATGGACTTTAGATAACCAGTCCATACCAAAGATGATTTCGTAAGGCCTTGATTCGGCTATGAGGATATCCCAGCTAAAGATCTCACCTCCTCGAGTATGCTTACACTACCGACACTAGTGCATAGTCATCAAGTCTACTCCCGTAAGAGTCTCTAGCTGTAAGGGTTGAGCCAAGAGCTCCGTCGGAAGATCATAGCTCGGAATGCGGTCAGCGGAAATGACTGAGTGACTCGAACCTCTTTCTATAAGAACTGTAGCTAAGGTGGATTAGACACAGATCATACCTCGAATCATCTATGGAGAACCATGATCGTAATCCTCATCTTCCTGAAGTTGACCTCAATCTTTTCCACCTGCTCCATGTGGTCGTGGGGGGCCTCCAGGTAGTGGTTGTGGTAACACCTCGAATCGTTGTCCACCACCATATGCACAACTAGCTCCTCTACCATGTCCACCTGCTCCTTACGGTCCACCTCGATGGATCCTATGCCTCTGCATGGGAGGTCCCTCAACTATCTACAGATCCTCAGTACGGCGGGTCGGACAGTCATGATCCATGTGACCATGCCCACCACATGAGTAGCATTTCCCGTTTCTGGCATGACTGGATCTCTTTCATGTTCCCTACACAATTGAACATGTGTCCTGAGGTTGTACATCGAATGGAATGCTTCACTTAGACCTCTATAACATCTTCCTACTGTTAGTTTCAGAAGAGTCTGTTCCATGTCAACTACTGATGGGCCTCACTATTGGTGACTGCTCAGTAATGAATTTATACACTAAAAGGGCTCGCATCAACACCCCTACCTATGTTGGGATGCTGAGGGGGATCATTGGATCCCTAATCTCTCGCTTGATCCCCTGATTAATGGTTTGGCCCTGAAGAATGGGTCCCTCACCATATATTTTGATTAACGTGAATGGTCGGTGAACCTCGCAGAGTACTATGCCACTGTCATGCTGACCTAATGCAGATGAAGTAGCCCAAGTATCTGCATAGAACATAGTGTGGATGGGACAATCTCCACTCGAAATAGAATCTCGAAGTCTGACCAGAGTAGTGTCACCTTGATATGAACCTAGAGCATCAGGCTCCACCATCTTCCTCCAGTCACCTGAATGAGACTCGCAGAAAGAATCACCATAAGGTGTGTTGGTGTCCGTACTAGTATTAAGACTCTCACCACAGCCTCCAGCCAATCCTCAGCTGCCTGTGGGCACATCTCACCCCTAAACCTAGGCGGCCTCTGGTGCTAGAACTCGTGCAATGCGCTCAAACCGCATGCACTATTTGTTGCTGGGGCTGGTGGTATCAGTGGCCCAATGGGTAGTGGTACTACTGGTGCCTCCACTCTGATAGGGCCTTGCACTGAGGCCTCATCGATCGGTGGGATATCATCTCGTAAAACTCTCTGAACCCTGGATGGTTGTCTTCATGGAGGCATCCTAAAATGAAACAGGTTTTCCATGGTCAATATGATATACATAGTGAGTTGACTCAAGATATCACAAAGAAAAATCTTGAAAACACACATGCAATCAGTGCTTTCGTGCAATGAGTCAGAAATCAGACGTTAGGGTCACGGTGTATGGATACGTCAGCCTCTGGACCAACACTGATCTCCGTGAATTGGAAACCACACTCTGTACCCCTAACACTATTTCTTCATAGAAAATAAAGATCAGAGTCCTATTTTCTACGGTAGAACCGACTCCTCTGATACCACTCTGTCATGACCTGTCCCCTGGGGCCCATGCCGTGGCTACCCCAAACCCGCCTTCCATTGGGAAGGGGTTAGAAACTAGCTACAAAGGTGTAATTACCTAAAAATGGGAAGGCATTTACATAATATAGAGTAACCTGACACAATAGAGTCTGAGATGAAAGAAAAAAACTATGTAAAGATGTACACAAAAGGGTGATGAAAAGTAAAGGGGGCTGGAAATACAATCCCAATAGGAAAGTGCAATTAAAAATGAAAATAATGTAATACATATTAAAAGTAAAGCAGCCACAGGGTCATCTTCTGGGGTTCCTACCTGAAGTATAGGTACATATGGCCTCCTTAGAACTCCATTTCCGTCAATCTCCTCTGTGCACCGACTCGTCATAAGGTCCAACTCCGGGTACTGTCCAGTCATGATACTCAGCCTCAATCAGTGATGTTTGTCGTCTGCATCCAACACAATGTGGTGCGGTCATAGCCCGTGCATAGGTGAGTATAAAAATACTCATTAGGGACCTCGTGACCCTCAAGGTCTCAGAAAAACAACAATGATAAACCCCAATGTATGAAATCAATAGATAACCCCACTTATATATATTCACAAACATATACCTAAGTTATCAAATAATCTGTCTCATCACGAGGAAACACAAGAGTTACTAACTTATCTCACACAGGTATACAAATTATGTAGAGAGATAGAGATGATTAGATATAGCCACTGAAACTACAGAGCATTCCGAAAAACACATGATCCAGGAGCAGCTATTCTGTCAGACCAACATATGATCCATGAACAGAAGTCAGAGCTGTCAGACCAACAAAATCTCCAAGAACAGTCATCATTGTTGTCAGAACAACACATGATCCTATACAAGCTATTCTGTCAGAAAAACACATGATCGAGGAACAGAAGTTAGAACTGTCGGACCAACACAAGATCCCTGGAAATTCATCAGTGCATAGCCAAACATAGGGTTTCCACAAAGTACCCTTGATTCCGGGAGGGTCCTCTCTTCAAGATAATTTTAGACACTTCAACAAAAACCATGTACCACAAAGAAGTATCTCAATGTTTTGTCTCATCATAAGGGTTTCAACGCAACATACGGCGCATCAATGGGACGCCTTGTCTATGAGTTATTAGCATTTCCATTCTGAGGGTCTGATTGGATTTATGTTTGATCGAATCTGACCATACCCAAACTACATCCAATCCTCAATTGGAGTGTTACAAGATAACCGTCTCTCTAAAAAAAATTTGTATCCACAGACGGTTCATCAATCAGAAACTCGTATCCCAAGCTATGGGTGAAAAGTTTAAAAGAGGATAAAAAGGGTCTGGGTCCGGTCCAACCCAGTCGATCTGACCCAGTCCATGGGGGCAGCCCGGCCCGCGCTGGCGGCCCATGCGGCAAGTGGCCCGGCAGCCCACGGGGTCCACCCTAGCTACATCCAAGGGGGAGGCAGCACCCCCTGTATCCTAAACATCATTTCTTTTTTGGGTGGGAAAGGAACCAGGCACCACATGGTGTTGGTCCTTGTCATGGGGGACCCATTGGGTCCCGCTTCTCCCGGATTGCCGAGCGGACAGCCGACTCCCCACGTGGTGCCGCTGCACTGTGCCATCTCCGGCGACCCGGATGCTTGGGGAGCATGTATTCATCGCGGTCGAGGTCGAGACGGCCACTATTACACTGCCACGACCAAGGGTCGCGGCCCTATTCTTGTTCACCTCGCAGCGCAGTTGCGGCGCACCTTCTCTGGCGACTTGGCGGTTCGGGCCTAGGGATTTCTTTGTTGCCGAACTTGCACTGACCACCACATAACTGCCGCAACCAGTCATCTGTGGCCTTCTCCTCTGGTGTCTCGATTTCCCTACTGATGTCAATGCGGTCGATCGTCGGTCCCATCCATCGATGATCTTTCCACGGGTCACCGGACAAGTTATGGTGGCCCGATTCTTGTTCCAGAAGTTGTTGTAAACTCATAGGGACATATCTTTCATTAAAAACACTTTGTGGATGTCTAAAGCTCATTCTAGACTCACTCTGTGTTTATCATAAAATTCCACAAAAAGGCGAAGGGGACAAGCCATGTTTGTTTGGCCCGCACACACCGTGTTAGGGTGATAACCTGCTTCTTCAATTATAAGCCATGATAGAAAATTGAATAACATGGAACAACTAACCAAGAATGAACCCCTACATTATATTAGTTGATCGTTGATGAAGTCACAGAAAGCGAATGTCGATTCAATGTTGTCAGGAAAAAAGAAGGTGAGGATGGTGTTGTCGGCGTTCTTCAAGGACGGCGCTTCCTCCTTTTTTCGGTTGAAGATCAAAAGATGAGTATGTTCTTCATTGTCATATGTAGTGTTCTTCATTGGTAGAATATGTTTTTCCAAGCTCATCCAACCCCTCTCCCAACTTAATAATGGCCTATTTAAATTAAATTATTTAATAACATTTTAATTTTAGTTACACCATTAAATGATGAAGTGTTGGATTAAATTATTTAAAGGGGATTTGAATAGTTTCTCCACCTTAAATGGGGAGTTCTAAGGGGTTATAAGCCCAGGTGGTCACCAACACATTTAACAAGAAGCATATTTTAGACCTCAGGCGGGCCCCACCACCATAACCTCTCATGGGAGGTTAAGGTGTGGTGGACCCCCACCTCTAACCTCCTCTTGGAGTTTTTAACCAAATAAAAATAAATTAAGACATACACTTAATTTATTTTATTATTTCCACGTAAAACGCTAAAAAACATTCATTCCCGACCATCTTCAGTTGATATGAAATCCTTATTAAGTGAATACCGACACTACGAGTTCAATGGTGCCCTCAGATTTCAATTCTGAGCACCGGTTGAAAAGTTATAAAATCCCACACGTATGTTTACTGAATGTACCTGAACAAAATTTCAGAAATTGATTCCAGGAACACAGGGCCTCAGAATCACGTGCTGTCAGTTTTCGCAGACTCGTAAAATTCCCATATATTTATGAAACAAAATTCCACAGAAATTCCAGGTCATTACATATCTCTAACAAGGATTTTCATTCAAGGGGTAGTATCGAGTAACATCCTCAGTCACACTGTCAAAACCTCGGATGCTGGAGAACTCTTTATCTATTGAGTACAGGGGGACAGCCACATCACCAAGGCACTTCCCACTAACCTTGGACTAATGATATATTCCACCAGTCGAGTACTGTTGGTCTGACGCATCACCAAGGCACTCCTCACTGTGGGTCTTCCACGTCAACAAGGTGATCCCCCTCGTAGCCTGCTGAGGTACTCCTCTTGTCGAGTACTGTGGGTCTGCCGCGACACCAAGGTGCTCCCCACTATTGGTCTTCCGTGACTCCAAGGTGCTCCCCACTAGGCTAGTCGAATCACTCTCAGTTGAATCGGTCAATGGTCATCATGTCTCATCTAGCTAATATGTCTCCACACTTTGCTCACGCGTCTATGGAAGGATTTTCTCCACATGCTACAAGTCGATACTCCAACTATCATGAAGTCCCACATAGAAGTATCTCAAACCTCCTCCATGTCATACGGGTCTCAACGCAATAGATGAAGCATCAATCGGACGCCTGGTCTGTGAGTTATTAGCCTTTTAGTCATAGGGACTGGTTTCCTTCGTGCAAGATCCAAAATCACTGTATCTCAACATTACCCCAAACCCTAGTGGGGTATAATCAAATGGACTGTCGCACATGAAGAATAATAGCACCGCTGACGGTACGTCAAACAGTCGCGTGGTGCCAAAGATATGGGCAAAGAAAGTAAAGGGGGGTCGCAGTGGGCTTGTGTCTGGTCCAACCCGGTCGGACTGACCCCACCCAACGTAGTCCGGGCCAACCCATGGTGTTTGACCCAGCCTGCTGGGTATGGGCCAACCGTTCTCTAAGGCCAAGAGATGTGTGGGGGAAAGTTCTGGTCGTGAGGGCACGAACCGACCGGGAATCGGTGTATGGGCAGTTTGGCCCGGAGGCGCCGCGATGAGTGCGGAAGGCAGGCTCATCCAGGATGGTCGAGACTGATTCGGCCAGTGCAGCTAGGGGTGTGGCTCGGGCGGCATGGGGTGTGCGGGAGGAATGGGGTGTGTGGGCCGACGTGGTTCGGGCAGGTGCACGGGAGGCAACCGAGCAGGCTGGAGGGTAGGCCGGCTGACCTCGGCTAGGCCGGATGGTGGGCCGGGCAGGGTGTTGGGCAGGGCGCCGGGCGAGCCGGTGGGCAGCCTGGCGGGGAATGGCTAGCCTGAGAAGGGTGCCAAGCAGGCCGGTGGGCATCCGGGTGGGGTGCGTCCAGGCAGGTAGGTGGATGTGTCTGGCACCAAGCAGGCCGACGGGCGGCCGGGCAGACCGGAAGGACGCGGGTCGGGGTGGGGCAGTGGCTCGGCCCTGCGAGCAGCTCGGCCGCTGGTGGCGCGGTCGGGGCCGGTTCGGCCGGTGTTGGCGTGAGACGCTGCGGGGGCAGCGAGGATCAGTAAGGTCATAGGTAGTGTGGCCTTTCTCTTTTCAACCTTCTTCTCCTCGTTTCTTCGATGCCATGCCGAAGGATATAACAAAAGTGATCGACGAAGGGAGGCATGCCATGTTAGTTTGGCATGCACGCTGCCCGATTAGGGTGATAACAATAGTTTCATCATGGTAGGATAATTATGAACACAAACACACCCGTCAAAGGAATCATATCCTCATTATTTTTGTTGAATGAAAAGAAGAACAAGGCACATAAAAGAATACAACCCCTAACATTGTTCCTTGACTGCCGATGAAGTCGTGGGAAGAAGATGAAGGTGATCGTCGTTTGTCGCGTCCATCGCACACTTCCCGTCCCGATATCTTGCATCAAATCATTGACGATGATGTGGAATGAAGTTCCTTTGGATATGTTCCACGTCAGTAGGATCCGAGGACAATGGTTGAAGGATATTGTTGCCAGCGTTCTTCGTTGGAAGAACGTGTTCTTGGTTCCATGATGTAGAGAGATTTTCTCCATTCTCCCAAGTTTCCACAAAAAACGAATATTCCAAAAAAAATAATAGATTAAGTTAATCTATTATTAAATTTTTTTGGCACAAAATTCAAAATGGGGGAATTAATTAACTTGGGACCGCATAATTGATTCAAAATTTTGGCACAAAATTCAAATAGAGGATTTGGAACCATAAATATTGTGCATTGGCTCCATTCAGGTGGAGGGGTGGTGGAACCATTAAGTGTGTAGCTCAAGAGGTTTTTCCACAATTTATGGGGAGTTCAAGAGGCTTCAACATCTGGTGTTCCCCACCATATCAATCTTGATGTGGGGGTTAGGTTTGGGTGGCCCCCACCACCATAACCTATCATGGGAGGTTAAGGTGTGTTGGTCCCCCCTCCCACTTCCATGCGGAGGATTTAACCAACAAATAAAAATAATGCCACACACTTTAATTTTATTTATATCTATCTATAAAAAACCAAAAACTATATTTTATTCTCGACCAACTGCTATCAAGGTGAAAGTCTTCATAAGAGAATATCGGCACTGCGAGTTCAACGGTGCCCTCAGATTTCAATTTCGAGAACCGGTTCAAAAGTTATAAAAACCAGATCGTATGTTTTCTGAACGTACCCAACAAAATATCAGAAATTGTATCCAGGAAAACTAGGCCTACGAATCTTGCGCCGTCAATTTTCACAGACTCGTAAAATTCCCATGTATTTACGTTAAAATTTTACACAGAAATACTGGGTCATTACATTCTCCCCACCTCAGGGGTTTACGTCCCTGTAGGCTACAACTTGAACTACAAGAACAAGTGGGGGTACTGAGCATGCATCTGGGACTACTTCTCCCATGTGCTCTCCCGGAGGTTCTCCTTCTACCAACAAACACGCAAAAGTTGTATCGACCATCTACATAATACCTGCTCCTTTCGATCTTCAATCTCCACTAAAACCTTCATAATTGTATCCCCATTGTCGACGTTATTCATTCCATGGTTGATGATGTGATAAGGGCCATGCACGTATCTCTTGAGTTGAGATACGTGGATGATGTCGCGGTCCCAGTGCAACTGAGGTGGAAGAGGCATGGGGTAAGCCACCTCGCCTACTCTGCTGAGGACCTGGAAAGGTCCGGCAAATCTCAGAGATAACTTTATGCCTCGTCCAAATCTCTGTAAACCTCATCGAGGTGTGACCCTTAGTAATATGTGGTCTCCACCCTCAAACTCTTGACGTCTTCATCTCCTATTAGCATACGACTTCTATATGCTATATGCAGTTTTCATCCACTCCTGGATGATCTACACATTCTCTGTGGTAGCTCGTACCATCTATGGTTCCACTTGTGCTAACTACCCAGCGTCCGTACAACACAAGGGTGATCTGCAAGGTTTTTCGTATAATTCCTCAAAAGGTTTCATCACATTGCTGAAGTGATAGATATTATTGAATGAAAACTACACCAAAGGTAAGTGATCCTCCCATCTGCAAATGAAGTCGAGGACACAAGAACACATCATGTCTTCAAGGGTCTGAATGGTCCGCTCAGTCTGGCCATCCATCTGAGGATAGAAGGCGGTGCTCAGACGAAAGTGGTCCTAAAAGCCTCCTACAACCCCATCCATATCTAGGAAGTAAATCATGTGTCGCGATCAGAGACAATAGAAGAAGGAACTCAATGTAGCTTCACAATCTTTTACACGTAGTGGCATCCCAAGCTCTCTTTTGAACCTGTCTATCTATTCGGTAGGAAGTGATCCGACTTGGTGAGTCGGTCAATGATCATCCAAATCGAGTCGTGACCCCTGGATGTACGTGGAAGTCCTGTCATGAAGTCCTTGAGTTTCCAATCCCACTTCCACTTTGGTACCTCTAAAGGATGATCCATGCCTGCTGGTACCTAGTGCTCTGATTCACCTGCAGACTAGTGTGGCACCGTGAGACAAACTCTACAACTACCTTATTCATCCCCGGCCACCAGTGCTATTGGCGAAGATCCTGGTACATATTCTCCACTTCTGGATATACCACGAGAGGGGATTTGTGAAACACCTTCTACAATTCCTCCTTATGTGTCATTGCCACCATAGTACATCCACTAAAGAGGATGATGTTCTCCCCACAATAAGAAAGTCCATCAGGTGAATGACCTATGGATATGTGAGTAGGTCGTGTCTCATTATTAGTGTCTCCATGTTGTGCCTCCCGGACTCACTGAGGAAGTGGAGGAGTAAATGTACGACACTGAAGGAAAGTTGGTCAATCTCGATCCACAAACGATATTTGTAATGAATCCAACTACTCTGTCACCTCTCCTAGAAGCTGTATAACAGTTCCCCTATTGAGTGCATTTTATACAATGTTACCCTTACCAGGGGTATTAACTATCTCAAGTTCATACTCTTGGAAGAACTCAAGCCAACACCATTGTCTCATGTTTATTTCCTTTTGAGAGAAGATATTCCTGAGACTCAGGTTTCCATAGTGGACTATGAAATGCTCACCCATCTGATAGTGTCACCAGATCTTCAAGGCAAAAAACACTACTACTAATTCCAGGTCATGAGTGGCATAGTTTTGATCATGATGCCTCTGCTGACGAGAACCATAAGTGATAAATGCTCGCTCCTACATCAGGAAACATCTGATTCCAGTCCCTGATGTTTCACAGTAAAATATGTACCTACGCCCTCCTCTGGAATCCTCAAGATGGGGGCACTATTCATCCTCTGCCTCAGCTCCTAAATGTTATGCTGGAATCTCTTCGACCACACAAAGCGTCTCCCCTTCTTCATCAAGGCTAATAGTTGTGCTGCAACTCTGGAGAAGTCTGGAATGAACCTCTAGTAGTACCCAGCCAAACTCAGGAAACCTCGTAAATCCATTACACTATTGAGTGGATACCAAGAATATACTGCCTCAATCATCACTCGATCTACTGCAAATCCATCCTCTGAGATGAAATTTCCCAAAAAGTGAACCTCTCGGATCAAAAAATGGCACATCGAGAGCTTACCATAAATATTGTGTTCATGGATTGTGTCTAGTACTACCTAAAAATGGTAAGCATTCTCCTCCTCATTAGTCTAGTAGATGAGAACGTCGTCGATGAAAACGACAACAAAGCGATAGAGGTATGGCTGGAAGATCTAAATCAAGAGTCCCATGAATACTGCTGGATCATAGGTTACGCTGAAAGGCATAACAAAGAACTCATTGTGCCCTTACCGATATCTGGGGTCCCTCTTCTGCATATCCACATCTCGAACATTGAGCTGGTGATAGCCTGATCTGTGGTCTATTGTTGAGAACCACTGTGCTCCCTTTAGCTATTCAAATATTTCTTCAATACCGAGAGTGGGTACATGTTTTTCACAGTAACATCTTTCAGGCGATTGTAGTCGACAAAAATCCTCAAAATTCCATTCACCTTCTTGGAAAACAGAAATGGGGCTGCCCAGGGAGAAACAGTGGGCCGAATAAATCCCTTCCCCTAAAAGTCCACTAGCTATGTCTGCAGCTCGCGAAGCTCTGCGGGAGCCATCTGATACGCTGGTGTAGATATCGGTGTCGTACCAGGGTACAGGTAAATGTAGAATTCAACCTCTCTATGAGGAGGTAGACCTGGGACATCATTAGGGAAAACACCCGTATACTGGTCCACCACTATAGGATAAGTCGGACTATCCTCATCAACTTCTCCAAGGGTAAGGCAAGCCAGCTGATGAGTGATCGATTGTACTCAACTTCGGGCAAGTCCATATTGTACTGCATAGGATCCTTGCTCGACGGTGAAGTTGAATGTAGTCCCATCCGTGTGGACACACCGCACATTGTGCCTAATACAGTAAATCTAAGAATGGACTTTAGATAACCATTCCATACCCAAGATAATGTTGTATGGCATCGACGCCGCTACGAGGAGATCCCAGATGAATCTATCGCCTCCTATAGTAAGCTCACATTGTCAGCACCAGTGCGTAATTCTAGAGTCTGCTCCCACAGGAGTATTTAACTGTAAGGATCGATCCAATGGCTCCATCAGAATCTTCGATCGTCGAACGAGGGTAGTAGAAATGAAAGAGTTACTAGAACTTGTGTCTATAAGTACTACGGCTATGGTAGAGTAGACACAGAACATACCATGAATAATCTCCAGAGTGTCGTGATCATAAGCCTCAGCTTCCTGGAGCTGAGATCTCTCCCTTCCACCTGCTCCATGCTGTCGGGGGGGACCTCCTGGTTGTGTTGGAGGTAACACCATGAAATGTCATCCCCTTCCAGATTCACATCCATCTCCTCTACCACGCCTACTTGCTCCATGTGGACCACCATGATCGAATCTATATCTCTTCCTGGGAAATCATTTAATTGTATTCTGATTATCAAAACAGCTGGTCGGACAGTCACATGACATGTGACTCTGCCCGCCACATGTGAAACACTGCCTGCTCCTGGCCTAAATGTCTCTTCCTTTGGTGCCCCACACAACTGATCCTGAGTCACTCGGTCATCCACCTGTGGTTTTGGTCCTCTTGGACCACTGTGACATCTATCTGCTACCAGCTGCATAAGAATCCGCTACGTGATGCCTGGTGGAGGGTCTCGCTGCTGGAGACTTCTCAACAAGGAAACACTCCACTAAGAGGGCTCGCTCCAACACCCCCTTCTCTGTCGATATGCTGAGGGGGATAATCAAAACCCTTTATCTCTCACCTGGTCCTCTGGTTGAAGGTCCAGGCCCTGAAGAATTGGTCACGTACCACATCTGTGGAGTAGCGTGAGAGGTCGATGAACCTTGCTAAGTATTGTGCCACCGTCATACTGCCCTTCTGTAGGTGAAGTAGCTCATGTGTCTGCATAACACGTAGGGGGGATGGGACAAACACTACATGAAAAAGGGTCTCAAAGTCTGCCCAAAGTAGTGTCACATCGTCATGCACCTAGAGAATCAACCTCCACCATCTTCCTACCGCTTTATGATGGAGACTAACGGTAAGGATCACCATAAGGTAGGATGGTGTCCCTGTCTGTTTGAAGACTCTCACCACAGCCTCCATCAAATCCCTAGCTTCATGTGGGTCCATCTATCCACTGAGCCTGGGCAGCCTCTGGCGCTGGAACTCATGTTACGTGCTCAAGCAGTGTGCATCGTCTGTTGCTGGGGCTCATGGCATCTGTGGCCCAATGTGTAGTGGTACCACTGGTGCCTCTATTGGAAAAGGGCCCATCACTGAGGCCTCGTATCTCGGTGGGATATCTGGGCATACAACACTCAGGGCTCTAGCTGGTCACCCACGAGGAGGCATTCGGAAAGAAACAGATGTGACATAATCAATGATTATAACTGGTGATCTGACCTGGTTGATCTTACTTATTGAAAATTTTTGATAACATGCACGCAATAATTGTTTTTTTATACTGAGTCGGAAATCAATAGTCAAGGTTTGGGTGTATGGATAAGTCGGATGCCGCACAAACAATGGACTCCCTAAATTGAAAACCACACTCAGTACCCTTAACACTATTGCTTCATAGAAAAGATCAGAGTACTATGTTCTGTGGTAGAAATGACTTCTTTGATAACAATTTGTCATGACCAGTCCCCTGGACCCTGTTCTAGGACAACCCCAAGCCCGCCTTCCATAGGCCCGGGGCTGTAGACTATCACCAAAGGTGTAAATCCCATAACTGTAAAGTCATTTATTTTGAACTTGAAAACACACCCAAAAAAGTACGAGTTGGAAACAAAACACAAAATATAACTATATACAAATGGAGTACTGAAATGTGAAAGGGTTCTAGAAATACAATCCCAACCGTAAAGTAAAAGGAAACTGAAAGTACATGTACTTGAAAAAGGAAAAAATTAGATTTTGGAAAGTCCACATAGAAATCCTACTAGAAGGGTAGGTACAGAATTCCTCCACAGCACACCACGTTCATCCGTCTCCTCCGTTTACCATCACACCTTGTGGTCCTCCTCTGGGTATCATCTAATCCAGGTAAACATAACCTTAGTCAGTGTTTTTCTTCATCTGCATCCAACCCAACGTTGTTCGGGCACAGCCTGTGCAGTGGTGAGTATAACGATACTCAATATGGACCCACAGACCCTGAAGGTCTCATAAAACCAACAAGGATAAACCACAATGTAGGAAATCTACAGATATCCCCACATAGGTATATGTCCATACATTTACCTAAGTTAACAAGTAATCCATTTAAATCATGAGATAAATAAAAAATTTACCAGCTCAGCTCAAACAATGATTTTTATTCTAGTGGTAGTATCAAGTAACTTCCCTAGTCAACTGTCGAAACCTTGGCTTCTAGAGTTATCCTACTCTATCGAGTATATTTGGCCTTCCACGTCACCAAGGCACTTCCAACTAACCTTGGACTACTGAGGTACTCCTCCTGTCGAGTACCGTGGGTCTTCTCCCTCACCATGGTGCTCCCCATCGTGGGTCTGCCACGTCACCAAGGCACTACCCCTCCTATCATGTTGTGGCACTCCTCATATCGTGTATCATTGGTCTACTACAACACCAAAGATCTCCACACAATTGGTCTGTCACGACTCCATGGAGCTCCCCCTGGGATAGTCAAATCATTCCGAGTTGAATCATTCAGCAGTCGTCAGGTCTCATCCAGCTACTAGGACTCCACACTAAGCTCGCTCATCTTTGTAAGGATCCGCTCCACGAGCTACAGGTCGATAGTCCAGCTATCATGAAGTCCAATGTAGAATTATCTCAATGGTCTACCAGGTCATAGGGGTCTCAACGAATCAGAAGGTGCGTCAATCAGATGCCTGATCTCTGAGATATTTGGATTTTTGTCCTGGGGGTCCGGTTGGATTCATGCACCATCCAACCTAACTGTATCACATCTATACCTAAAAATACAGTGTGATATAGTAAAAGGTACTGTCGTGCTCGATGAATACCAGCGCCACTGACGGTTCCTCAATCGGTATTATGGTTCCAACGATATGGTCAAATAAAGTAAAGGGGGTCGCAGCGGGCTTGGGTCCGGTCCGACCTCGTCGGACCGACCCTGACCCAACAAAGTTTGGGCCAACCCATTATGTTTTGCCTAACCCGCTCGGCCTGGCCCAGCATGCCGCTAAGGCTGTGAGTAGCGCGGGGGAGCAGAACGGTCGTGAGGGCGCTGACCGGCCGTGAGTCGGTGTAAGTACAGTTCGGCCCTGAGACGCCGCGAGGGGTGTGGAAGGCCACCTTGGCTCAGATTTCCAAGACTGATTTGGTCAGCTCCACGAGGTCCTTAGCTCGGGGGACACAGTGTGTGTGGGGCGCATGGGCCGGCACGATTCGGCTGGGAACACGGGTTGCAGCCGGGTAGGCTGGCGGGCAGGCCAACATGGCGCGGCCAGACCGGTAGGAGGGCCATGCAGGGCACGACCAGGCCGGAAGGCGG
The DNA here is from genome assembly GCA_963277665.1 of Viscum album. Classification (NCBI taxonomy): domain Eukaryota; kingdom Viridiplantae; phylum Streptophyta; class Magnoliopsida; order Santalales; family Viscaceae; genus Viscum; species Viscum album. The sequence goes on along the minus strand of OY728147.1, from coordinate 553,243,385 downwards.
CCGAGCAGGGTGCCAGACAGGCCGGTAGGAGCCTGGGACGGGCGCAACAAGGCCTTCATGCGGCTGGGCAGGGCGCCAGGCGGGCCGGTGGGCAGAAGGGATGGCCGGCAGGAAGAGGGCAGGCTCGGGGCTCCAGCGTGGCCCTGCGAGCGGTGTGACCAGCATGGGCTTGTCTGGGGCCGGTTCTGCCGGTGGCGGTGTGGGAAATCATGGGGGTGGCGCGTATCACAGTGGTTGTGGGTAGCGTGACCTTTTTATTTTCCACCTTCGTCGCCTAGTTACCTTGTCTCCATGCCGAAGGATAACACAAAAAAGATCGACGAAGGGAGTCGGGCCATGTTTGTTTGGCACACACCCTATGCAATTAGGGCGATAACAATCAGTTAATCAAGGTAGGATAACGATGAAAAAAACCCACCCATCAATGGAAACATATCCTCATTATTCGTTTTGAAAGGCAAGAAGATCCTGGAACATAAAAGAAAACAACCACTACCTTTTTTCATTGATCGTCGATGAATTCGTGGGAAGAAGACGAAGGTGATCGTCATTCGTCGAATCCGCCAGACACTTCCAATCTCGAGCTCATGAATCACCTCATTTATGATGATACGGAGGAAAAGTCAGTTGAAGACGTCCAAATGAGTAGTATTTTTTTTAATTATACTATATAAATGTGTTGAAAACAGGATTTTTTCTCCATCAAAAGGTGGCAAAATTGAATTTTTTTTAAAATAAGTATTCTATCCAAATGATTGAAGTTATTCTTATATCATGTCTATAAAACATAAAATATAAATATTAAAGATTATAATGAATTTATTACATTTATATTACATAAATAAAATCCATTAAGTGTTATTTTATTATTTTATAATCCCACATAATCTAATTTAAATAGTTTCTCAAAATTCAATATTGTTCATACATGAAATTAAAATGATTAGGTTATAAGGTAAAAATATCATATTTAATTGTTTAATAAATCTCAGTCTTGCATGAAATGAAATATATTGAAATTGTATGTAACACATGCCCAAAATAGTTCTGCGTATACTTTATGCTAATATGATGTTGAATGTATTACAATATTGGATTTATGTAGTGTATAATAGCGGAAATAAATGAAATTAAAATATAACAATGATAAAACAATTATCTCATTAAAATCTCAAGGATTTACATTCTACACCCCTAAATATTAATTTATCCCTCAAAATTTGTTTGGGGTATAAAAGGTTTGGTACTTTAATGTTTCATTCATAAATACCCACATCAAAAAATGAATAATAAAAATTTCTTTTAAAAATGAATATTAGATACATAACGATTACACAAGGTCACTCATAACTGGATTTATACCTAGGAAAACACATGTGGAATGTGAAAACATTGATATGGAATAAAAATCAAACTACCACGGTCTGATTTATAATGATATAGAATATTATTAGTAGAATGTTTATAATCATAATCCATAAATCTATAATGATCTCATCGTTTCATTATGCATTGATCAACATCCATTCCAATGCTTATTATATGAAATGTAGGTAATATAATTATTCGATAAGTAGTTAAAGCTTTGGATATTCATAAATAGAATGTTAACTTTTTCCATATGTCAGTATCACTAAAAAATTTAGAACAATTCATCAAATGTGAAAAATTCTTCCTATAGTGAGATAAAGCATTAATCAAATAAACTTCATCCATGTTTTATCATGTAAATTATATAAATTGAAAAAAATATTATCCTACAAAAAATATGAAAATTATTAACATTACAACAAGGTTTACTAACTCAGTATTACATTTACCCCCCATATAACATTAGTTATATCTTTTTTATCACATTCCAAACAGCTGACCACAATAATCATGTCTTCCCTTAGGATATGGTTAAAACCTGTATTAACAAATATCCTAATTGAAGACATGCATGTTTCCCTATTTTAATGATAATAGGATATTTTCCTTGAGTGTAAAAAAATTCTATAATTAATTCATGATATTATAAACCTCTTAACAACAATTCTATAATTAGTTCCCATGAATCCAATATCATCCAATTTACTTATTCAAATCCTACATATCGTTATCCACATATCTCAATCTTAAAATATGGAACATATTAATGGTCATATTTCCTATAATCATGTGTTCTGCAATTATATAACCATACCCATAAATCACTTTCCTATTTTTTAATAACTATTCAACATATCCTTAAAATCATTTATGAAAATGAGTATTGAAAACTCTTCAATGTTTCATGATTTATATAATGTTTTCTTTGAATTATGAAACATATACACATCATTCATCCAACTTTATTATTAAAAAATTACTCAATATCCATAATTTTATACTTTCCTAAAATATTAATCATGTATTAAGGTTCCATAACATTAATCTATCCAAGATTATTCATTTAAATTTATCAAAAATTCAAGAACATAACATAACTTTCACATCTAATTTACAATATCTTTATCCTCAAAAATATTACAATTACTCATACCACGTTCATGATTATATTTATGATATTTCAAATTAAAAAATCTATTTTCATAATTCCATTACATTCACAATATAAAAAATTCATGGTTAACTATTTTCTATCTAGTTATGGCTTTTAACTATGTCATAAAATCGAATTGTCAGAAATTCATATCAGTGATTAAACCACATAATTAAGTTGAGTTACATATAATATTTAAATATATGATATTATAGGTTTAATTCTACCTTATCCACTATTATCAAAAATCTCTATGATTTTAACATATACATATACTTATCCTTAGTAAATCCCAAGGATTATAATTATATATATCTCTAGGTATCTCACTAATGTTTTTTGCATCCTAGATTCCAAATGATGACCAAAAAATTTATCTGATACCAACTATTATGATCTAAACATGACCACCATGTACATTTTATGTATTTTATTTAATAGTTAATAAATTATACAAATAGACTCTCAAAAACTGTATTAGTTTCATGTCCTTGAAAACTAGGAAACATAAATAACCTATTCTTAAAACATCTACAGAATCCATTGCTTTATACTTCATAACTAGAACCCTTTTTGGAACCATATTAAATTATACACTTCATCAAATCATTGGACAAAACATAAAAAGGGGTGAGCTCAAATTATAATTCAGGGTAAAAAAGGGTGATATTTAAACAAAAACATGAACATAAAGGTTATGAGTACACGTTCATAACATTATAACATTTGTAACCGTATATCAAAGAAAAACTTATTCATAATGAAAATCAACAGTCATTCCACATAAGATTATAACATTAAAATATGTCATGGAATTGTGGTATGCACAGAAACATATAACGTTATGAACTTGTATAAATAATAAATGGTTCACTAATTAAATTGATGACATAAAATGAGTATTTGGATAAACATTTTGACATGGATACCAGGTTCACTAATATAATTATAGACTTAAAAATCGAAGTACACATAAAGAATTTTGAACATGAAATCAGGTCCACTCATAACACGAATTCCTCATGAGTTATCAATATTTAGCCAGTGCACTAGTGGGAGATATCAGTCCTACCCATCTCATAAGGAAATCATAAATATGTGTGAAACTAAAACCTAAATCATTATACATTCCATAAACTATGTAATTAAATGGGTTTCATAAACATCATTAAACTACATATTAATCAATAAAATTGAATGAATTTCTTAAATATTCTTTATTCATAATCATAATAAACCATATTAATCATAGGTATAATATATATGAAACATATCCATAAAAAATAAATTCTTCATAGTTGTAAAATAATTTAGATAAAACACATGAAATGGATTCATGAGGAAAATAACATTCCTTCTTAAAAAAATTTAATTTTCATAAAATGCTGCGAAATTTAAAAATTAAATTTCATTGAAAATAACCATGAAATAGTTCAATGGAAATAAGGTGTTTTGAAATCATTAAAATCCATTCATGTCGTATAGGTATAAAAAACATTCTTCTCATACTATTTTCAGAATTCTCAAAAAGTACCTCATTTGTAAAATGAATGAATATTCATTTCTAACCTCATATTAAAAAAGTAAATAGTGGGTATAAATGAAATTTAAAATCCTTAGGATAATTATAAAACATTTTATGAAATCATCTTAAGAAAACATGTACATGGATAATGATGATACCTGGTACATACTTTCTAATTGAAAATCTAAGATAATTAGGATATTATGAAAATATCCATTTAACAACTTATAATTACTCAAATCATATGCCTCATAAAATATATAAAAATATATAAATTTTCATATATCATAAAATTCATAATAATAATTATAAAATCATTCATTGGTAATATAAACATGTCACAAAAGAAATATGTTGAGTATAAGGCGTATGTCCCAGAAAAATGAATGTTAGAAAAAATATCCCCTACATTAGGTTTGATATCCTTTTTTGTATTTGAAAACCATTTATAATGATTTAAATAATGAAATTTATTTATTCCATTATTTTATTAATTTTTATTGTATCATATATGATAATATAATAATATTTTTGTTAGTATCATTTCATTGTTACTCGTTGTACGATTATTAACAGCATTATTTTTTTATGAATGTTTTGTTGAATAAGATAATTATATTCTTCATTGGTCATATTTAGAGAATTAAAAAATGGTGATAACATTATATATTTAGTATTTTTTTATTATTAAAATTTATCTAATAATTATTTAATTGGTATCTTTTATACAGAATCACATCACATCGTGGAGTAGGTAGGTCGTACGAACCGATGAGTGATAATATAATTCTGATAATTATGAAAAGGTATGGAAGGGGATGGTATATAAGATGATAACTAATAAATATAATGTCAATATAATCATATATAGTTATAATTTACACCACTATATCCATCCTAGTTTGATGGTTGTGAAAACATATAACATCACGGCGTGGAGGTGGTAAGTCGTGTGTACGCTTGAGTTCTGATTTTTTTCGAAGGATGGACAGAAGGAATAATATTGTTGTTCCATAATTATAATAAATTCTTAGTATATAATTGTTAATGAATTTATTTTTTTATAATAGAAACAACACTTTAAAAGTAAGTAAAAGAATAAATAAGCCTGGAAGAATCGGGGGGGGGGGAAGATTGCCTTTTCATCGACATCATCCCTCTAGACCACATCTTATGGTAGCTAGTGTTGGTATTATTAGAAGACCAGAACCAGTATAATATAACATTGGAATTTGTTATGGGAAATGGTTTGGATATAACCGATCATGAAGTTGAAAAGTGAATTCAAATGTGAGGGAGGAGGTTACCTTTTTATAATTTATTTGAAGGGATCTTTTTGAAACTCCCAAAATATTAATTTATAATTAAATCAAACCACATCAAAAAACCTCCAAAATTTACTTATTTATAAGATGAGATGTGATAGGGTTTATTCTCATCAACACTAAATTTTTGGACATGTTTTGATTTAATTTAAAATGTTATCAATTTGTATTACCCTTAATTTTTATATTTTATTTTTAACGATCGTAACAATATGTTCAATATTAAAATAGTTTATCTTTTACTTATTTGAGGTCAATTAGACCATAAATTAAAAATATAGTGTATTTATATTAAAAAAATAATTTACTGTTTTTGAATATATCATAGTATTTTAAATATTATTTAATAATTTATTATTTTCAAAAATTTACAATAGTGTCATTTTGACACTTTTCATTTAATGGATTTTAAAAAATGTCAACATAATATGTAAACCTCATTAAAATATTTAATTAAATTTATATGGGATCAATTTAATCTATACAACTTGTCAAATATATTTATTATTTCAAATTATATTCATTTTAGTATTTTTATTATCAATAATTGGATACTTTAATTAATAAATTAATTGCCACATCTATTTTTTGTAATTATTTAATATACACACATTTAATAAAACCTAAAATAAATTAATGTGTAAAACAAAAATCTTATAGATTTATTAATTATAATTATAGTTGAATATATCTCTTAGGAAATTATTCATTAAAATGTTATATGTATAAAAACTAGAATGCGACAACTTTAACGTTGCTTTAAATAATATATTTTAAGTGTTTTAATTTTTTCAATGAGGCATAAAAGGGTCAATAACTCAAAAACAGGATGATTATGGTTGATATATACTTGAAAAATAAGATTTTATCACTTTTTCATTTAATTGTTATTATCATTTTAATATAAATTATATTATTGATTTTCCATTAATTAAATAATTTCCACATCATTAATGTATAGGACATTATTGAAATTATTTATTTAATTTATATTTAATATAAATGATGATGAAAATAAAAAAATATATAATTCAAATATGTATTTATATTTGAATATATCTTCTTTATAACTTTATTTAAAAATGATAATGTTATTAAAATGTTTATAAGACATATTTATCTTTTAATAAAGAATCTATATTTAATGACTTAATATCATCCATGTGGACTCCAATGGTAATAATTTCCACCCAAGTAAATTTTTAGTCAAAAATAAATCATCTAATCATATTTGTACATTTATAAGAGAAATTTTCTAATATTTTATTTAACCATAAATAACTGATTTACTTTTTTATTGTAATAATAAAAATTACTCAAGTAATTATTCATAATTCCCAAAAATAAAAGAATGTTCTTTAGATAATTTGGACCAAATGATTCCAAATATTTAATTCATTTTAATAAATTAATAACACAAAATATTAAGTAAATAAATTAAAATTAATTCTATTTTGGAAATGAAAAATAGGTTTTTAAAAGATAAAACATTATAGAAGATTGAAACTTTTTTACATCATTGTTTTTGGTAAATTTAATGTCAATGACCAGAATTATAATAAATGATAAAGAATATATTATATTTTTCCATTAAAAATCATTAATAATATAAATTATCAACACAATATATTTCAATGAATGAAGTTTCATCCAATGAAAACATACAATATTTTTGAAGTTCATCAAAAATATAGAACTTTTCAAAAATTAATATAAATAAAATTTGTAAATACCTATCTAAAATAAGAATTTTCTTTTGTTAAATTTTATATGTAATTTTATTTATAAGTATATTTAAAATTAGTTCTCTACCAGTCGGAGAGAAAATGTTTTTTTAATACTTCTTTTTTCAAAAATAAATTATTTCATCTAATTTAATTTCTAATAAAATTAAGATATAAATTTTAAACATTAAATTGAATATATTAAATATATATTAAATTAAAATAATCAATAAAGAGTGATATTTTTATTTTATAAATTCACTTATTTTCATTTCAATTTTTTTTCAGATGAAATTTAATAATTTTCATAACCGTTATTATAATGACTAGGTTATTATGTAAAATAATAATATTTAGATTCTCTGTAAAAATTTGTCTTATGTGAAATTAATTCTACCAAAATGACTTGAATTTGAATGGCACACAATCCAAGCGTAGTCTTGTGTATACCACAGACCAAGCTGGTGTTTTGTGCAGCACAAGCATATCCTGGTGTAGCGTAGAACATAAGAAATAAAATAAATTAAAAAATAATAATGATAAAAATATATCTCATAAATAAATCCGGGTATTACATTCTACCATCATTAAAATTAATTTCACCCCTAACAGTTTGTTATGTAACACCACAAGATTTCATAGTACGTTATCTCATTTATGTAATTCAATAGTTTTCTCTACACAAAACAACATGTTTCTTGCACACCACAACTTACAAAACATGCCATTCAAAAATCAGTTATGAATAGTATTAACTGAATTTTTATTCTTATATACTATATATAATTTTAACATCCATGTTATGTGTTTCTTATACATAATATAAAAAAATTCATTTTTTCAAATAAAAGAATTATTTTTTAAAAAATGAAACTTTATCGCCTTTTAAGGGAGAACCCTTTTTTAAACAAATATCTCACACTTATATATATTCAATTTAATGAAACTAAATTCTTTTTTAGAAGCAGCTGTTAAAAATTTTGTTTGGATAAATTTTTTGTACTTTTCAGATAACTTTTATATTTTGACGAATTTGGAAAAACACTATGTTTTAATTGAAAACAACTTTTTAATAGAAATAATATATATTGTTAAATTATGTAATTTAAAGGTTTTGAAGTATAATTAGATTATATTTTTATCATTTAATACAATTTAGTTCATTATAAGTAATTTCATATTTAAATTTGACAGAAATTGGTGTCATTCTTTAGATATTTGTTTCTTTTTAAAAACCTGCATTTTGGTTTTGACAACACGGATTAATTTTAAATTAATAAATGAAACTTCTATGTTTTTAATTTCATATAATAAACTGCATTTTTGAATGTGTAATATCATAATTATATTTGGGTGAATTTTTGATATTTTCTAATAACTTTCAATTTTTGATGAATAGAGAAAAACAGTACGTTATTATTTAAAACCAATTTTTTATTTAAATAATTATTTATTTTATTAAAATTTATTTTAAGTAAAAATAGATATAAATACTCATATATGTTCAATGTAATTCATTGGAGTCATTTTAGAATAAAATTATATGCATTAAGTTTTATTGATTTTTTAACCTCTTTTACCCACCTCCTAGGAGAATTTGAAAATTTTCTTAAATTGTAATTTTAATACTTCTGTGAATTGAATTTCAAAAATTTGTGATACACGATTAATATAAATAAGTAAAATGTTCTCCAATAATATGAATATAATTTTTTGTGAATAATATCTTTTGACTTTTATTTACCATAGTTAAATGTAAATAAAGTAATTCAGGGTAACAATAATATCATAATTACATAATACATATCATAATTCTAATGTATATATATAATTAGACTGAAAAAAACCTTAGGAAATAAATATGATCCTCTTGGATCCACATGGATTAGATTTGGACATTTATTATTATTTTATTTAAAGAAGAGTTAAAAGAGTTAAATTCAATGTTTAAAAACTAAATCATTTTTAATATAGGATTACACATAATATAAATTGGACGATATGTATTCACTATAATGATAATTAAATTACCTACATAATTGGATTTTATTTATAATGTTTATTCCTTATATAATTTAATTTATTTATGAAAAATTGATGATGGGGCAATTACCTTATTAATGAAATAGTAAAATAATGCATATTATAAATATACAAATAAATGTAAATTGAGGCTTATGATGAATTACAATAACTTTCATGGTTAATATGTCATATTAGGGTTTGTTAAAAAAATTTATTGGAAGTAATAACGTTTTATGACCTTCAAAAAAATCAAATACTAAATAGTATCGAAATTGACATAATTGAGTTTTTTAAAAAAATACTCTATTATTAATTGATATAATATTCATAAAAATCTATTGTTATTAAAAAGGACATAGATAAGGTTATATATGTTAATAATGAACCACATGAGGTTATCATGTCTTGTTATAGTATGTTTATAAACTATATAATATAAAAATACAAAGTGACATGGTTAATGACAAACTATTGAACTAAGAGTTATATCTAGAAGATATTGTTAGTATGATGACCTAAACATGTATAAAACATATTTGTTGAAACATTTTCGACACAAAACCATCATAGCCTCTAAATAATTCATTTATTAGTGATTTAAAACCGAAAATTATTTTATTATAAAATAATATTTCAAGAATTTCCAAAAGTGAACCTCACCTATCTTATAAAAAATGGCACATCCACTTCTCTTAATTTCACACCTCCAAAACCTTTTGACTCGGCCAAACCCTACCAAAATATCCTCCAAAAATTCCTCCCTTTATCCTGGAGGCAAGTCCTTGGTCTGAAAGTCAACCTAATGAACCCTTGTGATCAAATCTAATGGATGAACCCGAAGAAGAGGTAAATATTTCATCACCTCGTCCAAGTTCTTTTTCTTCTTCCACTTCCCCTTTATTTGTTGTTTCCTAACCAAAATAATAAATCAAGTACCTCCTAATAACTGTGATGTTTTTATAAATATTTTATGTCCAGATTTGTTATTCTATCCATCCTATAAATGACAATGTCAACATACGTGAGTACGTACGGCTTACCATCTCCACATCATGGTGTAGTTTGTTATTTAAACACTTCATTATTTGGATGGGTATAATAATGAGTATAACTGATGTAAATAAAAAATATAACATGTTAATTATTATGTATATATGATATATCATCCAATTACATATGATTTCAGCATCAATATAATGATATTTTTTCTCATGCGTATGTACGGATTACCGTCTCCACGACACGATGAGATCCATTCCCACGTTAATCGTTCAATGATGATTATAAAAATATATATTATTAATAAGTATGTAATATATGAAATAATAATACTACTGGAGATATATATATAAATATTTATGTATGTATGTACTTACATATACCTTATTCACTTACTTTCGTTCAATACGATCTAAAAATGGAAATAACATTTATGTGTACGTACGACCTACTGTCTCCATAAACAGTGCCTTCAATTTCGCATATCTATCTATTATAAATATTTATATTTTAAATATATATGATATATAAATCATGGTTAATATTCACTAATAATATTAATCGAAATCTAAACGATACAAGATAAAACACGTACGATAATGAAAGTGATTATTACCCAAAATGTTAATTTAACGATGATATATTTTTTAAATGGGAATTATAAAGTCCTAAATGAATCATGTATGATATTATAAATTTTAATATGGTTCTGGTATAATATTATAACATACTATGGTCATTATACTGGAGGTTAAACGTACCCTCGACCAAGGGAATGTGCATGATAAGGGTTAATTACACATTCACTTTATTATCCGAGGATGTCTTTACATGAGTATCTACGGGGACCTCTATGTTATCAACTTCTGTGTTTCATAAAAATATTTTAAAAAGAAATATTTTAAATGTTTATATAAGGTAATATTTAATTATATCATCATTCTAAATGGTTTAAATATTTATTCTTCTAAATCATTATCATTAATGTCCATGTTTTAGAAATGGTTTTTAAGAATTTATTAATATGGACATGAATGGTTTTTAAATTTTAATTCCTTTCAAATGTTTCAAAGTGGTATGGGACACTTTGATTCAAAAATTTCTTTAATTTCCTTCCTTTCGAAATTATGTAAATTTTAATTTTTTTAGGGAAATGGGATATTTCTATCAAAGTGTTTTACAAATCATATTCATTTATGTCAAAATACATTGATGGATTTTAACCTTGTGTGAAGATGATTTATTAAAAAAAATCTTCTATATTTTATTAAAGGTTTTGTGATATTTTTTGAGTGTGGATGTGTTATTTTTATATCACTCATGGTTTATTGAATGTTTCTTGAATTTATATGCTATTTTTAATATAAATGTTTATGTTATATTTATACCATTTCATATAAAGAATGCATTGGAATTAGTAAGTGACATGGGGAGCTTGTTATAGCATCTCGATGCATTGGTTGGACTCATGAGACAATCTAGTGTCTTGGAACAAGGCCTTGACAAAATCATTTTTGTAGTCTTGGCACAAGGCGTTGACTATAGGGTTATGAAGTCCGGAATTATGTATTTCATCATTATGATATTGTATATTGATATTGAATGTGATTATTAGACTATTATAATATCCATGTCATTAATTAAATGGCATTATCTGATTTACATTGGCCATATTATGCCGATGTTTATGTCTAAATGGATTATTTATTAGTCTTATACATTAATGTAAATTTTTATACTTATTTATGAATGTTTCCCTTATATATGTTATCCTTACTGATCATTTGATCTCACCACTTTCATATGTTTTATTTTCAAATGATTCCATGAATTGTATTATGATTGATAATTAGTGTTAATCTCGGGTATTAACGTTGTTTTCAAAGGATATTTTATGTTGTGTTTTATTCTCTAATGTGTAATGTAACATTCCTCTATGTATTATATTTTCCTAGACTACTAAACCGATCGGTATTTCAAGACATGATTCCAAGTCATCATGCCAATGAATTAAAAAAATGCCTCGACTTTCTTTAATTGGGGTCAGGGCATTATAGTTGGTATCAAAGGAAGTTTAACAAAAACCAGGGAAATAAACTTAGATAAACTCTGATTAGAATACATTACCCTAAGATAGATGTTGATGATTACTATATAAGATCTTCCTAGAATTTTTTTAATGAAGATATTTTGTGTATTTTCCATGAAATACATCCATTCTTGGATACGAGTAGGTAGAGGGGGCTCTGGAACAGATGTACCTAGGAGTGAAAACTCTGACAATGATTTTTGGGCTTGACTTGGGGTATCCGGGTACAGGACAATGGGCCTTAATTATTTCTTGGTTACTAAACTCCCAAGGGATTTTCTCAGTACAATTCACATTTTCATTACAAACCATTATTAAGGATTTAGGAGTAAATACTTACTCAATGAAAAAAATTGATTATAGATTATATTCCTAATATTTTCAATTTACTTTAGGTATTTTACAATTTTGAAAATATTCTCTGTGATTCATAAACTAACCTAGTGTATTCCATGGTTTAGAAATGAATTCTAGTATAAGGAATATGAATTCTATAAATACACATGATTGAAATATTAATAAGCATCATATAATTCATGGAATTAAGAAAACATTTAAAACAGAAATATTATCCATCGTATTCTCATTATATGAAGAAATAGTATCATTTGTTAATAACGTAAATAAATAAATCTCTGATTCCTATGGCATTTAATATAATCAAGAGAAGAAAATGATGTAAGTGAGAATAATGGATAAAGGGAAGAGGGGAAAGAAGGATTTTCCCATATGTGATAATTATAGAAAAAATCACCATGGTTAATGCTTGAAGGGAATGAGAGTTTGTTATATGTGTGGAAAAAAGGATTCCAAGTATGTGATTTCAAGGGCAACAAAAAGGTTTCAATTGCACAATGATTCATCTTCAAGGAGTTTGGATACTACGTGATGCAATGTCCAAATCATCAGTGTATACCCCAAATACTGCTATTGGATAATAATAAAGTTATGATACTACCAAATATGAAGATGAATGGTTAGATTTATTATGATGTTGTTAATGTATTATGTAATTTGAGTATTTTATTAATGATGTAAATGTTGAAAGAATTATGGTGTATAAAAGGATTTTACAGTATTACTATTTCATTAAAGACATGATATTTTATGGAAGCAAGTAATGTGACTCAATAACAAGTTAAATTTTTGGGAAAATATATGGTTGATATAAATAAAACACATAATATGGTTATGATATTGAGGTAGTGATTTTGGAATAATATATTTTTAATTTGGATAAATTATATTGGATATTCTTGAATACCTTGAAAATGATTAATGATTTGTACATTCCCAAATTGTTGGAGCTTAAAAATAATTGGATCGAAGGAGTATATCAAGTATTATATAAGGAATAAGGGACCTAAAATGTAATCAATAAGTATTATGGTAATTCAGCGTGTTATAGTGTCTTAAATGAGTACATGATGAAGGTTTTCACATGTTATTACATAGAAAAAATGATCTTCATTATGCATACCATCCTTATATATTTTAGACATTGAATTTGGAAAAAATTATTAAGGATAAGTCTAAAAGTTGGAATTGATTATGTTTTTTTAGGTTAAATAATTTCATGAGATTATTTTAGGATTTTCATAAAAAGGGAAACTCGGAGGTCGGGCGACAACCAGTCATGTCTGGCAAGGCCGTGAATCATGGACCCGCAACCGAAGGGCATCAATGGTGGTTCATCTACCACTGCCATACGTGATGTCCTGGTTTGTATAATGTAAACTTCATTAAACAATATTACAAATGAATTATGAATTCATTATTTATGGACCCGTATACAATTCATATAAATAAATTTTTTTAAAAATCTATTATCTTTTGACGTGAAAGATGATTTTATGGTCGGAATTACTTGACGTATTAAACTATACTTATATAGTCTATTATTTTCATCTTATTATATGTATAAATTAATTATTAAACATTAGTTAAGGGATTATACAACTATAAAAATGTGTTACCCTACAACATTATGTTTTGTTAAACTAAAGATATTTTAAGTCACCATAGATTGATGACTTTGTGGCTGTCAATTTTACCATTTTTTCAAATTAATGAACAAAATAACTCCCTATAAATATTTACTTTTACCACCAATTATGTGTCTCTAATAAAAAAAATGTTACCATAATAGAGATCATAATTTGGGGGTAACTTTTTCATTCTGTTTCACTCTTATTAAGATTAAATTTTATTTACACAATTTCTGATGTGGGTTTTCGAAAAAATAATTTTTTTTAATTTTTAACCTTTAATCTCGAAGAACAATTTCAAATGGAAAGGACACAATTTATTGAAATAGGCATGATTGTAACAACATAACATTTCATAATATGTTATCTAATTAAAGTAATTTAATAGCTTGTGCTACACACATCATCGAGTTCGAGCACTCCACAACTTACCAAATTAGCTGTTCAATAAGAGGTTATGAATAGTATTAAAATATTTTTTAATCTAATATAATATATATAAATTTAACAACCATATTTTGTGTTTCTTAGTCATAATATAACAACATAATTATTTTTTTCCAGATAAATGAAGTATCTTTCATAAAATGCATCTTCAACACAATTTAATGGAGAACCCTTTTTAAAACCAATATTCAATAATTTTATATATTCAATTCAATGAAAATCGATTATTATATAGAATAGGGACATAAATATTTAGTTTGGATAAATTTTTGGTACTTTTCTAAGAACTTTCATATTTTCACGAATACTGAAAAAACCTATGTTTTAATTTAAAAAAATTTTCTTAATTGAAATAATTTAAAATGTTAAATTATTAATTTTAAAGGTTTTGTTGTATAATTATATTATATTTTTATCATTTAATACAATTTAGGTCATTAAAAATAATTTCACATTTAAATTTGACATAAACTCAAGTCAATCTTTTGAGAGTTTTTAAATATTAAAAACCTTATTTTTGGTTTTGACAACGGGAATTAATTTTAAATTAATAAATAAAACATCAATGTTTTGAATTTGGAAAAATAGACTTCATTTTTTATTTTTTATTACCTAATTATCATTGGGTAAATTATTTGTCTTTTTCTGAAAACTTTCAAATTTTGACGAATACTGTCAAACACTGCGTTATTATTTAAGACCGACTTTTAATTTAAATAATTATTTATATTATTTAAATTTATTTTAAGTCAATATATATATATAATACATATATGTGTTCAATTTAATTCATTGGAGTAATTTTATAACAAAATTAGATGTATTAAAATTTAGTGACTTTTTAACCTCTTTTACCCACCTCTTTTGACCATCTCCCAATTTGCATAAAACATAATTTTACGTCTTCTATATGTTGAATTTAAAAAATCCGAGACACAAAATTAATATAATTAAGTAAAATGGTGTTTAATAAGATGAAAATAATTTTTGTGAATAGTAAATTTTGACTTTTATTTACCACGGTTAAATGTAAATAGGGTAATTAAGGGTAATAATGATATCATATTTACCCTAACACATTCCCTAATACTATTGGATAAGTATAATTCAAAAAAAAATACCTTAATAATAAAATATGATCCTCTATGGTCGACATGGATTATATTTGAAAATTTATTATTATATTATTTAAATAAGAGTTAATATAATTAAATTCAAAGTATAATAACTAAACCATTTTTAATATAGGATTACACAAATAAAAATTTGACTATAATTATTCATTTGAAATTTAAAATGTTTTCCTACATAATATTATTTTATTTATATTTTCTAGACATTATATAGGTTAATTTATTTATGACACAATGATGATTTAGTAATTACCCTATTAATGAAATATTAAAATAATTGTTATTATAAATATCCAACTAAATGTAAATTTATACTTCCGATGAATTAAACTAATTTTCTATGTTAATATGTCATTATATGGTTGGTAAATTAATTTTTATTCAACGTGAAAATGTTTTTATGTCTTTCAAAAAATCTAATACATAATATTGTCAAAATTGACACAATTGAGTTTTTCAAACAAATACTATATAATTAATTGATATAATATTCCTAAAAATATATGGTTTGGACAAAGGACATAGATAAGGTTATATATATTAATACTGAACCATACTGGGTTCTCAAGTCTTGTTATAGTATGATTATTTACCATATAATATAAATATACAATGATACATGGTAAATGTCAAACGAGGATAACTAATGAAAATAATAAATATAACATGTTAATAATTCTTTATATAAGGTATACCATCCAATTACATGTTATTTCACCGTAAATATAATGATATTTTCACTCATGCGTACATACGTATTACGATCTCCACGACGAAATGAGATAAATTCCCACGTTCACCATTCAACGAGGATTATAAAAATACATATTATTAATAAGTACGTAATTTATGAAACAATAATTCTAAGGGAGATATATATATATATATATGTATGTAATTATGTATGTATGTATATATGTACTTACATATATCTTATTCACTTACTTCCGTTCAATACAATTTGTAAACGGAAACAACGTTTATGCGTATGTACGACCTACCGTATCCATAAATAGTGCCTTCCATATCATATATCTATCAATCATATATATTTATATTCTAAATATATATGATATATAAATGAAGGTTTATATTCTGGAATTATTTAAATCATGATCTAAATGATTCAAGTAAAAACATGTACTATAAATAAAGTGATTATTACTGAAAATGTTAATATAACTATGAAATAATTATTAAATGGGAATTATAAAGACATAAATGAATCATGTAAGATATAAAAAATATGAATATGGTTCGGGTATAATTAATAACATTATATGGTGATTTTATAGGAGATTATACATACTTTCGACCAATGGAATGTGCAAGGTAAGGGTTATTTTTACAATCTCATTATTATCCAAGGTTGTTTTTAGGTGAGTATCTATTGGGACCTCTTTACCATCCAAAAACATGTTTCATAAAAATATTTTCAAAAGGAATATTTTAATGTTTTATATAATGGAATCTATAACAAGATCATCACTTTAAATGGTCTAAAGATTTATTCTTTTAAATCATTCTCATTAATGTCCATGTTTTCAAAATGATTTTAAAGTATTTATTTATATGGACATGAATGTTTTTAAAATGTTAATTTATTTAATATGTTTCAGAGTGGTTTGGGAACCTTTGATTTATAACTGTATTTTAATTTATTCCTTTCTAATTAGTTTGACTTTTAAATTATTTCTGAAAAAAAGGGATATTTCCCTAAAAGAGTTTTACAAATCATTTTCATCTATGTCAACATCCATTGATGGATTTTAAACATGTTTGAAGTTTATTTATTATCATACAAATCTTCCATATTGTATTGATTGTTTTATGATATATTTGACTATGGATGTGTTATTTCCATACCATTCAGGGTTTATAGATAAATTATTGACATTTTATATGCTAGTTTTAATATGAATTATTATGTTATATTTAATCCTTTTCATTTGTGGTGTGCATTGGACATAGTAAGTGATGGGTGGAGTCCGCTATAGCTCATTGATGCATCAGTAGGTCTCACGAGACAAACTAGTGTCTTGGAACAAGGTCTGGACAAAATCTTATTTGAATTCAGTGCACAAGGCCTTGACATTGTGGTTATGAAGTCTATAATTATGCATTCCATCATTATGAAATTGGTTATTGATATTTCATTTGATTATTCAAATATTATAATTTACATGTGAATAAGTAAATGGCATTATTTTATTTACATTGGCCATATTATGGAGAAGATTATTTTCTAAATGCTTCTTTTTTAGTCTTCTACATTGCCTTAAATGTTTATACTTATTTTTGAATGTTTATAGTATATTGTTATCCTTACCAAGCATATGAGATCACCTCTTTCTTATGTTATATTTTCCCACGATCCCAAGAATGGTATTATGATTGATAAGTAGGGTTATTCTACGGGATTAATGGCATTATCGAAGGATAATTTATGATTATTTTTACTTTCTAATTTTTAATGTAACATTAATTCATTTAATCTATTTTACAAGACTGATAAACTAATAGGTCATTCGGGAATTGATTCCTTGTAATCATGCCAATGTATTAAAATAATGCACCGACTCTGGGTAACTGGGGTAGGTGTGTTACAGTTGGTATCAGAGGATGTTTAGTGACAACCTTGGACGTAGAATTAGATAAATGCTGATTAGATAACATTACCCTAAGATAGACTTTGAGGATTAGTATAGATAAACTTCCTATTTTATTGGTAATGCATATATTTTGTGTATTTTCCAAGAAATACAACCTTGTCTTGATACGAGCAGGTAGAGGTGGCTCCAGCATAGATGTACCTAGGATTGAAAACTCTAACATGGAGTTTCGGGCATGACTCGGTGTATCCGAGTACGCGATGATGGGCATTGTTGCACTCTTGATTATTAAAAACCTGTAGGATATGCTTAAGATAATTCACATTTTCATTACAGGACATTAAGAAGGATTTAATAGTAAAAAATTCCACAAAGAAAACATTTTATGATTATAGATTATATGCATAATAATTTCAATTTATGTTATGTAGTTTACAATTATGGAATTATTGATTGTGATTCACTATCTAAACTAATGTATTCCATTATTTATAAATGTCACCTATTAAAATGAATAAGAATTCTAGTAATACACATGGTCAGAAGATTAAGAATGATCATATCATTCATGGTATTAATCCTACATTTAATATAGAAATGGCCTCCAATGTATTCTCATCATATGAATAAATAGTATTATGTGTTAATAATATAAGTAATGAATTCTCGATGTCATATGGCTTTTAAGGGATGAAAGGGAAGAAAAGGATATAAGAGAGAAATATGGATAAAAGAAAAGTGGGGAAAGAAGGATTTTCCTATATGTGATAACTGTGGAAAAAATTAAAAATGTTTCAAATTTACAATTCTTCTTCTGCAAGGAGTTGGGACACAAAGCGATGAAATATCCAAATCATCAGAGTGTACCCCAAATACTACTATTGGATAATAATCATGTTATGATACAACCATATATGAAGTGTAATGATTAGACTTTATATGATGTTATTAAAGTATTATTTCATTTGAGTATTTTATTGATGATGTACATGTTAAAATAATTATAGAGTATAAAAGTATTGTACGGGTGTACTATTTTATTAATGACTTGAGATTGTGTGGAACCAAGAAAAGTGACCCAATAAAAGGTTAATTTTTTTAAAAAAAATTTATGTTTGAGAGAACGATAAACCATAATATGGTTCTTATATTGAGGTAGTGATTTTGGTATAATATATGATTGATTTGGATAAATTATATTGGATATTCATGACTACCTTAAAACTAATTATTGATTGTTATATTCCATCATTGATGGAGTTTACAAAGTTTTTTGATTAAAATAGTATATCAGGTATTCTATAAGGAATAATGGAGAATGAATGAAATCAATATGGTTTTAGGGTAATTCAGGATTTTACAGTGTTTTAATAGAATAAATGATGAAGGTGTTCACATGTTATTATAAGGAACAAAGTATCTTCATTGTGTTCACCTTCTTATAAATTTTAGAATGTGATTTTCGAAAAAATTATTTCGGATAAGTATAAAGGTTGGAATTTATTAAATTTTTTTAGGTTAATAATTTCTTGATATTTTTTGGGATTTTCAAGAAAAGGGAAACCCGCAGGTCTGGCGAAAACCCGTCGTGTCCCGCAAGGCTATGAGACATGAACCCACAACCGAAGAGAAACAAGGTTGGATCACCTACCACTGACATATGTGATGTTCTGGTTTGTGTAATGTATAATTTTTTAAATATTCTGAAAAATGAATTATAAATTAATTATTCTTTGAACCATATACAATTAGAATAAATAAAATATATTTTATAGAAATCTATTATATTTTGAAGTGAAAGTTGAGTTTGTGATAGGAATTAGTTGAACGATGAAACTCTAGTTGTCAAGTATATGTGTTTCTTCTTATTATATGAATTAATTAATTCCTAAATATTAGGGAAGGGATCTTGAAACGTAAAAAATTGTTATCCTAATACCTTATGTTTTGTTGAACTAACAATATTTAAAATCATCATAGATTGATGGCTGTGAGGCCCTCAATTTTACATTTTTTTTGTGATTGATGAACTCAATCACTCCATATAAGGATTTACATTTTTCCTCAAATTATGAGTCTCCAATTTACAACAATTATCTTCTAATCAAGATCATAATTTGGTGGTAACATTTTCAGTTCCTTTCCCACTTATTATGAATAAATTTTTTTTACCCAGTTTCTAATGTGGGTTTTCCACAAATGTATTTTTCTATTTATAACATTTTAATTTTAAAGATAAATTTAAAATTTTTAGGATGCAATTTATTGATTGAGAGAAGAATGTAACACCCCATGATTCCATAGTACATTATCGCTTTAATGTAATTCAACAACTTGTGCTACACAAAACAACGAGTTCCAGCGCACCACAACTTACCAATTTAGTCGTTCAAAAAACAGTTATGAATAGTATTAACTTCATTTTGATTCTAATATACTCTAAATAATTTTAACATCCATATTATGTGTATCATATAATTAATATAAGAAAAAAAATAATTTTTTCAGACAAGAGAATTTCTTTAAAAAAAGTGAAACTTTACCGCCTTTTAATGGAGAACCCTTTTTGAAAACAATATTTGACATTTTTATATATTAAATTTAACTAAATTAAATTAATTATTTGAATCGGGAAATAAAAATTTACTTCGGATAAATGTTTGGTACTTTTCTGAAAAATGTCATATTTTGACGAATAGTGAAAATACAACGTTTTAATTGAAAAAAACTCTTTTAATCGAAATAATTTATAGTGATGAATTTTGAATTTTAAAGGTTTTAAAATTTTATTAGAATATTTATTTATCATTTAATACAATTTAGGTCATTATAAGTATCTTCAAGTTTAAATTTCACTTAAACACATGTCAATATTTTGATAGTCTTTACTTTTAAAAATTCTGCTTTATGGTTTTGACAACATGAATAAATTATAAATTAATAAATGAAATTTATATGTTATTAATTTGGTCAAATACACATAATTTATGAATTCATAATATCAAAAATATATTTGGGTCAATTTTTGGTATTTTTCTAAAAACATTCAATTTTTGATGAATTGTGAAAAAAACTGCGTTATTATTTAAAACCGAATATTTATTCAAATAATTATTTATTTTATTTAAATTTATTTTCAGTAAAAATAGATATATAATACATTTCTATGTTCAATTTAATTAATTGGAGAAATTTTAAAATAAAATTATATGTATTAAATTTTATTGAATTTTTTTACCACTTTTACCAACCTCCTAAGAGAATTTTCAAATTTCCATTAAAAAAATTGTACTGCTTTTGTGAGTTGAGTTTCTAAAATCCAAGAGACATGGTTAAGATAAATGAGTAAAATTTGGTTCAATAAGATAAAAATAGTTGTTGGTTAATTGTTACATTTTACTTTTATTTACCAAAGTTAAATGTAAATAGGGTAATTAAGGGTAAAAATTATATCATAATTACCATATCACATGTCCTATTTCTACTAGATAAGTATAATTCAACAAAAAATAACCTTAGGAATAAAATATGATACTATTTGGTCTAGTTGGATTAGATTAGGACATTTATTAATTTTTTATTTAACGAAGAGTTCAAAGAGTTAAGTTCAATGTATAATAACAAACCCATTTTTAATATAGGGTTAAACACAATATAAATTCTACTATAAATAATCAATAGAAAGTAAAAATGATTTTATAAATAATCGTATTTTATTTATAATTTTTAGATATTATATAATTTAATTTATTTATGACAGAATGATGAAGCATTATTTACCTTACTAATGAAATATTAAAACAATTGATATTATAAATATCCAAATAAATATAAATATATCCTTATGATTAATTAAACCAATATTTTATGGTTATATTTCATGTTATGGTTGGTTAAATAAATTTTATTCAATCTGATACACATTTTATAACTTTCAAAAAAATCAAATAATAAATAATGTAAAAATTAACATAATTGTGTTTTTAAAACAAATAATATATTATTAATTGATATAATATTCCAAAAATTCAATGGTTCAGACAAAAGGATTTGATAAGGTATTATATATTATTATTAACCACATGGGGTTTATTGGGCTAGTTATATAAATATTATCAACCATATAACATAAACATACAAAGAGACATGGTAAATGTAAAACTATTTAACTAAGAGTTAATTCTAAAAGATAATGTTAGTATGATTACCTAAACCTGTATAAAACCTATTAGATGAAATATTTTCGACCCATCCTTACCTTATCCTCTAAATAATCCATTTTGGTGCCATATGAAACCAAAAATTATTTTATTATTATAATATAATATTTCATGCTTTTCCAAAAATGACTCTCAAATCTCTTATAAAAGGGAACTTCCCCTTTTATTAATTTCACATCTCCAAATCCATTTGGAACGGCCAAAACCTACAAAAATATCCTCCCAACTTTCCACCATTCATCATATAGGCATTAATTTGGTCATAAAACCTACTTAAGGAGCCCATTTGATCAAATCAAATGGAAGAAGCCGAAGAATATGTAAATATTTCATCACCTATTTAATATTCTTTTCTTCTTCCACTTCTTCTTTATTTGTTGTTTCCATTCAAAAATAATAAATCCACTACCTCCTACATATGGTTATGTTTTTATAAATATGTTACGACCATATTCATTATTCTATCCATCCTATAAATGACAAAGGCACTATACATGCGTACGTATGAATTATCGTCTCTATGGCGTGGTGTAGTTGTTCATTAAAACAAATCATTATTTGGATGGGTATATAAATTTCTATAACTGATATAAATAAAAAATTATAACCTTTTAATGATTCTGTATATATATTATTCCATCAAATTACATATGATTTCACCATCAATAGAATGATATTGTCGCTCGTGCGTACGTACAGATTACTATCACCACGATGCAATGAAATTCATTCCCACGTTCCCCATTCAACGATGATTATAAAAATATATATTACATATAATTATGTAATATATGACATAATAATGCTAATGTATATATATATATGTAGTTACATATATCTTATTCACTTACTATCATTCAATACGATATGAAAAAGGAAACATCATTTATATGTGCGGACGACCTACCTTCTCTATAAACGGTGTCGTCCATTTCATATATCTATATATTATAAATATTTATCATCTAAATAAATAGGATATATTAATCAATTATTATATTCTGGAAGTATTGACATCATGATCTAAATGATACAAGTAAAAACACATACGACAAAGAAAGTGATTATAACCCAAAATATTAATTTAACAAGTTAATTATTATTAAATGGGCATTATAAAAAAATAATTGAATAATATATGATATAATAAATACTAATATGGTTATGAAATAATTTTATAACCAACTATGGTCATTATACAAGAGGTTAAACATACCCTCGTCTAAAGGAATGTGCAAGGTAAGGGTTAATTTACCAATCTCTATATTGTCCGAAATTGTTTATACATGAGTATATACTAAGACCACTTTATCATCTCCATCAATTATTAATAAAAATACATTCAAAATATATATTTTACGGTTTTATGTAAGGTACTATTTAACTAGATCATCATTTTAAATTGTTTAAATATTTATTATTTTAAATCAATCTCATTAATGTCCAATTTTTCAAAATGGATTTTACGTATTAATTTATATTGTCATGAATGATTTTAAAATGTTAATTTCTTACCAAAGTATCAAAGTGGTATGAAACACTTTGAATCAAAATTTCCTTTAAATTTCGTCATTTCTAAATTGTGTGACTTTTAAATTTTTCTAGGAAAAAGGGAAAATTATCTCAAAGAGTTTTACAAATCATTTTAATCTACATCAACATCATTTTATATATTTTAAACTTGTTTGAAGTTGATTTATTCTGACACCAATTTTCCATATTGGGTTGAAGGTTTTGTGATAAGTTTTACTATGTATATGTTATTTTTATAGAATTATTTGTTTATGGATAACGTATTGAAAATTTTTATGCTAGTTTTAATACGAATGCTTATTTTATGTTTAAAACTTTTCAAATGAGAAATGCATTGTGATTAGTAAGTGACAGGTGGAGCCCGCAATAGCTCATCGATGCCTCGGTAAGTCCCATGAGACAAACTAGCATCTTGGCATAAGGTCTTTAAAAAATCTCATTTTTAGTATTGGCACAAGACTTGACTATGTGGTTATGATGTTTGGAATTATGCATTCCATCATTATGAAATTGGTTATTGATATTTTATTTGATTATTCGACTACTAGAATATCCATGATAATATGTAAATGTAATTATTTGATTTATAGTGGCCATATTATAAAGAAGTTTATGTTTAAAAAGATTATTTTTTAGTCATATACAATTTCTTAAATGTTTATGCTTATTTATGTAATTTTATGCTATATTTTTATCCTTACTAAGCATCTGATCCCACCCCTATCATATGTTTTATTTTCCTAGGATTACAATAAGTGTGTTTTGATTGATAAGATGGGTTAAGATAGGGTATTAATGGTGTTATCAAAGGGTAATTTATGTTGTGTTTTATTTTATAATGTCTAATGTAACATTTATGTATGAAATATATTTTCCATGAATGCTAAACTGGTCAGCCATTTGGAACTTTATTTCATGTAATCATACCAATATATAAAAATAATGCCCCAACTCTGGTTAACTGGGTTCGAGGCGTTACAATTTAGGTTATAAAAGGATAAATACTTGAATTTTTTTTCATAGAAACACAAATCAAAAAAATGAATAATAATGCATCCTTTTAAAAAGGAATTTTATAGACATAATTTATACCCAATGTCACTCATAACTTGGTTTCTACCTAAGATAACATAAGTTGAAATTTAAAAAAATGGAAGACATGAAAATAGAACTACCGTGTTATGATAGAGTATAATTAATAAAATAATTACAATATATTTAACAACAAAAATCCATAAATCATTGATTATTTAGATGACCATATGAGTAAAATGTTAAGAAGGTACTATAAGTATTTATTTTTGGGTTTCAATATCCCTTCTATAGAGTTGAAGAATTAGAATAAATAATTACTTGATTAAATATAATATCATCATTCTATTGTATCTTTATCAACTTCCACATTATCATTTATTCCATGAAATCAAAGGGAAAAGTACATTTCATAAGAATTATAAAAACATGAGATCTATAAATAGCATGACAGGTAATTCTATATGTAGTTATAAAAATTAAATAAAATGTTGTTAAATATGCATAAATACACCAATAATGATATAATACATTAATATAATTAACATTATCCAATGTGTAACTTAAACATTACATAATATGATAACATTACAATCCTTTAGAAATATTAAAATAAAAAAACATTAGAAAGAGTTCACTAACTCATCATAAGTAAAATCCCACATATATCACAAGTTATCACTTTTTGGTTACATTTTTCATATGTGAAGACCATCATCGTATATTCTTTTGAGTTACGGTAATAACATGAATTAACATATATCCTCATTTGTAAACATGGATGCCACATTATTACAAATCATATTGTATGTATTCTTTAAGTCCCAAAATGTTTTATATTTCATCCATGATATCATAAAACTCTCAAAAACAAAACCATATTTAGTTCCAATAAACTCAAATAATCCCATTTAATTATTTAAATGCAACATGTATTTCTCCAGTCATAATTAATTTATCACAAGAGAAATAATAAGGGTTATCATTCCCTTAATCATTCATTATCCAAGTATATCACCTTACCCTTAAATCACTCTCCCAATTCTGTATAACTATTCAAAAAATCCATTCCAATCCTTAATTAAAAACACATACGGAAAAACAATATATATTTCATGGATCATATAAAATATTCTTTGAATTCCAAAACAGATACCCCGCAATCATTAATATTTATTCTAAAACCATTAATTAGGATACATGATGATAGTCATTCTTTAAAAATAAATCATTAATTAAGGTTCCTAAACATTATTATAACCAATATTCTTAGGATGAATGTAAACCATAATTCTACAAAATCCCATACAATTCACATGTCATTTGCAATAATTTTATCCTCAACAGTATAATAAATTATTATTCCTTATTCATGATTCTCTTTATGATATTTACACATAGGATTTTTTTTCATAATTACAATTAATTCCCCATATGAAACATTCACTGATAACTTTGTTCTATCTTGTTCTGGCAACTGACATAGGCCAAAAATAAAAGTGTGATAAACACACATTATATATTAAAAACACATATGTAATAACTTGGTTTTTTCTATAATATACTATAGAATATTATTGATGTTCTTCCAGAGCAGCGACTTCAGACGGCGTGCGATTCTGAGCCCCGGTGTGGCTGGAATTAAGTTTTCAGTGTGTTCACACAGGGCACACCAAATAAATGGGATAACTCCTAAACAGGGCTTCCGATCCTAAATGTGAGTGCACATATGGGTCCAAAATGGGGTTTTTACCCTAGTAACGACATAAAACATATCACCGTGGGACTTTGGGACCCCTCGCTCGCTATCGGAATGTTAAACTGATAATTAAATTAATTAATTGACTCGTTTAATGGCTTAACTCAAGTATCTCTTAAAAGGTGGCTCTGATTGGAATACTGAGGGCAACTTTGAGTCCGGAGTTGGCCGTTTACCCTAGGGTGTAATTTTCGCGGGTGCGGGCCGTCAGTGAAAAATGGCCCAGGGGATGTTTTCATAATTTGGAAGCCTCAGGCGTTCAGTTTTATATCTTCTTAACAGTGCCTCAGATTAAAATTCTGAGATCTTCATTGTGCTTGGGAAGTGGTGTTTACCCTAGGGAAGGTTTAATCTTGACCCCGCCAAGAGTTTCGGGTGCAGGTCTTTTGGGGGTTTTAAATTAATTAATATCATAATTAAGTTTTGTTATTTAAAAACCCTTCACCCCCTTCCTCCCCTTTGTTTCCCCTGGAAAACCCCCTCGCCTTCAACCCCTCTCCTTCTTTATCATCTCTTCCCCAAGGTGTAAGCGGAAACAGAAACAGTGGACGTGCGACAATGCTCCAGGCTACGCAGTCAGAGGTAGGCGGTTGTTGTTTTCAGTTTTAAATCTTGAACCCCTCTTTGAATCCCAATTATATTGTCCAATTTTTATTTAATTTCTGAGCAAATCCCACGGTTGCATAGTAATTTATCCGAGATTTCCATAGCCTATTTCAGATTGTAAATCCGAGTTTCGAGGAGCTCACATACGTCCTCCGAAGATCAGCGGGTTTAAAGGAGTTTTCTGGTGGTTCTGGGCACTCCAGCGGTCCAGTGTGGCGGTCTAGGGAGCAGACGGCGGTGGCACGGGTCATCCAGGTGGCGGCGGCCTTGGAATTCTAGGCAGCGGGCATCAGCGTGAGTGGAGGCGCGAGGCGGTGCTGGACGGGCGGAAGTGGAGGCTCCAGGCGGTGAGGCTGAGCCACCGAGGCGTGCGACCGCGTGGTCGCGGCGGGGGACAAAGTCCCACGTCCCACTAGTCTTCACGCGGAAGAACGATCGGCCCTCATGGTTGGTCAGTGTTAGACCGCGGGTCAGCGCTGGGCAGCGCAGTTGCGCCGCGTGCTAGCGCTGTGAGTCGGGCCAGCCCAGGCTGGGCGGACCTGCTGGTCCAGGCCAGTCCAGCCCAAGGGGATTCGTTCCCCCTCTTTGGATGCCCGTAATTTTCATTAAGAGAGTCTGTTTTGTGAACCATTTGCGGCAGTTCCTTCTTGGTGTCAATGAGAGATTTTTGAGATGGTCTCGAGAATTTTTTATTCTCGAAACAAGGGGCCACATAGGTGAGACACGCATTTAAGTTGATTGACGTTTTTCTGGGGGTTCATGTTCTGAGCGGCGCAGACAAATCCGACTCCCGATTTAAGCTCCGTCAGTGGCGTTGGGACCCTGGTGCCGAGGCGGAGTTTTCCAGTGTGGTTTCGGGAATTGAAACCGAAGTTGAGGCATGGGCCCCATGACCGATCTTTCGAGCTGTGTGTAGCGCTTTACATTATTTTCATCGGACGTCTATTCGGGGCATGCGAGCAGTCGATTTTGGGTTTTTCCCGAAGGAATTGCATTGGCGCAATCTGTCAGCTTTAATTTCATATGCTGGTGTGGGCCCCGTAAGAGCTGTTTTGGGAGTTTCTGGTGATTTCTAGCTTTATCACCGGGTGTCCGTTTTGGAAAAGTGAATAGTCCATCTTGTGTAATTTTCCAAGTGGATCGTAACGGTGCAATCTGTTGGCTCTAACGCCCCGGACCCGGCCAGCCACCTGAACAGTGCTAAAGAGGTCAGGTGTTACTACCTTAGGCGCACCTCTCCTGAACGCCAAAGGCTTCCGACTAGCTGTGAGGGTATGAATAGTTATAGTGGGGAGGCTATACACTCTCAGAGGAATAAAAGGA
Organism: Viscum album; assembly: GCA_963277665.1. NCBI lineage: Eukaryota > Viridiplantae > Streptophyta > Magnoliopsida > Santalales > Viscaceae > Viscum > Viscum album. The sequence continues at coordinate 553,214,521 of OY728147.1, read as the reverse complement.
ACCAGTCCAAGTAATAAACTAGAATATTCAGTGGAAATAAATGACCGAGCTGACTCGAACTAGACCTACAGAGCGGAATCACATCCAATAACAATAAACAGAGGAAGCAATATAGAAACAACAACAACAGAAAGTAAACAAAACATCGTGCAAGGAATCAACTACAATAACTGCTAAAACAACCAATAATGAATCCATGAAAGTCATACAAATCAATATACATATAATGGCACCAATGGATAACCAGCAGTAGCTACAATATAAAGTAAACACGATGATGCAAGAAACAGAATACTAAACAATTAACTCTAGTACGGCATGACCTTAAGGTCCATTCTAGTATCCAAGTCAACATCACTAAAGTCCAGCTCCTGAGGCTGACCCTATACCTGCACGCAATTTCATAAAGTCTACAAGTGTCCCGAAGGGCCTGTGTAGGGTGTGAGACATGTCTCAGTAGGATACCACCCAGAGGTGCATACCTAATATATGTGTTTAAGAAGACATGTTTATATAAGAAAAATAGTAAAGAGTGCAATGCCCAAAAGTAAACAAAGACTTCACTGGTTCTCAACAGCCACCAGGAAGTGTCACCTACTTCGGTCAATGCCGGAAAGTTTGATCTGCATCCCGGCACCTCGTGCCATATGAAATCATGGGTCTCAAGTACCGACGTCCCGAAGGCACGCCCAACCGTCGTAACCCAGCTCGAATGATCAACCTTCACATGGCACACCATCTGGAGGAACAGCAATACCTGTCCTCAAAAGATAACTGGAGGGACAGTGATGTCTGCCTTCAAATCACGGTGAGCCTCTTCCCCCAACCTGCCCGCCTCAAAGATGTCTCTCGAAGGCTCCTCACCTTCCACGTGGCTTCCTATGGAAAGCACCCCCAAACCCAAATACCTAACCGCAACTATCGGGGGCCTCTACCCAGCGAGTGGCTGTACCACCTCATCTCAGAGTCTATCTGTGTGCACACTACTCAAAGTACCCGGTGATCGGTAATCACCTCAAAATGATCCCAAGCCACAACACCTCTGACACCTCGTGTCCCCACGATCCTGTCGCTCAAGTCAGAGTGCCTCACCATCCATGTAACCCGGGCCAAGCCCAACCTGAGAGTCCAACTGCCTCAACCGACGTCCATGATGCTTAATCATGTGGAACAAACCACCCAATGTAACTCGATCCAAAGCTCCAACCAGTATCCTCATCACTCAACAAATATTCGGGCCACACCCAAAACAGCGAGTAGTTCAACACAAGAAAACCACGCATCGCAAAAACATACTTGAAAGAAAAACTTTTAACATACAATTACTAAACAGACAAATTGTACCAACTTATGCTAACCCAAACTTGCACATAAGGTCTTAACACCTTAAAAAAATTAACATCAGGCTTCAACAAATCAAACTCGATAGTTTAACTCAACTACAACAAAAGTAGTTTAAAAACAACAGTTTAAATACTGGTCCAAAACATACGCATTTCGTCACCCCCATCCGAATTTCCCCAAACGAGACATGACTTCTCACCCGGCCTTGCTCTAGCAGAAAAAGGGTCAGGGAATACCCAAAGGCATCCCACAATACAGATAATTAATTTAACAACAAATAAACAGGGTTTCACTCAACAACCGACAACGCGCCCGGAGGTCACAACCCCTAATTGTCTACGAAAACACGAAGGAAGGCATGCACCACCCAACTCGTATTAGTACGATGACACTCTTTTCATTTATGCCTCTGAATCAGACTGAATCACATCATATCTGTGTTTTCGTCAAATCCGACAATTCTATTCAGATGGAATTTGTGGATGTACAGGTGAGGGATCAAAGATGAAGAAGGGTGCACAAGGTTATCCTTTCTGATACGGTCCTGTTGCCACTGACAGATCAAAGAACAGAGGTCGTACGGAGAATCGTAGAGGGTTTGAGTTTTTCAGATGTTCTCGGACGAACTGTTCGTCCATAGGGGAAGAAAAAGAGATTTCTGGTAATGAGGCGCCACGATGCCTCGATCGCTCGAATAAAAATAAAAGTTCACAGTGTGTATTTTCAAAGTACAAGCCGTGTAGATGTGTTTCCATACTCCAACTTAAGAGAAATCCAGCACACGGCCTAGACCGTGTACACGGTCAACACACGGCCGGGGTCTCGACCGCTACATGGGAAAAAGGTACATAGCGTGTCAAGGAAGACCATACGCCGTGTAGATGGAAATTTACACCTAGAACCACAAGACATGTACTTGGTCTCGCACGGGTAAGGGATACACGGTGTGTCTATAAATACACTTCATGTAGTAAGAAACTTCTACAGGGTCTTCACACGGCATGTACTCGACGAGCACAAGGTTGGTAACTCGGGTAACTCATACACGGCGTGTACTTAAATTACACGACATGTAGTCTAGAAATTTCCTGAAACTACCAAGATTTTCCAAACTTCTCATAAACCAGTCAAAAAGTTTAAACATGGTCGGAATTTGACCCGTTTCGAAATACCCGGGTTCTTACAAACTTCCCACCTTAACATAGCTAATCCCCAAGCTACCAAACGAAACCAGGAGATGGCACTGAACACGTTCATCCCAGTTAAACAACCCAGATTACCCCGGTCTCAAGGTTCTGGATGAATTCCAAAAAGGGTTCCCCACTTTTGGAATTGCCTACTCAGTCTCAACCCGAACGAAGCTCAAAGAAGATCAAACAAAAAAGCAAGGCCAAACAACCTATTTCCCGGACCCATGGTCCTCCTGTGACACATCATTACCCCTGATCCTCCTTGGTGATCACGTGTCACTTATGACACCCAACGTAACCTTGATCTCATCGGTATCCGCCTTCCTGAGGTCTTGCATCTAATAGATTCTCAAATCAAACCTGGTGCCATGCACCTCAAGTAACCCACATCCACGATGCCCCGATGCCCACGACACCTCAAGTAACCTGCATTCATGATGCTCCTGATGCCACGCATCACAAATATATAATAAAATATATAAAGAATATGATATGATGCCAATCCCATTAACTTGTCCCTAGTTAGTCCACAAGTAACATGTGCAACTCATGCACTCAACCAGACACGCCTCAAGAGGTCATGCCAAAAGAATGCAAAAAAACTCACAGCCACACCTGCGGTGTACCTGCCACTATCGTCGACTCTCCAGCCTGCTCAATCCCTGGAAGCTCCACAGTGTGCACCTGGCCTAAAGCACGACTGCCTGATGCCTGACCTCCCTGCGGTGCTGCTCCAGTCTCTGGCCACAAACCCCTTAGTTGGGTCCTACTATCTCTGTCATGTCCCCTGCATGCAGCTGAACCTCGACTACCCTCTCCTGGTACTGAACCAGAACCAAATCTTGACGCCACATTCTATCCTGGTCCCTGCCTGCCGGCTTTCTAGGAAGGCTACCAGCAAAAACTCTCGAGATGCCCGACCATTCCACACTCTCTACACTCCTATGGAGGACTATTGCACAGAGACCGAACATGTCACGTCTGTCCACACTGAAAGCAAACCACCATTGAACTACCCTGAAGTGGTCTAGCTGAGTCTTTGGCCTGACCAACCTGCTGGAACTCGTCTATGCCTCGCTTCCTGTTGTCCGAACCGTCGCCTTGGGTTGTCACCCTGCCAATGCGAGATTTCTCTCTCTCTTTACCCTCGGCTATGAGCGCCTAGTTCACCACCTTGGAGAAGGAAACCAACATGAAAATGTTCACCTGAACCCGAATGGCGTGTCTCAAACCATCCTCAAAGCGCCTCACCCTAGTTGCATCATCGCTCACCTTACCATGTGAAAAACGGGACATCTCTGTGAAGGTATCTTCATAGTCCATGAAGGACATATATCCCTGATTAAGACTCAGGAACTCATGATCTTGTTCAGCCCTCAGTGTCTCTGGATAAAAGTGGTCAAAGAACATGTCCTCGAAGTCCTTCCATGCCAGTCCCTCATGCCTACGAGCCTGAACCTGTACGTCCCGACAATGTTTCACCGGTCCTCTCAGCATGTACGTCACCATTATGACCCTCCGCCCTGGAGGTGTCTCGAGATGCTCGAAGATCATGTGCATACTTCCTATCTAGTTCTCTGTAGCCTGTGGACCACCCTCACACTGAAAAAGCGGCGGGGTGCTACGATTGGAACTCCCGCGTCAGATACGCCATAGAAAGATTTATACCCTACGCGCCTCTGTCAATCCCCTTCAAGACGCGTACTAAGATAGCTCGGAGCTACTCATCCAGCCACGGTCCGAACGCTTCCATAATCGGCTGCTGCCCTGTCTGCACTGGATCTTGAACTTGATACTGTCCCCGAGCCTGTACCTACGGCTCATGCTATGCCTGCACAAGATTCTGAACCTGATCCTGTGGTACCATATCCTCTCATACCTATCGCTCCATCGTGTCATGAAGAAGTAACCCGATGAATACCATAAATGGTCAGACATCCCACATATATCTATATAACAATATATTCTACGCATATAAGGAAAGCAGTAAAAGGCAGTGCATAACAACTACCCTTACCCCCCCTCACCGCAACCCATTCCCCACGGAATCCCGACCTCATGTCCTTGATACCCGCCCTCAAAAGATCCAAGAATCATTAGTACCTCGGGCCATGCCTGTCTTGACAACCAACGTTTCCTCAATCCTGACGACTGAGTCGCCCAATCATGACAGTTACACTGCCCCAACCATAGTACCTGTCTTCTCTCATAAGATCCAGACCCAAATATCATGCAACATGCAATTCTAAAAAAAATATAAAGTACGGCACATCACACTGAAACTAATAAGAAAATCAATTAGGAATCTCACCCATTCAAGTTTTATAATCTCACAAAGCATGGAAATTGATTTTTTTCACATGGTATTATCACTTCACAAGGCATACGTGTAGTTATGAAATTAAAATACCCTTAAATGTGCCTATCCAAAGACAACAATTAAGTCTATCCATACCGGCCAAGGATTACATATCATAATAAATATCCTCGCACAACAAGTGATCCACTAAGGTCGAAATCATATCAACTATAATCTGAGAAAAAAAAAACCGAAATTCTCGCCCCTGAAATCTCAATCCATCCCTCATACGTGGGGCTGTAGGCACCCAAGAACATGTTCAAAAATCAAGTTCCAACAAAAACCTATCTCCAATCCACCATATCCCAAATAGTAAAACCATCGTAAAATAAAAAGAGATTTCTCAAACTCATTAGTATCCAGCAAAGATATTCTACTAAATCATTGTCAAGAACTCCTCTGATACAACTTTGGGACGACCCAAACCCGTCCAGCCACCCGAACAGTGCCAAATAGGTCGGGTGTTACTACCTTAGGCGCACCTCCCCGGAACGCCAAAGGTTGCCGACTAGCAGCGAGAGTCTGAATAGGTATAGTGGGGAGGCTATAACCTCTCAGAGGAATTAAAGGTACCAGTCCAACTAATAATCTATAATATACAGCCGAAATAAATGACTCAGCAGACTCGAACCAGACCCGTAGAGCGGAATCACATCTAATAACAATAAACAGTGGAAGAAATATAGAAACAATAGCAGCGTAAAGTAAACAGAACATTATGCTACGAATCAACTACAATAACTGCTAAAACAACCAAACATGCATCCAAGCAAGTCATACAAATCAATATACATATAATGGCGCCAATGGATGACTAGAAGTAGCTACAATATAAAGTAAACATGTTGATGCAAGAAACATAATCATAAACATGTAACTGTAGTACGGCATGACCTCATGGTCCATGCCAGTCTCTAAGTCAATAGTACTAAAGTCCATCTCCTGAGGCTGAACCTCTACCTAAACACAATTTCATAAAGTCTACACACGTCCCGAAGGTCCCGTGTAGGGTGTGAGACAAGTCTCAACAGGATACCACCCAGAGGTGCGTACCTAATATAAGTGTTTAGGAAGAGATGTTTATATCATAAAAATAGTAAACCGTGCAATTCCCAAAAGTAAACAAAGACTTCAATGGTGCTCAACAACCACTAGGAAGTGTCACCTACTTCAGCCAACGTCGGAATTTCTATTCTGTAGCCCGGCACCTCGTGCCACTTGACACCATGTGTCTCAAGTACCGACATCCTGAAGGCATGCCCAACCGTCGTAACCCAGCTCGAAAGCTCAACCAGCCCATGGAACAACATCTGGAGCAACAACGATACTTGTCCTCAAAAGATAAATAGAGGGATAGAGATTTATTCCCTCAAATCACGGTGAGCTTCTGCCCCCAACCTAAAGGCCTCAAAGCTGTCTCCCAAAGCCTCCTCGCCTTCAACGTGGATTCCTATGGAAATCACCCCCAATCCAAAATACCTAACTACAACTATCGGGGGCCTCTACCCAGCGAGTGGTCGTACAACCTCATCTCGTAGTCTATCTGTGTGCACACTACAAAAATTATCCAGTGAATGGTAGTCACCTAAAAATGTTTCCAAACAAAATCACCTCTAACACCCCGTGTCACTGCGAACCTGTCGCTCAAGTCTGATGGCCTCGCCATCCAAGTCACCCGGGCCTAGCCCAACCTGGCAGTCCAACCGCCTCAACCGACGTCCATGACGCCCAATCCTGTTGTAGCAACCACCCAACGTAACCAGATCCAAGGCCCCAACCTGAGATCCTCATCACTCAACAAATATCTGGGCCATGCCCAACATAGTGATCAGTTCAACACAACCAAACCACACATTGCCAAATCATACTTGAAAGCATATCTTTTAACAGACAATTACTAAACAGTCAAATTTCACAAACTTATGTTAACAAAAACCAGTACATAAGATCATAACACCTTAAAAAATTAACATCATGATTTAACAAATCAAAGTCATCCGTTTAATTCAACAGTAATAAAAGAAGTCTAAAAATAGCAGCTTAAATACTGGTCCAAAACATACGCATTTCGGTGTGACAGAAACATTACGCGGGCACTGATACTCTACCCATGAGGTTATTTCCAGGAGGGCTGGCCATGAGGTTGTTTCCAGTAGGGTTGGTCAGTGCAGTACCACCCAGTAGGGGTGGCCAGTGGGTTACCACCCAGCAGGGGTGGCCAGTGGGTTACCATCCAGCATGGCTGGCCAGTGGGTTACCAGCCAGCAGGGATGGCCAGTACATCGGTGTTCACAGAGCAATACCATTCAGTAGGGATGGCCAGAGCGATTCTGGGTTTACCTCCAGCGGGGCTGGGAAGTGGTCCCCAATGCCGGGTTTATCTCTTACTGGGCTGGGAAGTGGTCCCTGATGAAGGTTCCAAGCCTCCCTCCAATGGAGCACCCTTTTTATGAGACTGGGCATTGGGACTCGCCGACGACTTTAGCCGGGTCTCCCTCTAGTGGTTTACCCTTTTATGGGACTAGGTAGTGTGGCACCCGTCGACTTTTGCAGGGTCTCCCTCCAGTGGGAATTCGTTCACTTCTAGGGATTACCCTCCAGCAGGGCTGCATAGGGGGTCTCCTATCAACTTTGAGGATACCTCTCGACTGTGGGGCAGTGAAGAGGTGTGGTTTGACATTCCCTAGAACTATCAAGTACGAGAGGCGCTATCCCTATCGAGACGCGTCATTGTGACATGGACTAAAACCGTACCGGCGAGTTAGTTCCGCCCAAAGCAGATAGTGTCAATGTGCGGAGATTTGAGCCCCTTGACATTCAGCTTGGGGTAGATGTGAGGGATGTTGGGCATAGATGGTGTTTACTTCTGGGATTGTTGGCTACTCACTTTCTTGGGATGATCTATGGGATGGATATCCCCTTATGATCTTGTTCGGGCTTCTTGTTTGAGCATATGGATATGTATATACCTTGTTCCAGTACCCACTTCTTGGGTTTTGGTTACTCTCCTAACAAGAGAGGTGAAGAAGATAGGGATATGCCACGTGCTTTCCGTTTGTAGCTTCTCGTGGTAGGATGAGTCTACTCTCCTGCAATAGGTAGCGAAGACTCGTAGAGAAGTTCATATTCTCAACGTTTCCAACTCCTTGTCTCTGGAAGAGTATACCACTTTTCTCTTGTTGGTTTGAGATGGACTCTCTACTGTTACTCTACTACACTCCATGTTGTACTCCTTTACTATTACATGTTCGATCTACTGATCAACCATCGGTTCCTCATTTGATGCTCCCTCAAGCCTTCGGGGTATCCTACTAAGTATTTTTATACTCACCCATGATTGGGATTTTCCCGCACTTGGTGTGCCCTTGCAGATGACAGATAGGTTGGTTGTGACATCAGTGGATCTTAGGAGTTCGGGAGCTTGTACCACGTGAGGTGGTCATAGTTGGGTTCCAAGTGTCGGACTCCACCGGCTGTTTTACTCTTATTTACATGTTGCCGAGTTGTTGCACTTTTCTGGTTGGGCGCATGTTTTTTCCTTTTCTTTTTTGTTTACCTTCAACACTTTCTTTGTACTATTTAGAGGTCGATGCACTATGTGGTTTACTTATATCAGTTGGTACTTTACTTTCCCTTTTAATCTGCACTTTTTCATTGAGTGTTTTGCGTGTCTGTGTGCAGGTACATAGGCAAAGCCATTCCTGTGTTGTTTAGCCTTCGGCGCTAGTCGCTAGGCTCTGGCCTATGGAGGCGGGCTTGGGGTAGTTGCGGCTCAAGCTCGGGTAGGGTCGGGTCATGAAAAAGTTGTATTAGAGGTGGTTCATTCTTTGGTATGATGTTCGGATGTCCCTAAAAATTAATTGGTTGGGATTTAGGGAAATAGTGTTAATGTGTCTCGAGAGCGGCTCTCAGCCTAGGGAGTCCAGTGACGATGCAGCAGCCGATATATCCATTCACTAGGACCCTAATAACCCGCTTGTCGACTCGACATGATTAGACACTTGTTTCAGGGACAATTGGTTTGTGCATTACCTAGGATTGAGTCTTTGACTGTCCTTCTTGAGTCAGCTCCCCATTGTTGTTGTTGTTTTATACATATATGCTCACCTGATCACGGCACACCTTGATAGTATTCAGGATGTCTCCATGAACACTTCCATCCTGTATACTAGCTTTGGTTCAGGATGATGACCCTGTGACCTACGAGGCAGCAGTCCAGTACCCATCATTCGATCCCCTTTCTCCGGGTGGGATGGTAGTAGCACCCCCACCTGGTGACCAACAGACAGCTCCATCAGAGCAGACGGGGCATGAGGGAAGGTTGAGCACGCACTGTGAGTTCCAGCTGCAGAGACCGCTGCGGTTCGGTGGTGGGATAGACCCTCAGGCAGCATAGGTTTGGCTAGAGACAGTGGCTCACCTTTTTAGTCTTGTGTAGAATCTTAAAGATCCATTGGTGGCTTTGGTTGGATACCTTTTATGCGGAGCAGCTTGGCGTTGATGGAGTCTCGTGACTCAGTTTCTTGACGAGTCGTCGCTTCCGTGGGGAAACATTCAATTGTTGAATCGTGAGGAGTTTATTCCCTCCTACTTTCACTCCATTCGGATTCAGGAGCTCCTGTAGTTTCAGCAGAGAGGGATGACGGTGGCTGAGTACATGGCTAGTTTCGTAGACCGTTCATGCTTTTACCCGCACTTGGTCAATTATGGCAACTTCTGTGCGTGGAAGTTAGAGCATGGTCTCTGAAGAGAGATTTATGTTGTCATAGTACCCTTGGGCATCCCCACATATGTCGGGGTGCTAGAATAGGCGTTGGTGATAGAGAACTTCCTATCGTATTCTACAGTAGGTGGTGGCAGCAGGCACGATGGTGCCGAGATATCTGCCACAGCTAGCGGGCATCAGCAAGCAGAACCTCAGTGCAGGTGGTTTTCTGAAAACCTGACTCAGGGGCGTGATCCTCCACCACAGTGGCACCAGAGGGCACCAGTGTAGCCTGGAGAGAGTCGGTGTTATGCTTGCGATGGGCAAGGTCACTTGGCACGGGACTGCCCAACCAGGCGCGTTGAAAATATTGGGCAGGCAGAAGGTGCACCACCACAACAGAGGCAGCATAGTTATCGGAGTAGCGACCTGAGAGGGGGTGCTAGCAGAGGAGCAGGAGAAGCTGGTAGTGGGCGACGACTCTTCGGGGTCTTCCCATCTCCACTAGGCGGTCCACATCAGGCTCCGGGATATTACAGTTGGGACCGCAAACAGTCGCTAGCTTTGGATGTCTATGATCCTGCAGAGTATTAGGTGATAAGAGGTATTCTCTACAGCTCTTCTAATTTTTTCAGTATAATTTTTAGGCTCTGTGTTTGAAAATATTTTCTCAATGTTCCTTGTTTGAGGTGTTACCAGGGTGACGCGGGGCATCGGTGTAACATTGTGTCGAATAGGTAGAAGGCATGGGACCTTTTTGTTTAGTCGATAGTGTCGACTCCTTCGATCTAAGAGCATGTAAGAGAGTCCCGATCGTGGGACACCGATTATGGAATCTTGCGTGTCCAGATATCCTTGGGTGTTGCACCATATGGATATTCTGAAGGAGGGAATCACCAGTGTTTTTCCCAGGTCCAAACTGTGATTCTAGTCGCGGCGTACGACGTAAGGATTCGGCCGGGGAGGTGAGCTACACCCGAGATCCATCGGGTCATTTGTGACCGTGCAAAGTCATGGAGAGGTTCCCTACCGCCTTTCCCTAACCACAGAGTCTGGAGTGGGTGCATGAATTCTCCCACGTTACTCACCCGAGACGAAGTGTGCATGATCCTATGAACGTCGTCGGCAAGGGAATACTTTGCCTGAACAGATCAAATCCTTTGGTCTGTGTGCGATGACACGGAACTGTGCAAGAGTTCTTCTAGGTACGGGAGAGCGAGGTGTGGGCTTATTACCCTGATTTGTTTCCTAGTTTTTTTTTTCAGGGACAAAAATCTAGAAAGAGGGAATGTTGTAAGATCACAGTTTTTTCTATAAAAGACTTTGAAATATTATTGATGTTCTTCCAGAGTAGCACCTTCAAACGGTGTGCGATTCCGAGCCCCGGTGATACCAGAATTAAATTTTCCATGCATTCACACTAAGAACACCAAATAAATGGTATAACCACTAAACCGTTCTTCAGATCCTAAATCTGATTTCACGTATGGTTACTAAATGGTGTTTTTACCCAAGGAACGACATAAAACATTTCGGCGCGGGAATTTGGGATCCCTCACCCGCTGTCATAATGTTAAATGGATAATTAAATTATTTAATTTATTTTTTAATGGATTAACTGATTTATCTCATAAAAGGATGCTCGGATTGGAAAAATGAGGTAACAATTGATTCTGGAGCATTTCGTTTAGCCTAGGAGGGGTGTAATTTTCACGGGTGCGGGACGTCAGTGAAAAATGGCCCTGATGGCGTTTTCGTAATTTGGCGGCCTCGGGTGTTCAGTTTTTAACTTTTGAACGGGGCCTTGGATTAAAATTTTGAGACTGATGTTGCTCTCGGGAGGTGGTGTTTACCCTATGGGAGTTTTAATCTTGAACCCGCCAAGAGTTTCGAGTGCAGGTCATTTGGGGGTATTAAATTAATTAAAATCATAATTAATTTTCCTTATTTAAACACCCTTCACCCCTTCCTCCCCTTTGTTTCCCCCTAGCGAAACCCTTCACCCTCAACCCCCTCTCCTCCTCCATCCTCTCCTCCCAAAGGTAGAAGTGGAAACCGAAAGGGTGGACGTCCGGCGAAGCTCTGGGCTACGCCTTCGCAGGTAGGCGTTTGTTGTTTTCAGTTTTCAATCGTGAACCCCTCTTTGAATTACAATGATAGCGTTGAATTCCTGTTTCATTTGAGAGAACATCCCATGGTTGTGTATTACCTTTTCCGAGCATTCCATCGCCTATGTCGGTTTATAAATCTGAGTTTCGAGGATCTCATAGACGTCCGTCGAAGATCAGCGGGTTTAAGGGCGTTTTCCGGCAGTTCTGGGCACTCTTGCAGTCCAGCGTGGCGGTACGGGGAGAGGAATGCGGCGGTGTGGGTCATCCAAATGGTGGAGGCCTTGGAATCCTCGAGAGTATGTGTTTTCATGAGTGGATGTGTCAGGCGGTGGTGGTCGGGAGGAAGCGGCGGCTCCAGAAGTCGAGGCAGAGTCGCTGCGGCGCTCGACTACAGGGTCGCGGCGGGGGACAAAGACCCGCGTCCTGACGATCTTCACGTGGCGGAACGACCGGACCTCGTGGCCAGTCAGCGGTGGATTGCGGGTCATTGATGGGCCGCGTGGCTGAGCCGCGGGCTGGCACTGCGAGTCGGGCTCGTCAGCGCGGGCCGGTCCAGGTCGGGCGGACCGGCCGGTCCAGGCCGATCTAGCCCAAGGAGATTTGTTCCCCCTCTTCGGACACACATAATTTTCATTACGCGAGTCCGTTTTGTGTACTGTCTATGGAAATTCCTTCTTGGTGTCGGGAAGTGCTTTTTGAGATGGTCTCATAAATTTTTAATTCCCGAAACAAGGGGCCTCTGAGGCGCGACACGATTTTAAGTGGACTGACGTTTTTCTGGGGGTTCGTGTTTTGAGCGGCGCAATCGAACTCGACATCCGAATTGAGCGTCATCAGTGGAGTTGGGACCCTGGTGTCAAGGTGGATTTTTCCATTGTTGTTTTGGGAATTGAAACCGGAGTTGAAGCATGGGCCCCACGGCCCGTCCTTCGAGCTGCATGCAGCGCTGTACAACTTTTTCATCGGGTGTCTGTTCGGGGCATGCGAGCAGTCGATTTTGGGTGTTTTTCCGAGGGAATTTCATTGGCGCAATCTTCCCGCTTTAATTCCGCACGCCGGTGCGGGCCCCACGTGGACCGTTTTGGGAGTTGACATTGAATTCCATCTTTATCACCGGGTGTCCGTTTCGTACAAATAAATAGTACATCTTGTGTACTTTTCTGAGAGGATCACAACGTTGCGATCCGTGGGCAGCGCTTCGGGACTGGGATGCGGGTCCCACGAAGCACCGCTCTTGTACGGTACAGTGAAATGCATATTTTTCTCCGGATATTTGTTCCACTCAAGTGACCATTCAATTTGGTGTGTCTTTCCGAGGAGATTTCAATGGTGTGATGTGCCCTACAATTTTTGGGGTCGAGGCTTGGGATCACGGGACGTTGTTTGGGCGTAAAGCGGTGTTGGATGAATTTTTCCTCGGATATCCATTTATGGTAGTAAGTAGTCGATCTCTCGTGTTTTTTCCAAGGATTACAGTGGTGTAATCTATTTAGGAAAGCGTAGCCCCTTACGTGATCTTTTTTAATGTGGAAATATGAAGGGTGATCTGGTGGTGGTTCTTCTTGCTGTGTTCGTAAGAGAACCATTGGTGTGCGATCATGTGAACTCCCGTGTGAGTGAAGTGATGTTTGAAGAAATGTAGTTGGTCGTGCCTCTGCTGATGAGGTGGAAAGATGGAGTTGTTACGTTTACTCCTTCACGTTGACATTGGGTGTTGTGTGCACGATATCCTTTTGGCTGGAAACATGGTATACTCTGGGAGTATATGGGAACACATGGAGGTACATGTGGTTGTTTGTACCTGATAACGTTTGTGTTCTTGATTGGAGTTGACTTGGGGCCCCATGTTGTGTGGGCCCCGTGTGCGTGTCGTTTTCTACATTGCGTACCCTTGACCTCTCGCGACGTAGAGAGTCACTCTGTTGTCATTTGTTTGACCATGAGGGTTGGGTCTCCCCCTTTTTGTGTTCTTGTTCGTTTGACCAGATGGGTTAAGTTTCCCCTATTTCTGTTCTCGTTTGTTTGAGCAGTAGGGTTGAGTTTCCCACTGGTTCTGTTCTCGTTCGTTTGACCAGCGGGGTTTAGTTTCCCCTGTTTCTGTTCTTGTTTGCTTGACCTGCAGGGTTGAGTGGGATTTCCCCATGGTCCTATTCATGATGTTTTTGACCAGCAGGGTTGAGTGGTTTTCCCCTGGTTCTGTTCTCTATTGTTTGGCCAGCAGGGTTGCTTCGTGTTCCCTGGTAGAGTTCTTGTGGATTCGGTGTGACCAACACAATACACGAGCATCGATCCTCTACCCAGGAGGTTGTTTCTAGTAGGGATGGCCAGTGCGATACCACCCATCAGGGGTGGCCAGTGGGTTACCACCTAGCATGGGTGATCAGTGGGTTACCATCCAGTAGGTATGGCCGGTGGGGCACCATCCATCAGAGATGGCCAGTATAGCGGTTTTCACAGAGCAGTACCATCCAGCAGGGATGGCCAGAGCCGTTTCGAGTTTACCTCCAGCGGGACTGGGAAGTGGTCCCTGATGCCAGGTATACCTCCATATGGGATGGGAAGTGGTCCCTGATGCCGAGTTTACCTCCAGCTAGGCTGGGAAGTGGTCCCCGATGACGGTTCTTTGCCTCACTTCAGTGGAGTACCGTTTTTATGGGACTTATAATTGGGACACATCGACAACTTTATCCGAGTCTCCCTCCAGTGGTTTACCATTTTCGGGACTAGGCAGTGTGGCACCCATAGACTTTTGCCGAGTCTCCCTCTAGTGGGAACCCGTCGACTTCCAGGGATTACCCTCCAGCGGGGCTAGGTAGGGGGTCTCCTGTCGACTTTGAGGAGACCTATCAACTACGAGGCAATGACGATGTGTGGTTTGATGTTCCCCAGAACTCTCAAGTACGAGGGGCGCTTTCCCCACAGAGACACATCCTTGTGACGCGACCTAAAACCGTGCGGGGGAGTAAGTTCCACACAAAGCGGATAATGTGAAAGTGTGGTGATTTGAGCCACTTCACATGCAGTTCGGGGAAGATGTGTGGGATGCTGGGAATCTATGGTGTTTACTTCTGGGACTGTGGGCTACTCACTTTCTTGGGATGAGCTACGGGAAGGAGATCCCCTTAAGATCTTTTTCGGGCTTCTTGTTTGAGCATATGGATTTGTATATACCTTGTTCCAGTACCCACTTCTTGGGTTTGGTTACTCTCCTTCCAGGAAAGCCGAAGACACTAGGGGTAAGCCACGTGATTTCTGTGTCTAGCTTCTCTTGTTTGGACGAGTCTAATCTCCTTCTATAGGTAGAGAAGAATCGAAGAGAAGTTCATCTTCTCATCGTTTCTAGATCCTTGTGTCCGGACGAGTCTACGCCATTTCTCTTGCTGGGTTGACCTGGACTCTCTAATGTTACTCTACTACAATGCTTATAGTACTCCTTTACTATTAATCCCTATTAGATATACTGCTCACCCTTCGGTACCTCCTTTTTTTCCCTCGAGCCTTCAGGGGATCATACTGAGTATTTTTATACTAACCCCTGCTTGGGCTTTGCCCGCACATGGCGTGACCTTGCAGAAGACAAACAGGTTGGTCGTGACATCATCAGAGCTTAGGAGTTCGGGAGCTTCGACTGTGTGCGGTGGTCGTAGTTGGGTTCTAGTGGTGGGACTCCCCCAACTATTTTTCATTTGTTTACCTGTTGTCGGTTTGTGGCACTTTTGGGGTTGGGCGTGTGTGTTTTCCTTTTCTTTTCAGTTTACATTCAGCACTTGCTTTGTACTATTTAGAGGTTGATGCACTCTGTGGTTTATTTATAGAAGTTTGTACTTTAATTTCCCTTTTAATCTGCACTTTTTCATTGAGTGTGTTGCTTGTGTGTGTACTTGTACTTAGGAAAAGGCCTCCCCGAGTTGTTTAGCCTTCGGTGCTGGTTGCCAGCCTCTGGCGTATGGAGTCGGGCTTGGGGTAGTTGCGGCTCGAGCCTAGGTAGAGTCGGGTCGTGACAACATTAGTAACTAATATTACATATAATATTTCAATATATGATATATTATGCTTAATCATAGTTTATTCATGATAATAACAAAAACTCTAGGGTTATAACATATACATAGATTTATCAATTCTAAGTCCTCAGAGATGTCCTTAAAAATATCTATAGGGATATCACTATATTTAATGCATCATTGTTTCCAATTCCTTACCAATACATCCATCTATTTCCAACTCTAACAACCCATGATTGATGTAAATGTACATTACATTAATTTTACAGAATACTTAGTACATTAAAAAACCCATTACCAAAGAAAGTATTAGTTTAGTGTCTTTGGAAATATGGAAACATAACAAAATTATCCTTAAAACATCTTCATCACCTCATTCTTTATCCTTCATAACTTGATTCCCTTTTGAAACATATAACATAACAAAAATCTTTAAATACTGGGGAATAGAATCATAAAAATGGTTGAAATCAGATGCTCAGTAAGGGTAAACTAGGGTGACATATAAACATAAACATAATCATAATGGGAATGATAATGTGATAATAACATTATAATATCATTCCATGCATAACGATGGAAAACGTGAATCATAAGAAAAATCAAGGATCATCATACTTAATATCCTAACATTAACCTAAGAAATGAAATTGTAGCAAACACATAAACATTTAACATTCTAAACAAGTATCAAGAGTAAAATATACACTCAATAAATTAAGGACATGAAATCAGAAACCTTACTAGTCATGTGGATTTGGAAATCATGTCCACTCAAAAAATTAGGGACTTGAAAAACTAGGCCCATGCGTAGAATTGTTAACATGAAATGTGGATCATGGATAACCTACATACCTCATTAGATACCCATCAAAACCCAATGAAATATAGGGATATATAGATCCCACCAGTCTCATAATGAAATCATACATATGTGTTCTACAAAAACTTAAATCCTTGAGCATTGTATAACCAAAGGAATAAAATGGGTTTGATAAACATCATTCCATTATAAAATAATGCATAGAATGTTAATTCATTACATAAATATATTTCCATCATAAAAATAATTAATCACAGTAATAATATGGATAATATAATTGAATCATATCCATATTAATGAAATTCCTCTTAGAAAATAATTTTGATAAAACACTAGAAGATTATTCTTGATTAAAACATTTTTTCTTCCTCAAAAAACATTTCTTTTCTTAAAAAGATGACATTTTTTAAAGAAAATCCTCTATTGTTAAATTAAAATGAAATATTTTAATATAAATAAGGATATATGAAATTCTATAAATCTATTCATTATTTATATGTTAAAAAAAATTCTCATACTTTTTGAGGAAAATTCAAAAAGAACTTCATTTCAAAATAGAATGAAAAATTCCATTAAAACCCCTATAGTAAAAAGAAAAAGATGGATAAACTTGTAATTAAATATCCAAAAGATAATAATATTACAATTTTATAAATCCTTTTTATTAAAATTTTTATATATTATAAATATATGCCATTGAATACATATATATATAAAAAATATCAAATAATGATGAGATTGTGAAATTAACCCTTGACAATTTATAATCAGCCAAATCAAATGCCTCATAAAATAAATAAAATTTTAGAAAATTTTATATATCATAACCATCATAATAAGAATCATAAAAACACTAGTGGAAACATAAACACCACACAAAAGAAAAAGGTGGTGGTTAAGGAATATGTTCCAGAAAAATAAAAGTGAGACAAAATAATCAAATAACTAAATTTTTAGATCCTTTTTATTTGACTTAATATGATGTATAATGTTTAAAATATTGTAATTATCATATTCAAAAAATATTGTCATTTTTATGATATTATATATGATCATATTATCATCTGTTTTTTAGTAAAATTTCATTTTTACTCATTATTTTAATACTAACTAGTTTATGTACTTATTGATGTTATGTTGAATAAGTTCTAGTTCTCCATCTTAGGTAATATTTATATAATTAAAATATGATATTAAAATTATATAATTTTTTTTATTCATTCTATACATATTTACGTGATTTCTTTAATAGTTTTCTTGTAGAGTGGAACAGATCACATTGTGGAGATTGTAGGTTGTACGTACGCATGATCGACGATATCATTCAGATAATTGTTAAATGGTGTATAATTGGATGGTATTTATGTTGTTACATAATAAATAAAATATAATAATACTCATATATAGTTATTTTATCCATAATTATATCCGTCAAATTACGGAAGGGGTGAGTAACATATTACACCACTGTGTGGAGACACAAAGTAGTGCGTACACACACGTGCTTATTTTATTTTTTATAGGATGTATAGAATAATGAATAATGTTGTTCCATCATTTTTATAACATCTCAATATATTATTTATACTGGATTTATTAAATAACAATCTAAATAAATCCTGAAGTGGAAGTATACGAATAATGAAGATTGAATGAATCGATAGAGAAGATTACCTCTATTTCGACATTCTCTATATAGACCCCCTATTAAGGGTAAATGGTAACTATTTCGAGAAAATTTAACTAGGTATCTATTGAAGAGTAATGGTAATGGAAATGACAATTTTTAAGACTCAATGTCAAGTGAATAGGTGATATAGGAGGTTCCTTTTTATAATTTTTGTGACGGGAACTATTGGAAAATAAAAATATATTAATTTATAACAAAATCAAACCACATAAAAAAACCATAAAAATGTTCGTCTACAAAATATTAGATGGGATAATACTATAATATCATGAACGGATAATTTTTATACTTGTTTTGATTTCATTTTAATCAACATTATTTCATTTTTTCCAATAATTATTCTCATCTAATCATAACTAAGGTAACAAATTATTCAATAATAAAATAGTGTAATTATTGTTTATTTGATGTCATATAGACCATAAATTAAAATTATAGTTTTTTTTAGTAAACCATAATTAAATTATAATTTTAAAAATATTTCATGATTTATAAATAATTTTTTACAAAAATATTTTGACAAAATATAAATAGTTTCATTAAGTAACAATTCATTTAATGAATATTAAAAAATATAAAGATAAAATGCACAAAACTAACCAAATATTTTTTTATATATTTATGGGGTTGAGTTCATATTAATATTTTTTTGGATATATATTAATTATCCAATATTTTATAAATTATATTATTTTTAGTATCATTTATTTGATATTTTTATTAATAAAATAGTAACTGCATTGGTATTGTTTAATTATTTAATATACATAAGTTTGAGTAAATATTTAAAAAAGAATTATATAACAAATATAAATCATTTCTATTTCAAATGAATACCTATAGTAGAAAATTTATATATTTGGAAATCCATTATTAGCAATGTTATATTTATTAAAACATGAATGTGACAACATTAACATCACTTCAAATAAAATATTATAAGTGTCATACTCTTTTCTACATGGCTCCAAAGGGACAGTATAGAAACTGATGGATGATTATTGTTGAGATATAATATACCAATGATATTTTTTCATGATTTTGTTTCTTATAATGGTTTTTATCATTTTAATAAAAAATATCTTATTTCCTTTCCATAAATTAAATAATCACTCCATCATCAATGGATAAAACTTTTAGGTAATTATTTATCCTAAAAATTTCCAAAAAAATTATCATGGAAAATAAATACATTTTATCATTGAAATATGTTTTTATAGTAACATTTATATTCTGTATTACCTTATTTGAATATGTTACTATTATTAAAATTTGAGAAAGACATATTGGACATTTATTTTAAAAAAATATATTTTATTTTCTAATATCATCTATGTGGCTTCCAAAGGGTATAATTTAGACCTACCAATGGTTTAGTTATAAATTCACTCATTGAATGATATGAAGAAATGTTTAAATGTATTATTCAAATATTTTATTTACCATTAATTATCAGATTTAACTTTTTACTATATTAATAATAATTACAGAAGTTACTATATATATTTACAGAAAATAAAATATAATATTTACTTAATTTGAAACTACTCATTCAAAATATTTAATACTTTTTTAAAAATAAAAAATATATAATTTTTAGTAATTATTTTACAATCAACCCTTACGTCATGATGAACAACACATATTTAATAGTTAAACCATTGCCAAATATTGAAATGTTTTTAAATAAAAATTCATGGTAAATTTAATGAAAAGTACTAAAATTATAATAATTGATAAAAGAATATTTTATATCTATATTAATCACATTAAATAATATAATTTATTCACATAAAGTATTTTGATGAGAAACGTTATTTTCAATTAAGATATAGAATATTTTTACGATTTATCAAAAACATATCATAAATATATGAAAAAGTAATACAAATAATTTTGTTATATCTTTATTCGAAAGAATAAATTCATTTCATTAAAAGGAACATATAAAATTTCCAAAACTATATTTAAAATGGGTGCTCCCTCGAAAGAAATCTAAATAACATTTTTTAAAATACATGTTTTATCTAAAAAATGAATTTGTTCTTATATCTTATTTGAAAATATACAAGTAGAATTTTAAACATTATATTTGATATATTATATATATATTAGATTAATAAAACCCATAATGAGTTATTATACTATTTTATATACACATTTATGTAAATTTAAATAATGTTTTAGAATAAATATGATATTTTTCAGACCCTCCATTTTCATGACCAGGTTATAAGGTCACATAATAATTTATAGTTGTTCACATAGACGTGGTATTTCAGAAAATTAATTAAAATAATTGAACATTAACTTTTCTGTATCACATGCCTAGAATAGTGTTATATATTCCGCACACTTTTCAAAAGATGTGTGTAGCACAAACTTATCTTGGTATATCGTTCAACAAAATGAATCTAATAAATGGAAAATAATAATGATAAAAAAATCTATTTCATAAAAATATTGGGGTATGATAAAGAAATTATTTTTAGTGATCCTTGAATTCTACATTTGATTGCTGAGAGAACCCAATAAACAATAATAGTCTTGTCAAAGAGCCTGTAAAACTAAGGAATATTTTTTCTTTTGTTATGTGTATTCTAAAAATCTGTATCTAATTGAAATTTTATGTTCCCATTACTTATGTTATTTGAATATATTTTTACTAAGTTTTTATGAACTGACAGTATTTATTCCATGAATCATTATATTGATCTATGATATGAAAGGTACCATTTTGAAATTCTTTTCTTATATTCATATACTATAAAAATCATGTTATTTTTAACTGATAATTGATATGAAATGTTTATACCCATACTATTATTCCAATCTCACCCTTTGTTGTGTTTTTTCTGTCCCATGATATGAAGAATGGTATTATGAAAAATATTTCTACGAAGGGTTCCCGTTTTGAAGAACATAGTGGGATTTGATGTATTTATCTTATGAAGATGTTCTGCATGTGTACATGTTTCAAATAAAATTATTACTATACGATTTTAGAACGGTTCATTATGTAATATAGTGAATATTAATATAATATGATGTAAAATCTATGTATGAATTTAACGAATATCTATAGTTGGTATCAGAGAATGATTTATTTACCAGTGGAAACTAGTATAATAAAAAAATTATGCCAACCCATTAGATAATACAATGTATAAAATCAAGTACTATGAATTGGTAAAAAATGAGTATGGTTTTCCTTGAAATTAATCCATGTCTGGATACTACATGTGGATTTTGTTTCTCCAAAATTAATTTATAGGAAATAAACATGAAAAGTGATTTTCCAGTATATATTATCTATCATTTTTATGAATTATTTGTTTTTCCTTACAATGAACCTGGTTTGATACACACGATAAATATTTTAGGTTAAATAAAAATTTCATTCTGAATATATACAATGCGTTTAAATATATTATGACTCTTAATGACTTGGGGTATCATATATTTAAAAGAAGTTGTCATGATTTAGAAATCATATAATAAATTTTCATGATCATGTGGTACCCCATTTTTGTTATTGTTTGACACAATATTCTTTTAGGATTTAGTCATTGGATGAGGTATTATGGAATGTTGTTAATAATAAATGTGAATAATAAATAAATCACTATCCTCTATAAAAACTAGATTTTATGGGATATGGAATGAAAAATATCATTATTATTCTTATTCAACATTCTCAATATACGAATCATAATGAGTTTACAAAAGATAAGTATAGAGAATAAAATTATGTCGAATCCTTCATTAAGAAACACTACACTTATTTTTGTGTGTATTTTGATCCACCATTTTCCAAAAAATGATTCAATACCAATGAAAACATATTTTTCATTCTATTTTGGTCATATCATGAAAAATTCATTTTTTTGTTAATCAATTGTAATATCAAACAAACCAATAGTGGTCTCTTGTCATGAATAAAATGAAATATTAAAAGATTGACTCTATGTATTGGGATGTTTTTATGAGATTATATTCCCAAAACTACTTTCCATATACTCATTATACGAAAATAGATAAGTAATTCCTTGTGTTATAGAAGAAGGAAAAGGAATCTATGGGAACAACTGAGTCATATTTTACAATACATGTGGGGAATGCTTCTTGTATTGTCATCCAACCTAAATGTAAGGTTGATAAATATTTTTTGACTTAAAAAAACTATCCAAACATAATTATTCATATGGGACATGAATAGATAGGAATAAATTCAGTAAGGTTATTTCATGAAGGAAATAGATTTTGGAGTTACCCATCAATCTCATGGTATTCATAAAAAAATAATTATTGTATTTAAAATAAATTGCAAAAACCATGTAGATTAAAATATGATCCTTCCATTAATACTACGGTGTGGAGGAATCATAGAGGAATATATATTAGGAGGACTGGTAATTGTTTTATGTGTGTTAGTGGAGGTCATCAGACAATCTAATGTTTAAGTTATTATAATTAATTATCTAATCAAATGCATTTATATGAATATCCATAAAATAAAATACGCACACTCCTGTGTTTGAAATGAATGTAGTATGGGAATTATGTTTACCAGAGCACAAATCTGAATGTTAATTATGATAATAAATGGAATCAACCAATTAAGACCAAAGGTAATTGGAAATCTCATTTTATCCCTATTTATAATGAGGGGTAGTAGTATTGTGTGGTGAAAGGTTTAGTTATTATCTTCAATATAGATGATAATATATTATTTGATTAAATATGTAATGAACCCCTTATTCATATTTTTTGAGAATACATCGAATCATTATTAGGAATTATGTGACATCCACAAGATGCCAATGTTTGGAAATAAATGCTAAAGGGTTTCAAATTAAAGTGTGGGTTGATTTACCCTTTAATAAATAGACCAATACACCTAGAAAATCATTACTAAACCATTCACTAAATAATTCATGAAAAAAAGTAATATAACACATCAAGTTTATTCATATCAGTAACACTCCCAAGTGTGAAATAGCATAAGACCAAACAATTATCAAATTAAATAGAAAAATAGAAACTAATGACTCCCAAACAAACCACAAGACTCAATTATCCAAAAGCTCCAAGATCCACAATCACCGAACAACCCGAAAATCCCGATGTAGTGCTAAACACATGTGATAATTTACCTTTTCCCATGTATCAAAAGATAACATCTAAAAAATCACCAATGTGAGAAAGAAGGGGTGGTTGTAACACTCTGTAGGTTTTACCCCAATGACTTCCCTCTTCAAGCCACTAAGATTTAAGAATAAGAATCATTTAAATAAAAAGTTCTATATAATAAAATTTTTCAAAATATTTTCTAAAGATTTATAATTATGATTCCAAAACCATTTGTCACCAAAATCATACATTTGTAATTGAAACCAATTTTTCAGAATGTATTTTTTTAGAAAAAAAATTAAACAAATCATTATAACCATTTCACAATATTTCTTTGGCAGACCCAATCCATTCAAAAAATCCAGACAATCAACCCTGCATGATATGCGATGACTGTTCATACTCATGAGTGTCTTTTCATCGATCTACCAAGCCCTAAAAATGTTATTATATACCATGTACTATATAAAAATTGATCAAGATAAAGGACATATTTCAACAAATCTCTATAAATAAAACAATAAACACACACACACCATGTTCTCTCAAGGATCATGTCAAAAAATACATTTCAATAAAAACAACATTTTATTGCAAACCATTTCCATATAAACCATTTCAATGGAAAACCATTTAAATAAAACACACTTCTTATATATTACCCATTTTCCATCAATCAATATATCAATTCTTGAAAATCAAAAATTTATAATCTCTATTTTATATTCCTGAAAATAAATCACCATTCACATCAATTCACCAAGATCACCAATTTTATCCCAATACTATAAATCATCACAAGATAAGAATTATTCCAATAATTAAACAATCAATTACATTCAAATAAACCAATTTGAAACTAATACAATTAGTTATAGCTATAGGATTCAAGATATAATCCACGTACCTTGATGGTCTGGCGGAAAACTTACAAGGGATGAGGAAATCTCACTAGACATGTTTAACTCTTTAATAATGGTCGTAGATATCTTCTCCTACCACCAACGATATCAAATACTTTCATATTATTCATCCTCCAACATATATCTATCAATAACATGTGTAGATCTAAAAAAACAAAATTGGTAAGGATATGTTTATCTCTGTAGATCTAAGAAAAAGGACAAGAACATTGAAGAACATCACTTACCATGAGAATCCGTCCAGAAAACACTAATGGAGTGCTTCATATTTGTTGTAAAATACATGGAATATGTTTATAAACAATCAATGGATATAAATATCTAATTAGGATTATTTATATCCAAAAATGATAATTTTGGGTACAAAATTAGTTAGATGATTAAAAATTGGATTTTAATTTTTTCCGAAAACACGGCTAGACAACACATTTAGACAAAATTTGTCCTAAAAGTGTGTTACATACTGCCTTATGAAAACCTAATCATGGACTCCTCACATGGTATCCCAAACCCTGCCCAAATGAAACCAAATATAACACCTTAAAACTGCAACTTTTCATGGTTTCTCCTAGGATATTTGCACGGTTTAGACAAACTGTGCATAGCCCGTGCACATCTACATTTGGTACAAAAATACATTGAATGTTTAGAAAAATATCAAAACCATTACCCGTAAACAAAACTAATCTGGTAAGGGTTACCAACCATAAATACTAGGTACTACATTATCCACACCGTTAGTCTTTACATCCATGTGAAGTAGAAAACCCTTACTTTCATGATAGGGTTATTTCCAAAAATCCTTCATTTCCTTCCCACATTGCAAAGTATCTTCCTGAATCTAACCTTGTCTCCTTAAAACCCACACTAGAATGATTCTTTTTTAGGAAATACATTCACTTAACTATCCCCAATATGCATCAGGATATGTACCAACAAAGTATCCAGATCTAGGTGAACAGGATCCCATCTAATCGCATGGTTAGGATTGGGCTGATACTTCTTCAAATGAGATACGTGGAACACATTATGTACTGAAATGAACTATGGTAGTATTGAAAACTGATATGACTCCTCCATATCCCATTCTAGTATCTCAAAAGGGCCAATATACCAAGGTGATAACATCCCCTTATTCAGAAAATGATGATGTCCAAGAGATAAAGATATCTCAATGAACACATTATCACTCATGAAAAATGACAACGACCATCGATGATGATCCTCATATGATTTGTAACAACTCTTATCTTTCATTATCCTATTTCTCATAAACTTAATCTTATCTATTGTTTCATATAAATGGCTCCCCCAAACTACTAATGTCTCCCATATTTCAACCCAACATAGTTGAGAATGACAATGATGAACATACGATGCTTCAAAAGGATCAATATGTACTGAGGCCTGATAGTTTTTATTAGATGAGAAATCCACTGAGGTTATGTTTTAATCCCCTGAGTGACCAAAATATATTACAAAATCCCACACCATGTCTTTAAATGTCTATATCATCCATTTAGATTTCCCACCTATCTGATGATGATATTTTGTACTCATAGTCAACAGATTCCCAAGGTATTTTTATAAGGATTTATAGAAAATCTACATAAATTTATGATCTCTATCGGAAACGACCATCCAAGGTACATGATTTCTATTTACAAATTCTTTAATGTATATTTTGGATAGATCCTCCACCATAGGAGCTTCATGAATTAAAATTAAATGATCCTACATTGTATGTCGATCCACTATCCCCCATATGAAACTGAGTTTCCAGATCATTCAGTGAAGACCTGTTACAAAATCCATTACTATAGGCTCTCATTTAAAAAACAGAATTGTTAAAGACTACTACATACATACTCATCTCTAATGTTCTTCTCTAACTTTCATAAATGTTTAGCACTGCAAGTCAATCTCAACCACAGTCTTTCTCATGCATCTCCACCAAAAGGGCTCGTTCAAAACATTATACATATTTTGATAGTAATTTACATTACATCTCAATGTATTTTTTCAAGAATGAGTTGTTCCTTACAAGACATAGGTAAATCCATCTGATCATTGAAACACAAAACTCTACCCCCATCACTGTTCCAGTCTTCAATTTTCCCTCCCACAAGTGAGTTTTGATGTCATAACTAGGCATTCTACATCATATGGGTTTTTAAATTTGGCCAAATATACTAAATCATGAACACGAATATCTATATAACAATAACATCACCTTTGTTTGGACATTCCATATGCATGTCGACTAGCAGCGACATCAACTGCCATTCATATGAACATTTTCTTCCAACTGAGTGTATAACATTCAGATTAATTCATCATCAGTTTAATTAACATTCCCTGGTGTATACATCATTTCATAGACAATAATATTGACGTACTCCATCCATCTCCTTTTCCTATAATTGTAATCACATTATGAGAACTATAATAAACATCTAGAGGATCACCAAATCCAAAAAAGAAAAATATATACTTCCCATATCTTTAGACCTTAACCAAAACCAAAACCAAAAAGGTTTGTACAAGATCAGATAATCCAGAAAAGGATAACCCTTTATAAAAAGAAAGTCTATTCTTAATCTCCAAAATTTGTCTAACAAAACCCAAAGTTCAACGAGGACCATCCGATAAACAATTTGTCCGTAAAATTCTTCAAAGTAAACCAAAATATGATTGAAACCCAAATATTTGAAGGATTTAATCACATAGTCTTCCAAGGTACAAATTAACTTTTATCTCCAAATAACATCAGTTCCTCTTCAATTCTCATATTGAAAAGTAATTAACCTAATCACATATCCTCCATGATAGGTCAATAATTTCCAAAGATAACCCAAAATAAACTTACTCTTGATTCCTAAAATAATCTAATTAAAAAGAATTAGTCAAACTAACCAGGGACTTCACGTAGTCCAGTGGTAGGCAATAAATACCAGTCGCACTTTGGTTGTGGGTTCGATTCCCGCAGCTTTGTCCGATGCGACAGGTTGCCACATGGTCTACGTGTTGTCCTTTTTCCAAAACTATATAATTCATAAAACATTCCCCAAAACGAGATAAAATCTTCAAAAATAATCATAACATATTTTAACCTCAAGTTTATCTCATGCCTTTCATTTTCCATCATAACATATAATAACCCATAATTATCTCAAAATTAAGGATCATATAAACCCTAATGTTTACCTTTATAATTATTACCTGAATTTCGACATCGATTGGTCATATTGTACATGATGCATTATAGAACATACCAAGGTTCAAGTGGTTGATCATGACTCCTTGATAGTTGGTTTAGAAAAACCATGAGTTTCCTCATTGAATCCCCAATTTCATCCAGTCTCTTAATCAGAGGACCACCATTGTTTCCTTCAAAGCTAATGTCACTTTGGTGCCTACTAGATCCATCCATTCACTAAAAACAGAAATGTTAGTGTGAGTATATCAACAAAACCATCATGTACTAATGAGGAAGATATACTTACTCATTCTCTTTGTCTAAAAACTATGACTCTTTCTGAAATCCTAACCATTATAGTAATTTCACTTATTCTTAAAGAATACCCTAACCTCTAAAGTTATCTAATCCGACCATTGATACCAACTATAAGGCCCCAGCCTTAAACCTTACTTAATATTGAGTTATTACAAGATTACACATTGAGGATCTTTTCAGGTTTAGATTTTTAGAGAATTAGATCATAAAACTTTCATTACATTCCACATTTAAACAATGTGGTCACATAAAGATAGTATTCATTTTTTCCCATCAACGAAAAAATATTTAAAATAAAACATGGATTCTTTCTTGACAAATCCATGACACTATCATCATATCATGTACCTTTCCCTTGACCTATGAAAAACATTTCAGAAAACATGGGATGAGCATAAAAAGCTCAGTAAGGGTTATAGAAAATATGGAAAGGAAACATGAGTACATGTATACATAAGAATGAAATCATATTTTACCCATAAAACATAAGAACTTTAACATACCTCATAAAATCATAAATAAATATTAGAAATCATAATACATAAAGGTAAATTGAGTCATTCATAACATTATTACGTAGGGAGTAACCCTCTTGGTTATGTTTGGAATACCCACCACAGTATATTCCTTAAATCTCTTCGGATAAACCTTAATGTTTCACTCTTTCGCGTTACCTAATGAATTGGAGAGCTATATCGGGCTCACCCGCCCTTAGTTTCTCACGGAACCACCCGTCTTCATAACAATGCCCAAGAACCATAACATAATCATAGCACATAACATAAGCATACATGAAAGATAACATTCCCACATTGCAAAAACAGTATAACATTTTAAGATATTGAAATAATGAATCCATTCTAAAAACCATTTTCAAAACCATTTAAAACATTTAATAAAGAAATTTTTTAATCAAAGTGTCACATACCACCTTGAAGCTTTTAACATTTTAAACCATTAATATACATATAAATAAATTCTTAAAACCATTTGAAAACATGTATATTAAAAAGAACAAATGATTAAAACATTTAAAGCGATATTTTTGTTAAAGGGTTTTTACCAAAATTAGAGACACTTGAATACAATAATTGAGGAATAAGATTTAATCAGAACATTATAATATCATGAGAATAAATTGATTCATGATATAATATTCCAAAGGACATTATATACACCATATAATAGTGAATTGGTTCATAAAAACATTGAAGTCTCAATAGAAATGTAAAATGCGATGAAATCCCTTATAAAGAAGGTATCCTTAAATTAAGGATAAATCAATCTCAAAATTATGTGTGAAAAATATAAATACACCCAATATAAGTTGATATTAAGTGTAAAACAATAAAATGTCATTTGAACATATTCAAAGTATTACATATTCAATAACTACATGTTGAACCCAAAGAAATTGAAATTGCGTTAAAAAGTTCCCTTTGTAAAATCCGACAGCCTAACGACGTCACTTCAAAATTCAGAAAATGAGTTGATGATAGATAAAAAGTGTATCTCATCACTTTGACATAAAATTTACATCAATAAGTATATATTAGTACATATCCCAACATAATATTATGTGAATTGAAAGACATAACAAAAGAAGTCTTTTAAAATAGGAATGTGAAAGGTTCCCTTACCGACATGGGTATCTTTCGAAACATACACCCCATGAAAGAAGGACAATAAAACATTGATGTAAATACTAATAAATGAAATTATATTACACAATGAGTAAAATAATGGGTAGTACATACACCACTCAAAGGAATTTGTGGCAAATGTATCATAAATCTAACGGGAATAAAAGTGAGATGAAAAATACCTTATAAAAACTCGGCAGCCTAACGACACCACTTAAAACATACAAAAATGGATTGATGAGATAAAATAGGGTCTCTCATCATATTAAAATAAAATGTACAGAAAGGGTAATATAAAATATCATCCCCCATCATAAAAAATAGTAGCTTAAAAGAAGTGACATAAAGGAGAGTACATAAAAAGAAAGAGAGAGGTTATATCTCTTACGAAAATTTGGCATCCTAACGGCGCCACTCAAAACATCCAAAATGGATTGATGAGAGAGAATAGGGTATCATATAATATGAACATAAAAATTACAGTAAGAGTAATATAAAATAACATCCCAATCACAAGAAATATGAGCTTAAAAGGAATTACATAAAAGAGTGTACTTAACAAGAAAGAGAGGAGTAGGATCCCTTACAAATATTTGGCAGCCTAACGGCGCCACTTAAGACTTCCAAAATGGATTGATGAGAGAAAATAATGTCTCTCATCATATTAAAATAAAAATTAAAGTAGGATTAATATAAAATAACATCCCAATAAAAATAAATATGATCTTAAAAGGAATGACATAAAAGAGTGTACTTAAAAAAAGAGAGGTTGGATCCCTTATCTCAAGTCCAACATGTCTTGTTCGTTTCTTTATATTCCTGAATAATAAACATTGGAAAATTTATAATTTCCTAAGGGCCTATTTTAAATATTATTATTCAGTTCATATCACATATTATAATTGTATAATAATTTTTTTAATAATGTTAGTTTATATCAGACGTTTTTGCCGATGTTTGGTACATGAGTCAAAAATGAACTTGTTTGAAAAATGATTGTCCATGTAGTTATAAGTAAATAATTTCCAGAATATTATTAATGATTAAAATATCAATTATAACCAGTACATATTCATTTTATACTATTCCATATCATTTGGAGATAAAAAACGAAAAGCATCGTTCATGGAGACGGTAGGCCGTACGTACGCATGAACGCTACTTTCATTTTTTCTTTGTCATATTAATGGAATTAAAAATAAATGATATATATATATATATTATAATTCCAATATAATATATATGTTATATAGGTCACATATGTTTATTAATTTCATTCTTTATGCATTCCATGTATTGCATGTACGAGTCAATCACTTGAGGGGGTGGTAGTCCACACTTCCTAATATGAAATTATCGCATTTACACAACATGAAAAGAATAAAGGTATATTTTAAATATAAAATACAGAATCATATAGTAAACATAAATACCATATATATCATATATAAAATACAGTGACATCATAATGGCCACCTTTAAAGGTGTTTAAAGAATATTGAACAATCATCGTTTCGTGAGGCAGAAAATCGCCAACCATTGAAACAATATGTTCTTTAACCATTAGACGAAGGTTTGTGTAAGTTTATCCTGAATCGATATTATAAAAACATCCTAGTATATTTATGATACTGGAGTTTTTTCAAAATAAATGAATAAAAAAAATTTAGGGGGTTGGAGAAGCAAAATAAAACAAAAGGACTCAAGGGAAGACATTACCTTAAAATCGGGTAACTCCCTTTGGTTTGAGCTCAAAGGATTCCTTGGGAAGACTTAGGCCCAAAGTGAGGCTTCAAAAAGTTAGAGAGGGATGTGGATATACAAAATGGACAGGGGTTGGCCGAGCCAATGGCTTTGGAAGTGTGGGTAAGGAGGTAGAGGTGGGGGCCTTTTATAAGAGGAGAGGAGGGGCACTTTTGGAAAGTAAAGAAATGCTACTTTATTTTAGAATGCGTTTCGGATTTTAATGGTCCCACATTGATGTGTTTCGAGGATAAGGTGATAAGGGTTCGAAATACACCCATCAAATAGGTTTTGGACATGTGTAGGTCTTATATTTTACATTATCTTTCCATTTTATTTAAATCATTAAATAATGAGGTCATCGTTGCATCATCATGATGTCATAAATAATTTATTTTATTTAATGTCTAAAAATTATAAAAAAAATATAATGATGTACGAAATATTTTTATATTTCTAATGAATATTTATAGTCAAAAATATGACTTGTATTACCCCATTTAAAAATTGTTTTAGTGAAACATCTCATGCTTGTGACATTTTTATTTTAACTTTAAATAAAAATTTATTTATGTCATTTTCCAACCAAAGTGGCTCCATGGGGTCCCCAAGTTTACCCAAGGATTGTATTTGTCGGTCATGACACATCCAATGAGGGTAGGACATGTTTATAGGTCATTTCACATTATTAAAACATTATTTTTACCTTAAATTATACTAATTACCTCTAATCACGATTAAAAACTTAATAAGTTACTATTCACCAAAAATTATTTTAATCCCAAAGAACCACATTTTACTTCTTAATGAAAACCATGTATGTCGGATTTTTGAAATTTAAAACACAAAGATGGAAAATTTTTATTTAAACGGAAAATCTGTTTTTATAAGTACCACTTAGTGGTTTCACTATTCATCAAAAATTAAAGTTTTTCAGAAAATTACCAAATATTCACCCTAAGCTATATTTGATATTCCGAATTAAAAAATTATGTCTATTTTACAAAATTCAAAACATATATGTTTCATTAATTAATTTAATAATTAATTCCCGCTGTCAAAACAAATAGCGTGTTTTTATGAAACAAAATGTATCAAAATATTGACACTAGTTTAAGTCCGATTTCAAAGTGAAATTAATTCCAACCACCACTATTGGATTTAATGGTAAAAATATATTCTAATTTAACTTTAAAACCAATTCAAAAGATAATCTAATCATATAAATAAATTATATTAAAATGGCGTTTTGAATTAAAATACAACATTTTTCACTATTCATTAAAAATTGAACTTTTTCGGAAAAATACAAAAAATTTACACAAAGTAAATTTTGATGTCCCGATTATAAAGAAGAATTTTATTTTGTCAAATATAACACATAAAATTTTCGAAAAGTGGATTTAAAATAGGTTCTCCATCAAAAGGAGGTTAATCGACCTTTTAAAGGATATTGGAATGTTTACGCTTAAAATTGGATTCATTCGCATTTTTAATCCAATAACCCTTATTGTTAAAAGTAAAAATATTTGACAAACATATATAATCATTTTTTAGTTTGTTCTATTCATTCTCTCCATCACAACAGCTAGGTGTTAACTACCATAATATTATTTTATTATTAGAGTACAACATATGATTCCCAAGAAACTCGTTGTTGCGTATTGGGTACGCCATTGAGCATAGCGTCCCCTTTAGAGTATTATTAATATTTTATTCACAAATATGGATAAGTATGAAAATGTAAAATTCTTTATTTACCTGGGGTGTTACATCCTTCCGCCCTTTTGGGAATTGTGTCCTCACAATTTTTAAAATTGGGCATGGAAACTTCATTGAAAATCCCAAATCGGAACAAGAGTCAGTAAAACAATTAGATTAAAATAATGAATGATAAGTACAAAGGTCACCCGAGTTAACCCATACTAGGATTAGAAGTATGAAAATATGGACATGGAAGAAAAAAAGGGTCATGTTCCGATGGAGAGTGATAGTAAACATGTCTAGGAGAATGATAACCATAAGAAAATCACAAACTTGTGATGGGTTAAACGGTATTCGATTCCCCAGTAGGAAAAGTTAACAGAAACTTTTTTGTTTTAAGTTACTCTTAATTGAGGAATTTATTTTTGATCTTAAGGAAACATACTTACTTGTCATGTTGACTTTCAACTTTTACTAGATTTCTTAGACAAACTCATACTTTCCCCAGAAGACGAGTATTTAGGAAGACTTGTTCACATTAAGAGTACTATAATCAACATCTAGAGGATCACCTAATCCAAAAAAGAGAACTATATACTTCCCATATCTTTAGACCTTAAACAAAACCAAAACAAAAAAGGTTTGTACAAGATCAGATAATCCAGAAAAGGATAACCCTTTATAAAAAGAAAATCTATTCTTAATATCCAAAATTTGTCTAACAAAACCCAAAGTTCAACGAGGACCATCCGATAAACAATTTGTCCATAAAATTCTTCAATGTAAACCAAAATAAGATTTAAACCCAAATATTTGAAGGATTTAATCACATAGTCTTCCAAGGTACAAATTAACTTTTATCTCCAAATAACATCAGTTCCTCTTCAATTCACATATTGAAAAGTAATTAACCAAATCACATATCCTCCATGATAGGTTAATCGTTTCCATAGATAACCCAAAATAAACTTACTCTTGATTCCTAAAACCATATAACTAAAAAAATTAGTCAAACTAAATAGGGACTTCACGTAGTCCAGTGGTAGGCGATAAATACCAGTCGCACATTGGTTGTGGGTTCGATTCCCGCATCGTTGTCAGACGCGACAGGTTGTCACACGGTCTATGTGTTTTACTTTTTCCAAAACTATATAATTCATAAAACATTCCCAAAACGAGATAAAATCTTCAAAAATAATCTTAACATATTTTAACCTCATGTTTATCTTATGCCTTTCATTTTCCATCATAACATATAATAACCCATAATTACCTCAAAAGTAAGGATCATATAAACCCTAATGATTACCTTTATAATTATTACCTAAACTTCCACATCGATTAGTCATATTGTACATGATGCATTACAGAACATACCAAGGTTCAAGTGGTTGATCATGACTCCTTGATAGTTGGTTTAGAACAACCACGAGTTTCCTCATTGAATCCCCCATTTCATCTAGTCTCTTAATCAGAGAACCACCACAGTTTCCTTCAATGCTAATGTTACTTTGGTGCCTACTAGATCCATCCATTCACTAAAAATAGAAATGTCAGTGTGAGTATATCAAGAAAACCATCATGTACTAATGAGGAAGATATACTTACTCATTCACTTTATCTAAAAACTATGACTCATTCCGATATCCTAACCATTATGGTAATTTCACTTATGCTTAAAGAATACCCTAACCTCTAAAGTTATCAAAATTGACCTTTGATACCAACTATAAGGCCCCAGCCTTAATCCTTACTTAATCTTGAGTTATTACAAGATTACACATTGAGGATATTTTTAGGTTTAGAGTTTTAGAGAATTATATCATAAAACATGCATTACATTCAACATTTAAACAATGTGGTTACATAAAGATAGTATTCATTTTTTCCCATCAACGAAAACATATTTAAAATAAAACATGGATTCTTTCTCGACAATTCCTTGACACTATCATCATATCATGTACCTTTCCCTTGACCTGTGAAAAATATTTCAAAAAACTTGGGATGAGCATAAAAAGCTCAGTAAGGGTTATAGAAAATATGGAATGGAAACATGAGTACATGTTTACATAAGAATGAAATCATACTTTACCCATAAAACATATTCACTTTAACATACCTCATAAAGTCATGAATAAATCATAGAAATCATAAGACATAAAGGTAACTTGAGGCATTCATAACATTCTTACGTAGGGAGTAACCCTATTGGTTACGTTTGGAATGCCCACCATAGTATATTCCCTGAATCTCTTCAGAGAAACCTTAATGTTTCACTCCTTCGCGTTACCCAATGCATTGGAGAGCTATATCGGGCTCACCCGCCCTTAGTTTATCACAGAACCACCAGTCTTCATTACAATTCCCAAGAACCATAACATAATCATAGCACATAACTTAATCATAAAGTAAAGATAACATTCCCACATTGCAAAAACAATATAACATTTTAAGATATTGAAATAATGAATCCATTCTAAAAACCATTTTCAAAACCATTTAAAACATTTAATAAAGATATTTTTGGATCAAAGTGTCCCATACCACCTTGAAGCTTTTAACATTTTAAACCATTAATTTCCATATAAATAAATTCTTAAAACCATTTTAAAACATGTATATTAATAAGAACAAATCATTAAAACATTTAAAGCGATATTTTGGTTAAAGGGTTTTTACCAAAATTAGAGACAGTTGAATACAATAATTGAGGAATAAAATTTAATCAGAACATTATAATATAATGAGAATAAATGGATTCATGATATAATATTCCAATGGACAGTATATACACCATATAAGAGTGAATTGGTGCATAAAAACAATGAAGTCTCAATAGAAATGTAAAATGCGATGAAATCCCTTATAATGAAGGTGTCCTTAAATGAAGGATAAATCAATCTCAAAATTATGTGTGAAAAATATAAATACACCCAATATAAGTGGATATTAATTGTAATACAATAAAAGTTCATTGACACATATTCACAGGATGACATATTCAATAACTACATGTTGATCCCAAAGAAATAGAAATAGGGTTAAAATGTTCCCTTGGTAAAATTCGACAGCCTAACGACGTCACTTCAAAATTCAGAAAATGAGTTGATGAGAGATAAAAAGGGTATCTCATCAAATGAAAATAAAATTTATTTAAATAAGGATATATAATAACATATCCCAACATAATAGTATGTCAATTAAAAGACATAACAAAATAATTATTTTAAAAGAGTAGGGTGAAAGGTTCCCTTACCGACATGGGTATCTTTCGAAACATACACCCCGTGAAAGAAGGAAAATACAACATTGATGTAAATACTCATAAATGAAATTATATTACACAATGAGTAAAATAATGGGCAGTACATACACCACTAAAAGTAATTTGTGGCAAATGTAGCATAAATCTCACGGGAATAAAAGTGAGATGAAAAATCTCTAACGAAAACTCTGCAGCCTAGCGGCGCCACTTAAAACTTACAAAATTGGATTGATGAGATCAAATAGGTTCTCTCATAATATTAAAATAAAATTTACAGAAATAGGAATATAAAATAACATCCCCCATCAAAACAAATAGGAGATTAAAATAAGTGACATAAAGGAGAGTACTTAAAAAGAAAGAGAGAGGTTAGATCTCCTACGAAAATTCGGCAGCCTAATGTCGCCACTCAAATCATCCAAAATGGATTGTTCAGAGATAATAGGGTCTCTCATAATATGAACATAAAAATTACAATAAGGGTAATATAAAATAACATCCCAATCACAAGAAATATGAGCTTAAAATGAATGACATAAATGAGTGTACTTAAAAAGAAAGAGAGGAGTAGGATCCCTTACAAAACTTCGGCAGCCTAACGGCGCCACTTAAGACTTCCAAAATGGATTGATGAGAAATAATAGGGTCTCTCATCATATGAACATAAAAATTACAGTTGGAGTAATATAAAATAACTTCCCAATCATAAGAAAGATGAGCTTAAAAATAATGACATAAAAGAGTGTACTTAAAAAAAAGAGGTTGGATCCCTTACCTCAAGTCCAACTTGTCTTGTTCGTTACATTATATTCCTGAATAATAAACATTGGTCAATTTATAATTTCCTAAGGACCTCCTTTAAAGATTATTATTCAGTTCATATCACATATTATAATGTTATAATAATTGTTTAATAATGTTAGTTCATATCAGACGTTTTTGCCGATGTTTGGTACATGAGTCAAAAATGAACTTGTTTGAAAAATGATTGTCCATGTAGTTATAAGTAAATAATTTAGAGAATAGTATTAATGATTAAAATATCATATATATCCAGTACATATTCATTTTATACTATTCCATATAATTTGGAGATAAAAAACGAAAAGCACTGTTCATGGAGACGGTAGGCCGTACGTACACATGAACGCTACTTTCATTTTTTCTTTGTCATATTAATGGAATTAAAAATAAATTATATGTATATATATATTATAATTCCAGTATAATATATATGTTATATAGGTCACATATTTCCATTAATTTCATTCTTTATGCATTCCATGTATTGCATGTACGAGTCACGTCACTTGAGGGGGCGGTAGTCAACACTTCCTCATATGAAATTATCGCATTTAAACAACATGAAAAGAATAAAGGTATATTTTAAATATAAAATACATAAGAATATAGTAAAAATAAATTCAATATATATAATATATAAAATATAGTGCCA
Source organism: Viscum album (assembly GCA_963277665.1). Classification (NCBI taxonomy): domain Eukaryota; kingdom Viridiplantae; phylum Streptophyta; class Magnoliopsida; order Santalales; family Viscaceae; genus Viscum; species Viscum album. The sequence goes on along the minus strand of OY728147.1, from coordinate 553,176,908 downwards.
TCATAATAGCCACCTTTAAAGGTGTTAAATGAATATTGAACAATCATCGTTTCGTGAGGCAGAAAATCGCCAACCACAGAAATAGTATGTTCTTTAACCATTAGACTAAGATGTGTGTAAGTGTATCTCGAATCCATATTATAAAAACTTCTTAGTATATTGAATATACTTTATTTGTAACAAAAGAAATTAATAAAAAAATTTAGGGGGTTGGAGAAGAAAAATAATTCAATAGGACTCAAGTGAAGACATTACCTTAAAATCGGGTAACTCCCTTTGGTTTGAGCTCGAAGGCTTCCTTGGGAAGACTTCTGCCCAAAGTGAGGCTTCAAGGAGTTATAGAGGGATGTGGAGATACAAAATGGTCAGGATTTGGCCGATCCAATGCCATTAGAAGTGTGGGTAAGGAGGTAGAGGTGGGGTCCTTTTATAAGAGGAGAGGAGGGGCACTCTTGGAAAGTAAAGAAATGTTACTTTATTTTAGAATGATTTTCAGATTTTAATGGTCCCACATTGATGTGTATCGAGGATAAGGTGATAAGGGTTCCAAATCCACCCATCCAATAATTTTTGGACATGTGTAGGTCTTATATTTTACATTATCCTTCCATTTTTTTTAAATCGTTAAATAATGAGGTCATCACTGCATCATCATGATGACATAAATAATTTAATTTATATAATGTCTAAAAATTATAAAAAATTATCATGATGTATTATATAGTTTTATCTTTCTAATGAATATTTATAGTAAAAAATATAACTTGTATAACCCCATTTAAAAATTGTTTTAGTGAAAAATCTCATGCTTGTGACATTTTTATTTTACCTTTAAATAAAAAGTTATTTATGTCATTTTCCAACCAATGTGGCTCCATGGGGTCCCCAAGTTGACCCATGGATTGTCTTGGTCGGACATGACACATCCAATGAGGGTAGGACATGATTCTAGGTCATTTCACATTATTAAAACATTATTTTTACCTTAAATGACACTAATTACCTATAATCGCGATTAAAAACATAATAAGTTACTATTCACCAAAAAATTATTTTAATACCATTGAACCAAATTTTACTTCATAATGACAACCATGTATGTTTTATTTTTGAAATTCAAAACACAACGATGACATAATTTCATTTAAACGGAAAATCAGTTTTTATAAGTACCACTTAGTGGTTTCACTATTAAACAAAAATTGAAGTTTTTCAGAAAATTACCAAAACTTCACCCTAAGATATATTTGATATTCCGAATTCAAAAATGATGTCTATTTTACCAAATTAAAAAAATATAAGTTTTGTTAATAAATTTAATAATTAATTCCCGTTGTCAAAACAAATAGCGTGTTTTTATGAAACAAAATGCATCAAAAGATTGACACTAGTTTAAGTCCGATTTCAAAGTGAAATTAATTACAACGACCACTATTGGATTAAATTGTAAAAATTTATTCTAATTTCACTTTAAAACCAATTCAAAAGATAATAAAATCCTATAAATAAATTATATTAAAAATTGGTTTTGAATTAAAATACAACAGTTTTTACTATTCATTAAAAATTGAACTTTTTCGGAAAAATACCAAAAATTTACACAAATTAAATTTTGATGTCCCGATTCTAAAGAAGAATTTTATTTTTTCAAATATAACAAATAAAATTTTCAAAAAGTGGATTTAAAAGAGGTTCTCCATCAAAAGGTGGTTAATCGACCTTTTAAAGGATATTGGAATGTTTACGCTTAAAATTGGATTCCTTCGCATTTTTAATCCTATAACCTTTATTGTAAAAAAGTAAAAATATTTTAAAAACATATATAATAATTTTTTAGTTAGTTCTATTCATTCCCTCCATCACAAAAACTAGGCGTTAACTACCATAATTTTATTTTATTGTTAGAGTGCAACGTAAGATTCCCAAGAAACTCGTTGTTGTGTATTGGGTACGCCATCGAGCATAGCGTCCCCTTTAGAGTAATATTAATATTTTATTCAAAAATATGGATAAATATGAAAATGTCATATTCTTTATTTACCTGGGGTGTTACACCCCATCCCTTAGAGGTGGTACCCTTGAGAAGTTCAATGTAAAGACACCTTGGAATTGTTCTATAACTACTAAAAAAACTATATTTTTCTGTCACCTCCATCGATATCCAGGATGAAACTACCAAAATATAAGAGATCAATCCCACCGTTGGTTCCAACAATCCCATTTCACATTTCATTACAACCGACTCACCTCTGAAGAGATACTCGATTCCATCCACACTAATGAAACTAACTATCCTCTTGAAATAGTAGATGTGAGCCTTGAACATATTCAGCCTATCCATTCCTAGAATTACATCATAGACATCGATCGTTGACACCAATAATTCCCACATCAGCTTAACTCCAATAATAGTTTTAGAACAAGTTCTACACATGAAGGCTCATCATTCTCTTTCACCAAGACGAGTTTGGAGTTTTATCAAAAAAGGAATCATGTCATGTTTTAATCATAAAATGTCAAAAACATGAGAACCAATGAAGGAGTTCGGTGAAAAAGTAAAAAAAACAATTTCATATGGGTAGAACGCAAAATAATCATACCTATCACCATAGATGGTCCATCATGATCTTCAATATTCAACTACTCAACTTCATACAATTACTTCATCACCACACTCTCCAATTTTTCACCTTGTTGAGATTTCCCTTACTAAGGATTCATTGTTTTCTGGGAATCCACATGGTTATATCTACACTGCGGATGATACTTATTCTTCTATCATCACCCTCTCAATGAATACGATGCTTGCGACACCTAAGAAGTTTCTCATGCACCTGTCCTATGAACACTTCAAAAAAGTGCTGAAGATGTCCCATCGTGTTGTAATTATGGCATGATATTGGTGTTGATTTAAATTCTCTATTTATTTTTCAACGGAACCACATTTGTAGAATCACACATGGTTCTTTGGTCCTGGATAAAAATTACTGATATGGCTATTTGATGCAAAGTTCCTCTTCTACCATGGTAATATGTGTCCCTCTTCTTCTTTCTACCATCATTCGAGTTCCCACCATTTCTTTTAGGTATCATCATACTTACTCATTACATGTGTCCTAATATGTTAGGTTCATCCATTATTTCTCTGTTCACCATCTCTGTATAATCTGTAATATAGAGCACCAAAATTACATTCAAATTTTTTACCATAACAACGATTCAAAGATGTTTTCCTTAAAATATATACTCACTACAACTTCTAATAAACATCGTACTAAATGAAAGAATTTTGTGACATATTCTTTGGTTCAATGATTCTCCTGTAACATGATAAATAACATTGTTATCCACTGGATATTGAATTTATGAAGATAGGTTTGTTTTTTTAAAAAAATACTCAAAATCCTCCAATGTAAGGCCTTCATCTGCTTTATCATATTGAAATTATTCCCACTACTAGCATGTAAGACCCTAGAGCATATACATGGCTAGAATGAATTTACGATCCAATGGTGTTCAGATTAAATCAAAGATATTATTCATCATATTTAACCTCACCTCATCCTTTTCTAGATTTGAATCACATCAAATGATGGGTGGATTTTTCATCATGATATTTGTGGAATGTTTTTTGGACCTTGGCTCAAACCTCAAATTCCTTTTGTCTATGGATTGAAATGCTTTAATGGTGCTTTGAACCAGGTCTTGGTTCACCATTGGCTTAAGTGAAACCATGTTCTCTGCAAAACCTTTTGGTTTGTTTCTACGATTCCTACTAGATTCCTTATTCAAAACAAAAAACCACTCAGTAAGTCTAACTCCTTAGTTTCTGATGGCTTAGAATTTCCAATTATATCTCATTAACTATAACATAATTTTTTTCCCTAGAAAATATTTTCCACATTCAAATTTTTTTAAAAACCATTCATTCTTTTGAAAATCAACCCATTTTAAAAATATATCAATCATTCCTTTTTCAATGCCTATCAACTGAAAAGAATTTATACATTTATAAAGAGAATACATATTTTCACAAATCTTAAACCATTAATCTAAATGAAATATTCAATCCTACTGTTAATTCATTCATCTACAATTCATGTCATGAACATCTCTCTGAAAAAACCCATGACAATGAGATTCTAAAATCCTATAACTGTCTCCAAAACACTTATGTAACAGAATTCTTGGTGACCTGATATTTATCACAAATAGGTTATCTATGTCCTTTTATGCTATAAAATTAATGATATGACAATCCCACTCCTTTAAATGATCACAAACATATGAATATATATTGATGAATCAACTCCATGACCAAGAAACTGAAAACTACTTGTTATGAAAGGACTGAACGAGATGATACAACTTTTAATGACCTACTTCTTCACATTGACTTAACAATACAATGAATCATTACTAGACATTTAGTTACATACCCAAGACACATATTTTTTGAAAATAATGTCAAAAAGATTCAAATACAAGTGGGGGAGGATTTACCCTTCAATAAATAAACTTCTAATCTAAAAATCCAAAACCAAACTATTTACAAAATTATGCATGAACAAAATCAGGACCACACAACAACATTATTCTTATAAAAACTAACCAATCATCAAAAATAGTGTAAGAACAAATAATTATAAATGTAAATAGTAGATTACCTACTAAATACACTTAAAATACTATAATACTACATGCCATAAAATCTAAAGGCTCCCCAATTACTGAACAACGCTAGTATCATGACGTGGTGATAAAAACATGTGTAATTTACATTTTCCCATGTACAAGAACATAGAATCTACAAAATAGCTAAAGGGCCAAATTAGGGGTGAGTATTAATCAAACTAGGGCTTCAACAATGTCATTCGTAATCACACCACTAGGATTGAACAGATAGAAACATTTACGTAAAAAATATTATATAAATCCATTTCTCAAAATAGTTTATAACTAGAAATAATCATGTTTCCAAAAGTATTTATAACCAAAACACTAAAAGATCAAATGAAACCAATTTTACTTCAAGTATTGTTTTAAAAAATTAACTAAACAACTTATTAAAACCATTTCTTAATATTTTTTCTGGCATACCCAATCCATTCCACACATCCACACAACCATTCATGCATGTTACTCAATGACAGTTCCATACTAATGAGCTGTTTCTCATCAATCTAATAAGTCATCATAATGATATTATACACATTGTTCCCTATGACCATTGACACCATCAAGAAGATAATTTATAATCCAATCCCCATAAATAAAACATGAACAGACACACAATAAATTCCCAAAGATCATTCCAATCAAACCCCTTCAATGAAACACTTTTTTTAAAATCCATTTCTATTAAAATATTTTCAATGCCAACCCATTTAAATAAAATAACCTATTTATTTAAAAAAATATTTTCATAAATCTAATTATAAATTTCATATAGTCCATAATTTAAAATTTCAATTTAGTATTCAGGAATATTAATCACATTTCACAACAATTCAATAAGATCACACAAATTCTCAAAATACCAGAAGTCATCACAAGAGAAGATATATTACATAATTTTCAAAATCAGTTCCATTCAAATAAATTATCTTGAAACTATATAAATAAATTCTAATAAGTGGAGTCACGATATAATCCCCCAACCATGAAGGTTTTGACAAAAACTGACAAGGGTTGATGAATGCTCACGAAACCAGGTTGATTCTCCACAAAATGGCCTCATATATCTTCTCCTAAAATCAATGAACCCAAATATAATAATATTTGGAATCCCTCTACATATCTCTACCCATAACATATATATATTTTACATATAAATAGTATATGATAATTATATCTATGTAGATATATGAAATGAGAGATGAACAACGAATAACAACACCGACCATGAGAATAGGGATTGAAAACACCAAAGTACAACACTATATCGGTTCCAAAAAGAATTGGTGAGGTTCCCCAAACAAAAATGGAAAGAAATATTATATGAGGTCCATTTATGAGAAAAAATGAGCATGTATGGGAAAAATGATTAAGATCCAAAATATATTAAACAATTTTTTTTCCCTTGTATGGTTAGACTAACCGTGTACTAATCATGTGTTAGATAATACATTATGGAAACCCTTACATTTCCACCCCGCACGTTCTACATAACCCTGATCAATCCATTTTGACTCTACTACCATAAAGATGCAACTAATCACAATTTCTCCAAGGATATCCTCACTGTTTAGACAAACCATGTGTAGCCCATGTACATATAAATTAGCGCCAAATAACTTATTGAATGTTTACAAAACCCTTCAATCAATAATTCTTAAATAAAAATAATCATGTTAGGGTTATATACCAGAAAAGTGGTGTACAATGATCAAATATGAATTATATGATTCTTAAGTAGTTGATTATTTTGGGAATTTTGTTCTGGAGAGCCTTTTTATTCTCCCACTAGTAGATTATGTTGTTATCATAAGCATAGAATGGCCATATAAATATATCACACATCCTTGGATAATGAACGGATGTCGTGTTTGATATTTTATACCAACAAAGGATCATATATCAGTGTGATGAAATATGTGAATATCTAATGGAAATCATATATTTTGTATATGACTTGGTTTCTATTCAATAGGGTTGTCTGTCTCATATAGTTTTCTAAAAAACCCACATCGATGATATGAAAATTCTATAATTGATTATTGATTTATTTTCATACAAATATCTTATTAGTCCACCAAATCATCAAATTATGTTCTCAATATTACTCCAACATTATGTTATATATCTTTCAGGGACATGAGATAACATGGACCCAGTAGAATTGTTGAATTGATGAAGAAAATCCAGAAGAATCATGTGAATTTATTCATCCACCTATGTGTGTCAACATATGGTTAACATTTATTTGTTCAGAAAAGAGAGTGATCAATGAATCTCTACATTTATTATAAAAAATTACATGATCATAATTAAGAATATGTATCCCCTTCCATGTGTTGATGAATTATTCCTTCTATATTTTGAAGCTAAATATAGTACCCGGAATTAAAATCATTATTTATATCATCAATTGATGGTCAAGACTCGTGATATACCCAAGATATTATTGTTTAAATGGTATGAACACAATTAATATATATGTATTCTATTTGGACATACTAATTCCTATATTATCTACATGTATTAAATAAATTAGGTCTTTACAAATAACCTTTATAAGTTGGTTGTAGTCTTCATTGATGATTGTTTTATATATATAAATATTATAGTCGATCATGAATATCTCATGAGTATTGTACTGAAGAAACTAAGGAAGGAGAATATGTATTGAAAATTTACAATCAATGAATTTTGAGTAATAAATTTCTCACTTTTATGCCATATAATCTTAATAGAGGATATATCATTAAATCCATCAAAGAAAATATTTATATAATGTTTGATTACACCAACTAACATTATTTATATCCATAGTTTTCTTGAATTAAATGGATATTATCAAGTATTTCTAAATACTTTCTCATTATTATATAATATAATCAGTAATTTTTTTTCCGAGGACATCCTTGTTTCTATGGAATTATGAATATGAGAAAAATTCAAAGAACTAAGGAGATGGTTAGACATAAAAATGTATTTAGATAACACTTTAAAAGTGGAGGGTTTTTAATATTTAGTTATTCCTAAATGAATATATTAGGATGTTTTCCCATGAATAATGACATGGTGATAACTTATGCAACATGGAAATATATGGTTCGTGATAAAAATTACCCCAAAACATGATTTCAGGTTTGCTGTAATATTTTTTTTCATTATCTATGGTGATTAATTATCATTATGGGGAATGGTGCAATATATATACAGATTACAACAATTTAATTGTCATATTAACATAAAATGAGTTAAATAAGAACCCAAGGAGACTTTTGTTGATTATCAAATAATATTATTTTTCATTACATTGCCACCATGGGAAAGATGATATGGTGACTGATTAATTGAGTCAAAATGACCATGCATGAATTTCCATGATGTGTATCACAATAGATAAAATATCATATTTTTTCTAATGGTGGATCTAGAAATCATGATGGGAGGGGATTAGTATTTTCTTCGTCAAATGTTTGTTCAACCTTTTATCTTTGAGATAATTAAGGAGGTGTATAAAGAATATGTGGAACTATATAAGATGGTCATAAATATTCATGAATTAAACCTTGATTATAATAGAATAACAAGGGTTAAAAACATTCATGGGTTCCAATCATAATAGGTTTTACAAACAAGTTGTTGGATTAGTCTCATATTTCATCATTCTTTATTCATTTTCTATGTGAAAAAATATATATAGATATATAATGAAGTAGTCATTGTTAAGAATATAAATAGAAATTTTATTAAGTATGTCTCTATGTTGTTTGTATGTTAGCATGTTAAGCATGAGAGATATAATTATAAGGATTTTTCACAACAATTCCACAAAGCATAATAAAAATTCGATAACATAACCATGTATTTTGTCATCAAACTCCGCAAATTTAAAAAGGTAAAAATTATAATTGGGATGTAGTTGAACATCAAAATAAGTACATCACATATTTTTTTTATCATATTATACCTATCTATTTTTATCATGTGAGCATATAAATTAATAAAGTGTAAAGGATTCATGGAATTAAACATACATTTTTATCTAATAGTGCGCAAAGGATTATCTCAATGTAATGGAGAAGTCCTCAGTATGAACTACATACAATGTTATGTATTACTATTACTTATCATCCTCATAAAGATGGTCAATCTAAGAGGACCATGAAATACCTAGAGGATATAGTGATATCTTATTATATTGATTGCAATTTTTGTTGGCATAAAAACCTTCCTCTAGTTTAGTTTTCATAATACATTATATCTCACTCAAGTTTTTAGATGTATCCTTACCAAGTCCTCTATGAAAAGAAGTGTATATGGAAATCATGTGGGGATTATGTTGGAGAAAAATAGATATTGAGACATGACTTATCTTAGGAATTGATAGATAAAGGTTGGGTAATTCTACATCATGTCAAGGTATCTCAGAGTCGACCAAAAACATATAAAGATAATCAACTTTGATATGTAGAGTAAGATGTTTGTGAGAAGGTGTTTCTATTAATTTAATCATTGAGTAGTGTTATGAGACTTAGGAAGAAAGGAAATATGGTATTTAGATATATTATATCTTTTGAGATTCATGACTGAGTTGGGATAATATCTTATCTCATGATGCATCCACCGAACCTCTCTCAAGTTCATGATTTATTTAATGCATCTCTCTTGAGAAAATAAATTATTTATCCTTTATATATAATAATAATATTTTTTATACCACTAGGTCATTATATATACTATGAATATAAATGAGTAAAAATCAAGGACCATATAGATCTGGTGTTATGAAATAAGACTAAGGACTATGTAAAATTCCTCGTGAGGAATCATACATTCAAAGAAGCTCTCTATGAATCCTATGATGTAATGAAATAGAAATTTCCTAATTTTATTAATATATATGAAATATAATTTATATGATGATATCCATTATAAGGGATGGTTGAATATAAAACACATAATTTTTTGATATTTCCATTTCATATAAATTTAAATTTTTTATAGCTTGAAATACACCCAACTCTGAGTCTAAATGAACTGTAATATAATACATTGTCATAAACATTCAACTAAATTAGTGAGTATTAATAGTATAACATAAATTATAAATATTTAATGGATAAACATATATAAAATTAGATCCCTTGTTATCAATTAATTACATATAAAAATTATATCATTTGGGTTTAATAAATTTTTTTAAAAAGTACTTTTTTGTGGTTTGTAACATTTTATTTTGTAATAAATTAAAATTAAAAAATAATATTGAATGATATTAATAAAATTTATATGTTAATTATTCAATAAAATGTTTTAAATTTAATTTAATATTATTTATATGTATGATATTAATATAAATACATTTTTATGATTGAAAAATTAATTTCCTAAGAAGTTGCTTCCCTCATCATTTTAAAAATAATATTAAATTAAATATACTTCAGTTATAGATGATTCATATTGTAAATTTCATAAGATATTTTTAATTAGGGTAATTTTATTTATATATTAGTCCCCATTATTTTTATGCAATATTAATTGTAACCAAAGTATAATGATGATAATTTTGGGTATAAATGGTTATTGGAAAGACAAATTATTTTGTATTATATTAATTTATATATATTTTTTGATTGGATAATTACCTTAAAATATTATGTAATTCCAACATAATGATTCTTCAATTAAAATAAAATAAAATTAATAATTTGTAAAATATTGAAATTAGAACAATATAAGTATATTATTGTAGGAGAATAATTTTTTATATAAAAATTAAATATTAAGAATGTGTTAAATGATTATATTAAAATTTATTCGATTTCTAGTTGTCATAAAATTCAAATTAAAAGAATAGTTCCAAAATTGACAATAATAATATTTTCTAACAAATATTATTCTATTAAATGAAATAAAAACAATAAAAATAATATACTTGTCCATTTTTATTTATTACAGTTTAAATTAACAACCATTTTCCATTTATGAGTCATTTTACCATTTATGGATTCACTCTTAAACATTTAATATTTAAATGAATATTAATAGAGTTTAAGGAAAAAATGAGTAATAAAGTGGTTAATAAAACATATTACATTGAAAATGTCACCAAAAAATATATATTAATGGTCTTATGGTGTTATTATTACCATTACTCATTATCTACAAATTAATGACCAGTTTGAATCGTTTTAATTGAATTAATTTATTATATTTTGTAATTTTGTGAAATTCCAAACGTGTCATGTCCCTCATCCATAAAACGACATCACTCCATTCTCTTATTTAGTCAATATATATCCTTCTAGATCGACCAATACCTACATATTTAACGCAAATAATTTATTATCATTTTTTAATATGTTTTCGTATCCATAAAAACCAATGCAGTGGTGGTTATGATAAGATCCAAATAAGTTCTTTTCATTAATATGTAATAACCTTAAACGGTAATTATATTTTTAATTTGTAGTTCGCAACCTATAAATTTGATTTATTTGTAATAAAATAATGAACTAATAAATCAAAATATACTAAAATATTATTGTGATTATGAATCCAAAATCACTAACCCTGTTTTGCATCAAATGGGGACTGAATATATTGCTTCTATATACGTACAACTTACAGTCTCCAGATAAGGATACAATTCATTTTCATCACCAATTTTTATAGATTCCAAATTTAAAGTTATTATTTGTTATATATGATAAATATCACTTAATTATGATTCATAAATGTAAATTGTAAAATTATATTATTACCTTCCAAACTGATTGAAAATGATTATGTCACTCTTTCGTACATGTGGACTAAAACCTCTTTGTAGTGATGTGATTAATTTTTCATGTACAATATATATTGACTTAAATAAGGATAAATTTTAGGATTTTGTATGATTTAGATGATATTATAAGGATTATTATAAGGATGAATAATATTTACCGTTATTTATTTCAATCCATCAAAAAATGATAACAGATTTCATTACTATGTACGACTTACTATCTCTAAAAAAATTGTAATTCATTTTTTCAGATTTATATGGATGAATGAAAATTTTTTTATCATAAAAATAAATGATATTTAAATCATTAATAACATTATTTATAGTATTGAACCTAGATAGATGTATAGTTACCAAAACATTTGACCAATAATTATCCGGAAGAGTGAAATAGTTAACACCCCGAAAGAATATTTTTAATAAAGAATAATTCGTAAATGGTTGGTGAAAATTTAAAAGTGGATTATATATGATATTATATGTATGTAAATAAAAATGTAAAATATTTATAATAAAAAAATTATTATACTTGAGGTTATATTTCTTTTGAAGTAATTTAATATCATGGTAAATGTTTTATGTTGCGATGCCATTGTTTATTAGTACTTTTTGTGATTAGGTTTTGAATGATGATATATTATGATAAAAATATAAATAAAATCTTAATTTATTTTTATATGTTGTTATTTTTTTAAAATTAATAATTTATTTTATTTTTCATCTCATTATGTACTCAATATACCAAAATAATGTTTTTATGAAAAAATTTTGTTTACTTGTTTATTTGATCAAATAAACTCTTTTTATGAAATCCAATTTATTTAAAAAAAATCACGGATGTATTGAATATTAACCTATGAATTTTTATCATCACTTTTATAAATGACTCAATTTTTTAAAAATATATTAAATTTAATATACTTATCATTTTTTAATGGGATAATTTTTATACTTTTTTACAAAATTGTGAAATGAATGTTTTATTTTAACTTATATGAAATGAATTTTTTTTCATGTAACCATTACCACAGAATGTTTTGAAGAATAAAATATAATTTAAAATTATTCTATAATAACAATTTATCGACATAAAATTTAGAAATATTTAATATTTTAAATAATTGATTTAAAATTATAAAAGTCTTCTTTCATCAAGAAATGATCCAAGTGATATTTTAAAAGAATTTTTAATCATTATTGATGTTCATGGATGTTTCTTAAGTGTTTATGGGGATATTAAAAATTGATACCATCCTAATTAATTCTATAATTTGTTTATTTTTATGATGTTATAATTTTTAAGAATCCCATTTATTTTCTATGGGTTATGCAATGGATAAATGATTATAAACCCCTATTACAATTCTATGCTTATGTTGTGATAAAATGTTCAGGAATAGATTTTCCTTTTCATGGTTTATGATATGATGAAATATTAATGATTTTGTGGAAAACATAGATGTATTATTTCCATTATGTGATAAATGGTTACTAAATATATTTCTAAACATATAATTGGGAAAATATAGATAACAGATGTGACAAAAAATACATAAATGAAGTTTTAAATATGTTTAATAAGGGAGATATCCCTTTTGATAGGCTTAGGAGTGAATAATGACAACAATTATTGTTTGGGGAGTGAACCAATTCCACTATAATTGTCTTCGAAATGAGCCTTAAATACCAAAGAAATAATTTTCTTATGATTATTTGTATTCCAAAAATATATTTATTATTCCCATTAAATCATATAAGGGATAATTTTAATTGATTTCATTATGAAACATGTCTTATAATCTTTTAATCTTTAATCCATTACTTGTGATTATTATCTATGATATACAATGTATTATTTTGAAATCGTATGCCCCTGTTTTCACACAATAATACGAATATTATCTTCATGTGATCATTATTATCCCAATTTTTTAACCCTTGTCATGTTCTCTTAGATCACCAATTCATAGAATTACTTTCTCCAGGTTATGAGTAATAATATTATGTTTAATATGTCTAATAATGATTCATGTTATGATGGAAATAGTGGGAAATGATGTTTATGTGTTATGAATAAGATTATTATGTATCCATGATCCCAATGATACAAGAGATATATGATTATGGTGGGGATATTTATGTTATGTAATGAATATTCTTCTAAGAATATGTAATATATATGTGTGAGAATAATTGTTAATTATAATGAAGCATGTGGTGATACAGATGATGAAATAGAGAAATGGTGACATACACATAATACATGCAGGATGAAAAACCAAAATGTTTCATGAATTGAATTATAATGTGAATTTGGGTAGTTTCATGGACATAATTACCACTAGGAATTCATATAACTATTTGTAAGAACAATGGATATTAGGATGATTTATCCTTGGGGAGGTGTCAATTTCTTCTCCATTCAGCTTGTGTATCTGTGTTTAGTAAAATCGAACCCCCAATAATGTACATATTACTATTAAATGTAACATAAAATATAATTAATAATTAATAATATAATTAATAATAAATGATATAATTAATATAAATAGATTAAAGACCCCGACCCCCGTATCCTGGACCTAGTGCCTTACTTTATTTCCTCTGTACTATTAACAAGTGATCTCATCCCAATGAAACGAAATGTTTTTTATATTATGGAAAATATACACAATCATAATTGATACGTTATTACATGAAAGAAAAAGAAACAAGGTTTCTCCAATGGAGACACTCATAATATCCAAGATTATCCCTGCATTTTATTCATAATACCATATTCACATCCGAAGAATATAAAATATAGTAAAATTTTAATAACATATGCTCCATAAGGGTAAGAAATACCTCGGAATCTATCATAAAAATAAACAATAAGTCCATGTGGTTAACAAAAAAAGATGTCATTGAAACATAATGGTGGGTATAATATGGTGGGGATTAATACTGATTTATTAATAACATTTAAATAATCTTATGAGAATGAAACATATCTATGGATATTTTAATAGTTGAATAATGAAATAGTTGATCAATTTCTAAAATATTAATTATTTAATTCATAATTTTTGAAATATGAATCATACCATTGAGTCTATGACCACTAAAAATGAAAATCACTGGTTAAGGCCTCATCCAAATCCGATAAAAAAATAAATGGAGAATCACTCCACCATATCTATATCTAGCTTGTCTCAAGATAATTACTAATACATATATGGTTTATAGAATTCCCATACCATGTCATACTAAGCCAAATTCATTCATCATATAAATGTGTTTAAATAAAAGAAACATATACATACTAAATAAAAATAACTTTACATAATAATAAACATAATTACTAACCAATCAGAGTAATATAATTAATGGTTTAAAGATAGCATATCCACAGTCAAATCACTTAAAACCCATTTAATAAAATTTCACCGATGATATCATGGGTGACCAATAAAATTGTGAAAAATATTCAATAATGTGTGTTGAAATATATAAAAATATTCTAATAAAATCATAGATGAATTTTTGATAGAAATACACTATTATCCTTTTAAAGAATAATTATTTTAGAAAAATAATTTATATTTATCATAAAAAAATTGAAAAGAATATATCCAAGAAAATATATAGGAATTAAGGTGAAATTATGTTTTCAGCATACATCTAGCTTGACTGTGAATAAGAGATATGCTACCTCTAACTAGAGGTTTTTTAGAAATATTATGATTTTTATGCTTGGTGTTTTTTCCTGGGTCACCTTAATCAAGAATTCCATTCATGAAATCATAAATAATCATACTCTGTATCTTGCTGTAGGGTCCCCCGAGGCTTGTTAAAGGCGGTTTTTGTGCCTCTTGATAGTGGGGAGTTTAACGAAGCCCCTAAAATAGCAGTTGTGGATTAAATACCACCTGTAGAGATAATATTTGGTTTTGGGTAGGGAATTTCTTCAGGTGTGGTGACAGGTAAAAAGATTAAGGTCCCATATCCATTGTTCATAAAGGATTTTCCCATTTGAGGTGTGATATGGGTCTTCCCCACTTGTCAAGCAGTGCTGGGAAGGCTACACTGGTCTATGAGTTCTATAATTTTCCCTTCATTTCCAATGAATCTAGGGGTAATTTGATGAAAATCCCACACATGGATTTTGTTCTAGCCAGGATGCTGGATTAGATGAGTCATAAAAGGAAGCCTGCAATGTTGCATGTGATGGTGGCCTTCAGTGTTCGGTTTGGGAGGACACTAACCACATGGCCCAATTCTTGGGACATGGATTTTTGCAGCCTAGAAGATCAGATATGTCTGAACTAGAACCACATGCAAGACCAACATATGAAGAGATAGTGAAGTATAGGGGAATTATTATTCCATCTCACAGTCGAATCACATTTTTGGCAGTAATGTTTCATGGTCATGGGAAATGGTGTGATCGGGAGGCTTCTTAGTAGGACAAGGATCTTGATTGGGACTCCCTCGTTGAGTACTAGGAAGTGGAAATTGTAGAGGACTATATTGGATCCTCTTTAAGGAAGGGTAAGAACACCATCACTAAATCATATTGGTTTCTTAAGAACTCATAGAGGTCATAGAGGAGTTTATTTTATTACTCCTTAGAATCAATCCCCATAAATATATCCAAATGAATATTTAAGCTTCCTCCAAAGGGTCCCATGTAGGTGGAGGCATACTCAACTTATGAGCTTCATCCACATGTAGGGGAATGTTATGTCATTGACGTATCACATGATAGAGAGGAGCCTGATGAATCCAATATCCACCTAAAAATTAGGGAAATTAAAGAGAGTGATGATTCTGAATCCATCCTCGATGGAAATGAATAATTCTCTAATAAAGGCTTACAGGTCATCACTATAAAAAAATAGTTTGACAGATGGTTGGATGGCACCTTCAAGGTAACCTTACTATAGAGAAACATGACTGGTTTAAAAAAACTTGGAATTTTGTATCATGGATTGAATGAGAAGAATATATTTGTTGAAGAGATCAATATTATTTTGGACAATATGGAATACTATTGGGAAATCATAATCAATGACAATCTAGATAAGAAGATTATCATTTCTCATTGGTTTCTTCACAGAGGTATGATCTCTAACATGCTAAAATTGAAAATCGTAGATTCAGACTTGAATTAACATGGTAAATAAATGTTTTATGTAATTTACTGATTTACCACATTTCTATAGAAGTGGTATCTTAATAATGAACAAATATTATGAGGTAAAACATTAAATGGGGCACCTCAGTGCGGTGTAACGAAAAATATAAATGAATCATTAACATAGAAAACAATTAATTGTTACTATAAAAATGTAAATGAATGAATTTATTTTTTTCATGATTAATATAGTGATTTTACAAAAATATAGTCATGTTAAATAATAGTAAATGTTTTACATGAATATATGTAAGAAATTGGGATTTTCTCTTTAATCGGCTTTTCTTAAGAGAATGAATTGGGTATGGAAACTTATAAAACATTTATTTTTCTATCAAAAAAGATAATTTAACTCAATACATGATTTTGGAACATATAAAATTAATTTATTCTATTCAAATAAATATAATGAATAATTACCTTGTTTTAAATCAAGAGGAATCCAATCTCAAATTTGAAATGGATTATTCGGAAGAATACCTCATCTCTTGGAAACAGTAAAATCATATAACCCCTAAAATTAATTATCATTGAATACCATGAAGATAAATTGATCAATTATATCATGAATAAATGAGATTTATACATTTATAAAATAGAATAACTACTTGTTAATAAGGATTATCTCACAGAAATAATGGTGAGATTAGAAATTCTGTTACATTATTTCTAATAGTGTTCATCAGTTGGGCATAACGTCCAAGATAATGAAATTATAATCCATAATTATATAATTAATAATATATAAAACAAATTTATTATTTATTATAATTTTATAGTGTTCATTTATGGAATCTTTGAAGAGTTATAACATTCAATTTTGTCGTCTGAGGATGTCTGTTTCTTTGGATTTCATGATTGGTTCACAACTATACATGTATGAAAGATCATGTATAATGGATATTGTTATCCATAATTGAAATGGTATGTTATTATCCAAATTCCTGGAGATATTATTTTCTTATATTTCATTTTTTTCGGATATTATCATAATTATTTATATAAATTGTTAATGAAAACCATTTAGATTATTTTGGTGGGTTTTCCAATCATCATTAACTAGTTTTTATTATATCTTAATTTTATGGATATATAGTAGTTATAGGACATAAATTAGGATGTACTAAAAATAATAAAGTCTCTTTTAACAATAAAAATGGTTTTAGTTTGATCATTGATGGAAGGATTGATTAAAAAATTATTCGTCCATGAAGGCCGTAAATCAGGACCACGAAGACATTGTTTTTATTATTAGTATAGAAAGGGGAAGAGAAACAAAATTATGGTTGATATATCAAAAAAATAATAAAATTATCATATGTAAAATATTATAGAGTTATCATTTCACTTTGAAAAGGGGAGGTGAGGGATGTATATGATATGAAAACAAATTGGAAGAGATATATTGAGAAGATTTTACCTCTAGATTGTTGCCACAATGAGAACATCTATATGGGGCATGGAAATTATTTTTTGGTGAGAATAGAATGACCAGAATCAATTTGAGTGTTTTAGGAGAGGATATGAGAAGAATATAATAAATCATCAAGGCTTGGTAGGAGAATTAGGAATGGGTGGTTAGGGTGGTATTTAATATTTACGAGTGGGGTGTTTTTTGATTATTCAATTCATTCAATTATTTTTATGGATCAAGACTATGAATAATTATTATTTTCTAAATAAATATAGTAAATATTTAAATTTAGTTCGATCCAATGGGTTATTACATAATCCATATATCATCCACAACTCAATCATTTATGTATTTGTCTGAAATTTCAAATACCTAAAATTATAGTATTTCACTATTCACAGAAATTATACTTTTTTAGAAAAATTCCCCAAAATCACTGTAAAAATTTATTGAAATTAAAAATTTTAAAACTGAATCCATTTTTTTTTTAAAATTTTCTAAAATATAGAAATTTTAATTTTAACAAAAAGCATCATTTATTTTAAAATTAATGATTTTTTAAAAATCTAACCAATTTTATAAAAATTTAAAAATTTAATTAAGGTATAATAAATTTATATTATAATAGTATTATAGAAATTATTAATTAATGAATCTATTTTATGAAATTATTTTTTATTTTTAATAACTATTTTTATTTTAATATTTTAAATAAACATTTTTGTTTCAAAGAAATACCAAAACTAAATTTATCCTTTTAAAAACATTTTTCTACATTTTAAGAGATATGAATATATCATGTTTTCATTTATAATAATCCTACATTCTATTTATACATTAATATATGGGATTAATTTCCAATGAATAAATATACAATTAAAGTATTGAAAATGAATGTTTTATAACAAAGTGTATTTTTTACTATTCTCTAGAAAATTATTATTCTTATAAATACAAAAATAGAGCTCTACAATAATAGTAAAATTACTCTATTCAATATGGAAATAATTTATTGAAATTGAATTTATAAATGTGTAAAATATTAGTATTAAAAGATGTGAGGCATTAAATGGTGGTAAAACAATATTTTGAAAAATTATATTCTTTTTGTGTAAAACTATAGTTTTTCACATATTAATCATATCTAATTTATTTGAGAAAATTAAAAACATTTAGTTTAAAATTTAACATATACATTTTTTTATTATATTTCACTTATAGTGATTGATTTAATTTATTAAGGAAAAGTGAAATTTTGTTAATAAAATATATCTTTCTGTTCAATTTTTTTATTTTCTTTATTAACTAATTGAAAACAATTGACATCATTTTGTTAAAATTGGAAAAATATATTTTCATAACATACATAATCCAGTTCATTCCCACTAATCCAACAAATATTTCATAATTAGATAATAATATTTAATCACTTGTTTAACCTTAGTGTTCTACGTAACATAAGCTAAAAAAGAAGCTAAAAATTAAAAAGAGACCTACCATAAAATCATAGGGTGTAACATTCTCTCATTCATCGTGAAAATTAGATATTAATCCTTTTGTTTCGGATGTTTACAACCATTTCATTATTGACATGGGTATTTTTATACCTATTGTGAAAAGTCCTTTAGGACATTTGGAATTAGGTTTGGCAAATCTCATTGATTCAGATGTTTTGGCCCCTCTTTATGGTTCAAATCTACTATTGTAAATTCAAATTATCATTGGGGAAGGTCCAATGTCCCCCAAGGAATCTTCTAATATGGAGGTTGTTCTTATAGGACATGATAACAAGGGATGTGAGGGTCCTCGGGATTACCCATTTCTAGTGAATAGGTGAATCCCCAGAAGAGTGTATCCAACTATTATGTTGTGTAATTGATTTAACATCTTGGAGAATAAAGTGTATGACTATGAGGAAAACATGACAAAACGTATCAACCGGGAGGTGGTTATTCTGATGGAGGAGTATTGTGATGAATCACCTAGTCAGTTGTTAGGAGTTAGAGATCAAAAGTTTTACTATAGCGACATATGTAGTCTGAGGAGGAATAAGGGAAAGAATGCAGGTACGAACAGACACCAGGATTAGTACTATTTTTCTTCACCAACGGAGACACATTAATCTATGGAGGTAATGTTCCTAGTGAGGGAAGGTATTCCCAACATAAATGAGTATGTTGTTCGGGCAGAGGCCATGGACGATGGGAGTGAATGAATTTTCTGTAGAATAATGGCATGGATGCTAAGAAACCATTGGAGCTACTTCTTCATCACGAATAATAAATGGAATAGGATTCCCTTGTGATCAAAGATCCAGTCAAACATTGTATCAAAATTATTTAAATGAGCACTCGGGTGTAAACCAATAATGAATAGTGGGGTCAGATTGAAAAGAGGAATCATATACTTGTAGGAGGATTTAATGCAGGGAAAATTAACTAAGAGGAATACATGAAAGCATGGGACTGACTAGTTCATCGATTTGAAGACATTATAATGTATGATCTTGGATCTTCGGTAATTGTTTTTCTTAGGAACTTCTTAATGATAAAAATTCCAATGGTCTTATGTTGTTCTTTAATATCTATGTTTTCTCAATGGGTTATCACTTTTTCCTTAAAAGAAATTTTTCGATTATAAAAAACCGAGGTTATGATTATGATATAGACTGATATAAAAAATTGAATATATAATTTATACCATCCCAAATTTATAAATGTCTAAAAATTAAAATGTTCATTGATATCTCTGTATGAAATTTTAACAAATGTATTTTTTGTTCTAAAATAATTTTCCTAGATTTGAGGGTTTCATTTACTCTCCTAACATGACCCTGAGAAAATAACATTACATGATTCCTTTCCATTTCATAACATCATCATGTGGTTTTTCTTCAACAAATATGCACATTTATTCCCAAATCATCATAGAAAATTTTAATTTCTGAAGCATATTTATGAATCAGGAAATCCGAAAATAATTTTATTATACATTATGTTTTTATTGAAATAAAATTGGATAAAATTAGATATCCAATATGATAAAACATAATTTCATATTAATCAATAATATCTTTAATACATTCCTTAAATAGTTAAACATAATAAACTTCAAAAATAAGACTATCCAAATTCAAGGACAAATAATATTTAGAAGATAATTAACTAAATTTATAAAATAATCATAACATAAGATGCCCAAAAATAATGAATCACTTGTTTTCACCTAAAAACTATACTAATACCATAAACATCATTAAATATTTATGAACAATGAATTTTTCCTTGATTATAATCTTAGTTTGTTTAATAATGTCCTTAAATAAAAAAATCTAGCAATATATTTAAATCATAAACCATTTGATCACTATCCACATTTATGGTCACTAATAATATCCCTTGTATATGTTTTTATTATCACAACATCAGGGATGTATTTATTTTTATCTTACCTAATTAATTTTTTTTCTGAAGACTAAATAATAATAGAATCCCTTTTTTGATTACGGGTGTTAATAATCATATGATCCCATGTCTATAAAAAATATGTAGTGCATTTCAATCCTTATATATCTCAGGATTATTAAAAATAAATTATTATTGAAAATATGTAGAAATAAAATAATTCTTGAATCGAAAAACATGAATAAAAATAATTCTTATTTATTTGTGGTAGTAGAATAATCTTGAATATTATCCATTATCTTTCTTTGGGGTATATTCTTGGGACATGTTGGAAATTGATTTGTGTAGCCCCTATCTTATTTTATATGAAGCACTAGAAATATTCCTTCATGAATTTATAATCACATGCCTAGAATCTTGTATCTCCACATAATTGTTAAAACTCATATATCCCTTAAGGAATGTACCATGGGCTTTATTCCACAGTAATAACAGATGGGAACATCCTTGTTTCCATTATTTTCTTTATCAATTAGTTTATATATTATCCTCATATTCACATTCATCCTTTAAATGTCATAAAACAAGTATAATTATTCATATGCAATATATTAAATGATATTATATCCTCATATAATGAGAATTTTGGGTGACTTGTTCCCTTCAAAATATTTTCATAAGACCATAAATTATATTATAATTTTTAAACGTTAGATCATGTGAATTAGTGAAGATACAATTCATTTTATGAGGTGAAATTTCTTCACAATGGAAGACATTAAATTATCTTATGAATCGTAATGAATAACGTTTAACTAGAATAACACATATCATAAATTGAAAATTTCGGTATAGTTATCCTCAAAACCATAATCATGATTTCATTGAATGAATGATTTATTTTATGTTCATTTTAATGTTTTTTATATAAATTTGAATTTTCCTAGTCATATCCCATGTGACTTTGAAACAAGGTGCATTGTTATGTTCGTTGTCCAAAACTAGGAAACACCATTTCAGGACCGATGTACCTTGTCGACATTGTTACCCTTAGGTATATATTTTCAAAATACACATCCATATGTAGTTTACAGATTAGGATGTATCTTTATGAAGACCCAAAAAATCTGAACATTACTAAAATTCTAGGATGTTTTTATGTTATTATGCTAAAACTCTATATTTTGTTTATGCTCCTTAATCAAATTTTTTGACTCCAAATTCCAATGATTATACTAAATAGTCTTTAATTAATACTATAAATACCTTGACCCCAGTAGCTCATAAAAGGTGCCTTTATTTATTAAATTGTTACACTGAAAAAGCAATAACATCTCAAGGGAACTAATAGTTTAGTAGATTTGAAAGACCATATACATTCATAATTGTAACATTAAAACATAAAATTAAATGAAAGAAAGAAAATACTATGGAAACACTCATAATATCCTATATTATCCATGCAAGTCATTTTTAATATACATCTTCAAATCTGGGGGAAAATAAAATATAAGAATGTGGTGAGATCAGCCGATCGATAGGGGTACGTAATAAAATACAAGCTATTATAAACGTATAAAATAAGGTAATACGGTTAACTAAAAATTCAATTTCCATAAAATATAACAAGGAGGTTAATATGGATGGAATTAAATATGATTGAATAATTCATTATAAATAATATTATTATAATTAAACATAATGATGGATATTGTACTAGTCGTATAATAGCATGGATTATCAATTAATAAGATAATAATAATGGAATAAATAATGTTGGACATATAGAACATAAAATATATGTATTATATGTCACGACTCATTCCCCGAGACCCGTATTGTGACTACCCCATGCCCGCCTTCCAAAGGCCATGGGTTGGCGACTAGCACCAAAGGCATAAATCCCTAAACTGGGAAGGAATTAACTTTATAACTGTAAACAAACACATCAAAGTATACAACTGGAAGCAAAACACTATGTAAAATTGTATACAACAGAAGTACGGTGTATGTAAAAGGGTCCTAAAATAAAAGCCCAATAGGAATTAAAACTACAACTGAATGAAAGTACAAATGAAAAAAAGTAAGGCAACTAGTGGGTCATCCTCTGGGGTTCCTACCTGAAGGGTAGGTACATATGGCCCCTTCAGCACTCTCTTCTATCCTTCTCCTCCGTGTATCATCACAACAAGTGGTCCACCTCTGGGTATCATCCAGTCCGGCTACTCTCAGCCTCAATTGGTGTTGTTCGTCATCTGCAACCAACACAATGAGGTGCGGGCATTGCCCAGGAAAGGGTGAGTATAACGATACTCAGTAGGGACCCCGAGACCCTCTAGGTCTAAAAAAATAAAACAATGAAAAACCAAAAAGTATGAAATCAATGAATAACCATTAATTAGGTATATTCCCATACATATACCAAGGTCATCAAGTAACCCATCACAATTTTCATGAAAACACAAAAGTCAATGACTCAGCTCAAACCAAGATTTTATTCTAGTGGGTAGTATCAAGTAACAAACCCAGTCACACTATCGGAACCTCGACTGATGGTGTACTCCTCCTCTATTGAGTACATTGGCCCTGACGTGTCACACAGCGGTGTTTCCCACTATCCTTGGACTGCTGAGATACTCCTCCTATAGAGTATCGTGAGTCGGTTGCATCTCACAGAGGCTCTCCCCACCACGGGTATGCCGCGCTCAAACAGAGGTGCTCCCCCTCGTAGCGAGCTGAGGTACTCCTCCTATCGAGTACTGTCGGTCTGGCATGCTCACATAGAGGCACTCCCCACTGTGGGTCTGTTGCATCACACAAAGGTGCTCCCCACTGGGCCAGTCAAGTCACTCCCAGTTGAATCGGTCAATTAGTCATCAGGTCTCAGCCAGATACCAGGTCTCCTTACTCTGTCCTCATGCCACTATAAGGATCTTCCCCATGAGCTACTGGTCGATACTCTAACTATCACGATGTATCATGTTGAAGTATCTCAATGTTATGCCTTGTCACAGGGGTCTCAATACAACGGACGGTGCTTCAATCGGATGCTCGGCCTGTTGGTTATTGGCATTTCTGTCCCTGGGGCCTGGTTGGATTTTAGGTTCAAACCAACCCGACCATACCCCAACTGTGTCAAAACCTTATGTGGGGTTTTACAAAATAACCATCTCACTCTAAGCTTTCTGCCGTCGTAGAAGTTTCGTCAATCAGACACTTGTAGACCAAGTAATGGGGAAAAAGGTATATTCGGGCCAAACAAGATCAGAATGGGGTCCAACCCGGTCTATGGGTCTGACCCAGCCCGAGGGCGGCCCGACCCAAGGGGTGGCCCAGATCAAGGGCGGCCTGGCCTAAGAGGTAGGCCCGGTGTCCCGGGCTACGTCCGTCCTGTGCCGGGTTCGACCCTCACTGGGTCTTGCCCGATGGCCCGGTGGCTCACGTGGTCTGCCTATGCTACATCATGGGGGTAACCATGGGCCCCCTGGTGATCCCAAATGGCAAATACATTTGATTGGTAACCAAACTGGTGCCAGGTGGCATCGGTCTAGCTCACGCGGGATCCAGTGGGGTCCCACTCCTCCTGGCTGTTCGAGCGGCCATCCACTCTGCACCACCAACGGCCGGCACAACTTCGACCGTCTCGGCTCTTCCGTTGCAGCGTGAGGGAATCATGGTTCTTCTCCTCTGTGGGGAACGGCGGCGCCGCACCCCTCGGCCACAGACCGCCCATTCCACGACTCTCCTCCACCGTGTGGCGCGACGACGCCACACCCTTCCGCCACTTCCTACCTTGGTCGCGGCCCCGTTCTCCTATGTGTGGTACGACAGTGCCACACCGTTTCGGTGACCCAGTAGCCTTGCCCCGCCATATTCTTCGAGGCCAGCCCGTCATCGGACAACATTGATCCACCGCATCCCATTGGCCGTGGTCTGCTCCTCTGGTGGTGCCATTTCACAGTCATCGTCATCTACAAGTGAAGAAAAATAGAAGGGGGTCGGGTCGTGTTGGTTAATCATGCACCCTCTGTGTTATGGTAGAAACAATTGGCCTCAAGAGCAAAACTAACTACGAATAATGGAGGGTAAGACTCAATTATAAACAACCCCTACCTCGGGCTCGTTGATTGATGATGAATTCACAGATAGGTGGGCGTCGATTGGTCAATGACCGAAAAAGAAGAGGATATCATTCATTGGCGGATGAGCGTTCGGAGGTGACAAAGATGAAGATGGAATTATTCGCAGTCATCTCCCTCTATTCTGACATGGTTGAATTCAGTTCTTCATTGGTGGAATATGGATTCATAGTTGGCAGAAGAGACGGTCTTCATTGGCAGAATTAGTTCCTCCAAGCTCTTCCAACCCCTCTCCCAAATGCTCCAACAAATGGAAATTCCAAAAAAAAAATAATGGGTTAAGTTAATACATTATTTAATTTGTGGCACCAACAATTAAAAATGATTCATATGGGTTCAATTAATTAATTTAAATGATTAAATTAATTAATTGAGGGAGTTGGAACATAACGAGAGAAGTTCAAGGGTTCTCCCCACTAAAATGGGGGGTTCCAAGGGTTAAAAGCTCGGGTGGTCCCCACCCAAGATATCCTCCCAAGGGAGGTTATGTGCGGGTGGGACCCACCACCATAACCTCTCGTGGGGGGTTATGGTGTGGTGGCCTCCACCTCTAATCACCCACTGGAGGTTATAACCACCAAGCATAAAAATAAGCTTCACACTTATTTTTTTATCTTTATTCTTACTCTAAAAACTACCTTTCATTCTCGACCAACTCCCATTGATGTAAAAGTATTCCTAAGGGAAAACATGCACTGTGATTTCAACGGTGCACTCGGATTTCAGTTCCAAGAACTGGATCAAAAGTTATAGAATCTCTCTCGTAGGGTTAATAAACATACTCAAACAAAACTTCATAAATTAATTATGGGCACACCGGGCCTTGGAATCAAGCGCCGTACTTTTTCACGGTCTTGAAAAAATCCCATGTATTTAAAACAAAAATTTCAACATGATTTTTGTGTCTTTACATTCTTCCCATCTCAGGGCTTTATGTCCTCGTATGCTACAACTCAAACTATGAAAACAGATGGGGGTACTGGTCACGCATCTGAGCATCCAGCTCCCATGTGCTATCATGGAGGTTCGTGTGCTGCCAACGAATGCACACTAGAGGTATCGACCATCCATGTAGGACCTGCTCCTGTATATCCTCAATCTCCCCAGGAGCCTCCGTGAATGTTTCCCCATCAACAACATCTATCTCTCCATGGTCGATGACATGGGAAGGTCCGTGCACATATCTAATCAGTTGAGATACATGGAAGACGTCGTGTACCCGATAAAACTGAGGTGGAAAAGAAAGATGTTATGCCACCTCTCCTACTCAGCTGAGGAACTGGAAAGGTCCATTGAATCATGGACACAACTTGATGCCTCAACCAAATCTCCATAGACCTCATCGAGGTGAGACCCATAGAAAGAAGTGGTCGCCATCCCCAAACTCCAGTGGTCTCCGTCTCTTGTCAACATACGACTTCTGTCTGCTCTATGCAGTCTTCATCCATTTCCTGGATGATCTGCACCTTCTTAGTGGTAGCCAGTACCATCTCTGGTCCCACTAGTGCTGAATCCCCAGGGTCTATCTAGCATTGTGGCAATCTGTAAGGCCGACCATACAAGACCTAAAAATATTCCATACCGATGGTGGAGTGATAGCTGTTGTTGTAGGAAAACTCTACCAATGGTAAGTGATCATCCTAGCTACGACCAAAGCCGAGGACACAGGCTCAGAGAATGTCCTCGAGGGTCTGAATGGTCTGCTCAGTCAGACCATTTTTCTGAGGATGGAAGTCGGTGCTCAAGAGAAGTTGTGTCCCGAAAGCAACCTGCAACCCCTTCCATAGCCGAGAAGTAATCCATGCATCACAGTCAGAGAAAATATAATAATATAATCCATGTAAATGCACAATCTCCTGCACATAGAAGAATCCCATGCTCTCAACTAAGACCTTCTCTCTAATCAGTAGGAAGTGGGCTGACAAGGTGAGTCCATCAACGATCACCCATATCGAATCGTGACACTTGACTGTATGTGGAAGAACCATCATGATGTCCATGGATATCCCATAGCACTTCGACTTTGGGACCTCTAAGGGCTGAACCAAGCCTACTGGTGCCTGGTGCTCTGCTTTCGCTTGCTGAAAAGTGAGGCACCAAAGGACAAACTCTGCTACTGCCTTCTTCATACCTGGCCACCAGTGCGGTCTTCTGAGGTCCGGATACATCTCACCACTACGGGATGTACCCCTAAAGGGGATGTGTGTAACTCCTTCAATACTACCTCCTGAAGTAATACTGGTACCATGGTACTTCTTCTAAAGAGGATGATGTGCACCCCACCTTCTGAAAATCCATCGGGTGGCTACCCTGTGGATATCTGAGAACGTCGCTTCTTGCAGTCAGTGTCCCCACACTGCACCTCCTTGAATCGCTGAAGAAGTGGAGGAGGGATTGTAATAGACTGTAGAAAGGTAGCTCCATAATTATCCACAAAGGATATATTTAAGGTAGCCAACTGCTCTATCGCCTCTCCTAAAAACTATATACCAGATCTCTTGCTGAGTGAATCCACAACAACGTTCCCCTTCCCAGGAGTATATACTATCTCAAAGTCATAATCCTGAATGAAATCAATCCCAAAACATTGTCTCAGGATCAGGTACTTCTAGGAGATGATATACTTGAGACTCTTGTGATCAGAGTAGACTGTGAAATGCTCACCCATCAGATAGTGCCTCCACGTCTTCAACTAAAAGACCACTGCTGCTAACTCCAGGTATGGGTAGCATAGTCTTGCTTGTGTTGTCTCAGCTATCGAGAACCATATGCGATCACAACTCACTCCTGCATCAGTACACACCCGAGTTTGGTCCCTGATGCGTCGCAGTATATTATGTACCTTACACCTTCCTCTGGAAGGCTTAAAATGGGGGCACTAGTCAGCTTCTACCTCAGCTCCAAAAAGCTCTTTTGTCACCTATCCGACCACACGAAGGTTTGCCCTTTCTTCTTCAAGGATGATTATGGTGCTTCAACCCTTTAAATTTTATGAACGGATCTCTGGTATTATCCTGCAAATCCCAAGAAACTCTGTACCTCCATCACACTCCTGGCTAGCTCCCAAGCAAGAACCGCCTCGATCTTCACTGGATCCTCTGAAACTCGTACCTCTGAGATGACATGTCCCAAAAAGTGAACCTCTTGAATCGAACACTTTCACTTCGAAAGCATACCATAATGTTGGTGTTCTCGTAGTGTGTCCAGTTCTACCTGCAAATGGTAGGTATGCTCCTCCTCTATAGTCGAGAAGATCAGAATTCTGTCGATGAAGACCATGACAAAGTGATCGAGGTATGGATGGAAGATCATGTTTATCAGACTCATGGACACTAATAGAGTGATGGATACGCCGAAGGTCATAACCAAGAACTCGTAGTGGCGGTACCGAAACTTGAAGGTCGTCTTCTTTACATCCTCATATCAAACTCTGAGTTGGTGATATCCTGATATGAGGTCTATCTTCGAGAACAATTGTGCTCCCTTGAGATGACCAAAGAGGTATTCAATCCTAGAGAGTGGGTACTTTTTCTTCACGGCCACCTGGTTCAGGAAATAGTAGTCGACACAAAGCATCTTGCTCCCATCCGCCTTCTTGGAAAACAGAATCAGGGCTACCTAGGGAGAAACACTAGGCCGGTTGAAACCCTTCCCCTACAAGTCCTCCAGTTGTACCCACATCTCACGAAGCTCAGCGGGAGCCATCTGATTTACCATAGTAGATATCGGTGTCGTCCCAGGTTACATGTCATTGTAGAATTCCACGTCTTTGCGAGGAGGTAGTCCCGGAACATCGTCAGGGAAAACATCTGCATACTGGTCCACCACTACATGATAAGTATGACTCTCCACATCAACTACGCCGAGGGTAAGGAAATCCAACTGGTGAGTGATCGGCAGCACCCTCCTCCGAGTAAGTCCATCATGTGATAAAAAGGTTCCCTTATCGCCGGTGAAGGTAAACCTAGTCCCTTCCATGCAGACACACTACACTATTCGACTAATACAGTCAATCTGAGCAAGAACTATTGGTAACTAGTCCATACCCAAGATTATGTTGTACGGCCTCAACACTGGTACGAGGAGATACCAACTAAAGCACTAACCTCCTAGAGTAAGCTCACACTACCTTCACTAGTGCGTAATCATCGACTATGCTCCCGTAGGAGTCTCTAAATGTAAGGATTGAGCCAGTGGCTCTATCAAAATCTCCGAGATCCGAATGTGATCAGTGGATATGAAATAATTACCAGCACATATGTATATAAGAACTAAAACTAAGGTGTAGTAGACACAGATCATACCTCAAATCATCTCCGGAGTGCCATGGTCGTATGCCTCAGCTGTTGAAGCTGAGCTCTCCCTTGTCCACCTACTCCGTGTGGTCGAGGTGGACCCCCTGGTGGTGGTGGTAGTAGTACCTCGTAATGTCATCCATTGCCAGTTGCTTGACCAGCTCCTCTATCACGTCCACATGTTCCCTACGGACCACCTCAATTGATACTCTGCCTCTGCCTGGGTGGTCCCTCATATGTTTGCTGATCATATGGAAGGTGGGTCGGACAGTCTCGAGCCATGTGACCCTACGTACCGCATGAGTAACACTGCCTACTCCTGGATTTCAATTTGATGCCATAATTTCCCCGCACAAAGGAACTTGGGTATTGCAGTCTCCCACCCATGGTTCTGGTCCTCTTGGACCTCTACATCATCTGTCTACTACCCGCAACAGAAGACTCCGCTGCTTATCGACTAGTAGTGGGTCTTCCTGCTGGTGACAGCTCAGCAAGGAAACTCTTCACTAGGATGGCTCTCTTTAACACCAACTTATGTGTCGGAATGCTAAGGGAGATCATCAATTCCTTGTTCTCTCTCCTTATCCCCTTCTAGAAGGTTTGGGCACTGAAGAATGGGTCTCGCACCACATTTGGGGAGTAGCGTGAGAGGTCGGTGAACCTTCCTGAGTACTGTGACACAGTCATGCTACCCTGCTATAGATGTAGTAGCTCTTGTATCCATACTTCTTGTTGGGTTTCTGGAACAAACTCGCCCAAAACAGGCTCTCGAAGTCTTCCCAATTATGTGTTGCCTCTTCTTGGACCAGGAGCATCAGGCTCCACCATCTGCCTGTTGCTGCCTGAAAGAGGCTGGTAGAAAGGATCACTCTGAAGTCTGATGGAGTCCCTTCTATCATGAAGACTCTCACCCCAGCCTCCATCCAATCCTCAACTGCATGTGAGTCTGTCTCTCCCAAGAACCTGGGTGGCCTTTGGCACTGGAACTGATGCAACATCCTCAAGCGGCATGCATCGTCTGCTACTGAGGATGGTGGTATCGGTGGCACAACGAGAATTGGTACCACTGGGGCCTCCGCTGGTAAAGGGCCATGCACCGACGCCTCATCGCTCGGTAGTCTGTCAGATTGTATGACTCTCGGGGCTCTAACAGGTCATCCGTATGGAGGCATCCTGAATGAAACAGATGCGACACGGTCAAAATTTTATAACTGTTGAGCTGACCTGGTTGAGCTAAAAAACTATTAAACACACGCACACAATTAGTGTTTTCATGCACCGAGTTAGAAATCAGTAGTCAGGGTCCTGGTGTATGGATACACCAGCCACCCAAAACAACACTGGACTCCCTGAACAGAACACCATACTTAGTACCCTTAACACTATAGCTTCATAGAAAATATTGATCATAGTGTTATGTTCTATGGTAGAACCGACTCCTCTGATACCAATTTTTCACGACCCGTCCCTCGGGGCCCATATCGTGACTACCTCATTCCCATCTTCCATAGGCCAAGGGGATGGTGACTAGAACCAAAGGCGTAAATTCTTAAACTGGGATGGAATTACCATTATAACTGTAAAAAACATATCAAAGTAGACAACTGGAAGCAAAACACTAAGTAAAATTTTATACCATAGAATTACTAGAAATAAAAAGGGGCAGAAAATACAAGCCCAATAAGAAGTTCAAGTACAACTGAAAGAAAATACAACTAAAGAAAATTAAATCACCTACTATGTCGTCCTTCGTGGTTCCTACCTGATGGTTAGGTACAGATGGCCTCTTCCACACTCTCATCTGTCCATCTCCTTCATGTACCGTCACACAGAGTGGTCCACCTTTGGGTACCATCCAGTACTGCTACTCTCTGCCACATTCAGCATTGTCTTTCGTCTGCATCCAACACAATGATGTGCGGGCATAGCCCGTGTAGGGGTCAGTATAACGATACTCAGTAGGGACCCCGAGACCATCAAGTTCTCCCAAAATCAAACAAGGATAAACCACAATATTTGAAATCATCTAATAATCATAACTTATGTAAATGCACCAACATATACCTAGGTCATGTCGTATCCCATCTCAATCATGAGGAAAACAGAAAAGTCACTGACTCAACCCAAACCAGGGTTTATTCTTGGGGGTAGTATCATGTAACAAGCCCAGTCACACTATCGATAACTCGGCTGATTGTGTACTCCTCCTCTATCGAGTACACTGTTTCTCCAGCATCACACAGATGTTCTTACCACTATCCTTGACTTCTTAGGTACTCTTCCTATCAAGTACAGTGGGTTTGTTGCGTCTCACATAGGTTCTCCCCAACATGGGTCTGTCGCGCTCACACAGAGGCGCTCCCCCTCATAGCCTATTGAGGAACTCCTCATGTTGAGTTTCGTGGGTCCACCACAGTCACACAGGGTCACTCACCACTTTGGGTCTACAGCGTCACATAGAGGCTCTCCCTAATAGGTCAATTGAGTAACTCTGAGTCGAATCGGTCATGCAGTCACTAGGTCTCAGCCAGCTAATAGGTCTTCGTACTCTGTCCGCTCGCCTCTGGAAAGATCCGCTCCACGAGCTACTAGTCGATAATCCAACTATTAAGAATTCCCATGTAGAAGTATCTCAAAGGTCTACCTCATAATTGTGTTTTCAATGCAACAGATGGTGTGTCCATCGGATGCCCAGTCTATGAGTTATTGGTCTTTCCATCCCGGGGGCCCGGTTGGATTTTAGGTTCAATCCAACCAGACCCTTCCCCAACTGTGTCCAAATCTCAATTGGGGTATGCCAAAGGAACCATATCGCTCTAGGATTTCTTTCCCCATAGAAGGTTTTTTTATCAGACACCCATTGCCCACGTTATGGGTGAAAAGGTGTATACAGGTCAAATGGGTTCGGACTGGGGTTTGACCCGGTCCGCAGGTCCGACCCAGCATGAGGCGGGAGGCCCGGCCGGAGGGGGTGGCCCGACCCGAGGGGGTGGCCCGCCCTGAGGGCCGCCCGACCCAATGGGCATCCTGGCTTGAGGGTGGTGTGGCACGAGGGGGCGGCCCGACTCAAGTGCGGCCCGACCCGAGTTGGTGTCCCGACGGCCCGACGGCTCACGGGTTCCAGCTAAGCCACATCCAATGGGGTAACTGTGTGCCCCCTAGAGATCTCTAACAACAAATTCATTAGGGTGGGAGCCAAACTGGTGCCAGGTGGTGCCGGTGCAGCTCACGTGGGACCCAGTGGGGTCCCGCTTTTCCCGACTGGCCGAGCGGCCAGTCGCTCCGCACCGCCAGTGGTCGGCCCGACGCCGGCCATCTCGGCTCCTCCGCTAAATATTTCCCTAGTCGTGGCTCTCCACATCCGCACAATGCAATGGCACTGCACCCTTCTGACGCAGTCCGCTCGGGCCACAACCCCCTTCTCCTTCGCGCAGCACAGCGGTGTCACGCCCTTTCGACGACCTGGCGGCCTTACGCCGCCAGTTTATTCACGGTTGGCCCATCGCCGGCCGCCATTGCTCCACTATGGCCCATCGACCATGGACCGCTCCTCCGGTGGTTCCGTTTCACCATCATCATCAACAAAAATCAATGAAAATGGAGGGGGTCGAGCCGTGTCAGTTTGGTTCGGCCCACGCCCTCCATGTTAGTGTGGAAAATAATCGGCCTCAAGAGCATAACTAACGAAAAAGAACGGAGGGTAAGACTGAATAATAAAACAACCACTACCTCGGGCTCATATATTGATGATGAAGTCACGAAAATTCAGGAGTCGATTTGTCAATGGCGGAAAAAGAAGATGATATCTGTCAATGGGGGACGAGCGTTCGGAGGTGACAAAGTCGAAGATGGCGTTCTTTGCGGTCGGCTCCTTCTCTATTGACATGGTTGAATATCATTCTTCGTTGGTGGAAGATGAATTATTTTTTTGTGGAAGATGCATTCTTCATTGGTGGAATTAGTTCCTCCAATCTCTTCTATCCACTTGACCAAATGCTCCACCAAATAGAAATGCCAACAAAAAATATTCGATTAAGTTAATCGATTATTTAATTGGTGGCCCCAAGAATTCAAAAATATTCAAATGGATTAAATTAATTAAAAGAAAGGGTTAAATTATTTAATTTTCGGAGTTTTCACCTAAGGTGGGTTGTTCTAGGGTTCTCCCCACCTAAATGGGGGGTTCCAAGTGTTACAAGGCCGGGTGGTCCCCACCCAAGACATCCTCCCAAGGGAGGTTATGTTCGGGTGGGACCCACCACCATAACCTCTCATGTGAGGTTCTTGTATGGTGGACTACACCTCTAACCACCCCTTGGAGGTTTTAACCACCAAGCATAAAAATATGATTCACACTTAATTTTATTTAACTTTATTCTTAAAACCTCAAAAAACTAACTTTCATTCTCAACCAACGGGATTTGTTGAGAATACTGGCACTACGGGTTCAACGGTGCCCTCAGAATTTAGTTCTGAGTACCGGTTCAGAAGTTATAAAATCTAGCTCATATGTTTACTGAACGTACTTGAAAAAAACATCAGAAATTTATTCCGAGAACACCGGTCCTTCGAATCAAGCGCCGTAAATTTTCTCGTACTTGTAAAAATCTCGTGTATTTTAAAAAAAATCCAAGGGATTTATTGGTCGTTACATTAATCATGAATTATCAAAATAAATGGTTAGGGCCTTAGCTAAATTAGTATTTTAAAGTAAATGGGAACGGCATTGGCTTTGTCAATATGTAGTTTCTCTCATGTGACCTAAAATTCATATAGGGGCTATAGTGCACCCCACATATCACACACTAAGTTCATTGAATTCTTCTTATAAATTTTTTGAAATGTAATAAACCTACATTAGTGAAATTTAAATAAGTTTCCCTAACCAGTAAACAAAATCACTGACCAATATATGTCTAATGGTGAATGGTATCAAGATAACACAAGAAAATTCAAACTAATTATAAATCATTTAATAAAATATATTAGATGATATCCTAAAATAACAATACCAATTGAGAATAACATTTAACATAGTGTGATGATATAGATTAAAATACTCCAACAACGTTATTGTGGAATTCTTGAGAGAAATACAAATTATACATTTCACAGAAGAGT
The DNA here is from genome assembly GCA_963277665.1 of Viscum album. Taxonomy (NCBI): domain Eukaryota; kingdom Viridiplantae; phylum Streptophyta; class Magnoliopsida; order Santalales; family Viscaceae; genus Viscum; species Viscum album. Next base: position 553,141,895 of record OY728147.1, on the reverse strand, counting down.
TATTTTGAAAAAATTAATTTGTATTTCAGAATAAAATAAGATTGTAAACATGTATATCCTAAAAAAATGAAATGTAAATAAAATGAAATTATATTTTAGAAAAAAAATATTTTCTAAGTGAATTGAGAACATATTAAAAAATTAAGAAACATTTGAAATGGGGCACCTTAGTAGTGTTGAGTAAAAATATATGTGTATTTAAAATAGAAAAAGCAGTAATTTTTTATATATTAGCCGAAATAAAAAGCGTATTTTTTCCTGGTAAGAATATTGATTTTAGAAAATTATTGTTAACTTTAAATATATTTTGCGTCATACATTACAATGGGTTTCAAAATTGGGATGTTCCCATTATTCGGGATTTCTTAATGAAAATAATTGAAAAGGGAACCTTATAATACAAATATTTCTGAATCAATGAAAGATGAAATGATATGAATAAATAATTCTGAAACATATGAATTGAAGTTATCATTATTATAAAAAAATAAACTATAATTTCCTTGAGGTAATGATTGAGAATGTATAACAAAAATAATAATAGAAGTTCGGGAATAAACCCCTACCACTTTCCACACAATTGATATACATTCTCCCAAAAATTAATGATCATCAAATATTCAATTATATACCATGAAGAAAAATAGATTCATGATATGATACATCAATGGGTATTATAAATACCCCTAAAACAATTAATAGTGGTTTTTAAGTCATATCATAAGAAAATAAATTTGAGCATGGAAATTACCTTACCATTTTCTTAAAGGTTTTTACACATTCACTTACTATCATGTATAATGAAATTATATTAATAAATAATTTAATTCATTAAACATTTTACATTTATTTGATTTATTATAAATTTAATAATTTCATTTATGTAATTTTTGAGGATTTATAAGATTCAATTTCTTTATTTGGTAGTGATCATTTTCATTGTTTTTTATGATGGTTCCAACTATATTCTTGTACGAACGATCTTGTAAAATGGAAATAAATATCCAGAATTGAAATAATTTTTTATGAATGAAATTATAAAATATTTTATGGCCTATTATTTCATTTTATTACTTATGAGTTTGATTTATTAGTTAAATATTTAATGATAACCATTTAGATTACTATATAGTTTTTTGGGACCATTACAAACTAGTTTTGTCATGTGAATTAATAATATATATAGATAGTAGTTACAGAAAATACGATATATTTAATTACATATATTTAAATATATTTTCAACCAAAAAAATGGTTTTATAAATGTCCTTGAATGAATAATTGAAAAACTAATTCTCCTCTTTCACAAAGGGGGTTAATCGGCCCCTCACATACAATGTTTTTTAAGGAAGAGAAAAGAATTTATTTTTAATATAAAATTAATATAATAAAATTATATTATTTAAATGATATAGAATTTATCATTTAACTTTGTACGTGGTTGGTGGGTGAAGGATGCTAAATTAAAACAAACTGAATGAGACAGAAAGAGATAGTTTTACCTCTTGAGTGTCGCCTCCTTGAGAACTTCCTTTGGGGACATGTAAATGGAGATTTTGGTGATAAAATCAACACTATAATGTGGGGGAGTGGTTTGGGAGTGGAATTGAGTAGAATTTAAGGAATATTCAAATCTATGTAGGTGTGAGGAGATGGGGAGGTATTTATATTGGTGGAGAGTGGTGTATTTTGATTATTAATTTGATTTGTTTATTATTTTGGATCATGAAAATGAATATTGTTTATTATTGTTAATTAATATTGTAATTAATGCATGTGTTTCGTAACCAATTAGTTCTAAACACATTCAATCCCCACCTATTACTCAATAATTAATATATTAGGCTAAAATGATAAATATGAACAATTTCATTATTTCACAATTCAAAAAAATTAAACTATTGGAAAAAAGCCAATATATTCTCCCTGACCATATAATGGTGTGTAGAATTAAAAAATGGAATCCATTTTAGGGAAATTATTTTCTCAATATGAGAAATTGATTTTATAAAAATCAAAATTTATTTCAAAAAATCAGATTTTAATATTATAACTGATTGTATAACAATCTGAAAACATAATTAAGGACTCATAAAAATTAATTATAATCATAGTTTTTTAAATATTTATTAATATATTTTATGAAAATAAATTTTATATAAAACTATAATTTTTATAAAATTTTAAATAAATATTTTATTACCAATAATCCAACACTAAATTTTTCATTTATATTCATTTATTTTATTTTTCCATGATATAAAATACTCATGTTTTTATAAGAAGCTAAAATTTTATTTATAACATTCATATATTAGTTTAATATTTTAATCATAAATTGATTTATATATAATGAATGTCACAGTTTTAAAATAAAATTGGGATTTTACACTACTCACTAGATAATAAATATTTTTTGAAAAACACTAAAATTTCACTGAAATATACTTCTGACCTTCTAATTTTAATAATGAAAAATATTTGGAAATATATAATTAATAAAATTTTAAAAATTTACTTTTAAAACATGAACCCCAATAAAATGACATGAAACTATCTTTGAGAAAAAATATTTTCTTTTATGAATAAAATTTGATTTATTCCTATAAAAATCATATAAAAATTTTTAATTAAATTTAAAAACATTTGATTGAATATGTAACATATAAAATTCAATATAATATTTCACTAATAGTGAATAATTCAATTTATTAAGATAATATTTCCTGATTGTCTAAAAGTAGTCTTTTATGTCCAATTTGATATTGTTTTCATTCCAAATTAATTATGAAAATGAATTCATTTTATAATCATGTGTAAATCATATTTTTATATTTTAAATAATCCTTTTAATTCCCACCATTCCAATCGTTATTCCACAATTAAATAATATTATTTAATTTCATGTTTATATTCTGTGATCTGTGTAACTTAGGCTACTAAATAAGTTAAATTTTTAAAACAAACATTCTATAAAATCTTTGTGTTTTACTATTAGAAATTATTAATGATAATTAATAACTAATAAAAAATTGATTAGTCAAAATTAAAATTATTATGAATTATATAATTTTTGGTAAATAATAGTAATAGTTAATAATTAAATAAATGATTATATTTATCAATATCATTTATAAATTTTATATATATTTAGGATATGGCCCCTATAATAAATTAAAACATGAAAAAACATAAATGAAAAAATGGGTTCAGATATGGCAACACTACCCCCATCAATGCAGTCAAGTGTGATGTTTTCTCCTAATATTTTTTCCCAAACCTGTGTTTTTATCATGTATGGAATTCCAATTCATTCTCCCACAAACACACCAGTGGGATATACCTCTAGAATGTAACATTGTACAAACATTCCACCTATATAATTATGATTTCAATATATGTTCCCTCCATGTATAAATCGATTTCTGATTCATTTCCTCTTTCTTGGAAGCTAAATAAATATAGAAATGATGTCAACGAGAACCTCTTGAAAAATAATTTTAAACTTCTATATTTTATTTTTTAAACTATATTTTAATGCTTTTATTTTTATATCAGATGATTCTTATTTTCTACACAACCTACTGAGTTAGAATGTTATAAAAAATAATTGTTTAGAAAAATAATAAAATTATCTTTAAATTATATGTTTTTCTAAGAAAATTTTATATATAATTTTATTTATTGTTTTGTTTAAAAATGTTTTCAAATGGTATTCAAGAACGTTTATTAATAATATTGGAATAAAATTTTTATTTATAATATCGAGAAAAATAGAATAATTGTGTTTATAGAATCATTGATTTGGTTTTACTAAGGAAGAAAAATCTCAATGGGAGAAACATTGTAATATCTAAAATATAAATTATTTTTTAATTAATTTTGACCATTTAAACCTAAATTAATTAGTCCTTATTTTATAATTGAATAAATTTCAAATAACAGTAATTTTATTTATGGATTTTTAAAGAAAAAATAATGTCACAAAATTAATGTGACCCCAAAAATTTTACATGATTCAATTGTAAAGCAATAAATTTTCCACAACCCTGACATGATAATTTTTATTTGTATGTATGTAACAATAGACTAACCATTTACTATAATACACATTTTTTGGTTGAATTAACTATAAATAATCACTATCAAATAATAATTATACATCATTTCCCTCAAAATTGTATTGTAATTACAATGAAATTCTTCATAAACTAGTAATATGATGATATATAGTGAGAATAACAAATTTTACAAAAATCATGAAGGGTTTTGTTGGGGAAAAACATGATGTAGCATTTTGGATAAAACAATCCAAATAACTTTTACATAATAAGTTCCTAAAATATTCTATGGTTGAATAGATATCAATAAAAAATATTATCTTTTACAAATTGATCTACTCTATTCGAGAACATTAATATGATATTAATTAAAACAACATGATGAAGGTAACAAACTCCTTTTTAATAAGTTATCCTTGGGCCATGAGAGTCTATCAATGCATAGGATGTACTCCCGGCTATCCTTTATTACATACAACCTTGGTATTAAATGATAAATAAAAATAAATGTGAAAGATCATTGACCTTGTAAATTTCTTATTACAAGAATGATGTATGTCGATGTCATGACCCATTCCAAATAGAAACCATCAATGATCATCTTTGAAGGTACGATCCACACTCAAAGAACTCATCCAGTATGAATCAAGTGGATGACTATAGTCAAGTGAATAACTAACATAAAATTATAGAAATAACTATTATAATATTTATAATAACTATGAAAAGACACCAATCCATTTTAACCAACACAGACACACAAATATATTTATATTTCACTATATAATCTCATAATAACACATATAATATCATTTAAAAACATAATGTCAAAATCAATAAATAAATACCATGAAAAAAACTCTTATGCATGAAACATGATTTCCAAAATCATTACCATGCCTTGTGCTAGTAAATGTAATCCCAATCATCAACATCATACAGAGAAATTTCAAAAATAGTGTATAGTAAATATGGATGATCCATCAGGTATAAAAAATATTCTCCCCACCATAAAATATCATGCACGTATGGAATAATAAAACAAAATAATTAATAAATGAGAAACCAACACTATTTTCCAACTATCCCAAGGATATATGAAACCCAAACTGGAAATGGATCCCTCACCAAATCTGTATAATTATAATAATATAATAGTAGTTGATATATAAAATGAAGGCACTCTACAAATTGTTCCACAGTAATCTAGTAACCCACATTTTCCAATGAAGAATACCATTATTCTATCAGTACTTATATATACATATATCTCAACACCATACCACATCACAAAAAATATCAGACTGCAATCAGATTACAAATATTGATAGTTTTGGTATACATCTGAAGTATACCCTCCCATTACCAATAATGCAAAATTTTGAAATTATTATGATTTCTCTTCTGAATTTGATATAGTGAAGGCTTGTAATCATATATCATGGATCAACCCATATAATTTATACTTATTTTATGTTTATAAATAATTAACTTTAATGGAAATTCATTAATCATTGATGAATCAGATGATAACACCACATCCTACAGTCATTATGTTATAGGATTCAGTAATAGAATCCATTGAGTAGTGAACTATATGTGCACAAAAACCTTCAATCAACATCATAGCCTTCAAGGGTGTTTACTGTAGAATATTTTAACACTTTCATTGTTGATCAACGATTAAAAAAATATTCACATTGAGGTGGAAAGATAAATATTGTTTTTCCCTAGTAATTAGATTGATGGAGGAGGGTCTCATTCACTTCATTGAAAACATATGTGTGGGATCTCTATAGAGATATAGAATAGTTATCAAGAATTAATTAAGAAAAAAAATTTCGATTGTAATTGATATGATAGGGTTTATATATAGCATGGGTTTGAGATAAAAATGTTCATGATACATTGAAATTATCTTAATTCTAGATGAACCCCAAATCTAAAAAATATTAATAATAATACTAATAAGTTGTGGTCTAAAACTAAAGATAAATAAATATCGTCATATTAAAAAATAAATTAATATTTATTCAATTAATATATAATATATCATTTTCACTAAATCTTCAAATAATCCCGGCATCCACCTTGGTATTTATCATACATTATATAATGAAGATTTATTAAATTAAATTAGTATGAAGGAATTATATGATGATAAATAAAAAATTATTAATTTCTATAAATAACATAGAAGTATTTATTAAGCATTCAACTGACATATATTTTCTCTTGAATAACTGGTGAATATTTTTTGATGATCAACCAAACATGAATAATTATTAAAAAATGTAAGCGAATTATATGTAGTCAGCATGTTAAATTCATATATAACCTTTGGATGATTTTAAGTACGCTTTTTTTGGGAACATCTTGTCCCATTTCTCATTTTCATTATGCAGAGATTCCTAAATTACAAGGTTGGAATTTACCAACACTCAAAGGGACCCATAGATAAATAACTTAATTTCATAATAAAATACATCCTCTTAAGAATTTACTTTGTGTAATATAATCTTTATTACACAAATCTCTAATTATGATGGTTGCAAAATAATGTAATCAAATTATTTTCTCGATGTCTCTTCCATTATCATTTAGGAAATGATCATTCCAATATAATGATATTACTATAGACATTATCAAATAGTAAAATTACTATAATTTGTATTGACATATGAAATTTAGTTAAATAATAATTTAGAAAATTACTTTTATTGAGTTATTATATAGTGAAATATCACTTGTGATGCACCCAAAATGTAATTCCTCAGGATGATAAAATCACTCCATGTTTTTTTTTCAATCCATTAAACTATGGGACTCATGATATTCATTAGTAATAATAATATTATTGTCTATAGACCATTACAAACATATGAAATTATGAATATCCAATGAAAAATATAAATGTTGATTTCTCACTGGTGGGATAAGTTATTATAGACTTCTTACCTTGAATATTACATTGCATTAACCTCTTATGAATAACTCTTTATGTCACATGATCATGTTAACAATGATATCTTGTACCATTTATTTAAAGAAAAGATATATTCCAACTATTGAATATGGGTTTAAAAACAATGTTAGGTATCTTTTAGGATTAAATCTTGGTGAGGAACTACTATAAACTTTTGGTGTAACAATTAACATGAAATAAGTATCTTGAATATTTCATGTAGAACAATGATCATAATGTGATAATATATAAATTAATATTCATGACCATGAATATTCAGTTAATATTTCGATCAAAGTAGTTGGTTGAAGGGAACAATCTTGAATAGAATCCTACTTTCACTAAATACTACTATTGGCTTCCCAACTACTAATCCTCACTTGTAGACACAGTTTTGGTATGATGTGCCTATAACTGCTGATCCCAAAAAACTATGTGTTTTTACATATCATGAGCCCATTTAATCTTGAAAATTTCTCATGATAGGATTTAGTTTTGTATAATCAGTTTCCCTTCATTCACCATGGACATATTGGATAATACTATATTTAAAATCCATCATGATATAATTAAATTATAAAAACTGGGTACAACACAAAAATATATAACAAATATAATCTAGAATTGATTCTGTTTTTATATCATAAGTTGTAATGTCGTTGTTTGAATGGATTTATTATAATTACTAACTTTAATCATATTTTCCCTTCTATATTACCATATTAGTATTTTTATTTTAAATAAATTTTATTTAAGAATTTATATTATTATATACCAATAAAAATAGTATTTCAACATATCCAACTACAAGGAACTAATCATGTATATCATTCTTATTAATTATAATATTTTTCTAAAAGCTAGCCTATGTAGTTATCTTGGGGATTTTAATATTTTTGTTTTATTCTTTTTATATAAAAAAGATTAAACATAAGTATATATCAAGGAATTTGGGATACATTTATAATGTCATCCAAGTTGTTAATAGTCTTTTCATGAATCATCAATGGTTCATCCCCCTGCTAGACAACTGAACTAGCCTAGTACAAACTCAAATGGTGTCTCTAATCATACCATCCCTACGACAAGAATTATTACGTTCAATAGAAATCATTAGAGATGATATTACCTGAAAAAAAATATTTAAATTGTAGAATAATTATATTCAATTTTTGTAACGAATCATACTTACATATGATTTCCACCGCAAAAAATGATAAATGAAAAGCATGAAAAATAATTTTTAAAATTTTTAGATATAACAAATGAAAAATAAATCATTCATCTCACCTTCCAAAACCATCCATAAAGAATTCCATTGTTCCACTACAACCTCTACAGAAATATTAAATCAACCAATAACCTTAATAGATAGAAAAAATGGTCAATTCAGATAAAACTATTAAAATTAAAAAAAAGAGTTGACGTGCATTAACAATTCCCCCATGTGACTGGAGGCCATGATCACTTCAAATATAGATCCCACTCTGAGTATTAATTCCAAAACATGAGAAATATTACATATTCTATAAACACTATGGTGTATGATTTTCATGTGTACTTGAAATCCATGAACATAATCACCAAAAAGTCCATGCTTTTCATTTTTAATATGAAACCGCACCTGATAGTTTAAAAATACAAATAGAAAATAGTGTTATCCATTTTATATCATAGTTAGATATAATATTTAAAATTATTATTTTCATTAATATTAAAAAAATCACCTTGAAAACATTTCATCATCAAATTCCACTATTAATAAATTTCTTAATATTGAATCCACATTCTAAGACTTTTAATAATTTTTAGAAAAAATTCATACAAACAACAAAAAACCAATACTTGTGATAACAATATTACACACTATGACAAAATAAAAATAAATGTTTATTAAGAAAGACTACAGAATAAGTGAATAGTAAGAACAAAAAATCATCTAATCATGGGAAATATAATGTAAATTTTGAGTGAGAGAAAACCATAGAATCAATACTATAATATTATAATCAAATCAAAAATATATGTCATTTATGTTTTTAAGATCCCTATAGCCTCATATTGACTTATGATCAAATTTTAAAGAATTCAATTGATGCACTAACATCTAATGATGACTTTAATTTATAATTTTGGGATGATGTTTCTCACCCACAAAACTACACCCAAAAGTCCCCCAAGTATTACATTCTGTAGACTTGTGGTGAGGTGATTCTACAATAGAACATCACATTGATCATCCATGTATAAATTCTTTGTTAAGGTAGAGTAATCTAATTAGATATGTAATCATTCCATTCACAATTATAGTCATAGTTTCCCATGATCCATTACCATTTAAAACCCACCACATCCCCCACAAAATGATTTCTATTTTAGAAATTAAAAAAAACATTATAGGCCATTTATTATTATTACTCTGGGAAAACACATTAAACCATCATAGGACATATAGTCAACCATTAATCTACTAGTAAAAACACACCAAAAAAATCATTGGATATTTAGGGAATGAATTCATGAACATAAAATGGAATTTATTAAACATTTGAAACAATGAATTAAAATAATAATTATGATAACTCACACATTGGAAAGACATTTTTAAAAAAAATCTAAACATAAAAAGTAAATATCAAAATATCCATTTTAAAATTCATATGTCGTAAATTACTCACATGAACACCAAAATCAATTAATGCATTTATTGACATATAATTATGTGAAAATTTATACATGTAAATATATATAAGTAAAAACTCATATGTGTATAAGAACCAAAAATTACAATCTTCACCTAAAACATCAATAAAAATAGAAAAAAATGATAATAGAAAAATAAGAATTAACAATTTGTTGAACCCAATTTAATTAATCCATCAAAATTATGTTTTACCCAATTAAATTCTATAAATAACTTAAAATATATTAAAATACCCTATTACATTGTGAGAATCATCATTAATATTTGATCATCCAAAAATATGTTTTAGTATTTAATGATAAAGAGAATGTCATGATAAAAATAGAAATCGATTGAAACCACAAGAGATAGGATTTTCTAAATCCAGTAGAAACCAACTGGAATTTATAATTTTAATTAAATAAATTTATAACTCTCAATAATAGCTATCATATTATGGAAAATACAAAGAATGGAAACACCTAATTTGGGTATGAAAAAATGAATCATACCCATCATTAATGGATAATGATATTGTTCCTGAGAGAATATATTATACCATGTATACTAAATCTCAATCGACATGTAACATAAAACCCACATAGGATATGGGAAAAGTAACACAAAATAAAAGGGGGAGAAGAAATCCAATTATGAAATTATATAAATATGAAGAAGGAGGGTATGATCCCATTATTAGACAGTTTACCTCATTTAATAAAAATAATAACAAAAAAAATGGAGGATGATGGAGGAGGGAGAATGACTCCCTGGTGGGATACATTTGAAAAACATGTAAGGGTAGAAGGGGGTGGAAATGAGTTATGTTAAGAAGAATGAGGGTATTTTATGTAGTTTTGTATTTTTATAAATATATGTGCAACCATTGTGTGGCCTATTTGAATTATGGTAAATTGTATTTCCACTGGTCCTAGTCGAAATGAGAACTAAGAAAACACCATGTAGAGATTCTGACATATTTTTTTGATATTAAAGACATGAACATGAAATGGACAAATCCATGGCATTGGGATACTCAAGGATTTAAAAAATGGATAGATAATGGACACTATGTCATAGGGGAGGTTGGGGGGAGCCACCAAGCTCCCTCGAATCAATATATACCTCCCAAATACATTCCATTACCTTATTTGTCCCAAAAAACCGATGAAACATGGAAAATAAAAGTAAAAACCTATTGTGAAATGATATTACATGGAAAAATGAAGTCAAATGTGTGATAAAAGTACCCCCGTAAATAATTATCCCCAACCCAAATTTCATTAAACACAATGAGGATAATACTCAAATAGTAATCTCAATGAGAAAAAAGAAATTCTATAACAAATTATCTATGATACCTAAATATATTAAAAAAATATACTATAAGCTTCTCTAATAACATGTGATTTCCTAAATCCTCAAGCATTAACCCACACCTGACCAGCAATAAGAAAGTAACTAAATAGAATCCCATATGATATTTCCATACCATTTATGAATTCATGTTGAATGGGGACAAGATATATGAATATGTTATAGAAATATTTACATAAGAAAAAAACATACACCCTCAAAAAAATAAATCATTTCGATAATTAATTAATTATAAACCCCATATAACACTATAGTACCCATTTACTCTCCAAATATAACAAAATAGGATAAAAAAATTATACAACCAAAATATAATCAACTACATATAGATATTATAATATAAGGAAGAAATAAAACCTACAAAGTTCCACTAACGCAATTTAAATGGTGGAAAAATAATTGTGAACAGTGAAAAAGTTTCAGGAAAATCATTTCAATACCCATTATATAAGAAAAAAATGGAATGTTCTCATAAAACTAATACATGTGTTTTCGAACATCACGAGTCTAAAAATAATTTCATGACATAAAATAGGAATGTTATGACCTTATAATTGGTACCAATCACATTGTAGTCACACCATATTAAAAAAAATTAATCCATATATGACCTAAACTAGTTGAGTATATTTCTTAAGTTCCTGAACAACAACCTAGATCTTACCCCATTGTAAGATAACATAATTCAATACTTATCATCTATAGACATATAAGAATCCCAATGGATAATTCCAGTCACATGGGAGATGAAAAAACTTAGAGTAATATAATCCCACAGGATACAATTAAGAAAACACCAATAGAGTTACTCCTAAAAAAGGATTACCTTATCGACTCGATCAACTATACTTTCAGAATAGATGGTTTTCCAAACCCTATAATGATCAAGAATATTCCAATGATAATAATAGAAATTACACAAGGAGAAAGAGGTCTAACAAATGACATATCAAAAACTACAATCACATTCTACAAAAATAATCTCACAATTTAAAGAATACTTTTTAATAAAATCTACCGAGAACACAATTAAGATGAACTAAAACATTAAATAAATCTAAATATCACCATTTAAACCATTTTATAATTCAATCCCTTATGGTAGAAATGATGAAATATCTATTCAAAACTAGGAATTTCTAAAACCACACACCACCATCCTTGAACATGTTTTTTAAATCATCAAACACTATACTAGTTTCATTTAATTTTCATAAAAACCCTCTAAAAGAATTTGAAATCCAATTTCTTTATTTAAAACAATAATTTTCAACATAAAAGGAAATCATAATCCCACCCATTATTCATTTACCCTTTACAAAAAAACATAAGTAAAAATTAAAATCTTAGATCATGATTTTAAATAAAAATTTATTTTATAAACAAATTAAAATCATTTAAAAAATCATATCAATTTTATAACCATTAAAAATTTCATGATAAAAATATTTAATATTATAAAATATTGATTAATAATTATAACAAAAAAACATTTGATCAAATCGAAATTATACGAGGACATTACTATAGGACTATTGACTATAAATAAATATGCTACAAGGCTTGGTTGATATAGTTTCAATCACACAACCATATGTGATAGTGATATAAATCCATATATTCACTCACCACATGGGTTACCAAACCAAATGACCTCCCTGTATACCACTATCTTAGCTTCCATTTTGACCCAAAGCACATTATATCCATCAATAAATTTCTACAACATCAAAATAATTTCATACACCATCAACACAAAACAGAACATACTATAACCATAAACAATGAAAAAATGCCAACCTCCGTTGATGACAGGATGATTAGAATATGTATGAGTACTCAACGCTATTTCTTCTCATACCTCCAAAGTCATAGTATTCCTACCACCATCTATAAGAAAAAAATATTATAAGGTCCCCCATGAATAATAGTTCCCCATAAGGACTTTTTCTCATTAAACAGAATGAGTACATCCTTCCACTAGACACCCAAACAAGACAAATACTTACATGAGGGGTGGCCCATATATTTTTAGGTTGATTAAACATGTCCTAGAAATCAAAACAAATCACTGGTAATGGTTTTTACAAGATAAATAACATTTTAGAAACAATGAAATTCCACCAAAATTCTCACATGATCCATCAATACAACACTTTACAATTAAAAAAATATGATTCATAAAAATTATAATCAATTTAAATAATAAAATATAAATTAAATCTAATTCCCTCATATCACTGGGTAACACCCACAACCAAAATAAACTGTCTTTTTAAGAAAATATGATACCATGTCTAGGTGACCGGTCTATTAGATATTTTAATAATATAAAACATTATAATGGAATTAATTTTACCATTGTTTCATTGACAAAATGTGCCAAATAAATAGGAAGAGTTTCATAAAAAAATTATTCATCACCCATCACCCCTTTGATTGCAATGCCTTATGAAATATATTTTTATTAATAAAACACTTGAGTGATAATATAATTAATTGAGGAGAGAATGTCCATGTAATTCGATGATCTAAATATAAATTTATAGTATATATAATTGTTATTATATCTAATATCTGAAACAATCAATGTAGAATCATAGTAAAACGTTATATTTTCTAGTTCCTTTGAGTTTTCATGTCACTGCGTTGATCAAAACAAGCATTTATGCTTCCAATTAAGTGATAAATTCACATGGTCAATAAAATTAACTTGTTAATTCTTTATTATGATCCTTATAAACATCAATAAATTATTCAGGTCTAGGATTTTATATAGAATCCCAATATAAATTTAATTTATACAAACTAATAAAATTCTAATTTCAAAATATATCAAATGTGACTAGAGTGGGAGGGATGTTACCTTGAACATTATGCATCAAAAAACTTTGAAGTAAAAATAATGTTTTTTTTCGCATCTTTTTTTAAAATGTTATTGATTTTTACTACCATGACGACCATAGTAATGGAAAATTTAAGGTTAATGGAGTTTTTCACAATGATCTTCTTATTACTACCACACCAGAGGACATTGATTAGTTCTTCATAGTCCACTATGAGAATATTCATCCTTTTTTGACAAAATGATAATCTAAAAAAGAAATTTAGGTGTTCCATGATTGAAATGGATTTTAGGGGGTGGATCTAAAATATATGAAACACTACATTATAAAGTTTTGAGGCTATATGAATATATAAAAAGATATTATCCACTTCATATCCATGATTCCGATAAAGGAATCATCTCTAGTAGACAATTATGATTATTTTTTAAAGTTTGGAATCAAAGGGATTTTTTTAAAAGAAATCATCCATAACAAATATAAATCTAGATGAAAATAAACATTTATTATTGAAGGATATGTTCCATATTGGAGTACCCAACATTTCATGATTATATAAAATATTTTTTTCCCAAGGTCAATTCTTTATTGAATTCCATATTAAAATATCATACTAATTATCAAAATTAATATTCAAAATAGTAGATTTGCAATCGTCTAACAAGGAGATGAGGAATGTCTAGTGATTCCGAAGTGTGATATCTATTTCTATCACATTTTCTAAGGTATTTTTCATATTCAACATCCAATAATAAATTCAAAAAAAATATTTTTTTTTTGAAAAACCCAAAACAAAAATAATAAACATGAACATAAATGAAAAATAATCAATGTGACCATTGGTCATTCTCAATCCCAAATTGAATCATACATCCACAATCGATGACAAAAAATGAAAATGTCCACTCTGAATAAAAAAAATTGAGTGAAGTGGGTAGTTTTTGAGATTGAAGTCATAGTATTAAATAACTATTGATTCCATGATTTATTTCTCGAAAATAAATCATTGATGATAGTTTTAATTTACAAATATAAAATAGTTTCTTTTATTTTATAAGAAAAATAAGTTTCACTTTTTCATCCTTTATAAAATGCTTTTCCTTTTATTTTAAATGGAAAATCAATATGTAAAATTTCCATCAGCCAATGAAATTGTTTATGAAAACCCCTAGATGAAAATTACATTACAAACAGTTTTTAAAAATTCTGTTTTAATAATTTTTTTAAAGAAATATAAATAAGAATATTGAAAATAAAAAAAATTATAACAATATAACAATACCTAATTAAGGAAAAATAAATAAATAATAATTAGGTAAAAAAATTGAATTGTAGGATGTATAAAACAAGTACTAACAAGTAATATAATGTAAATATACTATGAGAAGAAACCATGTAATCAATAAAAAAAGAATGAATCATGGGTAAACCAAACATTTTATACAATTTTTGGAACCCATGACCCATATATTGACTCATGATCTAATTTAAAGCAATCAAATTAATCTTATAATATTATGAAAGAACATTTCTTGGCATGGTGATGTGGTTTCTCCAATCAAAGACACTACATCGAACCATCATTTGATGAGAACATGCTTTACCCGATGGGTAATGTGATTCCCCTCCATCAAACTATTATTTTATATAAGTAATTGTATTTTTTTAGTGCTTAATATTACAATGTGTTACTTAATACAGTTTTCCCTTCTTAGACACCTAATTTCCCATGTTCTGTTACCATTTCAAACATACAATATTCAACTCTAAATTCATTTCTTTTCACATGTTCAAACAATAATTTAAACCCATTTTAATTTTATAAAAAAATTGAAAACACATTATACAATCATAAGACATATAATAAACTATAAAATCCATCATTAAATACATATTCAACATAATCCCATACTGATTTAGTCAAGAGATTCTTGTTTTTAAGACACAATTTACTCAATTTTCCAATAGGGCCATCAAATGATACATTATATAACAAACATATAATAAATCACATTAAAATTAAATCTAAAAGTAAAAAATAAATTTCATAAATTCACTTATAAAATTATCGATATATTAAATTATATATATATATATATATTCTCATTTTAATTCACATATTTATATATTCTCAAGTTAATATGTGAACCCGAATTTTTATATATATAAATACCCATTAATATTTCTATAAGATCCAAATTTGAAATCATACAATCAAAACATAAATCAGAAGAGGGAAATATAATAATGGAACCATTTAAATTAATAAACATTCATGAGCATTTTTACCCTAATTAATCTATCCCTTAAACATATAAATTACTGAAATAAATTCCATAAGCAAACTCATATATTTTTAATACAATCACCTCAACATTAATAACATCATATATAATTTAGAAAACATGAATATAATTTTGACTTTAAGGGAAGGCAAAAATCATGTCTACAAGCACAAAAAACATGTTTGAAATCAATTATGTCCACTTGATGACATGAAGCAACATGTTTTTTTATATACAATTGAACACAAATAGTATCTAAAATATTATTTAAAATATTATAAAATACTTGAATACATGAAGAATATTAGGGAAAAACCATTGCATGGAAATACATTCCTAAAAAAGAATGTTTTAAATGGTGATCTCCTTGACTTAAAGATACTCATGGTCTAACAAAAATTGCGAGACTGAGGACACCAGAATGTAAGGGAGGTCATTGTGAACCTCCAAGATATCTTATATACTTATATTCAACTACAACCAATTCATTAATCCTCCCCAACCCCCTAAAAACTAAGAATCATATAAAATAAAAAAAATAGTCAAATGAATGGGCATTAGTGATTTGGGTATGAGTGTCATAAGTCAATTGTTCATAAAAATTTCCTATGGAACTCGAAAAAAATTTGGTAATTTATTCAATCATTTATTCTTCCATACCATTCCATATGTGTATTATGAATTGGAAAATAAAACCCATTAACCTATTATAATATATTATATTCCATATAACATGGATTTATACTCAATTAATTTTAGATAAATTATCCTTTCACTTAATTAAAATAATACAAATCACCCATTTTCCATCATTGTGAAATATATTTCTCTTGGAATAATATAGAGCTCCCACTGAACACTTATAGAAACCTAAAAAATATTTAATTTCAAATGAATATTATATTATACTAATACATCATCAAACCTTAAATTTATTTCTGAAACTGGTATTCAATTTTGGAATTATTTGATATCACCAACATTAACTATCATATCATTTAGACACGTTATGAAAATGATAACTCCAAGGAAGGTGGCATGTTCATCCAATTCCTAATGTAAAGATAATAGTATCTATCATATGTGTAATTAAAATTTTTATACTAATTATCCTTTGGCATAATCATTTAATATTTATTAGTACCTCTCTCATAAAATACTTCAATAAATTTTGTTGAATACCCACAAATAGCATTACATCATTCACTAAACTACATAATATATATTTTTATATGGAATGAACTTATGAAATAATGTGAACATCTAAATCATATCTAGTAGAATTATAGTTCACCTTATAAGATTTATATTTCATATTGAATATTAATTCACCCACTACGGTGAAACAAAATCCACCAATATGAATTTGATATTACAATGAATTTTATGACTCTGATAATAATAATTTCTCTAACACTTATGGAGATTAATGTTTGTATAACAACTTGTGAATGTAGAGACACGATTTAAATGAATTCATACCTACTCCCACTATCTCATAATATATTTTCATTCATCCAAGAAATATATATTTTCATTATCCCAATATCCTACCCAATAATCATAAAACTACTAATTATATTAATTAAGACACACAATCTATTTTTGTTGATTTAAATTTGAATCTTTTACCAAATTTACAAACAGGTCCCACTAAAAACATTTGGTAATGACAAAGTTGACATTATTCATATAATAAATTATCTAATAGACATTATTTTATATAGTTATATTATGTATAGTAGTTACACTTTTATTTAAAAAATATATCTAGAAACGAAGAAAGAAATTATTTTATACATCTAAAAGAATCCTCATCAATATATCTTATCTCTGTGATGTAAATAATGACTTATATTTTTAGTATAACCCAAAATCTATGTAAAATTATCGATGAATACACTGTTATGATTCACTCTCACAAAACATCCCAATGGAATCTACATTCTTTTCCAGGTACATTCATTTCCTCAATGTTTATTCCTAAAATTTCATAAAGGAATATAATGTAATATCTGAATATTCCTTGAGATTATCCTTAGAATAGTTCCCAATATCTATCTTAACTAACTAAAAAATATTTTTGAATTATATATGTTGGTTCCTTATAATATAAAATAGGAATGTAATATACCAATGTTTCTTACCACCAAAGAGTCTAAAAACATATTGGGTATACATATAGATTTACATGTTCAAGACATATCGTTCAACAACATGGTATGATTATTATAATTATATTTATTATTAATTCTCAATTTTTTATTTTAAATATTCAAATTTCACTAAACTATTGATTATGTTTATTTCAAAATACCTCCATTAATAGAAATAGAAAAAATGGATCATTTTATTAGATAGAACAATAAGATTAATACTTTCTAATAATTTACACAATTAATAATTCCACAAAATGAATGTAACTGGGAATTAAAATTTCATGTGTTTCTCAATTTTGACATATGAACTAGTATTTCTCATTTACTAGAATAAAATACATTACCTATTACGTCACATGTTTCTCAAAAATAACTTAAAATAACCATTTTCAGCTTTGGGAGAACACACCTTACTTATTACAATGTTTTTGTGTTCTTCTCAACACTGATATATGCATCACACTTTATTATCCACTATGAGAAAAATTCTTACTTATCTGGTTCACGTATTTAAATAATATTTTATTTAATAACTATGAATTTGAATATAAATATTATATACTATGATTTATATATTCAATATATTAATGAAATTTAATGTTAATTCGTTTATTAATTTAGTTTTTATTCAAATTAATTTTCTATTGAAATGGAAAGTAAATAGCCTAATATTCTATTTTTAACCATGATCCACATGTAGGTATATTAAATTTTTTATGATCATTTTCATCACAATACAAGAACATATGCTGGAGGACTATAAAAATATAGTTCCATTGGAATCATAGATCACAATATTTAAATTTGGTTAATTTTCATCATTGTTTCCGGAAATAATTATATGATTAAATACTCTTCATATAGATATTGTACATAAATCCATTCTTTATCACATGGTAATGGAAACATAGAACTGGTTGAGCTCAATTTACCAAAAAAATTAAACATAAGAGATAAAACATTTTGTAATTATGAATGAATAATAAAAGAATAATGGTATGTGATAATGATCATAACTTATGAAATTCATTCCCAACCTATCATAGGTCATATTAATTAGTCACAAACGAATGATTGGTAGTTTATTATATATGAATCATAAGGTAATCGAAGAACATGATCTTATCAATAAAAAATGGAATATAACATAGATTTGTGGTATACATATAACCCTAGAAAATCTTATGTCAAGACTACCCACCATGACCTTAAAATAATGGTATTCAAAGGGAATCCAACTTTTTTCCTGATATGAGCTGGGGATAACCACCATTTTACCCTCATTTTTTATCCTGGGATGACAACTGATATACTATGCATCAGTAAGAACCCAAGTCATTTTCTCAGTTATGGATCCGGTTTTTTAGGTGTTATGAGATTGAGAGGAGTTCCTAGAAATTTAAGAAGTACAATCCATGTACTACGACATACAAGTCGAGTACCCGGCTTTCTAGGTAGATGTGTAATGGCAGTGTAACAGCCAAGTACATGGCCATGTGGGGTGACCTAGAGTCCGCCGAAAGCATAGGTCAGTTAAGGTAGGAACATGGAATGTACATTAAATGAACATGATGTGCACTTTTAGTTTTATTGGTAATGATGAGATGGGGTTGAATCAAATTTACAGAATACCCTTCTTTATCGACTCATCTCTTCCAGGACCGACCGTAGGGTGAGATTATTCATCGCGCCACTAATCGACTTTCTGTTCTCTAAATCAACCATTGTTGATTGCATTGGAATCTCCACTGTGAGTTCATTTTTCATCTATATCATCATTCATTTATTTATCTTCATTCATGAGTTATCCTTGGTGAATGTTTTTAGATGTTTTTGTAGATCTACATCATTCTATGATGATTCAAGGGCCGATGTCGGAGCCTGTCAATCCTACAATGCGGAGATAGGTGGTGTGGGAATTTAAGTAGTTAGAATTTGAATTATATGTGCAAGATTTCCCAATAACCTACTTTTAGGTATTGTGTGATTATGTATTTTAACCTTTCTGATGCCTACTATGCTTGTTTTCTTGAGTTAGGAATCTTTTTGGTAAATATGGTTATTTGTATATTCAATGGAGTTATTTCCCATGTCTGATTTGATATTGATCATTTGGTGTAGTTTTTCATCTTTGGTTGCTTTCTTTCCAAGAATATTGTTGGTAGGAAGGAGTGATTTATCTAATGTTGTGATATGCTTTGTAGTTATTTAGCGAAGTAATACTCTTAGGTTTACATTTGCTGTTGAAGATTGTTTGTGCACGATTTCATTACACAGAGCTATGAGAAGCTGGTGTTGTGAGTCCATAGGGGTAATTGACATTTGGCACTTCCCCAAAGTGTATATTATTCTTTATTAATATAGAGTGTGTTTAAATAAGTTGATCAAAAATGATGTTCAGAAGCCAAATATAAAAAAAATTACTACTTGGAAAAATATCTAGAAATCATAACTCAACAATAGATAAGTCACTCCATCCTAACAACATTAACCATGGAAAGAATGAATCCAAACTGAAAAAAAACTTGACCAAATATTCAATATCAAATCAAACATGGGAAAACACCTCTATAGCATGGAAATATAACCCTACCTACAAACAAGAATCCATACTCATGCAAACAAGCATATCATGCATCATCAGGGTTTAAATCCCAAAACATGCAATACCTCGAACTAGGTTATTGGGAAATTTTGCACATATAATTCAAAGAGAAACTACGAAAAGGACCAAACTACAAACCTTGGTGTTGTACAGTCTAAATACATCTGTGGCAGCCCTTAAATTAGCCTAGAACAATGTAGATCTAAAAAACGTCTAAATCATTCAACCAAGGATAAGTCATGGGAGATGATAAATCAAGGATTGAGGATCTAGAATAAGGAATAACCCACTATGGTGATTCCAATGCAATCGATTGTGGTGGATTCATAGAACTATTGGTCGATCAGGTACTCAAAGAATAATCGCACCCTATAGTCACTTCTGGATGAGACGAGTCGGGAAAAAGGGTGGTCTTTAAAAGTTATGTGACCACAGTCAAATGTACCATATTAAAAAAAAGTACACAGTGTATTCATTTAATATAAACAACTTGTTCATGCGATAACCATACTCCGCATTAGAAGGTCTCTAGGTCACCCCCACGACCATGTACTCGGCTATCATACGGCTAGTACATGGCTACCCATGGAAAACAGGTACAAGATGTGTATGTCAATGTACACGGCGTGTACTTCATAAATTTACAGAAACACGTCTTTTTCTCCAAAAACATGAAAAAAGATTCATACCTTAATATATGATCCAGGTTCATACAAACATCGCCCCTTAAAAAAATTCATCCCCAAATTTTCCTAAGAAGGTGGAAAAGAAGAATAATCCTTGAATATCTCTGGCCACTATGATCGTACATCAGCCTCCCTCTCCCTACATCTATCCAATAATCCTTTGTGCTGTTATAGCACCTGTACCATAGGAATAGACCGACCATAGATAGTTTTCATGCTTCGATCAACAATATGGATAAGATGCCCTTCGAACAAGTTGTCCACCTCCATATCAACCTTCTCTTGTCAAAAAACAAGGGTGGGTCTGAGAAGTAACATCACAGCTGAGAAATGTGGAAGACATCATGTATATCCTGGTACCACAAAGTTAAAATCAACCACTTGGATACTGTACTGACTCTCTCAAAAACCACAAATGGTCCAACATATCACGGTGAAATCTTTCCACGTCTTTTAATCCTCATGTGTCCCATCCTCATTGTGAGATGTAAGAGAACATGATCTCCGAACTCAGACGCTAGAGGTCATCACTGATGACCATCATAAGAAATTTTTCATGACTATGTAGTAGCCATCCTATTCTGAATAATCTCTATGTACTCAGTGGTATCCATGAAAAGATGAGGTTCGAGCATAGCTTCCTATCCTACCTCCGACCAACAAAGGGTTGATCTGCATGACCTACCGTACAAAGCCTCATAAGGTTCCATATTAATAGTTTCTTGAAGACTATTATCATAGCAAGTCCCAAATGAATAATGTTCTTCTACCAAGATCCAAAAAAATTTAGATATTATGCTCGAAAAATATCCTCTAGAACAAGAATAATATTTTCGGATTGGCCATCTTTCTAGTGATGGTAAGTTGTACTCAAAAGTACATGTGTACCCAACAAACTTTATAGTCCCTACCAAACCTGAGAAGTAAAACAAGCATAACTTTCTAAAAAAATGGAGTTAGGAACCCCATGTAATTGAATCTTATCATGGATATACAACCTTCCTTGCTCAAAAGCATTGATGTTCTCCTTGATCGGTAAGAAGAGTTAAACCTTGGAGAGTCTGTCAATGAAAACACAAAATTCAATTTTCCCTCGGGGAGACCACTGTAAACCTTTCGAGAATTCCATCGTGATATCATTACACTTCCACACAGAAATATGTAATTGATGAAAAATATATGACAGTCACTAATGCTCCGCCTTCACCTTCTGAAAGGTGGAACACCTCAAAAAAAATCAGTAACATCTCACTTCATACCCGGCTACCAATACTGACAGTGTATATCTCGATTCATCATTTTGACACTAGGATTAACTTTGAAAACTGAAGAATGAAAACCATGCATCACCTTCTGGGGTATGTCTGGTGTCACCCATATGTTCCCATGAAAATGAAAGATATCATCCTCACCTAAGGTCTACCAATGAAAAAGGTCCCCTCCAGACACACTCTCTCATAGAACTAGGACTTCGGAATCTGATAGTTGCCTCATTCGAACTCGATCATGTATAGAAGATGTAACAACCATAGAAAATAGAAATGTTTTCCCATGTCTGTTGTGCCCCACCATATGCATCTTATAGAAGAGAGCCATAAGCTACCACTCACTACTAGCATATTTTACTGGTTGTATCTAAGACCTCCTTCTCAACATATTAGCTATTGTGTTTCCATTCCTAGGCGTGTAGTGATGAAAAAAAGGACAGAAGGTACTCAATACACATTTTCTTTCTCAAATTCAGATCTCGCTGACAGAAGATATACCTTAGACTTTTGTGGTCACAGAAAACCACAAAATTCTCTCCCAAATGATAATGTATCCAACAAAGAAAATCATGAACAACTACAGCCAACAACATATTTTGATATGGGTAATTCTTCTCATGTGGACTCAATTGTCGATACATGTATGCAACAAATCATTCCCCATTCATTAGAACTACTCCCATCCTAATACCTAATGCATCACAGTATATAGTATAGATTTTTCCCTTCTCTAGAAAAACTAATATAGGTGCTGATGTCCATCTCCCTTTTAGCTCTTGAAGGGCTGAATCGCCAAAATCATTTCATAGGTACTTCACAACATTAATAGTCAGGCCATTCAATGTAACGGGTAATTGTGAAAAGTCATGTATAAAACATATGTAGTTACCAGCCTGCACTAGAAAACCTCTTCCTTCAAATACTTTCTTCAGTTGATCCAAGGAAACTGCATCTCTGACTTTATCTGGGTATACTTTTACTCCTATATATGATATAAATTGATCAAATAAGGGAATTTGTACCATCAAAAAGTGGAATTTTGAGAGCTTATCATATTACTGATGCCCTCTCTGTGTTCTCAAAATGATCTCAAGATGGGTGGCATGGTCGTGTCGAGTGTGAGAGTAAGGAAAGATATTTTCTAAAAAGAAAAAAATTAAATAATCCAAGTGTGCATGGAATACTTTGTTCATTAGTGCCATGAAAACAGCAGGTGCCTTTGTGAGACTGAAATTAATAACCATATAATTTTATAGACCATACCTGCTACGAAAGGCCGTAAGAGGTATATGTGATTGGGTAACATGAAACTGATGAAAACTGGATCTAAGGTTGATCTTTGAGAACACATAGGATCCTCGAAGATGATTAAATATATCATCAATCCTCGGCATGGCATATTAACTCTTGACCATCAACAGGTTAAATTTCCGATAATCCACGCAATGTCTGAGGGTAATGTCCACCATCTTCATAAACAGGATAGGTGAACCCCAAGGATAAGTATTGAGTCGGATGAATCCCTTCTCTTGTAACACCTATAACTACTTATTGAGCTAATATAATTTTGGTGTAGCCATTATATAAGGAGGAATGGACAACTCTGCCTCTCCTAGCACACGATCAATATAAAATTCTACCTCTCTCTCTAGAGGGAAACATAAAAATTACTCTTGAATGATATCCATGAAATGACACACAACTAGAAGAATGTTCATCTACAAAGTCATGTGCTTATACTTATATATAATAGAAATCATGTATATAACTCATCCCAACCCATGATGCTTGAGTCCTACTCTAATCTCAAGGACATCCAATTCTCCCATATGTAGAAATAAACCGACATCTGGTGACGTTAAAATCACTCTAAGGTGATAGAAATCGTAATTAGCCTAGTAGGGCACCAAGCAGTTTGTACGGTGAATGTCATCATAGCCTATCATCCCTGGGACATAGAGGTCTTATAAGAAGTGAAACCCAACAATCTCGAGAGGGAACTCCTTTCACTAATGTACACTAGTTATTCTTGTCCCAAATAGAGTATCCAGCATCAAGACATCTGTAAAGGTAATGATATAGGGACCAAAGCTCTCCACAACAGAATTAGATATGAAACTATGGGAATCCCCTATATCGAAAAGTGTATAAGCTAAAACCGAGGAAACTAGGATCGTACATCAATCATTAAAGGGTATGGGATCTTTCTCATGCTGGGACTGCTCCACAGATAAATTCTGTATTGTACCACAACCTTATGACCTTGCCCGACCTCCCTAAGCTGATCCACAATATTTTCATTGAAAGCCTACTGACTGGCTACCATGGTCGTGACTTCCGCCTCAGCCTGAACAGTTGGAAGAACTCATGTTTCCAGACTGATGAGAAATTGGTGGTGGTGCTCATGAATGAGGAGTTGTAGATGAACCACTATCACCAACTTCTGGAGGGAAAATGTAAAACCCCAGGATTTTATGAAAAAATATTCTTTTTAATTTCATTAATTTCTTGTGTTGTACTCTACACCAAAAGGAGCTTGCACAACACAGATATTTGACTTGCCTTGCATTACACAAAATCGCGACCTTTCTCGATAGCGTGTGTAGTACGCAATACCGAGTTTCACTAAACAATGATATCCTATTAAAATATTATTAAAACTAGCTGTTATGAATAGTAAGAACAACTTTTTGAAATATTGTAAATTTTATTTCTCCAAATTGACTTCATTTTTGGATTTTGAATTACGAAATTAGCTTAGGTTGAAATTTTGGTACTTTTCGGATAACTTTCATTTTCCGATGAATATTGAAAATTACTAAATTTTAATTAAAAACAAACTTTTTAATAGAATTAATTAAGTGATAAATTATTAATTTGAGTATTTTTAAAGTATATTTAGAATATATTTTTACAATTTAATTAAATTTTGGTCATTGGATGTAATTTCACATTTAAACCAGACATAAACAAGTGTCAATCTTTTGATAGTTATTATCTCTTAAGAACACGCTATTTGTTTTGACGACGGGAATTAATTTTTAAATTAATTAATCCAAATGATATGTTTTTAATTTGTTAAAATAAACATCATTTTTGAGTTCATAATATCAAATATAGCTTAGGCCTAATTTTTGGTATTTTTCTAGAAACTTTCATTTTTTGATGAATAGTGAAACCACTAAGTGGTAGTAAAAAAATGAATTTTTCATAAATCTTAATTTTACCTCTTCTGTGAGTGGAATTTAAAAAATCTGAGAGACACGGTTGATGTCAGTAAGTAAAATTTTGTTCAATGAGATGAAAATAATGTTTGGTGAATAGTAACTTTTTACTTTTCTTACCATAGTTAAAAGTAAATAGGGTAATTAAGGGCAAAAGTGATATTATTATTACCCTAAAACATGTCCTAATTTAATTTTATAAGTGTAATTCGACCAAAAACATCATTAGGAATAAAATATTACCATTTAGGTCCACTTGGATTAGATTAGGACATTTATTATTAATTTATATAAAGAAGGGTTAAAAGAGTTAAAATCAAAGTTTAATAAGTAAATAAGTTTTAATATAAGGTTATACATAAGATAAATTAGACTATAAATATTCATTAGAAATATAAAAAGATTTACTACATAATGATATTTTATTTGTAATTTTTAGACATTAAATAATTTAATTTATTTATGTCACAAAGATGATGCAGTAATTATCTTATTAATGAAATATTGACATAATTGATGTTATCAATACCAAAATAAATGTAATTTGAGACTTTTTATGAATTCCAATTAATTTATAGGTTAATATGACATGTTAGTGTTGATTTAATTAACTTTTTTAGAACTAATCATTCTGTTATAATTTTCACAAAAATCAGTTACTAAATAGTGTCAAAATTGACATAAAATAGTTTTTAAAACAAATATTATATTATTAATTGTTATTTTATTCCTAAAAATCTATGGTTCGGAAAAATGACTTAGATAAGGTTATAAATTTTAATAATAAAAAACTTGGGGTTCTTTTGGCTAGTTATAGTAAGTTTTTTAACCTTGTAGTGTAAGAACACAAAAAGACACGGTAAAAGTAAAATTATCTAACTTAAAGTTAAATCTAAATGATAAGGTTAAAATAGTAAAGTAAACTTGTAAAAATTCTATTTGATGAGATTATTTAGAGCCATCTCCACCTTAGTTTCGAAATAAATCAATTTGGAACTAATTAAATCTGAATATGGATTTATAATAAAATAATATTTTTAGTTTTTCCAAAGGTGCCCCTCTCCTCCCCTATAAAAGGGAACCTCCTCCCTCTCTTCCTCACACCAATTTGAGCCTTCAAGTTCGGCGAACCCCTGCCCATTTAACTTCCCCACTTCACTAGAAACATCCTAGATGTCCTCGACTTCTTAAAAGAACAATTTTAGTGCCCTAAGAGGAGGTCTAAAAGAGGCGCTTCAAATAAGAGGAGGTGTGGATACGTACGAAGCATATCGGACCTAAGGTAGGGGATACATTTTCAATCTCATTTTTATCTAAGATTTCTTATACGTAAGTATTTACTGGGGTTACGTTTATCATCCATGACCATGTTTTCTAAAAATGTGTTCATAAAATGTTTACCATTCTTCCATGAATGTTTAAAGTCATTTTTACCCTTTATTGACTTTTTACCACATTGTATGAGTGGAATCATTCCTTTGGTTACCATATAAGGTACTTTTTGACTATTCCAACAAAAGTACGAGGAGAATTTTATTTTTAACTTATACAGTGTGAATGGATTTTTATGATTTCATAACGCCTCATTTTCAAGGATCTTCTTCTACAAGATTTCATGATTACTTTCAACAAAACCCTTATCTTTTACAATTTCATGGAATTTTGTCAAAATCAAATGATTTTAAAGAAGAAAGGATATTTTCCTCAAGCATTCATTTAAAGTGTTTTGTCAAAACTATTTTCCATCTAAGATGACATTATTTAATATGTGTATGTTTCATGTAAAATGTCTCTATGATTTAAATGGTATCAATTTTCTTATGATGAAATGAAATCAATTGTTTATGGATTATGTTATGATGGAATGATGTTTAATAATCAAATTTTATTACATGGGTTATGCTATGATGTATGATTTATGACTTTTTGGCACATGAAATAATGATTTCATTATGAGATGGGTGGGACCTATATCTCCCTCCAATGCATTGGGTAATGATTTATATCTCATGAGATAGACATGGATGGAACGTCAAGTTAAACCGGTTCAGTAATACAGGACTGGAACGAGGAGTGAACTTGATTCAAAAAGGGACTTTGTCCACTAATATGGTCTTGGAATCAATGCCTTGGCTACTATGGAAATCATAACAAGTGGTGAATGGTTTCTACAATTACATGTTTTATTCCCATGCTATTTTATCATGATTTATGTTCCATTATGATCTATGCCTTATGTACATCCATGTTTTATGTCATTTCTCAAGCATTTGATGTTTAAAAATTATGTTCATGTATTTAAGTTCAAATGTATATGGTATGTTTTATTTTATCCATGATTACCCTTACTGAGCATTTGAGCTCACCCTTTTTATGTTTCATTTTCCCAAGAATATAAAGAAAAGGTTTTAGGTACGAAAAAAAGGGGACGATCTTTATGGGAGATGTTGAAGATCTTTCACCATGATTAGAAGATTATGTTCCAAGTTTCCAAAGACACTAAACTATTACGGTCCTTGTGTGTCTATTTTTCTTATGTATTAAGTATTCCGCAAAATTAATGTAATGTCCTTGTACGTCATGCTTCGGGTCTCTACAGTTGGTATCAGAGAAAAGTTTTAGTCAACCTTTGGAAACTAGGATGCGAGAACTTTAGTGAGATCCCTAGAGATATTTCTAAGGTATGTCTAGGGATGTCCCTAAGGTTAAGTATAAGTATATGTTAAAGTCCTAGAATTACGGTTACAATATTAGAATTAAACCTATGATGTTATATACTGAAGGTACTCCCCCTTTATTATGTTGTTTTCCCTAGCATGATTTTTGCCTCTCACACTATTATTTTTGGGTTTTAGACGATGGCTGGAACCCGAAGGAACCGTGTTGATCAAAGAAATGGACAATGCAATGATTGTCCTCCTGAACAAACAAATGTTATGGGAGATGGAGTGAAAAATCTTATTTCTATACTTACACAAGCTATGAATCATTCGAGGCATCCAAATGAGCAGATAAGGGAACAATATTCTATTGAGTCCTTCATTAGGCAACTTCCACCTTCTTTCAGTGGGTCTTCTAATCCACTTGTTGCTGAACAATGGATCAGTACCACTGAAAAGATATTTTCAGTTCTTCAATGTTCTGAACATGATAAAGTCATCTTAGCAGTATATCGTTTGGAAGGTGAATTTGATCAATGGTGGAATCTTATCTAGAATATGAGGCAAAGAGATGAAATTGAGTCCATGGAATGGGACATGTTCAATAACTTATTTTTCAATAAGTACTTCCCTCGTATTCTTCGAACAAAGAAGGAGAAGGAGTTTCTTAAACTATAGCAAAATGATGATGAATCCATTGGTATATACGATGTGAATTTTACAAGGCTTGCAAGGTATGCATCTAGATTTATCATCCAACCTGAAAGGAATGTTGATCGATTCTTTAGTGTCTTAAAACCAAATCTTCGAAGGGCATTAGCTATAAGAGACATCAGTAGCTATGATGAAATTGTTTGTTGTGCTATCAAGGTAGAAATGGAAGTTGGTGTTACTTATCCATCACATAGTTTTGACAGGAAACGAAAGATGGA
This sequence comes from Viscum album, assembly GCA_963277665.1. Taxonomy (NCBI): domain Eukaryota; kingdom Viridiplantae; phylum Streptophyta; class Magnoliopsida; order Santalales; family Viscaceae; genus Viscum; species Viscum album. The sequence continues at coordinate 553,112,144 of OY728147.1, read as the reverse complement.
GTTCCAGGAGAAATCTCAGAATAATGGTGAAAAGAAGATGAATGTTTCCTTATGCTCAAAGTGTGGAAATAAGAATGGTGGAGATTGTCTTAAAGGGACTAGAAAATTTTTTATGTGTGGAAAATAAGGTCATCGAGCAGCTGAGTGTCAAAGTAATGGAAAAAGGGTTTCTAATGATGCGAATGAAGAAAAGATTGTAGAGAACGCACCACCAACACTTCAATGCTTCAAGTGCAAGGAAATGGGGCATTATGTTAATAAATGCCCTAATCCAAGGGTTAGTGATGATCTACATGATCAACCACTTAAGGCAAAGGACAAAGAGAAGTCACATGCGATTACTATTGGCGATTTTGAATATGAAAACGATGTGGTGGAATGATTAAGTGTTTATGTACTGGGATTCCAAAATAATGTTCTATATAGTATCATGGAATATTGGAATATTTATGTATTGGTCTATTGTGGTTTTCAATAATTTTATGGTACCAGTAACCATGGAATGTGATTGAGATATTTTTGGAAAAAAGGATGATATGCGCATAATGAAGGGAAAACGAGAAAATGAAATGTTTGACAGTAATCATGAGCTCATGATTGATATAAGGACTATGTGATATCATGGTTTGAGTAAATAGAATTTTTAGGATCTTGGTATGTTGAATGATTTAACTTCTAATAGAATTCATGTTTTTAATAAGGTTTAATGGGTATTCATTTTTTTAAGAGAATACATGATTAAGGCCTTTGAATGTTTGGAATGTGACCAACTAGACATGTCTCATGATATATGGGGATCAACAATGGTATTAACATGATAGTTGTATGAACTCTTTGGTAATCATTTTCACTATAATATGAGATTAGACAGCATTATTTTGGATAAGCCTAAAGATTGTAATGGATTATGTTGGACATAAGTTAGTATTTTTTAAGGATAGATGTTTTTTCGATATTATTTATGGATGTTATAGTAATTTAGTTTTAGAAAAAGGACAACCTGCAGGATGGGCGATAGCCCATCACGCCGGACAAGGCTATGGGAATCGAACCCACAACCGATGTGCGACTGGCCTTTATCGCCTACCACTGGCCTATATGAAGTCCTAGTTTAGTAGAAACTAGTTTTATTATATTAAGAAGTATGATATATGAAGTATAAATCCATTTTAGGAACCATATATGATTAATCTCACTACAGATGGACTTATGTGTTTTTTGATAACTTTTCTAACCTTTTGTTTGAGACATGTGGAATGACCAATCATTCAATCACATGATATGCTAACACATCACGATTGATAGATTCAACTTCATTTCTTTAAGAGATGAAGTCTAAATTTTCCAAAGAACGACCAATGATGAGACTATACCAAAATAACGAAAGTATTTCTTCTAATTCAAATTTCATCATCTTTAGGGAAATGATCATGAGAACCAAAAATGTTGTCCGAGTTCCCATATATCCGATTAATCTGATGGTACCTTAGATAGTCACAAATCTATGTCTTTGTGATTGATGGATTTTTCATAGCCATGTTCTCTACCACTCTCCATCAGAACTTAATGGTTAGATTTTTCTTCATATTTTCACCTATGGTCTCCTATATGGAAACCCAGTGATGAGTTACTTTGGGTAATTGTTACATTTCATACTTTAGTTTTTAAAATTATGTTTTAGAATTCCTTTTTGCGATGTGGGTTTCTATAAATAGTAAACGATTTATAACCCCGATCAATTTTGAGGGCGAAATTCATTTTTAGGGGGGTAGAATGTAACACCCCGAGATTTTATGAAAAATATTCTTTTTTAATTTCATTAATGTCGTGTGTTTTACGCTACACCAAAAGGATCTTGCACAACACGCATCCTTGACTTGCATTTCATTACACGCAATCGCTACCTTCCTCGATAGCGTGTGTAGTACGCAATACCGAGTTTTACTAAACAACGATATGCTATTAAAATATTATTAAAACTAGCCATTATGAATAGTAATAACCACTTTTTGAAATTTTGTAAATTTTATTTTTCAAAATGGACATCATTTTTGGATTCAGAATATCAAAATTAGCTTAGGGTGAAATTTTGGTACTTTTCGGATAACTTTCCTTTTCCGATGAATAGTGAAAATTACTAAATTTTAATTAAAAACAACCTTTTGAATAGAAATAGTTAAGTGATAAATTATTAATTTTAGTGGTTTTAATTTATATTTAGAATATATGTTTACAATTTAATAAAATTTTGTTCATTGGATGTAATTTCACATTTAAACTAGACATAAACAAGTGTCAATCTTTTGATAGTTCTTATCTCTTAAGAACACGCTATTTGTTTTAATGACGAGAATTAATTTTTAAATTAATTAATGCAACTGATATGTTTTTAATTAGGTAAAATAGACATCATTTTTGAGTTTATAATATCAAATATAGCTTAGGACTAATTTTTGGTATTTTTCTGAAAACTTTCATTTTTTGATGATGAGTGAAACCACTAAGTGGTAGTTAAAAAAATGAATTTTTCATAAATCTTAATTTTACCTCTTCTGTGAGTGGAATTTCAAAAATCCGAGAGACACGGTTAATGTCAGTATGTAAAATGTGGTTCAATGAGATGAAAATAATTTTTGGTGAATAGTAACTTTTTACTTTTTTTACCACGGTTAAAAGTAAATAGGGTAATTAAGGGTAAAAATGATATTATTATTACCCTAAAACATGTCCTAATTCTATTGGATAAGTGTAATTCGACCAGAAACAATCTTAGGAATAAAATATGACCATTTAGGCCCACTTTGATTAGATTAGGACATTTATTATTAATTTATTTAAAGAAGGGTTAAAATAGTTAAAATCAATGTTTAATAAGTAATTAATTTTTAATATAGGGTTATACATATGATAAATTAGAATATAAATATTCATTAGAAATCTAACAATATTTCCTACATAATGATATTTTATTTTAATTTTCAGTCATTAAAATTTTAATTTATTTATGACACAAATATGATGGAGTAATTATCTTATTAATGAAATGTTGACATAATTGATGATATAAATACACAAATAAATGTAATTTGAGACTTTTTATGAATTCCACTAATTTTATAAGTTAATATGACATGTTAGTATTTATTTAATTAACTTTTTTTGAACTAATTATTCTGTTATAATTTTCACAAAATTCAATTACTAAATAGTGTCAAAATTGACATAAAATAGTTTTTAAAAGAAATATTATATTATTAATTGTTATTTTATTCCTAAAAATATAAGGTTCGGCAAAATTACTTAGATAAGGTTATATATATTAATAATAAACAACTTGGGGTTCGTTTGTCTTGTTATAGTAAGTTTATTAACCATATAGTGTAAGAACACATAAAGACACGGTAAAAGTAAAATTATCTAACATAAAGTTAAATCTAAATGATAAGGTTAAAATAGTAAACTAAACTTGTCTAAATTCTATTAGATGAGAGGATTTCAACCCATCCCCACCTTATCTTCTAAATAAATCAATTTGGAGCTATTTAAAACCGAATATGTCTTTATAATAAAATAATATTTTTAGTTTTTCCAAAGGTGCCCCTCTCCTCCCTTATAAAAGGGAACCACCTCCCTCTCTTCCTCACACCAATTTGAGCCATCCTGCTCAGCAAAAGCCTACCCATTTTACATCCCCACTTCCCTAGAAACATCCTAGATGTCATGGTATTCTTAAAAGACAAATTTTAGTGCCCTAAGAGGAGGTCTCAAAGAGGCGCTTCAAAGAATATGAGGTTTGGATACGTACGAAGCATATCGGGCCTAAGGTAAGGGATAAATTTTCAATATCATTTTTATCTGAGATAGCTTATACGTAAGTATTTACTGGGGTTAAGTTTATCATCTATGACCATGTTTTCTAATAATGTTTTCATAAATTGTTTACCATTCTTCCATGAATGTTTAAAGTCATTTTACCCTTTAGTGACTTTTTACCACAATGTATGTATGGAATCTTTCCTTTGGTTACCAGTTAAGGTACTTTTTGACTTTTCCAACAAAAGTATGAGGAGAATGTTATTTTTAACTTATACGGCGTGAACGGATTTTTACTATTTCGTAACGCCTCATTTTCAAGGAGCTTTCTCAACAATATTGCATGATTATTTTCAAGAAAACCCTTATCTTTTAAAATTGCATGGAATTTTGTGAAAAGAAAATGATTTTAAAGAAGAAAGGATATTTTCCTCAAGAATTCATTTCAAGTGTTTTGTCAAAACTATTTTCCATCTAAGATTACATTATTTCATATGTGTATGTTTCAAGTAAAATGTCTCTATGATTTAAATGGTTTCAATTTTCTTATGATGAAATGATATCAATTGTTTATAGATTATGTTATGATGGCATGATGTTTAAGAATCCCATTTTATTACATGGGTTATGCTATGATGTATGATTTATGATTTTGTGGCACACGAAAGAATAATTTCATTATGAGATGGTTGGGACCCATATCTCCCTCCAATGCATTGGGTAAAGATTTATATCTCATGAGATAGACATGGCTGGAACGGCAAGTTAAACCGGTTCAGTAATACAAGACCGGAACGAAGAGTGAACTCGATTCAGAAATGGACTTTGTCCACTAAGATGGTCTTGGCATCAATACCTTGGCTACTATGGAAATCATAACAAGTGCTGAATGGTTTCCACAATTACATGTTTTATTCCCATGCCATTTTATCATGATTTATGTTCCATTAGGATCTATGCCTTATGTAATTCCATGTTTTATGTCATTGCTCAAACTTCTGATGTTTAAACATTATGTTCATGTTTTTAATTTCAAATGTATATGGTATGTTTTATTTTATCCATGATTACCCTTAATGAGCATTTGAGCTCACCCTTTTTATGGTTTATTTTCCCCATGATATAAACAAAGGTTTTAGGTAAGAAAAAAATGGGAAGATCTTTATGGGAGATGTTGACGATCTTTCACCATGATTACAAGATTACATTCCATGTTTCCAAAAACACTAAACTATTACGATCCTTGTGTGTCTGTTTTGCTTATGTATTTAGTATTCCGCAAAAGTAATGTATTGTCCATGTACGTCAAGCTTCGTGTCTCTACTGAAAATCTAACAGAACCGCTGAAAAATGGAAAATCATGCTACAATATCATAACTCCACTAGTTCTCTCGGAAAATGTGGCCTTGTTTTCCCATATTTACCACACTGGTAGCATACAACCTAGCTACATGATGGTGTATCTCACCTACTCGTATCCCCAGATGTAGACTCCCTGTGTTACTTCCTATTATCATCCAGAGATGCATCAACTCTGGATGTCGTACATCCCCAGCCCACAGCTCTAGAATCTCTCATGTTGCACTCAGTGATCAACACCTGGTAGACTAGAAATGATATGATTGTCAACCTGATGTTTCTCACATGAGATCGGATGATATGTCTGATACCATCTTCAAAATTCTTTACTAGAGAAATGATCACCACCCGTAGAATTGGTGTGAAGTGTTGTAGCACTGTGAAGAGATAAGAATACTCCATGAGTGATACAGTACCCAGATCCAAGCTCATGAACTATCAAGCTCAGTCATCCCTCAATGTTTTTGGGTAAAAGTAATCGTCGAAGGTACAATATAACTCATTCCACCCCATAACCAAATGGTATTCTGCGTGTGAGATCACATCACATTATCTCATGGTGGAATCATGAATCATATAATTATATAACCTAACTATCCTTTTTGGAGGCATCTCTAGACGCTCGATGATAGATAGCATAGCTTCTAACCATGACCCAGTAGCCTGAGGTCCTCCGTCCCTTGAGAATGTGGGAGGATTCTACTACTGAAAGACCCATGTACACTCTTCCACGGACGAGGCATGATGTGGTGCTCCTTGGAAGGTGTCCACCAACTTCATGAAGCCTTCTCAGAACTACGCATCGACACCTGTATCTGGAATGATGACTGCTGCCAAGACAGGCATGATTAGAGGGTCTGGTGGTAAACCCTGATCTACCATGACCAGTGTCTAATAATTTCTATATACCTGGCGGACAACTGGATGACGTCTCAATGGAATGACTATGCATGGTCAATCGCACACAATAGATCAAGATTATCAGGGACTAAAAAATTGAAGAGTTGGAAAGGAATATCAGAACGAAATCATTCATGTTTATCAAAACCAGTATACCTGACATGTATGACCCCTACACGATGTGTTCCTTTAAGCCTTCACATGGGAGTGTACTCCTTCCAACCATGGTCGTGTAACACCACATACACACGGTGTGTTTTCCCAATACATAGTTTGTACATTAGTTATTTTCCCCAGCCCAAGTTCTTCTACCTGACTAACTAACATGGTTCTGGTATAATAAGACTACACAGCATGTTCGTGCTAGGCACTGCATGTACTAGAATGATTTCACCTATATGTGTTGTTAGACACACGGTCAGATACATGGGTTACTATACACAGCGTGTTCATTTTGGACACGATGTGTATAACCTATGTTTCATCCATCTGTGTTGTTAGTCACATGGGTGGACACACGGTCCCTGCAACACAATGATTACTTACATACTGTACATGGCATGTGCCAAAATATATATCCCAACACAATGCCTATTCCCACACTATCAGTTACACTGTTATGGAATACACAGAGTGTACATACATTACATGGTGAGTAATTAAGAAAATTCATTCCTTCCTAAACAGAAGGATACGAGGAATTTATTCACTAATACACAACATGCATTCTGGGTTATTCAATACAGTAATCATTAGAAACAACTCCATATGATGAAAAACACTAAAACAGACATTAATGTTGCAAATTTCAATTAGTGCGGGCTCATATTCCTTGAAAATAAATGTTTGGAATCTTATACATGTCATATACAACCATAATACTGCAATGATCCACCAAATTCCGATCCATGAGGGCCCATAACACCTCAATATACATAGTGTGGAATTTGATCTATAGGATCCAAATAGTAAGATGAAGAAGAAAAGAACCTCCTTTGATTCCACTTTGTAACGACCTGGTTTTGGGTTCTTCCTAGAGGTTCCCTGTACCCGAGTAGTCACATGGCCTCAAGAGAATTTCCCCAAATGCCGAAGGCTACAGACTAGAAGTGAGGGTATTTGGTGTGATAATGGAGAAACTATACCCTCATTAGAAGAGATTTTCAGTGGAAAGAACTAGATAATAGTAGCAGAAGAAATAATAATACCCTACAATAGTTAATAGTGGAAGACTGGAAGTAAATAAACAACTACAACATACATATATATCAATAATGATGCATGTCACAAGTATCTAGGAATTTATCCAAACAATTTACAATGCTGGAATACAGTACTAAACCAATGTACACGGAAAACATGTTAATAAATCTAGCAGGATTGCAACCCTCAGCTTGTACCAATGCTCTCTAGCTCCCCAAAATCAAGTATCTAAAGTTGAAGGGTGTTTTATCTTATCTATAACTATAGAAATATTATCTTTCTAGGCCCAAAATAATGACCCAGACCGGGTGTGAGACAAATCCCATTAGGAAACCACCAAAACATCTATGCCTAATAGTTAGTGAATATAAATGGCATGAAATAATACAAAGAAGCAATGAATAAGGAAGTACTCAAAAGTAAAGAGTCCAACAGTTTCTATTATACTCATTTCTATTCATCAATTAATCAAACAAATGGAACCAAGAAACCCTATTGGATGTTCTAACAACATATCCCCTCTAGTTCAACCAATCAATCTCATGTAACTGTCTGGGTATGTTCACACAACCTAACCCCTCTGGTTCAATATATACAAGGATATAATGAGCTACTGGGTATGCTTACACTGTTTAACCACTTTGGTGTCAATCAATCAAAGAATCTCTAAGGAAGCACTCACTGTCAATTCCCTATATAGACTATTAACAATAAACTATAGACACTGTGAGGAATCACTCAGTGTAAATTCCTCTTGTGGTGTCATAACAGTAACTATAGAAATTCTAAGGGATAACTCAATGCCAATCCCCCTTATGGTCTCGTAGTGTGATAAAGAATTATTGACACTATGGAAAAACCCTCAATGTCAATTAGCCCTATGGTCACACTACACAAGGTTCCTGCAACCTCGTGTAATGAAATTGTGCACAAATGAAGTTCAACTTCCAAAGTAATCCGTAAAGTAAAACATGGATAAATAGCTACAAAGAATATCATAGCATAAGATAAATCACTCCATCCTAACAACACTAGTATTGGAAGGCAAGAAACCTAATAGAAACATCTAGACTAAACATTCAATATCTAATCAAACAGGGGAAAAACTGCCATATCATGAAAAAATAATAATATTTACAAACAATAATCCTCACTTAAGTAAAAAATAATTACATGCAACAACATGATTAAAAATCCTAATCGCACAATACCTAAATATGGTTTATTGGGAAATGATACATATATAATTCAACTAAATTCTATGGAAAGGCACAATCCACCTACCTTGGCATTGTACGATTGATATACTTCGGCGTCAGCCCTTAAATCGGCCTAAGAATGTCGTAGATCTATAAAAACATCTAAAATTTTCAAACAAGGTTAACTCATGAAAGAGGATAAATAAATGAACTATTCTCTAAAAGATGGAAGAACACACCTTGGTGATTCCAACGCAATCAACGGAGGTGGATTCATAGAAGAGATGGTCGATCAGGCTCTTTTAGAATATTTAAACCATACGGTTACTCTTGGATGGGACGAGCCCACAAGAATGGTGTTCTGTAAATGATACATGACCCCAGTCCGACTTACCAAATAAGAATTGAAAGTACATGGCGTGTCCATTTAATGCACACGGCATGTACATGACTTAACCAATATCCACTTTAGGTAGTCTCCAGGTCACCCCACACAGCCATGTACTCGGCTGTTACATGACTAGTAAATGGCTACCCATGACAACCACATAAACATCGTGTACTTCATAGTACATGATGAGTACTCCATAAATTTAAAAAAACCATTGTTTTTCTCAAATCACCTGAAAAATAGGATCCATACATAAAAATATATTCCATGTTCTTACAAGCTTCCACCCTTAAAAAATATGATACATAATTTTCCCTAAGATGGTGTCAAATAAGAAGAATCCTAGAACATCTTCGGCCACAATAGTCATACAATGGACTCTGTCTCCCAAGTCTCATCTGGTTCTCTCTTGTGCTTCCCTAGCACCGATACCATAGGAATAGACTGGACACAAGGAACCTTCACACATCGATCAAAAATCAGGATATGATACTCTTAGAAATATGAATCCAACTCCAATTCAACCTTCTAGGGTTAAAAATCATGAGATGGGTATGGGAAGTAAAATCGTAGCTGAGAAAGGTGAATTATTTCTTGCATTTCCTTGTAAATCTTAGGTAACTACAACTGATATAAAATTGGTCCAACTCTCTCCAGAAATGAAAACTGTCAAACATATCTTGGTAAAAGAATTCCCTGTCTCCTACGCCTCATGTGTATCAACCATGGTGTTACATGTAGGAAAACCTGATCTCTGACCTCAAACTATAGAGGTTATCTACATCCATTAGAATAAGACATCTGTCGTGACTCTGCAATAGCCATCCACTTCCAAATCATCTCTATATGCTCAGTGGTTATCTCGAAAAGACAAGGTCCCATCATAGCTACCACTCATGCCTCCATCAAACATGGGGGTGATCGGGATGGACTACCATACAATTCCTCATAAGGTTCCATCTGAATAGTTTCTTGAAAACTGTTAAAGTATAAAAACTACACAAGAAGTATGTGTTTCTCCTAAGAACCTCCAAAATATAAGACGCATGCACAAAAAATTCCCTCTAGCATGTGAAAAGTATTCTTAGATTGTCCATCTATTTGGGGATGGTATGTTGTACTCAAAAGTTCCTATATACCCCACTGCCTCTATAGTCCCTACCTGACCCGAAAAGTAAAACATGCATCCCATTCCGAAACAATTGAGTGAGGAACCCCATGTAATAATACTCTCTTCTAGTTGTAAAACCTTCCCATCTCATCCACACCGAAGGTATCCTTGATCGGTAAGAAGTGTGAAAACTTTGTGAGTCTATCAATGACAACCCAAACTGCATCGTTCCCTGGAGGGAAACATAATAAACCTATCAGAAATTCCATCGTGATATCATTACACTTCCATTACGGAATGTGTAATTGCTAAAAATTCCATGTCAGTCACTACTGGTCCACCTTCACCTACTGATAGGTGGAACAGATCATCCCAATACTAGAAACATCTCACTTCATACCTAGCTACAAATACTAATAGTTTAGATATTGATAAATCTTGGTGACACCAGGATGAACATACCAAACTAACGAATGAAAAAACCACATCATCTCCTCACTTATGCCTTGCGACACCCATACACACCCATTAAAACACAAGATCTCAACCTCTCCTACCGTCCACCGAAGAATAGGGTCCTCTCCTAACACACTCTCGCATAGAACTGGGCGTTAAGAATCTGATAGCATCCTCATTCACACTCGGTCAAGTACAACATTGGTAACACCCACAAAATAATGAAACTTCTACCCCTATCTTTCGTGAACCTAAAAATGCATCTTAGATATCTGATCCTTGAGATACCACTCAATACTGGCATCTTAGGCTTCCTAAACTTGAGCCCTTCTGCTCAATGCATCATCTACGGTGTTGCATTTCACAGGTGTGTAGGAAGCTCAATATCAATGTACTGATGGTACTCGACCCACCATCGATGTCTCAAATTCAGATCACGATGAGAGAATACAAACATGAGACTTTTGTGGTCGGTGAAAATGATAAAATAATCACCCATAAGATAATGTATCCAACTGAATAAATCATGAACAACTTAAACCAACTTGTGTTCATGCATTGAGTAATTCCTCTCATGATGCCTCACCTTCCGAGACCCTTACACAATGACTACTTCTCCATACATGAGCTCTGCTCCCTCCTCAACTCCTTATGCATCACAGTAAATAATATACCTCTTTCCTAGATCTTAATAGACTAATATTGTTGATGAATTAAACCTCCCTTTCATCTCCTAAAATGATGAATCACAAGAATCTATCCACAGGTATTTCACACCCTTCTTAGTCAGGGCCTTCAGTGGTGCTACTAAGTGTGAAAAGTCATATATAAAGCTTTTTTAGTAACCATCCATCCCTAAAAAACATTGCACCTCAAAGACGTTCTTCGGAATCTCCAAGGAAACTAATGATCACGATTTTTTTAGGTCTACTGATACTATTGTATGTGATATAACAGGGTTCATTAAGAGAATTTGGTCAATCCAAAAGTGGCATTTTGAGAGCATAACATATAACTAATGCATTCTTAGTGTACTCAAAACAATATCAATATTTCTGGCATGGTCATGTCGAGTGTGAGAGAGAACCCTGATATCTTCCACAATGACTACCATGAAAGAATCTAAGTATGGATTGAATACTTGATTCATCCGTGCAATGAAAACTGCAGGCACATTCGTGAGACCGAATGACAAAACCAAGTACTCATATAGACCAAACCTACTCTGAAAGTTTGTAAGATGTATATTTGATAGTCTAAGGCACAACTAATGAGAACCGAATCTAAATTAGTTCCCCGAGACCACCTGGGATCTTCCAAGTTGATCAAAGAGATAATCAATCCTTGGTAATGGATATCAGTTCATGACCGGAAATTGGTTTAGCTTCCGAAAATCCACGCAGAGTCTGAGGGTACCATCTTCCTTCTACGCAAACATGACAGGAGAACCCCAGGGAGATGTACAAGGTCAGATGAAACCCTTCACATGTGAATCCTCTAACTATTTCATGACCTCATGTAACTCTGGTGTATTCTTCCTCTAAAGAGGAATAAAAACTAATGCCGCTCCTGGCACATGTTCAATAGAAAATTCTACCTCCCGCTCTAGAGGAAAACATAAAAATTCATCTTGAAAGGCATCCCATAAACAATCCAACACTGGAGAAAATTTCAACTGTGAAATCCCCTAGTCATCCAATTGTACACTAGAAATCTAGGTTGTAACTCCTCCCAACCCATTTTGCTCGAGTCCCACTCTTCATTTATGGACATATAATTCACCATTATGCAGAAACAAACCACCCCTAGTGATGTAAAACACACCCTAAGGTGATAGAAGTCGGCAACAACCTACTAGGGAACCAACTAGTTCATTCCCAGAATGACATCGTAGCCTATCATATCTAGGACATAGTGGTCCCATTAAAAGTGACACCCACCAACCTCAAGAGGTAAGTTCTTGAACTGACGTAAACTAACCATTATTGACCCCAACAGATCTTCCAGCGTTAATAAATCATCCAAAGTAATGATATTGATAAAATCCTCTCCACCACAACAACCGATTTGAAACTATGGGAATCCCCTATGTAAAAAAATGTAGATGCTAAAAGCAAGGCCACTAGAATGGTACCTCCAATTGTAGAGGGTTTAGGATATTTTTCCAGCTAAGACTGCTCCACTTCAAATGTATGGCCTATACCGCATCCATGTGACCCTAACTAACGACCATGAGCTAATCCACTATGTTATCGTTGAAAGCATGTCGACTGGCTACCATGGTCGCGATCTCCACCTCGGTCTGAACAGCATGAAGAACTCCAGTTCCCAGAATAATGAGAAAACTAGTTTTACTACTCTAGAACGAGTACTTATATATGAACCCTTTTCAGTAGTTGCCAGTGATAAAAACTGACATAATCGCTGATGATAGTGCATCATTCCACATTATCGAAAATCCACTGGGGCTCTCAGGAAATGTGTCCACGTATGGTCTCCCTTCCTGCACTGGTAGCATACCACATACCTACCTGAAGGTGTATCCCACCAATTTGGACCACCACGTGTAGAATCTCTACGATGCTTCCAACTATATTCTAAAGAAACACCAACTCTATATGCTGAATTGACTTGGACCATATCTCCAGAAACCATCAGGTTGCATGTTGTGATCAGCACATGGTTGAATATGTAAGATACAGTATTCAACCTAATGATTTTCACTTGATATTTGATGTTATTACTGCGACCATCCTCAAACATCATTTCTAGGAAAATATCATCACCCAATAGAATTGGTGTGAAGCACTACAGCTCTGTGAAGTGAGAAGATTACAGCATGGCTAATAGAGTACCATTCTCCATGCTCATGAACTCTGAGGTCCGATTGAACCTGACTGTTTCAGGGTATAAGTAATCATTGAAGGTATGCTGGAACGCATTCCATTGTATAACTTGTCAGCATCTTACCTGTGAGACCACATCCCACAATCTCTTCGAAGAATCCTGAATCATATAAGTACCAAGTTTCACCCTCATCCTTGGATGTGTCTCTAGATCCTCAAATATAGATTGCATTGCTTCTATCCACGACTCAGCAGCCTCGGGTCATCCATCCCCCAAGAAAGTGGGATGCTACTACTACAAAATGACCTGTGTCAACTCTTCCATAGACGGGGCAGGATGCGGTGCTCCCTGGAAGGACTGAATAAATATCATTAAGTCCTCTTCGAAATGTGTATCGCCACCTGTGTCTAGAATGATTGTTGATGAAAAGATAGTAACAACATGAGGGTCTGCTGGTATTCCTTCATCTTCCATGCCTGGAGTCTGATAATTTCCCTGTATCAGGCATACAACATGAGGATTTCGTAGTGGCATGACACTGCAAGGTCAAGCGCACTTCTCAGTTACAGATTATCAAATACTGAAAAATAGAAGTGCAAGAATGGAATAGGAGAAAGAATGCGTTCATATTTTTTGAAATATAGATACACTATGTGTATGACCACTACAAAGATTGTTCCTTTAATCCATCACATGGATGTGTACTCTGGCCAATCTTGGTCCGGTGACACCCTATACAGATGGAGTGTTCTCTAAAGACTCAGTGTGTACATGAGTCGTATTCCCCTTCCAGAGTTCTTCTACACGACAAACCCACAGAGTTATCCTATAACGAGACAACATGGTGTGTTCATTCTAGACACGACATGGACTCAATAGATTTCACAGACCCGTGTTGTTAGTCAAATGGCTGGATACAAGGGTTACTTGTCATGGTGTGTTCAAGAATTACACAATCGGTATTACCAAAGTTTCATCCATCTGTGACGTTAATCACAAAGGTTGACACATGGTCCCTAAATCACGATTTTTATATATATTTTGTACACAACATGTTTCAAAAAGGATTTCCCAACCACATGAATCTACCTACATAGATATTCACACTTTTAAAGACTACAAAGTATGTATATACAATACAAGGTGTGAAATTTCGAAATGTTGTTCCTTCTCGAACAGAAGGAGCCATGGCATTTATTCAGCATCACATGCCATTTATTCTGGGATTTTCAGACAGTTTGTGATTGAAACTATTCCGGAACCCCCAAAAACACTGAAACAATCATTAATGTGACAACTTCCAATCGATGAGGGTCCATACTCCATGAAAATAAAATTTTTCATCATATAAATGTCATATACACTCATAACCGCTTAATGTTCTACCAAATTCCAATCAATTTGGTCCCATAACACCTCAAAAAAACATTAGCATTCATTCAAAGGAAACTTTACATGTAGAGTCCCAAATCTGGACGTACATAGACATTACATTACTTTTTCGGAATACTTAATACATGACAAAAACAGATGCCCAATGTCCGTATTTGTTTAGTGTCTTTGAAATCTCGGAACATAAACTTCTAATCATGGTGAAAGATCATCCACATCTCCCATAAAAGATCTTCCCCTTTGGTTTTTTTACTTAATACCTTTCTTTATATCCTCATGAAAAGACAACATAAAAAGGGTGAGCTCCAATTCTCATTAAGGGAAAACATGGAGAGCATAAAATATTCCCTAAACATTTGAACATATGAACATGAACATAAAACATCAAAATAATGAGTAATGACATAAATCTTGGTAGTTCATAATGCATAGCTCATAAAAAACATTAACCATTACAAAATAGAATATGAATAAAACATTTAATTATGGAAAACATTAATCTCATGTTATGATTTCCATAGTATCCAAGGCATTGCTTCCAAGACCATCATTGTGGACAAAGTCCATTACTGAACCAGGTTTACATGTCGTTCCAACACTGTATTACTGAACTGGATTCACTTGTCGTTCCATCTATGTCTATATCATGAGATATAAATATTTCCCAAAATAATTTTAGGGAGATATATTTCCCACCCATCTCACAAATAAAACATTCTTTTGTGTTCCACAAAATAAACATAAATCATTCATCAAAACCCAATGAATAGAATGTGTTTAATAAACATCATCACATAAAAACATAATCCATATAAAGTAATGGATATAATTTAAAAATAAACAAAATCAAACCATGTAAATAATATGAACAATATTCTTGAAAAGTAACCATATTAAAGAATGTAATATTAGAGGTAAATAGTTTTGAACAAACAATTGAAATGAAATTTTGAGTAAACTATCATTTCTTCTTCAAAATCATTTTCTTTTCAAAAAATGTTGTGCGATTTTAAAAGAAAAGAATTTTTTTTAAAATAATCACGAAATATTGTAGAGGAAGCTTTATAGAAATAAGATGTTATGAAACTGTAAAAATCCATTCACACTATATAAGTTAAAAAAACATTGTCCTCATACTTTTTCTGAAAAAAGTCAAAAAGTACCTTATATGGTAAACAAATGAAAGATTCCTTCCATACAATGTGGTAAAAGTCAAAAAAGGGTAAAATTGACATTAAAAATACATGGATGAATAGTAAAATTTTTCTGAAAATGTTTTTAGAAAATATGGACATGGATGATAAAAATAACCACAGTATATACTTAAGAATAAACAACCTCTTATAAGAACGAGATTGGAAAATTTATCTGTTACTTTAGGTCCAATTTCTTCTGTACGTGTCTGAAACTCATATATAGTGGGTTTGAAAAAATTATTAACTAGTAACAGAACCATAATAAAATTTATGATATTGTATATGATTCACTTAGAACTTTATATTTCCCGTTCTTTTGCTGATTCCATGTTAATGCAGCGTTTTGGGTAAAATTGTTTCGTTTACCGTACGTGTTTCGACTTATTATTCTTGATATTGTTACTTATATCCTGATTTACCTATTTCCAGAATTTAAAACATTATTTATATATAATATATATTCATCATATAAATATATATGTGATATATTGATTAATCTAAAGAAATACACCCTTCATGGAGACGGTAGGCCTTACGTACGCATGATCACTGTTTTCGTTCCCTTATTGAATTGAAGGGAATTAAGTAAATGAATCATATATGTACATAAATATTGTATCATTATTATGTAATATCATTCATGATTATTAATTATATATACTTTATTATCATACTTGAATGGTTAATCATGTATAATGAATCTCATCACATCGTGAAGACGGTAATTTGTACGTACGCACGAGCGATGATATCATTCCCATAATTATTAAATGGAATTGGAGTGGATGATATACTTTATTAGAATCAGTATGATGTTATAATAATCATATATAGTTATTATTGCTACCATTATACACATCAATGTAATGTGTTGGCGGAAAACAGATTACACCACGGCGTGGAGACGGTATTCCGTATGTACGCACGTGTGGTGATTTTGTTTTCCGTAGGATTGATAGAAAGTGAAATAATGTTGTTTCATATTTATAATAACATATAATTATCTGAGTGATACTGATGTTATAACTTTATAATTAAACAAATAATGTATAATATGTAGAAAAGAAATAAATTTGAAAGAGTCGGTAAAGGATATTACATCTACTTCGACGTGCCTCTTTTAAACCTCCTATTAGGGCACTAAAGATGGATGTTGAAGAAGACCAGGACCTCTAGAATATTTCTAGGGAAGTGTAGAAGATAAATAATCAGGGTTTTTCTGAGCTTGAAGGCTCAAAATGGTGTGAGGAGGAGAGGGAGGAGGTGCCTTTTTATAAGAGATGAGAGGGGCACTTTTAGAAACCTCTAAAATATTAATTTATTATAAACTCAATCCCCACGTAAAAACCAACAGAAATGACTAATTACTTATCAACATGATTTATCCTTATTTAATCTATTTAATTTTATTTTTGGTAATAATATTCTAAATTTTAAATTTTATTAACTAATTACTTATGTGCTGTGAATTGTCCACAATTGGATACTTTATGTCATTGTAGACAATATAAATTTCAATTTATCATTTTTAAATATATTAGTGATTTTTAAAAAAAATTATAAAATGATATTTTTATAAAATAACAATAGTGTCAATTTTGACACTATTCATTTATTTGAATTTAAATAAAATACACACGAAGAATATATTCAAACCAAAATATTTAATAGATTCCTAACCTGTCATATTAATCTAGAAAGTTTATCTAAATAAATTCTCACGATGTAGATAATTTTATTATCTTTCTTGAGACTATTTATATTCGATGTTTTATGAGGTTTATCACTAAATTTAAATTACTACACTTGTAAGATATAAGAGGCTGACATGTTATCACATTCATTGGTTTTAATAATAATTATATCATTTTCATTGTCATAACTCCATCAAATTAATCTATTTCAACCCTTATGTGATATGGGTCTACTTTTATTCATCCAATAGAAATTGGACAGGTTTTAGGATAATTTTAATATCATATTTTTACCCTTAATTACCCGATTTACATTTAACTGTAGTAAATAAAAATTACTGTAGTTACTATTAAAAATGTCAAAAAATAAAAGTAACATATTTACATAATTTTGACCCACTTAATCCAAATATGGAATCCAATTTTAAAAATTAAAAACACAGAAGTTGAGGTAATTATTTTAAAATTAATCAATTTATTAAGAAAACATGTTTTTAAAAGTTAAAACACTGTCAAATATTGAAATTTTTTTACCTATGAATTCAATGTAAAATTAATTGTAATGACATAAATTATATTTAATGGTAAAAATATACACTATTTATATTATAAACCATTAAATATTATCATTTAACCATATAAATTATCTTTATGGAAAAATTTGTTTTTAAAAAAATGTATCATATTTTTACTATTCATCAAAATTTGAATGTTATTAGAAAAGTATCTAATATTTATCCCATGTAAATTATTATATCCTAATTCAAAATAACAAGTGTATTTAGTAAAATTGAACTTATAAACTTGTCAAAAATTATATTTAAAATTGGTGCACCATCAAAAGGCAATAAATCTGCTTTTTTTTAAATACTTCTCTTATCGAAAATTTAATTTTCTTTTCAGATCTCATTCTAGAAAATGTGTCAGATGAATTATAATTTTAATAATTCAAAATTCGGTTAATACTATTCATAACGGCTAGTTCATAATATTATAATAATATATCATTGTTTATTGAATCTCGGTATTACGTACAACACACGCTATCGAGGAAGGTTGCTCTTGACTACAACACAAGTCAAAAATAGTGTTTGTTTATAATACAAGACAATAAGGTGTTTCATATAGTTGAAACTATTCATTCTGTAGCTTACAACCCAAGACATCAATGAAATTAAAAGTAATATTTCTCATAAAATCTCTTGGTGTTACATTATACCCCCCATAAAATGAATTTCACCCTCGAAATTCGTCGGGGTTATATATGGTTTACTACTTTAAAGTTTCTTTCATTGAAACCCACATCGTAAAAAGTAATAATAATACTTATATTAAAAACGGTATTGTAGAAACATAATGGTAACCCAAAGTAACTCAACGTTGGGTTTCCACATAAGAGAATATAGGTGAAAATAAGGATATGGAAGAGAAATTTAACCATCATATTCTGACGAAGAGTGGTAGAAAAAATTGCTATGAAAAATCCAACAATCACAAAGCCATAAAATTGTGATGATCTAAGGTTCCATATGATTCGTCATATAAGTGGGTAATATGACAACATTTTTGGTTTTCAAGATCATTTCCCTAAATTTTATGAATTTTTTCATAAGGATAAATAATTACTTGATTTTAGTGTAATATCCTCATTGGTCATTCCATGAACAATTTACACTTCAACTCTTATTTAACTAAATGAAGTTTAATTTGTACTTCTTGAAATTTTATCAGATCATGCGATTGAATGATAGGTCATTCCATCTGACTTAATGAAAAAAAGGTTAGAACAAATTATTAAATATACATAAGTCCATCTATGGTAAGATTAAACATATATGATTCGAAAATTGGACTTATACTTCTTTTATCATACAATGAACTAATTTCAACTAACCAGGAACTTCATGTATGCTAGTTGTAGGCGATAAAGGCATGTTTTAATTTGGTTGTGGGTTCAATTCCTGCATCCTTGTCTGACGTGACGGGTTATAGGCCGTCCTACAGGTCGTCCTTTTTCAAAAACTATACTATTAAAACATTCCAGAAATAATATCAAAATTTTCTATCCATAATCAATACTATCTAATATCCAACATAATGCATTCCAACCATTAGGCTTATCAAAATACTTCTGTCTAATCTCATAGTATAAAGAAAATGACTACTAGAATGGTTATCTACCAAGAATGTGAATAACATCATTTATCCCACATATATCATAAGATATATCTTGTTGGTCACATTCCAAACATTTTAATTCCATAATTATGTATTCTCTTGAAAAATGAATTACCATAGAATATTTGTGAAAACATAAATGTTGTCAAAAGTCAACTATTTCCACATACCAAAATCAAAATTTTTTTATATACTCAAACCATGATATCACTTTGTCCTTATATCAGTCATGAGCTAATTATTACCATCAAACATTTCCTTATATCCTTATCCATTCATTATGCGCATAACATATCCTTTCCAAAAATATTTCAATCACTTTTCATGGTTACTAGTACCATAAAAATATTTAAAACCCCAATAAACCAATACATAGATATTCCAATATTCCACGATACTAAAAATGAGATTCCACAACACTATTTTGGAATCCCATTACATAAACAATTAATCATTACACCACTTAGTTGTCATATAAAACATTGCTAATAGTGATCGCATGTGACTGACCTTGTCCTTTTCCTTAAGATGTTTTTTATGTCGATCATCAATAACCCTCGGATTAGAGAATTGTTTAGTATAATACCACATTACATTACACCTGTATCATTGAAGTGTTGGTTCTGCGTTCTCTGTAGTCGTTTCTCTATTCACATAATTAGCTACCTTATTCCCATTACATCGGCACTCAGCTGATCGATGACCTTATTTTCCACACTTAAATCATTTTCTATTCCTATTAAGACAATCCCCACCATGCTTCTTTACACACTTTGAGCATAAAGAAACATTTGTATTGTTTTCACCATAGATTTGAGTTTTTTCCTTTAACTCCATCATTCTTCTCTTGTCAAAACTATGAGATGGATATGTAACACCAACTTCCAATTCAACCTTGATAGAAAAATATACAATTTATTTATATCTACTGAAGTCTCTTATAGATAATTCTCGTAGAATACTTGGTTTTAAGCCACTGAAGAATCGATCAACTTTACTTTCAAGATGCATGATAAATCCAGATTCAGACATTGCAAGAATTGTAAAATTTTCCTTGTATATACCAACAGATTCGTTATCTCTTTGCATAAGCTCAAGTAACTCCTTTTACATCTTTGTTCGAAGAATACGAGGGAAGTACTTATTGAGAAACATGTTCTTGATCTCGTCCCATTCCAATGATTCAATTTCATATGGGAGCCTTGTATTTTTAGTTAGAGTCCACCACTGGTCTACTTCCCCTTCTAATAGGTAAATAGCCAAAATGAATTTTTTAGGCTTTGAACAGCGATGTATGGAAAATATCATTTCAATGGTACTGATCTATTTTTCATCAACAACTGGAAAAAAAGACCCTCTAAAAGAAGGTGGACATTGCCTCATGATGGACTAAATATAATATTGTTCCTTTCTCTGCTCATTTTGAAGTCCATAATGATTCATAGATTGTGTAATTATAGCAATAATATTTTACAATCCATCTCCCATAACATTGGTTTGTTCCGGAGGACAAACATTGAATTGACCATTACATTGATCAACACAGTTCCTCTGGGTACCAAGAATCTTCTAAAACCCAAAAATAATAGCGTGAGAGGCAAAAAAACAACCAAGGAAACAACATTATAAAGGGGGAGTACCATCAATATATTACTTCTTTGGCTTAATTCTAAGATAGTTACTGTAATTATAGGACTATAACCTATACTTTTAATTTACCTTAGAGAAATCCCTAGACATACCATAGAAATACCTCTAGGGATTTTAGTAAATTTTTCTCTTCGTAGTTTCCGAAGGGTAACTAACCCTTCGATCTAATACAAACTATAGTGACCCAAAGCTTGACGTATATAGAAATTACATTACTATTTCAGAATAATTAATACATGACTAATACAGATGCCCAATAACCTTATTATTTTGGTGTCTTTGGAAACATGGAACATAATCTTCTAATCATGGAGAAAGATCTTCAGCATCCCCCATAAAGAACATCCCCTTTGGTTTTCTTACCTAAATCCATTCTTTATATCAATGGGAAAAGAAAACATAAAAAGGGTGAGCTAAAATTCTAGGTAAGGGAAAACCCGGAGAACATAAAACAATCCCTATACATTTGAACGTATGAACATGAACATAAAACATCAAAATCATGAGTAATGTCGTAAATCATGGTCGTGCATAAGACATAGATCATAGAAAAACATTAACCAAGATAAAATAGCATGGGAATAAATCATGTAATTTTGGAAACCGTTATGAACATGTTATGATCTCCATATTAAATAAGGAATTGCTTCCAAGATCATCATGGTGGACAAAGTCCATTACTGAACCGGGTTTACTTGTCGTTCCAGCCCTGTATGACTGAACCAGATTCATTGCCGTTCCAGCCATGTTTATCTCATGAGATATAAATTTTTAGCAAATGAATTGGAGGGATATATTGTTCCCACCCATCTCATAAAGAAAATCATTTTTTTTGTTCCACAAAGTAAACATAAATCATTAATCAAAACCCTTTGAATAGAATGGGTTTCATAAACATCATCCCATCATAACATAATCCATATAAAGCAATGGATATCATTTCATCATAAACAAAATCAATCCATTAAATAATAAGAACATAAAACTTGAAACATAAACATATTAAAAAATGTAATATTAGATGGAATTGTTTTTTGAATACACAGTTGAAGTTAATTCTTGAGGAAAATATCCTTTTGTCTTCAAAATCATTTTCTTTTCTCAAAATGTCGTGTGATTTTAAAAGAAAATAATTTTCTTTAAAAAAATTCCTGAAATCTTGTATAGGATGATTCATGGTAATAAGGCGTTATGAAACTGTAAAAATCCATTGATGGCATATAAGTTAAAAAAACATTCTTATCGTACTTTTTCTAGAAAAGTAAAAAAGTACCGTATATGGTAAACAAAAGAATGATTCCTTGATTTCAATGTGGTAAAAGACAAAAAAAGGGTAAAAATGACTTTAAACATATATAGAAGAATAATAAACATTTTTTGAAAACATTTTTTGAAAACATGGACTTGGATGATAAAAATAACCCCAGTAAATACTTTCGAATAAACAACCTCAGATAAGAACGAGATTGGAATAGTTATCCATTACCTCAGGTGTAATTTCTTCCGTAAGTGTCTAAAACTCATGTATAGTGGGATTAAAAATACTATTAACTGGTAATATAACTATAATAATATTTATGATATCATATATGATTCACTTAGGACTTTATATTACACATTTTTTTGTCAATTCCATGTTAAAGCAGTGTTTTGGGTAAAATCGTTTCATTTATTGTACGTGTATCGACGTGTTGTTCTTGATATTATTACCTATATCCTGGTTAACATAATTCCAGAATATATTACATGAATTATATATAATATATGTTCATAATATTAATATATATGTGATAGATCGATAAATGGAATGAAATACACCGTTCATGGAGATTGTAGGTCGTACGTACGCATGAACGCTAGTTTCGTTTCCTTATTGAATTGAATGTAATTAAGTAAATGATACATAATTGTACATAAATACAGTATCATTATTATATCATATCATTCATGATTAATTATTATATATACTTTATAATCATACTTTAATGGTTAATCATGGATAATGAATCTCATCGCGTCGTGGAGACGGTAATCTGTTTGTAAGCACAAGCGATGATATCATTCCCATAATTATTGAATGGAATTTCAATGGATGATATAATTTATCAAAATTAGTATTATGTTATAATAATAATATTTAATTATTACTTTCACCATTATACCCATCCATGTATCGTGGTGGTGGAAAACAGATTACCCCAAGGCGTGGAGACGGTATTTCGTATGTACGCATGCAAGGAGATTTCATTTTCCATAGGATGGATAGAAGGTGAAATAGTGTTGTTTCATATTTATAATAACATATCGTTCTATAAGGGATACTGAGGTTATTACTTTATAATGAAAAAAATAAATATGAGGAAGTAGAAGATGAAATAAATTTGAAAGAATCGGTAAAGGATATTACCTCTTATTCAAAGCACCTCTTCTAAACCTCCTCTTAGGGCACTAAAGATGGTCTTTGAAGAAAACCAGGACCAGTAGTATGATTATAGGGAAGTGGAGAGGAGAAAATTACAGGGGTTGGCTGAGCATGATGGATCAAAATGGTGTGAGGTGGAGAGGGAGGAGGTGCCTTTCTATAAGAAATGAGAGGGGCACTTTTGGAAACATCTTAAATATTAATTTCTAATAAACTCAAACCCCACATAAGAATGTCCAAAAATGAGTCAAATCATAAATTTAGATGATATAGGGTTTTAATATCATCAATAAATAATATTTATACTTGGTGGTAATTTATTTTAAACATTATCAAGTAGATTTATCCACATTTAATGTATTTTATTTTATTTGTGTTGATAATATTATAAATTTTAAATTGTTATAAATATTTACTTATGTGTTATTAATTTTCTATAAATGGATACATTATGACATTTTAGACCATATAAAAATAAATTTATAATTTTTCAATATTTTTGGGATTTAAAAAAAAATTATCATATATTATTTTTATCAAATTACAATATTTTCAATTTTGACACTATTCATTTATTTGAATTTAAATAAAATCCACAAAGAGGTTATATTTAAGAAAAACTATTTAATATATTCCTAACTTGTCATATTCATCTATAGAATTTTTTGAGAACATTAAATAGTTCATAAAATATTTATTTTAATACATTAATACCATTTATTTTATATTTCAATCAATAAAATAATTGCTACATCAATATCATGTAATCTTTAATGAAAATTATTTAATCCCTAAAATGTATAAATAAATTATAATGATGTAGATAATTTTATAATCTTTCTAGAGACTATTTATATTCTATGTTTTATCAGGTTAATCACTAAATTAAAATTATTACACTTATAAGATATAAGAGAGTGACATGTTGTCACTTTCTTTGGTTTTAATAATAATTATATCATTTTTAGGGTGAAAAGTCCATGAAATTAATCTATTTATACCCTTCGGTGATATGGTTTGATTTTTATTCTACCAATAGAATTTTTTCAGGTGATAGGGTAATTTTATAATCTTATTTTTAACCATAATTACTCGATTTACCTTCAAGAGTTGTAAAAAATTATCGTAGTTACTATTCATCATTTCAAGAAAATAAAAGTAACCTATTAACCCAATTTTGACCCACTGAATCCAAATATGAAGTCAATTTTCAAAATTCAAAACACATAAGTTGTAGTAATTATTTTAAAATTATTCTTTTTGTTAAAAAATGGATTTTTAAAAGTTAAAACATTGTCAAAGATTGAAATATTTTTACCTATGAATTCATTGTAAAATAAATGGTAATAACATAAATTATATTAAATGGTAAAAATATATTCTATTTATAATTTAAAACCATTAAATTTTATCATTTCACCATATAAATTATCTTGATGAAAAACATGTTTTTAAGAAACATTTAGCATATTTTTATTATTCATTAAAATATGAAAGTTATCAGAAAAGTATCAAAAATTTATCCTATGTAAGTTTTTATATCTTGATTCAAAAGAATATGTTTATTTAGTAAAATTGAACTTATAAACTTTTAAAAAATTATATTTAAAATTGTTGGGCCATCAAAAGGCGGTAAAGTAGATTTTTTTGAAATAAACTTCTTTTTACAAAAAAATGATTTTGATTTCATATCACATTCTAGAAAATGTGTAAGATGAATTATAATGTTATAAAATTCAAAATGCGGTTCAAAATATTCATAATGGATGGTTCATAATATTATAATAATATATCATTGTTTAGAGAAACTCGGTATTGCGTACAGCACACGCTATCGAGCAAGGTCGCTCTTTCGTGCAACAATAGCCAAAAATAATGTTTGCGTATACTATATGATAATATGGTGTTTTGTATAGCGCAAAATATTCTTGCTGAAGCGTAAAACACAAGACATCAAAGTAATTAAATATAATATTTCTCATTAAATCTATGTGTGTTAAATTACACCATCCAATACCCTATCCAATTTAATGTCTTTTATCAAGGAATCTATCACAATAGCAAGCATATCTAGAATAACATCTATGACAAAAACAAGCAATTAGTAATTCACCCTAAATTTCTGGGACAGAATGCATGACATGTGATGTCTAGAAAGTTCTTATATGATGCATCAGAAGGCATACCCTCATCTCATCGGGTTGCAACAGAAAGAAAAACATCATATTTTAAATGTTAACAGCACAAAACATGTGAATCACTAAACAATGAAATCAAATAAATAGTATTATTTTCAAACCCAAAAAAATTGAAATATATTTGGTAAATTTAATTTTCCCTATTCACATGTTATATACTCCCATGAACGACTTACTACCAACAACACATTCCGTCTTATCTCTATCTATTGGCTCTAAACATTAAGATGAAGAAGAAAATAACATCCATTCATACCACTGTGTAATGTCTCGGTTCTGGGTGCCTCCCAGAGGTGCCTCGTACCCATTTGGTAACATGGAATCAAGCTCATTTCCCAAGACACCAGAGGATGATGACTAGTAATGAGTGTCTTGGGTGGGATAATGGTAATATATGCCCTCACTGGTAGAGTAGTGTAGTGGAATGAAACCAATAATAGTAGTGGAAGCAATAATAATACCATGAAACACTAATCATCACAAAAATGGAAGTAAATAAACAAATTCATCATATACATACATATATATATATATATATCATTAATGATGCATGTCACAAGTATCAAGGAAAGCATCCACACAAGTCACAATGTTGAAATACTCTACTAAACAATGGTAAAAGATAATCAAGTAAATAACTCCAGTAGTATCTCAAGCCACAACTTGGTCCCAAGCTCCCCAGCTCCACAGTAATCATGTACCTGAAGTAGAAGGATTCTTGCCCTTATCTATCGCTGCAGCAAAATAATCAGTTTTTCCAAAAAATCTAGACCCAAATAGGGTGTGAGATGAATCCAATTAGAAAACCACATAATGACCTATGTCTAATGATCTTTGAATATATATGGTCGGAAATAAACAATTGTTTTAATGAACAAAGAATTACTCAAAACTAAACAGTTATATTGTTTCAATTTCAGTCATTTATATTCATCAAATATAAAACCAAAGAGATACAATAATCCCTTTGGGATGTTCTCACAGCCTATCCCATTAGGTTCAACCAATAAATCTCAATTAACCCAAGGGGTATGTTCTCACAACCTAACCCCTCTGGTTCACTGACCTCCTAGGTAAGCTCACATGGTCTAACCCCTTTGGTCTCATGAAAACAAAAACTCACCGTGGAAGAGCACACCGTCAATTCCCCCCAAAAGTCTTTTAACTATAATCAACAGACACTATGAGGATACACTCAACGTCAATTACCTCTATTTCATCGTAATGGTAACTATGAACACATAGAGGGAGAACTCAACATAAATGCCACCTATATTCTTGTAGCATGATAATAAATAATAGACACCATGGGGAAGCCCTCCATGTCAATTCCCCCTATGGTTTCACTACACCAGGTTCCCGCAGCCCTATTTAAATCAGTCGTTCAAAAATTATGATCAGAATCAAAAGTAAACCTAAATGTACTACTTGTAAAAACACCTACAAAGCATATAACACCATCATATAAATCAATCCATCCAAACAACAATAGGAATGGAAATCTATCATCCTAATAGAAAAAAGTACACCAAATCGTAAATATCAAATCAAACATGGGAAACACCTCCATAGTATGGTAAAATGTACCTAGTTACAAATAAGGGTCCTAACATCAGAAAACAAGCATATAAGGAATTAACATGATTACAATCAATAATCACACAATACCCCAAACAAGGGTATTGGATATTTTTCTCAAATAATTCATAGACAAACAAAAGAACGTCACAATCAACCTAACTAAGTGTTTTATGATCGATAATTTCTGGTATCGACCATTGAATCGGCCTTTAACAACGTAGATCTAAAAAAACCTAAGACGTTCAACCCAGGATAACTCGCAATAAAATTGAAATCAAGGAACAAGGCTCTATAAGAAAAAGGTAATCATTTTGGTTATTCCAACATAATAAGAAAATGGTTGATTCAGAGAATGGAAGGTCTATCGGGGGCTCAAAGAAGAATAGGACCCTACGATCACTCCTAGATGAGACAATTAAAGAAGAACGGTGTTCTATAAATGAGATGCATCCTTGGTGCAACTTAACAAATAAAATGAAATGTATCGGGCTTGTTCATTTAATGCACACGCTGTGTACATTCTTTATCTAGGCTCTGCATTATGTAGTCTCCAGGTCACCCCAAATGGCCATGTACTCGGCCCCTACACGGCCGGTACACATCTTCCCGTGACAACTTGTTGCACGATGTGTACTTCAAATTACATGGTATATAATATTTAAATTAATAGAAACTATTCATTTTCTCAAAAAACCTGAAAATCAGATCCATACATGAAAAGAAGATCCAGGTTCTTACACCTTCTTGGGATCTGGATGACCTCCCATATAACCTTCTAGCTCATATAGAATTTATCTTTTCCCTAATTAATTGGTGGGAGATATAGGTCCCAACCAGTACATATTTAAATACCATATATTTGCATAATAGAAAATCAGAAAACATTTATCATAAAATAACCAATGAAATGAACTGGGTTATTGGGCAGTTCTTTATATCTTAATATATATAAAGGAAAAAATTTTCAAAATAATATTATCATGTAATAAAAATGAAATGAAAAAAGACTAATAAGAATGTATTAGTGTAATAACTCATCGAAGTGAACCCGTTTTCAAAAACACCATCCCATAAAATTATAAACCTTTCATGGTGTAAGAACCCAGTTTTTATTTATGAGGTACATGTTTCTTCTATTCCCTTTTCATTATTTGTTTTTTGAGAAAATAATAAAAATAGGAAAAAGTCACAAATATTGTGGGTACACGCCATGTACTTTTCCACACGTAGTTTACTTTGGTTGTGTGGAATATTTACACAGGGCATGTAGGTCTATCGGGGATGAAGGGTGTAAAAACTGACTACACGCCATGTACTTGGTATATACACGCCATGTAATTAGTCAGCAGGTGAACAGTAAGGTGGTGGAAGTAGGTGCTAGATGAGTGAATGTACACGCCGTGTATTCGAAAATACACGATGTTTACTCATGTCGACAGATGAACATTGCAGTAGTGAAATGTAGCCACCAAATAAACATTTAAAAAATGAAAAGTGCACGTAGTGTACTTGAGATTACATGCCATGCAGTTGATTTTTTCTCTTAAAATAGGCAGTATACTCCTTTGATGATATAGGAAGCTTAATACATAGGAAAAACATGGGAGAGAATACCTGAGCGTGGAGGAGATCTTGATCGTCGATAGGAACATGGATTCCTTCGCTGGCGATCTTGATTGAACTGAGTGGGTGAGTTCTTCACTCTTTCTTAACCATTCCATCCAATTACTTCATGAGGGAATGTTATTTACATTTTAATGGGGAATATTTTGTCCCAGATCTACTCCGTTCTTGGTCGTTTTGTGAGGCATCATTCATGTATATTGATCAGTAGAGATCAATGTAGGTGGTCTGATGTTTAATTTCAACTCTCATGTTGTTTTCATGTAACATTCTGCTACGCGCCCATGATTGGGGTGTCGTATGGCTTGGGCCTTGATTAAATAAATACCTAGAATTGTTTAGGTAAATTAATGAATATTTACAACAGTTGTTTGGGATCATTGATTGGATCCAGGTCCACCCCGTGGTTGTGTTCCCCTATTTTGTTGTTTGGACAGGTTACCCGAGGGTATACCGTGATTTTTAGCATGCTTTGAATTTCCCGTAGTGGAATTGTATATAAATTTCTTCCTTATGTGTCATGCTTGGCCCAATTACATGCCTAGCCTGAGGGTAGTGTTCGTTTATCCATCGGAAATTTTTTCTCATGGTTATGGGCAGTAGTTTCTGTGCATGAGGGAAACACCTCATACACCTGTGGGGAATATTCGTAATGCCTGTTGGCAATCACCTGCGGGTTTCGATTCAGATTTCCTAAGGGTAAGGATTTATGTGTCTGCGGACTATGTTTACTTTGTATAATCCCTGTGGTGATATGTTATATAATATCCTCCAAGGTAAAGCATAAACATGGAATTAATAAATGGTTAATAAACCGACAATGTAACTGGTAGAGATAGTTACTTTTGAGTACTACCTAGTTTACTACCTTTCATTATTGCACACTGTTGTTGCACATTTTCACTAACTGTTGAGCTTGAGCCTTTGGTGGTTGCCTACTGGGATTTATTTCTCACACCCAGTTTGGGTCATGTCTTTGGCCCAAACAAATTATATCGATGCAGGTGTGGATAAGGGAAAGATTACTTATACAGGTACTTGAGTTTTTCGGAGGAGTGGGAGATCATGGGACCGAGCATAGGCCCACGATGCGGCTGAGTTCCTGATGCACTATTTTTTTT
Source organism: Viscum album (assembly GCA_963277665.1). Taxonomy (NCBI): domain Eukaryota; kingdom Viridiplantae; phylum Streptophyta; class Magnoliopsida; order Santalales; family Viscaceae; genus Viscum; species Viscum album. Next base: position 553,081,810 of record OY728147.1, on the reverse strand, counting down.
TCTTTGTTGTACATGTACTTTTATTGGATTATTGTAGATTGCAGTGTATCCATTTTTGGTTTCATTCCTAGACTTAGGGACATATTGCATCATCATCTATATATATGACTGTTATTATATTTTACTTTTGTACTGTTATCGTTTTCAGTTGTTTTTTTACTAATTCATCTTTTTGTATGTTTATATCTATATTGGCTGCGTGACACTTTGAAAAATGTGGGCATAGTTTTTGCACTATAAGACCAAGGCCCATGCTGCTAGTCGGCAGCCTCTGGCATTTGGGGAAATTCATTTGTGGTCATGTGACCAACTGGGTTCGGGGAACCCGTTGAGTGGCAACCGGATCTGGGACGTTAAAAAGATGTATCAAAGGTTTTAATATCTTATTGACTTAATATTTGGAGCCTATAGTCAGGGATAGGACATGATGGGTACTTGGTAATAAGTTGTGCGCTGAAGTAGCTGACACGTGTACAGGGAAAAGCCAATTTACCTTGTGTTGCAGTTTTCCTGGTTTTGCAATTTTACAGTTGGTTTGATTTTCACTATTGGGTGACACACTTGTGTTGTGCCATTTTATTTTTATACCTTGGTTCTATTTGATTTTAAACCCGATGATATGAGGGAATGACATCACATGCATCATTTAGGCACATGTCAGAATCACATTCCATGCATAGTTTTCATTCCATATAGGTGCATTATAAATTTCATGTTGTAGTGATAGGTGTTGTGCTAGTAAAAGCATGTTGTTGTGATAGATTCCTTGATAAAATACCTACTATTTGATTGGGTATTGTTATATTAGGTATTGTATAATGAACACCAAACATTGTTTCTTGAGGAGTATGGTCCCTCATTGACCATAATTTGGTGGATCATTGTCTATTTACCTTGTTTATAACATGTATAAGATTCCAAGATTTGATTCGCAGTGAGTATGGGCCCCCACAGATCAGAATTTTGCGCTTAGGTTTTTGTTTCAATGTTTTTATGGGCTCCGAGGTAGTTTCAAAGGCTTACAATCAAGAAAAAACCCAGAAGATGACGTGTAATTATGATTACATGCCATTTAATCTTCTAATCGAGAAGAAAAAAAAATTAACTACACGTTGTGTATCGTATGTACATGCCATGTAGTTTCTACCTATTTCATAGGCCGTGTAGGCGGAAAAATGGTATAGTGAAACTTTTAATGCACATGCCGTGTATTTATTATACACACAGTGTTGTGTTGAACTTTTGTCGGCCATGTAACTAACAACACAAGCGTAGAAATCTGACCATATACACGCTGTGTTAGGGATGAACACGCCGTGTAGTTTAACCTAGGGATCCAATCGTGAAACTAACAAACATGGGTCAGTGTTACCTCTTCTTAAGCACTCTGTGTACCGGAGGTACATTCCATGTAGTCTTGACTTGTGAGTGTCCGTGTGGACATGGTCAGGTGGATGGAAAAAATGGGGTGGTGTACACGCGGTGTGTCGGTGTAACACGCTGTGTAGAGTCAGCTGAGTAACCAGTCGTGTCACTAACAACACGTGAAATTGGAATCTAAGTAGTACACGCCATGTCATTATGAAAAATGTTGTCTGGTCTGAGCTGTGTGCTAGCCATGTAATGGAATACATGAGTCGGTGAAGCTTTTCAGGTACACACCGTGTAAACCTTATACACGCCGTGTAGTCTTGTTCAAAATAGAGGCGTGTGGCTAAGCCATGTATATGCACCCGGGTAGGGGTAGAAAATTCTAGTCCACTCCTTGTGTGTGAACAAAAATCCATGTGTTTGGGGTGTTACACGACCAATTTTGGTGGAGTACACGCCCTTGTGAAAGACTAAAGAGAACACACTGTGTAGTAATTATACACACGGTGTAGTCTTGTTTTAGAAAACATGAATGTTTTCTGTCTCCTGTTCTCTTCTTGCACTCCTTGTTTTCAGTACTTCATAATCATTATCTAAGGTGTGTGTCTGTCCTTGTTGAGTTATGATACCGAGATGACCTCTATTTGTTCACCCAGAAAGCCGCAACGAGTATACTCCAAAGATGGTAGGCCACAAGCTATCAATGGAGCCTCCAGAAGAGCCAGATGCGGTGCCAGCTGTTATATCGGGCACAAGCACTAATGAACTGTTCTGTGATGGCTTCATGTGGTTTATGAAGAACTTTCATGGAGCACTACCGGTATCCAAATCTATTGTAGAGCTGAAGCATATATTTTAGCATCAGCATCTGCCTACAGTTTCAAGGGAAGGCGGATCACCGGATACGAAGTCTTGGGTGTTCAATGCAGAATCTTTTTGAGCATCTGGATATTCTTCCGATGTGGAGGGTCAAGATCGCTACATACATGCCGTGTGAATCCACCAAGATATGGTGGCATGTTACCCCACAGACTGACCGACATCAAGACATGGCGTGTGAATATTTTCAAGCAGTCTTATATGACTTCTTCATCCCGGTGATCCTGAGGGCAGATAGAGCTCGAGAGTTCATGAATCTGCAGAAGGGAGCTATGTCAATGATGAATTATTATACCCGCTTCACTGAGATGCAACACATTTCACCTATTCCGGTGGGTGATGAGATGCCAAGGGCTCGACGCTTTGAGGATGGTCTTCGATATGACATTCGAGTGTTGGTGAACGTTTTTAGGTTGCCTACAGTGCATGATATTGTGAACCATGCACTGATTACTAAACAGAACCTGTGGGAGGATAGTGGTACAATCCATAGTGCTTCAACATCAGTTTATGTAATATTTCTACCTATAAGAGGATGAGATAGACGAGTTTCTCTCATGGTGGAAGTACTATTCAGCGGAATTCATCTAGTGTTCAGGTCATGTGCTAATAGTGTGGTAGAGAGAAATGCAAGAGACCTCAATGTAGATGTGACCCATTGGAGTGCCGAGCTTGCAAAAATATGGATCATCTATAGTGCTTTTGCAGGGAGTTTCCACCGGTGGCTAGTGAACGGGGCTCTGTACAGACTTTGTGTGCGGGAGTAGGGCAAGAAACTTTTTACCAGTTCGGGAAATGGGATTCATCGGGACATTCAGGCTGAGGTGGTGGTCATGGCCAAGGTAGCCAGACAATAGGCTCTCAGAGACAGCAGGGCTGGTTAGCTCAGGGTATCCAGGCTATGTCACAGGGTCACGCCACTGGGCAGACATATGTAGTGCAACAGACCCAACCTGATCATGATCGTAGAACTTATACTTTTAGAGGTACTATTCTAGTATCTTTGGTTTTGGCTTCAATAAATTTTCATACTAGTGGTACACATAGCTTTTTATATGTGCCCATTTTGGAGAGCCATGGGCTCTATGTTTTTTCTTTTTCTGATGTTATGACGCTAGACACTCTGTTGTGGACTAGAACGACCGGTGTGTGTCAGTGCAGGGAGTTCCCCATAGAGATTGATGGGTGTCACTTTTATGGGACCTCTATGTCTTAGCGATGATGAAGTGTGAATTCATTCTCGGGATAGACTATTTGGTACCCTTTCAAGCCTTTTCAGATTGCTATTTTTATATGGTGAGTTTCACATCACTAGAGGGTGGAGGGTTTACATACAAGGGTGAATGGGATGTCCAAGAGAGCTGAGATGGACCCGAGCATCCTGGGAGAGGTTGTGTGACATCCCAAATTGCGATTTTGTTTCTGGATGACCAGGGAACATGTCAGAATTATTTCTATTCAATAGTTGATCGTTTCAGGGATGTCTTTTCAGATGGTTCTTAGGTCAACCTCTATAGTGAGAGGTAGATTTCTCTAGTGACCTACTTATAGGATCAACACCGGTGTCCATTCCTCCTTATAAGATGGATACAACAATGTTGCTGGAGCTCAAGAGGCAGTTGGAGGAGTTGCAGGAAAAGGGTTTCATCTGACCCAGTACATCTCCTTGGGATTCTCCTATCCTATTTTCTAAGAATGCAGACAGTACCATCAGACATTTGTGTGGATTATCGGAAGCTGAACCAGTTGATGGTCAAGAACCGATATCCCTTTCCAAGGATTGATGATCTTTTTGATCAACTTAAAGTATCATGAGTGTTAAAAAATATTGAGATGAGATCCAGATATCATCCGTTACGCGTTAGTCCATGAGATATACCACTTACAACTATTCAGAGTAGATATGTTCTATACGAGTACTTGGTTATAGAGTTCGGACTCACGAACGCGCCAGATGATTTCATGGCTCAGATGAATCATGTTTTCCACCCTTAACTGGATTCTTTTGTGGTAGTCTTCATAGAAGATATCTTGGTGTACTCTCACACTATACATGACCATGCTACCCATATTGATATCGTTCTTCATTCACTGAGATAGAATCTTATATATGATAAGATCTCAAAGTTCCACTTTTGGATAGACTAGATACACTTCTTGGGTCATATTATCTCAGAGGCAGGAGTTGCAGTAGACCTAGAAAAAGTGAGAGCAGTAGTTTCTTGAGATCAGCCTAAGAACATGTTTGAGAAACAGCGTTTCTTATGGATGGATGGTTACTAATGGTGATTTATACAGGACTTTTGCCACTTAGCAGCGCCGTTGACGTGTTTGAAATGATGGGTGTGAAGTTTGTTTGGTCATATGCTTGCATGATAAACATTCAAGATCTGATGGATAGGTTGACATCAGCACCAGTCCTGATACTTCTATATTAAGGGAAGATCTATACATTTTACTGTGATGCATCATGTATCGGGTTGGGAGCAGTGTTGATTCTGGGCGATTGAGTAGTTGTGTACGAGTCTCAGCAGTTGAGACCACATGAGATGAATTACCCATCACATGATCTCGAGTTTTCTACAGTTGTTCATATGATACGCTTTTGGATATGTTACATCTTTAGATAACATCTTCTGGTGTTTATGGACCACAAAGGTCTCAAATATTTCGTTAACCCATCATGATCTGAATATGAGATAGTGAAGGCGGGTTGAATACCTTATGTACTTCGACATTGAGCATGCCTATACACCGGGTAAAGGTGACGCAGTTGCTGATGGAATGAGTATGATGACATAGTTACCGATAGTGCTGGAGGCCAGTGGTGAGAGGCATCTCATGGATGTTTTCCCTGAGATGCATATGGAAGAGCACGATAGTTAGAAGAGAGCCTATCATTATTCCATAGCTGTGACATCTACCCACCTGGATATAGTGAGGAAGATAAAACTATCTGATTCTGAAGGCTTAGTTCTATGGGAGTCAGTGGAAAGTGAGGACCCTTCTCCTGGTTGGATGATTGTATAAGACAAGGTATTGTGTGTCAAGGGATGAGTGTGGGTTCTTGGGTATATACGTGAGGAGGAGATGCCAGTGTTTCATGCTTCAACATGGGAAGTGCATCTCGGAGTTACAAAAATGTACCATGACTTGAGACATCAGTATTGGTGGCCAGATATGAAGCGGGAAGTAGTAGGTTTGGTTGCGAGATGTTCCACATGTCAGTAGGTGAATGCAGAGAATCAGAGGAAAACTATATTGTTACAACATTTAACCATTCTAGAGTGGAAATGGTATGATGTCATGAGGAATTTTGTGACCAGGTTTTTGCGTTCACCTCGAGGTAGTGATTCCGTGTGGGTTTTTTGTGGATAGACCTATGAAGGTAGTTCACTTTTTTCCAATCTAGGAGACCATAGGTGTTGACTATATTTGATGGTTGTATATCACGGAGGTAGTACGCCATCATGGGGTCCCTCGTTCTATCGTTTCAGATAGGGATTACCATTTTGTGTCTCATTTCAGGCAGATCTTTTAGAAGGAACTGGGTACATAGGTGCTTCTGAGAACAGCTTACCACCCTCAGACTGATGTCCAGTCAAAGCATACTATACAGGTGCTAGAGGACATGTTGCGTGCATGCGTCCTGGACTTTGGGTGATATTGGGAGAAGAACATACCCCTGGTCGAGTTTTCCTACAAAAATAGTTTTCAGGATACTATTGAGATGACACCTTACAAGGATCTATATGGTAGGCCATGTTAATCACCATTTTGCTGGTTAGAGGTAGGTGAGGAAGCTGTACTGGGGCCACGTCTATGGAAGGATACTTCAGGGTAGGTCCAGTTGATTCAGAAGCGGATGGCTACTTCACAGTCTCGTCAATAATATTTTTCTGATCGCCGCAGACGACCCTTGGATTTTGTCATCGGGTATCAGGTTTTTTTACGTGTTTCACTGTGGTTGGGACATAGGCGGATCAAGAGACAAGGTAAACCTTCACCGAGGTATGTGGGGATGTTTGATATTCTGGAGAGAGTCGGTCTGGTTGCCTATCGGTTGTAGTTACCATAGAGGTACTGGGCCATGCACGACGTCTTCCACGTATCTCAGCTACATTGTTATCACTCAAACCCATCTCACATATTTCAGCCCGAGGATGTTGAGCTTCACGATGATGTGTCCTTTGAGGAGCATCAGATTCATATTGTTGATTGGAGAAAGAATGTTCTCTAAAGCTAGTCAGATCCTCTCGTGCGAGTTATATGGCAGCATGGCCGAGTGCAGGACGAAACCTGGGAGCATGAAACCGACGTACCTGTTCAGTGGTTAGAGTTGTTTTGAGATTTATCTTCTCCATCCTTGGAAGGAAAATTTTGGGACAAATTGATTTAAGGGGGAATGTTTGTAAGAACCCGGTTCTTATTTTTGTGGTACATGATTCTTATTTTTCTTTTTTTCCATCAGTGTTTTTGTGAAAGCAAGGAAACTAACGAAAAATCCAAAATTTTGTGGGTACATGCCATGTACTTTTCAACATGCCGTGAACTTTGGTCGTGTGGGATATGTACATAGGGTGTGAAGGCATGTCGGTGATGATGGGTGTAAAAAATGACTACATGCCATGTACATGGTATTTCCATGCCATGTAATCAGTCGGTATGTGAAAAATAAGGCGGTGGAATTATCCTCTAGCTGAGCGATAGTACACACCGTGTATTCAAAAATATGAGTTGTGTAATTTTGTAGAAAGGTGAACAGTGTGATGGTGAAAAGTAGCTTCCATAGTAACAATTAAAAAATGAAAAGTACACGTCGTGTACATTAGAGTACATGTCGTGTAGTTTGTTTGATTTTCTTAAAACAGGCGGTAGCCGCATCTGTCGTCAGAGGAAGCTTACGACATCAGAAGAACGTGAGAGAGATGTCCGGATCTTGGAGGAACTCACGATTGACTACTAGAACTCGGTTTCTTTCGCTGAAGGTATCGATTGTACCACGTGGGTGAGTTCTTCACTCTTCCTTAACCTTCCCTTCCAATTCGTTCCTAAGGGAATGTTTTTTACATTTGGATGGGGAATCTTATTTCTCAGATCTACGCTTTTCTTTCTCGTTTCATGAGGCGCCATTTTGGGATATTGTTAAGTAGAGATCAAAGTAGGTGGACTGATGTTTAATTTTTACTTTCATGTTGTTTTTTTGTACCATTGTGCTTTGTGCCCACGATTGGGGTGTAGAATGGATGAGGCCTTTATTAATTAAATACCTAGTATTGGTTAGGTAATTTAATGAATATGTATAACTAGTATTTGGGATCATTTCTTGGATCCAGGGACACCCCGTGGGTGCATTCCCTTTTTTAGCTATTTGTCCAGGTTATTTGAGTTGATACTATGATCTGTAGCATGCTTTAAATTTCCTTGACATGAATTATTTATTAATTTCTTCCTTATGTGTTGTGCTCTCCCCTGTTACTCACGTAGCCTAAGGGCAGTGTTCATTTAACCTGTGGGAAACATTACTCATGCCTATGGGCAGTATTTTTTGTGCTCGAGGGCGACACCTCGTACGCCTGCGAGCGTTATTAGTTATACCTATGGGCAGTCACCTGGGGGTTTCAATTCTGATTACCTGTAGTTAAGGATTTACATGTCTATGGATAATGTTGACTTTGTATAATCACTGTGGGGAAATGTTATGTTGTACTTTCCAAGCTAAAGCACAGACTTGGAATTAATAAATGGTTAATAAAAAGGAAATGTAACTGGTAGAGATAGTTACTTTTCAGTACTGCCTTGTTTACTTCATTTTATTATTGCACACTGTTTTTGCACATTTTCACTGGCATTTGGGCACTGGCATTTGGTGGTTCCCTACTGGGATTTATTTCTCACACCCTGTTTGGGTCATGTTTTCATCCTAAACAGATTATATTGTTGCAGGTGTGGATTAGGGAAACAGTCCCTATATAAGTTATTTATTTTTGCGAAGGAGTGGGAGAGCATGGAACCGAGCATAGTCTCACGATGCGGCTCAGTTCATGCTGCAATGTTTTTTCCTTTGTTTAAATTGTAATTTGTGTTGGAATATTCTAGATCGTAGTGTATCCTGTTTTGGCTGCTTTCTTAGACTTAGGGACATATTTCATCATCATATATATATAAGACTATTGTTATATTTTATTTTTGTACTGTTATACTTTTTAGTTTGGGTATTGTTTGCTGCTTCAAAATTTTGTATGTTTATATCTATATTCGTTGCGTTACTCTTTGAAAATTGAGGGCATAGTTTACCCACTATCAGACCTAGGACCTCACTACTAGTTGTAAGCCTTTAGCGTTTGGGGAAATTCTCTTGAGGTCATGTGACCAACTGGGTTTGGGGCACACATTGAGTGGCACCCGGATCTGGGAAATTATACAGGAAAACAATATAAATGGATTCCTCATATTATATCCCAAGTTAATTTATATCTAAAATCAACCGATGTAATCTTAGATGTCAAATTATTTTTTTCATTTTTATAATTTCATAATGAAAATATAATTTCCATATTGAAAATTTATTTTTAAAAATTAAAACATTTTGAATCATTTTTCATTGAAAATATCTTTGAAAACAAATGGTGGAATCTTTGAAAATAATTTAATCACTTCCTAAATTATCTTGAAAAATTCATATTTCCCTAGGAACACTGTCTAAATTATTTTATGTAACATCTGGTGGAAAACTGCTTACATTAATTCAATATTTTATTAACAGAAATTTAAATAAAATTTAATATTAATTTGTAAATGGTAGATGCTAAAATATAATCATTGGATACTTATTTATATATGATCCTGATAAATGGTGTGATTATTACCTAAAAACCTTACCACTTTTATAACATTGATTAATAAGCCGCAAGATATGATAAAATAAAATTAAACATAAAATATTATGAGGGTGAATATATTTATTATATTAGATGTTAAATGGGATTTATAATCACCTCATCGAAGAATTTAGGTTTATTACTCAATGTCATCTAATAGAAAAAATTGTGAGAAAATAATCCCTTGCCGATTGGTTACTATTTGAATAGTAAAACCCATGAAATATATGTCATGAAGTGGATATGTACGTACAAATAATTTAATTTAGAAGTATAAATTAAGACATTTATGTGAATTATAAACACCACCTAAAAGAAATATTTGGTGAATGTTCCTAATGCCTCTCACAAAATAAAAGTTAAATGAAAATCCATTACCATATGTCCTTACATCAATCACAGTCAATCCACACCACAAGTATAATAAATTGAATATTATTATACATATAAAAAATATTATTAATATATATAATAACATACACAATTTTATTATGGAAATTTATCATTTGTTTATTAACAATTCCTTGATAAATATAATATTCTAGTAATTACCACCTTCTATTTCATATATGTTTTAGTTTTTTATATTTTAGGTTTAGTTAATTTGATCATGGTTCCATGAAATAATAAATTATAACTATGGTATATATATCTTATATATATTTAGAATAATTATAAATATATAAATCCCTAAAATTTTGGGATAGGAAATGAAATACACTGTTACTGGAGATGGTAGCTCGTACATACTCATGAAAACCGATTTGTTTCATTTTCTTATCAGTTTAAAAGATTGAAAATTAAAGAAAAAAATATTAAGATTAAATAATGATGGTCATTTCATATATATCTTATATTATAATTATTCTCATCCTTAATAGATATATTTTAATGAGTGAAGGAATCACATCGCTTCATGGGGTGGTAGTCCGTCGTACACACAAATGACGTTATCATGTTTCCACAAAATTGAGATTATAATGTTATGTGTGACATAAGAATTATAGAATCATAATAACATTACAATTATAAAATTTCTATATATATATATATATATTATACCACAAATACTTATTTATAACTATCCTTCATAGGTGGTAGTGGAAAAATTAACTACTTCGGTTCGAGAGGCTATAGCCTGTCATACACAAGAATGATGATTTCATAACCCAGATCGTGGAAGATTATATGGTTGTAGGTAATAATCATAATAAAAAACGTCTTAGTATATGTCAGATACTTTTTATACTATATAATAATATTATAATAATAATTTAGTTGGATGGAGTATGAAATAAAATGAAAACACTATAAGATGAATAGTATATATTCTTTGGGTATCCTCCTTAGAGATTTACTAATGAAAAGTTTGGTTGGTTTTATGTTTGAAATAATTATGATAGGTTGATTGAAGGGTATTTTGGAAGTGATTTCGGTATATATTTGTTGATTTATATGGTTTTATTTTTGATATTATGTTTTGATGGTGAGTTCCCTTTTATAGCTGATGGTTAGTGGAATTCTTGTAAATACATAAAATTATTCACTATTGGGAGGTCAATATTAACTGGAGTGGATAAAAAAATAATTAATACTTTTTAAGGATTATATGTTCTATCTACACCAAAAAAACACAATAAAAACCTGATTTATACATTTCATTCCTCAACTTCGTAGTATCCCTATATTTTTATATGGATTTCTTTTCACAACGGTAAGTTGTTTTTTAACCATGCTAATTTATCATTTATGAATTAATTATAGTAAGAATTATTATATAATTTGGACTTACTAATTATAAATATTTCATCTAGTTTATAATATATAATTCCTATGTGTGATGGATTTTGTTTTCATAAGTGCATGTAACCTGAAACCCAACTCCTTTAACAATAATTTTGTTACTGTGTTTCTACAATTTAATGGTTAATATAGTAATTATAAAATAAAAATTGATCAATTAATACATTATATTTTATACATATATTTATTTAATGATAAATTTTAAAAATATATATTTTTTATCAAGATGAAATCATTTATTACCATATAATTTATTATAAAATAACATTAATCGAAATTTTGAAATTATTAATTTAATTATATATATAAAAATATAAAAAAATATATGGAATTATAATTTATTTAAAAAAATATGATGATATATATATCAATAAAATTAATAGATCAAACAAATTCATTCAGTTTACTACAAATATAATTTTTTTACTATGAGTTACTTTTTTTATAGTTTCCTAAATAATTATTTTTCCAGCTTTTCATAATAACTTTAATAAATTATTTCATCAAAAAAAATTAAAATAAATTATCATCATAAAAAAAACTAATTTATCATTCAACGGGATATGTATTATCAAAAATAATTCTCTATTATCCCAAGGCGTTATATTTATTAAAATAAAGAAATGTGTTTCATTTATTTATTCTATATGTAACTTATTATATGAGTCATACTCAAGGTAAAGTGGAATGCAATTTACATAATTAATATAAATTGGTGTTTAATATCAATATATACACATTAAATTAAATTAATAAAAAATATTTATTCATTTTCACTCATATCATTCTAGTTTAACACGCAGTAAATACAATTTTACCTTAATCGTGATTATTTATTTTTTACAACATTTATTGTTCACTTTGTTTCAAAACTAATTTAAAAATATTATAAATTTGAAAATATTTTGAATCAAAATATTTTTTCCAATTTTCAATATAAAATTTACATTGTAAGAAAAATTAATTTAATTTGAATCCCCTAAGTATTGGAAAAATCATGTTTTTAATATGTTAATGGGAGAAAATTTTAAAAAATTTAAAGCCAATTGAAAAATAAAACCATTTTCTATGAACACATTTGGATTAATACTTTTATATTTTTGATAATTATATTTTGTAAGTAATATAAAAAATAATTTATACATATATTTATATTAAAAAAATGTAGATATCAATTAATTTTCAATGTTTTTCATTATTTTATCAAAAGATGGTACTTTTCAGTAAAAAACCAAAACATCACCCTATGATAATTTAGAATATTTTAATTAAGAAAAATATATTTCTTTTATGAAATTAATTTTATAATATTGTTGAAATTTACTTTTATTATTCTTCACCAAAATATATATAAACATTTTTTTAGAAAATAGATTTATTTTAACATAAGATGGCTTTCAAAAATTATAAATTTAATCATCCACTTTTATTGATTATTTTAAATTATAAAGATTAATATTTTATAAAATATTTCTATTCATGTCATTATGTTAAATATACAGTCTATAATAGTCACATTTTATACAATAAATTAATAATTTATCATTATTTTGATAAAATGCAGTTTTGTGTGTAACCGAAGGAAAGATAGTGTTGATAACATGGGATTTCATATTACACAATATTAACATGTTTCTTATAAAATATTACACCCTAAAAATTTAATTAATTGGAATAAAAATCATAAAAACCCATTTCATTACATTCCACCCCTCATAAAATGATTTTTCCATTGAAATTCATCTTGGTGGTAAAATTTTATTAGTTTTTATATTCATTCATAGAAACACAAACAACAAAAAGGGTTAATAAAACCACCTATTGAAAAATAAAAAAGGATGTGTGATTTTTTTCAAAAAAACACATGATAATATTCCATTTAGGATAACAAATGTGGGATGTTAAAAAAAGGACATAAGAGAGAAACACCCATCTATATATGGAGAGTGATAATGAAATTTTTTAAGAAAATGATAATGATAATGAATCCATAATTCATTTTGGTTTAAAAAAATTAATTGATACCATTATAAATACTTAAAGAATGACTACATTCTATATTATTATTCATTTTTTAATTATAAAAAACATCATGATAATCTATACTTACTTGATTTAAATTCATTTTATATGAATAATCACATCCATTGATTGTTATTTTATAAATTTTTCACTATACCTCACTAAAATAAATGAAGGTTAATGATTAATGCTGGAAGAACCAACAAATCAAAATATCCATAGAAATAATGATCCATTATTCTTTCAATATGAAGTTATCATGGAAAAAATGGTCATATATGGTTATCAAATAAGAATAAATATTCATATGGAGGAATAATACATTAATATCTGGAATCGCATTTAATGATCCAAATATACAATTTCAAAAGTGGTTAAACTTATGACCCATTTGAAATTTTAACATCTAATTCAATGTAATGAAGGCGATGGAATTTAAAAAATGAAGATATCATTAATCCTCGATATATCTAAGTGTTGATGTTGATATAGACATACCAAACCTGTGAATAGCTTCATCATGTATTATATTGAAACATATATATAACCTGAATTACCATAAAACAACAGTAAAAAATATATTTTCCATAATTACTTACCTAAATCATATATTATTTGTTATATTATTAAAATTCCAAAATTATGTATATTTTATCAATTGTATTATAAAACACATTGTAAATAAATCATTCATCAGTTCTCAATTTATCAGTACTATTCAATTTACATTATCAAATAATCAACTCTTAATCCAAACATCATTATGTGAAAATCAATAACATATTAATTCTTTTCTCTCCCATAATCATCTGTTTTCCTTGAATATCAAATTTCTATTAAAAAACGTTTCTAGGTCCTCAACATATTTCAACAGATTATTTCAAATCCAAAATGAAAAACTTATAACAAAAAAACCATATATATTTCATGATTTCTGATTCTTGGATTCCAATACCTAAATACATCAGTCATCCAAATTCATTCCCAATCAATTAACTATAGTTCATCATCATATTCCTTAATAGATATTTCCTCCCACATGTTATTTGTATTATATTCTTCATCAGAAATTTTACTATTACTTGTAAAATCAAGCCGATTTCATTCACTATATTTCACATTAAGACATATATATTCATAAGGACCTTACAATTTACATTTAAAGAATTCCATAATAAATAATTCCATAGGTATAACAAAATTCACATCCATTTAATCAACTGAACTCTTTATTTTCCCTTTATAGTTAACTATTTTTTGTTCTTCTTTTCCATAGTCCAAATATATCACAATCCCTATGAGACATTCCATTGAGTGTCGCTGATATCATTATCAACATATAGGAAACATAATCTTAATTCCACTAAGGTCTCTGAAAATATAACTCTCAGTGAAATATATCATTATCATTATTCATTATTTTGATACTAGGTTATGGTACATCTTCTTAATCATGTTCCATGAAAATTGATTAGGCATAACAAAAATTTCCATCACTCCAGTCATCATCCCATTAATCTACTCATTAAAAAAATTCCATCATACTCAGTATCAATTTGGTTTCCTTGGGTTCTCCCAATAATCTAAATAAAAAATAGTTTTTGAAACACGGATGATATTGGGAATCCACATAATCCTCAAACACAATTTATACAAAGTCTATATCAATAAAACCTTATTATTTAAGGATATATGTGGACATTCATACACACCATCAATTTAAATAATTCATGATGTATCCTATATGTTTTTTAAACTCCAAAGCATATCCCTAGAGTTTGCAAATATATTTGTTTAGAAATTCCCATAGTCGTGCACCTATTTTTGATCTAATCTAACTCAATATAGTGTTTTTGGTGTTTTTACCCCTATGTAAATTTTTTCTAAATCAATATCTAGTTGTAGCATCTAGAACATGATATTATTTCATAGAATCCAATCACTATACCCTTTAACAATGTTAAGTGAAATTATATTACACGTTATATCTTCCATATAATTATCCTTAGATAAATTCATAATCAAATATATAGAAATATCCATAGGGATATCAATAATGTTTTGTTATTATATTTTCCAATGCTTTAATAAACATGTCCTTTGATACCAACTATAGTGACCCATGCTTCTATCACGTGTATATGAAAATAATTTATATGAATATTAATGACATTACATAACCACATGCCTGATGATAATAATTATTTACTTATATTTCACCCTAGAAAAAAAATATTATAATTGGTTGAATGGTCCTCAATGTTTCTAGAACAGATCATAAAATTTAGTACTCTTCATATAAATAAACTACATAAAACATTTATTCATTTCATTGGTCAAGGATACATAATAAGTGGTGAGATCATATGTTATTTTTGGGTAAAAATATGTGATTTATAATTACGATCATGTGAAATAGTTAGAGATGAATAATAATATGGGATAAATAAAATTACTTATGAAGTTCACACCCTACCATTCATAGATCATAATCATTATTCATGGTATAAATAATGGATGTTCATAAGACATGAATCATCATGGAATCAATAAACACAATCTAGGAGAGCATAAAATGTAAAAAAAATGGTTTCGTGGAATGAAAATAATCATAAAAATTATTATTTCATGAATAACCAGTAAGAAATTCATATAATGTTTGGTATGGGATGACCACATGTGTACCAACATCGATCATGGGCAAACCACCCATGTTCCTACATTTTTAGTATTGTGATGGATACTTTTATCCCTTCTCGGGATTAGATAACCACCTATGTTCTCTATTAGTTCATTAAGTAATTAAATTCACACAATTTATTAGAGATAGATATGGGTCCCACCCATATTTTACTGAAACCCCACATTTAGTTGTTCTATAAAATTATAAATCAATCATCATATCATTACATGTAGGAAAATAGATAGGTTTTATAATTATATCGTAAAATAATAACAAATGAAAACAAGTGAGTTTCATATCAATTGCCATATCATATAACCTGTGGAATGGATATAGGCTTCGAAAACATTATTCCATCAAAACATAAAATATTCAAAGATATTATATTATTTTTATCCTTGGTTTATATCCATAGTAAGCCCTTTGTTACATTAGCTAGTGCAATTTTAGATGAAAAAATATTGTTATCTTTTAACAAATATCTTGAGGAAAATATCCTTTCCACTTTGGAACATGAATTTTGAAAATGAAACACATTTTTAAAACATTTTTCATTGAAAATGTCCATTAAACCATATAAAATATTATTTTAATATTATTTAAAACAATTTATAAATAAAAAAATGAAAAATTGTTTTTGCATGAAAATAATCATAAAATATCATTTTAAACTAATATTCAGAACCTTTTTTAAACATTTTTTTGAATAAAAACAAATTTCCAACTGAATTGAGAGACAATGATAGATTTACAAAAAAAAATTCAATTATTTTATTAAGTACCATTGAGTTGATTAATAGTAATAATATTTGAAAATATCATTAATAACATGAGGATAATAAATGTAATGTCAATTCAGTAGAGTTATATCATGATATATCAATACTGATGAATTAATCATAAATAATCCCATTATATGAGGACATTGTAACAGAATTTTTTTCCAAATAGGAAACATAAATTCAATAAATCCATGAAGGGATAACCCAAAATACCTTGAGGATTGATAAATTCATTATATTACATTTAAATTTTGTTCCATAAACGTTGTATGAATGTAACACCCTGAGATTTTATGAGAAATATTATTTTTAATTTCATTAATGTCTTGTGTTTTACGCTAAAACAAGATTAGTTTGCGCTATAAGAAATACCTTCTTATCTTTTAGTATATGTAAACACTATTCTTGTCTTTTTTTGCACACAAGAGCGACCTTTCTCGATAGTGTGTGTTGTACGCAATACTTTGTTTCATTAAACAATGATATATTATTTTAATATTATGAACTAGATGTTATGAATAGTATTTACCAAATTTTGAATTTTAATGTTTTATAATTCATCATACACATTTTCTAGAATGAGTTATGAAAACAAAATCAATTTTTCGATAAAAGAAGTATTTAAAAAAAGAGTTTTACTGCCTTTTGATGGCGCACCCAATTTAAATATAATTTTTGACAAGTTTATAAGTTCAATTTTACAAAATAAACTTCTTTTTTGAATAAGTATATAAAAATTTACATTGGATAAATTCTTGATACTTTTCTGATCACATTCATATTTTGATGAATAATAAAAACACGCTATATTTTTCTTAAAAACAACTTTTTTCATCAAGATAATTTATATGGATAAATATTAAAATTCAATGGTTATAAAGTATAAATATAATATATTTTTACTATTTAATATAATCTATGACATTGCCATTAATTTTACATTGAATTTATAGGTAAAATCATTTCAATGTTTGACAATGTATTAACTTTAAAAAACCTGTTTTCTTATCAACAAGATTAATTTTAAATTAATTACTGCAACTTATGTGTTTATAATTTTGAAAAATTGATTCCATAATTATATTCAGTGGTTAAAAATAATGTTAATAGTTTACTTTTATTTTTTTGAAAATATTCATAGTAACTCGGTAATTTTTATTTACTACAGTTAAAGGTAAATCGGGTAATTAAGGTTAAAAATAAGATTATTAAATTACCCTAACAAATACCAAAATTTATTGGATGAATAAAAGTCAACAAATATCACTTAACAGACTAAATAAATTCATTTCGGGGACTTTTGACCATGAAAATGATATAATTATTTTCAAAACCAATGAAAGTGACACCATGTAACTCTCTTATATCTTATAAGTGTAATAATTTTAATTTAGAGATAAACCTCATGAAACATTGAATATAAATAGTACACAAAAAGATAATAAAATTATATACATCATGAGAATTTATTTATAATTTTTAGAGATTTAATAGTTATCATTAATGATGGCATAATAGTAATGTATAGATTAATTTATTAATTGAAATATCAAATAAATTGATTTACAATTATTAAAATAAATATTATATGAAGTAATTAATGTTATACACAAATTTTATAGATTAATATGACATTTTCGGAATCTATTAAATATTTTTTTTCAAATATATACTCTGTGTGGATTTTATTTAAATTCAAATAAATGAATAGTGTAAAAATTGACACTATTGTTATTTTATAAAAAAAACATATTATAAAATTGTTTAAAAATCACAAAAATATTTTAAAATTATAAACTGTAATTTATACGGTCTAAAATTTCATAAATTATCCCATTATGGACAATTAACTACACATAAGTAATTATTTATTACAATTTAAAAATTTATAATATTATTACAACAAATAAAATAAAATAGTTTAAATAAGTATAAATAAAGTTGATAAGGTTTAAAATAAATTATCAACATGTATAAATCATAATATTTGATGATATTACTACAATATCTCATCTAATATTTGGATTTGAGTCATTTTTTTGGGGTTTTTAAATGGGGTATGAGTTTATTATAAATTAATATTTTAGAGGATTCCAAAAGCGCCCCACTCCTCTCTTATAAAAAGTAACATCCTCCCTCTCCTCGTCACACAATTTTTAGAATTCATGATGGGCCGACCCCTAACACTTTATCTTCTAAACTTCCCTAGACGTATACGATAGATCTTGGTCCTCTTCAAAGTCCAAATTTAGTGCCTTAAGAGGAGGATTAGAAGAGGTGCGTCGAAGAAAAGGTAATGTCCTTTAGCGATTGATTCAAACTTATTTCATCTTATACTTTCTATGATTTTTTTGTTCATTATAAATTAATAACATAAGTATAAATCATATACATATATGTTATTAAAAATATGAAAGAACCATATTTCACCTTCTATCCATCCTACGGATAATGAAATCACTGTGCGTGCGTACGTACAGAAAACCGTCTCCACACCATGGGGTAATCGATTTTCCACCACCACCATACTTGGATGGGTATAATGGTAGAATTAATAACTATATACAATTATTATAACATCATATTTACTCTTATAAATTAGTTCATACACTCCAATTCCATTCAATATTTTTGGGAATTATATCATCGCTCCTGTAAACGTACAAATTACTGTCTCCATGACGCGATGAGATTCATTCTCCATTATTAACCATTCAAGTATGATTGTAAAGTATATATAATAAAAAATAATGAAATATATGAAATAATAATGATAATTTATTTATGTACATATATGTTTCATTTACTTATTTCCATTCAATTCAATTAGGAAATGAAAACAGCATTCATGCGTACGTACGACCTGTCGTCTCCATGAATGGTGTATTTCATTACGTTAATTGATCTATCATATATATATTTATAAGATGAATATATAATATATATATAAATCATGTTTTACAATATTTAATTACGTAAATTATGATATAATAATAATATTAGGAACAACAAGTGGAAATACATATGATAAATGAAATGATTTTACCCAAAATGCTGCTTTAACATGGAATTGACAAAAGAACGGGTAATATAAAGTCCTATTTCAATCATATATGATATCATAAATATTTTATGGTTATGTTACCAGTAAATAATATGTTTAAAACCAATATACAAGAGTTTTGGACACATACGGAAGAAATTGGACCTATGGTAAGGGTAAATTTTGCAATCTCATTTTTATCTCAGATTGCTAATATGTAATTATTTACTCAGGTTATATTTTCCATCCATGTAAATAAAATATTTTTCATAAAGTTTTAAATATTATTCCATGTATTATAAATTTCATGTTTACCCCACATTGACTTTTACTTTGTGTTATGGAAGGAATCATTCTTTTGTTTACCATGCATGGTACTTTTTGTCTTTTCTGGAAATAGTAGGAGACAAATGTTTTTTTAATGTATACGGTGTGAAGGGATTATTACGGATTCATAACACCTTATTTCCATGAATCATCCTCTACATGATTTTGTGATTAATTTCAATAGTATTGTTTTCTTTTAAAATCTCATGGCATTTTGAGAAAAGAAAATGATTTTGAAGAAGAAAGGGTATTTTCCTCAAGAATTCATTTCATGTGTTTATTCAATACTATTTTCCCTCCAAGATTACAATATTTAATATGGTTATGATTCAAGTATAAATTTCCTATTATTTACATGGTTTTATTTTGTTTATGATGTAATGATATCCATTTGTTTATATGGATTATGTTATGATTGGATGATGTTTATGAAACCAATTCTATTATTTGGGTTTTGATCAATGATTTATGTTTAATTAATGGCACACGAAAGAAGGATTTCCTTATGAGATGTGTGGGACCTATATCTCCCTCAAATTAATTGTGTAAAGATTGATATCTCATGAGATAGTCATGGCAGGAATGGCAAGTGAATCTGGTTCAGTAATACAGGGCTGGAACGACAAGTAAACCTGGTTCAGCAATGAACTTTGTCCACTATGATGGTCTTGGATTCAATGCCTTGGCTACTATGGAAATCATAACATGTGTTTAATGGTTTCAAAAATTACGTGTTTTATTCCCATGCTATTTTATCATGGTTAGTGTTTATATATGATCTATGCCTTATGCACTGCCAAGATTTATGTCATTACTCATGATTTTGATGTTTTATGTTCATGTTTTTATGATGAAATATTTGGGGATTCCTTTATGTTCTCCAAGTTTACCCTTACAGAGCATTTGAGCTCACCCTTTTTATGTTTTCTCTTCCCCAGTATATAAATAAAAGATTTAGGTAATAATACCAAAGGGGAATATCATTATGAGAGATGTTGAAGATCTTTTAACATGATTAGATGATTATGTTCTGAGTTTCCAAAGACACTAAACTAATATTGTCATTGGGCATCTATTTTTGTCATGTGTTTTTTATTCCAAAAAAGTAAGGTAACCTATATGTACGTCATGCTATGGGTCTCTACAGTTAGTAACAGAGCGAAGGTTTAGTTAACCTTTAGAAACTAGGATGTGAAAACTTTAGTGAAATCCCTAGAAATATTTCTAAGGTCTGTCTATGGATGTCCTCAAGGTTAATTATAATTATTGGTTATAGTCCTAGAATTATGGTAACTTTCATAGAATTAAACCAAATATGTTATATATTGAAGTTACTCTCCCATTATTATGTTGTTTTTGTATCATGAGTTTTGCCTCTCAATCTTTTCCTTTTGGGTTTTAGACGATGGATGGAACCCGAAGGAACTATGTTGATCAATGTAAAGGACAATGCAATGATTGTCCTCCTAAACAAACCAATGTTATGGGATATGGAGTGAAAATATTATTGATAAACTTACACATGCTATGAATCATTCTGGACTTCGAAATGAGGAGAGAAAAGAACAATATTCTATTTAATCCTTCATGAGGCAATGTCTACCTTCTTTCAGTGGGTCTTCAGATCCACTTTTTGCTGAACAATGGATCAGTAACATTGAAAATATATCTTCCATACTTCACTATTCATAGAATGAAATGTTCATTTTGGTTGTTTACCGGTTATAAGGTGAAGAATACTAGTGGTGGCCTCTAATTAAAAATAAAATTTCCCATGATGAAATTGAATGCGTGGAATGGGACAAGTTCAAGAACATGTTTTTCAATAAGTACTTCTCTCATATTCTCTGATCAAAGATGGAAAAGGCATTCCATGAGGTTAAGAAAAAGTATGATGAATATGTTGGTATATATGTAACACCCCAAGCATCCACTATATGCTTCTCTTTCAATAATGCAATAGCTTGCATTGTATGGATGTTCGAGATTCTAACACACTACGACCAATCAAAGTAGCAGTTATGAATAGTAATAACCACTTTTTGTAATTATTAAAATTTTATATTTATAAATGGACTTCATTTTTTTATTCGGAATATCGAAATAATCATTTGTAGAATTTTTTGTAATTTTCTGAGAACTTCCAATTTTCTATGAAAAGAGAAAATACTTAAAACAAATTTTTTAATCAAAATAATTTATAGTGATAAATTATAATATTGAGTGGTTGTAAAGTATAATTAGAATATATTTTTACCATTTTATCCAATGGTGGTCATTATAATTAATATCAATTTGAAATTGGACATAAACAATTGTCAATCTTTTGATATATATTGCATCATAAAAACACGCTATTTGTTGTGACATCGGGAATTGATTATTAAAATAATTAAATCAACTTATATGTTTTGAATTTTGTAAAATAGAAATCATTTTTGAATTAGGAATATCAAATATATCTTAGGGTGATTTTTTTGTATTTTTCTGAAAAACTTCAATTTTTGATGAATAGTGAAACCACTAAGTGGTAGTTTAAAAACTAATTTTTCATGTAAATGAAACATTACCACTACTGTGATTTGATTTTTAAAAATCCGACATACATGGTTGTCATTAGGAAGAATATTTTGGTTCAGTGGGATTAAAATAATTTTTTTTGGTGAATAGTAACTTTTAAGTGTTATTAATCGCGATTAAAGGTAATTAGTGAAATTTAAGGAAAAAATGATATTATAAATTTATAAAAATACATTTACACTTGTCCTAACATTATTGTATGAGTCATGGCCGACCAAGACAATCCATGGGTCAACTTGGGGACCCCATGGAGCCACTTGGGTAAGAAAACGACATTAATAACTTTTTATTTAAAGTAAAAATAAAATTGTCACAAACATGTGTTGTTTTACTAAACAAATTATTACATGGGGTTATATAAGTTAAATTTTTGACTATAAATATTAATTGGAAATATAAAAGGATTTACTACATCATGGTTATTGTTTTATAATTTTTAGACATTAAATAAATTAAATTTTTTATGACACCATGATGATGCAGCGATTACCTCATTAATTAATGATTTAAATAAAATGATAAGATAATGTAAAATATAAGAAATAAACTTGTCTAAAACCTATCATATGGGTATATTTCAAACCCTTATCACCTTATCCTCTAAATATATCATTGTGGGACCTTTGAAATCCTAAAATCACATCATAATGATGTAACATTTCATGACCTTCCAAGAGTTCACCTCCTCTCCTCTTATAAAAGGCCCCCACCTCTACCACCTTATTCACGCCTTCAAGAAATTTTTCTCAGCCGACCTCTGCCCAAATACTCTCCCAACATCCCTCTCTTACTCCTAGATGCCTATATTTTTTCATAAGTCTTCTCAAGGAAGCCTTTGGCACAAATCAAAAAGATTTACCCGATTTTAAGGTAATGTATTCTCTTGTGTTATTATGTTTTATTTTGCTTCTCCAACTCCCTAAGATATTCTTATTCCATTATTTTTTAACAAAACCAGTATCCTAAATATACTTGTATGTTGATATGTGAAGGATTTAATTAACACTTACACGCACCTTCGTCTAATGGTTAAAGAACATACTATTTCTGTGGGTGGTGAATTACTTCCTCACGAAACGATGATTGTTCAATCTTCTTTTAACACCTCTCATGGTGTCCATTATGATGACACTATTATTATATATGATATATATATTATGTTTTTGTTTTCCTTATGATTATTTATTTTTCATTTATGGCATACCTTTAGGATTTCCAATATGGGTAAATGCGTTAATTTCATTTGAGGAAGTGTGGACTACCGCCCCCTCAAAGTGATTTGAATCATTAATGCCATATGTGGGATGTATAAAGTATGGATTAAATGGTATTATACATTATATTATACTGTAATTATAGTATACCTTTATATAATTATTATTTCATTCCATTAAAGACAAAATATAAATGAATGTAGCGTTAATCCGTACGTACGGCTTACCGTCTCCATGAACAGTGCATTTCATTTCATACTGCTAAATGTTATGTAATATTATAAATGAATGTATATAATGGATATATATAATATATATGATATCTTCATAATGAATATAATTCTTGATATAATGGATATTTTACCACATGAACAACATGTAATTATAAGAAGTTTTTTATTGACTTAAGTACCAAAGATCGACAAAACGACCGTTATTAACTTAAATAATTACATAATGTTAATAACATGGTAATAAGTCATATAAATGGAATAATGAAATTGAAAAATGTTCTTAAGAAAGTATAAATTAACTCTAGTTTATTATTCAAGAGATTAAATAATGATCGAGTCAAGTCGGACACGAGGTAAGGGAACTTTTTAACCTAATTTCTGTTCATTGGGTTAATCTCATACTTTCAAATTATGTATTTATATTATTATTTCCTATCTTGTATTTGTACTTTCTTTATGTGTACTTATAGTGAATATACATAATAGCTCTATTTTATTTAAGAAATTGATCTTTGTAATGGACTTCGTCTCAATCTCCTATCATTGAGGCATATTTTGTTTTATACTAAAATTTCTTTTATATGGTGTATAAAACCCTTTGAATTTTACATTTATTCAAAAGGAATCTTTTTATATGAAGAGTTTTACTAAACTAAAAAAAGTACTGTTTTTCTTGTCTTACTTATACGGCGACAATGACTTCTCCGCCGCTGTGACCATTATTTGAGTTTCGGCTTCCTCTACCTTTCATAATTGTTTTTAGATGAAAAATAATTACCAAGAATTAATTTTCTTTTATTTTGGTATTGAAAATGGGTTTGATAATGTTTTTATTATATCAATGTGTTGTATTGATATTTTTTGATTAAAATGTGGAAATGTTATGTTTCCTTTATGCATGTTTTATGTGATACGATTATGTTATGGTTTATGATCTGTTTAAAAAATTTCATATACAGAATGCATTGGACTTAATAAGTGATGGGTGGAGCCCGCTATAGCTCCTCGATGCATCGGTAGGTCTCATGAGACAAATTAGCGTCTTGTCATGAGGCCTTGACAAAATGTTATTTGTAGTCTTGGCACGAGGCCTTGGCTACGTGGTTATGATAGTCTGGCATTATTCATTCCATCATTATGAAAGTAGTTATTAATATTGCATGTGATTATTCTACTAGTAGAATATCCATGTGAATAAGTAAATGGCATTATTTCATTTTATTTTTTCCATATTATGCTGAAGTTCATGTTTAAAAGGATTCTATTTTAGTTATACATTGCCTTAAATTTTTATGTTTATTTATGAAAGTTAATAGTGTATTGTTATCCATACTGAGAATCTGAGATCACCCCTTTCAATGTTTTAATTTTCCCAGTATGTGATGAAGTATATTATGAATGACATGTAGGGATAGTATGAGGGGATATGAAGAGAAGATGTTTTTTAGTTTTGTTTTACATTATGATGTAATGTAAGACTTATGAATGTATCTAGTGTTTTCAAGGCTACTAATCTAATCTGTCTTTCGAGACTTCATCTTTTGTGATCATGCAAATGTTACACAATAATGCACCGACTCTGGGTAAATGGGGTCGGGCGTTACAGTTGGTATCAGAGGCATTTTAGTACAAACCTTGGAATCTAGATTTAGATAAACTCTGATTAGTGCACATAGCCCAAAGATTGACTTTGAGGAATAGTATAGAAGAACTTCCTAGAATTTTGGTATTATAGAGATTTTGTGAGTTTTCCACGAAATAAATCCATGTCTGGATACGAGCAGGTAGAGGTGGCTCTTGCATAGATGTACCTAGGGGTAATACCGGAAAACACCACTTTGAGCTAGACTCGAATGGGAACTGGTGCACGACAACGGGCCTTGCTGCACTCTTGGTTACAACACTCTAGGGGGATATGCTTAGGATAATTCTCATTTTATTTACAAACCATTATGAAGGGTTTATGTGTATATACATCCTTAAAGAAAAAAATATTATGATTATGGATTATATCCATAAAATGTTCAATTTATGTGAAGTGTTTTACAAGTATGGTATTTTGTATTTTGATTCATAAACGGATCTAGTTTATGACATTGTTTAGAAATGGCGCCTAGTGGAAGGAATGGAAACCATATCAATGCACTCACTCCATGTAGGGATTTCCATCCTGGTCAAGATAATTATAGTGGAGTTGGATATACAACTGGTGCTGATCAACTTATCACCATAATGGGACAACTCACTCAGGTTATGAATAATAACCTTACTCGTATGGAGCACCCTGATCCACAACGTGGAGGATCAATGTTAGACCTCTTCATGAGGAAACAACCAACAACATTCAATAGGAGTACTAATCCATTAGTAGCTGAGAAATGGATAAATTCCTTAGAGTAAATATTCCACGCCTTGGGGAGTAGAGAAAGGGAGAAGGTTGTCATGGAATTTTACCGCCTCACTGGAGATGTCGATCAATGGTGGTCGCTAATTCAAAACACAAAGGAAGATGGAGAAGTATCAATAATGGAATGGAGGGAGTTTAAGGAAATTTTCTTAGAAAAATACTTTCCACATGACCGTCGAGAAGATATGGAAAGGCAATTTCTGAGTCTGAGGCAAAAGGAGGATGAGAATATCGCAACGTATGAGGCTAACATTACAAGGTTAGAAAGGCATGCACTAGATTATATACATAACCCAAGAATTAAGATTCATTGATTCTTTGTTGGGTTAAATCCATTTCTCCATCAAGCATTAGTCTCACAAACCTTCTCGTCGTACGAAGATATAGTCTCGTCATCTATCAAGATAGAAAAAGAATTCTCTAAGTCTTATGAAAAAAAGTAAAGCAAGAGAAGAAGAGAACGGTGGAAGAAGAGGCAGATAACGGGAAAAAGGGAAAGAAGGAATTTCCATTATGCGATAATTGTGGGAAGAATCACCTCGGAACTTGCCTAAAAGGAATGTGAGTTTGTTATAAATATGGAGAAAAAGTTCGCCAGACTCGTGATTACAAGGGAAAGAAAGAGGCTATCAATGTTGAATGCTACAATTGTAGGGAAATGGGAAATTATGCAAATGAATGTCCTAAGCGTCAGGGAAAATTACCTCAGAAAAGGCCAAGGTATCAAGGATAGTCTTATGTTGTTGCTACAGTTGATGTGGAATAATTAATGTATTTGTAAATTGGGACTCAAGGATTATATTCTGGTTATAAGAATAATGTGATATATATAAGGATTGTACTGAAGTACTTTTTTTTCCTTATGGTTTTAATATGATGAAGGTAATCATATTTTTGTATGTGACAATAATAGAAACTTTACTTTGTTTGAGAAATCTGATGATACAATTGATTTTGGAATTTAGAGACCTTTTTGAAAAATGTCTGGATAGAGGTATTTTGGATAACTATAAAGGTTGGAGTGGATTAAGTTGAACTTTGGATAGTATCGTTTAAGGTTAAAACATTTATGAAGATTATTTTTAGAATATTATAATACTATACATTTAGGAAAAGGAAAACCTGCAGGTCGGGGGATAACCTGTCGCGTCGGACAAAGATGCAGGAATCGAACCCACAACCATAGTGTGACATGCCTTTATTACCTACCACTAGCCTACAGGATGTCCCTGGTTATTACAAAATAGTTTTCCTAATCTAAATGGTATGTGGTAATATTTGGAACCTTATACAATTAGGATAAATAGAATATTTTTTAGTTTTGTTACCGTTTGGAGTGAAAGATGGGTTTGTGGTAAAAAATTATTAATGAATGAAAGTCTACATGAATGTAAGTATATTTCCTAACGTTCTTAGTAAATCTCTTAAATATATTCATCATCTTTATGAAAGTTAACTTAAAACAAAAACATTGTCGGTTAAATTTTCTTACTGGGGATTCAATTCTCGTTTAACCAATCACAATTTTGTGATTTTCATGGGGTTAACTTTCTCTTAATCCTGTTTTCTACAACTCTCCATCAGACCTTGATCGTTTTTTCCTCCATATCCATATTTTCATAGAATCCTAGTATGGGCTATATCGGGTGACCTTGGTACTTGTTTTTTGTTCTTTTAAAGTTATATTTTTATTAATCTTATTTCCAATGTCGTTTTTCCACAAAGGTATTTTCTATTTTCAACCTTTTATTTTCGAAGAACAATTTCAAATTGTGAGGATGCAATTTGTTGATGTAGGGGAGAATGTAACACCCCATGCTTCAACGATACGCTTCTCTTTCAATAATGCAATAGCTTGCATTGTTTGCAAGTTCGAGATTCTAACACACCGAGACCAATCAAAGTAGCAGTTATGAATAGTAATACCCACTTTTTGAAATTATATAAATTTTATATTTCAAAATGGACTTCATTTTTTTATTTTGAATATCGAAATTATCCTAAGATGAATTTTTTGTAATTATCTGAGAACATCCAATTTTCTATGAATAGAGAAAATACTTAAAAACAAATTTTTTAATCAAAACAATTTATAGTGATAAATTATACTATTGAGTGGTTTTAAAGTATAATTATAATATATTTGTACAATTTTATCCAGTGGGGGTCATTAGAATTAATTTCACTTTGAAATTGATCATAAACAACTGTCAATCATTTGATATATATTGCATCTTAAAAACACTCTATTTATTGTGAAAGTGTGAATTGATTATTAAATTAATTAAATCAACATATATTTTTTAATTTTTTAAAATAGGCATAATTTTTGAATTAGGAATATTAAATATTGGTTACGATGAATTATTGGTATGTTTCTGAAAAACTTCAATTTTTTATGAATAGTGAAACCACTAAGTGGTAGTTTAAGAACTAATTTTTCATGTAAATGATACATTACCACATATGTGATTTTATTTTCAAAAATCCGACATACATGGTTGTCATTAGGATCAAAAATTTGGTTCAATGGGATTAAAATAATTTTTTCATGAATAGTAACTTTTAAGTATTATTAATCGCGATTAAAGGTAATTAGTGAAATTTAAGGTAAATATGACATTGTAAAAATATGAAAAAAACTTTACACTTGTCCTGCATTTATCTGATTAGTCATGTCGGACCATGAAAATACATGGGTCAACTTGGGGACCCATGGATCCACTTGGGTTGGAAAATGACTTTAATTACGTTTTATTTGAAGTAAAAATAAAATTGTCACAAAAATGTGTTGTTTTACTAAAAAAATTATTACATGGGGTTATATAAGTTATATTTTTGACTATAAAAATTAATTAGAAATCTAAAAAGATTTCATAAATCATGGTAATTTTTTATAATTTTTAGACATTCAATAAAATAAATTTTTTATGACACCATGATGATGAAGCGATTACCTCATTAATTAACGATTTAAATAAAATGAAAATATAATGTAAAATCTAAGACGTACACTTGTCTAAATCCTATTTGATAGGTATATTTCGATGACCTATCACCGTATCCTCGATATATCATTGTGGGACCTTTTAAATCCAAAAATCAATTCATAATAATGTAACATTTCATGACCTTCCAAGAGCGCCCCTCCTCTCCTCTTGCAAAAGGCCCCCACCTCTACCACCTTATTCACACATTAAAGCCATTTTGATTGACCAAAATCTACCCAAATACTCTTCCAACTTTCATATCTTACTCCTAGAAGCCTCACTATGGGATGAAGTCTTCCCAAGGAAGCCTTTGGCTCAAATCAAAAAGAGTTACCCGATTTTAAGGTAATGTCTTTTCTTGTGTTATTTTTTTATTTTTCTTCCCAACCCCCTAAAATATTTTTATTCCTTTCTTTTGTAACGAAACCAGTATCCTAATTATACTTGAATATTTTAATGAGAAGTATTTTATTTACACTTACACACACCTTCATCTAATGGTCAAAGAACTTACTGTTTCTGTGGGTGGCGAATTACTGCCTCACGAAACGATAATTGTTCAATCTTCTTTTAAAACCTCTCATGGTTGCCATTATGATGGAACTATATTTATATATGATATATATTATGTTTTTTTTCTTATGATTCTGTATTTTTCATTTATGGAATAGCTTTATGATTTCCATTATGGGTAAACGCCGTAATTTTATTTTACGAAGTGCGGACTATCGCCCCCTCAAAGTGATTTGAATCGTTAATGACATATGTGGGATGTATAAAATATGGATTAAATAGTATTATACATTATATTATACTGGAATTATAGTATACCTTTATATAATTATGATTTAAATCCATTAAATATGAAATAGAAATGAAAGTAGCGTTCATGCTTACGTACGACATACCGTCTCCATGAACAGTGCATTACATATCTTACTTCTAAATGTTATTTATTATTATAAATGCATGTATATACATGATATATATTATATATATTATATCTACATCATGAATATAATTCTGAATGTAATGGATATTTTACCACATGAACAACTTGTAATAATAAGAAGTTTATTTTTGACTTAAGTACCAAAGATCGACAAAACGACCGTTATTAACTTAAATAATTACATGATGTTTATAACATGGTAATAAGTGATATAAATGGATTAATGAAATTGGGAAAAGTTATTAAGCAAGTATAAATTAACTTTAGTTTATTATTCAGGAGATTAAAGAACGATCGAGTCAAGTCATACACGAGGTAAGGGAACTTCTTAACCCAATTTCCATTCATTGGTTTAATCTTCTACTTTCAGATCATGTCATTATATTATTATATCCTATCTTGTATTTGTACATTATTTATGTGTACTTATAGTGAATACACATAATAGATCTATTTTATTTAAAAAAAATATCTTTTTAAGGGACTTCGTCTCAATCTCCATTCATTGAGGATTATTTTGTTTTATACTCAAATTTATTTTATATGGTGTATAAACCCCTTTGACTTTTACATTTATTAAAAAGGAATATTTTAATATGAAGTGTTATACTAAATGAAAAAAATAAATTTTTTTCCTATCATACGTATACAGTGACAACGACTTCTCTGCCGCCGTGACCATTATTTGAGTTTCGGCTTCTTCTACAAGCCATAATTTTTTTTAAATTAAAAATAAATACCAAGTTTTAATTTTCTTTCATTTTGGTATTGGAAATGGTTTTGAAATTTTTTTTATTATATCAATGTGTTGTTTTGATATCATGTGATTGAAATGTGGAAATTATATGTTTCCTTTATGCACTTTTTATGTGATATGATTATGTTATGGTTTATGATATGTTTAAACCTTTTCATATAAGGAATGCATTGGACTTAATATGTGACGGGTGGAGCCCACTATAGATTCTCAATGCATCGGTGGGTCTAATGAGACTAATTAGTGTCTTGGCACGAGGCCTTGAAGAAATCTTTTTTGTAGTCTTGGAACGAGGCCTTGGCTACGTGGTTATGGTAGTCTGGCATTATGCATTCCATCATTATGAAAGTGGTTATTAATATTGCATGTGATAATTCAACTAGTAGAATATCCATGTGAATAAGTAAATGGCATTGTTTCATTTTATTTTTTTCCATATTATTATGAAGTCCAAGTTTAAAAGGCTTTTGTTTTAGTTATACATTGCCTTAAATGATTATGTTTATTTATGAAAGTTTCTGCTGTATTGTTATCCTTACTGAGCATATGAGCTCACCCCTTTCAATGTTTTAATTTTTCCAGGATGTGATGAAGTGGATTATGAATGACCTGCAGGGATAGTATGAGAGGATATGAAGACATGATTTTTTTTAGTTTTGATTTAATTTATCATGTAATGTAAGACTTATGAATGTATCTAGTTTTTCCAAGGCTACTAAACTAATCGGTCTTTCGAGACATGATCTTTTGTGATTATGCCAATGTTAAGCAATAATGCACCAAATCTGGGTAACTGGGGTCGGGGTGTTACAATATACAAGGTGAATTTTACATGGATTTCATGGTATGTGTCTGGATTTATCATTAAACCTGAATGTAAAGTATATCGATTCTTTAGTTTCTTAAAACCAGGTATTCGAAGGGAATTAGCTATAAGAGACTTCTGTAGCTACAAAGAAATTGTGTGGTGTGCTATCAAGGAATAACTCTAAGTTGGTGTTACATATCCATCTCATGGTTTTCACATGAAATCCAAGCTGGATTACATGTAAAAAGCTCAAAACAATTTTGAAAAGAAGACAAATGTTTCGTTATGCTCAACGTGTGGAAACTAGCATGGTTTAGATTGTCTAAAAGGGACTAGAAAATGTTTTAAGTGTGGAAAATAAGGTCCTCGAGAAGGTGAGTGCTGAAGTAATGGGAACAAGGTTCTTAATGATGTGAATAGATAAATGAATACATAGAATGCTCCAACAACACTTCAATGTTACAAATGTAAGTAAATGGGGAATTATGCATACCAATGACCTAATACAAGGGTTAATGATGATCGACATCAAAAACCACTTAAGGAAATGGACAAAAGGAAGTCACATGCGATCATTATAGGTGATGTTGAATATGAAAATGAAGTGGGGGAATGAATAAGTGTTTATATAACAGAATTCCAAATTAGAGTTGTGGAATCTCATTTTTAGTATCGTGGATTATAAGAATATCTATGTATTGGTTTGTTGTAGTTTTTAATAACTGTATGGTACCGATAACCAGGAAAATTGATTTAATTTTTTATGGAAAGTAGATGAAATGAACATAATGAAGGGATCAAGAGATAATGAAACTTTTTATAGTATTAATGAGATCATGACAGATATAAGGACAAAGTGATATCCTATTGTGAGTATAAATAAATTTTTTGATTTTGGTATGTGGAAAGAGTTGACTTTGGACCACATTCATATTTTCACAAAGATTCTATGGTAATTAATGTTTCTAGAGAATACATGACTAAGGAATTAAAATGTTTGGAACGTGACCAACACGATATATCTTATGATATATGGTGGATAAATGATGGTATTCACAGGCTTGGTATATTACCCTTATAGTAGTCATTTTCATTATACTATGAGATTGGACAGAAGTATTTTCGATAAAACTAAATGTTGGAATGCATTATGTTGGACATCAGATTGTATTTTTTAAGGCTAATTTTTTTTGATATTATTCCTGTAATTTTGTAATAGTATAGTTTTAGAAAAATTATAAACTGTAGGATGGGCGACAACCCATCGCCTCAGACAAGGATGCGGGAATCGAACCCACATCCAAAGTGTGATAGGCCTTTATCACCAACCACTGGCCTACATGAAGTTCCAGGTTAGTAGAAATAAGTAAGAGGTATGATAGATGATGTATAAGTCCATTTTTGGAATCATATACCGTTAATCTCACCATAGATGGAATTATGTAAATTTAATAATTTGTGCTAACCTTTATGTGATAAAGACGGATGGAATGACCTATCATTCAATCGGATGATCTGATAACAATTCAAGAAGGAAAAATTCAACTTCATTTCATTAAATAATAGATGAAGTGGAAATTTTTTATGGAATGAGAAATGATGGTTATACACTAAAATCAAATAAGTATTTCTCCTTATGAAAAAAATCATCAACTTTAGGGAAATGATCTTGATAACCAAAAATGTTGTCCTATTACCCTCATATATAATGAATTATATGGTACATTAGATCATCACAAATTCATGGATTTCTGATTGTTTCCTTTTTCTTATCCATGTTTCTACCACTCTTCATAAGAACATGATTTTTTTATTTCTATTCTATATCAATATTTTCACCTATATTCTCTTATGTCGAAACCCAGTGATCAGTTATAATGGGTGACTGTTATGTTTCTATCATTCCTTTTTAAAAATAAGTTTTAATATTACTTTTTATGATGTGGGTTTCTATGAACGAAACATTCATGTTGTAACCCATTTATAACCACGACGAATTTCCGCGATGAAATTCATTTTAATGGGGGTAGAATGTAACACCCCGAGATTTTATGAGAAATAATATTTTTAATTTCCTTGATGACTTGAGTTTTACATTACACTATGATTAGTTAGTGATATATGAAACACCATAATATCTTGTAGTATACTCAAACACTATTCTTGGCTTGTGTTACATGCAAGAGCGGCCTTCCTCGATAGATTTTGTTGTACGCAATACCGAGTTTCACTATACAATGATATATTATTATAATATTATGAACTAGACATTATGATTAGTATTAACTGAATTTTTAATTTTATAACACTATAATTCATCTTACATATTTCTATAATGATATATGAAAAAAATCAATTTTTTGATAAAAGAAGTATGGTTCAAAAAATGCAGTTTTACAGCATTTTGATGGCGCACCCATTTTAAATAAAATCTTTGACAAGTTTATAAGTTCAATTTTAAAAAATAAACATATTATTTTGAATATGGATATAAAAATTTACATTGGATAAATTTTTTATACTTTTTTCATAACTTTCCTATTTCGATGAATAGAAAAAATATGCTACTTTTTTTTAAAAACAACATTTTTCATGAAGATGATATAAATGGTTAAATGATAAAATTTAATGATTTTAATGTTAAAATAGAATATATTTTTACAATTTAATATAATTTAGGTCATTACTATTAATTTTACATTGAATTCATAGGTAAAAACATTTCAATCATTGACAATGTTTTAACTTTTAAAAACCCGTTTTCTTAACAACGTGATTACTTTTAAATTAATTACTGCAACGTCTGTGTTTTGAATTTTGATATATGGATTCAATCATTTGGATTCAGTGGGTCAGAATTATGTTAATCAGTTAGTTTTATTTTTTTTGACATTATGAATAGTAACTACGGTAATTTTTATTTACTACAATTAAAGGTAAATTGGGTAATTAAGGGTTAAAATAAGATTATAAAATTATCCTAACACCAACCAAAATTATATTGGATGTATAAATGTCGACCCATATCAATTAAGGGTATAAATAGATTCATTTCATGGTATTTTTTCCATGAAAAAGGATATAATTATTATTAAAACCAAATTAAGTTACAGCATGTCACTCTCTTATATCTTATAGGAGTAATAATTTTAATTTAGTAATAAACCTCATAAAACAAGGAATATAAATTATATACAGAAAAATAATAAAATTATTTACATCATGAGAACTTATTTATATTTTTTTGGGATTATATATTTATAATTAATTATGACACAATAGTGATGTAGAAGTTATTTTATTGATTGAAATATCAAATAAACGATTATAAAAGTACTAAAATAAATATTATATGAAATAATTAATGATCTCCAAAAACATTCTAGATTAATATGACATTTTAGGAATCTATTAAATATTTTTTTCGAATATATCTTCTGTGTAGATTTTATTTAAATTCAAATAAATGAATAGTGTCAAAATTGACACTATTGTTATTTTATAAAAATAACATATTATAAAATTGTTTAAAAATCACGAAAATATTTGAAAATTATAAATTGAAATTTATATGGTCTACACTTTCATAAAGTATCCAATTATGTAAAATTAACAACACATAAGTAATTATTTATTACAATTAAAAATTTAGAATATTATTACAACAAATAAAATTAAATAGATTAAATCAGGACAAATCAATTTGATATGGTTTAAAATAAATTAACAACATCTATAAATCATATGGGATGATGATATTACTACCCTATATCATCTAATATTTGGATTTGAGTTATTTTTGGAGGTTTCTAAGTGGGTTTTGAGTTTATTAAAAATTAATATTTTCGAGGATTCCAAAAGTGCCCCACTCATCTCTTATAAAAAGTCAACTTCTCCCTCCCCAACTCACACCATTTTGATTCTTCAAGATCCAAAAAACCCTGAAAATATCTATTCTAAACTTCCCTATAAGCATGCTATAGGTCATGTTCTTCTTCAAAGACCAAATTTAGTGGCCTAAGAGGAGGTTTAGAAGAGGCATGTCGAAGAAAAGGTAATATCCTTTATCGATCCATTCAAATTTATTTCTTATTATAATTCCTATCCTTTATTTTTTTAATTATAAAGTAGTAAAATCAGTATCTATAATTTACTTATATTTTATTATAAATATTAAACAACCCTATTTCACCTTCTATCCATCCTACAGAAAACGAAATAGTTCGTACGTATGGAATACCGTCTCCACGCCGTGTTGTAATCTGTTTTCCACCACCACCTTACTTGGATGGGTATAATGGTAGTAATAATAACTATATATGATTATTAAAATATCATAATTATTCTGATAAATAAGTTCATCCACTCTGATTCCATTCAATAATAATGGTAATTATATCATCGCTCGTGCATACGTACAAATTATCATCTCCACGACGAGATGAGATTAATTCTCCATGATTAACCAATCATGTATGATTGTAAAGTATATATAATAAATAATAATGAAATATATAACATAATAATTATTCTGGTTTTATGTAAATATATATTTCATGTACTTAATTCCATTAAATTCAATAAGGAAACCAAAACAGCGTTCACGCGTACGTACGACCTACCATCTCCATGAACATTGTATTTCATTCCATTTATCAATCTATAATATATACATTTATATACTGAATATATATTATATATAAATAATGTTTTAAATTCAGGAATTAAGTAAATCAGGATATACGTAATAATATCAAGAACAAAAAGTTGAAACACGTACGATAAATGAAATGATTTTACCCAAAACGCTGCTTTAACATGGAATTTACAAAAGAACGGGTAACATAAAGTCATATGTGAATCATATATTAATTTATAAATATTATTATGGTTCTATTACCAGTTAATAATATATTAAAACCCACTATATATAAGTTTTAGACATGTATGGATGAAACTGGACCTTAGGTAAAGGATAATTTTGCAATTTCACTTTTATCCGAGATTGCTTATACGTAAGTATTTACTGGGGTTATATTTTTCATCCATGTCCATAAAATGTTTTTAATAAGGTTTTTAATATTCTTCCATGTATTTTTAATGTAATATTTACCCCTCTTTTACCTTTACTTTGTGTTATGGAAGGATTCTTTCTTTTGATTACCATACATTGTACTTTTTGACTTTTCCGAAAAAAGTAAGAGAAAAATGTTTTTTAATCTTATTCGTCTTGAATTGATTTTTAGAGTTTCATAACACCTTATTTCCATGAAGCTTCATCTACAATATTTCGTGATTATTTTCAACAAAATTCTTTTCTTTTAAAATCGCACACCATTTTGATAAATGAAAATGATTTTGAAGAAGAAATGATATTTTTCCCAAGAATTCATTTCAAGTGTTTATTCAAAATTATTATTCCTTTAAGATTACATTATTTAATATGGTTATGATTAAAATATTATGTTCATATTATTTACATGGATTGTTTTTTTTATGAAATTTTATCCATTTCTTTATATGGATAATGTTCTGATGGGATGATGTTTATGAAACCCAATCTATTCCTTAGGTTTTGATGAATGGGTTATGTTTATTAGGTGGCACATGAAAGAATGATTTTCATACGAGATGGGTGAGAACATTATCTACCTACAATTACTTGGTTAAATATTAATATCTAATGAGATAGAAATGTATGGAACAACAAGTGAATCTGGTTCAGTAATTCTGGGCTGGAACGGCAAGTAAACCCGGTTCTGTAATGGACTTTTTCCACTATGATGGTATTGGCAGCAATGCCTTGTTTAGTATGTAAATAATGACATGAGATTAATGGTTTACCTAATTACATGTTTTATTCTCATGCTATTTTATCATTGTTAATGTTTTTTTATGATCTATGTCTTATGCACTGCCAAGATTTATGTCATTACTCATGATTTTGATGTTTTATGTTCGTTTTCTTATCTTCAAATGGTTAGGGATTGTTTTATGTTCTCCATGTTTACACCTACTGAGCATTTGAGCTCACCATTTTTAAGTTTTCTTTTTCCTAGGATATAAATAAATCTTTTAAGTAAAAAAACAAATAGGAAGATCTTTATGGGAGATGTAAAAGATCTTTTACCATGATTAGAAGATTATGTTCTGAGTTTCAAAAGACACTAATCTAATACGGTCATTGGGCATCTGTCTTTGTCATGTATTAATAATTCTTCAAAAGTAATATAATGTCTATGTACATCAATATTTGGTTCTCTATAATGAATGAAAATAGGTGGATGACATTATGTATGTATAAAATAAGGAAAATAGAAATAAAAATCCTTATCGATTTGTTGCCTTTTAAACAGTAAAGATCTTGAAATATATATCCAATTATATATATTTAAATCTAAATTATTTATAGGAGAATAATTATGTAATACATTATAGGGTGGTATATATACAACATCAAATAAATCTATGGTGAATGTGGCTTATGTCTAATTGAAAATAAAAGTGGGACATAAATCCCATAACTTTTGTCATGACATATGTTAAACTCATTAAATACTATAGTATACTAAATTGGATTTTTTAAACATATATTTAAAACCCATATCAATTTATATCATAACATATATGGTTTATTATTTCCTTTTATAAATTATTTTAAAAAATCCAATGTGAATGTTTTGTTTCGGGAAATAACCATTTTATATTCATTTTTTTTTTGTGTTATATTTTTCATCTTTGTAAGTTGATAGTGGTTCAATAAAAGACAGAAATATAACCATGTAATAAATATAATATATAGTCAGTATATATTTGTATATTTAAATACATAACATTTTGTAATTGAAAATTAAATATATTATTCATGGAGACAGTATGCCATAAATTCTCCTAGATGTTTTTTCCATTTTCTTAAATGATTCAAACAAATTATTGTAAATGATATATTTTTTCATTAAATAAAAAATATTATGTCATAAATAACACATATTTCCATTAAACGCATCCTTACTTTGTCTCATTAATAGTTTGAACGAATCACATCACTTCACAAGTTTTTAACCTACTCTACGCATGAACAACATTATCATATTCTAGGAAAATAAATATTATGGAGGTATGTGTAATATAAAAATTATAGAATAATAATAATTTAATTGATATGATATATAAAATATATAATAAATAATTCCATTATTATGAACACCCTTGAGTGGTGGTGATGGAAAAACCAACGACATCGGTTCACGAGACATTAGTCCACCAAACACAGGAACAATTATCTCGCAACACATTCGACGGAACTAAGGAAGGTTTATGTAATTAAATTAACATAAAAACATCTATGTATAGACAATATATATAGATCATTATATAATCATGGTATAATAAGAATATAATTTGGTGGATGAAAATTTAAAATGAAAACACTCATTCATGAATGTTACCTCTTCTTCAGGTATCCTCATTAGGTTATCCCTAAAGCCTTTATTGATTACATTAATTTCCAAACTAAGAAATTAATGATGTTTTTAAGGAATTTGGGGAATTTATTTAGATATATCTAGGTTAATACATATGGATTAAATGGTATTGTGTTTTTCGTAGAGTGAGTGCACTATTATAGTTGTGGATGGGTGCAATTCCTGTAAATAATAAAATATATTCACTTTTTGGAGGTTAATATTAACTCATGTGGCTCAACCTATGAAAATTAAAGGTCTGCATGGATTATATGGTAAATCCTAACATGCAACACTCACTAAAACACATGTTTTAATCATTTTATTCCATAATAACTATGTATCCCTATATTTACCATTTTTCACTATGGTAACTAGGTTTCTATCCATGGAAATTTATACATTAATAATAAAATTGAATTACCCATATTAAATAATTTTGAAACTCTAATAATTTATTTGATATCAACTATACAAAATATAAACCATTAGATTGATGGAGACTATTTTAGAAATAAGCACTTATAACATGGAATCAAACTAATTTAACAATAACCGTTCTAAAATAGTTTTACATTTTTTGATCGGTGTATTAATTATAGTTGATAATATTATCTAAAAAAGGTAAATATTATTTTTTTTTTAATTATTTAAAAATCACATGGAAGAAAATATTTTTTAGAAATTTTATATTATTTAATAAAATATCATCAATTATAAATTAATATTAGTGTCAATTGTGACATTATTTGGTTAATTTCAATTTAGAAATATCAAGGAAATGATTCAATTCAAATTTTATTTTTTTCTAACATTTCATCGTGATATATTTATTTTAATAAATCATTTTACACACTACTTCAATTTATTTTCCTCTCAATTAGTATTTTTATTATCATTTATTTTATTACATTATAAACTAAATAATTACTCTATTGTCATTTCCTAATAATTTAATTTTTTTAAATAAAATAAAAATAATATTCATTAAACTCACATATATATATTTAAATGGGTATATATTTTTCAAAATTTGTGGTATTTTTTCCATCCCATGTCCTTAGAGATATTAAATATCAGATAAGTATGATTTTTTCTTTTTCATTTGATAAATTATTACATGGGTTATATTCAAAGGAAACTAGAAATTGATTTTCATAGTTAAGATACGTTTATGTAAAATATATAAATAAAACAAATATTTGAATTATTATAAAATTTAATGACATTTTCACTCTTATCGTTGTAGTATAGCCTAGTAGATCTATTTTTACAATAACTATTGTAATTAATATTTTAATTCATTAAATATTAATTTGGGTAAATATTTATGTTTACTTTATTATACATTATCAATCATTATGATATCCATTACTGAACCCATTTTTTCAAAATCAATTCAAAAAAATGAAAAAATTACATTAATATTAATCTCATGATGAGATGAGAAATTGAGTTTTTTTAAAGGAAAAATTATAGATTTTATAAATAAAATTTCAATATGTAAATCATTCCAATGACCTAAATTGAATATAAATATATAATTACTATAATATACATATTACAATTTTAATATATAATTTAAATTTAAACCTAAATTAAATGAAAATATGATTTAAATAAAAATATGGTATTTTTCAATATTCATAAAATACAATAATTTTTAGGAAAATTATGAAACTACATTATTAGATAATTTTGAAATTATAAAAATTTTATTTTTATTTTTTCAAATTAATTATCTAAATGTGTCAAAAATTATATTTTTTATTGTTCACAAGAACACATAGAATATTTTTTTGAGAAAATATTATTTTTGAAACAAATAATGGGATTACCAGAAAATATTAATTTTCAGAGCAATTATTATAACTTATAAAATAATATTTTATATAATATATTAAATATATTTATTTATATTTTGGTATAAAAATTTAATAGATAAGTTATACTGGTAATTTTTAAATAACTAAATTTATAATTTGTCAAGGTTTTATTAAAACATAGTGTTCTGTGTCCTGGATTATAAGATAGTGTTGTGTATAGAGAAAAAAATAATGTGATGTTGAATAATAAACAATTTTAACCTTGATATAGGTTAAAAATTGCATCATGTAATTTTAATTTATTCAAAAATAATTCCTAATAACTATGGGTGTTACATGTTCACGTCACTACCTCTAAACACTTTATCCCATTGAGAAAAATTGAAAATGAAATATTGATCTAGAGTCGATCAATGTTTTTTAAATATTTTAATAGAATAATATTCAATCAAAGGGATATGTAATAGAGTTCCCCAAGACTCTATTTTATATGGTGAAGGAAAATTAGAATATTCCTAAGCCTTCCATCCCCATTGTTCATACCATAACCTATATAAATATATGGAACCCATACATTGAGGTAGACAAATGAATATAGGAGGATATGTTCATCCTGTCACGACAGGTTCCACGGGGCCCGTATCGTGACTACCTCAATCCCGCCTTCTATAGGCCAGGGGCTGGCGACTAGCACCAAAGAAGTATCTCCCTAAAAACTAGGAAGGCATTGCCTTTGTAAAACATAAACACACACAACCAAAGTACAAGAGGAAGCAAACACTATGAAAAAGAGTAACAAGTGTGCAGAAAGTACGAAGGGGTCGGAAATAAAAGCCCAACAGAAAGTTACAGCTACAAGAGAATAAAAGTACAATTGAAAAGACAAACAACTGAATCGTGAAGCAGCTCATGGATCATCCTCCGGATTCCTACCTAAAGGGTAGGTACTGATGTCCTTCTATGCACTCCTCATCTATCGGTCCGCTCCGTGTGACATCATGCTGAGTGTCTACGTCCGGGTACCGTACAGTCCTTGTATAATCTGCGTAGGTCAGTGTTGTCCCTCATCTGCATCCAACACAATGAGGTGCATGCATAGCCCGT
Source organism: Viscum album (assembly GCA_963277665.1). Classification (NCBI taxonomy): domain Eukaryota; kingdom Viridiplantae; phylum Streptophyta; class Magnoliopsida; order Santalales; family Viscaceae; genus Viscum; species Viscum album. The sequence continues at coordinate 553,039,685 of OY728147.1, read as the reverse complement.
GCAGGGGTGAGTATAACGATACTTAGTAGGGACCCCGATACCCTCAAGGTCTCACAATATCCAACAAGGATAAACCAAAAAGAAAGATCTCAACAAATAACTGTTACTTAGGTATATGCCCATACATATACCTATGTTATGAAGTTACCCATTTGAATCATGAGGAAAACACAAAGGTCATTGACTCAGATCAAACCTGGATATTCATTATCGAAACAAAAACTACAGGAGAACTCCTCCTATGTCGATTACAGCGGCCCTGTTGCGACTCCTAGGCGCTACTCACTAACCGTAGACTGATGAGGTACTCCTCTTGTTGAGTACCGCATGTCTGCTGCAAAACCGGGCGCCCCTCCGCTATGGGTCTGCTGCCAAACTGGGTGCTCCCCCTAATAGCTGTTAGAGGTACTCCTCCTATTGATTACCATAGGTCTGTTTCCAAACCAGGTGCTCTGTCCACCGTGGGTCTGTCCCCAAACCGGGCTCTTCGTCCACTGGGCTAGTTTAGTCACTCCGAGTCAAATCGGTCAAGCAGTCGGCAGGTCTACAGCTACTAGGTCTCCTCTCTCTGTCTTCTCGTCTCTGAAAGGATCCTCTTGACGAGCTACTAGTTGATACTCTAAGTGTCACGAATAATCATGTAGAGGTATCACAAAGGACCGCCTTGTCATTGGGTTCTTAACGCAACAGACGACATGTCAATCTGATGCCCAGTCTGTGAGTTAATAGCCTTTTGTCCCTGGCGCCCGGTTGGTTTCGTGTACGAACCAACACGACTGTATCTAAAATGTACCCCAAACTTCCATGGGGTATACTAAATGGGACCGCTTCTCAAAGAGATTACCAGTGCCACTGACGGGTCGTCAAACGGACATCCGACCTGAGAGTTATTGGCTTTTCCATTCATGGGGCCTGGTGGGTTTTTAAGTTAAACCAACCTGACTATACTCCAACTATGTCCAATACTCAAATTTAGTATTCCAAAATTATTATCTCTTCAAAATGAATTCAACGTAGTTGATGGCACGTCAATCTGAAGTCCGGTCTTAATGTTATAAGTGTTTCCGCTCTGAGGGCCCGGTTGGTTTCGGGTTCGAATCAACCCGGCCATACCCAAACATCTCTAAAACCTTGAGTGTAATATACCAAAACGACCGTCTCAATCTGAGGAATCCTATCCAATTTAAGGTTCATCTATTGAACGTTCGTAGCTAATTTTATGTGTAATAAACCGAAAATGGACTGAAAAAGGGGGTTTGGGGAGCAGTCTGACCTGGGTCCGGTGTTTGGCACGGTAGGGAATGGCCCGACCCCGCTCACGGCTTGCGGGCCCTGGTGGGCCATGTCCCGGCCTAGATGGGCGCGGCCTCGCCTGGCTGGGTGCGGCCCATCATAGGTAGCCCGCCCCGGCCCGGCCGGGGTGGGGAGGGGTGGTGGGGGTGGCCCTTGCTCGGCCAGCTGTTTCAAAATTAAGTCTCTCCGCTTTATTTCCGGAATGGCAGAGCCCTTCCAGTTCCACCTACCACCATGGCTTAGCCACGATGGTCTGCTCCAGCATCGCGCTACCGCCGCCTCCCGTGGACCACCGGATGTGCTCTGCTGGTCCATTTCACCCACTATCTGCACCTAAGGTCATCCTAGGACCCGAACTCCACTGTGAAAGCTCCAAATCGAAGTTACGGTCAAGTTTCATCATCTCACCTCAATCCACGCCCAGACGAACAAGCTGTGGAGGGTCTTCAGACCGTGTTTGTTCGGCTTGCAACCTCATTATTTGGTGTTATCAATTTTCCATAAAAACACTTTCTTTCATCAACGATAAGGGTATAATTTCTTCAAAATAAATTATACAAACACCCTACCTCGAAAAGACACTGCACGTCGTCGAGCCGTGGAAGACGAATGTTGCGGTGGTTGGGCGGCTCGGGGGAAGATGAGGTTGTCATTGTTCATTGCACACTTCCTCTTCCGAGCTCGTGCTTCAATCCATTGACGACGAAGAGGAATATAAAAGAGTTGTCGGAGAAGTCCCGCGTTAGAAGGGGGTTCCGAGGAAGAAGCTGAGGAATATGCATCGTCGTCGGCATCTTCGCATTCTTCGAGACATGGAGTGTTTTTTGTTTAGAGAAAAACACTATTATTTATTTATTCAGAGCTTTCTCCAAACTCTCCCAACCCAACGAATTCCAAACTAAAATAATAGCCTAAGATATTATTTTATTCTCCCATAATAGCATTTCCATGCACTCAAAAAGATTCTAATCCACCCATAATAATTAAATAATTTATGATGTACAAAATAAATAATTCACTGAGTTTTCATATTAATGACCATGTGGAAGGTGGAGAGTTTAGAAATTAAAGGTGGTTGTCAATAATTAAACAAGGGGTTTAAGGGAGTTGAAGAGAGTTATGGGGAGATGAAATGTTGCGGTTCGTGTAGGCCCCTCCTCACAAATATCCTCTCATTGGAGGTTATGGGGGTGTGGGTCCCACCAACAACTTCTCAATTGTAGGATATAACCACCATAGGTAAATAAAATTTTTGTTCTACAATTTTATTTAACTATTTCCAATTTCCCAAAAAATTAAATCTCAACCCGCATAAAACGCTAATGCGGTAAAGACCCCTTAAGCAATTATCGGTGTTGTGAGTTCATCAGTGCCCTAAGATTTCATTTCTGAGCATTAGTTAAAAAGATAGAAAAACATGCATGTACGTTAACTGAATGTACAAAAACAAACCTTCAGAAATTGATTACGGGCACACCGGGCCTCGGAATCAAGCGCCGTCAAGAAACTGCGGACTCGTAACATTCCATAGAATTAAGAAAATAAATTTACATGCAATTTCAAATTCATTAAATTAATCCTACATCAGGGATTTATGTCCTCATAAAGCTATAACATACACTAGGGAAACAAAAGAGGTTACTGACCACGTATTTGAGCCTTCTGCTCCCATGATCTCTCCTGGAGGTTCTCGTGCTGCCATAGAATTCGCACTAGAGGAATCAATCGCCCACGTAGGGCCCGTTCCGGTCGATCCCCGATCTCCACCGGGACCACCATGGATGTCATCCCATCATCGATGTATAGCTCCCCATGATTGATGATGTGGGACAGGTCATGCACACAACTCCTCAGCTGAGATACGTGGAAGACATCGTGCACCCTACGCAACTTAGGTGGAAGGACCAGGAGGTAAGCCATGTCGCCTACTCTACTGAAGAAAAAGGAGGAGTGAGTGTAAGAGACTATTGATTGGCTACACCATCTCTATCCACAAAGGATTTATGTAAGGCATCCAGCTGCTCAGTCACCTCTCCTAGCAGCTGAATACCAGTCTTCCTACTGAGCTCATCCACAAACACATTCCCCTTCCCTGGAATATAGACTATCTCAAAGTCATAGTCCTGGAAGAACTCAAGCCATCTCCACTATCTCAGTTTTATATTCTTCCAAAAGAAGGAAAACCTGATACTATAGAGATTGGATTGAACCGTAAACTGTTCGCTCAACGAACAATGGGTGAAAGTAGCCAATTGTAAGATACTAATTCATGCTATGGACGACATCGTAAGACATCAATGCTACTACCAAAAGATCCAACTGTTACTCTCACCTCCAAGGGTTGAGTCACACTGTTAGCATCAGTGTGTGGTTACTGGGTATCCTCTAGTAGATATCTCGAAAGTGAGGGTCACGTCCATAGTTTAAACTAGACCCTCTTAGTATTAACCACCCTAAAATAAAAATAAGAAAATGTCACAAGGACAAGTGTCTTATTAATACAGCTGAAAGTATAAAAACACAGAGCAACCACAATAATGACATTAATGAAGCTAGAAGAATCATGAACAAAGGCCTCCCTGTCAGGAACTAGTCTAGCTCCTGTCCACCTCCTTCCGGAGCTCCATAGTCGTATGCTTCAACGGCTTGAATCTATGCTCTCCTATGTCCACCTATTCCATGCATTCGGGGTGGACCTCCTTCTGGTGGTGGTGGAAACACCTTGAAGTGTCATCCACCACCAGCTGCACATCAATCTCCTCTACCCCGGTATCCTTCTCCTTATAGTCTGCCTCGATTGAACCTCTGCCTCTTCCAGAGAGGTCCCTCATCTATCTGCTGATCATATGTATGGCGGGTCAGACAGTCATGTGCCATGTGACCAAACCCTCCGTAGGAGAAAAACTACCCATTCCTGGTATTTCTGGATCCGTCTCCACTCTGGGTTCCCCACACAACTGATCCTGAGTCGTTTGGTCGACCACCTGTGGTTCTGGTCCTCTTAGACCTTTGCATCATCTGTCTACTACCACCTGTAGAAGAATCCACTTCATGTTGACTAGTGGGGGGTTCTACTGCTGGAGATTGCTCATCAAGGAAACTCTCTACTAGGAGGGCTCACTCTAACACCCCTGCCTGCATCGAGATGCTTTGAGAAACACATGAAGCTCTAATCTCTCGACTGAGCCCCTTCTCGAAAGTTCTGGGCTTGACGAAAGGGTCTCGTACCATATTTGTAGAGTAGTGTGAGTGGTCTGTGATCCTCACTGAGTATTGTGCTACTATCATGTTGCCCTGCTACAGATGAAATAGTTCATTTATATGCACTGCTCACAATGAGGCTAGTACAAACGCCGCCCGGAACAGGATCTTGATGTCTTCCCAAAGAAGTGACGCCTCGTCATGAATCTGAAGCATTAGGCTCCCCCATCTGCCTACTGCTTCCTGAAGGAGGACGGTGGCAAGGATCACCATAAATTCTGCTTGCGTCGCTACTATCCTGAAGACTCTCACCACAGCCCCCAGCCAATCCACAGCCGCCTATGGGTCCATCTCTTCCCTAAACTTTGGTGGCCTCTAGCACTGGAACTCATTCAGTGCACTCAAGCGGCGTGCAATCTCTATTGATGGGGCTGGTGCATCAGTGGCCCAATGGGTGGTAGTACCTTCTGAGCCTCCACTGGTGCCTCAACATAAAGAGGGCCCTGTATTGAGGCCTCGTCGCTCGTCGGGCAGTCAGTGCGTACAACTCTCGGGGCTCTAACTGGTTGTCTGAAGGGAGGAATCCTAAAAGAACAGATGTGACATAGTCAAAAGACTATACCTGGTGTGAAAACTTGGTTTGAGCTGACATAAAAGAAACTTTTTTAAAACACACATGCAATCAGTGTTTCATGCACCAAGATGGAAATCATTACTCAGGGTCCGGGTGTATGGATACGTCGACCGCCACACCATCACTAGACTCCCTGAACAGAAAACCACACTCATTACTCTTAATACTATTGTTTCATAGAAAGAAAGATCATAGTACTGAGTTCTACGGTATAAATTACTCCATTGATAACAATTTTTCACGACCCATTCCCCAGGGCTCGTATCGTGACTACCCCAAGACCGCCTTCCATAGGCCAGGGGCTGGAGACTAGTACTAAAGGTGTATCTCCCTATAAACTATGAAGGAACTGACTTTGTAAAACATAAAAACACACAACTAGATTACAAGAAGAATCAAACACTAAATAAAGAAGTAATAAGTGTGCTGAAACTATAAAGGGGTCGGAAATACAAGCCCAATAGAAAGGTATAGCTACAACTGAAATAATTTAAAACTGAAAAGACAAAAATTTGAATAGTGAAGTAGCACCTGGATCATCCTCCAGGTTCCTACCTGTAGGGTAGGTACATATGTCCTCCTCAGTACTCCGCGTCTATCAGTCTCCTCCGTGTTCAATCACACCGAGTGTCCACCTCTGGGTACCGTCCAATTCTCGTATACTCTAGCTCGGTCAGCACTGTTAGTCATCTGAATCCAACACAATCGGATGCGGGCATAGCCCGTGCAGGGGTGAGTATAATGATACTCAGTAGGGACCTCGAGACCCTCATGATATCACAATATTAAAAAAGGATAAACCACAAAGAAAGATCTTAACAGATAACCGTTACTTAGGTATATTCCCATACATATACCTATGTTATCATTTAACCCATCTCAGTCATGAGAAAACACAATGGTCATTGACTCAGCTCAAACTAGGATTTTCATTATCCAAACCGCAACTCCTGGAGAACTCCTCCTCTGCTGATTACAGTGGTCATGTCATGACTCTGAGTTGCTACTCACTAAACTTAGACTACTAAGGTACTCCTCCTATTGAGTACCATGGGTCGGCTGCCAAAATGGGCGCTCCTCCACCGTGGGTCTGCCACCAAACTGGGCGCTCCGTCCACTTGGCTAGTTGAGTCACTCCGAGTCGAATCGGTCAAGCAGTTGTCAGGTCTACATCTATTATGTCTCCGTAATATGTCTAATAATCTCCGGTAGGATCCACTCCATGAGCTACTGGTCGATAAACCATGTGTCACGATGTCTCATGTATAAGTATAACAGAGGAACACCTTATCATAGGGGTCTTAACGCAAAAGACGACACGTCAATCGGATGCCCGGTCTGTGAGTCAATAGCCTTTTTATCTCGGGGGCCCGGTTGGTTTCCTGTACAAACCAACCCGACCGTATCTGAAATTTACCCCGAACTACTATGGGTTATACTCAAAGGGACCGTTTTTCAAAGACATTATCAGCGCTGTTGACGGTTTGTCAAACGGGTGTTCGGTCTTAGAGTTGTCGGCTTTTCTGTTCTAGGGGTCCGGTTGGTTTTTAAGCTAAAACCAACCCGAACATACTCCAAATGCGTCCAATACTCAATTTAGTATACCAAAAGAACATTCTCAAGAAAAGAAAACCAACGTATTTGACGACACATCAATCGGACATCCGGTCCATACGTTATAAGTGTTTCCGCTCCGGGGGGCCTGGTTGGTTTCGAGTTCGAAGCAACCCTGTTGTATAAAAAATTCACCTAAACCTTGAGTGTAATATACTGAAACGAAAATATCAATCCAAGGAATCCTACTCAACTGACGATGCATTGATCGGAGGTCTGTAGCTCAGTTTATGGGCAAATAACCGAAAACGGTCCGAAAAAGGGGGGTTTGGGCCCAGTCCGACCTGACCCGGGTCCGGGTCCGGCCCGGTAGGTACCACCTAGCCCGCGGATGGCATGGACCAGCCCGCGTGGACCGCCCCAGCCCGACCGGGGGGGGGGGGGGTGTTATGGCACGAAAATATGTCGCCCCTCTTTATTTTAGGAATGACAGACCGGTTCTGGTTCCACCCGCCGCCGCATCTCAGCCATGGTGGTCTGCTCCCACGGCGCCCTGTCGCCGCCTTCTGCGGACCACCAGACGTGATCCAATGGTCTGTTTCGCCCAATGTATGTGCCTATGGTCATCTCGGGACCCAAACTCCACTAAGAAAGCTCTAAATCGCCATTGCGGTTCTGTTTTTTGTCACCCGTCAATCTGCGCACAAACGAACAACATGCGGAGGGTCGTCAGGTGGTGTTTTTCTGGCCTGCGCCCTGCGCATTAGGCATTAACAATTGTCCATAGAAAACACTTTCCATCATCAACGTCAATGGTATAATTTATTCAAAATAAATTATACAAACACCCTACCTCGAAAAGACATCGCAGTGGTCAGGCGTCACAGGGGAAGATGAGGTTTTCGCCATTCACCGTTCGCCGTACGCTTCCTCCTCCGAGCTCATTCTTCAGTCCATTGATGATGAAGAGGAATATAGAATAGTCATTAGAGAAGTCCCATATCGGGAGGGTGTTCTGAGGAAGAAGTTGAGGAAGAAGCGTCGTCGACAACGTCTTCGCATTCTTCGAGATGTGGAGTGTTCTTCGTTGAGAGAAGAACACTATTCTCTATTTCTGTAGAGCTTTCTCCAAACTCTCCCAGCACAACGAATGACAAACTAAAATAATATCCTAAGATATAATTTTACTCTCCCATAATAGCACTACCTTGCACTCAAAAAGATTCAAATCGACCAAAAATAATTAATTAATTTGTGGTGTAAAAAATAATTAATTCATTGAGTTGTCATATTAATGACCTTGTGGAAGGTGGAGAGTTTAGCAATTAAATGGGGGGTGGTCAAGAATTAAACAAGGGGTTTAAGGGAGTTGAAAAGTGTTATGGGGAGATGAAAGGTTGGGGTTCATGTGGGCCCCACCTCACAAATACCCTCTCATGGGAGGTTATGGGGGTGTGGGCCCCACCAAAAACTTCTCCTTTGTAGTATATTACTACTATATTTAACTAAAATTTGTGTTCTACAATTTTATTTAACTATTTCTGATTTATACAAAAATTAACTCTCAACCCATATAAAATACAGCCACAATAATAGTCCCCTTAAGAAATTACCGGTGCTGCGAGTTCATCGGTGCCCTTGGATTTCAATTCCGAGCCCTGGTTTAGAAGATAGAAAACCCAAAACATATGTTTACTAAACGTACCTGAAAAAAACTTCAAAAAGAGATTCTAGGCACATTGATCCTCGGAATCAAGCGCTGTCAAAAACCGTGGACTCGAAAAATTCCAATGAATTAAGAACAAAAATTTCAATGAAATTCCTGGATCTTTACGCATCTAAGTTGATTAAATAATTAAATAAAACCAATAATTGGAGGTAATAACTATAATATATTAACATTATAGGATTATTCATTCATACTCATTTAATTATATTTGAACAAACTTGCCTTTTACATTTGAGGCTTATGTCTATTTTTGTTGTTGTAACCTATTTTTGTTTACCCACTTTTCCATAAAATTGGTTTTTAAAAAAATTTATTTCCCTATTTAGAAGGTATAGATTATAATATTAAATTAACGAATAATTTATTAACCATACATAACACATATCCTTAATAGAAAATTATTGTATTTCACAGTATTTTTAATTACATATCAATTTTTCATTTGTACAGTGTAATGAAAAAATAATTTATCTAAATCTAAAATTTTTCAATTGATGATATAAAAATTATAATGTAATTTTTTTGGAATACATTTACTTCTGTTTCATTATTAATCCTTTAGACATCATTGATATCCTAATAGAACAAAAAATATGAAATTCCATCTATACATCTTGTACATATTATTATCACCAAGACATGCTATATGAAAGTGAAAGTATTGTATGGATAATTCCAACACATTGTATGAATTTTGAAATAGTAGTTCATTGCAATTAAGAACTATCCACCCATAAAAATATGTTCTCATAATGGAATGGGATATGTATTGAAATATCACAGTGTTATTATGATTTTTTCTTCCAAACCGAATATTAATTTGAAAGAATATTATAATTTTTTATCCTCATAAAAATATCATATGAATAATAAATGTAATATATTATCTTACAATTTTATTTTTGAATCCATATAGACCACACCATTATTATTATAATATCATGTAATGTGGATATTTTAGTTTATATGGTACACTAATCCATTCATAGAACCCAGATATGGGCTGAAGAGGTTATTCAAATGCATTAATGTAGGTGGTTCATTACAACTACATTGTCATTTTACTCCTTGACCCATTTATTAGAATCCAAAACCCTAAAATATATAATATTATTTCATTAAAAATTTCTATTTAGTAAAAAAATTCCTACATAAAAATTTGTCTCGTTACACCGCACATGACTGTTGTTCTATACATATAAATTTATTAAATAGGTATTTTTAATTTTTATGATGTATCATGTTTGAAATATTATATTATCTATATTTTTTTGTGAATTTTCCTCGCAATATGACTTAATTATTAGTCAAAACCATAAATATGACCCGTATTCAATCCTTGTTGTTTTCATTTTTTGGTGAACACAGTTTAGGGGAAGCCTTGCATGTAACCCTTATCTATGGGTATTTTTATATCATTTGTAAAAATGGATGGTTGGTATTCATCTGTAGTTCATGACATAGTGATAACATCACATTATTACCCTTACATGGTTATTATTTTGAGCTGAAGTTACACATGTTTCTAAGAAACCATGCAATAATAGCATGAGACGATCTTCTATCTTAACTAATCCATTTTTCATATTTAGGGTATTGTTTTCTAAACCATACTACGACCAATATATCAACCCATTTTTTTAAATCATGAATTTCGTATTCTTCCATCCAATTATATAAGACTAAATTCAAATCATCTCCTCTCATAGACATCTAAATTACCCCTTGAGCCTTATGGGTGGTTCACCATTTCAACCCCCTCCATTTTGAGATTCATTAATCAATTATATGTGGTATATTTTATGGATTGGTATATATTTACATCCCAATTCCACCAGATTTTCTTCTAATTCATTATTATGGACTGATTTTTGTAAAAACTATGTGGGTTTTTTCCATTTTAATTTTATATTTTCTTTATAGGGTATTTGGATTCCACTTTTAAAATTTTTCACATAATTCTTATAGGTTATAATCCATCAACTATTGACATATGTAGGTTTTTCAGTTATATTAATTCAATTTTCAAATCATTAAGTTCTTAAGGATTTTTAAATTAATTTATTACTAAATTTTCCATAGGTACAATGAGTAAAATTAATTTGAAATAGGTTTTGATTGAATTTAATTAATGGTATAAAAGGATTTATATAGATGTTATTAAATTTTTATAAATTAAATGAGTCTCCATTATAATAATTTCACTGAATGCCAAAGTGGGTTTTCCAAAAGATTTTGTGACAATTGTTTTGTTGAATCCATGTATTATGATATAAATGAATGAAATAATACATTCATAAGAATGATTTAAAAGTAAAAGGGTATTTCCCTTTTTTCTATGATATATTTTAAAAAGTATATATTTAATGATATCAAAGACTCATGGATACTCAGTTCCAAATTTCATAAAAGATCATTTATGAGATTATATATGAATTTTTTTAATTATGTTTGAATAATTCATCATACAAATGATTTTTTCATATGAAATTGTGATGTGAAAATTTGTGGTTTTGTGTTAAGATGTTGGAGATGAGGGAGATTTATTCATTTACTCTTATGATGAATAGTACATTTCTCTATTGATTGTTTAATCAATTCCACTACTAAATTTTCACGTGTACTCCGATAACTATGTAAGAAATCATGGATTATAATATAATGGTCTATATGACCCTGGGGAATGTTTCCCTCATGGTTTACTATGCATTTATGATAAAAGAGGTGGAACGTTACGATTCCAATGATGGTGAGTTAAGTGGAATGCTTTTTAGTTTGTAATGTTATATTAACTTCAGTATACTATTTTTAGTGTTTCTAAGATGATTTCAGTATAATACCTGGGAACATCCAAGGATTATTATTCCTTATTTCATTGTTTTTTTGGTAGAGTAAATTTATGTATGTCTCAACATTGAGAATATTTTTTTATGATACTTATAATATATTTTTCATTTATTTTACTTCCCTTTGATATATTTTTGGCTAATTTCCTTAACTTTTCACTTGTTTCTGGCTGGTAGGATTTATGGTTGTATTTATTTTTTGTTTTTGGATCCATTATCGAAATGAATAAAATATGTTTTGATTTTTTTAAAGGAATCAATTGCCCTCATTTGGATGCTCAAATCATGGGAGAATGAAATGACTTTGATTTTTAAAATGCTTGAATAAGATTCACATAAATTCTATGTATAATAAGGTCATAAGGATCTTACATTCCATTTTATTAGATTTAAAATTTAATAAAAATGTTCATTATGGAGTTAAAATCTAAGAAAACACAATTGAATTTTTTTAACAAATTGTAGGAATACAAAACCAATGTATTTTATGACACGTAACAATACACCACTCCATCATTTTACTTGTATTTTTCTATGAATGACTACAAGTGAACTTTTGATTATTTAATATTTTAAAATGTAAATTAAGGGGTTAAAAGAAAAAAAAATCTTAGATGGTCGTTAAACACAAGGAAAATAACCATTGATATATTTTTTGTTGTTATTAATATAGTAACCTTTAATATGATATTCATTGTATTCAGAATTTCAAAAATCTATGTTTTTTATTTACATTTCCTTTAAAAAATGTTATATATAGTAAATGTGTAAAAACAACATCATATATTGATGATAACATTGGAAAATTATCATGGATAATGTTTTGACATGTAGGAAAAGACCACATATAATTCTAATTTGAACATAGGAATTACAGTCATAAAATAAGAGAACGTAGATGTTTGGGGAAATGTAATAGAACATACCAATGAAAATATAGGTGTACCAGAATAATGTATAATCAAAAGCCAAAAAAATTAGCATATTTTGATAATTAATAAGAATAAATGAAAAAATGTAAAAGTAGAATTCATATGTAGTAACTAGAAATAAAATAATATTAAAAAAGAAAAAAAGATAAAAAAAATGTTGGATTAACATGAAATCCTTATAAATTTATTTCTAAATAATCATTGACATGTAGGAACAAACAACCATCAATATGAGGTTTTTGATAGGTCATAACTCTTTTGCACCTGTTTCTAAATACATTTGTGCCTAATTAAAATATTATTTTAATAAATCTGAACATATAAATGTTCCAAATATTTGAGTTATATTCATATATGAAAAATATTATTCAAAAAAATGATTTTCAATGATTTTTGTGAAAATTTATGGATTTTTTCCAATCTTTTACCCGTATGATTGGCAGTTTTTGACATTTATGTCAATAATAATTTGAATGTATTAATTTTAGGAAAACCACCCACAAATTTTTGTGGATTTTATTTATAAATGAAAAAATAGAATGATGGTTAAAAAATTAATATTTATTTAAAATATGATGTATTTTTCTACGTTTTTACCCTTTGGTTCACATTTTTAAAATTTTTTATCATAAAAATTAATTTTTTTTAAAAAAATTGGAGTATTGATGTGGATTTTCATCCAATATTTAAAAATTTTAATGGACATTTTACATGGAATTATTGAAAATGTACTTTTGTTTTCTTGTTCATGACAATGATATTAATGTTTTGAAGACATCTTAATATAAAAAAAATCTATGTTACTTAATTGAAACAACACTACACATCATACTGACATGTTGTCCATTTATACAATTTATAAATTATCTTCCTAATAATAAATAATTTCATTTTCCTTGACCACCATTAATATGAATATAATGGTTAAAACTACAATTTAAATTTTACCAAAACATTCAGGTATCAGACTGAGATTTGTTCAGTTCATACATAAATATAGTGAATCAAAAATTGGATTCCATTGTTTTTAGATAAATATAAGCTCATTAGATCAATTTTGACCCATTATGAAGGATTTTTTCAAATTTTCAAAAGTATCATTATAAAAGATAAAAATTCACATATTAATTTGATAAACTTCACTATCATAACATGGATTAAAATTATTGAAGATTGGATTAATGTTATTTCGATTTATTCCAGAAAAACCAATGTAGTTTTCTTTGAGGTACAGTTATATCAATGTTAACAATGATTATGATTTTAATATTCCATATTAAATCTATACTAATATCACTTTTGAATAGTTAACAATGATATAATTAAGTAATTATTATCTATTAATAGGGATATCATTGAAAATAAAAATATCCAATAATTAAAACAAATATGTGTATATGTTAAAAATAAAATAACACTAAAAGATACATATTCACCATTTTAATTTCTACTATAATAATTGTATGATTCATGCACATAAATTGTTGGCCTAGTTTTATGTTTTTGGTCATAAGTCTAAATAAAGTTGACAATGGAATTTCGTTATCAATATTTTTTATATATGAAGGAGGATTATTTTAATATTCATTTTATTAGTTAAAACTATTTTCATTCAATATAGTAATTAATAATTTTGAATAACTTTTATTATCATAATAAAAATTCAAATTCATCGAATATAATTTTTTTTTATATTTATCCCACATGATAAAGAGTTAGCTAAAATTATAAAAAATATATATAAAGATTTATCAACAAATACATTAATATCCAATGTATTAGAACATTAATCTTAAAATACATCCAAAATTATTTTAAACAAATTGTCACCGAACTAGTGTGGACACTTGGAAGATGGTAGATGATGAAGGTGCAATAGTTCATCAATACCATTACTATTGTTTTTTACTCTATTACCATCCCTTAAACCCATTTTAAAAGGAAAATGTAAGGAGATCATAATTTGTACTTTAACAGTCATATGTAAATATTATTTTGAAGTAATAGAAATGCAAATAATTAGTTTTCTATCTTTCATACATGGAAGCCTCATATTTCATATCATTCAACTGCTGTAAAAATATTATCAATGGATTAAAATAATATCTTTATATCTATATATATATAGTGTGAGTTGATTCATATTCTACACTTGTTATTGATATTAGGACATTGTGGGTTGGTTTGGGTCATGGAAAACCTTATTTGTATTGTCTTCGGTGTATAGGAAAATTTTTGTAATGTGGGTCTCGAGTTGGGGTTGTAACCTTACTAAAATTAGTTTAGGTTATAAAATTAATTTTGTTGAATGGGTTGGTAGAAGGATTTCAGTATGAATAACAAAGGATTAGATGATGGTGGTTGTTTCTATTTCAATGTCAGTGAAGGCCTGGTATGTTTATCTTATCAATAATTTATGATATATTTGGTTCATCAACCACACGGATTATGTAAAACTAGCAACCTAGTGTTATAATATACATACATAAAAATAACACAAAAATAAAACATTATTTTTTGTTATCTTCCATGACATGGGTCCTTATTACAATGAAAATCATGTCAATCCCACCTAAAAGACCCATTAATTGACCCATGACTAGTCCCGCTTATGTGGAGATTCCTAGCTAAATGAAATTAGAAGTAAGACTCTATTATTAAGTGTCCAATTTTCTTCAATTGAGTCCTCAAACATGCATAAACATCCTAAATTTAATCATCAACCATCATAATAATATATCGACCAAATCCCCTCCTTTATTGAGATCCTCTGAAATAAAAACCCACATTCATATCCTGAAGAATACCCATCCAATAATCCATATATTAATTGAAACGATCACCACCTATATCATAAAAATGTCCCTCTTGACATTGGAACTCCTAAATGAATATCTATATATCTTTGAACAATGATGAACAAATTGAGTATATCTTATCTACACATCTTCATATCTGTTTTGGTTTGAAAAGGGAATATATCAACCATCTATATTTTTACCTATTGAACAATAAAAATAATGCATATAAAAATCATAGGTTTTTTAGATAAAAAATAAAATTTGAAAAAAAAATCTGAAAGAAACACCAGTTGTAGCCAAGGGAATGTTGGTGGATAATAAGAGCAAAACAATTGAAACCTAACATGATTTTTTATTTTTTACATTATTTATAATTATTAAGACCAATTCCATTATTAATGATTGGATCCCATATAGGTTTATATACTTCAAATTTTAATACCAAACAACCCATGTGGCTCCCATTATCTTTGGGACACACAATTCAATACCCAACAAATGTTGAAATATAATGATCCCGATCCCAAACTTATAATAGTATTTCCTAAAAATTGTTCTTCCTTTTCATTTGGATTGACATAAATAAATTATTTTAGATAATATTAAATCCAAAAACTCATACCAAGTCATTGTGATCTCATGTTATGGATAAATATTCACCTTTGAGTCATGTTATTCCTATTACAAAACACCATCCAATGCATAAACTAATTCATCACCAAACAGGATAAAAAATTCATATTCTTTTTTCCATTTAGGAATTGAGGATCATAGGATATTATGTTAATATTATAATGTTCCCTCGGTAAGGGTTCAAATGTCATTTTCCACCATCATGTAGTCTACGCTCCCTGATATTAGATATTCCTCATGTATTACATAAAAAACAACCCAAAAAAATTGTATAATTGAAACATAGACATAGAATAATTATTCCAATCCAATAATTTAACTCCATTTATTGGGGAACAGAAAAATTAATTTTTGGAAAAATCTTTCATAAAATGTATTTATTAAAAAAACATCAATATTGTGTAATCAGAATTTAAAATAGTTTTAATGTATGGTAATCCAATTAAAAATAGTGAAATTTATAAAAGGATTATCATAGGAAATTAAAACTACCCAAATAATTAGATTGGTTATATATATATATATTTGATGATTTTAATAAACATTTTTAATTAGAAAATATTGAATCATTTCTAATAATTTATTGCCACATGTGACAAAGTAGAAATATATATTTAAACTAGAGAGTTACTTTTTATCACAAAATAACATGAAATATAGAAACTACTAAAATATTAAAAATTAACAAGTTGTACACATAATTTATTCAATAAATAAATAATTAAATGGAAAGAATAAATTAAGAATTCATGTAGTAATAAATATAAGAATATTAATAAACAATGTAGTTATTGATTATAGTTATGTATAAATTTAGACTAAATATAATTGTATTATCTAATAATGGAATAATGGGAACGTATACTTAACTATAATGACTAATGGTATGAGATAAAAAAATTTACAAAAAAACACTATAAAATGTATAACTAAATCATGTGAATTAAATATTCAACTACATTTTTTGAATGCATTTCAAATGAAAATAAGAGCACTATAGGAATATAATGGTATAAAATCCGTCTCACATGAAATATTTAACACATCATCAATCAACATAATAATTAAATTTCAATTATAAATGAATATATACATTACCTAAGATGGTATCCTAATGCATCTGAACCATGTAAATATTACCATTAATTCATAATATCTAATCAATTAATCTATGAATGTTAAAATATGAAAAGAATAAAAAGAATAAAAAATGTAAAATAATTACTATAAAAAAAATTATATGAAATTCTATGAAATTGATTGTATAAAGGATTTTTATGATTCTCATTTATAAAGATAAAATTAAATATGACCTACATTTTTCCCTAATAACTATTCATATGATATAAAATATTAATTGATTAACACGATATATAAAATTTTGAAGTGTATTTTTGAAGAAAAAAACTGAAATTTCAAACCCTAACAAACACCTTATAGAATAGAAATATATTATTTCAATGATAATTAAAAGATAATTAATTTTATAACGATCTATTCTTCCATATTAGCATTAAAAATATAAAAGATAAACTCATTGATTATTTTCTAATAGTATAAACAACCCAATGGACATTTTATTATCATAGTATCATGGCATTTTAAATTAAATCCTATTAATGATAAACAATTAAATAGATTAAGATTATTACCTTATATAACTTATAGTAATAGTATTAAAATCCCAAATTATGGTTTATCAAGAAATGAGAAGGTAATTGTTCGCACAAACTATATGTCCTCACCCCCCCCCCCCAAGGCACCCATCCCTAACTAGTAATTAGATAATGTAAAAATTGTCACCCAAAACCCACCTCGAATAGATGATAGGTTGGAGAAAACATTGATGTTGTACCAAGAACACAAATTGGAATCATTACCCTCTATGATTTTAGAAATGAGGGTGATAATACAGACACACCCAATGACTCCTTGTAACGATAAATGTAATGAATGATTCCATATATATGATTGTAATGTCATGAAAAAATGATACATATAAAAGGTACTACAACTACTAAAAAGGAAATTCTCCAAAATTACCTTGATGATGAAACATTTCATTAAAGACTCCATGAGTACACAATGTTCATCTCGATTTTAAATAATCTCTTACAAACATGAAAAAAATTTATATATATATATAGGGTGAGAATAAAATATATAATCAGTATATTACTCTTTACTAAATCTTGTTTATAATGTGAAAAAAGCATGCATAATCCAATTGAGTAAATAAATGAAACTAACTCATCGAAAAAACAAGTTTACTATTTATTTCCCATTATAATGATCGATAGCTCAAAATTTATCAAATATACGTAAAAATATTGTTTCCAACATAATATCAATTTTATGTACTCTATTATGGCTTCCCCAATAGTTTTCCACTCTTCAAGAATTTCACAGATCCTCATTCACATATCACTAAATTAATGTGATCTTGATGACATAAGAGGTAATTTAATATATCATGAACTTAGTGAATCACATAATCACCTTATAAGAAACCATGAACACCATTCATTTTAACATCTCATCATCGCTTCCACATCTCCATATAGATATTGATTAGTTTTTGGGATCCACTGCATCCCATATATTGTGTATTATACATCAAGTCATCTGAATCCATACCGATCATACCTATAAAAAACATTATAATTCTATATATTGAGATATATGAGTTTGAAACAACAAAAATCAATTACATACTGTTACACAAATATATAGGGGTAAAGATAACCCCTGCGCATGCTAGCATAAACACTGCCATAAGAAGAGTGGGGGATAGAGGGGTAGTCATCCATCTATTCCTCACCAACTCGGATGTTGGGTAAAATATTGTCTATGGTCAACTGGGTTATATTTAACATGGGTGGGTTGTCATATGAAAAAATAAAACATACACCATGTAAATATTGCTCAAAATCACATTATAAGAAACAATACACCCTTTTACTCAGCTGTATTTAACGTTATATAAATCTCTAGGATCTCACTACTATACCATCTTACTCAATTAAACATACATGATTCATGATTATATTAATTAATTAACTAATTAACCATTGATTAATCTTTTCCATTATATTATTGAATATTAACCTTTATATCTTCCATTCTATATTCAACTAAAACTATTAATTCTTTTTGAGTGTTCTTATATATGTCATCATCATATGGAAGCATTAAGAAGAAACACATTTATTCCATTAATTAATTAATCACTTTAGAGAATTATTCATACTGTAGGACTCAATATAAGATATCAGATAACATATTCACTCACAATGCATAATATATAACTTATTACTAGTGTTCGGATCTAATTATAAAAATACCAATGACCTATCAAGAAATTAAATAAGAATATTATTTATCCTTAAATCACCTAGAAATTCATCAAAATAATGTGAACACATATCTGTAACATGGTCTATTAGTCCAAGGGCCATCCCTAACACCACAATACATTGCATCACATATGTAAACCCCATCCAATATCATTTTTATAATTGGAGCAATTTGAAACAAACATATAATCACGTTTCCCGATCGAATATCATCAACAAAACCAGCACCACATTTCATTATCATAACCTTAGGATTCCATGTGCATTATTCCAATAAAATAAGGTTTCATTTCTCTCACATCATGATTATAAATCCATGTAAAAAATAAATATTTATTTTATTCATCTAAATAAAATATAACAATAATATATATAAAAAACAAACAAGATATTATATTCATTATACAAAAAATTATATACTCACATAGCCACAGAACAAATTTATATAAAGTCATGAAATTTACACTATAGTCTTAAATTAACATATATATAATAAATAATAACATCGGTATTAGTTATTAAAATTTCCAAATATAAATATTATTTATTCCATCTAGTATCATCTGTTGGATGAATTTTTTATACCAATAATCTCACTGATAATTACTTAGAAAATACTATTATAATATAATTTAATCATTACCACCTTAAATATAATATTTAATTTCCCTGAATATCATCCATTCATAAAAGTATTATTAATAGTTATCACTCAATATTGTAAATCTTAGAGGAATGAAATTTATATCATTGAACAAAGTTATTAAACATCCCAAAAAATTAATTTCAATATATCAACATATTAAGATTTGATAATACATGTGGTCCATTGAATTTAACTAAATTAAAATTTTTGTTTCTCCAATTAAATATGAATAATAACTATTCACATTAAATTATATTAATAAAAAAAAGAACAATAAATAGGAATATCTATTTAATAATTCTTTTTTACATAATTATCTTTTATCTTTCAAATTAAATTGAAGAATTAAAAAATAATGCATATTTTCAACGTGAAATAAAATTTACTTTTCAATTCCCTAGTATAATTATTTCCAGTGAAACTAATTGTGATTACTTTTTTTAAAATAATGATAACACTACAAACAATTATTATCTATTTATCTCTCGTGAATAATTTTTTAATATTCACATTTAATCTACAAAAAACTTTAATTATTTTTCTTTCATCTGACAAAACTCTATATAATAAAACATTATTCTTTACTACATGTGATAAGATTCAAAATCCATTTAAATAAGTATAATCATCAATATTAAATATGCTTATTTCTCCATGAAATTACAAATTTATAATTCAGATTATATATATTATATTATTAATAATTTTTTACAACATATAATATAAATATTATTTTTATGGTGGAAATATAAATATTTCATCAAAAAAATTACATAATGATAATTTTATCCTATTACTTTATAATATCAATAATATAATTCATTCATTCACATTGGATTATTTTCTATAATATTATTTGATTATTGATAAATATATTTATATAAATAGAGGAATAAAAAAAATCAACTATTGATTTTCATAGTTTATATTATGGAGACGTTATAGATTCCATATATTGATTAAGAATATCAACATTATTCCAAAAAGAATATATGATCGTTGTTCAACCCATTTCAGAAGCCACATCTCCATGTTATGTATAAAAATCTAATACCTATTATTTGGAATATAATATCAATATTATATTAATAACGCCAAAAAGAGTGCAAAACATTAACCAACACCCCTAGATTAGAAATAAAATGTGGAAAACCAAAGAGGGAAAATATAGGTACAGTTAACGTAAGTCATCAAAATTCCCCTCTAATAATATTGTTATACCCTGGGTAATCATATAATAACAACCAAAGGAATATATAACAAACACTACCTAGAAATATTCTCTCTAGGGTGTGCCAATCCAAGACAGAAAAGAGGAACTCTCTAGTTTCATTAAAAATGTGAAATTCAGAGGAATGATAGAATGAATGGTAATGGATTAATTAATGGAGGATGAAACCACCTAATTTCAGATTTAATACATTCTTAAATATATTTTTGTATTTCTCTCATCATATTCTAAATATATATAAGGGTTGAAAACAATTTCATCTATTTCTAAATTTCATGAATGCTATCAATACTCAAAATATATTTTTTCATGCACTTTTGCTTTGTTATGGTTGTTCTTGTGTATGATCAACTCAAAACAGGTTCCCCTAAAATATGGTCAAAAAAGGAAATCCATTCTAATGATTCGATGTTATGAATAATGTCTTTGAACATTGTTTAGGACATCGATGTTTTGGTGAGGGGTACTTCCCTTATAGAACTCCCAACATCACGCCCTTCATACCCATTTTGGGTTCTCCATTTCAGAGTCCAAGAATCAAAATGACATGAAAATGTATTTTCATGACATTTTGTAGAGAACAGCGTATCAACACCATAATGAATCCAGAAAAAAAACACCACCACACCCTTATTTTGCGTGTTATGACATTTAGAATGGATAAACCTTTTCAAAACACTTTTAATCACCACCAATCATATTGAAAACAAAAATTAAAGGCCATGAAGATTTAATACCTTATAAAATACAACATTGTTTTGATGTTTTATAAAAAACATCAAAGTAATTTAACATTCTAATTATTAATTTTTAATCGTTTTTAATCCTGAAAAGGTTTTAATCTAAATAATAATGAAATATGACAATTAAAAACATTGTAAAATGAAAAAAACATGAAACTCATATAATAATAATTTTTGAGGGCACATATTTGGATTTCTAGAGAACATAATAAGCCAATATACTATGATTTATCATGAAATGAAACAATTCGACATGGGAGTAGTATTATAACATGATAAATAAAAGTCCTCATAAAAATAATGATGAAATAATAATTAAATAAATAAATAATTTGGATAAAAAATATAGAATTATAGATAATGTATTATACAAGTATATTATTGATCACAAAAATGTTTATCTTATTCAAAAATGTACCAAAAAAGTTTATAAATGTAGTAGTAAATTAATATTTAATCAATATATGTAAGAATGTTTATAAAATAAGTCATTTAAAAAATATAATTAACAAAGTTAAAATAATATAACATTCCAGTAAAAATAAGTGTTACAGAAACACCATGAGTCACATGATTTTATATTTAATAATAATAAATGTAAAAAAAAGAACTAGTAGAAGGAGAAAATAATATTATAGATTTATGTAGTTATGGAATAATCCATGCATCGAAGAAGAGGTGGAAATGACAATATGATTCAAAAGCACAATTATGGCGAGATAAATGTGTTTCCAATATAGAAACATTAACTCAAAATGACCTAATGAATAAAAATATGTATTTCTCCACAAACCTCACATAATTTACTCTATACAATATTGAATGGTGGAAAGATTTTCACACATGTACTATTATGCATCAATGCTAGTCCAATTTGCTACAGTGGTATATAAAAAAGAAGCCTATAGAGGATCAATATTATTGTCTCCAATATTTATGATGCTATATTAGCCATGTAAAAATTAAAAAATTATAGATTTCCCTATCATAGATTTCTTATCTTCTCTACTACACTTAGTCTGAGTTGATATGGGGAGTGGAAGACACACATCCAATAAATAACATAAAATCATCATGTGGGGTGGCCAATTTTCTTGGGAGAATTTGAATAGAATAAATCTTGTTTGAAAGAAAAAAATATTTAAATAAATTATTTACACTCATATTTGAGATGATGGGTCCGCCATCAACCCACTAACCAATCCACCTAGATAAAATCTCAATGAAAATATCGTTAAAAATAGACTGAATTTATGAATAGAAAAACCCATTATAAAGGAAAATGTAATTAATTTCAACTTTACTGTTGTACAAACTTCTAACTTCAATGATTATTATTATTATTTATGAACGTGAAAGGATTTTATCACTAGTTATATAGTGAGTGTAATAAAATAAACTGAACAACAGATTACTGGAAATCACAATAATGTGTCTATTATTGTCCTATAACACAAAATAATATTTTTTATGTAATGAATAATACTAACAGTCATTTAAAATTATCCTAAAGAAATATTTTTCATGGTGTTAATTAAATTTATAATACTTGTAATTGATATTACAGGTGCAACAATTGTGTTACCAAATCAAGTATCTTGCTATTTAAATTACTATTTTG
The DNA here is from genome assembly GCA_963277665.1 of Viscum album. NCBI lineage: Eukaryota > Viridiplantae > Streptophyta > Magnoliopsida > Santalales > Viscaceae > Viscum > Viscum album. The sequence continues at coordinate 553,016,465 of OY728147.1, read as the reverse complement.
GGGAGATAAAACGCAATATGTATATGGCTACAATTTCTCAGGATGAACCATGAATGTTCATCATCTCAAGAGTTATATTTGGAATAACATATAAAAATAATCCAAAAAATCATTTTTATTACCATTTATAAGGAAATATCAAAAAATCAAATTGATATCCTCTAATGATCCATAGTTTTTTATTTAGCTTCTACAAACACCATTAACTAGGAAAATTAAACGATAAAATCGGATTGATTTTATAATTTCAACTACATGATGGTGAAAGACATGGAAAACCAAATAATTGAGGTACACCAACCATACTACAAATTGTTTCATGGATGAGATCTGATCATCTCTTAATAATCAACCATTATCTTTTTATGTAATGCCTTTAATCTTTTAGAGGAGATTTTAATGCAACTTATCCACCTTTATTAATAATAGAATTGTGATAACCACTGTTAGTCTCTCATATATGTCAATCATTATCCTCTATACTACCAAAATATTTTCTGTATCTTCATTATATCTTCCTTTTTACAACATTCTATAAAAAAATGTTCATTTATTCTTCACATACAGGATTGGCTGAGTATTCATAATCACCATGATTAAGACCTTTAATTTAGTGCATGTACCCTCATCCATAGGTATTAATGTATAAATGTCTAACAAATAAGATAGGTAAAGAATAATATATATCCATGTCAATAAATATTATAAATAATTATGTCTGAAGAAAAACATTCCATACTAATTAAATTGTGACGACTAAATAAATCAATTTCAGGCATATAGAAATAACTTATTACTACATCAAAATAACCATTAATTTATGCTTTGAAATTCAATGAAACATTGTAATAGGGGGGAGATATAACTATAATGAAATGAATTTTTGGTCAAAATAATTCAGAAAACATTTTCAACATATAAATATGAAAACGATGAAATTTAAAATAGTGCATTGCATGTAAAATCATAATAATAATTAAAAAATTCAAGAATTCTGATATGTGTGGTGTTTAGAATCCAAAATCATGGAAGGATAAAATTTAATTTCAATATTATTCTAAATAAATACTTAGATATATTATCCAAAAAATTATAAAATCACATCATAGATTTATATAGTCTTTATTTGGCCACCAATCAGATACATCACTTTTCAAAATATATTATAATAAAAATTTAAAAATGTAATGAAATAAAAATTTAATGGGGTTAACTATGAAAACATAAAACACCTATCAAATGAATTTAGAGTATGTGTCATTAAGTGATGAAATAGACATAAAAATTTGATCAAAAAGATACAAGCATTTTTGAAGTATACTCTTTGTGACCATTAAATTAGAGATGTCGTTGAAAACCACGATAACCCTCAAAAAATTAAGAAACTCATCTAACACCACATAAATGTTCTATTATTAGTGTATACTAAATGTCATTATCATGATGGTACATAATAGTTCAAAATATTTCTATAATGCATTTATAACTGAACCTAGGTCACCTATCTACTCTATACTCTCTAATGATGAATTTGGAAAAAGATACCCAAATAGGGAAAAAGCATTTCACAAATCAGTATTGTGACACCCTAGAAATCATCCTTAAAAATGATCCACAATTTCCATGGAATGATCAAGGACTGCAACTAATATATTTGAATGTGTTTATACATATTCTCAACAATTTAATTGAAATATAAATAATCAATCTCACTCTTTTTAACTAATTTTAAGGAATATATGTGACCATTGATCAATCTAGGAAGGTAAGGGTTAGATGATTCCAATTGGGGAAAGAAAAATACATAGGTTTAAAATTCAAATGACCCCAAAATTGTCCTCAACTATGAGAATTAGATATATTTATTTATTACAATTATTTGTTCATTAAGGATCTTTTGACTAAGATATTAACTTTCAAGGGATCGTTATTTTTTTTTGAAATAAGAATCATTTTCTAATTTTTTTAATTCCTTTAGAAGAAAAATTTTAAAAATTATTAATAGTGATATATCACCATAAAAATATTATTAAGTGGTTGGGGATTCCTTAAAATAATGATATGGAATAATTAATGTAAAAATAAGAAATTGCTAATATTTTTCAACGAATAGTTTTTTTTAAATTAAAGAATAAAATTTTATATAGGTAATGATAATAGTTTTTTCAACGAAAAAAATATAGGGATTTTTGTAGATGATTTTTTTAAATAAAAAATTCATAAAAACACTAAATGTGGAAAAAGGTTTTTAGAAAAAATAAATCAGTTCAAATAAATCATAGATAAAATTTATTTGAATATTAAAAAATATTTATTTCTAAATAATTTGATGGAATATTTATTCTTAAAATGTATTCTTTTTATAGAAAAGTGACCACCCCTACCTACCTCAAAAAATATATTTTTTCAGTCAATATCAAAAAAAATTTAAAAACATAATTATATAAATGTTAAAAAATTATTTAATTTTAAATTATGAAATGAATTTATCCTCAAATTTAATAAATGTGATATTTGAAAAAAATACTTTTTTTCTAGCATAAATAACCGAAATTGGTGTGTTCCTAAACAAACACTCCCAAAAAATGTTTTTATAACTAATTAGGTGATTAAAATAAATTATCAGTTTTATCTAATTATAACTCAAATGGAGAATATTTTGTAGTAATTTTTATAAAATGTTTTAAATGGTTATTTTAAATATCCACAATATCATTTAATTATTATGTTTAATTAAATATGAACATATATGGGTAAAAAAATAGTTTCCATTTATTTTTGGTTTTGTAAACAAATAATGATGATAATGGTCTTCCTCGCCGGTTTTCTCATGCACATATGTTTTACAATAATCATCATAATACTAATATTAGTTATCAAAATTACGTTTTCAACATCAGTCACTTGTTTGTTTATTTTTACGATAATTAATAATTTTGATGTATTTTAATTATTTGAATAATTTTGACTCAACATATTCACTTAAAACACCCCAAGTCATTCAAACTAAAACAATAATTACATAAAATAATTTCAAAAAACATTCCTTCGCTATCTTCCAATATTTGAAAACAAATGAATAAAAAATAAAAAATCCATGAAAAATGTTTTCCCACCGTATGAAAATTGAGAAAAACCCACAAAATGTTAAATGTTACATTCAAGGAAAAAAACCCTAAAATTATTTCGGATAATCATCCTATCATCCTCGTAATAATAAAAATCTCCCTCCTTTACCATATCTCTTATATGATATCGTTGTTGCTGACATCACTTCTAAATACCATATGTTCAAATACCTCTCCCAACACATGTAATTATACCGGTATCCCCCCCATAAATTGGACAAAAAATTTCTCTCCTTTTGGTTCACAAAAGGTCATGATGATTTATTTATTCTATGATCATTGTTCATTGATGGGTATAATAGGGGACACATGAGTGGGGTCTTATTAGAGTCACCACATAGAGTCCCTCCAAGTTACATGCACAATGATGAACCAAATGATTGTGGGGATAATGGTGTGATTATAGGTGGTACTATATTTTAACATGCTTTTTTGATCAAAAAATGTTGGGTTGTTACTATCCAGAAAACTCTTTGAAGTCTGAGATGGGTCCGTGAGACAGTATGGTGGCACATTGATCTAAATAGAAAAATTATCTTGTCATTTTCGTTGATGTTATGGATTTTTCTAATGTGTTAATACATGAAACAAAGAATAATTTGATGGATTATCATTTAATCGTATAGTATTCCCAACTAAAATCATTCCCAATATTGTAGAATGGTCTTCTTGAGGATGGATTGTTTGAGGCTAACTGCAGGGTAGACTGGTATAAAATTTCAGAATAATATGTCCAAATGGAAAACTAGTGTCAACATTTGGGCCAAGAGGATATAGATAGAATATGGTTTGAAATACTAGACTTCATCCTGGATAAAACTAATGTTCAGTGTGTAGTGTATCTAATGTTTAGGGTGGGGTGATTTTCATGTAGCTACCATGGCTTGAAAAAAATTTCCCATGATTAATATTTTCATTCATATTTGAGTAGATGTGCCCACTAATGAAACTGTGAATCACTCCTTTTAAATAAGTAGCTACATACAATATATTCAAATATATGCCAAATTTTTTAATTGAAAAAATCGTTATATATATATATATATATATATCTCCAACTACAATTCCATACAATTCTATATTATATTATTTTACACAATTCATGTGGATGTTATTACTTATTGTTTGTCTCCTGAAAGTAATAAAAAATAGAAAAATGGAATCATAATAATCACAAAAAGGTTTCAATTAGTTTCCTTCACCAATATATAAAAACCTGTATGTATATATTTATACTAATAATAATTTGGAAGGATCCCAACAAAATAGTTTCCATAGAGTTCCCAAAAAATTTCATTCATTTGATTGAAAGTGTGCATGCATCTGATGCATTACAAAATAATTACCATACAAGAAAAAATTATGTAGTTTTGGGAGATACAAACCATTAAGTTGCTTGAGGCAGTTTCTCAAGTCCAACCATGAATTATCAGCATCTGAATAATTATATTCAGAATAAATTTTAAATACCATCCAAATAATATTTTTCAATAACATTTAGAAATAGGTTGGTATCTATCAAAACATATCCTCTCGTGATAAATAGTTGTTTTCTTATGAAAAAAAAATTACATAGGAATATAAAATGATTATATGGGATTAACTACATAAATTCTCCTCCAAACTGGCTGAAAACATGGAAAACTACACATGGAGGTCCATTGTTCACAATATCCATGGATTATTGGATATGGTGTTACCATGGTATAAAAATTCAACATAATATTCTTCTGTAATTCCAATGTCCTTTTTTGATCTTTTAATTTTACCACTACACATTCAGTATCATATTAAGTGTGTTCATCACTATCAATCCCCCATCTATGTCGATCATTATCCTCCGGACTACCAGAATATTCTGCCTCTTTGTTTTATAAATTCTTCCTCAAAACTTGTTGTTGTATACTCTTCATTTTATCTAACCATACATTCATGATCATGTAATCACAATCCCCATGACTAAGACATTTTATAACATTTATTTTATCATATTATATATATATATGGATAAAAGTTCCACCATTGTTTTGGGGAATGAAAAAAATATATCCAGATACAATATGATTATAATCACTTATGATAGAAAAATATATATGAAAAAAAATTATTCCATGAAAACAAAGAAATATACGTCCAATATATAGTCATTATGTAATACTACATCCTCATATCCTTTCCTATAACGTATAAAATTCAAAGATGTTTTTCCTTGGGATCAAGTAGTAACTATAATGAAATGATTTATTGGTAAAAATAATTAAGAAAATACATTCAAACATAAAAATAATATGTAGAGGAAATTTAAAAGATAGAATTGTATGTCAAATCATATTAATCATATAAAAAAATAAATTGTTCGGATGTTCATGGTACTATGAATCCATGATCATTATAGTATTGAAATTAATATACAAACCGTTCAAAAAAATAACATAAATATATTATCCAAACAAGACAAAAGAACATCCTAGTTAAATAAAGGAATAATTTATACAAAAATCCATAGCATCAAAATTAAATATATCTTTCCGTGGAAAATAACTAAAATATAACAAATATTGATAAACCAGTTCTTGGGAAAAAATACAAAACACTGATGGAGTGCATTTAGAAAAAGTATCAGTGTGTTAAAAAATAGTAAAACTAACAGCTCGACCAAGATATAATCATTTGAGAAGTATACTCTTTATAATGATTAATGTAGTTATTATTTTTAACCACAAAAAACTATAATACATTTGGGATGCACATGTGAAACATATATAAATTCTATGAATCATCTATCCTCATCATCATGATAATTTTTTTTATTTAATGATGATGCAATTTTTATTAACACATCAATGCTCGAACCCATGTATCATATCAAATCCTTACACTCTAATGACGATGAAAAAAACAAAACCATTTAATCAAAAAACATGTCTATAATCATCATAAAAACACTTGAAATCAAAATCTCTATGGGATAAAAGGTCCCATATGGAGGTCAATTTTTACTAAAAAAATATGAAAATGAGACTCTAAATATTCCCAAAAACTGTATTCAAATATAAATAATTTATTGAACTATTTCTATCTCAAATGGAGGAATCTAAATGAAAATAGAGATTTATTTAATGTTATGGGGAAGAGGGAGAAAATTGGGGAAGGAAGATTCTGCAATTTTAGGAATCAAATGACCCTAATATGTCCTAAAGTAAGAAATTTATATCTTATTATTATTATTATTATTATTTTAATTAGAAAAATATATTAGGATTTAAACATTTATGGGATCTTTAAAAAAAATTAGAAAGAATACATTTTCTAATTTAAGTATTGTTTGATTATTTAATTCTAAATTTACATAATTGAGAAATATAATTCTTTAGTATTTTTCATAAAAATAAAATTATGTTTTTAGGGATGACGTAAAATAATAATGTCATATTAGTAATTTTAAAAAGTCATATATTATGGATAATTACCCCATAAGAAATTTAATTTTTATTTCAATGAAAAATTAACTTTTTAAATAGTTAATGCAGACACTTTTCATAGTAAAATAACCTGAGGATTTATTTTTCAGATTTTTTATATGAAAATATAAAATCAAATTTATATTTCCTAAAAACAATTAATAAATATTGAATCTATTTAGTTCAAAAAAATAAAATATAAAATTTATATGAATTTTAAAATATATCAATTTTCATATAATTTATAGGAATAATTATTTTATAGAAATATTTATTCATTTTAGACCAGAATTACCACCCCCCTCAAAAAATTGATTTTTTTCCTGATATCTCAAAATTATTTTTAAAAATATCTTTATTCTGAAATTATTTTTTTAAGGAAAAAATTAAACATACGTCCTATAATTTCATAGATGTGCTTTGAAAAATCTATTACTTTCTTACATTAATAACAGAAAAAACTATGGTGATAAAAAATGTATTCATTTTATTTTTTTGAACATGTTATGTAATAAAAATTAATTATCAATTTTTTTTTAATTTAACTTCAATGTAATATATTTTTACTTATTATAATTTAATATTTTAATATTCATTTTTATATGATCACAAAATCACTTAATGATATTTATAATTTTAAAAATTCTTATATATTTAACGAATTATTTTTACTTTGAGGTTTTTTATAAAAATTACACTGAGTAAATGGATACCTAGCTAGTTTTTGCATGAACACATGTTCCCAATTAATCATCACTCTTCTAATTCTTGGTAATATAATTCATTTTTTACCATATTTTATTCTTTTTATGTAATTTAATTTTTTTATTAATCTTTTTTCATCATTTTTATATATGAAAAAAAAACCATATGTCCCAAAAAAGATAATTACATTACATAATTTCAAAAATAACATTTCCTCGCATCATCCAAATTTTGATAATCACGTTTAAAAAATTTATAATATCCATAATAATTTTTTACAACCCACTAGATTGTGGAGCACACACATCCGTCAAACAAAAAAATGTTCAATTGTTTTAAAAATATCATGGAATCATTGGGTCTTCCCTTCCTTCCATCGTCAAAATAATCAAGGTCTCCCTCCTTTACTATAAAAAAACTACTCGTTATTAATCATTAATTTTGAATTATTGCATATTGTTACACATAATAAAACCCAAAATATTGATATGAATAGTGTTATTTGAAATTTTTTACCTTACAATAATAATTAAAACATGGAATATATTGTTTTATTGAAAACACCGACAATATAATCACACATAAAACTGCTATGAAGATCATGGGTACATACATAAGAAAGGGGAGATATATAAATAATATGAAGGTAATAAACATGGAAAAAATGAATAAGATAATAAATGTTAAAAATAGGTATATAAATGTGGAATAAAAAGAATATTAATAATAATGCATGATTCAACATCATAATCGTGATAAGGGAAACATGGAAACAACTTAAAACACTCCATAATAACCATGGGTCAAGGATAACATCGAAGAAATCAGGATGGGAAATTCAAATCATTTAATCTGGTTTACTCCATGTATTTATTGAAGTCTAATGAGATTAACTTTTCACCATGAATTTGATTGATATATTTTCCTAGGTCCACCTATCATATTAATTTAATTTTCACGCTTATGCATTCCATATATATAATTAAAATGGAATCATTCATTATCACATTTTACTAAAATGAAATAGAGTTTTGATTAAATAGAATTAATTCCCAATTCAAATATGTATATTTGTATAAATTATAAAAATATTTATAGAAAATTGGTACAATATACACTACAAAAAAAATCATGGAAAAATCACGGTGAAATTCCCGCAGCATAATAGCATCACAATATAATTCACAAAATTTTATATTAAGGGAAAAGGGGATCTCTGATAATTTTGAAATAACATGGGAAACAATATAAACATGTAATGACATTGCAAAAAATTAGTACGTATTAATATAATGCATAATACAATAAATAAACATGAAGAATGAAAAGAATGTGAGAATCACTTACATGAGTGTGTGAATCAAATTTCATGGGTGGGGCCACTTGAGATCTTGGTGTATCAATGGTAGGAATCTAGAGAGGGTAGGGATGAGTACAGATGTTTCCCATAGACACTGAGTGAATAAATATTAGAGCATCAGTGGGATTATGAAGGAAAAGAGTGTGAATTTATTTATTATTTATCAAACCAAGGTATTGCACTCTATAATTGAAAACCCCAAAAATAAAATCCTCACCATTATTGTTCCCATGGATTCTTTCAAAAGGGAGTATATTCCTTATTTTTTTAAATTTCAAAATCTGATATTTAAAAATAATTCCCTTTTTTATGTAGAGGAGAGTCATACTCTTAAAGAAATGATTTTAAAACCAGAAAATATAATAATGGTTTTTGAGGATTCAAAAAGGCCTTATAGAATCAATAAAAAATCATAATATCAATTTCATTAAAAGGAAAAACATATATTTGGTTTTGATTACCATTTATAGTATTTATTACATCATTTGTTTCATTGTTATTTCATAATTCAAAAAGTTAATATACACAATATTTAATTTCTACCTGAAACATTTTCCATCTCATAAAATTTTGACAAAATATCCATTAGATAATTTATACAATCTTATTCAACAAAATAGTTATTTTATCTAAATAATTTTCTAAATATTTTAAAGTTTTCTTTTAACATAAAATTTACATTTTTTATGTAATTATGGGTTTTTGATAACAAGAGTTTTCAATACCTTATAAAAATTATATCTGGATTCATAAAAATTATATCAACATTAATATTAATTATTAAATATTTCATAAATATATTTTATTAAAATAATAATTATTTCAAAAATACATTAATTCATCAAAATTAATTAATTAATTTAATTTCAATGGTACCCAAAAATACTGATAGTGTTTTGAAATAAAAATCATTATTATAGTAAAAAATAATAGGATGAAAACATATTCATTATTCAGTAAAAACTTATGTACATAATCATACTTCTAGGGTATTGATACTTATACCTTTAATAAAATTGAAAAATGCATATGAGTATGTTGTGTGATGTTTATGATTTCATTATGTGGTTCTTCATATATGGTTTGGGTCATGATATCAATGATCAAGAACTAATACCATAAACGATTTCACTAAATCTTTAGTTGAGGGATATTAGATTGTACTATGTCAAGATAAAATCGCATGGATCATATATCCCTTGGATTCTCTAAGAAATAGTCTTCATTGGGTATAATCCAACTAGTTTAGGACACAACAGCCCTTTTCTATGTGAATTGGATTTTAAGAACCATATATTCATAGTAATCATGTGATGACTATTGACAGCCTATATTGGAATTGTTATTTTTTCTTAATATTAATTTTAATCAAGTAGGATATAATAAAACCATGGAAGCTCATGTTTTTTATATATCCAAATTACATAATAATACATTTAATTTAATTTCAAGGTGAAATTAATTTATAATAGTTCATTTCATTACAATCACACCCCCTTAAGAAATTTCCTACTTTAAATATCTATTTACCACACTAAAATAGATGAGAGTAGCTCAGTTTCATCACCTCACACAGTTCCCACATTGCTCCATCAAACATATGTCTTCTCCATAGCTCTTTGACTGTGTTTCACTATGGCAACATACCATATTCCTAGTAAATGTTCTTATAGGTTGTACTTGTGGTTACAAACTTCTTTTGTTGGGAATGTAATTAGCTCAATTTCAAATTACATTAATTAATTTCATACACTATTGGTCAGTTTATTGTGTTTTGAGTTCATTTTTATAATGGTTCATAATTTTCAGAAATTTTGAGGCCTCGGAGATGTGTGTATGTACCGTTACATAATAAATGCCTCCCATGTTATATATATTCCTAATGGGTGCTCGTCAATAACCCCTGGCATGTTGGAGGCGATCTTGGGGAGTCACAACACGACGCCACATGGACGGGTCATGATAAAAATTTACAAAATCAATACCATGCCATTATATATTAAATTCCACCCTTGTCACCGACATTGTAACACCCGAGACTTTTATGAGAAATATTTTTTTTATGTTATATAAATCCTCAAAGAAATCTTTCACTACACACAACACTATCCTGGCTTGCTTTACACGCAATCGTGACCTTCCTCGATAGCTTGCATCGTACGCAATGCCGAGTTTCACTAAACAACGATATGCTATTAAAATATTATTAAAACTAGCCGTAATGAATAGTAATAACCACTTTTTGAAATTTTGTAAATTTTATTTTTCAAAATGGACTTCATTTTTTGATTTGGATTATCGAAGTTTTCTTATGGTGAAATTTTGGTATTTTTCTGGAAACATTCAATTTTGATGAATAGTGAAAACACTGGGTTACTATTTAAAAACCAACTTTTTATTTAAATAAGTATTTATTTTATTTAAATTTATTATAGGTAAAAATTGATACATAATACCTATATAAGTTCAATGTAATTCATTGAAGTAATTTAATAACAATTTTAGATATATAAAAATTTTATTGAACTTTTCACCGTCTTTTACCCACCTCCTAGGAGAATTTGCAAATTTACATAAAATCTAATTTTACCGCTTTTTTGAATGGAGTTTCAAATATCCGAGAGACACGGTTGATTTAAGTAAGTAAAATGTGGTTCAATGAGATGAAAATAATTTTTGGTGAATAGTAACTTTTTTCTCTTATTTACCACGGTTAAATGTAAATAGGGTAATTAAGGGTAAAAATGATATTATTATTACCCTAACACATGTCCTAATTCTATTGGATAAGTGTAATTCGTCCAAAAACAACCATAGGAATAAAATATGACCATTTAGTCCCACTTGGATTAGATTAGGACATTTATAATTAATTTATTTAAAGAAGGGTTAAAATAGATAAAATCAACATTTAATAAGTAAATAAGTTTTAATATAGGGTTATACATAAGTTAAATTCGACTATAAATATTCATTAAAAAGATAAAAAAATTTCCTACATAATGGTATTTTATTTTTCATTTTAGACATTAAATAATTTAATATATTTATGACACAAAGATGATGCAGTAATTATCTTATTAACGAAATATTGACATAATTGATGTTACAAATACCCAAATAAATATAACTTGAGACTTCTGATGAATTAAACTAATTTTATAAGTTAATATGACATGTTATTGTTGATTTAATTAACTTTTTTTGAACTAACAATTCTTTTATGATTTTCACAAAAATCAATTACTAAATAGTGTCAAAATTGACATAAAATAGTTTTTAAAACAAATATTATATTACTGATTGTTATTTTATTCTTAAAAATATAAGGTTCGTCCAATATACTTATATAATGATATTTGTATCATTAATGTTCCACTTGGGGGTCTCTTGGATGTATATGGTATGTTTATTAACTATATAATATAAAAATACAAAGTGACATGGTAAATGTCAATCTAATTAAATAAGAGTTAAAACTAAAAGATAAGGTTAATATAATAACCTAAAATTGTCTAAACTCTATTGTATGAGAGGATTTAGAACCATCCCCACCTTATATTATAAATATATCAATTTTGAGCTATCAAAAACCGAATTTGACTTTATAATAAAATAATATTTTTAGTTATTCCAAAGGTGCCCCTCTCCTCCCTTATAAAAGAGAACCTCCTACCACTCCCCCTCACACCAATTTTAGCCTTCAAGCTCGGCCAAACCCTGCCAATTTAGCCTATCCACTTCCCTAGAAACATCCTAGAGGTCCTGGTATTCTTCAAAGACCAATTTTAGTGCCCTAAAAGGAGTTCTCAAAGAAGCGCTTCAAAGAAGATGTAATGTCTATTACCGATTCCTTCATCTTTATTTCTTCTTCCACTTATTCTTCTTTAGTTGTTTAATTATGAAGTAATAACATCAGTATCACTAATATACTGATATGTTATTATAATTATGAAACACCCCTATTTCACCATCTATCCATCCTAAGGAAAATGAAATCACCGCGCGTGCCTACGTACGTAATATCGTATCCACTGCGTGGTGTAATCTATTTTCCACCACCCCATTACTTGGATAGGTATAATGGTGTAAATAATAACTATATTTGATTATTGTAAAGTTTTATTGATTCTGAAATAGTATACATACACTGCAATACATTTCCACGATCATGGGAAGGATATCATCGCTCGTGCGTACGTACGGAATACCGTCTCCACGATATGATGTTATTCGTTCTACATGATATTCATTGCATAATGATTATATAAATGAATTAAATGAATTTATATGATATATATTACACTAATACCATTCTGGAAATGAGGTATCTATAACCTAAATAGAATAATAAGAATTTATTCGACAAAACACGCATAAGAACAAAAAATAATAAACACCCGAATAACAAGTAGTAATGAAATATTACAAATAAGAAGATAAGAATATGACCATATATGATATCATAACAATAATTATGATTCTAGAATATGTTAATAACATTATTTAAATCATTATACAGGAGGTTCAGACACATACGAAGCATATTTGACCTAAGGTAAGGGAAAATATCACTATCTCATTTTCATCCTAGATTGTTTATACTTTGGTATTTACTGGGGTGTATTTTTTCATCCACATCCATGTTTCCTCAATATGTAATATTATTTCCATCCCCCTAAAATTGTTTAAATCCAGTTTTACCCTTCTTTGAGTTTTAGTAAAAGATATGAAAGGAATCATTTGTCGTTTTTCGTACGAGGTACTTTTTGACTTTTCCAACAAATGTATGAGAAGAATGTTTTTTTAACTTATACGACATGAATATATTTTTAAAACATTATTACCAAGAAGCTTCCTTTACAATATTTCATGTTTATTTTTAATCTACTTCATTTAGTTTAAAATTTTATGACATGTTAAGAAAGGAAAATGTTTTTGAAGTATAAAGGATATTTTCTTCAAGAATGGAGGTCAAGTGTTTTATCAAAATTATTTTCCATCTAAGATAATATAGGGTTCAGTTTCTATCCCTATTATTACATTGATTTGATTATGTTGTGATGGAATTATTTTTATTAATTCCATTATCTTATATGAATTTTTTTATGATGTCATGACGTTTAAGAATCCCATTTTTATTACATGGGTTATGCAATTATGTTTGATTTATGATTTGGTGGCACACATAAGAATGGTATCATTATGAGATGGGTGGGACCTATATCTCCCTCCAATGCATTGGGTAACGATTTATATCTCAGGAGATAGACATGGCTGGAATGGCAGGTTAAACCGGTTCTGTGAAACCGGACTGAAACGAGGAGTGAACTCGGTTCAGAAATGGACTTTGTCCGCTAAGATGGTCTTGGGAGTGAGTATTGACTACTACGAAATGATTATCTATGATTATGTGTTTATGCCAAAAATTTTCATGTTTTAAGTTATGATTATTGGGATTATATTTCACTACAATGATTTATCCCATGTTATGAATTTATGATCTCTTTTACAGGTTATGATTTCCACAATGTTATGTTCTTATGAATATGATGTGATTGATATTTCTTTTGTTTACCCTTACTGATCATTTGAGCTCACCCTTTTGTATGTTGTCTTTCCCTAGGTTAGGACGAAGGGTATAAAGTAAGATATGCCAAAAAGGGACTATAGATATGATGAAATAAATGGGAGACAGTGTAGATGCTTTATGAACCATTTGTTTATGTTTCCTAGTTTCTAAAGACACTATACCTATACGGTCCTTTCGTAGTTTTGTTATATGTTGTAATAAGTGTACTTTAATTTTTATGTATTAAGAATGTATGTAAAGTATGGGTCGTTATAGTTGGTATCGGAGGAAAGGTATAGTCATCCATTGGAAACTAGGATGTGAAATCCTTAGTAAGAAACCTAAGGATATGTCTAATAATAGAACACAGTATTAGTGTTTTAGAAATGGCCATGAATAACCTAGGATAAGACCTTAAGTGTGAATTTTTATTCTTGATTATGTGGTTTTCCTATTATAATGAGTGTTGCTCACACTATTCTTCTTGGTTTTAGTTAATGGATGGAACCCGAAGGAACCGTGTTAATGCGGAATGCGACGGGCAATGCAATGATTGTCCCCCTGAGCAACCAATCGTTATGGGAGCTGGAATGAAAAATCATGTAACAATGCTCACACAACTTTCTCAAGCTATGAATCATAAAGGAATTCCAAACGAGCAATGGAAGGAGCATCATTATGTTGTATCCTTCATGAGGCAGCATCCACCACCATTCAGCGTGTCTACTGATCCATTAGTTTCTGAACAATGGATTAGTACTACTGAAAAGATATTTTCAGTTCTTCAATGTTCTGAACATGATAAATTCATCCTTGCAGTGTATCGTTTGGAAGGAGATGCTGATCAATGGTGGAATCTTATTAAGAATACGAGGAAAATGGATGAAATTGAGTCCATGTAACAGGATGAGTTCGAGAACTTATTTTTCAAAAAGTACTTCCCTCGTATTCTCTAAACAAAGATGGAGAAAGAGTTTCTTGAACTGAAGCAAAGGGATGATGAATCTATTGGTACCTATGAAGAAAATTTTACAAGACTTGAAAGGTACCCTTCTGGTATTATTATCCAACCTGAGAGTAAGATCGATCGATTCTTTATTGGCTTAAAAAAAAGTCTTTGAAGGGCCTTATCCATAACGGACTTCAATAGCTACGAGGAAATCATTCGATGTGCTCTCAAAGTTGAGAGGGAGATTAGAGTAACCCATCAGTCATATGGGTTTGATAAGAAGAGGAAAATGGAATTCAAAGGAAAATCAAAAGAGAACACTGAAAAGAATAATATCTTTCCCTTATGCTCAAAGTGTGGAAAGAAACATGGAGGGAGTTGTGTTAAAGGGACAAGTAAATGATTCACATGTGGAAAGGAAGGTCATCAGGGATTTGAATGCCGCAATGATGGGAATAAGATGTCTAATGATGCAAACAAAGGAAGGGATACACAGAATGAACCTACTACACTTTAATGTTTCATGTGCAAGGAGATGGGGCGTTATGCCAATCAATGCCCAAATCCAAGGGTTGATGATGATGATCGACGTCAACCAACTCTTAAGGCTAAAGACAAAGGAATGTCACATGCAATTTCTATTAGCGATGTGGAGTACGATAACGATGTGGTGAAAGGTACACATACCATCCACTCTAATGTAGAAAATGTTTTATTTGATTCTAGATCCACCCACTCTTTTATTTCTGAAAAATTTTCTAAGAGTATCACCATATTACATCAACAATTAGATGTTGAGTTAGCTGTGACAACCCCTAATGGCACAACAGTTGCATCAAATGTTTATAATTCTTCCCCGATTGAAGAATGTGGGAAAGTGCTTCCTGCATATCTTGTGATCCTTCCTATAGTGGAATTTGATGTGATTCATGGCATGGATTGGACTTCTTTTTATGGGGATCATATCAATTTCCAAAGAAGGGACTTCACATTTCATATTCCAGATCAATCTATGATCTTCTATGGATGCAAGGATGAACATATCATTCCAGTGAAAATTTATTCCATCTTATGGGTCTTGATTCCACTAAATGAAGGTTATTTATTTCAAATGGCTGGAGAGAAACTCATGAGTAGGAATATTCCCGTTGTACGAGAGTTTGATGATGTCTTTCCAGAGGAATTTCCAGGTCTTCCACCAAATCGTGAGGTTGAGTTTTCAATAGAACTTGTACCGGGTTCTTTGCCTATTTCAAAGACACCGTATAGAATGGACCCAATTTAGTTGCAGGAATTGAAGAAGAAACTCCCAGAGAATCTTGATAAGGGGTTCATACGCCCTAGTGCGTCACCTTGGGGAGCACCTATTCTGTTTGTTAATAAGAAAGATGGATGAATGATACTCTGCATTGATTATCGAGAACTTAACAAGATCACTATCAAGAAAAAATATCCTCTCCTGCGCATTGATGACTTATTTGACCAACTACGAGGAGCTCAATACTTTTCCAAGGATGATCTTCGTTCAGGGTATCATTAATTAAGGGTCAAAAGGGAGGATATACCAAAGAAGGCTTTCCGTACAAGGTATGGAAACTATGAATTTATAGTGATGCCGTTTGGTCTTACTAAGGCCCCTGCTATCTTCATGGATATAATGAATAGAGTCTTTAGAGAATATCTTGATCAGTTTGTGGTAGTCTTTATAGACGATATTCTTGTATATTCAAAGAGCATGGAAGAAAATGAAGATCACTTGAGAATTATTTTGAAGACCCTGAGAAAGGTGAAGCTTTAAGCCAAATTTACCAGGTGTGAATTTTGGCTTAAAAAAGTTTCATTTTTGGGTCACATAATCTCAAAAGAGGGGATATCTGTGGATCCAGCAAAAATAGAGGTTATCGAAAGATGGTCGAAACCAACAACAGTAACTGAGATCCGAAGATTTCTTGGTTTTGTTGGATATTATCGACGTTTTGTGAATGATTTTTCACGATTATCTAATTCACTCACCAGGTTGACTCGGAAAGGAGTTAAGTTTGTTTGGAAGGAGGAATGTGAAGAGAATTTCACGGAGTTGAAAAGAAGGTTATCCAGTGCACTTGTGCTCACACTGCCATGTAGTGGATAAAGGTTTGTGATCTACAGTGATGCATCCAAGAAGGGATTGGGGTGTGTTATTTTGAAAAATGATATAGTGATAGCTTATGACTCATGAAAATGGAAAATACATGAGAAAAATTACCCAACTCATGATTTGGAGTTAGCTGCAGTAATATTTGCATTATAGATTTGGAGGCATTGTCTTTATGGTGAAAGGTGTGATATTTATACTGATCATAAAAGTTTAAAGTTTATTTTCACACAAAAGGATATGAATATTCTCCAAAGAAGATGGTTGGAGCTAATTAAGGATTGCCACTGCTCAATTCATTACAACTCTGGGAAAGCAAACAAGGTGGCAGATACATTATGTCGACAAGACCATCCTAGCTTATCCATGACAGGGATAAAAAAAGATCCAATATTTATGGATTTACAATGGATGGATCTTGGAATTATAATGGAAGGGGAAAAATCGTATCTTTCTCAAATGAATGTTCAACCATCTATACATGTAAAGATTAACGAGGTGTAGAAAGAAGATGTCGAGTTACAAAATAAGGTGAGAAATGTTCCTGAATTCAACCTTGATTGTGATGGGATAAAAAAGTTCAGGAATCAGGTTTGTGTTCCTCCCATCCCAGAATTAAAGAAGGATATGTCGGATGAGGCTCATAGTTCTTCATTCTCTATTCATCCGGGAAGCACAGAGATGTATAGGGATCTGAAAGAGTACTTCTGGTGGGATGGAATTAAAAGAGATGTTGCTGAATATGTCTCTCGATGCATGGTTTGTCAGAAAGTTAAAGCTAAGAGATAGAAATCTAAGGGGATGTTACAACTATTACCCATACCTGAATTGAAATGGGAAAACATCACTGTGGACTTTGTCACCAGACTTCCTAAAACATCCAAAGGCAATAATGCTATATAGGTCATAGTTGATCATATTACAAAGTATGCACACTTCATTGATATTAGAGAGGATTTCTCTCTAGATCAGCTTGCCAGGATATATGTAAAGGAAGTGGTAAGATTGCATGGAATACCACTTTCTATTATATCTGATCGGGATCTGAGGTTTACCTCAATGTTCGGGAGAAGTCTTCAGCATACTCTGGATACAGAGTTGAGTTTCAGCACTGCGTATCATCCTCAGGCAGACGGTCAGTCTGAGTGGACAATTCAAACTCTAGAAGATATGTTGAGAGCTTGCTCTATAGATTTCAAAGGTGGTTGGGATTAACACCTACCATTGGTGGAATTTTCTTATAATAATAGCTTTCACTCTAGTATTCAGATGGCTCCTTATGAAGCTCTCTATGGAAAGAAATTCAGGACTCCAACTTGCTGGGATAATGTTGGGGAAAGAAAGCTATTAGGACCTGATCTCGTTCATGAAATGGTAGAAAAGGTCAGATCTATTCAACAACACATAAGACCAACTCAGAGTCGACAGAAAATTTATTCCGACAACCGAAGAAAAGACCTAGAGTTTGAAGTGGGTGATAAAGTGTTCTTACGAATATCTCCCTGGAAGAGGGTCATGAGATTTGGAAAGAAGGGGAAGTTGAGCCCTAGGTATATCAACCCATTCGAAATACTGGATCATGTTGGAAAGGTAGCTTACCGATTGGAGCTTCCACTGAATCTCTCTCAAGTTCATGATGTGTTCCATGTATCTCTACTGAGAAAGTAAATACCTGATCCTTCACATGTACTCAGCTTAGAAGTTGTACCACTGGAGCAAGATCTTTCGTATGATGAATAGCCGATAGAGATTCTGGATCGTAGTGAAAAAGTCCTACGAAACAAGACCACTCACTTGGTGAATGTTTTATCGAAGAACCAACAAATATAATAATCTACATGGGAACTTGAGGATATGACGAGGGGGATGTATCCTCATATGTTTGAAATGAAGTGATGAATTTTGAGGGTGAAATTCAGTTTAAGGGGGGTAGAATGTGACACCCGAGACTTTTATGAGAAATGTTTTGTTTTTATGTTATATAAATCCACAAAGGAATCATTCACTACACACAACACTATATTGGCTTGCTTTACACGCAATCGCGACCTTCCTCGATAGCTTGCATCGTACGCAATACCGAGTTTCACTAAACAATGATATACTATTTAAATATTACTAAAACTACCCGTTATGAATAGTAATAACAAATTTTTCAAATTTTTTAAATTTTATTTTTCATAATGGACTTCATTTTTGGATTAGGAATATCGAAATTAGCCTAGGGTGAAATTTTGGTATTTTTCTGGAAACATTCAATTTTTGATGAATAGTGAAAACAGTGGGTTACTATTTAAAAACAGACTTTTTATTAAAATATTTATTTATTTTATTTATATTTATTTTAGGTCAAAATTGATACATAATACCTATATACGTTCAATTTAATTCATTGGAGTAATTTTATAATAATTTTAGATATATAAAAAATTTATTTAACTTTTCACCGTCTTTTACCCACCTCCTTGGAGAATTTAAAAATTTACATAAAACTTAATTTTACCACTTTTGTGAATATAATTTCAAAAATCTGAGAGAAACAGTTGATGTCAGTAAGTAAAATGTGGTTCAATGAGATGAAAATAATTTTTTGTGAATAGTAACTTTTTACTTTTATTTACCATGGTTACAAGTAAATAGGGTAATTAAGGGTAAAAATTATATTATTATTACCCTAACACATGTCCTAATTTTATTTTATAAGTTTAATTCGACCAAAAACAACCTTAGGAATAAAATATGACCATTTAGGCCCACTTGGATTAGATTAGGACATTTATTATTAATTAATTTAAAGAAGGGTTAAAATAGTTAAAATCAATGTTTAATAAGTAAATAATTTTTACTATAGGGTTATAAATAAGATAAATTCGACTATAAATATTCATTATAATGATAAAAACAATTCCTAAATAATGGTATTTTATTTGTCATTTTTAGACATTAAATAATTTAAATTATTTGTGACACAAAGATGATGCCGTAATTATCTTATTAATGAAATATTGACATAATTGATGTTATAAATACCCAAATAAATGTAATTTGAGACCTTTTATGAATTCCACTAATTTTATAGGTTAATTTGACATTTTAGTATTGATTTAATTAACATTTTTTGAACTAATCATTCTGTTATGAGTTTTACAAAAATCATTTACTAAATAGTGTCAAAATTGACATAAAATAGTTTTTTTAACAAATATTATATTATTGATTGTTATTTTATTCCTAAAAATCTAAGGTTCGGACATGATACATATATCATGATAGGTGTATCATTAATGGACCACTTGGGGGTCTCTTGATGTATATGGTTAGTTTATTAACTATATAATATAAAAATACAAAGTGACATGGTAAATGTCAATGTAATTAACTAAGAGTTAAAACTAAAAGATAAAGTTAATATAATGACCTAAACTTTTCTAAATTCTATTGTATGAGATTATTTCGACCCATCCCCACATTATATTCGAAATATTTCAATTTTGAGCTATTAAAAACCGAGTTTGACTTTATAATAAAATAATATTTTTATTTATTCCAAAGGTGCCCCTCTCCTCCCATATAAAAGGGCACATCCTCCCTCTCCTCCTCACACCAATTTGAGCCTTCAAGCTCGGCCAAACCCTGCCAATGTTTCCCCTCCACTTCCCTAGAAACATCCTAATGAACCTGGTCTTCTTCAAAGACCAATTTTAGTGCCCTAAAAGGAGGTCTCAAAGAAGCGCTTCAAAGAAGAGGTAATGTCCGTTACCGATTCTTTCATCTTTATTTCTTCTTCCACTTATTCTTCTCTATTTGTTTCATTATGAAGTAATAAAATCAGTATCACTCATATAATTATATGTTATTATAAGTATTTAACAATCCTATTTCACTATCTATCCATCCTACGGAAAATGAAATCACCACGCGTGCGTACGTACAGAATACCGTCTCCACGCTGTGGTGTAATCTATTTTCCACCACCACCTTACTTGGATGGGTATAATGGTGTAAATAATAACTATATGTGATTATTTTAAAGTGTTATTGATTCTTAAATAGCATACATACACTCCAATACAATTCCACGATCATGGGAACGATATCATCGCTCGTGCGTACGTACGGAATACCGTCTCCACGATGTGATGCGATTCATTCTACATGATCTTCATTCCATAATGATTATATAAATGAATTGAATGAATTAATATGATATATATTACACTAATACGATTCTGTAAATGTGGTATCTATAACCTAAAATGAATAATAAGAATTTATTCGACAAAACACGCATAAGAAAAAAAAGTAATAAACACCCGAATAACAAGTAGTAATGAAATATTACTAATAAGAAGCTAAGAATATGACCATATATGATATCATAACAATAAGTATGATTTTTTAATAAGACAATAACATTATTTAAATCATTATACTGGACTTTCAGACACTTACGAAGCAAATCGGACCTAAGGTAAGGGTAAATATAACAATCTCATTTTTATCCGAGATTGTTTGTACTTTGGTATTTACTGGGGTGTATTTTATCATCCACATCCATGTTTCATCAATATGTAATACTATTTCCATCCACCTAAAATTGTTTAAATCCAATTTTACCCTTCGGTGAGTTTTAGTAAAAGATATGAAATGAATCTTTTGTCGTTTTTCCTACGAGGTACTTTTTGACTTTTCCGACAAAAGTACGAGAAGAATGTTTTTTTAACTTATACGGCATGAATGGATTTTTAAAACATTATTTCCAACAAGCATCCTTTACAAGTTTTCATTTTTATTTTTAATCGACTTCTTATAGTTTAAAATTTTATGACATGTTAAGAAAGGAAAATGTTTTTGAAGTAGAAAGGATATTTTCTTCAAGTATGGAGTTCAACTGTTTTATCAAAATTATTTTCCATCTAAGATAATATAGGGTTCTGTTTCTATCCTTGCTATTACATTGATTTTATGATGTTGTGATGGAATTATTTTTATGAATTCCATTATCTTATATGAATTGTTTTATGATGTCACGTTGTTTAAGAATCCCGTTATTATTACATGGGTTATGCAATGATGTATGATTTATGATTTTGTGGCACACATAAGAATGGTATCATTATGAGATGGGTGGGACATATATCTCCCTCCAATGCATTGGGTAAAGATTTATATCTCATGAGATATACATGGCTGGAATGGCAGGTTAAACTGGTTCAGTGAAACGGGACTGTAACGGGGAGTGAACTCGGTTTAGAAATGGACTTTTTCCACTAAGATGGTCTTGGAAATGAGTCTTGACTACTAAGAAGTTATTCTCTATGATTATGTGTGTATGCCAAAAAGTATCATGTTTTATGTTATGATTATTGGGATTACATTTCACTACTATGATTTATCCTATGTTATGAAATTATGATCTCTTTTGCCGGTTAAGATTTCCAAAATGTTATGTTCTTATGAATATGATATGATTGATATTTCGTTTGTTTACCCTTACTGAGCATTTGAGCTCACACTTTTGTATGTTTTCTTTCCCCAGGTCAGGAAGAAGTGTATTAAGTATGATATGCCAAAAAGGGACTATAGATAGGATAAAATAAATGGGAAAACGTGTAGATGCATTATGAACCAGTTGTTTATGTTTCCCAGTTTCTAAAGACACTATACCTATACAGTCCTTTCATGGGTTTGTTATATGTTTTAATAAGTTTACTTCAATTTTGATGTATTAAAAATGTATGTAAAGTATGGGTCGTTATAGACATTGTCCCAAAACATTTGTAAAAACGTGTATTGTATATATGAGTGAGTAATAAAATATACCAAATAATCTCCTCCATATAAATCATCAAGAAAATGTGGATGAATCATACTAAATTATTAATGAATGAACAGTAGAAACTATTTATTTTGAGGCCTATTTTAATCTAGAAAAAATCAAATCTAAGGATATCTCACCAAAGTTGTATCATTATAATGAAAAAAATAAAATGATAATGCATTATTAAGAAAGTCTACAATCACTTCCATAATGATCTAGTCTCCACCGTGTCCAAATGGAATGCAGTATTTTTATATAATTATTTATATATCAATATATAACAACCTAATACCACATCACAACCACAAATACTTGAAAATAGACAATAAAACAGATACTGATGATTCCGATGGACATTAAAAACAGTCAAACCCATTCCCAATAATGTCAAATTTTAATATTCATCAGGTTTCTCTTTGTAATTAAAAAAATAGAAATCTGGGAATCCAATTAATAGTTTTAGCATATTTAATTTATTACTAATTCATGTATGTAAATTATTACCTTCAGTTGAAAATCATTCTTCCTTGGTGAATCAGATTACATATTCATGTTCTTCTATCATAACATCATTGGATACATTGGTATAATCTATCATGTAGAGATTCTCAAATGAAATAATAAACTCCAAACATCATCCTATAAATCCTCATGTTCCATCATAAAATATTATAATTTCAGTTTCATAAATCAATGATCATATAAATATTCTTTTAGAGGTGGAATGATTCTTTTTTAACTCTAAAATCGGGAGGGTAGAGGAGGAGGATATTTTTCCATTCATGCAAGAATTATTGAAGGAAATATATCTAGGTCTTGAGATGAGTTATCTTGAATCCATTTTGAAGGAAAATGTATGCATGAAAATGAATTATTAAGTTTTATATACAGTAACTATTAGATTTTAAAAATTTAACATGAGCCCTTATGAATCTCTTAATTTCAGTCGATAACCATGTCTATGTAATAATATAATAATCATTATTCACATAAAATGTTCTATAATCATGTATAATTAAATAAATTTAATTAAATAATTTATTTAATATTTATTACATTATTTTTAATAATCTGTTTTATTTGAAGCCACAACTCTCCCCGTCTTTCTTTTAGTATTTATCAAACCAGGAAAAATGATTATTTTAAGTCTAATAATTCTAAATACTTTTTTTAATAAATAAATAAATATTATATTCACTGAATATAAATAAAATATAATTCAAAAAATCATCTCACATATGTATTTTCCCAAAAAACTATTGACTTGATCTTTCAGATCAGCCAACAATGAATAATTATTAAGCCATGTATGTTAATAATATTTTTTCAGCATTTTAAATTAAAATATAATTGTGTTAATGTTATAGATAAACATAGTGTCATGACCAGTCTCATAAAGTCCATGACATGACTACCCCAAGCCCACCTCCCATAGGGGAGATGCTGGAAACTAGCATAGAGTAGGAATATTCTACAATGGGGAGGCATTTCCCTATGTAAATGTATACAATCACCCATATTCATGAAAAAGTAATGAATTAAAAATAATAATTATATATATATTCATGCCACTAAGAAAACAACTAAGAGAAATAATATAAAATAGTTACATTAATGGTCCATAATACAAGCCCAACCGAAATATAAATTATAGGCTCCTGGATCTCATCTTTGTGAAACCCTTCATGATTGGTAGGTTCAATAAGAATTCTGAATTTTGTTAAAACATATGATGTTAGTAGGGCCACCTCAAAGCACCACCAATCGTTGTCCCACCATGTTATCCATTTAATATATCAATCATCTGCAGAAGATCCAACTTTTGTATGTAGAGACTATGTAGGGTGAGTTAAATAATACATTTTAGGGACCTCAAACATGAACGGTAAATCAAAAAAAACAATAAGCAAGTCATACTACCAATGTGGTAGAATATGTGTAGCCTCTAATAAGTACTGTGAATAGAGACACTAGAGTAATCTCAATGTAGGATACATATATTAAGAAAGTCTAGTAATATCCAAAAAACAACAGGACAAATGGTCTAGTAGGAGACTTACTCTTCATCCTCACAAGAGACCTACTCTATGCCCTTACAGAAGAATAACACTGCCACCTTGCTGGAGACCATCTATGTGCCCTCACATGGGACCAAATCTACATCTTCACTGAATACTAACACTTATTCATTCCAGGAAACCAACTCCATGTTGAAACTGGATACAAACTCTACATCTTCATTGGAGACCAACTAAGCAGCTTCATAATATACCAACTCCACATCATTTCTATAGCCAGTCAGAGTATTCCATCCTTAGCAAACACATTTGAGGATCACCTAATCCATTTGCAAATATTTCATATGTTAACATCCAAAAAACATGAAAAATGTATATCAGAAAGAAGCGCCTCATCCTGGGGGTAACAATGTCGCAATCATAATGTCAAATAGACATACAATTAGAGATTTATGTGAATTTAAGTAAAATAGGATTTATTGTTTCTATGTTTGGTTTGACCTGGATGGGCTTACGCAACTCGACCAATCCCAGGTTCCTCTTCACCGGACCAACTAGGCCCAACCCGGTCCATCAGGTGCTGAACCAACCCACATGGTCGACCCATCCCACCCAGAATGGGCCCATCCAATAATCGGCCTAACCCACTCAAGAAGTCTGATTCATTAGCAAGGGACAGGGTTGGAAAAACATCCCCACCGGGTCAACATGGTTAGACCATGTTTCATGTTGTAGGTCTGTGTGACCATCCCACACCTACAGTCTGACCATGATTCCTTTGTCTAACACAACTCAGGGAGCTGTGGCCCTCCACCATCGTGGATTCTCATTTCCATCACTGTATGCTGCCTTCCTGTACCACTATCATTGTCCATCCATCTGGAAACCTCCTCTTCCTCTAATCGCAACCCCCATTCGTGGTTTTTCCACATCTATAATCCTGTTGGTCCATGGTTCATCAATGACCATCTGTCTGGCCCTACTGCACCGCTAGCCCTCCCACCAGCATCCTCCTCTTGCAGTTCTCTTCCTAGAAATGCCAAATATGCCTCACAACTCCGCAATCCTAGGTCCAACTCTAGATCACTGTGCCAATAGAAGAATGTGGATAATTAAAATAGGTGAATGGAGAAACACATGAACAACCATAGTGGATGGAATTTATAATTTTTCATGTTTCACTCGATCTATTCAAATAATAATTGATGTATGAAATATAAAACAACATCATATTTAAATTTGGAATATTCCCAAATCATACCTCGAAACAAGAAAACCCATTCCTCAAGAACTATAAAACCGTAGATCAACCAGTTCATGGATTGATACAAATTCATCCTTTGAAACAAATATCAATATGAAAATCTAATAGAGAATAAGACCCCCTACCTTGAATTATGATCAATTTCAAGTGATAATTCATTATTGATGGAGATCATTCCATGAAGGTCGTTGATTCATCATTTGCTGGAGAATGCTACGAGTCTCGATCTAAAAATATTCATTTCTTATGAGAGATCCTCCTTATTCTTTCTCTTAAATCATCCATAAATTTACATTTTCAGTGATCCCATACAAGTTGATATTAGGCCCCACCTTAGGTAAGAACAATGTTTAGGGATCAAAGGGTGCCCTCATATTTCTTATCAGAGTAACCCTTTAGAAGATAATAAAACTCCACACACATGAAATTTTTAATAAACAAAAAAAATATTTTGAACATTTATTCTTGAAACCATGAGCCTCAGAATCATGTGTCATCATAGCTCTTGGTCTTGATATAATTCCATATAATTTTCAAAATATTTACATTGAATATCTGGGACATTAAATTATCCAAACATTAAGTCTTTACATCCATGAAATCTAAATCAATTGATAAAATACATGTGGGGGAACTGAGCATAAATCTAAGGCTTCATATCCCTTGTGCACTACGAGAGATTCCCTTCCTAAAACCAAATGTGCACTGTGGGAATCGATCACCCATGGAGGGCCTCTCCTGTTGATCTTCAATCTCCACCGGGGAATCTGCAAAAGTCTCCTCATAATCCACATCCATATCACCCTATTTAATGATGTGTGATGGGTCATGTATGTGTATACTTATCAAGGATACATTGATATATTCATTACCCCACTGTAATTGTACTAGTAGAGCCAAATGGTAAATCACCTCACCCACGCTACGTAGTATCTGAAAATATATGATGCCCTTATAAGATAACTAGATGCCATGGATGAATCTCAGAATTTTACATCGAAGAAATACCTAAAAGAAGAAATGGTCCACCTACTCAAACTCCAAGGGACTAATTCATCTATAAGCATATGAATTATAATGTCTCTAAGAAGTCTTCAACTACTCCATCATGTCGTCCACCTTCTCTATAGTGGCCTACACCAACTCCAGTACAATGATCACTGTCTCCTATAGGTTAGTCCAATAAAGTGGATACCAACATGAAATCTTTAAAAATCTGTCGAATCGTGCGATACCATTTGATTAGTGGTAGCTATTGTTGTTGGAAATCTATACCATTGATAGGTGATCCTCTCAAATGCTACCAAAATTGAGGATACAAGAACATAGGTAAATATTTTGGAAAATTATGTTCTAATTTCTAAATAGTTTTTATATTATAATGAATTTGAAATTAATCTCATCATATTATTTTGTAACAAAGGATTTTCCAACTTTCTGTAAAACATAATGAAAAAGAGTTCCAAGACAAATATGTAAAAGTAAAGGTAAATATCCATTAATAATTTTGTACTTTTCAAGATATTACATAAAAATGATATATTGAATTGACACTCATTTAAACAGAATTTTTAAGAACAACAATGTGTCATTGAATAAAGATATTATATGGTAAGATTTATGCATGAAATAATTAACACTGGAATACTTGAGAAGTTTGAACTAGTACAATTTTTATATAAACATTACTGAAATATTTCATTTTATTTATTAAATATTCATGTTAACTATATTACATTTAATTTGTAGCTATTTAATGACCCTCATTCCTATAGTTCTCAAGAGGTCAAACACTTACAAGTGGAATGGTCAAATTATTTTACAGGTTTGATTAGATTTTAGTTTTTTTGTAGTGTAAAATGTAATTCTGAATATTGTAATTATAATTATGTATTTAGTTGTTTTTGGTTGGATTTAGGTTTTTTGTTTGACATTGTATGTTTGGAATGTTATACATGTGAATGCTTAATTTGTTTCTACTTATTCTTATTTTGGATTAGTTATGTTGTACTTTTGTATGGGTTCTGTTATGTTTTTGGTCTTCTTTTGGTCCGCATTCTAATTTTTTCATACTCTGGTAGAGCATAGTAACTATTCATGGGTGGTGGGGGTGTCCTAGGGGTTATAGGTTGTCCATGGGGATGGGGTGTTTTCTAGGGGGTGGTCGGATGTCCAAGGGGGTAGGTGAGGGAGGGTGTCTTGGGGGATGGGGGTTGTATACTGGGGTAGGGTGGTTTCTAGGGGTGGGGGCCTATCCTGGTGGGTGGGGTGCATTCTAGGTGGTGGGGGGATATCTAGGGGTGGGGGATGTCCATGCGGGTTTGGTGGGATGGGGGGGTTGTCTATGGGGTTCAGGTAGTCTAGGGGAGGGGTTGTTCAGTGGTGTGGGGGGTCCAGGGGAGGGTCGGTGTCCAAGGGGTGGGGGTTTCCATCGGTGTGGGTGTATAGGGGGTGGGAGGGTTTCCAGTGGGTGGTGTTATCCAAGGGGTGGTTGATGTCTAGGGGATGGGGGAGTCCAAAGAGTGGGTGGGTGTCCAAGGGTGGGGGTGTCCATGGGGTAGGTGTGTGTTCAGGGAGGTGGAGATTGTCCAAGGGGTGGGAGGGTGTCCAGGGGTTATGGGTTTTCCAAGGGGGTGTCAAAGGGTGAAGGGGGGGTTCTCTAGTGGGGGGGATGTCCATGGGGTTGGGGTGTCTAGGGAGTGGGGTCTCTCTTGGGGGTAGGGGGTTGTCCATGTGGGTAAGGGTGTCTAGGGGTGGGAGGATGTCTAAGGGGGTGGGGGTTTGATGGAGTCTAGGTGGTGGTGGTTGTCTAGTGGGGTGGTGGGGGCAGTCCAGGGGGGTTGTCTTGGGGTAGAGGTGTCCATGGGTTTGGGTGTCCTAGGGGGATGGGAGGGTTTCAAGGGGCGGGGTGTTGTCTAGGGGGTATATGGGTGTCCAAGGGGTGGGCCGGTGTCAAGGGGTGCAGGCTATCTTGGGGGTGGGGGTGGTGTCGCGGGGGTGGGAAGGTGTCCAGTGGGGTGGGGGTTTGTCCAGTGGGGTTGTGGGGTGTCTAGGGGGGTTGTCCAGAGGGGGTGGGGGCTATCCAGGGTGTAGGGGGGCTATCTAGAGGGTGGGGTGTCCAGGGGTATGGTCTATCTAGGGGTGGGGGTCTAGGGGTTTGGCGGTTTCCAGGGGTGGGGGGTTTCCTTGGGTGAGTGGGTGTCTAGGGGGTGGAGGGGTTTCTATTGGGGTGAGGGCTATCTATGGACATAAGAGATGTCCAAGGTGTTTTGTTTATATATTTTTCATTGTATGTTTTGAATATTATGTATGTGAATGTTTATTTTTCCTTTGGTTCTTCTTATTTTGGTCTAGTTCTAATGTTTGTTTTGTATGGATTTAGGTATGGTTTTAATATACTTTTTGTTGGTTTTCACCTTGTTTCATTTCTTCTTTGGTAGATCATAGAATCTATTGAATGGTATTATTTTAAAAAATGATTTTACCTTGGTTATTTTATAACTGACATATAAAAATGCATGGGAATTGTTTTTTAGGTTGTTTATTTAATAACATATGAAGTATATTAGTTTTCACATTGGTTATTGTTTAACCGATGTGAAAAAATGTTTCTCATACTGGTTTATACCGTTAGATGTAAAAATAACTGATGTAAGAAACATTTTTTTTACATCAGTTATTAAAAAACTGACATGAAAAATGCATTGGAATAGCAGTTTATTATGTCGATTATTACAAAATTGAGGTAATATACTATATTCCACATTGGTTATTTAAAACCTGACGTAAAAAATCATGACCCTGAAGTGTTTTTCATCTCAGTTATTTAAGAAGTTGTGTCAAAAATGCTTTGGATTTATGGTTTTTACGTCGGTATTAAACTAGCCGACCTAAAACACAATATTTATAACTCCTCTGTTAATAATGTCATCCAAAAACCAACGTAAAAAATTAAAAAAATAACTAATGTTAAAAAACGTTATCTACACTAGTTAAAAGAATAATGATAAAATGGATCAACATAGTAAGAAAACAAATATACGAAATTGGAAACAATAGTCAAAAAACATGTTCTAGACACTAGAAAGATAGTTGATGACGACAACACAATAGTTCAAAACATCCACTATTGCTACTTATTATTTGATTATCGACCATTATAAGAAAAAATAATAGTAAATGAAACAGTAACATGAATTCAAATGTTAATACCCATATAATTCAAGGGAAATTTATTTCTTAATTTTCTTTGGGATTTTACAAGAATGCAGTTTCTGAAGGCACCTGATTCTGAGGCCCGGTGTGCCCAGAATCATGTTCCGAAGTTTAGCTTGAGTACGTTCAGTGAACGAACGAGCGGGTTTTCCTAACTTTTGAACGAGTGCTCGGAATGAAAATCTAAGGGCACCGATGAAACCACAACACTGGTAAATACTTAGGAGCACCTTTTCCGAAGGTACGTTTCCTTGGGAGGAGTTGTTAAAATTGTGGTTTTAGGGAGGAATAAATAAAATTTTATTAGAATTTTATTTATTTTCCTCTAGGTAGTTATATCCTAAGTAAGGGAGTTGAGGGTGGAACCCACATGTTGTTAACCAACCATGAGAGGATAAAGGTGGGGTGGGGCCCACACAAGTCCAACCCCTCACATTCCCAACTACTCAAAACCCCCCCATTTAATATTTCCATCTTATCACCTCTTTTAATTTTGACAAGTTAAGATTAATTAAATGTGTGAACTTAATTTTGAAAGTTCAATTTCTGAAGAGTATTGGAAAAGGAATTAAAATAACTCTAAATCCTTATTTTATTGTAGTGACTTCGTTGTGTTGAGGGAGGGAGCGTTCTTCACATTTTGGAAGAACTTCATATTCCCGGCGAAGAACATTTTTACCTCGACGAAGAACGCTGTCACGACCTTTTCAGAAGAACGATGACGCTCCATCCTTCGTTCTTATTCCCGCGTCAAAGGAAGGGAGATTCCCGCCCACCTCGGAAAATCTATGTCAACGTATACGGAGGCTCACTCCGCGACGCCACTTTCCGCGACGCTCTTAGAACGTCAACTCATTATCAATGTAGGGGTTATTTGTTTTTTCCCATGATTTATTTCTTGATCGTCCAAAATTAATTACATAAGATGATTGATATCGGATTAACGGGAGGAGGTTGGACCACACAAACACGGCCGAACATCCTCCCCCTTTGATGATGTGTTTTTTTTCAGCATGAACAAAGGTAGAGCGGTGCAACAGCAACGCGCGGAATCAATGAAGAATGGCCGAAGAAGCGTGTTACCGTCGCGCCGCGCCGTTGAGGCCGAACGAAGCTACGGCTCCATCGCGCCGCACCGGAGAACCTCGAAGAGGCCGCGGTCGGGGCGGGGCTGTGGCGGAGGGGCACGGCGTTGTCGCGCCGCGCCGGTCTGACAAGGCCGCGGCTCACAACCGCAGCGGTGCAAGGCGGGGCGGCCGGAACCGCATGCCGCCGGCACCTCGAAGGGGCGGGACCGCGGTGGTCCCGCGGTAGCAGCACCGGCCGGCTGGTCCGGGCCAGCCAGCTTCCGAGAAACCGGAGGTCGTAACCCTCGGGTGGAAAGAGGAGTGGCCCCCACGTGGGTGGGGGGTCAATCAAGGGGGGCATCCCCCCCCCTTTCTGTAACGGTACAGCCAGCACCGAGCTGGTCGTGCGGGGCGCGCTCGTGCCCGGTCCACCGGCCGCCCAGGACGGGCCGACCGGGCTGGGCCACGCCAACCGGGATGGGCCGTACCCTAAAGGTCCAAACCTGGACTCGGTTTGGTTCGACCCGGTTTGGGCCGACCCAGGGGGACTCGGTTCGGGTCGGTCGGGGCCCAAAATCCCCTAAAACCAGACATGATCGTTCTTTTTCCCATATCATGGGATACAGACCTCCGATCGACTCACCGTCAATTGTGATGCGATCCTTGGATCGAGATAGTCATTTCGGTATATTACACTTAAGTATTAGGAGAGATTTGGGTACGGCCAGTTTGGTTCGAACACGAAACCAACCGGGCCCTCGGAGCGGAAACACTTTTAACTTGAGCACCGGACGTGTGATTGGCGTGCCGTCGACTTTGTTGGATTTCTCTTAGTGAGATGGACCTTTTGGATTACTCTGCTCAAGGTTTGGACGCAGTTGGAGTATTTTCGGGTTGGTTTTGACTTAACAACCAACTGGGCCCGTAGAACGAAAAAGCCAATAACTCTAAGACCGGGCGTACGATTGACGCGTCGTCTGTCACGTTGAGTTCCTATTGTTGAGTTAGAAAGTCGAGATACATCCAATCCAGAGTACATGTCAGTTGATGTATCAACCCCTTGGCTCATGGAGCAGACCCTCCCGAAACGAGCCTTCTGTGTGCGGAACCCTAGAGCTGGCTGGGACTGCGACGACAATGAAGACAACGACGAAGACCGTACTGAAATCCTCATTGGGTATGGTAGCGACGAAGACCGTACTGAAATCTTCCACGGGTTTGACGACAATGAAGATTGCACTAAAATCCTTCATGGGTTTAGCAGCGATGAATACCGTACTGAAATCCTCCATGGGTTCGATGATAATGACTACTATTCTTGTATCCTAAGTTGGTCTAGCAGTGTTTGACTCTGTTCTTTCTATCCTACGTGGGTCTGGCAGAGTAGTTGGTCTATATCCTATGTGGGTCAAAAAACTTGTCTGGTTTAGTATTCTACGCGGGTCCCATCTTAGATGAATCAGTAGATATATCTGATCATCTCTATCACCGAAGAAGTATGCTTGTGTGTGCTAAGTCTTGACTTTCAATCAATATCTTCGATATGATTGACTTGCTTCACTATGTGTATTGGTTTGTGTTATCCTATGTGGATTGGGTTGTACTCTTCTGTGGATATGATCAATCATGGTCTTGTATGTTGGAGTCGATTGGTAATTGATGACTTAGGTATATGTATGGGTATATACCTAAGTAGTGTTGGTTGTTACTTCGTGATTGTATCTTTCCTTTGAGGATTATCCTTTGTGTATTCTGGGAGACCCTTGGGGTTCTCGGGGTCCCTACTGAGTAGCATATACTCACCCTTGTACGGGAAATGCCTGCACTATGTTGTGTTGGATGCAGACGATGGACTGCGTTGATCGTGGTTGAGGCTGGTGTAGCAAGTCGGTATCTGGAGGTGGACCACTGGGCGGGACGTACACGGAGCGGACGGATGGACCGAGGAGCTGAGGAGGCTATCTGTACCAACCCATCAGGCGGGACGTCCAGTGGACGGCTCTACATTGCTGCTTTACATTCAGTTGTTGTACTTTCCTTCCAGTTGTACTTTCCATTCTGTTTGGGTTTGTATTCTGGCCCACTTACTTTTCCGCACTACCTTTTGTACCCAGTTGTACATATTATTTACTTATGCTTGCTTACTCTATGGTGTTTGTTTACTTTATAAAGGCAATGCCTTCCCCTTTTGTCAGGATTTACGCCTTGGTGCTAGTCTCCATCCCCTGGCCTATGAGAGGTGGGCTTGGGGTAGTCATGGAACGGGTTCCGAGGACGGGTCGTGACAAATTTGTATCAGAGGAGTTCAGTTCTACCGCAGAACTCAGGACTCTGTTCTTTCTTCTTTGTGAAGCAATAGTGTTAAGGGTATTGAGTGTGGTTATTAGTCCATGGACTCCAGTGTTGGTGCGGAGGCCGACATATCCGTACACCAGGACCATGACATCTGATTTCTGACTCAATTCACGAATACATTGATTGCATGTGTGTTTCAAAATGTTTCATTGTGATTACATTACATCAGCTCATCAGGTATATTGTTTGACCATGGCACACCTGTTTCTTTTCAGGATGGCCCCACGATGGCAGCCAGCTAGGGTTTCGAGCTTTGTGTGAGACGACAGCCCACCGAGCGACGAGGCCTCGGTGAAAGGCCATTTTTCAGCGGAGGCACCGACGATACCTCAACCCACTGAGCCACTGATGCTACCAGCCTCATCCACAGATAGTGCACATCGCCTTAGTGTACAACATGAGTTTCAACATCCGAGACCGCCCAGGTACTGTGGGGAGATGGACCCTCAGGCAGTTGAGGATTGGCTGGAGGTGGTTGTGCGAGTTTTCAGGTTAGTGGGGACACCAGCTGACCTCATGGTGATCCTCGCAGCGAGCCACCTGCACGCGGAAGCAGGAAGATGGTGGAGCTTGATGCTCCAGGTGCACTATGATGCATCTCTCTTCTAGATGGACTTTGAGAGCCTCTTTCACTCAGAGTTCGTCCCATCCACCCTTCGTGCGGTGTGAATTCAGGAGCTTCTATAGCTACGGAAGGGTAGCATGACGGTCGCCAAGTACTCTGCGAGATTTACCGATCTCTCACTCTATTTGATGGACATGGTACGTGACCCATTCTTCTGGGCCCGGACCTTCGAGCAGGGACAAAGGCATGAGATTAGGGCATCGATGATCTCCCTCAGCATTCCGACCCAGGAAGGAGTACTGGAGTGAGCTCTTCTCATAGAGATATTTCTTTCGGAGCCTACGCCAGCAGCGAGACCTACCGTCGGGCGGCACGTAGCAGAGTCTTCTGCAGCTGGTAGTCGACATATGTCAAATGGGTCCAGGCGGATCGGACCATCACGCAGACGACCTCAGAACACTGGCTCAGAGGTGCAGGGCACACGACACAGAACCAGCCTTCTGAGGAGCAGGTAGTGCTACACATGCGGCGAGCAGGGCCACATGGCTCGTGACTTCCCGACCCTCCGTGTAGAGGAGTAGTAGACGGTTGAGGGGCCACCCAGGCAGAGGCAGAGGGTCGGTTGTGGCGATCCGCCGAGAGCAGGCGGACAAGGCAGGGGAGCTGGCCGAGCAACAGGTGGTGGGAGATGCTTTGAAGATTTACCACCATCACCACCAAGAGGTCCACCCTGACCACAGGGAGTCGGCGAGCAGAGATAGGCTCAGCTTCAGGTAGCGGAGGCCTATAACCACGACGTTTCAGAGATGATTTGAGGTACTATCTGTGTCTATTACACCCTTGCTGAAATTTTTATAGACAGAGGAGTGAGTCATTGTTTTATTGTCGTTTCCCTTGTTCGGAGCTCAGAGATTCCAACAGATACGTTGGCTCGATCATTACGGCTAGAGACTCCTACGGGAGTAGACTCGACGATTACGCACTGGTGCCGATAGTGTCGGCTTACTCTAGGAGGTGAGAGCTTCGACTGAGATCTTCTTGTAGCAGCTTCGAGGCCTTACGAACTCATCTTGGGCATGGATTGGTTATCTACAGTCCATGCTCAGATCAACTCTATTAGGAACAAGGTGCGGTGTGTTCGAACCGATGGGAGCAGGTTCACCTTCACCGGCGAGAAGGGGACCTACGCAGAACAGGATGGGGTCATGCAGAGGAGAGGACATCCCATCACTCATAAGTTGGCTACCCTCATCCTAGGAGCAGTTGACATGCGAAGTCCTAGTTTTCCTATACTGGTGGATCAGTATGAAGACGTTTTCTCTGATGACGTTCTAGGACTACCTCCTCACAGAGAGGTATAATTTTATATTGACCTGTACCCCGTGACAACCCGATATCCACTCCATCACATCGGATGGCCCCCACTGAGATTTGAGAGCTACGGGTACAGTTGGAGGACTTGCAAAGAAAGGGATTCATCAGACCCAGTGTTTCACCCTGGGCTTTCCCGATCTTGTTTGCCAAGAAGGCGGACGGGAGTTTGCGACTGTGTGTCGATTACCGTCGCCTGAACCACGTGACAGTGAAGAAAAGATATCCACTTTCGAGAATTGATGACATCTTTGATCAGATCAAGGGATCACGATGGTACTCGAAGATAGACCTTAGATCAGTTTATCATCATCTCAGAGTTCGGGATGAGGACGTGCCGAAGACATCCTTCAGATGTCGGTATGGCCACTATGAGTTAATGGTTATGCCATTCGGCGTAACAAATCCTCCAGCTGTGTTCATGAGTCTCATGAACAGGATCTTTCAGTCATACCTCGATCGATTTGTCGTGGTCTTCATCAATGACATTCTGATATACTTGACCACAGAGGAGGAGCACGCTTACCACTTGCGGGTTGTACAAGAAACACTCTGAGAGCACCAGCATTATGGTAATCTCAAGACGTGTCAGTTCTAGATATGTGAGGTCCACTTCTTGGGACACGTCATCTCTGAGTCAAGAGTTGTTGTGGATCCTACAAAGATCGAGGCAGTGCTAGCTTGGGAGCCACACAGGAGCGTGACGGAGGTGCTGAGTTTCTTGGGTCAAGCTGGGTACTACCAGAGATTTGTTCCAGACTTTTCTAGAGTTGCGACACCACTCTCAGCTTTGACGAAGAAGGGGAAACCCTTCATGTGGTCAGACAGATGTCAGCAGAGCTTCCAGAAGCTGAGACAGAGATTGGCCAGTGCACCTATCATGAGGCTACCGGAGGAGGGAGTAGTGTACGTAGTCTACTGAGATGCATCAGGTACTAGACTCAGATGTATCCTGATGCAGGAGTGGGCCGTGATCGCATGTGGATCACGTTAGTTGAGGAAGCATGAGCATAACTATGCTACCCATGACCTGTAGTTAGAAGTAATTGTCTTCACTATGAAGATGTGGCGACACTATCTAATGGGTGAGTGCATTACAGTCTACTCTGACCACTAGAGTCTCATGTATATCTTCTCACAGAAGGACCTGAATCTGAGACAGCGGTGATGGCTCGAGTTCCTCTAGGACTATGACTTTGAGATAGTCTATACTCTTGGAATGGAGAAGGTAGTAGCCGATTCTCTCACCAGGAGGATGGGCATCCAGCTACTGGGGGAGGTGACGGAGCAGCTAGCCTCTTTGCAGATATCCTTCGTGGATAGAGATGGAGAAGCCTTTCTTCAGTCACTCACAGTCACTCCTCCACTACTGCTATAGGTCAGAGAGGCACGACGTGCGGATGCTGACTGTGAGATGTGGCGTGAACAGATATCCTCAGGGCAGACACTTGATGGATTCTTTGTAGGAGGAGAGCACATCGTCCTCTTAAGAGGGCGTACCATGGAACCAGCTGCATTACAGGAGGAGGTGCTGAGGGAGTTTCACACTTCCCCTTTAGCGGTACATCTTGGAGTGCCAAAGATGTACCAGGATCTTACATGACAACACTGGTGGCCGGGTATGAAGAAGGCTGTGGTAGTGTTCGTTTCTCTTTGCCTCACTTGCCAGCAGGTGAAGGCGGGGCACCAGATACCCGCGGGCTTGGTACAGCCCTTGGAGTTCCCGGAGTGGAAGTGGGACGAGATATATATGGATTTTGTGACTGGACTTCCACATACTTCCAGACATCATGACTCCATATGGGTGATTGTCGACTGACTCAACAAGTTATCTCACTTCATACCCATCAGAGAGCAGGGCTCAATAGAGGGATTGGGACATCTCTACGTTCAGAAGATTGTACAGCTTCATGGTGTCTCATCATCGATCTTCTCCGATCGAGATGCTCGCTTTACATCCCAGCTTAGTAAGGGGTTGTAGGAGGCATTCGGGATGCAGCTACGTCTGAGAACTACCTTTCACCCTCAAACGGATGGTCAGACAAAGAGGACCATTCAGACTCTCGAAGACATGCTCCGTGCATGTGTCCTCGACTTTGGTCGTAGCTGGGAGGACCACCTACCCTTGGTGGAGTTCGCGTACAACAATATCTACCACTCCACCATGGTGATGGCACCATACGAGGCATTGAACGACCTACCTTGAAGATCTCCTATGTGCTGGACAGACCCTGGGGAGTCAGCACTTTTGGGACCAGAGATGGTCTTGGCCACGACAGAGAAGGTCCAGGTCATCCAGGAGAGGATGAGGACAGCTCAGAGCCGATAGAAGTCTTATGCTGAGAGGCGGTGGATACCACTAGAGTTCGAGGATGGCGACCACGTCTTCTTGCGGGTCTCACCTCGATGTGGATTACGGAGATTTGGACGGGGCGGCAAGTTATCTCTACGCTTCATCAGACAATTCCAGGTCCTCAGTAGGATAGGCGAGTTTTCTTATCATCTATCTCAACCACCTCAGTTGCACCGAGTGCACGATGTCTTCCATGTATCTCAGCTGAGGAGATACATGCATGACCCGGCACATATCATCGTCCATGGGGAGTTGGAAATTGACGATGGGATGACTTTTGCGGAGGTCCCGGTGGAGACTGAGGATCGACAGGAGCGGGTCCTATGTGGACGTTCGATACCTCTAGTGCGCATCAGATGGTAGCACGGGAACCTCCTAGAGAGAACATGGGAGCGGGAGGCTCAGATGTGTTCTCAATACCCTCATTTGTTCCCCTAGTTTATGATGTATATTTACAGGGACGTAAATCCCTGAGGTGGGAGTAATGTAAAGACCAATAAAATTCAATGTAATTTTTTTTCTTAATTTTTTTTGGGATTTAAAAAAAACACAGTTTCTGACGTCACCTGATTCTAAGGCCAGGTGTTCCCAGAATCATGTTTCGAAGTTTAGCTCGGGTACGTTCAGTGAATGAACGAGCGGGTTTTCCTAACTTTTGAACCGGTGCTCGGAATCGATATTTGAGGGCACCGATGGAACCGCAATGCCGGTAAATGCTTATTAGCACCTTTTCCGAAGGTGAGTTTTCTCGGTAAGAGTTGTTAAAATTGTGGTTTAAGTGAGGAATAAATAAAATTATATTACAATTTATTTATTTTCCTCTAGGTAGTTATATCCTATGTAATGGAGTTGGGGGTTGGACCCACATGTTGTTAACCAACCATGAGAAGATAAAGGTGGGGTGGGGACCACATGAGCCCAACCCCTCACATTCCTAACTCCTCAAAAACCCACAATTTAATATTTCCAACTTATCACCTCATTTAATTTTGACAAGTTATGTTTAATTAAATGATTGAACATAATTTTGAATGTTCAAATTTTAAAAAGTATTGGCAAAGGAAAAAAAATAAGGATAAAGCCTTATTTTATTGAGGTGACTTCATTGTGTTGAGGGAGGGAGCGTTCTTCACATTTTGGAAGAACTTCATCTTCCCAGCAAATAATTTTTCTACCTCGACAAAGAACTCTGTCACACCCTTTTACAAAGAATGACAGCGGGCCATCCTTCATTCTTCTTCCTGCGTCAAAGGAAGGGGGACGCCATTCCACCTCGGACAATCTCTATCAACGTGTATGGAGCCTCACCTCATGACGCTGATTTCTGTGACGCTCTTTGAACATCAACTCGTTATCAAGGTATGGGTTAATTGTTTTTTCCCGTGAATTATTTCTTGACCGTCCAAAAATAATTTCTTAATCTGCTTGATATCAGATTAACAGGAGGAGGTTGGACAGCATGAACAGAGCCGACCCTCCTCCCCCATTGATGATGTTTTCGTAGCGGAACGAACAAAGGTAGCGCGGTGCAACGACACCGCGCGGAAACAAAGAAGAATGGGCGAAGATGCGCGGGGCCCTCATGACGCGCCGTTGAGGCCTAATGAAGCTGTGACACCATTACGCCGCGCTGGAGAACCTCGAAGAGGCCGAGGCCAGAGCGGGGCTGCGGCGGAGGGGCGTGGCGCTGTCATGCGGCGCCAGTCGGACAAGGGCGAGACTCAAAGACACGGCAGTGCAATGTGTGATGGCCGAAACTGCCGGCCGCCGGCACCTCGGAGGGTCGGGAACGCGGTAGACCCACGGCAGTAGCACCGGTCGGCCGGTCCGGGCCGGCCGGCTTCCGAGAAACCGAGGCTCATAACCCCCGACTGGCAAGAGGAGCGGCCCCCGCATGGGTGCGTGGGGCGGGGGGGGGGGGGTAGTTCAATCAAGGGGGGTATCCCCCCCTGCAACAACATGACCATCACCGAGCTAGCCGTGTGGGGCGCGCTCGCGTCGGATCGACCGGCCGCCCAGGCCGGGCCGGGCCGCGCCGACCGGTCCGGGATGGGCTGCACCCTAATGGGTCGGACCCGGACCTAGTTTGGGTCATCCCGGTTCGGGCCGACCCAGGGGGTCTCGGGCCGGGTCGGTCCGGGTCGGTCCTGGCCCAAAACCCCCTAAAATAGGACATGTTCGTTCTTTTGTACATATCATGGGCTAAAGACATCCGATCGATGTACCGTCATTTGCGATGCGATCCTTGGATCTAGGCGGTCATTTTGGTATATTAAACTCAAGGTTTCAGAGAGCATTGTGTATGGCCGGGTTGGTTCGAACACGAAACCAACCGGGCCCTCAGAGCGGAAACGCTTATAACTTGAGAACCGGACGACTGATTGACGTTCCGTCGACTTTGATGGATTTCTCATAGTGAGACGGACCTTTTGGATTACTCCTCTTGAGGTTTAGATGGTGTTGGTGTACGGTTGGGTTGGTTTTGACATAAAAACAAACCAGGCTCCTGGAACAAAAAAGCCAATAACTCTTAGACCAGGCGTCCGATTGACGGCGTTGTCACGTTGAGTTTCTATTGTCGAGATGAAACTTCAAGATACATAAACTCTGAACTACGTGTTAGTTGATGTATCGACCCCATGGCTTGTGGAGCGGAACCTCCAAAAAACAAGAATGATGTGTGCTGGAACCCTAGAGCTGTCTGCGACTGCGACGACAATGAAGACTACACTGAAATCTTCCATGGGTTCAGCAGCGATGAAGACAGTACTGAAATGCTTCATGGGTTCGACGACAATGAAGACTGCACTGAAATCCTCGGTGGATTCGGCAGCGATGAAGATCGTACTGAAATCCTCCGTGGGTTCGACAGCAATGACTACTGTTCTTGTATCCTATGTGGGTCTGGTAGTGTTTGACTCTATTCTTGCTATCCTACGTGGGTCTGGCAGAGTAGCTAGTCTGTATCCTATGTCTGTCCGACAGCTTGGCTGGTTTAGTATCCTATGTGGGTCCCATCTTAGATGAATCAGTAGCAATATCTGATCATCTATATCACTAAATAAGTATACCTGTGTGAGCTGAGTCTTGACATTCAATCAATATCTTCGATATGATTTACTTTCTTTCCTATCTGGATTGGGTTGTGTTATCATGTGTGGATTGGGTTGTAATCATATGTGGATGTGATCGAACTTGGGCTCAAATGTTGGAGATGATCGGGAATTGATGACTTAGGTATATATATGGTAATATAACTAAGTAGTGTTGGTTGTTACTACGTGATTGTATCATTCCTTTTTGGATTATCCTCTGTGGATTTTGGAAGACCTTAGGGGGTCTCGAGGTCCCTACTGAGTAGCATATACTCACCCCTGCATGGGTTATGCCCGCACTATGTTGTGTTGGATGCAGACGATGCACATCATTGATCGTGGTTGAGGCTGGTGGAGCAAGTCGGTGTCTTGGGTGGACCACTGGGGGGGATGTACATGGAGCAGACGACTGGACCGAGGAGCTGAGAATGCTATCTGTACCCACCCTTCAGGGGGGACTTCCAGCGGACGGCTCGACATTGCTGCATTACATTCAGTTGATTTACTTTCTCTACAGTTGTACTTTTCTTTCAGTTTGGGTTTGTATTCTGGCCCACTTACTTTTCCGCAATACCTTTTTTACCTAGTTTTACTTAGTGTTTACTTCTTCATGCTTACATTGTGGTGTTTTTTTACTTTACAAAGGCAATGCCTTCCCCTTTTTTCAGGATTTACGCCTTGGTGCTAGTCACCAGCCCCTGGCCTATGGGAGGCAGGCTTGGGGTAGTCATGGAACGAGTTCCGAGGACGGGTCGTGACATCAAATTTTAAAAGAAGAAGTTTCTATTATTTTGAATACATAATAAAATAAAAATTCATTTTCTCATTTCCATATATGGAATAATCTTGTACTTTATCATTCATCGGATGTAATTACATGAGAAATGGATTCCAATAATCTCTCTCTTTACATCTATGATGTGATCTAAAACATGTTCATCTCTTTTTTTTATTGTCGGGATGTTCTAGGTTAGATTAGTTCTATGAAAACCCTGTATGGATTATGTGATATGGTTTTGATTAGTTTTTTGTACTAGGTCTATATCTGTGGTTGGGGATTTTATAAAATTGGATTGGGCTTTAAAATTGGGAATCTGGGATTGGTTGGTACAAGGATTCATGTGTAGAACACTTCACCGTTGATGGTGGTGGTTTTTCATACTATCATTGTAGATAATTCTTTATATGTCTATCCCATATAACATTATGGATATATCTCATTCATAAACCCTACATCATGGTTCAAACTAGCCACCTAAAATAATATTATTCATTCCTTAAAATAGAACCTATATATAACATTATCTTTTCCCGATATTCTTTACAAGGATCATTATTTTTACTAAAACCCCTAATCAAACATAAATAGAATCCCAAATCCTAGAACTGTCGTCGGTACAAATTATGTTTAGATTCTTATATCATTGAAAAAATAATAATCCAATACATTTTGAGTATCCAAATTTCATGAATCGTGTCCTCCAACACACATAAGCCTCCTAAATGAAAGTAGCCACCAAGTTAATCATGCAGCTCCTTGACTGCCTGCAATATTGATCTCCTGAGAAATATAAACCAACATTAATATCATGAAATAGTCCTATTATCCCCTACTTT
This sequence comes from Viscum album, assembly GCA_963277665.1. Taxonomy (NCBI): domain Eukaryota; kingdom Viridiplantae; phylum Streptophyta; class Magnoliopsida; order Santalales; family Viscaceae; genus Viscum; species Viscum album. Next base: position 552,973,415 of record OY728147.1, on the reverse strand, counting down.
AATGCTTGAAAACATTATGTTCATATAATATAATAATGAACCACCTGATTTAGACACTCCAAAATAAAATCTCTATATTTCTTGGAACAACATTAAATCAATAAAACTACTCTGAGATACCCATCTACATATTTCTTTTGGATAGAAAAATGTAATTAGTTCTCATGTGGGTTTATAACACTTTAACTGAGAACCTATATAATGATTAAAACAATCATATATTGTTTATATATAAGAAATTGTATTTGAATATAATAGAACGATATAGTCATTGTAGAACATAAAAAGATGATGTATTATAATGGAAAAAACGTGAAACATTAACATTAAAATTTATTGTTTTGTTTGAAAAAATTATTAATGCCCAATTTAATGATAAATTTATGGATCCAATATAGATTTATTTACATCACTTTTGATTACAATCAACATCATTTATTTTCCATCAACTCTAGAATCCAAGGTTCCATATCCAATCATTTATGACATATGAAGATAAAATCCCAATAGATATGGTATATTTTCTTGGAAACATATCATTCATTTTCAAGGATATGGACAATGAATACCCACATAACGTTCTTCAAAATTTTCCAAATTCAAAAAACATATAAAAAATATACTCTGATTTCAATTTCAAGGGGAATGTGAACCTTTGAGACATGGAATACATGTGGCCACACACCATCCCATAAAAGAATCAATTCCCCATAAGATATAATATATCATTGGATTTCATGTTTTACTTTGAGATTGATATTTATAGGATATTCGTATAATTCAGCAATGTTACCTAGGTAAAGGCTCACATGACCATTTTGAAGCACCCACAACTAGTCCATGCTACCTGATATCACATTTTTATCATGTATTTCTTATAAAATAACCATAAATAATTTTAATTTCAAGTCATATAGAGATAATTCATTAAATAAAAATTAAATACTTAAATTTAATAGGAAATCGAAAAATAGTTTTGGAAATATCATGAATTCAAAATTAAAATGGAACTATTAAAACAATAACAAATGTGTAAATGGAATTCATAATAGTTTCAGTTTATTGTTCTTAAAAACAAACAACCCATATTATAACAGGAAAATTGTTGGAAATGATAACGGGCCTTCAAATTTAATTGGTTCCATTTATATGTTATAATTTTAATTGATTTATTTATATAAACAATATTAAATAAATTCATTAATAGATTATCCCAATAGACATATTCAATAAAAATATTTCCGTGAGATATGTATTTTTTTGAAATTGGAACATAACATTTGGAAACAAGAAAAAGTAAAAAATTTAAATCATTTTATACCTTAATTATTCACAAATAAAACAATTGATAAAATAAATGGGAAATTGGTGAATCTATAATGGAAAAAACATTATTACACAATGTGGTTAATTATAACTTTATTTTAAAATTTTGATGAAATATAAGTTATTTGTATAATAAATGGGTGATGGAAACCTCTAGTTTTAACTATAATGACTAGTGATAAGGGATAAAAATTATGCACCAAACATAAAAATTATATAAAATTTTTAAATAATATCATTTGAATTCAAGATTCAAATACATTTTTGAATTCATTTGTGGGGTCAATACACCCTCACCAAGAGAGGTAAATATACCCCCATGCACTTTGAAGAAAGAATAAAATATTCCATCATGTCTAAGAAGGAAAATAGATTGAAATTGGAATGAAAATATTAGAAGAAATATGATGAAATATAATTTTTCAATGGGATTTAGGTTTCCTGTGTACCATCCATGGGAAAGGTTCACGGGGCGCATAAACCACAAACCATTGTACACGAAAGAACCCGCGAGGTGCTGGCCAACATGGAAATCTTCAGAAAATCTAGGATGTTCCGAACCATGTCATTTGGACAATCGAACAAATACATTACACTACATATGTACCTACATTCTATTTAGTTCATGAGTGAACCAAGACGGCGAGTTCCGTGAACCATGTCCGATGAACCACAACCTTTGATTGCCTCATTAGTCCGAGTATTCCATGGGTTGAGTTATATATTCATGGGCTTCAACAAATGATTCAGCCTTCTCAAATATATGATTTCCCCAACTCCCTATAAAATGACCTCATGAGGGAACTGAAAAAGAGAGGAAACTGGACAAGACTATACGAGGAATGAGTGTAGAGATTAAGAGAGAATAATGTGCTTCGACATTGGATATTTGGGAGACGTATGAAGAGGAGATTGACTTCTGTCTAAAATCATCGATAAAATGCGAACAATGAACCACCTTCTTTTCTGGTATAAATAGTCATGTATCATAAAAATAAAGATCATAATATGAATGGTAAATAGATAACAAAAATGGTGAAACCACAAATAGAAATGGCGAAACTATGAAACCTAAATCCTTCACGAATGAACTACTTGTGAAACACAGGCTCATGGACCATTATTCTATCATGCACTCTACATTTCACATCACAACACGTTCTCCATATGTACGTGTATGGAACATGGGGCTACATGGGATACCACATTGCAACCCACGTCTAAGGAAGAATACCATTTATGTATGTGAAACACATTCTGATCTGCATACCACTTTGGTATGTCGGGACCCCTCTACCACGTGGAAGAATTATTTGTGGGGATTCCCCCATCTGGATTGAGAGAAAAGTATGTGGAATATGTTGTCATTAGGTTTCCTTTTTCTTAGCTCCAATCTTTCCCCTCTATTAACATCCAGTCCTCTATAGCTCCTATGCAATCCATTCCACCAGCATCAGGCCAATGCCATCGTACCTTCATGTTCAGATAATCTGGAGCACCAACATTCCTTTTTAAATTTACATAACCAAGGTAAGCATAGTCACGATGGAAGTCCCCACGATATTTTGGACCCCCTTAATGTCTCTATGGATTTATTCCAATGGTAACCGAGGATCAGACCGTGGGATGAAAACATGATTCTCCACGTTCTAGTTTTTAGGGGAAGGCATTGTTATTGTATCCTCGATGAGTGCATCCAACAAGTGATAAGATAACTCTTTCTTTCTCATTTGGCAAGGAAACACGCTCATTCCATTTCCAAAAACTAGATATGTGGCTCTCTAACTAAGGTAAAAACCTAGGATTAAATGATCGTGACCACAAAACATTCAATGTCATTCCAAAATTAAATTATTCATCTATTCTCACCCGTACCCACTATTAGCATGACATGAAACCAAGTGAGGGAATTAACACACACAATGCTCTTTCCCTCTCCCATTAGGATTATAACAATTCCCTCTTAGGCCACCATCGCCCTCATTTTCAATCAATGGAGAACAGAATGTGAGACCTTGTTTAGTAATTCATGTCCTCTTATTTCTCACACCAAGCATGACTCATGTGGTCTTAGAGTTCTGCGATGATGCAACATTCGATAACACTGTAAAATAACTATGATAACTATTATTCCCTCCATACAGGGGTTACATAAGATTTCTAATTATGTGACGAGGTCAAATAGGTACCCCTTTTCAAATGTTTCACCACAATAATGTTCCAAATAAAGTGAATATTCTTTAGGTGTAATTATGGATTTGATCCTCTAATTTTTTAGCTACCTACATAGGCCCCATTCAAGTCACAACCCATGAAGGAACTAGAAGAAATCTTATTCAAGCTCTAACCAGGTTACTTTGGGTGCATAACCAAGGCCTGAGCTCAAGGGAAATTCTACTCAGAATTTAATCTTGATAAAATGTTCCCACAAATTATATAGTGATCCATCCAAGGTGTATGTCTTGATAATAGAAATATGTATATATTGATTCCCCATTTTACTTGGATATCTAAGAATCCAACGTATGGTAAAAATTTGACTCTCAAATCAACCCAAATGATCTACAAGCTATATACCTGGACTGGTCAAATTCACCTAGAAGATCATATATTTCTTAAGCCCCTCAAATTTCTTCAACGTAATCCCCACACCATGTATTGATCACGCAACTTTCACCTGGGAGACCTCGCTGCATAATGTTAAAATGCATGGCTGGGTCCCCGTCACACAATCATAAAAGGTTATGTGTCCAGTTATGTGACACTGAACTATGTGGGCTCTAATTCCTCTCACAAAGATAAATATGAATTCAATATTATGGGTTAGAACCCAAAATCAAACCACTTTTTGTCCCACCTAGATGATGATAAACTTCAAATAACCTCATTTCATTGGTTAAGTCATCATTGTCTATGTAGCATCAAATACATTTATATCCACGATGAAACTGCAATCTGGGGGTAACCTGTAGATACACTCTTCGAAAATGAGCCATTGATTCAGTAACATATGAACATGGATTAAATCTATAATAGATTCTATATGTAGGCAATAATTCCTTCCAAACGGGTGTCATGAGCCCGACATCCCATCCTCTTGACAAATGGAATCGTTAAGGGTTTTTGGTGAAACCATCCAACAAGCTCCTGACATTGGAATGAAGGACCATCTACCCTAGATAAGAGGACTATTGGGTGTTTTGGGCTCCCAATATGAACTTGTTAGAGACCATCTATGTGAATCATATCATAAGAGGACCGATTTCCCAAATACAAAAATCCCATGCAACCACTCTTCGAGACCATTCGATTGTGGAACCTAATAAATACTAAAAAATGACAATCTTCCAAGTCCTCACTAGGTCAATCAAATTCCCCCTATAGAATAATTATGTGAATTAGGCTGGTACAAAAATTCTGACCACGAAGTGAAATTATTTATAATAATAGATCACTTCTTTTCACTCATCATTCCATTTTGTTTTCACCAAATTCTCAGCTCGGGTCAACACATAAATGATGAACCCATTGTAAAATTCACGATAATAACCAAAAAATTACCGTCATTCGTCATAAATTTTATTCCCCAAACGCTTAACTCATGTAGAATCAAAAATGTTGAACCCCACGTGAATCCTCATACTTGGTAGAAATTGTACCACACTGAACACATTTCCCTCATAAAAACGAAGAGGGCTAAGCCAAATCATCAATTCTACAAGTGATCAAGAGATATTATTTTGATCATTTTTTGTTGACTATATTATATATATATATCTATTAGTGAGAGAGAGAGTGAGAATGTTACCAGAGCATCCTTCGTCCCAAATGGCATCTTAACAATCAATTCTAACACACACCTTAATGATCCCACTAGAGGTCGAGGCCAAGGGAAAGAGAAAAACCCACTCACTAATACGACATCTTCAATGTTGTGTATCCAACATGAGGATTAGAGAGTACCAAAAAATTTGTACTCTTCCCATATTGGATGACACATGACATGACCTCCAATATCCAACAGCTTTCTTACCGCAGCCCATGCGTGGTCGACATCGCAGCACAGGGTGACCCCTCGGGCCATGTCTGGCCACATCAGTAGCCTATCCCTACAACATAATAAAAACACATACATTATCTTAGAGAGGAAAATTATGTCGATTATGATGACTTCATCCTAGATGGACATGGTTCTTAGTGATGGGCCCCTACTATAGATCATTTCCACCAACACATTGTGATCATGATTCCTAGCTCTGAAGAGGATCTCATACTGATGTCACCCACTGATGTGCAGAGGACATTGGCCACTCTGGCTGCCTATTGTGAGTGGAAATCATATATCTAGGAGTTGTTAATCATGTAGATTTCTATGGACACATTCTTCAATTCAAATTAAGTTTCATTCAATTGGAATACATACAACACTTCCTCTTCAATGAATCCCACCAAAAAAATTGTGTGAAAAAATACAAGCATGTACACAATCCTATCAGTGCTTATTAGTCCTGTTGTGTAGACAAAGTGGTGAAATATAGGCAGAATCTAATATTTACTGATCCAAAATAATCCCATAATCCTTATAGGATGTAAACTAGATACAGGTTGGCACATACATCATCTAATGTGTATCAATGCCCCCTCAAAATAGCAAGGAAAATGGATACAGTAAGTCACAAACACTTGCTCATGTGTATCAATCCCACAATCTATATAGAGAGACAAAAAAATATGTGCATATCCAAATCCCCATGGTTGAATACAAATCCCATGACCCAAATATATCATCATGTGAGTAGTTTCATATTAGTGCTCATAAATATGAATCCCTCCATTCAAATCTAGTGTCAACTTGATATGATAACTTGATGTAGAATAATATCTATGTCCATACATAGGAGAACGTCTGTGTCCACTAGGATCCTATGGATTAATTGAGAATTCCCAATATCTTGCTCTAATATTGGAATGGGCCTTCATACCCATTCCATCAAAAGATGCATCTCATCACATCCTAGAAATGATGGAAGATCAGACATGGATTCTAGATTATATCTTCAAGAAATGTATAGAAGTCTTCACATCATGAGAAAAGGTGAGGGACCTGGCACAAGACATAGTTTCATAAAATAAAATGACTCATCTGCAAGATAGTTTGGTCACTACAGAGTATTTATGTATCACTATTCCAGTCCCGGAGGGTTGATGTCAATATCTCGTGATACACCGTCAACTAGATCGATAAAAAATAAATGTCATAACTAGGGGATGATGGTCTAACATGGTGGCCGCTCCAGGGTAGGCTTATATCCCTGACAAAACACATGATATCTTTCGGCGTATCCTAATGACATCGTTAGTTCAAACAAAATAGGAACTTCTATATGTATTATGTTACAAATAGAATACGATCTAGTTTCCTAGAAAAGAGCACTGAACGATTAAATTCATAAAAGGCAATAGGAAAATGAAGAGAATAATAATGATTCAGCTCTACTGGAAGCCAAAATACTTACAACAATCATGCATATATCATTAGAGGCTCATAATCCTGTTAGACCATTACCAAATTATAAAATTGAATTCAGAAACTATGAAGGCCCTCCCAAAAATATTTCTTCCAACATCAATGAAGGTCCTCCATAGAGAACCATTGGGGACTTACTACATGGGAATGAAATGATCAATTATGATATCACATCTTTTGATGCGTGTCTGGGTTTCCCTCTCGTTGTCTAGAAGATCAAATAGAAATAAGGCCCTCCCCTTATTGTAGTAATCCCTAATGGTCCTCCCAAGATTATAAGATGTTGATATGATTATACTTTTAGTCGTACGACAAGCCATTATAGTAGTCCTTTCTTGGAAGGTATGCACTGCCAAGGCCATCCCGACAATAGTAGTAGTTGTGACAGCCCTCCCTATAGAAATATAATGAAATGAACAGGTCCTCTCTAGATTGTAGTATATCCTGAAGGGCCTTCTCAAAATTTACACAACATAAATTCTCCATGAATCTAGATATCAAAATTTTTTAGAAGTCCTCACTATCATAACAGTAATCAAAAAGCTCCTCCCTTTAGTGACATCAAGCAGCCAGAAGGTCCTTCACCTTCATTAGTACCCCGGAAGTCCACCCCTGATATATTACCTAGGGACATTACATATGGCTGGGAATCAATTTTCAATGGTTTCCATCTACATTGTTGCATCGATTTTTAAGGTACTCTCAGTAGTCATAAATGATAATGGAAAGTTTATCCACCCCTTGTTAGGAAAAATGTGAGAAATACCTTCTGCACTGAGGCACTCAGATTGATGGTGTCAGAAATGTCTGTCACTCTATCTATGTTGATACATATCATTTATTATCTTGGAGATGTTGGGGGGCCACACTCATCTTCATGGACATCCCTGTACTGCTTGTATATCAATGATTCTCATGCCATCCCCAGTGATCTGCATAAAATTAAGGATCATTCATGTTGGGAAGACCCGCCAAAGAAGTTTCCAAAATAGAAAAAATGGGATGTGTTTCCACAGAGAATACAATTAGATTAGGAAGACATACTAGTGATGTATTGGACCACGTACAGTATAATTTTTGAACTACCAAGGGAGTTGTTTGAGGAATGTACACATAAAAGTCCCTTAAATATATTGAAAACTCTCCAAATCTAATGAAAAAATACATGCCTTATTAGGGATACAAATACCATGTTAGCATAGGAGGATACCATCACCATCTGATCAACTTGGTAGCTCTCATGTCAGCACAAAAAAATAATCCTATAAGTGAAAGAATGATCTTGAATTTTCCAACCTCTCGGCACTAGAAATGTTGAGTTGCCTTCTCAGTTATGCCTTGTCCAAAGGTCACATTCGGGGATGGGGAGAGCATGGATCCCTACACTTCACCCCACATCCCATCCACCAGAACTCACTAGAAGACACATCTTGCAATGTCATTACTGAAAGGCATCAATCAAATGGAAATACATGCTTAGGAAAAGTGGAACACTAAATAATAATTGGCCTTGAGTATGTCTCAAATGAATCAGGCCTGATGAGAGAAAGATAAAGAGCCGCTTTTAAGAAAGGAAACCCAGAACATCCAGAAGGCTTCCTACCTAAGGTATGACAACCGACGTACAATTCTCATGTCCTCAGAAGAAAATACATCTTTTGAAATTCCATCACCATATTGGGATCACACCTGTGGATTAGTGCACGAAATCTAAATGGTGATAGCAGCTGTAGTTACCGCCACACTATGGGAATGTCCCTAGCCTTTAGGTCTGGGGGAATTTTTTTCTCAAAATTCCCCTCTAAGATCAACGAATCTAGGCCATAACACATTAATAGAATAATTATAGAAATCATATCCCATAGGGATGCGGGAATGTTAACCTCAAATTCCCGCATAGGGCTCAGGGCATTACTCTAGTTCATATTTTCTATGGGGTATGAATTTCATCAGACCATATCCTCTCACCAAAACTAGAAAAATCACATTCATTATCACTACAACTAAATTTTTATCCAAATGGTATGAAGTTGTACCCCTTAATTATTCTAATATAAGAAGAATTTATAGCTTTTTGGAAACCTACATCATTACCAGATTTGGTGTCATTCATAAAATTCTGACGTACATCGGATCTAACATCTATTTCGCTAAGATGGACTTGTTATAACAGGATTATATAATAAAATACAACTATTCATCCAACTATCCCACTGTGGTCAATAGAAAAATATAGGATATCAAAGTTACTCTATACACCATACTCAATATGATGGTAGAAAAAGGTCAGAAATCATGGTCAAAAAAGATCTTCTTTGTTTAACGGGCATACTGGAACATGAATCGAATAGCCACCAGGGAAACCCCGTACTAACTAGCATATAGGGAATATGTAGTTTTCTACATCAAATTTCAAGTGCCATTGATCAACATTTACAGTCATAATCAACTGTCTACTGTTAATAATTCCCAAAAAAAAGGATTCATGAGAAGGAACATATGGATGAAAAAAGATTGAAAACTCTTCACCATTTGAATGTCTATCAAAATCAGATCACACAAGCCTTGTAAAAAAAGTTTTTTTTGTCATTGATTCCTTGAAGGGGGATTGTTTTGGTCCACATAATACTAAAGATAATTGAGATGAACCCCCCAAATCTTGAGCTGAAATTGGTGGGACTATTTTTCATTAATAATGAATACAACAATAAATCTTATAAATTCATATCAATGAATGTATATATCATCACTACTCCACCCAATGCAATGTTTATGATTAAATACATCACGTAATAGTGACATATGCATCTTAGTTTCAAGATGTTAAACTTAATAGTGGAATATTCATCGTAATTACATGATGATAAACTGAATGATAGACTCATCCTCACCACATAAAGTTTAGTTGCATTGTAGGTATTGCATTTTATCTAGAAACAAGTCACGTAAAAGTAAAATTCATGTGAGGAAAAGGTAGAAATACCTTCCCCCATTCTTGTTAAGTGGTTAGAATGACACTGGGAAGTTCCCGTAGAACTATGTTTTTATTGATTACTACCCTCTAAGATGCATAATGACTCTAGTGTCCTAAATTATTGTCCAACCACTAGCAATATTGAAAATTCCCCTTCCTCCCTATGTATGAACCAAAACTATAGGGATGACACCTTTAAAAATAAATATGGATATATTCATATTTATATGGGATACGTAGTGACACCCTGACACCATATCATATCCATCAACAAGTAAAAAAATATCTATTACCCATGGGTTTCATCTAGACTTATACAGTGGAGTTATTTTCTGATCTATGTCTGGCATGATTCCATCCATCAAAAAATATTTAGTGACACCATAATTTTTCATCTTAGTCCAGCCACAAATAAAACATTTCCCATTTTTTCCCTTCACATTGAACAAACTATATAGGGAACACCTAGAAATACATACAACTTGATTCCTATCTCAATGGGATTCATAGGGATGCCACAACTCAATGGTCTATGCCCAAAAACCACACGGCATTAAATGCCTACATTTTATACTCCGTTGTGTTTGGGAAAACAGGGGGAATCCTTGTTACTCCTTTTTTCTCATAATGAGTATAACCCATGTGTTCTTAATAATGATGGTAATGAAATCCCTCCATATATATGAAATAAACGGATTCAATATACCTTTCACCATAGAGGATAAAACTGACATTGCACCCTCTATGTGTATGGACATAATCTAAAGAGGGAAGGGGAAATAAATAACATTTTATGGATTGATTCCCATTTAGAAATTGGATACGTAGGGAATCCCAAATTCTATACCCTAGTACAACCATTATCATCAGTTAAAAATAACATTTTTTCTATACTTGGGAAAATACAGTGCAATGGAAAATGATCTTTAGGAATACATAAAACATTCTTTATTCCCTTACATGATACGTAGCAACACTGGGATTCTACATACTGTTCTAACCACTATCCCAAATCATATCTAGCACTTTTCTCTGCATATGTGTCATACATGCGTTGAAGAGTCCCAATAATGACCTCACCATATGACATCAAACTGCTAAGCAACTCAATAGTTGCATGCGACTTTATTTTTTGTGTGATCAGATCATTGGTGACCCTCATGATGAATTTGATAGTTCTTCTAAAAAAATAATAGAACAGTCCCCCAATTTCCTACACATGTAATTACATCCTATTAAGGGGACAATTTTAACTCCATTATTGAAATTGAATCAATAGATTATTCCTGTCGTTGGTATCAGCCTTTTCCATTTGGGGAGTTTCATATTTATCAGCTAAAAAGGACAAAGTATTTCTTACATACCCATGAAAACCATTTATATTTACCATACTCCATGCCTTGAGAAATCATTTATATTCATAATCAAATTAGGCCAAAAAATGGAAGGTAGTTACCAATGGTCACCTCTTTTTGACTATGAATATTATGCCATAGTGGATCTACATATGATTCCTATCAAAAAATTATCAACAGTAGAAAAATTTGTCCCCATGAAAGTCCTTTTCTTCCCCCACACACAAAATGGATCATAATCTCCATTCTATTCCACATAATCTACGATCACATAGGACCATGGTTTACCCTTTTACCCTCATTCATGCATTGATTATGCTTTAATATACTGACCATGATCCACCCATAGTTATTGATGGTCTTGGTGACATGATGTCCCTGAAATAGCATAATAAATTTAGTTTTCAACGTCCTTATCGAAAAACATTATAAATTCATGGAAAGATGTATCTCGACTTCATGACATTAAATTTCACCACACAATGTTAATTCTTAGATTCTTATCTGGTCTTTGACTCCCAAGAAAAAGGAAATTTATTTTTGGTGCATGAGCTAGACCTTCTCAAGGAATTTTCATTGGAATTCAAGGGTGACTCGCCTTCCCCCTAATGTGATTCTTGGTGATCCTCGAATCCAACAATCATGACTGAGCAATATAAAGTATTAAAATGTCCTCTTCTCTGTAAAAAATTGAGTTAAAGTAGAGAATCCCTGTAAAATTAATATTTACAAGGCTTATCATGGTTAATCTTATTTCACTTCTTTCATGTTAGGATTACTCTACGTCCACCCTGCATAATGATAAATTGTGTAGAATTCATATATGATGAATGATGAAAAACAATATGACATTGGTCTAAGAATAAAATGCTCCCTTCCAATTACAATTCCATTAATAAGTGGTTAGATGAAATCAATATCATCCCTTGTTTATCACAATTAGATAACTCACATGGGATTAGGGACCTTGTCAGGGAATCCACCATGGAATTATAGAAAACCAACCACATATTTTGTTCCTAGAAGAAAAAACATAAAATACATGTTATGTTTCCCTTATCGAAAATAAATAACCCAATGTATTGACTGTATGACATTGAACATCATGGTATTCCACTGGAAAAATGGATGTGACACCCAATGTAAGAGCAAGATCAATGTAAGGAATCACTTGATCAAATGGGTGTATCATACACTGAATGTTTCTAGTGTATCTAGTCACACTCCTTCCACACATCAAACTCCATGCTTCGGGGAATCTTGGATCACCATTATCCCCTATGGCCATCTGTGATGGAAGGCCAATTTCTTGAACACAAATTTATTTGACTATGAATATCATTCCCTGATGTCTATATATATGATTCCTACAAAAAATTCATTATCCATCCAATAATCCATCCTCGTAAGAGATTTTTATTACCTCGGTATGACTAACGGATCCCATGCCCCGTGACATACCTCTTGATTCTAGAACCCTGAAAGTAGTGGTTTACATTCACTTTCATACCCATGCCCTAGATATGATAAAACATCCTAGCCTGATTTACCTCTGATTACTCATGGATTATGCAAAATAGTGATACCTCATCCATATCTGTGAACATAATCTGTGTAGGGAAAATAATTCCCCCACTTATTTTTGGGTTTCCTAGTGATGTTCAACCTTTAATTATACACTTCATGTCTCGATACAACCCATTTCATAATCAATACAACATGTTCATAAATTTATCAATCCACATAATCCTATAAAATCATTGGAAATAGAAGGATAGTGTCTGGTGGACACCATTGACTAACTATTCACATCATGCCCTGATGGCTCTACTATGTTTCCTTCAAAATGGTCCTCATCCAAAAGAACATTTATCCTCAGGAGTGTCCTTTCCTACTTATGTATTCATGTATGTTATTTTTATCCAATATCACTCCCCATATTCCAAATCCCCTTTGATTATAGTTTACATATTTCCCCTTTTATGTTTACGATGATGAAAATCATTTTTAGTTTAACTGATGAATCATTTACTCTCTCTCAGTTAGAGTAAAATCGTACCCAATAATATGTTTCATGTGTCCTGGTTGTATGACGTTAAACTATACCATTCACCAGACCTCCTTTACAGAAGCCAACTTATTTTGGTAGAGGATTATCATTAAAATATGCTATAAATTCTCTTATCACATTAGGACTTCACACCCTAATAGGCCACCATTCTGGTCTTCCGGACACAAAGAATCCAAATTTCGTTCAAATCACCCAGCCCAGCAGAAATGGATGGCAATTTCCCGGAAAACAACTTTTTTTAAATATAGACGTCATACCTCAGTGGATCTGAATATGTTTCCTATAAAATGAAAATCAACTAAAAACTAATTCAACACCTAGAGTGTCCATTCCTACATTGCTATACATGAAATGGTTCACATGAATAAAATACCACAAATAATCTCAATTTTAGGGTCTATAGAAATCCATAATTCTTGTTTTAATGTTATTAGGATATTATTTGCTAATGAATCCCATATTTGTGCCCCTACCCCATCAATTTGTGTTAAAGATGTTCGGCCTAAAATGTCAATAATAACTAATATTGGATACACTATATAATGTCAATTGAAAATATGTGATATTATCCAGAGTGAAAAACCAAAAAGAGGACCCCTAGAGAACGATTGAGTGTCATCTCCATAAAACTATACTATGTATGTTTTAGGAAAACATTTCAGGCATTAAAATATTCAAGAGAGACATAAAATTTTTTGGGTCAAAACCCCGTAAAGGGTAGACTACGTTGAAGTAATGTTATACCATCTATTCCTATACCAAATAGGATTTGAAAAAATAAAGGATAATAATGAAATAGACACAATGTTTATGAGGTTTTTCATGTAACCAGAGTAATAGTAAAACTACTCTCATCGATTCCTGCAACTCAGGCCAAAATTTGAGCATGATCTGATTTACCGGTTTAATATTGAAATTATACATGATAAATTATGATTGTATTTACGTAAAAAAAAAAGAAGCACTCAACAATAAGTAGTTGTATATGAAATTAAATGATTTAGAGGACATCCATAGTTTGGATTCTCTCCATTATATCAAACATGTGGGAATGATATAGAGAATATTTGGGGAAATCAGAATAGGACATGGCTCAACCATTTCGACAGATCACTGATAGTATTTCATGAACCTCCATGGGCCTTCTATAATGTAGACCTATGTTCATCTTCATCTTTAACCATTATACATTCATGAATCATAGTGGTTATGAGGTCCTACTGCTTCAGATTAACTTCTTCATTAATGACACATGACAATACTGCTATGCCTTCAGCCTATCTACACGAGCCTCTAAATATTGCAGCTCCTCCATTTGGGTGAGTACAAAATCACGAGCTCTCATCTCTTCAAGCACCAGATGATTCATTTCCTCAAAAAATCATAGAAAGTTGTTCCCTGATGATGTGAATAATTTAATTTGGCAGTGTTTTCATCAAAAGATGCAATGTCTTCGCTAGCTACAACAACCTGGTGTATAAAAATGTTTAAAATCTAGTAATTGATCCCGCATAAACCAATTTCATCCAATAATCATCAAAGGCTTTCCTCTTCATAGGTGAAGTTTGTCAGAGGATTTTTGGACAAAAAGGCACATAATTGTTGCCACACATGTTTTCGCACGACTTGATGCCTCCACATGAGAACTATAACATGGTCTTCCCACACTGCAACGAGTATATAGATAGGAAAAATAAATGCAGAAGATGGATGGGTCTAAATATTGCTTACCCAAAATGGGGGGATGACCCACATAATATATGATTCTACCCATGGAAGCATGTACATGGGACTGGGTACGACTTCCTTGATATCTGATGACACTCTTCTGGGGATAATCTCATTAATACCATTTGAAGTGTCCACAAGGGAAAACTTTTTAGAATCATTTTCTACCAAAATGGGTTGAATAGATGAATCCCCTTCAAAACCCATTTTAAGGTGGATGGTGTTCCATCTCACTATAGGGTGGGATGATGATGGTGTATCTATTATAGTATTAATATGAAAAGGATGAGTCAATGACCTTTTAACCCATAGAATTGGTGTTCCCATCACCCTGTCAGAGTAGTATTTCACCCATAGATGGGCATGATCCAATGATTGAAATGTTGAAGCTTTCCAATGTGTTATTATGACATCCATGATAGAATCATCACACAACATTGTCTGTCCTAATTGGTGAAGTATAATAGGATGAGATTCTCCCTTCAACTGGGTAGCAGGGTAGGGTGCGATTTTTATAGGCATCCAAATTTTCTAGATAATCAGTAAGCGTTATAGCGATCACAGATTTCCATCCTATCTATGCATGAAACAAACATTCCTTGTTGAAGTGTGAAAAGGATTGATCATTATTCCAGGGAACCCCTCCTATTGTATTCCATTTCTCCAGGGCGAACCTGGTAAGGAGTGAAGGATAAGTGGAAGAAATCAGTCATCAATTCGACTATGACATTTATACATAAGGATAGAAGGTGAAAAGCAGGAATGGGAACCCCTTATATTATGCTGATATTTGTAGCAGCAAAGATGTTCTGCTATCCAGCCATATAAAAATTATAATTGCCTGCTTAGACGATATGGGAGACTCCCTCCCTATATTGATCCCTTGTAGCTCATAAAGGAGGGAAACAATGTGTATGGCCATATTTATTTTTCGGACTACTTCCAATGTAGCCTCCATCATTACAGTAAAATATCTGATGCAAGTATATACATCATGGGTGGGGAAAACCCATCAACTAAGAGATATAGAATAGAAGCATGACATTGTGAGGTTGGGGGTACATTTGATCGAATCATGTCACCCAAGGTGGTGCACTGTCCTGCCTCAACTACCACACAATATGACCATGGAATTATTCATTTCTTTTGTTTCAGATGATAATGAGTATAACAACCCATTGGTCTAGGCATGTTCACTTGAAAAACAATTTTATCCAATCCTAAAATGAAATGAGGGAACGTGCATCGATAGGATGATCAAGCATTAAACATTAAATGACTAATATGTTTCTTGACAATGGATATACCAAGGTTATGTCTTCCCAAGTGATGGATTCTAGGAGTAATCCATCATACATATTGATGTGAATTAGGATTCCCCAATGTTTATGGAATTCCCACAAGCTAATCCCTACATCTACATGAGATAAATAGAAGTTGTTGGTGATAGAAATCCAATGAATATGTAATTCACGATGTGTCTCACCAGGTGAAGACATAAACTTGGTATATCCATTGTCAAGAAACTTATTAGTCATTTTATTGCTTCCAATAAAATTTGATGCTCCAAGATGGCTCAGGTCCACTCGTCAGAGAAACATCCTCTAGATCGTAAGTCCCATTTCACATACCACCCACCACCAGGATTGTTTCGTGTATGATTAGTAATGGATAGATATTCCCAGATGACTGATTGTAAAGAAGTGTCACAATGACCATTATTTATCTGAGACCACACATAGCCCCTCATATGAATGAATTCTCCTATGTATGAGTAGTTCTGATATACCCAATCAATGAAATATTGT
The DNA here is from genome assembly GCA_963277665.1 of Viscum album. Taxonomy (NCBI): domain Eukaryota; kingdom Viridiplantae; phylum Streptophyta; class Magnoliopsida; order Santalales; family Viscaceae; genus Viscum; species Viscum album. The sequence continues at coordinate 552,956,626 of OY728147.1, read as the reverse complement.
CCCAATCGTGCCTCCAAGATGCCTCTAGGTCTAAAATGAGGGTATTTCAGTCATTTAGTAGTAACGGAACATCATTCGGATGCCCTAAGTTGTATGATATATGTTTCATGGACTAAAAATACATTAGAAGCTCTAGTATAATATGATCATTTCGATTACCTTCCTAAGGGACGATGTAATTATGAAGGCCTGCTTAGATATTCCAGACGATAGTCTCTTGTCTTACAATTTCAAACCCTAGTGTAAAAGGGAGAGACATCTCATTATGCAATGGAAAAATATAATAAAAGAGGTATTTGAAGTAAAATTGGTGGAAGGATGAAAATGGAAAACGTAAAATACAATATGCGAAGGGTAGCCCTCAGCATACTACTCCTATGAATCATATCTAGAAGTCATTTCACACATGCTGCATCGGTGTGAGGAAAGCCTTTGGGACGCTAGCCCACAAATCATTGGGAAGTGAAATAGTTGGTTCCCAAAATTAAGAATACATGAACTGAGGAATCACAATGCATATGTTTGATGTTTTATGATTGAAATATTAAGTTCAATTTAAATGATATTAAATTTTAGTTCATTGGTTTAATGTTTGTTTTTTGTAACAAGAGACCCTCATATGAATCGCGATATTCAGAAGGTCGAACGTGGGTTTTAAATTCCAAAGCATATTTCAGATAATTTAATTCAATTTTTGTAAAAATGAAACTATGAATAATTTTGTTCATGTAATTTATGGAACAGTTTGCAGATGTCGATTTCATAGAGGACTGGGTACATTGAAGTAAAATATTCCAAGGAGAGGATGAGATCCCTATTTACTGTAAGAAATTTTAAAAGAAACATAAATTGGGCCCCTATAAATGGGTTTAGTCCCCCCCACCACCACCTATGGGACTACCTGTTCAACTACAAATTACTTCAGTTCTGGACTAATTATGCATTGGAATACTCTCCTCATTGTTCTGATCAGACCATATTCGGATGGGGGGAATTTGTATGGACCTAAAAACACTGCGAAGGTAGGTAAATACTCCCACAAGCACATTGTAGAAGGTAGAAAATATTCATACTGGTCCAACAAACCCTGATTTTCTGAGGCTTCCAAGGGTTGAGTTATATCATCAGGGGCTTATGTAAATGACACCACATGATCATAGATAAGTTTTCCCCAGATCCCTATAAAATGAGCACAATAGGAAATAAAAAAGGGTGGAAAAAAATATGATACCATTGTATGAAATAGATAATAGACCAAGTTAGAAGATGAATATAAAACTTAAGAGATTCTATAGACAAATGAAGAAGACATTGACTTTGGTCTCGAATCATCGATGATGTTCAAACCAAGAGTTGCCTACTATGTAGGTATAAATGGTCACATAACATGAAAATAGAAATCTAATAAAATGGTAATCCTAGAACATAAATGTTGAAACAAAGAACCATAAGTCCATCATGGATGAACATCCCAAGAACCACAGGCTCCTGAAACCTTCTTCAATCCAGTACTCTGTATTGTGCATCGCATCTCGTACTGCCACAGTATTCAGATAAAATAATGGATGTGTGGCCAATCACATCGCATGCCACATTTAGGGCCTCATACAATTTCAATATGTGTAACACATTTTGATCCACATTCTATTTCGGTAATTGGACAAACCCTCTACCTACATGAAATTACGCTATGAGGGGATGCCTCAATCCCATGTGAGAAAAAATTATGAGGAATAAGGTGTATTTGGGTGTCATTTCTCCTAGCACAAATCATGAACCTCCATTATCGCCTCATCCACCATAACTCCTCCACAATCCAGCCCACTGACATCATGATAAACCCTCATCCCAAGCCACCGAAACCATACGATCAGATCATCGGGCACACCAGTGTGCCTTTCTAAATTTATATACCCAATTTATGTGGAGTCATGAATGTTTTCCCCACAACAGTTTGGACCCCTAGATTGTATATTAGTCCACATTTATATGGAAACCGAGGATCAGACCATGGGATGCCAAAATGAGTTTCCCTATTATAGTGATTTTTGGTATTCATGAGCCTTTTTATTCGATGAGTGATATTAAAAAGCAATATTGTCACTCATTCCTTCCCCTTTGTCATGAAATCACGCTACTCTTCTTTACATGAACCATCTCCAAGACACTCCCACCAGGGTAAGACTGTTACCTTCCAAGAACCAAACCACATGACTTTTAATTTCATTCCTCATTGAACGGTTAATTTCCTCACACCCTCAACTATAATCCACTTGACAAATGTCCTTGTGAGGGATTGACGCACCCAATGATCTATCCCTCCATCAGGGGTCTCATTTCAATGACACCATTCACCATTGTTTCCATCCTTTTCCATAATTCGAGAAAAGAATGTGTATCCATGATGAATCATTCTCACCCTCTTATTTCTCACATTGAGAATGACTCATGTGGGCTTTGAGGTATGTCATGATACAACATTGGAAAAATATATTAATTAACTAACGGAACTCTGATTCCCACCATAATTTGCATATAAAGTAACCCTACATAAGGCCCGAGATCGTAGAGGTACCATGTTTCAAAAGGTTCATCCCAACAATGTCTCCAACAAAGGGCATCATCTTTAAGAGTAAGTCCTAATTTGATACTCCATGATGGATAAATTCCATGTGTAGGCCCCAATGAAGTAACAACCCAAGAATGAACGATGAGAACTCTAATTCCTTCTCTAAAAAAATATGAAAAATTTTGAAAATATAGAGCTTATAGAATGTTTTCATCTGATTTCAGTCCTGATAAAATGGTGCACCAAATTCAAATGAGATCCTTCCTAGTTTTCTGTACGGATAAATGAACTGCATGGAATTTGATTCCCTAATTGTTCGGGATATGTAGGATGCTTCCCTAAGGTCCATGTACCACAATAAAATCTACCATAATGTTCTCCATGATATATCCCTGATATGGTCATGTTCTCTTAGATGATTGTCTATTTCTTGGGACCATAGGGCCACTTCATAGTAAGCCCCAAATCAAGTCTTGACTATCAATATTACAATTGTATGTCCTCACTACATAACGTTTAATCTACATGGATGGGTCCCCATCACACGACCTTAATATGTGATGTGTCCAGTCAAGTGTCACCTAACATTGTGGGCTCTGATTCATCTCATGAGGATAATTAGGATGCCCATCTTATAGTCCTGAGCTGTACATCAAACAAACTTCCATACATCCTTGTTCATGAAAAACATTAGAGAACCTCATTTCATGGCTTATGTCATCATTATATTTGTATAATAACATAAATTTATATTCTTGATGATCCTCCAATAGGTGGTAACGCATGGATACACTCTTTCCGAATGGACCGGGGATTCACGAACATATAAAAATAGCTTAAATATATATTACATTCCTAAAGTAAGAAATAATCACCCCCCCCCCTAAATGGGTGTGGTTATCCCAAACACCCTTCCTTTAAACCAATTGAATCCTCATGTGATGTTGACCAAACAATCAAACAAACAAAATCCTTTGAAAGGAAGGTCCATGAATCATGGATAAGAGGATTTTTTGGGTTTTTATAGCTCCATTCATCCTAAATGATAATTACATGAATCAGGTCGACAAAAATGTTGAACATAACATAATATTATGTTTAAAAACCTAAAAATGATTGTCATCCATGAGACCATTTTTCCCCAAACTCTATCCTTGGGTTGTGAAAACAATTATGAACCCATCATAAAATTCTATATAAAACAGAAAAATTCATGTAACTCATGGAACCATTTTTCTTCAAAAACTATCCTTATGTAGAAAAAACATTACAATAATTTTTTGAGTTCTCAAAGAAAATATTGTCATAAAATCAAGCACACATGAAATATATAAGAAATTATATTCCATTTTAATATTTAATTTTAAAATATAAATTAATATATGAATGAACTAATTTTCAATCCTAGAGAAACTAAATCATGTAAATAATGTCAGGAATTTCGAAATAGTATTATATTAATCCATAAACATTAATATGCCAAAATATGTACATTAGTTTCAAAAATGAATGAATTAATATTTATAGTGTGTCCAGATATATTTTTATTTTAAATTCTATGAAATGTATAGAATATTTTTTTTTGAATCCCATTCATTAATAGAGAATTATTTATGAAATTTCGTGTTTTCTAAAAAAATTGATTTAATATGTAATTTTATATTATAAAATTGATATATAATATTGTTTACATAATTTATCATGTATAACCAACAGATTTTCATTTCATAAAAACCTTTTCATAAAATTACTATAACATTATAAAATAATAATAAAAACCCATTTACTACTATAAATTTTTGTTCCACCAAATTAACATTATGAAATATACAATGGGAAATCATTGATTAATTTTTTGTAAGATAACTTACCCGATGGGAATTTATCTATCAAATTACCATGTTTTTTAAAGACATACCTAATTAAGAAAAATATTTAATAGAATAAGATTTTTACTGTGATGAATATATTTTAACCATATTATAAAAATATTAATGTTTTTTCTATAAATATTATACTTTTTAAAAATACGCACTATATTTCATGACATTCACCCCATAGGTACCCCTCAGATGATAGTAATGAAATAAGGAATACAATGACCCAAAAAATCCAACTCCAATAGGCCATGATTGTAACACCCCAGGTAAATAAAGAATATGAAATTTTCATATTTATCCATATTTGTGAATAAAATATTAATATGACTTTATAGGGGACGTTATGCTCGATGGCGTACCCAACACGCAACAATGAGTTTCTTGGGAATCTTACGTTGCACTCTAATAATAAAATAATATTATTTTAAATGGTAGTTAACATGTAGTCGTTGTATTGGCAGAGATGGATAGAAATAAATAAATATGAATATATATGTTTTTAAATTTTTTTACATTTATCCAATATAAGATAAAGGCTTAAAATACAGAAGGAATTCAATTTTAGGCATATATGCCCTAGTTTTCACTAAAGGTTCTCTTATCGCCTTTTGATGGCGACCCGTCATTAAATATAGTTTTTTCAACTCTTAAACTTTCTATTGGACCAAATAAAACACTTCTTAAGTATCGGGACATCCAAATTTACTTTGTCTAAATTTTTGGTATCTTCCCGATAAAGTTCATTTTTATAATGAATAGTGTAAAATGTTGTATTTTAATTCAAAACCTATTTTTAATATAATTTATTTATATGATTAGATTTTCTTTTGAATTGGTTTTAAAGTGAAATTATAATATATTTTTACCATTAAATCCAATAGTGGTCGTTGGAATTAATTTCACTTTGAAATCAGACTTAAACCAGTGTCAATATTTTGATACTTATTGTTTCATAAAAACACGCTATTTGATCTGACAGCGGGAATTAATTATTAAATTAATTAATGTGACATATATGTTTTGAATATTGTAAAATAGAATTAATTTTTGAATTCGGAATATCAAATATAGGTTAGGGTGGATTTTTTGGATTTTTCTGAAAAAACATCAATTTTGATGAATTGTGAAACCACTAAGTGGTACTTATAAATACTGATTTTTCCGTTTAAATGAAATTTTTCCATCTTTGTGTTTTGAATTTCAAAAATCTGACATACATGGTTGAAATTAATAAGTAAAATGTGGTTCAATGGGATAAAAATAATTTCTTGGTGAATAGTAACTTATTATGTTTTTATTCGCGATTAGAGGTAATTAGTGTAGTTTAAGGTAAAAATAATGTTTTAATAATATGAAATGAACTTGAAACATGTTTTACCCTCATTGTATGTGTCATGTCCGACCAAGAAAATCCATGGGTCAACTTGGGGACCCCATGGTGCCACTTTGGTTGGGAAATAACATAAATATCTTTTTATTTAATGTTAAAGTAAAAATGACACAAACAGGAGATGTTTTACTAAAACAATTTTTACATGGGTTTATACAAGTCATATTTTTTATTATAAATATTCATGGGAAAGATAAAAATATTTCCTACATCATAGTATTTTTTTATAATTTTTAGACATTAAATAAATTAAATTATTTATGACATCATGATGGTGCAGCGATGACCTCATCATTTAACGATTTAAATAAAATGGAAAGATAATGTAATATCTAAAACCTACACATGTCCAAAACCTATTGGATGAGTGTATTTAGAACCCGTATCACCTTATCCTCGAAATACATCAATGTGGTACCTTTAAAATCCGAAACTCTTTTGAAAAAAAAGTAACATTTTGTAACTTTACAAGAGTGCCCCTCCTCTCCTCTTATAAAAGGCCCCCACCCCTACCTCCTTACCCACACTCCCAAAGCCTTTGGCCCGGCCAAACTCTGCCAATTCTGTCTCCCCACTTCCCTCTATTACTACTTGAATCCTCACTTTGGGCATAAGGATTCCCAAGGAATCCATTGAGCTCAAACCAAAGGGAGTTACCCGATTTTAAGGTAATGCCTTCTGTTGAGTCCTTTTGTTTTATTTTGCTTCTCCAACCCCCTAAACTTTTTTTATTCATTTCTTTTGTAAAAAATACAGTATCATCAATATACTAGGATGTTTTTATAAGATGGATTAGCACACAACTACATCTAATGGTTAATGAACATACTGTTTCCGTGGATGGCGAATTTCGGCCTCCTGAAATGATGATTGTTCAACATTATTTTAACTCCTTTAAAGGTGGATATTAAGATGACACTATATTTATATATGATATATAATATGTTTATGTTTTCCTTAAGCTTCTGTATTTTTCATTTTGGGCATACCTTTATGTTTTCCATTATGGGTAAACGTGATATCTTCATTTAAGGAAGTGCGGACTACCGCCCCCTCAAAGTTATTTGATTCGTTAATACCATATGGGGTACGTATAAAGGATATATTTAATTATATTATATATGATACCATAATGGAATTAAAATACCATTATGTATCATTATTTTTTTATTCAATTAAATATGAAATAGAAATGGAAGTAGCGTTCATGCGTATGTATGGCTTACCGTCTCCATGAACGGTGCATTTCATTTCTTAACTCTAAATGTTATGTAATAATATAAATTCATGAATATACTGGATATATATGATATATATGATATCTACATCATGAATATAATTCTGTATATAATGAACATTTGGCCACACGAACAACATGTAATTGTAAGAAGTCCACATTCGACTTAAGAACCAAATATCGGCAAAACAAATATTATTAACTTAAATGATTACATAATGTTTATGACATGGTAATAAGAGATATAAAAGTAATAATGAACATGAAAAAGGTTCTTAAGGAAGTATAAATTAATTCAAGTTTATTATTCAGGAGATAAAAGAACGATCGAGTCAAGTCGGACCTGAGGTAAGGGATCCTACTCCTCTATTTCTTTTTAAGTACGATCTTTTATGTCATTACTTTTAAAGCTCATATTTCTTGTTATTGGGATGTTCTTTTAAATTAATCATACTGTAATTTTTATGTTAAAATGATGAGAGACCCTATTCTCTCTCATCAATCCATTTTGGAAGTTTTAAGTGGCGCAGTTAGGCTGCCGAGTTTTCGTAAGGGATTTTCCATCTCACTTTTATTCCCGTGAGATTGATGCTACATTTTCCAAAATTTCCTTTGAGTGGTGTATGTACTGCCCAATATTATACACATTTTATAGTATAATTTAATTTATGGGTATTCACATATTCATTGTATGACACTTCTTCCATGGGGTGTACGTTTTGAAAGTTACCCAACTCGGTAAGGGGTCCTTTCACTCTCCTCTTTTTAAAAGACTTCTTTTGTTATGTCTTTTAATTCACATACTATTATGTTGGGATATGTTCTTTTATATCCTTATTGATGTAAATTTTATGACCAAGTTATGAGATTCCCTTTTGATCTCTCATCAACTCATTTTCTTAATTTTGAAGTGATGTTGTTAGGCTGTCAAATTTTACCAGGGGAACTTTTTAACCAAATTTTGATTTCTTTGGGTTCAACACGTAGTTATTGAATATGTCATCTTTTGAATATGTGTGAATGAACTTTTATTGTTTTACACTTAATATTCACTTATATTGGGTGTATTTATATTTGTCACACATAATTTTGAGATGAATTATCCTTAATTTAAACATACCTTGTTTATAAGGGAATTCATCACATTTGACATTTCTACTGAGAATTCATTGCTGTTATGCACCAATTCACTCTTATATGGTGTATATACTGTCCTTTGGAATATTATATCATGAATCCATTTATTCTCAGGATATTTTAATGTTTTGACTAAATGTTATTCCTCAATTATTGTATTCAAGTGTCTCTAATTTTGGTAGAACCCCTTTAACCAAAATATCGCTTTAAATGTTTTAATTATTTGTTATTATTAATATCCATGTTTTCAAAGTGGTTTTAAGGATTTATTTATATGGATATTAATGGTTTAAAATTTTGAAAGCATCAAGGTGGTATAAGACACTTTGATTCAAAAATCTCTTTATTAAATGATTTAAATGGTTTTGGAAATGGTTTCTTTTTGAATGGATTCATTATTTCAATATCCTAAAATGTTAAATTGTGATTGAAATTTGGAGATGTTTTCTTTACATTATGTATGTTTTATATGATACGATTATGTTAAGGTTATTGGGAATTATTATGAAGACGGGTGGTTCCGTGATACACTAAGGGCGGGTGAGCCCGATATAGCACTCCAATGCATTGGGTAACACGAAGGAGTGAAACGTTAAGGTTTCTTCGAAGAGATTTAGGGAATATACTGTGATGGGTATTCCAAACGTAACCAAGAGGGTTACCCCCTACGTAAGAATGTTATGAATGCCTCAAGTTACCTTTATGTCTTATGTTTTCTTTGATTTATTCAAGGTTTGATGAGGTATGTTAAAGTGTCTATGTTTTATGGGTAATGTATGATTTCATTCTTATGTATATATGAAATCATGTTTCCTTTCCATATTTTTATAACCCTTACTGAGCTTTTTATGCTCATCCCATGTTTTTGAAATGTTTCTCACAGGTCAAGGGAATGGTACAAGATGTGATGATAGTGTCAAGGATGTGTCAAGAAAGAAACCATGTTTTATTTTAAATATGTTTCTGTTGATGGGAAGAATTAATACTGTCTTTTATGTAACCACTTTGTTTAAATGTGGAATGTAATGCATGTTTCATGATCTAATTTTCTAAAACTCTAAACCTGAAAAGATCCTCAATGTGTAATCTTGTAATAACTCAAGATTAAGTAAGTTTTAATCCTGGGGCCTTATAATGAGTATTTGAAAATACAAATGGTGTACCATACACACAAATGGGAGTAATTACCCTCATGGATTTTATAAATTATAGTGAAAAGATAATCACACCCAATAACTATTGATCATGATAATTTTAATTGAAGATCTCAATTACATTTTTGTAACATCATGAAAAAATGAAACATTTGAATGTGGACTACAAATAAAATAATTTAAAGCATCAATAGTGATCATGAAGCAAAAACATCCTATGATTAACACCTCGAGAATGTAATGTCCAACGTAATCTCCAACTATCACCTACATAGCTGAAAAAAATGATTATATATATTTTTGGAGGGATTATCATATATTCACATTTTTATCATACCTAATGACTCATTATCATGCTGTTAAATAATAATAGCGAAGCCCAGTGAACAGAAAAAATCAACTAACTCATCACCTAAACATGTTTACGTTTTTTAAATTATAACTATTGATAACAAATAGTATAAAATATTCGTAAAAAATGTAATATCCAACCTAATATAGAATTATGTTACTCTGATATAGCTTTGACACTAGTTTTTCACTCTTCCCCAATGTCGCACATCCTAATACATCATTATCCAGAAGGTTGGCCATCTATAAGACAAATGGGCTAATGTAATATATCATGCACTCTTTGAGTCACATGATCACCTCATCAAATACCATGTACCTTGTGTGTGATATCTATTCATCATCTCATCCATATATATAAATTGTAAATGAGTAGTTTTAGGGAACCGCCATATCCCATTTGTTGTGTATTATTACTTAATCCATCATAATTTATACACAACATGCATGATATAATCATCACAATTCAATTTCAATAGAAATATGTGGGTAAAATAACTACATCCCATTAAATACAACTATAAATATTTATGGAGAATTATAACCCCTATCCATACTATTAGAAACACTACCACAAGAAGAGAGTGGGGCCAGATGTGGTAATCAACCGTACATTCCTTACCAACATGGATATTGAGGACAACACCCTCCCAGAGCATAGTATGTGTTATTATAATGGGTCAGTAAGATATGAAATAACAAAACAAACATGATTTTAATATAACTGAAAACTATTCTATTAGGAACTACATATCATTATATTCATTTTACACTAACATCGAATAATACTATAGGATCCCACTACTATGGATTTGGTATCATATAATCCTGTAAAAATTAATATTAATTTAATTAATTAATTAATTAACCATTGATTAACCCTTATAATTATCATATCAATGATTAAAATTTTAGTATTCTATGATATATTCCAAATTAAATATTAATTATTTTATTGTATTCAAATGTATGTCATCAACCTAAAGAAGAATCAATTACAAAACATATTGGCTCACTAATTAATTTATCATTTTATAAACATATGTCTTGTATAGGACTCGTCCAATGCAACCACGTAATAAATGAGCTCATAAAACTTTGAATAAACATATTAAAATAGTGGGAGACATGTTATATATATGGAATTAATCTATAGGGACATTAAACAATTATAATAATTATCATTAATGGATCATAAAATTGAACAATATATCTGGAATATCTATCTTTAACATGTTCTATCTATCCCAATGACATCCTTGACACCACTGAAAAAACATCACATTATTTATCACCCTCCAATATCATCTTTATTTTTGACAGTCTGTTTCATCACTAATCACTCGATCATCCCACCACATTATCTTCACTAGAACCATATCCCCTTGCCACCATCACAAACTAGGGAATCCCCAACCATTAATCAAAAGACACCATATTATATTTCAATCACATCAAGGTTTTAAATCCAAATAGAATAAAAAAATTAAATTTGTTATTCCACACATAATTTAAATGGAAACAATACCCAAAACAAAAAATTCAATCCTACCATTATAAAAAAATGCAAGGCTCGTTCAACCTGAAAAAAATGTTTCAAGTAATTATGATATTTATAATAGAGACATTAATTATATGAATTATAGTGAATAAATACCATCAGTATAAAAATCACTGATGCTAAATATTATATTTTTCATCTCATTCCATCCATTTAATTTTTCCCATATATAAATAATTTCCATGATAATTATTTCAACTAGACATGATTAATATAATTGATGCTCTACCAAATTTAAGTGGTTATTTAGTTTATAAAAATATAAACCATTCGTCAAAAAAACAATTGATAAAACACTATCTAGTAAATATCATAAGAAATAAAATAGATATCTCAAAATAAGATGATCAAAAATCCCAAAACATTCATCTTTAAACATAATAATATCCACATGTGATACTACTCTGCATTTTTATGACTTAATAAAATTAAATAATATGTTTTTATTCTTAAATATGAAAAATGATTCACTCATGAAATACTATTCAAAACAAATGAATAATTAGAAAGGAAAATGTGTTACATAATTTTTTCCTTAATTATATTTTCAATATATCAATATATCCAAATAATCCACTAACAATCATAATTTTTCAACATGACATACATTTCTAAATAAAATTTTATAACATAAAATTTTATAATGAAAATAATTCTCATCAACATTTTTCTATTAGTTTAACAGTGCTGCCTATGACTATTTATTTCCCTCTCGTCAATAATTCAGTTGTATTCACAACAACTCTACAATGAATAATTATTTATTTTCATTCATCTAATAATATGTTAGATCATCATACATTATTATTTATTTAATGTGTTAATTTACAATAACTATTAATAGAGTTATTATAAAAAAATTTAATCTACTTTATTCACTATTAAATTCAAAATTTCTGATTCATATTACAGAAATTATTATACTAACGTTTTCACCACATATGATTTAACAATTATTCCCAGGAAATAAATATTAATATTTCATAATAACAATTAAAAATCATGAATTTTCTCTTCCACATATATAATATAAATATTATTATTCTATAAAAACGAATTTGATTAATTTCCATGTTATTAATTGATTATTTTTAAACACATTCATATAAATATAAGAATCTAAATTCTGATAACTGCATATTTGAACAATCAAAATTAAGGAGAGTTACTAATCTCCTATATCGAAAAAGATTATCATAATTATTCATACAATAAAAACTATAATGTATCTGTAAACATCTAAAGGATCACTTCTAATATAGATAAGTCAAGGAAGAACCTAAAATTAAAAAATTAAAATTAAATAAGGATAAAAACATCCATAAATGTGGGTAAAATCTCAACCAACACACCTAGAATAAATAAAAACATGGATGATTTAAAATATGGATAAAATTGTTGTCAAACACTAAGCTTCCATGGTACGTTTCTCTTTGAATAATGCTATAGATTTCGATGTACGCAACATCGAGTTATTGCACAATGCGACCAATCAAACTAGTCGTTATGAATTGTAATACCCACTTATTGAAATTTTATAAATTTATTTTATTTAAATGGAATTATTTTTCGGGTTCAGAATTTTAATATTATCCTAGGGTAAATTTATTGTATTTTTTTGAAAAAATTCATTTTTTATGTATAGTGAATGACATTGAGTTATTGTTTAAAACTGAATTTTTATTCAAATAATTATTTATTTTATTTAAATTTATATTAATCCTAAATAGATATATAATAACAATATATGTTCAATATAATTCATTAGACTCATTTTATAATAAAATTAGATGTAGAAAATTGTATTGAACTTTTTGACGTCTTTTACCCACCTTTTGAGACGTTATCAAGTTGCATAAAACAGAATTTTACTATAGATATGAATTAAATTTCAAAAATCAGATAGACATGGTTGATATTATTATGTAAAATGTGGTTCAATTAGTTGAAAATATATTTTTGTTGAATAGTAAAATTTCAGTTTAATTTTCCATAGTTAAAAGTAGATAGGGATACTAAATGTAAAAATGATATTAAAATTACCCTAAAACATGTACCAGTTATATTGGATAAGTTTATTTCAAAAAAAATTATCCTTATCAATAAAATATGATCTGTTTGGTCCACATTTATTAGAGTAGAAAATTTATTATTATTTGATTTAATGAACATTTAAAAGTGTAAAATTCAATGTTTAATAACTAAACCATTTTTAATATAGGGTTATGCATAAGATAAATTAGACAAAAAATAATAATTATAAAGATAAATATATTTACTACATAATGGTATTTTATTTATAATTTTTAGACATTATATAATCCAATTAATACATGACACATTGGAGATGCAGTAATTACCTTATCATTGAATGATTAAAAATATTGATATTAAAAATATTAATATAATTATTAATTCAAACTTTTGATGTATTAATAGAATTTATTAGGTTAATATTACATTATAGTGTAGATTAAATAATTTTTTTTGATGTGATAATGTTTTTATGGATTTTACAATAACCTAATACTAAATAGTGTCAAAATTGTCAGAAATGAGTTTTTTAAACAATACTATATTATTAATTGATATAATATTCCCAAAAGTATATGGATTGACCAAAGAACATAGATAGGGATAGATATATCAATATGAACTACTTGGGTTTCTCTAGGATTTTATTTTATGTTTATTTTAAATTTATTATAATAATACATGAATACATGGTAAAAGTTAAACTATTTAATTAGGAGTTAAATCTAAAAGATATGGATAGTATGGTGACCTAAATCTATCAAAAACATATTTTTTTTAAATTTATTTGACCCATAACCACCATTTCCTCTAAATAATTCTTTTTGGAGGAATTATGAAATGAATATGATTGTATAATAAAATAATATTTCAAGAATTTTCTAAAGTGACCCTCACCACTCTTATGATAGGGTACATCCCATTCTCTCAAAATCAACCATCCAAATCTATTTGGATCAGCCAAAACCAGCTCAAATATCCTCCCATAAACCCTCACGTTAACATAGAGTTCTTACTTTTATCAGATTCCAACCTATGTATCCCTCTGGATCAAATCAAAAGGAAGAACCAGAAGAAGAGGTGATGATTCTATCCCCTCTTCCAAAGTTATTTTCTTCATCAACTTCATCATTAATTATTGTTTCCAAAAAATATAATAACAACAGTACATTATAATTTCTATAATGTTATTATAAATATTGTACAACCATATTCATTATTCGATCCATTCTATGAATAACAATGTCACCATACATGTGTACATACGACTTACCATCTCCACGTCATGGTGTAGTTTGTTATTCAACACTTCTTTATTTGGATGGGTATAATAAAGAGTATAATTGATGTAAATAATAAATATTACATTTTAATGATTATCTATATATGTTATATCATCCAATTACATAAAATTTCATCATCTATATAATGATATTGTCTCTCATGAGTACATATGGATTATTATCTCCATGAATTCAATGAGATTCATTCCCCATCATTATAAATCTAGAATAATTTACATTTTATGATTACAAATAATGTTTAAGAACATAATATCATTATAGATATGAATCAAATACATCCTAACTATATCAAAAATTACTTATGTAACAAAACATATAAATGAAAATGATTCTGTTAACACTCAAAAACAATGATACTACTGAAATATTATTCACAATGAAATATTAGAAGATCATATATGATACAATATATATTTATGTGGTTCTTTTTTAATTTAATAACAATTATTTAACTCTTATACAGGATTTTAACATACCCTCTATCTTGGAAAAGTACAAATTAAGCGAAAATTCTACAATCTCTTCATTATCTGCGGATGTTTATACTTGAGAATCGATTAGGACCTCCTTATAATACACATCTAGGTTTCCTAAAAATATATTTCAAATTTTTTTTACTATTTCATTGACTATAGTCTAATGTCAGTTATATCTTTATTTTACTTTTTATAGAAAATTTATAATGGAATCTTTCCATTGTTTTCCACAAAAGGTCCATTACGACCTTTTAGAGAAAAAATAAGGAATGGATGTTTTTTTAACTTATAATGTGAGTGTGGCTATTTTCGTCCATTATGACACCATCCTAGATTCCATTACAAAATTATAAGAATATTTTCAAAATAAAATCGTTCTTTTATAATTACAGGACTTTTAGATTATTTCAAAAATGAAATATTTATTTCCCTCTAATAGTTTTGATTCCATATATGTCATCCTACTTGGATGGATTTTACACTTGTTAGAAGTTGATTTATTATGGTAAATTCTTCCATTATCTATTGAAGGTTTTTTGATTTGTTTGACAGTGGATTTGTTATTTTTATACCATTCATGATATAGGGTTAAATTATTTACATTTTGTATGATAGTTTTAATATGACTGTTTCTGTTATGTTTCAACCTTTTTATATGAGGAATGCATTGGACTTAGTACGTGATGGGTGGAGCCCGCTATAGCTCCTCAATACATCAGTTCGTTTCATGAGACAAACTAGTTTCTTGGAAAAAGAACATAACTAAATCATATTTGTAGTGTTGGAACTAGGCCTTGTCAATGGGATTATTATGTCTGGCATAATGCATTCCATAATTATGAAATTGGATATTGATATTACATGTAATTATTCGACTAGTAAAAAATCCATGTGAATATGTAAATGGTGTTATTTTGTTTATTTTTTCCATGTTATGCTAAATTTTATGTTTAAAATTTGGTTTTTTTAGTTTTATATGTTTATGTTTATTTATGAATGTTGCTTCTATATTGTTATCCTTACTATGCATCTGATCTCACCCCTTTGTATGTTTTAATTTTTCCAGGAAGCGAAGGTGTATTTTATAATTAACCTATTGGAATAGGATAAGGGATATGAGTTTCTCAAAAGGGACACAATGTTTTTGTGTTTTTTTATTTCATAATGTTATGTAAAACTAATGAATGTATCTAGAACTTCCAAAGCTACTAAACTAATTAGTTTTTCGAGATGTGCTCTCTTGTGATCATGGAAATGATTTGTAATAATGTGCCGACTCTGGGTAACTAGGATTAGGGAATTAAAGTTGTTATTAAAGGGTGTTTAGTACAAACCATGGAATGTAGATTTATAATAACTCTAATTAGGAATGATTACCATATGATATACTTTGAGGAATTGTATAGAAGAACTTCCTATAATTTTCGTAATATAGTAATTATGATAGTTTTCTAAAAAATACATCCACGTCTCGATATCATCAGGTTGAGGTGGATCTGGTACACATATACCTAGGATTGAAAATTTTGACAAGGAGTTTCGGTCTTGACTCGGGGTATCCAGGTAAAAAATTACTAGCATTGTTGCACTCTTGGTTATGACACTCACGGGGGATATGCAGAGGATAATTAACATTTTTTTATAATCCATTATGAAGCATTTATGAGTAAATAACTCCACTATGAAAACTTTTTTTTTACGATTAGAGATTATATGCATAATCTAATAAATTTATGTTATGTATTTTACTTGTTTTGAATTATGTATTGTGATTCATAAACTGATATATTTTATGATATTGTTTAGAAATGGACCCTAGTGGAATTAATAGATACTATATAATCTCATGAAATCCATATAGTGATTTCCCTCCTACTTAACATAATTATTGTGAAGCTAGTGATGAAACTGGTTCTAAAAACACTTATAACCATAATGGGACTACTCGCTAAGGTTATGAATAATAAACTTATATGTATGGATATCCCTGATTCAAAATGCATAGAATCAATGTTATACAACTTCATGAGTAAAAAGCCACCAAAATTCATTGGTAATACAAATCAATTAGTATCTGAGCAATGGATAAGTTCAATAGACAAAATATTTCATACTTTGGGTAGTAGAAAAAGGGAAACATTTATCATGGAAGTTTATCACCTAATGAGAAGATTCATATCAATGGTGGTAATTAATTCAAAACACAAAGGAGGACTAACAAGTATCAAATATGGAATGGGGGAGGTTTAATAAAAATTTTGTGGAAAAATATTTTCCTCATGACCATCGAGCAGAAATGGAAATACAATTTCTGAGTCTATGAAAAAAGGATAATGAAAATTCCGCAATGTATGAGGCTAAAATTACAAGGGTATCAAGGCATGCAACAGATTATATACATAAAACAAGGAGTAAGATAGATCGATTATTTGATGGGTAAAAACCATTTCTATGTTGAGAATTAGTCTTACAACCCATCTCAACATACAATGATATTATCTCTGGTTCTATCATGATAGAAAAATAATTCCATATGACATACATCATTAAAGAAATGAAAGAGAATAGGAGATATGCTGAAAATTATGGAAATGGAAAGAAGTTAAAGAAGGTAAATTTTGAATTTTCACCCTACAATAAATGTGGGAAGAAACAACATGATACATTCTTGAGGGGAATGAGAGTCTATTATAGGTGTGTTGAAAAAGTCCACTAATATTATTATTGCATAGGAACGAAAGAGGCTATCAATGTTGAATGATACAATTCTATAGAAATGGGGAATTATTCAAATGAATGTCATAATAACCAATGAAAATTACCTAAGAACAGGCCAAGAGATAACAGAAATGCTTATGTGATCACTACTACTGAGGTTGAACCACTGCATGACGAGGTGGAAGGTAATTTAATGGATTAATCCAGTTTAGAAAATTCATTATTTGATTTTAGATCATCACATTGCTTCATATATTCCCTGTTTTAAATGAAAAGTAGATATTTCCCATTAAATTTAACAATGGAGTTTTTAGTCAAAACTCCTGAGGGATGTATGATAGCAAATACAAATTGTGAATCAGTTCCCATTAGGGAACATAAACGCGATTTATCTACTAATCTCGTGGTCAAGCTAGTTATTGAACATTATATAATCATTTTTATGGATTATATTTTTTACCATGATGTGAAAATTTATTATAAGAAGAAAGAGGTTACAATTTTCAATGATGATAAGAAGTACCTTATCATTAGAGCAAAAAATGTCACCATCTAATTCTTATTTAGATCCACCCCTGGTAGCTCTACTAAATTCAATTATTGGGGAGGAAGATAGTGGAATATCTATGGGTGAGGAATGGAATGTTCAAATATAGGACGTACCTATTTTTTAAATATATGATGATGTGTTTCCTGTTGATTTACCTGGACATCCTCCAGAATGAAAAATTGAGTTTCCTATTGATTTAATTCCTGGTTCAAGGCCTATATCGAAGAAACTACATATAATGAACAATATGTAATTAGTGGAGGTTATGAATTGAAAATTGGGAGATCAATGTTATAACAATAAATAACAAGTATCCCCGACCTCACATTGATGATTTAATCAGTCAACTTCCTGGAGCACAATATTATTCAAAGATTAAACTTCGATCTAGATATCATCAGTTGTCGTTGAAGAATGATTTCATTCCAAAGAAAGCATGTCACACAAGGTATGTGCATTACGCGTTTAAATTAATGCCTTTTGGACAGACTAATGCACCCTCTGCCTTTATGGATCTAATTAATAGAGTTTTCAGGTAATATCTTGATGACATTTTTGTGGTATTTATTGATTGTAACTTGGTATACACAAAAATCTACGAAGATCATGAAAATCACTTGCGAACTATTCTATGGACTCTTAATAGAAATGTATTATATGGAATGTTTAGAGAGTGTGAATTCTGGCATCAAGAGATTTGTCTTCTTGGCCATAATAGATCTATGTATGGAATCATTATTCGTCCTTCTACGATAATAGAAATTCAAGAATGGTCAACCCCATCGAGTATAACTGAGGTACATAGATTTTTTATTTTGTAGGTAATTATCAGCACTTCATCCATGATTTTTCCTCATTGGCTAACCCATTAACCATTCTCAAATTTAATGAGGTGAAATTTTTCTGGAAAGATATCTGTGATTACATTATTGAAGAATTTATGAAATAATTATTCAATGATCTTATATTTACTCTACTATCATTGAATGAGTGGTTTTTAATTTTTATTGATGCTTAAAATAATAGTCTTGGTTGTGCCCTTATGTAGATTGATAGGGTTATTTCCTATGCATCACGGCATATAAAAATTAATGAAAAAAAACTATCAAACCCATGATCATTTCTTATTAGATGTAATCTATTATTTGAAGATATGGGGACACAATATCTATTGTAAAAAATGTGAGATATATACTGATCACAATAGTTTGAAGTATATTTTCTCACAAAAAGAACTCTACATGAGGAAAATATGATGGCTTTGACTACATAATGATTATGATTTCACTATACACTACAACATGATGAAGGAAAATAAGATGGATGATGCATTGAGAAAAATGGATCCTGGAGTTTTGAACATGGTGATAATTAAAAGTTATCATATGTTTATGGATCTAGTAAAGATGATATGGGAATAATCAACGAATGTGAAACATCAAAAAAAATTCGAATAGTTTCCAGACCATATTTAATAGAAACGAATAAAATTCCTCGGCCTGGTGATGAGGAGTTTCAAAAAAAATTAAACGTGCGAATGATGGGAGATTGATCGACATCATATATGAAGATGGGATTTTAAAATTGTGGAAGAGTCATTGTGTTCCTGACATACCTGATCTAAAAAGGGAATTGTTGAGGATTCTCACAGCTCCATTTTCTCAATACACCCTTTTAGCACTAAGATGTAGAGATATTTGAATGAACATTTTTTATGGGAA
This sequence comes from Viscum album, assembly GCA_963277665.1. Lineage (NCBI taxonomy): Eukaryota > Viridiplantae > Streptophyta > Magnoliopsida > Santalales > Viscaceae > Viscum > Viscum album. The sequence continues at coordinate 552,936,544 of OY728147.1, read as the reverse complement.
AACACGAAGTGAGAAATTACATATTATGTCTGAAGATGTATGGTTTCTAAAGAGGATAAGGTTGGAATACAATATCCTTGAGGATTCATGCAACATGTTCCTATACATGAGTGGAAGTGGGGTGATATTATGATGGAAGTTTTCATGGGGATACCAACGACTCTTAGAAGGAATGATGCAGTTTGGGTCATTTTTGATCGTCTTACAAAGTCATCACATTTTCATTATATAAGAGAAGATTTATCACTTGAACGTTTAGAAAATTTATATATGAATGAAGTTGTAAGACATCATGGAGTTCCCATATCGATTGTTTTTTATCGTGATCCCCAGTTTACATCATGATTCTAAAATAGTCTTCAGATGGCCTTGGATATTGAACTTCGTTTGAGCATTGCCTAACACCCTCAAACTGATGGACAATCAGAACAAACAATTCAATCCTTAGAAAACATGTTGAAATCTTTCCACATGACATTCATGGCATGTGGGATCAATATTTACCTTTGGTAGAAATTTTCGATAATATTAGCTTCCATTCAAGTATTTATATGGCACCATATGAAGAGAGATGTCACACACCATCTTGTTGGGATGATGTAGGTGTACAAAAACTCGTGGGCCCAGATCTTGTTAAGGAAACAATGGAAAAGTTGAAGATTATTCAATCCCGCATCAAAGACTCTCAAAGTAGGAAACCGAACTATGTCAATAACTGAAGGATGGATTTTGAATTTCATGTAGGACATCATTTTATTTTTTTAATATATCTCCATCGAAGGGTGTTATACAATTTAGTAAGCAGGGTAAATTATGTCCCTGATACATTGGACCATTTGAAATTCTAGGACAAATTAGAGTTGTATCTTATCGTTTGGAAATTCCACCATGTCTCATCAATGTTCATGATGTGTTGCATGTATGCATTGTAAAGAGAACACACCCCTAATCCAACACATGTACTCACCTATGACGAATATAGAACTGTATCCCGATCCATCTTATTGTAAAGATCCTGTCATGTTTTTTGATGCTATAGAACATGTTTTGAGAAACCAAACGATCTTCTGCAAAAAGATCTATAGAGGAACCATAAGATTGTACATTAAATTTGGGAAGATGAAAAACTTTTGATAAAGAACCACACAAATATTTCTTTTCTGTGGTATTTTTGACATTTCAAGAAAGAAATCATTTGAATGAGGGAAGAATGTAACACCCTAAGCTTCCACGGTACGTTTCTCTTTGAATAAAACAATAGCATGAGTTCTACACAACATCGAGTTCCAGCTCAACACGACCAAGCAAACTATTCATGATGAATAGTAATACCAAATTTTTTAAATTTTTAAAATTTTATTTTTCAAAATGGTCGTCATTTTTTGGTTCGGAATATCAAAATTAGCTTAGGGTGATTTTTTTTATTTTTCTGAAAATATTCAATTTTTGATGAATTGTGAAAAGTAATGTGTTATTATTTAAAAATGAATTTTTTATTTCAATAAATATTTATTTAATTTAAATTTATATTAAGTGAAAATAGATACATAACACCAATATAAGTTCAATGTACTTCATTGGAGTCATTTTATAATAAAATTAGATGTATAAAAATTTATAGAACTTTTAAATTTATTTTTCCTTCCTTGTAGGCACATTAGAAAATTTGAATAAAACATAATTTTACCGCTTCTGTGAATTGAATTTCAAAAATCTGAGAGACATGGTTGTCATTAATATGTAAAATTTTGATTAAAATGAGAAATTAATTTTTAGTGAATATTAACTTTTGAATTTTATTTACCATGGTTAAAAGTGTATAGGGTAATTAAAGGTAAAAAATGATATAATAATTACCCTAACACATGTCCTAATTCTATAGGATATTTTTATTTTGAACAAAATCAAACATTAGAATAAAATGTGATCCTTTTGGTCTACATGGATTAGATTAGGACATTTATTATTATTTTATTTAAAGAAGAGTTAAAAGGGTTAAATTCCATGTTTTATAAATATACCATTTTTAATATAGGTTTATACATAAGACAATTTTGACAAAAAATATTAATTATAAATATAATTTGATTTCCTACATAATGGTATATTATTTAAACTTTTTATACATTACATAAATTAATTTATTTATGATATAATGATGATCGATTAATTACCTTATTATTGAATAATTAACATAATTTATATTATAAATATTAATATTGTTCTAAATTGAGTCTTTTGATGTATTACCTGGATTTTATAGGTTATTATGACATGTTAAGGATGAATAAATAATTTTTTTTGAATTGATAATGCTGTTACGACTCACCAATACCAAATACTAATTAAAGTCAAACTTAACATAAATGAGTTTTTTTATAATACTCTGTTATTAATTGATATAATATTTTTAAAAATCCTTGGATCAGTAAAAAGACATAGATTAGGTTAGATATATCATGAATGAACCAAATTGGGTTTGTTTGCCTTTTTATTGGAGGTTTATTAACCATTTATTATAATAATACGAGAATACATTGTAAAAGATAAATTATTTAATTAAGAGTTAAATCTAAAAGATAATCTTAACATGGTGACATAAATCTATCTAAAACCAATCGGTTGTTAAGTTTTCCACCCAACCCAACCTTATCCTAGAAATAATTATTTTTTTTCCACTATTAACAGAATTTGATTGTGTAATAAAATAATATTTCAAACATTTCTTAATGTGACCCTCACCACTTTTATAAAATGTTATTTCCCCTTCTCTCAAAATCACTCTTCCAATGCTATTTGTATCAGCCAAACCCTACTAAAATATCCTCCAAACTACACTCACTTCAACCTAGATGCCTTACATTGATCATAATCTAACCTAAGGAGACCTTTCGGTCAAATCATAAGGAAGCAACCAAAGAAGTGGTAATAATTTCATCATCTCTTCCAAAGTTCTTTTATTCTTCCACATCATCTTTATTTTTAGTTTCCATACAAAAAAATTATCTACAGTACCATCTAAATATGGTGATTTTATTATAAATATTCTATAACCGTATTTATTATTCTATCCTCACTAATAAGGACAAAGTCACCATACGTCCATACGAAAGGCTTAACGTCTCCACATCATGGTGTAGTTTGTTATTCAACACTTCATTATTTGGATGGAGATAATAATGAGTATAATTGAATTAAATAACAAATATAACAAGTTAATGATGCTTTTATATAATATATACCATCCTATGACATACGATTTCACCATCTATAAACTGATATGGTGTCTCGTGTATACGTACGGATTATTGTCTCCAGGACTGCGATAAGATTTATTTCCCATCACAATCATTACATAATAATATTAATTTTATGATTAAATATAATTTTTAAGAACATAATATCATTATTAATATTAATAAAATATATCATATCCAAAACAAACATGGATTACGTAACAAAACCTATAAAATAAAATGAATAAGTTCACACCCGAAATAATGATACTACTGAAATATTTTTAACAAAGAAATATTAGAAGATCCTATATGATATCATTTTTTATGTGGTTCTTATGAAATTTAATTATAATTATTCAAATATTATATAGGTGGTTAAATTACCCAAAATCAAGGAAATGTACTAGGTAAGGGTTAATTCTACAATCTCTTCATTACCGTAGGTTGTTTATACGTAAGTATCTTTTGGGAGCTCTTTATCATCCACATTTGTGTTTCATAAAATCATATTTCAAAACACTTTAACTACTTCCTAGACTATTTGATAATGGCATTTACACCCTAGTTTCTCTTTTTACGGAATTTATATTAAGTAATCATTCTGTAATTTTCTAGACATGGTGGTTTACGACGTTTTCAACAAAATTAATGATGGATGTTGGACTAAAGGATATTATGATGTCTCCCAATATTATTCCTTTTATAAAATTCATAAAATATCATTACCATTGGAATGGACTATTTTGAGTAATTATCCTAAATCAATTAATGAATTTGAAGACAGAAAAAAATTAGGCTTTTGGAAAGACACCAAAATAGTGCTACCTAGAATAAGCTACCATCCAATCAAAATTCAAACCATTACTATGGATGAATCATGGATGGGAAATAATATTATAGTCTGGTTATGAATTTTTGAATCCTCTTAACAAATAATTCATGGCGTAGAAATTTTATTTATGAGACCACCTATATGAATAAATTTATATTTAATGATTTATCAATAAGAATATACAAAAATAAAGTCCCAAAACAATAAGATTTCAATCATGGTTATTTTTAGAAATATCCATGGGGTGACAATATTAATAATGTAATGAATTATGTTGAGTACATTATTTTATCATATGTTGTCGATGATGTTTTTTTAACTAAGGATGTCATCATGATATTGGGGAGGCCTATAGAATATTGTGAGTAATGGCGATCTAACATGATAGAAATATAGAGATTTCTGCAAATAAGGGGACCTGGTCTCCCCTTATAACTAAACAAATCGAAACATGGGAAAGACCTCACCATATTAAATTTAATTAACCTCTAATATGATAACATTTAGCGATTTACCTAGAAATAGATAATTGTCAAACTTAACATCTAAACAAATTAATATAGGTATATACATTCTATGTAATAACATATTAAAGGTCATTGTTTTTAACATAAATTTGAAGGAATAATACATTTGATCATTTAGAAAACATTTCATGTGGGATTCATATGAAGTCTATTTTTACATTTAACTAATTATTCATCGATTGATGACCTATGGTTTGATGACAATATGGGTTTTATTGTTATATTTCCAGCGCTTGAAATTATTTTTTTATTAAACATTTTTTTAATTGAGAAAAACAAAATGATGATTATGATCCACATATTTATTGAAAATTGTTCTTTATTTTCCTATATTCGACCATTTTATGCAGAATTTAAATTACCTTTAAATCCAAATAACAAATATTTTTCATAAATTCCATCTACACTGCAAGTTGAATTGACTTCTGGTCCAATAATATATATGAAAATTTAATCAAGGAAACATATTCCTATGATTTTACAACAATCATTGGTCTTGTTATAGGATTTAACAAGTTTACTCATCTTTTATCTCTTTGAAATTGATAAAAACAATATTTTCAAAATACATAGAAAACCACATGTAAAATTGAAGACTTTATATTCTTACATCACATAGATTAAATGAAAGTCATTTTTCAATTATTCAATCCCAATCCAACGTTGTTTTCCTAGGTTTGAATATGAAAACACTGTTTTATCCTTGTAATATAGGGTAATATTTTTAATATTATGTTTGTAGTAGAGGGATAAAATATCATGATATTTTGAGGTCTGGGAAGGGTTGATATTGATATAAAAAAATAATAAATATATAATGTTATAGGTGTATATTTTTTATCAAAATACGGTATTAACTCCCCAATTGAGGCTCGTGTGGGGATTTTTTTTATCTACATTGAATTGGTAAAATGGGTTTTACCATAAGAATGACATAATAACTGTGAACCTTATGTGTATGAAATGATCTCTATAATGGGATGAATACTAATAATGTAAATTATTTAATTAATATTAATGTTATACATAATCTCCTATATAAACCCTCATCAATATAAAAATGATTATATGAAATCACTCTGCTTATCATCATATTCCAATGTATTGACAGAGGGTATGTCTGATGACCATTTTCAAACTATAAATTTTTGGTTATGGATTTCAAATCAGATTTCCAATCATAGCTTGTGAATCTCTCCAATTATTATGATGTAGAGTATATCTTCATTAGTGATTGATCCAAACATGTTTAATGGTTTTTGTTGATCATTTTTTTAATCAAATAAAATTATCCAAAAACGAAGTTGAATCAATTCATATTAAATATTTATTTTAGTGTCCATCATGTATGTAGGTGTGGGTTTATCTTCAATGTTTTTTGGGATTATTGTCATTTGATTAATTCCCATTAGTTATTTTGTCATCATTATATATGAAATTAATTGATCCCATCAAGATAAAAAACTAATGGTTGTTATTATAATTGTGTTTGTTTATTTCATCCCCATTTCTTTGACCGTTAATCAATTATATTTTATTCAATCGATGATTGATCATTTGATAGTCATTATTTATCAAAACAAATCACCATCATTCGTTCAAAAATAGGATCACTGTAGTGATTGATGTGAAATGTCAACAATGATTGATCAAAAGTGTATATTTATTAGAATGTCATTTCGATGATACATGGTTTGGTGTCTAGGTATTTCATGGTTTATTAGGATTAAATTCCATAAGGGTTTTAATTGAAAAAATATGTACATAGATTTCAACAAGGATCATTCAACAGAGATCATCTATTTTATGGTTATATTTTTGGATGGATAGACCACATCGAAGTGATTGAAATATAGGTGAAGGACGTGGTTTTTTTGTAAAATAATGATTATACATCATGTAGTCTTGAGAAAAAGTTTTCTTTAGTCCCCTCTTGTTATGATAGGTGTTAATTGTACAAAACATGTCACACATTGTGTGACACGTGTTCAAGGATGAGTGAACTAAGGTCGGAAGTTCAGCATGTAACATTGAAATAATTTTTCCTGAAAATGGAAATTAACATAGGCATGACCAATGTACTAGTGCATGTATACATTTAAAATAATGGCTAAATACAAAGGCACTACCACAAAAAAACATGCACAATCTAATGTACACTATCACAAGCAAGAGTACTTGGACTCGAGCAGGGGGCACAAGCTTTGTGTCGGCCCAACCTCTAAATTCTAAACATCCTAAAATAGAACATCATGTATATGATGATTTACATTTATCATTATTCTAGGGGACATGTTAATACTCTGGGAAGACAAGACAAATCATGTACACCTATTACATTCCAATTACTTTATCTGAAGAAATTTTACCACCAATGGATCTTCAGGTTTGACAGGTTTCATTGGGTTATTTTCCCTTGGTTCATCCCCAATTGGGAACATAGACGAATTACATCATGAACATAGATTATGATCCCCTATAAGGGATTTGTCTCAGATAGAGTCCAGGAAGAACTCATTGTGACCCATTGTGTAATCCTCCATTGTTTATTCAGTTTCATTATGTGGGGATCGACGAATAATTGTAACCAACGTAAATAGGAATATGATCATCTGCATAGAGGGTAATTAATTTTAGGGTATCCTATACACAACAGTCTCTAGGTGATATCCCCTATTTATGTATCATGATCATAAGAGATCTGGTGCATATATAATCATGTGTTTCTCGATGACTGTGACCTATTAGATGAGCACCACCAATGATTTCTTGGATCATGGTGTAACATCCCAGGTAAATAAATAATATTACATTCTAATGTTTATAAATATTTGTGAATAAAATGTTAATACAAATTTATATGGTATTCTTTGCTCGATGGCGTACCCTATACGCAACAACGATTTTCTTTGAAATCTTACGTTGTACACTAATAAAATAATAATATTATAATAGTTAACGCCTAGCCGTTGTAATTGAGGGAATTAAAAGAAATAACTACAAAATTATTAAATATGTTTGTCAAATATTTTTAAATTTATCAAATAAATGTTAGAGGCTTAAAATCCAAATGAATCCAATTTTAAGAAATAAATACTCTAATATTTTTAAAAGATTGTTTTACCGCCTTTTGATGGCGAACCTTTTTTAAATCTAAATTTTGAAAGTTTTATAAGCTCTATTTGTCAAAATAAACTTATTCTTTATGATTGGGATATTAAAATTTACTTTGGTTAAATTTTTGGTATGTTTCTTACAATGTTAATTCTTTTTAATGAATAGTGAAAAATATTGCATTTTACATTAAAACTGCATTTTCATCTAATTTAAATATATGGATATATTATCTTTTTAATTTTTTTTAAAAGTTTAATTATAATATATTTTTACAATTTAATCAAATATTTGTCATTATAATTTATTTCACTTTGAAATTGGGCATAAACTAATGCCAAACGTTTCATAGATATTGTTTCAAAAAAACCCGCTATTTGTTTTGACAAAGGGAATTATTTTTAAATTTATTATTGAAATTTATGTTTTGGGAATTTGGTAAAATGGATTCCATATTTGGAATCAGAAGGTACAAATTATTTAATTAAGACTCTTTTGTTTTTGGACTTTGTGAATAGTAATGACGGTAATTATCGTTAATTATCTTGATTAATTAGTAATCGGGTAGTTAAGGATAATAAAGTAATATCATAATAATTAAAAAATGACACCAACATGTGTCCTAATACTACATTTTGTGTCATGGAAGACCATGGTATGCCATGTTCCAAACAAGGGGACCCTATGGAATCACTTTTTTGTGATAATGACTATTTTTTTTTAAAGAAGGTAAAAATAAAAAAGAATGTATCACCTGAGTAAAACTTTTTTAATTTTTCTTACATAAATGATATCTTAGACTATAAATAAACATTAGAAAGCTAAAATGATTTCCTAAATCATAGTATTTTTATATATTTTTTAGACATTAAATAAATTAAATTATATATGAGGCCATGATGATGTAGTGATTACCTCATTATTTAACGATTTAAATAAAATGAAAATATAATGTAAAATATAAGACCTACACATGTCAAAAACCTATTTTATGGGTGTATTTTGAACCCTTATCACCTTATCCTCGAAATACATCAATGTGGGACCTTTAAAATCCAAAACTTATTTGAAAATAAAGTAACATTTTATACCATTCCAAGAGTGCCCCTCCTCTCCTCTTATAAAAGGCCTGCACCTCTACCTCCTTACCCACACCTCTAAAGCCTTTGGATCGGCCAATATCTACTAATTTTGTCTCTCCCCATCCCTCTCCTCATCCTAGAAGCCTTACCTTACGCATGAAACACTTCAAGAAACCCTTTTGGTTCAAACCAAAGAGATTTACCCGATTTAAAGGTAATGTCTTCACATGTGTCCTTTTGTTTTATTTTGCGTCTCCAACCCCCTATTCTCTTTTATAATTATTTGTTTTGTAACAACACCAATATCATTCATATACTTGAATGTTTTTATAAGAAGGATTCGAGCTACACTTACACACACCTACATCTAATGGTTAAAGTGTAACATCCCAGGTAAATAATGAATAAAACATTTTCATATTTATTAATATTTGAGAATTGAAATATTAATTTTACCTTAAAGGGGTTGCTATGTTCGATAGCATACCCGATACGCAACAAATAGTTTCTTTGAAATCTTACGTTGCACACTAGTAATAAAATAGTATTATTTTAAATGGTGGTTAATACATAGCCGTTGTATTGGCGGGAATGGATAGAAATAACTAAAATATGATTATATATGTTTTTAAATGTTTTTACATTTATCTAATAAAATATAATGGCTTAAAATACGGAAAGAATTCAATTTTAGGCGTATATGCCCTAATTTTCACTAAAGGTTCATTTATAACCTTTTGATGGCGAACCGTCATTAAATATAGTTTTGTTCACTCTTATAAATTCTTTTGGACCAAATAAAACTCTTCTTTATAATTGGGACATCAAAATTTACTTTGTGTAAATTTCTGGTATTTTTCTGATAAAGATCATTTTTTAATGAATAGTGTAAAATGTTGTATTTTTATTCAAAGCCTATTTTTAATCTAATTTATTTATATGATTATATTTTCTTTTGAATTGGTTTTAAAGTGAAATTAGAATATATTTTTACCATTAAATCAAAGAGTGGTCATTGAAATTAATTTCACTTTGAAATCAGACTTAAACTAGTGTCAATCTTTTTATACTTATTGTTTCATAAAAACACACTATTTGCTCTGACTACGGGAATTAACTATTAAATTAACTAATTCAACTTATATGTTTTGAATTTTTTAAAATGGAATTCATTTTTGAATTCAGAATATCAAATATGCTTAGGGTGAAGTTTTGGTATTTTTCTGAAAAACATCAATTTTTGATGAATACTGAAACCACTAAGTGGTACTTATAAAAACTGATTTTTCAATTAAATGAAATTTTACCACATTTGTGTTTTGAATTTAAAAAATCCGACATAAATGGTTTTTATTAAGAAGTAAAATGTGGTTCAATGGGATTAAAATAATTTTTTGGTGAATAGTAACTTTTATGTTTTTAATCGCGATTAGAGGTAATTAGTGTGGTTTAAGGTAAAAATAATGTATTAATATTATGAAATGACATAGACACATGTCCTACCATAATTGTATGTGTCATGTACGACCAATAAAATCCATGGGTCATCTTGGGGTCCCCATGGAGCCACTTTGGTTGGAAAAGGACATTAATACATGTTTATTTTAAGTTAAAATAAAAATGTCACAAACATGAGTTGTTTTACTAAGGTAATTTTTAAATGGGGTTATACAAGTCATATTTTTGACTATAAATATTAATTGGAAAGATGAAAAGATTTACTATATCATAGTAGTTTTTTTATAATTTTTAGACATTAAATAAATTAAATTATTTATGACACCATGATGATGCAGCGATTACCTCATTTTTTAACGATTTAAATAAAATGGAATCATAATGAAAAATCTAAGACCTACACATGTCAAAAACCTATTGGATGGGTGTATTTATAACCCTTATCACCTTATCCTAGAATTATATCAATGTGGGACCTTTTAAATCTGAAAATCATTTTAAAATTATGTAAAATTTCTTTACATTCCAAGAGTGCCCCTCCTCTCCTCTTATAAAAGGCCCCCACCTCTACCACTTTAACCATACTTACAAAGCCTTTGGCGCATCCATACCCTGCCCATTTTGTCCCTAATCATCACTATATTACTAATTTAAGCCTCACTTTGGGCATAAGTCTTCCCAAAGAAGCCTTTGAGCTCAAACCAAAGGAAGTTACCCGATTTTAAGGTAATGTCTTCACTTGAGTCCTTTTGTTTTATTTTGATTCTCCAACCCCCTAAACTCATTTTATTCATTTATTTTGTAACAACCACAGTATCTTACCTATACTAGAATGTTGTTACAATAATTATTCGAGATAAACTTACTCACACCTACATCTAATGGTTAAAGAACATACTGTTTCTGTGGATGGCGAATTTCTGCCTCACGAAACGATGATTGTTCAAACACTCATATAACACTTTTAAAGGTGGCCATTAAGATGTAACTATATTTATATATGATATATAATATTTTTATGTTTTCCTTAAGCTTATGTATTTTTTATTTATGGAATACCTTTATGGATTCCATTATGGGTATACGCGATATCTTCATTTTAGGAAGTGCGGACTACAGCCCCCTCAAAGTGATTTGATTTGTAAATGCCATACGTGGGACGTATAAAGGATGGATTTAATGATATTATATATGATATTATACTGGAATTATAATATACCTTTTTATCATTATTATTTCACTCCATTAAAGTATAATATTGAAATAAAAGTAGCGTTCATGTGTACATATGGCTTACCGTCTCCATGAACGGTGCATTTCATTTCATATCCTCAAATGTAATGTACTATTATAAGTACATATATATAATGGATATATATGATTTATGTAACATCTAAATGATTAATATAATTCTGTAAATAAAATATAAATATCCATCATTTAGTTTTAGTTCCATTAATATGACATAGAAATTAAAGCAGCGTTCATGCGTACGTACGACTTACAGTCTCCAGGAATAGTGCATTTCATTTCTTACCACTAAATGATTATGTAATATTATAAATACATGTATATGATGGATATATATGATATATATGATATCCAAATCATGAATATCATTTTGGATATAATGATCCTTTGACCACACGAACAACATGTAATTGTAAGAAGTCCACTTTCGACTGAAGAACCAAGTATCAACAAAACAAACACTATTAACTTAAATGATTAAATAATTTTTATAACATGATAATAAGTGATATTAAAGTAATAATGAACTTGAAGAAGGTTCCTATGAAAGTATAAATTAACTCAAGTTTATTATTCAGGACATTAAAGAACGATCGAGTCAAGATGGACCAGAGGTAAGGGACTTCGTTTCAATCTCCTTTCATTGAGTCATATTTAGTTTTATACACAACTTTCTTTTATACAGTGTATAAACTCCATTGACTTTTTCTTTTATACAAAAGGAATGTTTTTCTATGAAGCTTTTTACAAAATGAAAAAAAGTAATTTTTCTTTTAACGAATGCAGTGAAAATGACCTTTTCCGCCGCCACGAGTATTATTTGGTCTTTGGATTCCTCAACAAGCCGTAATGTTTTTAAAATGAAATAAATACCATATACTCTTTTATGTATTTTGGTATTGAAAATGGTTTTTATAATGGATTTGTTATGTCAATATATTTATGTGATATATTGTGATCAAAGTGTGGAAATGTTTTCTTTCCATTATATTTGTTTTATGTCTTATGATTTTATAATGGTACTTGGACATTTAACGGGTGGTTACGTGATGAACCATATGACGGGTGGTGCTGTGAATACCAGGACGGGTGGTTACGTTATAACCTCCAATGCATTGGGTATGGAAGTCGGCTGTATGTATATTCTATTAAGTATGTATGGAAGTTGGACGTATGGCTATTCCATTAAGTGATATGTGTGGAAGTCGACTGTATGGTTATTCCACTTAAGTATGGTTATGTCCCAAGTTACCTTTATATGTTATGTGTTTTTTATATGGATTTTATGGTAATCCTTTGGTTACAAAATTGTATGTAATGATATTTTATTCAGTGAAGAGTTTTTACTACTTCATGAAGGTGAAGGTATTACTTTGATAAAGTATACATGGTTTACTTGATGTTTGTAAAACTAACAGTTTTCATTCATTGTGTATCCCTTACTGAGCTTTTTATGCTCACCCCAAGTTTTTTTTGAAATGTTTTTCACAGGACTTAATTGGAATAGGGTCAAGGATGGGATTAAAGGAAAGTCATGCTATATAAAACATGGAACTAGACATGTTTCTTTTTAAGAGTTTTTTTATTCTATGGAAACTTAGTAAAAGTGTCTACTTTGTAATCTTTTGAGAAGTAACAGTTATGTCCTAATTCTATAAAACTCTAAACCTGAAAAGATCCTCAATTTGAATTATTCATTTAATTCAATATTATGTAATGTTTAAGGTTGGGGCCTTATAGTTGGTATCAAATGGAGGTTTAGACAACTTTAGTAGTTAGAAAATTGTTAAATTATAAATTAATTTATGGTATGATTGAAATGATATAGTATTTTAAGATTACCATGTTTCTTCTCCCAAGATATTTCGGTCTTAAGAATGGTTTTTCATAGAAGAAACAGAACAGATTTTCTGGGAAGGAATACAGAGGGAAATGACCTTTCAAATCAGTATACTGAGATGTTCAGAATCAGAACTAAACAGTTTGTTGCAGTGATGGCTCAGTTGACTTAGGTGAAAAATGTTGGTTGTTTTTATTGATGATATTTTGGTGTTTTCATAAAGTTAGTAGGAGCATGAAAGACATTTAAGGGTTATCTTTCAATCCATAAAAAAAAGAAATTATATCGGAATTTTAGCAAGTGTGAATTTTGGTTGCAACAAATTTCTCTCCTTGGTCACATTGTTTCAAAAGATTGGATAACTGTTGATCCTGCTAAAACAAAATTTGTTGAAAAATGGCCAAGAACCACAAATGTAACGAATATCCGTAGATTCCTTGGTTTGGTAGGTTACTACCGAAGGTTTGTTGAAAATTATTCACGGTTATCTTGTCCAATGACTATGATTCCTTGGAAGGGTGTTAAGTTTATTTGGACAAAAGAATGTGATGATTGTTTTCAAGAGTTGAAAAGATGATTGGTGAATGATCTAGTTTTGGCACTTCCTTCAAAGAATTGTGAGTTTGTTATCTACAGTGATGCTTCAATGAAAGGACTTGGTTGTGTCCTTATGCAGAATGATCAGGAAATTTCTTATGCTTCGCGTCAGTTGAAAACTCACGAGGTAAATTACCCTACATATGACATGGAATTAGCTGATGTTGTTTTTGCTTTAAAAATTAGGAGGCATCATTTGTATGAAGTAAAGTGTGAAATATATACTGATCACAAAAGTTTATAGTATATATTCACTCAGAAATAATTGAACATGAGACAGAGAAGATGGCTGGAATTAATCAAGGATTATGATTGTACAATTCATTACCATCTAGGAAAAGCAAATAAAGTGGCTGATGCTTTGAGTCAAAAAAAGTAATCCTTCATTAGAAATGTTGCATTTGGAACGTGATCATTTGGTTAAGAATTTGATTAACTTTGGCATAGAATTTGTTGGTGAATGATTTTATTCTGTTTTGTTTCATGTATCAGTGAAATCTTCTCTATCAGACAGAATCAAGAAAGCACCGAAGCAAGACAGTGAGTTGCAGAAAAAGGTAGAGCTGGTTTAGAAGGGTAAGTTGCCTGAATTCATCATTTATAATGATTGTTTCTTGAGATTTGGGAAGAGATAATGTGTTCCTTGTGATTCACAGTTGAAGAATGAGTTGTTATGTGAGGCTCATAGTTCCCTGTTTTCAGTTCATCCTGGCAGTACTAAGATGTACAGAGATCTGCGAGAGTATTACTGGTGTGATGGAATGAAAAGGGATATTGCTGATTTTACTGTTAAGTGTTTGACTTGTCAGTAGGTTAAAGCAGAGCGGCAGTTACCGAAAGGGATGCTTCAGCTTTTACCAGTGCCAGAGTGGAAATGGGAAAATATATCCTTGGATTTTTTCATGGGATTACCGAAGACATCTATAGGTAATAATGCAACATGGGTTATTGTTGATCGCTTGAATAAATCTACTCATTTCCTTGATATACGATATACATTTCCCCTAGATCAACTTTCCCATTTGTATCTTAAAGAGATAGTAAGGTTACATGGAGTTCCTCTATCCATTGTGTCTGATCGTGGTCCCAGGTTTACTTCTTACTTTTGTAAAGGCCTTCAGAATTCGTTGGGTACTGAATTAAATTTTAGTACAGCTTTTCATCCGCAATCAGATGGGAAGCCAGAACGAACAATTCAGACCTTGGAGGATATGCTACGAGCTTGTTCGATGGATTATCAGGGATGTTGGGACCAACATATTTCTTTGTTTGAGTTTTCTTATAATAAAAGTTTTCATTTTAGTATAAAGATGGCACCATTTGAGGCATTATATCGGAAGCGGTGTCGAACTCTAGTATTTTGGGATGAAGTGGGAGAAAGGAAGCTGATGGGACCAGAATTGGTAGAAGTGATTGCAGAAAACGTTCAGTTGATTCAGAAAGACATGAGAATAGCTCAGAGCAGATAGAAAAGTAATGTGGATAACCGGAGGAAGGATCTATCATTCGAGGTAGGTGATCATGTTTTTCTCAAGGTTTCTCCATGGAAAAGTGTGATGCGATTTGGTATGAAAGGAAAGCAGATTCCAAGGTTCATTGGACCATATGAAATTCTGGAGAAAGTTGAATCAGTTGCATACCGAGTGGCTTTACCTCTGAGTTTATCTCAGGTACACATTGTTTTTCATGTTTTGATGTTGAGAAAGTATATTCCAGATCCATCTCATGTCTTGAGCCCAGAGGTAGTTCAGTTGGAAGAGAATATCTCTTATGAAGAACAAACAGTCCAGATTCTTGACCGAAGGGAGAAAGTGTTGGGAAATAAGGTAATTTACCAGGTAAAGTTTTTTTGGAAAAACCATATGGTTGAAGAGGGAACATGGGAATCTAAAAATGCTATGAGAGATAAATACCCCCACTTATTTTGATAAGTAAATAAAATTGCGAGGACGCAATTCTCAAAAGGGGGGAAGGATGTAACATCCCAGGTAAATAATGAATAAAACATTTTCATATATATTAATATTTGAGAATTGAAATATTAATTTTACCACAAAGGGGTCTCTATGTTCGATAGCATACTTGATATGCAACAAAGAGTTTCTTTGAAATCTTACGTTGCACACTAGTAATAAAATAATATTATTTTAAATGGAGGTTAACATATAGCGATTGTATTGGCGGAAATGGATTGAAATAACTAAAATATGATTATATATGTTTTTTAAATGTTTTTACATTTATCTAATAAAAGATAGAGGCTTAAAATACGGAAAGAATTCAATTTTAGGCGTATATGCCCTAGTTTTCACTAATGGTTCATATATCACATTTTGATGGCGAACCGTCATTAAATACAGTTTTGTTCACTCTTATAAATTCTATTGGACCAAATAAAACTCTTCTTTAGAATTTGGACATCAAAATTTACTTTGTGTAAATTTTTGTTATTTTCCGATAAAGTTCAATTTCTAATGAAAAGTGTAAAATGTTGTATTTTAATTCAAAACATCTTTTTAATCTAATTTATTTATATGATTATATTATCTTTTGAATTGGTTTTAAAGTGAAATTAGAATATATTTTTACCATTAAATCCAATAGTGGTTGTTGGAATTAATTTCACTTTGAAATCGGACTTAAACTAGTGTCAATGTTTTGATACTTATTATTTCATAAAAACACGCTATTTTCTCTGACAGCGGGAATTAATTATTAAATTAACTAATTCAACTTATATGTTTTGAATTTTTTAAAATGGACTTCATTTTTGAATTCAGAATATCAAATATAGCTTAGGGTAATGTTTTGGTATTTTTCTGAAAAACATCAATTTTTGATGAATACTGAAACCACTAAGTGGTACTTATAAAAACTGATTTTTCGTTTAAATGAAATTTTATAACCTCTGTGTTTTGAATTTCAAAAATCCGAAATACATGGTTGTCATTAAGATGTAAAATTTGGTTCAATGGGACAAAAATAATTTTTTGTTGAATATTAACTTTTAAGTTTTTAATCGCGATTAGAGGTAATTAGGGTGGTATAAGGTAAAAATAATGTTTTAATATAATGAAATGACATAGACACATGTCCTACCCTCATTGGATGTGTAATGGCTGACCGAGACAATCCATGGGACAACTTGGGGACCCCATTGAGCCTCTTTGGTAGGAAAATGACATTAATACATTTTTATTTAAAGTTAAAATAAAAATGTCACAAACATGAGTTGTTTTATTAAGACAATTTTTAAATGGGGTTATAGAAGTCGGATTTTTGACTATAAATATTAATTTGAAAGGTAAAAATATTTACTACATCATAGTATTTGTTTTATAATTTTTAGACATTAAATAAATCCAATTATTTATGACACCATGATGATGCAGCGATTACCTCATTTTTTAATGATTTAAATAAAATGGAAAGATAATGTAAAATCTAAGACCTAAACATGTCAAAAACCTATTGGATGGGAGTATTTCGTACCCTTATCACCTTATCGTCGAATTATATGAATTTGGGACCTTTTAAATCCGAAAACCATTTTAAAATAAGGTAACATTTCTTTACATTCCAAGAGTGCCCCTCTTCTCCTCTTATAAAAGGCCCCCACCTCTTCCTCTTTACCCACACATACAAATCCTTTGGGTCGGCCAAACCCTGACCATTTTGTCTCTCCACATCACTATATTACTCCTTAAAGCCTCACTTTGGGAAGAAGTATTCCCAAGGAAGCTTTTGAGCTCAAACCAAAGGAAGTTACCCGATTTTAAGGTAATGTCTTCACATGAGTCCTTTTGTTTTATTTTTCTTTTCCAACACCCTAAACACTTTTTATTCATTTCTTTTGTAAAAACTCCAGTATCTTCCATATACTAGGATGTTGTTATAAGAAGTATTCGAGCTACACTTACACACACCTACATCTAGTGGTTAAAGAACATACTGTTTCTGTGGATGGTGAATTTCTGCCTCACGAAACGATGATTGTTCAAACACTCATATAACACCTATAAAGGTGGACATTAAGATGTCACTATATTTATATATGATATATATTATGTTTATGTTTTCCTTAAACTTATTTATTTTTGATTTATGGCATTCCTTTATGGATTCCATTATGGATATACGTGATATCTTCATTTTAGGAAGTGCGGACTACCGCCCCCTCAACGTGATTTGATTCATTAATGCCATACGTGGGACGTATACAGGATAGATTTAATGATTTTATATATGATATTATACTGGAATTATAATATAAATTTTTATCATTATGATTTCACTCCATTAAAGTATAAGATAGAAATGAAAGTAGCGTTCATGTGTACGTACGGCTTACCGTCTCCATGAACGGTGCATTTCATTTGTTATCCTCACATGTAATGTACTATTATAAGTACATATATATAATGGATATATATGATTTATGTTACATATAAATGATTAATAAAATTCTGGAATTAAAATATAAATATCTATCATTTAGTTTTAGTTCCATTAATATGACATAGAAATGGAAACAACGTTCATGCGTACGTACGGCTTACCGTCTCCATGAACGGTGCATTTCATTTATTACCACTAAATGATTATGTAATATTATAAATACATGTATATGATGGATATATATGATATATATGATATCCAAATCATGAATATAATTTTGGATATAATGAACCTTTGACCACACGAACAACATGTAATTGTAAGAAGTCCACTTTCGACTGAAGAACCAAGTATCGACAAAACAAACATTATTAACCTAAATGATTACATAATTTTTATAACATGATAATAAGTGATATAAAAGTAATAATGAACTTGAAGAAGGTTATTAAGAAAGTAGAAATTAACTCAAGTTTATTATTCAGGACATTAATGAACGATCAAGTCAAGTCAGACCCGAGGTAAGGGACTTCGTCTCAATCTCCTTTCATTGAGGAATATTTCGTTTTATACACAACTTTATTTTATACGGTGTATAAACCCATTTGACTTTTACTTTTATACAAAAAGAATCTTTTTCTACGAAGTGTTTTACAAAACTAAAAAAAGGAATGTTTCTTTTAACGTACGTGGTGACAACGACCTTTTCCGCCGCTGCGAGTATTATTTGGTCTTTGGCTTCCTCAACAAGCCGTAATGTTTTTAAAATGAAATAAATACCATATAATATTTTATGTATTTTGGTATTGACAATGTTTTGTATAATGGATATGTAATGTCAATATATTTATGTGATATATTGTGATCAATGTTTGTAAATGTTTTCTTTCCATTATATTTGTTTTATGTCTTATGATTTTATAATGGTACTTGGACATTTGACGGGTGGTTACGTGATGAACCATATGACGGGTGGTTCCGTGAATACCAGGATGGGTGGTTACATTATAACCTCCAATGCATTGGGTATGGAAGTCATCCGTATGGTTATTCCATTAATTATATATGGAAGTTGGTCATATGGCTATTCCATTAAGTGATATGTGTGGAAGATGACCGCATGGTTATTCCACTTATGTATGTTTATGTCCCATGTTACCTTTATATGTTATGTGTTCTTTATATGGGTTTTATGGCAATACATTGGTTATAAAAGGGTAAGTAATGATATTTTATTCAGTGAAGAGTTCTTACTACTTGACGAAGGTGAAGGTATTACTTTGATAAAGTATACATGGTTTAAATGATGTTTGAAAAACTAACAGTTTTCATTATTTGTGTATCCCTTACTGATCTTTTTATGCTCACCCCAAGTTTTTTTGAAATTTTTTTCACAGGACATAATGTGGAATAGGGTCAAGGATGGGATCAAGGGAATGTCATGCTGTATAAAACACGGAACTAGACATGTTTCTTTTTAAGAGTTTTTTTTATTCTATGGAAACGTAGTAGAAGTGTCTACTTTGTAATCATTTGAGAAGTAACATTTATGTCCTAACTCTCTAAAACCCTAAACCTGAAAATATTCTCAATGTGAATTATTCATTTAATTCAATATTAAGTAATTTTTAAGGCCGGGGCCTTATATAAATAGCATACTGTTTCCGTGGATGGCGAATTTCTGCCTCACGAAACGCTGATTGTTCATTATTCTTCTAACACCTTAAAAGGTGGACATTAATATGTCACAATATTTATATATGATATATAATATTTTTATGATTTCCTTATGCTTCTGTATTTCTCATTTATGTCATACCTTTATGGTTTCCATTATGGGTAAACGCGATATCTTCATTTTCTAATGTGCGGACTATCACCCCCTAAAATTTATTTGATTTGTTAATTCCTTATATGGGATATATAAAGGATAGAGTTAATGCTATTATATATGATATTATACTGGAATTATAATATATCTTTATATCATTATGATTTCACTCCATTAAGTAAGAAATAGAAATGAAAGTAGCGTTCATGTGTACGTATGGCCTACCATCTCCATGAACGGTGCATTTCATTTTTTTAATCTCCAAATGTTATGGAATAGTATATAATGAATATGTACTGGATATATATGATATTTAAATAATTATTACTATTCTGGAGATGATTTACATATAACTACATGGACAATCATTTTCAAACAAGTTCATTTTTTACTCATGTACCGAACATCGACAAACACGTCTGATATGAACTCAAATTATTAACCAATTATTATAACATTGTAATATGTGATATGAACTGAATAATAATTTTTAATGGAGGACCTTAAGAAATTATAAATTGACCAAAGGTTTTTATTCAGGAATATAATGAAATGAACAAGACAAGTCCGACTTGAGGTAAGGGATCCTACCTATATCTTTCTTTTTAAGTACTATTTTTAGTGGTGTATGTACTTACCATTATTATAAACTTCGTGTAATATACTTTTTTTTATGAGTATTTGAATCAATGTTGTATATTCCTTCTTTCATGTGGTGTAAATTTCGAATGTTACCCAAATCGGTAAGGGAACCTTTCACCCTCCTCTTTTTAAAAGACTTCATTTGTTATGTCTTTTAATTTACATATTATTATGTTGTGATATGTTATTCTATATCATTATTGATGTAAAATTTATTTCCAAGTGATGAGATACCCTTTTTGTCACGTCATCTCATTTTATGAATTTTATGGTGACGCCGTTAGGCTATCAAATTTTACCAATGGAACTTATTAACCCAATTTCGATTTCTTTGGGTTCAACTTGTAGTTATTGAATATGTCATCCCATGAATATGTGTGAATGACCTTTGGTTGTTTAAACTTAATATCCACTTATATTGGGTGTATTTATATTTTTCACACATAATTATGAGATTTATTTGTCCATAATTTAAGGATACCTTCTTTATAGGGGATTTCATCTCAATTTACATTTCCATTGAGACTTCATTTTTGATATGCACCAATTTCTTCTTATATAGTGTATATACTGTCCTTTGACATATTATATCATGAATCCCTTTATTCTCATGATATTATAAAGTTATGATTAAATGTTATTCCTTAATTATTGTATTCAAGTGTCTCTCATTTTGTTAAAAACTATTTAACTAAAATATAGATTTAAATGTTTTAATGATTTATTCTTATAAATATTTCTCATTAAAATACATGTTTTCGAAATGTTTTTAAGGATTTATTTATATGGATATTAATGGTTTAAAATGTTAAAAGCTTCAAAGTAGTATGGGACACTTTGACTCAAAAATCTCTTTATTAAATGTTTCAACAGGTTTTGAAAATGGTTTTTAGAATGGATTCATTATTTCTATATCTTAAAATGTTATATTGTTATTGCAGTGTGGGAATGTTATCTTTCCTTTATACTTAAGTTATGTGCTATGATTATGTTATGGTTACTGGGAATTGTTTATGAAGACGGGTGGTTCAGTGATAAACTATGGGCGGGTGAGCCCGATATAGCACTCCAATGCATTGGGTAACACCAAGGGGTTAAACGTTAAGGTTTCTCCAAAGAGATTTAGGGAATATACTGTGATGGGTATTCCAAACATAACCTTGAGGGTTACTCCCTATGTAAGAATGTTATGAATTCCTCAATTTGCCTTTATGTCTTATGATTTCTAAGATTTATTCATGATTTGATGAGGTATGTTAAAATGCTTATGTTTTATGACTAAAGTATGATTTCATACATGGACTAATGATTTCTTTTCGTACTTGTATTTCCCTTGTTGAGATTTTTATGCTCATCCCATGTTTTTGAAATGTTTTTCATAGTTCAAGGGAAGGTTGCATGATGTGATGATAGTGTCAAGGAAGTGTCATGAAAGAATGCATGTTTTATTTTAAATATATTTCCGTTGATGGGAAAAATGAGTACTATATTTTATGTAACCACATTGTTTAAATGTGGAATGAAATGCATGTTTTATGATCTAATTTTCTAAAAATCTAAACCAAAAAAGATCCTCATTGTGTATTCTTGAAATAACTCAATATAAAGTAATGTTTAAGGTTAGGGCCTTATAGTTGGTATCAGAGGTCAGTTTAGATAACTTTAGAGGTTAGAGTGTTGTTTTAGCATTAGTGACAAGTTGTCTATGACCAAAAAGGTTATTATATTGGATAGAGTCATTGTTATTTTTGAAGGTTGTAATGAGTTTGAGATAAATTGGATAAGTATATCTTAGTGTTTATCTTTATCTTTATTATATGATGATTTTACTGATACACTCACGCTGACCTTTTTGGTTTTAGTAAATGGATGGATCTAGCAGGCACCAAAGAAACAGTGGATTTGAAGATAACTGTGACGGTTTTGTGAAAGAACAATTGAATGATATGGGTGCTATAATGAGAAATCTTGTGGTTATCCTCATCCAACTATCTAGAGTCATGATTGACCACCTGAACCTTAGTGATTTTTATAAGGCATCATATATTCGTGAAACAAATCCCTACAGATGTTCGGGTAATAACCATAAAGGTAAGTATGTTCAAAAACCTATGTGAAAATGATGTGGAAATAAACACATAGGAAAATGTTTCAAAGGGACAGAAAGATTCTATATATGTGTAAATGAAGTTCATATAGCAAGAACCTTCCATGGAAAAAGGAAGCATCTAGTTGACTCTAGGAAAGGGGAAGAAGTAATTTCTGAAGGATCAATTGAATGTTTCAAATGTGGTGTGCATGGTCATTATTAAAACACTTGTACTACAAAGAATATTCGTGAATGGGGTCACCATGATCGTACACATATCTATTTACCAATACCTAATGCCATTCCAATTAAAGAAGAAGAAACTGACAGTGACCAATGAAAGGTATGGATTATTTCTTAACATATGTTTTCCTATTATTAGAATATTAGGATATGATTCATGATTTTGTTTTTAGGATATATGTATTTCAGAATAAGTTGAAAAGTAATCATAAATGGATCATGAATAATGTTGAATGAGTAAGAAGTCAACATATAAGGGATTCAAGAGTTGTGGTAGATTTTACGATGGTAAAACTCTTCAATGCATTAAGTCTCTTTCGATGATGGGATTACATTAGAAGACTTTTTATAGTATATGTAACCCTGATGTTTGATATATAAAAATTTTATTCAAGGAATAATTGTCCTTTATTTTGTGGATATAGTTATAAATAACCATTTGGGTTTATTTGATCCTTGAATTTGGGGCAATTACTGGTTATTACATTTTGGGATGCAAAATGGACGTTATTAGATAACCTTTGTTTTTAAAATATGTTATGATTATTTTTGAATATTTTATCTTGTTTTGGGGAATGTTTTAATAATTAATATAGTTTTGGAAAAAGAACAACACGCAGACTGTGTGACAACCCGTCACGTCGGAAGAAGCTGCGGGAATCGAACCCACAACCAAAGTGCAACTGGAATTTATCACCTGCCAATGGACTACATGAAGTCCTTGGTTAGCTTGAATTATTCTTTTTAGTTAGATGATTTTATGAATTAATAATAAGTTTATTTTGGGTTATATATGGAAATTATTAACCTATCATGGAGGATATGTGATTAGGTTAATTACTTTTCAGTATGAGACTTTAAGAGAAACTTATGTTATTTGGAGGTAAACGTTAATTTGTACCTTGGGAGACTATGTGATTTAATCCTTCAAATATTTGAGTTTCAATATTAGTTGGGTTTACTTTGAAGAATTTTATATATAGATTTTTATTGAATGGTCTTTGTTGAACTTTCGGTTTTGTTTGAAAAATTTTGGAGATTAGGAGTAGTTTTTCTTTTTGTAAAAAAAATATCCTTTTTGGGTATTATCTTATCTCGTACTAAAATTTTTGGTTTGGTTTTGGTTGATAACTAAAGACATCGGAAATATATAGTTCTCTTTTTTGAATTAGGTGATTATGAAGAAGTTGATTATAATACTCTTAATGCGAACAAGTCTTCCTAAATACTCATCTTTTAGAGAAAATATGAGTTTGAATAAAGAATCCAGTAAAGGTTGAAAGTATACATAACAATTATGTTCCATTATGATTTAGTTAAGATCAAAAATAAATTACTCAATTAAGAGTAACTTAAAACAAAAATGTTGTATGTTAACTTTTCTTACTGGGGAATAGAATACCGTTTAACCCATCACAAGTTTGTGATTTTCTTGTGGTTAACTTTCTCCTAGACATGTTTACTATCACTCTCCATCAGAACATGACCCTTTTTTTCCTCCATATCCATATTTTCATACATGGAATCCTAGTATGGGTTAACTCGGGTGACCTTTGTACTTCTCTCCCATTCTTTTAAAGTTATAGTTTTACTGACTCTTGTTCCGATGTGGGACTTTCAATGAAGTTTCCAAGCCCAATTTTTAAATTATGAGGACGCAATTCCCAAAATGGGGGAAGGATGTAACATCCTAGTTAAATAAATAATATTATATTCTAATGTTTATCAATATTTTTGAATAAAATTTTAATACTACTTTAAATGGAATGCTATGTTCGATGACGTACCCTATAAGAAACAACGGGTTTCTTTGAAATCTTATGTTGCACACTAATAATATATTAATATTATAATAGTCAAATACTTGCCTTTGTAATGGAGGGAATGAAATGAAATAACTACAAAATGATTACATATGTTTGTCAAATATTTTTACATTTATCCAATTAATGTTAGAGGCTTAAAATCCAAATGAATCCAATTTTAAGAAATAAATACTCTAATATTTTTAGAAGATTGTTTTACCGCCTTTTGATGGAGAAAATTTTTTAAATATTACTTTTGAAAATTTTATAAACTCTATTTTTCAAAATAAACTTATTCTTTATGTTTGGGATATTGAAATTTACTTTGGTTATGTTTTTGGTATGATTCCCACAATGTTCATTCTTTTTAATGAATAGTGAAAAATATTGCATTTTACATTAAAACTGATTTTTCATATAATTTAAATATATGGATAGATTATCTTTTTAATTGGTTTTAATGTTTAATTAGAATATTTTTTTACAATTTAATCCAATTGTGTTCATTATAATTAATTTCACTGTAGAATTGGGAATAAACTAATGCCAAACTTTTCATTGATATTGTTTCAAAAAAACGAACTATTTGTTTCGACAACTGGGATTTTTTTAAATTAATTATTGCAATTTATGTGTTTGGAATTTGGTAAAATGGATTCAATATTTGGAATCATAAGGTCCGAATTATGTAATTAAGACTATTTTTTGGACTTTGTGAATAGTAACGACGGTAATTATCGTTAATTATCTTCATTAATTAGTAATCAGGTAGTTAAGGATAATAAAATGATATCATAATAATAAAAAAATTACACCAACATGTGTC
The DNA here is from genome assembly GCA_963277665.1 of Viscum album. Lineage (NCBI taxonomy): Eukaryota > Viridiplantae > Streptophyta > Magnoliopsida > Santalales > Viscaceae > Viscum > Viscum album. The sequence continues at coordinate 552,910,770 of OY728147.1, read as the reverse complement.
CTAATACTACTGGTTGTGTCGTGGCCGACCATGGTATGCCTTGTGCCAAAATTGGGGACCCCAAGGAATCACTTTTGTGTGATAATGAGTTTTTATCTTTTTATTTTTTAATGAATGTAAATATAACAAATAATGTATCACCTAAGTAAAACATTTTTAATTTTGTCTACATAAATTATCTCTTGGACTATAAATAGTAATTTTAATGATTAAAATATTTCCTACATCATAGTATTTTTTTATAATTTTTAGACATTAAATAAATTATATTATATATGAGACCATGATGATGCAGCGATTACCACATTATTTAAGGATTAAAAAAATGAAAAGATAATATAAAATCTAAGACCTACACATCTCAAAAACCTATTTTATTGGAGGCTTTAGATCCTTTATCACCTTATCCTCAAATTACATCAATGTGGGACCTTAAAAATTTGAAACTCATTTGAAAATAATGTATCATTTTATACCTTTCCAAGAGTGCCCCTCCTCTCCTCTTATAAAAGGACCCCACCTCTACCTCCTTACCAACACCTCTCAAGTCTTTGTCTCGACAACTATATGCTCATTTTGTCTCTCCACATCACTATACTCATCTAAAAAGCCTTACTGTAGGCCGTAATCTCTTCAAGAAACCGTTTTGGTACAAACCAAAGGGAGTGACCCGATTTAAAGGTAATGTATTCACTTGTGTTCTTTTGTTTTATTTTGCTTCTCCAACCCCCTAAAAAATTATATTTATTTCTTTTGTAACAAAACCAGTATCTTAAATATACTAGGTTGTTGTTATAAGAAGTATTCGAGCTACACTTACACACACATACATCTAATGGTTAAAGAGCAAACTGTTTTTGTGGATGGCGAATTTCTGCCTCACGAAATGATGATTGTTCAATATTCTTATAACACCTTCAAAGGTGGACATTAAGATGTCACTATATTTATATATGATATATAATATTTTTATGTTTTTCTTATGATTCTGTATTTTTCATTTATTTAATACCATTATGGTTTCCATTATGGGTAAATGCGATATCTTCATTTTGGGAAGTGCGGACTACCGCCCCCTCAAAATGATTTGATTAGTTAATGACTTATGTGGGACATATAAATCATAGAGTTAATGATATTATATATGATATTATTCTTTAATTATAATATATCTTTATATCATTATGATTTCACTCAATTAAGTAAGAAATATAAATGAAAGTAGCGTTCATGCGTATGTACATCTTACCGTCTCCATGAACGGTGCATTTCATTTAGTTTTATCTCCAAATGTTATGGAATAGTATAAAATGATTATTTACTGGATATATATGATATTTAAATAAGTAATACTATTCTGGATATGATTTACTTATATCTACATGGACAATCATTTTCAAACAAGTTCATTTTTTACTAATGTACCAAACATCGACAAAAACGTCTGATAAGAACTCACATTATTAACCAATTATTATAACATTGTAATATGTGATATGAACTGAATAATTATCTTTAAAGGAGTACCTTAAGAAATTATAAATTGATCAAATCTTATTATTCAGGAATATAAAGAAACAAACAAGACAAGTCGAACATGAGGTAAGGGATCTTGCATATCTCTTTCTTTTTAAGTACTCTTTTTTATGTTGTTTCTTTTAAGCTCCTATTTATTATGTTGGGGGACATTATTTTATATTAATATTACTGTAATTTCTATATTAATATGATGAGATACCCTATTTTATTTCATCAATCCATTTTTTTGGATGTTTTATGTGGTGTCGTTAGGCTGCCGAGTTTTCGTAAGGGGTTTTTCATCTCACTTTTATTCCCATGAGATTTATGCTACATTTTCCACAATTTCCTTTTAGTGGTATATGTACTTCCCATTATTATACTCTTTGTGTAATATACTTTTGTTCATGAGTATTTACATCAATGTTGTATATTCCTTCTTTCATGGGGTGTACGTTTCGAATGTTACCCAAATCGGTAAGGGAACCTTTCACCCTATTCTTTTTAAAAGACTTATTTTGTGATGTCTTTTAATTTACATATTATTATGTTGTGATATGTTATTATCTATCCTTATTGATGTAAATTTTATTTCCAAGTGATGATATCCCCTTTTGTCTAATCAACTCATTTTCTGAATTTTAAGGTGACGCTGTTAGGCTGTCGAATTTTACCAAAGGAACTTCTTAACCCAATTTCGGTTTCTTTGGGTTCAAATTGTAGTTATTGAATATGTCATCCTATGAATATGTGTGAATGAACCCTGGTTGATTTACACTTAATATCCACATATATTGGATGTATTTATATTTTTCACACATAATTATGAGATTTATTTATCCTTAATTTAAGGATACCTTCTTTATAGGGGATTTCATCTCAATTTACATTTCCATTGAGACTTCATTTTTGATATCCACCAATTCCCTATTATATGGTGTATATATTGTCCTTTGATATATTATATCATGAATCCCTTTATTCTCATGATATTATAATGTTATGATTAAATGTTATTCTTCAATTATTGTATTCAAGTGTCTCTCATTTTTTAAAAATCCCTTTAACTAAAATATCTTTTTCAATGTTCTAATGATTTATTCTTATAACTATATCTCATTAATATCCATGTTTTCAAAATGGTTTTAAGGATTTATTTATATGGATATTAATAGTTAAAAGTGTTAAAATCTTCAAAGTGGTATGAGACACTTTGATTCAAAAATATCTTTATTAAATGTTTTAACTGGTTTTGAAAATGGTTTTTATAATGGATTCATTATTTCAAAATCTTAAAATGTTATACGATTATTGCAGTGTGGAAATGTTATCTTTCATTTATGCATAAGTTATGTGTTATGATTATGTTATGGTTCTTGGGCATTGTTTATGAAGATGGGTGGTTCCGTGATGAACTAAGTGTGGGTGAGCATGATATAGCTCTCCAATGCATTGGGTAACGCGAAGGGGTTAAACATTAAGGTTTCTCCGAAGAGATTTAGGGAATATACTGTGATGGGTATTCCAAACGTAACCATGAGGTTTAATCCCTACGTAAAAATGTTATGAATTCCTCAAGTTACCTTTATGTCTTTTGATTCCTATGATTTATTCATGATTTGATGAGGTATGTTAAAATGCTTATGTTTTATGAGTAATGTATGATTCATAGATGCACTAATGTTTTCTTTTGGTACTTTTATATCCCTTACTGAGCTTTTTATGCTCATCCCATGTTTTTGAAATGTTTTTCACAGGTCATGGGAAAGGTTAATGATGTGATGATAGTGTCATGGAAGTGACAAGAAAGAATCCATGTTTTATTTTAAATATGATTTCATTGATGGGAAAATGAGTATTATATTTTATGTAACCACTTTGTTTAAATGTGGAATGTAATGCATGTTTTATGATATAATTCTCTAAAACTCTAAATCTGAAAAGATCCTCAATGTGTATTCTTGAAATAACTCAATATGAAGTAATTTTAAAGGTTAGGGCCTTATACATGAGTGAGTTCCCATATATGAAAATTTCCATGAATCATCTATCAAAATTCAAGGCTAGAAGAATGATTGAGACCTCATTCAGATATGGTGTCTTTTAATCTATTGTTTAAAAATATAAATACTTATATAATTATTGATATAGTATTATAATGATGATATGCCTACACCATTTCTTCATCATGTCTGTTTATTTCCACGTTTCCTATTAGATATTTTTATAGTTACCCCTATATTCTTTATCCCTTAACATGTCACGTCTTATATATACAACATAACTTTTGATAAATTATTAGGTGGACTAGGATTAGGATGATCAATGTTGATCTAGAAATAATATGATTTATACTAATTGTTTAATTTGACAATAGACCACATGTTTTAGTAGGTTGAAATGGTTTTTAGTTTTTTAAGGGCTTGTGTATCTATCATTATTCATTCCATTAATTTTTTCATTCAATGATTTGGGATAGATTCTATCAATGAATTATTGTTTTTTTTCATTAACATTCATTATTATATGGTTATATGGAGATGTTTGTGAGTTTACTGGTACATAGGAATAGTCTTCCAATGTGTGTGATGTTATTATTTGGTTCTTATGACCAGACCTTGGAATATTGGTGATGGAATTGGGGTGTCACACTTGTCATAAAGGTGGAAAGATGGATCATAGTTGTTTACATACTGAATGATTGTTATTTGACCATTTCTTATTTTAGTACTATAGTTTGATGACTGTTTAGCGATGAGTTTTTTATGATGCTGGGGAAAATATTAAAAAGTATTTATTATTTGGATCTCAATATTGGGACTCCATTGATTGGGTGCTTGTCAAAATATATAGTATATAGGTATTTGGATTCATTAATGTTGACTTGACACATGTACGCAATGGTTATCGGGAAAACATTTGTACATTCCTCGTATAAAAATGGGATGTGGTTTCCATGTACTTATTGAATTTTATGACCAGATATAATCTTTCATCATGATACATCATGATTATTTTTGGAATACTATATGATGATAGTAATCATAGTTTACACAAAAAGATTATAATAATGATCTTCCTAGTGCTGATGCTTCACTATAGGGTATTGTATCGGAGCTGATACATCTAGGTGGCTTCCGAGTGATGCAACCACCTGTTTAGATAATTGTTTCACAAGATGTTCCTGCTAAGGATTTGTTTAGGATATTATCGTATTATAAGTATCATGTGTAGAAAAATATTATTTTTGGGGGTATAAAAAACACCAAGGTATTGATAGACTATCTAGATCGAGTTTAAAGAGTTTTCTTCCATGTTAGGACACCTCAATATTCGTTAGTGGTCTAAGTCAAACATCTTCTACATAGTTATACTGGGATATGGTGTAGCCTAGTAACTATGATGTGTAGAGAGACATATATATCATAGATATAGTTCAGGAATATATTAATAGTGGATCTATATCTATCAATTTTGTGAGATATTTGTATCTAGGCGATCCCACATCATTAATACGGAAGAATGACCATGTAAGAGTATTTGTGGAGGTTCACCAATCTATCATGAAACTCTATAGATAGGGTTTGATATCAACTATTCCAAGAATGGAAATTAATGAATGGAATATTTTTAGATTCAAGGTATTCAGTGACATCTCACAACATTCATACCTATTCGAGAGTGATTGCATGGGATTTTGTGGAAGAGGTCATTCTTTCTGATCACACACCAATAGTATGTTCTAGTAGTGGGAATATAAGAGATGCGATTTTGATAGTGGTTAGAAAAAAATGATATAGGAATATTAGAATGCAAATATATTTTTGATGTGGTCGAAGGAAAGAGGGTTTCTGATTTAGGGATTTTAATTTAGTTATAGCCAGCCTATAGAGAGGCAATGATTCTCTTGTGATGGTAGCGAAATGTCATGTTATATTTCCTAATCCCTCATGAAGCCGATAAATTGATAATCGATGGACTATATTTGAGGAAAAAAATACAGTATTTTAGAGGACATCAAGATGGAATAAATGTAAGATTATAACATAGATCCCTAGAGTTTTTATATGGTTCTTCATTTCTACACCCTTCCCACAATTTTTCCATGCTAGGATTAGGGAGATGATGGTCGGGGATGATGAAAATTCTAAGTAATTGAGGCCTTTGACCTAGAGTAACATGTGATGATTAAATGAATGCTCAATATTTTATACCTCGTTGGACTACAATTAGAAATAGGTGTAAGAAGATATTTTCTTTCACCTTCTCTAGTTTATGACATTGAGATTCTGGTTGATCCCGAGGCTCGTCCAATATTCTTGGAGACTCCTACTTGAGGGGATTCAGTATTCACACACTTATGCTAAAAATGTGAAATAATTATTGGATGAATGATATTTTTAATGGATATAATTTCATAGTTATGAGGACATATTAAAACATCCAAGGAAGGGACTGGATATCGACATTTCATGCCAATATAAACTATTTAAGGTGGAGTAAGTGGTGTTTCTATAGAGAAATACAGATGGTACTGATCCACTATTTTTTGTATGTAATTTCCATTATTAAAATTTTATTTTATTTATATGACACATACATTGAATGTTAATACAAATAAAAACATTATTCTCATATGTGAAGAATGTTATAAGAGATATTTTATAAATTAATGAAAAAATACTAATGGAATAATAATCGGACTGTTGGAAGAGTAATTTGAAAGTTAAAAACAATAATTGAGCCAATATAATATTATCCTCACCTATACATGTATATAATAAATCTAGTCATACTCTAAATGGAAATATAATATAACTATATAATATTATATGTTAACATTTTTTAATAATTCAAAATTAAGTGATAGTATTTGTTTTTGTATTTTCAATGTTTATTTAAAATTTTATAATTAATATAATCAATTAAATAAATTTTGTTTCCAAAAAATAGATTCATAAAATATTATTTTTTTGTATTATAATTACATGATAATTTTATGTGACTTAATTAATTTGACTATGTTTCATGAAATTAGTTATAATATTAAAATAAATATTTTTCAATTAAAAGAAAATTATAATTAAAATTTAATAATATAATATATAGTAAATTATTCCAATAAAATAGATTACATTTTTTACTTATACACATGACAACTTGATTGGGTTAATTTTTTGTATTTTTATAAAATAGTTGAATTTATAGTGAATATTGAAATATTTTAATTTTCAATATTTAACAAAAACATGAATTTTGAGTCATGGAGGAAGTATGGATATTGTAAGAACAATAATCTAGAAATACAATTAATTATTAAATATATATATAGTGATAATTATAAACTCTATATTTTTTTGAGGCAAAATAATAAAATGATGAATATTATAATAAAAGTACCCCTCTCCCCCAATAAATAACTCCCCTCACCACATCATCTTATCACTCCTTAAAAAACATTTAGTTTTTATAAATTCTACCGTATTTCATTACCTAGAATCTCTCAAATGTTCACGAGCTTATAGTCTCAAGAAAAGATCAAACAAACTTACCAAAAGGAGGATATAAAAGAGATGATATTCAATAGGCAAAACACTATTGGGTTCTTTTTTAATTTCATTTATTCTTTTTCTCACCTCACCTGCCCTATCAAGTGATAAATGATAAGTCTTGTATCATATATATATATATATATATTATAATTATTTTAGTATAATATTACTCAAAAAAATTCTTATCATCTCTTTTAATTCTTAAAATGAAAACAACATCGGTGAACTATTGACTCAATTCATTTATTGAAGAAAAGTTTTCATTCTTCATTACCACACTAAAATCTGGTCATAAAGCCACTATTATTTTTATAAAATAAAATAATATTAATATTAAAAATATTTTTAATGATTAATATCTAATATATATATATATATATTGTTTAATAAAACTACATTATTTTGTGATGGATGGAAAACACACCCAAATAATCTAAAAATTTATCATTAATGTTATATCTAATGAATCATACTAATATAAATAATGATATATTATACCATATAATGTGATTTAATTTTATTAATAACATATAACTTCACTTCGAGAGAAATATTCTGATTTCCCATGAACTTCAATATTTATATAAATGTTATTCGATCATGAAAACCAAAAACACTATCACTACTGAGACGAAGAAATTGAACTCTATAAATCATCAAAAGGTTCAAAAACGAACTTAATAAATTATAACAAGTCACACATATATATAAAAAATACCATATTTAGTAATTATTGAATCTAATATTATTATCTAGGATATTAAATTTATAAAATAATTTAGACATAAGGTTAAGCTATTCATGCACGCAACTCATTATCTTTGGGTTATTCCTCTTTCACGTGTTATTTGGTATAAATCACTCTACAATTTTCCATAACAATAATTGATTTTTATTACATTTTTTTGATGAGGAAAATGAATCTAATTGGAATTTCTTTCAAATAATGATATTTTACAAAACAAATCTTCTTTCAAAACCCATATTGACTCTTCTTGAGTTATTTCTTAATCACTCAATAATGATGATTTTTATACTAAATATGTTTTACTATTTTTATTTGGGAACCTCAATGATTAGTCATGGATGTATTTCTTATTAAAAACTTGTGAAACCCACTACATTCTAAGGGTTATTTCCTGACTATGGATTTTATACATTCTATGTTGCACGAATGATTATGTAAATGATATGATATGACAGGTGAGCCCGAATTTATATAGTCATCCAATGGATTTGATATTGTGATGTATCAATAGATATGATGTGTATTATAGATTAACATGATTCCCTCATTGTGGAAAATGATAATGTTTTGATTATCCTCTTTTGTAATGCATGTACATGATGCAACATTTATTAAAAACAAATTGTTGTATTTGAAAACTATGAGAGGATGATTCATTTTTATACGTTCCAATATTTTGTGAAACTATCTAATTATTCAACTAATTATTGTGGAGATGATTCTATGATTATATTATGTTGACTATGAATATTCTAACACACATTTAGTATATTAATGTTCATTATATATACTTTCACTAAGCTTTATCTCACATATTTCATTGATGTATATCATTACATGATTACTAATACTAAAGAGAACATGGTATTTTAAGGATAAATACAGATGATTTAAATAATTATTATTATTGGTTATGATAAAATTTAGTATGGACTTAATTTTACCAAGAAAATGAACCTTTGGATCCTGTATTGTAAGTGTTTTATGTTTTGTATCTTTAAAATGATATAATATTCATGTATGAAAAAGTAGGCTCACTATAGATGATATTATAGCAAATTTTATTTAATTTGGGAATTCCGTTATGAAAACATTAGTGAAACCGATAGGATAGGTCAAATTATATTTGAATATACAAGAATCATTTTTTTAGAAAAATTAAAAAAACACATGTCTCCCATAAGAAATGAATTTATAGTTAATTACAGAAAGAATAAATTATTTTTTAGCATACATTATGGTTAATGACTTTCAATTTTCAATCATGTAGGGATCTTGGAAAAACTAGGTAAACAACGCATGTTAATGAAAATGAAGTGATTTTATAATCGTCACCCCCAATGATTTGTGAGGTGATTCTCAAGAGATTAAGGTAATTTTTTACCCAACTGTCTCGGGATATGAATATTTAACATAACTATACAAAACGTCTCCCTTATCCATTTAAGTATAAATTGGTATTGATTCCATTAGTTGTTAATGACCAAAAACTTTTTTGGGATCTTCTAATCAACTATTCATAGAAGAGTAAGTGAACTCAATGGATACGATCTTTTATTTGAATAAATATTATAAGATTGGGAGGGTGACTGGAGCCACTTATAATTTAGATACAGACACTAGTCACTGGTGGGAATTGATTAAAAACACCATGATGAATGATGAAATTGAATATATGAGGTGATAATGTATTATGAAATTATTTATTTACATGTAATTCCCCGCAAATATCTATATAAATATTAAGAGAGAATTCATAGAGATAATGAAAAAGGAAGGTGAATATGTCATGAATTATAAAGAAAATTTTGCGACGATGTAATGGTACATCTCTGGTTTTTTAACCAACAATTAAAACTAAATATATATATTATTTAATGATTTAATATCCTACATTATAATGGTTCTATCTAATTTAATGTTTGAGGGTTATGGAGAAGTTGTTCGCAGTGATCTGAATGCATGTTTAGTGTTTGGAAAATGGTCCCATGTGGATCGAGCAATGAAATGAAAGATGGAGTTCCATTCTGGAGGATCTAATGAAAATTATAGAACCAATTATTTTCCACAGACATATAAAAAATATGGAATGTGGAATCATTGTAATTGGATCAAATATAAAGAGAAATTCATCAAGTGTGGGTGAGAAGACCACCAATGTTGTGATTGTCTAAGAGTCATGAATATGATGACCAACATGATGGAGAAATTATAGGAACCCATTAATTCACTACATATGGATCAATGCATCATCTGTAGGTAGAAATGGAACTTTAAAATCTAGTGCACTAAATATCCTCTTCTTGCGGGCAATCAACATCAACAGCTTATAATGCCAAAAATTGAAGGAAAATCTCATGAAATCACTACTACTGAAGTGGAGTAATGAAATGAATCCGAATAAGGGACACTTACTATTATATTATGAATGGAAAAATTATTATTTTAAATTGTTTTTACTTATTCCTAAATATCATGAATGTCTTATGGAACTATTGAATCAAAACATGAATACAATTAATTGTAGATTTCTTTAAAACCAACTAGTTGTGTGATCATTGAAAACCTAGTTTATTAATATTATCCAATTAGTACATGTTTGAATATTATTCTAGTGAATAGTGTATTAATTTTATTAGATGGATTTTACTATATAATGGTATTTTATTGGGTCTCATTATACAGTCCATGGTTCAACTCTAGGCAAAAGGAAACATCATTAAATATTATAAACCATCCTAAGATATTTTAAAATGAATGGAAAAAAATTATTATACTTTTGAAAATAAGTAAACAATGTCATTTTTCCATGTGAATATGAATACCTCACTCAAATGGTTTATTTAGAGGGAGCAATAAACCTGGAGGAAATTCTGATTTTGAGGGAACATAATGATGTATTTCCAGATGTGTCACCCAGACATCCCATAGATCATGAGTTGGAGTTCACAATAGATCTCATACATGGAGCTACTATTATATAATCAATCCCGAATATGATGTACTGGACCAAAATAGAAGACATAAAGAAGCCACATCAAGAGAATTTTTAAGAAGCATTCTTACTGCATATTCCATTTCCTTGTTGTGCTACATTTTTTATTGTAATGATGAAGGAAGGATCAAAGAGGCTCTATATCGATTACCCATATAAAAATAAGATAACCGCAACAAAAAATTATCCTCTTACTATGATTGATATCTTGTTTAATCAACTAGATGAAAACCAATAGTTTACAATGATGGATCTTCATTCTGGATACCATCAATATATGGTGATGAAGGTGGATATACAGAAGCCTTATATCCATACATGGTATGTGAACTAAGAGTTTCTAGTGATTCCCTTTAGACATACTAATTCCCCTGAAATATAAATGGATATTATGAATAAAATATATACACACTACTGTGAAAATGTTGTGGTAGTGTCTATTTGTTATACTATCATATACTCCAAGATCATGTATGAACATGATCAAACACTATCTATTGAAATCGTGACATTAAGGATGATAAAAGTTTAGGTAAAATTCAACATGATTGAATTTTGGATGAAGAAAGTCACATTATTAGGAAACATTAACACATGTGAGAGAATTTCTCTTAACCCTTAAAGAGAGAACTGCAATTGATGATTGGCCCAAACCCACTCGTGTCATAGAAATCTATTGTTCTATTTGATTAGTTTGGTACTACCTATGTTAGGTGATTAATTAATCTTTATTTTCTAACCCAAAATATATGATACCGTGGAATGGGGTATAGTATTCTTAGCAGGGAGAATGTGGGTAAAGCCTCAAGGAACACAAGAAGAGGATAATCATGACCACTGTACTCACAAGACCTATAATTAGTAAATGATTTGTGATATATAGTGACACTTTAATGAAATTATTTTATTGTGTACTCATCAAGAATGATTTTGTGATAGAAAACATCTTAAATTAGTTTATGATCGATGAGAAGAAATACTAGACACATGATTTGGAGATAGATGATAATATTTTTTTCATTACAAAAATATCAGAACTACCTATTTGGTGAGAATTGTGACAAAAATATTTATCACGAGATAATAAAATATATATTAACAAAAGGAACTCAACATGTATCAAATAATATGTTTATAGATAATAATTTTATATTATTTATTTATTCATTACCCATCGGGAATAGAGAACAAGGTAGTTGATCATCTTAGAAGAAAATAACATTTTACACTATCTATGGTGGAGATTGAGAAAGACAATTCTTTATGAATATGAGAATGTTTTATTTTGATATCATAACATTAATAAATACATCCAAACATTCCTAAATTATTTCTCAACCATATATCATATAGATTATTAATGAGGCACAAATGGATGATTTGGACTTTCAAAAAAAGATTAATTCATTAAAGAAAGAAAATCTACTTCTGGTAAACAATGATGATGGTGGTTTGATTGAGTATAAAAACTATCTATATGTTCCTTAAAAACCTATGATAAATAATGAGAATTTGGCTAATTCAGATAGATCTCCATTCTCCATCTATAAAATATTTAAAAACATGTATCGTGATAATCGAGACACTTCTAGTGGGATAACATGAAGAATGATATTGTAGAGTATATATCATTGTGTTGATATGTCAGAAAGTTGATTCAAATCAATATAATTACAAGGGGATGATGAAAACATTACCTAATTTTTTTTACATGTAATATTGTCACCATGGACATTATAACTTGTCTCCCAAATGTATGAAATTGAAATAATGCAATATGGTTAGTATTGAATTGACTCACCATCACAACCAATATTATTACTATTCATTGATATTTATCCTTTGAACAACATTCAAATATGTATGTTAAGAAAATTGTGAGGAATCATGGTGTTACACTTTCTAGAAAATTTTATCATGGTCAAAGTTTTACATATATAGTATGGTAACGTATTTAACATGGATCGAGTACTGAATTGATTTTCAACATGACCTATCACCCCATACTAATGGAAAATATAAAATTAGTAATCATATGCTCAAGAAAATGGTGGATTCCATATAAATGTAATTAATAATTGGATTGGATCATTATTTGAATTGTTTTAGTTCTCATTAAAAAATATCATTTACTCGATTATTCAGATGGCTCGATACAATGATTTTCCAGGAAAGCGATAAAAAACTCCAACATGATGGGATAAAACTGGGGAATGAAATCTACATCGATCCAATCTAGTGAAAAATATAAAATATATTGTTAATTAATTCCTAAAACATATCCTAGCTTCATAGAGTCATTAAATGATCATAGTTAACAAACATTGAAGGAACATGGTGTTTGACGTTGGAGACAAATTCTTCATTTGAATATCACCAAGGACTTGACTCGTGTGGGTTGGAAAGAAATTGAACATTATCCCAAAGTACGTATTCCCTTTTGAGATGGTTTATTTCATAAGGGATGTTGTATATAATCTTTAACATCAACCAAGTATTTCTCATCTTCATGATTTTTTTATTTATCACTCCTAAAGAAGTACATATCTCACCCCTCACCTGTAATGAATTTGGAGGTGGTTTAATTAGTGAACAATATCTCATATGAAGAGAAATCGATAATCATAATGGATATGTGAAACATGTTCCCATACCACAGGAAAACTCAACATTCTCTAGACCTTGTGTATGTATCATAAGTATGAATAGGCGACATGGGAACATGATGAATCAATGAAGGAGTTTTTTGCCCCCTATTTTGAACATATTATATAAAATGAAATTTCGAAGGGACTAATATCAAAATTGTTGAAGAATTAAATTAACCAAACATTTATCTTTGTATTTTATCATCGTATAATTATGTGATAATGATATAATATATTTATGTAGAACATATAACTAATAAAAATTATTCACCTACGTGAATATTGAAATAAGTGGTATGTATTGAAATAAAAGATCCTATAATGGTGGAATAGTAACATGACCATTTGAATAGTTATATGGAAACTATCAAAAGTAGTTTGGATCATAGAATATTAAACTCATCTATGAATGTATAAGTATAATTTATTCAACATACACATTAAAATATACTATAAATATATCATAGTATATGTAAATAAATGTTTTCAAATTTTTCAATCATGTGTTTCTATGTTTGTGAAACTTAAATTATTATTTACAACATAAAAATTTATATAATTAATAAAAATAATATTTATTACCATAAAATTAATTTATAAATTATTACGTTCTTGTCTTGTAATTATATTAAAATTTTCTTCGATATCAATTAATTTTTCCTTGTTTCGGAAAATTTGTTATAATATTAAAATCAATATTTTTTTAAAAAATGAAAATTATTATTAAAAATGTAATTTTACATATTATAAAAAATTCATAAAATTGAGGAAATTTTATGACTCTATATGTATAAATATGTGTAGTGAATTTTTTAAAATACAAATTTTTTATTGAATAGTGAAATACAATAATTTAATTTATTTAATAAATACATGATTTTTTTAGTCGTGGAATATGTATGGATGAGGTAAGAAATATAATATAAAACTCACATTAATAATTAAATATATTTAGTTATAGCTATGAGCACTACCTATGGACTTTGTTTAATGTAATAATATATTCTCTATAATAATAAAAAATAGCCCACTCTACCCCAAGAAATACTGCCCCAACAAACATTTCTCCTCACACCTTCCAATACAGATATATTGTATAAATTCATTCTAATTTCATTCTAATTAATCTTCACAATGAAAATGATATTATTTTCATAACAAATTACAAAACCCAAGAACCTTAAGGTGGTTCTCAAAGAGAAGATATTCAATTAGGGAAATCCTCTTTCATTATTTTTGGAGTTAATTTATTTTATTATCCTATACTCAAAATTTAAATCCAAAGAAGAATGATAACTAAAGTGGATTATATATAATTTAATTTTGTTATGTTATTGTAATAACCAAAATCAAACCTCTTCTCATCTACTATTATTCTAAAAATTATCACATCGTCTATGAAGTGGTGATTAACCTTTTATGTGGACGATGACATTTCATTTATCATTACCACCTTTAAGGCTGGTCATAAAACCATTATTTTTATAAAAATAGATTTTAATATTTATATTATAACTCTATAAATGTTCTTGTATTAATCAATAAAACCTAATATCTGATAGATTGAAATTATTACACAATGGACAGAAAAACAATTATAATATTCTAAAAATTCATCATTATTGTCATATATAAGGAATCATCCACATAAAAAATTATATTTGAGAATATATAATAATATTTAAGTTAATTAATAACCTATAATTATAATTATAGAGAATATATATAATTTTTCATGATCTTCCTAAAATGTATACACATGAAATGACCATGAAAACAAATAAAAAGAACACTCCTATTACAATGAAATTGAACTCTATAACTCAAAAAAATTGATATAAAATTACATAAATAAATTATAATAAATAAAATATATGAATATGTGTTTATTAATTCAGTAATTAGTTATTTTAATTTGATTATGTAGGATACTGATGTTATGAATGATTTGAGACACAAGTTAAGGGGAATCTCGAACACAACTCATTTTCTTTGTGTTATTCCACTTTCAATACATATTTGGTATAAATATAACTTGAATGTTTCCAAAATATAATATAATTTTTATTCACTTCTATTTTCATAGATATAGATGTTTCCAATATGATTTTATGTCAAATACAATGATTTTATAAAAATAACATTACATTCGAAAACAAATCAAGACTTGTATTAAGCTATATCACTACACTCAGAAATGATTATTGTTATGTAGAATATGTTCTCCATTTTTAACATGTGTACCCCATTTATTATTCAAGAATGTAATAATTATGAAATATTTATCAAATAAATTCATTTATATGTTTTTTGAATGACTATGGTTGTTTTACATTGTATGTGTCCTTCTTGATTATCTAAATGTTATGATGTGACGGGTGGGTACATAATTATATTATTCTCCAATGCATTGGGTAATGTGTTGTATATCATGAGATGTTTTTTTATTAATAAAAGTGATTCTATTTTTTACCATATGGTTTAAGTTATGACTATGTACATATGTTATGCAAGAATATGATGCTATCCTTTTTCAGGACAATGTGTCGTATTTGACCATTATGACATAATGATTCTTTATCATGAATTTACAAATTCAATTACTTAATCTAATGATTCCCCTCATTAATATTAATATTATTTGATTCTTATGTTATGATGATAATTATTATTCTTACCCATGTAAAAATGATTCATGATATTTAGGTAAGCTCTTATTGGTCGTTTAGATCGACCCATTCCTGGTTGCATATCATCTGGTTAATACATGTCAGATATGAAATGTGGCCGTTAAAGGATAGATATTGAGGACTGAAATATAATTACGTGTTTTATTATATGAAAAATTTGTATGGTCCTAATTTTCCAATGATAATATTCTATTTGATAATATATTTTAATTCTTTTATGTTTATAATATTTTAAATGATGTAATATTCTTGAATGGAAATATAGTGTATCTATAATGGGGATTTCATTCATGGGTGAGAATAATGCCATGGAAGTTCAATGTTGAAATATTCACATAAGGATTTTATCAATTACTCAACATAAGGATAGTATTACCCATGGAGTAGGGTATCTTATGGGACTCTATATTACTTTAGTGGTGTTAGAGTATGAGGAAGTGATTCCTAAGGAAATTTTGGCTTTTACTCCCAATAGACTGTTAGAATTGTTCATCAACATAATAAAAGGGACTAACCCAACATTTCCACAATCATATCATATGGTTCTCATAAAGCATCATGAGGTGAATCATTTGTTTGAGGACTTACAGAGGAAGGGCTTCATCAGACATTGTGTGTCTCCTTTGGTAACCCCACTATTGTTCTCCAAGATGGTGGATGGGATAATATTGAGGTGTGTAGATTATATTTTCTTAACTAAGTGTCAATTATGTAATAGTTTCCACTATTGAGGATTGGTGTCCTCTTATAATAGTAGATTGGGATGTGATAATTATATAAAAATTGCCCTTACGTCAGGATATTACCATAACCATTGTCTAACTAATAATAATATTACCAATTCCAATTGTTTAAAATAATTGGTATAAGCACTAATCCTATTGGGATAGAAAACCCCAATGGCTTCAGGAGCCGTTGGTAGGTGGGATATAAGTATTTTCTTATACCAATGGTCTCTATAAAACTATCGGTATAGGTTGTCTTTAGTTACACTATACCAACTTTTATAAGTGAACCATTGGTGTATATATACCAATGGATTTTCTAATGTTGGAATATTGTTCTTTCCAAAATAACTGAATACCAACAATTACATGTAAACCATTAGTGTAAATGGATATCAAAGTCTCTACAACCATGGAAATTTTTTTCATTAGAAATATATATCATTGATTTAGAAATTGTTAGTATAGCCACCTTTACCACCAAAGATGAGAAGGACCTTCCAACATCTCTGCTAATCATCTAGATCCTATAAATCAAATAATCTCACATGGAACATGATTTATCAATTGCATTAGTATAAACGGGTTTAAACTTTTTATAGCTTTTGAGTTATACTCATATAGGAACAAGTATAATGGAACCATTGATTTCCCTTTGGCCAATCGTGGATATGGTTGTTATGGGAGTGATCCATTTATTGATAGATTATTGTCATCATATTGTATTTCTTTTGGAATTAGAGGAAGGGTCTTTTCTAATATTCAAAATTTTCATTGGAGTGTACTTGATGGTAATGGGGATGCTATAAATAGTGTTTTTGGGAAAGGGGATAAATATTGTAGGCATGGGAATGATCCCTCTGCAGGAATAGTTTGGAATTATTCAATGGAATATGGTAATTTACATGTGATCAAGGTTTCTAGGAAAGACAATTAAAATGATTATATCACAATAATGGCTATTCCATAATTGAGTTGATATGTTGAAGGAGATGGTACGAATATTTTATAGACATGATGGTGTTTTTCTATTTATTTCACTTTAGTTGTGTGATAAGGATTCAACATATGCTGATGCTTTGTCTTAAGAGGATGATCCATTACTCTGACAATGATGAATATATATAGTCCTATATTATTTAATTCACAATTTAAATAGTGATTGAATTTTTTTCATCTAGTGGGAAAATTAATGCTGGATCAATTTTTTTCATATATATCTATGTAAAATCAAGAATTTTATATGTATTTTATTATGATATTATATGGATTTATTTTCAAACTAGGTTTGTAAATGACTTATGATATCAATGTCCAATGTTCCCAGAATTAATGTTTCAATAATATTAAACTTGTTAATATAACGTGATAAATTTTTTCCCAAAAAGTTTTATATCACATAAAGAGGATTCTAGATCACAAATTAGAGTAAACCATTAATCTTAGAATGGTGGCTTTACCCTAGGTGTGACATAACATTAGCTGGATAAGGTTTTATATATGAAAATCCACGAAGGACATAACAACAGCTAAAATATTTTAAAAGAAAAATATTTATCATGTAGAGAAATTATTTTTATGAAGTATTTTAGAAGAATTTAGGGATTTCATCATAAAACTAGAATACCTCTAGAGTGGTGTAGAACGAATATCAAAATAAATTGTAAGCAGAAAATCAAATATTGATCGAACGATAAACCACAGATTCGGCATACCTTTCCAAAGATGAAAACAACACATCATTATTTTGTATAAATCAAACTGAATCAACATAGGCCATGTTATTTTGAGTTATTTTCCACACTATTTTTTTCAACGTTGAATGAAGACCTATAGAAAATTAGATTGGCCAACATATCGATTGCTATTTGGGGATGCGATATTATCTAAGGGATTATAGGGAGACTGATCAATGATCGTCTTTCTTTATCGATATAATGGAAACAGATGAGGGGACACTTATAATGGACAAGGATCATTCTTAATGGTTTCCCTTTGTTGTTTTCTACCTTCGTTCATTGTCTTATTAATCATTGGATTCTCATGGTCAAAACTCAACCATTTTTTGTGGTTTCAAATGCAATCTGACCACCCTATTTGAGGAAAATAGACAACAGTGGCCGAATCAATGTATATCGGGTCCCATGTAACCCATATTAGTAACCGTTTAGAATTAAGACAATTAATGGAGGCAGCATGATGTGATGTTGGTGCAACATGTTGGTGAGGCGTGACTAGTGGAGGTGGTTTATGTCATGGGTAGTAGAGCTATGTGGAAATGACTAGGCTGGTAGAAGAAGATTGTGTCGGCAACCGGAAGATGCATGGCCTGAGGTCATGGAACCAGAACAGATGTGGTACCGTAGAGGATATAAAACCATGATGGATGAGGGAGGCTGTGTGGGACACATCCATTAAGGCCACATGTGGTGGCCTAGGAACACATGTGCATGTGGGATTGGCCATGACTGGTGGGCTATGTCATACATGGGTCGATCCTAGGATGGATGTGGGTGACTGGGGAAAAGCCATGCCATGGTTGATTATGACTGTTTACTATGGGCCGCAATAGCACCAGTTCCTTCACAACAATGATCATGCTTGGTTAGTTTCCATGATCAACCGCCACGACCCCTTAGTCATGACATGTGGACCAACCTCTATGGTCGACTGCCACAGTCGGTAAACCGACCATAAAGTTTGTCCCCATTCCCTATGACCCGATTTTAAATTTAAAATGACAATAAATTCAATATGGGTGCTTCCTATCAGCGATCCTTATTCAACATTGCAAACGAGAAATATAGATGGTAGTGTTGATTGATGTGGTGATTTTTTAGTTTGGACCAGTATAGGATGAGATCATTCCCAGTATTGTTTCCTTGAGGGTTGATTAAGACATTAGGTCTACATCACTGAATTGTAATCCCCTCTAAAGATGAGTCATAGATAGATTGTGGTATCCCTCCATGGTACTAGATTGCGATCATCTATCTCCCTAAGGGGAGTTTTGGGGAATAGATGTATCCACTGAGATAAAGGAGTTGGTTCTCCATCTAGAGGTTCACATCAGTAGAGTCTGTGTTATCCCCTTGTGTGTCAGGTTAGGATCCTCTATGTTGTGGTTTGATCTAGATTTGATTTTTGGTATTCATCTGTGTTTCTGTGTAGGATCCCATATATTTATATTAAAATAATTCCATCACCAATGAGACAACCCACCATGTGAGTATCTTCGATGCAATCATGGATCATGGAGTGAGTTCACCCAGAATGAGTATGGTTCGATTATAATCATATGTCTAGTAGTTAGTTGTGGCTTACCTCTAGACACTGCATCAGGTATTATGTATATATAGATGTTCCTGTTATATGTGTTGTATATATATACTTGTGTAAAGTGCAATGTACTTTCATATGTTGAATTTCACTATGGTATTCTGGTGTTAATTCTAGCAGTCCTATTGAGTAGTGTTATACTCACCCCTACATGGTATTTTAATGCACATGTAATATTTTGTGCTAGTGATTCACCTTATGATATAGTCCAAGGAAGACCAGGACCAAGTGGTGCTCTATGAGATCAGACAGACCGAACTGTGATCCCCTAGTTTTCTATATCTTAATTCCAATACCTCTTTTCATAGAGGATTGGCTTAGGGATAAATACACTTTTTAATAGGTTCTTATTTGTCCATTTTAACATTGTAGTCCTTTCTTTATCGTATGCTGGTTGTGGGATTTGGTTGTTTTCATGCATTGTATACTTAGTGATGTTACATTTCAGTATTTTTGATTGGGAAATTCATGCATGTGTACATATACAAGAAAATATTTCCTCCCATATGTGTGAATTTCCTAATCAATGCTAGTAACCAGACCATTTCCTATAGATGGTAGCCTTAGGGTAGTCACAGCATGTTCTCATCTGGTACAGTTCGTGTTCGAGTGGTATCAGTGGGGTTTAGTTTTATTTTAAGTCCTGATGTCTGTGATATTTGTTTGGGAAATAGTGCATTGTGTTTTGAGTTTGGATTTCATGACGGGGAATCATGTGTTTGTCTTGCGGTCGACATATATATACACCCAAATAATGAGCACCAGCTTCGGACCTTGTACATGAAATCAATGGTTGTGGGAAAAAATAATGGTACATTCATCATATATGAATTTTTGTAATTTCCATTTCTTTCTTGATATAGATCTCATGATATAATATATTTACTATGGTGTATATTGATTTATTATATGATGAAATCACATTGATAGCCATCTTAGATTCCACCATGTAATCATGAGGATGAATCTTTTTGTGACGATGCATCAATACAAGTTCACATACTATATATTGCACCTTTAGGTGGTTTTCTTTCTATACTGCCACCTTTCAAGTAGTCACTATGGCCAGCACTACAAGATGAGGATTCACGTAGGTTGATTGGATTACATGATTTTCTTAGGTAGTGACCTCCCATGTTTTGGGGTGACTGAGATCCTCATTATTCTTAGGGTTTTCTTGGGAATGTATTTCACCATGTGAGGCCTCATGCTGATCAGATGATAAAAATTATCGTGAGTCTTCTATATGGATCTATGTGGGTGATGGTGCAATTTAGTGACTCATATGTATTAAAATAGAACTTTCTCCTAGACATGCATTTAGAAACTCTTTATAGGTGGGTTCCATCTGGCCACACTACAAATTATTCGCATACATGAGATTGTGAATCTATAGTAGGGATGTATGACCATTGCGGAGTATTCAGGGAAGTTTACTGATACTTCCCGATACTCCAATGATATGTTGTGGGACTAGTTTTTCAAGGATCAGACCTTAAATCAGGTCATACTTCAAGTATTCATGGAATCAAATCTGTCCTTTATATTTTCTATATATGTTGGGGAACATTAGTGATCCATGATAGTGGATATCATTTTAGAATAAGAGACAGTAGTTGTATGAGTTAGTTGTGGGACCTGAATAGCTATGTACTCAACCTTAGGAAGGTGACGGTAGTCACTGTGATCCATGCGGGTCAGGAACCTCAGGATGAGATCCCATGACCCATGTTCTATAGTACAAGGCTCCAAGGGTGGCATTAACTTGCCAATGAATATAAGGGGTTACTCATGTGGTGGTCAGGTTCATCAATAATGGGATTTTTGGACAATTCATATAGTTGATCGACAGATGGTTTAGGGGCCAATGAGGTAGAAGAATTCATTATAGAAGGGTGGTTCATAGGGAGGATGTCCTGGAAGAGGATTAGGTATGATAATATGGGGTGTTCAAGGGTTTCTCATATTACCACCACCACACCCATTTAGTCTATGATAGGTAATGGGACGCGGTGGATAGGGACAATGACAATTGTAGGAAAAGGAGGCTTATAACCCCATGTCTTTAAGAATGATTTGAGGATTTTTTTTCTTTTACACTTCATCTAAAATTATGATAGACAAAAATTTTACTCTTTCCATTTATTCCATGAATCTTATTCGAGACATATATATTATGGTTGAACTATCGACTCGAACCTTATGCTTGCAGACTCCTATGAGAAGAGATTTTATAATCAAACACTAATTTTGATAGAGTGACCTGACTCTTGGAGGAGAGAGTTTGGGTTGAGATATATTAGTAGTTGTGTCAAGGACTTATGGAATCATTCTTGGTATGGACTAGTAATCCACATTCATGCTCAGATTGACCATTTTAGGCATATAATGAGGTGTGTCAATTATAATAAATCTATGATTTCCTTCTATTGGTGAATAGAAAATGCCAGTTGTGTATGAATGAATCAAACAAATGAGGGTGTATTCAATCACTCATATGTTGGGTAGCCTTACCATCAGTGCAGTTGATGTTATGACTCCTCAGTTTTCTATAGTGTTAGAGGAGTATAAGTAAAAATTTCTTGAGGATGTTCCATGTTTACCTCTTCATGTAGAGATATACTTATTCACTGATCTATAACCTAGGATGACCTATATATTTACACCTATATATCAGATGGATACCTCATAGCTTCATGAGATGAGGTTAATGTTTGAGGACATGCAGAGGAAGGGATTCATGCGAGAAAATGTTCCACCATAGGGGGACCCGGTTTTTTTCAAGAATTAAGTTGAATAATTGTGGTTATGTGTGGATTTATGGGACATAAACCAAGTGACTGTGAAGAATAAGTATCCACTAAAAAATTATGACCTTTTTGATAAGTTGAAATATGTGTAGTGGTTCTCGATGACTGGCTTCCTATCCGGTGATCCCCATAAATGAGTACATGATGGGGATATTCCTAATACAACCTATAGATGTTATTATAACTAATATTAGTACGTGGTTATGTTTTTTTCATTAATAACACCCCATAGTGTTCATGGTACTCATGAACATGTTCTTATAACCTTACAAAGACATGTTTATGGTGGTCTTCATTAATGACATTATAGTGTACACGGTGTCTAAGGATGAGCACGCAAGACACTTGGGATGGTTATGAAAACACTTCGAGATCACCATATTTATGTCAATATTTCTAACTACAACTGTTTTATTCGATATTTCAATTATCGGGTACACATCACTTCAGTGAATATTGTTCTAGTGAATCTTTTGAAGATTGAGGTCATGCTTCTTTGGGAGCCACCCAATAGTGTTAAGGAGGTTGAGAGTTTCCTATGTTTGGATGGGTACTATCAGAAGTTTTTATCTGACTTCTCTGGTGTGGAATCATGTTTAACTTCTTTAACACCGAACATGTTGCCTTTCTTGTGGACAATAATGTGCCATTAATTTTTTCAACAGTTATGACATATATTGACAAGAACTCCCAAATATAGAATACCATAGGAGGGTACTAAGTATATAGTGTTATACGATGCATCAAGAAATGGTCTTAGATGTGTCCTAATAAAGAGTAATGTAGTGATTGAATATAGAAAAAACGTGTTTATACCAAACGAGCATAACTATGGAAACCCATATCTATAGTTATCAGTGTTAGACTTTTCATTGATTATGTGGCGACCTTACTTGATGGTCGAACGATTTATATTCTACTTTGATCACAAGAGTCTCAGTTATATCATATCTCATAAAGATGTAAACATAGGGGAAGAGTGATGACTAATGTTCTCCCAGGACTATGGATTCGAGATTGTGTATACACATGGAACGATACATGTTGTGGAAGATAATCATAGTAGGATATCCAATTCTTAGTGGATGAACGAGGCGCCAGAGTAGTTGGACACATTTTTGTTATCCATTATGTATGGAAATGGACAAGGTTACCAACAGTCGATGGTTTTAAGTCCATTTATCATATTGCAGATTAGGGAGGCACAACTTGGTGATATTGACAACGATACCTTATGTGCTCAGATATCAATAGGGGATTTTCTTGATAGTTATTCAAAAGGCTGTGTGAAAGTCATTATTTTTCTGAGGACGCACATTAGTTATAGCGATGTTGCTGGATGAGGATCTGAGGGAGTTTCATAGACCCCCATTAGCGGTATAATCAAGTGTGGAAAATATGTACTATGTCCTGTGACATTGGTTTTTGTGTCCTAAAATGCTGAAGGTAGTTCCAAGTTTTTCTCTCAATGACATATATTTTTAGATAACTGAAGGTTTATTACCAGGTTCCTGTGTGTTTTTATCAACCCCTTGAGGTGACAAAATGGATGTGTGATGGTATATCGAAAGATATTTTGATGGTTCTACCAAGTAATATGGGAAACCCAATACCATCTTGGTGATCCTGGACCAACTCACAATGTCATCCCACTTACAAGATGTTTGAGGGATGTGTTTGGTGGAGAGATTAGGACATCGCTATGTGTATTATATTTTTTTGACTCCATTGAATTACATTAATGATGGATTTAGATCGTGATACTCACAATACATCCCAGTATTAGAAGGAATTGTTGGAGGAGTTTGGGACTCAGTTACACTAGATCACAACATTACACCCACAAAGGACTTCTAGACATAGAGAACCATTTTAGGTTAGAGAATAAAAGATGTAAGAATTCATGTTATACATTGGTCAATGTTGGGTGGGTCACCTAACACTATTAGAGTTTTTATTCAACAAATAATAACATTCCACCCATTGGTATGGAACCATTCATGTCCTCGTATGGTCAGACATCTAGGTCACCCCTCTGTTGGACTGCCTAGAAGAGTCAACACTCATGGGCCCAGAGGTGGTGAATAATACCACAAATAAAGTGCATATCATCCAAGATTATATGGAGACTACAATGATTTATTTGAAATCTTATTCATACATGCGATGGAGGCCTTTTGGAGTTAGAGTAAGGAGACCACATATTCCTCTATGTCTCAACTTTATGTGGATTATAGGGATTTGGTTAGGGTTGTAAGTTATCTTGGAGGTTCATCGACGGTTTCTAGATACTACATAGAATGAGTTAGGTGGCATACCACTTTTCTCATTCTTTAATTAAGATAAGGTACATGAAGTATTACAAGTTTCATAGATGAGGAGGTACGACAATGACCCACCCCCAGAAATTGAATAGGGAAATCCAGAGACCGAGGATGGAGAGAAATTTTTTGAATACCAAGTGGAGATCAATTATCATTAAAAGAGGATCCTACGTAGCTAAGATATTCTTATATTTTGTTTCCAATTGTAGAATAAGAATATTCAAGAGAGAAAACATGGTTAAAAAGATCAGATTCATGTTCTGTACCCTCTTTTGTTTTGGTAGGCATCATTTTTTCATTAATGGACAGAAACCTACATTTTCAGGAGAATGTATCATATCATATTTTTCATTTTTATTTTTATTTTTATTTGGATTGATTTTGAGACTTTTCTTTAAGACAGTGGGAGAGTTTGAGGTCTGATGTTCCCAGAATAAATGTTTGAGGAATAATATTCTTTTTAATTTCACTTGTACATAGTTTTCTTGAAAAATTTGAATAATTGTTAAACATATGCTCAGATCAAAAATCTGAGGCCACTGTTGAGCTCACAATGGTGTATTTAACCCATTAACGACTTAATGTTAGTCAGAACATATCTTCTGTAGAAATACTCCTTGAAGAAATCATAGTAAATAAAAAATTAATATATAATTCTTTTACTTGATGACTTTATTTTTATTATGTCATTTTTATTAATTAACTTTTTTCATCATAACCCTTGAATTACTCTAGATACATGGAGAAATAACCTCTATAGAAACTATTGGAAGATGATGATGGATCGATAAAATGACTCCTTTCATATTCGATGAATTTTTTTAATGAAAACATAGACATTTCATTCTTTATCACTGATTAAATATGAATCCTTGTAGGATATGTTTTTTGAGTAATTTTCTTCATTATTGATTTCTATGATTAACATAGACCAATAGAAAATATATTTCCATATATATTAGTCATTGTTTCGGGATGGGATATTATCCATGGGATTATAAGGTGAATGATATTTAGTCTACTTAGTTTATGAATCTAATGGAAATAGATTGATTCAAACATGAACAATGGTCAATGCATTTTCCTCAATGTTTCTCTTTGTGCGTTTATCTCTCAGTTCTTCATGTTCTTCTTCACGGAATCCCTATTATCACTGCTCAACCTTCCCTTGTGGAACTGAATGTGGTCAGACACCTATATTGGAGGAAAACCGGAAAAAAGGCATGATGAGTGTATACTAAGACATATGGAACCCTGATCTATGACTTTTTCAAAAACCGAGCCATAGAGGAGGATTTAAGGATCATGGAAGTGGACATGATAGTTCAGAGTGGTATGACACATCTGGTGCCTCAGGCGGCGGAGCCCTATAGACTTGTCGGCAACCACATGAGGGATGGTAGGGCTGCTTGATGAATAGCATGATAGTAACCATATGGCACTTGATTGATGTACAAGGGTTTTCATTTAGGATGTGAACATACATGAAACATGGTGGCCAAGGAGACCCGCACATGTGTCGGTCGGGCCGAGTAGGCCTAACTAAGGGGGGTTTTGAGTGGGATGCTTCTAGGTGGGTGGGTCAAACCGGAGTGGAAAACGAGCTGTACCTGGGGTGATCATGAAAGAGAAACTCCATGGTATACCATGATCCATAACAGTTCCAACTACATTAGGAAAATTTTCTGTGTTGCAACCACCACAGACGGCCAACTGTCACTGTTGACCTCCACGACCGGTTGGCTACGATAGGTGGACCAATTACCATCGTATGTCCCATGGAGTTGGTTATTGGGGTGGTAAACCACTAATTTCAGTTTACAGGCCTAGTTACCCCTCATCAAAACATAAAATATAATTATTTTGTAGATTATGTGTCCATTAAATGAGCCTTTTACAGCATTGAGACCCTGAACATGAGGCAGTCCCTTTCGAACAAGTGCTGTAATTTTTTTGGACTATTATAGGTTGACAGTGTTCCCTTGGTCCTTTACACAAGGGTATAGCATGACATTACTCCCACATCACGAGATTTGAATCCTCTCTAGAGTGTGATTCCCAAATGGTTTATAGTTTCCCTCTATGGGACTGGAGTGTTATACTCTATCACACATAGTATATTTTTTTGGAATTGAAGTAACCAGTAAGAGAAGGTCCTTAGTCCTCCATCTTGGGGCTCACATCAGTTTGGCTCGTGGTATTACCCAGTGTGTCTAGGAAGGATCCTCTACATTGAGGGTTGGTTCTGATTGATTATTTGGTGTTCCCCACTGTGTATGGGGATGATCCCTATTATGTGTATCATTTTCATTATTGAACATTTATTTCTCTTAGGGTGGGGCCAAAATTAGATAAACCACTTCGTGAGTGTCTCCAATAATGCCATTGCTTGAGGTGTGAGTTCTCCTAGAATGAGCATTCTTTGACAAGATTCATGTGGATAGTAATTTTTTGTGTCTTATCTCAAGTCTGTGGTTCTTAGATTGAGTATATTTATATGTACATGATATATGTGTAGTTGACATATACCTATCTAAGGATAATTATACATTCCATTAGGTTATTTCTTTGTGTTATTCCATTATGGTTTTAGGGCGTCCTACTGAGTAGTGTTATAGTCACCCATGCACGAGCTTTTCCCACATGGGTGTTTTCCTATATATATGATCAAATTTTAAATGAATTCTTAGGAATACCTGGACTAGGTGGTGCTTTATGAGACAAGACAGACTATGGTGTCTTCCTTTGTATTTTCAAACAACAATCCAATAGCTGTTTTCTTATATTATTGAATTTTGGTTACGAACTATTTTAGTTTGGCCTGTATATGGCCATGTTTAGTATCTAGTACGTTCACTATTGTTCATTGGTTATAGGATATTGTGGTTTTCAATGATTGTTTAGTTATTTTATTTACATTTCCGAACTTGGGGATAAGATATGTGTGCATTAGAAAAAGTAAATTAGTCTAATGGCACCAAATTTGTTGGATTTTCATAATTGGTGCTTGTCAGGATTCCCTAGGTTATTGGAGGTAGGATTGGGTTAGTCACGTCATAGTCCCTCTTGGACATGTTGTGACAGTAAAAATTTTATTTTGTAGATATTAAGTATTCATCTTTTTCATTATGATTCCTACGTTAGTTGAAATACTTTTTTTATATTCATTCACACACCACTAGAAAATTTATAATTCTAGGAAATAAACAAGGAAACAAATCTCCATAGTTATGAATCTGAATTCCACCTTTCATGTATAATAAAAATATTGAATAGAAAAATGATACATTTTTTTCTTACTACATGATAAATTTCATTCACCAATAATCATCAAATTGTATCATGGGATGTAATATGGGAATTTTTTCTAATGAAAAGCGGGTTTAAAGGAAATTAAATCACTCATTGTTCATCCGTGTAGTCATGTTGGATAAAATTTATTTCTTATGGAAATTATTTGATTGATTTTATTTTCTCCCACAATTAGGGTTAAATAAATGAAGTTGATTGTTTTGTTAAAATAACAAGAATTATTATTATTAATAGATAAATCGAAAAATGAAACTATTTCCACAATATCCAAGAGGTGAACAAATATTACATCATGATATTGAAAATGTCTGTAATGCTCATCATTCCACTCAACCATAAAAAAAATAATACATGTTGCATGATCAAATTCCATATTCCAATTAAAATAATAATTTATATAAATATTATAAATTTAGAACAATATTAAGAAGAAATAAATTTCACATAACAAACATTGAAATGAATAAGAATAAAAAAATAATGTTATATAATAAAAATATTTAAATTTTTAATTGAAATAGTTATTCAATAAATACATTATATTCATTGGAATAATCCACAAAAGGAAAATATTACTAATTGATAACAAATGGTTAGGAGAAAAGAAACCATAAATTATAATTAGAAGCCTGATGATAGTTGAAACATGAAACACTTTTATACTATAAAACACAAAAAATAAAGGAAATACATGAATTTTAAACACAAACTATTTGATTTTATATTCAATATAAAAAATATAAAAAATATTTAAAACTCATAAATGATATTCTGTGTTGGACGCATAATTCGGTGATCATAAATTAGAAACTAAAAATAAAAATCCAAAAATATGTAAAATACACTCTCATAATATCATTATCTATTTAACGACAATGGGTAAAATAAAAAAAAACATCTAGTCATTTTAATTTAAATGATTAAAAATACATAATATGATAGATTATATTATTTTATTTATCTTATTGAGTTAATTTTGTTTTTCTAAAAACAGTCAAATCATATAATATTTGATTCACTAAATTATGTTAGTAGAAATAATTTTTTTGAATATGTATATGTTTGTTTGTAAATAATGATTCGAGTCAATATAATGGGACATAATTATGAATATTTTTTATTAAATTTTCAGAATAATATTTTATTTATTTTATTTATGGTTTTAATTTGATTTTATTGACCCCACATTTAATTTATGTTGTATTTTTTTGTAAATACGGGATAAATTCTTTAATTCATTTCACATGAAGTCAACATATTGATAAGTGTTTATTGGATGTTGTTTTAGGTTCCCAAGAATATTGAGAATTATATTGGTGTTCCCAAAAACGGAATTATGGTGTAAAATGAATGTTGAGGATTACATGATATTTAATAATTTTCCTTGTGAGTTGGAAGTGATGAAATTTTCTTTCATCGCAAATTTTTTGGAAAAGGAAAATTAGAATGATGTTCTTTACTTAGATTCTATGTGTTTCTATCACATGATGGAAAACATGATCGGTGATATGAGGTATACAATTATTCATAAGGAAAAGAATGTGATTTATTTCTAGATTAAGCTGTTATGAGATTATATATAAAATCTATAGCGACATATTAGATGAGTGGTGATGGTTTATAGATGTAATGACTTTGTGGTTTGATATATATGTTTGGATCAAGAATATTTTTTGAAATTTAGAGTAACAAGGATTAAATAGAATGTGAGTTATTCTTTATTAGTGATGATATGGAAGAAGTAATATTTACTATGGTTTTTGAAATAGTCTTCAGGATAATGAAATGTGTTGAGATTAAAGAAACAATGTATTATTCATGAGTCCTATAATTATAATGAAAGATCATGATGTAAATTCTAGTCAAATGGTTATGTGTGAAATGGTAAATATGATCATCAATTTCATTGAATGCCTTCTATAGATTCCTTAATTCTCTAAAAACATTGTTCTATGTAAATTACTTTGATGTGATGAGATGATTTTATAATGATTTAGAGTTAATTTTGATAGTGTATTGAATCTAAAATTATAGAATAAAAATTGAAAAGTATGATTTTTATAAGGATAATATAGTTTCCTATATTAGGGGATCCTTTCCCATAAATTAATGTAAATGCGTGATTTTAGTGAACTCTATAAAAGACAATAGCATGATACGTAGAAGCTATATAATAAATTAAAAAACTTTGTAATGGTACCATTATGCTTAATACATGTCTACTAGAATTTTTTTAATGGTAACTTGATATATTTTCTTGCATTAGTTTTTAAAGGTTACTTCGAAGAACAAGAACTATTTAGACATATCATTTAATACCATGAATTATGTAATCATCATCCACTATTGTGTGATGATCATTCTCGGTCTAATGTAAATTCATACGTGCATAAATGTCATTTCTAATCTATAAAAGGGTTATTAAGGAGTTCATACTGGTTATTCTTGATAGACATAAGAGTTAGTTAAAAGACTATAATGGCTATTACATTGAAAATTTCACTATATAGAATAACGAAAATGACAATTAAGTGATTCAAAATATGTTATATGTTACATATGAAATGAATTGTGTAAAAAATAATAAGAAGACTTCCAATATTAAATACATTGAAAGAAATACAGTTTCCTCGTGACTGAACTATCTCAATGCTAATATATTTTTGATTTTAATATATGTTGACAATGATAATAAAAGATATATTTCATGAATTATGATATGAATGGATAATTTTGTAGACGTTTTTTCAAATAAAAAATGAGGATGTCATATTATTTGGTTTCATTTATTTTTAAAAGAAGAAAATCAACCCCCATTATTCGTTGTTATCTATGTAATTAATGTCATCGTAACACATCCATGATAATGATTATTTTATTTATTATATTTTTATTTTTCATGCTTGATAATGTTCTCTATTCCATATTATATTCATTTTTTGAAATATCATTTATACCTAATAAAGAATCCATATTTCCTATTTATTGTCTCGTATAGGATTCTACTACTTGATAGACCATGTATAGATCCATGATTATTTTTTATTATGGATATATTTATGATTTGGTTACCTAGTAATTATACTATTTCTTTATTGTTATTTTATTGATCATGGTGAATAATATAATAGAATGTGTAGTACAATACTAGTATAATATCAAGGGTGGCTCATCATAATAAGTATATCATATATTTTACAATTTCATATCTCACTAAATCCTGGAGGAAACTATTCTCTGCAAGATTATTTCAATTTTATAAACTAAAGAGCATGCCACATTAATTTGGCTGGATTTTAGATTGTGATGGAATTAATTTTTTCTCTCTAACACTATTTATTATTGGAAGTATCACCATGTGATCGTTAATTTTTTTAGATATATTGGTGTTTTGGGAGAGCCTGTCAGATCTAGAATCCGTCCAAATGAAATTTAATTTATATTCCATGATTAGTCATTGTTTTTTTTATCCTCTCTAATCCTCCCATATATTGAGAATTTATCTCATATGCCATAAAGATGTTTTAAAATCATCAATATTATCTAGTTGTTCCCAATAGAATTGTGAAGATGTTCCCAATCCTTTCCAGGTAATTATTTATTTCCTAGGACACCACATAGTTTATAAATAGTAATGACCAAGTAATACTATGATATAGAAATGACTAGGATTTTTTATGATGTATGGGTTATGCCCTAGGGCTAGAAAAAGTGTTCATCCATAAAAAACAACAACTTATGATCAATTTCTTCCACATAAATTATTTACAAAAGAATAATAAAAAATAGAATTTTAGACTTATCCATAGACACATTGGAGGGTTAATCTAATGGAAAAGTCATTAAATAGATTAAAAATAGTATATATGTGCAAAATTAAACACACTATTTAGTCTCTATACTTCCATGATCTCCCTCCCCTATAATGAAAACGGTGTAGCTGAATCCCGTACCCTTCTGGCCCCCAATGTAAAATATATCTTCCACCTTATATATAAGGTAGTAAAATTTTTATGTTTATGATGTGATAGTGATAATATAATGAAACCTAAAATACAAAAAATACATCTCAAGTTACTTTACATGTTAGCAACCAACATATAAGACCCATAATGCCACAAGGGTCAAATCACATTCTTGTAAGAAATGGGAACATATCCATGTTTAAAAATGTTAATATCAAATAGTCCATTTTTATTAATTAAAAATTTCTGAACCTATTAATGGTATATAATACTTTTGAATGAGTTTCAAGGCAGTTTGGTTTCATTCTATAGAAGTTATTTTGTGATATTTTCAATATATTTAGTTTGTCATTATTTGTATATATTAGCTTGAAAACATTCATTCATTTGGATTCTAATAAATTTAGTTTGATTACATTTTTTATATATCTATTCATTTTTGTTAATTTTAGTTCATTTTAGTTGCAGTTATATATGTTTGAATTCATTATATTTTGACCAAGTTGATTCATTTTTTTGAAAAATAAACTTTTTTTCATTTTTAATTATTTTGTCTTTGTCTATTTTTTTCTTTCAATATTATTTTATTTGAATTATATTTTCTTGATTATAATCATTCAAGATCTATTTTGGATTATCATATTTACATTTATACTATTATTGTGTTGTTATTTTTTATTTTCTTTTTAAAAAAAATTCATTTGAAAATTCATTTTTGTTTTATTATATCTATTGTGTGTTTGTATGGCTACCATTTATTTAGTTCCACTTATTTTGTGTTTATTCTTCATAATCATATTTGGTATGATTTGTTTCTGTTTAACATGTTTCATTATGATTGATGTAATCCTAATTGAAGGCTGTTTAGGACTCGTCTAATTGGATTATACTGATTATATATGATTCTCATCGGTAAAACATGATATGAATTGTTTTTTATCTAGTTAGTTTTAATTTATTTTTTGGTAGGATAATTTAATTTAACATTGATTAATTTAGAAATATTCTGTTTTACTCGTTAAAGGTTAATACAATTTATATCATTTTACCTACTTATATTATTACTATATAATTCAATTCCATTTGAATTAGTTCATGTTGATTTCATTTAATGTGGTTGGGTGTGAATTGAATCGTGTTAGGATGATCCAATTTGATTAAATTTTGTAAACAATTCATTTCATTTCAAAGAATTATTATAAAAAATATATATCATTGTTTATTAAAATAATATTACGGGAAGTAAAATCAATCATTGATTATTTAAATTTTAAGGCAAATGTTTATGGGAACCTTACAAGAACTCAATGATAACATATTATGAAGATGGAAACCCGAGTCGTCCATTTACAACATGAAAAAAATCTTAATTTCATATATATATATATAAGGACACTTAGAAACTGTGTATATATTTATATTTAACAATATGTACAAGGGGACCTTATATACATGCATATGCATGAATATACCCATTTACCTTAAACAGGTATGCATATTACATATTTATTCGTAAGAAAACCAAGCCACAATATATATATTCACTTCCACAACTGTGAATAGGTATATATTTGGGGGAACTTATATATGTATATGCCTACCTATGCATATATGTGAATGTTACCATTGTCAATTAGAACCCGAAGCAACCACATAGATGTCAAAAATTATAAGGAATCGGCCTTGAAACATTACATAATATTGAACTAAATGAATAATTCACATAGAGGATCGTTTCAGTTTTAGAGATTTAGAGAATTAGGTCATAACTATTACTTTACATCTCAAAAGTTACAATGTAGACATTCCACTGAGTTCACCTTTTTTCACTAAATAAATACTCTTAAAAAATAGTCATGTATAGTTCCATCTTTTATACATCATGACTTTTCTTTGATTCCATTATTGACCCTTTTAATCATTATTTCCTATAAAAAACATTTCAAATCATGGGATGAGCATAAAAAGCTTTGTACGGGTTATAAAAAAAAGAAATAAAACATTCGTTTGTCATTACATACATAACATAATCTCTTTAACATACCTCATTAAATCATAAGATTTATGAATCACACATAGAAAACATAATTCATAAAGGAAACTTGTGACATCTATATCATACATACATTGTAACTATCACAACTACGTAGGGAGTGAAATTTGGAATACCCATCCGAGTTTATTACCTAAATCTATTTGAAGAAACATTCATTTTTACCTCTTTCATGTTACCCAACGCATTGGAGATATATCTTGGGCTCACCCACCATAGGTTTATCAGGGAACCACCTATATACGTAAACAATGCCCAAGAACCAAAACACATAAAACAAGCATAATGGAAACATAAAATTTCAAATTTCAATCACAATATATCATTTCAATATATTAAAATAATCAATTTTTCTAAAAACCATTTTCAATAACAAAATACGTAAAAAAGTTATATAGTATTTATTTACCTTTAAAAAACACTATTTCTTGTTAAGGAATTCAATGTTCAAATAATTCTCACGATGGTGGAAAGTTCATGGTTACCACATAAGTTAAAAAGAAACATTATTTCTTGTCGTTTGTAAAAAAATCATATAAAAAGATTCCTTTTTAATTAAATGAAACTTCAATGGTCTTTATAGAGCGTATAAAAGAAAGGCGTGTATTAAAAAATATGCCTCAATGAAATGAGATTGAAATGAAGTCCCTTACCTCATGTCTGACTTGACTTGTTCATTATTTAATCATCTGAATAATAAACTAAAGATAGTTTCTAATTTCTTAAGAACCATTTTCAATTTTTTTATTCCCTTTATATCACATATTACCATTATATAAACATTATGAAATCATTTAAGTTAATACCATTCGTTTTGTCGATATTTGGTACTTGAGTCAAAAATGATCATCTGATATTTACAAGTTGTCTATGTGGTCAAAAGTCCATTATATCCAGAATTATATTAATTATTTATAGATAAAATATATCTTATATATCAAGTAAATATATGTATTTATAACAGTACATAACTTATAGAGGTAAGAAATGTAATTCATCATTTATGCGGATGGTAAGCCGTACGTACGTCTGAATGCCACTTCCATTTCTATTTATTTTTTGAATGGAATTAAAACATAATGATACATAGGTAAATTATTATTTAACTATTGTATCATATATAATATCATTAACTTTATACTTTATACGTCCCACATATGGAATTAATGAGTCATATCACATTGAAAGGGTGGTAGTCCACAATTCCTCAAATTAGATTATCATATTTTCCCACTAGGGAATCCCTAAAGGTATTCTATAAAAGAAAAATAAAGAATTATATGAACAATTTAAATACAATATATATCACATATAAATATAGTTCTATCATAATGGCCACCATAATAGGTGGTAGTATAATATTGAATAATCATCATTTCGTGAGGTGTTTGTTTTTTGTCCACAGAAAAAGAATTTTCATTACCCATTAGATGGAGGTGTGTGTTAGTGTAGCTCGATTCAATAACATTACAAAAAAATAGAATATTGAGGATACTGGTGATTTTTAAAATAATGGAATAAAAATAAATTAGGGGGTTGGAGAAGTAAAATAAGACAAAATAACTTAAGAGAAGAAGTTACCTTTAAATCGGGTAACTCCCTTTGGTTTGAACCAAAATGACTTCTTAATGTGCCTTATGCCTATGTTAAGGATTCTAGGTGGAAGAGAGGAATATTGGAAGATTATTGGGGTAGGTTTTGGATGATCCAAGGGGCTTGAGAAGTATGATGAATGGTGTAGAGGTGATGGCTTTTTATAATGGTGAGGAGGGGCTCTATAGGGAAGTGTGAACATATTATTTTAATATATAATGATTTTATGTTTAAAAAGGATCAAAACTAATTAATTTCAAAGATAATATGACTCCTGGTCGAAATAAAATCATTCATTAAGATTTGGATAGGTTTTGAATATTATTTGAATCTTTATAATCTTCTTTATTTAAATAATTTATTAATGAGGTAAACACTGCATCATTATTGTGTCATAAATAATTTTATTTATTTGATGTAAAAAAATTATAAAAAAATACCATGATGAAGGAAATATTTTTAGATTTCCAAAGAATATTAATTTTCAAAAATATAACTTATATAACATTATGTAACAATTAATTTA
The DNA here is from genome assembly GCA_963277665.1 of Viscum album. Classification (NCBI taxonomy): domain Eukaryota; kingdom Viridiplantae; phylum Streptophyta; class Magnoliopsida; order Santalales; family Viscaceae; genus Viscum; species Viscum album. The sequence continues at coordinate 552,873,972 of OY728147.1, read as the reverse complement.
CTAAAAGATATTTTTTATTCCATTTATTACTTTATTTTTAGTTAATCAATATAAAGTGTCATTATCACTATGAAGTGGCTCCATGGGGTCCCAAAATAGACCCAAGGTTTCCCTTGGTCGGCCATTACTCATTCAATATGTTTAGGACATGTTTTGAGGTAATATTTATTATTATGATATTCTTTTTACCTTTAATTACCCTATTTACCTTGAACTACGGTAAATAAAAGCCAAATGTTACAATTCACCAAAAATTATTTTCATCTTATTGACCCTAATTTTACTTTTTAATAACAAATATGTATGTCATATTTTAAAATTTTAATTTACAAAAGAGTTAATGTTTAATTAAAATGATAAATCCAATTTCTAACTTCAACTTAGTGGTTTCACTATTCATAAAAAATAGATGTTTTCCAGAAAAAACAAAAGAAATCAGCCTAAGATATATTTTATATTCCAAATTCAAAAAATATTTCTGTTTTAAAAAATTCAAAACATCAATGTTGGATAAAATAAATTAATAATAATTCCCATTGTCAAAACAAAAGAGTGTTTTTAAGAAATATTAACTATCAAATGATTGCCACATGTTTATGTCCAATTTCAATGTGAAAAGAATTACAGTGAACAAAATTTGATTAAATGGTAAAAATATAATCCAATTAAACATTAAAAATTATTAAAAAGATTATTTAAGCATATAAATAATTTAGATAAAATGCCAGTTTTTAATTAAAATACATTATTTTCTACTATTTATCAAAAATTGAATTTTATCAGAAAAATACCAAAATTTTACCCATTGTAAATTTTGATGTCCTGATTATAAAGAAAGATTTTTATATTGTAATATATATCATATAAAAGAGATAAAACAATATTTAAAAAGGGTTCACCATCAAAAGGAGATAATTAAACTTTTTAATGTAAATTATTTTTAAAATTAGATTCATTCATATTATTAGCCTCTTCATTTTATTGGATAAATGTAAAAACATTTAACAAACATGTATAATCATATTTATGTTACTACTATTCATTCCCAATAATACAACAGATAGACATTAATTACAATTTTAAATAATAATATTATATTATTATTGTGCAACGTATGATGTCAAATAAACCCATAGATGCGTATCGGGTATGCCATCGAACATAGAAACCACTTTAAATTAAATTTAATATTAAATTACCAAAATATTAATTAAAATGAAAATATATAATTTCATTATTTACCTGGGATGTTTCTAAAATACTATAGATAATTATAGAAAATTCATATAATAAACCCCCTAAATAAATAAAATAAAATGGTTGAATATGATCAAATCATACCAGAAACCAATTATTAATTTTTTGTTTATATAAAATATTATGTAATAAGTCCTTAAAAGTTGATACAATATTTTTTTCATTATTATAATAAATTTTAATGATGTTTCTTTAGAGTCAAAAGATAATAAAAACGGTCTGATTAGGGATAATCAAATTGATTTGTTTAGGCCAAGAGGATGATTGGACCTATTTATTGGATGTAGAATTGGATACTTCAAGAAAATCAGGAGAATATACGTTCAATTTTAGTGATCAAAAGTGAATTGAAAACTTTATTGGAATCCAAAATTATCACATAGGTTGATACATAGTGAAGAAATCACATTCTAAATACAACAATAATTGTTTAAGCATTCCATCATCGAGAAAAAAATAAATCATCCAATAACTCAGTGTCCCGAAAATTGAAAAAAATTTAATGATAATTATTGTAAAAATATATACTACAAAATTTCTACTAAAATCATTGAATAAAATATACTCAAATATCCTAAAATTACATCATAAAATAGTAGGCTACATGGAATTCAGATGCAGAGTACACATAGGAATCAATTTTTAAACTTGTAATAAAGAAAATGTATTTAATAACATATAAATTGAATCATAATTTTATTTTTGAAAAATTATAATTGAAACAAACAATATATTACAGGAATCCCAAAAATCATTCATTTAGGTACATTGGGTTTTTAATTAGAAATATTTATTTCGAAGAGAATATACTTGGGTAGGTTCCCAATTTTTTATATAATCTTATACAATTCAATAAGATATATTAGTAGATGGGATATATAACATATGATGGAAGTTCCCATTTATTCCTATAAATTTTTGTAGATGGGATATATTATACATCAATGAAGTATTAAAAAATGACATTATATGATTTACTAGCTTTCACATCCAAAAACATTAATGGGAAGGTCCTTCTATTGAAATTAATATTTATCAATAAGACTGTATAAAAACATTGTAGTGTATAATAGTATAGATGAGATTAAGTATTTATTTTATATCAACAAATATTATTAAATGAATGTGTATAATAGTAGAATGTATTAAAGGACAGTGAAAAAAATTATACATAAAAAAATATTTTTTTATAATAGTATGCATTATTAAATTACTATATTTAACATTAGTAATTTAATAAATGACAATTTATAATAATATAAATTATTAAATGGATGTGTATAATAGTATAAATAATATATTCATTCAATGAATATAAACAAACCCTTCAAGATAGTAGAGTAGTTAGCAAATATCTATTAGCATATTCTATTTTATTTAATGGTAGACCATAACGATACAGATCGTGAGCCTGCTTGAAGAAGAAATATGTTGACTATTGTGAAATCTGTGATGAAACAGAATATCACAGATCAGATTAAATAATATAATGTATATAAATTAATATAATATAAAAACACATCCAATTAGAAATATAGATAATGGTTGAAAAATTGGAAACTGGTAAAATAGTCACATGGGTTTAATGAGGGCCTCGTTCACCTTATAAAATCCCTTAATGTGTAAAATGTAACATAAAATACATTATAGTCATGATTCAATGATACTTTTCCAATTTCTTTAAATCAATAAAAATCACATTTCAATCACCTCTAGAAATCTATTTGATAACACATGGAACACCATTTAATAAACACCCTGATTACCCAAAACAAACATGGAAATAATCATTTAACACCAATCCTCTATGGTTTAAAACACCGGAAATTATTTTTATTCATCTCTTAAATGGGGTCAAACTATTTTAAAAATATACATTTCTTTCAAATTAGTTCTTGAAATCTTTTTAAAAAACATGAAATTTTATATATCACATTAAAATTAGTGTTATACATTTTAGAAGTCACATTGAATTCCTAAAAAAATTTAATTAGAATTTGAGATTCCATTAGAGTAGTATCATAAATGGAATATGTGAAAATTCTCATAAAATATTATTTAAAATGCCCCATAAAATAGGAAATTAATTATATTTCATTTAAATTTAATAGAAATAAAACTTTTTTATGGAAATTGAATAAACATAATTTTAACTATAATTTAATAATTTAATAATAAGTTATAATATAATGGAATCAATGAATCCACAATTAAATTTAGGGAATGATAAAACCTATAATGAATCAACAAAAAAATACTAGAATGTATCAAATATGACATTGTATGTCCAAACAACTAAAAAGAAACATCCAAGAACCCAAAACTCTAAGGAAACCACAAAATTTTAGTCAGACCTCTGAAATGGGGTTCAACCAAACTAATATATGGAAGGAGAAACCTATAAGTAAATAGGGAAAATATATTTTGAGACCAAAACACTATTATCCTACCATAAACCATTATTATCACACCATAAACCAATATGGAGTTTAGTGTAAACCAAGAGGATGTATGCTAAAGCTTAAACAATGGAATCAGATTGAAGCGAAGGGTCAATATAGGATTTTTTTCATTATGTGGGATGAGTGTGATCGATGGGAGTGGAATCAAGGGAGATGAGGGATGGAAGGGGATTGGGGAGGGTTCACATCTTGTATGATAGTAGTGGACAATAGAGAAAAAGGATTACGAGGGAGATGGTGGTTTGTGGGGGTGTCACACATGGAGATGATCCAAATAGAAATGAGTGTCGAGGGATTGTATTTCAAATGTTTTCATAAAACTGTAGGGATAGATTAACATATTTCATATTTTCTATTATAAATTTATACTTTTGTATTTCTATGTGGGAATAGATCCATTTTATAGTAGTTCCATGATGATGATATACTATATGCGACATTATTATGTTTTTTATGTTCAAAACATGTACTTTTGATGACTTTTTTCATGATTAATTACCTATTAGTTTTCAAGGAAACAATGAAAAAGATTTGTCATCCATTCTAGGGCCTTTTTATAGTGATATTTTTTTATGACATAGTGTACTCAATTTTGGTGGGGGATCACACAATTATCATAATTATTTTCCTAGACATACATCGAGATTAGTAACAGAATGAGATTTAATCAAAGTTTCATTTTTTAGATTCATGAAGTCCACATTATCAAACATTTAATCCCAATAGTGGGCGTAACAATGAAAATAGTGATGTTCGATGCACTGTTATATTATAAGTCACCAAAGTGAATGATAGTTTTTCAAAGCATCCTTGGGATTCCATTCTACTACAAGAGATTCATTACTAATTTCAAAAATATATCAGAATCCTTGATTACTTTTATCTATAATTGATATCCATTTGATTGAAAATAGTGGTTCCAGTTTTATTTTCAAATAGTTTCATAAGAAGTTGATATGAATTCCAATATTGAGATTCCTAGAACAACGTTCTGAGTATGTAGTGTTCTGTAATGTTTTTGAGAATAAGCTTGATTTTGTTCTGATTCATATATAGGCTCTAGTTGTATATGGAACCTAATAGTTTATACCTCATATGAAAACAATTTTATCCACAATATTGATATTGTAGTAGTGTTATTATCCCTCATGATATGAAAAAAACTCTCTTATGGGTATGCAGTATATCATATATTTTGACCATAAGAGTATCATGTATATATTATCTCAGAACGATACTAAATTAATGAAGAGGTAGTTGTTATAGTTTCTCGATGACTATGCATTTTTTATATTCTATAATCCGAGGATAGGGTAAGAGGTGGTTGATGATATCAACAAGTTATATAATTCCTACATGCTGGCCAATGTGTCTGAAATTTTAGACTTATCATAGTGTACTGTATTTGATGATAATGGTTCAAAATACTTCCCACTGTTTTATTACTTTTAATGATTTTACAATGTTTTAAGGACGGTTATCTTAGAGAAACCATCGGTGAGACCATCAATGTTCAAATATTCAAAAAATGACCCCCTGATGGATTTTCTAATGTTGGGGGACACATTATTCTCATCCAAGGATGGATGATGGTAGTTGTGACCATCCATGAGGAGGTTATGTGGGAGTTTAATAAAACGTATCTAGTTTAATACAGGTAATTAACCATTGAAATATGACTACATTCTCCAATTAATGTTTTCATGAATGATGAACTGTGTGATAGATTTTGACTCTCAATGCCTCACTTTTCAAATGTTAAAGGCTGATCCCCAATTTACAATACATTAGATCAACCCCATGATGTTACAGAGAATAAGTTTGGTGGAATATCTATTGAATTCATAATAGCGTTTCTATGTTATATAAAAACATTATTCTATTGTTTTTATCATAAGATAAATCATCATGATGGCCCACATCATATCTATTTAATAGAAGATTTTATTAGAGGGATTTTCCTTGAATTATGTTTAAGAGATAGTCCAACATCATGGATTTCCCTTGACGATTGTTTATAGCCTTGATTTTATTTTCATTTCCAGATTATGTAGAAGATAACCCAAGGACTTAGATACATGATTGAATTGGAGCATGGGGTTTCACCCCCGCCTCATGGCTAGACTGAGTAGACCACTTTGGTTCTAGATGACATGTTATGAGATTTCTTTCTGGAATTTAGAATATGTTGGATGGATCATATATCCATTTGATATGTTTCATGAAAGAATGGTTACCATTTATCCATAAGTATGACGCCAAACAAGGACATGTATGTGGGACCCTTGATGCCACCATAGTGGTGGAATGATCACGGGGATTTAGTATTCATAAACCAGATCATTTAGTAGAAATGATAGAGAAGGTGAAGATAATCCAACAGCAGTCAAGGACTACCCAAAGCCATCAGATGTCTTGTGAAGGCCGATGATTGAGGAATTTGGAGTTTGATTAAAGATACAATGTGTTCTTAATGGATTGACCTTGATTTGGATTTTGGATATTTTTTCAGTGTGACATGTTCCATATGCGATTTATTACTACATTTTAGATAAAATGTGTGGTTCATTTTGTGGGATACTTGATAGCTCTATTAATTTAGATATAATGAGTCCATTATGGCATCCATGTGTCGAAACTGAGGAGGTATGTCAATGACATGTCACATTTTAACTAGTGGGAATAGATGGACATGGATGATTGAGCTACATTTGAAAAGTCCACATTAAATAGAAAGGATCAACAAGGGAAGATCATCAGTGTTTGATTGATTAACTTTTTTAATGTCTGGTAGAGGTATGAGAGTCGTTATTAGAGAAAATAGGAATGGGAGATCCATATGTGGCCTCACCACCATCATCTTGTTAATTAATCTTGGTTATAGTTGGTATGAATTTATCCATTGTAGGTACAATGTAATTAATCTAATTTTTTCTATATAATGATATATAATAGTATAAATATCATTTTTAGTTATAGGTGTTGAGTTAGTGCTGCATTTTGAGGCTCTTGGTGGCCCAGTATTGATATAAAACATAAAAAATATATTATATTATAAAAAATTATTTTATATAACAATATTTGAGTAACTCTATAATGGGACTCGAATTTGAAATATGAGACCTTTATTAAATTAGGAACATGAGTTTTTTTCAAAGTGTGTCATAATACTTTTTCAAATTTGGTTTTTTGCTTAAGAATTTTCATAGGAGGAATAAAAGATGTATAAATTATTATATTTATTTTATGTTTATAACTATGTATAGCCCTAATCCATCCACTATGTGAATTATCGTATAAAAAATCCAAAATATAATCTACATTACAATAGGTATTTAGATATGAGTCAATAGTATAACATTTCTTTAGTAATCAATGGAAGATCATGTGTTGGAAATTTATTTTCCAATCGGTGCTTCTTGATCTCAGTGGTGATGGAGATGTAGAGTCATCATTCAATAGTGATTTATCCAAACTCTATGTAGGGTTATTTTTTTCCTTGGTTTAATACATGGTTTTTAGACCTTCATGAATATGAATATATTCCAAAAAAATTTGATTCACAGATCAATCATGTTTGATATTGTGGGTTTATTTTTCTTCAATTAGAAGAACGACGATATTAAATTATTGATACTTTTTTTCTTCATTCATCATTCTATGTTCAATTAATCAAGGATTACTTAATCATTGATTCAGGTTCATTTCTATTTTTTGATTTTTTTTGTTTCGTTCCCTATTCATTTCATATTCATTTTTGGTATTTTCCTTGGTCTAGGGTTCATCCAACACATATTGTATGATTTTTGCATTGTCATTAAATGGTTCAATATATCATCACCATATGATTGGGATTGTGATTGAAGATATGATAAAGGTGAAATGACAATGGTGGATGAATATAGGTTGACCAGGATCAAACATATGTTTCCCAATTTCATGGTTTGGCATGCATCTATGACATAGTACCAAGGGAGTCAATTCATGAGTATATTAAATGGTACAAAACTATCTAATGATATCAAAATGTTCATTTAAATCTAGATCCATGATTACTGAGATATATTGGTGGTTAGATAAATAGTTGTGTCATAAGTTAATGATTATTGAATTTTTATAATTTATTGGAAAATTTGAACTACACAACATGTATTCTGAAGAACATGAGGCGTGTGGTCCCCTCTGAGAGTGCTAGGGTTTTTTTGTAGAGATATATATATGACGTATGTGATAGGTGTCACATCAGTTATAACATGAGGATAGTGTAGGGGCATGTACCTATGGAGTACATGTGAACGGACATTGATAGGGACACAAACATGATAAATTACATTATCATTACCATGAACATAGGCACAACCAAAGTACACAAGCATGACTACTTGTACATTGGAACATGTCAGTGTACACAGACTCCAAATGGAAATACATTCCATTTTATGAAAAAATATACCTTATTTGTATCATAATCTGGTGTTCAATTTATAAAGAGAATTACATGTTGTGTGTGGTGACAAGACATAGTCACTCCTGGGGAGAAATTACATGTTTTGTACTCCGAATACATGTCTTGCACTTTAAATAGGCATGGTTGAGGCCCTCTAAATATTAAAATTAGACAGATTCAGTTGTGTGTGATCCCTTATTTCATCCCCATTAGTGTAAAATGATGCATTTTTTTATGATAGTAGGATGAGTTTTCAACAATTGGAATTATCTATAATATAGAGCAATAATTCCTCTGCATGACCATGTTGTGATCCTCAATCATTTATTTATATTTCCTATATGTTTTTGACATATCATAATGGCCAAAATACATAGGTGTATGATCCCCTTCTTAGAATGTTATTCATGTTATGTTCTAGTAGACCAAATAGGACCATGGGTAGACTGCCGATCTATATATTTAGATCATCAGAGTTTCAGTGGGTACTTTATCATGTCATGGTCTGATGAGCATGATCACTCGAATGAGAACAATTAGTGATAGCTTGTCACATGGAGTGATTTCTCCAATATAATCATTAACATGAAAAATTGGGTAGAATTCTAATATTTAAGTTTGGTTGTGTCATCTTGGAGACTTGGTCCCTATCATGAGTGTATGTGGGTTTTTATCATTTAAATTTCAATTATTATGATTGGTAAATCATCTTTATGATGACTTGGACACTATCACGATGCATTGTTTATGTGACTTGGGGTTTCTTACTGGGTTTTGTAATACTCACCCTTGCATGAGATTTTCCCTCAAACGTCATGTCTTATAATGATGAAATACCTATCGATGGAGTCTAGGGAGGACCAAGGCCAAAGAGGGAATTGTTGATTTAAAGAGTCTGTAGTTTTTAATATGTGTTTAATTTGTGAGAATTTCCTTATTCATTGAATCTCATAAACAGTATAGTTTTTTATGATCATGTATTTGAACCAATTTTCATTAAAATACTTTTTCATACTTTATGTTGGATATATGTTATATATTAATTACAACATCATTCTTGTTTTACAATTCTACATTATATGTGTATTTGGAGACGTGTGTATATGTACATGTAGTTAAGAAATAATAAATTATGGTGAATATGATCATAATATTATTGGATTAATTTTTGGCATTTTCCTATATGTCAAAATATAAATTATGGTGGGTTTCCATTGATTTCAGGACAATTTGATGGTGTTCGCACGACATTGATTGTATAAAACATGTTTTTAATTACATTTAAAAATAATGAAACTATTTTTTAGATCAATCTAACTACCACACTTTTGGGATTAATGTTCCATCTATTTATAAATATAATAAATAATAATAAATAAGTTTCCTTTGATTTCAATTGAAATCTATGGTTGATCTCTTGGTTCTGACACCTTAAATGTGTTTTCCATTGTAATCAGTAAAAATAAATATTTTGATCATTAAAATTATATCGTATTGTATCAAAATGACCATAGGTAATTTTTTAAAGATAATATTTATTTAAAATGTGCATTAGAGATTCAAAATTTTGAAAATGATATTTCACTGTTTTGAATCCTAGGAAAACTACCATCATAAAGTCGCAAATATGGAATCTTCACATAATTGTGATTTGATGTTTAAACAAAATTAAACATTTTACCACTAAAGGAATGTTTTTCTAATGTTATAAGTTCCAATTTTCATGTTACAACAATAAAAATGTGAAGTAAAATAGAAACAATATTAAAAAATACATCAAAAAAATTAACATACTATAATAGAGAAAAAATAAAACATAAGAAAAAAATAGACAAAAAAAACTAATAATAAAACCAAATCCTATAAATAAACAATACATCAAGATAAAATTGATATTAAAATAGAAACACTATTGAAAACATAATTGAAATATATAAAAAACTAAAAACACAAAAAAATTGGAAGGAATATGTACAAATAGAAAAATAATAAAACAAACAAATAAATAATGATATATATAGATTGATATAGATAAAAATACATGAATTCATATAAATATACAAATTGGAATTATAATAAAAATGAAATTAAAGCATAAACAAAAAAAATTTAAAAGTCATATAACATTAAAAAACTTAAAAGTAAATATAAATGATGAATAATAAACCAGTAAAATAATCCACAATATTGTGTATATTAATAGAAGGAATAATTTTAAATAATATAATTAAAATTAGATGTATTTGAAGGTTCTGTGCGCAGTAGAAGCACATTGGTGGGTGTACCCAACATTAATTTTAGCATTAACAACGATCAATACGAGATCCATCACGATATTAAAACACCTGATTTTCAGAATAGAACGAAGTGGAAAAAAGAAAGGGGAGTCCTGGGACCATATAGAGGATCACCATATGTTGGTTATAATTAATTTAATTAATTGAAAATAATTAACTTGATGAAATTCTTTCTTCGTTGATGTATCCTATCACGATCTGATGTGATCTGTCATTGTATCATAGAATCCAAGTGTATGATTCCACTAGCGGCGATCCACACATGCTCCACGTATCTCTAGACATCGCTGAAGGGATCTCTGGGAGCTAACATAGAAGAGCCTTCTCTTGTAATGTCTGCCTTCGATTGCCCTGATCCGGTGGTGGTGGGTCTCTCTCTCTCATATTTTGAGAGCGTTCTTAATTGAAAAATAATTATATATTTTCTTGAGAGTTTTTTCAAATCTGTTGTGCATAACCACAAAAAATGGCTTGGCTAATGAGAAATATATAATTCAGATTTTTAATTACATAGAAAACTAATATGTATTAATTACAAGAATGGATTTATTCATTTCATTTAATTACTGCCAATACCTCATGTCTAATAATAATAGTGAAATATTATTATTACATGACATGCTCCCAACGAATTACACCTAATATTGTTTAATTAACTAAATATTTTTATTTCACAAAAATTCCCATAAAAAAATACATGGCATGTATATTTAATATACACGGTAGGTAATTTTATTTTTATGATTTCTATATTTCATCCACCACATTTATTAGAAATTTTATAATGGATATTTATTTCTAAAATAAATATCACGACATTACTCGCTGATAAATATATTATTTCTCCCACATAATATTCTATTGAATATGTAGTGTCACAATAAATGTGATCAATCATTCTTGAATTATTATTAAAAAAAATTGGAAAATAATATTTATTCAACTTGTTAAATTCATATTTAACTGAGATACTTGGACACACATAGTGTGTGACCCTCTAGACCTCTTTCTTAGTGGAATTATGTGGAGCCTGCCTAAATTCCAAGGATAGTGTCTGGTAACACTCCAAGGAACACATAGTGAAATATTTTAATGCTGCAATGACATGTCACCTCCTACAAACACTTACCATGCAATGTTATCCCTTTTGCACAATATCTCATATTATGTGGGTTGCATGTCAGTGCCATCAACCCATGTGTTCAATTATTCTTTCTATGACTTCCCTAAAATGAACTGGCACATTCCTCACCATGGCCACGGAATTATTTAGGCTATATCAATTCTATCAATGGGCATGATATATCTACTTCTGTTGTGAAACAGAAGGAAAAAATTCCTTTCTTGCATTAGCTATTAATGTAGTGTCACTCATGATGCACCCAACATATCCTACCTTGATGTGAAAAGTGTGTCGTCATTGCTTTCATTAATAATTCTAAGTGCGCGAGTTTTAATACCAATGAAAAATAATTTTAAAATCTAAGGACCAATACACATTTCTATAGATAGGAACATCCAATGACACTATAAAATGGGGATTTCCTCCTGGTGGGTCTCATTCTCATAATATCTCCTTGAACATTACCTAGGGAACACACTATGAGAAGTGACCTCAATGTTTTTCGAGTCCTCTCCCATAATGGACTGTATTTTATGTGTCCCACAAATAACATCATCTAGACATAGAACATAAATTCAAGAACAGTGTTATGGTAAATCCAGGTTCTCATTATGTCAGGGATCCGTTGTGACCCATTAATGCAACAACAATCCATAGGACATTATCACATGCACTGTCACGCAGAAGAAGAATCAAGCAGTGATAAGGTATTTATTATTGAATAATGTACAATGTAGTTGGTTCTAGACCACAAACTCTAACAGACTCCCACTTGGAATAGAGCCAACTAATAACAACTTTTAATCCGCTAACTCTCACATGATATTCATTCTTCTACTGAGATAGGATTTTAGTCATGGGGCCAGTCACGTTCTCCACCATGGACATTCTACTCACTACAACTTCACTCCATTGAAAGAAATACCATAAAAGGTGATAATTTTAGAGTATGTTTTTTTTTTCTGTTGATGTGAACTTGGTTCTTTTGCAAGAGTCACCACTATAGTATTATAACAATACAATATTATAGGACCTTTACTACTAGGAACCACATCATGATATTAGAAAAAGTTACAAATCCAGACATCTTCTTTCGTTGCACCAGAGGCCGCTATATATTCAGACTCTTTAGTAGAATCTATGTCAACTGGTTTCTTTGAACTCTTCGAGCTCACAAATCCTCCTTTAAGACAGAAAACTAATCTAGATTGTGATTTCAGGTCTTTCTGATCTGTCTGAAAACCATCATCAGCATACCCACTGATTACAGGCTCCTCATCTTCTCCATACACCAAGAGAATATCTTTAGTTCTTCTCAGATACATTAAAATATTCTTAACAGTAGTCCAATGTTGTTCTCATGGTTCTCCATGATATCGACCTACCATGATTAGTGCACAGGCAACATCAAGCCTGGTACATAACATTGAATACATGATGTAATATATAGATGAAGAATATGGTATGTTAACCATTTTATCATTATCTTTTTGTGTCTGAGGACACATTTTCATAGAACGATTTAGGCCTTGTGACACTAATCTCAATCCCCTCTTGGATTTTTAAATACTAAATCTCTTTAGTATATGGTCAATGTATGTACTTATACATTTTCCACAAAGCCTCTTGGATATATCACAACTGATTTTGATCCCTAGAATGTAGGATACATTACCCATGTCCTTCAGAGAGAAACACTTGTTCAAAAATTCCTTAACTGACTATAATACTGGTACATCATTCCCAATAAACAATATGTCATCAACATATACTACTAGGATAATGATCGCATTCCCATTAAACCACTTATAATCACATGGATCTCATTATTTCTTAATGAAACAAAATCCCATTATGGATTCATCAAATCGAATATTCCATGACCTAGATGATTTCTATGATCCATAAATTAATTTCTACAACTTGAAAACTAGTTTGGATCCACATGGTGTCACAAACCCTTCTGGTTGTGTAATATAGACATCTTCCTTAAGGATCCCATTAAGGAATCCTTTTTTGACATCAATTTTCCAAATCTCTTAGTCATGGTAAGATGCTATAGAAAATATGATTCTTATTTATTTACACATGGAAACTGGTGAGAAGGTTTCATCATAGTGAATTACTTGATGATGTCTGAATTCTTTAGCCACTAGCCTTACTTTATAGGAGCTGACATGACCATCCATGTCCAGTTTTCTCTTGAATAACCTTTTTATCTAAAAGGATTTACATCAACTGAATCATCGACCATATACCATACATGGTTCTAGTACAAGGAATCCATCTCATAATTCATATATTCTAGCCATCTTGTAGCTTATGAGCTTTCTACTGCTTACTTGTAGGAGAGAGGTTTATCACTGTCCAACAATAATGATTCAGCATCCTCAGTGACTGCGAAACCAAATATCTCTATTTCCCATACCTCTCTTCAGCTCCTACGTTGTACTTGTGTTTCTAGAACCTCTTCCATGGGGACTTATGGAACATGTTCCTATTCCAACTTTACTGTATCTTGAGCAACAACTTCGTTGAAGTCAATCTTGATCCCACTATTCTTTTTGAGGATGTGATCCCTATCACGAAAGATGGCTTGTCTAGGGAAAATCACATTCTTGTTTTAAGGGTTATATAGGCAATATCCTTTCGTTTCCTTCGTATATCCTATAATGATACAATTCGTTCCTCGAGGTGGTAGTTTGTTTCCTTATAAGCCTTTAAAAACACCCCGCATCCCCATACATGTGTGTGAAACAAAATGGGTTTCCATCCATTCCATAACTCGGAGGGAATTCCATTTTCCGCTTTAGTTGGTAATTAGTTTAATGTGTATGCTGCAGTTTGTAATTCATATCCCCAAAACGATAAAGGAAGATCTGCATGACTCATCATCGACTACATTATGTCCAACAAGGTGTAGTTACTCCATTCACTAACACCATTCCACTGTGGTGTACAAAGTTGAGTGAGCTGAGATAGAATCCAAGACTCATGTAGAATATTAATGAACTCATGGTTCTAATATTCGCCACCTTGATCTAATCGAAACATATTAATCATCATTCCAAGACGATTCTCTAATTCACTCTGGAATTATTTAAATTTCTCTAAGGCTTTTTAATTATACCACATTATGTTGACATATCCATATCTACTCAAATCATCAGTAAAAATAATGAATTAAGAATATCCACCTCTAGATTCTACTAGAAATCATCCACAAACATCTGTGGGTACCATTCATAGAAGCTATGTGGTCGTTTCACCATATCCAATGAAATGAGGCTTGTAAAGTTTACCATGTAAAAAATTGTGACATATATCAAGTGGTTTTAGCTCAGTAGAGTCTACATAGCCATCTTTAGTAAAGCTTTGTTAAGCGCTTCTCATTTACATAATTCAGACTGTGATGCCACAACTGGGTGATGTATGAGTCATGTGAGTTTGTTTCATTATCTATTTCCAACACTTGGTTTTGGTAATTTAATACAGAGAATCCATTATTTAACTACTCCATACCATAAAATACATTGATCTTTTATTAGAATCATCACTTATTTCCAAACATGAAAATAAATCCATCCATATCCAAAGATGATAAAGAAATTATGTTTTTGGTAACACTGGGCACATAATAATAGTATTGTAAAACCAAAATCATCCCACTTGGCAATGAGATGAGGTAATCACAAATGCCTAACACAGCCATCCTTGCACCATTAACAGCTCGAAGATCCACCTATCTTCTAGAAATCATTTTAAATATACATGGTTCATACAGTTGAATAAAGATGTGAGACCCAAAAGCTATATATAATACCCAATGTGTTGAAATGGATTGATTACACCAGATGACGAACGCACCTTCATCATCCCCACGATTCTGGGTGCAGTTCCTCTTCTAGTGGCCTTTCTTGCCACATGAAAAACATATTGCCTCCCATTCCTTGCCCTACCATTGGATATTTCCCTTCTTGGAGGGACGGTGATCAGGGAGCTTTAAAACGTTTATATGTCCTTGGACCTTTTGCATTATCCTTACTTTTATAATTCACCATATGGATTGTGGGTTTTCCACACGCTATGTCCTTATATACCTTGTGAATTAAGGTCAGATGTTCTGATAGACTCTTCTCATTGTTTCTCATGTTATAGTTGATAATAAAGCTAGACATGCTCTTGCACAGTGATGATAGGAAGAGATCTATATGCTACTCCTTCGTGAGCTTAATATCTATTATGTCTAGACATTCAATGTATCCAATATGCTTGACTACTTGAAGCCCAGCTGGCATAGTCTCTCTAAGCTTAGTGGTAAACAAAGTGTTGGCGATCTTATATCACTCGTGTATCGCATTCTCTTTGTAGAGATCATTCAGGTGAGATATCATGCTATACGCGTCCATGTTTTCATGTTGCTTCATGATCTCATTAGACATGGCCGATTTCATGAAACATTGAATATCTGGGCCGTCATCCATATGTTTTATATAGAGAGACAGTTCCTCATCATTTCCATCTTTCCCAGGTGCAACTTGAACATGCTCTTCCAGCACATACAATTTCATCTTGTGGATAATTATGACGTTTAAACACCTCTGCCACACATGGAAATTGTGGTCAGTGAGAAGGTTTTCCTTCTAGTGTGGAATAGCCTTTTCTAGCAATGTCTGCCTTTGATCGCCTTGATCCGGTGGTGGTGGATCTTTCTCTCATATCTTGAGTGCATTCTGTTAGAAAAATAAGTCTCTCTTGGCTTGAGAACTTTTCCAAATCAGTTATGCACAACCCCAAAAAAATGATTTGGCTATTGAGAAATATATAAATGGGATTCTCAATTACTTTTAATGATAAAATTTATTAATTACCCGAAATCATTTATTCATTTCATTTAATTCATAGTAATTAACCATGTCTAATAATAATATGACTATTATTATTACATGAAAAGCCCCCAATGAATTACACCTAATGTTATTTAATTTAATAACAAATATTATCTCTCATAAAATACCAGAAACAAATACATGGAATATATAGTTAATATACATGACATATACTTTTTTTCCATTTTCTTTATTTCCACCAACACATTTATTAGATATTGAATACTACTAATTTCAAAAATAAAAATCACTGCATTACTTGCATATAAATATATTATTTATCACACAATATATATTCTCGAATAAATAGTGTCAAAATGAATGTGATGAGGAATCCTTGAATAATTATAAAATCACCATTGGAAATAATATTTATTCAAATTGTTAAATTAATATTTTACTGAGATACATGGACAAACTTACTGTGTGAACCTCTAGGCCTCTTTATTAGTGGCATTAGGTGGATCTTGCCTAATGTCTAAGGATAATTTCTAGAAACACACCATGGAACCCATAGAAAAAGAATTTAATAGCAGTATGACGTGTTACCTCCAAAAAACGCTTACCGTGTAATGTAATCCCTCTGTCACAATATATTATAGCAAGCATGTTCTATTCTAGTGCCATCAACCCATGTGATCGATTAGTCTTTCTTTGACATCCCATAATTGAGCTTTCCCATTACTCACCATGGCCATGGATTTATTTAGTCTATATCAATTCCATAAAAGGCCTTGAGATATCTACTTCTATTATGGAAAATAAGGGACAAATACTTTCTCCCGTTATCTATTAATGCATTATCACTTGTGACGCACCCAACATATCCTTCCTCACTGCGAAATGTGTGTCGTCATAGTTTTCATCAATTAAACTATATTATTTAATTGTAAAACCCATTAAATATAATCAAAATGTCTAAGGACCAATAAACATGTCCACAAATAAGAACATCCAATGTCACTATGAAATGTGGATTTCTTACTAGTGGGTCTCATTCTCATAATATATTCATGGACATTACCAAGGGCATTCGCCTTGAGAAGGTGCCTCAATGTTTTCTGAGTCCTCACACCTAATGGCCTGTAATATTTGTGTCCCTCAAATAACATCATCCGGCCATAGAACATATATCTAAGAACACTGTTATGGCACTTCTAGGTTCCCATCATTGCTGGGATCCTCTATGACCAATTAATACAATAGTTATCCTAGGGACATTATCACATGAATTTTCACATAGAAGAACAATAAAGCTATGATAAGGTATTTATTATTGAATAAAGTAAATAGTAGTTTGCTCTAGGACACCATATCAAACAGTATTATGTTGTACCTAAGAATAGATGAAAATAAAAAAGGGTTAAAAAATATAAAATGATCTTTGATTACAATTATATCATTGGGAAAAAATTTCAATTAATTTTTGAAATGTAAGAATTATATGCCTTTTCAATCTCTTTGGAAGTGAGATCATAGTATGATATTTTTATTAAAAAAACGATATTTTTACACATTTAATTAATGAAATTTATGTATAAAAACTATTTTTGGCCATTCCAACCATACTAAATGTTGGATTGATGTTAGTTCTATTTACACATGTTAATAATTAATAAAATTAATTTTTTTTATTATTTCAGAAAATATAATGTTATTTCCATTGTTTTAACCCTTTGATGCATGATTTTTACATTCAAATAAAAAAAATGATTTTCATTATTCCATGATAATATGAATTGGATTTTTTTGGTTTATTTTTTATTAATTAAGTGGGAAAATTATGAGACCATGCACTAAGACAACACAAGGTTCTAAGGCACAGTGCTCCTATAAAAAATAATTCAATAAATATTAGTTTTTAATTAAAAACACTCGATCAGAAAACATTGAACTTAAATAAATTTTAAAAGTGTCAATGGATCAAAAATATGAGGGAACCATTTCATTCATAATAGTGACATTTCCTTATGGGTATCAGTGAATAGTTTGGGTCAACTATGAATGATAATTTTTGGATTATTTAATGGAGAATAAAATAAACATAAAAAGTTTATTTTATAAATTGTTATGTTTTTCTACATCACAATAGTGATGTGATGCCATAATGTGGAATCCTGTTTTCATTAATCAATGAAATTGTACGGTGACATGGGAACACATGGACGTAGAAATGAAGAAATATTTTTCAATTATTTAACACCTTGGTAAGGATATTAGAATAGATTCTCAATCCTAGAGATATTTTCTAGAATATCTGGAGAAGAAATTATGTCTAAAAACCTCTAAATGGAGAATGAAAGACAATAAAGAGAAGACAGATTGACATCACTCATCGAGGGATCACCAACAACGACAAACATTCCTCACTGATCGATCCAAACTATATGTTGGGTGTTAGTTTTATTTTGATATTCCTACCCCGTTCATTATCCCTAAGATGAGTCTGGATTAGTCAGTGAAAAAGATTATCCATGGATCATGATTTATGAGGGTTGGCATAATTATGTTATTGAATTTATTCAAAATTTATTCATGTTTAGATTTAAATAATTTTTACACAATTATCTTCAATTCTAATGTGGGAAGAATGAGGGTGACATGTAAAATTCCATGATCCTTTCATTTGGGGTGTTCATTTCTTTTCCACCTTTTTTCCAATTACTTCATAATTCATACATTTTTCAATATGATATGACGAGCTAGAATATACGGCAGCACATTGCCGCGGCATGACGAGGGGAGGCCAGAGGGGGAGGCTCTGACCATTCATGTGGGGTGGGATGAGGTATGGTTCGTGGCCGAGAGGCCGGTAGAAGAGGCGACATCAGCTTAGTGACACTACCATTGCATAAAGACCTAGAATTGTGGCTGGTGGCTCTATGAACAATAATGGTGGCATCCCGCATTCCAAGCGAGGACCCTTTGATGAAATGGATTATAACGGGGAGGTCACGAGCGACACCACATAAGGCTGCCGACTCGATTGCAGGGAGTGTTAGGAGGTGCATGGCTGTGATAGGAGACTAAATTTAGTGTAGTATCATGGATTTGTCAAGCTGCAATGGATTGGGGTGGCATAATCATCACGCAATGAACCGTTTTGACCTAATGGCCTGCGACAACTAGCCATAGGAACGCGACACACATCCAGGTAGTCGTTTGACTGTGCAGACAAAAGAGGGGTGTTTTTAAGGGGATGTATCCCATAGTGATTGGCCGGAACCCGCATTGTGGACTGATGTAGAGAAATTGGGCTTGTAACACCCCAATATTCCACAGTTCTATTCTCTTTGAATAATACAGTAGTGTGTGTTGTACGCAACATCGAGATTTTAACACACCGCAACCAATCAAAGAAGCAGTTATGAATAGTGATACCCATTTTTTTTAAATTTTATAAAAATTTTCTCTCAAAATGGATTTCATTTTTGAATTCGGAATATTGAAATTATCCTAGGGTAAAATTTTGGTCCTTTTCAGACAACTTTTATATTTTGATGAATAGTGAGAATTACTAAATTTTAATTAAAAACAACTTTTTTAATCAAAATAATCAGTAGTGATAAATTATGAATCTGATTGGTTTTAAAGTATATTTAGAATAAATTTTTACAATTTAATACAATTTTGGTCATTGGACATAATTTCACAATTAAACCGGACATAAACAAGTGTCAATATTTTGATAGTTATTATTTCTTAAAAACACGTTTTTTGTTTTGACAGCGGGAAGAATTTTAAATTAGTCTCTGCCACATTTGTGTTCTAAATTTGGAAAAATGGAATCCATATTTGGAATCAGGATTTCCAAATTGTATAAAAAGGTAAATATTATTTTTATACATTTTGAATAATTACATTGGTAAATATTTAATTTACCATGGTTAAAGGGTAAATCCGGTAAATAAGGGTAAATAATAATATTATAATAATAATAAATTAACCTAAAACATGTCTTAACCCTATTGTTTGATGAATTTCCATCCATGGGAATCTTTGGGTCTATTTTGGGACCACGTGGATCGACTTGTAAGTGATAATGACACTTTTTATTAATTATGTTAAAGTAAATAAAAAAATGACATAAGCATGTATCTTTTAGCAAAAAAATTTTTACAGAGGGTTATATAAGTTATATTTTCGACTATAAATATTCATTAGTAAGATAAAATAATTTCCTACATAATTTGATTTTATTTATAATTTTTATACATTTAATAATAAAATTTATTTATGATGCAATAATGATGCAGTATTTATCTTATTAATAAACGAATCAAATAATTAGTATTATAAATGTTAAATTAAATATAATTTGAATGTTTTGATTCCATAAAAGTATTTTATTGGTTAATATGACATTTTATGATTGCTTATATGAATTTTGATCGAATTAAAAATGTATTTAATACTTTATCAAAAAGTAATTATTAAATATTGTCAAAATTTACATAAATGAGTTTTTAAAACAAATATTATATTATTAATTGACATTCTATTCCTAAAAATATAAGGATAGGTCAAAGGAATTATATCATGATATTTTTATCATTATTGGATCACTTTCGGTTCTCTTGGATGTATATTATGTTTATTACCTATATAATAAAAAAATTCAAAGTGACATTGTAAATGTAAATCTAATTAACTTAGAGTTAGAACTAAATGATAAGGTTATTACAATGACCCAAAACTGTATAAATTCTATTGGTCGAAAGGATTTAGACCCATAAGAACCTTATACTTTGAATAATCTACATTGGAGCCATTAGAATCTGAATATGAATTTATTATAAAGTAATACATTATGTTTTTCCTAAAGAGCCCCTCCTCCCCCTTATAAAAGGACACCACTTCTAACCAATTCTTCACACCTTATGAGACTTTGGGATCGGAAAACCCCTGACCAAATAACACTCTCAACTTCCCTCACTTCAACCTAGATTCATTATTTTGATCATAAATCCAACTTAAGGATCCCTTTTGATTAAATCAAAAGGAAGAACCCGAAGAAGAGGTAATGTTTTCACCATCATTTTTCAAGTTCCTTTCTTCTTCTACTTCTTCTTTCTTTGTTGTTTCCATTTGAAAGTAATAACTCCAGTATCTTCTATATACTCTGATGTTATTATAAATATGGTACAACCTTATTCAGTATTCTATCCATCCTTTGAATGAAATGTCACCATACATGCATACACATGGCCTACCGTCTCCACGTCATGGTGTAATTGTTATTCAATACATTATTATTTGGATTGGTATAGAAATGATGTGTAATTCATGTAAGTAATAAATATAACATGATAATGATTCTGTATATATGATATACCATATAATTATATATTATTTTAATGTCAAAAGAATGATATTGTCGCTCGTGCGTACGTACGGACTACCGTCTCCATGAACGCGATGAGATTAATTCTCCATCGTATCCATGCAATTATAATTCTAATTTGATGATTAAAAATATTGATTAAGGCCTTGATGTCATTATGTATATGAATTAGATACAACCTATCCATAATAAAAATGACGTATGTCAAAAAACATATAAAAGAAAATGAGGAGGATAACACCTGAAACGATGATAATACTAAGATATTATTAACAAAGCAATGTTAAAAGATAATATATGATATCATATTAATGTATATGATTCTTTTATAATTTACTAACAATTATTTCACCATTATAAAGGAGGTTAACCTACCATTAACCAAGGAAAATTACAAGTTAAGGGTTTATTTCACAATCTCTTCATTATCTGAGGTTGTTTATACGTAATTATCTTCTGGGACCTCTTTATAATCCACATCCATGATTCTTAAAAATGTATTTCAAAAAATTATTACTATTTTATAGAATATAAGTTAAATTCATCTACACCCTTTTTGAGTTTTTATAAGATGTTTATAAAGGAATATTTTTTTCATTTTCCAAACAAGGTCCTTTTTAACATTTTCGACAAAATTAAGGTAAGAATGTCTTTTTAACTAATACGGTGGGTGAAGATATTTTCTAAAGTTTTAAACTCGTCGAAGCTTCCCTTACAATCTTATAAGAATATATTCAACGTCACGATTTTATTTTATAATTATGTGAATCTTAAATGATTTTGAAATAGAATGATATATTTCTCTAAAAAGTGTTTTTGATTTCATCTATGTCAAAATACTTTGACGGATATTAGGTTTATTTGGAGTTGATTTATTATGATACTAAACTTCCATATTGTGTTAATGGTTTTGTGATATGTTTGACTGTGGATGTTCTATTTTTATACCATTCATGATTTATGGTTAAAGTATTGACATTTCATATGTTAGTTTTAATACAAATGTTTATGATATGATTAATCCTTTTCATATGAGGAATGTATTGGACTTAGTTAGTGATGAGAGGAGCCCGCTATAGAGCCTCGATGCATCGGTATGTCTCACGAGACAACTAGACGTGGAATTGGACGAGGCCCTTTCCCAACTTGATTTATGGTTTTGGCTAAGCCCTTATTCATTTTTTGAAGTCTTGGCTGAGGCCTTGACAAAATTCTTCAGAATGTCCAGCATTATACATTCCCTCATTATGGAAATAATATTGATGGTTCATGTGGTAAATCGACTAGTGGAATACCCATGATTATGTTTTATTATGGAATTACTAACTCATCTCATATTAATTCCATATAAGTATTCATGTTTATTATTGGTAAATTCATGTGGTTTCAATTATTCACCATGCTTAATATTTATATCATTTGTTGATGTATTACATACCCTTACTAAGCGTTTGAGATCACCCCTTTCTAATGTTTCATTTTCCCAGGATGTGAATAATTTAGTTATTAGTGACCAGAAGGCATACTCATAGAGGCTTGGGTGCTTCTAATGAAATATATTTATGTTGTATTTCTCTTCAAGATATAAAGTTGAACATATGTATGAATATTGTTTCTAATAATACTAAATTGGTCGGTCTATTGAGACATGATTTCCTTATGATCATTCCAATGTTATGTAATAATGCACAGACTCTGGGTAACTAGGGTCAGGGCATTACAATTGGTATTATAGGATGTTTAGTACATCCCTTGAAAACTAGATTTAGATAAACTCTGATTAGAGAACATAGACCTAAGATGGACATTGAGGATTAAAATAGAAGAACTTTCTAGAATTTTGGTATTGTATAGATTTTGTAAGTTTTCCAAGAAATACATCCATGTCTGGATACGAGATGGTAGAGGAGGCTCTGGCATAGATGTACCTAGGGGTAAAACCTAAAAACACCGCCGTGAGCTAGACTCGAACGAGAACTAGTGCACAACAATGAGCCTTACTGCACACGTGGTTACGCCACTCTTGGGGGATATGCTTAGGATATTTCTCATTTTCATTACAAAACATTCTGAAGGGTTATGATTATATACTTCTTCAAAGAAAAAATATTTTATTATTATGGAATATATCCATAAACTGTTGAATTTCTTTTAAGTGTTTTAGAAGTTTTGAATTATAAATTTCAATACATAAACTAATCTAGTTTATGCCATTGTTTAGAAATGGTGCCCAGTGGAAGGAATGGAAATTGTATCAATGCACACACTCCATGTAGGGAGTCCCCTCCTGGTAAAGATAATTTGAGTGGAGCTAGTGATGCAACTGGTGCTGATCATCTTATCACCATACTAGGACAACTCACCCAGTTTATGAATAATAACCTTACCTGTATAGAGCACCCAGATCCACAGCGTGGAGGATCAATTTTAGATTGCTTCATGAGGAAACAAACACAGAAATTCAACGAGAGTACATATCCATTAGTGGATAAGAAATGGATTAATTCCTTAGAGAAAATATTTCATGCTTTGGGGGGTAGTAAAAGGGAAAAAGTTGTCAGGGCATATTACCGCCTCACTGGAGATGCTGATCAATGGTGGTCCTTGATTCAAAACACAACGGATGAAGAGGAAGTATCAAATATGGAATGGAGAAAATTTAAAGAAATTTTCTTAGAAAAATAAATTCCTCATGACCATCGAGCGGATATGAAAAGACAATTTCTGAGTCTGAGGCAAAAGGAGAACGAGAATTTTGCAATGTATGAGGCTAACTTTACAAGGTTAGTGAGGCATGCTGCAGATTATATACATAACATAAGAAGTAAGAATGATCGTTTCTTTGATGGGTTAAAACCATTTATCCCTCGAGCATTAGTATAACAATCCATCTCATCATACGATGATATTGTCTCATATGCTATCAAGACAGAAAATGAATTCTCTAAGTCTTATTACTTTTAATCAAATAAATAGAAGAAGGGATCTGCTAAACACTCTGGGAATGGAAATAATGAAACAGGGAAGACTGGTAGAATTGAATTTCCGCCCTCTGATAATTGTGGAAGGAATCACCGTTGTGCCTATCTAAAAGGAAAAGGAGTATGCTACAAATGTGGACAAAAAGGTCATCTAGCTGGTGATTTTAATGGAAATAAAGACACTAAAAATGTTCAATGCTACAATTTCATGGAGACGAGACATTATGCAAATAATTTTTCTAATCGTAAATGAAAATTACCATAGAAAAGGGCATGTAACAAGGCCAAGATTATGCAATCCCTACTGCTGAGGTTGAAGCCCTGAATGACATGGTGGAAGGTAATTTAATGGTTTCCTCAAGGTTAGAAAATGCATTATTTGATTCTGGATCATCGCATTGTTTCATATCTTCCCATTTTTCTATGAAAATTAGATATTTCGAATTTGATTTAACAAGGGAGTTTTTTTGGTAAAACTCCTAAGGAAAGTATCATTGCATAGAATTTTTGTGAATCAGTCCCCATTAAAGCACATAAATGTTCTTTATCTGCTTATCTCATCGTCATACCTATGATTAAATTTGATATAATCCTCAGTATGGATTGGATTTCAGACCATGATGCAATGATTTATTGTAACAAGAAAGAGGTTACGTTTCTTGATGATGATGATGTTAAGGAACACCTTATATTTAGAGAAGAATCGCCTCCACCTAATTCTTATCTAGATCCACCCCCAATAGCTCAACTAAATTCAATTATCATGGAGGAATAGAAAGAAATAACTTTTAGTGAGGAAAGTAATGTTCAAATAGAGGATGTACCAATTGTGAGAGAATATGTTGATGTGTTTCTGGAAGATTTACAGGGACATCCTCTAGAACAAGAAATTTAGTTTTCCATTGATTTAATTCCTTGTTCAAGGCCCATATCAAAAACCCCTTATAGAATGGCCACTGTGGAATTAGTTGAACTAAAGAAACAACTGATGGAATTGAGTAATAAGGGATTTATTCTCCCTAGTGTCTCTCTATGGGGGGCCACTGTCCTTTTTATTAAGAAGAAAGATGGATCTATGAGGTTGTGCATTGACTACAGGGATATCAATGCTATAACAATAAAGTACAAGTATCCCCTACCTCGCATTGATGACTTATTTGACCATGTGCACGATGCTCAATACATTTCAAAGATTGAACTTCGATATGGATACAATCAATTGTTTTTTAAGAAGGAAGATATTCCGAATACAACATTTCGAACCACGTACAGGCATTACGAGTTTATAGTAATGCCTTTTGGGCTGAAAAAACACTCTATTTTCATGGATCTAATGAACATGGATTTCAAGTAATATAATGATGACTTTGTAGTGGTATTTATTGATTATATCTTGTTATATTCTAAAAGCTACAATGATCATGAAAATCACTTGTGCATTATATTGATGACTCTGAGAAGACATGAATTATATGGGATGTTTAGAAAGTGTGAATTCTGGCATCAAGAGATTTCTTTTCATGGCCATATTTTCTCTAATGATGGAATCCCTATTGATCCTTCTATGTCAAGAGCAATCTAAGAATGGTCAGCACCGAGGAGTATAACCGAGGTACGCTGTTTTATTGGTTTAGCAGATTATTATAGACGTTTCATCCATAATTTTGCACGATTGGCTAACCCATTAATGAAGCTCACACGTAAAGGTGTTAAATTTTTTTGGACCAAAGAGTGTTAAGAATGTTTCAATGAACCGAAGAGAAGATTAGTCAATGCTTCTATATTGACTCTACCTTTGGGGAATGATGTGTTTGTTATTTATAGTGATGCATCGAAGAAAGGACATGGTTGTGTACTTATGCAGAATGATATATTCATTGCTTATGCATCACGACAACTGAAAATTCATGAGCATAACTATCCTACTCATGATCTTGAGATAGTTGCTGTAATCATTGCTTTGAATATTTTGAGACACTATCTCTATGGTGGAAAATGTGAGATTTATACTGATCACAAGAGTTTGTAGTATATTTTCTCACAGAATGAACTCAACATGAGGCAAAGGAGATGGCTTGAACTACTCAAGGATTATGATTTCACGATACACTACCACCCGGTGAAGGAAAATACGGTGGCAGATGCTTTGAGTAGAAACGATCATGGAGTTTTAAACAAGATGAGAGTAGAAAAGGATCCTATATACATGGATCTAGTAAAGATAGATATGGGAATTACCATGGAAGGTGAAACATCAATACTTTTTCAAGTGGTTGTCGAACCATCTTTACTAGAAAGGATAATTTGTTCTCATAACGGTGATGAAGAGTTTCAAAAGAATATTAAAGCGTTGAATGATGGGAGATTGAATGACTTTGTGTATAAAGATGGAATTTTGATGTTTGGGAAGAGACATTGAGTTCCCAATATACCTGATCTTAAAAGGGAATTTTTGGATGATGCTCATAGTTCCAATTTCTCTATACACCCTGGGAGCACCAAAATATATAGAGATTTAAAGGAACATTTTTGGTGGGACAACTTGAAGAGGGATATTGCTGATCATGTGTCAAGATGTATGGTTTGTCAACATGTGAAAGCTGGAAGGAAAAAACCTGGAGTAGTCTTGCAACCTCTTCCTATACCTGAGTGGAAATGTGATAATATCAGAATGGACTTTGTCATGGGACTACTAAAGAATCCTAGATGGAACGATGCAATATGGGTCATTGTTGATCATCTTATCAAGTCATCACATTTTCTTGCAATAAGGGAGGATTTAACACTTGAATGTCTAGCAACAATATATATTAATGATGTTGTGAGACATCATGGAGTTCCCCTATCGATTGTCTCAGATCGTGATCCTCATTTTACATCAAGATTCTTGAAAAGACTTTATAAGGCCTTGGATACGGAACTTAGTTTGAGCACTTCTTACCACCCTCAAATAGATGGAAAATCAGAACGGACTATTCAAACCTTAGAAGACATGTTGAGATCATGCTCACTTGACTTTCAGGTTATGTGGGATCAATATTTACCTCTGGGGGAATTTTCCCATAACAATAGCTTCCATTCAAGTATTCATATTGCACCATATGAAGCATTTTATGGAAATATATTTCACACACCAACATGTTGGGATGATGTTGATGAAAGAAAACTCATAGGACTAGAACTGGTGGAGGAAACAATTGAAAAGGTGAAGGTAATCCAAAACCACATCAAAGCAGCTCAAAGTAAGCAGAAGAGCTATGCTGACAACCGAAGGAAGGCTTTGGAATTTTATGTAGGAGATCATGTTTTCATGAAGGTATATCCAGGGAAGGGAGTTATACATTTCGGTAAGAAAGGTAAATTGAGTCCCAGGTACATAGGACCATTCTAAATTGTACAACGAATTGGGGTTGTAGCTTACCAATTGACAATGCCGCCAAGTCTCTCCAAAGTTCACGATGTGTTCCACGTATCACTTTTGAAAAAATACTTACCTGGCCCACCGTATGTACTCACCTATGTGGAATTAGAATTGGAACCCAATCTATCTTATTGCGAAGAGCCCGTCCGGATTCTTGATACGAGATAACAAGTGCTGAGAAACTGGACGACTCGTCTGGTAAAAGTTCTATGGAGGAACCATACGATGGAAGATGCAACGTGAGAACCCGAGAAACTTATGATGAAGAACCACCCATGTCTTTTTATAAAGTAATTTTCTAGAAATTTTTAGGACAAAATTGGTTGAAGGATATGTAACACCCCAAGATTCCACGGTACGATACTTTTTGAATAATACAGTAGCGTGTGTGGTACACAACTTCGAGATTCTAACACACTGCGACCAATCAAAGTAGTTGTTATGAATACTAATGCCTGCTTTTTTATGTTTTATAAATATTATCTCTCAAAACGGAATTCATTTTTGGATTCTTAATATCAAAATTATCCTAGGGTAATATTTTGGTAGTTTTTGGATCACTTTTATATTTTGATGAATAGTGAAAATTACTAAATTTTAATTAAAAACAACTTTTTTATCAAAATAATTAACAGTTATAAATTATGAATTTGAGTAGTTTTAAATTATATTTAGAATATATTATTACCATTTAATACAATGTCTATCATTGGGAATAATTTCAAAATTAAACCAGACATAAACAAATGTCAATCTTTTGATAGTTATTATTTCTTAAATTCACGCTTTTTGTTTTGACAGCGGGAATTAATTTTAAACAAATTTCTGCCACTTATATGTTTTGAATTTGAAAAAATGGACTCCATATTTGGAATTAGGATGTCCAAATTGTGTAAATATGTAACTTTTATTTTTTGATATTTTGAATAATTACTTCGGAAAATATTTTATTTTCCATGGTTAAAGGGTAAATCCAGTAAATAAGGGTAAAAATTAATATTATAATAATAATAAGATTTCTCTAAAACGTGTCTTAACCCCATTTGTTGATACATGGACAACCATGGACATTTTTTGGTCGATATTGGGACTCCATGGATCCACTTGTAAGTGATAATGACCATTTATATTAATTAAGTTAAAGTAAATACAAAAATGAAAAAAGCATATATCTTTTAGAAAAACAATTTTTACATAGGGTTATGTATGTTATATTTTCAACTATAAATATTCATTATAAATATAAAAATATTTCCTGAATAATGGTATTTTATTTATAATTTTTAGACATTGAATAATAAAATTTAATTATGACCCAATAATGATGAAGTATTTTCCTTATTATTGAAAGAATAAAATAATTAATATTATAAATGTTAAAATAAATATAATTTGAAAGTTTTGATGCCATACAAGAATTTTATTGTTTAATATTAAATATTATTATTTCTTATATGAATTATTTTGAATTAATAAAGATGTTAATACTTTAACAAAAATCAATTACTTAATATTGTCAAAAATGACACAAATGACTTTTTAAAACAAATATTATATTATTAATTGATATTATATTCCTAAAAATCTAAGGTTCAACAAAAAGGCTTATATAATGATAGTTATATCATTACTGAGCCACTTGGGGGTCTCTTGGATGTATATAGTAAATTTATTAACTATATAATATAAAAATACAAAGTGACATGGTAAATGTCCAACTAATTAACTACGTGTTAAAACTAAAACATAAGGTTATTATAATGACCCAAACCTGTATAAAATCTATTTGTTGAAAGGATTTCGACCCATACCTACCGTAGACGTTGACTAATCCTCTTTTGAGCCATTAGAAACCTAATATTAATTTATTATAAAATTATAGTTTTTGTTTTTTCATAAAGAGCCCCTCCTCCCCCTTATAAAAGGACACCACTATCTAACCAATTCTTAACACATTCAAAGCCATTTGGTTCGGACAAACCCTACACAAATACTCTCTAAATTTCCCTCACTTAATCCTAGAGGCCATATTTTGATCATAATTCCATCCTAAAGATCCCTTTTGATCTAATCAAACGGAAGAACACGAAGAAGAGGTAATGTTTTCACCACCCTTTTTCAAGTTCCATTCTTCTTCTACATCTTCTTTCTTTGTTATTTCCATTATAAATTAATAACACCAGTATCTTAAATATACTGTGATTTTATTATAAACATGGTACTGCCATATTCAGTATTCTATCCATCTTTTGAATGACATGTCACCATACGTGCATACGTACGGCCTACCGTCTCCACGTCACGGTGTAATTGTTATTCAATACATTAATATTTTGATGGGTATAATAATGATGTGTAATTAATTTAATTAATAAATATAACTTGATAATGATTCTTTATATATGATACACCATCCAATTATATATTATTTTAATATCAAACGAATGATATTGTCGCACGTGCGTACGTACGGACTACAGTCTCCACGAACGCGATGAGATTCAATCCCAATCGTATCAATGAAATTATAATTCTCATTTGATTATTAAAAATAATTTTTAAGGACTTGATATCATTATGGATATGAATAACTTACAACCTATCCATAATAAACATGACTTATGTCACAAAAGATATAAAAGAAAACGAGTATGTGGACACCTGAAACGACTATAATACTATGATTTTTTTAAAATAGCAATGTTAACAGATCATATATGATATCATATTAATGTATATGATTCCTGTATAATTTAATAATTATTATTTCACCATTATATATAAGGGTAACCTATCATCAACCAAGGAAAATTAAAAAGTAAGGGTTAATTTCACAATCTCTTCATTATCTGATTTTTTTATACGTAATTATCTTCTGGGACCTCTTTATCATCCACATCTATGTTTCTTAAAAATGTATTTCAAAACATTCTTATTATTTTATAGACTATGGGTTAAATTCATTTATACCCTTGTTGACTTTTTATAATATTTTTATAAAGGATTGTTTCCGTCGTTTTCCAAACAAGGTTCTTTTTAACCTTTTTGACAAAATTAAGGTAAGAATGCCTTTTTTAACTTATATGGTGGGGGCAGATATTTTCTACCGTTATAAACTCGTCGAATCTTCCCTTATAATATTATAAGAATACATTCAAAGTAGATGTTTTATTTTATAATAATGTGACCTTTAAATGACTTCAAAATATAATGACATATTTCTATAAAATGATTTTTTGATTTCATCTATGTCAACATCCTTTGATGGATTTTTAGTTTATTTGGAGTTAATTAATTATGATACCAAACATCCATATTTTATTTAATCTTTGGTGATATGTTTCACTATGGATGTGCTATTTTTTTTACCATTCATGATTTGTGGTTAAAGTATTGACATTTTGTATTCTAGTTTTAATATGAATGTTTATGATATGTTAAAACCTTTTCATATGAGGAATGTATTGGACATAGTAAGTGACGGCTAGAGACCGCTATATCTCTTCGATGCATCGGTAGGTCTCATGAGACAAATAGACGTGGAATTGGAAGAGGCCCTTTCCCAATTTGATTTTATGGTTTTGGCCGAGGCATTAATCATTTTTAGACGTCCTGGTCGAGGCCTTGACAAAATGTTTCAGAATGTATGGCATTATACATTCCCTCATTATGGAAATAATATTGATGGTTCATGTGGTCATTCGACTAGTAGAACACCCATGATTATGTTTTATTATGAAATTACTTACTCATCTCATATTCATGCCATAAAAGTATTCATGTTTATAATTGGTAGAGGGATGTGATTTCAATTATTCCCCATGATTAATATTTATGTCATTTTCCGCTGTATTACTTACTCTTACTGAGTGTTTGTGCTCACCCCTTTCTTATGTTTAATTTTCCTAGGATATGAATAAGTTAGTTATGAGTGACCTCCAGGAATAATCTAGGAGGTTTGGATGCTTCTGATGAAATATATTTATGTTGTTTTTCCCTCTAAACTGTAAATTTGAATATATGTATGAATCTTGTTTCCAATAATACTAAATTGATCAGTCTTTCGAGAAATGATTTCCTTGTGATCATGCCAAATTTATGTAATAATGCACCAACTCTGGCTAACTAGGGTCGTAGTGTTACATGGCTGGTTTGGACCAGCCCAGACAAATGGGGTCAGGTCGACTAAACTGGGATGGGTCGGGTAAGACATTGACACATCCATCCCCTTTTAACAAAATGGGCCAAAACATTCAAATGATACTTCAAATTGATGAGTCAGCTACGTCATTGGTACCCATGTAACATGGAAGTATTTCTGATATGGATTTGTGGGATTTTAATATAGAAATGTGTATGTGTGCTGTTTTCTGTGGTTCATTACTCAAGGGTTTAGTGTTGCATTTTTTCCACAACATAGGACAACAATCCCCTCTGGAGGAAGATCCCCAGATAGAGTTGCGGCATTCCTCCTTGGAACTGGAGTGATCATATATCACCCATGATAGTTTTTTGGAGGAATTTATGTAACCTATGAGAACATTGAGTTAATTCTACATCTATTTGTCTATATTAGAAGGATTCTATGTATTCTTAGTTGTGGATCCCCTACGTTATGATCCAAATCAGTATGGTAGTCCATATTTTATAATAATAATACTTTATGTAGTGGATTAATATAGTTTATGTTGTCAAAATTCACTAGGAAGAATCCCCTCTTTGTATAGCATGACATTAAAAAATATATTATCCTTTTGTAGGGACAAAATTTTTGGGACCTCTTTGTAATATTCCCCAGTAACATCAACTCTCGAGTACTGAGATCTCCAAGAACAAGTGTTCCTTGTGCAAAATCAGGATGATGATGATTTGTCGTATCATAACCTATTTAAAATATGACTATTTATTAGTATATATAGACAATATTGGTTAATGTTGAATAGAAATATACATGTGTAGAGATGATCTTGCATTACTTTGTGGTTTTCATTCATGGTGTATCCTTTGTGGTTTGGGGGTGTCCTACGGATTATTGTTTTACTAAACCCTTCATGGGATATTCCTACATGTGTCTTGTCTTGTGTAGATGATTGTAATTTTAACTGATACCAAGGTGGGATAGGAAAAGGTGGTGTAGAGGGTGATCAGGAGAATGAGGCATGATTCTACATCATTTGAAAGATAACCCAAACCTACAATTTAGGTAGGGGGTTTTCGCACGAGATTCAGGGACTTGTGTGATTACATGATTTCAGACTTTTTTTGAGCTTGAATATTTGACATGTTTACCTTCATTTTCATTAATTTCATATTGTAATTTGGTTTTTAGGGAAATCATGGATGGTTATTGATGGTTTTCTTTCTAGCTTTGGGTGTGTGTTTAAATGTCCTTAAGTAAATGCTTCCCATTTATGGGATATGCTTACATGTTGCTAGTCAACAACCCCCGACCTATCAGTGATGAGCTTGGGATTGTCACATTTTGGGCCCTTCTAGGATAGTTCATGACAGAGAGGTATTAAAGGTTGTAGGTTATACACTTTGACTCTGTGTATGTGATATTTGGTTAGGGAAACAACGTTAAGTGATACAAGATCTACTTTTTGGCCCGAGACTCTAGTGTTGGTGTGGCGGCCGACATATCCATAAAACAGTAATCTTGGAACCTATATCCTGATTTTGTACATTAATACATTGGATGTAGGGAAATTAATCGTACATGAATCATATATGAATGGGTTATGATATAAATTTCCTTCTTGAGTCATCTCTCCAGATATACAATATTAATGGTTGTTTATCCTGATTTATATAAGGATTCCTCTATGAATATTGATAGACATGATTCTATTGTGTGACCATGATGATTGTATTCCTATAGATGAGGTGTTAGTACAAGGACATGTACCAGATATAATCTATCCACATGATATAGCACCTCCGGGTGGTGCACAATTTATACCACCCTCTATCGAACAACAATTACTATCTTCATTACATATAGAGGATGCACGCAATATGAGTAAATTGAATGAGTTCCCAAAGATAGCGATGTCACATGTTTAAGGGTGAGACAAACCACAAGGTAGCGTATTATTGGACCAAGGCTGTCACTCGTGTCTTCATTCTAGAGATGATTCCTGGGGACCATATGGTTGTCCTAGTCCCAACCCTTTTTCAGGTTGCAACAAGGATATGGTGGTGCTTAGTGGAAAAGACACATGATGAGGAAACCCGCTCTTGGGATGTCTTTTCCAAACTCATCATTGTGGAGTTGTTTCCATCTATGTTACATTCGGTGTGTATCCTAGAGCTCCTGCATCTACATTTTGGTGGTCATACGGTAGTAGAGTACTCGTTGAGGTTCCCTGACCTGTCTCGTTACTCCACAGAGATGGTGAATGACCCATTATTTAGGGCTCAACCCTTTTTAGGGGATTTGATTGGAGATCGTGGTGTCGATGATATCCCTTAGCATTCTAACTCATTCTGGGGTACTAGAGTTGACTCTTCTTGTAGAGATATTTCTCACAAAGAAGGCACCAGTAGTTGGAGTTGTTATTAAGAACCAGGTAGTAGAGTCTTCAGAAGCGGTTATCCAACAATGTTCATAGGCTCTCAATTGGGACAGTTGCATTAGCAGATGGCCCCATGATACTGGGTCAGCGGTGCATGTCTCCCTTGGTGGCTCATGTCATCCCAAAGAAGGAAGGTGTTATGCATGTGATAGATAGGTGTATCTGGAACGAGATTTTCCAACCCAACACTCAGTGGAATGTGGGATGGTTGATTGTACACTAAGGTAGAGGTAGAGTTTTGATCAGGGTGGTCTATAGGGCAACAGTCATGGAAGGGGAGAAGTTATATTAGAAGGTGATGGGAGGAGGTTTTGTGTACTACTACCACCTCCACCAGGAGTTCCACCACGGGATCAGGGAGCTAGTGAATAAAGATGAGGCTAACTTAAGGGGATTTATGCTTACAAACTCAGTTATTTATATATTATTATACTAATTATCGATGAATTTTCCAACCTATATATATTTTTTAATGTCAACAGTTTCAGTCGGTCCATTATTTCCACAAACCTTGTTTGGGGCTTAGATATTCTGGTGGTGTCGTTGGATTGACCCTTATTTTTAGAGACTTCTATAGGATGAGATTCGATGAACACAAACTAGTACCAATATTGTGGGATTACACTTGTAGATGAAAGCATTTGAGGCCTCTCCTTGTAGAGGCATTGAGGCCTTAAGAAGTTATTATATGTATGAACTTATTATACACATTCCATTATCAAATTGATAGTTTTCAGCATAGAGTTAGGTGTATATTTCGATGTGGGACCATGATTTCATTTTTCTGTGGAAAGTAAATGCATTCTGCACATGGTGGAAATTCTCAGGGAGGGTGCATGCAATGGCTAACCACTTTGGTATCCACAACCATGACATAGTAGATATTGAAAGTCCCCGGTTTATTGAAATGTTGGTGGAGTATGGGGACATGTTATCCAAGGATATCCACAAATGACCTCCCCGTAGAGAGGTAGACTTCTCCATTTATATATACACTAGGTCATTCCAATATCTACTCCTCCATATCAGAGAGATCCCATAGATCTTCATGTGTTGAGGGTACATCTGTAGGATTTGTTGTATAAGGACTTCATAATGCCCAATGGTTCACCCTTGGCGGCCCTTGTCTTGGCGGCCCTAGGTGGTTCATCCTTGGCGGTGCTAGGTGTGGACTTCCGACACCCAAATTAGGTGATCGTGAAGAATAAATATCCACTAACAAATAATAACGAAAACTTCTATCAACTGAATTAAGAGAGGTGGTTATTGGAAATATTATTTTCCTTTTTCTATCATTATATTCATCTCTGGGATGTGGATGTAACGATGGAAATGTTTAGATGTTTGTATGGCCTCGATGAGTACATGGGGATTTATTAGGGCATGACAAAAACCCCAACAATGTTCCTCAGACTCATGAACAAGATCTTACTACCCTTTCAAGATATGTTGGTTATGTTCATAATTGATGACATAATGGTTTACTTGACATATGGGGAGGAGCAAGCGATACACTTGAAGATGGTCCTAGATACACTTCGAAAGCACCAGCATTATGCGAATCTCTATAAGTTTATATTCTGGATTCAAATGGTCCACCTTATGTGAAATGTAATATAAGTGTCTATATTCACAGTGGAAATTGAAAGATAGAGGGGGCTCCAGATTGGGATCCAAAAAATTGTGTGACTAAGATGAGGAGGTTCTTAGGTTTTTCTAGGTACTATAGGAGGGTTTTAATAATATTTTCTATGGTACCTGTTCTATTGATGTGTTTGACATGGAATAGATATCCCATCATGTGGATGAAGAAGTGTAATAAGTGTTTTCTGGAGAAGAGGTAGAGGCTGAAGAGTGTCCCCATATTATGAATTCTGGAGGGCATTGGGTATTTAGTGTCCAGCGATACATGAGGAAGTATAATAGGTTGTGTCTCAATTTTGGGGAAAGAGGCCGTTGCATAAGGACCACAACAAATGAGACAACATGAGAATAACTCAATGACCCATGATCTAGACCTAGATGTAGTGGTCATCACATTAAAGATGTGAAAACATTATTTGATAGAGGAGTGGCTTCTTATCTACTCTGGAAACATGACCATCAATATATATTTTCTCATTTTTATTTCAACATGAGATAGAAGTGATTTATAGAGTTATTCTATAACTATTACTTAAAAATCATCTATACTCCGAGGAAGGGGAACATGGTGGAAGATGCACTTAGCAGGAGATATAGCTTTCAGTTTCATACTGAGGTATCGTAGAAGTTGTCCAAAATAATATATCAATTATGGTTAGTGATAGAGTAGCTTAACTTTAGTATAAGGATGTCACCCATACTCTTGCTATTATTTGGGGAGGCTGAATATGGGGACGTTGACTTCGAGACCCATCATTCTTAGAAGTCCACATGGCATGACCCTGGTGGATAATCGACAGGAGGTGAGCACATCGTTCTCTTTAATGGTCACAAAACTGTTACAATGGTGTTGCAATAAAAGATCATGAGGGACTTTTACACATACCCATTTGTGGTAGATACGACTGAGGATAAGTTGGTACAAGATCACTGATGTTAGTTCTAGAGGCTAGTAATGATGAACTCAGTGGTGGATTTTGTTTCTCAATTCCCCACTTGTCTGCAATTTATGGTAGAGTATTTGGTTCCAACATGTCTGACTCAATCACTCGAGGTTATGACGTATAAGTTGGATGAGATATTGATGGACATCATTAAGTGTTTACCTCTCATGTCCCGGACACATGAGACCATCTAGGTGATCATTGAATGAATCACCAGGTCGGGTCACATCCAACCTATTTGGGAGAAGTTCTTAATTGAGGGATTGTGAAACCCTACTATCATGAGATTGTTTGACTTCACGGGGTTCCCATGTTGATCGTATCATATCATGGTGCTCATTTCCCATCCTAGTTGTTTAAGGGAATATTGGATGGATTCATGAAACCATTGTGTTTGAGCATGACATTTCATCCACCAACATATGGTTAGGAAGAGAGGATCAACCAAGTTCTATAGGACATGATACTTTATTTCATCCTGATCTTTGGCTATAGTTGTGAGGATCACCTACCTCTGGAAGATATTTTTATACAATAAAAAATACAACCCCACCATTGGTATTAAATTGTTTGATAACTTATATGGGTTACCATGCTGGTCACCATTGTGCTTGAAAAACCTATAGGAGTCATCCCTAATGGGCCCAGAGATGGTATGTGATACCACTGAGAATCGTTATATCATCATGGAGAGGATGTGTACTAAAAATATAATAAATTATTTTTACATGTATAGGAGACAACATCAATTGGAGTTCAATGAGGAAGGCCAGGTTTTCCATTAGGTATCACATCAACATGGATTTCATAGAATTGGATGGGGTGAAAATTTATATCCATGATACATTAGCCCTTTCAAGATTCTGATAAGAGGTGGTGAGGTTGAATAAATCCTAGCTTTACCCCACCAGACACATTTGGTGCATGATTCTTTTCATTTCAAACATTTGAGGAGGTACATGCATTATCTATCACACATTATTGACTATAGAGTGCTTGAAATTGATGATGGGGTGACGATTTTGTGTTAATAGGGGGAGATAATGGATCGACCATGGAAGATACCTCATGGGTGATTGATTCCTCTAGAGTTCATTCGGTGGTAGCATGAGAATCTCCAAAATAGAACCTTGGAGTGTGACACACATATTCATTCTCAGTAACCTCATCTTTTGGTTGACTATCCCATTTTTTGTCTTACAGTGACATAAATCTGTAAGGTGGAGTGAATTTAATGACGTGGATTTTATCCAGTTTATTTTTTATAAATTAATTTAGAAAATTATGATTTCTGGTTTAAAGTCGACACGAGGTTCTGAGGGCCAGTGTTCCTAGAACAAATCATTCGATAATGTTAAGTTTTAATTGAAAATTATTAGGAGGATAACTTTGAGAATTAATAACTTATAAACCGGAGAACAGAAGAATTTTTTTTGGAATTGTGGCATTAAGAACAGTGAAATTACCTTAGGAGTGATATAACATTGATTGACATAGGTCACTGCAGAAGATATTTTTTTGATGTTTTAAAGGATAAAAGAAAACCTAAACAGTTGACATCTTATATTTTGAATATTCACAGTGTTGCAACAACATTGTGATGTCCCAACAAGGAATCATGTTTTCATTCATAAATAAAATACGATTTTGATCCTACAACACATAGATTTGGCAATAATGAAACAAATTATCTTCATTTAACTGCATTTGAGGGTTACATGACTAGATAAAAAATCCTCAAGAAATTCTGTAAAATCTCAGGAGCAGAAAATCGTTATAGAAACCTCTCATGGAAGAACATTAAATGATGAAGAGATGAAGGATTTAGATTTTTCATGAAAAAATCACCAACAATGATGAATTTTCAACTCTAATATATCCAAAATATAGGAAGTGTGAGATATTATTTTTATCTTCCTCCCCTGTAATTTATCCCTACGATGAGCATGAATTAGTCAATGAACATTCTAATCAATAGATCATGTGTTATGCAGGTTGGGATGATTATGTTGAGGGGTTTGTTTCATGATTTATCCATGATTATAATTGTTTTATTTTCTCCCTTTGGCCCACTATTCAAACTTGATGAGATAAAGGTGACCCAATGAAATCTTAGATCGACCCATTTTGAGTGTTCATTACATTGCCCACGTTTTTCATATTATTTTTTCTTAGTAAGTATTTCATTCCGATATGAAAAGACGAAATATGGAATGGCACATGGCTGCGGCATCATGATGATTGGATATGGGAAGAAGCTCCTTCCATTTAGGTGGGGTTTGGTTAAGAAAAGCCACCATCGAGGAAAACGATAGCAGATGCGACACCATCCCGACTATGCGGTTAGCCAGGAAGACCTAGTAGGATGGTTGTTAGGTCAAAGGTTAGGAGTGATGGCATCCTGTGGTCTAGGAGGGAACATTGTGGTAGGAAGACCTATGGAAGGGATGTTGTGTGTAGCATCGAACATGGTTGTCATCTATATAGTCATTGGAGGGCAGAGGCGGATTGCCTCGATGGTGGAGGAACGTGAATTTGTGGAGCCATGTTGGAGTGGCGGTGAAGGTTGTGTCATTATTCTTGTTGTGTTGAACATATCGACCGTTGATGCTAGCCACAAGTGGATGAAATGAATCTACACAATTAGTTGACATCGTGGACCCCGGAGGAGTGCGGTAAACGGGCCACATCTGGTGAGGATGTACCGGTTCAAGCTACTTCGGCCAGCCTAGAGAAACTGGTCTGGTTCAGACCGACTGTTCAGGACAGGTCCATTGAACCAGGTTCGGTTAGGTTGAACCAGGACCTATTTAGGACCTTTTAACAAAATGTCATGTAACATTAAAACTAAATGCCTCTTTGACATGATATCAACTTGATTTTGACTCTATAATGAGGGGGTTATTTTGTGAAGGATTGTTGGTGTTTAACTATTTACTAGTGTAGGTGTGTAGATTCCCTTGTTTTTTTCATATTGGGTTCAGTGGAAAATTGAATCCAAATCATTGGACCAAAATTCCCTTCAAGAGGTTGAGTTATGGATCAAGTTGTGGAACCCTTATTTGATACTAGACTAATCCCCTATCACTCCTGATAATGTTTTGCGGGAATTCATTTCACCTATAATCATAGTGTGTTAATCCTCCATCTAGTGGTCTATAACCTTAGGATTCTTGGTATTATCATGGTAGAATCCACTACGTTACGAGCCACATCAGTAGGGTTGATGGTATTCTCTGTGAAGAATCCACTAAATTTTGGATTAATATATATTGGGTTTTCATAATTCTCTAGGAATAATACCCTCTCTATATTGAATTAACATGACCAATGTATTCTCTATATGTAGGGCCCAAAATTCGCATGACCTATTTGTAAGAGTCCCTGATGACATCATGGCTCGACGAGTGAGTTCCCGCGAAACGATCATGCCTCGAGAAGAATCCATTGGCTAACCATTTATTTTAATTATCCATATTTACTTTGTGGATGGTTATGATTATATGTGGATAATTATGTTATATGTGTAATAGGGATATACTTTTGTAGATATGACCATCCATTTCATTGTGGTTTTCATTTTTGGTTTATACTATATGGTATCGAGTTTTCATATTGAGTATTGTTTAACTCACCCCCACACAGCCTTTGCGCACACATGTCGTGTCCTGTGTAGACATTCAAAATTATGACAGAGATCTAGGTGGGACAAGACCAGGTGTTGCATAGAGTGATCAGGTAGATGAGGCGTGTTTCTACGACTTCTGACAGCTGACCCACAGCTACCCTTCTTGTAGTTTTTTTTGTATACATGCTTCATGGACTTGTGGGTTTACATGAATTTAGTCATTTACTGGGCATGTATACTGGCCCCATTTAACTTCTTCTGATTTACTATCCTAATGTACCCTGTTGTTGTTTTTAGTGTATGCATGTAAGGTTTTTTGTGGGTTCCATTACAACTTTTGGTGTGTTTGTGCATGTATTTATTCAAATTCCTACCATTCGTGGGATATGACTTCTTAGTGAAAGCCACTATCCTCGAGCCTATCAGAGGCGGCCTTGGGGTAGTAATGCTGTGGGACCCACTACTATGGTTAGTGACACAAGAACACTGCCTATCAGATTTTTGTGGGGTCTGTTTCTGCAGGGTAAAAATTCAATGAAGTGCATTTTCATATTATTTAACTAAAATATGATGTATTTTATTTTTTCTCCTTTTGGTTTTTTATTTTAAATCAATATGAATCCACTTTTGGGCATTTTAAACAAACCAATACTCTGATTGATGTACATTCTATTCTTAAATGTCAATAAATATATCAATGAAATTTTCTAATAATAAAATGGTGACATGATATTTATTTGTAGGACTTGACCTTCAAGTGGATTATTTTTATTATGATAATATAATAAAAGTGTATTTTATATCATTATGATGACACCGCACATCATATTAACAAGTGGAGACATTAAATGTATCATATATTTTCATGGAAATAAAAAAATGTTTCCTTCATTTTGACCCATTCAATACAAATCTAATGGATAATGGCGAATTTTTATCATATTATCCAATTAAATTCTTATAATGATGTGTGGCTGGTTCTAATAGATCATAAATGACAAGAATTTCATTTTTATATATTTCCACATGAAGAAAATATTTTTAATTTATTAAACACCACCTTTCTTAAAAGTATTTTTAATGTAAGAAGAATAATTTTATAAAATAAGAAGAAAAACATTTAATGATGAATCAATAGAACACTAATAACTTGAATTTTAAATATTAAATAGGGTAAAAATTATTTTATCTTTTTGCTCAAATACCCACATAGTTTTTATGGCAGTATATACATTTCAATGTTCCCATAGATAATGATTCTATTATATTATAGAAAATCATTATTGCTATATTTCATTAAATATGATTATATTTATATTTTCATATTTATTTTCTTTTAAAATGCATTTCATTGAAAATACAAATTCCAAAAAAATTTACCACTTAATTTCAGAAGTTAAAAATGAAATTAATTTAAATTTTCTAGATTCCAAATTTAAAATTAAATAATAGTAAACTTTTATTCCAATGAAAAAAAATATTTTTTCTTATTTTATGATTTTTATCTGACGACTCCTTAATTTTAAAAATCGAATTTCATTATAATTCATTTTTTAAATATAAGTGGGAATTATTTTCTCTTTCCATGTAGTAGTTAACTTATTTTTCCTTAAATATATTAATTTTATAAATAAATTAACAATTATTAACATTATGATTATCTAAATTTCTAGGGTCCAAAAATTTCAAATGATGATACCCTTTGATGATTTCTTAACTACATAGATTATTTTTTTGATAGAATGAGTGTGACAAACATAATCATAAATAGATTAATTGAGTACTATAAAATAACCACAAAGTTTATTTGAATGAAATCTAAATTAGAACATAATGATTCTATAGGGATTTTTTTTCATGATATAATTAAAATTTAACACTACCACTACTACATCCTTTTCATACATGGTTACATAATATTAAACCCAAATTCCAATTTAAATGGAATGATATATTACTACTCAAATCTATATAAGGATTTATATATTATTTTAAATTCATGGGAATAAAAAAATTATTTACATCAATTTTTACTAAGATGAAAATAAATTCAAAAATTCACTGTTTGTGATGTCTTGATAATTATATAAAAAAATGTATCACATTCTCACTGGTGTGAACTATCCAATTTTTACTAATGTTGGAATATTGCGTGTTGTTATTTGTTTACGAAACATAGTTGTTCATAAATATGGTTCTAATTATAGGTTTAGTTTATTGTGTCTTGTGTTGTGGTTTGTGCTTTTCTAAAATTGTTTTATGATGGAAAAGTGGGGAAGTTGGATGGGTTGGAAAAATGCTTCATGTGTTTATCACTTGGGGTTGAATGAGGGTCGATATACATAGAGTTATCGGGTAGAATACCTGTTATTTATTTCCCATTGATCATGACAAATAAAATAGATTATTAAACATTAATCATGCGTGAAACTATACACCAACCTCAATAATACATGTACCAAAAAATATAACCAAAATATAATATTCTCTTTACATGATCTATTTTTATTTGAATACTTTTTACAAGATAAAACCCTCATCAAATAGAACTGGTAGACCCATTCATAAAATCAACACTATTCCTAAATAAAATTTCAGTATTATGTGTTAGGTGTAGAAATATTCCTCTATTTTTTCTCCAAATTTCTTAAATTATGTCCTCTAACAAAAATGAGACTCCTTGTTGATAGAATCTACCATCCTAAAAATGAAGTTCTCAAATCCCCTCCTTAGTGAATTTTATTTGACATAAAAGACCAAGTTTATATTAAAACCCAGACGCATCAAACCCTCTTTTCATGCATGGCCACAAGCTCCACCCATGGTGGTACAATGACCAACCCAGTTTCTACACTATAGAATCATATTTATACCTTTCATAGATCGACGATAAATGAACAACATTAATTTTATCTAAATATCTTCATCTATATTTTTTTTCAAAAAAATGAAGATTTAATGTAGATAGAATAAATTGGTTAATGATATGAAAGTATAATTTAAATGAATTATGAAGTAAAAAAACAATATAAAAATTTCGATGATACTCCCACTCAATTTATAATGAACTATTGTAACAATATACCTCGCCTAAACCACTTCATGATTAACAACAACCACCCTCATCTAATTCCTAGTGATGAACACAAGAATCCCTATAAAAACCCATACCACATAACTTATATTCTATACCAAATAAATTATGGCATATACATACATACATTTACAAACCGACATAAGAAAACTAGTCCTTCCCTCCTCATATAAGACCGACAAGGGTTTCCTGTAACAATAGAATCCTCATACATTAGTAATACACAATTCATAAATTAACTGAAAAATAAGACAGTAACACTGAACTACCTATTGTGACATGGCATATTCTAACAATAAAATTCCCCATTCGAACCCAAATAGTAGCACCATACTTAGAAAAAAGGCCAGTTATACATACTAAGGGATTCCAATATCCATTAAAATAGTTGAAATCCTCTATTTTTAAGCCACCAACATTCAAGAACCAATAACTCTAACATACAAGACTCTCTTGGATAACCACACACACCAATATGAATATAAATCACATAGATACCATCCATGCATGTGCTCCGGTGAAATAAAATATACATATCATGAACTGGACCATCCAATTATCCATTTGTTGAATGGAAACCATCTCCACTAGCAACATAATAATGACCCTAGTGATTAAAAAACTCCCAAATCATATAACTATGATTCCAAAACCAATGATGAATGAATAGAACCTCTTATATCCACCCATATCCATACAATTATGGTTTAAAAATAGCATAAATTTAAATAATAATTTTTAGAGGTGGAAGGAAGAATAAAAGGATTACATGTAATGATCATATATTGTTTGTATATTTCAAACAAAAATTAAAAAAAGATAAATTAAACACACATTATCCAGTAAGAATATGGTGGCTGATGACCAAATAAA
This sequence comes from Viscum album, assembly GCA_963277665.1. Lineage (NCBI taxonomy): Eukaryota > Viridiplantae > Streptophyta > Magnoliopsida > Santalales > Viscaceae > Viscum > Viscum album. Next base: position 552,828,990 of record OY728147.1, on the reverse strand, counting down.
TTAATAACTAAAAATACAATTTTTTTCAATTTATAACAAACAATTAAATCCCAAATCAAAGATAAATATAAGGTTGTTTTAGAGCTTGATTCCCTCCCTTTTCTAATACTATTGCACCAAATATGGATCCATTATAATCTGGTGTCCATGGGTTCATATCCCAAGTACATTTATATAAAATTATCACAAATCAAAACATATAGTAGTCTTTCCATGTTTAATCATCTTTGAATGCTGTTTGATGTACATTGAACACATGTTAATGGAATATATAAATAAACATACTTCCAACAACTGAACCCAATATTCATTGATTTCAATTTCATGTAAAATGTATTCATTTATTGCATGGAAAGCCTTCTACAAAACCCCATCCTGTACAAACATTAATTCACCACTAATCTATATTAATGATATATACTTTTTTTCACATTGGACTATATGGATCATCATATCTTCTTATAGTCCTGGAATGTTCATGGGATATGGCATATGGTCTTTCTATAACTCCAATAATTAGTATATACTCTCTGTTATCATATTTCCATCTTGTATTACATAATGATCAAAACCATAATATGTAATATTCAAATATATAATGGTAATATTTATTTCAAAATTAATAATATAATTCTATCAATTACAAAACATGAAAATATGTTTTAGAAAAATGTAACATCCAAAAATAATATATTAGTAATAAATAATGATAACAATGTATAAATAGAATTAAAAATAAAATCTATTTCATGTTCTCTAAATTAAATATAATAAGGATTATTAATGTAATATTCTACAAAATGAGAATATCCATGAAAATTCTTCTAGGTCTGACAAAATAGAAAATTACTTGACCTACTATGTCTATTACTATAATAGAATGCAAGACAAAAATATTTCCTGATCAAAATGATTAAATATCATTTTTTAAATTTAAATAGTATACAATATTGTAGGTTCATGATATTTATAAATTATTTTTTCTATGGATATGAAGGAGAATAGAATAAATAGAAAAATAAATTTAGTTTCCAAAATGAAGAACTCCAAATAAATTCAAACAGTCTTCATCATTTCCTATAGTGGAAGTTGACTAGGGAAGTAATAAACAATTATGGAATGAAAAAATTTTGAATATAGAAATCCTCATAGAAAAAAATACGACACTAAAAAGTGACCATATGAAATGAAACTGAACACCTAAAAAGCTACAACTTCTATATTATTACATTTAGGGTTGCTATAAGAAAATATACATGCCGCATCCTCTCACTTTTATAAACCCCAGTCATATAGAAGTTCGTTATAATAATTCCATTAAAAAGTTGACTATACAACACAATTTTTATAGGAAAAAAAATGTGACGACAGAAGTACTAAAAATGGAGATTCATAAATCGTAGATATTCTAATAATGATAATTGAAAATTTACCTATAGTGTTGTCCATTTTTGACAATTTAATTGCAACTTCCAGATGCTAAAAGAATATATTTTATCTTCAGTCACAAACTAATGGAATTAGAATCCTCAGATGCACAAAATGAATATAACTAATGAATTAAATAATAAATATCCTTATCATAAAATAATACAAAATACCAATTTTGAGAAATGAATGTGAACTTGTGTTTCACTAAGACATAATAATGAATATAATTTTTCTTGCTGTTATAGTTATAGTCTAGAAATTTTCCATGGGTCTAGTTTCACATGGTCATTCAAAACCAATCATAACCATTTTACGCTTCTTGATATTAGATGTTTATCATGGATAACCATAAATTGACACAAAAAAATTTTAGGCATATTACTCATTGATAGAATATAAATTCCAAAAAAATATCTAAATTTAAATGATTATTATCCCCAATAATAATTTCTTGTAAAATATAAAATTCCCAAATAAAATGGAATTGTTTGAACAATTATAAAAATGTGTAAATTTATATCAATATATATTTAAATTATTCTTTGGCCAAATCCAAATAGTATAGATTAAAAAATGATAATAATAGGAAATGAGAAGCCCAAAAAAAACTGGATAGTCAATTTATAAGTGTTATGTGCTATAACCAGGTTTAAATTACGAATCTAGAATTAATGTTTTTTAATTAATTTCACATGTTATATGTTTTATAAAGATATTTTAGAGATATTTAATTGTTGTCTCAAAAAACATGAAAAAGTGAAACAATTAAATGTAATTTAATTAAATGATATTATTCCATGAATAATTTAAAAATAATAATTTGAAATGATAAAATGATAATTATATTTCACAACATGGTTGGGAGGAATCTAATAATTCCAAATTATGAAACATCTCTCCATTAATGTCCTAGCATTCACAGCATAGACACCCCAATCAAAATAGAAAACAATAATGGATTAGTTATTTTGGGAAAAATAATTTTCAAAAATCTCGACGTTGTGTTCTATTAGAACACCAATTTTTATAAAAAAAAGTTTTACGGTGTAGTAATCAATTCTGAATTATAAAAAATATGAATAATTGGTTATAATTTCCTGTAAAAAATGAGTTTAATGCATCATATAATTTTATCTATGTTTTATGAATTATCATTAAATCATCATAAACATGTGAAATATTTATTTAAGTCGACATTACATTCCCCTTTGGAGTATGCACGATTATACTAGAATTACATAGATATCCATCCATAATCCAAATGAAAAATTTATAACCAAATCTCGAGGATTGAATAATGTCATCGGAAATGGATAATATAAGGCATGTGATATGTTTTTTAAGTCCATTGATATTTGATTATATCATTAAAAAGACCAAACAGACCATGTTTACCCATGAGTAACTAAAAATAATAAAACTTGTAGATAAAAAACATGTATATTACTATCTCTATGTCACCTAATAATACAACAATGATATTTTTTTGTGGCTACAAAACCCAAAAAAATATTGTTGGGGTAGAATTAATATTTTCTAGATCTACAATTGGGAAACAAAACAATTATTTAACAAAACCATGAATGAAGAAAGTGTGATATGGAATAGATTCCTTGAATGTAATCATATTAAATATAAATATTATTCCTCTAGAAGCCAATATAACATAGTAATAATTCATTGAAATGTTTAATAATTGAACCTTGTTCTGGGTGTAATGTATTGTATTTTAATTATATTATTTTTTTATATTATACAGATAATTTTCATGACCAGTAGCTAAGAGGATGTGAGATTATGAGGCGTGAGGTTCACAAATTAAATAATTGAAATATATTAAATATATTAAATAGAACAGATGGTTATTTTTCCTCCAAATATAGAATATATTTTAAATGGGTTCACAAATCCAAATTACGAGGGAACTATTCAGTCTAAGACATGAAGGTTACCATAGGAATTTATTACCATTAGTTGAACTGATTCATTTGTATAAAATTCACAGTGGGAATAGAAATGAGTAATATAATTGAATAAAATAATTCTTTTCATTTTTATAGATGCATCAATGAAAATTCACTATATAGACTAATAGAGAAGAATCCCAAGGTTATTTGAATAACCATGGATCTATTGGATATCTATTAGAGATAGCTTCAAAGGTTTTCTAATAAAACAATGGTAATAAAATCATGAATAGATGATCAATTCACATTGGATTCAAAGGATCTCGTAAATGGTCATGGAATATCCCCTTTCTCCATTATGAATTGATCTTAATCAAGGTAGGTATTTTTTTAATTAATTCATCGGTGTTCATGATTTTTTATGAAGAATCTAAATTATGAAATGAAATGATTAATCAATTCTTCAATCATTGTGCGGTGTGGGATATATTATGTGAGTTTGATGAGAGAATATATTTGTGATTTTTGATTATTCAATTTTTGTTCTAATGGATACTAATATATATCTCCATTAATAAAGAACTATTTTCCTTCCTCATTATTTTCATGTGATTTCCCCAAGTTCATCACTTGTCATGGGAATTATTCCATTTGGACTATAGATCAAATAACCTAGTTCAATAGATTATTGAACATCTGTTTCATTTATCTGCAGTCTGATAACTTTGTTATATGATTGACATGACAATATAGAGTTTTGATGATACTAAGGGAACGAATCATACATTGGTTAATAACTAATTTCACATTGTTCACCAATCTTATTATCACAATTATGAATGACTATTTGATCATTTTTTTGAGTAGATATAATTGAGGGACATTTATTGTTGAAAATATGTTTGGGATAATACATCCCCTTGATTTTCAGAGAAAGGCATAGCTATAATGGTGGCTTGAGAAATTGATAAGTTGAATGTAGAATAGATCTAAGATTCTTGAAAATCATGTGATACATGATGTGAAATCTGGATCGACAAACTATTTGTGTGCCTGGTTGTGGTGTCAAGGGTTTTGGGGGAATGTTATGTATCACATGATGGGTGGCCATTGTAACACAACATGTTGTATCTCCAAGATGACTCGGTATGTAATTTGGAAAGTACAAAAAAATGCGGTGGACTCCATTGGTTTGAATAGGTCTTGTACTCCTCCATATGTACATGGAAAAGACCAAGTACATGGGATTTACTGGGTACTATTACACTGAAACATGTACAAGGGATAAATCCATGAACTGACACACTGGAAAACTACATGTGAACCCTACACACTATATAGTACTATACAGAAACCACACGATGACATGGGTCATTTACACGGACATGACATAGGGTTAAGGGAGAGGGTGTGTGACCCCTAATACATGTCTAGTAATAATTTATACATGGATTATGTCCCTTTTATTCCATATCATTGTAATGATTCGTTGGAGTTTGTTTTGAATATACTTTATATGAGTGTTATGATAAAATTTCCTCCTACTCCTAGGACTATAATCCCTTCAGAAGGACTCCATATACAGATTCATTGAAATCTCTATGAGAGGAATAGATTGATATAATCAATTCATCATCATACCATAAGTGGAGTTTTTTGTATCTATATGACTACAACTATGTAGTTGCTGATACTCTACAAAGTATGTTAATCCACATTTAGTTGTTGGTATCACCCCATTGACCTGAAACTGATCCCCATTAGTGTATCATATTTTCTTCACACTATCATCCAGTTCATTCTCATGATGAGACCCAATGAACAGTATCACTCAGAAGAACTTCATCAGTGCTATCAGACTCATGAGTGTGTTCTCTCGGGTGAGTTCCATGTGAAATTTTTGAAATGGAATCCTTAGATAACATACTCTTGTAGGTAATTACATCATGTATATGTGTGTCTTTTTTGAGTAAATATATAAAATATTGTTATATGTGTTCTAGTCATATACCTCTATATATTAGGTTATATTTCCTTGTTATATGATTTGTTGTTTCTGAGTGTCCTACTATCGATTGTTATATTAACCCTTAAATTGGATTTTACCATACGTGTTGTGTCTTATGAAGAGATTTTAAATATTCATTTATTTCTAAGTAGACCATGAATAGTTGATTCATAGTGAGGTCTAGTAGACTGATATGGGTTTTTATAGGTTTTTTAAAAGTAGTCAGAGTACATACATTCAGGTTGGACTTGATTTTTTGGCTCATTGTTGTTGACTGGTATTTTTTCAGGATTAGTTTTTTTCTTTCTATTGTACTATAGTAATTGGATATAGATGAAAAAATGCATGGTTGTTGATTTTATTTTATAGTTCAACATTTTAAGGTCTTGAAGACGTGTGTGTGTGTGTGTGTGTACTTTTGATAGGGCCTCCCATGTCAGTGATATGCCTTCTAGGAACTAGTTACCCGCCAATGGCTTATTCATGGTAGGCTTGGGAAGTCACAAAGCGAGCTCATCTAGGATGGATCATGATAGTGTGGTATAAAATTGTTATGTTCTTTTATATGACTATAATTCAATGATATTGGTTTGTGGATATAGTGTTAATTGTTTCGAGTTTGGCTTTCTGGAAAGTGACAATAGTGTTGGTGTGGTGGAATGTGTATCTATACACTAGAACCTGGATGACCTACTTGTTGACTTATTATATGAAATATATTATTATAGGGAAAAGAAATTTAAATTCATCATATTGGATTAGGTTGGGGTTTACATTTCCTTCTTGCTTCAACTCTCCAAATATACACAATGACCATGGTACATCATTTTTGTTTCATGATGCATGCATGATGTATAGCATATAGGAATCAACATGATTATGAGTGTTATCCACATAGTTATGAGGCATCAATAAATGTAAAAATTATAAATATGTTATCTCCATGTGGTGAACCATAAAAACCACAACATGTGTAGCCGCACATGAAAGTTGTACTAATAGAAGAAGATGCATGTATGATTGTCATGCATCCTGAGTTTTAGTGATAGATACCCCTTAGGTTCCTTGGAGAGCCTATTCCATAGGTAGCTATAGACTGCGATGAGGCAGTTAATTGTATTTTTCATCTATTAGAGACACCATAATATCATATGGTGATCTTGGAAGGGATATTTCTCCATTGATCTATTGGGTGATGGTCAGGGTTAGTGACCTAGTCATAAAACTAGGGGATACAATCATGGAAAATAAACAATGGAATTTTTTTAATATTAGTTTTCCCCAAATACACAGAGGCAATACATATCTAGAATCTTCTACAGATTCTCCATTGTATCATGACAACAATATATTATTAATTTACTTTTAACAACTTCTCAAGGTACTCCATGAAAATGCATTGAAATAAGTTCTTCATCACTCAGAACATCAAGTGTTGTTTTCATAGAGATGTATAATCCAATGTTATAACTTTTTAAAATCCTACTTATGTAGGGGTTATAGGGTGAGCTTTGGTAATTCAGGGGGTTACTTGGTTGAGAAGATACGGCTTGTGGTTGACAACAGTGGGTGAGCAGTAGTATAGTCCATTACAGTAGGGATTCAATTTCAATGTTTGAGACATGAATGTGTGAGAAGAATCAAGATTAGGTGTTTGGAATTAGAATCTATGGATCCATGATCACATGGAAGTCCCATTATTTATAGGGGTAGGTGGTGCTACCGATGTGATGGTAGCAGACATCTTGAGTGATATTTTCTAACAAACCATTCAATTGAGAGAGATATCATTTTAGGGACGCTAAGGAAGAGATAGAAGTAGTAGGAGGCATGTTCACAAGGTGGAAGACATAGGAGGGGATTATTTAGAGTGATAGGACATGGTTAAAATTTTTACATTATACCACCACCAACCATAGTGTTTTACACAAGGATTTGGTAATTAGAGGATAGGGGTGGCGATAACTACAGATAGCTGGAGCTTACGACCCAGAGGCCTCAAGAATGATTCAGGTTACAATAATTGCCTTTTATAAATTAGTTGTAGTACAGATAGACACACATTATATTCCATTCATCCATTTCATGTACTATGTAAAATACATACATATTCTAGATGATCCTCAACTTGATCCTTATTCTTGGTGACTTCTACTAGAGGTAACTCATTATTCAGGCACTTGTTCCAACATTGTGACTAGACACTCCGAGGAAGTATTTTTAGTTGGAAAATCATTATAGAAACATCAAGAACTTATGATGTCATTCATGATTTGGACTTTTTAACTTTAATTGATACACATATCGACTATTTTAGGGGATGGTGTGTTGTTTCCTCAATTATGTGATCAGGTTCTCCTTCGTTAGTGAAATGGAAACCCAATTAGCCCACGATAGACACATGCATTGGATGATACAACCAATTAGTCATTAGTATGTGTGACTAACACTTATTTTTGTAAATTTTCTTCATTCCTAGTTACATATAGTTGTGGAAGAGTATAATGGTTCCCTCTCTGAGGATGTTCTAGGTTTACCTATCCTACACATGATATGATTGAGCATTGATCAACACCCTAATACATCATAGATATCGGTGCCAGAAAATCATAAATTTATGGTATAGACTAGCGAGTTGAGGATGTATATTGAAGAATTTCCTATGATGGGATTTTTTAGATCCAGTGTTTCACCATAGGATGACCAATTTATCCATGCCATGATGGGAGATGTGAACATGAGGTTCTATGTGGACTATCGGTGCATGAACCAGGTGACAAAGAAAAACATGTATCCACTAGAATGGATCAATGACCTTTTGGATTTGTTGATAGAGACACAATAGTTAAATGGTTGGACTTATGTCAAGATATACCAATAAGATATATGGGACACAAATTTATAAAATACAACATTTAATTGTCACTGCATCTACAATGTGTACATGGTGACGCTCTTAGGCATGATCTATTCCCTAATAGTGTTCATGTGACTAATGAACTAAATATTTGATCATTACGTAGACTAGTTCGTGATAGTTTTTGGAAATGATATCTATTTGTACTCAACTTCAATGTTAGATCATGCAAGACACAATATCATGGTTCTATCTGTCCTCAATGTGAACCATCATTAATAAAATAACTCAAAGTTCCAATTTTGTATTCATGAATTCAACATTATAAGTCACATTATCTCATAAGATATAGTGGTTTTTCACCCATCCATGGTTACACTAGTGTCATCTTGGGTTCCACCAAAGAGCATGACAGAAGTGTCGAGATTCCCTAAAATTGTAGGCTCTTAACATAGTTTCATATTTGATTTATGTTTGATATAAACACCCATGAAATCATTGAATATGATGTGGAAGGATTTCATGTGGATAGATAGGTTCCACCATGAATTTCATTAGATGAGTTAGAGTTTGATGAGTGATCCAATTATTATATTTCTAAAGGAGGATATTGAGTACATATATTTATGTGATACACCATAACCAATATTGGTTCTATTATGATTTAGAGGTTATTAGTGATTGAATAATTTTCAATCTTTTTGACACCACAAAATCATTAATAAATGAACCATGATATTGAACTAGTAGTGGTAATATTAAATTTGAATTTTTAGAGACACTACCTGATGGGTGATCTGCTTATCATCTACAATGATCACAAGATTATCCTATATATTATCTCTCACATGGATCACACTATGAGATAGAATAGATGGATTAAGTTCCACTTGGATTAGGAATTTGAAATTTTTGACACTCATGATAAGGGGAACATCATAGAAGAATCTCTCGGAAGAAGATTTTATTAGAATATGTTGAACTAGGTGTTGGAGTAGTTGGAATCATTACAATTATCCATTGTGGGAGGAGATGGTGAAGACTACAACAACTTAATGGGTGTCACCCTACTACTCTTACATTGATCCATGGATTATGATATTAGGGATACTAACTAAGAGACCCTACATCCTCATATATAAAATGAACATGCTCTTGATGGATTTATTAAATGTCGGGAGTGTGCCTTTTAGTTTAGAGTGCACAAAATGGTACTAGGGATGTTGTGGGAAGAGGATCTGAGTGATATTCATAAAAAACATTTAGGGAGACTAAATGGTGTGTAAAAAATTCCCAAGGACCCCAAATGTCATTTTTTTCAGCGATTATGAAATGAGTGGGAGTGCTAGTATCTCGATGCCTTGGAAGCATGTGAAGGATGAGCACCATGTTCCATAGGGGTTAGAACGACCTATTGAGATTCATAAAATCGATGTGATATGGGATATATTGTGACATCATTATAGAAATACCACACACATCCAGGGGATAGATATACAATGAGGTGATAAGAGATAGGCTCACCACGTGAGTCAACTTCCTAGTTATATGATATAAGAGTTTCGTAGAGGTCTTCAAAAGCCACTAAATTTAATGTATCGTATGAATCCAAGGACTTATAGTGATGATTGATATTGACCATGAATCTTAATTCACATATCTATTATGGTAGAAATTACAGGAGGCGTTTGGGAACAATTTCTCTAGAGAAAAACGTTCTACCCCAAATAGAAAAACATAATGAGAAGGATGTTCTGGTACTTTTTTGACACGCTTTGATCTTTCATGAAGGAAATTAGTTGTAGTTTGTAGGATCACTAACCACTATTATCTGTCTCATATATCAACAACTACCATTAAAAATTAGTATGGAATGATTTGTGTATGTTTATGGATGGCCCTTTTGGTCAAAACCTAAATGGACTGACCCTGGAGAGTCAGAACTCATGGGCCCAGAGCTAGTGCATTCTAAAAGAGAGAATATGAAGATCATAGGGGAGTTTTTGAAGTCTACACAAAACTAAAAATAATCATTATTATAATAGGTGATATTGACCCTTGTTGAACTAGTATGGAGACCTTGTGTTCCTACAAATTTATCCTCAATCTAGAGTACAATGATTCATCTTAGGCGATAAGATATCTTCAAGGATCATCCATCATTTTCTGATGTAAAGTATAGTTAGAGAGGTGTCATGCCTCTTAGCTCTACCTCTACAGTTAGACAAGGTACAAAACAGCTTCCATGGATCAAAACTAAAATGGTATGTGCATGAACTATCACCCATTATCCATTGTAGATAACTAGACATCATGGAAGGAGTACCGTTTTTTGAGTACCAGATTGAGATTGATGATTGTTAGAAGAGATTAATTCTTGGTTCATCTATTCTTTAGAGTGTGTCCTGTGGAAGTTTGAGAAAATATATGTGAACATAAGGGAGAGGGATGCACATATTCATCCTTAGTACCAACATCTATTTGAGTAACCCTTTTTTGATTTTCATGGATGTAAATCTCCAAGGTAGGGAGAATGTAATGTATATTATATTTTTTGTATTAATTTTCATTATTATATAGATTATGTTCAAGAATGTGAGCTAATAAGGAATGAAATTCGGGGACCAGGTTATCTTAGAAAAATGTTTGACAAATATTATTTATATTAAATATCAAGAAGGTAGTATTTTCCTAAAAAGAGGAATATCATCTAAATGGGATCCTAGAGCTGAAATACAAAAAAATTGTTTAAATTCCGAATTTTATTTTTACCTTAGGAAGAATATAAAAATAGTTGACATGGTTCATTTGTTGAATAGTCATGTAGGGTGCTAAAATGATTAATATAATTGAATAAATTATTTTCTTTCATTTTATTGATGCATCGATTGATAGTCTATTAATAGAAAATCAGTCTGAAATCCTTGGGTTATTTGCATAACCTTTAAACAATTATAGATCCGTTGAAGATTTCTTCAGATGATTTCTCATGGACGAATGTTGATTGGATAATGGATAGAAGATCGATGAGCAATGAATACAACGGATATTGCCAATGATCATTGAACATCCCCATTCTTCATCAGCGGTCAATAAAAACTAGGGAAGGCCATGTGATTTCATTTTATTCATACCCATTATTGATTTCTATGACCAAATCGAATCAATCAATGAATATATTGATCCACGTTTGAATCATTATATGGGATGTTTTATTTTTGGGGCTTTGATGGGACATTATATATTTTTATTCTTCATTATTTGATTGTCTCTATAAAAAAGGAATTGATTTCAAAAAAATCATCGATCAAGATTCATTCCTCTTATATTTTAATTTCATTTTCTCCCCTGGTTCAACACTCATTTTTAGTGTTCTTCATTTTCTAGGTGGCTCGACATATCTCACTACTAGAAATTTATCCTATAAAAATAGTTTTAAAACATAGTTATAGCCCACAAAACTATGGGTATAGGCTATAAACACACTTTCAATAAACCTTGGGAAACTAAGGCATTGGTATAGATCAAACCTATAACAACTGTTTAAAAAACCTATGCATACAGCTTAAAAAATGTCGTTATAGACTATACCAACAATTCGTGAAGCCATGGATTTTAAATTTGTGGGTATAACAATATTCTATTCCCACTGTTTAATCTATCTCTATCCATGTTTTCATAACTGTGGGTATTGTATATTTCATATAAAAGAAAATCACCAGGTTTCAAACACTAAGCGCTGCCCCGAACACGAAGCACATAACAACTATGCCAGTTGAAAATTTATTTATATATAGATACATTATCATATATATATATATATATATATATATTTTCTTATATATATAAAATAAAATGGATTATTGGGAGTTTCAAACCAGCACTGTAGCTCCACAATAGAACACCTTTACCGCCACAATGTTTGTGCTTCTTTTATAAATATATGCATTATATTATATATATTCTCTTATTTATAAAATAAATGTGAGATTTGTGGGATTAAATCCTTCAACATTTCTCCATAGTGTATTCCTTTAACACTATACCATTTCACATTGATGTATTTATTAACATTCTTATACATATAATATAACGTTTGTTAAATTAAATTTCATGATCGTGTTTCGAACTCCAATCGATGTACGCATATAACGTCCCATACCACTAAAACTGTAAAATTGTGAGTATGTATATATATATATATATTATTAATATTTATGAACCATGGGTAATGGTAACAAACATGGAAATTTGTTTTCCTGGTACATTTTTTCCTATTATAACGATATGGAACCTATACACATGGTTTTTATGAACCATCGATATAGCCATCTATATATTATCCCTTACCCATGGGTTTTCGAGAACCGTGGGTATATAATTACATACATATGGCTATACCAATGGTTCATGAAAACTATGGGCATTGTCCCACTTATACCCATGGTATTATATGATAAATAATATAGGTTTTCCTGTGGCACTTCCGCACAATTTTTTGGATTCCCGCGCTTATGCGGTGGGTACGCTAAACCCATTGTTTTTAAAGAACCATTGGTATGTGTTAGAAAATGTAATATATACTAATTGTTATGGAAAAAACTGATAATATTTTGATCGATACCCATTGTCTTAGAGAAAACCATGGGTATAGACCCATTCTCCACAAGTGTCTAAATCAATTGATCATTATAAATCTATTTCATAGTGCAAAAATATGATATCCTAGATCTGGGATTGAAATTATATGATGAAGGTTCAATAATATAAGATTAAAAAAAATAGGAAAATGGTGGATACTCAATTTTACATTCTTCACCGTCAATTGGATAACAAAAATGAACTGATATTTGATTCATTTTATCAGTAGAAGTGATGTAGTTAATTGTGGTTCTTTGAGGTAATGTCTTTGATGAGGCCTCTCCTTGAGTTTCCCGACATGTAATGGATAGAAATGTGGCTGGATCAATGGAGAATATAAATATATAAAGGATTTCAAATCATGAAAAATCCCACAATACACATCATGTAATTAGGATCTACATGCTGCCCATGCCCCCCTTTGTTTCAGCTAGGGTTTTGGGATACATTTAAGTATCACAAGGCATGTGATCCCTAACAAATGTTGTGTGGTCTCTCTTAGAAGGCATGGTGTGTACCTTGGGAAGTAAACAACCACCAGGTTTATTACACTGGTTGAAGAATTCCATGTACTCCCCCACACATACATGACCTAGAACACGTATATGGGAAATGTTGTGTACTAGTAAAGGGTATCACTACACCAGATGAATATGTGTACTGAAACACAGGAACCCTACACACCATGTTGTACTATGTGGACTGAGCATGATGACATGGGCTTCTTACACTGGCAGTATCTGGGGTCAAGGGACATGGTGTGTGACCCCTACTACATGTAGTTTAATCTATTATATATACCTTAGTTCCCCTTTCTACCAAATCAACTTCTTGTTTTATTATAGAATGTTTCCCATATCATTTCTCAAAGGGTTATTATGTAATCACCTCATAATCATAGGACTATGATACCTTCATTTGTACTTCCTTTATATAGTTTTTATAATCCCCCGAGATGCAAAGAGTGAGATACTCTATTCACTTTTGTGCCCTATTTGGATTTCTTGGTATCAACGTGACAAACAATGTGTGGGCTAAAATCCACTACATTGAAGGTTAATCCATATTTAGCATTTAGTGACACCCCATGACCTTTGATGTGATCCTCATCTATGTATCATATTATCATTAGACTATATGTGTGTTCGTTCACATTACATGGCATAATGAGAAGTACATATCAGAAACACATAATCAAGGATATCAGACTCAAGAGTGTGTTCTCCCAGGTGAGTGTTTTGTGTAATATTTGAGTTGAAATTCTATGATGATATGATATTTTTTACCTTCCTATAAAATTTGTCTATTTTTTTATTATATATGTATATTATTTTAATATGTGATGTAGAAATATACCCATGTATAATTGGATGTATTTTTTTGTATGAAATTTGGTTTCGAGGATTCCTAGTGAGCATTTTTATACTAAACCATACAAAAGATATTTCAGCATGTGTCATATCATATTATGACAATTAATCTTTATAATTATTCCAAGGACGACTAGGACTAAACAATGGTTATTGATACCAAATATATCGAGGTGTGTTCTAGAAAGTTTCAGACAGCAGTCGTAGTACCTATATTCAGGTTGTACTTGTGTTTTAAAACAATTTGTGGTGGAATTAAATGTATACCTATTTACATTATTTTATATACTATCATAATATTATTACATGATTTAGATGTATTCATCCATGGTAGTTCAGTTGTTTGAATTTTTTTTTCATTGTATGGTGTTGGATTTGTATGCGTGTGTGCATATACTTTGGGTAAGTACTCTGATTTCAGTGATATTCCTTCTCAGTACTAGTTTCTGGCCCCTGGCCTATTGATGGTTTGGATTAGGCAGTCATGTAATGAGCCCCTCTATGGTGGGTCATGAAGCCAGGTCCATGTATTCTACATTCTGAATAATTATTTTTTCACTTGACGGTTTTTATAGTTTCGATGCTGAACTGGAAGATTCATACCATGCAAGGGGTATATACAATGATAAATAATTTTAGGATATAATACAATATAATTAACAAATGAGTTCCCTTAACATTCTAGTTAAATATTTTATATTTCTATTCCATTTAAAATTCTATTGGAGTTCAGTTCATTGAAAGTCCAATATAGAATATCAAAAAAAATTATAAATTAATCTATTAAACCTTTTTAGGATTCAATTTTTGGAAGATTCATGGTTATACAATATGGTGGTTAATTAATTTATTATAGTTTCTATGACTCTGATTTTTTATATGATTTTCTACAATCCTTGGATTTTCACCAAAAGTTCATTTACTGTAAAAATTCTATTTAAAATCAAGAATCATTTAATTATAAAAAAAGAGATATTTAGAAGCACACAACATACTATTTAAAATAATAAAATTGAAATGAATTCAAACACATAAATATATCCATAGTAGATATTTAATCTATAAAAACACATAAAGGAAAACTTTCACTTATAGAAGGGGTCATTATATATAGTGAGCATTTAGATGGTCATATTAGACATTATTTTTAAAAAAAATCCACCCTAAAAATAGGTTTTGAGGATACCCATGAATGAACAAATGAATAGTTCTTAAGGTTCATAGAAAACTAATTCCCTCTACATATGCATTAATAATAACACCATACTCAATGATTGAAAATGATCGTAAATTTCAATCATAGTAAAATTGGATATGATGGAAAACCTATAGATAGTCTGAAGGATATTAAATATAAATTATTATTCTAAGTCATCATATCAAGATATAAAAATATTGGTCAATGCCAGTATTATTCCTTCTACATATGTAGTTTATAATATGTTAACACTATCCATATACAAATACAAAATAAGGAAAATCATCAACCTTAACCAAAAAATTATTCTTTGGGGTAATAAACTACACCATACCCACATTAAATTTTCCAAGGCCATCATATGTGTTCATTATATCTCCATATAATTCATCCCATTATAAAAAAAATTGTGATCTTCATTTTTTATTCACATAGGAATATTACACTATATAAATTTAATTTTAATAAATAAAATTAGTATAATTTTCAACTCACAATCCTCCAAAAAACTAATCATGGTATATTCATGTAAAAAAATAATATAACATTATAATTCATTTGATTTAGTTAACCTATATTATTAATAGAATCAATTATTTTATCTTATTATTAACTAAATAGTTTATATGTTGGTGATTAGAATCATTTAAAGACATTATTTCATCTATTAAAATTTAAAATCAATTATCATGATACAAAAAATCTACCATTCAAAATGATATATATAGAGGAACATATGTCATTTTTGTCTCTTTCCAAGGGTATTATTTATATTAAAAGTAAAAAATATACCATTTTATATTTTTTTAACTTAACATATTATGTGGGTCATCATAAAATCTAATTTTTAATTAACTGTCATATTTTTTTTATTTTATGTTCAATATAGGTATAAATGAATTCAATAAAAATAATTTAATTTTTTAGAAATTTTCAGTAATATATTTCTTGTTTAACCGATGGTAAATATATTTTTACCAGAGTTTCATTAATTAATTTTATACTTAATTCAATATTTATTTTCATTAGAAAATAATTTGATCATATTGGATTCACAAAAAAAGAAAAATATAAAATAAAATTAATTGATGTATAATTCAGATAACAATTTAAATTATGTGGAATATTATTTTTTCAATTCAAATTCACGAGACATGAAAAATATAAAATAAAATTTATCTTTTAGACATTACGAGAATTCATGGATTTAATGTGAAAGAGGTCAAATAGATAAAATGTTTTCAATTCCAATTTTAATTTGAAATTGATTCTAATGATGTAAGTGAGATTAATTGATGTATAATTCAGATAACTATACATTAAAATCAATTTAAAATATATTTTAACTTCATAAATAAATTAAATGAATATTCAATTATCATTTAAAATTAAATATTTTACAATTATAGTCATAAAAGAAATCATTTTTTGTAAAATACATCAATTTATCATTATATTATATTGAAATTTGTATTTCAAAAATTGAAATATATTTTATAAAATTAAATTTATAATATTATTAAATATAAATTTTATTATTGTTCATAGAAAAAAAACTTTTTTTGAGTAGATAATATTTTTGAAACATATAACAACATTGATGAAAATTATTTATTTTATTATCAATATATTTTATTTATTTTAATACATTATATTTAATAATTCAATGGTAGTTTTTAATTTTGATATATATACCTTAATCAATATTTTATAAATATCATGTTTAAATAATTAAGTTAGTAATGTATCATTTTTTTTTTCTAAACATAGTGTTGTGTGTCAGTCATGTTAAGATATTGTTGTGTATAGTGTATGATTAATGTGGAGTAGTATATGAAACATAATTAACATGGTGTTTTTTGAAATGAAATACACTATACAAATTTAATTTATTCAGAAAAAAATCATTATAACTATTTGTGTCATATTTTACCCACCTTAAAATGAATAACACTATTATTTTTTTGATTGGCCATAAAAGGATTTGCATTTGAATATTTTTTCATAGACACCCTCATCGAAAAATGGGTTAATAAAACATTCTCTGGAAAAAATGTACGGGGTGTGTGAAGGTCATTTGAAATAACATATTCTACATTTCCAAATAGGAGAACATCTTTGGGATGAGAAAACAAGATCATATAAGTGAGTACTAACACCCAAATATGGATGGAGAGTAATAGAAAACATTGTCGGGTGAAATTAAATAATAAAAAATTCCCTAAACCAAGTAGTTTTGAAATAAAACAATGATATCATAAAAGATAATGATATGTGGACAACATTTTTTTCTGTATCCATTTCATATGGTTGAAACATTTTCATAAGAATTAATACTAACATGATTTGAATTCATTTCATATGCATAATATCCTCAAATTTTTTGTCGAGATTCAATATTATATCACTCCATGTTATCAGGGAGAGTTTTGAATACCTAAATCATTAACTGATCATAATATCCAAATGTTGAATTATAAGTTATTATGTCTATCATTAGTTATCATCAATAAAAAATGTTGAGCTCATGTAATCTAATATGCATAAATAATTAGAAGTAAGAATATTATAATCATCACTATAATAGTATTTAGTGTTCCAAATAAACCATTTAATAAATGGTTAACCTTATGACGCTTCCGAATTATAAAAATCAAAAAATTATAAATAGGGTCCTTGAATTTACAAATTGAACATATCATTAATACCCTATTTATCATAAAGTGTCTCTTGATTTTTACATACCAAACAGGTGAATACCATCAACATGTATTGTCATAAAACATGGTAATATCCTGAATTACCATTTGATATTATTGAAAACATTCATATTTCATCATTAATTATATGTAACATAGAGTGATGGATATATTAACTAAATCCAAAAAAGATTTGAACTCCATAAATGATATCATAAACCAAATTTTCAATAATTCCGTTATTATTTCAGTGTTCGTCAATAATATAATATTTTATTTATATAAATCAATCATTGTATTATCCTAGAAATATTTTCTAAACATTAAGTACATGTTGAGGGTTATATTTACCAAAATTATGTGTTTTCCATGAGTATCTCTTTATCATTTAATATCCTTTATATGTCATATTTATATTTCAACATATTCATTAAAATCCATAAAAAAACATATTCTGATCGATTTTTATATATTTCATGATATATAATCCTTGAATTACAATATATAAATAAATCCTTCATCCAAATTCATTCTCAATCCACTAACTACACTTCATCATATTATTCCATTATACCTATTTCCATTAACATTTCATATGTAGTCTATTCATTGTCATCATTATAAAAATTACTCATTAAATCATGTTGATTTCCATCATGTGGATTCCCCTTAGGTCATTTATTTTTATAATTCACATACATTTAACATTTAATACATTCAACAGGAAAGGATATCTTATAGAGACCAATATTCTCATCCATCATGTTAAGTGAATGTTTTATTTTTTTTTCAATATAGTTTCTTGACTTATGTAATTTTTCTTTCGTTCAAAGCATATTATCATCCCTCCGAAAAATTTCATTGCATTTTTCTTCATAAATTTTCAATACATAGGAAATTGAATCTTTTTCCCTATGTTTTTTTCATAATAAAAAATCATAGGTTATTATATAATCATCTTCATTGGTTATTCCCCATCCTACATTATGTTTTTTATTCAAAATGGAATACCAATAAGTACAATATAATAAGATAAATAGGCAACCCCACCTAGAGGGGACATAAATAATGAAGGACAAGGGAATCGCTCCAAATAAGGTTCACCCCCTCTAGTTTAAAATGAGACATATTCAAAGGAAACAAATCGGGGTCCCGAGAACCATAAGAGAAGCCATGTAATCCACAACTTTGTTTCCCTCACACCATGTGTGAGAATCACTAATGTTATCTTTGGCGAGGGCCTTGCATTGTCTAATGGTATAACAGATCGAGTAGGGAGTAGTGCCTTGACCATGTAGTGCATCGTGGATGATCATATAGTCTTTTTCCAAATGTGTGATGTTAATTTCCCATTGACTTCACATTGAAAACCCTATATGGATCACTTGATACTTCTCATGGATAGTATTTACACCACAAAAATGAGCTATTAACATCGTAACCACAATCCCCATGGAGTCACAGGTGACTCTACCACCTCGCATATCTCCCCATACAAAAGTTTTATCCGTGTTAAGATTGAGACCTATCTCTGGATGGGCCCAACAAATCATTCTCCCCTGTGCCCCGGGACCATGATGTAAATCCTCCCTCTCTATTGCCCATAATGCATGAAAGGAAGATGCATCCTTCCCAACGCAATCCAAACTTATCAAATCAATCAATAATGAACTACTTTTAGCCACAATTTCTCTATTAGATTATGGGATCCCCTCAAAACAGATTTGATTTCATTCATTCCTTAAGAACTAGAAACCCACATTAAGGATGATTGACCCCACATCGATCTTCGTCGTCGTCCCATTGATCCCCTGGAACCAAATCTCCATGAACCGCTCATTGGTAACTGCTTGGGGAGAGAAACCTGTGAGAACACCAAAGCAGCTCCACACCTGCCTCTCCCATTCCCCCACAATGAAAATGTGGTTCATGATTTCTACATTTTTATTCACACAGTAATGAAAATAGGAAACCATACCAATGCCCAGACATTTTATGTTATCATCAGATAGTATAGCCTTATTACAAATCCTACAAGTAAGAAATTAAAGTTATAGGTGACTTTTCCACACTAAATAAAGTTGTTATATCTCTCATGTTGCCCCTACAGACCATTACTCCTACAAAAGTCCTTCAAGTTATAGTTACCAAAGATAGAAGGGGTGTAGATGCTCCTTTCTTGCTCAGATTTAATCATAACTGAATATAAACCCACTTATTGAGATGCATCTAGAAAAAATCAAAAAAACTGATGATGCAAACGTGCCTTCTTGAAAAATATAGAGGGAGGAAGACATCCTGGAAACCTCAGCACATTACCTGACCATTTGTGATACCAGTAGAGGATGTTCCCATCCCCAATAATGCATTGTGTGTGTGGAAGAAGGCATGGAATGATGTTATAGATGGAGGACCACAACAACATCCCCCTGACCAGTGGAGGTGAAGCACCATACATATATCTCTAAGACATATGCTTCCCCCACAATGTGTGTTCCTTGATATCATCCAATGCAATCCTAACAAGAATGGAATGAATGATATTTTTCATACTACTAACCTTGATTATTCCTCCTTCGCATATGAGTGAAGCCATCTTCCCCATGACTCACACTGTCTCTTCTCCTTGGATAATGCATACCATATGAACTGGAGATGAATTTAATCGATGGACATTGTAACCTCTTTCAAAAAAGAGGAAGACGCTATAGCGTGAACTGGCATTGCGGAGATTACAATATTCACAATAGTAATTTATCCCCCAAAGGATAAGAAATGAATTTTCCAGTTTTTAATTCATTCCAAAATAATATTAAAAAATTTCTAAGCCTCTGGATCATAGCCTACCATGGAAAATAGGGGTACCATGATAATCCATGGCGAATGACCCTCTCCTCATGCCCAGCTCCAAGCCCATATGATCCACCATGCTTGAGTTGCAAGAGTTAGAAACATAGAATCTTATCTCCTTCCTATTATCAATCTTACCACTCCTATGGAAATAATATGCTAGGATCATGTTAAACGAATTGAGGGATCTCCACCTTATATTCCTAAAAATTATAGTGTCATCAGAATACATTAGATTTAATGTTGGGGTGACTATATTTTCTATGGTATGGAAAATTCTCCGCATTGAAGACCCCCTTGTTGATCAGCCTGCTAAGAGTGACTTGCATAAGGATGAAGATGCTCAGGGATAATGGATATCCTTGTCGCAGCCCACAAAAATACATAAAGAAACTATGAGTAATCCTTATAAATGACATGGCCATCCACGGAGAACAAAACATATGTATTTAAAATCGCAGGTCCACGAGGAGATCCCTATCTTAGCCAAAACACTATTAATAAACCCCACTCCATTTGATCATAGGTCTTATTCATTTCAAGATTGATAGCCACATTGGAGCAATGAGAATTGGTGTTCAGATCATTAAACATCTCTTGTGTCATGGCAATATCACCTTGGATCAAATGGTATTTTACAATCCAATGTTTCTCCAAGGATATCTTTTGAGGGAACATGCAGGACATTCTCCGATTAATTGTACTCAATAAAATTTCACATGGGAAGTTGAAAAATCTCACATGTCATTAATTGTAGATTTATGACAGATATTTTATCTTCAGAAAGAGAAACACGGTAGTTGCAGCTGTGATCCAAGGAAGGACACCCCCTCAGAATAAGTACTCAATAGCTAGGATAAGATCGCGTTACACAACCTCCCAAGATCCTATGTAAAACGTGCTAGGAAATCTGTCTGGGACCTCCATATTTTCAGGAATCAAGTTCCACATTGCCTCATGAACCTTATCTTCCCCAAGCAGACATTCCAACAAGTTATAATTTCCATGCACCTGTTCTCTGTTGAGTCTTTCTCAATACAAGAATTTCAAGGTTTGTAACTGTAGGTGAATAATTGTCGATGACATATCCACATATACTATCCACATAGATAAATAATATATTTTCATCTAATAACAACATAATTTACCATTATTCCAAACCCATTTTCAATTACATTAATTCATCTTTAGACATATCCTAAGTGACATTATAAGACCCTAAGTTGGATGTTTGTATCCCTTGTTTTGGTATTTTGGTGTAATGTAATGGTTTTTGGTGATGTTTAAGAGATTTGGATAATTTTTGGATTTTTTGGGGATTTTAAAATGTTTTATGAGTGTTTATGGTATGTGGGGACCATGAAACACCTTTAATATTTGGGAACTTTATAATAGGGGTTAAATATGAGGTGCACTAGCAATTTGATGGTTTCTCTAAACCATACGACAGACTTGGAGAAACCGTGCAATTATAGACAGTGAGATTCATCATGGATATAACACAATCTTCAAACCCTGTGATCCAACCATTTAAGGCCCAAATTATTGTAGTGAATAATGCATGGTAATCACCTAGTTTAACTAACTGTGCAACTATCCATGCATGATATAATGATTAGATCCTAAAACAATAGGTATCACAAGTTTTTACATCTAATGACCACTTTATTCCTCCACGGTGGCCCTAAATCAAGACTTACTATTCCCAAATCTAGGTAGGCTTCCACTATTTTTCCATAGCTGAGTTGAATTATTCTCTTGTTGATTTAACGCCAGATTCTCTTGGAATGTCCTTGTTCATTTTTGTTAATGGTGGTTTTTCTTAGATATAATTCTCTATGTGTATTTATTTTTTTGATATATTTTTTTTGTTGATATATTTATGATTTCTAATGCCCAATATGATTATATGTATTCATTATTTATTATAGGTTAAGAGATATATGGTGGATTTTTTTAGAAGTAACACCGATTTGAAGACATTATTTCGTGAATTTTTTCATTTTCTACAAATAATTGCAGTATGTAGTTTCACACATTAATCCTATATAAATTACATCAATTCTTAGTTCTAATTTATTATATTTTTCAATATTTATGGTCTGAATTGGTATAAAATTAATTAAAAAAATCATTATTAGAGATGGATGTGGATTTTTGAGAAATTGTGGATTTTTTATACAAAATTACTTCAAAAATGAATTTAATATTTTGATTTCAAAATAGTTTCTTGGATTGATTCATTGTAAAATATTTTTAATAAATATATTTATTTTAAATGGTTCTATAAATGAAATTTATTTGGTATTGGAATGGTTTTGGAATGATTGTACTAACATGTTTTTTTTCATATGTGGTGGTGTGTGTTCATATTTCAGTTCGAGGGTTAGGGAAAATATGACCTTATGCTCGGTGCTGAAGGTGTAATGGGAGATGGGATATTATTCTCTTGAGAATAGATGGTAGATATTTTATAATCCTACCCTGACTATAAAATAGTCACAACGAATCTTTCATGTATGGAAGAATTGGTTTGTGGATTTTAATTTGATACTAAAAATTTTAAATTTTTCATATGGTTTTAGAGAATTTTATGGCTTCATTCTATAGAAAATGATGTTATCTTGAGATAAATTCTGTACTATGGATCTTGTTTTTAATTTTTTATAAAAAAATTTGTATTTTTTTATATAATTTTTTTGTATTTTTATAATTTTGTCGATCCATGTAGAGCGGGTTGTGATGTTTTTTGGGGAATGCCTACTGATATTGATTACTCACCACCAATTTTATAAATTATTTATTTTTTATATGTTCTTTATCAAGATGTGGTAATGGAGAAGTATCAAATATTTAGTAGTACATCATGCTATTGGGGTATTTTTCTTGTTGGAACGTGGATAATATATTGAGCATGGAGTTTTCATTGAAGTCATTGATTATTTTTCTATTGTGTACTTTGATATTGTAGTCTTCCACTATAGTTCTTAGTTTTAGTTTTATTTTAATTTAAATGATTTATTTCAGTTCTATTTCATTGGATTCATGCATCATGTAGTTTTTTTAGTTATTTCTTGTTTAGTTGGTAGTTTTATTTTTAATGGTAAAATCATTCCCCATCTATTAATGAATCACTAATAGGATTTGGAATCTCATTTTACTAGGATTTTCCAATGACATGATCATGAAATGCATTATAGAAATGACTTCCACTAGTATATTATACCACATTTTGAATAATGATCTTTGATTTCGTGAAAAACTTTTTATTTTTTAAAATAAATAATGAATATTTCAAATGTGGGATTTTTAAAAATAACATGGAAGGAATTTTCAAAATGGGTTGATTTTCTGTAAAAATATATAATTTTTATAAAATGGTTGAATGTGGAAAATGCTGAATTTCTGGAAATCATTATTTTGATAGTATGATATAGATAAATTTGAAATATGTTAACCCATCAGGTTCAAGAGATTTTTACCTTTGGAATTTTTTTTTGCGTCTAAAAATTTTACTATGTAGGCAACAATAAAACCAATATGAGGATGCTGTTGAAGACAATGATGCACCTGAGATACTATTGAACCTACCACTAGTTTATATTATTGACCATGATTTCAAAGTTATGTATACTAGTAACAGGGGGTATGATCAAAAGAAAAAGGATCAATCCATCTAGCTCTAGATGATGAATTCAACCATATTTCAAGGTGATTGAGAACATGATACCTCAGAGGTGTGGATGAAATTGTTTAATTGTATGTTCATTTTAAGTGGATTTCTAGTGGAACCAAAATTCATGGTTGTGAAGTATATATTATAACATATTTCATTCTTGTGGTGGGATTTAATGGCTCAGGCTATATCAGACCAAGGACTTGCGTGGGATATTTTTGAAGAAATGTTAACAATAAATTTTATCCTCATACGTTCTTAATTTAAATGAAAATGAACTTCTATATCCGAATTTAGGAAGATATGTTTTTCATAGTGTATGCAGTGAAATTTATAATTTTAGAATTATATGGACATGAAGTTGTTTCAAGTTGGTCCTTGAGGGTATGCATCAATGAATTAGGGTTGAGGAATCAGATTCACTTCATGATAGTTGTGATTTGTATAATGTATTATAAATAGATTTTCAATAGAGAACCGTTGGATAAAAGTGACATTATAAGAGTTACACCTAAAGCGAGTATGTTAATTACAACAGGAAATGTTGGGAACAATAATGTTTGAGCAAGAAGAATTGGGGATCCTATTTCAGTGGTTAGAGGATGGATCAGAATCCAATGCGTAGAATAATAAATCGTCCTCCAAACCCTGAGAGGGAAGATGGATGATCCCAATGTGGTCTGTATGACCATATTAAGGGTGAGTGTACAAAAGCACTAAGGGAATTTAGTAATTGCAACAATATGATGTATCATTATTGTTTTTTCCATAGTTCTATAAGGTGAGATGTTCGAGACACACCTCATGTGTCACATGTGTTGTATGATTCAGATAAACGAGGGCAGCATAATAAATATTTTTTGTAAAATTGATAGAGACATGAAGACTATAGGATCATTATGAATTATCAGGAAGGGAATCCTCAACATATCCCAAGATAACAATGTGTCATGAGGAATAAATTATATGATTACGAGCAAGATATTAGGGATGATCAGTCTAGAACTTTTATGGTGTGAGGCATGATTCTTTTTAATTATACAATAATGTAGTCATTATTTGATATGGGTTTTCTCATTATTTTAGTTGTTCTCACATTTATTATTTGCTACATTTAAGTGTTTAGAAGATTTTATCAATGTAAAAACATCAAATTCCAATTGGTCAAAGGAAATTTCAAGCCTTTATTTGAAAATAATGATCTGAAATTGATGATGGAGATAATTTTACATGGGATTTATCTATACATGGGATGAATTCATATGACATAATATTTTATATGAATTTGTTGGTAATGTATAATAATAACATAAAATATTATATAAGAATGTTTTTCTTCGCAGACTATGATTACATCAAGAATTTCATTTGATGAGAAAGGAAAGTTATTATAGGTGAAATGGTCTTGAAATCACCTAGAGATGGAACAATCTCTTACCAGTTTCCATATTTGAATTTTGAATCAATGGACGAGATTGAGAAAAATATTTTTCTAGTTGTTTTTGATATGATTCAAGTTGTTTTTCCTGAATATTTGTCAAGGATACCACCCACAAGATATATATAGTTTATGACTGATCATTTTCTGTTGTCCAGTCCTATTTCCATTCCATATTATCACATGTGGCCAATATATTTATGTAAATTAATGTGTAGTTATATGAGCTGGAAAGAAAACATTTCACTTGTATGAGCACGTCTCTATGGGAAGCTTCATTCTTGTTTATCAAAAAGGTGGATGAAACACTATGTATGTGTGATGCTTTTCATAAACCTAACCCTGTTATGATAAAGAGTAAAAATCCACATAAATGAATTTATGATCTATTGGATAAATTTAGAAGAGCTCAATGGCTCTCCAAAATTGAATTTTGATCTGGATATCACAAATTGCAGCTTCGGAAGGAGGATATACCAAAAAAAAACTTGTAGATGAAGATATTACCATTATGAATAAGTCATTATTAATTTATACATTATGAATGAACCAAAATTATTTAATTCATGGATGATTCAGATATATTATTGATATATGGACTTTGGTGTGGTGGTGTTTGTGGATTACGCACTGGTGTATCAAAGGATAGATACCGATCATGAGAAATAAATGGTAGTTTTTTTTGGGAATGAGGAGGGATCATCATATCTATGAAAAATATTCAAAGACTTATTTCTGGAATCAATTGGTACATTTACTTATCCATGTAATCTCTTAATGATTAATTTTGGTGGATCCTAAAATGTAATATGATGTAAACTCTTGGAAACCACTAATGAATTTCATTGAGAAACAATGTTTCCTTTGAATAGCTGGTTAATACTGATGTATTCAATGTGTTTTTTCACCATTAGTATCACCAACGATATATTTTAAAAGGATAGTGTTTCATTCCAATGGAATTAATACCATAATAAATCACTTCAATAGTTTTATGTTTTCCTTATATATGAACCTATTATGATATTCTAAAAATCAAAACAAGGGAACGTTGTGTATTATGATTCTTTGGGACTTTTTATGGGATGTGTTATCATGAAGATATATTTTTCTTTTCATTATCGATCAATATAGTTATAGTTTAATGATAAGAACTTCCCAACTCACTATTTGTAGTTAGATGACGTCGCATATTATTTGAAAAATTTGAGTTATAATCACGTCATTAATAAATTTACAGTGTTTATAGATAATAAGAGATTGAATAATTTTTTCACACAAAAGAATTTGAAAATGATACAATAAATATCGATGGATTATATCCAAATGTATTTCTTTTAATTAATTTATACACTGGTAAAGTGAAATTCAGTTCCATGTACAAAAAAAATCATATTCTTAGTTGGTAAAATATAATTCATACTATTGGAATTTAATGTTAGTGATAACTATCATGTACTATGAATGTTAATAATTTGGTTATGTGGTTGTTTCCTTTCTAATTTATTTGGTTCCAAATAGTGTGAAGATTTTAAAATAAGATAGTATGGCTGATAAATGAGTGTGATAATGAGGTCAAAACTCATTGGTGGGGAGAATATTAAGGGATTTATGTTGGATGGGAGTTCAGTGTAGTGGTTCATATATTGGATTGTCCTACATAAATATTTTCAAGATGAGATTGTTCATCCATACCACCATTCTATATGGTCTACTTATCATAAAATATAGATGATTTTTAAGGAACTAAAAGCCCATTTTTTTGGGTTTTCATGAAAAAGAAGGTAGCAGAGCTTGTTTCGAAATTCATAACTTGTCTGCAGTTTAATGAAGAACATAAGAAACCAAAAGATATATAGAAGTATTTAGTTATCCTATTTGGATATGGGTTTAGATTGACATGGATTTAATAATATTCCTTCCATGAATTGTTTTGTAACATGATTCCATATAGGTGATATTGGATCAGCTCACAACTTCATATCATATCATCCCTATTCATGAATCTCACATTTTGGAGGAATTCTAAAAAATATATGTTTGAGAAGTAGAACATGGGAATGGTGTACCAATTAAGATCATGTCAGATAGAGATCTTAGTTTTATATATCTCTTATGGAAAATCGTTATAGAAATTACTTGGGAGTTAGTAGAAAAAGAGTATGGATTATCATCCACATATGGATGGAAAATTTGAATGGATGATAGAAACATTGGATGAAATGTTTCTGGATTGTGTAATGGGTTTTTGTGGATAATGGGAAGATATCATACCAATGGTGGAGATATCTTTGTAGAACCACTACCAAGAATTAATAGAAATTGATCCATTTTGAAGCGTTGTATGATAATCCTTATCATTATCAATTTTTTCACTAGAAACTAGTGAGACATCAATAGTTGTGTTGAACCTTGTCACGAAACAATGAAGAAGAATTAGTTGATCAGGAAATAGATAGATATTGAATTAATTCATCTGAAATAATATGTTGATCATCATCTACATCGATTTTTTTACAGTGTATTATCATGTGTTCTTGAGGAACTCTTTAAAGCTTGGAAAACACCGTTTTGGGATATAGGGATTATTTTCTTATAGTTATATATGGACATTTGAGATACATTAATGGGTTGTTGAGGTGGAATATTGGCGATAATTTATAGCTTGGTTAAAAGTGGGGTATAATGCATTGGGACCATGTGATTCATTGGGACCATCTCGAATAGATCAAAATTCATCATTGGTTCATATTCTAGAGCTAATTGTGGATTGGAAAGATAAATACATTCATGGAATCTTCATAGGAATAGTTTGGTTTGTATGGAATCATTTTCAGATTAAAGGGAACACGAGAAAGAAATTATTGAGATATACCTTATACTTATTTGAGATAATATGGGTTTTCTATATTATCGGGCATAAACGGAAATGGTGTATTTAAATTTTCACCTCTATTTTCTTCTATGTTAACATTATATTATGATTCCAAATTATGATACGTTTTAGGGTAAAATTTTGGAGTGTTTGAAAAAATGTTGAATTTTTCTGGGTTTTTTCTAAGGGTTCAAGTGTGTTTCACTGTTTTTCAAAACTGCACGACTGCCTATGAGAAATTTTCATCTGTTTTACTATGATCTTTAGCACGGCTAGCCCATAGAATTCCACACAATGTGATCCAACCAAGTAAAACTAACTTAATGTACTATATAATTCACGGGTAGTGTATGGTTTTCCTAATAGTGAGACTAACCATATATGTTTTATAGATTATATCCTAAAATTGAGTATATCAAATATTTTTACCCCTAAGGAACTATGATTCCTCTTATGTGGCCCGAACTCGAGATTCAGTTTTTTATATGCTAAGGATTGTCCCCCATAAATTTCTAAAATATATGATGGCATCTGTTTTTGATATGACTCTATAATTTTGTGTAAAGTCATCGTTCATGGTAGTACATGGAGGTTTGTTTAGACCTAATACTCTATATTTTTCATTTTCATTGACCCATTTCAATTTTGGATATATCTATGATGGTTGATTCCAAATTTGATTATATTTTTTCTTTTTGACAATATGGGAATATATCTATGTTTGGGTTTTGGATAATCAACATGGTTTTAGTGATGTTTTTCATTTCATTTATCATTTTCTCCAAATTCTTGAGGTAGGGGGCTTCAATCCATTCTCATCCATTTTGAAATTTATGATTTAATTTAAAATTGATTAAATGGATTCAAATTGATTATGAAATTTGGTATGTAATTATTGTTATAATCCTTTGTTAGTAATGGGTGTGGATTTTTGTGAAATTGTGGAATTAATTTGGAATGTGTTTTGATAAATAATTTTAAACACTTGACATTAAAATAGTTTCTTGGTTCGATTCAAGGAAAATGGTTTTAAAAAAAA
Source organism: Viscum album (assembly GCA_963277665.1). NCBI lineage: Eukaryota > Viridiplantae > Streptophyta > Magnoliopsida > Santalales > Viscaceae > Viscum > Viscum album. The sequence continues at coordinate 552,799,001 of OY728147.1, read as the reverse complement.
TATTTTTTTCATTAATTTTTTTGTGTATAAAGGGTGTTGGTATTGAATGTTTTTGGAATGATTTTATTTGAATTGTTTTTTTGGATACTAGGAATTTTGTGTTTATTATACATTTTTAGGATTGGTTAAAATATGACATTGTGCTCGGTACCAAATTTGTAATGGAAAATTTAATTTAATTTCTTTGTGATGAATTTCTAGATCACTAAAATAACATTCATGATAATGGAACATTCATAATTATTCTTGCATGTGTGGATGCGTGTTTGTATGGATTGGAGTAATATTTTCCCAAATTGGAATTGATAACATGGATTCTGATAATTGATTTGTTTCTTCTCATAGAACATGTTGTTTTCTTGGGATAAATGTTTTATAAAATGTTATATATTTTTATATATATAATATACTAATGTGTTATACCCTAGTCGTATGAGTAGGAGATTCATTTAGGGATATCGTACTTAGTTTGATTACACACCCCAACCTTGGATATTTGGAGCTTTTACAGATGTTTTTTATTAAGACATGGGAAATCAGAAATAATCACACATCCTTAATAGTACATCATGATACATGGTATGTTTGTGGTGTTTGGTCATGGAGAATGTTTAGACCTTGGATTCATAATTGGTGTGTTTGTGTTATGACTTTTGTTCGGTACATAGATCTTATTGTCTTCCACTAAGGTACTTTGTTTAAGTTTGAATTTAATGTCAATGGTTTCGTTGAGTTTTTTTTTGCATCATATATTGTGTATTGGTTTCTATGGGTATTACATGATTGGTTTGTTGTTTTTTTTCAGATGTAATTTTGTCCTCCTAATATTAATTAATCATGTGGCTCATATTACAAGTCTTCAATGCCTTGTGTTTTTTTGTAATGGCCATGTAATGTCCTCCTACATTCTCAGGAAGATGATAGGGGGAGGGATGATACTGACATCCCTAGTCACACCGTTAGATATATCCCTATTGATCTCACTATTGATTTATCATCCCATATTACAAAGGTAATATAATAGATTGCATTGATTCAAACAATAGAATACCAATCTTATAAAACATTGATATAAAATATTTTTATATGAATTTTTATTAGATAACAGTAAAACATTCCTAGGGACCATAGTAGTACATTCACAATGGAAACCTAGAATAATATCTTCTATTAAGGTGAATGATCTTTAAGTTTTCATATAATGTTATTATAATTTTGTAATCTTTATAGGACTACCCTACAGAAAATCATTCTTCAGAACATGGGTAAATGGGAAATACGATAGTGTTATCACAAATTCTCATTAAAGGAAAACATAATAGATATAATTTTACTATCTTATAAATAATAATATTAGAATAAGTTTATGTGAAAATGTACATAACATATAGTGTTCATACCAAACCTATAAAATATATTAAACCTGAGTCCTGAAATAATGGTTTGATTCTCATAAAAAGTGAATCAAAAAGTTATCAAATAACTTGATCCATGAGATATTAAACATGGAATAAAACAATTTTTTTTATATAATCAAAAGCAGAGAGAATATAATGAAAAGGATACACACTAACATATTCAAAACATGTTAGAGTTGGGGTATCCACCCATGTTCCTACATCGTGTTTGGGGTAACCACCCATTTACCCTCCTTTTCATGCTTATGCTGACAACCCATATATCCTCCTTTTCATTATTTGACTGACATCTTTTTTACCCTCTTATTTCATATATGATTTAAATTTTTCCATCAAATTTAAGGGAGATGTATGCACCAAATATTTCATAATGAGAAACCATATTTATGTGTCCTACAAAATTCTAAAACGTTGATCATATAATTAATCATGAAATGAAATGGGTTTCATAAACACTTCATCATTTAATAACCTCTAAAAATAGAAATGATTCATAATTTTTTCATTATATAATATACTTAGAAAGGAATAATGTTTCGTTAAAATTATAACATGGTATAATATATGGAAGAGTAATGGGTTTCATAAAAATCATTCCATAAAATAAAAAGCCATTCCAAAAAATAATTTGAATGTTATCTATAGATTAAATCACCATTAAGGAATATGTAACATCAAAGTATGTACTCTAATTTGGAAAATTAATTTAATCATTTAAAACAATTATTAAATAAAATACCCATTCTATATAGAAAAAATAATTTTAAAAACATTAAAACTTTTTTAAAAAAAATTCATAGACAAAAACCATGAAAACATATAATGGAAGCATTTAAAATCATCTTGGGAAATATATAAATCCTTGAAAATTTTCAAAAACCATTTCCCTTGTAATAAATTTAAATTTTCATTTAGATTTTTTTAATTTTTTTTAAAACTATTTTGGATGGAAAATGAAATTCCGCTCAAAGATAGAGATAAATTTAAATTTTAAAAAAAATTATTTATTTATCGTAAGTACCAATTAGAGGTAAACGTGACCAATTATTTGATGATATCATAAAAAAATTAGTATAATTAATATTATGATATTTCTAGAGAGTTATAAAATGATATATCATGATATGATACATATTAATATAAAATACTAATTAATGATGAGATTGGAACATAAATTCATTACCACATCGGTAACAATAATTCTTAAAACCCAATAAGTGATAACAAAAAGTGAAATATGAAATAGCATGAGAATGAATATATTCGTTATATTAAACAACAATTTAGTTTTATATACATCTCATGAAATATGATAGGTGTATAAGAAAATGTATGTCTCAAAAAAGTTAAATAGGGATTACAATTCCTTACCAAATTGAAAACTTTTATACCGAAAAAGTGGCATATATATATATATCCGAAAAATGACATTTAAAACCCATATTTTGGATAATAATCACATAAAACATTAATTTTTATTATATAAAACACATAAAATAAATGTTTGATGAGTATTTCTTATGTTCAACAGATAATTAATGTGAATCTGAAATCTCTTAACATATGTCTTGAATTTTATCACACTCGTTAAAAACTCATGTATATTAAATATAAGTTTTAAAAAAAATATTTTATAGAACATTATTCAAAATTATCATACCATGTATGATTATATTATGACCTTTTATTAAAATTTTTTCTAATAATTCAATGTTACTGTTATGTTTCAGATAATAGTCGATTGAATTGTTTTATATCGTTTGATTTTTATATAATTTTTCCTCTTATTTTTGTCATGGATGTGTAAAATTAAAAAAATATAACCATGATATAATTATAATATATATCAAATATATATGTTTTTATATTAATCTAAATCATTTAGTGATTGTAAAATAAATACATAGTTCATTGATACGGTAGGTCGTACGTACTCATCAACACCGATTTTTCCTTTTTTTATCAATTTAAATGAAATAAATTTAATTGATATATATTATAGAAAGTGGAGAAATATAATATCATATATATCCCATATTATCATTAAAACCAACCATAATACATCCCATGTAATTCTTTATCAAATCAGAGAACTTAATGAGGTGGTAGTCTAATGTACATATGAACAACATTTTAGGATTCCTGTAAAAAGTACATTATGATAGTGTGTATGATTTAAAAATTATAGAATCATAAAAACATCATATATATATATATCATATATATCATATATTAACAATAAATTAATCATTTTTTTCATTCTTTATTGGTGATAATGAAAAAAATGAAAGACATCAGTTTGCATGGGGTTAGTCTGTCCTACACCTGAATGGTGATATTTTTAACTCATTTGATGGAAGGGGAGATAGTCATTTGTATTTAAATTGACATAAAAAATATTATTATATGTTCTATAATTATATTATTACATAATTTTGTTATAAAAATAATTTATAGTGGCTAAGAAGAAATAAAATGAAGATTCTAATTGATGATAGTTATCTCTTCTTCATAATAGTCATTAGGATTGAAATAAAGGATTTCTTGTTAGGAATTATTTAAAAGATAATGCTAATATTAGAATTTTATGGATGTTTAAAAGTTATTATTTTTGATATTTGTTGATCAAAATGGCTTGAGTGGAGTGAAAAATTTGGGATAATGAATTACATTTAATTAATGTGGAGAATATTAATCCATACAAATAATTAAATGTATACAAATTTGGGAGCTTAAAATTAACTATAATGGAACCAAATAAAATAATTAAAATTCAATATGGATTTCATAGTTGATAAAAACCTATGCAAAATGATAAAATAACTTTTTCAAATAGTAATTCCATAACTTCTATGTATCCATATTTTTACCATTTTGGTTTTCATTTCACAATAAATTTTATTTCTATCCATGCTAATTAATCCCTTATGACTAAATTTGAGATGTTCATATCTGATTATTTGTTAAAATATATTATAAACATCATATCAAATTTATAATATATAAAAAATATGTTTATTAGTTATTAGATTAAACATCAGAACATGTAATGAGAATAAACATGGATTTAATGTTAAACACACTAACCATGTTCTTAAAATGTAATGTTTAATTGAGTAATTATATTAGAACCATTTCATCATTAATAGTCCAAATTTTATTTTAACTTAAATTTAACAATAATCTGGTAGAATATAGGATTCTGGTAATTTTAAATCATTTAATGGAATATCATTTATTATAGAGTAACATTACTGTTTATTTTGATATTATTCATTTAAATTAAATTTTATAAATATCAATAAAAATATTAAATTACATTTAAATGTACTAAAATTTATTTATAATTATATATTGGTTTATATATATAATTTAAAAAAATAATTCAATAAACTTACTTCTCTTTTTATATTTTTAGTAACATTTTTTTCATTTTATTGTTAACTAAATATTTATATTTTTGGAGTTTAATAATAATTTAACATAATTATATCATCTAAAAAGATAATATTAAATTATCATGATAAAAAATCATTTATATTTAAAAATGATATATAAAACCTAAAAATGGTGTTTTTTCCTATCCCCCGGTTGTGTAGATATTAAAAGGAAGAAAAGAATCTTCTTTGTCCCTTTCTTTACATTTCTTATGATATGGGTCATATTAAGAGGAACATGGATTTTAATTTCCATTTTTCAATTATTTTAATAGATAACATCAAAACTATAAAATTATAATTAAATTGAGATAATATTATTGGTCATTTTCACACTTATCATTCAATTTTATCACCCAATATATCAATTTTTACATTAAAATGTATATTACATATCTACTACGATCACCATTCATTTTGGTAAAAAAATTATGGTTACCATATTTGAAATAATAAATCATTATAATTCCAAATATGGAAACCATTTTTCAAAATTCAACTTATATAAGTAGAAAAAAATTAATTTAATATTAATCCTGCATGTGTGACGAGTAAGATTATTTTTAATGTGAAAGAAAATAAAAATATTATTTCTTTTTATCAAATATCAAAAACAAATTGATTCCAATGACCGGAATTAGGTTAATATATTCATAATTTATAATAATGCACTTTAACAACAATTAAAATATAATTTCATTTTATAAATAAATTATTGAAAATGTAAATTGGTAGTTGAAATTAATAAATTTTCATTATTCACAAAAATTATAATCTCGAAATATTTAAAAATAAATAAATAAAAGATAATTTTAAAATTATTAATTTAAAAAATAATATTTCATTTACCAATTAATTTTCTTTAAATTGTGAAAAATTATTTTTATTATATTTCATAATGTTGAAGTAATACTTTATTTTGAGGAAATATAATTTTTGATAAATAAAAAGACATTACAAAAATTTTATATTATTATCAATGTTATTTTTATATAAAACAATTATAAATAATTTTTTACAAATAAATTATTACAATTAATGTCACTAATCATAATCGATAGGTTATAACAGTTGCGTTTAAATAACTAAGTTATTGATATATCATAGTTTTATTATTATTCAGTGTTGGGTGTATCCCAAGCCAAGACAGTGCAGTGTATAGAGAATTCATAACTTCATAATTCATATAAATCAGCATCATCTTGGTGATTAATATAAATAAATCCGTCATATATATTTAATTTATTCATATTAGCTAACAAAATATCTGGGTGTTACATTTTCACTACAATACCACTAAATCTTATGACTCTATCAAATAAATATTAATTAATGTATTAGTATATATTAGAACATATTATTTAGAAGCATTCAATTTCATCTAGTTCGACATAAATTTGTGGGAAATGAGTTCCCCAATAATTCTATTAATTTGTTGAAACATAACCAAAGTATTCAAGAGTTGCTCATCCAAACTATTCATCTCATAATCAAGATGAATCAGGTGGACCCTAAAATTAAGAATGATAATTTTATATTAATGTATAATTTATTATCTAGATAGATACCCATATATTTATAGAAAATTAATTTGTTTCAATATATTAATAACATGATCAATAAATAAGAACCCTCATTGACATTACACAGTTACAATGTAATGAAAAAAATTATTTCTCTAAATCATTCTTTACCCATGTTAATAAATATAAGGTTATATGTCATATTATTAGAATATATGTCATTATGTTGAAATTTTGATCATTTATAAATAATTGATATCTTAACCCAAAATTCAATTTGAACATCCAAAAATACCTCTTCTAGGTATAATTATCACCTTCTATTATAGTGTAGTGTGGTTAAACCTATATAGTCAATTCCATCACATTTTATGAGTTTTACTATTGTATTTCAATGAATGAAATAAATTTACCTACATCGGTTGTATGTGTCAGTAAATTCATGGTTACTGTCCAGAATTATCACAATTTTATTTTGATTTATCAAGAAAAACCCTGTATTAATTAAAATCATATTTAAATTGTTTTGTCTTCATAACATTGAAATATAACATAACAAATATTTTTTATTTTTCTAACACTATTTTATTATAACCCAATATCCCTCCTAATTGGTGATACAGTATCATGTCACATGGATATTATAGTGTAAGAGATCCATTTATACATTCTCATAACCCATATAATGACATAAAAAATTATTTAAATTTATTTAGGTAGGTGGAATGTTCCAACTACATTATCCTACAACTCATTGACGCTCTTATAGCAGTCCCCAATCCTTAATTCTGATAATTGGATTTAGTTAACTCATTCCTCTTAATTAATCTAATACCACGATGGAATGTTGACTGACAACACCCCAAGTGGTAATCATTATTTTTATTAAATATTATTTTAGTGTGATTTAAAATTTTATGAAGCATCATGTGTGCAATGTTAAATTTTCTATGTTTTTTGGTATCTCATAATTTTCACTTGATGCCTACTTGATTAGTAAAAACCATGAAGTTGAACCTTATTAAGTCCACCTTTACTCTATTCATTGGAGAAAATTGTTTATAGAGTGCCTTCTCGGTTAACCTTATGTGGGGAATCATAGTTTGTTTCTCAACATTCATGATTGATATTAATGACTAGGGGTTTATATATGAGAAACTACATAGGGTTTCCCTTACATGGGTGTTATTTGGAAGACAATTTCTATGTTGTTAAATGAAACAATTCGACAATTATGTGTCGGGTTCTTATATTTTAAAAAATCAATATTTCATAGTAGGTGAATTGTTTTTCAAACCATGCAGTAACTATGTGAGATATGTAGGGGTTTAATGACTTGAATTTCTAATTCCACAAATTTATGAGATATGGAAGAAATCAATTATTCTCATCTCCCACTCATCAATGTCATTACAAGGAACCTATGGGGTGGTTCTCTATTTCGTCCTGCTACATTTTTATATTAATTCTTCAATTATTTGTAGTTTAATTCATTGTTTGGGTTCTATTCTACACTTCAACTTATTTATTCCCTTTCCTGATTTTAAATTGGTGTTATTAAACCCTATGTGATTTTTTGATTCTATATTATTATATCATTCATTATTATGGATTTGGGGTTCTTATTTGGACCTTATTCTCTTAATTCTAATAGGATGTAATTATTCATTTCTTCCTGTATTTAGATTTATCTTGGAAATATATTTAATAATCAATTAATTAATTAATTTAATATGTGTAAATTCAATATTTATATATTTATTTTAATTTATAATGTTTATAATGAATTTGGAAAAATAGTTGGAGACATTTCCATTCATGGAAAAAATTCATTTATATTTATTTTAATTAAATTCTATTAAATTACGTAATTTTTCATTATAAGATGTTAATTTAATGTAAAAGAGGGTTTTCCAAAGGATTATATCACAACTCACCCATTCTTACTTATTTTAGGCATTAGTGAAACGTAATCGTGTTTTTAATGGAAAATATTAAATGGTGAGTTGAATTACATCATTTTATATTCAATGATAGATTTTAAATGATATGTTTTCATTAATATCAAAGTGGAAAGGATACTTGATACTAGATTTCAAGAAGTATCATTATGAACTTTATAAATGAATATTTTCAGTTTTGTATGACATATCTGATCTCCCCAAAGGTATTATGTGATGAATTTGTGTTGTGAAAAGGGATTGTTTTGTGTGAGGGGGTTGGAGTTCAGAGATATTTATTTTTTCATTTGTATGGTTTTTATGACTATTATACATTATGTTATTTCTCAAATACACATTAGATTCATCTTGGGATCCCATGTGACAATGTTTGAAATCTAGGAGTATAATACAATAGTTCATATCACCCACTAGATAGTTCCCCATTAGTTTTTTTATTCATTAGTGGTAAAAGAGGGATCTAACTGATGAGGCCATTATAGTAAAGTTGGGTGGATTGTGGTTTTTTAGGATGTACCATTATATAAATGTAGTTATAGTGTTTGTAGTGTTGTTTGGGTCATCTAACTAAATTAATTGTGGATTTTTTTATACAACATATTCCTTAATTGTTGGTTAATGTGGGGGATCAACTTCTTGTATGTACCATTCAGACTATTTTCTTTTGAAACAAGTCATATTTTTTATGATTTATTATACCTTTCTTACCATTTTTTTCCACTTGTTATAGTTGGGTTACATTTTTGAATGTGTTTAATTGTAGTTTTTGGAATGTGTTTTTCAAAATTAATGTGAAATGGATTGATTTATTTTGATATTAATAAAATTAAATAATTTCTTTTTTAAATAACAGGATAATGATATTTCATTAATTTTTTACATTCATAAAAAGAATATTCATCAACAAAATTTAAAATTTGGTCAAGGTGATTGAAAAACTAATTTCATAAGATATAAAATTCATAAAAATATGGAATCAAATTTTAAAAATATAATAAATGGACTCAAATATTTAAGAAATAAAATGAAAATTTCCTTCATTGTATTTTTAAAATGTTGGAATTTTGGGAACCTCAGTCATACTAGTTGTTTGTTCTGATCGACCATATGTTATGTTATAATTATTTAAACATGAAAAAATATTCATCAATGTGTTAAAACCTAGATAGTTATATCATAATTTTATTGTTTCTTATGAAAATGATAATCGATTAATTTTTTTCATGTATAAATATAGAGAACATCAATCTAATATTCTTTTCGTTCTAAATAAATGAAAAATATGATTTATTAGATTAAACAGTCTTTAGGAACATGCACTATTTTGCTAAATCCTAAAAAACTAAGTCAGATTGCAATGAAAATCATTGTAAATGTATATTTGATAACATTTTTACATGTATTAATAGACATTACATAAATATGTTCTATAAAATAAAAACTACAGTCATAAAATTAGTCAATATCGATAATGGGGAACAAGTAATGGAAGATACAGAAGAAAATATAAATGTTAATGTCAAAAGCAATGACATAATCCATAAACATTAAATTATTTGTAGAGTACATAATTGGGATTAAATGAAGTAAAAGTAGAATTCAAATGTAGTATCGTGAAATATAAGAACAAAAATAAATTTAATATAAAACTATAAAATGTTTATATGTTATTATGAAATCATTAAAGATATATTTTTTATTAATTTATGTCAAAATAGAATAAATAACTCATAAATATTAGTTTGTATATTAGGTCTTCACTCTTAGATTCCAGTTTTATAAAAATTTAGGTATAATAAAAATATTTTATATTTTTCATTCAATATCCTTATTGTATTAATGTTGGGTCTATTCATACATCAAAAATATTATTTAATAAAAAATTTATTTTTTTCACAATCATTTCTTGTAATTTATTCTATGTTAAACCTTTCACAGACATTTTTTGACATCTAAATCAACAGAATATTACTTCTTTTCAATTCTGGGAAACTACATGCAGATTGATGTTAAATCTTTTGAGACATGTCAAAAATTAAATAATAGGAATCTTCCTTTGACATAACTATAATCTGAAATATTATTCCTTTGTTTTACCCTTTGGTGTACATTTATTGACTTTTAAATAATAAAAGATACGTTTTATAAATTTTGAGAAAAACAAAAGTTTGTTTGATGTGCATTTGTTTCCTACATGTAAAAAATTAGATAAGAGCCTCTATTAGATTTAATGAAACTCCTAGTTAATTATATATGTTATGAACCTCATATTAATTCTATTAAAGGAGAATCAATATATTAAAATTGTATGTTGATTAATTATGAGAACCCCAAACATTGGATTGACATGATGTGTATTTATACATTTCATATTTTTTAATTAAAATATTTAAAAATATATACTGGTTAGTCATCCATTAGAAAAGTATGAAGGCTTAAATTTTTTTACTTTTACTATTTTATTTAAGTGGCATACTACCATTTTGTTGGTTCATACGTACCTAATATTGATTGAATAACATTTTCATTACTTTTAAAGCAACTTGATATCATTTGATATATTGTCAACCCATTTTATTGGAATTTTAAAATTTAAGAAGTATCACATTAGAAAAGTGTATGATGCATATTATCATTGACAAATGGAACAAATATAACATTTATTATAATAATTAAAAAAGTATTATAATTATTTTTATTTCTACCACAAAAAACTATATAGTTTTTTTCAGTATATATATATCATAGATAAAATTGAGAATTATTTTATTATCTTATATAAAATAATTAGTGACACATTTCAGGAATTCATAATATTATTATATATTTCTCATTATGATCTCTTAAAATGTATGATTCAAGAGATAAAATTTCCCTTTAATTGAAACATATATGTTTTTTCATACAAATAATATAACTCACAAAGAAAAAAATTAAAAATAAAATATTCTATATTTATAACATTATATTTTTTTAAAACAATCTTTTATGTCCATTTTTATATTTTTTTCTGAAGAATACATTAACTGTAAAAGTGAATTTAATTACCATTTATTATAATATGGGAATATATTAACTTTAAATTTATTAGATTAAACTAATTACATTACAAGAAGGATTTAAAAATATAAATTAATGATTATTATAAAAAAATTATCCAAATTTTTAGATAACATATATTTCATTTATTGATCATGTTTGATGATGACATGACTTACATCATAAAAACATCTAATATATTAATGAAAATTATCATAAACATAAAAATTTTCAGAATTTTATGTGAAAACTATAAAAAACATAAACTAAAAAAATTGTCAAAACACTTATAATAGACACTTAGAAGATGGTGGAGGATGATAACACAATAGTTAAACCCTACCATTATTGCTACTTCCTACATGATTATTTAACGTTAAAACCCAATTCAAGGATAATTCCAAGGATCCCATAAAATTATTTTTATTTTTAGATGTATAATGTGTTTTGATGTCATACGTTAATATAAAATCATTATCTCATTTTAATACTTAGAAGCCTATTATTTTCTATCTCTTAGATATTGTAACAATAAGATAAATGGATTCACAGAATCTCTATCTCTCCCTCTCTGATGTGAGATGAAACATGTAATAACATTTTTTGATGTTGGCATATTTTTTGATGGTGTAGTTCTAGGAATACCTTGTTGGGATTGAGTGATGTGGGAAATACCGGTTCTGAGAAGTAGGACATTAGTTATGGATGTGGCTTAGCTATGATTATTTTGGGTTGGAAAAATTATTATGTGGGATGGGTGGGTACAAGGATCCATGTGTACTTCACGTGGGATTATATGAGGGTGGTTTTGACTAGTTTAAAGGAATAAAATATATTTTATTATTTCCCACTCGATGGAACTAGATCTAGATGTCTCATAAACCCTACATCATGTTTAAAACGATCCACCAATAGTTGTAATATAAATACCTCATAATAACACAAAAATATAAAATTCAGTTTACATGGTCTGCAGTGACATTGGTCCTTTTTCAATAAAAAACCACTATCGAAGCCAACAATAATCCCCATTATTATAAACATCACAAGTCAAACATAAGTACATTTTCATATCATGGTGAAAATAGTAATGATAGTTTATTTTTAGTATCGAAATAGAATGAAATGTTTCTTTCAACATGCTCTACCATTTTGAATGAAATCATCCAAAAAGTAAGACAGGATGCCCCCCGTATTACATCCTTTCATTAGCTCATGTGAAATAATATCATCAATAATTTCTTGAACTAGACTCATCATACCCTCTATCATGTATGGACTCTAACTCCACTTGTGACACAATAAAGAAAATATTTATTTTAGATCACAAAAAATAAATCATTTTTCTTAAATGATCAGTGATGAAAAAATAGAATAGATCAATGTTAACCACATCCATATTCGTTTTGGGTTGAAAAAAGGATTTAGTTCCAATGAGGATTTATAGTAGTGGTACTAATAACCCAAAAAATTGATAGAAAACCCATATATTTTTTATATATAAATATTAAATTTTTAAACAAATAAAAATAAACACCTATTGTAGCCATAGATATGATAGTGGATAATGTCAAAATAATAGCTCCACACTAAAAATTAAATTTCTTCTTCCTTGATTACCAATTAATAAAACCGAATTTAGTGAAATAATCAAGGAGCCTATATCGGTTTAAATACTTCCCTTTTGAATACTAGACACAACATATAGATCATTTCATCTTTGGGGTCCATAGTTCTATATTCAATTACTATTGAAATAAAAATATCACATAACACTCCTATTATAGTATTTCAATGATAAATTTTATATATATTCTAATGGATGGAAATAGAAGACACGTTTAATGTCACTTTAAATAAACCTAACTCCAATAACTCTTCCTAATACACAATGATTAATATTTCATGCTGAATATGCGCCACTAACTAAAGGAATACCTTTTCCCCAATACCATATAGTACTAAAGTTCAATCCAATCAAGGCATTTTAAGTACTTGGTATCATTATTCTCCTTTGGGAATTGAGAACATGGAGAGATTTTATTAATCATTGATGTAACCCTTGTTAGAATCACATGGTCTTTTCAAACAACCCACACCTGTTCTATGCTCCCTGATATGAGATATTAATCATGTATTCCCTAAACCCAACCACTAAAAATTTTGAAACCTACAATCTAGATATATAATATTTATTCAAATCAAAATAATGAAGTCGATTGATTAGGAATCCAAAAAATACTTTTAATTAATTACTAGAATTAACAAATAAAAGGCACAATTTAAATATATATAATAGTGTGTAACAAAAATTACAATTATATTAAATATATGCTTCTTCAAATTATAAATATAGAAATTTATGAAATTGTTATCATACAAAATAATAATATCCTCACAAATGAAAAAGGTTCATTTATAAGTCACAATATCTATAAACATTTTTAAATATAAAATCCCGAGACATTTCCAAATATTAATTTTCCCAAGTGATAAGTTAAATAAAATATTTTAGTTAGTGGGAGATAATTATTATCAAAAATTAACATGGCATAGAAAAAAACAGAATGTATGAGTTTTTAAATATCTTACACCAAGACTAAAAAAATGGATAAATTACTAAATAATTGATTAGTAGTAATGAATCCCAAATTTATAAACCATGTGGTTAATGATAATACTAATTTCTAAATATAGAATAAATATAAGTGATTTATCATATAGATGATTGATATAAACACCTTCATTAAATCACAATTATAAATTTTAGAGGATACAAATTGATGGAATAAATTCAATATCACAAGAAATAGATAACACATTATCATCCATGTTAATATTTATATTTAAATTATAAATGAATATATACAACATGTAAGATTTAATACAATTGAAAATACATTACATAAATCACCTAAAGAAATAATAAATTAAATTCAATAAAATAATGAACGGTAAAATATAAACAATTAAATTAATTTAAAAAATTAAATAAGGATGAATAAAAAAAAATTTAAACAAATTTTTATTTTACATGAATAAATTTGATCGTTCAATGACTTTCTATGCAGTTAATTTAAATGAATTTCTATTAAATTGTTAATTCTCTAAAAACTATTTTTGTAATTTAAAATTTTAATTAATAAACCTTATATAACACCTTTTATGGTGGATTTTTCATTTCTGAACATCATTATATTCAAATCTAATAATATTCCCCTAAAATTAGTATATCTTATTTCAAAAATTTGAAAAAAAATATAATTTTAAATTTCATTCATCCATAAAATATCCATTAATAAATAAAGAATATAAAATAATTATTTATTTCATAGTAGGATAACCAACCTGATAGGAATTTGACTTTCAAATTTCTATGGGTTTTTAAAGGAAATCATATTGACGAGAAACAATTAAAAAGATTTTGATTGTGAATCCTTTGAATGTTTTATAGAAACATTAACAAGAAAAGAATTTTTAACTTGAAATTAAAATGAAATTAAATCTACATAGTATATGTCAATAACATCAAGACCAAAGGTACCCCTTTTCTAGTAATGAGAGAAGGGATACAATGAAAATAAAAATCATAATCTATTACTCCCCTTGTTGAAAAAAATCATCTTGATTTTTCCACATAAACAAATGAGGGGAATTTTACTCTAATATTTGATAAATATGATAGATACGAAAGTCACATCCAATGAATCTTTCTCAGGATATAATTAATGGAGGATACCATGTACATTCATTTAAAGTCATGAAAAACTAATACCACTGAAATGTAACTGCGACTACTATATTTGAAAGCCTCAATAGTGTGCTCAATCCCAAATAGCTAATTAATAATTTCTTATGAAATTAATGTCCAACAAGATCTCTAAACAGTTCTGATAAGCCTTAAAAAATATTAATATATACCGAGGGTGATAATAACATATATACTATTTATAATTCTTTGTACTACCTCATGTTAATGATGTGAAATAATCATATTTAATCCTAGCGAGGTAATAAATTAAACTAACACATCACCTAAGTATGATTAATATTTTTTACACATTATAAAATGGGATTAATAACTGATTATCACATATAAGTGACAATATAATATCCAATATTATATCAAATGATGTTACTCCTCTATAGATTCCACACTTATTTTCCACTATACACGAATGTCACACATCATGGGCAATCATTCTCCAAAAATAATCTCACCCAATGAAAAAAAGGATAATTTAATATATCTTGAACTAAATGTATAACATGATCACCAAATATAATACCCTACACACCATGAATCATGTCATCTTATTATCCCATCCACATCTCCAAATATTAACTGTACTATTTCCAGGATCCACCAAAACTCATATGATGTGTATTATACCACAAACCATCACAAACCAAGCACAAAATTCATATATAAACGAATTGTATTTTATATCTAGAGTAAAAAGGATGTGAAATAACAACAATCAATTATATCAATATACACACATATATGGGGAAGAAAAACCCATGTGCATACTATCATAGACACTACTACGAGATGAGACTGGGGTTAGTTGGGGTAGTCATCCATCTGTTCCTCAACAGTTAGATATAGGGAAAAAACCCATACATAGTCCACTGGGTATTAGTCAACATGGTTGGGGTAGAATATTAAATAATAAAGCATACACTATATAAATATATATCATAACAACACTATGAGAAACTATATATCCTTAGACTCATCTGCAACTAAAATAGTATTGGACACATGGCTCCCACAACTATGTCCTAGGTTTCAATAAAGATTATGTGTATTAAGATTCGTTTAATTAATTTAGTAATTAATTAACCATTGATAAATAATTTCCATTATCATATAAAATATTATATTTTCAATCATCAAATGTAACAACCAAAATAGAAATAATTCTATTCTAGTATTCTCATGTCTTTCATAATCATAATGAATCATCAAGAAACAACCTTGTTCCTTCATTAATTATTTATCTATTGATAAACCTATGGTAACTATTGGACTCAACCTAAGATAACTCAAAATTTAAGCAATCAAAGTGCATATTATCAACTTTTTAACAAAGATGAAAATTCAATATATAAATAACATTCATCAATATGGCCATTAAAATTAATATTCAATATCATGAAATAATCCTATATTTCCAAACAATAATGGGAAATCTTATCTTTCACGTGCTCTATCAGTCACAATGCCATCCACAACACTCCTATACATAATATTACTTCTTTCAACCCCTTCCAATTCCATCCATATAACTAGTACATAATGTCAGCGTAAAATTCTCAACCAACACCACACACTATTATCATCATAACAAGAACCCCATTCACCCCATCAAAACCTTAGGCATCCCCACTCATTATTATAACAAAATAATCTTATCATCCTATCACATCATGTTTCTAAATCCATAGGAAAAAATAAATATTAAATGAATTATTTAACACATTATATAAAAAAGAAATTATATCCAAAACATAAAATACATTACAAACATAATAAAAATATTCAAACCTCACTAAGTCAAAAAACTTGGATTTAAGAAGTCGTGATATTTACATTACAACAATTAATTAACTGATTTAAAATGAATAAATCCCATTAGTATTTGTTATATAAATTAATGGAGAAAAAGTTTATTTATTTAATCTATTTTCTTCCATTAGTTTCGTTTCTTATACCAATAATCTCATGATATGTATTTAAAAAATACTCAACTATTAAAATAAAATCATTAACACGTATATGTTTTGTTAAATTTCTAATAATATCATCCATTCTAACAAAAATAACAACAAATAGTTATCTATCTAGTAAATCTCAGAGGAAAAAAAATACAAATATCTAAATAATGAAATCACAAATCAAAAAACAATCATTCTTAAGAATCACCATATTCACATGTGAAATTAAATATAGTTCAAAATATATTATATAATTCAATGATTCAATAATTTACTTAAATATGAATATTAAATCTATAGATGAAATATTATTTGTAAAAATAGAATAATCACAAATGTATTTGAGAATTTCATTTCCCAAATATTCTTTTCAATATAATAGTTAATCTAATAAATTCACTAACAATAATTTTTATAACATGAAGGACAATTCACATTTCAATTCTATAGTATAATTTGTTTTAATGAAAATAATTCTCAACAACATTATTCAAAAAGGTTACCACTACAATATGTGATTATTTATTTTCCTCTCCTGAATAATTCTATAATATTGACAATTTCTCTACAAATAACAAATACATTATTTCTCTCTTCATAAAATATTATAGATTAAAATAAATTATTAACTACTACATGTTATATTTTACTAAAATCAGTTATAAAATTATAATAAAAAAATATTAAACATAATTGTTTCACCATGAGACAATATATTTCAAATTCAAATTAAATATATTATTATATTAACAATTTTGATACCACATATAATATATCATTTTTTCAATTATTGATAAACTAATATGACATGAACATAATTATATATAATTGATTCTATTCTACACTATTACGAGTTCCAAATAATCCTTCAATATTTCCTCTTGTAATTATTTTCAATATTATTATTTGATCAGGTTTAAAAACGTTCATCTAAATAGTGGAATATAAATAATGATATCCCAACATTTTTATATTGTCAATTATGTAAAGCGTAATATTTCCTATCTTAATTAATTATCTAAAAATTATTCACATATGAACGGGCGAACAATGACCATCGACACAACCCAAGATAGAAAAGAGACCGACCATAAGTCCTCTAAATTTTTAGTAATTAATGGAAATCACAAATGATGGTTCTTATACAAATTAAAAGAGTATAATATTATAAGAACAGTTTCATTACATTGATAAATTCATATGTTTTTTTGAAGCTTTAAAATTAGTAACATCAAGAAGGGTTGATATCTATTTAAAAAATTTAAAACATTTTTGAATGGAACCACTTCTTCCAAATAGTCTGTCAATCCATTTTCTAGTGACGATAGTTCATGTTATTTCTTGCCTCAAAATAGATTTCCCATAAATTTCGTGGATAACCAAAATAAATTTTTAACCATATATGGACTATATAATGGATTGGAAAGTTATTATAGCCTTGGAATTTTTCTGAGGCTAGCCTCCATGTAGAACTCCTGAAACCACACCCATCCAAACCTATTTTTTTCTTTGCTTTTTCAGATAGTAATCCTCAAAACATGCGGGAAAAAGTTTACTAAAGACATATTTATGAATGTGGTGGACCAAAACCATAATAATTCATCAAAATAGAAACCAACATGCCCTCATCGAGGGTTTGGAGACCATTATAAGGGATAATACTTTTTCAAGGCACTATTAATCACCACTAATTGTCAGAAAACCTCAAATGAAGTAACTAGAATGTTCGTACCCTTAATGAAGAAAATTATATTTTTATGTTTTAAAAAATATTTCAATGTACATTAAATTTCAAATGTTTAATTTAGAACAATTATTAATCCAAAAATTTGTATTAAATTAATTTATAATGAAATGTGGAAATTGAAAATATTATCAAATGAAAAAGATGTTCACTCACATAATAAACATTATTATATTGAAATTGTTGATTTGAATATAATGTAGTAGTGAAAAATAATATGTTTTTTCAATTATAGAAACAATTATTGATTGATGATTTTTAAAAAAATGAAAAATGAAAATAAACAATACATAATAATAAAATAAATAATGCTTTTATTTCAGAAAATAATGAATCAAGGAAAACATATTACTTACCGTATTAGAAAGAATATATTATTGATCATATATAATGTAGTCTCATGATAAGAAATATACCACTAATATGAAAAAATATTTTAAAAAGTGACACTCATGGAATAATATATTATAAAATTTATAAAATATGTTATTAAGAAATAAGATAAAGAATGACTTAAATTTATCTCACATTACAATAAATATATTTTACCTCAATCAATGGTGATTAATATGTATCACAATATGAATCGATTTATTAGATTCAACTAGAATGTCTTATCGTTGTATGTATTCATTTGAGTGGTTATGTAACACCAATTTATGTGTTTATAAACATTGAAAAAGAAATCTCGAGGAAAAAACAATGGTAGTGCCGCATCGAATAAGAAATCATCCAAACCAGATTCATACAAACCCATTGAAAGCTTCCTTCATGGGTAAAAATATTATTTTATGGTTCTATATTTTTGGATTTCTTAAAAAATTGAATTTCGTGGTAGAAATTTTATGTGGTTGAGAAGATTCATGCCTCAATAAACATTTAAAATATTCCACATAATATTATAAAAAATATAACATCTCAGTGCATTATGATTTAAATGAAGTTATATCTTATGATCCATGTTGTTTTAGTGTTCAACATTGTTATAATTTTGTACATTACATAACATTTTCATATGTGGTGAAAGATGTATTTTTCACTAATAAGGACATCATGATCTTGGAGACTTTTTTATTATATATCGAATAATACAACACAACCATGATAGAAATAGTGTATTTTCCCCATCCAAAGAGACCAGATCTCACCAAATGACCAAACACATCAAAACATGGGGCAGTTCTCAAAATACAGGGAGAAATGGGGAACAAATATGATAAGAATAAAGATATTTCTTTGGAAAATGAGACTGGTCACACTAGACTACCACATAAATTAATAAAAAGTATAGTTTTCTTGGGTTTTATTCATTTATTAAATTTTTATGAAATAAATTTATTTAAAATGAACTTTCAACCATTTATACCATATTTATCATTTGATTGATTTTCATTAAATTTTATCTTTTCACAAATTGATCTTCGATCATTATCCAATGATTTAATGATAATGTGGAGTTTTTTTGCTTTAATTTTTTTATTTTTCAAATTTTAGTAAACATAAATTAGTTCATACATGTCAAAAATAAAATTGTAATTATTATCCGAGAATTTCATTAAAATTAGAGGTTATGTTTTTGGTTCTGACCCAATGATTCACATTTTTTTTATTACATTTAGATCTAATAAGGATTTGTTTTCTGACATTTTGACCCCAATGAATATCATAGGGTATTATAGTCCATTCATACACATCAAAAATCAATCATGGATCATTTTTCAATGATTTCAGAATAATATGAGGTCATTAGTTAGGTTTTAACACATTGAGTCATCATTATCCACTTGTAAATCAATAAAATAACAAATTTAGTCATTACGAACAAGCCACATGTTCATTTGAGGTTTTATATATTTTGACTTGTGATTGAAAAAATAATAGTTATTATTATACAATTTAATTATAATTCATTGCTTTTTTAGGTTCTAAATGCAACAACTATATTTTTTCTTATTAAAAAGTTGAATATTATAAAAAATTATATTAGTGTTTCTATGTGATGCATTATATAGAAATTTTATGGATTGGGGAGGCTCAGTGCTGATATAATAAAAAAATATTAAATATATTATATCACAGAAATATAGTTTCACTAAAACAAAATGGATTAAATCATGGAAATGATTATTCGATCAGAAATTATGACCACTATTGAATCTTTAATATAGGTTCTAACCCTAGTGTGAATTAAGGATTGGATGTGATGGGTCTATTACTTGAGTGAAGTAGCATATGGAATAATAATAAAATGAATAAAATAAATTATTTAATTTTTTTAATTAGGCCTTTTCGAATACCACCTATGTATATAGGTTCTTAAAGAAAATCCTTCTCGCTAGCCTCAAAACCCCTGTGATTTAGAGCTGATCAGTTTGAGGTCTATTTTTATAAAATCAATGATTGATCATGGATTATAAATTTAGGGTTTGAAGCAGATATTTTGGATCTCACTAGCGACTATAATGTTGAGTCTTCATTAATTAGTGATTAATCTAAACCCGAGGTAGTGTTGTTTTATTCATTGGATTAATACTCATTTTTTACTCCATACTGAACCTAAATTAATTCTATAACATATTGATTCCTTGTTAGATCATGTTTAAAGGTGTGACTTTATCTTCGTGGGATTTAGGGATTGATCATATTGGGAAATTTCTTCTTGTATCTTTCCTCGTTGTAGTAGGGGACATGAATCACTACAAACAAAGATCCAAATATGTGGATTTTTCTTCATGTTGTGTTTGTGTATTCCTTTCCCATCTCTTTGGGTTTTCATCACTAATATTTTTTTGTCTGATGGATGAACATTTAATGTTTATTCTTTATCAAAAAATATATTCACTACATTTTCAGGTTCATGATCTATGGAGTAATCGATGTGTGATGAATATGATAGATGATCAGAGGTGGAAAAAGATTTGAATAATGAAAACTTAAATAATTTGTTTGTAAAAGGATTTCATGGTGAATTAGGAGTCACTTATAGAATGTTATGGATGGGAAAATGTTTTCCAGTAGCATTATAAAGGATTGATGAACACAAATATTCCATCCTGGGGTGAGTCTTTTTGATGGATTGAAGTCATTGGTGTGAGGAAAATGATGTGAATGATCTATATTTTTGAAGAAATCAATACTATATAGGGTGACGTTTAAGGAAATCATGATTTTACATTTTCAACTTTATTTCTTTGGGTTACATGCCGAGAAAAATATAAATCACATTGGGAAACTTTTCACTAAACATGTGACTTGAAGCTAGAAGCCCGACATGTACATTTGGGATAGATTTAAATGGACATGGGTAGAAACACATGTATTAAAAAATTACATGGGTATTACTCAGTACATTGATGGGGCTAGGTATAAAGTCATGACTAGAGTAAACAGGAACAACAAAAACTACCTGGTCATGTGCTAGAGTACATGGACTCAAGTTGGCGGAAAAAGCTACTGTCCTTCCAAACTCAACATATAATGAATGCCAAACAGATAAACCATGCATATGGATAATGATATCATGAATGAAATGGTGAGGTACAATATGTCAAGCTGTAAACAAGATGTGTTAGGTACTCAATTTACACAACATATTCTTTCTAATGCGAATGTTAAGTCAAAATGACTCCTCAGTTGGGTGATTTTCCTTGGTTCATCCCCATGATGGTATAAAAAGGTATTACTTCCTAAACATAGAATGAGATCCCAACTATGGTCTATGTGGAAAATATATTTTTTGGACTCACTCCATTTGACCGAATCTTCAGTTATAAACCATTTCTTCTTCTTTATTGTGTGTTGTTTGAGAAATCATTGTGAACAACATATATGGTTTTATGATCCTCTACATAATTTGTTATTCTATATAGGTTATCATATACCTAATATATGGTAAGTGATTTCCCATATCTATGTATCAATATATTTAGAGTTCTAGTTGGAATTTCATCATGGTGAATCCTGATGAGAAAGATCTATCATATGAGCACCATTCGTAATACCATGGATCATGGAGCGAGTTCCTGTCACAACCCGACGCTACCCGGGCTCGAGCCGCAACTACCCCAAGCCCGCCTCCCTAGGATAGGGGCTGGCGACCAGCGCCGAAGGCTAAAAACTCGGGGAGGCCTTTGCCTAAGTACCTGTACACACACAAACAGCCCACTCAATGCAGAAGTGCAGTGTAAAAAGAAAAGAAATGTACCAACTGTTATGAATAAACTACAAGTTCATTGACTTCTAAACAGTACAAAGCAAGTGATGAAGGTAAATTGGAATGAAAATGGAGCAAAACACGTGCCCAACCAGAAAAGTGCCACAACCCTGCAACATGTAATCAAAAGTAAAATAGCTTGAAGAGTCCCACACCTGGAACCCGAATAAGACCACCGCATGCGGTCCAAGCTCTAAAACTCCTAATCTCATCTGATGACACGACAAACCTATCCATCGTTTGCAAGGGCACACCAAATGTGGGCAAAGCCCAGGCAGGGGTGAGTATAAAAATACTCATTAGGATGCCCCAAAGGCTCGATGGGGAAACAAAGAAGTTATTGAATAGGTGAGCAGTAGATCAAACGAGGTAAAGTAAATGAGTGCAACAGAGAGTGCAGTATAGAGTACAGCTCAACCCAACAAGAGTAAGGAAGTAGACTCATCCAAACACAAGGATCTAGAAGCGGTGAGAAGATTAACTTCTCGTCAAGCCTTCGCTACCTATTGCAGGAGAGTAGACTCATCCAACCATGAGAAGTTAGACACGGAATGCATGAGGCATACCCTGCGTGACTTCGCCTCTCCTGGAAGGAGAGTAACCAAAACCCAAGGAGTGGGTACTGGAACAAGGTATATACATATCCATATGCTCAATCATGAATCCAGAACAAGATCATAAGAGGATCTCCTTCCCGTAGCTCCGCCCAAGAAAGTGAGTAGCCAACAGTCCAAAGAGTAAACACTGTCGATGCCCTATATCCACACGTCTTCCCCGAACTGCAAGTCAAGTGGATCAAATCACCACACCTTGACACTATCCTCTTTGGGTGGCATTGACTCACCCGCACGGTTTTAGGTTGCGTTTGAAGGACACGTCTTGGTGGGGAAAGCACCCCTCATACTTGAGAGTTATGGGGAACGTCAAACCACACCTCGCCACTGCCACTCAGTCGAGAGGTCTCCTCAAAGTCGACAGGTGACCCCCTGCCTATCCTCGCTGGAGGGTAATCCCTGGAAGTTGACAGGTTTCCACTAGAGGGATACCCGGCAGAAGTCGACGGGTGCCACACTGCCCCGTAACGTAAAAGGTTAATCCACAAATGGGGGACCCGACTAAAGTCATTGACGAGTCCCAATTCCCAGTCCCATAAAAGGGTACTCCACTGGAGGGAGGCACAGAACCGTCATCGAGGACCACTTCCCATCCCAACTGGAGGTAAAACCGACATCAAGAACCACTTCCCAGCCCCGCTGGAGGTAAACCTGAAACCTCTCTGGCCATCCTTGATGAATGGTACTACTCATTGAACACCGCAGTACTGTCCATCCATGCTGGATGGTACCCCACTGGCCATCCCTGTTGGATGGTATCTCACTAATCATCCCTGATGGATGGAATCCCACTGGCCATCCCTGCTGGATGGTACAACTGGCCACCCCTACTGGATGGTTCCCCACTATCCATCCCTACAAGAAAAAACCTCATGAAGATCCCTGGTGGAAGCAACCTCCTGGCCAGCCCTGCTAGAAACAACCTACTGAATAGCCCTGCTAGAAACAACCTCCTGGGTAGAGGATCGGAGCCCGCGTAATGTGTTGGTCACACCGAATCCATAATAACTACACCAGGGAAAGCGAAGCATCTCTGTCGTCCAAACCATCGAGAACAGGACCAAGGGAAAACCACTCAACACTAGTGGTCAAAAAAACGAGAACAGAACCTGGGGAAAATCATTCAACCGTACTGGTCAAACAAACGAGAACATTACAAGGGTAAAACTCAACCCAACTGGTCAAACAAATGAGAACAGACCAAATGGAAAACAGAACCCTACTGGTCAAACAAACGAGAACAGAGGGACCCTCTACATCATTAGAGGTCAAGGGTACGCAAAGCAGAACACAACACTTACATGGGGCCCACATGACGTGTCTCCCCAAGTCAACTCCAACCAAGCGCACAAATGTTATCAGGTACAAACAACCACATGTACTTTAAAGCGTTCCCATATACTCCAAGAGTATACCACGTTTCCATCCCAAATGCTATCGGGCACATGGCACCCAAAGTCAGCACAATGGGTGTAAACGTAACAAATACAACATGCCACATCATCAACCCATAAATGACCAAAAACATCTATTAAAACATTTACATCACTCGCACGGTAGTGCACGCGATCACACACCAAGGGTTCTCTGCAAACACCATGGAAGGTACCACCACCGGTACACCTTTCATGCTTCCACAATTAAAAGAGATCTCGAAAGATACTCCAGACATCCAAAGGTGTCGTACCGGTGTAAACCTCATGGAAAAAAATGTGAGATATACTATTCACTCACCTCCAACGAACATCTGACATAATAGTCATTCAACACTGCTTTACGCCCAAACGACGCCCCGTGGTCCTGAGCCTCGGCCCCGAAAACAGTCGGGCGCATCGCACCATTGCGATCCACTATAGAAAACATGTCAAATTGACTGCTCACTTGAGTGCAATGGATATCCAGAGAAAAAGATGTATTTTGTTGTACCGTACACGATCGATGATTCATGGGACCCACAACTCAGTTCCGAATCTCAACACACAGATCACACCATTGGGATCCTCTCGAAGAAGTACACAAGTTCGACTAATCACTTGTCCGAAATGGACACCCAGTGAAAGAGATAGAAATTCACCGTCAACGCCCGAAACGGCCCTCGTCGGGCCCGCACCAGCGTTCTGAATTAAAGAGGGTGGATTGTTCCATTGTAATTCCCTCAAGAAAAACACTCAGCATCAACTACTTTCACGCCCCGAACAGGCGTCTGATGAAAATGTTACAAAAAGCAACGTGCAGCTCGAGTGACGGCCCATGGGGCCCACACCTCAACTCTAGTTTTGACTCCTGAAACCATACCGGTAATCTCCGCCAAAATTCCAAGGTCTCAACGCCACTGACAGCACTCAATTCGGACATCGTATGTGTCTGTGCCGTCCAAAACAAGAACCCCCGAGAAAAATGCTCATCCACTTAACGTCGTGTCGCGCAATCGAACCCCTCTTCACAGGAATTAAAAATCCATGAGACCATCTCAAAAATTCTCTCTCGTTTCAAGGAGCGTGACTATACTGATGGAACGTGAATCCGGTTCCAGGTCTATATTTTATGGGCGTTTTAATTTTAAACGGACAAAGACAACTGGTCCGGGCCGGTTCGGCCGGCCCACCATGCCTGAACCGGCCCGAGGTTCACGCGGGCTGGCTGCCTCGCCCAGACTGGATGAAGCCGGTCCAGCTCCACTTCCACATTACCCACATCTCGAGGGTCCTTTCCAACTAGTCAGGGTCATGAGGACCTCGGTTTTTCAACTTCATGCCGACCGAAAAATCCGGTCGGCCTGGTCTCTGCGCCTCGCTAGCGCCCTCGTGCTCACCCCGAGGAGCCCCCTGCACCGCGCTGGTCGTCGTGGCCCATAGCTCGCTCGACCACCGTGCAACCCAGGCTACCTCCACTCAGCCTCAACCGCACCGACCCGCCGTGGAGCTGCTTTCTCCACTCGATCATGCGCCCCGTCCACCTCCGCTGAAGACCGGCCGCACCGCCGAATCGGGCCGCCGCGGCTACCTCAGACCGCCACTGGATGGATGGCCGGATCCATACCAGAAAACACCCAACACACCCCAAACATTTCTGAACCACTGCGGATGACTCAGGACATGGAATTTAAATCCGTAACAAGCGTCAGAAAGATCAGAAAATATACTACGTATTCATGTGATTTTCTCGAAAATCAAACAGCCATTCGACGTGATTAATTGAGCTCGAAGTATGTGCGGGAAAGAATATAAAATGAAACTCCTGATCCCACCTCTTTGGGCATAGCCCGACACTTTGACTTCGATCTGGCTTCTTCATAGACGAGGTCTCTTGGGTTAGAGAGGGAGGAGGGCTTGAGGAGGAGCTTGAGGGTGAGGAGGCTTCTCCAGGCAGAGGAATGAGGATGGGGGGATAGGGAGAGGAGAGTTTAAATAATTAAACTCTTTTTAATTAAAAACTCGACCCCTGAAAACACCTGCGTCCAAAACCACCGACATAGTTAAATTTAAGACACACCTAGGTTAAACACCACCTCTCGAGAACAATGGTGATATCAGAATTTTAATTCAAGCCTCTGTTATGGAGTTACAAAACTCAATGCCCGATGCCGCTATATTAAGAAAACTCCTATTGCAGCATTATTCAAGGAAGGCATGCGCCAGGGTAAGTTACACCCCTCCTAGGGTATACGGAACACTCCGGACTCAAAGGTACCCTCGGTTTTCCAATCTAAGATTTTATTTAAGAGATAATTTAGTTTATACATTAAACAAATAAATTAATTATTTTATTTATCAGTTTAATGTTTCGGTACCAGGAGAGGGGTCCCAACGTCCCGTGCCGACATGCTTTAGGTCGTTCCTCTGGAAAACACCCCATTTCGGACCCATCCGTGCACTCAGATTCTTGATCTAGATCACTGTTTAGGAGTTATCCCATTTATTTGGTGTGCCAAGTGCGAACGCACTAGAAATTTAATTCCGGCCACACCATGGCTCAAAATAGCACGCCGTATGAAGGCGCTACTCTGGAATAACATCAAAAATATTCCAAAGACTTTTATAGAGAAAAATAGGTTCTTACATAATTCCCTCCTTCATTCTTCTCATCCCCGAAAAGAAAAACTAGGGAACAACTTAGGGTACTATGCGCACACCTGGCTCTCCCGTACCCAGAAGAACTCTTGCACAGTCCCGTATCACCGCAAAAACACCAAAGGATTTGATCTGTTCATGTGAGGTCTCTCCTTGCCGATGATGTGCGTAGGAGCACACACACTTCTTCTCTACTGAGTCACATGGGAGACGTCGTGCACCCACTCCCGACCTTGCGGTTAGGGTAAGGCCGTAGGGAACCTCGCCATCCATTTGCACGGTCTCAAACGACTTGAAGGCTTTCAGGGGTAGCTCACCTCCCAAACTAAACCCATACGTCACACGCTGCGACTGGAATTACCATTTGGACCTGGGAAAATTCCTATTGATTCCCTTATTCAGAATATACATATGGTGAAACACCTAAGGATATAAGTTCACACAAGATTTCATAGTCGATGTCCCATGACCCAGACTCTCTTACACGCTCGGAGAGCAGAGGAGTTGACACCATCGACTAAAGAAAAAGATCCCACGCCTTTTACCTTACCAACACAGGGTTACACCGAATCCCCACGCCACCCTGATAAAAACTCAAATAAGGAGATGGGATAAAAACATTTCACACACATAGTCTAACAATTCTACAGAAAAAAGTAGAAGAGTCGTAAAGTGTACCTCTTTCCACCTCATGCTTCGCAGGATCATAGACATCCAAAGCCCGCGGCTGTCCGTGGTCCCAACTATTAGCTCCTGGAGCCTGATGTGAACTGCTTGTTGGTGATGGAAAGACCTCGTATGGTCATCCTCCACTTCCATCTCCTATCTCACCTCTGCAAGCACCACATCATTGGGCGCTACTCTGATCACAGTGTTGCCTCTTCCGTTGTGGTGCATCTACTGCCTGCCCGATATTCTCAGCGCGCCTGGTCGGGCAGTCCCATGCCAAGTGACCTCGGCCATCGCAAGCATAGAATTGACTCTCTCCGGGCTACACGGGTGCCTTTCGGCGCCACTCTGGTTTACGACCATTCCCCTGGGTCCGGTTTTCAGAAATACACATGTGTCGAGTTTCTTCTTGCCAATGCCCGCTAGCTGCGACAGACATCTTGGCTTCATCATGCTAGCTTCCACCACCAACTGTAGAACATGAGAGGAATAATTCTCTCACCAGCGCCTGCTATATCACCCTGAGATGAGTGGTAATTCATAAGGGTACTATGATAGCACAAATCATTCGACGATGACCCTACTCAAACATCCACGCTCAGATGTTGCTGTCATGGACCAAGTCCGGGTAAAAGCGTGAATGATCTGTGAAACTAGTCAGGAACTCAGCCACTGTCATCCCTCTCTACTGAAACTGCAGGAGCTCCGGAATCTGAACAGAGCATAAGCAAGATGGGAAAATCTCCTAATGAAACAACAACTGAAAGTTTCCCCACGAAAGAGACAACTCGTAATGAAACTGAGTCATCAGACTCAACTAATGCCAAGATGCTCCATGGAAATGGTTAGAGGCCAAAGAAACCATAAGATCTGCCAGCATCTGCACAAGTCTAAATAGGTGAACCACTAACTCAAACCAAACTTCTGCTGCCTCAGGGTCTAGCTCAACACTGAACCTTAGTGGTCTCTTTCCCTATAACTCCAAGAGCACGCTCAACCTGCGCTCCAGCATAGCCGGCTCTCCTGAAGCTGTCTACTGCTCACCAGGTGGGGGTGCTGCTACCAGCCCACCCGGATAAAGGGTCTCACATGATGGGTCCTAGAATGAGCCTCATCACTCATAGGGTCATCATCATGTGCCAAATCCGGTATCCTAGATGGTTGTCTTCGTAGTGAAAACCTGAATGTTATCTAGGAGTGCCACGGTCAGATGAGAATATATGTATATATCAGTAACAACAAGGAGTGATGACTAATGAAGGATAATCAAGATTCAATTCTATGTGATGCACAAACCAATTTCCCTAAAACGAGTGTCTCAGCATGCCGAGTCGACAAGCGAGTAATCAGGGTCCTGGTGAATGGATACGTCGGTCACCGCACTGTCAGTGGACTCCCTGTCCAGAGAGCCCCTCTCGAGACACGTTAACACTATTGCCCTGAATCCCAACCAATTCACTTTTAGGGACGTTTGAACAACATCCCAAGGAATGAACCACCTCTGATTCCATTTTGTCACAAGCCGAGCCTACCCGGTCTGGAGCCACAACTACCCCAAGACCACCTCCATAGGCCAGGGGCTGGCGACCAGTGTCGAAGGCTAAACAACATGGGGTGGCCTTTGCCTAAGTACCTCTATAGACACATGCAGCACACTTAATGCAGAAGTGATGAGAAAAAAGAAAATTAATGTACCAACTTCTATAAATAAACCACAAGTGCATCGTCCTCTAAACAGTACAAAAAAGGTTCTAAAGTAAAACTTAAACAAAAAGGGGAAAACACGTGCCCAACTAGATAAGTGACATAACCCAGTAACATGTAAACAAAAGTAAAATTGCTGGGAGAGTCCCACACCTTGAACCCGAATACGACCATCGCACACAGACCAAGCTCCCGAACTCCTAACCTCCTCTGACGTCACGACCAACCTGTCTGTCGCCTGCAAGGAAACACCATGTGCGGGAAAATCCCAAGTAGGGGTGAGTATAAAAATACTCAGTAGGATGCCTCAAAGGCTCGAGGGAGAAACAAAGGAGGTACTGACGAGGTGATAATTTGATCAAAAAGGGTAAAGTAAAGGAGTGAAACAGAGAGGGAAGAAATGAGTATAGCTCAACCCAACAAGAGGAATGAAGTTGAATCATCCGAACACAAGGAGCTAGAAGCGGTGAGAAGATGAATTTCTCATCGAGTCTTCGTTACCCACAGAAGGAGAGTAGAATCTTCCAACCACAAGAATCTAGACACGGAAAGCACGTGGCATTCCCCACGCGTCTTCACCTCTCCTGGAAGGAGAGTAACCAAAAGCCAAGGAGTGTGTGCTGTAAAAAGTTATATACATATCCACATGCTCAATAAATAAGCCAGAACAAGATCGTAAGGGGATATCTATCCCATAGCTCGCCCAAGAAAGTGAGTAGCCTACAGTCCCAGATGTAAACACCATCGATGCCCAGTGTCCGCACATCTACTTTGAACTATATGTCAAGGGGATGAAATCACCACACCTTGACACTATCCGCTTTGGGCGGCACTGACTCGCCCACATAGTATTGGGTCGCCTCTCAAGGAAGCGTCTCGGTGGGGAAAGTGGCCCTCATACTTGAGAGTTCTGGGGAACGTCAAACCACACCTCGTCACAGCCCCGCAGTCGAGAGGTCTCCTCAATGTCGACAGGCGACCCCCTGCCCATCCACGATGTAGAGTAATCCTTGGAAGTAAATGTGTTCCCACTAGAGGGAGACCCGATAGAAGTCTATGGGTGCCACACTGCCCAGTCCCATAAAAGGGTAATCCACTGGAGGGAGACACGGATAAATTCATCATCAAGTCCCAATACCCAGTCCCGTAAAAGGGTACTCCACTAGGGGGAGGCTCAGAACCGTCATCAGAGATCACTTACCAGCCCCGCTGAAGGTAAACCTGACATCATGGACCACTTCTCAGCCCCATTGGAGGTAAACCTAGAACCACTCTGGCCATCCATGCTGGATGGTACTACTCGCTGAACACCACTATACTGGCCATCCATGCAGGATGGTACCCCACTGGTCATCCCTAATGAATGGTTCAATTGGACACCCCTACTAGATGGTTCCCCACTAGCCATCCCTACTGGAAACAACCTCTTGGCCAGCCCTGCTGTAAACAACCTCTTGGCCAGCCCTACTGGAAACAACCTCTTGGGTAGAGGATCGGTGCCTGTATAATTTGTTGGTCCCACCAAATCCACAAGAACTCTACCACGGAACACGAATAAAATCTGCCGGCAAAACCATCAAGAACAGAACCCGGGGAAAACCACTCACCCCTAATGGTTAAACAAACAAGAATGGAAGCAGGGGAAAACCACTCAACCCTACTGGTCAAACAAAACGAGAACAGAACTAGGGGGAAACTCATTCCGGCTGATCAAATAAACGAGAACAGAACTAGGGGAAAACTCAACCCTACAAATCAAACAAACAACAAAATAGGGACCCTCTATGTCGCGAGAGGTAATGGGTACGCAAACACAAGGGGCCCACACGATGTGTGGCCCCAAGTCAACTCCAACCAAGCGCACAAACGTTCTCAGGTACAAAAAACCACATGTACCTCCATGCATTCCCATATACTCTGAGAGTATACCACGTTTCTAGCCCAAAGGCTATCGTGCACATGGCACCCAATGTCTGCACAAAGGGCGTAAACGTAACAATTCCAACGTGACACCTTATCGTCCAAGTCATGGCCAACTACATATCTTCAAATATTTACATCATCACATGGGAGTGCATGCAATCACACGCCAAGGGTTCACTGCAAACACCGCGGAAGGGACCACAACCGATACACCTTTCATGCTTCCACATTTAAAATAGATCTCGAAAGAGACTTCGCACATCAAAACGGATCGTACTGTTGTAATCGTTGTGGAAATAACATGTGAGATAGACTATTTACTCACCTCCAACGAACATCTAACGTAAAAGTCATTCAACACTACATTATGCCTGAACGATGTCCCTTGGTCCCGAGCCTCGGCCCCAAAAACAGTCTGGCACATTTCACCATTGTGATCCCCTCGGGAAAACACGTCAAATTGACTGCTCATTTGAGTGAAAAAAGATATCCAGAGAAAAAGATGAATTTCGCCTTACCGCACACGAGCGGTGCTTCATGGGACCCGCATCTCGGTCCCAATGCACAATAAACGGATCACACCATTGAGATCCTCTCGAAAAAGTATGCATGTTCGACTAATTACTTGTCCTAAAAGGACACATGATAAAGGAGATAGAAATTCACCGTTAACGCCCAGAATGGCCCTCATGGGGCCCGCACCAGCATGCTGAATTAAATCGGGTGGATTGCACCATTGCAATGGCCTCAAAAAATCACCCAGCATCGACTTCTCGCATGCACCGAACGGGTGTCTGATGAAAAAGTTACTAAAAGCTGTGTGCATCTCGAAAGAAGGCCCGTGGGGCCCATGCCTCAACTCCGATTTTGACGCATGAAACCATATCGATAATCTATGCCTCGACACTAGTGTCGCAACGCCACTAACAGTGCTCAATTCGGACATCAGATCTGTTTGCGCCATCCAAATCCAGAACCTCTGAGAAAAATGCTCGTCCACTTAACGTCGTGTCACGCCACTGATCCCCTCGTCTCGGGAATTAAAAATCCCCGAGACCATCTCATTATGTCAGTCTCATTTCAAGGAGCGCATCTCCGTTGATGGTATGCGAATTCGGTTCCCGGTCTATATTTTATTGGTGTTTTAATTTTTAACGGACCAAGACAAGTGGGTCGGGCCGGTTCGGCCGGCCCACCATGCCTGAACCGGCCCGCGGTTCACGCGGGCCTGCTAGCTCACCCAGACTGGTTGGAGCCGGTCAGGCTCCACATCCATAGGACCCGCATATCGTGGGTCCTTTCTCGCCCGTAGGATCCCCCTGCCCCGCGCTCACCGTCCTCGCCCGCAGCTCGCCCGACAACCAGGCGACCCCGACCACCTCCTCTCGGCCTCACCCACCCCGACTCGCCGTGGAGCTTCCTGCTCTGCTCGGTCTCAAACTCTGGAAACCTCCGCTGAAGACCGGCCTCTCCACCGACTCGGGCCACTGCCGCTATATCGGACCGCCGCCGGCCGAAAGGCCGGATCCTCGTTGGAAAACACCCAACACACCCCAAACTGTTTTGGACCGCTGCGGACAGCTCGGGACTCGGAATTCAAATCTGTAACAATCATCAAGAATATCAAAAAATATACTATGCATTCATGTGATTTGCTCTAAAATCAAATAGCAATGCGACGTGATTGATTGAGCTTAATGTAGGCACGAGAAAGAAAATAAAATGAAACGCATGATCCTGCCTCTTTGGGCGTAGCCCGACGCTTTGTCGTCGATCCACCTTCGCCGTAGCTGAGGTCTGTTGGATAAGAGAGTGGGGACGAGGGCTTGAGGAGAAGATTGAGGGTGAGGGTGTTTCTCCATGGAGAGGAATGAGGATGGGGGGAGAGGGAGAGGAGAGTTTAAATAATTAAACTCTTTTTAATTAAAAACTCGACCCCTGAAAACGCCCGCGTCCAAAACCCCCGACGCTATTAAAGTTAGTCCGCTCCTAGGTTACACACCACCTCACGAGCACAAAATCTATCTCTGTATTTTAATCCGAGCCTCCATTCAAGTGTTATATATCTCAACAATTGATGCCGCTAAATTATGAAAATTCCCCTGGCGGCATTTTTCCCAGAAGGCCCGCGCCCGCGATTGTTACACCCCTCCAAGGGAAAACGGCACACTCAGAACTCAACGGTGCCCTCTGTTTTCCAATCACAGTAACTGTTTAAGAGATACATGATTTTAACCAATAAATGAATAAATTAATTATTTTATTTATCCATTTAATGTTCTGGTATCGGGCGAGGTGTCCCAACATCCCGCGCTGACATGCTTTATGTTGTTCCTAGGGTAAACACCCCATTTCGGAACCATCCTTGTACTCAGATTCTTAATCCAAATCACTATTTAGGAGTTATCCCATTTATTTTGTGTGCCCAGTGTGAGCGCACTGAAAATTTAATTCCGGCCACACCGAGGCTCGGAATTGCACGTCGTGTGAAGGCGCTACTCTGGAATAACATCTATAATATTCCAAAGTCTTTTATAGAAAAAATTGGGTTCTTACAATTCCCCATATGAATGTTTTCTTCAATCTATGAGAAGTACAAAATAATGGAAGTATGACTTAGATCTCTTTGTGACATTGTGTCAATCTTTATAGTTATTTATTATTTCTATATCTCATATTATGATTGAGATATCTTTATAATGATGATTTGGGTTCTCCATGATGCTTTTTGACTGCGGATTTCATTGTCTTACTAAATATTATAGTACTCACTAATATATCATATATCCCTGCAAAAGTCATATCTTATATATACAACATACCACATGATAGATTCCATGAATGATCAGGATTATTTCATGAATAGATGAGTTGGATGGACCATGAATCACACCTGGTGCTTCATTTAATAGTAGTCCCCTCATTTTAGCTTGTAGGACACTTTTTCTGTTCATTTTTTTATATGGAACTTTATTATTTCTAGAAATATTATCAAATTTTTATATAGTATTATTTTATGAATGAATTACTATTATTTTTACCTTTATGTATATTATGGGTATTTAGAGATTTTTGAATGTGTTAATGTACATAAGAAAATTAATATTATGTGTTTGATATTCCTATTAGTGATTGTTGAAATATTGTGGTATATTTGAGATGGTATGGGGTTCCACACATAGAATACATATGTTGAGGAGGTCCTCGGTGGGTTGGGTAATGAAATAGTGATATCAATCTAGTTTTCTTCTTATGAACAATGTTTGTATATTGAATAGTGATGTGTTTGCTTTGATAACTAGAGAAAAAAATGTTAAGTTGAATTGAGTTTGGATATCATGCCAGTCAATCCAAAGATGCTATGGTGTTTTCATATTTTTTAGAAAAACTCTAAATCCGTTTTGATTACTTGTAACATGTAGGTAACAGTTACGAGGAAAATATTGGTACATTCCTCATTTTATATGGAATTTGATTTCCGGAACAATCTTGAGTCAGCTCCATAGATATAATCATTGAAAAATGTACATCAAGATTATTGATGGAATCTTATATGATGAAATTCAACTATAATTCCAGATTAGAATCTATATTATGACATTCAAAGTTATTATATTTGGTTTAGGTTCCTACATAGGTGGTGATGCCTTTGGATTGCTTTCAATTTTTTCATCCACCTGTTGGAACATAGGTTGCACGAGCATTATTGGAAGAGGTTGTGTGTTGGATATGTGCACATTTTGAGTTTTACTAGTTGATATCTCAAATTTTTATGTGATAATGAACAAAATTTAGTTGTATACTATCTAGTGGTAGTTACCTATATTTTTCTCCATGTGGGGACTCTTATAGATTAGATGGTGGTCCAAGAGAAGATTCATCTTCATGGATCCACCTATATATGGTTGATCATATTATCATTGACATGTAGTGAGATAAATTAGTCTTAGAGAGAGTCCATAATATCATCAGTGAGGATTTATACATATCCATGATGTGGGTACTGTGTAACTTGGGGATTCCACATCTTTGAGAGGGAAACCTAACCATGGAAGAGTATTTTTTGAGTTTACCAACCTCTCATGATACTTTATATATATGAATTGAGATCCATTAATTTGACAATGGACTAGATGTAATTATTTTTCTAAGGTATCAAGGAATGAGTGTAATATATTTTTATCCTACATATGTAGGAGTGAATTCATGGGAATTATTGGTGGGGATCTTTATAGTCGAGCCGACACAAATTGTTGGTGTTGATAGTGGGAATACATGAGATGAGGCATTAATTGTGAGTAATTTGATATAGAACAATAGATCTAGGCATGAACAAATATTTAGTATATGGATTCAGGATAGAGGGTATGTCATTTTTTTATCTCGGTATGGTTATTGTTATCCTATAGATGGGAACCACTTCGGTTTCGATGGTCAAGGGGAATATTTATGAAATTACTAGACCCACTGCATAGATGAAAGGGGTATGGTTTAAGGACTATCGAGGAAGAGAAAATTATTTGTGTTACGAGGTACTCAAGGTGATGGATATATAAGGGAATCATGGAGAGCACTAGATGTCTCATATGGTTCGACCTTTTTCCACCACTACCAACTAGTGGTCCATGCCGTGGT
This sequence comes from Viscum album, assembly GCA_963277665.1. Classification (NCBI taxonomy): domain Eukaryota; kingdom Viridiplantae; phylum Streptophyta; class Magnoliopsida; order Santalales; family Viscaceae; genus Viscum; species Viscum album. The sequence goes on along the minus strand of OY728147.1, from coordinate 552,762,327 downwards.
CTTTATATATGTGGTTGGGAAAGAGGATAGAACTAGGTAGTGGAGGACTTCAAACTAGAGTTTCATGGGATGAATTGGGGTATTATAAACATCTTTTCAAATTTATATATATTACTCATATAAGGAGGTGTAAGATACCATTTTTTCCAACTTATCATGTTCTGAAAATTGAAATTATAACTGATCACATGCCTTGACCATTTCACTTAAAGACCCCTACAAGAAGAGATTCAATAATGAAACACATCTATATCCAGTGTAAACCAATTATTAGAGAAAATATATTTGAAAAGGAATTTTTTTATAAGTTTTTTGGAATTTATAAATAATCATATTTATGTATTCAGTGTCTATACTTCACTCCCAGATAGACTATTTTTGCTAGGTGAATTAGTATTTTGTATTGAATGAATGATGTTTTCTTTCATAGGTGACAAAAAAACCAAATAAGTTCATGTTGGGATCATGAATACATTTATTTTATTTATTTCACATGATATTTCATTTATGACCCTTTGAGTAGTATATGTTATGGGACATCATCTTTATGCAGTTGTTGTGGAGTATGAGGTTGTATTTCCCTAAGACATGTATTGAATACCTCTACATTGATAGTGATAATTATTAATATACATTAGCCTAGAAAACATTTATATATTTTAACAAGAATATAGGATATCTATCATAGACCATCAAGATGGGAAGGTGAAGTTGGAGGACTTGCTATGTATGGGCTTCATCCCACATTGTGTGTAATCTTAGATAACCAGATTGTTATTCTCAATGAAATTGGATAAGATCGTGAGGTTGTGTGCACACTATAATTTACTAAATTGGGGTTTTATGATGAGTTGGGTTCTCCATGATGCTTTTTGACTGCGGATTTCATTGTCTTACTAAATATTATAGTACTCACTACTATATGATATATCCCTGCAAAAGTCATATCTTATATATACAACATACCATGTGATAGATTCCATGAATGATCAGGATTATTTCATGAATAGATGAGTTGGATGGACCATGAATCACACCTGGTGCTTCATTTAATAGTAGTCCCCTCCTTTTAGCTTGTAGGACACTTTTTCTGTTCATTTTTTTATATGGAACATTATTATTTCTAGAAATATTATCAAATTTTTATATAGTATTATTTTATGAATGAATTACTATTATTTTTACCTTTATGTATATTATGGGTATTTAGAGATTTTTGAATGTGTTAATGTACATAAGAAAATTAATATTATGTGTTTGATATTCCTATTAGTGATTGTTGAAATATTGTGGTATATTTGAGATGGTATGGGGTTCCACACATAGAATACATATGTTGAGGAGGTCCTCGGTGTGTTGGGTAATGAAATAGTGATATCAAACTAGTTTTCTTCTTATGAACAATGTTTGTATATTGAATAGTGATGTGTTTGCTTTGATAACTAGAGAAAAAATGTTAAGTTGAATTGAGTTTGGATATCATGCCAGTGAATCCAAAGATGCTATGGTGTTTTCATATTTTTTTAGAAAAACTCTAAATCCGTTTTGATTACTTGTAACATGTAGGTAACAGTTACGAGGAAAATATTGGTACATTCCTCATTTTATATGGAATTTGATTTCCGGAACATTCATGAGCTAGCTCCATAGATATAATCATTGAAAAATGTACATCAAGATTATTGATGGAATCTTATATGATGAAATTCATCTATAATTCCATATTAGGATCTATATTATGACATTCATAGTTATTATATTTGGTTTAGGTTCCTACATAGGTGGTGATGCCTTTGGATAGCTTTCAATTTTTTCATCCACCTGTTGGAACATAGGTTGCACGAGCATTATTGGAAGAGGTTGTGTGTTGGATATGTGCACATTTTGAGTTTTACTAGTTTATATCTCAAATTTTTAGGTGATAATGAACAAAATTTAGTTGTAGACTATCTAGTGGTATTTACCTATATTTTTCTCCATGTGAGGACTCTTATAGATTAGATGGTGGTCCAAGAGAAGATTCATCTTCATGGATCCACCTATATATGGTTGATCATATTATCATTGACATGTAGTGAGATAAATCATTCTTAGAGAGAGTCTATAATATCATCAGTGAGGATTTATACATATCCATGATGTGGGTACTGTGTATCTTGGGGATTCCACATCTTTGAGAGGGAAACCTAACCATGGAAGAGTATTTTTTGAGTTTACCAACCTCTCATGATACTTAATATATATGAATTGAGATCCATTAATTTGACAATGGACTAGATGTAATTATTTTTCTAAGGTATCAAGGAATGAGTTTAATATATTTTTATCCTACATATGTAGGAGTGAATTCATGGGAATTATTGGTGGGTATCTTTATAGTCGAGCCGACACAAATTGTTGGTGTTGATAGTGGGAATACATGAGATGGGGCATTAATAGTGAGTAATTTAATATAGAACAATAGATCTAGGCATGAACGAATATTTAGTATATGGAATCAGGATAGAGGGTATGTCATTTTTTTATCTCAGTATGGTTATTGTTAGCCTATAGATGGGAACCACTTCGGTTTCGATGGTCAAGGGGAATATTTATGAAATTACTAGACCCACTGCATAGATGAAAGGGGTATGGTTTAAGGACTATCGAGGAAGAGAAAATTATTTGTGTTACGAGGTACTCAAGGTGATGGATATATAATGGAATCATGGAGAGCACTAGATGTCTCATATGGTTCGACCTTTTTCCACCACTACCAACTAGTGGTCCATGCCGTGGTCTTTATATATGTGGTTGGGAAGGAGGATAGATCTAGGTAGTGGAGGACTTCAAACTAGAGTTTCATGGGATGAATTGGGGTATTATAAACATCTTTTCTAATTTATATATATTACTCATATAAGGAGGTGTAAGATACCATTTTTTTCAACTTATCATGTTCTGAGAATTGAAATTATAACTGATCACATGCCTTGACCATTTCACTTAAAGACCCCTACAAGAAGAGATTCAATAATAAAACACATATATATCCAGTGTAAACCAATTATTAGAGAAAATATATTTGAAAAGGAATTTTTTTATAAGTTTTTTGGAATTTATAAATAATCATATTTATGTATTCAATATCTATACTTTACTCCCAGATAGACTATTTTTGCTAGGTGAATTAGTTTTTTGTATTGAATGAATGATGTTTTCTTTCATAGGTGACAGAAAAACCAAAGAAGTTCATGTTGGGATCATGAATACATTTATTTTATTTATTTCACATTATATATCTTTTATGACCCTTTGAGTAGTATATGTTATGGGACATCAGCTTTATGCAGTTGTTGTGGAGTATGAGGTTGTATTTCCCTAAGACATGTATTGAATACCTCTACATTGATAGTGATAATTATTAATATACATTAGCCTAGAAAACATTTATATATTTTAACAAGAATATAGGATATCTATCATAGACCATCAAGATGTGAAGGTGAAGTTGGAGGACTTGCTATGTATGGGCTTCATCCCACATTGTGTGTAATCTTAGATAACCAGATTGTTATTCTCAATGAAATTGGATAAGATCGTGAGGTTGTGTGCACACTATAATTTACTAAATTGGGGTTTTATGATGAATTAATCTCAACTATGAAGTATTGTTGATGTCTTTTATCTATAGGGAGGTGTGGGATAGTTCTGAAAGATTCACCCCAGATTTGGTTACAACCAGCCCGAGTAGTGGATGAGGATATAACAAACACGACATTCTGTTATTTTTATTGTCACTATAGGTACCTGGTGATTCCTTTTGTCATGATGAATTCCTCATAAGTGATGAAGGTCACATGTACTATATCATTTATCCATTCCTAGTCTAGATTGGTTTGTTCATTATTGATGACCTAATATTTTAATCTATGTCTATGGAGTAGAATCCAACACACATGAGCATGGTCCTCAAAATACTCGAAGATAATAATTCATATGGGAGGCTATGATGGTTTCATTTTTGGATTCACAAGGTCCACTGGATAGGTCATTTCATCACAATAGAGGGTGTAGTAGTGAACCCAGCTAAGGATGATGCACTATTATCATAGGATCCACTTAAGAGAATGATATATGTGTGGAGCATCTTTGAGATTCCATTTAAATTTACGATATAAATAAATTATTTCTGCAGAATATTGGAATACATAGATACATTTATATCAAAGTGACAACCTTCATTTAGACAGAGAGGTTCCAATGAAATTTTCAAGAGTTGCAGGAGTGGATGAGGTGAATTCCTACACTGACATTGTCATGAGAGGGTTTTGAGTATGAGGTGTTTGTAAATGCCTCCTTGAATAATAATGGATGTTTTCTAATGTAGGGGTAGGTGGGGGTTGCATATGGCTGTTGACAGTTGATAACTCATTATATGACCTTTACATAACATGTTCAAGATATTTTAGTAATTTTATTCTTCCAAAATATACAGATACACTATGTTTTGGGGGAGTATTTTACCATCTATTATCACCAAAAGATTCTCATTTATAGATAGTCACCAAAGAATAAAAAATGGATATAGAGAAACTACTTCTAGATCGAGTATGAATATCCCTTTACGATGATCTACACAACATAATAGGGGAACGTTGTTGTAGACTATCTCAAAATGATGTATTTTTCATAGTTATTGACCACTACATCAAATAATTTATCTTTGTTGTATTTTACCTTAGTGTATTTGAATGGTGAAACTAATATCTTGTTTATTATTTTTGATGTTCCCAGTCAGAATCCAAGTATCCCTAAGTGGGGAGGGGGTAAATCAGTGATATCTTTTTCTTTTTATGTTTCCTTTGAATTGAAACAACCTTAGTCTCTTGCTAAATAATTTTTTCTCAACTGAACACACACAACCACATGAACACATGATTTAGAAGGATTAGTACTCAACAAGAGTAGCTACGTCCTTGGTTTGGTATTTAAATAATCCAGTACCACACAATCCATTAGAAAACAATATTTGTATGTGGAATACAATGAGCAGGATAAACCCTTACACTCGTGTAGCACATGGAAAACAATATGCAAGCGCATGTACACTCTCTTATTACAAATAGGGAATTACAGTATTTCAGTGCTTCTTAACAATTGAACAGTTGTACTCTGTGAATTACAAATCATCACACTCCTACCCAAAAGCTGGTAAGAACTCCCATATGCACAACTGAATATATGTGAAGAACAAAAAATTTTGACGCAGGCATTAGGAAACCGTGCGCGCAATTTAAATTTCTTCAGCGTAAAAATTCATTTTTGGTGCAAAAAACATTTTCGCACTACTTCCATTCTTCATGAAACTTTATCTCTTTTCACGTAACTTCTCTCTTTTCGTGCAACTTTTTCTCTTTTCTCACAGTTATCCTCTTTTCGCACAAAATCCTTTCTTTTCATGCAACTCACTTAGCGCATAATTTTACAGGCAAGAGAGGTGATGATTTCTTCTATATGTCGAGCATTAAAAAATGAGAGGGGTTCACCTCATATTTATTGGCATTTTTGACCCCACGGGAAAAAAAACTTATCCGCGTGTAAAACCCCCTTAGTGCTCATAAAAAATGTTTCACGCAACTTCATATTTTGCGCTATGATCAAATATTTCACACACCTCATGCATTTTCCAATTTTCGAGCTTCGGATCTCAAACCACCTTTTGCGTGAAAAACTCCATTCCTCTATTTTGCGCACCACACCAATATTCTGCACAACCTTCATTTTTCATGCAGCACGTTGATATTTCGTGCACAACTATCTTTTTCGTGCATCCCACAAATATTTCGCACATCCTACTGAAATTTCACACATCTGGGTAATATTTTGCGCATCCAACAAACCTTTCACGTGACCTTATTTTTTCATACACTTGACCCATTTTTTCACACACTACATGCCTATGTTATTTTTTGATGTTTTCACCTTGAATCATGCCTTGAGAACAAAAATCTAATCCATATTAAATCTTACGTGTAACATCCATTTCCAAAAACACATCTTCATCTCTCTATTTTGAGGCCCTAAAATTTGGAAAACACTGGAAAACGGTGCCACCTTAAACTGTTCTTTTGATCCACCAGCAGATATTCCATTGCTTTGTCATTTCTCTCTTCACTGATTCCCATAACCATTCAACGTCTTTTATCACAAATTCGACTATCGTGATATATATCCTTTTATAGACCAGATCTAGCATCGTCTGAATTGCAATGGGAAGTACAGATACTTCCCTATCTTCCAGCAGCTTCAGTCCTTCCAATAAATACTATATATGACTGGTATCATTATTTCACCCCTATCCATCATAATACTTGCATCACATGTTCTCCGGACATATGATATTTGTGAAATACATTTCAGCAAAGTATCGTATGGTTTTAAGTCCTTTTCAATGTGAATTGATTTATCTTACTTTACAACAAAAGACAACACTCTGAAAACTCTAACTCTTCAAAACTCTTTCTCCATCCATATTGGTCCCAACAATTTTTACCCCAATACTTAACCAATGTGTTTGGGATGCTCATGTCTGATATACTGGCCATGAGAAATTTAATGATCTAATATCAACAAAGATTTCTTCTTGATGGATTTTATGACTGTGGGGAGCACATGATACTTTTAAAATGAGGGATAATGGTTTTAGTTTTATTTCATGAGGATTTTGTGAGGGTGTTTGATACTAAAGACATGTCAGTTCATCCTGTTGAGAAAATGATGTAACATTACATTCAATACCTATTCTGGTTGTTACAAATGAAGAAGCCTATTGTATTGTTTGATTGTAAATCCCTCATATTCCAGAAATTAATGGCTAAGAACCATTCCTAGTAGTTTTAGATTAAACCCTTGAGTTATCATAGTTTAATTGGGATAAAATATATAATCTAATTTTAATAGGTTTCACATGATCATATATAAGGCCTGATTCCATCTAGGTGACTATAGGAAGACTCACAAAGATTGAACATATCTGAGATAAATAATAGAATATTTCATTAGAGGGATTATGATGAATTTACAAATATATGATAGTCCAACATCAGGGATTTCAAATGATGATAGTTTATGAATGTTATGCTCACATCCCATCAATATCATGGAGTGGATTACATGAGGCATTCGGAACTCAGTTTTACTTCTGAATGGTGTTTCACCCACAGACTGAAAGCTAATATGATTATACCATTTATGTTCTAGAGGAAATTTTATGAGTATCATTTTTGTACATTTCACGAAGTTATAATTATTACATACCCTTGATGTAGTTTTTATAACACAACAGTCAACATTCCACCATCGGTAAGACACTATTAGAGGCCTTGTATAGGTGACCATGTGGGTCACCATAATAGATGTCTATTCTAGGGTAGTCAATACTCATAGCCTAGTCTTGGTACGATAAATGATGTATAATATTTACGCCATCCATGAGCATATAATGAATAACAATATTCCTCAAATGTTATAATTGTGCAATTAATTGAGGAATATGGAGTTCTTTGAGAGAGATCATGGGTTCTTGAATGTAACATGTTTATGTGGATAATGATGATATGCCCAATGTGAAATGTTATATCTTATATTCATTTATACATTTCATAAACAATGTAGGTTTATTCATCTGGCATTCCCCATGGTCCTACTACTATAGTTGAATTAGTTACATTATGTTATCCATCTGTCAAAAAAAAGTGGTGTGAGAATTACCTTTCACAAGTTATCAGATGGGGAGGGATGGAAAAATATGATAGATATTCCATTATAGAGTACCTAATTAAGATAATAGATCAAAAAAATATGATCATACATGGGTGAGTGATTCCCTTTGTCTACTTCTACTAGAATGATGAGAATCAGTATGAAAAAACATAGTAATATATGATCAAGGTGTGATTCTAGTTTCCTTTTGTTTATAGAAGGATTCTTTTTTATTGTGGTGAAGATAATTGAGTTTGGGATATTTTAATGAATCTTCCATTTCATGAAAATTTCTATAATATATAAATAATACTTTCTGTGATAAAAATTTAGATAGTGTAGAATTCTGAAGCCTAGGTAGCATATCTATTTCTCTCAAATCATACTAAATAAATTATATCAAACACATGTATTTTTTTAAAAAAAATAATAGATCATCTTCTAAAAGTTTCTCACATGATAAATTAGATTCAAATATTAAATTATAAATATGTGTTCTTACCTATACATGACATGTTCATTATTTGATTCAGGTTTTCAGATTGAGGGACATATTAGGAAAATAAAAGTTAAATAAATAATTTATACCATTTAATTATTATAAGAATTCCTAAAACAATAGCCTACTCTATATAAACACTCATATGAGAAATACAATACTTTTTAAAAACACTCGGTATTTAGAGAGGAATCACTAGAGTATAATTTTTTGAACGAACAATGATAGATCATGGATTGGAAATCTGCGTTTCAATTAGATTTTATGGATATCACCCGTTACTATGACATGGATTCATCCTTCATTAGTGATTAATCCAATATCAATGGAGGGATATTATTTTTCATTGGTCTAATAATTTATTTTATATATTATTGTCAATGATATTCAATTCATCTTCCGTATAGATTCATGGATCGCTCTTGTTTGCAGGTGTGGTTTTATTTTCCTAGTATTGTAGTATTGTTGATATTTGATTATTTCTTCATGGTTCTTGACATGATGCTATTTTGTAAATTAATATAGGATAACCAAATAAAAATGTCAGAGGTTTCTTCCTCTTCTCTTGTTAGTTAATTTTCCCCTATTCATTGAACATTCATTGTCATTATTTTCTATGGCTGTCTGTTTGACCAATTCCCAATTGAAGATAATTTTGTGGGTGTTTTTTTTGAAATGGATCATCAATATAGGATTACGATTATATTATAAGATGTGATGATTGTTGGATTAAAAAGGTCCATGATCACAACATGTTCTACTTTTTGGTCGATGAAAACATTACATGAGCATGAACTATTACATGGTTATGAGTAGGTACACATATACGACCTTAGTGAATTTGAATTACTGGGAATAAACTAGAATATTCTAATGTTTGTGGACTGAGGAAGGAATCACATTCCATATTTTAGCCAGACGTCTATATTTTGTGTATCCAAAAAATTGTAAAACATGTTCTTGGAGAAAAAATTTCTATCTGACACGAGGAGACTTATGAAAACATGCGGAAGACAAGAGACATCATATTCTACTAAAATATCTCATATGACTTCTATTTGGATAGATGATTCCTTCTGAATATTTATTATGGTCCCTTTACATTTTGGTGTGTTTCATTAGTTAATATCCAAATGGTTGTAGTGAATCAATATGTTTTGAGAATAAGAAGTATTCCCCTCTATGGGATTTTTCTTGGATAGTGTTCATAAATCCTATCATATGACTTGCAGTGTGATCCTCAATGATTTATTTAACTTTCTTATATGATTTTGGATTAATCAACATTACCAAATTACACTGGTGTATGATCCACTACGTAGATGAATATAATAGGTTGGTTTAGATATAACTCAGAGGACCTAGATGGGATCATATATATGTGTGTAATGATTTTCATATTATCATGGAATGATTTGATGAGATAAATCATTTGAATTGGAATCTTCATTGATGGAATGGATCATTTATTAAGTTATGCTTCATGAGAATTTCCTTGAATCCATGAGTGGAATCCTGCGATTAATGTATGTTTGAGTCATTTATGAGACATGGTCTCACTCATTAGAATATATGGATTTTTATTTTTTTAATGGGTTCTATTATTATTGAAATATATTCAAGATGATGAGATAGCTACTCTCATGTTGTATTATGTTGGGTGATTTTGGGTTCTCTCATTGGGAATTATTATACCCACCCCTGTAAGGGCTCTACCGGTACATGTAGTATCGTATGCAGATGTATCCATTTATATTGACCTTGACTTGATTTTTCAGGGACTATTTAGATAGTCTAAGGGTTTTTCAAAGTGTTTATCTTGATTAAATTTCTCTACATAAAGTAGGTCTATCACTTTTAATGTTATAGGTTGGCTTGTATTTGACTCATTATGCTTTCTAGTACATTTTCTCACTTTGATATGGTATAAATTTTATATATTCAATATGGAATAATTTTTTTTATGTTTTGCTATTATATGTTTATTTGGATATTTTTATATGTGTAGATGTAATTTGTCTATTTCATCACATGTGTTGAATATTCCTACATAGAACTTGTCTCCATATTGTGTCTTGTTGGAGTTGAAAATGGGGTTTCACCCTTCACATAGTCAAATCCCAGAGTACCCTGGTGGATTAGGTCAGAAAATTGTGTCATTGAAACTTATTTAAATCATATTAAATAGTATTTCTTCATTCCCATAAAACAACATTCTAAATTGATAAATGTTATATTAATACTTTTCCAAAATTGATCAATGACTATTTCCTTTGATTTTACAACAACATGATTTCACTTACTAGGTTTTAACCATTTGAAAAAAAAATTGACCTGGTAGTTAAGAATTTATTTCTAACCATTTCTAGTGAACCAAAAAAATGTATTGATGGTTTTTATGTTCTTACAAACTCAAATTAAATGATTCTCATGTTAATTTTATACTAGAATTTACCAAGGGAATTTGATAAATATTTACAATTTTCCACATGATTTTAAATATCACAAAGTATAATAAAAATTATTTTATGTTCATTTAGTACACACGATAAATCATAATGATGTATGAAATATTTATTATTGATGTTACATTGATAAAGGGAATGCTCTATTGAAGTTACATAGGCTTGGTATCAAACAAATGAGATGGAACATATTTTTTCACATTAAAATCAATAAAAATATAATTTTATAGTTATGGGAATATGAAATTTCATATTGATTTGTAGTAAATTCCAAAATTTAAAAAATTATTTTAATGTTTTTTCTTATGATTTCAGTAAAATATATGATATTCTTTTTATTTTTACCCATTTGCATATGTTTTTTCTTTAAATGATATAAAAATAGTCATTTTTTCATTTTAAGAAAATAGTGAGTAAGTTCTATGTGATGTTTAGGACTGTATGTCTTGAATTTAAAAATACCTTTGTTCCTATAATCTAGATACAATGTACGGATTTTTAATATTATTTATCACTTATCATGTTTTAGTGACTTAAATATAATATATGTATTTTATACCAGTTCAAACGACACTACAAATCAAATTTTTGTGAATTCTTTTTTTAAAATGTCACTAATTAATTGATATTTTTTATTGATTTCATTATAATTGAGGCTTCTTGTATTTATTGAAGCATTAATGAATGTTTTTAATTACATTTTAATAAAATAAATGTAATTTTCGTTAATTCTGACCACACGTCACATTGGATTGAAATTCATTTATAAAAAATTAATCAACCAATTTTCATAGGATTTCATGAAAATAGGAAGTCATTTGAGGTGTTTAACTCTTTGATTCATGTTTTTGACATTTAAATTAATAAAACTATATGTAATTAAGATCAATCCATGATGAAATTAATTTTTTTCTTCTTCCATCATGCCACGAATTAAACGGTTGTTAAAATCCTATGATTTCATGATAATTCATGATTTTTATCATGATTTTGACTCGTTGAGAGCTTTTTGATGACATATAAATCCAATAAAATAGATTTATCTATCATTCTAACAACACCACATATCATATTAATTTACCATATATTTATAAAAAATAATCATTCTAAGATCAATATCATATTATTACAATGATAATCCATGATCATTTTCTATGTGCTGACCCTTGAAATATGTTTTTTTTTATTTTGAATTAATAAAAATAAATGTTTTAACATAAAAAATGGATTCATGTATCCACAAAATGAAAAAAAGTCATTTCTTATAGTTAATAGTCTTTTAAAATGTGCATCAAAGAGTCCAAATTTATATGATAACCTTAGTTTGTCTTGAAATCATATGACAACCACCATCAGGATGTCCCAAATATGATAACATCAATTGGAATTGAATTGGTTTTTGAAAAAGCATTAAAATTTTATCCCTCAAGGTAGTTATTCATGATCTTATATGTTATAACTACTATAGTAAAACAATAAAAAATAATTGGTTAAATTGGAACATGAGAAAAAAATAAGCATACATTAAAAAAATACTATTTAAAATATATATTATAAAAAAACTGTGAAAAAATGGAAACATAAATAATTATAAGTACATAAATATAAAACAAATACTAAAACACAATCCATCATAAAAAAATCTCATGATGAGATTTAATGTAAAAAGACACATGAGTATAAATTAAAATAAAAAATATAAAAAATATTACAAACCAAAAAATTTTAAAAGTATATTTAAATATAGAATAATATATATATATATACATATGTATTTATATATTCTAATTAATAAATTCCAATATATATATATATATGGAATATAAAATAAAAAATTTAAGTAACAAATTGGAAATGAACAAATTAAAACACCAAAAAAATGGAAAATTTAACAATGGAAGCCCCAATATAAGAAACAATACATAAACATCAAAATATTAGAATATAGGAAAAAATTAAATAAAAGAATTAAATGCAGATATATAAGGTAGTTCCTTGAAATAGGTTAAAATTAAAAACGGTCATATAATAAAAGAATATATTTTATTAAAATGAATCTTTGTACAATTATTGTTTAATAATGTTTGATGTGTATAAATATGAGAACTTATCCACATGATTTTTAGTGAGGTCTAAATATGTGTTTTTTTCTTAGGTATGGGATTTTTATACATGTGTTTATAGACATTTAATTTTTAAAATAACCTTTTATTGTGATTCCAACTGCAATGCATGTTGGTTTGATGTGAGATCGATTCATATATGTTAAAAAATAATAAAAAATAGATATCATGTGATTTCATGATGATAGAAGGTCATTTTATCTTTTTTAATAGTTTGAAGCGTTTCTTATTATCTATAAATAAATGAAATCATGTTTGTTATCATTTTAGGAATACCTCCTATCAGATTGATTTTTGGTCCATTTGAACATGTAAAAAATTAAATGAAGATATTTTTTAATTGAATTAACCATAATGTACATTATTTTGTTTTTTTATCCATTTGACCTATTTTTAATTTTTAAATGAATAAAAATTCAATTTTGGTCACTATAATTTTTTTGAAATTTACATGCTTTCAATTCTAATATTTCAAAATTTATCTAAATGGAATTTATTTTGATATAATGGTGATATGATAAATGATTATAGGTTAAGAACCAAAAAAGAATATATTCAAAGACATTAATCTAATAAATATATATGTTCATTTGTAATCAACACACCACACTTTATATGAACATGTTGTATATTCATACAATCAAGAATTTTCATGTAAACTCAAACATGTTTCCTTGGATTTGCCCAATCATTAATAAGAATGTGAAGGCTAAATGGGAATTTTGATCACACTAACATAATCAAGAGTCAGATTGATGTATCACTGGTTCTTAAAGATCATAAATGAATCGATAACCATATTTCAATATATATTATCATTTTTCATATTACAACCACTATCATGAATTAATATAAATGCATCCATTTTTAAGAGTTGTATGATAATCCTTATCATTATCCATTTTTTTGCTAGAAACTAGTGAAACATCAATGGTTGTGTTGAACCTTGTCATGAAACAATGAAGAAGAGTTTTTTGATCAGGAGGTAGATAGAGATTGAATATATTCTTCTCAAATAATTTGTTGATCAACATCCACATGCATTTTTATTCACAGTGTATGATCATGTGTTCTTGAAGAACACTCTACGGCTAGGAAAACACCATTTTGGGATGTAGGGGATATTTTCTTCTTTATATATATGTACATTTGAGATACAATAATGGGCTGTTGAGGTAGAATATTGGTGGTAATTTCCATATTGGTTCAAAGTTGGGTATAATGTGTTTCACGATTCTCTGATAAAGAAATATTATAAAAGAACTAACCATGTGATTCATTGGGACCATCTTGAATAGATCAAAATTCATCATTGGTTGATATTCAAGAGCTGATTGTGGATAGGAAGGATAAATACTTTCATGGAAACTTCAATAGGCCTATTTTGGTTTGTATGGAATCATGTTCAGATTCCAGGGTATATTTGGTTACAAGAGAATGAAATGGTTGAGATATACCATCGACTGATTTGAGACAATATGGGTTTTCTATATTATCGGTACAGAAAGGGAAATGGTGTATAGAATTTTGCACCTCCATTTTCTATGTTTCCATTATTTGATGCATCCAAATTATGATATGTTTTAGGGTAAAATTTCCGAGTTTTTGAAAAAAAATGTTGAAAGTTTTTGGGTTTTTTATAAGGGATCAGGTGTGTTTCACTGTTTTTCTGAACTGCACAACTGCCTATGAGAAATTTCCTTCTATTGGACTATGAACTCTATCATGGCCAGCTCATGGAATTCCAAGAATGTGATCCAACCATGTAAAATTCCCTTAATGTAGTGTATAAGGCATGGGTAGTGTATGGTTTTTCTTAACAGTGCGACTTACCATACATGTTTTATTGATTAGATCCAAAAATTGTGTGTATCACATATTTTTACCCCTAAGGACCTATGTTTCCTCCTATGTGGCCCGAACTCGATATTCAGTTTTCTAATGGCTAAGGATTTTCCCCCATGAATTTGGAAAATATAATTTGGGATCTATAGTTTATATGACTCTATAATCTTGTGTAAAGTCATCGTTCTTGGTAGTACATGGAGGTTTGTTTAGACCTAATTCTCTATATCTTTCATTTTCATAGACTCGTGTCCACTTTGGATATATCTATGATGGTTGATTCCAAATTTGATTATATATTGTCTTATTGACAATAAGGGAATATATCTATGTTTGGGTTTTGGATAATCAACCTAGTTTCAGGGATGTTTTTCATTTCAATTATCATTTTCACCAAAATCATGAGGTAGGTGGCTTTACTCTATACTCATCCATTTTGAAATTTATGGTTTAATTTAAAATTTATTAAAAGGATCCAAATTGATTATAAAATTTGGTATGTAATTAATGTTAGAAACCTTCTTTAGTAATGGGTGTGGATTTTTGTGAAATTGTGGAATTTTTTTGGAATGTTTTTTGATAAATGATTTTAAACATTTGACATTAAAATAGTTTCTTGGTTGGATTCAAGGAAAATGGTGTTAAAAAAATATTTTTTTCCTAAAATTGTTGTGGAATTGAAATGGTGTTGTTATAGAAATTTTTTTGGAATGATTTTATTAGAATGGGTTTTTTGGATACTTGGAATTTTTTGTTTATTATACATTTTGAGGATTGGTTCAAATATGACTATGTGCTTGGTACCAAATTTGTAATGGAAAATTGAATTTAATTTCTTTGTGATGAATTTCTAGATAACTAAAATTACACTCTTCATAATGGAACATTCATAAATATTCTTGCATGTGTGGATGCATGTTTTTATTGATTGGATGGGATTTTCTAAAATTGGGATTGATAAAATGGGTTCTGATAATTGATTTGTTTCTTTTGATTGAACATGATGTTTTTGTGAGATAAATGTTTTATAAAATTTTATACATTTTTCTATATATAATATACTAATGTTTTATACAATAGTGGTATAAGTGGGAGATTAATTTAGGGATATCGTACTCAGTTTGATTACTCACCCCAACCTTGGATATTGGTACATTTACAGATGTTGTTTATTGAGACATGGGAAATTAGAAATTATCACACATATTTAATACTACATCATGATACATGGTATGTTAGTGGAGTTTGGTCATAGAGAATGTTTGGACCTTGGATTATTAATTGGTGTGTTTTTGTTATGACTTTGGTTGTGTACATATATCTTATAGTCTTCCCCTATTGTACTTTTTTTTAATTTGATTTTAATATCAATGGTTTATTTGAGTTTTATATTTTTTTCATCAGATATTGTGTATTGGTTTCTATGGGTATTCCATGTTTGGTTTGTTTTTTTTCGTGGGGAATTTTCTCCTCCTTCTATTAATTAATCTGAGGGCTCAAATTACTCGTCTTCAATGCCTTGTGTTTTTTTTGTAATGTTCATGTAATGTCCTCCTACATTCTCAAGAAAATGACGAGGGGAGGGATGATACTGACATCCCCAGTCACACCCTTAGATATATCCCTATTGATATCACTAAAGATTTATCATCCTATATTACATAGGTAATATATTAGATTACATTGATACAAAGAAATAGAATACCAATCTTATTAAACATGGATATAAAATATTTTTATAGGAACTTTTATAACATTACACCAAAACATTCCTAGGGACCATAATAGTACATTCTCTTTAGAAACGTAGAATACTCTCTTATAATCAGGTGAATGATCTTTTAGGTTTCCCATAATGATATTTTAATTTTGTAATCTTTATAGGAATACCCTATATAAAATCATTCCTCATAAATTGGGAAAATGGGAAATATGATAGGGGTTTCACAAATTCTCATTAAAGTAAAAAATAATAGATATAATTTTACTATCTTATAAAGAATAATATTAGAATAATTTTATGTGAAAATGGAAATAACAAATAGTGTTCATACCAAACCTTTAAAATATAGTAAACATGAGTCATGAAATAATTATTTTATTCTCATAAGAAATTTATCATAAGGTTATCAAATAACATGATCCATGAGATATTAAACATGGAACGAAACAATGATTTTTGATATAATCAAAATCATAGAAAATATAATGAAATGGATACACACAATGACATTCAAAACATGTTAGGGTTGGGGTATCCATCCATGTGACTACATCATGTTTGGGGTAACCACCCATTTACCCTACTTTTCATGCTTAAGGTGACAACGCATATACCCTCCTTCTCATTTTTTGGATGACATCTTTTTTACCCTCTTATTTCATAAATGATTTAAATTTTCCCCTCAAATTGGAGGGATATGTATGTACAAAATATTTCATAATTTGAAACCATATTTATATGTCCTACAAAATTCTAAAACATTGATCATATCATTAATCATGAAATGAAATGGGTTTCATAATCACTTTATATAATAATAACCTCTAAAAATATAAAATGATTCATAATTTTTTCATCATAGAATATCCTTAGAAAGGATGATAGTTTCATTATAATTATAACATGGTATAATATATGGAGGAGGAATGAGTTTGATAAAAATAATTCCATAAAATAATAATCCATTCCAAAAAATGAATATGAATGTTATCTATAGATCAAATCACTAGTAATGAATATGTAACATTAAAGTATGTACTCTAATTTGAAAAATTAATTTAATCTTTTATAACACTTCTTAACTAAAATATCCATTTTATATTGAATAACAATTTATCAAAACATTACAACATTTTAATAAAAATTTATGGACAAGAGCCATGAAAACATATAATGGAAGAATTTAAAATCATTTAGGGAAACATATAAATCATAGAAAAATTTCAAAAACAATTTCCCTTGTAATAAATTTAAATGGTCATTTGGATTTTTTAATATTATTTTATAAAACAATTTTGGAAGGAAAATGAAATTCTACTCAATGATAGACATAAATTTAAATTTACAAAAAAACATTTAATTAATTATCTTATGTACCAATTAGTGGAAAACATGACCAATTATTTGATGATATCATTAAAAAATTAGTATAAAAATTTTAGGATATTTCTAGAGAGTTGTAAAATGATATTTCATTATTTGGTACATATTAATATAAAATAATGATGAGATGGTGACATAAATTCTTTTCCACATTATTAACAATATTTCTTAAGACCCAATATATGATAACAAAAAGTGAAAAATAATATAGCATGAGTATGAATATATTCGTGATATTAAACATGAATGGGGTTTTATATAAAACTCAAGAAATACTATAGGTTCATGACAAACATTATTTCTCAAAAAAGTAAAATAGATAATACAATTCCTTACCAAATTGTTAACTTTTGAACCGAAAAAAGTGATATATATCAAAAAAATGATATTTAAACCCCATTTTTTGGATAATAATCACATAAAACATTCATTTTTATTATATAAAACACATAAAATAAATATGTGATGAATATTTCTTATGTTCTACGAATAAATAAAGTGAAACTGAAATCTCTTACCTGATATCTCTACTTTTATCATAATCGTTAAAAACTCATGTATATTAAATTTAAGTATATTTTACATATTTTATAGAACATTATTCAAATTTATCATACCATGTATGATTTTATTATGACCTTTTATTGAAATTTTGTAAATAATTCCATGTTACTATTATGTTTAAGATAATAGTCGAATGAATTGATTAATATCGATTGATTTGTTATATAATTTTTTCACTTAATTTTATCATGGATGTGTAAAATTAAAAAAATTATAAACATGTTATAATTATCATATATATCAAATATAAATTTTTTTTATTTTAATCTAAATAATTTAAATATCAGAAAATAAATACATAGTTCATTGATACGGGAGGTCATATGTACTCATCAACGCAGAGTTTTCCTTTTAATATCAATTTAAATGAAATAAAATGAATTGATATATATTTTAGAATGTGGATCATTATAATATCATATATATCCCATATTATCATTTAAAACATCCATAATACATCACATGTAATTCTTGATCAAATCACATCACTTCCTCAGGTGGTAGTCTATTGTACAGATGAACGACATTATAGGATTCCTGTAAAATGTATATTATGTTGGTTTGTATGATGTAAAAATTATAGATTCATAAAAACATTATATATATCATATATATCGTATATTAACGTTCAATTAACCATTTTTATCATTCCTTATTGGTGATAATGAAAAAAATGAAAGACACCGGTCTGCGTGGTGGTAGTCTGTCCGAAACCTGAATAATGATTTTGTAACTCATTTGATGGAATAATAGATAGTTTTTTGTATTTAAAATGACATACAAAATATTATTATATGTAATATAATTATATTATTACATAATATTATTATAAAAATAATTTATGGCAGAAAGGAAGAAATAAAATTAAAATTCTCATTGATGATAGTCATCTCTTCTTCGTAATCGTCATTTGGATTGAAATCAAGGCTTTCTTGGTAGGAATTATTTAAAAGATATGTAAATACCCGTAAATTTCAAAGAATGTTTTTTCTTAATTTTCTTTGGAATTTTACAACAACGCAGTTTCTGACGGCACCTGATTCCGAGGCCCGGTGTGCCCGGAATCATTTTCTGAAGTTTGGCTTGGGTACATTCAGTGAAAGGACGAGCGGGTTATCCCAACTTTTGAACCGGTGCCCAGAATCGAATTCTGAGGGCACCGATGAAATCGCAGCGCCGATATTTTCTTACAAATGCCTCTTCCGGAGTTGTGTTTGCTCGGGTGTGGTTTTTAATTTTCGGTCTTAGAGTTAAGAAATAAAATAAATTGTTCGACAAACTTTATTTTATTTCACATAAGCCATTTGAAGCCACTTGAAAGCCACTTAAACTGAGTTGAAACGGATAGAGTGGTATCTAGAAATATCCTACCCTCTTGGTAGGATATTTGTGAGGTGGGGCCCGCACGAGCACCGCCGTTTCTTTCCGCTAAGTAACGCACCCGCGATAAACCGTCTTTATTAAAGTCAACTGACGTGTTTTCTTAATTTCATAACGCACCATTTAATTGGGTAGTTTTGTTCGTAAATTAAATGGGCAGTTTCTTTCGTTAATTTAATTCTACGAATTAAAAGGGTCGTTACTTACCTCTTTTCGTTTGTTGGAATAATAATAAAATAAGACAAATACCAACATTTGGAGGATTACACGTTGAGAGGCTTTGACAGAATTCTTGAGCCTTCATCCTCCTTCGCGAAGAATGCGAAGAACATGAAGAACGCGAAGAACGCGAAGAACGCCATCAGCCTCAGAGTTTGGCGACGCTTATTCCGAGATGTTCTTCCCCGCCCCGATCTCCGATCACCAACTGCTTGAGGTAAGAGATCTCGGGTTTAATTTTTAAACTTCTTTGTGGTTTATATAAACACACATATTTAATTATTTATAATTAAATCTGTTGTCTCTTGGTCCTCAGAGTTCATCGACGCGGCGCCGGATACCGCGACGATCCCCTCCTTCCGCGACGAACCCCTCCTTCCGCGACGATCAAATCCGCGAAGAACCCGCGGGCGATGACATGACGAGTTAGGGATTTTATTTTGGAAATTCCCTTATTCCCATGAATGTTTCTTTAAAATTTAAGAACCGGATTCAAATGAACAATTTTAATTTATTAAAATTGTTGTTTCATGTGTTGAATAATTTCTCCCGTTGTTTTTATCTAACGCGGAGGGTGCGGGACAAACGAACACGGCCCGACAACCCTCTGTCGTTCTTCGTGGTTGTGCGGATTTGGCGGGCGACGGTAAAACATGACACAAGGTAAATTTGTTGATCCCACAGTGATGAACGGAACCCGGGAGGAACAACAGCGTAGACGGGAAGAAAAACGGACCAGCAAAGCGACTCTGGAGGCCCGCGGAAGCGGCCAGCGTCGGCGGCCAGCGGATCCGCGGCCGCGCGGGTCTAGCTCGCCCGCACGGGATGCGGCAGAAGCCGCGTCCGCTTGACAGCGCGGCCCTTAGAGGGCCGCAGCACCTCCAAACCGCGGGGCCGGCGCCCCGCGACACCCAGGCGCTCGGCCGCCCAGTCGAGCCGAGCTAGGCCGGTCCGACCGGCCGGGCCGCACCCTGGCCAGGCCGGACCAGGTCCGGCCGGGTTGGACCGGGTCGGGTCGACGCGATTCGGCCGACCTAGGGGGGGTGGTCTGGCCGGGTCGGCCCGGGCCCGGACCCCCCGTCTTCGGACCATTTTCGGTCAAATTCCAATAACATTAGCTACAGGCCTCCGAACGACGCGCCGTCAGTGGAAACGCGATCCTTGGATCGAGGCGGTCGTTTCGGTATATCGCACTCAAGGTTTCAGAATACTTTGGGTTCGGCCGGGTTGGTTCGAACACAAAACCAACCGGGCCCTCGGAGCGGAAACACTCATATCTCGACCTACGGACGTCTGATTGACGTGTCGTCGGCTTTGGTGGATTCCTCTAAGTGAGACGGATCTTTTGGAATACTCCGCCCGAGGTTTGGACGCAGGTGGAGTACGGTCGGGTTGGTTTTGCCTTAAAAACCAACCGGGCCCCTGGGACGAAAAGGCCAATAACTCTCAGACCGGGCGTCCGATTGACGTGCCGTCTACGACGTTGAGTTCCTGTTGACGGTACGGAACTTTTGGATATATCAACTTCAGACTTTGTGTCAGTTTATGTATCAGCCTCTCGGCTCGTGGAGCGGACCCTCCCGAACGAGCTTGCTGTGTGCGGGAACCCTAGAGCTGGCTGCGACTTCGACGATGACGACTGTGCAGAGATCCTCAGTGGACTGCGACGATGAAGATAGCTGGACTTGTATCCTATGTGGTTCACAGCCGTGCTGGTCTTGTATCCTATGTGGGTCCCATTATAGATGAATCAATGAAGACAGCTGGTCTTGTATCCTATGTGGGTCCTAGCTGTGCTAGTCTTGTATCCTATGTGGGTCCCAGCTTTGATGATTCAATACTGGTCTTGTATCCTATGTGGGTACCAGTGTAGATGAATCAATGAAGACAGCTGGTCATGTATCCTATGTCGGTCCTAGCTGTGCTGGTCTTGTATCCTATGTGGGTCCCAGCTTTGATGATTCAGTGCTGGTCTTGTATCCTATGTGGGTCCCAGATTAGATGATTCAGTATCTATATCTGATCATCCCTTTCACCTTTTCGACGATGTATACCTGTGTGAGCTAAATTACTGTTTACTCTCCTTTGTGTATTGTGTTGTGCTATCCTGTGTGGATTCCGTTTTGCTTTCCTTTGTGAATTGTGTCTTGCTATCCTATGTGGATTTACGTCTTAATCTCCTTTGTGGATTGTGTTTTGCTATCCTGTGTGGATTTACGTTTGCTTTCCTGTGTGGACTAGGTTGTCCTTGGGCTCGGATGTTGGAGCCGAACGGGGATTGATGACTTAGGTATATGTATGGGCATATACCTAAGCAGTGTCGGTTGTTACTTTGTGATTGTATCTTTTCTTTTTGGTTTATCCTTTGTGGATTTCGGGAGACCTTCGGGGGTCTCGGGGTCCCTACTGAGTAGCTTATACTCACCCCTGCATGGGCTATGCCCGCACTTCGTGGTGTTGGTTGCAGACGACGGGCAGCGCAGATCGAGGTGGAGGCGTGCGGAGCAGGACGGTACCTGGAGGTGGACCACTGGGCGGGACGTACTCGGAGCGGACGGCTGGACTGAGTAGCTGTGGGGGCTATCTGTACCCACCCTTCAGGTGGGTCCTTCAGAGGACGGCTCGACGCTGCGTCTTTTCCTTTCAGCTGCTGTTTTCCCCTTTCAGTTGTACTTTATAGTTGGGCTTGTATTTCCAGCCCCTTTTTCTTTCAGCACAGCTCGTTACAGTTTTTACTTAGTGTTTACTTTTCCGCTTACTTACTCTGTGGTGCTTGTTTACTTTACAAAGGCAATGCCTTCCCTGTTTATCGGGATTTACACCTTGGTGCTAGTTGCCAGCCCCTGGCCTATGGAAGGCGGGCTCGGGGTAGTCACGGCACGGGCCCCGAGGGCGGGTCGTGACAAATTGGTATCAGAGGTGCTCAGTTCTACCATAGACTCTGATCTTTCTTCTATGTGAAGCAATAGTGTTTAGTGTATTGGGTGTGGTTATCAGTCCAGGGAGTCCAGTGTTGGTACGGCGACCGACGTATCCGTACAGCAGGACCCTGACTTCGGATTTCTGACTTAATGTACGAAAGCACTGGTTGCATGTGTGTTCAAGTTTTCTTAGTGATTACTTGTGTCAGTTCACCAGGTATACAGTTCTGACCGTGGCACACCTGATTCTTTTCAGGATCGACCCACGATGGCAGCCAGCTAGGGTTCCGAGAGTGGAGAATGATGACAGGCCACCGAGCAACGAGGCCTCGGTGCAGGGCTCCTTGTCAGCAGAGGCACTGACGATACCTTTACCCGCCGAGCCACCGATTCTACCAGCCCCAGCCGCTGACGATGCACGTCGCCTTAGCGTGCTGCACGAGTTTCAGCGTCAGCGACCGCCCAGGTTCTGCGGGGAGACGGACCCCCAGGCAGCCGAGGACTGGCTGGAGGCAGTGGTGCGAGTTTTCAGGCTAGTGAGGACACCAGCAGACCTCATGGTGATCCTCGCGGCGAGCCTACTGCACGCAGCAGCGGGCCGATGGTGGATCTTGATGCTCTAGGTGCACGACAAGACATATCTTCTCTGGACGGAATTTGAGAGCATCTTCCACTCCGAGTTCATCCCAGCCACCCTCCCTGCGGTGCGCATTCAGGAGCTTTTCAGCTGCGGTAGGGCAGCTTGACAGTGGCCCAGTACTCGGCGAGATTTACTGATCTCTCGTGCTACTCCACAGATATGGTACGGGACCCGTTCTTCTGGGCCCGGACCTTCGAGCAGGGACTGAGGTATGAGATCAGGGCTTTGATGATCTCCCTCAACATTCCAACTCAGGCAGAGGTGTTGGAGAGAGCCCTTCTAGTGGAGAGTTTTCTCGCCGAGCAGGCTCCAGTGACAGGGCCCTCCGCAGGACAGCCCGTAGCAGGGCCTTCTGCAGTTGGCAGTAGACAGGTGACGCAGAGGTTCAAACGGTCCAGACCATCAGATGGGCAGTCCCTGGATGAAGATTTGGTTGTGCAGGGCACTTGAAGGAGAACCAGTTACATGAGGGGCAAGCATTGCTACGCATGCAGCGGGCGAGGTCACATGGCTCGAGACTGCCCGACTCGTCTTACAGATGAGCAGCAGGTGCTAGAGGGACCTCCCAGACAGAGGTTCGGCCACGGTGGTCCGCAGGGTGCAGGCGGACGAGGCAGAGGAGCTGGCTGAGTAGCCGATGGTGGGAGACACTTCGAGGTGTTGCCACCACCACCACCAGGATGTCCACCCCGACCACAAGGAGTTGGTGGACATGGGAGAGATCAGCTTCGGGCATCTGTGGCCTTCGATCATAGAGCTCTGGGAGCAAATGGACAGGAGCGGAACTAGTGGATACGTCCTTTGTACTTCTAGTTCCTTGTTGCTATTGTGTAGCGTCTTTGTATTATGAGCTGCAATAATAAAAGACGCATGCCTTTGTGATGTTTTCATTCCTGTCCTCTTTTGTGTTGTTACTAAGAGGTTCCAGTTTTGACTCTTGACTTGTCCCCCACTTGTGAGACATCTACTGGAGGAGAACCAGTTACCACACGCTGATGCCGACAGTGTGACTCAACCCTTGGAGGCGAGAGTAACAGTTGGATCTCTTGGTAGTAGCGTCGAGGCCTTACAACGTCATCCGTGGTATGGATTAGTATCATCCATGTCGGGATTGACTGTATTAGGAAAAGAATGTGGTTCATCCAGGGAATGGGACCAGATTTCTCTTATTGGAAATGAAGAAATCTTAGCAACTTTTTTGGGACCAGGGATGGTCCAGGCCACGACAGAGAAGGTCCAAGTCATCCAAGAGCAATGAGGACAGCTCAGAGACGGCAGAAGTCTTATGCTGACAGAAGGCGGAGGCCACTAGAGTTTAAGGATGGCGACCACGTCTTCTTACGTGTCTCACCTCGACGTGGATTACGGAGATTTGGCCAAGGCGGAAAGTTGTATCCATGCTTCATCGGGCCTTTCCAGGTCCTCAGCAGGATTGGCGAGGTGGCTTATCGCCTGGCTCTGCCACCTCAGTTGCACCGGGTGCATGAAATCTTCCACGTATCTTAGCTGAGGAGATACGTGCACGACCTGACACAAATCTTGACCATGGAGAGCTGGTCTTTGATGATGGGGCGACTTTTGTGGAGGTCCCAGTGGAGATCGAGGATCGACAGGAGCGGATCTTACGTGGATGATTGATTCCTCTAGTGCGCTTCAGATAGTAGCACAGGAACCCCCAGGAGAGCACATTGGAGGGGCAGGCTCAGATGCGTGCTCAGTACCGCCTTTGTATCCCTATGTTTGTGGTGAAGCTTTACAGGGACGTAAAGCCCTGTGGTGGGAGTAATGTAATGACCCGTAAATTTCAGGGAAATTTTTTTCTTAATTTTCCTTGGAATTTTAAAAGAACACAGTTTTTTTACGGCACCTGATTCCGACGCCCGGTGTGCCCGGAATCATTTTCCGAAGTCTGGCTCGGGTACGTTCAGTGAACGGAAGAGCATGTTTTTCTAACTTTTGAACAGGTGCCCAGAATCGAATTCTGAGGGCACCGATGAAATTGCAGCGCCGATATTTGCTTTGAAACACCTCTTCCAGAGTTGCGTTTTCTCGGGTGTGGTTTTTAATTTTTGAGCTTAAAGTTTAGAAATAAAATAAATTGTTCGAAAAACATTATTTTATTTCACTTAAGCCACTTGAAGCCACTTGAAAGCCACATAAACTGAGTTGAAACGGATAGAGTGCTATCCAGAAATATCCTACCCACTTGGTACGATATTTGTGAGGTGGGGCCCGCACGAGCCCCGCCGTTTCTTTCTGCTAAGTAACGCACCCGCGAAAACACGTCTTTATGAAAGTCAACTAATGCGTTTTCTTAATGTCTTAACGCACCATTTAATTGGGTAGTTTTGTTCGTAAATTAAATGGGCAGTTTCTTTCGTTAATTTAATTCTACGAATTAAATGGGTCATTACTTACCTCTTTTCGTTTGTTGGCATAATAATAAAATGATACCAATACCAACATTTGGAGGATTACACATTGAGAGTCTTTGGCAGAATTCTTGAGCCTTTATACTCCTTCACGAAGAACGTGAAGAACGTGAAGAACGCGAAGAACGCGAAGAACATCGTCACCCTCGGAGTTTGGCGATGCTTCATCCTGTTGAGTCAATAAGGTTTTCCTTATGACTTTTCCATTCCTTCTTGTTTTGAAAATCACAAACACCTTATCTTTAAGGACAAATGCTTTCTTAAGGAAAATCGCTTTTATAAGGAAAAATGCTTTCTTAAGGAAAATTGCTTTTATAAGGAAAATTGCTTCCTTAAGGAAAAATACTTTTATAAGAAAAATTATCCTTATCATATTTTCATCCATATTTTTCTTAAGTATAAGTTTCAGATTCATTTTCTCGGAGTCATTAAAACATTGATATAAAAGCATTCTGTTTTAGGGTTCAGATTCTGGACAAGAATTATAAGGAAGTTTCATTCCGAATTCCGGATATGAACTCTGACTAAGTTCTATTCCAGATTCAGGATACGAATTCTGAAGAAGAATTCTCATTACGAATTCTAATGAAGAAATCCCATTCCGAATTCTCATTACGAATTCTGAAGAAGAATTCTCATTACGAATTCCAATGAAGAATTCTCATTACGAATTCCAATGAAGAATTCTCATTACGAATTCTAATGAAGAAATCTCATTCCGAATTCTCATTACGAATTCTGATAAAGAATTCTCATTACGAATTCTAATGAAGAAATCGCATTCCGAATTCTCATTACGAATTCTGATGACGAATTCTCATTACGATTTCTGATGACGAATTCCTATTCCGAATTCCTACTCCGAATTCTCATTCCGAATTCTCCTATTAAACAGAATCTGATTATCATTGTTTTATACACTCTAAATTTATTCACTCCGAACCTTCACTCCGAAGTTTCTATTCCGAACCTTTATGTTAGAGTTTAAAACGATGTCGTACATTTTGTTACACTTGTTTTGTTATAAAACGATGTCATCCATTTTGTTATAAACTAACCGTTGTCTAAGTGAAACGTGTGCAGGTCCCTCCGAACTTTAAGGAAAATATGACCGTTGGAGAGGAGCCAACCTTACCTATAAATAGGAGCTCATTTGAAAGAGCTTGATGCTGATAGCTGATGAATGCTGATGCATATGCCGATTGTTGATAAAGTGCTTACATGCTGTTGAAGTGATTTCTAGAGAGAGAGTCTCTTATTAACTCTCAAAGCTTCGTGCGACTCCGAATGTTGGTGATTACATTCGAGGGCTTCCGGGGATACGAAGACAGAGGTGCCGACTACCTTGAAGATCGAGGGCTTTCTTGCTGAGAAAGACAGAGGTGCTGACTACCTTAAAGATCGAGGGCTTTCTTGCTGAGAAAGACTGAGGGTGCCAACTACCTTGAAGTTGAGGGCTTGCGGGGATAGCAAGACAGAGACACCGATATTCGTATCGAGGGCTTACCCTGGTGTGGGTAAGACAGACTTGCTTGAAAGTATAAATCAAGGGACCTTTATCCAAGGTTGTTGGATACCCTTCTCTTTGGGTTAAAAGACTATTATCTTGTTACTAGTAGTTTTACTACTTGTCTTTATTCCGCTGCAATTTGTATCTTAAGGAAAGTATAACTTTCTTATACTTCCTTACTTACTCTGATTCATTTATATTCTATACGATTTAAGGTAGAATCTCATATTGTAACTTTTGTTAAGTTTCAATTTCTGGAACCATATTCCCGGAACCTACTTTTGGAATCCCTTTCCAAGTTCAGTTCGATGTTAGAGGTGTTGTGAATTTACTTACTTTAACTTTGTTAAACTTAGCCCTTTCCTTTTCTTAAGGAAACTCTAGTTATTCATAACTAACTTTAAAGGTTCCAAAGGAATTTTTAAAGTATACAATTCACCCCCCCTATTGTATATTGAGCATCTCATATTATATTTCGATCCTACAATTGGTATCAGAGGTTGGAAACCTCTTACTCTATACCATTCTTACATTTGGTATCAGAGGAGGTTACTGAAATACTTGTTCTCAAAAACAAGTTTTTCTTGCTCACTTTATCATTCCGAACTTTATCCTTCCGAACATTGTCATTCCGATTTATTCATTCCGGAATTTCTCATTCCGAACTTTATTATTTCGAATCTTTTGCTACTAACAAGTTTGTGTGCAAAGTTATATTAAGTATGGCAGGAATCAATGTTGGTTCTATTGACAATCTGTATCCTATAAGACCACCAATCTTTGATGTTAATGATTATGAATACTGGAGAGATCGTATGAAGACTTTGGCTATCAATACTGGTGTAGATAACTTTGTCATGCTTACTGGTGATTATAAAATTCCTGACAAGGAATTCAGAACCTTTACTAACCAGGAAAAGCAAGAATATCAACTCAACTATAAGGTACGCAATACTTTATTATATTCAATGACTAGAAATATATATAGCCAAATTTCTTCTTGTGAAGCAGCTAATTGTATATGGAATAAGTTAGAGGTTACACACTTTGGGACTTCTAAGGTGATTGAGACTAGAAGAGCTATGCTTAGAGCTGAATATCATGGCTTCAATTTTCCTTATGGAGAACTTATCTGTAAAGTTCAACAAAGATTTATGACAATTGTCAACAGTCTACAATCTATGGGAGAAAAAGTTTTAGATGATGAAGCTCTTGTGGACAAGATAATTGAAATTATGCCCAATGAGTGGGAATCCAAGAGAACAGTTATAGATGAGAACAGGAAGGTCACTCAAATTACTCTTGATGAATTATTTGGAACTCTTCTACAACATGAGACCAGAATGAAGAGAGATGCTGACAACATCAAGAAGAAGAATGGAAATGGTACTGTTGCTTTTACTACAACTTCGAATCAGATGAAAGCTAAGACTCCTGAGAGAGTAACCAGATCCAAGTCTAAGAAAGTTATTTTCCAATCTGAATCTAGTGAGAGTGATGTTTCAGAAAATGAATTAGCCAATCTTGCTCGAAGGATGAACAAGATAGCTGGACAGAGAAACTTTCAATCCAAGTATAAGAAGAAGGACAAGAAAGATAAGAAAGATGGAGAAGTTACTTGTTATGAATGTAAGAGAGCTGGACATATTAGACCAGATTGCCCTATGCTCAAAAAGAAAGAAAGAAAGGAAAGACATTCAGACAGGAACAGGAAAAAGTATTATAAAGCTAATGCTAAGAAAGTTCTGAAAGCTAATGACACCTGGAGTGCCAGTGGTGGTGACTCTTCAGATGAATCTTCTGAATATGAATCTTCAGGACAGAAGAATCTTGGTCTTATAGCCAGATTACCTATTGATAATCATTGTCTTATGGCTATGGTACGAAATGCTGAGTCCTTGACCAATGTTTCTTTAAATTCTAATGATAGTAAGTATTATAACTCTTCTGATGAAGAATCATCTTCTGATGAGGAAAATACTTTACCTACTTATGAAGAAGTCTTTAGATTTGCTGAACTTCTTGAGATTGAGAATTCCAAACTCAACAAGAAACTTGATAAGGAAAACTCTAGGAATTCAATTCTTACTAATGAAATATCAGATCTTTCTAAAGATCTTGATAAGAAAAATGCTAATTTTGAAAATATTTCAAAAAATCTTGAGGAAGTAAGTTCTGAGAAGAATAAACTTTCTAAAGAGTTAGAAAAAGTAATTTCTAAGAACAATGTTTTCGAGCCTAACTCTAGTTCCAAAACAAATGATTTTGAGGATAAAAACTTGGTTGTAAAAATCAAGTCCGAAATTTTTTCCTTAAAGAAGTGTTTATCAAACTTTACCCATGGTAATGAAAATTTTGATAAGATGTATTCTCAAATACAACCTTTAAGAAATAAATCCGGATTTGGTTATACCCATGCAAAACCATTTTTCAGTAACAATTATTTTGTTCCTCATAGTGCCCCATTTTGCACCAAATGTCAATGTGGTGGTCACTGGGCAAGAAGTTGTTACTTAAACAAAACCCAATCTCTAGGTTTTCATAAAGCTTACTTTTCTAAGAAAATGTGGGTTCCAAAAATTTTATTGTCTAGAAATCTCGGATCCAAACAAGTTTGGATTCCGAAAGTCTAACTTTGATCTTAATTTCAGGAAAATAAAGAAAGTTCCAGCAACAATTTTTGGTACATGGAGAGTGGATGTTCCCGGCACATGACTGGTAACAAAAGTTTTTTTGAAAAGATTATCAAAATGAAAGGAGGAAAGGTAACTTTCGGAGACAATGCTAAGGGATAGATTGTTGGTATTGGTAATATTGTTCTTTTAGGTAAAACCTTGATTTCAAATGTTCTTTTTGTTAAAGGTCTTAAGCACAACCTCATTAGCATAAGTCAGTTATGTGATGAAGGTTACCTTGTGAATTTTACGAATGATAAATTCTTAGTTCACAATTCCAAGGAAGAATTTATTCTCTCATCCAATAGGCAAGAGAATGTTTACACCTTAAACTTAGAAGACCTAAAAAAGCCAAGATTTACCTTGCCTAAGTGCAATGGAAGATCATTCTTGGTTATGGCATAGAAGATTAGGACACTGTAATCTTAGGAACCTATGTAAACTCTCTAAGAAGAAACTTGTTAAGGATCTACCGGAGCTTATATTTGATTCTTCTAAAGTTTGTGATCCTTGTCAATATGGCAAGCAACATAAATCTAGTTTTAAGTCAATCGGTGAAGTCTCAACAACCGATGCATTACAGTTGGTGCATATGGATCTTTTTGATCCAACACAAACCGGAAGCATTGGAGGCAAATACTATGTGTTTGTTCTAGTTGATGATTATAGTAGATTTACTTGGGTCTATTTTCTAGCAAGGAAATCTGAAGCTTTTTCTTATTTCAAAAGTTTTAGATCTCAAGTTAAAAATGAGATAAACCTTCCATTGAAAACTATTCATAGTGATCATGGAGGAGAATTTCAAAATTCTAATTTTGAAACTTTTTGTAGTAAGAAAGGTATTACTCACAATTTTTCAGCACCTAGAACTCCTCAACAGAATGGTGTTGTTGAAAGAAGAAATAGAATTCTTCAAGAAATAACTAGAACCATGTTGAGTGAATATTCTATTGCTAGACATTTCTGGGCTGAAGCTGTAAGTACTGCTTGTTATACTATAAATCGAGTTTTGATTAGACCTTTTCTTAATAAAACTCCTTATGAGTTATGGAATGGTAGAAAACCAAGACTTTCCTACTTCAAGGTTTTTGGTTGCAAAGTATTCATTTTGAATACTAAAGATAACTTACATAAATTCTCACCAAAGTCTGATGAAGGAATTTTCTTAGGTTATTCCACAACCTCTAAGGCTTATAGAGTTTTTAATAAAAATACTTGTACTGTTAAGGAAACGGTACATGTAAAATTTGATGAATCAGATCCATTTGTTTTTAAACCATCTCAACTTACATCCTCGGATGTGTTTTCAAAAACTGATTATCAACCTTTGATAGAAGAACCTTCTGATAAGGAAATTGTTCTAGAAGATACTTCTGAAACATTTACCCCAGAAGACTTTCTACCCTATGTTGATGAACAGGTTTTACAAAACCCAAATCAGGTGTTTCTTAAGAATCATCCCAGTGATAGTATCATTGGTGATGTAAATCAACATGTAAGGACTAGAAGTTCCTTAAGAAATGAAGTAGAACATCTAGCATTTCTTTCCCAATTAGAGCCTAAAAGCACTGATGAAGCTTTAGGTGATGATGATTGGATCAAAGCAATGCAAGATGAACTAAATGTATTCGAAAGGAATAAAGTCTGGACCTTGGTTGAAAGACCTAAAGAAACTTCTGTTATTGGAGTAAAATGGGTTTTCAGAAATAAATGTGATGAAAATGGGGTCATTGTTAGAAATAAAGCTAGACTTGTTGCTAAAGGCTATAATCAGCAAGAAGGAATAGACTATGAAGAAACCTATGCTCCAGTAGCTAGACTTGAATCTATCCGTATTCTACTCGCTTTTGCAGCATTCTTTAATTTCAAACTATTTCAAATGGATGTGAAATGTGCTTTTCTTAACGGTTATGTTCAAGAGGAAGTTTTTGTTGAACAACCTCCTGGCTTTGAAGATGCAAAACATCCAGATCATGTTTTTAGACTTACCAAAGCTTTGTATGGCCTTAAACAAGCCCCACGAGCATGGTATGATAGACTTACTGGATTTTTACTTCAAAATAACTATGTTAAGGGAAATGCAGATCCAACCCTTTTTATAATGAAAGATAAGAAAAATGTTTTGATTGTTCAAATTTATGTTGATGACATTATATTTGGTTCAACTCAGCAATCTTTGACTGACTCTTTTGCTAGTCTAATGAAATCTGAGTTTGAAATGAGTATGATGGGTGAGTTAACATTTTTTCTTGGTTTTCAAATTTCTCAAAAACCAGAAGGAACCTACATATCTCAACATAAGTATATTAAAGATCTTCTTAAAAAGTATGGTTATGACATCACTAAGAGTATAAGTACTCCTATTAGTACCTCAAACTCTATAGATCTTGATGAAGCTGGGAAACCAGTAGATCAAACATCTTTTAGAGGTATGATTGGAAGTCTACTTTACTTAACAGCTAGTCGACCAGAATTAATGTTTTCTGTATGCTTATGTGCAAGATATCAATCCAATCCTAAGGAATCTCACTTAAAGGCAGTAAAAAGAATTTTTCGCTACCTTAAGGGAACCATGGATCTAGGATTATTTTATACTTCTGGAAATGATTTTGTTCTAAAAAGATTTTCTAATGCTGACTTTGGTGGATGTAGAATGGATAACAAAAGTACATCCGGAACTTGTCATTTCGTAGGAGATTCATTAGTTTCTTGGTCATGCAAGAAGCAACATTCTGTTGCACTCTCCACTGCTGAAGCTGAATATGTAGCAGCTGGAATTTGTTGTGCACAAGTGTTGTGGATCCAACACACACTCACAGACTATGGCTTGAGTTTTACTAAAACTCAAATTTTGTGTGATAACACAAGTTCCATTGCCCTAAGTAAAAACCCTGCACATCACTCCCGTGCAAAACACATAGATATTAGGCATCACTTTCTTAGGGATCACACACTCAAAGGAGATATTATTCTTCAGTTTATCGGAACGCAAGATCAACTTGCTGACATTTTCACAAAATCCTTGCCTTCTGATAGATTTGAATATATTAAACAGAAGTTAGGAATGATAACCGTAAGGTAATCTTCCCTAATTAACTTTCTGTTGAAAAGAATCTCCTTACAGTAATAAACTCCTTTTCATAGGGGGAGTACATTTGATTGTTTGTTTAACAAAGTTTTTCAAAATTTGTTTTCAAACTTTTCGGAACGAATATTTCCGGAATGGAACTTCCGGAACTACCATTTTCCAGAATGGATATTCTCGTACAGAATACTTCTGGAATGGAAGTATTCGTATTGAAAATTTCGGGAATGAAAAACTTTCGTACTGGTATTTTCATAACGAAACTTTCGTACTGAATCTTTCAAAACAAGTTTTTTTATTTACTTTTTCGTATTGACTTTTTCGTATTGAGTTTTTCATATTTAGTTTTTCGTATTTAGTTTTTCGTATTGTGTTTTTCGTAGTAGTTTTTATATTACCCATTACGAATAACATTCCTAAGCTAATCCGAAAGGTATGATTTCCTTACTGAAGTTTTCGTAATCATATTTTACTTGCTGGCAATTTCTTATAGTTTGTTTTCGGTTTTTGGATTTCTTAATTCTTTACTTTAATAAAAACCTCAAAAAGATCGGATTCAAGCTCTCAACCGTCAGATTTGATCTCGGATCATTCTAGACTGTTAGATCAACCGAGGAAGTTGAACCGTCATCCCATTGCCTATATAAAGGGGACCCTATTTTCGAGTCCCACATCGATTTCAAGCTTTTGCGTGCTGAAGCTCTGACTCTCTGATTTAAGGCCATTCCAAACTTCAGTCTTCTCGATTCCGAACTTCTCAAGAGACTTCAGATCCGAATGTCTGCAGAGTTAGCTTCTCAAGAAATGTCTTCAACTAAGCCTATTTCTCAGTGGTTAGTCTACAGAGAGAGGTTAGTTCATCCGACTTTCTTCAGCAACTATGATTCTATCATTTCAAAGAATATCAAGTTGAATGGATGGGAAGATGTTGCGGTATCAAAAACCGGCAACCAAGATGAAGTCTACTCATATTTGCTTGTTGAGTTTTATGAGTCAGTTGTTTTCTTCGAGGAAGATAATAGAGAGAAGTTTTCTTTCAAATCGTATGGCAAGACATATAAGCTTTCCTACACCAAGGATGCAAGCATGGTAGGGTTATCTTATGAAGGTGAAGCTGAGTTTATTTCCCACGTATTTCCAGACTCTTTGGGTAGTTTCAACAAGGAAAAGGCATTAGAAATTCTCGGATTGGATGATGACAAGGCTCCGAAAATTGCAAGCCTATCTACAAACATCCGGATGCTGGAGTTATGGGTGCAAGGGCTTATCGTACCGAGAAAAGGAGATAAAAATAGCCTAAAGAAAAGTGAGATATATATCTTAGATTTTCTGATAATTCTAAGAAAGTTCAACTTGATGAAGAATATTCTTCTTAACATTGAAAATTTGAAGAAGGGGAATCTGAGAGCTCAGATCGTAATGTACCCGGCAATATTGTCAAAGCTCATAGTTCGGTGCCTAGAATCTTTCAAGGTAGCTTGCAGTTCTAAGCCGAAAGCTTGTAAGATCATGTTGCTCAGTGATGCCACTCTTAAAAGGATGAATATAGCTTTTGACAAGATGTCTGGGAAGTTCATTGATCTGCCTCCTCAAGTAGAAGTGACTTCGAAATCTGCTGATCCGGAATCATCTAAGCCAGTAAGGAAGAGGAAGCTGAAAGAAGTGGTAGTCGATGCTGAGGAACCCAAATCTAAGGAAGTCCACTCCGCACCTCCTAAGCCTAAGAAGAAGAAAACCTATACTGATGAGGTTGCAGCGAAGTGGAGATCTGACAAAGAGAAGAGGAAAGAAGGAGATCCGCAGTTCGGATTGGATCCTGCAGAGGATAAAGCTCTGAAAGAGAAGGCTGCTGATGAGCTCGAGAAACAAGAAAAGGAGAAGAAACTGAAGAAGAAAATGACAGAAGCCGAGGCTGTGCAAGCGTTGTTGAAGTTCAATGAAATGGTTTCAGCAACAATTTTAGTTCCGAGAACTTTCTCCCTGGAATCTTTACCTTAGACACCAGGAAGCAATCTTGTTGCTCCGAAAGAGGCTGTTGCCACAAATACTGAGGAAGTAGAGCAAGTGGAACAAGTTGAAGAAGCTGCTGAAGGAAGTGGTGAGACAGGAGATGTGCTAAAACAAGTAGATGAATACAAGGGAACTCCTTCGGAACACTTATCACTCCGTACTTTAGAAGCTGAATCTTCGAAGTTAGTTACTCCTGTAATGGATGAAGAGAAAGGAGAAGAAGAAGTTTCTTATCATGGAGAAGAAGAACATCTTTTACTTGATGTTTCTTAGAAGGAAAGTGTAGAAGTTGCTGCTGAGGAAGATGATGTTGTTCAAGTTTCTGATAGCGAAAAGAAAACTCAGGAACAGGTTTCTATTCTGGAAAAAGATAAGGGAAAGAAAGTTCTTACCGAGACTCCGAGCTCAGTGGTAAGAAAGAGGAAGGAAGCTGGTAGTTCTTCTAAGAGGAAGTTGGAGCTTATAGAGGAAGAAAATTTTCCTAGCAAGATTTCAGATTCGGAGTCATCTTCGTTGGGGCATGATTTTGTTGTCCAGTCTTTAAAGAAGTTGGTGGGAACCATTCCGACCTTCTCCAGTATAGACTTCAGATGCCAGATGTTCCAACATGCGTTGAATCAGAAAACCGACTCTGTATCCATGGTTATGGATAAATGTGTTGAGATTGAAGCCCAGTTCAAAAATTTCTTCATTGGTTACGAAGCACATAAAAGATCTTGCAAGAGGATGACAAGCTGCTCTAAGAAAACTGTGGAAGAGATGAGGTTGCTGGATGAGTTTCAGGATAATGTTAAGGATGCATTTGAAACCGAGGACAAGATGTTTCATAAGCTAACTGCGTCATTCGAAGAGAAATTGACAGAGGAAAAGAACTTTCGGATTTAGGAAGTGAGAGATCTGAATGGAAAGCTCAATTCCGTTAATCAATGTTGGAAATTTGAAAGGGATTATCGGATCGAGTTTGAAGAAAAGATGAAGGATCAGGAAGAGAAGATGAAAGTTCAGGAAGAAAAGTTGAAGGCTTAGGAAGAAATCATTGAAGCCCAGTCTGCAAGAATAGTCGTCTTAGAAAAGCAAGCAGAGGAAGATCACAAAGACTTAAAGAAGATCAAGACGATTCTTAAGGGGCTAATGTCAAAGGAGAAAGATCTGAAATGACCAATCCGATCTTTTTGTTGTAATTATTTTGTTGCTGACATTTAAATTCTAATGAGAATTGTGCTTGTTGTTTCGTTTGTTGTCATTACTAATTTTTCAGGTACTTTGTTAAGTTTTTCCATTCCCTCCAATTCTTTTTGAAAATCACAAAGGGGGAGAAGGAAAAGATCCTTAAGAAAAATAGGAAATCTAATAAGTGCTTATCAAAGGGGGAGAAAGGAAAATACCCAAGGAAAAAGAACTCTAATAAGTGTTTGTTTAAGGGGGAGTTTTTCTTAAAGAAACATCACTCCGGAAATATGAATACGATCCTTAGAGTTTCAAATCCTAAGGGGGAGTTAGTCGTATTCATCTATATTCTTAAACCAAGGGAGATAAGCTTTAATGTGTTTCTTTCTTCTTAGAATAGCTTTTTCGTAAGGATGTTTGTGCTTTCCAAAAAGGGGGAGATTGTTGAGTCAATAAGGTTTTCCTTATGACTTTTCCATTCCTTCTTGTTTTGAAAATCAAAAACACCTTATCTTTAAGGAAAAATGCTTTCTTAAGGAAAATCGCTTTTATAAGGAAAAATGCTTTCTTAAGGAAAATTACTTTTATAAGGAAAATTGCTTCCTTAAGGAAAATCACTTTTATAAGAAAAATTATCCTTATCATATTTTCATCCATATTTTTCTTAAGTATAAGTTTCGGATTCATTTTCTCGGAGTCATTAAAACTTTGATATAAAAGCATTCTGTTTTAGGGTTCAGATTCTGGACAAGAATTATAAAGAAGTTTCATTCCGAATTCTGGATATGAACTCTAACTAAGTTTTATTCCAGATTCAGGATACGAATTCTGAAGAAGAATTCTCATTACGAATTCTAATGAAGAAATCCCATTCCGAATTATCATTACGAATTCTGAAGAAGTATTCTCATTACGAATTCCAATGAAGAATTCTCATTACGAATTCCAATGAAGAATTCTCATTACGAATTCTAATGAAGAAATCTCATTCCGAATTCTCATTAAAAATTCTGATAAAGAATTCTCATTACGAATTCTAATGAAGAAATCGCATTCCGAATTCTCATTACGAATTCTGATGACGAATTCTCATTACGATTTCTGATGATGAATTCCTATTCCGAATTCCTACTCCGAATTCTCATTCCGAATTCTCCTATTAAACAGAATCTGATTATCATTGTTTTATACACTCTAAATTTATTCACTCCGAACCTTCACTCCAAAGTTTCTATTCTGAACCTTTATGTTAGAGTTTAAAACGATGTCGTACATTCTGTTACACTTGTTTTGTTATAAAACGATGTCGTCCATTTTGTTATAAACTAACCGTTGTCTATGTGACATGTGTACAGGTCCCTCCGAACTTTAAGGAAAATATGACCGTTGGAGAGGAGCCGACCTTACCTATAAATAGGAGCTCATTTGAAAGAGCTCGATGCTGATAGCTGATGAATGCTGATGCATATGCCGATTGTTGATAATGTGCTTAAATGCTATTGAAGTGATTTCTAGAGAGAGAGTCTCTTATTAACTCTCAAAGCTTTGTGCGACTCCGAATGTTGGTGATTACATTCGAGGGCTTCCGGGGATAGGAAGACAGAGGTGCCGACTACCTTGAAGATCGAGGGCTTTCTTGCTGAGAAAGACAGAGGTGTCGACTACCTTAAAGATCGAGGGCTTTCTTGCTGAGAAAGACAGAGGTTGCCAACTACCTTGAAGTTGAGGGCTTGCGGGGATAGCAAGACAGAGACACCGATCTTTGTATCGAGGGCTTACCCTCGTGTGGGTAAGACAGACTTGCTTGAAAGTATAAATCAAGGGACCTTTATCCAAGGTTGTTGGATACCCTTCTCTTTGGGTTAAAAGACTATTATCTTGTTACTAGTAGTTTTACTACTTGTCTTTATTCCGCTGCAATTTGTATCTTAAGGAAAGTATAACTTTCTTATACTTCCTTACTTACTCTGATTCATTTAGATTCTATACGCTTTAAGGTAGAATCTCATATTGTAACTTTTGTTAAGTTTCAATTTCCGGAACCATATTCCCGGAACCTACTTTTGGAATCCCTTTCCAAGTTCAGTTCGGTGTTAGAGGTGTTGTGAATTTACTTAGTTTAACATTGTTAAACTTAGCCCTTTCCTTTTCTTAAGGAAACTCTAGTTATTCATAACTAACTTTAAAGGTTCCAAAAGAATTTTTAAAGTATAAAATTCACCCCCCCTCTTGTATATTGAGCATCTCATATTATATTTCGATCCTACACATCCGAGATGTTCTTCCCCGCCCCGATCTCCGATCACCAACTGCTTGAGGTAAGAGATCTCGGGTTTCTTTTTTAAACTTTTTGTGGGTTATAACAACACACAGATTTAATTATTTATAATTAAATCTGTTGTTTCTTGGTCCTCAGAGTTCGTCGACGCGGCGCCAGATACCGCGACGATCTCCTCCTTCCGCGACGAACCCCTGCTTCCGCGACGATCAAATCCGCGAAGAACCCGCGAGCGACGACTTGATGAGGTAGGGATTTTATTTTGGAAATGCCCTTATTCCCGTGAACGTTTCATTAAAATTTAAGAACCGGATTCAAATGAACAATTTTAATTTATTAAAATTGTTGTTTCATGTGTTGAATAATTTCTCCCGTTGTTTTTATCTAACGCGGAGGGTGCGGGCCAAACAAACATGGCCTAACAACCCTCCGCTGTTCTTCGTGGTTGTGCGGATTTGGTGGGCGATGGCAAAACGTGACGCAAAGGCAATTTGTTGATCCCGCAGTGATGAACGGAACCCAGGAGGAACAAAAGCGCAGACGGGAAGGAAAACGGACCACCGGAGTGACTCCGGTGGCCCGCGGAAGCGGCCGACGGCGGCCAGCGGACCCGCGGCCGCGCGGGTCCAGCTCGTCTGCACGGGACACGGCAAAAGCCACATCCGCTTGACAGTGCGGCCCTTCGAGGGCCGCGACACCTCTAAACCGCGGGGGCGGCGCCCCGCGGCACCCAGGCGCTCGGCCGCTCAGCCGAGCCGAGCCGCGCCCTGGCCGGGCCGGACCGGGTCCGGCGGGGTCGGACCGGGTCGGGGCCACCCGATTCGGCCGACCCAGGGGGGGTCGGGCCGGGTCGGCCCGGGCCCGGACCCCCCGTCTTCGGACCATTTTCGGTCAAATGCCCATAACATGAGCTACAGGCCTCAGAACGACACACCGTCAGCGGGAACGCGATCCATGGATCGAGACGGTCGTTTCGGTATATCACACTCAAGATTTAGGAATACTTTGGGTTCGGCTGGGTTGGTTCGTACACGAAACCAACCGGGCCCTCGGAGCGGAAACGCTCATATCTTGAGCTACGGACGTCTGATTGACGTGCCGTCAGCTTTGGTGGATTCCTCTAAGTGAGACAGATCTTTTGGCATACTCCGCCCGAGGTTTGGACGCAGTTGGAGTATGGTCGGGTTGGTTTTGCCTTAAAAACCAACCGAGCCTCTAGGATGAAAAGGCCAATAACTCTCAGACCGGGCGTCCGATTGACGCACGGTCTGCGACGTTGAGTTCCTATTGACGATCCAGAACTTTTGGATACATCAACTTCGGAATTTGTGTCAGTTGATGTATCAGCCTCTAGGCTGGTGGAGCGGACCCTCCCGAACAAGCTTGTTGTGTGTGGGAACCCTAGAGCTGGCTGCGACTTCGACGACGACGACTGTGCAGAGATCCTTAGTGGACTGCGACGATGAAGACAGCTGGTCTTGTATCCTATGTGGGTCCTAGCCGTGCTGGTCTTGTATACTATGTGGGTCCTAGCATAGATGATTCAATACTGGTCTTGTATCCTATGTGGGTCCCAGTATAGATGAATCAATGAAGACAGCTGGTCTTGTATCCTATGTGGGTCCTAGCTGTGCTAGTCTTGTATCCTATGTGGGTCCCAACTTTGATGATTCAATACTGGTCTTGTATCCTATGTGGGTCCCAGTCTAGATAAATCAATGAAGACAGCTGGTCTTGTATCATATGTGGGTCCTAGCTGTGATGGTCTTGTATCCTATGTGCGTCCCATCTTTGATGAATCAGTGCTGGTCTTGTATCCTATGTGGTTCCCAGCATAAACGAAACAATGAAGACGGCTGGTTTTGTATCCTATGTGGGTCCCAGCTTAGATGATTCAGTATCTATATCTGATCATCCCTTTCACCTTTTCGACGATGTATACCTGTGTGAGCTGAATTACTGTTTACTCTCCTTTGTGGATTGTGTTGTGCTATCCTGTGTGGATTCCGTTTTGCTTTCCTTTGTGGATTGTGTCATGCTATCCTGTGTGGATTTACGTTTTTCTCTCCTTTGTGGATTGTGTTGTGCTATCTTGTGTGAGTTTATGTCTTACTCTCCTTTGTGGATTGTGTTGTGCTATCCTGTGTGGATTTACATTTGCTTTCCTGTGTGGACTGGGTTGTGCTTGGGCTCGGATGTTGGAGCCGAACAGGGATTGATGACTTAGGTATATGTATGGGCATATACCTAAGCAGTGTCGGTTGTTACTTCTTGATTGTATATTTCCTTTGTGGTTTATCCTTTCTGGATTTCGGGAGACCTTCGGGGGTCTCGGGTCCCTACTGGGTAGCTTATACTCATCCCTGCATGGGCTATGCCCGCACTTCGTGTTGTTGGTTGCAGACGACGGGTAGTGCTGATCGAGGTGGAGGCGTGCGGAGCAGGAAGGTACCTGGAGGTGGACCACTGGGTGGGACGTACTCGGAGCGGACGGCTGGACCGAGGAGCTGTAGAGGCTATCCTTACCCACCCTTCATGTGGGACATTCAGAGGACGGCTCAACGCTGCGGCTTTTCCTTTCAGTTTTTGTTTTCCCCTTTTAGTTGTACTTTACAGTTGGGCTAGTATTTCCAGCCCCTTTTTCATTCAGCACAGCTCGTTACAGTTTTTACTTAGTGTTTACTTTTCCGCTTGCTTACTCTGTGGTGCTTGTTTACTTTAAAAAGGCAATTCCTTCCCTGTTTATCAGGATTTACGCCTTGGTGCTAGTCTCCCACCCCTGGCCTATGGAAGGCGGGCTTGGGGTAGTCACGGCACGGGCCCCGAGGACAGGTCGTGACAAGATAATTCTAATATGAGAAGTTTATGGATATTTAAAAGTTATTAGTTTTGATATTTTTTGATCAAAATGGCTTGAGTTGAGTGAATAATTTGGGAGAATGAGTTCCCATTAATTGTTGTAGAGAATATTTATCCATCTAAAAACATAAATGTATACATAATTGGGAGGATAAATATACCTAAAGTGGAACCAAATGCAATAATTAAACGTCTATACGAATTTATAGTTGATAAAACCCTATGAAAAACAATAAAAAACTTTTTAAATAATTTATTCCATAATTTCTACGTATCAATATGTTTACCATTTTGGTTTTCATTTCACAATGAATTCTTTTATATCCATGGTAATTAACCCTTTATGACTAAATTAGAGATGTTGATATATGATTATTTGTTAAAATACATTATAAATATGATATCTAATTTATAACATATAAAAAATATGTCTATTATAGATTAGATTAAACAACGGAGTATGTAATGGGAAAAACATGAATTTAATGCTAAACACACTAACCACATTCTTAAAAATTAATGGTTAATAGAGTAATTATATAAGAACAATTGCTTCATTAATAGACCATGTTTTTTTACCTAAAATTAAAAAATCGTCAAGTAGAATATTGGATTTTGGTAATTTTAGATCATTTAATGAAGTATCATTTTTTATAAAGTAACAGTAATGTTAATTTTGATAATATTCATTGAAATTAATTTTTATAAATATCAATAAAAATTTGAAATTACATTTAAATGTATTAAAACATATTTATAATTATATATTTGTTTATATATATAATGTAACAAAATAATTCAATAAACTTAGTTCTCTTTTTATATTTTTAGTATCATTTATTTCATTTTATTAATAACTAAATAATTATAGTGTTGGAGTTTCATAATAATTTAACATAATTATAACATCTCAAATAAATATTTTTAAATTATCATGATAAAAATGTTCACTTATATTTTAAAATGATATATAAAACCTAAAAATGGTGTTTTTTTCTTATC
Source organism: Viscum album (assembly GCA_963277665.1). Classification (NCBI taxonomy): domain Eukaryota; kingdom Viridiplantae; phylum Streptophyta; class Magnoliopsida; order Santalales; family Viscaceae; genus Viscum; species Viscum album. Next base: position 552,719,804 of record OY728147.1, on the reverse strand, counting down.
CCCCGGGTTTTTAGATATTAAAAGGAAGAAAAGAATCTTCTTTGTCCTTTTAAATACTTATATTATGATATCGATCATATTAATAGGAACATGGATTGTAATTTCCATTTTTAAATTAATTTAATAGATAACATCAAAACAATATAATTATAATTAAATTGTGATAATATTTTAGGTCATTTTCACACTTATCATTCATGTTTATCCCCCAATATATCAATTTTTTTCATAAAACGTTTATTAAATTTCTGCTACGATCACCATTCATTTTAGTAAAAAATTATGGTAACCATATTTGAAATAATAAATCATTATAATTCAAAATATGGAATTCAATTTTCAAAAGTCAACTAATATAAGTACAAAAAATTTACTTTAAAATTAATCTCGTATATGTGACGAGTAAGCAGATTATTAATGTAAAAAATAAATGTTTAATTTGTTTTTATCAAATATCAATAAGAAATTGACTCTAATTACTTGAATTGGGTTAATATATTCATCATTTATAATAATATACATTAAAAAAAATTAAAATATAATTTCAATTTATAAATAAATTATTGAAAATGTAAATTGGTAGTTTAAATTTATAAATTTTCATTATTCACAAAAAAATACTCTCAAAATATTTAAAAAAAATAAATATAAGATAATTTTTAAATTATTAATTTAAAAATTATAATTATAATTACCAATTAGTTTTGTAAAATTTGTAAAAATTTATTTTATTATATTTCATAAAAATGATGTAATACTTTATTTTGAAGAAATATAATTTTTGAAAAATATAAAGACCTTAAAAAAATTATATTATTATCAATGTTATTTTTATACAAAACTATTATAAATAATTTTTTAAAAATAAATTATTTCAATTAATTTCAATAATAATTATCGATAGGTTATAATAGTTACGTTTAAATAAATAATTTATTGATATATTATATTTTTGTTATTACTCAGTGTTGGGTGTATCCCATGCCAAGACAGTGTAGTGTATAGAGAATTCATAACTTCATAATTCATGTATCTCCTGATCATATTGTTGTTTAATCTAAATAAATCTATCATATACATTTAATTTATTCATATTAGCTAACAAAATCTCAGGGTGTTACATGTTCACTACACTACCACTAAATCTTATGTCTCAATCAAATAAATCTTAATGGAAGTATTAGTTTATATTTGAACATATTATTTAGAAGCATTCGATTTCATCTTGTTCGACATAAATTTTTTGGAACTAAGTTCCCCAATAATTCTATTAACTTGGTGATACTTAATCAAAATACTCACAAGCTACTCATACAAACTATTCATATCATAATCAAGATGAATTAGGTGGGCCTAGAAATTTAGGTTGATAATTTTATATTAATGGAGAGTTTATTATCTATATAGATACACATAAATTTATATCAAATTAATTTGTTTCAATATATTAATAACATGATCAATAAACAAGAACCCTCTTCGACAATACATAGGTACAGTGTAATGAAAAATATATTTTATCTAAATCTATCTTTATCCATGTGAATAAAAAGTAGTTATATTTAATTTTATTGGAATATATGTCCTTACGTTGAAATTTTTTTCATTTATAAATAATTGATATCTTAACCGAAAATACAATTTGAACATCCCAGCCTACCTCTTGTAGTTATAATTCTCACCTTCTCTTGTGGTATAGTGTGGTTAAAACTATATAGACAATTCATCCTATATTATGAGTTTTACTATTGTATTTCAATGAATGAAATATATTTACCTACATTGGTTGTATGTGTCATTAAATACATGGTCAGTGTCCAGAATTATCACAATTTTATTTTGATTTATCAAGAAAAATCCTATATTAATTAAAATAACATTTAAATTTTTTCCCTTCATAACCATGAAATATAACATAAAAAATATTTTTTATTTTTCTTACACTATTTTATTATAACCCAATATCCCTCATTATTGGTGATATAATATCATGTCACATGGATATAATAGTGGAAGATATCCATTTATACATTCGCATAACCCATAAAACGACATAAAAAACTATTTTAATTTACTTAGGTAGGTGGAATGTTCCCAACTACATTATCCTACTACTCATTGATTCTCTTATAGGAGTCCCCAATCCTCAAATCCGAGAATTGGATTTAAATAACTCATTCCACTTAATTATTCTAATACCACCATGGAATATTGACTAACATTACCCCATGTGATAATCATTATATTTATAAAATATTATTTTGGAGTGATTTAAAATTATATGAAGCTTCGGGTGTGTAATGTTAAATTTTGTATGTTTTTTGGTTTCTCATAATTTTCACTTGATTCCTACATAATTAGTAAAAACCATGAAGTTGAACCTTATTAAGTCCACCGTTGGTCTATTCATTGGGGAAAATAGTTTATAGGGATCCTTCTGGGTTACACTAATGTGGGGAATCGTAGTTAGTTTCTCAACATTCATGATTGGTATTAATGACTAGAGGATTATATATGAGAAACTATATAGGGTTTCCCTTACATGGGTATTATTTGGATGACAATTTCTATGTTTTTAAATGAAACAATTCGACAACTATGTGTGGGGTTCTTATTTTTTAAAACAATCATTATTTCATAGTAGGTGCATGGTTTTTCAAACCATGCAGCAACTATGTGAGATACCTAGGGGATTAATGACTTGAATTTCTAATTCCACTCTTCTATGAGATATGACAGAAATCAATTATTCTCATCTCCCACACATCAATGTTATTACAAGGAACCTATGGGGTAGTTCTCTATTTCCTCCCCCTATATTTTTATATTAATTCTTCAATTATTGGTGGTTTACTTCATGGTTTGGGTTCTATTCTACACTCCAACTTAATTTTTCCCTTTCCTTATTGTGGATTGTTGTAATTAAACCCTATGCACTGTTTTGATTTTACAATTTTGTATCATTAATTCTTATGGATTTGGGGTTTCTATTTGGACCTTATTCTCTTCATTGTAATAGGTTATACTTTTTCTTTGCTTTTCTATTTAGGTTTTTCTATGAAATATATTTTATTATCAATTAATTAATTAATTGAGGATGTCTAAATTCAATATTTATTTATTTATTCCAATTTATATTGTTTATTAGGAATTTGGAAAACTATTTGGAGACATTTCCATTCAAGGAAAAAATTCCTTTATATAGATTTTAATTAAATTCTATTAATTTATGCCCTTTTTTCATTATAAGAATATTATTGAATGTACAAGAGGGTTTTAAAAAGGATTATTTCACAAATGATGGCATTTTTTCTTATTTTATGCTTTAGTGTAAGGGAATCAGGTTTTTAATGGATTGCATTAAAAAGGTAATTGAATTACCCTATTTTATATTCAATGATAGATTTTAAATGATATGTTTTCATTAATATCAATGTGTAAAGGATCCTTGAGTCTATATTTCAAGAATGATCATTAGGAACTTTATAAATGTATTTTTTGCAATTATGTATAACATATCGGATCTCCCCAAAGGTATTATGTGATGATTACATGTTGTGAAAATGGACTGTTTTGTGTGAGGGAGTTGGAGTATAGAGATATTTATTTTTTTTGATTCATATGGTTTTTATGATTATTATCCATTATTTTATATCTCAAATACACATTAGATTCATCTTGGGGACCCATGTGACTATTTTTCAAATCTACGAGTATAATACTATAGTTCATATCACACACTAGATAGTTCCACTCTATTTTTTTATTCATTAGTGGTAGAAGATGGATCCACCTGATGAAGCCATTATAGGCTAGTTGGATGGATTTTGGTTTTTTTAGGATGAAAAATTATCTTAATGTAGTTATATTGTTTGTAGTGTTGTTCAGTTCATCTCACTATAAGATTTATAAATTTTTTTATTCAACATATTCCTTAATTTGTTGTCATTGTGGGGGATTAACTTCTTGTATGTACCCTTGAGACTATTTTCTTTTGAAAAAACTAATAATTTTGTTTTATAATTTATTATACCCTATATTTATATAGTGGTTCACTCTTACCTTTTTTTCACATGTTATAGTTGGGTTACATTTTTTAATGTGTTTAATTGTAGTTTTTGGAATGTTTTTTCAAAATTCAATGGAAATGGATTGATTTCTTTTGATATTAATAAAATTACATAATTTAGTTTTTAAATCATATGATAATGATATTTCATTAATTTTTTAAATTAATTAAAAGAATATAAATCAATAAAATGTAAAATTTGGTCAAAATGATTGAAAAAATAATTCCATAAGATATAAAATTCATAAAAGTATGGCATCAAATATTAAAAATATAACAAATGGACTCGAATTGTTAATAAATAAAAGAAAAATTTCCATTATTTTATTTTAAAAATGTTTGAATTTTGAGAACCTCAGTCATACTACTTGTTTGTTCTGATTGACTATATGTGAAGTTATAATTAATTAAACATTAACAAAAATTCATCATGGTGTTAAAACCTAGATAGTGATATCATAATTTTATTATTTTCTTATGAAAATGATAATCAATTGAATGTTTTAATGTATAACTATGGGGAACATCAATATAATATTCCTTTTGTTCTAAATTAATGAAAAATAAGATTTATTAGATTAAACAGTCTTTATAAACTTGCACTATTTTGTTAAATCCTATCAAACGATGTCAGATTGCAATGAAAATCATTGTAAATGTGTCTTGGATAACTTTTTTACATGTATTAATATACATTACAGAAATATGTTCTATAAACTAAAAAAAATAGCCATAAAATTAGTTTATGTCGATAATGGGGAACATGTAATGGAAGATACAGATGAAATTATAAATGTTAAAGCCAAAAGCAATGACATAATCCATAAAAATTAAATTATTTTTAGAAGATATAATTGGGATTAAAATAAGTTAATGTAGAATTCAAATGTAGTATCATGAAATATAAGAAGATAAATAAATTTAATATAAAAATATAAACTGTTTATACGTTTTTGGAAAATCATTAAACACATATTTTTAATTAATTTTTGTCAAAATGGAATACAGAACTCATCAATATAAGTTTGTATATTGGGTCTTGAATCATAGATTCCTCTTTTATAAATATTTATGTATAATTAAAATATTTTATATTTTTCATTCAATATCGTTACTGTATTAATGTTGGATATATTCATAGATGAAAAATATTATTGAAGAAAAAATTTCAATTATTTCACAAACATTTCTTGTAATTTATTCTGTGTTAAACCATTCACAGACATTTTTTGACATCTAAATCAATAGAATATTACTTCTGTTAATTTCTGGAAAACTACATGTTTATTGATGTTGAGTCTTTTGAAACATGTCAACAATTAAATAATAGGAATTTTACTTTGACATAATTTTAATCTGAAATATTTTTCGTTGTTTTTACCCTTTGGTGAAAATTTTTAGACATTTAAATAATAAAAGATATGTTTTCTAAATTTTGAGAAAAACACAAGTTTGATTGATGTGCATTTGGTTCCTATATGTATTAAATTAGATATAAGTATCTATTAGATTTAAATAAAATCCCAGGTCATTTTCTATGTTATGACCCTCATATTAATTCTTGTAAAGAAACATAAATATATAAAAAAATTTGTAGAATAATTATGAGAACACAAATCATAGGATTGACATGATGTGTATTTATACATTTCGTATTTTTTCACTAAAATATTTAATATTTATATGGGTTAAACATCCATTAGAGAAATATGAAGGCTTAAAAAAATATTACATTTACTATGATCTTCAGGGGTCATACTAACACGTGGTGGGTTCATACATACCAAATATGAATCGAATAACATTTTTATTGTTTTTACAGCAACTTGATATCATTTTATATATTGTCAACCCATTTTATTGGAGTTTTAATATTTAAGAAGTATCACATTGGAGAATTGTATGATGCATATTATAATTTAAAAATGGAACTAACATAACAAGGATTATAATTATTAAAAAGGATAAAAATTATTTTGATTTCTACCACAAAAAACCATATAGTTTTTTGTCAGTATAAATATATCATAGATAAAATTGATAATTATTTTATTATGCTATATAAAATAATTAGTGGCATATTTCATGAATTCATAATATTATTATATATTAATCATTATTATCTCTTAAAATGTATGATTAAAGATATAAAATTTCCCTTAATTAAAACATATATGTTTAGACATACAAATAATATAACTCAGAAAGAAAAAAATTAAAAAATCAATATTCTATATTAATAACCTTATCATTTTTGCAGACAAAATTTTATGTCCATTTTTATATTTTCTTCTAATGAATCCATTAATTGTAAAATAGAATTTAATTATCATTTTTTAATAATATAGGAATATATTATATTCACTTTTATTAGCTAAAACTAATTACATTAAAAGAAGGATTTATAAATATCCAATAATGATTATTATAAAATATTATACCAATTTTTAGACAGCATATATTTCATTTATTGATCACGTTTGATGATAACTTGACTAACATCATAAAAACATCTAATATATCAATGAAAATTAACCTAAACATAAAATTTCTCAGAATATAATGTGAAAAATATCACATGAATAATATAAAATAAATAGTCAAATAACTTATAATAGACACTTAGAAGATGTTGGAGGATGATAACACAATAGTTCAACCCTAAAATTATTGCTACTTACTACATAATTACTTAACATTAAAACCCAAAGCTAGGATAATTCCAAGGATCCCATAAAATTATTATTATTGTTAGAAGTATAAAGTGATTTGAGGTAATAGAAAAATATAAACTTGTTATCTCATTTGAATACATAGAAGCCGCTTATTTTCTATCTTTCAGAGATTGTAACAACACGATAAATGGATTCCCGGAATCTCTGTCCCTCCCTCTCTGATGTGAGCTGAAACATGTTATAATTTTTTTTAATGTTGGTATGTTTTTGGATGGTGTAGTTCTAGGTATACCTTTTTTGGATTGAGTGATGTGGGAAATACTAGTTCTGAGAAGAAGGACATTAGTTATGGATGGGGCTTAGCAATTATTATTTTGGGTTGTACAAATTAATATGTGGGATGGTCGGGTACAAGGATTCATGTGTACTTCACATGGGATTAGATAAGGGTGGTTTTGACTAGTATGGAGGTATATAATATCTTTTATTTTTCCCCCATGATGGAAGTATATCTAGATGTCTCATAAACCCTAAATCATGTGTAAAACTATCCACCTATAGTTGAAATATAAATACCTCATAATAACAAAAAAATATAAAATTCACATTACACGGTCTGCAGTGACATCGGTCCTTTATTCAATAGAAATCCACAATCGAACCCAAAAATAATCCCCATTATTATAAACATCACATGTCAAACATCTATACATTTTTATATCATGTTGAAAATAGTAATGAGACTTTATTTTTAGTATCGATATTGAATGAACTGAGTCTTTCAACATGCACTATCATTCTAAATGAAATCATCCAAAAAGTAATACAGGATGCCCCCATATTCCATCCTTTCATTAGCTCATGTGAAATAAATATCAACAATAATATCTGGAACAAGACTCATCATACCCTATGACATGTATGGACTCCAACTACACTTGTGACACAATAAATAACCACTTTATTTTAGATCACCAAAATTAAATCATTTTTTTTTCACGGATCAATGTTGAAAAATTAGAACAGATAAATGTTAACCATATCAATCATCATTTTGGTATGAAAATAGGATTTAGTTCCAATGAGGATTTATAGTAGTGGTACAAATCACCCAAATAATGTACAGAACAATAATATAATTTTTATACATAAATATTAAAATTTTAAACAATTAAAAAGAAACAACTATTTTATCCATAGAGATGATGGTGGATAATGCCAATATAATAGCTCCTCACTAAAAATAAAATTTCTTCTTTCTTGGTTACCAATTAATTAAACCCAATTTATTGAAAAAATCAAGGAGCCTATATAGGTTTAAATAAATACATTTTCAATAACAGACACAACATATTGATCATTTCATCTTTAGGGTCCATAGTTCCATATCCAATTACTATTGAAATAAAAATATTACATAACACTCCTATAATAGTATTTAGATGATTGATTTTATATATATTCTAATGGATGGAAATAGAAAACACATTTAATGTCCCTTTAAATAAACCTAACTCCAATAACTCTTCATAATACACAATGATTTTGATTTCATGCCGAATGAGCACCACTGACTTAAGGAATACCATTTCCCCAACAGCATCTAGTAATAAAGTTCAATCCAAACTAGACATTTTATGTACTTGGTATCATTATTATTTTTTTGAAATTGAGAACTTGGGGATATATTAATAATCATGGATGTAACCCTTGTCAAGGATCACATGGTCTTTTCAAGTAACCCACAATGGTTCTCTGCTCCCTGATATGAGATATTCATCATGTTTTCCAGAAACCCAACCAACATAAATATTCAAACATGCAATCTAGATATATAATATTGATTCAAATAAAAATAATGAAGTTTATTGCTTAGGAAACCTAAAAATACGTATCATAAATTACATGAATTAACAAATAAAAGGCATGATATCAATTTTTATAATAGTGTGTAATTAAAATTACAAGTAGATTAAATATATACTTCCTCAAATTATAAATATAGAAAATTATGAATGTGTTATCATACAAAATAATAGAATCCTCACAAATGAAAAAGGATAATTTATATGTGACAACATCTATAATTATTTTTAAATATAAAATCCCAAGACATTTCCAAGTACTAATTTTCCTAAGTGATAAGTTAAATAAAATATTTTAGTCAGAGGGAGATAATTATTTTCAAAAAATAACATTGCATTGGGAAAAACTGAATGTAAATTTTTTAAATATCTTACACCAAGATAACAAAAATAACGGATATAATTAATAAAAAATTTATTTATAATAATGAATACCAAATTCACAAACCATGTTATTAATGATAATTTTAATTTCTAAATATTGAAGAAATATAAATGATTTATCATATAGAGGATTTATATAAACACCTTCATTAAAGCACAATGATAAATTTTAGAGGATACACATTGATAGAATAATGTCAATATCACATGAAATAGATAACATATTATCATCAATGGTAATATTTATATTTAAATTATAAATTAATATATACAATACGTAAGATATAATACAATTGAAAATAAATTACATAAATCACCTCAAGAAATAATAAAATAAATTCAATGAACTAATGAAAGTCACAATTTAAACAAATAAATTAATTTAAAAAATGAAAAGGGTTGATTAAAATTGTCTATAAACATATTTTTATTTTACATGAAAAAGATTGATGGTTTAATGATTTTTAGGATGTTAATTTAAAAAAATTTCTAATAAATTGTCTATTCTCTAAAATGTATTTTTATAATTTAAAATATTAATTAATAAACCTGATTTAACACTTTTTAAGGTGGATTTTTCATTTCTGAACATCTTTTTATTCAAATCCAATAACATTCACAAATAATAACTATATCTTATTTCAACAAACTAGAAAAAAAATATTTTAAATTTATTTTATCCACAAAATATCCATTAATAAATAAATAATATAAAATCATAATTTATTTCTTAGTTGGACAACCAACCTGATAGAAATTTTACTTTCATGTTTATATGGGTTTTAATGGAAATCCCATTAAGGAGAAACTATTAAATATATTTTTATTGTGACTCCTTTGAAAGTATTATAGAAACATTAACAAGAAAATAATTTTTTAACTTGTAATTAAAATGAAATTCAATCTAAAAAGTATATGTAAATAAATTCATCCCCAAAGGTTCCCATTTTCTTTGTAATGAGAGAAGGGATACAATGAAAGACAATAACATAATCTACTAGTCCCCCCATAGGAAAAAAATATCATGGTTTTTCTGCATTAACAAATGAGTGGAATTTACCTCTAATATTTGATAAATGTGATAGATAAGAAAGATACATCCAATGAATCTTTATTAGGATATAATTAATGGAGGATACCTTGTACATTCATTTAATGTCATGGAAAACTAATACCATTGAATATTAACTACAACTACTAAAATTGAAAGCCTCAATAGTGTGGTCAATCACATATAGATAATTAATAAATTCCTATGAAATTAATGTCCAACAAGATCTCTAAATAGATCGGATATGCCTTATAAATTTTTTAATATATATCGAGGGTGAGAATAACATATATACAATGTATAATTCTTTGTAATACCTCATGTTAATGATGTGAAATAATCATATTTAATCCTTGTGTGGTTATAAATTAAACTAACACATCACTTAAGTATGATTACTATTATTTACACAATATAAAATGATATTAATCACTGAGTATCACATATTAGTGACAATATAATATCCAATATTATATCAAATTATTTTACTCCGCTATTGATTCCACACTTAGTTTCCACTATACACCAATGTCACACTTCATGGGCAATCATTCTCCAAAATTAATCTCACCCAATGAAACAAAGGATAATTTAATATATCTTGAACTACATTCATAACATGATCACAAAATATAAGACCCCACACACCATGAATCATATCATCTTATCATCCCATCCACATCTCCAAATAGTAACTGTGCAATTACAAGGATCCCCCAAAACTAGTATGATGTCTATCATACCTCAAACCATCACAAACCAGGCAGAAAATTCCTATAACAACCATTAATATTTTATATCTAGAGTTATATGGATGTGAAATAACTACAATCAATTACATAAATCTACACACATATATGGGGAAGAAAAACCCAAGTGCATACTATAAGAGACACTACTATGAGATGCGACTGGGGTCAGTTGGGGTAGCCATCCATCTGTTCCTCACCAATTTGATATTTGGGAAAAACCATTACAAAGTCCATTGGGTATCAGTCAACATGGTTGGGGTAGCATATTAAATAATAAGACATACACTATATAAATATATATCATAACAACACTATGAGAAACTACATATCCATAGACTCATCTACCACTAACATCGTTTTGGACACATAGCTCCCACAAATAAGTCCTAGGTATCAATAAAGATTATGCATATTAAGATTCATTTAATTAATTTTTTAATTAATTAACCATTGATCAATAATTACCATTATCATATTCAATATTATTTTTTCAATAATCAAATGTAATATCCAAAATATGAATAATTGTATTATTTTATTCTCATGTCTCTCATAATCATAATGAATCATCATGAAACAACCATGTGCCTTCATTAATTACATTATCTATTGATAAAACTATGGTCACTCTTGGACTCAACCTAAGATAACTCAAAATTGAATCAATCAAAGTGCATATGATAAACTATTTAACAAAGTTGAAAATTGATTATATAAATAACATTAATCAATATGGCCATTAAAAATAATATTAAATATCATGAAATAATCCTATATTTCCTCACAAAAATGGTAAATCTTATCTTTTACATGCTCTATCAGTCACAGTTCAATCCCCAACACTACTACACATAATATCATTTCTTTCATCTCCTACCAATTCCATCTATATAACGGGTACATCATGTCAATATAAAATACAAAAGCAACACCACCCACTATTATCGTCATAATAAGAACCCAATTCCACCCATCAAAACCTTATTCATCCCCACCCATTATTCAAACCAACAAATCTTTTCATCCGATCACATAACGACTCTAAATCCATAGAGAAAAATCCATATTAAATGTATTATTTAACACATAATATAAAGTGAAACTATATCCAAAACATAAAAGAAATTCCAAAATTTATAAAAATATTCAGAGCTCACTAAGTATAGAAACGATTTATTTAAGAAGTCATAATATTTACATTACAACCATTAATTAACTGATTTACAGTGAATAAATCACATTAGTATTAGTTATATAAATTACTGAAGAAATTTTTTATTTATTTCATTAATTGTCTTCCATTAGTCTCTTTTATTATTCCAATAATCTCATGATATCTATTTAAACAAGACCCAATTATTATAATCAAATCATTAACATATTGATTTTTTTGTTAAATTTCCAATAATATCATCCATTATAAAAAAATAACAATACATAGTTAACTATCTAGTAAATCTCGATGTAAATAATACAAATATCTAAATAATGAAATCACACATAAAAAAAATTCATTCATAAACATCATCATATCCACATGTGAAAATAAAAATTGTTCCAAATATATTATATATTTTAATAATTCAATAATTTACTTAAATATGAATAATAGATCTATAGATGAAGTATAATTTTTACAAATAGAATAATCACAAATGTATTTGAGAATTTCATTTCCCAAAAAAAAAATTCAATATAATAGTTAAATTAATAAATTCACTAAAAATCATTTTTTTAACGTGAAAGACAATTCTCATTCGAATTCTATTGTATAATGTGTTTTAATGTATACTATTCTCAATAACATTATTCAAAAAGGTTACAACTAAAATATGTAATTATTTATTTGCCTCTCTTGAATAATTCTAGAATATTCAAAATTTCTATACAAATAACAATTATAATATTTATCTCTTTATAAAATATTCTAGATTAAAATCAATTATTAACTACTACATGTTATATTTTAATAAAATCATTTTTAAAATTATCATAACAAATATTAAACATAATTTATTCACCATGAGACATATTATTTCAAATTCAAATTAAATATATTATTATATTAACAATTTTTTTATTACATATGATATAAATATTGTTTGAATTTTTGATAAACTAATATGACATGAACATAGTTATAGAGAATTAATTTTAGTCTACACTTTTTTGAGTTCCAAATTATCCTTCAATATTTCATCATGTAATTACTTTCAATATTATTATTTGATCATGTCTAAAAACTTTCATCTAAATAGTGGAATATAAATTATGATATCCCATTATTTTTATATTGTCAATTTTGTGAAGCTAAATGTCGCCTATATTGATTAAGAATCTCAACATTATTCACATATGAACGGATGAACAATGACCATCGACCATCAAAATGAACATTGCTAAGATAACGAAGACTATAGAAAATATTATATTTTCCAACTACACTCAAACAAGGCTCAATAATAACAAAAAAATGGGTAAAACCTTAAAAAATTACCTTTTAAATCACGAAAATAGTGGAATATGGAAAGAAAGAAGAGATAGGTACCACGAACTCATTTCATTGGATTTTCCTAAAAATGTCGCTATGATCTCAAAGAATCCAAATAATATGAACCTAATAAAGGTTAATAAATTACTACCTAAAAATAATCTGTTTAATATAGACACAACCCATGAGAGAAAAGAGACAGACCATAGGTTCTCTAAATGTTTAGAAATAAATAGAAATCAGAAATGAATGTTCTTATACAAATTAAATGAGAATAAACATTATAAGAATAGTTTCATTACAATGATAAATTTATAAGTTTCTTTGAAGCTTCAAATTTACTAAGATCAAGAAGGGTTGATAACTATTAAAAAATTTAAAACATTTTTGAATGGAAACACTTCTTCCAGATTGTATGTCAATCCATTTTCTAGTGATGGTGTTTCATGTTATTGCTTCCCTCAAAATGGATTTCCTTAAAATGTCATGGAAAACCAAAATAAACTTTTAACCATCTATGGCATATATAACGGATTGGAATGGTATTTTAGCCTTGGAAATTTTTTTGAGGATGGCCTCCATGTAGAACACCTAAAACCACTCCCATCCAAACCATTTTTTCTTTGTTTTTTCAGGTAGTAACCCTCAAAACATGGGGGAATAAGTTTACTAAAGACATATTTATGATTGTGGTGGACCAAAACCATAATAATTCATCAAAACGGAAAGCAACATGACCTCATAATGGGTTAGGAGACCATTATAAAGGATAATACTATTTTAAAACACTATTAATCACCACCAATTCTCATAAAACCACAAATGAAGTAATTGGAATGTTCATACCCGTGATGAGGAAAAATATATTTTGATGTTTTAAAAAATATTTCAGTGTACATTAGATTTCGAATGTTTAATTTAAACCAATTATTCATCCAAATATTTGTATTCAATTAATTTATAATGAAATGTGGAAATTAAAAATATTATCAAATGAATAAAACATGGTCACTTACATCATAAACATTATTATGTTGATATTGTTGATGTTAATATAATATAGTAGAGAAAAATAATATGTTTTTTCAATAATAAAAACAATTATTGATTCATGATTTTTTTAAAAATGTAAAATTAAAATAAACATACATAATAATAAAATAAATTATTCCTTTATTTCAGTAAATAATGAATGAAGGAAAACATATTAGTTACCGTTTTAAGAAAATTATATATTATTGATCATATAGAATCTAGTCTCTTGATAAGAAATAAACCACTAATGTGAGTAAATATTTTAAAAAGTGACACTTATGGAATAATATATTATAAAATTTATAAAATATGTTATTAAATAATAACATGATAATGACTTAAATTTATCTCACATTACATTAAATATATTTTACCTCAATCAATGGTGATTAAGATGTATCACGATATGGATCCATTTTTTAGATTCAACTAGAAAGTCATATATTTGTATGGATTCTTCTGAGTGGTTATCCAACACAAATTTATGTGTTTATAAACATTGAAAAAGTAGTCTCAAGGAAAAAGTAATGGTAATGCCGCTTTGAATAAGAAATCATCCAAACCAGATTCATACTTATCCATTGAAAGATTCAATCATGGGTAAAAATATTATTTTATTGTTCTAGGTTTTTGGATTCCTCCTAAAATTTTATTTTAGGGAATAAATTTTATTTGTTTGAGAAGCTTCATGCCTCAATAAACATTTAAAATTTTCTATATAATATTATAAAAAATATAAAATCATAGTTCATTATGATTTAAATGATGTTATATTTTATTACCCATGGGGTTTTAGTGTTCTACATTGTTATAATTTTGTATATTACAAAACATTATCATATGTTCTGAAATAAGTAGTGTACACTAATAAGGAAATCATGATCTTAGAGACTTTTTAATTATATAGTAAATAATACAACACACCAATGATAGAAATAGAGTTTTTTCTCCATCCAAAGAGACCTGATATAACCAAATTACCAGACGCATCTAAACAAGGGAGTTCTCAAAATATTGGGAGAAATGGGGATCAAATATGATAAAAATAAAGATATTTCTTTGTAAAATGATGCTGGTCTCACTAAACAACCCCATACACTAATAAAAAGTATATATTTATTGGGTTTTATACATTTAATAGTTTTTTTATGACATAAATTTATTAAAACTAAACTTTCAACCATTTATACCAAATTTCACATTTTATTGATTATCATTCAATTTTTTCATTTCACCAATTGATCTTTGATCATTGTCCATTGATTGACTGATAATGGATTTTTTTTTGCTTAATTATTTCTATTGTACAAATTTTTTAAACAAAAAATAGTTTATACATGTCAAAAATTAAATTATAATTATGATCCAAGAATTTCATTAAAATTAGATGTTATTTTTTTGGTTCTGACCCATTGAATAGAATTTTTTTATTACATTTAGATCTAATAATGATTTCTTTTTGACATTTTGACCCCAATGAATATTATATGGATTTTTAGTCCATTCATACACATGAAAAATTAAGCATGGGTCATTTTTCAATGATTTCACAATAATATGAGGTCATTAGTTAGTTTTAACACATTGAGTCATCATTATCCACTGGTAAATCAAAAAAAATTAAAGTTTTAGTCATTACGAACAAGCCACATGTTCAATTGAGGTTTTCTAAATTTTTCCATGTGATTGAAAAAATTATTGTTATTGTTATACAATTTAATTATAATTCATTGGTTTTTTAAGTTCTAAATGTAAAAAATTTATTTTTTTCTTATAAAATAATTGATTATTGTAATAAAAAATTTGTTTCTATGTGATGGATTATATTGATATTGTATGGCTTGGGGAGGCTCAATGCTGATATTATAAAAAAATATTAAATATATTATATCACAAAAATATATTTTTATTAAAAAAATGGATTAATTCTTGGAAATGATTATTCGATCAGAAATTTATGACCACTATTGAATCTAGAATATGGGTTCTAACCCTAGTATAAAATAAGTATTGTATGTGATGGGTGTCTTTCATGAGGGTATTAGCAAGTGGAATAATAATAAAATGAATAAAATAAATTACATAATTTTTTTAATTAAGCCTTCTTCGAATCCCACCTATGTATATATGTTCTGATAGAAAATCCTTCTTACTACCCTCAAAAACCCTATGATTGAGAGATGATCAGTTTGAGGGACATTTTTATACAATCAATGATTGATCATGGAATATAGATTAGGGTTCGAAGTAGATATTTTGGATCTCACAAGCGACTATGAGGTTGAGTCTTCATTCATTAGTGATTAATCTGAACCCAAGGTAGGGTTGTTTTATTCATTGGATTAATACTCAATTTTTAACTCTAAACTGAACATAAATTAATTCTTATAATAGATTTATTCCTCTGTAGATCATGTTTAATGGTGTGATTTTATCTTCCTGGGATTTAGGGATTGATCGTATTGTGAAATTTATTCTTGTATCTTTCATCATTGTACTAGTGGACATGAAGCAATACAAACAAGATCAAAATATGATGATTTTTCTTCTGGTTGTATTTTTTATTCCTTCCCCATCTCTTTGGGTTCTCATCACTAATATTTTTTTGTCTTATGGATGAACATTTAATGTTTATTCTTTATCAGAAAATATATTCACTACATGTTCATGTTCCTGATGTATGCAGTAATCGATGTGTGATGAAATGATATATGATCATTTGTGTACCAGTATTTGACTAATAAAAAAATAAATCATTGTTTTTTGTAAAAGGATTTCATGGTGCATTAGGAGTCACTTCTAGAGTATTGTGGATGGACAAAAATTTTCCACTAGCATTAGAAAGGATTGATCAACCCGGATCCTCGATCATAGGGTAACATTTTGGGATGGATTCAAGTCAATGGTGTGAGGTAAAATGACGTGAATGCTCTATATTTTAGAAAAATTCAATACTATTTAGTGTTAAGTCTAAGGAAATCATGATTTTTCATTTTCACCTTTAGTTATTTGGGTTATATGTCGAGAATAATATCAATCACTTTGGGACACTTTTCACAAACCATGTGACTTGAAGCTAGAAGCCTGACATGTACATTTGGGATAGATTGAAATGGAAAGGGATAGTAACACATGTATTAAAAAAATTACATGGGTATTACTTAGTACATTGATGTGTCTAGGTACAAAGTCATGACAATAGTATACCGGGACAACACATACTACATGGTCATGTGCTAGAGTAGATTGACTCAAGTTGGTGGCACAAGCTATTGTCATACAAAAATCAACATATCGTGTATACCAAACAGATAAACCATGTATATGGATAATGATATCATGCATTTTATGGTGAGACACATGATGTCATGGGGTATACAAGATGAATCATGTACTCAAAGTCCACAACATATAATTCCATATGCGAATGTTAAGGCATAATGACTCATCAGTTGGATGATTTCCCTTGGATCGTCCCCATGATGGTATATTGAGGTATTACTTCCTAAACATAGAATGAGATCCCAACTGTGGTCTATGTGGAAAATATATTTTTTGGACTCACTCCTTTTGACCAAATCATCGGTTCTCAATCATTTCTTCTTATTTATTTTGTGTTGTTTGTGAAATCATTGCGACCAATATATATGGTTGTATGATCCTCTACATAGTTTGTTATTCTATATAGGGTATCATATACCCAATAGATGGCAAGTTATTTCCCATATCTATGTATCAATATATTCAGATTTCTAGTTGGAATTTCTTCAGGGTGAATCTTGATGAGAATGATTTATCAAATGTGAACCATTCGTAATATCATGGATCATGGAGTGAGTTCCCCCATATGAATGATGCTTTTAATCCATGAGAAGAATAAAATATTGGATGTATGTCTTAGATCTCATTTTAAAATTGTGTCAATCTTTCTAGTTATTTATTATTTCTATATCTCATATTGTGGTTGAGATATCTTTATGATGATGGGTTCGCTTCTCCATGATGCTTTATGACTGGGGATTTCACTGTCATACTAAATATTGTAATACTCACTACAATATGATATATCCCTGTGCAAGCCATGTCTTATATAGAAAACATACCTTGAGATACATTTGTATGATGATTAGGATTAGTTAATGAATAGATGAGTTGGATGGACCATGATTCACACCAGGGGCTTCATTTGATAGTAGTCCCCTCTGTTTATCTTATAGGACACGTTTTTTGTTCATTTTTTTATTTAGCACTTTATTATTTCTAGAAATATTATCAAATTTTGATATAGGATTATATTATGAATGAATTATTATTGTTTTTACCATTATGTATATTATGGATATATAGAGATTTTTGAAAGTGTTCATGTACATAAGAAAATTACTCTCATGTGTCGGATATTCCTCTTATTCCTTGTTGAAATATCATGGTCTATTGGGGAAGGTATGGGGTTATACACATAGAATACATATGTTGAGGAGGTCCTCGGTGGGCTGGGTCATGAAATATTTCTATCAGTCTGGTTTTCTTCTTATGAACAACGTTTGTATATTGACTAGTAATGAGTTTGGTTTTCAAACAAGAGAAAAAAATGTTAAGTTGTATTGAGTTTGGATATCATTCCAGAGAATCCAAAGTTTCTAGGTTGTTTTTCATATTTGTTTAGAAATACTCTGAAACCCATTTTGATTACTTATCACATGTAGGTAACGATTACGAGGAAAATATTGGTACATTCCCATTTTCTATGGAATTTGGTTTCCAGTACATTGTTGAGTCTTCTCCATAGATATAATCATTTAAAAAAGTTCATCATGATTATTGATGGAATATTATATGATGAAATTAAACTTGAATTCCATATTATGATCTCTATTATGACATTAACAATTATGATATTTGGTGTAGGTTCCTACATAAGAGGTGATGCCTTTGGACAATTTTCAATTTTTGCATCCACCAGTTGGAAAGTAGGTTGCACGAGCATTATTGGAAGAGGTTGTGGGTTGGATATGTGCACATTTTGAGTTTTACAGGTTGATTTCACATATTATTAGGTGATAATGTACCCAATGTAGTTGTAGACTAGCTAGATGTAGTTACCTATATTTTTCTCCTTGTGAGAACTCTTATAGATTATATGATGGCCATAAAGAAGATTCATCTTCATAGATCAACCTGGAGATGGTGGATCCTATTATCATTGACATGCATGGAGATAAATATTACTTAGATAGAGTCCATAATATCATCAGTGAGGATGTATACATATCCATGATGTGGGTACAATGATTCATGGGGCTTCCACATCATTGATAGGGAAACCTAACCATGGAAGAGTATTCATTTAGCTTACCAACCTCTCATGAAACATTATATATATGAATTAAGATCCATTTGTTTGATAATGGACCAGATGTAATTATTATTATAAGGTATCAAGGAATGAGTGTAACATAGTTTCATTCCTATATATGTGGGAGTGCTTTCGTGGGAATTAGTGGGGGGGGGGTATTTCTAGTCGACCAGACACCAATAGTTGGTTTTGATAGTGGGAATATATGAGATGACGCATCAATAGTGAGTAATTTAAATTAAAAACAATATATCAAGAAATGAATTAATATTTTGTATATGGAGTCAGGATAGAGGGTATGTTATTTTTTTCTCAGTATGGTTATTGTTAGCCTATAGATGGGAACCATTTTGGTTTCGATGGTCTGGGAGAATATTTATGAAATTACCAGACCCACTGCACAGATGAAAGGGGTATGTTTGAATGACTACCGAGGAAGAGAAAATGATTTGAGTTGGGAGGTATTAAAGTTAATGGATATATAAAAGGATCATCGAGATCAATATATGTCTCATATGGTTTGACCTTTTTTCACCACTACCACCTGATGGTCAATGCCGTGGTCTTTGAAGAAGTGGTTGGGAAATAAGAAAGATCTAGGTAGTGGAGGACTTCAAACCAGAGTGTCACGGGATGAATTAGGGTATTATCAACATATTATCTATTTTATATATATTACTCATATAAGTAGTTGATAGATACACTTTTATTTTAACCTATCTTGTTCTAGACATAGAAATTATAACTGATCTCATGCCTTAACCATTTCACCTAACCACTCCTACAAGAGAGGATTCAATAATAAAACACTTCTAGAAAGAGTGTGAACCACTTATTAGAGATAATATATTTGAATGGGAAATGTTTTATAAGTTTTGTGGATTTATAAATAATAATATTTATGTATCCAGTATCTATAGTTCACTCCCAGATAGACTATTTTAGCTAGGTGATTTAGTTTTTTTATTGAATGTATGATGTTTTCTTTCATAGGTGACAATGAAACCAAAGAATGTCATGTTGGGATCATGAATATATATATTAGATTTATTTCACATTATATATCTATTATTACCCTTCGATTAGTAGTAGTTATGGGACTTCAGCTACCTATAGTTCTAGTGGAGTATGAAGTTGTATTTCATTAAGACGTATAGGGAATACCTCCACCTTGATAGCGATAATTATTAATATACATTGACCGTGATAACTTGTTTATATTTTAACCTGAATATATGATAGCTATCATAGACCATCAAGATATGTAGGTGAAGTTGGAGGACTTTCTATGTATGGGCTTCATCACACAATGTGTGTAATCTTAGATAACCACATTGTTATTCTCAACGAAAGAGGATGGGATCGTGAGGTTGTGTACACACTATCATTTACTAAAATGGGGTAGTATGATTAATGAATCTCCACTATCAAGAATTGTTGATGTCTTTGACCAGTAGGGAGGTGTGGGATATTTCAGAAAGATTCACCCTAGATTTGGTTACAACTAGCCCGAGTACTGGATGAGGATACAACCAACACAACATTCTGTTATTTTTTTTGTAACTATAGGTACCTGGTGATGACTTTGTTCATGATGAATTCGTCATATGTGATGAAGGTCACACGAACTGTATCATTTATCCTTTCCTAGTCTAGATTGGTGTGGTCTTTATTGATGACCTAATACTTTAATTTATGTCTATGGAGTAGAATCCATCACAAATGAGCATGGTCCTCGAGAAACTCATAGATAATAAATCATCTAAGAGGCTATTAATGTTTCATTTTTTGATTCGCAAGGTTAGCTGTATAGGTCATTTAATCACAATAGAGGGGGTAGTAGTGAACCCAGGAAAGGATGATGCACTATTATCATAGGATCCACTTTAGAGAATGATATATGTGTGGAGAAACAGTTTAATTCCATTTAAATGTATGATATTAATAAATTATTTCTATAGAATATTGGAAAACATGGATACTTTTATATAAAAGATGCGACTTTCATTTATACAGAGAGGTTCCAAGGAAATTTTCAAGAGTTTCAGGAGTGGATGAGGGGAATTCTTATATTGAGATTGTCATGGTAGGGTTTTGACTATGCTATGTTTTTAAATGCCTCCTGGAACAAGAATGGATGTTTTCTAATGTAGGGGTAGGTGGGGGTTCCATATGGATGTTGACAGTTGATAACTCACTATATGAACACTACATCACATGTTCCTGATATTTTAGTAATTTTATTATTCCAAAATATGTAGATACACTATGTTATGGTTGAGTACATTACCATATATTCTAACCACAAGATTCTCATTTATAGCTTATCACCATGGAATACAAAATGGATATAGAGAAACTAGTTCTAGATCGAGTATGAATATCCCTTTATGATGATCTATAAAACATAATAGGGGAATGTTGTTGTAGACTCTATCGAAAGGATATATTATTCATAGTTTTCGAACACTACATCAAAAAAATTATCCTTGTTATATTTTACCTTAGTGGATTTGAATGGTGAAACTAACATCTTCTTTATAATTTTTGAAGTTCCCAGTCAGGATCCAAGTATCACTGAGAGGGGGAGGGGTGAATCAATGATATCATTTTATTTTTATATTTCCTTTGAATTGAAACAACATGCACCTCCTATTAATGATTTTTTCTCTGCTGAATGTAGACAACCACTGGAAAACATGATTTACAAGGTTCACTACTCAACAAGAGTAGCTACGTCCTTGGTTTGGTACAGAAATAATCCAGTACAACACAATCCACTAGAAAACAATCATTTGATGTGGAATACAATGAGTAGGATATACCCTTACACTCATGTAGCACTTGGAAAACAATCTGCAAGCACGTGTTCTCCCTCTTAAAAAAATTAGGCAATTACACTATTTCAGTGCTTCTTTACAATTTAACAGTTGTATTCTCTGATGTAAAAATCATCACTTTCCTACTCAAAAGCAGGTAAGAACTCCCATATGCACAACTGAATATATGCGAATACCCAAAATATTTCACACATACTTTAAGATATCTTACTCACAATTCAAATTCCTTACGTATAAAAATTCAGTTTAGGAATGAAAAACATTTTCATGAAACATCCATTTTTTGGGCAACATTTTCTATTTTCTTGCAACTTCTCTCTTTTCGCGCAACTTTTTCTCTTTAAGCGCAGCTATCCTCTTTTCACGCAAACTCATTTTTTTCGAACAACTCCCATAGAATATAAATATATGTGAACCAGTGATAAGGATTTCTTCTATGTGTCAACAATTAACAAATTAGAGGTGTTCACCTCATATTTATAGGCATTTTTGACCCCACATGAAAAACAATAATCCACACGTAAAACCCCCTTCGTGCACGTAAAAAATCATTCACGCAACTTAACATTCCTCAAAATGCTCAAATAATTTGTGCGCCTCATTCCTTTGCTAATTTTCGAGCTTCTGATCTCGAAACACCTTTTGCGCGAAAAACATCCATCCTCTATTTCATGCACCACAACAATATTTTGTGCAGCCTTCATTTTTTGCGAAGCAAGTTGATATTTTTCACACAACTATCTTTTCCGTGCACCCCGTAGATATTTCATGCATCCTGCTAATATTTAGCACACCCCGCTATTATTTTTTGCATCCTACAAACATTTCACGCGACCATCATTTTTTCACCCACTCGACCCAATTTTTTGCGCACTGCATGCCTTTTTCATTTTTCTATGTTTTGACCATAAATCATGCCTTGCATACAAAAATATAATCCATATTCAATCTTGTGGGGAAAATCCATTAAAAAAACACATCTTCATTTCTGGATTTTCAGGCCCTATAATTTGGAAAACATTGGAAAACAGTGCCACCTTAAACTGTGCTTTTGTGTCGCCTCAAGATTGTCCATTGCTTTATCATTTCTCTCTTCACTGATTCCAATAACCATTCTACAGCTTCTATCAAGAATTCCACTATCGTGATATATATCCTTTGATAGACCAGATATAACATCATCAGAATTACCATGGGATGTACTGAGACATCCTTATCCTCCAGAAGCATCAGTCCTTCAAATCAAAACTGTATCTGAATGGCATCATGATTTCACCATCTTTCCATCATAAGGATTGCATCACTAGTTCTCTGGACATATAATATTTGTGAAATACATATCAGCAAAGAATAATCTGGTTTTAATTCCATTACAAAGTGAATCTATTTTTCTTCTTTGACAACAAAAGCCAACACTATGAAAACTATAAATTTGCAACCTTCTTTCTCCAACCAAATTGGTCCGAACAATTTTTATCCCAATATTTAGACAATGTGTTTGGGATGATCATCTCTGATATACTAGCCATGATAAATTTAATGATCAAATATCCACATGGATGTCCTATTGATGGATTTAATGACTGTGGGGAGCACATGATACTTTTAAAACTGAGGGATTGTGGTTTTAGTTTCATTTCATGAGGAGTTTGTGTGTGTGTTTGATACAAACCCCATGTCAGTTCATCCTGTTGTGTAAATGATGTAACATAACCTTTAAAACCTATTCTGGTTGTTACAAATGAAGAAGCGTATTGTATTTTTTGATTGTAAATCCCTCACATTACCAAAATTAATGGATAAGCACCATGTTCAAGTAGTTTTAGATTAACCCCTTGAGGTTCCAGAGTTTAATTGGGATTAAATATATATAGTAATTTTAATAGGGTTCACATGATCATATATAAGACCTTCTTCCATCTATGTGATTGTAGGAAGACTCACATAGTTGGACCACATCTATGATATTTAATATAATATTTCATTTGAGGGGTTATGATGAATTTACAAATAGATAATAGTCCAACATCAGTGATTTCAAATGCTGATAGTTTATGAATGTTATGCTCACTTCCCGTCATTATCATGCAGTGGATTACATGAGGCCTTCATAAATCAGTTGTACTTCGGAATGATGTTTCACCAATAGACTGAAATCTAATATGAGTATACCATTTATGTTATAGAGGAAATTTTATGTGTATCATTATTGTACATTTGATGTAGTTATAATTATTACATACCCTTGGTGTAGTTTTCATAACACAACAGTCAACATTCCACCATCGGTAAGACACTATTAGAGGCCTTGTATAGGAGACCATGGGGGTCACTACAATGGATAGATATTCTAGGGTAGTCAATTCTCATAGCCTAGTGTTGTTAAGAGAAATTAAATAGAATCTTTATGTCATCCATGAGAATATAATAAATACCAATATCCCTCAAATGACATAATAGTGCAATTAATTGAGGAATATGGAGTTCTAGGAGAGAGATCATGGGTTCTTGAATGTAACACATTGATGTGGATTGTGATGATATGACCAATGTGAAATGTTATATATAATATTCATTGGTACATTTCATTAAAAATGTATGTTTTTTTGTGGCATTCCCCATGGTCCTACTACTATAGTTAAATCGGTTACATTATTTTATCCATCTGTCAAAATAGAAGTGGTGTGATAATTACCTTTCAAATGTTATCAGATGGTGAGGGATGGAAAAATATGATATATATTCCATTATAGAGTACCTAAAAAGGATATTAGATAAAAAAGATAAGATCATCCATGGGTGAGTGATTCCCTTTTTCTACTTCTACTGGAATGATGAGAATCATTATGAAAAAACCTATTAATAGATGAACAAGGTGTGATTCTATTTTCCATATGTTTTTCGAAGGATTATTTCTTATTCTTGGAAAAGATCGTTGAGTTTGGTATATTTTAATGTCTCTACCATTTCATGAAATTTTTATTATATATAAATAATATTTTCCATGATAAAACTTATGATATTGTATAATTACGAGGCCTTGGCAGGATATCTATTGATATGAAATCATAGAAAATAAATTATATCAAACACATGTATTTTTTATGAAAATAATAGATTAACTCCTAAAAGAGTCTCACATTGGAAATTAGATTCAGCTATCAAATTATAATCATTTTTTCTTCTCTATACATGACATGGTCATTATGTGATTCAGGTTTTCAGATTGAGTGTCATATTGGGAGAAGAAAAGTTAAATAAAAAATTTATGTCATTTAATTATTATATGAATTCTTAAAAAAGAACCCTTCTCTATATAAACACTCATATGAGAAATACTAAACCTTTTAAAAACACTAGGTATTTAGAGAGGAGTCACTAGATTATAATTTTTTGAATCAACAATGATTGATCATGGATTGGAAATCTTTGTTTCAATTAGAATTTATGGATCTCACCAGTTACTATGGCTTGGAGTCATCCTACATTAGTGATCAATCCAATATCAAGGGAGGGATATTATTTTTCATTGGTCTAATAATTAAATTTTTATCCCATTATCAATGATATTCAATTCATCTTCTGTATTGATTCATGGATCGCTCTTGTTTGCGGGTGTGGTTTTATTTTCCTAGTATTGTGGTATTGATAATATCTGATTATTTCTTAATGGTTCTTCACTTGATGGTATTTTTGAAATTAATATAGGATAACCAAAAAAATGGCAGAGGTTTCTTACTCTTCTCTTGTTAGTGAATTGGTTCCCCTACTCATTGAATATTCATTTTCAGTAATTTCTATGGCTGTTTGTTTGACCAATTCCCAATTAATGATCATTTTGTGGTTGTTATTTTTTGAAATGGATCATCAAAATGGGTTTAGGATTATATTATAAGATGTGATGATTGTTGGATTAAAATGGTCCATGATCACAACATGTTCTAGTTTGTGGTTGATGAAAGCATTACATGAGCATGAACTAGTACATGGTTATGAGTAGCTACACATCTACGACCTTAGTGAATCTGAATTACTGGGGTAGCCAAGAGAAATCATATGCTACTAAAACATTTCATAATATTTCCATTTCGAAAGAAGATTCCCTATGAATCTTTATTATGGATCCTTTACAGTTGGGTGTGTTTCATTAGTTAATCTCCAAAAGTTTATAGTGAATCGTTATGTTATGAGAATAAGATGTGTTCCCCTCTATGGGATTTTTATTGGATGGAGTTCATAAATCCTGTCATATGACTTGAGGTGTGATCCTCAATCATTTATTTAACTTCCCTATAATATTTTTTATGAATCAACATTACCAAATTAAAATGGTGTATGATCCACTATGTAGATGAATATAATATATAGGTTTAGATATAACCCATATGTCCTAGATAGAATCCTATATCTGTGTGTAATGATTTTCATATTATCATGGAATGCTTTGATGAGATAAATCATTTGAATAGGAATCATCATTAATGGCATGGGTCATTTATTATGTTATCCAACATGAGAATTTCCTTGAAACCATTAATTGAATCCTTGGATAAAATTATGTTTCAGACCATTATGAGACATGGTCTCACTCATGAGCATATGTGGGTTTTTATTATTTTAATGAATTATATTATTATTGAAATATATTCAAGATGACGAGGTGTATACTATCATGTTGTATTATGTTTGGGGATTTTGGGTTCTCTCATTTTGAATTATTATACCCACACCTATATGGGATCAACCGGTACATATAGTATCATATGCAGATGTATCCATTTTTATTGGCCTTGTCATGATTTTTCATAGTTTATTTAGATACACTGAGGATTATTCCAAGTGTTTAATGTGATTATATTTTTCTACATAGAGTAGGTCTATCACTTTTAATGTTTTAGGTTGGCTTGTATTAGACTCGTTATGATTTCTAGTACTTTTTTTAACTATGATACATTATAAATTTTATATATTCAATATGGTATCAGTTTTTTTATGTTTTGGTATTATATATTTATTTGGAGATGTGTGTATTTGTAGATGAAATTTGTCTAATACATCACATGTGTAAAATATTCCTACTTAGAACCTGTCTCCATCTCTTGTATTGTTGGATATGACAATGGGATATCACCCTTCCCACAGTACAATCCCAGAGTACCCTGGTGGATTAGGTCAGAAAATTGTGTCATTGAAACTTATTTTAATCATATAAAACATTGTTTCTTCATTCCCATCAAACCAAATTCTTCATTGATATGTATTCATTTGAGATGTTCAACTCTTCGATTCATGTTTTTGACATTTAAATTAACAAATCTATCAATCATTATGATCAATCCATTAGGAAATTAATGTTTTTCATCTTCCATCATGTCACGAATGAAACGTTTGATAAACTCCTATGATTTGATGACAATTCATGATTTTTATCTTCATTTTGAATCATTGAGAGCTTTTTAATGACATTTAAATCAAATAAAACAGATTTATCGATCATTCTAGCTACACCACATATCATATTAATGTACTATAAATTTATAAAAATAATCAATATTTCTAAGATCAATATCATATTATTGCAATGAAAATCCATGAGCATTTTCTAGGTTTTGAGCCATGAATTGTGTTTTGTTATTTGAATTAATAAAAATACATGACTTAACATAAAAACCGGATTCATTTAGCCAAAAAATGAAAAAAGGTGTTTTCTTATACTTAATAGTCTTTTAAAATGTGCATCAGAGAGTCAAAATTTATATGATAACCTTAGTTTGTTTTGAAATCTCAGTATAACCACCATCAGGATGTCCCAAGTATGAAAACATCAATTGGAATTGAATTGAATTTTGAAAAATCATTAAAATTATATCCCTCAAGGTAGTTAGTCAAGATGTTATATGTTCTAACAAATATGGTAAAACAATAACAAATAATTAGTTAAATGGGAACATGATATAAAAATAAGCATACATTAAAAAAATACTATTTAAAATATATATTATAATAAAACTGTTTAAAAATGGAAACGTAAAAAATCACATGTACATAAATAAAAAAAATACTAAAACAAAAACCGACATAAAAATTATCATGATGATATTGAAACTCAAAATGAAACAAGAGTATAAACTAAAATAAAATATATAAAAATATTCCAAACCAAAATAATTTTACAATTATATTTAAATATATAATAATAAAAATATATATATATGTATGTATTTAAATATTATAATTAATAAATTCAAATGTATAAATATATGGATTCTAAAATAAATCTTTTAAGAAACAAATTGGCATTGAACAAATTAAAACACCAAAAACAATAAAAAAATTAAAAATTTAACAATGGACTCCCGAATAAAGGAAACAATAGATAAACATGAAAATATTAGAATATTGGAAAACCTAAAATAAAAAAAATTAAATGTATATATATTAGGTAGTTCCTTGAAATATATGAAAATAATAAACTATCGAATAATATAAAATGATATTTTATTACAATGAATCATTGCTAAATGATTGTTGAATAATATTTGATGTGTATGAATATGAGAACTTATCAACATTATTTGTATTGAGATCAAAAAATGTAATTTTTTGTTAGGTATGGGATTTTTATACACGTTTTTATAGACATTTAATTATTAAAATAACATTTTATTGTGATTACAACTGCACTGCATGCTGGTTGGATGTGAGATCGATTCGTATGTGTTAAAAAATAAGAAAAAATAGATATCATGTGATTTCATGACAAAAGAAGCTCATTTTATCTTTTTTAACTTTTTGATGTATATTTTATTATCTATAAATCAATAAAAACATGTTTGTTATCATTTTAGGAATACCTCCCATTATATTAATTTTGGGTCCATTTCAATATGTAAAAAATTAAATGAAGATATTTTTTATTTGAATTAACAATAATGTATATTATTTTTTTAATCCCTTTGACCTATTTTTAGTTTTAAAATTAATATAAATAATATTATGGTCACTAAAAAAATAAAAATTTGAAATTTACATGCTTTCAATTCTAGCATTTCAAAAATTATCTAAATAGAAATTTCCTTGATATAATAGTGATACGAGAAATTATTACAGGTTAAGGACCTCAAACAAATGTTTTTAAAGACATAAATCTAATAAATATGTATTTTCACTCTTAATCAATACACCCCAATTTATATTAACATCTAGTATATTCATACAATCAACCATTTACATGTAAATTCAAACATGTTTCCTTGGATTTGCCCAAACTTTAACAAGAATGTGAAGGCTATATGGTAATTTTGATCACACTAACATACTCAAGAGTCAGATTGTTGTGTGACTGGTTCATAAAGATCATAAATGAATCGATTATTATTTTTCAATATATTTACATTAATAAAATGTATTTTATTGATTTTAGCCCACTTTTCTCAAAATGATTCAATGTAAGAAAAAACGATAAAGATGATGATGATGGAGATTTAATTTTCTTAAAATTGAACCTGCATTATTTGGATTGTAATTATTGATGATGGGACCAAATTATTTTAAATTTTACCATAAAAACCTGGGTTGTTTTCTTATAATTGCATGCATATCAAAGTTAACATGTAAAATGATTAAAAAATATTATATTAAATAATTATTGTTATATTATATGAATAATTAATATGTTTATATTTTACTAATTATTATATTTTTAGTAGGTATTTCAGTGAAAATTAACATTAAAATAATATTACCATAGAAGTTAATAAGTATGTAATAAAATAAATCACAATGATGATGATTCTAAATCCAAAAATTCGATAGTAATTCTACAATGATTCTTGTGAAATTATTTACATTTTAATGTTTTTGGTGTGAGGGCCCATTAATTTTTAAATCGAAATTTTATTTATAATTAATTTTTATAATATAAGGAAATATTTTTTCAATATCAATTTTTAAATAATACTTATTAATTTAATTTAGGAATTACTAATATAAAATAACCTTTGTTATCATGGTAATCCTCTAAAATTTTAGGGTGAAAAAATTTATATTCTAATAACAAGGGAGGATTATTTATCTCCCTCAATCATTATTTTTAATGATCATTGAACATCATAAATAACATGATCAATATATCCCACCAAAAAAATTAGAAACAGAATTTCAATCAAATAGAGAAAAAAATAATTTTAGATATATGGAAAATTGTTTTTGATTATAGAATAAAATTTCAACCCTATTTCTGGAGGTACATCTATTTTACATGATTACAATCCATTAAAACAAACATAAAATCTACTTGAAACGAGCATGTACAGTTCCATTTTACATAATGGTGTATTTATAATTTTAAATGCATGGGGAGAAAAAAGTTGGTTTCTTAATTTCTATACTTCGAGGACTCTAAAATCCGATTATTCACTTGTCATAACAACATTAGCGATAGATTAATAGAGTCTCTCTCTCTCTCCCATATGTGAACTACAACATGTCATCAAATTGTTTTTTATGTTGGGATGTTGTAGGATGGTGTGGTTCTAAGAAAATATGGTGGGTCATGTAGGAGGTGGGAAATAATGTTTTTGTGAAGTGGTTCTCCTGTTTTTGTATGGGATTATCTAAAATTAGTTTATGATAGAAAATTGGGGATGTGAGATGGTATGGTATATGATTTTATGTGTGCAACACTTGGTATTATATGAGGGTGGATATGCTTAGTATTTTGGTGGAGTCGGCGTTTTCTTTTATTCCCAAGGATCATTATAGATATAATAGGTTCATAGACTCTGAACCAACGGTGAATGTAGACATAAGAATCTATAATATAAATACATAGAAAGATGAGTAAAATATAATATTATTTTTAAATGATCTATAGTGATATGAATTCTTATTAAAGGAATAGACCTTGATTGGACACAATTTGAAGCCCCATATAATGAATAAACACTATTACCACATAAGAAGTGATTCATAGATCTTTGCATCTAAAAATCCATATTTTTTTAATTCCAAATTGTAGTAACTATGTCCTCTAACATGCATGATCCTCTTGTATGATTGAATAAGCTAAGATAAACATAAATCTCTTAGATTCCATCCTTTTTCAAGCTGTTCAAAAATAAAAATTTACATTCTTATAAATACTATACACATCACACACATTTCCATACATGACCACAAGATCAATAAGTGGCACAAAAAAACCTTCATGATTTTGAAACTAAAAAATTAGATATATGGATTTCATAGATAAATTTCAAATTAGAATACCTACAATAAGATTCCTATATTCATCTTGACTCTAATTCGAAAAAGAAAAGATGTACCTATATAGATTTTTAATGGTAAAAAAACAGAAAAATACAACATGTAGATAGACTACATTTTTTAAGGATAAAAAAGAACATAAATGAAATATATAGAAATAAATATTATGGTCACGATGATGAAACACATATTCTATATGGAATGATCGATGGGAACAACATAACATGATTTTCCCACCTCAACAATAGGAAAACACACCCTCAACAAATCCCATCTGATGCACACATGAATACTTCTACAAATCCCTCTTACATCGAACTTGTTTAGCCGGAATAAATTTATACAAATCATTGACCACAAATGATTTCCCAATTTAGTAAAATATTCTTTCCCAACACACATATTTCCATCATTGGTATCCTAGAACAACAAAATCCACCTAAATAAGTAAAACACATAACATATAATAACACAAAAATATAAAATTCGCATTGTATGAGGTTTTGTGACACAAATTCATAAAATAAAAATCCACAATCAAACCCAGATAGATGCACCTATACAGGACAAACAATAACCCCATAAAATACATGATGTTTATCTCTTGTAGAATAGTTTCATGACTCTATTAATGAGTAATAAAATAGAATGAAACATGTATTACAATAAGCTTGATCCTCCTGGATAACAACACCATTTAACATTAACAAGAAGCACCAATATCCCCCTCCCTACTTTGGATCCCATGAAATACAAAAATGTATTCATCTCATGAAATGGACAAATAAAAATTCCCTTTAATGCATGGAAACAAACTCTAGTAGCATCCCAGTAACGATCCTCTTGATTTTAGATATCCAATATTAAATAGATTTATTTCCCTAATCATAGACGAATGAATTGACTAGCATCAAGTGAGCCATCTCCATGTCAACTATAGTTTACAAAATTGGAAAGGTTTCCATTTTAATATATAGGTGTGTAACCTTGCATAAAATTATAACATGTATTGAGTGCATATTTATTTATTGATATAAAAATAATATGAAATGAATATAAATAATATAAACCTTTTCCCGCCTAGGAAAATGGTGGCTGATGAATACACAATCATTCAAAACACCCAGTACTTTTTTTATTACATGATTACCAACCATTAGAACCCAAATCAAAGATAAATACATGAAGAATTTATATCATGATTCCCTCCCCTTTTCAATACCACATCCCATCCTCTGTATGCTTTCAACTCTGTGGTTCATGGATCCATATCCAAAAAACCATTTACATAAAAAGATCACAAACCAACTCCCACAGAAGTCTGTCCATGCTATTTAGTCTTTCATAACTAGAGGAAAGGCATGGAAGACCCATATAAAGGATTTCAAAATAATCCAACTTTTAACAACTCAACCCAAAAAATATTGTTTTCAATTTAATAAAGCATATTCACCATTGATTCAAGGAATATCATTTTCCATTAAACACACTGTACAAAATTTAATTCCTCACAAGAAGAAATTAATTATATATCCTTTGTTTTACGTTTCCCATTGTAAATTGAGGATATAATGATATTCATATAATATTATAATGTTCTAGGGGTCATAGATTATATGGCCTTTCTATTACTCCCATAACTGCTCAATGCTCTTTAATTTATGTTAATCATCATTGATTACATAATGAATAACACAAAAAATACAAACTGTATAAATTTACTAGTAATTCTGATTCTAATAAAATAAATAATACAATGAATTAGGTAATTATAAAATAGTTGTTAGAAATTATAAAATTACCAAATAAAATATCAGTATGAAAATGTTAAAAATGTATTAATAGACATTAAAAAAAATCCTATTTTGGGTTTTACCATTTAAAAATAGTGTGGATAAGTAATGTATTGTTATATGAATTGATAATATCACTAATAATTCCACAAGGTCTACAAAAATGAATAATTATTTCAGGTACCCTTCCTTTACTTCAACATACCAAAAGAAAAAAATAATTTGGGAGGATATCATTTCATAAAAATTCATGAAATTTAAAAATGATAAAAATTTATATGATCTTATTATTTGGAAATGTCTTCTACTAAAGAGATAAATATTAATAGTTTAAATACAATAAAAATATTAAATTCTAGAATGATGTACTAAAAAGAAAATCATAATTACCTCCCCCCAAATTTATGTAGCCCGAACTCATATTCGATGTAAAAAAATAATGATTTAATACAGTTCATATATTATTCTAATAAAAATACACTACATATTTATATTTCAACTCCATGTCACCATCTAATCACATGACATCATGTTTAATTTGATGGTTAATATCTTATTAAATTATAGGGTTATCATATTTTTTCACATTTCATTATAATATTTTATTGTATTTATAATTTTTATGTTAACCCTTTTTTAGTGTATATTTTTTTCAATATGGGTGATTGTATGACAGATAACACTCGAATCATAGAGACATACCTTTACGCCAGACACCTAATACATCAAATCATATATTATAATTATATATGGTATGTATAAACAAATGATGGAATAAAAAAATTTATGAATATAGATACCCATATATAAAAAACCAACATTGAAAAAGAACCTCATGAAAAAAACTACTTGCTTCCCCAGATGAATCATCTTTATTACATCATTAGAGTTATCAATTACAATTTTCATGCCTCGTTATATCACCTTCATAAACCCTAGTTGTATGGATGTACATGTAAATAGTTATATTAAAAAAATAAATATATGAACCAATTTTTCATGGAAAATACACGGTTACGATACATGCCATGATGATGAAGTTCCACTAATCATTGGTATTCTAATAATGATTTTGGAACATTTACCAGAAGAATGATTTATTGAGGAATTATTTATTTAATATTCCAGAAGATGAATTGCTTTTATCACAAATCTATGATCAATATATATATATATGTTTATGTATATATATATATATTTGAATACCTAAATAGTAAAATTGATGACGAACAATGAATGATGTAATTCACATCCATATCAAAAAATGCTCCAAAAAAAAATCTGAGTATTGGAACTGAGCTATTGATTTACCAATACATATCATTCTCTCAATTTTGATATGTTTTATAGTTGTAATACTAGAATTTTAATTGGATCATAGTTCAAATGGCCTTTCAACACCAATAATTACATTTCTATGCTCTGAGATATTAAATATTTATCATGGATTACGAGAAGAAACCTAAAAATTATTTAGTTATTTATCAACGATAGAGACGATCAATTCTAATCAAGTTAATGAATTCCATTGATTATGAACCCAAATAATAAATTATAGTAAAATCAATAAATCACTAATAAAATATAAATATTAGAAAAAAGATAACAATGTGTAAATAGACTTCCAATGGCATCCAATGTCAGGTTATAATGAATTTTAATAACATAGATTATTAAAGGATTAATGTAAGAAATTTTAACGCCGCTAAAAATGAAATAATGATATATTTATAAGTGATAGATTCTATAAATAGTTTCAAATAAATTGTATAGAAATATTTTTTATAAGTTATATTCATATGTGATATGTGATTTAAAATGATTTTAGAGAGATAATTTTTTTTCACAATAAAAAATTATAAAGGGAAACATATAAGAGTTATAAAATATAAAGAACCTATATGAAGCATCATCAAAAAGTAAATAAATTTATAAAATAAATGTAAAACAATATTACTTTCCTTGGGTACAATATTATCTATTTATTATACATTATGAAATAGTTCAATGTGAATGTTCAGGCTATCACCACAATGACACCACTATCATAAATAATGACATTTAATGATTCTCTATCACAAAAAAATTATTTAAATGTTATTTAGATTATATATTCTATTGAATCCATTTTTTAAAAAAATAAATTATGGTGTATTTATCAAAACCACTTCATAAAAACAATCATGAATTGGCTTACAACAGCTTGAAAAAATTGAGGTTGGGTGCATCTTAGATGTCTATTTGGGTTTCATGAATGGCGAATAAATGAATTTGTTCTAGTTTTAATTGTATACTAGTGACCAAACCATTCCCATAAGGCATATAAATGAGTCTGGTGAACTTATTATCCTATCTATCCATGTTGAAAATGAAAACTTTTGGTTCAGCAAACAATTGTGGAATAACATGACATTATTGGGAGAGTATAAGGCCCCTGATATGTTTCTAATGTCCCTTGATATTAAATAGCACAAGTAAAAACAAAAAATTAACGGTTTCTCCATTATTAACTAAAAATCAAGAAATTTAGATAGATAATGACATGTATATCAGCATCATCTAGTTATCCTATCATACAACATTTATATTGTTATTTTGAGGTGAAAAACCCAAAAATATATTACTGGTTGTGGAGGCATTAATATTTTTATCATCTATAATTCAGAAATAAAATATGGAATCATCATAACTATAAATGATTAACTAATTAATGTACATAGTTACATGGAATAAAATTATATTAAATATGTTTTTTTATCCTGAATGCAACACCTCAAGCTTCCATGGTACATTTCCATTGGAATAATACAATAGCTTGTGTTGTACGCAACTTCGTGTTCTAGCACACCATGACCAATCAAACTATCTGTTTTGAATAGTAATACTCAATTTTTTAAATTTTATAAATTTTATTTTTAAAAATGGACATCATTTTTGGATTCAGAATATCAAAATTAGCTTAAGTTGAATTTTTGGTATTTTTCTGAAAACTATAAATTTTTGATAAATAGTGAAAACACTGCATTATTGTTTAAAAGAAAATTTTTATTTAAATAATTATTTATTTAAATTAAATTTATTTAAAGTCAAAATAGATACATAATACTTATATTAGTATAATTCAATTCATTAGAGCCATTTTACAATAAAATTAGTTGTATAAAATGTTATTGAATTTTTTAACGTCTTTTAACCACCATCTACGAACATTAGCAAATTTTCATAAAACATAATTTTACTGCTTATATGAATTGAATTTCAAAAATTATAGAGGCATGATTGATATCAATAAGCTAAATTTGGTTCAATAAGATAAAAATGAATTTTTGCTGAATAGTAAATTTTGACTTTTATTTACCGTGGTTAAATGTAAATAGAGTAATTAAGCGTCAAAATGATTTTATTATTACCCTAACACATATACCAATTCTTCATGATAAGGGAATTTCGACCAAAATAAAACATAGGAATAAAATCTGATCCTTTGGGTCCACTTGGATTAGATTAGGACATTTATTATTATTTTATTTATTGAAGTGTTAAAAGTGTTAAATTTAAATTTTCCTAACTAATACATTTTTAATATGGGATTACACATAAGATAAATTCGACTATTAATATTAATTAGAAATATAAAATGATTTCCTACGTAATGGTATTTTAGTTAAAAAAATAAACATTGAATAATTTATTTTATTTATGATACAATTAAAGAAGAACATTCTTGAATTTTGGTATCGTGTAAAGTTTAGAAAAAACCTTGGAGGGTAGATTTAGAAAAACTCGGATTAGATAACATTACCCTATGATATAAATTGAGTATTATTATTGAAGAACTTATGTGAATTTTAGTAATGTAGAGATTTTTTTTTATTTTCCAAGAAATAAATACATGTCTGGAAATGATCAGGTTGAGGTAGCTCTAACATAGATGTACATGGAGTGAAAACTCTGACAATGAGTTTCAGGATTGACTCGAGGTATCCTGGTACATGACAATGGGCCTTTAGGCACTCTTTGTTATGACACACCCGAGAGATATGCTTTGGATAATTCAGATTTTCTATTGAAACCATTATCAAGGATTTATAATGCATATTCCTCATAATGAATATATTTTTATGATTTCAGATTATATCCATATACTGTTCAATTTATGTAATGTGTTTTACATGTTTTAAATTATGTTTTGGGATTTAAAAACTAAGCTAGTGTATGCCATTTTTTAGAAATTGAACATAATGGAAGGAATGGAAACTGTATCAAAACATGTAATCCTTTTAGGGATTTCCCTCCAACTCAAGATAATTATAATGGAGATGGTGATGCATCTGATACGGATCAGTTTATTTTAATACTGGTAAAACTCACTCAGGTTATAAATAATAACCTTACCCATATAGAGCACCCTAATCCACAATGTGGAGGATCAATGATAGACCGCTTAATGCGGAAAAAATCACCAACATTCAATGGTACTACCAATCCATTTCTTATTGATTAATGGATAAGTTCCTAAGAAAATTATTTCATGCTTTGGGGAGTAGCGAAATGGAAAAAGTTGTCATGGTAGTTTATCGCCTCACATAATATGCAGATCAATAGCGGACATTAATTCAAAACACAAAGGAGGATGAATAAGTATCCAATATGGAACAGAGAGACTATAAAGGGATTTTAATAAAAATATACATTTCTTGTGACCATCGAGCATATTTGGAAAAATAATATCATAGTGTATGGAAAAAGGAGGATGAGAATGTTTCAAAGTATGAGAATAACATTACATGATTAGAATGGAATGCAACAGATTAAATATGTAACCTAACGAGTAATATTGATCGATTTGTTGACGTGTTAAAACCATTTTTTCATCAAGCGTTAGTCTCGCCATCCTTCTCGTTATACGAAGATATTGGCTCATGTGTTATTAAGACATAAAATGAATTCTCTATGTCTCTGGAAATTAAAACAAAGCATGAGAAGAATAGATCTACTGAACAATCTGGAAATGGAAATAAGAGGAAGTAGATAATAGTTCCATATCCATTCTCAAGTAAATGTGGGAAGAGACAACCAGGTACATGCCGGTAGGGAATGAGAGTCTGTTATAAGTTTGGTGAAAAAGGCCACCCACCTCGTGATTGAAAGGGAAAGAAAGATGAAGTCAATGTTGAATGCTACAATTTTAGAGAAAATGGGCATTAATAAAATAGAATGTTCTAAGGGGAAAGGAATCATAGCTGAGAAAAGTACAAGGTAGTCAGGACAAGCTTATGCAATCCCTAATGTTGTGGTTGATGATCTGAAATATGTGGTGGTAGGTAATTTAATGGTTTCCTCATGTTTAGATAATGCTTTATTTGATTTTTGATCATCACATTATTTCATATCTTCTTAGTTTTCTAAAAAAATTAGATATTTTCCATTTTATTTAAGAAGGGATTTGTCAGTATAAAATCCTAAGGGAAGTATCATTACAATAAGGTTTTTTGAATCATTTCTGGTTAGTGCATATAAAATTTCATTATCTTCTGATCTCACCATCATACCCATGATTGAATTTGATATAATCCTTCGAATGGATTAGCTTATAGACCGTGATGCAAAAATTATTTTAAGAAGAAGCAGGAAACAATTTTTGATGATGATAAAGAGTAACATATCTTTAGAATAGAAATCACCCCACCTAATTCTTATCTAGATCCACTACTAGTAGATAAAGTAAATTCAATTATTATGGACGACGTGAATGAAAAAACTATTTTTGAGGAAAATAATGTTCAAATAGAGGACGAAACTATTATACATGAATATGATAATGTTTTTCAAGAGGATTTATCTGGACCTCCTCCAGTACGAGAAATTGAGTTTTGAATTGATTTAATTCCTAGTTCAAGGCTCATATAAAAGAACCCTTACAGAATGAAAACTTTGAAATTGAAGGATCTAAAGAAACAACTAGAGTAATTGAGTAATAAAGGATTTATTCTCCCTAGGGTTTCTCCATGGGGATCCTATGTAA
Organism: Viscum album; assembly: GCA_963277665.1. Lineage (NCBI taxonomy): Eukaryota > Viridiplantae > Streptophyta > Magnoliopsida > Santalales > Viscaceae > Viscum > Viscum album. The sequence goes on along the minus strand of OY728147.1, from coordinate 552,680,201 downwards.
TTTTTTATGAAGAAATATGGATCAATGTGGTCGTGCTCTGACTATAGGGGGATCGATGCTATTATAATAAATAACAATATCCCCTACCATGCATTGATGATTTATTTTACCAACTTCACAGAGCTTAATATATTTCAAAGATCCATCTTAAATCTGGATATCATCAATTGTGTGTGATGAAAAAAGAAATTTTGAAAACTAGGTTTCGAACAACCTACAGGTATTACAAGTTTACAATAATGCCTTGTGAACTGACTATTTCTCCCTATGTTTTCATGGATCTAATAAATTGTATTTTCACGGAATATCATTATGACTTTGTAGTGGTATTTATTGATCATATCTGGGTATAATATGAATGCTATGAAGACCATGAAAATCACAGGCACATTATTCGAAAGACTCTTTATATAAATGAATTATATTGGACATTTAGCATGTGTGAATTTTTGCATTAGGAGATTTATTTTCTTAGCCATATTAATTCAAAGGATGAAATCTCTATTGATCCTTCTATGAAAAAGGAAATACAAGATTTCCCAGCACAGACAAGTATTACTAAGGTATGTATTTTCATTGGTTTTTTAAGTTATTATCGGCATTTCATCCTGAATTTTTCTCGATTGGAAAACCCATTAACCAAGATCACAAATAATGGGGTTAAATTATTTTGGAAAAAAGAGTGTGAAGATTATTTTGATGAACTGAAAAAGATATTTGTCAATGATCCTATCTTGACACGACTATCAAGGAATGATGAGATTTTTATTCATAAAGATGCTTCAATAAAAGTACATGGTTGTGAACCCATGCAGAATAATATAGTTATTACATATGCATCACGACAACAAAAAATTCAGGAACAAAACTACCCCACTCATGATCGTGAGTTAGATACTATAATCTTTTCTTTAAAGATATGGAAAAAATATATCTTTGGTGAAAAATGTGAGATATATATCGATCACAAGAGTCTGAGGTATATTTTCTCATAGATAAAACATAACATGGGGCAAGGACATTGGATTGAACTAATCAATGATTATTATTTCACTATACACTACCACCCGAGGAAGGAAAATAAGGTGGAAGATGCTTTATGAAGAAAGTATCATTGATTTTTGACGATGATGAGTGTTTAAAAGGATCCTATATTCATGGATATAGTAAAAATGGATATGGGAATAATCATGGAAGGTGAAACATCAATAATTTTTCAAATTATTTCCAAACTATATTTACTAGAAATGATAAAAAGTTCTCTGTCTGATGATTATGAGTTTCAAAAGAAAATTATAGATGTGAATGATGAGAGATTTATTGAATTTGTATAAGAACATGGAATTTTGAAATTTGGGAAATGACTTTGGGTTTCTGATATACCTATCTAAAAAGGGAATTCTTGGATGATGATCATAGCTCTAATTTTTCTATACACCCTGGTAGCACTAATATATATATAGATTTGAAGGAATATTTTTTGTGGGACAACTTGAATAGGAAGATTACTGATTATTTGTCAAGATGTATGTTTTATCAATAGGTGTAGGCTCGAAGACAACATCCTAGAGAAGTCATGAAACCTCTTCCCATACCAATGTGGAAATGGGATGATATTACGATGGACTTTGTCCTGGGGCTACAATGAATACTAGAAGGAACGATCTAGTATGGGTCATTGTTGACCGATATACAAATTCATCAATTTTTCTTACTCTAAGAGAAGATTTTCCACTTGACCGTTGAGCAAGAATATATATTAATGATGTTTTAAGACTTCTTGGAGTACCCCTTTTGATTTTTTCATATCGTTATCCCCATTTTACATCATTATTCTTGAAAATTATTCCAAAGGCCCTGGATAATAAAATTCGTTTGAGAACTGCCTACCACTCTCAAACTGATGGACAATCAGAAAAAAATATTCAGACTGTAGAAGTCATATTTATATCTTTCTCACTTGACATTCATGGTATGTGGGATCGGAATTTAGCTCTGGTAGAATTTTAATATAACAATAGCTTCCAATCAAATATTCATATGACACCAAATAAAGCGTTATAATGAAGAGATGTCGCACACCTACTTTTTGGGATGATGGTGGTGAAAGAAAACTCTTAGGCCTAGAACTTTTTATTGAATCAATAGAATGGGTGAATATTATCCAAACCCACATCAAAGCATCTCAATATAGAAAAAAGTTGTATTTCGATAATCGAAGGAAGGATTTGGAATTTCATGTAAGTGATCATGTTTTCTTGAAGTTATCTTCATGGAAGGGTGTTATACGATTCAGTAAGATGTGTAAATTTATTCTCAGGTATATTGGACCATTCAAAATTCAAAAACAAATTAGAGTTGTTGTTTACTGTTTTGAAATGCCTCCATGTCTCTTAAAAGTTCATGATGTGTTCCTTGTATAAATGTTGAGAAAATACATGCCTGACCAAATGCATGTACTCACCTATGATGAAATAGAACTGGAACACGATTTTTCTTATTGTGAAGAGCCAGTCAATATTCTTGATACTAAAGAACAAGTGTGGAAAAAATGAATGGCTCGTTTGTTAAAAGTTTTTATGGAGAAACCATATGATAGAAGAGGCAACGTGGGAACCGGAGGAATATATGATGAAGAACCTTCTGAATCTTTTTATGCAGTAGCATTATAGAAATTTTTGGGATGGAATTATTTTACGGAAAAAATAATGAAACACCCCACACATCCACATTATGTTTCCCTTTGAATAATACAATAGCTTGGGTTGTACAAAACTTTGAGTTCTAGAACACCACGAACAATCAAACTAGTTGTTTTGAATAGTAATACCCAATTTTTTTTGAATATTATAAATTTTATTTTTCAAAATGGACTTCATTTTTGGATCCGGATTATCAAAATTATATTAGGGTCAATTGTTTTGTATTTTTCTGAAAACATTCATTTTTGATGAATAGTTAAAAAGCAATGAATAATTGATTAAAATTTAATGTTTATTTAAATAATTATTTATTTTATTAAAACATATTTTAAGTAAAAATAAATACAAAATACCTATATTAGTACAATTCAATTAATTGGAGTCATTTTATAAGAAAATTACATGTATAAACTTTTATTCGATTTTTTAACACCTTTTACCCACCTTCTAGGCATGTTTGCAAATTTCCATGAAATGTAATTTTACCATTTTTACGAATTTAATTTCAAAAATACAATAGAAACAGTTTATATTAGTAAGTATAACGTTTTTCAATAAGATGAAAGTATTTTTTTTGGTGAATAGATTATTTTGACTTATATTTACCGCGATTAAATGTAAATACGATAATTAAAGGTAAAAATGATATTATTATTACCCTAAAACATTTCTTAATTATATTAGATTAGTTTATTTCTAAAATAATCAACCATATGAATAATATATGATCCTTTTGGTCCCCTTGTATTAGATTAGGACATTTATTATTATTTTATTTAAATAAGAGTTAAAAGTAATAAATTAAAATTTTCATAACTAAAAAATTATTATTATTGGGTTCCACATAAGATAAATTAAACTACAAATATTAGTTTGAAATCATAAAATATTTCCTACATCATTGTATTTTATTTATTATTTTAAGACATTATATAATTAAATTTATAATTGACCCAATGATGATGTAGTAAATTACTTCTTAATGAAAGATTAAAATAATTGATATTATAAATATCCAAATAAATGTAAATTGATACTTTTGATGAATTACACAAATTATATAGGTTAATATAAAAATTTAGGGTTGAATAAATTAAATATTTTCAAAGCATCCATGTTTTTAGGACTTTAACAAAAATCAAATACTAAATTGTGTCAAAATTTAAATAATGGAGTTTTTAAAACAAATACTATATTATTAAATGATATAATAGTCATAAAAATGCATGGTTTAGTCACAAGACTTATATAATATTTGATATTTCATTAATTAACTACTTTGGGTGTGTATTTCATTTTATAGTATGTTTGTTACCCATATTATATAATGATTCAAGGAGACATGGTAAATGTTAAACTATTTAACCAACAATTAAATTTGAATGATAAGATTAATATGGTGACATAATCCTTCCTAAAACCAATTGTTTGAGAGGTTTTTTATCCATACCCACTATATCCTTAATATAAATCATTTTTGATCCATTATAAATAGAATAATATTGTATAATAAAATAATATTTCAAGCTTTTCCTAAAGTGATCATCCCCTCTTTTATAAATGGGTGCATCCCCGTCCCTCAAAATAAACCCTCCAAAGCTATTTGACACGACCAAAACCAGCTCAAATATCCTCCCAACTACCCTCACATCATCCTAGAGTCCTTAATTTGATCATAATCCAACCTAAGGATCCCATTTGATCAAATCAAAAGGAAGCACCTGAAGAAGAGGTAAAACTTTTATCACCTCATCCAATGTTATTTTCTTCTTCCTCGTCCTCTTTAATTATTGTTTCCATACCGAAATAATAACTCCAACAACTTATAATTTCTGTGATGTTATTATTAATATGGTAAAATCATGTTCATTATTCTATCCGTCCTATTAATGAAAAAGTCACCATACGTGTGTCTATACGGCTCGCCGTCTCCATGTCATGGTGTAGTTTGGTATTCATCATTTCATTATTTGGATGGGTATAATAATGATAATAATTGATGTAATTAATAAATATATCATTTTAATGATTCTGTATATATAATATATCATATAATTACATACGATTTCACCATCAATATATTGATATTATCGATCGTGCGTAAGTATAGATTACCGTCTCCACGAATGCGGTGAGATTCATTCCTCATCATAAACAATCAAGAATATTTTACATTTTATGATTGAAAATAATTTTTTAGAAATTAGGATAATTCTGGATATGAATTAAATACATCCAATACATAACAAACATCACTAATATAACAAAACATATAAAGGAAATTGAATTAGTTAACACCCAAAAACAATGACACTACTAAAATATTATTAACAAATAATTATTAGAATATCATATATGATACCATATTTATTAATGTTGTAATTGAACAATTTAATAACAATTATTTAACTATTATACAAGAGGTTTACATACCCTCTATCAAGGAAAAGTTCAAATTAAGTGTTATTTCTACAATCTCTTCATTATTCGAGGTTCTAATACGTGAGTATCTAATGTGACTTCTTTACCTTCAACATTCCTGATTCTTAATATTTTATTTCAAAACATTTTTATTATTTTCTATACTAGGGACTAAATTCATTTATATCCTTTTTTGAATTATTAAAAAAAATTATATTGGAATATTTCAATCGTTTTCCAAACAAGGTCCTTTATGACCTTTTCGAGAAAATTAAGGAAATAATATTTTTTTTACATATACGGTGAGTGCAACTGTATTTCTCTATTATTACACCTTTGAATCATCCATTACAATATTATTAAAATATTTAAATAATAAATGATTTCCTTAATAATTATGAGACTTTTAAAATATTTCAAGAATTAAAGTGATATTTCTCTCGAATAGTTTGTATTTCATCTATGTCAACATTCTTTGAGGGATTTTACACTTGTTTGGAGTTGATTTATTATGATAGAATCCTCAATTTTTATTGAAGGTTTTATGATATGTTAGATTGTGGATGTGTTATTTTTATGCCACTCATTTTTTATGGATAATTTATTAACATTTTGTATGATGGTTTTAATATGAATATTTATGTTATGTTTCATCCTTTTCAGATGATTAATGCATTGGACTTATTAAGTGATAGGTGGAGCCCTCTATAGCTCCTCGGTGCCTTTTTTGGTCTCATGAGACTAACTAGTGTCTTGTAAAAAGGATTTACCAAAATCTTGTTTGTAGTCTTAGCACGAGGCCTTGTCTATGTCGTTATTTTGTTCAGCATTATGCATTCCATCATTATGAAATTGGCTACTGATAATACAAGTGATTATTCAACTAGTAGAAAATCAATTTGAATATGTAAATGGAAATATTAGATTTATTTTCTTCCATATTATGATAAATATTTTGTTTAAAACTCTTTTGTTTTAGTCTTAAACATTTCCTTAAATTATTGTGATTATTTATGATTCTTTCTGTTATATTTTTATCCTTACTAAGCATCTGAGAATACCCTTTTCCATGTTATATTTTTCCAAGGATGCGAAGATGTATATTACTATTAACTTGCAAGAATAGGCTAAGTATTAGTGTGTTCAAAGGAGTTATAATGTTTTTGTTTTTTCCATTTCCTTATGTAATGTAAAACTTATGTATGTATCTATAACATCCAAAGAAACTAAACTAATTGGTCTTTCTAGATGGGATCTCTTGTGATCATGACAATGTTTTTTTAATAATTCGTCGACTCTGGGTTACTAGGGTCAGCGCGTTACAGTTTGTATTAGAGGGTGTTTAGTATAAAAAAATGTAATCTATATTTAAATAAATACCGATTAGAGAACATTACCCCATGATAGACCATGAGGATTAGTATAGAAGAACATCCTAGAATTTTGAAAATTTTGGGATTTTTTTAGTATTCCAAGCAATACATCCATTTATTGTTAAGAGCAGGTAAAGGCAGCTCTAAAACAGTTGTGCCTATGAGTGAATACTCCTACAAGGGTTTCGAGCCTAACCTGGGGTGTCCTGGTACACAATAATGGGCCTCGCTTCACTCTTGCATATGACTCCCCCGAGGGATATGCTTAGGATAATTCAAATTTTCGTTAAAACCCATTATAAATGATTTTTTAGTAAATACCTCCTCAATGAAAACATTTTGTAATGATTATGGATTATATGATTAATATATTCCATTTATGTTAGGTATTTTAATAGTTTTGAATTATGTATTGTGATTCATAAACTAATCTAGTGTAAGCCATTGTTTAGAAAATATTCCTAGTGTAAATAATGGAAATTATATCAATGAACGTAATCCTTTTATGGATTTCCCTCCTACTGAACATAATTACAGTGGAGCCCATGATGCAAATGGAGGTGAATAACTTATAACCATAATGGGATGCCTCACTCAGGTTATGAATAATAAACTTATTCGTATGGAGATCCCTGATTCACAATGTCGAGGATCAATTTTAGAATACTTCTTGAGGCCAAAACCACCAAAATTCAATGTGAATACAAATCCATTGGTTGCAGAGCTATGAATCAGTTACTTAGAGAAAATATTTCATGATTTGGAGAGTAGTGAAAGGGGAAAATTTTAAAGGGTAGTTTATCACCTAACAAGGGATGCAGATCAATGGTGGTAATTAATTAAAAACATAACGGAGGATGAATAAGTATCAAATATTGAATGAAGAGAGTTTCATAAAATTATCATAAAAAAGAAATTTCCTCATGACCATCGAGTAGATATTGAAATAAAATTATTGAGTCTATGGAAAAAGGACGATGATAATGTCACAAAGTATGAGGATAACGTTACAAGTATATAAAGGCATGAAAAATATTATATATGTAACCCAAGGAGTAATATTGATTGATTATTATATGGGTTAAAACCATTTCATCGTTGAGAATTAGTCTCACAATTATTTTCTTTGTATGAATATATTTTCTCATATGAAATAAAGATAGAAAATTAATTTCCAATGTATTACAACATTAAAGCAATGCATGAGAAGAAGAGATCTACTGAACATTCTGGAAATGGAAATAAGGGGAAGTTAGAAAATATTGAATATTAATCCTCCATTAAATGTGGGAAGAAATAACCTGGTAATTTCATGATAGGGATGGGAGTCTGTATTAAGTGTGGACGAAAATGCCACCATTCTTGTGGTTTAAAGGGAAAGAAATAGGTTTTCAACATTAAATGCTGAAATTTTAGATAAATGAGGAAATATGAAAATGAATCTCCTAAGCGCCAAAGAAACATACCTCAAAAAAGGCCAAGGGAGAAAGGCCAAGCTTATGTGATCACTACAGTTGAGATTAAAGCTCTAAATGACACTGTTGATGTAACGCCCTGACCCCAGCTACCAAGAGTCGGTGCATTACTTCGTAACATTTTCATGATCACAAAAGATCAAGTCTCGAAAGACCGATTAGTTTAGTAGCATTAGAAACAATAGATACATTCATAAGTCTTACATTACATCATAAAGTAAAACAAAACTACAACATCTTCTCTTTATATCCCCTTATTATATCTCTGCAGGTCATTCATAATATCCTTCTTCACATCCTGGAAAAATTAAAACATTGAAAGGGGTGAGCTCAGATGCTCAGTAAGGATAACAATATAGAGGAAGATAGCATCAATAAACATAAACATTTAAGGCAATGTATAACTAAAACAAAATCCTTTTAAACTTGAACTTCAACATAATATGGAAAAAGTAAAATGAGATAATTCCATTTACTTATTCACATGGATATTCTACTGGTCGAATAATCACATGAAATATCAATAACCACTTTCATAATGATGGAATGCATAATGCCAGACTATTATAACCACATAGCCAAGGCCTCGTGCCAAAACTACAAATAAGATTTTTTCAAGGCCTCGTGCCAAGACACTAGTTTGTCTCATGAGACCTGCTGATGCATCGAGGAGCTATAGCGGGCTCCACCCGTCACTTATTAAGTCCAATGCATTTCTCATATGAACAGGTTTAAACATATCATAAACCATAACATAATCGTATCACATAAAACATGCATAAAGGAAACATAAAATTTCCACATTTCAATCACAAGATATCAATAAAACACATTGATATAATAAAAACACTTTCAAAACCATTTTCAATACCAAAATAAAAGAAAAGTAAAACATGGTATTTAGTTTTCTTTAAAAAAATGTATGTCTTGTAGAGGAAGCCGAAACTCAAGTAATGGTCACGGCGGCGGAGAAGTCGTTGTCTCCGCATATTTACGACAAAAACATTCCCTTTTGTCGTTTAGTAAACGCTTCGTATAAAAAATATTCCTTTAGAATAAACGTAAATGTCAAAGGGGTTTAGACACCATATAAAAGAAATTTTTGTATAAAACAAAATATGCCTCAATGAAAGGAGATTGAGAAGAAGACCCTTACAAAGAAAATTTTTTTTAAATAAAGTATATATATTATGTGTATTCACTATACGTACACATAAATAAAGTACAAATACAAGATATGACATAATAATATCATGACATAATTTGAATGTAGGAGATTAACCCAAAGAATAGAAATTGGGTTAAGAAGTTCCCTTACCTCGTGTCCGACATGACTCGACCGTTCTTTGATCTCCTGAATAATAAACTAGAGTTAATCTCTACCTTCTTAAGAACCTTTTTCACGTTCATTATTCCTTTTATATCACTTATTACCATGTCATGAACATTATGTAATTATTTATGTTTATTACGGTCGTTTTGTCGATCTTAGGTACTTGAGTCAAAAATAAACTTCTTATAATTACAAGTTGTTCATGTGGTGAAATATCCATTATATAAAAAATTATATTCATGATGTAGATATCATATATATCATATATATCCAGTATATATATTCATTTATAATATTACATAACATTTAGAGGTAAGAAATGAAATGCACCATTCATGGAGACGGTAAGTCGTACATACGCATGAACGCTACTTTCATTTCTATTTCGTATTTAATGGAATGAAATCATAATAGTATAGTGGTGTATTATAATTATAGTATAATATCATATAAAATATCATTTACTCCATCCTTTATACATCCCACATATGGAATTAACGATTCAAATCACTTTGAGGGGGCGTTAGTCCGCACTTCCTAAAATGAAATTATCTCGTTTACCCATAATGGAAATCATAAAGTATTCCATAAATGAGAAATACAGAAGCATAAGGAAAACATAAACTTAATATATATATCATATATAAAAATTGTGTCATCCAAATGGCCACCATTAGAGGTGTTAAAAGAATATTGAACAATCATCATTTCGTGAGGCAGTATTTCGCCACCCACAGAAACAGTATGTTCTTTAACCATTAGACGAAGTTGTGTGTAAGTTTAAACCAAATCCTTATCATAACAACATCCTAGTATATTGTAGATACTGTTGTTTTTATAAATGAAATGAATAAAAAGAGTTTTGGGGTTGGAGAAGCAAAATAAAACAAAACAACATTAGAGAAGACATTACCTTAAAATCGGGTAACTCTTTTTGATTTGAGTCAAAGGCTTCCTTGGGAAGAATTCTGACCAAAGTAAGGTTTCTAGGAGTAAGGGAGGGAAGTTGAGGGAGTATTTGGGAAGATGTTCGCCGAGCCAAAAGTCTTGGAAAGTGTGAATAATGTGGTAGAGGTGGGGGCCTTTTATAAGAGGAGAGAAGGGGCACTCTTGGAAAGTAATGAAATGTTACTTTATTATACAATGCTTTTCGAATTCTAAAGGTCCCAAAAATCTATAATTCGAGTATAAGGTGATAAGGGCTTGAAATATACCCATACAATAGGCTTTGGACAAGTGTAAGCCTTGGATTTTACATTATCTTTTAATTTATTTAAATCGTTAATTAATGAGGTAATCACTGCATCATCATGATGTCATAAATAATTTAATTTATTTAATGTATAAAAATTATAAAACAAATATCATGATTTAGGAAATCGTTTTATATTTCTAATGAATATTTATAGTCTAAAATATGACTTGTATAACCCCATTTAAAAGTTGTTTTAGTAAAAAACTCTTGTTTGTGACCTTTTTTTAACATTAAATAAAAAGTTATTTAGGTCATATTCTACCAAAGTGGCTCCATGGGGTCCCCAAGTTGACCCATGGATTGTCTTTGTCATCCACGACACATCCAATAGGGGTAGAACACGTGTAAAGGTATTTTCATATTTTTATAATATCTTTTTTACCTTAAATTTTACTAATTACCTTTAATCGCGATTAATTAAACTTAAAAGTTACTATTCACCAAAAATTATTTTTATCCCATTGAACCACATTTTACATAATAATGACAACCATGTATGTCATATTTTTGAAAATCAAATCAACGAAGTGGTAATATTTCATTTAAACGAAAAATTAGTTATTTAACTACCACTTAGTGGTTTCACTATTCATCAAAAATTGAAGTTTTTCAGAACAATGCCAAAATTTCACCCTAAGCTATAATTGATATTCCTATTTCAAAAATGATGTTTATTTTATGAAATTCCAAACATATAAGTTGCATTAATTAATTTTATAATTAATTCCCGATGTCACAACAATAGCGTGTTTTTAAGAAACAATATATATCAAAAGATTGACAATTGTTTATGTCCAATTTCAAAGTGAAATTTATTCTAATGAACACCATTGGATAAAATGGTAAAAATATATTCTAATTATACTTTAAAACCACTCAATAGTATAATTTATCACTATAAATTATTTTGATTAAAAAAGTTGTTTTAAGTATTTTTCACTATTCATAAAAATTTGGAAGTTCTTAGAAAAATACCAAAAATTCAACATAGGCTAATTTAGATATTACGAATCCAAAAATGAAGTCCATTTTGAAATGTAAAATATATATATAATTTCAAAAAGTGGGTATTACTATTCATAATGGCTACTTTTATTGGTCGCGGTGTGTTAGTACTCGAGGTTGCGTACAACACACGCTGCTCTATTATTCAAAGAGGAGCGTACCATGGAAGCTTGGGGTGTTACATTCTCCCCTCCTTCAATAAATTGCGTCCTCGCAATTTGAAATTTTTCTTTGAAAATAAATGGTTGAAAAGAGAAAATACCTTTGGGGAAAACCCACATCGGAAATAAGGTTAATAAAATTTATCCTTAATAAGAGGGAAAGGGAAATGAAAAAGTCACCACCCAATTATGATCTCGATTAAGAGAACATTGGTGGAAATTAGAGACATATAATTATAGGAAAAATGTAAATATTTGTAGGGAGTGATTGAGGTCATCAATCAAAAACAAGTGTAAAATTGAGGGCCTCAAAGCCTTCAATCTATGTTCATTTAAAATATTATTAGTTCAACAAGACATAAGGTATTACGATAATACATTTTTTTTGTTTTAATATTCGTTTACTAAAGTTGAAGAATTAATTTATTCATAGAATAGGATATAGGTATATATATATATTTATGCTTGACAAGTAGAGTTTCAACCTTCAACTAATTTCTACCACAAACTCATCTTTCACTCAAAAAGATAATAGAACTCAAAAATATTATATTTATCCTAATCGTACAAGGTTCAAAATATTAACACATACCATTTAGATTAAGAAAACTATTTTTTAATAACCAGGGACTTCCTATAGGCTAGTGGTAGATAATAAAGGCATGTCGCACTATGGTTGTGGGTTCGATTCCTGCCGCTTTGTCCGACATGACGGGTTATCCCCCGACCTACAGGTTGTCCCTTTCCTAAAAATATAGTATTATAATATTCCAAAAATAATCATCATAAATGTTTTAACATTAAACAGTACTATCCAAGGTTCCACTTAATCCATTCCAACCTTTATAGTTATCCAAAATACCTCTGTCCAGACTTTCTAAAAAATGCCTCTAAATTCCAAAATCAATTATTACATTATATTCCCCAAACAAAGTAATGTTTATCTTATTGTCACATACATAAAATGTGATTACCTTCATCATATTAAAACCTTAATTAAAAAAACAAGTACTGCAGTACAATCCTTATATATATCACATTATTCTTATAACCGGAATATAATCCTTGTTTTCAAAAGCACCAATACATTAATTATTCCACTTCAACTGTAGTAACATCAGAAGATTGTCCTTGATCCCTTGTCTTTTTCTAATATAAATTTCACTGACGCTTAGGACATTCATTTGCATAATGCCCCATTTCCCTACAATTGTAGCATTCAACATTGATAGCCTCTTTCTTTCCCTTGCAATCACACGCCTGGTGACCTTTTTCTCCACATTTGTAACAAACTCCCATTCCTTTTAGGCAAGCACCGGGGTGATTCTTCCCACAATTATCGCATAATAGAAAATCCTTCTTTCCCTTTTTCCCTTTATCTGTCTCTTGTTCCACCGTTCTCTTCTTCTCTTGCTTTAATTTATTATCATAAGATTTAGAGAATTTATTTTCTGTCTTGATAGCACACAAGACAATATCTTCATATGTTGAGAAGGATTGTGATACTAAAGTTTGACAGAGAAATGGTTTTAACCCGTCAAAGAAACGATCAATCTTACTTCTTGGGTTACTTATATAATCTGCTGCATGCCTCGCTAACCTTGTAAAGTTAGCCTCATACTTTGCGACAATCTCATCTTATTCTTGTCTCAGACTCAGAAATTGCCTTTCCATATATGCTCGATGGTCATGTGGAAAATATTTTTCTAAGAAAATATCTTTGAACTCTCTCCATTCCATACTTGATACTTCTTCATCTTCATTTGTATTTTGAATCAATGACCACCATTGATCGGCATCTCCAGTGAGGCGGTAGAATACCATGACAAACTTCTCCCTTTCGCTACTCCCCAAGGAGTGGAATATTTTCTCTAAGGAGTTTATCCATTGCTCAGCTACTAATGGATTTGTACCCCCATTAAATGATGGCGGTTGTTGCCTCATGAAGCGGCCTAACATTGATCCTCCACGTTGTGGATTAGGGTTCTCCATACGAGTAAGGTTATTATTCATAACCTGAGTGAGTTGTCCCAGTATGGTGATAATGTGATCACCACCAGTTGTATCTCCACTTCCACAATAATTGTCTTGAGAAGGAGGGAAATCCCTACACGGAGTGAGTGCATTGATACGGTTTCCATTCCTTCCACTAGGTTCCATTTCATAACAATGGCATAAACTAGATTAGTTTATGAATCAAAATACATAATTCCATACTTGAAAAATACTTAACATAAATTGAACTATTTATGGATATAATCCATAATCATAAAAATGTTTTCTTTGAGGAAGTATATACTCATAACCCTTCATAGTGGTTTGTAAAGAAAACTAGAATTATCCTAAGCATATCCCCCGGGAGTGTCATAACCAAGAGTGCAGCAAGGCCCATTGTCGTGCACCAATTCCCGTTCGAGTCTAGCTCAAAGCTATGTTTTTGGGTTCTACCCCTAGGTACATCTGTGCCAGAGCCGCCTCTACCTGCTCGTATCCAGACAGGGATTTCTTTCTTGAAAATCTCACAACATCTCTATAATACCAAATTTTTTGGAAGTTATTCTATACTAATCCTCAAAGTCTATCTTTGGGCTATGTGCTCTAATCAGAGTTTATCTAAATCTTGCTTCCAAGGTTAGTACTAAACTGCCTCTGATACCAACTGTAACGCCCTGACCCCAGCTACCCAGAGTCAGTGCATTACTTCGTAACATTGGCATGATCACAAAAGATCAAGTCTCGAAAGACCGATTAGATTAGTAGCCTTGGAAACACTAGATACATTCATAAGTCTTACATTACATCATAAAGTAAAACAAAACTACAAAATCTTCTCTTCATATCCCCATATATTATCCCTGCAGGTCATTCATAATATACTTATTCACATCCTTGAAAAATTAAAACAATGAAAGGGGTGAGCTCAGATGCTCAGTAAGGATAACAATATAGTGGAAGCTTTCATCAATAAACATAAACATTTAAGGCAATGTATAACTAAAAAAAGCCTTTTAAACTTGAACTTCAACATAATATAGAAAAAGTAAAATGAGATAATGCCATTTACTTATTCACATGGATATTCTACTAGTCTAATAATCACATTAAATATCAATAAGCACATTCATAATGATGGAATGCATAATGCCAGACTATCATAACCACGTATCCAAGGCCTCGTGCCAAGACTACAAACAAGATTTTGTCAAGGCCTCATGCCAAGACACTAGTTTGTCTCATGACACCTGCCGATGCATCAAGGAGCTATAGCGGGCTCCACCCATCACTTATTAATTCCAATGCATTCCTTATATGAACAGGTTTAAACATATCATAAACCATAACATAATTGTATCACATAAAACAAGCATAAAGGAAACATAACATTTCCGCATTTCAATCACAAGATATCAATACAACACATTGATATAATAAAAACACTTTCAAAACCATTTTCAATACCAAAATAAAATAAAAGTAAAACATGGTATTTATTTTTCTTTTTAAAAAAGGTATGGCTTGTAGAGGAAGCCGAAACTCAAATAATGGACACGGCGGCGGAGAAGTCATTGTCGCCGCATACGTACGACAAAAACATTCCATTTTGTCGTTTAGTAATCGCTTCGTATAAAAAATAATCCTTTTGAATGAATGTAAAATTCAAAGGGGATTATACACCGTATAAAAGAAATGTTTGTATAAAACAAAATATGCCCCAATGAAAGGAGATTGAGACGAAGACCCTTACAAATATAATTTTTTTTAAATAAAGTATCTATATTATGTGTATTCACTATAAGTACACATAAATAATTTACAAATACAAGATATGACTTAATAATATCATGACATAATTTGAAAGTAGGAGATTAACCCAAAGAATAGAAATTGGGTTAAGAAGTTCCCTTACCTCGTGTCCGACTTGACTCGACCGTTCATTGATCTCTTGAATAATAAACTAGAGTTAATATCTACCTTCTTAAGAACATTTTTCAAGTTCCTTATTCCTTTTATATAACTTATTACCATGTCATGAACATTATGTAATTATTTACGTTTATAACGGTCATTTTGTCGATCTTAGGTACTTGAGTCAAAAATAAACTTCTTATAATTACAAGTTGTTCTTGTGGTAAAATATCCATTATATCCAGAATTATATTCATGATGTAGTTATCATATATATCATATATATCCAGTATATACATTCATTTATAATATTACATAACATTTAGAGGTAAGAAATGAAAAGCACCGTTCATGGAGACGGTAAGCCGTACGTACGCATGAACGCTACTTTCATTTCTATTTCGTATTTAATGGAATGAAATCATAATAGTATATAGGAGTATTATAATTACAGTATAATATCATATAAAATATCATTTACTCCATCCTTTATACATCCCACATATGGAATTAACGATTCAAATCACATTGAGTGGGAGGTAGTCCACACTTCCTAAAATGAAATTATCGCGTTTACCCATAATGGAAATCATAAAGTATGCCATAAATGAGAAATACAGAAGCATAAGGAAAACATAAACGTAATATATATATCATATATGAAAATAGTGTCATAAAAATGGCCACCATTAGTGGTGTTATAGAATATTGAACAATCATCGTTTCGTGAGGCAGTATTTCGCCACCCACAGAAACAGTATGTTCTTTAACCATTAGATGAAGGTGTGTGTAAGTTTAAACCAAATCCTTATCATAACAACATACTAGTATATTTTAGATACAGGTGTTGTTATAAATGAAATTAATAAAAAGAGTATTTACGGTTGGAGAAGCAAAATAAAACAAAACAACATTAGAGAAGACATTACCTTAAAATCGGGTAACTCTTTTTGATTTGAGCCAAAGGCTTCCATAGGAAGAATTCTGCCCAAATTGAGGTTTCTAGGAGTAAGGGAAAGAAGTTGGCGGGGTATTGTTTCAGAGTTTGGCCGAGCCAAAAGTCTTTGAAAGTGTGAATAAGGTGGTAGAGGTGGGGGCCTTTTATAAGAGGAGAGGAGGGGCACTCTTGGAATGTAATGAAATGTTACTTTATTATACAATGCTTTTAGGATTATAAAGGTCACACACTTATATAATTCGAGGATAAGTTGATAAGGGTTTGCAATATACCCATCCAATAAGCTTTGGACAAGTTTATACCTCGGACTTTACATTATCTTTTCATTTAATTTAAATCGTTAATTAATGAGGTAATCGCTGCATCATCATGATGTCATAAATAATTTAATTTATTTAATGTCTAAAAATTATAAAAAAAATATAACGATGTAGGAAATCATTTTATATTTCTAATGAATATTTATAGTCAAAAATATGACTTGTATTACCCCATTTAAAATTTTTTTAGTAAAATAACTCTTGTTTGTGACCTTTTTATTTTAACATTAAATAAAAAGTTATTTATGTCATTTTCCTACCAAAGTGGCTCCATGGGGTCCCCATGTTGACCCATGGATTGTCTTGGTCGGCCATGACACATCCAATAGGGGTAGTATAAGTGTAAAGGTATTTTCATATTTTTGTAATATCATTTTTACCTTAAATTTCACTAATTACCTTTAATTGCGATTAATTAAACATAAAAGTTACGATTCACCAAAAATTATTTTTATCCCATTGAACCACATTTTACTTTCTAATGACAACCATGTATTTCAGATTTTTGAATATCAAATCATAGAAGTGGTAATATTTCATTTAAACGAAAAATCATTTATTTAACTACCACTTAGTGGCTTCACTATTCATCAAAAATTGAAGTTTTTCAGAACAATGCCAAAATTTCACCCTTATATATAATTGATATTCCGAATTCAAAAATTATGTCTATTTTATGAAATTACAAACATATAAGTTTCATTAATTAATTTTATAAATAATTCCCACTGTCACAACAAATAGCGTGTTTTTAAGAAACAATATATATCAAAAGATTGACAATTTTTTATGTCCAATTTCAAAGTGAAATTAATTCTAATGAACACCATTGGATAAAATGGTACAAATATATTATAATTATACTTTAAAACCACTCAATAGTATAATTTATCACTATAAATTACTTTTATTAAAAAATTTGTTTTATGTCTTTTTCACTATTCATAAAAATTTGGAGGTTCTTAGAAAAATACCAAAAATTCAACATAGGCTAATTTCGATATTAAAAATCCAAAAATGTAGTCCATTTTGAAATGTAAAATATGTTTATAATTTCAAAAAGTGGGTATTACTATTCATAACGGCTACTTTTATTGGTCGCGGTGTGTTAGAACTCGAGGATGCGTACAACACACACTGCTCTATTATTCAAAGACGAGCGTACCATGGAAGCTTGGGGTGTTACAGTTGAAGGTAATTTCATAGTTTTCAAAAATTACAAAAATTAATTATTTGATTTTTGATAATCCTTGTGTTTCATATCTTCCCAGTTTTCTAACAAAATTAGATATTTCCAATTTGATTTAACAAGGGATTTGTTAATAAAAACTTTTAAGGGAAGTATCATTGCAACAAATTTTAGTGAATTAGTTCACGTTGGGGAATATAAACGTGATTTATCTATTGATCTCAACATCATACCCTTGATTGAATTTGATATAATCCTTGGTATGGATTGTATTTTGGACCATGAGGAAAAAAAATTAAGAAGTATTAGGTTTCAGTTTTTTATGATGATATGATATACCTTATCTTTAGAGAGAAAATGTCACCATCTGAATCTTATTTAGATCCACCCCTAGTAGCTCTAATAAATTCAATTACTAGGGATGAATTTAGTTAAATAACTATGGGTGTGGAAAGGAATGTTAAAATATTTTATGTACCTAATGTGCAGGAATATGTTGATGTGTTTCTAGTAGATTTACCTAGACAGCCTCTAGAAAAAAAAAATTGTTTTTTCCATTGATTTAATTCATGGTTCAAGGCCCATATCGAAGAAACTATATATAATGGCCACTATGGAATTAGTGGAACTAAAAAAACTAGAGTAATTTAGATATAAAGGATTTATTATCCATAGTTTTTTTACATGGGGATCCCCTTTTATTTTTCTTAAGAAGAAATATGGATCTATTGGGTTATTCTATTGACTACCGGGAGATCAATGTAATAACAATAAAGATCATGTATCCCCTACCTCATATTGATGATTTATTCAATAAAATTCATGGAGCATATTATTTTTCAAATATTGATCTTCAATCTAGATATCATTAGTTTTGGTTAAAGAATGAAGACATTTCAAAGATAGCATTTCGTACCAGGTTTGAGCATTGCATGTTTATAGAAATACCTTTTGGACTAACTACTTCACCCTATTCCTTAATGGATCTAATAAATAGAGTTTTCATGGAATATATTGACCACTTTGTTGTGGTTTTTATTGATTATATCATGGTATACTCCAAAATCTATGAAGATCATGAAAAACACTTGTGAACTATTATAAAGACTCTCAGAAGAAATGAATTTAAGTATGAATTCTGGATTCAAGAGATATCTTTTCTTGGTCATATTGTCTCTAAGGATGGAATTTATGTTGATATTTGTAATATAAGAGGAATCCTAGAATGGAAATCCCCCATGAGTATAATTGAGGTACAAAGTTTTTTTTGTTTAACAGGTTATTATCGGCGCTTCATCCATGATTTTTCCCGATTGGATAACCCATTAAGCAAGCTCACACATAAAGGGGTTAAATATTTTTGGAAAAAAGAGTGTGAAGAATGTTTTGAATAATTGATGAAATGATTAGTCAATGCTTATATATTGACTATACCATCAGGGAATGATGGTTTTGTTATTTATATTGATGCTTCAATGAAAGGTAATGGTTGTGTCCTTATGCATAATGATAGGGTTATTGCCTATGCATCCCAACATCTAAAAATTAATGAAAAAAATTTATTTACTCAATCTCTTCAGTTAGAAGATATAATATTTTATTTTACGATTTGGAGGTACTATCTTTATGCTTAAAAATAGGAGATACATAATAATCACAAGAGTTTTAAGTATATTTTCTTAAAAAATTAACTCAACATGAGGAAAAGATGTTGGCTTGAACTACTCAGAAAATATGATTTCACTATAAACTTCTACTCTATGAAGACAAATATGGTGGAAGATTCTTTGAGATGAATGGATTGTAGAGTTTGGAACACGAAGAGAGTTTAAAGGGATATTATATTCATCGATCTAGTAATGATGGATAAGGAAATAATCATGGAGTGTGAAACATCAATAATTTTTCAAATGGATGACAAACCCTCTATACTAGAGATGATAAAATGTTTTCATCCTCGTGATGAGGAGTTTCAAAATAAAATTAATGGTGTGAACGATGGGAGATTGGTCCACATCGTATATGAATATGGGATTTTGAAATTTGGGAAGAGAATTTGTGTTCAAGACATACCTGATCTTAAAAGAGAATTGTTGGATGATTCTCATATCTCCAATTTCTCTATACACCCTGGTAGCACTAAGATGTATAGATATTTGAAGGATCATTATTAGCAGGAAAACATGAATAGGGGGATTATCTATACACCCTTATACATTATGTGATGTAATTATGAATATGGTAAAACCATAATCATTATTCTTTCTCTCCTTGGAATGACAAGTCACCATACGTCTGTACGTACGGCTTACCGTCTCCACGACGTGGTGTAGTTTGTTATTCGAACTCTTCATTATTTGGATAGATATAATAATGAGTATAAATGAGGTAAATACAAAATATAACATGTTAATGATTATGTATATATGATATACCATCAAATTACATATGATTCCACCATCAATATAATGGTATTGTCACTCATGCATATGTACGTATTACCGTCTCCATGAACATGATATGATTTATTTTCCATAGTAACCATTCAAGAATAAATTTTATTTTATGATTTAAATGAAATTTTCAATAATAAAATATTATTCTAGATATGAATCAAATATATCCAATCTATAACAAACAAGGCTTATGTAACCAATCATATAATTGGGAACAAATCACATTCCACCAAAAATGGTAATACTACCGAAATATTATTTACAAACAAATAATAGAAGATCATATACAGTATAATATTTATGAATGTGGTTCTTGTATAATTTAAAAAGAATGATTTAACTATTATACATTAGGTTAACGTACCCTCTATCAAAGAAATGTACAAGTTAAGGATTGATATTACAATCTCATTATTATCTGACGTTTTTTATATGTGAGTATATATTGGGACTTCTTTATCATCCAAAATTGTGATTCTTAAAAATATATTTCAAAACTTTTTTACTATTTCCTAGAAAATGGGTTAAATTTATTTATACCCTTTTTCGACTTTTTTATTAAAATTTTATAATGGAATCATTCCGTCATTTTCCAAACAAGGTACTTTATGGCCATTTCGACAAATTAATGTATGAATGTTTTTTTAAAATTGTACGGTGGGTGTAGCTATTTTCATCCATAATAACATCTTTGAAGCTTCCATTAAAATTTTATAAGAATATTTTCAAAATAAATGTTTTATTTTATAATTATGTTACTTTTAAATGATTTAAAATTTGAAAAGATATTTCTCTGAAATTGTATCGATTTCACCTATTGAACCTCCTTTTATGTATTTTACACTTGATTGATGTTCATATATTTTGATACAATCATCCTTAATATATTGAATGTTTTGAGATATGTTTGACTGTGGATGTGTTATTTTTAAACCATTCAGGGATTATTTAAAGTATTACCATTTCATATGCTATTTTTACTACGAATATTTATGTTATGTTTGAACATTTTCATATGAGGAATGCATTAGACATAGTATGTGACTGGTGGATCCCACTATAGCTCCTAGATGCATCGGTAGGTCTTAAAAGGCAAAATATTTTCATGGAAAAAGGCCTTACCAAAATTTTATTTGTAGTCCTGGCATGAGGGATTGACTATGTGGTTATGAAGTCTGGAATTATGCATTCCATCATTATGAAATTGGATATTGATATTACAGGTGATTATTCGACTATTAGAATATCCATGTGAATAAGTAAATGGAATTATTTGATTTATCTTTTTCTTTTTTTTATGATGTTTAAGTATTGAAGGCTTGTGTTTTTGTCTTATACATTGTCTTTAATGTTTACGATTTTTTATGAATGATTCCACAAAATTGTTATCCTTTCTGAGCATATAAGCTCACCTCATTCAATGATTTATTTTTTCCGGGATGCAAAATATAAATAAATCCAAGTTTACATATGAGCAGGTAGAGGCTTCTCTAGCATAGATGTACCTAGGAGTGAAAACACAGACAATGAGTTTTGGGCTTGACCTGGGGTATCCTGGTACACGACATTGGGCCTTGCTGCACTCTTGTTTATGACACCCCCGAGGGATATGCTTAGCATAATTCAAGTTTTCTTTAAAAACTATTATGATGGATTTATGAATATATAAATCTGTAAAGAAGACATTGTTATGACTTTAGATTATATCCATAAACCATTCAATTTATGTTATGTGTTTTACATGTTTATAATTATGTATTGTGATTCATAAACTAAGATAGTGTATACCATTGTATATAAATTTATCCTATTGGAAGGAATAGAAACTTTATCAACACACATAATACATTTAGGGATTTCTCTCCTACTCAATATAATTATAGTGGAGTTGGTGATGAAACTGGTATTGATCAGTTTATCACCATACTAGGAAAACTCACTCAGGTTATAAATATTAGCATTACCCATATAGGGCACCTTGATCCACAATGAAAAGGATCAGTGTTAGTCCGCTTAATGAGGAAACAACCACCAATATTTAATTGGGCTTCAAATTCATTTGTAGTTGAAAAATGGATATGTTCCATAGAGAAAATATTTCAGGCTTTGGGGAGTAGCGAAAGGGAAAACGTTGTCATGGAAGTTTATCGCCTCACAAGATATGTAGATCAATGGTGGTCATTAATTAAAAACAAAGAGGAGGATGAATAATTATCAAATATTGAATAGAGAAAGTTTAAAGTAATTTTATTTGAAATATACTTTCCTCATTACCATTGAGCAGATATGGGAAGACAATTTTTTAGGGTAAGGAAAAGTAGGATGAGAATTTCGCAATGGATGAGGATAATGTTTCTTGGCTAGAAAGGAATGTAAATGAAAATATATGAAACCAATGGAGAAAAATTGATCAATTATTTGATGGGATATAACCATTTCTGTATCAATCATTAGTCTCACAATCCTTCTGACCATACGAAATATTTCCTCATGTACTATCAAGATAAAAAATGAATTTTTTATGTCTCACAACTTTATAACAAAGCAAGAGAATAATAGTTCTAATGAACACTCTTGAAATGAAAATATAGGGAAAAAGTGAACAGTTTAATATCAGTTCTGCAGTAAATGTGGGAAGAAACACCCCAATACATGCCTGAAGGGAAGGAGAGTCTGTCACAAGTGTGTTGAAAAATTCCACAAGCACATGATTTCATGGGAAAGAAAGAGGTTGTCAATATTGACTGATAAAATTGTAGATAAAATTGGAATTATGAAAACGAAGGTCCTCTGGGGAAAGAAAACATGGCTCATAAAAGTCCAAGGGAGCAAGGAAAAGCTTATGCGATCACTACTGATGAGTTTGAAGCTCTAAAAGATGTGGTGGAAGGTAATTTAATGGTTTCCTCTTGTTTAGATAATGTTTTATTTGATTATGGATCATCGCATTATTTCATATCTTCCCAGTTTTCTATGAAAATTTGATATTTCCCATTTGATTTAAAAATATATTTTGGAGTCAAAATGCTTAAGGGAAGTATCAATGCAATAATGTTTTGTGAATCAGTTCCCATTAGGGCATATAAATGTTCATTGTCTGTTAATCTCATCATCATAACCAAGATTGAATTTGATATAATACTCGGAATGGATTGGATTTTGGACTGTGATGAAAAAATTTATTGTATGAAGGATGATTTTACATTTTTTTGATGATGATAAAGAAAACTTATCTTTAGATCAGAAAGGTCAACACCTGATTCTTATATATATCCACCACCAGTAGCTTAACTAAATTCCATTATTAGGGATGAAGAGAATAAAATAACTATTGTTGAGGAAAATAATGTTCAAATAGAGGACAAAACTATTGTACCATAATATGTTGATGTGTTTCAAGAGGATGTACAAAGATATCCTCCAGAATGTGTAATTGATTTTTCAATTGATTTAATTCCTGGTTCAAGGCCCATAACGAAGACACCTTCTTGAATGGAAACTGTAGAATTGGTGGATCTAAAGAAACCACTAGTGTAATTGTGTAATAGAGGATTTATTCTCCCTAGTGTTTCTCCATGCCGAGGCCCTATCATTTTTGTTAAGAAATATGGATCTATGAGGTTGTGAATTGAATAAAGGGAGATCAACTCTATTACAATAAAGAAAAAGTATCCTCAAGAAAGCATTGATGATTTATTTGACCAAATTAATGGAGCTCAATATATTTCAATGTTTGACCTTCAATATGGATATCATCAGTTGTGTGTGATGAAGGAAGACATTTCAAAAATAGTGTTTCGATCAAGGTATGGGCATTACGAGTTTACAGTAATGCCTTTTGAACTGACTATTGCACTTTCTGTTTACATGGATCTAATGAATAGAGTTTTCAAGGAATGTCTTGATGAATTTATAGTGGTATTTATTGATGATATCTAGGTATATATCGAATGCTATGAAGATCATGTAAATCACATGCACATTATTTTAAAGTCTCTTAGAAGAAATGAAATATATTGGACATTTAGCAAGTGAAAATTCTGGCATTGGGAGAGTTTTTTTTATGGCTATATTTCCTCTAAGGATGAAATCTATATTGATCCTTCTAGGAAAAGAGCAATACAAGATTGGACAGCACAAATTGTTATACCTGAGGTACACAGTTTTATTGTTTTAGTAGGTTATTATTGACATTTCGTCCCGAATTTTTCTCGATTGGAAAACACATTAACAAATCTCACACATAATGGGGTAATTTTTTTTTTGGAAAAAAGAGTGTGAAGAATAATTTTAAGAATTGATGAAAAGATTATTCGATGCGCCTATCTTATCTCTACCATTAGGGAATGATGTGTTTGTTATTTATAGTGATTCTTCAAGGAAAGGACCTCGTTATCTCCTTATGACGAATGATAGAGTTAATGCCTATGCATCATGATAGAAAAAAATTCAGGAACTAAACAATACCACTACTGATCTTGAGTTAGTAGCTATAATATTTTCATTAATGATATGATGAAACTATCTCTATGATGAATATTTTGAAATATATACTGATCACAAGAGTTAGAAGTATATTTTTCTCACAGATAGATGATAACATGAGGCAACGATTATGGATTTAACTACTCAAAGATTATTATTTCATAATAAACTACCACTCAGGGAGTTCAAATGAGGTGGCATATGCTTTGAGCAGAAAATATCATTATGTTTTGACAATGATGAGAGTTGAAAAGGATCCTATGTTCGTGGATATAGTAAAAATTGATATGGGAATAATCATAGATGATTAAACATCAATAATTTTTCAAATGGTTTCCAAATGTTCGTTACAAGACAAGATAAAAATTTCTCAGACTAATGATGACGAGTTTAAAAAGAAAATTAATGATATGAATGATGGGAGATTGATTGACTTCATATAGAAATATGGAATTTTGAAATTTGGGAATAGAATTTTTTGTTCCTGATATACATGATTTAAAATGGGAATTGTTGAATGATAATCATATCTCCAATTTTTCTATACATCCTGGTGGCACAAAATGTATATAGATTTTAAAGAATATTTTTTGAGGGACAACATGATGTGGGGATTTCTGATTATGTGTCAAGATGTATGGGTTTCCGACTAGTGAAATCTAGAAGAAAACATCTTTGAGAAGTCATGCAATCACTTCCCATACTTGAGTGGAAATGAGATAATATTATGATGGACATTCTTATGGGGCTACAAAGACTACTATAAAAAACGATGTAGTATGGATCATTGTTGATTAACATACCTAATCTGCACATTTTCTTGCCATAACAAGAAGATTTACCCCTTTACTGTTTAGCAATACTTGATATTAATGATGTTGTAAGCCTTCATAGAGTACCCCTATCATTTTTTTCGGATCGTTATCCCCATTTTACATATAGATTCTTGAGAAGTCTTCAGAAGCCCGTGGATAGTAATCTTCGTTTGAGAACTTCCTACAACCCTCAAACTAATGGACAATCAGATGGAAATATTTAAACCATAGAAGACATTTTGAGATGACATTCAAGGAATGGGGGATTATAATTTACATCTTCTGTAATTTTCCTATAACAATAGCTTCCATTAAAGTATTCATGTGGCACAATATGCAGCGTTATACTGAAGAGATGTCGCAGACTAACTTTTTGGGATGATGTTCGTGAAAGAAAAGTTATAGTCCTAGAACATATTGAAGAATAAATGTAATGTGTGAAGATTATCCCAAACCAAATCAATGTATCTCAATGTAGGCAAAATAGCAATATCGATAACCGAAGTAAGGATTTTGAATTTCATGTAGGTGATTATGTTTTCTTGAACTTATATCTATGGAAGGGTGTTATATGATATAGTAAGAATGGTATATTATGTATCTTGTAAATTGGACATTTCCAAATTATAGAAATAATTCGAGTTGTAGTTTACTGTTTGGGAATGCTTCCAAGTCTCTCCATAGTTCATGATGTGTTGCAGGTATCACCTTTTGAGAAAATACATGCCTAACCCAACACATGTACTCACCTTTGAAGAAATGGAACTGGAACCTGATTTATCTTATTGTGAAGAGCCTATCAATATTCATGATACTAGAGAACAAGTGTTTAAAAATATAATGGATCATTTGGAAAAAGTTTTATGGATAAACCATAAGATGGAAAAGGCAATGTGGGAACTGAGGAACATATGATAAAGAACCACCCGAATCTTTTTTATGCATTTGTATTCTAGAAATTTCGTGGATGATATTAGTTTATGGATGAATGAATGTAACACTCCATGCTTCCATGCTACGTTTCCTTTTGAATAATACAATAGCTTGTGTTGTATGCAACTTCAAGTTCTAACACACCATGACCAATCAAACTAGTTGTTATGAATAGTAATACCCAATTTTTGAAATTTTATAATTTTTATTTTTTGAAAATGGACTTCATTTTTGGATTCATTATATCAAAATAAGCTTAGGGTAAATTTTTTTTGAGAAAACAATCCATTTTTGATGAATATTGAAAAAACACTAAATTATTGTATAAAACTGAATTTTTATTTAAATAATTAATTATTTTATTTAATTATATTTTTTTCAGAATAGATACATAATACTTATATTAGTCCAAATCAATTCATTGGTTTAATTTTATATAAAATTTAGATGTATAAAATTTTATTGAATTTAATAAACCTTTTACCCAACTTCTAGGCATGTTAGTAAATTTGCCTAAAATGTAATTTTACCGCTTCTATGAATTGAATTTCAAAACTCTCTGAGAACTGGTTGATATGAGTAAGTATAATTTTGTTAAAAGGGTGAAATTTTTTTGGTGAATAGAAACATTTGACTTTTATTTACAACAGTTAAAAGTAAATACAGTAATTAAGGGTAAAAATATATATTATTATTACCATAAAACATGAGCTAATTCTATTGGATAAATTTATTTTTTTAAAAAATAAATCATATGAATAAAATATGATCCTTTTTGTTGACATGGATTATATTAGGACATTTATTATTATTTTATTTAATGATGAGTTAAAACTGATAATTTCAAATTTTCATAACTAAAACATATTTAATATGGGGATACACATAAGTTAAATTCAACTATAAATATTCATTATAAAAATAAAAATATTTTCTACATCATGGTATTTTATATATAATTTTTATACATTATATAATTAAATTTATTTTTGACACAATGAAGATGCAGTAATCGCCTTATCAATGAATGAATAAAATAATTGATATTATAAATATCCAAATAAATGTAAATTGAGACTTTTTTTGAATTCCAATAATTTTATAGGTTAATATGACATTTTAGGGTTTACTAAAGGAATTTTTTTCGATGTAATCAAGATGTTAAAATTTTAACATAAAATCGATGACTAAAAAGTGTCAAAATTGTAATAAATGTGTTTTTCAAAACCAATACGATATTATTAAATGATATATTATTCTTAAAAATATATGGTTCGGTCAAAGGGATTATATAATAATTGATATTTAATTAAAGAACTAATTTGGGATCTCTTTTCAATTTATAGTATCTTTCATACCCATATAATATAAAGATACAAGGAGACATGGTAAATGTTGAACTATTTAACCAAGAGTTAAATCTAAATGATATGGTTAATATGAAGATCTAAACCTGTCTGAACACTTTTGTATGTGAAGTTTTCGACCCATACCCAAAATAATCTTAAAATAAATCATTTTGGTGCCATTAGAGACAAAATGTGATGGTGTAATAAAATAATATTTCAAGCTTTTCCTAAAGTGATCTCCACCTCTCTTATAAAGGGGTACCTCCCCTTCTCTCAAAATCAACTATCCAAAGATACATGGGTCAGCCAAACCATGCTCAAATATCCTCCAATCTACCCTCAATTCAACCTAGAGTCATTAATTTGATCAGAATCCAATGTAAGGATCCTTTTTTATCAAATGAAAAAGAAGCACCCAAATAATAGGTAATAATTTTATCACCTCTTCCAAAGTTATTGTCTTCTTCCAAATAATATTTAATTGTTTTTTCCAAACCCAAATAACAAATCCAGTACCTTTTAATTATTGTGATGTTATTATAAATATGGTACAATAATATTCATTGTTTTATCCATCCTATTAATGACATAGTCACCATATGTGTGTACGTACGGCTTACAGTCTCCACGTCATGGTGTAGTTGGTTATTCAAAAGTTCGTTATTTAGATGGGTATAATAAGGAGAATAATTGATGTAAAAAATAAATATAACATTTTATTGATTCTTTATATATTATATATCATACAATTACATAATATTTCACCATCAATATAATGATATTTTTTATCATGCGTACATAAGGATTACCGTCTCTACCAAGGCAATGATATTCATTCCCCATCTTAATCAATCAAGAATAATTTACATTTTATGATTAATATTAATGTTTAAGAACATAATATATTTTGGTATATTAATAAAATATTTCCTATACAAAACAAAAATCACTAGTGAAACAAAATATATAAAGAAAAATGAATCAGTTAACACCCAAAAACAATGACACGACTTAAATATTACTAACAAATAAATATTAGAAGATCATTTACGATACCATATTTTTTATTTGGTTCTTATATAATTTAATAACTATTATTTAACTATTATACAAGATGTTAATTTACCCTATATCAAGGTAAATTTCAAATTAATGGTTAATTCTACAATCTATTCATTATCCGCAGTGGTTTATATTTGAGTATCTATTGGGACCTCTTTATCATCCACATTCTTGTTTATTAAAAATGTATTTTAAAACATTTTTATTATTTTCTACTTGGGTCTAAAGTCATTTATATCCTTGTTTGATTTTTTATAAAAAATTTATATTGTAATCTTTCAATTGTATTCCCAACATGGTCCTTTAGGGCCTTTTCGAGAAAATTAATGAAAGAATCTATTTTTAACTTATACAGTGTGTGTGACAATTGTTCACCATTATAACACCTTCGAAGATTCCATTAAATGATTATAAAAATATTAACAAAAAATTATTTATTTTATAATTATGTGTCTTTTAAATTATTTCAAAATAGAAAGGGATATTTCTCTCAAATAGTTTTTATTTCATCTATTTTAACCTCCTTTCATGGGTATAACTCTGGTTTGAAGTTGAATAATTATGATACAATTGTTCATTTTGTATCGAAGTTTTTTTGATATGTTTGATTGTGGATATGTTATTTTTATACCATTCATGGTTTTTGGTTAATGTATTAAAATTTTGAATTATAGTTTTAATATGAATATTTATGTTATATTTCAACCTTTTTATATGAGGAATGCGTTGGACTTAGTAAGTGACGAGTGTAGCCTACTATAGCTTCTAGATGCATTGGTAGGTCTCATTAGACAAACTAGTGTCTTGAAGAATGTCCTTAACAAAATATTATTTGTATTCTTGGCATGAGGCATTGTCTATATGGTTATTATGTTCAGAATTATGCATTCCATCATTATGAAATTGGAAATTGATATTACATGTAATTATTCGACTTTTAGGAAATCCATGTGAATAAGTAAATGCTATTATTTGATTTATTTTTTCCATATTATGCTATATTTTATGTTTAAATGTCTTTAGTTTTTTGTCAGAAACATTTCCTTAAAATTTTGTGCATATTTAATAAAGTTTCCGCAATATTTTTATTCTTACAAAGCATCTGAGCTCACCCCTTTCTATGTTTTATTTTTCCCATGATGTGAAGATTGTATTACAATTAACCGGCAAGAATATCCTCAGCGATACGGGTCTGTTAAAAGGGGACACAATATTTTCTTTTTGATTCATTTAATGTTGTAATGTTAAACTTATGTATGTTTCTTTAACTTATAAATCTACTAAAATAATTGGTCTTTTGAGACGTGATCTCTTATGATCATGATAATGTTTTGTAAGAATGCGGAAACTCTAGGTAAATATGGTCAGGGCGTTACAGTTGGTATTAGAGGGAGTTTAGTACAGACCATGGAATCTAGATTTAGAGAAACATTGATTAGATAACATTACCCTATCATAAAAATTGAGGATTACTAGTGAAGAACATCCTTGAATTTTTTTAACGTAGGGAGTTTATGAAAATTCAATGGAATACATCAATTTATGGAAAAGAGCAGGTAGAGGCAGCTCTAGAACAGATGTACCTAGGAGTGAAAATTCTTACACGGATTTTTGGGCTTGACTCATGGTATCCCGGTACAGAATAATGGGCTTTGCTACACTATTGGTTACGACGCCCTCGGGGGATATGCTTAGGATAATTCACATTTTCATTACAAACCATTACAAATGATTTATAAGTAAATACCTCCTCTACGAAAACAATTTTTTATGATTATGGATTATATGTATAATTTATTAAATTTATGTTTGGTATTTTACTAGTTTGTAATTATGTATTTCGATTCCCATACTATTCTACTGAATGCCATTTTTTAGAAATGGAGCCTAGTGTAAATAATGGAAACTGTATCAGTGCATGTAATACATTTAGGGATTTACCGCCTACTCATGATAATTATTGTGTTGCTAATGATACAACTAGTGATGAACAACTTATAACCATAATTGGACAACACTCTAAGGTTATGAATAAAAATAACATCTGTATGGAGCACCCTGATTCACAATGTGGAGGATCAATGTTAGACTGCTTCATGAAGCAAAAACCAAAAACATTCAACGTGAATACTAATCCATTTTTAGCTACGTAGTGGATAAGTTCTTAGAGAAAATATTTCATGCATAGGAGAGTACGGAAAGGGAAAAAATTTTCTTGGATGTTTATCACCATATAGTAGATGAAGATCAATGGTGGTAATTAATTCAAAATACAACAAAGGATGAAGAAGTGTCAAATAAGGAATGGATGAAGTTTAATAAAATTTTCGTAGAAAAATACTTATGTCATATCCATCGAGAGGATAAGGAAATACATTTTCTAAGTCTAAAGAAATAGGATTATGATAATGTCACAATGTAGGGGGCTAGCGTTACAAGGTTAGAAAGGAATGGAACAGATTATATACATAACCCACTGAGTAATATTGATCGATTCATTGATGGGATAAAACCATTTCATAGTCGATAAATAGTCTCACAATCATTCTCTTCATAAAAAGATATTGTCTCATGTGATATCAATATAGAAAAGGAATTCCCAATGTCATAAAAAATTAAAGAAATGCTAGAGAATAATATATATACTAAACATTATAGAATTGGAAATAAAGGGATGGAGGGAAAAGTTGAATTTTCCATCCTGTAATAAATGTGGGAAGATACACCCTGGTACTTTCTTGAGGGAAATGTGTGTCTGTTAAATGTTTGGTGAGAATGGCCACCATGCTTGTGGTTGCAAGGGAAATAAAGATGCTTTCAATGTTGAATGAAGCAATTTTAGAGTAATGGGGAATTATGAAAGTGAATTTCCTATGCACCAATGAAACATACATTAAAAAATTACAAGGGAGATATGACAAGCATATGTGATCACTAAATCTATGGTTGTAACTCTGAATGATATGGTGGAAGGTATTTTAATGGTTTCCACAGATATAGACAATTCATAATTTGATTTTGGATAATCTCATTGTTTTATATCTTTTCAATTTTCTATAAAAAATGATATTCCAAATTTAATACAACAATTTATTTTTTTGTCGAAACTCATAAATGAAGTATCATTACAAAAAAAAATTGTTAATCAGTTCCCATTAGGGAATATAAACGTGTTATATCTACTAATCTCATCATCATACCCATGATTTAATTTGATATTATCCTCGGTATGGATTGGATTTTGGACCATGATGCAAAAATTTATTATAAGAATAAAGAAGTTACTATTTTTGATAATGATAAGAAGTTCCTTATATTTAGGGAAAAATCATCACCATATGATTCTTATTTAGATCCACCCCATGTAGCTATACTAAATTCAATTATTGGGGTGGATGAGAGTGAAATAATTATGGGTGAGGAAAGTAATGTTCAAATAGATGACATACCTATTTTGTAAGAATATGTTGATCTGTTTCCAGTGGATTTACCTGGACTTCCTCTAGAATGAAAGATTGATATTTCTATTGATTTAATTCTAGGTTCAAAGCCCATATCAATGAAACTGTATAGGATAGACACTATGTAATTAGTGAAACTAAAGAAAAAACTGGACAAATTTAGATATAAAGGATTTATTTAGTGTTTCTCCATGGGGAGGCCCTTTTCTTTTTGTTAAGAAGAAAGATGGATTTATAAGGTTATGCATTGACTACTGGGAGATAAATTTTATAACAATAAATAACTTGTATCCCCTACCTCACATTGATGATTTATTTGATCAACATCATGGAGATGAGTATTTTTCAATGATTGATCTTTGATCTATATATCATCATTTGTGGGTAATTAATGAAGACATTCCAAAGATAGCATTTCATACAAGGTATGTACCATATGAGTTTATAGAAATGCCTTTTGGACTGACCAATGCACCCTCTTCCTTCATGGATCTAATGAGTAGAGTTTTCATGGAATATAATGATTACTTTGTAGTGGTTTTTATTGATTATATCATGGTATACTCCAAAAGAAAATAAGATCATGAAAAACACAGGAAAACTATTCCAAAGACTCTTGGAATAAATGAATTATATGGGATGTTTAGAAAGTGTGAATTCTAGATTCAAGAGATTTATTTTTTGGCCATATTGTCTCTAAATATGGAATCTATGTTGATCCTTATAGGACAAGAGAAATCCAATATTGGCCAGCCCCCATGAGTATAATTGAGGTTAGTAGTTTCTTTGGTTTAACAGGTTATTATCGGTGCTTCATCCATGATTTTTCACGACTGGCTAACCCAGTATCCAAGCTCACACGTAAAGGGGTTAAATTTTATTTGACAAATTAGTGTTAATAATGTTGTGAAGAATTGATGAAATGATTAGTCACTTCTCCTATCCTGACTCTACCATCAGGGAATAATGGGTTTGTTATTTATATTGATTCTCTAATGAAAGGTCTTGGTTGTGTCCTTTTGCTGAATGATAGGGTTATTGCCTATGCCTCACGACATCTAAAAATTAATGAAAAAATAGCATACCCATGATCTAGAGTTAGAATTTGTTATCATTTATTTGAAGATATAGTGACATTATCTCTATGGTTAAAAATGTGAGATATATACCGATCACAAGTGTTTGAAGTATATTTTTTCAAAAAATGAACACACCAGGAGGCAATGATGTTTTCTTGATATACTAAAAAATTATGATTTCACTAAACACAACTGATTGGGGAAGGTAAATAAGGTGGAAGATGCTTTGAGAAGAATAGATCGTGGAGTTTTGAACAAGATGAGTGTCAAAAGGGATCATATGTTCATGGATATAGTAAATATGGATATGGGAACAATCATGAAAGGTGGAAAATCAACACTTCATTAAAAGGATGCAAAACCATCTTCAGTAGAAATGATAAAAAGTTCTCAGCCTGGTTATGAGGAGTTTCAAAAGAAAATAAATGGTTTGAATGATGGGAGATTGATCAAATTAGTATATGTAAATGGGATTTTGAAATTTGGGAAGATAAATTGTGTTTCTGACATACCTGATTTAAAAGGAAATTGTTGAATGATTCTCATAGCCACAATTTATCTACACACCCTGGTAGCACAAAGATGTATAGTGATTTGAAGGATCAATATTGGAATTAAATGATGAAGAGGGGGATTCTCTATACACCCTTATACATACTATGATGTTGTAATAAAAATGGTAAAACCATATTTATTATTTTATCCCTCATATAAATGACAAGTCATTATATGTCTGTATGTACGACTTACCGTCTACACGTCGTGGTGTAGTATTTTATTGAAACATTCATTGTTTTAATATATATAATAATGATTATAAATGATGTAAATTAAAAATACAAAATGTTAATGGTCTTGTATATATGATATACCATCCAATTACATATTATTCCACCATCAAGAGTATATTATTATTGCTCGTGCGTGTGTACCTATTACCATCTCCATGAACGTGATTAGATTCATTCCACGTCGTAACTAATGAAGAATAAATTTTATTTTATGATAAAAAAACAATTTTCAATAACATAATATAATTTTGGATATAAATCCAATAAATCCTATCAATATAAAACGAGGCGTACATACCCAATCAGATAATGGAAAAGGAATCAAATTACACCTGAATGAATGATACAATTGAAATATTATTAACAAATCAATAATATAAGATCAAGTATGACATTTTATTTTTGTATGTGGTTATTGTATAATTTAATAAGTATGATTTAACTATTATACATGTTTTTAACATACCCTCGATCTGAGGAATGTACAAGGTAATGTTTAATTTTTCAATCTCTTTATTATCTGAAGAATTTTATATGTGAGTATCTATTGGGACCTCTTTGTCATCCAAATTTTTGTTTCTTAAAAATGTATTTTAGAAAATTTTTACTATTTCCTAGAACATGGGTTAAAATTATTTATACGCTTGTTTGTATTTTTATAAAAAAAAAATTATAACGAAATCATTCTTTCGTATTCCAAAAAATGTAATTTCTGACTTTTTTGACAAATTAATGTAAGATTGTGTTCTTTAACTTATATAGAGAGTGCAGAAATCTTCCTCTATTATATCATCTATGAAACATCCCTTACAATATTATAGGAATATTTTCAAAATAAATGTTTTCTTTTAAAAATAAGTTACTTTTAAATTATTTGAAAATAGAAAAGATTTTTCTCTCAAATTGTTTTGATTTCACCTATGTGAACATCCTTTTATGGATTTTACACTTTTTTGATGTTGATTTATTATGATACATTCATCCTAAATATATTGAATGTTTTGTGATATGGTTAACTATGGATGTGTTATTTTTATACCATTCATAGTTCATAGTTAATGTATTAACATTTCAAATGCTATTATTAATACAAATTTTTATGTGATGTTTCGACCTTTTCAAATGAGGAATGCATTGGACTTAGTATCTGACCAGTTGAGACCACTATAGCTCATTGATGCATCGGTTGGTCTCATGAGACAAACTAGTGTCTTGTAAAAATGCCTTGAAAAATCATATTTGTATTCTTTCCATGAGGCCATGACTATTTGGTTATGAAGTCTGGCATTATGCATTCCATCATTATGAAATTGGATATTGATATTACATGTGATTATTCGGCTATTAGAATATCCATGTGAATAAGTAAATGAAATTTTTTTATTTGTCTTTTCCAAATTATAGTGATGATTAAGTATTAAAGGCTTGTGTTTTTGTCTTATACATTTCCTTAAATGTTTATGCTTATTTATTAATGTTTTCGCAATATTTTTATCCTTAATAAGCATCTGAGCTCACCCATTTCAATGTATTATTTTTCCCAGGATGCGAACAAGTCTGTTATAACTGACCTTCAAGGATAGTCTATAGAATATGAATGTTTTCAAGGGTGAAAATGTTGTTTTTGTTTTAATTTTTTAATTCAATGTAAATATTATATATTTATCTAGTAAATCCAAAGTTACTAAACTAATAGATCTTTCGGGAATTGATCCCCTATGATCATGCCAAATGTTTTGTAATAATGCACCATATTAGGGTAACTGGGGTCGGGGAATTACACAGAAAATGAAAAAACATAGTAATAATAATATTAATGGGTCAATTAAAAAACTAGTCTAAATTTTTCATGTAGCATATTTCCTTAAAATTTAATATTTCCCTGGAAGGTTCTATAGTATCAAGGCCGAGATAGCAGTTTCCTTCGAGGTGATGGTCGGGGGATTTACTATTCATGAATACATAATATTAGACATAAATAAATAAAATTATTTTAGAATATTCTACATACCATTCTTGTTAAATTTCATTCATTTCTATGTTATTTCCAGATCTTGTGTAGCATATTGAATTTCAATTCTAAAGAAAATGATTATAAATTTTATAAATTAATATATATAACGTTTTCGATGATATGACTTCTAGAAGATTCCTGGTGCGACAATATGGTTGTCAATTTATTTTTTTCAGTTTCAACACCCATGATTTTCTCTAAACTCATCAACAATCCATGGAGTCACCTCAATGATTATTTTATTATGAACATTATATATAAATGTAAGAATCGATTTACTATAAAATAATAATAGTTGGTGGAAATTAATATACCATATAATATGAATGAATAGATATAATTTAAAACCCACTATTTTAACTATGGTTGATGGTTGATGTCCATTTCTCTAGAATACACAAAATCCACTCATATTAGGGGCCTATATATATTGTAATAATTTAAGGAGAATTTGTTATATCAATAATGAACATTTAAAAAAATCCCCAAACTGAAAATATATTTTGAAGCTACAATTGAAAAATCAAATGAACGGTTCTTAATGTTCATATAATCCTAATTCCATATGAATATGAAATAAATCTAACTCCATTGTTATTGGTTAAAACAAATAGGCATTTTTATCATTGTCAAAATGTATACGAGGTGAATCCTATAGGTAACTAAATGAACAAAAAATAATAATAATTATTTTTTAGTGTTTATATTAGAATATAAACTGACTATTGATTATAGATACTATCCCATCAACTTCTATATTACCCAATATAGTCACACTATCCTTGTAGTAAAAGATAATATAGAACTCATCACCAATAACGAAAATATTATTCTAAGTGGTATTGAACTACACAATCCCCACATAAAATTTTCAACATCCATAATATGTTTTAATTGATTCTCCTTCACATTTATTTCATTATACCATGAATTATTACCCCAATTTATTAGATCCATTCGAAAAATATGATTTATAAATAAGAAAAAGAAATTTAGAATTGTCTCCTCATGATCCCTAAAAAAGAATACTATGATATATATATAAATATATTATTCCATCATCTATATATTTTATTGTAGTGTCAGAATGTTTTAGTGCATCATATCCAACCCCTAAATATGTATTTTTATAAAACAATGCCTTTATTTACCAATAATTTTCATTAATGGTAAATATAACACCTAAATAAAGACTTTCATAGTGAGGATTTAGAAGGAAAACAAAAAAATAGGAGAATTATTATGGGAATATTCCATTTCACATTTCTATGTGTGAAATTTTTTCTATGTGGTATGTGAAATTTCATATAATAGACAAATATATACAACATTAATTTATGGATATATATTCATATGAGACATGATTTTTTAAAAAATCACCTTTCTAAAAATTGATGCTTAACTTGAATGATGATATGAATGGTTAAAAAAAGTTTATAAAAATCTAATGACACCCACATTTGAAATAATCTTATCAATATTCAACATATATGAAACAATAATAAATTTTCCAAACTTTTTATACCCAATAAGATTGGTAGCCTATAGTAATTATAATGAAAATTAATTATAAATAATGATTTGTATGAATTCATATTGGGATAGACCTTAACTAATGATTTCCAACATTTCTCTATATAAATTTGTAGTTTCTGATTTGTTAATAAAAATATTTCAAAATGCATAATAATAACTCAACCCTAGTATCCAAAAAATGTTTCATAGTGTTATCAAACTACATCATCCCCAAATAACACATTCCAATGATTTGATATTTTCACTTTATATCTCCATTAATTTAATCTTATTATACAAGTAATGATTATTCTCATTTATTAGAATATTGAGAAAATATATAGGTAGAAAATTTCATGAAACAATATGAAATCTATTGGATTTTCTGCTCATGATCCCTAAAAGTTTTTTATTTTTAGATACACCTTCTTATATAGGAACTCCATGTCATTGTTGTTGGTGAATGCTCAAGTTCATCACAGTTAACCCTTGAACTAGTATTGTGATACACCCGTGCTTTTATTTTCCAATCTATTTGCAATGATACACTAAAATTCAATGTGAGACCCAAAAAAACTCTTTACTATGAGGTTTCAAAGGGAAAACAATAATTAAATTAAATAAATTTTGGTACATCATAATTTAATTTTTTTCTTATTGAAATTTCTTTTACATGAGTTGTGAATCAACATCATATAAAAGTTATGTGTTGGATCATCTAAAACCATATAATCTATTAAACACTACCACTTTTGTTTCCTACAAGATATTGAAATATTAAACCCTAATTTAATATTAAATGATTGTACCCATTTCAGAATAAATCGTATTGATTTTAAATAACTCCTCACATCATCGAGACCTATTTATATATGGGTTCAACATTTCAATATCCAACTGATATAGATATAAAAATATCACAATCCTACACGCAAAAATAGTCTATACATGCTAAATTTTTTAAATTCCCTAGTGTGTGGACATGGTAACCCATTTAATGGATTTTAATATTATCCTAATTATAAAAACTCAACCCAATACCGTCTGTCTTAGATTTAATGTACAGTATACAACTTTGATATAATTAATACCTAGTTCCCAAAACACCGTACAATAAAAAATATTTCTCAAAACAAAACTGGATTAATTGCATTACATTTTCTATTTTTTCATTGGGACAACAAGGACTAAACAGTATTCATGTATCTTAAAATTTTCCATGGGTCATTGTTCACATTTCCATTAAGTACCACCCATATCTCATTTACACTCACTGATATTATGTGTTCATCATGTCATACCTGAACACCAGAACTATATTTATATAAAAATGTAACTCAAAATGATAATTTTATTCTTATCAAAAAAATTAATTTTATACACTATAAACAAAAAATTATGTTTCTATAAATATATATACATAAAAAATTAAAATATATGATTTAAGAAAATGATAATAATGATTAATTATACTTTTAAAGAGATTCATAGTCAGGTTCTAACAAATCATAAAATATTCAAGTAACGTTAATATACACATTTACCAGATCAAATATGTAAAATAAAAAGAAACATTTATAATTGGAATAAAATATAAATCCACAACCATTTTAGCTACTAGGAAGATCATAGTAGAAAGAAACACAACAGGTCAACACTACTAGTTATGTTGTTACTATAATGATTACCTACACGTAAAACCCAATTTAAAAATATATATAATAGGGACATGAAGTTTACTTATATATTAATAATGTAGATTATTTTTTAAGGAATGGGAAAAAAATTTATACCTCATTTCTGTACATAATACAATCTAATTTTACAGATTTCATAGGTTGTAACAACACGATTAATGGATTTCTTGAATATATTTCTCTCTCTCTCTCTCTCTCATGTGAGATGGAACATTTAATCTAATTTTATGATATTGGGATATATCGGTATGTGACATTCAAATACAATATTGTTGGGTGAAATTGGGGAGGGAAAGACTGGCTTTGTGATGTGGATATCAGGTTATGGAATGGGATTTTCTAAAACATGGTAAGGATGGAGAATTAGGAATGAGTGAAGGGTTTGAACTAGGCTTCATGTGTGCATCACTTGGGATTAAATGAGTGTTTGTATTCCTAGTTATAAGGTGGATAAAAAAATTGTATTTTGGAGTCTTTGATCATGTTATATAGATCTATTTGTTGAACCCTATATCTTAGTTCAAACTAGCCACATATAGTAGAAATACGCATAACTCACAATAACACAAAAATATAATATTCACTTTTCACGAGCTACTATTATATAAATATTTCTTATTGTATCGAACCCTAATGAAAACCAACTAGAATCTCAATCCCTAAATCCATTTTAATAGGCATAATTAATAAATAAAAAAATTAAACTCTCTTCTAATAATATAAATTAATTTGGTTTGATTATAATTAGTTAGTTGTGTTCAACCTACATATCACTAAACACAAGTATTTTCCTCTTCTATTTAGTATAATCTAATATATATGCACATTAAAACTCACATCCCAAAATATAGATCCATTATTTTCAGTACCTTATAATTGAAAGTCATAATATAACATTAAAATAATTAATAATTTGTTTTCTATTGTTTCTTGATTCAAATGAATTTTCAGTCACCCCTTTATTTAATATTTATCGTGTAGTTGATTTTATTTTTCAATTTTTTTTGAAAAAACCTAATATGAAATTCGTGGGATGAATTTGTTCTATATGTATCATAATAGTGTTCCTACCATACCATTATAGAAATATGTATCAAATGTCATTACCCTGGTAATTTTTTAATAATATTTAAATAATGATATAACAGAATGTTCATTACACTTATCATGTCTTAAAATTTATGTCAAACAGAAAATAGTTTTGAACATAATTTTAATAATGAAATTATTATGTTTTTTGGGAATCACAAAAAAATAAAATCCAATTAAAATAATATTAAAAATACCTCACCCATGATATATTGAAATACAAATTTTATAATTCAAATAAAGTAAATGATGAACAAGTAAAAAAAATTATAAATTTTTATATTATGTACTTTATAAACACCATAATCTCAAATTACCTAACTCATGTTTTTTTCGGTTATTCACTAGTTTTGTGGATCACATATTTTTACAAAAATAATTTCCCAAATCGTATATTATGCTAGAAAATCTAGAATTATCGGGGATATTACTGTCAATTCTACCTTAAATAGAAATCTCTAAATTAATCAATATGAATTGTTGTGAATTTTTATACCTTTTATCCTATAAAGTTATTTGATACAATGGACACCAAATAGTTGTAATGATTGTATTTATTGATGGATTGTTAATCTGAACATAGCTTTTTATAATGTACAAGCATCAATCCCCTAATATTAATTCAATAATTTCTTTAAATTTTTAATGCTAAATGAAATACTGTTTATAACCCTACTCCAAAAACATATGGCTTATTAGTATATCACATGACACTTCATCGATTGAAAATAAAAAAATATTGTTACATTATATTTCAATAGTACATTACATCTGTTTTTAGACATTTTTGAATGATAAAATATATATATATTTTTAAAAAAACTATAGCTCAATACTAGGAGAAGATGTCAACAATAATTAGTTATGATATAGTAAATTTTTTATTAATAGAAAATTGTTTCCTCAATATTTACTTAATAAAAATATGATTCAAATTAATCACCAGGATGTAAAAGCTAAGTAATGGAGTTAATTTTGGTTATATCAGTCACTTTATTCAACGTTCTCATTATATTTAACCCTTTGAATGTATTTTAACTTGATGGTATAATATTTAGTCATTATTACAACATAGTGAAACAAAAATCTATCCATACATCAAAAAAGGATTATTACATAAAATAATGGTAAATTCATTCCCTTATGTAATACTAAATTTGATGAAAAAATAACAAAGCAATTATAATATAACTCACAATTAAAAAACAGTAGAAATTTATGAATGTTAAAATAGTCGTTGATTGCACCCTTTGAAAATTTGGGGGATCCCATTATCCAATTTTAAAAATAATCCAGATCACCCTCCTCTACCATATCTCTCATTATCGATCGATGATACTCAATGAAAATTAATCTCTTAACAAAGGGAGATCAAAATACCCCTTTAACAAACACCTCTCCAACCCCATGAAATATTCTATGTGGCCACCTCACTTGGACATTGATCATGTAATTTTTTTGGGAAACTATATGTCCCTAATGAGTGAAAAAATATAAAATCATCATGCACTATAGGGGGGTATGTTGGGGGGACTAGAGTGAGGTCCATAGAAGAGTAATATCCAAGAGAACCTCCCCATCCCACACACATTGATGAAAGGAATGGCTGTGGTGAGATAATTTTTTGATAGTAGGCCGTTATATGGTTGATAAATATTTTTTTTCAAAAATATTAACGAGCTATTACCTGCTTGATAACTACCTGTTGATTGATTCAGGGGAAATGAGATATGATGGATACACAGTGATAGAATCATCCCCTTGATATGGTTGTAGTGGATTTCTCTGTTGTGGTCTATCATTCTAGTGTAATATATCTTCTAAAGAAAAATTAACCGAATTAGAATTCACCCCAATAGGATTACCAACAGATAATAATCCAAAACTCACTGAATTTTCACCCCAAGGGTGGTTGATCAATGGGTAACTACAAGGAATAATAGTCTAAAATTTAACAATAGTCTATTTGAGGGGAAATCTAGGGTAACCAATTGGTCCAGGGGGATCCCATTGGTATGAGGCTAGAAATAATACATTTCCTCCCAACTGGCCATAAATGTACTATGGTAGTGAATAAAATTTTTAATGATGTATTTGACCCTTGTATAACATGGATTGAAAATAAAATCATCCATGGAAATCATTTAAATTCAGATTTGATTCAATGGGTCCTCCAACCAAACCAGGAATCACTCCTTATAGAATTGCGGGGAAAAAATTATTTCGATATACCCAAAATTATTTAATAAAAAAACATCATAAATAAAAAAGTATATAAATGAAATTTGGGTTCCATAACAATTTCTTCATTAAATATTTATTTTTTATACATAAATCACAATAATTTATCATCTCATTATTTATCTAGTAAAAGAAATGAAAACAATTAACAATGGATTTATTATAATAATAATAATGTTGATTATAGTGTACATAAGAACATATTATTGTTGAATAATTAAATAAAAATACAATAATTGGAATGAAAAATCCCAATGAATAGTTTTTCATAGAGTTGACCATATTTTTCATTCCTGTGATTGAAAGTGAGCATAAATCATTTGAGTTACAAAATAAGTGCCCCTGCAGGTTGAATTATATTTTGAAGGGAGATACAACCCAGAATGTTATTCAATACATTTTCTACTATAAACTAGGAATGTTCATCATCCCAATAGTTCTATTTCTAAATTCTCCTAAATGATGTACAAAAAATATTCACAATCATTTTGATGGAAACAAAAAAATTCCAACTGATATCCTATAATGATCCATTGTTCATTATTGATCATAAAAAGAAACAAAATTAACCATGAATATAAATCTATAATAGTGTATTGAGAGCCTAATTATATGAATTAGATTCCAGAAAACATGGGAAAACATCTCATTCAGGTCCACCAAGCACACACCATGCGGTTTATGGGATGTGGTCAGATCACTCATTAATAATTCACTATCATAATATTTTATAAATATGTTCAAATTATTTAAAGGTTTCAATGAAATATCTACATATTAATTAATGGAATAAGTGTATTAAAAACTATCACCCCCAACTCTGTTGATATTTATCCAATAGAATACAAAAAATTTATACCTCTTATCATTCAATCAACCTCATCACAACATGATACCTTATACTCTTCAAGTATTTTTCATTTGCATTATTTTTTAGGTAATCACATATCTCATGACTAATACCTCACATAGCAGTTTGTGTATCCTTGTCCAAATAGATCATTAGATAAAATTTCATCCAATTGTTTGGGAAAAAACAATATATAGATATCCATAAATATTATACATAATTATTGAAGAAAAATATGTTCCCATTATAATAATTTTAAAAGGAAATAATACTTCCATTTGACGAAAATGGAAATCAGATTTTACTGCATCATAAAAACCTTTACGTCCCCATGTTATATTTAATGATGCTAAGGAATATGAGAATGATGTTACACCAATAAAATAAATTATTGGTAAAAATAAAATATAAAATCATTCAAACATGAAAATATACAAAGGAATAAATTTATAAGATTTAGTTGAATGTAAAATCATATTTATCATTTACAACATTAAATAATTCAAAAGCATGAGGTGATAAAAATAAAATATCATTGAAGGGTCACAATTAATAATCAAAATATTCTAATGGAAAACATTAAGATATCATCCCAATATGTAACAAGATCTTCCTGGTTTAATATCTATCTCATTTGGTCCCTGATCAATAACATATAGTTTGAAAATACCCATCCTTGTAAA
This sequence comes from Viscum album, assembly GCA_963277665.1. Lineage (NCBI taxonomy): Eukaryota > Viridiplantae > Streptophyta > Magnoliopsida > Santalales > Viscaceae > Viscum > Viscum album. The sequence goes on along the minus strand of OY728147.1, from coordinate 552,635,583 downwards.
TGATAAAAAATTATGAAATAATGATTAATTAGTAGAGGACAAAAAACATAAGACACCCTTGTACCAAATTTTGAGGAAGTATCAGTAAGTGATGAAATAGGTCATCTATGATGCCCACCATGATAGGTAAATTATTTAATTTCACTCTCCATGAACACTATGGTTATGATGTCAGTGTTAACCACATGCACCCTTAGGTCATCCCAATACTCATATGACACCACAACCACATTTTTTGATCTGTGTCCAATAATTATCATCATCTTATTTTTATTTAACAACATTGGCCCTTTCAAAAACCCAACCAGGACAGAACCTTGGTAATCTATCAACTCCCTACATATTTCATGCCCATGTGAATTATTTCTAATATTAACCATGAAAATGAATCACTCGTTATACTAAGAATTTGGTAGTGTTTTTCAATTAATGAGTAATAAACTAAAGTAATTTTATGTAAAAAATAATGATATGACATGTTGAACTCAAATGCATTGAAAATTATGTAAAAAGATAATGGTTTCATAAATAATAATAAAATTGAAAAAATAAAAAAAAAGAATAATATATATCAAAAATTAGTAAAATTTGGGAGAGACCAGGATTTTATTATTTGTTCAAAACCATCACTCAAAGGACCACCCTTTGCTGAATGTAAAATTAAATCAGAGATTATTTTTATAGAACATGAAAAAAATATGGTTTCATTAAGGGAAATGAAAATTAATTCACAATAAATGATTCCCATTAATATTTTATCATCTTCCAATTCCATGTATATCTATTGGTGTCAGGTGTTTTATGCACCTCTGGGGTAGAGCATACATTGCATCCACAAATGGTCAAGTCTCACAAAAGACCTCATTTTGTAGCACCCATTCTATGGGTATATATAATTCCTCAAATATGATTAAATGATACATTTTAAAAAAATGTAATAATTTTCAGGAATTAGGAAGGATATGTGTCAATATTTAGTTCATAAAAAATAATGAGGTGATGTAGGGAGGCAACATTGACAGTGATATGAGATATGTTCAACAATATTAATGAATGTTGGGCTGGGAGATAGAACATGGTGGGGAAATGTATTTATTGGGGAGGTTAAATTAGTGAGGGAAGTGACGAGTGTCTACCATGTCAATTCATGTCAATGAGAGACGGGGGAGGAGACGATGTGAGAGGAGTAAGTGCACCCTAATGTTTACTAGGGTTGTGAGAAGAAAAGGATTCAAGTTAGTTTCACCCGTATCCATTAATTTCCAAGCCTTACAACTTGATTGGTTTTCCATAGGGATGGGACTAAGGGATTTTATTTCATAAAATCCAAACTATAGGTGGAATGAATTTTTCTCTGATATTCACCTAAACACAATACAAATCATCATCAGTATGGAACCAATGTTCTTATATAGATTTCAAAGACAAAAAATCTATTCTTCTATAGAGTTATCATATATTCCATAAAATTGAATTTAAATAAAATCAATATATTACACTCGTTATATCAAATTTGGAAGAAGATGTGTCATAATTGAGAAATATGGAAAGTGTATGGTAAGAGGACGAAAATTGGTGACAGAATATTATGCAAATGTACAAAACAACTTAATCCCAAGATGACCCAAACTAAAAACATTATAAATATAACAATTTATATTTATTTTTTGATTGTTAAAAGGAATAAATTCTGATACCAAATTAAAAGGGTACAGAAAATAATTTTTTATTAGCTAAAAACATTTCAAAATATTTAGTTTGTTAGTTTCTCTTTTTAGGGAAAATAATAATTAAAAATTATCACTTTTTTTATTTCATTATAAAAAATATATTATGTGGGTTGGGATTCCATAAAATCATGATTTGAAATAAATAATTTAAAAAATCAACAATTACATTTAATTTTTCCATAAATTGATAAATACATTTTTAATTTTAATAAAATAGTAAATTATTAAATTGATAATGGTATTTTTTTTCCAGAAAAAAATTGCAATTTTGATTTTTGACATGATGTTTTTAAAAAAACAAATTAAACAACAAAATGAAATTTCATGAGATAGTAATTTTAAAAATTGATTATCTTAATAAAACTCTACTTTATTTGATTTTTAGAAAATTTCAACTTCAGAATAAATTATTGGAGATATTTTTTATAAAACAATTTTTGATATTCCTCCGGAGTTATCATTTCACTCCCCACAAATTCAAACAATATTTAAATTAATTCAAAACAATTTTTAAAAATATTATTTAAAAGAAATTATTTTTCATTTTTATAAAAAAAACTAAATATACTATAATTTCATATATACTTTTTTAAAAATAGATTTTCTAGAATCAAAATCATAAAAATGGGATGTTGTATCACTATATAATACTTTTATAATAACATGTTATGAAATTGAAATGATTTTAAAAATATTCGTATAATAATTCAAAAGAATAATATTTTGTACTTATTTTGATGTTATGATTTAATAGACAATTAGAAAAAAAAATTCCTAATATATTAATATTAAATAGAAATAAGATTTTATCGGTTATAAGTATATATTTTATTTAATTTGGGTTTTAAAAAATTATAAATATGAAATGGAGTCCTTACTAGTTTTGGAATTTATACATGTTTCACAATAATGGTACTGATTAAAATTAAAGCTAATGGAAATAATTTTATCTCATTCTCCATTTTTTCATCATTTTCTATATATTTATTCATCTGTAGGGGATCTCATATTTTTATCATATTTAATGATCATTTCCTATAAAAAACAAAATCATGCATCCCAGAAGGATAATCACATTAAATAATTACAACCATAATTCCCCCACATCGAAAAAATTTTGATTAAAAAACTGAATCAAAATTAATAAATTCAAAACAAATATGTCCCCACCATTCATAGAGTGGAGAACACAAATCCAAGAGCAAACAGCTCTACAACCACCATGTAATAATCCAAATGGCCACTTTTTTGTTGATCTAAAAACATGCATGCTTTTAGTCGAACTAAATTTCCATCAATGTGATTCATTCTACAATCAGAATACATTGATCTTGGTAACATAGGGAAACTATAGTGGGAATAGATTAGGGTAACCACCAAGATAACCTCCAACTCCTATGAACACTACTGAACAAGATGGATGGTGAATGATAACTGTGTGATCAGTGGAGATACTATAAAGCTGTTATTGTGATAAAAAATGCCAATCTCTTGCCAGCCTCATAATCACCCAGTGGATAAGAGGGGTCCATGATATATGATGGTTGCATGCAGATTGAATTATCCACATCATTCAACAAAAAATGTAGTTATTTTTTATGTTGGTTCTACTAGTGTAATATATATTGGAAGAAATAATCACATTGATTATAATTCTACTATCATGGATAACAATATAATAAAGTATTGTATATCAAAGAATATTCACCTAGATGAAGGATGAAATGAAAGTAAATGTAAGTCATGATTTTGTTACATTTCACAAGAGGATATTTGAAGGTAAATATGGAATCAATGTCAGTGTTAAGAAGATCCTGTTGGGTTGCAGTTGTAAATATTTCAATACCTCCCATATGTCCATAAATCGCGAAATTTAGTGATGCCTATGTTTTTTAGGGATTTCACCATCATATTCCAATGTTTGAATATTAAATATTACATGAAATGAATTTAATTTTCGATTTGATTCGCTTGGTTGGCCCATCATAAAAGAATCACTCTTTCAGGATAAGTAAACACAGATTATCTCTTCAAATATATCCCGAATTGTTGAACTCAACAAACCATAATAACTGAAACTAGATATAAATTCAAAATATAAATCATAAAAATTATTTATTAAATAATGATTTATTTTTTACAAGACCAATGAAAGGCTTGGATTATTTTTCCCCTAGAGAGAGAAATAAAAAAATGAACAATGTATTTTTATGAAAAACAAAAATGTTGTAATTAGTGTCCTATGGAACAAACTAATTTTCCTTAAATAAAAACAAATACTTATTATCTTTTTAAAATATATTAAAAAAGAGTTTCAATGGAATTCTAAAAAATTATCATTCCTATAATCGATAGTTCACAAGTAGCAGCTTGGATACAAAATCAATGCTCTTCTAGGAGAAATTATGAAATGTGGGGTGATAAAAACCTATATGTGGCTATCAACGTTTTTCATTGGTGAAACCCGGAATGTTCAAGATCTTATGAATTCCCGTCATAAAAACATCCTATTACAATACATATAAACTTATATCAGAAACATGTATATAAAAGTAACATACTATCAAATTATATCAAATCATGATCCAATTTTTTTATCCAACATAAGAAAAAACACTATTAACTCGGTGAACTAAACCATTATAGGGGATTTAGTGGCTAATTTCAACTCTATTGTGGAAAAAAGCATGGAAAAACAACTCATGGAGGTCCACCGACCAAACTACAGATGTTTTCCTAGTTGTGTTCTGTTTATCATTTAAGAATTCAAAATCATTTTCTAATCTAATGACTTACATATTTTTGGATGGTTTAATGTCACGTCTACAAGATCAATAATAGAAAAAGTGTTTTCAAAACTATCAGTCGACCATATAGGATTATCATTATCAATTGGACTACCATAATATTAACTCTATTTTATTTCTATATTCCTCCCTATAACATGAAATCATATATTTTTCATCGTTGTTTAAAATACAATATTGACCATGTAATCACAATCACCATGTATAATAAATAAATAATAGTTCTTATATCCTCATCTATATAATTCACACAATCAAATTTCAAAAAAAAAATAGGAATGAAAAAAATATCTATATGTAGAAATATAATTCTATCTTTTGATAAAAACTCCATTTCATGACCAATAAATTCAAGAACACTGAATAATTCCTTGTCATGAATATTGACATAACTTATTATTGCATCAGAATAAATATTCCATTCCATAGAATATTCCAAGTATTTTTTTGCATTAGTTCAAGTTGTAACTTCAATTGAATGATTTATTGGTAAAAAATAATTAATAAAAACATTCATACATTTCATTATATATAGGAGGAAATTTAAAAGAGTTATTTTGAGGTAAAATCATGGTAATGATATACGAAATTCAATAATTCAGACATGTGTAGTGCTATGAAATTAATAATACCATAGGCTCAAAATGAATCATCCTAATATTAAAAAGAAAAAATAATAAAGTGATTATCAATAAAAGTAATAAGAAAATCCTAGTTTAATAGTGGCCACATTTTCTCACCAATAACAAACATTGCTATGGAAAATTCCCATTAGTGAAAATGGAAAAAATCGAACAACTAATGATCATTCATGGATAGAGAAAAAAACAAAAACCTCTGGGTAATAATTTTGAAGATGAGTTATTATTTAATAAAATAGAAATATTAAGAGGCTCACCAAGATACAATAATTTACAGTGAATAATTTCCATGACCATTATGGTAGATATGTATTCATCAACATCAAGAACAATCAGACCATTCAGAAACACAAGTCACAACACATCATCATTCGATGATCTAGTCAACTCTTCACAAATGTCCTATTATTATTTAACCACAATGAAAATTTCTAGAACATAGAAATGTGTGAACCCTGAATCCTATCAAATACGTACTCTCATGAAATGATTTCAAAAAATAATAATCCTCTAAAAGAATGATGTTTTATCGAATAATCATTAAAACACAATAGAAACTTTCATCTATATGAAACCAATGTGCTGATTGAGAGATCAAAAAGTAGTAGTTAAATTTACCAATGTTTTAATATATATTCCAAGAAATTTTATTTAAATATAATTAATTGAACCAAAAAATTACAAATTATTTAGAGTAATTTATCTAATCATTAATAAATTTTAAAATGGTAGGGGAATATGATGATTACCAAGGAAGGCATATTACAGAGGATTAGAAAACAAATATCTCCCAAAATGACCTACACAAAGATCTCTAAGTTTACATAATCATTATTGTTATTTTGTTATTAATGATAATTACATTATGTACACAAATGTCAATGGTTCATATCATATGTTATGAGAAAAATAGATTTTAATATTTGGTTTGTTTGATTCATAGTTTTTGAAAGAACATAATCTAAAAATTTCAATTTTTAGATTTCATGTCAAAAAAATTAATTAACTTAATGCAAATGATGTAAAAAATGGATTGAAATTAGTATTTTCAAAATATGAAAATTAATTTTTTTCCCAAAAACAAAAAAGATAATTTATTAATTTAAACGAATGAATAGTTTATTAAATAGGTAATAATAAATTTTAATCCCAAAAAAAACATACGTATCTCAAGATATAATTTGTTTTAAGAAACAAATTTAGAAAAACAAACTATATTATATGAAATAGTTATTTAAAAAAAATTATTTAGTTCATAAAAATCATTGAGAGATCATATTATACATGAATCATTAGTTATTTACATATTATTTTAAGTAATAATTTATTCATAAAAATTTATTTATTTAACTCCAGAGTTATCAACTTTTCAACTAAGAATATCATTTTGAACAATCAATCAAAAAATCAATATTTATAAAATATATTCAAGAAACTTTACATTGTTTGTTCGAAATTTATTTTAAATAATGCAAATATGATGCCTATAATTTTAGAGAAGTGTATAAAAAATTTAGTATAAATTATTTAAACAAGTGAGTTCCTAGAAAATTGGGTCTGTTTTTTCATTAATTATGTGATTCGAATGACTTTTGCATTTTTTTATTATAACACAAATGGAAAATATTTTGTACTTCTTCTGAATTTTGGTTTTAATGGTCATTTTAAAACTATCTCAATAAAATTAATATTAATATTAAATAATAGAACATTTTTATGGTTGAAAAATGATATTATTTTCAGTTTTAGATTTGTAATAAAATTACCAATAAGAAACGGATTCCTCTCTAGTTTTTGCAAGAAAACATGTTGCAATTTTTTTATAATTATAATTGTAGGTAATGGAATTAATTTTATCACATCAGTCACCCTTTATATTGTATTTACTATATCTAATTGAATGTATTCATTTTTTAAAATATCTAATAACTTTTTTCACTAAAAAATGAAACCTAAACAACGAATCCCATATTGATAATTACATTAAATAAATAAAAAAATATTCCCTAAGTGATTCCCAAATTTGAAGAGAAAATGATAATACAATTTTTATTTCCATAACAAATTTTCCCACTATTTGAAATGTGTAAAATAAACAGCCATGAAATAGAGAGTTTATTGATTCATTTAAAACGCTTGGAATTATTTGGGATTCTTAACCTACCTTTTTCAAAAAAAATATTAACTCCATCCTTCCCCATACTACTCATAATTGATCAATGATGTAGAATTATAGAATAGCTCAGAAATATTGGACTTCTAAATTTCCCTTGAGCGAACAACATTAAACCCCCCATGTAATGATCTGGGTATCCAATGATGCTTGTACATATAACATTAAACCGTTTAGGGGAACTAAATTATCTAGAATAGTTCATTATTATATTATTAGTATGGACTAAAGGGGTTCACAGGGAACACTGTAGTGGGGATGGGGAAATGTAACACTAGATAAAACCTCTATGTCCCACACAACCTGATTAATTCAGTGGCTTCGGAAAATGAAGGGTGTGATTATTGGAGATAATCTAGTCAATGTTGTCATTTTTATTCACATATTTAAGGTTTTTACTAGCTAGGAAACCATCGTATGAAGAAAACATGGCCATGACAATGGATTGTTATACTTTGATTGAATCAACCCATTTAGGATGATGTAGTGATTGTTACCATTATAGTTACTTCTGATAGGGAGAAATATCACCCAAATCATCATCGCTCAGATTCTTATTCTATATTCTATGATTACCTACTAATATTTTGCCAAATCTCAATGAAATTGTTACCCAATGGAAGAATGTACTATAGGTAACATCATAGAATATAGGTCTGACATTTCACAATAGGATGTGTAATGGGAAATCCAGGATCTGTATCTAAGCCTAGAAGAGCCCGCATGGATGTAGTTAGAAATAATACACTACCTCCCACCTAGCCATAAAGATCGGTGTGTAGTGAATCCATTGTATGGGGATGCATTTTAACAGAATATGAAAAGGGTTGGAAATAAAATCTTCTAAAAAATAATTTTCATACTAATTTGAGTAAATGGGTGTGCCAACCAAACCAGGAATCACTCCAACTATATATATGACTATAAAAAATCTCATTATATATAACATTAATTTCTTAACTATAAAATAATAATAAATTTAAATGGATATAATCTAAATATCGAGGACATACATAATTTTTCATGGAATATTTAATTATTTTTTACAATGTAGGGTAATGGGTTTCTTATTGGATTTCTGATGAATGAATTAAAAAAATAGCACAATGGAATGCTATAAATGAAATTTTTCTTTGAATTGGTGTCCTAAAATTCAAAAAAAAAATTCTCTAGGTATATCCATAAACCAATCATCATTTATAATGATCCTAATGAAATATTTTCCCTAAGGGTCACAAAATTAATCATTCATATGATTGACATAGTTCATGTGGCTACTAAATTTCAAAATCAATTATATTACAGGTAAGATTATAAAATGATGGGAAATATAAACCTATAAATAGATTACTATATTATCAATGGTAAAATTAATAAATTTTATCATCTTATGAATTCACTTCAAATGAACATCAAAATATCGTGAAATTTTTTTTGTGTTATATCATTTATAAGGTTTCAGCAATTCATCAAAAGATATCCTCCCATGACCCACAGTTGATTATTTATCTTAAGAAAAAAAGTAAACATATAGGAAAATAAAACCACAATATGGTATTAATTGTATACATAAAACTCCAAGATTGTGTTCATCATGGAAAAACTATTAATATAGGTGCATTGACAACACTATAATTTGTTTGTTGGATATGGTTTGATCATCATTTAATATTTAATTTAAATCCTATTATTTAATGTACTTATTTTTTATTATATTTTATTGATATTTCTACACATTCATTAATAGTAGAAGTGTTTTTTTCACTACCACTACAAAATATATGAATATCATTATCCTCTAGTCTACTAGAATATTCTGTTTCTTTTGTTTATATCTTTCTCCTCACAACATTATTCTATATATTCTATATCTCTTATTTAAATACAGGCATAATGATTCAATAAAAATAACCATGTATAAAACAATTCATAATATTTCATGTATCCACATCCATGGATATAAATGTATAACATTTACACCAATTATCTATTGAAAAAAATAGCTATCTCTAGAATGATTATACTATCTTATGATGGAAAATCCATTACCAGACCAATAAATTCAAGAAGATAGAATCCATCATGGTCAGGAATATGGAAAATCACATATTACTACATCATAACATCCATTTCATTATTGTAGTATATTCAATGAAATTGTGGAATGATATACATTTGTAACTGTAATGAAATGAATTCTAGTTCAAAATTTTTAAGACAGACATTAAAAATCATTAATCTAATAATGATTAAATTTAAATAATTGTATTTAATGTATATTTATAATAATCATATACAACATTAAATAATTTAGATGTCTGTAGTAATGAGAATACATGATCAAAGAAGGATCCCAATAAATCCTCAATCTATTTGAAAAAACCTAAAAATGTTAGCCCAACAAGTAAGAAATTAATCCATTTTTAATATAGGTCTCCTTTGGACACCAATAAACAACATCACGTTTGAAAATATCATTTAGTGCACAAGGGAAAAAGGTAAAAAATGATGAATAATAAAGGTTAGTGAAACTTATATAAAAACCTGAGAGAGAAAATACAGTGGAAGTATATGTATGTGTTAAAATATCCTAATGATAAAGGCCACAAAGATATATGAATTTGAAATTAATACCCCCATGACCATTATAGAAGTGTTGTTGTCATCACCCAATTGAACTATTAGATCTTTTGGAAACTCGTTAGATAAAACATCCACATTTTGAGATCTATATATACAGACATTCAATATTCTGTTTGTATTTAAATGAATTAGTTTCTTATGTAATGCAGTTATGCCCAATCCCATGTCGCCTACCAATTTACTACACTATAGTGACAATTTTATAAATAAGAAACCAAATATGGAACCAACATTACTCATATTATCACTGAAAAATAGTCAAAATAATCATCATTATGTAACCAATATAAGGTCCTCCCATTAAATATTATATAATATTGTAATTTAGTCAACAAATTTATTTCATTCAAATTAATTATTTTTGTAGGGTTTTTAAAGAATAATGAAATAATATAAATCATAAACCCTATTTTATAAAAAAAGGATTCTACTAAAATTGTATCTTTTTTCAAAATATATCTTTTTAATATAACACATTGATTCTTAATTTATGAAAAATATTTATGGTGTACAAATATAATTCCTTTTTAATCTTAACAATATTTATAGCATTTTTTTTCTTCCACAGGATGTGAAAAGAAATCTCAATAAGGGGCCTAAAAAACATTGTCCGGTGAAAACATTAAAACCCATTAAAATCCTTTTCATATATACAAATTAGAATGAAAATTATTTTTACAGGTTTCCTTGATACATTATTAGAATATCTTGATTTCATTCAACCTTATAAATAGAATGTCCTTATGGTCGACATTGATCTCCAAATAACCCAATTAACTAGAGATATATAATGGAATTCACCCATAATATCTTGTGCTATTGTAGGATCAAACTGTCATATCATCTGATATAATGGGACCAAGTCAAGCATATGTTAAGAAATATGGGAGTAAACCCATAATAAAAAATATCCAAGGAACATATCATGAACAAAACCGTTGATAACTATTTTAAACCCTTGTTAAAAACATGTTTAAATATCAAAATACCTTCTAATGTAAAAATCAAAATTAATATATTAAAACCTCCCATATAATAATGGAATTGTAATCGTTAAACAAGACTATAAAAATTTATAAATGTAATAATAATGTCATAAATTTTCATTAATGTGGGAGAAACCACTAATTCCATATATGTTAAAAACATTTCTTTTGACTTTCATAAAAAGAACATAAAATGAATGTTTTTTAAAGAATGCTTCATTCCCTCAGTCTGACTCATCATGTACAATATTTATATTTTTTGAATAATAAATATATTTTCTTTATTTACATAGGTCAGAAAAAAATTAATATTTATTATCTCATATTCAATTTTTATAAGAATAACATAAATATCATTGTTCATTTCAGACGTTTTGATGATATTCGTTACTTGAGTTTTAAATGACAGTGGAATGCTATTATTAGTTATAGTAATATGTAAATCATCTACAAAATAATATTAATGATATAATAATAACATTTATTCAACAATTATACTTTTAAATCAAACAATTTTTTATGTTTATGAATAATGAAAAACATTATATTCATGGAGACAGTTGGACACACATATGCATGTGTAACATTTCTATTTTTTAATGATCATTATTGAAAGAATGTGTTTATTATTATTTTCATTAAAAAAACAATAATATATTAAATATAATATTAATCTTTAAAATATTATTATATCTATCATCCACGTGATGTGTTGATGAAAAAAAAATCACAAAGCCTCACAAAGGTGATAGTTCACATATATGGATGAACGATGTTATCATTTTTATAAGAATTGAAATGTAATAACATAAATGATATATTATTATTTAATATTGATAAACATATATTTAAAATCATATATAAATATTATTTTAATCATTATAACTAGTCTTGAGATATGGTTTTGGAAAATGATTTATTTTTCCTTGTGAGGTGGCAGATTGTCGTACGCATGAACAAATAATTAATTTCTAAGTTGATGAAATTGGGGAAGGATTTAGTTGATGATATTAAAATAACAAAATATATGAATATTTAGGACACTTGGGTCCTTATTAATTCATGGTGGATGACTATTTTAAGGAAGTGTACGATTAAATTAAATAAAAACACTTATTTATGAACGATATCATTTTTCTGAGGATATCCTTTAGTAAAAAGATTAACACCTCTAATGTGAGTGCAATGCCGAAACTAAGATATATGAAATATGTATAGGTATTATAAGAATCAATATGTGAATATTAGGTAAAAAATATAGGTTTTTGGTGTAATTAATATAAAAAATGAGTTCCCTTTTATAGTGGAGGGGAGGGGAACTCGTGGAATTCGTCAAAATATTAATTTCTATAAAATAATGTTCCAATTTCATTTTTCAAAAAAGTGGAATATTGATATTATAGAATAATTTTTGGAAAATATTTTTCCACACAATGAATATTATACATGTTTTCATTTTTTTTCATTATATTTTTCTTTTAACAATTATGACTCTAACAAAGGCATCATGTAATTTTCATTTTAGGGTTAATATAATTACTATAAAATACAACATGAAACAAATATGAGTCATATATGTCATTATATTATGTATACAATTTATTTTAATGAAAATGTGTTTTTTATAACATTTCTATCATTTAATAATAAATTATTTGTTTAAAAATATTAATAATTAAAATTTTGACTCTATTCATTAATTGAATTATTGAAAATATCATAACAAATAGATAAATTTTCAAAAATAATTCTCTAATATCTATAACAAGTCATTGTAATAATTAAACATATATTATGACAATAATAATAAAATAACATTTATTCATTTATTTTATATTTCCTTTAAATACATATTTACTGCATCATTATTGAATTAGAATTTAATTTAATTGTATCATTTAAAAAATGAAAATAAATTATCTGGATAAATTGAAATATTCTATCTTCCAAAAAACTATTTAAATTTGAGGATATATCATGTATAAACCCAGAATGAAAAATATTTTTTTGGTTAAAAACATAAACATGGCCAAATTGACATTTCATTGGAATATTATATTGTAAATGTAATACACTCATCCAAGTGGAATCAAAGGGTTATTATTTTGGGCCACCAATTTTTTCAATCGAACCATACTCATAAAATTAAATTATTAGTTGTGTTCATGTAATTATATTATGTTAATAATCTTATTTTTATCTCTAATAATAAGATTTAATTTTTACTGTGTTAATAAAAAATTACAAACCTTATTATTCATAATGTCCTAAAATAAAAGAAAAAATTTATCAAATTTCAAAATTCTAATCATAATATTAAATCAATTTTTTATAATTCAAAACAATTAATTTGATGAAATTAATTAAAAAATAATCTCATTAACAGAATGTTGAAATGATATTTTTAATGTAAACAATGTTTAGAAGGTTGCGATGTTTTTATAACCAATTTCAATGTGAAATTGATTCAAAAAACCTAAATTTGTATATTTATTAATGATTTTATGTAATTATATATTAAAAATATTCAAATAAGTAATTTAACATTATGCATTAATTTTATGAAAAAGGTGTTTCAGATTAAAATAAATTATTTGTTGACTATTCATTAAAATATGAAAGTTTTTAAAATAGCATAAAAAACAAGTAAAATAAATATTGATATTTCACATTAAAATGTTTTAATTATTTTCAAAAATAAATTTTTTACTTGTAGACCATAATATATTTAAATCAAGTTCATCAAAAAAAATGTGAAAAACATCATTTTTAGAAAAAAAATTAATATTTTGACCAAATACATGATTTAGCCTATAAATAATTCACCATATTTTATATATTAATAACTATATAAAAAATTATATTAATAAATATAATAAAAATATATTATTTAATTACATGGGTTGTTAAATTCTTCACACATTGTGAAAATTTTATTCATGAAATTTATATTCACTTATTAAATATGTGTGAATATCCATCCCTGATAAGATTTTCAGATTCTAATGTTGCCTCTCCAACAAGAATATTTTTTCAAAAAATAAGGATATGATGAATCACCTTATTCTGTAACAGTTTTTCTCTATTTTTTAGAACGTGAATGTGTTGTTCTTTATAATAAATATTTTCCTCCAACTAAACTACATTTAGAATCAAACCATGAGATAGATCAGATTGATATGATCTTATCATTAAAACAAGAAAAACACTATGTACATGGGATTAAATCATAGAAAAGTACCCTTGGTAGGAAACAAGTCCAACTTTCTAAAGGATTTCACATGGTCTAATGAATGTCGGACATAGCAACCCCTTTTTTCAAAATGCTTCACACTTTGCATAGAAAAACATTAATAAATACATGATCACCTACCATGAAAGATTAATCCTTAATAAAGTTATCCATACAACTATTCTTTTCAATATGATATTTAACCATGTATCGCATAATCATCTAAACTTTCCCTACCATTCACTCTACAAATTTTGGTCCCATCAGCTTTCTTTCACATACTTCATTACAAAAATGATAGAGTTTGACACCACATTCCATTAAATAGAAGTAATTGTGCCATCTGTATACTAGAAATAAAACTTATATAATAAGATAACTCAACCAAATAATAAGGTTTATCCCAACATCTCTAGAAATCCATTGACAATGCAAATAGAATTTAAAATAGGGATTATTTTTTTGACATCCCATTGGATTGATGATGAAAGGATGTGCTAAAATTTAATTATATTCCCAATGACATCTGAAGACCTTTCTAAATATTAGATGTGAACCATTGATCATGATCAAATACAATAGTGTGTGGAAAATCCATTTAACCAGAATATCTCATTCTGACACTTCTGATACATTTTATTTAGAGATAGACTACCTCGAATAGGACGAAAAAGGTCAGATTTAGAAAATCGATCAACACTAACTCATATCCCATTATTACCTCGAGAATTTTGTTTAATGCCACTAAAAATATGTATATATATTTTCCCATTACCACTATGGAAATTGGAAATCATGAATAATCTCTTTGGAGACTATTGTTATACTTTATCCAATTGAAATATCGGATATCACAGGGTAAAGGAAACAATATATAATTTCATTCCATCTAACATGTAATGCAATTGATGGTTTGAGTACATATCTATATTGAATTTATGAATGGAAAATGGATAATTACGTGTTTCACATGATAAATATAAAACCAACTATGAATCACATGGAATGAATAATATCTTCCTAAATATATATAAATCGTCATTATAAATGTTAAATTCATGCAACAAACTATTTATTAGAAATTTTATATTCATCTTAAACTCAATGTTTTATTTTTTTGACTTTATTAATTTCATCTAACAGAGATGATTGAACTGATACCTGAATAAAAAAAGGAATTTTCATCCCCAATAAATTCCAATCCAAAATTCATAAATTTATTAACAAAGGGGTCATTATCCAAACGTGTCATGGTTAATGATGCATTTTTTCACACAAATCATTATCCACTTGGTATTATTTTTCTAAATTCAATGGAATCCTACAATCATGATCCTTTTATAGTTCCATCCATATTATCTATCTCATGTTCTTTTATTTCTGAGTGAATATATACATAAAATATTTAATATTAGTATAAATTTAAGATTTTACCACATAAAAATGATGTCTGTTTTTTTGAGTGTGGAAAAAACAACAATAAATTAAAATTCATTTGTAATTTAAATCATGATCTTTTAGCTAACATGGAGCATAAGAAATTACCTTTTCATTAATAATTAAGAAACAACCATGTCCTTTCAATAATGAATCACTATATATGAAATATTCACTACTTCTGAAATGTAGTCCCATCACAATATCATTCTATATTATTCCTTTTTACATCCAAAAAAAATCATCAAATGCATTTGTCTAGATGATCATAACACCATTTAGAGTTAACATAATCCATGGGATAGAAAACTATCATATATTTTCATCAATCCTCTAGAAATATCTTACCAATCCAAGAAACCAATGAATCCTTGTAATATTTTGTCTTCATTCCCATTGTTCAAAAACATTCATTATATCATGATCAATAGTTGATAAATATTTATAAATAATGGTACTAAATAATGAAATATACTCCATCCAAAATTCAAAATATTTAATTTTTCTAGAATTTTTCTATTCTATAATGGTTATCAAAACAACCCTTCTACATCTTCCAGGTTCCAATATAATTTTATAAAATATTAAAAATTTCCCCAATAAACAAATAAATAATCATTCTGAAGATCTAATTAAATATTATACTGATAATATTAATGAATAATACATTTGAATTAATTGAACCAAACAATATAACTACAAATTCTTAGTGTCCATATCCAACCTAAAACCCAATCTTCTATATTTCTTCTTCTTTTACATTCATCATCTGGTACCCCAACCTAGAGATATCATTAAAAAATTTATATTTACCCTTGATATGATCAAACACATCATTAATAAGAGAAAAAATATACTTATTCCATACAATAATGTTATTCAAGTCTCTATAGTCAATGAAAATTTTCATTAGACCATATTTCTTTTAAACACACAAGACTGAAGCACAACTCGATGATGTGATAGTTCAGATGAAATATTTATCAAATAACCCATGAAATATCTTCTTAATGTCTAAAAGTTCTATTTGAGTTATTCGATAACGGGGTTTTGAAATTGGTCGAGCATTAGGATCTAATTCAATATAAATGTCAACTTCCCCATCAGGTATAACACCGTGAAACTCAATAGAAACAACATCATAATACTCATTTACCACTAACATATATTTAATATCAATAGTTATTGTGTCATCCAAAATATGTTCATGATGATAATAAGTTTCATCTTTTAATAGAATCATTGATTCCTAAGATGATATCAATGACCTCAGATCAAACATGTACTCAAACTAATTCAATTTATGAAATTTAACTTCATTATCGTACTTATATTTCATAGTATTAATGGATTTACTCACACTATTTTGTTTCTAAACATGTTTATTTCCACCTTTAGTGACTATCATTAGACAAAATTAAAAAAAATAAACTCCTTTCATTTAAATCATTTATCCATCAGCTTATTATTATTATTTTGATCATTTTACATCAACATATGAGACCTTTGATTAAAAATTCAATATTTTTTCCACATACCATACTTTACAAAACATTCCCCAAGATGAATTTTACCACAATTTTCAGAAGTTGAAATTTCTATTTTTTGACTCCCTGATATTTTAATGAATTATTCCCCAATTCCATCCAACCTAACTATATCTTATTATTATCATCGTGACGAAATTTTATGCTAAGAAACTGTGCCTCAACATTAGTATCATGAAGAACATGTTTTTCATTTCTTTTAAACATACATGATTCAAAATATAATTGATTAAAATGATTAAAACTAGGGTAAAATATTATTATGTTACTCAGAATGTTTGGAATAAATTATGGAATGTCACTAAACTGTCCTGTTAAATTTTATTTTTACACATCCATATAATGTTCCTCTTTCTTCCTTAGTTCCTTGAATTTTCACTCCATTATGAGTCAAATATTTCTAAAAAAATATTTTTTCCATAAAATGAATCATAAAATCATCCTATTTCATAGTTTTGGGATTACTATTTTCTCTATTATTCCTAACCTGATACCACAAATGATTAGCTTCACATAAAAATGATAAATTATTAGGGTTAAATTTTTTCATTTGAAACAACCCATAACATAAAATATCTTTTATAGAGATTTGATCCATCATTCAGCTACAATTGGATCTATGGTTACATAGATTGCTGGAGTATGGTTCTTTATAAAATGATCCTCTAATGACATATTATTCTATGTTCGATCCATTTTATCTCATTAATTTATCCCCCTACCATTTATATCCTATGAAAACTGATCCATCACATCAAAAATCTATTCAGTTCTGATTCTGACCATCTCAGGATGCTAATTTGGGAGGTTGTTTTCATCTTGATTACTTTCCAACCTCAACTTCCCAATTTTCTCTAAAGTAAATGATTTTGAATAGATAATCATAGATTAACAAACATTTTATTATGAAAATAATCTATCATTTTTAATTAACCATAAATTAAGATCATTTTTCGATAATATGTTTATAATATCATAACCCCTAAATCTATCTAAACTATCATTTGATACAAAATATCGGGCCCCAAATATAAATATTACATAATCATGTTTTTTAGTAAATAAATTATATTCTTTCAAAATGGTGAAATTTTTTCATTAGTTTTTTAGAAAGTTATTTCATTGTTTATGCATAACATCCCTCATTTATACAAAATGGATAATACTACAACATTATCCATTTTTTCAAAAAAAATAAATTTTGTAATAAAATATAAATATTTTTTCTTCAAAAAAAATTCATAACAACCATCATGAAATCATTATTATATGTACCCATCCATATACACTGTTGAAAACATTATAATACATAGGATGACACCAAAAGATCAATAATGGACATAAAAATGAAATATTTAGACTATTAGAAATTTTAAAACACTTTTCTTAAAAATAATTTTCCATGCATTGAAAATTCATGAAAGATTTAATGGAACATCATTAATATATTACCCTTTCATTTACAACTAAAAATTGAATTACCATATGGTAAACATCCATCTTCAGAGTAGCCAATGCATTCTTGAGCAATATTTGGGCACAACCATCAAATCTTGAACTATAATGGAATCAACATGTCATATATTAATTATAATGGTGATTATACCAACATATTGTGAGTTATATTTGGATCAACACATAATACACAATATCCAATGATGAAATAATTATTAAAACCCTTTAAACTCTTTTAAACCCCTGATAAAAATATATTCTTATCTCAAAATACCCTTTCTAATAAATGTTACTTTTAAAATGTAAAAACCACTCCCATGATAATGGAACCATATTCATTACAAATAACTATGAAAATTTAAAAATAAAACATCTATGTAATAATGATTCATGAAGTTTGGATAAACCACTCATGCCATGGGAGATAAAAATCATTCCCATTAACTTTTGTAAAAGGAACATAAAATGTGATTTTTTTAAAAAGAAAGCCTCTTACCCTAGGTCTGACTCATCATGTAAAATATTTATACTGATAAATAATAAAAATATGTTTATTATATAAATTATTGAAATAATTTTTATTATTTACTATCACTTATTATATATTTATAAACTATACATAATTATTTAATTTTATGTCAAAGTTTTTGAAGAAATTCAATAATCTAGTCCAAAATGCCTTTGGTATGATATCAACATATAATGAAAAAAATAAGTCCATAATATCAAGAATAATGTTAATAAAATTATAATAATTTTTTAAAATTATTATATATTTAAATAAAACTTTTTATTTATGTTTATAAAAAATGAACATTGTTATACTTATGGAGACGATGGGTTTTACGTACGCATTTGTAACATTTCCATTAGTTATTGTTCATTATGTAAAGAATGTAATTATTTTTTTATCATTACATAATGATATTAATATCATAAATATCATATTAATCATTTAAAAATAATTAAATATTCCATTTATATGATGTGGTTATGTAAAATGAATCACATCGCTTCGTGGAGGTGATAGATCACACTTATTCACGAATGATGTTATCATTTATATGTTCATAGAAGGTAATAAAATAAATAAAATTTTATTATTAAATAATGATAAATAAGTCATTATAATCATATATAAACATTAATTCAATAATTATACCAATATTTATAAACTGTAATGAAAATGAATTATTTTGGATCGCGAGGTGGTAGTCTCTCGTACACATGAACAAATAATTTATTTCTCATTTGATGAAATGGTAGAGGGATTTAGGTGATGATATTAACCTAATAAAATCATGTTATATTTGTGATATGTGATTTACTATTTCATCCAGGTGGAAGAATATTTTATGTATGTGGGAGAATAAATAAAATAGAAATACTTCTAAAACAATGATACCTCTCATTCGAATGATCTAATTTGATTGAAAACTTATCACATATAAGATGAGTGTTCTGCATAAACTAAAATCTTAATAAAGTGAATAGTGATTCCAGGAATGGATTCCTGTGGATATTGACCACCAAAATAATGTTTTAAGTGTAATGAATTGAGGGAAATGAGATACCTTTTTTAAGATATGGGAGGGAAAAATTGGAATTCTACAAATAAGTAAATTAATATAAAATAATTATCTATGAAAATTTTGTATAAATTATTTTTTTTCAAATATAGGATGCATTTGGGACAAAATAAATTCATCCAATGAAAAGTAATCATGTTTTGATTATTATTTTATTCCTTTTGCTTTTATGTTTACTCTTTCAACTCCTACCATGATATCACCTATTATACACTTTTCGGTTGATATAATTAAAATAAAAAACCAAATGACCAATAAATGAGTCATTGTTGATATGTTTTTATTAATCCAATTTTCCTGGATAATATTGGAACCTATACTACCAAAAATATCTATAACATGAAAAAAAAAGTATAAGACATTCAGATATGAGATTAATTAGATCAAATTACTCATATTTTTGTAATTTTAATATAATTTGCTTCATATCCCCTTTAATTAAACAATAATTTCTTCATCAACGTATAAATCGTTAATTTAATTATTTATTTCCAAAAAACTAATAATATATTATAATGATAAAGTAAAAAATTTAATCTTCCAATATATAATTTATGTTCATTGGGGTCCCCTACATAATCAAATATTAAAAATATTTCACCTAATAAAATAAAAAGTGTGACAAAAAAGACTTTTCTTTTGAATATATTATTATAAATATCATACTGTCATCCATGTAGCTTCAAAAGGTAATATTTTTGACCCATATATTATTGAAGTCAATGAATAATCATTAACTGAAATCAGGGAAAATTTTATGTCAATTTTATATTTTTTATATTCATATTTTAATAATAAATTAACTAATCTATATTTCATGATGTTAATAAAAAATTATTAATGATGCAATTCATAATTGAAAAAAATAAAAGGGAACTACATACATAATTTCACACATCTGATTCAAAATATGGAATAAAATTATCATAATTCAAAATAAAAAATTTCCAAAAATTAATTAAAAATTAATCATCTTGACAGAAGGATATAATGAATTTTTCAGTAAAAATGGTCAATAGATCACAATGATTTTATATCGAATATCTTTTTGAGATTTATTATAATGAACTAAATTGAGTTAACTGATAATAACCTAATCTAATTATACTTTTAAACTATTCAAATAATTAATTTGACACTATAAAATATTTTTATGAATAATATGTCTTGAATTAAAATGCATTATTTTTAACTATTTATCTATTTATGAAATTTATCATAAAAATACCAACATACCAACCCAATCAATTTTTTATACTCTTTCAAAGAGGGATTTTATTTTTTCAAATATAATTAATATAAAATGAAAAATATATATTTAAATCAATTACGCCATATAAATGTAGAAATAATTATTTTCCTAAATAAATAATGTTCATGACCATGATGTTAGATTTATTGTATGCACTATTGAAAATAAGTTCTATATTTATAGATATATAATTAATAAATATTAATATATATTCAAAAGAACTATTCTATTATCCCATGGGTTGTTACAACCAATGTTCCCATGAAGGGTTCAAAGGCTACAACACAAATCTATGAAAGAGTTCATAAATATACACAGAAATTGAATTTATATAAAAATAATCGATCAGACTATTTCAAATTAATATTTTTGTACCTAAGATAGCTTCAATAATGATTTAATGGGTAGGGGACGAAAACCATAAATGGGGAAGGATTATTACAGATGTTTAAGAAGTAAGAGACTCCCAAGATGACCTAAACTAAGAGATTTATATTTTACAGATTTATTATTATTATTTGATATTTAAAAATAATTATATTACGATCCTAAATTTCAAGGATTCAAAAAACAAAATTTCTGAAAAAACAGTTTTTAATATTGGGTTTGTTTGTTAAATTTTTTTTGAAAAAACTTAATCATAAAATATTAATTTTGACATTTCTCATTACAAATACTGTTATGTTATTAATGACCACATAAAATAATTATTTGACATATTTAATTCAAGAAATATGATTTTATTTTTATTTTTATCATAAACCATTATATCATTTTCTAAATCAACTAATATCTTTTTAAATTTGTCATGACATTTTTCACATAAAAATTCCATTGGATATCTGGTAGTCATGTTTTTTAAAATATAAATTAAACCAAAACCAAAATTTCATCACAATGTTATTTTACAAAAAATTATTTATTTCAAAAAAAAATACATTGACCAAATTTATTTTTATTTTTATAAATAGTTGGTTACAAATAATTTAATAGAATTTTTTTTATTAAGAAATTATTCAAATTAAATAATATTTTTTACGACCCCTGAGACCATGAAAATAAATTTTTACATAAAATCTAAAAACAATTGGACAAACAAATATTATGAAAAACTAATTTTTTTATTAATTAAAAAAATTAAATAATAATAAAATAATATTTAAAAAATAAATTAAAAAAATTATATCAATAGAAACATAAAAAAGTGAGGTTCTAAAAAAATCTTTTCTAATTTTATAGTAACTGATTATGTCTTCCTCATTACAATGAAAAATTTATATGAAAACATTTATATATAATGTATTTTAACAATATTAACACAAAAAACCACATACATACACACACATATTTTTTCTACACATGCACATACATTTACATTTCTCAGATACACCCAAAAATATTTATGTATATGTGTTTATTTACAAATATTACAATATAATCATATATATATATATATATTTGGTGAATCACACATATTTATATCTAAAAAAACATGCATAACTTTATATATATATATATATTCATTTCATTAAGGTAAATAAAATCGATAATATTTTATTTTCATTTAAATCAATAATATAGATATATTGATGTTGTTTATATTTTGAAAAAAATTATTAAAATATATCTGGATATATATTTTATTTATTTTCATATTATATTTCGATATTTCATTATTAATTAAACTAAAATATCAAAAAAGATAAAATTAAAACATTATAATATCCACATGAAGGAAAAATTTTATAATAAATCCATTCTCCGCTTTAAAAGAGATAATAATTCCAACTAAAAGTGTAGGAATTCTATTGAGTATTAATTATTTCGGATTTCTAAAAAAACAAACTATTGATGCATTTTAAGGCTCTTTTTTACATCAATAATATTTTTATTGGTGTCTTACCAATCATTATGATATAGATCATTCTACAAGGTTCTAATGGATATGTGTGGTGGAGGCTGAAAAGACATCCAAATCAAATTTCTTGAGAGATTGAAGTTATAATCATGTTTCCAAAAATTTCATGAATCATTCTTTTAATTGTTCAAAATTTCAAACAAATTGTTATTAAATTAAAATAACTCAATAATAATTAGTAAATTTTTAAATAATATAAATGTTTAAATATTTTAAAAACCATTTATCAGTAAATATATTATCTATTATGTGTAAATTCATATTTGATATTATTTAATAATTATTTAATAAAATATATTATATTTATATCAATGATAAAGTATTTATAAAATAACATATTATTTTTAATTATATATATGTCTGAGTGTGTGATACATACCCATTATCAATGATATAATATGACTATTTAAGAGCTCCTTTATCCATTGTTATAAAAAATCTCTAACAATGGTCTATGGTATTTGCGCTCGAAAAAAACACTAACTAAGAGTTGCTTTATCGTATAGTTTATATTATATAATTCATTCCACATTATCATTTTTTCCACTTCTCATAAATCGTGACATTTAAAATATTGTAATTTCTCGTATTGTTACTCAAGACTGACTATTTTTAATGGCCCTAATGGTACCTTAAGCCCCCCTCTCGCATCAGAAATACACATTTGAGAATATATCTAGGAATTTTCCCATACCTAAGAATACCTTGGATTTCTAAACATCTTCAGAAAATCCACTTAAAGGGGTTATTGTGATATGAACTATATTCTAAGGCAGAATTATAATGTGATATTATTGCTCATAAAATACATTAAATATCGATTAATATAATTAATAATATATATATATTGAATAATAAATCACAAAATCCATACAATTGGTTTTTAATAATATAAATAATATTAATTAATATATAATACAATAAATCTAATTGTAGGTTCTTAGAGAAGTGTATGTGTGGAATGGGTGGTGTCCATATCAGATTTTTCCATGATCAAATATTATTCAATGATTTTTCATAACATTGAACGACGTGATAAAAAGAATTTAATCAAATATTTATACAATTGAAATTATTTTGGAACCTGAAGGATGATGATCATATATTATTTATATTTAATTTAAATAATTATTAGTAACCTATTAGGATATCCATTCTTCATTGATGAATTTGGAAAAAATAAATGTTGTTGCATAATTTCATAGTAGTAATATAGTGTAGACCCTCTCTATATAAAATCACTAAATGTTTCATACATCATGACGCATCACTAAAGAAATTTTTGGGTGCCAACACATCAGATATATGTGCCTGCATTGTTATCCTTTGATCTATTTAAGATCCACATCCAAAATTGTCTCCATGATTTGCTAGAGGATGATTTATATACATTTTTTGGGTGAAATTGTAGAATATATATCTCAAGGGAAAGAGATAATTCACTAATTTTATTATACAGAACCCAAACAAATGAATTCGTGTAATTAAAAAATTAATTTAATGAGTTCATATATTGTGGGGTTTAAAATAAAATAATTTCACAGGTTCCATTGATTTTTTATTTAATTATTGAAAAAATCTCTAGTCAAATAATATTAATAATAATAAATTTTATCGACACGAACATAACATGATAAATAAAATTAAAAATAAATAATCAAATATTATTCATTATTAATTATTTTGTCATTAGTCCTAAAATCATTTTCCACTATCCATACATAATATTTATCATGAATTGAGTAATTATTATTTATTTAATAATTATATATCAATACATTATTCACTAAAATATATATATATAATATATTCATTAATTACGAAATAGGTATTTATTAAATATTCAGCTAAAATTATATTCTCTCGAATAACAATCAATGAAATAAATGTGTTCATGAAAACATGAAGAATTATTAAACCACATTCTGGAATAATGTTTATTCAACTAGTTAAATATTAAGTAATAATATATTTTTTATCTTTGATTCTAGATACACATAGTGTGTGACCATCTAGTCCTCTTTCTATGTGGCATTAGATGAAGTGGCATAATTTCAAAGGTTTGTGTCTGGAAATATATAAGGAACATATTGAGAATGAAGTTAATGTTTCAATAAAATAATACCTCAAACAGATTTTTATGGTGTTATATAATCCCTTTTTCAATGTATCTAAAATCAACCAAGTTGCAAGCTATTTCTATCATGTTATGTTCTCAATGTCACGTTCAATGATTTTTTTGAAATAGAGTTTTCCTATAGAACACCATGTACATGGATTTATTTAGGAAATATCATTTCCATAAAAAGGCCTCTTATATTTACTTACATTATTAAAATATGGGAGAAATCTATTCTCGCATTATTCATTAATTCCATAATAATCTTGAATCACTCAACTTATCCTACCTCACTGCAAACATATGACGTAACTATTTAATTCAATAAATAAAAGAGTGTAACTCATAATAATAATTAATAACAATCATAGTGTCTAAGGACTAGTAGATATGTCCACAGATAGGAACATCCATTAACACATATGTATGTGGATTTCATGATATTATGTCTCATTCACATAATATCATACATGATATTACCATCAACATACACCATGATAAGGTTCCTCAATGTTTTATGAGTATCCACCTCTAAAACCAGATCTCATTTGTGTCCCTAAATTTATATCATCTATGTATAGACCATATAATAATGAATAGTGTTGTAGCAATTTCTGGTTCTTATCATAGTGGGGAATTGGTATGCCCTTTTAGTGAAACAACTACTCTAGGGCCATTTTCCCATACTATGTTATATATAAGAACAATACTGATGTGATATGTAGTTTATTAATATTCAATACATTTGAATAATGGTTATCATAATGTACACAGATGTGGGTTCTAGGGAACCAAATCCAATAGACTCTCATAATAACTAGATACAAATGCTTAAATCCTTCAGACTTATAGTTCTCACTTGATAATTATTATTCAGCTGAGATAGCCCTTCAGTTAAGGGTTTCTCCATGTAAGCCGATGAGGGTACTCTCCTCATTGAAATACCAATTGTTTGATAAAAATACCTCAATAGGTGGTAATTCCATTGTATGTTCTTTTTCTATTGGTGAAAGATTGGATGTTTTTCAAGATCTATCACTAGATTATTATCCCAATATAATGTTATAGGATCATTACATAATGGTACCACACCAATCTCTTATAATATGTGTTGAATCAAAAAAGGATTTCTTGGCTACATTAGAATATGATTTATACTTGGAAGCCACTATATAATTAGATAAAAATAGTTGATTTGAACTCTTTCATTTCCCAGAACCTATATTAAGATAGAAAAAAAATTGGCAACCACTTAAAATCATTTTTTCTGTCTTAAAATTTTCATCAGTATAACCCCTGATAACTACCTCTTAATTTCCTCCAAAAACCAGAAACATATATTTATATCTTCTTAGATACATAAGGATATCCTCAAAAATATTCCAAAGTTTTAATCCAAGATCAATGACATATTCAGACAATTCTCAATGTGTAGGAAACATCATGTCATGTACATAACATTCTATACATGATTGATCCTACTTCCAATGTGTATGTGATCATATTAATTATCTCTTTCACATGTTTTCTCTAAGGACACATTTTTATGGAAGAATTTAAACCATTTTAATTGGCAACCAATATACTCTTGGATAGTTCAATACTAAATATAAATAGTATCTTGGAAACATATTAACTATTAAATTCTCAATAAATCCTCTTGGATCTATCATGAATGATCATTATCCCTAAAATATTAGTATCTTCACATATGTACTTCATTAAGGAAAAAATTTTATCTAGTCCTTAACTGATAGAAATATTGGTATGTCATTTACAACAAGAAAAATTAATTTATAATATACTACTAGGACAATGGCTATATTACCAATAAACCGCATATAAACACACTTCTCACATTTTTCATTATTGAATCCAAATACTTTTATGGATTCATCATATTGAATATTCCATGGCCTAGATATTTTCTTCAATCCATTAAGGAATTTCTATAACTTTTTAATCATTTTTGCATAACCTAGAGTAATAATCTCTTCGTGTTTTGTCATATATACATCTTCTTGAATGTTCCTATTATGGAATGACATTTGGAAATCCATATTCGAAATTTTATAGTCATGGTAAGATATTATATCAAGTAGAATTCTATTGAATTTAAAAATGGAAACTGGTGAAAGTGTTCATCATATTAAATTACATGCGACTATTTATACCCTTCTCCCTCAATCCTTGGTGTATACATATTTAATTTTCTTTCCATGTCGAGTTTCCTCTTGAATTCCCATTTGAATACAACCTCCCTTAATAAAATGGGTGGATCGACCAGAACCAAAACATTATTTCGATACATAGAATTCATTTCAAAATTCATGGTTTTTATCGATCAAACCTAATCTGATAACTCTACCACATTCTTTTTGGATATATTTTCATAATTGTTATTAATTAATTTTTTACCATATTTGTAGAATAGAAAACCTTATCTTTATGGTTATCCTAGCTCTCTTAAAATAATATAAATTACATGTGTTACATGATAAATTTCTTCCATGAGGACATTTAGAATCTATTCATGTACCAACTCTTGTGTATCTTGAGCATCAACATCATTGGAGTCAATCATTCTTCCACTCTTCGTTTTGCAGATGTTCACCCTCTCAACAATTATGGCTTGTCTTTCAATAGTCACATTATTATTTGAAGTGTTTTATAAATAGTATCACTTTATTTCATATTGATGACCAATAAAGATACTCTTCATTAACATGGGTGATATTTTCTTTCCTAAGAAGTTCATAACAAACTCCTCAAAACCCCACTCACATGTATGAGCTATAGTGAGTTTTTTTTCCACTCCAAATGTTGAAGGGAATCAATTTTCTTCTTTAGTTAGTACTTAGATTAATGTGTATGATTTAATTTTTAATTCAAATCCCCAAAAAGGGTAATTGAAGATTTACATGACTCATCATTAGTGAAAACATTCCAAAAAGGGAAAGGTTCTTCCTTTGACTAACACTACATAACTATGATGTGTAAGGTGGAGTTTATAGAGATATAATACCAATCCCCTATAAAGGTCATTGAAATATTAGTTATGATATTCACCAATATGATTCAATCAAATATTATTTATCATCCGAGCATGCTGATTCTCAACATTATTCTGAAATTCCACTAATTTATCAAAGGACGTAGACTTATACATCATCAAGTAGACATAGACAAATCTACTCAAGTCATTATTAAAAGTAATGAATTAATAAAATCCACAACTAGTTTCATATTGGAAATAGTCCACTTACATCAATGTGTACAAATCATTAAAGCTCTATGGACCAATCACATTGTACACAAAATGGCGATTTTTTCATATCTCTTTATAAACAAGCATAAAATAAGTCAATGAGTTAAATCATTGATGTGTGTTAATAACTTTCTTGACCGATCTTCTTCAAACACATATAATTTACATAAACAAGATTATGACACCATAGTTGGTTGTTATATGAATTATGTGATCATGATTAATTATCATTTGACAATAGTTAGTTTTCCTAATTTAATACATGAATACCATATTTAATTTTTCCATACCATAAAATTAGTTTTCCGTATAAATGAAAAAATAATTATTTCAAAATTTAATAATAAATCCATGTGTTTATAGGAATGATAAAGAAATAATGTTATTGGGACTATATGTAAGTAATAAAAATATTTTAAAATACAAATAATTGGTTTCATAAATTAAAGGATGTAGTCACTAACGGAAATTTCAGCAAACCTCATACAATTAGTAGATCCCAGATCCACCTCTCTTTTGGAAGACTTTTAGAATCTACTTGGTTATTACATTTGCATCTAGATGTGAGAACCAAAATTATAAACTAATACCCAAAGTGTATATATGATAATATATAACTTTATAAGGAATGAACCTTTCTTTCCCATTCTTTCTGGGTGCACAATCTCTTCTTGTGTCCTGAATTACATCATTAAAATTATACTTTTTAATATTCAATTCCCTTACTCTAGTTCTTCTGCTTCAAGGAGGGACAGTTCATAGAAAGTTTAAACTTTATATAGGTATTGGGAACATTATATTCATTCATAATTTTCATTTTCAACATAAGGACCATGTGTATATCATTCCCCATGTAATTATCCACTTGTAAAATCAAGTGTAGATTTTCCAAACGAATATTCTAATTATTTATCATATATTACTTGATTATAGAACATGATAAGTTCATGGGAAATGATGAAAGTATGAGTTCATTAGACAACTCATCTGGTAATTTCTTCAATATGATTAATAAGAATTCAATGTATCCAATAAGAGTGACTAGATGAGTCCTAGATGGTCAAGACCATATAATATTTGCTGGGGAAACAATTGGAGAACTCATATCTCTCTTTTCTCTCCATCTCATACTAGAGATACTAAAGATAAAACATAATATTATATACACACATGACAAATTTTTTCTTAAAAAGATAATTATACAGGGATGATAACATGAAAAAATGAAAATTTGTAGAATAATTTAGATATTTCACATAGGGACATATCACTTCATCAAATGCAATGTTTCCAAGATCAATTGGAAATGGTTTTTCCTACACATTCAATTTCCATTCATGGTTAAGTAAAATGCATAAGAACAAATTAAAATATCTTAAATTTCTATCGGTGAGAAGGTTATCCATATAATTTACAGATTAAACTGATTTTTTATAAGTCATTTTAAATTAATTTCTACAATTGAAGATGAAAGGAATTTTAGAAATTTGTCAATTTAAATTTTATGAAAGAGAAAAATATTAAATTTATTAGTCCCCCAATATATAAATGAAACCCAAAATCCCTCACACATATCATTGGAATATAATTTTGATTGGATATTGTAATTATAGGGATCCATATACCCCGTCTCATTACCCCATCATTTTATGGTCATGAAACATGAATGGTTTTAAGTAGTTATTCCAAATGCCAACTGCATTAAGTCATAGTTCATTGATATTTTGAGAATAATACCCATTACTAAAATATTAAAAACATTTCC
This sequence comes from Viscum album, assembly GCA_963277665.1. NCBI lineage: Eukaryota > Viridiplantae > Streptophyta > Magnoliopsida > Santalales > Viscaceae > Viscum > Viscum album. The sequence continues at coordinate 552,605,021 of OY728147.1, read as the reverse complement.
TCAAACCATTATTCAATGTAAATCCAATTCTTGATTTTGTACTAAACACTTAATGTGAAATATTTTATGACACATCTAAAACATCATGTTAAAATTCACGAATAATTGAAAGCACCCAAACAATGATTGGTCATGTCGTTTGAAAAATGGTTTGATTTTAAAAATAGTAGTAGAATGGTATACTTATAAAATATATATAATTTAGGTATTTTAACATTTATTCATACATTTAAAATTATTGTCTATATCAAATTCTTATTAATATTAATTGGATTTAATTATGTGTTTGACCATTTCAAAGATGATATTTATCCACAAGACAATTTATTTTGGATCTATCTTCCATTCTAGTTAATTTCATTAATTTTTTTGATCGTGAAAAAGCATCCATTTTGAAATAAATATGAAAAAGGAAAAAAATAAATAATAAATATGTATTATTATGATCTTTTAAACTTTGTTAATTTATATAGGGGGTTATAAAAAAATTATTTACCATGGGTAAAAAACATTGAAACAATTTAAGTTAGTCTTATAGATTTTCAGTTGTCCACCAATGCATCCATTTTGGATTGGTTTATTCTCAACACAAAACTTGAAAAACATCCACAAGATTAGTATATCCATCTATTATTTATGATTTTACTTACATGAATTTGAGTGGAAAAGTGTTTACATAAAATAATCCATGGGTACATATGCCCAACATAATGAATGTAATGAAGCACACATTCCATCAATTTAATTTATCAATTAATTAAATGAAAAAAATCACATAAAAAGGTCCACTATCTATCATGATCATCCACAACCACACAAAAAAATTACACCTTTAATATGACTAGAAATAAATATTTAATATATTTTATTTATGATAAATCCCATAAATATTGAGTATTTAATTTTCTTTACTTAATCAGTCATCTTATATTTATTCTCATCCAAATTTATTTGAGATTAACATCTATTATAATGGTAAAAAAATATTTATTTAATATTAACTATGTACATAATTTTACCTTGGAGGAAATGCATAGAATACCCTTCCGATTCTACTAAATATGTACAATACTCATATACATTTTCTTCGATGTGACATATAGCATAAACTACTTATCACATACATTCATGAATTTTAGTGTCATCATAATTATTACACAAAATTGCGTGAATTTCTTGTAATGTTTCATGTTTTAATGATAATACAGTATCAACTATAATATGAATATGAGATGATACCCATCTCTGAGAATTATTAAAATATTAATTAAGAATATAAATATACATATAAATATTAAAATTTAACACATGGAGTGTCCTATCAATTTAATAACCACATGCATGAACATGTAGATATGGCTTACATAATAGAATATATATATTTTAAATCTATGTAATCTGGTATAATTACATGACATGTACTACCAAGATAAATGGAGTGTTCAACTCTCACCATATTTCTATGATACCATCCTAGGAACTCATCATGTAAATCTTACTTCAAAAAATATAGTATATGGCATGTCTACAAGGCTACATGTTGTATGATATCATAATTACATAATCAACATGACTACATGCTATGTATATGGGGTACACGACATGTTATCTAATTTATCTTGTGAAAGTATGTACTGATCAATGATCAGTGTAAGAATTAACTATACCACCTCTCATAAATTTATATGGATTAACTAATTTTCAAATTAATTTATTGTGAATAATCCACAAGTACAAAACAGTAACTCTTGTTACACTGCATGTAATCATGTGTTGTCCATCCAGAAATCCTGGATCCTCTAGTTGAGTTCCTCATTTTCATTTTCATTTTATCATTAATTGGATTGATTAGATTATTGAGAAATGAAATAGAAATCATAATATCTCATTATTCTTTTTTAAAAAAATTAAACATAAATTGAAAAACTAAATTAAAATTCATAAATCATGAATAATAATTATATAATAAAAAATAATTATGTTACATCTCTAAAATTACCCGTGTAATCTAGGCATAACAGAAGCATGGAACGTGCAGTTTCCCGGTCTACTTTTTTCCATTATCGATGATTAATATAGTATTTAACAGAAAATATAAATTACTGATCAATAAAATTAAATAAATGGATCTGTCAATAAAAATTACATGCAAACCAAACAGAGGATCATCACAGATTATTTTTAGTTAATTTTACTAATTATGAATTAAAATTGATGGAATTATTTCATCATTGATGAATCTTGAAATCGATCTTTGTCTTTGAATTGTTACATTCTAGGAATTAAATTCAGATAAACTCGGGAAATGATCCACATTTCTTCCATGAATCTAAAGACGTCACTGACATAATATCTGGGTTTTGGCACAACATATCCTTATGCTGTTGTAGTCGATATTTTATCTTTTCAAGGACTTATTCCAAAGAGTTATCCTTGGTCTAGATGAGGGATATTTGTATCTATTTGTAGAGCTATGTTTGGGAAGGGATGTCTCTAGGGATAGAGAGAAATATCCAATTTCGTGGTTCACAACCCAATCATATGAACTGTATTAATACAAAATTTACCTAACTAGGTTTATATATTTTAGGGGTAAAAGTAAAAATAATTTCACTGACAACCTTATATATTAATATAAATCTATAGAAAACCCAATGTAAAATAATGATATCAATACTATTATTTCTAGACATGCTCTTATAATGAAAATTAATTTTAAATATTTTTTATTCAAATAATATTCATTATTCATTATTTTATCACTGGACCTAAAATATTGTTCTATCATGCCTCAATAATATTTATCGAGCGTTGAATAATAAATATTTATTTATAAAAAATATCACTACATAATTATCACTAAAAATGAATAAATATTTTATTCAGTAAAAATACTATAAATATTTATTAAATATTCAGCTGGCATTTTATTCCCTCGAATAACATGTCATAGATTAAATGTGATCATGAAAACATGAATATTTATTGAACCGCATAAGGGAATAATATTTATTCTACTTGTTAAATAATATATAATAATATATCACTTAATTGAGATCCGGTATAAATTTTGTTAGTGCCCATATCAGCCACTATCTCAGTGGCATTAGGTGGTGTGGCCTAATTTTCAAGGTTATCATCTAGTAATACGCCATGAAATCCATTGGGAAAGAATATAATACTGCAATGAAATAATAACTGTTACAGACACTTACTATGTACAATATTCCATTTATCATTATATCTCATAAAAATAAGGTTGTATACTGGTGACATCAGCCAATGTCCTCAATGTCTCAATACTTTTCCCTTAAAAAATATAACTTTCCAATAGAACACATCATCCATTGATTTATTAAGTGTATATCATTTCCATCAAAGGGTCTGAGATATTAAATTTTTTTATAGAATAGAATGGATAAATCATTTATCTGATTATTCGTCAATGGAACATTACACTTGGTGTAGCCAATATATCCTACATAACAAGGAACATATATCATCATGTTTTTTGTATATAATTCAATTTATATGACACTTAATACTAATTAATAAAAATCATAAAGTCTAAGAACCAATATACAACTCTATAGATGGAAACATCCAATGAAACATATAAACGTGGATTTCTTAAAGGTGGATCTCGTTCTAATAACATCCTACTGTATATTACCATGGGATTACACTGAGAGAAGGGTCCTTAATTTCCTATGAGTCACCACCCCCAATACTCTATATCATTTCTTCCCCTCAAATGATATCACGCATCTATAGAACATTTATTCCAGAATAATTGCATTTCACTTCTCGGTTCTAATCAATGTGGGATATTGGTTTGACCTTTTATCGAGACAACTAATTTTGGTACATAATCACATATTATGTTATGTAGCAGAAAAATCATAATGTTATTATTTTTTTTTTAATATTCAAAAACTAAGAATACATGGTGTCGTAAAGAAAACATATGTTTTTTATAGGACGCCAAGTCCAACACTGATTAGGTGTTAGTCGATTGGTTTCTGCTGGATGTATCCCTCACGTTCATTGGAAACTATCCTAAAATCGAGTATCGGCACACTCTAATACTATTCATACTATGTCATAGATAAATTAAAATTTATTTTCCGATAAGGGGTACAAAAGAGAATCTGACCATCTGTCATGGGCTACTAGCTTGTAACTTACACTCTGTTTCGGGCAATTGATATGGTTGAGTTGTAATCATCCATTGGATTTCAAATACATGAGGCCATCAATATTTGAAATGATTGATTTAGTTACATTTTCAGAATTATTGTTAAATATATCCCCCTGAAATTTATTAATATATTTCTTCCCAAATAAATTTAATCCTATAATAACGTCAATTATACACAATACTAAGTCTAAATGAATAGTAATATAGTATACAATTATAACCAATATATTATATTAACATGTATGAATATTTAAAACTAAATTGTAAAAAACTAATGGTTTAGTCATGTATAAACTAAAATCAATGCATAAAATTGATTATAAATTAAAAAGAAATAATATTTATATAAATAAATATTTTTCTCTAAAATTATTATAATTCATGCAATTTTTTATTATCATAAAAAATTAAATTAGACATTATTGGAGGCATGGTGGTATGGTCTGGGATTTTATGTGCAGTCATAGTGTCAATTCATTGAGCCTGTATGTCTATTAAAATTCAATTCCATTCATTTTGACCCATTTTAAAAGATGTAATGTGCATATTAAAAATATACAGTCAAATGTTTTTAGTTATATATAATAATTTTCTAGATATAAGATATGAATAAACCCAATGTTATGCCTAAAACATATTTTTCAAAAAAACTTTTTTCTTTGTTGTTTTTAAATTTACGTTAAAATGAATATTAATAATTTATATAGATTTTTTCATGAAAAACGGGTTTCATATTTAGAATAAAGAGGATAATATTTTGTAAATATATCCCTTTTTAGTCCATACAAATATTGACCAGATAATATTTTTGTCAACTCGGTAAGTGTCAAATGAGTAAATTATAGTTAAAATGATAGGATGTGACATTAAAATTTTTCTATTCTTTCTTTAATCCTTTTATATGAGTATAGTTTGACCATATCGAAAAAAATTTACAACATTTGAAAACATGGTTCTTGATTTATTTGTGTATGAACTTCATAATAATTTACAAAAAGAATAAATAAAAAAAATTTCTCTCTTGACATTAATATCTATAATATTATAACGAAAGGATAAATAGAGGATAATATTAGGTAAAAATATTCATATGAAATATAATTTTCTTATCATATTAGTTTATATATAATTATTTATGATTGAGTAATTATCTCAAAAACATTTTCAATACTGGAATAATATTTTTTAATTAATAGTAAAATAAATTAAATTATTTTATAAATATTAAAAAAATTATATGAATTAGTATGTTACAAAAGATTTTAGAGAATTATTACATATTAGATGTGTTTTAAAAATATATAATTGAATTCCGTATTTTTATTGGTGTCATTAATGTCAAAATAAAATATTTGTTAAAAAATTTCTATTAACTAAATTTTATAATTAATAATATCATATAAATTGATTGAAATTAATAAAACTATTTTACTCACCCATGTAAATAAAATGTGGTTTACAATAACAACCATAGTACATTTATGAGTCTTTTTTTCATTTATGTTAACATTATCAACCCATGATTATTGAAATAGTTCTTATTGTGGTTAATTAAAATAATTATTAATTTAGGGGTTAATAAAAAATATAAGGTTGAATATGACACCAAAAAATTTATAATTTTTTTAATGGTGTTATTTATACAATAAATAAATTTTCATCTAACTGATGACAATTTGGATGAGTTTTTCATTAGATTGACTTCAGTATAATTTCATAGATTATAAAATTCTTACTATTTCATATCTCTCCCATTATAAAAGGATCCCATCCATTCTCTTCATTATAGCAGACATAGAATTATTTCATAAAAGAACCCATTGAAATTATTTTCTTACAATAATGAGCCACTTTATATAGGAAATGGTATCCCAAAAATGCAATACCTAGGGTAATTAATTTGAGATCTAAAGGAGTTGTTTTGAAGAAATGTTATCACCTTACCTGATGAGTTTCTTTTTTAAATTATTCATTAGAATCCTCTAAATTTTTGGTATTTATCATAAAAAACATCAGGATCCTCACAATAATTAAATCATGGGATGATTATTAAAATACCATTATCTTCAAAATATCCCATCAAATGCAAAGGGAGATTGTAGATCTTGCGTACATACAACCTACTGTCTCCACGTAAAGATGTAATTGATTTCTTGTCACCATCATTTATGTATGGGTATTAGGGTGGGTTTAATGTTTATATATAAATATATAATATATTTAGTAAATAAGTATTCTTCTAAAATGATATTATAATATCAGAAATATTACCCTCCAATCCATTGGAAAATGATAAAGCCACATGTGAATAAATGTTGACTACCACCTTCACAATCTAACTAAATTTGATTCTAATTTACACTTAACATGGATGTTAATAAGTATTAATTTTAGGTATATACATGATTTATATAACATATAATTTATTCTTGAATGTTTAATTATATGTTAACTTTGTTTCTTTTTATCCTTCCCAAAATGAATACATCCTTCTTGGGTACGTACGACCTATTGTCTCCATCAATAGTGCAATTCATTTTTTAATCTATAACATTTTTAGATAAAAATAAATGTTTTCATAATTAAATTTTTATATAATAAAATTATTAATAATATTTTTTATATTATGAATCTTGTATAAATTTACATGGATCATAACTTCTAAACTAAAGTTCTCATATATAATGAAATATTTAAAAGAAGAAAATAATGGTTTTAATAAGTAATAAATTATAAATGGGTTATGACATGTTACAGGTGGATCATAAATGATATTATAATTATGTATAATAATATATTATACAATTATAATAAATTTAAATTTATTATAAAATATTTTAATGTTATTTTAAAAAATGTGGAACTCAAGTTGACAGTTTTATATTACAATCTGATTGTTTATCAGGATTCTCTATAATTATGTTCATGAAAATTAAATCATATTGTAATGATCTCAATCAAGTAATACAATTTTATTCTCATCTGATTATTTCTTAAAAATAAATTTGTCATTCATTTTAAACCTTTATATATACTCAAGAGACTGAATGAACGTTCTTATAGAATAATCAAATTTATTTTTCTCTTTTCATTTAAAAAATGTATTTTCTTATGCATATATTCTATTAATGTTTTTAAGAGTGTTTTAAATATTACCCAATTATATTTTAAAACAAAATTTACCAATTATATAATGATTATAGAAATATTTAAAATAAACATATTATAATTTTCTAAATGATTCGATTATTTATTTTTATTACAACAGTTTGAAAGGTATGATTTCTTTTAACATAAACAGAATGAATGAAATTTCAACCCATCATCAAAACTCAATGAGTGGAATATTTCATTAATATTTTTGAAGGTACTTTCAAAATAAATTATTTTCCTTAACATTAGTAAAAAAATTATTTTAAATAATTAATTTCAAAGAAAAAATGGAATTTCACTTCAGAAATGATCAAAGTTATATTTTAAAGGCATTTTCTTTCATTCATAACATCCTTGTATGTAAATTTTGTTTTATATTTTATATTATCTAATAATACCATGTGAATTTTTATTGTAGTTTTTTTATATTTTTGATGAAAATAATTTTGGGAAACCCATCATTTTTTCACAGGTTATGTTATGCTGAAATGTTTACGAAAACTACTTGCTTTTCCAATGGATATGCAATGATGAAATATTCATGAAATATTTTTACATATTAGTTTATATAATGAATGTTTTATGATATCATAGAAAACATATACATAATTTATATTACGTGATGGATGGGAAAAAAATTATATATCCCTCAAATGAATTTTGTAATGATATATATCTCATGAGATAAAGAGGGATGTAATGGGGAGTGAACCCTGTTTTATAAGGGTATATTTCCTTTATGAGAGTCTTTAGAGTAAACATTGACTAATATAATTTATTTGGTTATAAAGCCAATCCACATTGTTAATCATGGAAATGTTCCTTTACTAATCACGTAATATCTTTTCTATGCTTATCTGTATACCAAAAATCCATGTCTTTTTCCAATTTTATCCTCTATTGATATATGTCTGTTGATTCCATCGTGATTCATTTTTTTATTAATTTATATTCTTTGGCCCATGAATCAAGATTATTATCTATGAAATCATGTATATGGTGTTCAAATTATATTGTATGATTCTCATACATTATACTCGTTTTCTATTTATTTTATTCATGAAATCATTTATTTTAACCCTAATTGTGTATCCATGATGACACATTTTTATGATTCCATTCATATTATTATGAAATATATTATTAAGATTGATTTGAATTTAAAGGGTAACAGTAAAGAACATCATATTGGGATTTGATGACGATATGTTATAAACAATATTCATATATGTCCAAGTTTCATAATATTTTACCCATATATGATTATGGTTATATAGTTATGTTATGTAATGAATATTCATTTAATAAGATTTAATATCAATGTATCAAATGTATGAGTGACTATAGTTCATTTATGAATAATGTTTGGAAACAAATATGGTAAAAAAATTAGGGGCATTCAATAATATTGTCATAATAATAAGAGAACATACAACGTTTTGGTATAAAAAGTATTGAATGATACAAGAAAAACATTTTCATCATGATAATATATGTGTATTTGGATTTTGAAAAAAAATTTCTTTGTTTAATTAAACCTAAATGAGTTTTTCAACTATGTCACATCAAATATTATGGTCAATGGTGATTGTACCCTTACTTTTCACCTAGTTTCACAATCTCGTTGGACATGATTTGGATAATTCACATTGTCATTATAAATTATTACCATGGATTTATATTTATTATGACCATGACTTAACTAGGTTGTCATAGATATAACAATAATTGCATGATTTATAAATCTTATATTTTATTTTCCATGATTTTTTGATTTCCCACTATGCTTATTTTTTGTTAAACTATGTTTTTTAGTTTCATTCAATGGTTGGAATAGTAAGGAATAAAATTAATGTTGAATATAATGAAAAATTAAATGATTATCCTACATAACAATAAAATTTTCTAGGTGTTGGAATGAAAAATATCCTACAATACATACAAAACATTCTCAATATACAAATCATCATGATTTTCCAGATGACAAAATAAGGGAATAGAATTCTATTGTGTTTTTCAAGGGGACGCACTCACCATAATTTTGTTGGTCTTATAATACACCAATAGATTATAAATGGACCAATACAATTGAAAATATATCTCTCTTCTCCAATTTTTAGAGAATGAAAATATCATTTTCGTTGTCTGCATTTTCATGGTGAAAGAAATAAATGGTGGACAATTATAAAAAAAATGGAGACAACATGATGAAATTGAATCCAAGGAGTTGTATGAGTATAATAGATTATTTTAAGACAATTCATTTCCTTTTATTATTTTAATAAAATCATAAAGGAATTAGTTTAGATAAATTATATGGTTTCTGAATCCCTTTGTACTTATCAAACATATTTTAGATTTATTTTGTGGGGTGATTCACATATTTTCATCTAGCATGATACTAATGATGATCGATTATTCTTGAGTGTAAAACCATGCATATATTTTCTATTTTTATAAGGTAATTCATTAGATATGAATAAGATGTTACATTTTATTTCTTTGTGTTAATGGATATTGGAGTATACTATCAATGTCATCATTATAAAAAGAATATAAATATGTAATATAAATGAACTTCAAAAAACCATGGGGAAAAGAAGATGATAATTCAATCAGAAATGACGTCTGGTTGGAAACATGAATTTAATTTTACTAAGGGTATGGGTAATTGTTTCATATGTGGGGAGGAAATCAATTGGGAAATTGGATGTTGAATTGATTTAATGATGCTTAATAATGATTTGAATAGAGAAAATTATCAATAGAATACACCAACCAAACCCTAGTGTTTCAAATGCACTGAGTGTGTGTATTATATTAACCAGTGCTCAAATAAGATGCTTAATAATGATGATCAACATCACAAACCTCTTAATAATATTGGTAAATAGAAATATCTTGTGCCTACTATTTTTGACGAGGGGTAAGATAACAAAATGGTGAGAGGTAAAAAAAATATCCACTCATAAGTAGTTAATATCTTATTTGAATATGTATCAACCCACTCTATTATATATGTTTAATTTATAAGGGTATCAATTTATATCCTTAATGTACATATGTTGAGTTAGAATTGAAAAATATTAATGGTTTTATGATCACAGTTAAATTCTATTATACTTATAATACTAATATTTTTTGGAATATGGGTCTTGAATGTTTTTTATTTTCCCTTGAGTATATGTTTTTGGCTTTTAATGTCATGTATTGACTCTATCATCCTAACGATAACATAAATTGAAAAGGAAAGGGAATTCATGATTAATATTATGAACCAACCTATGATAATCTGTCATTTTTATGAAAAATGTAAAAATTTTATGGAAATCACATCCATAGTATTTTTCATGGTTCTTATTACTAAGTGTTTTTAATCACAAAATGTGGGGTAGAAACATGAAATCCCCAATATTCCTACTTCAATAGAGTTTTTTGATGATTTTTTAGAATACTTTCTGAGTCTGCCACTAAATAATGATGTTTATATCCCAATATAACTCATACATGGTGTTACACCAATTTAATTACTTTATGTAAAATAGAAACAACTGAGTTATATTAATTGAAGAAGAAACAAATATAGAATCATTGAAAGAGATTTTTCCATCAAAATACTTCATCTGGGGTGAACCAATTGTTTTTTAAATGATATACCAGGTCATGCCTATATTGAATATTATAGTTTTAACAAAATCACCACTAAGAATAGGTACCCAATCCCTCATATTGAAGAAAAATTTGATCAGCTATGTGAATGCCAACACTTTTCCATGATTTTACATCATTATGGATATCATAAATTAATTTTCAATAAGGAGGATATACCTAATATAGTTTTCTATAAAATTAATTTAAAATATGAATATATTTTTATTCTATTTGGATTATCTAATTCTAGTGTTATCATCAATGATTTGTTGAACATAGTCATTTGAGGTTTTCTTGATTAGTTTTCGGTAGTACTTATAGATGATATTATTATATAATCAAAGTGTAAGGAACGACATGAAGATCACATGATGATTTTACTTAAGAAACAAAAGAAAGGGAATATCTATGATATTTTACAGAGTGTGAAAATTTGATAAATGTTTTTCATATTCAGGACATATATTACCATGAGTGGGTATATTGGTGGATCCATTATTTTGTATGTTATTGAATGTTGGAATATACAAATCACTATCATTGGGCTCAATATTTTTATTGAATTGGATGGATATTATTAAAAATTAATGGGATATTCCAAATGATTTTTCCAATATAATCATTATATTAACATGGCAAGGGAAAAGTTTATTTGGACAAATTAATTTGAGAAACATTTCAAGGAACTGAAGATTATGTGAGAAAACACACATATTAATACATTAACACATAGTTGATAAGGGGTTTTTATATTTATTGATGAATCAATTATGATATTAGGATATTTTCATGAATAATGATATAGTGATAACTTATTCACCCAGATAATTCAAGGTTCATGAGATAAATTTCCACACTCATGATTTTATGTCGATCAGGTAATTTCTGCAGAAGTATATGTATAAAATATCGTTATGTAGAAATGTGTGTTGTATATACTAAATATAAATTTTTAAATAATATATTCACTGCAAATGAGTTTAATATCTTCCATAGAATTTGGATGGAGCAGATTAAGGTTTATGGTTTCTCAATACATTACCAACTTGAGAAGTGAATAGGGTGTTAAATGATTTGATTCAAATAATTCTTGATGGAATATACAAGAAGAGGGTAAAAAATTATCCAATATATATAGTTGTTCAAAAGATGGATATTGAAATAATGATTTATGGGGACAAATGTTATCTTTCTCAAATAAGTGTTCAACCTTTTATCCATGTGTGAATTAAATTGGTGCCGAATGAATATGTGGAACTATAGAAGATTTTTATAAATGTTCATGAATTAAATCTTGAATATGAGGGAATAATAATGATTAGGTACAATGTTTGTCTTATGTCCATAATATATTTGGAGGACCTATTGGATGAGGAACTTAGTTGATCATTATTTATTAATATAGGAAGTATAAAAATGAATAGTGACCTTAAGGAATATTACTAGTGGTACAATATGAATAGATATGTTTTAGAGTATATATCATGATTCATCATATCTCACCATGTTAAAGAATATTATACTGAATCACAAAGGGATGTTACAACCATTAACACATACCCAAATTTAAATGGGAAGATATCAGAATGGATTTTTTCATAAGACTCCCATAAATGTCAAAAGTAAATAAAGTTGTTTGAGATATATTTGATCACATTATAAAATCATCACAAATTATATATATCATATAATAGTTCATTATTTTTCTGGATTCTAGGTTTTTAATTATGAAACTAGTTAAGAGGAAGGGATTTCAACATATTGTTATATATGATCTTGATCTAAGGATTGCCTCAAAGTTATTACAATGTATTTTGTAGGATTGGGATAAAGAGTTATTTTTTAGCACTGTATATCATCCTCAAAAATATAGAAATTATTATATGACCATTCAAACATGAGATGATATATTTGTAAAATATTCAAGGGATTTTAATGGTATTTGGGTTTCACACCTTCCTCTAGTATAGTTTTATTATAATCATAGATTTCTATCATGAATTCAGATGGATCCTTATAAATCCATCAATTGAATGAAAAAATATAAATCAATCATATTGGGATGAGTTTGGAGAAAGAGAGATATTTAGAGTTGATATAACTTGGGAAATGATATATAAAGTCAGAGTCATTCAATAGCATGTCAAGGATTCTCAGATATGGTACGTAAGATATGTTGTGAATCATCGATGAGATATAGATATAGAAGTTATTGAGAAGATGTTTATATGAACTTTTTAATGAAATAATATTATTATATTAAATAAAAAATATAAATTTGGGGCTTGTGTATGAGGGATCCTTTGATATTTATGATTGAGTATGGATAATAGATTATCACAAAACGCTTCCACCGAACCTATCACGAGTTAATGATGTATTTCATGTATCTACCTTGAGGAAGTACATATATGAAACTTCACATCTACTAAAACAATAGATTATACCATTAGGGAATTATATATTCTATGAATAACAATATGTAAAAATCATTGACCATAGAGAATATGTGTTATGCAATAAGACTAAAAACCTAGTTAATGTTCCCTATAGGAATCGTAAATTCGAAGAAGTCACCTAGGAAACTCGGGATGTATTGAAATTTAGATATCCCGACTTTTTTATATCCATATGATATAATTTCTACGATTAAATTCTTTTTATGGTGGTTCTAATGTAACACCATGTTATTTAATGATATATATCTTTAAAGATATATTTTTTTCGATGTCCTGTAATACAAACAACATGTTGACTAAATAAAACATAATATAATATACCATTATAAATGTGATTTTAAAATGGAGGGTATGGTGAGTAAAAAATTAATTTTCAAGAATTAATGGTACAACATTTTATTAAATATAATCACTTTTAACAAATTTATTATAAATAAAAAAATAAATTAGTGTGATGTAAAATTGATGCTTTTCTAAAATATTTATTGTATGTGTGCAATATTTTTTTATCTTAAAATTTTAAATTAATATATATTGCATTTTTTTTTTTAAACTAAATATTATATAATCAATATTTTTTTAACATTCATCATATATTTTTTAATGGTTTAAAATAATAATTAATTTCATATTACTCTTGATAAATTATTCTTCTAAAAATATGTTTTCATCATATTTTTCATACATATTCTAAAATTAATTTCTGGAAATAATATAAATTGTGTCTCAAAAAAATGGATTCCATGTTTTTAATCATGAGAAAAAAATTCCATAAATTGATCCCTTTTATAATCAGTAAATATAAATAGTAACAATTGTTATTTTTTCCCAACACAACAATAGTAAGGCTAGTAAAATATGGTTAAAACACTTTCCTTTATCATATTGAATGAGTCCAGTTCATCTATGATCACATAAGTTTCTATGATATGGACGCTGGTTCAATATTTCATTAAATATGACCTTTATATTATTTTATGAGAAGAATAAATACAAACTATAACTCTCTTGGGTTAAATATCTCTAAAATTTTTATATAAGGATAAAAGGAGGATATGTTTGGTTATAAATTTTTATTGAATGATAATTTATTTATTATTAAATTAATATATTTTTGTTTTTAGTGATTGAATATGTACCATAAATTCTTATACAATGCCTACATAATACTTATTCAACTATCAAAAAAGTAAAAAAAATTATTTTAAAAATAATAATATATTTAAAATATTATTAAATTATTATTATCCATGAATTGTGTATACAGAAAATAATATTAAGGATGTATTAAAATATTGGAGTCAAATTATATCACATTTAGGGTGCCGTTAAATTTATATTAAATTAATAGTTACAAAATTTTCTTTAATGATATTTTATAATTATTATTATTTTATTAAAATATTTCCAATGAAAAAAATAATATATATTTCCATGTTAATTTAATATGGTTGAAAATTTCAATCATTTTCAATTTTTGAGTAATTTATCTATTTATGGTAACATTCTTAATGCTTTAATATAGAAATATTTTTTACTATGGTTAAGGGGTGATAATTTTAACGGATAGATTAAAATATGATATAATTTTAAAGGACATAAAAAATATATATAATTTATTTTATGATGTTATTTTGATGTGGAAAATTTTATATTTAAATTCATATATCTTTTTTTATCTCTTTTCTTATGAGTTAATTTATGATATTTTTTATTTTAAGAAATTCCATGAGTAAAATCTATCTCTATTTCATATAAAAGAACAACCGTAACATTATCTTCACGACACCACATTGAGATTCATGATCTACTATTCCCTTGAAAATTATCTTTTAAACTTTTTACCCATGATCTATAGGTGATGGTCTCCACTAAGGACCAACCCAGTGGTCCTTAAGAGGAGTTCCCAAACAATTCATCCAAAGAAAGTGTAATCTCTTAAACTGATCACATTATTATTTTATCATATTCACTCACCATGATTATAATTGTGATATTTATAAAAAATAATAATATTTTTTTCAGAAATAATCTAAAATATAATATTTTTGATGAATATGTAATTGTCCCCCATATTTCCCATCAAATTGAAATTCAATGTGTTACTCGCGAATACATACATTTTACCATCTACACATAGAGATATAATTCACTTTTCATATCCATATTTCATATATAATTATTATAATGGGGTAATATTTTCATATGAAATTTAAGAAATAAATATTCTTATTATATGAAAATATCATTTCTACCTTCATTACTTCCAATATTATTGAAAATGATAAGGTTTCTCATTTGTATGTGTGGACTGCCACCTTTATGATGTGATGTGATTAGTTTTTCAGTTGTAAAATACATTGATTATAATGAGTATAATTTGTTTCAATATATAATATTAACAAGAGATAAAAAATATTATGGCATTGATAATTAATATATACCATTATTTTGATCCATCCATCAGAAAATGAAAAAATATTTAATGAGCATGTATGGCTGACCATCACCATGAATAGTGTAATTAATTTTTATATTTAAAATTTTTGGTTAACCATTTATTTTTTATATATGAATATATATTATATTTAAATAATTAATAAAATTTTAATGACTATTCAATAATTATTAATGTATAAATACTGAAACATTTGAAAAACAACCCTAAAAAATAACGAACCAGTTAACAACTCAAAAATTAGTGTCAATAAGGAATTATTTATAATTATTTATTGAAATGTTAAAATATGATTATATATGAACATATAAGTATTTAAATGAAAATGAAATAGAATTAAAATAAGTTAAAAGTTATTATACTGGAGGTTATTGTGGTTTAGATGAAAGTTGTACTCAAAGTGGCAGTTTTGTGTTGAAATCTCTTCGTTTCTCATGATTTATTATGATTATGTTTAAAATTATGAAATAATATTACATAACTATAAAAAAAACTCATAATAATTTATATAATTTTTTTATATCTATTTATTACATGGATTCATTTCATTTTCTCCCTTTTTATCCTTTAGAGTCTAGAAGGATGTCTTTAAATAAAAATTGATTTATTTCTCTCATAAGTTGAATAAACTTTTTCCCATATATTTATTTTATAAAAAATAAATAATTTTTAAATATTATCCTTTTATTTTTAAATATATTTTAACGAATTATTTAATTTTAAAAATACTGTTAAAATATAATCATCTTATCATTTTTCGAATGATGTACAATTTCAATTCTCTAAAAAATTTGAAATTATTGTTTTTTTATCTATACAACATAAATTATATTTTACACCATCATGAAAACTCAAATATTTTAATATTACCTAATATTTAGTTTCTTGTTTATTTTCTAATTAAATGTTTTTCTTAACACTTTTTTAAATTTCTTGATTCAAAATCAGTGATTTTAAATTAAAAAGTGTGTTTTTATCCATAGAATGTTCCAAGTGGTATTTTTATGTGTTAATCATCATTCATGACATCCATGGATGTAAAATCAGTTTTAATGAGGATATGATCCTATTATACATGTAACATCCCAGATTCGAGTGTCGGCTAAATGTACCTCGAACCTGTTTGGTCTCATAAACATAATCACATTTCCCCAAATGCCAGAGGCTACTGACTTGTCGTGAGGGGAAAGGTGTGATATTGGGGAAACCATTACTGCATTGGAAAATTATACATAGAAAGAAAAAAATAGTAAACAATATCAGAAGTAGTAATACCAACAAAAGTAAACAGCGGATGACTGAGTAATTAAAAAAATATAACATATACATATGATGCATGTCACATGTGTCTAGAAAATAAGACAAACTAGTCATAATGCTGTAATTACAATTCATAACCAAATGTATATAAAAGTGAGTAAACTCCCACAACATCACAATCCATGGCTTGGTCTCATGCTCTTGAGACCCAACAACATTCACATGCCTGATAAACAAGGGTCCTTTCCCTTATCAATACCAGCAATCATATAGTCTATTACGGTCCAAATGAAAGACCCAAACATGGTGTAGGATGAATCCCAATACGAAACCACCAAAATATTTGTTCCTAACTATCAATGTATATGTATAAGGTAATAGTAAAAATGAAACAATAAACTAAGAATTACTCAAAAGTGAATAAACCTACATTTTTCGATTACATTCATTTCAATTTATTATTAATATTTTTAATACTGAAAACCAAGGATCTATAATAAGCCCTATATCCCATGTGTAGTAGTAACAAAAAAGATGTCTCAAAAGACCATATAGACAACCAAGTAAGACAGTGTGCATGCTTGTTCATTGTCTTGGTAGACTCATCACAATAAATCCCTCATTCATAAATAACCCTCTAGGAAAGATCCCATGGTTAATCCCCATTGTTCTAATATAGAACTAATCATTTAGAATGACCACCTGAGAATCTCTTGGGGTCAATACCCCTAGGTCTACATGGCATCAATAAATTATAAATGACCTTATGGGTAGCTCTTACGGTCAATACCCATGAGACAAAATCTAAAACAATTCTCTCACAGTCCTATGTAGATAATCATGGAAACCCCCATAGTTTTCCTAGTCAATGATCATCATGGTCCATTTCAAAAATAGTGCACCAATCTAATCAAGGAAACACAAGTAATCTATAACTACTACATTCATAGACATTCACAAAATACACCACATGCATTCATATAATAAATCTAATACATCATAATCATCCAAGGAAAGGAATGAATGTTATACCAAACAGGCATTTCAGACTAAACATCCATAAAAACCCAATTAATGGAAAATGTACTCATGGGGTTCTTGTAATCAAGGTATATATACTTACACCAAAGACACAACCACTTTAAAATTAGTCAATCCATTCCAATAAAGAATTGGGGTTTATTTCCAAATCATGAAATACCCCCAAAAACTATTATGTGGAACTATTATCAAATATATTCCATAGAAAATTAATAAAAGGAACAAACCACCTACCTCAACATCTTATGATCTATAAACGTGAACACTAGATCTTGAATTGGAATAAATCTTCCAAAAATAAAAAAAATACCAACCATGACTAATTAACAAGAGAGAAATAGTTAGAAATATAGGATCTATGGATTTTGAGATCCCACATGTTGGATTCCAATGCACCCATAGGTTTTTCAATATTCACTCAGATGGAGGACTGAGAGGGTTTTGAATTTCAACTTCCCATCTATCTAGATCATATACGAATCACTTCTAGAAGAAGGTGTTCCCATATATGAGACATTCCCCCTCTCTAATTTATAAAATAAAAAAAGTACATGACTTATTCATTAACAGTACAATCCTTTTATTGGCCTCAACTAGACACCGAATAATGTGGGTCAACCATGTCATCACACAATCATGTACTTGGCCATTACACACCTAGTATGTGGTCATACTAGGCAATAAATCACACGATGTGTACACATAAGTACATGGAATGTATTAAAAAATTTCTTATTTCATTAATTTTTACTACAAAAACCGAAATTAAGTCCCGTTACCGAAATGAATATCAGATTTTTTAAAACAACCCCCAAAAAATAAATCTGTCCATGAATATTTCTTCCAATGGGGGTGAAGAAAAAAATCTAATCAACTCTGGACAATGTGATCATATGTCGACCTCGCCCTCTCAAGTCTCATCATGTACTCACCAGTGCTGCCATAACACCTGTACCAGAGGAAAAGACCATCCATGAAGAAAATTCATGTTTTGATCGATAATCTATATAGGGTGCTCATTGAAGGATTATTCCTCCTCCAACACCACCTCCTTGGTTTGGAAAACATTAGAAGAAACTAAAAAGTAAAACATTAGATGAGATAAATAAAAGAATTCATGCATAACCCATTACATATAAGGTAACTACAATAGATAGGAAGTTAGCCTTACACTATCTAAAACCTCAAACAACCCGACGTATCTCAGTGAAATATTCCCTTGTATCCTAATCATCCTATGTCCCAACCTTGGTGGGACATGTAAGAAAACATCACCCCCGACCTCGAACACGAGAGGTCATATCTGTCGATCATAATAATATTTCTAGAGATAATATGTAGTATCCCTCATATTCTGAATAATCTACACCAATCTATTGGTCTCCTGGACAAGATGAGGCCCCAGTGTAGCCGTCTCTCTTACCTCCATCCAACATGGGGCTGATCATTATGGCCTAACGTGCAATGCCAGATGAGTTTCCATATGAATCACATCCTGAAAAATATTATTTTTTGAAAACTCCACTTGTAGAATGTGTCTCTCAATATGGCCCCTAAAATCTAGGATTCATTCTCGAAGCATGTCCTCCCAACACTAAATCGTGTGTTCAGACATTCCATCTATACTGGGATAGAATTCAGTACATAGACGTACATATGTGCCCAATTCCCTCAATAGTCCCTACCAGACACAAGAATTAAACCAAGACTCCATGTCTAATGAAATAGATTGTGGAACCCCATATAAATGTTCAATCTCTTGGTGGTACGACATCCTCAGCTCATCCACACCAAAGGCTTCCTTGATTGATTGAAAATGTGAAACCATAAAGAATTTTTCAACAAAAACCCATAAATCTTCATTTAATTTAAGAGACCTTGGTGAAACCTTCATGAAATTCATCGATACATCATTCCACTTCCACTCGAAAATGGGTAACTATTGTAAAAGTCCTTTGAGAAACTAATTCTCCGACATCACATGCTGACCCGTGGAAAAAATCATAGAAACTAGATACATCCCTCTTCTTACCCATCCACCAATACTAATGATGTTGATCTCGATGCATATTGTTGATACTAGAAAGAACTGCCCATGGTGAGGCCTGGAAATCTCAAAACAGCTCCTCGTGAACGTCTCCTAACACCCATTGGCATCCATGAAAATTAAAAACACCATTTGTTCCAATGTTCCATCTTGGACTGGGGACCTCGCATGACACAGACTCTCTTAGGACTATGCCTTTGTAATCTAATCTCATCATCATTCTCACTCATTTCAGTACAGTAGGGATAACAGCTATAGAAGAATGAAATTTTTTCCCTCATGGTCGTTCACCTCCATATGCATTTCAAAGAACAGATCCATAATCTCCCACTAACTATTGGCCTCCTAAAATAAATGTACCAGGGTTCTCCTACTCAATGCATCATCCATGATATTGACTTTCCCAGGTGTGTAGGCAAGCTCAATGTCAAAATACTGAATATTCTCAACCCACCTTCATTGTCTCAAATTCATATATTTTTTTAGTAAAGATATACTTGATGATTTGGTTGTGAGTGTAAACTTGAAAATGGTCTCCTAAAGGATAATGTCTCCAATGGGGAAAATCATGCACAACGTCAGCCAACTCGAGATCAAGTATTAGGTAATTCCTCTCATGTGGCCTCAACTACCGAGACCTATATGCACTAAATTTTTCTCCTGTATAAGAATTTCTCACAGCCCGATACCTGATGCATCGATATAAATTGATTTACTCTTTCCTATCTCTCGAAAAATCAGAATCGGTGCTGTAGTCAACCCCACCATCACCTCTTGAAAGGATGAGTTGTAGGAATATATCCACAAGTACATTGTACCCTTCTATGTCAGGTCAATCAGTGGAACTTCTATGAAGAAAAAGTAATGTATAAATCTTTTTTAGTGACATTCCTACCCCAAAAAACATAGTAACATAAGGACTTTCTTCAGCTTCTCATAGAAAAAAATTACACGCACCTTCCCGATGTCTACTGATACACCTATATCTAAGATGAAATGACACATGAAATAAATCTAGTAAAAAAAAGTGTCACTTTGAGATCATAGAATATAACTGATTCTCTCTATGTGTACTCAGTATGATCTCAAGATAGATGAAATCATCATGTAAATTTTGAGAGTACACCTTGAAATCATCCATGAAGACTACCAAATAAGAATCCAATAAAGGACAGAATAGATTGTTCATCAGTTCCAGGAAAACTGTCGGCACGTTTGAGAGACCAAACGATATTACCATGTACTTATATAGCCCATACCAACTCTGAAAGGTTGTAATTGGTATATCAGATGGTCTCACATGAAACTGATGATAATCGTATCTCAACACAATCTTTGAGAGCACCCAGGATCCACAAAGATGAAAATATAAATCATCAATCCTTAGCAGGGGATATTAATTCATGACGATAAATTAGTTCATCTTTTGTTAATTACCAAAAAGTATAAGGGTAATATCCTTATTTTACGGAAAAAGGACAAGAGAACCCCAATGAGAGATATTGGGTAAGATGAAACCCTTTACCTGCATCTCCTATAACTGCTTTTTGAGCTCCTGTAACTATCAGGTAGACATCAAATATGAAGGAATTGACACTGGTGATGCCCCTAGCACAAGATCAATAAGGAATTTAACAACTCTATTAGGATAAAGACGAAAAATGTTTTCTGTAAATACATCTCTAAAATCATCCACCACTAGAGGAATGTCCATCTGTGATGCCCCTGGTCATCTAGAAACAAACTATAAATATAGGATATAATTCCTCCCCAACGATGATGCTCGAGTCCATCTTTGTCTTCATAGACCATCCATTCTCCCTTGTGTAGAATCAATCACCCTTTGGTGATGGGAAATTCACCCTAGAGTGAGAGTAGTCAACAAATTTGTGAAATGGAACCAACCAATCCATTCCGAGAATGACCGAGAATGAAATCTAATCCTGTACTCTCTAATAAATAATAGTCCCATTGGAAGTTACAAACACCAACTTCAATATAGAACATTGTTCACTAACATAATCTAGAAATCCTAATCCCCAAAAAACTTTCTAGTGCCATAACATCATCACAAATAAACATATAGATCCCATGTGTCTCCACAATGACAACATATGGAATTCACAACTATAAAAAAGAGTATAATCTAAAACTAATAAAAATAGAATTATACCTCTAACAATTAAGGGTCTGAGATCTTTCTCCTACTCGGATTGTTCCATTAAAAATTTCTGACCTATACCACGGCCCAACGACTAGGCATGGATACCCTTAGCTGATCCTTCATGTTTCCACTGAAAACTCATCGTCTAGATACCCCATCAATCAACAACCCCTTAGCCTGAATGGCCTGATGAACACTAGTCCTCTGTGTGAGGATAAACTGGTGGGCCTATTCCTCAATGTGGAGTAATAAAAGATACCTTATCACTAGTTTCTCATGATAAATACTTGTAAAATTCTAAATATGACCCATCTTTCTGTAAGATCAGCACTCAACTGGGTCTATCGGGCACTAAGGTCTCATGTTCCCAATCTTCCCATCCTAGTAGCGCCTTGCTTAGAAACCTTAACATACATCAGTACTACAGTAATCCCCATGAAAAGGCTCCATGTGTCACTTCCTACTATCAAATGAAGGTGTACCAGCCCCAGATATTAAACTCACCTTGCTCGCATCTCCAAAATCCCTCATATTTTGCTCAATAATTAGTGCCTAATTTACTATGGAAGTCACAAAATTCATCCGGAAAACAGACTTCTATGGTCGATCATCATACATGGGACCATCTTCAAATCTTATAGCCAATGAAAACATGTCACCCAAAAAAACTTTTGCAATGCGCTGAAGCTCTCTAAAACGAGAATATTAATCAATCACGGAAATTGCGTTATTCTCTAAATGCATAACCTCCCAGGCTTCATCAGCCATCAACATCTCTGGAAATAATTAATCATTTAATGTCCTCTTAAATCGTCCCAATTCATATCCTGATTATATAATACATGTGAGATATCATCCCAATATCTCTTGGCGGAATCACATAACATATAAGTTGTAAGCTTCAACCTTCTCTCACGATGTGTCTCCAAATGCTAAAAGTTAGAAAGTGTGGCCTCCAACCATGGATCTACATCTTGAGATCATTAATCCCCTAAAAAAGTGGGAGGGTGCTGCTGCTGGAACACCAATGTCAACTCGGCCTTAGTCAGGGAAGGATGAGGTACTCCCTAAAAAATCTGCATCATCATCATAATTCCTTCACAGAACTCTATATTAGCACCTAACTCTAGTATAATATCTGGTGTCGATATGTGCATGAAGAGAGGATCGTATGGTTGTCCTTGAACAACCATTTCTGGTGTCTGATCATCTCCTTGTACCAACGATACTACCGGAGGACGTCATGGTGGAATTATTCTACAAGATCAAGTGCACACCTCAATTAATGATTTTCAAGAACAATAAAATAGAATTACAAGAACAGAAAAAGAGAATGAAGAAAATATGGTTACACAGCGTGTTTAAAAAATTCATGGTGTGTTCTCTTATGCATTATCATGGGCATGTACCACTTCTAACCTATTCGTGTAACACCCCATACACATGGAATTTTCCTCGATATACACAATGTGTACTTGAATATTCCCTCAATCCAAAGTTCTTAGACACAGTTAAAACTACATAGATTTCTCCTTTTGTAGAACTATATGTCATGTTCAACCTAGACAGACCGTTTACCATAAAAGTTTCATCGAACCATGTCATTAGTCACATGACAAGATACACAGTCGAATATAGAACAACGTGTACTCCAAGTACACGACATGTTTTAACAAATGTTTACCAACTCTATGTCTCAACCCACACATTCAGTTACATGGTGAACAACTACACAACGTGTACATATAGTAAACGATATATATTTAATAAATATCATTTATTCTGGATCAAAAGAACACCTGGCATGGATTTATAACATCACACGCTGTGTTGTCAGGGTTTTCTTTATAGTAATCCACTAAAACTTCTCTGAAACCCATAAAAACTAAATATTTTGGACAAGGCATACCATATTCCAGTCCTTGAGATACCATACACCCCATGAATCAATGTTTTTCATCTTTAATCATGTAGTATCTTAACAAAATTAAATTAAAGTTCAAACATGATCCACCAAATTCTGATCCTTGATGACCCATAAAACCTTAGGGACTAAAGCATGGTCTCCATCCAATGAAACATTTCATATACCAATACACAATATAAATATCATGTATTGTATTATGATATTTATCACAATAGCATTCATGTCTAACATAACACATATCACAACAACATGCAATCTGTAATGATCTCTAAATAGACTGGTAAGAGTGGATGGTACGTGATTTCTCGCAAGTTCCTATATGATGCATTAGATGGAATACCCTCATCCCTTCGGATTGCGACAAATTAGAACCAAAATGAATTCAATTATAACAACAAAGTACATGTGTGTCACCCAATGGTGAAATAAAATCAACTGTAACAATGTCAAGACCATAAAAATTGAAATATCCGTAGTAACATGTCTTTTCCCGGTACACAGGATAGCTACTCTCAATCATAGATTATTTAAAACTACTAATAACATCATATCCCTATATATTGGCTCTAATTATTTGGTAAAAATAAGATAAGAAAAACACCTTTGATAACACTTTGTAACATATCTAATCTGGGTACTTCTCACAAGTTCTCAAAACTCTATTGGTTACATAACCTCAAGCACATTTCCTCAAATTCCATAGGCTGTGGACTAGTAGTGATAGCCAATGAGTGTTATGGAAGAAACTATGACATCATTGGGAAAGTATACACAATATTAAACAAATATTAAACAATATCAGAATTAGTAATACCCAATAAAATTAAAGAGAAGGAAATGAATAATAAATCAAATGAATAATATATATATATATGATGCATGGAACATGTTCTTAAGAATGAATTCAAACAAGCCACAATGCTGGAATTAAAATATAGAACCCAAAATATAAAAAACCTGGCTAACTCTATCAGCATCGCAAAGCTATGCTTGATCCCATTCTATCTAACTCCAAAAGTAGTCATGTACGCGATGAAGAAGGGTGATTTCCCTTCTCTACACCCACAATCATATGGTCTGCTTGGGTCCAAAAGCATGACACAAAATGGGTGTTAGGTGAGTCCCAGTAGGAAACCACCATAAGATCTTTTCCTAACTATCAGTTAATATATATTTCACATAATATCCAAAAATAAAGCAATAAACAAGGATGTAGTAAAAATTAAATGATCCTACAGTTCACAATTACATTCATTTACTTTTATTATTAATCCCTCGAATCAATGAACCACAGGATCTACCCTAAGCATTGTATCCCCTATCAAATAATAAAAAAATAGATATCTTAGAAGACCATCTAAAAAATAAAATAAGATAGAGTCCAAGCATGTGATTTTTCTTAGCATACTCGTCACATTAATTATATCATTCGTCAACAACCCTCACGGAAAGCTCTCAAGGTCAATCCCATTTGTTCTAACATAGCACTAATAATTTACCAATGGCCACCTAGGCATCTCTCATTTTCAATACCCCCTAGGTCATCATGGAATCAATAAATTATAAATGACTTCCTATATTTCTCTCACTGTCAACACCCCTTTGTCAATATATACACCAAGTCTCTCACATATCATTGTAAATAAAAATGGAAACCCCCACATTTTCCCTGGTCCAAGGCTCTCACAGTCCATTGGAAAAATAGTTCACATATCATATCAACGCCGCACATGTAATCTATAACTACTACATTGGTAAACATTTATAAAGTAAACCAAATGCATTTATTATAATAAATCAACTCAATCCTAATCATCCAATGCTTGGAAAAAAATTTATGCCTAAAAGTCATTCTAGAACAAATTGATATAAATAGTAAATAAAGGGAAAACACACCCATGGGGTGTCCCGTAAAAAAGGTATCTATTCCAAGGCCTAATCAATAACCCCTTAACAATTAGTCCAACAATTGAAGACATGAATTACTATTACATTCCAAATCATAAAATACCCAAAATATTGGAATGAAGAAAATTTAGAATATATAATCCAATGAGAAACAACAGGCACAAAATACCTACCTCGATATCTTACGATCAATAAAACTGAACGTCGGCCCTTGAAGCGGCCTATATATGAATAGATCTTGAAAAAAGATAAAAAACACAACCATCCATAACTCATGAGAGAGAAATAATCATAAAAAAGTCTTGAGGGGTTTCGAGAACACCATGTTTAGATTCCAACTCCCCAAATGATGTCTCAATTGGATCTCAAATAGAAGATCCTAAGGGGTTTAGATTTCGTCGTCCCTTCTATCGTGATTCGGTATGAACCACTTTCCGGAGATGGTGTTTCCGAAGATGAGATGCGGCCCTATTGCAATTTATTAAATAATGAAAATTTCACAGTGTGTTGCATAATAGTACATGACATGTATTAGCCTCAATAGACCCCGACTTAATAGGGTCACCCATGTCATCACACTGCCTTGTACTCGGCTATTACATGACTAGTACGTAGTTATACATTAAAACTCAGTACACGGTGTGTATACAGAAGTACATGACATGTACTTAGATAATCCCCATATCTTTTATTTTCCCTCAAAATAAACTTGAAATCTAGACCCATACATAAAATGAATATCTGAGTTCATACGATACCATCCTTATCCTTTTTATGAATGGTTTATTTTGGTGATAAAATAATATTTATGAAAAACATATAATTTTGATGGCTTATTCAATGATTAAATATTTATAAAACTCATTTATTTTTCCATGGGTTATGCTATTATGAAATAATTATGAAATATTTTTTGTTTTAATGGGTTAATATATGATTATTCCTTTAGAAACTAGTGTAATACATCTATATGATTTTTATTATAGGAATGGTGGATTTAGAATTTTATAGTAAATAATTGCATTGGGTAAAAAAAGATATCTCATGAGATAAATAATACTTGAATGAGAAATAAACATAGATTAGTTACTGAATCAATCCATATTGATATTATTTGGATCTAACCTTGAGACTATGATGGTTAGGGGAGTGAATCCAATACACAATGATAGTCTTGGAATTATTTTATAACTACTCGAAAAATTATTCCCTATGCTTATGTGTATTTCAAAAATCTATTTTTAGGCCAGTTTTACGCCCTCATGGATTATAACCATTGTTTCAATTATGAATGATGTCTTATAAGAATCCATGATTTATGACATGACACAAGATAATGATCTATTATATGAAGGGTATAGTTTTTAAAATTTTATGCTCTTTTTCTCATACCCTTATACCAATGTAATGTTTATGTGATGATTGATATCATTTATTTTCACCATTAATAATAATATGAGATCAACCATTGATATGATTCCTAACTTTTTGTTATTATGAATTTTATTATGTTTAATATAAGTAAGAAGGGTTCTAGTTATTAATAATATTTTTTCGAATGTTCAAGATATGTTACGAAAAATTTTCTAATGTTTTTATGTTCCCAACAATACTAGAACAATTATTTTGTTTTAGAACATTATAATATGTAATTAGATTCCTCTAAAAGGATGAAATATATAAGGATATTTGTTTTTTAAGATTGTCATTTTGAGATGAAATTTGATTTATTTCTATTGGATGACCATGGAGGGTAAAATGTTCTTTTTCCCCAACCGGATTACCTCAGATTATTTTTCTGACCACTCTGTCAATCCTAGAATAGGGTGTTTACCTTAGGACAGGAGTTTGGCGGAAATCTAAGCTGTTCAAATTTTAGTGGAATATTTAATATTTAATATTGTTAAATTCAATATTAAGTTATTTATGAAGGATATTTTGGAAATAAATTTTAATAATAGCGTTGGATTGAGATTCCATTTGCACAGTTGATTCAAGAATTGGGGGTTTATCCCTGGAAAGGCATAAACACGAGTCGGGTGTCAGGGCCAGGCTTGGCCCCTTTTTCTTCATTTTCTTTTTCATTTGTTTTCTTTTATTTCCTTCTTATTCATTCCTACCCCTTCTTGGAAAATTTTTGCTCCCATTTGGACCTATCCTTTGTGGGTAAATCATCATTGATAATGTGAGATATATGGAAGGAAAGAAGGGTACCATTTCAATGCTCTCGATGCATTGAGTCGGCATGTGACATTCGTGGATGGTGAAAACAACTGATGCTTCAGTGGTAAAAATGGGTGTTCGGGTAATTTTGAGGGTTTTCCTGTCAGGAAACCCAAGCTACACAGCATGTGTTCTAGGGGAACACATAGTATTTTATTCACATAAAGGAAATAATATGTTTTCATAAGTACATGCTATTTAATCATAGTATATTCCGTGTGGTAGTTGGCCGTGTGTCCGGAAATGTTAAAAATAAATGTAGAATTGTGGTTTCTAAGGAGTACACGTCGTGTAGTGGCACATATGCACTTGTCTGGGTGAAAATGCACAAGGTATGGCATTTTGTGAAAAAAAAACACCATGTACATTAACATACACATCGTGTAAAACTACTTAGGCATACCCCATTAATGTACCCAACCAGGAAGCCACTATACCATTGCTTCATGTTGAGTCATCAAATGACCTCAAGAACGCAGGGGGTTGAGGCCTGCAGGGGGAGGGTGCCTATGTATAATACCTTCTTATGTGTTTTTTTTGATTTTGGAGCTCTCGCCGGGTGTCTCTAGATTATAAAAAAAATTAATTTCCCTCTGATTCGATGTGGGAATATATTTTTGAAGCGAAATGTGATCCCACCCATTGGATCGCGTCGCAAGAAATATGGGCAGTCTATCATGGTTCGGGCTTCAACTCCTAGTAGCCGCATTACATCATCTACATTTTTATACGCTGTCAGATCGGGTGAGATCTAATCTCATCCATCCACCTCTATAAAAATTTCCACATTGATCTAAGTCATATGATCAAACCTAAATCAAATTGAAGTCATCCATCACTTTTTAAAACCCACGATTACTCCTCCACCATCCGATCTTCTACACTTTTAATCCTAGTCGTCCAAATATTTCCAGTTTTTTCTTCACCAGACAGTCTTCTTCCTCTCCCGCTTGTCCCATACTAGTAACATTATCTCATTTTGTCTTTGTTTTTCATGCGCGTGGCCCCACATTCCCCCTCTTTTCCCACGTTTTCCACAAGAACCATCCCAAATCATTTTAATAAACCATATAGAGATAATTTTTCTAGTATTATCATTTAAAATATCCATTAAATTTTATATATAATTTACTTTATAAACCACCCATTGCACCCTAAGAACCCCTCATTTCATCCCCCACTCAAACCTCTATGAAGCTCCCACGAGTCTTTCGGAGCCCCTCCACCACCTCAAAATAAGGTAAGGTTTAAATTGACATGTGATGTAGATTTTAAAAATATATACATATATATGTATGCTCTTAAATTTAATGTTATAATCCTTGTGGTATAGTTAAAATGTTTTTTATGCCAATCCTATCCCTTTTGGTTTTCGTTTTCTAGTAGTATTATGGATATAAAGAAAGTATTTTTTTCCTTTTTCTGTTAAAGGTATATATATATATATATATTCATATACATTGGTATACACCCATGCGGTTTAGACATAAACCCTTATATACTTGATTCAGGACTTCTGGATTCTGTGTTTATGTGGTATTATTAGACCCAAATCTTAATGAATCTCATGAAAAAGTTGTTTACATTCCATCTATATAATCAGTTACACACACATATATATATATATAACCATAAAGTTTTACATAAATCATTATTAAATTCATTTTTGATATTTTTTAAAACTTTGAGTATCATTTTTATGTATAACATTAAATCATAAGGAATTATGTGTTGTAAAAAACTCTTATATATTTGTATACATTGATGTATCTAATTATATATCTTGTATAACTCACCATCTGATCAGTTTTAAGTCTATTAACATTGAACATCTTGATTAATTTATGTCCTTGGTAAATATGTTTGGGCCAATTATATTTAGTGTATGACTCGGTTATACATGTATGTTATATTTTATAACATAAACATTTATGTAAATAAACCCTTTAAAAATGTATACTGTGATATGATGTTTTTGGGACTCTAGTTAATTAATGTGGATAAAATATTTTAGTCTTATTGTTGTCAACGGGTTTGTGGTTTAAACCCTTTAATACATAAATTGTATTTGGCGATGTGAATATATATGTATGTGAGTAAACTCTAATCCACAATTTTAAATAGAAATTTCCTAGGATTACTAAAAAAGAATAAAAAACATGTGTTTTAAAAATAATTTTTTGTTTAAAAAACTACTCATTATATACACCCATATGTATGAATAGTTTACACAAACCCTGATTTTGGATATTCCAAATATTATAATTATGATGTGGTTACTAATTGTGGAGGGTTCATGGGTATAATATTTGGGGTTTGAAACTTCTATATTCATATCAACGACTTATTTATTTTTATATATTGAATGGTATTAGTTATGGTGGAATCTCTTGCTTACTATCTATTAGTATCATATATACACTTGTGATGTGTTACAACATTGCATATCAGTAAAAGTATATGAACATCATTACGTTTAATACCCCGCATAAAAAATTTTCTTTTTCTTCAAATTGATTATACATCCAGGTGAAATTAAAATATGTATTTATTAATAATTTTTTGGTGTTTTAAGGTTATCATTAGATGTGACAAGACTTGTATTGCCTTTGTGGGTTTTTTTCATCAATTATTCCATAATCTACTTTTCAGACTTACCTTTCAATTACATAACCATGTAGGTGATTGTTTTGTAATTAATTATAACATTCCTAATTCACTATATATATGTGAATTATAATGAGGGTAATTAAAACACTTATGGACTTCTGTGGAATTATAAATTAAATTATTCAAGGTGGTATATGACATCTTGAATAGTATGAAATGTGAAATTAAATGTTCAAAGTGGTATGTGACACTTTTAACATACGACCATACTTAATGCATGAGAGATACATTGCACATGTATAAGATGTTTGGGGCCAGCTATAGCCCCTTGATGAATCGGTAGGTTTCATGAGACACACAACGGCATTGGCACAAGGCCTTGACAAAATGAGTATTTACGGTCTTGGCACAAGGCCTTGACATTATGGTTATGATGTCTTGTGTTATACATCTCCTCATTATTTTTATGATATTTAATTAACCAAGTGGATATTAGACTAGGATAATATTCATGACTAAGAGCCAGTACTTATGAGTATTAGAAGAAGTAAATGATCATGGCATGATGTTTATGTGGCACTCAGTGATTTATTAGAGAGTGAATGTTTCGCAGTAGTAAATAAATTCATTGACGTTATTACCTTAATGGGGAACTTTGATTATGAATTGTTCTTAGTTAGTAAAATTGTACCTGCATATTCGTAAGTCCTAATTATTTATAATGTCTTTACTTAATAATATGAATAAGAATGACTATTATTGAATTATGTTCCCTTGTAATCCTAGTAAAGTGCTCTTAATTGTGCTCTTTTATTCTTTAGACAATTGTATTTATAAGTAACATGTGTTACAAATTTATTAAGAACATGTTTTGTGAAAAATATAAAAGAGTGTCTTCAAATGTTATATTATTATATTATCTATTTTAAATCCCCTTCCCAGGATTCGTATGCTCAACCAAAATTTTTAAAATAATATTTTCAGGTGTTAGTTTTAATAGAAGAATCATAAAATTAGTAGATGGTTTCCCAGAACCTGAACAAAATCGATCTTCTATATGATACATGATGTGTAAAATACCAGTGAATGTTTTTGTTGTAAAAATGTACACTTCATGTTTCAATACAGAAGCTCCATGTAATCTGTGGTCGGGATGCAATAATTGTTTTCATAGGGTTTGGATTAGATAACTCTGGAAAACCCAAAATGAACAAAGAAAAATTTACTTAAGCATTACTAAGAATTATGTTTTCTTAATTTTCAGAGGGAAAATTGAAAAAAAATTCTTTTGTCTCAACATATTGAGGTGATAGAAACCATTATTTTCATATCTAGCCATGATAACATTGTGAATTATTCCTATAATCTAATGACATGCAAACACCTCTACGATGTGTCCAACTCTCCCCGTGTACTTCAACTCCACCGAGGAGTGGGTTTGGACTACCTTTTTATGATGAAAACCCAATTTCTATCATACACAAGGTGGGGAATGTACTATGGAGGAATTTTTAGATGCCTCACCACAGAGGAAGGCATCCAGTCCCTTTTGGATTTCCATGACTATGTAGTAGTGAGAGACCTATGTGCACCATATATGTGCCAAGTCTTGTCTTATAGACATTATGGTCAAGTAATGGACATTGAAATCCTTGTATTTTATGCCCCATGTTTGGTTTACCGACATCAAGCACATACTGATATCTCTCATCTTTACACCCCTAATGTCACACTCAAGAGACACCGTAGGTGCACCCACGAGATTGAACCCAACTTCTCGAGTTTAATTTGGTTCTAAGAGTTTGATATTTTTTAAATTGTTTTGGGAATTTGTGTAACTAGGAATTGGGAAAACCATTAGTTCTCGGTACAATGTACCAATTTTTTTATGAAAATACAATTTGTTGGTTATTCTTCCTTCTACCTTTTCATAATTTGTTCCTAACTAAATGGACATTCATGAAAAATTTCAATTTACCAATGGAAGGAAAACCCATATTTTATCTCTTCTCGTTGAGATACTGGAGGCCATTATAGTCAGAGCATGTCATGAAGAATACCTTCCTTTCACAAACCTACAAATAATGTGCAAAATTCTTTTTGGGATATTGAACAGTCGAGACATTCTTTTCTCCTACAAAGGGAATTCATTTATCGACCACCGTATAGCCAATGCTTAACATTATTAGTATAGAAGAAGGAGAATGTACCATGAAGGTCCATTCCTATGCTTCACCCAATATCAAAACATCATGTCCAGGGTAAGGTTTCAAGAGGATTCCTTGGAATGGGACCAACATGCAACCTATATATTCAAGATTCTGATCATTAGTTTGTATGACCACATTGATGTTATTGGAATTCTCAGACAAGAGATGGTCTGACAAGCCCTTACATAGTTTGACCATTTGAACATTTCCGACTGCTCTATTATTCGAGCCTCCCTCTGGACGCCCGAGTGTTCACTGCATGAGTTCAACCCATACTGTCTTAGTTGTGTTTGGGCCAGGGAAGCAGATGATTTGAACACAAACATAGGTATTCATCTAGCCAAACCTGAGGATCCTCCATGATAGAGGATGTGGTAAAGAACGTCAGAGACTTTCCCTTTGTCTTGTTTTATGAAATGTATTTTTAGGACTCAATTTATTTTAGAGGGGAATATTGTAATTCCCAAAAACATTTTTTTTAAATAATAGTAATTTCATTATTTTATTTTGATTAACTTTCCTATCAACAAAAAAAAATCATGAAAAGTAATCATAAAGGGATTTTATTAAATAAAACACCATAGTGTTTACATTACAACAAAATCAAAACGAAATTATTCTAAACAAAAATACCTACTAAAAAGACTATTAAAGCCACTTGAAGGCCCTCTAAAGAATCAATGAGACATGGTATATAGAGAAGCTTAATCAGGTCTGTCATAACATAGAACATCACAACCAGAATCCTGAAAACTATACTAACCATCAGTGGTATAGAAATCATCATCTTCTTCAGTTATCTTGAGTTTAGAACACACTTATGTTTGGTTTTTTAAGGCATCTGCCCGACCGTTTCCCCTTGGGTAACTATTAGAGATGTTTGTTATCGTTTAGTTATAAGGGATATAATTATAGTCATTGGTCTTTTCGGTGGTTTGATCAAAAATATCTAATCTGGGGTTTCAAAAAAATTTATGTTATGAAAATATAATATAAAATCAAATTATGACATTTAAACTGTAATTAATTTATTATTTTTAATTACACATATATGAATTTTTTTTGAAATGAGATGACAATTTTAAACATCATACAAATATTTCATATATCCTATAAAATCTCTCATTCTTAATTCTCAAATATTATTTTAACTAAAATATGTTTTGATTTCTATAATTCTAGAATAACATTTTTCATATGGATATATTAAATTTATAACTTAGTGTTTTAATAATTCAATGTTTATAAAAACTAAGGGGATTTTCGTTTTGAATCATAGTATTAATTTTATGCAAAAAAATAATAAATCCCACTTCGGCCAGCACTCTAGCCGTGCTAATGGAGGCGGGATGAGCTTGGCAGTTGAGCGAATCCCTCAGCCCCATCATAGGCCAGCCCGAGCAGGGGGCATCGCTATCCTGAAGGGTGTTCCAGAGCATGCGCATGTGAATCATAACGTGCCACCATGGGAAGGAGGCCACCGTGAGGCAGGGGTAGGTTGAGGAATGAAGGAAGCAGGAGCTCGTGTATAAGGCCCCCTTGTGTGTGTTGTGATTTCTCATATTATTCCAGGAGTCTCTGACTTATAAAGAGCTGAAAATTTTCCCTCTGATTCAATGTGGGACTAGATTTTTTAATCAAAACGTGATCCAGGCCATTGGATCACATCGTAAGTGATATGGGCTATCTATCATGGTCTGGGCCTCGACTCCCAGAATCCACAATTACTCCTCAACCATTTGATCTTCTCTATGTTTAATCCTTGATATCCAAATATTTCTGTATTTTTCTCCCTTGTACCGACTTCTTCCTCTGCCGTCTGTGCCAGAAAAAATACAGTATCTCCCTTTCTCTTCGTTTTCCACACACATGACCCCGCTGCCCCCCCCCCTTCACGCATTCTTCATAAGGACCTTTTCCTACCCATTTAATAAACCATATATGGATCAGTTTTCTAGTTTTATCATTTAAAATATCCATTATATTCTATACATAATATAGTTTATAATCCACCTGTTTCACCCCAAGAACCCCTCGGTTCTTCCCCGACTCAAACCTCCAGCAAGCTCCCATGAGTCTTTCTAAGCCCCTCCTCCTCCTCGAACGAAGGTAAGGGTTAAATTTTCTTGTGATGTTGTTTTTTATAGTATATACATATATATGTATTCTCATAAAAGTATATTTAAAATCTTTTCTTTTTACTTTAAATGTCCGTCTATGTCGATCCAAGGCCTTTTCATTTTCATGTTCTTTTAGTATTATATATATATATAAAATATTTTTTCCTTGATGTGTTGAAGGTATATATATATATATATATGTTTATATATACTCATATAGATAGGTATATAGCCTTGTGTTCTGGACATAAACCCTTCTATACATGAATCAGGTCTTCCAGATTTCATGTTTATGTGGTATTATTACACCAAAAGAGTAATTTATCTCATGAAAAACTTGTTTACATGCCATCTATATATTCAATTATGTGTTTATATATATATATATATAACCATAAAGTTTTACATATAACTTTATTATATTCAGTTTTGAGATTTTTTTAAACATTGAGTCTCAAGTTATAGTATAACATTTAAAAATAAGGAATTATGTGTTGCAAAAAACTCTTATATATTTGTATACACAGATGAATATAATTATATAGCTTTTAAAGCTCACCCTTTAACTAGTTTTTATTATATTAACATTTAAAATCTATGATTAATTTATGGTTTTGGAAAATAAGTTTATGACAATTATCTTCAGTGTAAGACTCAGTTATACAAGTATGTTATATATGTTTAGATAAACATTTATATAAATAATCCCTTTTAAAAAATATACCATGATTTAACGTTTTAGGGACTCTAGTTGATTAATGTGGCTAAAATATTAAATTTTTATGGGTTATAATTGATTTTAGGTTTAATCCCATCAATACATAATTTGTATTCGGAGATTTGAATATATGTGTATGCGAATAATCTCTGATCCTCAATTTTATATATAATTTTCAAAGGATTACTATTAAAGAATAAAACATGTGTTTTCTAATTTTTTTTGTTTTAAACACTAATCATTATATACACCTTGTTTTATGAACAATTTATGCCACCCCTAATTGTTGATATTCCTAATATTCTACTTATGATGCCATTAGTAATTTTTTATTGTTCATGGGTATAATATTTGGGGTTTTCAACTTTTATATTCATATGTATGGATTAATAATTTTTATATATTAATTGGTGTTATTTATAGTTGAATGTCATGCTTACCCTCTCTTTGTATCATGTATACCCTTGTGATGTGATACACCAAAGCATATTAGTAATAAATGCATGAACATCTTTCAGTTTAATATCCCAAAAAAATAGTTTCTTTATCTTATAATTGATTATGCATCCAGGTGAAATTATAATATGTATTGATTAATTTTTTTTTGGAATTTTAAGGTTATCATTAGATGTGACAAGACTTGTATTGCCTTTGTGCATTAGTTTTCATCACTTATGCCATTATCTGCTTTTCATACACACTATTCAATGACATAACCATGTAGTTGATAGTTTTGTAATTATTGCTTACATGCATAATTCACTATATGTAAGTAAATGATAATGAAGTTAATTAAAACTATTATAACAGTTTTTTGGAAATATGAATTAAATTATTCAATTCGGTATGGGTCATATTGAATAATATGAAATGAGAAATTAAATGTTCATAGTGTGCTGAGAAACATTGAACATATGAACTTACTTTACTGGTGAGAAATGTATTGGACATGTATGTGATGGGTGGGGCTTGCTATAGACCCTCAATGCGTCGGTATGTATCATGAGACAAAATTCGGTCTCGATACAAGGCCATGAAAAAATGATTATTTATGGTCTTGGCACGAGGCCTTGACGTAATGGTTTTGTTCTCCTGCATTATACATCTCCCTATTATTTTTATGATAATTAATGAACCAATGGGATATTGGACTATGACAATAACCATGGTTAAGAACCAGTACATATGAGTATCAAAAGAATTAAAGGATTATGGCATGATGTGTATGTTTAACTCAAAGATTTGTTAGACAGTGAATGTTTCACAGTAGTAAAGAAAGTCATTGATGTTATTACATTTATGTAAAAATCTAATTATCCATTGCTCGTAGTTATTAATCATGTGCCAGCATATTCATAAATAATACTTATTTAGAATGTCTTTAATTATTATTCTGAATAATCATGATGATAATTGAATAGTGTTCCCTTGTAATACTACTAGTTTTCATTTAATAGAACTCTTTTATTCCTTATACAACTGTTATGATATGTTACATGTGTTACACCATTTCTTAAGAAAATGTTTTCTGAAATATTTAAAAGTGTGTTTTTAAATCATTAATATTATATAATGTTATTTTAAAACCCCATTATATTTATCCGCATGCTCACCCTAGGATTTTGAAATAAATATTTCATGTATCAGTTTTTACAGAAGAAGCATGACAAAAGTAGCTGGTTTCCAAGAACCTGATCCAAATCAATCCTTTTTGTGGGACATGAGGTGTAAAATACCAATGCATGTTTTTGTTGTAAAAATTTATACATCATGTTTTATGGCACTGGATACAGGTATTCTGGCGTGGATATGCCCCACGTACTATCACGAACCATGTGAGTCTTCCTCACCCACATTGCTGAATAATGCCTCACATCCCCAAGGTCACAACCCCTCCAAGTGTTCCCTAACCACACCACATAGGAAATATCACAACTGGAATGGATTCACAATAAAAAAAAAGTCTTAACAAGGGTAGTCTCACTGCCCCAACCCACACATACAAGGTTCAATCAAACAAATCAAATGATACCCACCTTTGTACCCAAAAATTTACATTTTGAACATATCTTTCACCCGACACTTCGAAGAATGATAGAAAAATTTAATCCACATATGGAAAAGATCTCATGTTACAAACCATAAACACAACATTCTTCATGCTCTGCCTCAACTGTCAACAACACACATTGAACACTACCCTCTACCATTCCTACCATGGGTCATGGTCAACATGGGTGTAATCAGTTTACTTATTCACAATTATTTCGTAAACACTGCTTTCAACCCATTCTTCTATTACTACATGAACCCTTCACTTCAAGAACATCTCCCTTTTCACATCTGGTTCAAATCAACATTTTTACTCATTTACAACATTCATTATAAAAAATTAGTTATTAATTTTACCATCACTGTGGGATATTCCCCCTTTAGACATCGAGTCAACCTTTTACAATTTATCACAAACCGAAACATTCACCCCAGTTATAACATTAATTTATACCCATTAGTATTTGACTATTCACTTTTATTAAAATTATTAAGAATCATTTTATTCAAATTTATAAAGGGTTAAAATGAACACTACTCTCTATGACCTGCACACCATCCTATTTTTGTGCCTATACTGATGCATGCCACCAATACACTTATGTTCCTAAAAAGTTTCATGAATTCAAAACATCATAAATTTTCGACCATGAAAAAAATATCATAAATCTGTCAAATCCAAAAACATACGCATAACCCAATAGTAAATTATCATTAAATTGAAACAACACACATCAAGAACAACAATTCCCCCAGGGTTACCTGGGTTTTCACTCGTACATGGGTCAGTTACTCCCAATACCAAGCTCTTTACCAAGGTGTTACTAATCCTAATATCCTCTCTACCATCAACAAATTGTAAGAAAAATAAAATAACTCATTTCATTCCACATTGTAACGTCAAATACCCATAGGACACTAAATCTGTGATCCTATTTGGGTCAACACATGAACAAAAGCGTACCTCCCTGTATGCCAAAGGAATCTGACTAGTGGTGAGGGTCAAATAAGTCATGTGGGGAGTCTATACCTTTTTATCTAGAGTATGTCACAGAATAACACAAATAATATAATGGAATAAATATTAAACAACCAATAAATATTCATTTCCAAACATTTATCAAACATGTAAAACACAAATCAAAATGAAACAATGACATGCCACACATGTTGGGCTAGTGAATAAAACCCAAAAATAAGCCAAACAAACAAAATTCTATTTGGATCCCAATCCTAAGTCAGGATCATTACCCATGTATATACCAAGAAAAATTAAACATCTTATTATAGTTCCCTTAACATCATTCTGACCTGCAACCAGAGATCTTCTCGGTTACCCAACATCAACCAGAGTAGGGTTTGAGTACAAATCACATTAGGACACCACCAACGATGTCTACAAAATATTCAGTCTAATAGATAGTACATTACATTAAAAAATAAATGGAACGTAAAGAAGATATAGTTTATGTTCTGTAAGTTAACAGGTTCATTTAATTTATTCCCAGATTTTATCCTCAATTACACTTCTTATACCATATCATTACTCAATCTGTTTAATCACATGTTCCCTAAGTTAGGCATAAATATCATCTAAAAATGTGTCTATGTAAATCAATCACAATGAATTGAGGAAACAAATCAAGTTCATGTCTCACTAGGGATCCACATATCACATCAACAGATTATCCTCACCTCGAAGCCTCAGTCTGGGTGGAATGCATCTATTAGGGGAATAGAGTCTATACCCCTTCCGTAATCAGTGCATTTTTGGGTGGAGTTTAGAGCCTCAGTATAACTTGACCAGTGGGAATTCAACCTCCAGTCAATATCCCAATATACCAGGCCTTGTGCACATGTTATTTATCAAATCACCACATCCATAACATAATAAAATCAAGCATATTCAATGCCATTAGTTATCATAATTCATAACAAAAAGGGAAATAATACTATGAAATAAACCATTAAAACATTTAACATTTACAATTCATATTCATTTAGCCAAATTTACATTCTCATGCCTTAACCCCTTATGTTTATTCAACAAACCATGTTCCTTAGAAAAATTCATCATTGACCATTCATTAACCCATTTATCCCGTTTATCATTTCCCAGGCATTTACCAACTTATGTATTTCAAGTACAATTATCATATCACATAACACAGTCCCATTATTACAATCAATCATTTAGGTGTACCACATAATTCTCACATATTAACCAA
Organism: Viscum album; assembly: GCA_963277665.1. Lineage (NCBI taxonomy): Eukaryota > Viridiplantae > Streptophyta > Magnoliopsida > Santalales > Viscaceae > Viscum > Viscum album. The sequence goes on along the minus strand of OY728147.1, from coordinate 552,564,591 downwards.
TTCCACAAATTCATTCATTCCATTGTTACATCCCAGTATCATGTTCCCTATTTCCCATTCAATTACCCAATTAAAAGTTTACCATTTAATATGCCATAGTCCCCTTAGACATTTCTAATCAAAATTCATGAAACAATTGAAATAATCTCTTTCAAATAAATTAAACATTTTCATGATATTCCAAAAACATATCATTCCCTTATCTCCATTTAAATATTTTTCATCATTCCATTCACAACCTAATCAACCATTGAACATGTTCTAAAAGGTTTTCTTTCGTTATTCGACAATATTTTAGATAACACTACCACTTTCAAGGTACTGGATACATGACTCACAACTTGGGTTACCCTAAAATGGTCAAGGCATCCTCAATGCTTCTCATGAGGATCTTGAGGATTTAAATTGGTTTCATAGACACCCATTATTGACACGTACTTCAACGAAACCACGAACACAAAAATGGGAAAACCAGAACACCAAGATTCATGCAATAATTGAAAATAAATCTATGGGATAATACTTGTAGACCACCGAACTCATATCTGTTGACGAACACACTCCTAATCATGGCCTTAGATCTGATTTCAAGCGATACTTGAAGCCTCCATCGATATCTCATCCGAAAATGGGGGTTTTAGATTTATAGATGGAGAAGAGAGGAAGATAAAAACCCTAAACTAATAATAGAAGCAAGAGGAGGATTAGGCTTACTAGGATCATCAATCCACACTTGTTTTTACTCAAAATGAACAATAATTAAAGGAGATACATCTTTGAGAGATCATGTGAGATTTTCATATTTTTTAATGTTCCAAGGGAGAGGGAGGAGGAAAAAACTTGTAGTGTTTTAAAATCCTATGGTGGCCTTTTTTTATGTTTTCCAACTTTTCTGAGCTACATGGTTTCCCAGATGTTTTTTCAAACCATGCGCAAACTGGGTGTGAGACACTACCTAAAAAACACACATTATCATTTTATTATAGAAATTCCACATGGTTTTCTTAACTGTGCACCAACCATGCGTAAGCCCATATATATGGATGAACAGTTACCTAGGATGATCATCACGGTTTGCACTAACCAAGAAAAAATTGTGCGGCATGCCCTCAAAATCCATTTTCTCTCTCTATGTTTTCTGGAACCCCTGGAACACCCTCGAGCCTTCACCAAAACATGGGGAAACACTTATCTATCCAAAAAGCATAAGGCCAAACCAAAACATTAAGCAAAAAACATACCATAATAAGATCCAGGATCTTAAACCCAATGTCCTCCAGAGTTCATGCCATGTACATTGTCTATCCTATTTTCTTATGGGGGTTCATTAAATCCATTTAACTTGCAATCCATGTGTCCATTTTGAATGCCTTCTCTAGACACATGACTCATGATTTGAGGATCACATGGAGTACTTCTCTGTTGTTTCTCCTTCGAGGGATCCAATGAGGTATTCCTCCCATACCATACACTAAGTATCTCATTTTGAAAACCTTCACTAATTTTTATCAGAAGGATACCGAGTTGAATTCGTCCTTATTTTTTGACATGAGGGACCTAGTAGGTTCCCATGGTTTGACCAACCCTGAGCTGATCTGTCAGTTATGGGTAGAGATGGTGTTCGGGGGTAACTAAGAACTTGTGCCAAACTGGTAATCCCATGGGGATGTGGCTTTAGTATTGGGTTAGGCATTTGGGCCACCCTCACTCGGTTTTTTATATCTAAATTGTTTTTGATAATTCATTAGTGGTTACCAAATGAGATTCCTTTCTGGTGGTTATTGAGCCCAATGCGAGGAATCATTTTATATTTAGATGGGAGGCCAAGACGTTCCCTCTTGGGATCATGAATCTGAACCATGATATGTTTTAAACTTTACTATTCCCAAATGAATTACATTGGAATTGGTTGTAGAACTTTACTTGATTCTTTGGGTTACATAATGTTTTCCCCATGTGAGTTAATTATGATAAACCATGTGATTGTTTAACTCACATGTGTTATTTTAGAGATGGAATGTCAAATGATTTAAAAGAGGTAATTAGCAATGGGAAAGCCACAGTCTCAGTTAAAAGAAAGGGTCAGGCTCCTATGACTAATTGCATCTTCTATACCTTGGTTGAACCATCTTCCCAATTAAAATACAATTGACGAGATCAATAGGTTAATTATGTAAAGAACATGAGAGAACCATGATATGGAAGTCGGGCTCATTGAGGATTATTTTTCAAATGTTGAGTGAACCTGCAATCCCTTGAGGGATTACCAGGATGGGATCTATTGGAAAATGTTATAACAGATATATGTTGTAATTTTGATACATCGGGCATGGCCCTAATACATACTAAAATGGTAATACACAGAACATGGCCCTAAAACATACAGAAATGATTATATACAAGGTTTTACCCAAAGACATGATCAATTGATAATATACCGGGCTCAACCTTGGTTGATTGATATAACTGTTGGCGAGGTTTGGATATTCTTGTGGGATAGGTTTTCAAAGTCATTCTTTGATTCATGGTCTTATCCTATGTGTTTTCTAACAAGTGACCCTTTACAAGATTTAATATAGGTATACGACAACCTAGTCTGTCATTAGAGGATAGTATGGTAGATCCTAGGTGTATGATGAGTATCAGAATGGGGTGATGTAGCTTTCTGAGTGATATAAATCCTTTGATAGCTGAAGCATGTACATGTATACGGGATTACATACCCATAGATTGACTTAATGATTCACATATTTTGTGGAACGACATCCAAGTCAAAGCCCTTGCACAGCAAGTCCAGACGATCTGGGTAATGGAACCAAGGATCAACTACTGATGTGGTTTCTTGTTATTTGATTCACACAATCTGTATTATTCTATATTATGTACATGTGTATTGGTATGGGACTATACATGTGTACATATATAGAAATGGAATCCATTGTAGCACTTTCCCAATTGATTGGGATTACAGACCCTTGGATCGACTATTGTTGCACGTTTGGCCTACTACCTTTTATTGTGTTCTATCTAGTTTGAGCCCATTGCTATTGCATACACTTTTAGCAGCAAATTTATAGGTTGCATGTCTGGTTCCCTACTAAGATAAATTATATCCCCTACACATGAACCTTAGTGTACGTGTAGACCATGTGTCTACTTTTTAGGTTGAGAACGTGTTTCATGGTGGATAGGGATGACGCCAAGGGTTGCATGATCGAATGAAGCTGCCTGAGTGGTTCTACTGATCGGGCTGAAGCTATTCAATATTGTCTGGAGATTAGGTACATGGGCAGGCTCAGAGTTAGTTATAGATCCCTATACTTTTTCTCTCTGTTCTTTTGTACTATTATCTATATGGTCGGTCTAGTGGGTGACCAGTGTTGTATTGTATTGCATAGTTGTTCAGGATGTTACATCATGTTACAATTATCATGTTTTCTATTTCAGTTGTTTATTAATTTTTCACTCTCATTACTTTCCTTTTCGTATGATACTAAGTTATTTATTTTGTTTTCTTACTATGGAATAAGAGAATAGTCTCCCCACTATCACACCCTAGGCCCTCACTATAAGTCGACAACCTTTGGTGTACTAGGAAGGGTGTTTGAGGCCTTAAGGAAAATCTACATGGAGCACCGGTTTAGTGGATTTCGGGTCGAGACATTACAAAGTGGCATCAGAGGTGTTTCCTTTCTTAGTCTTTATTATTTGGGATATGGTATACATGAGTATTAAAAATGTGTCAGAACCTGTCACAGATATCGAACTGGTGCATCGATAACACTTGCTCTGATTGTAAGTATTGTTATTGAAATGCCTGGATCGGTTGTGATCACTGAGAGGGGAGGGGTGAATCAGTGATAAATTTTTCTTTTTATGAATTGTTCCCTTTGGATTATCAATTCAACCTCTGCAGCTGGTTAAAGCCTAGATCTACTCTTTTAGTGGTTCAGTAATAATGAGAGCACAGAACACAGAGATTTACAAGGTTCGGTACAAAGACCTACTCCTTGCCGTGTTGGTTACACCCCCCAACACGGATTCTTCACTATGCCAAAAGATGATTACACAGTAATTGGTTACCCCCCCCCCCCAATTACAAGTTGGTTAAACCCCCTAACTCCACAGCATCATCTTCTTCATGGCTCCACTTCACTTCTTCAAAGGTGTTGTTCAAGACTTCAAGTAGCTTCAACAGTCTTCAAAAGATCTTGTTGGTCTTGCTCTTCAAAAACCCAATCACTTTAATGATAAGTTCTTTTGTATTCACACACATAAGTGTGTACTCCTCTTCTTCTAAAAGTTGATCTTCTTCACATGTGCACACATGCACTACTCATTCTTTTAGTGCACCCACTTGACTTGTCCTTCTTCTTCAATTTATAAACACACAAAGTGTGGTCTTCCTTTTGCACCCAAAGCACAAAGGTCCTCGGCCTTCTCCTCTTTGTGCACACACTCTACCCGTATACTCCTCTTCACTTGGCACACAAACACAAAGGCCTCGGCCTTGTTTTCATACACACTGCCCAATATAAAGGCGCGCAAGTGCTTGGTGTTGCAAGAGGCGCGCAAGGTGTTTCAACCAAGGGCGCGCAAGTGACATGCCACAAGGAGCGTGCAAGGTCCTTTCTTCTCAAACAGAAACCCTTCGCACAAGGATTGCGCGAGAACAAAACTTGAAACCTCCTGTCGCGCAAGTGATGCGCAGGATTTTACTTCGCGAGGCAGAGAGCGTCGCGGGTCTTCACCAATGAACAACAACCTTCACTCGGCCTCGGACTCCTCTTTATATAGGCAGTGGAGGTGCATGGATGATCCGCGGGGAAATACATTTTGAATGCCCGAAATCTGCGGGGTCTTTGAAAACATCAAACGCGTTAAAAAGATCTTCTGCATATCACGGTTTTATCTTCTGTCAATCGCGGGTTCATTCACCTTCAGACTTCTCCACGTACATGCGTTTTAGAACGCATGCATGGCTCTGTTAAAGCCTAACACATGCAAAACATGAACACCCGATGCCTCGGCAGATTCTCTTGCCTCGGCCGAACACAAATATCTTCATTACTGGCATGCATGCCTATTTCTACGCATGGATGTGTTCGTAAGGGCGAGACGAGCTCAATGGTGGTCTTAGATCCTTCAGAGGTGGCCGGGAACTCGAAAACCATCATCGGGGAAGCCTCTGGTTCGAAGGAGGCTGCGGGAGGTGCTTCGGCATGGCTCGAGGTTGAGGACGAAGCCGGGGCCGTCGGATCAGATCTTCAACGGCCTGGATTAGATCGCGGCGCCGCGGATCAGATGTGCGGCGCAGATCAAGCGCGCGATGAGACGGACGGCGGAGATTTGCTCCCGGGATTTTTTGCGCGTCCCACATCGAAGCCTTCCGCGGATTTTCCGCGGTTTATCACCCTGGCGCTCCCATGAGCGGCCAGTTGAATCTCCTCCCCTCTCGGTGCCGCCTCGCGCCGAGTTCTCCCTGCGGGCGCGCTCTGCGCCCACTCACTACTCCTGCGGGCGCGCTCCTAGCACCCACTATGCTCTCCGGGTGCGCGGGTTTCACCACCGCGTGCCCTCGGGGGCTTACACACGGCCCCTGCCTCTGCGCTCCTCCGGGCGTGCCCCAGGCGCCCATGTGGTGTCCTTGGGTGCGCCCTGCCGCCCTGGCTCGCCCCACGGGTTCCCCCGGGCGTGGTTCCCTAGTGCCCATGCCTTGGGGTTGAACCCCCAAGGTGCCTTGGCTGGCCAATTTTTTTGGCTAAGGCAAATAATAAGGACTTTGTCAAATACAAAGTTCTCCTATGAGTATAAGCCAAATGCCACTTCTTCTAAGCCATTCTTCCACTTCATTTCTTCTCCTTCATTTGAAATTCCTCAATTATCTTCAACATGTATTCATTACTTAGGAGAGAATTCTTTGAAGGTTCTCCATCAACCGAAGCCCCTGAATCAAATAATTCTTCAATGTTCTTCAATGATCCAATTAGAGGTCAAGTTGGATCACATTCACATTTCATGCACTAAGGATTAGTACATGTTCTTCTTCAGCTCACTTCATCCACTTAGAAGTTGTGGATGGCTCTTTTCATCTCCTCATGCATTGTGAAGACAATGCATGGTCTTCTAAAAGTGTTGTGACTTTGTATCCAGTTGATACAAGTTCTTGGAACTTAATGATCAGCTCAACAATTGTCAGATTTTATGCTTCTATAATCATCAATCTTCAAGATGTACTTCATCAGATGGCACACCATGACAAGTTATTGACAACAAATGCAATTACTTCACTTGGGCACAACAATCTCCCCCTTTGTATTTGGTTGTCAATACTCCGAAGCACACTGAGAGAATGTCGTGTGTGCCTGATGATTTCTCCCCCTTATTGGCCAACAAATGCAAAGGGATGAATGAAAGCCATACTCAGAGTATAGAGCTTCTGGAATCTGCACATCTTCAAGTACCAATGCTCCCCCTCAGGGGATGCACTCATCTCCTTCAATTCCCTGCATGTAAGTACAAGAATACAAAAATTTAGGGAATAAAGAGGGACCTTCTTCTTCCTCAAGTGAGATTAGAAGGCTGAACATGAAGTTTCAGCCTCAATTCAACAAATCTTTCCGTAGGCATAGCTTTGGTGAAAATGTCTGCCACCTGATCTTGAGTAGGAATGTAGTCTAGCCTGATGTCTCCACTGGCGACCCTTTCTTTGATGAAATGATATTTTATATCAATGTGCTTGGATCTGGAGTGTTGGATAGGATTCTTAGACAACCCAATTGCACTTTTATTATCACATAAGATCCTCAATGGTTTTTCAGCTTTAATCCTCAAATCTGCTAGCTGCACCTGCATCCAAATCATTTGAGTACATGCATGTGTAGCGGCCACATACTCTGCTTCAGCTGTGCTCAATGTTACAGAATTTTGTTTCTTACTGTACCAGCTAACACATCCTTCTCCCAGAAAGAAGGTTCCACCAGATGTGGATCTTCTATCAGTGCAATCACCAGCCCAATCAGCATCTGTGAATCCCAACAACTGTATGTTTGCACTGTGTTTGTATAAGAGTCCATAGTTGAGGGTTCCTTTAACATATCTCAGGATTCTTTTGACTGCAGTTAAATGAGATTCTTTTGGATCACTTTGGAATCTGGCACACAAAGTCACTGCATATGCTATATCTGGCCTTGAAGCCGTGAGATAAAGTAGACTGCCAATAATTCTTCTGAACTCTTTCTGATCAACATTGTTGCCTTCTTCATCCTTGCATTGCTTGGTTCTGACAGAAATGGGTGTGGAGACTTCCTTTGAACTTTCCATTCCAAACCTTTTCACTAAGTCCCTTGCGTACTTTTCTTGTGAAAGAAATATGGAGTTTTGTCTTTGTTCCACCTGAAATCCTAGAAAATATGTCATTTGACCAAGCATTGACATTTCAAAAGTTCTTTTCATCTGCTCAGCAAATTCTTCACATAGTCCTTCCTTGTTACCAGCAAAAATGATATCATCCACATAGATAATGACTATGAGGGTACCATTGGCCATTTCTCTGACATAGAGGTTACTGTCAACTGTTCCTTTGACAAATTTCATGTCTTTAAGACAACCATCCAATTTTGAGTACCAGGCTCTAGGGGCCTGCTTCAATCCATACAAGGCTTTTCTCAATCTGCACACCATACTACCATCTTTGTCCAGCAAAAATCCCTCTGGTTGTTCAATATACACCTCTTCTTCAAGATCTCCATTCAGAAATGCAGATTTCACATCCATCTGATAGACCTTGTACTGCTTGTGTGCTGCAACTGCTAAGAACATTCTGATAGTTTCCAGTCTTGCAACTGGTGCAAAGGTTTCCTCAAAGTCGATTCCTTCCATTTGTGAATATCCTTTGCATACAAGTCTGGCCTTGTTTCTGGAAACTTCTCCCTTTTCATTGAGTTTGTTTCTAAACACCCACTTTGTCCCAATAACATTTTTATTTTTGGGCCTTGGCACAAGATCCCAAGTGGAGTTCTTTTCAATTTTATTGAGTTCCTCATGCATAGCTTGTATCCATTCCTCATGTACAACTGCTTCATCCACTGTGTGAGGTTCAACTTGAGAAAACAGTGCAGTCTGATCTTCCAATCTCAATCTTCTTCTAGTTCTTACTGAGGACTGTAGGTCTCCAAGGACATTTTCTGTGTCAACATGCTTCTTCAATTTGTTGTATCTTCTTCTTCCATTTTCATTACCTTCATCTTCATCACTGGTATATTCAGAGTTGATCTCACCAGCAGTTGGTGTTGGCTCAGGTAATTCTGCATTCTTCTGTTCCAAGGCTGTGTCATTCTTTGAGTCATCATCATCCACAGTGTGTGGTTTGGTGTTGTTTTCAATTATTATGAAATCACTGCAGTCAATCATTTTATTCAACCTCTTATTCCAGCATCTGTAGCCTTTTCAATTAGGTAGGTAACCCATAAAGATTCCTTCTTCACCTTTTTCTTCAAACTTTCCCAGATTTATGTTTTTAATCTTGATGATGCAGGGACTGCGAAAGACTTTGAAATATTTAACAGTTGGTTTTCTATTAAAACACATTTCATAGGCTGTCGTTTGTGTTTCTGGTCTCAGGAGACATCTGTTCTGTATGTGTATAGCAGTGCATACTGCTTCTCTCCAGAAAAACTTAGAGATATCATGCTCAGCTAACATAGTCCTCCCCATTTCAACTATGCTTCGATTCTTTCGTTCAGCCACTCCATTCTGTTGTGGAGTATATGGTGTACTATATTGATGTTTGATTCCATGCTTGACCAGATAGCTTTCAAAGACATCACCGGTATATTCTTTTCCGTTGTCTGATCTTACTTTCTTGATGCAGAGCTCCAGTTCCTTCTCAGCCTGCCTTCTGAAAGTCTTGAACATCGTGATTGCCTCTGACTTGTGTTTCATGAACATGACATTGGTCATCCGAGTGTAATCATCAATGAAGGTTATAAAATAGAAATCTCCTCTTGTAGACTTCTGTCTCATTGGTCCACATATGTCTGTATGGATGAGTTCAAGAGGTCTAGTAGACATGATATCAACTCCTTTGTGTGACCTATGGGTCCGTTTTTCCTTCTGACATGTGTCGCAGACTACATCTCTTTCTCTCTTTAATTTGGGTAGATCTCGTACAACATTGTACTTCAGAATTTTACTCATACTCCTTTGACCAAGATGGCCAAGTCTTCTATGCCAGAGGTTGTTTTCATCTTTAGAGCTAAGAAAACAAGAATTGATGGGATCACCAATTTGAAATAGATTTCCAGTGGTTCTTCTTCCTTGAGTGATGATTTTTTCCATCCTTTGAGCTCTTGATGATGCATGAGTCCTTCTGGAACAACACCTCATGTCCATCATCACATAATTGACTTACACTCAGTAGGTTGTGCTTTAATCCTTCAACAAACAACACATCATTGGATTTTAGATTTGTTGTTGCAATCATAGCCTTTCCAACTCCCTTGATTTTCAGAGAACGATCATTTCCAAACACCACAGTTCCTCCCTCATGACTTTCAAGGTTGCTTAGAATTTTTGTATCACCAGTCATGTGGGATGAGCATCCACTATCAAGAATCCATGACTTGGTTTTACTGCTGGCTTTTAGAGCCACTTCAGCAAAGCATGTGATTTCATCATTGGTTTCTTGAATGCCTTTCCCTTTCATGTCTTTGACTTTTTGTTTAGGAAGAGTTGTCATACATTTATCAGCTCTTTGACCTTGTTGGTCACATCTTCCACAAGCTTCACTCAGGCAGTCAAATGTGTTCTGAGTTGGTGGTTTTGATGCTTTCTGCAAAACACTCTGGGTGTCAGGATGTCTCCCCCTTGACTCATGCCTCATGTTTGGACGAGACATGTTATACCAGCATGCACAGTCCTTATGTCCAAACACACCACAACACCAGCAGTAGCCTCTGAACCTTGACCTTCTTTGTTGATAAGAGTCATGTTGTAATTTTCTGTCCAAGATTTGAGTAGTCCTTCCTGAGGATTTCCTTTCTTCCATTGAAGATGATTTTACACAGATTGGTTCATGCCATGTTTGTCTCAATTTTATCTTTGAACCTGCATTGTTAGAAATAACAGATGTATTTTGAGATTTACTTAGTGGTAAATTGACCTGCCTCTGAGCACCAGCATAAGATGATTCTGCCTTGACCTCAACAGCCTTGTTGAAGTCTTCTCTCATATTTGTCAAGCTATTCTGTGCTTCAATCCACTTGGAATGTGTCAGTGATTGCTCTTCTTCTTTGAGGTGAAGTTTCTCCTCAAGATCTTTTGCTATCTTGTCCAGCTCCGCTACCTTCAGTTTGTGTCTCTTGATTTCATCAATGTACATTGTCTCTTTCTTCATACATTCTTCCAACTCCTCAGTCATCCTTTTGGTTTCCTTTTGTAACAATCTCTTCTCTTTCTTGAGTCCAGTGTTCTGTTCAAGGCAAGCCACTAATTCATCTTTCAATCTGTATTCAAGCTCTGTTCGTTCACTTTCATCATCTTCACTGCTGCAGGTATCAAACCCTTTTTCTACATGAGCCATAAAATTCGTTTCTTCTTCTGATTGACTGGCTGAAGTAGAGTCTGATTCTTCCTCTTTGCTTACATAGCTTCTTCATTCACCTGGAACGAACCTTTTCTTTCTTACACCTGATTTGTTTCCTTCTCTTGGGTATCTACTCCATTTCTTCTTTTGTGACTTCTCATCTTCAACTTCTGGAGCACTATATCTCTTCTTGGGGCAGTTTACAGCAAAGTGTCCGATGTTATTGCAATTGAAACATCTTGATGGTGATTTCCCTTTTCCCCTGAATTTAGTTTTTCCAAACCTTTTAGAAAAAAGAGAAATAATCGTGTTGAGATCTTCATCCTTTTCTTCATTGTCAGTATCACTTGATTCTAGGACTTCGTCATCTTTTATCTTGAGTTGTATCATGGCCTCAAAAGCCATCTCATCCTTGATCTTCTTCTTGAATACTGGGATCTTCCTCATTTCATATGCAATGAGAATGTTGTGTAGTTCATCAAGAGAGAGATCATCTCTGTCTTCTAATGCTGAGACTTTGGGGTCAAACCTGTCAGGAAAATTTCTCATAAGCTTTTTAACAATAGTGGAGTCCTCCAACTTTTCTCCAAATCCCCGAATGTTACTAACAATTTCATTGACTCTTGTGAAATAATCATCAATATTTTCTTCTTCTCCCATCTTGACATCTTCAAACTTGCTTCTCCAAATCTGTAATTTGGCTTCCTTGACTTTCATGTTGCCTTCATAACTACTATCCAATTTGTCCCAAATTTCTTTAGCATTCTTGAGTCCCATGACTTTTGTGTATACCTTTTCTGAGAGTGACATAAGAATGGCATTTTGAGCTTTACCGTCAACTTCCATATTTCTTTTCTCATCGAGTGTCATAGCAGCTTCGTTATCAAGAGGAGGGAATCCAAATAAGGCTGCATTTCTAACTTCAAGGCCGAGAGATAGAAGGTAGGGTAACATCCGATTCTTCCAGCTGTGGTAATTCTTTCCATCGAATGTAGGAACACCCCTACTATTAACAGAATTCAGATTGTCCATCTTCTCAGAAGTAGATTCTTACAGAGGTAACCTCCCTCTGATACCACTTGAAATGCCTGGATCGGTTGTGATCACTGAGAGGGGAGGGGTGAATAAGTGATAACTTTTTCTTTTTATGAATTGTTCCCTTTGGATTATCAATTCAACCTCTGCAGCTGGTTAAAGCCTAGATCTACTCTTTTAGTGGTTCAGTAATAATGAGAGCACAGAACACAGAGATTTACAAGGTTCGGTACAAAGACCTACTCCTTGCCGTGTTGGTTACACCCCCCAACACGGATTCTTCACTATGCCAAAAGATGATTACACAGTAATTGGTTACCCCCCCCCCCCAATTACAAGTTGGTTAAACCCCCCAACTCCACAGCATCATCTTCATCATGGCTCCACTTCACTTCTTCAAAGGTGTTGTTCAAGACTTCAAGTAGCTTCAACAGTCTTCAAAAGATCTTGTTGGTCTTGCTCATCAAAAACCCAATCACTTAGAATGATCAGTTCTTTTGTATTCACACACATAAGTGTGTACTCCTCTTCTTCTCAAAGTTGATCTTCTTCACATGTGCACACATGCACTACTCATTCTTTTAGTGCACCCACTTGACTTGTCCTTCTTCTTCAATTTATAAACACACAAAGTGTGGTCTTCCTTTTGTACCCAAAGCACAAAGGTCCTCGGCCTTCTCCTCTTTGTGCACACACTCTACCCGTATACTCCTCTTCACATGGCACACAAACACAAAGGCCTCGGCCTTGTTTTCATACACACTGCCCAATATAAAGGCGCGCAAGTGCTTGGTGTTGCAAGAGGCGCGCCAGGTGTTTCAACCAAGGGCGCGCAAGTGACAGGCCACAAGGAGCGCGCAAGGTCCTTTCTTCTCAAACAGAAACCCTTCGCACAAGGATTGCGCGAGAACAAAACTTGAAACCTCCTGTCGCGCAAGTGATGCGCAGGATTTTACTTCGCGAGGCAGAGAGCGTCGCGGGTCTTCACCAATGAACAGCAACCTTCACTCGGCCTCGGACTCCTCTTTATATAGGCAGTGGAGGTGCATGGATGATCCGCGGGGAAATACATTTTGAATGCCCGAAATCTGCGGGGTCTTTGAAAACTTCAAACGCGTTAAAAAGATCTTCCGCATATCACGGTTTTATCTTCTGTCAATCGCGGGTTCATTCACCTTCAGTCTTCTCCACGTACATGCGTTTTAGAACGCATGCATGGCTCTGTTAAATCCTAACACATGCAAAACATGAACACCCGATGCCTCGGCAGATTCTCTTGCCTCGGCCGAACACAAATATCTTCATTACTGGCATGCATGCCTATTTCTACGCATGGATGTGTTCGTAAGGGCGAGACGAGCTCAATGGTGGTCTTAGATCCTTCAGAGGTGGCCGGGAACTCGAAAACCGTCGTCGGGGAAGCCTCTGGTTCGAAGGAGGCTGCGGGAGGTGCTTCGGCATGGCTCGAGGTTGAGGACGAAGCTGGGGCCGTCAGATCAGATCTTCAACGGCCTGGATTAGATCGCGGCGCCGCGGATCAGATGTGCGGCGCAGATCAAGCGCGCGATGAGACGGACGATGGAGATTTGCTCCCGAGATTTTTTGCACGTCCCACATCGAAGCCTTCCGCGGATTTTCCGCGGTTTATCACCCTGGCGCTCCTATGAGCGGCCAGTTGAATCTCCTCCCCTCTCGGTGCCGCCCCGCACCGAGTTCTCCCTGCGGGCGCGCTCTGCGCCCCCTCACTGCTCCTGCGGGCGTGCTCCTAGCGCCCACTATGCTCTCCGGGTGCGCGGGTTTCACCACCGTGTGCCCTCGGGGGCTTACACACGGCCCCTGCCTCTGCGCTCCTCCGGGCGTGCCCCAGGCGCCCATGTGGTGTCCTTGGGTGCGCCCTGCCGCCCTGGCTCGCCCCACGGGTTCCCCCGGGCATGGTGCCCTAGTGCCCATGCCTTGGGGTTGAACCCCCAAGGTGCCTTGGCTGGCCAATTTTTTTGGCTAAGGCAAAGAATAAGGACTTTGTCAAATACAAAGTTCTCCTATGAGTATAAGCCAAATGCCACTTCTTCCAAGCCATTCTTCCACTTCATTTCTTCTCCTTCATTTGAAATTCCTCCATTATCTTCAACATGTATTCATTACTTAGGAGAGAATTCTTTGAAGTTTCTCCTTCAACCGAAGCCCCTGAATCAAATAATTCTTCAATGTTCTTCAATGATCCAATTAGAGGTCAAGTTGGATCACATTCACATTGCATGCACTAACGATTAGTACATGTTCTTCTTCAGCTCACTTCATCCACTTAGAAGTTGTGGATGGATCTTTTCATCTCCTCATGCATTGTGAAGACAATGCATGGTCTTCTAAAAGTGTTGTGACTTTGTATCCAGTTGATACAAGTTCTTGGAACTTAATGATCAGCTCAACAATCGTCAGATTTTATGCTTCTATAATCATCAATCTTCAAGATGTACTTCATCAGATGGCACACAATGACAAGTTATTGACAACAAATGCAATTACTTCACTTGGGAACAACAGTTATCTAGGGTATGGGATTGTTGTTTTGAATTTGAGATGTTTTATTTGTATATGATTTGTTTCATTGAGCGATGAACATATTGTGTGGGTGTTTTGATTTATGATGGATCTATGGATCTTGGCCACTGGTAAGATTCCAGGTATGGTTATGACTCTTTGGCAGAAAAATCAAGAGTTGCTTCATGCATCACACTAGGAACATATGATTAATACTATATTGGCCTGTTAGTGATTGGTTTTACTAATGAATAAGTCCTTTGGGTATGAATACAAATACATTTTCCTATAATGGAAGGTTTCGTGGATCTAGGATAAGACCCTTTTTTGAGAGTTTGATGACTCTGTTCTCATGAATATGTTGTACAGTAACCCTAGTAGTTTAATATTGAATGTGATGCATTTCTGTTGACCCCCTTTTTGGTTGTTGTTTGTCAAGTCTATGGTTATCGAGTCAGATCGCCCAGTACAATTTAGATAGATACCAGTGTTTTTTTAACCTGACAACCTAGTGTTATTACCGTATTCAGACACATGATGAGTTTCAGTTCATCGTCTTTCTTCTTATTTGGTTGTGACCTCTAGGTAGGAGTTCTATAACGACCCATACTTTACATACATTGTTATTACATCATAATTGAAGCATTCTTATTTCAACATATAACAAAACCACGAAAGGATCGTATAGGTATAGTGTCTTTAGAAACTGGGAAACATAAACAACTTGTTCATAAAGCGTCTACACTGTCTCCCATTTATTTCATCATATCTATAGTCCCTTTTGGAATATATTACTTAATAAGCTTCTTCCTGATATGGGGAAAGAAAACATACAAAAGGGTGATCTCAAATGCTCAGTAAGGGTAAACAAAAGAAATAGCAATCCCATCATATTCAAAAGAACATAACATTTTGGAAATCTTAACCTGTAAAAGAGAGCATAATTTCATGACATGGGATATATCATAGTAGTGAAATGAAATCCCAATAATCATAACTTAAAACATGAAACTTTGTGTAATACACACATAATCATAGAGAATCATTTCTTATTAGTCAAGACTCATTTCCAAGACTATCTTAGTGGACAAAGTCCATTTCTGAACCGAGTTCACTCCTCGTTTCAGTCCTGTTTCACTGAACCGGTATAACCTACCGTTCCAGCCATGTCTATCTCATGAGATATAAAATCTTTACCCAATGCATTGGGGGGATATATAGGTCCCACCCATCTCATAATGATACCATTCTTATGTGTGCCACAAAATCATAAATCATACATCATTGCATAATCCATGTAATAAAAATGGGATTCTTAAACAACATGACATCATAAAAAAATTCATATAAGATAAAGGAATTCATAAAACTAATTCCATCACAACATAATCAAATCAATGTAATAATAGAAACAGAACCCTTTATTATCTTAGATGGAAAATAATTTTGATAAAACAATTGAACTCCATTCTTGAGGAAAATATCCTTTCTACTTCAAAAACATTTTCCTTTTATAACATGTCATAAAATTTTAAACTAAAAGAGGTTTTTTAAAAATAAACTTGAAAACTTGTAAAGGAAGATTCTTGGATATAATGTTTTAAAAATACATTCATGCAGTATAAGTTAAAAAACATTTTTCTCGTACTTTTGTCGAAAAAGTCAAAAAGTACCTCGTACGAAAAACGACAAAAGATTCCTTTAATATCTTTTACTAAAAACTCACCGATGGTTAAAATTGGATACAAACTATTGTAGAAGGATATAAATATTACATATTTAACAAACATGTATGTGGATGATAAAATACACCCCAGTAAATACCAAAGTATAAACAATCTCGGATAAAAATGAGATTGTGATATTTTCCCTTACCTGAGGTCCAATTGGCTTCGTATGTGTCTGAACCTCCGGTATAATGATTTAAATAATGTTATTGACTTATTCCAGAATCATACTTATTTTTATGATATCATATATGGTCATATTCTTAGATTCTTATTAGTAATATTTCATTACTACTTGTTATTCGGGTGTTTATTACTTTTTGTTTTTATGCGTGTTTGTCGAATAAATTCTTATTCTTCTCTTTAGGTTATAGATACCTCATTTCATGAATGGTATTAGTGTAATATATATCATATTCATTCATTAAATTAATTTATATAATCATTATGAAATAAAGATCATGTAGAACGAATCAGATCACATCGTGGAGACGGTATTCCGTATGTACGAACGAGCGATGATATCGTTCCCATGATCGTGGAATTGTATTGGAGTGTAATTATACTATTTAATAATCAATAACACTATTAAATAATCATATATATTCATTACTTTCACCCTTATACCCATCCATGTAAGGTGGTGGTGGAAAATAGATTACACCACGGCGTGGAGACGGTATTCCGTACGTACGCACGCGCGGTGATTTCATTTTCCGTAGGATGGATAAGAGGTGAAATAGGGTTGTTTCATATTTATAATAACATATCATTATATAAGTGATACTGATGTTATTACCTCGTAATGAAACAACTAAAGAAGAGGTAGTATAATAAGAATGGAACTTGAAGAAAACGGTAGAAGGTATTACCTCTTTCTCGAAGTGCCTCCTGTAAACTATCTCTTAAGGCACTAGAGTTGGTCTTTCGATAAGACCAATACCTCTATTAGGTTTCTAAGGAAGTGGGGAAGTGAAATGGGTCGGTTTTGTCCGAGCATGAAGGCTCAAATTGGTGTGAGGAAGAGAGGGAGGTGGTGCCCTTTTATAAGGGAGGAGAGGGGCCCCTTTGGAAATATAAGAAATGTTAGTTTATATTAAATCCCAACCCCACATAGAAACTTTCAAAATGACTCATATCCAAATATTAGATGATATAAGGTTTTAATATCATCAAACAATAAAATTTATACATGTTAAGAATTTATTTTTAACATTATCAACTTGATTTATAGTTATTTACCAATTTAATTTTATTTGTGGTAATAATATTCTTTATTTTAAATTTTTATAAATAATTACATATGTGTTGTGAATTTTCCATAATTTGACACTTTATGACATTTTCGAGCATATAAATTTTAATTTTTAATTTTTAATTTTTTTTTGATTTTTAAACAATTTTATAATATGTTATTTTTATAAAATAACAATAGTGTCAATTTTGACACTATTAATTTATTTGAATTTAAATAAAATATATATAGAAGATATGTTCGAAATATAAAGCTTTAATAGATTCATAAAATGTCATTTGTATCTAGAAAATTATTTTAGCACATTAAATAGTTCATATAATATTTATTTTAATATTTTTAATACAATTTATTTGATATTTTAATTAATAAAATAATTTCAAAATCACTATTGTGTCATTATTAATGATAATTATTTAATCCCTAAAAATTCTAAATAAATTTTCATGATGTAGATAACTGTATTAGATTTTTGGAGACTATTCATGTTCGAAGTTTCATTAAGTTTATCACCAAATTAAAATTATTATACTTATAAGATTTAAGAAAGTGACATATTGTCACATTCTTTGGTTTTAATAATAATTAAATTATTTTCATGGACAAAAGTACCTTAAATGAATATAATCCGACCCTTAGGTGATATGGGTTGACTTGTAGTCATCCAATAGGATTTTGGCAGGTGTTAGGGTAATTTTATAATCTTATATTTACCTTTAATTACCTGATTTACCTTTAACTATTGTAAATAAAATTTACCGTAGATACTATTCATAATGCCCAAAAATAAAAAGTAGTCTATTAACATAATTTGGACCCACTAATTCTGAATATGGAATCCATTTTTCCAAATTCAAAACATATAAGTTGTAGTAATTAATTTAAAATAAATCCCGTTGTTACCAAAACGGGTTTTAGAAGTTAAAACATTGCCAAAGATTGAAATGTTTTTACCTATGAATTAAATGTAAAATTAATGCTAATGACATAAATTATATTAAATTTTAAAAATATATTATATTTATACATTAAAACCATTCAATATTATAATTTATTCATATAAATTATATCAATGAAAAAATTTGCTTTTAATTAAAAATTAGCGTATTTTTACTATTCATCAAAATATGAAAGTTATCAGAAAAATATAAAAAATTTATCCAAATTACATTTTTATACACTGATTCAAAAGAAGAATTCTATTTTGTCAAATTGATCTTATAAACATGTCAAAAACTAGATTTAATGTGGGTGCGCCATCAAAAGGCGGCAAAACTGTATTTTTTGATAAATTCATATTTTACCCAAAAAAATTATTTTGTTCTCTTACCATGTTCTAGAAAACGTGTAAGACGAATAATAATGTTATAAAATTTATAATTCAGTTAATATTATTCATAACGGCTAGTTTATAATATTATAATAATATATCGTTGTTTAGTGGAACTCGGTATTGCGTACTACACACGCTATCGAGGAAGGTCGCGATTGCGTGTAGCGAAAGATTCCTTTGATGATTTATATAACATAAAAACAAATTATTTCTCATAAAAGTCTCGGGTGCTACATTCTACCCCCCTTAAAATGAATTTCGCCCTCGAAATTCGTCACTTTGTAACTAAAAAATGAGGATACCTCTCCCTCATCATATCCTCAAGCTCCCATGTAGCTTCTTCTAATTGGCGGTTCCTCCATAAAACATTCACCAATCGAGTGGTCTTGTTTCGTAGGACTTTTTCTCTACGATCCAGAATCTCTATCGGTTGTTCTTCATAAGAAAGATCTTTCTCCAGCGGTACAACTTCTGAGCTGAGTACATGTGAAGGATCCGGTATGTACTTTCTCAGGAGAGATACATGGAACACATCGTGAACTTGAGAGAGATTAGGTGGAAGCGCCAATCGATAAGCTACCTTCCCAACACGATCCAGTATTTCGAAAGGACCGATATATCTAGGGCTCACCTTCCCCTTCTTTCCAAATATCATGACCCTCTTCCAGAGAGATATTCGTAAGAACACTTTATCACCCACTTCAAACTCTAGGTCTTTTCTTCGGTTGTAGGCATAACTTTTCTCTCGACTCTGAGCTGATCTTATGTGTTGTTGAATAGATCGGACCTTTTCTGCCATCTCGTCAACAAGATCAGGTCCTAATAGCTTTCTTTCCCCAACTTCATCCCAGCAAGTTGGAGTCCTGCATTTCTTTCCATAGAGAGCTTCAAAAGGATCCATCTTAATACTGGAGTGAAAGCTATTAATATAATAAAATTCTACCAAAGGTAGGTGTTGATCCCAACCACCTTTGAAATCCATAGATAAGGCTCTCAACATATCTTCTAGAGTTTGAATTGTTCTCTCAGACTGACCGTCTGTCTGAGGATTATAAGCAGTGCTGAAACTCAACTCTGTATCCAGAGTATGTTGAAGACTTCTCCAGGACTTCGAGGTAAATCTCGGATCCCGATCAGATATAATAGAAAGTGGTACTCCATGCAATCTTACCACTTCCTTCACATATATCCTGGCAAGCTGATCCAGAGAGAACTCCTCTCTAATAGCAATGAAGTGTGCAGACTTTGTAAGACGATCAACTATGACCCCGATAGCATTATTGCCTTTGGATGTTTTAGGATGTCCTGTGACAAAGTCTATAATGATGTTTTTCCATTTCCATTCAGGTATGGGTAATGGTTGTAACATCCCCTTAGACTTCTGTCTCTCAGCTTTAACATGCTGACAAACCAAGCATCAAGAGACATATTCAGCAAAATCTCTTTTTATGCCATCCCACCAGAAGTACCCTTTCAGGTCCCTATACATCTTCGTGCTTCCAGGATGAATAGAGAATGAAGAACTATAAGCCTCATCCAGCAGCTCCATCTTTAATTCGGGGATGGGAGGAACACAAACCCGATTCATGAACATTATTATCCCATCACAATCAAGGTTGAATTCAGGAACATTTCTCACCTTCTTTTGTAACTCGACATCTTCTGTTTGTGCCTCTTTAATCTTCACATGTATAGATGGTTGAACATTCATTTGAGAAAGATAAGATTTTTCCCCTTTCATTATAATTCCATGATCCATCCTTTGTAAATCCATAAATATTGGATCTTTTGTGATCCTCATCATCGATAAACTGGCACAGTATTGTCGACTTAATGCATCTACAACCTTGTTTGCTTTCCCAGGGTGCTAATGAATTGAGCAGTCGTAATCCTTAATCAGCTCCAACCATCTTCTTTTACGGATATTCAGCTCCTTTTGTGTGAAAATATACTTTAAACTTTTATGATCAGTATAAATATCACACCTTTCACCATAATGGTCATGCCTACAAATCTTTAATGCAAAGATTACCGCAGATAACTCCAAATCATGTGTTGGGTAATTTTGCTCATGGATTTTCAACTGTCATGAGGAATAAGCTATAACCATATCATTTTTCATTAGAACACACCCCATCCCCTTCTTGGATGCATCACTGTAGATCACAAACCATTCTCCACTACAAGGCAGTGTGAGCACAGGTGCACTGGATAACCTTCTTTTCAACTCCTTGAAATTCTCTTCACATTCCTCCATCCAAACAAACCTAACTCCTTTCCGATTCAACCTGGTGAGTGGATTAGATAATCATGAAAAATCTTTCACAAAACATCGATAATATCTAGCCAAACCAAGAAAACTTCGGATCTCAGTTATTGTTGTTGGTCTTGACCATCTTTCGATTACCTCTATTTTTGCTGGATTAACATATATCCCCACATTTGAGATTATGTGACCCAAAAATTTAACTTTTTTAAGCCAAAATTCGCACTTTGTAAATTTGGCATAAAGCTTCTCCTTTCTCAGGGTCTTCAATATAATTCTCAAGTGATCTTCATGTTCTTCCTTTCTCTTCGAATAGACAATAATATCATCTATAAAGACTACCACAAATTGATCAAGGTAGTCTCTAAGGACTCTATTCATCATCCATGAAGATAGCAAGGGCATTAGTAAGACCAAATGGAATCACTATAAATTTATAGTGTCAATACCTTGTACGGAAAGCCTTCATTGGTATATCCTCCCTTTTGACCCTTAATTGAGGATACCCTGAATGAAGATCAATCTTGGAAAAGTACTGAGCTCCGTATAGTTGGTCAAATAAGTCATCAATGCATGGGAGATGATATTTGTTCTTGATAGTGATCTTGTTAAGTTATCGATAATCAATGCAGAGTCTCATTGATCCATCTTTCTTCTTAACAAATAGAACAGGTGCTCCGCAAGGTGACGCACTAGGGCATATGAATCCCTTATCAAGATTCTCTTGGAGTTGCTTCTTTAATTCCTGCAACTCAATTGGGGCCATTCTTTAAGGTGTCTTTGAAATAGGCAAAGCACCCGGTACGAGTTCTATTGAAAACTCAACTTCAGGATTTGGTGGAAGACCAGGCAATTCCTCCGGAAAGACATCATCAAACTCCCGTACAATGGGCATATTCTTAATTGTGAGATTCTCACACACGATTTGAGATAAATAACCCTCATTTAGTGGAATCAAGACCCATAATATGGAAGAAATTTCCTCGGGAAGGTTATGTTCATCGTTGCATCGATTGACGATCATAGATTGATCTGGAATATGAAATGTGACATCCCTTATTTGGAAATTGATATGAGCTCCATAAAAAGAAAGCCAACCCATGCCATGAATCACATCAAATTCCACTATAGGAAGGATCACAAGATTTGCAGGAAGCACTTTCCCACAAACTTCAATCGGGGAAGAATTATAAACTTTTGATGCGACTGTTGTGCCATTAGGTGTTGTCACAGCTAACTCAACATCTAATTGTTGAGGTAATACGGTGATACCCTTAGAAAAATCATCAGAAATAAAAGAGTGGGTGGATCCAGAATCAAATAAAACATTTTCTACTTTAGAGTGGATGGTAAGTGTAACTTTGACCACATCGTTATCGTACTCAACATCGCTGATAGAAATGGCATGTGACTTTCCTTTATCTTTAGCCTTCTAATTTTGTTGATGTCGATCATCATCAAAAACCCATGGATTAGGGCATTTATTGGCATAATGCCCCATATCCTTGCACTTGAAACATTGAAGTGCAGTAGGTTCATTATGTGTGTCCCTTCCTTTGTTTGCATCATTAGACATCTTCTTCCCATCATTGCAGCATTCAAATGCCCGATGACCTTCCTTTACACATTTGAAACATTTATTTGTCCCTTTAAGACGACTCCCTCCATGTTTCTTTCCACACTTTGAGCATAACGGAAATCTCATCTTCTTTTCAGTGTGCTCTTTAGATTTTTCTTTGAATTCCATTTTCCTCTTCTTATCAAACCCATATGACTAATGGGTTACTCCAATCTCCATCTCAACTTTGAGAGCACATCAAATGATTTCCACGTAGCTATTGAATTCCCTTATGGATAACGCCCTTCGAAGACTTGGTTTTAAGCCACTAAATAATCGATCAATCTTACTCGTAGGTTGGATAATAATACCAGAAGTGTACCTTGCAAGTCTTGTAAAATTTGCTATATAGGTACCAACAGATTCATCATCCTTTTTCTTCAGTTCAAGAAACTCTTTCTCCATCTTTGATCGGAGAATACAAGGGAAGTACTTATTGAAAAATAAGTTCTTGAACTCGTCCCATTCCATGGACTCAATTTCATCCCTTTGCCACATATTCTTAATAAGATTCCACCATTGATCAGCATCTCCTTCCAAACGATACACTGCTAGGATGAATTTATCATGTTCAGAACATTGAAGAACTGAAAATATCTTCTCAGAAGTACTAATCCATTTTTCAACAACTAATGGATCAGTAGACCCGCTGAAGGAAGGTGGACGCTGCCTCATGAAGGATTCAACAGAATGTTGCTTCTTCCTTTGCTCGTTTGGAAGTCATGCATGATTCATAGCTTGGGAACGTTGTGTGAGCATGGCTACAAGATTTTGAATTCCAGCTCCCATAACGTTTGGTTGCTCAGGGGGAAAATCATTGCATTGCCCGTCACATTTTTCATTAAGACGGTTCCTTCGGGTTCCAGCCATTGACTAAAACCAAGAAGAATAGTGTGAGAAACACTAATTATAATAGGAAAAACACATAATCAAGAATAAAATTTCACACGTAAGGTCTTATCCTAGGTTATTTATGGCCATTTCTAAAACACTAAGATTGTGTTCTATGCTTAGAATTAT
The DNA here is from genome assembly GCA_963277665.1 of Viscum album. Classification (NCBI taxonomy): domain Eukaryota; kingdom Viridiplantae; phylum Streptophyta; class Magnoliopsida; order Santalales; family Viscaceae; genus Viscum; species Viscum album. Next base: position 552,541,214 of record OY728147.1, on the reverse strand, counting down.
CCTCAGGGTTCTTACTAATTATTTCACATCCTAGTTTCCAAAGGTTGACTATACCTTTACTCTGATACCAACTATAATGAACCATACTTTACATACATTGTTATTACATCTAAATTGAAGCATACTTATTACAATATATAACAAAACCACGAAAGGACCGTATAGGTATAGTGTCTTTAGAAACTGGGAAACATAAACAACAGGTTCATAAAGCATCTACACTGTCTCCCATTTATTTCATCATATCTATAGTCCATTTTGGAATATATTACTTAATAAGCTTCTTCCTGACCTGTGGAAAGAAATCATACAAAAGGGTGATCTCAAATTCTCAGTAAGGGTAAAAAAATAAATATCAATCACATCATATTAATAAGAACATAACATTTTGGAAATCTTAACCTGCAAAAGAGAGCATAATTTCATAACGTGGGATAAATCGTAGTAGTGAAATGAAATCCCAGTAATCATAACATAAAACATGAAACATTGTGGAATACAGACATAATCATAGAGAATCATTTCTTATTATTCAAGACTCATTTCCAAGACTATCTTAGTGGACAAAGTCCATTTCTGAACCGAGTTCACTCCTCATTTCAGTCCTGTTTCACTGAACCGGTATAACCTACCGTTCCTGCCATGTCTATATCATGAGATATAAAATCTTTACCCAATGAATTGGAGGGATATATAGGTCCCACCCATCTCATAATGATACCATTCTTATGTGTGCCACAAAATCATAAATCATACATCATTGCATAACCCATGTAATAAAAATGGGATTCTTAAACAACATGACATCATAAAACCATTCATATAAGATAAAGTAATTCATAAAACTAATTCCATCACAACATAATCAAATAAATGTATGAATAGAAACAGAACCCTTTATTATCTTAGATGGAAAATAATTTTGATAAAACAATTGAACTCCATTCTTTAGGAAAATATCCTTTATTCTTCAAAAACATTTTCCTTTTTTAACATGTCATAAAATTTTAAACTAAAAGAAGTTTTTTAAAAATATACTTGAAAACATGTAAAGGAAGCTTCTTTTAAATAATGTTTTAAAAATCCATTCATTCCTTATAAGTTAAAAAAACATTCTTCTTGTACTTTTGTCGGAAAAGTCAGAAAGTACCTCATACGAAAAACGACAAAGGATTCCTTTCATATCTTTTACTAAAAACTCACCGAAGGGTAAAATTGGATATAAACTATTGTAAAAGGATATAAATTTGAAATATTGTGGAAACATGGATGGGGATGATAAAATAAACCCCAATAAATACCAAAGTATAAACAATCTCGGATAAAAATGAGATTGTGATATTTTCCCTTACCTTAGGTCCAATTTGCTTTGTATGTGTCCGAACCTCCTGTATAATGATTTTAATAATGTTATTGACTTATTCCATAATGATACTTATTTTTATGATATCATATATTGTCATATTCTTAGCTTCTTATTAGTAATATTTCATTACTACTTATTATTCGGGTGTTTATTACTTTTTTTTATGCGTGTTTGTCGAAAAAATTCTTATTCTTCTCTTTAGGTTATAGACACCTAATTTCCAGAATGGTATTAGTGTAATATATATCATATTCATTAATTCAATTCATTTATATAATAATTATGAAATGAAGATAATGTAGAACGAATCACATCACATCGTGGAGACGGTATTCCGTACGTACGCACGAGCGATGATATCGTTCACATGATCGTGGAATTGTATTGGAGTGTATGTATACTATTTTATAATCAATACCAATTTACAATAATCATATATATTCATTACGTTCACCCTTATACCCATCCAAGTAAGGTTGTGGTGGAAAATAGATTACACCACGGCGTGGAGACGGTATTCCGTACGTACGCACGAGCGGTGATTTCGTTTTCCGTAGGATGGATAAGAGGTGAAATAGGGTTGTTTCATATTTATAATAAAATATCAGTATATAATTGATACTGATGTTATTACCTCATAATGAAACAACTAAATAAGAGGTATTAGAAGTAGAATGGAACTTGAAGAAAACGGTAGAAGGTATTACCTCTTTCTCGAAGTGCCTCCTTTAAACTTTTTCTTAAGGCACTAGAGTTGGTCTTTTGATAAGACCAGTACCTATAGTAGGTTTATAAGGAAGTGAGGAAGTGAAATGGGCAGGGTTTGGACGAGATTGAATGCTCAAATTGGTGTGAGGATGAGAGGGAGGAGGTTCCCTTTTATAAGGGAGGAGAGGGGCACCTTTGGAAATATAAGAAATATTAGTTTATATTAAATCCCAACCCCACTTAAAAACATCCAAAATGACTCATATATGAAGCATAGATGAGATAGGGTTGTAATATCATCAACAAATAAAATTTAGACATGTTAGGAATTTATTTTAAACATTATCAACTTGATTTATCTTTATTAATCAATTTAATTTTATATGTGGTAATAATATTCTAAATTTTAAATTATTATAAATAATTACATATGTGTTGTTAATTTTCCATAATTTGACACTTTATTAAATTTTAGACCATATAAATTTTAATTTATAATTTTTAAATATTTTTTTGATTTTTAAACAATTTTATAATATGTTATTTTTATAAAATAACAATAGTGTCAATTTTGACACTATTCATTTATTTGAATTTAAATAAAATATATACAGAATATATGTTCGAACTAAAATCTTTAATAGATTCATAAAATCTCATATGCATCTATAAAATCAGTGTAGCACATTATATAGTTCATATAATATTTATTTTAATATTTTTTATACAATTTATTTGATATTTTAATTAATCAAATAATTTTAACATCACTATTGTGTCATTATTAATGATATTTATATAGTCCCTAAAAATTCTAAATAAATTCATATGATGTAGATACGTGTATTATATTTCAGTATACTATTCATGTTCGAAGTTTAATTAAGTTTATCACCAAATTAAAATTATTATACTTATAAGATTTTAGAAAGTGACATGTTGTCACATTCTTTGGTTTTAATAATAATTAAATAATTTTCATGGAAAAAAGTCCATTAAATGAATATAATCCTACCCTTAGGTGATATGGGTCGAATTTTAGTCATCCAATAGGATTTTGTCAGGTGTTATGGTAGTTTTATAATCTTATATTTACCCTTAATTACCCGATTTACCTTTAACTATGGTAAATAAAATTTACCGTAGTTACTATTCATAATGCCCAAAAATAAAAAGTAGTCTATTAACATAATTTGGACCAACTAATTCTGAAAATGGTATCCATTTTTACATATTCAAAACATATAATTTGTAGTAATTAATTTAAAATATATCCCATTGTTAAGAAAACGGGTTTTAGAAGTTAAAACATTGCCAAAGATTGAAATGTTTTTACCAATGAATTCAATGTGAAATTAATGCTAATGACATAAATTATATTAAATAGTAAAAATGTATTCTATTTATACTTTAAAACCATTCAATATTATAATTTATCCATATAAATTATCTCAATGAAAAAAAGTTGTTTTTAATTAAAAATTAGCGTATTTTTACTATTCATCAAAATTTGAAAGTTATCAGAAAAATAACAAAAATTTATCCAAAGTAAATTTTTATACCCTGATTCAATAGAGGAATTCTATTTTGTCATATTAAACTTATAAAAATGTCAAAAACTAGATTTAATGTTGGTGCACCATCAAAAGGCGGCAAAACTGTACTTTTTTGATAAATACTTATTTTACCCAAAAAAATTATTTTGTTCTCTTACCATGTTCTAGAAAATGTGTAAGATAAATAATAATGTTATAAAATTTAAAATTCAGTAAATACTATTAATAACGGCTAGTTTATAATATTATAATAATATATCGTTGTTTAGTGGAACTCGGTATTGCGTACTACACACACTATCGAGGAAGGTCGCGATTGCGTGTAGCGAAAGATTCCTTTGATGATTTATATTACATAAAAACAAAATATTTCTCATAAAAGTCTCAGGTATTACAAGTTCTCTCTAGGAATTCTCATAGGGGATCCAAGCCTTCGTATGCCATGTATTTCATCTTGGGCCCCCATTGGACATTGTGATCTTACCTGCTTTTCAGAGGTTTGGATCTTTTGGTCTAGGTGGTAAGACCTCGTGACGTAGTTTTGAGCCTTTTTTGTAGGGATATTTGGAAGACCTTTATACCCTTGGATTTAACTTGATCCTTTGTAGGTTGACGTCTATTTTGTTTTTGGGAAACATGTGTCAGAGAGGTTGGCATGTGTTTTTTGGATTCCTTTTTAGCGGGGATCTGGACCCACCTTAAATGAAATCTTATTGTACTTCTGTAAGAGATGATAATTCACTATCTTGATTCATATTGAGTATGCTGATAGAGCTTCGGCCCTACGTTGAGCACCTTTTTCTTTCTGAATTTTCTTTCTTGTATAGCAGGGAACTGATTTTTGTTGCACTCGAGGAGTGGTGTATGGTAATCCATATGGTCAGGAGTCAACCATTGGATTTTTTAGGGTGGTGGACCTCATTTTAATTTCCTCTATGGTTTTTTCAGTGAGCTTTTGATCTCTTAGTTTCCTTCTAAAACAATGATAGGTGTATTTCTATGGTGGGTAGTACCAAATCAGTAACAATAATAATATCTTCCATGTAGAAGGTGGTTGTTAATGGTATAAGAATTGTCATTTAAATTAATAGATTTCTTGGTTGTGAATATTCTTGGGTAGTTATCATGGATGCTTATCCTTTTACTAGTCTTCATGGGGATGAGACGGTTTATGGTGGGGAGTTTGTAAGGACCCATATTTTTTCTAACTGTCATTTTGAGAAGAAATTTGAATATTTGTTGTAAGATGCACCTGATGGGTAAAATGGTCTTTTTAACTAACTAAATGGCTACATATAATTTTTTTGACCACTTTTTTGGACTTGGAATAGTGTGTTTACCCATGGAGAGGAATTTGGTGGAAATTTAAGCTATTATAATTTAGGCAGAATATTTAAAATATAATACTATTAAATTAAAAATTAAATTATTCGTGATGGTTTATAAAGAAATAAATTTTAAGTTGTCCATGATTTTGAGATTCTATATATTTCATTGCGTCTGGACTGGGAAGTTTATCCCATGCGAGGTATAAACTTGAGTCGAGCGTCGGGGTTGGGTCGTGCCCCTTTTTCTCCATTTCCTTTTTTCTTTTCTCTTCTTTAATTTCCTACTTTTTAACTCGTCCTCTTTATTTTGCACATTGTGATCCTCCTAGGAAATATAATTTTGGGAGTAATGGAGACTAATAAAGAGAGAGATGTATGTAAGTAGGGGTATCATTTCAAAGCTCTCAATGTGCTCTGTTGGCGTGCTACATCCGTGGATATTAAAATCAACCGAAGCATTGGTGGTTTACCCCTAATGTTAGGGAGGACTACATTACCACTATAGATACCCTTTAGTAATGTTGTTTTATGATTTTAATGAATTTATTTGCATTACTATGGCCCCCTAAGGCCTGATATTTTTTTTCGGTGGAGAAAACAGATTTTTTGGAATAGTTGAGGGTTTCCCAACAGGAAGCCTAGAATACACGCTGTGTGTTTTAGGGGAACATTCCCTATGTTATTTCTGTTCGGGGAAGAAGAAGTTTCCTAAAGTACATGCCATGTACTCTGAGTACATTATGTGTTGTAGTTGTTAGTGTGTCTGTCCGTCTAAAAAAGAAAAATAGAATACTGGTTTTTATGGAGTACACGTCGAGTAAAGGGAGTACACATCATGTAGAGGGCACAAGGGAATGTGTACGTGTTATAATGCACATTGTATGAAAATTTTTGAATAGTAAACCACATTTAATGTAACTTACACATCGTGTACTACTACACAGGCACACGGCATGTACACCAGAGTACATGCCCTGTACATTGTCCATCCTGTTTTCATCAGTGTGTTCTTTAGACCCATGCTACATGCAATCCAATGGTATGTCTCACGTTTTGTCTAAGGCCACATGACCCATTATTTGAGGAAGACCTTTTGAGGCAAGTTGGAAAACATTTTCTACTAGGAATGATACATGGTGCTATAAAAAATAATAATAATAATAATAATGTTTAAATTAATATTATTTGGAGATTATTGAATCAGGCATATCTTCTATTTCCGATGTCTGTCTGATGAAATGTCAGCGACATTGTAACCCTAAATTAATGGCATATGTTTAAGTCTAATTTTAGGTTAAATCATTGAAATCATGCGTGTTCCCCACTCAGGACCTTTACTGTTAGTAATATCTTTTTCACTAGTTGAACGTTTTGGGCGTGTGAGTTGTCCATTCTGAACTTGTTTATGCGTATATCACAATGGTGGAATCATCTCAACATTTATAGATCATATAAATTATTTTTGGAGGGTTCTAAATAAATAAAGAGATTCTTATTACAGTTATTGAGTTCAGTTGTCACCTAGGATTGAGATTTGGTTGATATGATTGGTAGGGTGTTCAGACCAATATAGTTAAGAACATTAATCTGAGTTGACCTATGAGTTATCTCTTTTGACCTATGATTTTATGGATGTCCCCATTGTGGGATATATTCTTCTGGCCTTTTAGTCCATGACACCAGATTTTCCAAGGATCCACTAAGTGATTCCTTTTCATATGAGTGACCTAGGGTGTCTGAGGTATGATTTCCCTCCTATTTTCCATTGAGAGGATCCATGTTGCAGGATAACTATATTGTTTCTATTTTGAGGATCCCATGTTGGATTCCTCCCATTCCCTTCCCTAAGGATCTCATGTAAGATTCCTTCTCTTATTTATAGTGGAAGGATACTAAATATGATGCATCCTTAGTGTTTTACTTAAGGGACCCTATGGGTTCCTTTGGTTTGACCGACCCTGAGCTTTGACATCATGTTTGGGTGGAGATGGTGTTCGGGAGTCACCAGAACCCATGAAATACTGTAAGCCCATCGGTTTGTGGCTGTAGTGTTGGGTTTGGAATTCAGGCCACCATCAGTCGTTTGTTTATATGTGACTTGGTTTTTCTAATGCAATGGTGGTTACTCGAGGTGCTTCCTTGTTGGTGGATGATGATCTTGAAACGAGGCGTCTTTTTATATTTTTCTGGGATGCCCAGACGGGGTCTCATTGGATCCATCTATTGAGCCATGTTATTTCTAATAATTTACTCTACCAAAAGGTATAACCAGGGATTTGGTTGTTGAGCTATACTTGATGCTTTTGGTTATATAATAGTTTTTCCCACGTGAGTTAATTATGTTAAAACATTAGATTGTTTAAATCACATGTTTTTTAAACGTAATAATAATTGATTTAAAAGAGGTAATTTGCAATGGGAGATCCACAATCATTGTTAAATGAAAAGGTCAGGCTCAAGTGACTAATTTAGTCTTCAACACCTTGGGTGAACCATTGTATCAGTTAAAAGACAATGGATGGGCTCAAGAGGTTAATTATGTGAGTCCCAAGAGCGAGCAAAGATATGGTGGTCATGATAATTTAGGATTATTTTGAAAATGACGAGCGATCCTAGGATCTATTGAATGATTACTTAGACATGCTCTATTGGGAAATGTTTTCCCCGATATATGCGAAATACTGATACACATGGCTTGGCCCTGATACATACTGAAATGTTGATACACTGGGCATGGCACTGAAATATTCTGAAATGGTTATATACTATGTTTTACTCTATGATATGCTGAAATGATGATATACCGGGCTCGACACAGATTAAATGATATGCCTACGAGTGATGTTATGATATGACTGCGTATGAGGTTTTCTGAGTCTTAGTTGGATTTATGGGATTATGCTCTGTTATTTCGGAACAGTAACATTTTACATGAATGGACATCGGTATAAGGTATTATATTTCTTTATTAGAGGTGATTACGGGTGAACCCAGTAGTAGGATGAGTATCCCCTTGCGGTGACGTAGCTTGCTCAGATAAGTAATTCCAGTGATGGCCATAGCAGGTACATGTCAATGTGATTATGGACCCAGAGATCGACATAATGATTCCAGGCTTGAGTGCAATGATGTCAAATTCAATTCCCTTGCACATTATGTACAGGTTATCTGACTTTTGGACCCATGGATTGACAGTTGATGTGTTTTCTTGTTATTTGATTCACATAATCATGAATAATAATATTTATGTATATGTTTATAGTTATGGGACTATACATGTGTACACATATAGACATGGACCTCCATGGTGGCACTTGTTCATTTGGAAGGGATTACAGACCCTGGGTTTGATTGTGGTTACATGTTTTGTTTAATTAATTTTGTTTTTGTTCTAACTAGGTTGTGCACATTGTTATTTCATACTCTTTTGGCATCACAATTATAGGTGGCATGTCATGGTGCCTACATAGATTATTTCTCACCCATTCATGTGCACATCAGTGTATGTGTAGACCATATGTTTGGTTTTCAGAATGAGCACGAGTTGCATGGTGGAAAGGGCTGAGGCCCAGTTTTAAATGATCATGTTGAGCTGCTCGAGTGGTTCTACTAATCAGTCTACGACCACTCGGTAGTGTCTGGAGATCAGGTCTGTGGGTTGGCTCAGAGTTATTAATAGATCCCTGTACTTTTAGTTTCAGTTCTTTTGTACTTGTATCTGTATGGTCAGCCCAGTGTCACACTCTAGGCCCTCGCGGCTAGTCGGAAGCCTCTACCATATGGGGAGGCATGATTGAGGCCTCGATGAGAACTGGCTTGGAGCACCAATTTAGTGTCTTCTAGGTTGGGACTATACAAAATATTGATGCATGAAAAGTATTGGTTTCTATAGTGACACGTGTGATGATACTGAGGTAGATGTAGACAAGAGGTGAAAAAGTCATGATATAGGCATGATGAAACCTATAGAATGATGTAGACATGATGTTACACTATGGATTTGGGTCTTGTATTGGGCTTCATTCGCACGAGGCCTTCAAACCTCTATTTTTACAAAAAAAGTCAATTTTGTGATTTATCCTTAGTGGGAGGTGACAGATCCATTCAACATGTGAGTGTGTATTTATTTACAATGTTTCCCCAAGAACCTACATATTATTATAATAATTTAGAAATATTAAAATTAATAAAAACAATATAATTACTAATCCATGATATAATTAATATTAGTAATAAACATTATATGTAATAAATAAATAACACAATTGTAACAATTAATATTATAATAAATTATTTATATTATACAAAAATATTATTAGTAGTTAGTAATTAAATAAATGATAATAATTAATATCACTATTAATAATTATAATTAATATTATAATTAACAATTTTGTTATAACCAAGCTAATAATTTATTTATAATATATTTTTTTAATAATTAATTAATGTAATCAATAATATAAATCATAAATAATGTAATATTACTAGATTTTTGTTATAAATTTTAATGAAATATTATTAATAATTGTTACTAAAAAAATTATATAAATTATTAATTATATTATTAGTTACTTGTCATATGAAATAATTAATTTTTATTTATGTTAAAAATAAATAATCTTATTAATTATATTTAATATATTATTCGTTATTAATTATATTAATAAGTTATTTATTATTATAAATTATATTATTAACTATTTTTTATTAATAAAAATATTTTAGTATTCTAATATTAACAATAGTGGAACTTGAATCTCTCATTGACAGTCGTTCATGGTTATAAAATAATAGAGCCTTATTTATATAGATAGGTGAATGTATTTTATTAGTTAAATTTTTTGATAACCTTAATACAAGTAATTCCACATAATATTACTATATACTAAATACTATTTATAAAATTTCATCACCTCTTGCATGAACCTCGTTCATGCATGTATTCAACCATTTTGGTAAATATTATTAACCTACCACATTTCAGTATTTTTAAAAAATATTTTAAAATTTTAATTCTAGTAAAAATGTATGTTATTTTAGACCCAACCTCCTGTGGTAAAAAAATTTACAAACAATCTATGATTTTTAAGAATATTCATAAAATATAATTTCTAAATATTTTGTTTAGATTAATAATATAAGATCTCCAATTTATTCTCATTCATAAAAAATTATTGTCATGTAGTGATTAATTTAATTTATGAAAGGAAATTTTTATTTATTTATAATACAAATGAAAAAAATATTTCACTTTTAAAATCGTATATGGAATCAGGAAAATGAGGGAAAACTAATAGGAAGAAAACTATCTCCTTCTATCTTTTATAATAAATATTGAATATTTTTTCATTAAAAACTAAACTCTATATATAAGGTTTTATAATTAATGATAATTCCCATTATTATAATTATATAATTTCAAATTGAAAGAACTAATAAATCTCGGAAAGAAAAGGGGGAAAATTTACATAAATTAAATCATTAATTGGGATATTTATCCTCAACCATCTCACGATATTGTGCTTTTGTATGAATGTAACACTAAAGTCAACATTTATTATTTTCCAGCTTTTTAAGGTTAATTTACTATCATTTATAATTATGTATTTATATGTATACATACATTCATTCCACATATTATTTTAAATAAAATCAATGACTTCATTTCCTTTAACATCAATTATTTATAACAAATATAACTCATTTAACCATGACCATCAAGGGTTCTAAAGAGGAAAATACACTTCCAAACATATAAAAGGGAATAAACCAAAACCCTTACATATCATAAGATAATTACATTTATTTTTGGTTAAATAAAGATATATAATGAATTCTCAAAGTTTCTAAATTACATGGTCTCTTTCTGAACATTCTAATTAGCTTAAAAATTAACACTGATAATTAGATAACAAACAGACTCTTATTAAGTTATCTACCGGCCATGTGAATCTCTATATTCTTGGGGTACACTCCCTTATATCCAATATTTAATAGAAAATTTACATTCAATGAAAAATATAAATAAGAGTGAAATATCATTGATTATGTAATTATCTATACCACAAATGAGATAATAAATTTCATGACATAATCCCACTAGAAACCCTCTTAGGCTATCTATAAAAGTAAGAGTGCCCCTTGAATTCCTCTTTCAATAGGCCATGAGTAGATGGATTGCATCGATTATATAAATCACACATAGTGAAAGGTATTTCTCATATAATCATGATATTAATAAAGATAAACCACTAATCAATACCAACCCACACACATACATATATATATATAATAATCCATTATCTCATACCAACCCCTATAATTTCTCACAAAAAGAAAAAATAAAATCTCCATATAAATTCAATGAATTAAACTCTTAAGGAAGAAACACCAATTCCCAAATGATTCACATTCCATGAGCTAGTAAATTCCATCATATTCACCAACACCAACCTGATATGTTTCATATATATTTTATTTTCGATATGGGTGAGCATACATGTATACCCCATAGTCTCCTCCCCATAAACTATAATGAAAATGTGGAATAATTATAGTAAATGTTCAATTAATGGAAAAAAAATTAATTCTGAATGATACCATGTTTATATAAAACCTGAAATCCCTAAGGATATGTCATCAAATTTGCAAAATAATAATAAAAGAGTAACCAAGATAAAAATTTAAGGACGCACTCTACACATACATACCACTGATCTACTCACCCTCATTTAGTAATGATATATTTCATTATGATATCATTTTTTTAGGTTAATATATTACAAAACCATAAATATCACAACCAAAAATACATGAAAATTTCCTTATACCATATACCAATGGTTCTGAGGAACCACAGAAGTTGTCGATCCCATACCCTACACAATAGATTTTTTTAATTATTCATCTTTCAAATAATTATTTTATAAATATAAATCATGTAATCTAAGTGATTGGTTCTGAAAATATAATTTCTAATTTAAATATATAAATAAATAGTAATTTTTTATTTAGATTATTTTTTCATTAATGAATCAGATGTCATCAGCATCTCGTATTTGTGTTTTATCATTGAATTCTGGTGTAAAATTATTCTATTAGCGATCCACATATTCACCAAAAATAACATCCACCAAAATAATATAAATAATCATGTTCTAGTTCAAAACATCTTAATGATTTATTTATTCTTTAATGATCTCAAAAATATTAACATTAAGGTTTCAGGATTCTATTTTTTCACTCCAAACAATATATGGTTGTAGGAGGGGTATCTGTTTACATTCATGCAATCATTCTATATGGGGTTCTCTTGGGGGGATGGTATGAGTTGTCAAGAATTCATTATGCACAAATAAAATTAAGTTTGAAAATTATATAATGTAGTTTATATAGAAAAAGAGTTAGAGAATAATAATTGTATATGTGCCCTTATGATTATCTTAATTCCAGAAGAACCCCATGACAAAATAATAATACTAATAATAATAATATTTTTATGAAATTTGATAAAATAACAGTTAAATAAAAATCATTAATTCATAGAGTATATTAGTATTTATTCAATTTATGTTTAATATATCTATTTAAATGAAGAATTAATTCCATAATAAAATAATCAATGGTATTTAGAAACCCTTGAATAATTATGATTTACTAAAAATAAATAAATATGGTTCCATTTTTTTCTAATAAATTATTAAATATTATATTCACTAAATTGCTAACAAATAGTTATTAAACAGTCAACTCACATATATATTCTCTTGAATAAGTGGGTATTAGATATTTTCCATCATCCAAACAGGTAAAAATATTAAAATTTTTATGAGAATAATATTTATTCAACACGTTAAATTCATATAAAATATATCATAGGATATATATTCACTTTTTGTGTGACCCTCTTGGCCCCATTTTCTATTTTCATTAATCAGATCCACCTAAAGACTTAGATTTTCAATTAACAAAAAGGTTAGGTACCCATAGGGAAATATGTTATTTTTTTACTAACATTTAAACCTCATTATATTTTACATTGGTTAATTTAATCCTTGTATCATTATATATCTAATAAATATTGTTGTACACTTATATCATCTACTTATTTTCTTGAAGCCCCTTTCTCTAAAATTATAGAAATGATCTTGTAAAAAATATTTTTTTTCTCTGGGAAGAATAATGTAGTTCCATTATAATAAAATGGGATGAGATATAGACCACATTTAAAGAATAGTTTAGAAAAATTATTATTTGAATTTTCCATTAATCCAATATCACTGTTGATTCACACAACATATCCTACATCATCATGAGAATATTTCCCCATGGTTTTCATCAATACCTTAATGTATGTGAATCATGATATACATGGATAATTTTATTACTATTAATGTGAAAAGAACAAATATACACATAAGAAACTATAAATATTAAATAACACATTTTAGTGAGGATTTCTCAATGGAAGATCAATTTTCTCAAAGTCGTATGATCATGGAGATTACAAATAATGAACATCGTGGGAAGATGTATGAATTTCTGATAATCCCCCTAAACATTAAATAAAGTAACATATATATACCATTAATCAATGTAATACAACCACAAAACATGAATTTATATATACTTTCATAGACCTTCATGGATATTATAATTGTGGGGAATTTCCATGACCATTTAGAGTGACAATTATAAACAGAATATTATTGCATACATGTCACATAGAATAATTGGCACCATGTGATTTGATATAAATTAAATATTCGATAACATTGACATTTGGATAATATTATGATCAATTTATTAAGATCTTGGGGACAAAATCTAATTTAATACAACTTGTACTATAGTCATATATTGACTACTGAGGAACTTAGCCTCACATGTAAACATAATTTTTCATACATGTGTCTATAAATATTTACCCCACTGAACTACATGTGGTTGTTGTGGTTATTCAAACCTCATCTCTTTGAGAAAAACCGTCATGAGATGATATCACTAAGTATATCCTTTTTTCCTATTTCACCTCAAACATCATGGTAAATAGTATAGTTAAAAATCATTATTATTTGATTAAATTTTACCATTTTGGTACAACTCGAAAATCAATAAGACATTGTTGTAGAAATTACTTCCTAAGATGCATCATAAGTCACAATGTCACAGATCAAATAGAGATAAGATAACAATTATTTGGGATTTGATTTACCCTTATGTATTACAATAGCATTATGGTGATTGAAATTCAATGGTATTTAAATAAGAATAGTATTATATCACCTAAAAACATAAATTCATACTTATCTAATTAAATAGAAGTAATCCCATTTTTCATTTATATGAACTATTATATAGTTATGACAACAAGACTATGTATTTCTCTAAGACTTGTTTGATATTTTATTATTACTCCTTTTTCATAAGAAGATAACCTTAAGTAAATATCATGAAATGTGAGATATATTTTTCTAATTTACTCTTCAGAATATATATTTTTATAATTAACCACCCATAGTTCATCCAACCACATAACCCAAGAAATGGAATTTTACATATATGACATGCTTCCCTGATCCCACCATGAAAATGAGAATAATTATAAGAGTTAAAACAGATAATTGGAAGTGATTTTTATAACATAAATAATATTTTAACATCAACATAATTTGACTGAAATTGAAGCATTACCCAAATGTACATTGAGAATCGACCCAAAAAAATAGTAGGGAGAATAAAATATAAAAACAATTTAATAAATTTATTGAATTAACATATGAAAAGTAAATCCCTTTGATCACCCTCCAATAAAAAGCATATAAAAAACACAGTATTACACTGAACCGATTATATATATAATTAATACTCCAAACACCATTAATAATAATATAAAAAGATAAAATTGGATGAAACTAATAAAATACTTATAATAAAAATGGACATACTTAGATAACTATTCCATGTGACCAGTTTATGTGATCCATTCTAACTCATAACACACACTTTGAATTCAATCCAAATTTATCAAAAGGACACTCACTGTATAAACTCATGTGGTTATGATTAGTGTGTGATCATGATATCATAGAATTAAATGACTACAATGTCCATCCATATCTTTTTCAAAAATAAAAAATACATTCTAGTTTGAAAATACTAATAGAAATTTGGTTTTCCATTTTTCAAGATATATAAATCTCACATTTTCATCCTTTATCAAATACCCATTATTTATATTTTAAATATAAATAATAACTTGGGACATATTTCATCATCTTATACCATGATTAAAAATACTATATTTAGAAACCCCTTTCTAAAACATTTTAAAACTTTTTAGTAAAATTTTAAATATGAAGGTGGAAAACGTACTCATAAAATGGGATATTCCATAATGTAGGAAGAATAAATTCTGTTTATGAATTAAATTTAATAGGTTAACTATAAAAACTCCAAAAAATGTACTCATGGGAATTATATTGTAAATTACGTGTGAGGGGAAACCATAGAATAATTACCATAACGAAACTATCATGGGAATAAACTAGGCCCTATAAGGATATGGGAATCCTATACCATTGTATAAAGTGAAGATATAATTGTAAAAAATAAAATGTATGCACTAACTTCTACGGAAAACATGTCATTCACATAATGGGGTGATTTCACCCATCAACAACACTAAATCCAACCATATGATAGCGAGTACATGCCTTGGCCTAACGGTGTGGTGATTCCCCTACATGACATAACTTACACTATACATGTATATGTTTTTTAGTATTGATATATCCAATGTGATACAGAATAACGTATTCCCCTCTGAGATACTCAGTTTCCCTTATTCTATTACATTTTCAAACACACCACAATCCACATGAAATATTTTCTTTTTACCATTTTCATGAAAATAATTTAAAACCATTTAAATTTATCATCTAATGGAAAAAACTGTTAAAACATTATAATTCATATAATTAGTCATTAAATACATCATTGAAAAAATATCAATAAAAAATCCTTAGGGAGTTAGCCAAGGGAGACAATGGCATAAACGAAAATTTATTGAAACATCCAACAATTCCTTTGAAACATAATTTCAATAACGCACATATTTGAAAAATATTTTTAAAAAAAATCCCACCATAATAATTAAATGTTAAAACATCCTTTTTTAGGATTTTCATATATAAAATTACACTACTGATCATAAACATTTTATAATGAATTCATTCACATATTCCGAAGTGAATATGCTTGAATGTATATATATAAATAACATTAAATATTTGTATAAGAACTAAATATGCTATGAGACATAGGAAACATCAATAATAATAAAAATAACAATGGAATAAGAAACATAATAAAATTTCACAAATCGGGTACTCATAATTTTCCAGTCCCTTTAACTCATGTGTTAGCCAATTAAATATCTAAAATAGTCATATAATTTTGAAACACTCAATTCCACTATATAAAAAATAAAAAATATATTATCACCCAAAAATTTAATTTATTATTTATGGTTTGATACAATTCCAGGAATAAACATGAAATCAATTGAAGCCACCGTGAATCCATATGAAAACATCTTTTCTAAATAATGTTTAAGACAAAATTCATTTAGAATTTTCCTAAAATAAATTGAAAACGATCAAGAACATGTCCTAATTATAAGAAATAACTAAATTATATATAATTAGAGAAGGAAAAAATGATGCATATCCATAAATAAAGGAAAGAGAATTTTCTTGAGAGAATATCACATACCCTAAAAACTAAATCCACAATTTGTTAAAACAAAAACTCCCGCCAAGGGTCAGACCAAAATCAATGAGAATAAAAGGTGGAGAATAGAAAAAAAATTGGAATGGATATGAAGATAAATTATTAGGGAATAATCCCATTGTTATACTGATTTTCACATGAAATAAAATGAAGAATATCTTAGAAGAAGAGGCTAGAGGAAATTTCATTCATTCATGGGGTGCTACCTCCAACTGACATGAATTTGGGAGAGGGTTAGAGGAGAGGATTGAGTTGGGGTAAAAATATGGAGGTGATTTTATGTAATTTCCCATTTTTTAATGTTTGGATCCACCTTAGTGCAGACTATTTGGACTATTGCATAGTGGTTCTCTACCGTACCTTACCAAAATGAGCAGTAGGAATGAACCATGTTGATGTTACTGCATATTTATATTAGACCAGGAAAACCCCATCATGAAATTGGATGTTCCATGTCATGGATCTCCTCATGGTTTGGAAAAAATGGCTACTCCATGGACACTATGGTGTAGGTGAGGATGTGATGAGACTCTAATCTATTTTTACTCCATCTATACAACCCAATCCTATTCCTTGAACCTCTCCATCCATCACGAAAACTAGAAACATGAAAAATCTAAATAAAACCCAATAATAATATATAATTTAATGTAAATAGGGTTGAATTTTTGACAAAACTCCCCACAATAAAACAGTTTTTCCCTAGAATTCTTCTAATATTGAGAAGGAGAATACTCAAAGATGAAACCCAATGGTAAAGAGGGAAATTCTACAATATAATCTATAGGATACACTGAATCAAATGTAATAAAATATTTTATATGCTTCTCTAAAAATCAATGATCCTATAAATACCCAAGAAAAAATTACCACCCTATTGCTAATTGGGAAATAAGGAAATGATGACCCGTATTGTCTCTCACCAAAATTTTACAACTCAAATGTTTTGGTTCCTTAAGAAGGAATAATGTGTTTCTATAATAATTTTATAACAAAAAACTTAAATCCCTTACTAAATAACTCCACCCAATACTCCATAAAAGTCACACCTCAAATATCACACGACTTCCAATTTACAATCCCAGTAGAAAAAAATGAATCACACAGTGTAACCAACCAAAATATGGGAAAATATTGATCCCTAGGGAATTTATAAATGAACAAAATATTTCTAAAAATTTATATTGACCCACTCTTACTGGTGATAAAATCATTAGTAATCATGAAAACATTTCAAAATAATCATTTCAATACCCATTATATATGAACCAAAAATGGAAGGAGGCATAAACCTCAAACTGAATCTTCAAAAAACACGAGTTTTAACCTAGTTTCATTTTTAAAAATCCCTAACATGTTACCTAATAATAAGAAATGCCTGATGGTAGCAGCTCCAAATCATACCAACACTATTGGGTACATGACCTCAACTAGTTTAGCATTTTTCCTGGGTACCTAAAGAACATAGTATAACACCCCATATCCCAATGATATGAATTCAAACCATATTGACCATGACCCCCAAAAAAGCACAATAGGATTTATAGACTCTCATGAGACATAAGGAAACCAAAAATCTACAAATCCTACAATAAAATTATAAATCACTCATATAGTTTCTCTTGAAAAAGGATACCTCAAAAGCTTGATTGACTATTCTCCCAAAATATATGATCACCAAAAACCAAAAATGAAAAAGAATAATAAAGGAAGAATACAATAAAAAAATAAGGTACCAAACATCAGACCCAATCACATTTCCAAAACAACAATCATCCTAATCCAAAATAGTATCTCCATTCAAAATATCCATTTCAAGAAAAATGTTCAAGAACAGCATCGAGATGAACCATAAATTTAAATAAATAAATAGTTTCCAGTTTAATATTTATTTAAATAAAATCCATTTTTTTAAAAGATTAAATCCCCATTGAAAATATACCATTTTTTAAACCCCGCACCTCTCCCCAAGATTCTATTTTTAAATCATCAAACACTAGCTTCATTTCTAATAATTTAATTAGAAAACCTCTATAAGAGTTTAAAAATTTATATATTTATTGTAAATTTTTTTCCAATTCAAATGGAAAACATTATCCACCCAAAAAAAATACCCATAAAAAACCCCTTTATATAAAATTTAAAATAATCTTCAAACATTTTAAATAATTCATTATTATCAAATCCTTTAGAAACTAATTAAATATTCACAGTTAAATTTAAAAAACCTTTAATATTTACTCTTTTTTAAAAATTTTCTAAAATCCTTTGACCAAATATCAATTAAAACACAATTGATCAACATAAAAAACATAATCTCAATTCCAATTGGACGAGTGACTGTATATAAATTGGGAAGCAAGTCATACTAGATGATTATTCAATCACACAACCATCTATGAGCGTGACACAAAAGCATGTATGTGGTGTCTATATGTGTTACCAATCCATGAAAATTTACCTGTTACCACTATCTCAAATCACATTTCATATCAATACACCATCAGACAATCCTGAAATTTGAAAATCACCAATCAAATTTCAATGTCCATCAATATAAAATAGATCATAGTATAAAAATAAATAAAGTATACAATCCAAAACATCTTAATGTGACAGGAGGTTTAGAACATGAATAAACTCAAAAATCGTTTCATGCTTCTACTTCCAAAATCCTTATAGTATTTCTAAAATATATAATTTTTTTAACAAGGTACACATTGATTCTTGGTACCCATAATACAATTTTTTCAAGAACTAGTCTTATGTCATCCCTCCACTTCCACCATAACTATACCGATACATACAAAAATGGTTCCATAATTCTCTCTAGCATGATGAAAAGTGTCATAGGAATCAAAATTAATATTTGTATATGGTTTTTAATAGGAAAATAATATTCAAACAATAGCTTAATTCCACCAAAACAATATAAGGATCCATCTATATGACAAATTTCCACCCAAAAATTTGTAGACTAAACAAGAGTAATAATTTGAAAACTAAAAAAAATAAAAAAAAAATTAAAAATAAATCCATCATATCACCCCTAACACCCTCCAAATTAATATCCCCCTCATTGAAACAATGATACCAAGTCCATGTGACTAGTTTCCTTGTTATTATAAAAATGTAGAGCCATCTAAAGAATGATATTTTACAACTTATATTTCAAAAAGAGGCATAAAATAAACAAGTTTAATGTTTGAAAAATTTAAATTTTCACCATTCACACATTTTTTCATGTTCCTAAACAAGTGATATGTCCATGTGGGGAACTTTTTTTATAATAAAATACTTTTAGGATAGATTTTCTATCTAATTGGACAATATGGATTAAAATTTATAGGATTGGTGAATGTTACCCAATATAATAGCATGCCCAGTCCTGATAGAATCACACACAGCCCATAGATTGTTCTGTATCAATTGACAATCCATGTTAAATACATTGATAAAACCAAGTATTTCAACATTAAATGAAGTTTACTAACCCCAAGGGCAATAAATATACTCTCTATAATCTCTAATATGATTCCTATATATATAACGATGTCATATAGGTCCAGGATTTCCACTAGAATCCTCAAAAATATCATTTATAAAAATACGAATAAGAAAAATTAAAAAAAAACATAATCCTTCCCAAAAGGGGAGGGAAGCTACCTATAACATTCATGCATCTCAAAATTGAGAAATCAAAAATTTATTTATGGTAGAATCATTTTTTTAGTTAGTTCAGAATTGAACTTCCCTGAGAACTACATAAATAGTCAAATGAAGGATGAAGGAGGTTTAGCTAGGGATCATCTTGTTTATCTTATTCCATAGGATGCATAAAAGATCCTCATACACTAATTTTAAAATATTATGCAGTTATTTAGACAAAGTGTAGATGAACAATTAGTTCATGTGGTGCATGAAAGATACGACGATCATGAGGTTGATATCCAAAATAAGGGAAACTTCATTATAAAGTGTACAAGCTATATGATAGAATAATAAGTGTTGATCTAGATCCTATCTAATGATCGTGAAACATGAAATATATATAGTAGAGGGAAATTATATATTATTTAAGGATGGAATAAAATATATTTTTAAAAAAGTAATCCTTCATGACAAGGTGTATCTGAATAGAAAGATCCATTTATTGTTGATGGATAAGATCTAGTTTAGATAACCCTCCATTTCAAGATCATAGAAAATATTTGAGAGAAGAAAATGATTTATTTTCAAATTCCATATTAGAATATCATTTTAATTGAGAAAATTATAATTAGTAATCATTGATCTAACATCGTATTCTAGGGAAACAATATAGTACATTTGATCACTAGTTGTGAAATATATATATGTACCATGATCATTGGAGATCATCATAACCCCCCAAAACAACTACTAAATGATATAAAATGTTAATTTCAATGAAACTACAAAAAATTAAAAACAATCATTGACATACATGAACCACTATCCTTGTTACCCATGGTCACACACTATCCAAAGTCGCATCCCCTTTAAAGAATCAAAAATATAACATGAAAAATGTCTTTTAATATATAGACCTTGACTTCTATGAGTTTGGTGTGGGCTTGATAGGACAATATCTTATCACTAATATGTCCATGATTTTTTTTCAAAATAAACCACATATTCTCATTTCAAAATACCAATAAATAATAGGTTTCTTCTATAATATTCTAAAAATATGCACAACATTATCATCCATTATAAAATTTTCTTTTCATTTTCATTTATATAAATATATCTACTAGGAAAAATTTCCTCAGCTTATGTAATTTTAATGAAATCCACATTTTAAAATCACTTTAGAAACCATGTTTTATATATGTATTTATAGTTAATTAATGAAAATGTTTTTTAAGAAACAAAAAACAAAAAACATTGCTAATAATGGGACACATCATAATGGAAATAAAATAAATCAAGAGTTTTAGGACAACAAGATTAATTGAATAGAATGATCTATGAAACAAGTAATCATTGGTAGTATAAATTAAATATTAAGTGAGTGGAACCCATATAGTCAGCAGTAGAATGAATGAATCTTAGGAAAACCATAGGTAATATATGTATCATTCCACCCCAATCCACTACATTAACTAATGATATTATGGAAAAAACTAATGTGTTTGGTAAGATCTAAAGAGAACATTCATTTTTCATAGTGAGGTGGTACTTAACATCAATGATACTAAATCCTACCATATAACATTCTGAACATACATTATCCAAGTGGTGTCGTGATTTCACTATATGAAATCATTATCTTATTATATGACTATGTATTTCATTAATTATGGTGTAATCCAATGTGATACATAATACATTATTCTCCTCTTATATAACCAATATCACATGTTCCACTCCCATTTTAATCCTAATAAACTCCACTATAAATTCGTTTCATTTAATATATTCAATTTATTCTTTATACAAATTTCATCTGTTACAAAAAATATAAATCTTTTTAAACCATGAGAAGATATATAATAAACCCTAAAATCCCCCATCAAATTCCAATCAATACTAATTTTGGAAATTGTTTCATGTATTCTATGGATATTTACTAATGTATCCAATAAGTCCTTAAAATCATATTGATGTTAACATTCATATTTAGAAAAACTTTTTAAATAAACATCATAACATAAAAAAATCCATACCATTCCTTTTAACATTATACATAAAGAAAATATCATATATATATATATATATAAATTTTAATTCACATATTATCATATTATCAGGTAAATATGTCAAGAAGAATATATATAGACCCTTGAATATGTATATATGAAAAAATATATGATGTGAGGCACACAATTCTAAAATAAAAAGAGAACAACATAATAGTTTATCCATGAAATATATTAAAATTTATCAAAAAAAGTATTCCTGAATTAATCAGTCCCATAAACATTTTCAATGGGGAATTAATCTTCATAAACAACCTCTAATACATCTAAAACATCCAATTACTCTTAAAATCCTGAATAAATATTTTATCAACCAATAATATATTTAGTAGTTAAAGGATGATTGAAATAAGATATAAAACCAAAAAAAATTGAAAATAATTTGAAATAACATGAAAACCTCAAGATCCACGATTTTTTAAAACACATTAAACCCAAATAGAATTTATAATTTAATATAAATATATATTAAATGTTCGGGAAGATAAAAAATATTATGAAAAATCAAAATAATATAAATACCTACATAGGGAAACAACAAATGAAATAGGGACCTCCACAAAATCATCTTCCCCATGGTCTAACCAAAACATATTGACAGAGAAATCATGATATAGGGGGGATCATGGGTGAGCCTCTAGGTTCTCATAGTTCATACTTTACTATTGACAATCTCCCCTTAACCCACAACATCCCTCCAAAAACAAAGAAAAGTATAAAATAAAAATAAGATACAATAATAAATTTTAATTAATTGAGAAAAAATGTAAGTGATGGGATACATATATTAATCATAAGAATTCCATATGAACATGAAAAAATTTGGGTAAATTATTCCATATGAAATTCTTAAATACCCTTCCAAATTTTTACAATGAATTCGATTAAAGAATACATTAATATAATAAAGTATATTATATTCCCTAAAACATTGATTGATAAGTAAATAATTTACGATAAATTAAACATATTAATAATTACCTTATGTCTAATCAAATTTTTTAAATATATTTTAAAATTTATATCTCTTGGAAAAATCTATAAATCACATGAAACTCTTATAGACACTTATAAATATTAAATTCAAAATGAATATAAAATGATTACTATACTTATTTCGAAACATTAATTTTTTCCAAAAACTAGCAGTCCATATTTGAGTTATTTTATGCCTCCGAAATTTATGTTCATGTTCAATAGTAATGTTTAATAATGATACCACCAAGGGTGGTGGATTTATAATCCAATTCCTATTGTAATGTGATTTGTAAATATGAAATGTTGAAAGAAAATAGTAATATGAATTATTATCTTTTATAACTAGTTGATCATTATTGTTACCTTTATCATATTATCCATGAGTAGTTTTGGTAGCAAATCCACCCACATTTTTAAATAAAAATATATAATAAATATTAGTACATGAAAAAATTTAATTCATTTGAACTTTTAAATCATATATAACTGAAATTTACTTCTCCCTATATTATTAAATATTCTATTGAATAAATTTTCTATCATTATATTGAAAATAAAACCACATGTACATTTATAACTGTAAAATGCATTATATGCCTATTAACATATTCATTTCAATAACTCCTATCTAATTTTATGTACGTATAATAAGTTTTGAATATGGAGAAAATATAAAATTGATTTCCTACTTGATCCCACTATCTCATAAGATATTTACATCCCTCATATAAACATATTCTTTCATTCTCCAACTATCTTAATCAGTTATCATATTACCACTAATGATATTAATTAAGTCCCACTTTTTATTTGTCACGATGAAAATTTGAATCTTGTTGAATCCTCACAAATGGATCATATTAAAAATTATAGTTAGTGAGATAATTTAATCCCGTCATATAATAAATTATTTGATACACATTAGTCTATATAGTTAGAACGTGATTATATTCTACATTTCCATTCTAATAAACACGTCTAGAATGATATCATAAAAAAATGCATTACATATATAATACTCTTAATTGATATCACTTATCCTTAAATTTGAATAATTATATGATAGTATTAAAAAACCCACAACAAAAATGAAATGATCGATGAATAATTGGTTACGAATATACCTGACATTCCATCCAAAAATATTGGACATCCTTTCCAAGATCAATCATTTCATCATTGAGTATTCCAAAAACATCAAAAAGGATTATCATAAAGCATAATATTTTACCTCTATATTTTACTTGGAAATTTTAAGTCATTCTAGAAAAATGGACTATATATGATTTTTGGATTTTATATGAATGTACTATAATTTAAACATATGTATGTCATATACCTATGAATCTTATTTCCATATAGTTTAACATTTATATTGGGAATATATATGAAAAAATATTTTTATACATGACTATGATATAAATTTATAAAACACTATATGAGTATTATATTTATTTCCATAATTTATTACCAATGATATATATTATTGATTCGGGTCTTAATAAACTATTAACTAACTATATTTCATAAAAAAATTTATAATTCAAAATAATTAATGTCTCATTATGTACGCTATATTAATGATATATTTATATTGTAATACTTACCACATATAATAATTAGACTAGAATCAATGTACTAGGTAATAAATATTCGGGTGTTTCTTATTGTGTACATAGGAATCGCCTTGTATCAGCCCCTAAAATAAAACACTATACGTCATAAGTCGCATGTTTTTCCATGGTAACATAGAAATAAATGTTTATCTACTATATATAGATGACCCCTAACATCATGAATTTTTTGGTGTACTTATCACCGTTGATAAATTAATCATTGGTTATCATTCACTAGGATAAGCATTATTACTTCATTGGCACATTTATTAAAATAAAAAATTATTAAATACCAATGTTGTGAGTAGAATTATTTTATATTATGCTGTATATATTCCATATGTCAATTAAATTGACATTTTATTCATTAATTCATGGTATTTTCCTTTAAAATGTCCTTTATATTGACATGAAAATAACATATCAATAGGTTATATTATGATTCGGGAATCTCATTCAGGGATATTAATTATTTCAATATGAGTATTCATTAAATTATATAGAAACATGTGTGGGGACCATAAAAGTTTTGTCTCTCGGGAAACATGGAACAAATTATTCAAATAAAGTTAATGTTATTAAATATTTCCCAAAATGATCTTCACATATTTTACTCTTTATATACACCCCCTATATAAGCTTTTTATTCATAACCTAAGGAATTTAAATATATGAAATATTGAGATTAGATGCTTAGTAAGGGTAAAAATAATAGATATAAATTTATAATAATATGAAATCATAAGATGACAATAAGGGAATGTGATAATGAACATAAATTATAAATTTCACAACCAATATATCATATATTTTATGAATGAGTCACATAATAAGGATTATTAGTTCATAAGACTTGAATAATAAGGGAAGTAATGAACATGATTCGTTATTTCCTTAAATTAGAATAAAATGTTGATTTCACACAAGAAAATGAACATAAAAATTCATATGGAAAGGATACCCACCAAGAAATTTATAAAAATAAATTCTTGTTCAAACCACTAATGTACCTTATTCGAGACTGGGCTAAGAGATAGTGCACCCTCCATCTTGTGATTGAGATGCCCGCCTGTATATCATCCAACAATGGCTTGGGATGACCATGTCAGTACCCTATTATATCATATATCATTTATCTGTACCCAACTAATTTGACGGATATATTTGTGTCCACTATCTCATTATTAAATAAAATATTTATGTGTGGCACAAAATCATTAAAAATTCAACATATCATAAACCATGTAATTAAATGGGTTTCTAAATAACCTTATCATATCATAACCTTTAAAAATATGTGTGTTTTATATTAATTTATTTATATAATATCACACAAAACTATGTGGGGTTCATAATCATTTTCTTATGCTATAAATCATGGCAGTGAAACGGGTGTCATAAACATCATTCCAATAGATCCTAAACCTTGACGAGAGTAAATATGAATGGAATCATTGGTTTATATCCATAAAAAATAATATTTATCATCAATTGATAAAAAATTAGATATAAAATAATTTGTCTCATTTGAGATATTCCATCATCAAAATTTCATTTCTTCTATCAGAGAAAAATTTTATAGCATAAAACATTTACAAAATTATAACTACAAATTACCTTGAGATCATATTAAAGAATATTTGAAAAACTTTTAAAATAGTTCGTCAAATATAAAACATTTTAAAAATCCATTTACATTAAAAATGTTGTATGGTAAATTAAAAAAAATTGATCCTTTTTTTGAGATCATGTTTTTTGATGAAAATAGATTCTCACCGAAGAGAGAGATAAATTATGATTTCCTTAAAACAATTCTTCATTATTATAAGTAAAAATGAGTGAAAAAATGGAAACTTTATTTTAATATCTCATTAATAATTTGAGGAAAATATTTGAAATGGTAATTCTTGATTCGTAATTCATTAAAATTTAACTTCGGAAACATAATCCTAAACAATCATGATAAATGATGACATTTCAACATAAAATATTTACCAAGTTGGAATCATTGATTAAAAATTCCCATGAAGGGATAACCCAATCTAAATCTCAAAATACCCCAAGGAAAAATAATTTCAAGAAATAACATGTCAAATAGGTTTTATATACACTTTGTGATAGAATATATGTGTTTAACATAAATTATGTCTCAGAGAAGGCTTATTGATTCAAAATTACATCATTAGTGTGTTATCTATTGAACTATAAACACCATTAAAGAGTGATCATAAAATATTTTTGTAAATTCATATTATTTTTAGGACAATCAACACATTATTTATTCTTGGTTAGAATATACACCACTTAAATTAAACTCAAGGGAATATGGATTGTGGCTCTTTAAAAATTAAAGTGAATTGAAAATCTCATACATTTTGTCTTTAATTCCATCATAGTCATTAAATCCTCCTAAATAATAAATTTATTTTTTTTATAAATATATTATATAACTATATAAAAATATATGTTACAATCTATCCTTTTATTATGACCTATTATTTTCCACTTATGAAAAATTCCATTTTAATGATATGTTTTAGGTAATAACCTCTTTGTTTTTTATATGTGTTTTGATTTTTTATATTATTTTTTTCTTATATTAATAAATAATACATAAAAAAATTATCGATAAAAATGATATAAATATATTATATAATCATTATAAATGTATTTATATTAATCCATAAAATAGAGTGATAGTATGTAAAATTCACTATTTATAGTGACAGTATGTCGTAGATTTTAATAAAGGCTATTTTTTCATTTATTTTTTTGATTTAAATAATGAAATGTAAATGTTATATATTTTAATTGTAGAATATATTTTATATCATATAGTTAAATTTTTTTAACTCTTCTTTATTACATCACATGAATTGTTTTAATAAATCACATCGCCTCACGATTCAATAGTTTTCTATACACTTGAATGAAATTTTTGTATTCCCAAGAAATAGATATTATGATGGTATGTGTGATATAATAATTAATTAACATAATAAAATCATAAATATCATATAAATAATATATATATTAACATTTCAAAAATATTATCCTTTATATATGTGAATGGAAAATCTAATGACATCGGTTGACAAGGTAGTGGTCTGCCATACGCACAAATGTTAATTTAATAACCCATTTTGGTGAAATGGATATGGTTGTATCTAGTAACCAAAATATCAAAAAATATTATTACATGAAAAATACATACAATATATATACACCCGGTATTATATTAATTTAAGGTGGGTGATGGAGAAAAAAATAAAAACACTCATTAATTAATGTTACATCTTCTTAGAGAATGCTTATTATGTTTTCACTAAAAAAATTATTGGTTATATTTTTGTACAATGTATGTATTATTTAATGATGGGAGGGATGTTTGTGAGTGACTTTGGTAAATATTGGTAGAGCCATATCGTGTGATAGGTTTTCATGTGGCTAGTTTGAGTGGCCTTTTATAGTTGTGGAGGAGTGATATTTTTGTAAATACACCAAAGTATTCTTTGTTGGGAAGTTAATATTACCTAAAATGGATAAAAATATGATAATTAAAGGTACTTAAGGAAAATATGGTCAATAAACCCTCGAAAAAAAATGAATAATGTGTTTTAATTTTTTCTGTACTAAACTTTGAAGTATGAAATTTTTTACAATTTTGTTTTTTTTCAGTATGACAAATACTTTAATAATTGTTGAAATTTATCATTTGTGTGAAAATTAGAGTGATAATTATTATAAAATTTTGTAACAATGATTTTAAATATTCCATATAATTTATAAAATATAAATCATAGGCCTGTTGGAAATTTTTTGTAACCATAGCTCGTGAAACATGGAAAAACAATGATTTTACCATAACCGCAGTAACATTGTTTTTCAACTTATGGGTCAGTATAATAATTATAATAGATAAATTTGAACATGAATGTAATATAGGTTATATATATTGATATTTATATATCACATGGAATAATATGTAATTATTAGAAATTTTAAATCATTTAAAGAAATATCATATATTATAAAATAACATTAATATCATTTTTGACATTATTTAAAGAATTTAAATTTTATAAGTATGACCTAAAAATGGAATTGGAATATATTGTTATTAAGATCTATGTATCTTTAAATATTCATAAGAAAATTATATAACACAATAACCCATTCAATAATTTCTCAAATTATAGTAGCATTGAAATATTCAAACACAAGTCAAACAAGGTATCGTTACAACCCCATTAATGATTTTCTATACTAAAATGATTTTTTACCACATTCCATTTATTCCATCCTAGAGGTAATCCATATGTCAATTGTAGATCATGACCTAGAGGTTAGATAAAATTCATCCATAATGGTTCCCTCAGAGGGAACACAAGTCCTTCTTGTTTTCTTGTGGGTGTTAGAGTCCATAATTGTATGGCCATCACTTGTATTTACAGACCTTGTAGACTTTCATCATTAGTAGAAGATAAAACACAACGATTGATAATTTATTTTGGTATGTAACATCAAATAGTTTGGAATAATGTAGGGTTTTAGTGTGATTACTACAATACTGTGGAAGCATCGATATGTAGAGAGCTTCATATATCATGGAAGGTGATGTCACAAATAACAAAATGTCTTGACACCCTATTAAATATGAATTACATCACCACATGTGAATTCAAATAGGAAAATTATCTACCAAATTTTCTTGCAAAAAATGGTATACAATTAATTCCATATGTTTTTGAAATTTTTTCCTAAAGACCTAGTGCATCCATCTCCATGATATTTATGTAAAATCAAATATATAAGGGATTTTAAATTATTTAATTATTTTTTGTAGTTTTTTCATGGTGTTATGACATTATATTATAATAAAATATCTTTATTATGATTTATTTTTATTTAATTAATAGCTGAATAATTATTAATTTGGCTTTTCATATGCAATTAATGTAATTATTTCTTCTAAAAAAATTTAAATAAATTATCATGATATAAAATCTAATTTATCTTTAAAAATAATTTACATAACCAAAAATAATTTTGTTCTACCACAAGTCTTTTTAGATATTAAATTTCTAAAAGTATATTTTTCTATTACATTGCTTAACATTTTTATATGTGATATATTACAATGACAAGCATGGAATTTTATTTTTTTTTTGAAAAATTGACAGTGAAGATCGAAATAAACTCATTAATTAACATTAAGATAATATTTTATTTCATTTTAAGTCTTATCATTCTAGTATAACCCGTGGTAAATCAATTTTTACTATAAATGTGGTAATTAATTTTCTACTGTATCCAATACATGTATTGAACAAAAAAATAAGATGAACATATTAAAAATTATAAATTATTCAAATTCCTAATATTGAATCCATTTTCACAAATTCAAATAATAGTATTTGAATAAATAAATTTATTATTAATCCTGATTAAATTTTATGAAAAAGTGTTGTTATAGTGAAATTGAACAAAAGTATACAATGTTTTTATACCCATTTAAATTATTAAATTTATTATGTTGATAAAAATTGAAATAATACATACATTACTAAGAGAATTTTACTTTAAAAAATAATTTCAATATAGTTTAATTTTTATTAATAAATGACATGAAAATGTAGTATTAAATTATAATTCAGTGATTTTCCCTGTTCACTAAAAAAAGAATCTTTTTAGAAAAATCCCAAATACTCACCTAATGATAAATTAAATATTATGAATTAAAAAATAACGTATATTTTTTAAAGATAATTTTATAAAAGTTTCATATGTTAATTTTTTTTTATTTTCTACAAAATGATATAAAATATTTGTTTTATGAAATAGTATTTTTGAAACATATAAAGGCATTACTAAATATTATGTATTTAATTTTCAAATTGATTCCAGTATATGAAAATATTATAATTAGTATTTTAGTTATTTTTATTACTGTTAATAT
Source organism: Viscum album (assembly GCA_963277665.1). Lineage (NCBI taxonomy): Eukaryota > Viridiplantae > Streptophyta > Magnoliopsida > Santalales > Viscaceae > Viscum > Viscum album. Next base: position 552,510,184 of record OY728147.1, on the reverse strand, counting down.
ACCTATGTTTAATGGAATAGTCACTATCAAATAACTAAATTAATAATATATCATTATTTTATTAGAACTCTATGTTCTGTGAAATGCATGATAATCTAGTTTTGTATATAAATAAAAAATAAATCGTTTTTCTGAATAAAACTTTTTTTAAATGGAATTTTTGTCACTCATTACATCGGTTTAATTGAAATTATTCAAAAATAATTTACAAAAACTCAGCGTGAAACATTCTAACCCATATAAAATGAATTTATCCATTGAAATTCATCTCTCTGATAAATGGAGTAATTTTTTAAAATGAATTCATAGAACACAACATTGTGAAACAGGTTTACAAAAAAATAATCTTGAAAAGAATAAATAGATTTTCAATTATCATAGAAAATAACTAAAGGTAGTTTTTGAAATAGATGAACATAGGTGTTAAGTGGAAACATGGAAATAATAGAAAAACATAACACTAAAAAACCTATGAAGAGTGATTTAGAACATAGTCATGAGATAGTTAATGATCACAAAGACAAGGACACAAGATTGATGAAAAAAATAACTAATATCATAAAAATGATGATAATAGGAAACTATTTTATTTTGAGATCCTTATCACAATGATTAATGTTTTTCATGAAAATATGTATTTATTTGATTTAAATCTAATTTATAAGCATAATATTATCCATAAAACATGGAATGATCAATTAAAACATTATATTTCTACACAAAATGAAGGTGAAATTTATTCATGAATCACTAAATGATCTTAAGATATATAGATAAAATGATAAGTCATTTTTTATATATTTAGTAATCATGAAAAAAATATTGTTATCCCATGTTATATAATATACAAAAATAATCATATGGAGAAATAATATATTAATATCTATAGTTACATTAGTCATTATAAATAATCCATTTCATAAATTGTTAATGTTATGACACTTAGGAGTGATTAAAATACAAATATTTAAAGATAAGTTTTGTTAATTTCGAAAAGTATGTTATCATTAATCCCACTTATATCATAATGTGGCTCTTGATTATCTCATTCCAAACATGTGAATGACATCATCATGTAGTATCTTGAAACATATTAATAACATGAATTACAATAAAACCTTGTTCATAACATACATTATTCCACATTCATTATTTAAAACAAAAAATATTGGATATATTATATAAATCTAAAAATTATATTATCTCTATCAATTATATCAAAACCCAATTTTTCCATAAATCCTATGTCAGTTTTGAGTTCATCAATAATATCCAATTTAATTTATCAAAAACAAATTTTACATTATCCTAATATGATAATGTAATAATCAAAAACATATGAAGTGTTATTTTTCCCTTACTATTGTTTTTCTATGAATATAAACTTTACATTAAATAATTGTTTTAGTTCATTAGCATCATGGAACATATTCTTTCATATTGATATTATATAACATATACTCCATGATAATTATATATTTCATGAGTCGTTATTTTTGAATTCCAATAAAAATACTTCCTGAATCCAACTTTATTCTAAATTGATTAACAATGATTCATCATATTATTCATCAATACATCATTCCTTTCTCAAGTTATCCCTAGTGACTTAATAATAATTAATATAAAATTTACTCTAAAATACATGATTACTTTCTTCATGATATTTTACTTGATGACATAGAATTTCCAATTTCCCATACTATTGAAATTTAAACCATTAATCAATCAATTATATCTCTGGGATACCAATATTCCCATCCATTTATGAAACATGATTTTTCATGTTCACATTGATGTTACCTTCTTTGTGTCTTTATTTTCTATATTCAAACAACCTTACTATCTATAAAAAATTCACTAAGTGTTTCTTCCCATATTCGAAATGTATAGGAATGTAGATAATATATCTTACATGGTATCCACTACATTTATTCTCAACAAAATTAGTCTTTACCTTCTATGGTGATCATGACTGTAGGTTAGGTTACACATTGTTAATACTATTCTATGATAACTAATTGGGGATAATCAAAATTACCTCCCTTCTATTTATCACCACTTTTGACTTATAATCAACAGATTTACCATCACACTCATCATCAATATGGTCATTATAGTTAAAACCATTATAAAAACCAAATGTATTATATGTGAAACACTGATCGTAGTAGGGAACCACATAATCGTGAAAAAAAATTAATTGAATTCAGAATCATGAATTTTTTAATCATTTATAACATTTTTCATTCTAATTCATATTCTATTTAAATCCATCATTATGGTTTATAAATATTCATTGAATTAGTAAACCATATATCCCACGATTATCAAATTTGGGGTGCTATAAATATCATTTTCATACACCGGTTTTTGATTAATTCATGCTTAATATGGTGTATTTGGGTTATTATCCCAAGGTACATATATTCCATAGCTACATCCACTTGTCTTATCTGTACAGGGATTAAATTTCTAGCATATGAAACCATCGATCCTTTACCAAAATCTTGGGACATTTTTCTATAATTTAAATCAACCTAAGACATATTCTTATAGACAAAACTAGACACATACTTAGAAATATCCTTATGTATGTCACTATTATAATCTAATCCTTGTTTCTAATGTGTGAATTAACAAATACATTGAATCCTACTATAGAGACCCAGGAATTAATACAGGGTTATTATTAAATTTTAGATGAATATTCATTAAAATATAAATCCACATTCCAGAGGACCATAATTGTTTACAACCTTTGGAAACATATATAACAGACTTTGAATTTATCATTAATGATTACCAAAATAATATTTACATTTATTACTCTTCATAGACATACCATACATAAATCATTCATTCATAACATAGTAAAAAAAAATCATAATGAACGGTGAGCCAAAATTGTCACTAAGGGAACACATAAGAGATATTGATTTATGATTATATGAAATTATATCATATTAAATACTATATAGGATAATGAAAATATCTTATGTTGTTTATACCCTACATATCTTACATCATAAAAATGTGTCATGAAAAAATGATTAGAAGTTCATAATACATGAAACTTATAGTATTCAAATAACATGATCCATCAGATCATCAAATTGGCAAGAAATAGTTATTTGTGGCTTAAAAATATTAAAAAACTCTTATGTTATGGCCACCCACCAATACATTCATAACATGTTAGGATTGGGATGACCACCCGTGTACCTAAATCAGACATGGTTTATCCACCAATGTTACCTCCATTCTAGGGTTGGAATTACCTCTTTTATACCCTCCTTAACATTATAGGGATGAACACCTATGTATCCCCTAAATAGATTGAGAATTTATCTTTAACCAATGCATTATAGAGTGATATTTGCACCACTCAACTCAATTAAAACAAAATTATGTGTTTCACAAAGTCATAAAAAAAATTCATTCTTAACCCATAAAATGAAATGGGTTTCATTAAAATGTAATAACATCGAGACCTTTATAAAAGATATATGCTTCTCCATTATTTCATCATGTAATTAAATGTGAAAATAATTTTGTTTCATATGAATTTCTACATGCTATATTACTTGGAATAGAAACAAGGTTCAAAAATATCATTTCATCCACAAATATAATTCAAAAATATGATATGAATGGTAACCATGGATAATATCTTTAGTATGTAATAGGTAACATCAACATAAATAATCTTAGATAGAAAATTATTTTTATGATTTAAAACAATTATTAATGAATATACTCATTACTTTTTGGAAAACATGTTTACAGAAAATAAAATATCTCAAATACATTATTCGGTGAAAATAAACATGAAATTTTATGAAGGAAATTTTCAAAAATAAATGAAAAAACATTTCAAAACCTATATATTTTTCATAATATTTTCTATTAATATTTTCATAAAATACCATTATGTAAATGGAATATTATTTTAAAATGGATTTCAATGAAAATTGATTTTCTAATAAAGAAAAAGATAAATTTAGATTTCCTTAAAAAAAATTTCTACAACCATCAAGTACAATTGTGTGAAAAAATGCTACCATTATATGATGAAACCCTGATAACCATAGGATAATATTATTAATGATAATTCTTCATAGTTAAATCGGGGTGGTTTTATATTGGTAACACAATCATAAACAATCCCAAAAAATGATGACACTATAGCATAAAAATAAATCAACTTTCGTAACATTGATTCATAAGAAAATAAAGGTATAAAATATAATGATACATAAAATTACATTAGGATGATTAAATTCATGATACTACATGTAAATAAGTATATATATAGATCTTAAAATAATATAGCTGTATAACATACCATGTACCTCAAATAATAATAATAACATCATATGTATCTTATATATAATATTGAAAGAGTTAATTCATCATTATAACCCACCTTTTGTGGTGGTAAATGAAAAATTAACGACTATAGTTCGTAAAGCGACAGTCCACCGTACACATGTAGGATGATATTTTAACCAATTTAAGTTAAGTGGAAATGGTTGTAGGTAGGAAAAATAAAATATTAAAATATAAATATAAGGAATATAATAATTATTTTATTCAAATATTTTGTAATATGAGTTTTAATTAGTGGATGAAGAAATAAAATGAAAATACTCATTGATGAATGTTAACTATTATCGTGGAACCCTCTTAGGATTCAACTAAATCCTTTCTTCGTTTGATTTATGTCCAGGAAATGATTATATAATGAGTGGATTTATGTGGGTATTTTCTATTGATATATCATCACTGATCCAAAGTTCATGATATTTGTGAAGAAGTGTAGAGAGGGAGTTCCCTTTTATAGTTGATGTGGAGAAACATTCTTGTAAATACACAATAGAATTCACTATAGGGAGTTTAATATTACATCAGGTGGCTCAAAGTATGCTAATTAAAGTTTTGGTGGTACGATATTGAAAATAAACACCTCTAACAAATTATAAAATATTTCTTTTTATCATTTCATTATTTGACATCTATGTATACCTGCATTTACAATTTTTTTATTTTTTTTACTACGAGAACCAGTTATCTAACCCTGTAATATTATATTTTTAGACTAAATTATAGTTATCCTTTTTTGAAACATTTTTCCCAAATATTATAAATATGATATATATTTTATAACATATAACTCTTATGTGTCGGGGATTTATTTTAACATAAGATTATATAACTTGTAAAAACAACACTTTAACTTTAACTGCACTAACAGACTTTTTACTATTTATTGGTCAATATAGTCACTAGAATTGATAAATTTTCCATGAATGGACCATATTTACAAATTAATTAATATTTTAAATATATGTATCATAAAATAAGAATCTAGGTAATTTTAAATCGGTTAATAATGTTTCATTTACTATAAAATAAAATTAACATCAATTTCGACAATATTCATTTAATTTGAATTTTATGAATATAAAGACAATGATGGAAATAAAATATATTGTTTTAAGATGGTAATATCAAGATGTATTCATCTTGAAAATAATTAAAAAGAAATGATTCACTCAAATTACATCACTTTTATATATTTTTTGCATATTATAATTTTTTTAATTGTTAAATAAGTAATTATAGTATTGGTGATTCTTAGGCATATTGAGTAATTATTTAATCTCTAAAAAATAATATAAATTATCATGATAAAATCATTATATTTAAAAATGTTATGTATAACATAAAAATTATTTTTCCCTATCCCAAATCTTTATAGATATTATCTTTAAAACAATATCTTTTTGTCATTTTCCATAATCTAAGTTATTATATGGGTAATATTTAGATGAAAGTTTTAATTAAATTCTATAAAATTGATAATTTTATAGTCTAGATAAATATTATATCATTAAATAATATTAATATAATAATTTATATCATTTTATCTCTTTTTATTCTACGTTAATCCTTAGTAAACCCATTATTCCTTTAACCGTGATTGCTATGTTTTTACTAAATTCACTATTCATTCTTTCAAAATTATGTTAATCATATATGAAATTATATATAATAATGATTATAAATATATAATACATCATCACTAATTCAATTCACATAAATATAAATAATATTTTAACATTAATCTCATAGACATGATGAGAATGAAACTTTTTGAATTGAAATTAATCATACATTTACAAGGTTTTTATATCCCAAAAAATAATTGAATGTTGATGTTGGGTAACATTTCAGAGTTTATGTAGAATAAAATATAATAATAAATTAAATATTAGAAAAAAAATTCCATAATAATGATCTTATATTAAGAATGCATAATATGAAAAAACATAAAAATTAGAATTCATAAGAAGTATCATTAAATAGTTCAACAATAAAAAATGAGAAAAAACTATATATTGATCTATGATTATTGACGATTAATTTTTATCCTATATGAAAAAAACAGTCAATAAGAAGATGTTTTGTATGTATTGACTCTTTAATTCATGTTTTTAAATGAATCTAAGTCTAATAAAAATATTTTTTTTCTATTATTATGTCCAAAAGCATGTTGGATTATTGTGAGGTCTATTCATTCATGTGAACTATTATTCTACAATTAATTTACTAAGATTTCCCAAAAAAAATATATCATTTTCTATGTTTAAACCCTTTCACACACATTTTATGAATTTAAAATCAATAAATTCTTACTTCTATTTATTTTTTTATTACCACCTATGGATTTACAACGAGTCTATTGAATCATCTCAATAATTATGTAATGTTAATTTTACAGTTATTTTACAAAAATATAAAATATTTTTCTAGGGTTTTTTCTTTTTATGAAGATTTTATTAATTTCAAATCATAAATTATAAATTATTTTCATTTAGAAAAACCTCATGTTGGATTTATGTTGGGTCATTTACTACATGTCAAATATTTGATGGATATTTTCTTTTTATTTAATGACTATATGATGTAAATTTTTAGGTTATGACCCCTATATTCATGTTTTTAAATACTTTTATATCCAATAAAACTACATGTTCAATCATAATGACTTCACATCTCATCAAATTAAAAAGTTTTTTATTAGTATTATTCATAGATTATAATACTTATTAAAAATAATTTACATTTTTTGACCCCATATTATGTTAATATTAAGGCTAAATAACAATATTAAATTTAATAATAAATTTGAGTGTCATAAATATATGTGGTCATTTCCTACATACATAAATTGAATTAAATATGATACCCTTTGTTTTTATTTGAATCTGATATCATTTGATCAATTTTCAACCAATTTTTAGTATTTTTTCAATTAAATAATTCTAATATTTTAATAGAGGATAATTCATATTTAAATAGGTAAAATGGAACTAAGTTAAATTGAATATTAAATATTGAAAATAGGGTTAAAATTATTTTGATTTATTCCACTAAATCCCATAAAGTCTTCTTGGTGGAACACGAATATCAATGTAAGAATTGATAATGATTAAAATATGTCGTATAAAATCATTAATAATGTCATTCATGAATGTTTAATATTCCTCTTTTTTAATATATATTGTCTATTAAAAATTAAGACATTGAAAAAAATTAATGAAGTAAACTACATATGTGTGTAAGTTAAAAATAAAATAACTCCAAATGATTCGTAATCAAAATGTAAAATTATATTGTAATAACACAATGATTTCTATAGAGAAAATTATTTGTTAAATTTTTTGGTCCTGAGGACTCCAAATATTTGTGAAAGGAATTTCATTATAGTTCATTTTTCTATATAATGGAGGATTATTTTCACTATCCATGTATTAGTTAAAACTATATTTACAATAAATAGAAATGTTAATAAACAGAAGAGGTTTATTAGCAGAAAAACATCTAAATATTTAGGGTATCATAATTTCATATATTGATCCCAATTGAAGATGACCTAACTGATATAAAAAAACTTAGTAATAATCAGAATATATAAAATAAATCATCAAATGGGTTAATACATTATGCTAAACTTTTCACAAATAATAATTTAAACAAATAGTTATAACACTTACTATAAACCCTAAGAAGATGGTGGATGATGACAACATAACTATTCAACAATGAAGCTAATTACATGATTACTGACCATTAAAAGACAGTTAAATTCTAAATTCAAGGATCCCATAATGATTAGTTTTAGATTAATATGTAACTATGTTTTATATGTTTTGAAAAGATAATAATTGTTTGCCTTATTTTCATAATTCGAAGCATCATATTTCTTATATTTCACAGAATGTAACAATTAGAGAAATGGATTCCATTAATTCTCCCTCACCTTATTTGGTGTGATCTGAAAATTATTCTACGCATTTTTTTTATTTATGAGATGTTATAGTTTGGTGTTGTTCATAGAATTACTATTTGGTATGAAGTGTGGTTGATAAGAGAAGTTTTTGGAATTAGGTCTCTGGTAAGAGGTGGGGAATTGATAAAATTGGGTTGGGTTAGAAAATTTGTGTGTCATATGGGTCGGAACAATGATCCGTCTATCCATCAGTTGGGATCATACGAGGGTGGTCTTTTCTAGTTCAGAGGTAGAGAAGTCCTTTTATGTTTTTCTAATAGATCATGCCAGATAGAACAAATTCATTACCCAAAAATCAAGTGTCATAGTATATATGTGTAGTAGTAATATACATATCTATATATTCCACCAAAATATTAAACTATCTTTGCACAGTCTTCTATGACATAAGGCCATCTTACAATAAAAACACCCAATAATGCTCATGTTAAAACCCCATTCATAGAAGAAGCATGAGCCCCTCTTAATTAGATATACCTAGATCCTTGACACCAGTAATAAGATGATATTTCTGAGTATCCAAATTTCCTAAATTGAGTCCTATAACACGCATAACTCTCTTGATAGTCTGCAGAAACCAACCAAAACATGAATCACTCATTTTCCACCCTTTACTTAGATCACATGAAATAAAAACTAACATTCATATCATGAACCAGACCCATCCTACCCTCCATTTATTCAGGGAATCAATCCCCATTTTTATATCAATAATTTCCCTCTTTATTTCAACACACCAAAAACAAAATAATGTCTTTCTTGTAACAGTGATAAACAGAAAAAAATAATGGAGATACCCATTCCAACCAATATATTATGAGTCAATATTGTTTTGTATGAATTTTCTATTCTTATATGTTTTAAAAATCACAATCACATTTTCATATGGAAAATTATCTATATCTAAGAATAAATTTCCCAAGGAAAAATTTCTTTCTCAAAGGTAATTTTTTTCATTACCTTTGGTTTCAATTACTTATTCAATGTATTGTCAATAAAAATATAATTGTTTTATATACAAATAATATGGATTCTTATATAAAAACCTCATTATATTATAGTTTCTTAGCAACAGAGTCATTTTTCTTTTTGGACTCCAAATTCTCTAAAATTCAGACTTAGAATACCTCTATATTCGAAGTATGAGTTCCGCATAATTTTGACTCCAAATTTCACATAATTCAAACACTGAATTTCTCCAATTTCATACTCCAAATTCATCATAAAATAGACTCTGAATATCGAATTTTTAGAATCTAAATGATCATATATTTACAATTATAATTATATATTTCCTAGATTTTTATTATTCACCTCAGTTTAAGCTCTCTATATTACTATCATATTGTTTCATTTTTATAAGATCATAGTTTCTTCAAAATTATATTATTATCATTATATATTATTTATTAATTAGAATGATAATGTTCTCCATGTATTTCGTATATAAACAATTTCATACAATTTGTTTTAATCTAACCATTGGTTGAGTGACACATGTTCTTGTACCAATGAAATTCAATGAAAAATATGACCACTGGAGGATGGAGTTTATTGTTGGATTCCTTTCCTATAAATTAGAGATCATTTGAACAAACTCAACAAACATCGATTGATGATCCTAGATATATCATGATGTGACGAGATTTCTAGAAAGAGAAACTCTCATGCCTTGTGGGTTTTGTGAAAAAATTTTCAATAGTGAACAACTTGTACAACCTAGTGTGAATCTAATTGTTGTGGTGTATAATTGAGGGCTTCTAAGTATATTAATATAGAGGTACCAAATACCTTGATGTTTAATGGATTGCAGGGATAGTAAGAAAAACTCCAATATAATTATCGAGTTCATACGATGGTGTGTTTATGAAAAACATTCTTGAATGTATAAATCAAGGGTCCTTTATCTAAGGTTATTGGATAAAATTCTCTTTGGGAAAAAATAGTTCAATGTTTACTTGTATTGTTATAATTTTTTATTTCCACTGTAATTTTGTAAAAGAAATAATGTATAACTTTCTTATACATTCTTATACTTGTATACTCTGATAAAAAATATTCTATATTATTTAAGGTAGAATCTTCCCCTAAGTAAATATTTACTTATGTTTAATTTTCGGATCCATATTTCTGGATCCCATGCATGTTGGTTTTTTAGTTAAGAACCAAATATGGTATTTGATTTATCTTGTTTATCTTTGTTAAACATATAATTTTTTATTATTAAAAGGAAATTTATTTAAACCTACAATTCACCCCATTTTGTAATTGAGCATCTACATTAGTATTTTGATCCTCGAATTGGTAGTTGTGGAGGTCTCTAAAATACGTATACATACATATATGTTTTCTTACTCATGTTCTTATTGATCTAAATTTAATTTAAGATGTTTCTCTTAATGATTTTTACCTTCCTTTATAGAAATTTACTATTAATAATTTTTGGGGAATTTGTTTTTACAAATGGAAGGTTTGAATGATGAATATATAGAAAATCGTAATTCTATCAGACCACAAATACTTGATGGTAATTATTATGAGTACTATAGAGATTGGACAAAGACTTTTTTTCTTAACACTAGAGTGGATAACTTCATTATTCTCATTGGTTAATATGGGATTCTAGAAAAGGATGTCATAACCTACACTGACGATGAGAAACTAGAATATCAATGAATTTAAAATGTACATAATACATTGTTGTGTTCTATAATCAAAAATATATACAGTCAGATATCTTCATGTGGAGCTGGTAACATTATATGTAAGAAACATGAAGTTTCACTCCTTGGAACTTCTAAACTGATAGAAACTATAAGTGCTATGTTAAGAGATGAATATCACGAATTATTATATAATTAAGGAGATCCTATTAGCAATGTACATCAAATATTTATGACCATTATCAAAAGTCTCAATCTATGGGAGAGAATGGTCTTGATGATAATGTTCTTATGGAAAAGATAATTGATATCATGCCCACTGAATGGGAATCCAAAATGACTAATGTAGACGTTAACCAGAAAGTATCTAATATTACTCTTGATGGGTTTTGGTGAACTCGTATTCAGTATGATAAAATAATGAAGAGTGTTGATGATTTCAACATAATGAAAAATGGAAATGGAAGCTTTTATTTTACTAATACATATAAATCCAATACTGTAAAATTTGTAACAAGAACTACAGATAAAGAAAGTTATTGTTTTATCTGAATCAAGTTGATGTAATCAGTCTAATAATTAATTACCCATTCTTGCATGAAGGATGAACTAGTTTTAGGGTGAGAATGAATTTTAGTATAGATATATGAAAAATATTAAATGGAAATGAATGATTCTGATGTAACCTATTATGAATTCAAATGTGTTGGACATATCACATCAAATTTTCCAATTCCTAATATAAAATATTGAAATGAAAAGTATTCTGAAATGAATTGAAATAAGTACTACAAAATTAAGGGAAAGACAATATTAAAAGCTACTAAAACCAAGAGTGCTAGTGGTGGGGACTCATCATGTGGATCTTCAAAATTTGAATCTTCTGGCCAGAATAATATTGGTCTTTTAGCCTGATTACCTATTAAAAATCATAGTCTTATGGCTATGAAACACAATTCTTAATCCATAAGCAAAATTTATTTAAAATATAATATACCAAATATAAAATATTAGGAATCTTAGGTTGAATAATCTTATTCGTCATAAAATAATACATTACCTTTATTTGAAGTATTTTATAGGTTTTTTAATTACAAGAGAATGAAAATTGTAAGATAAAAAAATTTATATGATGAAAATTCTAGAAATTTTGTTTTAATAAAAAAAAGTATCAAATCATTCTAAAGATCATGATAAGAAAATCTAGATATTGAAAGTGTTTCAAAAAACCATATTGAAGTTAATTATGAGAAGAATAAAAATTCTATGGATCATTAAAAAAAATTTAAGAAAAATTTTTACCTAATAACTCATGTTTTAAAACTAATGACTTTGAGGATAAATATTTTTCCATCAGAATGAAATCTGAAATTCTTTCCTTCAATAAACTTTTATAAAATTTCACTTTTTGAAGTAAGGAGTTTGATAAAATGAATTGAAAAATTATTTTTCTAAGGAATAGTTCTAGAATAATTTATAATCATTCAAATAATGTTTTTTTCATTAATATTTTAATACCCTAATTGACCCCATTTTCACTACGTGTCAATGTGATGGAAATTGATAGAGAAATTGTCCATCAAATGAACCAGATCCTTATGTTTTCACAAAGATTATTTGTATATGAAAATGTGTACATAGATGATTTTACTTTCTGATTTTCTGGGATCAATGAATGTTTAGATTCCGAAATTCTAACTCTTTTATTTTCAATAATATAATTGAAGTACCAACAAAAATATATAGGACACGGATAATGGATGTTCTGGGAACATGACTGGTAACAAAAACGTCTTTCAAAGTATTATTGAGACAAAAGGAGTAGAAGTAAATTTCAAATATATTTCTCAGGAAGATATTTTTGGTATAGGTGACATTGTTCTTCTTCGAAATATTTAATTTTAAATCTTTTAATTGTTAAAGGTGTTACAAACAACATCATAATCATAATCCAATTATGTTTTGATGGTTCCCATGTAAATTTAAGGAATGATAAATGTATACATCACAATTCCAAGGATGAGTTTTCTCTCTACTCATAAGCATGAGAAAAATTAAACAAAAAACTTATAAAACTATAGTAACCACGATCTACCCGGCCTTAGTTCAATGGAAGATTAATCTTTTTTATGGAATCGAAGATGATGACACTCTATCCTTAGGAACATATAAAAAATATCAAAGCAATTACTTGTCAAGGATCTACCAGATCATAGATTTGATTTTTCAATAGTTTGTGATCCTTGTCAATAAGAAAACAAACATAAGTCAAACATTAAAAAAAATAACTAAAGTCTCATGTTATGATGAATTATGTCTAGTGAATATGGAACCTTTCGGTCCAACACAAACTGGATTTAATAGAAGAAAATACTATGTATTTGTTTTTGTATATCATTACACAAGATATACATGGGTCTATTTTTTGCAATGAAAATGAGGCCTTTTCTTAATTTAAAATGTTTAGATGCCAACATAATAATGGGAAGAAACTACCATTGGAAACAAATCAATGCGATCATGGAAAATAATTTCAAATTAGGATTTTCAAACATTTTTTAGTAAGAATGTAATTACACATAGCTTCTAATCCCCCTAAACCCCCCAATAGGATAGTGGTTCTTAATGAAGAATTTAAATATTTCAAGAGTTAACTAGAACCATGTTGAGTGAATATTGTATTTCTACACATTGTTGGGATGAAGTTTTAAGTACAACTTTTTATACTATAAATAAAATTTTTATTATAACTTTTATTAATAAAACACCTTAAGAATTTTTGACTTGTTGAAAACATAATGTTTCTTACTTCAATGTATTCAGATGAAAATTATTCATCCTCAATATTGATGATACGATAAAAAAATTCTCACACAAATCTAATGATGTAATCTTCTTAGTCAATTCCACTAATTCTAAGGCATATAGTGTTTTTAAAAATAATTCTTGTACTGTTGAAGAAATGGTTCATGTTAAATTTGATTAATGTAACCCTTTGGGTTTTAAACAACCCCAACCTACATCCTCAGATGTGTTTTCTAAAATGGATTATCATCATTTGATGGAAGATTCATCAAATAATGAAAAAAATCAAGAAAATGTTTCTGAAGTATTTACCCCATATGACTTTCAAACTAATGATGATGAACTACTTTTAGAAAACCTAATTCAGTTTTTTCTTAAGAATCATCCTAATGATAGTATACTTAGTGATGTAAATCAACCTGTAAGGACTAGAAGTTCATTAAAAAATGAAGTATAACATCTTAGTTTTATTTCCAAAATATAACCAAAATGCATTGAAGAATCTTTAAGTGATGGTGATTGGGTTAAATATGTGAATGATAAACTAATTGAATTCGAAATGAAAAAAGTTTGGACCTTGGTTCAATGACCAATGAAAAATTCTATAATTTTATAAATATTGGTCTTGAAAAATAAATGTGATGAAAAGTTAATCATTGTATTAAATAAATCATGATTAGTTTCAAAAGTCTATAACACACAAGAAGAAATAGACTACAAAGAAACATACTCTATTGTATATAGAAGTAAATCTATTCATATTCTAATTGCTTTTGAAGCATTTTTATTTTCATACTTTTTCAAATGGAAATGAAGTGTTATTTTCTTAACAGAAATGTTCAAGAGGATGTTTATGATGAAAAAACTCATGTATTTGAAGATAAAAAACATTTTGAACATGATTTTAAACTTTTCAATGCTTTATATGGGCTTAAACAAGCCCCTAGAGCCTAGAATGACATACTTACAAGATTTTTGTTATAAAAAATATGTTAAGGGAACTGCTGGTCCAATTCTTTTTGTAATGAATGATCCAAAAATTGTATTGATTTTTAAAATATATGTTCATGACATTATATTAGGATCAACTCCGTAATCTCTAATAGATTCATTTTCAAATCATATGAAATATTCATTTGAAATGAGTACGATGTGTGATTTAATATTTTACATAGGCTCTGAAAACACTCAAAAACTAGACCGACCTTATATATCTCAAATTAAGTATATTATTTATCTTATTAAGATGTATGGATATGAAAACACTAAAATTATTACTACTATAATTAGTACCCCAATTTTTCTTGATCTAGATGAAGTCAAGAAAAAGTTAGATCAAACATATTTTAGATGTATGATAGGATGTTTGTTATAGTTAACTAATATTATTCACGGATAAATGTTTTTAGTATGATTATGTGAAGATATAAATCTATTCCAAAGGAATCTCATTTAAAATAAATTAAAATCATTTCTCTCTATTTAGAAGGAACAATAGATAGAGTGATTTTTTATTCTTATTGAAATGATTAGATTTTTAAATTCTTTTCGAATGGTGATTTTGGTGAATGTATAGTGGATAGAAAAAGTACATCCATAACTTTTCCATTTATTGGAGAATAATTAGATTCCTGGTCAGGAATCAAGAAACACACCTAGAACTTTCCTCTATTAAAGCTGAATATATAGCAGTTCTATGTTTTTATGCTCATGTTTTGTGGATGCAACCCACAATCAGAGATTATGGAATTATTTTTAAAAAGGCGCAAATATTGTGTGATAAAACATGTTCCAATTCCCAATGAAAAAACCAAGTACATCACTCTCATGAAAATAAAATAGATATCATGAATCACATTCTTATAGATCACACTAAAAAAGGAGATATTATTATTTAGGTTATTAGAACACAAGATCAACTTACTGATATTTTTTAGAAATCTATAACCTTTGATAGATTTTAATCAATTTAAAAAAATTAAGAATGATAACCATAAGATAATATTCCATAAAAAAAATTTAAACCCATCTTCTTATTTTAAATTACCCCTTTTAATAGGTTGAGAAAATTTTGAATTCTTGATACCTAAATTGTTTTAATTATCAGAAAATTATTTTTTAATTCTCAAAACATGCATTTTAATAATTATTAGAAACATAATTTTTTAATTCTCATAACATGAATTTTTAAATTCTAACTACCATAATTTTTTGAATTGTCGATTCTTTTATTCTCGTAACCTAAATTTTTGTTTCCTTAATAATGATTTTCAAGTTCCCAGTTTTTCAAGAAGTTCCTTATAAACACTGACAATGCATTCTATGAAATCTGGTAGTTAGATTTCCTTACTTAAATAATCATTATTGTACTTTTCATACTTCTATCTTGATTCAAGAAGTATCTCTCAGATTCAAATTCCTTAAATCCAATTTTTCCATAAAACCTAAAAATATAGGAAGTTACCAAATCCTTTATTGGAATTGATTTATACCATCAGAACTGATCAAGATAATATAAACCATTGGATTCATTGTGGAATTTGAATGGTCATCTTGAAACCTATATAAAGGCCCCGTAACCCATGTCCCACATCGGATTTTTAAGTGTTTTTGTGCTAAATCTTTACCCCTCAACAAATCAGTCATTCAATTTTATTAGATTCATTACACTCTAAATGTTGCTCTATGTTTCCTCACAGAGTCAGATGGTTTCAAATAAAATCAAGGATTATAAAATTTATATAGAATAGTTGGTTGACTCAAATTTTATTTCCATGTATAATTCTTTGATTACGAAGATTATCATGCTCACTAGATTAGAATTTTTCGATGTAGAAAATCTAAAATGTCATGATCTAGTTTATCTTGACCGTCATATATAATTTTATGATTTAACAGGATATTATGAAGTAGGAATGAAAAATCATTCATTTAAGTGAAATGGGATGACCTATTCATTATCCTTCAAGATTACTGCAATCATTCTTGGTATTACTTATCAAGGTGGAGAAATTTTTTTCTCTCAAAAACATCCAGAAAAGGATTGATGTTTTGAGAGGGGAATGGAAATTTGGTGCCGTGGAAAAAAGGGAATAAATTCACCAAATATTAACATTATTACAACACACTTAATATTGTTAGCCTTATCGTTACAATAATTCGTTTTTGATGAAAGGGAGACAAGGACTCTTTTAAGAAGAGTTATATCTTCAAGATATATGTCTTGGATGAAATTATAAAGGTAAAAATAATCAAGTACAACATTCTCACAATAAATAACATATGTAATGGAACAATCAAGTCTCAGATAATCATATAATTAGTGTTCTGGTCGAATATCATCATTCTCTATCTAGAATCCTTTAAAATTTCTAATAGTTCAAAACCCAGAATCTTTAATATTATGATGCTGAGTGATGACACTCTTAAGAAGATGATTGTTTGTTTCAATATTAGGTTATGAAACCTTATTGATGATTCTAAAATTGAGTTTCATGATTTTTTCATAAAAGGGGAAGTAGTTGAATATTCTAGGAAAACTCAGAAGAGGATAAAAGAGAAAGAACTAGAATCAAAATAAAAAACCCCCATTTCAGAAACTGTGTCACATTTACCCAAACCAAAAAGAAAAAGGTATTATACTGATGATGTGGTCTCTAAATGGATAGAGCAGAAGAAGAAGAATAAGGAAGTAAGGAAAGAAGGAAGGAATGTGATTTTATCTTTGTTTTGGACGATGTTGAGGCAAAGGCCTTGAAGATTCAAGCTGCTGAAGAACAAGAAATTAATGAAAAATAGACGAACATAAAAAAGAAAATTTCATACGTTGAGATCTAACAAAACCATAATAAATATTATCATAAATCATCTGAATAGATCTAGTTAAAGGAATATTTCTTTCTTGATCCTTTTCCACTAGAAATTCTACGAAAGAAAATTTCAATTCTTGAACCAATTGTTGAAGATGAGATAGATCAGAAAGATGGAGAATAAAAATAATAAGTGGAAGGGATTTAAGATATCATCAAACAAGTGGAAGAATATCATGGGAAGGAAATTCCTTCAAAAAATTAATCGATCCAAACATACAATGTTGAATCAACAATAATAATATCTCAGTGTAATGGTGACGATGAACTGAATGAGGTTGAAAAACCAACTAATGATGAAAGCATAACCCGTGATTTTATAAATCCTAAAGATATTAAGGGAGATTATATGAAGGAATATGTTGATGAAGTTATGATAATTCATGTCTTATATAGTGAACACGAAAATCTGAATGTTGCGAATGTAATATGTAGATCCGAGAAAGGAAAGAAATTGGTTGATGAATAACCTTGAAAGGTTGTGGTTATGAATCCTATGAATGATGTTGGTGGACCATTCAAGAGGAAGGCTAAAGGGTTAGATAATGTGCATGTTACAGCAAAGGAATTAGATTCTGAATCATCATCTTCCTTTGGAATCGATTTTTTTTAAATATTTTATGAAGGTAGTGAACACAATACCCTTATTTCTATGTATTGATTCATAATTTCAGTTGCTTCGCTATTCTTTTAATCTGAAGACGGATTCGATTTGTATGATCAGGGAAATGTTTGTGAAATTTGAATGGGAGTTCAAGAATTTTCATATTTGTTATGATTATTATATGAGATCACGTAGGGAAATAACCAAATGGAATATGATAATGATTGATGATATGAAAATCATGGACAACATTCAAGATTCAGTAAAAAAAATTGATATGTTAGATGACACAATCAAAAACCGTACAACAAGTTTTTTAGAGAAGCTGAATCTTGAGAATGTTTCTTGTATTCAAGATGGAAAAGATCTAAATGAAATGATTAATTCAGTCACACTAAAGTTTAATAGAGAATGAGATCTTAGGGAAGAGTAGGAAGAAACGTTAAAATATTAATAGGATTATGTAAAGTCCTAGGTAAAAATTATGAAGTCTCAAGAATAATGAATCAAGTCTCTCAAAAAGATGAATTATAATCAAGATCAGTTGATCAATAGATTTGAGGATGATAACAAGTATATGAAGAAATTAAAGCTTACATTGACAATGTTCATGATGAAGAAAAATAAGGATCAATGATTTCCCTAACAATTCGATATTTTGAGGTATTTTTTCCATGTAAATATTTTTCCCATCATAAGGAAATTTTGATTCTATAATTTTTTATAGTTTATTCATAATTGTTAGGGTAAAATATGTTTCCCTCCATTACATTTCTAGAATCAAAAAGGGGGAGAAAATAATGGTAAAAATAATATTAAGTAAATGGAATATAATTCTCTAAGAAATTGGGAGATTACATAATGGGGAGTCTACTTAAAGAATATTTTAATAAGAAAGAAGTAGTAAATTCTCCAAGAAACAATAGAATATGATACACAGGGATTTCAAAACCAAATGGTAAATTAGTTGTATTAATCATAAGTCATATGTAAAGGGAGATAATTATTTCTATTAATGTTAAAAAAAATTAAAAAACACTTATTCATTGTATTCTTTTTTGAGAGGTCATTTGTGCTTCTCAAAAAGGGGGATATTGGTGAGTTAATAAGGTTATCTTATTAATTTTTCATTCATCTATGTTCTGAAAAGCAAAATCACAATTTCTTAATGAAATTATCTTTCACTAAGAAATAATTTCATACAAAATTTTATTATTTCTCTATGAAAAGATTTATAATTACCTTGGTTTTCAATGACATGATCAATGTCATTCAAACAAAATATAATTTTTTAATCCCAAAATATGGATCCTTATCTAAAAACCTTGGAATATTACATTTACGTAGATACCGAATCATTATATTTTTATACAGTAAATTCTCTTAAATTCAGACTCCAAATTTCCTTAAAACTCAACCTCTGAAATCTCTAAATTTCATACACCGAATTCTTATTAATTCTAACTCCAAAATTCTTTCAAATTCATACTCTAAATTCTTCAAAAAACAAGCATTTAATTCCTCAAAATTAAGACTCTGAATTCCTTATAATGGAGACTCAAAATTCCTTGGGAATACAAACTCATAAATCCTTAGAATTCATACTCCAAATTCATAATAATTCAATCATAGAATATGTATTATTTTAGACTCTGATTGTTCAGATAATTAGAGACTGAATTCTATTTTTCCTAGATTTCAATTATTCACTTTTTTAAAACACTTTAATTTATTATCATATTGTTTTCAATTTTATCAGATCATAGTTTCATAAACATGATATTATTTTTCTTCAATATTATTGATTCATAATCATGATAATGTTTTACATTTTATTTCATAAAATTATGTAATAAAATTTGTATCAAACAAACCATGGGTTGAGTTACACGTGTACAGGTCCCACTGAAATTCAAGGAAGAAAATGACCATTAGAGTAGGGATACTACTATTGGAATCCTTGCCTATAAAAATAAGATAATTAGCACAAGATAAACACACATTTATTGATGTTCCAAATGATTACATGATTTGATGTGATTTCAAGAGATAGAAACTCTTGTGCCTTGTGTGTGTTTTTGAAAATCATGTTCAACCATGAACTACATATTCAGCCTAGTGTGAATCTGATTGTTTCTCTATAAAATTGAGGGATTATGTGTATATGAAGACAGAGTTTCTAACTACCTTAATGTTCAAGGGATTTTGGAGATATCATGATATACTCTGATATTCTTATCGAGGGGTAACCCTGGTGTAGGTAAGACAATATTTTGTGAATGTATAAATCAAGGGACCTTTATCCGTGGTAGTTGTATTCCATTTTTATTAGGTTAAAAGATTTCTTACATTTACTTGTTTTGATAAAAGTTTTTATTTATTCTATTATTTTGGTAATGATTGATAATATAACATTTTTATAATTTCTTATAATCGTATACTCTAATAAATAAGATTCTATATGATTTAAGGTAGAATCATTCCATTAGTAAATTTTTCATAAGTTTCACTTCTGGATCCAAATTTACAAAACATAATAATGTTTATTTCTTTGTTTATAACCAATGAGGGATTATGGATTCATCTAGTTTAACATTGTTAATCATTGATTTCTTTCTAGGCATAAAATGGAATGTTTTAAAACCATAAATTCACCCCCACCCCGCACCAACTTTTAATTGAACATCTACATATTTATTTTGATCCTATACAGTTTTCGTTTGAAAAAGGGAATTAGGTGTTATATAGAATTATAGAAGTGGAAATAAACACCAAAATATAGCACACAACAAACTTATATTATTTTTAGATAAAAATATATTTTGAAAATATTTGAATGATACCCCATTTTCGGCCACTGGGAAGATGGTGGAACATGAGAACATAGTAGTTCAATGATACAACTTATATTTCTCCTCATAATGATTAAAAATTATTAAAACACTATTAAAAAATACAATCCAGGATCATATATAGCTTGAATTAATCCCCATTTCAATTTCGGACACCACATATAGATCACGTCATCTATACAGTCTGTAGTTTATAATCTAACCACAATTAAAAAGAACGATCAAAACCCAAAATGAAAATAAGACTTTAAATGATAATTTTTCTATAATTTCTAATTAATTTACATTGAAACACCATTTTAGTTCCTCTAAAATAATTCTTGATCCAAAATTTCATCCAAATACACACTGATTTCAATTTAATGCAGAATATCCACCTTTGATTCATGGATACATGTAACTAAACCACATCCTATAAAAAATATAATGCCCACACTATATTATATATCCTCAATTTGTTTTTTCATTTAGTCTATTTGGATTAATTTTTATTCTTATAATCTTGTAATGTGCCTTAGTTCATTGTTCACCGGACCATTTTGTACAACCGAATGTTGGCCTAAACTTCTTAATATCATATCTCCATCATGTATTACCAAACCACCCGGAAATAATTATATATCCAAAAAATAAAAAATATAAGAGTTATTCAAATAAAATAACTAATTCCATTTCTTATGAAACCAAAAAAATGTTTTTAGAAAAGTATTGAATTAATGAATATAATAGAACTCTTACAACAATTATAATAGTGTGCAAGAAGAATAAAAAATTATTCAATATATTTTTATTTTTAATAAAAATAGAAAAAATTGTTAATGGATATTCATATGAAATTATATCATCCCTCAAAATGAAATATGGTTCATTTATAAGAGAACACTTCAATAAAATATTTAAAATAAATAATATGGAAAAAATTTTATAATTGATTTTCACTTGTGAAATCTATAATAAATATATTTCAAATAGATATTATTTTTACCACAAAAAAACATTACATGTGGAAAAGACTAAAATTAATTAATCTTCAAAATACTACACATAGAGTATTAAAAATATTGAGAAAATAAATGAATACCCTATATAGTAGTAATGAGAAAATGTTATTTAACCATTCAGTTAATGATGGTATTAATTAATAAATTTATAATAATAAAAAATGGTATATTTAATAGTGGACTAAAAGAAAATTCTACTTCAAACAACAATTAATTATGGTCGTGGAAAAAAAGCACAAAAAATTAAAAACAATATAATAAATGTATAAAATAATTATTTTAATTTTAGATTCAACTGTATTTCGGAATGATTTCCAATTATTTTTAAATTTCTCTATGAAAATAATTTCATTAAATTAATTATACAATAAATATATAACACATAATCTTCAAAATTATTATTTACATTTAAATTATTAAAAAATTTATTCTTGACCTATGAAATAATCCTTGAAAAATAAAATCATTTCAATAATCACAATTCATCATGAAATCTATTTAATTAAACTAAGAACATTCCTATTTAAAACCAATTAAATTAAATTAATAAATGAAACAATAAATATGAAAATTATCCAAAAAAAATTTATTTTAAATTCAATGAAATTTAGAGTATAAATTATTTTGACTCATCTCACTTATAACAAAATTTAATTATGATGTGTTTTGTTCTCTATGAAGTATTTTTATAATATAAATTATTATTTGATGAAAATTATATATATAATTTGGTATTTGATTGTGGAAAAAAAATTCAAATCCAAATTTCTTTATTGTAGAATGAAAACATCTTATTTTGAAAATAAAAAAAAATATTTACATTTATAATTCTCTAGACCACTAAATTACAATTAATAAATATAGAATAAAAAACCATTGATTAATTTCTAGTAAGATAACCAACTCAAAGGGTATTTGACTATCACATCTCCATAGTTTTTTGAAGGTGGAGCTATTAATAAGAAAATATAAAAGGGATTATAATCGTAACTCCATTGAATATCATCAGACAACACTAACTATTAAAAATTATTTTTTTATAGAAATGAAAATGTATTTCAAACTACACCCTAGATATCATGAGACCCCCCAAGGAACACCTCCTATGATAATAATGAGTGAATGGAGATAATGAAACCCATAAAATGTATACAATATGCCACTTATTAGAAAAAACACAAATGGCGTATGATAAAATCAAATGGGAGGAAGTACCCTCTATGACTTTAGAAATGTTTAAGGATCTACAGAAACACCCAAAAAATATAGAGAAAGATCAAAATAATAAAAAAATTACCGAATAAATTCCTCTAATGTCATGAAAATAAGAATTATCTAAAAAATTAATACTACTTGAATGGAAATCCTTAATAGTTTCCTCGAATCTGAGATAGCTCATGAAAAATACTCCATGTAATTTCGAACCATATATCAAAATTGCTCCTGCAGACATGATAGAAAATAAAATATATATTTATAGGGTGAGAATAAAATACAAACTCAGTATGATCCTTCATAGTACATCATGTTCAATATATGAAATTTGTATACTAAATCTGTTTCCGAAAGAGTTAAAAATACTCTTATCACGTTCATATCGATGATATGATAATTTATAGATGGAGTGATTAGATATATCAATAGTATATCCACACAAAGGGGAGCGGAAATTAAAATATAAATAAATAAATATTGATTCCAAACATAATCATAGCATGACATAATGATGTATTATAATATTAACCCATGGAATGGAAATTGGATTAAAAGGTTCCCTTACCGATTTGGAAACTTATGAAACATACATCCCATGAAAGAAGGATCATTAAATGAATTTGTAAATACCATTAAATTGAGGTATGGTACACAATTAATACACTAATGGGAAGAAAATACACCACACAAATCGAAATAGTGGAAAATATTTCATGAATCTTACGAGAATAAAAAGTGAGATGAAAATCTCTTACCCCATTGTAATCAATCAAGTTGTATGACCAAAAGTAAATAACCACCACATGAATCATAGAATAACATGAATATAATGTGAATAATGATAATATAAATCATATTCCATCACACAATACACGACATGAAATAAATAAGTGTTGAACAATGGAAATCTCACAGAATTAAAAGTGAGATAAGAAACCCCTTACCACGTTGTAATCAATCGAGTCGTATGAAAAAAAGTTAAAACCCATCAAATGAACCGCAGAATACCATGAATATTATGATAATTTTTATAATATATATATATATATATATATATATATATCAAATTCTATTACAAAATACACAACATTCAATGAATAAGTGGCGAACAATGGATATCTCATGGAAGTAAAAGTGAGATAATAAATCTCTTACAACGTGTCCGACTTGACTTGTTTGTTCCTTGTTCATCCTGAATAATATGATTAAGTTAATTTATTATTGATTAAGAACCATTTTAAACTTTATTATTCCTTTTTTATAACTTATTACCATGTTATAAACATCATGTTATCATTTAAGTTAATAAGGGTTGTTTTGTCGATATTTGGTACTTGAGTAAAAAATGAACACCATATAATTATAATTTGTCCATGTGGTCAAGATTCCATTATCTCAAAAATGATATTAATGATTTATATATCATATATATCTTATATATCCATTATATATACGTATTTAGGATAGTACATAACATTTGGAGATAATAAATTAAATGCACTGTTCATTGAGACGGTAAGCCCTACGTACGCATGAACGCAACATTCATTTATATTTCATATTTTAATTGAATTAAAACATAATTATACATAAATAAATTATAATTCCATTATATAATATTATATAATTTCAATAATTCCATCATTTATATGTCCCATATATGGCATGAACATGTCATATCACTTTGAGGGGGAGGTAGTCTGCACTTCATCAAATGAAATTATCACATTTACGTATAATGGAAACCATAAAGGTATTCAATAAATTAAAAATATAGAATAATAAAGAAAACATAGACATAATATATATCATATATTAATATATTTCCATCATAATGTCCACCATAATAGGCGGTATGAGATAATTGAACAGTCATCATTTTGTTAGGTGTTAGTTTGACACCCAAAGAAATAGTATATTCTTTACCCATTAGAAGGAGGTGTGTGTAATTTTAGTTCTAATTATTCTCATAAAAACATACTAGTATATTGAGGATAATATAATTTTTATTAAATAATGTAATGAAAAGTGTTTAGGGGTTGGATAAGTAAATTAAAATAAACGAATTTAATAGAAACTATGACATATAATTTGGGTAACACCCTTTTGTTTGAACCAAAAAGTCTTTTTTAAATAACTTATGCCTAAGGTAAGGCTTATAGGAGGATGATAGGTATCGTGAGAGAATATTTGGGAAGGTTTTTGATGAGATAATGGGCTTTAGGGGTGTGAGGGATGGGTTAGAAGAGAGGGATTTTTATAAAGGGGTTGTTGGGTTCTTTAGGGAAGTGTGAAAAAAATTGTTTTATAATATAATGGGTTTCAGTTTCTAATGATCCAAAACTCATTAAGGTCAATGATAAGATGACTCATGGTCTAAATAAATTAATCCAATAAGAATTGGACTGGTTTTCGTTGTTATTTTATTATTTATAATCTTATTTATTTAAATTATTTATTAATGGGTTAAATACATCATCATTTTTTTGTCATAAATCATTTTATTTATTTGATGTCTAAAACTTATAAACAAAATACCATGATATAGGAAAAATTTTTACCTTTCTTATTAATATTTACGGTCTAAATGATAACTTATATAACCCCATTTAAAATTAATTTACTAAAAGATATTTGTTTGTGTCATTTTTGGCATAACATTAAATTTATTGTGGTGTTCAAATTTTTCTATTAAGCTTTCTGGGAATAAAAGAATGGGAAAAATCAAAATCAAAATGTAACAACTCTATTCTTGAATTAATATGTATTGTACTTGTCACCACTTCTTTATCAGGATTCACATTAGTAGTAGTGATGGAAAAAGATCAAAATTACTACCTTGGAGGTTGTTGGTTGCCTCCGAAAACCGTTGGCTTAGGGAACTAGTTTGCAAAGCACCCTATTTATTTTCATTTTTATCAATAAAAAATTAGTTGTGGTTCGAATAAATCATTCCTATCCATTTTCATTAAAGAAGGATTTTCATTTTGGAAATTAATGGTCGGGTGCCTTTCTCTTCCACACCTAAATAATTCCCTCATCTCCTTCAAGAAAGTTTTGAGGTTTTTCATTTCGCACTATTAATAAGTGGGGTGTTGGAATTTCATAGCACTGTTGGATTTATCAATCGAACCACCATAATTATGGTCTAAATTCCAGGTCTTATCACCATGATACCTATAAAATTCTTTGATATTCATTTTTACATTGAGGGAAAATTGAATGATTTCTTCATAGCTATCAAAGTCACTTATTTCTAGGGTTTTCTATAGAATAGTTTTTTTCCCACCGAAGAAGAGAACAACCTTTCATTTGAGGGTAATGTCAATTATGAAGGCATATTATAAAATCCTAGTGCATTTTTTCTAATATTTTTTGATGGATTCATCATCATTTTTAGGTAATGGAGGTATTATTCCATTTTAAGTCGATGGGTGCAAGGAAAATATATATCGAAATATATTTTCTAAAAATCCTTTATCTCTAATTCCTTGATCTCTTCGGCATGATTGGTATTTTTGATCAATGTCCACCAATGATCAACTTCACCATCCATATGATAAGCATATATAAGAACTATCCATTTTTCAGAACATTGAAGGATAAATATGTTCTTTTCAATGTAGTTGATCCAATGTTCAACGATTGAGGGATCAGATGATCCGTTAAACGTAGGTGGCCTTTGTCTCATAAATCTATCGAATGTGGATTGTTCATTCATATGGTGGACTGGATGTTCATCTTGACCAATGATTATATTCAAAAAAGTTGTTAACTGAGAGAGTATTGTGACAACCTTTGAGATTCCTACTTTCCTCGGGTTGGGCATCTCATTAGAACAGTCATCACAATGATCATTTCATCAGTTGATATCCTGAGTCCTTCTATTAATAATAGTATAATTAGGGGTATGTATTTTAAACTATTAAAAACATAAAGGGGAATGAAAATATAAAAAGTGATGACTAATAGATTAAATTTATTTCTTTATCTTATGAATTTCTAGGATTCCATTGATGTTGTCCATTATATATTTCCTAACACATATTCTTAGAGGATTTTTTTTCTAACTTATTAATGGTTCATACTATGATTATGAATTTATCAAAGATTATACTCTAGGAGTGTCTAATAAAGAGTGTATCAAGGACCATTGTCATGCACCAGTTACCTTTTGAGTCTATCTCAAAGTGGTTTTTTCAGGTTTTACCCCTAGATATATCTATACCAGAGCCACCGTGACTTGTTTGTATCCCAACGGGGATGTATTTTATTGATAACCCACATTCTCTATACTCAAAACAATTTAGGGATGTCTTTATTATAATTAGTATTATCCAAAAGTCCTTAACTATTGTTTTCTAATACTAATACCAAAAATAACTAAACCTATCCTTTGATACCAACTATAACAACCATGACCATTATTACACACTTAAACATGAATTGTTACAAAAAATATCACTTAATACAACCTAGTAGATCGAGAGATCTTCTGTCTTTGGGGAATAAGAAAATTATCTGACAACTTAAGAAAGAAAAATAGAACATCATTATTTAAAACATCTTTTACATGACCACAACGTTACTTCGTACTAGGAATTTCATGGGATAACCCAAAATAATGCCTAAGTAAAAGGGTGAGCTATAAATCCCAGTAATGAAGTAAACAAAGAATAACATGAAGAATTAAATACTTGTTAAAAAATATACATATCATATAAGAACAATATAAACATGAACATAAAGGATGATATAACATGATTATCATGAAATGGAAATTTTTCAACAATATAAAACTTCATATTAGCCTGAGACAAGGATCCTTGAACAAGTCTTAGCATGAGTAAACCCTAATTACACATGAATTAGCCTAAGTAAAACCTACTTGAACATGATTCTTCTTGAGTAATACCTCATTACCCATGAATTATCATGATTAATCCATAATTTTAAAAGGTTTATCACAACACTAAACATTTCCCACTACACTGGAGCTCTATTAGGGAGCACTAATTATAAAAATTTCATTTATTACAAAAGTTTGTAAGATAGATCATATAACATGGAATCTTTCAACATCATAAGTCAGTCCAGTACTTTGGAATGTGTAATGCATAAATTTATGTACTATTAAATATTTATATGTTCACAAGGGTGAATAACCATTATAGAGAAATGGGTATGGTATTCACTACATGATGATTTTAGCTAGGAAAATAGCATTGCAATTTAGGCTGCATAACGTCATCATTTGGAAATTAATAAGATGGGTTGGTGAGAGAGAAAGTGTATCTCATAATTTATACATGTACTAGACATTAAGAGAATAATGTAACATAATATCCCATCATATATAATGGAACATAGATCCATAATATTGGAGAAATACATGAATGGAAATAAGAAGACAGAAATCCCTTATGGAATTTTGTTATGGTAACTAGTGTATGCCGAAGGAATTAATGAGAGAGAAATTGGTATCTCATAATTCAAAAATATTCAGGGATGTATGGGGGAGGATTGAAATTATACCCCAACATTTGTAATTTAAAATAAAAGAGTATGACAATGTGATGAAACATGTATAAAAATGGGAATGGATGAAATCCCTTACTTGACTGTGTGAATTCAAATTATTGAATAGTGGTTTCTTGAGATCATGGGGTGCCATTAGAAGATTATAGAGAGGTTTAAATGTGTATAGAGGTGATCCAAGGATTTTTAGTGAAAATAAGATGGATATTGGGTGTATTTATAAACTAAATAAGAGGGTAATTCTTTAATATTTCACAAACATAGGTTTTGGAATCTATATAATTAAATATTCAAAACCACAAACCATACCAACTATTTTTACCATTGTTTTTGTCCAATTAGAGTGGAAAAAATTAATTTATCTGGAAAATGGGCAAACATAATAAAATATTTCCCTTTCTTATTTGGGGGTGAGTCACACTCTCATAGAAACAAATTTAAAATTATAAAATGTATTATACAATTGGAGGATTCACTAAGGATTTTGAAAATTTGAAAAACTAATATAAAATAAAATTATTTTAATGGAAAAACATATATTGGCCCATGAATAACCATTATAGTATTTATTACATCTTTCCAGGGTCATTATGACGTTATAAAAACATATTAAATTTATACGGTATTTAATTTTTACCCAAATATTTGGTTGTCTCAAAAAAGTATGAATAAATCACCAATGGATAATTTCGACATCCCAATTCAAAAAAATTCTTTAATTGTATCTAAATAATTTTTCCAGTATCTTAATTTTTAATTTTTAAATTTAAACAGACATTAATTTAAAATTTACGTGTTTTGAAAAAAACCGTTTTCATACCTTAATAACAATTACAATTGACATCATAAAAATTATTCAATAATATACATTTAAATATTTAATTTAATAATATTATGTTAGTAAATTAATATTTACTTGAAAAATCAATTAATTCATAAAAATATATTTCTTAATTGAATTTGAATATTAACTACAAATATTATTTGTGATTTAAAAATCACTTACTAAGTTATAATAGTAAAATGAAAATATATTTGTTCTATTAAAAAATGTGCATAACAATACTTCCTGTGTCATGATACATATCACTTTATTACACAGGAATATTCCCTACATGTATGGTGGGATACGTCGGGGCTATCATCGGGTCGTCTGGTGAACATGGTTTGGGTCGTGATCTCGATGAGCGTGATCTTTTTTCGTAATCAGTTTCACTCATGCTTATGTTGTTGGATCTCGCCTTTGGTGTGGTCTAGGTAAAATACCAGAAATGCTATCTCCCTTGAATGGTCTATTTAAAGTTATTCAAAGGGAATAATCCTACAGTTCGAGGTTATATCTTCCTTTCTATGTGAAACTGGTTTGTTAAAGCACTATATTTATACTAGTCACACGGTCACTATTCAATGACAAAAATATCAACGGTAATAATACTTAATTTTCAATTAAACCCAATAAATTTTTAAAAAAAAATTGTGCATTTGTTTTCTATATCCCTATTTCCTTAAATGCAATGTTATTTTGTTCATAAAAGATTGGGTCGTTACATGGGTTCAATTTATATGCATTAATCCCACATCAATTTACAAGGGAGTGTTGTCGCACATGATATTAAAAACCACCATAAAATAATCTATATATGAGATGATAAATATAAAAATATAACAGAAATCACATCCATAATATGGGTCTAGGTTACATTTCAATTGGGGTTTTCACATATGGTTTGGTAGATACACAACATTGATGTTATACATATTGTGTGAGAGTTTGTTGATAACTATTATGTATAGTATCCTATCCTTCCACGGAATCATGATGTTGAGTACTTAATAGATCACATAGATTGTGTTACACATATCTCAATGACTCCATCCTTAATATCCCCATCTGGGTTACATTAGTTGATGAGAAACTCTTTGGAAATAATGAATATGATTTTATTAAGATAGTTGCATCACATTGTGATGCTCCTGATCTCGTATTGTGATGAAATAATTTGGATATATGAAACTCTTTACTGACAATAACAATCTTTACTAGATCAAAAATTAGAATATGTAACTTCTTCTTTATATTTATTTCTTATTTGATCAATTGGGTAAAGATCATTGGTTTTCCATGATTGGCCTCTACTATGGATATCATTAATTGATATGAAATAAGAAATATTTACCAATGAATAAATTTTGTACAAGTTTGGGACACAATAAAATATTAGTTAATACACTTTTTACTAATTCACATGTGATATTAATTAATTTAGTTAATATGGTTTTATAAAGTACTTATATAAGTTTTTGGTTGTATTTGGAGATGATATTCATATATATAAAAAGATAAAGGATGAGAATGATGATCGAATGAGGATTCTAATGAAGTCCCCAAAAAAGTATAATAAGTATGAAAAATATATATTATGAATTTTTTCTATAAATGTTTTCCTTTTTTGTACATATTATCTCATGAAAGGGTATATCATTGGTTCAATAAAATGGTGATTTTTTAAATTTTCTCCTAGAAAAAAACCAATGATTAAGATCCATAGTATTCCTGGTTTGGATTGATACTATCAAAAATTTGTATATAGTTTCTCACGATTGTATAATATAATCAATTATTTATCTTATAATGGATCCAAATTCCATAAGATAAATGAATCTGAGGAAACTTTCAGTGAACTGAAGAGATGGATAGTCCGTGAAAATGTTTTACATTACCTTATAATAGTGAAGGGTTTGTGATATTTATTGATACATTGTATAAGTTATTAGGATGTGTCCACATGAAGAATGATACGGTGATAAATAAGTCATCATGGAAATTCATGTTTCATGGGAAAAAAATTTTCCAACTCATATTTTGGACTCAGTTGTGTTTATTTTTCATTAAAAATATGGATGATTTATATTTTTTGGGAATGGGGTGATATATATAGTGATCCAAAATGACTACAGTATATACTCATAAAAATAGATTTGAATATCTAACATTAAATACTGTTGTAGCTTAATATAGATTATGAATACTCAATACATTACCACCCTAGGATAGAGAACATGGTCATTGATCCTTTGATTTTAAAGGATAATGCAATTTTTTCCATGATGGGGATCATAAAAGATACAATATCTCCATATTGTAAAATGATGGATACACAAATATATAATGAAGTGGATAAATATTTTCTTTCCCATTATATTGTTCAAAAATCTATCCATATGATAGGTAAAGAGCCGCAAAAGGAATATGTGGAACTAAATTAGAATATTATATTTTTTAATGAATTAAAATATTACATTGATCGAAAATTATTGATTAGAACCAATGTATGTGTTACATATATATTGGATTTAAAGGTGTTTTTGGATGTGGTGCACAAATCATTATTTTTTATTCACCATGGATGTACAAATATGTATAAAGATCTAAAATAGTATTTCTGGTTGGGAATTATGAAGTGAGATGATGTGGTTTTTTTATCTGTGTTCATTGTATGAAATCAAGATAACACTAAGATAAATAATTATATGGGTATTTTAAAACAATTAAACATACCAAAATATAAATGAGAAAATATCAGCATGGAATTCGACATCGGACTCCCCAAAATTTCAAAAGCTATAATTCATTTTGTGTTGTAGTTGATCAATATACTATGTAATAAATTTTATTCAATATGGTATAATAATTCTCTCTTGATAATCATTCCAAGATATAAATTTGTAATGTGGTAATGTTTCATTGAGTACCACATTATGTTGAATCTGATCATGAACTAAGTTTATATCAATATTATGGAAAATTATTCAAATGTATTTAGATACAGAGTTTTTTTGAGAACTACATATCATCTTTAGATATGTGGTATACTTGATAGGTCCATTAAACCCTATAATATTTAATTTGATCTTGTTTTATGAATTTCAATGGTTTTTGGGATTTACGGTTTCATATAGTTTAGTTTTCTTACAATAATAGATTTAACTCGAGCAATAAGATGGCTCATTATGAAGAACTCTTTAAAAATAAGTGTATAAATACATCATGTTGGGAAGAATTTCGATAAAGAAAGATATAGGGTCCTAATATGGATGTGGGAATGAAATGGAAAGGCATATCCATTCAACAACACATCACGAAAACTCAGAGTTGATAAAAATGTTATGATAAAAATTTTAATGGCTCGGGGTTTTGGGGTCCATTACTTGGTGGAAATCTGATGCTGGGTGTTCCGGGTAGTCTGGTAAATTTTCCGAGGCTTCTCGATGAAGCTTTTACCCTAACTCTAGGCCTAACGGTAGCCTTAGCCTACCGGTAGCAGGCCTCCGGGTAGCAGGCCTCCCGGTAGCAGGCCTCCCAGTAGCAGGCCTACCGGTGGCAGGCATCCTGGTACCTCGGCCTCTTGGTGGCTCAGTCTACCGGTAGCCGCAGGCTACAGGTAGCTCGGCCTACCGGTGGCTCGGTCTACCGGTAGCCGCAGCATACAGGTAGCTCGACCTACTAGTGGATCAGTATACCGATAGCCACAGCCTACCGATAGCTCGGCTTACAGGTGTCTCGGTCTACTAGTAGTTGTAGCCTACCAGTAGCTCGGCCTACCCGTGGCTCGGTCTACCGGTAGCCGCCGCCTACCGGTAGCTCGACCTACAGGTCGCTCGGTCTACCAGTAGCCGTAGCCTACCGGTAGCTCGGCCTACCGGTAACTTGGTCTACTAGTAGCCACAGCCTACTAGTAGCTCTGTCTACCGGTAACTCCTCCTACTGGTACCATCAGCAAACCGGTGGACCCAGCCTACTGGTAACCCCCACGGGTTTTTCCAGTAGCGCCTCCTTTTTGCACAAAAATGGTTTTTAAACCCTGTTTTGACCCCCATAAATCCCATTAATGGTTTTTAAATTAAATTTGTGGTAATATACACTCCTTAAATGAAAAACCATGCGTTTTATTCATGCCTTTAACCGCATGTTGAGGAGTCCTTGGTTACGGGGGTGGGGGTGCATCTATTTAAACCGCCCCGAAGGGCGGGGATCTTTTAATGACGTGTGGGGTGTCCCAGCCGTGTGGTCCACCCATGATCTCCACTCCTTACACGGTTTTGAGTTTTCACTTTGTATCTTAACCATCAGAGGCATGTTGTATCTCAGCCCTTATCATCCTTTATAACCTAAACTCTTCTCCATGCGTTTCTTTTTCTCAATCACACTTCTATCAAAGTATCCTTCCTCGGATGAGTTGTAACCCGTAAAATTCTTCCTTGATCGTGTTCAGGGGAGCTCTTGATACTCACACGGAGACTTAACGTCGATCCTTGATCATTCAGGTAGGGGTTTCACCTTCGTCTCTCTTTTCTGTGTATCTTGTGGGGTGGGTATACTACTGCTTTTGTAGAATTGGATGAACTAAACCTTAATGAAGATAATAAAACGAATTCTAAATAATGAAGGGGATGGGTGTGACCGATGATGATGATTTTTTTTCTCCCCTTTCATGATTATTTATTTCTGATTTGTGCGGGCTTACGCACAAATAAACCCTTACCTCCTGTGTTGGTCATGTAAAAGAAATTGGATGATTATGTATATTCGGCTAAATAAATTGAAAGCACCCAGATCAATCCTTTTATGTGATAACCCTGGTTAAAGTACCGCGGAATTGAAATCATGGAGTGAGTTAAATCTTTTAAATCGGAAAATATTGGCATGGGCCTACTTTGTGTTGGTGGTAGTGGTTTGGTTGTTTTTCATTCACGGACTGATTTCTGGGTGATGTGGGAGGGGATGGGTTCCCCTGTTGTTATGGTTTCGTTGGTTGTGAATTTGAGGCAGTGTGGTTACTTTGCTTATATCACGAATTTGGGTGGAATCCTCTATTGTTGAGAAACCGATGGATAATGGGTTTTGGGAACGTGGGGTAGTATCGTGGTGTTTACCTTGGTTCCAGTACTTTAAGGGGTCTCACTTATCCCTTTTGTGGTTGTGACCTTATAAGAGAACACGGTGTGAACATTTAAGTTGATTTTTTTACTGTACTCTTTCCTTCGATTGTGTTTATGCTTGATAGTTTCCCAAAGTAGGTTCAGAAACTTATTCAAACATTATTACTGAACATGAGAACAAGTATGGGACAAATGGGTTTTGGTTCAGTGTGAGTTGTGACTTGGACATGGGTGTTGATTGTGTACTTTAGGTTGGCTGAAGAAAAACCTAGATTTGGGTGAGTGCTTGTTACCTTTACATATACTTGTAGTTTTGTGTTTCTTTTTCGCTCCCCATCCAAGTTGATCACTTAGTGTCGAACACCCCCCATTTCATGGGGGAGGGTGTTCTTCCCAACACTTCTATGAGTGGCTGGTTATCAGCTCCCTTTCTTCTCCCTTTCTCGAATAGCCAAAGACTCTACAGGAAGGCTGTGATGGCCTGAAGTCCATTATTTGCCCAAGAATCATTGGGCAGGGTAGTGTAGTGGTTGGCCCAGGTGTCTTCGGGCGTGGCAGTGGTTGTTCTGTCCTAGGTTTTTGCAGGCATGGTTACATGTGACAGTTGTGGCCTAGGTGTTTGTGGGCAAGGTTTGGCAGTGGGACTATGTGAGAATATAACTGAGGTGTGTGCATATGGGGTGGGGCAGTGGGACTGCGGTGAGAATGGCGGGATTGGTTCGATGCATAGGATGCCATCAATAACCAGTGGGAAAGTGGCGCGGGGTACCCAAACATAGATGTGATTTTATTATACTTTACTTGACGTGTATTATTTGTGGAGTGTTCTTTGTTGAGGCTTGGATGGTTAGTTTCCTTGTTGGGTGTTTGGTTATCTCTTTTCTCATAGGGCATTAGTATGCCTCCCCACTTGTGCATGAGAGTCTTTGGTTTTTCCCTACTGAGTATACTTTTATACTCACCCTACGTATATAAAACTGCTTTCAGGTTTCCAAGAGGACTTCACGGATCACGCAGGACCATACTAACTTGGACCTTTAGGGAAGTTGCTGTTGTTGTTTTCCTTTTTCTTGTAACTTTTTACCTTTGGAGTTCTGTGACTTTTATCTTTACCATTGAACATGCATGTGGGAATGGTTTATTTTCATTCGTATTTGCACTTTTAGTTTTGGTGTGGTGGGATTTACTATCTTATCTCCTGATCCTATTAAAAGAAAAAGGGTAATTCATTCCATTTAGTGTGTGATTTTATACCCTTGGTGTTGGTTTCCACAACCTATTGAAGGTGGGTTTCAGGGGTTATTATCGCTCCTTCAACTTAAAGAAAGAAGGGTCCGGCAATCTGCTGACCTTTCCCTCCTTTTGGTGAAGGCGGTACGTGACAGAATGGTATCAGAGGAGGGTTGAGAGATATGATGGAGTCTAGAGTTGGGCACATTTAGGATTGCATGGGATGTTAGGGAAACAGTGTTAGGTGACCTTGGTGCGTGAATTAGGCTAGGGAAGACAGTCTAGGACATGGGATTTTAGGGACCCTTGTGATCCGTTGCAATGACTCTGGACCTACCGAATGACCAAGTGAGGCCACGCTGATTGTCGGGTAGAGACCCTTGGAAAGTTACATGCATCATAATGACTTGTATTCTCATGTTTCATGGGTGTTTTGGGAATTGAAATCAATAAGAAGTTTAATAAATTTTAAGAACAATATTCTTCACTACATGGGCTTAGTAATTTCTTGTTTACCTTGTAGCTATGGCACATGGGAGGCGACCATGGGAGGTACGGGTGATCGAGGCCCAGGAGGTTGACTTGGCCGATCGGTAGAGGGCTGATCGAGGGGGGAGGATGACCAGTGGAAAAAGTCTCTTCGAGAATTCCAGTGACAGACCCTCGAAGAGTATGAGGTAAGCACCTCTGACATGGAGATGGAGAGATGGCTAGATGATCGGGTGATAGCTTTCGGCTTGATTCGGGCCCCGACCGAGTACTGGGTTCCTTTGGCCATCAGCCAGATATGGGAAGCAGCGCGTCAGTCGTGGACGCTTTACCTGGGGGAGAGGAGAGAGGCTGAGGTGGCATAGGCAGATTTCGAGATGGAGTTCCAGGCGGAATACCTCTCTTCTACGATGAATGCGGAGAAGAGGCAGAATATACTCTCCCTCCAGTAGGTGAGTATGTTCATAAGGGAGATGGGAATCAAGTTCAAGGACCTCCTATGATTCGCTCAAGACCAATTTCTATATGAGGAGTCTCGAGAATGACATTTAGAGGTGGTGCTCCGACCCTCCCTCCAGTACGCTGTTACCCCCTTCTCCCTGCCGACATACATGGAGGTCCATAATAAGGATGATGTGGTGGAGAGGATGCACACTCTAGGAGGTGTGTCACGATAGGGGATATAGCTTGGATCATCAAAGGGGAAGGCTATTAGCACCAGACCACCAGCATCAGGACCCTCTCGGTTCCGATCAGCAGGGAGCAGGCCACATTAGTTCCAGTTCTGGTCCCCCAGTCCTCGCCCTTTTCCATCAGGCCCAGAACCGAGGTGCTTCGTCTATGGGAGCCATGGACAACTTCGAAATCAGTTCCTAAAGCGAGTACAGTATGGTGGTGGTGGGCAGGACTAGAACACTCCCCAGCAGCAGCGTCTAGCTAGGCCCTTCCAGTAACAGCATTAGGGGTAGCGAGCTCCCACTCCTCTGAGGGAAGACATTGTAGTGGGAGGCCGACCTCAGGGAACTCCTCAGGGACCTAGAACTGGGTGTGGTCAGGGAGGTGGTGTTGGAACCATGACTGTTCTATGCAGGAATTGGAGTTTGGTTTGTGTTTGTTGTCAATCCTCAGTGGAAATTCTGAATATGTGGCAGCAAAGTGATTATACAGCTCAAGCAGACAATAGTATTGAAGGTGGCATTGTTTCCCAGTGTTTGCCAATTTTTTGGGCCTCAAAATCATAAAAATGAAGACATGGATTGTCTGCAAAAGGAGGTTCGCACAAAAAGGAAGTGGTGCGCGAAATATAAGAGGTATGCGGGGAATACTTGAGATGGGCGTGGAAAACAGCGGGATGTGCGAAATAGTTGATCAAGGTTTTTCGTGCAAATGGTGTTTCGAAATCATATTGGTGAAAAATGGAAAAGGCATGGGCTGCGCAGAAAATAAGGGTTGTGCACGAAATACATGAGCTGGGTGTGAAAAACAGTGTGGTGCGCGAAATAGCGGAGCGATGTTTTTCGTGCAAACAGTGTTTCAGAATCACACCATCGAAAAATGGCAAAGGCATGGGTTGCGCGAAATATCTGGAGAGGTGCGCGGAAAATGATACCTGTGCAAAATATTACGCGCCAGATGAGAGGTTTTCCACGCCGAAGGGGCTTTTGCGCGCGGGGGTCTCAGTCGCCTATAAATATGAGGTGACCCCCCTTCATTCCAATGGGGTTTGAAGACTTAGAGACGATATGAGGTCTGATGCTGTAAAAAGGATCATGTAAAGGGGCTTGCGCGAAATATTCGGAGTTGCGCGGAATATTTTGGGATGCGCGAAAAATAGAGTTTCACGTAAAAATTGGCTTCGCACATAAAATATCCAGTTGCGTGAAAAAGGGGATTTTTCCGCGAAATATTTTTCCGCGCGAAAAGTATGTTTTGGGCACAATAGAAAGGTTTTGCGTGCAAAGGGTTGGTGTTGTGAGAAATTGTCAGTAAAGAATTTCTTCACGTTCTGATTATCCGGTTCAGTGGTTCTGTGCATTCTAGTGCATCTATTCTGGAACATCGATGCAAGCAGAGTCTCGTGCTGAGCAGATGCAAAGACATCAATGAAAATCTATTGAAGAGACCTTCACGTCTATAAACTGAGTGGGACTTCACCATGGGAAGTGAGCCAGGGGGAGTCAACGGGAGTGACCCGAGGGAAGTAGTGAGCTATCCCTGAACCTTGGTAAAGGATGTGAGCCTGGGACAGAGTGTCTGTGCCCAAACCTTTGTAATCCACAACTAGTGAAAATTAGTGGAATTTGGTACGACCGACAACCTGTCGGTGTATGCTCCTTGGACGTATCCCTAAGTGGTGAACCAAGTAAAAAAGTGTTGTGTCCTCTATCTGCATGTGAATGTCTGCATTCTAAACTTATCAATCATACAAGTTTTACAAGTTCCTACCATCTTGGGATCAAGATCCTGTACTTTAAAAGAAAAAGTTATCACCCTGATTCACCCCTCCCCTCTCAGGGTGTCCCGGGGTCCTACAGGTGGCCGACAGCCGAGAGGCAGAGGAGCTGGGCGTGGGCAGTGGCATGCCAAAGAGGCAGTAGTCCCAGCGAGACCGGAGGTCGTTTAAGGTATGATCAGTTTGTTTAGTACCATTTCTTATGCCTTCTTCGATACCCGGGCTTCGCACTCCTTAGTTTCACCCAATCAAGCCCGTGTACTAGGACTAGGTGCTGAGAGACTCTCAATTACCTTGGTGCTGAAAACACTAGTCAGAGGTCAGATCGACTTGTTATATGTTTGTCGAGGATGCAGACTAATGATAGGGCCACATCAGTCGGCCAGGGATCTACTACTGCTACAGATACAGCCATACGATGTCATCCTAGGCATCGAATGGTTGTTCTCTTTCTGGGCCTTCATCGACAGCTTCTGAGGAAGGGTTGTGTTCTCAGGCTTCGGAGGCCGACATGTTACTTTCACCGGCGAGCAGAGCAGTTAGAAGGGTAGTAGGAGAGAGGAACCCCTCCTCTCCTTGTTAGTCGAACAGTCAGTTGAGTCAGTAGATTCTGCGATGGTGGAGGTTCCACGAATCGTCAGTGAGTTTATGGACTTCTTTCCGGATGATGTAACGACTCTACTGTAACACCCCTAGATTTTATGAAAAATATTCTTTTAATTTCATTAATGTCTTGTGTTGTATTCTACACCAAGATTACCTTGCGCTATACGCAACACCGTATTAGCTTGCAGTATACGCAACACTATTCTTGGATCGTGTTACACACAATTTTGATAATAGTTATTCTACGCAACATTGAGTATATATATATATATATATTCAATGTATAAATGAAATATGGTTGGATTCTGTTATACGAAACAACGAAGGATTCTTTCACAACACGCAACCCTGACTTGGCTTGCATTACACGCAATCGTGACCTTCCTCGATAGCGTGTGTTGTACGCAATACCGGGTTTTAATAAACAATGTTATATTATTATAATATTGTCATGAACTAGCTGTTATGAATAGTATTAACTAAATTTTGAATTTTATAACATTATTATTCATCTTACACATTTCTAGAACATGGTATAAGAACAAAATAAATTTTTCGGGTAAAATAAGTATTTTTCAAAAAATGCAGTTTTGCCGCCTTTTGATGGCGCACCCACATTAAATCTAGTTTTTGACATGTTTATAAGTTCAATTTGACAAAATAAAATTCTTCTTTGAAATCATGAAATAAAAATTTACTTTGGATAAATTTTTCATATTATTCTGGTAACTTTCACATTTTAATGAATAGTAAAAACACGCTATATTTTAATTAAAAACAACTTTTTTCATCATAATATATTATGTGGTTAAATTATAATATTGAATGGTTTTAATGTATAAATAGAATATATTTTTACCATTCAATATAATGTATGTCATTAGCATTTATTTTACCTTGAATTCGTAGGTTAAATCAATTCAATCTTTTGCAATGTTTTAAAAAAAACCCGTTTTTGTTCGACAATGAGATTAATTTTAATTTAATTTCTGCAACTTTTGTGTATTGAATTTGGAAAAATGGATTCCATATTTGGAATCAGTGGATCCAAATTATGTTAATAAGCTAATTTTTATTTTTGGGAATTATGAATAGTAACTACAGTAAATTTTATTTACCATAGTTAAAGGTAAATCAGGTAATTAAGGGTAAATATAATATTTTAAAATTACCCTAACAAATGTAAAAATCCTATTTGATGACTAAAAGTAGACCCATATCACCTAAGGGTTGGATTAGATTCATTTAATTAAATTTTTTCATTGAAAATAATTGAATTATTATTAAAACCAAAGAATGTGACAACATGTCACTTTCTTAAATCTTATAAGTATAATAATTTTAATCCAGTGATAAACATCATGAAAATTCTAAAATGAATAGTGTCCAGAACACTAATACAATTATCTACATCATAGAAATTTATATAGAATTTTTAGGGATTAAATAATTATCATTTATTATGACACATAGATGATGCAGTAATTGTCTTATTAATGAAATATTGACATAATTGATGTTATATATGCCCAAATAAATGTAATTTGAGACATTTTATGACTTAAACTAATTTTCTAGGTTCATATGACATGTTATTGTTGATTTAGATAACTTGGTTCGAACTTATCATTCTGTTATGAATTTCATAAAAATCATATACCAAATAGTGTCAAAATTGACATAAAATAGTTATTAAAACAAATATTATATTATTATTTGTTATTTTATTCCTAAAAATCTAAGGTTCGGCCAAATGACTTAGATAAGATTATATATTTTAATAATAAATAACTTGGGATTCTTTAGTCTTGATATAGTATTTTTATTAACCATATAGTGTAAGAAAATAAAATGACACGGTAAAAGTTAAATTATTTAACTTAGGGTTAAATCTAATTGATAAGGGTAATATAATAACCTAAACTTGTCTAAATCCTATTGGATGAGAGGATCTAGACCCATCCCCACCTTATCCTCTAAATAAATCAATTTGGATCTATTTAAAACCGAACTTGACTTTATATTATAAATTAATATTTTTAAGAATTCCAAAGGTGCCCCTCTCCTCCCTTATAAAAGGGAACCTCCTCCCTCTCTTCCTCACACAACTTTGAGCCTTCAAGCTCGGCCAAACCCTGCCAAATTCGCTTCTCCACTTCCCTAGAAACATCCTAGAGGTTCTGGTCTTCCTCAAAGACCAATTTTAGTTCCCTAAGAGGAGGTCTCAAAAAGGCGCTTCAAAGAAGAGGTAATTTTCGTTACCGATTCATTCACCTTCATTTCTTCATCCACTTCTTCTTATTAGGTTTTTTCATTATGAAGTAATAACATCAGTATCACTCATATACGGATATGTTATTATAAGTATGAAACAATATTAATTCACCATCTATCCATCCTACGGAAAACGAAATCACCGCGCGTGCGTACGTACGGAATACCGTCTCCACGCCGTGGTGTAATTAGTTTTTCCACCAACACCTTACATGGATGGGTATTATGGTGTAAATAATAACTATAAATAGTTATTATATCATCATACTGATTCTGATTATATTGTATCATCCACTCCAATTCAATTCAATAATCATGAAAATGATATCATCGCTCGTGCGTTCGTACGGACTACCGTCTCCACGACGCAATGAGATTCATTCTCCACATTAACCATTCATGAATGATTATAAAGTACATATAATAAGTAATCATGAAATATATGACATAATAATGATACTGGATTTATGTGTTTATATATGTATGTCATCTACTTAATTCCATTCAACTCAATAAGGAAACGAAAACAGCGTTCATGCGTACGTACGGCCTACCGTCTCCATGAGCGGTGTATTTCATTCCATTTACTGATTTATTATATATATGTATATTCTGAATATATATTATATATAAATCATGTTTTATATTCTGTAATTAAGTAATCATGATCTACATAATCATATGAATAATTACAAGTCAAAACACGGACGACAAATGAAACGATTTTACCCAAAATGCTCTTTAACATGGAATTTACAAAAGAACGGGTAAACTAAAGTCATAAGTGAACCATATATGATATAATAACAATTAGTATGATTCTGGAATAAGTCAATGACATTATATAAATCATTATACA
Source organism: Viscum album (assembly GCA_963277665.1). NCBI lineage: Eukaryota > Viridiplantae > Streptophyta > Magnoliopsida > Santalales > Viscaceae > Viscum > Viscum album. Next base: position 552,467,428 of record OY728147.1, on the reverse strand, counting down.
GGAGGTTCGGACACTTACGAATCAAATCGGATCTAAGGTAAGGGAAATATCACAATCTCATTTTTATCCGAGATTGTTTATATGTTGGTACTTACTGGGGTGTATTTTATCATCCAAATCCATGTTCCCTCAATATTTCATGTTATTTCCATCCACCTACAATTGTTTAAATCCAATTTTTCCCTTTGTTGAGTTTTTAGTAAATGATATGAAAGGAATCTTTTGTCGTTTTTCGTACGAGGTACTTTTTGACTTTTTCGACAATAGTACGAAGAATGTTTTTTTAACTTATACGGCACGAACGGATATTTATGGTTTTATAAATCCTTATTTTCATGAATCTTCCTTCAAAATATTTCATGACTATTTTCAATAAAATCTCTTTCTTTTAAAATTTCATGACGTTTTTTGAAAAGAAATTGATTTTGAAGAAGAAAGGATATTTTCCTCAAGAATTCATTTCAAGTGTTTTATCAAACTTATTTTCCATCTAAGATAATAAAGGGTTCTGTTTCTATCCCTATTATTACATGTATTTGATTATGTTGTGATGGAAATATTTTTTTATGAATTCCTTTATCTTATATGAATTGTTTTATGATGTCACGATGTTTAAGATTCCCATTTTTATTTACATGGGTTATGCAATGATGTATGTTTTAAGATTTTGTGGCACACATAATAATGGTATCATTATGAGATGGGTGGGACCTATATCTCCCTCCAATGCATTGGGTAAAGATTTTATATCTCATGAGATAGACATGTCTGGAATGGAATGTTATACCAGTTCAGTGAAACAGGACTGAAGCGAGGGTGACTCGGTTCAGAAAGGGACTTTGTCCACTAAGATAGTCTTGGCAATGAGTCTTGACTAACAAGAAATGATTCTCTGTGATTATGTGTGTACGACACAAAGTTTCATGTTTTATGTTATGATTATTGTGATTACATTTCACTGCCATGATTTATCCCATGTTAAGAAATTATGATCTCTTTTGCAGGTTAAGATTTCCAAAAGTTATGTGTTTGTGTATATGATGTGTTTGATATTTTTTTTGTTTACCCTTACTGAACATTTGAGCTCACCCTTTTATGTTTAATTTTCCCCGGGATATAAAGAAAGGTTTTTAGGTATTAAAAAAAGAAGATCTTTGTGGGAGATGTTGAAGATCTTTCACCAGGATTAGAAGATTATATTCTGAGTTTCCAAAGACACTAAAATATTACGATCCTTGTGTGTGTGTTTTTGTTATGTAGTAAGTATTCTGCAAATGTAATGTAATGTCAATGTACGTCAAGCTTTGGGTCTCTACAGTTGGTATCAGAGGAAAGGATTAGTCAACCTTTGGAAACTAGGATGTGAGAATGTTAGTGAGATCCCTAGAGATATTTCTAAGGTATGACTAGGAATGTCCCTAAGGATAAGTATACGTATAGGATATAGTACTAGAATTGCGCTAAGGATATTATAATTTAACCAAAGATGATAGATATTGAAGTTCATCCCCCTTTATTATGATTTTTTCCTCTCACACTATTCTTTTTGGGTTTTAGAAAATGGCTGGAAACAAGATGATTCACGATAATGGAGGATATAATGGGCAATGGAATGATATTTTTCATGAGCAACCAAATGAAATGGGATTTGGAGGTCCAAACATCATTATTATGCCGAATCAGAAATCTCATAAAATGATCAATAAAGTAAAATTTGGTAAGTTTCCTAACTCGGCTAATAAGAGAAAGATGGAGTTTCATGATGATCATAGAGGAAAAAAAGTTCAATTTCCCCTATGTAAATCATGTGGGAAGAGGCATCAAGGAGAATGTTTCAAAGGAACTGGAAGATTCTTTGGGTGTGGAAGAGAAGGACACAAAGCCAGGAAAAGGTTTAGTTAACACCAGGGATGAGGATAATGGTATTGCTACGACATCAACAATGGTTAAATGTTTTAAATGTGGAATGTACGGGCATTATACAAACCAATGCCCTAAGGGAAAGTCTCATGAAGAAAATCAGTATGGTCGTATGGGTAGTATTTATGTGGATGATGATGAAGATACTACAAATGATATGTGAGATGAAAGAATTGTTCAAGCTCAGTCAATGGTTTAAGAATGTAGTGGAATGATTACATGTTTATCATGTGTAATGTTGTATAAGTAATCTCATGGTACTATGGAATAAATATACATCTAAGGATTGTTACACTATTGTCTTTCCTTGAGTTTTGAAAGTGTATGATTAATGTTATCAGTATCCATGAAAGGTTATTCAGATATTTTTGGAATGTAGATGATATGCGCATAATGAAGGGAAAATGAGAAAACGAAATGTTTAACAGTATTCATGAGCTCATGATTGATATAAGGACTAAGTGATATCATGGTTAGAGTATATATAATTTTGAGTATTTTGGTATGTGGAAAGAGTTAACTTTTAACAGCATTCATGTTTTCACTAAGGCTCAATGGGTATTCAAGATAATACTTGATTTATGCCTTTGAATGATTGGAATGTGACCAAAAAGATATATGGGGGATAAATGATGGTATTCACATGCTTGGTTGATGACATTTCAAGTAATCATTTTCTTTATACTATGAGCTTGGACCGAAGTATTTTAGATATGCCTAAAGATTGGAATGGATTATGTTGGACATAAGTTAGTATTGTTTAAGGATAAAACATTTTTGATATTGTTGATGGGATGTTATAGTAATATAGCTTTTGAAAAAGGACAGCCTGCAGGACGGGCGACAACCCATCGCTTCGGACAAGGCTGTGGGAATCGAACCCACAACCGAAGTGCGACTAGCCTTTATCGCCTACCACTGGCCTACAGGAAGTCCCTGGTTAGTAGAAACTAGTTTTATTTTATTAAGAAGTATGATATATAAAGTATAAGTTATTTTTTTGAAACCATATAAGATTAATCTAACCATAAGATGGACTTATAACTTTTCCTAACCTTTTGTTTGAAAGAGATGGAATGACCCATCATTCTATCACAAGATCTGCTAACACATCGTGAATAACAAATTCAACTTCATTTCTTTAAGGGATGAAGTGGACATTGTTCAATTCACGAACAACAGTGAGATTGTACCAAAATCATGCAAGTATTTCTTTTAATTCATCAACTTTAGTTAAATGATATTAAAAACCAAAACTTTTTTCCAAGTTCCCTTATATCCGATTAATCAGATGGTACCTTAGATCATCACAAATCAATAGCTTTGTGATTGTTGGCTTTTTCATAGCCATGTTCTCTACCACTCTCCATCAGAACATGATGGTTAGATTTCTCTTCCCTATCCATATTTTCACCTATGTGGAAACCCAGTGATTAGTTTATTTGGGTAACCGTTACGTTTCATACTTTTTTTTAATGATTGGTTTTGGTATTCCTTTTTACGATGTGGGTTTCTATTAAAGAAACTTTCGAATAGTAAACCATTTATAACCCCGATGAATTTCAAGGGCGAAATTTATTTTAAGGGGGGTAGAATGTAACACCCCTAGATTTTATGAAAAATATTCTTTTAATTTCATTAATGTCTTGTGTTGTATTCTACACCAAGATTACCTTGCGCTATACGCAACACCGTATTAGCTTGCAGTATACGCAACACTATTCTTGGATCGTGTTACACACAATTTTGATAATATTTATTCTACGCAACATTGAGTATATATATATATATATATATATATTCAATGTATAAATGAAATATTGTTGGATGATGTTATACGAAACAACGAAGGATTCTTTCACAACACGCAACCCTGACTTGGCTTGCATTACACACAATCGTGACCTTCCTTGATAGCGTGTGTTGTACGCAATACCGGGTTTTAATAAACAATGTTATATTATTATAATATTGTCATGAACTAGCCGTTATGAATAGTATTAACTAAATTTTGAATTTTATAACATTATTATTCAACTTACCCATTTCTAGAACATGGTATAAGAACAAAATAAATTTTTCGGGTAAAATAAGTATTTTTCAAAAAATGCAGTTTTGCCGCCTTTTGATGGCGCAACCACATTAAATCTAGTTTTTGACATGTTTATAAGTTAAATTTGAAAAAATATAATTCTTCTTTGGAATCAAGATATAAAAGTTTACTTTGGATAAATTTTTCATATTATTCTGGTAACTTTCACATTTTAATGAATAGTAAAAACACGCTATATTTTAATTAAAAACAACTTTTTTCATCGTAATATATTATTTGGTTAAATTATAATAATGAATGGTTTTAAAGTATAAATAGAATATATTTTTACCATTTAATATAATTTATGTCATTAGCATTGATTTTAACTTGAATTCGTAGGTTAAATCAATTCAATCTTTTGCAATGTTTTAAAAAAACCCGTTTTCGTTCGACAACGGGATTAATTTTAATTTAATTTATGAAACTTTTGTGTATTGAATTTGGAAAAATGGATTCCACATTTAGAATCAGTGGATCCAAATTATGTTAACAAGCTACTTTTTTATTTTTGGGAATTATGAATAGTAACTACGGTAAATTTTATTTACCATAGTTAAAGGTAAATCAGGTAATTAAGGGTAAATATAATATTTTAAAATTACCCTAACAAATGTAAAAAATCCTATTTGATGACTAAAATTCGACCCATATCACCTAAGGGTCGGATTAGATTCATTTAATTAAATTTTTTCAATGAAAATAATTATTTATTATTAAAACCAAAGAATGTGACAACATGTCACTTTCTTAAATCTTATAAGTATAATAGTTTAATCTAGTGATAAACTTCATGAAACTTCGAACATGAATAGTCTCCAGAAATATAATACAATTATCTACGTTATAGGAATTTATTTAGATTTTTTATGTATTAAATAATTATCATTTATTATGACACATAGATGATGCAGTAATTTTTTTATTAATGAAATATTGACATAATTGATGTTATAAATGCCCAAATAAATGTAATTTGAGACTTTTTATGACTTACACTAATTTTATAGGTTAATATGACATGTTATTGTTGATTTAGGTAACTTGGTTCGAACGTATCATTCTGTTATGAATTTCATAAAATTCATATACCAAATAGTGTCAAAATTGACATAAAATAGTTTTTAAAACAAATATTATATTATTAATTGTTATTTTATTCCTAAAAATCTAAGGTTCGGACAAATGACTTAGATAAGATTATATATATTAATAATAAACAACTTGGGGTTCTTTTGGCTTGATATAGTAAGTTTATTAACCATATAGTGTAAGAAAACAAAATGACATGGTAAAAGTTAAATTATTTAACTTAGGGTTAAATCTAATTGATAAGGGTAAAATAATAACCTAAACTTGTCTAAATCCTATTGTATTAGAGGATGTCGACCCATACCAACATTATCCTTGAAATAAATCAATGTGGATCTATTTAAAACAGAACTTGACTTTATATTATAAATTAATATTTTTAAGAATTCCAAAGGTGCCCCTCTCCTCCCTTATAAACGGGCACCTCCTCCCTCTCTTCCTCACACAACTTTGAGCCTTCAGGCTCGGCCAAACCCTGAAATATTCTCTTCTCCACTTCCCTAGAAACATCCTAGTGGTTGTGGTCTTCCTCAAAGACCAATTTTAGTGCCATGAGAGGAGGTCTCAAAAAGGCGCTTCAAAGAAGAGGTAATTTTCATTACCGATTCTTTCACCTTTATTTCTTCTTCCACTTCTTCTTCTTAGGTTGTTTCATTATGAAGTAATAACATATGTATCAATAATATACTGATATGTTATTATAAGTATGAAACAATACTAATTCACCATCTATCCATCCTACGGAAAACGAAATCACCGCGCGTGCGTACGTACGGAATACCGTCTCCACGCCGTGGTGTAATCTGTTTTTCCACCAACAACATACATGGATGGGTATTATAGTGTAAAGAATAACTATAAATAGTTATTATAACATCATACTGATTCTTATTATATTGTATCATCCACTCCAATTCAATTCAATAATCATGAAAATGATATCATCGCTCGTGCGTACGTACGGACTACCATCTCCACGACGCGCGGAGATTCATTCTCCACTTTAACCATTCATGAATGATTATAAAGTACATATAATAAGTAATCATGAAATATATTAAATAATAATGATACTGTATTTATGTCTATATATATGTATGTCATCTACGTAATTCCATTCAACTCAATAAGGAAACGAAAACAGCGTTCATGCGTACGTACGACCTACCGTCACCATGAGCTGTGTATTTCTTTCCATTTACTGATTTATTATATATATTTATATTCTGAATATATATTATATATAAATCATGTTTTATATTCTGGAATTAAGTAATCATGATCTACATAATCATATGAATAATTACAAGTCAAAACACGGACGACAAATGAAACGATTTTACCCAAAACGCTCTTTAACAAGGAATTTACAAAAGGACGGGTAAAATAAAGTCATAAGTTAACCATATATGATATCATAACAATTAGTATGATTCTGTAATAAGTCAATGACATTATTTAAATCATTATACAGGAGGTTCGGACACTTACGAAGAAAATCAGACCTAAGGTAAGGGAAATATCACAATATCATTTTTATCCGAGATTGTTTATACGTTGGTATTTACTGGGGTGTATTTTATCATCCACATCCATGTTCCCCCAATATGTCATTTATTTGCATCCACCTACAATTTTTTAAATCCAATTTTTCCCTTTGGTGAGTTTTTAGTAAAAGATAAGAAAGGAATCATTTGTCGTTTTTCGTACGAGGTACTTTTTGACTTTTTCGACAAAAGTACGAAGAATGTTTTTTTAACTTATACGGCACGAATGGATTTTTATGGTTTTATAAAGCCTTATTTTCATGAAGCTTCCTTCACAATATTTCATGACTATTTTCAATAAAATCTTTTTCTTCTAAAATTGCATGATGTTTTGTGAAAAGAAATTGATTTTGAAGAAGAATGGATATTTTCCTCAAGAATTCATTTCAAGTGTTTTATCAAACTTATTTTCCATCTAAGATAATAAAGGGTTATGTTTCTATCCCTATTATTACATGGATTTGATTATGTTGTGATGGGAATATTTTTTATGAATTCCTTTATCTTATATGAATTGTTTTATGATGTCACAATGTTTAAGATTCCCATTTTTATTTACATGGGTTATGCAATGATATATGTTTTAAGATTTTGTGGAACACATAAGAATGGTATCATTATGAGATGGGTGGGACCTATATCTCCCTCTAATTCATTGGGTAAATATTTTATATCTCATGAGATATACATGGCTGGAATGGTAGGTTATACCGGTTCAGTGAAACAGGACTGAAACGAGGGTGACTCGGTTCAGAAAGGGACTTTGTCCACTAAGATAGTCTTGGAAATGTGTCTTGACTAACAGGAAATGATTCTATATGATTATGTGTGTATGACACAAAGTTTATTTTTTATGTTATGATTATTGTGATTACATTTCACTGCCATGATTTATCCCATGTTAAGAAATTATGATCTCTTTTGTAGGTTAAGATTTCCAAAAGTTATGTGCTTGTGTATACGATGTGATTGATATTTTTTTGTTTACCCTTACTGAGCATTTGAGCTCACCCTTTTATGTTTACGTTTCCCAAGGATATAAAGAAAGGTTTTTAGGTATAAAAAAAAGAAGATCTTTATGGGAGATGTTGAAGATCTTTCACCAGGATTAGAAGATTATATTCCGAGTTTCCAAAGACACTAAACTATTACGATCCTTGTGTGTGTGTTTTTGTTATGTACTAAGTATTCCGCAAATGTAATGTAATTTCAATGTACGTCAAGCTTCGGTTCTCTACATCTACCCCCATGATGTGATATCAAGTTTGGGATAGACTTGTAGCCTGGTGCTCTCCTGATTTTTATGGCTCCTTACCGAATGGAACCTTCGGAGATACGGGAGTTATAGATTCAGATTGACGATATGATGAAGAGGGGTTATGTTCCACCTAGTGTGTCACTGTGGGGTGCTCTAGTATTCTTCGAAAAGAAGGCTGATGGTGGTCTCAGGTTGTGCATAAACTACAGGAGGATGAATCAGGTGATGGTCAAGAATCGCTACCCTTTTTCGAGGATAGAAAATCATTTTGGCCAATTTAAAGGGGTAGGATGATTATCGAAGATCGAATTACGGTCTGGGTATCACCTGTTGAGGGTGAAAGGGAGCGACATCCAGAAGACGGCCTTCAGGTGCATATATGGACACTTCGAGTGTTTAGTCATTCCTTTCGGTGTTACAAACACCCCAGATATGTTCATGGGGATTATGAACTCCGTCTTCCAAGAGTACCTGGATCAGTTCCTAGTTGTGCTCATCGACGACATCCTGATCTATTCAAGATCAGAGGAGGACCATGCAGAGCACCTTAGGATGGTTTTGGAGGTCCTCTGACAGCACCAGCTCTCTGGGAAGTTGTGGAAATGCTAGTTCTTGAAGTGAGAAGTGCACTTCCTTGGGCACGTAGTGTCCGAGAAGGGGGTAAAGGTGGACCCATCAAAGGTTGAGGCAGTTGTTTCTTGGGAAGCACCCTAGAATGTGGCATAGGTTCGCAGTTTCCTCAGGATGGTGGGTTAATATCAGATATTCGTACCCAACTTCTCCCGAGTTGGAGCCCCTTTGACAGCCTTGACCAAGAAGGACTAGGTTTTCATGTGGAGTGAGAAGTGCGAGACACCCTTTAGTTATATGAAGGAGAAGTTAGTTAGTGCCCCAGTGTTGAGACAACCAGAATAAGGGGTGGTGTACGAGGTGTTCTGTGATTCTTTAGGACAAGGCCTCAGATGTGTGTTGATTCTGCGACAAGGGGTGATCTCTTATGGGTCTAGGCAGCTTCTCCATCATGAGCATAATTATTCTACCCAGGATCTATAACTTGCAAAGGTCATTCTTGCACTGAAGATATGGCCGAATTACCTCATCAGAGAATGCTTTGTGGTCTTCCCAGATCACAAAAGCCTGAGGTATGTCTTCTCCCAGCGGGACCTAAACTTACGGCAGCGAAGGTGGATGGAGTTACTCCATAAGTACGACTTTGATATTTCCTACACATCCATGAAAGGGAATGTAGTGGTCGATGCCTTGAGCAGGAGGTCGCATAAGGATGTGGTATGAGAGTCAGCAGATGCCTGGTAGGTGATGGAGGAGTTGGCTGCCTTGCACCTATATGCGAGGATGGATAGCGGTAGAGGTTTCCTGTATCAGATGAAAGTGCAGTCTTCTCTGTTTCAGAAAGTGGAGGAGTATCAGTGGGGAGACCCAGAGTGCGAAGTGATGTGTGACTGATTTGACCAGGGCTATGCTCCGAAAGTATGGACGAAGGATGATCAGAACCGGATTCCTTTCCGGGGAAATTTGTTTGTTCCAGAAGTGATGTGCGGAAAGGTTCTTAGTGAGTTCCAAAACTCACCCATAGTGGTACACCCAAGAGTTTCCAAGATGTACCAGGGTCTAAAGATACAGTTTTAGTGGCATGGAGTAAAGCGAGTAGTGGCAGAGTTTGTGGCCAAGTGCCAAGTGTGTCAGCAGGTGAAAGCTGAACACCGTGTTCCAGGCGGCCTGCTACATCCTCTAGATGTCCCCGAGTTGAAGTGGGAAAACATATCGATGGATTTCGTTACGGGATTTCCCAAGGTGAAAGGGGGATACAATACCATCTGGTACGTGGATGAGGTGGTGCAGTTTCATAGAGTTTCGAGGTCCATAGTCTTAGATAGGGATGCACGGTTTACCTAACGAGCCTGGAGAGGATTGCAGCATGCTTTTGGAAACAAGCTACATCTTAGCACTGCTTTCCATCCCCAGAAAGATGGACATATAGAGCGCACCGTCCAGACCTTTTAGGATATGATGCGGTCATGTGTTCTAGTCTCAGGAGGATCGTCGGTGCGACACTTGCCTCTGATAGAGTTTTCCTACAATAATAGCAACCACTCTACCATTGGTATGGCTCCGTTCAAAGCCTTGTACGGGAGGCCATGTCACTCACCCGTGTGCTAGACCGAAGTCATAGAGATAGGAATCCTTGTCCCAGAGGTGGTGCAAAGCACCACAGAGAAGGTTCAGCTTATACCAGAAAGGATGAAGGCGGCCCAGGATCGAAAGAAGTCGTATGTTGATAGCAGGAGAAGGCCCTTGGAGTTTGAGGTAGGAGACCATGTGTTCTTGAAGGTCTTCCCTCAGCGTGGACAGAAAAGGTTTGGTAAGGGTAGTAAGCTCTCCCAGAGGTTCATCAGACCTTTTGAGGTGTTGGGACGAGTTGGTGTGGTGGCATATCAGCTGGAATTTCCACCTCAGTTGGAGAAATTTCACAACATCTTTCACTTCTATCAACTTCGTTGTTATCTACACGACGACTCCCACATCATCGATTTGGGAGAGTTAGATATGGAAGAGGATGAATCCTTCATAGAAAAACTGATCAAGATCGAGTATCATAAGGAGAACGTTCTTCGTGGACAAACCATCCCCTTGGTTCGTGTGTTGTGGAGGCATGGTGGCCTGGAAGAGAGCACATGGGATCGAGAGGCCCTGTTACATGTTTAGTACCCAGAGATGTTTTTACTTCCTTGTTGTTTTGTTCATAATTTTGTAAAGATGTTTCACCTTGTGCTTAAATATAGGAAATGATTGTTTTGCTTAACCATGAGATGATCTATTCCATGTTCCCTCTGCATGTGCCTGGATGTGTGATGATGGGAAAACCCAACTGCTAATCAGAACACATTAATGTGGAGGCGATTAAACCTATGCGGGCAAGTCAGTGCCGCCCAAAGAAGGTAATATCCTGACATGTAGGAAGGGACTCCCTGACTCAGGTGTTGGGTAGTGTAAATCCTTGTGCTTTTTGTGAATTTTGTGGTTGATAACTCTTCGGAGAGTATTCCTGGATGTAGGGGGAGGGTTCTGTTCCATCTTTTGAACAACTCCGGGGTTTTCCCTTGAGAAGTATCTTAAGAGGGTGGTTGTTCAGACCCCACTATTCTCCTTTCTGGTTTTTTCTTATATTCTCGGGGTTTTTTCTTATATTCTTGGGGATGAGAATAGTTTGGGAAGTATCTGATATAATGGCCCGGGTTTTTGGGGTCCATTACTTGGTGGAAATCTGCTGTTGGGTGTTCGGGTAGTCCGGGAAAGTTGTCGAGGCTTCTCGGTGAAGCTTAACCCCTAACGGTAGGCCTATCGGTAGACTTAGCCTACAGGTATCAGGAATACCGGTATCAGGACTACCGATAGCTCGTCCTACGGGTGGCTCGGTCTACCGGTAGCCGCAGCCTACTGGTAGCCCGGCCTACCAGTGGCTCAGTCTACCGGTAGCCGCAGCCTACCGGTAGCTCAGTATACCGGTAGCTCGGTCTACCTGTAGTCGTTGCCTATTGGTACCTCAGCCTACTCTTAGCTTAGTCTACCAGTTTCCGCAGCCTACCGGTAGCTCGGTCTACCTATAGTCGCAGCCTACCCCTAGCTCGTTCTACCAGTAGCTTGATCTACCGATATCCACAGCCTACCGGTAGCTCGGCCTACCGGTAGCTCCGCCTACCAGTAGCCTTGGCTAACCGGTAGACTGAGCCTACTGGTAACCCCCACGGGTTCTTCCAGTAGCGCCTCCTTTTTGCACAAAAAGGGCATTTAAACCATGTTTTGACCCCCTTAAATCCCAATAATTGTATTTCAATTAAATATGTGGTAATATACACTCCTTAAATGAAAAAACATGTGTTTTAGCCATGCATTCAATTGCGTGTTGAGGAGTCCTTGGTTACGGGAGGTGTGCGTCTGTTTTAACCGCCCCGAAGGGCGGGGATCTTTTAATGACGTGTGGGGTGTCCCAGCCGTGTGGTCAACCCACGATATCCGCTCCTAATGCGGTTTCGAGTTTTCTCTCTATATCTAAACCATTGGAGGTGTGCTGTATATCATACCTTATCGGAATTTATAACCTAAACACTTCTCCCTGCATTTCTTTTTCTCGATCACCCTCCCGTCGGAGTATCCTTCCCCAGACGAGTTGTAACCCGGCGAATTCTCCACTGATCGAGTTCAGTAGAGCTCTTGCTACTCACGTGGGGACTTAACATGGATCCTTGATCAGTCAGGTAGTGGTTTCACATTCTTCTCTATTTTATGTGTAACTTGCGGTGTGGATACGATACTAGTTCTGTATAATTGGATGAACCAAACATTAATAAAGATAATAAACAGACTCTAAATAATTAAGGGGAGGGGTGTGACCGATGATGTTGCTCGGTTTTTCACCTCTTTCATGATTAATGATTTCTGATTTGTTCAGGCTTACGCAAAAATAAACCCTTACCTCTTGTGTTGTTATTTTAAAAGAAATTGGTTAATAACGTATATTTGGCTAAATAAATTTAAAGCACCAGGATCATTCCTTTTCTGAGATAACCCCAGTTAAAGTATAGCAGAATTGGAGTCATGGAGTGTGTTAAATGTTTTAAATCTAGAAATACTAGCATGTGCCTGCTTTGTGTTGGTGGTAGTGGTTTGGTTGTTTTTCATTCACGGTATGATTGCTGGGTTATGTGGGAGGGGATGGGATCCCCTGGTTTTATGGTTTCGATAGTTTTGAATATGAGGTCGTGTGGTTACGTTGCTTATATCACGAATTGGGGTGGAATCCTCTATTGTTGAGAAACCGTTGGCTCATGGGTTTTGGGAACATGGGGTAGTATCTTGGGGTTCTTCTTGGTTCCAGTACATTGAGGGATCCCACTTATTCCTTTTGTGGTTGTGACTTTACAAGAGAACCGGGTGTGAATGTTTAAGTTGATGTTTGACTGTACTCTTTCCGTGGATTGTGCTTATGCTTGATAGTTGCCCAAAGTAGGTGTAGATACTAATTTAAAAATTATTACTGAACATGGGAACATGGATGGGAGAAATGGGTTTTGGTTCGGTGTGAGTTGTGACTTAGACATGGGTGTTGATTTTGTTTTTTAGGCTGGCTGAATAAAACCCTAGATTTGGGTGAGTTCTTGTTACCTATACATATATTGTAGTTATGTGTTTCCGGTCCACACCCCACCCAAGTTGAGAACTTTGTGTCGAACACCCCCATTTCATGGGGGAGGGTGTTTTTCCCAACACTTCTATGAGTGGCTAGTTATTAGCTTATTTTTTACTCCCTTCACCGAATAGCCCGAGACTCTACGGGCAGGCAGTGATGGCCTGAAGTCCATTATTATCCCATGAATCTTCGGGCAGTGTAGTGTGGTGGTTGGCCCATGTGTGTGTGGGTAGGTGGTTTCCAATGTGTCTTAGGGATGAGGCCCAGGTGTCTTCGTGCATGGTAGTAGATCTTCTAGCCCAGGTGTCTTCGGGCGTGGCGGTGGTTGTTCAGGACTAGGTGTTTGCAGGCATGGTTACGTGTAACAGTTGTGGCCCAGGTGTTTGTGGGTGGGGTTTGGAAGTGGAACTATGTAAGGATATGGCCCAGGTGTGTGCTGGCGGGGTGTGGTATTGGGACTACGGTGAGAATGGAGGGATTGTTTTGATGCGTAGGATGTCTTCAATAACCAGTGGGACAGTGGCCAGGGGTACCCAAACATCGATGTGATTTTATTATACATTACTTGACTTGCGTTATTTGGGGAGTGTGCCTTGGTGAGGATTGGGTGGTTAGATTCCTTATTGTGTGCTTGGTCATATTTTTTCTCACAGGGAATTAGTATGCCTCCCCACTTGTCCACGAGATTCTTGGGTTTTTCCCCACTGAGTATACTTGTATGCTCACTCTACGTATATAAAACTGATTTCTGGTTTCCAGGTGGACTTCAGGGATCGCGCGGGAGTATACTAGCTTACACCATTGGGGCAGTTGTTGTTGTTTTTTTCCTTTTTCTTGGTATCTTTTTACCTTTGGAGTTTTTTGACTTGTATCTTTACCTTTGAACATGCATGTGGGAATGGTTTATTTTCAATCGTATTTGCACTTTTAGTTTTGGTGTTGTTGGATTCACTATCTAATATACCGATTCTATTAAAAGCAAAAGGGTAATGCCTTATATTTTGTGTGTTATTTTATACCCTTGGTGCTGGTCTCCACTCTGGGACCTATTGAAGGCGTGTTACGGGGGTTATTATATGTCCTTCAACTTAAAGAAGGAAGGGCCTGGCAATCTGCTAACCTTTACCTCCTTTTGATGAAGACAGGTCGTGAAAATAATCATCAATGATATATAGAGTTCAATGTTAGTGATAAAGTGTTTATATGATTTTAAATATTGAATAATGTAATGATATTTTGGATTAAATGAAGGAAGAGCCTTTTTCTTATTGGCCTCTTCGATATCCTTGATTGATTAGGGATAATAGAAAACCACTTGACGATTCCACTAAAACTCCTTTATGTTCATGATGTATTTCATGTATCTTTCATGAGGAAGTAAATTATTTATAATTCACATATAATAAAATAAGATAATATAACTCTACATACTAAACAATACTATGAATAATAACCAGTAAAATTCTTGAACCAATGTAATAACATGTTTTTTAATTAGACTACTCACCTGATTAAAGTTCTCTAGAGGGGTCATAAATTCAATAATTCCACCAGGAAACTTGAGGATGTAATGAAAATTATATTTACACATTTTAATATTTCTATATTATGGAATTTATTTGAAGGAATCCATTTTAATGGGAATAGAATGTAAAAACCTGATGTTTTATGATATTTTTTTCAAATGAAATATTTTAATTTTGATTGCTTATAATACTTCAAACACTATGAGTAAATGAATTATAATATAATATACCATTATAAACTAGACATTAAATTAGTGGGAAAATGGAAGCTTGTTAAGGGAGGCTGTGAGAATCTTCTGAAGCAAGGCAGTGATGTATCCTTCGATAACAGATTTGCAAGCTTGACTGAGCTGGTGTTGATTCAGGAAGTACAAAGGGCTGTTCAAATACTGATTGTGGCAAATGGAAGCTGGTTAAGGGAGGCTGTGAGAATCTTCTGAAGCAAGGCAGTGATGTATCCCTGGATAACAGATTTGCAAGCTTGACTGAGCTGGACTCCAATGACCAGGAAGCACCCTACCCACATCAAGATAGGGCTACTACTGGTGCTGTTATATCTGATAACATTGGGAATGGGGAAATAGGAGGGGCTGCTAGAGCTCCTGTCATCATGCTTCAGGTGGAACTGGATAAGGGATGTGGTGAGCCACAAGGGAGTGATTTGTTGAACATGGTGCAGGAAAGTCCTGAGGAGGATGCTGGAAAAATCTCAGAGGTGGTGTTGAATGGAAATAATAATTCAGAGAAGCAGATGGTCAGGGAGAGATCTTTGAACAGACAGGAATTTGTAGCGGCAAGCTGCAAAAATCAGGATAGCAGGGACCTTTATCCTTTTCTGACACCTGTAGACATTAACAAGAAAAATTACAAGTGTGCACCCTCCTTGGTGCATGAAGGCACTCTAGGGATGGATGAGGGGAAATAAAATCAAGGAGGCAGACTAACGAGTTCTATGAAGGAAACATATAGTGACATTCTTAGGAAAAGGGAGAAGAGGGATGAGAGTATTGGGGCTTCCACTGCTCCACCAAAGAGGAAACCCAGGAAAGACTTCTCCAACATGCTGAGGACCATATCCACCAGATAATATACCAAAAATGGAAAGCTGAAAGATTTGGATCAGAAGAAGGGACGACAGAACAAAGATCCAATGTCCCCAGCAAAGTTACGTCTGCGGGAGCAGTATATCCACATGTTAAATCAATACGCTCCACAATCTGAATGGGAGTCGGCAGATCCAGATGAGTTCTCATAAGGTGGTGGTGATGATGTGTTTGATGCTTTCTAAGGTATGAGGCTGTAAGGTTTTGTGGTACACTGTCTTTTTATTTTTTCTCTCCTCTGCTCTTTGCACTTTCTTTTTATTAATAAATTTCTACGGGACTGGGCATTCAGCCTAGTCCTGCACCTTCCTTGTTAAATTAGTGGGAATGAAACTAAAGGAATAATTTAGGTAAAATTAATTCCTTATACATTTACAATATAATAACATGGGTTATCAATTGATTATAAATAGAAATGAAATAATTGGCATGTAAAATAGATTAAAAATCTCTTTTTATGCACGATATATTTTTCAATCTGAATAAATTATGTCATTATATACTAGTAAATGACTTTAATAAATTGAATATATTATTTATTCAAATTTTTTTTAACATTCATAATATACTTTTTCAATGAATGATAAAAAATTTGTCAAATATGATGTTTGAAAACGGGATTTTTATAAAAAGCTATTTTCATCACATCGTGCATGCCTAATTTAAAATTAACTTCTACAACAAATATAAATAAGAAATTGAAATATTTATTCCATTATTTAGAACTAGATGAACTAATTGTTGATATAGTTATCTTGTTTGGATAATATTAATATTAACCAAAAAAATTCTTCTCAGCTTGGTAAGTGTATGTTTAATAACATATGGTTAAAACATTGCGATAAGGCTGTACAATTTATCATACTCCTACATTTTCCTATTGGATGACATTATATCATCCATATTAATAATATTCTCTAGAATATAGAAACATAGGGACATATTTTTATTAATAATAACTTTATATTAATTTAATAAAAGAATAAATATAGACATTCAATCTCTTGAGTTCAAAATATCTAAAATATTTATATATAGATCAATGGAGATTAATTATATATATAATATTTTTTTAAAAATTATTTTTAAATTAATTTATTATATTTTTAATTTTTAGTTCGTTAAAAATTACGTCAACCACTTATGGTTCGTCAGTATAGTTTTTATTAAATTAATAGAAAAAACAAAAAATATGATTTTGAAAATAATAAAAGTAATAAATTTTTTATAAATTATAGTATTAAAATAATTTTTTAGATACACATGAAATATTATGGATGTTTTAAAATAGTATATTCTAATTCCAACGTTTTTTGGTGGAATTAAACTCAAAATAATTTAATAGTTACAAAATATTCATTAATGATATTTTTTAATAAAAAATATTTTATTTAATGATATAAATATCATAAAAATTATATATCTGACCTTGATAAATAAATATGGATTAACATATCATCCATTTTACATTTATGTGTCATTTTTTCACTTTTGTTAAAATTATTAACCCTTTCTAACTCAAATACCTCTCACCATAGTATAGAAAAAATGATTAACAAAGAGGTAAATAAAGAAATATGAGATTTTATATTAAAAAAACTAATATAATTTTATTTTATTATTTTATTTTCACCATAAAATCATAATTTTAAAATTAATGGCAATTTGGAATCATTTTTCATCATAATTTCTTTATCATATTTTAGTATTTCATGATATTTTAAGTGTGTCTTCTCCCTCAATTATAAAAGAACACTCCTCCGTTATCTTATTTAACCCACATTGATGCTTGTAGGTCGACCAATACATGGATATTTCAATTATATATTTTATTATAAAAATTAGTTATTTTCTTTTCTCCCCAAAATAAATCTACCCAATGTTCCTTAATAAGAGATCCACAATAGTTCATTCAACGAAGAAGTAATCACCTTAACCAATCACTTTCTTTTATAGTTTTTTTAGACACATCTATATGAGTTAAATTTTTCATAATATAATTAATACCATATACTAAATATAATGAAATGTTATTATGATTCTTAAAACATGATTATCCTCCCCCATTCTGATCAAATGTGATGTTAGTGTTTTTCTCGTGCATGCATACGTCAAAACGTCTCGATATTAACATGCAATACATTTTTTATCCCCATCATCTACAGATTAGTTTTATTATGGGAATTATATTTATTAATAAAATTTATGAAATAATTATGCTTCATAAATTATAATATTATATATAAATTCATACCATCTTTTCCTTTTGAAAACGATAATTTTTCTCATGCATGCGTGTGGACAATGACATCCATAAGGCTTTGTGATTTTTTTTATTTACACATTACATGAGTTGTAATAAAGATTAACATTGTTAATATTTTTTGATAAATAAGATATAATAAGAATTATTGAAAGTATTATTTATATTTAAAAGTATTTATTTCCATCCATCGAAAAAGGAAAATAGATTTCATGAGTATGTATGACCTACCATCTCCAAGAACAGTGCAATTTATGTTTCCATGTATAAATTTTTAGTTGAATATAAATTTGTATATAATGTATTATTATCTTCAAATAATTTGTAAAATATTAGAAATTACTGGACAGTAATAAATTTAAATTTACCTAAATGTATAAAGATAAATTCTAATGATGAATGAAAGAGTTAACACTCTGAGACATTTGGTGTAATAAGGAATTATTAATAAATGGTTGCTGAAATGTAGAAAATTTATTTTTTATGATATAATATTTATTTTAATGACTCCATAATATAATTAATATAAATTTAAAAGTAATATAATTTTGGTTAATGTGATTTTCAATCAAGTCAATATCATGGTTTTTGTTTTGTGTGCATCCTTATTATTTATTGAGATTTTTTAGGAATATGAATCTGATGAAGAAATATTCTGATATTCCACAAAAAAAATGTCATATATGTTTCTTTTAATATGTTTATTTTTCCAAATAACATAGTTTCCATATGTTTTTATCTCTTTAAGTACTCATGTGACCAGAATAATGTTTTAAGAATTAATTGATTTCCTTTATCAGTTCGAAAACAAAAATTCCAATGTACATGTTTTTCACAAAAAATCATGAATTTTTTAAATATTATCCTATTATTGTTAAAATTGTTTTTATCCAAGATTTAATTTTTTAAAAAATATACATTTTTAATCTTCATATCTTTTTCCAAATGAGGTACTTATTAAATTTTTAAAAATAATAGTGTGAATGAAATTTTTTCTTTTATCTTATCTTTTTTTATTGTTTTAATTATTTAGTTTTAGGAAAATAATATGTTTATGATACCGTTTGTTTCACACTGGTTATTATATGATGAATTTTTTTTAAATCCTGTCTCATTTTCACCAGGTTATGATATAATAAAGTTTTTATGAAACTTTTTCCCTTTTCATGGGTTATGCTATGATGAATGTTTTAGGAAATTAGGGAACTTATCTATATGATTTTCATTAGGATATGTGGTGGCATAGAATTTTATAACACATAAATACCTTGGGTAAATATAGATATCTAATCAGTTAATGAAGGATGGAATGAGGAGTGATCATTTTATCATACCATTATAATCAGGTTATGTATTAGTGATCATTCATTAATCCATTTTTTCACCCTTACTAACTATTGGACCTCACCATTTCTTAAGCTTTCATTCCCCATGTAATAAAGAATAGTATGATGTTGGATTTGTCTTAGAAGGTTTCTAGTAATGAAGAGTTTAGTAGGATATAATGTTGACATGTCATAACCAACTTCTACATATGTTTAAATATCAATTCATACTAGGAATATATGATTATGGTGTGGGTATTTATGTTATTTAATGAATATTTATTTAATAATATGTGATATCTATGAATGGAATGTATGGGTCCCTTTAGTGACGCATGTTGTGACATATATAATGACAGAGACAAGTGGTGATGAATACATGATACATGCATGATGATGAATATTGAAATGTGTATACATGATGATGCACTATTTTTTGGTCCATGTAATGGACTACAATCCCACTATGCCTTTAAGCCTCTATGTGTACAATATATTTCTTATTGGATGTGTTATCCTTGGTGGGGCATGAGCTATATTTTTATCTATTAAGTTTGTGTTTGTCTGTATTATACCCCCATGAACATTCATATTATTTTAATAATTAATAAATAATATAATTAATAATCTACAATATAATCATTATTATAAATACATATTTTAAAAATTAATAATTAATCAACTAGTAAAAATTATTAATATAACTAATTACTAATTTTTTTTAATATTAATTAAGAGTTATTAATTAAAAAATTATGATCATAATTAAGAACACAATTATTAATTATAATTAATATTATAATTAACAATTATTTAATCATAAAAATAAAAAATATTTTATAATATAATTTTCTAATAAATAAATAATTTAATCAATAATATAATTCATAAATAATGTAATGTTACAAGTTATTAATCATAATAATTATTTAATTATTATTAATACTTATAAGTACAATTACATTTTATATTAATTATTAGTTATATTATTATTAATGTATTATATTTAATTATAAATTCATTATTAATTAAAATATGAAATTCTATTATTTTAATTATATTCTTAATTATAATTTATATCAATTATATTATAACTTATATTAATTATATTTTTATTATTTAATTAATTTAATAAATTATTTGTCTTTTTTAATTATATTAATAAATATGTATTTTTAATAATAATATATTAGTATTCTAGTATTTAAAAAAGCGGAACATAAATCATGCGTTGAAAATCTTGAAAGGATATTAAATATCACTCTATTATTATATGGATCTATGAATAAGTTTGTGTAGATACATTTTAATTACTTTAATAATTGTTATACAACGTAATATAACAATATATTAAATATATCCTCTATATTTTTATATCTTTCAGGAACCATGTTCATGAAAGCAATGATCACTTATTATAATTCATTTTAACCTACCATATTTCAGTAATTTTTCAAAAAACTAATCTTTTAATATTTAAATTCTAGAAAAAATATACATTATTTTCTACCCATACTTATATGGTTGATTGTTTTAAAAACATCTGATTTAAAAAACGCCTCTAAATATTTATTTTGTTAAAAAATAAGTATCAATGTATATTTTTTGGTTTTATGGAAATTTAAAGTCATCATCTACTTAAATTTTAGATGTTCATATTAAGAGAAATAAATTTGTAGTAATTCTAAAATGAAAAAAAAATTATAAAATCTAAAACGGGGTCCCAATAATGAGGGACAATTGTCAAAGGGTGTAAATTATTATATTTTGTATTTAAAATTATTTATAAACATACTTTTTCCATTAAAAATGGCATAAAATATTTTTTTTAAAAATGATTAAAAAATCCCATTATAGTAAATATATCCTCAAATAGTGAAAGAACTAATAAATATTGGCATACAATTTGAGCAAAAACATGTTAACTAGGGTCGATCATAAATAAATCTATTTCTCCTCAATTGACACATGATAATGTTATTTTCTCTATATGTAACACAAAACTCATCATTAATTTTCATGAAAAATGAATTTGGGATAATTCACTATCACTCATAATAATCAATTTATCTTAACACATCTATTATATCAATATTATTTTGTAATTATAATGAAAATATTCATGTACTATTATAATGATGATATATAATGAATACATCACATTTCACCAAGTTCTTTATGGTTTTCGAAGGGGAAAAACATTCCCAAACATACCAAATAAAATCCAAAAAACCTATTACATCACAAGATCATACAATTTTTTTGTTGAATAAATATAAATAAGGATTTTATACCTTTTCCCAATTGATTTGTTATTTTCATTCTCATTCATTAATTATTGAATAGGAACACATAAAATATTTAAAAAAAACTCATTCATCTAATGTTATCTATGATCCATGTGAATCTATAGTTTCATGGGGTGTACTCCCTTCAATCCATGATTTGGTATATCCTTTATATTAAATTATAAAGAGAACCGAGAGTGAAAGATCCATTGCCATTGAATATTATATACCAAGAATTATTTACATGAATTTCAATACCCATTTCCACTATAGCCCTAATGAAGAAAGTTGTCAAGTCATGTGTTATCTGTGATACACTCTTCCAATAGTCCATGAGTCAATGAAATTCCTCAAGTGTATAAATTAAACATTGTGAGAGTCATTAATAATTCAATATTTATAATGATATTAACAATCCACTAATTCATTTCATTGCATATATATATATATATGTATATATATCTATATCTAAAATCTCATCATAATGCATACTATTTAATATAAAAACATACAGAAAACATATGAAAGTAAATTGGATGAATGAAACATCAAATCAACAAACAGTAATTAAAAAATAACTTCAGTTACATGACCAAAAAAATACATTTCAATCATGAAATCCATCATGATAATTTTGAAAATTTGGTTATAGTGGATATGGGTTGGCATATATGTATATCAAATAGTCTCCTCCCCTTAAACTACCATGAAAATGTGGAATAATCCAACTTAAGTATTAATTAATGAACCACAAAACATGACTATTACATATCACTTTGATATCTATAACCAAACCACCCTCAGTATCTCTCACAAAATCTATATACTTATATTAATATTTTAACAATTAAAATAATTTATGAAGGAACTCTTCACCCACTTTACGACTAATATAGTCACCCCCATATCCCAATATCATTCATCATTATTCTATATTTCCTTCTATATCAATATATCACAACCCCTACAAAAACAAATCAAAACGTACATGACCATATATACATATCACACATTGATGGATCAATGGAATAATAGAATTGGTCAGTCTCATCCATAATAATATAAATATGTCAAATTTTATGGATTTTTATTTTGAATTTGATAAATAAAATTCTTGAAATCTAAGAGATATGATCATATCATATAATTTACAATTAATTTATATAAATAAATAATTACATTGCCTTGAAATTCATTATTTTCTGATGAATTATATGGAATATTATTTCATATTATAATAATATCAAAGGATTAATTGGTATAATACAACTAGTAGTGATCCACATGTTCACTAAAAAGCCAAAACATCATTATAGAAACTCTTCTGTTCCATCACATAAGGGTATAACGCTATTATTGTTTTCCAACAATCACCACAGGAATCACATTGAGGATGAAAGATTCCTTTTATTCTCCCCATAATCAAGAGGGTGGTGTATAGGTATTTCCATCAATTCCAATTAGCATTCTACACAACAATCTCTCTATGCCTTGATATTAGTTATCTAGAATTTTTTTTACAAAAAAAATTGTCAAAAATGATATAATCAGGTTTATATAGATATAGGGTTATCGAATAATAATTATACAAGATCCCTTATGATAACTTTAATTCAAAATGAACTCCATGT
Organism: Viscum album; assembly: GCA_963277665.1. Taxonomy (NCBI): domain Eukaryota; kingdom Viridiplantae; phylum Streptophyta; class Magnoliopsida; order Santalales; family Viscaceae; genus Viscum; species Viscum album. The sequence goes on along the minus strand of OY728147.1, from coordinate 552,444,177 downwards.
CTAAATAATAATATTATTATTATAATTAACTATGGAGTGTGCTAAGATAACAGAAAAATAGATATTATTACTTAAATAAACAAGTTAAAGTTTATTCTATTTAAATTTAATATATCATTGTCACTAAATCATCAACTCATACCGACATTCCTCCGTCATGTTTTTCAAACCATGAATAATGATTAATTAAAATAATTAAATTTTACAGTTTTATTTACTAATAAGTAAATAAATATAATATTAAGTAAATAAAAACAATTATTTATTAAACATTACACTCAGTTATATATTCTATTGAATAAATGGTTACATGATATTTGTGATCTAAAAAACATTAATAATTATTTAACATTTTATTATAATAATATTTATTGACCTTTTTAAATAAATATATTATTTTTTTATGGTTCGATAGACTTTGTATATGAACCTCTTGGACCCATCCTCAGTGTCAATAACTACATCTAACTAAATTCCATAGTTTTCATTTTTCAACATGCAAAGGTTCCCATTGAAAAATAAGACAGTTTTGTAATTAAATAAAACCTCATAAAAATTAAAATTATGTAATATAATTCAATTATAATTATATATCTATACAAGAAGGTTTTATGTTGGCTTCATCAACTTATATTATTGATGTCAATTTCTTGAACTATTGTGATATTAAATGTTCAACTGAATGGTATGACTATGGAAATATCAGGTAGATACATTCCCATTAATGGGATTTAGAAATAAGTTTCATTTAAATAATATCCCAGACAAATTTCTTTTGAATAATTCATTAATTTTATATCACATAGTATGCACCTAATTTATCCAACTAGATTAAAAGAATAAAACTCCAGTATTTTCATCAATACGTTAATGTATGTGACTAGTGATATACATTGATAATAAAATTAATAATAATGTTTTACCATTTCACACATATTAAAATACAAATACAAAATGACACATTTAATTTTATATTACTCACTAGTGGGTTTTGTTATCATATCCTTCTTCACATCGCTATTACTAAGGACAAACTTCAATGGATCAAGTCTCATGTCTTGTGATCCCCCTATCCATTATTGCTAGTACCCTATGTGTACCATTAAACAATTTCATAAATCCATAGAACATGTATTTATGAATAACATCATAGAACATAAAGGTTCACATCATGGTGGGGGAACAACCATGACCTTTTCATTTGAAAATTACTACATTAAGATTATCACTTATTTTTCATGTAGAAAAAAAATCATAATGTGATAAAGTATAAATTAATAATCAATACAATGGATATTTTGGATATATTACAATCAATATATTTGATTCTAGTGAACAGACACTAATATAATACTTATTTCACTATATAAACCAATTTACCACCCAACTAGTTTCATTCACATGTAAACAAGCTTATGATGAGATGTGGCTAAAACTGCTAATCCCACTACAAATCCCGATGTTGTTTCGCTTACTATAACCTCATAGCTATGAGAAAATACCTCATGAGGTGATGTCATAGAGTATATTATTTTCCCTATGTTATCCTAGACATCTAGGATAATAATATTGTAAAACTTCATCATGATATGATTAAATTTTACTATTTGGTAAAAACATAGAAATTTAGAACAAATAATTTTTAAAATTACTTCAAAAGTTTTATCATAAGTCACAAATATCCCCGGTCTAATCCAATTATGATAACTACTAGATTCAATATGATTTACCATTGTATATTACCTTATCCTTATTATAATTTCAAATCTATTTTATTTTCGTAATTATAGTTTTATATCCATAAAAAACAATTATTTATAATCCTCTAATTACAAGGAACATATCCAGGTTTTCTTTTTTAAGAACTGTCACATAGTTCTGAATACCATCCTATAAAGTTATTCTAGTATTATTTGATAATTTTTTTACATTTTATTCATAATATATTTCAATAAAATTTATATATCATGACAAGTGAGATATAATTCTTATGTACTCTTAGGTATATATTGTATTTTTTAAATAATACCTAGTTCATCCTTCCACCGGATACACAGAATTTCCAGGGATATAGTATATGGGAATTGCAGATCCCCCCAGACGACAATAAGCATTATAGGCATTAGAATAAATAATCAGATTTTATTTTTCTAGAAAATAATATTAAATAGATGTTGATTTCCACTAACCCTCAGCTCACCCTCAATCACCCACCATATAACACATTCATTTCCCCACTACAAAATATATCAATATAATTCTGCCACAAATAACCAAAACTGAAATCATATAATCACATACAAGGAAGAAAATACTAAAATAGTAAAAATAATCATTTACATTCCAACGAAATTATCCCATGTAACCAGAGGCCATTATCTATTAAAACTCATATCCAACTCATTGAATCAAAGATAAAACCTACAAAAGGAAACATAGTCTATAAACATCGAGAGGAGTGAGTATTTTATGGGCTTCACATAATTTAACGTAATGACCACAATTACCATGATTTTGTTTTTAAAAAACACACATGTTTGTTTGAATATACTAATAGAGAATAAGATTTTCAATTTTTTAAAAATGACTACTATCACATTATCAAATATAAAAAATACCGTTTCTTTTTTGTTTAAATGAAAAAAACACTTTGGAATCATTTAATCATCTTATTCCACTATTAATAAAAAATATTGGTAAACCACATTCGAAATAATTTTATGTATTTTTAATCAATTTATATAAGAAAACCTAAAAATTGTGATAATTATGGGACACATCATACTGGGAAATATAATGTAACTAAAGAGAGAGATTAATCCAAAACAATTTTAATATAATATAAGTTTCATTGGAGAATTCTATGAAATATACGGTTATTAGAACCATATACCATTATATCATCTTATAATCTAATGGTCAATAATCCAATACATGAACTTGCTACTAAGGAGAAGATGACTTTAACATAATACGGTGATTATTCCCATCGATAACATAACATCCAACCATCCCCATAGGATTACATATATTTTCATTATGATGTGGTGCTATCCCTCCATGAAGTCAAAACCATTATCTACATATACAATTTTTTATGTGTGGGGTACTGTTAAGAGATACATAATTAATTCATCCCCTCCTAGACATTTGGTTTCTTATGCTCCATTTCCATTTTAGTCACACAAATTTACACTCTAAATGCAATAAATTAAATTTATAAAAATCATTCATTAAAACCATTTCATTTTTAAAAAAAATTTATAAAACATTAAACCATCAGAATAAAAATACAAAAACTTAAATTTAATCATCAAACACATTTCAAACACAAATCTATTATGATATGGAATGTGTGACAATAACATAAAATAAAACATACTGAACGATCCACCAATTATTATAATAATAAAATATATAACATTGATATCAGAACATTATTTTAAAAACCAAATCCAAACATTAAAATTAATGGTAAAAAATAACCATTTTATCATTTAAATAGATAAAATTGGACACATAGATAAAAATATTTTAATGAACTTATTCGCATATCCTGATGTGAATATGTGAACATGTTTATAAATATATAATACCATTTAATATGTGTATGAAAAACAATTACATGGGATACATGAAACATCAATCATAATAGAATGAAATAATAATGTAATAAGATATTTAATAATGTTTATAAAATAGGGAAAGACCATTTAATAAATCCCTTAGACACCTGAGTAACCTAATTAAATCTCAAAAACATCAAAAAATAATTTTAAATCAACCAATTATGTTGTGAAAATAATATTAAATAGTTTATTTGAAAAAGAAAATTTTATTCTTTATGGGTAGATTAAAACAAAGGATCCACCTCTATGTCAATTGTAAACAATTAGAACACCTAAAAAATATTATTTTACTAATATTATTGAATAAAACTACAATTTATAATTAAATATAAATAAATATTAAACATTCAAGCACATCTAGCTTATTTGGGAAAATACAAAAAACAAAATTACCTAATTATTGAAAGACATAATTATGTATGCCCATCAATAATAACACCCAATCTATGAAAAAATCCATATTGATATAGAACCTTATACCCATTCATGGTTCGAAAAAAATGACACAAAATAAAAGTTGGAGAATAAAACCAATTATCAAATGATTGTCAGATTATGGAATTGGGAAGTTCATTTATCCAATACTGATTGCCACATGAAATAAAAAGTATAAGCACTGAGGGGATGATGCCATAATAGGGAGTATGTATTCATGGGAGGATGCATTTGACTATATTGTAAGGGGGATACATGGAGGGGTGAGTCATGAGAAAGGTTAAAATAGGGAGGATAATTGTGAAATTTTCCATTTTTGAATGCTTATAGCCACCAAATTGTGGACTATTTGGACAATATTGTAGTTTTAATCCATTATTGTGGTTCCCACTTCTACATTTTGGATAGAAAAACAACAACATGAAATGATGTATTCCTCATCATGGGGATCCTCAGGGTTTGCCCCAAATTTCTAGGCCATCTATATTATGGTGTAGGTGGGATATTTTGAGCATCTAAGGTCTCTCGACACTGTTGATACCACTCAAACCCATTCCTTAACACAATAAATCCCACAAAAAACCAATAAAAATTGAAAATAAAAATAAAAATATTTCTCAATTGCTATTACAAGGATAAGAGCGGTCATGGTGTGATAAAACACCCCACAATCAAACCATCTTACCCTTGAATTCCACTGATCTTGAGGTGGATAAAATTCAATGTAGAATATCAATGAGAAATATGGAAGGCTACAACACAATTTCTAAGATACCAAAATTATACAATATATAATAGAAGTATCTCTAAATATAAAATATCCTCTAAATCCTCAAGAAAAAACTCATGACATGCCACCAATGTAGAAATGAAAAATTGGATACCTGTAGTGGATCTCCCCACCATTTTAAGAACTCAAATAAATGGGGGTTTTGTAAGTATGAATGTATTCCAAAAATATTTCAATGAGAAAAAAATAAACCATCACAAGAGAACCCATTTACTCCCCCACTTGAAAAAATAGGATGACGAACAAGATGAAACCCAAATATGAGAAACTAAACATTGACAAGAAAAAAATGAAAAAATATGCCTAAAAGTTTCTATTAACCAATATTAGATTTGATAAAATTGTTATGAAATCAGAAAAAAATTCAAAACAATAATTTTTTTCCCCGTTAACATGGAAAAAGGGAATGATTCATAATCTTCAAACACACAGCATCATAAAAATTTAGTTTTAACATTAGTTCAAGTATAAATAGCAGTATCTATTTTCCTCATACTCGATAAAACCCAAATAGTATTACAACCAAATCATAACAACACAATTCGTCACATTACCTCAACATGTTCAATATAAATCCTGGGTGCCTGAAGATCACATGAGGACATCCCCCATTATTTATGAACTGAATTCAAAAATTAACATCCATAGGCATGGAAAAAATACTCCAAAGGACCTACCCACTCCCATGAGACCTAATAAAAACATAAATCGCATAAGAAAAAACCGAGAATGAACATGATGAGTTATTATTGGAAAAAATTACCTCAATTACTCATTCGATTATAATTCCAAAATAGATTATCGTCTGAACCTAACAGTGCTAGATAATATTATAGGTATAAAACGTGAACCAATATATTGAATACAAGATCCAACCCAATAAAACACTAAAAATAACCATCACACCCATCCAAATTCAACTCTCAACGTGATGTTTTCATTTCACGAAAACCAACCAAGGACACCCTTGATAAGAACCATAAGATTTTATAAATCAATATTTCCCCTTTTAAACAATATTAAAAATCACATCCCTATGTTTAAAAAATTAATCCTCAATTTAGATCTTCCCATTTTTTAATCTCTACGCCTCCACCCCAAAATATATTTCTGATTCCTCAAACTCTATCATAATTTCTAGTAGAATGCTTACAAAATTTTTATAATACTTTTATAATTGACTTATTTATTTGAAATAATGATTTTCAATATTATTATCCAACATAATACCACCCATAAAAATATTGTCAAGGAATATTGGAAGAGTGAGCAGACGTAAATTGGCTACTAGGACTGGTTGATGATGTGTCAATCACATAAACATCTCTGAGGGAAACAAGAAAAAAATGTTCAAGGGATCCAAATTTGTAACTAATCCATTTATTCTCACTACGAAGCACAATTTAAACTCCAATTTCATCAAAAAACATAATAAATACATCAATAAGTCATTAAAACATAAATATAACTTCAAACACCATCAACATAAAATATTACTTAACAGAACAATTAACCAAAAATCAAAACCCGAAAACCAATTATGACTAATGTCATTGAAAATTTATGATATCAAAACACCCTTACTAATACTGTATCCATTGTATTGATAGTACTACCACTTCTAGAAGACACTGAAATAATAATCTCCACATTGAATCTATGGTGAACATAATATAATTCTTTCATGAACATGTATGTGGTCATCCTTCCAATGGAAACATTAACTATCCTAATACAAACTTTAGAGGATCCGATGATCACCCTAGATTGAAAAAAGAGTCATATGATTAAAAATAAATCAATGAATGTGCTTTTTATATTATAAACAATAATTAAACAGTAGAGGATTCAACAAATATTGAAATCTGACCGAACAATATGTCATACGTCCATATATAAAAAAAATAAAAAAATGAAATAGATAAAAAAAATTAAAATAATAAATCAATAATAAATCGCTTATCGTACACTCGAACACTAACAAAATATATAATCCCCATTTGAAAAATATGGGACCATGTCCATGTAACTACTCTCTAGTAAATTTTAAAAAAAATTAAAGTTGTCTATTGGATGGTATTTTTTATATTTATCATTGAATATGAGTCATCAAATCCATAGGGAGAGTGTTTTATCAACTAAAACATCAAAATTAACCACATTATTTTGAAGTCCTACAACTATATACATAGGTTCACAAAACACATGTGTGATAAAATAATTCACGGTGGAAAGATTGTACAACTAATTGGATCATCTTTAATTAAATTTACATTATCAGTGAATGTTACCAGATTTAATATTGTACACAATAATTGAAGAATCACCATTAGGCCTTATATTTTTGTAGATCATTTAACATTTTATGTCATCTGAATTTATCAAACTAATGATTTCATATTCCAATATATAGTTAAACAAATAACGGTCATAAATTCCACCTATAACTTCTCCATTATGATCCTTATGAAAATACCTAAATCCTATAGGTCCAGGTTTTCCACTACATGATCTATTAAAATTCATTTCATATAAACCAAAAATAGAATTTTTAGACACCTCAATAATAACCAATGGGTTAGATATGTTACCTAGAAAATTCAGGAATCTCAATACTATGAATTCATAAATAGAGATATTGATGCATCCAATTTTCAGTGAGTAAGATTTATTCAATTCCATGGCAACCTTAACAATGGATGAATGAATGTAGAAGGAGGTATGTTCATGGATAATCTTATTCATTTCATTCCTGATGATGTAGAGGTGTTCCACGTAGGTCAACCTAAAAATATTTTTTAGTTGTTGAGACTACAATAGGTTGAATAATTTCCTAAGATCATCTTCGAATGAGAAAATTCTCTATGTGTATATATAAAAAATATTATATAAATGTGTACAGGATGTGTGAAATAATAAATATAGATGACGCAAAACCTCTATTTTATATTGATAATGTATACATATCAATCAGAAGGAGATGTCATCTTTTTTATGTTTGGCATCAAAGATAATTTGATAAAAGAAAATCAACCATAATATGGCATATCTGTAAGGATAATACCATTTATTAGTGAACGATCTTACTAAATTGGGATTACCCTACACTTCTTAATTTTAAAAATGATTTGATCAATGTAGTCCATTAAATAATGATTCCCATATCGCAATATCCCCCTAAATCATTAAATTATAATTACTAATTATTTATCTTACATCACATTAGAGGGATTCAAGAAATTTAATTTTATCCCTGATTGCGATATTGATATATTTAAATTTAATAGATAATTTGATCATATCCACTAATGTCATTTAATAAATATAAGAAAATTCATACATTGATGCAACAACAAAAAAATGAAAATACACACATACATACCTAAACAACTATCCATGTGACCCTAGGTCACTATTTATCCAAAAAAAAATTGGATCCTACATCGAGAATAAAATCTTCAACTTCAAAAAGGCCACTCAGTTTATAAACAATTAGTGGTGCGTATAGGGTGAGATCATGAAAATCTATTTTGTAATCCCCAGTGAGTCAATGATTTTATTTTTCTAAAATAAACCACATATGCTAGTTTAAAAATATTAATAAAAATTTGGTTTTTTATTTTATAAGTAAAATTAGAGGCAAATTATCAAACTTTATAAAAACCATTATCAATTTCTCTAAATTGAAAAAATTCACAAAAGAAACTTATCTTTAGACTGTGACATTGTTAATGACAATACCAACTTGAAAATCACATTGCTAACCCATTTTAAAATTCCTATATCAAATGATTTTTGGGAAAAATTTCAATAAAAAACCACCAATAAAAAATAGTGATGGAAATGGGACACTCCATAATGGATGAATAATAAAATAATACTATATAGTTATACCAAACAAATGAAAAATATTAACAAAAAACAGGTAATCAAGTGTTTTATTAAGTAAATCAACAGTGATATGGAGTTAAATAATCAATAATAAAAATAAATCATCATGAGGACACTCGATGTCTTATATTGTTATGGGAACAATACAGATTCATATTGAATCATTGTCCAATATAAAAAAAATCCAATGATTTTGTCAATTAGTGTGGATAACAATAATTTTTTATTGAATAATAGATGTATCCCTCGTTGACAGCACATACAACAATCGAGTATGCATAAAATGTCAGTACCTAGTAGTTTGATGATTCCATTACGTGAAACCATGTAATTTATCTAAGACTGAGTTATTTGTTATTTTAATGCAATCCAAATCAATACATAATCTATTGTTTCCCCCACGGATAACCATATTCTCATTTTTCAATTCCCATTTCAAATATACAATGTTCCACACAAAATTCCTTCCATTTATTATACACAATCAATACTTAATAACCATATCAATATTCCTATCAAAGGAAAACACATTAATCTATCATAAGAAAATTAATCCAATATAAAATACATTATAAATATTATATCAATATTTAATCTATGAAAATTTTGGAAAGGGTGTCATGTAATTAAAAGTACTATTAATTAGTGTTCCAATTGGGCCTTCCAATATTACATTAAAAAACACACATATTTAAAATGACTTTTAAAAAAATACAAACAAAAAAATTTATATTTTTGAAAATCACTTTTAATATTATACGAATATGAAATTTATCATATATAAACAACACTCAATTCATATTATCACATATTTTCATTTGATTATGTGAGCATTAGTATATATATAAATACCCTTGAATATGTACATTAGCACCATATATAATAAAATATAGAAAAAACCTAAATCACATGAGAAAAAAAAATTGAACCACAAAAAATAATGAAATTTATCGAACATGTGTGCCCCAATTAGTAAATCACATAAACCTATGGATGAATCAAATTAATAACATAAAATTTAATTTTAAAACATATATTTCATTTGTAAAACCATTATAAATATGTTATAAAATAATTTTTCTTTGTGTGAAGATAGAAAAATGGTCTAGTGCCAGAAAACCCCCATTTGGTTGTCAAATTTAACAACTTGAAAACCATCATCGTGAAAAGTTTCTAAATCCAATTTAACCCAAATAGAATTTATAATAATAAATAAATCAATTTAAATTTATCAATCCCAAAGAAAAATTTGGGAAAATATATATCATTAGAACACCATCCTTGGGAAGGAATTTAAGAAATGGAGATCTCCCTGACATCATGATCCTCATTGTCTATCCAAAACAACTCGAGTGAGGAAACCAAGATATAGGGAAGGTCATGGTGAGATTCTAAGATCTCCCAGCTATTTGTATACCACATTAAAATACACCATGACATAATCCATCCCACAAGAAACCATGAAAAAAATAAATTTAATATAAAAATTAATAGTCAAATTAAATTACATAAGAAATATTGATATGTTTGTGATAAATCTATTAATCATAAGAATGTCACATGACACTTGAAACAATCTTGGTAAATTATTCTATCTTTTAATCTCAATTTCTAGGGAAAATATTTTCAATTTCATGGATTTAGAAACCCCTTTATCTAATTTTATTGATTACATTCACATGAATTTTGTTTCATACTTATGTATTTTCAGATAGATTTACCTTTATCTTAAATAATGTAACACTAATCACATATTTTCTATATGTTTCCAAATATATTATTATGGGAAAACTAGAACGCTCCATATAAAAATTTATATAAACCTAAAATATCTCATTTCAAATTAATATATTTTAATCATTATAATTTTGTTGTCCAAAAATGGATTCTAGTAACTCATATTCTATATTGGTATTTTTTTATGTCTGCAACTTTTATAGTCATGTCATAGAGACATGTTCCATATAGGAAGCTCCATGGGTTGGGGAAATTTACATCCAATGACTAATGTAATAATTCTAGTATCTATGAAAGTGTATACTAAAATTGATTTAAGAATTATCATTTTGTATAATAAGTCTATAATTATTATAACCTCACTCATATTGAAAATTTAATGTTTTTGTTGAATAACTACTGGAAACTATACATAAATCATTAAAATACATTATAATTCATAGTACATAGAATCCATATTTTAATTCATTTGAAAATGTAAATCATATATAGTTGCATTATATATGTCCCTATAGGTTTTATTATGCTCATTTAATAGTATTTTACCCATTACGGTGAAAATAAAACCACTTGATTTTTTTAACATGATAATAAATTATATATCTCTATAAAAATTCATTTCATCTTCATTAATTGAATTTAATGGGCTTATAAAAACATCTTCATACTGCGCAAACAGTCAACTGAAGTCTTTCTTACTCCCACAACTATATTAGGTATATATATCACTTATATAAATATAGTTTTTATTTATCCCACTATATTTTTGAATTTTCAATTTACTAATAATTATATCAATTAATTTGCACCTTATTTTTTTAATGACACAAATCTGAAGCATCTATCAACATTAGAAATAGATCTCATTGAAAATTCTAGTTAGTGAAATAATGGAATTTATTTATATGATAAGTTATATTATATAAATTATTAAATATTTTGAGAACATGTTTAGTCATTAAAAAATTAATTAAAACACATATCTAGAAAGTAATCATGAAATAATACAGTACATCTATAAGACTCCTGATCGATCTCCATTATCACTATAATGTGAATAATGATATGTGAGTTTAGTAAAACCCACAATATAAAAGAATTGATCAATGAATACATTGTTAATATACAACATGATAGACTACCACAATTGATATTACATCATATTCCATGTGAATTCATTACTTAATTTTTTATTCCTAAAATTTCATAATGGAATACCATTTCAAAAATGAGTTTACATATATATTCTCCATTTAATAGTTCACATTATATTTGTAAAAATTATCCATTAAATTTTCAGATTATAACTGTCATGACCCCCTCCCCACAAAGTGTACCCCTCCTGGACCGGCAATGTGAAAAGGGAGAGAATGACCCCTCAGTCCCGCCTCCAGTAGGCCCCGAGTTTGTGACTAGCACCGAGGGTATAATAAATCCGCAAATGGGTGGTATTTCACTCTAAGAGAACACATGAAGAAGAGAGATATAAGATAGACACCATCCAACTCGAACTCAGAATAGAAATATAAAATAAACCCATGTACATATATGAAATGCCATGCAAAAGTACAACAACTGAATGGGAAAACTACAAGTACCCAAAAGAAAGTAAAATGGCACCGACCACAAGACCGAACTATAACAACCCGTACTTTACATGAATTTTTAATAATTCAACATTAAATTACACTTATTATAACATATATCAAACCCATTAAAGGACCATATAGGTATATTGTCTTTAGAAACTAGAAGACATAAACAACTGGTTCATAAAGAATCTACATTGTCTCCCATTTATTTCATCATATCTACAGTCCCTTTTGTCATATCCTACTTAATAACCTTCTTCCTGGCCTGGGGAAAGAAAACATACAAAAGGGTGAGCTCAAATGCTCTGTAAGGGTAAACAAAAGAAATATCAATCACATCATATTCATAAGAACATAACATTTTAGAAATCATAACCTGTAAAAGAAATCATAATTTCATAACATTGGATAAATAATTGTAGTGAAATAAAATCCCAATAATCATAACATAAAAAATGAAACTTTGTCTCATACACACATAATCATAGAGAATCATTTATTAGTAGTCAAGACTCATTTCCAAGACTATCATAGTGGAAAAAGTCCATTTCTGAACCGAGTTCACTCCTCGTTTCAGTCCTGTTTCACTGAACCGGATTAACCTACCATTCCAGCCATGTATATCTCATGAGATATAAATCTTTAACCAATTCATTGTAGGGTGATATAGGTCCCACCCATCTCATAATGAAACCATTCTTATGTGTGCCACAAAATCATAAATCATACACCATAGCATAACCCATATAATAAAAATGGGATTCTTAAACATCAAGCAATCATAACATAATCTATATATGATAAAAAGACATCACAAAAATAATTCCATCATAACATGATCAAAAAAATGTACAAATAGGGATAGAAATAGACCCCTATATTATCATAGACGGAAAATAATTTTGATAAAACACTTGAACTCCATTTTTGAAGAAAATATCCTTTCTACTTCAAAAACATTGTCCTTTCTTAACATGTCATATAATTTTAAACTAAAAGAAGTTGATTAAAAATAAACATGAATACTTGTAAAAGAAGCTTCATGGAAATAATTTTCTTAAAATCCATTAATACCATAAAAGATAAAAAAACATTCTTCTCGTACTTTGGTCGGAAAAGTTAAAAAGTACCTCGTACAAAAAACGACAAAAGATTCCTTTCATATATATTACTAAAAATGAACCGTAGGGTAAAATTGGATTTAAAAAATTGTATGTGGATGGAAATAATATTAAATATTGAGGAAACATGTATTTTTATGATAAATATTCCCCAGTGAATTCTGAAGTATAAACAATCACGGATAAAAATGAGATTGTAAGATTTTCCCTTACCTTAGGTCTGATTTGCTTTATAAGTGTCCAAAACTCCTGTATAATGATTTAAATAATGTCATTGACTTATTATAGAATCATAAATATTGTTATGATATCATAAATGGTCGTATTCATAGAATCATATTAGTAATATTTCATTACAACTTCTTATTTGGGTGTTTATTAATTTTTGTTCTTATGCTTGTTTTGTCAAATAAATTCTTATTCTTCTTTTTAGGTTATAGATACCTCATATACAGAATGGTATTAGTGTAATATATATCATATTTATTAATTCAATTCATTTATGTAATCATTATACAATGAAGACCATGTAGAACGATTTGCATCACATTGTGGAGACGATATTCCGTATGTACGCACGAGCGATGATATCGTTCCCATGATTATGGAATTGTATTGGATTGTATGTATACTATTTCATAATAAATATTACCTTACAATAATCATATATAGTTATTATTTACACCATTATACCCATCCAAGTATGGTGATGGTGGAAAATAGATTACACCATGGCATGGAGACGGTATTCCGTACGTACACACGCTCGGTGATTTCGTTTTCCATAGGATGGATAGATGGTGAAATAGTGTTTTTTCATACTTATAATAACATATAATTATATGAGTGATACTGATTTTATTACTTCAAAATGAAACAACTAAACAAGAATAAGTAGAATAAGAAATAAAGTTGAAAGAATCGGAAACTAACATTATCTCTTCTTCGAAGCGCCTCATCCTAACCTCCTCTTAGGGCACCAAAGATGCTTTTCTAAGAATACCAGTACCTCTAGGATGTTTCTAGGGAAGTTTAAAATAGAACTTGTCAATGTTTGGCCGATCTTGAAGGCTCAAAGTGGTGTGAGGAAGAGAGGGAGGAGGTGCCTGTTTATAAGGGAGGAGAGGGGCACCTTTGGAAAAACTAAAAATATTATTTTATTATAAAGTCATATTCAGTTTTTAATAGATCCAAATTGATTAATTTTGAAGCTAAGGTGGGGATGGGTCGAAATATTCTCATCCAATATAATTTATACAAGTTTAGATTTCTATTTTAACCTTATCATTTAGATTTAACTTTAAGTTAAATAATTTACTTTTACCATGTCTTCTTGTTTTCTTACACTATAAGATTAATAAACTTACTATAATAAGGAAAACGAACACCAAGTTGTTTATTATTAATATATATAACCTTATCTCAGTCATTTTTCCTAACCTTGTATTTTTAGTAATAAAATAACAATTAATAATATAATATTTGTTTTAAAAACTATTTTATGTCAATTTTGACAATATTTGGTAATTGATTCTTTTGAGAATTATAACAGAATGATTAATTCGAACAAAGATAATTAAATCAATACTATCATGTCATATTAACCTAAAAAATTATTGTAATTCATAAAAAGATTCAAATTACATTTATTTGGGTATTTATAACATCAATTATGTTCATATTTCATTAATAATATAATTACTACATCATCATTGTGTCATAAATAAATTAAATTATTTAAAGTCTAAAAATTATAAATACAATACCATTATGTGGGAAATCTTTTTATCTATATAATGAATATTTATAGTCCAATTTATCTAATGTATAACCATATAAACTTTGATTTTAACTATTTTAACTATTCTTTAAATAAAATAATAATAAATGTCCTAATCTAATCCAAGTGGACCTAAATTGTCATATTTTATTCCTCAGGTTTTTTTGGTCGAATTACACTTATCCAATAGAATTAAGACATGTGTTAGGGTAATAATAATATCATTTTTACCCTTAATTACCCTATTTACATTTAACCGTGGTAAAAAAAGTAAAAAGTTACTATTCACCAAAAATTATTTTAATCTCATTGAACCACATTTTAGTTCTTGATATTAACCATGTCTCTCGGATTTTCAAAATTCCACTCATAGAAGCAGTAAAATTAAGTTTTATGTAAATTTTCAAATTCTCTTAGGAGGTGGGTAAAAGATGGTGAAAAGTTTAATAAAATTTTTATATATCTAGAATTATTATACAATGACTCCAATGAATTACTTTGAACTTATATAGGTATTATGTATCAATTTTTACCTAAAATAAATTTAAATAAAATAAATAATTATTTAAATAAAAAGTCAGTTTTTAAATAGTAACCTAGTGTTTTCACTATTCATCATAAATTGAATGTTTTTAGAAAAATACTAAAATTTAACCCTATTCTAATTTTGATATTCCGAATCCAAAAAATGAAGTCCATTTTGAATGATAAAATTTATAAAATTTCAAAAAGTGGGTATTACTATTCATAACAGCTAGTTTTAATAATATTTTAATAGCATATCGTTGTTTAGTGAAACTTGGTATTGAGTACAACACAAGCTATCAAAGAAGGTCCTGATTGCTGGTAAAGAAAGCCAAGCTAGTGTTGTGTGTAGTGAAAAATTCCTTTGATGATTTATATAACATTAAAACAAAATATTTCTCATAAAAATCTATGGTGTTACATTCTACCCCCCTTAAAATGAATTTCACCCTAGAAATTCGTCACTCCGTAACAAATAGATGAGGATACCTCTCCCTCATCATAACCTCGAACTCCCATGTCGATTCTTCTAATTGGTGGTTCCTCCATAAAACTTTCACCAAGCGAGTGGTCCTGTTCCGTAGGAATTTTTTTCTACGATCCAGAATCTCTATCGGTTGTCCTTCATTAGAAAGATCTTGATCCAACGGTACAACTTCTAAGCTGAGTACATGTGAAGGATCGGGTATATACTTTATCACGAGAGATACATGGAACACATCATGAACTTGAGAGAGATTCGGTGGAATATCCAATCGGTAAGCTACCTTCCCAACACGATCCAATATTTCGAAAGAACCGATATACCTAGAGCTCAGTTTTCCCTTCTTTCCAAATCTCATTACTCTCTTCCAAGGCGATATTCGTATGAACACTTTTCCACCCACTTCAAACTCTAGGTCATTTCTTTGGTTGTCGTCATAACATTTTTGTCGACTCTAAGATGCTCTTATGTGTTGTTGTATAGATCTGACCTTTTCTGCCGTCTCATCAACAAGATCAGGTCCTAATAACATTCTTTCCCCAACTTCATCCCAGCAAGTTGGAGTCCTATATTTAATTCCATAGAGAGCTTCATAAGGATCCATCTGAATACTGGAGTGAAATCTATTATTATAAGAAAATTCCACCAAATGTAGGTGTTGATCCCAACCACCATTGAAATCCATAGAGCAAGATCTCAACATATATTCTATAGTTTGAATTGTCCTCCCAGACTGACCATCTGCCTGAGGATGATCAACAGTGCTGAAACTCAACTTTGTGTCCAGAGTATGCTGAATACTTCGACAGAACTTTTAGGTAAACCTCTTATCCCGATCAGATATAATGGAAAGTGTCACTCCATGAAATCTTACCACATCCTTTACATATATCGATGCAATCTGATCCAGATAGAAATCACCTCTAATAGCAATGAATTGTGCAGACTTTGTAAGATAATCAACTATGACCCAGATAACATTATTTCCTTTGGATGTTTTAGGAAGTCCAGTGACAAAGTCCATAGTGATGGTTTCCCATTTCCATTCGGGTATGGTTAATGGTTGTAACATCCCCTTAGACATCTGTCTCTCAGCTTTAACTCGATGAAAAACCAAGCATCGAGAGACTTATTCAGAAACATATCATTCTATGTCATCCCACCAGAATTACTCTTTCAGGTCCCTATACATCTTCATGCTTCCATGATGAATAGAGAATGAAGAACTATGAGCCTAATCTAGCAGCTCCTTCTTTAATTCTGGGATGGGAGGAACAAAAACCCGATTACTGCACTTTATTATCCCAACACAGTCAAGGTTGAATTCAAGAACATTTCCCACCTTCATTTTTAACTCTACATCTTCTTTCTATGCCTCTTTAATCTTCACATGTAAAGACGGTTTAACATTCATTTGAGATAGATACAATTTTTCCCTTCCCTTATAATTCCAATATCCATCCTTAGTAAATTCATAAATATTGGATCTTTTGTGAACCTAATCATGGATAAGCTAGCATGGTCTTGTCAACTTAATTCATCTGCCACCTTGTTTGTTTTCCTAGGGTGGCAATGAATTGAGCTGTCGTAATCCTTAATCAGCTCCAACCATTTTTTGGGTTCATATTCAGCTCCTTTTTTTGTAAAAATATACATTAAACTTTTATGATTAGTATAAATATCACACCTTTCTCCATTAAGATAATTCCTCCAAATCATTAATGCAAAGATTACCACATCTAACTCCAAATCATGAGTTGGGTAATTTTGCTCATGGATTTTCAACTTTCGTGAGGCATAAGCTATCACCATATCATTATGCATAAGAACACACCCCAGCCCCTTCTTGGATGCATCACTGTAGATCACAAACCTTTCTCCACTACAGGGAAGTGTTAGTACAGGTGCACTGGATAACCTTCTTTTAAACTCCTTGAAATTCTCTTCACATTCCTCTGTCCACACGAACATAACTCCTTTTCGAGTCAACTTGGTAAGTGGATTAGATAATCATGAAAAATCTTTCACAAAACATCGATAATATCCATCCAAACCAAGAAAACATCGGATCTCAGTTACTGTTGTTGGTCTCGACCATCTTTTAATAACCTCTGCTTTTGTTGGATCCATAGATATCCCCACTTGTGAGATTATGTGACCCACAAATGCAACTTTTTTGTGGCAAAATTCGCACATTGTAAATTAGGAATAAATCTTCTCCTTTCTCAGGGTCTTTAATACAATTCTCATGTTATCTTCATGTTCTTCCTTGCTCTTTGAATAGATAAGAATATCGTCTATAAAGACTACCAAAAACTAATCAAGATAGTCTCTAAAGACTCTATTCATTAGATCTATAAAGATAGCAGGGGCATTAGTATGACCAAATGGAATCACAATAAATTCATAGTGTCCATACCTTGTACAGAAATTCGTCTTTGGTATATCCTTCTTTTTGTTAATTTATGATACCCTGAACGAAGATCAATCTTGGAAAAGTATTGAGCTCCAAGTAGTTGGTAAAATAAGTCATCAATGCGTGGGAGATGATATTTGTTCTTGATAGTGATCTTGTTATGTTCTCGATAATCAATGTAGAGGCCTATTGATCCATCTTTCTTCTTAACTAACAGAACAGGTGCTCCCAATGGTGATGCACTAGGGTGTCTGAATAACCTATCAAGATTCTCATGGAGTAGCTTCTTCAATTCTTGTAACTCAATTGGGGCCATTCTATAAGGTGTCTTTGAAATAGGTAAAGCACTCGGTACAAGTTCTATTGAAAACTCAACTTCACGATTTGGTGGAAGACCAGGCAATTCTTCTGGAAAGACATCATCATACTTCCATACAATGGGCATATTCTTAATCGTGATTTTCTCTCTAACCATTTCAGATAAATAACCTTCATTTAGTGGAATCAAGACCCATAAGATGGAAGAAATTTCCACTGGAAGGTTATGTTCATCTTTGCATCGATAGACGATCAGAGATTGATCTAGAATATGAAATGTAACTTCCCTTCTTTAGAAATTGATATGAGCTCCATATAATGAAAGCCAATCCATGCCAAGAATCAAATCAAATTCCACCACAGGAAATATCCCAAGATTTGCAGGAAGCACTTTCCCACAAACTTCAATCGGAGAATAATTATAAAATTTGGATGCGATTGTTGTTCCATTAGGGGTTGTCACAACTTACTCAACATCTAATTGTTGAGGTAATATGGCGATACCCTTAGAAAATTCTTCAGAAATAAAAGAGTGGGTGGATCTAGAATCAATGAAAAAAATTTCTACTTTATAGTGGATGGTATGTGTACCTTTCACCACATCGTTCTCATACTCCACATCGCTGATAGAAATTGCATGTGACTTTCCTTTGTCTTTAGCCTTAAGAGTTTGTTGACGTCGATCATCATCAACAACCATTGGATTAGGGCATTGATTGACATAATGACCTATTTCCTTGCACTTGTATCATTGAAGTATAGGAGGTGCACTATGTGTAGCCGTTTCTTTGTTCTCATCACTAGACATCCTATTCCCATCATTGTGGCATTAAAATTCCATATGACCTTCCTTTCCACATTTGAAACATTTACTTGTCCATTTAAGACAACTCCTTCCATGTTTCTTTCCACACTTTGAGCATAATGGAAAACTCATCTTCTTTTCAGTGTGCTCTTTAGATTTTCATTTGAATTCCATTTTCCTCTTCTTATCAAACCCATATGATTGATGGGTTACTCCAATCTCCATCTCAACCTTGAGATTAAATCGAACGATTTCCTAGTATCTATTGAATTCCCTTATGGATAACGCCCTTTGAAGACTTGGTATTAACCCATGAAAGAATCGATCGATCTTACTCTCAGGTTGGATAATAATCCCAGAAGCGTGACTTGAAAGTCTAGTAAAATTTTCTTCTTAGGTATCGACAGATTCATCATCCTTTTGCTTCAGTTCAAGAAACTATTTTTCTATCTTTGTTTGAAGAATACGAGGTAATTTTCTTATTGAAAAATTAGTTCTTGAACTCATCCCATTCCATGGACCCAATTTAATCTCTTTGCCTCGTATTCTTGAAAAGATACCACCACTGATCAGCTTCACGTTCCAAACGATATACTTCTAAGATGACTTTATCATGTTCAGAACATTGTAGAACTGAAAATATCTTTTCAGTAGTACTGATCCATTGTTCAGCAACTAATGGACCAGTAGACCCACTGAATGAAGGTGGACACTACCTCATGAAGGATTCAACAGAATTTTGCTTCTTCCATTGCTCATTTGGAAGTACTGCATGATTCATATATTGACAAAGTTGTGTGAGCATGGCTACACAATTTTTCATTCCAGCTCCCATAACATTTGGTGTCTCAGTGGCACAATCATTGCATTTCCCATCGCATTCCTCATTAACACGGTTCCTTCAGGTTACACCCATTGACTAAAACCAAGAAGAATAGTGTGAGGAACACTAATTATAATTGGAAAACCACATAATCAAGAATAAAATTTTACAATTAAGGTCTTATCATTGGTTATTCATGGCCATTTCTAAAACACTAATATTGTGTTCTATGGTTAGACTTATCCTTAGGGTTCTTACTAAGGCTTGCACATCCTAGTTTCAAAAGGTTGACTATACCTTTCCTCTGATACAAACTATAACGACCCATAATTAACATACATTGTTAATACATCAAAATTGAATTACACTTATTATAACATATAAAAAACCATGAAAGGACCGTATAGGTATAGTGTCTTTAGAAACTGGGAAACATAAACAACTGGTTCATAAAGAATCTACATTGTCTCCCATTTATTTCTTCATATCTTGAGTCCCTTTTGGCATATCCTACTTAATAACCTTATTCCTGACCTGGGGAAAGATAATATACCAAAGGGTAAGCTCAAATTCTCAGTAAGGGTAAACAAAAGAAATATCAATCACATCATATTCATAAAAACATATCATTTTGGAAATCTTAACCTGCAAAAGAAATCATAATTTCTTAACATGGGATAAATCATAATAGTTAAATATAATCCCAATAATAATAACTTAAAACATGATACTTTGTGTCATACAAACATAATCATATAGAATCATTTCTTAGTAGTCAAGTCTCATTGTCAAGACTATCTTAGCGGACAAAGTCCATTTCTGAACCGAGTCCACTCCTCATTTCAGTCCTGTTTCACTGAACCGGATTAACGTATCGTTCCATGCATGTATATCTCATGAGATATAAGTCTTTAACCAATGCATTGGAGGTTGATATTGGTCCCACCCATCTCATAATGAAACCATTATTATGTGTTCTACAAAATCATAAATCATCGTCATAGCATAACCCATGTAATAAAATGATATTCTTAAACATCATGCCATCATAACATAATCCATATAAGATAAAAAGACATAATAAAAATAATTCCATCATAACATAATCAAAACAGTGTAAAAATATGGATAGAAACAGAACCCTATATTATCTTAGATGAAAAATAATTTTGATAAAACACTTGAACTCCACTCTTGAGGAAAATATCCTTTCTACTTCAAAAACATTTTCCTTTCTTATCATGTCATATAATTTTAAACTAAAAGAAGTTGATTAAAAATAAACTTGAAAACTTGTAAAGGAATTTTCAAGGAAATAATGTTCTAAAAATCCATTAATTCAGTATAAGTTAAAAAACATTCTTCTCGTACTTTGGCCGGAAAAGTCAATAAGTAACTCGTACGAAAAACGACAAAAGATTCCTTTCATATATTATACTAAAAACTAAATGAAGGGTAAAATTGGATTTAAACCATTGTATGTGGATGGAAATAATATTACATATTTAGGAAACATGGATTTGGATGATAAATATTCCCCAGTAAATTCTTAAGTATAAACAATCTCGGATAAAAATGAGATTGTAAGATTTTCCCACACCTTAGGTCCGATTTGCTTCGTATGTGTCCAAACCTCCTATATAATGATTTAAATAATTTCATTGACTTATTACAGAGTCATAATTATTATTATGATATCATATATGGTCATATTCTTAGCATCTTATTAGTAATATTTCATTGCTACTTGTTATTCGGGTGTTTATTACTTTTCGTTCTTATGCATGTTTTGTCGAATAAATTCTTATTATTATTTTTAGGTTATAGATAACTCATTTATAGAATGTTATTAGTGTAATATATATCATATTTATTCATTCAATTAATTTATATAATCATTATGAAATGAATATCATGAAGAACGAGTCGCATCACATCGTGGAGACGGTATTCTGTACGTACGCACGAGCGATTATATCGTTCCCATGATCGTGTAATTTTATCGAAGTGTATGTATACTATTTCAGAATTAATATCACTATACAATAATCGTATATAGTTAATATTTACACCATTATACCCATCCAAGTAAGGTGGTGGTGGAAAATAGATTACACCACGGCGTGGAGACGGTATTCCGTACGTACGCACGCGCGGTGATTTCGTTTTCCGTCGGATGGATAGATGGTGAAATAGGTTTGTTTCATACTTATAATCACATATCAGTATAGGAGTGATACTGATGTTATTGTTGGATCGAATAAGTAGAAATGTATGTCTATTAGATGGAACAATACAAGAGGGGGGTGAATTGTAGGTTTAAAAAACCTTTGAGTTTTAGCAAAAAAGAGATTAGTTTAAATGATATTAAACTAATACAAATACAAACACCCACAATTGTATTGAATATAAAAGGTATGATGTATTGTAATACTAATGTAATGTAAAACAATTGTATTCAAGGTGAACACAATAATCAGAGTAATACAAATATGAATGATTCTACCTTAAAGCGTATAGAATCAATCAATACAAAATGTAATAGAATGATTATAATTGAAACAATTACAATTGAATATGTAAAGAAGAAAGGAAACAATACAAATCCTTTTCTAATACAAGTAACAGCGGAAATGTAAAAGCATTACAATTATTTTAACCCAAAGAGAAGGGTTATCCTTTCACCTAGGATAAAAGGTCTGTCTCACCAACACCTTGGTGAGCCCTCGATACGATGATCGGCACGTCGTCTGTCTGCCTATCCCTGGCAGCCCTCGATACGATGATCGGCACGTCTGTCTGCCTATCCCCGGCAGCCCTCGATACAATGATCAGCACGTCTGTCTGCCTATCCCCGGCAGCCCTCGATTTTGTAGGTAATCGGCACCTCTGTCTTTCAATTACTTGAAATCCCTCGATAAGATGATCAGACGCACAAGGCAGATGAGAGAAGTCACAGTATCTCTCTCTAGAATCTTGGTAGTTCACAGAGTCTCTTCATTCGTTCATCGTTGTACTCTCAGCTTCAAATGACCTCCTATTTATAAGCCTCGGGTTCCAACGGTCATGTTGCCTCCAACGGTCATATTGAAATAGAAAGCACAACATCGTTTTGATTAGTTTGTAACTAACTCAACGACATCGTTTCGTTAGGACAAGAGATATATAGAAATGAAAAACATGAGTACGATTCATATGTAGTGAGTGTTTTTGACTAAGTACCAAAACAAATAATGAACATCTGAACAGCAGAGTCAGTACGATACGATTGACAGAGTCAGTACGATACGATTTACAGAGTCAGTACGATACGATTGACTGAGTCAGTATGGTACGATTGACAGAGTCAGTACGATATGATTGACAGAGTCAGTATGGTACGATTGACATTGTACGATACGATAAACATGATAAAAGACAATTTGTAATTTACAGACATATGACAGAATACATTTGTGATTTCCAAAACATGATATAGAAGTCAAAAGAATACTTTTGACTTAACAATCTCCCCCTTTTTGGAAAGCACAACACACAAAGTAAATGTAACAAGAAATACTTATCTCCCCCTGAGTTATTGAAAACTCTTATGAATAAGAAATTGAATACAACTAACTCCCCCTTAGGTGTGGACTTTCCTAAGTATTGTATTCGTAGATTTTCCTTAAGAGCATTGTAAAGCATTCTCCCCCTTTATAAAACATTCTCCCCTTTGTAAATATTATCCCCCTTTGTGATTTACAAAAAGAAAGGAGTAATCTTGAATTGTCTGAAAGAGTTAGTAAAGCAATACAAGACAATGGATAATAGAAAAGGATCATAAAATTAATTACAAAACAAAGAAAAGTTCCAAAAAAACAAATACAACAATCATTTTTTTTCACTTTCCTTATCCTTCTTTATAAGCTCATGAAGAAAAGCTTTAATCTTCATGATCTCCTTCTTGTCTTCAGAAATTGATTCACCCTGAGTTTTGAGAATCTCTTTTTGGTCCGCAAAAATCTGATCTTGATTTCTGATAGTCTCCTCCTAGACTCTGATTACTTCTTCAAGGGTATCAATTCTATTTTGAAAATTCTTGCTATCTTTGGATAACACAGAATTTTGATTCTTCAGCAAAACCATTTCATCTTTGAAAGATGAAACCTTCGAGAATTCTGATTGAAAAATATTCATTCACTCTTGCAAATCTTTCACTGAAGGAACATCAACTCTTTGAGAAGACAAAAGATTCAACCTTTCAACCGTTTCTCGGTCAAGCTTGATGAAAGAAATTGCAAGCTCATTTGATAACCTTCTTATATCTTCAATACATATTTCATGATCATTGATTGAGATCTCTGTTTTGTACGACCACTTGGTCATCTTATTGAATGCCTTTTTTTGAGCAACTGAGCTTTCTGAAAGAACATTCAAATCGGCTTCTACTGACAAAACTTTCTTCCTCAATACTTTTACAGATCCAAACTTCTTCTTTTGATTGTCAGTAATAAAATCAATCCTTCCTTCCAGCCTCGGGAAATAAGGAATAGTCTTCTCAACTGTTCTTAAAACATGAACAATGTAATCACTTTTCTTGAGAGAGATTGTATGCTCTGAATCAGTATCTTCATCGTACGATTCTAGTTCATACGATTTGCTTGAGTCAACAAGTTGTTGTTTCCCTTTTGATTTTTCTTTATGCTTTCTTTCTTCTTCTACTTTGTCACTAATGACAACATCTTTATCAGAATGAGAAGATTGAGTACCTTGCTTTTCATGAGATGACATTCTGTCTGGAGATCGTACTTGATTGGCATGAGGAGTTTGTTGAACGCCTTCACTCATCTTTTGAAACGATTCGTCTCTACTCTTCTTTGAACTTTGAAGAAATTCTAGAAGAAAGTCTCCTTCTTCTTCTTGTTCTTCTATCTCTTCCATCACTTGTTTTTGTTTTCCTTCCTCAGGTAGACTCTGTACGATGGGATCTTGGTGCACTTCTTCTGTTAATTGAGCACTGGCATCCTCAACCGCTTTCAAGATTTTAGAGACATCAATGTTCTGAGCCTTTCTTTTCAATAGAACCTTCTTCTTCTTTTCAGCCTGAAGGGTTTCTTCTACCCTTACTCTTTCTGCAAAGGCCTCAGCAGGGTCAAGACCAAACTTCAGATCACCTTCCTTTCTCTGTTCCTTATCCTTTCTCCATTTTGCTACAACCTCCTTACTGTACCTTGTCTTCTTCTTCGGCTTTGAACTGGTTTGCGGATCAGACTTTTGAGTAACACCGGTAGATTTAATGTCTTCGGCTGGCATAGGTGCCGATTTATTCTGAGCCAATTCAGCTTCTACATCTCTGACAAAAAGTTTTGAATTCGGATCAAAACAAACATTCAGCTTTTTCATCGTACTCTTACTAATCCATGATGGCCTCAAATCCATGGGTTTTCCTTTCAATGAAATGTTACAAAACTTCATACTCTCAAGAATGAATTTCGTAAGGATAGCTAGATACATAATCATCTGGAACTTAATCCCTCCTGTCTTGACATTCTTAATGGTTTCAAAAACATATCCCATGAGATTTACTTTTCTCATATTCACGAGATAGTCAAGCATAAAGATATCAGAAACTTTCAGAGTTTCTCTATCCCCTTTCCTTGGGATAAGAAAACCTTGCATCCATAAAGTTACAAAACGATTGTCCGGAGAAAGATGAGACACTTTTCTCTTTTCTTCATTAACAACAAACAATGTATTTTCAGAATTTTCTCTATTAAACGTACCAACTTCCTCTGGTAGTTTGTGCGATGGACAGAAAGAATCCCCTTCTATAGAAACATTCAGAAAATGTGCCGCTTGTTTCACAGACATAGACAGTTTTCTATCGTACAGAGCAAAGTTTATAGTCATGTCTTTGTCGAAAGAAACGGTTTTGTAAAACTGACAAACTTCATCAAAAAGAACTGGATCTTGAGAATCAGGCTTTTCAACACACAGATGTTCCCATCCTTGAAACAAAATTATCCTTCTGATTGTAGAATCGTACGTATCGAAAAAATCCCCAGATACTAACCTTTCTCTGTTACAGTCTTTTTCTGTAAAAGTCTTTGAAGACATTTCGGCGGGAGTGTTAGCAAAGGATTGAGACATAAAGGTTCTGCCGATGAGAAGGTCGTACGATGTTTTATAGCTGGTGGAGCAGAGCTCCGCCTCAATTCCTGAAAAATCAATGTGGGTTTGGGGAGGGGAGGGGGGCTATTTATAGGGGATAAAGGGGTGACCGTTGATCTTCTATGGTCGAAATAGGGTGACCATTGATCTTCTACAGTCAAGATTAGAGAAAACCAGATCAATGGTTAGGATTAAAATAAGGAAAAAAATTTAAAAAAAATGGAAAAAAAACTATCGGAGAACATAAGGTAATAGTTGGTTTTGATAGAAAACAAAAGAAAACATAATCGTAAGGAAAAAAAATCATCATGCCGATGGAAAACAAAGTCATTACTATGAACTGACCGTACGATAGAAAACAATCTCGTTACCATTAACTGACAGTACGATGGAAAACAATCTCAATACCATCATCGGTTGATTCAATCCCATGATTGATTGATACGATGGAAAAGAATTTCAATACCATAATCGGTCGATTCAATACAAAGATTGATTGATACGATGGAAAAGAATTTCAATACCATCATCGGTCGATTCAATACTATTGATATGATGGAAAAGAAATTCAATACCATCATTGGTCGATTCAATACTATTGATACGATGGAAAAGAAATTCAATACCATCATCGGTCGATACAATACTATTGATTGATTGGTACGATGGAAAAGAAATTCAATACCATCATCGGTCGATTCAATACCAAGATTGATTGATACGATGGAAAATAATTTGATTACCATCATCGGTCGATAGTAAATTTTACTATAAAACTGTCAATATGATAAACAGGAAGGGAAAAAATGAATGATACGATAAAACTGTCAATACGATAAACAGATAAAAAATAATCCAAAGAGTAAATAGTTGAAGAACATAAGATAAAAAGAAACATAAAGACAGAAAGAAATGTCCTCCCCCTTTCTACGACGAGTTTCTTACTATTAGGAGAGATGTAAAAAAGGAAGTACATATGAATGACTATTTTAATGTAATCATTCCTAGCTTCTGTTTTATATATTCAAATCTATCGGAATGTAAAGGTTTTGTAAAAATGTCAGCAAGTTGTTCTTGCGTTCCGATGAATTGTAAAATAATATCTCCTTTTTATGTGTGATCCCTAAGAAATTGATGCCTAACATCTATGTGTTTTGCACGTGAGTGATGTGCTGGGTTTTTACTAATAGCTATGGCACTTGTATTATCACAAAAAAATTTGAGTTTTGGAGAAACTCAAACCATATTCAGTGAGTGTGTGTTGCATCCACAATACTTGAGCATAGCAACTTCCTGCTGCTACATATTCTGCTTCAGTAGTGGAGAGTGCTACTGAGTGTTGTTTCTTGCAGGGCCAAGAAACCAAATAATCTCCTAAGAAATGACATGTTCCAGATGTACTTTTTCTATCCATTCTACAACCACCAAAGTCAGCATCTGAAAAACTTTTTAAAAAAATCATTTCCAGAAGAGTAGAAAAGACCTAAATCCATAGTGTCTTTTAAATACCGAAAGATTCTCTTTACAGATTTTAAGTGAGACTCTTTTGGATTAGTTTGATATCTTGCACATAAGCATACAGAAAACATCAAGTCGGGTCGACTAGCTGTCAAGTATAGAAACCTCCCTATCATACCTCTAAATTTTTTTTGATCTACTGGTTTCCCAGTTTCATCAAGATCAAGAGTATTTGAGGTACCAATTGGGGTGATAATACTTTTAGTTTTGTCAAATCCATACTTTTGGAGTAAGTCTTTAATATACTTATGTTGAGATATATAAGTTCCTTCTGGTTTTTGAGAAATTTGAAAACCTAGAAAGAATGTTAACTCACCCATCATACTCATTTCAAACTCAGATTTCATTAATTTTGCAAAAGAATCAGTTAAAGATTTCTGAGTTGATCCAAATATGATGTCATCAACATAGATTTGGACAATGAAAACATTTTTGTTTTCCATTTTGATAAAAAGAGTTGGATCTGTTGTACCTTTTGTATAATTTTTTTTTAAAAGAAATCATGTAAGTCTATCATACCAAGCTCTAGGGGCTTGTTTAAGACCATATAGAGCCTTGGTAAGTTTAAAAACATGATCAGGATGTTTTGGGTCTTGAAAACCAGGAGGTTGTTCTAAAAAAACTTCTTCTTGAACAAAACCATTTAGAAAAGCACATTTCACATCCATTTGAAATAGTTTGAAATTGAAATATGCTGCGAAGGCTAATAGAATACGAATAGATTCAAGTCTAGCTACATGATCATATGTTTCTTCATAGTCTATTCCCTCTTGTTGATTATAGCCTTTAGCAACAAGTCTTGCTTTATTTCTTACAATGATTCCATTTTCATCACACTTGTTTCTGAATACCCAATTTACACCAATCACAGTTGTTTCTTTAGGTATTTCAACTAAAGTCCAGACTTGATTCCTTTCAAATTCATTTAGTTCATCTTGCATTGCTTTGATCCAATCATCATCACCTAAGGCCTCACTTGGACTTTTAGGTTCAAATTGGGATAGAAAAGAAAGATGTTCTATTTCATTTCATAAGGAATTTCTGGTCCTTACAGGTTGATTTATATCACCAATGATGTTATCACTAGGATGATTCCTAAGAAACAATTGATTTGGGTTTTGCAAAACCTGTTCATCAACATATGGTAGAAAATCATCTGTGGTAAATGTTTCAGGAATACTTTCTTGAACATTTTCCTTATCAGAATTCTCTTCTAATAAAGGTTGATAAACATTTTTAGAAAACACATCTGAGGATGTAGGATTGGGTTGGTTGAAAACAAAAGTATTAGTTTCATCGAATTTTACATGTACTATTTCCTCAACAGTACAAGTGTTTTTATTGAAAACTCTATAAGCCTTAGAGTTTGTAGAATAGCCTAGAAAGATTCCTTCATCAGATTTTGGTGCAAATTTGTGTAGATTATCTTTTGTATTCAGAATGAATACTTTTCATCCAAAAACATTGAATTATGAAACTTTAGGTTTTCGGCCAGTCTATAACTCATAAGGGGTTTTATTAAGAAATGGTCTAGTTAAAACACGATTTATAGTATAACAGGCAGTACTAACAGCTTCAGCCCAAATTTGCTTAGAAATTGAGTATTCACTCAATATGGTTCTAGTAATTTCATGAATAATTCGATTTCTTCTTTCAACAACACCATTTTGCTGAGGAGTTCTTGGAGCTAAGAAATTGTGAGTAATACCTTTCTTACTACAAAAAGTTTCAAAATCTGAGTTTTGAAATTCACCACCATGATCACTATGAATAGTTATCAATGGTATGTTTTTCTCATTTTTAACTTGGGCTCTAAAAGTTTTGAAATAGGAAAAGTCTTCAAATTTCTTTGTGAGAAAATAGACCCATGTAAATCTTGTAAAGTCATCAACTAAAACAAATACATAGTATTTGCCTCCAACGCTTCCAGATTGTGAAGGACCAAATTGATCCATAGGCACAAGTTGTAATGCATTAGAAGTTGAAACTTCATTAATTGGTTTAAAGCTAGTTTTATGTTGCTTTCCAAATTGACAAGGATCACAGACTCTTGGAGAATCATATCTAAGGTCCGGTAGCCCTTTTACAAGTCCTTTCTTTGAGAGTTTTCGTAGGTTTCTCATATTACAGTGTCCTAGTCTTCTATGCCATAGCCATGATTGGTCTTCTATTACACTTAAGCAAGTTAATTTTTGGTTCCTAAGGTCTTCTAAATTAATAGTGTAAACATTCACTTGCCTATGGGCAAATAGAATGAACTCATCCTTGGAATTGTGAACTAGACACTTATCATTTCTAAAATTCACAAGGTAACCTTCATCACATAATTGACTTATGCTGATGAGATTGTGCCTAAGACCTTTAACAAACAAAACATTTGAAATAAGAACTTTTCCAAGAAAAACAATATTACCTATACCAACAATCTTTCCTTGAGCATTATCTCCGAAGGTAACTTTTCCACCTTTTGTTTTGATAACCTTTTCAAAAAGGTTTTTGTTTCCAGTCATATTTCGAGAACAACCACTATCCATGTACCAAATGTTCTTATTGGTACACTTCTCGTTTTCCTGAAAAAAAAAACAATTAGATTTTCGGAATCCAATCTTGTTTGGATCCAGAAGGGTTAGATAAAATAATTTTAGGAATCCACATTTGTTTTGAAAAATGAGATTTATGAAATCCTAAAGATTGAGTTTTGTTAAGAGAACAATCTCTTCTCAAGTGTCCACTACATTGACACTTAGACCAGAAAATGGTTTTTTGAAGAACAAAATAGTTATTGCTAAAAAGAGGTTTGGAATAAGTATAACCAAGACCAGAACGATTTCTCAAAGGTCTAATTTGAGAATACATCCTATCAAAGTTTTCTTTTAAATGAGTAAAGTTTGACAAACACTTTTTCAAAGATAAAATCTCTGACTTTAGTTTTAAAACCAAATTCTTGTTTTCTAAAACATTTGAATTTGAACTAGACTTAGACACTAAAATATTTTTCTTTGAAATTACAGTTTCAAGATCCTTAGAAAGTTTATCCTTATCAAATTTAACTTTCTCAAGGGTTTTTAAAATACTTTCAAAATCAGAAGTTTTCACATCAAGATCTTTAGAAAGATCTGATACTTCTTTATTCAAGATTGAAATTCTAGAATTTTCTTTTTCAAATCTCTTTTTGAGTTTAGAATTTTCATTTTCAAGTAACTTAGCAAATCTAGAGACCTCTTCAAAAGAAGGTAATGTATCATCCTTTAATGATGAGGATTCATCATTTGAAGATTCATAATATCTATTATCAATATAATTTTCATTTAAAGAGACATTTATAATAGCGTCAGCATTATGTACCTTAGCCATGAGACAATGATCTTCAATTGGTAGTCTGGCTAGAAGTCCAATATTTCTTTGTCCTGATGTGTCATATTCTGAAGAATAATCTGAGGAATCACTACCACTTTCACTCCACGTATCATTTTCTTTCAAGACTTTCTTTGTCTTATAAAACCTTTTCTTGTTTCTTTCAGAGTGTTTCTCTTTTCTATCTTTCTTCTTCAGTAAAGGACAATCAGGCCTTATATGTCCTGCTTTCTTGCATTCATAACAAGTTACCTCTGAATCTTTCCTATCATTCTTTTTGAATCTATATTGAAAATCTTTCATTCCCACAATCTTGTTCATCCTTCGAGCAAGATTGGCTAACTCATTATCCAGAAGATTACTATCACTTGAATCAAATATAACAACTTTATTGGATTTAGACCTTGTAAGCCTTTCAGGTGTTTTAGCTTTAGATGCAAAAGCTACACTTCCATTCCCATTCTTCTTCTTATTGAAATCAGAATCTCTCTTCATTCTTGTCTCATGCTGTAAAAGAGTTCCAAAGAGTTCATCAAGAGTAATCTGGGAGACTTTTCTATTTTCATCAATAGCTGTCTTTTGGACTCCCATTCATTTGGCATAATATCTATAATCTTGTCAACAAGAGATTTATCATCAAGACCTTTTTCTCCCATAGATTGTAAGCTGTTTACAATTGTCATAAACCTTTGTTTCACTTTACATACTGTCTCTCCATAAGGAAAAACAAATCCATGATACTCTGCTCGAAGCATTGCTCTCCTTGTTTCTATAACCTTGGATGTACCAAAATGAGTAACTTCTAATTTCTTCCAATTACAGTTGGCTGCTTCACATTAAAATATCTGACTATATATATTCCTGGTCATAGAGCATAATAAATTATTGCGTACCTTGTAATTCAGTTGATATTCTTTCTCCTCTTGGTTGGTGAAAGTACTGACTTCTTTTTCAAGCATTTTGTAACCCCCAGTAAGCATAATAAAATTGTCTACACCAGTATTGATGACGAAAGTCTTCATACGATCTCTCCAATACTCATAATCATTCCCATCAAAGATTGGTGGTCTAGAAGGATTTAGATTATCTATTGATCCAATATTCATTCCTGCCATCTAATACAACAAAAACAACTTTTCCACTCCACACGTTAGTGTAGTAAGTATTCAAGATAGTAATTAGAAATAAAGCTAGTAATACAAATCAGTGGAAAATGGCCTTTGATACCAATTGATGGATCGAATAAGTAGAAATGTATGTCTATTAGATGGAACAATACAAGAGGGGGGTTAATTGTAGGTTTAAAAAACCTTTGAGTTTTAGCAACAAAGAGATTAGTTTAAATGATCATAAACTAATACAAATACAAACACCCACGATTGTATTGAATATAAAAGGTATGATGTATTGTAATACTAATGTAATGTAAAACAATTGTATTCAAGGTGAACATAATAATCAGAGTAATACAAAGATGAATGATTCTACCTTAAAGCGTATAGAATCAATCAATACAAAATGTAATAGAATGATTGTAATTGAAACAATTACAATTGAATATGTAAAGAAGAAAGGAAACAATACAAATCCCTTTCTAATACAAGTAACAGCGGAAATGTAAAAGTATTACAATTATTTTAACCCAAAGAGAAGGGTTATCCTTTAACCTAGGATAAAAGGTCTGTCTCACCAATACCTTGGTGAGTCCTCGATACGATGATCGGCACGTCGTCTGTCTGCCTATCCCTGGCAACCCTCGATACGATGATCGGCACGTCTGTCTGCCTATCCCCGGCAGCCCTCGATACGATGATCGGCACGTCTGTCTGCCTATCCCCGGAAGCCCTCGATTTTGTAGGTAATCGACACCTCTGTCTTTCAATTACTTGAAAGCCCTCGATACGATGATCGGACGCACAAGGTAGATGAGAGAATTCACAGTGTCTCTCTCTAGAATCTTGGTAGTTCACAGAGTCTCTTCATTCGTTCTCTTCGTTCATCGTTGTACTCTCAGCTTCAAATGACCTCCTATTTATAGGCCTCGGGTTCCAACGGTCATGTTGCCTCCAACGGTCATATTGAAATAGAAAGAACGACATCGTTTTTATTAGTTTGTAACTAACTCAACGACATAGTTTTGTTAGGACAAGAGATATATAGAAATGAAAAACATGAGTACGATTCATATGTAGTGAGTGTTTTTGACTAAGTACCAAAACAAATAATGAACATCTGAATAGCAGAGTCAGTACGATACAATTGATAGAGTCAGTACGATACGATTGACAGAGTCAGTACGATACGATTGACAGAGTCAGTATGGTACGATTGACAGAGTCAGTACGATACGATTGACAGAGTCAGTATGGTACGATTGACATTGTACGATACGATAAACATGATAAAAGACAATTTGTAATTTACAAACATATGACAGAATACATTTGTGATTTCCAAAACATGATATAGAAGTCAAAAGAATACTTTTGACTTAACAGTTATTACTTCATAATGGAAAAACTAACGAAGAAGAAGTATAAGAAGAAATAATGTTGAAAGAATCGGTAATAGACATTACCTCTTCTTTGAAGCGCCTCTTCATAACATCCTCTTAGGGCACTAAATATGGTCTTTGAAGAAGACCGGGACCTCTATAATGTTTCTAGGGAAGTGTAGAAAAGAAATTGGCAGGGGTTGGACGATCTTGAACGCTCAATGTGGTGTGAGGAAGAGAGTGAGGAGGTTCCCTTTTATAAGGGAGGAGAGGGGCACTTTTGGAAAAACTAAAAATATTATTTTATTATAAAATCATATTCGGTGTTTAATAGCTCCAAATTTATTTATTTTGAAGCTAAGGTGGGGATGGGTCGAAATACTCTCATCCAGTAGAATTTAGACAAGTTTATGCTTCTATTTTAACCTTATCATTTAGATTTAACATTAAGTTATATAATTTTACTTTTACCGTGTCTTTTTGTTTTCTTACACTATAAGGTTAATAAACATACTATAACAAGCCAAAAAAACCCCAAGTTGTTTATTATTAATATATATAACCTCATCTAAGTCATTTTGCCGAACCTTTGATTTTTAGGAATAAAATAACAATTAATAATATAATATTTGTTTTAAAAACTATTTTATGTCAATTATGACAATATTTGGTAATTGATTTTTTTGAAAATCATAACAGAATTATTAGTTCTAAATAAGATAATTAAATCAATACTAACATGTCATATTAACCAATAAAATTATTTTAATTCATAAAAATACTCAAATTAAATTTATTTGGGTATTTATAACATCAATTATGTTAATATTTCATTAATAATATAGTTACTGCATCATCATTGTTCCATAAATAAATTTAATTATTTAACTTCTAAAAATTATAAATAAAATACCATTATGTAGGAAATATTTTTTTCTTTCTAATGAATATTTATAGTCGAATTTATCTTATGTATTACCCTATAAACATTGATTTTAATTATTTTAACTATTCTTTAAATAAAATAATAATAAATGTCCTAATCTAATCCAAGTAGACCAAAATGGTCATATTTTATTCCTAAGGTTATTTTAGGTCGAATTAAACTTATCAAATAGAATTAGGACATGTGTTAGTTAACAATAATATCATTTTTACCCTTAATTACCCTATTTACTTTTAACCGTGGTAAAAAAAAGTAAAAAGTTACTTTTCACCAAAAATTATTTTCATCTCATTGAACCAAAATTTAGTTCTTGATATTAACGATGTCTCTCAAATTTTCTAAATTCCACTCACAGAAGCGGTAAAATTATGTTTTATGTAAATTTGCAAATTCTCCTAGAAGGTGGGTAAAAGATGGTGAAAAGTTAAATAAAATTTTTATATATCTAGAATTATTATAAAATGTCTCCAATGAATTACTTTGAACATATATAGGTATTATGTATCAATTTTGACCTAAAATAAATTTAAATAAAATAAATAATTATTTAAATAAAAAGTTGGTTTTTAAATAGTAACCTAGTGTTTTCACTATTCATCAAAAATTGAATGTTTTCAGAAAAATACCAAAAGTTCACCCTCGGATAATTTCGATATTATGAATCCAAAAATGAAGTCCATTTTGAAAGATAATATTTTTAAAATTTAAAAAAGCAGGTATTACTATTCATAACAGCTAGTTTGAATAATATTTTAATAGCATATCATTGTTTAATGAAACTCGGTATTGCGTACAACGCAAGCTATCGCGGAAGCTCCCGATTGTGTGTATAGAAAGCCAATATAATGTTCTGTGTAGTGAAAAATTCCTTTGATGATTTATATAACATTAAAAAAATATTTCTTATAAAAATCTCAGGTGTTACACAAACTGCTCATCCAACCACAAGATAGTAGTAACCAGCATGATCTCCAACCTGCTCCAAGTGACCTGAAAAAAAGTTTATATATACGTAGGGTGAGTATAATAGTATACTCAGTAGGATCCTCCCCGAAGTCACTCATGAAAATGTAAAGAAAGAATGCTAAATCACACTGGACAACAATTTAAACCAACTCGCCGCCTAGAAAGGTATACTACGTTCCCAACATCACCATGGCTACTCTCACCAATGAATGCATACAAGAATGTAGCATATAGAAAAGAATATCAAGGAAACCCGGCTACTACTTCCCTACTGGTTTTCCACTTTTCCCCAACGACATATTTCATGTGCATCTCTCTTCAAAGGCTTGCCTGAATACACTTGGGCAATGATCCACAAGTTGTACCACATACACCACAAAGTCATGCCCATAGACACCTGGGCTATGCACTACACTATCCTCACAATCAAAAGTAACTAGGTAGTTTTAGGGAGCCACCACAGCTCGCATAACGTGTATCATTGGTCAGGTATTATATCTCAAGCCATTACAGCCCATAAAATGAGTAAGGTTCCTCTTGCCATCACAACCTATAAACATTACACCTATAGTAGTCCATATGATAGTATATCCACAATATAAGTGTGCGAATAACCACAATCCATTACAGCTCTCTACACACATATATGGGGAAAACTAACTGTTGCGCCTAATGGAACTAGTATCAACCAAGAGAAGAGAGCGGGGTCAAAGGGGGTAGTCAGCCATTCACCCTCCAATCAGAATGTTAGGGAAAACACCCCCCAGGGCTCAGAGTCCCCGAGGTTTCAGTTTCCCATACTAACAGGGTGCAGTAGCATATAGAAACAAAAAAAGTACAGAATATATTATAACTCACAACCACACTATGGGCATAACCTAGTCTTAGACAAAACTTCAACTACTGTCTTTTGGACACCAGGATGCCACTTCTAAGACAATGTATCCTATGAGCACACAACCATTTAAACAGCCTTAATAGTTTACTTCATTTCCTTTTTATCAGTTCCACTGTACATTAATTAATTCTTCCACCATTAATTAACCTTGAGCAAAACCACATTAAATTCATCAACATCACACCCAAGGTCAAGTGTTCCTTCAAAGTTACAACCTCATCCTTATATTCCAGCATCTCCATCCCCGCGGGTTAACATCAATTATTCAAACATTCATTACAGAATTACTTTCCCATATTCCAAGGCATTCTAGAAAATCATCCTATGTGACTAAACATAAGGGGTCTCAACACGGTGAGTAGATGTACTACCCGTCGAGTCTGTGCCACCTATAGCAAGAGTGTAAACCCATTCTCCCTGGATAGGATAAACACGGAAATCATGTGGCATACCGCGCGTGTCTTTGCCCCATTCAGAAGAAGGGTAAGCAAGACCAGCTTCCAGAGATGTTGGGAATAGAAAAGTAGATAAAAAACCAAATAATCCACAAGAAACCAACAACCACATCAATCCCATTCCATCATACCTGGTGTCCTCCCCGACACCACATGCATAAACTGATGCATCTCTCCACTCTAGGCGTCATCTGCTGCCACAACCACAAGGCCTCCATGCACCCAAAAATCAGAACACCCTCCCAGGGTCACATCACTGAAAAAGCAGCAGGAAAACAAACGTCACATCAATTTGGGCTCTTGTACCTTTAACAATGCATCCGGCCATCAAACAACAACAAGCACCAACAGATTTTTGGTTTACCAACCAACTGAATTAAACTCATCATCGGCCTCAATTTGATTAACACCAATATGGAACAACATCCACAACAACAACAACCATTTACATTTACATTCCTCCTTATCTTTAGACGATTAATTTTCAATTAATTTATTCTTTATGTTCATTATCAATTTCATCAAGAACAACATGCTAACAAGAAAGGCATATATATCAGACTATCTAGCAAATCAAGAGGCGAACAATTATCACGGCACAAAGCAAAAACATGTGATCAAACCAATTCTATTAATCCCGTTCATGTATTTAATTATATCAATTCCATTATGATCCAAAGGCCAAAACATGATATCTCTACGATTTCACATAAACAATCTGAGAAGCCATGAATCCCCTACCTCAATGGTTTTCGAGGAAACCCACAACAGTCAAAGAACGCCAAAGAAGACCGGGCCAATTCACCAAGGATCCTCCCTATATCTCTTCTCCTAACACAACCAAGACCGAAGCTCATCATAATCGACATCCACACACATATATCTACTCATAAAGGGTCTAGATATATGATCCTGAGAGAAGAGGATGATTAGATCTAGTTATATCTAAGAAACCAAACAAAAACGATCACTTACCTCGAGAAACCAGCTTCAATTCGCGAAGAGAAGCCTCCGGATTGCCTCATAAAATATTGGGAGAGGTTCTTCTACCTCAAAGGAAGGGTAATCCCGAGTTATTGCCACTTAGGGGCTTAAAAGAACCATTTCGAAGAAAAAGAGTTCATATCCACAATTTTAGGATCTAACATTATGTTCCCTCATGGTTTAACAAACCGTGCGCTAACCGTGCGTTAGCTTCTGCCTCGTCAAACATTCCTCGCACTGTTAGTCAGCACGGTTAGAGAAACCGTGTGCTAACCATACATTAGCCACTGCCACCAAGACCAGCCTTGCACGTTTTGGCCACTTGGTTTAGGCAAACCGTGCACCAACCGTGCGAAAGCTATTACCCTTTAGATTTCCTTAAAAGTCCACCCAAACGCACCCCAAGTCGCCTTGACCTCCCAGAACACCTATAGCACAACATTTTCACAAAGAAATGGACCAGAGAGGTCCATACCATTACATCAGATACCTCTCAAAACATT
Organism: Viscum album; assembly: GCA_963277665.1. Taxonomy (NCBI): domain Eukaryota; kingdom Viridiplantae; phylum Streptophyta; class Magnoliopsida; order Santalales; family Viscaceae; genus Viscum; species Viscum album. Next base: position 552,405,563 of record OY728147.1, on the reverse strand, counting down.
CTCATCCTCGAGAATCCAAAACCCACCTAAAGAGAAAACAAAATTGGGTTTGAACAACCACCCACCGAGATACCTCTCAAAAGAGAGAAAGCCACCAAAGCAACAAAGGGAGCCATCTTATAAACATGATAGTTTCATAAACACATCAACTACAATGATTCATTGAAGGAGTAAAACATCAAACAACTCTGGGTACTGAGCACGGATCTGTGACTCTCGTTCCCAGGTACTCTCCTTCATGACACTTTATCGCCACAAGACATGATCTAAGGGGATTGAACACCCATGAAACACCTTATCCTTGTGGTCTTGGATCTCCACAGGCCTCTTCTCAAAGGTGGCATCATAATCAATATCGATCTCCCCCCAATCGATGATGTGGGAGTCGTCATGAAGATAGCGACGTAGCTGTGATACATTGAAAACAGCATGTATCTGACTCATCTAAGGGGTAAGTTCAACTAGATACGCCATAGCTCCAACACGAGCTAACACCTTAAAAGGCCCAAAATATTGGGGAGAAAGCTTACTCCCATGACAAAACCTTCACTGCCCACGACGGGGAGTTACCTTCAGAAACTCATGATCCCCAACATTAATCTCCAATGGTATCCTACTTTGATCAACATATGATTTCTTACGATCTTGAACTGTCTTCATCCTCTCACGAATCACCTAAACCTTTTATGTTGTATTTTTCACTAGTCTCAGTCCAAAAATTGCTGACTCTCCGACCCCAGTCCAGCACCACGGAGAACGGAAAGGCCAGCCATACAAGGCTTCAAATGACACCATACCGATGGTGGAGTGGAAACTACTATTGTAGTCAAACTCCACCAGGGGTAGGTTCCTCATCCATGAACCTCCACAATCATGAACACAAGAGCACAACATGTCTTCAAGAGTCTTGATGGTTCACTCCGTCTGACCATCCGTTTGAGGATGAAAAGCAGTGTTAAGGCATACCTGATAACCAACAGCATGTTGGAGACCTCTCAATACCCTAGAGGAAAAGTGAGGATCTCCATAAAAAATGATCGTCGTTGGGACTCTATGAAGTCTCACCACCTTTTCTAGATACTGCCTCGACAAAACTTCATGAGCTCGACTACTTGATCGCTATGAAGTGGGCCGATTTTTTTAAATGATCCACTACCACCCAAACAGTGTCATGTCGTCCCGGAGCTGAAGGTAAACCTGTAACAAAGTCCATTGAGATGTCCTCCCACTTCCACTGAAGATTACCTAATCACTGGAGAAGACCACCAGGAACACGGTGTTCAGCCTTCTCCCTCTGGCAGACTAAACATCGAGACACAAAACTCTACGACTGCACGCTTTATCCCTGGCCACCAAAATTGACTCCTCAAGGATTGGTACATCTTTTTCACACCTGGATATACTGCTAAAGGCGAAATGTGGAACTCTCTGAGAACCAACTTGCACATCTCCAAGGGAACAAAAATCCTTCCATGATGCAACACTCGCTGATGTTCATCCTCCTCCAAACCATTAGGGGCCTCACCACAACTAATGTGGTCTCTCCAAACCTCCAAATTTATATCTCCCAACTGGGATTCTTCCACCTTATGCACCAGGGATGACTGTAGTGTCATCTAAAAAAGACAACCTCTACCCCCCAGCTTCTCCTATAACAAGATGTAATGCTGACAGTTCTTCCATTATTCTCCAAGAATCTCTGGATTCACGCACAGCATCACTACGTGACTATCGGCTCGGCACATTAGTTATTACATTCCCTTTTCTAGGTGTACATGATATTTCTAAGTCGTATTCCTATAAGAACTCCATCTACCGACGTTGTCGTAAGTTTATGTCACACTGGGAGAAAACATACCTCAAACTCTTATGATGGGTGAAACCCACAAAGCGCTCACCAATGAGGTAATGTCTCCACAACTTCAGAGAAAACACCAAGACTGCCAACTCAAGATCATGGGTGGAATAGTTGCGCTTATGGGGATGTAACTGCCGAGACCCATAAGAAACAATAGACCTCTGCTGCATGAGAACACATCCTAACCCCAGATGTGAAGCATCGCAGAAGACATCAAACTGAACTCCCTCAGCTGGAAGACAAAGAACTAGAGCACTTAAAACATCTACTTTAGATACTTGAAAGCTGTCTGACACTGATCAGTCCATATGAATGCCTAATCTTTCCTGGTCAAAGCTGTTAGAGGTGTCGCAAGCCATGAAAAATTGGATACGAACCTCCGATAGTAGCCTATGAGACCAAGTAAACTTCACACCTATGACACTGTCCTGGGGGCTGCCTAAGACACAACTGCATATTTCTTCAATGGATCCACAACTACTTTCTATTGGGACACAACATGACCCAAGAAATGGACTTCTCAAGCCGAAAATTCAAACTTTAAAAACTTCCCAGACAGCTGATGTCGACGAAGAACTCCCAAAACGGCTCATAGATACTCGGCATGCTCATCTTCAGATGTGGAGTACATAGGGATGTCATCGGTGAAAAATACCACGAACATGTCTAGGAACACACGGTTCACAGCAATCATCAATCCCATGAATACGGCTGGAGAATTCATCATTCCAAACGACATGAAAATGAACTCATAATACCCATGACGACAACGGAAAGAAGTCTTCAGAATATAATCATCCTTCACACACATCAGATGATATCCTCGATGCAAGTCGATATTTGAGAACCAACTTGTTCCCTTTAGTTGATCAAATAAATCATCATTCTACAGAATAGGATTGTGATTCTTTATTGTCACTTTGTTTAAGCGACGATAATCGACACAGAACTGCAAACTGTCGTTAGCCTTCTTCACGAACAGAACTGGTGTACCCCATGGAAACCCACTTGGTCAAACAAAACCACACTGAAACAGACCATCAAGATGTATACGCAGCTCTCGTATTTGACAAGGGGACATCCTATATGGAGACAGAGAAATAGGAGACGCCCCTGGATGTAGCTCGATCCCAAACTCGATCTCTCATCGAGGGGGTAATGCTACAACCTCTTTTGGAAAGACATATAGGTAATCCTATACAACCCTAGGAAATGCCAGTTGTGGAACCTCTGATGAACTCAACATCATCTCAACCATCATGGATGATAAATATGGGACGTACCTATGACCCATCCTAGGATCTTTCTCACCAACAAACACCACTTGCTCTCCCTCCACACCAAAGAAAACAACCTTCTTCCTAAATTAATCCATGATATCCTACACCAAATACAACCAGTCCATGCTGAGGATGACATCATATGGTTGTATCCGTAAACAAAGGAAATATCCCCAAGAGCGGTGTTTCCCCAACAGAAGCTCATAATCTCTACATAATTCAAACAAGTCAGCTCGACCTCCATCTGGCATAGTCAACACAAAGGACACTGGAAGCCTCTCTACCTCATGTCCAAAAACATGGACAAGGGTAGGTGATATGAAGGAGTGTGTTGCTCCTAAAACAAACAAGGAATACACCAAGGTAGAAAACAAGAAAAGGGTTCCTCGAACGACAACTGACTCATCTGGTGCGGGAACGCCATAGCATGAAGCTGACCACGACCTCCTCCATGGACTCTCTGACCCTAATGACGACCACCACCATGGCCATGCTCTACTCTATGAGGATGGGGAGCATCATGGTGATTTCCTCTTCCTGCCCCATCTCCCCTATGGTGATCTAAAGCTGGTGCAACTGGTTGCTGATTCCTTGGTGGAAACTGCCTCAATGGAGGAACCTGGAGCAGAACACTTGGTGAACGATGACTGCTCTGAATGGTCAGGCACTCCCACTATTGATGGCAATGACCACCACAAGAAAAACAAGCGCATGATCCCTTACCATAGGCATGAGATTTTCTACCTCTTGATAAACAAGACATGAAGGGATGGGACCAACACCGGACTGAACGGAAACTCTTCTTCCCTGAAAACTGGGAACCCCAGACCACAACCTTGCTTCGGGAGGGATCATGATGATCCCCTTCTCATGATGATCCTGTCCCGGCCAATGTCCTCTCGACAACCTTCTCCCTCGCCAGCACCTTGAGATAAGTCTTCAGCATAAATGGGGTGACATGGCGCTGGATCTCTGGATGAAAAGTCACCTAGAAATGCTTCCCCCTGGCCACCTCATCTAGTAACAGTTCCGAAGCATATCATAAAAGGTTATTGAAACGGATCCCAAACTATCGAACACTGGAGCTCCCCTGTCAAAGGGTATGAAGCTCCTAGGGACTGGACGCCTTTGTAGTCGAGGAAAGGAACTCGACTCTGAACTTGTCTCAGAACTCCTCTCATGATATTTATGACTCCTCACGATCCTTGAGGAACAGAAACCTCCACTCCCTTGATTCTCCACGCAACATCGTCATGGATAAGGACGCCCAGTGCTCCTTCTGAGCACGGATCTAACAGAATCCTATCTCAACCTCCTCCAACCAGTCTTCTGTGAATGCATCTAAAACAGAACCCTATTACTTCTGAAGACTCTGGCGCTAAAACTCTTGGAGTGTCATCCTTCAAGTGTCGTCGTCCTCAACCTCTACCCTACGATGACCTTCCGGAAAAACCTTCTGGACATCTTCTACACAAACCTGACGAGGATGTCAACCCAGAGCCATACCTGAAAAATAACAAACACATAGAGAAACTCTACCAGAAATATGGATGACTAAACATTAATTAAATAATTGTATTCTTTTATTCATTTTAGGTTAACCTATCCCAAGGCCTTCCCATTCAAACATAGGCACAATGAATAATGATGCATGATCATTTCCGAAGTCTCTACCCTACAACTATTATCACCTTATTTAGTAGCCATTGTAATCTTAAAGGTCCATACATCATATCATAGGGGGCCATAAATGCCTATGTCTTAGCCGGTATCCAGTTCTTACCTCACTTGTTAAAGATGAATGACATCGTTGCCCTACCAACCCATGCAGCCTCACATGTTCCTAACTCCGGACTACATCCTATCCCTCAACCAGACCACTGATACTACTCTGTCACGACCCCCTCCTCACAATGTGTACCCCTCCTAGGACGGCAATGTGAAGAGAGAGATAATGACCCCCCGAGTCCCGCCTCCAGTAGCCTTGGTTTGGCGACTAGTACCGAGGGTTTAATAAACACACAAATTGGAGGCATTACCCTCTAAGAGAACACATGTAGGTGAGAGAGATAAGATAGACACCATCCAACTCAAACTCAGAACTGAAATATAATAGAAACCCATGTACATATATGAAATGCCATGAAAATGTACAAAAATTGAAAGGGAAAACTTCATGTACCCAAAAGAATGTAAAATGGCAGCGACCACATGCCCAAACAGCTCCTCCAACCACAAGTTAGTAGTAACCAGAAAGATATCCAACCTGCTCTAAGTGACCAGAAAAAAAAATTTATATATACATTGGGTGAGTATTACTGTATACACAGTAGGATACTCCCAGAAGCCTCTCGTGCAAAAGTAATGAAAGCCTGCTAAAGCATAGTGGACATCAAGTGAAACTAACTCATCACCTAAACATGTATACTAAGTTCCCAACATCACCATGGATACTCTCACCATCTAATGCATACATGAATGTATAATATAGAAAATAATATCAAGGGTAACCCACTACTACTTCCCCACAGGTTTTCCACTTTTCCGCAATGACAAACGTCTTGTGCATCACTCTCCAAAGGCTTGCCTGAATACACCTAGGCTAAGCTCCACAATCTACACCGCGTGCACTACAAAGGCTTTCCTGTAGAAACCTGGGCTAAAAACCACACCATCCTCACAACTAAAAGTAACCAGGTAGTTTCTGGGAGCTAACACAACTCGCATAACATGTATCATATGTCGGGTATTATACCTCAAGTCATTACAGCCCATACACCGAGTAAGGATCCCCAAGCCATCACAACCTATTCACGTTACACCTATAGTAGTCCATATGATACTATATCTAGAATATATGTGTGCAAATAACCACAAACCATTACAACCCTCTACACACATATATGGGGAAAATGAACAATTCTGCCTAATGACACTAGTATCTACCAAGAGAAGAGAGCGGGGTCAAAGGGGGTAGTAAACCATTCACCCTCCCATCAGAATGTTGGGGAAAACACCCCCCCCCCCCAGGGCTCAGAATCCTTGAGGTGCCAGTTTCCCTTACTGGAAAGGTGGAGTAGCATATAGAAACACAAATAAGTACATAATATATTTTAACTCCCAACCACACTATGGGCATAACCATGTCTTAGACACAACTGCAGCAAACATCTCTCGGACTCCGGGCTGCCACTTCTAGGACTAGGTATCTTATAAGCACACAACGATTTAAAGAGCTTTAATAGGTTAATTCATTCCATTTTTATCGATTCTACTGTACAATAATTAATACATCCAATATAAATTAACCACGAAAAAACCGCATTAAATTCATCAACAACACACCCAATGTCAAGTGTTCCTACAAAGTTACAACCTCATCATTATATTCCAGCATCTCTATCCTCGTGGGTTAACATTAATTATTAAAATATTCATTACAGAATTACTTTCCCATATTCCTAGGTATTTTAGAAAAGAACCCTATGCTACTAAACACAAGGGGGCTCAACACGATGAGTAGATATACTACCCGTCGAGTCTGTGCTGCCTATATCAAGATCGTAGACCCATTCTTCCTGGAGAGGCTAAACATGGAAACCATGTGGTGTACCCCATGTTTCATTGCCCCTTTTGGAAGAAGCGTAAGAAAGACCAACTACCTAGAGCAGTGGCGAAAATCAAAGCAGATAAATAACCAAATAATCCACAAGAAAACAACAACCACATCTATCCCATTCCATCATCCCCGGTGTCCACCCTAACACCACATGCCTAAACCGATGCAACTCACCACTATAGGCGTCATCCGATTCCATGACCACAAGGACTTCATGCCCCCACGTGTCATAACACCCTTCAGGGTCACATCACCGCACAAGTAATTAAGAAAACAAGAGTCACATCAATTTGGGCTCATGGCCCTTTAACAAGGAATTCGGCCTTCAAACAACAACAAGCACCAACAGATTTTAGGTTTACCAACCAAATGAATTAAACACATCATCGACTCGAATTTGATTAACACCAAGTTCGAACAACATCCACAACAACAACAACCAGATTCACTTACATGCCTCTTTATCTTTATCCAATTAATTATCATTTAATTCCGGCTTTAATTGCATAATCAATATCATCAAGAGAAAAATGCTTACAAGCAAGGAATATATATCACACTATCTAGAAAATCAAGTGGAGAACAGTTTTCACGGCACAAAGCAACAACATGCGATCAAACCAATTATTTTAATCCGGTTCAAGTATTTAATTTGGTCAATTTTGTTGTGATCCAAAGGCCAAAACATGATAACTATATGATTTCCCATAAACAATTTGAGAATCCATGAATACCTACCTCAATGGTTTTAGAGGAAACCCACAACGGTTGAAGAACGACCAAGAAGACCAGGCCAATTCACCAAGGATCCTCCCTAGATCTCTTCTCCTAACACAACCAATACCAAAGCTCATCATAAATAACATCCACACACTTAGATCTACCCATAACAAGCATAGATATATGATCCCGAGAGAAGAGGATGATAATATCTAGGTAGATCTAAGAAACCAAACAAAAAGGATAACTTACCTTGAGAAACCAGCTTCGATTCACGAAGATAAGCCTCCGGATCGCCTACAAAATCATTGGGAGAGGTTATTCTACCTCCAAGGAAGGGTACTCTCGAGTTATGGACTCTTAGGGGATTAAACGAACCTTTTAGAGGAAAAAGAGTTCAGATCCACATTTTTAGGATCTAACTAAATGTTCTTGCACGGTTAGTCCACACGGTTTAACAAACCATTCACTAACCGTAAGTTAGCTTCTACCTCTTCAAACATTGCTCACATGGTTATTCTGCACGGTTAGACAAACCATGCTCTAACTGTGCGTTAGCCACTGACTCCAAGTCCATCCTTGCATGGTTTGGCCGCACAGTTTAGTCAAACCGTGTGCCAACCGTGCGAAAGCTATTAACCTTTAGATTTCCTTAAAAGTACACCCAAATGTACCCCAAGTCACTTTGACCTCCCGGAACATCTCTAGCACCACATTTTCACAAAAGAATGGACCAGAGTGGTCCAAGCCATTACAATAATAGAAGGATTCATACTATACAACATTTGTATGTCATATATCGAAGAGTCTTATATTCCAAGACTCTATAAATCATATTGGATATATACATGAAAATTTATATTTTTAATTAACTAAAATATATAATTTCACATCTAGGGATGAGTATTATAATAATATTTACCATTAATTTCCAATGATAGATATTGATGATTCAGGTTTTACTGTACATATAATTAAGTGTAGATTTCAATAACAATACTAAATTCCAAAAAAATGTATGGTTATGTTCTATAGAACACTAAGATAAGTTTTTGGAAATATATAAAACAAATAATAATTAAAATAGAATCACTACATTATGGAATCAAATTCCATGAGATTCTCATTATTGACATTGGAATATATCTTTCTAAAATAGGGGATGAAAACACCTTACTTGTGAAATAATATGTTTCTCACTTCTAACATAGAAATTACAATTTCTCAGTTATAGGTTGAACACACCATACTTCTTTTAATGTTTTTTTTGTTCTAACACCTGATATATGAATCAATCATTCATATACACTCAGAGAAAAATAATTTATTCATTGGTTATTGTATAAAAAGAAAAATGAACTAAATACCAATGAACTGAAATAGAAACATTATTTACATGGGTGAATAAATTCTTGGAATAGTTTGAATTGATAGTTTATTATTTTGTTCATTGTATTTTCTTTTAAAATTACCATACTATTTACATGTGATGAAAATAAATTAAGTTCTATAGTGAAACATGCTTCACATTAATTGATATTAAATCTTCATTAATGAAGATTCCTAAAATTAAAAAACACATGGTTTAGGACAATAATATTTTACCTCATTTAGAAATGTTGAACATTATCTTCAAATCTAGAGAATGATATTCAATGTTTAGCACAATGATATTCCCTTTTTTTAATCTTTATACACATACCCTATGTAAAATATTTCTTCATAACACAGTGAATAGAATAAAAATAAATTATGGGGTCATGTTCTAATTAAGGTTAATCATAATAATATAAAATTATGATAATATGATTGTAGAATAAATTCATAAGGATATGTGACAATGTAAATGACATAAAATATCATGTCCAACCTATCATAGATCCTAATCATGAGTCATGGAATAAATATTGTGAGTTCAAAAAACATTAATTCAATTGGAATAAAAGGACATGATCTATGATATAATAAAATTGGCATTCAACATATAATTATAGAATACACATAATCATAGAAAATATTATTTCAGGACCAACCCCCAATACATGTTTAACAAGTTAGTCTTGGACTAACCAACATTGCACCATCTTCAAGCATGGGATAACCCATAATGTACCATCATTTTCATGATTGGGAAAACTACCAATAGTCATTCATTATTAGGCTTAGTATGACCACCTATATACCCTATGATAACATTTAGAATTTATCTCTAACTAAGTCATGGGTCTGAGATATAGGTTCCACCAGTCTCATATTGATAAAAATATTTAGGTGTTCTAAAAATAATAAAAAATAAGTCATTTTATAATACTCCGCGAAATCAAATGGGTTTCATAAACACTTAATAATATCAAAACTTATAAGGAATATAAAGGTTTCATAATCATTTCATCATATAATAATCCATGAAAAGTATAATATTTCATAATCCTTTCCACGTGATATTACACCTGGAAGATAAATTGTTTTCTTAAACAACATTCCAAAAAATACTTAATTGAAATAATGTGAATTTTATCCTTGGATTATATCACCAAAAAAGTAATAGGTAACATCATAAAAGGTAATACATTATGGAAAATTATTTTGATCATTTAAAAAATTACATAATGATAATATCCATTTATCATTTAAGAATTTTCATTAAAACATATTTCATATTAAAATAAATTTTCGTAAAAAATAACCTTGAAATATTATTACGGAATCAATAAATATAATTTAAAACACATTTTAATAAATTGATACATTTAAAAAATATTTTACCTTTTTATTTATTTTCAAATAACATTTATCTTTATTTTGAAACGAAATTTGGAAAACTAGGTTTTGGAATAAAACCCATTGCCAACTGAATAGGGAGATAAAATAGGATTTCATTAAAAAAATTACTAATTTAATTATGTACAATATAAGGGAATATAGTACAATTATCTGAATATATAATAAATAATAATAATAATGTAAAATTAATGATAATTATATAGAGTTACATTATGATATTTCAACATTGGATACTTAATCATAAATGATGATGATAAATGATATGATTGTAAGACAAAATGTTTACCCCGTTGGTAACATTGACTCATAAGACCCACATAGGGATAGATATAATTTATCTCAAAATATATTTAGGATAAGAAATCTCATGACATTAAATGTCAAATGGACATCATATAAACCTTTTGAAATTATATAGGTGAATAAAATAACATCCATCTCAACGAATGAAAAATGTCAAACAAATCACTTATTGATATTCAAAAATTTGAACAATAAACCCAATTAAAAATGTATACTAAAATAGATATATAATCACATATATTTATAGGACAATAAACATGTAATAAATTAATTTTATGTATATACAACACATAAAATAAATATATTTTGAATATGGATTTTTTCTCATGAAAAATAAATGTAAAAACAAAAACAATTACATTATGTCTTAACATCAATCATACACATCACAAGTCTTGTATAAAAATTTTAACATTATTATTCCACTATAAAGAAAAATATTAATATATATCATACCATATATTATTTTTTATGATCATTTATTATCATTTTAATTATAATTCCATCTTAAGGATACATTCTTGGTAATAGCTGGTTTGTTTTTCATTAAAACTTTATTTTGTTATATTTTTTTATATTAATATGATCATGTATCCATATATTCATTGATTATAACAATGATTTTACTATAATATATATTTATTATATATTTATGTATAGTAATCATAAGATCTAGTTTATTAGAAATGAAATTCACTGTTTATAAAGATGGTAGGACATACATACTAATGATTGTAAATATTCATTTTCATTTGTATCTAAATAATAAATAGAAATTGATTTATATTATAATTAAAGAATCAAATTTATTTAATATATATCAAATATTTTTATAAAACCTGTTTTTAAAAATTCCCCTGAAATTTTTGAGTGAATCACATCGCTTCGTGAGGTAGTAGTCCACCGTAAACATTAACAAAATTGTTGTATTCTCCCAAAATAATGATTGTGATGGTATGTGATATAAATATATACTAATAATTATTAAATAATACATATCATATATAGATATATATATTAATAATATATCCATATTGATTACTATCCTTTAGAGGTAGTAATGGAAAAAGAAACAACATTGGATCACAAGGAATTAATATATCATACACATAGACGATGACATAAAAACCCATTTGATGGAACCATGGATAATTTTACATCAAAACCATATCATAAAAAATATATAAAAATATTTAAATCACCTATTTTATTATATAAATATGTAATAATAATAATTTAAGGGGTTGGAGGAATAAATAAAATAAAAATTATCCAATATGAACCATATATCATATTCGACTATCCTCCTTATGTTTTCAGTAATGAATTTCTTGGATCGATTTTCTTATAATATAAGGCTTATTTGATGATATAATTGATGATGGGGAGTTATTTGGGAAGATATTAGTCGATAAATATTTCTTTAGTTTTGTGAATATGTGGTCAGAGTGAGTTCCCTTTTGTTGTTGATGACGATGGGCATTCTTGAAAGCACACAAATGTATTCAATATTAGAGGGTCAACCTGACCTCTAGTGGATCTAAACTAGATAATTAATGATTTAGGTGGATTACATTGTCAATAATATCCTTCAACATCCAATTAAACACATATTTTAACATTTTCATTTCACAACATCTAGTTAAACCTATTATTTTCTTTTATCAATATGGTACACCATTTTCTATCCTTAATAATTTATCTATTTTGAATAAATTATTGTGGTGATTTTTAGATAACTAATATAATTTTTTTTATAATTACAGAAAATTTATAAAAGAAAAATCCAATGTCTGTTGGAAATATGTTTTATGATATGCGCATGTAACGTCCAAAAAGATCTCATTAACCATAAATGCACTCACATAGTATTTAATAAGTAACGGTCAATATTTTCATTATAGTAAATAATGTTTTACATGAGTGGAAAATATTTTATAATTAATCATATTTAAAAATCACATGATATGATATATATTTATATATACATACATAATTTTATATAATTTAATAAAATAACATTTATCATTAAGTAACATTATTGTCAATTTTTAAATTATTCGATAAATAAAAATTATTAAATTACCAATAAAATGATTTAATAACAATATTATGTTTTTAAGACATGTGTATAATGATATATTAATGTAAGAAAATAATATAACACAATAATTAATTAAATTAAGTTCACTTCTAATTTATTTATTATCAATTATTTTATTTATCGATGTACTAAATAATTAATGTGTTGGTGTATCTTAGGCATTTAATGTATTTATTTCACCTAAAATTTTGTAAATTAAACTATCATCATAAAAATAAAAAAATTTATTTGGAAAGGTTATATATAACACAACATATTTTTTCCATATCCCAAGTCATTATAATATTAATAGTTAGTGTAGTATTTTTTTCTTATTTTATATTAATAAAATTTTTATATGTCTCATTTTAAAAAGATATTGGAATGGAATTTCCATATTTCAAAGAAATTTATGGTGATTATATAAATAATAACATTAAATAAATTACCATAATATTTTAGATCATTTTCAATAAAATCATTCTAGTTTAATCCCTAGTATGTCCATTTTTACCATTACTAGGTAAATTAGTTTTTACTGCATTCAATATTATTTTTTCAAAAAAATGATATTTATAAGCACCTGGTTATTATTGTTACCTCATATAGATTTGTAGTCCATAATTTAATTTTTTATTCATTGATTATATTTTGAGTTTTATAATTTTAGATTATTAGGAAATCATTCACACTTGTTATCCCATAATTATATAATGTTGATACTATGAAAATAGTTTCCAGTTTTTCCCAAAATATATTATATTTAAAATAAAACCCAGTTTCTATTTATGATCAATAGTCAAAAAAACATCTAATAATCTCATCTTTCCCTCTATTCTCCCATAATTCCTATAAAAATATTTTAAAACATGTGATTAGAAATAATAATCTCAACAAGTTGCTTAATAAATAAATCATTACTCCCGTGAAAATATGAAAATACATCAAAAACCATTCTCCAAAAACTCATTATCATGAATAGAAAAATAATGTATTATTCCTTTTCAAATCATTACCATATCTCTATTAAATTCTTCATTTCATATTTAATATCCTTATGGTCATGTTCTAACTCTAGAACACCGCATTTTTCATAGAGCAATAATGGGGCTCACCCATCATATCTTAAATTATAGCGGGCTCAACTTGACATATCATGAACTATAATTGTGATAAAACCAACATATAAGGATCAACAATTTTCCCTACCCATATTAAAATAATTTCCATTATAATATCATATCATGAATACCTAGTAAAATATTTTAAACCCAAGAGAAAATAGTTCCATATATTAGCATACACTTTTCTTTTAAACATCAATTTTAAAATATTAAAACTGTGAGCAAGATAATGAATCCATTTTAATTGAGATGAATAATAAAAAATTATTAATAAAATAGTACATTAATAATTTGTAATTAAATATATATAAACTACACATAATGTATTATTTTAAAATTTTCTGTTTCACATTTTAAAAAAATTGAAAAATGAACAATTAATTTGGGTTTAAAATAATGTTCATATTCCCACGGTATGTCTCATCTCATACAATATTTATCTTCTAAAATAAAAAAATATTATTTATTAACATGAATTAGAGTTTTTATCACTCATTATCATCATATAAATATGGCGTAATTATGTATGTTGGTGTAGGATATATTGATTATATTCATTACATGAGTCAAAAATGAACTTGGTATGTTATCAATAGTCAAAGTGGTCATATGTAAATCCTTGATAGAATAATATTAATGTTATAATAATAATATTTATATTTAAATTATAATTTTAAATCAATTCATTTAATTATATTCATGAAAAATGTACAATTTTATAATCATAGAGATGACAGTCTGTACATACGCATGAGAAACGAATCCATTTTTCATTAATCATTATGGAAATAAGTTAACTATTATTTTATCTTTCCACAATAAAAAAATATCATTAATATCATATTATTTATATAAATATTCTTATATATATCATCCATGTTATATAGAAATGAAAAATGACTCACATCGCTTCTTGGAAGTGATACTTCACTCATACGCACGAATAACATTGTAATTTTTATGACCATTAAAATATAAGAACATAAATTATATATTAATATTATTATATATATATATCATTAATACCATATATAAACATTAATTCCATCATTATAACTAGACTTGATATACATTGATGGAAAATCAATTTTATCAGTTCGCGAGGTGGTAGTCAGCCATACACACAAATGAATATTTCTATTCCTATTTGATGGAAATATAGATGGTTTTACGTGATGATATTAATTTAATAACGTATCATTGTAATTATTTTATGGGAGATATTAATTAATAATGATGAAATAATATTTTATGGAAGTGTTTGAAGAAAATAAAATAGAAACACTAAATTTGAAATGATACCTCTTATTCAGATAACCTCCGTTGATTAAAACCATAAAACCTATATGATGAGTGGTATAACCAAAATAAGAGATTGAAAATGTGGGATTGAGTTATAGGAAGTTATTGGGGTATATATTTTCAAAGCTAAAAAGGCTTTGAGGTGTGAATCAATGAAAGATATGTGTTCCCCTTTATTGGATAATGGAAGGGAACTCTTGGAATTCTTCAAAATATAAAATTAATATAAATTAATTTTCAATTAAAAATATGCCCAAAATAATTTATTTATATTGATAATGTGGATAGGTTGAAATAAAATCCTCCAATATAAATTATTTATGTTTTGATTATTTTTAATTCTGGATGTTTTATATTAACCCTTATTAATCACTACCTTGATACCATATAATTTACATATCGAGGTTTAATATAATACTATAAAATTCTATGAGTACCATAATGAGTCAAGGAATTAATATTATTAAATATCTCAATTAAATGAACTCAATTTTCTTTTTTATAAATTTTATATCATTAAAGAAAATATTATTTATTTTAAATTATTAATAATGTAAATTTTAACACTATTCATTACACGACTTTTTGAAAATATCATTATAGAATGATAAATTGAAACCAAATCTCTTAAATAATAAATAAAATTAATATTAATCTATTAAATTATCTTATAAAATTAATCAAGATATATTGTATTTATTTTAATATTATTAATAGTTTTTAATTTTATTATTCATTTAATTAATCAATTACTACATCATCATTATGTCACAATTTAACGTAATTGTTTTATCAGTAAAAAATAAATCAGAATGTTTTTGATAAAAAATTTACCTTTTTGAAGACTATTTATAATTTATTATATCTCTTTGGTAACCCCACATTAAAAAATATTTCACTAGTTCAAAACAGAATTGGGAACAAATTGGCTTTTCTGTGAATATAATAATATAAGTGTCATACTCACACCCAAGTGGCATAAAAATGTAATAATATCGTCCCAATTATAATTTTGGTCAAAAAAACTCATCTAATTCAATTTGGATGCGTTTTAGGTTAGTTTTATATTTTTTATAATATTAACATTTTAATTATTCAACTGATTTACCCAAAACTATTTTAATAAAAATACTACTAATTTTACTATTCACAATGCCCAAAAAAAATAAATGTATTTAATAAATTTAGACCATATTATTCAAATATGAAATCCATTTTTATTCATTCCAAAAAAAAATTATATAGATTTATCAAAAATTAATCCCATTTACGAAATGAGAAAATCTGTAAAAATTGATCAAAAGTTCATAATGTTTTAATATACATTTTCAACATGAAATTGATTCCAATTAAAAAACTTTTATTAACATATAAAAATGATATAATTATACAATAAATAATATCAAAAAAATAATTTAAAAATATAAATAAATTTGATGAAATAGATGGTTTTAATTACAATGCATTAATTTTATCTATTCATCAAAAAATGAAACATATCAGAGAAATAAAAATAATAAATTAAAAGTATATTTATTAATTACACATTCAGAGAAGATGTTTATTTTTCCTATATAATTTATATGAGTTTGATATAATATATTTAAAACATGTTATTCATCCAAAGGTGAAATAACAACCTTTAAAAAAAATGCTTTAAATCTTAAAATAAGATTTATTATATACGATATTGAACATTGTGTCTATTTTAATTACTATAAAATTAATATATACTAATAAAATGTCTTCTTATATCCTTACATGGGTTTTTACATTCACCCCCCTTCTATGAATTCTCTCCACACAATTTTATTTCATTTTTAAATATTTGATGAAATCATTCCTTCATTGTGTTTTCTGATTCTCATGTAAACACTTAAACAATATGGGTTTTCCACAAAAACACATCCCTATCAAATTCAATATTCATCAAGACATACTCTATAAGATCATGAACTTGAATTGGTTGTTCCTCATAAGAAATATTTTATTCCAACTGAACTTCATATGGGATCAAAACCTAACATGAATCCTATATATACATTATTAACATTTAAACATGAAAAACCAAGTGTACCTAGGATAAAAATGGATGCAAATCCAATAGCTGAGAAACTGGTACAACATTCTCTTAGATTTTATAGAATTAAATGAATCATGGACCCATCATCCATTTCATTCCATGATGCATCATACATTTCCATGGTGAAATGTTGAGAAATACATGACCATTTTCCTCAATAGAAATATTTGTCCTCTAGTTATGCATATATCATTTTTTTGAGATGTTCTAATGTGTTATTGTATCAACAAAAACATTCTTTTTTGTATTCTCAACAAACTGTAGTCCCATAAACATCTTCCCCTGGCATCATTCCAAAAATATTGTGTTTGAAACTACATTCTATATAATTCTCCATATGGTTCCAGCTATATACTATAATAAATTTTGTCATTATATGAAAATTCAACCGAAAATATATTTTGACCACAAATTTAATAAAACTCCATTCATCAATAATAATACATACATTCCATATTGATAATTCTATATTAATATAGATAATATTACTAAGTGTAAAAATATGTACTAAATATAATTTAGTACATAAGTAATTCTGAAGACATTCCAAAAGTTTTTGGTGAAAATTGGATCATGATCTCATATAATTTAGAGAGGATATCCATGTAACCTTACTATCTCTTTTAAAGACATCCAAGAAAGTTTATTTTAAGATAACTTGTCTCGAATAGGAAGAACAT
Source organism: Viscum album (assembly GCA_963277665.1). Classification (NCBI taxonomy): domain Eukaryota; kingdom Viridiplantae; phylum Streptophyta; class Magnoliopsida; order Santalales; family Viscaceae; genus Viscum; species Viscum album. The sequence goes on along the minus strand of OY728147.1, from coordinate 552,387,727 downwards.
GGCCATATTTAGCCATTTTATCAAAAATTACCTAGATTATATTGTTACCTCAAGTAGTCCTTGGTAATCCCAATACAAAATCCAAGCAAGTATTTTTCCCAATTCTACTCTATACTAGAAAAGTCTGAAGAATTCCCTTCAGTAACTATCATTCTACTTTAACTAGATGGAAAGTCAACCATCATAAAGTAATGTTAGAAATACCTCCTTTAATTCCATTCATCTAGTAAAAATTTTTGAGGTCTCTGTACTTCTTATATGTACGAGGATGAATAAAAAATGAAGAAATATGAGCATTAATTTACAACCTTTTTTTTGAAATGTGTATCCCTTAGCCTGAATAATTTCTAAAAATATATATGAGGATAATATTTTTAAATGTTTAATTCATTCAACATACCCTTCTAAGATGATTCTAACTTTTTTTTCAACTCACTATCTTCCTTTTGTGCATTACAAATTCTTTCTAACTAAGATGATTACACTGATTCCTGAAAGAAAAATAGAGGAATTTATTGCACTAACAACTTTGAAGAAAACATTTATCAAGTCACTTACAAAATGGTATATTTGAAAATTTATCATGTTTAATGATGCATTGGTTTTCTATGTCAATCTTTCAACAAACATATATCACATTCTTAGATGGTAATGAATCTTGAAATCATAATCATTGATTAGTACTATCTATCTTTTATTTCTCATGATCAGTTCATTCTGAGTGAATATATACATCAATATTTTTTGGTGGGTATATATGTCACATTTTAAACCATACAAATGATACCTCTATATTGTTTGTGAAAAATTAATAGCAGCTAATTCCAAATCAGGTGTTTGGTAATTTAACTCATGTGGATTCAACTGACGTGATGCATATGTAATTACCATATCATTTTTCATTTGGAAACAACAAATTATTTTAAACGAACCATGACTATGGATTAAAAAATCACAATTTCTTGAAATCATTTACAGAACAGTATCATTCACCAATCTTCTTCTCAATTCATGAAAATAGTCATCAAATTCATTTGTATAGATAATGATAACTCCTTTTTGAGTTTACTTACTCACTTGATTTGATAACCATATAATGTTTTTAGAAAAACATCCATTAATATCATGTTAATCATAGATAACTAAAAATCATTATTATATTTATGGGACATGGTAATTCTTCAAAACCTTTGGTTATATAATGATCAATGTTATCCCATATTTAGAAAAAATGTGACGACGAAAATAATTTTTCTGTAACGGAAATTAACAGTTGATAAATTTAACATTCCATTTGTTTTCATTTATTGTTTTACAAATGAACTCTTATATGACATTCATATTTTAATTTACTTTAAAATTTTACAAAAATGTCATCAATAATCACAAGGAAAAATTTAATCAATAAATCATTAAATATTCTATTCATAAGGTCCCTGGATAAAAATAGTGCAATAGTTAATCCAATAAGAATAACTACAAGGTCATAATTCTTGTATATAGTCTACATTACAATTTTAAAATTGAATGCTTCCTTTAATTTCATCTGATGATATACCAACCTTACCTAAAACATTGAAAAATATTTTCCTCCCTTGACATGGACCAACAATTAATTAATATGATGAAAATGATACTTGTTATTAATAGTGATTTAATTAAAGGCTCAATAATCAATGGGCAGTCTAATTGGACAACATTTATTTTTAGAAAATGGGATAATAGAACCTTATGGTGAAGTCCTCAGTGAATGATACCATTATTTATTAACTCATACATATTTTCCAACTCTAAAAGTTACAAATGTTCCATTTAATTTTTGTGTTTATTAATTTTATAAGCATCAAGAATTAATTTAATTTTATATTCTACTTAATCATCCGGTTTAATTCCTAAAAACTCATTATGAAAAGCACTCAGATACTCATTTACGGTGGGAAAATAATTAGACTTATTAATTCATTTGTTTTTAAAATATGTGAAGGATACCATTCATTTCCATAATTTATCAGTTTCTTGGATTCCTGATATGTTGTAAATAAATTGGGTCCATTCTATTACACAAACTAAAACTCATTTTAATGTAATCATCAATAACTCTAAAATAGATGTTATCAAGGTAAACATAAATGCAATACAAACATTGAATGACATCAAACTAAACTATAGGAAAAAAGGTTTTTTGGTTAATTTATTCAACATACAATGATATGATGATTTTTATACATTCTTTTAGTCATAATTTTACTCCTATTTTTTACCATTATTTCTATATTCATTTGTTAATATTGAATTTCATGTTTATTATATAATTTCATGGAAATGAAGGAATTTGTAGACCACTAATCATACAACACGTTTGGAATACATTTAAAAACAAGTAAAGTACATTATAATAAAATATCTTATGGCACAACATCTTAGGAATTAGTTGCAATGGATTTTTCCACACACATATTTTTTCGAACATTTGTATTTTCCTCTTAACTGACTAAATTTGGACACACATTTGCGAAATAACCTACCTCCTTACTGACAAATCATATATCTATCAGCATCTCATTATTTTTCGGATCATTTTCCTTCCACTCAAGAGACATGTTTCCAAACGTTCATCATTTTTATCACTTTTCATAACTTATAATAAAATATCTAGGATTCATTTTACCACAATTTTAATAAAAAGGGAATTTGATTTCCATATATCTATATTTCTTAGATGAATTAATCCCCAATCCCTTCCATCCTAAATTCTTTTTATTCATGTCATCATAAGAAACAGACATTTCAGAAAAAGCCGTAGCATCTTTTTTAGAACTTCAAATAAGTTTCTCGTAGCTTGGAAACTATTTTTAATAGAAATATATTTTTTAATAAACTACCAAGAAAATGAAAATTCCATTAATTTTAACATCAAAATCTAAAATAATAACTAGTACATACCTCCCAAGTCTCGTATAATTGTCATTATAAACCTCCCTAGATTAATCATGTTTATGACTTGGTTAAATGAATTTTTTATAAATTTTGATTCAAATAGTTTTACCAAAATATTTTCCCAGAAACTGAATCATAAAATCATCAAATTTTTTAGTGTAAAAAAATAATTTTCTCTATTATTCCTAACCAGATAACACTATTTATCTTTTTCACCTTAGAAAACAAAAAAGGCTATGTATATCTTTTTTCATTCCTAATATAAAATTACATTAAATTTCATTTAGAGAGTATGGATTCACATTTCTATAACCACTGCATCTGAGTTTCAACATAAAGATGAAGGTAGTATTCTAATGAAATACTTCACTACTAAAATTTTCCACTTCTATTGATATAAAAGATCTTGTGAATGGATATCTCCACCGTTTATTGTCTAAACTAACCCTTGATGCCATCATTGTTTACCTAGGCTTAAACATTATAGTATATTTAGTTTTAGACACGAATTTAATTTATTTCTCTATTAGGATCATTTTCAGTATATAGTTTTTTGATAATTATTCCATAATTCATATATAATTTCCCACCATTATACAATTTTTTTAATAAGACTATGTATACACATTTTCCAAAATATATATCTTTTAAAATAAACTATGATTTCTTTTCATTATTAATAATCACAGTTTTCCCCATGATCACATTCATGTCTCTAATCCCCCTTTTGTCATGTGAAAAATATTTTAAAACATGGGAGGAGCACCCAAAACTCATTAAAGTACATATAAATGAAATTGTTATTCCAATGAATATTTAAAACCCATTAAAACACTTTTCATAAAAAAAATCATTAGCATGCATAGAAAAATCTTTTTGGTTTCCTTGGAACATCATTACCACATCTCTCATACATTTATCATTAAAAATCGAATAAACTTATCATAAAATTATATATCTGGAATACCCAATGCATTAGAGATCTATAATGGTGTTGTCAAGTCAAATATTCATAAAAATGGGCTCAACCCCAAATATCTTGGATTATAATGGGGTTCAACCCATAATATCATGATATATAATTGCATCAACACATAATAAATATAGTCCAAACATATTATCATGAATAAACCCCATTATTTTCGTAAAACCCATGAGGAAAATACTATTAGATATCAAAATACTCTTTTTTTGTAAACGCGACCATTAAAAAAATGATTCACATAACATTGAAAACGTTTTCATTGAAATGAATTATGAAATCATAAAAATAAAACATTACTATATTATAAAATCATTAAAGTATAAGAAAACACTCATTCCATACATTTTTAAAGAACATTCCTTTTGATGTTTTTAAAAATAATTGAAAACGGAACATTAAATGTGGGTTATATAGAAAGTACCTTACCCTGTGTCCGACTCATAACATAAAATATTTATCTTACTAAATAATATAATTTGATTAATAATTTACTTTATTTTCATATTTTATCAGTTATTGTCATGTTATAATGATAACATAATTAAGTATGTTCATGTTATGTGTTTTGACGATATACGTTTCTTGAGTCCAAAATCATCATAGTATGTTATCAATATTCAAAGTGGTCAAAAGTCTATAATCTATAGAATAATATTCAACACATAATATTAAAATTTAAAATTTAATTATAATTTTAAATAAAAACAGTTTTTGTGTTTTTGAAAAATGAACATTGTTACAATCATGGAGATGGTAGTCCATATATACGAATGATTAATAATAATATCATTCATTAATAATTATAAAAAATTAAAATATTATTTTATGACTATAAAATAATAATAATTTCACTAATATCATATTAATCATTTAAATATACTTTTATATATACAATTGATGTGATTTGGTGTTGGAAGACAAATCACATCGCTTCATGGATGTGATGGTTCACTCGTATCCCCAAAAACATTATCATTTTCTTGTTCATGTAATTTTAATAACATAAAGAATATATTATTATTTTGTAATTTAAAATATATCATGAATATAATATATAAAAAATTAATTCCTTAATTTTATCCAGTCTCGAGGTATATTTTTGGAAAACAAATTACTTTTATTCTGGAAATAGTTTTCAGTCATACACCCAAATGATTAATAATTTTTAAAAAAGTTATAAATAGAGAGGGATTTAGGTTGTGATACTAACATAATAAAATATATTTAAATGATGGATATGTTATTTATTACATAATCATTGGGGAAGAATTTATTAAGGATGTGAAAGAAGAAATATAATAGAGACACTTAATTAAAAATGATACTTCTTCTTCAGTCGAAATCCTTTGATTAACACCTTAACACATTTATGGTGAGAATTCATCCTAAAGTAAGAGTTATTGAGTAATGGGAGGGATTATATCATGGTATTTGGTTATATATTGGCTAAGAAAAAAAATTTAAGGTGTCAATAAAAGACATAAATGGGTTCTATTTTATAGGAGAAAGGAGGGACACTCTTGGAATATTCAAAATATTAAATTAATATAAACTAATTTTCTATTTCAAATTGTACCAGAGTGATTTATATCGAATAAAGGATTAATATTTTTATAAATAAAATTCTCATTAAATATGTTTTTTTGATTATTTTCTAATCCATAGATTTTTTGGTATAACCCTTATTAATTCTTATATTTATATCATGTAATTTACACATTATGGGTCAATAGGACTACTATAAAAATTAAAAATACTACTAAATAAGTCCTTAATTATATTTAATGACTTGTAAAATTTTTTGATTAAATTTGGAATTTCATATTTGATAATTTTTTGAAAAAAAAACTGTTTTTTAAAATATCAACAAATGTAAATTTTTACACTATTAAATAATTTTGTTATAAAAATTTTATACTAGAATGATAAATATGAAACAATTCTATTAACTAATCTGTAACAAATAAAAAAACATATATAGAATTCTTGTATGAAGTTAATTCACACAAATTATATTAATTATAATACTTTTAATATCATTTATTTCATTCTTCCATTAACTATAAAATTATTTCATCAAGATTGTGACTCCCTTTAAGATAATTATTTTATATATCAAAAACTATTAATAAATTACAATGATTTAGATATAAATTTTATCTTTTAAAATAATATTTATAGTCAAATAAATACCTTTTATGCCCACATATTAAAAATTATTTCACTTGTAAAAAACAAAAGTGTTGCAAAATTGAGTTTACAATAAATATAATAAATAAATTTCATATTCAGTCCCAAGAGTCTTATAAATGTTATAAACATGGATCATAGATGATTTTGGTCAAAATAATCTCATTCACCAAAATCATTACCTATTTTAGGATGATTCTATTAGTTATAATATTATATGTACCTTTAATTACCTGATTTACCCTTGACTGTGGTAAGAAAAATATTACAAATATAACTATTCATAATGTCCAATAAAAATTAAAGGTACATATTAACTAAATTTATAACATATGATTCAAAATATGGGATCCATTTTTAAAAATTAAAATCACATAAATAGAATAAATTAATTAAAATTTAATCCCATAGATGTAATGAGAAAACAAATTCTTTAATGTAAAGATACTCAAAAGATAACAAAATTTTTAAATCCAATTTCAAAGTTAAATTTATTATAGTGACCTAAATTAGATTAACTGTGGAATAATTTATCTAATTCTACGTTAAACACACTCATATATAAAATTAAACACTATAAATAAATTTGATGAATATGATATTTCAGCTAAAATAAATTATTTTTCACCATTCATACAGATATGAAACTTATTAAAAAAATACGAAAAAAGACCAAAAATTTAATTTTAAAATTACTCATACAAAGAGGATGTTTTATTTTTTCAATTCTAATTAATAAATGTTTCAAAAACTAAAATAAATAAAGTAAAACATTAAATGGAAGAAAAACTACCTCTTTTGAAAAAAATATACTTTTTAATCTTAAGATAAGATTTATCATATACACAATTTAATATAATTTCTAATTTAATTACTTTATAATTAATAAATATTAATCAAAAACATTATATTCATTCGTTACCTAGTTTGATAGATTATTTACCTTATAAAAATTATAAATAATTTTTATTCCAAATACGGAATACATATTTTCAAATTTAATTCATATAAGACGAAAAAGTTAATTTAAATTCAATCTTTCGGATATTACGAGAATGTAGTTTTTTAATGAGAAAATGATCAAAAGTTTATAATGTATTTATATCCCGTTTATTAATTAAATAGATTCAAATAACCTAATTTTTATTAATATTTGTACAATTTACATAATTTTAGTTTAAAAATAATTTAAAAATTAATTTATATTTATAAATAAATCAAATAAATTGACAGTTTTAAATAAAAATTATTATTTTTCACAATTCATCAAGAAATGAAACCCTTCATAATAACCCTAAAAATGACCTTAACAGAAATTTGAAATTATGAATTAAAAAAAGACATTTATTCTACCAAATTAATTTTCAAAAATTGTTAAACTTTAATTTTTTTTATTTCTTTACAACAAGGTATAAGAAAATATTTTGAGAAATATGAATTTTTGAAACATATAATGGATTTACTAAACTATAGTTTCTTTATCAGTGTGTTTTAAAAATTTAGAATTATTAAAATGAATATTTAAAAGGATTTTTTTTATGATTAAATTAAATAAATGTGTTACAACTGTCACGTTTAATCAAAAGGATTATTAATATATAATTGTTTTGATAAAACAGAGTTGTTCATGTAATTCATGATAAACTATTTTTTCATATTGAATATATTTAACATGGTGTTTCATATAAAACATTATTAATATTTTTTCTTTTTTTAATATTATCTCTTATAAAAAGAATTATTCCAAAAAAAATCATAAAACTCATTGTTTTATATCACACCCATCATAAAATGAATATCATCCTATAAATTTATCTTGATGATAAAATGATTATCATTTAAAAATTTATTCCCACAAACCCACATTGTAAAAGAGTTAATTAAAATCCTATTGAAAAAAAGAATGCGATGTTTGATGGTCATGTAATATAAAAAATATTTGTTTCCAAATATGATAACGTAGTTGAAATTTGAAAACATGGATAGGGGAGTTAAAACTAACGCCAAAAATTGTATTGACAGTGAAAGAGAACATGGCCCGGATTAAGGTATGTATTCGAAATACATAAAATAAAGAAGCTTGAAAAGGTCATTCATATCATAAAAAATGATAATAACCTAGTATAATTTTAATTGAATATCATTTTACTAATCGTTAAATATTTTTAAGAGAATATATACTTTAAATGATTTCAATCCTTTTTATATATACAATATCATCCATCTATTATACCTTGATCAATATACCGATTATCTCACTCAAAGAAATGAAAGATGAATTTTAATTCCTGAAGAACTAACGAATCATAATATCCATAGATATAATGATAAGTAATTTACATTATCTTTAGTGACTGTCTACGAAAATATTTTTCCTTAGTTATCTAATATGAAACAAAACATCATATAGAAAAATAATATATTAATCTCTATAAAAATATCCATAGATTCAAATAAACCATTTCATAAAGGGATACCAACATAAACCTTATGTAATAATAAAATATAGACATTATAATCATGTTTTATGAATTTAAAAAATGAACTTATAATTATTCTTGAATATATCATAATCTATTTATTGATTTTCACATACTAATCAGTAGAAAACCATCATCATTATTATCTTCAAACATGGAAATAATCTGAATTACCATATAATCATTTTGAAAATATATATGGTTCATTATTCCATACATAAAATATTTATTATTTTGTATATTAATTAAATCCAAAAATGATTTTTACTCTAACAATGATATCCTAACCAACTTTTTCTATAAATCCTTTATCAATTCATAGGTAACCAATAATATCCAATTTACTTTATCAAAATCAATCATAAGATTATCCAAAAATATTTATCACAACATGCAGAACATATTAAGAGATATATTTACCATAATAATGAGTTCTCCAGGAATATCTTTTATCCATTAAATAACATTTATTAGTAATCAAAATCATTTAAAATTTTTATTCGAAATCAAAAAAAAACATATACTGATCAGTCAATATATATTTATTAATTCACAATCTATGAATTCACATACATAAATGCTTTATGATACCACTTCATTCTCAAAACATTAACTCTACTTCATAATCTTATTCTTTAATACCTATTTCCATTGACATAAAATTTGTAGTCTCCTCATAATCAAAAATATAAACATTACAAAATAAACTTTAATGGTTTTATTATTGAGATTTACTCTTTTGTCGCCAATTTTCATGATTCCCTACTTTTCATTTTTAAAGATTTCAATAGTTAATGTTATCTTATGGAGACTACACATGTTAATAAATTTTTCAAATATTCTCTTGAAACATGTCAATAACTTGATTTACCCTACATAATTATTGAAACATACACTATTCTATGTTTCTTATATAAATTATATATTATTTGATATATTAAAAAAATAAAATAATTCTATAAACTCAATTAATGATATCATAAAGCATTATCTTAATAAATTGCTGTTTAGTTCTACTGTTAATAGTATTATCCAAATATCATTGTCTAAAGAATTTTTCACATTATCCCAACATCATTATCTCACAATCAAAGACATATTAAGGGTCATATTCCATTAATCATTATTTTATCCAAAATTTCACATTTCCATTATGAAACATTTTTAGTTAATCATTATATTTTTACATATTCTTCCAAATACAAAAATATAAACTTATATGAAATAATACTTATATATTTGATGAATTGCAATCATTTAATTCTAATACTTCAATAATTCCATAATACAAATCATTCTTAATCAATGGAATATGATTCATAATCTTACACCATAATTTCTCTTTCCATTAACATGACATTTTTTTCACATCATCATCAGAAATATAACCATTACTCATACAACCATGTCAATTCTCTTCAAGAAATTTCTCATTAGGAAATAGATTATTATAATATCCACATATTTCACATTTAAATAATTCAATAGTCAATGATATAATAGGGATAAAATATGTCCATAAATTCTTTTAGCCATTCATTTAATAATTTTCCCTTAGTATTTAATTGTGTTGTGTCATTCTTTACCATAGTCAAAATATCGTACCATCCCTATGAGAGATTCCCTTGAGTATTTCAACTCACATTATCAATATATAAAAATTAAATCTTTTTTCCCCAAGGTGTCCACAAGATAAACTCTTAGTGAACTATATAATTATCCTAATTGGTGTGATTGAGAGTAGGTTAAGGTGAACATTTTAATTCATGTTCCATGAATAATGATTCAAAATAAAAATAATGTCCTTCACTCCAGTCATCATCTCATTAGACATCTCATCAAAAAAAATTCACACTCATCATATACATGGATTTTTAACATCCATAAATTAACTAAAATCAAAGGCATAGTGTGATAAATACTAATCAAGGTGGAGAACTACAAGATCATGATAAAAATTATATGATGTTAACATAGAGGCTCTGTATTTCATTAATGGTATCATTTTTCATTCTTATTCATCATCTATTTAAATCATTAATGATGGTTAGTAAAGATTTTATGAATTTAGAGAGCATATCTCATGGGGGTGCCATACTAATAATATAGCAAGTATTTTGGTCATTCAATCATTTACGATCGATTATATCTCAATATGGTGTAATCCAGATTGTTACCCCAAGGTGCATATTTTCTAGAGAAACATCCAATTGTTGTATCTATATATGGATGTAATTTATTTCAAAGCACTCAATATATCAGTTACCAAAATTACAGAATATTTTCCTATACTTTTTTTCTATAGATTTATCTATTCATATATCCCTATAAATATCGATTGAAATATCCAAAGAGATCATACTATTGTTTTCTAGTCCTTGTTTCTAATGGATAACTAATCCTTTCATTTAACACCAATTATTATGACATAATCTTCTAATACAAGGATATTACATATTTTTGGACATTTATTCATTGTATTACAACAACACAAGAATTAAGACCATAATAGTTTAGTGTCATTGGAGACAAGTAACATGATCTTATATTCTAGATAAAAATAATCAACGTATTCCACAAAGACTATCCCATTTAGTATATTTAAGAGACATTACCTATTTAAACTCACTCTTTATAACTAGGAGAATGTAAAAATAATATAAGGTATTTCATTGTTCCCCAATATGTGTAATGATAATAGATATAAATATATACTCATATTAAATAATTAGATATGAATATTGGTATTTGATAATGATCATATAATAAAATCTTCATACACAACCATTCATAGACCGTAAACATGAGTCGTGAGATTCAAATTGGACATTCATAAGACATGAATCATAAGGTAATCAATGAACATGATCCATGAGAGCATAACATTCTCATAAAACATTGATTCTTTGAATACACAAACGAATTTATAATATAATTTCAAGGATACCCAAAAATAAATTCATAACAAGTTAGGATTGGGATAGAAAATCGTGTACCAAATGGAGGCTTGGGGAAAAAACACATGTACCCTAATTTTCGGGTGTGAACGGACCACCGCTTTTCAAGACTGGGAGACCATTGATGTAACCATTTCATTCATTGAGAATGTATCATTAACAAATAAATTATAGGGGTATACAAGTCTCACCCATCTGATAACGCAGTACCATATTTATATGTTCTAGAAAATCAAATAAAATTCCAAAAATCATATCCCATGATTTGAAATGTGTTTTGTAAACACTTCCCAATATCATAACCTATAGGAAATATATAGGATTCTTAATTTTTCAATAATTTAATAACCCCTGAATTTATTTTTGTTTCATAATAATATTTACATTGGAGTACTCATGAAATAGAAATAGGTTACATAAAAGACATTCCATAAAAACATAAACCAATAATGGATTGAATATGGGTGGTTTCCTATGATAAATTAACATTGTAAGGAATGTCTAACATCAAAAGATGTAATCATATAAAGAATATTATTTTTATCCTTAAAAAAACTTATTTTTTAACATATCATGTCCTCATTAGAAAACGTTTTCCAAATCATAAAACATTATAAGAATAGTTGTATAAGAAAATATCCTTGAAAATATGTAACAGAATATTTAAAAATTATTTCAAACACTTTATAACTCACATAAAATAATTTAAATTCATTTTCCTTGAAAATTATAGTAATATATAATTTTAAGAAATTATATAAATTGTTTCATATCATGGTTTGGATGAAAACATATTTCCTACTGATGAGAGAGATAATTCTGATTTCCTTAAAAATAATTTTATAATTATCATCAGTACCCAATATGGGATGAACAATTCCATTATTTGATGATATCATTACTAAACATAGGACAAGTAATGTAATAATAATTATTGAGAGTTAGGTCCTTATATTTCAATTTTATGACACTTATTCATAAACAATCGCGATAAATGATGAGAATATACCGTAAATCATTACCAATTTGGTAACATTAATTTAAAAGATCTATGAAGGTAAAAAAGAAATTAAAAATATAATATCATGAGGGTGAATAAACTCATTATGTTACATGTCAATGGGGATTGTTATTGACCTCATAAAATAATATAATAGCATAACATAACAGATATATCGTTGAAGGAAAATTGAGACAAAATCCCTTACCAATTTGTTTACATTTGAATCGTAAAACCCATGTAATTGATATCCTAAAGTGGATTTGTATTTTCAAATTATTTTCATGGTAAGAAGTGCATAATAATTTAATGGGAAGAATTTAAAACACATAATAGAATGATGTGGGTAACATGGATATTTTCTTGGTGAAAATAAAAGTGAAACCAAAATTTCATACCTTAACTCTTGACTTTCATTTTACTCGCTGAAACCTAATATTTAATAATTTTTTTATAAGTAAATTAAATGACTGTATTAATATATATCATACAATATATTATTTTTATAAAAAAAATTATTACTCTTTAAAAATTATATACTAATTTGTTTTGTGTAATAACCATTTTGTTTTCCATATATTTTTTTAATATGGGGTCCTCTTAAATTGATACGAGTTACATAAAATATAGGATGGTAAAGATGATAAAAATATCAAATATATTCATTATATATGTATTTATATTAATCCATTACATTTATTGATGGGAAATGAAATACAACATTCATGGAGATGGTATGTCGTATGTATACATAAGTTATATATTTATTTTGAACAGTTCAAATGAATGTAAATAAAATGATTTATATTATAATTGTATAATAATTATAATTTCATATATATATATATAGAACTTATTTTTATTAAATACAACCATAATAAATACCATGTAAAACATGAATGAATCACAGCGCTTCATGAGGCTATAGTCCATTGTACACATGAACGACAATATCATATTCCCAAAAAATGGATATTATTAAAGTATGTGTGAATGAAAAATTATATAATAATAATGAATTCCTAAATATAATACATATCATATAAAAATTATGAGTAAATCATTATGACAATCTATTATAGGATGTAATAGAGAAAACGACATTGGTTCGCGGGGCGATTGTACGCTGTAAACATGAACGATGATTTCTTAACCCAGTTGATGGATGTATAAGTGGTATTAGCTCATTTTGATAACCAAAAACATCTATGTATATTTAATATACTTATTATATTATATAGTAATTATATAATACTAATTCAATGGGTGTATAAATAAATTAAATTAAAAGTATCATTGATAAAGAATTCAACTTCCTCTTATATCCCCTTTAGGTAGTCACAAATGTTTTTCAGGGTTGGATTTAGGTAAAAATAATTTTTTCAATTATAATTTCAGGGAAGTTGGGAAGTTATTTGGGTAGTGCTTTGTCATCCCAAATAGATCGATTGGTGATGATGTGGGAAAAGTTACTTCCCATTAATAGTTGGGGCGGTGTTGGATACCTAAAAAACTCAAAAGTATTCACTATTTGGAAGTTAATGTTACATAAATTGAATCCTAGTATGATAATTAGTGGCTTTTGGGATGATATAGTCTATACAAACCCAAAACACGAATTAAAACAAATTATTTAATCATTTCATTCCTTAAATACAATGTATACTTATTTTTACAATGTTTTCACTATGAAAACAAGATTTCTAAAGATTGGAATTTATCCATTAAAACTAATATTGTGTTACAAAAATTATATAATTGTGTTAAACGATTTAAAATAATATATATAATTTATAAAATATAAATTTTATGTGTTTTTGGGATTACTTTAAACATAAGAGCATGTAATATGAAAAACATTGCTTTAACGTTAATCACCCAAACACTTTTTTAACTATTTAATGGTTAATATAGACATTATAATAGAAAAATTCATCTAAGAATGGCCACAATTGAGATATGTTATTATTTAAAATACATGGTAGAATATAGGATTTTTAGTAATTGTAAATCCATTAATAAAAAATAATTTATTGTCAAATAACATGTCATGAAACGTCCCCTGGGGCCTGTGCCATGACGACTCCAGGCCTGCCTTCAATAGGCCAGGGGCAGGTGACTAGCACCAAAAGGAGCTTTGCCCAAATCTGGGAAGTCATTCCCTTTATAAGCTATAATCTCACACAACTATACACATAGCTGGATACAAGAACAAAGTAAAACTATATAGTAAACAGGGTGTGTAAAGAATGAAAAAGTGGGAAGAATAAAATCCCAACTAGAATGTACAAGAAAACTACGACGTACAAGTAAACTGGAATAGCTATTATGAAAACTCCCAAAGGATTCTACCTAATGGTTAGGAACATATCTTGAATGTTCATCACTACGGTACACCTCCTCTAATGTACACCTCTGAGGTACCTCCAGTTCTTGTACACTCATCCTAAATCAATGTTCTCTCTCATCCGCACCAAACACAACAAGGTGAGGTTGTATCCCGTGCAGGGGTGAGTCTAACGATACTCAGTAGGGACCCCGAGACCCTCAGAGGTCTCCCAAAATCTAGAAAGGATAAACCAAAAATCATGAAAACACCGGACAAACACACTTAGTTATATGCCCATATATATAACATAGTTGTCAAGTAAACACATCTCAATCATGAGGAAACACAAGGCCCAACTCAAAATACCAAATCTCAACTATCCCACTAAGGAAATAATACCGTGAAGGTAACCACCACGAAGGTAATTACCAAAATGGTACTCCACATAGAAGAACATCACAAAGATATCACCAAAAAGGTAAGTACCACAATGGTATACCACACAAAAGAATATCACAAAAATATCACCAGGAAGTTAAGTACCACAAAGGTATGCCACACATAAGATTACAACAAAGGTAAAGACATATCTCACACCAAGAATTACATAGGTACAGAATTATAGATGATTAGATGTAACTATTGAATCTTCTTAGTCTGTTAAGAGGGAGACCCACGAAAGATCGTAAATCATCAGACCCACGTGGGATCCTAGTACAGCAGACCCACATATGATCATAGATTAATCCCACATGGATTCCAAGAGAGGAACCCAGTGAGATACTGGAATACATACCTATGTAGGATCCCAAATCATAGACCCATGTAGTATCCTAAGGCACAGAACCACATTGAATCATTTTCTTATCTTACATCCAGCTATAGGGTTCCTACACTAAGATCGCCTGATTCCGAGTGGGTCGCTCCTCAATCCATTGGTAAATAATCCTACTGCTATTAATTCTCATGAAGAAGTATCCAAAAGTACATCCATGTTATAGGGATCTGAACACAATAGACGGTGCATCAATAGGACATCGGGTCTGTAAGTTATTGGCCATTTAGTCCCAAGGGCTTGGTTGGATTCGTGTTCAATCCAACACAGTTGTACCCCAATATTATCCAAAAAACACGTGTGGTATACCAAAAGGACCATCTTGATCCATGATTTCTAGTGCCACTGACGGTTCTTCCATCAGACACCTACAACTCGTGTTATGGCCGAAAGACCGAAAACGGTTAAAGCGGGTCTGGGTCCGATCCGACCAGGCCCTACCCAGCCTGGGCTGACTTGACCCGGTTTCTGTCATCTCAGCCCAAACTAGGGCCGACCTGGCCAGCCTGGTCCGATACGGCATAGCCTGACCCAATGGGCGGCCCATGATGCGGCCCACGATGTGTAGCCCATGTTGGGCTGTCCGCGGCTGGCCGGACGGCCAGCCCTACACCGCGGTACGGTCACGCGTCGTGCCCTAACAGGCATCCAGCAGCAAGTCGGCCGCCCTCTTTCACTGCCACGACCTCGTTCCACAGCTCTTGCATGCCAGTGGCACAAGCACGATCCGCCGCCACCCCTACGTGCGACCGGACGTGCACCGGCTGCCGCCTCTACTCCACTTTGATCGATGGGCTGCAGACATCCACTGGTGGTGCAGTTTCACTACTGCTGTCATTACGGTCGTCCGGTGTGCCAGTCACCACTCCTAAGTCCTACCATCTCTAGTCGATGGTACTATACGATTTCCTCTTCCATCGTGAAAAAATCATCAAAAAACAAAAAGGTTGTTGAGTGGTAGGGCCATGTTTGATTGGCCCACACCCTCCACGTTAGAGTGGTAGCAAGTGACTCCTGTATATAGATTCAAATTAAGTAAAATTAATGAATATAAATCAAATCACACCACTAAATTATTTTTTGTTGGAAGAGTCTATATGCAGAAGACGACGCCATTGAAGAACATCAGTGTTTGTTGCCTCCGCAAAGTGCATTCGATCTGGTCTTGGGGTCAGTTCCTCATTCTTCATTGGAGAGGGCATTCTTCATTGGAGAAAGAGTTTCTACAAAGTTCTCTTCTTTTCAAATTATTTCCCCAAGGAAATGAGGATCCAACAAATTAAAATAGGTTTATCAAATTAATTTACGTTGACACAATTAAAGTTGGCACAATTAATTAATTATAGAGTTGAGTGGTTTTCCACCATTAAGAGGTGTTGGGTTGGTCCCCACCACCATGAATTCAAATTTGGAGGTTTCTCTAACTCAGTTGGTCCCCACCTCCATAATTTCAAAACAGAGGATTCAAAAGAAAAAAATGAAGTGTTAATTATTTTATTTTTCTTCTTCCTTGAAAAAGTGAAAAACTATCTTCCATCATCGACCAATTGCTATCGAGGTGAGGGTCTCTTTAAGAGAATATCAACGCTGTTAGTTCAGCATTGTCCTCAGATTTAAATTCCGAGCACCAGTTCAAAAGTTATAAAAACCTGATTGAACGTTTACTAAACGTACTTAAAAAAAGTCATAAATTCATTCTGGGCACTCTGGCCCTCAGAATCATGCGCTGACAATTTTCAAGGACTCGTAAAATTCCCATATAATTAAAAAAATTCTTCAAATTTCTTGGTCTTTACATTCTCCCAAACTCATGTCTTTTCATCCCTGAAATCCACATTACAAAATCTAGGAAAACAAGTGGGAGTACTGAGCCCAAATCTGAGCCTCCCACTCCTATGTTCTCTCCAGGAGGTTCCCGTGCTTCCAAGGTACAAGAAAAAAAGGTATTGATCAGCCATTCTAGACTCTCGCATGTCAACAGTCAATCTCCACTGGATCCTCTAGATAATCTGCCCCATCGTTGATATCTAGCTTGCCCCAGTCAATGATGTGTGAAGGATCATGTAAGTATCTCCTTAGGTGGGATACATGAAAATCCTAGTACTCCAAGTCTAACTAAGGGGGGTGTACTAAGTGGTAAGCCACCTTTCCAAATCTACTGAGGACCTGAAAGGGTCTGATGAACCTCGGAGATAACTTACCGCCACAACCAAATCTCTGTAAACCTCATCGAGGTTAGACATGTAGAAAGACGTGGTCACCATCCTCGAACTCTAGAGGTCTCCGTCTTATGTCGGCATAAGACTTCATCTCGCTCTGTGTAATCTTAATCTGCTCCTGGATAATCTGTACATTCTTCTTGGTATCATGTACCATCTCTAGTCCCATAAGCACTGACTCCCCTGGGTCAGTCCATCATAAAGGCGATCTTCTAGGTCGGCCATACAGAGACTCAAAAGGTGCCATCCCAAGGGTGTAGTGATAACTATTGATGAATGAAAACTCCAACAAAGTAAAGTGATCCTCTCACCTATGACCAAAGTCGAGGATGCAAGCATGTAGCATGTCCTTGAGGGTCTGAATGGTCTGTTCAGTCTCGCCATCCATCTGAGGATGGAAGGTGGTTCTCAAACGAAGCTACATCCCAAAAACCTCATGCAACCCCTTCCATAGACAAGAAGTGAAATTTTCATCATGATTAGAGACAATTGTCAAGGGTACTCCATGTAGCCGCACAATCTCCTTCACATAGAGGCTTTCTAAGAACTCTACCGAACCTTTCACTCTAATCGGTATGAATTGGGCATACTAGGTCAGTCAGTCGACGGTCACCCAAATTTAATCATGACCCCTAGATGTATGTGGGAGTCCTTTAATGAAGTATAGGGATATCACATCCCACATTCAATCTGGGACCTATAAAGGATGAACTAATCATACTGGTATGTGATGCTCCACCTTCACTTTCTGACAAGTGAGGCACCGAGAGACAAACTATGCTACTACTTTCTTCATTCATAGACACCAGGGTTGTCGTCGGAGGTCCTGGTACATCTTTTCCACTCCTGGATGAACTGTTCACGGGGATGTGTGGAAATTCATCAGCACTTCCTCCCGAAGTGACACTGGTACCATGGTACATCCTCTGAAATGGATGAAGTACTCCCCACCTTCAGAAAATCCCTCATGTGCCTGTCATGTGGTTATCTGAGCACGGGGAGCCTCACAGTCAGTGTCCCCATGCTGCGCCACCCTAACTCGTTGATGGAGTGGTGGAGTTAATGTAAGAGAATGAAGAAAAGATTCTCCATCTCGATCCACAAAGTAAATTTGTAAAGTGATCAGCCGTCATGTCGCCTCAACAATTTGTTGTATACCAGATCTCCAGCTGAGTGAATCTACTACAATGTTCTCCTTCCATGGTGTATATACTATCTCATAGTCATAGTCCTGGATAAATTCAAGCCAATTTGGCTATCTCAGGTTGAGGTTCTTTTGGGGGAACTTATACCTATGACTCTGGTGATCAGAGTAGACCGTAAAATGCTCGCCCATCAAATAGTGTCGCCACATCTTTAAATCGAAGACCACTACTACTATCTCAAGGTCATTGATAGCATAGTTCTTCTCATGATGACTTCGCTCTCGAGAACCATATGTGATGATTTTTCACCCCTGCATCAGGACACATCCGAGCCTAGTCTGTGATGCGTCGCAGTAGACTACGTACCAAACGCCCTCCTCCGGAAGCCTCAAGATGGGGGCACTAGACAACCTCGGGCTCTGCTCCAAAAAATTCTACTTTCATCTCTCTAACCACATGAAGGGTTTCACCTTCTTTGTCAATGCTAATAATGTTGCTGCAACTCTTGAGAAATATGACACAAACCTCCGGTGGTATCCAGCAAAACTCAATAAATTTCGTACCTCTGTCACACCCCTAGGTGACCCCCAAGAAAGTACCACCGTAATCTTTACTGGATACACCGCAACTCCAGCCTCTGAGATGAAATTTACTAGAAAGTGAACCTGTCATATCCGGAACTGGAACTTTGAGATCTTACCATAATGCTGGTGCTCGAGGACTGTTTCAAGAACACCCAAAAAATGATAGGCATGCTCCTCCCCAGTAGTTGAGTAGATCAGAATGTCGTCGATGAATACTACTACAATGAGATCAAGGTATGGCTAAAAGATCATGTTAATGAGTCCCATGAACATTACTAACGTGTTGGTAATTAGAATTAGCATAACCAAGAACTCGTAGAGACCATAACAATATCTGAAACCTGTCTTCAACACATCATCATCCTGAACACTGAAGTGATGATAGCCTAACCTCAGGTCTATCTTCGAGAACCATTGTGCTTCGTTCATCTAATCAAAGAGGTCATTAATTCATGGAAGTGGGTAATTTTTCTTCATGGTCACATGTTTCAGGTGTCGATATTCAACAGAAAGTCTCAATCTCCCTTTTGCCATCTTGGCGAACAAAATCCGGGCTACCCAAGGAGAAACACTGGTCCGGATGAACCCCTTCCCCTGTAAGTCTTGAAACTATAATCGAAGCACAAGAAGCTCCTTGGGAGACATCCGATACGCTGGTGTAGATATCAGTGTCATACCGGGATACAGGTAAATTTAAAATTCCACCTCTCTTTGGGAAGGTAAACCAATAAAATCATCAAGGAAGAAATTCACGTACTAGTCCACCACTACAGGACAGGTTGGAATATCCACATCATCCTCTCCAAGGGTAAGGCTAGCTATCTAATGAGTGATCGACTGCACTCTCATCTTGGTAAGTCCATCTTGTGCTGCAAAGGCTCCCTTCTCGCCAGTGAATGTAAACATAGTCACATCGTCATGGATACACCAAACTTTTCACCAAATATAGTCAATCTGAGCATGGACTATTGATAACCATTACATACCCAAGATGACGTCATAAGGAATCTACGGTGCTACTAGGAGATCCCAGCCAAAGCTCTTGTCCCCTAGAGTATGGTCACACTATTGGCACCAGTATGTAATCATAGAATCCTCTCTTTTAGGATTCTTTAACCGTAAGTATCGAGCCAACAGCTCCGTCAGAATCTCTGAGCTCCGAACAGTGGTAGTGGAAATAAAAAAATACAGGATCATGTGTCTATATGTACTACAGCTAAGGTGGAGTAGACATAGATCATACCTCTTATCATATCTAGAGCATCGTGGTTATAGGCCTCATCTGCCTGGATCTAAGAATGCCCTTGTCCACTTGCTCCTTGTGGTCGGGGTGGACCACCTGGTAGTAATGGAATTAACATCTCGAGTCTTCACCCACTGCCACTAGCACATCCAGCACCTCTACCAGATTCGTCTTCTCCCTCCAAACCTCCTTGGTCAAACCACTTTCTCTACCTGGTTAGTCCTCCAGCCATCTGCTGATCATCCGTAGGGTAGGTTTGGTAGTCACGAGCCATGTGACCCTACCCGCCGCATGTGTAACACTGCCTTCTCCTCGCATAACTGGCTATTTTTCGGGTTCCCGGCACAACCGGCCCTGAATACTGCGGTCGTCCACCTGTAGGTCTTGTCCTCTTGGACCTCTATGACATTTTTCTACTTCCAGCTGCAGAAAAATCCATTACGTGATGCCCAGTGGTGTGTCTCGCAGCAAGAAAACTCTGTACTAAGAGGGATCTCCCTAACACCCCCACTAGCGTCGGGATGCTGAGAGAAATCATTGAATCCCTTATCTCCCACCTAAGTCCCTTATCGATGGTTCGTGCATTGAAAAATGGATCTCGCACCATATCAGGGGATTAGAATTAGACGTCGGTAAACATCGCTGAGAACTAAGCTATAGTAATGATTCCCTGCTACAGATGAAGAAGCTCTTGTATGCACTCTGCTCAAAGGGTTTCTGGGAGAAACTTTGATTGAAATAGGCTCTCAAAGTCTGCCCAGAGAAAAGAGACATCATTGTGAACCTGGATCATCAAGCTCCACCATAGTCCTATTGTTTCCTATATAATACTGGCGACAAGGATCACCATGAGATCAACTGGTGTCCCTACCATATGGAAAATTATCACCACATCCTCCAGCTAATCCTTAGCCTCTTGTGGGTCCATCTCACCCCTAAACCTGGGTGGCCTCTAGCACTGTAACTTGTGCAACACGCTCAAGCTAAATTCACCCTCTATTGCTGGGGCCGGTGGCATTGGTGGCCCAACGGGTAATGGTACCGCTGGTGCCTCCGCTGGTGCCCCTACTGATAAAGGGCCCAGTGCAGAGGTCTCATTGCTCGGTGGGTTGTAATCACGTACACTTCCTGGAACCCTAGCTGGATGTCTGTGTGGAGGCATCCTGAAAAGATACAAGTGCGCCACTGTCAATAAGTTTTACCTGGTGATCGAACTCAAGAAATCACAATGAAAATTTTTCAAAACACGCATTCAATCATTGTTTTCATACACTGCGTTAGAAATCATAAGTCAGGGTCCTAGTGTATGGATACGTCGGCCTCCGAACCAACACTGGATTCCCTAAACTGATAACCACACTCATAACACTTAACACTATTGTCATTAAAAGATCTGATTCCAATGTTCTACGCTACAACTGACTCTCTCTAATACCAATTTGTCATGAATAATCCCCGAGGGCCCATGTCATGACTACCCCAAGCCTGCCTTCCATAGGCCAGGGCCATCGACTAGCACCCAAAGGCATATTCCTTAAAACTGGGAAGGCATTGCCATTATAACCTGTAAACTCACACAACATAGCACAAAGTAGGATACACACACAATGAAAAACTAAATATTAAACATTTTGTGTGAAAAAAGAAAAAGTGGCCACAATACTAGCCCAACTAGAAAGTACAGGTAAACTGGAATAGCTCCTTTGAACACCCACCAAGGATCCTACCTGAAGGGTAGGTACTACTCTCGAACAGTCTTTACTATAGTACGCCTCATCTAATGTTCACCTCTGAGCTTCCTCCAATCCTGGTACCCTTAGCCTCGATCAATTCTATCTACCGACTGCACCAAAAAAACATGGTTTGGGTGTAGCCCGTGCAGGATTGAGTATTACGATACTCAAAAGGGACCTCGAGACCCTCTAAGGTCTCACAAAATACACAAAAGATAAATCAAAAATCTTGAAATCAACTGAAAACCCTACTTCTATATATGCCCATACATATACCTAAGTTGTCGAGTAAATGTATTTCAATCACACGGAATCATAACAAAACACAAGGCCCAACGTAAAATACCAATGCTCTATTGTCCCACGAAGGAAAAAATAGCCTGAAGGTAACCATCATGAAGGTAAGTACAATAACGGTATGCAACACAAAATAATATCACAAAGATATCACCATGAATGTATGTACCACAAATGTATGCAACACATAGGATTACCATAAAGGTAATGAATTATCTCACACTTGGTATAAATTAGGTACGAAAGTAAAGAGGATTAGATGTAACTGCTGAATCATCTTACTCTGTTTAGTGGCAGACCCACGTAAGATCCTAAATCATCAGACCCACGTAGGATCCTATTACATCAAACCCACATATGATCCTAGAGTGGATCAAAGTGGGATACTAGAACACAGACCCATGTAGGATCCCAAAGCATATACCCATGTAGGATCCAAAGGCACCGACCCACATAAGATCCCTTTCTCATCTTACAGGTAGCTACAAGGTTTCAAGAAAAAGCTCACTAGATTCCTGGAGGGTCCTCTCTCAAGACACATGTTGATATATAAACTACCACAAATTTTCATAAATAAGTATTCAAAAGGACCGAAATGTAATAGGGGTCTCATCTCAGTAGACATCGTGTCAATAGGATGCCCGGTCTATATGTTATTGACCTTTTAGTCCTGAGGGGCCGGTGGGATTCATGTTTAATCCAACCCAATTGTACCCCAACATTATCCAAAACAAATGTGTGGTATAACAAAATTTCCTTCTCGATCCAAGGTTTCTGACTCCACTGAAGGTTCTTCAAATAGATTCTCGTAGATCAAATAATTTGCTGAAAGTGCGAAAAGGGTCGAAGTTGGTTCGGGTCTGGTCTGACCCGGTCGGACCAACCCTACACGCCCCAGCTGGGGCCGACCCATCCCGGTTTGGGTCATACCAGCCCGACCTGAGTCCGGACATGGGTCTAACACGACCTACTAGGTCCATCTCGGCCTACCGTCAAAGCCCGACCTACACTGGGCAGTCTACAGACGACCAGACGACCCGCCCTCCCCCGCGATGCTGTCACGCGTCGCGCCACCACCGGCGGCCGACAACGAGTTATCCACCCTCCTTTTTCATTGTAGCATCATGTCACGACTCTTGCACAGCGGTGTCACTGACGCCCCCCACCGTATCCCCTTGTCGCATCCGGTCGTGCACCAGTCCTCGGCTCCACTCTTCCACAGCTGACGGGTCGCAGCCCTCAACCGATGACATGATTGCGTAGCTGTCATCTCCACGGTCGGCCGGTGTGCCGGCTGCTACTTCTGAGTCCAACCGACGCTAGTCACCGGTACCCGATTTCTTCCTCCTCCATCACTGAAAATGAATCAAAAACCATAAAGTTTGGGAAGTTTCTGGGCCATGTTCGTTTTCTATGCACCCTCCATGTTAGATCAGTAGTAAGTGGCTCATGGTGGGAGATTCAACGTAAAATAAATTAACAAAGATCAATCAAATATCACCCCTATGTTGTTCATTGGAGGAGTCGAGAGGTAGAAGATGAATTCATCAAAAAATGTCAACATTTGTTACTTTCGTAAAGCGCTTCAGATCCGGGCTCTGGGTCAGTTTCTTCTTCTTGATTGGAAAGGGAGTTCTTCGTTAGAAGAACAGTTTCTCCAATGTTTTCCACTTTTCCAATGATTTCCCAAAAGAAATGAGGATCCAAAAAATAAAATAGTTTTATCAAATTTATTTACGTTTACACAATTAAAGTTGGCATAAATAAATGTCATAATTAATAAATTAGAGATTTTAGAGGTTTTCTCCCATTAAGAGGGGTTCGGGTTCTCCCCACCACCATGAATTCAAATTTGGAGGTTTCTCTAGATCAGGTGGTCCCCATATCCATTATTTCAAAAGATAGGTTTCAAAAGAAAAAAATATAAAATGTTAATTATTTTATTTTTCTTCTTCCACGAAAAAGTTAAAAACTCTCTTCCACTGTCGACCTGCTGTAGTCAGGGTGAAGGTCTTTTTAAGCGAATATCGGCACTGCGAGTTCAACGATGTCCTTAGGTTTCAATTCTAAGCACCAGTTCAAAATTTATAAAAACTCACTCGCACGTTTATTGAATGTACTTGAAAAATTTCATAAATTCCTTATGGGAACTTTGGGCCTTAGAATCATGTGCCGTCAATTTTCGTAGACTCTTAAATTCTCCATATAATTAAAAAAATTACATGGAATTTCCGAGTCTTTACATAACATTAATGTCAATAACAACATTATTCATTTACATTATATTTTAAAAATATAAATCAAATTATTGAGTTCTGATATATTATTTTTAAACCTATGTATCATGATATATTAATATAAAATAATAATTTAACATAATAATCCATTCCATTTATGTCACTTTCAATAGGATGTTGTCATTTGATTACTTTAATTTTTTACTAAATAATTATTATGTTTTCATTTCGTAAGAATATAATGTAATTATTTCATCTCAAAATAATTAATAAAAATTATAATGGTAAAAACTATATCATTAACATGTGAAAATGACATATATAACGGATCATATGTTGTTTTTTGCTTATCCTAGGGCATTATAGATATTAAAAGTATGAAAATTGTTGTTTATATCTTTTTCATTAGATACATTATTATAAGGGTCATATTCATAGGAAAGTGGAATGTAATTTCCATATTTTAGAAACATTTATGTAGAAGATATAAATAAATTTATTATATAAAATTAAGATAAAATATTTGGTTATTTTTACTTCTATAAATTTAGTCCAATCCTCTATGAATCCATGATTACGTTAACCATGATAATTAACTATTTTTATATTCATTATACATTTTGTTAAAAATTTAGGCTGACATTATAATTGATAATAAATTATACTCATTAAATATATGGATTTAATTTTCCCAATTTCAATTTATTGAAAATGAAATTATTAATTTAATATTAATCTCATATACGTAAAGAGACAGTGGGGTTTAAATGTACAAATAATTGAAATATTTTATGTTATTTGTATTCAATCAATTTACCAAATTGATTCTAATGATGTAAATTATATTAATAAATGATTATTTGACTAAATGAAAAAATTAAATCCATTTTAAAATAGAATATACATTTATAAATAATTTAAATTAAAAGGGATATTTCAATTAAAATTCATTTTTTTCATTAATTTTCACTATTCATAAAAATTAAAAACATTATAGATAAATACTAAAAATTATCCCAAAGATAATTTTAACATTTTTAATTTTGAAATGATTTTTATCTTATCATCTTATTTTTCTAATATTATTAATAATTTTTTTTAATTTCTCACAAAAAATTCATTAATTATTTTTTACTTATTGCCAAAATAGTATTTCTAAAACTGTTCAGAACATTTCTAAATATTACGTATTTTATTATCAATATGATTTATTTATATAAAAATATTATAATTAATATTTTATAATAATTTATTAATATTCATATCATTAAATTTAACTAATTCGTTATAATAGTCATGAATAAATAACTAAATTAAAAATATATCAAGGTTTTGTTAAAAGTCAGAGTTCTGTGTAACAAAAATTAACATAGTGTCGCATACAGTGGTAGAATAAATTTTAATTGAATATAGATCACTGATAACATGGTTTTCATATTATAAAATCCATCATATAAATTTAATTTCTTAAAAAAATCCAAAAATATGGATATGTTACATGTTCCCTGCACTACCTTTATATCTTTTGGTTTGTTGAAAAAAAACGTTATAAATAAAATTAATCTATAGCCAATCAAAAAATTTTATACCGTTCAATTTCATCTTTTTTACCATATAGATTTTGAAACTTAGTTCCCCATATGATCTATTTATCTCGGTAAACATTGTCAAATCAATTCTGAGTTGTTCTTCCAAACTATTTATCTTTTAATATAGATGTATAAGGGGAACATTGAAGGAAAGGATGATGATATCATATTAATGGATAATTTCATATACAAATGGATTCCATAAAATTTATATCTAATTAATTTATTTCAATATATTTAAGACAATATAAATAACTATGTACGATCTTCTAGTTTACACAGAAAAAGTGAAACTTAATTCAAATTTTTATGAATCAATCATTAAAATTTTAAAGATAACAAAGATGAGAAGTTATTATATATTAATCTAATAAATATATTTTTTTTAAATAATTCCACTAGAAATAACTGATATCCAATCATGATGGAAAATTTTAAAATCCCCACACTCCTCTTATTAGTTTGATTCTCACCTTCACTTGATCTATTAGATGTATAAACTGGATGAGATAAATCCAAAAAATTGTATTATTTTTACTATAGTAGTTCAATGAAAGAAAAAATTATAACACCCTAAGAAGTATGTGATGGAAAATAGAGTTTTTGTTTCAAAAAATATTACATTGTTAGATTATTTTTATTTCTATACCCTATATTTATTAAAATCATATATTAATTTTTTATCTTAATAACTATATCATATGACATGATTAATTTTACTTATTATCCTACCACAATTTTATTAAACCCTTATATCCCTCATCATTTTAAAAATATTTTTTCACATGGACAATATAGTGGAATGTATCCATTTATCCAATTTCATAACACATACATGGTCCTATAAATTTATTCAATTATATTTTTGTAGGCAGGTCATTCCGGATATAGTATCATATTTCTCCATTAACATTTGATTAGAATTTCAAATCATAAAATCATATAATTTCATTTTTAACTCTTTTCACTTAATTACACAAAATATTTCAGGGGAAGACAACACGCACCACCCCATGTGATTGTTTCACTATTTATTTAGTATTAATTTAGAGTGATTTATAATTTTTCGAAGCATTAGATGTGAAATATTAAATTATTTTTATTACTTATTTGTGCTTTGTTTTTTCTTGATATCTGAATAATTAGAGAAAATAATGAAAATAACCTCTATACTATCCCCCTTGGGTTCATGGTTTAAGGATAATTTTTTATGGTAACCCTTGTGTCTTACCATAAAATATGGAATTGTTAATTTATTTCTGAATATTTATGGTTTTCTTGTAAGACTAGAGCATGGATAAATGTAAATTACATAGGTTTACCCATCTATGTGATATATTATTAATAAATGGTGTTCATAGTTATAAGAAACTATGAGAAAACAATGTGGGGTGCTATGGTATCTTAACAAATCAATTTTTCATAGTTGGTATGTGTATTTCCAAAAAACCTGTAACCTTTCAAGATACAAAGGGTTTTGAAATCCAAAATATCATATTTTACCCTCCAATGGGATGATACAAATATAAATTATTATCCTCTACCACACATCTAATGTATTATAAGGAGCCCTAGGGTGTTTCCCTTTTTAATTACCCTTTATTTTAGACATTCATTCAACAATTATTATTGTTTATAATCATGGATTGTGTCCCATTTCCATCCGCATCACATTGTTTTCTTCCCTTTATATATTATAGAATAGTTTTGGTCATCCATATGCGATGTTTTGTTTCATAATTCATGTATATTTTCTTCCTAATTTTTATATAAACCTCTTTGTACCTTCTTATCTTTATTATTGAATATTTTAATCCATATATACCGGACCTCTATAGTTGTTTCTATGCTATTGATTTGATGTCCAATTCATTAAGTGCTTAGGTATTTTTAAACTAATTTTTTATTAATTTATGATGATGAATAAAGTTTATAATAAATTTTGAAAAAAAATTCAATGAATTCCATTATTGGAAGAAAATGTTTTCAATGTACTATAATTTAATTCTATTAAATTAAATTTTTCATGATTAGAAATTTTTTTAGTTTAGAAGAAGGGTTTACAATATATTTTGGGAAAAATTAACTTCATTTTACTTTTATTGTCTTTTAAATAAAAGAAATCATGACATCAAATGTATTTTAAAATGGATAAGTGTGTTACAACATTTTATTTTAAAATATAGATTTTAAAATGATTGTTTTTAATGATATAAAAGAGGAATGGAATGTGGAGTCTAGATTTAATGAACTCTTGTTTTCATCTTCAAAAATTATTTTCTTGATTGATATCAGATCTATTTGATTAATCATATGATTTTTGGGATGAATTTAATTTTTGGAAAGGGAGTATTTTGTGTGTTAGAGTTGTAGGTGATAGAAATTTATTCATTTATGCTTGAGATGCATATGATTATTCACGATTTATTAATTTATCATCTCCACTTTATATTTTTAATGTAAACCCAAGATACTAATTCATATATCATGGATTATACTATAGTATTTCATATCAATCATGGTCCATTTTTCCTATATTTTTATAATGAATTCATGATAGAAGTGTCTTCCCCAGAATTAGGGAAATATATGCTAGTTGGGTGGATTATTGTTTTTATTTCAGATGCAATAATATCATAATTTTATTATAGTGATTGTTGTGGTTTTAGAGTCATGTCACTATATGACCTTGGTATTTTTTGATGAAACTCATCCCTCAAATGGTTGTTTAAGTGGGGTATTAACTTCTTCCATGTCCCCAACATTGAGATTATTTTAATATTCCACAACCCATATATTTTTTCATTTTATTTACTAATATTTGATATAATGGTTCTTATTTAAATTGTGTTTTCACATTTTATATATAGGTTTGTATTTTAAATGTATTTAATATTATTTATTGGAATTTTTTTTCAACATCAAAGGAATATAAGTCAATTTATTTTAATAATAATAAATAGACCTTGTTTTTCATTTTAAAACACTATTGAATGAAATTTCATTAATATTTAACAAGATTGAATAAATTTCACTCCATTCCAACATAATTTTTTGGTCAAAATGATCAGTGAAACAATTTTATTATATTTAAATGTCAAATAAAATGTCCCTTGAAGAGTTAAAATCAAAAAAATTATTTTTAATTGCTATGAAATTGTAAGATAAAGAAAATCATTTAATTTATTAAATGTAGGAATATACCTCTCTTTATCATGTGTTTTCGTTTATTGTATATGGAGAAAAGTGTTCTTGTAATTATTTAAAATCGCAAAAAATGTACATAAAGGAGTTTAAACCAAAAGAGTGATATCATATAGTCATTATATCATAGTAAATGGTTATTTATTCATTTTTTGGAATGTATGAATAAAAATAACTTAAATTAGATATTCTGTGTGTTTATAATTCCTAAAAATGAAGTTTTATTATTTTTAAAAGTCTTTAAAAACATTCACCATAAAGCAAATACCTATCAAAAGATGTCATATTTTAGTGAAACCATTTTAAAACTATCTAGTTTTACTTTTTGACATTTATGAAAAGACCATAAATAAATATGATATAGAATATAGAAACTATTTTCATAATATATGTTAAATTGGATTGTGGGGAACAAGTAATAATGGATGTGCAATAAAATATAGATGGAGAATTCAAAAGAATAATCATAATCCATAAACATGATCATATTATTATAATAAATAAGCTGAAGAAAAAAATAAAATTAGAATGTCTGAGGAGTAACTATAAATATAAAAAAATGAAAAAGGATAAAATAGTTACCAAATGTTATTGGATTGTCATGAAATCATCATAAATCGATTATTAAATAATTATTTACATGTAAATTCAAACAACCCATCAATAGAATTCTTTTTTATCCATGACTACTTGATGCATGTTTTTAAATACCTTTACATCTTATAAAACTATTTTTTTGATTATATAGACTAACTGCATATTGGACTGACATGAGGTCTGTAAATACAAGTCATATATTAATCAAAAAACAAATTCATATGATTTCACAAAAAAATGTTGGAAATTTTCTATTTTTTAACCACTTCACACATTATTTTTGACATTTAAATAAACAAAATCATGCTTATTTTTTTTAAGAAAACCATTGACTAGTTGACATGGATTGTGTTTTAACATATGAAGAATTACATAATGTTCATTTTCATTTTTAGGTAAAAAATGATTATTTTCCCTTGGTTTTCAAACATTGGTTAACATTTTTGACTTTTACATTAGAAACAATTATTTTTTTCATTTTGATAAAACCACATGTTGGATTGATGTGTAGTATGTTCCTACATGTCTAAAATTAATAATATGTTTTTATTGGGATTAACAACAATATGAGGTCATTTTCTAGGTTCTAAACCCTAGATTAATGTTTTTAAATAGCCCCAAATCTAATAAAACTATATGATTAGTTATTATGAACACACTGAACATCTATTTGACATACTGTTTATTTATACATTTTATAATGTATTATCACAATATTAAATAATTTAATATGTTTTTACCCCCATTTGATAAGAATATCTAGAATAAATAATTAGATTTATTCTAAGGTGTAATTTGGTTGTCAGAATGACATGTGTGTTGATTATATATAACTAGAATGACTTGAATATCGTGCTATATTTTTATTACATAAATATGAGTTCATTTGATCAATTTTCGACTACTTTTTTATGAAATTGTTAATTTTTTAAGAATATCAATAAAATTTTTGAAAACATTCATTTATTGAAAAAAATTTACACTAATTGAACATGGATTGTAATTGATGAAAAACATATCAAAATTATCTACATTTCTACCACCAAAACTCAGGTAGCCTTCTCGGGGGTACAATAATTTAAATGTTATTATTTATAAATTTTATAATATTTCATATAAAATCATAACTGATATCATTATTGATTGTTTAATATTCTTATATCTCAATGTTTATAATATTTTATATTGTATTCCATAGAAACTAAAAATTACAATAATTAATCAAAATAAGTGCATACGATAAAATAAATAACTCACAAATATATATATTCAATATTTATAATTCTATGGTAATACCCCAAGGATTCATGATATAAAATTTCGGCCCATTTTTTTGTTATCAATACTCTATAAATTTGAAAATATGATTTCTTTCTCCTTTATATTTATATATTATGGGGGATTTACTAAGAAATTACATGTATTAGAATAAAATATTTTCATTATATATAGAAGTTATAAAAATAAATAAAAAAATTTTAATTATAAAAATCATCAAAAATTGAAGGTATCAACATTCCATATATTGATCCCTCATGATGATGAATTAAATAAATTCATTAAAAAGAATTGAATGATCAGAAAACACATTAACATACATTTAATTTAACAATATTTTATTAAAAAATATTACAAAAATATTTTAAAAAGAGTCATCAAAACACCTTCTGTATAAACTAGGAATATTATTATTGAGGACTTCCTAATAGTTTAGCACTGCCACTAATACATATGGTTACAAGATTACTGACCATTAAAACCCATTTCAAATATAAATGAAATGCTCTCATAGTGTTATCTTATATGATAATAAGTAAATATGATTTTAATTGAATTGGAAAACAAAAACTGGCTACCTCATTTGCATACTTGGAATCTTACTATTTACATCTTCTAGCATCTATAACATCTTTATAAATGGAATGCAATAAACAATATATCTATCTATCTGGTGTGACCTGAAACATTGACTAAAGTTGTTATTGATTTTTGGATATTATAGGTATGATTTGTTCTATGAAGACCATATTGGGATTAAATGAGTTATGTAAGATTATTTATTTGAAGAAGGTCTCCAATTGTAGTGAGAGATTATCTAAAATTGATTTGGGAAGGATAAATGTATATTATGGTTATATTTGTGAAAGTATTTGAGTGTGGATTAATTTTTAATAGATGAGGGTGATTATTCTAGTTTCCGGGCAGATAAGTTGTGTTTTTTTATCCCTTATATCATGCTAGATAGAGAAGCTTCATAAACTGTAAATATTGGACTATACTATAAAACGAAATTAGTAATATACATACATCCAAATAGAAACAAAATATAACATTTTGTTGGATAGATAATGTGTGAAAAGAGTCAATCAAAACCCAAATTCAACCAATCTAGAAGCCCCATTCATATACCGAAAACCATTACAACTTATATAGAGATGACAAGCCCCTTGCAACAAGTAATAAATCTCAATTTTTTAGTTGAAAAAAATTCATGAACTGAACCCTCAAACATGTGTAACCCTCATGAATGAAAGAAGCCAGTACGTTAAACATTAACCACCAAGACCCACTTCATTTTGGTGATACTAATAAATAAATACCCAAAATCAACATATAATCTATACCCATCATTACCTCCTTTAATTCATAAAAAAAATACATTTTAAGGTACAATAATGAATGTCCGGATTTTGTCACTCCAAAATTAAACCATCTTATTTCAAGCTTCAAAGATAACAGAATAGAATAACTCTGAGCTACTCATAAACATCTATGTTATGGTTTAAACAATAATATTGATTTATAACTCGGGATCCAACAATCAAAATAAATCACAAAACATTATTAGATAATATATATAACAAATATAATTTTATACAAATAGAATGAAACCAATGTCTTACCCGCTGTGAATAGGGTTGAGGATGACATCACAACAGTTCAACAATGACCCTACTACTTCTTATTACATGATTACCAATTAAAAAATCTAAAATCAATGTAAAATTCAAGGTGATGTTACAACTTTAATTACATCCCATAGAATACCAGACACCTCATTCGGATCATTTTAACTCTAGGGTACACAATTCCATATCCAAACACTATTAAAATAAATATATCAAACAGTAACACCTATAATTTTTTACCATTCTATATCTATTACGATATTCATTAGATAGTCTTGAAAGAGCCATTTATAGGCCATTGAAATATTTATTATTCAAATAACCAATCCCAGTAAAAACAGATTTCAACATCATAGAGATTATACACCTCTAATTCAAGGAATACATATTCCCAAAAACCATACTATAAAAAAATTAATTCAAAAATAGACATGATATATCATTGGTTTACATTTTTTTACTATAAGAAATTTGAATAAAAAGATATTGTAATAACCCTAGAATGTTCTTAGGGTCATGGTTCGCATGACCATTCCGTACCACCCACATCATGTCTACTCTGCATGACATAATATGCTCATAAGGTATTAACTGAACATCGCCACAATAAAAATCAAAACAAGAATATAAGATAATTAATATTGATTCGAATAAAATAATGAAAATAAAAGGATTAATAATACTAATAAAACATTTTCTTAAATATATTGAATTAAAAAAATGTCACTTATAATAAAATAATAATAGTATCAAGAAAGAATACAAAATTTAATCAATGTATGGTTTTCTGATTCCAAATAGTACATATTATAAAAGTATTTCCATAGGAAAATAAAAAACTCTCACTAATGAAATAGGGTCCATTTATAAGTGATAATATATATAAACAGTTTCATGTAGTAAATCTGGAAACATTTTAACAATTTTATTATCAAAATTTAAAAATGAAATAAAAAATTACATAGAGAGAGAGAATTTTTAATACAAAGGATCATGAAAAAGGAAACAACTGAATGTAAAAAAAATAAATTATTTACTCCTAATGTATTAACAATAAAAAATAAATTGATAAAATTATTAAATAATTAATGTTTCAATAAATAAAAAAATACTAATAAACCAGGTTATTATTGATATTTATAATTTTAACATTTTTTAGAAATATAAATGTAATGTATAATAGGGGAGTGTTGGAAACATATACATTAAACGACAATGGATAATGGTAGGGGGAAAAATTGTGCATGAAAAGTAAACAAATTATAATAAAAAACTATTACCAAATTATGTAAATTATCTATATAATGATATTTTGGAATTCATTAACAATATTTTTAGAGTCCTCTAGGAAAATACTGGCATAAATTAATCTCCTATGAAATATATAACACATTATATTCCAAATTAATATTTAAAAATAAAATATAAATTAATATATACATGGCATATGATTTAATCCTATAGAACCTAAATCATGTAAATAATGCCAAGATTTATCAAATTCCATTCAATTAATTTATGAATTTTCAAATACAATAGACAATTTATATAATTTCAAAAATTAAAAAATAAAAATGAAAATTGTCTCCAAAAAATTTATTATTTGACATGCTAAGACATTGATATTTTTTTTGCTCATTTATATATTGTAAATTAATTGTTAAATGCTTCTTATTCTAAAAAATAATGGTGTAATATAAAATTTTTATTGAATAACATGATATATAAAATTTTGATGTGGATTTGTCAATTCTAGAAAAGACATTCTAAATTCCCAACAAAGTGCTTTTAAAATGAATATATAATATTTTAATGGTCCTGATAAAAAATTACATTTATAATTATTTATTCCATAAAATTTCCATTATGAAATATAGAATATGAAAACATTGAATATTTTTTATAAAGATAACAACCCTGATGGAAATTTGACTATCACTTTACCAAGGTTTTATAAATGTAGTCTGATTGAGGACGTTCTGTTAAATGTATTTTGATTTTCACTCCTTTATAATTTATCTAAACAAATTAAGAACAATAATGTTTATTATAGAAATTAAAGTTCTAATTAAACATACACACTGGATTTCATGACCCCTCCCCCTAAAGGTAGCCCTCCATGAATTATAATCGAAAAATGGAGACATTGAAACTAAAACACAACTCCCTTAGGGCACATGTTGGTGAAAACACCAAGGGTATACCATATACACAAATATGAGGAATTACCCTAAAATATTTGATAAATAATATAGATATGAAACAAACACCCAATAGTGCATATATACATAGGGTGAGAATAACACACATAATCATTTTAATTCTCTCTATAAACTCACATTCATGATCTGAAAGAGTCATATTGAAGCCAAGTGAGTAAACAAATTTACTAAATCATTACCTAAAAAAATTTACTATTTTTTACCCAATATAACTATGGTTTGATCATTTAGTATCACGTAAAATTAAAATTTTTATATCCAACACAAAATCAAATTAAGGTACTCTTTTATATATATGACAGTAGTTTTCCACAGTACCCTAATGTTACACTTCTTGATCGATATTTCTCCAAAATTAATCCAACCCAATGGCACAAGAGATAATGTAATATATCATGCAATTTTTTTATCACATGATCACTTCATCAAATTACATTCACCTCATGAATCAGATAATCTCATTATCCCATCCCCATGTCTGAATTGTAACAGAGTAGTTTTCAGGAGACACCATAGCCCATGTATTGTTTATTATACCTCAATTCATTATAACCCATACTAGACACACCTATAATAACCCATGTAAGATTATATGTTTATATTTATATGGTTGTGAAATACACCAAATCCATTACATATATCTATAAAAATATGTTTGTAAGGAAAACAAATCTGAAAACTAGAACAAACATTGTAACAAGAAGAGAGTTGGGCCATAAGGGATATTCATCCATATATTCCTCGGAAACATTGATTATTTGGGAATAACTCCCAGATTCTTCTTTGAGTCAGTCAACATTGGTGGGGTTGCATATGAATTAATAAATAAGTGATGATAAAAATATAGATTATATCCACACAATGGAAAACTACATATCCTTATATTCATCTTCATCTCACATTTCAAATGACTCACGGCTCCCTCTAATAAGGCCTAGGTATCAAATAAGAATACAAGAATCAACATTCATTTAATAAATTAATTAATTATCCATTTATTAATCAATATCATTATAAAATCCAATATTAACATTTTAAAATTAAAATACACGTTCCATGAAAAATATATATTACTTTCTTTATTTATCATGTATGTCCTCATAATAATGAACACAAAGAACAAAACTCGTTCATTGATTAATTCATTTATCATAACATAATCAAATGGGTACACTCGAACTCAGACAAAATCTACCATATAATTGAAGCACACATATTCCATATTATAAAACCTCTTACCATAGTTGAAAATATACTATATAAATAGAGTTCATAAATCAGTCATGTTAACAAGATTATTTATTATCCTGAAAACATCTTAGATTTCAACACAATAATAGGAAAAGCTATATTTAATATCTTATATTATCCCTGGTTCTATCCCCAACACCACTACAGATACTACCACATATTTCTTCAACAACTGATATCATCCTAATAAATTTCACTATGTTTCGCCATCATAAACTCGAGAATCCCCCCCCCCCCACCGCCACAGTCATCATCATAACCAGAACCCCATTCTAGCATCACAAAATCGGGCATCCACATCCACCATTCCTATGAGAAAAGTACACCATTCAATCACATAATGATTCTAAATTCATAGAGCCTAAATACACTATAAATTTCTTATTCTAAACATAATTTTAAAGGACAATATACCCAAAATAACATGACATTCCCACCTTAATCAAAGAACACCTTGCTCACCCATCCCTAAAAAATTATTTATGACATCAGGATGTTAACATTATAATCCCTAATTAACCAATTTAATTTGAATAAATGTCATCAATATTATTAAAACTATTTTACAAGGACAACTAATATATATTTCATATGAAATATTCCATTAAATTGTTTTCTTATATAAATAATATCAATGATTATTATTTAAGCAACAGTATAATATTATAATTGAAGAATTAGTTTATTTAGGTTTTTACATAATTTATAATCATACAAAGAATAATTAAAAACAATTATAATAGATAACACTCACTCTAGTAAATATTTTAGGATACAAATTTCTAACATAGAATCATGCATTCACACATCCGAAAACATTATTTCCTAAATATAAAAACATTCCAATGTGCTAACAATTATGGTCACTATGATTTAATTAAATTATAATATATTTTAGAATTTTAACAAAATAATAATAATAATACACATGAAATACAATTGAAAAAAATAGTCACAATGGTGTAAGTGTTTAATAATTTATTTTTCTAAAATTAACATTTTGATTAATCAATTAAACCAAATTGTGTACTAACAATCAAAAAATTTTAACCTGAAAAACAAATATAATTAAAATTTTATAATATAATGAATTATAATGAAAATAGTTCTATTCTACATTGTTCATGGAGTATGAAAGTACAACCAGTGATTATTTATTTCACTCTCCTGAATAATTCTATAATATTCAATGTTAATAAAAATCATACAATTATTTATAATATATCTTATGGTAATCCTATAAATTATCAAACATTATTATCAGCTATATATGATAATTAAATCAATAAATTAATATAATTGCCTTGAAAAATATTTAATAATCATATTTAACCATTCAATTATATATTTCAAAATAAATTTATATAATTTAATATATTTACAATTTTTTCAACATATAATTTAAATTTTATTTAATTGTTTTAAATAATAATAATTCATCAACCAAATTACATAGAATTAATTTTATCCTACCCTTGTATAATTTCCATGTTATTATTCAATAATTCCTCATGTTGTTATTTTCCATATTCTTATATTGTTTTTGTTAAACAGATTAATCTAAATATAGGAATATGAATTATGATAACTCGATAATTGCATCGTAAAAATTATAGAAATGTTACATATATCATATCCCAATTAAGAAGATCAACATGACTCACACAAGAATGGATTATTAGGGTTCATCCACCATCTAAAGGAAGACCATCATTCAATAAAAATCTAATCATATCTTAGAATCCAGAATCTAACATAAAACATGGTCAATAACACAAAAAATTTGTTTAAAACCATAAGAAATGACATTATAAATGGATAACATGTATGGAAAATAAAAAATAAATGAATTATGTACATTGAAAATGATTCATATGATTACCCAAAACCAAGATGTAAATACAATATATAATTGAACAACATGCACTTGTAAATTATATAAACCACAATACCTCAGAAAAATTGTATTGTGGAGCCATAATCCAATCGAGAAAAGAGCCACACCCAAGGTCATCTGAATGATTAAAATTCAATCTAATGCGCGAGAAGGGGAATATATCAATTACTAGAGGATATAAAAAATATAGACCACATTCAATACACTAATATATTCATTTATGTCTTCCCTACCCCCATTAAAAATTAATATGTTCCCCAAGGGTTGAAAACAAATTACAAAATTTCATAATTTTGTGAATGGAGCAATGGATTCCAATATAGTTTGGAAATAATTTTTTGGGCATGGTTGTTCTAGGGAACTTTGGAATCAAAATAGATACCAATACATTGTGGTGAATAAAAAAAACCTTTTGACACTCCAATGAATAATATAATGGCATGAAAAAAAAAATTTAATCTAGGTTGTATTGCTAAGAATGACTCTCTAAGAGTCACTCCCTACAAATCCCATATAACACATTTTTTCATATATATTTTAGACACTTAGCCACAAAACATATTGCAAAAAATGTCTATGGATATTTTGTGAACTACTTTTCACAAAAACTGTAAAAAACATGAAATAGAACCCACCACAACTTCATCAATGGGGATATGACCATTAGAAGAAATAAAACATTTTCAAATAACATTTAATCACCACAAATCCTTAATAAAGAATTAAATAATTTTTTCGTTTGTCCACACCCTTACACTAGATTACTATATTTTGATGTTTTATAAATCTTTTCAATTTACATTAAACTTAAAATTTGTTTTTAAAATTCATTTAATCCTAATTGATGGATTCATTTAATTCCAAAAAAAATAAAATTAACAACATTGTTAAAATAAAACAAGCATGGGAGATGAAATCATTAAATATTTTATAGGGTCAATTTAGATGTCTTTAAGAAACAATAAGGAAAAATATTTTCTTTTTTGTGCATATAAAAAATTCATGATAAAAGTAGGATTATAACATGAAAAATAATAATCCAACTGAAAAAATAGGAAAAATATTAAATAAATAATTAAATTATTTAGGATAGAAAAAAAATATTCCAGGAAAACATTTAACTAATGTATTATACAAAATACCTGATTGATCATAGTAAATAACTCTCGTGATTGAAAATGAAACATAGATGTGTTTAAATATAGTAAAAATAATAATTATTTAATAATATCTATAATAATATTAATAAATATCTCATTCAAAAATAATATCAACAATAATAAAAATTATACCACATTTCAGTTGATATATGTTCCCACAAATGAAGGATAATAGGATGTTTTAAAATGTGAGGCCTTTTATTAATTTCATGAATAATGTTTAAAATTTATATGCATTATTCTGATTATTAATCCAACTCAAATTAGAAAAGTAAAAAAAATTAAAAAACGTGATCCTAAGGAAAGAGACAATTTTAATACTTCTTATAATAAGCTATATTGTAAACCAAATTCATAAATATAAACATGAAGGTTTGTTCATGGGTATATATATTATATTGTGCTTCTGAAATTCATGAATACTCTTACAAAATAATGCAAGGCCTATAAATTCTTTCTCTAAGACCACCTCCATGCATTTAATTTAATTTAAATTTTTTTACAAAATAATATTTGAAAATAGAATCGAAATGCTACATGAATTCAGTCATTTTTCATTTTAAAAAGAGTCACAGGGTTCCAATGTTCAATATATCTATAACAATGTATATTACATCCCTACAACAAATGTTTTGAAATAAGTTGTTTGGATTAATAATTTCATGATGAACATTGGAATGTTCTTAGAATATTATGAGAAATAGGGATATTCCAATATAGAAATATGGTGATTTATCATTGTAAGGAAACCATGTCTAAACAGATGATCAAAAAAATTTAAACATGGGTAAGATCACCTCATATTGAATAATTGGAGCTCTACTATGACAATGGTGAGTAATAAGAGCTAGATCAGGGTCATAATTGTGTTTCCCTATTACATGGTATGGCATGAATCTATGAAATAATGAAACATGATTTGATTCATGAGTTGATTGGATGGTAAAAATATAGAAAATGTCATTGGAAATGTTTGATCAACCCAAATCCTCATTTTAGGCATTATTGTTGGATGGGTTGAAATAAATTTCAAGAAAATAAGATTATTTAAGGATCTACATTTATTGAAAAATATGTACTACATCACATGTAGAATAAAAAACACATAATTTGTTATACCAAATTTTGTTATTAGGGTTTGTTCGTAGAGAGAAATATTTGATGTCATGTGGGTGGTATAAAATTCCATGAGACCTAAAGCTAGTGGATCGAAATGTACCTAAGGGGTACATAATCCATAATTAGGCTAGGAACACAAACATTGACATAGTATATGGGGATGACATGGTAAATGGAGATGAATTGATGAAATGGAATGACTAGAGTACACAAGTACGACTTGATGTAAATGGAAATATGCTAGAGTACACAGACTCCATAAGGCAACACATTCCATATTCAAACCCGATCTCTACATTATTTGCCTCCCAAAATAACAATCCACATTTATTGAGTAAAACATGTCATGTGAGGTGATGAGACTCTTGGAGGCCATCAACATACAAGAAAAAAGGTGTAATCCCAATACATGAAATCTACATTCTATTGAGAAGTCTGGGGCCCTCAGAAACATTAGTGTGAACCCATTTGAGTTTTTTGTGTTCCCTTTGTTCATCCACAAAAGGTTTCTATGAGGAATTATTTTTTGAAAATAGGTTATGTTCCCCACCATGTGACATGTATTAGTTAGATTGCATGAATTATTTTGAATGACATTTCATGTGATACTCTATTTTTTATCCATCTTCTCTCTATGTGATTTGAGGAATAATTTTGGCTATATTACATGGGTGTTAGATCCTATACATAATGGATTTTTATATGTAGTTTTGGGTATACACTAGATGACCAAGGGTATATCACCTATTTATATATAATGATCTTAAAGGTGCTACTAGGTACATCATCATGGACCGGTCCATTGAGCATGATCACTTGAATGAGAATTATCAGCGAGATCATGTCTCAGGTATTGAGTTCTATGTGATGAGAATTTACTTGAGGCCATGAGTAAAATACTAGGATGGAATTATAGTTGATCCCACGTTGAGAATTTTTCTCCATAATGTTTATATATACGTTTTTATTATAACAATGCATCATATTATGATTGATATATTTCATGATGATGACCTAGAAACTCTCATCGTGACTTATGTTTGTGGATTATGTGGTTTCATAATTTTTATTTATATTCTCACCCCTTTATGGTATCATACAACAAATGTAATGGCATATGAGGTTGAAATGACTTCTAATGGACTTCCAGAATAACCAGGACAAGATATATTGTAGTTCAGTTAGTCAGAACATGGTTTATAGCATGTGTT
This sequence comes from Viscum album, assembly GCA_963277665.1. Classification (NCBI taxonomy): domain Eukaryota; kingdom Viridiplantae; phylum Streptophyta; class Magnoliopsida; order Santalales; family Viscaceae; genus Viscum; species Viscum album. The sequence goes on along the minus strand of OY728147.1, from coordinate 552,345,397 downwards.
TTATTTGACAAAATTACCCTACATATAGAAGTTCTCAAACATTTTATATTTTTGGTGGCATTATATTTTACCCCTTATGTTTTGTAGAAAATTTTTCAGTCATTGATAAGGGATAGAGGTTATATATGCATTATGGTATCCTTTTTTTTATCATTTTGTACTATATGGATATTTTGAGACATGTATATGAGAAAATATATTTAGGAAAAAGTATCCATTGTGTTATATAGGTCTACCTAGTAAATCTCACTAGTTTATTTCCATTTGGAGGTAATCATTGATATTCTCCCTCTGCTTACCACTCGAATGGAAGACCACATTTGTTTGGGACATGATATTGAATCATTAACGCATTTTTAAAAAGTTTCACCTTTTATAAAACGTCTTATTTTATTCATTTCAATCAAACCACAATTTCCATTGATAGATATTCTATTCACACATTCTGAAATTGATCAATGATAATTTCTATATGTTTTCAAAACATAAATATGTTATTTATGAGCTTTAAAATATTTTATAAATGTTATTTTTGACAAAAATTATTAAAAAATAATTTTTACGATTTTGAGATTAAATTATATAAAATTGATGTAGTTTTTGTTCATAAATGTCTAAAAATTAATCATGGTCATGTTTCTATTATTGAACAATATCCCAAGGTCATTTTAAAGGTATTGACCCATTAGCACATATTTTTAATTACCATAATATATAAAAGATGAATATTTTTAGTCATTTATAATGCACCATATATCATATTGATGTATGCCATAGTTATTAATGGTTTTCCATGGATCCTGTAACTATTACATGGATTTTAATTCCACTCTATAGCTTTTGTGTTCGAGACATGATATGGAAAAAAACTTTTAACATTTCAATAATTTAGAAAATCATTTTCCATTGTGGGAAAATGAAATTTCCCATAAGTGTGGTATATTCCAACATCATAAAAAATAAATAATGGTGAATTTTTTATGATTTACCTAAAATATATTATCTTTGATATATTTCAACTAATTAACTAATGTTTTTTTAGCTCTTCAGTAAAATAAAAAAGACTTTTTTTCATTTTGAGAAATAACATTTCTAATTGATTTGTTGTTTATTCCTATATCAAATGAGTTAAACAACAGTTTCTTTCCAAGGATCTATAGACTTTTTGAGGTTGTTTATAGGATATTAAACAATTTATTATTTTAAATAACATAAATTCAATAATAAAATTTATGATCGTTACAATAACACCACATTCTTGATTTACGTGTAATTTATCTATACATATCACCAATTAATTAAATAATATTTTCTAACAATTTATAAAATATATTTGGCCAGTTGCATATAATGACCCATTGAAAAATGTTTTTAATGTCTTTGAAATATATTATAATATCATTTACCATCATTATGACCACACCACAAATTGGAATGTCATGTGACATATTTTAAAATTTTAATCAATGGTTATTCCTAGGATTTCAGAAAAAATTGATGTTATTTGTTTGGATAGACCCATTGATGCCTTTTTTTTACATTTAAATAAATTAAAACACATTTCCATTCATTATCATCAATCAATAATCATATTAATATGTGGTATTTCCTACATGGTAAAATTTTAATGATGAATGTTTTCCCATTATTTTATGAAAATTGGTGGGTTTTCTCTTGATTTTGATAATTTGAGACCTATTTTCAAGGAAATTTATATCCAATAAAACAAATTCTTTTAGTCCTTGTATATACATAAAATAACATGTTGTGTTATTTCAATTATGTATATTTATAAGTGAGTTAAATATCTTAATATTTTAATTAAAATACAACGTTTTTTCTTGGTTTTGACCCCTAAACATGTTTTTATTATAAAACCATCAAAATTAAATTTTTATCATAAAAATGAAATTTATTTCATCAATATTTACATGGGACAATTTATATAGTTTATATTATTTTTATTTTTCTATCAGAGAGTAAATAATTTGAAAATTATTTTATGTTTTTCTGAAATCCTATGACAACCACCCTTAGGAATTCTCAAATATGGAAGCTTCAAGTGGTAGTGAATTTAATTTTAAATAGACATAAGAACTATATCACTCAAGAAATGTAGTCAGTCTGTTATATGTTCCAATTTTATGCATATAAAATAATGAAACATATTTTCAAAGACAAATATCCTTACAATGAATTAAATTATAAATACATAAAAAGTGACAAAAAATACTATCATGGATAAAAAAATAAAAAAAAACATAAAATATACAAAAAAATAGATAAATTTATAAAAGAACAAACCCACATGGAAATAAAATCTAGATGTGATATTAAAACTATAATAGTTAAATTATTAAAATAGGAATTAAATATGTAAAAAAATAAATAGAAAGAAAACAATTTAAAATAAAATGTTAATATAGAATCAGAATAAAACACATATATAGATACGTAAAAATATATGAATTCTTATAGAAATTATATCACAAACTGAAATAATAACTGGTAGGGAAGAATAAACATAAAATCAAATAAAACATGAAAATATAAATAATTTAAAAAAATATCCCAAATAAGAAAAATAATCCATTATCATAGCATATTAGAAGTTGGCGTAATCAAAAACAAAATATGTTATTGTATATGTCAAATGAAGATCCTAGAAATAAAAAAAACAAATATTCAAAACTAAAATAATTAATAATTATTACGAAGAAAAATTTGAACATTAATTATTGAAAAAATCATGAAATTTTCGAATATGATAGCATGTCAATATGATGTGATTTGGGATCAAAATATGTTGTTTTTAGTGGTCTAAACATTTTGAATCCTGTTTTAAATAACATTAAATATAAAAACTATTTTTGGTCATCCCAACAACACTAAATGTTATATTGATGTCTGGTCCAAACATACATGACAAAAATTAATCAAAATTCAGTTGTTTGGGATTTCATGACAATTCCAGGTCAGTTTATTACCATTTCAAGTATTTTTTTTACTTCAAATCAATGAAAACATATGTATTTTTAATTAAGGCAGGCCACCTAATTTATTGATATGGATTATATTTCATCTTCTAAAAATTAAATAAAGGCCATTTTTTCTATGATTTTACAACAATATGTAGTATTTTGTTATCTTTTTCCCATTTGATGCTCATTTTTTGAATTTTAAATAAATTATAATTCATTTATCGTCATTTCAGACAAACCAAAACTAATGTTGATATGTAGTATATTCGCATATGTGAAAAATTAATAACAATATATTTTCCTTTTATATAACATTAGACCGAAATTGGTTTCTATCTTGTGAACCTCATATAGAATTTTAACGACATAATTATAACAAAAAATTATTTTGATTATCCATTGCAACACCCAAATTTTGATTATTATGTTACACATTTATTCATTTAATAAATTTTTATGGAGATTAAACTTGTTTCCTCAATTTTCACCCCCATTAATAAGAATATGATGGCTATATTGTGAATTTGACCTCACCAACCAATTATAGTGTCATATCAATGTATGTTCATTCATATATATCTTGAAAACATAAATAACCTTTCTCATTATTTTCACAAAAATATAATCTTTTTATTCATTTTTACCCCTTCATTCAAATTAATTTCAATGTAAGAAGAATAATGTTAGAAAAAAGGTAGAGGCAAATTTATGTTTAAATATAGTAGAACACTAATTGAATTTTAATATCTATAAATGGGTCAAGAATTTTTTTTCTTTTACTACAAAAAACCCGCATAAATTTTTAAGTGGTACATGAATATTGAAGTTAACAATAAGAATGATTTTAATATAATATATGAAATTAATATTTTTATAATTATTGAATGATTACTATGTTTATATATAAATTTTTATTATCTCTTAATTGGTATGTATTTTATAATAAAAATTACAATAATTTTATAACATAAGTGATAACGTTGTAAATAAAATAAATCCAAAAGATAAATATTCAAAATTTTAAATTCCATAGTAATAACACTATGCTTTCTATGAAAAAATATTTTTTAACATTTTCATATATTTGAACTGATTACTCTATTATTTAGAAAATTTAATTTCATTCTCATTCATTTCTGATAAAATTATGGATTGTTTTATTCACTTTACATGTATTAGTTAAAACAATTCTCATTAAATATAGGAATTGTAAAATTAAAAAACCTTTATAATCTTGATAATCCTATAAATATTTCGGGTACTAAAATTTCTTATGTGGATACAACCTCAGATGACATAAATAAATTTATAATTCATCATGATAGATCAATTATCATAAAAACAAACATAAACTAGACAACACAGAACCCTAAATAAGTCACAATCAAAATTTGAAACAATTAGAAATAAGAACCCATTGTATCTATATGGAAATTGGTATTTCATGATAGTACACCAGTTCAACACTATATTTTCATCTACTACCTCTTATCTGATTTGAATCCATTACAAATAAATTCAAATATAAATTAAAAGAGATTGTATAGTTGTTTTTACATAACCAAGTAAGAAGAATTTGAAATTAATGTGAAGTTAATTATTTGTTACCTTATTTTTGTAAAAAAAATCCTCTATATTCCCATCTTCCAATGGTGTGTAATAGTTTTGGAAATGGATTAATGTAATCTATCTCTTTGTTATTATTGTGGAATTAAACTTTTAATCCTCTTTTGTGTGATGTGATATTGTGGGATATTGTAGTTCTATGAAAAACTAGGAAAACCTATGTGTGGAGGGAATTACTAGTTTTGCGATGTGGATCTCCTGTTATGGTTGGGGATATGATAAAATTATATTATTATTGAAAATTTGGGATGTGTGAGGGGTTGGTAAAAGGACTCATGTGTACATCAATTGGGATTATATGGTAGTAGCTATGAATATTGCTTAGGTAGAGCAATGTTGGTATATTGGTCCTAATGATAATTCTAGATCAATAAGGTTCTTGAAACCAAAAACATGGTTGAATATAGGCTCCTTAATAAGTAAAACTCATAACTGAAATTATCACAAAATTATACCATTCTAATTACATGTTTTTTTATTTTCATCTTTCTTACAAGAAACCCTATAATAAAAAACAAATTGGTGACCCCATTTGTAAACTCATAACTATAACCCCACAAGAAGGGATTCCTATCAAATTACAGCAATAAAAAATAATTTATTTTTTTAGTGCTAAATTGCATGAACTAATTCCTATAACACATATGAAGCTATTAAAATATATAATTAACCATGCTAAAGGTTATGTCCCCATACACCATCTTTACTCATGCTATTGAGAAATATAAACCCCCATTCATATAAAAAAACTAATCCCTCTCTACCCTCCTTTCATTCATGGCCATCATCTCCACCTATGGAGAAATAAAGACCCACCTGATTTCAGTAATATAAAATCATCAATCTACCTTCCATATATCAATGATGAATGGAAAAAAGAATCTCTAAGATACCTATATTCTTCTAGGATTTTTTTTATAAAATGGATGAAGTACACACATATATTTGTATTGGTAAACAATAATCCAAAATCCAACATGTAGATAGAATATTTTTTAAAAGATAACAAATAGAATTTGATTGAAATAGAAAGAAACTCATGTTATTGCCAATAGGAAAAAAACAAACACTATATCTAAAATTATAAATGGGAAAAAAATACCCAGCCTAATCATCCTCAACATTATAGAAAACTATCGCCATATAATCCCAAGTAATGAACACTTGAATCCTTCTACCATCCCATCATGTATCCCTAATATTCCATCCAAAAGAAATTTGAATTAAGCCTTCATAGAAAATGGAGTCAAACATTAGAAAAACAATATTTACCATGTATAATAAATAAAACTAGGGTTCACAAGAATAAAACAATCAACCTATAGTAGTAAAACACATTACATAAAATGAGACAAAAAATAACAATCACATTGTGTGATTTATTGTTACATACCTTATTATTACAACAATAAAACACATATCAAACCAATCTAGATGCACCATAAATATACCTCAAAAGAAGTGATGACCATTTCCTTTATACAAGAAGATATCCTCTATTTCTATGTAACCAATAATTATGAACCAAGTACCCTAACATGAATTAGCATCCAATATGACATCACCAACCAAGATGACAGTTAGCGCATATATTCCCCCCCAACTAAGGATCCTATGCAATAAAAACATGTACACATATCATTAAATAGACCCATCTAAACAATATTTAATAGATAGAAACTACCTCCACTAGTAACAAAACAATGACCCTTCTAATTTCAAAACACTAAAATTAAATATATGTCTTTCCTAAAACATCAATGAATAAATAAACCACGATCAAGCTACCCATGTTAATAAAAACAATTGTTTGAAAAAGGGAAAATTTTCCATCTTGATTTATTGGGGTGGAACCATGAATAAAAATATATAATTAATCGAGCTCGTATTTTTAACATATTTCAAATTGAAAATGAATAAAATTGAATAAAAACCCCTTTATTACCGTTGGGAAGATGGAATCTGATGACAACAAAATATTTAATAACTATAATTGTGAATCACATTAAATTAATTAAAAAACATTAAAAATGAATTGATTAATATATAAAAGGATCATGTATAGCATGATTCACTCCCATTTTCATTACCATTGTACCTCATATAGATATTTTCAGCTTTGGGTTCCAGGATTCCATATCCAACAACTGCGGAAATAAAAGGATCCAAAACCAACACCCATTGGAGTCTTTCCACAATAAATTCCCTACCATTCCATGTGGTAATAAACGTAAGACCCATTTACTATATTTCGAAATAAATATACTTCTAAAAAATCAACAAAAAAACACTCATTTTAATTTCATATCGAATATAATCCTTTCAATCATGGAATATCTACTTCCAAACACTATCCTATATATACATTAATTTCCCCCAAGATTAGATTAATGATATGTCATTGGTTTTCATTTTCTATTTCAACTATTAAGACCTGAATATCTTCTTACCATCTTCGAAAGTTCTCAGTGTCAGGGATCACACGCCCTTCCTGTAACACCCCTAGATGGTCTACACACCCCCATATTGGATGTTCATTATTGTTTACATAAATACCACTACAAAAAAGATGTATACATGAAACATATAAATCTAATATAGATTCCAATAAATAATGTAATTTAAAAAATTATGAAACTAGAAATTTTCAAAAAAAAACATATAAAATTCAGAATGAAAATTTCATTATTACCAAAATTATAAAATTATAAAATAGAATTCAAAATAAAATACAATGTCTGCTACTACAAATTCAAAATTGAAAAAAACAATTACGGATTATCATAATAAATAAAGATAAAAATACAAATTAAATAATCCCTACACAAATGATAATTTCATTGAACTACCATTTCTATCACCGCAACTAATTATAACAAAAAACTTATTTTATTATGATAATGTTTCAATAACATTCTTGAATTTTAAACCATAGAAACTATTATAAAACATTCATGTTTCGAAATATTTTCCTCTTTAGTGATAATGAAAATAAAAATAAATCTAATACAATATTTGATTCTCAGCATGAATTACTAAAAATAAAAAATATTTTTTTTTAAATCTAACAAATAATGTAGCCACAAATCATATTTGATGATGAAAAATGAAAAACAAATTTAGTTTCTAACATTTTCATATAAAAATGGAAACATGTTTCTATTTAAACTCCCATTTATTATCCAGAGATATTGTATAATATTTCATTAGTTGATTCATCTCTTATATAATAATAGCTTTCACAATAATTTTTACCATTTCATTATCATTTTCAAATTTAATATTTTTATCTTATTCATTTTTTTGGTGGTAGATTTTTCTATATGGATGTATGTATAATAGATATTACTAAAAAACATTTACCTATAGTGTAATATATTTTATACTATCTAATTGAGTCTTATAGAAGAAGAAAATGATTTTTCACATATCTATTCTCAACATGTAAAAATTAGAATCCCTAAATGTTCAAATAGATGATATGCTCTGAACGATCTATTCCATATCCTTATCAAAGATGAATTCAAAATCAAATTCTGAAAAATGGATCTAAGCTAATGATTTACTAGGACATATCGTGATATAAAATCTCATTGTATTTATAGTAATAATGCCATAATGTTCTCTGATTTATGGTTCACATGTACTTTCCATACAACTCATAATATTTCTACATTCCATAATATTTTTATTTCATAAATACATTCCTAAATAGCACAACCAAAAATATGAAAACATTTCACTCATATAGATTCTGTCAATTCAAATCAAAAAATTTAATTGCATTAATTTGAAAGAAAACTAATAGTTGTTATTATAATCTAGAATTCAAAACTAAAATTGATGTTTTACAACTACGGTAATAATATGTAACTATACAAAAAGAAAGATAATCAATGTATGGTTTTTCAAAATTCAAGCCGCATAGATTTTTCAATGATTATTAAAGGAAGTTATTACACATCATAAAATTCTATAGGGCCCATTTAGAAAATATACTTCCTATAAAATGGATTAAGTAAACAACACAGAAAAAATTTAAAATAAGTTAGATTTAAAAGTGATAACTAATATAAAAATATTTTAGAGATATAAAATTATTTTTAGAAAAGAACAACACAAACGATGAAATAAGATTTAATAAAATTAAAATAAATTATTCGATGCATATTCAAAAAAATAATCAAGTAAATTAAAAATAAAAATGAATAATTAGATTAAAAACCAGGGGTTTTGTGGCATCGAGGTCTTGTAAATTATGAAACATCTCAATGTGAATGTCCATGAGGTCACCACACTATCATCCCAATAATAAAATTTGACATATATGAAATAAAATCATATGAAAATGTTTAGAATTTTTTTGGACGATGGATTAAATAATAGAATATATTTTAAAAAATTGAATTAGTGTATGGTAGTCAATATATCTTCATGAAAATAATAAAGATGTGGCTTACACCTCCTTGAAAAACATGAGATTATGTGATTCATATAAGACTATATGTGTTTCCTAAATGGGCAAAAAATGTATCTGATGAAGTTGAAATAGTAAATAATTGTTAATATCATTCCCATATGGAATATTCAAGAGTATACTAGAAAACATATCATATTCATCTATATTCCAAATGAAGTACTAGGATCTATCTCTCTGGGATAGGAGGATATCCAATTCAAATGAGAATATAATTCTCGTGATATATTAAAGATGTTCCCTAAGATTATATTTTACCATTAGAAAGAAAAAAATTATTATTTTCCCCATGATTAATAGTATTAAAAGATATAATTATAACACCCAAATGCTAGAATCCCAGTGCCAATGTATTAATTTATTACACTAGAATGAATTAAATGGAATCATATCCCAAATGACCGACTTGTTTAGCTATCATGGAAAGCCATATTAAATACATGATACCCTTAATAAATTTGGAAATATAAAATAAAAACAAGATATAGAATAAAATTAAATAAACATACTCTTGGATACTCATTAATGGGGTTCCTCTTCATAAGTTGGGAAAGTAAACTTGATAAGGGTGATCTCAAACATGTTGTAAGGTTATGTAAGGTGGAAGTAAAAAATAAATCAATGGAAGTAATACAATTTTAAATTTAAATTACTAATAATAATATATATTAATATAAAAATATATTGTATAGTAATACTTAAATGTAATAAACATTAAAATATGCCCTCTAATAACTAAATTGAGAATGGAATTCAACCATATAAATGTATAAGAAATATCGTGTAGATAATTAATATCTAAATGAAATTGATGGAAATGATTAATTCTGGGATTTCATGTATATGAAAAATGAAATATTAAACCCTCAATACCTTTCACAAGGATGTTTAAGACTACGAATAGAAACCCTTCTAATATGGCCAAATTATTCATTTTATGAGAACATGTCAATGCATCAAAGGACTATATAAAGTCTTCACCCCACCTGTCATATCAATTAAAAATAATTCTTCACGTTAAATAATAAAAATAAAAATATGAATTAATAAATAAACATGTTGAAGTAAGAATACATATTTAATAATTAATCCATATTGGATTATAAATTAAAACAATGATTATTGATGTTGAGTATTGGAAATCCTCTTTTAAAATTCTTGACAGAAATATTCTTAAAACATTCTAAATTATCCCATACCACTTGATAACATTTGAATCATAATACCCATGAAGTAATAACATTAAATAATCATATAATAGCATGATAATTATATAATTAATTATATAAAATATACAATGGTAGCGTATAAAAATATTAATGAATCTAGGTTCATTACCTCACTAAATTCCTAAGTAAAATGAAATTGAGAAGAAATCTCGAACCTTAGATTTCCATTCTTGTAAATAACCATTAACCCCATGTATAATGATTTTTAGAGTTTAATTAACTTTTTATTGAAAATTAATCATGTTTATAATATAAAATAATATTTTATTATAATATTTAGATTCCAATTTATATGAATCATTCATTATTTAAACTAATACATGTGTTCATGACATAGTTTTTGAATAAATTTTTTATGTCAAATATGGTTATTATTAATTAGATAATGGATTTATAATCTATATAATTTAAAATTTTATTTAAATATTATATATATTTAGTAAATTTGTATTTATAATAATTCATAATATTTTTAAATAGGGAATTAAATTCACCATTTATGGAGGTTTTAGGCCATACGTACACATGAATGCTACATTGATTTCACTTTCATATTTAAAAATTTATATTAAATTACATATATGTATATTATAATTATAGTCTTATATTTATATAATTTATGTATAATATTTTTAATATTACTATCCTTTATATTTTCAATGTACAGTGTCAAAAAACACATCACATTGACGGTGCGGTATTCCAACCTTAAACAAACAAAGTCATCGTATTTACAAAAAAAAGGAATAAATAATGGTATGTTTTATAATATAAATAAATAATAATAATGAAATAATGATTATCATATATATAATATATAAACATATTTTCCATCATAATTTCCTACAATTAATGTTTGCAAAGGAAAACCAAACAATCTTCGTTTCGTGAGGCATTAGTTCACCGTACACCAAAACAGTATCTTCATTACCCATTAGATGTAAGTGCGACTGTGTGTAGGTTTAAAAAAAATAAAAAATATTATTATATGGTTTAATTTTTTAAATTTTATAATAATAGAATAATGATAGTTGAGGTGGTGTATAATGGGAGTAAAACTAAATAGATTTAGGAATGCTGTTGCATATTCTTTGGGTAACTACTTTTGGTTTCCATCAAAGGGATTATATAATTTGATATCTAACAAAAGGGATGATTCTTGGATAAGGGTATGGATAATTATAAGTTATTTGGTAAGAATTTGGTTAATCCATAGTTTCTTGATATGTTCGAGGAAATGGGAACAAGAAATGACTTTTTATAGTAGAGGAGAAGTGACACTATTTTAAATAACAAAATCAACACATTAATGGCATGTATCTGTGAACTAATGTTCCTCCAAAATTTAAAATAAATTGATTAAAGTTGTTAAATGGTCAGGAAAAACATCCATCACACAAAAATAAGTTAAATTATGTAATTAGGTTCCTTAACATCCATGTTTTAAAAAATTTACAATTTTAGTTTTTATTAAAGAATATATTTTTCTATCCAATGTAATTTCACCATAATGAAGTATTTAATATATAAATTATTAAAATATTCTAAATCACTAAAATATAACTATTATATATAATATCCAAAATAAAATCATCGTTTTTGGAAATTTCTATTAAAAAAGTGCTTGGAACGTGCAAAAAACACCACTATAACCCTGATTGTGCAAAAAATGTTTTTAAAATCTAGGGTTCAATAGTTTGATTATAAAAATAAATTGGTCCATTAATAGACCATATTTAATTTTTATCAAAAAAACATTAACTTCTCTTTATATATTATCTTTATTTTTTTTATAACAATTAAAAAATATAATGCATCATTAGATATCATTAATGTCATTTTAGAAATTATTAATTTTATTTTAATTTAAAAATTAAAAAAACTTGATATTTTATTGATATTAATTTAAAATATGTGTAAATAATATATTAATCTATAAAAATAATTATTGACAAAAATCCTGTCAAATAGCTTCACTTTTAATATTTGTTGTATCATTTATATTAGTTGGATATTTACTAAATAATCATTCGGTTGGTGTTTCTTAAGCACATTAAGTTACTAATACATCTCAAAAAATTAATGATAAATTATTAAGATTAAATTAAACTATTTATCTTTCACAATGATATTTATAATAGATAATATTTTGTTTTTTTATATCTCAGTGTTTTGTAAATGTTATCAGTAAGGAAGGTTCCAATTTTTTTCTTTTTCCCTTAACTTACTATGTTCGGAAATTTTAATAAATATTACCCCAATAAATAGTAAAATATTAATCAATATAAGATATGGTAGATCTATTAACATCCAGTGGCTTTTAAAAAACATTATAGGTCATTTTGTCCCATAAGATTAAGTTCCAGTCACTTGTAAAGCATAATTTTGTCATAATCACCATCACAAATTTAAATAACATTCAAAAATCATTTTGGGAAAAATTAATTTGATTTTATTAGACCAAATATATTATATTGATTAAAACTATGTATGTGAGTTTTTACAAAATTAAAATAATAAGTGGGGAAAATAAATTTAACGTTAATCCAAAAAATGTGGAGTGAAAGTCGATTTTCAAACATTCAAATGATCAATATATTTTTATATAAAAATTCAATATAAAAATTACTCTATTTAACTAAATTCAGATAATATACATATAATTAACCTATTATGATTATAAAAACTCGATTTAAAAAATAATTTATTTTATTAATTATTTAAATGAAAAGGAAATATTTAACAAAAATGCAGTAATTTTCAATATACATGAAGAAATGAAACTTACCAGAATAATAAAAATATTCACCCTAAGATAATTTTGTAATTAGTAATTAAAAAATTATTTTTATACTGAAAAATAATATATATAAATATTTCAACACTTGTTTCAAAATATGTTTACCATTAATTGGATGAAAAATATGATTTTCTGTGTAACACAAACTAACTCAGAGTTGTGTCTTCTGTAAGAATAACATGTTGTTTCCCATACTGTAAGATATAAATAAAAAAAATTACCAAATAAATATATTTAATTGTATTGGGGTGTTACATTCTCCCCACCATAATTAAATTTCTTCCACACAATTTTAACATGATATTAGACATCCAGAGATTAATATCTGAAAATATATTATTACTAGAGAACAACGTTTTGACATAGAAAATGTCCAACTTAAAGATTCTAAACAAAAAAACAATAAACCATATGTGTTAATAATGGAAATTTTATTATAAAATTATGATAATAGGAAAATCATTTTTTTGAATAACCTTTTTCCCAATGTTGATAAATTCATTCACACTCTATGAATAAAAGTAAATCTACCATTCTATAATCATAATATTATCCTTTGATTATTCCATGAATTATTTCAACATCATCTCATAGCACAATATTCTTCATAAAGAGAAGTAATTCTTTAATATCTAAAGAATCATTCAAAGTTCAACTTAAACAATTTAATAAATGGTTATCATCAGCAAAATACTGTGATATAACACTTTATAAGGAAGTTCAAAATGAACTTATCATTTGACTTTGATCAAAATGATGTGGATATTTAATCATCACATACCTTACATGTGAACATTGTCATCATATCTTCTATTGATATAGTGTACTAACATGATTTAAAATAATATTATTTTACAATAATTTATTCACCCTTGTTTATTAATTAAGAAAAACTTTATTGGATATATTTATTAAATCTAAAATTGATGAATCCATCAATTCTATTCACCCAATAATTGTCATTTAGTGGTTATTAGGCTTGTAATATCACAACATATATTAATCAAAAAATAGTATTCAACTAGATTTAATCCTATAATCACATCATTCTCTCTCTAATGATATTTAGTTCATCCTTGTGTGTGGTACACGGAGGTGCTCTTGGTCGTTACACTACTCCACCCCCACTCTAATGTCCCTTGTGGTACCCCTTAGTAAAAACTATAAGTAGATGAAATAACATTTATTATAAATGAAGTATCCCTAAACATCTCCATGTCCATCGTCTAATGGTTGGTGGAAATGAAGAACATTTCAATGGGGCTGGAGATGTGTTTGATCAATGGGAGTCATGATGTCTAGTCCTTCCAAGACATTTTAGCATCGCAAAACATAGATCAATGATGAATGGTAATGTGAATTGGGGAGAACTAAATTACTTTGAAAATGGGAGGCTAGGAATCCCTAATTATTCAATTCATTTTTCTATTACTTGATTAAAGTTTATACATTTCATAAAATTGTTAGTAGTGAGTGAAATTATATCATTTTTAATTTTTTCATATAATTTTTGATGATTTGATGGAATATTCTTTTTAACGTTTTTAATAATGTTATTGTGACACAAGGTTTTTTATTTTTGTTTTATGTAATAATTATATTAGATATTATATAAAAAATTAAAATACATCAAAATAGAAAAATATTTGTGAAAATGATGAACAAAGTTACAGACATTATAAAATTAATTCAACTACCTAGAAACAGAATCACGATGATTAATGTGAAATATGTGTGAATTAAAATGCTAGTGGAGAATCTATTTCCTATTAATATAAAAACACAAATTATATAATTTATCAAAAATGATTTTTACTCATTTAATTACATGACATTTTTTATTTAAAAACATATATTGGGTTTCTTGTATCACAAAACACAATGCAACAACAGTTTTATGTTACAGTTGACATATAAAATGATATTATAAAATGTTTTTAATGGTTTAAGTGACATTAAATTGGCTAATACAACATATGATTTTAGAATATTCTTAGATATATGATTGATTTAATCAATGAATATTTCAATTAATAATTTCTTTGATGTTATGATATTGATACTTGTCCATCATAAAAACCATCATACATGTTACCAGTCTAAAAAAAGTTAGAATCATAAAAATATATTGAGTTAGCCGCCGAAAATTAATTTTTTTATTATAAAAGGTCGGGACGACCGCAAGATACAGATCATGGGGGTCGAAAATGATGAAGTCCAAGGGCATCCCCCCGAATAACATCCTTACATTCCTGTGGGAGGGATCCAACAGCGGAGTAGATCACCAACAGTTCCTCCTCTATTCTTGCACGAGCAAGCACATCCGCAGCAAAATTAGCTTCTCTCCATATAAGAAACATTATTTGGTAAAATAATAATGATTATATTTGAGATCCTAAAAAATATTGAATTTCCACAAAAAACATTTATTAGTTAACTTTTCTTAATGGTTTTCATTGAACACAGAATATGAAAATTGTTTAATTCATTATTACTATTCTTAATTTATTTTGTAGTAATATTCCAATTCCACTTTCAATAGGTATTGGGTACATTTTTTTATTTAATTCAACTTAATTTGAGATGTATCGGATTCCCACAATTCCAAACAACATGATTGTGAAAATTATTTTGAAAAGTAATTTATGTTCAATAGTAAAATCTTATGATTTGGTATGGGTGATTCACATTAAATTACATAATTCATTGAATCTTATAAATATTTATTAATGTAATGTTTTCTGATACACTAAAAATTGTTTGGAACGAAAATTAATATGATACATAAAAATTATTAATTCAATGAAGTTCAATATGGGTTTTCCACAATTTTTTGTGGAAAAATTAACAACCACATGTTACATATTAAATAAAGTGTATACTATAATTTCATTTGAATAATTAAAATGAAGAAAACCAAAACCAAATTATTTTATATTTTTATGATGTTTTGAATTTACAAGGAACCATAAATAATGTGTTTAATGTTGATTTTTTGAGTATTAATATTCATATTTTTTTGATTGGACAACATACGATATAGAGATACTTGTGTTTAGGGTTGTTTATGATTAACCTAATTGAATAATCCTAATCAAACTAAATAAATTTAAACTATTATGATTAAGTTTCAATAGGAAAATTGATTAATTATTGGTATGTGTGTCAGTTTTTATTAGGATTCTATTTTTTTATTAGGGTTGGTTACTATGAGAAATATTCACTTCACAGTAGCTCATTAAAAGGGACTATTATAGTTTGGAATTATTGTGAGGCATTTTTATTACCATTATAGGTGTTGTGTTTGACCTATGGTGTAGGGTTTAAGAACTATCTTCCTACTACATGATTGATGGAAAAATATATACCAGGATTTATCCCCCTCAACACTAGGAATGACCTACCTAATCTATTCCCATGATATGCACACATGAATCATGGTACCAAAACTGTCCCACATTTCCAATTTTTCAGCACAACCCAATTTTAGTAATTCCCGCAGATAAATGGACACCCACATCCCCGAACTAGTAATTCCTTCATATATAAACCCAACTATATTTTCCTAGAACCATATCTTCCCATAGGTTCCCAACATCCAAATAAGTGGTAAACATGTTTGATATGACAATATAGGGATATATAAAGATAGTTTCATGGAATGTATTTCAAAAGTTGTTACAACCACTGAGAGATGGTAAATTGGATTAGTTTATTTTCATAAATCAGGTAACCAATTTGTATTTAACCATTCCATTAAAAATATTTCTACATATTAATCTATAATTTAAAAAAGATGTCCACATTATATTAAGAATTAAATTCGGTTTTAAGGGATGGTAATAAAATATGTTGCACTATAACTAAGATTATAGAACTTTAGTTTTTTCTTCATCTATTATCTTCCTTGTGGATACAGGGGGGTTTTTGAAAAAAATTAAATTGAATTTTTGTTTTTTTATTTTACACTATTGATCGTGTTTATGTTTATATTTATGATCCTTAAATAGTTTTATAATTGCTAAACCTTATCATATAAAATATATTTATTCCAATTTACAAACTTCTACCATTGTTTTAAGACATAATTTGTTTTTCATTTTTGATTTGGCTAAAAACTATTATCTTGGTTCCTAATTGATGGTATTATATTATTTGATAGGAATAACTATTATATATCTTTGTTACTTTTATACATATTAATGGTTTTGATTTTCAAATAATCCATGATGAACATATGATATTATTGATTTTAGAGATGTTATGGGTGGTACAGAAATTAAATGTGAACCCTGAACCAAGGATTATTATAGGATATAAGAATATCCTCTAAAACTTATATTCCAATGAAAAAAGGAAATAATTGTAAATTGTAAATTCAATTTGGTGGGACATTAAATTTGATTTATAATAGTGTCTTGAAACTATGTATTAATTTTATAAATGGTATATATTATACATATTTTCTGATACATCATTATTTGGGTTGAGTATTTTGGAATAGGGTTATTTCAAAATCCATCAAATGTGTCTTCCATGTCCTCCCACAAGTAATGGTTTCATATTCTCACTGAAAATAAAATTTTGTTGTGACAGTTTTTTGAACTTTTTACATCGATGGTATATGGATATGGAACTACAGACTCTATATCAATAAGGAACTATGGTAATTTCATAGGAAATGAAAGAAAAAGTAGTTTTAGTCTTACACACTCATTGCATTTAGCTTTCAATTATGATTTATGGGTTTGAAATCAAGTAAATATCAGTGTGGTAGTGTTAATTTTATTTTATTTTTCCATAATTTTCAATAGAAAATTATGAAGTGATATTTAATAACATCCCTTATAGAATACATTTCACAAAGTAAAATAATAAAGGGTAATTTGGCCAAAATAATTTTTTTTTCTTTTTTCCTTTTGAAAACTCAAAGAAAATTATCATTGTTTTGTTTCTATATTTAATTTTTTCATCTTTTTGGAAGAAGACTGGAAAATAATGTGATGTTTGTATAATAATATAGTTTCTTATGTTGACTATGATATTCTAGGTTATTCACCCACCATAACATAATAGTGTTCAAATATTACAAGATATGTCTAATAGAATTTTTTAGGGATAATGAATAGAAACATCAAATAGTGTTAACTTTTTTGAGGAAATTTATCCCCATATATTTTCTCATTGATCTAATAAACGAGTATAATCATTACTAGTATAATTATATGAAAATAAAAGATATATAATGTTCAAATATCACTTCCTTGAAAATGGTTAATTAGGGACAGTGCAATTTGATACCATTAAGAATATTTTTTGGCTTCGAATAATTTTTTTTATTTATATTTTTGTGAATAGTCAATGTTAACATATTGGAATCTACATATATTGATTTAATTATACTATTAATAATCAATTACTCCCTATTATAATTTGAAATCTTAATAATCATACATTACTGTTAATGTAATTCATATTATCTAAATACTTCCAATCATATTCAGTATAACTAGGTCGGAAAATTTTCTCGTAGTTTCAGCCATTGAGAAATTTATAAAAACTTTGTCAAATAAAGATAGAATTATGCTTCTATGAACCTATGAAAACTATTCAATTGACACTGCAAGGGAGTCATTCAAACAAATTTTTAGAGAGTTCTTTTTTAAAAAATCATATCTAAAATGACCATATATCATTACAGGATTATTCAATACATATTCCCCTTAAATAATATCTTACGTCACATATAGAATAAATTTCACACAATAACATATTGAAGTTAGTATTCTCACAATAATTTCCATATTTATTTGTATTATTTTTGAAACCACTCAATAAATGGTCTTTATTTAAGTTCTATACTGCTTGTTTATCTTCATACTGGTAATGGATTGGGAAATAATGGTACAATATTATTACAATATGTATTAAAAGGGTAACTATGATACACCATGGAAGTATCCCATGATAATTGAATATAGTTATGCTGGAAAATGATACACATCAATGATGTTTTTAGTGTTCTTGATGGGAAAATTTTACTGAATTTAATTTCATCTAAAAATTTTCCTCCGTGTTTTTTTCCAATAAAATGAATAAATGAGGATAATTATTCATGGTAGAATGTGATGAAATGGTATGATAAGTATGTTATACATGTAATCTCTTTTAAAAATGTTGTGTGGTGATGGTAGAGTATGATACCACAGTGAAGATTTTTTTGGTTGGTTGTGATGACTTCGTTATTAAATATTAATACGTGGAAAATTTGAACAAATTGAAATCCTTATATATTGATAGAAGAAAATTATTTATCACGAATCAGTGGTTATCACAATATAGAAACATATAAATATTACTTCAAATTTAATGTTCTTTTTATTATCAATAGGCTTCCAATCGTATTTTGTTTAACAATGGGATAAAATTTCATGGTGTCTCAAACAATATTAATAGAGGTAAAATTATTACCTTTTAGAAGGGAATTAGTTTTTTATAATCCTTAAAAAATATGAATTTGATCATTCAAGTATAGCGTAGAAACCAATTTTGATGGTGGTCTTTTTTTAAACATGTATGATATGGCCATATCTCTCTACATTATTACTATTATATATATAACCCTTCAATTAGAGAAGTTTTTTCTTTAGGAATAATTAAAGATCAACTATCTACCATGGATTTACTAGTAGCTTTGAATTCATCTTTATTTAATCATTTTATATTACCCATTGAGTTATTCCAACTATTTGTATTTCATAATTAATAGATTCTGGATTCTATATAGATTTTTTACTGTAAAATAATTATTAATGTAAATCAATGGATTGTTAATGTATCTAGAGAAAATAAAGCATTAATAAATTGAATAAAATAAATTAAACAACATATTGTATCACATTTAATCTCTGTAATATTTTATCTTCAATAAAGGTTTATAGATTAATTACATGTTTCATTGAGTAACTATGAAATTTCACAATTTTTGATCATGAAAACATTCATGAATCCCCTACCAACAACCAAAAAAATTCTATCCAAAATAAACAATATCAGTTTTGTATTCCTAGACGACTTTATTATTCTAATATACAAGTCATTATTGTAATATTCCAAGACATTAAAATAATTTCATTTTGGTATGGAATTAATTTTTACAGCATTATTTATAAACAACTGAATGTTAATCTTATTCTACACACAACACTGACATAACATATGTTACACACATGATCTGGTTTTATTGCCTTTTATTAGAGAACCTAGTTTTAATAAATGTTTTATAACTTTATAAATTTAATTTTTTAAAATAATCATTATTTTTTAATCCAAAAGTTCATGTTTATATTTTTGTGAGTTTTTTTTCTGGGAAGTTTCATTTAATGATGAAAAGTGAAAAATACTACATTTTAGTTAAATAATAACATTTCATTTAACTATATATTAATGCTACATAAAATTTTCAACATGTTCTTTAATGTTATAATTTCTTAATTATACATATATTACCCCAATTTCTGCCACTATAATAAAGATTATATTGATAATAGATACAAAAAAGTATTGAACTTTTGAAATTTTAAGAACTCACTTTCTTTCCACATTTATGGGATTATTATTAAATATAATTTTACCAATTATTTGATGTGAATTTTTAAAAATTCAGAGGCCGGGTTTGGATCGTTATTCTATTTGTGGTCTGATAATAACAACATAAATTTTATCCAAAAATATTATGGAATGTAAATAAAATAAATTATAGTGACTAATGTAAAATTAAGCATAACAAGTGACTAATCCATAATCATAGTTAAAAATATGAACTAGAAACTTATAAAAAAAACCATTGGCATCAAATAGTTCAACCATAACCATTATTGTTACAAAATTTAGGTTTTACTAGGATAATATTTGATGAAGTTTCCTTATATGATAATTTTGGTAATAAAAAGGACAAAAAGGGAACCTTCCTTACCGTCAAATTTTATAAAACATAACGTTATTTTAAAACCATCATCGGTTCTGTTATACACATCCTTTAGACATATAAATGGATATTTTTTATAATTATATAGAATTATTTTTTTATAGTGGAATTAGTTACATAAAATTCCTTTGAAACACAAGCACAACAATTATTTCTTTAGTAATCAACTAAAATAAATGATACTATAAATATTAAAAGTGAAGGAAATTGAATGAAATACTAGTTTTAATAATTATTTTTAGATGAATTTGTATTATTAAAAATATTTTAAATTTATCAAATATTTAATTACAATAGTTTTTTGATACATTTAAAATTAAATTGAATAAATAATGTCAATATTGATGTTAATTATTTTTAATAAAAAATTATAGAATACTAAAAGATTTATAATTAATAAAACCCTATATTATTAAATGTGATTTTTTGGCGTTAATAAATATTTAATATATTATTTTTACGGACAAATTTATATTTAATAATGAACCAATTTACCCATAAATTATAAAGACATTGTTGGTATAGTACTAGTTAAAGATGTTTTGTGTGTGGCATGCACTTATATAAAAATGAATTCCGAAAACACTAAGGATATTTATTTTGTATATTAAATATCATATTTATAATTAATTTTATCTATATTTTATCATAAATTTCACTTTAATTGACTATTAATGGTGAAATTATATAGGTTATAAAACTATTTTCTTTAATAAAACCCAAAATGGAAAAATTGGGTAAACAGAGACGTTAAGGCGCGGAACTATAAAAATGAACCAATTGTCATGTGGTGGAGGTTTTTATTCACTCTTATTCTGATATAAAATCTTTTTTTAAATATTAGAGTAACATTATATAAAGGAAACCTCCCATTAATGTTTATCATTTTTTATTTATAAGAGTTTCACTCCTCCACCACTATAAAAGGTAGTCAATCTTCCCCTTTCGTCACGACTATCATGAAAGAGTGGATAAACCAATAACATCCATTGTATCTCGTAAACTTCACTAAAATTATCCTAGAATCATATCATTGGGAATAAATACATTCAATCAATCCCTTTGGTGGAAACCAAAAGGAGTTACCCAAAGAAGAGGAAACATCCTTCAGCAAGCTCGGTTGTTTTATTTCCATTCTCCACACACTCCAAACTAATTATTCCATAATAATATAACATCACTATAATAACAAATATAATGATATGAATATATGAAAATGATTAGAAATTATATTACACACAATTATTTAAAATCGGTAATAAATATAATGTTTATGTTTACGAGGAACTACCACTTTATGAAATGATGATTGTCCATTTTTCATTTTCCACGATTCATTGTATTTCATTATGATGGAAACCATGTTTATATATATACATATATATATTATAAATGAAATTGATTATGTATCTATGATTTTTAATTATTAGATAACAAATACCATTATAATTTCAATTTATTGTAAATATGATAACATCATTTGTTGAAGTGTGGACTACCACCCACTCAAAGTGATGTGATTCATTCACACTATTCATGGAACATATAGTGGATGATTGTATTAATCCTATGAGACATATATGAAATAAATATAATAATAGAATTATTATATAAATATATATCATTTAATTTTCAATATTTTAATATGATAGAGAAATGAATTGGGGGTTCATGCATACTTACGACCTATCATCTCTATGAACTATGCATTTCATTCCCTATCTAATAATATTATGAATAATTATAAATAAATATATAATTAATATATATTATATTTAAATCACGATTTAAATTCTATATATAATAAAAATTCGATCTATTTAATAAAAACATTAGGTGATAGGTTAAAGAAAACTTGATAAACTAGTAAATTATCCCCCAGACGAGGGAAAATAATTTATGATTGTTAGAAAATTTTTAATACGATATCAGAATATAATATATGATATTACAAAAATTTATATGGTTATTTAATAATATTTTAACACACTTAATACAATTATATTGGGGGTTAAATGTCGATCAAATGAAAGTAACACAAGGCATTGGATTTTGTATCAATTTCATTTAATTGACACATTTTTTAAGGAAATGTACCTAATTTCTTTTCTGTGGTATATACACTTCAATTTTACATGTTCTACTGTAAACAGCCTCATTCTCATTATATACTATTTTTATTTAATGTTATTAATTCAAAGTAGTTATTATTTAAATGCTTCAATGTAAAATAGGACACTTTGGAATGTTTAAATATTATTTCCTCCAAATGATGTTTTCATCCTGGGTAATTCTATTCATCCATTTCAATAATAAATGATCTTATTTATCCTCCACTAAGGGATTATTGATTTATATTTATTATTCATCCAATACAGTTATTTTATAAGGAATTTTTAATATTGATTATTATATATATAAAATTCTTTAGAATCGAAAGGATAGGTGGGCCCCATACAATATATATCCACTCAATACCTCAATGATTTCTCTTGAGGAGGATAAGTTGGATTGATTAAAATTGTTTCTATACATAGTTTTAAACAATCTTGTGAAAGGTCATTACAGTATTGGTTTTCATGCTCCTTCAACATGAGGTCCAATAATTAAGCATTTCATTATCATTTATTATGTTATTAATTACACTAGATATTTTCTATCGATATAATTATAAATGAATTATTTTTACATTTTATTGATTATGTGGATTGAGATAAAATGTATTACCTTACCATATTGATTATTAATTATATAGTTATTTTAATGTCTTGTGTTCTCAAATATTTACCATTCTATGATGGTTTTTTTATTCGTTATTTCATACACATTACATTCCCTTACTGAACATTTTATATCACTATTATTATATTTCCTTTCCCCAGTTTATGTTCAGTAATCAATTGATTAGTTTAATGGATTTTTTATTTAATTTTTTATATATCCCATTTTTATTTATATTTTCACAATGTGATATGTATATTATATATGTAATCAGGATTTTCAATATATCTAATATGATTGGTCCTTCAATGTATTATTCCTCATAATTCAATCCAATATAATAAATTAATACACCCACTCTAGGATTCAGAGTTTTGGGCATTACAATTGATATCAAAGGATGTTTACCAGCAAAATTGTATGATTGATTTTGGAAACATAAATTAAGGATCAATACCCTAAGATAGACTTTCAGGATATGTATAGGAGGAAATCATAAAATATTAGGAAGGTAGAGAATATGTGTGTATTCATGGTAATGCATACATATATAGATACTACAGATAAATCTGGTTCCAGAACAGATGTACCTAGAAGTAAAAAATCCATCAATGTATGTTGGTCATGAATCAGGGTAACCTATTACATGATAAAGGGCTTACTGGGTACATGGTATGCCACTCTTGGGAGATACATCTTGGATAGTTCACATTTTCATTAAAAATAATTATGAATGATTTAAAAGAAAATTTATCACCCAATGAAACTATTTTAAGGATAATGAGATTAGTTATACATAAATTTTTTAATTTATGTTATGTGTAGCATTATTTTTTTAGAATATAGATTATTTTTTGATTTAATCTTTATATTTCAATTTTTTAAATTTCACCATGTAGAAGTAATGTGTTCTCCAACAAAGCACATTATTCAAAAAATATTATGTTTTATATATTTTGTGAAATCAATCCAAAATTTCAAATGAAAACAGTCTCCCTTCTATTTCCCTCAAATTTTGAAAGATTATCATGTGCTAGTTGGATAAATAAATAATTTTCCAATTCACATGGCATCCAAGAAAAGGAAGATAATAATAGGTTGAAATATAAAAAGATAAATAATGGTAAAAATGAAAGGAAGTACATTCCATCATGTGATAATTGTGGAAAGAATCACCCTTGTACTTGGTTAAAAATAATGGGAGTTTGATAATATATTGGAATAAAATAGCACCATATTAGTGATTTTAAGGGTATGAAAAAGGTATCAAATGTATAACTTTTCAACTACAAGGATATGAGAAACTATGAAAATCAATGTCTTAAGAATAAATGGAATACAAACAAATGATTATAATGGATATTGATCATGTTATTCTACTACCTTATATGAAGAGGAATGAGTAATATGCCTTACAATGATTTAGTTTATATGAATATTTTATTAGCTATGTACATTTTAAAATAATTGTGAAATATAAAAGGATTTTACAATATTATTTATTTGTTAAGGTTTTGTGATCATATTTTGAATGGTAATAGGAAAGAATATTTAGTAGAATGTAAAACATTTTGGAAAACACATGGTTAAGGGAAACAAAGCCTTTAATATCATCCTAATGTTATGAAAATGACATTCAGATAAAAAAAGGATTTTTTAAATAATGTAAATTATGTAAATTATGATTAAATTGTAAATTAGTATTGATATATTCCATCATTGATGGAGTATACATCGTTTTTTTATTTAAGAAATATATCCAATAATGTATTTCTTAATTAATAAACTAGGATGAATACATGATTGTAATATATTTTTATTTTAATTAAATTTAGTATGATATAACAATTGAATAGATGATGAAGGTGTTTACATGTTAGGTATGTAATGATTAAATAACTACTTCATTTTGATCAATTTATAATGATAATTTCATTTTTTACATCCTTATAAAGAGTTTTATAATAGTATTTGGGAAAAGATAACCATTAATGAAATGATTTAATTTTATCTTTGAATGATTATTTATATATTGAATAATTACTAACCTATATGAAGAATCTTGTTCTATGTGATGATGTAGAAATAGTTCATGGAATAATAAAAGAAAAATATTATGATTGTAGAAAGGTATATTTACTTATATTCATAAAGTGTGAATGAATTTCTCAACTCTAGAAAAAGGGTATTCAAATAAAACTATTTTTATTTTATCATCATTTTTTTATATGAATAGCCATTATTCACAGATGTGGTTTATTGTTTTTTGTTCAAAAGCATTTAGTTTTACATTTTCTCTATCACGATGTGGTTCTCCAATATTAATATATTTTCAGATATTAATCTCTTGATTTCTAATATCTTGTTTAAATTGTGAGGAAGCAATTTAATTATGGTTGTGAGAATGTAACACCCTAATAGAATTAAATATATTTATTGGGAAATTCTTTAATTCTATATTACATTATAGGAAAGACTATGTTAATATATGGTTTTTATTAATTATTAATCTATCAGTAAAATATAATATTAAATTAAAAATCATTAATGTCAATGTCGACATTATTTATTTAATTTTAATTTAAAATTATAAAAACTATTCGATTTAAATATAAATTATTTTAAAATATTTCAAAAAATAGAAATTCATCTAAAAATAATAACTAAAACTAGTATTTGAATCATTTTTCTTCACTTTAAATATCTAGAGTATCATTTATTTTAATTGATGTTTAACTTAATAATCACCGTATTTATGTTTCATAAGAATTTTATTTACCTAATTCCACTCTAAAAAATAATTCTACATAATTATGAAAAAAATACTCATTTATATGTCAAAAGTATGTGTATAATAGAATTTATGATATTTTTTAAATAACATAATGTTCTATAAAATTTGAACGTATGGAAATTTCCCTTTTTGTCTTTTTTCCTTACCGAAGTAAACATATAAGGAACATTCATCAAATATTATCCCAATAATTCCCAAAATTTGAACAAATAATGGATATGGATGAACTATTAGATGCCAATGGATTTTTTACAAGTTTCTAGTTTATTTTTGTAACCTATGATTAAGGATTTGTCCCTTGTTATGCTTAATTTTACCTTATTCATTTTAATTAATTTTATTCACATCCACTTATTTTTTTTGTCAAAATATAAGTTGTTCTTATTAGACCACAAATAGAATAATTATTAAAATAATGCCTCATAATTTATAAAAATTCACATTATATAATTAGGAAATTTTCATTTAATGACAAACCCAAAAATGTGGCAAGAAAGTCAGTTTTTAAAATATTAAAAGTTCAATAAGTTTTTATATCATTTTTCAATATAAAAAATATTCTAGTGACTTACATTTCGGAAATATATATATAATTGGGAAATTTTAACTTTAAAAAACCAGTTGAAAATATTAATTAACATTAATTTATATTTAAATGAAAAGGTATTATTAAAATTAAATGTAGTATTTTTCACTACTCATCAATAAATTAAACTTCTCAAAAATATAAGAAAAAATAACCCAATTATAAACATGAAATTATGGATTAAAAATTATGTATATTTTGAAAAACTAAATTTATAAATATATAAACAATTTGTTTAAACTAGGTTCTCTAATGAAAGGAATTAAAATATGATGTTGTGTGTAAAATATGTTAAGTTAGTGTTGTGTGTAGAATAAGACTAACCATGTTTTATGTATAAATAAAGATATAAAATAATTAATTTTATACAAAAATGAATTTATATTAACGTCATGGGATGTTGCAATAATGGCTTAAAAATTAGAATAATCATGTCATCTAAGAATAAAACAATGATATTGTTGTTTTTTGGATCGAATAAAATTTTTGTTGTTGGTAGGGGAGTCATGAATGTGGTCAGGATCTATAATGGTGAAATTAAATATTGAATCAATGATACATGAAATTAGGAATGTATGAATGGATTTTAGTTACATTAATGTCATCATATTATATATGGATATTATGCTCCCAAAAGATAAAAAATCATATTAGTGATTGTTTGAAAGAGTAAAGAAATAAACAATTTATCCATGTCCCATGTAGCCTACATAATTTATAATAAATTTTTCAAATGACGGTTTCGATGTTAGCAGTGTTAAATAAGAATTTTCATTCTATAGAGGGGGGAAGAGAGGACGGGGTGGAAATTTATATACATCAATAAATAATATTAGACATAAAAAATTGTAATAAAAGAGTTACCATAACATTATTGTTAAATATTCTTCATTTATTTACCATTTCAAGAGTGTGTGGAGAATATTCAATTCTAATTCCAATATTTAATTAACTTAATTTTTATAAATTAATTTATATACTTGTTTGATGATAACATTTTATGGAGATTTAAGGTGAGACAATAGGTTGTTTCATTTATTTTATTCTATTTCTAAATCCTTTATTTTCTCTAGAGACATTTACAATACATGGATTTATATTAATAGTTATTTTGTGGCCAAAACTATATATAAAATATAGAACATATTAATTATGAAATATAAATAGTTGGAAGAACATAATAGTCTATATAAAATGATAAAATAAAGATGAATTCAAAATTACCAGTAAATCCATAGTAGATGGTTGATCTCTAATGCTACCTAAAGAAAACAATTCACTAATTGAAGGGTCTTATGTATAATAGTAATAATTTAGAGAGATATGATCCTATAAGACTTATTTTGAATTAAAAGGCTACCTTAAAAATTGGTTTCTATGCTACACTTGAATGATCAAATTAATATTTTATATGACTTATAAAAAACTAATTCTCTTCTAAAATGTAATTATTTTACCTCTATTCATAGTGTTTGAGAGACCTAGAAATTTAATACCATTGTTAAACCGAATATGATCAGAAGACTACTGATAATAAAAAGAACATAAAATTTAAATTAATTTTCATATGCTTCTATATTGCGATAACCACTCATTATTTATTAATAGTTTCCTTTTATCCATATATAAGGTTTCCATTTTTTTCAAATTTTCCACGTATTAAAATTTAATAACGAACTCATCACAAGTAACATCAAAAAATTATTAATTGTGGTATCATGTTTCACCATCACCGCAGAACATTTTTTAAAGAGATGAAATATGTAACTTACATATCTATCCATTTCACCACATTATACCATGAATAATTTTCCTCATTTATTCAGGAAAACAACATGAAAGAAAAATTTTAGAGAAAATTCAATTTTATAGAATTATTCCCATCAAGAACCCTAAAAACATCATTGATATGTTTCATTTTCCATCAGAACTATATTTGATTATCATGGATACTTTAATTTTGTATCATAGTAAAGATTTGAATGAATATTATAATAATAATGTACCATTATATCCAAATCCATTACCACTAAGAAGATAAAATAGCCGTATAAAACCCAAATAAAGACCCATTATTGTGTGTTTCCAAAAAGAATACAATGAAAATATGTAAATTATTGGGGGAATAGTATCTTCAATATTGTATTATGTTCAATTTCTTCTAAGTGGTACATGATATATTACTTAAAGGGGCCGCATATAAAATAATCTTGTAATGATATAACGTAATTTTAGATATGATTTTTAAAAAAATAACTCATTCAATATGAGTTTTCATTATTCCATTGCAGCGTCAAATGAATGTTTCTCATAGGTTCATAGAAACCTAATTCCATCAATATTTTAAATATTATTTACACTTCATGCAATGGTAGAAACAACTAGAGATTTTTTAACCGTTTTATACTAAATATGATTTGTAGTCATTAGATAATCTGAGTTACATTAACAATAATGTAAGATTCATGATAATTCATATTAGAATGGATAGTAATTGATGATTAATAGTATAATTAATTATATATATGTAGATTACAATATGTTAACATTTACAATTTCCTAAAATATAATAAAAACACATTATTAGAATCCAAAAAAATATTCATAATTGTATCAAATTGAATTATTCATAAATAACCATTTCCAAGGTAGTGATATGTGAACATTATATATCTTTTATCTTCATATCATTATACTAGGAATTATTATACTCATTTATTACATCAATTTATAAATATATAAGGATATATTTCCTTAGTAAAGTTAATACAAGTTGAATTATCTACTCGTTATACCTAAAAAATAAAATTAGACCTATGTTGTTATATTGGAACACTATTGTGTTTTTGTGGGTGAATAACCTAGGATATCATAGTCAACCCATTAAACGATATTATTATACAACAATTATTTTATTTTCCAGTCTATTTCATATAATAAGATAAAATGAAATATAGAAACAAAACCAGAATAATTTTATTTCATTTTTCAAAAGGAAAATCGGAAAAATAGAAAATTATTTTGACCAAATGAATCGTTATTATTTTACTTTGTGAAATGTATTTTAAATGGATGTTAATCAATATCACTTCTAAATTATGATTTTTAAATTTTAGAAAGATATAATCATTTCAACTCTACCACTAATAATATTTAATTGATTTACAACAATTAAAACTTAATTCAATGCTAAATGCAAAGAACATTTAAGACTAAAACAACTACCCTTTTTATTTGCAATGTAGCTACCCTAGTTCCTTATTGATATGGATTCTGTAGTTCCATATCCATATATAATTGAAATAATATTTTTCCAAAACATCACCACAAAATATTCATTACATTGATAATATGAAACCATTATTAGTGGGTGGACATGGAAGACAAGTTTGAAGGATTTTGAAAAAAAAACCTATTTCAAAAAACTAATCCAAAATCATGATGTATCAAAAATTCTGTATAATATTCACCACTTATCAAATGAATACCTAGATTTGAGACCATATTATCAATCAAATTCAATGTCCCACCAAAATCAAAAACAATATATAATTGTTTTACTTTTTATCATTAGAATACCAGGATTAGAGGATATTCTTATATCCTATAACAATATTTGGTTCAGGGATCACATTTAATTTATGTAAAACCCATAACATGTATAAAATAATTAATATCATATGTTAATCATATCTTATCTAAAAATAAACCCCATGAATATGTATACAAGAAACAAATATAGAGCAAATTTATTCCTATTGAATATCTTAATCCCTTCAATTATGAACCAAAATAATACTTTTTAAGTAAATCAAGAATGAAAAAAAATTATGTCTTTAAACAATTATTGAAATGTGTAAATTTGCATAAAAATATATTAAATACCATTTTTTACTAATTATAAAAATATTTAAAGATCATAAATATAAACATAAACACGATCAATAGTGTAAAATAAAAAAGAAAAAATTATATTTGAGACATATATTAAAAAAACACTAATTGTATCCATTGGAAAGATCATCGATGATGAAAAAACAATACTTCCATAGTATCATTTATAGATAAAAATAATTGATTACTAATACATAAAACCCAATTTAATGCTAAATTGAAGGGGGAATCTTTTTTATTCTATAAATTAATATGTATTTATAATTATAATGGAATGGGTAAATAAAAATTGGTTAACTATTTTTTGAAAATAAAATAATCCAATTTACCATATTTCACTAGTTGCAACTACTTGAGAAATAGATTCCATGAAACTCTCTCCATATCTCTCTATATTTTGATATGAATGATATCCTCCTCCTGTTTTGATGTTGGGATTCTGTGGGCAATTGTGGTTCTTGGAAAAATGAATTGGGTTTATATAAGGAGGAATTACATTCTTTATGATGTGGGTATCCATTTATGTATGGGATTTTCCAAAATTGGGTTGGACTGCAAAATTGGGAATGTGGGATAGTTTGGTACCATGTTTCATGTGTGCATATCTTGGGAATTAATTAGTTTGGTTACTTCTAGTGTTGAGGGGGAGAAATACTGAAATATTTTTTACATCAATCATATAGGAGGTACCTAGTTCATAAAACCTACACCTTAGGTCAAACACAACACCTATGATGGTAATAAACATACCTCTCAACAATGCCAAATTATAATAGTCACATTAAATGAGCTATTGTGAAGTAAATATTTATTATAGAAATAAACCCTAATCAAACACAGCTAGAAGACCAGTAAAAAATCAACACACATACCAATCATTAATCAATTCGTCTCTTTAAACTAAATTACAATAGTATAAATTGATTTAGTTTGATTAGGATTGGTGAATTAGGATAATCCTAAACAACCCTAAACACATGTATTGTCACGAACCGAATCGGGTCGCCATCTGAACCGACGCCCGACTCGGCCCGCGGCAAGGCCCGAAGGGCGTTCCCGATCCCCACGGGCTGGCACAAGTGCCCGGGTATCAAAATAAACCTTGGGAACGGTTTACCCGAGTGAACAAATATAAAGCAGCCAACCAAAGTAAACCAAACAGAAGTAAAGGTTACAGTCAAACACGTAGATAACCAAACAGGTTTTTGGTTCACAAGTACTCAAAACCCAAATAACACCAAAACAAGATAACCAAAAACCAACCTAAGGACTGTCGCCCGGTGTGAGGACACCGCCTCTAGGCCACCACCAAAACGTCACGTAGATAGTCCTGCTAACAACCCAAACCACTGCTCCCAAAAGTTGGACCCCTACCTGTATCAGAAGTAAAAAAGTCTACTTACACCAAAGGGTGTAAGTAGGGTGTGAGCAATCGCCCAGTAGGATATCACCAATAAAAGATTCCACGCACAACTATCAAAAGACAACCAATTGCAATGCTGAAATAAAGATAGAAAGAAGTGGAAAAGAAAATGGTTTTCATCAAATGATTTAGAAGAAAGGCAGTTCAAAATAAACACATTAGGATAGCAGTTCAAGTGACATATCACGTATTAGCATGCACGCAAGGTAACTGGTGGCACCAAGGGATGGGAAAGGCCCTATGGGTACTAGAACTAGTGGGATCCTAGAACGTCGTGTCTCGGTGAAATGTGGCTTAGGCGGCCATGACCCTCAGATAACGTGGCTTAGAAGGCCACGACCCTCAGATCATGTGGCTTAGAAGGCCACGACCCTCAGATATCATATGTTTCGTTAGTGTTGCTGTCGTCAAACCTGCCAGTGAAACCGGGTCGGGTGATCTCCGGAACACTAGCTCACTAGTCCCAGTCTCCCCACCTAATACCCCTGCTTCCCTCCTTGTGCTCACCTAGAGATCAAAGTTCACATAACATGTCACATTAGCACTTCGAGCCAAACAGTTCACCTGCACACTGATATCCTCTTTGAAAACCACACACACACGAAAACTTTTCTTTTTTAAAAACTTAGACCACACTTCATACGCTTTAAATTAAACTAGACGCATAACTTAACGAAATCACTTTGTTATTTAATAAAACCACTAAGAAACTTTATTTAACAGTTTTCAAACATGTCGCAAAAAATTTTAAAGGTTAAAAAGTCACCCAAAACCCCTTTCCATAATAAAACACATTCTGACATGCCAACACACAACCTGCGTCATCCGAACTCCCTGACTCACGCACTGCACAGTTTACAAATAATCATAAACAGCCAAAGTGAGTTTCCGTGATAAAAGAAATGGACTTGCACAACATAAATGTACCACTGGAAAATAAAATGCGCATTTAAAAAGTAATTAAATCTAATTAGTAAATACGAAAACTAATTAGCAGGGTGATGAAAAATTAAACCAGCACGCAAAAGATCGCCAAAAGATAATTGAGTGCGGAATCACCTAACTCAAACAGGCACGGAAAAATACACGGCGCAAGACTCCAGTTACGCCGCGGTCGCACCGTCTTGAGCCGTCACACAGGTCCTAAAAACAGCAGATCGCTCAACGGGTTCAGTGAAAATGTTAACACAATAGTAATGATGATAACAATAGCGATAACATAATAATAATAATAATAATAATAATAACATAATATAATAATAATAATAATAATATAATAACAATAGAAATAATACTAGAAATAATAATAATAACAATAATCATAATATTAATAATAATAATAGCATAATAATAATAATAATAACAATAGTATTATAATAATAATAGTATTACGAACATAATAATAATAATAATATGATAATAATAATAATAATATTATTATTATTAATAATATCATAATAATAATAATAACAATATCATAGTAATAATAATAATAATAACAATAATAATATAATAATAATAATGATAATATTATTATTTACATAATTATAATAATAACATATTAAAATTTATAGTAATGGTATAATAACTAACATATTAATAATAATAACAAAATAAAACAAGATATCTTATTAGATAAGTTAAAATAATAAAATAAAATAAAATAAAAAAAGAAAAACAAACCTGCGCGGAGGAGGCCGAACAGGGGCGCCGGAATGGAGAAGAAGTGGAAGAAAAAGAAAAGGAAGAAGGAGGAGAGAAGAGGAAGAGGAGAAGAAGGAGAAGATAAGGAGGAGAAGAGGAGAAGAAGAAGAAGAGAAGAAGAAAAGAAGAAGAGGAGGAAGAAGAAGAGAAAGAAGACGGTAGGGGGAGTGTTTGCTGCAGCAGGGGGCGGCCTGAGGCGGAACAGGAGAAGCGGCCGAGTGGGGAGGTGGCGCGCCGGTGAGCAGGTGGGTGGCCGAGCGGGAGAAGCAGCAGGGGTCCGGTACGGCTTCGAAGATCGGGCGAGAGGAGGGTGCGTCGGTGTGGGTGGAGGCAGCTGGTCCGATGCGGGAGGTAGTGGGTGCGGCTGCTGGTGCCGAGCAGGGAGGCGCAACAGAGGAGAAGTCTCGGCGGAGAGGACCGGCGGAACGTGGCTGGGCGGAGGAGAAGAAGAGTGAAGAGAGAGGAGGGAGGAAGAAGAGGGAGGTGTGGCGAGTGAGCCGGGGAAGGGGGTGCGCCGTGGACGGAGGAGAGAAAGACGTGGGGAGAAGAAAAGGAGAAGAAAAAAAAAGAAAAATAAAAATAAAAGAAATAAAAAAAAATGGGAGTGGGGGGGGGGGCGACGGCTAGGGTTTCCTAGGGGGGAATAGGTAGGAAATAATAATAATAATAATAATAATAATAATAATAATAATAATAATAATAAACTAATACCATAATAATATTAGAAATAACAATATTAATATTAATAATAATTATCAAAATCTTAATAATAATAATCGCATAACAATAATAATAATTATAATAATAATAATAATAATATCATAATAATTATAAAGATAATAATAATAACGATAATAATAGTATAGTAATAACAACAACAAAAAGCATAAAATTAATACTAATAATAATAATAGTAGTATCAATAATAATAATAATAATATAAATAATAATAATAAAACTGAAGCTAACATCTGTCGTTTGGTTCGTCTGCGCAACCGGCACCGAGCATTGAAATGGAAAAGCTGCATGGCTTTGCCCATCCCCTACCCGTGTGCCGAGCAGTGTAAGGCCCGCGCGCGCGCACCGTTACCCCAATGGGAAACCCAAACCGGGTTCGGCTCATGATACAACCAAATAATTTAAATAAACCGGCAATTAATTTATGAAATAAAAATTTAAAATTAAATGTATACCTCAATGAAGTCCGGGTGTGACAATTCTCCCCACCATGAAAACTTTCCGCCCTTAGAAAGTCAGCTCAAAGCCTGATCAGAGAATAGAAATGGGTACTCTTGCTCAACCCATGACTTCCGCTCCCAAGTCTTGTGTTCATCATTCTCGTGCTGCCAAAGAACACAGACCAGAGGAATGGACTTTCCATGCAACACCTTTTCCCGATAATCCACTAGACGCACTGGTCGCTCGACCACAGACAAGTCAGACTCTATCTCCAGCTCCTCCCAATTCAGAACATGCGACGGGTCGGGGTTGTACTTCCTTAGTTGGGAGACATGAAATACATTGTGAATCGACGTCAACTGTGAGGGAAAAGCTAACCTGTATGCCACCTTTCCAATCCGCTCACGAATTTTGAAAGGTCCAATATATCTCGGTGTCAGCTTCCCCTGTTTCCCCAAACGACGGTGACCCAAGCGAGGGGCCACTTTCATGAACACTCTGTCCCCCACTGAAAACTCGATGTCCCGCCGCCTCTGATCTGCATAAGACTTGTGACGACTCTGAGCTGTCAACAACCGCTGCCTAATCAGCTTGACCTTCTCAGACGTCTACTGAACAAGACTCGGTCCCAAGAGCGAGGCATCTCCTACCTCAGCCCAACACAGAGGAGACCGACAAGGCCGGCCATAGAGTGCCTCAAAGGGTGCCATTCTGATGGAAGACTGGTAACTGTTATTGTAAGCAAACTTGACCAGCCCCAAATGGCTATCCCATGAGCCTCCAAAATCTAACACACAGGCTCGGAGCATGTCCTCCAGAATCTGATTCGCCCGCTCCGTCTGGCCATCGGTCTAAGGATGGTATGTCGTGCTCATCTTAATCTGCGACCCCAAAGCCTTCTGGAGGCCTCCCCAAAAAACGAGATGTAAAGCGGGGGTCCCTGTCAGAAACAACTGCCGACGGCACACCATAAAGTCTGCCCACCTCCTGAACGTACAAGCGGCCCAGTTCCTCTACCTTCGATGTATCTCTGATCAGAATAAAGTGAGCAGACATAGTCAAACGTTCAATCACCACCCAGATAGCATTCCTCCCACGAGGTGTACGAGGCAAGCTAATGATGAAGTCCATAGCGACCTCATCCCACTCCCAGGTAGGAATGGGTAATGGCTGGAGTAGGCCAGATGGTCTCTGATGCTCTGCTTTCACTTGCTGGCAGGTGTAACATCTGGATACGAAGTCGGCTATGTCCCTTCTCATACCTGCCCACCATAACTGACGGCGAACATCGTAATACATCTTGGTGGTGCCAGGATGGACGGCCCACTGAGATTGGTGGCTATCCTGCATCACCACCTTTCGCAGAGACAATGGAACTACCGCACGGACCTTGAAACATAGGACCCTCTGGGAAGACAAAGGCCAATCAGGAGTCTCCCCACCATGAAGAAACTGCAAAGATCGCTGACAAAACTCATCACCAGGCTGCTCCTGGTGAATCAACTCTAGAAGGGCAGGAGTCAACTGGATGCTAGCCAAGAAAGTACCTCCACTGTACTCCCTGCTCTCCAAATGCATCTGGGCGAAGAGCCCCATCAAAGTCCACTCATCACTGGACTTCCTCAACGCGTGCACTGGTACTTTTCTTCTCAAAGTGTCAGTTACCACATTACCCTTGCCAGGGGTATAGACAATATCAAAATCGAAACCCTGCAGGTACTCGACCCAGCGGCGCTGCCTCAAATTGAGATCCCTCTCAGAGAAAATATAGGCCAGGCTCTTGTGGTCAGAATATACCAAAAACTTCTCCCCAAAAAGATAGTGGCGCCACGTCTTCAAAGCATGCATCACTGCCGCCAACTCTAAGTTGTGAGTTGGATAGTTCTGCTCATGCGGCCGGAGTTGGCGAGAACAATAAGCCACAACATGGTCATCCTACATGAGCACACATCCAAGGCCCGTACCTGACGCATCACAGTACACCACATAGCCCTTTCCTGACTCCGGTAAGGTCAACACAGGTGCGGTGGTCAACCGCTGCTTCAACTCCTCAAAAGATGTCTGGCACTGTGGGCTCCACTCAAACATCACCCCTTTCCGGGTGAGTGCGGTCATGGGGGAGGCAAGCCGCGAGATGTCCCGGACAAAGCACCTATAATAACCAGCCATGTCCAGAAAACTCCTGATCTCAAACACATTTCTCGGCTGCTCCCAGGACATAACTGCTCTGATCTTTTCGGGATCCACTGAAACCACTTGTTCTGAGACGACATGCCCCAGAAACTTCACTTCCCTGATCCAGAAAGTGCACTTCGAGAGTTTGGCGTACAGGCGGTGATCCCGAAAAGTGCCCAAAACAACGCGCAGGTGATGCTCATGCTCCTCCTCAGATCCAGAGTAGACCAGGATTTCATCCACGAATACCACGACAAATGAGTCGAGATATTGGTGGAAGACCCTATTCATGAGCTCCATGAAAACTGCAGGAGCATTTGTCAGTCCGAAAGGCATGACCAAGTACTCGAAGTGACCGTACCTGCTTCGGAAAGCCGTCTTCGGGATATCTGCTTCTCTCACCCTAAGCTGGTGGTATCCCGAACGCAAATCAATCTTGGAGAACCACTTTTCCCCCTTCAGCTGGTCAAACAAATCGTCAATCCGAGGAAAAGGGTATTTATTCTTGATGGTTACCTTGTTCAACTTCCGGTAATCAATGCACAACCAAAGGCTTCCATCGGCCTTTTTCGTGAATAAAACCGGTGTGGCCCAAGGAGAGACGCTCGGGTGAATGAATCCTTTGGATTCCAAATCGTCCACCTGTATCTTTAATTCCCTCAATTCGGTGGGGGCCATGCGATATGAGGGAAGAGATATAGGATGTGTTCCCGGCGCCAACTCCATCGATAACTCCACGTCTCGCTCTAGGGGTAAGCCAGAAAAATCATCTGGGAAAACCTCTGGGAACTCATCCACTACATGAGGTAACCCACCCTGTGAAATACCACCATCGTCCTCCAGCGCGAGCGACGAAAACTGATAAGCAAGATTTCCAAGCTCAGGGAGTGGAGGTCCCGCACGTCCCTACCGAGGATCCCATTCTCCGTGAAAAAGCTGAGGAGTCCCATCTGGTGCTGTAAAGATGACTCGGCGTAGATAGAAATCAATGTGCTCCTGGAAGCGCACCATCCAGTCCATACTGAGGATCACATCAAATAGGTCCATGTCAAGGACCAAGAAATCCCATTCCATCTAGACTCCCGACACAGAGAGTGCGCACGGTCGGCACTTGAGGCCTTGCTCCCTCTTTTTCCCAAACGGTGTTACCAACTCCATAGAAAACGATAACAACTCGGTTGGTAAGTTCAGAAGATTCACAAAACGAGCAGATATGAAAGAAACTGAAGCTCCAGTATCAAATAAAACTGCAGCTATAGAAGATGCAACCAGAATAGTACCCTGAACCGTCGAGGGCCCTGCATCAGATCCCGCTGGTGCCTGATCCACAGCATGCAGTTGCCTGGTCCCTGCCTGAGAACGACCGCTCGCCTGAGGCTCTGCCCTGATATGGCTCTACCCTGAAGACGATCTGGTCCTACCACCACGCCCACCAAACCGAGATCTTGTCATCCTGGTCGGCTCTGACTAAACTGATACCCCTCTAGAAGCAACTGATCCAACCCCACTCTGATAAGGGCGTGCAATCCTGTAGTAGCGTTGTAGATGTCCCACCACTCCACATCCATGGCATGGTCTGGGAGGGTATGGACAAACAGGTCGGATGTGCCCTTCCCTTCCGCACTGATGGCACACAACAGAACCTGCACCAGAAGCCCCAGATGAAAACTGCTTGGGAGGATGACCTGAGCTGCCATCACCCTTCTTCCATTGCTCATCACACTTCCTCTTCTTCTCAGATGAACTGCCACTGCCATGCCCTGACACTGATACAGAAAACCCCGACTTTCCCTTCTGGTCAATCTCGGCCATACAAGCACGATCGACCACCTCAGCATAAGTCTTTAGCTTGAACAAGAAATCCTGGGAGTGAATTTCTGGTCGAAGGCCCTTCTAAAACTTCCGAGCTTTCAAGAATTCGCTCGAAACTATCTCAGGTGCGTACCGTACCAGTTCAGCAAAGCGATTCGCATACTCCATC
Organism: Viscum album; assembly: GCA_963277665.1. Classification (NCBI taxonomy): domain Eukaryota; kingdom Viridiplantae; phylum Streptophyta; class Magnoliopsida; order Santalales; family Viscaceae; genus Viscum; species Viscum album. Next base: position 552,305,840 of record OY728147.1, on the reverse strand, counting down.
ACTGTCTGATTCCCCTGCGAAAGCTCCATGAACTCCCGAGATCTAGCATAGGCTACGAACTCTGGACAATACTGCTCGTTGAAGATACCCTTGAAATCCTTCCAGCTCATGTGCTCATGCTTCCCAGCCTGGATCACTGATTCCCACCATTTGCGACTAGAACCCTCCAGCTGGAACGAGGCGCACTTCACCCTGACTTCCTCAGGCGTGTCAAGGAAATCGAACATGTGTTCTATCTTCTGAAGCCACTCCTCTGCCTCCTGAGGTTCCGAACCACCTCGGAAAGAAGGAGGTTTGCTCCTCAGAAACTCCTGAGCTCTATCCTTCCTGGAGCCAAAATCTTCCCCTCTAGCTGGAACAGGGGCGAGGGCAGGAGTCGCCCCTTGTCCTAAAGCCTGAACGGCTCGGACAATCGCCTCTACAAATCACTGATCAAGCGGTGCGGGAGAACTCTCTCTGGCTTCCTCTCGTGGATGCATGGGAACTCTCCGGGGGGAATCATACTGCAAAAGGGCAGCAATCAAGAAAGGAAACCATCAATAAAAAGGGAATAAATTTTTTTCCAACAAGATAAACATTCATTAATAAACCAAACATGCAAAAACGAATCCATATAAAAACTTTACTTTCCTTACCTGGTGTCCACGTACAGTCTGCAGCCTGCACGTCCCACCCAAAAAGAAAGTAAAACAAGCACCCTGACATCCCATGGTGACTCAGTATCTGTCACGAGGCGTGATGGCCAGGCACCCTACTCGCAACATGAATTCTGAGCCCCAACAGACCCAACTCATGTATAATCCAACTCATCCACCAACAAACAACCTGCCTCTGATACCATTTTGTCACGAACCGAATCGGGTCACCATCCGAACTGACGCCCGACTCGGCCCTCGGCAAGGCCCGAAGGGCGTTCCCGATCCCCACGGGCAGGCACAAGTGCCCGGGTATCAAAATAAACCTTGGGAACGGTTTACCCGAGTGAACAAATATAAAGCAGCCAACCAAAGTAAACCAAACAGAAGTAAAGGTTACAGTCAAACACGTAGATAACCAAACAGGTTTTTGGTTCACAAGTACTCAAAACCCAAATAACCCCAAAACAAGATAACCAAAAACCAACCTAAGGACTGTCGCCCGGTGTGAGGACACCGCCTCTAGGCCACCACCAAAACGTCACGTAGATAGTCCTGCTAACAACCCAAACCACTGCTCCCAAAAGCTGGACCCCTACCTGTATCAGAAGTAAAAAAGTCTACTTACACCCAAGGGTGTAAGTAGGGTGTGAGCAATCGCCCAGCAGGATATCACCAATAACAGATTCCACGCACAACTGTCAAAAGACAACCAATTGTAATGATGAAATAAAGATAGAAAGAAGTGAAAAAGAAACTGGTTTTCATCAAATGATTTCGAAGAAAGGCAGTTCAAGATAAACACATTAGGATAGCAGTTCAAGTGACATATCACGTATCAGCATGCACGCAAGGTAACTGGTGGCACCAAGGGATGGGAAAGGCCCTATGGGTACTAGAACTAGTGGGATCCTAGAACGTCGTGTCTCAGTGAAACGTGGCTTAGGCGGCCACGACCCTCAGATAACATGGCTTAGAAGGCCACGACCCTCAGAACACGTGGCATAGAAGGCCACGACCCTCAGATATCATATGTTTAGTTAGCGTTGCAGTCGTCAAACCTGCCAGTGAAACCGGGCCGGGTCATCTCCGGAACACTAGCTCACTAGTCCCAGTCTCCCCACCTAATACCCCGGCTTCCCTCCTTGTGCTCACCTAGAGATCAAAGTTCACATAACATGTCACATTAGCACTTCGAGCCAAACGGGTCACCTGCACACTGATATCCTCTTTGAAAACCACACACACACCAAAACTTTTCTTTTTTAATAACTTAGACCACCCTGCATACGCTTTAAATTAAACTAGACGCATAACTTAACGAAATAACTTTGTTATTTAAGAAACCCACTAAGAAAAATTATTTAACAGTTTTCAAACATGTCACAAAAATTTTTAAAGGTTAAAAAGTCACCCAAAACCCCTTTCCATAATAAAACACATTCTGACATGCCAACACACAACCTGCGTCATCCGAACTCCCTGACTCACGCACTGCACAGTTTACAAATAATCATAAACAGCCAAAGTGAGTTTCCGCGATAAAAGAAATGGACTTGCACCACATAAATGTACCACTGGAAAATAAAATGCGCATTTAAAAAGTAATTAAAACTAATTTGTCAATACGAAAACTAATTAGCAGGGTGATGAAAAATTAAACCAGCACGCAAAAGATCGCCAAAAGATAATTGAGTGCGGAATCACCTACCTCAAACAGGCGCGGAAAAAGACACGACGCAAGACTCCAGTTGCGTCGCGGTCGCACCGTCTTGAGCCGTCACACATGTCCTAAAAACAGCAGATCGCTCAACGGGTTCAGTGAAAATGTTAACACAATAGTAATGATGATAACAATAGCGATAACATAATAATAATAATAATAATAACATAATAGAATAATAATAATAATATAATAATAATATCAATAATAATAGAAATAATAATAATAATTATAAATAATAATAATAACAATAATAATAATATTAATAATAATAATAGCATAATAATAATAATATTAACAATAGTAGTATAATAATAATAGTATTACTAACATAATAATAATAATAATAATAATAATATGATAATAATAATAATAATATTAATATTAATAATAATATCATAATAATAATAATAATAACAATATCATAGTAATAATAATAATAATAATAACAATAATAATATAATAATAATAATGATAATATTATTATTTACATAATTATAATAATAACATATTAAAATTTATAGTAATTATATAATAACTAACATATTAATAATAATAACAAAAGAAAACAAGATATCTTATTAGATAAGTTAAAATAATACAATAAAATAAATAAATAAAAAGAAAAACAAACCTGCGCGGAGGAGGCCGAACAGGGGCGCCGGAACGGGGAAGAAGAGGAAGAAAAAGAAAAGGAAGAAGGAGGAGAGAAGAGGAAGAGGAGAAGAATAAGAAGATAAGGAGGAGAAGATGAGAAGAAGAAGAAGAGAAGAAGAAAATAAGAAGAGGAGGAAGAAGAAGAGAAAGAAGACGGCGGGGGGAGTGTTTGCTGCAGCAGGGGGCGGCCCGAGGCGGAACAGGAGAAGCGGCCGAGTGGGGAGGTGGCGCGCCGGTGAGCAGGAGGGTGGCCGAGCGGGAGAAGTAGCAGGGGTCCGGTGCGGCTTCGAAGATCTAGCGAGAGGAGGGTGAATCAGTGTGGGTGGAGGCGGTTGGTCCGACGCGGGAGGCAGCGGGTGCGGCTGCTGGTGCCGAGCAGGGAGGCGCAACAGAGGAGAAGTCCCGGCGGAGAGGACCGGCGGAACGCGGCTGGGCGGAGGAGAAGAAGAGTGAAGAGAGGGGAGGGAGGAAGAAGAGGGAGGCACGGCGAGTGAGCCAGGGAAGGGGGTGCGCCGCGGATGGAGGAGAGAAAGATGTGGGGAGAAGAAAAGGAGAAGGAAAAAAAAGAAAAGGAAAAAGAAAAGAAATAAAAAAAATGGGAGTGGGGGGGGTGGCGACAGCTAGGGTTTCCTATGGGGGAATAAATAGAAAATAATAATAATAATAATAATAATAATAATAAACTAATACCATAATAATATTAGAAATAACAATATTAATAATAATAATAATTATCAAAATCTTAATAATAATAATCACATAACAATAATAGTAATAATAATAATAATAATAATAATAATATCATAATAATTATAAATATAATAATAATACCGATAATAATCATATAGTAATAACAATAAAAAAAGCATAAAATTAATACTAATAATAATAATAGTAGTATCAATAATAATAATAATAATAATATAAATAATAATAATAAAACTGAAGTTAACATATGTCGTTTGGTTCGTCCGCGCAACGGGCACCGAGCGTTGAAATGGCAAAGCTGCATGGCTTTTCCCATCCCCTACCCGTGCGCCGAGCGGCGTAAGGCCTGCGCGCGCGCACCGTTACCCCAACGGGAAACCCAAACCGGGTTCGGCTCATGATACAACCAAATAATTTAAATAAACCGGAAATTAATTTATGAAATAAAAATTTAAAATTAAACGTATACCTCAATGAAGTCCGGGCGTGACATGTATCTTTATATCCTATGTTGGCCAATCCAAAAAATATGTATATTAATACTCACAAAATCAACATTACACACATTTTTTATGGTTATATATAATTTCGAAACATCATAAAAATATAAAATAATTTGGATTTTGTTTTCTTCATTTTCATTATTCAAATGAAATTATAGCCATCACATTATTTAATATGTAACATTTTTTTGTTTATGTTTCCCCTAAAAAAATTTGGAAAACCCAAATATGAACATCATGGAATTAATATTTTTTTATGTATCGTATTAATTTTATATCCACACCATTTTTTAGTGTATCATAAAGCATTACATTGATAAATATTTACAATAATCAATAAATTATGTAATTGAATGTTTATAACACTTATCATATTTTAAGATTTTACTATTGAACTAAAATTTATTTTTAGCATACATTTCATAAACATGTTGTTTTTTTGAGAATCCTATACATATCAAATTAAGTTGAATTAAATATTAAAACTCTCCCAATATCTATTGAGAGTATAAATGGAAAATTCATATGAAATATATGAAGAGCACTAAAAATAAAAATGAAAAATGAAATATTCTGTGTTCAATGAAAACCAAGAAACAAATTAACTAAATTTTTTTTTTCTGGAAATTCATTATTTTTTTGGATCTCAAATATAATCCAATTTTATTTACCAAATAATGTTTCTTCTATCAAATAATGGTGTTTTGGGGAGATGAAGTCCAATAGAGATTTGACTTGAATGCAATTTATTTAATAAATATGTTTCCTTGTGATGTTTCATCGCATTTATACCATGGCCTTATTTATTGTTGTTAAATCAATATATTTTTATGATCCTAAGTGTTTTTGGACTAAGAATTTTAATTATGATTTGTATGATGGACAATAATCCACATATTATCATCAGAGATATTATTAACTGAAATATTTAGTGATTAAATCAATCATATATTGTATTTTCCATTTTAATTTCACTTTGTCCATTTGAAATATAGTATATTGAAATTGTATATGTTAAGATTAACATAAAACTATTTTTCCATTGTGTTTTGTGATACAAGAAACCCAATATTTGTTTTTAAATAAGAAAGGTAACATAATTAAAGGAGAATAAATCATTGTTGAATAATTTTTTTAATTTTAGATTTTTTACTAACAAGAAATGGATTCCCCACTAGAATAGGAATGCACACATATTTCACATTAATCATCTTGATTATGATTCAAGGTAGTTGAATTAATTTTTTAATTTTTTTTGCTTTTTTCATCATTTTCACTGTTTTAAAAAATTTTGATGTATTTTAATTTTTTATAAAATATATAATCATAATTATTACATAAATTAGAAATAAAAAACTATGTGTCTCAAAAGGATAATTAGAAAATTAAAAAGGAAATTCCCTTACTACATAAGAAATTTAAAATAAAATAAAAAAATTATATAATTTTAACCAAAATTAACCATTCTAGGAAATATTTAAACTTTAATCCAGTCATTAATAAATTCCAATCAATAATTGTGGATTCCTAGCCTCCCATTTTCTATGTGAATCAGATCTCAACACATCACCATTCCATTCATCAATGATCAATGTTTTTTTATGTTAAAATTTCATGGAATGATTGGACATCAGGATTCCCTTTGATCAACCACATATCCAGCCCCATTGAAATGATCCACATTTTCACCAACCATTAGACCAGTGACATGGAGTTGTATAGGGACACTAAATTTATGATAATTTTTATTTATTCTTCTTCTAGATATCACTTAGTGGTACCACATGGGACACTAAAGTGGGGGTGGAGTAGTGTAACTAATAAGAGCACCTCTCTGTCCCACACACCATGATGAACTAAATGTCTTGGGAGAGAGAATGGTGTGATTATAGGATTCACTCTAGTTGAATACTATTTTTTGATTAATATACGTTGTGATATTAATAGACTAATACCAACATGATGACTATGATTGGGTGAAATGAATTGATGTTATCACGCAGATAGAATCAGCCTCTTGATGCTGCAGCAATGGTTGTTTCGAATGTAGTTCGTTCTACTACAGAAATATATCTACCAACATGTCATTACATGGATTAGAATTCAAAAAACAAGGATTAAAATATGATAAAATTCATAATATATAATAATTTTCTCATATATTATTGATTAATTAGTGTAACTACATTGTATATTAAGCTAAAATTTCAAATTTTTATATATAACGGGAAATATAGGTTTAATACTTAGGCTAAGAGGTTCCTATTGGGATCTGGTAGGAAATACTACATAGCATCCAATTTGGTTATAAACCTCATTATGTAGTGTAGATAAGTTTCGGTGGATATTATACAAGAATCCTCAATGATTTTAAAATCTAATCTTTCAATAAAAGGATTTACTTATAGTTTAATGATGATGGGTACTCCAACCAAAAAAGGAATCACACATTTTTGATAAATGGGTAAAAAAATCTCATCAAATATATCTGGAAATTACAAAACAAATATACATAATGAATTAGAATTGGTATAAATTCAAAATCCAAACAATACTAATTTTTTCATTTAATATTATCATTTATTTTGCACAATTCACGTGAAAGGAATCATCCATTGGTCAGCTAGAGAATTCAGTGAAAACAATTGTTAAAAGAATTGATAGAAATTAAAAAATGATTCATTTACTATACTGCAGCATAGAATAATGTTCTTTAAGTAAATATAAATACTAAAAATCATTTCGGAAGATCTTAACCATAGGGTTTCAATATATATAATAATTTTTTTAATTCCATTAATTTATAGTGCACATACAAAAATTGTGTAACAAAATCAATTCTAATTTTTGTAAAATTATACAGTGAGAGGGGATTTAACCTTGTATTTGGCTTGAAAAAGTTTCTCTTCTGAATCATAGAATATTCATCAATTCATTAATTTTATTTTTAAAAACATCTAAATAGCATCAAAGTAATATTTTTTCAATAACATTTAGATAGAAGCAGAAAACAATCAAATGATATCCCCTCATGATACATAGTTTTCTATCCATATTCAAAAAAAATGTACTAGAAAAATAAAATAATAACTGGAGATTGAGTGCATACTTTCAATTAAAATATGGTGGAAAATATAAAAAAATCTTAACAATGTCTACTGACCACACTACATGAAATTTTATTTATATGTTTTGATCATTAGTTAACAATTCACATTCATCTTCATCTATAATTCCCTTCCCATTTTTGGGATATTTGAATATCAATTATACACCTTCATTATTAGAATAATTTTATTTAAAATGATCACTCTCATAGGATTATTGATCATTATCCTCCAAAATATTATAATATTCAATCTCTTCACTTTTTATCCTTCTCCTCACAACATGCTTATATATATTCATTATCTCTTCTCTACATAATGGATTAATCAGATAATCACAATTCCCATGTATAATACCATTCATAACCATTACTTTATCCTCATACAAAAGTATTCTAAGATAAATATTGAACTTATTAGATAGGGGTATAAAAATATATTGTAATCTCCTGATAGATAACACTCAATTACGAAATAGAAATCCATTTCAATTAATTTAAATTAAAGAAGACTAAATCCTTACATGTCAAGCATATGGAAAACACTTATTATATTTTAAAAACACTCATTACTTTATGGTATATTATTATACAAGTTTTTGGCGTTAAAATAAGATGTATCTAAAATTAAATGAATTCAAGATAAAAATAATTAAGATAGACATTGTAACATGAAAATATTCGAGAGAGTATATTTCTTGTGAAATCAAAATAATCATATATAACATTAAATAATTCATACATATATGATACTAAGAATGAAAGCTCATGTAATTCTCAAAATTATTACTCAAACTATTAAAAAAAGTGTTATCCCAATAGGTAAAAGGAACAAGTCATTTTAATATAAGTCAACTTTGACCACCAATAAATAAAATCTACTTTGAACATATTTAATACTGCAATGGAAAAAAAATTATGAACTAATGATTAATCATGTCTAGATAATAAAACATAAAACATCCAAGGAAAAAATTTAGAGCAGTTCTCATTAGTTGGTGAAATAGAAACAATAAGATGCTCACCAACAAACAATAATTTGTGTAGGAAATTCTCTATGGAAATTAATGAAATGATTTGTTCATCAACCTTAGGTACCCTAATACCATTTATAAACTCATCTGAAACAACCAATAATTTTAATGAATGCATGAATATTTAACATCATCATTATGGTTATATGTAACCATGGTTACATTTTCTACAACATAGCCTTGCCGGAAACTAGGTCGCCTATCAACTCCCTACATTTTGAATATTATTATAGAATAAGAAAACCAAATAAGTAATAAACATTTCTTTGATCATCACAGTAACACACAACACATATTATTCATCCTGGAACCAAATTACCCATGGAGAATTATAGTAATATGATCTAAATTCATGATGGGGTTTTCATATCTTCCCAAAAATTGATTTTAAATGTAAAAAACACATCATTCCCTTTCATGCTAATTTGGATGATGTTATGTGATATTTAGGCTTGATTGAAGGGAATTGGAGGAGGATGATTATTGGGGAAGGTAGATTATTGGTGTTTTAGGAAAAACTAACTCCTAAGAAGAACTAAAATAATATTTTTTATTTCTATTCAATTATTATTATTAATTTTTAACTAAAGAAAATATTATGATCTTGAATTTCAACAGTTCATACGATATTTTTTACAAAAACATATATTGGTTATATTATTATTTTTTGACAATTTTTTTGATGAAATATTATATAAATATTTAAATTTTGATATTTTATTCTTTCAAAAAGATAATTTCATTAGGGATATATTAAAATAATTATTTAAATTATGTAATTTCAAAAATCACAGATTAGGTTTTTTTACCATAAACCAAAAAAAAATTTTTAATTTAATGATTCTATAAACATTATAATAGAAAATGATAATTTTTATTCATAGAGAAAATGAAATGGAAAATATTGAGATAAGTTTTTCAAAAAATAAACAATAAAACTAAATGTTTTGAAATTTTTATTTAAAAAACATAAATTTAGATCAGAAAAATTATATATCCAATTAATTTGAATTTAATATAATAGTGATTTCCTGAAAAATGAAGGATTTTTTTTAAAAAAAGTGACAACTTTACACTAGTTTAATCACCTCAGCTCCCCACCCTCTCTCACAAAAAATATTAATTTATTTCATTTGATGAAAAAAATAGTTTTATAAAACATAAAAAAAATTACAATTGGTTCTTTTATTTTTTAAATAATAATTTAACTACGTATCCTATAATTTCGTAGATGTTTTTTTATAAATTTATTTTTCCATGCATCAACATATTAAACTAGTGAGTTTCTAAAAAACACTTCTCTAAAAATTTTAGAACAATGTACATGATTTAAATTTATTTTCGATTTTATCTTATTATAGCACAAATGAAAAATATTTATTAATTATTCTAATTTCATTATTTAATAGTTATTTTTATGTGATCACAAGTAAATTTATTTATTATGTATAAATTAAGGGAAATTATTATGGGTAAAAAACAAAAAAATTTGAGTTTTTTTCAAATATTAATAATTAATGGATTCCTCACTAGTTAATCCATGATGACCTATTGGACATTTATCATCCTGGTTCTAATTCATGGTAATGGAATTAATTTTTTCCTGGCTCTCATATTTACATTTTTTAACAATAATTAATCATTGCAATGTATTTTAATTTTTTGTATATTCATTATTCAACAGTTTCACTTAAAAAATAAAAAATCAACCAAACATCCTAAATGGATATTTAAAAAAACTAATTGATGAAAACATTTCCTTACTACAAACCATATTTATTGAAAAAAAATAAAAAATATTATAAAATCCATAACACATTTTTTCCCACCACCCAAAAAGTGGAAAAGAAATTTTCAAGAAATAGATAAATGTTCCCTTCATTGAAAACCACCATGTAATCCTTTGGGATTCCCATACTCTCATTTTCGATATATCTTAGATCCCCGAGATACACCATACTGGTCATTGGTGGTCCATGTGTCTTGATGTCAAAACATCTTGGAATGATAAGAATTTTGATTTCTCATTGAACTAACACCTCTCAAACCCCCATGAAATGATCTAGGTTTCCCCTTATCCTAGGAGACATAACATGAATATATATAAGAGGACCAATTGACCCAAAAAAGTGGTGGGTTCAACTATCATCTTCTACTAAGGGGTTAGCATGGAAGAAATTGCACCGAGAACCGTAGTCTTATAACCACTAAGAGAACCTCTATGTCGCATGATAATTATTGAACTCAATGTATAGGGAGAGAGAAGGGTGTGATTAGTGGATATACTTTGGTTGAAGATCATATTTTGATCAGTAGATGTTGGGCTACTAATAGCCTAATAATAAATGGATGATTGAGATGGTTCCATCTTATAGGACAGTTACACGCTGATCGAATCAACACCTTGATGTTTCTATTATGGTTGTTATAGATGTGGTTGGTTCTAATAGTGTAATATATATTCCTAAGAATAATCTCTTAGATTAGCATTCAACCCAATAGGATAAAAATTATATAACATTATCATTCTTGAATAAAGGTTACCGAGAGGAAGGATGAACTATTAGTAACAACAGGGTCAATTAGGCCAACATTTCAAAAGCGATTGCCTAAATAGAAATATGGGGTCAACATTTCGGTTTAGAGGAGCATATTTGGATGCTGCTTTAAATAATAAAATACCACCCAGTTTTCTATAAAGTTCATCTTGTTTTGTATTATATGATTTTGAAGGGATTTACCAAAATATATATTTTTTTAATGTCAATACATCCATGAAAGAGATTTACTATCAGAATTATGTAGATGGGTCTGCCAACAATTATAGGAATCACACCTCCATGTAATGTGTCCTCATACCATCTCTTCATAATAGCATGATGTTTGAATAGAATATCATAATAATATTAAATGGGTTTATATTCATCTTTAATACCATACAATGTTATTCATTGAATTCTATTTTATTTTACACAATGCACGTGAGTGGATTAGTTTGTTTTGTTTCTATTTATATCATTGAAAAAAGAGAACAATGGATTGTTAGAAATCATAAAAAGATCAAATTAGTTCCAAGAAACATAAATTAATTTCATTTATATATATATAAATATTTATAGTAATTTGTAATGATCAAAATGAATTAGTTTCCATGGAGTTCATAGAATTTATTGTTATTGTGATTCATAGTTCACATGTAGAATCTACATTAAAAAATATTTTCTATTATTGATAAAGTTATACATTGAGTGTTGATACAGACTTGTATGTGTCCTACTTCGTTTCATCTTGTAAAACCAATAACTTTCTTTATCATATGAATTATCATTATAAGTGCATTAAAATAGAATCCAAATAACCGTTTTCCACCACCAATTCGATTGCAGCGTAAAAATATCAATTGATATTTTATCATGATCCCTATTTTTTAGTCATCCTTTGAAAAAAAATTAACATTGGAGAAAAATAAAAACATGGGTTTTACTACATACGTCTAACTCTAATATGTAATAGATCATGGAAAAAGGCTCATGGTGGACCATAGGAAAAACTAAAATTGGTTAATTTGACATGGTGTTAATATCATTTAATAATTCACCATCATATTCTTTTTTAACTAACATAATATTTTATTGAAATGTTAATGTCACTTATAATCCTATATTAATATTATAAGTGTGTTAAACACCATCAAAGTTGATTATCCTCCTCCAAAATACCACAATATTTTGTATCTTTTTGTTCTATCTTCCTACACACAACATGCTTCCATATATTATTCAAAACTTCTTCACATACATTATTGACCAGTTATTGAGAAGACCCATGTATAATACCACTCATACCTGTTATTTTATAATCAGCCATAGACATCATGGGATAAAATATCAGCCCATTACATGGGTTTATAAAACATATAGCCAGCTCTAGAAAGATTATAGTCACTAAGGACATGAAAATCCATTTCCGAAACTATTAATTAATGAATATAGAATCCATACACGTAAAGAATATAAACATCACGTATTAATGTGTCATAACATACATTCCTTTCCCGTGTTATATTGAACGAATTTATGACATTGGAAAAAGTGGTAACTATAATGAATGTAATATTTAGTAAAAAATATTAATAAATATACTCACACACATAAATATACAATAAAATAATTTATAACAGTTATTTCTATATAAAATCATAACCTTCAAAAACAACATTATATAATTTAGACATCAGTAGTGCTAAGAATTCAATATAATTGAAGGTAATAAATGAATCATAAAAAAATTAAAAATAACATCATAAAGGTATTATCATTACAAGAAACAAGATCCTTCTTGTGTAATAGATTCCCTATTTGGTGACCAATCAACAAATTCTCATTTGAAAATTACCTTTACTGTGAAAGGAATAAATGTAACGAACTAACAAATAATCAGGGCTAGATAAAAAATCATAAAACACCAATGTCATGAATTTAGAGGATATATCATTAACTGATGGAAAATAAAGACTAGGTTTCTCACCAAGATTCATGAATTTGTGAAGAAAAATATCTATAAAAATTATGATATTGGTTTTTTCATATAATACAATAACCCTAAGACCTTTAGAAAACTCATCTCACACCACATCAAATTTTCCTGATCCCTGTCTAATCATTATCACCATTGTGTTTATATTTAACAAAATAGGATATTTTTTAATGTAGTTATCCCCAAACATGAGATTCTTATCATCTCTATACTCTCATTCAATGATTTTAGAAAATGAAAACCAAATAATGAATGAAATTCTCTCAGATAAGCACCATAACACAATATAAATCATCATTATAATGGAAGTAATGTTTTTATTGAGATTTTAATGACTATTAATCAGATATACAAAAGTGTTTCTAAATATTTCTAGAAATTTAATTTAAATATAAAAAATATATCTCACACATTGGAACTAATTAGAAGGAATCTATACGAGCACTGATAATGAGTGAATGAGAATAGGATAAGGAAGAAAATTGTGGAGGAAGATTATGGGAATTTTGGAAACAAACAACCCTAGGCTAGCCTAAATTAAGATAATTTTATATTGTTTATTGATAAATATATTTTATTCATTATAGTGAATAAGATTTACATCTCTAATATCAATGTTTTGTAACTTATTATTTCAAAAAAATAAATTATTTTTTTATTTTTTTATTTTTTTTTCAAAAACAAAATATAAAAATATTGACTTTGATATATAATCGTAAAACATTTATGTTATTGGGGATGAAATAAAATAATGATTCCAAACTAGTATTTCAAAAAATAAAAAATTATGTTTTCTTAAACCATAATCAAATAAATACATTTTTTATTATCAGGAATGAATAAATTAGTAAATAGGAAATGATAATGGTTTTTTCACAGAAAAATTCATATGTATTTATAAAGTTGATTTTTTAAAGAAATTAATCAAAGAAACTAAATGTCATGAAATTGTTCTTTCACAGAAAAATCTGTTTTTTTAGAAATAGAGATATTAAATGGATTCCTTGTTTGTTTATTCAGAACCATGTGTTTCACAATAGTCATAATGGTGATAATTCTAGGTAACAATATTTATGTTATAATTTTATACTATTATAAATATTTTTCACTATATTTAATCATTTATAAGTATATTAATTTTTTAATTTCCTTTAATAATCATTTTCACTTAAAACCCACAACCATGCATCCAAAGAGGATAATTGCATAATATACTTTCAACAAGAATTCCCTCAAAGAACCCAATATTTGATGAAATAATGAAAAAAAATTATAAAATCCATAATCAAATTTCCCACCCTCTAGAATCAAGAAAACGCAAATCATAGAAATATTAATGTTTTTCATTAACTAAAAAACCTTGTTGCATCATTTGGGATTACCAGCCTCCCATCATCAAAATAATTCAGATCTATTTCTCTTATAATACATCTAATCAGTGATATGTGTTTATTGATTTCAATATACCTATGACTGATATGAATTGTAAATTAACATGGAATTAACATATCTCCTTCCAATGTGTAATGATATGGGTATCCATTGAATTTTATAATAGAAACATGATGTTTTTTAAGGACACCAAATTTCCAACTCGAGTGATTTCTGCTACTGTAAGTGTGTAATGGGGGTGGGTACCATGTGGGCTGCTGGAGTGGTGTCCTGATGAGTGTAAGAACTGAGAGCACCTCCATGACCAACTTACATTGATGAGTTGAGTGGATTGGGATATATAATGGAATGATCAGAGGTGATTCAATAGTTTAAGCTATTGTTTTGGTCAATAAATTTCAATGTATCACTGTCTTGTTAACCACATAACGATTGATAGAGATCCATGAGAGAGGATGGATACACACTGATTGAATACACCACATGATGTTGCTTCTCTAGTAGTTTTCATTGTGTTTTTTTATGTTAGTTTAATATATCTTCTAATGCATCATTGCTCATATAAGTATTTAAACCACTATGATCACCTACTAATAATGTTCCCAATACAGTTGAAAGTTATCCAAAATGATTAAATGGATGTGGGTAACTATATGGAATAATATGAAAACTTTTCTTATTAGGATACTAGGTGGGAAATATTGGGATAATAGTTGGCCAGAGATGAGCCCACTAGGATGTGGTTGGAAATACTACACTACCCATGGTTCTCTATTATGTTTTGTGTGTAGTGAATCAAACGTTTGTGTGGTATATGACAGGAAAATTTCATGTTTATAACATCAACTCTTAAAATAAAATCATTTACGTTCATAATTGAGCTGATGGGTTTCCCAACCAATCCTGGAATCAATCCTCCTAGATAAGTAGCCACAAAATATCTCTATAGTTATAGAATGATTTTTTCTGGAAAGTTAATAATAAATGAAATTGAATACAAATTAAACATTGTGACCATACCAAATTATTTTTTAAATATTTTATTGTTTTAAAAAATTCACTTGAAAGCATTGGATCACTAATTATCTAGTGAATTCATAAAAAAAACAGCACAATGGTTTGTGAGAAATCCTAAAATGGTTTCAATTAGTATCCCATTACACAAAAAATATATTTATTTTTTAACTACAAATTCTATGAATCATCTGAAATGTTTCTAATGAAATATTTTCCATGAATTTCACAAACTGATTCCTTTGATTGATAGTCTAAAATCATTAGTTGTGTTACAAAATCAATGATATTAAAAATAAAATTATATTGTTTGGGGATATGAAAACCAATAAGTGGATAGATAAATATTATCTACTAAAAACTGAAAAGTTCAGCCCTTGAATTATTCTCTTTATAAGAACTTAATAATGTCAACCAAATAATATTGTGTCAGTAAAATTTATATAGGAGTAGTAAACTGTCAAATTATATCCTATCATGATCTATTGTTTCTTATTCATCATATGACCAAACAAAATATTCTAGGTAATTGAATCCATAATATGGGATTGAGTTCTTAATTGAAACTCAATGATGAAAACAATCAATAAGAAAATTCTCAATGAGTTCCACTGGCCACACTACATCAGGTTTCTTGGATTTGGTCTTTGAAATATTTGACAATTCATTATTCTCTTCTTGGGTATTTTTATTCCAATATTTCTACAATTATAATTTCATGACAATAGTATCATTAAAAAAGAAGTGTGTTTTTCACTATCACTCTCCCTTATATATCAATCATTTTTCTCTAGAAAACTAGAATATTTTGACTCTTTTATTTCTATCTTCTTTATCACAATGTTCAACCATATATTCTATACCTCATCACAATGTACAGGCTAGGTCAGGTAACCACAATCCCCGTGTCTAATACCTTTCTTAATAGTTCTTTTAGCCTTATCAATATATATCAGTAAATAAAAGTTAAACTAGTTATTTGGGAACATAAAAATATATATCTATCTCTGGAATGATTATAGTGAGTTTTTGAATCAAAAATCAATTTCTATACCTTACATTCAAGAATACAGAATTCATTGATGTGGGGAATATGTCATCACTTATTACTATGTTATAAAAGCCTTTTTCTTCCCACAGAAGATACAATGTTGCAATGGAATGGGAGAACTTTGTAACTACAATGAAATGAATTCTCTGTCAAAATAAATAATTTTTTTAAAACATAAATTTGTGTAAAATGAAATGTAAAATAGTTCATTTTCTGTAAAATAATAATAACCATATAGAACATTCAATAATTAAAATATGTGTGGGGATGAGAATCCACGATCAAGGAGGGATCATTATGAATCCTCAAAAAATTCAAAATAAAAACATAAAGAGATTACCTAACACGTAAATATATAATTCTATTTTTTTGTTGGTATCTTTTGGCACCCATTAAAAAGTATAACTATAGAGAATATCCATTAGTGTAAAATAATAAAAATTAATTAAATAATGATTAATCTGGACTGGAGAAGAAATATAAAAACACCCTTGGTGGAAATTTTATAGAAGCATCATTATGTGATGAAATATAAAGATAAAGAGGCACAAAAATATACCAGAATATGGGAATCATACACTCCCTGAATATTAAGGTAGTGATGTTGTTCTCATCCACAAGAATCTTTAGAACATTCTAAAAATCATCATACATCACATCCACTTTCAATGATCGGTATACAGTCATCAAAAACATAATGTTTTTATTTAACCGTGATAGTTTTTTTTTGCAACACATCTATGCTAGAACCTGGGTCTCTTATCAACTCCCTACACCCTGATGAAGATTTTAGAAAACCAAAACCAAAAAAAGAATAAATTTTGCACTGATCATCACAAAAACACATTATAAATCATTATTAGTATATAATCAATGTTACCATATAAAGTTCAAATACTGCAACTCAAATAATTAAAAGAGTTCATATAAATTCATGTAAATATAATTAAATTGTAGAAAAATTATCACAATCTTTCAAACTGATTTAGTGGAAGCGATGTGTGAATAAAGAAATATTGAAAGGTATGGGAAATAATCCAAAAATTGGTGATGGAATCTAACTCATGTTTAGGAAACAAACGAATCCCATGCTGACCTAAACTAAAATATTTTCATTTATTTATATTGTATAATTATTTTTCCATTGAAGTACATTTATATATGATCTATAATTTTAGTGGTTCATAAACCATATTTATGAAAAATTAATATTTGGTTTGTTTATTTATTTGGTTTTTAAAAATATAATCCGAAAATATCATTTGTGACATTTTATCTTAAAAATGAAATCATGTAATTGGGGATTTCATAAAACAAACACAGAAAATTTATAATTTTAAAAATTATAAATTATTTTTATTTGTACCGTAAAAAATAATTTATTTATTTTTATTAATAAATAAATTATTAAATAGGTAATGAAATAAAATTTCATAGAAAAATACATTGGGATTTCAAGATAAGATCTTACTAATAAAAAAATTACACATAAAAAATGATGTGTTGTGAAATGGTTGTTAAAAAAATGGATTTAGTTCAAAAAAACATTGACTGAATTAATCTGAATTTTAAAAAGTACTGATGTCCAAATAGTTAAAGGTGATAACTTTTTTATAATTATTTTTATTTTAATCAATATTAACAACCCCACCGCCAAATATTAAATTTTCACTTTCAATAAAAACTCAGTTTTAAAAATATCATTTCAAAAAAAAATTAAAAAAAATATAATTTTTAAAATAATTTAATGAACTAGTCTACAATATCATAGAAGTGGTTAAAAATGATTTTTCCTATCATCAGAAACATAAAACAATTGAGGTTATAAACAAATAGACATTTCTTTGACATTTTTTAGAACAGATAATGAGATAGAAATTAATTTTACATTACTTCTTATTATTACTATGATGGGAAATATTTTTTACATTATCTAAAGGAATGTTTTGATATTAAATTTTTAATGACCAAAAAATAATTTTTTTATTATGATCAAATGAAAAAAACATTTATATGATAAAAATAATGTGTTTTTTATTTTTGTTATTGTAAACAAAATTACTATAATGATGTTGGTTAAAAAAATATTACCAAAATGGGTGAATCCATGTAATAATTTTTTTTATTATCTAAAAATATTTTCATGAGTTTATTTAGTCCAAATAATTTATTATAAATTTTTTAAAATATAATTTTTAAATATATATGTATATTGTATAATAATATAATGTATTTAAGATAGTATTATTTTATTTCAAATAACTATCATTAATTTATTTATAAAATATATACTAAAACACTCAGTTTTAAATGACTGTTATTATTAAAATCCCAACAATGATTTTCAGTATTGAAATTTGTATTCACTAATTCAAATGCTAAAATGATATTATATTAATAGTAGTAAGGCATAATAATAAATAAATTTTTTAAAATATAATTAATACATGATAATATAAATAATAAAATCAAACATCAATAATGAAAAATGAAAAATTAATATAATTAATAAATAATAATATAATTCGACTCTTGTTATACTGTTTTAAAAAAATAAACAACACCCATTGCACTAGGTCATGTTGGTAATACCACACACATCCTACAATATATCTATCTTTTCACCCTTTATTAGCTGTATTCATTTTCTTTATCAAAAAATTTTACACCATATTCAGTCATTCTAATGCATGAATCCAAACAATTGACCTTCTTCTTAGGTCAAAAAATTCACTCACCACTACAATGTATTGATTTTTTTAGTATTTTATGATACATATAAATACAAAAATCACTTTTTTTTATATATTCATTAAAATAATTATATATAATTTTTTAGGTTTTTTAAATATATTTTCAAATATATATTTTAAATTTTTATATAATATTTTATACATATTTACAAATATATTTATATGTATGTACATTTACATATATATACATATATATTAAATCATATTTTCTTATAATTTTATATTTAGATATATGTTTTTATAATGAATTTATAAATATTTATTGTATATTAGTTTATATACTATATTTAATGATAATGAAATATATATAAAAATATATTAGTATATGATGAATTTTTAAAATATAAAATCACACATACACATACTTAAATGAACATATTAATGCATAGATGTGCACACTTTTATATTTCACACATACACAAATTTTAAAAAATATATATTTCATTACATATATTAGAATATACACATAAATATAACTATGTTTAGAAAACAACAAATATTTATATATAAAAATTACATGCATAGGTTTATATATTAATATATATATATACATATATATCAATTAATAAATTTTTAATATGTATATAATATTTAGAATTTTTTAATTTATATATAAAATTATAAATATTTATTTTCATATGGATTATATGTTAAAAATTCATATTTGATAAAATATAAAAATATTTCAGTACAACTTAGTTGTTATATGGGTTTATTTATTTATATAAAATATTAAATTATGAACAATGATAAAATTCAAAAACAATAATATCCAAATGAAATTATTCTTTGAAAACAAAACTAGTCCACACAAAAAAAATACAATAAGACCCCCTAAAACGAAGAAGAAATTTCATCAAATGTCAAACATTTTGGGTACCCTGACAAAAAAATTATGTTCTCTCTTTTAAGATTTTTGTTGATCTTGATAAATCATTTAATGGGGTCTTCTGAATCATCATGTTGAATATGTTTTGACAATATTCAATTTTATGTGTTATAGAGGCCAAATAGACAAGCAAATAAAATTCTATCATAGTTTCAGGTTCTTGTCAATTTTCCAACATATATTTGATTGAACATTAATTTATTGAATATTTCAATAAAATTGTTATTAAATTATTATAAATCAATAATAACTCGAAATTTTATATGAAATGTCTAATTGTAATTATTTTATAATTCATTTATTACTAAATATATGATATATTAAATGTAAATGCATACTTATTATTATATTATTCATATTTAAAAAAATATAATATATTTATGTCAATATAAACAACATTATATATTTATATATATTTTTAATTATATAAATATTATATATACCTTTTATAAATGAAAAAATATTGCTAAAACTTTTCACATTTTATCAATGTTAAAAAAATCGCGAACAACGGTTTCTTTTACTAGTGATAGAAAAATATTCTTACAAATATATGTGTTTATCACAATTTTTTACCATTCATATAGAATTTCTAAATATCTGTGTCTTTCTATAGTGGTAATAATGATAAACACATAATATAATTAAATTGGTATTATTGTGACTCAATTACCCACCAATTTTAATTTCCTTGAAGGACTCTTCATCCTCCCACTATTGTCCATTCAATGCTTATCAACATCTAGGCATGTTTTACTCTCTGTATATACCTGTTTTTCTCCCCTATGGTGGAAAATCCCTCTAAAAGGGGTACCAAGATTTAAGCTCTCTTCATATCCAAAATAATGATGTTACATTGCTACTCATGAAATCCTTCCACTACATAGTAAATTAATTAAAATAATTAGTATTCAACGAAGTAATAAATATAATTAGTCCTTATTAATATAAAGAAATAAATTTATCTAATAAATAATGAAGCTCGTTAGTTGTTAGTCTTGGGGTATCTATTGGTTGTATCCCTATATATCCATAGGAAATAGTCCAGACTCGAATTTCTCCATACTCAAATACTCTTCATATTATGTCACAGATAAATTCAATTTTGTTTCCTAGATAGGGAAATATGGGCACATACAATAGTGTGGCATGACCAATTAAATCATAAACATCACTCCATTTGTGAGAATTGTCACTGGTTTCTGGTAATCATCTATTATCTTTCACTTTTAGGAGTTCCTTAGTTTAATCCATTATAAACAATGGTATTGTTTCAGTACCATGTTGTTCATGAATGTAACACCCCACAAATTTATATTATATTAATTTTAAAATAAATTTATTTTTTTCACTAACATCTAATACATAGAACACTATGTTTTAATGAATCTTAATATATTATAACATCATATCCAAACTATTAAATTAGTTATTATGAATATTGATATATAAATTATAAACAATAAGTGGTTTACACATTTATAAATTAAACACTTTGGTTAACAATTGATTATAATTAAAAATTGAATCATTTTTATGTAAAAACATTATTTATGAAGAATTGTATTTTTTTTGGGAAATTTTTTTTATATTAATTAATTATATTAATCATTATAGGTGGTTGGGTAGTAAGGTTTTTTGGGGGTGTGAGGGGAAGTTCACGTGGTCATTTTTTCATGCCTTAATGTTTATTGCAATTTTATCCATTTTTTCATCCATAGTGGTACACCTAGCTAACCAATTATATTTATTCAGTGGTTTTTTAACATTCAAATAATAATTTTTCTGACCAAGAGATAATAATAAATTAAATTGTGTGATTATAAGTATATTTTTATGAAAACATTTTTCATCATTTAAATATTCTATTTTTAAAATTAATTTCAATCACATATAAAAATTAAATAAAGATAAATGAATTTAATATTTTGAATGAGGAGGATCAAATATGGTCACATGATCCATTTTATTTTTCATCCATATTAATTGTAAACATAGTAATTTTTTCACCTTAGTTAGGGTAAAACATGTAAAATATGGTTACAATTTTTGTATAAGACTTTAAAATATGTCAAACAATTTTTTTTATCATAATGAACTATGTGAGTTTTACCATGTAAATACAGGTGTCTGGTATATGGCCGCTTCGTGTTAGTTGTTTATTGATATAAACACTATAATAAATTAAGAAAATTATAAATTGAAACTCTCTCTGTCTCTAGATTTTAATACCTATAAATTATTTATATAAAGATTATAAGATTATATGTTTAGATGTAAATTGATATTGAAAATATAAATTATTATTTCTTCATAAAAATTTATATTTATTTTCTTATAGAATAATTAACTTAAATTCAAATGCATCACTGACACATCATTTGTCCAATTAATAAAAAATAAAATTAAAATTTTCATAATATTATAAATACTTCAATTTAACTGAATTATTTCATTCCAAGTATTTTTGAAATACCTATGAAATATTACAGATGTGTTAATATTTAAATTTGAAATCATGGTTTTTTTTGGATGTTGTTAAAGTGATATTAAATGATTAGTTCAAAAAATCACATTAATGATATTTTATAAAAAACAGTATTTTATTAATTGATTCAAAATTCAAAAAATTATAATCATCACCCAGTTAAATTAAGTATGTTTTCATATATCACACATAGTCAATTTGTAGTCATTTTTTCCATTTATCATAACATTCATAACCCTTTATGATTGATATAGTTGTTGTTGCAGTTAAGGTAAAAAAATGATTAACGTAGGGGTTTAAAAATAATATTTGGTATAAAATTCCACTGAAACCTATATAAGTATCATTTTCTAGTGTTATTTCAACCCTCTAAACTTTTATTCAAAATAATTACTAATTTGAATTATTTCTATTGAGAAAATCTTTATTTTATTTTTATCAAGTCTCTCCCTTATAAAAGGGCACACATTTTTTTTCATCTTTAGTCCAAATTGAGACTTAAGTCATAATAAACCTATCAAATTTCCTTTCTTAAATTCATATCCATGTTATATAGGTGATTTTATCACCAAAAAATGTGTGAAAGGTTTATTAATATGAGAACAAATAATGTTCCTCCAATGTAGTGGTAATCGCTATAACTGATCACTCAATTTTTTACTTAATCTTTCACCTCCTCAAAATATTTTGTATTTATAATGAAACAATAACATCAGTGCACTCAATATAATAAAATTTTATTATAATTATGAAACCAATATTTTCCCCCATCATTACCATACAATGGGAAGTGGGTGTATTGGTCGTGCAAATGTAAGACGTACACTATCCACTTTGACATATAATTCATTTTTAATCACCATATTTTACCGATGTATATTATGGTGGTTTTATTGTTTATATATATATATATATGAAATTTATATCATAATTACTATTTTTAAATGATAATACCATATCTAAATTCTTTCATTCCCATCCATTTGAAATGTGTAAATTCACTCATGTATAAATGTGCACTACCACCTTCACAAGGATACTTGTTTTGTAATTAATTAAAAAAATACATGGATTGTAATGAAGATATATTTCATGAATATATATCATATATATTTTATATTATGTATTTTTTAATGGTGAATTACAACATACCTTTCTCCCGTTCCATCTTTCAAAAAATTGAAACATCATTATTGAATATGTATGACCTATCGTGTCCATGAACAATGTAATTCAATTTTATATAAGTAAATTTTATACAAAAATATAAATATTTATATAATAAATATATATAATAGTCAAATCAGAAATAAAATTATGTAAAGTATTATAGCATGATCAATGTTCAAGGAGAATAATATATAAACAAAAAGTCTCCTGATGAATGAAACAGTCACAACACTAAAAAGATAGTTTTAATACCGAATAATATATAATTGGTTATTTAGATGGAAAAGTGGATCATATATGATATAATAAGTATTTAAATGACTCTTTTATAGAATAATAATTAATTGTAATTTATTATACATGTTTTTTAAGTGACTTTGTATCAATACATACTCGAGGTACGAGTTTAATGTGGCAATATCACTATTTATTTGGATTATTTATTATTATGTTTCCAATTATGAAATATTATTATCTACATCTAAATAATCCCATTAATTTTTTAACCAATAATTCGTTTTAAAGTATAAATTTTTTTCCTTTCGTTT
Source organism: Viscum album (assembly GCA_963277665.1). Lineage (NCBI taxonomy): Eukaryota > Viridiplantae > Streptophyta > Magnoliopsida > Santalales > Viscaceae > Viscum > Viscum album. Next base: position 552,281,633 of record OY728147.1, on the reverse strand, counting down.
TCCTCTCTTTATGTACTAATTTGACTGAAATAATTTTTTTAAGGAAAATTTGACTTTATTTCTCTCCTCGTTAAAAGAAAATTATTTTCTATATCATTGTTTTTCATAAATTATTTCAATAATTTTTTAATATTATCCTACTATTGTTTAAATTCAGTGTTATTCATTATTTAATTTTATAAAAATTCATTAAAAGTAACTTCTTATAATTTTTCTATGGTGGTAATTTTTTATATTTTTTGAAAAAATTGAAAGGAATGTTTTGTTTTAACTAATATGACGTGAAAAATAATTACTTCCATCATGAACATTAAATTTATCAAATAATACTTTATAGTTTTCAAGGTCATTTTCAATGAAATTTATTTCATTAATATTTTGTAAATATTTATATTTCGAATATATTATTTCAAGGATAAAAATCTTTTTTCCTCAATAAATGTTTGAACTGATCATTTAATGCATTATTCAACATTGATGAAATCTTTGGATGTTATTGATGTTTTATGGAAAATATGATCCTACGATACCATCCTTTTTTTTATAATGATTTTTAATTAAGATAATATGATGTTTCATGAACCCATCACTTTTCAACATATTATGGTATGAAGAAATGTTTATGAAACCTATTAACTTTTCTACAGAATATACCATGATGAAATGTTTATAAACCCCATTTTATATTTAGGGTCTGTGATATTTTGAATGTTTTATGAACATGTGTAACCCCTATATATGATTTTAATTATGTGATACGTGGGCCCAAAGTTTTATAAACCTTAAAAAAACTACATAAATATGAACATCTCAAGAGAAAAACTAGACTAGAATGGGGAGCGAATCCTATTTGGTAAGGGACTTTTAACTTTATGAGAGCATTTAGAGTGGACATTGACTAATATTATGGTACTGGGAGTGAAACCAATCCATTTTTATATTCTATGATATGAATCATTACTACTATGTAATTGACTTTCTATTCTTATATGTAGGCAAAAAATATGTGTCTTATGCTAGTGTTTTGAAATCATGACTTATGTTCTATGATTTGGTTATGATTTATGTCTTATTAAATATCATTATATAAATCTTGGATCAATATTATTATCTATGAAATGTAGCGTATAGTTTTCAAATTTTATGCTCAGTTTCCCATACCACTATACTCATGTTATATTTAAGTGATCATTGATATAACATTTTTTTATCCAAATTAAGCATCCAAGCTCATCCTTTGTAATATTTTTTACCCATGTTATGAAGAATGTTATTATGTTAGATATTTGTAATAAGGGTACTAGTTATGATGTAAATAGTAGAAGTTGATTTGGAATCTTATGAAAAATTTGGTTTTGTGCCCATGTTTCCAATGATAATAGACCTATATGATTTTGACAAGGATCATTTTGTTATGTAATGAATATTCTTATAATATGATTTAATATCTATTATGAAAATAATGGGTATGTAGAGATGATATCAGAGAATGTTTCGATTACCTAATAAAAATAGTATGATACAAATTTAGTAATAACCCTTGTGGTAATCCTACGGATAGGAGAATTTTATTTGTTATGATAAAAAGCTGTAGTTTTCCATAAAAAACATCCATTTTAGGATACTAAATATTGATGTTGTTTTGTAAATAAATTAACAAGTAGTAATAACCTTTGAAAGAGTTGGTTTATTATATATCATATATAATTCTGCTGCATGGTGAGTGTACCCTTACTATAGATCAGGTTTGGCACTCCTTGTGGATATGACTGGGTTAATTAGAATTTTTTTATAAATCATTAAGAAGTATTTATAAAGATTATGACCATTAATTGTATATGTTTTCATAGATTTGAAATAATAGTCCCTGATTTAAACACCATATAAATAATTTTCAATTCTTATGTGGTTTCACACTATCATTATTGTTGGTCGCACTATTAATTTTTATTTGAATCGATATACGGAATCTGACAGAATCATGTTAATGTTGAGAGAAAAAAAATGAAATAATTATCCCCTTGGAAAAAAAAGTTATGGGATCTGGAATGTGAAATATCATTACTCTTCTTACTCAATATTCCCTTGTTATGAATCATACTAGGCTCCCAAATGATAAAAGAAGATAATAGAATTCTGATGAGTCCATCATGTGGAAACACTCGCCTACTTTTATTGGGTATACAAATCCACTAATTTCTAAAAAATGTATGAATTTCATTGAAAATATATTCTACCTTATACATTGCTAAGATCATGAAAAGGTAATTATTTCTATCTATAATTTTGAATTTGAAAGTAATTAATGATGGATTAGAATCAATAATATGAGGTAAGGGGTTTAAATTCATTCCATGGAGGGGGATCAGTTTAAGAGATTAGTTTTCAATATTTAACTTCCTTGTATTATTAATATAATAATAGATAATGAATTACTTGAGATGAAATATAAGGGTGGCATATCAATTTGATCATATTATGTTTATTTAATAGGAAATATGTGGTGTGACTCTCGTGATTTCTTCAAACCTGAAAGAGAGTTTGATTGGCTATTCAGTTTCTTTAAACAAATTCGACGAAGGGAATATTCAAAATGGAAGTTAGTATTTATGATGAAATTGTTCGATGTGATATGATGGTGAAAATTGAGATAGGAGTTACCCATAAATATCATGGTTTTTGTTATAAAATAAATATGTAATTTAAAAAGAATATCTAATAACCATGGAGTGAAAAAGATGATCCTTCTTTTATGCTCCATGTGTGGAAGGAATCATGGAGTAAATTATCTTAAGGGGAATAGTAAATGTTTCATGTGTGTAATGGAAGGGTGTCACAATATTCAATGTTTATGTTATTTAATGATTTTATCTAATGATGTGAATAAATAGAAAGATCCATCAAATACTCCACCCAAAATCCATTATTTCAAATGCAAATAGTATATAAAATATTATAAACAATTATCATATATGATGTTTAAGGATGATGATCAATGTTTTCAACCTCTTCATCCTTGACAAAACATGAAATCTCTTGCATTAACTATTTATTAAAATGGCTACAATTATGGTGTGGTTAAGGTACACATACTATTTAATATAGAATTTACAATATCTTATATTATTCTAGCCATGACTATGATTATATATCCAATGAATATTCTAATGGAATTATTGTAGATACTCAATTATTAGATATCGAATTATTAGTGAAAAATACTAATTTTAGGATGATGGTGTCTCAGTTATATGATTCTTCTCTTAATGAATTTTTTCAAAATGATGTTACTAAAAATCCTTTTATTCACTCTCTAATTTATTTAGATGTTATATTAGGCATGCATTGACATTATCTATGTAAGTCCCTCATTAATTGTCAATAAAGTTTTGTCGTGTTTGATATTTTGAACCCACGTATGATCTTCTATTAATGCGATTATAAATCTGAACATCCAATATAAGTGAAATCAATCAAATGGGTATTGTGTCAAATTTAAAAGGGTGTTTTATCACAAATGGTTGTGTAGAAACTTTGAATTGATGATATGGAAATTATGCAAAAGGTTTTTGATGACATTATATTCTAATTACCTATTCATCCACTGAAATCATGAAGGATAGTTATTAATAGAACTCATACATGGTGTTATGCCTATTTTAGTGAATTAATATTGAAAGGTCCAATTGAGTTTCATGAATATATAGAACCACTCAAGGTGAATCATGAAAATGGATATATTCTACCACGTTTTTCACCTTTGGGTGATACTAATTTTTTTATGAATTTGGATTAATGAAACTCTAAATTTATTATTGGAACTAGGATAATATTTAAATTATTTATAAGTAAATTATTCCCCATACTTATGACACATTTGATCAAATGTGTGAAGCTCAATACATTTCCAAATTTGAAATTCAGTCTTAATATAATAAATTAAGGGTCATGAAGTGGGATATACCCAAGAGAGTATTATATACATGGAATGGTGTATATGAATACAGACAGATTCCATTTTCTTTTCTTAATTACCATAATCTATTCAATGATTAATTGAATACAATCTTATAATATTTTACTGATAAATTTGGGCAATCATTATATATAATATTATAATTTATCCAATGATCCACGAATTCTATAAACATCACTTGAGGATTGTTCTGATGTCCCTAAAGATGGAGATGTGGTATGATATAATTATAATGCTTGAATTTTGGATAAAAATAGTTTCATTTTTAGGATATATAATATCAAGTGATGGTATATCAGTGGAACCATCAAATGCGGATGTTATTGAATGTTGGTCTAGTACAACCACAATGATTAACATCCATAGTTTTGTTGGTATGGATGGATATTATCAATTTTTTATATAATTTATCATGATTATATAATATAATCACATTGTTAACTCGAAATGGATCCATGTTCCATTGGATTAATTAATGTGAGGAAAAATTCAAGGAACAAAAGAGAAGGATAGTCAGTGAATCAATTCTGAAATTACCCATTTGTAGAGAAGGTTTTGTGATATTTTTTGAAACATCAATGTTCAAATTGGAGTGTGTTTTCATGAAGAATTCAATAGTTATAACTTATTATTCATATCAATTGATGGATAGTGAGAAACATTAGACAAATTATGATTTGATGTTTTCTATATTAATTTTTTCACTAAATATATGGATTTTTTATCTTTATTGGAAAAGGTGTGATGTGTATGCTGATAAAAGAATTAATGTGTGCAGTCACACTAAAAGAGATGATTATTCACCAGATAAGATAGTTGGAGTAGATTAATGATTATGAATTCTCAATACATTACCACCCTGGGAAAGAGGACAAGGTGGTCGATACATTGAGTTGAATGAATAATAATATCTTATCAACAAAGCGGATAACAAAGTATACAAGATTTTAGGATTTTAAAATGATGTATCTAGAAATAAAGAAGGAATTATGGTAATACTATATTTCACAAATGATTTCTCAACCATATATCAATGTGAAAATGAAATAGGTATTCACAAAACATGTTTTACTATAGAATAAATTCGAAAATTTTCATTAATATGCATTATTATGAGGGAATAATAATGTTTAGGAACCATGTATGTGTTCCATCAATACCAAATTTGAAGATGGAGTTGTTGGTTGAGGTTCATAGTTCCTCATTATAATTTATTGTAGAATAATGAATATTTACAAGTATCTAAAGGATTGTTTATTCTATGATAGTAATAAGAGTGTTGTTGTGGAGTATGTATCACCATTCTTATTATGTAATAAACTTACAGCTAAGATAAATATGTATAATTGAATGTGATGACCATTATCTATACTAGAATGGAAGTGGGAAAAACAACAACGTGGATTTGGCCACCAGACTCCTCGAAATTTCAAAAGATGTAATATTTTTTGGGTTATAGCAGATCACCTTAAAAATTCAACACACATTATGGCTATTAGATAATACTTCCCACTTGGTTAGCTTTCTGGGATATGAATTACGAAATTTGTTTGTTTTGTTGGAGTACTGTATTCTATTGTATTTAATCACAATATGAGATTTAGCTCAAAGTTATGAAAAAAAATCTTGTTAGATTTGGATATTGAATCATGTTTTTGTAGTAATTACCATACTCAGATAGATGGCATGTCCCAGAGTACCATTCCAATCCTACAGGATGTACTAATTATCTTATTCTCATATTTCAAAAGTTTTTGTAATCAAAAATTACTTCTATTTGAGTATTCAAACAATGATATCATTCAATGAAGCATTTAGATATACCCTTAAGAATATCTCTATGTAATGAAGTGTATAAATCCCAAATGTTGGGGGATGTTTGAGAAACATAGATATTGGGAAATGATATAGCCGAGAAAATGGTATAGAAATATAGGATCACTCAATAGCACTTCAAGGTGTCTCAGAGTCGATATAAATGTTATATTTTTAATCATTGGTGTTATATTGAGATCGATGTTACTAAGAATATGATTCTATGAATTTCTACATAGGTTAACTTTATGATATTTGGGAAAAAATAAAATATGATACTTAGGTATATTTGAACCCTAAGAATCTAGATTGAGTATAGACAATAGAGTATCTCTTGACGCTTCCACTGATCTTATCTCAAGTTCATGATGTGTTCCAGGTATCTATTATTTGGAAGAACATAAATGATACATCACAAGTAATAATCTCATATAATGTTCCACTAGAAAATAATTTATCATATAAATAACAATCACTTAAAATCATGGACTATATATATATATATATGAAGTGTTACAAATTAAGACTAAACAATTGGTTAATGTTTTGTGATGGAGTCTTAAATTAGAAAAGCACCATCAGAACCTGAGGATGTAATTAAATAGGGATAACCTCATTTTTATATCAAATTGAATGAATTTCTAAAATTAAATTCATTATAATGTTGTATAATTTACCACCCAAATATATTAGGGTGTATTTCATTTAAAATAAATTTATTTTTTTTTTTCATCATCCAATATACACAACCCTTGTCTAAATGAACAGTAATATAATATTCCAATTTAAACTAGAAATTACATTATCATAAATGAATAGTACTAAATATAATATGAAAAAAAACATTATTTAAACATGTGTTAAATAAAATATTTTTTTATCAATTGATTATAAATAAAAATGATATTAATTTAATGTCAAATAGATTTTTTTCAAAAAAACATTTATAAGACCAATATGTTTTTATATAAATAAAATAATTTAGATTCTAATTTTTAATTATTTGAATAAAATATATAATTTATATATTAAATAATTTTTTCATTTTCATCTAATATTAATTTATGTCATGTGTTATGAATTAATACATTATAATGTTAGGAAATGTAATTTTAGAAAATTTGTTTTTCATCATGTTTATTTATTAATATTTTAAAAATAAATTCAACTTGTTATAAATATTGTATCATGAAAAATAGATTCTATATTAAAAACATGGAGGATCCAATTATTTAAATGGGTCCCTTTTATTTTTAGTAAATCATAATAGTAACCGAATAATATTTTTGTCACCTTGTTAAGGCTAAATTCGTTAAAATATGGATGAAATAATGGTATGATCTATAAAATTTATATAACATTTTCTTCAATAATATTTGATGATTTTATATCCTAAATTTTCATAAAATTCGATAATATATAGACACATGGTGCCATATTTCTCTGAATATGAAAATGATGTAAATTGGAAAAAATAATATTTAGAAATTATCGGTCTCTTGGGTTGAATAGTTCTAATATTTTTATATAATTATAAGAGGAATAAAATTTTGGATATAAATATCTATTTTATTGATAAATAATTTTAGCATAATAATTTCATTCCAATTTTTTGGTTTGGTATAACTATATTAAACTTGTAGGCTACACCAACACATTATTTATTCAATTAATAGAACAAATGATATGTTTTTAAAAGTATTAAAATTAATTTTGGATAAGTATATTATTATTTTTAATGAATTTTTTAGATACCCTTGACTTATTAGATATGTATTAAAATATTATATTCATATTCCATATTTTTTAGTGTCTTTAAATTCAAATTAATCAAATATATTAAAAATTGAAATTTTTGATATTTTTTAATGAATTATATTTTATAAAATGATTTAAAAATCATAGAAATAATATATTTGTCCAAATTAATGGAATATTTTTTAGCATTTCAACAATTTTCAATTAATGAGTCATTTATATTTATCATAACAATCATCACCCATTATGTCTGAAATAGTTTTTACAGTGGCTGTGAGAAAAAATTACTTACCAACATGTAAATTAAAATTATTATATTTATGTTGGCACCAAAACCTATATAAATATCATTTTATTATGTTATTTTATAATCTATAATATTTATATTAATAATAATTTCCATTAGGATTCATTTTTCTTAAGAATTTCTTTACTATATTTTATAATATTAAAAAAGTCAAGTTATGTAAAAGGGAATCCCTCCATTCTATTCCTTACACCAAATTGAGCCTTCCAAATCAACCCAACCCTTGAAAATTATCTTCGCTGATTTATTATTGACATATAATTGGTACGACTGTCCAAAAAATACCATCCAAGTGCTCCTTAGGATTATATCCCAAGGACTTATTTTAAAGAGGAGGTCATCTTCATTACCGATCTCATTCAATTTAGTTCATCAATCCCTACCTTTAAATATATGGAATTTATCCTAAAATAATAAATTACGTATCCTCAATATACTGAATCATTATTATGAATATTAAATCACCATTATCCACCCTATTTTGTGTAAAATAATAAATAATGCTATTCTTCATTCGTACGAATGATGTACCCTCTCCATGTCGAAATTCAGCTCATTTTTTCTCCATATCTTATGGATAAATATAATGATGGTTTTAATGTTTATATATGAAATTTATGACATGATTATGATAATTAAATAAAAATTTCATATCTACCTTCCTACCATCCAATTTGTTTGAGAACATTAACATCCCACTTACGTATGTTGGGACTACCTACTCCATGATGCAATGTGATTTATTTTTCATTAACAATTTAAATTTATTTTAATAAGAACAAAATATCTGAATATATATGAGTTAGAAAATATAATATGGATTATAGTGATGAAAATTTATATTTTCCATTATTTCATTAAATCCATCAAAAAATGAAAATAAATTTAATGAGTTTCTATGACCCTTCATCTCCATGAATAGTGAAAATCATTTTTCTACCAATAACCTTTTTTGATGACTCTATATTGTTATATAATGAATATATATATATATATATATTATTTGAATAATTAGTTACATTTTAGAGATGATTTTACTATGATCTATATACAGTAACAAATACATTCAATCTAAAATTATCATGAATAGAAAAACCATTTACACCATAGAACAACAGTTTTAATAAGTAATAATTAATTAATTAGTGTTAAATTATTAAAATTGTATTATATATGATATTATTTTAGGGTCGAGCGTATCAGAATAATAGTAGAGACATTTCCCAAATTTGAATTTTTCTATATCCATAGAACAATCCAGGAGCAACACTATGATGAATACTAGTGTCCACATATTTCAATCATGTATTTAGGAAAATGAATAAAAACATGAAAACAAGAAAGATGATCAATATATTTGTTTATAATTAATTTATTTATATTACGGAATTAAATACAAGGTGATCCTTCCTTTGTTGATGTGTTCAACCACATGTCTAAAGTGCACCTTCGTTGCGTTGTAGATAGCAAGGGTAGAACTCATATAGTGATGATCTACATGTGATAAATGTATCTATAGAAGTCATTGAATGAGTCTCCAAGATATATTACATAAGTTCCATTCACTTTACATGTTGACCATCTATCCCTTTGAGCTATTCTTCCAAATATCTCTCCTTAATTTGATGGAGGAGGATCTCTCTCGTTCATATGAGAGTTCTTGGAATGGGATGATTTCACTAGGATTGAGATCCATTTCCCAATTTGTTGTGAAATACAAGTAATTATCAGTGCTTGGATGTCATTTTGATGATAAGAGAATAATATAACCAGAAAATTAATTCACTAGGATAATAATAAATAATTTTATCTAGTGCTATAATTATTTTATTAATCCTAGAAAAGCACATGTGTCATATAATAACAACAACATTATTATTTCGTGACACATTCTAAACAACAAATTTTTTATTAAGTATTATTTAATAAAATATTTTAAAATATCATTATTTCTCACCAGACCCTTAACTTGGCCCTATAATTCTCAACCATATTTACTGAACATTAAATAATGACTATTTATTTATTTAATAAATATCTTTGTATCGTTTTCAGATAAATATATAAATATTATATTCACTAAATAGAAAATAAATATTTATTAATTATCCTGACCACATTATATTCTCTTGAATAAGTAGTGTTGAAATAAATGAAATCATGAATCCATCAATAATTATTAAACCAGAACTACGAATAATATCGATCAAACATGTAAAAATAAAATATAAAAAATTGTTTAACTGAGATACTGATAGACTTTCTATGTGACCCTCTAGGCCACTTTCTTAACGGAATTTGGATGAGCAGCCTAATTTCCAAGGTTATAATAGAATAACATGACAAAGAAACCTTATAAAAATAAGTTAATTCCACAATGACATGCCACCTCATATTAATTCTTATCGTTAAATATAAAAACTTTGTCTCAATGTCTTCAATCATGTTGGTTTCATGCAATTTCCATCAACCAATGTGCTCAATTTAACCATCTTTGACATCCGAAAATTTGAACATGCATATAGAACCCCATTTCCATATATTTATTTATTATACATCATTTCATTCGAATGGATTGATATATCAACTTCTTTTATGGTTCAAAAGGAAAAAAATACTTTCTCTCATTTTTCATTAATGCAGTATTACTCGTGATGCACCCAACATATCATATCTTTCTGAGAACATATCTGTTCACAGTTTTCCCCAATACATCTAAATGTGTTATTCATAATACCCATTAATTATACTCTAAATTTATAAGACCAATCAAAACATGCACAAATAAGAACATCTAATGACACTTATAAACTTCGATTTCCTACTGTTGGGTCTTGTTCTCGTAATATCCAATGGGGTATCACTAAGGGATCACACCCTAAGAAGGTGTCGCAATGTTTTATGAGCCACCAACCATAAAATCCTAAATCCTTTGTGACCCTCAAATGATATCATCCAGACATTTAACATATATATATGGATAGTTTCATTTCACTTCCGGGTTCTCATCATAGCATGGAAGTGATATTATATATTAGAGTGACAACTCCTCTTGCGATATTATCACATGAAAGGTTATGGATAATAACAATCAGGATGTGACAAGAATTTTCTTTATATCCATAAAATGAATATATTATTTTCATAAATTACAATGACGTTGGTTCTAGGGAACCAACTCCAAAAAACTCTAACATTCACTAGAGCCAACTATTATCAATCTTATGAACACTAGCTATCAAATGATATTCATTATTCTACTATGAAAAGACTTTAGTCAAGGGGTTTACCACATTCCCTTTTTTAGATACTCACCTCACTACCAAATCAAACCATTGATATAAATTCCTTAAGAGGTGATACTTCATGAGTATTTTTATTGTCGGTTGATTTGAACTTGGTTCTTTTTCAAGATCCACCATTGTAGTATGATAAAAATACAATATGATACAGTCATTACTTCTAGATACCAAATCATGCACCTAGAAAATGTTCCAAATATAGATGTCTTCTTAAGATGCATCCAATATTGTTTTATACTCGAACACTACTATAGAATTAGAGACTCTTGGCTGCATTGAACTCCTCCATCTCATAGCTCCTCTGTTGAGACAAAAAAATACCCCTATTGCGACATCAGATCTTACTGATCTATTTGAAAAACATCATCGACATACCCTCTAAGTAAAAAGTTAATAATCTCCTCTGTACACTAGAAACATATCCATAGTTCTTCTTATATACTCATGGATTGTATTAAATTTAGTCAAATTTTGTTCTCTTAGATCTTCTGGATATCATCCTACCATGCTCAGTGAATTGGGAACTTCAAATCCAGAACATAACATGGCATATGTGATAGATCATATCGCTGAAACATAAGTGGTCGTACTAATTCATTCATTTCCTATTATTCCTATGGAAATATTTTTGTAGAAATATGTAAACCATGTGACACTAGATCCAATCCCCTCATGGATTGTTCCATTCTTATTCTCTTTTATATCTAGTCAATATGTGTTTTTTGACTTAGTCTATGCCGACTCATGGATCTATCATGAATGATCTTGATCCATAGAATGTAGGTAGCTTTCCCTATTTCCATCATGGAGAATCAAATGTTCCTACAGTATTTAACTGATTGTAATACTATTATTTCAATATTAATAAGTAATATGTCATCAACATATACTACTAGGATAATGACCACATTCCCATTAAGCCTATTGTAAACACATGACTCATATTCATTTTTTATGAAACCAAATTATGTTATGGATTCATAAAATAAAATATTTCTTAACATAGATGATTGATTCAATTCATCAATGGATTTCTGAAACTGTAAATTCTTTTTGAAAAAACCTGATGTCACAAACCCTTCTGGTTGGGTCAAATAGAAATCTTCCTGCATGTTACCATTAAGAAATTTAATTTTGACATCCATATGAAACAACTCATTGTCTTGGTATAAATCTATGGAAATTATGATTCTAATGTATTTAAACATGTAAAATGGAAATAATGTTCATCATAGTCAATTCATTGAAGTTTTTTATACCCTTTATCCACTAGCCATTATTTATTGGTACGTACATTACCTTCTACTTCCAATTTAATATTGAATGCACATTTACATCCAACATGAATTACATCCACTAGTGTTTCGACCATAACCCAAACATGGATTTTATACATGGAATCAATATCCTAATTCATATCTTCTGGACATCTTGTAGCTTCTGAGCTATCTACTTCCACCTTGTAGTTGATAGGCTCATCATTTTCTAATTATAATGAGTCACCAACAACGGTGACCAGAAAACCATATCCCTCTAGTTCCCTTACCTCTCTTACATGCATATATAGTACTTTTTTTTCTATAACTACTTCTTCAATGGTGACCTATGGAAACTTTTCTTATGCCAAGTCATGTGTATCATGAGCATCAACTCCATCAAATACAATATTGCTCCCACTATCCTTTTATTGGATGTCCTCCCTCTTCTAAATGATATATTGTCTGTTAAACGTTACATTATCTCAACTTAACCATGGATACTCTTAGTTTAATCTATTTTATTAGTCATAGATATTTGGTTTGAGGTTCTAGTTTGAGACCTGGTTCAAATTTTTTGTTTTTAGATTCTTTTTTTAGTTTTGTGGGGGAAGCACAGTTGTCGAACGATTAACAGTAGTCGTGTAAACACCAACTGCTAGTTTCTGGTGGGATAGAACCAACAACATATTCTATAAATGACCATGTAGTATATCCTAAATAATCAAGTGATAGGAATTAGGAATATAGGACTTTATAGTTTCCAGACGGTTTGGAAAACTGTGAGTCGAAAGCCTGCTGGATCGCCCGGACAATAAAAACTTTTTTTTATATTTTCTCTCTCCTCCATTTTTACCCAATGTCAGTATTCATATCCACCCTACATTTTTGGTGCACCAAATGAGACCCAAAACCCTATTCCATGGATATCCCTTCCTCTATATTACTTTCTCTTTGGATCAAATGTTTGATTTGGGGTTTCTGAGTCACTTTTTGTTCCTACTTCCATTTGTCCCTTTACTTTCTTGTTTTTCAATGGGGGATTCCTTTATTTCAAAAAACCTAGGTTTAGCTTTGTCTAACCCTTGGATCACTTTTTTTGTTTCTAGGCTGTTTATACTACTTGTAGGGCCTCGATATCCATCTCTATGAAGTTTTATTCCATCCACACATGTTATTGTTAGGTGTTTCATTTTTATTATTCCAAAGGCTCTTCCATTCATGGTTAGTGTTTCAAATAATTTTTTAAATTATATTTTTACTACCATGGAACCCCATCTAATATTATTATTGTACATTGGAATTTATTTTTTTTCTAAAAATAGGTTATAAAATAATTTTGTGTGAATTGGATATGTTTATGGCCCCTAGAGTGTTTCTTCTAAATCCCTTTGTTCCTATGAAAGGGAAATGATCCTTTTATGAAATGTTAAGACTTTATAATGTTTGTTATTAATTTTTTATTTTGAGTTTTGTTTGGTTTATATAACTTTTTAATGGTGTAGCTTGATTGTGTTTTTAAAGGCTATGGACGGGGATTCATTGACTTTAAAGAAATGGGTTGTGTTCTTTTAAGGATTTGAATAGTTGGTATTGGTTATTATTAAATTTTTTTCCTTGTGGTAATGGTTTTTTAATTCCCCTATGGTTGTTTTATTGACATTGGATGTTTTCACTTAAATGGGTGCACTCAGGGTATAGAAGAATGTGCCCTCAAATACTTATGGCGCCATTAAATGTTGTTTCTTAAAAATATTTGTTTTATAAAATGATTTTTTGGATTATAATTGATGGGTATTTCCATGTGTTTTTTTATAATTTATTAGTTTGAAGCCCTTAATCATATGATATTTTGTATTTTTTTGTGCCTGTTTTGGTGAATGTGTGGCCTAAGGGGCAGTTAGGAATGTTTTACAAGTTGAATTTTTTATTAAATAAGGGATTTGGAAATATTCATTGTGAATATTTTACGGGGTTTGTTTAACTAAATTATCTTTTTCTATTCCTATTTAAATGTTGTGTTTTTGCTAGCTTCGGGAAAGGGTTATGGTTGGGAAAAATTTGTGACTGAATGGAATCTAAAAATGGTTTAGGAAATGGTTTGAACATTAATGTAGTATAGAGACCATGTTGGAATGTTCATGTGGTATGAAATATATGCATATTTATATGGGGTACCATTATATGAAGGATATCCCTTATGGGTTTTCATATATTGGTTTCAATTTCTGGGGCAGACATGTGTAGTGGTGACAGCCGAGCTAAGACACATGTGTGTTTTCCTCCTACTTACACAGTATTGATTTTACCACCAGGGCTTCATGGGTGACATATTGATAATTGAGTGATTGTTATTAACAACTCTGATTAGACAGGTCTCTACACATGGTAGATGTAGAGGCCATGTGGGGAGTGTTTATGGATTTTTAATGATGATGATCAGTTTGTTACAGACCATGGCGATTCAGTATACACCGATATGTGGTTCTGAAACAAGTATGTCTGACTATTTTCTAGGGATGATTAGGTCCAATCATGTATCTTATTCATATTTCTTGTTTACTTTCTTAGTTTCTAGGTCTTTACTGGCATTGTTTCCTCGTTTCTTTTTTGCACTGCCCTTGTTTTCCTTACTTTGGAATGTTATTATAAAATGGATTTTGGTTCTCAAAATGAAATGTGTTGAGTGTAGTTTTATAAAACATGGAAAAACATGTATGTATAATTCTATTTCAAACTAATTTCATTGGACCAATTAGGGAATGGATACACAAGGTTTATATCGTTTATTTTGGCATCCCTAGTAAGCATTTCAGGACTCACGCATATCCTACTATTTCTATTCCAGGTCCAGCATTTGTTCAGGTTTCCTGGCTCAGATTATCATTGTGGAGAACAGTTAGTCTTATAGTAGGAGGTGACCAAGAGGTCATGTGGAGATCATGGGAAGCCTTTTTGTTGTGTTTGTTTTGGTTTTTAGTCTATTTTTTGTACTTTGTATCTAGATTAGTTGTTCTTTTTTTCTGATTCAGGTTTTCTACAATGATGAATTTTAGTTGGTTCTATTTATAACAATGGTCATGGAATATTTTATTTTAGGATGAAATTATTACCTAATTGAATTTTTTGATTCCCGAAACAAGTTTCGATCCCATAGGGATCGGGAATGCCCATCCGGACATGCTGATGAAATGTTCAGGAGACAGGTTCAGGGTTGAAACATGATTGTTTTTGACATACATTATTGTTTAAGGGGTTGTATGTGTTGTATCCCCCCTTTTATTTGGGATACCCTATCATGCATGTTTCTTTTCTGAGAAAGCCTTAACAAATTTCTCACATCCCCATACACATGTATTCAACAAAATTAATTTCTTTACACTTCATAACTCTAAGAGAAATCCATTTGGAACCATAGTTGGCAATCAGTTTAATGTTTATTTTTTTGTTTTTAATTCATATCCCCAAAATGTTAATTCATGATATGAATGACTCATCATCGACCTTACCATGACCAACAAGGTATGGTTACTCCTTTCACTAACACCATTCCACTACGGTGTATAAGGTAGAGTTAGTTGATATGGAATCCCAAAATCCTGTAGAAAGATTATGAACTCTTTTTTAAGATAACATCTACCTCAATCTTATCAAAGAATATTTATCTTCTATCCATAATTATACTCTAATTAATTCATTATTTCCTTGAATTTCATAATTTACATAGACTTTTATGTCATCAAGTAACTATATCCATATCTACTTAAGTCATCAAAAAATGTTATGAAGTAAGAATATCCATCTATATCTTCGACTACAAATAGTCCAAAATCATCAGTGTGTACCCATCCAAGAAGCTCTATGGACCATTCAGTCTTCCCACCAAATGGTGGTTTAGTGTTTTTCCCTTGTAAACCAGCATGACATATATCAAGGGTTTTTATCTTACAAGATTATAAATAACCATATTGGTATTGATTTTTCCAATTCATCTTGTTTACATGACCGAGGAAATTATTCCACTACATGGTGTTATATGATTCATGTGAACTTCATTCGTTATCAATTTTCAACACTTGGTTTTCGTAATTTTATACATACATACTGTTATTTTAACACACCATACCATAACATCTATTGTCCTTATAAAAGAAACAACGTCTATTTCCAAACGTGAAAATAAACCTATCTTTATACAAACTTGATACATAAATTATGTTTTTGGTTGCACTAGGTACATAATAGTAGCAATGAAAAACCAAAATAATTCTATTTTTCAATGTGAGGTTGTAGTCAATAATGGAAAGAGTAGTCATCCTTGAACCATTGGTAGCTCACAGATCCACTAATCCTCTGGGAATTTTATGGAATATACATGTTTCATGAATTTTAATATAGATGATACCACCACATGTTGTATCTAATTCCTAATGTTTAGAAATGGGAATATTACACTAGATAATGGATACACCTTTGGATTCTCATTACCTCTAGGTGTAGTTCCACATCCAATGGCCTCACATTCCACATGAAAATCATACTACCTCCATTTTCGTACCCTACCTTTGGATCTTCTTATTCTAGGTCAGATTGTGCCGGAGGGATTTAGACTTTTTATAAGAATTACTCCCATTTTCCTTGTCCTTCCTCTTCTTATTCACTATAAGGACTATGGGTTTTACATGCCCCATGTCCTTTTCCAAATGGAAAATCCTGGTCAGATGTTCTAATCAGATATTATCATTAATTAAATGTTATAAATAATAATTAATCTAGAGAAGGATTTTGGAAATGACGATAGAATGATATCTGTATGAAACTTATTTGAGAACCCAGTCCCAAAGATTTCTAGATGCTCAATGTAATAGATAATTGTGACTACATGAGTCCTAGTTGGTGCCCACTCTCCAAGAATAGTGGTGAATAAAGTGTTGGAGATCGTATAACTCTCTTGTCTCACCTTCTTTTGATAGAGATCCCATCTGTGAGGCATCATACTATAAGAATTCATTTACTCATATTTCTTCTAGATCTCATTGGTCATGGATAAAAGCATGAGTCACAAATCATCAATAGCATCATTAAAATGTTTCTCATACACAGAGAGCTCCACATAACTCACCTCATTTCTAGGTGCAACATGAAAAGTTTCTTCGAGAACATATTGTTTCCTTTCATTGTGAAGGATTAATTTAATCCACCTTTTCCACTCATGGCAATTAATGTCGGTGACACAGTTTTTCTTCTCAAGTATGGATCACAAAAATATGTTAGATGTATTTTTTAATTATGTATCTAAAAATAAGATTACTAGAGTTTTATTAAATTTTCATATAATATTAATACTAATAAATATAAATTGTTTCATTAGTCTCCAACTATTTTATCGAAACCCAATAACCATCCCCATTGGATTCAGAATATCCTGTTTCTTGGAAAATATAGCGGTAGGGATCCATATTTCCCTTTTCATTACCCCAAATTTTTTAAGTCAAAAAATTTGATAGTTTTTAGGTAGGAATTCAAAATTCTAACTACATTAACTCACAACTCCTTGATCGGTTGACTGGACTCCCAAATTTTAAAATTTTTAATATTGGATTTCCTCAACCTTTGCAACTTTGTTACACCACGTCCGACTTTAGAAGTCAATCCATGATGTAAAATAAGTCAAGTAAATAGAAAACCTCAAATTAGAAATCTCTAATAATTGAAAGAAACCCAGCATTGTCGGTCAAGTCCTTAGAACTTTGGTTTGAGTCTAATGACTGTAATGGAAGCTTATACCGACTTAATATTTTATTGAATGATTTTATCCTTTATGCGTAAATTTCCTTTTATTATCTTTTTTCATGGTTGTTAATATTGTGTTGGATAATCATATGTGATTAACAATGTATTAGATAATATTTTCGCATGAACCATTATAGGTCAGTTCATTATTGCATGCTTGTTTAATTAATTAATTATTGGATTGTGAAAATACATCTATAATGAAGAAACCAAGAAACTTATAGAGAGTAATATAAAGGGTATGGTCATGAACATATTCTAATTTATAGTTCATATAGCGGTTGATAAATTAACTGATGAACTATGGGAGAATCACCTTGAACCAATTAGATTTGTGTTTACAAATTTCCACATTTCTACCCATGTATCTCCTTAGATTGGTTTCGCCTCGAATACTAACTTGAACCTCCTGCACTAACATGGGATCTCTATCCAATACATATGTTATTACTCACATTCATGGGAGTGGTAAAAGGATGTTTACATAAAAAATTCATCAGCACAAAATACCTACAAAATAATGAGGAGATAATGCATTCATGCTGAAAATTTAATACCTCAAATTTAAAGGAAACCAATAACATACAAATGTTATGGTCTCATTCATGATTATCCAAATGAAATAAATGAATATATATGAATATAATAAAACATGTATTCAATTATTTAATTGTTCTTATTTAAAATAAAATGCACTCAAATCAATTAATTAGAATCATTAATTAATCTGTCTAATTATTGTAAAACTTTTTCTGAATTTATATGTGATTCTCATCCATTAGAATTTTTAGTAAAATAGAATTCATTTAAAATTCCCCTTCCACATAACTTGTAACTTGTAATTAACCCTTTGAATACATATCCAAAACTACCCAAAATGAATTATAATTGTATGCACATTATTAGTTGGGACATGTAGCATGCACGTCGAATAATAATTGTAATACTATGAATTCATGATGTTCATATCACTGAGCATTACACAAATAATAATTATATATATATATTAATCACCTATCACATGTTGTGTCCCAGCATTACACCCACATGAAGGAGAATGTATCATGGGATATATAATTTAATAATAAATTTAAAATCTATGTAATCTTGAAAACATGCATGGCGTTTAGATCTGACTACATGGCGCGTACCCTCCTCACCATCCATATAATGTTCATGTTTGGGGAAACAATGTATGAGGTTTAATTTGGAAATCCTTACAGTACAAGGTGGGTCCAGTGGGCCACATTCTATTGTGACTCTATGTTGCATGGTCATTAACTGGTGATGCCATGTATTACATACTTGGATCAACCCTGACCCAAATGGGACTACATGCCATTCCCAGTTGGCCAGATAACTTGTAGTCTGGTTGACCATGCACATGTATATCCTAGTCAACAAGCAGTGTAAGAATTTACAACACTGACTATCATTAATGAATATGGGTTGAGTAATTTTTTAACTAATCATGATGCATTGATCATAACTATACGATGTGTAGATCTGACTATATATTTTTTACCCCTATGTTACCAAGACAAAATCCTCTGCACTTCTAGATAAGATCCTCGATTAAATTTTTATCAAAAAATTAATCATTTCTATTGGATATGTGAAAAATGGTATTGGAAGAACCAATATCATTATTATATTAAAAATAATGATTGAAAAATAATTTAAATACTAAATTATAAATTAGATAACAATAAGTGAGTTATTTAAACCATTATAAACAATAATATGCTCCCTCTGATACATCTTGGAGGTTCGGGGTATAGTGGAATCAGGGTTGGGACGGTGCCCAACATTGATTTTTCCCATATTCAATGAAAAATCTTGGATTAATATAATAATGAAGACCAGTATACATGTAATTTAATAATGTATTTAGCATGTGAAAAAGAAACCTAGAACCAAGATAGAGGATCAACATATTTTTCTTATAATTAATTTGAATAATTACCTCCAAGGTGATTATTTCTTTGTTGATGTGTTTGACCACTGATCTGTAGTGTACTATTGTAGAGTTGTTGTGAACATCTTTATATATCCTCTAGAGTGATCCATATGTGTTCTATGTATCGCGGGATGTCACCAAAGGATTCATTTATTTCTAGTGTGCATAATCTTTGCACTTGCAATATATGCCTTCAATCTCCTTGTGAACTACTTCTAAAGCGTTCTCCTTGATCCAGTGGAGGTGGTTCTCTCTTATTATTGAGTGCATTCGTGGATAGGGATAAACTCTATAGTCTTGAAATCTTTTGACAAAGTCATTGTTCACAACCATTAATTATCATCTCTTGGATAACTCATGGCAACTAAGAGAATAATATAACCTTTTATTTTATTCACAAGGTTAATAATAAAAAAAATTCACAACTGCCTTATTTATTTTATAAATCTAAGAGAAAACCACATGTCAAAAATGAACATCAAGAATTATTATTTTAATAGACTCACATAGCATGAAACTTATAATTAAATATACTTTAATAAAATAATATTCAATATGATTATTTCTCAGCGGACCCTTAACTCGGTTTTGAAATACTCCACCATATTTGATGAACATTGAATAATTACTATTTTTTAATAATAAAAATATCATATCATTATTCACCAATAAAAATATAAATATTATGTTCACTAAATAATAAATATTTATTCACTAATTATCCGCCCACATTATATTATCTCAAATAAATAGTGTCAAAATAAATGAGATCGTGAATCCATGAATAATCATTAAACCACATCTAAGAATAATCGTTATTCATATTGTTAAATAATAAATTATATATTATCTAATAGATATATTGTATACACTTAGTGTGTGACCCTCTAGGCCTCTTTTTTAGTTGCATTAGACAGAGTAACCAATAGTCAATGGTTATTGTCTAGATATACAGCATGGCACCAATTGATAATGAAGTTAATGTTGTAATGACATATCACCTCATACGAATTCTTACCATTTAATATAATCCATTTTTCTTGATATATCCAATAAAGTGGTTTTCATGCTAGTGCAATAAACCCAAGCGCTATATTTCTCATTCTTCATCATCCTGTAAATTGATCTTGCCTATAGAATACCATGGCCATGGATTTATTTAGGCAATATCATTTCCATAAAAGGGAATGACATATCATATTTCATTATGGAATAGAAGGGTCAAATCTTTTCTTGCATTATTCGTTAATTAAGTATTACTCATGACACACCCAACATATTCTACAGCACCGTGAACTATTGTCTTCATGGTTTTGGCAAATGAAACTATGTGTGTGAGCCATAATACACATTAATAAAAATATTAATGTACAAGGACCAATACACACATACGTAGATAAGAACATCCAATGATGTGTATACATGTGGATTTTCTACTATCTAGTCCCATTCTAGTAATATACTACCAGATATCACCAAGGGTGTACACCAAGATATGGTGTCTCATTGTACTATTAGTCTCCACCCCAGACAGCCTGTATCATTTGTGTTCCATAAATGATATCATATGGATATAGAACATATATCTAAGAATAGTGTCATAGCACTTATAGGTTCTCATCATAGTGGTGAACTACTATAACCATTTAGTTTAACAGCTACTCTTGGGACATTATCACATGAAATGTTATGAAGAAGAAGAACCATGATGTGATAAGAAGTTTATTTATATCCATACAATAAATATATATTTATCATAAATTAGAATTAAGTTGTTTCTAGGGAACCAAATACAACATATATAAGTATGTAAATGAATATGGACTATAATTATAATAATTTTACATTTATTATACAAGAGGTTAATGTACTTCTGAATCATGTAGATCATGAGGTATGTGTGTTGTGATGTGATCTCAATGTTTGATTGAATTTGATATGAATATTTTTACACTAATGAATATTATCATATAAACCTAATGAAACTCATTAATTTATAGTCTAATTTTTTTGTTCTAGACATTACATTGTTTCATTCAGTTTCTTATCTGATGTACTTGTGAGACCAAAAGAATGTATCTAAAGAAAAATCATCATTATTTCTCTATTCAGTCAATTTTTTACCCAAATACATGTGTTATAAAATAGTTTTCAAGTATTTTTTCTATATTATATTATGATTTTTTAGAAGTATGATTTATTCGTAACTGATTTTTTACAAAAAAAATTAACAGAATTTTTCTTATCATTTTATGAATGAAGGCATTTTTTTGTTTTTTGAAAATGTATGTATGTAATGTCTTTTTAACTTATACTACATGAATAGAATTTCCCACCATCATGACCATGAAATGTTTTTAATATTCATTTTAATGTTATTGAGTTTATTTTATAATTAAATAATATTCTTAATAATTTGGAAATTTATATATTTTAAATAATTTATTCAAAATTAGGCAACTGCGTTTTCCTCGAGAAATGTTCCATGTGATCTTTAAAAGGAATTTCTCATTAATTATTATATGATTAATGTTTTATGAACATGTGGAAGAGATCAAAATGATTTTAATTATGAGAGGGATAGGCTCATAATTAAATATCAATTTAATAAATTTGTTAAATATGGAAGACTCGTGATATAAAAAATACTAGCATGAGTAGAAAAACTAGTTCTATAAGGGTCATAGTCCATTATGATAGTATTGGGAGTGATCATTGACCACAAAGATGGTTTTGGGAGTGGACACAATACCCTTTGATAGTCATGGAAATAAGATTTAACAACCATGAAAATTATTTTATATGTTTATGTGTATGTTTGAAATCTATGGATTATTCCACTGTTATGATCTCAGTGATTATTATATTTAATTCCATTATTAAAAATGTCTTATAAAATACCATATTTCATTCCATGAATCAAGATTATGATATACTATATAAAGAGTATAGATTTCAAATTTTTCACAAATTCTTAAACCCTTATAGTTATGTTATTGTTAAGTAATAATTGATATCCCACTCTTTTCAACCATATCAAGAATATGATCTCACCCTTTCTTATGTTTCCATTCTGTAGGTTATGAATAATGGTATTGTGATTGATATGTCAAAAAGGTTTCTCGTTATGAATATGTTATAGGGAGATGATGTAGATATGTTATGAACAATATTCTTATGTGTCCACGTTTCTAAGAAAACTATACCTATATGATTATATTGTGGGTCATTCTGTTATGTAATTAATATTCATCAATTAATATGTAATATCTAGGTATGAAATGTATTGGTCGAAATAGTTATGCATGTGGTGATGCAGATGATGACACGAACAAGTGGTGAAACAGACATGATACATGAATTATGTTATAGAAAAAATGATGTAGACATGAGGATGTATTATTCCTTTGGTCCATATAATGGACTTCATTCCCACTAGGCCTTTGTAACACTATTTGTATGAAAAATTCCTTTTGGATGGGTTATCCATGGGGGTTTATGACTTATCCTTTCAGATTGTGAGTATGTTTTTATTTTTATTATACCCCCAAGACCATACATATTGTTATATTAAATAAAAATAATAATTAATAATTAAAAAATAATTAATAATCAATGCTATAATTAATATAAATATGTATTATAATTAATAATTAATAATTAATCCATTATGAATAATTAATTATGTAATCAATTATTATTTTTTGGAAATATAATTGCTATTTAATAATTTAATAAGTTATCATAATTAATAACACAATTAACATTTACAATTACTATTACAATTAAAAATAATTTAATAATCTAATTAATAATTTTATTCATATAATTTTTTAATAATTAATTTAAATAATAAATAAATTAATTCATTTATAATGCAATACTATTAGTTTTTATTAATAATATTTAAATAATTTTTATTAATACATATAAGATAAAATTCCCCATTATATTGATTTTAAATTATATTAATATATTTATATTAATTAATTAATTATTTATTTATTAATTTCTTATCAATTATTAATAATATTCATTATATAATTATTTATTAATTAGATTAAATATAGTATTTTCTATTAATTATATTAGTTAGTTGTTTATAAATATTAATTATACTATTACCTATGTTTTGTAAAAAAATATTTTTCTATTCTAATATTAAAAAAAGTGGAACATGAATCCCACACTGAGAATCCTTAATCGATATCAATTACCACACCCTAATTATATAGATTCCTAGAGTCAAATGATACAAGAAACTCTGAATCAAAATATGGAATCAACCAATATTCTTATGGACATGGTGGTCAACCAAAATTAAGACTATAGTAATATTTTGATTGATTACAAATCTCAAAAGGTGACTTGTAAAAAAATTAACCACACTAAAATTATCAATGAAGAGCTAAGACAGTTCAGTGACTTCGTGGATTCAACAAATGGATCATTCCATACTTGTGAAACCAAGTTCAATAAGGTCAAGGCATCAATCTCTAAGAAGGCTAGTCAACTCAATTCTATTGCCTGATATGTATGTAGTGAGAAGGAAGTCAGAACTGAATTATATAGAAAGGTGGAAACTAATGAAAAAGAATCTTGTAATTAGAAAAGAAGAATCAAGATTAGGATATCTTGAAGAAGAAGTTAAAAGAAGATCATAACGAAGTTAACAAACTTAAAGCCTTGATAAAAAAATTTTTCTAAGAAGAAGGATTGATGTTTTTTTGACATTATGATGTTTTTTGTATCTAAACCATATTTCCAAAATATCTTTAAGAAGCTTCTTGCATATCAATCTTTTGTTTTTTAATGTATTCTTTCTTAACCATACAGGTACATGTTGTACTTTTCCATTATATTTTTTATTTTAACTATTTTTAAAAATCACAAAGGGGGAAAATTTATTGAAAGGAAGAATGTAATGAAGATCTCAAAAGAGGAGAATCTATTGAGGGATTGTATGGTAAGAAAGGATAATGACCAAGTAAGAGGTATTTTTCTTTTAAGAAGAGATATTTATATAAGGGGGGTATTTTCTTAATAAATTAAACCAGACACTGAAGATCAAGAATGTGATCCTTGAGATACACAACCTAAGGGGGAGTTAGTTATATTCATCAGAAATATCATTCAAAGGGGAAGATAAGTTTTTTATAATTTTTTAACAAAGTCAATATATTATTCCATAGAAAATTTTTTGTTCTTTCCAAAAAGGGGGATATTATTAAGTCAATATGGTTATTTTATGACTTCTCCATTCCTTATGGTCTTATGTTTTGAAAATCCAAAAATTTTCTTCAGTTCTATTTTTTTCTTATGTTCTATTTTTCTTATGTTCTGATATTTTCATTCTGTTATACTTACAGATTAGTAATTATGTTTTATGATATCATCTGTGTGATTCTGATTTTGATGTACATGTCATACAGTCTTTATGATTCTAATTTTTGTGTATAAGTGATATCGTCTTTATGATACTAATTCATGTGTATAAGTGATATCGCCTTTATGATTCCAAATCTGATACAAAATTGATTTTATTTTATGATTCTGAATCTAGTGAAAAAGTGATTTTGTTTTATGAATCTGAATCTGGTGCAAAATTCACTCCAAGTTTATGATTTTGATTCCATAAAAAATGTGATACCGGTTTAACAATCCAATTTTCATTACAATATGAATCTATTTTCATAATAATGTTTTTCTTAGGAATCCATTTTCTTTAATATTTTTAGAGTTTTTTAATGTATCATTCCAATGTTATCAGATTCCAAGTTTTCTTATTCATAATTCTCATATTTAACATGGCATATTTTATTATACTAGTAACAATGTCATACAATTAGTTAAAAACTAACCATTGTATGTTTGACCTGAGTCCGGGTCCCTCCAAAATTTGACGAAAATATGACAGTTGGAGTGGAGCCTATCGTTTCGAATTTTTTTCTATAAATACAAGTCCATTTGAACAAGAGATGGAATTTTAATGATACATTACTTCTACTTCAACCATAATGCAGAGAGTGGATGATCATGATGCCTGTGAGAAAGTTGTGAAGTGATTTCTAGAGAGAGATGATGTTACAACTCTTGGTGCTTCGTGCGGATGTTGTGAAAAACATGTTTAGGCAGAACAATTATTTTAGACATGCTTTGTGTAGAATCTGATTGTACTGATCGTGAGATTCCATGTTTGGAAGATAGAGGTTCTAATTTCCTTCTAAATCGAGGGCTTGTAGGGGTAGTAAGAAAAATACCGATTTTTGGATTGAGGACTTACCTGGGTATGGGTAAGACAGACTTTCTGGAAATTATAAATCAAGGAACATTTATCCAAGTTTGTTGGATACCCTTATCTGTGGGTTAAAAGAATCTTATTGTTACTTCTTTTATATTTCTAGTTGTTTTATTTTCGCTATAATCATAATTTTGTTAAATTTAGAAATTATAACATTCGTATACTTTCTAATTTCATTACTCTTATTATAATATAGATTCTATATGCTTTATGGTATAATCTTTCTTTTAAGAAAATCTTTCTTATATTTTTGTCTTAAGGTTGTACTGTTTAAGAAAAGTTTTATGTCAGAGGTTTTTTGAATGTTTGTTTAACAATGTTAAACAAAAAATTAAAGGTTCTAGAGAAATTTTATAAGAATACAATTCACCCCCACTTGTATTTGAGCATCTCATTACATATTCGATCATACATCCAGAAAAATTAAAGTGATATGAAAATACCTTAAATTATGTCTTGACTCTAGTCATACTAATTCAAACCTCTTGTATGAGAAAGATAAAATTTACTAAAAATATATTACGGAAATTTATTCTTATACATCATACCTTATAAGATTTAATCATTACATTTTATTATCATCTTATTAAAAATTCCATGTTAATCCCGTATTTTTGGTAATAACATCTTTCTTTATCATATATGTTCTATTTGGTAATATTTTGGTTCTCCTAATTTGACCATGGATTTCTAAAATCAAAAATGATAACCATTACATAAATATATTATGTAGTTATTTTATATTTTTTTATAATGATGTCCTAATGATTGAATAACAACTAAGAAGGGGGGTTAGTCTTTTGTTCACTTTTTATATAT
The DNA here is from genome assembly GCA_963277665.1 of Viscum album. Classification (NCBI taxonomy): domain Eukaryota; kingdom Viridiplantae; phylum Streptophyta; class Magnoliopsida; order Santalales; family Viscaceae; genus Viscum; species Viscum album. Next base: position 552,254,346 of record OY728147.1, on the reverse strand, counting down.
TTCAAAACATTTAGAAACATAACCCATACTATCTATGAAGATTTATTTCCTTATTAAAATGTAGTAAATAAAAATGACTGAAAATGTATGAAATAAATAAATAAAAACACGGTTTTAATGGTTTGGCCTCAATGTATGAACTTATGTCCTTGTCATAGACCTATTCTGGATCTGTAGTAAACCACTATTATGAAGAAGTGGATCCACCATGTTCTAACTCTTGTTGGACACCTTCTATCTCTTGATAGAAAATATAATACTATCTTCCAAAATTATATAATGTTTTCTTATAAAAAATTGTGGAAAAATAATGATTAAATATTTTTTTGAAACTTCCCCACAATTGCCCAGTCAGAATCCTCAGACTGATTTGGATGGATCCTATTATCTATATTCAATGATGTTGGATATTATTTTCTCAATAAAAAGATATTGGATGCGGGATCCTGTTTGTGAAATTTAATGATAGATCTGATTTTCCCAAAATGATAGATCCTTTTATTATGAATATTATATATCTTATTTTCTCAAAATTCTTGATCAATTTTTTCTAAAGACAATTCAGGATCTTATTTTTAAAAAATGTTTGATCCATTTTTTAAGACAATAATAAATATATTTTTTCAAAATAATGGAACAATTTTTTCGGAACACAATTTTGGATCTGATTTTCTAAAAATATCGGATCTGTTATTTCTGAAGGAAATGTTGGATATGATTTTCTCATAATGATGGATCTATTTTTTTAAAAACAATTCAGGATCTGATTTACTCAAAACGATGGATACATATTACTTGAAGATAATAGTGGATATGGTTTTCTGTGAAAAATATTCAAACCTCAAACTATGAGAGAATTTTTAATTCTATTTTTCTTTAATAATATTTTAGAATTCACTCTGATTTGTTTAGTGTTATGCCTTTCGTTAATATGTAGAAAGTTTCAAATGATCAAATTAGTTGAGCAAGTATTTAGAGGAAACTCAGAAAACAATAGTGGGAAACCTGAAAACATTCCTCATTTCCTCAAATTTCATAGATTCAAAAACATCTTTCATTTAAGACATAAACATTGACTTCCTCATAAATATGTAGATTTCAATGAGATTTTTAAAAAAAGTAATTTTGTGTTTGACTCCCTCATCCATTGAAATTTTTTATATGAATATTATTTATGTATCCTCAGTGAATCTGATTTCTTCTATGAATCTGATTTTTGTTTCCAGTCAGTGAATTCAATTTATATTTTTTTCTGTGAATCTAATTTCATCTTTTTTACTGTAAATCATAATTCTCTTTCTTTTTAGTGAATCAAAACTTTTTTCATTTTTAGTGAATAGGATTTCTATTTTTATTCAGTTGATGTGAATTTTTATCCGTTCATTGGATATAAATTCTCTATCATTTCATTGAATCAAATTTTTGCTTATTTTTTGTGAATCTAGATCATATTTCTTTTTATAGAATCCAATTTATAAAAACCTATTCACCAAATCATTAAAACCATTTATTATGAATTTTTTCATGATTTTGGTGATCTTTTTGATGAGAAAATCATTGTCTGATTTTGGTTATAAATCATGAAAACTTTTTAAATCATGAAATCACATTCACCAATAAACATCATCAGCAACACTTCGACTTCTTTACTCAACAACTCTTTCATCCTCTTTTTTTTAAAATACGATCTTACAAGAAAACAAAAACTTATGCCTCTGATTCTTTGGGATCTGATTATCTAAATATAATGCATATGGATCCAATGAAATTAATATGTTTCTTCTCAATCTTTTCTAATGTGTGATGAACTCTATATGATTCCTTGAAAAAAAAAATATTTTTATACAAAATATAGTTGTCAAAAAATAATAAAAAATTAGAAAAACCAAACAATGGATCATCATTCTCTCCATATGGATTTGTTGTCTACCCTCTTTTACACCATTTCCAATTCAAGGAAATTTTTTCCAACTGAAATTTTGTAAAAAACTCATGATTTTGACTTTGTCAAAACATATTCTTTCACAAATGATATTATTCTCAAACTAAATTATTGTAAAAAGTAATGTTTTGAAGGAATTCCATCCCTCGGTGAGAAGAAGTTTTTTTGGCCATGTATGGATAAAATCTCCTCAATTTTATTTTCCCATTTCTTTTTTCTCTCCCACATTTTCACTTTTATTTTCTTAATTTCTTATTCTTTATCATTTATTCTTCCCTCTCATGTTATATGATAACCACCTCTTTGAATTCATAAAATAATAAAAAGTAAAATCATCATAAAAAAGTAGTGATTTGTTAATTTCTCTTCCCCTTTGTCAATATAATCCTATGAATGGTGGGGGTAGTTCTTTATGAGGATTATAAAGACATGCCGGGAAGCTGAACAAGATGTTGCAGCCAAAATTCAACAAGCAATTACTTAGGAATTTCTTTTTATAAGATATAAGCAGTCTGATAAGTTGTTGAAATGTGTTCTTGAAAAACATCCCCAGTAGTAACATTCTATTTTATAAAATGAAATATTATATCAATGTGTTTTGATCATTAAATTTGTAAATGATTATTAGAAAGACAAATTTCACTCAAATTATCACAAAGTATATTGAATGGTTTAGAAAATATTACTTTTAAGTATTCTATCTAAACATTCATCCACAATATTGGAGTACCAACCAGAGTAGATGCAAAAAATTCAGATTCAAATGTGCTCAAAATTACTAATCTTTGTTTCTTACTATTCCAACTCACATAGCATTAATCAAAGAAAAATATTCCTCATGTGGTAGATTTCATATCATTACAAACACAATCGGAATTAGTATAACTATGAAAATTCATCTAACTATTTCTTTTGTATTACAACCCATGTGATGTTATTACTTTAACATATCATAGACACCTGATTGCTACCAACATATGTGATTCATTTAGATTACTTTTACACGTATAACACAAAGTAACAACATAAACAATATCAGGCATTGAGGTTGTAAGGTAAGGATGACTTCTTATCAGCTAATGAAAGTTTTTCTGATTCAAACATATTCCAGATTCAACTTTATAAAACTTTATTCTCATAAATATAGGATTTGAAACTCCTTTGGATTCATCCATCCCAAAATTCTTTAACGAATCCCTATTATATATTTATATGTATAATACAATGTGTTTTTTGAACTTGTAATCCATAGAAGAATAATAACTCTCCCAACATTGAAATTTCAAAAATTCTTCTTCATTTTTTTATAAAATATCTTACATGCATATTCTCTATCCCCATCAAAAAATATGTCATCCATATAAACAATTACAATAAGAGTTAATGTCACGAGCCGTCCTCGGGGCCCGTGTCGTGACTACCCCAAGCCCGCCTTTCATAGGACAGGGGATGGCGACTAGCACCAAGGCGTAAATCCCAGTAAAAAGGGAAGGCATTGCCTTTGAAAAGAAAACAAGCACCACAGAGTAAGCAAGCAGAAAAGTAAACACTAAGTAAAAACTGTAACAAGCTGTGCTGAAAGTAAAAGGGGTCGGAAATACAAGCCCAACTGTAAAGTACAACTGAAAGGGGAAAACAACAATTGAAAGGAAAGGCCACAGCGTCGAGCCGTACTCTGAAGGTCCCACCTGAAGGGTGGGTACAGATAGCCTCCACAGCTCCTCGGTCCAGCCGTCCGCTCCGACTACGTCCCGCCCAGTGGTCCACCTCTAGGTACCGTTCTACTCTGCACGCCTCCACCTCGATCAGCGCTGCCCTTCGTCTGCAACCAACACCACGAAGTGCGGGCATAGCCCGTGCAGGGGTGAAGATAAGCTACTCAGTGGGGACCCCGAGACCCCCGAAGGTCTCCCGAAATCCATAAAGGATAATCCTCAAAGGAAAGATACAATCACAAAGTAACAACCGACACTGCTTAGGTATATTCCCATACATATACCTAAGTCACCAATTCCGTTCGGCTCCAACGTCCGAGCCCAAGCACAACCCAGTCCACACATGAAAGCAAAACGTATACCCACATAGGATAGCACAATACAATCCACAACGGAGAGTAAACAGTAATCCACAGAGGATAGCTCAACACAATCCACAAAGGAGATTAAACAGTAAATCCACACATGATAGCTCAACACAATACACAAAGGAGAGTAACACAGTAATCCACATAGGATAGCTCAACACAATCCACAAAGGAGAGTAAACAGTAAATCCACACAGGATAGATCAACACAATCCACAAAGGAGAGTAACACAGGATTCAGCTTACAGAGATATACATCATCGAAAAGGTGAAAGGGATGATCAGACATTGATACTGAATCATCTTAGCTGGGACCCACATAGGGTACAAGACCAGCCGTCTTCATTGTTTCGTTTATGCTGGGACCCACGTAGGATACAAGACCAGCACTGAATCATCAAAGCTGGGACCCACATAGGATACAAGACCAGCACAGCTAGGACCCACATAGGATACAAGACCAGCTGTCTTCATTGATTCATCTATACTGGGACCCACATAGGATACAAGACCAGTATTGAATCATCTAAGCTGGGACCCACATAGGATACAAGACCAGCACAGCTAGGACCCACATAGGATACAAGACCAGCTGTCTTCATTGATTCATCTATACTGGGACCCACATAGGATACAAGACCAGTATTGAATCATCTAAGCTGGGACCCACATAGGATACAAGACCAGCACAGCTAGGACCCACATAGGATACAAGGCCAGCTGTCTTCATTGATTCATCTATTTTGGGACCCACATAGGATACAAGACCAGTATTGTATCATCTAAGCTGGGACCCACATATGATACAAGACCAGCTGTCTTCATTGATTCATCTATACTAGGACCCACATAGGATTCGAGACCAGTATTGAATCATCTAAGCTGGGACCCACATAGGATACAAGACCATCACGGCTGGGACCCACATAGGATACAAGACCAGCACACTTCATCGTCGCAGTCCACTGAGGATCTCTGCACAGTCGTCGTCGTCGAAGTCGCAGCCAGCTCTAGGGTTCCCTCACACAGCAAGATCGATCGGGAGGGTCCGCTCCACGAGCCGAAAGGCTGATACATCAACTGTCACATAGCCCGAAGTTGATGTTTCCAAAAGTTCTGTGTCGTCAACAAGAACTCAACGCAACAGACGGTGCGTCAATCGGACGTCCGGTCTGAGAGATGTTGGCTTTTTTGTCCCAGGGGCCCGGTTGGTTGTTTAAGGCAAAACCAACCCGACCATACTCCACCTGCGTCCAAACCTCGGGCGCAGTGAGCCAAAAGATCGGTCTCACTTAGAGGAATTCAACAAAGCTGACGGCACGTCAATCGGACGTCCGTAGCTCAAGATATGAGTGTTTCCGTTCCGAAGGCCCGGTTGGTTTCGTGTACGAACCAACCTTGCCAAACTCAATGTATTCTGAAACCTTGAGTGCGATATACCGAAACGACCATCTTGATTCAAGGATCGAGTTGTCGCTGACGGCGCGTCGTTCGGAGACCCGTAGCTCATGTTACATGCATTTTACCGAAAACGGTCCGAAGACGGGGGGTCCGGGCCCGGGCCAACCCCGCACGACCCCCCCCCCCCCCCCAGGTTCGGCAGAACCGGGTCGGCCCGACCCGGTCCAACCCGGCCGGACCCGGTCCGGTCAGGCCTGGGCGCGGCCCGGCCGGTCGGACCGGCCTGGCTCAGCTCGGCCGAGCGGCCGAGCAGCCCGGGTGTCGCGGGTCATCGCCCCCGCGGTTTGGAGGTTCCGCGACCCTCGAAGGGCCGCGCTGTCAAGCGGACGCGGCTTCTACCGCATCTCGTGTGGGCGAGCTGGACTTGCACGGGAAAGGGTTTGCTGGCCACCGCCGTCGCGGCTGAAGCCGCGGCGGCCTGTTTGGCGGTGCGCCGGCGACCCGTGCCGCCGGCCGCTTCCACGGGCCACCGGAGTCGCTCCGGTGGTCCATTTTCCTTCCCGTCTGCGCCGTTGTTCCTCCCGGGTTCCGTTCTTCCCTGCGGGATCAACAAACTTCCCTTGCGTCATGTTTTTTCGTCACCCGCCAAATCCGCACAACCACGAAAAACGACGGAGGGTTGTCGGGCCGTGTTCGTTTGGTCTGCACCATCCGCGTTAGATAAAAACAACGGGAGAAATTATTCAACACATGAAACAACAATTTTAATAAATTAAAATTGTTCATTTGAATCTGGTTCTTAAATTTTAAAGAAACTTTCACGGGAATAAAGGCATTTCCAAAATAAAATCCCTACCTCGTTAAGTCGTCGCTCGCGGGTTCTTCGCGGAATTGGGGATCGTCCCGTCGTCGTGGTATCCGGCGTCGCGTCGTCACGGAAGGGGGTCGCGTCGACGAACTCCGAGGTTCAAGAAAAAAAAGATTTAATTAATAATAATTAAATCTTTCTTGAGTTAAAAACCACAAGGAAAAAATTAAAAGAAATCTGAAACCCTCACCTCAACGGATGATCGAAGGGTCTTGTTGCGGATTAAGGAACGTCGCCGAAGCACGTCGTGGGAGAGGAATCATCGGCGTCGTGGCACACGGCGTCGTGTCGTCGATTTCTGCGGGTTTGGCGTTCTTCGTCGGAGGCCGGCGTTCTTTGCATTCTTCAAGTTCTTCGCGTTCTTCGCGTTCTTCGCGTTCCTCGCGTTCTTCGCGAAGGAGGATGAAGGCTCAAAAACTCTGTCAAAACCTCTCAACGTGTAATCCTCCAAATGTTGTTATTGGTATTATTTTATTATTACGCCAACAAACGAAAAGAGGTAAGTAACGACCCATTTAATTCGAAGAATTAAATTAACGAAAGAAACTACCCATTTAATTTACGAACAAAACTGCCCAATTAAATGGTGCGTTAAGAAATTAAGAAAACGTGTCAGTTGACTTTCATAATGACGGGTTTTCACGGGTGCGTTACTTAGCGGAAAAGAAACGGTGGGGCTCGTGCGGGTCCCACATCACAAATATCCTACCAAGAGGGTAGGATATTTCTGGATAGCATCCTATCCGGATCAACTCAGCTTATGCCACTTTTAAGTGACCTCAAGTGGCTTCCAAGTGGCTTAAGTGAAATGAAATAAAATATTGTTTGTTGTACAATTATTTTATTTCTTAACATTAAGCCCGAAAATTAAAAACCACAACCGAGCGAACGCAACTTTGGAAGAGGTGTTTCTAAGCAAATACCGGCGCTTCAATTTCATCGGTGCCCTCAGAATACGATTCCGGGCACCGGTTAAAAAGATAGAAAAAAAACCCGCTCGTCCGTTCACTGAACGTACCCAAGCCAAACTCCGGAAAATGATTCCGGGCACACCGGGCCTCAGAATCAGGTGTCGTCAGAGACTACGCTCTTGTAAAATTCCAAAGAAAATTAACAAAAAAATTTCCTTGAAATTTATGGGTCTTTACATTACTCCCACCATAGGGCTTTACGTCCCCGTAAAACTTCACCACAAACATAGGGATACAAAGGCGGTACTGAGCACGCAACTGAGCCTCCCGCTCCAAAGTGCTCTCCTGGAGGTTCCCGTGCAGCTATCTGAAGCGCACTAGAGGAATCGATCATCCACGTAGGACCCACTCCTGTCGATCCTCGATCTCTACTGGGACCTCCGCAAAAGTCTCCCCATCAACAAAGACCATCTCTCCAAGGTCAAGATTTGTGGCGGGTCGTGCATGTATCTCCTCAGCTGAGATACGAGGAAGACATCGTGCACCCGGTGCAACTGAGGTGGCAGAGCCAGGCGATAATCCACCTCTCCAATACTGTTGAGGACCTAGAAGGGTCCGATGAAGTGTGGAGACAACTTTCTGCCTCGGCCAAAACCCTGTAATCCACGTCGAGGTGAGACACGCAAGAAGATGTGGTCGCCATCCTCGAACTCTAGTGGCCTCCGCCTCCTGTCAGCATAAGACTTATGTCGGCTCTGAGCTATCCTCATCGCTTCTGGATGACTTGGACCTTCTCTGTCGTGGCCTGGACCATCCCCGGTCCCATAAGAGCTGCTAATATTTATTCTTTTCTGATAAGAGAAATCTGGTCCCATCCCCTGGATGAACCACATTTTTTGCCTAATACAGTCAATCCCGACATGGATGATACTAATCCATACCAAGGATGAAGTCTTAAGGTCTCGACGCTACTACCAAGAGATCCAACCATTACTCTCGCCTCCAAGGGTTGAGTCACACTATCGGCATCAGTGTGTGGTAACTGGGTCTCCTCCAGTAGATGTCTCACAAGTGAGGGTCAAGTCAACAGTCAAAACTGGAACCTCTTAGTAACAAAACAAAAGAGGACAGGAATTAAAACATCACAAAGGTATGCGTCTTTTATTATTGAATCTCATAATACAAAGACGCTACACAATAGAAACAAGGAACTAGAAGTACAAAGGACATATCCACTAGTTCCGCTCATGTCCATTTGCTCCCAGAGCTCCATGATCGAAGGCTTCAGCTGCCTGACGCTGAGCTCTCCCATGTCCACCAACTCCCTACGGTCGGGGTGGACCTCCTGGTGGTGGTGGTGGCAACACCTCGAAGTGTCTCCCACCATTGGCTACTCGGCCAGCTCCCCTGCCTCGTCCGCCTCCACCCTGCGGACCACCGTGGCCGAACCTCTGTCTGGGAGGTCCATCTACCACCTGCTGCTCATCTATAAGAGGAGTAGGGAAGTCTCGAGCCATGTGACCTCGCCCGCTTCGTGCGTAGCAATACTTTCCCCTTGTGTAGCTGGCTCTCCTTCGGGTGCCCCACACAACCGAATCATCATCCTGAGACTGTCCATCTGATGTTCTGGCCCGTTTGAACCTCTACGTCACCTGTCTACTGCCAACTGCAGAAGACCCTGCTATGGGCTGTCCTGTGGAGGGCCCTGTCACTGGAGCCTGCTCGGCGAGAAAACTCTCCAGTAGAAGGGCTCTCTCCAGCACCTCTTCCTGAGTCGGAATGTTGAGGGAGATCATCGAAGCCATGATCTCATGCCTCAGTCCCTTCTCAAAGGTCCGGGCCCAGAAGAACTGGTCCCGTACCATATATGTGGAGTAGCGCGAGAGATCAGTAAACCTCGCCGAGTACTGGGCCACTGTCAAGCTGCCCTGCCGCAGCTGAAGAAGCTCCTGAATGCGCACCGCACAGAGGGTGGCTGGGACGAACTCGGAGAGGAAGATGCTCTCAAAGTACGTCCAGAGAAGAGATGTCTCATTGTGCACCTGGAGCATCAAGCTCCACCATCGGCCCACTACTGCGTGCAGTAGGCTCGCTGCAAGGATCACCATGAGGTCTGTTAGTGTCCTCACTAGCCTGAAAACTCGCACCACTGCCTCCAGCCAGTCCTCGGCTGCCTGGAGGTCCGTTTCCCCGCGGAACCTGGGCGGTCGCTGACGCTGAAACTCATGTAGCACGCTAAGGCGACGTGCATCGTTAGTGGCTGGGGCTGGTAGCGTTGGTGGCTCGGTGGGTAAAGGTACCGCCGGAGCCTCTGCTGACAGGTAGCCCTGCACCGAGGCCTCGTCGCTTGGTGGGCTGTCATCACGCTCCACTCTCGGAACCCTAGCTGGCTGCTGTCGTGGGGCCATCCTGAAAAGAAGCAGGTGCGCCACAGTCAGAACTGTATACCTGGTGAGCTGACACAAGTAATCACAAAGAAAACTTGAACACGCATGCAATCAGTGTTTTCGTGCATTAAGTCGGAAATCAGAAGTCAGGGTCCTGGTGTACGGATACGTCGGCCACCGCACCAACACTGGACTCCCTGGACTGATAACCACACCCAATACGCTAAACAATTTTGCTTCACATAGAAGAAAGATCAGAGTCTGCGGTAGAACTGACCACCTTTGATACCAATTTGTCACGACCCGTCCTCGGGGCCCGTGCCGTGACTACCCCAAGCCCACCTTCCATAGGACAGGGGCTGGCGACTAGCACCAAGGCGTAAATCCCAGTAAAAAGGGAAGGCATTGCCTTTGAAAAGTAAACAAGAACCACATAGTAAGAAAGCAGAAAAGTAAAAACTAAGTAAAAACTGTAACAAGTTGTGCTGAAAGTAAAAGGGGCCGGAAATACAAGCCCAACTGTAAAGTACAACTGAAAGGGGAAAACAAAAACTGAAAGGAAAAGCCATCGCGTCGAGCCATTCTCTAAAGGCCCCACCTGAAGGGTCGGTACAGATAGCCTCCACAACTCCTTGGTCTAGCCGTCTGCTCCGAGTACGTCCCGCCCAGTGGTCCACCTCCAGGTACCGTCCTACTCCGCACGCCTCCACCTCGATCAGCGCTGCCCATCGTCTGCAACCAACACCACGAAGGGCGGGCACAGCCCGTGCAGGGGTGAGTATAAGCTACTTAGTAGGGACCCCGAGACCCCCGAAGGTCTCCCGAAATCCACAAAGGATAATCCTCAAAGGAAAGATACAATCATGAAGTAACAACCGACACTGCTTAGGTATATGCCCATACATATACCTAAGTCATCAATTCCGTTCGGCTCCAACGTCCGAGCCCAAGCACAACCCAGTCCACACAGGAAAGAAAAACGTATACCCACACAGGATAGCACAACACAATCCACAAAGGAGAGTAAACAGTAATCCACATAGGATAGCTCAACACAATCCACAAAGGAGTATAAACAGTAAATCCACACAGGATAGCTCAACACAATCCACAAAGGAGAGTAACACAGTAATCCACATAGGATAGCTCAACACAATCCACAAAGGAGAGTGAACAGTAAATCCACACAGGATAGCTCAACACAATCTACAAAGGAGAGTAACACAGGATTCAGCTCACACAGGTATACATCATCGAAAAGGTGATAGATGTGATCAGATATTGATACTGAATCATCTAAGCTGGGACCCACATACGATACAAGACCAGCCGTCTTCATTGTTTCGTTTATTCTAGGAACCACATAGGATACAAGACCAGCACTGAATCATCAAAGCTGGGACCCACATAGGATACAAGACCAGCACAGCTAGGACCCACATAGGATACAAGACCAGCTGTCTTCGTTGATTCATCTATACTGGGACCCACATAGGATACAAGACCAGTATTGAATCATCTAAGCTGGGACCCACATAGGATACAAGACCAGCACAACTAGGACTCACATAGGATACAAGACCAGCTGTCTTCATTGATTCATATATACTGGGACCCACATAGGATACAAGACCAGTATTGAATCATCTAAGTTGGGACCCACATAGGATACAAGACCAGCACAGCTAGGACCCACATAGGATACAAGACCAGCTGTCTTCATTGATTCATCTATTCTGGGACCCACATAGGATACAAGACCAGTATTGAATCATCTAAGCTGGGACCCACATAGGATACAAGACCAGCAAGGCTGGTACCCTCATAGGATACAAGACCAGCACACTTCATCGTCGCAGTCCACTGAGGATCTCTGCACAGTCGTCGTCGTCGAAGTCGCAGCCAGCTCTTGGGTTCCCTCACACAGCAAGCTCTATCGGGAGGGTCCGCACCACGAGCCGAAAGGATGATACATCAACTGTCACATATCCCGAAGTTGATGTATCCAAAAGTTCTGTGTCATCAACAGGAACTCAACGCAACAGACGGTGCGTCAATCGGACGCCCGGTCTGAGAGATGTTGGCTTTTTCGTCCGAGGGGCCCGGTTGGTTTTTAAGGAAAAACCAACCTGACCATACACCACCTGCATCCAAACCTCGGGCGGAGTGTTCCAAAAGATCCGTCTCACTTAGAGGAATTCAACAAAGCTGACGGCACGTAAATCGGACGTCCGTAGCTCAAGATATGAGCATTTCCGCTCCGAAGGCCCGGTTGGTTTTGTGTACGAACCAACCCGGCCGAACTCAAAGTATTCCAAAACCTTGAGTGCAATATACCGAAATGACCTCCTCGATCCAAGGATCGCGTTGCCGCTGACGGCACGTCGTTCGGAGGCCCGTAGCCCATGTTACGGGCATTTGACCGAAAACGGTCCGAAGACGGGGGGTCCCGGCCCGAGCCAACCCCCCCCCCCCCCCCCCCCAGGGTCGGCCGAACCGGGTCGACCCGACCCGGTCCCACCCGGCCAGACCCAGTCTGGTCCGGCCTGGCTCGGCTCGACCAAGCGGCTGAGCAGCCCGGGTGCCACGGGGCGCCGCCCCCGCGGTTTGGAGGTGCCGCGACCCTCGAAGGGCCGCGCTGTCAAGCGGACGCGGCTTCTACCGCGTCCTGTGTGGGCGAGCTAGACCCGCACGACCGCGGGTCCCCTGGCCACCGCTGCCGCCGCTTCAGCCGCGGCGGCCTGTCCGGAGGCGCGCCAGCGACCCGCACCGCCGGCCGCTTCCGCGGGCCACCGGAGTCGCTCCGGTGGTCCATTTTCCTTCCCGTCTGCGCCGTTGTTCCTCCCGGGTTCCGTTATTCATTGCGGGATCAACAAACTTCCCTTTCGTCACGTTTTTTCATCGCCCTCCAAATCCGCACAACCACGAAGAACGGCGGAGGGTTGTCGGGCCGTGTTCGTTTGGCCCGCACCCTCCGCGTTAGATAAAAACTACGGGAGAAATTATTCAACACATGAAACAACTATTTTAATAAATTAAAATTGTTCATTTTAATCCGGTTCTTAAATTTTAAAGAAACGTTCATGGGAATAAGGGCATTTCCAAAATAAAATCCCTACCTCGTCAAGTCGTCGCTCGCGGGTTCTTTGCGGAATTGGGGATCGTCGCGTCGTCGCGGAAGGGGGTCACGTCGACGAACTCCGAGGTTCAAGAACAAAAAGATTTAATTAATAATAATTAAATCATTCTTGAGTTAAAAACTACAAGGAAAAAGTTAAAATAAATCTGAAACCCTCACCTCAACGGATGATAGAAGGTTCTTGTCGTGGATTAAGGAACGTCGCCGAAGAACGTCGCGGGAGAGGAAACGTCGGCGTCGCGGCACACAGTGTCGCGTCAACGATTTCCGCGGGTTCGGCGTTCTTCGTCGGAGGCCGGCGTTCTTCGCGTTCTTAGCGTTCTTCGCGTTCTTCGCGTTCTTCGCGTTCTTCGCGTTCCTCGCGTTCTTCGCAAAGGAGGATGAAGGCTCATGAACTCTGTCAAAACCTCTCAACGTGTAATCCTTTAAATGTTGTTATTGGTCTTATTTTATTATTACTCCAACAAACAAAAAGAGGTAAGTAACGACCCATTTAATTCTTAGAATTAAATTAACGAATGAAACTGCCCATTTAATTTACAAACAAAACTGCCCAATTAAATGGTGCATTACGAAATTAAGAAAACGCGTCAGTTGACATTCCTAATGACGGATTTTCGCGGGTGCGTTACTTAGCAGAAAATAAACGGTGGGGCTCATGCCGGTCCCACATCACAAATATCCTACCAAGAGGGTAGGATATTTCTGGATAGCATCGTATCCGGATCAACTCAGCTTAAGCCGCTTTTAAGTGACCTCAAGTGGCTTCTATGTGGCTTAATTGAAATGAAATAAAATAAAGATTGTTGTACAATTATTTTATTTCTTAACTTTAAGCCCGAAAATTAAAAACCACAACCGAGGAAACGCAACTCTGAAAGAGGCGTTTCTAAGCAAATACCGGCACTGCGATTTCATCGGTGCCCTCAGAATTCGATTCCGGGCACCGGTTCAAAAGTTAGAAAAAACCCGCTCTTCCGTTCACTGAACGTACCTAAGCCAAACTTCGGAAAATGATTCTGGGCACACCGGGCCTCGGAATCAGGTGCCGTTAGAGACTGCGCTCTTGTAAAATTCAAAAGAAAATTAAGAAAAAAAGTTCCCTGAAATTTACGGGTGTTTACAGTTAAATAGTCCACATCATTCACATAGAAGTTTATATCGACTTTTCCTTTCGAAAAATTGAATATTCACTAACCATTGTCAATCATTGAATACCAGTCACATGTATAATGATTCACCCCACCCAATGCTTTATTCAATTTAAAAACATTGATTTCATCCTCATCAACTATAATCTCATATGGTTTCTCAATATAAATTGCTTTTTAAATCCCACTATTTAAGAATGATGAATATGCATCAATATAATAAACTTTGTAATTCATATGATAAACCACTACAAGAAACATTCACATAGTTTCTATCCTTGCAATGGGAAAATTGATTCATAAAAATCCTCAACTTCCACCTATGTATATCCTTGTAAAACAAGTATTGATTAGTTTATTGAAACTTATCCATCATTAATGAATTTTTTTCTATAAGATGAATTTTTTCTGATAACATTTTAGGTGGATGGCCTTGGAACAAGTTCCCATGTATCATTCTTCTCAATCTGATCCAACTCTTCATTCATAACATCCAAAAATTCATTATGTTTAATTTCTTATAAAACTAATTTTACATCATCTTTTGAGATAATTGAAGTCTGATTTTCTAATCTAATCATCCTTTTGGTCTGAACCATAGTATTAATATTCCCAATAATGATTTTAGATTCTAAATGATGTGATTTTTTATTTATTTATAAAAGATTGAAAATAACATTTTATTTTAAATTATATGGAATGAAATTTCTTCCCTCCATCAATAAAAAACATTCATTTTAATCATAGAATAATATTTTTATTGTTTATTATTAGGTAAATTATTTTCTATAATATATTAGAAATTGAATGATTTTAAATTAGTGATTTCAAAGTAAAAAATGGTATTTTTCTTGATATGTTTGTTGTGATCTTTTAAAAAGATTTGTCCTAATTGATTTAATCCTTGGATGTTATGAATATTTTCTAGGGATATGATCAAATGATACCATCCTTATTATTTATCTAGATGGATTCTATTTATGATGAAAAAGGGTTCATGAAAGCCATCTCTTTTCCCTAGGTTATTCTATGATGAAATGATTATGAAAACCAATTTTCCATTTTACATGCTATGATAAGATTATTGATTTAGGAAATTTTGTTTCACATATATAAGATTTTCTTTATGTGAAATTTTTCACAAAAGTATACATCCAACCAATACATTGTGTAAATATGGATATCTTATTAGAAAAACTAGACTAGAATATGGGTAAACCCAATACTGTATGGTTTTTTTTCTTTTATGATATTCTTTGTTGTAAAGTGTAACTACTATGATGGTTTTGTTAGTTAACCGAATCTACTATGATAGTCATAGAAATGAGCCTAGAATATTGGGTAAATGTTCTTATAAGGTTATTTTTATGCCATAAATATTTGTATTACACCATTATTATGCTCTCATAAATTATGCTCTGTGATTTGGTTGGGATTCATGTATTATAAACTATAAATAAGTATTCTACGAATCAATGTTATTATATATGATATGTAGTGTATAGTTTTAAAAATTTATGATAATATTCTCATAACATTATAATCGTGTTATGTTTAATCGATCAATGATGTCAATTTTTTTAACCTTACTGAGCATGAAATATCCCCATTTGTTATGTTTCTTTTCACCATGTTGTGATGAAATTTATTATGTTTTATATTTCTAATAAGGGGTATAGTTTTTGTGAACATGGTGGGAGAATATGTAGATAACATATGATCATGTTTCTTATGTTTCCATGTTTCTGAAGAAATTAGACCTGCATTATTATTGTTTGTATTATTAGGGTATGTATTATATATTCATCTAACAAGAAGGACTATATATATTTGAAAATTGTGCGTCAATGTTTATAGTATTAGATAAAATACTAGTTACCTATTGAAACCAGTATGATAAATCTATAGTGAGAACCCTTAATATATAATATATATTACAAAACATAATATGTTACAGTGAGAAAAGGTGTGTGGTTTTACAAGAAAAACTTCCATGTGTGGATTAAAAAAAGATAATGTGGTTTTCGAAAGAATTCATCTAGGGGTAATAACCTCATGAATAGTTATATGAGTATATCACATATAGTATTCTGGTTCTTGGTGAGTATACCCTTACTGTGCAACTATTTTTAAATCCTGGGGAGATTTTCATGGTTTATTTCACATTTACATTACGAATAATTAAAATTTATTTAAATAGATTATGACTATGAAGGTTCTGGTATGAATGATTTAGAATATGTTATCATGATTTAGAAATCTTATAAATGGTTTTCCTTGATTATGTCGTTTACCACTATGATTTTTTTTTCATGATGTTCTTTTTGGTTTTATTCAATGGCTGGATTATGAAGGAACAACATTAATATAAATGACAAGGATAGTGAAATAATTATACCACTGAGAAACCAAATGTTATGGGATCTAGAATTATCAATATCATTACTATCATTACACAACCTCCTCAATATACAAATATTGTGTATTTTCCAAATGAGAAAATAAGTAAAAAACACATAGTTGAGTTCATCATGTGGAAACATTATCCGTATTTTAGAGGGGCTTCTTATCAACTAATTTATGAACATTGTAAAAATACCATTGGAACGTTTTTTTCTATTATCTATCATTCAGAGAATGAAAATTTCATTTTTGTTGTCAATCATTAGGAAGGTGAGAAAAATTAATTCTGGGAACCTATCAATAATATGAGGAAATATGATGAAATTTACTCCTTAGAGTGGGATGTGTTTAAGAGATATATTTTTTGAATAATTTCAATACTTCTAATCTTTATAAAAAAATAATGAATTTAATGAGTTGGAGAATATGTATGAGGAATCTATGGGTACCTGTGATGAATATTTTACAATAATTATGTGGTATACAAATTTTATTATCATCCAACATAAAAGTATGTTTGGTCGATCATTAAGTGGAATAAAACCAAGTCTCTAAATGAAATTAGTCATAAGGTACTTTAGTAGCTAGGAATAATCTTTTGATGTTATATCTTGGTGGTAATGGACACAAGATTTACCCAAAAATATCATGGTTTTGATAAGAAATAAATGATGGAATTTTAATATAATATCTAAAAAATGTGGAGGGCTGAATATGAGAATTAATTTATGCTCATGTATTGGAAGGAGACATGGTATAAATTATTTTATGTTGATTGGTAAGTGTTTCAATTGCGGAAACAAAGGTCATTAGGAAACTGAATGTTGATGTTGTTGGAAGAAGTAAAAAAATTATGTTTATAAGGAGAAATATATATATAATACAACAAAAAAACATCAGTGTTTCAAATGAGAGGAGTATGGAAATTATAAAAACCAGTGCTCAAATATAATGGTTAATGATGGTTATCATCATTAGAATCCCCTTAATCCTAGTGTAAAAGGAAATATAATGCGATCATTATATATAATAAGTGTTATATTATGGACACCGAGAAAGGTATACATATTTTTCACTCTAGAATTGTTAATATATTATTTTATTCAAGATATAACTTCAATTTTATTTCAGAATAATATTATCAAGATGTTTTATTACATCCTCATCGATTAGATACTGAATTTTTAGTGAAAAAACCAAATGGTATGATTATTACAACTGAAGTATAAGATTATTCAATTGATTTGGTTTATCGGAATGTGGACATTGAAAATCATGTCATTTTCCTTCTGGTTTACTTCTATGTTATATTAGTGATGGATCAACATTATCTAACAAAATCCGACAACAATTTATGAGGAAAGGAAGTCACACGGGATATTATCAATAAACCAATGATCAACTATCATGGTGATGATAAACGTGAGCATCCTAAGGAACTAAAATCCAAAGTAAGGGTCTTGGATACTACTAATAGGGGGTTATATCATATATGGTAGGGTATAAATAATAATCAATGATATTCAAAAAATTGATAGTTATTTGATGCAATTTTAAAATAATTTCATAGTATTTCACCGAATCATGAATTTTATTTCTCTATAGAACTCATACATGTTATTACAACTACTTAAAAGACTATATATTAAATTTCCCAAATTTAGATCCCTGATTAGAAGATGAAACTCTAGAATAATATTGAAAATGTATTTATTCATAAACATGAGTCACCATGGGGTGAACCTATTTTTTTGTTATTAAAAAATATAAATCAATTAAAATGAGAATTGATGTTCAAAAACATAGAAGGATTAAAATGGAGAATAAGTGTCATATACCTCATATTGATGACATATTTGATCAACTGTATGAATCTCAATACATTTCCATGATTGACCTCCATTCAAGATAACATCAATTATGGTTCAATAAAGAGGATATAATCAAGAGAGCATTCAATACAGGGCATAGACGCTATAAATATATAGTGAATCCATTTGGTCTTACTAGGGCCCCCATTTTCATCATGGATTTAATGAGTAGTTTCTTTAGAGATTACCTTGGTCAATTTTTGGTAGTCTTTATAGATGACATTCTAATATATTCATAGAGAATGGAAGACCATTATGATAACTTGGGGATGTAATTGAATACCCAAATGAAGGAGAATATGTACGAAAATTTACAAAGTGTGAATTTGGTGAAAAAAATGAATCATTACCATGAAATTTAATCTCTAGAGAAGGTATGTCAGTGGATCAATTAAATATGGTAGTTATTGAATATTTTCCTTGACCAAACATTTTGATTAAGATCATTATTTTTTAATGTTTTTAGGGATATTATCAATGAATTGTAGATAATTTTTCATAATTGTGTAATCTAATCTTAATGTTATGTTGTATGGGAGAATAGATCATTTGGACAGATGAATGTGAAGAAAATTACACGGAACTGACGATAAGGTTTGTCAAGACAGAAGTTCATATAGTAACCTATAGTGGATAAGGGTTAGTGATGTTTATTGGATCATAAATGACTATATTGTGATGTGTTGTAATGTATAATGATACGGTGATAACTTGTGATACATTACAATCTTAGGTTCATGAGAAAAACTAACCATCTCATGATTTGGAGTTAGATATAGTAAAATATTCATTAAATATTTGGATGAATTATCTTTATTGTGAAATCTGTGATATATATAATGATAAAAAAAGTTTATGTATATATATTGAGGCAAAAAGTGATGAATATGCACCAAAAAAGATGGTTTGAGCTGATTATAGGTTATGACTAGTCAATACATTACCACCATGGGAAACTGAAAAATGTGTTTAACGCTTTGAGTATAATGTCTCTTTATATATTATACATTATGTGGAGCGAAGAAGATGAAATATTAATATATTTTCAAAGGATGGTTCTTGAAATTTTTATGGAATAGGAGAATCCATATCTTTCTCAACTGAGTGTTCAAACATCTATCCATGTGAGAATTAAATAGGTATTAAGGAATATGTATAACTAAGAAAGAATATCATAAATGTTCATGAATTGAAACATGATAATAAATGATTAATATGTTTTAAGAAGCATGAATGTGTTCGGGCCGTACCAAATTTAATTAAGGGTTTGTTGGATGAGTTTCGTCTTTCATCATTCTTAATTCAAATTAGAATTATGATGATGTATATATATCTAACAGTGTATTTCTGGGGGGATTGTATGATGAGATATCTTATAGATTATGTATTTGAGTTCATAGTATTTCATCAAGTATTGGTTTTTGTAAAATAGTATAGGGGGGTTTTATAACCATTACACATAAAAAATTAAATGTGAAAACATCATAACATATGTTTTCATTAGACTCCCAAAAATTTTAAAAAGTATATAATGATATTTTGGTTGTAGTTTATCAATTAATAATTTCATCACATTTTGTTACTTCCAGAGAATACTTCTCTCTATATAAACACTACATGATATAAATTATTATATTGGTAAGTTTTAATGGAGTATCACATTCTATTATTCTAGTAATGATCTGTGTTTTACCTCAAATTTAAGGTAGATACTTAAGCAAGATATGGATATATATTCTAGTTTATGATGTAATTATTAGGATGAGATAGATGAACTTCCCTATATGACCATTAAAACCCTACGGGGAAATTTTATATATTTTTCTATGGATCTTAGAGGTGGTTGGGATAAAACCCTTCCTCTAGTTGAGTTTTCATACAATAATAGCATTCACTTTGAGAATTTAGATGGATGCCTATGAATCCAAATATGGACTCAAGAATATAGATCCAATATTTTTGGATTAAGATGGAGGAATATATATATCAATACCTGATATAGCTATGGAAATGATATTTTAAGTTATATCCCTTCAACACAACATATTTATTGCATAAATTCGATAGAAAAGTTATGATCATAATCATCGGTGAGATCTAGAGTTTTATGTTAGTGAGAGGGTGTTTCTATGAAATTATTCACGGAATAATGTATTATATTTGAGATTAATTGAAATTTTGTGCTTTGGTATATTGTCCTTGTTTATATTCTTGATTGAGTGGGTGTAATATCTTTACTCTATATGTTTCTAATAAACATATCTCATTTTCCTGATGTGTTTCATGTATCTCCCCTAAGGGAGTATATAACCAATCATTGATAGTTAATAAATTGATACATTATTCTAATAGAACATGATCTATCCTATGAAGAAAATTTGGTAAAAAACATCAAACCATGGAGATTTTTTTTCGGAATAAGAATACTCACCTGGTTGAAGTATTTATAGGAATCATAAATTAGAAAAATATAGATGGGAACCCTAGGATGTTATTAAATAGATATATACTCATTTTTTATCTATAAGTGGTAGAATATCTGGGAAAAAAATAATTTTATTTGGTTATTCTATAACACCATGATATTTTATGACATATTTCTTTTTGAATAAATTTATTTTGTATCTATAGCTTTCAACTCACAGAACCAGGAGTTTATATGAACCGTAATATTATATTTCATTATATACTAACCATTAAATTAGTGGATATGAATAATACAACTTAAATTATTGAAAATTATTTTTTATTAATATAAAAATATCTAATTGGTTACAAATTTATTATAAATAAAAAATTTCAAGTGTAGTCAGGTTTTAGAGATCTTTATTATTGAGTATAGTCAATCGAGTATCTTATGTAGTCCATTTTTCTAGAGAATATCGACAAGTGTTTTATTCTAAATGGAATACTAAAAATAACATAAGGAACAAAATATTTGGCCTAGTCACAATTCTAAAAAAACAATAAACCACATCCAAAATTAATCTCTCAATATAATGTATGAATATAATGTAAAACAACTAAAACACAATCGAGAATAACCGTAACGTTTAATATATCAAAATTTATGCAATTTAATGATTTGTAAAATTAAAAACATGCGTTATAAAAGTGTATTTCTACATTCAAAACTACGCCCTTTTTAAACCCCGCATCTTATACTCCTAATAAGTGTTTTAGTATTTAAAATCTAGCAACATGTTTTTTAATTAAAAAAGAAATCATTTTTAAGAAATTATAAACCAAATTAATTTTCAAAAAAATCAATACAAAATCCAACATAATCCCTCCCATAAAACAATTATTGGTCACAGAACCTCAGTTTTTCATATTTAGAACTGTCATTATAAATTTTAAATAATATTTTATTTGGAAAAAATCCATTTAAAATCTTACATTAAAATTTTAATTCCATTAAAATTTATTCAAAATTTTATTTATTCTTGTGAAATACCGTTATCAATCTCTTACCAAACCTCAATTTATCATCATCCCTAAACATGATGTCAATAAAAATGGGACTGATGACTTTACATTTATTGGATGAAATGGTTTTTTTATTAGGATTAAATCACACAACCATCTATCAAAGTGACATAATTCCATGTATATAGGCTCCACATGGGTACCATTCAATGATAAGTCACCATGAAAAAATATACAAACTACACTTTCATCCCAAAACATGTTAAATCCATCGTAAAATACGTAAAAAATTAATAAAATTTCAAACACCCTGAAAAATTGCCACATCATATGAGAACCATAAACCAAGAATCCAAACCCAACCTTCTATGGTGACTAATGGTTTAGAATAAGTAATATCTCGCAACAATATTCTCTATCCAACATCAAAAGTCCAAATAGTCCTACCAACATCAAGAAGACCCAAAAATATCAATGTTCACAATGAAACCTATGTCCCCTTGATAACATTATTTCATGAACCAGTCTAACTTCATCCTTCCACTGGACACCGGGTATTTCCGATACATAAATGAGGAGTGCTCCAAATATCTTTGGGTTTTTGAAAAGTGTCATGGAAATCAAAACTATTCATAGGATATTGGGTTTACTAGATAAATAATATTAACAAAATAGTGAAAATCCTACAATTTTAAAATATGTTCCATCTATACATCCGATGTCAATGTGAAAAAAACAATTAAGTATAATAAATAAGAAAAAATTGAAACAATCAACAAATATAAAAATAGAAATATAAATCCCTAATCCAACCCACTAATGTGAATCCATAAATAACCCCCCTAAAAATATGAGACCAATTTCTGGTGATCTATCTCCTAGATATTATAAATCATTACTATAGTATAATGGAATGTATTATACATTTAACACATTTAAAATGATTCATGAAAAAAACAAGCGGAGTATTAGAAAAAATGAATGAATCTCTAATCACCCATTAGTTTGAATGGTCATCATTAATAGAGTTCTCTTCATGAAACACATCAGTGATAATATAATTCATTGAGGAGATCTTGCCTAAGTAATTGGTCCATATTACTGTCAATTTTCCAGGTAGGTGAATGTCACCATATCTAATATAATTAATTTTAATGGTTTAATAAAACTATAAGAATATATTGTTCTAATTCATTTTACATTCCATGTCAACTATATTGATCAAACAATGAATTTTGGCTTCTAATGTAGTTTGAAAACACCATGGTCCATAACGGAAACCAATTAAATAACCATTATGATCCATATAAATTTCCAAAATCCATAATTACCATGATTTCTTCCTGAATCTACCTCATAATTTCAAATATACCAACCACAAATGGTTATTTACAAAACACTTCAATGTTTCACACTAGTTTAAGGATGTTTCCCTGAACATTCAAGCATCTCAATATAAATAATTCATAAATGGATTTATTTTTTCATCCATTTTGTAGTGAGTTATAATTTTTCACATCCAAAATTACCATAGAATTGGATAAATGATGGTTGAAAGAGATATGGTAATGGATCATATTGATCTTGTCACAAAAGAGGATTGGGATTATTTTATATATAGACCACGTTGAAACGATTCATCAATGGTGGAGAAAAAAAGATGTATAATTATGCCTCCAGGTGGTCTTCAATTGAGAAAGATTGTAGGGGTGAGTCTCAAAAACTGTCATAATATTAATTCCAATTTTTGAAGGTTACACTAAATAATAAAAAAAGATGATAAACATAGTCTCATTGATGGTGATGAATAACACATCTCGAGCATAAATAATTGAATTTTTTTGTAGGTTGGCATCAAATATAATTTTTAAAAAGGAAATCCTCCATAATAAGGTAAATATTGGTGAAAAAATCCACTTATTTCTGAATCATATAATCCTATTAATATAATCTTATATTTCAATATTATATAAAATTATTGAGTCAAGAAATCTAATCATTTCCATTTCACATAGTAGCATATCCTCATTAATCATAAAATTGTAATTAGAAAATGATTGTATAACGTTATACGAGAGAGACTAAATGAATGTCATTTGTTCCATGATTATGATATTAACATCTATCAATTTTTCATATGAGTTTATCATATATATTAATATCCATTAATAAAATAATAAAATAAAACATGGTTATAACTACAAAAATAGTGATAATAAACACTAATATACCTGAAAAACAATCCATGTGACCCTAGGTCATGGTCTATCCAAAATAACATCACACATTAATAATAAAAACCAAAACATGAAAAATTATACTCGGTTTATAAAAAATGGGTGTTTTCATTATAGTGTGACTATGATATCCTAGTATGTAATCAACACAGAATCCATTATTTTTTTCAGAAATAAAACACATATTGTACTATTTAAATACCAATATGAAATAGAGTTTTTATGTTTTATAAGAAAAATCTATATCCCATTCTCAACCATTATAAAATAAAATTTTAAATTTAAATGAAATAAATCCCTTATAAAATATTTCATACGCCTATGTTTTTACAATGAAAACACCTCTTACACATTAAATCAAAAACCCTTTTGGAAAGATCCATTTTTATAAACAATTGTGAGGAATATGAATATCAACTAAAAACCACGAACAATTATAACAATGGGGAATATCATAATGAAAAAATAGTAAATTAAGAGTATATATGCCTAAAGAATAGTATATTATTTTTAACTAGAAATCATATAATCCATGGTAGTATAAATTAAAACATGTGTAAAAATATAAAATGAAATCAATATTATAAAGAAGGTATCATGGAAAACCCCTAGACATATATAGTTATATGAAACCTAGAAACTCATATTGACTCATTATCTAATGGAAAACAAATCAATTATTGTGATAAAAATTAAATAGAACATTACATTTCCTTAGAGAGGTGGTGTCCCCATCAACGACACCATATCAAATAAATTACTAAGGAGAACAAGCTTTTTCATAAAGGTTTGGTGATTCCCATCCTTGAAAACATGAGCATTATCCATGTGTATTTAGTTTTTTCAATAGGCATAATCCAAAGTGATACTTATTCCAAACTACTCCTCTTATATCCAAAATTTCATATATTCCAATTACTTTTCAAACATACCACATCCATTTATCATATTAAAACGTGACATCAAACACATTTATGTTAAATAATGAATTTAAATAAAATAAAACCACCATATGACATATCATAAACTATATAATGCATCATCAAACATGTGTACAACACAAATACATAGTTATTTAGGCAATGATTTAATGTATTTATATGACTATTTACTAAATAGTCTAATTAGGTCTTCAAATCATACATTAGATAATACACATATTTGAAAAAACTTTTTTGAAACAAAATTCACATATCACAATTAAATTTTATAACATACCATTAACACTATACATATATGAAATTGCATATTTATAAACTCTATTCAATCCACATATTAATATATTATCATGTGAAGATATTCATATGACTATATATATTGATATAAATACACATGAATTAGTGTATAATAACAATATATGGTGTGATATACACAATAAATAACTCATAATAGAGCAACATGATAATGAAACCAATAAAAATAATATAAATTCTCACACTAGTATATCCCAAATAATCCATCCATTATTCATATTCAATACCTAATTAAATTTCAAAAATTACCTAAAATAATATTAAAAAATAAAATTCCTTTGTAAAAAAATTGTAAATATTTTTTCAACCAAAAATAAATTTTATTATTTTTGAGAAGATATTAATCATGTCTAAAACCACTAAAAACCCATCAAAATTCTATTTAACCCACAAAAACCCATAATGAAGAATGTATTCATTATCTAATTGAATTCAACTAGAATTTATAATTTTATGTCTATAAATTTAAAATGATCTAGAATATGAAAAATATTTGGGAAACAATCATGGAAACACATATATAGGGAAAGAAAATATGAGGTGGGGATCTCTAAGAAATCATGATCATCATAGTTTAACCAAAATGTGTAGATAGAGGACACCAAGATGTGAGGAAGGATGTGGTGAGCCTCAAGGATCTACCAACCTCTTATATATTACTTAAACTCTCTCCTTGACCATATCCATCCCCCAAAAAACCATGAAACAAAAAAAATAAAGAAACTCATTGTCAATAGAAATTACACGGGAAAAGGGGGTAGGGGTTCGAGGATTCTATTCATCATAATAATTCTTTGTGACACTTGAAACAATTATTTTAAATTATTCAATCTATAATTATTCAATAAGATGAAAATATGTCCTGTTACTTAGATTAAGAAGCCCCTACATCTAATATTGGATATTATATTCCCTAGAACATTGCCTTATCATTATATTGTTTTATATAAGTTAACCTTTCTCATAATTAATATACCACTAATCCTTGGTTTTCCATATATAGTCTCCCATATCTCTCTAAAAAAAATAGAACACCCACAAGCTTCTTATCTACACCTAGAAATATATCATTTCAAATTAATTTATAATAGTTATTATAATTGGTTAGAGCCATAAATTTATTGATAAGATTGTAAATCCATAATGAACTCATTTGATGTCTCTAACACTTGTGGTCATGTCTGGTATACTTCTTCTATAATGTCACCTCCAAATATGGTGTCGATGACATCCAATGCCTAACGTAATAATCCTATGATATAATAAAAGTACAATTAAAATGGATTTAAAAATGATCCTTTGGTATGTCTAGTAAAGAATTGTTGGAACCTCAATATAGAATCCATGAATAGATTTTGTTGAATACAGACCAATAACTTTACATCAATCACCAAAATAAATAATAATTCATAATAAATTTAATCCATTTATTAATTACTTTGATCTTTTAAATCATATCTAGTTGCAAAATTCGTATTCCTATAGGATTTTTTATTCTTATTGAAAAATATTTCACCCACTATAGTGAAAATAAAACCACATGTATGTTTTTTACAATAAAATTCACTGTATGTCACAATAAAAATTCACTCACTTACACTTATATAATTTAATACTTTTATAGAAAAAGTTGATTTGAGCTAGGATTTGACTAATGTATTTCTTACTCCAACTATAAAATAATATGATTACATTCATTATAGAATTATTTTTATAATTTCTCCCACTATCAAAGTAATTTATTTTATTTCTAGTTAGTAAATGAATTATGATTCACTTTCTACTTTTCATGATGCACATATAAATCGTCAACATATTTACAAATGGATCACATTAAACACTTGAGGTAGGTAAATAATTTAACTTCTTCTTATCATGTCTCATAAAATATAAATTAATTTTTATAATTAGTATATGTTAAATTATTACATTTTTATATATATATATAAAATATCGAGATATAATATGGAAAGATTGTAATACATATAATATACTCATCATTGATCTACCTTATCTCTATGATGTGAATAATGATATTCCATTCTAGTAAAACCCGTATTATTTAATAAATGTTCACTAAATACATGGTTATGATGCACTCTTACTTGTCTTCCCAATGGATTATACAATCCTTTTGCATGTGCATTCTTTACTTCACTTATAATTCATAAAATTTAAGAGAGGAATATCACGTAGTATATGAATTTGCATCTATATTTTCATTAGAGTAATTCCCACTATCTATTCTACCTAACTCTATAATTTTATTGGATGATATATTATGGGTTATTATTCTATAAAATTGTATTTCATATTCCTAAGAGTCTTAGATCCCATGAGTATAAACATCATATTTGGTATGACATGAAAACTAGTAGTTTTACAAGATTAATATATATTTTTTCACAAATGGGTATGACTGTAAAAATTAAATTCACCATTTATTTGCAATGAAGGATATTAATGATTCATGTTTTACTAACCTAATAATTATATTTATTTTAGGAAAACATCATTAATTTCAAAATGAATAATATATCATTTTTTATTGAATACGGTTATATATGACGTGTAATACATAACAAAATTATTATTTCAACTTGATTCAATACACTAGGAAATTAAAATTCATGTGTTTCTCATTATTTACATAGGAATCACTCTTTCTCTACCACTTATGAAGACACCTTACATCTGATGTAACATGTTTCTCACTACTTTCATTGAAATCATCATTTCTTATCTATAAAAAACACATTACAAAATATAATGTTTTGTGCTCTTGTTACCACTGATATATAAATCACCCATTCACAAACACAATTAGAACAATTATTACTTCTATGGTTCTAGTACTAATATATAAGTTAAATAAATAGCTAAAAATAGAATAATAATATACTCTATTGAATATATTCACAATGTAGATGTAATTGATTGCTTATTCATTATTTTGTTTTACTTTCATTTCAAATGACCTATTTACTGACATTCTATGTAGATGTCCTTATGTTCTGTAGTGAACCAGGATTATCATATGTGAATTTTACATATTGTTATATGAATATTCATTAAATTAAATAAACCCATGCCTGAGGACCACAAATGTTTTGTTCCTTTAGAAACATGGAAGATAAGCCTCCAATATAGTGAATTATCTAAAATGTTTCCCATAAATATCATCGCATTTAGTATTATTCATATATGCACACAACATTAAACCATTCTTGACAAACTATGGATAAGAAACATTAGAAAGGGTGTGTTTTGTTACTCATGAAGTGTAAATATAAGAGATAAAATTTATGATAATATGAATTTATAAGATAAGAATAACGGTATGTGATAATGAACAAAACATACAAATTTCATACCAACCAATCATAGATCATATACATGAGTGATGATATGAATATTTTTATTTTGTTAATCCATGATTGGAAAAAAATTACATGAGACATGAGATAATAACATTGGAAGAAAACATAGATATGTGGCACGCATATAATAATGGAAATTAATAGGACAAGGATACCCACCATGATATTTATAACTTGTTATTCATGGGCTCATCACTTGTATACCTACTCCGGGCCTGATATAACCACACATGTACCCTCATTTTAAGTAACGGGATAACCACATGTATAACCTCATTCTTGATCTTTGGATTACCACTTGTGCAACGTATTAGCTCATATTGAATTTATCATTACCCAATGCATTATAGGTAGACACATGCTGCACCCATCTCATAATGAAGAACAATAATTATGTTTTCTAAAAAATAATTGAAGTTAATATTATCTTAACCCAACATATGATATGGAACTCATATAAATATTGTATTATCAGAAAATTTATAAAGGAGGTCGGTTTGATAATCATTTCATCATATAATAACCCATAATAGTGGGTTTTATATGCCTTTCTTCATGGTATTACCAATAGAACATTAACATGGTTAATAAACATCATTCTGAGAAAACTTAAAACATTCAGAGAAAAAATATGAAAAGTATCATTAGGTCATATCCTCTATAAACCATAAGTAACTTCAATATATAAAAATTTATATAAAAAATTAATTTATTCGATAAAAAATCATTATGAAATTAACCCTTTCAACTTTGAATAAATATTTTTAAAACATAAAACATTTTAATACCATTTTTCTTCAAAAATAAATGGGAAATCATATAAATAAATATTTGAAAATAATTTCAAACACCAATTAAAATATAGAAAAAAACCCAAATCCCATACTTTTATAACTATATTAAAATATAATTTAAAAATATTTATTAAATATTTTTTTTTAAAACTAGTTCTGGAAGAAAACAGATTTCCAACCGAACTGTGAGATAATGTCAGATTTCCTTAGAAAAATTATATTAATTATAATATTTTCTCAATAGTGTAAAAGTATAATTATTCGAAAAAAATATAAATATTAATAGTAAAAGAAATTTAATGATAATTCATAAGTGTAAAATTGTGATATTTTAAAATTGGAGACTGAATCATAAAGTATCCTTGTAAATTATGATATTGAAACATAAAATCATTACTACTTTGGTAACATTGATTCGTAAGACCCATAGAGATATGACATGAAATTAAACATAAAATACAATTATGATGAGTAAATTCATGATATTACATGTAGATGTAGATGTATATATAACTCATGAATGAATATAGGTGTACATCATAACATACCTGTCAAAGAAAGAAAATTGAGAGAAAATTTTTTTTCTGATTTGTTATACTTTGAATCGTAATCCCCTTGAAAGAGATATGCACAAATGGATTTGAAAATTCCAATTGTTTTCTGGATAATAATCACATAATAAATTCACGTTCAGTATATATAACACATAAAAGAAACATGTGCTGAATATGGATTCTATCTCATGAATAATAAAAATGAAATTAAAATCCATTTCCTTATGTCTTAACTTATGTATTACTAATTAAAAACATAATTATATTATTTTCATGTTTATTAGGAATATATTATAGAAATATATCAATATATATCATACAATATATGATATTATTATAATAATTTATTATCTATTTAATAACAATTTTATGTTAATGTTTTGTTTCATGTAATAACCACTTTGTTTTTACATAGAGGTTTTGATTTTTTATATTTTTTGTTATCTAAATATTTTCATGGTTAAAAAATAATAAATAATAATAGAAATGATATAAATATCATATATATTCATTATAAATTTATTTTTATAGATCCGTAAAATTTAGATATAGGAAATGATATACACTATTTATTCAGATGGTATGGCATATGTACTCATAAACTCTATTTTTTAATTTTTCATTTTAGTTTGGAAGAAAGACAAGTAAATGAAATATATTATTACTCAGGAGAAATTTTTATATCATTTATATAACAAATTACTATAAAACTCATCCTTAGTAGATTCCATGTAAGGTGTGAACATACCACATCGCTTTGTGTGGCTGAGGAACGCCATACACACGAACGACGTTATCGTATTCACACATAATTAATATTATGAATGTATCAGTGAAATAAGAATTATAAAATAATAATAACATCATAAATACAATATATATAATATAAATAAAATAAATACATCACTATTAATATCCTTGAAAGGTGTAAAAGTAAAAAATGAACCTCGTCAATTTTTGTGGTTGTAGTCATTCGTACACATCAATAATGATTTTGTAACCCATTTTATTGAATTGGAGATGGTTACAGGTTGTAACGAAAACATAAAAAAACATAGCATATTTATGATAAATTTTTTATTATAAATTCATGGTATAATGATAATTTAAGGTTATGGATGATGAAATAAAATGAAAATGCTCAGTGATGAACCATACCTATTCTTTGGGAATCCACCATAGGATTGAACAAAATACTTTAGGTAATTCATTTATGTACTCTCTAAGGATTCTAAGATGATATTAGAAAAGGTATTAATTTACTTTTATGGTCATGGTAGTTCCAAATTTTATGAGTGTTTTGAAGAAGTGGGGAAAGTGAGTTCCCTTTAATAGTTGAGGAAGAGTGGCATTCCGGTATATTCTAAAAATTATTCACTATCGGAATTTCAATATTAACTCATGTGAATCCCAATATAATAATTAAATGTATTAAGAGATGAAATGTTTTATAAGTAAATCTAAAATACAACGATACACATTATTTAATAATTTAATTTGTTAATTTATAAGTATCGTTATTTGGCCCATTTTGTTTTTTTAACTACATTAACTAGTTTTCTAACTATGGTAATTTATCCTTTAAGACTAAATTATATTGAGACATATCATATAATTTTTACCCAATAATTATAAATATGACATATAATTTATATAATAAAAAATATATATCTGTTGTAAATCATTTATAACATAATCCCATACACCAGGTAAAAACCCCACTTTAACCATGACATCGCTAACTGAGTTTTTATTATTTAACAATCACTATATTAACTATAATAGAATATTTGTTATACTATTGGAAAATATTTTATATTTATTAATATTTAAAAATAATTTGAATGATGATTGATTTTATAGAAATTTTATAACATTTAAAAAAAATATCATCTGTTATAAAATAACATTAATGTTGATTTGGACACCATATATTTAATTTCAATTTTAAAAATTTTATTGATGTGATGGAATTATAAATTGTTTTTAACACCTATGAATCATGATATATTTATCTAGAAAATAAACTGTCATAATAATTCCTTCAAATTATTTCATTTTTAATATTTTTAGTATCATTGATTTTATTTTATTGTTAACTAAATAATTATAATGTTGGAATTTATTATGAATTTAATGTAATTATTTTATCTAAAAAAATAAACTAAATTATCATGATTAAAAAACAAATTTATTTTTTAAATTCATATATATAACTAAACATATTTTTTCCCCGATGCCATTTCATTATCAATATTAAATGTATGAAACTATCATTTTTGCATTCTTCTTTACTTGAGATATTATATGGGCCATATTCAATAAAATTTGACATGGAATTTAAATATTTTAGATCCATTGATGGTTAATACCGAAATAATATATTTTAGTGAAATTATGATATTATTTTTGTACATTTTTACTCATATCATTATTTTTTAACAACTGGTGATTCTACTTATTTCTTTATCATGGTAATTAATTTTTTATTAAATTTAAGATTCATTTTGGTCAAAATTTTAGATTATCATACAATAAATTTCAAATTATTTGGATTATAAATATGAAATCTATTTTCCCAAATTCAATTCACATAGTGGGAAAACATAATAGAAAATTAATCTCGCACATGTGACGAGAAAGCTTGTTTTTAATGTCAAAATGATCAAAAGTTTACAATATTTTTATATCCGAATTTAGTATGAGATTGATTATAATGAAATAAATTGTGTTCATGGATGTATATTTCTCAAACTATAAATTTATAACTAATTTTTAATTAAATTTATCTTCAAAAATAAAAATTTATAAATTTTTTTCATTTGACATTCAATATTTTTCAGCATTCACAAAAAGGTTACTTTTTTAAAAACTCCCAAAATTTATACAAAATATAATTTTGAAATTATAAATTCATAAATGTGGATTATATAATAAATTACAATTTCAAAATGTTATAAAATTTAATTTTATTATTTTCCACAAAATTGATGGAAATATTTTCTTTTATAGAATAGTATTTTTGATCCATATAAAGTCATTACTGAAAATTATGTACTTAATTATAACTTAATTTTATTTATATAAAACTATAATATATATTTGTAAAAAATATTTTTTAGTATTCATATTATTGTGTTTAATGGATAGGTTATGATAGTAAAATTTAATGAAATGAATTATTAATATATCATGGTTTCTGTAAAACATTTTTGTAGATATAACAAAAGAGGATATAGTTTTACATATACTGCAAACATTACATGGGGTTTCATATAATTCTTCATTAAATTAGAGTTGTTTGCAATTAAATCCATCATATAAGTTGTTGTTATTCAAAAAAATCACTAAAACATGTTGTGTTACATTTTAACCCACTTAAAATAAATTTGTCCCTAAACTTCATCTCGACCATAGAAGTTATAACATAGGAAAACTCAATCATGGAAAACCAAATAGTAAAGAGGGTAAAAAAATTATACTTCTGATAAATATAAAGGTATTTTCAAATGTAATATGAGATAACATATATTAGGTTTTAAAAAAGGAGAACATATGTGCAAAGTGATAACATTGTCATAGAAGAGATAAGTGACGCTGAAATATGGATGGAGAGTGACAAGAAATATTTCTAAGAGAAATTTAATGATCACAAATCCATAATCCAAGGAAGAATGGAAATGGTCATTTTTATCATCAAACATTATGATAATAGGACAACATTTTATTTCAAGAAACTTTTCCTAATGTTAATATAACACCCCGGGTAAATAAAGAATATGACATTTTTATATTTATCCCTATTTGTGAATAAAATTTTAATATTAATTTAAAGAGAACGCTATGCTCGATGGCTTACCCAATACGCAACAACGAGTTCCTTTGAAATCTTACGTTGCACTCTAATAATAAAATAATTTTATTTTAAATGGTAGTTAACACCTAACCGTTGTAATGACGGGAATGAACAGAACTAACTAAAAAATGATTATATATGTTTTTCAAATATTTTTACTTTTTACAATAAATGTTAGAGGATTAAAAATGTAAATGAATCCAATTTTAAGCGTAAATATTCTAATATTCTTTAAAAGGTCGATTAAGCACCTTTTGATGGAGAACCTCTTTTAAATCCACTTTTTGACAATTTTATGTGTTATATTTGACAAAATAAAATTCTTCTTTTGAATCGGGACATCAAAATTTACTTTGTGTAAATTTTTTGTATCATTCCGATAAAGTTCATTTTTAATGAATAGTGAAAAATGTTGTATTTTAATTCAAAACCTATTTCTAATATAATTTATTTATATGATTAGATTATCTTTTGAATTG
The DNA here is from genome assembly GCA_963277665.1 of Viscum album. Taxonomy (NCBI): domain Eukaryota; kingdom Viridiplantae; phylum Streptophyta; class Magnoliopsida; order Santalales; family Viscaceae; genus Viscum; species Viscum album. Next base: position 552,220,208 of record OY728147.1, on the reverse strand, counting down.
GTTTTAAAGTTAAATTAGAATATATTTTTACCATTTAATCCAATGGTGGTAATTGGAATTAATATCACATTGAGATTGGACATAAACGAGTGTCAATCTTTTGATAGATATTGTTTCTTAAAAACACGCAATTTGTTTTGACAGCATGATTTAATTATAAAATTAATTAATTAAACTTCTTTGTTATGAATTTGGTAAAATAGACATCGTTTTTGAATTCATAATATCAAATATATCTTAGGGTGAATTTTTTGTATTTTTCTGAAAAACCTTAATTTTGATGAATAGTGAAACCACAAAGTGGTAGTTACAAAAACTGATTTTTCGTTTAAATGGAACTTTACCACTTATGTGATTTGAATTTAAAAAATCCAATTTTAATTATATTCATTATTAATTGAAATTTGGTTCAATGGGATGAAAATAATTTTTGATGAAACGTAACTTTTAAGTTTTATTAACGGTGATTAAAGGTAATTAGTGTGATTTAAGGTAAAAATTATATTATAATAAAATAAAAATATCTTGAAACTTGTCCTAACCATATTGGATGAGTCATGGCCGACCAAGAAAACCCATGGGTCTATTTTTGGGACCCCATGGAGCCACATGGGTATGATAATGACATTAATGCCTTTTATTTAAAGTTAAAGTAAAAATGACAAAAACAAGTATTGTTTTACTAAAACAATTTTTACATGGGGATATACAAGTCATATTTTTTGATATAAATAGAAATTGGAAATATAAAAAGATTTCCTACATCATAGTATTTTTTTTATTATTTTTAGACATTAAATGAATTAAATTATTTATGACATCATGATGATGCAGCGATTACCTCATTATTTAACGATTTAAATAAAATGAAAAGATAATGTAAACTATAAGACCTAAACATGTCAAAAACCTATTGTTTGGGTGGATTTATAACTCTTATCACCTTATACTCAAAATAAGTCAATGTGGGACCTTTAAAAACCTAAACTCATTTGACAATAAAGTATCATTTTATACTTTTCCAAGAGTGCCCCTCCTCTCCAATTATAAAAGGCCCCCACCTCTACCTACTTACCCACACCTCTCAAGCCTTTGGCTCGAACATGCTCTGATCCTTTTGTCTCTCCAAATCCCTCTCCTCATCCTAGAGGCCTTACCTTAGGAAGGATTCTCTTAAAGAAACCCTTTTGGTTCAAACCAAAGGGAGTTACCCGATTTTAAGGTAATGTCTTCACCTGTGTTCTTTTGTTTTATTTTGCTTCACCAACCCCCTAAACCATTTTTATTCATTTATTTTGTAACAATACCAGTATATTAAATATACTATGATGTTGTTATAATATTTATTTGGGCTACACTTACACACACCTACATTTAATGGTTAAATAACATACTGTTTCTGTGGATGGTGAATTTCTGCCTCACGAAATGATGATTGTTCAATATTCTTTTAACACCTTCAAAGGTGGCCATTATGATGTCACTATATTTATATATCATATATAATATGTTTATGTTTTACTTAAGCTTCTGTATTTTTCATTTATGGCATACCTTTATGGTTTCCATTATGGGTAAACGCGATATCTTCATATTCGGAAGTGCGGACTACCGCCCCCTCAATGTGATTTGATTCCTTAATACCATATTTGGTAGGTATAAAGGATAGATATAATGATATTATATATTATACCATACTGTAATTATAATACTATTATGTATCATTATGTATTAATTCCATTAAATATGAAATAGAAATGGAAGTATCGTTCATGCGTATGTATGGATTACCGTCTCCATGAACTGTGCATTTCATTTCTTACCTCCAAATGTTATGTAATATTATAAATGCATGTATATAATGTATACATATGATATATATGATATATAAATAATTAATATAATTCTGGATATAATGGATATTTTTTCCCATGAACAAACTTCTAATTATAAAGAGTTTATTTTTGACTCAAGTAGCAATGATCGACAAAATGACCATTATTAACTTAAATAATTACATAGTGTTCATAACATGGTAATAAGAGATATAAAATGAAGAATTAACTTTAAAATGGTTCTTAAGCAAGTATAAATTAACTCAAGTTTATTATTCAGGAGGTTAAAGAACGATCGAGTCAAGTCGGAATCGAGGTAAGGGATCATACCCCTCTCTTTCTTTTTAAGTACACTCTTTTATGTCATTCCTTTCAAGCTCATCTTTCTTATGATTGGGATGTTCTTTTATAGTAATAATACATTAATTTTTATTTTAATATGATGAGAGACACTATTTTCTCTCATCAATCCATTTTGTATGTCTTTAGTGGCATCGTTAGGCTGCCGAAGTTTCGTAAGAGATCTAACCTCTCTCTTTCTTTTTAAGTACTCTCCTTTATGTCACTTCTTTTAAGCTCCTTTTTCTTATGTTGGGGGATGTTTTTTTATATTAATTTTGCTGAAAATTTTATTTTAATATGATGGGAGACCCTATTTGATCTCATCAATCCATTTTTGGAAGTTTTAAGTGGCACCTTTAGGCTGCCGAGTTTTCGTAAGGGATTTTTCATCTCACTTTTAGTCCCGCGAGATTTATGCTGAATTTTCCACCATTTCCTTGGAGTGGTGTATGTACTGCCCAATATTATACTCTTTGTGTAATATAATTTCATTTGTAGGTGTTTACATATTCATTGTATGACCCTTCTTCAATGGGGTGTACATTTCAAAAGTTACCCAAGTCGGTAAGGGAACATTTCACCCTCCTCTTTTTAAAAGACTTCTTTTGTTTTGTCTGTTAATTCACATACTATTATGTTGGGATATGTTCTTATATATCCTTATCTGTTTAAATTTTAATGTCCAAGTGATGAGATACCATTTTCTCTCTCATCAACTCATTTTATGAATTTTAAAGTGACGCTGTTAGGCCGTCGGATTTCTGTAAGGGAACTTCTTAACCCACTTTCAATTCTTTGGGTTAAACCTCTACTTATTGATTTTATTGTGACAATATTATTTGTGGAATCTCTATGTTGTAATTTCCACAAACCTTTTTTTAGATATAATATTTCTACACATTATCATCTCATTGATAAATTCATACGAACTTGTATGGGAAATCATAACTCAATCTCATTTCATTGAGTTAAATATCTATGTCATTGGTTTTGTTTTTCCATGATTATGTGTTAACGACCTCTGATTGTTTCACACTTAATATCCACTTATATTTGGTGTATTTATATTTTCTCACACATAATTACGTGATAGATTTATCCTTAATTTAAGGATACCATCTTTATAATGGATTTCATCTAAATTTACATTTCCATTGAGACTTCATTGTTGTTATGCACCAATTCACTCTTATATGGTGTGTATACTGTCCTTTGACATATTATATCATGAATCCCTTTATTCTCATGATATTATAAATCTTAGATTAAATTTTATTTCTCAATTATTTGTATTCGAGAGTCTCTCATTTTGTTAAAAACTCTTTAATAAAAATATCGTTTTAAATGTTTTAAAGATTCATTATTCTATATCTGTATCATTAATGTCCACGTTTTCAAAATGGTTTTCAATATTTATTTATTTGGACATTAATGTTTTAAAATTATAATTCCATTAAAAGCATCAAAGTGGTATGGGACACCTTGATTCAAAAATATCATCTAAATGGTTTTTGAAAATGGATTAATTAATTCAATATCTTGGAATTACTTATTGTGATTGAAAATGAAATGTTGTTATTGAAATGTTTATATTTTAAATATTTTATGCCTAATGATGGTACTTGGACATTTTATGGGTGGTTACGTGATAAACCATATGATGGGTGGTGCCATGAATACCAGGACGGGTGGTTACGTTATAACCTCCAATGCATTGGGTATGGAAGTCGGCCGTATGGATTTTCCATTAAGTGATATGTGTGGAAGTCGACCGCATGGTTATTCCTTTTAAGTATATTTATGTCCCAAGTTACCTTTATATTTTATGTGTTCTTTATATGGGTTTTTATGGTAATATTTAGGTTACAAAAAGGGTAAGTAATGATCTTTTATTCAGTGAAGAGGTTTTTTTTTACTACATCATAAAGGTGAAAAGTATTACATTGATAAAGTATTTTTGGTTTACATGTTTATTTTTGAAAAATAACAGTTTTCCTTATTTGTGTATCCTTTACTGGGCTTTTTATGCTCATCCCAAGTTTTTTGAAATGCTTTCCACATGACTTAAAGTTGAATTGGGTCTAGGATGAGATCAAGGAAAAACATGCTATCTAAAACATGGAACTAGACATGTTTCTTTTGAAGAGTTTTTATTTTATGGAAACTTAGTAGAAGTGTATACTTTGTAATCTTTAAGATGTAATTGTTATGTCTTAATTCTCTTAAACTCTAAACCTGAAAAGATCCTCAAAGTGAATTATTCATTTAATTCAATAATAAGTAATTTTTATGGTCGGGGCTTTATAGTTGGGATCAGATGTCGGTTTAGATAACTTTAGAGGTTAGGGTATTCTATAAGCATAAGTGACATTACCATAATGGCTAGGATTTCAGAAAGAGTCATAGTATTTTGATAAAGTGAATGAGTAAGTATATCTTAGTGATTATCTTTTTCATTAGTACATGATGATTTTTTTGATATACTCACACTAACATTTTTGGTTTTACTTAAGGGATGGATCTAGCAGGCACCAATGTGAAAATGGGATTGAAGGAAACTGTGGTGGTTCTCTGATTAAGAGACTGGATGAAATGGGGGATTCAATGAGAAATCTCGTGGTTATTCTAAACCAACTATCAGGAGTCATGATCAACCACTTGAACCTTGGTGAGTTCTCTAATGCCTCATGTACGAGAGAAGCAACTCAACGTGGAAGTTCAGGTAATAATTATAAAGGTAACCATTATGGATTATATTATCTTACTTTTTAGGTAATTATGGGTTACTCTATGATATGATGGAAAGTGAAAGGCATGAGATAAACTTGAGGTTAAAATTTGTTATGATCATTTTTGAAGATTTTATCTCGTTTTTTGGAATGATTTAAGAATTCTTTAGTTTTGGAAAAAGGACAACACACAGACCGTGTGACAACCCGTCGTGTCAGACAAAGTTACGGGAATCGAACCCACAACCAAAGTGAAATTGTTATTTGTCACCTACCACTGGACTACGTGAATTCCCTGGTTATTTTGACTAATTCTGTTTAGTTATATGATTTTAGGAATCAAGAGTGTGTTTATTTTGGGTTATCTATGGAAATTATTAACCTATCATGGAGGATATGTGATTAGGTTAATTACTTTTCAGTTTGACACTATAAGAGTAACTGATGTTATTTGGAGATAAATGTTAAGGTTTATCTTAGAAGACTATGTGATTAAATCCTTCAGATATTTGGGTTTCAGTCTTAGTTTTTAATACTTTGAATAACTTTATGGATAGATGTTTATTGAATGATCTTTGTTGAACGTTGGGTATTGTTTGACATATTTTGGAGATTCAGAATAGATATTGTTTTATAAAGGATTATCCTTTTTGGGTATTATCTGATCTCATACTAACATTTTTTGTTTTAATTTTGGTTATGGTCTAAAGACATGGGAATTATATATTTCTCTTTTGTGGATTAGGTGGTTCTCTAAAAGTTGATTATAGCTCTCTTAATGTGAAAAATCCATCCTAAATATTCATCTTTTGGAGAAAATATGAGTTACTGTGAGAAATCTAGTAAAATTTTAATGTCAACATGACAAGTAAGTATGTTTCCTTATATTTTAGTTAAGCTGATAAATAAATTCCTCAATGAAAAGTAACGTAAAACAAAAAATTTGTCTGTTAATTTTTCCTACTGGGGAATCAAATATTGTTTAACCCATCACAAGTTTGTGATTTTCTGGGGGTTAACTTTCTCCTAAACATGTTTACAATCACTCTCCATCAGAACATGACCCTTTTTTTCCTCCATATCCATATTTTCATACTTGGAATCCTATTATGGGTTAACTCAGGTGACCTTTGTACTTATCTCCCTACCTTTTAAAGTGATAGTTTTACTAACTCTTGTTCTGATGTGGGACTTTCAATGATATTTCCGAGCCCAATTTTAAAATTGTGAGGATGCAATTCCCAAAAGGGGGGAAGGATATAACACCTCAGGTAAATAAATAATATGACATTTTTATATTTAACCCTATTTGTGAATAAAATGTTAATATTAATTTAATGTGAACGCTATGCTCGATGGCTCACCCAATACGCAATAACGGGTTCTTTTGAAATCTTATGTTGCACTCTAATAATAAAATAATTTTATTTTAAATGGTAGTTAACACATAGTTGTTGTAAGTACGGGAATGAAAATAACTAACTACAAAATGATTATATATGTTTTTCAAATTGTTTTAATTTTTACAATAAATGTTAGAGGATTAAAAATGTGAATGAATCCAATTTTAAGCGTAAACATTCTAATATTCTTTAAAAGGTCGATTAACCGCCTTTTGATGGAGAACCACTTTTAAATCCACTTTTTTACAATTTTATGTGTTATATTTGACATAATAAAATTCTTTTTCAGCATCGGTACATCAAAATTTACTTTGTGTAAATTTTTGGTATCTTTCCAATAAAGTTCATTTTTTAATGAATAGTGAAAAATGTTGTATTTTAATTCAAAACCTCTTTTTAATCTAATTTATTTATAAGATTAGATTATCTTTTGAATTGGTTTTAAAGTGAAATTAGAATATATTTTAACCATTTAATCCAATGGTGGTCATTGTAAATAATATCACTTGGAGATTGGACATAAACGAGTGTCAATCTTTTGATAGATATTGTTTCCTAGAAACACGCTATTTGATTTGATAGCGTGATTTAATTATAAAATTAATTAATGAAAATTATATGTTATGAATTTGGTAAAATAGACATCATTTTTGAATTCAGAATATCAAATATATCTTAGGGTTAATTTTTTGGTATTTTTCTGAAAAAACCTTAATTTTTGTTGAATAGTGAAACCACAAAGTGGTAGTTACAAAAACTGATTTTTCGTTTAAATGGAACATCACCACTTCTGTGATTTCAATTTCAAAAACCTAATATAAATTATTTTCATTATTAAGTAAAATTTTGTTCAATGGGATGAAAATAATTTTTGATGAAAAGAAACTTTTAAGTTTTTTTAATCGCAATTAAAGGTAATTAATGTGATTTAAGGTAAAAATGATCTTATAATAAAATGAAAATATCTTGACACTTGTCCTAACCCAATTTTATGAGTCATGGACGACCAATACAACCCATGGGTATATTTTTGAGACCCCATAGAGCCACTTGGGTATGATAATGACATTAATGCCTTTTATTTAATGTAAAAGTAAAAATGACACAAACATGTATTGTTTTACTAAAACAATTTTTACATGGGGTTATACAAGTAAGATTTTAGGATATAAATAGTAATTGGAAATATAAAAATATTTCCTACGTCATAGTATTTTTTTTATAATTTTTAGACATTAAATAAATTAAATTATTTATTATATCATGATGATGCAGCGATTACCTCATTATTTAATGATTTAAATAAAATGAAAAGATAATGTAAAATCTAAGACCTAAACAAGTAAAAAACCAATTGGATGGGTGGTTTTCGAACTCTTATCACTTTATGCTCGATATAAATCAATGTGGGACCTTTAAAAACCGAAACTCATTTGAAAATAAAGTAACATTTTATACTTTTCCAAGAGTGCCCCTCCTCTCCTCTAATAAAAGGCCACCACCTCTACCTCCTTACCCACACCTATCAAGCCTTTGGATAGGCCAAGCTCTGATCCTTTTGTCTCTACAAATCCCTATCCTAATCCTATAATCCTTAACTTAGGCAGGAATCTCTTCATGAAACCCTTTTGGTTCAAACCAAAGGGAGTTACCTGATTTTAAGGTAATGTCTTAACTTGGGTTCTTTTGTTTTATTTTGATTCTGCAACCCCATAAAATCTTTTTATTCATTTATTTTTTAACGACACCAGTATCTTCAATATACTAGTATGTTTTTATAAGATGTATTCGAGATACACATACACACACCTACATCTAATGGTTAAATAACATACTGTTTCTGTGGATGGTGAGTTTCTGCCTCACGAAACGATGATTGTTCAATATTCTTTTAACACATTAAAAGGTGGCCATTATGATATCACTATATTTATATATGATATATAATATGTTTATGTTTTACTTAATCTTCTGTATTTTTCATTTATGGCATACCTTTATGGTTTCCATTATGGGTAAACGCGATATCTTCATTTTAGGAAGTGCGGACTACCGCCCCCTCAAAGTGATTTGATTCATTAGTACCATATGTGGTACGTATAAAGGATAGATTTAATGATATTATATATGATACCATACTAGAATTATAATACTATTATTTATAATTATTTATTAATTCCATTAAATATGAAATAGAAATGGAAGTAGCGTTCATGCGTACGTACGGCTTACCGTCTCCATGATTGGTGCATTTAATTTCTTACCTCTAAATGTTATGTAATATTATAAATTCATGTATATAATGGATATATATGATAAATATGATATCTAAATAATCAATATAATTCTGGATATAATAGATATTTTACCCCATGGACAAACTTGTAATTATAAAGAGTTTATTTTTTACTCAAGTAGCAATGATCGACAAAATGACCATTATTAACTTAAATAATTACATAGTGTTCATAACATGTTAATAAGTGATATAAAATGAATAATGAACTTTAAAAAGGTTCTTAAGTAAGTATAAATTAACTCATGTTTATTATTCAGGAGGTTAAAGAATGATCAAGTCAAGTCGGACCCGAGGTAAGAGATCCTACCCATCTCATTCTTTTTAAGTACACTCTTTTATGTCATTCCTTTTAAGCTCACATTTCTTATGATTGGGATGTTATTTTATATTAATAAAACTGTAATTTTTATTTTAATATTATGAGATAACCTATTTTCTCTCATAAATCCATTTTGGAAGCTTTGAGTGGCGTTGTTAGGTTGTCGAATTTTTGTAAGAGATCTAACCTCTCTCTTTCTTTTTAAGTACTCTCCTTTTTGTCACTTCTTTTAAGCAAATCTTTGTTATGTTGGGGAATGTTATTTTATATTCCTCTTGCTTTAAATTTTATTTTAATAATATGATAGACCCTATTTGATTTCATCAATACATTTTTGGAAGTTTTAAATGGTGTCGTTAGGCTGCCGAGTTTTCGTAAGGGATTTTTCATCTCACTTTTTGTCCCGCGAGATTTATGCTACATTTTTCACCATTTCCTTTGAGTGGTGTATGTAATTCCCAATATTATACTATTTTTGTAATATAATTTCATTTAATGGTATTTACATATTCATTGTATGACCCTTTTTCAATGGGGTGTACGTTTCGAAAGTTACCCAAGTCGGTAAAGGAACCTTTCACCCTCCTCTTTTTAAAAGACTTATTTTGTTATTTATTTTAATTAACATACTATTATGTTGGGATATGTTATTATATATCCTTATTTATGTAAATTTTATGTACAATTGATGAGATAAAATTTTCTCTCTCATCAACTCATTTTCTAAATTTTAAATTGACGTCGTTTGGCTGTCGGATTTCTGTAAGGGAACTTCTTAACCCGCTTTCAATTCATTGGGATAAACCTCTACATCTTGATTTTATTATTCCAAGATTATGTGTGGAATCTCTACATTTTAATTTCCATAAACCTTTGTGTAGATATACTATTTCTACACATAATCATCTCATTGATAAATTCTTACGAACTTGTATGGGAAATCATAACTCAATCTCATTTCATTGAGTTAAATATCTATGTCATTGGTTTTGTTTTTCCAAGATTATGTGTTAATGACCTCTGATTGCTTCACACATAATATCCACTTATATTGGGTGTATTTATATTTATCACACATAATAATGTGATATATTTATCCTTAATTTAATGATACCATCTTTATAATGGATTTTATCTAAATTTACATTTCCATTGAGACGTCATTGTTGTTATGCACTAATTCAATATTATATGGTGTGTATACTGTCCTTTGACATATTATATCATGAATCCCTTTATTCTCATGATATTATAAAGCTCAGATTAAATTTTATTCCGCAATTATTTGTATTCAAGAGTCTCTCATTTTGTTAAAAACTCTTTAACAAAACTATCATTTTAAATGTTTTAATGATTCATTATTCTAAATCATTATCTTTAATGTCCATGTTTTCAAAATGGTATTCAGTATTTATTTATATGGAAATTAATGTTTTAAAATTATAATTCCATTAAAAGATTCAAAGTGGTATGGGACACTTTTATTCAAAAATCTCTTTTAAATGGTTTTTGAAAATGGATTGATTAATTCAATATCTTGGAATTACTTATTTTGATTGAAAATGAAATGTTTTTATTGAAATGTTTTTATTTTCAATATTTTATGTGTAGTGATGGTACTTTGACATTTTACGGGTGGTTACGTGATAAACCATATGACGGGTGGTGTCGTGAATACTATGACGGTTGGTCACGTTATAACCTCCAATGCATTGGGTATGGAAGTCAGCCGTATGGATATTCCATTAAGTGATATGTGTAGAAGTCGACTGTATGGTTATTCCATTTAAGTATTTTTTTGTCCCATGTTACCTTTATATGTTATGTGTTCTTAATATGGGTTTTTATGGTAATCTTTTGGTTACAAAAGGGGTAAGTAATGATCTTTTATTCAGTGAAGAGTTTGTTTTACTACTTCATAAAGGTGAAAAGTATTACATTGATAAATTATTCTTGGTTTACTTGTTGTTTTGAAAACCTAACAGTTTTCCTTCTTTGAGTATCCTTTACTGGGCTTTTTATGCTCATCCCATGTTTTTTGAATTGTTTTCCACAGGACATAAAGATGAATAGGGTCAAGGATGGGATCAAGGAAATACATGATATCTAAAACATGGAACTAGACATGTTTCTTTTTAGGAGTTTTTATTTTATGGAAACTTAGTCGAAGTGTATACTTTGTAATCTTTGAGATGTAATACTTATGTCCTAATTCTCTAAAACTCTAAACCTGAAAAGATCCTCAAAGTGAATTATTCATTTAATTCAATAATAAGTAATGTTTAAGGTCGGGTCCTTATAGTTAATGAGAATATATACATAATTTTTTTCGATCCATTTCATAAGTGTAATCTCATACATTAGTTGTTCATTGAGAAATTAAGACATTATCTCAAAACTATAAATGAAGGTGAAATTTATATTTCTAAAGAACTAACATATTATAATTTCCATAGATAGAGTGATAAGTCATTCTATATGTCATTATTTATCATGAATAAAACCTTATCAAAGGTAATCTATTATGAATAAATCTGTATGTATAGAAATAATACACTATTCTTGAAAACAGGATTGAAACTTTTAAATAAACCATTTTGAAAATGATTAACATTATGAATCTTATAAAAGTTTAAAATAAAATTATGTATAATTAATTTCATTTAATTTCAAAGAAGAATTATGAATAAAACCAAATATATCATAAAGTGGTTCTTGATTGTCACATAACAAACATGTGAATAAAATCCTGATTTATTCTCATGAAACATGTTAATAACCATAATTTCCAAACGAATATATTGAAAAAAATATCGTCTTACCCTTTTCATATATAAAAAATAGATTATTGGATATATTAAATAATTCAAAATTGTTTTTAACTCCACCATTGATGTAATAATGCACATTGTCAATAAATTTGTTATGAGTTATGAGAAAATCAATACAATATAATTCAAATTATTCCAATGAATCATAATTTTATCCCAACATCATTATATCAACATATGGAACATATTAATGGTTATAATTCCTATAATCATGTGTTCTCCATGAAAATCAACTTTGTAACATCCCCAAATGATAAACGGTTAAATGACTAAATGATATGACTCATGTCAACAAGGTGCACCTTCCTTTTCTAAAGGCTGTCTGATTAGAACTCCACAGTTAAGCGTGCTTGGCCTAGAGTAGTGATCAGGATGGGTGACTTCCTGGTAAGTTTCTCATGATGTGTGTGAGTGAGGACAAAACACACTAGATAGGAAATGTGTTGGCCTGTGGGGACTATCATTAGTCAGATGACCCGTTCGGGCATGTGGGAGGACCTTAGGGCGGGCACCACATGTCTGTGGGGGCAACTGGTGGTACCTGATAGACCAGGACCCGACAACCATGTTAAGGCGGGGTGGTTGTGCTGTCACCGGGTCCCGATTGTCCCAAACTTACCATTAAATAACATTTCTATTTTATCAACATCTTTCAACATGTTAATTTAAATACATAACAAAAAAATTATACAAAAATATCCTTATATGTATCATGATTCAAAATTCATGAATTGTAACACATAAATACTACCATCATCCCATATCAATCTGAATCAAATAATTATTCTCTATTATCTTATTTTTAATTCCACTTCCCTCTCTATGAAAATTTGAGTATCTTCATCTTCAGAAATATAACCACTACTCATAAAACCATTATGATTTTTTGAACTATATTTCCCCATGTTACAAATAAATGAATTATTATCATAATCTTCGCATTTAAAACATTCAATAGTTTATGATATCATTGGTTGAACAATATTCCCATCCAATTATTTTTTTAAAGACCCAGAACATCCGTGGAAATATCTTTTTCTTAAATACATGGGATTTTTATGAGTCCGTGAAAATTTATGGCACTTAATTCTAAGGCCCGGTGTGACTGGAATCAATTTCTGAAGTTTTGTTTGGTTAAGTTCAGTAAACGAATGAGTGGGATTTTATAATTTTCTGAACTGGTTCTCGGAACTAAAATTGGAGGGCACCGTTGATCTCGCAGTGCCGGTATTCACATAATAAGACTTTCACCTTAACAACAGATGATGGAGGATAAAAGTTAGTTTTTGGCTTTTTATAATAAAAAAAATAAAGTGTACAACATTTTATTTTATTTTAAGCTATCATGTGTGTGATTGTTGGTTAAAACCTCCACATGGGAGTTGGAGGTGGGACCACCACACCCTAACCTCCCATGAGAGGTTATGGTGGTGGGGCCCACCCGAATTTTACCTCCCGCACGAGGTTACGACGTGGGGACCACACGAGACTAAAACCCACTAATTAATGGGAGGGTGGAAAATCTCCCAACTCCCCTCATTAATGAGGGGGGATACCTTGACCTCATATACCATTAAATGTTGCCACCTTCCCCTTTTAATTAATTGTGCCAACACCCGTGGTTTAATTAAGGGGAGCCAATGTAATTTATTTCTCCATTTTGAATTACATGCCAACATTAAAATAATAGACAATCTATTATTATTAGTTTGGTTGGCATTCTATTTTGGTGGAATTTCAGAGAAAGGAGAAAAGCTCCAAGGGAAGAACTAAGAACGCGTCCTTCCAACGAAGAACGCTGGCGACGATTCTTCTTCGACATCTTCCTCGGTATTCTACACCTGACACCTACCAACCTAGCCTCTGCAACGTCATCAATGAACTGAAGAAGCTTGGAATTGGCGATGTGTGGTGCACGCGACGAACGATTGTCTTCAACGTATTCCTTCCACGACTCTGCCAATGTGTGAGGAATAAGAGGTAGGAGTTTATTTCTTGTTGATGTTGTACCTTTGTGTGCCTTCTCCAAATGATAAAATTGGATTGTTGTAGATGTATTAATGATCACCTTCTCCTCATGATGAGCCAAATGATACCTCCCTAAACACAAAGGGTGCGGGCCAACCTAACGTGGCCTGACATCCTCCGTCGTTTTCTCTTTTCTTGTGGCATTATGTGGCATGTCTATGAGGCGACGTCAACGAAGGAGGAAATGATGAAGTTTGCATGACCCACGGCCTCTGAAAATCGTGCCGCCCCACGGTGCACCAAAGCTCTTGTCCAAACACCGCCGGCACCCTGCCCGGCACGTGGCCCACATACCCACGTCTTGCCCGGCCCTGCCGCGCCCTACACGGAGCAGTCGCGGCCTGCCCGACGCCCTGTAGGTGCCCTCGCAACATTCCCAGCTCCCTGTTGGCGCCCAGGTACCCCCGTGGCCTGCCCGGCCCTGGCCGCACCCTACCCGGCACACCCGTGGCCTTCCCGACATCCAGCAGCCCTACCCCCGCTGTGTGCGTTCGGACTGCGGCCAGCCCACGCTCTGTGCGGCCTGTCCTCTAGCCTCTCTACCGACCCGAACTTTCAGTCCAATTCGCCCGATCCGTGCCCCTCGCAGTGATGGCCGAACCGGACCCCGCCTTCGGGCCGAGTTGCCAATGTGGCGACCTCCGGGCCGAACCGCCCTCGCAGTCCGTTGGGCCAGGCCCAGCGAACCGGGAAAAACATAGTAGGCTGACACGCCCAATTGGCTAGGTCAGACCCAGTAGGTATGACCAGGTCAACCAAGACCAGGTGGGGCCCAGACTGGGTTCGGCCGAGTCGGTCCGACCGGGTTGGACCGGACCCGGACCCACTACAGACCCTTTTACCTTATTGGGTCATCTCTTTGGCACCGGAGGTCCGTTTGAAGAACCGTCAGCGGCACCAGTATTCATGGAGCGAAGCCACCCCTTTGAGAATACCCCACTGGAGTTGGGGTATATTTGAGTTACGGTCAGGTTGGATCGTACACGAATCCAACCGGGCCCCCGGGACTAAAAGGCTAATAACTCACAGACCAGGCATCTGATCGACATACCATCTGTTGCGTTAGGACCCCTATGACGTGGAAGACCTTTGAGTTAATTCATTATGGAACTTAGTGACAGTTGGATTATCGACCAATAGCTCATGGAGCGGATCCTTTCAGAGGTGAGCAGACAGAGTATGGAGACCCCGTTGCTGGCTGAGACCTGCTGACTATTTGACCGACTCAACTCAGAGTGACTCGACTAGCCTAGTGGGGAGCGCCTCTGTGTGAAGTGGAAGACCCACAATGGTGAGCGCCTCTATGTGATCATGGTAGACCGATGGTACTCGACAGGAGGAGTACCATTGTAGGCTATGAGGGGGAGCTCCTCTATGTGAGTGCGGTAGACCTGTGGTGGGGAGCGCCTCTGTGTGAGCGTAGTAGACCCACCAAACTCAATAGGAGGAGTACCTCAGTAGACCAAGAATAGTGGGAAGTGCCTATGTGTGACGCGGCAGTCCCACAGTACTCGATAGAGGTGGATTAAGCCAAAACTCGTGGTTTCGAAAATAAAAATCCTAGTTTGAGGTGAGTCAATGACTTTAGTGTTTTCCTCGAGATTGTGATGGGTTACAAGATAGCATAGGTATATGTATGGTAATATACCTAAATAATGGTTATCTATTGATTTAATACTTTTTGTTATATCCATGTTTTAATTTGTGAGACCCTGAGGGTCTCGAGGTCCCTATTGAGTATCGTTATACTAACCCCTGCACGGGATATGCCCACACCTCGTTGTGTTGGTTGCAAACGACGGACAATGCTGACTGAGGTAGAGAGTAGCAAGACTGGATGGTACCTGGAGGTGGACCACTCAGTGTGACCGTACATAGAGGAGACTAACATACAAGAGTTCTAAGGAGGCCATCTATACCTACCCTTCAGTTAGGAACCCTAGAGGATGACCCAGTAGCTTCTTTACTTTTCTTCAGTTTTATTTGCTTTCAGTTTTACATGTACTTTCCTATTAGGAATTGATAAAACACTACTTTGTTGAATATTTTATTAAAAATAAATGATATAATTTCCTCACATTGTGCTAAATATATTCATTTATTAAATATTTGGGATTAGATCATTCATTTTAAAATTTGATGAAAATTCCAGTTTTACCCTTTTAAAATGTACTGTAGTATTTTAAAGATAAATATTTTACTAATTATTATTTGAACTAAATATTTTGAAAACCTGTTCCAAACATAATTTTATACAACTTTAATTTAGGACACTAGAGCTAAAGAGTGCATTTGGATGGAGTAAATGGGCCATTAAGTTGATGATGGGATGGACTTGGCAGAATGGACATGGGTTCTGTATTTGGACCTTATCTTCTCCATCCTGGCTTGGATTGAGCCCATATGTTGAGGGAATCTCGGTGACATGATTTGGCAGAAATAAGCCTTCTAGTAGGCCGGCCAATTCACGCGTTTTGGAGGTCAAATATGCGGTGAAACTTGGAATAAAATATTTGGCCGAGTTTTTCATTTCACACTTAAAATGTAATGTAACCCTAGCCCTCACGAACTCTATTTAAATGGGTTTTTCACTCTTTGAGAGGTCTGGTAGAGTCTTTGTTAAGGTGTTTCCGAAATGGTGTCTCTTGATAACCCCTCACAACTCATGGAAGAAGTAAGGATTTGTGCAAACCTCTCTTCCAAAAAGGCTCTCCTCTCCCACCTCCTCTTTGTATTTCTTATTTTTTCAGGTTTGTATCTTGAATTTTTCTTCAAATAATATTCTTGTGTTATTCCCTTTTCTTCTTCTCTTAATATTCTTAATTTTTTTTGAATCAAGAGTGGATACGAGATTGGGTTATACCATTTCAATCCTTTTCTCATGATAAATGTGTCCATGATGACCACACCGCCAATGAAAGAGTAATTTTTAGTGATCGATCTATCTTCTACCCTCTTCATTTAATTATTTTGAATCATTGAGGTACTATAATTCACTTAATATTATCCATGAATTGTGTTTTTAAATTGTAAGAAAATAAGAAAACAATTGAACAATTAACACAAAAACACGCGAGGTCGGGATTTTGTGTAAATTGTGAGAGCGCAATCTTAATCGGTAATACAAGACCACACGGGATAAATTTGTAGAGTTAAAATATAATCCCTAAACACAATTAATACGCATTTCCAGAATGGATATGTGCTCTAATTAACCACTGACCATAATCTAACCTTAGAACAACAATCAAATCAGGGTTCTGCGATTGTGTGTTCCGAAGCTAGCCTAGGGTTTAAGTAATTCCATCTTTGTGGATAAGTTAACTCTTGTGGGGTTAGAGGGTTAACAAATTAGAGGATAATAATTAAGTGGATTTTTATTTAAATGATAATTATTAATAAGTGAATGAAGATGTAGTGTTAGATCAATTACGCCTTTTAAAATATATTTCTAAAAAAACATCTTCGTGTTGTGTCATTTTAATCGAAATTCTTTTCAAAACTAAAAACAAAAAAAAAATACAATCTTCTTCCAGAAAAATTCTTCTAGATTCATAAACTATAACAAACCCCCATCATTTCAAGTAGTGTTTTTATTCTCTATTATTTTATTTCTATAATACCTCTAAAAAGTTATTGTAATTCACTTCTTCCTTTGAGAGACGACCTTGGTCAGTCACTCTGCTGCACATAAGTACCCCAAAATCACACTAATCCTTTGAGGGCACCCATGACAGCGCTCTATCAAATTGGAGCCATTTCCGAGGAGGCAAGTAATTATTTCCACCAATTAGAGGTATTTATTTCATTTTACACTTTATTCTCTTCTTCTCTTCTTTCTTCCTATTTTACCCAATCTGTTATTTTCTTCTTCTTTTATTTTCTTCTACTTCTTTTTGGACCATCAACTCAAACTTATTATTTTTATTTTACTATGGTCCAATTCTTTATTTTCATTTTTATCTTAATTATGAAATTAACTAATATTTAAGATCTCTTAGATCTTGACCCTGATATTGAACGTAGCCTTAGGGCACGAATAAGACATTCTCAGTCCACAGGAAGTTTCAATATTCAACCAGTTGGAGATGTTCTCCACTTTCAGAACGTTGAAATTAGAAGCAATTAAAATTCAACCATAAAACAAGAACTAATGGCAGACAATAATGGAAATGAACTTAATAGAACCATTGGAGAATTGGCTGCACCTGATATTAACTATCAGCCAAATTGTATTGGATACCCAAATCTCGAATCAGACTTTGAACTAAAATCTTGGTTTATTCACATACTTCAAAAGTTTCATGGCCTCTCTAGTGAGTATACCAATAAACACATTAATGAATTTAATGTGGTTTTCTCAAATTTAAAACCATGAAATGTTTCTGAAAATCAAATCAAACTAAGAGCATTCCAATTCTCACTTGATGGAGCTGTGAAAGACCTGATGTATTATTTACAACCGGAAGATGTAACTTGTTGGAATGATTTGAAACAACTTTTCTTGCAGATATTTTTTCCAGCATCAAGGACCACTTCTATTCGTAAAGAGATCTCTGGGATCAAGCAAGCACAAGGGGAGTCAATGTATGAGTATTGGTAGCGATTCAAGAAGTTATGTGAAAGCTACACACATCACCAAATCAGTGAGCAAATCCTCATCCAATAAATTTATGAAGGACTCACACCTATGGAGAAAAGCATGGTGGATGCTGCGGCTGGACGAGAATTGGTGGAAAAGACACCAGTAGCTGCACGTGTATTGATCAACAAGATGGCCCAAAACTCCCAACAATTTGGCGATAGAGGTACACCACATGTCAGGGGAGTACATCAAGTAAGTCCTTCTCTTGAAAGTCATTTGATTGATACCAAGTTGGAAGAATTGACCACTATGGTGAGGCAGATTTCTTTGGCTCAAAGTACATCCCAACCCCCTCCTTCAAGGCCTTGTGGTATTTTCACTGAGATAAGCCAACCAACTGACTATTACCCACAACTCTTAGAAAAAGATGATTGTGCAGCAGTGTTCCCTGGGAGACCATATCAGCAACAACAACAACAACCATATCCCCAAATGAAGTTTCATTCAACATTCAACCAAGGGTGGAAGGATCAATCAGACATGAGGTATGGCTCTGGGAAACAACAAATTCCCCCTTTTTAACCAATCTTCCTACAGCCTCTACCTTACCAACAGGGTTTCCAACAACCCCAAATGAGATTTGAAGCTCAAACATCAACAAGTCAGCAACAAGGGAATCTCAAACACAAGGTAGACTCTAACACTAATGATATTTTGAAACAAATTTTTCTTAATAAACAGAATGAACTGAAGAGTCAAGGTTCGGAGTTGAGGGAGTTGATGACTCAAATGATCCAGATTTCCACCGCCCTCCAAGAACTTATAAGTAAGAATTCCGGAAATCTACCTTTCCAACCCTCTCCAAATACAAAGGGAAATGTTAATTCCATCACATTGAGAAGTGGGAAGATAATGAATGATACACATGTACCTACCATTCCACCAGGATTCGCCTTAACTCCATAGAAGCTGCATTCCATACCAACTGATGAGAAATCCAAGGAGAAAGATAATGGTAAGAAAAATATTGATGATTTTCATCCTAAACCCCATCCTTTTCCAAACAGGGTTGTTCAAACCATGAATATGGATGAATAAGCAATGTAAAAGGAGGTTTTGGACACATTCAAGCTTGTGGAGATCAACATACCTCTACTTGAATCCATTAACCAAATTCCAAGGTATGAGAAATTCTTAAAATAACTTTGTTCCAATCGAAGAGTTTTCAAGGGAAATGAGAGGATCAATCTTGTAAGGAATGTGTCAGAACTCATTACACCAACTCTAGAAATGCTGACAAAGTGCAAGTATCTTGGGACATTCACCATCCCATGCACCATAGGGGAGTTGCACTTTCTTGATGCACTTTGTGATTTGGGAGCTTCCATAAATGTGATGCCTCATTCTGTATTCTCTTATTTAAAGTTTGGTGAGTTGAAGCCAATGAGAGTAGTGGTGCAGTTGGCGAATAGAGCTATGTCTTATCCTGTGGGAGTCCTTGAGGATGTACTTGTCTAGATAAGAGACGTGATATTTCCAGCAGATTTCTACATGCTTAACATGGAGGATGATTGGGTAAGTTCTCATCCCCCCATTATCTTATGTAGACCCTTCCTCAAAACTACAAAAACTTTCATAAATGTCAATGAGGGTACACTTTCCATGGAATTTGGGGATAATGTTGTGATATTTAATGTTATGGATTTTATAAAGTACCCCTCAGAGGATCATTCTGCATTTGTTATCACCCATTTAGAACCACCAAGTAAAAACACCATGGAATTGGATTGTCTTATGCTTAGGTAGATTATGAGTATTGGTTATACTATGATGTCTAAGAGTAATTCCACACCCGTTTCTAAGGAACAAGACTCTCTAAGATTTGATTTTGTAATGGAATCATATTCTGATTTTGATCATGAGAACTCTAATTATGACATGGTTGTTGAGTATGGTAATGTATTTGATGCTTTATTCTCTAATTTTGATGATGTATATTTTGATACTGATGCTCTTTTTGCACATATTTCAATTCCTTCAATGACCCCATCCATACCACCCCCTACACTGGAACTCAAGCCATTGAAACAAAATCTCAAATACTTATACGTGTTAAGTGGTGATAAATTACCTGTTATCATTTCTAACAATCTTCCTTTTGAACATGAAGAAAAAAATTTGAATCTTTTGTGGGAGAACATCAGGGCAATCGGGTGGACCTTGGCTGACATATCAGGTATTAGCCCCTCCATATTCATGCATAGGATTATTTTGGATGATGAGGCTAAACTGGTGAGGCAACCACAAAGGAGATTCAATCCGACCCTTCTGAAGGTTGTTAAAAAAGAGGTTGAAAAATTGCTCGAGGTAGGTATAATCTATCCCATTTCAAATTCTCAGTGGGTAAGTCCTATTCAGGTTGTGCCTAAGAAAAGTGGAGTTACTGTTGTTAAAAATTAGAAATATGAGTTATTTCCAATGAGGGTACAAAACAGTTGGCATGTCTGTATTGATTATAGAAAACTAAATCATTCAACTCGCAAAGACCATTTCACCTCCCATTTATTGATCAGATGCTTGAGAGACTAGCAGGGAAGACACACTATTGTTTCTTGGATGGATTTTCTGGATATTTTTAGGTTCCCATTATAGTAGTGGACCAGAAGAATATGACATTCACCTGCCCATTCGGTACCTTTGCATACTAAAGGATGCCATTTGGACTTTGCAATGCCCTAGGTACCTTCCAGAGATGTATGGTGAGTATTTTCTCATATTTCATTGAGAACTGCATGGGGTTACTTACAAATGATTTTATAGTTTATGGACCCTCATTTGATGAATGTCTCTCTAGTTTGGGTGATGTGTTGCATCGTTATATTGAGAAGAATATGGTCTTAAAATTTGAAAGATGTAATTTCATGGTCGAAAAGGGAATTGTCTTAGGTCATATAGTCTCACAACATGGCATTGAAGTTGATGAATCTATTGTATACATTATTTCATCCCTTCCATTCCCTACATGTGTGCGTGATATTCGATCATTCCTTAGACATGCTTGATTTTATCGACGCTTCATCAGAGATTTTAGTAAGATCGCTCTACCCTTATCTAGATTGCTTCAAAAAGATATTGACTTCAATTTTGATGATTCATAAAGGGTATCATTTTATGAGCTAAAGAAGTGTCTTACCACTCCACCGAACATATAGCCCCCATGGTGGGACCTTCCATTTGAGCTTATGTGTGATGCGTCCAACTTCGTGGTTAGAGAAATCTTATCTCAAAGGGCAGAGGGACGTTCACATGTTATTTCGTATGAATTGAGGACGTTGGATTCTGCCCAATCAAACTATACCACAACAGAAAATGAGTTTCTTGATATTATATTTTATTTAGATAAATTTCATTCATATTTATTAGGATCTATAGTAGTTTTTGTTTCTGACCATATAGCTTTGAGGTACCTCCAGAAGAAGCCAGATGCAAAGCCAGGACTTATCCATTGGATGCTCCTTCTTCAAGAGTTTGACATTGAGATAAAGGGAAATAAGGGGTCAGAGAATTTTTGTGGTGGACCACATGAGTAGGATTACTCACACACTAGAGGATGACACCGTGGACCAGGTACCACTTCGGGACGCTTTCCCCGATGAGAATCCTTATTCCATATTAGGTACGCATCCTTGGTATGCGGATTTAGTTAACTACCTTGTTGCCTCTGAAATTCTTGAAAATTTAAAGAAACATCAAGTCCAAAAATTAAAAAGTGAGTCTCCGAATTATGTTTGGGATGATCCATACCTCTGGAGCATGTGTAGTGATCAAGTTATTAGGAGGTGTGCTCCTGATCATGAGTTGGAGTCTGTTTTACATTTTTGTCATACACTTGCTTGTGGTGGACACTATGGACCCCAACAGACATCTAGGAATGTCTTGGACTCTGGATTATATTTTTCTATCTTATTCTATGATCCCCTTGTGTTTTTTAAGTCCTTCCCTCATTGGAAACACACTAGGAACATTTCAATGAGACATGAGATTCCCCAACAACCCATATTATTCTGTGAGATTTTTTATGTATGGGGCATCGATTTTATGGGTCCTTTTCCTAGTTCATTTGTATTTTTATATATTTTGGTTGTTGTTGATTATGTGAGAAAATGGGCGGAGGTGAAGGCCATTAGGACTGATGATTCTCATGTTGTTGTGGACTTTGTCAAAAAGCAAATTTTTTGTAGGTTTGGAGTACTGAAGGCCATCATTAGTGATCAAGGGACACACTTTTTCAATCAAAATTTGGATTCTCTCCTTCGGAAGTATGGGGTGACACACAAAACATCAACACCATACCACCCATAAACAAATGGTCAGGCTAAGGATTCAAATTGTGAGTTGAAACAGATTTTAGAGTGAACTGTGCAGCCAAATAGGAAGGATTGGAGAAAGCGCTTGGATGATGCATTGTGGGCATATAAGACAGCATACAAGACACCCATTGGTATGTCCCCATTTCAGATTTAATTTTGGAAAGCATGTCATCTCCCTGTGGAAGTTGAGCATCTGGCTTATTGGGCTCTAAAAAATGTAACATGGATTTGGCCCAAACTAGAATCCAATGGAAGCTGCAAATTCAAGAGCTTGAGGAGATTATATTGTCTTAATATGAGAACTCAAGGCTCTGTAAGGAAAAATCAAAATCATCTCACGATATAATGATCCAACAAAAGGAGTTTCATGTTGGAGTGAATTTCCTTCTCTACAGTTCATGACTGAAGGTGATGCCTGGTAAGTTTCATTCCAGATGGTAAGGTCCTTATATTGTATATGATGTTTTTCCTTATGGTGCAGTGGAGATCACACAAGAGGACACTAGAAGGATATTTACAGTCAATGGGCAACGTTTGAAGAGATACATTGAAGTAATTCCTACTAATGTAGTGGATTTTATCACACTGACAGACCCTATCATCACTTGAGCACATCAGGCTATCCCTAACCCTTTCACTTTTATATTATTTGTCCTATTTAAAAAATTTTGCATTTCATGTGCATATATCATCTCATAGGTTGACATTGAGGACAATGAAATATATTAAGTGTGGGGGAGGGAACCTTTTAGTTTAATAATTTCAATTGGTTTCCTATTAAAAAAACAAAAAAACTGTATGATTTTTTCAAATTTTGTTTGTTTATTTTTGAATTTTCTTTGTGTTTTTGAAATTTTTGAGCTGAAATGATTCTCATCACATTTTTTATATGCATATCAATGAGTGAAACAATTTATCCCATGAAATTGAGCTTAAATGAATGCTGAAAATGACTTGGTTTCAAGGTCAAATATTTAGTAATTTCAGGAAAAGTACACTGAATTTTGAATCCCATGCCTCATCTCACAGTATTTATATTTGAAATAACATTCCTATGAGGCTTCTGAACCAATATTTTCATATTCTTTACATTCACCTCACTTCTTGAGAGAACCAAACCATGGATGATTTAACAATAATTTGATCTATTCCTGTCAAAACATGAGGGGTTGAGGTACTTATGTTTAAATGATTGAGGCATTTGTTTGGTATTGAAGCCCCTATTTCAAAGAATCCTTTTTTATGGCCTACCTTGAACATTTAATCCTTTTAACCCTTAGAAGCCACGTACAACCTGTTAGGTTAGCCACATTACAAGCCAATTTTCCCTATCCAACCAACTCATGAAGTGAAATTCCATAATCTAGTTGAGCTTAAGTGTGGGGGAAGCTGTCTTGTATTGTGCTACCACATTCTGTGATACATTGGTTGGAAAATTAAATTCTGAAGTATTGAGTTTAATGCTGAAGAAATTCATTATTTTTAAAGTCGTTCCTTTTCTGGAGCTTTTATGAAAAGTGAAGTTGTGCCTTTTCTGGAGATTCTAATAGAGGTATAAATTTGTCCCTATCTGGAGCTTTCATGAAAATCATGTTTGAGAAGATTGACACTTTTGATGATGAAATGATGGATGGTGTAAAATTTCCATGACTTTTCATGATAATGGAGCTGAATTGATACTATGGGGGTTGAGGTGAAGTCCATATTTAAGTTAAAATTTTATTAATGCGATTTTTCTTCAAAAATAGTCAAGCCCTCCTCATTCAGCCTCAGAATTTTGCACATATAAATCCTACCAACTGAAAGCCATAGAACAACCCTGAAAAGTCCTCATGATAAACATATGTCCTTGACTCACATCGGGTATGATGTAGGAATTTATCAAGACTATGGTGACCATTTTATGAGTTTGGATGAGAAATACATTGCAAAAAAAATTGACATTTTTGTGATAAGAGAAAATTCAAGTGATGTAAGTGTTTTGTGCATGGGAGGATAAATAAAGTGGAAGTATAATGAATGATATAAATTAATGAACTTGAAATAATGGTTTTTTATGAGGCATGATATCTTTTGTTTCTTGGTGTATAATTGTTTGATCTCAAGGATATGTGTTTTAAAATTGGTTTTGATTTGATATTGATGTTTACTTGACATGAGGTTTTGCCTCTAAGTGCAAAAGGGTAAGTGTGGAGGAGTTGATAAAACACTATTTTTATGAATATTTTATTGATAATAAATGATATAATTTCCTCACATTATGCCAAATATATACATTTATGAAATATTTGGGATTAGATCATTCATTTGAAAGTTTGATGAAAATTCCAGTTTTACCCTTTTAAAATGTAATGTAGTATTTTGAAGATAAATATGTTAATATTTATTATTTGATGTTAATATTTTGAAACAGTGTTCCTAACGTAAGTTTCTACAACTTTTATTGATGACACTAGAGATAAAGAGTGCATTTGGATGTAGTAAATGGGCCATTAAGTCGATGGTGGGATGGACATGGAAGAATGGAGATGGGTGTTGTATTTGGGCCTTATCTTCTTCATATAGGCTTGGATTGAGCCCAACGCTTTAGATAAGGTCGGCGACATGATTTTACACAAATCATCCTTCTAGAGGGTCGGCCAATTCACGCGTTTTGGAGGTAAAATATGCGGTGCAACATGGAATAAAATATTTGGTGAAGTTTTTCATTTCAGACTTAAAAAGTAATGTAACCCTAGCCCTCACAAACTCTATTTGAAGGGGTTTTTCACTTTTTGAGAGGGATTTTAGAGGTATTGGGAAGGTGTGTCTGAAAGGGTGTCTCTTGGGAGCCCCTCACAACTGTTGGAATAATTAAGTCTTTGTGAAAACCTCTCTTCAAAAAAGGCTCTCCTCTCCCACCTCGTCATTGTATTTATTTTCTTTCATGTTTATATCTTGAATTTTTCTTCAAATAATCTTCTATGTCATTACCTTTTCTTCTTCTATTAATCTTTTTAATTGGTTTGGAATCATGAGTGGAGACGAGATTGGGTTGTACACTTTCAATCCTTTGCTCATCCAAAACGTCTCCATGATGACCACACCGCCCATAGGAGAGTTGTTTTTAGTGATCAATCTATCTTCTACCCTATTCATTTAATTATTTTGAATCATTGAGATACTGTAATTCACTTAATATGATCCATGAATTTTGTTTTTAAATTGTAAGAAACTATGCAAGTAATTGAACAATTAACACAAAATCACGCGAGGTTGGGATTTTGTGTAAATTGTGAGAGCGCAATATTAATCGGTAATACAAGACCACACGGGATAAATTTGTAGAGTTCAAATATAATCTCTAAACAAAATTCATACTCATTTATAGTATGGATATGTGATCTAATTAAATATTGACCATAAGCTAACCTAAGAAAAACAATCAAAGCAGGGTGTTGTGATTGCGTGTTCCAAAGCTAACCTATGGTTTAAGTAATTCCATCTTTGTGGTTAAGTTAACTCTTGTAGGGTTAGAGGGTTAACAAATTAGAGGATCATAATTATGTGGATATTGATTTAAATAATAATTATTAATAAGTCAATGAAGAGGTAGATTTAGATCGATTATGCCTTTTAAAATAGATTTCTCAAAAACATCTTCTTGTTGTGTCATTTTAATCGAAATTCATTTCAAAACTAAAAACAAAAAAAATAAAATCTTCTTCTAGAAAACGTCTTATATATTCATAAACTATAACCAACCCCCATCCTTTAAAGTAGTTTTTTTATTCTCTTTTATTTTATTTCTATAATACCTCTAAAAATTTGTTGTAATTCACTTCCTCCTTTGAGAGACTACCTTGGTCAGCCACTCTACAACACCTAAGTATCCCAAAATCACACTAATCATTTGAGGGCACCCACAACAGCACTCTATCAGACATGTATTTCCGACCCCTTTTACTTTCCAGCAATTCTTTTGTATACAGTTTTACTTAGTGTTTTGCTTCCAGATATGTACTCTGATGTGTTTTTTTATAGTTATAAAGGCAATGCCTATCCAGTTTAGGGATTTACGCCTTTGGAGCTAGTTTTTAGCCCCTGGCCTGTGGAAGGCAGGCTTGGGGAAGTCATGATACATGCCTCGAGGGACGGGTCATGACAATTTTACTAAACTATTCTTTTTTCCATTTGTAGTTACTTTCTTTTTTCCTTCATTTCCACATTCAAAACATCTTACAATCCCTATGAGATAATCCCTTGATTTCTTCTTCACAAATTCTCAACATATAAGAAAATAAATATTTTCTCCTCCATAGTCTCTACAACCAAAACTCTCAGAGAACTATTTTATTCTATTGTTTTTGGATTCCTAATTTTGGTTATGGTTCATATTATTAATCAGGCTCCATGAAAACATAAAAGGCATAATCAAGATTTCCTTTACTCTAGATAGTATCCCATTTGGTTGGTAATCATCAGTATTTTCTTCACACTCAGGAACAACTTGGATCCTTCGACAACTAGTCATTTACTATTACCAAAATCATAGTGTGATTAACAATAATCAATGTGATGAACCACATTAACCATGAAAAATCCATTGTAGGATGTCTAAATTATGAAATCTTCATTGATAAATGATATCCATGATCATTCATAGTCATCATTTATTTAAATACTTCACGGTGGTTCATAATGATTTTTGTGAATTTATAATGAATATATCCATGGAGTGTCAGACCAGCAGTGGAGGAAAGGGCCATTTTCATGAACTATTTCTAGATCAATTCTAGCTCAATACAGTGTTTTTAGGGTCTATTAAGCTGGGCTAATCTATGTTATAGCTATATCCACTTCTCTTATCAATACATGGATGTAATTTCATGGGATCTTGTCACTCTATCCATTATAAAAAGTCATGGTTATTTTTCTATAATTTTAATAGTTTCATGACTTATCCTTATATACATACCAAGAAAAATACATAGAAATATCCATTATAATCTCATTAAATTATTCTCATCCTAGTTTAGAAATATTAATGATACCATTACTTTGATAGAAACTATAGATAACCAAGATTCCAATACATGGATATTATATAATTTTATATGAATATTAACTACATTACATAAACATGTGTCTGAGATCTATAATAATTTCGTCCCATTGAGATCATGGAACCTAATCTCAAAATCTAGTCAATGATATTTAATGTTTACCAAAAATATATTCCCATATATTACTCTTTATACACATACCCTAAATAAAACCATTCTTCATAAGTAGGGTAAAGTAAACCTATGAAATGGTGAGCTCCAATGATCAGTAGGGGTAAACATAGGAGATATAAATTTATTATCATATGTAATTACAAGCTAAGAATAAGGTTATTTAATAATGAACAAAATTTATGAAATTTATACCCAACCTATCATTAAATAATAAACATGATTCATGAAATGAGTATTATATGTTCCTAAGAAAGTAATCATAAAATTATCAAAGGACATAATCTCTGACAATGTAAAATATTCAAAAAAATAGAATTCTATCATACACACATGTATATTTTTTTCAATGATACTCCCCAAGAGCATAATAACATTTTACTATTGAGACAATAGGCTATGTACCTACATCATACATGGGATAACCAACCATATATTGCTTATGGGCATAGAATAAGAATTCGATGGGAGGTTCATTGGTCTACATTTTTCCTTGATGGGTGATCAATATGAGATTTAACACAAAGTTGAAAAACATGATCAATGGAATTAAATAAAATAATCAAAAAATATATATTATTCCAGAACCTAAGATAGTTTCATAACATATTATTTATAATTTATTTAATTTATTATTATTTTTTTGGAATTCCTTTTTCATTGATGAATCTGGAAATAATTTTATGATTCACTATAATTGCGTTGTAGGAATCATGTGCAGATTCCTGGTAGAAGTGATTTGCATGTGTCCCATGAATCAATATACATCTCTGAAGGAGTCTCTATTTTCAATAATGGCATATCGATGAGATTTTTTCTTCCTACTTTGATCTCATCGACAACCACTTTTCAATGCATTATGCGGTATCTAGTAGATGAATATTGGTCTTCATTCTTCGGATCTTTCCTGGATAAGGGATCGTTCTTGTTCTTTATAGGTTTCTCCAGTTCCATTATGATGAACCTAATAAAATAATTTTAAACTTTAGATAAAATCATATAATTGGTTTTATATATTTCAAGGGTTAAAATTAAAAAATCTCAAACCATCCGTTAAATATTTATTTATTATTAGAGAAACCTGATATAAATTAAAAATAATATTTTTATTTTTCCTCAACATGCTCTTAACTTTTAAATTATAATTAAATATTATTTAGTAAACTAATATGAAATATTTAAAATTTCTCACCAGACATAACAAATCAGTCTTACATTTCTCCATAAAATTTTTCATACAATTTATAATGTCTAATTATTTATTAAATAAATATCACAGCATTATTCCCCATCATATAAACAAGTATTATATTTACTAAATAGAAAATTAATATTTATTTGAGGTCAATCGTACCTAAATAATTATTAAACCATGTACTAGAATAATATTAATACAACCTATTGAATAATAAATAGGAATATATAATATTTTACATATATTCTAGATGCACTTATTGTGTGACCCTCAAGGACTCATTCTCAGTGGAATTAGATGGAGTTTCCCAACATCCAATGATATAATATTGAAACCCACCAAGGAACCTATCGTGAAATAAGTTAACTATTAAATGAAATAATACCTCAAATAAACTCTTACTATGTATCATAATTCCTTTATCACAATATCTCAAATGATGTAGGTTCCATGCCAGTTCCATCAGCCTATGTGGTAGGTATCACCTTCCTTGCCTATCTGAAAATTGACCATTCCAACAGAACACCATTACCATGTTTTTATTTAAAAGAAATAATCTCCATAAAATTTACTAAGATATCATATTATGTTAAAGAACAGAAGTGAAAAATTCTTTTTCCCACTAATAATTATATCAATATTAATAAGGATGTGCCCAATATATTCTACATCAATGAAATAATTTTTCATCACGCTTTTCATAAATATTTAAAAGTATGCATCTCTTAATAATCCTTAATGAAAATAATAATAATATCTAAGGAACAATACAAACATCGTCATATAGAAACATCCAATGACATATATAGTTATGGATTTCCATCTGGATGATCTCATTATCATAATATCCTTTTATATATTTCCATGTGAGTACACAATGATAATGCTCATTAGAGTCCTATGAGTCTCTAACCTTATTATCTTGTATCATTTGGGTCCAAAAAATGATATCATCTGTCTATAGAACATATATTCAATATTATTTTTTTCACTTCTAGGTTATCATCATAGAGGGGAACTACTATGTCCCTTTAGTTCGATAGATAATCATAGGACATTATAACATACATTGTTATCTAAAATTAAAATCATCATGTGATTATTTGTTTATTAATTATAAAAAATATGAATACCAGGTTAACAAAAATTACATATTTTTTTAGGTAACCAACTCCACTAGACTGCCACTTTCACTAGAATCAAATGCTAACTTCATTCGGTCTGCTAGATCTCACTTGGTACTCATGCATCTACTAATATATTACTTTAGTCAAGCGGTCCTCCATGTTCTCTTCTATATGAAATCTTCTCACTACAAATTCATTGCTCTGATAGAAATCCCGCAATAGGTGTTACTAATTGAGTATATTCATTGTTTGTTTGTGAGACGTTATCTCTTTTTCAATGTCCACCACTATAGTATTATCATTGTATATTATGAAATGGTATTTAAATCTAGCTTCTACAGCAAGCTCATGTTCAATGTTATAAATCCAAAAGGATTCTTTGGATGCATCATAAGATAATATATAATATGAATCTGCAATATAATCATATAAACATGACAAATTTGTTCTCTTTAATCTCACAGATCCACCATTTAGACATTAAACATATCTAGATTGTGACTTCAGATGATTTAGATATGTCTGAAACTAGTTTGAGTATAACATTATATGGCCAACTCCATGTCTCCTCTATTCACTAGGAACATGTCCATATATCTTCTCATATACTTATGGGTATATATAAAATTATACCAATGTTGTTATCGTATATATCATTGAAATATTTCAACCATTCTTAATTCATTGGAAACATCATGTGTTGTACAGAACAAGGAATACATGATTTATCTTATCCCGGAAGCATATGGGATCTTCCTCATTACCTCTTTCTCATGTTGTGTATGATTGTAAATTTTCATATAAGCAAGTAATCAATGTGATATTTTAAAAAAATACAATCATGGATTTTTCTACACTTATTATATTTATTATTTGGTAAACAAATTTCCTTAGACTTTGTCCAAGAATCTTCTAGGATCTACCAAAGATGATCTTGATCCTTAGAATATAGATTTCATCACCTAATTCCATAATAGAGAAACACTTGAATATCCAATCCATACCTAACTGTATGATTGGTATTTCATTTCCAATATATAAAATTTCATCAAAATAACATACAAAGATAACAAATTATTTCACATGAAACATCTTGTAAACGCATTTCTCACATTCTTTCTTAATTATAACAAAAAAAATTATGGATTCATCGAATCAAATGTTCCATGACTTGGATGCTTACCTTAATCCATAAATGGATCTCTATTACTTGAAAATCCTTTTGGCATCACATGGTGTCACAAACACTTATAGTTGTGTCACATAGGAATCATCCTGAACGTTCCAATTAGAGAATTCAGTTTTTACATCCATCTACCAAATCTCATTGTCATGGTATGCTTATATAAAATGTGTAATTTTAACGGATTTAAACATGGTAACTAGTGAAATGGTTTCAGCATAGTCAATTCCTTTGATATATTTAAATTTTTTATCCAATAAACATCCATTATAGGTATTTACATTAACTTTCTTTTCCAGTATCCTCTTGAATACCCATTACCATCCAATATGATTTACATCAACTAGTGCATTGAACAAAACCCAAGATTGGATTTGATACATGGAATAAATTTCATAATTCTTGCATTTTTCATCTTTTAGCTTTTAATCCCTCTACTACATCCATGTAAGAGATAGGTTCCTAACTTTCAACGATTAATGAGTCACCAAATTCTTGACTAGAAAACCATTATGCTCTTATTCTCTAACCTATCATATGCTACTATATAATAGTTGTGTTTCTGGAATAACTTCTTGCATAAGGACTTATGTAATCTATTCATATACCAAATCTCTTGTATCTTCAGCATCAAATTCATCTATGTTAATATTTTTCCTAATATCTTTTTTGACGATGTGCTACCTATCATGAATGATAGATTATATGGATACATCACATTATTGTATGAGTGTTTGTATGGTTAGTATCCCATTGTTTCCTTGGGATATCATATAAAGATACACTACATTCCTTACGTTTCTAGTTTGTTTCCTAATAGGGCCTTAAAATGTTTCTCAAAACTTCATACAAGTTTATGTAATAAATTGGGTTTCGTTCGAGTCCATAGCTCAAATGAAATTCCATTTCCAACCATAGTTGGTACTTTATTTAATTTGAATGTCATTGTTTAAAATGAATTTTCCACAATGGATAATGGATGATATATATGACTAATTATCAACCTTACCATGCTCAACAATTTTGGGTTCCTCCATTCACGAAAACCATTAAGCTATGGTATGTCAGGTGGAGTGAATTGAGATAGAATTCCAACCTCTGGTAGAAAGTCGATAAAAACTTGGTTAAGATATTTTCCACTATGATCTGATCAAATCGTATATATCTTTATAATAGGTCGATTGTCTACATAATTCATCAATTCCTTGAAATTTTAAAAAGACTCTTACTTATACGTTATTATGTATAGATATTAATTTCAACTCAATTCATCAATAAAATTTACAAAGTAAGAATATCCTGCTCTAGATTAAACTAGAAATGGTCCACAAGAATAGTATATACAAATCCTAGAATCTCTATGGCCCAGTAACCATGTCCACCAAATGTTATATTTTTCATTCATCATTCTAAACAAAATGAAATCATTGAGATGGGTTTTTCTTAGAGTAGACCAGATACCCATATTACCAATGCCTTTTAAAACTCTTCTAATTTTAATGACCTTGATGGTGATTCTAAATATAATTTTTATTTGAATAATTTTAACATGAGTATTTATCAATTTAAAATCCATGGTTTTTTTTTTAATTTAATACATAAAAACCATTATTTAAATGTTTTATTCCATAATATATGATTTCCATATAAAAGAATCTTAATTTTATTTCATAATTAAAAACAAACACATCAATATCTAGGAATGATATAGAAATGATGTTCTTGGTAACTTTAGCTCCATAATAACAATACTTCAAAACCAAAAACATTATTATTAGCAATGAATTGTGGTTTTTACCAATGTTTAGAGAGGTAATCCTTGACCCATTAATGTCTCTAAGATCTAACTCTACTCTAACAGTCTTTTAGAATCTATATTTTTCATGTATTTATATACTGATGTGAGCCCCACAAGTTCTATCTAATATCCAATTTTTTATATTGAATTATTACACTCTATAACGAACACACCTTCAGCTTCATCATGGTCTTGGGTGTAGTTCATCTTCCCATGGCCTGACTTTCCACATTCAAAACATACTACCTCATTTTTCATTCCATGCCTCTAGATCTTATTCTTATTTTAAGGGTAGTGCTTGGGAGATTTAGACTATTTATATGACTAGGGACCATTTTCCTTTTCATTTATTTTTTTATTCACCATAATGACTATGATTTTATCATTCTTAATTTCCTTATCAACTTGTCAATTCGATGTAAGAAGATTCAAAAAGCACTTCAAATTATTTCTCATATTTTAATTAATAATAAAACTAAATATTTACTTTGGTAGTGATGAATGTATGATATCTTTATGAAAATAATCTATAAATTTATTCCCTAAGACCTATAAGCATTCAATGTAGTCAATAATAATGATTACATGAGGCCTATCTAGCACATACTCTACAACCTTAGTTTTCAAAAAACAATTAGAGTTCTCATAACTCTCTTGTCCTTACTTCTCTTAATATACACCATGAAGGAGACACATCATGATATCTGAATATATGTCTTTATGTTCCTTAAAAATCTCATTGGACATGGATGATAACCTAAAACACTAGAAATAGGTACCATCATTTATATTTTCCTAATAGTGAAATATCTCTTCATCACCAGCCTCATTACCCAGTTCAATTGGGAAAGGTTCTTATAGAACGTATAAATTTATTTTCATGGTGAATGATGAAACAATAGAGCCTTTCCCATTCTTTGGAATTTATACTAGAGAAAATTATATCCTTCATAAGTATTGATCTCAATGATATGTTTGAATTCATATTAATTTTGTTTCTATATAATATGATAAGAATAATTTTAGTACATTATGTATAAAAAAAATAAATATTATATTAATTAGCCTCCAACTATTTTTTCAAAATTCAAGGGACATTTCCATTATCTGCAAAGAATCATATTCTATAGTCATCCTTTGGGAATGGATCCATTTTCCCCTTCACTATACCCCAACATTCATTTATCATGAAACATGAATGGTTTTATGTGGGAATTCCAAATTAAAACAACATTAACCCACATTTCCTGGATCTGCTAAGTGGACTCCCCAATCATGAAATCATTGAAGTTGATTTCACCAACCATTTGATCTCAATTTCCGAATGTACAACATTGGATGTCAACTGTCGATGTGAAATATGTTAGGTGAACCAAAAAAATCAAGATATAATTCCTCGATAATTGAAAGAAGCCCAGCATTGTTATTTCAAATACATTGAACTGTAGTTGGATTTAAACTGAAGTAGTGGAAGGCTATAAAAAATTAATATATATGATTTTGGGACTTAATAATTTAATGATTGGATTTATTATTATTAACATTATTACATGATTTTTAATATTAAGTGGAATTACATAAGTTATTATATATACATTATATAATATTTACACATAAGAAAATTTATTGTATTTATGTTTTGAATCTGCATTAATGTCATTAAATTATATGATCCTGAAAAACCATCCATAATAAAACAATCGTGAATCATGATCGAAATACAATAATTAAGAGATATGATAATGACCTAATATTGATTGTTTGTTAATCTTAAAATTGATGAACTAACTCACGTACTAGGGGAAAACAATTTCAATGAATTTTGGTTTGTTTTTCACCATTCCTCATATCCACCAATGTATCTCTCTTGGATTGGTTTTGCATCCACTCCAAACATGAACCTACTCCACTAGTGTGGGAGCTTCGTCCATTTAATAATATTTTACTCACACACCAGTGAGGGAAAAGGGGTTTACCCAAATAGAAACTCTGGGCACACATTACCTACATAATAATAGGAAATAAGGAATATAGGGAAACAATTTAACATAACAATAAATTAAATGAAGCTAATCACATACAATGTTCTAGTATATATCATGGTCATCAACACAGATGATGTGAATTACACATTTTATAAAACAAACATTCAATTTATAATAGTTATTATTAAATATATATCTTTCTAGGATTAACTAATTATCATCTTTAATTAATAAATTCATTTAACTTTTGTCCAATCTGTATATCCTTGATATTCTCTTCCATTATTATTTTAATCAAATTAAATTAATTATTTTATAATTAATGGTGTACAAAAATATAAATTGGAGGGAATATATAGAATACCTGTAGGATTCTACCACACATGTATTATACTCGTATACTATTTTAAAATGAAGAAATATTTCATAAATGACTAATAAAATACATTCACGACATCTTCTTCACATATTATTACACAAATTACATGATTTTTAGTCACCTATTGCGATTTAATGCATATAGATTAACAACTTGAAATATTAATCATACTTGATATGTAGATCTGAACATTATGTAGATATTTATTACAAATTTATATATTTATTTATATTAAAACCTATCACAGAGACTGTCCTATATTTACAACCACACACTAGTGCATTTTTTCAGGATTACA
Organism: Viscum album; assembly: GCA_963277665.1. NCBI lineage: Eukaryota > Viridiplantae > Streptophyta > Magnoliopsida > Santalales > Viscaceae > Viscum > Viscum album. The sequence continues at coordinate 552,184,286 of OY728147.1, read as the reverse complement.
TAACATAGTAAATAAATTTAAAATATACTTAATTTGATAAACTTACACTATGCATGCATTCGATCTACATTGTGAGTATATATCTCACTAGCAATATGAGGTAAACACATAGGGACTCATTGTTTAAATCGTACCATGGAAAATGGATTACACGACGTGTATAGTGGAATACATGTTGTGTGGTCTCTGAATAGCATAGTCATCCATCGGGTAGGATTTGTATTGAAATACATGGCCCATCATTGACTCCATGTGACAACACACCATGTTCATGAGATAGACATTGTGTACTCTAGTTGATTCTATTCTAGTCCTTCTCATTCAACACATAGCATAATAATTAACTACATCAGATGTCATAAATGAAATTGGTTTGGGTAATTTCGAAATTAACTTCTAGTACATTGACCATGAGTAAACAAAATGTAATACTAACTACACGGTTTTTACTTCTATGTTATCTTACTAGAAACATTGGCACCTCTAGATGAGTTCCTCGATTTTACTTTATTCATAAAATTAATTCACATAATTATATATAATAGTATTGAAGGAGGAATAATGAGATATCATGATTCAAATTTAAAGAATGGTTAAATATGAATTGAAAAACTAATTTTAAATGCATAATTCAACAATAGTTTTTCAATAGTTATAAATAATTATTTCACCGCTCTGAATCCACATGTATGTTTTGGGAATAGGGGACACATGAAATGGGAAATTCCCAACAATTAGTTTTCCATGATCGATGGTTAATCAGAGAATTATCATAATGTTGAACATCATGATCAACAGAATTAATTCTAATAATCACACAATATATATTATTCATGAAAATGAGGTTGGATCATTATATATTATTTATAATTAGTTTAGTTAATTAATAATTACCTTTATTGGAATTCTTTCTTAGTTTATGAATCTGAAAATAGTTACATTATTCATAGTCATTGCATTGTAAGAATCAATTTCAGATTCTATGACACCCTAAAAATCTAAATTAAGACCCTCATATTCGATCGCATATATGAAATGTGACACCAAATGTTTAATGTAGGATAATATCTAGATAAATTATAATATATTTACTATTTAAAATAGATTCTATATATTTCAAAGCATGAAACGCCATGTTAACTTGTGTTACACATAATAGATACATTTCTATATTGTTTCTATTACATTTATGAGATACCTTCCACTATATATTGTGTTACAAGCATGAGTGACATTCGACAACTACTTGTGTTAAACACTAGACGAAGCTTCACCAAATAACAATGTACTATTAAAATAATAGTATTTAATATAATATGATATATCCTAGCTATTATGTTTGATGTTATGAATTTTTTTAACCATTTTACGAAACTTTATGGTTTAAATATAAAATTAATTCCTATGTTACCCATAATTGTGAAATTAAAATAACAACCAATTGCACATAAAAAAGAATTATTCTTATTTCTGTTAATTAAAAGGAGTTTTCCTTAATAAATGTAATTAATTAAAATTATTTAATGATTTCATTTTTTTATATATGTTATATATTCAATAAATTATTTTTTATATTCATCAATTTGGTTTGATAAAGATAATATATGAAGAAACCCTACCGTACACATAAAAATATATTTTTTATAAATGGAATTTTAACACCTTTTAATGGGAAACCAATTTAATATATATAATTTGACACATTAATTGATATAATATTTCAAAATCAACATCAAATTTTACAAATAAAAATCATAATTAGGTTTGTGTAAATTGTTTATATTTTTATGAAAGATTTATTTTTTAATGAATAGTTGAAAATACAATATTTTTTCCCCAACTGTATTTTCTAAAAGTTTAATTATATGGTTATATTATACATCAAATTGGTTTTAAAGATTAATTAAACAATATTTTATAAAATTTATATAATTTATGTCATTGTATTCTATTTTACTTTGAAATAAATTATAAAAATATAGAAAATTTTCATCATTTTTTACTTTAAACACTTTAATTCTGGTCCTGCCTATGAGATGGATTTGAAATTAGATTTTGACCCTTATATTATAGGAATTAACAAAAATCGACACCATAATTGTAATCATCATAATTTGTAATGTCTAATAATACCAAATTTTTTTACAAATACTATTTTTGAAATTGATTAAAATAAATTTTAATGATTAAGATTAAATTAAGATTAAGAAGGGAAAAACCTTAATCTTAAGGCCTTAAAAGATAAATATGCATATCCAAAATCCATTTGATAGCCATATATCAACCCTATACTCTCTTGGATAGAATTGGAAACTTTATTGGATCCACTTTCAACATGAAAAACGAGCTTGGAATTGCTTTGTCAAAATTTTACAAGAGTCACACACCTCCTCTTATATGAGAAGGCCTCCTCTCCGCCCACTTCTTCCCACATCTCAAGAAAAAATGTCTTGAACAAGATCTAACAAAATAACTCCCCATAATCTATCCCCTAATACTATAATCAATGTTTTTTGATGGAATCAATCCATGTATTCCTTTGGTGCACGATAAAATAAGTTATCCAATTATGAATTAACAACTTCTCTCAAGATATCTAGTTTTATTTCTAATATGCACGACCAAAAATATCTTTATTACATTAGTATATTTTAAAAAAGTTTTCTATATATACTAGTATTTTTTTATGTATACTTTATTACCCACATGTACACACACCTCCATCTAATGGGATAAAAATAGATTGATTCTACGTACAGTGAACAACTGTCTCACAAAACAATGTATGTTCAATTTTCCATTACCTCATATCTTGGTGTCCATTTTTGTAGATACCCCAAACCTGATGTACATAGACATTACATTAATTTTTCGGAATATCTAATACATAACAAAAACATACACCAAAGGGCTGTGACAGTTTAGTGTCTTTGGAAACTCAGAATATAATCTTCTAATCATGGTGAAAGATCTTGAACATCTCCCATAAAGATCTTACCCTTTTGTTTTCTTGCCTAAAACCTTACCTTATATCCTGGGGAAAAGAAAACATATAATGGGTGAGCTCAAATTATCAGTAATTGTATGCATGGAGAAAATAAAACTAACCATATAAATTTGAAATTAAAAACATTAACATAATATTTAAACATCAAAATCTTGAGCAATGGCATAACACATGGCAGTATGTAAGGAATGGATCATAATGGAACATCAATCATGATAAAATATCATGGGAATAAAACATTTAATTGTGGAAAACCATTAAGCACATGATATTATTTCCATAGTAGCCAAGGCATTGCTGCCAAGACCATATTAGTGGACAAAGTCCCTTTCTCTATCAAGTTCACTCCTCATTCCAGTACTGTAACATTGAACCGGATTAACTTACCATTCCATCCATGTCTATATCATGAGATATAAATCTTTACCCAATGAATTTGAGGGATATATAGGTCCCACCCATCTCAAAATTAAATGATTCTTACTTTTGCCACAAAATAAATATAAATCATTCATCATAACCCAAAGAATAAAATGGGTTTCATAAACATCATCACATCATAATGTAATACATATAAAACAAATGGATATCATTTCATCATAAAAAGATTAAAATCATGTAAATAATAGAGAAATTATACTTGAAACATAATCATACTAAATAATGTCATCTTAGATGGAAAATAGTTTTGACAAAACAGTTGAAATTAATTCTTGAGGAAAATATCCTTTCTTCTTTAAAATCATTTTCTTATAACAAAATTCCATTAAATTTTAAAAGAAAAGGATTTTGTTGAAAATAATTATGAAATATTTTAGATGAAACTTCATGAAAATTAGGCCTTGTGAAATCGTAAAAATCCATTCACGCCGTATAGGTTAAAAAAACATTATCCTAGTACTTTTATCAAAAAAGTCAAAAAGTTCCTCGTATGGTAAACAAAATAAATATTCCTTTCATAACATGTGGTAAAATTCAAAAATTGGTAAAAATGAATTTAGACATACATAAAAAAAACTTTTAGAAAACATGTAAATTGATTATAACAATAACCCCAGAAAATACTTACGAATAAACAATCTCGGATAAGAACGAGATTGGAATAAGTATCCCTTACCTTAGGTTCGATATGTTTCGTAAGTCTCTAAACCACATTTATAATGATTTAAATAATGCCATTGACTTATTAAAGAATCATATTAATTTTTATAATATCATATATGGTTCACTTATAACTTTATATTACCCGTTCATTTGTAAATTCCACGTTAAAGCAGCATTTTGGGTAAAATCGTTTTATTTCCCGCACGTGTTTAGACTTGTTGTTCTTGAAATTATTATTACTTATATCATAATTTAATTACTTTCAGAATGTAAATATTTATTTATATCTCATATATATTCCGTATATATATATAATATATATATATATAGATAAATGAAATGAAATACACCGTTCATGGAGACGGTAGGCCATACGTACGCATGAACGGTGTTTTCCTTTCCTTATTGACTTGAATGGAAGTAAGTAGATGACATATATATATATACATAAATAAAGTAGATTTTTCATGTCATATATTTCATTATTATTTATTATATATACTTTATAATCATTCTTGAGTGGTTGACATGGACAATGAATCTCATCGCGTCGTGGAGATGGTAATTTGTACGTATGCAAGAGCGATGATATCGTTCCCATAATTATTTAATTTAATTGGACTGGATGATATAATATCTCAAAATCAGTATGATGATATAATAACTATATATAGTTATCCTTTACACCATTATACCCATCCAAGTAAGGTGGTGGCCGAAAAACATATTACACCACGGCGTAGAGACGGTATTCCGTACGTACGCACACGCGGTGATTTCATTTTTCGTAGGATGGATAGAAGGTGAAATAGGGTTGTTTCATATTTAGAATAAAATATAATTATATGAGTGATATTTATGTTATTAATTTATGATGAAAAAAATAAAGAATAAGAAGTTGAAGAAGAATGAAACTTGAAAGAATTGGTAGAAGAGATTACCTCTTCTTCGACGCACCTCTTTTAAGCTTCTTCTTAAGGCACTAGAGTTGATCTTTTGAGGAGACAAGAACCTCTATATTGTTTCTAAGGAATTTGAGAAGGGATATTTTCAGGTGTTTTCATATATTTAAGGCTCAAAATTGTGTAAAGAAAAGAGGGAGGTGGTGCCCTTTTATAAGGGAGGAGAGGGGCACCTAACGAAAAAACATAAAAATATTAACTAATAATAAAATGAAACCCCACTTAAAAACCTCCAGAAATGACTCAATTAGAATATGAGATGAGATAAGGTAGTAATATCTTCATCCAATAAAATTTAGACATGTTTTAAGATTATTTTAAACCTTATCAACTTGATTTATCATTATTTAATCTATTTAATTTTATTTGTTGTAATAACATTTTAAATTCTAAATTGTTATAAATACATACATAAATGTTTTCAATTCTCCATAATTGGATACTTTATAAATTTTTAGACCATATAATTTCATATTTGTAGTTTTTTAATATTTTTGGATTTTTAAATAATTTAATAATATTTTATTTTTTAAAAATATCAATAGTGTCAATTTTGACACTATTTATTATTTGAATTTATATAAAAACCGCACAGAAGATATGTTCAAACATAAATTTATAATAGATTCCAAAAATGTCATATTAATCAAAACAAAATCATGGGGTAAATTAATTTGTTCATATAGTATTTATTTTAATATTTTTAAATCCATTTATTCGGTATATCTCTTAAAGAAATAATTACTACAACATTTTTTTATAATTATTTAATATACTTATTTGTTGAATAAAAATTAAAAATAAAATACAATGATTAAGTTAAATATAATACCTTACATAATAATATTTTTACTTGAATTTATCATCTTAAAATTACAACATTTAAATTGTTATATTTATAAATTTATGAAGGTGACATCTTTGACATCATTTAAAATAAAATAATATAAATGTCCTAATCAGTTTTATAAGGCTCCAAATGGTCCAAAAATCGACCGTTGGATAATTAGGGTACATATTTACTAGACCGATAAAGTTTGGTCAAGTTTCTGGTTCTTTTGATTGGTATTATTATTTTAATGAAAACTATATTATTGATTTTTCACTAAATAAATAATTTCTACATCATTAATGTATAAGATTTAAAGTAATAAAGTATTTATTAAAAATTAAAAATAAATTACCATGATAAAGGAAAACATTTTAGATTTCAAATGAGAATTTATAATCTAATTTATATTCTGTATAACTATATCTTAAAAATAATCAAATTATTAATGTTTGAGTGAGACATTTCACTTTCCTTTAAATAAACTAAATAAAATGTCCTAATCAAATACAAGTGGGTTCCTTTAGATTCCATTTCAACCCAAGTATGATTTAGGGTAAAATATAATCATCCAATTATATTATTAAAAGTTTTAGGGTAATTTTATAATATTATATTTACCCTTAATTACCTCGATTTACCTTTAACTATGGTAAATAAAATTTATTGTAGTTACTATTCATAATGACTAAAAATAAAAAGTAGCTTTTTAACAGAATTTCGACCTACTGATTCAAAATATTGAATCCATTTTTTCAAATTCAAATCATAGAAGATTCATAAATTAATTTAAAATTAATCATGTATTTAAGAAAACGTGTTTTAAAAGTTAAAACATTGCAAAAGATTGAAATGATTTTACCTATGAATTCAATGTAGAATCAATGCTAATGACATAAATTATAATAAATGGTTCAAATATATTCTATTTATACCTTAAAACCATTCAATATTATAATTTAACCATATAAATTATTTTGATGAAAAAAGTTGTTTTTAATTAAAATATAGCGTGTTTTTACTATTCATTAAAATATGAAAGTTATCAAAATAATATGAAAAATTTATCCAAAGTAAATTATTATATCCTGAATCCAATGTAGAATTTTTTTTCATCAAATTTAACTTATAAACATGTCAAAAAAAGATTTAATGTGGATGCGCCATCAAAAGGTGGCAAAACTGCATTTTTTTAAAAATACTTATTTTACTCGAAAAATTTATTTTGTCCTCACACGATTTTCTAGAAAATGTGTAAAATGAAATAATAATGTTTTAAAATTAAAAATGAAGTTAATACTATTCATAAAATCTATTTCATAATAATATTATAACAATATATCATTGTTTAGTGAAACCCGGTATTGCGTACTACACACGCTGTCAAGGAAGATCACGATTGTGTGTAATGCAAGATGCGTGTATAGAAAGCTTCATTTGTTGTTGCGTATAACATAATAAAAACATATTTCATTTATAAATTAAACAAAATCTATACTTAATGTTGCGTAGAATAATTTCTACAAAATGAACTTGAAATTGTGTGTAACACATGCAAGAATAGTGTTGCGTATACTGCATGCTAATACGGTGTTGCGTATAGCACAAGATAATTTTGGTGTAGAGTACAAGACATCAATGAAATTAAAAATAATAATTCTCATTATATCTCAGGTTGTTACATTCTACCCCCCTTAATATGAATTTCTCCCTCAAAATTTATCGGGGTTATAAAGGGTTTAGTACATGAAATTTCTTTCATAGAAACCCTCATCGTGAAAAGGAATACTAAAACTTGACATTAAAAACTAATTTATGAAACATAACGGTGACCAAAATTAACTAATCCCTGGGTTTCCACATAGGAGAACATAGGTGAAAATATGGGTATGGATGAAAAATCTAACCATCGTGTTCTGATGGAGAGTGGTAGAGGGCATGGCTATGAAAAATCCAACTATCACAAAGCCATAAATTTTTTATTATTTAAGGTACCATATGATTCATCGAATATAAGAACACTAGGACACCATTTTTTGTTTTAAAGATCATTTCCCTAAAGTTGAAGAATTGTTGAATTAAAAGAAATACTTACTTGATTTTGGTACAATCTCACCGTTGTTCATGCCTTGAACAATTTCCACTTCATCTCATAAAGAAATGAAGTTGAATTCGTCATTCGTGAAGTGTTAGCAGATCATGTGATAGAATGGTGGGTCATTCTATCTATCTCAAATAAAAGGATAGAAAAAGTTTTTAAATATACATAAGTCCATCTATGGTGAGATTAATCATATATGGTTCCTAAAATGGACGTATACTGCGTATATCATACCACATAATAAATTGAAACTAATTTATACTAACCAGGGACTTCCTATAGGCCAGTGGTATGTGATAAAGACCTGTCGCACTTCGGTTGTGGGTTCGATTCCCGCATCCTAGTCCGACGTGACGGGTTGTCACCCATCCTATGGGTTGTCCTTTTTCTAAAACTATACTATTATAACATTCCAAAAATAATATCAAAAATTTCTACCCTTAAACAATACTATCTGATGTCTAACTTAATCTATTAAAATCTTTAGGCTTAACCAAACTCAAAGTATAATGAAAACGATTGATAGAGAGGTCATCTACCAAGCTTGTAAATACCGTCATTTATCCCCATATATCATAAGATTTGTCTTGTTGGTCACATTCCAAACATTCGAATGCCTTAATCATGTATTCTCATTAAAAATGAATACCCATTGAACCTTAGTGAAAACATGAATGCAGTTAAAAGTTAACACTTTCCACATACCAAAATCCAAAAAATTCAATATACTCCTCCATGATATCACTTAGTCCTTATATCAATAATGAGCTCATGAATACTATAAAACATATTGTTTTTCCCTTATCCATTCATTATGCGAATATCATCTACTTTCCAAAATATTTTAATAAATTTTCATGGTTACCAGTACCATATAATTATTGAAAACCATAATAAACCAATACATAGATATTCCAATATTCCACAATACTATAAATGAGATTATAATCATTCCACTACATCATTGTCATACTCAACATCGCCAATAGTGATCGCATGTGACGTTCCTTTTCCCTTTACATTAAGAGGTTGTTGATGTCGATCATCATTAACCCTTGGATTAGGGAATTGGTTAGCATAATGCCACATTTTCTTGCAATTGTAGCATTGAAACGTTGGTGGATCATTCTCTGTAATATTTTCTCTATTCAAATCATTAGCTACCATTTTCCAATTACCTCACCACTCAACTGATCCTTTACCTTCCTTTCCACACTTAAAACATTTTCTAGTACCTTTTAAAAAATCACCACCATGCTTCTTTCCACATGTTGAGCATAAAGAAACACTTATCTTCGTTTCACCATTGTTCTGAGATTTCTCCTTGAACTCCATCTTACGTTTCTTTTCAAAACCATGAGATGTATATGTAACACCAAATTCCAGTTCTACCTTGATATCACAACGCACAATTTCTTCATAGCTACTGAAATCTCTTATCCATATTTCCCTTCAAAGACTTGGTTTTATGCCACTGAACAATCGATCAACTTTACTTTTAGGTTGGATGATAAATCCAGATGCATACCTTGAAAGCCTTGTAAAATTCACTTCGTATATACCAACAGATTCATCATCCTTTTGAATAAGCTCAAGGAACTCCTTCTCCCTCTATGTTCGAAGAATACGTGGGGACTACTTATTGAAAACAAGTTCTTGAACTCGTTCCATTCCAAGGATTCAATTTCATCTTGGGGCCGTGTATTCTTAATTAGATTCCACCACTGGTCTGCTTCACCTTCAAAACGGTAAACAGCTAAAATGACTTTTTCATGTTCTGAACAGTGAAGTATGGAAAATATCTTTTCAAAGGTGTGGATCCATTCTTCCTCAACAAGTGGATCAAAAGACCCATTGAAATAAGGTGGACGTCGCCTCATGAAGGACTCAATAAAATATCATTCCCTTCTCTGCTCATTTGGAAGTCCAGAATGATTCATTTCTTGTGTGAGTATGGCAATAAGATTTTTCAATCCATCTCCCATAACGTTGGTTTCTTCAGGAGGACAATCATTGCATCATCCATTACATTTATCAACACGGTTCCTTCGGGATCCATCCATCGTCTAAAACCCAAAAAAAATATTGTGAGAGGAAAAAATCATGCTAGGGAAAACAACATAATAAAATGGGAATACCTTCGAAATATAACATCTTATGTTTAATTATAATATCATTACTGTAATTCTAGGACTATAATCTTTACTTATACTTATCCTTATAGACATCCCAAGACAAACCTTAGAAAAATATCTAGGGATTTCACTAAAGTTTTCGCATCCTAGTTTCCAAAGGTTAACAAAACCTTTTCTCTGATACCAACTGTAGAGACCTCAAACTTGATGTACATAACCATTACATTACTTTTTTGGAATATCTAATACATAACAAAAACAGACACCAATGGACCGTAATAGTTTAGTGTCTTTGGAAACTCCGAATATAATCTTCTAATCTTGGTGACAGATCTTCAACATCTCCCATAAAGATCTTCCCCATTTGTTTTCTTTCCTAAAACCTTTCTTTATATACTAGGGAAAATAAAACATATAAAGGGTGAGCTCAAATGATCAGTAAGGGTAATCATGGAGAAAATAAAACAAACCACATACATTTGAACTTAAAAATAAGAACATAATGTTTAAAAATAAAAATCTTGAGCAATGACATAAGACATGGAAGAATGTAAGGCATATATCATAATGGAAAATAAATAATGATAAAATAGATTGGTAATAAAACATTAAATTGTCACAAACCATTAAGCACATGATACGATTTCCATAGTAGCCAAGGCATTGCTGCCAAGACCATCTTAGTGGACAAAGTTGCTTTCTGAATCGAGTTCACTCCTCATTCCAGTCCAGTAACACTGAACCAGATTAACATACCATTCCAACCATGTTTATATCATGATATATAAATCTTTACCCAATGCATTGGAGGGAGATATAGGTCCCACCCATCTCATAATCAAATCATTCTTACTTGTTCCACAAAATAAACATAAATCATTCATCATAACCCAAAGAATAAAATGGGTTTCATAAACATCATCCCATCATAATGTAATCCATATAAAACAAATTTATATCATTTCGTCATAAAAATAATCAAACCGTGTAAATAATATATACATTATACTTAAAACATAATCAAACTAAAAATTTTCATCTTAGATGGAAAATAGTTTTGACAAAACACTTGATATGATTTCTTGAGGAAAATATCATTTCTTCTTTAAAATAATTTTCATATCACAAAATGCCATTCAATTTTAAAAGAAAAGGATTCTGATGAAAATAATCATGAAATCTTGTAGAGGACACTTCATGAAACTTAGTCGTTATGAAACCATTAAAATCCATTCACGCCGTATAAGTTAAAAAAACATTCTCCTCATACTTTTGTCAGAAAAGTCAAAAAGTTCTTCGTATGGTAAAAAAAAATCCTTTCGTAACATGTGGTAAAGGTAAAAAATGGGTAAAAAGGAATTTAAACATACATAAATACACTTTTAGAAAACATTTAAATGGATGATAAAAATAACTCCAGTAAATGCTTATGAATAAACAATCTCGGATAAGAATGAGATTGGAATAATTATCCCTTACATTAGGTCTGATATGCTTCGTACGTATCTGAACCTCCTGTATAATGATTTAAATAATTTCATTGACTTATTACAGAATCATATTCACTATTATAAGATCATATATGGTTCACTTGTGACTTTATATTACCCATTCTTTTGTAAATTCATTTTTAAAGCAGCGTTTTGGGTAAAATCGTTTTATTTATCCTACGTGTTTGGACTTGTTGTTCTTGATATTATTATTACTTGTATCACGATTCAATTACTTAAAAAATTTAAATAATTATTTATATATCATATATATTCAGTATATATATATAATAAATAGATAAATGAAATTAAATACACCCTTCATGGAGACGGTAGGCTGTACGTACGTATGAACACCGTTTTCCTTTCCTTATTGACTTGAATGGAAGTAAGTAGATGAAATATATATATATATATACATAAATTAATTATCATTATCATGTCATATATTTCATAATTATTCTTTATATATACATTATAATCATTCTTTAGTGGTTAACAAGGAGAATGAATCTCATCGCGTCGTGGAGACGGTAATCCGTACGTACGCACGAGCGATGATATCGTTCCCATAATTATTGAATTGAATTGGACTGGATGATATAATATCTCAGAATCAGTATGATGTTATAATAAATATATATAGTTACTCTTTACACAATTATACCCATCCAAGTAAGGTGCTTGCGGAAAAAATATTACACCATGACGTGGGGACGGTATCATGTACGTACGCACGTGCGATGATTTTGTTTTTCGTAGGATGGATTGAAGGTGAAATAGGGTTGTTTCATATTTATAATAACTTATCAGTATATGAGTGATTATTATGTTATTAATTTATGATTAAACAAAAAAAGAAGAATATGTTGAAGAAGAAATAAACTTTAAAGAATCGGTAGAAGAGATTACCTCTTCTTCGAGGCAACTCTTTTAAGCTTCCTCTTAAGGCACTAGAGTTGGTCTTTTTAGGAGACCAGAACCTTTATAATGTTGATAGAGAAGTTGAGAAGAGAAATGGATAGGGGTTGGACGAGCTTGAAGGCTCGAAATTGTGTAAATAGAAGAGGGATGAGGTGCCCTTTTATAAGGGAGGAGAGGGGCACCTTAGGAAAAACTTACAATTTTTAAATAATAATAAAATGAAACCCCAGTTAAAAAAATCCAAAAATGACTCAATTCGAATATGATAAGAGATAGGGTAGTAATATCATCATTAAATAAAATCTAAACATGTTTTAAGTATATTCTTAACCTTATCAACTTGATTTATCATTATTTAATCTATTTAATTTTATTTGTGGTAATAAAATTCTAAATTTTAAATTATTATAAATACATACTTAAATGTTTTCAATTTCCTATAATTGGATACTTTATAAACTTTTAGACCATATAATTTCAAAATTTTTATTTTGAATTATTTTTTTGATTTTTAAATAATTTAACAATATTTTATTTTTAAAAAATATCAACAATGTCAATTTTGAAACTATTCATTATTTGAATTTAAATAAACACCACACATAAGATATATTAGAAAAAAATATATAATAGATTCATAACATTTTATATTCATTAAAAAAATCACGGGGCACATTACTTTGTTAATATAGAATTTATTTTAATATTTTTAAAACTATTTATTTGGTATTTCTCTTAATAAAATAATTACTACAACATTTTTGTATAATTATTTAATATAATTATTTATTGCATAAAAATTAAAAATTAAATCCTATTATGAATATAAATATAATACCATTCATAATAATATTTTTACATGAATTTATCATCTTAAATTCACAACATTTAAATTGTTATATTTTTTAAATTATGAAGGTGACATCTTTGACATCATTTAAAATAAAATAATATAAATGTCCTAATCTGTTTTATAAGGCTCCAAATGGTCCGCAAATATAATCTTGGATAATTATTGTACATATTTACTCAATAAATTATTTTTGGTCAAGTTTATGGTCCTTTTGATAGGTATTATTATTTTAATAAAAACTATATTATTGATTTTTCACTAAATAAATAATTTCTACATCATTAATTTATATGATTTTAAGGTAATAAAATATTTATTAAAAAATAAAACTAAATTACCATGATAAATTAAAATATTTTATATTTCAAATTAGTATTTATAATCGAATTTATATTCAGTATAACTATATATTAAAAATAATCTAATTATTAAAGTTTGAGTGAGACATTTCACTTTCCTTTAAATAAACTAAATAAAATGTCCTAATCTAATAAAAGTTGGTTCCATTAGAATCCATTTCAACCCAAGTATGATTTAGGGTAAAATATAATCATCCAATTATATTATTACTAGTTTTAGGGTAATTTTATAATATTATATTTACCCTTAATTACCTCGATTTTCCTTTAACTATGGTAAATAAAATTTACCGTAGTTACGATTCATAATGACTAAAAATAAAAATTACCTTATTAACATTATTTGGACATAATGATTCCAAATATGGAATCAATTTTTACAAATTCAAATCACAGAAGTTGCAGAAATTAATTTAAAATTAATCCTGTTGTTAAGAAAACGAGTTTTAAAGGTTAAAACATTACAAAAGATTGAAATGATTTTACCTATGAATTCAATGTAAATTCAATGATAATGACATAAATTATATTAAATCGTTAAAATATATTCTATTTATACTTTAACACCATTAAATATTATAATTTAACCATATAAATTATTACGATGAAAAAAGTTGTTTTTAATAAAAATATAGTGTGTTTTTACTATTCATTAAAATATAAAAGTTATTAGAATAATATGAAAATTTTATCTAAAGTAAATTTTTATATCCTGAATCCAAAGTAGAATTTTAGTTCATAAAATTCAACTTATAAATATGTTAAAAACTATATTTAATGTGGATGCACCATCAAAAGTTGGCAAAACTGCATTTTCTTAAAAATACTTATTTTACTCGAAAAATTTATTTTGTTCTCACATGATTTTCTAGAAAATGTGTAAGATGAAATAATAATGTTATAACATTAAAAATGTAGTTAATAATATTCATAACAGCCAGTTCATAATAATATTATAACAATATATCGTTGTTTAGTGAAACCCGGTATTGCGTACTACACACGCTATCAAGGAAGGTCGTGATTGCGTGTAATGCAAGCTACGTTTAGTGAAAGATCCCTTTGTTGTTGTGTATAACATAATCAAGACTTATTTCATTTATAAATTAAACAGAATCTATAACTAATGTTGCGTAGAATAATTTCTACAAAATGAACTTCAAATTGTGTGTAACATGTGCCAAGTATAGTGTTGCGTATATTGCAATCTAATACGGTGTTGCGTATAGCACAAGCTAATTTTGTTGTAGCGTACAAGAGATCAATGAAATTAAAAAGTATAATTCTCGTAAAATCTCGATTTGTTACAATTATGATGTAAAATGTGTTTATATATGTTATTTTTATATAATTTATATATTTTTAAATAATTATTATTTATAACATATCAATATTCTTTCCATATTGTGTAAATAAGATAATTTATTTTGGGGAAATGTGGACTACCACCCCCTCAAAGCGATATGACTCATTCATGACATACAAATAACTTATAAAAGATTATTTTAATAAACCTATGTTACATATAAAAAATATATATGATACTTTAATTTTAATATAAATATTAATTATTTATATTTCATTATTTTAATATGACAAAGAAATGAATGTATTTTTCATGCGTACGTAAGACCTGCTATCTCCATGAATGAAGCTCTTCATTTCTAATCTCGAAATATTATAGACTAGTATAAATATATATATATGTATACAACATATAAATTCTATTAAAATAATTTTTTACATATTTAATATGATTAAAACATTGCATATTTAATAATAACAACAAATATAAAGATAAAACATTCTCGAAAAACTAGATAATTAAAAGAAGAAAAATTAAAATAATGAATAGTTTTTAAAAAATGGGTAATAATATATTATAAGAGGTTCATATAGGAAATAATAAATATTAATATGTTTTTTTATGTTTGTTACATGTTTAAACCCCCTATATTGGAGTTTAATGTACATTCACCCGAAAGGAAAGGCAAGGTAATGGATATTAATCTCTCTTTTTACATCTATGAGATAAATGTCATGTTCTTCACATAGATCTTTTCTTTGGTGTATCTACTAACCCTTTTGTAATCGTATATCATTAATCATTTTATCATCATTTTATTTTAAACTATAATTTAATATTATTCTTTCATGAGTTTTATGATTTAAAATTTTTCAATGTGGTATGGAACATCAGAATTATTAAAGATTGTTTTCCTCAAGACTAATCCTAAAGATATTTCAAAAAAAATTACATTCAATGAAATTTTCTAACCATTGTTCATTAATAAAAATAATTATTATATGTTTATTCAAGACCATTTTCTGGTATTAGTACAATTTTTTGGAATCTTTTTACCTCAAAATGTTTTATAAATTGTTTTTGAAAAAACATGACTTTATTCTTATGTTATTTGGATAACTTTATTTCTTATAAAAACCATGTTTTAATAATAAAAAACATAAACATGTATTTAAAATCGTTTGTAAACAAACTTTAACTCTTTTTTCGTTACCAATGTTTTCAAATTAATCTTCTTATCTCATTCACAATAAGGAATTTTTTTAACCTTTTTAACATTAAAAAGGAATTTTATTTTACCTCAAAAGAAAATGACATATTTACTTGTTGTCATTCCTTTGAAGATTCAAATGAATATATAAAATGTTAATTTATTAAAAAAATTCAATTTAATTTTTTTAAAAATTATTTTGAAAATAAAAGTTTATTTTCCTTCCGATTTTTTTTAAAAGATCATTAATAGTATTTCCATTCATCAATGTCAAGAACCCTTTACTTTTCTCCACATGGGGTATGAATTATTGATAATTTCATTTATCTTCCTCTAGATTGTTTATGATAGATTGTGCCAAGGATAACATTCACATTCACATCCTTGATTCCATTTTCCCCTACAATTATTCATCATAATATGGTCATTGATCATTGATTTTTTTTAATTATCCATATCATTCATCATGGATATTACAATATCCGAAACCCTACACCATTTGATGTATGATTTTTATTTTATAGTTATTTGATTAACATGAAAATGATTGTTAAATCATAATTTCACATTCAATACAGTTATTAGATAAAGAATCTAATGTATTTTTATTATTCAATATGAAGAATTCATTGGACTGGCAATGATGGGTGGAGACAAGACATTATATAGCTCGTAGATGCATGAATAGGTTCTCATGAGATAAATTAGTTTAAAAAATGAATAGTTTAATCTAACTAGTGAAAGGTCTTAATGGTATTGGTTTTCATATGACTTATACATTATGTACATTACTAAATAATTACCCTAATTTAGTTTTAGTTATTATTTATCCATGAGATTTTATGTCAATGTATCTATTGGTATATTTTATTTTTCGTTATTTATATTTTATGTGTTTTGGTTTCTTTCCTGTCCATATGTTTTTTTATTGTCTAGTAATTTTAATGGCATGTATGTCCATTTATTACGTTTCCATATTGTTTAGGAACTTCTTTCCCAGTTAATTGATTATGTGGTATGTGAGTTTAGTTATTCACCATGTCATCATTATTATTCTCATTGATTCGTTATTTAATCTTCTATATTTTTTTCCAGAATATGAATTTGATCTCACCCTTATTATGTTTCCTTTCCCAAGAATCTATGAAGCATACTATGAAATATATGTAGGTATTGACTAGATATAAAAAAGTTTTCCTATATGTTATTTATTCATAAAATAGAAAAAAAATGTTAATTGGACCTCTAATTTATAATACAATACTCATTTAGGTATCTATTTTACGAAGACAACTAAACCAGTCTGTCCATAGTGGCAAGATTCCTTGTAATCGTGCCTATGAAATTGATAGAAAACAATCGATCTGGACATCTCTAGTCAATTCTATACAATTGGTATTAGATAAATTTTAGTAGAAAACATGGGAACTGCATTTTGGAAAACATATTTTAGATAAAATAACCCTAAGGTAAAATTTGAGGATATGTATATAATAACATCCTATAATACTATTAAGATATAGATTATGTGGGTCTTACCTGCAATATATCCCATTCTAGATAATGCATGTGGGTGTGGTTCAGGCACAAATGTACCATGGATTAATAACATGGACAAGGTGTTCCGAGCCTAACTCAAGGTAACTTGGTACATGAAAATGGTGATTTCTGTGCACCTAGATTGACATTTCTATGGGATGTTCTTATGAAAATTCACATTTTTATTTACAAACCACAATGAAAATTAATAACAAATGATAAACCAAATGTTATTTCAATTTAATATCAGGTTTCCTTATTTTGAAATCCTATAAACGATATTATGGACAACATCTGACTAAGAATTTCTGTGGAAATAAGTTGATGAGGTGTTTATTTATTGAGGTTTTATTTGAATCATTGGTTAAAATGATATTTTGTAATTATCTTCATTTCAAGTATGCCTATATTATTTTGTAAATATATAAATATATATTTACAAATAGAAAACCTATAATCGTAGTGACAACCAATCAAATCCAACAAGGCCATGGGTCTTGAACCCCTAACATAAGGATGATACAGATTTCACACTAAGGATTGTCCTACACAATGTCCTAGTTAATGTTTAATTGTTTTTATTTAAAAAAATTTGGGAATAAATAAAAATGTTGAACTATTAGTATCACTATTTAGGATTAGATATTAATATAAAACCCATATTGGTTTTAAAAGATTATTTATGATGAATATTTAGAATTGTCACACTATTATAATCCTTATGATCCGTTAAAAGTTTCTTTAGTGATTCAGGAACAAAAAGAAATTATGAGTAATTACTTTTTCAGACTAAAATTTTGAATTTTAATTTCATCAAATCAAATCCCAAAGTTAGGATTGTATTCATGAAAATGAATCCTATCATGTAGTGATATTTCCTTATATTCATGATCAGAAAAAACCCAACATTAGTAAAATTTAACTGAAATAAAATGTTATCCTAAAACCATAATTTTTGTTGAATATGTGGTCTTCTAAATCAACAAAGAGATATGGCTTTGAGGACCTCATCATTTCATTTATACTTCAATTATTTGTGATTGATGACCTCATTAACACCCTATAATTATTTAACCTTTTCCTCAAAGTATGCATCTCTACTTTAAATTGATGTTATCCTACATAGATACCTAGTTAAAAGGTTGTATTTATGACCATTGCACTTCCCATTATCTCTTTCATAGATGATAACTTATGAACCCTTCTCACGATGTGGGATTAAAAAATAAGCTGTATCAAACAATAAACCCCCATAATCAAGTTTAAATTGTGAGGACACAATTTAAATACGATGTGGAGAATATGACACCCTAAAAATATATAGTAGGAACCTGTTGTTCGATAGCAAGTATGAAATGCGACACCAAGCGAATAAAGTAATATAATATCTGGATAATTTATAAATTTTTTACTATTTAAAATAGATTCTATATAATTTAAAGCATGAAACACCTTGTTACCTTGAAATACATATAATAGAGACCATTATCGAAATCATGCATTACATGCAAGAGTGGCCTTCACCGATATCTTTCATTATGTGTAATAGTTACCTTCTATGATATCTTATGTTACCCACAAGACTGTGTTTCATCAAATAACAATGCTATATTAAAATATTATTATTTTATATAATATGATATAACCTAGATGTTTTGTTTGCAGTTATGAATACTATTAACTAAATTATGAAAATATATGGTTATATTATAATATTAATTCATTGGTTAGTAATTAATGTGAAATTAAAATAAGTACCAATTGGATATAAGAAAAATATTCTTATTTTTATGCATACAATAGAGTTTTGACTTAATAAAAATAATAAATTAAAATTACATAACAATATTAATGAAATATATGTGTAATATATTCAATAAATTATTTTTGATATTCATCTATTAGTTTTTATAGACATAAGATATGAATAAATAGTACTTTACACATAAAACCATAATTTTTATAAATGCAATTTTAATGCCTTTTAGTTGTGAACAAATTTTAAATATGAATTTTGATAATTTTGTCGATCTAAATTATAAAAATAAACATCATATATTAAATAGAAACATAATAATTTGGTTATGGTGATGTTGTAATATTTTTCTGAAATATTTCATTATTTAATGAATAGTTTAAATACTAAATTTTGGTTCGAAACTTCTTTTTCATATACTTTATCTTTAATGATATATTTCAATTTTTTTGGGATTAAATGATTAAATAGATAATTTTTTAATAACTTAATAAAAAATATTTCATTAGATTCATATTGAAATTGAAATTGATGATAAAAATGAAGCAAACATTCAGATTTATTTACTTTAAAAACCCTCATTATCATCCCGCCTATATGTTGAAGTTTAAATTAATTTCTACCACTTATGAGATTGGAATTTAGAACAACTGATTCAATGATTTGAATTAGAATATTTTATAATTATTATTAATACCCAATTTTTGTAACCAAAAACAATAGTGAAATTGATTGAAATTAATTACAACGATTAAGGTTAAATTATGCTTAATAAGGGACAAAAGCTTAATCATAATGCCAAAAAATACATATTAACTTGTATGAAGGCCATTTTATGGCCATATATCAACCCTATATTATCTTGGATCGAATGGGGAGAATTATTGTATCCACATATTACATGAAAAATGTGCATGAAATTCCCTTGTCAACATATTACAGGAGTTCCACTCCTCCAACACTATAAATGGACCTACTCTCATCCCACAACCTCACACATCTCAAGAAAATTTTTCTCAACCAAATTGTTCAAAAATAAATCTTCATCATCCCTCCCCATACTATAATACTATAATTTTTAATGAATTAATCCATGGAAGCCCTTGGTGAAAACAAAAAGAAGTTACCTGATTATGAGGTAACCTCTACTCTCAAGCTCTGTAGTTTAATTTTCATTATCCACCCCCCTTAAATACCTTTATTACATGACTATAATTGTTAAAGTATCATCAATATACTATGATTTGTGTTATTAAAATTTATAAGGCTACACTTACACACACCACCATACAATGATTAATGAATATACAATATCATTTTACGGTGAACTATCACTTCACAAAATTATGATTGATCAATTTCCCTTTAACACCTATCATGGTTTCCATTATTGGGGAAAATATATTTATACATGTGTTATATATTTATAATTTTATTTTAATATTTTAATTATTGTTAATTATATACCATTATTATTTTCATCTTGTGTAAATACAATAATTTCATTTGAGGAAGTGTGGACTACCTCCCCCTCAAAACAACATGACATAGTAGTGATTATAAAATTAATGTAGAAATGATAGTCTTAATAATACTATGAAACATATATATAATAGTTATTCTAATGTAATTATAAGATAAATATGTTTATTTTAAATTTTATTCCTTTAATGTGAAAAAATAAATGAATGCGGCGTTCATGAGTACTTACAGTCTACCATCTCAATGAACGGTGCACTACATTTATAATCATAAAATATTTTATAATAATACAAATACATATATAATGGATATATATGATATTAAAATCATGTTCTAACTTATTTATAAGATGAAAACAGAACATATTTATTATTAACAGAAAATAACAAATTAAAACATACTCGAAAAACTAGGAAACTAACAACCGAAATAGTTAAATTAATGAAAATGTTATTAATAATTGGGTAATAAGATATTATAATAAGATTATATATGATATAATCAATATTAATATGGTTATTTTTTAATTTATGAACATGTTTAAATACCATATAATGGAGGTTACATGAAGTACATCTGAAAGTAAAAACAGGGTAACATATTCTCATATCACTTTTTACATCTATGAGATAAATGTAATGCTCACCACATACATTATGTGTGTGGTGTATCTAATGAACATTTGGTTATATTATATAATTAATCCATTTATATTCATGGTATTTTATATTTTTATTTAACAATATTCATTCATGAAGATTATTATTTAAAATGTTTCAATGTGGTATGGGACACTTTTGAATATTTGAAGATTATTTTCCTCATAATGAATCCTAATAATATTTCAGTGGAATTTCCATTCAAGAAAATTTTATAAAAATTGTTAAATAATCCATGTCCATATTATCTAGTTATTCATGACCATTTTCATGTATTGGAAATAAATTCACTCTTTTTTACTCAAAATGATTTAGAAATTTTTTTCAGAAATCTCGGCATTATTCAACTCTTAGTCGGAGAACATGTTTTCTTCTAAAAACCATGTTTTAAAAATATTTTTTTAAAATATTTTATATTGATGTGGAAAATATATTTTCTCTTTGTTGGTCTTTTAAGAATTTTATCAAATGAATCTTGTTTTTTATTTCCTCAAAAGGCAGTATTCAAATCATTTTACCAAGAAAAAGGATTGTTCTTTTACCTTGTACAGAAAGTTAAGATTTACTTACTGTCATTCTGTCGAAGCATTGTTTTCAAGTTAAAACCCATATTTTTTTATAAAAATCCTTTTAAAATTTAATTTTCAATGAAATTTAATGTCAAAATGATTTTCAAAAATGAAAAATATTTTATTCAATAATGTTTTTAAATGATATTTTATAATGTTTCTATTCATCAATGACCACAACCATTTATTTTACTACACTTGGGGTAGGTTCCATTGATACCTTATATAATCTTCCTAAAGATGGTTTACGGTTGATTTGGATCACATTCACATCCTTGATTCATTCCATCCCCTTGAAATATTCCATTTCCTATGATCATTGAATATATAATTTCCCCTAATTATCTGTATCATTTATCAATGATATTACTATGTCCAAAATCAAATACCATTTTACATATGGTGTCTATTTGAAAATCATTCAATTTTCTAGGGAATTATTGTTAAATACTTCTTCCTCATTAAATTATATAATTTGATATGACTTATTATTTATCTTTATTATTTAATATGAGGAATTATTTGGACTAGAAATAAAAGGTGGATCCCAAACATTATATAGGTCCTTGATGAATCAACATGTTCTCATGAGAGAAATTAGTTATGAAAATCATAATATTTTAAACCAAATTTTTAATGGTCTTATTGGTATAGGTTTTAATTTTTCACAGATACATCTATTAAAAAAGAATTTACCTCATTTGGTTTTAGTTGTTATTCAGCAATGAGATTTTCAATCTATATATCTCTTGATACATTTAATTCTTAGTTATTTAGATGACAGGTTATGTCATTTCTTTCCTTGACATATATATTTTTCCTTATATGGTTATTTGAATGGAATATGTTTCAATTTATTACATTTACATGTTTTTTAGGAACATCCTTTTCAGTTTATTGATTATATTGAATGTGAGTTTAGTTATTCACCATGTCATAATTATAGTTATAATTTATTCATTTTTGATTATCCTATATTTTTTCATTACTGGTCATTTAAGATCACCCATATTATGTTTCATTCCCTATGAATCCATGAAGCATAATATGAAATATGTGACAGTATTTATAAGATGAACTAAATTTATCCTCAATTTTATTTATTTAGAATGATGAAAACAAATGACGTTGTAATTAGTGCATTCATTTATAATGTAATACTCATTTACGTATCTGGGTTACCAATTCTACTAATGTTATATTTCCTTCAAGACATGATTCCATATAATCATGCCAATGTAATTGATAGAAGATAAAATAACCAAACCTCATAGGTCATGTTTGCTATAGATTTTCCCTATCGGTGATACACACATGTTCCATGAATCCCCATACATCATTGAAGGAATCTACGAGTTCTAGCATGATATATCTTAACACTGGAATCATCCTCTTTTCACCATTTATATAACCACTTCTAAAGAATTCTCCTTGATATGGTGTAAATAATTACTCTTCATTCTTGGAAGCATTCATAGAGAAGGAATCTCTCTAGGTCTTGAGTGAATTATCTAATTCTTTTGGACACAACACAGACAAATGAATTTTCTTTTTAGGGAAAATAACATAATTGAGTTTATAAATTTTTATGGTTAAAATAAAATAATTTAACAACTAACCATAATTATTTATTAAATCCTAGCGAAACCTCATGCCAAATAATAATAATAATATCCTTATTTATCAAAATTCGTTAACATTGAAATTATAATTAAATATTATTTAATAAAATAATATTCAATTATTTTAATTCCTCTCCCAACCTAAAAAATCAATCCATAATTCCTTGATAATATTCATCGGATCATTAATAATGTTTACATATATATTAAATAAATATCACCACATTATTCAATAATAAATTAACTAATAATAAATTTACCAAATAGAAAATAGATATATTTATGAGATAAATCATACGAGAATAATTATTAAACCAGACATCAGAATAACACTTATTCAACCTATTAAATAATAAATACTAATATATATTATTCAATAGAGATTCTAGAACACATAATGTTTTACCGTCTAGGCATATTTATCAAAGACATTATGTGTGGATCCCTAAAATCTGGTGTTTGTGTCAAGAAAAAAGATAAGGATCCCATATATAATGATTTTAGTGCTTCAATAACAAAATACCTCCTAAAAATGATTCCTGTTTAAAATAATCCCATTATCATGATATCTAAAATCAACAATGTTGCATACCAGTTCCATTAACCTATGTGAAAAATCTCTCTTTCGTTGAGTTTTTAAAAATAGAACATTCATATAGAACACCATGGGAATGGAAATATTTAAGGAGTATCATTTCTATACAAGGGACTAATATATAAACTTCTGGTTAAGAATAGAAGATAAAATTGTTTGTCTCGTTATTCATTAATTAATTATTAATCCTGATGCAAAGAACAAATCATATTTTTCTATGAACATATATATTCATAGTTATCATTAATACATCAAATTAAGACACCAATAATACTCATTAATAATAATCATAATGCCTGAGGATAAATATAAATTTCCATAGAGTAGAACATCAAATGACACTTATAAACGTGGATTTCCAACTGGTAGGACTCTTACTAATAATATCCATCTATTTATTACCAAGGGAGTAAACCATTACAAGGATCCTAAAATTTGATTTAATCTTTACCCATTAGAGCTTATATCATTTTTTCCACAAATAATATCATCAAGTAATATAACTTATATTCAAGAATAGTGCCCATGAACTTCCATGTTCTCATCGTAAAGGGAAACTTTTATGACCTTTTAGTGGACCACTACTCTTAAGATATTATCAGATACTATGTTATGAGGATGAAATTTCATGATTTTTTATGTTGATTATAAATATTCAACATCATGAATACAAGGATATCAAGACCTAAATAAAAGTTGGTTCTTGGACCCTAACTCCAACAACATGTACCATCCATTTCAAGAATGGGATAACCACTAATATAACCACTGTGGGATTGGTCTCACCACATGTGTTCCCACTTATATTTTAAAGAATTTATCTTTACATAATTAATTATATGGGGATATAGTTCCCACCCATATCATAATGAAAAACAATATTCTATGTGCTAAATAATAATAAAACATTCATCGTATCACAACACATGGAAGGAAATGTGTTTCATGAACACTTCATCATATCATTTCCTATAAAAAAGATATATGATTCATAATTATTTAATAATAGGAAAATAACATTAAATGGATTTATTTTTAAGATAATTTCTACATGTCATTACACAGGGAAGAGAAACGAGTTTCATAAACATAATTCCATGAAAACTAAATCTATTCAAAGAAATAATATTTATGGTATCCTTGGATGATATCCCCAGTAATGTATATGTAACATTTGAAGATGTAATAATATATGTAAAATTATTTTGATCATTTAAAAATTTTCTTCAAGAAAATATACATTCATCTTTGACAATCACTTTTTAAAATATTAATAATTTAAAATTATTTTCCATAGAAAATATCCTGGAATATTTTTAATGAAAGAATTGAAAATAATTTTAATAGATTTTAATACATAAAAAATATATAATATATTTCCTTCAAAATGATCTCAAAATATAATATAAAAGAATTTAATTATTTTTTTGGAAACATTATTTGGAAGAAAACATATTTTTTATGAAAGAAAAATATATAGTCGAATTTCATTAAAAAATTATTAATTATACCTAGTACTTAAGATTGAAAACATTATACCATTATATAAAATTATAATTAATTAATACAGGACAAGAAAATAAATTACAATTATACAGAGTTAGATCCTTTTTTTCAACGCTGGAAACATAATCATAAATAATCCTTGTAAATGATGAGATTATAACATAAAATCATTACCACATTGGTAACATTGATTAAAAATATCCATTGAGGAAAACATAAAATGATATGTAAAATATCTAGATGATGAATAAATTCATGATATCATATGTCAAAGGGGATATATATATAAATATATATATATAAGCACCTCATTAATGAATCTATGTTCCTAAGAAAATGTAATTTTCAGAGAAGGAAAATTAAGGAAAAAATATTTTATGAGTTTGTTATCTTCTGAACCATGAACCCCATGTAAGATAATTAATAATGTATATATAAAAATACCAATTATTTTTAGGTTTATAATCATATAATACATTCATATGTAGTATATACAGCACATAAAATAAACATGTGGTGGATTTGGATTCTGTCTTGTGGAAAGTAAAAGTGAGAGGGAAATCCCTTAAAGTAAGTATTGAGTTCTGTTGTACTCATTTAAAACTACTATATAATATTTTTAAATTAATTATTATTTTATTAAATATAAAAATTCATTTATATCATTCCAAAAAATAATTTATTATTACTTTTTAATAAAAAATTATTGATAATTCCATGTTAGTGTTATATTTCAGGTATTAATATATTTGCTTATTTATATTTTTAGATTTTTTAGATTTTTTTTTCAATTTGATCTGAATTTCATTAAAAACATAATTAATTAAATGATATAAATAAAATATATATTAATTATATAAGTATTTATAGTAATACATATCATTTTTTTAGTAAATGAAATACAACATTTTTGGAGATGGTAGGTCTTACATACTATTGATACTATTTCATTAATTATTTTTTCAGTTTGAAAGAATGAAATATAGATGAATTATGTTATAATTAAACAATAATAATAATTTTATATATATCACATATTTTTATTAAACATGTTCTTAATAAATCCAATGAAAAGCGTGAATGAGTAACATCTTTTCAGGAGGTTGTAGTCCGTCGTACACAATATTGACGTTGTCATATTAAAAAAATGAGGGTTATAATGGTAAAAGTGATATGAAAATTATAGAATAATTATAAATTCATTTATATTATAAATACCAGATATAAATCGTAAAACCTTCATTTTTACCACCATTGAGATGTGGTAATAAAAAACGATGACGTCGGTTTGTGAGGGTAGTCCTCCATATACATAAATGATGATTTCACAACACATTTGATGGATTTGAAGATTGTTTTAGGATAGAAACATAACATAAAAATATCATAGTATATTAAATATTCATTGGTTATTATATAATCATCTTATAATAATAATTTAATTGGTAGAGGATGAAATAAAAATAAATATCTAGTTGATAAATGTAAACTCTTCTTTTGCTATCCTTCTTAGGTTTTCACTCAAGCATTATTTCTGGAAGGATTTATGTATAAAATAAGGATTAAATGAATAGGGGACAGAATTTGGTATGATATTTGGGTAGATATTGGAATATAAATATGGATTGAGTTTTTGGAATCTGTAGGGGGAGTGGATGCCTTTTCATAATCAAGGATTAGTGTAATTCATTTAAATACTCAATAATATTCACAATTGGGAGGTTTATATTACTTCAACTGTCTCCATACATGATAAATGAAGTATTTTATAGATTATATGGTCAATAAAATCCTCCATAACATAATAAAACAAATGTTTTAAACATTTCATCACTTAACTTCGTTGTATCCCTTTTTTACCGACATGGGTTTTTTCACTATAATAACTAGTTTTCTAACCATGGTTCGTAATACATTAAGAATACATTAGAGTGAGAATTATAAGATATATAGAAACCACAAATTATAATTACTATAACTAATTTATAATATATATATATATATATATCCACTTTTTTATGAAGATTGGTATTTACATTAGTCCATATAGTGTGCATAAACACCGCTTTAACATTATCTGTACCATGTTTTTACTAATTAATAGTCAATATAGTCATTAAATTAGAAAAATTGTAACATAAATGAGAATTATTTGATATTTATTAATATTTAAAATTACTTTTCATAATATAAAATTATTCTTATTCTTATGTCATCTTTTAAAATATCATTTATTATAAAATATCATTAATGTCAATTTTGACAATATTCATATAATTTCATTTTTAAAAATATTAAGAAATATATTGAATTACAATATATTATTTTCAATCCTTTTTAACTTCACATTTTCTTCTAAAAATTTAATATAACACAATATGTCAGTCAATAAACTTTATTATCAATTTATTCACTATCATTATTTTTATATAAATAATAATTAAATAATTAATACATGGGTTGTTCGTAAGTATTTAATGTAATTATTTCAACCTTAAAATATAAAAAAAAATCTTAATAATAATATAATTTAATATTTGAAATGATTTATGTAACATGAATTTTTATACCAATACCATATATTTATTGATATTAAAATTATGAAAATTAACTTTTCGGTCAATTTTAACTGAACTTCTTGTGTGGGTTATATTAAAAGGTAAGATGAAAATAATTGCTATATTTCAGATAAGTTGTTGTATAATATATAAATAAACTTATTAAATATAATTAATATAATAATTTATTTCATCTTCGATCTTATCAATCTAGTTTAGCTTCGGGTAAATCTATTTTTTCCTTAACCGTGTAAATTAAAATTTCACTACATTCAATATTTATTTTGGAAAATAATAAGTTTCCCTTATTCGAAATTATAAATTATTCTACTTTAATGTATTAAAACCTTTTTATGGAATAAAATTGACCTAATTTTATAGAATTAATTTAAATTAATCTCATAGGTGTGATGAGAAAGAGGTTTTTAATGTGAAAATAATCGAAGGATTACAAAGTATTTATATCCAATTTCAATATGAAATTGATAACAATGACCTCAATTTTATTAATATATGTATAATTTATCTAATAAAACATTAAAAAAATTAAATCATAATATTTCTTTGTAAATAAATTAAGTGAATATGAAGTTTTCAAATCAAATTTTGAATTTTTCAATATTCCTCAAAAAATTGATTCTTTTCTAAACAATTATGAAAATTATTCCTCATATAATTTTGATATTATGAATTAAAAATGATTATTATTTTTTCAGTATAATTTATTATACATTTTAAAACATAATTTAACTATTTTTAACAAAAAATCATCAATGTTTTTTATAAAATACTATTTTTGAAAAAAACAATGGCTTTATCAGAAATAATATATTATTAATAATAATGTTTTATTTATATAAAAGTAGTATACTACAAATATTAAATGTATATATAACTAGTCACATCACTATATTTTAGGGATAGATTATAATCGTCATGTTTAAATTACTAAATTAATAATATTTCATTGTTCTGTTAAAACTCGCTGTTTCATTTAATGCAAGATAAGCTAGTCTTGCATAAGGTGAAATCATAACATAGTGTTTCATGTAAATAATGATTAACATGGTGATTCATGTAACATAATCCATCGTATAAATTTAATTTATTCAAAATAAATCTTAAAAACATATGCTTTTACATGTTCAGTACATTAACAATAAAAAAAATTTCCCATTGAATAAAATTGTAAAGTAAATATAGATATAGAGGAGATATTAGTATTTAACTCCCCCCCCCATTTCAACTCATTCACCATATGAGTTTTAGAAATTAGTTCCCTATATCTCTTCTGTATCTAGTGATTCTCATTCAAAATATTCTTGAGCTATTCATCCACATTGGTCATCCCATTATATAGATCAATGAGGAGAACCAAGAAGGAACAAATCCTAATATTAGATTAATTTATGTTTTATTATCCATATAGAATACCAAACATTCATAGAAAACTAATGTATATCAATTTATTGAAGACTTGATCAACAACTAAGTATCATATTCTGGTATAGACTTGTATAGTTTAATGAAAATCTAATTTATATAATTCTATATTTATATATTTTACATATAGATGATATGATTTCATTGTATATTAATTCATATCCTTGTCTTTCATTATCTGTCTTTAGACAGAACTGACATCTTAGCACAACAGAAAATCATATCATCCCCAAATACGTTTTATAGGTATCATTCTTAGCATAAATTGATTTATGGGGTTTCTATACTAGTATATATAATTCCAATACCTATTATTATTTTTATTATATTGATTTAATGAATCAAATCATTTTTTTAGTCTTGGAAATTTTTTCGATAAAGATATCATTAGTTTTTTGAAAGTTTACAGTGTCATGAAGATTTTAATTTCTATAACCTATATAATTTATAATAATTTTATAATATTTTATCTTGATGACCATGACATATAACATAATAAATTTTTGTTTTTATCATATCACTTCATTTTTAAAGATAATATACATCATATTTTGTTTTAAAATATCATGTCACATGGATAATCTAGTGCAAAGGATCCATTCACCCCTTCTTAAAACCCAAATTATGCCTAAAAATTATTCAAATGTATTTAGGATGTTGGGTTAATCTAATTGCATTATCCTTATACTATTTTATCTATTAATTTGAATCCCAAATACTAAAATCCTAGAATTCTATTTCATTTACATATTTCTCTTAATAACATCAATTCTTACATGAGATGATAGTCTGAAACACCTCATGTGACTATTATGTTTATTTTATATAAATTTAGATTAATTGAACAGTTTCTAATGACTCGGGTTTGAAATATTAAAATTTTTATGTTTTTATTTGATCATAGTTTTTACACAGTAAAAATGTTTTTCATAAAAACATTATAGATGGACCTTATACTGGCCCCCTTTATTGTATTGTTAGGGGAAGACAGCTTTGGGGGAACGTGTCATGTTACCCTTATATAGGGATTGTTTATTTAATTTTGGATCATGAATAGTTGGTATGCGTGATTAGTGCATCAGTTAGGGGAAGTATATAGGGTTACCCATCCATGGGTGTTATTTGAAGTAACTATTGTGCATGATTAGAAGAAATTGAGTGACTACTGTGTGAGCTATATTGCCAACATAATAGAACCATTTTTCCTAGTTGGATCATGGTTTTCCAAACCTTGTAACAACCATTTGAGCTACCAATTTTTTTTAAATCATGAATTTCATATTCTAGCTTCCAATGCGATATGATCCAAATCATATATTCCCCCCCCCCCATTCATCTGATGTAATTGATGGTGTTATAGAGGTGCTTACCCTTTACTTCCACCTCTATTTGGAGATTCATTCTTCAATTTTGTGTTGAGTCCTTCATGTTTTAGGTTATATTTTTCTCCCACTTACACCCATTTATTATTCCATTTACATGTCTCATCATTAAGATAACTAAACACATCTGGCCTCATAGTCAACATCCACCAGTTTTCCCTCCCTGACTCACTATAAAAGTGGGGGAGTAACAGTCATCGACCGAAGGTATGTGAAACAACCATCATCCCTGAAAGATATCTACATTGTGGATAACTACTCGGTTTCCTCACTCAGTAGATGCAAATCAATCCTCCTACTGAGCGTGTCTTCCACCACGTTACCCTTCACAAGAGTATAGAGAATATCACTATTATAGTCCTAGAGGAACTCTATCCATCTTCGACGTCTCAGGTATAGGGCTTTTTTGGACAATATATACCTACTATTCTTGTGGTTTGAGTAAACAATAAACCACTCACCCATAAATTAGTGTTTCCATAATTTCAAGGAAATGACCATTTATTCTAACTCCATGTCATAAGTCACATAGTTCTACTCATGCTACACTAATTGGGGTGAGCTATAGGAGATCACTGCTTTCTCATGCATTAGGAAACAACCATGTCTAGCCCTTGACATCTCACAGTAAACTGCATACACAAATTCCTCCAATTGTAGTCTCAAGATGTGGGAAGTAGTCAGTCTACACCTTAGCTATAGGAAACAAGGATGACATTTCTCCATCCACATGAAGGTGTTTCCCTTCTATGTCAGACAAGATAAGTGTGCTACTACTCTGGAAAAGTCAGGCACTAACCTCTAATAGTAACCAGCCAATCCCAAGAAGCTTTTCACCTCAGTCACGCTCCTGGCCAGCTCCTAAGCAATCACAACCTCTATCTTTGCGGGATCCACTGCAACTACAGCCTCTAAAATTATGTGTCCTAGAAAGTGGAAATCCCAAATCTAGAACTGTCACTTCGAGAGCTTACCATATAGCTGGTGGTCCCTGAGTGTATCCATGAAAATCCACGAGTGTGTAGCATGCTCCTCTTATGATCCTAAGTACACCAAGATTTCATCAATGAAGACTATGAAAAACTGGTCAAGGTAGGGCCAAAATATCCTATTCAGGAGGCCCATGAAAACTGATGGGGCATTGGTCTTACCGAAATTCATCACCAGGAACTCATATTAGCCGTACCAGCACTTGAAATATGTCTTTTGTACATCCTCTTCCCATAGCTGAAGCTGGTGATAGCCTGTTCTGAGATATTTTTTTGACAACCACATTTCACCCTTCAGTTGGTCTAAGAGGTCGTCGATTATTGGTTGTGGATAGTTGTTCCTCACGTTCATCTGGTTGAGGAACTACAAGTCCACGCACAACCTCAAAATCATGTATTCCTTCTTTGTAAAAAAGCACTGGTGCTACCCATAGTGAAATTTTGGGCCTTACGAACCTCTTTTCCTGCAAGTCCTTTAGTTGTACCCTCAGCTCGTGAAGCTCTACAGGAGACATCTGATATTTTGGTGTGGATATCGATGTCATTCTAGGATATAGATCACTACAAAATTATACCTCCCTGTGAGGAGGTATTCCCGGAACATAATCAGGAAAAACATCCATGTACTCATCCACCAAAATAGGGAATCTTGGACTCCTATCATCCACTACACCAAGGGTGAGGATATCCAACTGGTGAGTGACCGACTTTACCTTCCTCTGAGTGAGTCTACCTTACAGAGCTAGGATTTCCATCTTGGCGGTAAACGGAAACCTAATCCCATATCTGTGGACACACAACATTGTACGTCTAAAACAATCTATCTGAGGATGGACTATAGATAACCATTCCACACCAAAGGTGATGTCATAAGGCCTCAATGCCACTAATAATAGATATCAGTCATATTTCACGCCTCTTATAGTGATATCACACTACCAGTACCGGTGTGTAATCATCGAGTCATCTCTCGTAGGAGTCTTTGGCCGTAAGGATCGAGCCAACGGCTCTCCCGAAATCATTGAGCTCTGAAAGGAAGTTGTGACAAATAAGGAGTTACTAGAATCTATGTCAATAAGTACATCATCTTGGGTAGAGAAGACACATAATGAACCATAGATCATCTCTAGAGCATTGTGGTCATAAGACTCTGCTGCTATGAGCTAAGCACGCCCATATCCACCTGCTCTCTTTGTTAGGGGTGGACCGCCTAGGGGTGGTCGCGGTAACACCTCAAACCTTCTCACATCACCTACTGCTCAGACATATCCTCTTCCACATATGCTACCCTGTAGACCTCCTCTCTTAGACCGACGCCGCTTCCTCAGTGGCCCCTTGGCCGTCTACTGGTCATTTGTACAGTGGGTCGGGCCATCACGTTCCATGTGTCCCTGCCTGCCGCACGTGAAGCACTTCCTGGATCCCTGCAGGCTTCACATGGACTTGGAACCCCGCACTACTGACCCTGAGTTTAGGGGTTTTCCTCTGATTGAACTGGCATTCATGGTCCCAAGATTCTGTTATCTGCTACATGCTGAATACTATATCGCTTGGGGTCTGCTGGTGGCTCTAGTAGTCGGCGCCTATTCTACCCAGAACCTCTCCACAAGATGGTCTCTCTCTATCACCCCAATCTTGGTAGGGATGCTGAGAGATAACACTAATTCTCGGATCTCATTCCTGAGTCCCTCCTCAAAGGATTGAGCCCTGAATAAAGGGTCTCACACCATGTCCGTGGAGTAGCGAGATATCTCGATAAACCTCATTGAGTACTCTGTTTCCATTAACTTTCCCTCTTAAAGGTGAAGCATCTCCTGAATCCGCACAGAGCATATGGTTGTGGGGATAAACTCCTCCTAGAAATTTCTATCAATTTCAAACTATGAGAGGGTCTCCTCATCATGTATCTAGGTGGTAAAACTCTACCATCTTCTGGTTGAGCCCTGCAAAATGCTCAATGCCAAGATTCCCGTCTTATCAAGCGGTGTCCTCACTAAGTAGAAGACTCGCGTCATAGCACCCTTCTAGTCCCCAATGACGTGAGGATCCATCTCCCCCATGAACCTGGGTGGTCTCTATCTTTGAAACTCATGTAGGTCACTGAGCCTACAAAATTCCCCTATCAGAATCACTAGTAGTAGATGTTAACCAACGGGTTGTGGTATCACTGGTGCACCACCCAATGGGCCCATCTCTTTAAATGATCCCAAAATGGGCGACTCATTTCTAGATGGGATTTCCACACAACCTCGTATCAGGATCCTGGCTGATGGTTCTTATGGAGGCATCCTGAGATAGATCAAGATGTATCATGGTTAGAAGGTTATACATGGTGAGAATACATTTATTCAAAAGAACATAAGGAGACACTTATGAAACCAATTTTTGAGGTATTGAGCTGAAAAAGAATAATTCAAGTTCCTCCTATTTGGATATGTCAGCTATAGTACCAACACTCGACATCCCAAATCTGAAATTCAAACTGACAACACCTAACACTATTTCCCCAAAACAAAACATAGATGCATGATCATTATGGTAGGACCGAATGACCTGTGATACCACTTTTTCACAACCCATATCATAGGGCCCATGTTGTGACTACCCCCAAGCCTGCCTACCAAATGCCATGGGATATCGACTAGTGTTGAAGGCATCAACATGCAAGTTGGTGGCCTTTGACTGAGTACATGTACACACACATGTCTAAACACATCCTAACACACTACAAGGGGGAAACCAATTACACTAAAACCTGACTAAGTGTAAAGAATAGTTGAAACAATGTTGGTCAAAATACAAACCCAAAAAAAAATGAACATTAAAGTACTAGAAATGAAATTTGATCGCCATCCGTGGAAGACTCCACCTAATAGAAAGAGTCGAGAGGATAATGGAAGCTGAAGTAGTATGTCATGTTCACCAAGTCCTATTAGGCCCCACCTGGACCTTGGCCACCATTTCCACCATCAAAGCATTGTTCCTTTGAGTCTCACTATGCTTTACTGGGTCCCCGTCCACTGAGGTATCTATTTAAGTGTGGATCGTCAACACAAGACACGACGCGCATGGGAGGGGCCCGTGTAGGTTTGAGTAACATGAAACACAGTAGGGACCCAAAAACAAAAAGAAAATATCACACCACAATCCTCAAATGATAGCACGAAGAATAATCACATAACACAAGAATCTCAAAACATGTATAATCTTGGGTAGTGATAGTATCTTCATGAGTCACATCATCAAACTCCTCGGCTGCTGGACTACTCCTCTATCGAGTCCACCGGGTCTGTCGGTTCTCACAGATTTTTCTCCCCACAAACCTTGGACTATTTTGGTACTCATCCCTGATCAGTATTGTGGATATGATTGGTAACAGAAAGTTGCTCCCCACCATTGGCCTGTCAGGTCACACAGAGCCGCTTCCCACATTGGTCGAACTGAGGTAATCTTCTTGGTAAGTACCATGGGTATGTCAGGTCACATAGAGATTCTCCCCATTGTGGTCCTTCTAGGTCAACCAGATCCGCTTCCCACTAGGTCATCATTAATAAATATTTAGGTCTCAGTCAACTATAGGGTTTCATATGTAGTGTGCTTTGGAGAACTTCTCCTAAATCCATTCATCACATCTCAACGTCCATGATAGTCACCACAAAGCATGCCAAAATATTCATCCTTACAAGAGGGCCCCAAAGCAGCAAACAGCATGTCAATGAGACTCGATATATTTAAGATACAAGTGTTTTAGTAAAAAGGGGGCATGTTGATATGGGACCCATTTGGACCCATGCAGACCAACCCGACCATCCCGGTCTTGGGGTCCCACATACAGTAGTTTAATTAGATGGACTCGTCCTGAACTAGTTTGAGTCGGGATTGGTCTGGTCAGACCAGGCCAATGGGACATGCCCAAGAAGCCTCTCTAGACTAGGCCTGTTTTGGCCAAGGGTCCAGCCAACCAGGTTTCCTTGCGACCCGGTCTTGTTTGTCCAACCCTGATGGGAATGAATCTGGCCCACTGGGTGCGGGACCCAGCTACTGGTGTAGGTATGGCCCATTGGGTATGGGTCTGAGCTGCCGGCACGGGTCCAGCCCGTTGGGTTCGGGTCGGGCATGTCGATGCGTGTTAGTCTTTCCGGTGGAGGTTCATCCTTTCCCGATGAGATGGGGGAATGGCACGTACCGCATGTGTGTCCCAAACATAGTCCACCCCCTCCACGTGGTGCCCTCTTGGCACCAAGACTCCCACTGCCATGGCATGTTGGCCAAAACATCCTACAACCACGGTGTGCCAATGGGCACATGACTTTCCTCCAATGTTGTTGGTGAAGGTCGGTCTCCTCCCATATTACTGCGGCACCAGTTGGCGCCGCCACCTTCATGCGTCCGGCATGGTCCGGCCACCCCTAGTTGTCGGAGGCACCTTCAACAGGCCACCAGAGCTTCATCAACAGTCAGTTTTCTGATTCGCCTGCGCCTACAGATCTCTCGGGTCGCTGCTATCCCCGCCCAGTCCTCGAAATCAAATTTCTGCCACTTCGATAATGAAGCCACCAATAATGCATGATAGGAGGTTCTTGGACGTTGATTGTGTCTACCTGTCCCTCTACATTATAGTTTTAAATCAATGTGGAGGTTCGATGATTGATGTTCAACAATTTCATACAAGGTTTGAATCCTAGATAATACATCCCGAACAAAAGTCACCCTCCCGCATAATTGCACGAATCGCATATCAACATGTTCCTAGGTTGAATTGTGTTTGTCGTATCTAGAATAAGAAAGAGTGGGGAGGAACATTGAAATAAAAATCACACCCCTACCTCATTGATGTTCAATTCCAAAATGTTTGTCCTTGATAATTTAATGCGTTGACATTGTCACATCCAGCTCTGTTCTTTGAGGCTCATAGAAGTTGGGGATGTCTCGCTGACGTTCTTCGTTGTTCTTTTTTGGAGAGGAATTCGGCTTTTGATTCATCAGATAGTCGCAAAAGTTTAATTTTTTCATCTCCAATGTTTCATATAATTATAGGAAACATATCGTAGAATTTCATTTGGGATATGATGTGACGTCATTACACTATTTCATCTGTGAAACAGTGTTTCTATTACACTCCCCTTCTTGCATCATTACGCTGCATGATATGGGACATTAATGAACCTCATTAATAAGACATATCGTCCCTTCATCGCCACACCGCAACGTCGCTGTCTTCCGATCAACGGATGGGAATGAATATAAAAAAGCTTTTTATGTTATTTAATTATTTTTTCAAAAATTCCAAAATAAACTTTTCTATTTTTCCCTTTTAGGCTAAAGTTAAGTTCATTCTAAGTGAATCCCAGCTTTGTGAATTCAAAAGGGTCCTTGTATTATCGATCAGAGCACCAGTAAAAATGTTAGAAAACCCCTCTCTTAAGTTTATTGAAGGTACTATAAAAAAATTCTACATTTCATTCGAGTATCTTTGAGCATCAGAATAAAAAAAAATTGAAATTGTGTGGTCTAAGAATAATTCCATATAAATAAAAAAATTATTCAGAATTTTTGAGATAATACAAAATCCATCTAGAATATCAATTCATATATCAAATACCAAAACCAATTAAATAGATATTCTTATATCCATACCACCTATAATAAGGATCTATTTTTGAACATCTGAATTTCATGAACCAAGTCCCGTAATATACACAACCCTGCTGAATGACAAGAACCACCAAGCTAATCATAATGAGCCTTGATCCCCTCCTTTCAGGATCACTGGTGAAATATTATCCCATGTTTATTTAATAATCCAGACAAATCCTACCCTCCTTTAATGAATTTAAAAAAACTCCACCTAAAACATAATAATAACCCTCCGGATTTTGAATGTCAAATATTAAATATTTGACTCTCTTAGATCAATAATGAATGAACAGAACAGTTCTGATTTACCCATCTCCAACTCGGTCTTGGTTTGAATAATGGAATGTGTTGTTATATATATATATATAATTAGAACTAATCAAAAATATATCACACAATTTAATTTTAATATTTTATATATAATAATATGTATTCGAATCAATTTGAAAGAAAAACCTATTGTATCCACTGAGAAGATGGTTTATAATGATATCACAATAATTTAACACAAAGACTACTATTTTTATGAACATTATTACTAATTATTAAACCGAAATTCAAATATAAATACAAGTTGTCCATATATATTGAATTAATTCACAATTTAATAGCAAAAACATCATGTATATCCTTTCATATCTTGCGTTCACAGTTCCATCACCAATCACTATTTTAAAAATAACGACACAAACCAAAACCTATAAGAGTATATAGATGCTAAAATTGATATTTCATATATTGGTTGGACATGTAATAAAATTTAATGTCCTTTGAAATAATACTACATCTAGAAACTCATCTAAATACACACTAATATCAATTTAATATAGTATATTCACCTTTTAATTAAGGAACTCGCATTATGAAACACCATCCTATGGAAAATTTAATTCCCCAACATACATGATATATCCTTTGTTTACTATTTTTATTTGGGATATATGGATTGGAGGATATTCTTAAAATCCTAGAATGTACCATGGGTCAAGGTTTACATTACCTTTCTGTACCACCCACATTTGTTCTATGCTCCAAGATATAAGAAATTTATTACAGATTACCTAAATTCCAATATCACAAATATTTCAACATGATTATCATGTATACAATATTAAATAAAATAAAAATAAGTAATCCCATTGATTAAGAACCCAAAAAAACTTTTCATAAAAATCTATAATTCACAACTGAAATGGAACTACTACAAATATAATAATTATCTGTACATAAAATTCAAAATTGATTCAATTTCTTTTTCTTCTACTTATAAATAGAATAAATTATGAAATTATTTTCATAAGAAATGAGATAAGTAAACATTATAATATGATCTATTAATAAATGATAATTTGTATAATCATTTTTAAGTAACAAATCAAAAAAATACATATTTAATTTTTACAAGTGATTTGTGCAATATAAATATTTTATTGAGAGAGAAATATTTTATATAAAAAATAATGACATAAAGAAAAACTAAATGTAAAAAAATAAAAAAAAATATTCAAAATATATTCACAAAAATAAATAATTGTTAAAATAAATGAATAACTGATTTAGAAATAATGAAAAAATACTATTAAATAGTGTGGATAATTTTAATTTTAATTAATAAATTTTGATGAAGTATACATGATCTGTATAATAGAGGATGATGGAATCTTAAACATTAAACCACAATGAACCTGGGTAGAGGATAAACATTTTTCACAAAATGAAAAATAATATTAATATATAAGAAAATCATGTGATTTGATGATTAAATTTTATTTTAGAACGCATACTAAATATTTTAAGAATACCATAGGAAATTAATTGCATAAAATGAATCTCCCATAAAATATATGAGAAATTATCTTCTAGGATAATATTTATATTTCAAATATTAAATTGAATATACATGACCTATGATAGAATCTTATAGGAATTAAATCACATAAAAATTATCATGCATTCATGAAATCTATTCAATTAATCGAATAATGTTTAAAGAATAAAATTTTAAATTAATTTAAAAGATCAAACCATAAATATTGAAATTATCTGTAAATTATTATCTTTCTGAAATGATATGATACTGATAATATTTTCTTATAGATTATTTATAAATAGAAAAGAAAAAATGAAACTATTTATTCTCTAAATAATGTTTTTGTAATATGAAATGTTAACTGATAAACATGATATATAAAATTTTGATGTGGACTTTTTTTGTCTAAGAAAAAAATTTCTATTCCGAACATCCTTCTTGTAAAATGACTATATATTATTTCAAATATCATGAAAAATATTTTACTTTTATAATTATATAGTCCATCAAATTACAATTACAAAATAAAG
This sequence comes from Viscum album, assembly GCA_963277665.1. Classification (NCBI taxonomy): domain Eukaryota; kingdom Viridiplantae; phylum Streptophyta; class Magnoliopsida; order Santalales; family Viscaceae; genus Viscum; species Viscum album. The sequence goes on along the minus strand of OY728147.1, from coordinate 552,143,929 downwards.
AATATAAAATCAATGATTATTTGGTTGAAGGATAACCACCCTGATGGGAATTTTACTGTGACATTGTCGTGGTTTTTTAAACGAATCCATATTAAATATAAACTATTAAATTAATTTATATTTTGAATACCATGAGAATATTCATACGAAATTAACCATAAAAATAATGGTTATTATTCTAAATAAATGGTTATTCAATCTACCCACTAGATTTCATGACCCATCCAATGTTGTCGACTGGGGAAGAGTATGTTTCTGATGCAGTATTAGTCGTGGTCATGTACTAGTTATTGTACCACTGAGTTGGAAAAGGTTAAATCATGAGTAGAATATGATGAAATAATGGACACACGGGTGGAAGAATGGGTTTAAAGGGGAAACACTGAATTTATGAAACTGATTAAGGACTTATTCCCATCACTTTTACCAAAGACCAGTGTGGCTAGTGATGAATATATTTCATCGATGAGTTCATTATATAGTGCACCATGTGGATTAAGTTATAGTGGCTGATAATATGTATTTCATGGTGATGAATATAGTGGGGAAGTTTATGTGGATGAAGATGATGTTGACACCAAGGCCGAGGATGAGTACATGGCCTAGGCCGAGGCAGAGGTCGAGGTCGAGGACAAGGACGAGGCTGAGGCTGAGGCGGTGTATGAGGTAGAGGAAGATGGTGAGGATGAGTCTGAGGATGAGTACATGGATGAAAAAGGTTATGAGGACATGGATAAGGATGAGGATGAGGCTACTGAAGATGTTTATGATAGTGATGGTGATGGAAGACAGATTGAGTTGTTACATTTTTTACAGATATTACTGTCATTTGATGTTTGATGATTTTTTGTGACTAAATACATGTGTAATATTTCGTATATTTGTTATCATAGATTAATTTCATCAATTCATATTTCTCTTATCAATATTTCTATATTTTTTTGGTGTTATTTGAGGATGATCCATTGGTTACATTGTTGGTTTTGTTTTTTTTAGGATGTTTTGTTTGTTTCATTTATAGCGATCCTTCATTTCATAAATTACTTTTACATAATTTTAAAGATATGAAACATAAAATACATTCCCAAATTGGATCTAACGGATTAGTTACATTGTAATACAAGGACCATATATAAATTTTACCACAAAAAACATAAAAATTTAGGTAAGCCCTTCTCTCGAGCTTCTTATTTTCCCTTTAGTTCTCCTTAATACATATAAGCAACTGAGGATATATACCAAACAGAAAAGATAAATTCTAGTAAGAGGATAAGAACATTAGTAAATATAACATGGGGTGGGAATAGTAATTGTTATCATAACATATTCATAGGATCATAAACTTGTTAGGAACAATTGATAAATGGATTGAAATGTGACAATTCATAAAAATGAAACATCATGTCTTAGTGGTCAAATACAACACATAGTTGTGAAAAAAGGCGTGCATCATGTACACACATATTTCACTCTAACTCGTGAAATTCGTCAAATTACTCCATTAATTGGAGATCTATATATTTCTAAGTGCATATTTCACATCATAACATCAACATTTCACTATTTAATTCTGGGTGTACCCATCACATCCAAAGGTAAACATTATAATGAATACCACATAGAATGTATATAAATCTAAGAAATAAATAACCCATGGAAAAGAATGGGTCTCATTTTATAAATCATAAATTTAATAACTTTTGGTTCCCAAATTAAGGAGGGATAAAATTCTTGATACAAGAACCAACAAACTTGAGTGATAAGTTAAAGGTGTGTTTTGGAAAAATGGGTCTTTTGAAAAACATTGTGCTTAATAAAAAATCTAGTTGAAAACATGTATATCCTATAAAATGTAAAATAATTATGATGAAATTTTCTTTTAGGAATATCCATAGTAAAAATACAATGTATGAGGAATGCCCAGAAAAACGAATGTTGGATTCAAGAATTCCCCTTACCATGTATCTAAATGATTTCATCAATTTAATTTATAGTATTATGACATTAGATTAATTGAGTAAAAATTATAGAAACTTTTATACATGAATATGATTCATTATTGTTCTATTATGTTCCTTTTTGGATTTTTTATAAGTTATATAATTTATATTCATTTTTCAGTAGTGTTCTTTTTTCTTTGTTTTCATCAACGGTTCACTTGTACACCTACATGGAAGTTCGTATAAATCATGGATAAATATATAAATTTTATATTAGATGTTATTAATAATATTATTGAAATTTAAATGATCTTATAATGATTTTTTTTATATTCCTAGAGGATGAGTCATTTGTTAATATTTAATGATGATCAATTTAGGTTAATTTGGGCGGTTTTTGGTTCAGGACAAACATGATTTATTTTATTATTTAGTATTATGTATAAAAGTTTTCTCCAAAACAAAAAAGGGGTTAAAAAATACATGTTAAAAAAAATTTCAACCATTTCATGATTATATTTATATAATTGAAGGATTTTTTGGAAAATGGATGTTTATCAAGCACGATGAAGGTAACATAACACATCACAGGTGGTGATTTAATTTTTATAAAAAAAGAGAGAGATAGAAGAGTATAATGAATAATCATCCATTATCATTATATTATACTAGAATATCAATAATAAGTGATTTATAGTGACATTTGGATAAGATAATATGAGGATAATAGAATAAATGAAATGAAATTTGAAAGGAAAAAAAGAATGAAAAAAAGAGAGAAACTACCTCTTGAATCTATCTTTCATGAGAGCCTTTTTATGGGAGAGGTTTTTGCCTTTTATGTGACCAAGGGATTTTAAACGTGGGGGAGGAGCTTGGGAATATATTTGAGATGAATTTGGAGTAGGAACATGGCTTTTGACATGTGAGGAAATGAGGTTGTGAGGGGTGTTATTTATAGTGGAGGGGATATGGGTTTTCTTGCTATTATATTCATTAATTTATTATATCTCCACAAGACAATAAATAATGTTGAGTACATGACTATATAATGTAACATTAGAATTTTAGTTCAGTACAAGGGTTGTTTACAACATCCATAAATCAAGCATGATGTAGAAATTCCTAAATTTATCATAATTTATAAATTTTTGAATTTCAGTATTCACAAAAACGTTAAGTATTTCATAAAAATCTAAAAAATTAAACCTAAATATTTTTCAACAAGTACAAATCCAAAATGAACTTGATTTTATAAAAATAATTTTCTAAATTTGAGTAACTTATATTTTAAATTAAAATCATAATTTACATAAAAATACAAATTTTAAAATTAAAACTGCTTTTCTAAGAAACAGACAAATTAATTATGGTTATAAAAAAATTTATATAATCAAGAAGATATCAAAATACTAGTTTATGAATAAATTTTATGGGAATAAAGTTTTTTAATTTATTAAATTAATCTTTAAATATTAATGAATTAAAAAACTCCAACACTATAATATAATTATATCATATTGTCACTTATAGGATGGATAAATTTTATTTATACTTCCATTGGTATGGTTACTATTCATTTGGTTCATTTACTATTCATAAGTGTCAAATTACTATTCATCAGGGCACCATAACTATTCATAATGATATGTTACAATTCAAAAAAAATTATGTTTTCCTGTCGGACTCCATCATCTTATGAATTGAAACTGTGTCTGTCATATTTTTGAAATTCAAATCAATGAAGTAGGAAAATTATGATTAAATGTAACATTGAATATATTAGTTCATTTAAGTAAGATGTGTAATTCTATTTCATAATGTAATTTTATGTGATTATGCTAAATGGAATTTCTATAATAATGGATAAATTAGATTGATAAAATTTTGGGTCTTTAAATTCTTCCCCCCTTTTAAAATTTCCCCTAAAAATTTTGTTTTGCATAAATGGATGAGGGTAATTATCCTTCATCTCATCCTCCAGTTTCCAAGTTGCTTCTTCATACTTATGGTTCCCCCAAAACAATTTGACAAGGTGGGATTCCGTTGGTGCGTAGACAATTATCTCTCCATTTCAAAATCAATACTGGTTTCTCCTCATTAGAGAGATCATCTTTCTACTCAACCACATATGAGATTAGTACACATGAGGGATCTAGTATGTACTTACTTAGGAGATAAATGTGAAACACACAATGAACATGGGAAATATTTGGTGGAAGTTCAAGCTGATATGCCACATATCCTATGCAGTTAAGGATTTCAATGGGTCCAATGTACCTTATTCTTATCTTCCCTTTTTTCCAAATTGTATAGCTCTCATCCATAGGAATTTTTGAAAAAAAAAGACTTCTTCTAAAATTTCTAACTCCAACTCCCTTTGATGGTTGTTCACATGGATCTTTTTCCAACTCTAGGTAGCATGGATATGTTTATGGATGACTTGAACCTTCTCAGCCATCTCTTGTACAAGATGAGGTCCTCGTAGCTTTCTTTCTCTAACATCATCCCATTAGGATGGACTTAGTCCTATCTTTCCATTCATACCTTTGTTTGGAGCCATATGAATACTTGATTGGAAGCTATTATTGTATGAATACTCAACCAATTGTAGATGATAATCCCATCCACCATTAAATTCTAAATATAAGGATCTTATCATAACTTTGAGTGAATAAATTGTACATTTTTATTGGCTGTCAATTTGGGAGTGATATCCCATGATGAAATTTAATTTATTACTCATTGTTGGATAGAGACTCCTCCAGAATTTATATGTGAACAATAGATCATGATTAGAGAAAATTGAGAGTGGTACCCCATGTATCCTCACCGCTCCATACACATATATTGTCCCATGTTTTTCAAGAGAGAGATCTCCCCGAATAGAAATAAAGTGGTCTATCTTGGTGATTCGGTCCATAACGCAATATTTCCTTTGGATGCCTTCGAGAGACCCGCGAAAATGTCAATAGTGAAATTCTCCCATTTACACAAGGGTATAGGTAATGGTTGCATCATCCCTTTGGACATAAGACACTCTAAATTAACATGTTGATGTATTAGAAACCTTGAGATATACTTAGCAATCTCCTTCTTTAGGTTGTCCCACTAGAAGTGTTCTTGGAGAACAATGTATATCTAGGTGCTACCATGATGGATAGAGAATGGTGAGCTATGTGCATTATAAAATATATCTTTCTTTATCCCAATAGATGAAGGTACAGAAATATATGTTCCAAAATAAATTACACCATCATTTTCAATATGTAACTCTGGTAACCACCCTTCCACTACTATATCCGTCTTCTTTTGAAACTCTATATCATACCTTTTTTCCTTATTAATATTCTCTTAGATAGATGGATGGTAAATATGTTGGGAAAACTATGATATATTCCCTTCCATTATTGTTTAAAAATATATCATTTTTATATCTATGAATATAGGGCCTTTCTCAATCCGCCTCATGGATATAGTAGCCGGTTATTTTCTGCTTTGATCATCAGCAACCTTATTCCCCTTTCTGGTATGATAGTGAATAAGGAAATCATAGACTTATATTATCTATAACCATCTTCGTTGAAGAATTTTTATCTTCTTTATGTGAATATAAACATTAGGCTCTTGTGATTGGTATATATGTCACACTTCCCACCATAGAGGTACTACTTCCAGATTTTGACGGAAAAAATCATATTTGCAAGCTCCAGATCATGTGTCGGTTAGTTATGGTCATTGATTTTCAACTACAATAAGCCATTGTTTTTCCCATTATCATTTTTTATAGTTATACAACCTACTCCTTTCCTGGAAGAATCATTTTATATCAAAAAAAAACTCTCCATTTTTTAGTAATGTGAGTACAGGTGTATTGATCAGCATTATCTGTTATCTCCTTAAAGCATTCATCAAATTATTACTTCTCGAAAAACATCACATATTTCCTTGTAAACATAGTTATAGGGATTCAAAATTATCATATTTTTATCACAAAATGTCTATAGTACCATAATATTCCATGAAAAATATAGATTTATGTGACACTGTTGGGTCTGGGCCATTCCACAATTGTCGTTGTTTTGAAGGGTCCAAATAAATTCCATCACATGGGATCACATGTCTGAAGAACATTACTTGCAATATTCAAAAGTCACACTTTATGAACATGTTGTAAAACGTCTGCTTCTTAAAAGTTACCAATATAAGTATTAGATATTTGTCATCTTCCTCCTAGCCATGGGAGTTGATGAGAATATCATCGATAACCACTACCCCAAATTTTTCGAGGTAATGTATAAATACTCTATTCATCAAATCCATGAAGATTTTTGGGGAATTAGTATGTTTTAATGGAAAAATAGAAACAAATAGTTCCCATAACTTTTATGGAAGTCAGTCATATGAATATCTTCCTTTTTCACCTTTAGCTAATTCTATCCAGAATGATGACCCACCATTGATAATTATCGAGATCCACTAAACTTATCAGCCAAGTTTTCAGTCTTTGAGAGATGATAATTGTTCTTTATGGTGATCTTGTTGACTTCCAAATTATCAATACACAGCTGCATTGATCCATCCTTCTTCACAATGATAACTCCCCCCCACCCCCACCCCCTTCAAGGTGATGCACTAGGGGGTATGAACCCTTTGTCCAAAATATCTTCTAACTGCTTCTTATACTCATCTTGTTCAATAAGATCCATCCTATAGGGACACGTTTATATTGGAGTAGATCTTTGTATGAGTTCAATGGAGAAACCTACCTCACAATATGAGGGGATTTTGGGTAACTCTATGGGAAATACATCACAATGTTCCGTCACGATGGGGATTTCTACAAGGATGAAACATTCCCTTGAATCAACCATATAAAAGAGGTATTCTTCTTCATAAGGAATCAATACCCATAGTGTTGAAGGATTTTTAAAAGGATATTCGTAATATTCCATTCATTTTTAGTGGATCATGGGATTGTTCAGAATGTGAAAAGATATTTATTTTTCCCAAAATTTTATCTGTTCTCCATATAACGAGACCTAGTCATTTCCCATTATATCATCAAATTCATCCAATGGATGTATCATGAGATTAGATGGAAGAATCATCCCACATATTTCTACAAGAAAATATTCCAACACTTGGTTTAAAATTATTCCACCACTTGGTGTTTTTAATAGATATCTCTACTTAATAGTTTCAGGGCTTCGATTATATAGTTTTAGAAAACATGAAAGATATAAAGGAATGCGTAGAACTAGCATTAAATAATACTTTTTAATTACTTAGTGTATAGGGAGTGTACCTTGTAGGAATTCATTTTCCTTCCCAAATTACATATTAGTGATGTCATAAGACTTTCCTTGCACCTTTGGATTTGGTGGATGATGAAACTAGTTACCCTCAAGGGCTTGAGGTTTAGTTCACTAGTTTTCATAGTTACCTTTATTCTTACAGTTGTAGCATTGGACTAATGGCGGTTCTCTCTTTTCCTCCACCACATTCTACTAAATTCTCATTTCATTTTGATATTCAAGATCATGGTGTCCTTTTTTTCCACACCTGAAGCATTTCCTAATCCATTTTTGGAAATTCCAATGGTACTTCTTCCAACATTTTTGACATGTGTGTGGTTTCTTTTTCATTCTACATTTCTTATTAGATCCTCCAACATGAAACTCTATCTTTCGTTTCATGTCACCATAGAAATGGGACCATTCTTCGAACTCCATCTCCACTTTGAGAGAACAAAGAACAACTAATTCATAACTCCCAATGTCTCAAATTGTGAGAGCCTTTCAAAGGTGTGGTTTTAATCCTATAATGAATCTATCAGTTTTTCAATAATTTTTTATAAAAAATCCAAATGCCAACCTTGAATGCCTTGTGAAATTCACTTCATAGTTCATGAAATAATCTCCATCATTTTCCTTTAGCTTTATTAATAATATCTTCATCTTTTAATGAATAATTTTTTTGCGTTACTTGTTAAGAAAAATTATCTTGATGTATTTCCACTCCATCTCATCAATTTCATCTCTTGGATTGGTGTTCTTAATCAATTCCCACCATTGGTCGGCCTCTCTATCTAGATGATAAATTTCTTGATTCAACTTATCCATATTAGAAAGGTGAAAAACATATAAGATATTATACATAGAGTTGACCCACTATTCCACAACTTGTGGATTGGAAGATCCACTAAACATCGGTGTCCATAGCAACATAAAAGACTCAACTATTAGTTCCTCCCTCTTAGTTGAATGATGATGTTACACATTATTCAGGTTATTATTCATAGCCCGAGATAGCTGGGTTATAATTTCCATGTTGTTTTTAACTCCACCTCCCAATGCATTGGGGACGTTGTTTAGTAAATCTCTGTATTTTACCTCAAATGGGTTGTTCGACTGGTTTGTCCTAGTTCCCACCATTTTCTAAAATATAAAATGTTAGAAGAAAACATAAGACAACTAGTCGTTAATAATTAATTTAGTCCTTTGTGAAATTAACAAAATAATTTTATCTTATGGGATCCCTATATTAATCACATCTTCTTCTATTATTACATGTAGATTGTCTCAAACTATGGTTTTCACTAAGTTCCTTTAATAATAATTCCCAAAATAACTAAACCATTCCTCTGATACCAACTATAGAACCCCGAATTTTCTTACATTGCATTTACATTATTTTAATGATAATAAAACTAAAATAATTACACAATGAGGATCCAAATGTTTGGTGAGATTAGGACTATAAAATAATACTGTAAAAATCATACACATTTATTTAATTTCTTCATCTCTATATTCTTATTGTCCATTGAGTTCTCTTTAATACATGTTACCACCTGTTGATATACATCAAAATGGGGTGATATAAAATCCTTGTAAGATGATAAGAACATGAAAAAATATAACATGATCCGAGCATAATCATCATTATCATAACATAGGCATTGGATCAGAAACATTTTAGGAACTCCTGATTAAAGGATTAAATTGTTTCAATGCATAAAAATGAAACACCATGTCATAGTGGTCAACTAGCTCACATATTTTGGAATGAACCTAGAATAATTTTCATTCAAATTTCACTTTAACACATGAGATTCATCACATTAAACAATGAATTAGAGCATTGTATAATTCTGGGTGATCCTGTAACATCATAACATCAACATTGTGCTATATAATTCTGGGGGCACCTGTTACATCATAACGTTTACATTACCATTCATTCCACATAGATTACATATCAATATAATAAATAAATAAATAATGTAAAGGAATGTGTTTAATTTCATAATACATAATTTCATAAACATTGGGTTCCCATATGAAAGATGGAATAACATACATGATACAAGAATCGTCAACATTGATTGAGAAGTAAAATATGTGTATTTGAAAGAAGAGTTCTTTTAGAAAACATTATTTTTTACATGAACACTAGTGGAAGACATGTATATCCAAAAAAGGTAATATAATTATGTTGAAATTATTTTTATAGAATAAATTTACTAAAAATGGTGTGAAGTAGTGAAAACTCAAAGAAAGAATGTTGGGTTTGAGAATTCCCCTTACCTTGTATCTGAATGCATTCTGCACTTTAATGTTCAATATAATGACATAATATTTGTTAATTAATAATTATAGAAAATTTTATAGATGAATATGGTTCATTAAGGTCTTATTATATTCTTTTATTGGTGTTTTTATCTATTATGGTGTTTAAATTCATTATTCGATAGTTTTCTTTTTGATAGTTTTCATGAACTATTCACTTGTACACATGAATGAAATTTCATGTAAAACATGAATAAACATGAAAAAACTCTATTAAATTTTACTAATTAAATCATAGAAGCTTAAATTATCTTATATGGATTTTGGTTATATACCATGAGGATGAATCGTTAGTTAAAATTAAATGATGAATGTTTTATGTTAATTTGGGCGGTTTTTTTATCACAATGAACATGTTTTCTTTTATCATTTATTATTGTATATATAATTTTCTTTCATAACATAAAAGGGGATAAAAAACCATATTAATATATTATTTCAACCATTTAAATGTTTTATTTACATCCTTGAAAGAGTCAGATTTAAATTTAAGTGCATCACCCAAGATGTAGAAAAATTATCACATCACAAGCGATTATTTTATTTTTATAAAATAAAAGATATAGAGACGAGTATAATGAATAATCCAACATTAAAATGATATAATACCATTGTATCAACAATACTAGAGTTATCATGTTATCTTTATAATAGTAGTTGAGGATAAGAGTTCAAAGAAATGAAATTTGAAAGGAAATTGAAAGAAATGAGAGAGAAATTACATCTTGAATATATCATCATTTAGATCCTCTTTAGTGGAGAGGTTTTGGCCTTTTTATGAGACCAAAGGAAAATGGAAATGGTATTGGATCTTGGTATGATATTTGAGAAGAATATGGAGTTTGAACAAGGCTTGAGAGGTCTATGAAAATGAGGTTTGGGGTGGGTATTTATAATAGAGTAAAGAGGGGTTTTCTCGTTATTATATTCATTTACTTATTATTTCTCCAAAATATAGTAAATAGTGGAGATTACATGACTAAATATAGTAACATGAGCTTTTGAGTTCGAACCAATGTCCATTTACATCATCCTTGACTCAAGAATGATGCAGAAAATAATTTATTTAGCATATTTGTTATATTATCAAATTTCAAATTTCACCAAAAAATAATGTATTTCAGAAAAATATCAAAAATTCAACCTAAAAATTTATGAATGGGTATAATTTATAATTGAAAAATATTATATGAAATAAATTATAAATATTTGTAATTTATGTTTTAATTAAAATCATAATTTACCTTAAAATGAAAATTTTATAATTAAAACTACTTTTTTAACAATTTGAAAAATTAAGTAAGGCCTCATTAAATTAATATATAATCAAAATACATCAAAATAATTTTTTATTATTAAATTCTATGAAAAAATATTTTCTATTAAATTATTAAATTAATCAATTAATATTCATGACATACAAAAATACTAAAACTGTAATGTAATTATGTCATATTATCACTTATTGGATGGATGAATTTTATTTCAACTACCATTGGTAAGGTTACTATTCACATGGATGATTTAATATTCAAAAAATTCATATTACTTTTCATAAGGGTAACATTACTATACATAAGGTTATTTTACTATTCAATTAAAATTATGTTTGTCCCATCGGAATAAAATCAGCATACTGATCACAACTGTGTATGTCATATTTTTAAAATTCTAACAACCGAAGTAGAAAAAATATGTTTAATAGACAAATAGAATTTATCAGTAAATTTAATAATGATTCTTTATTGGGTTTGCTAATTTGAATTTATGTGATTATGCTTGATGAAATTACTACATGAAGCAAGAATCTGCATTGATTAAAGTTTAGGTCATTTCAACATTGCTAGTTGAGGATGTTCTGTTAGTGTTTTGATCGTAATGAGTAGTTGGTTTCATTATTTACTATGTTCTATTGTGATTTCTGGTAGTTTTGATTGCCGATGATTTATGTTTTGATGTTTTGATTAGGTGAATTTCATTACCGGTAGTTCTGATTTTCATGCAGTGGTTTATGTTCTTATTGTAGGTTGTTTTCAGGTGCATTGTAGGTGTTGAGGTGCATGGAAATGCAGGAATTTCATTATCACTGATGGCATGATAAATTGGAATTTTAACAAATTATGTAATAAGTTTCACTCAACCACATATTTCATTGTGAATTAATTTATACATTGTTTATAAATTATAAAAAATGTCTCTAGAATCCCACAGTATTTTCACTCAAATTAGTCCCTTCAACCATAAGGTATTCTTTCCCCTATGTAGATGTTAGCCATTTTAATTTTTGTTTTTTTCACTAACTGGGATTCTAAACTTAGTTTGGTTAATTATTATTTATAAATATTGTCAAATACAACATTCATGTATGAATTGTTTTACCAAAAATCCTTTACATCTATATATATGTAGTTTTTTCATTGAATTATTTATATATAATTGAAACAAAGATGAAAAGATATACATGATAAGGTAATACCTTTCCAATGACCATTGTTCTTGGTTCTCTATATACTCTATAATCTTGATGCCAAAAATATAACCCTCACCTTATTCTTTTGTCCATTTCTCCACACCCCATGGAACCAGTTATTCAGAAAATCAGATACCACAGTGGTCATCCTTCCATGGATAATGAGATAACCCTAACCAATCCACAACATTATCCCACTCCCCATTGAGAAATTTGATTCATCTTCTTTTATTTTGAATCTTGATTACATTATAACATTGATGATAAGTGAAATCCTTTATGTCTGATCACATTCTCAGCAGGAAATAATTGATTTAAGAAGCCCCAAACCATGAAGTTGGTCTTATTTATAATATCATTTCACTAGAGAAGATACCAATTGTTACAAACAATAACAAAGACATTAAAACAGAATTGGGAATTTTTTAGATCTTATAAATCTCTTAAACTCAATTATTAATAACATGTATAACATATATACTCAATGTTCAGTATGTTCATGAACATGCACTTCCTCTTCATATCAACTTCACCCTAAATATTTGAAAAAAATTATCCATGGGTTTTTTTAAATAGAATTTTGGTTCCCTTAACCAGAAGAACCTTTGGATGAATTTATCTATAGTCTCAACTCTTTTTAATATTCACCCATAACTCCATGGATGGTTTATTCGATCTCTCTTTGAGTGTAAATTCTACTCAATTTTATTACCACCATTCATTTAAATATGTCTATAAATATTAGTACCTTCCATCAAGAACCTATTGAATAACATAATTCATGTTTTTATAATACTAAACACATAATGAAATAATAGTAACACAAAAATGATGGATTTCCATTTCTCAATCAATCCAGTATTCTTTTCCCCTATGTTCACATTGGTTTGGATATCATCCTTATTTTTGTGGGAATACCATCCATCCTTTCAGATGTATTCAAGTGAAATGTTTTACTTTCCAGTGTTTCTTTTTCCCTATAATTATATAATTTATTGTATTTATTTTCAAGTGCATTTACATTATTGTGTTTTTTACAGTGTGTTGTTCTATTAGGTGTTGCATTAGTTTTGTTTTCTGGTGTTGTATTCATCATTATTCAGTAGTGTTTTCATAGAGGTTTGTTGGGTATTTTTAAGAGTTGTGATTTTTAGTGTGGTATTTTGTATATTAATTGCATTAGAGTTATTTTGAATATTATACATTGTATTATCTACAGATATTTTTATTAAATTGCAGGTAAATTTAGAGGGGAGGCTATTGTATACTACATTGTGGAATTGGATTAATTTATACCAAAAATTTAGAAAATGTTGGTATAGATATGAAAACCCTATATATTCCAACAGATTAATAATAATTATTTGTAAAAAACTATACCTATTTATGTATACAACCTATTATAAAAAAACCATTGGTAGAACTCAATGAATCTATATATAACTGTAGTAGAAAACTGTGGGTAAACATATATTAAAAAAATTATCAACAAACCATCAAGATATTAAAATATCAAGTGTCTTATACCAACGGTTAATGAATAACCACTGGTATAGGGATATCCCCAAGACTCAATATCCAATTTTTTGGAAAACTGTTACTAAAGGGTATACGAACAGTTTTCCATCCTTTACCAATGGTTAGTAATAGTTTTTATATCCTAAGATTCCAGCAGTGCATGCCATCTATATAATAACTAACATGATAAACAAATCTCTCATCAATTTTTCCTATTGTTTATTTTCTATCAAACCTGGAAAAAATATTATTCATGTTCGTTATAAAATAAATGACATTGAAAACCATTTTAAATGGGTTTTTCAATTCATTTATCCAATAACTGGTGTGATAAACCTATTAGATAATTTATTTACTGCATTGACTATATAATGTGATGTTAAAGATATATCCACATCGCCTTTAACAATGGAACATGAAAATTGACAATAAAAAGAATAAAAAATGACATTAAAATGTATATTATGAACTAGTGTTGTTCTATAGATTCATTTTCCTGTCGATTTCAAATTTATTCAAAAATATTTTCCAAAATTGTATGTTGTTCTTGAAACTCAATATGAGTAGGGGATAAGAATTTCAATAGTTCTTTGACCAGAAAGATGAACTTTTAATCATTATGCGTGCGAGTTATTTATCTTCCCTTTTATTCCATAGTCTTATTTAGTGAAATAGAGTCAAAATGATTACAATGATTCAAGGTTTTGTTCCTTAGGAAAGGCTACTATTGGTTTTTATAGTGGACAATCATCATTCTCTGATATTTAATGGAATCATTAATTGAAATCTTCAATAATTAATTCAATCTTATTAATAACTATCATTCATAATAATATGATGTATTATCTTATTAGATGACAAATCATACATTGAAAATATATTATAATATCATTTTATAGGTCATCCATACAACAAAACTATTGTTTCATTGTGTTTTGTGATACAAGAAAACCCATATATGATATTGCAACATAATTATCACATATTAGTAGGAAAATACAACACTATGGATTAATTATGGTAAATTGAGTTTTCTTTTACTAATAGAAATTGGAAACCTAACTAATTTTTTCTATGGACATATTTTTCACATTAATTATCATGGTGCTAATAGTAGGTAATGGAATTAGTTTTTCCATTCCTGTCAATTTTTCACCATTTACACTGTATATAGTAATTTAAATGTTTTTTTGTATAATAATTAATTATAATTTTCACCTAAAAACAAAATATGAATCATGCATCTAAAAATTATAATTACATAAAATAATTTGAAGAAAAATTCCCTCACTACACACAAATTTGATTAACAAATGACAAAAAAATTACAATTTCACTCACATTACACAAATCCAAGAAACATATAGATGTTAAAGAATCCATTGAAAAACCCCATGGAATTAGTGGGGATTCAAGGAATCCTCTCATCAAAATAATCTAGATTTAACCCCTTTTCCATACCTCTCATTAGTTAATCATGTTTCTTGATGCCAAAATAGACTGAAATGATACAATGTCTGTATTTCCCATGATCAAACACCTCTCCAACCTTCGGTAAATGATTTGGGTAGAAACCGATGATTGTAATCAGAATGTAATGCATTTTTAGTGTCCTAAATAACCCAACTCAGTGCCTTCATAATTTTTTCAGAATGCAAAGAAGTGGGTAACATGGGGGACACTGGAGGGTGGTCCATATCCATGTAACAACTGAGAGAACCTATATGTCCCATGCACACTAATTTACTGAGTTGATGGGGAGAGAGGTGGGTGAGACGAGATGAGGTATTCTGGTTATATCTTCTATTTTAATTGAAAATTTTTAGCATTTTACCATCATGATAAAAACCAGATGACTGATGTGGGGTCGTGATATATAATTGATGCATGTTGATCAAATCTAATCCTATATACTTCTAAAATTGATGTTTCTATTGTAGTTGGTTCTACTTGGGTAATATATCATCCAAAGAAACATCAATCAGATTATCCATTATCCCTCCAATATTACTAGATGATAACATGCCCAATCTCAATGAAATGTCTCTCAAGGGAAGGATGGTATGAGGGTAACAACATGGATGATTAGGCTAACATTTTATAAGAAGTTTTCTGAAGGGAAATATTGGGTCATAATTTGGGCCAATATGATCTCACAAATATGGGGTTGGAAATATGCCATTGCTTTCTATATGGCTGTAATACATTGTGTGTATTATATCCATTATTTGGGGAGGTATTTGACCAAAATATTTCAATGTTTTAATATCAAATAATCTAATAAAATGATTTACATTATGATTTTAGTTGATGGACCTTCCACTAAAACCAACAATCACTTATCCTAGATAAGTTTCCATACATAATCTCATCAGATATAGATTGAATTCTTCAATAGAAAATACATATATATTAAATCTTATGTAAATTGAACTTTAGAACCATACGAAATTTTTCAATCATTATTATTTTATTTTAAACAATTAACACGAATGGATTATCTCATTGTTCAGCTAGTGAATGCGATAGAATAAAGATAAAAATGTCTTAGTGGAAATAAAAAAAATTCAATTACAATCCTACAACACAAAATAATTTTCTTTATGCAAATCTAAATAATTGGAATTATTTGGAAAGATCCAAATTAAATAGCTTCGATCGAGCTCAAAGAATTGTTAATTCAATTGATTGATAGTGAACATGAATTAGCTGCATTGAAATAGAAATGCACAAATAGGTAATAATATATAGTGAAAGGATATATACACATGTAAGTGGATGTCAATTTTTTCTCTCGTAAATTCCGTAATGTTCATCATATCAATAATTATCTTCTCAAAATATTCTAAAAAGTATCCAAAATATATTCTATTAGTTAAATTAATATTGTTGAAGAAAAATATCAAATTATATCCTATAATGATCCATTTTTTAGAGTATGAACAATCACAATTAACTAGGAATATAAAAACATAAATTTAGATTTAGTGAATAATATCAACAACACGATTAAATATAGTATTGGAAAACTACTCATGGACGTCCATTGACAACACTATACACACTATCTTATATGTGGTTCGACTAGTCTTTAACAATTCACCACCATCTTCATCTATAGATCCCTTTATTTTTTTTGTATATTTCAATGTAATGTTTACACCTTTATTAGCAGGATAACTATGCTCAGCACTATCACTGCCACATCTATGTCGATCATTATCCTCCAGAATACCAGAGTATTCAATCTCTTTTCATTATATCTTCATCAACACAACAGTATTACATATATTCTTTATCCTATCTTTGCATACAATATTGATCATGTAATTACATGAACCATGTATAATACCCTTCCCAACTGTTATTATATCCTTATCCACTTACATTCCTGGAGAAAACATCAACAAATTAGTTTGGGAAGAAAAATATATAGCCAACTCCAGATATATTATAGACACATATAACATGAAGTTTCATTTCCATACCAATAAATGCATGAAAACTGAATCCATCCATGTTATTCATATAGACATCAATTATTACTACATCATAACATCCTTTAACTTCCAATAGAATATTGAAAGTATTTGGGTCATGTGAGAAATATGTAATTGTAATGAAATGAAATCTTTGTCAAAATAATTCAAATAAAAATTCAGAAATTTAAATCTACAAAATAGGAAATTTAAAACAGACCAGTTCATGAAAAATCTTATTTATCATATACAAAATTAAATAATTCGGACATTTTTAGTCCTAAGAATCAAATATCCTCAAATATTTTCAATAAATACTCAATTTTTCCCAAAGAAAAAAGATAAATAGATTATCCAACAAGTAACTATAACCATTCAATTTTTTTAAGACCCATTTATCCACCAAACGATAGCATCACTTTTGAAAATATCCATAGTGAAAAAGGATAAAATTAAAAAAACAAACAATTAATCATGGATAGAAGAAACTAAAAACACCAATGGAATGAATTTTGTGGAAGTATTGGTAATTTATGAATAGGAATACTATGATTCTGATCCATATACACGCATTTCAAAAGAATAATCTCCATTAACATTATGGTATTGATGTCATCATCCATCACAAACACACTGACACCTTTTAGAAACTCATCTTACATCACTTTCACTTTCATTGATCTGTGTCTACTATTCATCACCATCATATTTCTATTTCACTATAGTAGTGTTTTATAAAAATAATCCATTCCCAAACCTATGTCACCTTTAAAATATCAACTCTGTATTGATGGTTTCTAAAAAAACCCAATAAGGAATTTCATTTTCCCTAACCATCACCGAAGCACTCTGGAAATTACAGTCTGTTTGGTACCAAAGTTCTATAGAGAGTTTAATGAAAAACTCTCAAATCTAAAAGTGATTTTCTATATATTCAAAGAAATTTAATGGAAATAAAAATAAATGATCACAATATTTCTAATTAATTTATAGGAATAATTATGACCATCGAGTAAGCTTGAATGGTTAAGCGAAGTGGATTATAATTAGGGATGGATGATTATGCAGGTTTAGAAAACAATTGACCCTAAAATGACCTAATTTAACAAAAATGGATTTTATTTACTTATTTATAATTATTTTATCATTAAATTTAATTATATTTATTTCACCATATTTAAGGGTTCATAACATATATTTAAAAAAATCTGTTATTTGGATTGTTTGATTATTTTATTTTGAAAATAGTCTACAATTATGATTTTTGAGGTTTCGTCATAAAAATAAAATTAAGTGATTTGGGATTCATTAAAAAATGATTTGAAATGATTGAATTCAAAAATAATAAATTATGTGTTTTTATACAATAAACTAGTAAATAATTTTTCTATACATAATGAATGAAAAAATTTAAATAGGTAATGATAAATTTTTTCACAAAAAAAATGTATAGGATTTAATAAGATGTTGTTTTAAAAAATATTATAAACAATAAAAATAAATTTTATGACATAATTTTTTATTACTATAATTATTATAACATAAATAAAAAATATTTTGCACTACTTATTAAGTAATGTTTTAATAGTCATATTTAAATGATCACAAAAAAAATATTTTTTATTTTTAAATAAAAAACAGTGAATGGTTAAAAAGATGTTTTTTTATTATTGGTTTTGAAAAAAAATTACAAATAGGATATTTTTTCCTTCATAGTATTGGAATTCACACATGTTTCACATTAATCATAATCATTATAATCCTAGGTGATGTAATTATTTTTTGTTTGGATGATAATTTTTTCATCATTTTCAACAAATTTAATCATTTTGATGAATTTTAAATTTTTGTATAATATTTAATCCTCATTTTCAATTAAAAATAAAATGCAAAAACCAAGGATACCAAAAAGGATAATTACATAACAAATTGAATTAAACATTCCATCAAAACATCCGAAATTTGATGAAAAAATGACAAACCAATTATAAAATATGTAAAATACTTTTTACCACTATTCAGAATAAAGAAAACACAAAAACAATAAACATTAAAATGTTCCATTCATGGAAGAAATATATGGAATGCTTGGGGATTTCAATCCTCCCATAATAAAAATAAAATAGATCCCCCTCTTAAACCAAACCATTCATAATTAATCCATGGTGCTAGATTACTGAATAGATCTGGGTGAAGGGACTTTTGAATTTCCCTTCATCAATCAACTTTCAGAACCCCATGCAATGATCTAGGTAGCCACCAACACATGGACTAGGAACATAGAACTACTTAGGGGAAAGAAACTCCCTAGTATAGTGCCTAGTTTTTCTGTTGGTGTGTACTGACTGTGGTAATAAGAGGTATACTAGAGTGGGGACCAGAGTGTAGTAACCACCGAGAGAACCTCTATATCCCATGCACACTAATTAACTGAATGGATTGGGGAAGAGAAGTGTGTGATCAGGGAATACAATCATGTTTCATCTTCTATTTTAAAACTACATATAGGATGTTACCAGCCAGATAACCATGACATGAATGATATTGGACCATGAGGCATGATGGATACACGTTAATCAAATCAACCTCTAAATGATTCTATAATGTATGATGTCATTTTGGATGGATCATCTTGTGTCATATATTTTCCCAAGTAATGTCATATCGATTGTCATTAAACCCTATTGGATTACATACAGATAATGTTCCCAATATCAAATAAATGATTACTATATGAATTATTTCTTGAATATAAACATAGGTTATACTATTCTTACATTTTATAAGAGGATGTCCAATGGGAAATAAGGTGTCAACATTTTTTCTATGAGTTTCGTTCAGGGATGTGGTTGGAAATATTATATTACATTACAGTAGGCCATAATTCTCAAAGGCTAGTACTTCCAGTGATAGGGTAGTAATTTTACTATATTCTTCCATAATTTGAATATCAAATATTTTGTGAAAATTATTTACATTCATATTTGTCTCATTGGTCCACCAACCATACCAGGAATCACACCTAAATAATTATCCACATAATATATCATTAGATATAAAATGATTTTTTTAATATAAAAAGAAACAATAAATTAAATTTAATATAAAATTAATGTCCATTCCATATCAAAATATTCTTTATATGTTGTTTTATCTTACACAATACATGTGAAAGGCTTGTCTTTTTTTTCATATTGTGAAAGAACTGAAAAAGCATCTCAAGAGCATGCTACTAATCATGAAAATGTTGTAATTAGTGTCTTTCATCAAAATAGAATTTTTATTATGTAAATAAAAATAATTAGAATCATTTTGATAGATCCCTACAAAGGAGTTTCAATGGATTTCCCAAAATCATTCATTCATTTGATTGAAAGTGTCCATACAAGATCTAAGTTTTAAAATCAATTCTAGTTTTTATAATATTATAAAGTGTGGGGAGATACTAATATATAAGGGGTAGGATTTATTTTCATTGTTCATACTAGAAACATTAATCGTCTCAAGAATTTTATTCATAATAGCTTATAAATAGCAGCAAATTAATATTTTTTCTATATTATTTTTATGGAAACCGAAAAATATCACATCATATACTCTCAAGGCCCTAGTTTTTTCATGTTATGGAAATAAATAATTATTAATAAAAAATCATAATTGGGGTTTTAGAGAATAATTTCTACTCCATGATGACATAAAACATGGATGAACCTTTCATGTAGGTCAACTGGACAAATTTATACAGTTTCTTACATTTATCATTTAACAATTCATTCTCATAATCTTATATAATTCACTACTATTTTGGAGCATTTATTTTCATGTATATACCATGACTGACATATGAAGTGTGTTCGTCACTATTAATCCCTTTTCTATATCAATCATTTTCCTCCATACTACAAGAATATTTAGCCTCTCTTATTTATATCATCCCCCACAAAACATACTTCTATGTATTAGTCATCTCTTCTTCACATACATGAGTGATCATGTAATCAGAAGACCCATGTATAATATGTTTCATAACAGATTTCTTGTCCCCATCTAAAACCTTCACCAAATAATTTTTTTACGATTTATTTGGGGATTGAAAAACATATATCCATCTTCAAATCGATTTCACTCACTTATAATAAGAAAATTTATTTCCATAAAAATAAATTCAATAATACTAAATATATGCATGTTTCGGATATTGACATCACATATCATAATATCATCTCCTATCCCATTGAGGATTAAAATCATCAAATTCATGGGAGAATGTTTTATGTTTAATGAAATGAAATCATGGTCAAAATATTTATGAAAAAGTTAAATCACATAATTATGAAAAAGATAAAATATACAAGAGTTAATTTCATGTAAAACCATAATAATCACATAAAACATTCAATTAATAATATGTGTGCGCTGTTGAGAATCAATTTTCTTAGAAAGCTCACAATTAATTATCAAACAATTTAGAAGTGAAATGTAAAAATATTTTCCAATCATGTAAATAGAACATCCTAGTTTAATATAGTCCTAAATTGGAAATCAATCAACCTCATAACCTTTGGAAATATCTATTAGTGTAAAATTAAAATAATTAATGAACTACGGATTAATCGAGGATATAAAAAAATATAAAATATCCATGTTGTGAAATTATAGGAATTATCCTTAAGTGATAAAATATGAATACTATGAGTCTCACCTAGATACAAGCAAGTATAAATTATACTCTCAACACCCATTATTTCATTGATGTTTTTGTCAACCTCTTGCACCCTTAGACCTTTTACAGACACATCTGACCCCAAATAAAATTTTAGTAATCCATGTCTCTTCATCGTCATATTAATTTCTGTATTTAAGCATGAAAATGGTTTTTTAAATGTATAGATTCCACTACCTAGGTCTCCTATAATCTATCTACTCTCTAGATATGATTTTAGAAGAGGAAAACCATTTACGGAATGAAAGTTCCTCTGATAAAAATTTAAAGACAATAGAAATCATAATCAGGTTGTAACCATAGATCCCAAGGAGGTGTCAAATAATGTGACTAAAATCCAAGAAAATATTTCTATATTCTCATATATTTATTTAAAATATAAATAATCAATCACAGTCTTTAGAACTGACCTAGAAATATTTGTGTGAGAGATGAGAAAGATAGAAAGAGAGAGGTTTTATGACAACTATTTGGGATGAAAGATTTGATGGGAATATGAAACAAAAATCTCATGTGATGACCAAATATAAGATCATTATATTTTTTTAAAAACTATTTGGTCATTAAGATGTATTATATTAGGTTTCTAGATTTCATGGGTTTATACCAAATTTTTTTATTGGATTTTTTTAATTATATTTGGGTTGATTTTTTTCAATGAAATATATTCTATGAATTTTAGTTTTTATATTTTTTAAAAAATTTAAAATAATGTCAATGGGGTTTTAGTAAAAATGATTTTAAATAGGTAACTTAAAATATAAGAAATTATAGTTATTTTTACCATAAAGAATAAATAATTTTTTAAATTTTATAGAAATAATAACTTATCAAAAATATAATCATAATTTTTTTCATTGGAAAAATGCATTAGGATCTCATTAGATTACTTTAAAAAAATAAAATTAAATAAACTATATTTTATTATATGGTTATTTTGCAAAAAATATTATGGTGTTCAATGAAATCTCACATAATATTTATTTTTACTTTGATAAAGAGTGATTTCGAGATAATTTAATGTTATAATTTGTTTATAAAAATAGTATTCTTTTTACACCATAAGTATAACATCTCCCATAAAAAATAATTTTTTTACATTGAAGAAAGAAATACACTTTAAAAATATCTATTCATAAAAATTTATATTTTTTCTTTTTATTTGAGAATAATTAAATAGTGGACTATAATTACATAGATGTATTTAAAAAACTCAATTTTATCTAGAATCAATAAAATAAAAGAACAAGGCCCTAAAAAACACAATTATATTATTTTTGTACAATTAGTTATGTGATTCAAAATAAAATTACATTTTTTTTTATTATAGCTCAAATATAAAGTAATTTTTTTAAAACTATTTTCATTATTTAATTGTCATTTTTAAATTTATTGAAAAGTTATTTTTTTATCATTAAATAAAAACTCTTATTTGTGTTGAAAAACTAGGTTACTTATTTTTTATTTTAAAATAAAAATAAAAAATGAGTTACTTACTATTCATGTCATTCCCATAGTTGAAACTTAATCATCACGATTCTAATTCAAGGTAACAGAATTAATTTGTCATGTCGATCACTTTTTTCATTGTTTCCACATTATTAAATAATTTATATTTTTTTAATGTTTTGTATAATATTTAAACATTATTTTCACTTAAAAAAACTAAACCCAAACCACACATCTTAGATGGATTATTACATAAAATAATTTAACTAAAAATTCCCTCACATGATCTAAAATTTAACGAACCTATTTTATAAATAATTATAAAATGAAAAAAAAATCGCCCACCTTAGAGAAATTGGAAACAAAAATTTGTGAAATAGATAAATGTTGTATTAGTTGAAAAAACCAATTGAATCATTGGTGTTTCACAACATCCCATACTAAAACTAATCCGGATCTCCCTCCTCCACCATACCTCTCATTAGGGGTATGTGTTTCTCGATAACAAATCATATAGAAAGGACAATACATTTGAATTTCCCTTGACAAAACACCTCTCCATGCATCATAAAATGATATAGGTAGCTACCAACACTTGTAATATCAATGTGAAGACATGTATGGATACTAAATTCCCCAGTTATGTGATTATTTCTACATTCCGCATGTAGTGAGGGGGTGATACGATAGAATCTTGAGTGGGGTATGGAGTATCATACCCACTGAGAGAACCTCTCTTTCACATGCACACTAATAAAATGAATGATTGGGGAGAAGGAATAGTTTAATCTGAAAAGGTACTATGGTTGAACATTATTATTTAATCAATAGATGGTTGTTACCAGCCTAATAAACATTCAATGATTGAGAAGATTCCACAACACAGGATGGATCCACACTGATCAAATTATCCCCTTGATGTTGCTGATGGGGTTGTTTATATTTTGGTTGGTTCATCTAGTGTAATATATCTGCTCAATTAGAATCAATTTAATTAGAATTATCAATTATAATATTACCATCCAATAAAATTCCCAATATGTTAAGGTAGCCTAGAGGAAGGAGGCTCTATGGTAACCACATGGTAGATTAGGATTAAATTTCACAAGGGGATTTCCAAAGGGAAATATACCATCATCATTTGGGAGGAGATGATACCACTAGGATGTGGATAGAAATTCATCATTACCTACCATTTTTCCATAAATCACTTCATGTATTGAATTCGTTGTTTTGGGGGGATTTGACTAGAATCATCCAAGTATTTAATGTCATATCATCCATGAAAATGATTTACATTCATATTTTTCTTGATTGTTCTTACAATGAATCAATCCTCATTGATAGGTGTCTATTGATAATATATGTTGATATATCATGAATTTATGAATAGATAAAAAATATAAAAAACTTATTTTAATTCAACATCATTAAATAATATTTTATTTTACACAATTTGTATGAAAGGCATTAATTTTTGATTATATAGTGGAATCATGGAAGAAATGTGAACAATGGCTAACTAAAACCCACAAAAATGTTGAATTATTTGTCTAAATTAAAAAATTTTGTTCTTTAAGTAAATCCAAATACTATGTATAATTTAAAATGATCATAATGAAGTTGTTTCCATGGGGTTAACAAAATATTTCATTCATGTTTTTTCTAGTTTCCATAAAACAGTTCTAATAAAAAAAATTCTTTTGTAGATAAAATTATTCAACTAAGGGACATATAAACCTATAAGTGGAAGGACACATTTTATGTTTTCAAACCAATAATGTTCATTATCTCAAGAATTCTCTACGAAACAGTTTCTATATACAGTCGAAATAATATTTTATCAATAAAATTTAAATGAAACCCATAAATTATTAAATGATATACTCTAATGATCCATACTTTCTTATTAATATTATGAAAAAAACATTATCATGGAAAATAAAACCATAATATGCGATTCTGTGAATACATTCTACTCCTTGATTATGGTAAACATGGAAACACTGCCCATTGAGGTCAACTGACAACATTAAATGAATTTCTTTGGATGTGGTCATATAATAATTTAACAACTCATTAACATAATATTTTTTAGATACCTTCCTCTTTTTTTTAGATTTAAATGTTACATGTACATCTTCTTTAAAACAAGTAGTGTGTTCAGCACTATCACTACCATATCTATATCGATCATTATCTTCCAAACTACTAGACTATTTAGTCTCTATAATTTATATTTGGTCCTCGTAACATGCTTCCACATATTCTACATCACTACATCACATATAGTATTGTTCGCATGCCCCATGTCTAAAATTATTTATAATATTTTTTTGTATCATCATTTATAGAAATCACTGGACAAAATCTCAACCAATTAGTTGTGGACAAATAAAATATAATCATCTAAAGAAATATTATACTGACTTATGACTGGAAAATCCATTTCCAACCTAATAAATTGAATAATACTAAATCCATCTATGCTAGGAAGATTTATATCACATATTACTAAATCCTAACAACCTTTCCATTCCCATAGAGGATTCTAACTAGTTGTGGAATTGGAAATTTTAGCTACTATATTGAAATGAAATCCTGGTCAAAATAATTAATAAAAAAATTCAAACATGTGAATCTAAAAAAATTTAAATTTAAAGGAGTTCATTTCTTATGAAATAATAATAATAATATAAAACATTCAATAATTCATACGTGTACATTTATAAGAATCTATAATAATGGATGTCTCACAATGAATCTTGAAACTATTCAAAGGAAAAAACATAAAGAGATTATCCTAAAAGGTAATGATAACTTCCTGGTTTAATATTGGTTTAATTTGGCCACCATTCAACAATATCTCTCATGAAAATATAATTTATTGAAAATGGAAAAAATTTAATGATCTAATAATTAATCAGGGATAGACAAAAAACAAAACATTGAAGGAGTAAATTTAGTGGAAGTAATTTTAATTGATCAAATAGATAGAGTAAGAGTCCCTTAAAGGTATATGAATTTTTGACACATACTCTCTATGATGTTTAATGTAGTGATGTGTTCATCAACCCCAATAATTATTATAAATTTCAGAAACACATCTGAAACCACATACATTTCTTTCAGGTCGTGTCAACTCATCATAAAATTTTTTTTTGTATTTAACAATGGAGGTAGTCTCTACAATGTATTCATGCCCAATCCCTAGTATCATATCAAATCCATACACTTTGATGATTATTTCAGAAAAATAAAACCATATAATGAATGAACGTTTATCCTATCAGCACCGAACACACTATAAATCTTCCTGAGTATCAAACCAAATTTTCTAGGGAGATTTCAAAGAGTTTGACTCAAATCATCAAAAGAGTTTCTATATATTCTATTTATTTGAATAAATTATATTAAATTGATTATACTCTTTCGAATTGACTTGGTGGTTAATATGTTATCATCGACCAAGATTGAATGGGAAGGGGAAAAGGATGACCAATGGGGAAGGTAGTTCGCGTGGGTCTAGGTAACAAGTGATTCCCAGGATGACCTGAACTAAGAGATTTATATATTTTTTATTAAATATTATTATTTTTTCATTAAAGAGGATTGTATTAAGATCTGTAATTTCAATTTTTCAAAACATATTAAGAGTTTTTATAAAAAAATTCCTTTATTTATTTTTTTGAAAAAACCAAATCTAAAAATATAAATTTTTGATATTTTCATTATAAAAATAAAAATAAGTGATTTTGGATGCCTTAAAACTGTGATTTATAATAAGTTTGTTAAAAAATTAGAAGTTAGATTTATTTTCACTATAAACTAATAAATCATTTTTTACTGACATTAAATATTTTTGAATAGGTGATGACTATTTTATTCATAGGAAAAAGTCATAGGGTTTTCTGAAGATTAGATTTTATAAAAAATCAATTATAAAAATTCATTAAATGTATATTTTACAAAAAAAAATCACTTAGTTCAAAAAAAATTGAGCCTATTTATTTGAAATTTTAAACATAGTTATTTCAAAATCAATCAAAGGAATAATATTTTTTAAAAACAAATTTCCATTTCACACCTGAGTTATCACCACCCCCCCCCCCTTTATTTTATTTTTTCATTTAATTCCTAAAATAAGTTTTAAAAATATATTTTCAGAAAAATTAAAACCACGTGTATTTATCTTAATAAAATTAAAGAAGTATCATATAATTTCATAAAATTGTTCTATAAAACTATTTTTTCTCAAAAAAAATTAAAAAGTGAGGTGCTAAACAAATAGATGCTTTCAAAAATTTATAATTAATTATCGGATTGAAATTCATATTTATTTTTTTCTTATTAAAAATGATATAGAAAATATTTTTTATTTATTTTGGTGCCATGTTTTAATTTTCATTTTTAAAGCGATCGAAAAATAAATAATTTATTATGATTAATTGAAAAACATTTTGGGTTATGAAACTATGTTTTTTTTATTTTTGGTTTTGTAAAAAAAATTAAAAATGGTATATGTTATTTTTTTATTATTAGTGAATCCTAATCATACAAAATATTTTATTATGTAAAACTATTTTTAAAAAATCATTATTCATAATCTGTTTTCTAAAAAATTTTAAACAATATTTTCATTTTTTTAATGTGTATGTATATAACATAAATTTAAATAGTGTTTATAATTTTTTTAACATGAAATTATTAGAATTAAATTAATTATAACCTATAACCTAAAAAATTAGTTTTATATGAATTTGTTACATAACATCCACTCGTTGATTTTCAAAATAAAATTTGGTTTCACATTTTCTAATGTTAGAATTATAATATATTACTTGAAATAATACAAACTATTAATACAATATTGAAAATATAATTAATAAACAACAATAAAAAATAAAATCTACATTCCACGCTTTAATCAGTAATGAAAAATACATAATTAATTTAATTAATAACTAATAAAATAATTATTAAATGGTAAAAGTAGGTAACAACGTAACAGACAACACATGTAACTCTAGTTCAGGTAGGACATATAATGCCCACCCTACACCAACTCAATCTCGCAGCCTTTTTAGTGAATTCCATGCACTTTATCAGC
This sequence comes from Viscum album, assembly GCA_963277665.1. NCBI lineage: Eukaryota > Viridiplantae > Streptophyta > Magnoliopsida > Santalales > Viscaceae > Viscum > Viscum album. The sequence goes on along the minus strand of OY728147.1, from coordinate 552,115,606 downwards.
ATTTTCAACTCCATGATATATCTTCATCACGCCTAAATTCGGTCCTTTGACCTCCTTCCAAGTTCACATAATGCCCTCACCACAACAACATCAGTTTTTTTAATATTTTACTATATATATATATATAATTCATTTTTATTTATATATTTTTTCATATAATTATAAACATTGACATTGTTAGTTTTCAATGCATTTTTCAACTTACTATTTTACATTTTCATATAACTTTTTTAAATCTTTATATAAATATTTATAATTCTATACATTTACATATATATGTATGTATATTTATATGTAATTATATATTTTGATATATATTTTTAAAAAATTATTTATACATATTTATTGTCAATATGTTTATATACAATATTTAATTATAATGAAATATTTATTAAAATAAAATTATATACAATGGATTTACACAATATTAACATACGTATATAAATACATACAAGCACATATTTACTCTCACATTTACACACATTTATATTTGGTATATGTGCACACAAAAATTTACATATATGTATTTATTAATATATAATTGATTATACATGAATGTATATATTTTTTAGTGTAGCACCCATATTTATATATAAACAATACATGCATTGGTTTCTATATATATATGTTAATCGATTTTTATATGTTATGTAAAATGGATATTCTTAATTCTAAATAAAATGATCAATTAATATTTATTTACATATGATTTATATGTTAAAAATTCATTTTTACGTAAATATATTTAAATATTTATTTTCTTAATTATTTTATTATATGTTTATATTTAATTATAAATAACAAAAAATTTTGAAAATTAATATTGTTTAAACACTATAATATCAACATGAAAATATCGTTGGACAATAAATATATACTCTAGATAAAAAAATATAAGAAGAACCCCTAAAATGAGGTAGAAAATGTATCAAATGCTAAAACAATTAGGGTACCATAAAAGAACACATTTTTTTGTCTTTTGAACCTTTTATTACCTTGAAAATGTTGAATGGGGTCTTCCCAAACATCATGTTCACGATCCTTTCAGAATAGTCAATTTGATTAGTGGTAGAGGTTAAACGAACACCAAAACCATATGTTACACTACTAGAAATTAAAGCATTTGTGAGAGGTTATTTGAAATGGGTTCCCATCAAAAAAGTTTATTTAAGAGGGGGTGCCTTCAAAAATAACCTATCTCTGAAAATGGACAAACAAATATTAAAGATACTATTTAAAAAATTCCTTTTGCGATGGCGAGTCGAAAAAAATTTAAAAAATAATATAATTTATATAATATAATATAATATAATAATAATAACTAATAAATTAATAAATCTATAATAACAATCATAAAATTATTCAATAAAGAAATAATCTAAAAATATATATTTACAGAAATATTAAATAATAATAATAATAATAATAAAATATTAAATAATAAATAGAATAATAAATATATAATATATACATAAAAAATTATAAAAATACTAAATAAAAATAAAAATAGTAAATAAATATTAAAATATAACAAAAAATCAGATTAATTTAAAAAACACGCTATATAGAAATATAAAAATATCGATTGACAAAAATAAATCAAATAATATTAACATTCATTTTTTTATCAGAAAAAATATATAAATCACTAAGGGGGAGAGTCGTTGTGAGGAGTTAGTGGAGGAAAATCCATCTCTAAACCATTAATCAAACATCTCATGTCCTCCATCGTCTGCTCACGTTTCTACTACAACCATCATCCCATCTCCTACTACAGTATCTGCTCTAGTCAATAGAGCTCTTCATGCTCTATGTCCAACTGCTATATGTGAAAATCTATGAAAGAAGATTAAAAATAACAAAAAAATTTGTACATAAATAAATTAAGGAAAATTTATTAACATTTACTAATGTACACAAAGAAACATACCTTTTCATTGGTAGATTAATGTAGAGGCATGGATATTTCTCGGGGATAGGTTCAGGAATCATCAATAATGAAAGACCACTAACCCTATGAGTCATCACTACAATATCAACAATATAAGGGTCAGATGATACAACATCATGCTCATTTCGAGGTATACCACCCTCCCTCAACTCATGAAACATATCATAGTCCATCTAAAACATGAAATAAATATAACAACATAGTTGAAAAAACTATTACATATAGATATATATTATATATAATTATAACCAATATTTGACTTTGTCAATCTTTATCTCCCCCTCATCTTTATGTTGCAGTAATCATCGATGTGTCATATCTTGTGTACCCTGGTTCTAGCAACCAAATAAAAAATTTGGAAATTTCTCACAAAAATTAGTCATTTATAATTAACTTCAGATTGAAAATTTAATGATTTACTAAAGTGATTAAATCATAAAGTTGACAATATTCTGGTGATAAAACCAACATATGCCAACCATGTCTAAATTTTCCATTGAATTTTTTTTTCAACTAGGTATTTTCATTGATGAATCTCATAATGCTATTATTGTAGATACCATCGATGTGAAACATCATTTTTGTCCTAGTTTTGGTGACATAATGAAAAATTTGGACATGGTTAGCATATATTTTCCATTTGTAATCTCATTATGATGGGAAGTTATATGATTTACTAAATATTATAAATCATTGATTTTAAAATCACCCGGTGATTAAACTAATTTATTCCACCCACGTCCAAATTTATAATTACACTATTTTATGTTAATTATGTCATGGAATCGATGTATCTTTTCCTGATGCAGTTGTTTCCATTAACACGTCATATCATTTAAGTCATGGTTCTGGTGACCTAATGATAGATTTGGAGATTGTTGGTGTAAATTGGTCTTTACTAATTTGTATCAACTCTGTATATGAAAATTTGTAATTGGGTTAAATTTCCAATTACTAATTAGTGTCAACCATGTATGTACAAATTTTTTTATTACTCATGGGTAGAAAATTATTACCAATTATTACAAATTATTACTAATAATTATTACTACTTAATAATTACTACTAAATATTACTAATTATTAATTTTTATTACTATTTATTTCTATATATTAATATTTATTAGTAATTAATTTTTTATGATTAATTAGATATATGAAAAATTAGATCAAATAAAGAGCATAAAATTACAAAATTATAATTAACTAGTAAATATTATATGTTTTTTCTATTAACGTCTATTTTTTACCTATTACCAATATAATTAACAAGTTATTTAAAATTTGATACAAATTATTATAAATTACAATCAAGACATAGAATATATTATGCATTACTATAAATGTGTAAATCATTGAAGTTTTAGTCATCGGGCTATAAAAATGACTAATTTATGTTAACCACGTATTAAAAAAAATTCCTCATGGACTGAAAATTTAAAACCTATTTTACATTCACATTTCTATTAATTTTTTATAATTGAATAATTTCACTGTGATTTATAGTTAATTGGTTAAAAATAATACAAATTTATAATAATTTATAATAATTTAAACTAATTACCACTAATTATTTTTAATTACAACTAATCAATACAAAATACCACTAATCAGTAAAAATATTTGTTATTTTATAACAATAAATAATAATTAATACTAGTGATTACTAATTAATACTAATTAATAATACTTATTACTAATTATTACTAATTTCTTTTATTTAATATCAATTTTATCAAAATTATCAGTAATTATAACTAATTAATTCCATTTATTACGAATTGATGCTAATTATAACTAATTACTGTTAATTACAACTTATTATTACTAATTATTAATAATTTTACTAATTATCAATAATTATTACAAATTATTACTATTTGTTATTATTTATTACTATTTATTACTATTTATTACTATTTATTACTATTTATTACTATTTATTCAATTTATTAATATTAATTACTATTTATTACTATTCATTACTATTTATTACTATTTATTAATAATTATTAAAAAAATTTACAAATTATTATTATTTATTACTATTGATTATTAATTATTACTAATTGTTACTTGTTATTACTAATTACCACTATTTATTCAGAATTACATCTATATAAACTATTTATTACTATTTATTACTGTTTATAACTAATTATAATTAATCTGAGGTAATTACAGCTAATTAAAAAAATTTCATACTATTTAATACTATTTGTTAAAATTTATTACTAATCAATATTAAATAATACTAAATATTAACAATTAATATTGATTGATATTAATAATTAATATTAAAAATGATTAATTTATACTAATTTATACTTATAAATACTAATTACACCTAATTTTTATTTATTAAATTTTATTGACACAAATTATTACAAATTAGTACTATTTATTTTGAAATAAAATAAATTAATTCTTAACTGAACATCATATTTTTACAAATAAAAATTTCTAAATAAAACAATATAATAAAAATATAATTTAAATACTACTAATAAATAAATAATTTTACGAATATAAATTATAATTAATTCTCTAAAAAATAAAAGAAACAAATAAATACCATAAAACTGAACCTTTGTGGGATGCAAGTCTTGAAAATCGGCCCTTTGTAAAAGTTCAATGTTGGAAAAAATGAAATGACAGTTATAAGAGTAGAGAAATAAATAGAGCTTAAGAAATTGTGAAATGGGAAAATCGGATGGGGTATATAAACATTAGATCATTTTTGATAGGGGTGTTGCGGCGGAATTCCTATCGGGAAGATTATTTTTGATGGAACATGTTGAAAATACGTAGGCATTTGGTGGTAAAATATAGTATTTGTGATGGGTCACATCACAAATACTATCCTTTCAACACATTATTTGCAATGGGTGGTCGAAAATATTAGTTTTTTTGATGAGACTCGCCCCAACTACCTCACCAATTGTTAATTGAGGTGGCGATAAATGACAATATTTGTGACGGGACCCGTCCCAAAATACTAGCATGGAGGGATATTTTTTTCGAAGGTCTGTTGTAAAAAAATAGAAACCTGGGAAGTGTATTTCCATGAGGGTTTAGTCCCTATGGTAATAACTCGTCGTGTGTTAATGCGTGCATGGCTCGCCAAAAGTATTTGCGATGGACCAACTCAAATACCTCTTTTTTATTTACTATTTGCAATTGGTCAAAATTCATATCGAAAATAGTCTCTTCTAAAAAACTATTAGTGATGGGTCCTATGACCGTAACAATTTCCTCATCACAATAAGTTATTTTTTACTGTTATTATAGTTTGAAATTCATGTCATGTTTCCAACATATCTTTGATCATTCATTAATATAATAATTTTTTATTAAATTTTTGTAAAATAAAATTTATAGAATAATAATGACAGAAATTGAAAATTAATCGAAATTTATAATTATCTTATAAGACATTTTAAATAAATATATTATATATTATGTGAACATTCATATTTAACATTATACATATATAATTTCATAGAATATTTTATATTTATATCAATATATTTATATTTATATATTAATATATGATTTTTAATTATTTATATATATAAATGAAATATACGTTTTATCTCTGGTAAAATATTGTTCATAGGGGACACCTTTTATCAATGTTAAAAAAGGCACAAATAATGGTATATTTTCTCCGTAATACAAAAAAACACAGAAAAAGATTCATGTTTATCATTTTCATTGTGGTGATAAAATATTCCTCTTTATCAATGTTGTTTTATGCAATTAATAAAGCATAACCCTGAATATATTGAAATATCTAGTAATGTGACTCGAATAGCCACCATTTTAAATGGTCTCGAAGGTTCTTTCAACCTCCTACCCACATCCACACTATACATGTTTTCATGTATCTAATCTTGTTTCCCTATGTAAGTATACACAAGTTTTCTCCCCTGGTGGAAAAAATAACAATCAAGGGGTTATTGATATTTGTACTCTATTTTGAAATACATTTGTAATGTGACTTTACTACTCATGAAGTCCTCCAACTTCCCAGTAATATAAATAATATAATTAATAGTCAATTTCATATTCAATATAGTTATTATTTAATAATATGAATTAATTAATTAATATAATAAATAAAAATCACGTTGGGAGTTATTCGAGTGGTATCCTCTAGTTTTATCTGTCACATTTCATGGGAACGACTCCAGACATGAGTCTCACAACACTCAAAAACTGTTCATATTATACCAAAGGTAAATTAAAATTCATTGTATAGCTACAGATAGAGGGGTGCATCGGACCATGTGGCATGGATGATTGGATCACAACCATCACTCCTTTTGATGTCATTATACAATGTGAGTTGTACTCTGCCAATGGATTCCACATCTTGGAGGTCCTGAGTTTAACCCATTATGGGCAGAGGTACTATTCTCATACCGTGTTGCTAGTGATTGTAACACCCATATGTTTTGAAATATATATTTTTTCAAATAAATTTATTTTTTAGATAACATACAATCCCATCTGCCCTATTTTTAAATCAATCATAATATAGTATTCCATTATAACCTAAATGTTAAATTGTCGATTATGAATATTATAAATAAATAACTAAAAATTAATGGTTTACACATGTATAAAATATACTCATTGGTTGTAAAATTATTATAAATATAAATTAAATAATTTTTATGTAAAAAAACGCTTTTTAAAAACATTTTTTATTTTTTGGGATGTATTTTTATCTATTAATTAAATTAACCATTATTGGTGATGGGGTGGTAAGGGTTTTTTATTTTGGGGGTTGAGGGAGGTCACCGGATGTAGTCTTCGAGCATGCATGTTTACTGCAAATTCGATTCCCTGTGTTGTGTGTCGTATTAGCTAATATAACATACCAATTATATATATTCAATAAGTATTTTCAAAGAAATTAATCTAACATTTTTTATAGATAAGGGATAATAATTAATCCATTATTATGCTTAAAAACATATTTATCTACATTCACTTTTCCTCTCATTTTCCATGCATATATTAATATAAATTTTAATCAATTATATAAATTAACTCATGAAAAATTTACATCATATTTGGAATCTAGAGGATCAAATTTTTTAAATGATTATATTTTATTTTAATTTAATATGAATAGTAACCATAGTTAAAATTCACATTGGTAAGGGTAAAATTAGTAAATAATGGTTATATATTTTTGATAAGACATTAAAATTTTTCCACCACATTCCTTTTTCCAAATGGATGAGTGGTGTTTAACCATGTCAATCCAAGTATAAAATATTTGGACACATGGTGTGAAGTTCTTTTTAATATGACATCAATATTAAATGAATAAAAGAATAAATACAAAATTTACCTCTCTTAAAATTATTTTCTAAACACTTTTACATAAGGATAATTGGAGGATAAGTTTAGTTCAAGATTTTTATTTTAAATATTAATTAATTTTTTATCATTTTAATTTATTTTTAACTTTTAGTGAAGGAATAATTACCTTAAACACATACTTAGTGTTGAAACATCATTTTCTCAATTATTAAAAAATTAAAATAGTTAAATTTAACAACTTAAAAAATAATATAATTTAAGTGAATTATTTTATTCCATGAATTTTTTAGATATATATGAAATATTATAGATGATTAAGAATTTAATATTTCAATTCCATTTTTTCTTGGATTCCATAATGTTATATTAAATGAATAATTTAAATTGACATTAATGATATTTTAAAATTAATAATATTTTCCTAAATGAACTGAAATTCATAAAAATATTATCATATAACATGTAAGTGATATATGGTTGATCATGTCAACAAATTTACATTTATGAGAAATTTTTTCATTTCTAGTAACATTATTAACCCTTTTTGATTGAAATTGTTGTTACCGCTGTTAAGTTAAAAATGATTAATAAAGGTGTAAATAAAAATGAAAGGTCCAAAAAGACACCAAAACAATCTAATTTTCATTATATTGTGCTATTTAAAGCATATGTACTTCTTATTTGAATAAATGACAATTTTTAATAATTTTACTAGAGACTGATGTTATTATATTTTATTCATTTATGAAATTTCATATGTGTCTACATTATCCCTTATAAAAGCACACCCATTAATTCTATTTTTTTCTCCTCATTGAGCCTTCAATATTGACTAAACCCGAGACAAAATTTTAGTAAAATTTTTTAGACACATTTTATTAGTTCTTTTCTCCCCAACATACCAATCCTCATGTTCTTAATAGGTGATCCAAAGGAATTATTTTAAAATGGGGTATCCACCTTAACCGAATAGTTTCTTTTGTTACTTATTATTTCAATTCCTCTAAATATTTGTTATTAATCATAAAATAATTACATTATTATCCTCAATATATAGAAATGATATTATTATTTTTATGAAACCCCCTTATCCAGACTCTTTTTCTTGAAATGGGAAGTGAAATTATTGCTTGTGTATATGAATGACCTACCATCTCCATTTAGATATAATTTTTTATTTTTTCATCAATGTATTTTATATATTGGTATTATGGTGGGTATAACATATATATATATATATATATTATTTTGGATATTATTATTCTTATAAAATTATAATATCAGACACAAATTATTACCTTAAAATTTGTAGGAAAATGATAAAGTCTCTCATACATACAGGTGGACTGCCACCTTCATGAAGTGAACAGACTCATTTTAAATTCTCATTTTAAATAGTGTAAATAAGGATTTATTTTATAAATATATTTGATTTATTTGATATAATATGGATTCATAAATCATGGATTATTATTTACATTTCTTTCATTCTATCCGTCAAAAAAATTAAAACAACAATCATGAGTGTGTACATCCTATCGTCACCATGAACAATGTAATTATTTTTTCTATCTCTTATTTTTAAATATAACACTATAAATTTATATAATCAATATATATTAATTTTAAATTTTTAATAATATTTTTTATATTATCCAACCATGAACAAATTACAGGTATAGTAAAATTTAAACTGAAATTATCATGAATAGTGAAATGGATAACATCCTAAAACGATGATTTTAATAAGGAATAATTAATAAATAGTTGTTGAAATATTTAAACTGAGCCATGTATTCTGTTATATTTATTTACATTACTCTGGTATAGAATTATAATACATTTAAATTTATTGTAACAATGTTTAAAGTGATTTGGAATCAAGCCAAACTCAATGTAATGGTTTTTTGTCATAATCACATAGTTTATTGTGATTTTTTATTATTATGTTTATGATTATGAAATATTAATATATAACTCTCTAGAAACTTATAAATTTTTATTCTCATCTGGTTATTTCTATAAAATCCATGTTTTCCTTTCATTTTCATCTCATTAATAACTCAAGAGACCAAATGAATATTTTTAAGAAAAAGTCAACATTATTTATCTCTTTGTTCGAATTTTTTCCCATATCCATTTTTTCAATGAATTTTATTATGAATGTTTTTAATATTATCCTTTCTTTTTGGAATTCATTTGTACCAATGATTGAATTTTTACAAATGGTTTAATTATAATATCTTTTCATTTTCCAAATGAGGTGCTTTTTAATCTTTTATCAAAAGTGTAAAAATCCTGCTTCCTTTTATCTTAAATTAAATGAATAAAATTTCCCTCCATCATGAATAATTGATCATTTCATGTTTTTATTAAAATTATCCATGTTAATTTTCAATGAAATTTTTTTCTTAATATTTTGGAATCTTATAGAATTTAAATAATTGACTTCAAAATAAAAAATATAATTTTCCTCAAGAGATGTTTGATGAGAACATTTAAAGGAATTTTTTATCATTGATGATATAATTGGATGTTAATTTTGTTTTAATTTGGATATTGTTGAATAATACCATGATTATTATTTCCCTATGTGGTTCATATTTATGATTACAAGTTGTTTTGGAAGCCTATCTCTTTTCCATATGTTATGCAATGATGAAATTTTTATGAAAAATGTTTTATTTCCAGAAGTTATTCTATGATGAAATGATTATGAAACACATGTATTCATAGTATATAATATGATGAATTTTTATTAACATGTGGAACACATGTATAATGTTTTCATTATGATACAGGTGGGCTTGAAATTATTTAACCCTCTAATGAAATGGGTGAATATTGATATGTCATCAATTAAATGGGACTTGAATATGGAGTGATCCCAATTTTGTAAGGGACTCTATCCTTTATGATAGTTTGTGGAGTGGACCATGATTTTTATGATGGTTTTTGCACTGAACCCAATCCTCTATGATAGTCTTGGAAAATGAGGCCTAACTATTGAGGAAGTGATTTTCTATGCTTACTTGTGTACTAAAAATCTATTTATTAGGCTACTTTTATACTCTCACGAACTAGTTTATTCGATTCTATTATGATTCATATCTTATTAACTTCAAATACTTATTCCATGACTCATGGCTGTGATATTTTATATTAAGGGATCAGTTTTCAAATCTTATGCTTCGATGCTCACACCTTTTTACTCATGTTATGTTTATGTGATATTTGATTTCAAAAGTTTATTACCATTACTGATCCACTGAGCACACCCAATTTATGATTCCAAACCCAATTGTATGAGTACAACTATTACTTTTCATATGTGTGAGAAGGGTGATAGTTTCGAAAAGTTTAATTGGAGTTGATGTAGATATGAGTTGTATAAGTCCCTTATGTGACCATGTTTGCAATTATATTAGACCTGTATGATTTTGTAATGGATCATTATGTAATTTAAGGAATATTAATCTTTTCATATGTAATATCTATGTTTGAAAATTAAGAGTCTCTATAGTTTCAATTACATCAAGGATTAGATGCACATAGAAACTATTATGATAAAACACTAGTGAGAAACTGTAAGATAATCCTAATTACAATAGAAAGAACAATGTTATGTTAAACAAATGATTGTTGTTTTCATAAGAAAACATTCTAGTACGGGTATTAAAAGTGGACATCATTTTGGTTCAAATTCATCTATGGTTAAATTCCTTGAAAATAGTCGGTCATGTTTTTCATATCCATCATTTTGTCACGTGGTTTGTGTACACTTACTGTGCACTGATTTTGACAATCTCAGGGGATATGCTTGGGTTAATTCCCATTTTCATTATGAATAATTATGAAGTATTTAAATAGATTATGACCAATTATGACCTAGGTTTTCATATATTGAAAATAAGTTGTCATGATTTTCAAATCATTTAAAATATTTTCAATGGTTATGTGGTTCCCAAAAATGATTATTTGGTTTTATACTATGGTATTGGGTATTATTCAATGAATGGAATCTTAAAAAAAATAATGTTAATATTGAATTCAATGTATAATTCAATGATTAATCACCCGAGAAACCAATTGTTTGGGGATCTTGAAGGAAAAACATTCACTACATTCTTAAACAACATTCTCCTACTCTGAATCATGATGAGTTTATATATTCACAATGAAGGGATTAAAATTATGTTGATTCCATCAGGATAAAACAATCAACTTATTTTAGTTGGTATTTTGTTCCACTAATTGATGAATAATGGATCAATACCATTGATATAATATTTATCATTCTTTTGTGTTTGAAGAATTATTTTTTCGTTATTTTATATCACATGGAAAGTTAAAATAAATCAGTCGTGAAAGCATACCAAGACTACGAGGAAACATAAATAAATTGACTTCATTAATTTGAATGTTTTAATAAATTATTTTTCAAAAATAATTTTCATTGTATTTATTATAAGAAAAAAGATATGGAATTGTTTGACCTAAAGTAGAAGGATGATGAATCTATTGGTACCTTTGTAGAATATGTTTCAAGTCATATGATGTATTCTTTTTATATTTTCTTTCAAAATGAATGTATGATTGAATGATTATTTAGTTGTTTAAAAAGTCTCCCAAGAGAATTAGGCATAAGGGACATCAACAACTGTGATGAAATTGTTCGATGTGCTATAAAATTGGAAATGGAGATTGGATTTACCCATAAATCTCACTGATTTTTATAAGAAAAGAAATATTTAATTTAAAGTAAATTATAAAAAACATGGAGAGAAGAATATGAGTCGTTCTTTCTAATCAAAATGCTAATGAAAACATGGGAAAAATTTTCCTCAGGGGATTGTTAAATTTTTTATGTGTGGAATGGAAGGTAACTGTGAAATTGAATATTTAATTAAGTGAAATATGTTCTCTAATGAAATTAATCGATATAATGATATATATAATCCACCAAGTGCAATCCAGTGTTTCAAATGAAAATAGTATTGGAATTATGCGATCCAGATTTCAAATATAAAGGATAATGATGATTATCAACATTGACTGCCTCTTAAGACCATGGCTAATGGGGAATCTCAGGGGATCACTATTTCTGATGAGGGGTATAATAATGATGTCGGGAATGGTAAACTTACTATCTATTCTATAATTTCTTATCTCTTGTTTAATTTTATATATTATTCCTCTTTTATATCCAATGAATTTGGTAAGGATATCAAATTACAACAAAAATTATTATATGTTGAATTGGTTGTGAAAAAGAAAATAGAATGATGACCTCGTCACATGCATATGATTATTATCTAGTTTATATTTTTGGAATTTGATTCTTGAAATAATTTTTATTCTCCCCTAGTAGATTTTGATTTTTTCTTAGCCAATTTTGATTTTCTCTACCTAAATTCAATATTAATTTCATAGGAAGGTAAATCACATTTTTTATACTAAACTAGCATATGTTCATCTATTAGTGTAGTGGGAACTATTAATGTTTGATGGAAATCAAATCTATCGAGTAGTTCTTGGTTTCTATTCAAAAGTGGGGTATAACTCAGATGGTTTGGTTAAAAATCAAAATTGATTATATGCCTACTGTGTGAGAGTTTTTTGATGTATTATTAGATGAATTGAATATACATCCATTAAATCATATTTTTGGGTTTTCAATAGAAATCAATCTTTATGTTGCACCTATTTCAAATACTCTATATATAATCTCCCCTATTTTTTGTAATAATTGAAGAAGAGACTATAGGGTACTCATGAAAAGAGATTTATTCATACACATGAGTCATCGTAGGAATTGTAATTCACCTTGGGATTTCTTAAAAAGGAAGTGTGTAGAAATGTTTTCATTATAAATAAATATTGATCAATGTAACTCTTCATTTATTATCACAAAGTGAAAAACATCACAAATATGAATATGTATCCTCTTCCTCATATTAATTTCTTAATTGATCAACTCCATGAAGCATAAAACATTTCCAACATTTACCTTCAAATTGGATATCATCAATTGATGCTTCAGAAAGAGTGTATACCCATTAGAGAATTCCAGGCAAGGTATTGACATTACCAAAATATATTAATTCAAATTTTTCTTCCTATTTTCACCGTAATATTCATGGATTTAATTTATAGAGTCTTTAGATTTTACCTTCATCAGTTTTTTGTAGTCTTATATTTGATTGTATTATATATTCAAAGAGAAACGATGATCATGAAGATCACATTATCATTGTACTAAAGACCCATTGAAATTATATGATGTCTTCAGTATTTAAAATATGTGAATTTTGGATAATAAGGATACATTTTTTCCATATACATCAAGAGAAGTTATATCATGGGATCTATCAAATGTGGATGTAATTGAAAGTTTTTCTAAACCAACCATTTATATTGAGATCCATAGTTTATTTATTTTTTTGATTATTATAAACTCTTTCTGGAGAATTTATCAGGATTTCCTACTATAATCACCATGATAAATTATAAGGGAGAAATGTTCCTTTAGATAGATTAATGTGAAGAAAATTTCATGGAACTAAAGAGATGTTTAGTTTTCAGAATAATTATTACATTACCCAAAAATGTAGAAGAGTTTTTTATATTTATTGATGCATAACATAAGATATTGGGATGGTATATAATGAATAATTTTATGGTGGTAACTTACACCTCAATAAAATTGAAGGTTCTTGAGAAAAAATACCCAACACGTGATATAGAGTTTGATGTAGTAATCATTTCTTTAAATATATGGATGCATTATCTTTATGTGGAACAGTATGATATATATATAATGATTATAAAAAATTAAAGTATATATTCACACAAAATTAGTTTAATATGCATAAGAGAATATGGTTGGAGGTGATTAAATATTCTGATTTCTCTACAAATTATCACCCTGGGAAAGAGAACTAGCTGGTAAAGGATTTGAGTTCAAAGGATCATGATAGAATATCTATGATGAGGATAAAAAAAATATCCATGTTTTATCTATTTTAAAATGATTGATCTATCGATCTTGATGTAAGAGGAGAAAGATAATCTTTCTCAAATAAGTGTTCAACCATATATCCATGAGATAATTAAATAGGTGCAGAAGGAATATGAGTAACTATAGAAGATGGTCAGAAACATTCATGAATTAAACAATGAATATGGAGGAATAATAATGCTTAATAAGCATGTATGTGTATAATAATAATAATATTTGATGAAGTAGCTATATAAATACGCTCATAGTAAATCATTATTTATTCATATTGGAATTATGAAGAAGTATATAGAACTGAAATAGTATTTCTATTGGGACAGTATAAAGTGAAATATTGCTGAGTATGTATATCATTTATTGGTATGTTTAAAATTAAATATTGATAGACATAAGTCTCAAGTGATTTTACCACCATTACCAATACTATAATGGAAATGTGGAAACATCACCATGTATTGTCTCATTCGACCCCCTAAAATTTTAAATGGCCATAATTGTTGTTGTCCTGTAGTTTATCACCTTACTAAGTCATCATACCTTATCTGTATCTGTGAATAATTGATTCTTGATCATCCTATGACTATATAAATTAATAAAGTGGTATGTTATCATAAAGTACCATGTTCTACTATATCTAGTCAAGATATTATGTTTACCACAATGTTATGGAAAAGAAAATAGTTGGCTCTGGGTATATGGTTAAGCATTAGTCCTACATATCATCCTTAGAAATATGGTCTGTTCTATAGGATCATCCAGACCATATTAGATATGATAATATCGTGTTCTATTTATTTAAAAATTATTTTGATCAAAATATTCCTCTAGTTTAGCATTCTTAAAATAATTTTATTCACTCAAGCATTCATATGGATCAATATGAATCCCTATATGGAAATATGTTTATAAATCAAACATGCTGGAATGATGTTGAAGAAAAAAATATATTGAGATAAATCTAAATTAAGAAATGATAGAGGAATTCATATCCATTCAATATAATATTAAGTTATATTAGAGTCAATAGAAATGTTATGCTTATAATTGTTGTTGAGATCTATAGAATCAAGTTTTTGAGGAAGTGTTTCTCTAAATTTCTACATTTAATACTGATATGTGATCTGGGAAGAAGAGAAAGATGATACTAAGGTAAATTGGATCCCTTTAGATTTATGGTTGAGTAGGTAAAATAACTTATTTCATGTAACACCCCGATATTTTATGAGAAACATTCTTTTAAATTTCATTGATGTATTGTGTTGTATGGTAAACGAAGATTGAATTGCATTATACGCAACACTGTATTAGTAAGAAGTATATGAAACACTATTATTGGCTTCTATTACACACAATTTCATGTTATTTTGATAGAATTAATATTACAAAAGTCCGAGTATAAGTGATAACTAAATATTATAACATAGTTATTATAATGGTGGGTATGAAGGGTATTAACATCCATCTAAAAAACTATTTAAATGAAAATAAGTGAGTCTATAAAGTAATAATATCACTCATTATGGATTTTATTAGTGAAATATCTATTTTATTTAGTCAATTTAATTTTAAAAATTCAAATTATATGTTTTCTATACCTGATATAAGAACAAATTAAATTTTACAGATAAAATGATTGTTTTTCTAAAAATGCATTTTTACAACATTTGGATGGAAACACTATAACAAATATTCTATTTTAAACTTTTATAAGTTATATTTTACATAATAAACTACTTTTCTGGATGTTTTTAATCAAAATTTACCTTGGTTGAAATTTTTATATTTTTCTCATGAAATACATATTTTAATGAATAGTGAAAAATACTGCTTTTAAATTTAAAACTACATTTTAATCTCATTTTTTATAGAGTTAGACTACCTTTTTAATTGGTTTTAAATTTTAATTGGATAATGTTTATATCATTTTATCCCTTTTGATCATTGGATTTAATTTCACATTTGAGTTGGACATAAACACATGTCAATCTTTTAATACTTTTTTTTTACCCCGCTTTCTGGTTTTGATAATGGAATTTAATTTTAAATTAATTAATGCAGCTTCTGTGTTTTGAATTTTGAAATATGGATTCTTTATTTGGAATCATATGGTTTATATAATGTAAATAGGAACCTTTTATTTTTGTACATTTTGAATAGTAATTTCGGTAATTATTTGTATTTACCATGGTTAAAGGGTAAATTTGGTAAATAAGGGTCAAAATTATATTATTGTAAAACAAAACAACCCTAACACATGTCCTAATATTAGTGGATGAGTCATGAAAGACCGAAGAAAATCATTAGGCTGTAATTTTTACATTTGGGAGCCAATTGGGTTTAAATATGACATGTTATAATAATTAATTTAAAGTAAAGGGAAATAGAACATAAACGTGTATCTTTTTACAAAACCAATTTTATGGTGGGGATATATAATTGATATCTTTGTCTATAAATATTCATTATAAACAATAAATACATTTACCACATCATGGTATTTTATTTATAATTTTTAGAGATTATATAAATATGTTTATTTATGACACAATGATGATGTAGTTATTACATTATTAATGAAAGATTCAAATAAATGATATTACAAATATTAAAATAAATGTAATTTGTAATTTTTGATTCCATACAAAAAATATATGTATTATTATGACATGTTATATTTTTGTTAATGTTGTTTCTTTGAATCATTCAAGTTGTTGTAGCATTTACAAATATCAATTACTAAATTTTGTCATAATTGACAAAAATGAGTATTTAAAACAAATACTATTTTATTAAATGATATAATAGTCAAAAAATATAATATTTGTCCCAATAACTTATATAATGTTACAAATTTCATTACTGAGCCACTTGTTGTTCTATTTGAATTATATAGTAACTATATTGATCATATAGTGTGTAAATACAAGAAGACATGGTATGATTTAATTTATTTAAGTAAGGGTTAAATCCAAATGATCTGGTTAAATTTGTGGCATATAAATTTATAAAACCCATTGGTTGAGAGGATTTCAACCCATCCTCATCTTGTCCTAGAAGTACATAGCTTCGAAGCTATTATGATTTGAAAATAGATGTATAATAAAATAACATTTCAAAACAAATTAAAAAGTTCTCATCTTCCCTATTATAAAAGGCCACCACATCAACCAACTTACTCACACGTCTCAAGCCCTTGGCTTGCCCAAAATCTTCTCTGAAGTTCATTTCCATTATTTTCCTTTTTCAATCCCTATGATCTTATTATTATCTTATTACATGAAATCACTATTATACTCAATAAACTATAATTTTGTTATGATAAGGTTTCAAACCACACTTACACACACCCTCATCTAAAGGATACAAACAAAGTATTTCTATATACAATGAACTACTGCCTCACGAAACGATGATTGTTCATTTTTATCCTACCACCTCTCTTGGTGGTAATTATGATAGAAATATATTTATATGTGATATATATTATTTTTATATTGTTTATATTATTATGTAACTTCTTATTTAAATATAAACTTATTATTTCAATAATGTGTAAATATGGTTATTTCATTTGAGAAAGTCTGGACTATCATCAAAGTGAAATGACTTGTTCAAGAAAAACATGGAATGTATAAAGGATGGTGTTAATGAAATTATGTAACATGTAAAAATAGATATTTTAATGGAATAATAATATTCCTATGTATCATTTAGAAATCATTCCCTAAACCTGGAAAATAAATGAAAGTATCATTCATCTGTACGTACGACCTACCATCTCCATGAATGGTGCATTTCATTTCATATATCCAAATGATATTGACTATTATAAATATATATATATATATTTAATATATATGATATCTAAATTATTTATAACATTATGGGGATGATAGAATTATGAACACATGGACAACTTTAATCAAAACATGTTCATTTTGAACTCAACTACAAAACATTGACAAAACGTCCGATATGAACTCAAATATTTAACTCATTATTATAACATGGTAACAAGTGATATAAAATTAATAATAAACATTAATATGGTTCTGAAGCAAGTATAAATTAACCTATGTTTATTATTTAGGAAATTAATGAATGAACGAGACACGTCGGATTCAAGGTAAGGGAAATCTTAACTCAATCTCAAATCATTGAGATAAATATCCATGTCATTTGTTTTGTTATTCAAATAATATGTGTGAATGGCCTCTGATTGTTTTACATTGAATATCCACTTATATTTGGTGTATTTTTTCCTACATTATAATTCCATTGATTTATCCTTAATCTAATGATATAATAATTGTAAGGGACTTCTTCTCAATCTCTTTCCACGAGGCATATTTTGGTAATATACACCTCTTTATTTTATACAGTGTATAATTCTACTATTTTTTTTATTCAATTCATTGGTTATTTAAAAGGAATTATTTTCTACGAAGTGTTATAATAAATTAGAAAAGTTATGTTTTTTAATCTACGTGGTGACAACGAACATTTCAACCACCATTGCATTTTTTTCTTTCTGGACTCCTGTACAAGACCTAATGTTTTTTAACGAATAGTAAATTTCACACTATTATTTTAGATATTTTGGTATTGAAAATGGATTTTGAGAATTGATATATTATATCAAAATTTTGATATAGAATCTTATGATTTGAATGTGGAAATGTTATTTCTCATTTATGATTTTTCATGTGTTATGATTATGTTATGGTTATTGGGAATTCATTCTGTATACGGGTGGTTCCATGATAAAAATGGGTGGGTAAGCCCATGATAGCTCTCTAATGCATTGGTTTACATGACGGCGGTAAATGTTATGTTTTCTCCAAATATATTTAGGGAATATACTGTGATATATATTCCAAACGTAACTATGAAGGTTACTCCCTATATAGCTGTCAAAAACTACAATGTAGGTATGATATGGATTCCACATGTTACCTTCGTGTTTTATGATTTCTTTGATGTTTTTTCGGACTCATAAGATTACATGATTTATGGAATGTAGTATATTGTTTAGTGGTAAAAATTATTATTTTTTGAAAATGTTTTCATGGGATTTAAATATTCATGGACTAGCAATTATAGTCACTATTTTATATTCATTATTGATATTTTTTTTCACATCCTAGGTTTTCAGAATTTTTTCCACTGGGTATAAGGACGGGTAAGTGAAATGAAGAAGTGAATAAGATTTTTATCAAGAAAAATAAATCATTATCTGATTAATGGGTTTTAATTGGTGGAAAATGTGGATACTGAGTATAATTGTCCACATCTAATATATGGGTCGATTATGTAATAGTTATAGCCTAATTTTCTAAAATTATAAACCTAGAAATATACTCAATGTGAATTCTTGACTTAACTCAAGATTATGTAATGTTTATGGCTAGGGCATTATAGTTGGTATCAAAGGATTCCATAGACAACATTGGTGATTATGATGTTTCCTTAAGAGTTAGGGATATCATCATGGGGTTATAATTATCAGTATGATCATAAGTTTAATGCCTTAGAAGCCCATTTTTATGATTTATGATCTGAAATAATATGGTCATTAATGGTATCATTGGACACCTTAACCTTTTTGGAAATTAAGGGTCATTAGTTTTTGTGATGAAAAATGTGAGGTATTAAATAACCCTTGAAGTTAAAATATTTTGTCTTATAAACTACTTTTAATTATTCCTAGAATAAATATTATTACATATAATATATAGGGTATAGTTTTCAAATGATATCATCAGGTTATCATATCCTTATACTAATGTTATGTTTAAGTGGTCATTGATATCTCTCTTTTGTCAACATTACTAAGCATCATATCTTACCCATTATTATGTTTCATATCCAAATGTTATGAATAATGGTATGCAGATTGATATGTGTTTAAAAGTTTCTAGTTTTGAAGAACAATGTGAGATATGATGTAAATATGTTATGATAACGTTTCTTATGTGTTGATGATTCCATTGATACTAGACCTATATGAAATTTTTTTGGATATTTATGTCATGTAATGAATATTCATCTAATAATTTTTAATATCTATGTCTGAAAAGTATGGGTTACTATAGTGATGCATGCGGTGAAGTGGGAGATCATGCAGTCAAGCGGTGTCATGGACATCTTACAAGCTTGGTGACACATACAGAATGATGCAGACATAAAGTTCCATTATTCCATTGGGCCATGTCATATAATTAATTCCCAGAAAGCCATCAGACCTCTCTTTGTAAGAAAAATGGTTGGTTGGATTAGTTATCCTTAGGGTCTATATCATATATTTATGTTTTCCAGTATGATTTTATACGTATTGTACACCAAAAAACCTACAAATTATTAAAATAAATATGTAAAAATATAATTAATAATTAATAATATAATAAATAATCAATGATATAATTAATACAATTAGACAGTATTGTTAATAACAAAATAACCATCCAATTTTAACAATTAATAATATTAATGATTATTTAATTTTGTAGTAAGTAATCTAATAGGTAATAATTACATAACTAAACATAATTAAAAAAAATTAATATTTATAATTGATATTATACATGAAAATTATTTAATAATTTAATTAATAATTAATTTTTATAATAAATATTTAATAATTAATTAATATAATCAATAATATAATTCATAAATAATTTAATATTACTTTTTATAAGTTATAATATTTCCATAATTGTTATTAATACTTATTATTATAAATAACTATTTATATTCCCTATTTGGTATATTATTAGCTATTTAATATATTATATTAATTAATTAATTAATAGTAATATTATCAATTACTATTAATATTAATTGTTTAATTAATTATTAATTATACTTATTATACTTTTCGATATTCATTATATTAGTTGGATATTTTTTATTACTAGTTATATTCTTAACCATATACTTTTAATAACAATATGTTACTCTAATAATACTAGAAAAAGTGGAACATGAATCTCACATTAAAAATCCTTAAAGTATATCAAATACCACAACCTGATTATAAGGATTTGTGAATGATTTTTTTATTAGAATTTTGTGATTACATTAATACTTGTAATTCCAAATAATATAACAACATATTAAAAAACTTATAAAATTTTTTTGATAAATTTTATAAAGGATATTCATAAATGAAATGATTCATTTTGGTAAATATTTTTAATCTTCCCTTTTTTTAAACTAATGTTTTAAAATTTTATTTCGAGAGAAAATGTATATTATTTTTTACCCAACCTACTGAGGTCTCCTATTTTAAAAAATGTATGGATTAATAAAATATTAAAAATAATCTCTAAATTTTATGTTTAGTAAAATAAGTATCTATATTTTTTTTTTGGAAAATACTATCACCTGCTGTTAACATTTTTTTATATTGGAATTATTAGAATTTTTTAAATATTATAATACAAAGAAAATATAATTTATTCTTTTATAAAATAATTTAGGTGGTCCTGCTAATGAGGGAAAATAACCAATGAGGGAAAATTCATATATTCATAATTTTAAATTATTTACCAAATATTTTGGTATTTTAACTCTAGACTCAAAAGACAACATTTTATAATTGAATAAAATACCCCATTATATTAATTATGTCCATGGATAGGGAAAGAACAAATAATGTTAGGAAACAAAAGAGGGAGAAAAAATTTAACTAGATTCAATCATAAAGTGAGAAATTCATCATCATCCTCGATATGATAATGTGCTTTTGTATACATGTAACTCTAAATAAACAATTTATTGTTTTGAATGATTTTTTTGGTTAATTCACTATCAATAATAAATATTGTTTATCTATATATATCCATTATCTCTAATTTATACTATAACTGTAATGAAATTCTTCGTGACCTGGTGCAATTATGATATATAATTAATAAAACATGTTTCTCCATGATCTTGATGGGTTGTCAAGAGGATAAAACATGTTCAAAAAATTTGAATAGAATCATCCCAAAACCCTTTACATCAAAATATCATTCCATTTTTTTCTTTTAATAAATATATAGAATGAATATTCAATATTTCCCAATTGTAGATGGAATATTCATGCACTTTCAAATGAGATTAACAAATCATTCCAGAAGCATCTAAAAAACCCATTCTGAAATGTTATCTATAGGTATTGGGAATGTCTCATGTTTGGTATTCATTATGTTATATCCATGATTTTATTGAACCTTTATATTAAATGATAAATGGAGAGAAGAGTGAAAGAAATTCAACCTTGAACATTATTATACCAAGAATGATTTATAATAATTCTATGACCCATTACAACTAGAACCCATCCTAGACTGACAATGAAAGAATGAGTGACCCTTGAATCCCTCTTCTAATATGCGATGATTTGATTACTTGCATTGGGTATGTAAATCACATGTAATGAAAAATATTTATCTTATAACCTTGACAATGATAATTATAAACCACTAATCAACACCAAAGAATATATATATATATATATATATATATCCATCTATAACCTCAAAAAACACATATAATTTCAAAAAAAATATTGAAAACATCTCCATTTAAATACCATTAATGAAACTCCTAAGGCAACAACATAAATTACTAAAAGACAACCATTCCAAGAGCTAGTAAAATACCTCCTAGTCAGCAAATCCATCCTATATTTTTTTAAAGCATAATAATATATAGGGGTGAGCATAAAAGTATACCCAATAGGCTCCTCCGAGAAAATAATCATAAAATTGTGGTGGAATCATACTAAAGGACCCATAAGTAAACAAAAAAACTACATGTTACTTATCCCAAGTTTATCCACATCCCAACCCCACTATGGATCTCTCACCACATTTGTATAGTTATAAAAATATAATAACCATAAAAATACATTAAGAATACAATCTACAAAATCTCCCATAATGATATTGTCACCCCCATATCCTAATGTCATTCCCCATTATGCTCTCATACATTCTAAATCCTTATATCACTACAACATACCATGTTACAACAAAAAATACATAATGATTGACACATACCACATGCAAAATGTTTCAGGACAAAGAGAAGTAGTCAGACCCATTCCCAA
Organism: Viscum album; assembly: GCA_963277665.1. NCBI lineage: Eukaryota > Viridiplantae > Streptophyta > Magnoliopsida > Santalales > Viscaceae > Viscum > Viscum album. The sequence goes on along the minus strand of OY728147.1, from coordinate 552,092,195 downwards.
AGAAATAAAATTATTTATATTTGACTTCATAATTCGATAAATAGAAATCATGGAATCTATGATATTGGATCATCAAATATAGTTTATAATTAATTTATACACATATTCAATTACCTTTCTATAAGATTTGTTCTATGTTTATTAATCATAAGACATTTTTAATTCTTACAATAATTACTACGTAGGATTTAGGGGTAGAATCCCTCAAGTAGTTATGAACATGTGCACCAAAAAAACTACCAACATCGTCATAAAAATCATCGAGTTCCAGCATTGAAGATTTTAATTATTGGTTTGTTTATCATTGATCTTCCCAAGAATCACTTTGAGGTGGAAATATTCCATTTTTTCTCTCCAGATACGATATGGTGTATGAGGAGGAATGATTTCCATTATTATTATAATTCATAGAGAGAAGCTCTATAGGGAAAAATAAGGTAAATATTTAAATAATTATGAAAAAACTATTATGGTTGAAAATGATATAATCTGGTTTATTTAAACCTAGTTTTAGAGAATAATATTTGTACATGAACCCTTATGATTCACATAATTCCAGAAAAATCCACAGCTAATTAATAAGAATAATAATATTTCTATTTACATTTCAAGTGAAAAAATCATGGAAAAATAAATATCATTACATCAATAAATAAATTCATATCTATTCAATTAATATTTAATATATCGTTTTCACTAAAGGCTCACTTATCCTGAATTTTATCTTTGGTATTTATCAATCATTTATAAGTGATGATTTATTACAATAAATAAGGTTCACTCTATTTTTTGATAATAATTAAATAAATATAATATTATCAAAATATCAAACAATTATTTATTAAACATTTATATCACATGTATATTCTCTCAAATTACTTATTACTGGATATATATGATTAACCCAACATGAATAATTTTTAAACAATGTATGAGAATAATAGTTTTTGAACATGTTAAATTCATATGTAATCTAACTATGGGTATAGATACACATAGTATCTACCCTCTTGAACCCTTTCTCAGTGTCAATAAACAGATCCCCCTAAATTGTAATGTTATCATTGAGAAACATACCAAGATACACATAGAAAAATAATATAATGTTATAATGACATGCGACCTCATATAATTATAAATTGTGTAATATAATCCACAAATCACAGTATCTTTAATCCAAAAGGTATTACACTGGTGTCATCAACATAATGCTCGATGTATATTTCATTATCTTTTGGGAAATGATCTTTTCAATATAATTCTATGAATATGGACATAATCAGGTAGCTCTATTCCCTTTTAAATTCTTGTGATATCAAATTCAGTAAAATAATAGTTGTGAAATTTTATTTAGAATTATTCATTAATACAATTTCAACCATGATGCACTACATGTTTCCTAATCCTCATGAGAATATGTCTCCATAGTTTTGATCATTTCATTATGTACATCACTTGTGACAAAAATTAATAATATTATTATTAATTTCCATGGACTATTACACACATCTAAAAATATGAATTTATATTGACACATATAGAAGGTGATATCTCACTGGTGGTAGAATTTATCATTTCATTTATATCTTGAATATTAACAAGATCCAGCTTCGTGATAAAAAGGTTCAATGTCTTATGAGCCCCAAATCCATGATATCGTGTAACATCTGTGAACAATTAAATGATTTCATCCAACATAAGAATTTGTTTATGAATATATTCATAGAATGTTATTGTTCTCATCATTTGGGGAACTACCAGGACCTTTTAGTGTTATAATTACTATTAGATCATTATCACATGGATTTCACATTCAATAAGGATCATCATGTGTGAAGATATAAATTAAAATTCAAGACCATGAATATTCATGTTATCATATGATCAACAAAATGGGTTCTATGGAACTAGCTCTAAAATAATACTTCTTGTAATAGATTCAACTATTTAATACGATGTAAACAATATTTTTTAGATATATGGATATAACGGTGGATCGCCCTAGAATACTTGATGTTGATCTACCTACTATGAACCCATCTCTATTAGAAAATTCCTAATGATAAAATATCATCAAGTATTATCCTTTTGTCCATTGGAATGCCTAAGATCATGGATTATACAATTTTAAAAACTAATCATGATATGGTTTAATTTTTCGATTTTTTTACACCTCAAAATTCTATAAAAAATCATTCCTTAGATTACATCCTTGGTATAATCAAAAGACCTAGTGTCCATGATAAAATTCAGATATGATAATTATAAGTTGTAATATTAAATACCCTTGTATATTACCGTATCCTTATTGTGAAATAAAATAAAATATATTTAATGAAGAACAATTTTATATCCCCATAAAATTAGAATTAATACTTCTCTAATTATATGTAACTTATAATGTTTCCTTTCATAATAACTTTCTAATTGGTATGGATACTAGCCTATTTAGTTCCCTTGTACATGTTTTATACTTTTATTTTATGCTTTTGGAATTATCATGATAAAAACCTATGATCATATCATGACATGTGATATATATATATTTAGAGTAATCATAGGAATATTTGATCCTTCCATGAACCAAACATGGTTCATCCTTCCATTGGACTCCCGAACTAGACTGGGACATACTCAGTGGGAATCCTTGATCCAAATAGGCCAACGAAAAACATTTTATGAATCAAAATAAATCATTAGAGAAGATTTATCCAAGATTAATATTATTTAAGTAGAACTATAATTCCACAAAAATTATTGCATGAACCATCAGTACATCGGACTTCAATCTCAAAAATAGATAATAATAATAATAATGCAAAATAATATAAATTATCTATAGATATCAGAAGTTAAATTTAAATCCCTCATCACACCTACTTAGGGAAGGTGAAAACTCTGAATATATTTCACGCACGTTGACAAAATTCTCCTGAGAGAATATCACACAATCTAAGAAATAAAGTTAAAATCCCTTAGAACCCAAAACCCACGTAGGGTTCAACCAAAATCACACACAATAAAAGGGAGATATTAAAACCCATTTTTAAATGATTGGAAGAGGATGTAGGATGGAAAAACACTTTATTAGAAATATTTCCACTTGAAATCAGATAAAGAACCACCAGGGGGAGGAGGTTAATGGATAGAGTATGCATTCTTGGGAGGATTCTTTTGACTGACTTATAAGGGGGAGAGGGTGAGGGTGCGGCATGAGTAAGGGTAAAGAGATAGAGAGGGTATTTTATGTAATTTTAAATTATTTAAAGATAAGGGAACCCGTAGTGTGGTCTATTTGGACTATTGTGTAGTGGTGCTCCACTGGGCCTGGATGAAATCAGCACAAGGAAAGCACCCTGAAGAGGTCCCACCTCTCCATTTTGGATAGGGAAATCCCCAACAAGAAATGGTATCCGCCATATCATAAGGATCCTCATGGTATAACCAAAATGGCTAGACCAAGTACACTATAGTGTAAGGGAGGATGTGGTGAGACTCCATGCTCTCTCAACTCTATCTATACCCCCAACCTGATTCATTTTCCACCTCTATCCCGCTAAAAACCATGAAACATGGAAAATAAATATAAAAAATAATATTCAAATGAAATCACATGATTAAGTGGTTTCATGGTTTTATAAAACACCCCGCCATAAAATTTGTTCACCAAATAATCATCCAAACTCATTGAGGAAAAAACTACTAGGAGAATATAAATAATAAATGGTGAAAAGATTCATCACAATCTCCATGACACCTAGAATAAAATCTAATCAAATATACTTGATGTATTTTTTAAAAATAACCCATAATTCCTCAATGAAAAAATCACACTAAACTGCTAGTGGGGAAATTTGTAATTGGATACCCATTGAGGCTCTCCTCGGAATTTTAGAACTCCAATAGCATGGTGGTTTTATAATGATGAACATATTCTAAAAATACTTCTATAAAAAGAAACATGAAATCTCACCCAAATAACTCAACCCAATAATCCTTTATATTTCACCCCACATATCAGATGATTACCAATTTAATCTCCCATTGTCACATCACTGGATACCACAACATAAGAACCCCAAATATGAGTAACTATACATTGATAGGAAAAATAAAGAAATAAAGATACATAATAATTCTCACTAAGACACTCTTAATGGTGAATAAATATTTATAATGAGTACAAAAAATTAAGAATAATTATTTCAATACCCATGAACAATTAAACCAATGGGAAGGGGCGATAATACTCAATGTAACGAATTGACCCAGGTTACCCTTAAACCTAGATCTTAACCTGTTATTTCCTATACCCTAACGGTGTTCCTGATCCCCACGGGTTGCTGACTAGCACCTGAACATCAAAAAAAAAGAAGTGGTAATGATTTCAACCAACATGAACAAACACAAATAATATATAAAAATGTAATAAGAACAAAAAATACTATTGAATATATGCCATACCATTGTGAAGATAATAGAAACAAACAACTATATAAGTATCCAAAAATCTAAGAGTCAATTCCAACTTCAATGTAACAAAACCAAATAGCTACTCCATGTGATGGCGTGCAATAACTCCCACCATCTCAGCACAAGCTAACCAACCTATATTAAGTGAAACATCAATGAGTAACTATGGTGTCTTGATTTTCCCTCCAATGGAATACATTCAAGTTTCTATGAACCATTGAATAGGTGTTCTGGGTGTGAACTAACATGATCAGTAGGATCTCACACAGGTGTTACATATAAATTACCTTTATAACAATTCTTGTTAGGAAATTTTGAATAAAACATTTAGTGATAATAAATAAAACATATTTATGGAAAACCTAGTAAATATTTCCATATATCATTGTTCTAAACAAATAAGATAAATCAATTTCAATGTAAATTTTTAGAAATCATCATTCAAAGGAATCAGCATGAAGATCAATGCGAATAAATTATAAATCCAATAAATTTTAAAACAACAGAGTGGAAAAGGCCTCACAATACCAAGTAATACAAACAGGTCAGGAATCAGACTACTTATACCCATTAATCTATGAAATAGTGCTTTGTGCTATCTAAAGCTAAAGATCTACCCTCCAATACTAGGGAGACACTCCACAAGTGAAACCACAACATAATATATGTACATAGATCCAACCAATATGCACTCTAGGACAATAGGAACACCCCATAATGTGAACCCCTATAATGGATGATAGCGTCAATCTAAATAATTGACCTAGTACCCAAGGTAACCCATGTTCTCGTTTTGATAAAAATTTCAAGGATTTGAAAAATCATTTCAAAACCATTTCACTAGAACATTTTCAATGAATAGAAAATACCCTTTTCTATTCCATTTTTCAATAATCAGGAAAAACATTTTTTCTATAAAAAATCATTTTAACACACTCAAATAAATCATTACAATTCCATGTATATACAATTTAATAAAGTAGGAATAACATGGTACGCCAATATATGCTAGAGATGGATCCACATAACTCACCACACAGGTTTCACATTCCCTCAATGGGATCCACAAAAAAAAGATCACTAAATAATGTCTATGAAGGCCTTATAATCCAAATTCAAATGTCTTAGGATTGATTAAATTTAGAAAAAACAAGGGGTTCAAGGAAAGTGGGAAATGCACATAACTCAAGAACAAGCATCTTTCGTACTAGGAATAACAATGGAATGGCCTCCAGAACGATATCAAACAATATATCTTGAATCAAGATAACATAAAACACAAACATAAACCAACAGATTTGATAACGCAACCCAATGGTGGTACTGCGATCAAAGAAAACGATGAATTGAAAAGATCACTTACACGAAGAGATACACCGCAATATCCAAGAATATTGAAAAAAAACGAATTGAACTTGAATGATTGGTGTCTCCAAAATATTTCTTGAGATTTTACCTGGGTCAAGTGAAATATAGCTTGGAGAAGGAACCCAAACAAAATAGTTGCACTCTTATTTTAAAACTATACGCGGGCCGTTACATGGAGTCTAACCTGGTTACAAGACATGTAACCCAATTGCACGACATGTAACTACCAAAGTCCCACGTATGATGAAAAATCATCACCTCAGATTAAAAAATATTATTTAAAACAATCATTATGTGAAAAATATCTTCACAACATGTAATCATTCACATTGTGAAGCCCAACCCGAATTGAATACAGCAAATCTTACACACTATGTAACCAAGTACCACAACATGAAATCATCCTAGATAATGAAGAAAAGTATAATAAAGCTAAGATTCCCCAAAATCAATGAATTCACTATTTTAGGTAACTGAGCAATTCATTATTTTCCCCATATAGTCAATTAGAAATGGTAAAACCAAAACAAGGTTAAAGACATGCCTGATAGATCAGAAATGGGATGTTACAGAATCTCAACCTTAAAAATTCTTCATCCTTGAGAAATCTTGTCGAATATATAGTCCATTTAAAAAAGATGATGTAATTTCTCCATCATCAATGATTCACATTTCCATGTACATGAGAATTTTATATGCATTTTCATATTACTCTGACCAACCAAATTGAATTCCCGTGAAAGAAATTCACTTGAGAGTAAATGATCTAAATTGGAATATCCAAAAAAACATCTAGCTCGAACTAAATTTCCCACAAACTCGGAATGTGAACCAGATCAGGCTAGTAATTCATGATTTGAGATATGTGGAAAAAATAATGAATATCTTTCAACTGAATTAGAAATGACAACCAATAACAAACTTTTCTGAGCCGCTCAGTGGGCTCAAATGGTTCGACATATCTCAAAGCAAAGATAACATGTTTTCAAAGTTAACTATGGACAAACTGAGGAGAAAAATTTAGTAAAACCAAATCACCAATGGAAAACTCTAAAAGAAGATTTCACTAATATTAAGATGATTTATATTGAATTTGGTCCGTAATCCAATGTTTATTTACCCATATAGTTATTATAGATGTCTCCTAGAACAAACATGGTCCATATAAAGATACTTCTCCCACCTTAACCCAATAAATTTGTGATTTGAATGGGAGACCATACAATAACTCAAATGAATCCATTATTATTGATGGCATCTAATTTTTGATCTAAAAAAACTCAACCATTCCCAGATGTCAATCCCATGATCCATTGAAATCCAAGACACTGGCATGAACCATATCCTATGGGATCTGAATCACACACTTCTTTGACAATATGTATGTGGATGGTAAGGTACGATCAACAAGACTTGAGTTCCCATATCTTATTAGTGACACCTCTTGAACATTGATGTAAAATTCATGTCCATATCTTGAATAATTCCATAAGGGAATCCAGGTAACCACACAATATCATTCACATAAAACCTATCCACTTCATCAAACATGGTGGTATCCTTGATTAGAATGAAATGGTAGAACATCATCAACCTATCAACAACCACTCAAATATAATTCCACCCCTAGGGATTCCATGGTAACCCAACAAAAAACAACATGGATACCTCGTACCATTTTCAGACCGACAATAGAGGAGGATGAAGAAAACTAGAGGTATTCAAGTGACCCGCCTTTAACTGTCTCAAGGTATATAGAGGGACACATAATATGTAATTACACACTTCATACTAGGCCACTATAAACATAATCTCATGTCATAATATATTTTTTTGAACCAAGATTTTTGTCCCATAAAGAGTTGTGACATTTAAACAAGACTGAACTCCTCACAGATACTGGGATGACAATCCTTTTACCAAAGTGGAGTATACTATCTGAAGTGAGATACTATATAAAAATGGATTTATAACTATAAAGGATTTCTTGAACTTTACTAAACATTACATATTTGTATAGAATCTTCAAAACAGACTCCATGAGATATGATGATAACTAAAAAATGGTTTGACCCATACCTGATGCATCCTCTATAGAAACTAGTTGCAACTGAATGAAAATCCCCATATGGTTCCACTCCTCCTTAAATTCTATTACATTATTTGAAGGTACATTCCTACTAGTAGAATAATCAACAACATTCTCATTTCCCTATGGATATACGATATCAATGGGATATGTATGATGGTATTCCACCCATCATCTCTATCTGAGTTTCATTTCAATATTACAAAAGATATAACTCAACTCTAATGATCATAGAATCCTATAATCCTCTCACAGAAAAATATAGTTCCACCATAATTTTTGTGCATTTATAACTATATCAAGCTCTAAATAATGATTGGGCTAATTCTTATCATGTGATTGGATCCCATAAGAGCTGTAATCAACCACATTGTCATTCTACATCAGAATGTATCCCAAACTAGTGCCATAAGTATCACAAAATAACATGTACTCTTTACTGGGATCTAGTAAGATCCAAATATGAGATGAAATGAGAATTAATTTTAGTTCATTGAATGAAGACCAATAATTTTCATCCCAGTTTAATTTCACCTCTTCCATGGAAATATAATTCAGTGGTGATTTCATCTTAGAGAATTCCATAATGAACCTTCGATGGTATCCCACAAGAACAAGGACACACTGAATTTCAAAGACATTTTGTGGTACGTTCCATAAAGAAATGGCATTTACTATCTCTGGATCAATTGATAAGCCATTTTTAAAATTTTTGTTCTCTATGAACATCACTTATTGAATCCATAAACTATATTTAGACATATTTCAATACAAATGGTAACTTCATAGAATTTCCAAAACCAATCATAGATGGTCATCGTTCTCACCCTTTGATTTGGAATATAAAATAATATCATCCATGAACAGTACCCCATAAGTGGTAGGATATTGATTGAATATTTGATTTATTAAATCCATGAAAACTATGAGATTATTAGTCAAACGAAAAGGAATCATTGAGCATTAATAATGGCCATACATGATCCTAAAATATTTTTTAGGTATATCAAACTCCTGAACTCTGAGCTCATGATAAATTGACTGAAGATCAATATTCGAGAACCACCCAAAACATTAATTGATAAAAAATCATCACATGTGGAAAATGATATTTTTTCTTCACCATTACTCGATTATTCTTCTTATTTTCCTCACACAACTGTTGTGAAGCATATGCTTTCTTAGAAAAGATAATAGGGTCTTCCTATTGGGGAAAACTAGGTCTAAAAAAACATTTTTACAATAATTCATCCAACATAATAATGAGTTAGTTCATCATCGTTGGTTATATACGATAAGAATGGATCTATATTGGATGTTTACATAAAACCGGGTCAATATTAAATTCTACATCTCCCTCTGGAGGAAGACAATAGATATCATCTATGAAAACATATTTAATGTCTCTAAAAATAATATGATCATCAAAAATAGGATAAATTCCATTGGGCTCAATTTAAATAGCAGAAAATAAACTCTTAAGCTCTTGGTGGGAAGGCCTCACACATCCTGTTCTAATATCACACTCCCCTTAAAATATAAAAGATATCTCATCATAAATAATAAATGAGACTCAACAATGATAAAATTTAACCTTATAAAGAAGATAAAATAGAGATCACATGCCGAGTGTGATGTCAAATAGATCCATATCATGAATGATAAAATCATAGACCAACTCTATTTTAGCAATCATTATTGAAAAAGGACATTGAAACCCCTTATCTGTCCTCTTTCCATGAGGTGTAAGTAAATCCATGACAAAGGGAATAAGTTTCATTGGAAGTTTAGTAATATTAATAAAACAAGTATATATAAATGATTGGGAGGAACCAAAATCAAATAAAGAAATTGCTATGGAAGATGGAGTATGAATAGTACCTCTCAATGTTTCCAGACCTACATTAATATCTAATAGATACGTATCTACTGTGTGGAAGTGCTTCAATCATATGTCATGTGGTTGGAGCCACATAGCCTTTGAAACTTTTGACTATTGCTCACTAGCCTTTGGAGCTGATGAACCGTGACCTGATCAAGGTGTATACATAGCATAGAAAAAATCATTTTATATGACCAACACGTACATATCTATTGCACAACTTCCCAGGAATAGGAAACAAACGTTTGGTGTATCTAAACCTACCACACATATAACAATTCGTAGTCATCGTAGTAGTAGTAGCAGATGGTGTGGTGGAGAATTGTTTCTAAGACCAAACACCACCACTTCTATGATGATCCTACCACTTCATCCACTTCCAAATCACTCCATTGAAGCTACCACTTGATGTAAGTGAAGAGTTAGAAAAACCAACCTTGATTTCCATATCCATATCTTCCATCATAGTATTTCCAAATGTCACCAAAATAGTTAGAAATTTTCAACATAGAAAAATGTGATCTAATATCTGGTCGGAAACCCTACTGGTGCTTCTGAGCTTTCTGCTGGTCAAACTATACAATGTCCTTAAAAATGGACATGATTAGTAAACCACTTGTAGAACACATAAAATGAATGCTCACCCTATTGCAAAGATAATAATTCTTGAGTCCTTGAAAAAATCGGTGACTTTTGAAAAAACTAGTGGAAGAACATTTTTTTGAAACCCTTCTGATCCTGGTGTGTATGTATGTCTATGTGGACCATAAAATCCCTCCATCACTTTCCCAAACCCTATAGACCCAGTGTTTCACATATTACCCTATCCTTCTCAAGTGTCTCTAGGAAGTTTAATATTTTATCGATCTTATACATCCAATCCTCCACCTATTGAATTTCATTCATTCCATTAAATGACAATGGTTTTTTATGAAAGAGTTTTAATGAAAAATATCCTTCTCCCCAAGCACCTACTGATAACTCAACAACCATGTTCTAAAACTTGTGGTTCATCTTGATCTATAGAAAATAATTCCCTTATGATAGTATAGATGTGATTATTGTCTACTAGAGGATTTCCCTATGGAACATCATCTAAACATTCCCTAGGAACTTGTGGAACATGTCTTAGTGCCATACTGTTTCATACCAAAACAAAAGAAGGGTCACACAATGTAAAAAATATCAATTTATACCAGAAAAACCATAAGTATAAATTAATATTTGAATCCAATTCCAACACTAGAGGCATGTATGCCAACATACCATGCAAAAAATAGTTTTATTATGATAATAGATGGTCACGCACTTATCTCAACATACCTCCCATGTCCAAACAATTCAATATCCAACATATCTGAAGTCCCAAGACAAGGAATATTGAGGAAAGTTATAATATGATACATAATTGTAATGAACTGACTCAGTATAGCCTCATACCTAGTTCCCTACCAATTCTTTCAAATACACAAATGGTGTTCCTGATCACCCTGAGCTGGCAACTAGCATTCATGCATCAAAAAAATTTAGATGGAAAAATTTCACCCAACATTAACAAACACATGGAATATATAAACACATACCAATAAGGAACAATTGAAACTAATGAATATATTCAATAACTATATGAATAATGTGGAAATAATATACTAATAGATGTAGAAAAAGCCCCAATAGAAAAGTCCAACTTCAAAGGACCAAAACCAAATAGATACTCCATGTGATGGTGTGGATGAACTCCCACCATATCATCACCAAAAACCCAACACAAAATATATGAAACCTCACTACCTTACTATGACACCTTACCTTTCTCTACAATGGAATAAATAAAATGGTCTACATACCACCAAAGAGTTCTGCAGGGTGTGAGCTAATAGGATTGGTAGGATAAAACCTAGGGTTTCCATAGTACATCTATGTATAAAAAATAATTTATTCACATTTTGAATAAAACTTGGCATGATTAGTAGTAAAAATGTTTTATAGAAATCATTCTAAATATTTCTATTTTTTCATTGTTCTAAAAAAGAAGGTATATCAATTTAAAATCACTTGTTTCCATTTTATCTTTCACAAGAATCATCATTTATATTAAGGTTATAATAGTAAAAAACCATGAAATTGAAAAAAAATAGTATTATCATAGGCATCACAATACCAAGGAATAAAAACAGGTCGGGTAGGAGACTATATGTACCCATTAATCTTGGAAAATGTCTACTGTAATACTTGAACCCAATTATCTACACTCTAGAACCAGGGATAAACCCAAGAATTTGAAATGCCAATATCTTATACATACATAGATCTAGTAAATCTACACTTTAGAACAATATGAACACCCTAGAATGTGAACCACCATAATAGAATAAGGCCTCAAGCTAAACCATCAACCTAGTACCCAAGTTAACCCATGTGCTCATTTTAAAATTAATTTCAATGTTTCAAAACTCATTTCAAAAACATTTCACAAAACCATTTTCATTTCACTCAAAATAACATTTTTCATTCCATTTATCAATAAACAAGGAAAATCCATTTTTCATAAAAAACTATTCTCAACACACACAAATCAAACATATTTACTTATTATATAAATCTGTTATAAATCTGAAACAACAATGTTCCTCAACATAGTCTTGATATGGATCCACTTACCCCAACACTTGGGTCGCACACCCCTGCAATAGGATCCCCGAACAACGAAAATGTAATGTTGTCTTCGATGGCCCTAGAGCCCAAATACCCAGGTATTAGGATTGATTAAATTTAGAAAACAAGGTATCAATGGAATGGTGGAAACCCACATACCTCAAAGATGGAAACCCACATTTCCATTAAAAATAGTGTAATGGACTCTGGAATGAGATTACACAAAGGATATTGAAATAAGATAATATAAGACACCATCTTCAACAAACTAATCTGACCAAGAAATCCAATTTCACTACCAGGATCAAAGACAATGACGAAGTGGATATATCACTAACCTAGAGAGACGTACCACAATCACAATTAATTTTGAACGCTGAACAGATTGATCGAGAAGGATTGGAGTCTTCCAAAATTTCTTGATAATTATCATGGGTCGGGAGAAAAATATTTTTGAGAAGGAACTAAAACAAACTAGCACACACTTGTTTTAAAAACTATACATCAACACTTACATAGTGTGTAACCAGCTTACATAATGTGTAACCTACAAAGACCCACATATATTGGAAAAAATATCACCTCAAATAAAAATCTGTTTTAGAAAACATACACAATGTGAAACATCTCTTAATGGAGTGTAATATTTTACATTGTTATTCTCTTCAAAACATTCATTCAGAAACTCATTCATATCATGTGACCTAGTTACACAGTGAGAAATCCCCCTGATGCCTATTGAAAAAATGGTTCAATCTAAGAGTCCAATAAATATCTGACATCTCCATTATCGGTATCCTCTATATTCCTTCTTGTCCCCATAATGATAATGAGAAAATGGATAATATGAAGGGGTAAAGACGTACCTAGTAGATCAGTAACTAGATGTTAAACTCAATCATGCATCTTTAAACAACATGATTTTGATCCCTGGTTGATGAATGAAATATGGTATCCTAGGACCTCATACTTGGGAGATCCCTCGAGATTTCCAACGAAATCAAACAAGAACTAATCGGTACATGAACACAACTGGTCGAGTATCTGTAACAGGTACCTCAAGAAAACCCAAGTTCGTCACCTAGCTCATAGAACCAATGTTAATCTTACGACCATTTCCATAAGCTAAAATCCACCGCATCTATCCACTCCCATGATACTTAATAAGACCTAAAATATTATAATTCCATAAGAAATAATTGAGAAATCCTCCATATAGTAACTATAGAAAAATGATTACCTTAGAGACTTGATCAACTATACTCCCAAAAAATATGGTCACTTAAACCCAACAATGTTCTAGAATATTATAGGGATAATAACTAAAATAACATACGGAACATTATATCTGAACCAATCACAAATCCAAAAAAACATTCACCTTCATTCAAAATCATTTTTCATTTCAACGTATCCATTTCAAGAAAACCAATCAAGAACATCAGCAAGAAGAACCATGACATTAAATAAATCAAATATCCCACATTAAAACATTTTTAAAAATCATATCCCTATGTTTTAAAATATAAATTCTCCATTAAAAACTATCCCTTATTAAACCCCACACCATGACCCTTGAAGATTTTTTTAAATCCTCAAACTCCCAATTAATTTCATTTAATTTATATATCAAACCACTATAAGAGTTACAAAACCATATTCATTATGTAAAACCATATTTTCCAATACAAAAAATACAATATAATCCCTCCAATAAACCATTTATCAATCGCAAAAAAAATTATTTATCATATTCGAAACATGCTGTCACATTTCAAAACAAACATTCTCTTCAAAACCATTTATAATCGATTTGTTCCCATTTTAAAAATATTCAAATTTACTCGAATATAATTTTTAATCATATAAAATATGTTTATAAAACATAAACCAAAAACCCACCTGATCAACAACACCCAACATGAGGTCATGCCTAATGGGACTATTGAACATACATGAAATAGATGCAGGGATCATTGGATGATCTGTCAATCATAAAATAGTATATGATAGTGGCATAGAACCATGTATGTGGGCTCCAAAAGGGTCACCAATACATGTTCTCTAATCATTTATCACTAACGCAACTCCCATTCTATCCCAAAACATAATAAATCCATCATGAAATTACTATGACATAATTTTCATTTCAAAAACCATAAATATAAAATAGATAACCCCATTACAGAAAACCATGAATCAAAACTCAACCTAACATTGTCAATCAAGGTCCATAAGAATAAAGTGGTTGAAACCATCTTTTCACTCCTACATCTCATTTCTTGATAGTCATGCCACAATTAATAAGACACATAAATTAAAAGGTTCACTCTGAAACCCAAAACCACTTAATAAGATTTTTTAATGAACTAGTCTGAGTTCATCCTTCAACTCAACATATAAACTAGTAGGATGCATACATTATGGGTTCCCCCAATTGTTTTGGGTTGACGAAACGTGTCATATGAATTAGATAAAATTTATGGATATGGTTTTTACTAAATAATTAATATGTAATCAATAGTGTAATTCCACCAATACTCCTAAGTAATTTATATGTACAATATATGTCCATGAAAAAAAATAAGAATAATAAAAAGGATAAAAAATTTCAACTATCAACAAATATAAACAATGAAAAATAATTCTCTATGCTCACCCTCTAACACCTACCACATAAACAACACCCCATTTTGAAGAAGATTATACCATTTCTAAGTGATTAGTATCCTAGATATTATAAAAATTAAAATATTAAAAAGGAAGGTAAATTAAATTTTTCTCTTTGAAAAAGAGGCAAAAAATCATTATGAGGTGTATTAGAAAAAATGAAAGCACCACCACTAACAACATTTTTTGCATGATTTTCAACAGGAAAGTTGGATTCATGAAACACTTGTTTGATAATATAATTCATTGAGGAGAGATTCCCCATGTAATTAGAACATTTTACAATCAACTTCTAGGATATTTGAATGTTATAATGTCTATTAGCCTACACAATCATGGTATAATCGCACTCAAAACAATGATTTTGCAAGATTATTTAACTTCTCTTATCAATAACATTGATCAAACCAATCATTTTTTATTACAATGATCCACTTCAGTTGTGGTGCGGTGGTGAAAGAGAGTGGCGCATCCATGATGTTATTTAGGAGGATCAATGTTTGAATCTTGGGAGTCCTCTTTCAGGGCGAGCCTCTCCCCCAGGATCCACCCACCTTGCCAGGTTGCTCTGTCTTTTTTGGGTGAGCAAAATGAGGCACGACCCAATCACTGATGGATCGCTTGACGGACCATCGATGTCCGGTCGTCACCCTCCGGGATGCTCTGCTATCTCAGCTGGCAATGGCTCATTCCCCAGCTAGGGTGCTACCTCAGGGGAGTGTCCTCTTCGCGGGGGAGGGGTGTTTCCATTTGTGTAGGGTTCGAAAAGGCCACACACGGGAATTCCCTTTCAAAAAGAAAAATTACAATGATGTGAAAAAACTACCTGTGACATAATGGAGGCCTACAAAATCTCTATTATAATCCCTATAAGGAGCCCCAAATACCATAGGTCTAGGATTCTGTAACATCCCGGACCTGGGTGCCACGCAATGGGTTCCCTGAGCCCGGTTCTCCATGTGACCTCAAGCGCATTTCCCCAAATGCCAGAGGCTTCCGACTAGCAGTGAGGGCCCAGGTCTGATAGTGGGGAAACTATGCCCTCATTTATCAAACTGTAGCACAGCAGAATACAAAATAAACATTCAACTACAGCGGAAGCAGTAAACCATACAACAACTGAAATAAACAACTGCAATGGATATAACCAACAGTATATAAATAATGAGGCTACATGTTTCATGTTCTATAAAAACAGTCAGAACATGTTATACATCAATACAGTATAAAAAAATGCAGAGTAAAGCAAAACAAATTAAAATAGCTAGCAGCGGCATCGCGAGCCTAGGCTCTGTCTCATGCCCCCTTACTCCACAGCAACAGTCAAGTACATGTATAGGGACTCTTTCCCCTATCTACACCTGCAGAAACGTAGTCTATTTGGGCCAAAAATCATGGCCCAAACAGGGTGTGAGAAATATATCTCAGTAGGTACCCACCAAAGGCTCGTGCCCAACTCCGTGTAAGCATGCAACAAAAGTGTGCAGTAGTAAAATGCAATAAAGTAAGCAATACTAAAAAGTAACAAATTACCAGTTATATTGCCATTTTATTATCCATTTAATCCATTTAAATATTAGAAATCACCACAGTGCATTTCTAAGTAAACAATCCACGTCCACAGACAAGTAGACCCTACCCTCAGGTAAGGAGTATCCAACACAAGAATCCGCCCTCAGGCATAACAGAATTTTCCCTCAGGCATAGGTAGTGTCGCCCTTAGGCACAGAATTTGCTGCCCATAGGCACGGAAGAAGTTGCCCTCAGGCCCAAATAACTACTGCCATCAGGCTAAATAGTGCAGTTCCCACAAGCTAATCACAACAACGCCCTCAGGCTAAACAGGTAATCGGGCCATGCCCAACATATCAAAATGTCGTAAACAATAAATTTCTCTCAAGGAAATTATACAATTACTACATTAAAGGCATACCCTCGTGTATCCTGGCCAATCGGAGAAACAGTGGAACACACCCCCAGGGTGGTTTTGGATCCAAGAAACGATCCCAACCAACATTTTATTATCACAATTGAATCACCTATGCAATTCTAGGAATTAAATATAAAAACGGACTCAGCCACATGACACCCCAACATGGGTTCGTGGCCCAAAAACTCACAAAAACGCACGACAGTTGGAAAAATTAACACAAAGCCACCTACCTTATTCGCCATCGAACGTTATACCCAAACGCCGACTCCAAAAACGCCCAAGAATAGCGTAGATCTGACGAAGAACAAAACCCATTCAAATGTAAATAACTTCCGTTAGGGGAATAATTGGTAAGAACCATACTAGGAGAAGAGAGGGCTTACCCATGCGGTTCCAACAAGATCATCTGAATCCGAATCGGATTCTAGACGAACACCCGGCGGATCTTCAAAGGTTCGGTTGTCCTCCTTGGCTCCAAAACGTTCAAGTGCCTCCTCTACCAAATAGGGAGGCTACTGTCTATTTTAATCTGAAAAAAAAAGTACACAGCGTGTACATTTGAGTACATGGAGTGTACTTACTTCATTTAACTGTTCCTCTAGCGGCACCGCCACACTGTTCATCCGTCGGCATGAGTACATGGCATGTACTCCCGGGTACACGGTGTTCACTGTCACCCAGCTAGCGGCGACTCCACCGCCTTACTATTTATGCCTTCCAACTGACTACACGGAGTGTAAGGTGCCACTACACGATGTGTAGTCGGTTCCTACACCCCCTATCGCCGACAAGGCTACACGCCTCGTGTACCCATCCCACACGGCCAAAAGTACATGGCGTGTGGAAAAAGTACATGTCTTATAGTTCCAAAATTTATGATTTTTCCCCATTTCCCATATTTTCTCAAAAACACTTAAGGAAAAGAGAAAAAAGAATCTCATACCTCAAAATAAGAACCAGGTTCTTACAAACTTCCCCATTATAGAAATTCGTCCCCGAATTGCCTTTCCCAGGGTAGAGAAGATAAATCTTAGAACAAATCTAGCCACTGAGCAAGTACGTCGGCCTCCCGCTCCCAGGTCTCATCCAACACTCGGCCATGTTTCCATAGCACCCATACGAGAGGAACTTACCGGCCTCGGAGAACCTCTGTGGTCCTGTCAACGATACGAATCAGATGCTCCTCAAAGGAAACATCGGCCTCCAGCTCAACCACCTCAGGTTGAAAAACATGAGACAAGTTTGAATGATAGAGGCACAACTGAGACATGTGGAAGACGTCGTGAATGGCTCGGTACCACTACGGTAACTGCAACCGATTGGAAACCAGCCCAACTCTCTCCAGAATCTCAAATGGCCCCACATACCTCTGTGAAAGATTACCATGTCACCTGATCCGCTTGGGTCTCAGCCTCAGAGAAACACGTAGAAGAACCTGATCCCCGACCATGAACTCCAAAGGTCATCTGCAGCGATCATCATAAGAGTTCTGTCGAGACAGCGCGGTATCCATCCACCTCTGAATCAACTGTACCTACTCATATGTCTCTTGCACGAGCTGTGGCCCCAGTAAAACTGCCTCACCTGCCTCTAACTAGCACAAAGGTGATCGGCATGGCCTACCATATAAATCCTCGTATGGTTCCATCTCTATAGTCCCCTAAAAACTATTGTTTTAGGAAAACTCGACTAAGGGTATATGCTTCTCTCAAGAGCCCCCAAATTCTAGGATTCATGAGCGCAGCATGTCCTCTAGCACCTGTATCATCTACTCTGACTGGACATCTGTCTGAGGGTGGTATGCAGTGCTCAGAAGCACCTGAGTACCGAGTGCCATCTGAAAACACTGCCAGAAACGAGACATAAAGTGGGCGTCCCTATCTGAAACGATAGAACGAGGGACCCCACGAAGATGTATGATCTATCAGATATACAGTCGCCGGAGCTCGTCAACATCGAAGGTCTCCTTGATCGGAAAGAAGTGAGCTACCTTCGTGAGTCTGTCCACAACAACCCACACTACGTCCTTGCCACGAGGTGACCTCGGCAATCCCGTCACGAAATCCATCGCGACATCATCCCATTTCCACTCTGGAATGGGTATCTTCTGTAACAGCCTAGCTGGCCTCTGATGCTCTGCCTTCACCTGTTGACAGGTGGAACATCTCATAAGAAAACCAGTTACATCTCTCTTCATACCCAGCCACCAGTAATGATGTCTCATGTCACGGTACATCTTCGTAACCCCGGGATAAACTGCCCAAGACGAAGCATGAAACTCATGCATCATCTCTTTGCGTATATCCCCTGGAACCCATACTCATCCATGGAAATGAAAAAACTCATCATCGCCTATCGTCCACCCAGGAGAGGGGTCCCCACTTGCCACCGACTCCCGTAGAACTTGGCTTTCTGAATCAGATAGCTGCCTCATCCTTACTTTATCCAGGAGGGCATATGTCACAGCTAAACAAGAAAGATAAGTCTTCCCCTGACTGTCATGCACCTCTAGATGCATCTCAGAGAACAAATCCATAAGCTCCCACTCACTACTAGCCTTCTGCACTTCTTGTATCTGAGTCTTTCTGCTCAGTGCATTAGCTACTGCATTACCTTTACCAGGTGTATAGGCAAGTTCAAAATCGAAGGACTGCAGGTACTCAACCCACCTTCTCTGCCTCAGATTGAGGTCACGCTGAGTAAAGATATACTTGAGGATTTTCTGGTCGGTGAAAACCACAAAATGATCTCCCAACAGATAATGTCTCCAACAGCGCAATGCATGAACAACTACAGCCAACTCGAGATCATGTGTCAGGTAATTCCTCTCATGTTTCCTCAACTGTCGAGACCCGTACACAACAACTCGGTCTCCCTACATCAAAAAGGCTCCCAGCCCAATCCCTGATGCATCACAGTAAACTGTATAACTCTTTCCCTACTCTGGGAGTATCAGGATCGGTGTTGATGTCAATCTTCCTTTCAGGTCCTGAAAAGCTGTCTCGCAAGATTCTGACCAAACGAACTTCACACCCTTCTTAGTCAGACCTGTCAACGGTGATGCTAAGTGATAGAATCCCTATATGAAGTCTATGTAGTAACCAGCTAGCCCTATGAAACTTCGTATCTCAGTCACGTTCATAGGCTGCTCCCAGGAAACTACTGCTCTCACCTTCTCTAGGTCTACTGCAACACCTGCCTCTGAGATGATATAACCCAGGAAGTGAATATGGTCCATCCAAAAGTGGCACATCGAGAGCTTAGAATATCGTCGATGCTCTCTCAGTGTACTCAATACAATCTCAAGATGGGTGGCAGGTTCGTTTCGATTGTGAGAGTACACCAAGATGTCATCCACAAATACTACCACAAAAGAATCAAGATATGGATAGAACACACGATTCATCAGAGCCATGAAAACTGATGGTGCGTTCGTGAGTCCAAACTGCATAACCAAGTACTCGTACAGACCATATCTACTCCGAAAAGATATAAGCGGTATATCCGATGGTCTCACGCACAGCTAATGATATCCCGATCTCAAGTCAATCTTTGAGAACACTCGTGCTCCACGAAGTTGATCAAACAGATCATCAATCCTCGGCAAGGGATATAGGTTCATAACCTTCAACTGGTTCAGCTTCCAATAATCCACGCAAAGTCTGAGGGTACCATCCACCTTCTTTGAAAAAAGGACCGGAGTACCCCAAAGAGAATGACTGGGTCGGATAAAACCATTTCCCTACAAATCCTCTACCTACTTCTTGAGCTCCTTCAGCTCATGTGTAGCCATCCTATAAGGAGTAATGGACACCAATGCTTCTCCTGGCACAAGCTCAATAAAGAAATCTACCTCACACACCGGAGGTAGACCTGAAAAGTCATCCAAGAAAACATCCCTGAAATGATCAAAAAATGGAGGGAAATCCTTCTGACAATTTCCCTGATCATCCAAATATAAGCTCGCCATCTGGGCTGTGACTCCACCTCTCCCATGATGCTCTGGTCCAGCTCGACTCGCCTGAACATCCCATTCGACCTTATATAGAAACTCTCTCCCTTCTGGTGACGTGAAACGCACCCTGCGACAATAGCAGTCTACAAAGACTCGAAAGGGAACCAACCAGTCCATCTCAAGAATGACGTCATAGCTTGTCATCTCTAAGACATAGAGGTCCCAAAGGAAGTGACTCCCACCAACCTCAAGGGGGCACTCCTTACAATGACACACATCTGCCATCCTAGACCCCAACGGCATGTCTAGCGTCATGATATCCGAAGAAGTAGAAACACATAGCCCAAGGCTCACTAAAACGGGTACATGTATGAAACTATGCGTAGCACCTTTATCAAAAAGCACTGAAGATAAGAAAGAAGCTACTAGAATAGTACATCTGACTGTAGAAGGTCCGGGATCATGTGCCTACTGGGTCTCTTGCACTGCATATGCCTACCCAGTGTCACAGCCCTGCAACACAGCCTGGCTACCCTGAGCTGTCCCACCCTGCTGCCTCTGCGTTCCTGGCATCTAGCTACCACGGCCACGACCACCATCTCTGCATGCACGCCCTGACGCATTCCAGTTCCCTTACTGGTAAGAAGCCACTGGTCCTGCTCCTACACGCGGATTCTGCACAGAACCCCTCTCACTATCCACTGGAGGAAATTCCCTACAAAAGCGTTGTAGATAAACCATCCTACCGCAAGCTCGACACTCCATTGTGTCTCATGGACACTGCAGTCTCTTTTTCCCCTCTCTACCACACTGGTAGCACCTGATCGGGCCACCTGAAGATGCTGCCTGGTTGGTACTGCCACCCTGAGAGAAGTCCATCTGTCTCTTTCTCTTGCATATAGAAATTGTACTAGTATCTGGTGCTGAACCGCCCTGGCCCACACTGCTCTATTCTCGTAGGTTCCTCTATATAATCAATTCCTGGTTCAAAATCGTGTGTACAGTGGGCATCCTGAAAAAATTCACCAGTGCTCGGATTTCATACTGAAGACCATCCTCAAAACGTCTGGTTCTCAACGTCTCATCACCCACCAGCACGGGTGAAAAACGTTGAATCTCCGTAAAACGAGCTGAATAGTCCATCACCGACATAGCGCCCTGCTGCAGATTCATGAACTCTCGATCTCTATCTTCCCTCAGCATCTCAAGAAAGAAGAAGTCATAAAAGACTGCCTGAAAATCTTCCCACGCCATGTCTCTGTGATGCTCTGACTGGGCGGTAACATCCCACCACCTCTTGGCGGAATCATGCAGCATGTAAGTCGCGAGCTTGACCCTCCGCCCTGGAGGCATCTCATGATGCTCGAAAATAGTCTGCATCGACACCATCCAAGACTCCACAGCATGTGGTCCACCATCCTCTGAAAATGTAGGCGGATGCTGCTGCTGGAAGATAAGCGTCAGCTCGGCCATAGATGTAGCAGTCTGTGGTGCTCCCTGAAAGGTTTGCATAAACCACATAAAGCCTTCACGGAACTGCGCCTCCGTGCTTGTCTCTGGTATAGTAGTTGGCGTCGTATCTGGCTCTGCTGGAGGATCAACTGGTAGCCCATGGCCCACCATTTCTGGAGTATAATCGTCGCCGCTCTCCTGGTGAACAACTCGTGGTCATCTAGGTGGAATGACACTACATGGTCAAAAGCATGCCTTAGATTCAAGATTATTAAGACTGAAAATCGAAGGAACCAAAAAGGAAACAAGAGGAAGAAGGCATGAAAAATTGGAAAAACAAGACTACACGGCGTGTACATTGACTACACGGCGTGTACTTTACTTCCCTTCCCCTACCCGTGTCGCTACACACGGCTAAGCCACACGGCTTCCGCTGATCAAAAACTACATGGCGTGTATAATATCTACACGGCGTGTACGATGTTATTTTCCAACTGCCCGTGTCATCTGTGACACGGCCGACTACACGGCTTACAACTACACGGTGTGTTACACCCATACACAGCATGTACAAAACCCCTTTTCCCAGCCACACAGCTAAAACCACATGGTCTGTCCTTGGACATGACCACACGGCGTGTCCCATAGGTACACGGCGTGTTCATGGAGAGGTGACACCGATCCATGTTGTTAGTTACATGGTTGAGTCCCTAGGTTACACTACACGGCGTGTTCATCATTGACATGGCGTGTTCTATACAGGAGTTCACCGATCCGTGTTGTTAGTTACACGGTCAGACTCTGGGTCACACTACACGGCGTGTACAAAATCTACACAGTGTGTTTTACCAAAGCCTTTCCCTACCCCGTGTCGCCACCCACACGGCTTATGACACGGGAAGAGACTATACGGCGTGTACTCAAGGTACTCGGCGCATACTCAAAAAGTATATTTTTCTTCCCGAACAGAAGAACATACACGGCGTGTATAAAAATACTACACAGCATGTATACTGGGTTTCCGGATATTATGCCTCAGAAACTTCCCCAGAACCTAGAAAATACTGAAAAACAACACCTAAGTGTCAAATTCTGACCCGTGGGGGCCCATACTCCCCACGAATCAAATTTTGACATCTCATATGTGTTTTAACCAATAAACAGTCAATGATCCACCAAATTACGGCCAATGGGGGCCCATACTCCCCAAAAACCAAAGTTTGGCGTCCATTCTATGAACAAGCTCATACAAATAATACCCTATCATAGAGCAGGTATGTATCAAGCAGCTATCACAACAGCATGCTTTAGTAGCACAACAACTATCACAAAAACATGACAATTCTAATGCACCTACATGGCATGGAAACTATGCATGGAATGTGATATCTAGCATGTGCCTATATGAGGCATGAGATGGCATACCCTCATCTCATCGGGTTGCAACTAAATATAACCCATAGATAAAAGGTAAACTGCACAATCTCAAAGTGTGTCACCCAACGGTGAAAACATATCAAACGTAAAATTTGCAAAATCAAAAGAATTGCAAAATACGAGGTAGACTGGCTTTTCCCTTTACACGGGTTAGCTACGCCCGAGCACAGCTTATTACCAACTACCGTACGTCCTATCCCTGACTAAGGCTCCAAATATTAAGTCAAAGAAAAGAACCCCTCTGATACCACTTTGTAACATCCCGAACCTGGGTTCCACGCAACGGGTGCCCCGAGCCCGGTTTGCCACATTACCTCAAGCGCATTTCCCCAAACGCCAGAGGCTGTCGACTAGCAGCGAGGGCCCAGGTCTGATAGTGGGGAAACTATGCCCTCATTTATCAAACTGTAGCGCAGTGGAATACAAAATAAACATTCAACGACAGCGGAAGTAGTAAACCATATAACAACTGAAATAAACAAATGCAATGGATATAACCAACAATATATAAATAATGAGGATACATGATTCATGTTCTATGAAAATAGCCAGAACATGTTATACATCAATACAGTACAAAAAAATGCAGAGTACAACAAAACAAATAAAAATAGCTGGCAGCGGCATCGCGAGCCTAGGCTTGGTCCCATGCCCTCCTACTCCACAGCAATAGTCAAGTACCTGTATAGAGACTCATTCCCCTATCTACACCTGCAGAAACGTAATATGTTTGGGCCGAAAAGCATGACCCAAACAGGGTGTGAGAAATATATCTCAGTAGGCACCCACCAAAGGCTTGTGCCCAACTGTGTGTAAGCATGCAACAATAGTGTGCAGTAGTAAAATGCAATAAATTAAGCAGAACTCAAAAGTAACTAATTACCATTTATATTGCCATTTTATTATCTATTTAATCCATTTAAATATTATAAATCACCACAGTGCATTTCTAAGTAAACAATCCACATCCTCAGACAAGTAGCCCCTACCCTCAGGTAAGGAGTATCCAACACAAGAATCTGCCCTCACGCATAACATAATTTTCCCTCAGGCATAGGTAGTGTCACCCTCAGGCACAGAATCAGCTGCCCACAAGCACGGAAGAAGTTTCCCTCAGGCCGAAATAACTACCGCCCTCAGGCTAAACAGTGCAGTGCCCACAGGCTAATCACAACAACACCCTCATGCTAAACAGGTAACCGGGCCATGCCCAACATATCAAAATGCAGAAAACAAGCAATTCCTCTCAAGGTAATTCTACAATTACTACATTAAATACATACCCTCGGGTAACCTGGACAATCGGCTAAACAGTGGAACACACCCCCGGGGTGGTTCTGGATCCAAGCAACGATCCCAACCAGCAGTTGATTATGAAAATTTAATCACCTATGCAATTATAGGAATTAAATATAGAAACGGCCTCATCTACACGACACCCAACATGGGTTCATGACACGAAAATGCACAAAAACACACGACAGTTGGAAAAATTAACACAAAGCCACCTACCTTATTCGCCAACGAACGTTATACCCGAACGCCAACTCCAGAAACGCCCAAGAATGGCATAGATCTGACGAAGAAGAAAACCCATTCCAATGTAAATAACATCCGTTAGGGGAATAATTGGTAAGAACCATACCAAGAGAGGAGAGGGATTACTCGTGTGGTTCCAACGAGATCGTCCGAAGCCGAATCGGATTCCAGACGAACACCCAGAGGATCTTCAAAGGTTCGGCCATCCTCCATGGCTCCAAAATGGTTCAGGTGCCTCCTCTACCAAATGAGGAGGCTACTGTCAGTTTTAATCCGAAAAAACAAAGTACACGACGTGTACATTTGAGTACACGGCGTGTACTTACTTCATTTAACTATTCCTCTGGCGGCACCGCCACACTGTTCATCCGTCGGCATGAGTACACGGCATGTACTCCCGAGTACACGGCACGTACTGTTGCCCAGTTGGCGGTGACTCCACCGCCTTACTGTTTAATCCTGCAGACTGACTACACAGCATGTAAGGTGCCACTACATAGAGTGTAGTCGGTTCCTACACCCCCTATCGCCGACAAGGCTACACGCCTCGTGTACCCATCCCACACATCCAAAAGTACACAGCGTGTGGAAAAGGTACATGGCGTGTAGTTCCAAAATTTAGTATTTTTCCCCATTTCCCATATTTTCTCAAAAACAGGTATGGAAAAAAGAAAAGAATAAGATCGTACCTCAAAATAAGAATCGGGTTCTTACAATTTCCCTCATGAAGATCTATAATAATTTCTTTTATACCACCCAAGAAAAGAACAATTCCAAAACACCTCAAACAATCCCAATGGGGGGGGGGAGTTATTGTGAACATTTAGATATCTAGACACTGAGAATTCCTAGATGGAAATATTTCACCATTCATTTTGAAGTGAGTTGTCATTTTTCAATTCCATGACATCATTGGAAATATCGTAATGAACGATGAATGAAGACTAGGCATGGACTATCTAGTTCCTATAACACCAAAGGATATGGATGTGTTCTTAACATTCCACCTTCAAAAGATACATTATATTTCAATACAATGATAGGTTGAAGTAGGACATCATGTTTTCCATGATTGGGAAAACATGTAGGGGTAGATCTCAAAAAATGTAAACCTCGAATTCAAAAGTGTTGAGAATGTATTAAAGTATAAAAATAGATGATTCACATCTTAATTGTGATTTTAAAGTGGACATGTCTTGAGAAGAGGGAGATTCTGAATTTTTGATGGTTGGAATCAACTATCATTTTAGAAAATAAAATCATCCATAATATGGTAAATCTTGTGGGAATGATCCATTTATTGTTGAGAATTTGATCTAGTGGGGAGGAACCAAAATATAATGATTATAGAAAAAAATTGTTAGGAATTCCAATCAATTACAATTCACATTTCATAATAACTTCTTGATTCATGAAATAATAATTAGAAGTTGTGGATGTGGCATCATCCAATAGAAAATCAAGGAATTTCATCTAATCCCTGATGATGATATTGATATCTTTTACATGATTATAGGATTTCATAATATCAACCAATAACCATTAATAAAATATTGATAATTCTTATTTATATTAAAGAACAAAATAATGAAAATAAACACTGACATACAAGAATTACTATCCATGTTACCCTAAGTCACACTCCATCCAAAATTGAATCCCACTTTGAGAATCAATTCTGGATCATGAAAAAGACAACCCATTCTATAAAAACTAAGTATTATGAGTAGGTTGTGAATCTAACCACCTAGAATTTAATCACTATAGTGTCCATGATTTTATTTTTCTCAAAATAAACTAGATATTATAGTTTGAAAATACAAATAAGAAATCGTTATTTTCTTTTTTACAATAAAATTTAGTATCACGGTATAATCATTTATAAAAATCCTTTTAATTTTACATTAAATTAAAACAAATACCTAGGTAACATTTCATTAGCCTATGTCATAGATAATAATAACCCAAATTTGAAAATACCATTATAATCCCTTTTTGAAACAACCATTTGAAAAGATTATTTGAAGAAATATAAATAATCAACTAAAAACCAAAAATAATGATAACAACAGGACACACATTAATGGATGTTTAGTAAATTAATGGTAAGTAGGACTAATGAAAAATTGACTAGTTAGAACTATATAATATGTAATCCGAGGAAGTATAAATTCATTCTATATTAGGAGGAGACCATACAATCAACACTTTAGATAAAGAATCATGGGAAACGGTAGCACATATTCATTTATAGGGACCCAAGACCATTATATTTACTCAGATCTAATGGAATATAGTCAAATTCTTGTTCTAACATCTAAATAGAACATTCATTTGGCCTAGTGATGTTGTTACTCCCATAAAAAACACCACACCCATCTATACACTAATGTGAAAAAGCCTTTTTCTATCATTGTAGTGATTCCCTTCCATGAATCCATGAACATTATCTATGTGTATGTTTTTTTATCATTGTTCTATAATCCAAAGTGATACTTAATTCAGTCATCCATGATTTGATACCAATTTTCTCATGTTCCATTCGTATTTCAAATACACTGCATCCAACTGTAAATTCTTTTCATTTAACATATACAAAAAATACAGAAAAAACATATCATTTTTTAAACCAATGGAAAACACTTTTATCCATTATAGGACATTAAATAAACAATAAAATTAATTATAAAACACATATAAAAAAATCCCTAATGATTCCTGGAAGGGTTTCAATTATTTAAAATACCATTTACTCAAGTTTCAAATCTTTCCTTCAAAAAATAATTTATATAACATGCATATTTGAGCACTATTTTTAAAAAAATCCAAACATAAAAATTAAATATCACAACTCCCCTTTTAATGTTATACATATATGTAATTTCATATATTTAAACAACTTTCCATTTACATATTCACATATTCTCATGTGAAAATTTTCACAATGATATATATATATATATATAACCATTAATATGTATATAAGAACCAAATATGGTGTGAGATGTGATAAACATAAATCAAAATATAAAAACATAATAATGGAACCAAGAAACATAATAAATTTCTCAAACAAGTAAACCCCAATTAATCAATCCCTTAATATAATGAATTACCCAATTACATTCCATAAATATATTCCAATAATTTTAATACATTCAATTCCATCATAAAACCATCATAAATATTTTATCAACTAAAATTATATATTATTATTTAAGGGATGAAATAAATTGGGCCTAAAAGCAAAAAACTCCATATGTAAATCTGTTGATATCACATGAAAATATCACGAAACAAGATTTCCTAAATATAATTGAACCAAAATAGAGTTTAAATTTAGAACAAATTAATTTTCAGTGCTTGATAACATGCATATTAATTAGAAAAATATAATGCACTAAATCAGATACCTAGGTAATGAATATATGAAACAGAGAGCTCCATCACATCAGGATCCTTTGTGTCTAACTAAAATAATAAGATTGAGGACACCACAATATAGGGGCAGTCATGGTAAGCCTTCACATGCTCAAAAATCCTTCCATACCACTCTAACTCTATACATGACCCATTCCACCCCCAAAAAATCCATGATAAAAAAATAAAAATAATAACCAATAGTAAAATGAAATTACATGAAAACATCGGGTAGGGTGTGATAAGTCAATTTATCCTTAGAATTTCATGTGACCCAAATAAAATTCTTGTAAATTGTTCCATCTTATATTCTTTAAAAACATGAAAATTGTGTATTATGACTTAGATTAAAAAACCACTTAATCTATGTGAGTATATTATATTCCATATAATAAGGATTTATACTTAAGTGATTTTTGATAAATTAAAATTATGATTATTTAACATAAGGTTAATCACATGGTTTCCATATGTTATCAAATATATCTCCTTTGGAAAACTATATCACTCCCACTAACTTCTCATAGACACCTAGAAATATTTCATTTATTATGAATATAATATGATCATTTTAATCTTTTAGACCAATAAATGGATTCATGAAATAAGAATTAAATATGATAATTATATAATGTCTCTAACCATTATGGATGATGACATATACTCATGTTCCATAAATTTTCCATCGAGGGAGGTGGTCTTGACATGAGATGCCTAATGTAGGGATCATATTATCTATGAAAAAACTGAATTGAAATTCATTTAAGAATGAAAATTTGGTACTACCAGTCGAGCTGTATTTTTATGTTGCACATAGAATCCATGTATAGTTTTTATTTTACTCCCACTAATATATTAACATAAATATCTAATATAAATAAAAAATCACAGTGAATGGAATCAATTTTAGAATTCATTTGAACTTGTAAGTAATATCAAGTTGGAACTTACTTCTCCCTATAGGATTTTTTATTCTTATTGAATAATATATCACACACTGTGGTGAAATTAAAACCACCACTATTGTTTTAATTTTAAAATTACTTATATATCTCTATAAAAATGAATTTCACTAACAATTATTTAATTAAATGTTCTTATTACAACAACATCGCCTTGATCGAAGATTCAACTAATGTCTTGATCCTTCTGACTATCTCAGATTATATATACTTTCCTAATTGAAATATAGGTTTTATTCCTCCCATTATATTAATAAATTATTATACTAATACTAATAATATTAACTAAGATACATCTTATTTTTTCCAATATTCACATTTGAATCTTTTAATACCTTTAAAAATGGATCCTAACAATCAATTGAGGTACTGAAATAATCTATTTTTCCATATCACAAATTATATGAAATACTATAGTCTATATAGTTAGAATATTTTTAATTGTTAAACTATTATTTACAAAACATATATAGAAAACAATCGTGAAATACTAATATACATCTATAAGACTCCTTATTAATCTAAATTTTCTCTAAGATGTGTATATTGATACATGAGTTTAGTAAAACCCTCAGTATAAATTAAATAATTGATGATTACATACTTAATATGAACTCTGACATATAAGTAAAAATTACTCTTAATCCTTTTCCAGGTACATTCATCACTTCACTATGTTTTCCAAATACATTTTTAATGAATATCATATATTATATGAATTTAACTCTATCATCCCCTATGAATAGTTCACGCTATCTATCTTAGAAAACACTATAAAATTTATGGATTGTGAATGAATGTTAATTTTCTAAAACATAAATATGCCATGTAGCTAAGTATCATATCTACGATGTGTCAAGACATAATATTAGGTATATATTTGAAAATTTGTAGTTTTACATAACTAACATATTCCTTTTCAGAACTGGGTAGAAGTCTTATAATTATATTTTAAATTTATTTTCAAAGTTTTATATTAATGTTTCATGACTTATAGAACTATTACTTAAGTGTAGTTTACAATGACAACATTAATTTCGAATGAGATTGTGTCTCTATTTGATCGTTAAAACACTAACATAAATGTTCAGTAACACAAAAAACAAATATTTATTAAACTACAATCAATTCACATTGAAATAAAATTACATTTTTGTAAGAACTTGGGTCTTCTTTTCAGTTATGTCTTTCATTTTTGGTAGTTTTTTAGGAAAATAGGGTAATATGAAAATATAAAGAGTATATGTCATGTACATTGGAGTACACGCCATGTACCCGGTTGCCACAGGTGACCGTGTACTGACCGTGTAACAGCCGAGTACACGGTAAAGTGGGGTGACCTAGAGACCATCTAAAGTGGGGGCCGGTTAAAGAAAGTACACAACATTTTCCCTTGATGAACATGCAGTGTACCATTTTTATTTCATTTAACCAACCAAGGTCATGTATAATCGACAGAACACCCTTCTTCTCTATTCATCTTGTCCAGGAGTGAGAGTACGATGTGATTCTTCTCTGAGCCCCTAACTCATCATCCATTCTCCGAATAAACCATCTTCGATTGTGTTGGAATCGCCATAGTAAGATTTTCCTTCTTATAAATCCCCATCTCTTGATTCCTCATCTCTTGTGAGATTTCCTTGGTTAAACTTTTTAGACGTTTTTTAAGATCTCTACGGTGTTCCATGGTGATTCAAAGATTTAAATTCATGTATATCGTTCGTACAATGCTGAGGATTGTGGTTTTTTCCTTTCCGATGTTATTCCTTCAGTTATATTGCAAAAGTTACAAATTCCCTTGTTCAAGGTATTTCATGTTTATGGTTTCTCACCCTGTTATTGTCTAATATTCATTGTGTGCCTGAATATAGGTTTTATAATTTTGAATTGGGTTATTTACCTTGCAATGAATGTTTTACCCAGGTTTTCTTAATATTTAATGTTTGTTATAGCTTTAACTATTTAGGTTTCATTGTATTTCATGTATAGTATTGTTAGGATGGAGTGAATTTTTATCTGTCTTGTTGTGGGAAACAATAGATAGTTTTTTCAAGTAATTATTGAGGTTTACATTGGCTTCCATATACCATTTTTGCACGATTGACATACACAGGGCTGTGGGATCATAGTGTAGTAGACCATAGGGGGAATGGATGTTGAGGGCTTCCCTAGAGTGTCTATTTACTTTTACGTTGTGAGACCATAGGGGTGGACTTTTTTCTCCCTCGGAATGACTATAGTTCCTCGTTGTGAGACTAAAGGGGGAATTGGACATTGAGGGCTTCTTCAGAGGGTCAATAGTTACTGATACGATACCATATTGGGAATTGACTGTGATTTCTTCCTCAGATAGTCTATGCTCAAGCTGAACCAAAGGGGTTAGCCTTTGAGTATTTCTCAAATGGTTACTTCTGATTGTTGGTTTCTTAACTAATAAATGAAAATGGATGTAATTGGAACTGTTGGATTGTTTACTTTTGAGTACATCCTTGTTTATTCCTTAATTTTTCATATTTCATGTCATATATATTCACTGACTGTATGGCACAGATCGTGGGGTGGTTGCCTACTAGGATTCATCTCACACAAAATTTAGTTCATGCTTTTGGGCCAAAACAGATTATATTATACTAGGTCTAGATAAGCGCAAGGGCCCTTCTACCTCAGGTACTTGATTTCTATGGAGCTGGAGAGCATGGGACCAAGAATGAGGCTTGTGATGCTGTTGGAGTTTATTTTTTTTCTTTTTACTCTTGTTTAAAACTTTATTCCATCAATGTGACTGGTTAGGCTACTTTCCTAGATATATGTACAATTCATCATTTATATATGTTAATTAGTTGTTTATTTCTTCATTATTCCCATGTGTACTTATTACATGTTATTATTACTACTTATGCTTTTGTTATCTGTTTATTTATACTCCATTACTATGCCAATGAGGTCATACTTTTCCCCAGTATTACTCCTTAGGCCCTCACTGCTAGTCGGAAGCCTCTTGTGTTTTGGGAAATCTACTTGACGCCATCTGACCAACCGGGTACGGGAAACCTCTGGGTGGTATCTCGAACCGGGACATTACAATGTGGCATCAAATGGATTATTTTATTTTTAACTTACTGTTTGGAGCCTGTATACAAGGATAATAATGAATAGGTATTCGGTATTAAGTAGGGATGGGGAATAGCTAACATGTGTATATGGAAAACCCAATTTACCTCGTAAATTGCACTTTTTCTGGTTATGAAATTATTATAGTTTATTTGATTTCACCTTTGGGTGATTCACATGTTTTTTGATGTTATTTTTGATATTATTGAGGTTTTATTTCTTTTTCATCTCGATGATATGAGGGTATTCCATCCCATGCATTGTATAGGAACCTACTAGAGATAACATGTCATGCATTCTTTACATTCCATTTAGGGTTCATTACTAATTTCATGTTGTTTTGATAGATGTCTTGATAGGATATATGTTGTTTAATAGGGTATTTCTAATGATTAAATTTCACTTGAATGAACACCAAACATTGTTCTTTGAGGTGTTATCGCCCCTCGTGGACCGGAATTTGGTGGATCATAGCACTTTTATTCTTGTATATGACATGTATAAGATTCCATGATTTTATTTACGAGGAGTATGGGACCCGACGGATCATAATTTGACACTTTAATGCTTGTTTCAATGTTTTCTGGGTTCCAGAGTATTTTCTAAGGCTTAAGATTTGTAAAAAACGAGAATACACAACGTGTAATGATTAATACACACCATGTGTCTTTCTTTTTTGGAAGGAAAAACTTTTCTTATGTACACACCATGTACAGTATGTACACGCCGTATAATCCTTAACTGTGTTAATGGTTATGTGGGCAGAGACACAGGGATGGGGAATCTTTTGTAGCACATGTCGTGTACTCGATGTACATACCATGTGTATAAAACATGTTTCCAGCTATGTAACCAGTCATGTAACTAAAAAAATAGGTTGGTGAGGTTCCTTCTAGTAAACACCATGTCTGGCGCAAACACGACATATAGAGTCAGCCAAGTAATCGGTCGTGTGACTAACAACACGGGTCGGTGAAGTTCGTCTAGTACACATTGTGTCTGGCATAAACACGCCATGTATTCTTTCTCTTGGAGAACTGTGTGGGTTAAGTCATGTAGAAGAACACAGGAAGGGGAAGAGGATTCAAGTACATGTTGTGTGTATGGGGTGTTACACAACCAGAGTTGGAAGGGTTACACACCCATGTGAATAAAGGTTTTGGGCATAGCGGAAGAATGTGGGTGGATGTGCCCACTTGGATTTTTTTCATTAGAAATGATCAATTCGGTATCAATATGACGATGAATGTCAGTCTCCATGGATCTATTAATAGAAACAGACAAAGAATAAGAAAGGTCCTGGAACCACAAAAGTGGATCGTCACAAGTTGATTATAATTAATTTAATTAATGGAAAAGAAGTACTTTTTGGGTGTTCTTTCTTCATCTATATTCTTGATCACGTTCTGATGTGATTCGTTGTTGCGTTGTAGAATCCAGGTGTAGACTTCCTCTAGCGGTGATCCACACCTGCACCTTGTATCTCTGGATGTCGCCAAAGGAGTCTCCGGGTGCTAGCGTGGAGAAACCTTTTCTTGCATTGTTCGCCTTAGATCGTCTTGATCCTTTGGAAGAGGATCTCTCTCGGTCTTGAGAGCATTCTTGGAGGAAGAGGTTCTTTTGTCCTTGAAAGAATTCTCTAGAATTTTTGTGTAGGAAAAGATTTGGGGTTGTGAGGATATTTATAATCGGGTTTGAGGTTGTAGAGTTATGACAATAAATAAACGTGTTATGTGTTTTATTTATTTCATTGACTCTTATTGAAACCCCATGTCGAATAATTAATTCCTTTACATGCGCCCATTCTGATTATAATAAATATAATTTAATAGAACAATATTATATCCTCAAAATCCCAACTGGAAAACTACACGGTGTGTAATCATTAATACACGGCGTGTACTTGTTTTTCCATAAAGCTACACGGTGAGTAATCATTAATACACAACGTGTACTTGATTTTCTATTTCCTTTCAAAATGAAAACTTCATGGAATGTAATCATTAATACAGGGAATGTACTTGTTTTCCTTGAAAAACTACATGGCGTGTAATCATTAATACACGGCGTGTATATCTTGTTTTTCTTTTCTTTCTCCCTCCAACATTAAAACTATTTAGGCTTCCTTGAATAATTATTAAACCATATACAAGAATAATCATTATTCTACTAGAGATACCTGGATACACTTAGTGTGCGACCCTCTAGGCCTCTTTCTCATTGGCATTAAGCAGGCTAGCCTAAAGTCCAAGATTACTATCAAGAAATAGGTCAAGGCAGCCAAGAGAAATAAGTTGATGCTGCATTGATGTATCACCTCATACAAATGCTTACTGTGTAATTTAATCCCTTTGTCTCAATATCTCCTCAAGCATATTTCATGGTAGTTTCATAAACCTATATGATTGATCTTTCATTCTTTGTCTTATAGAAATTAACTCATCGTGACACCATGGCTATGGAATTTGTTCAACAGTTCTATTTCAATCAAAGGGCATGAGATATCTACTTCCATAAATATGGAAAGGATAAATCCTTCCTTGACTTTTCCATTTACAATAGTCATTCATGACACACCCAACGTACCCTACTTCCCGCCAACTTTCATCATAAGGGTTTTCATCAGAAAATATAAGTGAGTGAGTCATGACATGGGTTAATGATAATCTTCTAGTCTAAGGACCATTACACACATTCGTAGATAGTAATGTCCAATGACACCAAGACATGTGGAATTACTACTGGCGGGTCTGTTCTCATAATCTCCCATCTTAGATAATACCAAGTGTGAACTCCATGAGAGAGAGTCTCGTCTTCTTACGAGTACTCGCACATGATGGTCTGTATATTATGTGTCCTATCATAGTATGTCATCCAACTGCAGAACTTTATTTAAGAATATTGTTATAGAATTTCAAGGTTCTCATCATAGCGGGAATCTACCATGAACTTATTAATGCAACAAATATTCCAGAACATTATTGTATTATAGTCATGCAGAACAATGAACAATATACAATAAGTGAACATTCATGTAATCAAAGTACAAAACAGCTGGTTCTCAGGACACCAACCCTTATAAACTCCCACTTGGAATTGATCCAACTGCTTGCGAATTTTAGTCCTCTAGACCTCACATGATGATAATGTTTCTTCTGAGTCAAGGATTTAGTCAAGGGGTCCTCCACGTTGTCTTACATGGAAATACTACTCACTAAAACTTCACCTCCTTGAGAAAAATCCCTCAAGAGATGATACTTCTAAAGTATGTGCTTTGTCCACTAATGTGACATTGGCTCTTTTTCAAGTGCCACCGCTGCAATATTATCACAATAGAGTGTGATAGGATATTTACTGCTTGGTACTACAACCAGATCTTGTATAAAGATTCGAATAAATACTACTTCTTTAACTTCCTCTGAAGGTGTGATATACTCGGACTCCACTGTAGAATCTGCCACCACACTTTCCTTTGAACTCTTCTAGCTCACTGCACCTCCATTAAAACTGAAGATGTATCCAGTCTGCGACTCATGTCATCTTGATCAGTCTAGAAACTAGCATCTACACGTCCTCTGATGACTATTTTTTTCATCTCCTCCATAAACCAGGAACATATACTTAGTACACCTCAGATACTTAAGGATAGTCTTGACTTCCATCCAATGGCGGTCTCCTGGATCAGCTTGATATCTGCCTACCGCACTTAATGTGTAAGCAACATCCAGCCTCGTACATAACCTAGCATACATGACTGACCCAATCGCAGATGCTTAAGGGATCCTTTCCATTTTCTTTCATTCCTCATGTCTCTGAGGACACATTTTCTTGGAAAGATGAATGCCATGTGACACTGGCAACAATTTTCTCTTGGATTGTTCCATACTGAATCTCTTCAGTATCTTGTCAATGTGTGTGCTTGGAATCAGGCCCAAAATTCTCTTGGATCTATCATGATGGATCTTGATCCCAAGAATATTTTCCTCCTCACATAAGTCTTTCATGAAGAAGAATTTATCTAACCATGCGTTAACTGACTGTAAGAAAGGTACTTCATTTCCAATTAGTAATATGTCATCAACAAATACTATTAGGAAAACGACTTCACTTCCACTAAACCTCTTGTCGACACAAGGCTCACATTCGTTCTTATCAAATCCAAATTCCATTACAACTTCATCAAAATGAATGTTCCATAACCTTGATGATTGCTTTAATCCATAAATGGGTTTTTGTAACTTGCATACCTTGTTGTCATACTTTGGAGTCATAAACCCTTCAAGTTGTGTCATGTAGACATCTTCCAGGAGGTTCTTATTAAGGAATGTTGTTTTGACATCCATTTCCAAATTTCATAGTCATAGTAAGCGGAAATGGCCAATAGGATTCTGATGGATTTCATCATCGCAACCTGTCAAAAGGTTTCATCATACTAAATTCCTTGACATTGTCTAAAACCTTTTGTAGCCAGTCTTGCCTTAAAGGTACTGGCTTTCCCCTCCATGTTTAGTTTCTTCTTGAATACCCATTTATTACCAATAGGCTTTACATCAACTGGATGATCTATCAAAATAAAGACTTGGTTTTGGTACATGGAATCCATTTCAGAATTCATGGCTTCTTTCCACTTGGCAACGTCTGTGCCTTTAACTGCTTCCTTGTAGGTAAGAGGATCATCATTATCAACCAATAATGAGTCACTATCCTCAGTGACAAGAAACCCATATCATTCAGGTTCTCTCACCTCTCTCATGCTCCTACGCAGTTCTTGTGTCTCTGGAATAGATTGTTCTTCCATGAGGCTTTGTGGAATCTGTTCATGTACCAACTCCTTTATATCTTGAGCCTCAACTTCATCAAATTCTATCTCCCTACCACTATCTCTTTTGGATATGTGCTCCCTATCAATGAATATGGAATGTATTTCCACTATAACCATTTTGTCTAAGGGGTTATATAGGTAATATACCCTTGTTTCCTTGGGATATCCTATAAAGATACACTTTGTGCCTCGGGGTGCATGTTTGTTACCTGAAGAGGCCTTAACAAATGCTTCGCTACACCACACATGTAAATTTGATAACATGGGTTTGCATCCACTCCATAACTCATATAGAATACCATTTATCAATTTAGTTAGTACGTGGTTTAGTATGTGTGATTTTTTTTGTAATGAATATCCCCAAAATGATAATGGAAGACTCGCATGACTCATCATTGATCTCACCATGTCCAATAGGGTGTGGTTTCTCCTTTCACTTACACCATTCCACTAAATTGGGCTTTGGTCAATTTTCCTTGTAGACATGCATGACATGTACCAAGTGGTTTTAGTTTGAAAGAATATAAATACCCATCTTGATGTAATTTTTTCAAACATTTCTCATTGACATGACCCTTCCAGTGATTCCAAATTTGGGTGTGGTATGAGTCATGCGAATTGACTTTGTCATCAATTTTCATTACTTGATTTGTGTAGTCTAACACATTAAGGTCATTATAAAAATGTTCCCTACCAAAACAAATTCTATCTTTATAAAAATAGAAACATTCATTTTCAAAAATGAACATGAATCCATCAGTATCTAATCTAGATACTGAAATAATGTCATTAGTAACATAAGGAACATAATAACAACATTTTAACACCAAGATCATTCCAGTTGGCAATGTGAGGTGGTAGTCCCTGACAGCTATAGCAGTAAGTCTGGCTCTGTTGGCTGCTCGTAGATCTACCTCACATTGATCAATCTTTCTGAATCTACTTGGTTTTAGTATTTGGATACAGATGTGAGCACCACAAGCAGTATCTAATACCCAATTCGTAGAAACAGATAGATTGCATTTGATAAAAAATGCACCTGAAGATTCCCTTACTTTTTTGGCTGGGTGTAGTTTTTCTTCCAGTGGCCCTTCTTGCCACATGAGAAACAAACAACCTCATGTTCTCTTGCCTACCATTTGATCTTCCTTTTCTATGATGGACTTGAAGAAGCTTTGGGCTTAAAGAACTTTCCCTTCCCTTTCCTTTTATTCACCATGAGGACAGAAGGATTTCAAGCTTCATATCATTGTCCACTAGGAAAATAAGGATAAGAAGATCAGATAGAGACTTCACAATGTTGTTAATGTTGAATTGAACAACAATCATTGAAAAGCTCTGTGGGAGTAATCTAAGAATGAGATCGGTACCCAGTTCTTCGGGGAGTTTAAACACTAGAATCTCCAAGGGCTCAATGTAGCCAATGATCTTGACTACATGAGGCCCGGATGGGGAACCCTCTCTAAGCTTTCTCTGAAATAGAGCCTGGGATATCTCAAACCTTTACTGTCTTGATCTCTCCTGTTATAGACCACAGAGGTGCTCGAGCATGTTGTAGGCATCCATGTCTTCATGAGACTTCATAATCTCACTAGACAGTGATGCATTCATCAAATATTGAATGCCGAGTGCATCACTCAAATGATGATCATAGACCAGGAAATCTTCATCACTCACCCCTTGTGCAAGCAGATCAGGAACTGAGGACTCCAGCACGTAAAACATTCGTTCATGGCGTTGGCTAACCCGAAGGCGCCTAAACCATTCCTGAAAGTTACTGCCGGTGAGGATATTGTCCTTATCCAGAATTGATCATAGAGAAAATGTGGTTGAAAAGTTTTTCATTTCGATTCTAAAAATTAAAAGAGCATATTTATCAGTACCTTTTGATTACATTTTATGAAATATAATAAATGAATTTATTAATTATCCCACTATGTTATCAAGTCCCAATGGCCCTCACCATTGAACTCGGAATTTCTAGTTGAGTTGACATTCTAGTGATAAGGATCTATATTCCCCTTTTCATAACCCTAACAAGGGCTGGTTAAGATATATGAAGGTATTTAGGTAGGCATGTCTTTTCCAACTATGAGCTTACAGTTCCTTGATCTGTTGAGTGGACTCCCAAAACTTGAAATCCTGACGTGGATTTCCTCAACTCTTGCCTCCAATATTACATCAAGTCTTGCAAGGGCTACTCCTCCTGATGTAATATGGTTGTGTCAACCTAAAACCTTTCATAAGGGCTTTATTTATAAAAGTAAGTGTCCCAAAAAGGGTTGGTCAAACACATAGTTTTATTGAGTATTTCCCTTAATCAAGTAACGGAAGGCTTGGTATGACTTAATATGGTATTGAGGGATTTTAATATTTTATGCATAGTTTTTCATTATAACATTCTTGTTAATATTAAGTGATGCTAGCTTAAGTGATTAACCATGTTCCAATAATGTTTACACATAGTCTGGTTTTTATTTTATTCCATTTTTGCATGATTTTTTATTTCATTAATTATGTGATTGCGACAACACATAAATAATAAATAAACCATGCAATCAGAAATAAATAAAATAATATGGCATGATCATGAGCTTCTATTGGTTAACTTATCAAGCGATTTGATAATCTAACCCTGACCTAGGGTAAAACACATTGAACCCGATGGTTCGTGTTCTTCATCTCCCACCTGTCCACCTTTGTATCTTCTTGGGTTGGTTTTTGCTTAGCGTCGGATTTCGAACCATCTCCTCTAGCTTGGGAGATCCTTCATTACATGATTTTTACATTAAAGAAACCATGGGAACGTAGGCCCTACATTTTACTGCAAGAATGCTCGCAGGCCAACCAATTTAAATTAAACAAATTTAAATGAAAAGATACACACATACAAAGGGTCTTTGGTCTAGCTCATGATCATCCATAGCATGCAATGACAATTACGCATATTCAAATTCGTTTAATGGTTCTATTATTTAAGATAAGTTGCGCTCGAATTTAATTAATTATGATCTTATAATTAATCAATTCTTTATCTTAAATTCCTTTTTGAATTTACTTGAGATTCTTCTCATCCATATTCCTTGTACAGGTCTTTGTACTTTTGGAGGAAACCGTGTGAAATTTCTGGAAAATACATGGCGTGTAGTTTATATTTACATGGCGTGTATTTCTTTTCACTCTTTATCCAAAGTACACGCCAGGGTCTTTGGCGTTTTTTCTATACTTTGGAAATTTTCGAGTACACGGTGTGTAGATTTATCTAACATGTCGTGTACTTCCTTGTTACGCGGTTACTAGCCTGGAAATACCTTGTACACGGAACACGACATTTCCTTGTACATGATTTCACCTAGACCGGATCGGACTACACGGCGTGTTGATTCAACACACACGCCGTGTATTCCTGTTCCCATGCACCATTCATTTTTGGTCAACATTAGGTAATAAATACTTAGTTATAATCAATTCACATGGCGTGGTTTGGCGGACCAGTACCAGTTTGTTGAACCTATGTACACGACGTGTCGTTTTCACTACACGCCGTGTATTCATGTGTTGTACAGACAGAAAGAGAGGCTCCTCCAGATGAGATCCTCGTTTTTAATTTAATAAAAATTAAAATTAATAGTTCATTTCTGTGATTTGAATCGAGAAACGAAGGAGGAAGAACAGATCTCATTCATTCATTTTAATAGAATGATTTATCACGAATTGAGTCCAATATAAATTCTTAAATTATCATCGAAAATTAAATGACTATAATCTACATTGTAACCTCGCTCTGATACCAATTTAAGGTTTCGGGCGAAGTGGAAGCGCGTGGTTGGATGTTCCCACTTGGCGTTTTTTCATTAGCAATGATCCATCTGGGATCAATACGATGATGAATTCTAGTCTCCACGGATCGATTCATAGAAATAGACAAAGAATAAGAAAGGTCCCAGAACTAGAAAAGTGGATCACCACAGGTTTATTATAATTAATTTAATTAATTTTCAATAAGTACCTTTTGGGTGTTCTTTCTTCATTGATATTCTTGATCACATTCTGATGTGATTCATCGCTGCGTCGTAGAATCCAAGTGTATACTTCCTCTTGCGGTGATCCACATGTGCACCTCGTATCTTTGTACATCACCAAAGGACTCTCCAGGAGCTAGCGTGGGGAAACCATTTCTTCAGTTGTCTGCATTAGATCATCTTGATCTGATGGAAGAGGATCTCTCTCGGTCTTGAGAGCAGTCATGGAGGAAGAGGTTCTTTCGGCGTTGAAATAAATCTCCAAAATTGTTGTGTAGGAAAAGAGTTGGGGTTGTAAGGATATTTATAATTGGGTTTGAGGTTGTAGAGGTATGACAATAAATAAATGCGTTACACATTTTATTTATTTCATTGACTCTTATTGAAACCCCATGTCGAATAATTAATTCTTTGACATGCTCCCACACTAATTATAATAAATATCATTTAATAAAACAATATTATATCCTTGAAATCCCGACTGGAAAACTACAAGGCATGTAATCATTAATACACAGCGTGTACTTGTTTTTACATAAAGCTACATGGAATGTAATCATTAATACACTTTGTGTACTTGTTTTTATATTTCCTTTCAGAATAAAAACTACACGGCATGTAATCATTAATACATGGCATGTACTTGTTTTCCATGAAAAACTACACGGCATATAATCATTAATACACAGCGTGTATACCTAGTTTTTCATTTCTTTCTTCATCCATCATTAAAACAATTTAGGCTTCCTTGAATAATTATTAAACCACATACATGAATATTCTGTATTCTACTTGAGATACTTAGATACACTTAGTGTGTGACCCTCTAGGCCTCTTTCTTGTTGTCATTTGGAGGGCTTGCCTAAATTCCAAGATTACGGTCTAGCAACGGGTCAAGGCACCAAAAAGAAAGAAGTTAAAGCCGCATTGACGTATCACCTCATATGAATGCTTACTGTGTAATTTAATCCCTTGGTCTCAATATCTCATCAAGAAGGTTTCATGGTAGTGTCATAAACCAATATGCTTGATCTGTCATTTTTTGACTTCCAGAAATAAACTCTTCGTGACACCATGGCCATGGAATTTGTTCGACAGTTCAATTTTAATCAAATAGAACGAGATATCTACATCCATAAATATTTAAGGGAAAAATCCTTCCTTGACTTATCCATTAACAACATGTCATTTGTGACTCACCCAACGTACCCTACTTCCTGCCAACTGTCATCATGACGGTTTTTGTCAGCAAATCTAAGTGCACATGTCATGACATGGGTTAATGATAATCTTCCAGTCTAAGGACTATTACACAAACTCAAAAATAGTAATGTTCAATGACACCAAGACATGTGGAATTACTATTGGTGGGTCTATTCTCATAATCTCCCATCTTGGAGATTACCAAGTGAGAACTCCATGAGAGAGAGTCACATCTTCTTACGAGTACTCGCACATGATAGTCTGTATACTATGTGTCCTATCATAGTATGTAATCCAACCACAGAACTTTATTTAAGAATATTTTTATAGCTTTTCAAGGTTCTCATCATAGCGGGGATATGCCATGACCTTATTAATGCAACAAAAATACCAGGACATTATTGTATTATATTCATGTCGAACAATGAACAATATAAAATA
The DNA here is from genome assembly GCA_963277665.1 of Viscum album. NCBI lineage: Eukaryota > Viridiplantae > Streptophyta > Magnoliopsida > Santalales > Viscaceae > Viscum > Viscum album. The sequence goes on along the minus strand of OY728147.1, from coordinate 552,048,761 downwards.
AGTGAACATTCATGTAATCAAAGTACAAAATGGTTTGTTCTCAGAACACCAACCCTTACAGTGAACACATAAAGGAACACTCTATGTAGGGTTACACTTTCCAGGTATCCCTGTTTTAAAAATATTGAATGCTTTCATTCCCTTGTACCCTTCTTACACTTCTATGTTTCAGTCCTTGATTATCTTGAACTAAGTGTGCACTTGAACTTGAAGTGTCATGCCACTGAGACATCCTCTGGTTGTACGCCAGTTACAGGGTAGTGATCATACATTAGAAATAGCTAATCAAGAACTACCAACAGATCCTCCTGTAGTTCCAGTCTTGGCACCAGTCATTATTTCTTATGCAGGTGTTGATGAAAAATTCCAAGAGGGCTTTATGAAGTTTATGCAGACCATCTAAGGATTACCGCATCTTGCCCCTTTTATGGATGATTTGAAATGGGTTTTCCAGTAGCAGCATCCTCCCACCTTCATAGGGGAAACATGACCCCAGGCTACAAATTCATGGTTGGAATCCATGCTATTTATCTTACTGAATATAGATACACCTCTAGAGAAGAGGGTGAAGCTCGTTACATATATGCTTTGGGACTCCACCAAGAGATGGTGGGATGGGATCTCATAAGCAGGACACCATCAGGTTATAGATTGGGATAAGTTCCATCATTCCTTCAATGATTATTTCTACCCTGATACTTTGAGGTTCAATCAGAACTGAGAGTGCATGAGTCTATAACAGGGTACTCTTTCCATCATAGAGTACTCTTCTTTCTTCATAGAGCTGCAGCGCTTCACACCCATTCCTAGGGGAGATGAGTTATTGTTGGTGAGGAAGTTTGAGTATGGCCTCAGGTAAGACATCTGATCTCTAGTGAACATCTTCAGGTTGACCTCCATCACCTCTATATTCAACTAGGAACTGATCACGGAGCGGAATTTGAGGGGTTCTATAGCTGTGAGCCAGGGCGGTTTGACTCCCGAAGTTGGTACCCCTCAAACTGATAGTAGGAATCACCACAGGGAGTCTACACGTGGAGATCGTAGTATATGGGATTATTCTTTTTGTAGCCAGGTGGTGTGTTACCAGTGCGGGAAGAGCGGTCATACGAGGCCACATTGCTCGAGAGACCCTGTGGAGTGTCGATCTAGCGGTAAGATGGGTCATCATTAGTGGTTCTATCAGTTATTTCTCACTAGAAGAAATTGATATGAGTTCTTCTATGATTTCTCTTTTAGGAGTAGCACCACCAGTTTCTCACCAATCTGGGAACTGGAGTTCTTCCGGCCATTTAGGCCGAGGTGGAGGTCTCGGTCGTCAAAGCCCGTCACCATGCTTTCAGTGACAACAGGTTGGATCAGCTCAGGGTGGTCAAGAAGGGTCATAGAGCCATGGTACAGGCCAGACATTTACAGTGGAGCAGACCTAGTAAGAGTAGGATTCCATACCCTCTACAGTTTGAGGTATGATCCTAGTTGCCTCAGTGTTAGCTTCTTTGATTTCTGATACAGTGGATTCCCATAGATTCATATCTGTTGCAATTTTAGAGTGTCTTGGGCTATTTACCTTTTCTACTGTCAATTTATTGAAGATGGACACTCTATTGGGGAAAGAACGACTAGTTTAAAATAGTGAAAAGAGTTCCCTTTAGAGGTTGGTGGGTGTCACTTCTTATGGGACCTCTATGTCTTATAGATGATGGTCTATGATATCATTCTTGGAATGCACCGATTAGTTCCCCTCTAGGAAGTCGTCAAATTTTATCATTGTAGGGTGAGATTCACATCACCATAGGGTAATTTTTTTTTAGAAAAAGGAAAATGGGATTACCCAGTGAGTAGAGTATGTACTAAGCATCATGGGTTGGGAGGGGTTACAGCCCAGATTGCTAGTCTATATCTAGATGGCCATGGGACATCAAAATTGGAATTTCCTCTAGTGGTGGATCATTTTAGGGATGTCTTTACATATGACTTTTGGCATATGCCTCTATAGAGAGAAGTGTGCTATTCTATAGAGCATGTTCTAGGGATGGAACAAGTGTCCATTCATCCTTATAGGATGGCTACACCAGAGTTACAGGAGCTCAAGAAGCAGTTAGAGGAGTTCCAGGAAAAGGGTTTCATCTAACCTAGTACTTCTCCTTGGGTTTCTCCTTTCCTATTTTCAAAGAAGGCAGATGGTACCCTCAGTATTTGTGTGGATTATCAGTGGTTGAACTACTTTACGGTGAGGAATTGAATCCCTTGCTGAGGATTAATGATCTCTTTGATATTCTTCAAAGAGCCTGGGTTTTCTTGAAGATTTACGTGATATCCAGTTATCATCAGTTGTGTGTTAGACCTTCAGATATTACTTTTACTGCCTTTAATAGTAGGTATGGTCTGTACGAATATGTGGTTATGTCGTTCAGTCTCACAAACGCGCATGTGGTTTTCATGGAACTGATGAACCGAATGTTCCATCCATACTTGGATTATTTTGTGGTAGTCTTTGTGGATGATATCTTGGTGTACTCTTACACTCAACCCGACCATGCCACACATCTTGAGATATTTTTGAGTATACTAGGAGAGCATCAATTATATGTTAAGCTCTCAAAATTCCACTTTTGGATGGACCAGATTCACTTCTTTGGTCATGTTATCTCAGAGATATGAGTGTCAGTAGACCCAGAGAAAGTGGAGCTATAGTTTTAGGGGAGCAGCCAAAGAACATCTTTGAGGTAAAAGTTTTCTAGTGTGGGATAGATACTATAGAAATTTTATGCATGATGTTTCACCCTTAGTTGTGCCACTTACAGGCCAGACTAGGAAGGATGTGAAGTACTTTTGGACAAATTCTTGTGATTTATCCTTTCTGGAGCTGAAAGGGATAATGAATTCAGCAACGATACTAGTATTTCTAGATCTTAGTATGAGATATTCTATATACTACGATGCATCAGGTATCGGGCTGGGAGTAGTGCTTATAATGGGAGAAGGAGTCGTTGCCATCGGGTCTCGGCAGTTGAGGCCACATGAGAGGAATTACCTGATGAACGATCCCAAGTTAGCTGCAGTTGTTCATGCCTTATGTTTTTGGAGACATTATCTGTTTGGAGAGCATTTTGTGGTTTTCAGCAACCAAAAAATTCTCAAGTACATCATTACACAGTGTGATCTAAATTTGAGACAGAAAAGGTTGGTTGAGTACCTTTAGTCCTTGGACTTTGAGTGTACCTACACACCTTAGAAAGGAAACACAGTAGCTAATGTATTGAACAGGAGTACTCATACACAGGTAGTTAAGTAGGCCAGTAGTGAGTGAAAGCCTATGGCTCTATTCTCTGAGATGCATTTGGAGGTGCATTACAGATAGGGCCAGACATTCCTTTCTTCTGTAGTTGTTACCACTACTCTAGTTGATAGAGTGCGAATGAGGAAGCTATCAAATTTAGAAGGCCTAGTACTACGGGAATTTGTGTCAGGAGATAACCCTATTCCTCGATAGACCATTGGCAAGGATGATATCTTGAATTTTCATGGGCACGTATGGGTGTTGGTAGACATACGCGAGGAGCTGATGCGGGATGTTCATTCCTTAGTTTGGCCAGTTCATCCTAGTGTCACCATGATGTATGGTGATATACACTGATAGTATTGGTGGGCATTTATGAAGAGAGATGTTGTTAGTTTTGTGATGAGGTTTTCCACCTATCACCTGGTGAAGGAGGAGCATCAGCGACTAGCAGGGCTTTTGCAGTAGTTACTCATTCTTGAGTGGAAGCTGTAGGATGTCGGGATGGAATTTGTGGCAGGTTTACAAAGTTCGCCTCGATGGAATGATTGATTTTGGATTGTCACTGAAAGACTCACGAATTTTTATCACTTCATGCCGATCAAGGTGGCCATCATTGTTGATGAGTTGGGAAGGTTATACATTCAAGAGATTGTACGTCTACATGGGGTCCCACACTCCATTGTTTCAGACATGAATGGACATTTTACTTCTTGGGTCTGGCAGGGATTATAGAGGGAATTGGGTACCCAAGTAATTCTGAGTTCAGCTTACCACCCCAAGACAGATGACTTGTCCGAGTATACGATTCAGGTGATGGAGGACATGATTCGAGTATGCGTCCTAGATTTTGGAGGTTCCTGGGAGAATCACATACCTCTTTTGGATTTTTCCTACTATAATGGTTTTCAAAAAACTATTCAGAAGGAACCTTATGTGGATTTGTACAGTAGGCCATGCCGATCACCCTTATATTGGCAGGATGCATGAGAGGTCGCTATGTTGGGACCTCATCTTGTTCAGAAGACCACAGAGCAGAAAGAGTTGATACAAGAGAGGATCTATAATTCACAATCGTGACAAAAGACTTATGTTGATCGACGGAGACGACCTCTAGAGTTCGAAGTCTCTAGATCAGGTTTTCTTACATGTCAAAATGAGGTTGGGACACAAGAGAATTAGGAGATAGGGATATCTTTTTCCGAGATATGTTGGATCATTTGAGGTTTTAGAGAAAGTTGGGTTAGTTTCCTATCATTTGTAGTTACCTCAAAGGTACTAGTCTATGCACAACGTCTTCCATGTTTCCCAGATATGACTTTACTTCTCAGACTCATCTCTATTTTTTAACCTGAGGAGGTTGAGAAAGAGATGGATGCATCGTTTAGGGAGAATCCTATCTGGATCATGGATCACAGTGCGAAGGTTCTATGTGGCTAGTCTATTCCTCTAGAACGGGTGTTATGGCAGCACAGGAGAGTACGTGACGATACTTGGGAGAGGTTGGTCGATGTATAATCATAGTGGCCAGAGTTGTTCAAGGTTTCTTCTTCTACGCCGCCTTTCTAGGGAAATTCAAGGATGAATTTCTTTAAGGGGGGAAGTTTGTAAAAACCCGGATCATCCTTTTAGGTATGTCTTTCATTTCTTCTTGATTTTGAAGAAAATAGGAGAATCTAGAAATTTAAGGAGTACATGTCGTGTACATTAGAGTACATGTTATATACCCAATTGTCGCGGGTGACCATGTACTGACCATGTAACATCCGAGTACATGGTCATGTGGGGTGACCTGGAGACCGCCTAAACTGGGGGATGGTTAAAGAAAGTACATGTCATATACCCATGAAGAACACATTGTGTACTTACTTTTTATTTCATTAAATGGACCGGGGTCACTTCTAATCGATAGAATGTGCTACTTCCATATTCATCTCGTCCAGGATTGAATGTACGACTCAATTATTCTATGAGCCCCCGACTCATTGTCCATTCTCAAAATCGATTGTCATCGATCGCGTTGAAATCTCAATGGTAAGCTATTCCTTCTTCTAGAGCCTCATCTCTTGATTTCTCTTCTCTCGTGAGATATCCTTGGTTGGATGTTTTAGTCGTTTTTGTAGATCTACGATGTTCTAGGGAAATTCAAGGCCTGAGTTTCACGTATATCATTAGTAAAACACTAAGGTAGTTGGTTTTTGCCTTTCCATAGTTAGTCTGTGAGTTATATGGGAAAAAGTTCCCAATACCCTTGTTTGGGGTATTGCGTGTTTATGGTTTCTAGCTCTGTTATTGTCTGTTATGCCTTGTGTGCCTGAATATAGGTTTTATGATTGTAAATTACGTTATTTATCTTTTTATGGATGTGTTTCCAAGGTTTTCTTGATATTGATCATTTGGTCTAGATTTTCCATATTAGGATGCTGTGTTTTCCATGCCTAGTATTTTTAGGATAGAGTGATTTTTTATCTATCATTCAGTGGGATACTCTAGACTGTTTATCCATGTAATTCTTAAGGTTTTTTTTGGATTCCATATACCGTTTGTGAATGATTGACTTACACAGGGCTATGGGAACCTGGTGTAGTAGACCATAAGAGGAATGGATGCTAAGGGCTCCCCCAGAATGTCTCTTTACTTTTATGTTGTGAGACCATAGGAGGAATAAACTTTGTGCTCCCTCCGAGTATCTTTAGTTCCTCGTTGCGAGACCACAGGGGGAATTCGTCGTTGAGTGCTTCCTCGGAGTGTCTATAGTTACTGATAGAAGACCATAAGAGGAATTGACGGTGAGTTCTTCCTAAGAGAGTTTTTTCTTAAGATGAAACAGAGTGGTTAGAATGGGAGTACATCTAAGAGGGTTAGTTATTATTGTTGGATTCTAAACTAATAAATTAAAATGGATATAATTGGAACTGTAGAATTGGTTACTTTTGAGTACTTCCTTGTTTATTTCTTCATTTTTCATATTTCCTACTATATATATTCACTGAATGTTAGGAACAGATCATTGGGTTGTTGCCTACTGGGATTCATATCATACCCTATTTGGGTCCTGCTTTTGGGACCCAACAGATTATATAGTTGTAGGTCTAGATTAGGGAAAGATCCCTTCTACTTCAGGTACTTGATTGATGTGGAGCTGGAGAGCATGTGACCAAGATGTGGCTTACGATGATGTTGGAGTTTAGTTTCTTTCTTTGTACATTGGTTTAGTAATTTTTTCCAACATTGTGACTTGTTTGAATACTTTCCTAGACATATGTATCATGCATCATTTATAAATGTTCTCCAGTTGTTTATTTCTTTAGTCTTCCACTGTTTACAAATTGCATGTTATTATTACTAATTATTGTGTTGATATCCATTTATTTCTGATGTATTACTATCCAATGAAGGAATAATTCCCCATTATCACACCCAAGGCCCTCGCTACTATTCGGCAGCCTCAGGAGTTTTGGGAAATGCACTTGAGGCCATGTGACCAACTAGGTATGACGCACCTCTGGGCGGCTTCCGAAACCAGGACATTAAAATTTTGTTCTAACTGTTGACATAGGAATTACTTATTCTCAACTAATGAATGAAAACACCTAACTTCAAATGTCAAATGTTTCTCACTGTATAGATACAAATACCCATTTCTCCCCTATAAAGAAAAAATTCCACACTTTTGGAATTTATTTTTGTGTTTTTCACCATTAATATATGAATCACCCTTTTCCATCCACTATGAGAAACCTTCTTACATTATTTGTTCTAATATAAAAATAAAAAATGTATTAAATACCTATTAAGTGAAATAGATACATTATATACAAGGATGAATTTTTTTCTTTTGTAGATATAATTTATTTTTTATTCTTTAAATGGAAGTAGTTTCTTTTTAAATGACCTTTCTATTTACATGGTATGTAAATATTGTTATGTTTTATAATGAACTAGGGTACTCATACATGTATATTACATATTTTTAGATTAATAATCATTACATTACACTAAAACATGCTTGATGACCATATTAGCTTAGTTAATTTTGAAACATGGAACACAATCATCCAAATTATTGAATGATCTTCAATTTTCCCCACAATGATCATCCCATATAAGACTCTTCAAAGACATAACCTGCATAAAAAAATATTCAAAACATGTGGAATGGAAACATAAGAATGGGTGATCTCATATTCTCCATAAGGGTAAATATAATACATATATATTTATGATAATATGAATTCATAAGATAATAATAACAGTATATGATAATGAACATAACTTATAAAGTTCATTCCTGACCATTCATAGATCATAATCATGAGTCATTGTATAATGATTGGCAGTTCAAAAGATGTGAATCATAGTAGAATCAAATAACATGAGCCATGAGAGGTTAAAATTAGCATAAAACATATATTTGTATCATACACATAAGCATATAAAGGGTTATATTAAGTATAAACAAAATTAAATTCATAATATGTTATTATTGGGCTCACCACTTATGTACCTGCTTTAGGATTTGGTTAACCAGTCGTGTACCCTCTATTTCAAGCATGTGATGGCCACCCATATAATCTATATCTCAGTCATTGTATGAACACTCATGTACTCTATTAGGTCATACAGAGTTTATTTTTAACTAATTAATCGGACGGAGATATAGCTTTCACCCATATCATAATGAAAACCAAAATTTATGTGTTCGAAAAATTAATAAACAATTCATTATATAATAACTGATCAAATGAAATGGGATTTATAGACACTTCATAATATTATATCCTATAAAAAAGATACAAGTTTCATAAAAATTTTATCGTAGATTAACACATGAAAAGGAGTATGATTTATAAATATATCCTCATGATATTACTCATGGAAGAGAAACATGTTTCATAAACATCATGCCACCAAAACATAAAACATTCAAAGAATAAATATGAATGGTATTCTTAGATCAAATCCCAAGTAAAACATAGGTAACATCAGTGTATGTAATATTAGATGGAAAATGATTTTAATCATTATAAAAATTCTTAAGGAATATATCCATTCCAAATTGAGAAATAAATTTTAAAATAGAAAACATTTTTAAAAAGTTTTTCCTTACAAATAACCATCAAGACTTATAAAGGAATCCTTGAAAATAATTTAAAACAATTTTTAAGTCATTAAATATTTATAAAGTAGTATTTATTGAAATTTATTACAAAATATCATTTAGAAATATTTTTGAAAACATATCTTCTTAAAATCAGGGTGTTGGTAGAAAAAGTATTTATGAATGAAGAAAGAGATAAATTAAGATATCATTTAAAATGTTTTCATAATTATAATAATTTCCAATGAGTAAAAGTTTTTTTACCATTTTTTTGGTATATAATTAATTTCAAGTGAAAAATAAAATTCATGATGGTTATTGAGGGTTAGATCATGGGATTTAAAAATTTGAGAGTTAACCATAAATGATCCTGATTAATAATGTTATTCTAACATAAAATCTTTTCAACTTTCATAACATTTATTTATAATCTCCATAAAGGTAAACAATAAAAAAAGGTAAAATAAAATGATATTAAATAAATTTGTGATATTACATGTAAAATAAGTTTTATATTCACATCATGAATTAATATAGGTGAATAAAATAACATACGTTTTAATGAATGAAATTTGATACAAAAATCCCTTAATGGTTTTTTATCATTTGAACTGTAAGAATCCTGAAATAGATATCCTCATATAGATATGTAAATAGAAATAATTCTCATTATAATCCTCAAATAATAAATTAATATAAATAATATATACCCCATAAAAGAAACATGTGGTGAATATGGATTATGTATCTCAAAAAATAAATGTGAAATGAAAATCCCTTACCGTAAGCCTTAACATTAGTCATAATCGTTAAAGCCTCATGTATAATAAATTGAAATATATAATAATTATATTATTGAAGCATATTAAAATATATATATATCATTCCATATATTATTTTAATAGGAAATTATATTGTCCATTTTTAACCATTCAATGTTATGGTATGTTTCAGGTAATAGATGCTTTTTCCTATATGTTTTTATTTTTTATATTTTTGGTTATCATACTTCGATCATGGTACCATTAAATTCAAAATTATAACAACAATTTAACAAAAGAAATATATTCATATGTGTGTGTGTGTTTGTGTGTGTTTGTGTTATGTGTATAGGGGTTGAAATTACATTCAAACACAGATACACTACAAACACACAGGCCTAAAAGGAAAGTCATAGCCCCCAAAGGATAACCCGCCCAACCAACCACATTACTACAATAATTTTTTTTAAGGATCAACAATAATGAATCCCCTTAAATGGAACTTAGTCCCACCATTGGATGGCATGAAGGATCTTCTTGCATCAGGCTTGCATTACCACATCCATATCATGCATGTTTCACTTCCTTTTTGATGGACCAAATGCACAATATCCATAAATACTAATCACAATGAATATTAATAATTGTTTACTATAACAAATATAGTAATACCTATAGTACTCACAGTGAAACAATGATATAGTATCGCTACTGTACTTGTCAAAACTCACACACAACCCAATTTGAACACATGTTTGATGTCAGATTACAGGGAGCCATTACCACTATGGTATGATCTCAACTGAAATATATATTCATTTTATATGTATTTATATTAATCCTTATTTTTTAGTGATTGGAAATTAAATAAATCATTCATGGAGATGGTAGGTCATAAATATTCATAAACACTGTTTATTTATTTACATGTGAGTTTGAAAGTAAACAAATTAAATAAATATATATTATCATTCCAAAATAATTTTATTGTAAAATCTATCACATATATTTAATTACACCCATACTTAATAAATCCCAATATAGTGTGAATGTATCACATCGCATCATGTGTCTCTTAGAAACTATACACAGGAACGACATTATCATATTTCCAATAAATGGTTTCAATAAATTGTTGTGTTATATATATTGTTAGAATTAAATGAAAATAACAAATAAAATATATATCATATATAAAAAAATATATCATTATGACTATATTTGAGATTTGGTAGTGAAAAAACGAATGACATCAATTCATGAGTTGGTAGTCTTCCATACGGAGGTTCAATGATTGTGTAACCCATTTGATGAAAGTGAATATGGTTGTAGGACTTAACCATAACATGAAAATATCCCATTATATGGAATATAGTGAGTTTATAATTAATCATGATATAATAATAATTTAATGTTGTGCGGGGAGAAACAAAAGAAAAACACTCATTGATGACTATTGCCTCTTCTTCATGTATCCTATTTAGGCTTTCAATAAATCCTATCATTGATGGATTTATATAAAAACTAAGGCCTCTAGGACGAGGTTAGTAAAATCAATAAGTTATTTTTGTAGATATTGGTTGATACAAATGGATTGTTATGTGTGATGCGGTGGGGAGAGTGAGTTCCCTTTTTATTGTGGAGAAGGTGTCGAATTCTTGTAAATACTCAAAAGTATTCACTATTGGGACATTAATATTACATCATGTGGATCTAAATATTATAATTAATCTTTTTTATATAAGAATATTTCTAACCCAACTCCAAAAAAACAATGATTAAAATGTTCTAAACCCTTAATTCCTTAACTACAAAGTCTCACTATTTTTTTAAAAAAATCCCTAATGTAACATGTTTTCTAACCTTGGTAATTTAACCACTAACACTAAATTACAATGATCTTTATTAGATAATATGTAGGAACTAATTAAAAATATTAAATATAATTCATAACAAATAAATCCTATATGTGTGGGAAATTATTATTAACCAAAGTTCATTTAACATGAAAAAACACTACTTTAACCTTAACTGTGCTAACTAAGTTTATACTATTTAGCTGCCAATATAGTCATTATAACAGAAAAATAGGCCCATGAATGTACCGTATTTATTATTTATTAATATTTAAAAATAAAATGGAAGAATATGTAAATCATAGTAATTTTAAATCATTTGAAAAATTAGAATTTATTAAAAAATTACATTAATATCAATTTTGACATTATTCATCTAATTTCAATTAAAAAATATCAAGGAAATGATGGAATGGGAACATATTTTTTATCACCTTTGTATAATGATATATTAATCCAGAACATAATATATCCCAATAATTAATATATTTTAATTTCCTTTTAATATTATTATATCATTTTTTTAATTTTATTATTATCTAAATAATTACAATGTTGGTGTTTCTTAATAATTTAAGGTAACTATAACAACTCAAAAAAATTGTCATAAATTTTCATGATAAAAATAATGATTTATCATTAAAAATAATATATATAACAGTGTATATGTTTTCCCTATCCCATGTCTGTATAGATATTAAAAGTAAGAGAAGTGTCTTTTTTTTCTTTTTCATTGCCTAACATATTATAATGGTCATATTCAAATGAATATAGCATGTAATTTCCATATTTCAAATAATTTGATGCATATGATTTATATTAACTCATTAATTAAAACTAATCTAACACATTTGGTCATTTTAAGTCTTATCATTCTAGTTTAACCCTTGGTAAATCCATTTTTACCATAACCACACTAATATATTTTTTACTGAATTCAATATATGTAATGTTAAAAAATTATGATATCCTTATTATAAAATTTAAATGATTATGATTCCAAATATGGAATCAATTTTCAAAAATTTGGATGAGAAATGTGGGAAAATGTAATTTAAAATTATCCCAGTATAAGTGACGATAATAAGGATTTTCAAATTGAAAATGATCAAAAGTTTACAAAATTCATATATCGAATTTCAATATTAAGATAATTAAAATGACCTAAATTGAATTAATTTATTTTTAATTTATCTAATTATAAATTAAAACATATATTAAATTTCATTTAAATTTATAATAAAATAAAATGAAAATGAAAATGTCAATTAAAATTCACCATTTTCACTATTAATAAAAAATGAAATGTTCAAAATAAACCCCAAAATTTCACTCTCTGATTATTTTAAAATTATTATTTTAAAAATGAATATTATTTTTTCAAATAAATTTTATAAAATTTTTAAAACTTAATTTAATTATTATTCAAAATATGCATAAAACAATTTTCTTTCTGAAAATAATTATTTTGAAACAAATAATGACATACCTTAAAATAATGTATTTTTTAATAAAAAATTTATTTATATAAAAATATAATAAGTGATATTTTAAATTTATTTATTACTATTCATATAACACTTGTTAATGGATATTTTTTAAAAGTGGTGTTTAAACTACAAAATTAATGGACGACGAAGTTTCATTCTTCAATATTTCCTTCACTACTAGTCATGAAACCATATTGATGATTGAAACAGACTATAATATATGTATTAAAGACTAATTATTGTTCAAGAAACAGTATATGTACATATTATTAATTAATGTGACAAAACTAGTTCATAACAATCCAAATACCGCCAAATAATCGAAGTGATTGTAATCTAATGATTCATCCTCATTCCATGTAACCAAATGATATAAATGGAAATTAAAAATTATGGATTTTAATAAATAATATTTGATTTCAATTCTGGAGTTTTTCATCCATACCACTTCACAACATAAGAGCAACTGAACCGATTATGAAGAATATGGAAAAGAAACACTCCAGAAAGATGAAATTCAATACTATAGCTTATCAATAAAGACATAAATTAACTAACTAGAATTATGATAAACTAAATACATGTCTATTAGGTTCTGAAATATGTTATTAATAAGTATAATTTCATATTCCTGGAGTGTATGTACAAGAGCGTAACACGTTCGGAGTTAAGGTAAGGGTTTTCTCACCCGAACTTCCATTTTTATTCGGGTTACTTTTATTGTCTAATTACCTCCATGAAATTATTTTTTATTTATATTTACTCCTCATACATTATGTGTGAGTATTATATATATGTACACCAACCATAATCCTTCCCTATTTTATGGATTGATACATGTTTTAAAAGAAACATTCAAAACTGTTTCCAAAATACAAGCTCGATTCAAGGGAATTTATCAAATTCTTAACTACTTTCAAAGGCACACTATAATCTGTTTTTAGAAACCATTATCATTATAAAATCAGTCATTTTATTATGAAAATACTATCTTACTTTAATTATAGTTTTATACAAATTTTTTACAAATGAACTCTTCTTTTCAAAATAAAATAGTATTTATCTCAAGATTGCTTAATGATTTTATAAGAGTATTTTTGTTTGATTCAATGCACTTATTGATAATAATGTATAATTGGGTTTAATAATTTATGAATTCATCTACCATATTTTATTTTATGGTTTATGACTAACCCTATTTTTTATGATTTATCCTAAAACCATTCACCATATTACTCGTAATGGTTAGTGGTTTATGTTTAATGGTTGGGGAAATATAGTTGCATTTCATATGATAGATTAAATATGAATGTATATGTTGTTTATGTTTATCCTCGCTCATATGAGGAATGCATTGGACTTATTATGTGATGGGTGGGGCCTGCTATATCCCCTCGATTCATCAGTAGGTCTCATGAGAAAAATCGACGTTGAATTGGCTGAGGCCTTTCCCAAATGTGTTATATTGATTTTGGTCGAGGCATTAATCATTAGACGTATTTTCCAAGGCCTTGAAAAAATGTTTCAGAATGTCCAAAATATGCACTTCCCTCATTATAAAGCTAGTAATTGAATGTTCATGTGGTTATTCGACCAGTAGAATACCCATGATTATGTTTCATTATGGAATTATTTACTCAGCAATTATTCATTCCATAATGTGTGCAAGTTTATTATTAAAGGCATGTGTTTTAAATTATGAACCATGTCTTATGTTAATTCTACCTTCATCTGTATTGCTTACTCTTAATGAGGTTTTGAGCTCACCCCTTTCTTTTGTTTCATTTTTCACAAGACATGAAGAAGTAAAGTATGAATGACTTGCAATCATAATCTAGGAAACATGATGTTACCAGTGGAATAAATTAGTGTTATATTTCCCTTTATGATGTAATTTTAAACCTATTTATTTATCGTGTTTCCAAAATCTACTAAAATACTTGGTCCTTATGGATTTCTATTCCTTGTATATATGCTAATGTAATCAAATAAGGCACCAGCTCCAGGCAATTGGGGTCAGGTCTTTATAGTTTGTATTAGAGGATATTTTGTATAAAACATGGAAACGTAGATTAGGGAAGAATACCTAAGAGATTATTGGAGGATAAACATACAAGAACGTCCTGGTATTTTGGTGTGGAATAGATTATGTGGATCATTCAAGGAATACACCCTTGTCCGGATACGAGTAGGTAGAGGTGGCTTTGGCACAGTTATACCTAGGTGTGAAAGATCTGAAAAGGTGTTTCGGGCTTGACCTGGGGTATCCTGGTATACGACAACGGGTGTTTCTGCACTCTTGGTTACGACACTCCCAGTGGATATTCTTTGGATAATTAACGTTTTCTTTACAAGCCATTATGAAGGATTTAAATGTAAATTTTTTCCCAAAGATACCATGTCTTTGATTAAGAGTTATCTATGTGTAGAATTTCAATTTATGCTTACATTTTTTCTAGATTGAGATTATAAATTATTATTCATACCCTAATCTAGTGTGTCCCATTATTTATAAATGGAGCCTAGCGGAAGGAACGGAAACCGCATGAATGCAAGTTTCCCCTTTAGGTATTTTTCTCTGATGAAAGATAATGATGTTGGCTTTTGTGCTGTGGATGGTTCTGAGCAACTCATAACTATATTGAGACAACTTAATTAGGTTATGAATAATAACCATACCTGTATGGAGCATCTGGATCCACCACGTGGAGTATCTATGCATGATCACTTTATAGGAAAATATCCTCCGTCATTCAATGGGACTACAAACCCATTTGTAGCTGAGTAGTGGATAAGTTCCATTGAGAATATATTTCATGATTTGGGATGTAATGAAGGAGAGAAAGTCATCATGGCAGTTTATCGGCTATCGGGAGATGCGGAACAGTGGTGGTCATTAATCTAAAACAAGAAGGAGGAGGGAGAAATAGAAGAGATGGAATGGACAGATTTAAAAGAAATATTCCTAGAAAAATAATTCCCTCAAGAACAGAGAGCGGATATGGAGAGACAAGCCTTGAATCTGAGGCAAGAAGGAAGATGATAATGTTGGAAAGTATGAAGCTAACTTCACAAGGTTATCAAGACATGTTGTGGACTACATATCAAATCCAAGGAGAAAAATTGATCGATTTTTTTATGCCTTAAAGACATTCCTCCAGAAGGCACTGGTATCCCAAAGTTTTTCATTATATAAAAATATAGTTTCATGTTCTATCAAGACAGAAAAATAATTCTATAAGTCTTAGGACTTTATGGGAAATCAAGAAAAGAAAAGGGATACTAAGAACACTTGGATAGTAAATAAGGAAATAGGGAATAAGGGAAGAGTTGAATTTCCACCATGTTATAATTGGGGAACGAAACACCCTATTGCGTGCTTAAAGGGAAAAACGTATGCTACAAATTTAGTAAGAAAGGCCATCTTTCTGGTGATTCCAAGGGGAAGAAAGAGGCCACTAATGTTCAATACTATAATTGTTGGGATATGGGACACTATTCTAATGATTGTTTAAAGTGTCAATGAAATAAGAAACAGAATAGTCCAAGGGAGCTGGGACAAGCTTATGTGATAACAACTGCATAGGTTGAAGTTCAGAATGATGTGGTGGCAAGTACTTTGATCATTTAATAAAACATAGCCAATGCTTTATTTGATTCTAGATCACAGCATTGTTTCATATCTTTCATGTTTTCTAAGAAAATTATAAATTTTTATTTTGATTTAACAAGGGAGTTATCAGTCAAAACTCTTAAGGGAAGTATCATTGCAGCAAAGGTTTGTGAATCAGTTCCCATTAGGGAACAAAAATATTCTTTATATTCTGATCTTATTATCATACCAATGATTGAATTTGATAGAATCCTCGATATGGATTTGATTTCAACCCATTATTTGAAAATTTATTGTAAGAAGAAGGAGGCTACAATTTTTTATTATGATAAAGGGTGCCTTATCTTTTGATCAGAAATGTCACCACCTGATTCTTTTCTAGATCCACCCCTAGTAGTTCAACTATATTCAATTATTGGGGAGAAAGAGAATGAAATAACTATGGGTTAGTAAAATAATGTTCAAATAGAAGATTTACTTGTTTTTCAAGATTATATTGATGTCTTTCCAGATGATTTACCTGGACATCCTCCAGAGTGGGAAATTGAGTTTCCCATTGACTTAATTCCTGGTTCTAGCCCCATATCAAATACCCCTTATAGAATGACCACTATGAAGTTAGTAGATCTAAAGAAACAAATAGAGGATTTCTATGATAAAGGATTTATTCTCCATAGCGTTTCTCCATGGGGAGCCCCTGTTCTTTTTGTTAAGAAGAAATATGGGTCTATGTGGTTGTGAATTGATTATAGGGAAATCAATGTTGTTACTATAAAGAATAAGTATCGTCTTCCAAAAATTGATGATTTATTCGATAAACTTCAGGGAGCCCAATATTTTTCAAAGATTATTCTTCGATCTAAATATCAACAGTTACTTGTGAGGAAAGAAGACATTCCCAAAACAGCATTCTGAACCAGGTACGGGCATTACGACTTCAAAGTAATTCCTTTTGGACTCACTAATTCACCATTTGTTTTCATGGATTTGATTAATATAGTCCTTAAGTAATATCATGATGACTTTTTTGTGGTGTTTAATGATGATATCATGATGTACTCTAAAATCTATGAAGAACATGAAAATCACTTGCACACTATTCTGATGACTCTGCGAAGAAATAAATTATATGGGAAGTTTAGCAAGTGTGATTTTTGGCTTCAATCAGTTTCATTTCTTGACCACATTGTCTCTAAAGATGGAATATCTATAGATCCTATGAAGACAGAGGTTGTTCAATAATCGCCTACTCCAACAAACGTAACTGAGGTACATAGTTTTATTGGTTTAGCAAGTTATTATCTGTGTTTTGTTCAAAACATCACATGTTTATCCAACCCAATGTCCAAGATCACATTAAAATGGGTTAAGATTGTATTGAATATGTAGAATTTTTTGAGAAATTGAAGAGGAGGTTAGTGAATTCTCTAACTCTAACCCTACCATTAGGGAATGATGGGTTTGTTATCTATAGTGATGCATCAAAGAATGGACTGGGTTGTGTCCTTATGCAGAATGCTCGAGTGATTTTCTATGCATATAGGAAGCTAAAAATTCATGATAAAAACTTTCCAACTCATGATCTTGAGTTATAAGCGGTAATCTTTTCTCTAAAGATTTAGCGACATTACCTTTATGGATAAAAATGTGAGATATATATAGATTATAATAGTTTTAAATATATATTCTCACAGAAAGAACTCAACATGAGACAAAGGAGGTAGATTGAGATACTCAATGATTATGATTGCACAATACACTACCACCCATGGAAATAAAATAATGTAGCAGATGATTTGAGTAGAAAGGAACATGGAATTATGAACAAGATGAGAGTTTAAGGGGTCCTATTTTCATGGATCTAGTAAAGATGGATATGTGAATTATCATAGTTGGTAACACATCACTACTTTTTCAAATGGTTTCCCAAACTTCTTTAATAGAAAGGATAAAAAGTTACCAGGATGATGATGAGTAGTTTCAAAAGAAAATTAATGGTATAAATGATGTGAAGTTGACGGAATTCTCATTTGAAGGTGGCATTTCGAAATTCGTGAAGAGTCTTTGTATTACCACTATTCCTAAGCTAAAGAGAGAACTATTGGATGATGCTAATATATCTAACATCTCTATACATTCTATAAGAACAATAATGTATTGAGATCTCTATGAAAATATTTGGTGGGACAATATGAAAAGAGATATTGCTGAATATACATCCAAGTGCCTAGAATGTCAAAAAGTGAAGGATGAGAGGAAAGTAAGGGGATGATTCAACTATAGCCCATACCATCATGGAAGTTGGAGGACATTACCATGGAATTTTTCACTGGACTTCCAATGACATCTAGAGGAAACAATGCAATATGGGTCATTGTGGATCGTCTTACAAAGACATCTATCTTTGTCGTGATTCGAGAGGACTTCTCATTGGATCAACTTGCAAGGATTTACATCAAAGAAGTGGTAAGGATACATGTATTACCACTCTCTATTGTATCCGAACGTTATCCTAGATTCACTTAAAAGTTTCAGGAAAGTCTCCAACATGATTTGAGCACTAAACGAAACTTTAGTACAGCCCATCATCCTCAAACTAATGGCCAATCTTAGAGGAATATTCAGACACTGGAGGATATGTTGAGAGCATGTTCTATAGAATTCAATGGAGGATGGGACCAACATCTTCCTCTGGTTGAATTCTCCTACAACAACAGTATCCACTTGAGCATCTGAATGGCACCATATGAACCCATTTATGGGAAAAGGTGAAGAATACCAGCGATTTGGGATGTAGTCGGTGAGCGAAAGCTGATATGACCTAGATTGGTTAAAGAAATGGTGGAGAAGGTGAAAACCATTGAGAAACATATCAAGGCAACCCAAAGTTGACAAAATAGTTATGTAGATAACCGTCAACAAGACCTTGAGTTCAAAGTTGGTGACCTAGTGTTTCTACACATATCCCCATTGAAGAAGGTTATGAGGTTTGGGATGAAAGGAAACCTAATTACCAGGTATATCTGCCTCTTCGATATCCTTGATTGGGATGGAATTGTGGCCTATCGACTGGCACTTCCACCTACCATATCGAAAGTACATGATGTCTTTCATGTATACCTATAATGAAGTACATATCAGACCATTCACATGTACTCTCTTTATAGGTGGTATAGTTGGAAGAAGATGTTTCCAATGAGGAGTAGCCAGTGAAAATATTTGATCTTAGAGAAAATGTTCAGTGCAACAAGACTACTCATCAGGTGTTGGTACTTTGGCGAAAACATAAGTACAAAGAGGCAACATGGGAACTCGAGGAAGAAATGAAGGAAAAGTACCCCCACCTTTTTTTGGCCAAGATTGTAAAATGAAATTTCGAGGGAGAAATTTCTAAAGGGGGGAAGAATGTAACAACCCATGGTTTTGAAAATAAATATTTAGTACATTTTATAATCTATAAGTTAAACTCAATGTTTCCTCTTCCATGTTTTGAATTTCAAAAAATGGTCATCTAGAGTTGTGACCAGTAAGTCATTTAGAGTCTGATAGAACAAACTTGATTTTTTAGTGAAAAGTAACATACCATTATGAATAGTAATATGACCCTTATGATTAGTAAATAATATTATTATTTTATTTTCTCAAGGAAATAAGATAATGATATCATAAATAATTTTTCAATGTGAAATAAAACTAATTGCACCTTTAAAATTTTTATTTTTCAAATTAACTATGACTTTATATAAAATTAAATTCATAATATTTAGAAAAATAATTTTGAAAAATGGAGTTCATTTTTGAATTCTACAAGTAGAAAAATGGCAGGGTTAAATTTTTTGGATTTTTCTAAAATTGTAGAATTTTTTATGAATAGTGAAATAAGATAAAATATTGTAAATACAAATTATCAGTTAAATACATCATTCATGACATCCCAAGTGATGCAAGGCCTCTTGGTTCGAACTAACATGCACTTATTTCTATTAGGGGTGACATGAAACAACACTACTGGTTGTCTTGAGGGAAATAATAAAATAATGACTTAAATATTCAAAATTGACCCCTCTCCTCCACTATAAAAACCCATCACCAATCCTTCTTCTCTTCACTCCTCTAAAACTTAAATATCATCAACATTATTCCCTAATACCCTTACCTAGTCACTCCCCACGACCAGGAAACTCTTGGTCTTTCCAAAAGACCAAAATCCCTTCCCTTAAGGAGGTTCTCGAGGAAGTTATTTCAAGAGGTAAGGCACCTTTCTTTTTCCATTAGTTTCATTTGAATTTATCTTATTTTGGTATCCTCTCCACGCCTTATATATCCAAATGAACATGATAACTCTAGTATCATCTATACACTGGATTTATGTAATGGTAATGGAAGAACTATCATCAATATTCTTAATCCCTCCCTTTTATTTTAATAAATGAAATCAACGCCCATAAGGTTTCAATTTATAACCTTCGTGGATGAAGAAATTTCGTTTTTCAATATTTCATTCATTACTGGTCATGAAACCATATTGATGGTTGAACCAGACAATAATATATTTATTACAACCTAATTAATGTTCATAAACCAGTATATTTACATATTATTAATTAATGTGACAAAACTAGTTCATAACAATCCAAATACATCCAAATAATCGAAGTGATAGTCATCTAATGATTCATCCTCATTCCATGTAACCAAATTATATAAATGGACATTAAAAATTATGTATGTTCATAAATAATATTTAATTTCAATTATGGATTTTTACATCCTTACCACTTCACAACTTAAGAGCAGGTGAACTGATTATGAAGAATATGGAAAACAAACACTCTAGAACGACGAAATTCAATACAATAACTTATTTATAAAGACATAAATGAACATACCAGAATTATGGTAAACTAAATAAATGTCTAATATTTTCTGAAATAAGTCATTAATAAGTATAATTTCTTATTCTAGGATCTTAAGTACAAGATTGGAACACGTTCAGAGTTAAGGTAAGGGTTTTCTCACCTGAACATCCATTTTCATTCGGGTTAATTTTATTGTCTAATTATCTCAATGAAATTCTCACATATTGCTATGTACTCCTCATAAATTATGTTTTAGTATTTTATATGTGTACACCAACCATAATACTTACCTATTTTATGGATTAATACCTGATTTAAAAGAAACATTCAAAACTGTTTCCAAAATACAAGCCCGATTCAAGGGAATTTTTCAAATTCTGACCTACTTTCAGAGGCACACTATAATATATTTTTGGAAACCATTATCTTTATAAAATAACTAATTTTATTATGAGAATACTATATTACTTCAAATCTAGTTTCATAAAATGATTTTCCAAAATAACACTTCTTTTCAAAATAAAAGAGTATTTATCTCAAGATTTCTTAATGATTTTGTAAGAGTATTTTCGTTTGATTCAATTCTCTTGTTGATTCTTATGTATTACTGGGTTTGATTATTTATGAATTCATCTACCATATTTGATTTAATGGTTTATGAATAACCCTATTTTCGATGATCTATCCTAAAACCATTCACTATATTACTCGGAATGGTTAGTGTTTTATGTTTAATTATTGGGGAAAGATAGTTACATTTAATATGATAGTTTTAATATGAATGTATATGTTGTTTAGGTTTATCCCCACTCATATGATGAATTCATTTGACTTGTTATATGATGGGTGGGGCTTGCTATATCCCCTCGATGCATCGGTAGGTCTCATGAGACAAATAGACGTGGAATTGGTCGAGGCCTTTCCCAATGTGTTATATTGGTTTTGGCTGAGGCCCTAATCATTAGAAAACGTGGCCGAGGCCTTTAAAAAATGTTTTAGAATGACCGACATATGCACTTCTCCCATTTTGATGCTAGTAATTGAATGTTCATGGGGTTATTCGACTAGAAGAATACCCATGATTATGTTTCATTATTGCATTATTTAATCAGCTCTTATTCCTTCCATAATGTGTGAATGTTTTTTATTAAGGGAATGTGTTTAAAATTATGCACCGTGTCTTATGTTTATGTTATCTTCCGTTGTATTTCTTACTCTTACTGAGCATTTGAGCTCACCCCTTTCTTATGTTTCATTTTTCACAAGACATGAAGAAGTAAATTATGAATGACTTGCAAGCATAATCTATGAGACATGATGTCACTAGTGGAATAAATTAGTGTTGTATTTCCCTTTATGATGTAATGTTAAACATATTTATTTATCTTGTTTCCAAAAACTACTAAACTACATGGTCCTTCGGGATTCATATTCCTTGTATGTATTCCAAAGTAATCAAATAAGGCATCAGCTTCGGGCAACTAGGGTCAGGTCCTTAAAAAATTCATTTTCTATATTTTCTTGGGAAGATGTTTCACCCAATACCTGGTGGATTATTGTTGCACGGTCATTATTTGGCAAAGAAAATCATCTCCACAAGTTCATTTTTGCAATGGATGAAGTGATTAATGTGTAATGATAATGGTGGATGATCAGGATCATATCGGTATTTCCTCATTTCATGGTTTGGTATGTGGATACACCATTTTGTGACAGGAGTCAATTAGTGAGTAGATCAGATGGTCAAAATATGGATACTGACCGTGACAAGGATCAGTGTACCTATATCCTCAATTTCTAGGAACGATTTTACATTGTTATAATATCAGCTTCAGGTGCTGAATATGTCTGAAGGTTATGAATTTTTGAATAAACTATACTACAGAGGATGTAGTCGGAAGAAAATACATCTTGTGGTCCCCTCTTATAGTTATATGGTTTTCACACATATAAAAATATCTAATTTCTCGTGATAGGTATGACATTCCATATGACCTGTGGAAAATATCTCTGCATGTACCTATGGGGTATATGGGCATGAACATGACTAAGAACACATAAATGACCTATGTGCATGAGAATGTTGTGGTACATGGACATGACTAGGTACATGGCCATGAAAAAAGTATAGGATCGGGACCTAGTATACATGGGAACAAGAAAGTGTACACAGACCCAGGAAGGGATCACCAGTCATGTTCTAACCAGACCTCATCATTTAGTGTATCCTAAAATAAACTTCCATGTATATGAATAAATAAATTCCATGTGATTTGATAAGACACAAGCATACCTAAGGCAGAAAAGACATGTCATTGACTCTAAATACATGCCATGTAAATTCTATAGGTATGGTTTAAGCCTTAGAACTCTTTATTTTTGATCTGTTTCAGTGGGGAATGTTCCATTATTTCATCCCCGTTAGGGTATAATCATGAAATATGTTCTGAGAATAGGACATGTTCTCCTCCATGATATTTGTCTCATATAGATTTTGGGAAACCCTCTACATGACCTTAGGTGTGATCCAAAATAATTTTTCATCTTCTATATGTGGGGATTAAAGAATCATCATGACCATATTACATAGTTTTATGATCCCCTACTTAGTGGGTTATTCTGGGTAGGTTCTAGTATGCCCCTACGGCCCTGGGTGAGTTAACCTATCTATATATTGATATATTTAGAGTTCCATTGAGTACTTAATCATTTAAATGTTTAATGAGGATGATATCTCTAATGATATCCATCAGTGATAACATGAATCGGGGTCTGAGTTCTCCTAGACATGAATATCTATTCATCATTAATTATAATCCAAGGATGAAAGTATGCTTGTGTCCTCTCAGAGACTTGACCATTATAATTAGAATATTTGGGTTTTTATTATTGAAATTTCTTGAAATTATAATTTTCATGTCTTTATTATGATTATATGTGTACTCTCATGATGCTTTATGTTTAGTGATTTTCTGGTTTTCCTTCGGGATATTTTTATATACACCCTTACATGAGCACTTATCGCACATGTTGTGTCTCAAACTAATTAAATTCATTTCAAAGGAGTTCAATGAGGACTTGGACTAAATATAGAATAGTTGAATTAGATAGTTTGTGGTTTTTACCAGGTGTTACATTTGAAAAAATTACCCTCCTTATAGAAGTTCATACACGTTTATAGTTTTTGGTGGTAAAATATTTGAACCATTATGAATTCAAGTATTTTTTTCATAATTCTTAGTGGGATAGATGTTATATATGAAACAAGGTATCAGTTTTGTTTTAAATTTAAGTAGTATACTGAAATTTGTATATGTGCATTTCTGTATATATTATTAGACTAATGCCTCTAATATGTGATATATGACTACTTAGAGCTTGTAACTACCTAATGTATGATTATAGGCTAGCATGGGGTGTCAAACTAAAATTACTACTATACAGGCTGACCCTGATGGGTTATGCAATGACATTGAATCATCACCAAATTTGCAAAATAATTTTAAATCTAATAAAACTTTTTAAGTCATTCCAAATAAACACATGTTTTATTGTTATAAGCACCATTATAACGTGTCCTAATTTGATAAATGATCATTTTCCTAGGAATTCACAACATGATAATGTTATTAACTATATTTTAACCATTTGACACATGTTTTTGAGATAAATAATTAAAAATGTGTTTTTACCATTTCGTGGGAACAAAAAACCGGATTGATGTGTTTTCTATTCCTACATGTCACAAATTAAATTATGGCCACGTTCCTATTCTTACACAATAGTATATTGTCATTTGATTGGGATTGACCCATTCAAACATGTTTTTAAAGACCAAAAAATATTATTTAACTACTTATTTTTTCATTTTGAACACAACACACATCAGATTAATGTGTAATGTTTTTAATAATTATTTAACATGGATGAAGGCACTATTCGACGAATAGTCATTCCATAGCCTAGCCTCATTGTAGAACAAATGATATGGTGAATATTTTTTTTACATTTTATTAAATAAAAATAAAATTTTTGACTAAGGGAATGTTGACATAAAGACTAAAGTGTAGTCTATTGCATCATTAATAAAATTCAAAGGCGGTCTTCCTCCAATTGTTTAACTAAAATATGGCATATTTTTTATATTTTGACCCTTTGAAACATGTTTCTTTATCCTCTAAATAAAATAAATACACCATTTTTATATTTCTAGAAAAAAAAATATGTTACATTAATGTATATTTTATTAATATATTCCATGAATTAGACCACATATTCCTTCCTATGATCTAGAGACAATGTGTGGTTGTTTACATTATTTTAACTATTTCCATGTTTCTAATGACCTTAATATAAAATACTATTTTTATGAATGTTCAAACCACAAAACCCATTAGATTTAAATTAATAAAATGTTTTCATGCAAATAACTAATTGGAAATAGGTTTATAAGGATTTCATGATAATATGTGGCTTGTTTCATGTTTTGAAACATTGAATAATGTTTTTGATGATTTTTAAGTCTAATAAAACTACTTTTTCCAGTCAGTCTAAACACACCATACATTGGAATGAAATGTGACATTTTGTCACCAATTAATACATAATTGTTTCTATAGTTTTGTGAAAATAGGATATCATTTGTTAGGTTTAACTCGCTGATCCATGTTAAAGACTTCTAAATCAATAAAAACATATTTGTGTTCATTATTATTATATTATGATCAGAATAATCTTTTGTTAGTTCTTACATGTCAAAAAATATTTTTTGTTCTTTTTCATATTATTTTAGTGAAATTATAGTTTGAATTAATTAATTGGAATCTTTGATACATATTTTTATTGGCATTTTAATCAAATAAATCATATTTTTTCAGTCATTCTAGATACACCACATGTTATATAGATATTTATTCTATTTATAAATATCATAAATATATCATATATCAAACTCCTTTGATTTTAATGAAAAAAATGTTTTTTTCTAGGTTTTGACCCTTGAAATGTGTTTTTCGTATGAATTAATAAAGATACATTTTTTCACACTAAAAAGATAGAGGGCAACGTCAAAATCACCACAACTACTTTTTTAGTTAATAATATTTTAAAATGTGCCTGAGAGAGTAGAAATTTAGAAAATGATCTCAATTTTATGTGATGTTTATGGAAAACCCTTCATAATATACCAAAAATTATAGCTTCATGTGGTAGTGAATTGAATTTTAATAAAATAAATGAGTTTTATCACTCAAGACAAGCAATATGGAAGTTATAATTTCTATTTTTCTAGGTACAATAATAATAAATAAAGGGTAAAATATAAAATTGATTAAAAGTGGAAGAATACTAATACATTAAAAATAATAATGATAATAATAATATTATAGAAAAGCCATAAAAATGAAACAAAAAAATACAAAAATAGAAACAAAAAATTAAAACCCATACCCATAGAAAAATAAAAGCTAAATCTGATGTTGGTACTAATATAGAAGCATTATTAAAAATATAAATAAAATTATAAAATAAATAAATAAAAACACAAATGAATTTAAAAAAATATACAAATATATAAGAATAATAAAACACGTGTATGGATATATATATATATATATATATTTATATTAAGGCATATAGTTATACAAATAGATATAGAAAAAAAATGAAACTAAAGGACAATCACAAACAAAAATTAAACAACTAAAAAATATAAGAAAAAGAAAAAGAAAATATAGAAGTTGTAAAAAAAGCGGAAAAAAATACATAATCATGAGCATATTAAAAGAAGAAAAACATTGAATTAAAATAAGTACTTTTAGATTTCTTATGTAATAAATAAATATATATGAAAATAAAAAAGAGTTAATATAGAATATGATCTTAAAGATCAATGAAATCATTGAAAAAATATTTTTGAATAATTTTACACATGTAGGAATATAATTCCTTTCCAATATTATGGGATCTGATCTCACAATTTTAGGTTGTTTTGTTAGGTCTTGAATTTCTGATGCATGTGTTGAAAGACATTTTATTATATTAAAGTGGTTTTTGGGTCATTCCAACAACACTTCATGTTCTATTGATGTGATAAAAAAATCACACATGTAAAAAATTTTATAAACAATATATTTTGATTGATTTAATTAATATTCGAAGTTATTTTCTTTGTTTTAACCCTTCATTGAATATTCTTTTACATTAAAAACAATGAAATCATGTTTTTGTTCATTTAAGGAAAGTATCCAATCAGATTGATGTGGGGTATATTTCAACTTGTCAAAAGTAAAATGAATGGAATTTTCCTATGATTTAAATACAATATGAGGTATTTTGTTATGTATTTTTTTCTTTGACACTCTTATTGGCTTTTAAATCAACAAAAATCAACTTTTTTTAATTTAAAACAAAAAAATAATTGATTGTAATGTGTTCTATTCCTACTAGTTAAAAATTAAATGAACCTAATTTTACAATTATATAAT
This sequence comes from Viscum album, assembly GCA_963277665.1. Classification (NCBI taxonomy): domain Eukaryota; kingdom Viridiplantae; phylum Streptophyta; class Magnoliopsida; order Santalales; family Viscaceae; genus Viscum; species Viscum album. The sequence goes on along the minus strand of OY728147.1, from coordinate 552,021,316 downwards.
GGTGATATGATATTTCATTCGATGTTATGACCATAAGATGAGTTTTTTAAAGAATTAAATTTAATAATAATGTGCTCTCAGTCATTATGAACACATTCCATGTCAGATTGGCATGATTTGTCTTCATACATATCATAAATTATCAGGGAAATACAAACATGTTTCCTTGAGTTTGAACCCATTTAATAATAATGTGTAGAATAAAGGGTAATTTTGATTATACTAACATGTTCAATTGGCTGTTTGATTTTTGGTTGGTTCTTATAGATCACGAATGAGTCAAATATCATTTTTGAAAATTTTCACATCAATACATGTTTTTTTAATGATTTTTGACCCCCTTCTTCCATGATATTTTCATTTTAGGAATAATAATGTTATAAAAGAGGGATATGCACATTTATATTTTATAATGGCAATAATGATAGATTACTTTATGATAGAGAATACTCACATCATTAAGATTAACCATTACGCCAAACACCTACTTCATCATATCTTCTATTATCAATGTAAAAGGGGTGTACTAACAAAATATGGAATCAAAAAATTATTAATATAGATATCACATTTTAAAACCCCTATCATATAAAAATGACCTTAAGAAATCAAAATGATGGCATCACAACCTGCAGCCTCTGTATTATTCAATTTCATGTTATTGAAAAAAAATCATAACTCATTCTTTCCCGTTTAGAATCCCCATTAAATTTTTGATCCGTGTAAATAGTTCTTGTACACAAATAATGATAAAACGGAATTTTTATATACTAGAAAAATGTGAAGATACATGCCTTGATGATGGAGAATCACCGGTCATAACTATTTTAAAGATTATTATGGGACAGTTACCTATTGGAATTCATTTTTCACATATCTAGTCTCAACCAACATAAACCAAAATCCATAATTAGTCAAATATATAATATCCCATGATTAACCTAATACATATCATTATCAAATAATGATTCAAAAATAATTCTGTGAAATAGATCTAATCTAATGATTTACTAAGGAATATCATTCTCTCAATTTTTATAGGGGTTAGAGTTATTATCATATAATTTTTAATGGGGTAGAGTTAACATGGAATTTACATACCAATCATAATGGGTCTAAACTTCTGGATAATATATTTTTCATCATGTCTAACCTCAACAAAACAATCAAAAATATGTAAATAGGTAACTATTGTAGATAATATCAATTCCAATCATGTAAATAAATTACATCGATTATGAACTCTAATAATAGTTTTTATCAAAATATGGAGTTTTAAAATAAAATGGTAGTATTAAAACAACAATATCCATATGTAAATAAACATCAAAATATATTATGTGTTAGGTTTTACGAACTCCAAATAACATTGATTAATCATTGATTGTAATAGGAAATGAGAACACCCCTATAAATGTATTAGGGTCTATTTATAAGTGATAAGTTAAATTAAAGGATTCATGTAAAAATATAGAAACATTATTGAATAAGTTATTTTATTAAGTGAAAAGTTATATAAAAAGAGTTCATGGGGATATAATTGTTGTCATAAAAGAACATGAAAAGGGAAACACGTAAAATAAATAAAATTAAAAGAAATTATGACATCTTTTTTCAAAAAAAATAGTTATAATAAATAAATAAATACATTACACATCATGTGTTTGGTGGAATCAAGGAATTGCGCAGTATGAAACCTCACAACATGAAAGTTGATGTAGTCGCCACATTGATACCCTTATCATGAAAGATGACATAAATAGATAAGATATGATTGAAAAATGTTGAATCTATTATCAATATGAGAGATTCTACAGGATCTTCTGGTTTTTATAAAAAAATGTTTTTCTATGCATTATTAAAAACCTCTTCATACATAAAATGAATAATTGGGTTACACCTTCTTGAAAAACATGAGATTAGGTGATTGATATAGAGTTATCTGAGTTTCATGAATATAAATTTAGTGTATATAGTCATGGTGAAATTTTAAACAAGTGGCCACACTATTCCCATCGAGAATATTCTTGATTATACGAGGTTTCCTCTAACATCTATCCATATTATAATGAAAAATATGGGATTCATCTCCTGAGGATGGATGCACATCCAGGTTCAGGTAGAATATAAGTCCTATTATATGTTTCCTATGTTCTATGAGATCTGATTTTACCAGTGAAAAGACAAAACAACATTAGTTTTTTCATGAGTAACTAAAAATGACCAAATGTAGAAATATAATGACTTGTATGTTAGAATCATCGAGTCATCAAACCATATAATAATGATATTTTTGTTTTATGGATAAGAAGACAAAAATGTTGTTTCTAGAAGGGGAGTCATGAATATTTTCATGATATATAATTGATAATGAAAAAATGGGACTAGTAAATCGAGAATGATGAAATTATGAAAGGACATGGTCAAGTTGAATTTCATCATATTAGATAGGGATTTTTAGGCTCTAGAATCTTATAGAAAATAGTAATCATTCATTGGAATGGTGAAGCATGGAACCAGGTCTCTTGGTCTCAATTAGCCGAAATCTTGAATAATTAAGATTTAATATGAAGGAATATATTTAAGAATTTTTGAACTAGTAGTTTCCTTCTTATATGGGGGATTTCAAATTCCTGGATACATAATATTATACTGAAATAAAAAATATTATATAAGATCTCCATTACATTCCTCATTGTATTTTCTTCAATTGGATTCCATTTATAGACTATGTGAAGCTCATTCGACAAAAATTACTATAGGTAATTTCATAAAATTTACTAAATTAATATACATATCATTATTAAGGATAATATTTTAGGGATATTCTGGGTGTAGAAAATTTGTATTCTATTTATTTCTTTTAATTTCCAAACGCTTTAATTTCTCCAGACATTGGAATAATCCTTTGATTAGACTGAATTTTTTTTCATCAATCAACATAAAATCCAGAATATGTTAATTACGACATTCAAATTGTTTGCAGAATTCAATATACAATATAAAATGACCAAATAAAGAGGAATTCACACCCACCATCTATCCACGGTAGATGAAACATCTAAAATGCTACCAAAATCATGAATTACACTCATAGAAGGTGAATTCTTTTACATTGATCATTTAAAGATATATGGTGATATCGAACATGGTTTTTCTAAAATACAACCAAAAAAATAGTTTTTGAATATAACATTAATGGATAAAATTAATAGTTCTTTTGGATCATAGAAAAAAAAATTAATACACATTTTTATTAATTTCAACTCTAATATCAATGGTTTTACCAGCTCAAAATTTTCTATCATTGTTAACTCAGATATGAGGATAATCCTGCATGTAATATGAATGACATTAATTATAAATTAATATAAGTTTTTTCTTATATTGGTAAAGAAACTATTTATTATTTCTTGTATTATTACTTCTATATATATTGTTTAAAACATTTTCACTATTTCCATGTACTAAAACAAAATAAATAACACATCACTAGTAGGAAAAAAATGATTATTTGTTTTATCAAACTGCAACATCCCATCATAATATTTTCCAAGGGCATGACATGTGTGCATTAAACCTCTATAATTTTCATCCCATTCTACCAAGAATGATTCTATTTATTTAATTTTACTATAAGTAAACAACATGTTAGAATTTTTGTTATAATAAAAATCTGTATAATTTTCATCTCATGGTCCATAAAAAAAAATTTGAGATATTTATTATATCATCACCACTATATGCCACTATGGTGGGTGAAAGTAAGGTTACATAATATTTAACTCTTCAACAAATATTTTCATAAAACCATACATTTATTTCAGAATCCATTTCCATTGAGATTCTGAAATGTCATTATATTACCAAAATAGTGACCCTTTGTTGTGAGGCTTCAAAAGGAAACAAAAAAGGAAGCAATTATGGTCATAGGAAATTTATCTTTTATTAATTTCTGGAATTTATTCTATGTGGGATATGAAATTTCATATAAGTGATTGATATATACAACTTTAATTTAAAGAGATATGGTAATAATAGACATAATTATTTTTAAATATCACCTTCAAAATTTGATTTGAATCATCCTATGAAGGATAAAATAAATGGTTCTAATGGGATCATAGATACCTAATTCGATCCATATAATAAATAATTTTATCTAGATTCCCAATGGTTGAAGCAACTAGAAATCTTCTGACCATGTTAAAGAGAATATGAGTAGAAGTTTTTAGACAATATGAAGAACATTAAGTATTAAGTAATGTTTATAAGAATTCATTTTGGGATATCCAAATACTGATTATTTCCAATATTCATACATCTACAACTGTAGATTCCACTATTTTCCCTTTCAAAATTTCCCAAAAATTAATAAATAACTCATTGCTAGTAGAGAGAAAATTATTCATAGTGGAATATAAATTCATTATCCCCAAATTTCCCATTACAAGTCTATGATATGTGAACTTTATATCTCCATTAATTTCTTCCAATTATACTAGTAATTATTTTACCTTATGATTAAACCCATGAGAAAATAGTTGTGAAGAAAATTTCATTGAAAAAATAAAATCTGTTGAATTTTCCTCCCTTGATCAATAAAAAAGAATATTTTTAGATATACCTTCTTCTATTTCAACTCAATTCCTTTCTGGTGGGTGACTAGCCTAGGGCCCCATATTCAACCCTTGACCCATTATTTTCATAAAAACATGAATTTACTTTCCAATATTTTTCATATTTGAAGATAAACTGCAGTATAACACCCAAATAAAGATGCTTTATAATGAGTTTTCAAAAGGAATACAATAAAAATAGGGAAATTTTTGTGGGAATAAGATACTTTATTTTTTACATTGTTAAATGTCTTATATGAGATATGGGTATATAAGTCACTTAGTTATTATGTTTTGAATCTTCTAAAATAATAAAATCAATTCAACACTACCACTACTGACGCTACTATATTTCCAACCCCTAAAACCTAATTATAAACGTAATGAATGAATCCCATACAATTTAAGTAACTTGTCTTTTCAATACCACCACACCTCCTCAAAATACCTTTAGCTATGGGGACCACATTTCTATATCCAACTACTATCGAAATAAATATTTCACAAACCAACATCCCCAATATTCTCTCAATGCTGAATTTTCTACCTACACTAATGGGAGGACATTAAAGACCCATTTAAATGCTTTTAAAAAACCAACTTCCAATAACTAATTCTAATACATGTTGATTTCAATAATATATAGAATATACACCATTGATTAAATGAATATCTGGTTTCCAAACAACCATCCTACAAAATATTTAATGCTTGATCGAACCAAATTATTTATTTATGTTTTTTACTTTTTTCCAATATGAGATGAAGATAGGAGGATCTTTTTATGTCATGGATTGTTCACTACGATAGGTTCCACATGGCCTTTTTGTGTAACCCATAGCTAGTCTACACTAATTGATATTATATATTAAAAATGGGTTATCCTAACACCACAAAAATAAATATATATATAAATATCCAATATAGTGAATGTTGATTCTTATTAAATAAATAATTCCATCAATTACGATCCCAAATAATAGTTTTCAGAAAAATCTAAAATTCAAAAAAAAATAGAAGTTCTTCAACAAAGATTGAAATATTTTAACAGAAATAAAAAAAATTCTATGATGCATTCTAAATATACTCATAAGATTCAATGAACATTAACATAAACATATAAAAATCAACATTATAAGAAAAAACCACAAATTTTATTTGAAACAAATATAAAGAAACACCCAATGTATCCACTATGAAGATCATAGCTGATGATTACATAGTAGTTCAACACTACCACTACTGCTACTAAATACCTGACTACTAACCCCAAAATCCAAATTTAAATCCAATTAATAGGGGATCATGATGTTCCCTTATAAAATAATAAGTATCTATAAATTAAAAGTCATGGGATAATAAAAAAAATTACCTCATTTTCATATATAGAATCTACCAATTTAATATCTTGTACTCATTGTAACAATATAATCAAAGGATTCGAAGAATCTCTCTCTTTGTCCTTAATGTGAGATGCAACAAGACCTACACCTATTTTTATATTGAGTTGTTGTGGGAATGTGGGGTTTTAGGAAAAATCATTTGGTCTTAATTGAGGTGGTTAAAAACATTTGGTGATGTGGGACTCCAATTGTTGTAGTGGATTTGAAATAAGTTGTTCAGGATAGAAAATTAGGAATGTGGGGTGGGTTGGTACGAGTCTTCATCTGTGTATCACTTAGGCTTCGATGAGGTTGTTTATACCTACTGTTGAGGTAGAGAATGTATGGTATGTTAGTCCCATCAATCATGACGGATGGAGCTATTTCTTGAACCCTAAATCTTAGGTCAAACTACAAATCAGTAGTAATAATACACAAACTTCAAAATAACACCAAAATCTAATTTTTTATATTCAGAGTCTATTGTGACATGTGTTATTATGTCAAAAATAACCTAATAGAACCAACTAAAATCCTCATACACATACCCAGACACTAACAGTTCATTAATAAATACATCAATTTCAAATGACTTATGTGTGTGTGTGTGTGTCTGTGTCTATGTGTTTGTGTGTGTCTATGTGTGTGTAACGACTCACACACACAGCTTTATATGATTTAGTCTTGGTACCTTATAATTTTAAGAGACAATAAAACCTTAAAATAATTATGATTTTTTTAGCAATTTCAAGTTCAATTTAATTTATGGTATTCCATTTATTTAATGTGTAACCTATGTTTTTTATAATGTTATCCCTCCAACATTGTACTAAAAACCTAATATAAACATCATTGGAGTTTGGATTTAAGTATGGATCATATTTTATTTACGGCTATGTAATTTTTCTATAATGTTTTATGAAGATGATACCCTTATAATTTTTTAATACTATCCAATGAATTATGTAATATAATTCAAATCACCCTTATTAAAACAAAAATTTATGAATCTGTAAATTTTAATTATGTGATTACTAGAAATCATGAAAAAACATTAACTAAATCATGTTTACTTCTATGATTCAGAAAATTTTTTGGATCTCAAATCTAAAAAAAAATATTTTCCGAGATCATATGTTGTTGTAGAAACTCATAATGTATATAGGAGAGGAAGTTCAATAATGCATTGACCAAAATGCATCCTATTTAATCAATATGTGTTCTTGGGATGTAAAATCCCTTCTATACAATAGAATTATTTAATTCAATAGAATATAAAGATCTGTAATCATTCTATGTATTGTTGGATTGCGAATGTGAATTTTGGTTTGTATAATGGACATGCTTCGATCTCCTAACATTAATTGAATCATTTCATGAAATCATAAATGATTATTTCAATCATATTTATAACCCTCTTTTCCTATTATATGATTCATTATCTAATTAAATTGAACTTCATAGATTAAAAATATAATATAATGTCATTTTATATGTCAACCATACAATACAACTATTGTTGCATTGTGTTTTATGATATAATAAAAACCATATTTGACTTTAAAACCTAATTGTCCCATAATACTAGTAGCATACATCAGTATGGATTAATTATTATAAATTTGGTTTTTAAAAAATTAATAAATATATTCTTCCTATTTTTTTCATGAACAAATGTTTCACATTAATCATCATGATTTTAATGCTATTTAATGAATTGTTTTTCATTTTGATCACAATTTTTCTCATTATCACTGTATTTAATTATTTCGATGGGTAATAATTTTTTATATTATAATTTTCCAACATTTTCACTTAAAAAAAACACGAACCACGCATCCCAAAAGGATAATTAGATAATATAATTTCAACAAAAAACATTCCCCCACTATATCCAAAAATTTGGTGGTCAAATGAAAAAATAATTATAATTTCACTCACCTTTATTGAATATAAGAGATAGAAAAATGTTAAACCATTCATTTAAAAAACCCATAGAATAATTGGGTATTCCCAACTTCCCATTTTCAATGTAATGCTAATCTCCTTCCATCAACATACCGATCATCAGTGATCTGACTAGTTCAATATTAAAACATCTTGGAATGATAGTACATTGAAATTACCCTTGATCAAACACATCTCCAACCCCCGTTCAATGATCTAGGTAGCCAGTCAGGCTTATATCCTAAACATGTAGCTGTTTAATGAAACTAAATTCCCTAGAAGAGTAATTAATTTTACTATGATAATTCCATAAGGGAGTACCATTGTCAGCACTAGAGTGAGGGCTGGAACAAGAGTAACCACAGAGAGCACCTCCATGTCCCATGGGCACTAATAAAATGAATGGATGGGGAGAGAGAAGGGTGTCATTAAAGGAGTTTATTTGGTTGAATTTTCTATTTTGATAATAAAAAATAATGGATTTTTACTATTCTAATTGCAACATCCTAGTTCTGGGTGCCTCCCAGAGGTGCCTCATACCCGGTTGATTTCCCCAAATTCCAGAGGCAGCCGACTAGTAACAAGGTCCTTGGGTGTGATAGTGGGGAAAATATTCCCTCATTGGTAGAGTAATGCAGTGGAAACAAAAATATAACAGTATTAGAAGCAATAATAGTACCATAAAACAAAAAAAATAGGATACTAGAAGTAAATAAACAACTACAACATATATATATATATATCAATAATGATGCATGTCACAAGTATCTAGTAAAGTGGCCAAAAAAGTCACAATGTTGGAAAATAGTACTAAACCAAAGTACAAAGAAAACAACTAAATAATTACAGCATCATAGAAAGCCTCATCTTCATCCCATGCTCTCGATCCCCATAGTAATCAAGTACCATAAGTAGATGTTCACTTTCACTTATCTATACCTACAGTAGTAAAAAAATTAAGCTCAAAATAATGACCCAAACAGGGTGTGAGACGAAACCCTGTAGGTTACCCCCCAAAGTTCTGTTCCTAACACTCATTGAATATATAAGGTAGGAAATAATAAAAAAGAAATAATGAACAAGGAAGTACTCAAAAGTAAATAGTCCTACAGGTTTAATTACATTCATTTACATTCGTCAATTAATCAACCAAAATCAAACAAGCTACCATCTGGGAAGTTCTCATAGCCTATCCCCAATAGTTTAACCAATCAATCTCAAGTAACCCTCTCGGTATGTTCTCATAGCCAAAGCCCTCTGGTTCAACATATACAAGGATACAATGACATCTTGGGTAAGCCCACATGGTCTAACCCCTTTGGTCTCATGAAAAAAAATGACTCTACGGGGAAGCACTCACTGTCAATTCCCCTTATATTAATTTAATGATAGCCTACAGACACTCTAAGGAAGAACTCATCATCATTTCCCCATGTGGTCTTGTAATGGTTACTATAGATACACTTAGAGGGAACTCAATTTAAATCCCCCTCTATGGTCTAGTAGCATGACAAATAACAAATACTCTAGGGAATCCCTCAACATGAATTCCCCGTATAGAGTCACTACACCAGGTTCCCACAACCCTTTGTAAAGCAACTGTGCACAAATTATGTTCTGTAGCCAAAGTAAACCTCAAAAACTACTAGAAAAAAACTACAAATCATATCATAGTATCAGATAAATCACTCCATCCTAATAAAACATAGCATGGAAATCAAGAATCATATCATGTAAAACTATACCAAATGATCAATTCCAAAAAAACATGGGCAAATACCTCCATAGCATCAAAAAATAACCCTATTCAAAAACAAGATCCCTTACTCAAGAAAACAAGCGTAGAATACATCGACAAGGTTAACATCCCAAAACATGAAATACCTTGATCTGGGGTATTGGGAACTTTTACACATAAAAATTCAAAGACTAACTACGTAAAGGAACAAAACACCTATCTCGGTGTTGTATGATCGATATAATCTAGTTTCGGCCCTTGAATCGGACTAGAATGATGTAGACATACAAAAACATCTAAAATGTTCAACCAAGGATATCTCACTGAAGAGGAGAAATCAAGGAACAATTCTCTATAAGATGTAAGAACTCACTGTGGTGATTCCAATGCAATCGAAAATGGTTGATTCAGAGAACGGATAGTTGATTGGGGGCTTGAAGAATAATAGTGGCCTATGTTCACTGCAGGAAGAGACGAGTTGAGAAGAAGGTGTTTCTTCCAATTAGACCCGACCCCGGTCCGATTTAACACTGAAAAAGAAGATTACACCACGTGTTCATTTAATGTACACACCGTGTACATGCCATAACTAGCCTCTATATTAGGCGATCTCCAGGTCACCCCACATGGCCATGTACTCGGCCATTACATGGAGTGTACTCATAAGTACACAGTTTGTAATCCTAAAAATTCCAAAAACTCTTATTTTTCTAAAAAACACTAGAAATCAAGATCCATACCTAAAAAGAAGATCCGGGTTCTTACAAACTTCCCCCCTTAAAGAAATTTTTACCTGAAATTCCCTAAGAAGGAAGAGAAGAAGAAGAAGACTCCTCGAAAAGCTCTGGACACTATGATTGCAAATCGGCCTCCCTCTCCCAAGTCTCATCCTACATTCACCCATGCTACCATAGCACTCATACTATGGGAACAGATAGGGAACAGAGAACCTTTGTGCTGCGATCATAAATCCGGATAGGATGCTCCTCGAATGTTTCATCCACCTCCAACTCAACCTCTAATGGTTGAAAAACATTAGAAGGGTCTGAAAAGAATCGCCACAACTAAGAAAAGTGTAATACTTCGTGCATATCCTGGTAACTCTTTGGTAGATACTACCAATAGGCGACCAGCCCCACTTTGTCTAAGACCTCAAACGGCCCGATGTACCTACGTGAATCATTCCATAACTCCTAATCCTCTTGTGTCCCAACCTCGATGAGACATGTTAAAAAACCTGGTCTCCTACCTCAAACTCCGTAGGTCATCTCTATCAATCAGAATAAGACTTCTATCATGACTGTGTGGGATCCATCATTTTCTCAATCAACTCTATTTACTTTGTGGTTTTTTGGACAAGATGAGGTCCCTGCATAGCTGCCTCTCCTACCTCCAGCCAACATAGGGTTGATCGGCACGGCCTATCATACAAAACCTCATAAGGTTCCACATGAATAGTTTATTGAAAACTATTATTGTAGTTGTACTCCACAAGAGGTATGCTCTTCTCCCAAGAACCTCCAAAATCTAGGATGCCTGCTCGAAGCATGTCCTCTAGCACCTAAATATTATTCTCAGACTGGACATCTGTCTGGGGATGGTAAGTTGTACTTAAAAGTACATGTGTACCCACCGCCCTCTATAGTCCCTTCCAGACCTATGAAGTAAAACGGGAATCCCAATCTAAAACAATGTAGTGAGGAACCCCATGTAAACGTACGATCTCCCAAATGTACAACCATCCTAGTTCATCTACACTGTAGGTATCCTTGATCAGAAATAAGTGAGAATACATTGGGATTCTGTCAATGAAGACCCAAACTAAATCATTCCCTTGAGGTGACCTCGGTAAACATTCCACGAAGTCCATCGCAACATCATTCCACTTCCAATCGGGAATGGGAAACTGCTGAAAATTTCATGTTGGTCGTTGATGCTCCACCTTCACCTACTAACGTGTGGAACACCTCATCAAAAAAATGTAACATATCTCTTCATACTGGGCCACCAATGCTGACGGCGTAGATCTAGATACATCTTGGTGACACTATGATGAACTTCCCAAGTTGAAAAATGAGAATCCAGCATCAGCTCCTCACGTATGTCTGTTGACACCCATACGTTCCGATGAAAATAAAATATCCCATCCTCAGCTACTGTCCATCCAGGAACAGGGTCCTCTCTTAACACACTCTCCCATATAACTAGGCCTTCAAGATCTGATATATGGCTCATTCACACTCGATCATATAGAGTAGAGATAACATCCATATAAGAAAGTCTTTTGTGCACCTCTAAATGCATCTTAGAGAACATATCCATAAGCTTCCACTAACTTATATCCTCATGAACATCCTATATATGAGTCCTCATTCTCAATGCATTAGCTACTATGTTTCCTTTCCCATGCATGTTGGAGAGCTCCAAATCAAAGGACTGAAGGTACTCAACCCACCTTCATTTTCACAAATTCATATCGTGATGAGTGAATATATACTTGACACTTTTTTTGTTGGTGAAAAAAACAAAATTCTCTCCCAAAAGATAATGTCTCCAACGATGTAAAGCACGAAAAACATTAACCAACTCTAGATTGTGCATCAGGTAATTCCTATAATGTGGCATCAACTGTCGAGACTTGTACGCAACGACTCCTTCCCCCTACATAAGAACTACTACCATTCTGATACCTGATGCATCACGGTAAACAGTAAGGCTCTTTGAAAGCTCTGGAAATACTAGTATCAGTGCTGAAGTCATCTTCCCTTTCATCTCCTAAAAGGGTGACTCATGATAATCTCACCATAAGTACTTTGCACATTTCTTAGTGAGCCCCATTAGTGGCGCTACTAAGCATGAAAATTCTTGTATGAAACGTCTTTAGTAACCAGCCATCCCTAGGAAACTTCAAACCTTAAAGACGTTCTTAGGCTGCTCTTAGGAAAATAATTCTCTCAATTTCTATGGGTTTACTGATAATACTGCCTCTGAGATAACAGGACCCAAAAATTGTATTTGGTCCATCTAAAAATGTCATTTTGAGAGATTATCTTGTAACTGATGCTCTATAAGTGTACTCAAAATGATCTCAAGATGTGCGGCATGGTCATGTCAAGTGTGAGGGTACACCAAGATATCTTCCACAAATACTATCATGATAGAAGCCAAATATGGATGGAATATTCAGTTCATTAGTACCATGAAAACTGCAGGTACGTTTCTGAGACCGAAGGACATAACCATATACTCATATAGACCATACCTACTCTAAATGGTTTTAATAGGTATATACGATGGTCTAATGCACAAATAATGATAACTGGATCTCATGTCAATCATCAAGAACACCTGGGATCCTTGAAGTTTATCAAATAGATCATCAATCCTCAGTAATGGATATCGGTTCTTGACCGTCAACTAGTTCAGTTTCTGGTAATCCACACAATGTTTGAGGGTACTATCTGCCTTATTTGAAAACATGAAAGGAAAACCCTAAGGAGAATTTCTCTGTCAAATGAAACCCTTCACATGTAACTCCTCTTAATGCTTCTTGAGCTCTTTTAACTCTGGTGTAGCCATCCTATAAGGAGGAATAGACACTTGTGTTTCTCCTGGAACATGCTCAATAAGAAAGTATACCTCTCGCTCCGGAGGAAAACCTGAAAATTCCTCTAGAAAAACATCCCTGAAACAATCCACCACTAGAAGAAAGTCCAAATGTGAAGTCCCCTGGTCATCCAAAAATATACTAGAAATCTATGTTGTAACTCCTCCAAATCCATGATGCTCGGGTCCTATTCTTCTTGCATGGACATCCCATTCTCCCTTACGTAAGAACAAACCACCCTCTGGTGATGTGAAACTCAACCTATGGTGATAACAGTCAAAAACTATCTTGTAAGGGAACTAAAAATTCCATCCTGATAATGATTTCATCACCCGCCATCTCTAAGACCCCAAGGTCCCATGAGAAGTGACACTAACCAACCTCAAGAGGGAACTCCTTGAACTGATGTGCACTAGCTGTTCTTTTCCTAAACAGAGTGTCTTGTGTTAATACATTATAAGATGTAAAGATACAGAGCCCAAGTATCTCCACAAAAACAATAGATATGAAACTATGGGATGCTCTTGTATCCAAAAGTTCAGAAGCTAAACTGAGGAAACTTTGATCATTCCTCGAACTATAGATGGTTCATGATCCTACCCCTGATGGGTCTGCTCCACTACAAAAGTCTGGCGTGTACCACAGCTCGGTGACCCTACCTGCCCATCTTGAGTTGATCCACCTTGTTGTCGCTAAAATCCTGGAGACTGTCTACCATGGCCATGACCTCCACCTCGACCTGAATGCCCAGACAGACTCTAGTTCCTAGACTGATGAGAAACTAGTTATGATGCTCCTGAATGAGGAGTCATAGATGAATCCATGTCACTAGATTCCAGTGAGAAAAACTAAAATAATTGTTGAGGATGGCTCATCTTACTGCAATATCGTCACTCCAATGGGTCTCTTGGGTCATGTTTCCTCGTATGCCTGCCCTTCCTACACGGGTATCTTACAACCAGGATACATGAATGTGTATCTCCCCTACTCATATCTCCATATGTAGACTCACTGCGGTGCTCCATACTATTCTCCAGAGAATCACCCACTCTGAATGATAAACCACCATGTCCCATAACTCCAGAATCCCTCAGGTTTCACTCTATGATTAGAGTCTGGTTGACTATGAAATATATGGTAGTCAAAATGATGATTTTTACGTGAGATCGAATTTCATTCCTGAGATCATACTCAAACTTACATTTTAGGAATATCTCATCACCCCAAATAATGGGTGTGAAATGCTGCAACTATTGGATGCAAGAAGAATACTCCATGACCGAGTGAGTACCCTGGTCCAAACTCATGAACTCTTATGCTCGATCGGCCCTCAAATTCTCTTGGTAGAAGTATTCATAGAAAGTACATTGGAACTCACCCCAAGCCATAACCTGTTTCTATCCTACCTGGGAGATCACATCCCACCATCTCTTATAGGAATCCTGAAACTTAAAAGTATTGAGCTTCACCCTCTTCACAAGAGGCATCTTCATATTATCAAAGATAGATAGCATGGATTCTAACCATGACTCAGCAGCTTGAAGTCCTCCATCCCCTGAGAAAGTGGGAGTATGGTGCTAATGAAAGACCCGTGTCAACTCTTCCATAGACAGGGAAGGATGCGGTGCTCCGTAGAAGGTTTTCATAGACCTCGTGAAGCTTTCTCGGAACTTTGTTCACATGTATCCTTAAAGACGGATTATTCCAATATAGGCATGATGGGTGGGTCTGATGGTAATCCCTGATATACCATTTCTAGTTTCTAATCATTTCCATTCATCTGGTGTACAACTGGAGAACATCATCAGGATATGAATTTTTAATTTCTAGTGCACACCATAGATCATGATTTTCAAGGACTAAAACATAGAAGTTCAAGAAAGGAATAGGAGAAAGAAAACATTCATGTTTTTCAAAGCAGGGATACATACTGTGTACAAACCCTACACGGTGTGTTACTTTAAGCCTTCACATGGGTGTGTACTCCTACCAACCCTAGTTGTGTAACACCCCATACACAAGGCGTGTCTCCAAATACATGAATTGTACATGAATTGTTTTCCCATACCCATGTTCTTCTACCTGACTAACCCACACGATTCTCCTAGAATGAGACTAAATGGAATGTTCCTGCCACACATGGCATGTACTAGAAATATTTCACCAACCCGTGTTGTTAGTCACACGGGAATGTACATGGCTTACACTATATGTCATTTTCAAGCTTGACACGGAGTTTATATCTTATGTTAAATCCATCTATGTCTTTACTCACATGGGTGGACACACGGTCCCAACAACACGATGTTTATGTCTGATACACGGCATGTTCCCATAAGGATTTCCCAACCCAATGTCTCTGATCACATAGCCAGTGAAATTGTTAGATACTACATGGCGTGTACATACATTACATGGTGTGTACTTAAGAAAAAAAGTTTATTCTCGAACTGAAGGATACATGGTGTGTATTTAGCAATACACATTGTGTATTTAGCAATACACATTGTGTATTCTTGATTTTTCCAGAGAGTAAACATTAAAAACTACTATAGAACCCATAAAAACACGGAAATGAACATTAATGTTCCAAATTCTGATTCATGAGGGACCATACTCCCCAAAAATCAATGTTTGGAAACTTACGCATGTCATATACAACCATAACAGTGCAATAATCCATCAAATTCTGATCTATGAGGGCTCATAACACATCAAGGACCAAAGTATGGAATCAATTCAAACAAGACCTTACATAATCCAATACCCTATCAAATAGAATGTATTCAATCAATGCATCAATCATAATAGCATGCATATCTAGCACATCATATATCACAACAACATGCAATCATAAATTCACCCTAAATGGCATGGAACGAATGCATAACATGTTATCTCTATCAAGGGCCTATATGATGAATGAGATGGTATACCATCATATCATCGGGTTGCAAAAAAATTAAAACCTCAATATTATCAACTTCAACAGCACGAAACATGTGAATCAACCAACAGTGAAATCAAATCAACTGTAAAATTGCAAACTAGAAAAATTGCAATAATAGAGGTAATATAGCTTTTCCCTGAACGAGGGTTAGCTACTCCAGGGCATAACTTACTACAAACTTCCTATTCCGTTCTATCCTTAACTATAGGATTCAAATATAAAGTCAAGAAGAAAATAATTCCACTGATACCACTTTGTAACATCCCGGTTCCGGGTACCTCCCAAAGGTGCCCCGTACCAGGTTGGTCACATGGCCTCAAGTGTATTTCCCTAAATGCTAGAGCCTACCGACTAGTAGAAAAGTACTTTGGTGTGATAGTAGGGAAACTATGATTTCATTGGAAGAGTAATGAAGAATAAATAAATAGATAACAGTAGAGGAAGTAATAATAATACCATACAACAGTAAACATCAGAAGACTGGAAGTAAATAAAAAACTGCAGTATATTTATATATATATATATATATCAATGATGATGCATGTCACAAGTATCTAGGAAAGAATCCAAGAAAGTCAAAATAATGGAATACAATACTAAACCTAATTACAAATAAAATGAGTAAATAACTCCAGCATCATCGCAAGCCTCAGCTTGGTCCCATGCTCTCTAGCTCCACAGCAATCAAGTATCTAAAGTAGAAGGGTGCTTGCCCTTATCTATACCTAAAGTAATATAATCTATTTGGGCTTAAAATCATGACCCAAATAGGGTGTGATAAGAAAACCAGTCAGAAACCACCCAAATATCTATTCCTAACAGTCAGTGATTTATATGGAAGGAATTAAGAAAAAAAAGAAATTAAAAAGGAAGTACTCAAAAGTAAACAATCATATAGTTTCAATTGAATTCACTTACATTCATCAATTAATAAACCAAACAAAAACAAGGAACCATCTAGGAATTTATCATATCTTATCCCCTATGGTTCATCCAATAAATCTCAAGTAACCCTCTAAGTAAGTTCTCATAGCCTAACCCCTCTATTTCAACATATAATAGGATACAATGTCCTCCTAGGTAATCTCACATGCTCTAACCCCTTTGGTATCATGAAAAAAAGACCCTATGAGGAAGCACTCACCATAAATTTCCCATATAGTCTTTTAATAATAAACTATAGGCACTCTGAGGAAACAATCAATGTCAATTCCCCCTATGGTCTCGTAACAGTAACTATAGACACTCTTAGGGAGCACTCAACGTCAATCCCCCTTATGGTCTCACAGCGTGACAACAAACAGACACTTTGGAGAAGCCCTCGATGTCAATTTTCCCTAAAATTCTCAATACACCAAGTTCTCATAGTCTTGTGTAAATCAATCATGCACAAAAATGTGTCGCATCCTGTGTAAACCTCAAGAACTACATGGCTAAACATCTACAAAGTATATCACTACATCAGAAAAATCACTCCATCTAAACAACACTAGGCATGGAAAGAAAGAATACTAATAAGAAAAACTAGACCAGATTATTAATACTAAAAAAACTTGGGAAAACATCTCCATAACATAGAAAAATAACACTATTCACAAATAAGAGCCCTAACTCAAGAAAACAAGCATAGCAGACATCTACAGGGTTAAAATCCCTAAACACCAAATACCTCAATCTTGGGTATTGGGAATTTTGCACATAAAAATCAAATACATTCTATGGAAGGTCACAAATCACCTACCTCGTCATTGTACGGTCGATATACTTCAGCGTCGTCTCTTGATTTGGCCAAGAAAGACATAGATCTGCAAAAAAAAAGTTTAAAATGGTCAACAAATGATATCTTACAAAAGAGGAAAAATCATGGAATGAGGCTCTAGAATAATGTAGGAATCACTATAGTGATTCCAACTCAATAAATGAAGGTTGAATTGGAGAATGGATTATCAATCCAGGGCTCGGATAAGAATCGTGCCCTACGGTCGGTCCGGGATGAGACGAGTCGAGAAGAATGTATTTCTGCCAATTAGATGTGACCCAAGTCTGATTTAACAAATAAAAAAGAAAATTACATGGCATGTTAATTTAATGTACATGTTGTATACATGACTTAACTAGCCTCCACTTTAGAAGGTCTCCAAGTCCCCCCACGTGGCCATGTACTCAGTTGTTACAAAACTAGTACACAGTCACCGACGACAACTAGGTACACGGCGTGTACTCCTAAAAATCCTAGAATCTCCCATTTTCCTCAAAAACACCAGAATTCAAGATCCATACCTAAAAAGTGTATTTAAGTTATTACACTAAAAATAACTAGATGACTAAGATGGGGCCATTAGATAGAATGGCTAAATGTCGATCAAATCAGCCCCTTGATGCTGCTGGTGCAACTTTTCAATTGTGATTGGTTGTACTAGTGTAATATATATTCCAATTTAGCATAATTAGGATTATAATTAAAACATCTAGAATTTTTAGTTGATAACATGACCAATTATGAATAATTCTCTCCCAGAGTGAGGATGGTATGAGTGAAACTGTATGGAATATTAGGTTAGAATTTCATAAGAGGTTGTCTGAAGGAAAATTTCGGGAAAAATTTTGGGCAGAGAGGAGCCCACTAGTATGCAGCTGGAAATTCATCACTACCTCCCAAATGGATGTAAGGCTCAAATTGTAGTAAACCCAATAAATGGATAGGTATTTGGACAAATGATACCAAGTATTAATTATAAACTCTTTAATGAAAAGTATTTACATTCAAATGTGAGTCGATGGGTATTCCAACTAAACATGTAATCCCTACTCCATGATAAGCATCCAAATACAATCACATCATAATTAGCCTGAGTATTAGTATAAAAAGCCCATAATAAATGAAAATGTATATAAATTCATATTAATAACCATAATAAATAATTCATTCCATTTTTTCTAGTTTCATACAATGCACATGAAAGGATTCAATAATTGGTTATCTAGTAAAAACACTGGGAAAAAATAGAACAATAGAAATCTAGGAATCATAAAAAAAATCAATTAGTGTCTTCTATAACCATAAAATGTTCTAAAAATAATTATAAATGCTAAGAATAATTTTTTAATATCATTATGAATGATTTTCCATGGAGTTTAAAAAATATTTCATTCCTTCGATTGACAGTGCACATGCAGCTGCTGCATTACAAAATCATTGCTCATGGAGGTAAAATTATACTGGGATGAGGGATTCCAACTAGTAAGTGGATGGATAATTTTCTCTGGTTAGATTATGAACATTCAACATCTTAATAATTATCTTTATACAAGATTCTAAATAGAAACCAAATAATCATTTTTATGTAAAATTTAAATGGAACCATCAAACTATCAAATGATATCTTCTAATGATCCAAAGTTTTTTATTCACCTTATGAAAACCAATTTTTATCTATGAAAATAAACATATAATTGGGGATTGAGTGCATAATTCCAAATCCATGATGGAGGAAATCATTAACAAACTAGTCATGGAGGTCTATAGACCATACTAAACATGGTTTCACAGATGTGTCATGATCATTGTTTAACAATTCACTATTGTCTTCTTCTATAATTACCTATATAATTTTGGTTCTTCTAATGTTACATCTAAACCATAATTAATAGGATACGTTTTTTAGCGCTACCGCTCCACCATTTATGTAGATCCTTTTCCTCTAGACTATAAGAATATTATGTCTCTTTACTTTCTATCATTCTCTTCACAACATGGAATCATATTTTCTTCATCTCTTCTTCACATATTGGCTTGATCAGTTAATCACAAGAACCATGTAAAATACCTTTCACAATAGTTCGTGTATCCTAATCCACATAGATTACTATATAATATTTCAACCAATTAGTTAGGAATATAAAAATATATAGCCAACTCCAGAAATATTATACTTAGTTAGGAAGGAAAAATCTATTTCTAATTCAGAAAATTCAAGAAGACTAATTCCATCCCTATAAATCATATATAAATCAATTATTTCAACATCATAAAATCATATCCTTTCCAACATAAGATTCAAAGTAGTTGTGTAATGGTAAAAAAATTTCAGTACATTTATGTAAATAAATGGTCAAAATATTTAACAAAATATTTAAACCACAAAAATATAATATAAAAAAAATAAAAGAGGCCATTATTTTTAAAATTACACTAATCATATATAACAATAAATAATTCTGACATGTTTGGTGCTGATATTCTAATATTATAGAATTATTTCATTGAATAATCAATATATTCAAATGAAAAACATAAAAAGATTAACCCAAAAAGTTACAAGAACATCCTAGTTTAATATATGTCTCGTTTAGAATGAAATAAACATCATCACTTCTTGAAATATCATTTAGTGAATAAGTAATATTGTAATGAACTAATAAGTAATCAGGGATAGAGAAAAAAACATAAACACCCATGGAGAAAATGTAAGGAAGTATAAGTAAGTGATGAAACAGAAAGCATATGTGGATCAATAAAATAAGTGAATTTTTGAAGCACACAATCCATGAAAATTATGTTAGTGATGTCTTCATCAACCATAATAACCCATGTAGCTCTTTATAACTAATCTGACATCACTTCCACATTCTTCGATTTGGGTCCACTCATCATCACTATTAGGTTTGTATATAAAATAGAGGCAATTTATGCATTGAAACCATACACAAACCTTGGTTACCAATCACCTTAGTGATAATTTCAATAAAAACCCAATAAAGGAAGGAGCATTACTTTAATCCGCACCAAAATATAGTAGATATCATCGTCAATATGAAACCAAAGTGCCCATGGAATGTTCATTGTTTACAAGTCTAATCTGTGAAGGATTTTTATATATTCATGGAGATGAAATTTCAATATTAAAATTGGTCATAATATTTTGAACTGATTTGGTAGAATTTATTTCATCATTGAGTAGGATTAAAATGTTTGTAAAAGATGATGAAATTTAGCGAAAACTGATTATGTGATTTTATTAAAAAATTGCATCATAGGCTGACCTAAAGTAAGAGGATTATATTTATTTAATTATTGTTAATATTTATTTATTAATGATAATTACATAAGATCTTTAATTTCTAGTTCTCATAAAATTTATATAAAAAATAAATTCTAATATTTGGTTTATTTTTTATTTTTTTGGAGAAACATATACTAAAAATAACAATTTTGATATTTCATCTTAAAAATAAAACTAATTTATTGGGTATTCCCTAAAAAAATAATTTCAAATATGTAATTTAAAAAATTAAAAAAAAATATGATCATTTATACAATAAACCCAAAAAAATTTATTTTAAATAAGAAGTAACATTGTATATAGGTAATGATACTATTCACTTCATAAGAAAATACAGAGGGATCTCTTGAGATGTTTCTTATTAAAAAAACTAAATGTTGTGAAATGGATATTTCAAAAAAATATTTAGTTTTAAAAAATTATAGAGTCAATTTATTCTAATTTTAGAAAATAGAGATTTGAAAATAATATAATGGTATAAAATTTTTATAAAAATGTATTCATTTTACAGTAGAGTATCACCTCCCCCTCAAATTTTTTTACATTAAATCGCAAATATGTATTGAAAATATGTTTTTCAAAAAATTAAACTTTTTGTTATTATTTGTTAAAAAATAATAAAGAATTACTTGATAAATTCATTTAACTAATTTTTAAAAACTATTTTTCCTAGTATAACAAATATAAACAAGTGAGTTCCAAAATAAACACTTCTCTCAGATCTTTTTTTTAAATGATTGTTTAATTGAAATTATTTTTAATTATTTTTTTGTTATTATAACTCAAATTGAAAATATTATGTAATTTGTCTAAATTCATTTTTTAATAGTATATTTTACAAAATCCCAAGATCATTTATTTACTATGTTTAAATAAAAAACTATTATGGGTTGAAAAACATTTTTTTATTTTATTTTTAAAAAACAATTAATCACTAGAAATGGATTCCTCTATAGTTTTTTCATGCACACATGTTGAAAATTAATCATCATGATACTAATGGTAGTTAATGGAATAATTTTTTTCTTATTAGTCACTATTTTCATATTTTTTCCATATATAATCATTTCAATGTGTTCTTTTCGTTTTGTAATTTTTTATCATGATTTTCTCTTAAAAACTAAACTTGAATGACACATCCCAAATGGATAATTACATAATATAATTTGAAAAAATATTCCATAACTACATCCCAAATTTGATGAACAAATGAAAAAACTATTATAAAATCCATAATAATGTATTTCCCACTCTTCAAAATGTGAAAAATAGAAATCCATGAAACATATAAATGTTACATTTATTGAAACAAACCCATGGAATCCTTACGGAATACCAACCTCCCATATATAAAATAATATATATCTCCCTCATTTACCATTCCACTCATCATTGTTCTGTTTTAATCGATGATAAAAAATTCAGAATGACATGAATTCTGAATATACCTTGATCAAAAACTTCCCCAATCCCTGTGCAAAGATCTATGTAGCTTCAACGCTTGGTTGTAAAATATGAAACTATTTAGGGGAACTATGTTCCCTAGCTGAGTGCTTGCTTCTTCTCTTGGGGTGAAATAATTTTTCTACCATATAGGGGAACTGGAAAGGTGGAAAAGTATATTAACCACTATGAGAACCTCCATGACCCATGAAAATTGATGAACTAAGTGGGTGAGGATATAGAAGGGTGTTATCATAGAAGATTCTATGGATGAATTTTTTATTATGATAAATATATTTTAGGTGATTATTAACCTGAAACACAACAAATTATAGATATAGGGTCATGAAACATAATGGATTCACACTTATCGAATCATCCACTTGTTTTTGTTGTGGTGGTTATTTCTATTGTGGTTGGTTTTGGTGGTGTAATATATCTTCCAAAGAAGAATTGCTCAGATTTGATTTCAACCCATATAGGGTACTAGAGGATAATGTGCCTAATATATATGAATGGTCTCCCAGTATGGATGGAATGAGGAAAACTATATAGTATATTAGGATGAAATTCTCTAAAATTATTTACAAAGGGAAATCTAGTGTCAACAATTGGGCGGAGTGGATCCTATTGGGTTGTGCATGGAAATATTTCACTTCCTCTTTATCTTCTATAATGTTTGGAATGTAGTGCACCAAATTTTTTTGATGAATAATTAATATAGAATAATATATTAATTGAATATAATATCTTTAAAGAAAGGGATTTAATTTTAAATTTGACTTGATGGGGTTTTCAACCATTCATGGTATCGAGCCTTCAGGATAAGAAAACACATAATAAAATATTCAGATATAGCCTGAATTTTGTAATAGAAATACTTGTAATAAATGAAAATGGATTTAAATTTTCCTTTTGGACCATAATAAATTTTTCATTAATTTTTTTTATTTTTCAAAGTGCACAAAAAAAATATTGGCTCAATTTTTTTCTGTTGAAAGAACTAAAAATATGAACACAATGGTTTGATAGAAATCACAAAAATGTGGTAATTAATGTTTGGAAGCAGAACACAATGTTATTTAAGTAAATAAAATTAGTAAGAATCATTTTTAAAAGTCATTAAAAAAGTGGTTATAAAGAGTTTTAAAAAAATATTTTCTGTGATTAACATCGGGTTTGTAGTATTTGTGCTACAAAATCAATTCTCTTGTATGTTAAATTATTTAATGTGGGGTGATACAACCCTTTATGTGTGTGGATAAATTTTCTCTTTTCAAACCAGGAATTTCCATAATTTCAAGACTTGTATTTGGAACATATTCAAAATATAATCCGAATAATCTGTTATTAGTAACATTTAGGTGGTAGAAGAAAACTATGAAATGATATCCTATCATGATCCACAATTTTTTATTCAACCTATGAAAAAACACAATTAACTAGGAAAATAGAACCATATTAGCGAATTGAGTGCATAAATTCAACTACAAGATGGGGGATTATATAGAGAACCTTCTCATAGAGGTCCACTTACCTCACTACATGCGTGTATTGGGATTTGTTATGATCATCATTTAATAACTCATCACCATATTTTTCTTTATATCACATCGAGTATTTTAGAGCTTTTAATGTCACGTCTACAGAATCATTAACCATACAATTTTTTTCATCACTCTAACCCCCCCTCCATGTTCTTGATTATCCTGTACACTAACAGAATATCAAGTCTCTCTATTTTATAGCTACCTCCTCACAACATGCCTCCATATAATTTTCAACACATATTCACGTATAGGATTGATTATGTAATTACTAGTTCCATTTATAGTACCATTCTAAAAGATCTTTTATCCTCATCTAGAAAGATAACTCGATAAAATTTCAAAAAAAATCTGACATTAAAATACATATCTAGACAAATAATTTAAAAAATTATGAATCCATCCATAAAATGCATATCAAAATCACTTATTAGTTCATAATAAAAGCCTTTCCTTTCTTGTAGAACATTAAAAGTGGCTAAAGTATGGTAGAAACTTGTAAATGAAATGAAATAAATTATTTTTTAAAATAAATAATTCAAACATTCAAAAACATAAATCTACAAAACAGTAAATTTAAAAGAGTGAATTTCATGTAAAATCATAATAAGAATATAAAACATTCAATAATTTAGGCATGTATAGTAATGACAATCCGTTTTCATATAAGAACCATAATGAATCCTAAAACTTTTCAAAAGAAAAAAAAAATTGATTACCCAAACAAGTAATAAAAAAATCCTATTTTATAATAGATCACCTTTAGACACCAATCAACAGAATAACTTTTTAAAATATCCTTTAGTGTAGAACAATATAATGTAACGAACAAATGGTTAATTGGTACTAGAGAAAAAAACATAAAATGAACATGGTGGGAATTTAGAGTAAGTATCAGTATGTGATGAATTACGAATACTAAGAGGCCCCCTAGGTTGCAATATTTCTTGATGTATACTATCCATGAAAATTAAGGTATGATGTCAACATCAATAAAAAGAACCCTCAAACCATTTAGAACCTCATCTGACACCGCATCCACATTCAGTGATCTGTGTCTACTATTCTTCAGCATCATTTTTTAATTTAACTGAACTGATGGTTTCTATAAAGAAACCATGCTCAAACCTAGGTTTCCAATAAACTCCCTACCCTCTAGTTATAATTTTAGAAAATTAATAAAAAATATTGAATGAAAATTTCTCAGATCAACACCAAGTGACACTAGAAATTGTCTTTAGTATGGAACGAATGTGTCCATAGAGAGATCAAATTCTATTACTCAAATATGTTAAAGTGTTTCTATATATTCTTTAAAATAGAATATAAATATAAAAATTATATTTTATTCTTTTGAAAATAATTTAGAGGAAGCTATGTGGGCATCAATCAAGATTATAAGGGTACGAGATATGGAGGATAATTGGGAAGGTAGATTAAATGAGTTTAAGAAACAAATGACTCCCTAGATGACCTAAAATAAGAGATTTAGATTTATTTATTTATTATTATTTAGTTCTTAAATAGAATCAGATTATGATCCCAAATTTCAAATGAACATAACCAATTTTTTTAAAAATACATTTTATAACACTTCTTTTCTTTTTAAATTTTTTTTGATAAAATATTCTTAAATAAAAATTTTGTTATTTCACCTTAAAAATATAACTAACTGATTTGGGATTCCTTAAAATAATTATTTTAAATATTTAATTTAAAAATTTAAAACATCAAAAATTATATTTATATGTACCATAAACTAAAAAAATCATTTTTATTTTTTTAATAAAATAATAAATTTTTAATAAGGTAATGATAATTATTTTAACAAAAAAATAAAATAAGGATTTCATGAGGTGATTTTCAGAAATAATAAAGAAAACAAAATGTCATTAAATTGATATTTTTAAAAAAACATGATATAGTTCAAAAAATCCTAGATCCAATTTATTTGATTTTATTAAAACATTATTTCCAAATAATCACAAGAGATAAATTTTTATGAATATTTATAAATTTTACACAATATTTTTAACCCCCTCGCAAAATAAACAACTTTTATAAATTGAAAACCAAAATCTATTTTGGGAGAATCTTTTAAAGAAAGTAAAAAAAATTATTTTATGAAAAAATTAAATAAGTAGCCTATATATTCATTGAATATTTAAAAATACTAATTTTCATGCATAAAAACATAATGGATTGAGATCCTAAACAAGAACTCATCACTTATTTTTATAGGAACTGATTATTTTATTGGAATGAATTTTCATGTTTTCATAATATAACATAAGTGGAAAATATTGTGTACTTATTCTGAATATATGTTACAATAGTCATTTTTAAACTATCACAAAATCAATTATTTATTATGTATATAAAAATAAAACATTTATTGGTTACAAAGTAATTTTTTATTTAGGGTTTTAAAAAAATTACTTATAGGAAATAGCTTCCTCAATAGTTTTTGAATGAATAAATGTTTCACAATAATCATTATGATACTGATTCTAAGTAATGGAAATAATTTTGTCATGTTGGTGAGGTTTTTAATCTTTTTCACTGTTTTTAGTTATTTTGATGTAATTTAATTTCCTGTATAATCATTAATCATTATATTCACATAAAAACAAAATATGAACAATTCATCCGAAAAAGAAAATTACCTAAAATAATTTAAATAATTATTAACCCGTTACATTCAAAATAGTATGAAAAAATGACAAAAAAATAATAAATTCCATAAAAAAGTTTCTCATAATCCAAAATGTGGTAAACACATTGAAAATATATTGATACATGTTACACTGATAGAAATAATCTAGGGGTCATTAGGGATTCACATCCTCCCATATTTAAAATAATCAAGATATCCTTCCTTCACCATACTGCTCATCAGTTATCCATGTTTCTCTATTTCAAAACAACTCAGAATGACATGCCTTCTAAATTCCCCTTGATCAAAAAAATATTTTACCCATGCAATGATCTAGGTATCCACTGATGATGGGACCAAAAATGTCTATTTGTTTAGGGGAAATAAATTCTTCATCCGTGTTTTTTATTCTACTTTCAACGTGAATTATGGTGAGAGTGTGCCATTAGGGACACTAGAGTGGGGACTGGAGTAGAGTAACCACAAAGATCACCTCCCTATATCACGCACACAAATGAGACGACTTTTTGGTGGGAGGGAAGGATGGGATGATAGGGTATAATCTGATTGAAGATACTTTTTTAATCAATAGATGTGGGGCCATTACCATCCCGATAACCATCGGATCACTGATATGGGGCCATGAAACAGTATATATAATTAAAGATGAAAATATCCCATTGATGATATAATTGAATTTTTTGTTTTTTGTTTGTTTCCACTACTGAAGTATATATACCAAAGAATTATTGATCATATTATAATTCAAACCTCTAGGATTAACAGTTAATATCATTCCCATTATTGAATAATGTTCACCTAGAGGAATGAAGAACAGAGGGTAAATGTAAGGAAGATAATGTTGACATTTCATAAGAGGTTGTATGATGGAAAATATAGGGTCAACATTTGGTCTGAGAGGATCTTGTTAAGATATTATTGGAAATACTACAATACTTACCATCAAGACATAAAGTTCTCTATATAGTACTTCAAATTTTTTGGGGGTTATTTTACTATAATCTTTCATGTTTTGGATATATTATCATCCAATAAAATTATTTACCTTTAGATTTGAGTCAATGGGTTCTCCAAACAATCCAAGACTCACTACATCCATATATGAATCCAAAACAACCTCTTCAGATATCTCTTGAATCTTAGATCAACAAAAACCCCAATAAATTAAAATGGATATAATTTTAACTTTAGGGACATACCAAATTCTCCATTCAATATAGTTTTATTTCACAAAATGTAGGTGAAAATATTGAATCAGGGGTTAGATAATTATAGAACTGAAAAAAGATCACAATGGAATTCCAGAAATTAGAAAAACATTTTATTAATATACTGCAGCACAAAAGAATTTTCTTTATATAAATTCACATATTATGCTTAATTTATAAAATGCATAATGAATTATTTTCCATATAGTTCACAAAATGTTTCATTTGAGTCATTGACAATGTTCATGCGCCTAATATCTTACAAAGTCATAAAGACAATTCTCTTGTAGGTAAAATTATATAGTGAGCGGTGATACAAACATATAAGTGGATGGCTACATTCTCTATGGTCAAAGTAGGAATTCTCATCATCTCATGAAATCTCTTTGGAATGGCTTCTAAATAATAGTAATATATTTGTTTATAAGTAACATTTAGATGGCACCAGAAAATTATAAAATTATATCCTCTCATGATGCAACGATTTTTATTCATCTTACTAAGAAACTAATTAATTAGGAAAATACATTTATAAAGGGGACTGATGGCATAATATCAACTCCTTGATAGTGAACAACATGGAAAAACCCATCATGGAGGTCCATCGACCACAGTACACGTGGTTTCATTGATGCATTACAATCATCATTTAACATTTCACCATTTTCTTCTCCTATAATTACCTACCTATGTTGGATATTTTAAATCCATATATAACCCTTCATTAATAGAATAATATTTCTCAAAACTATCCCTCCCAATATATGTCGTTAATTATCCTCTAGACTACCAGAATATTCATTCTCTTCTCTCTCAATCTTCCTCTTAAAATCATGATTCCATATATTATTCATCTAATCTTCATATACATGCTTGATTATGTAATAAAAATCCCCATGTGTAATAAATTTCATAATATTTATTGTATTCTCATCCGCATATATCTCTGGATAAAAGTTCAACAAATTAGTTGGGGAAACATTTATATCCATATCTAGAAATATTATACTAACTTTTGATAAAAAAATCCATTTTCAATCCATTAATTTCAAGAATATTGAATCCATCAAAATTAGAAATATGAACATCACTTATTAATACATTAATAAATCATTTAAATTACAATAAATGATTCAAATCAGTTGTGTAATGGGAGAATGTTTTAACTACATTTAAATGAATTCTTTGTCAAAATAATTTATAAAACATTCAATCATGTAAATCAGAAAAAAAAAATATTTAAATGAGTTCATCTAATTTAAAATCCTAATAATCATATACAATATTCAATAATTCAAATGTGTATAGTGCTGAGAATCCAAGAGCATGGAAGGATAACAATGGATCCTCAAACTATACAATATAAAAACATAATGAGATTATCCCAACAAGTAAAATGAATTTCTCATTTTAATATATGTCTCATTTTAATACCAATAAACAACATCACCTTTTAAAATATCCATTAGTAAAAATGTAAAATAGTAAATAACAAATGATTAATCCAGGATAGATACAAAAACATAAAACTCTCAGGACGAGAATTAAGAGGAAATATCAGTATGATATGAAATATGAAGACTAAAAGGCTCCAAGAGATTAAATAATTTTTGAAGAATAACCTCCATGAATATTATGGTAGTTATTTCTCCACCAACCTCAAACTCCCACAGACCATTCCTAAACTCACCCGACACCACATCCCCATTCTGTGAACTATGTTTACTCATATTCATTGTTGTGACTATATTTAATGACTGTGGCGGTTTCTTACAACATAGCCATGCCGAAACCCAGGACCCCTATAAACTTCATACTATATGGAGATGATTTTGGAAAAAGAAAAAAAAAGAATGAAAAATTCGATGATTACCACCAATACACAATGTAAATAATTTTCATTATGGAATCAATGTTCCCATGATGATTTTAAAGTTTGTGACTCAAATATTCAAAAGAGGTCCTATGTATTCTTTGAAAATTAATTTAAATATAAAAAATCAATCAACAACTTTATATATTATTTGGAGGAAATTATTTGTGCATCGATCAAGATTAAAATGGAAGGGGAAGAGGAAGATAATTGGAAAAGGAGACTAACGCAGAATTTGGAATAAAATAAATCTCAATCAGACCTAATCTAAGATTATAATATTTTCTTACTTATTATTATAATTAAATCATCAAATAAAATTTCATTATGATCCCTATTTTCAAGGGTTCATAACCTTTTTTAAGATAAAATTTTCAAATCTCTCATTTGTTGGTTTTTTTTTATACATATTCTAAAAATATCAATCTCTAATATTTTTCCTCAAAAATAAATCAATGTGATTGGGTAGGACTTAAAAATGATTTTAAATATGTAATTTAAATAATAATAAAATATTTTTTAATTTACCATAAACCGAGAAATCATTTTTTATATTTTAAAAAAATATTAACTATTTAAATATTTAATGATAATTTTTATTCACATAAAAAAATAATTCAAATTTATTGAGATGATTTTTTTAATAAAAAATTAGAAAAAATAAATTTCATAAAATCATTATTTAACAATATAGAAATTTATTTTGTTAAAAAAATATTAGAGCCAATTTATTTTCATTTTAATAAATAGTTATTTCCAAATAATATAAATGAATCTTTTTTAAAATAATAAATTCATTTTACACAAGAGCTATTAACCCCTAATTTTTATTAATTTCAATCCCTACATCATCTTAAAATCAATATTTTAAAAAACTAAATTTATTTTTCAAAAAAATTAGAAATTAACCTATATTTTCATACATGTGTTTGAAGAAAAGTAATTTTTTCAAGCATCAAAAACAAAAACAAGTGAGTTCCTAAAAAACAAACTTCTTTGTATTTTTTGGAACTAATTATGTGTTTGAAATGAATTTTCAAGAGTTTCATATTATAACACAAATGTAAAATATTTTTTACTTCTTATAATTTCATGTTTTAATAGTCATTCATAAAAGATCAAAATTCATTTATTTATTAGTTTTAAATAAATTCTATTTTTATGGATTAAAAGACTAGGTTTTTTATTTTGGGTTTTGTAAAAAAATTACTAAATGAAAATAGATTTCATCATAGTTTTGTAATGGAAACATATTTTACATTAATCAACATGATTTTTATTCTATTTAATTAAATAAATTTTTTAATTTTGAACACTCTTCTATCTTTTCCACCAAATTTAATTAGATCGGTGTATTTTGATTTTTTTATAATATTCAATCATAATTTTCACTTAAAAAATAAAACTGAAACCACTCAATCCAAAAGGATAATTATATAAGATAATTTTAACAAAGATTCAATCAATTTTATCATAAATTTGATAGAAAAATGAAGATAATATAAAATTCATAATTATTTTTTCTACTTTTCAGAAAGTGAAAAACACAACACTAAGAAATAGGTTATTATTCCATTAATTGAAAACCCCCATGGAATCATTTTATATTCCCATCCTCCCATTATCAAAATAATCTTGATCTCCACCTTTCACCATACCACTAATAAGTTATCCATGTTTCTCGATTCCAAAATATCTCAGAATGATGGGACATCTAAATACCCCTTTATTAGACAACTCTTTAACCCCCATGCAATAATCTGGTTAGCCACTAATTCTTACACTTGGAACATGAATCCATTTCAGGTAACTAGGTTCCCCAAATAATTTATTGCTTCACATTTCATCATATATAAAGGGGGTACCCGAGGGGAAACTATAGTGGGGGATGATGTAGTGTGACCCCCAATAGAACTGATATGTCCCATGCACACTGATGAAATAAAAGGATGGGGAATTGGAAGGGTGTGATGAAAATAAATACTCAGGTTGAAGATGTTGTTTTAATCAACATATTTTGAGATGTTACCAGCCTAATAACTTCTATAGGACCTAGACAATGACAGGAGATATTATAGCTTCACACTAATCGAATCATCCCCTTGATGATGCTTCTACAACTGATTATATTACGGTTAGTTCTAATGGTGTAATATATCATTCAAATAAGAATATCCTAGATTATAATTCATCTTGGTATTATTAACAACTGATAATATACCCAATCTAAAATAAGGTTTTTATAGAGGAATGATGGCCAATGCGTAACTACACAACATATTAGGTTGATATTTCTGAAGGGAAATATGGGTTAAAATTTTTTGCTGAGAAGAGTCGGGTGGGAAGTGGTTAGAAATATTGTATAGCCTTTTGATAAGCCATAAATCTCTTCATGTCTTTAATACAATGTTTGGGGAGATATTTGATTATAATAATCCCTGGTTAGAATAAAAAATCTCCTAAAAATGATTTACTCTCAAATTTGAGTCAATGTGTACACCAACCAAACCATGATTCAGCCCTCCTAGATAAGCGACCATAAACAATATTTAATATATAGAATGAATTTATGAAAATAAAAAACCATATTAAATTAATATGTATATAATTTAAACTTCATCACCATAACTAATTATTCATTAAATATTGATTAATTTTACACAATTCATGTGAAAGTCTTGTCGTATTGGTTATATAGAGAATGAACTGGAAATAAAGAACAGAATGTCTTGGAAAAAATCACCAAAATGATGCAATTAGTGTCATATAGAAAAGACAACTGTTTTTACATAAATAAAATTACTATGAATCATTTTGAAATATATTAATGATTGAGATTCCATGTAGTTAACAAAATATTTCATTCCTATGATTTAATGTTCACATGAAATATCTGGGTTACAAAATCAATGCCCTTGAAGGTAAATCTATATAGTGAGGTATGATAGGAACCTATAATTGGTGATATATATATATATTAATTAGCAAAACTAAAAAATTTCATCACCTGAAAAATTATCCTATGAAAACCTTCTAAATAGTAGGCAAATAATCTTTTGTTTGTAACATTTTGATGGTAGAAGAAAACCATCATATTACATCCCCTCGTGATTTATATATTTTAAAAATATTTATCAACACAAGCATTTAACTAGTAAAATAATACCGTAATAGGATATTTAGTGCATACTTTCAACACCCTGATGGTGAATAGCATGGACAAACTACTCATGGAAGTCAATTTACCACATTACACATGATTTATTAGATTTGTTATGATAATCATCTAATAATTCACTAAAATATTATTTTTTTAATTCCCTTACATATTTTTAGATATTATTTTCAATTTCTACAACTTCATTAATAGAATACTTGTTTTTAGGGCTATTACTCCCCCATCTATGTCGATCATTATCCTCCAGAAAACCTGAATATTTAGGTCTCTTAGATTTCTATAATCCACCTTAAAAAATTATTCCATATATTATTCATCTCCTTTTCACATTTAGGCTTCATAAGTTAATAAAAATCCTCTTGTATAATACCACTCATAAAACTTATGGTATCCTCATACATATAAATAATTGGATAAAACTTCAACCAATTAGTTTAGGGAAAAAATATATAACCATATCTAGAATGAATATATTCACTTATGAAGGGAAAACAATTTCCATACAAATAAATTCAAGAAGACTAAATCTATCCTTATATCATTCATACAGACATCAAATATTTCTACATCATAACAACCTTTCCATTACCATGTTAGATTCAAAACATACTTTTCAGGGGAGAAAATCTTAACTAAAATTAAATGAATTATTGGTCAAAATAATTAAGAGAGTCATTAATAAATGTAAATATATTAAATTGTTAATTTAAATGGATATATTTAATTTTGAATATAAATAATCATATACATAATTCAATAATTCCTAAGTCTTTGGTTCTATGAATCCATGATCATGAAAGGATCACAGTGAATCCTCAAACTAATCCAAATAAAAACATAAAGAGTTTTTATCCACTAGTATGAAAAAAATCCATGTTTAATATAGGTTTATTTTCACCACACATCAACAACATTGAATTTGAATATATCCTTTAGTGAAAAAATGAAAAAACGTAAATAACTAACAATTAATTTGGGGTAAATAAAAAATTATAACATCAATGGCATAAATTTAGAGGTAGTATCAGTATGTCATAAAATTGTAAGACTATGAGGCTCACCATGATACAAAAACTTGTGATGCGTACACTTCATGACCATTAGGGTAGTGATGGTATCATCAACCAGAACAACCCTCATAACTTTTAAGAACCCAACTAATACTTCATCCACTTTCCATTCTCCATGTATACACAATGTCAAAGTTGTGTTTTTATTTAACCACATTGGTAGTTTATGCAACACAAACTTTCCCGATCCTAGGTCGCGTATCAACAACCAAATCTCTGATGATGATTTCAAAAAATGAATACCAAATAAGGAATGATAATTTCTCTAATCAACACCAAAACACACTAGAAATCATCATCAAAAAAGAACCAAAGTTCTCAGGGAGATTTTATTGAAAATAAGTCAAATCTGTGTAATTTTTTTCATATATGCATGGAAATGGAATTTAAATATAAAAAACAAATATAACTCTTTAAAATATATTGGAGGAGGTTTCATGAGAATTGATCAACATTTAAATTCCACGAGAGTAGGATGATAATTAGGGAAGTGAGATTACATGGATGTAGAAAACAAAATAGTCTCAGAAATACCTAATATAATACCTTTGTATTAGTATTTTTTATTATTATTCCATTAAATATATTTATATTATGACCATAGATTTCATGGTTTTAAAAAATATATTTTCAAAAAAACATTTCTAATTTATGTTGTTTATTTTTTTTTGAAGACACGTAATCTAAAAATACAAATTTTTAGATTTTATCTGGAAAATAAATTTAATATATTGGGAATTACTAAAGAAAATTTTTGAAATAATTAATTTATGAAATTATAAATTAGGTTTATTTTTACTCTAAATAAACATATTCTTTATTAATGAATTAATCACTTTTTCAGTAGATAATGATAATTGTTTTTCTAAATAACAAATTCATAGGGATTTAATAATATGGTGTTTATTTTAAAACAAATATTAAAAAACTCCAAATTTCATGAAAATGTTTTCTTAAAAAATAAATGGATTTTGTTCAAAAAAATATTACAGCCAATTTATTTGAATATTAAAAATTAGTGATATCCAAATAATTGAAAAGAATAATTTTTTAAAAAAATGTTGTAATTTTATAACAGATATATCACCCCTAAATAATAAATTTTTACATTCAATCCCAAAATATGTTTAAATCATATAATATCATTACAAGTAATTTTTAATTTTTTTATTTTAAAAATATTAATTAATTGGACAATAATTTCATATAAGTTTATTGAAAAAACTATTTTTCAAGCATCAAAATCATAGATAAGTGATTTCCTAAACAATGAAATTGTTCACTAATTTTTCTGTAATCCATTATGTGATTGATATTATTATCAATTTATTCTTATCATAACTCAAATGAAAAATATTTTTTAATTATTCTGATGTAATTTTTTAATATTCCTTTTCTATCAATTAGAGTATATTTTATTTATTGTGTTTAAATTAAAACAAACTTTAATGGGTTAAAAAAACTATGTTTTAATAGTTTGGATTTCGTAAAAAATTAATTAAATAATATAGGTAAAAAATATTTATCAAAATGGGTGAATCTAAATAGTACAAAATCCTTTATTATCAAAAAAATAATTTTCATTAATTATGTTAACCAAAATTTGCTTATACATATATATATATTAAAAAAACTTGTTTTAATATGTATGTGTATAACTTAATTTTAAATAGTATTTAAAATTGTATTATTTTACATTAATAAATATCATTTAGTTAATTATATAATATAATATAAAACAATCATCTTTTTATTATAGGGGTACATAACATCCATCAGATGATTTTCAATAAAAAATTTAGGATTCACTTTTTCCAATGATAGAATGATAATATATTAATAATAACATTACACAATTATAATTTCTTGATTAAAATTGTAATTAATAAATATCATTATAAATAACAATATCAAAGACCATCAATATAATCAATATTGAGAAAAAAAATAATATTATTAAGAACTAAAAAATATTTCTACAAAAGTCATAGGAGATTACGAAAAAATAACTAAATCATGTAGATCTGAGTTAGGTAGGACATAAAATAACCATCTCACAGATGCTGAATCTCATCACCCTTTACCAGTGATTTTCATCCACATTATATGCGCTTTTAATTACCCTTTCAATCTTTCTTGAACCAGAATTCAATCCTTTGACTTACTTGTTTCTATATTTTAATAAATGTATTTCTTTTTTTTTATAACATGTCATTTTAATATTTTTTTATATACAAAACCCCTTTATTATTTTATTTGAAAATAGATTTTCAAAACCACACTATATTTTAGTTAAAACTTGGGTTGTAGTTATTTGAATTTTATAATTCTTCTATAATTTTAAATATATCATATTTATCAAAATTTTAATAAACTAACATTTTTTAACTATTTCTATATCATGTAAACATTTAGTCCCAGTCATGATTCATGTTTTTCACACAAGTAATATTTTATTATAAACTAATTTAATGTTTTATTTTCAATTTTATTTATAGCGTACTCTATACTGATTTGATTCTTTCAAAACTTGTACCATTTAAAAAACAAATCATATATATTAATTTAATTATAATAAATGAAGGTAGGATTTTTGTATTGGGTGTGCCTTATGTTTGAAGATATTGAAAAGGGCCTTAAATTCTTAATTTTCCATAATTTGAAATGTTTTTACTTTCTTTGAAATCTAAAATATTTCTAATATGAATATCTCAGAGTTTTTTCTTTTAGAAATATGATTTTTTTTATTCATTTAATAAAAACACATTACACTAAAATGTATTCATTTACATACCTCATATATATATTCAATTACTTCCATCCTTTCAGTTTTAATAAAATCTTGTTATTACTATATTTTGATCATATTTCCATTAATACTTATCAGAGTTAATTGAATAATGATTCGTTGAAAATATCATGAAATTATAATCAAATAATTATACTTCACAAAATAAAAAATTTAGTTTAATGAATGGATTAAAATTTTAATTATGTTTTTTTATTTAATCTGAAAATGAAATGATCAATCACTATTCATCATCATTTACCTCTAGAAACATGCCACCATGGATGATCTGTTATGCTTCATATGCTTCCCACACAGAAACTTCTTTCTTCTATGTAGAATATACTATTATTTGGGATGTGGTTTCAAACTCAATGGTGGATTTATTTCCCTTCCAACAATAATTATTTCTAGTTGTATATTTTTTCCCAACATGATACATCATCCATATTTTTATAGTAGCCCTTCTCCTCCAATGTTTAACTCAATTATTTCCTCAAAACATGGTTATTTTCTATAATATTTTGTTTTTCCATTCATATGGTTTTTTGGAATTTTATTTTTTTCCATTAAAACAGTGGGTTATTATTTTTATTTTTCTATTTTTCTCATTTACCAAACTGACTGAATGTTGGTTTCTTATTTTCCTTTTTCATTTTTTCATGTTCCAAACTATGGGTCTTTCTTCTCCTTCCCATGGTGGGTTAGCTCCTTTGCATGACAAAAGTGGTTTAATATTTCCTTTTCCATTTTTGGATATACCAATGATGGTTTTTCATTTATTTTTTATATTTTTTTAAACATAATAGTGGGTTATCAATTTATTAAACTCACCAATGACTAAAACTCAATGGCGACTCAAAATTCCAAAGGTGACATAAACACCCTGGTGACTCAAAATTCCAATGGTGACTTAAAATAAATGGTGAATCAAAATTACTACAGTGAATTAAACATAATGGTTACTCAAAATTTTTCCATGGTGACTCAATATATCTCTGGTGAATATTTTTATCATCAATGACTCGAGGTCTATTTTTTCAGATTTTTTATATTTTTATAACCATCATATTATATTAATTATTTTAAGTAATTTATTGATTTCCAAAATTAATATTTATTACATATTATCCGTGGAATGTATTTTTATAATATTTTAATGAGTTTTAAAATGTTATTAAATGTACTTATTATTCATATGTGACTTCTTCATCATATACTATGTAATAGGTATGTCATAATATTTTGAATTATGTTAATTGGATAAATATTTTCATAATAATTATTTATGAAAATTTATATATTAAAACAGATTTTATGGAATTTAATGACGAATAAGAATAATTATTACTTTTGATTACACACTACATTAAATTAAATTGATTATAATATTTTTTTTCTAAATAGTCTTACGATTTTATGGGATTTCATTTAACTTGTGATTATAATTTTACCGATTATTCATATGGGTTTGAATTAGTATTTATGAGTTGAATTAAATAAATATTTGTTACTATTATTCTAGATCACAATTACCTACCTCATGAGTAATTTAATTATCCTTTAATTTTAATTATTTAATCCTGATATTTTTTTTAGATTTTAAAGATCATATTTAATGGTTCCATTAATCTTTAAATAGAATGTGGCTTAACATATTCAATACTCTATTATTCATTGAGAATAATGTTGGGAACTTTTGTCCTGTTATTCTAATCAAGTCATGTTCCCTACACTGTTTGAATATCTGGACATTATCAAAAGTTCTAAATGACTTCAGATTTGACTTCTAATGTATTTAAGAAGTGTGATATTCCAATCCTCATGATGCAATACATGTAAGTTAATTATCTATCATCTCATTCTTCTAGTTCTTAGTATGTAACACTATTTCCCATCTCTCACACACAATCCTTTTTTCTTTTTATTATTTTACACAAAAAAACACTATGTATTCTTCTATTACCTAGGGTTGTGACTCCCAAATTAAAATGTTGGGATCTAAGGGTTGTGAATCCCTGTATCTAACACAAGTAAAATTCGGGTTAGGACACCTAGAGTCTAGATTCATGTTTTAAGGGTTCATTTATATTTATCTTTGAAATTAAATTTAATTAATAAATTTTTTTGATAAATATTTTTAATTTTATCTATTCACCCTCATTAGACTATATGTAATTACCATAGGTGGTCTATAAATTGGTACCAAAGGATATGATTTTTAAGAAATTGATTATCTTTTTCATTCTCATTGAAAATTATAATTTTTATATCAAAGGTTGTTCCATATGGAATTTATTCATCCATTTTGAAGATAATTTTTTATATTTAACTGTGATAACCTATTCTTAGACATCATAGTATGAGGAAAATATCATAAAATAAGGTAAAACTAAACCCAAATGATGCATGGTTTACTCAGAAGCCACCACACGTTGATGGGAATGATTATGGCTACTAGAGATATTTAATGGAGGCAAACCTCAAATAGATATGCATTAAGCACTGATCCATCATGGAAAAACACACACACTACCTGATATTGACCTAAATACACTTTCTAGAAAGGATGCTACTATATTTATTTTCAATTACCATGTTTTTAATATTTTATATTTTTCTATGAAAGAAAGTGTTTTTTGTGACATTCTTTATTGTGAGAATGATCATGAGATTTAGAAGATTCAAAAATTCACTCCCCATGGACATAAAAAGTAATTCAAATAAGAAAGGAATGATTTGAGAAGAGTACCAAAAATTCATGATGGGTGAAGTTGAAATAGTAAACCAAATGTTCCATAAATTCACAAGCATTATTAATGGAATGGAATCACTCAGAGAAGCACTAGAAAACCAGTTACTTTTTGAACGAGTCCTATGAGACAAACCAAAAAAGAGAATTATTAGTAGCATTCCACTGAATAAAGTATGGAATTAAAGGTTATAACCTAGATGAATTGATTGGATCACTTCCTCAGTTTGAACTAGATTCGATGAATATTAAAAATGAGGAGGCAATAAAAATAAAAGGTGTATATTTTAATTTTGGGATTAATGTTTTACTAATTCATTTGATTCTAATCTTCAGGATACTAAAATATATGATATGTCATAAATTGTGATTGGAAATTACAAAAGAATGAAAAAGAAAGGATTCAAGAACTGATTTAAAAGAAACCCTCATAAACAAAACCTAAGGGAGAGAAGCATGGTGGATAAAATTTAAATGCTTCATGATATACCTTTAATGAGTGTCGGAAGAAAGGGAATATAAAAAAAATTTCTATATACAAATGAATAAATATAAATACAAAAATAAGTATAAAAGTGCATTAATAACTAGTTCATGTTTTATAGATGAATATAAATCCTATGAACCAAATAAAAATGAAAAATAGTTTCTAATATTTTCTTTATGGAATCATTGGATATTGTTAGTAATTATTATTTTTATTCTAAATGTTCTGATTGTGACTAAGATTGTGAAATCCTAAATATTTTATTATATAAATAAATAAGTTGAATGATTAAAAATATGTATTTTCAAATATTCTGATTTATATAATAAGATTAAATAAATTAATTAGAAACTTACTTCAGAAAATAAAATAATTTTATAAGAAAATGAAAAATTAGGAAACTGTACTTCTACTTCCCATTGCAGAGTTTATGAATATTTTAAATATTCTCAAGAACTGAAATATAAATTGAATAATTATGTTGATAGTATTAATCAGTGGTCAATTTATTTTTATTCATGTTCTTGATAAACATCGTAAGTGGTTTTCATTAAATAAAATTGATAAAAATAGAAATGTTTTTTATGATTTAAAATGAAATCAAATGTTTAGAATCATTTATAAACTTCTTCTATTCTTCCTTGTTTTAAATGTGTCATGAATGGTAACTATGAAAATTATTTTTTTCCTAGATTCAAACAATATTTGGTATTTACAAAAACTAATATTTCTAACACTTTTATATCTAGAGTACTATTTATTTGTTAATTAGATTATTTATGGGTACCTATGAATTATATTATGAATCCATTTGTACCCCAATTATCATGGGTACCAAAATTTTCCAGTAATTTATTTTTCTAGGAATAATGCATTAAATGTCTCAAGAATGACATATGTTACTTCTATAGTATATTCTCTAGGTATATGACCACATACCCATCAAATTTTTTCACCTAAAACACATGTAATATATGAACTGTTAATTTTGGAGATATTTCCAAATTCAAAGTAAATGGTTTTTGGTAAATTTTGTATTTTAAATTATAATTTTATTTATAATGTTTAATATTTTAAAGGTTTTAAACATAATTTAATTTGTATATATTGATTGTTTGATGATTGAATGGATTTGAAATTTGGAAATTATAAATTATTACTTTTTAAATATGACTTGATATAATTTTATACTAATAGATAAGAAATTAATTACACTACTAGTTTTTCAGAAATAATTGTGCAACAATTAAAGTGATTAAATATTTTACGGAATCAAAAAATAATTTTCCATTGATGTATATGTCATATTGATTTTA
Organism: Viscum album; assembly: GCA_963277665.1. NCBI lineage: Eukaryota > Viridiplantae > Streptophyta > Magnoliopsida > Santalales > Viscaceae > Viscum > Viscum album. The sequence continues at coordinate 551,979,671 of OY728147.1, read as the reverse complement.
TAATGTTACATAATCTCTCCAAAAATGATAATTTGTTTGAACTTCCTTCCTTGAAGAAATAATGTCTTCATGTTTGTGAAACTTACATTAAAGGGAAAAATAACAAATTTATTTTAGACCTATAATTGAGATAAGTACTAATAGACCCTTACAATTAGTACATCTTGATATTTTTATATTACTAAAATTTTTAGAATTTTTTTAAATAGATATGATTTAGTTATTATTTAATATTATAGTATATAAACATGATTATTCTTTCTATATCATAAATATGAAACATTTTCTAGATTTACTGTGTTTTTATTTTTGTTCAAAATAAAAAGTTTGTATTACTATTATTATTTTTTGTGATAAAGGAGGTGAATTTAATAATTTATATTTTCAAAAAATTGTAAAGATAATTGTTATTTTCATAATTTTTCTACTCCTAGAACACTATATAAAAATAGTGTTGTAGAATGGGGAAAGGGAAGTCTTATTGAAATGGACAAAACCATGATACCTGAAAATAATTCTCCTAGATATTTTTCACCTGATTCAATTTTACTACTTGTTTTATTTCTAATATAATTAGTAATATACCATTTTTAAATAAAAATAATTATAAATTATTTAAAAATAATTAACATAATTCTATTTACTTGAGAGTTTTTAGGTGAAAAGTTTTGGTTTAAAATTTAAATTTAAATCTAGATAAATTTGATTATTAAAGTGATGAAGGAATTTTTATTATCATTTTTAATAATAGTAATTTTATAGAGTATATAATAAAAGGAAAATGGGTATTGAGTAATATTATCATGTTCTTCTTGCAGAAAATAATATTATATTTCATTCTATTTCTATTTTTTTATGATCAGTTTATAGATAAAATATTTTGTGACAAAAAACCTCAAGATCATGGTGAATCAATTTAGGGGGATCATATTCCTACTCGTCCTAATCTAATACCATTGAACATTAAAAATTATCATCATGTTGAAAATGTTTTAACCAATTTTGAATCTAGTGGTGAACTAGAAATTAAAATTTTAATTTTTTTTCTAACACTATTTTTATTTATTATATTTATTTTTATAATATTAATGATGAATTAATGATTCTAACTATATTATTCATATGAATGATTAGATTAATCATTTTTTTAGAAAAAATATTTTTCATTAATATATTTTCTTGAAGATAATATGGTAATCAGAACTATGTAGATGCGTAGAAACAAGCTGGATGAATCTAGAGAATATTTCAAAAACAAAGATAGAAATAATGCTAGAGTATACTCTCAATAAGAATGTATAGAATTTGAATATTAATTTTTACATGTTTCTATAATTTATTTCAAAAATACATCATGTCTTAGTCTTTTTATTGTGAAATAAAAATTTCTTTTCCTTCTATAATGCATCTATGTGTTGTTCTATCTACTATAGAAGCTGGGTAAATCTGTGTCACTAGTAGTTGTGCTCAAATTTATGTAATAAGAAAAATTTATATAATTTTGGTATCTATTCTATGAAATTACCTATTTATTGTGATAAGACTTCTGTAATTACAGTTCCAAAAAATACTTTACGTCATTTGAGAACAATGAATATCAATCAAAGATTCAATTTTATTAGAGAACATGTTAATAATTTTGATATTATTTAAGAATTTATCAACACTGAAATTCATCTAGTAGACATATTTACTAATAATTTATACTCTGATCAATTTTAAGATATTATATTTGAATAAGTAATGTTGTAAATTTAATAATTTAATTTTTCCATTTGTTTAGTGGGATTTTTTGTTTTCTCTTTTTGTTAATTTACAATATGGTTCATAAAATTGGTTTACAATTTTTTGGTTTTCAAATAAAAAATGGGATATTTTTTATAAATGTGCATGCATTTATTTCATTTTTTTGACTAGTTGTTATTTTTATATTTTTAAATATGAAAATATATTTTAATATTATATTTTAAAATCTCTTGTTAAAACCTCTCTATATTTTAATTATATCTTGTGTTCTAGTGATAGTAATTTTATAATTCCTTTTCATTTGAATGATAAATAGTTTATATTAGTTTTATTAAAATACAATATTGTCAAAAAAATTGTAGCATATTTGAATTTAATCTCAAACATGATTCACTTTTTAATCTCAAATAATGTTTTCAGTATAAATTACATTAAATATTTTTTTGTATTTTATTTATAACATAATCTACAATGATTGTATTATTTTGAAGCAAGAAACATTTGAAATAAAACATGTTATTATTAATTTCATTATAATAAATGAATGTCTGATTATATTTTTTATGGTGTCATTAATATGTCAGATTCTCTTGCAATAGATCAACAATTATGAATTATCCCTAATTAAAAATATTTTTTTTATCCGTGATATATGATTCATTTATAGTAGGAATCTCTCAATGTTAATTCAGTCAGAGTTATAAAATGTTTTTATTCATTTACTTAAACTATATAAAACTCTGAAAATTCCATTTACATACTAAAAATTTAGTTTGAAGTAATGTAATCCATTATGCACCAATTGAATCATGTTCACATTATATTTTGATCAAATATCTTCCAATACTAATTTTTGTTAAGATATTATTGATTGGATAAAAATATATTGAAATTATTATTTAATATCAACTACGAAATCAGTCAATTAAATTTCTTGAAAATTTAATCAGGTTAATATTTTCTATTTAAACAACCAATAATGAATAAATATTCATCATCTCCTACCTCTATCCACATTCCTCTATAGATGATCTTCATGATTATTGAAATACATGAATAAATACTTATGTTTCATTATAGATTCCACTCCTTTATTAATTTAGGTTTCCAATTAAATGGAGGATGTATTTCACCTCCAACAACAATTATTTCTAGTTTTATTTTTTTCCACAGTTCTGCATCATCCATCATTTATCATTAGTACTTGTCTTTTTTTCATGGTTTACTAACATCCTTACTCTAATGATGTGTGTTTTCTATCCATTTATAATTTTCTATTCTAGTTGTTGGTGATCCTTCTCCATTTTCCCATTCCAATTGTGTGTCAAAAAATTTCTTTTCTAATTTTTCATATACGCAACCATCTCAAGGATCTATTCTTATTTTCCATTTCCATTTTTTCATATACCCAACCAAACTAAAAGGTGGCTCAATATATTATTTTTCTAATTTTTCAAAACCTACTGGTGTCTTTTTCTTCTCCTTCCAATAGTGGGTGGGATTCAATGAATTCCAATGGTGGTTTAATATTAGTTTTACCATTTTTGGATAACCTAATGGTTGGTTTTTATTCCATTTTCCTTGTTTTCATAAAGCTACTATAGGTTTTCAATTTTTAGAACTCAATTGTGACATAAAATTAAATTTTAATTAAAATTCGAAGAGTTTATTAAACTAAATAGGGACTAAAAATTCCAATTGGACTCATAATTTTTTATTGGTGACACAATTTACCAACGAAGACTCTTTTTATCCATGATGACTCATACTCTATTTTTTCATTTTTTATATATTTTAATGATCTGTATACTAGTATTAATTTTTTTATGTATTTTACTTATTTATAAAATTAATAGGTATTATATATGATTGATTACAAGTACTTTTATATATTTTTAAGGAGTTTAAAAATGTTATTAAATTTCCTTATTATTATTGAGTGACTTTTTTCATGTATTTTTGAATAGGTACGAATTAATATTTTGAGATAATTTATTTGAATGAATCATTTTGTAATTATTATTTAATAAAATTGAATATATTCAAGAACATTTTATGTCATTTGAATAAAAATAGTAATTATTATTATTATTAAATACATGGTACATTAAATTAAATAGTATCTTATATTTGTGTTAAGTAAAGATATTATTTTTATGGGAGTACATTTGAATTGTTCTTAGTAGTTACCAGGTTATTCAAATAATTTTGAATTATCCTGTATGATTTGTATTCAATCAATATTTGTTACTATTATTCAAAAGATTAAGTTTCTATGTCCTGAATAATTCATTAGATTTTGTTTTTGAATTGTTTTTTCCCAATATTTGATTTTGATACTTATATGTTACAGACCATATATAACGATGCAGTTAACTTTTAACATATTGTTCAAATATATTTTTGATCTATACTCTGTTTCGACGCCAGGACATTCTCCCAATTACTGTAATACTTTTTCTTTGACTTCTATTTCCTTGAAGGGACGTCCAATCCAATCCCCAAGAACCAATACCTATTATATAAATATTTATCTTCTCATTCATATGGTTTTTAGACTGTAACACTATTTACTATCTCCCACATGAACTCAATTTTCAAATTATGCTTTTACAGAAAATATCTTCATTTCTTCTACAATTTCTTTGAGTTGTGACTCTGGGGTTCTACTCACAAGATCTAAGGGTTGTGACTCCCTATATCTAATTTTAAGAAGGTTTGGGCTATGACCCCTAGATGCAATAGTCTAGTTGTTAGGGTTGTGTCTCCCCATTCAAAAGTCAGTGTTATGGTTATCACTCTACTAGAAAAGGATTTTCTAATTGGTTTATGAATCCACCAGAAAAATTGTATTTTTTCACACATATCTCTTCTTGAGTAGCGAGGGATAAGAGTATAGTATGCCAACATTGGACCAAACTACTATTAAAAAACATCTTTTCATTATTTACATTCTTTGATGCTAATAAAAAATAACATTTAACATCGATATTGAATTTAATTAAACAATTTATTTGATTACATTTTTCAATCTTGTCTATTCACCCCCCCCCCACCCTCAAAACTATTTATCATTACCATATCTTAGATAACACTCATTTCGTGGTCTCTTAATGGCCTCACCACTACACCATCAAAATTTGATTAATATTTTACAATATATATAAATACACACATAATTAGTTTTTATTTATATATGTATTTATGTAATTATATAAATTTATCTAATTATATTTGGATTCATTTTTCAAATATATATTTTATATTTAGAAATAAATTTTATTGATATTTAAATATATATTTATATTCCTATAAATTCTCTTAAATATTTTTATACAGATTTATATATAATTATATATTTAGATATATATTTTTATAATGAATTTATAAATATTTATTATAAATACGTTTATTTACTATAATTAATGATGATGACATGTTTATAAAAATACATTTATATATGATGTATTTTCACAATATTTTAACATACATACACATACAAAAAACACATATTTTCGCACACATGTACACAGATTTATATTTCACAAATACACACACAAATATTTACATATATGAATTTATTTACATATATTAGAATATATACATAAATATATTTTTTTGGTGAAGAAGTTTCTTTTATATATAATCATTACTTTCATAGGGGTGTATATATATATATATTAATTAATTTTTATAAGGAAAATATATTGTATAATTTTTTATCTTTAATAATATATATATATTATGTGTTCAAAATTTCATTTCTATGTAAATATATTTAATTACTTCTTTTTAAATTTATTATTTATATGTATATATTTAATTAGAAACAACACTAAAATAAAAAATGATTTAATTGAAAGAGAATATTATCCAAATGAATATATGTTTGAAAATTAATACAGTCTCTAAAAAAATTAATAGAAGACCCCCAAAACGAGGAAAAAATTCCATCTATTGTGAAAATATCAGGGTACCCTGAAAAAACACATTTTTGAGGTCTTTTGAGCCTTTTTGGAACCCAGAAAAACATATAAGGTGGTGTTCACAATCATCATGTTGTAGAATTTTTCAAAAGCACCATTTTGATATTTGTTAAGGCTGAAAGAAAACCAAAATCAAATGTTTTGAATCCTTGAAGTTCAAGTCATGTTTCCAACTTATCATGGATCATTCTTAAATTTATTGAATTTTTCTATCGAATTGATATTAAATTATAATTACTCAATATTAATTAAAAAATTGTTAATTAATACAAATTTCAAATTATTTTATAATCCATTTTTTCACTAAATATCTTATATATTATGTGTAAATTTATATTTAATATTATATACATCATATTTAATAAAATATATGATATTATGTCAATAAACATATATTTACATATAAATAAGTTATTTTAAATTATAAATATATATATGAAATATACATTTAATCGGTGCTAAAATATCGCTGATAAGGTTACCTTTTATCAATGTTAAAAAAATAACTAACAAATGTGACTCTTATCAATGTAATAAAAAAATTGGTGACAAATATATTCTATTATTAGAGTTTATCCCACTCATAAATGATTCCAATTTATTACTTTTTTTCTCAAGCGATGAAAAATATTACCATTGAATATAGCTAATTATCTAGTAATGTGATTCGATGACCAATAATTTTTAATGTTATTAAGGGTCCCTTCAACCCCCACCCCCCTATTTTTGTCAACAATACTCTTTTCCGCATGTATATTTTCATGTGCACATATTGTCATATTCCAGAGTTTTCTCCCCTACTACAAAAAAAATCCCTTCAAATGGGTTATCAACAATTTAAATCAATTATACTGTATATTATTATGTAAAATTTAAATTCATTCAATCCATCAAAATCCATGTAATATAATTAATATAATTGGTATTCAAAAATATAATCCATACAATTAGTAATTAAAAATATTAATTAATTAATTAATATATGTAATAAAAAATCTCATAGGGTTTTAGTCAAGTGGTATATGTTGGATGTATCCATAGCTCTCTATAGAATCGTATCCAAATTATAGTCTCTAAAGACTAGAATGTTATTCACATTATGTCACATAGGAATTCAATTTCATTTTCTCGATAAGAAAATAGGGGAGGAATCGTCCATGTGGTGTGGCCAATTGGCTCATAACACAAACTACTTTTGCATTCATTGTTGCATGTGAGTGGTAATATCCACTAGTTTCCACTCAATGAGTTCATGAGTTTAACCTATGATTGATGGATGCACTGTTCTGGTAACATAAATGTAGTGATTGTAACACCTCAAAATTTTATAATATATTTTTCTTCAAATAAATTTATTTTTTTCAATAACTTATAATATTGGAAACCCTTAGTTTAAATGAACTATAATACAGTATACCATTATAAAAAATGTTAAATTAGATATTCTGAATATTAATGAATATATTATAAAAAAATTAATGGTTTACACATGTATAAAAAAACTCAGTGGCTATTAATTAATTATAAATAAATGTGAAATCATTTGTAAGTAAACAATATTTTCTCTAAAATACTATTTTTATGTGTGCAATGTGTCTTTATCTTAATAAATTATATTAATATTTTTTTATTGTTGGATTGTATGTGTTTGGGGGAGTTAGGGGTAGGTCACATGGTCAAGTCTTCAGGCCTTCATGTTTATAGATATTTGTTTTATTGTGTTATGTTCCATAGTGGAAGACATAAATGAATAATTATATATATACAATTAATTTTTTTAACATTAATCTTATATTTATTCTAGATAATATATAAGAATAAATCCACTATTATTCCTAAAAACATATTTCTTTATAAATCATTTTTTTAACATTTTTAACGATTATTTTTATTCGATTTTCAATCACTTATATAAACTGATTATTGAAATAAAAATATTTTATTTGGAATGAGGATGATCAAATTTGATAAATAGATGAAAATCTATTAGCACATTGAAAATAGGTTTATTCATCCATGTGTGTCACCTTGGGGTGCATCTAATTTTTTATTAAAATTGTGGATTAGTGAATCTTATAATTGAATATTAGAATTATAACAAGATAAAAATTAGGAATAAGTATCATCTTACCCGTATTGATGAATTATTTCATCAACTACATAAAGATCAATAATATTGCAATATTGAACATCATTCAGTATATAATCAATTGAGGTTTCAGAAAAAGGGTATTCACGAGATAAAATTCTGTAAAAGGAATGGAAACCATGAATATATAGTGATTCCATATGGTCTTACTAATGCATGTGTTATATTATTGTATAAAATTAATATAGTCTTCTAATATTACCTTGATTAGTTTTTGGTTGTAATTATTATTTATATTATTATAAATGTTAATGGAGTAGATGATCATGATGATCACTTGGGGGTTATACTGAAGACCATAAGGAAGTTTAAGAAGTATAAAAAGTGTAGATTTTGGATAAAAACTGTTTGTTTTTTGAGTTATATAATCTTAAGAACAGGTATATAGGTGGATCCAACAAAAAAGGGTGTTAGTTAATGATGGACTAGACCAACCTATATGATTGGGATCCATAGTTTTCTTGGTTTGGATGGATATTATCATTGATTATTAGATAATTTATCATCATTGTAAAATCTAATCCCCATGTTAGTTTGGAAAGCAGCCAAGTGCCCTTATACAGATGAATGTAAGTAAAATTTCATGGTACAAAATAGATGGTTAGATAGTGCATTTGTTCTTACATTACCCTATAATGAAGAAGGGGTTGTTCTTTTTAGTGATGCATCAATAAAGAGATTGGGATGTGTTGTCATGATTAATGACAGGGTGGTAAATTATGCCTCATGGAAATGGAAGGTTAAGGAGAAAAATTACCCAAATCATGATTTTTAGTGGGATTTGGTAAGTTTTAAATTAAATATATTGATGAATTATCTTTATAGGGAATGAAGTGATATATATAATGCACATAAAATTTTAATATATATATTCACAAAAAAAAGAATTGAATACCAACCTGATAATATGATTTCAGTTAATTTAATATTATGGATACTCAATAAATTTACACCATGGGAATTTAAACTAGGTGGTCGATGTTTTGAGTCAAATGGATAAAGCTAACATATACATGTATGGGATTAAAAATATCAAATATTTAAATATTTTCAAAATATCGATCAATAAATCTTAAAAGAAGTAGAGAAATATTATATTTTTAAAATGAGTATTCAACTAACTATACATGTGAAAATTAAAGATGTATAGACAGAATATATTGAATTGCATAAAAATTCCAACAATGTTCAGGAATTTAACTGTTATTATGAAGGCATAGTATGGTTTAAGAAAAATGTATGTTTTCTATCCATACCAAATTTTAAGAAGGTTCTATTTTATATGGTTGATAGTTCATCATTATTTATTCATATTCAATACATGATGATGTATAGAGATCTAGATGAGTATTTCTATTTGGATAATAGTAATAAAGATGTTCAATAGTATTTATCTCATATCATGGTATGTCGGAATGTTATGTCTAACAGACAGATGTATAAGGGGATGTAATAAACATTTCCCATACCTGAATGGTAATGGGAAAACATCATCTTCGATTTTGTCATCAGGATCCCCAAAATGTCAAATGGTCATAATGTTGTTTGGGTTATAGTTGATCACCATAATAATTCATAAAAAAATATTGATATCATATAATACATCCAACATTATTAGACTTCAATGATATAAGTTAAGAAAGTGGTAAGGTTTCATTGAGTACCACATTATATTATTTGTGATCAGGATCCTATGTTTACCTCAATGTTACGGAATAGACTTTAGAAGAATCTAGATAGAGAGTTATGTTTCATTAATAGTTATCATCCTCAGATAGATGTCAAATCCAAGATGACTATTCAAAACAAAGACAATATTCATACATCTTGTTTTGCGGATTTCAATAGTGGTAGTAATCAACACCTAACACTAGTTTAGGTTTCTTAAAAAAATAGATTTTACTTGAGAATTCATAAGGATCCTTATAAATACATATATTCAATGAATTTTATAAATCCAATATGTTGGGTTAAATTTGGAGAAATATATATATTGAGACCTGGTATATCCATGGAAATCATAGATAATGTGATGTCCATTCAACAACACATCAAGGTAGCTCTGAGTCGACATGAAAGTAATGATCGTAATCATCTCTGAGATCTAGAGTTTGAAGTTACGGATAATGTGTTCCTATGAATTTATTTATAGAATAATTTTATGATATTTAGGAAGAAATGAAATTTGAAACTTATTCATATTGGCCCCTTCATGATTCATTATTGAGTAGAGATAATAGATTATCTCTTGAGGATTCCACTAAAACACTCTCACATTCTTTATGTATTTCATGTATCACTCTTATGGGTATACATACATGACATGTCATATTTACTAAAATTGGATATTATAACACTAGATCATGATAAAACATATTAAGGACAATTGGTAAGAATCTTGGTCCATAGAGATAGTGTGTTATGAAATATGACTACTCAGCTACTTAATGTTCTCTAGATGAATAAAAAATTTGAAAAATCTACATGGGAACCAGAGGATTCAATGAAATGAAGATGTACTCAGTTTTAGATATTGATATGATAAAATTTATAGAAAGAAATTAATTATAATGAGGGTATAATGTATCATCGAAATTTTTAATGATATATTTCATTTTGAAAAAATATTTTTTATAGCATGGAATTGACACATCTCATAGTCTGAGTAAACCTAAATATAATATACATAAATAAACTAGAAATTAAATTAGTGAGTATGAAAATTAATAATTAAATAATTAATAAGTGATTGTTTAAGCATGTATAAAATAAAAACATAGGTTATCGATTTATTATAAATAAAACTAAAATCATTTGCATGAAAATTTTATGTTTTTCTGGAAAACTATTTTGATATGTGAAATATAGTTTTATCTTAAAATATTATATTAATATATATTATTGCACTATTTTAATAAAATTAAAATATCTTATATTCAATTAAATGTTTCAATATTCATCCAACACTTTTTCTCAGCATGAGATAAAAATAAATCTGATGTTATGTTTGATAAAATATATTTACTAAAAAGTGGTTTTCATAACATTTTTCATGCTGATTTTAAATTTAATTTATTCCACATATATTATTTGAATAATTAAAAATGGATTCAATATTTTTATTTGGGATTATTTTTTTTTAAAATGGTACCACAAATTATTGTTCAATATGACGAGTAGAATATGTACATTTTTGTCACGTTAGTAAGGGTAAAGAAGGTAAAATAGGGTTCAAACTTTGGGATAATGCTTTATAATTTATCTAACACTTTAATTTATCATAATACATTAATTTAGTTCATCAAATTTCATCCAAATCAATTATATATGGCCACTTGTTCCATATTCATTTGAATATGACCTTATATTAATTAGAAAAAAATAATTCTAAAATTTCCCTCTCTTGAGTTCAATATTTGTAACAATTTTATATGAGAATAAAAGGATGGAAAATATTAGTTATAAATGTTCAATTTAAAAAAAAATTATTTTTTAATATCTTATTTATTTACAATTTCTAGTGATTGAATAATATCATTGAATTCTTAGGCAATATGGAGACAATATTTATTAAATTAATTGAAATATAAAATAAAAAATATTAAAAAATTTAAAACTAAATATATTTTTTGTAAATTATTGTATTCCATGAATTATGATGATACCCAGAGAATATTATAGATGATTTAAAATATTATATTCAAATTATGTGTTTTTATTTGTTTTATTAAATTCAAATTAAACAAATAGTTCCAATATTTACATTAATGAAATTTTGAAATAAATAATCATAAATTAAATGATTGAAAAATCATTAATATTATTAAATTCTCCTTGTCAATGGAATAAGGATGAAAAAATCAACCCCTATCCATTTAATAGTCATATTTCCATTTAGGGTTACATTCTTAACCCTTTCTGATTGAAATAGTTGTGATCACAGTTATGGAAAAAAATGATGAACAAATATGTTAATTGAAAAGATATGATTTAAAATGACACTAACCCTATATAAATTTAATCTTATGATGTCAGTTTACCCTAGACACATTATATTGAAAATAATGTCTATTTTGAATCATTTTTCTATAAAATTACATTAATATATTTTAGTATTTTAAGAATTTATAATTGTGTCATTTCCCTCTCTCATTGAAGTACACCCCCTCCATTTTCTTATTTACACCACATTGAACCTAATAGATCAACCAAAACCTAGAAAATTATATTATAAAATTTCATATCAATTTTATATTGGTCCTAGTCCCCATAAAATACCAACCCAATGGTCCTTAAGAGGAGGTTAAAATGATTTCATTCACATAAGAGGTAATCACCATAACCAATCACTTTATTTGTTTCAACTTCTTTTAACACTAATAATGTTTTTGTATTTACCATAAAATATTAATTTCACTATCCTAAATGTTATGAAATATTATATTGATTTTAAAACCACCAATATCCACCCTATTTTCCATCAAATGGGAAGTGAAATTATTTTTCATACATACGTACGACTTGCCGTCTCCACACAACTATATAATTAATTTTTCATCCTCTTATTTTATGGATGAGAATTATGATGGGTTTAATGTTTATATATTTTATTTATGATATGTTTATGGTTCTAAAATGATAATACCATATCTACAATTTAACCTTCCAGTCTAATTAAAAATGATAACATCACTCGTGCTTATTGGTGGACTATAACCTCTATGAAGCAATGTGATTTTTTTCATTTACACTATACTTGGATTTTAATCAGGATTAAATTTATAAATATATATTATTTATAAGATTTAATAATGATTAAATTAATTATAATTAATATTTACCTTATTTATTTCCATGTAACGATAAATACAACTATATTTCATGAGTATGTATGACCCACCATCTTCATGAATAGTGTAACTCATTTTTCAATATCTAAATTTTTTGGTTGAATCTAAATATTTTTATAATGAATATATATTTAATTTAAATCCTGAATAAAATTCTGGATCAGATTAAGTGATGATCAATATAAAAAAAATAAAATTTAAAAACTGAAGTTCGCATAATGAATGAAACACTTAACACCCAAAAACAATTGTTTTAATAATGAGTAATTAATAAGAGGGTGTTGAAATGTTAAAATTGTATTATATATGATATTTAATTATTTAAGTGACATTTTAATATGATTATAATAAACCTAAATTTATTATACTGGAAGTTAATTTCACTTATAAGAATGTCAAACTCGAAGTAAGAGTTTTTTATTGTGACCTTATTGTTTATCCAGATTATTTATGATTATGTATCCAATAATGATATATTAGGATATATGTGTAAATAAAAAAAATATTATAATTTTTTAATTAATGTATAATACATTTTTTCCATTCATTTTCCTCTTTTTAAGAACTCAAGATACCAAATTAATGTTTTTACTGAAATATCTACTTTAGTTCCTTCTTCTATTAAAAATTATTTTTTCCCATATCCATGTTTTATGAAAAATTTATCAAGATTAATGTTAATGTTATCCTAATTTGTTTTAAAGTCATTTTTACACATGATTAAATTTTTAAAAATGTACTAAAATTAATCTTTTTATAATTCACAAAATGATTTAATTTTTGACTGTTTTATAAAAGTGTGAAAGGAAGGTTTTCTTTTAACATATATGATAAGAAAACAAATTCATGAATTCATTACCACTCCATGTTTTGTAGTTTACATTACATTTTTCCACGTTTATTTTCTAGTAAACTAATTTTCTTAATAATTTTAATGTTTTTAGATTTTCAATAAGTGAATTCAATGTAAAACGTGTCTCCCCCCCTCCCCCCCTGAAATGTTCCAATTTGTCTTTTATTGGAATTTTACATTAATTATGACATTCATGGATGTTGATTATATTTTAATGGGTATATGATCCAATTATAAAATCCTTATTCTTTCTCTAAATGGTTTGTTTTTATGATTATAGTATGTTTACAAAACCCATTTCATTTATATTAGTTATGTTATGATGAAATATTTAGGAAATCCATTTCATTTTCCTCAGGGTATTCTATGATGATATTTCATTGTACCCTTTTTTCCATTACATGGGTTTTTATATTATGAATGTTATATAAAATGGTGGCACAAATCTATTTGATTTTCATTTTGTGAGGTGTGGGTTTAGTAATATATATCCCATCAATAAATTTGGTAGACATCAATATTGCATGAGATAAACAGTACTAGACTGAGGAGTGACCCCAATTCAGTACTGGGCTTTATCCATTATGATAAAATTTGGAGTGAACCTTGACCACTATGATGGTTTGTTGAGTAAACCCAATACAATATGATAGTATTTGTAATGATCCTTCTATACCAGGGAAATAATTTTATATTCTTATGTGTATTCCATAAAATTATTTCTTATTCCATTATGATTATACCATAGATTCTGTGTCATGATTCCATTATGTCTCACATATTAAAACTACTAGTATTTATTACATGTCACAAAATAATGATCTATGATATGTATGGTATAGTTTTCAAATATTTTTATCACATTCGTATACCCTTATACTCAAGTTATGTTTATGCTACTATTGAAATCTTCCATTTTTCACCCTTACTAAGCATCTGAGTTCACTCTTCCTTATGCTTCCTTTCCCAATGTTATGAAGAATGGTTTTAAGATTGATATTCCTAAGAAGTGTTATAGTTATGAATAAAGTAGAGGGAGATGATGTAGATATGTTATGAACAAGATTCTTATGAGTCCAAGATTCAAAATATAATAGGCCTATACTATTTTGGTCTTTATCGTTATGTTATGTAATTAATATTCATCTAATAAGATGTAATATTTATGTATGTAATGTATAGGTCACTATAGTGACACATGTGGTGACACAGATAATGATGCAGACAAGCGGTGATATAGACATGATATATACTTGATGATGTAGAAAAAATGATGGATACATGACGTTGCACTATGCCATTGGCCCATGTAATGGACATTATTCCCCCTAGGCCTTCATACCAATCTTTGTAAGAAAATATTCTAGTTTGATAAGTTATCGTTAGTGGGGTTATAATCTATCCTTTCAGCTTGCAAGTGTGGGATTATTTTTATTCTACCCCCAAGAACCTACCTATTATTATAATATATAACGAAAAATATAATTACTATTTTGTAATATAATTAATAATCAACAGTATAATTTAAATAAATACTAATTGTTTTTAATTATTATTAATTAATCTCATTGTAACAATTAAAAATATATTAAATTAATTAAATTTTTGGAAATATAGTTTATAGTTAATATTTAAATAAATCAACAGAATTATTATTTATAATTCATATTTTAATTATAAATTATTTAATAATATAAATAATAATTAATTTTTAATATAATTATTTAAAAATTATTTGATATAATCTATAATATAATTCAAAAATAATGTAATATTACTAGTTATTATTTATAATATTTAATTAGTTATTATTAATACTTATTAGTAAAATTTACTAAATTTATTATTTATTAATTGTTTTATTTGATATTTATAATATTATTTTGTTTAATTAATTATTAATTAAATTTTTGATTACTAGTCATAAAAATTATAAAATCAATTATTAATTAAATTAGTTATATTAGTAGTTATTAATTAAATTAATTAGTTTTTATTTATTATTAATAATATTATTTAACCTTTATGATTTATAAAAATATATCATTACTATAATATTCAAAAAATTGGTACTTGAATCCCCCATTTAAAATCCTTAAATGGGATTAGATTCCACTCCTTTATTAGAAAGATATATGAAGGAGTTTTTTAAGTAACATGTTATGATTACTTTAATATAAGTAATCCCACATAATATTAAAACTTATTAAATATAGTTTAAAAGTTTTTTTGCAGAATTTGTGAATAATGTCCATGTAATTAATGAATCGTTTTGGTAAATATTTTTAAATTTCTATATTTTGGAGTTTTTTCAAAATACCAAATTTTTTAAATTTAAATTCTAGAACAAAGGTATGATCTTTTTTACCCAATCTACTAAGGTTGATTTTCTTAAAAATATGGGTTTTAAACAATCTCTTAAAAAATAATATCTAAATTTTACGTTTAGTGAAGAAATATTGTATATATATATATTGTTTTGTTTTGTTTTGAAAAATACTGTTATAGGGTGTTTATATATTTGATGTTATAACCATTAGAAATAAATATTAATTTTTAATACAATGATGAAATAATTTTATATAAATTCATTTATGGGGTCCTACTGATGAATTAATACACTCAAAGGGAGAAAATTAAAACCTACAAATTTCAAATTATTTATCAACTATTTTTTCCCTTTTAAAATATTCCTCTATATACCTTGTTCTATAATTTATGAAGATTTCCCATTATTGTAATTATATCGATGGATATTGAAATAAAAAATAATGTCTTGTAAGAAAATAGAGAAAAAAAAATTAACTATATTAAACCATGAAGTGAGAATTTTATACTAATTATGCACAAGATAATGTTCTTTGGTTTGTGTGTAACATTAAACTCACGATTTATTGTGTTGAACAATGTTTTGGGGTTAATTCACTATCAATAATAATGGTCGACTTATCTCTATACATATATTATTTCAACATTATATAGAAATTATAATTAAATATATCATGACCAAGTACAATGATGATATATAATGAATACAACATGTGGAACCAAGATAATTACGGGTTTTGAAGAGGTTAAAACATTCACAATCATATCAGTAGAAATAAAACAAAATCCATTAACAACATATGATCATTCGCTTTGTATTAGGTTGAATAAATATAAATAATGAATGTATACCTTTTCCAAATTTATCTGGACTATTCAAGAATAGTCATAAAAGCTTAATAATGTACTTTGAGAAGTAACCAGCAAACTTTTTCCATATATGTTATCTACAGGGCATGTGAATATATCAATGCTTGGGATGCACTCCCTTATATACATGATTTGGTAGAACATTTATATTAACTGAAAAATTGAAACTATATTGGAATAGATTGCATCATGGAATATTCAATACAAGGAATGGTATATATAAATGTCATAACCCATTCCCACAAGAACCCCTCAAAAGATTAATGTGAATATAGTAGTGATCCTCAAAGCCCTCCTCCAACAGAACATAATTTTATGACTTGCATCGAGGGTATAAATCAAATATAATGAGAGACATCACTATTCTATATTGAGAATGATAATGATATACCACTAATAAATACCATCTCAAATATATATGTTAATCCAAATTGTTATAATAATGAGTATAATTTATTACAAAAACATAATGAAAAAATATCCCAATAAACAATATGAATGGAACTCCATAGGCAGAAACAAAAAATTAAAAAATGATTACCAAGACATGGGCTAGTGAAATCCATCCCAGTCACCAACTCCATCTTGAAAATTCTCAAAAATATGGTATAATAGATATGGTGGATCATTCAAGTGCACCCAATATGAACCTCCCCAAAAATGATCATTAAAACATGGAATAACTATACTTATGGATCAATAAATGAAAAACCCCATAATTTTCACCTATCACAAAGATACCTATAACCCTAACTCACTAACTATATCTCAGTAAATTATTATAATTACAATAATATGGTAACCAAAAAAATTCTTTAAAAGGAACTCTACACCAGCATCCCCACTAGTCAAGTCACATGCATGTCCTAATGACATACACCATTATTCTCTCATCACTTATGTATTCATAAATTAAAACCCCATACCACATCACAAAAAAAAAATACATGACCAAAATGACATACCACATACTGATGGTTTTAGTGCACAATAGAAGTGTTCATGTGCATTCCCAATAATGTATATTTTTCAAATTGTTATATATTTCTCTTAAAAATTTGATAAATATAAATCTTGGAATCTAAGAGGTAGGATCCCCCATATAATTTATAATTAATTTATGTAAACAAATAATTACCTTGAATTTAATTTCATTCTTCTTTTCAAAAATCTGAGGTCATCATCATGTTCTACTATCATTAAGTCATTGGATTCTAGGGTTGAATCCCTCATGTAGTGATCCACATTTTAACCAAAAAACTCCAAACATCATCATTTAAATCCCCATGTTTGAGTGTAGAAGATTATAACACTTTCTTGTTTAAAAAATTATTTCCACAATAATCTCTTTGAGTTAGAATGATTATTTTTTTACACTCTATAATTAATAGGGTGGTTGAGGAGGATTGCTTTTCATTCTTTCCATATTCAATGATGTGTTCTCTCTAGGTATTGAGAGGATTTATCTGGAATTAATTATGAATAAAAAACATTTGGGATGAAAATGATATAATCTTGTTTATATTGATCTATGTCTATAGAATAATAATTATACATGATTCCCTATAGTAATTTTAATTACCGACAAATGCCATGTCAAAATTATAAAAATTCTGATTATATTTATTTGAAATGTGATAAAATCATGGTTAAGTAAATATCATTAAAAAATATATAAATTAATATTTATTAAATTAATATTTTATATATCATTATCACTGAATAATCAACTCATCTCAACCTTCCTCCTTGGTATTTAACAAACCATTAATAGTGATGATTTATTAAAATAAATGAATTTTAGTTTATTATTTTATAATAAGTATGTAAATATTTTATTCTCTAAATAACAAAAAAAATATTTATTACACATTCAACTCATAAATATTATCTCTCGAATAATTGGTGACTAGATATTTTTGATAAACTATGAAAGGATAATTATTTAAACATGTATGAGAATTATATTTATTCTACAATTTATGTTCATATATAATTGTCTGAGGTTCTAGATACACTTATCGTGTGACCATCTTAGACCATTTCCCATTGTCATTATGTCGAGCCACCAAAATTTCAACGCTACCATTTAGAAACATGATAAGGGGCCGAATAAGAGATATTTTATTTCATAAGGACATACAATGTCATAAAAATTCACATTGGGTAATATAATCCAAGTATCATGATATATATCATAAAGAATCTTGTACGTTGGTGTCATCAACGTATATTCTCTATGTATCTTTCATTATGTTTTTTAAAATGATCATGTTAAATTAATTATATGACTATGGGATTAATCATGCAGTTTCATTCACAAAAAAGTGCTTGATATACAAACATATGTTAAATAATAGTTGGGAAAAATCCTTTTTTGAATAAATAAATAATACAATATCACTCATGATGCACCCAACATATCTTACCTCTTCATGAGAATATGTCACCATGGTTTTTATCAGTACATTAAAGTATGTGACTCATGATGTACATTAATTGTATAATTATTAATTACCAAGGACCATTACAATCATCTACAAGTACAGAAATCCAATGTCACATATAAATGTGGATTTCAATCTAAAGTTTTATTTTATCATATCCTACTTCAATTGGGGATTACTAAGAATGAAATTCGGGATAATATGTATAAATGTATTATAATCCCTCTACCCATGATTGATTTAACAATCTATCTACATTGAGATGATGAAATATAACCAAAGAAAATGTATTAAAGAATACTATAAAAAATCTTTATGGTTCTCATCATGGTGGGTACCTCCCATGAAACTTTTTTCTAACAAATACCATTAAATAATTATCACATAGATGTCACATAGAGGAACAATCATCATGTGATAAGATATAAACTAATATTTAGGACCATGGATATTATTTTGATCATATGATAAAATTAGTAGTTTCTAGAGAACATACTCTAATATAATCCTTCATAAACTGGAGATGGGGGAGGGTCATCTGAAATAGCACATGTTAGGATTCTAAAAAGGAGAACATAGGTGAGAACTGATAACGTGGATATATATGATAAAAATAAGACGCAAATATAGATTGGGAGTGATTGAGAATATATCCAGGATAAGGTAAATGATTACATATAAATAAACAAATGAGTATTGGAAAGGCCATTTATATCGTCAAAAATGATTATAACATTAATTTTTTTATTTCAAGATCAATTTCCAAAATTTTAAAAAACAATTATGACAAGATATATTTACTTGCTTTCAATAAATTTTAGAAGAATAATATAATCTATAAATTATGACTTGATCAATATACACATTATCTCAATATAAAATATAATGGTCAATTTTTTATTCTTGAAGAACTAATGGATCATATTATCCTTATATAGAATGATCGTTCAATCGGTGTATCCTTTGTTATCATAAAAAATCAGTTAGCATATGTATATAATATGCATAAATCATTATATTAAAAAATAATAAATTAATCTATAAAATAAATATCAAATTTCCAAAAAACCATTTCATGAATTCTTAACCTTATCAACCTCATTAAAGATTAAAATGAAAATCTATATAAATATGGTCCTTGAATATCCAAAATTGTCTTACCATTAATTCCCCATATATCATAAAGTGGATTGTGATTGTCACAAAACAAACATGTGAATACCTTCATCATTTATTCAATTAAAACATGTTAATAAAACAAATTACCATGAAACCATATCGAAAAAAATCTATTCTACTTCATTACTTATATAAAAAAAATATTATTTTATATGTAAATTAATCCAAAATAAAATTAAACTCCATCATGGATATCATATACCACTTTTTCAATAAATCCTTTATCATTTATGAGGTCCTCAATACTATCCAATTGGAGTTATCCAAATAAATCATCACGTTCTCACAACATAATTATCTCATTATCATGAACTTAATAATGGTTATCATTCTTTTCATAATTCGTTATCCAGGAATATAAAATTTCCATTATATAGATTTTATAGCTCATCAACATAATTCATCATATTCTTTCAAATAAATTATTAATTAATAATTCTTAAAAATCCTTATATATTTCATGACTCAGAATCCATGAATCCCAATATATAAATACTTCAATCATCCAACTTCATTCTCATTACATTAACTATTCTTCATCATCTTGTTCCTCAATACCTCCTTCCATTCGCATTTAATATGTAGTATCTTCATCATCAACAATATAACCATTACTCTTAAACCATGTTTATTTTCTTCTCGAGATTTCCCCTTAGGACCTCAGTTTGGAAAATACCCATACTTTTAACATTTTAATCATCCAACTTTCAATGATATAATAGGGAGACCAATAGTTCCATCCATTGTGTTTACTGAACATCTCATTTTCTTCGCATTATTGTAACTTTCCATGAATAATTCTTTTACATTCCTAAAATCTCAAAACATATATATAAGGCATACCCTTGAGTTCTTATTATGACATTATTAACATATAGGAAACAAAATCATCTCTCATCTAGGGTATCTACTACAAGAACTCACATCAAACACTAACCTTCTTTATTTGTTGAGTTCAAGAGTTTGTTAAGGTATATATTATTAAACATGTTATGTGAATACTGATTATGGATAATAATATTATTATTTACACAAATCACAATCCCATTAGATTTCTCATTAGAGGATTTTATTTCATGGTCAACAACAACACGATTACTTTAGGTTCCAACCATCATCTAAAACCAAAATCATAGTTTCAGAAACTCTAATCATAGTTATGATCCACGTAATAATGACTTATAAGAAATACATTGTTTAAATATATAAAAAATCATTTTTTAATGATATAATTGGTCATTTTTAGTTATCATCTATTTAAATCAGTCATGATGGCTCTAAATGAGTTTTTGAATTTCCAAATCATATACATCGAAAGTGTCAAACTAGGTGTGCGGAAAAGACCATTTTTGTACATTTGTTCCTAATCATGTATAGCTTAATACTATTTTTTCTAGGTTATTACCACATGCTGCATTTTTTCCAAAGATCCATCCACTAGTAGTGTACATACATGGATGTATTTTCTTAAAAACCACTCACTATACCCTTTAATAAAATTCCATTAAATTTTTCTATAATTTCAATCAACCTTATACTTATCCTTAGATACATACCATAACATATCCTTATAAATATTCCTAGTGGTGTCACTAAATGTTTCTCATCTTAGTTTCCAAATATTAACTAAAACATTACTTTAATACCAACTATATGAATCTAGGATTTTTATATATGTATATTACATTTTTTAGATGAATATTAATTACATAACAGAAATTTATTCTTAATTGTCATAATATTTTAGGGAATTTGGAATCATTTATAACACTTTTATAATTTGTCAAATAATGTTAAATGTTTCCCCCAAATATATTCACATTTAAAACTCTTCATAGAAATACCGTACACAAAACCATTCTCCATAAACTAGGAAAAAGGAACATAAGAAAGGGTTAGCTAAAATGTAAAATTTGGGTAAACATAGGTGATAAAAATTTATGATCATATGAAAGAATATGATAATAATACAGGTATGTGATAATGAACAAAACATACTATGTTCATTCCCAACCTATCATAGGTCATAAACATGAGTAATGAAATAATTATTCAAAATTAATAAGGAATGAATCATAGGGGAATCAAAGAAAATGATCCATGGGAGCATAAAATTGGAATAAAACACATATTTGTGGCATATATTCTAGTATATAAAATCTTATGTCATGTGTTCCCACTAATACACTCATAACATGTTTGACTTGGGTTTACCACCCATTTACCAACTTCATGCTTGGACTAACCACATATATATATCCTACTTTCTAGGAATGTTATGAACACACTTATACCATCCTTCTCGGTCTTTAGTTAACCACATATATACCCTCCTCGTTCATTTAGAATTGTTTTTTACCCACGTCATTAGAGGGGGATATTGGTATTTCCCATCAAATATTGAAAACTGTACTTATATGTGGCATAAAATCATAATAAATTCATCATATCATAACCCATGAAATGAAACGGGTTTCACAAACACATGATCATACCGTAAAAATTAGAAAATTGATAACATTAATAATAATATCATCACAGAATAACCTATGAAAATAAGTGACTTTCATAAAAAATTCATCATGGTATACCCTGTGGAAGATAAATGGGATTCATAAACACCATTCCATCAAAATATAATACATTAAAAAAATGATATGAATGGTATATTTGGATCATATCCAATGTAAGTAACAGGTAAAATCAATTAATGTAATCATAGATGAAAAATTAATTTGATCATTTAAAACATTTCTTTTGAAAAATATCATTTCAACTTTGAAATTTTATTTTTAAATTAAAAATCGTTTTTAAAACATTTTTTTAAAAAAAATCTTCTAAAATTATGATGTCTGATTTGAGAATCATTTAAAACACTTTTAGGAAATGAACAAAAATTAAAAATACTTTTCCTTAAAACTGGTCCTAAAAGGTCATTTAACAAATTTTTTTAGAAAACCTTTTTATGGAATCATGGTTTTTGAAGAAATGTTATTTCCTACCAAAGAGTGAGGTAATGTATGATTTCCTCAAAAAAATATTAATTATCTTATGTACCATTGAGTGGAAAATGGTACAGTTATTTAAATGATGGGATGGTACAGTTATATTTCAGTACTGGATACATAATCATAAAAGATATTGATAGATGATGGGATTTTAAAATAAAATGATTACCACTTTAGTTAAATTGTTTCATAAGACCCATGAAGAGATAACATAAAATTAACTATAAAATATCATGAAGAATGATAAATTCATGATATTGAATTTCTAATGGTAATTATATACACCTCATTATATATAATATGTGAATAAAATCATATATGTCTCAAAAGGGAAAATTCAAATATAAATACCATACTAGTTTGTTATCTTTTCAATTTTAAACCCCATGAAACTGATATAAAAAATTTGATATTTAAACTCCAGTTTTTTCAGGATAATAATCACATAATACATTTTTTGGCAGTATATACACCACATAAAAGAAACATGTGGTGATTATGGCTTGTCTATCAGGGAATATGAAATTCTCATAGAAATCCATTACCACAAGTCTTTAGTTCTTACAAACTCATTTAAATCTCCCAAATCATAAATTTATGTTTATTATAAATCTATTAAATAATAATGATAATATATATATATTAAAATATTTGATTTTATTTTCATCTTTAACTACTAATTTATGATCAATTGCATGTTAATGTTATGTTTCAGTTAATAAAAGATTTATTTTTTATATATTTTAAGATATGTAATAATTTTTTTCCTCATAATATGTTCATGGTCCCATAAATATTAGAATAAAAACCATGATAAAAATATAATATATATTTATTATATATGATTTTATAGTACACAATAACATTTATTGATAGTAAATAAAATACGTTGTTCATGGAGATAGTAGGTCATACGTACTCATGGATGTTGATTTTTCATTTTATAGTTATTTTGAAAGAAAAAAAATAAATATATGTATTTTAATTAAATATTCATTATTTTTATGTATATCTCATATTATCATTAAGCTCATCCTTAATGCATCCCATGTATTTCATGAATGAATCACATTATTCCATGAGGATGTAGTCTGTGGAACACAAGAAGGATATTGTCGTATTCCAACAAATTGTAAATTATGAATGTGCATATGATATAAAAATAATAAAATTATAATAAAATAATAAATATATTATTTATAAAATATAAATATTAAATACATTATTATGACCATCCTTGAGAAGTGGTAATATAAAAATGATTGACATCAGTTCTTGAGGCAGTAGTCCACTATACACAAAAACGTTGATATTGTAACCCATTTTATGAAATTAGATGTGATATCCCAAACTTACTTTTTGTAGTAATAATAGTTTTAATATTTTTACTTGACATAATGTTTGTTTTATCCAAAACAAATTTGCACAATGAATACAAAACCTTTTTATTCAACAAAACACAGAAACATTAAATTTCAACAAAACAAAAAGACCATAACTAACCTTGAACTCCTACTAGTGTACAAATAAAGATCACCGAGAGACCCCCGAACATCACAAATAATCTAAGAATATAATGAGAATCCTTCGGGTCTATTACAACAAATAAAATTTTAGCCAGAGCTATGGAAACTGAACAAAGCAGTAAGGGTATGTAAAGCACCATCTTCACCAAGTTGTTTCTAATGTTTTGAATATCCTAAAATATATTTTAATAAGGAATTTGTGACTATTGGTATCCATTGTGGTCCTTAAGTGACCATTGGTTTTTTCAAAGGTCAGAAAATATTATAATCATTGGATTATTTTTAATAATTTCAATTATTCTATTTATCTTAAGTATTTTTAAATATTTTATGTATAAAGGAATCTTGATTATTCTAAGTATTGGAGTACCTTAAAGTTGTATCTTTGAACAAATTTAATTGATCTTATCTTTATATTTTGGAAGCATAATGTTTTAAAAACCTAAAATGATTTTGAAATCATGAATTTTGGGTTTTAGTATAAGGAGAAGTACATATGTTTACTTCAATCAATTCAAATAGAAGCATGCATTTTGTTATGGTACAAAAACTATGTAGTTGAAAACATGTTTATGGATACTTTTATTAATTAAAGTTATACTATTGGTTATGTGATAACAAATTATAATTTATATTTTAATTTGTGTACTTTAATGTTATAATGATTAAAATAAAGAAGAAATCATTATAATGACTCTACCTTATTACATTACGTAATCTTGAATTTAGTCAAGAACTCACTTCCTTTCACATTGAGGATCTTTTCAAGTTTAGATATTTATAGAAAATGGACGTTACACATTCATGAAATAACAAATTAAAACATAGTGGAAACCATAAAAACCATACTCATTTCTCCTAATTTTAAAAACTTTTCAAATAATACATGATTTCTTTGACAGTTCTTCAAATATTTAACTTGGATTCATTATTTATATTATAAATCCTTATAAAATGTGAAAATCATTTAAAAAACTTGGTATTATCCAAAAAAACTCATTAAGTGAAATAAAAGTAAGTAAATAACACATTAGTCCATGAATACCTGTAACATATGAAATCATTTTCAAAAACATACTTGTCACCCAAATATACTTACTTTGTGAAACATGAGATTTCCAAAAGATTCCCACAATAAAAAAGATCATAAATAGAACCATAATGGTATATTGGGGAATTACATACATAATACTATAACCCTTTTGGATACCTTATAATTTGTTACCCTCGTGGAAACCATATAATTTGTAACCCTCACGGCTACCTTACAATTTGTGTAACCATCGCAGATACACATGGAGAAACCATACGGCCGACCTCCAACCTACACAAACCCAATGCATTTTAGGGATATATAGGTCCCACCCTTCATCATAAAAAATTCCCAAGAACCATAACATAATCATACAACATGAATAATTACATAAAAACATTGCTTTTGAATCCTGTAAATGATAATTTTTAAAAGAGGTTTTAAAAGGAATGTCCCTTATATATATCATATAATTGAAGGGGTATTTAATAGAGTAGATGGAATATGTATATAATATGTAAATAAACATAATTCAACATAATTTAATCATAATTCATCACACACAAAATTTAAACACCACATAAATAATGAATTAGAAGGCTATCCAGAAAAATGGAAATCGGGTTAAGAATTCCCTTACCTCGGGTTTGTCTTACTTAAAACTTGTTTAAACCATCTTTATAATGGTTTAAAAAGTTTTATTATTATCTTAATGAATCATATTTATCTTTATAACATCTTATATGATCATTTGATAACACCATTTCATCCATTAATTATTAGTATTTTGATCCTTCCATTGTTTCGGGTGTGTTCATTACATGATTTCCATGATCAGTTCGTGATGGATGTTCTTGTCGATTGGAAGTGAAACTCAAAAATTGGAATAGAATGGTAGTTAAATTTCTTAATAACCATAAATTAAACCATTTATAATTTTTAATTCTTAAAAAAGGATGATTCATAAGTTAAAACATTAATGATGTAAGTTTAGATCATTTTAGTGTTCCTTTGATAATAACAACCTCATTTTGTTTAATAAATTAAAACCATGTGTATAAAAGGATTACAGAACATTGGATGAGTCATGAAACATATATAATAACCTCTTTAATCCATAAAAATGGTTTAATGCCCATAATTTAAGGAATTAATGAAAATTGAAATCACATCATCCACGTTGTCAGTAATTCAACACATCACAGACAATGTTTTTATTCCTTGAATAAGTGGGAAAGGAGAGGAATAATGATGATGAATTTTCCCTGAAAATGAGAACATACTTAATATATAATATTTTTGAAGCTTTCATGCCTCTTGGATAAGATTAGGGGAAGAAAATATATTAAAATTAAAGTAAACGAAACTAAAACACATGAAAAAGGAAGAGGATTTCTTACCTCTTGATCTCATATTTTGAGATATTCATTAAGGCCTTTAATTTTGGCCTTTGGGTGTGACCAGCAGGTCTTGTACGTGGGTATGTAGATTGGTGAGGGGATATGGTATAAATTAGACAATTCCCAAGTCTTGAAAGGTGTGGGAGGAAGAGGGGGAAATGGGTGGTATTTATAGTGGAGGAGGGGAGAGATTTCACATTATTTCAATAATTATTTTATTTTTTTGCCTCAAGACAAGCAATAGTGAGTCTTCCATGTCTAAAAAAAGTAATAATGGCATGTGAATTATTTTCATGACCTCCACCCACCAAAGCTTCCCATCCTGAGCTGGAAATGGTGAAAGGGAGATAATGACCCCCGAGTCCCGCCCCCAATAGGCCCCGGAGTGGCGACTAGCACCAAGAGTATGAGTTTTCACAAATATGGGGGGAATTACCCTTTTTATTATTTAAGATAGAGAAATAAAATGAGTAAAACACCAAAAGAAAAAGGTACAAGTAAATGAAAATAATCCCAAAACCAAACCTGTATGCATGTTTTATACAATACTGAAACAAAAGTACAAGTACAAGAAAAGCTCCAAAGTATGATACCAAAAAAAGAAAGAAAAAACTACAAGCAGAAAAACTCCAATGCCCAACTAGCAAGGTCCCGCACGGTCCCTAAAGTCCTCAAGAAAACCTGAAAGTAAACGTAGGGTGAGCATACAATTATACTTAGTAGGGAAACCTAAAGCTCTCATGCACAGGTGAGGAGACATCATAATGCCCCGTGAGAAAATAGAAGGAACCCAAACCTAGAAAGGAATCTATCTGCCCAACCTTACAAGCCACACTCACCAAATATCACAAGTCAATAGAGTAGTAGAGTAATATTATCAATGTATGGGTACCCTGAACCACCTTCCCACTGAATAATGCTCAATCCCTCACGCCTAACACTCTGATGCTTCCCCCTCTTCCTGATCTAGTGATGCAACCTGGCCATACGAAGCTTGAGCAATTGCCACAACCTATCCATACAAATCTCATAGTATCCTGTCGGAACTCAGTTGTCGGCCATCATAGTATCCCTCCGGCACTCAATCCTCATCCACAACCACATCTCATTCAGAAGACACCTGGGAACCACATCACATCTCATCCCAAAGTCCCCTAGGAACATATCACATCCTCATCCCAAAGACTCTTGGGAAACAATTGTCATAACCTGCCCGAAGTATCTTGGGCTATAGAACCTGGAAGAGGGAGCATAGGGAAGAAGAGTAACCATCCATCATTTAGATGTTTTAGAATCTCACCCTCCGTCCCACGGGTGTTCGGCACATAGTTCTCAACATGGGTGGGGTGCGTAAAGAAAAATAAAACGTACAAATTTATATAATTATATCAACCACTCAGCCCATCCTAAGAATTCTACACAAAAGATATGAGCACATGCCTCGTCACTGCTACCTCAAAGGTATTCACACAATAAACAACCCTAAGCCCCATTAAGCTTTTCATGTTTCAACAGTTTTAGTTTATCAGTTCCTTAACTACCAAGCAACTAACAAAAACCAAACCAGATCAATCGTTCGTAAAAAAAATCCCTCCCGACCACAAATAAAGTTACGGAAAACACAAGCAACACAAAACCATTTTCTTTTATAAGCTAATCAATTCCATTTATTTTCCGTATTTAATCAACTACCATGCCCCACATTTCATTAGTTAACTCTTCCACTTTTATTCATATGCACAACCCATCCCTGGAGCCCTGCTTCCAACCACCATAACCACAAACACTTTGGAAAAAATACTCATACCACATCACCATCCCTTCGATACCATTTACCACAGCTCCACTTCCCATAACAACCATATCATACACGCCAACCCACAACCAAGCCAACTGCAGCCCCGCTGCTCACCCGTTCCACAACAACCCCTGAAACACCCCCTTCACATTATTAAACCCCAACCCACACCCACAAAATTCATTCTTTCATTTAGTTTAACTGGGGTGATCATACAAGGGTTTCAGGTATTCATTTAATCATCCAACTTTACATTATTAACCAATTTCCACATTCTATGAAACTCCATCCACAAAACAATCTAGAAAAAATAGGGCAACATTTAATTGCGCAAGAAAAGGCCTCCAATGAACATTATTTTCAGTAATCATAAGCCTATTAATATCACAACATAATCAAAGGGTAAACATTGATGGAAATAAAACAACAATATCAAAAAAATTCCCCAAACCCGTTCATTAACAAGTTATTATATTTATTTACTAGTTCAACTATATCTCATGAAAACAATTGGATACCCACCCTGTATGATGCACAAAACATAGACATACAAAGGTAAGATCCCTACTTGAACAGGTTTTTATGTCCTTCTGCGAGAACAACCACCACGAGGATTTCGATCACTCCCCCCAATGACTACGTCCACCCATGGATGTTGCGGCACAACCACACTAACATCCAAGAGAGACACCATTAAGGTTTAAGGTGTCACTTTTCATAGAATGGCAAGGATGAGCATAAATATGAGATCGAGGAAGGAATAAGAACGAGGTAGAACATACCATTAAGATGACGTTTGTCGAGGAGCGTTGTTCCCATAAAATATCAGCAGTCTTCTCGGTAGGAAACTGTGAAGAGGAAGTCGAAGAAGAGGGAATGGAACGAGGTGCACGATGTTCTCCTCGTTGACACGATCCTGCATCCTCTGACAGATCGACCATCGGAGTCCGGATGAAGAAGATAGGAGGAAGGCTTCTAGGTCATTCGGGAGCGTCGTCATGCTGAGAAGAGGAGGGGTCCGTAAATAACACATGACCCTCCCTTATATAGGAAACAAATAGGTAAAATGTTATGCAGTGTTTATTAATGAATACAGGACGTGATCGTATAATTGTTACACTATTTGACTGGTCAACACACGACACGTCACGCGGTCTCCATGCATTTAATGATAATAAAAACATCAATTAATAGAAGGTGTTTTATTGACCTGAGACACAAACCATAATTTAATATCCAAAATTATACTTGAATTGATCGTATTAATGACAGGATCACATCACCACTGATGAGAAGTAAATCGGACGTCGCACGCGGGAGTTATGGCAGGTCGAAGATTTAATAATAATATTAAATATATTAATTCATGATCGTTTCGGGTACTCGATCTAAAAACCCTAAAAAGACATCCAATATTGGACTCATAATTTTTTTTCTTGAAGTCAGGGTCGCACTGCCGCTGATGGTTCGTAAAACTAAGGTCGCATGAAGAAGTTATGGAATAAACATGGTTTTGCCAACAAAATTAATAATTACATTATTATATTATTATTATTTTATTTAACCATTTTTTTTCTTCAAAAAAAAACCCACGCTCAACCTATTTCATGGTTTTAAATGTGCAATGAAATATCCCTAATAATTGGATCCTCCTTTATCATTTTTTTTTATTTTTTTAATCATCATTATTTTTAATTTCCTCTCTCAAATCTTCCATTTTCTTCTTCAAGTTTCTCATGCTCTTACCCCATAGTAGCGCCTCCCATTTTATTCCATACCCAACATGCCCCATTTTAAACCTTTATCATTATTTTTTTAACACAATTATCATAAAAAATAATATCTCTCATCTATCCTCATATCTCAAATCTCATTGCATTGAATTAAAAATTAAAATCTCATTAAATCTTTATTAATGGATCTTTCAGAATTTAATCCAACATTATTATTATAATTATTTACTGTAATAATAATAACAAAATCCCTAATTAAAATTTATTAACTCGTCACCAATTAGTATGATCAAAAATTATTATTATAACACACGTCGTGTTTGACCACATAAATTTTTTTACAAAATACTTGACCAGAGGGGTCCAGGCCAATACATCAGATACCTCTCAAAACATTCTCATCCTCGAGAATTAAAAAATAACCCATAAAAGGGAGAAAGGTCCGAACAACCACCCCACAAGATACCTCTCAGGGCTCTCATCATAATAGGAATCCAACCACTAGTCTAATTATATAAGTCAGGTAATTCCTTCCCCCATGTCGAGATATTATCCGCTTTAGGCGGCACTGACTCGCCTGCACGGGTTTAATCGCATCCACATTAATGCATCTCAATTAGGGATTAAGTCCTCCCACCCCCATAATTTAGTATTTCTCATACACACACTACGCCCAACACCGCACAAAACAAGCAACACGCTGCCCCAACACATGGCTTTGGGAATTTCTTCTCTCGTGTCAAGATGTTATCCGCTTTGGGCGGCACTGACTCGCCCGCACGGGTTTAATCGCATCCACATTAATGCATCTTGATTAGGGATCAGGTCCTCCCCTCCCCACATGTTAGGACTCTTCACACACATTTAAAGGAAAGAGGGAAACAACTTAACATTATAGACTCATGAAAAACAACATCCAGGCCCAAGCATAGGTAAGAATGAGTTTCAAAAAAGGATTGTGTTGCTCTAGAATTTAAACAAAACATTAATGAGATCATTTAAGTAAAACCGAAAACATCTCTCCAATCTCTGGACGTGCTAGGGTTTCCACTTCTATTGTGTGTAAATGTCCACGTCCCACTCCTCTACCTTTATGTTGATGTCCAGCTCCTCGGCCACATACCAGTTGGGGTCCTTGAGGAACTCCATGTGGTTGGCCACCACCTGCTCTAGCCCCGCTTGGAGGGACTAGAGCATGTTTCTGCTGGAAGGGTCGGGCTGGGAACTGCTACTGGGGATAGGACTAAACCTGGCCAGTCCCTTCATACTGAGTCTGAAAAAGGGAAATGTCTGCCAAGAGACCCACGATTCCCACAAGAAAAGCACCTCGGTCCTTGGACTATAGAAAACAAGTAGAAATCGTGAGATTTGTATGGGACCTGCTGAAGTCTTCTCCCTGTCGGTCGAAACTTGAAAGGTCCTGTTGTTGGGGATCTACTGCTGACCGCCTCCTTCTTGGACAAACTTGGGTGACTCCTCTATGGCGGTGGACCTAATTGGGATCGCATCCTATCGATTATCTTCATCTTCTTCTGTACTTCCAAGTGTGTTGGTAAGGGAAAAGGGGTCACCGTGCTCCGATTAGTGGGGTGAAGTGCCTCCTCTAAATGTCTGGCTCAGGAATCCTCATCCGGAAAGAGATTTGGGGGAAACGGAGGAGATCCTTGAACTTGACCCCCAGTTCCCACACGAACATGATTCCTTGTTGGAGAGACAACAACTCCTGCCTCTTCTCAGCCTTTCTCGTCGAGGAAAGAAATTCCTCGCATAACTCCTTCTCAAAGTTGGCCCATAGAACTTCTGTCTCCTTCCCCTCCCCAAGGTAAAGCATCCACCACTTGCGTGTCTCTCCTTGCAGATGGCTTACTGCTAAAAGAGCCCAGTACTCTGATGGATCCCTAGTCAGCACAATAGTGATCTTGAGTTCCTCCAAACAACTCTCTGATTCCATATCTGAAGTACTGCCTCCATACTTCTTCAAGCTCTGTCACTGGAAAGCACGAAACGTGCACTACCACAAGTCGTCTTCCTCCTCTCGGTCAATCCTCATCTGATCAACCATTTGAATCTTCTGGGCCTTGACTACCCGAGTCACCCAGGAACAACGTCTAGGTACCATAGTTGTACGGTAAACAAAGAACGCCTAAGTCCAAGTAGCAAGGAAATTTTCTCAACCTTTTATTTTATCATTTTATTACGATTTATTTCCCAGAACACCCAAATCAAGTAAAACATAAATCATGATGATGCATGTACCTTTCTTGGGGTCTCTACCCTATAATCAATGTAGTCTTACTTGGTCGTTCGGTAAGCTCAGAGTCCTTGCATCGGATCATGGGGGGGCCTAAAATCCCGTGTCCTAGCCAGTCTTCTCTGGCCTATGTCATGCACCAGGATCATCCAACACTATTTCCCTACCATGCCATAAAATCCTCACTGTTCCTAACTCCAGACTGCATCTTATCTCTCAACCATCAGACTCTGATACCATTGTGTCATGACCCCCTCCCACCAAATATGCCCCTCCTGAGCTGGCAATGGTGAAATGGAAATAATGACCCCCAAGTCCCGCCCCCAGTAGGCCCCGGAGTGGTGACTACCACCAAGGGTTTGAGTTTTCACAAATATGGGGGGGCATTACCCTTTTTATTATTTAAGATAGGGGAATAGGATGATTCAAACACCAAAAGAAAAAGGAATAAGAAAATGAATATAAACCCATAACCAAACCCATATGCATGTTTTATACAATACTGAAACAAAAGTACAAGTACAAGAACAGCACCAAAGTACGATACCAAAAAAAAGAGAAAACAAAAACTGAAACCAGGAAAATTTCAACGTCTAACTAGCAAGGTCTCGCACGGTCCCTAAAGTCCTCCTGAAAACCTGAAAGTAAGCATAGGTTGATCATACAAGTATACTCAGTAGGAAAACCTAAAGCTCTCGTATACAAGTAGGGAGACATCATAATGCCCCGTGAGGAAATAGAAGGAACCAAAGCTGTAGATACCCCAAACCTGACATACTTGTACATTACATTACTTTTGTGGAATACTTAATACATAACAAAAACCAAAACTCAAGGATCGTAATAGTTTATTGTCTTTGGTAACTTGGAACACAATCTACTAATCATGGTGAAAGATCTTCAACATCTCCCATAAAGATCTTCCCCTTTTGTTTTCTTACCTAAAACCTTTATTTATATCATACGGAAAAGAAAACATAAAAATGGAGAGCTCAAATGCTCAGTAAGGGTAAACATAGAGAACATAAAACAATCCATAAACATTTGAATGCAAAAACTTGAACATTAAATCTAAACATCAAAATCTTGAGCAAAGACATAAATCTTGGAAGTACGTAAGGCATATATCATAAACAAAAATCAATCATGATAAAATAGAATGGGAATAAAACATGTAATTGTGGAAAACCATTAATCACTTGATATGATTTCCGTAGTATCCAAGGAATTGCTTCCAAGACCATCTTAGTGGACAAAGTCCCTTGCTGAATCGAGTTCACTCCTTATTCCAGTCCTGTATCACTGAACCGAATTAACTTACCATTCCAGCCATGTATATCTCATGAGATATAAATCTTTACCCCATGAATTGGAGGGATATATAGGACCCACACATCTCATAATGAAACCATTCTTATGTGTGCCACAAAATCATAAATCATACATCATACCATAATCCAAGTAATAAAAATGGGATTCTTAAACATCGTGACATCATAAAAAAATTCATATAAGATAAAGGACGTCATAAAAATAATTCTATCACAACATAATAAAATCAATGTAATAATAGGGATAGAAATAGAAACCTATATTCTCTTAGATGGAAAATAATTTTGATAAAACACCTGAACTCCATTCTTGAGGAAAATATCATTTCTACTTCAAAAACATTTTTCCTTTCTTAACATGTCATAAAATTTTAAACTAAAAGAAGTAATTAAAAATATACTAGAAAACTTTTAAAGGAAGCTTCCTGGAAATAATGTTCTATGGATTCATAAAAATCCATTCATGCCGTATAAGTTAAAAAAACATTCTTCTCGTACTTTGGCCAAAAAAGTCAAAAAGTATCTCCTAGTGAAAGCGACAAAAGATTCCTTTCGTATCTTTTACTAAAAATTCATAAATATGTAAAATTAGATTTAAAAAAATTTAGGAAGATAGAAATAATGTTACATATTGAGTAAACATGGATGTGGATGATAAATATGCTCCAGTAAATTCTGAAGTATAAACAATCTCGGATAAAAATGAGATTGTGAGATTTTCCCTTACCTTATGTCTGATACGCTTCGTATGTATCTGAACCTACTGTATAATGATTTGAATAATTTCATTGACTTATTACAGAATCATATTAATTTTTATGATATCATATATGGTTCACTTATGACTTTATATTACTCGTTCTTTTGTAAATACCATGTTAAAGCAGCGTTTTGGGAAAAATCTTTTTATTTATCGTATGTGTTTCGACATGTTGTTCATGATATTATTACTAATATCCTGATTTAATCAATTCCAGAATGTAAAAAATTATTTATATATAATATATATTCAGCATATAAATATATATATGATAGATTGATAAATGGAAAGAAATACACCATTTATTGAGATGGTAGGTCGTACGTACGCATGAACGCTGTTTTTAATTCCTTATTGAATTAAATGGAATTAAGTAAATGAAAAATATATTTAAATAAATATAGTGTAATTATTATGTAATATCTTTCATTATTATTTATTATATATACTTTATAATCATTCTTGAAAGGTTAATCATGGAAAATGAATCTCATCGTGTTCGTGGAGACAGTAGTTCGTACGTACGCACGAGCGATGATATCATTCCCATGATCGTGGAATTGTATTGAAGTGTATGTATAATATTTCAGAATCAATATCACTTTACAATAATCATATATAGTTATTTATTTACACCATTATACCCATCCAAGTAAGGTGGTGGTGGAAAACAGATTACACCATGGCATGGAGACGGTATTCCGTACGTACGCACATGCGGTGATTTCGTATTCCGTAGGATGTATAGAAGATGAAATAGGGTTTTTTAATATTTATAATAACATATCAGTATATGAATGATACTGAAGTTATAATTTATGATCAAACAAAAAAATAAGAATAAGTAGATGAAGAAATTAATTGGAAAGAATCGGTAAAGGATATTACCTCTTCTTTGACTAGCCTCTTCTTAACCCTTTATTAAGGCACTAGAGTTGGTATTTTGAGGAGACCAGAACCTCTATAATATTTTTAGAGAAGTTGAGAATGTAAATGGGTAGGGGTGTCTGAGCTTGAAGGCACAAAATTGTGTAATGAGAAGAGGGAGGAGGTGCCCTTTTATAAGGGAGGAGAAGGGCACCTTTGGAATTATAAGAAATATTAATTTATAATAAATTCCAACCCCAATTAAAAACCACAAAAAATGACTCAAATACAAATATTAGATGATATAGGGTTGTAATCTCATCAACCAATAAAATTTAGACATGTTGGGAATTTATTTTAAACATTATCAACTTGATCTATCCTTATATAATCTATATAATTTTATTTGTGGTAATAATAT
Source organism: Viscum album (assembly GCA_963277665.1). Lineage (NCBI taxonomy): Eukaryota > Viridiplantae > Streptophyta > Magnoliopsida > Santalales > Viscaceae > Viscum > Viscum album. The sequence goes on along the minus strand of OY728147.1, from coordinate 551,943,135 downwards.
TCTAAATTTTATATCATTATAAATAATTACTTATATGTTTTTAGTTGTCCATAATTGTATAATTAATTACATTTTAGACCATATAAATTTTAATTTATAATTTTTAAATATTTTTGTGATTTTTAAACAATTTTATAATCTGTAATTTTTATAAAATAACAATAGTGTCAATTTTGACACTATTCATTTATATGATTTTAAATAAAATATACACAGAATATATATTCGAAATAAAAGATTTAATAGATTAATAACATGTTATATTTATCTATAAAATTATTGGAGCACATTAATTAGTTCATATAATATTTATTTTAATACTTTTAAAGTCATTTATTTGATAATTCAATCAATAAAATAATTTCAACATCACTATTGTGTCATAATTAAAGATAATTATTTAATCCCTAAATATTATAAATAAATTAACATGATGTATATAATTGTGTAATATTTCTGTATAATATTCATGTTAGTAGTTTCATGAAGTTTATCACTAAATTAAAATTATTATACTTATAAGATTTAAGAGAGTGACATGTTGTCACTTTCATTGGTTTTAATAATAATTAAATTATTTTAATGGTCAAAAGTCCATGAAATAAATTTATTCCAACCCTTAGGTGATATGGGTAGACTTTTAGTCATCCAATAGAAATTTTTCAGGTGTTAGGGTAATTTTATACTCTTAGTTTTACCCTTAATTACCCGATTTACCTTTAACTGCAGAAAATAAAAATTACCATAGTTACTATTCATAATATCAAAAAAAAAGTAACCTATTAATATAATTTGGACCCACTTAATTAAAATATGGAATCCATTTTTCATAATTCAAAACACAAAAGTTTCAGTAATTATTTTAAAATTAATCATGTTGTTAAGAAAATGAGTTTTAAAAGTTAAAACATTACCAAAGATTGAAATGCTTTTACCGATGAATTCAATGTAAAATTAATGGTAATGACATACATTATATTAAATTGTAAAAGTATATTCTATTTATACATTAAAACCATTAAATATTATAATTTAACTGTATAATTTATTTCCATGAAAAAGTTGTTTTTAATTAAAATATAGCGTGTTTTTACTATTCATTAAAATATGAAAGTTATCATAATAATATGAAAAATTTATCCGAAGTAAATTTTTTTATCCTGATTCCAAAGAAGAATTTTATTTTCTCAAATTGAACTTATAAACATGTCAAAAACAAAATTTAATGTGGGTGTGCCATCAAATGGCGGCAAAACTGCATTTTTTGAAAAATACTTATTCTTCCCGAAAAATTTATTTTGTTCTCATACCATGTTATATAAAATGTGTAAGATGAATTATAATGTCATAAACATAAAAATGTAGATACTACTATTCATAACGGATAGTTCATAATAATATTATAAAAATATATCATTGTTTAATGAGACCCGGTATTGCGTACTACACACGCTATCGAGGAAAGTTGCGATTGCGTGTAATGCAAGCCAAGTCAAGGTTGTGTGTAGTGCAATATCCCTTTCTTGTTGAGTATAACATAATCAAAAATTATTTCATTTATACATTAAACAAAATCTATACATAATGTGGTATAGAATAATTTCTAGAAAACAAACTTGAAATTGTTTGTAACACGAGCCAAGAATAGTGTTGTGTATATTGCAAGCTAATACGATGTGGAATATAGCACAAGATAATTTTGGTGTAGCGTACAACACAAAACATCAATGAAATTAAAAATAATAATTCTCATAAAATCTCGGGTTGTTACATTCTACCCCCCTTAAGATGAATTTCTCCCTCGAAATTCTTCGTGGTTATAAATGGTTTACTACATGAATGTTTCTTTCATAGAAACCCACATCGTAAAAAGAAATGCTAAAACTTGATTTTAAAAAATGAACATTAGAAAAAAAACGGATACCCAAAGTAACTCATCACTTTGGTTACCACATAGGTGAACAAAGGTGAAAATATGGATATGGAAGAGAAATCTAACCGTCAAGTTCTGATGGAGAGTGGTAGAGAACAGGGCTATGAGAAAATACAACAGTCACAATACCATAAATTTATGATGATCTAAGGTACCATCGGATTAATCAAATATTAGAGCATTAGGAGGCCTCGGATCTGCTCGTTTTCTTCCTCCCGTGGCACCTAGGGTTTCAACCGAGTGAGTTTACCCTTCCCCCTCTGGCCTAGATCAGATTAGCGGCTTCTATGGTGTCGGCTCAGTGAGGCGCATCTGATCTTGGTGTGGCACGACAGGATTGGGTGGAGTCTTCATTCATCGCAGCTCGGTGGAACGGCGTTCGGCTCAGGCGTCGACGAGGCTTTCTTCTGACGTCGTCCTGGCCTGGTCTTCAGCGTCACCGTGGCTTAACCTACCGACGACATCTTGGGTAGGCTTTGCGTTGATCGGCATTGTTTGGTGCATCTTGGTTCTTTTGGCGTCAACGGTATAGTTTCGATTCTGTTTATTCGGCATGGACAGGTGTTGTCTTCTGCGGGTTCCTGGTGTGGCACCGTGTTAGATCTGCAGTGCTTGGAGGGGGGAGGATCTTGTTGGTGCGGCTGTTTGTTTTTTGCTGGCTCTTTGGTTCAGGTTCCAGCGGATTTGTTGTATGCTGTGAATTTGGTGTTTTGATTCTGGTTTGTTGCGGTTGGTTTACCCCTGCCCCTTCCCTATTCTCTGTTCACCACCGGATTTCTTCGGAACCCGTTTGGGGTGCAGTCTTGGTTCATATTGGAGTAGATCCAAGTCCAGAGTGACGTTTCTATTGTAGGATGATCCGGATTCCCTCATCGGTGGCATTCCCTTGGCGCGGGTTTGGTCCATCCAGTCCTGGGTGACGATGGATTGGATTTTCAACCTTTTGATTGTCTTTCAGGATTCTTTGCCTGTGGTGGTTAGGGTGTCTTTTGGAGTGTGGTAGGGTCTTTTCCAAGATGGCGTTGATGGAATCTCGTATGCGTGTAACTTTTTAGAATTTTGTTGAGTTGGGTTTCGTGACTCAGATTTTGAAGATTCAGCTGGACTTGACCTCAAGGAACAGGCCTCAGAGGTGGATTCAGAGAAAGCGGTTCACTTATACAGGCTTCTTGGATATCAATGTTTGATAGGGTATGGGGTCAGCCATCAGATTGGGCCTGTGCTTTGTAACATGACACTTTCTATCCATACAGTCTTGCAACGGTGGAGAGCCTTATCATGTTTTAATGCTGGGGAGAGGTGGACCCAAGGTGTCAGTCTGAGTTTTATTTTCTTTATCTTTGAGTTGTGTTTGTTTTAGGTCCTTAAATTCTGTTCGTGTTTCTCTCCCTTCTTCCCTTAAAAGGGGGTTTATCATATAATAAAAAAAATCTAAGGCCCATAGTCCATTGGAAGTAAAAAAAAATTGTGCAGTTACTTTGTTAGGATGTGCAAGGGGTTCAATTGGTGTTTTGGTGTAGCGTCGGTATGAGTTCTATCTTAAATGATATCACTAGGACAACATTTTTTGTTTTCAAGATCATTTCCCAAATGTTGAAGAATTTTTTAATTAAAAGAAATACTTACTTGATTTTGGTACAATCTCAACATTGCTCATGCCTTGAACAATTTCCACTTCATCTCTTAATGAAATGATGTTGAATTTTTCTTTTTCGAAGTTTTATCAGATCATGCAATAGAATAATAGGTCATTCCATCTGTCACAAACATAAGATAGAAAAAGTTATATACAAAAGTTCATCTATGGTGAGATTAATCAGATATGGTTCCAAAACGGACTTATACATCATCTATCATCCTGCTTAATAAAATAAAACCAGTTTCTACTAACCAGGTACTTCTTGTAGGTCAGTGGTAGGCGATAAAGGCATGTCGCACATTGGTTATGCATTTGATTCCTGCAACCTTGTCCAACGCGATGGGTTGTCGCCCGTCCTGTGGGTTGTCCTTTTTCTTAAACTATACTTTTATAACATAACAAAAAGTTCTAGCCTTAAAAAATACTATCTGATGTTGAACATAACCTATTTCAATATTTAGTTTTATCCAAAATACTTCTGTCCAATCTCAAAGTATAAATAAAATGATTACTAGAAATTTCATCTACCAAGAATTGAATACAATCATTTATCTATCGTATATCGTAAGATATATATATCTTGTTGGTCACATTCCAAACTTGTGAATTCCTTAATCATGTATTCTCTTGAAAAATTAATACCCATTGAACCTTAGTGAAAACATGAATTTTGTCAAAATTTAACTCTTTCCACATACCAAAATCCCAAAAATCTGTATGCTCGAACCTTGATATCACATTGTCCTTATACCTGCCATGAGCTCATTAATACTATCAAACATCTCATTATCACCTTATCCTTTCATTATGAACATATCATCTACCTTCCAAAAATATTTGAATAACCTTTCATGGTTACCGGTACCATTCATCAGATACATTCAAAAACTCATGGAAATACAATAGTGTAACAATCCTTAGATTTTTATTTATTCCATAGTACCATACATTATTCTTGATAAACATACAATCATTCCACTACCTTCTTAAACCACTGACTGAGCTTTATCATTTCTTTCATCTCATATATCATTTGTAGTCTCTTCATGATCATCAACATGAATACTACCCATACGACCATGCTGGTTCTCTTCATGAAATTTTCCCTTAGAGCATTGGTTTGCATAATACCCGTACATTCCACATTTAAAACATTTAACCGTTGTTGATGTCTTAGCAATACCATTATCCTTGTCCATTGTGTTAACTGAACCTTTTCCATTACAATTACTGGCTTTGTGTCCTTATTTTCCACACCCAAAGAATCTTCTAGTTCCTTTGAAACATTCTCCCTGATGCCTCTTACCACATGATTTACATGATGAAAATTGAACTTTCTTTCCTCTATGATCATCTTGAAACTCTATAATTCTCTTATTAGCTGAGTCGTGAAACTTACCAAAGTTGATATTATTGATCATATTATGATATTGTTGAGTCGGCATAATAACTATTTTGGGACTTACAAATCCCATTTCATTTGGTTGCTCATGATGAATATCATTACATTGTCCATCATATCCTCCATTATTGTGATTCTTCCTATTTCTAGCCATTTTCTAAAACCCAAAAAGAATAGTGTGAGAGGAAAAATCATACTAGGAAAACAACATAATCAAGGGGAGTACTTTCAATCTCTAACATCTTAGGTTTAATCATAGGTTAATCACGATCGTTATCATAATTCTTGGAATTTAACCTATAATTATACATAACCTTAGGAACATCCCTAGACATGCCATAGAAATATCTCTAGAGATCTCACTAAATTTTTCGCATCCTAGTTTCCAATGGTTAACTAAACCTTTCCCCTGATACCAACTGTAGAGAACCCAAACCTGACATACTTGGACATTACATTACTTTTGTGGAATAGTTAATACATAACAAAAACCAACACTCAAGGATTGTAATAGTTTAGTGTCTTTGGAAACTCAGAACACAATCTTCTAATCATGGTGAAAGATCTAAAACATCTCCCATAAAGATCTTCCCCTTTTGTTTTCTTACCTAAAACCTTTATTTATATCCTGGGGAAAAGAAAACAAAAAAAAAAGGTGAGCTAAAATGCTCATTAAGAGTAAAAATAGAGAACATAAAACAATCCATAAACATTTGAATGCAAAAACTTGAACATAAAATCTACACATCAAAATCATGAGCAAAGACATAAATCTTGGAAGTACGTAAGGAATATATCATAAAGGAACATAAATCGTGATAAAATAGAATGGGAATAAAACATCTAATTGTGGAAAATCATTAATCACTTGATATGATTTCCAAAGTATCGAAGTCATTTCTTCCAAGACCATCTTAGTGGACAAAGTCCCTTTCTGAATCGAGTTCACTCCTCGTTCCGGTCATGTATCACGGAACCGGATTAACTTACAGTTCCATCCATGTCTATCTCATGAGATAAAAATAATTACCCAATTAATTGGAGGGAGATATAGGTCTCACCCATATCATAATGAAACCATTCTTATGTGTGCCACAAAATCATAAATCATACATCATTGCATAACCCATGTAATAAAAATGGGATTCTTAAACATCGTGACATCATAAAACAATTCATATATGATAAAGGACTTAATAAAAATTATTCCATCATAACATAATAAAATCCATGTAATAATAGGGATAGAAACAGAACACTATATTATCTTAGATGGAAAATAATTTTGATAAAACACTTGAACTCCATTCTTGAGGAAAATATCCTTTCTACTTCAAAAGAATTTTTCCTTTCTTGACATGTCATAAAATTTTAAACTAAAAGAAGTTATTTAAAAATAAACTTTAAAACTTGTGAAGTAAGATTCATGGAAATAATTTTCTATTGAATCATAAAAAATCCATTCATGTCGTATAAGTTAAAAAACATTCTTCTCGTACTTTGGCAGAAAAAGTCAAAAAGTATCTCTTACTGAAAACAACAAAAGATTCCTTTCATATCTTTTACTAAAAATTCACCAATAGTTAAAATTGCATTTAAAAAATTGTAGGAGGATAGAAATAATATTAAATATTTAGGAAACATGGATTTTGATGATAAATATTCCCCAATAAATTCTGAAGTAAAAAACAATCTCAGATAAAAATGAGATTGTGAGATTTTCCCTTACCTTATGTCTGATATGCTTTGTATGTATCCAAACCTCCTATATAATGATTTAAATAATGTCATTGACTTATTATATAATCATATTAATTGTTATTATATCATATCTGGTTCACTTATGACTTTATATTACCCTTTCTTTTATAAATTCCATGTTAAAACAACATTTCGGGTAAAACTGTTTCATTTATCGTACGTGTTTCAACATGTAGTTCTTGATATTATTACTTATATCCTGATTTACTGAATTCCAGAATGTAAAACATGATTTATATATAATATATATTCAGAATATAAATATATATGATAGATAGATAGATGGAATGAAATACACCATTTATGGAGACGGTAGGCCGTACGTATGCATGAACGCTGTTTTCGTTTCCTTATTCAATTTAATGGAATTAAGTAAATGAAAAATATTTGTACATAAATCCAGTATCATTATAATTTAATATCTTCCATGATTATTTATTATATATACTTTATAATCATACATGAAGGGTTAATCATGGAAAATGAATCTCATCGCGTTCGTGGAGACGGTAGTCCGTACGTACGCACGAGCCATGATATCATTCCCATGATCGTGGAATTGTATTGAAGTGTATGTATAATATTTCAGAATCAATATCACTTTAAAATAATCATATATAGTTATTTATTTACACCATTATACCCATCTAAGTAATGTGGTGGTGGAAAACAGATTACACCACGGCGTGGAGACGGTATTCCGTATGTACACATGCGCGGTGATTTATTTTTCCGTAGGATGGATAGAAGATGAAATTGGGTTGTTTCATATTTATAATAATATATCAGTATATGAGTGATACTAATGTTATTAACTTATGATGAAACAAAAAAATAAGAATAAGTAGAAGAAGAAATAAATTGGAAAGAATCGGTAAAGGATATTACCTCTTCTTTGACGCGCCTATTCTTAACCTCCTCTTAAGGCACTAGAGTTGGTCTTTTGAGGAGACCGGAACCTCTATAATGTTTTTAGGGAAGTTTATAAGGGAAATGGGCAGGGTTTTTTCGAGCTTGAAGGCTCAAAATTGGGTAATGAGAAGAGGGAGGAGGTTCCCTTTTATAAGGGAGGAGGGGGGCACCTTTGGAATTATAAGAAATATTAATTTATAATAAATTCCAACTCCACATAAAAACCTCCAAAAATGAGTCAAATCCAAAGATTAGATGATATGGGGTTGTAATCTCATCAACTAATAAAATTTAGACAAGTTGGGAATTTATTTTAAACATTATCAACTTGATTTATCCTTATATAATCTATTTAATTTTATTTGTGGTAATAATATTCTAAATTTTAAATCATTATAAATAATTACTTATATGTTTTTAATTGTCCATAATTGTATACTTTATTACATTTTAGACCATCTAAATTTTAATTTATAATTTTTAAATATTTTTGTGATTTTTAAATAATTTTATAATATGTAATTTTTATAAAATAACAATAGTGTCAATTTTGACACTATTCATTTATTTGAATTTAAATAAAATATACACAGTATATATGTTCGAAATATTAGCTTTAATAGATTAATAACATGTCATATTTTTCTATAAAATTAGTGGAGCACATTAAATAGTTCATATAATATTTATTTTACTACTTTTAAAATCATTTATTTGATAATTCAATCAATAAAATAATTTCAACATCACTATGGTGTCATAATTAATAATAATTATTTAATCCATAAAAATTATAAATAAATTCACAAGATGTAGATAATTTTATTATCTTTCTGGAGACTATTCATTTTTGAAGTTTCATTAAGTTTATCACTAAATTAAAATTATTATACTTATACGATTTAAGAGAGTGACATGTTGTCACTTTCTTTGGTTCTAATAATAATTAAATTATTTTATTGGTCAAAAGTCCATAAAATGAATTTATTATGACCCTTAGGTGATATGAGTCTACTTTTAGTCATCCAATATAATTTTGGCAGGTGTTAGGGTAATTTTATAATCTTATTTTTACCCTTAATTACCTGATTTACCTTTAACTATGGTAAATAAAAATTACCGTAGTTACTATTCATAATATCAAAAAAAATAAAAGTAACTTATTAAAATAATTTGGACCCACTGAATTCAAATATGGAATCTATTTTTCAAAATTAAAAACACATAATTTTCAGTAATTAATTTAAAATCAATCCCATTGTTAAGAAAACGAGTTTTAAAAGTTAAAACATTGCCAAAGATTGAAATGTTTTTACCGATTAATTCAATGTAAAATTAATGGTAATGACATAAATTATATTCAATGGTAAAAATATATTCTATTTATACATCAAAATCATTCAATATTATAATTTATCCATATAAATTATTGCGATGAAAAAAGTTGTTTTTAAATAAAATATGGCGTGTTTTTACTATTCATTAAAATATAAAACTTATCAGAATAATATGAAAAATTTATACAAAGTAAATTTTTATATCCTGATTCCAAAGAAAGAATTTTAATTTGTAAAATTGAACATATAGACATGTCAAAAACTAAATTTAATGTGGGTGTGCCATCAAAATACGGCAAAAGTGCATTTTTTGAAAAATGCTTATTTTACCCGAAATATTTATTTTGTTCTCATACCATGTTATATAAAATGTGTAAGATTAATTATAATGTCATAAAATTCAAAATTTAGATACTACTACTCATAGTGGTTGGTTCATAATAATATTATAACAATTTATCGTTGTTTAGTGAAACCCGGTATTGCGTACTACACATGCTATCGAGGAAGGTCATGATTGTGTGTAATGCTTGCCAAGCCAAGGTTGCGTGTAGTGAAACCTCCCTTTGTTCTTACGTATAACATAATCAAAACTTATTTCATTTATAAATTAAACAAAATCTATACATAATGTTGCGTAAAATAATTTCTACAAAATAAACTTGAAATTGTGTGTAACACGAGGCATGAATTGTGTTGCGTATATTGCAAGCTAATATGGTGTTGTGTATAGCACAAGATAATGTTGGTGTAGCGTAAAACACAAAACATCAATGAAATTAAAAATAATAATTCTCATAAAATCTAGGGTTATTACAAAATCCTAGCAAGGAATCTATCCACCCATCCTTACAAGCCACACTCACCAAATATCACAAGTCAATAGAGTAGTATAGTAATATTATCAAAGTATGGGTACCCCGCACCACCTTCCCACTGAATACTACTCAAGCCCTCACGCCTAACTCTCTGATGCTTCCCCCTCTTCCTGAGATAGTGCCACAACCTGGCCATACGAAGCTCGATCTAGTGCCACAACCTAGCCATACGAAGCTCATAGTATCCCACCGGCACTCAATCCTCGGCTAGCATAGTATCCCATCGGCACTAAATCATCGGCCATAACCACATATCATCCCAAAGACACCTAGGAACCACATCACATCTCATCTTGAAGGAACCTGGGAATATATCACATCCTCATACCTAAGACTCTTGGGAAACATCTTTCGTAACCTTCCCGAAGGATCTTGGGCAATAGAACCTGGAATAGGGAGCACAGGGAAGACCAGTAATGATCCATCCTTTAGATGTTTGAGAATCTCACCCCCCCCCCCCCCCGTCCCACGGGTGTTCGGCACCTAGTGCTCAACATGGATGCGGTACGTAATGAAACATAAAACATACAGATTTATATAATTATATCAACCCCTCAGCCCATCCTAAGGCTTCTACACAAAAGATATTAGAACGTGCCTCGGCACTGCTACCTCGAAGGTATGCACACAATAAACAGCCCCAAACCCCATTAATCTTTTCATGTTTCAACAGTTTTTGTTTATAAGTTCCTTAACTACCGAGCAACTAACAACAACCAAACCAGATCAATCATTCGTAAAACATATCCCTTCTAACCAAAAATAAAGATAGGGAAAACACGAGCAACAAAAAACCATTTTCTTTTATCATGTAATCAATTTCATTTATTTCTTGTATTTAATCAACTATCATTCCCCACCATTAATTAGTTAAATCTTCCACTTTTATTCATATTCACAAGAAATCCCTGCAACCCTGCTGTGAACCACCATAACCATAAACACATTGGAAAAAATACCTATAACACATCGTCATCCCTTCAATAACATTTACCACAACTCCACTTCCCATCACAACCATATCTTACACGCCAACCCACAACCAAGCCAATCGCAGCCCCGCTGCTCACCCGTTCCACAACAACCCACAAAACACCCCCTTCACATTATAAAACACAACCCGCACCCACAAAATTCATTCTTTTATTTAGTTTAACTGGTGTGATCATACAAGGGTTTCAGGTATTCATTCAATCATACAAATTTACATGATTAACCAATTTCCACATTCTATGAAACTCCATCCCCAAAACAATCCATAAAAATAGGGAAACATTTAATTGTGCAAGAAAAGGCCCCCAACGACCGTGATTTTCAGTAGGCATAATCCTATTCAATTCACAACATAATCAAAGTATAAACATTGATGGAAATAAAACAAAAATATCAACAAAATTTCCCCAAATCCATTGTTTAACCAGTTATTATTTTCATTTACTAGTCCAACTATATCTCACAAAAACAAGGGGATACCCACCCAGAATGATGCACAAAAGAGAGAGAGATGAAGGTAAGATCCCTACTTTAATAGGTTTTGATGTCCTTCTGCGAGAACTACCACCACAAGGATTTTGATCACTCCTCTCGATGACTAAGTCCTCCAATGGATGTTGTGGTACAACCGCACTAACAACCAAGAGAGACACCATTAAGGTTTAAGGTGTCACTTTTTATATAATGGCAAGGAGGGATAGAAAGAGGAGATCGAGGAAGGAATAAGAACGGGGTAGAACGTACCATTAAGATGACATTCGTCAAAGAGCGTGTTTCCCGTCAAATATCAGCAATCTCCTCGGTAGGAAACTGTGAAGAGGAATTCGAAGAAGAGGGAATGGAATGAAGTGCACAATGTTTGCCTCGTCGACACGATCCCGCAACCACTGACAGATCGACGATCGGAGTCTAGATGAAGAAGGTAGGAGGAAGGATTCTGGGTCGTCTGAGAGCGTCACCATGTAGATAAGAAGAGGGGTCCATAGATAACACGTAACCCTCTCTTATATAGGAAACAAAAAGGTAAAATGGTACGCAGCATGTATTAATGAATACACAACGTGACCGTACAATTGTAACGCTATTTGACTGTTCAACACACGACACGTCATGCAGTCTCCATGTGTTTAATGATAATAATAACTTCAATTAATAATAGTTGTTTTATTGACCCAAGACACGAACCATAATTTAATATCCAAAATTATACTTGAATTGATCGTATTAATGACAGGATCACATCACCACTGATGAGAAGTCAATCATATGTCGCACGCGGGAGTTATGGCGGGTCGAAGATTTAATAATAATATTAAATCTATTAATTCAATTGTTTTTCAGGTACCCGATCCAAAAACCCAAAAAATATATCCAATATTGGACTCATAATTTCTGTCTAGAATTCAGGGTCACACTGCCACTGATGGTTCGTAAAACCGAGGTCGCATGAAGAAGTTATGGACTAAACATGGTTTTCCCAAAAAAAATTAATAATTACATTATTATATTATTATTATTTTATTTAACCATTTTTTTCTTCAAAACAAAAACCCACCCTCAACCTATTTCAAGGGTTTAAATGTGTTGCACATTATCCCCCATAATTGGCTCCTCCTTTATCATTTATTTCCTTATTTTTTTAATCATCATTATTTTTTATTTCCTCTCTCCAATCTTCCTTTTTCTTCTTCAAGTTTCTCACGCTCCAACCCCAAAGTAGCACCTCCCCTTTTATTCTATACCCATCACGTCCCATTTTAAACCCTTTTCATTATTTTTTTTAACACATTTATCATAAATAATAACATCTCTCATATATCCTCATGTCTCAAATCGCATTGCATTGAATTCAAAATTAAAATCTCATTAAATATTTATTAACGGATCTATCACAATTTAAGCCAACATTATTATTATAATTATTTATCATAATAATAATAATATTTCCCCAATTAAAATTTATTAACTCATCAGTAATTATTATTATCAAAAATTATTATTATAATACGCGTCGTGTTTGACCACATCAATTTTCTACAAAGTAATGGACCGGAGAGGTCCAGGCCATTACACTTCTAGATAAAAGGCTTACATTAGTACCACATCATTGATAAAACCTTCATGATGCAGAATTTCATTTGTTGGTCAAATACCAAAAATTCACTATTCAAAAAAATCATGTATTTCAAAAAATTAACAAAAATTCACCCCAACCATTTTTTGATGTGTAGAATCCCAAAATGAACTACATTTTATCAAAATAATTTTATAAATATGAGAAAATTAATTTTTAAATAAAATAATACTTTATACAGAAAATAACAATTTCAAAGCATTTATTTACTTATTCAAAGATATGGGTGTATCATACTTTCAATTAAATATTATATAGTCACATTCATATGTGAGGTACTATTCATAAGGTTATGTTACTATTCATAAGGGTAACATTTCTATTAATAAGGGTACATTACTATTCATTAAGGTCAAGTTACTACTCAGAAGGGTTCATTACTATTGATAAGGGTACATTACTATTATAAAGGGTATGTTACTATTCATAAGGGTATGTTAATATTCATAAGGTTATGTCTCTATTAAATAAAATTAAGTTGGTCATATAAGACTCTAAATAACATACTGATCAAAATTTTAGATGACCATTTTTTGAAATGAAAAACATAGAAGCTGTAAAATTTTATTTAAAGTCTAGTTATAAATATCTACTTAAAACAATGATTCATACATTTCATTTATTTTTTTTAACCCTTGGGGTGTTACAATCATGTTTTATAAAATTAAGGATATTAATTATTTATTAAAATTTATTCTTTTTATTTTTTCATTTCTTTTTCTTTGGTTCTAGATATGGTTTATTTGAATGTTGGTTTTATAAAAATTATATTCCCCATAGGGCCATCCCTCTAGCTAGGATGAAAGAGGAAACTCACGCTACTACATAAGTAGGCGGCGGAGCCTAGGCCCATCTGCCATAGCACAGGCTAGCCCATGGGTTTGTGTGGGTGTGTGTCTGTGTATGTGTCTGTGTGTGTGTGTGTGTGCCTGTAGTCATGCACAGAGGGACCTAGCAGTGCACAACTATGCAGGGTGGTACAACAGTAGGGGTGGGTGCAGAAGCACGCCTGTAGAGAAATAGTACAGGGTGATACCGGGAAGGGGGATTAGGAATTCTGAAGGAAGGCTAGGAGTGCTAGGATTATAAGGCTCGCTCAGGAAGTGCTTCATTTTGATGTGGGACAAACTTTTTTAATGGAGATTGAATCTCAGTCGTCCGATCACGGTGCGCAGGATATGGGATTTATGATCAGTCTTCCCATCAAACTCCACTATTGCGGTATTAATACCACATTTTATCTAGACCGTTCAATCATAGAATCGACCCATCTCCATTGTTAAATCCGTTTTAAATCCCAAGTATTTTCTCATCCATTCGATCAATCTAAGGATTTGATCTCGTCCGTCCAACTGTTTTTAAAATTCGGAAACTCACCTCAGTCGTTTGATCACCTTCAGATGATTTGAACCATCTGTTTCTTTTCCTCTTTTCTTCTATGTGTTTCTTCTTCTTCATCATGCCAAACCAGTGGTCGCCCACCATTTTCATTCCATCTTTTTCATATTTTCTTATCCCTTGAGATCCTCCACCTTTCTCTTTGGATCGCCATCGATTTCTACTATAAGTCTCAGTTGATCTTCTTTTTTATTATTTTCTTTGCTGCACTTTCAACTTTTTCCAAGATTTATGTGTTTATATCTATATATATAATATAATGACCATTTTCCTTTAGATTTATTCTAAGTAAGTTTTTAGACTTAGTTTGTTTATGTAAGATTTTGAGTCATTGTTTATAATTTATATATGAAATGTTATAAATAAAATATATATGTACATCGCCTATATAAACCTTATTTTTTCACTTGTATTCTACACGGTTTTCCCTCCTCAATTTATGAACAGCAACCATCGATCCTCCTGATCTCTTGAATCCAGATAAGAGATCTTGTTTGTTTCATTTTCAATTTAAAAATCCTTTTTATCTATTTCACAGTTATATGTATATGAATATAATATCTTCCTAACCCGTTTTGTAATTTAAAACAAAAATAATCATCAGTGTTTCACTAATGTTTTTAAGTTATAAAACACCCAAAAGGGTTCAAATTTCTTTATGTTTGAAACTATTTGTATATATGTATACTTATATGTACAATTTCTTTATATAAAAAACTATTTCTGTTTTATGATATTTGAATGGTGATCATTTGTTTTTAAGTGATGTTTCATAAAACATGAAATGCATATTGGGGTTTAGTACATCATGTTTTAATATGAAAACCCCTTATTTACAATTTATGTATATATGGTTATGTATAAAAGTATATATATATATATATATATATATATTAGATTAATTTTTTGTAACAAATCTGAATAGTGTTTTCATAAAACCTGTTCTTATTGATCAGATTATGTTTTCAAGGGTACAATAATTACCAGAATATATTAAACCATTTTTTGGGGTGTGAAAATCCCAAGTATACACCATGTGTATAATGGGTTTTGTATTTTTTTTAAACTCACATATATACATATTTTTTTATTTCTCAAGTGTTAAATAATTATAGCCATGTTAGAGAGTTGTATAATGGTTTTCATGCATAAGAACAAAAATATGTGCATACATGCATAAATATATGGGATTAATTACTTATTCTTTCATGCATGAATACCCCACATGAAATAATGATTTTACATCCATACATATTCTAATTTTTTATGATAAATTCCTTTTATTATTTAATTTTATGTTTTAATCTGTTATGATATGAAAATTAACATTGCGTGGATTAAACGAGTATCTCAATATCAAAACATGTAATCCATGGATTTAAAAGGTTAAAATTCACGAGGGTTTAATGCAAGAGTTGTTATTTTATGTGAAACCCCATTATTTTATGTGAACTAATTTTTACTACATGTGCTAGATTATTTCTTTTTAGTCCATACACGTCACTATTAAATCTGAAACTAACAAATATAGTCCTTTTTAAATTTGTGGCATAATTATTTTCTGTTATGAATATTTATGCGAAAAGATTTTGGAATAAGAAAGTAAGTATTCAATCTAGTATGTAAAACTATGAATATAATTCCACACTATACATATGAGGAATGTATTGGAATTAAATGATAAGATGGGTGCACCTAGATAGCACTCCAATGGGAAACAAGATTTTCAGTTAGCCTTGACTCATACTAAGTCATATTTTTTGTATGGTCTTGGCTCAAGGCCTTGAAAAAAGTCAGGAATTATACATTCCCTCATTATGTATTGGTATATGACCAAACAAGGGATTATTCGATTAATAGAATATCCCTTTGCTAATAATCTTCTAAGATAATGGTGATGAATGTATAAGGAATAATTAAGTATGAAAATGGAAATCGATAAAAGAAAGGGATATCTAAAGTAAAGGTTACATGAATTTCATATTAAGTGCTAATGAATCATGAAATGATTACTTATGTAATTATATTTACAATATCACATTTCACTTTTGAGTTGGTTTGATCAATTAATGTATCATCCATCATTCATGCATTCCAGTACATGTATGTGCACTCCAATTTATGTTTTACCTATAGTTTTTAATTAAACACATATGATTATTATATAAATGGTTTTTCTGATAATATCATCATGTATGATTTGAAAACAAATGATGGCGTTCCTCAAGTAAATGTTTTGTGAATATTTCAAAGGTTGTTGTTTTTTTAAATAATTTCATCAAAAAAATGCAAACCCTTTACTGTGCATTCTTATGCTCACCCTACGTTTTCAACTTATTTTTCAAGTTTAGTATATTATTCTAATATTTGAGCACTTTTATTTGATGGTATAAATTTCAAGATTAATGTTTTCATGTTTTTGGAAGAGGTGTATCAGCAAAATCTGGTTTTCCAAAACCTAAACCGAATTGATCCTCTATGTTGGAACAAGATGTGTAATTTTTGTATGCACGTGTCTATGGAAAAAATTACACAACATTTTTTATTCATCGACTCTGGGCTTCTGGGGTCGGGTTCATTACAGTTGGTATCGGAGGATCGGTTTAGAAAACTCTAGAAAATTAGAAGGTACTAAAAATTTGATTATGACTTACTAAGTAAAATTCTATCTTCAAAATTCAGATGGAAAATGAAACAAGTATTTAGTCTCTTCCAATAGAAATACTAGAGACTATATTTGCTATGTCTTGTTTATAATGTTATGATACATTTGGAAACATTCGGCTGTCATGTAATCAACTATACAATGTATGGAACTCTTCTCATGTACATCAACTCCATCGAGGATTAGGCGTCAAATATGTTTTTATGTTGCATGATCAACTTCCATTCCATGCACATAATGGAATGTAATTTAAGGGTTTGTTTAAATGTTTCACCCTAGCTGATAATTTCTCATCCTGAGAGGACATCCATGAGGCTGCACGAGAGGGTGACCTCTGAAAGGCATATCTTTTTCCAGTCTTGATCTACATTCTCAATGGCCAAGTTAGGGATTTTGAAATTCATGGGGTTGAGTATTCCCATTTTGTTTATAGACATAAAGTTCATGATGATGTCTCCCAACATCATACACTTCATGCTTTTCTCTCATGGAAATTTAGATTTCAACTTGCAGTTGATCTATGTTGCTCGTGCTTCATCTGGACCAAATAGATCAAAGAGTTTGGAACCGCTTTAGGGATCTGTTTGACTAGGAACTAGGAAAATCATCAACACTGGTGGTACCTATGAAGAGACATCACAGTGGATGTCAATAAGTCTATGTCTGTGAGTTGTGAGGGAAAGAATGAATATGTATCACCCCGCGTTTCTTCAACACTATCTTAAATAAATGGTGTTATATTTTTATGATTTGATACTTTATTATGAATTTAAAAAATAAAAAATCTGTTTTAATATTTTTATTCATTACTGAATACACCTTTTCCTTTAAAAAATCATATGGAAGATTAATGGTCACCAAATAACCTTTTATCTCTACCAAATGTGATACTGGAAACAATAATTCTAAAGAGACGTACAAAAGTGTTTGATCCTCTAAAAAATCTATGGTTATCCAACAAATATTTTTATCAATTATCCAACAGTTCCAACATGCTTCCATTCTTCAAAGGATCAAGTTTTGTTTATTTACTCTTAGTCCATGCACAACTAGAATTATATGAACGTAGAGGAAGTTATATTGAGGGACTCTTCAAATTATTTCCATGTATGAAAGATATCTGGCTATAGAAAAATTTTGGGAATCCACCAAAGTAGGTGACCGTCACACTACTTAATGTTTTCAACTCTTAATCTTCAGTGGCAATAGGATAATTTACAATTTAAAAATTTTAGAAAACAAGGTGCTTCAGATGATTTATAGGAATCAAATCCTTTCTGAGGTATCTGAGATTTTTATATCCTTTTACATTTATATGATGTCCAAATGCTACATACATGTGTATAACTCTGAGTATATGAAATGTGTTTGGACCAAAGAAATCGAAGAATTTAATGTTGTTGCGGACACCATGAAAATAAAAAACCACCAACTCATGTGGCTCTGGTAAAGGGGCGATGGGGTTTATGTCTGAAGGGTTGAGGAGTAATAGAATTGTGACGGTGAAATTATTTTAAGGAGGGGATAATGTAATATCCAGAACAAACTTTTTTAGTAATAATATTTTTAATTGTTTTACGTGGCTTAATCTTCATTTTATCTAAATATTTGTTCCCATAACGAACAAAAAATCATTTTATTCAATAAAAAACTGAAAAATTTCTTTTCAAAAACTCCAAAAGACAGTAACTAACCTTGAATTACTACTAGTAGACCAATCAAGATCACCGGGAGACCGTCGAACATCACAAATAATCCAAGAATATAATGAGCGTCCTTTGGGTCTATTACAACAAAGAACATTATAGGCAGAGCTATGGAAGCCGAACTATGCAGTAATGGTATGTAAAGCACCATTTTCACCCTGTTGTTTCTAATGTATTGAATACCCTTAAATATCTTCTTATATGGCCTTTGTGACTATTGGTATCCATTATGGTCCTTAAGTGACCACTGGTTTTTGCAATGGTCATAAAATTATAAAACCGTTGGATTATTTTTAAGAATTTCAATTAATATATTTATCTTAAGTATTTTTTTATATATTTTAACTATAAAATAATCTTGAATGTTCTTTCTATTTTATTACTTTAAACTTGTATCTTTGAACAAATTTAATTGAGTTTATCATTTGATTTTGGAAGCATAATGTTTTAAAAACCGAAAATTGATTTCAAATCATGACTTTTGGGTTTTAGTAAAAGGAGAAGTACGTTTGTTTAATTAATCAATTCCAGGAGAAGCATGCATTTTTTTTATGGTACAAAAACTATGTATTTGAAAAAATGTTTTTGAATACTTTAATTAATTAAAGTTTTACTATTGGTTACGTGGGGACAAAGTATAATTTATATTTTGATTTGTGTACTTTAATGTTCCAAAGTTTAAAATAAACTAAGAATCGTGTTTTATAAAATTAAAGATATTATTTATTTAATAAAGTTTATTATTTGTATTTTTTTCATTCCTTTTCTATGGTTTTAGGTATGGATTATTTGAATTTGGGTTTATAAAAAATATATAACCTATAGGGCCATCCCTCTAGCTGGGCTGAAGGAGGCAGCTCGCACTACCACAGGAGTATTTTGTCGAGCCTAGGCCCATCAGCCACTACATAGGACAGTCCAAGGGTGTGTGTGTTCCCACTTACATGCACACACGAAGGGACCAAGCTGTGTGCCACTGTGCGGGGTGGCATGGTGGTAAGGGTGGGCATAGAATTTTCCCTGCAAAGAACCAGTATGGGGCGGTACTGGGGAGAGGGAGATGGAATTCTCATGGAAGGCTAGAAGCTCTAGGCTTATAAAGTAGTCCCATGATGCACTTTGTTTCAATGTGGGATAAATTTTTTAACGAAGATCGAATCTTAGTTTTTTGATCACATCGTGTGAGATATTCATTGTTCGATCAGTTAGACCTTTGAACTCCACCACTATGGTATTAATACCGGTTTTTCTCTAGACTATCTGATCATAATTTCGACCAATCTCCCCCATTTAATCAATTTAAATCCCACATCTTTCCTCAGTCATCCAACCAATCCAAGGATTTTATCTCATCCATCCAATAATTTTTAAAATTAGAAAACTCACCTCAACCATTCGGTCACCTTCAGATGATCTAGACCGTCCATTTCTTTTTCACTTTTCTACTCCACGTTTATTTTTCTTCCTCGCACTAAACCAATAGACATACACCATTTTCTTCCCATATTATTCTTCTTTTCTTCTCCCTCAAGATGCTTTACCTTTCTCTTTGGATAATCCATCAATTTCTACCATAAGTCTCAGTTTATCTTCTTTTTTATTATTTTCTTTTCTCCACTTTCATGTTTCCGTAAGCTTTATGTGTGTATTTATATATATAATATAATCACGGTTTGGCATCAGATTTATTCTATGTAAGATTCTATATTTAGTTTTTTAAGTGATATTTTGAGACTTTTTTAATAATTTATGTATAAAATTATATATATATATATATATATAATATGTACACCACCTATATAAACCTTATTTCTGCACTTGTATTCTACCCAGTTTTCCCACCTCAATGTGTGAATGACCACTGTCGAACCTCCCTCTCTCTTGAAGCCAGGTAAGGTATCATGTTGCTTTTAATTTAAATTTACAAACCCAATATATTTATTTCACAGTTATCTGTATGTGTATATAATTTTTTCATAACCTATTTTGGAATTTCAAACAAAAATTATCATCAGTGTTGCACTGAAGTTTTCAGGGTATAAAACACCCATAAGGGTTAAATTTTCTTTATTTTTAAAACTATGTGTATACATGTATACTTATATATATTATTTATTTATATAAAAAACCATTTCATTTTTTATGATCTTTGAATGGTGATCATTATTTTTTAAGTAATTTTTATTAAAACATGAAATACATGTAGGGGTTTAGTTCATCAGGTTTTTAATATGAAAACCCCTTATTTACAATTTATGTATATATGGTTATGTATAAAAGTGTATATATAGATATGTTTATTTTTTTGAAAAGGTTCACATTCATAAGGGTTTAATGAATGAGTTTTTATTTTATGGGACAACACGTTAATATATGTGTGCTAGTCCTTACTGCATGTGAAAGAGTATGTCATTTTAGTCCATGCACGTCATCGTTAAATTTGAAACTAACAAATCTAGTCTTCTTTCCCTTATGGAATAATTATTTTCAGTTATGAAGATGTATGAAAAATGATTATGGAATAAGAGTGTAAGTATTCACTATAGGATGGGAAACTTTGAAAATAAGACCATACTAGACATATAAGGAATGTTTTGGACTTAAATGATAAAATGGGTGCGCCCAGATAGTAGTCCAATGCATTGAGTAAAGTTGAGTGTCATGAGATGCTATGTGCAACGGTCTTGGTGGTTAGCCTTTTTTTGGTGCTACTATGGGAAATGGGATTGGTAGTTAGCCTTTGCCCGTACTACTATGGAAAATGAGATTGGCAGTTACTCTTGACTCATACTAAGTCATGTTTTATGTATGTTCTTAGCACAAGGCCCTAGAAAATTCTGGATAATATATTCCCCCATTATGTATTAGTATATAACCAAGCAAGGGATTATTCTGCTAATAGAATATCCCTTGGATAAGAATCTTCTAAGATAATGGTGATAAGTCCATAAGGAATAATTAAGTGTAAAAATGGAATGTTATAAAAGTAAGGGGTATCTAAAGTCAACATTACTTGAATTTCATATTAAGTGATAATGAATCAAGACATGATTACTTATGTAGTTCTATTTAAAATTTTCCATATCGCTTTTGAGTTGGTTTGATCAATTTATGAATCATGAATCATTCATCCATTCTTGAACATGTATGCACACTCTGATTTATGTTTTACCTTTATTTCCTAAATAAGCACATATGATTATTCTATAATTGTTTTTGATAATATCATCAAATAACCTTTTAAAACTAATGATTACCTGCCTTAAATAAATGTTTTGTGAATATTGTAAATGTTGTTGTTTTTTTAAATAATTTCTTCAAAATGTTTTTAAACCCCTTACTAGGAATTCTTATGCTCACCCGACATTTTCAACTTATTTTATAGGGTTAGTATATTATTACAAGATTTGAGCACTTTTATGTTATGGTATCAATTCGAAGATTAACATTTTAAATTTTTTGGAATAGGTGTATGAGCAGCATCTAGTTTTCCAAAACCTAAACCGAATTGATCCTCTGTTTTGGAACAAGATGTGTAATTTTTGTATGCATGTGTCTATGAAAAAAATTATACAACATGTTTTTGGTACCAAATTCGGGATTCTGGGGTCGGCGTCGTTATAGTGGTGATGGTTTTTATATCATAAAAATTAATATTAAAACATTTTTATATAGAAAATTCTAATTTTCATTTATTATTTCTATATATTAAATTAAAGGGGTGGAGGAAGAACTAAAACCAAAATTATCACTGATGATCATTAATTCATCTTTAGGTGTCCTCATTAGGTTTCAACTAAATCTAATATGGGTTTTATTTCCACGAACACTAAGGCTTGTATGATGAGGGTAGGGATGTTGGGAAGTGATTTGGGTAGTTCATGGATGATCCAAATGGCTTGAGAGGTGATAATATATGGAGATATTGAATTCCATTTTATAGTTGAGGATGAGTGGCATTATTGTAAATATTACAAACTAATCGTTATTGTATGGTGACTTTTAATGACATGAACCCCTCAAGTCCATTGTATCATTGAAAATCAGGTGTTTAGGAGTTTTGGAGGGGTGTGGGTAACGGTGGATTAATTTGTCTATTTTCCAAAAAAAATCTAGTTTTTCGAAATAGTAGCTCACCGAACAATGGCACAGCGAATGGTGGCTCACTGAATAGTGGCACCGAACAGTGGCCCACTAAATGTTGGCTCACCAAGCAGTGTCTCACTGAATAGTGAAACTGAGTGATGTCTCACCGAATGATGAAAATAATGGTGTCTCACTAAATAGTGACACCATGACTCACACAATGGTGAGTCACGTCAGATAGTTTTCCAAATGTTTAGGTTTCCCCAGTTTCTCCCATATTTTTCATCTCTACCCCTCTTATATTTTATTTGAGGTAAATTGAGTTTAAAGCCTTATTTTTGTGTTTCTAAAGGTGTTTTAAAGGATATTAATTATATCCTTAATATCTTTAGTCTATGAGGACATTGAAATAATCCAACTATGTGGTCTTCGCCATGATCCAAATTTAATGACTTTTGAAACCGTTATTCCATTGATTTAGGATCTAGATCTTCAATGTTAGTATATTCCCTTCACATTGTGTTTCCATTCCCTCTTGGTGCTCCTAGAGACGTCTCATTCATGGATTCTCATGTTGTGTCATAGACATGGATCGTACTTTCCTTGGATTTTTCCAGCTTCTTGTGAAACCTTATGTTTTTTACGCAAGGAATAGTGGTTGATCAACTGAAATTCCATGTAGGTATTTTCCTTTGTATCTCTTTTAATTTTATTCTTGTGGGGTGATCTGATTAATGTTTTTTGTTGTGAAAACTTATGAATCCAGCTTTTAACAAAGATGAATACTAATATGAACTTTTCAATAGGATAGGAGTTGATTGATGTTTATCGCCTATTTTATTTGTTATATTTATTGATGATATGATCTGTTCTGGTTGTATGGCTTCTAAAAATCATGGTCATTTTTGGTATTTTTCTGTTCATGGGTGAGGCTTTATACCTATTGTTTTTCCCTTATGAATAATTTGTGTAAATATAAATCTTATTTATCACATATACCCAGTTAAATGAATTGGATTCCCCATGATTAAACCCTCGTGTGATCACCCCAGTTTAAAAAATTATATTTCAATAAAAAAACATTAAAAATATGAATATATTTTGTTTAATAGTTGTGGCTATGTGTTGTGTCCTATTGGGTTTTGTGGCATGTGTGGGTTGTGTGGTGGTGCTATTGGGAGCACAGTTGTGGGTACATGGGTGGGTAGAGGAGTTGGTTCTATGAGTTGGTTTGGTATGATTGTGTAGTAGGGATATAGTTTTAATGGTGGTTTATGTGGTCTTTTGGAATTAGGTGGTTCACAAGGTGTTATGGTATCTCATTTTTAGAGATTTATTGATTGTGGAATGGATGGGATTATTATGTGTTTGGGCGGTATCAGTGTAGTGGTTGGGAAGTAGGGTTCTAAGACTATGTTTTGTTATGATTTCATTATTATGTATTTTATGGGAGTGGTTTTGTTGTGTAGCAGGGATTTTAGGTGTATTTTTTAGAGGATGATTAAGTGGGATGACATTGATGAATTATAGTTGTCGGTGGTTGAATGGGTTTCTAGGATTAAAGGGGTTGTATAGTGGTACTTCAGGTAGGTTGATCTCTGTTGTCTTTATGAATGGGTTTTAAAATGGATTTCTTTACCTTGGTCACACATTCCTTATTTTCTGTGGCAGTGTTTTGTGTCCTTTAGCCTTCAAAAAATGGTTCTATATGTTTTTCTTCTTTGTTTCCTGGGTAGGGTTGGAAAAAATAAATAAATGAATAAATAGATAAATATATTATGGCAATTGGTTAAATGAATTGGAATAGGGTATACTTCTACTTATGGAAGTTACCATCATTCGTGGTGATATGTGAATTAAGGGTTGGTAGTAAGGGTAGTTCTTATGTGTGTGATGGTTGTATTTTTGGAATCCTATAGGATGGGTTGAGTGTTTGTTACCTATATGTATAAATTGATATTTCCATGTGTTTTCTATACACACCCCACCTATGTTGAACACTATGTTCTAAACACCCCCATTTCTATGGGGGAGGGTGTCTTTCCTAAAATCTTGGTGGGATGAGGGATGGCTGGTTATTGGTTCTTCTCTACTCCCTATTATAGGAAATTATCACCCAATACTGTTCAGGAAGGCTGCAATAACTTATGTTTTATTACCATATTTATGTTATTGGCTATGAGAGAGGTGGTTTTTTTCCCATGTGTCTTTGGGGTGAGGTATAGGTGTTTTCTTGCATGATCTGGTGTGTGTAATGTCTAGGTGTTTGCGGGCGGGATGTGTGTAGTTATCGATAGGTGTGTGTGTGTGTGTGTGTGTGTGAAGGTTGTGACAGTGGGGCTTGTGGAACTGTGTGGGAGCAATAGGACAATTGGCATTATGGATGATTAGTTAACCAGTGGGAAGTGGTGAGGGGTACCCAAATATCAATATGTTTATATTATTACATTACTAGACTTTCGTTATTTGGTGATCATGACTTGGTGAGGTTGTGGTGGATAGTATACCTTGTTAGGTGCTTTTGGAGTTTTTCCTTTTTTTTCTCACGGGGAAATTTCTACTCCTCTCCCAATTATGCATGAGTGAAATTGGTTTTCCCTATAGAGAATACATTTATGCTCACCCTACATATATAAAACTGTTTTCAAGTTTCGAAGGAGATTATACAGACTATGTTGGACCTTACTATCTCAGACATTGGGGATGATTTTTGTGTTGCTATTTAGTTTTTTTGGTAATTACCTTTGGGTTTTC
Source organism: Viscum album (assembly GCA_963277665.1). Lineage (NCBI taxonomy): Eukaryota > Viridiplantae > Streptophyta > Magnoliopsida > Santalales > Viscaceae > Viscum > Viscum album. Next base: position 551,917,537 of record OY728147.1, on the reverse strand, counting down.
TTTTTTATTTTCAGCAAATTTACTTTAATCATTCGTGGGAGATGGATTTTGGTTTCATTATATATATCTATCTTGTAATTTTTTTAGGTAGGTACATCTTATCTCACAATCATGGTTGCAATAAAAAGGGTAATGCCTCTCATTTTTTGTTAGATTTCTATACCCTTAGTGTTGGTCACCACCCCAGGGACAATTTGAGGAGGGACTTAGGGTCATTATCTCTCCTTCATCTTGAGAAAGGAATGTCTCAACATCTTGATATCCCTTCCCACATCTTGAAGAAGGTGGTTTATGACAAAATGGTATCAGAGGCCATGGTTGAGAGATAAGATGAATTTTGGAGATAGGCATAGTGATAATTGCATGTGTTGGTAGGTAAATAGTGATAGATGATCTTGGTGTATGAAATAGGTAAGGGAAGACAATTTAGGAAATGATATTCTACGTCTGCCATGATCTTATGCAAGGGATCTAAGCTCAGAAAATGATCAAGTGATGCTACACTATTTCCAGGGTAGATACCCTAGGGAGGGTACATGCAACATGATGAATTGTGTTCCTTTTTTGGGTGTTTTTGGGGAAATTAATATAAAAATTGAGATAAAATGAATCTTAAAAAATTTCATACTACCCAGGCATAGGAGTTCCTTGTTTTTCATTCAATTATGGATCTCGGACGTCGCTCACATGTGGTATGAGTAGTGGATGGTCAGCAGGCTGACTTCGTTGACCGGTAGATGGCTGACCTGAAGGTGGACGACAATCAGTGGTAGAAGATGAATCAAGGTTTCCAACCACATAATGTGGGAAAATACGAGGGTCGTGTCTCGGAAATGGTGGCAAAGAATTTCTTGAGGATCTAGTGATCACTTTCTTCTTGATATGGACTCTGAAAAAGATTATGGTTCTTCTTGAGGTGAGCCAGATGAGGGGAAAGTATGCCAATGGTGGAATCTTTACCTAAGGTAAATAAAAGAGTCTAATGTTTCATGGGATTAATTTTAGATGGAGTTTCGGGTAGAATTCATTTCTTCCATGATGAAAGCCGAGAAGAGGCAGGGGCTTCTCTCCCTCCAGTAGGGGAGTATGTCTATGATGGAATTGGGGATGAAGTTCAATGATCTCCTACACTTTTCTCCAAATCACATTCTAGATGTGGAGTCTCTGGTGAGGCACTTATAGGATGAAATCTATCATTCTCTTCAGTATGTGGTCACTCCTTTCACTCTACTGGAATACTTATAGGTTCATAAGAATAATGAAGTGGTCGAAAGGATGCACTCACGAGGAGGTATTCTATGAGAGGTAATTTAGTTGAGTTCTACATAGGGGAAGGCCATCAACAGAAAGTCTCTAGCGTCAAGGCCTTTCAGGTTTCGTCCAATGGGGACATGACCCTAGTTGTTTAATTTCGACCCTATGTTCCTCACCCTTTCCCATGGGAATAGACCTGAGGTGTTTTTCATGCAGAGTCCATGGGCAACCTCAAGGAAAGTGCCCGACTTGAGCTCAGTATGGTATATGGGGTAGGTACAGCACCCACCTTAGTAGTAGTTTCTAGCCCTGCCTTTCCAGCAGCAGGGAAAAGAGTCCCTTGCACCACCAAGGGTGGATGGTGTAAGAGTAGTCCAACCATATGGTGCTTCTCAGGGACCATGGCCAGGGTGTGGTTGGGGAGGAATCTGATAGCTGAGGGGAAAAGGAGCAGGACATGAGCAGTTACACGCTGTAGAAGAAGTAGTTCCAATGGGGAAAGAGATCATTTGTGGTACAATTAGTTTTTTTAGAACATTTTATTTCACCAAGTTTGATTTGGGATATTTTTACTTTTTCTTTGTACCCAGTCTATCCCATTCCTTGCACCTAAACATAGAAAAACTTTCCATTCCCCTAGTGTTGAGTACACCAATCAGAGGTGACACCAAAATATTTGATGTTTTTCAGGGATATAGACTGATTTTGGGGCTGCATTAGTCTAGTGGGGATCTCCTCCCATTACAGATGAAGTCATACCATGGCATCCATGGCATCGAATGGTTGTTTTCAGTGCATGTTATTATCAACTAATTCTAGATAAGAGTTGTGTTTTAATATTTTAAAGGTAAGAGTGTGGCTTTCTTTTGTGAGTGAAGCATTCGGGAGGGCAGCCGACACGTAGATCTTACTATTTACTTATTAGTCAACCTGTTAGTGGGATCGATTGACACCGAGATGCTGGGGACTCCTAGGGTTGTTGGGTATTTATTAGATGTTTCTTCTAAGGTGGTTTTCAATCTACACCTTCGATGTGATGTTGAGTTTGGGATATACTTGTAGCATGGTGCTTCTTCGATTTTGATGGATCCTTATCAGATGGAGCCTTCTGAGCTATCGGAGTTGTGGATCCCAATTGACGATCTGATGAGGAAGGGCTTTGTCTAGGCCAGTGTGTTTCCATGGTGTGCTACGGTCATGTTTGTGAAGAAGGTGGATGGTGATCTGAGGATTTGTATAGACTACCTGAGGCTGAATCTAGTAAAAGTCAAAAGAGATTACCCTCCCTCGAGGATAGATGATCTTTTTGACCAGATAAGGGGAGCATATAGTTTTTCCAAAAATTGATCTACGATCAAGATATCACCAATTGAGGGTGAAGGAGGGTAACATCCTGAAGACTTTTTTCAGGTGTTGTTATGGGCACCTTGAGTTTGTAGTTATTCAATTCAGTGTTAAAAACTCGCTATTTGTGTTCATGGGGCCCATGAACTCTGTCTTTCCTGAGTTATAGGACTGGGTTTTCATCATATTCATTGATGACATTATGACCTATTCAAGGTCATGGCAGGAGTATACTAAGAATCTCAGGGCTATCCCAGAGATACTTTGACACCTCTAGATCTACATAAAGTTATCCAAGTGTACATTTTGGACCTGATAGGTCCACTTCATAGAGAATGTGGTGTCTTATAAGGGTGTAGAAATGGACTCATCGAAGGTCGAGGAAGTTGTTTCATGGGAAGCACCCAAGAATGTGGAATTGGTTTGCAGTTTTCTCAGCCTGGTTGGAAACTATCATAGATTCATACCGGATTTCTCTAGGGCAGTATCCCCATTGATAGATCTGACCAGAAAGAGACAATCCTTTGAGTGGAGTGAGCATTGTAGAGTAGAATTTACCTATCTAAATGTAATGATGGTAAGTTCCCCAATTATTTAGTTTCTAGAGGAATGGGTGATGTTCAAGGTGTTCAGAGAGGATTTCCATTTGGGCTTGGGTTTCACGTTGATGCAGCAATGATGATTGATCTCTTATGGGTCTAGGAAATTACATCCCCTTAAATGTAACTATGCCTCCAATGAACTATAACATAAATTAGGTGTGTTTGTGCTAAAGATGTGGCATCATTACCTCATCGAGGAGCATTTTGTGGTCTTCAAAGATCATAAGAGTTTGAGGTATATGTTTTCCTATAGATATTTGAACTTGAAACAGTGAAGGTGGATCATGTTTCTCCCAGATTATGATTTTGAGAACTCTTAATCTTCATGGAAGGGAACCATTTTGGCCAACATTTTTAGCAACAAGTCGTAAAATGATGTAGTTTTGGAATCTGTGTACCCTTAGAGCGAAATGAAATAGTTGGATGCCTTGCACATAGATTCGGGAAAATATTATGGTAGAGGATGCCTATTTCATATGGAAATATAATAATCTCTAATACAGAAGGTGGAGGAGTCTCGGTGGGGAGACTCAAAGGTGAAGGTGATGCATGATCCCTTTGACTAGGATGATGCTTCGGATGGGATGGTCAAAGGATGGTTAGAATAATATGTTGTTTGGTGGGAATTTTTTTCCCTATGGAAGAATGCGAGGATGTTCTCCATGAGTTTCATAGCTCACCCATATATGTACAACATAGAGTTTCCTAGATATACTGGGGCTTTAGGGAGCGGTTTTAATGGCCCGGGATGAAGTGGGAAGTGGTAGAGTTTGTGGAAAAGTGCATGGTGTTCTAGAAAATGAAGATTGATCACCATGTTCTCGTTGGACTGTTTCAAAACATGGATAACCCCAAGGGGAAATGGGATGACATCTCGATGGATTTTATCATGTTATTACCTTGGGATCAGAGAGGATTCAATGCAATCTAGGAAGTTGCGGATCAGTTTAAAAAGTTGGCTCACTTTATAGGAATCAAGGATTAGAGAATAGTGGATGCCTTGGTATGGAGGTATGTGGATGAGGTGGTGAAGATGCATGGAGTTCTAATAACTATTGTATTAGATCAGGATACACAATTTATGTTGCGATTTTGGGGGGATTGCAGAATGAATTTGGCACTTATTTATGCCTCATCACTGCTTTCCACCCTCAGATGGATGGACAAATGGAGAGTACCATCCAAATGTTGGAGGGAATTTTGTGGGCATGTGGTGTATTTCTTGGTGAGTCTTGGGTGCACCATTTTCCCTCGGTATACTTATCTTTCAATAATAGTTATAACTCTTCCATTGGAATGGAATCCTTCGAAGATTTATACAGAATACCATGTCATTCACCCTTGTGCTAGATGGAAGTTGGGGAGGTGGATCTTCTTGGTCTAGATGTGGTGTAGAGTATGACAGAGAAGGTGCAGTTTGTTTGTGATAGGAACAAGGCAACTGTAAGATCCCGGTTTTTTCTGTGAAAGACTTTAGGATATTCTTGATATTATTCCAAAGCAACGCCCTCAGACGGCGTGCGATTCCGACCCCCGAAAAGGATGGAATTACATTTTCAGTGTGTTCACACTGGAAATGCCAACTAAATAGGATAAATCTTAAACAGTGCTTTGGATCAGATATCTGAGTGCACGGATGGGTCTGGAATGGGGTGTTTACCCTAGTAACGACATAAAACATGGCGGCACGGGACGTTTGGACCCCTCGCTCGCTATCGGAGCGTGGAACGGATAATTTAAATAATTACTTTATTCGTTTTACATCTTAGCTCAATTATCTCCTAAACCGTAGCACGTATTGGAAAACTGAGGGTACCGTTGAGTTCGGAGCATGCCGTTTACCCTAGAAGGGGTGTAAGTTTCGAGGGCGCGGGTCGTCAGTGAAAAATGGCCCCAGGGGCGTTTTCATAATATTCTGGCCTCGGGAGTTGAGTTTAATAACTTTCAAACGGAAGCTCGGAATCAAATTCAAGGACCGCTGTTGTGCTTGGGAGGTGATTTTTACCCTAGAATAGGTTTAATCTTGACCTCACCAAAAGTTTCGGATGTGGGTTAATTGGGAGTTTTAAATTAATTAAGTTTTTATTTAATTCCTCTACTTAAACATAACCCACCCCCTCTCCATCACTTCCCCTTGGTTCTCTGGTGAAGGAGCTCTCAACAAAGAATCCTCCCCTCTTCTCCTCTCCTCCACCACTCGGGCGAGGCGCGGAAACTCTGGCGGTCCGTCGGTGAAGCTCCGGGCTACGCCCAAGAGGTAGGCGGTTGCAGTTTCAATTTTAATTTAGGAATCTAATTTGAGCTCTAATTTTTGTATCAAAACTCTGTCGAATTATCTAAATAAGGACATTAATGTGTATTATATTTTATTATCTTTCCGGCACTTGTTTCGGATATGAAATACGAGTTCGGAGGAGGCCGCAGCGGTTCGACGATGTTCGCGGGTTTTCAAAGATTCCGGCCGGTTTTGGGTGTTCCGGCGGTCTGAAGCACGGCGGAGCAGGCTGAGGCGGTGGCAGTCCCTCATGGAGGCGGGAGTTCCTCTTCCAGGCAGTGGGGTGCTCGGCTTCGGCGGTTGGTGCGGCGATCATAGGCGGGGCGAGGCGGCGCTCGCTGGGTCGCAGGGGAGCGCCGGGGCGCGGCGACCGCGGGGTCGCGACGCGCGACCCCCACGCAAGAGACAAGACCTGCCTTCAGCGGGTCTTCACGTAGCCGGAAGACCGACCCCACGAGGGTCGGTCGGCGGTGGACCATGGCTCAGCGCCGGGTCGGCCAGTGCGGGCCGGCCCAGGCCGGTCCAGCCCAAGAGAATTTCCCCCCCCCCCCCCTTCGGACGCCCATAATTTTCATTACGGGTGTCCGATTTGCATTCCGTCTGCGGAAGTGGAACCGTGTCGACGAGACCGACTTTTTGATATGGTCTTGGGAATTTTTAATTCCAGAGACGAGGGGCTCGAGGGCACTGCATGACCGTTAAGTGGACGGGCATTCTTCCGGGAGTTCTTGTTTTGGGACGGCGCAGGCACATCCGATGTCCGTTTTGAGTGCCGTCAGCAGCTTTGGGACCCCTGGTGCCGAGCCGGAGTTTTCCAGTGTGGTTTTGGGTGTGAATAAAGAGTTGAGGCGTGGGCCCCACAGCCCGTCTTTTGAGCTGCGAGCAGCGTTCTGTAACTTTTTCACCCGACATCCATGTGGGGCGTGTGAGCAGTCAATTCGGGGTGTTTTTTCGAGGGTGTTGTAGTGGTGAAATCTTCCCACTTTAATTCTACACGATGGTGCAGGCCCCGCGAGGGCCATTTTGGGAGTTGGCGGTGATTTCCGTCTTTATCACCGGGTGTCCGTTTTGGACAAGTGAATAGTCCATCTTGTGTACTTTTTCGAGAGGATCGCAATGGTGCGATCCGTTCATTTTGTTTCGGGACTGGGATGCGGGTCCCATGTAGCACCGCTCGTGTGTGGTGCACCGGAATGCATCTTTTTCTCCGGATATATATTGTGATCAAGTGAGCAGTTTTTTTGACGTGTTTTCCCGAGGTGATCACAATGGTGCGATGCACCCGACTGTTTTTGGGGCCGAGGCTCGGGACCACGGGACGTTGTTCAAGCGTAAAGCGGTGTTGGTGACTTTTTCGTCAGATATCCATATGAGGTGAGTAAGTAGTCTATCTCACATGTTTTTCTATGAGGATTACAACGGTGTAATATGTTCAGGCGTGCAGAGCATCTTGCGCGATCTTATTAAATGTGGAAATATGAAAGGTGTACCAGTGGTGGTTCTTTCTACGGTGTTTGAAGAGAACCCTTGGCATGTGATCGCATTCAATCTTGGGAGAGTGAAGTAAATGCTTTAAGACATGTATTTGGTCGTGCCTCAGCCGTTGGGAAGGAAAGTTGGAGTTGTTACATTTACGCCCTTTGCATTGACATTGGGTGTCGTGTGCACGTTAGCCTGTGGGATGGAGACGTGGCATACTCTCGAAGTATGCGAGAATGCTGGGAGGTAAATTTGGATGATTGTACCTAAGAAAATTTGTGTGCTTGGTTGTAGTTGACTTGGGGCCACATGTCTTGTGGGCCCCATGTGCGTGTTGTGTTCCGCTTTACGTACTTTTGACCTCTCGCGACGTAGAGGGTTCCCCTATTCTCATTTTTTGACCAGCATGGTGGAGTTTTCCCCTGGTCCTATTCTCATTTTTGACTAGGAGGGTTGATTTTTCCCCTGGGCATGTTCTTGTTTGTTGACCAGCAGGGTTGAGTTTTCCCCTGGTTCTGTTCTCGTTTAGCCGGCAGAGATTGTTTGGTCCTCTGTTTCTTCAGTTGTGAGTGGTTTCGGTACGATTCCCTTTCTCTGGACTGTGCCAACATTTACGACTACAGGTGTTAGTACATTGTGGGTGTTTCCCCACTTTCTGGGATGAGTTGTCTCGATCCGCTTCGACAGTGACTCAGCAGTTTGGAGCGTGATCGCCCTGAGAGGCCCCGGGAGTTTCTCCCAACCCTTCGTGTTCCCTGATAGAGTTCTTGTGGATTCTGTGTGACCAACAATTTACTCAGGCACCGATCCTCTACCCAGGAGGTTGTTTCCAGTAGGGATGAGGTTGTTACCATCAGGGCTGAGGTTGTTTCGAGCAGGGCTCACCAGTTTTACCATCCATCAGGGATGGCCAGTGGGTTACCATCCAGCAGGGATGGCTTGTACAGTGGTGTTCACCGAGAAGTACCATTCAGTAGGGATGGCCAGATCAGTTCTGGGTTTACCTCCAGCAGGGATGAGCAGTGGTCCCCGATGCCGGGCATACCTCCAGCTGGGCTGGGCAGTGGTCCCTGATGTCGGGATTACCTTCAGCTGGGCTGGGCAGTGGTCCTAGATTCCGGGTTACCTCCAGGTGGGCTGGGTAGTGGTCCTGTCACCAAATTTCGCCGAGTCTCCCTCCAGTGGATTACCCTGTTACGGGACAGGGCAGTGTGGCACCCATCGACTCTTACCGGGTCTCCCTCCTGTGGGAACCCGTCATCTTCTAGGGATTACCCTCCAGCAGGGCTAGGCAGGGGGTCTCCTGTTAACTTTGAGGAGACCTCTCGACTGCGGGGTAGTGATGAGGTGTGGATTGATGTTCCCCAGGGACATTCAAGTATGAGGGGCACTTTCCCCACAAAGATGCATCCTTACGACATGACCAAAAGCCGTGCGGGTGAGTCAGTGCTGCCCAAAGCGGATAGTTTCGAGGTGTGGTGATTTGACACCTTGACTTGCAGTTTGGGGTAGATGTGAGGGATGCTGAGCATCGATGGTGTTTACTTCTGGGATTATTGGCTACTCATTTCTTGGGCTGAGCTACGGGATGGATATCCCCTTACGAACTTGTTTGGGCTTCTTGACAGAGCATATAGATATGTATATACCTTGTTCTAGTACCCACTTCTTGGGCTTGGTTACTCTCCCTCTAGGAGAGGCGAAGACGCGCAGGGTATGCCACGTGCTTTCTGTGTCTAGCTTCTCGTGGTTGGATGAGTCTACTCTCTTTCTATAGGTAGTGAAGACTCGAAGAGAAGTTCATCTTCTCACCATTTCCATCTCCTTGTGTCTGGACGAGTCTACCTCCTTTCTCTTTTTTGGGTTGAGATGGACTCTCTAATGATACTCTACTTCACTCTTGGTTATACTCCTTTATATTCCCATGTTCCATCTACTTCTCACCCTTCGGTACCTCCTTTGTTGCTCCCTCGAGCCTTCGGGGTATCCAACTGAGAATTTTTATACTCACCCCTACTTGGGCTTTGCCCACACTTGGTGTGCCCTTGCAGATGACGGACAGTTTGGTCGTGACTTCAGTGGAGCTTAGGAGTTCAAGAGCGTGGACCGTGTGCGGTGGTCGGAGTCGGGTTCTAGGTGGGGGACCCTTCCAGCTGTTTACTTTTTGTTCACCTATTGCCGAGTTGTGGCACTTTTTGGTTGGGCGCATGTTTTTTCCCTTTCCTTTTCAGTTTACCTTTAGCTTTTACTTTGTACTTTTAGAGGTCTATGCACATTATGGTTTATTTATAGTAGTTAGTACTTTTCTTTTCTTTTTACTCTACACTTTTATATTGAGTTTGATGTGTGTGTGTGTACAGGTACTTAGACAAAGGCCTCCCCGAGTTTTTGTGCCTTCGGCGCTAGTTTCCATCCCCTGAACTATGGATGTGGCCTTGGGGTAGTTGCGGCTCGATCCCGGGTAGGGTCGGGTCGTGACAGCAACACAAGGCCAACAGAAGCCAGATTCCAATCACAATAGAAGGTCCTTGGATTATGAGGTTGGGTACCATGTATTATTGAAGGTTTCCCCTCGATGTGGGAATTGGAGGTTTGTAATCAGGATCATTCTTTCTCTCGGGTTTATCTGACCTTTCAAGGTGTTGGTACGATTCATCGAGGTTTCATATTAGCAGGCATTCCCACCGCAGTTGGATAGGATCCATAACATCTTTCATGTCTCTAAACATCCTAGGTATCTTCACAACAACCCCCATGTCATTTATTGGATAGAGTTAGATATCTAGGTCAACACAACATTTGTGGAGTGACCAGTGGAGATCTTGGATAGTCTGGATAAGGTGCTTCATTTCAGACCATTCCCTTGGTTCATGTGTTATAGAGGCTTAGTGTCCTAAAGAAGTGTACTTGGAAGTGAGAGGTGCAGATTCATGCCCAGTACCTGGAGCTGTTTTGAGTTTTTATTTTGTTCTTTGTTTTGATGGGATAAATGAAATTGTTTTCTATTATATGAGTGGTTTATTTGTTCTCTAATGTGCAAAGTGTCCCGAAACATGGGAAGGGGAGGAGCTGATCCCTAATCGAGACACATTATTGCAGATTCAATTTATCCCATCCAGGTGAGTATGTCTGTAACACCTAGAGATTTTATGAGATAGATTATTTTTAATATCTTTTATGTCTTTTGTTTTATGCTACACCAATATTATCTTTCTCTATATGAAACACCATATTATCATTCAATAAACGCAACAATATTCTTATCTTGTGTTGTAGACAATTTCAAATTCGTTTGATAGAATTTTTTTCAGGAAAAACTAATTATAGATTTCATTCAATGTATAGTTGAACTATGTTTGGATTTTGTTTTATGCAACACCAAAGGAAGCTTTCACTACACGCAACATTGACTTGTCTTGTGTTACATGCAAGAGGGACCTTCCTTCGATAGCTTGTGTTGAACGCAATACTGAGTTTCATTATACAAAAATATATTATTAAAATATTATTATTTAATGTGATATAAAAAAGAATTTATGAATAGTATTAACCATATTTTTAATTTTATGTAACATTAGCATTCAACTTACGCATTTTCTATAACAACGTATGAAAACAAAATCAATTTTTCATATAAAAGATGTATTTTTTCAAAAAATAAATTTTTACCACATGTTTATGGCGAACCCCTTTAAAAGATGTTTTTTGGAATCTTTATATGTTATATTTGAAAAAATAAATATCTTTTTTGTAATCGGGACATAAAAATTTACTGTTTGAAAAAAAAATTGATAAAATTCAAAAGTTAATGAATAGTGAAAAATACTGCATTTTAATTCATAACTACCTTTTTATCTAATTTATTTATATAGATAGAGTGTACTTTTAATTGGTCTTAAAGTGTAATAGAATTATATTTTTATAATTTAATCTAATTTTGGTCAATGGATGTAATTTCACTTTTAAATTGGACATAAACAAATGTCACTCTTTTGATAGTTATTACTTCTTAGAAACCCGCATTTTGGTTTTGACAATAGGAATTAATATTAAATTAATTACTCAAACTTCTATATTTTGAATTTTAAAAAAAAAGGATTCCATATTTGGAATCATAAGGTTCAAATTATAATAAAATAATATACTAATCCCTACATCATAATAAATTAATTACTGAAACAAATGTCACTCTTTTGATAGTTTTTACTTCTTAAAAACCTGCTTTTTGGTTTTGACAACAAGTATTAATATTAAATTAATTACATAAACTTATATGTTTTGAATTTGAAAAAAATGGATTCCATATTTGGAATCAAAAGGTTCAAATTGGGTAAATAGGTACCTTCTATTTATGGACATTATAAATAGTAACTTCAATAATTATTTTATTTACCATGGTTAAAGGGTAAATCTAGTACATAAGGGTAAAAAGTAATATTATAATAAAATTAAACTACCCTAAAAATTTTCTTAATCCTATTGGATGATATATTTCTGACCATGGGCATCCATGGGTTGAATTTGGGATCCCATTGAACCCCTTGGATGTAAAAATGACATTTTATAAGATTTAATTTAAAGTAATGAGGAATGTGACATAAACATGTATCTTCTTAATAAAACCATTTTACTATGGGGTTATACCTAAGATAAATTCGACTATAAATATTCATTGGAAATATAATAAGATTTAATACATCATGGTATTTTATTTATAATTTTTAGACACAGTATAAATACATTTATTTATGACACAATTCTCCTATAAAAATTCTGTATTAACTTCTGGAGGTCCTTGTTTTCCAAAAATTCCATCCCTAGTGTCCCTAAGAAAAGATCCAAAGGAAATCCAATGAAGAAGATGTAATTAATTTACCAATTCAATTCAATTTTTTTTATTTTTATACTTCCTATATCTATGTTGATTCCATATGAAAGTAATAAATCTAGTATATTCTACATTCTGAGATGTTATTAAATTTATGTTACAACCTTATACCACCTTTTATCAATCCTACAAATAACAATATCACAGTGTGTGCATTTGTACGACTTACCATCTCCACGTCGTGGTGTAATTTGTTATTCAAAAATATTTTATTAGGATGTAAATAATGATGATTTTAATGAATTTAAATAATGAATATAAAAGTATAATTATTCTTTTAATTAATATACCATCCATTTACATACCATTTAACAATCAAGAGAATGATATCATCGCTCGTGTGTACATACGACCTACAGTCTCCATGATGCGGTGTGATTCATTCTTCGCGTTAAAAATTCAAAAATTAGTATAAAATGTATGTGATGAGATAAAATAATAATTATGAACCTAATTTCATGGATAAAAAATATCCTATTCATAAAAAACATGACATACATGAAAAAATAGGAATGATAAAATGAAGTAATCAATGCCCGTAATAATGGTAATATTGAAATACTATTAACAAAATGATATAATAGGATCATATGGGATCATATATGATATCATAAATATTGATATGGTCCTTGAATAATTTAATAAAATTATATAAAAATTATACAGGAGGTGACCACACCCTCGACTAATGAAAATTACAAGGTAAAGGATAATTTTGCAATCTCATTTTTATCTTAGATTGTTTATTCGTAAGTATTTACAAGGGTATATATATCATCCATGTGCATTTTTTCTAAAAAATTATTCATAAAATGTTTAATATTTTTATATTTTTGTTTCAATTCATTTTTACCCATTTTTTACTTTTACTTCATGTTTTGGAAGGAATCTTTCTTTTCTTTCCATGCGAGTTGCTTTTTGACTTCTCAGAGAAAACTATGGGGGGTGTTTTTTTACATATACGACAAGAATGGATTTTTACTCTTTAATAACACATTATCTCAATTAATTTATAATATTTTAAGATTATGTTCAATTAAATTATTTTCTTTTAAAATTTCATGACATTTTGAGAAAAGAAAATATTTTTGAAGAAGAAAGGATGTTTTCCCCAGGAATTAAGTTCAAGTATTTTATCTAAATTATTTTCCATCTATGAAGAAAGAGGTTTATGTTTATATCCCAATTATTACTTTGATTTGATTTTTTTTATGATGAAATTATTTTTATGAAGTATATTTATCATATATGTAATATGTTATTATTAAATGATGTTTAAGAATCCCATTTTATTTCATGAGTTATGCTATGATAAATGATTTTATTTTTTGTGGTACATTTAAGAATTATTGAATTATGAGATGGGTGGGACCTATATCTCCCTCCAATGCATTGGGTTAAGATTTATATATCATGAGATAGAAATGACTGGAACAACAAGTAATTCTGGTCTAGTAATACATGGATGGAATGACAACTAAACCCAATTCAATAATGGAATTTTTCCACTATAATAGTCCTAGAAGCAATGCATTGGCTAATATTGAAATCATATTATGTGATTATTAGTTTTCCATAATTACATGTTTTATGCCAATTTTATTCTATCTTGGTTAATTTTCATTTATGATCTATGTCTTATGTATTACCATGATTTATTTCATGACTCGCGATGTTGATGTTTAATCATTATGATCATGTTTATAAGTTGAAAATTTTAGGGTTCGTTTTATTTTATCCCTGTTTACCCTTACTAAGAATTTAAGCTCACCATTTTTATGTTTTATTTTCCCCATGATATAAATAATGGTTTTAGGTAGGAAAACAAAAGGGGAAGATCTTTATGGGAGATGTTTAAGATCATTCACCATGTTAGAATATTATGTTCTATGTTTCCAAATATAGTAAACTAATACGGGATTTTTTCATATATTTTTGTAATGTATTAAGTATTCCTCAAAAAATGTAATTTCCTTGTAAGTCATCTTGGGGTTGTTATAGTTGGTATCAGAGTGAAGGTTTAGTAAAAATTTGGAAACTATGTTGAAAAAACATTAGTGAGATCCCTATTGATATTTTTAAGGATATATATAGGGATATCCTAAGGATAAGTCATGTATAGGTCATAATACTAGGGTTTTTTTGACAATCATTTGTAACCTGGGGTTAAACTGAAGATATCATAGATTGAAATATAATAAGTCATTTTCCATACTTATGTGTTTCTAATCTCTAATAAATATTTCTTACACTTTTCTTTCATGTCTTAGTTAATATCCAGAAAAATATAGAACATTATTACCCTTGAATATTTCAGATGTTGAAATTATGAGAATTATGAAGATTGATTTCCTAAGTGGAAATATCATGAAGATAATCATAATGATGGTACGAGTGTTGGTAATACTACTGAGGATAAATATATTGTAAATGACATGTGAAAGCAATGTGATGTTCTTCCAGTATTTTTTAAATTAAATATAATAATCTTGAGAATGAGAAACTATAAGACATGATTCATATTTTTGAAAAGGTGAAGATTGTCACACCCCGAGATTTTATGAAAAATATTCATTTTAATTTCATTAATGTCTTGTGTTGTACGCTACACCAAAAAGAGCTTGCACAACACGCATCCTTGACTTGCCTTGCATTACACGGAATCGCGACCTTCCTCGATAGCGTGTGTAGTACGTAACACTGAGTTTCACCAAACAACGATATGCTATTAAAATATTATTAAAACTAGCCGTTATGAATAGTAATAACCAATTTTTAAATTTTAGAAAATTTAGCTCTCAAAATGGACTTCATTTTTGGATTCGGAATATCGAAATTATCCTAGGGTGAAATTTTGGTATTTTTCTGAAAACTTTCAATTTTTGATGAATAGTGAAACCACTAAGTGGTAGGTTAAAAACTGAATTTTGCATAAAACTTAATTTTACCGCTTCTGTGAATGGAATTTCGAAAATCTGAGAGACACGGTTAATATCAAGGACTAAAATGTGGTTCAATGAGATGAAAATAATTTTTTGGTGAATAGTAACTTTTTACTTTTTTTACCACGGTTAAAAGTAAATAGGGTAATTAAGGGTAAAAATGATATTATTATTACCCTAACACATGTCCTAATTCTATTGGACAAGTGTAATTCGACCAAAAACAAACTTAGGAATAAAATATGACCATTTAGGTCCACTTGGATTAGATTAGGACATTTATTATTAATTTATTTAAAGAAGGGTTAAAATAGTTAAAATCAAAGTTTAATAAGTAAATCATTTTTAATATGGGGTTATACATAAGATAAATTCGACTATAAATATTCATTAGAAAGCTAAAAAGATTTCCTACATGATGGTATTTTATTTATAATTTTTAGACAATAAATAATTTAATTTATTTTTGACAAAATGATGATGCAGTAATTATCTTATTAATGAAATATTAACATAATTGATGTTATAAACACCAAAATAAATGTAATTTGAGACTTTTTATGAATTCCACTAATTTTATAGGTTACTATGATATATTAGTGTTGATTTAATCAACTTGGTTCGAACATATAATTCTGTTATGACTTTCACAAAAATCATATATCAAATAGTCTCAAAATTGACACAAAATAGTTTGTAAATAAAATATTATATTATTAATTGTTATTTTATTCCTAAAAATCTAAGGTTCGGCCAAATGACTTAGATAAGGATATATATATTAATAATAAACAATTTGGGGTTCGTTTGGCATGTTATAGTAAGTGTATTAACCATATAGTGTAAGAAAACAAAAAGACACGGTAAAAGTTAAATTATTTAACTTAGAGTTAAATATAATTGATAAGGTTAAAATAATACCCTAAACTTGTCTAAATCCTATTGGTTGATAGGATTTATACCCATCCCCACTTTAGATTCTAAATAAGACCCTTTGGAACCATTATAAACCGATTTTGACTTTAATATAAAATAATATTTTGAGATATTCCTAAGGTGCCCCTCTCCTCCCTTATAAAAGGGCACCTCCTCCCCCTCCTCCTCACACCAATTTGAGAACTCAAGCTCGCCCAAACCCTGCCATTTTATCCTCTCCACTTCCCTAGAATAATCCTAGAGGTCCTGGTCTTCTTCAAAGACCAATATTAGTTCCCTAAGTGGAGGATTCAAAGAAGCGTTCCAAAGAAGAGGTAATATCCATTACCGATCTTTTCAATTTCTTTCTTCTTCAACTTCTTCTTCTTTAGTTGTTTCATGATAAAGTAATAACATCAGTATTACTTACATACTAATATGTTATTATAAATATTAAACAAGACTAGTTCACCTTCTATCCATCCTACGGAAAAATGAAATCACCGCGCGTGCGTAGGTACGGAATACCGTCTCCATGCCGTGGTGTAATCTATTTTCCACCATCACCTTACAAGGATGGGTATAATGGTGTAATGAGTAACTATTTATGATTATTATAAAGTAATATTGATACTGAAATAATATATATACTCCAATACAGTTCCAAGATCATAGGAATGATATCATCACTCGTGCGTACGTACGGAATACCGTCTCCACGATGTGATGCGACTCGTTCTACATGATCATCATTACATAGTAATTCTATAAATTGAATGAATAAATATGATATATGTTACACTAATACCATTCTGGATATAAGGTATCTATAACCTTAAAATAAGAATAATAATGTATTCGGCAAAACACGCATAAGAACAAAAGGCAATAAAGACCCGAGTAACAAGTAACAATGAAATATTACTAACAAGAAGCGAAGAATATGACCATATATGATATCATATCAATATGTATGATTATGGAATAAGTAAATAACATTATTTAAACCATTATACAGAAGCTTCGGACATGTACAAAGAAAATCGGACCTAAGGTAAGGTAAATATCACAATCTCATTTTTATCCGAGATTGTTTATTCGTATGTATTTACTGGGGTGTATTTTATCATCCACATCCATGTTCCCTCAATATGTACTATTGTTTCCATCCACTTACAATAGTTTAATTCCATTTTTACCCTTCGGTGAGTTTTTAGTAATATGTATGAAATGAATCTTTTGTCGTTTTTCGTACGAGGTACTTTTTGACTTTTCCGACAAAAGTACGAAGAATGTTTTTTTTAACTTATACGGCATGAATGGATTTTTAAAACATTATTTCCAAGAATCTTACTTTATAAGTTTTCATGTTTATTTTTAATCAACTTCTTTATTTTATAATTGTATGACATGTTAATAAAGGAAAATTGTTTTTGAAGTAGAAATGATATTTTCCTCAAAAATGAAGTTCAAGTATTTTATCGAAATTATTTTCCATCTAAGATAATAAAAGGGTTCTATTTTTATCCCAATTATTACATGGATTTGATTATGTTGTGATGGAAATATTTTTATGAATTCCTTTATCTTATTGTTTTATGATGTCATGTTGTTTAATAATCCCATTTTTATTACATGGGTTATGCGATGATGTATGATTTATGATTATGTGGCACACATAAGAAAGGATTCATTATAAGATGGGTGGGACCTATATCTCCCTCCAATGCATTGGGTAAATATTTTATATCTCATGAGATAGACATGGCTGGAACGGAAGGTTATTTCGGTTCAGTGATACAGGACTGAAATGAGGAGTGAACTCGGTTCAGAAAGGGACTTTGTCCACTAAGATGGTCTTGGAAATGAGTCAAGACTAACAAGAAATGATTTTCCATGATTATGTGTGCATGTCACAAAGTTGAAAGTTTCATGTTATGATTATGGGGATCTCATTTTCACTTCTATGATTCATTCCATGTTAAGATATTATGATCTCTTTTGCAGGTTATGATTTTCAAAAAGATATGATATGATTTTTATTTCCTTTATTTGCCCTTGATGAGCATTTGAGCCCACCCTTTTATGTTTTCTTTTCCCCAGGTCAGGAAGATGGATATTAAGTATAATATGCTAAAAGGGACCCTAGATATGATGAAATAAATGGGAGACACGGTAGAATATTTATGAACCAGTTGTTTATGTTTCCCAGTTTCTAAAGACACTATACCTATACGGTCCTTTGTGGTTTTGTTATATGTTGTAATAAGTGTGATTCAATTTTGAAGTATTAACAATGTATGTAAAGTATGGGTCGCTAAAGTTGGTATCAGAGGAAAGGTTTAGTCAACCTTTGGAAACTAGGATGCGAGAACTTTATTGAGATCCCTAGAGATATTTCTAAGGTATGTCTAGGGATGTCCCTAAGGTTAAGTATACGTATAGGTTATAGTACTAGAATTACGCTAACGATCATAGAATTAAACCTAAGATGTTAGATATTGAAGGTACTTCCCCTTTATTATGTTGTTTTCCCTAGCATGATTTTTTCCTCTCACACTATTCTTTTTGGGTTTTAGACGATGGTTGGAACCTGAAGGAACCGTGTTGATCAATGCAATGGACAATGCAATAATTGCCCTCCTGAACAAACAAATATTATGGGAGATGGAGTGCAAAATTTTATTTCTATACTTACACAAGCTATGAATCATTCTGGACTTCCAAATGAGCAGAGAAGGGAACAATATTCTATTGAGTCCTTCATGAGGCAACGTCCACCTTCTTTCAGTGGGACTTCTGATCCACTTGTTGCTGAACAATGGATCAGTACCACTGAAAAGATATTTTCAGTTCTTCACTGTTCTGAACATGATAAAGTCATCTTAGCAGTATATCGTTTAGAAGGTGAAGCTGATCAATGGTGGAATCTTATCAAGAATACAAGGCAAAGAGATGAAATTGAGTCCATGGAATGGGACGAGTTCAAGAACTTATTTTTCAATAAGTACTTCCCTCGTATTCTTTGAACAAAGATGGAGAAGGAGTTTCTTGAACTAAAGAAAAAGGATGATGAATCTGTTGGTATATACGAAGCGAATTTTACAAGACTTGCAAGGTATGCATCTGGCATTATCATCCAACCTGAAAGTAAAGTTGATCGATTTTTCAGTGGCTTAAAACCAAGTCTTAGAAGGGCATTAGCTATAAGAGACTTCAGTAGCTATGAAGAAATTGTGCGTTGTGCTATCAAGGTAGAAATGGAAGTTGGTGTTACATATCCATCTCATGGTTTTGACAAGAAACGAAAGATGGAGTTCAAGGAGAAATCTCAGAATAATGGTGAAAAGAAGATGAATGTTTCCTTATGCACAAAGTGTGGAAAGAAGCATGGTGGAGATTGTCTTAAAGGGGCTAGAAAATGTTTTAAGTGTGGAAAAGAAGGTCATCGAGCAGCTGAGTGTCGAAGTAATGGAAAAAGGGTTTCTAATGATGTGAAAAAAGAAAACACTGCAGAGAATGCACCACCAACACTTCAATGCTTTAAGTGCAAGGAAATGGGGCATTATGATAATAAATGCCCTAATCCAAGGGTTAGTGATGATCAACATGAGCAACCACTGAAGGCAAAGGACAAAGGGAAGTCACATGTGATCACTATTGGCAATGTTGAATATGACAATGATGTGGTGGAATGATTAAGTGTTTATGTAATGGGATTCCAAAATAATGTTGTATCATTGAGTATTGCAATATTTATTGATGTGGTATTCAAAGTGATTGAGATATTTTCTTGGAAATAAGATGATATGCGCATAATGAAGGGAAAATGAGAAAATAAAATGTTTAATAGTATTCATGAGATCATGATTGATATAAGGACAAAGTGATATCATGGTTTGAGTATATAGAATTTTGAGGATTTTGGTATGTGGAAAGTGTTAACTTTAAACTGCATTCATGTTTTCACTAAGGTATTCAAGAGAATACATGATTAAGGACTTTGAATTTTTGGAATGTGACCAAAAAAAACATATATTATGATATATGGGGATCAACGATGGTATTAAATCTCTGGTAATCGTTTTCACTATGTTATGAGAGTGGACTGCAGTATTATGGATAAGCCTAAAGATTGAAATAGATTATGTTGGAAATAAGTGAGTATTGTTTAAGGATAGAATTTTTTTTCGATATTATTGATGGGATGTTATAGTAGAAAAAGGATAACCTGCAGGACGGGCGACAGCCCATCGCTTCAGACAAGGCTGTGGCAATCGAACCCACAACCGAAGTGCGACTGGCCTTTATCGCCTACCACTGGCCTACAGGAAGTCCCTGTTTATTAGAAACTAGTTTTATTATATTAAGCAGTATGATATATGAAGTATAAAGTCCATTTTAGGAACCATATATGATTAATCTCACTATAGATCGACTTATGTTTGTAATTTTTGCTAACCTTTTGTTTGAGACAGATGGAATGACCTGTCATTCTATCACATGATCTACTAACACTTCACGAATAACAAATTCAACTTCATTTATTTAAGAGATGAAGTGGAAATTGTTAAAGTCACGAACAACAGTGAGATTGTACCAAAATAAAGTAAGTATTTATTCTAATTCAAATTCTTTAACTTTAGGGAAATGATCTTGAAAACCAAAAATGTTGTCCTAGTGATCTTATATCTGATGAATCAGATGGTACCTTAGATCGTCACAAATTTATGGCTTTGTGAATGCTGACTTTTCCATAGCCATGTTCTCTACCACTCTCCATCAGAACATGATGGTTAGATTTCTCTTCCATATCCATATTTTCACCTATGTGGAAACCCAGTGATTAGTTTATTTGGGTAACCGTTACGTTTCATACTTTTGTTTTTAAAGATTGGTTTTGGTATTCCTTTTTACGATGTGGGATTCTATTAAAGAAAATTTCAAGTAGTAAACCATTTATAACCCCGACGAATTTCGAGGGCGAAATTCATTTTAAGGGGGGTAGAATGTAACACCCCGAGATTTTATGAAAAATATTCATTTTAATTTCATTAATGTCTTGTGTTGTACGCTACACCAAAAGGAGCTTGCACAACACACATCCTTGACTTACCTTGCATTACACGCAATCGCGACCTTCCTCGATAGCGTGTGTAGTACGTAATACTGAGTTTCACTAAACAATGATATGCTATTAAAATATTATTAAAACTAGCCGTTATGAATAGTAATAACCAATTTTTAAATTTTAGAAAATTTAGCTCCCAAAATGGACTTCATTTTTGGATTCGGAATATCGAAATTAGCCTAGGGTGAAATTTTGGTATTTTTCTGAAAACTTTCAATTTTTGATGAATAGTAAAACCACTAAGTGGTAGGTTAAAAACTGAATTTTGCATAAAACTTAATTTTACCGCTTCTGTGAATGGAATTTCGAAAATACGAGAGACACGGTTAATATCAAGGACTAAAATGTGGTTCAATGAGATGAAAATAATTTTTTGGTGAATAGTAACTTTTTACTTTTTTTACCACGGTTAAGAGTAAATAGGGTAATTAAGGGTAAAAATGATATTATTATTACCCTAACACATGTCCTAATTCTATTGGACAAGTTTAATTCGACCAAAAACAAACTTAGGAATAAAATATGACCATTTAGGTCCACTTGTATTAGATTAGGACATTTATTATTAATTTATTTAAAGAAGGGTTAAAATAGTTAAAATCAAAGTTTAATAAGTAAATCATTTTTAATATGGGGTTATACATAAGATAAATTCGACTATAAATATTAATTAGAAAGATAAAAATATTTCCTACATGATGGTATTTTATTTATAATTTTTAGACATTAAATAATTTAATTTATTTATGACAAAATGATGATGCAGTAATTATCTTATTAATGAAATATTAACATAATTGATGTTATAAACACCAAAATAAATGTAATTTGAGACTTTTTATTAATTCCACTAATTTTATAGGTTACTATGATATATTAGTGTTGATTTAATCAACTTGGTTTGAACATATAATTCTGTTATGACTTTCACAAAAATCATATATCAAATAGTGTCAAAATTGACACAAAATAGTTTTTAAATCAAATATTATATTATTAATTGTTATTTTCTTCCTAAAAATCTAAGGTTCGGCCAAATGACTTAGATAAGGATATATATATTAATAATAAACAATTTGGGGTTCGTTTGGCATGTTATAGTAATTGTATTAACTATATAGTGTAAGAAAACAAAAAGACACAGTAAAAGTTAAATTATTTAACTTAGAGTTAAATATAATTGATAAGGTTAAAATAATAACCTACACTTGTATAAATCCTATTGGTTGATAGGATTTCGACCCATCCCCACTTTAGCTTCGAAATAAGACCCTTGGGAACCATTATAAACCGATTTTGACTTTAATATAAAATAATATTTTGAGATATTCCTAAGGTGCCCCTCTCCTCCCTTATAAAAGGGCACCTCCTCCCCCTCCTCCTCACACCAATTTGAGAACTCAAGCTCGGCCAACCCCTGACATTTTCTCCTCTCCACTTCCCTAGAATAATCCTAGAGGTACTGGTCTTCTTCAAGTACAAATCTTAGTTCCCTAAGTGGAGGATTCAAAGAAGCGTTCCAAAGAAGAGGTAATATCCATTACCGATCTTTTCAATTTCTTTCTTCTTCAACTTCTTCTTCGTTAGATGTTTCATGATAAAGTAATAACATCAGTATTACTTACATACTGATATGTTATTATAAATATGAAACAATACTAATTCACCTTCTATCCATCCTACGGAAAAATGAAATCACCGCGCGTGCGTACGTACGGAATACCGTCTCCATGCCGTGGTGTAATCTATTTTCCACCATCACCTTACAAGGATGGGTATAATGGTGTAATGAGTAACTATTTATGATTATTATAAAGTAATATTGATACTGAAATAATATATATATACTCCAATACAGTTCCAAGATCATAGGAATGATATCATCACTCGTGCGTACGTACGGAATACCATCTCCACGATGTGATGCGACTCGTTCTACATGATCATCATTACATAGTAATTATATAAATTGAATGAATAAATATGATATATGTTACACTAATACAATTCTGGATATAAGGTATCTATAACCTTAAAAGAAGAATAAGAATGTATTCGGCAAAACACGCATAAGAACAAAAGGCAATAAAGACCCGAGTAACAAGTAACAATGAAATATTACTAACAAGAAGCTAAGAATATGACCATATATGATATCATATCAATATGTATGATTCTGGAATAAGTAAATAACATTATTTAAACCATTATACAGGAGCTTCGGACACGTACAAAGCAAATCGGACCTAAGGTAAGGGAAATATCACAATCTCATTTTTATCCGAGATTGTTTATTCGTAAGTATTTACTGGGGTGTATTTTATCATCCACATCCATGTTCCCTCAATATGTACTATTGTTTCCATACACTTACAATAGTTTAAATCCATTTTTACCCTTCGGTGAGTTTTTAGTAATATGTATGAAAGGAATCTTTTGTCGTTTTTCATACGAGGTACTTTTTGACTTTTCCGACAAAAGTACGAAGAATGTTTTTTTTAACTTATATGGCATGAATGGATTTTTAAAACATTATTTCCAAGAATCTTCCTTTATAAGTTTTAATGTTTATTTTTAATCAACTTCTTTTTTTTATAATTGTATGACATGTTAAGAAAGGAAAAGTGTTTTTGAAGTAGAAAAAATATTTTCCTCAACAATGAAGTTCAAGTATTTTATCGAAATTATTTTCCATCTAAGATAATAAAAGGGTTCTGTTTTTATCCCTATTATTACATGGATTTGATTATGTTGTGATGGAAATATTTTTATGAATTCCTTTATCTTATTGTTTTATGATGTCATGTTGTTTAATAATCCCATTTTTATTACATGGGTTATGCGATGATGTATGATTTATGATTATGTGGCACACATAAGAAAGGATTCATTATAAGATGGGTGGGACCTATATCTCCCTCCAATGCATTGGGTAAAGATTTTATATCTCATGAGATAGACATGGCTGGAACGGAAGGTTATTTCGGTTCAGTGATACAGGACTAAAACGAGGAGTGAAGTCGGTTCAGAAAGGGACTTTGTCCACTAAGATGGTCTTGGCAATGAGTCAAGACTAACAAGAAATGATTTTCCATGATTATGTGTGCATGCCACAAAGTTTAAAGTTTCATGTTATGATTATCGGGATCTCATTTTCACTTCTATGATTTGTTCCATGTTAAGATATTATGATCTCTTTTGCAGGTTATGATTTTCAAAAAGATATGATATGATTTTTATTTCCTTTATTTGCCCTTGCTGAGCATTTGAGCTCACCCTTTTATGTTTTCTTTTCCCCAGGTCAGGAAGATGGATATTAAGTATAATATGCTAAAAGGGACCCTAGATATGATGAAATAAATGGGAGACACTGTAGAAGATTTACGAACCAGTTTTTTATGTTTCCCAGTTTCTAAAGACACTATACCTATATGGTCCTTTGTGGTTTTGTTATATGTTGTAATAAGTGTGCTTCAATTTTGAATTATTAGCAATGTATGTAAAGTATGGGTCGTTATAAAGATGATGGATCCTGAGTAATGATTTATGAATACAGTTTTATAATCGAGGTGTATATGTTTTGGATTTCAAAGATTATGTTATGTGAATCCTAAAATATATAAGTGTTTTCACTATGTGTTTTTCATTTAGGATTGGAATGGATATGTTTAATAGTTATAAGGATCAAAAATATGATATAAGGGTAAGGTCATATACTTCGAGAACGCATGATTAAAGGGAAGATTGCCCTTAATATGTCCCCTATTTTCAGATAATGATGTATGGATAATGACATTTTGGATTTGAATAAGTAAATTGGATGATGCTAGTTTCTTGAGAACTAATTTTGGAGTTGTTAATAGGAGGGTTATGATATCATGGATGAATTATACAATTTTTTGGGGCTTAAGGAATATATCCAATAAGTATTGGAATATGGAAACGTGCATGTTTTTAATAAAGATATATGGTAATTTAGGTTATTACCATGACTCAAGAGAATACTAATGAAGCCATTAAAATAATTGGAATGTGACTAACAAGATATATATTATGATATATGGGGGGTAAATGATGGTATTCACATGCTTGTTATTATCCTTTCTTGAAATTTTTTTTATTGTGTGTTTGGACATATGTATTTTGAATAAGCCTTAAGGATGAAATAGATTATGTTGGACATCAGATATTATTTTTTAAGACTAAAACTTTTTTTATATTATTTCTGGATTGTTATAATAGTATAGTTTTAAAAAAAAGAAAAACAGTACGATGGATGAGAACCTGTCACGTCAGACAATACTGTGGGAAATCAAACCCACAACTAAAGTGCCACAGGCCTTTATCACCTACCGATGGCTTATGAGAATTCCCTGGTTAGTATAAATTATTATTATTTTATTTAACATTAAGATAGATAAGGTAGAAGTCCATTATTGGAACCATATACAACTAATCACACTATTGGTGGACATATGCATATTTGATAACCTGTTCTAGCCTTGTTGTTGAGACAGATGGAATGACGTATAATTTTATCGCATGATCTAATAACACTTCATGAATGAAAAAATCAAATTCATTTTTTTAAAGAAGAGATGAATTGGAAATTGTTCAGGAATCTACCAAATGTGTGTTTATACTGAAATCAAGTAAGTATTTCTCCTTATGAAAAAATTTATCAACATTAAGAAAAGGATATTGAAACCAAAAATGTTATCCTAATACCTTCTTATCTGATGAATCAAATGGCCCCTTAAATCATTTTAGATTTATGAATTTCTTGTAGTTAACTTTCTCTAAACCTTATTCTATATCAATATCCATCGGAACATGATGGTTAGATTTCTCTTCCATATCCATGTTTTTACATACTGCCTATGTTCTCCAATGTGGAAACTTAGTGATGAGTTACTTTGGGTAAAAATTTTGTTTCTATATTTTCTTTTTATAATTAAGTTTTAGTATCTCTTTTTTCATTATGGGTTTCTATAAAAGAAACATTCAAGTAGAAAACCATTTATAACCCTGACGAATTTTGACGGTGAAATTAATTTTAATGTCAGTGGAATGCAACACCCCAAAATTTTATGAGTTAGATTATTTTTTATTTATTTTAGGTCATGTGTTGTATGATATACCAATATTATCTTGCTCTATATGCAACACCATATTAGCGTACAGTATAACCAACAATATTCTTGGCTTGTGTTGCACACAATTTCAAGTTCTTTTGATAGAATTTATTTCATGAAACAATGAGTATAGATTTCATTCGATGTTTAAAAGAACTAAGTTTGTATTCTGTTATACACAACACTAGATTAATCTTTCACTACATGAAACACTAACTTGGATTGCATTACACACAAGAGAGACCTTCCCCGATTGCTTAAATTGAACGTGATATCGAGTTTCACTAAACAAGAATATATTATTAAAATATTATTATTTAATTGGATATAAACTAGACATTATTAATATTATTAACCAAATTTTTAATTTTATATAACATTATCATTCATCTTACACATTTTATAAAACATGGTAGGAGAAAAGAACAATTTCTCAGATAAAAGAAGTATTTTCCAAAAAATGAAGTTTTACCACCTTTTTATGGAGAACCCTATTTACTTTTAGTTTTTAACACATTTATATGTTCTATTTGACAAAATAAACTTTTTATTTGTAATAGGCACATCAAAATTGGCTTTTTTGAATTTTTTTAATTTTCTGATAAGATTCAAAATTTAATGAATAGTAAAAAATACTGCATTTTAATTAAAAATTGTCTTTTCATAAAATTTATTTATATACTTAGATTATACATTCAATTTCTTTTAATGTGTAATTGGATTACATTTTTATCATTTAATCCTATTTTTTCAATAGATGTAATTTTCACAATTATATTGGACATAAACACAAGTCAATCATTTGATAGTTATTAATTCTTAAAACCTACTTTTCTGTTTTCACAATGAAGATTAATTTTAAATTAATTACTAAAAATTCTGTGTTTTGAATTTGAAAAAATTAATTTCATATTTGGAATCATAAGGTTCGGATTGTGTAAATAGGTACCTTTTATTTTTAGACATTATTAATAGTAACTTCAATAATTATTTTATTTACCATGGTTAAAGGGTAAATCTGGTAAATATGGGTAAAAAATATTATTATTATAATAATAAACAACCCTGACACATGTCCTAATCCTATTGGATGAGATATATTCGACCATGGGAATCCTTGGGTCTATTTTGGGACCCCATGGAACCATGTGGATATGAAAGTAACATTTTATAAGAATTAATTTAAAGTAAAGTAAAATGAGACATAAACTTGAATCTTATTATTAGAATAATTTTAATATGTAGATAAAAATAATATAAATTAGACTATAAATATTCAATGGAAACAAACAAATATTTCTGATATCATTTTATTTTATTTATAAGTTTTAGACACCATATAAATAATTTTATTTATGACACAATGATCATGTAGTGATTACATTATTAATGAATGATTTAAATAAATGAGATTATATATGTTAAAAATATTATTTTGAAACTTTTTATGTAATACACTAATTTTATGGATGATTATTACTTTTCATATTATTATTAATGAAGTTAATTCGAAATAATCATGTTGTTATGGATTTTTAAAAGTCATTATATGAATTGTATAAAAATTGACATAAATGAGTTTTGAAAATTAATACTATTTTGTTAAATGATATAATAGTCCTAAAAATATAATATTAGGCCAATTGACTTAGATAATGTTTAAAATTTCATTAATGAACCACTTGAGTTTCTATTGGAATTTTATTGTACCTATATTAACCATATAGTATAAATATACAATAAGACATGGTAAGAGTTAAATTAATTAACTATGGGTCAAAGATAAAATATAAGGTTAAATTTGAGACCTAAACTTGTCTAAACCCTATTGGTTGAGAAGATTTCGAACATTACTCATCTTATCTTCTAATTAATTAGTTTTATACCTCTTAAAACCTCAAATAATTTTATAATAAAATAATATTTCAATACCATCCAAAAGTACCCCTCCTCTCTCTTATAAAAAGGAATCTCTGCCCACATTTTCACACCCCAACATGAGCCTTCTATCTCTTCCAAACCCTTTCAAATTCTCTTATAAAAATTATTATTTAACTTATGGATGTACTGGTTTTCCAAAAATTCCATCCCTAGTGTCCCTAAGAATATATCCAAAGGAAATCCAACGAAGAAGAGGTAATTGTTTTACCAATAAAATTCAATTTATTTTCTTCTTCTACTTACTTTTTCTATATTGATTCCATACTCATGTATTAAATACAGTATATTATAGATGTTAATATTTTATTATAATTATGTGACAACCTTATACCACCTTTTACCCATCCTATGAATAATAATTTTACCATGCGTGCGTACGTACAGTTTACCGTCTCAACACCGTGGTGTAAATTGTTATTCAACAATACTTTATTAGGATGGGTATAATGATGCATATAATGGATTTAAATAATAAATTTGACATGATAATAATTATATATAATTAATATATCACTCAATTAAACACCATTTAACCATCAAGAGAATGATATTGTCGTTCATGTGTATGTATGGCCTATTTTCTCCACAATGCGGTGAGATTCATTCTCTGTGTTAACTATTCAAGAATTATTATAAAATTTATAGGATGAGTGAAAATAATTATTATGAACATAATTTCATGGAAAAAATACATCCTATGCAAAAAAAACATGACTTAAAAGATAAAATAGAAATGGAAAAATGAAGTATTTAACACCTGAAATAATGGTAATATTGTAATACTATTAACAAAATTCTATAAATGGATCATATAGGATCATATATAATGTCATAAATATAGATATGTTCCTTTTATAATATTGTAACATTATTTAACCATTTTTTATGAGGTGACTGTATCCATTACTAACGAAAAGTAAAAGGTAGGGGATAATTTTTCAATCTCATTTTTATCCAGGATTGTTTATTCATAAGTATTTACGGGGGTATATTTATCATCCATATCCATGATTTCTAAAAAATTATTTATAGAATGTGTAATATTATTATGTGTATTTTTAAAGTCATTTTTAACCATTTTTATCTTTTACTAGATGGTTTGGAAGGAATATTTCTTTTGTTTACCATTCAAGTTACTTTTTGACTTCTCCGAAAAAAGTATGAGGGGAATGTTTTTTTAACTTATATGAAAAAAGAATGGATTTTTACTCTTTTATAGCAGATTATTTCCATGAATCTTAATCTATAATATTTTAAGTATATTTTCAATTAAATTATATTCTTTTAAAATTTCATGACATTTTGAGAAAAAAAAACTATTTTAATAAGAAAGGATATTTTACTCAGGTATTAAGTTCAAGTGTTTTAACAAAATTATTTTTTATTTGAGATGACATAGGGTTATGTTTATATCCCTATTATTACACTGATTAGATTTTTTTTATGATGGAAATATTTTCTTAGTGTGAATTTATCTTATATAGATTATTTTATAATGAAATGAAGTTTAATAATCCCATTTTATTTCATGGGTTATGCTTTGTCGAATGATTTATGTTTTTGTGGCACATGTTATAATGATTTAATTATGAGATGGGTGGGAAAAATAACTCCCTCCAATTCATTAGGTAGAGATTTATATATCATGAGATAGACATGGTTGGAAACAAAATTAAATTTAGTTCAGTAATATATAGCTAGAACGGCAATTAAACCCGGTTCAGTAGTGAACTTTTTCCACTAGGATGGTCTTGGAAGCAATGCCTTGGATACAGTAGAAATAATATTATATACTTATTAGTTTGTAACAATTACAAGTTTTATTCCAATGACGTTCTATCATGGTTAATTTTCATTCATGATCCATTCCTTACGTACTTCCAAGACTTGTTTCATGACTCAAGATTTTAATGTTTAATCGTAATGATCATGTTTTTATGTTAGAATTTTTATGGTTTGTATTATGTTCTCCATGTTTACCCTTATTGAGAATTATAGCTCACCCTTTTTATGTTTTCTTTTTCCAAAGATAAAAATAATGGTTTTAGCTAGGAAAACAAAAGGGGAAGACCTTTATAGGGGATGATGAAGATCTTTCACCAAGTAAGAAGATTATATTCTGAGTTTCCAAGGAAAATAAATTAATAATGTATTTGGTAAAATATTTTTGTAATGTATTAAGTATTTTGAAAATTAAATATAATTTCCATGTACATCAAGATGTGGTGGTTATACAGTTCTGCCCATAGTAGATAGTATTTTGGCATAGAGGAAGGAATTCCCTAATCCTTGTGTTTGGATAGTATGAAATTTGGTGTTGTATGGTAGTTTTGAGTAGTATATGTCAGGTAGGTGTTCTTGGATGTCATGGTTTTCGCTCAAGATTTCAATCAATACAAGGGTGTTTATCCTTAAGGGGTATCTTTAGGGGTGGTTGTTCAGACCCCTCCTCCTTCTACGTTTAGTTTTAAATTCTTGAGGAAAATCATAGTTTAAGAGGTATGTGATGTAATGACTCAGACCCATATGAACCATTCCATTGTAAAAATACAGTGTTGGGGGAATTATCAAGGGGGTGTAACTATGGATTAATTCACAATTTTTCCAAAAAAACCAATTTTTCAGAATGGTGGCTAAATAAATGGTGGATCAAAAAACATGGGATCATAAAACGATGACTCACTGAATGGTGGAACTAAAAGGTTGCTCATATAATGGCGGATCATCAAGAAGTGTCTCGTAGAATGGTAACATAAACCACTATCTCATAGAACGGCGATATCAAATGATGTCTCACCAAACGATGTCTCGCTAAATGGTGGATCACCAAACAGTGTCTTGTCGAATTCTGGATCCCCTAACAGTGGATCACTAAGAAATGTCTCACCAAATGGTGGCTCAATAAATGGTGACACCAAATAGTGGCTCACTGAATGGTGACACCGTGACACACCCAATGGTGAGTCACTTCCAATAGTTTTCCAAATTTCCAGTATTCCTAATTTTTTACCAGATTTTCTAGCTTCTCCCCTATTATGTTTTATTTAATAGAAATCACTTTTGTGGACTTTTTTGGGTGTTTCTAAAGTGTTTCATAGGATATGAATTATATCTTTAAAATCCTACTACTCTGGGATCTTTGAAATAGTCCAACCACATGGTCATGCCCACGGTCCAAATTTAATGACTTTTGGAACTGTTCTTCCTTTGATATAGTATCTACCTCTTTAATGTTGTGATCATCCCTTCCCTATGTGTTTCTATTCTCCCTTAGTTATCCTAGAGCCTTACCATCCCATGGAGCCTCCTATTTTTCCTTATCCATCAATCGATATTTCCTTATAGTTTTCCTAAAAGTTTTCTTGCTGCTTATACACCATCTGTTTTTTATGAAAGGAAGAGTTGTTGATCATCTTATTTTCCAAGTAGGGATTTTCCTCATCTCTCCTTCAATTTTATATCATACAGGTTGGGTGTATTAATGTATTTATTGAAGACTTCTAAATCCTTATTTGAACAGTGATGAAAGCTAATATGGACTTGTTAATGGGATTGGAGTGGATTGATGTTGATCAGCCATTTTATTTGTTATCTGTGTTGATTATGTGATTCATTTAGGTGGTATGGAATCTCAAAATCATGGACATTGGTGGTCTTTGTATGTGTATGGGTGACACTTTATAACTACTATTGTTTCCTTGTAATTGATTTTTGTATATTTCAATCTAATTTATCACGTATCGACTATTAAATTAAATGGATTCCCTAGGATTAAAACCCTTGTGTGATCACCCCTTATTTATCAAAGTGTATTTAAAGAACAGTTTTAACAAAATATGAAAACATCTTGTTTTATTGGTGTGGGAATGTGTTATGTTCTATTGGGTTGTGTGACTTCTATGGGTTATGAAGTGTTTTTTTTTGGAGAATAGGTTTGTGTACAGGGGTGGGTAGAAGAGTTGGTTCTGTGTGCTGGTTTGGTATGTTTGTGTAGAGGGGATGTGTTTTTAGTGGAGGTTTCTATGGGATTTTTTATGAGGTGTTGTAGTAGGTGTGAGGGTATATTAGATTGTGAGATTGATTGATTGTGGAATGGATGGACTTGTTATACAATGGGAGCACATCTGAGTAGTGGTTAGGATACGGGGCTTCATGACAAGGTTCTGTCATGAATTCATGTTAATGGGTGTATTGGGTGTGGTGTTGTTGTGTAGCGAGGCTTCTGGGTATATTTTTGTGCAGATGATTGAGTTAGATAGCTTTGAAGAATGACTGTTGGCTGTGGTTGAATGGTTATCTAGGAAAAATGGGGTGTACAGTGGGACTGTACGTTTTTTTTCTCTATTTTCAATATGAATGGGTGTTAAAATGGATTTCTTTACCTTGTTCCCTCCTTCCTTGTTTTATATAGAATTGTTTAGTGGATTTTAGCCTTCTAAAAATGGTTGTAGATGTTGTTCATATTAGTTTCCTGAGTAGGGTTCGAAATAAAAAAATAAATGAATAAGATGATAAATGCATAATGACAATTGGATAAATGAATTGATTGGGGGTATACATCAAGATACATAATTGAATGTCATTCATGGTGACACATGCATTTAGGGTTAGAAGCAAGGGAACTTTTTATGTGTGTGGTGGTTTAATGTTTGGAATCACATAGTATGGGTTGAGTGGTTTTAACCTATATGTATAAACATATAGTTTCTTAAGATTTCTGTACACATCCTACCCATGTTGAGCATTATGTGTCGACCCCACCCCCCATTGAAATGGGGGAGGGTGTCTTTCCCAACAACCTGGTGGGATGTTGGATGGCTAGTTATTGGATCATCTCTTCTCCCTCTTCTAGGAACCTATCACCCAAGACTCTTTGTACAAGTTTTAATGGTTTGAGGTTTATTAAAAAATTTATGGTATTTGATATGTGAGAGGTGTTTTGTTTCCTAGGTGTCTTCGGGATGAGGCACAGGGTGTTTATGGGTATTATGTGGTATGTGTGAGGCCTAGGTGTTTGCGTGTAGGATATATTTGGTTGTGGCCTAGTTGTGTATAGGCAGGTTGGGACATTGGGGTGTGGGGAAGAGAATGGTAGATTCAGGACATTCACTATTAGGGTTGATAAGTTAACATGTGCAATGTGGTGTGGGGTACCCAAATATTTATGTTCTTATATTTTTACATTACTTGTATTTTGTTATTTGGTGATCATGCTTTGGTGAGGTTGGGATGGATAGTATACCCAAGTAGGTGATTTTTTAGTTCCTATTGTTTTCTAATATGGGGATTATTATGATTCTTCCCCTTGTGCGAGGATGAATTTGGTGTTTTCCAACCAAGTATACTTGTATGGTCACCCTCTGAATATAAAACTATTTTTAGGTTTCTAGGGATATTAAGCGGATTGTGTTGTACTATACTAGCTAAGACGTTGGGTACTATTATTGTGTCAGTTCTTAGATTTATTTTGGTACTTACCTTTTGGTTTTCATTGAATTTTCTGTAGTTTTACTTTAAGCATGCATATGGGATGAATTTTGGTTTCTTTATATGAATTTTTCATCTAGTTTTTTGAGGATGGTACACCTGATCTCCCAATCGTGGTTACTATAAAAAAGGTAATGTCACCATTTTTGTGAGATTTATGTACCCTCGGTGCTGGTCGTTACCCCGGAGCCTATTGGAGGTAGGACTCAGATGTCATTATCTCTTCTTCATCTTGAGGAAGGAAGGTCTCGACACCTTCCAATTGCTTCCCTCAACATGTAGAAGGTGGTTTGTGACATTACTATTACATCAAGTGGATCCATATATGATTATTAAAGTTTTTGGGGGATGATATAGTCAATACACACCTCCCACACTCAATTAAACACATGTTTTAAACATTTGATTACTCAAAATCTATGTATCCCAATTTTTACCATTTTTGGATTTTTTCACTACGACAACTAGTACTCTAAAATTGGTAAATTATTTTTAAGAATAAATTAGATTTAATCTTATTATAGATTATATACCCAATAATTCTAAATATTATATATAATTTATAAAATATAAATACTTTGTTTTTTTAGATTAGTTTTAATATAAGTGCATATAAAGTGAAAAACAAACTTTAACCATAACCAGAGTAACTGAATTTTTACAATTTAATGGTCAACATAGTTAGTATAACAGATAAATTAGTTCATTAATATAACATATTTTATATTTATTAAAAAAAATTAAATCACATGGAAGATGATAGTATTTTTATTAAATTTAAATATTTCAATGAAATATCATTTGTTATCAAATAATATTAATGTCAATTTTGAATTTATTAATTTAATTTCAATTTTTAAAATATCAAGACATTTAATGAATTCGAATATATTGTTTTAAAATATTTGTATCATGATATATTTATCTAAAAAATAATGTAAGATAATAATTATTTCAATTTACATCACTTTTAATATTTTTGGTGTCATTTATTTTATGTAATTATTAACTAAATAATTATAGATTTGGTGTATCTTAATAATCTAAAGCAATTATATCATCTCAAAAAAATCAAATAAAATTTTCATGAAAACAAAATTATTTAAAAATGATATATGTAACTGAACATATGTTGTTTTTCAATATCTCTTGGTTTTATATATATTAAATGTAATAAAATTATATTTTTTCTTTTTTCTTTGTATAACATATTATAAGGGTAGTATTCAAAGGAAAGTGGAAATTAAAATCCATATTTCATATAATTTGATGTATAATACCTAAATAAAAATATTATATAAAATTAAGATAAAATTTCTTGTTATTTTCACACTAATCATTTTAGTTTAACCCCTGGAAAATCAAATTTTCCTTAATGATGGTAATAAATTTATGAATGAATTAACTATTAAATTTGGTGAAAATTTAAGTTTGTCATATTAGAAATTAGAAATTATGATGATTCAAAATATAGAATCCATTTCTTCATATTTAATTAAAATATGTGCAAAAAAATAATGTAAATTTAGTCTCATAGTTGTGACGCGAAATTGAGTTTTTAATGTGAAAATAATCAAATTTTTATATTGTTTTTATATCCAATTTCAATATAGAATTAATTAAAATTACCAAAATGGGGTTAATAGATGAATAAATGATTAAATTATACATTAATGATAATTTAAAATTTTCATATTGTTATAAATAGATTAAATGAAAAGGAAGCTTTCAATAAAGATTTAGTATTTTTCACTATTCCTCCGAAAAATGAAACTTCTCATAAGAATATAGAAATTTTATTCTAAGATAATTATGAAATTATGAATCCAAAAATTGATTCATTCTTTAAAAAAAATCTGTCCATGTTAAAAATTAATTTAATTATTGTTCAAAAAATGTCATAAAATCAATTTTTTTGAAAAAATAATATTTTTGAAACATATAAAGACATTATGCATTTTATTATCGATGTATTTTCAATATATAAAACAATTAAATGTAATATTTTTAATGTAGTTATTACTATTAATATCACCATGTTCATCTTAAAGGTTATAACAATAACCTTCCTATAACAAAATTAGCAATATAACATGGCTTTTTTAAAACTCAGTGTAGTGTGTAAATAAAGATAAGCCAGTGTTACATATAAAGAGAATATGGAATTCTTATAACAACTACATTTAAATAATATGAATTTAATTTTTAATAAAAATTTATAAAACCTTGAGGTGTTTCATGACACTACACTACCTATAAATCTCTTGTCTCATTAAAAGAAATTACGAAGGAAATATTGATCTAAAGATGATCATAGTATTTGAATATTTAACAGTTCATTATGTTCACTATAAGGGTTTTCTAATTTAGTTCCCCACGACTTATATTTATATGGTGAATCTTAGTCCGATGTTTCCTTAACTATTCATCTACATTATTTATCTCATTATCTAGAAGAAAAAGAAGAACACATAAGGATAAAATGAAAATATTATAATATTTGACAAATTTTTATATATATTGAATCCAAAACATTGATAGATAATTGATTTATTTTTATATATTAAATAAAAGATGAATGACTAAGTACCCACATCCAGTTCACATAGGTACAATGTAATGAAAATCTAATTTATATAAATATTTCTTTCTCCTTATGATTAGAGATAAGATGATATTTCAATGTATAGGAATCCAAGTACGTATGTTTCATTATCTATACTTTAGACATAACTAATATTATAACATAATGAAAACAAATTAAATCCCTGCATATCTCTTTCATGTATCATTCTCACCTTCACTTATTGTATGAGGCGACTGAACTGGTAAAGATAACTCCAACACATAGTATAAATTTTTATATATTAGATAATTTAATGAAATAAATATAACACACTTGGAAATAAATTTTTTGTAAATACAAGGTCAGTTCCCTTACATATCACAGTGGTATGATGATTTCTCATTCCATACACAATATTAATTAATGGTTTTTTATAATTTTTTATATTGATAACCAAAATATATAACAAAATAAATTATATTTATTATTATACAACTATAGTATTTAAACAAAATATACCTCACAATTCATTTTTTTATATCATTTCATAGGGATATTCTAGGGTAATGGATCCATTAATCCATTCTCATAGCCAATATAGGGTCCTAAATAAGTATTAAAATATATTTAGGTAGGTGGGTCTTTTCAACTTTATTATCCTGCTACTCCTTTAACATTTGATTGGAATCCCAAATCATGAAGTCCTATAATTGGATTTATTAAAAACCAGCCTCTTAATTACAGCAATTCCTTATTAGGAAGTCAACCCACAACTCCAAATATTACTATTGTTGTAATTATTTAATTTTGTTTTAGAGTGACTTAGAATTTTCTAAATATTCTGATGTGATATTTTAAATTACATATATTTTTTATTTATTCATAGTTTTCGTATGATAAAGGCATGATTATTCAACCCCCTACAGATGACCCTTATACAATCCCCCTTGTGTTCATGGATTGGGGAACATGGTTTAGGGTGAACCTTGTGTCTTACCCATACATAGAAAGTTGTTAATTCATTTCTAAATATGAATGGATGGTAGAAATTACTATTACATGACATTGGGGAAACTATGTAGGGTTACCCACGCTTGGGTTTAATTTCGTGTGCAAGTTGTGCATGGTTAGAAGAAAATATGAAAAAACTATTTGATGTGTTATTTTATCTTAACATATCCAATTTTCTCTATGGGTTCATGGTTTTCCAAACCATGTTGTAAACCTGCAAGTTTCCAAGATTTATAAAATCCTGAATTTCTTATTCAATCCTCATATGAGATAGAAATTAGTGGAGTATTCTCTTATTTCAATTATATAAATTATTGCAAGGCGACTAAGTGGTTATTATCAATTTCATTCCCATCCATTTTGATATCAATTCGTTAACTATGGTTTGTTTCCTTTAACATTTGGGTTCTATTTCCCTCCCATTCCCCCTTGTTTTCTTCCATTTCTTGGCTTTCTATTGGTGTTGGTAAACCCTATGTGATTTTTTATTTATAAATTCCTATATCTTTTCCTCTTAGGGTATGTGTATTCCTCATTGGACATTTTTATCTTTATTCTTCGGTATTCTACTCCATCTATTATTAACTTAATTAGTTCTTTCAATATTATTGATTTATAATTCAATTCGTTAAGTTCTTGAAGAATTTTAAAATTATTCTTTATTAAATTATTCATATTTATAACATGTATAATGATTTTGAAAAAATGTTTTCATTGAATTCCATTCTTGGGAAGAAAGGTTTTAAATTTCTTTTAATTATATACTTTTAAACTAATTGTTTTTGTAAGATAATAATTTCATTTCATGCCAAGGAGGGTTTCCAAAAGTATTTAATTGTAAATTAAGTCATGAAGCCATGTTTTATATTTTTAATGCAAAAAATAAGGTTTTAATAAAATTATAAGGATAATTTTGTTACCCCCTTTTAATTTACAATGTTATATTTTAAATGTTAGGTTTTTAATGATATTAAAGAGTCATGGAACCACTAGTCTAGATTTCAAGAAAGCCAATTTGGATCTTTAAATATAAATTTTTTTATTTATATTGGCCATGTTTTATCATAACTATAATATTATGTGATGAATTTTTTATGTGAAAACGGATTTTTTTTTGTCTGGGTGATGGAAGTGAGAGAGATTTATTTGTTTCTTCTTATGAGGTCAAATCCCAAAAATTCTAAAAGAATAACATTTACTTTAATTGTATTCTTGATATGAAACACCTAGCATAAAAGGGAATATATGATCAATATAAATTAAAATATATTTAATATTATAAAAAAATTACTTATTATTTATCTTTCTCTACACGGAATGTCAATTTTACCTTTCATTAAACGCAATAGTAAGTTCCTTTGAAGGCTTCTGTTACATGTACGATTGAGTTTTAACTAATTCAATCAATATTTTTATTATTAAATTTATCCTAGAACATAAATTGGTGTTTATGAATTGTATTATAAATTTATAAAAGTGTATTTTTTTTTAATTAATTGTTTACAAATTAAATAGAAATGAATATAAAAACAAATTTAATATGTGAGAAAAAATTTTATAAATAAAAATTTTTATGGTTCCAAAGACTTTTTGTATTAATAAATTAAACCAATTAATATTATTTAATGATATTAATTAGATATATATATATTATACATAATAAAATATTTTTACATTCACCCAAAAAAATTTATATTTATAAGATAAGAACAAACAAAATTCTACACATAAAAAGCTATATTTTTCTAAAGGCAGATTTTCTGCCTTTTAATGGTGCACTAGAATTATATATAAAAATTGAAACATTATTAAATTTTATTTAAAAATAATAATCTTATTTTATTGAATAAGTAATGTAAAAATTATTCTGGGGTTCTGTTTTCAAATTTTCAATAGAAGTTTCGTTTTTTATGAATTTTAAAATGTATTAAATTTTAATTAAAAATAGACTTTTCATTTAAATAATTTATAATGATAAGATATATTTTTATTCATTTTAATGTATCATTACATAAATTTTATATATATTAATGCCATATATTTCATTGAGATCAATTTTATATTTAATATTTATATAAAAACATTTCAATCTGTTCAATATTTTCAATTTAAAACCTTATTGTTTGGTCCCATCATTGGGATTAATTTTAAATTAATTTATTCCAAAAATGTGATTATAATTTATAAAAATAGATCAAATATTGGGAATCCTAGTAATTTATAATTCATATTAATGTAAAATTTCATTATTTTCCAAAAATATTAATGAAGAAAATAAAAATTAATTATAGTGATTATGATAAAAATGAGTTTATTAATTGGTTAAACATTAATATTAAGGCCATAAATGTCCTATAAAAATAAAGAAACCCATTTAATGACTATATTATGACCATAAACTCACATATATAGGATTTATTTCATTATTTTTGGCATATTATGTAAGGGAGACCTCTCAATAGTGCTTACATTTTTATATTTAGAAGAATGTCACTCCACCTCCACTATAAGAAGAAATTCACCCCCAATAACTTTTTTAGACATATAATGCCTTTTCTCTCATCCAATTCTTGACCAAGTAAATGAACCACATAACACTTTTAACCCTAAAAGCCTCAAATTTTTCATAAATCCAACTAAGTAAGGATTTTGGAATAAACCAAATGGTTTTGTCTGAAAAAGAGTTAATGTTCTTCAACAAGAACATTAGTTTTATTTATTTATCCACCCATTGAATTATTATTATATTTTTTATGTAATAAAATCAATAGAAAAAATATACTAATATTTTATTATCTTTATTTTATAATATACACCTACATAGACTTCTATGAAATGGGATACACAGTCATCATTTGTGTGTACTATGGACTACCGCCTCATGAACTAATGTTTCTTGTTATTCTTTTACAACCTTTTTAGGATGGAAAAATGATGGATTCATACATTATATATGATATGTATGATATTTATAATGTATTTATTTTTATGTGATTATTATATAACACATACCATCATTCTTTCCTTTTTTTGGGAATACGATAACATCTTATGTTGACGTGTGGAATAACGCCTCCTCAATGTCATGTCATCCATTCATGATTTACATAGAATCTATTATGGAAAGTTTTATTAAAAATGTGTGTAATATATGATTAAAATACTATACTTAATATAAAATATACATATATATCATTTACTTTTATTTCATTCAAT
This sequence comes from Viscum album, assembly GCA_963277665.1. Taxonomy (NCBI): domain Eukaryota; kingdom Viridiplantae; phylum Streptophyta; class Magnoliopsida; order Santalales; family Viscaceae; genus Viscum; species Viscum album. Next base: position 551,877,351 of record OY728147.1, on the reverse strand, counting down.
TCGACATGAAAATGAAGAATTGTTTATGCGTATGTATGAAAAAATGTCTCCTTGAACGATGTATTTCATTTCCTATAACCAATTATTATTGATTAAAATAAATAATTATATAATGAATATATATGATATTTAAATCATGCAATAAATTATGAATAAGATCAAATAATGAACTATCTAATAGGAACAAAAAAATAACAATTCAGAACATACTCAAAAAACAGGGAAATTAACAATCAAAATAATGATATTAATTAATGATTATTAACTAATGGGAGAAAAGATATTATAAAATGATCAAATATGATATTATACACATGTTTTTTTCATTTAATATGTTATTAACATGATTAAAACCATTATACATTGGGTTACGGAATGATCCACCAAAGGGAAGCATATGGTAAGGGATTCTCATCTCGCTTTTTCTTCCGTGAGGTATACAACATATTCAAAAAATGTTTATTTTTTGTGGTATATATACATACACTATTGTTTTATATATAATTCATATATTTACATTCATGGTATACACATTATATCTTTTTTTTGTTGAATATAATTATTATATTGTATTTTATATCTTGAATATGTTTATTTTCATGCTATTTAATTTTTCATTTGATTTCATTCCTTTCATGAGGATTATAGTTCACAAGTTACCAACTATTAAGGGATTTCATCTCAACTTTCATTCCATTAATTCTTCTTTGTTATTATGAACAAATTCACATTAACATGGTGTATATACTACCCCTTTTTCATTTTAAATCATGATTCCCTCATAATTATTAGTATTGTATGTTTCACATTGAATCATCTCACCCACCTGGTTTGAATTAAAAATACCATTTGGGAAAAGTTATCGTTGCAGTCTCCCTTCATTTTTTGATTGTTAACTTTGTATTTAATCAATTACATTATTGTAATAATTTCTCTTTGTCAATTAAATTGCCCATAAATATATTCTTTCTTTGGTAATGGATATTATTATATCATAAATATTATACTATTTTTACATATGATTTTTACATTGATAGTTATATTATTATTAAGGATAATATAGATAAATATGTATTCTTTACATAATTGGTATAGTTGATGAGTCATATTTTTTATTAATTAAATTTATTAGTTGATATATGAGGAATTATTTGGATTTGAAGTGACACATGGGTCCCATATATTTTATATCTCCTCTATGCATAAATGGGTTCTCATGAGACAAACCTGTTGGAAAATTTTTATGGGTTTATACCTATAGTTTAAAAAAATCGATAGGTCATGATCTTATAGGTTTTCATGAGCCACAAACATGACATCCAATAATTAAACATTTAATTCCTTTAGAATTTAGTTTTTGTTATTATTATTTATACATGACATATTCATATTGACATTATATATGGATTTATTTCATTCTCATTTTATTGATTAAATAGAATGTGTTTTGGTTATTTACCATGTCATATTTATTGTGCCTTATTCAGTTATTTAATTCACATGTCTTCTCATTTATTTTCCCTACCATATTGATTATCCATATTAATCCATTATTTATTCCACTTTACTTAACCCTTACAAGGAATTTGAACTCACCCTTATTTTTCTTCATTTCCAAAGGACTCCATGAAGTGTACTAATAATGATATAAAAGTTTATTATATATGGAATAAAGTTATTTAAGAAAATATTGTAATTTTTGTGTTAATTTTTAATAAGCGACAGACATATATATCTGGTTTACCAAGACAATAAATTTTTTTGGACATTTTAGATGTGACTACCTTGTATCTCATGCCAATGTAATTGTATAAGGAACCAACTCTAGAATGCTGGGGTCAAGATAGCTACATTGGATGGATTTGATTCTTCTTAGTTGATTTTTATATCAACTCTACATTAGATTAGTCTTTCTAAGCAAAGTGGATATGTTTTATATCATGTATTATAATGCCCTAGTTGTATATCACACATGGTCTAGTGTCCCTTTAGATTTATTATGGATTTTTTTATAGAAGAGGTTTACCCTGATGAGGCCAATGTAGGTTAGTTGGGTGGATTGTGGGTTTATTTAGGATGAAATTTTGTCTAAAAATTATTCTAGTGTTTTATTTTTTTTTTGGTCCATATCTATATAAGACCTAGGGAGTTTTCCATTACACTTATTTCATAACTTTTGGTTCATGTAGTGGATTCGCTACTTTTATTCCCCCCTTGAGACTATTTTATTATGAAGTCACTCATATTTTTTATCATTTATTTTACCACATCTAATACAGTGGTTCCTTCTTACCTTGTGTTTTCACTTTTTATAGTTTTTTTGGTTTTATGAATGTATTTAATGATAGTTTTAAGAACATTTTTTAAAAATTAAAGTGAAATTGTTTAATTTATATTACTATGAATCAAAGGCCCTCATTTTGTTTTTTAAAAAATATGAGAATGATATTTCTTTAATTTTTAAAATGGTTGAATATAATTCACAATAATAAAACTTAAAATGTGTTCATAATGATGAAAAAACAATTTTTTTAGATTTAAAATTCATATTAAACTGGTGTTAAGAAGTTAAAATCTAAAAAAATATATAATTGTAATGAAATCACAAGAAAAATAACATTATATAATTTTTGACATAGATAAATATAAAACACCCTATTATGAATTACAGTTTTCTCTAAATGATCAATAGTGTACATTTAAATATTAAAATATCAAAAGGTGATTCAAGGGGTTAAACCTGAAAAACCTACCTCAGATTATTGTTAAATCATAGGAAATTGACCATTGATTAATTTTTATTAGGTAGTAATATAGAAAAATAATATTAGATGTGTTCATATTTACTAAAAGTATTTTTTATTATATTTAAAAATATTTAAAAACATGTGAGATATGGTTAAGGCCTTACAAACAAAATAATATTTTCATAAAATAATGTTTTAACACTCTTCAATAAATTTTTTACATGTATGAATGGACAATACATAAATCAGATGTAGAAGAAAAAAACATGTTATATTAAATTAGTGATTATAAATGCTATGGAATAAGTAATGGTAGATTCATAGAAAAATATAGATATTGAAGGAAAATTTAGAACTATAATACATAATTATAAGAATATTAGTAGAATTAATTTTTCGAAGAAAAAAAGTAAAAGTAGTATTCTTAGGCAGTAAATACTAAGAAGAGAAAATAAAAAAGGATAAAAAACTAGAAAATTATCTTTTATTATCATGAAATAATTAAAATACATAGTTGAATATTTTATTACATGTATGAATAAATAACCAATAAATATAAGGTTATTTGTTAGGTCTTAACTCTTTGATGCATGTTTTATAATAATTTTATGTCTCATAAAACTATATTTTGGATAAATCCCCCGAACTACATGTTTTATTGATGTGAGGCCTCTTTATATATGTCAATTATTATTGAAAGATCAATTTATTCTTATTTCACAACAATTTTAGGTATTTTTTCTATTTTTTTATGATTTCAAACCCATTTTTTGACTTTGAAATCAATAAAAACAATCTTTTTTAATTTCATTAAAACCCCCAATATATTTATTTTGAGTCAGTTACAACATATAAATAATAAAATAACAATCATTTCACTATGATTTAAATCAAATATGAGGACTTTTTACTAGTTTTTAACCATTTTATTCACTTTGTTTTACTTTTAAATCATAAAAATGATATTTTAATTATTTTCGAAAATCAATAAGTTAGACTAATGTGTGGTCAGTTCCCACATGATAAAAATTAAAAAAAACAATTCCATGGATTTAATTAAAAAAATAGGTGGTTTTTAGGTTATTACACTCATATTCATGTTTTTAAAGACTGGTATATCTAACAAACCTATTTGTTCAGTCATTATGAAAACACTACACAACGAATTGACATTCGATTTATTTATACATTTCATATAGTATCATACTAATATAATATGAATTAATTTTTTTTTGAAAACCTTTAATAATAATATGAATGTCAACAAACACTTTTCATTTTCTATGAAATTTTTGTGGAGGACTGACATGTGGTTTGTTCATACATACCTAAAATGACTGGAATATTGTTTTCTGTTGATTTTACGCCATTCTAAGTGAATTTGATCAATCTTGGACCCATTTTATATATGGTTTTTAATTTAATATTAATAAAATTATAAATGATGATTATTCACCTTTAATGTTTAAAAATGTAATTGACATAACTTATGTTGTAATTATTGATAAAAGGTTCAATGATATTTATGATTTTTACCACAAAAAAATCCACATAGAATGTATATGTACATTCATATCAATGTTAACATTGAGAACTATTATAAAATGTCATATAAAATCATCATTAATATATTTCTTAAATGTTTAACATTATTATATTTTGTTTTTTATTTTCTCCAAAAAGTTATGTTATTGAAAAGAAAAATTCTATTAATTAAACCACATAATACCAGAAGTAAAAAAATTAACCTAACTCACAAAGATACATATTCAAAATTATAAATTCTACTATAATAACCCTATGATTCTTAAACACTATAGTTTTTTCCATTTTCATGTTTATGTCCTGAAGACACCATAATTTGAAAATGGTATTTCTATATCATTAAATTTTATATATAAGGGGGGATTATTTTCACTATACATATATTTAAAAAAAATATTTACATTACATATGGAAATAATAAATATCAAATTAACATTATTATAAAAAACAACCCTAATTTTTTAGGGTATTAACATTTCATGTGTAGATCTCAATTAACGCTAACTTTACTAACATTATCGAAAACCATATAAAAGATCATAGAACATAAACATAAACTTAAAATGGATCAACATAGTAAGCTAAAAATATCACAAATTGTTTTAATATAATTATAGAAACATATATTTTAGAAACTAGGATGATAGTGGCTGATGAAAAAAAATATTTCAACCCCACAACTACTATTGCTACATACTTTATTACCGACCCTTAAACCGCAATTCAAATTTAAATTCATGGATCCCATAAAGATAAATTTTACAGTTAGAAAATAAATTAATTTTAATGAATTAGAAAATAAAAAATATATTACCTCATTTTAATTCACTGAATCCTCATATTTCTTATCTTTACCTAGTTTTAACAACTTGAGTAATATATTCCGAGAAACTCTCTCTCCATCTTCGATGTGAGTGGAAACTAGTTCTACACATTTTTATTGATGTTTGGTTTTTTTTGGTTATTGTAGTTAAAGTAAAACATTCTTGAGATTATGTGAGGTGGTTTTGACAAGTTTTGTGGAGTGGGTCTACAATTGCGGTGGGGGATTTTCAAAAATTATTTTGGGTTGGAAAATTGGGGATGTGGGAAGGGTTTGAATAAGGATTGATGTGTGCATGACATTGTCTTAAATGAAGGATTTTTTTCATTTTTCAAGTTAGATAACACATTTTATTTTTGTCTCATTGATCATGTTATATAGAGTTAGTTCTTAATCCAAAAAATTGGGAAAAACTAACCACCTATAGTAGTAATAAACATACATGATAATATCACCAATATAAAACATTGTCTTCAAAATATCATCAGTGGCTTGGGACCTTTTAAAATCAAAAACCCAATTCAAACCCTACTATAATACCTTTTTATAAGCCCTACACCAGCCCATATTAAGTATATATTCTTATCTCCTTGAAACCAGTAATAAGACATTATTGTTGTGTATCCAAATTTAATGAACTGAGTCCTCTAACACACGTAACCCTATTTAGTGACAGATGCCACCAAGTTAAAAATGAAGCATGTAGAACCCATACTTTATTAATCTCTTGTGAAATATGAAAACACATCCATATCATGAACCAACCCATCCTACCCTTCGTTCATTCATGGAAACCAACTCCACCAGCGGTAAAATAGTGACCCTCCTAATTTTTGTACTCCACAAAAAAATATTTGGCTGTAGTGGATCAATCATAAACTTACACAGCTCTGAGGTACCCATATCTATCTTAGTTATGGTTGGAATAAAGTATTTTTCCCATAAATATTAATAGAAATGGAATCACTCACCATAAGAAGGAAAAAAAATATTATTTTATATTGATTTCAAACATAATTTGAAATGAATTGAAATAAACACACGTTGTATCCATGGGGAAGATGGTGGATGATGAAAACATAAAATTTCAACACTAAAAATTATATTTCTTCTTAAATAATTAAAAATAATTAAATCCCCATTCTCTGATAAATGTAAGGATCATGTATTTCCTTAATTTTTTCCCATTTCAAAACTAGACACCACATGAATATCCTTTCAACTATGGGGTCCATAGTTCTATAACCAACCACTATTGAAATAAAAATATCACAAACTAACACCTATAAGAGTATATACTAAATAATTTTTTTACCTTTGTAGTGGATTGACACATAATACCCATTTATTGTACTTTGAAATACATGTACCTCTAATAACACATCCCAATAAACACAAATTTTAATTTCATAAATAATATAGACCTTTGAGTCAAGCAGTACATGTTTCCAAAAACCATCCTATAAAAAATTTAATGCCTTTCCAGACATGATATATCCTTTTTTCATTTTTAAATTTGGATATCACGATTAGAGGATATTCATATAATCATATAATGTGCCATGGTTCAAGGTTGACATGGCATTTTTATACCACCAACAGATGGTCTACAATACCTGATATCATATATTTATCTTGTGCTAGCTGAACACTACCACCAAAAATATTTAAAATTTCATCTTATGTAGAGAGTCTTGATTCTAATAATATAATGGAATTCTATTGACTAGGAAACCTAAAAAACCATGAAAAAATAGAAGTAACAAAAAATGGAACTATCACAACCATAAAAATTACGTGGGTAAATAGAATTAAAAATAGATTCAATGTATGTTTTATCCAATTATAAATAGCACAAATTACGAAAGTATTGTCATAGGAATTGATAACACCCCTAAATATTTAATAGGTTCCGTTTATAATTGATAATTTCTATAAATAGTTTTCAAAAATAAATATGGAATCATTTTCATCAATTGAATTTCACAAGTGATTACTCAAATAAAAAAGATCCATAGATAGATGTTTTAGAGACACCAAACTTGAGGTACATGGACATTACATTAATTTGGTAGAATACTTAATACATAACAAAAACCAACACTCATGGATCATAACATTTTAGTGTCTTTTGAAACTCAGAACATAATCTTCTAATCATGGTGAAAGATCTTCAACATCTCCCATACAGATCTTACCCTTTTGTTTTCTTACCTAAAACATTTCTTCATATCCTAGGGAAAAGAAAACATATAAAGGGTGAGCTCAAATGCTCATTACGGGTAAGCATGGAGAAAATAAAACAAACCATGTACATTTGAACTTAAAACATGATCATAATGTTTAAACATCAAAATCTTGAGCAATGACATAAAGCATGGCAGTACATAAGGCATAGATCAAAATGAAACATCAATCATGATTAAATAGCATGGGAATAAAACATGTAATTGTGTAAAACCATTAATCACATGATATGATTTCCATAGTAGCCAAGGCATTTCTTCCAAGACCATCTTAGTGGACAAAGTCCCTTACTAAATCGAGTTAACTCCTCGTTTCAGTCCTGTACCGCTGAACCGGAATAAATTGTCATTCCAGCCATGTCTATCTCATGAGATATAAATCTTTACCCAATGAATTAGAGGGAGATATAGGTCTCATCCATCTCATAATGAAATCATTCTTACGTGTGCCACAACATGAACATAAATCATTCATCATTACCCAAAGAATAAAATGGGTTTCGTAAACATCATCCCATCATAACATAATCCATATAAAAAAATGGATATCATTTAATCATAAGAAAAGTGAAACCATGTAAATCATAGAGACATTATACTTGAAACATACACATATGAAATAATTTCATCTTAGATGGAAAATGGTTTTGATAAAACATTTGAAATAAATTCTTGAGGAAAATATCCTTTCTTCTTCAAAATAATTTTATTTTCACAAAATGCCATGAAATTTTAAAAGAAAATAATATTATTGAAAATAATCATGAAATATTTTATAATAATCTTCATGTAAATAAGGAATTATGAAACCGTAAAAATTTGTTCATGCCGTATAAGTTAAAAAACATCATTCTCGTACTTTTGCTGGAAAATTCAAAAAGTACATCGTATGGTAAACAAAAGAAATATTCATTACATACCATGTAGTAAAAGTAAAAATGGGTAAAAATGAATTTACACATACATGAAAAAAAATTAGAAAATAGGGACATGGATGATAAATATGACCCTAGTAAATACATACGGATAAAGAATCTCGAATAAAAATGAGATTGGAAAAGTTATCCCTTAACTTATGTCTGATGTGCTTCGTATGTATCTGAACATCCTGTATAATGATTTAAATAATTTCATTGACTTATTAAAGAATCATATTCATTGTTATGATATCATATATGGTTCACTTATGACTTTATATTACCCATTCTTTTGTAAATTCCATGTTAAAGCAGCGTTTTGGGTAAAATCGTTTAATTTATCGTACGTGTTTCGACATGTTGTTCTTGATTTTATTTCTTATATCCTAATTTAATTAATTTAAGAATGTTAAAAATGATTTATATATAATATATATTCATCATATAAATATATATGATAGATCGATAAATGGAATGAAATACACCGTTCATGGAGACGGTAGGCCGTACGTATGCATGAACGCTGTTTTCGTTTCCTTATATAATTAAATGGAATTAAGTAAATGAAACATATATGTACATAAATCCAGTATCATTGTTATGTAATATCTTTAATTATTATTTATTATATATACTTTATAATCATACTTTAATGGTTAATCATGGAAAATGAATCTCATCGCGTTAGTGGAGGCGGTAAGCCGTACGTACACACGAGCGACGATATCGTTCCCACGATTGTGGAAATGTATTGAAGTGTATAGTGTATAATATTTTAGAATAAATATCACTTTAAAATAATCATATATAGTTATTTCTTCCATTCTTATACCCATCCAAGTAAGATGGTGGTGGAAAAACATATTACACCACGGCATAGAGACAGTATTCCGTACGTACGCAGGCGTGGTGATTTTGTTTTCTATAGGATGGATAGAAGGTGAAATATGGTTATTTCATATTTATAATGACATATAATTATATGAGTGATGTTGATTTTATTACTTTATTATGAAACAACAAAATAAGAGTAAGTAGAAGAAGAAATGAATTTGAAAAAATTGGTAAAGGATATTACCTCTTCTTCGACATGCCTCTTTGAAACCTCCAAATAGGATACTAAAATTGGTCATTTAAGAAGACCAGGACCACTAGTATGTTTCTAGGGAAGTTGATAAGGGAAATGGGCAGTGTTTGGCCAAGCTTAAAGGCTCAAAGTTATGTGAAGAGAGGAGGGAGGAGGTGCCCTTTTATAAGGGAGGAGAGGGGCACCTTTGGAAACCTCAAAAATATTAATTTATAATAAATTCAAACCCCACATAAAAACATCCAAAATGACTCAAATACGAACTTAGATTAGATAGGGTTTTAATATCATTAACCAAAAAAATTTATACAGGTTTGGAATTTATTTTAAACATTATCAACTTGATTTGTCCTTATTTAATCTATTTAATTTTATTTGTGGTAATAAGATTATAAATTTTAAATTGTTATAAATAATTACTTATGTGTAGTTAATTGTCAATAATTGGATAATTTATGACATTTTAGACCATATAAATTTTAATTCATAATTGTTAAATATTTTTGTGATTTTTAAACAATTTTATATTATGTTATTTTTATAAAATAACAATAGTGTCAATTTTGACACTATTCGTTTATTTGAATTTAAATAAAATCCTCACATAAGATATGTTCAAACTAAAAGCTTTAATAGATTCATAACATGTCATATTTATCTAGAAAATTAGCGGAGCACATTGAATAGTTCATATAGTATTCATTTTAATATTTTTAAAACCATTTATTTGATATTTCAATCAATAAAATAATTTCAACATCACTATTGTGTCACCTTTAATGATAATTATTTAATCATTAAAAATTATAAATAAATTTACATGATGTAGATAATTTTAGTATATTTCTTTAGACTATTCATGTTCGAAGTTTCTTGAATTTTATCATGAAATTAAAATTATTATACTTATAAGATTTGAGAGAGTGACATGTTGTCACTTTCTTTGGTTTTAATAATAATTAAATTATTTCCATGGTTAAAAGTCCATAAAATGAATCTATTCCAACCCTTAGGTGATATGGGTCTACTTTTAGTCATCCAATATAATTTTTTCAGGTTTTAGGGTAATTTTATAATGTAAAGACTCGGAAATTTAAAGGAAATTTTTTTCTTAATTTATTTGGAATTTTGTGAGTGCGCGGTTTCAAACGGCACCTGATTCTGAGGCCCGTTGTGCCTGGAATAATTTTCCGAAGTTTTGTTGAGCTTAAATTAACGTGTGTAAGCAGTTTTCTTGAAAAAGTGGAATAACTCTTGAACGGTTTCTTTGATCAGAAATCTGAGGGCACCGTTACGCTCAGGATTGCGGGATTACCCTAGGACCGACTTAAGTTTAGTCGGCACGGGCCTCCTATGAGAAATCCCAAAAAATGGCTTAACCGTAAATAAAATAATTAAATAAATTATTTTATTTTTCAAATGCTTATAACTCACAAATGGTAGCTCGGATTAAATATCTGAGACCACCGATGAACTCGTAAGGGTATGCTTTATTTAAGAAGATACTAACTTTGGCCGCCGCGAGCCACCAGAAAAAGTTAGTTTTTGGCCGCAAATAAAATAATTAAATGACAATTATTTTATTGTAAAATTCATAACATATAAACGGTAACTCGGATTGAAAATACGAGAGTACCGTTGGGTTCGATGGGGCGTGTTTCACCTAGGCAGAGCCTAACCTTGACCCCAGTGGGTCGAGGGTGACTGATATTAATTTTACAAATTTTTTTTGGGTACGTTCAGTAAACGTACGTTCAGAATTTTATAAATTTTCAACTGGTGCTCGGAATTGAAATCTGAGGACACCGATGAACTCGCAGCACCGGTATTCACTTAAGAGGACCTTTACTGCAGTTGTGTTTTATACAGGTTGAAAGTTAATTTTTAGGGATTTGTAAAAATAAATAAATAAAATGGTTGTGCACCATTTTATTTATTTGGGTGGTTATATCCTCAAAGAGGAAGTTAGGGGTGGGGCCCACACCCCACATAACCTCCCATGGGATGATATTTGTGTGTTGGGACCCACACGAGGCCTAACCCTTCACCTCCCTTAAACCCCCCTTTAACACTCCCTTTATTTATTTTGACAACACCTCCCATTAATTATGTGGAGCCTTTTCATCTCCCTTCCATTAAAGTTACCAACTCAAATGCCATAATTCATTCAATAGTCTTTTTGAATTAATTTGAATTTGATAGCAATGTTATATCATGAGAGATTAAAATAATAGCTTAAGCTATTATTTAGTTTTGGCACTTGCGGTGTTGGGAGCACGTTGGAGATATTGAAAGGGAGAGTTCTTCATGAAGAACGCGAAAAACGTTCCGTGACTCGAAGAACCGAAAGCATTTCTTTCTCCAACCTTCTTTTTCCTCTGCGTTAAGAGAGGAGACACCGCTATGGGGAACTTCTCCAACGACGATGGCTATTCCTCCAACGTCAACAGAATCGACACCATTCTTCTGCGACGTCTGACCACCGTGACGTTAGTCTTATACAGTTTGACGATGTGCGATGTCTTTGCAAGGTAGGGGTTATGTTCAATTTTAATGGATTCCTTATCCCGATTTAAATTTCTCATGATGAACGCGAATTAAATAAATTAATTCGCGGATCTATAAACAATTGATTGAATTAATTTTCTTCTTGGTTATCTTGAATTTGAAATTCTTGAAGCATAATAAATATTTAATTTTCAATTCCCCATGTTCATGATTCTCAAAAACTGTGGCCAAACTAAAACGGCTATCGATACGCACTTTGACCGTGATCTTTCCTTATTTATTGTCCGTGCATTCTTCACGTGTTCTTCATCCCCAAATAATTAGGCGCGCTGGAAACTCAATGTTTCCTTGAGCGCGACATACGGATGTGAAGATCTCGACCTAAGGATCTTGAATATGTGTTCGTATCTTTTTTCCGAGTTAAATCGAAGTCGGGATGGAGTGCGGAAGGCGGAGGCCGCTGGTGCAGGTCATGGGGAGAAGTCATGTGAGGAAGCAGGTGATGCGGGAGCAGGCGCATCAGGGTTTTATGGTGAAGACAGCAGCGGCGCGACAGGCTGAAGGCATCCGCAACGGTTCTGGTGAATGCAGCGGGTGCGAGAGGTTGGCCACTGGGGTTCACAGGAGAGGCGACGTGAAATCGTGAATGAATAAGTTATGTTATTGTAGAGAGAAGATGGAATTGAAAGGATATAAAATTTAAAACAAAATAAATGGAAAATGAATGCCCACGTGGAAGCCGCATGTAGAAAATGAATGCCCATGCGTTGATTGAATTTTGAGTTAAAGAAAAACAAATAAATAAGTAATAATAATAATAAAATATTGTTATTATTACTTTTGTTGATAAAACACTTTTTATGACGTAATATCTTCGTGCAACCTTGGTTTCACGAACCGTCTGAGGCAGTGTGACCCTGAATTCGAGAAGGAATTTATGAGTCCAATATTGGATGTCTTTTTCGGGTTTTTGGATCGGGTACCCGAAGCGCTCGGAAAATAATAGATTTAATATTATTATTAAATCTTTGACCCGCCATACCTCATTTGTGCGACGTCTGATCGGCTTGCCGTCAGTGACGATGTAATCCTGACATCAATATGGTTGATTCAAGTCTAATGTTGAATACTAAATTCTGGTTCATGGCTCGGGCCCACGAAACACCGAATAATATTATTATTATTATTACGGGATCTTGTATCAGACATATCTCTCTCATACGGTGTCGGAATTTCGAACCGTGTGCGAGGTTGTGACCCTGGAATTAAGACGGATGTTTCAATACCAATTTTCGATATTTAAGTCAAGGTCAAGGCACGGGCCCCACGAGGTCCGGTTCGCGCGTGTTGCTGTGAAATGCAACTTTTTCACCGACTATCCATTTTGGACCAATGGGTAGTCCATATCGTGTGTTTTTTCGTATGGATCGCAATTGTATGACTAGTTTATTTAACCGGTGTCATTTGAAGTACGGCAGGGTTGGTTCGAACCTGAAACCAACCAGGCCCTCAGAGCAGAAATGCTTATATCTTGAGCTCTGGACGTCCGATTGACGTGTCGTCGACTTTGTTGGATTCCTCTTGATGATATGGAACTTTTGGAATACTTCGCCTGATTTTTGTTTGTAGTTGGATAGTGGCCGGGTTGGATTGTACCCGAAATCCAACCGGGCCCCTAGAACGGAAAAGCTGATAACTTTCAGACTGGACGTTCGTTTGACGAACCGTTAGCGGCATTGGTGATCACGTTGAGAAACGGTCCCTATGAGTATACCCTATGAAAGTTCGGGGTACAGTTGAGATATGGCCGGGTTAGTTCGCACACGAAACCAACCGGTCCCCTGAGACAAAAAGGATAATAACTCACAGACCGGGCGTCCGATTGACGTGTCGTCTGTTGCATTGAGACCCCTATGACGATCCGGTCCTTTGAGATACTTCTTCGTGGGACTTTGCGATACTTGGAGTATCGACCTATAGCTCGTGGAGCGGACCCTCCCGGAGACGAGCGTATGGAGTACGGAGACCGTGTAGTCGGCTGAGACCAGACGACTGCTTGACCGACATGACTTGGAGTGAGTTGACTAGCCCAGTGGACGGAGCACTACTTTGTTTGGGTGCAGACCCATAGCGGAAGGGTTACTATTGTGTGACAGTTCAGACCTGCAGTACTCATCCGGAGAGTACCTTTGCAGGCTATTATGGGGTGTGCACTATTGTGTTTGGGTGGCATACCCCGGCGGGAAGCACTACTATGTTTGGGTGGCTGACCCGCGGTACTCGACAGGAGGAGTACCTCAGCAGTCTTAGGTTAGTGAGCAGTGCCTCGGAGTCGTGACAGGACCACAGTACACTCCAGAGACGGGGCTCTTTAGCAGTTACGGTTTCGATAATGAAAATCCTCGTTTGAGCTGAGTCTATGATCTTGTGTTTACCTCATGATTTAGATGGGTCACTTGATAACTTAGGTATATGTATGGGCATATACCTAAGCAGTGTCGGTTGTTACTTCGTGATTGTACATTTCTTCGTGGTTTATCCTTTGTGGATTTTGAGAGACCTTCAGGGGTCTCGGGGTCCCTACTGAGTAGCTTATACTCACCCATGCACGGGCTTTGCCCGCACTACGTTGTGTTGGTTGCAGACGACGGACAGTGTTGACCTTAGCTGAGGCTTGTAGAGCGGGACGGTACCCGGAGGTGGACCACTGGGCGGGACGTGTACAGAGCGGACGGCGGGACCCGTGGAGCAGAGGAGCTATCTGTACCCACCCTTCAGGTGGGATTTCCAGTGGACAGCTCGGAGTAGCGGCTTTTACTTTTCAGTTGCTGTTTTTCCCTTTCGAGTTGTACTTTACTTTCAGTTTGGGTTTGTATTCTGGCCCATTTACCTTTCCGCACTTTCAGTCGTACTCTGCTTTGTTTAGTGTTTACTTTCCGCTTGTTTACTCTGTGGTGTGTGTTTAGTTTTCAAAGGCAATGCCATCCCTTTTTACCGGGATTTACGCCTTGGTGCTAGTCGCCAGCCCAAGGCCTATGGAAGGCGGGCTTGGGGTAGTCACGGCACGGACCCCGAGGGCGGGTCGTGACAAATTGGTATCAGAGGAGTTCGGTTCTACCGTGAACTCTGATATTTTCTATGTGAAGCAATAATGTTTAGCGTATTGAGTGTGGATATCAGTCCAGGGAGTCCAGTGTTGGTGCGGCGGCCGACGTATCCGTACACCAGGACCCTGACTTCTGATTTCCGACTTAATGCACGAAAACATTGATTGCGTGTGTGTTTCAAAGTTTTCTTTGTGATTACTTATATCAGCTCACTAGGTATACTATTCTGACCGTGGCGCACCTGTTTCCTTTTCAGGATGGCCCCACGACGGCAGCCAGCTAGGGTTCCGAGAGTCGAGCGTGACGACAGCCCACCGAGCGACGAGGCCTCGGTGCAGGGCCCTTTGCCAGTAGTGGCACCGGCGGTAGCTTTACCCGCCGATCCCCCGATGCTTCCAGCAGCAGCTGCTGACGATGCACATCGCCTCAGCGCACTGCATGAGTTTCAGCGCCAGCGACCGCCCAGGTTTCGCGGGGAGACGGATCCCCAGGCAGCAGAGGACTGGCTGGAGGCAGTAGTTCGAGTGTTTAGGCTAGTGAGGACACCAGCAGACCTCATGGTGATCCTCGCTGCGAGCCTACTACACGCAGCAGCAGGACGATGGTGGAGCCTGATGCTCCAGGTGCACGTTGAGGCATCTCTACTTTGGACGGACTTTGAGAGCCTCTTCCGCTCGGAGTTCGTCCCAGCCACCCTTCGTGCGGTGCGTATCCAGGAGCTTCTACAGCTGCGGCAGGGCAGCATGACGGTCGCTCAGTACTCGGCGAGATTTACCGATCTCTCGCGCTACTCGACCGACATGGTACGGGACCCATTCTTCTGGGCCCGGACCTTCGAGTAGGGTTTGAGACACGAGATCAGGGCATCTCTGATCTCCCTCAGCATACCGACTCAGACAGGAGTACTGGAGCGGGCCCTTCTGATCGAGAGCTTCCTTGCTGAGTCTACACCAGCACAGCGACCCACCGCAGGGCGGCACGTGGCAGATTCATCTGTAGAAGGCAGTCGACGGATGACTCAGGGGTCCAGACAGACCAGACCTTTAGGCAGACAATCTCAGGGCACTGGCTCAGCAGTGCGGGGCACACAGCGCGGAGCCAGTCTTCCGAGAGGCAGACAGTGCTACTCGTGCGGCGGGCAGGGCCACATGGCTCGTGACTGCCCGACCCGCCGTGCCGAGGAGCAGCAGACGGTTGAGGGACCACCGAGGCAGAGGCATAGGGTCGACTGTGGCAGTCCGCAGGGAGGAGGTGGATGAGGCAGAGGAGCTGGACGAGCAGCCGGTGGTGGCCGACGCTTTGAGGCTCTACCACCACCACCACCAGGAGGTCCACCCCGACCACAGGGAGCTGGCGGGCAGCGACAGGCACAGCTCCAGGCAGCAGAGGCCTACGACCACGGCGCACCCGAGATGATT
The DNA here is from genome assembly GCA_963277665.1 of Viscum album. Lineage (NCBI taxonomy): Eukaryota > Viridiplantae > Streptophyta > Magnoliopsida > Santalales > Viscaceae > Viscum > Viscum album. The sequence goes on along the minus strand of OY728147.1, from coordinate 551,860,953 downwards.
CGAGGTACTATCTGTGTCTATTCCACCCTTGCTGTAGTTCTTATAGACACAGGAGCGAGTCACTCTTTCATAGCCGCTGCCCTTGTTCGGAGCTCGGAGATTCCGACAGAGCCGTTGGCTCGATCCTTACGGCTAGAGACTCCTACGGGAGCAGACTCGACGATTACGCACTGGTGCCGGAAGTGTGAGCTTACTATAGGAGGCGAGAGCTTCGGCTGGGATCTTCTTGTAGCAGCGTCGAGGCCTTACAACGTCATCTTGGGCATAGATTGGCTATCTACGGTCCATGCACAGATTGACTGTTTTAGGCGCAAGGTGCGTTGTGTACGCACCGACGGGAGCAGGTTCACCTTCACCGGCAAGAAGGGAGCCTTAGCAGCACAGGATGGACTTCCGCGGAGGATAGGACAGCCCATCACTCATCAGTTGGCTAGCCTCATCCTTGGAGCAGTTGACGAGCGGAGTCCTGGTTTTCCTGCAGTGGTGGATCAGTTTGCGGACGTTTTTCCCGACGACGTTCCAGGGCTACCTCCTCGCAGAGAGGTAGACTTTTATATTGACTTGTACCCCGGGACAGCCCCGATATCCACTCCAGCATATCGGATGGCCCCCGCCGAGCTTCGAGAGCTACGGGTACAGTTGGAGGACTTGCAGGGCAAGAGATTCATCAGACCCAGTGTTTCACCCTGGGCTTCCCCGATATTGTTCACCAAGAAGGCGGACGGGAGCTTGCGACTTTGTGTTGACTATCGTCGCCTGAACCAGGTGACAGTGAGGAACAAGTATCCGCTACCAAGGATTTATGACCTCTTTGATCAGCTCAAGGGAGCACGGTGGTTCTCGAAGATAGACCTCAGGTCAGGCTATCATCAGCTCAGAGTCAGAGACGAGGATGTGCAGAAGACGGCCTTCAGATGTCGGTATGGCCACTATGAGTTCTTGGTTATGCCTTTCGGTGTAACCAATGCTCCAGCAGTGTTCATGGCTCTCATGAACAGGATCTTTCATCCATACCTCGATCGGTTTGTTGTGGTTTTCATCGACGACATTCTGATTTACTCTACGACAGAGGAGGAGCACGCCTATCACTTGCGAGTTGTCCTTGACACACTCCGAGAGCACCAGCTTTATGGTAAGCTCTCGAAGTGCCAGTTCTGGATACGTGAGGTCCACTTTTTGGGACACGTTATCTCTGAGGCGGGAGTTGCAGTGGATCCCGCGAAGATTGAGGCTGTGTTATCATGGGAGCCACCCAGGAGCGTGACTGAGGTTCGGAGTTTCTTGGGACTAGCTGGATACTATCGGAGATTCGTACCAGACTTCTCTAGAGTTGCAGCATCACTCACAGCTTTGACGAAGAAGGGGAAACCCTTCGTGTGGTCAGACAGATGTCAGCAGAGCTTCCAGGAGCTGAGACAGAGATTGACTAGCGCACCTATCTTGAGGTTGCCTGAGGAGGGAGTAGGGTACGTAGTCTACTGCAATGCATCAGGGACCGGACTCGGATGTGTTCTGATGCAGGAGCGGGCCGTGATCGCCTATGGATCACGTCAGTTAAGGCCGCATGAGCAGAACTACGCTACCCATGACCTGGAGTTAGCAGCAGTGGTCTTCGCTCTGAAGACATGGCGACACTATCTGATGGGTGAGCGCTTTACAGTCTTTTCCGATCATCAGAGTCTCAGGTATATCTTCTCGCAGAAGGACCTGAACCTGAGACAGCGACGATGGCTCGAGTTCCTCCAGGACTATGACTTTGAGATAGTCTATACTCCTGGGAAGGGGAACGTAGTAGCCGATGCCCTCAGCAGGAGGACGGGCATTCAGCTACTCGAGGAGGCGACGGAGCAGCTAGCCTCTTTGCAGATATCCTTCGTGGATAGAGATGGAGCAGCCTTTCTTCAGTCTCTCACAGTCACTCCTCCACTATTGCAGCGAGTCAGGGAGGCACAGCACGGGGACGTTGACTGTGAGACGCGGCGTGCACAGATATCCTCGGGACAGGCACCTGATTGTTTCTCCCTTGGAGCAGAGCACGGCATCCTTTTCAGAGGACGTACCATGGTACCAGTCGCATTGCGAGAGGAAGTGCTGAGGGAGTTTCACACTTCTCCTTTAGCGGTACATCCTGGAGTGGCGAAGATGTACCAGGACCTCAGACGACAGCATTGGTGGCCGGGTATGAAGAAGGCTGTAGCAGAGTTCGTTTCTCGATGCCTCACCTGTCAGCAGGTGAAGGCAGAGCATCAGGTACCAGCAGGCTTGGTACAACCCTTGGAGGTTCCGGAGTGGAAGTGGGACGGCATATCTATGGACTTTGTGACTGGACTTCCATGCACTTCCAGAGGTCATGACTCCATCTGGGTGATTGTTGACCGACTCACCAAGTCGGCACACTTCTTACCCATCAGAGAGCAGGGATCAGTGGAGAGCTTGGGACGTCTCTACGTTCAGAAGATTGTGCGGCTCCACGGCGTGCCATCATCTATCGTTTCCGATTGAGATGCCCGCTTTACTTCCCGGCTTTGGAAGGGGTTACAGGAGTCGTTCGGGACGCAGCTACGTCTTAGCACAGCCTTTCACCCTCAGACGGATGGTCAGACGGAGAGGACCATTCAGACACTCGAGGACATGCTCCGTGCCTGTGTCCTCGACTTTGGTCGTAGCTGGGAGGACCACCTACCCTTGGTGGAGTTCGCGTACAACAGCTACCACTCCACCATCGGGATGGCACCGTACGAGGCGTTGTACGGCCGACCATGTAGATCTCCTTTGTGCTGGACAGACCCTGGGGAGTCAGCAATGGTGGGACCGGAGATGGTCCAGGCCACGACAGAGAAGGTCCAGGTCATCCAGGAGCGGATGAGGATAGCTCAGAGCCGGCAGAAGTCATATGCTGACAGGAGGCGGAGGCCACTGGAGTTCGAGGATGGCGACCACGTCTTCTTGCGGGTCTCACCTCGACGTGGTATTCGGAGATTTGGCCGAGGAGGCAAGTTATCTCCGCGCTTCATCGGACCTTTCCAGATTCTCAGCAGGATTGGTGAGGTGGCTTATCGCCTGGCTCTACCACCTCAGTTGCACCGGGTGCACGACGTCTTCCACGTATCTCAGCTGAGAAGATACGTGCACGACCCGACACACATCATTGACCATGGGGAGCTTGACGTTGACGATGGGGCGACTTTTACGGAGGTCCCGGTGGAGATAGAGGATCGACAGGAGCGGGTCCTGCGTGGGCGATCGATTCCTCTTGTGCGCATCAGATGGCAGCACGGGAATCTCCAGGAGAGCACATGGGAGCGGGAGGCTCAGATGCGTGCTCAGTACCCTCACTTGTTTCCCTAGTTTTTGATGTATCTTTACGGGGACGTAAAGCCCTGAGGTGGGAGTAATGTAAAGACCCGTAAAATTCAAGGGAAATTTTTTCTTAATTTTCTTTAGAATTTTACAAGAGCGCGGTTTCAGACGGCACCTGATTCCGAGGCCCGGAGTGCCCGGAATTAATTTCCGAAGTTTGGCTCGGGTACGTTCAGTGAACGAACGAGCGGGAATTCCTAACTTTTGATCCAGTGCTCGGAATTGAAATCTGAGGGCACCGATGAACTCGCAGCGCCGATTTTCGCTTAAATAGACCTTTTCGGGAGTTGCGTTTGTTGCGGGTTGAAAGTTTAGTTTTGGGGTTTTTAGTTTGAGTTAAATAAAATTGTGTAGAACAATTTTATTATAACTTGTTAAAACCTCTCAAAGGAGGTTGGAAGTGGGACCCACACCCACTTAACCTCCCTTGGGAGGATTAAGTGTGGTGGGGCCCACACGAACCCCTAATCCTTTCAAATTCTCTCAACTTGCTTAACCCCTAATTAAATGACTTGAGTTACTTAATTAATTATGGGAGTTAAACCTTTTGAATTTCAAACTTTTGAAATTCTAATGTGTTATGTGATAATAAAATAAGATGTTGTCTTATTTTATTTTGGGGTTATTTGTTTGTCTACTTGAGAGGTGGAGAGCTCTTCTTCTTCTTCAACTCTGACGAAGAACTCGAAGAACGTTCATCTTGACGAAGAACGCTCAAGCTCCGATGAAGAACGCCGCACCTCCTTTCTTCGTTTACCGTGTCAACGAAAGGGGACGCCACTCCTTCCTCGGACAACCTTCGTCGGCGTACAAGTTTCGCCAACGACGTGTCTCTTCGAACGCATCCCTTCGTCATCGGATTTGACGAACGGCTACCGCGACGCCCGACCTCCGCGACGCCGTCTTCCGCGGAACCTAGACGAATCTTCGAACTTTATACCCGAGGTAGGGGTTGTCGATTTCTTTTTGGTTTCCTTATTTTATTCTTGATCGTGTTTTTAGCAAGACTAACGAGTGGCTTGAATTATTTTAAGTTGCGTTATTATTTTAACGTGAGGGGGGCCGGACCGCACGAACATGGCCGAACCCCCCTCCATCGTTCTTGTTTATTCTTGCGGGTGGAAGAAAGTGGCGTGGTGCCGTCGCACCACGCGGATGATCGTGAAAATATTTTACGCGGCGCCGTCGCGCTACGCCGAGGTAGAATCTTCAAGAACGCGACGCCGTCGCGCCGCGTTGAATGGAATCAAGGCACGACGAAGGGGTGCGGTTCCGTCGCACTGCGCCGGACGACGAACACCGCGGCCGGTTCCGGGCCGCGGCGGGACGAGGAGACCGCGGCCGGTTCCGGGCCGCGGCGGGACGAGGAGACCGCGGCCGGTTCCGGGCCGCGGCGGAAGAGAAGACCGGCGGCCGAGCCGCCGGCGTCGGAAGCCGAAGGGGGGACCGGAATTTCCGGTCCCGTTGGAGAAAACCGGCCGGCCAGCTGGCCGGCCGGAAGGCATTAAACCGGGGGAATTAATCCCCCGGCCAGCATGTAAAACCCCCCTCTTTAAGAGGGGGGCGGTTCCATGAAAGGGGGGCAGCAGCCCCCCGGTTCACTTAATTAAACCGGCCCCCACATGGGGGCCGTTTGTTGCAAAGGCGCGGCACAAGGCCGCGCCGCTTCCCAAATCAGCGGGGGCTTGCCCCCCGCGTGCCGACCGCATGCGGCCCCTCGCGGCGCCGGGCCGCCGCGCCGCCGCCGGCCGCCCCGCCGCCGCCGGCCGCCGCCGCCGGCCACCGCGCCGCCCCAGGGGGGGTCGGGCCGGGTCGGCCCGGACCCGGACCCCCCCGTTTCGAACCAGAATCGGTTTTTGGCCCATAACTTGAGCCTCGGACCTCCGAATGACGAACCGTCTGCGGCAACGCGATCCTTGGATCGAGACGGTCGTTTAGGTATATCGCACTCAAGGTTTCGGTTTACTTTGAGTTCGGCCGGGTTGGTTCGTTCACGAAACCAACCGGGCCTTCGGAGCGGAAACGCTCATATCTTGAGCTACGAACGTCTGATTGACGCACCGTCAGTCGCGTTGTGTTCCTCTTAGTGAGACGGATATTTTGGCATACTCCGCCTGAGGTTTGGACGCAGGTGGAGTACGGTCGGGTTGGTTTAGCCTTAAAAAACAACCGCGCCCCGGAGACGAAAATGCCAATAACTCTCAGACCGGGCGTCCGATCGACGCGCCGTCTGTTGCGTTGAGTTCCTGTTGACGATACGGAACTTTTGGATACATCAACTCTGGTCTTTGTGACAGTTGATGTATCATCCCCTCGGCTCGTGGAGCGGACCCTCCGAACGAGCTTGCTGTGTGCGGGAACCCTAGTGCTGGCTGCGACTGCTACAACTGCTACTACTGCTACGACTGCTACTGTGACTGCGACGACGACAGCACAAAGATCCTGTGTGGATTCGACGACGACAGTACAGAGATCCTGTGTGGATTCGACGACGACGACTACAGCACTCAGCGATCCTACGTGGATCAGTGCTACAGGTCCTGTGTGGGCCCGATCCTGTGTGGGTCCGCGCTCAGCGGTTCTGTGTGAGCCAGCGCCTACAGGTCCTGTGTGGGCCCGATCCTGTGTGGGTCTTTGCGGGGGTTAGTTACCTATCGATCCTTCGTGGGTCTGAGGACATAGATGGATCAGTGATCATCTTTATCGTCCTTGAAGAAGTATACATGTGTGAGCTGAATCCTTTTGCTTTCCTGTGTGGATTGTGTTGTGCAATCCTGTGTGGATTACGTTTTGCTTTCCTGTGTGGAATACGTTTACTATCCTGTGTGGACTGAGTTGTACTTGGGCTCGGAGGTTGGAGCGTATTTGAATTGATGACTTAGGTATATGTATGGGCATATACCTAAGCAGTGTCGGTTGTTACTTCGTGATTGTACATTTCTTCGTGGTTTATCCTTTGTGGATTTTGAGAGACCTTCAGGGGTCTCGGGGTCCCTACTGAGTAGCTTATACTCACCCTTGCACGGGCTTTGCCCGCACTACGTTGTGTTGGTTGCAGACGACGGCCAGCGTTGACCTTAGCTGAGGCTTGCAGAGCGGGACGGTACCCGGAGGTGGACCACTGGGCGGGACGTGTACGGAGCGGACGGCGGGACCCGTGGAGCAGAGGAGCTATCTGTAGCCACCCTTCAGGTGGGATTTCCAGTGGACAGCTCGGAGTAGCGGCTTTTACTTTTCAGTTGTTGTTTTTCCCTTTCGAGTTGTACTTTACTTTCAGTTTGGGTTTGTATTCTGGCCCATTTACCTTTCCGCACTTTCAGTCGTACTCTGCTTTGTTTAGTGTTTACTTTCCGCTTGTTTACTCTGTGGTGTTTGTTTAGTTTTCAAAGGCAATGCCATCCCTTTTTACCGGGATTTACGCCTTGGTGCTAGTCGCCAGCCCCTGGCCTATGGAAGGCGGGCTTGGGGTAGTCACGGCACGGACCCCGAGGGCGGGTCGTGACATAATTTGTATTAAAAAATAACATAACATATGGAAACATCTAAAATTAATAAAATTTAAAGATCTTAAACCCACCATATTAAAAAAATAAAAAATTAAATGAATAAATGATGCAGATGTATTAGAAATGATATCAATACACCATGTAGTTAATGATACTATTAATTTATAAATTTAGAGCTATTTTAAATGTTCTATATATTATAGGAGTGACGGAAACATATACATTATACCAAAATGACTAATGGTAGAAGATAAACATTTTTAGAAAAGAAAATCATAAAAAAGTATAACTAATTATCGTGAGATTAGGATTCAACTTTATTTTAGAATAACATCCAAATATTTTTAAGAGTGACTTCTAAAATACTAGCATAAAATCAATCTCATAAGAAATTTATAAAAAATTATCTTCCAAGTTTATATTTAAATCTAAATTATAGTTGAAAATATATGTGACCTAAGATATAACACTAGAGTAACTAAGTCATGTAAATAATCAAATGAATTCTTAATATTAAATTAATGAAATTAGGAATGGTTAAATAAAAAATTGTTAATTAATTTCAATAATGAAAAAAATATGAAAATTGTCTTCAAAAATATTTTTTTGACATTCTTTTTTATATATTGTAAAAATAATTCTTTGAAACTATTTCAGAAATAGAAAATGTACTATTTCCATCTTTTTTCTCTTAAAAATATGGTCGTAATATAAATTGTTAATTGATATACAATATATATATAATTGTGAAGTGTAATTTTCTTGTTTAAGAAAAAAAATAAAATCCTAAAAAAATTATTGTAAAATTTGTATTTATTATTTCAAATATCATGATAATACATTTACTTAAATAATTATGTAGTTTACCAAATTACCATTATGAAATAAAAATAAAAAATTATTGGTTATTTTCTAGTAGTATAATCAACCGGATGGTAATTTTACTATAATATTTCCATTATTTTTAAATGTTGTATTATTAAGAATAAACTATTAAAATAATTTATATTATGAATCTCATGACAATATTAGTAGCCAATTAACAAAAAAATATAATTTTCATTCTATTTATGAACATGTAATTCGACCTAAACACAAGATTTAATGACCCCTCCCCCTAACAGTACCCCTCCTAGGCTACTAATTAGTGAAATGAAACAATGACACCCAAAACAAACTACCAATAGGCCATGGGTTAGTGAAAACACAAAGGTTCTACCATATATAAAAATGGGTTTCATTACCCTATATGATGTGAGAAATGAGTGAAATAATATAGACACGCCCAATAACTCCCTCTCAATATGAATGTAATAAAATATCATAAGTAAATGAACGTAATGTCATAAAAAACAGATAAATTATAAAGGGAACAGAAATAACTAAAAAGTAAATCCTAAACAGTGAGATTGAAGCCCAGAGACCTGATGAACAACTCCCCGATCAAGTAATGTCCAACCAAATATCCAACCAGACCCTACACAGCTAAAAAATATAGTTTATATATATGTAGGTTTAGAATAACATATATACTATGTATAATCCTCCCTAATACCTCTCATTCAATATATTAATGATGAATATTAAATCCCAATATGTAAAAAATAAAACTAAATTATCCTCTAAATTGGTTTAATATTCTTTTTTCCATTATAACTATAGATAAACCACCAATTATCACATATAACATACATTACAATATCCAATATAATATCATATCAAGGTACTCTGCTATTGCTTCCCTACTAGTTTCTATCTGATCCAATGTTGCATGTCCTACAACATCAATATCCAAAATTAATGAATCCCAAAGGAACATGAGAAAACATAATGTTTTATGCACTTCGTATATCATATGATAACCTCATCACATGCCAGGAATATCATTCATCGTATCATGCCATCATCAAATCCACATCACTGGATATTAAATGAGTAGTTTATTTGAGCCACAACAACTCTCATATTTTTTATTATACCACAATCCAACATAAAACATACACAATATAACAATAATTACCGTTGTAATATTATATCTAGGTATATAAATGTTTTTGAAATAATAGAAATCCATTATATCTCTCTTCTCACATTTATAGGGAATGATAACCCCTATAAATTCTGGCACAAACACTACCATGAAATGATAGTGGGGCCAGAGGGGGTAGTCATCAATCCATACCTCACCAACTTGGATGCTGTAAAAAAACCCACGCATAATTTACAATGTGTTAGTAAAAATGGGTGGGATAGAATATGAAATAACAAAACAAGCATGATATAAATATAGCTCACAACCCCAAAATGGGAAACTACATATCCTTTGACTCATCTGCCACTAAAATCTCATAACACTCCTAACTCCAACTAATATGGACTAGGCATAAAATAAGTTGAAAATAATGAAGAATAATTTAGTTAATTAATTAATTATCCATTGATTAATTATTACTATTATCAAGTCCAATATTAAAATTTTAATCATCCAAGCTATATTCCAAGATTACTATTAATTCTATGCTTTTATTTTCATATATTTCATCATCACAAGGAATTGTCAAGATCCAACCCTATTATATCATAAATTCATTTATCATTTAATACATTTTGTGATACTCTAGCACTCACCTTAAGATTCCACATTATTTTTTCAATCACAGTTCATAGTATCAAATATATTACCATAGTAGGAAATTGATTACATGAATATCATTAAGTGATCATAAAATTGAAAAAGATGATTCATTGTCTTGAAAGAACCCCATTTTCAATACAATAACTGATATTCATATCTTAATATGTTCTATCAGTCCTAGTTTTATCCCGAACACCACTTCAGATAATATCAAATCATCCATCCCCAACCAATATCATACATGTAAATGGAACTCCCAGTCACCATCACATAATTGAGAATGCCCACCCACTCTCTTCATCATAACTGAAATCCCACTCCCCCATCACAATCTCATTCATACCCTCCCATTATTCCAATGAATAATGGTTATCATTCAATCACATCATAGTTATAAATCTATAGAGCATAAATACACATTAAATGTGTTATTACACACATAATTTAAAGGAAACTATATCCAAAAAAATAATTCATTTGATCATTTATCATAAATGCTAGGATCACTCATCCCCAAAACAATGATATCAGAAATCATGAAAATAACATTTCAGTCATTATTTAACTGATTAATAATCAATAAATACCATTAGTGTTAGTCATACAAACTACCAAGGTAAATAATATTTCATATTTTTTCATTAATATGATATTATTATACAATTAATCTGAATGGAAATTATTTCATCATGACTCTTTTATTATAGTTGGAGCATTAACAACATTTAACATTAATTTAATATCAATGACTATCAACTATTCTTAAAATAATTACAATTGATAGCACATTATCTAGTAAATCTCAGAGTAAACAACATACATATCTCAAAAGCATGCGATCATACATCCCAAAACATTCATTCTTAAATATCAACATATTCAGATGTGATAATACCTATGGTTCCTATAATATAATTAAATTCCAATATAATTAAATATTAATAATTAAGAATATTAATACTACACATTAAATAATATTCATAAAAAATGAACATCAACAAACACACATGTGTTAAATTATTTCTTTTTACCTAATTTTATTTTCAATTTATCAATTAAACCAAAGAATGCACTAAAAATAAAAAAATTCAATATGAAAGTTAATTCTCATTTCAATTCTCCAATATAATGAAGTAGAAATAAAATAATTATCACCAACATTATTAAATTAGTTTAACACTACAACTTGAGATTTTTTATCTCTCTCATGAATAATTCTATAATATTCACAGTTACTCTACAAAATATTTTAATGATTTTCTTTATTTAGATAATATTATAGATTATGAAATAATATTATTAACTGCATGTGATAATTCACTAAATCCATTTATATAATTATCATAAAAAATATGTAATATACTTCTTTCGAAATGATTTTATAGATTTATAATTGAAATTATATAAATTATTATATTAAAAAAAAATCACCAAGTATGATATAACTTTTACATTAATTCTATAAATATTAAAATGATCTCAAAAAAATTAAATTGCATGCATCATATCTTTCTATTTTATAATTTTCATATTATCATTCAATGTTTCCTCATGTGTTCAATTTTGATATTATTATTTTATTAGGGTTAAACACATTCATCTATACAGGGGATTATAAATTATGATAACTCCATGTTTTCACAGTATAAATAATGAGGAAGTAACAAATCCCATATATCAATTAATAAGATCAATATTATTCACATAATAATGGAGGATAAAGGTTCAACCACCATAATAATGAACACCTAAAAGCAAAGAATTTCTATAATGAACCTAGAATTAACAAACTAACATCAAACTAGGTTCAAAAACACCCAAACAAGGGTGAAAACTGAAATCAATACCCATAGAAAAGAAGAAAAAGGGGTAGAAAGAAAAGAAGTAAGAAATAGGTACGTTTAACTTGAGTCATTAAATTATCCTCAAATCATTGGTTGAGACCACTAGGAATTATATAAGAGGAACCAAAGTAAGTTACAAAAAACACTACCTCAAAATAATTACATTTATAGAGCCACAATCCATTAGATAAAAGATGTGCATGCTCATTTCTATGAAAGTGTGGAAATCATAGGAACCCTTGAATGAAAGGGGTATAAGGAAATTAATAGTGGATGAAACAACATATGACCACCTTTGATTCACTAATAAATCCACATGATTATTTACCCATTCAAAATACCTAAGATACAAAATGTTAGATAATTATTTCAACCATTTCAAGCATTCCAAAATGGTTCCATGACATCCAAAATGGCATGGAAATCCTTTAAAGTGGTTCTGGTGGTTATTGAGCATGATGTCCTCAAAAGAGATTCCCCTTCTTTCTAATTCAAAAGAAAAATCTATTTTTACCCTTCCATGGAATGTATAGCATATTGGAAATGTGTTTTTTCATGTATTTTGGTGAGGTGGACTCTCTATGCATAACTCCATATAGAATGGAAACCTAACCCATATTTATTAGACATATCAGACTCCTGGCCTCAAAACCGCTTGAAAATGATTTCTAAATATATTCGGAGTCCACATTTCACCAAAACCACAAGAATCCCTAAAAAGGAACACCACCATTCCCTTATATAAGGTCAGTAACCATTATAGGGGCTAAAACCATTTCATAAGACTTTTAATCATCAACCATCTATAGGAAACCACAAATTAAACACATCGAATTTCTATACCCTTACAACAGTAAAATATATTATAGAAGTTTTATAAAACATTTAAATTATTAATATTTACAAGTTTTTAATCCTTAAAAAGATCAAATTAATTTCTGATGAAATTTTAAAATTAAAAACAGTGATAAATGAAAAATATCATGGGAACTCTCATCATAAATAGTTTTATTGAGACAATTTGGATATGTGGGAAACCTAGAAAATAAAAACCCTATGTATTTTAAGAAAAGATAAAATTAAAGATGAAACTATGATTAGAACATGAAAAATAAGAATCCATGTGAAAGGTAAAATGGTATAATAAATAACTAAATATTGTTTTTGGATTTCAATTAATGATTCATGTAAAACATATTACTTAATGTATTACTAAAAAAATATGATTGAACATAACATTACTAGATTCTCGATCGGATATGAACCAAAAAATTGAATAAATGTATTAAAAAAATATTTAGTTAACAATATATGTATGAATATTTATTAAATATGTAATTTAAAACATAGTTTCAAAATAAATAAAAATTATCTCACAATATATGAATTATATATATTGTGGAAATGTTAATATTCACATGAGACTGGTTTGAAAATGAAAGAAAGACAGTATAGAAGAGGAATAAGAAGAAAAAACATAGAGATTTATGTGGTTTGAGAATAATCCCTACATCCACAGAGAAGATGAAATATCACTATATTCAGGAACACAATTACATGTATATTGCATTGTTTTTAACATAAAAACTCTACCTCAAAATGAGCTAGTATGGCGGATAAAGTATTTTTTCAAAAACCTCACAGAATGTATAATGTGTATTGTGAGATAGAATTATGCACTACTATAATGCTTCAGACACCCATGTATAAAATACTATAGTAGCTAGTGGAAGGATTTTTGAGGAGCTACAGTACCTATCTCACCAATTGTTGAGCTACAATACTATACAAGAAAAAGTTATGCACTATTAATGAGCCCTTTCAATGTCGTCTGATCATCTATGCTACATTTGGTCAGATTTGATATAAAAATAGGAAAAAAAATCTATGGAAAAGTTAAATGTTCCATTAATTTAAAAATCCCAATAGAATCATTGGGTACGAAAATCCTATCATTATTAAAATAATACATATCTCACTCCTTCACCATACCACTCATCAAATATCAGTGTTTCTTGATGGAAAAACTTCTCAGAACAATAGGACTTTTGAATTCACCTTGATTAAACACCTTTGAAACCCCTATAAAATGATCCAGGTAGCCACTCGTGCAAGGATTCAAAATGTGAACCTGTTTAGGGGAACTAAAAGAACAAACTATGTGTTTGGTTATACTTTCATCTTTCACTGAGGGGGTACCACGGGGACACTAGAGTGGGGGGAGGAGCTGAGTAACCACTAACGGCACCTCCTTGTCTCATGAAAACTAATGAACTGAATGGATGGGGAGAGAAAATAGTGTGATCAGTGAAGATAATCATGTTTTTTCTTTTGTTTATATCATAAAATTATGGGTTTTTACTATCTGTTTAATCACCATATGACTTAGATAGGGGCATGAGACAATATGTTCATGATGATAAAATCACTTCCTTGATGTCGTTGTATCGTCTTTTGCTTTTGTGGTTGGTTATGCTGGTATGATATATCTCCCAATGTGTCATCACTCACATTAGTAGTCAACCCACTAGGATTAATAGTAGATAACATGCCTATTCATGTAGAAATCTTACCCATAGTAAGGATTCCCCGAGGGAAAGTAAAGGGAATGTTAGGTTGGAATTTCATAAGAGGCTCTTTAAAGGGAAATCAGTGGTAAACATTTGGACCAAGAGGGGCACAATGGGATGAGGTTGGAAGTACTTCCTACCACACAATATTCCATAAATATCAGTGTGTAGTGTATGAAATACTTGTGGTGGATTGTGACCAAATGCTTCTAAGGTTTCAATATCAAACCATTCAAGAAAATGATTTGTGTTCATATTTGTGTCGATAGGTTAGTCAACCAAACTATGAATCACTTCTATATACGTGGCCATAGAAAATAACTTTGTATATACCAATTATTTCTAAACAGAAAAACCATAATAAATGAAAATATATATAAATTAAAATACATAAACATGAAAAATTATTCATTTAATATGGTTTTATATTACACAATGCGCATGGAAGGATTTGTTCACCGGTTAGATAGTGAAAGCACTGAAAAAACAACACAATGGTGTACTAGAAATCAAAAAACATGTAATTATTAGTGTCATGAGGAATAAAAGAGTGTTCTTTATGTGAATATAATTTCCAAGTATTATTTGGAATGATCCTTATAAAATACATTCCATGGATTCCACATAACATTACATTCTTTTGATTGATAGTGTGCATGCATCAACTGCGTTACAAAAGCAGTGCTCTTATAGGTAAAATTATATAGTTAGAGGAGATACAAACCTATAAGTAGTTTTCTACATTTTATCTATTCAAGCCATGAAAATTCATTATCTTAGCAGTTCACTTCAAAATAGTTTCTAAACAAATAAAAAAAATTGTTAGTAACATTTAGATGCAAGCAACAGACTATCAATTAATATCCTCTCATGATTTATAGTATTTTTAATATATTATTAAAAAATGAAATAAGAAATTAAAATAAAACTATAAAAGAATATTGAGTGCATAATTTCAACTCCATGATTGTATAAAATATGGAAAAACACCTCATGAATGTCTACCGACCACACTAACCATGGTTTTGGGGATGTGGTCTAATCATCATCTAACAATTCACCATTATCGTCTTATATAAATATATTAAACATTTTTGGATAATTTAATGTCATATATACACCTTCAGTAATAGAATAAATGTGTTTTCAATATCACTCCCCCATCTATGTCACTTATTATCCCCATGAAAACCGGAATATTTAGTTTCTTTAAATTCTATCATCATCCTCACAACATACTACCATATATTCTGTTTCTCTTCTTTACATACTTGTTTGATTTGTTCATCACAATAACCATGTCAAATAACTTTCAATAATGTTATTTTATCCTTATCCATAACCATAATTGGATAAAAGTTCAACCAATTAGTTAGGGGAAATATATTCTTTGATCCAGAAATATTATACTCACTTATTAGAGGAAAATCTATGTCTAGTCCAATATATTCAAGAGTACGAAATTCATCCATGCCAGGAATATAGAAATAACTTTTTACTAAATCATAATATACATTCCATTCCCATTTAATATTCATGGGATCAAATTGTAACTAAAATAAAATAAATTATCTAGAAAAATAATTAAGAAAAAATTTCAATCATTTAAAACAGAAAATGTATAAATTTAAAATAATTAATTTCATATAAAATCATAATAATCATATATAAAATTCAATAATTAATATTTTTGTGGTGTTGAGAATAAAACATCATCGAAGGATTACATTGAATCCTCAAACTATTGAAAAGAAAAACATAATGATATCATCCCAACAAGTAATGAGCAGTTCTCTTTGTAATATAGGTCTTGTTTGGCTGCCAATTAATAACATTACTTTTGAAAGCATCCTTTATTGAAAATGGAATATAAATAAATTACTAATGATTAATTGGGTCTAGATAAATAAACATAAAAACCCCATGGGTAAAATTTAGTGTATGTATGAGTAATTGATAAAATACCAAGACTAAGAGGCTCACCATGACTAAAATATTACTGAAGCATACTCTCCATGACCAGTAACATTGTGATTTTGTATTCTAAAACAAAAAGCCTTATACCATTTGGAAAATAATCTAACAACACATTAACATTCTATGATCTATGTCTACTCATCATCACCATGGTTTTTGTATTTAACTATGGTGGCATTGTCAAAAATGTATTAATACCCGAACCCTAGAAGCCTATCAACTCCATACTCTCTAGTGATTATTTCTGAAAAAATAAATGTCAAGATGAAATAAACATTTATCTGATCATCACTGTAACACACTTTAAATCGTCACTAGTGTGGAACCAAAGTTCCTATGCATAGTTGAAAGAGTACAAATCAAATACGCATAATTGATTATATAAATTATCAAAAATTGAATTTAAATATGAAAAATCCATAACACTCATTTGAACTAATTTAGAGGAATCTATATGAGCATCATTGAAGATTCTAGGGGAAGGGGAAGAGTAAGATAATTTAGAATGGAATATTATGAGTTTTTTGGAAACAAATGGCTACCTAGATAACCGAAATTAAGATCTTTAATTTTTTTATTATTATTAACTAGTTTTTAAAGTGCATAATACTATGGTCCATAATTTCAAGTGTTAATAATATATTTTTTTAAATATTTTGATATTTAATTTTTTTTAATATATTTTTTAAAAAATAATATAATAATATCAATTTTCAGATTTCACCTTACAAATAAAATTTAATTATTAGGGATACATTTAAACATTGATTTGAAATAAGAAATCTATAAATTAAAAAATTATTTTTATTCTTAATGTAAACCAAAAATTATTTTTATTTTAATGAAATAGTAACTTTTAATTTTCCTAATGAATTTTTTTCACAAAAAAATGCATTGGTATTTCATGAGATGTTACTTTTAAAAAAATATTAAAAAAAACAAAATGTTATGACATTGTAATTTTACAAAAGAAGATGGATGTAGTTCAAAAAAATCATAGTTCCAAATTAATAGAATTTAAAAAAATAGTTATTTCTAAATAATAGAAATTAATGTCTTTTAAAATAAAGTAGTAATTTTACACCAAATTTATAACTTCAACCCAATTAATTTTTGACTTTAAATCTAAAAAGAAGTTCTGAAAATATATTTCTAAGGAAATTATTTTTTTATATTAATAGTTTTTAATAATAAAATAATTAACCTATAATTTCATAGATGTGTTTTTGAAGAAATTTTTTTTTTTCTTTCACCAAAAACATAAAAAATATTATCCTAAATAGATAATCATCCCGGATTTTTTAGAAATGATTATGTGACTGAAATAAATTTTCATTTTTTCATATTATAACTTAAATGGAAAATATTTTTAAATTCTTATAAATACAAATTTAAATATTTATTCCTAAATAATCACAAAATCATTTTTTATTGGTAATAAATAGAAAAAACCTTTGTGGATTAAGAAATAATTTTTTTCTATTTTGTGTATTGTAAAAAAGTTAATAATATGAAATGGATTCGTCCCTAATTTTGACATCAACACATGTTGAACCTTAATAATTCTGATTCTAATTCTATGTAAGATAATTGATTTAGTCATATTGGTAAATGTTTTCATAATTTTCACAATATTTAATCATTTATATGTATTTTTAAAAAAATTATAATTTGTAATTGACATTTTATTTTAAAAAAACCCAAAGCACAAATCTTGAAAGGATAATTACATGAAATAATTAAAAACTTTTCCTTACTGTATCAAAATTTTAATGAAAAAAGAAAAAAAATTATAAAATCCAAACAAATTTTTTCCACACACTAGAAAGTGGAAAAAAAGAGTCAATAAATAGCTAAATGTTCCATTAATTGAATGAACTATTGTAATTATTGGCAATGTGTATCCTCCCATTATCAAAATAATCCAGATCTGTCTCTATAAACAAAACACTCATCGGTTATACAAGTTTCTAGATTCCAAAATAGCCATGAAAGACATAACTTTGTAATTCCCCTTTACAAAATACCTCTCCAACACTAGTGCAATAATCTAGGAATCCACTGATGCTTGGAACTGAAACATGAAACCTTTTAGGGGGGGAAATTCCCCAGCTAAGTGCTTTCTTCTGCTATCATGGTTCACTAAGGAGGTTTCACAGGGGACATTATAGTGGGGTCTGGAGAAGCGTAACCACACAGATCACCTCTTCCCAACACTCACTGATACACTGAATAGATGGAGAGAGGGAATGTTGTGACAAGAGGATATAATCTTGGTGAAACTAGTTTTTTATCCACATATGCCAGTCTTTTACCAAAATAATAATTTCCATATGACTGATATTAGGCCATGATATTGGATATCTTCACACTCATCGAATATTCCCCTTGATAGAAATGTGACGACCGCTGCTGTTGTGGGTGATTTTGGAGCTATAATATATTATCTCATGTAGAATCTCTCTAATTAATATTAAATCTACTAGGATTTACATATGATAACATTTCTAATATCAAAAAAAAAATATCTTCCAAATGAAGAGTGGAATGGGGGAAATTGTAGGACAGGTTTGACTTCCATTTCACAAGAGGTTTTCTGAAAGGGAAGTCTCGGTCAACATTTCGTCAAAGAAGATTCCACTAGGATATGGTTGGAAATACATAACTTCCTCCAGGCTAGCCATGAATCATGGTGGGATTTATATCTAATGTTTATATAGGAATTTTACTAAATTTTTTCATGGATTAAAGTGTAATACCATAATAAAATGAATTATATTCATATTTGATGTGATGGGTCCACAAACAAAACTCAGAATCCCACCTACTGGATGAGAAGCCACAAAAAATATCTTCAAATATAGCCTAAATTTATGAACAAAAACCATAATAATGTAAAATGGATATAAATTCAACATCATGACCATACCAATTTTTTCATTTAATATTTTTTATATTTTACATAATTCATGTTAAATACTTATCTAATTGGTTAGCTAGTGAAATCACTAAAAAATAACACAATGACTTGATAGAAATCATAAAAATATTGAAATTAGTGTCCTTTAGTAGAATATAATGATCATTTTTAAAATCAAAATAATAATAATCATTTGGAAATATCTTCATGAATGTGTTTCCATTGAGTTCACACAATTGTTTAATCCTATTATTGAAACTATGCATGAAGCACCTATAATACAAATTCAATTCACTTGCTTGAAAAATTATACATTGAATAGTGACACAAACCTATAAGTGGTTGCCTAAATTTTTTATTGTCAAACCAAGAACATTCATAATTTCAATATTTCTCTTTCAAACATCTTCCAAAGGGCATCCAAATAATATTTTTTTTAAAAAAATATTTGTGGGAGAAACAAAGTCTCAAATGATATAATATCTTGATCCATAGTATTTTATTCAACTTATGAACAAAAATATGTATCTTGGTAGATAAAACCATTATATGGGATTAATTGATTACCTTCTTTTCTAAGATTGAATACATCATGGATAAACTTCTCTTGGAATTCCACCAACCACAAAATATGTGGTTTCATTGATTTGGTTTGATCATTATTAAATAATTCAATTCCCTATTAATATTTAATTCCCTTACTCTTTTTAAGAGGTTATAATGTTAGATAAACATTTTAATCAATATAAGAAGTTTTTTATACACTATAACTCCTCCATATATTTCAATAATTATCCTGTGTTCTGCTAGCATATTCAGTAAATTTTCATTCTATCATCACCTTTAGAAGAGGCTGACATATATTCTTCATCTTGTATTCACATACATTCTTTATCATCTAATCCCAATCCCCATGTCTAATACCTTTAATAATAGTTCTTATATTCCCATCCACATACATCACTAGATAAATTCAACAAATTAGTTGGGGTATAAAAATATATATCCAAGTTTAGAAAGATTACACTCACATATGACAGGAAAATAGATTTATCGAAAAATTAATTCAAGAAGACTGAATCCATCCATGTCAAGCATATTTTCATCACTTATTACTATATATTAACATCCTTTCCGTTCTTGTAGAATCTTTAAAAAATATATGGAATCGGAGAATTTTGTAACTACAATGAAATGAATTATTTTTCAAAATAATTAAGACAAACATTCATACACATAGAACTACTATATAAGAAATTTTAAAAAGTGAATTTCATATAAAATCATTTTATTCATATAAAAAATTCAATAATTGAGGCATATTCAGTTATGAGATTCCAATATCATAGAAGGATTATAATTAATTCACAAACTAATAAAAAAACATAAAGTGATTATGAAAACAATTAACAAGAGCATTACATTTTAATATAGGTCTCGTTTGGACACCAATCAACACCATCACATTTGAAAATATCCTTTAGTGGTAAAGGAATAAATGTAATCAACTAATGGTTAATAGGGGATAGAGAAAAATAAAAAAACCATAGTGGGAATATAGAGGAAGTATTAGTATGTGATGAAATTTGCAGACTTGGAGGCTCACCCAGAAACAAAAAATTACAAGGCATACTCTTAATGAACATTAATGTATTGATTTCATCGTCAATAATAAGCACCCTTAGAAATTTTGGAAACTCATCAGAAACCACATCCACATTTTGTGATATATGTATACTCATCACGACCATTGTGTTTATATTTAACCATGATGGTAGTTTTTTTTTTGCACGACCATGCATGAACCAAGGTCGCCTATCAACTACATACTCTTTGACAACAATTTCATAAAAACAAAACCAAGGAAGGAACAAAAAAATCATTGATCATCACCGAAACACAGTATAAATTGTCATCAGTATGGAACGAAAGTGACTTTATAGATTTTAAATACTACTAATAGAATCTGAAAAAGATATGATATATATTCACAGAAATTTAATTTAAATAAAAAAATTGGGTCACTCTCTTTCTAACAGATTTGGAGAAACCTATTTGGCATCAATAAAGATTAAAAGGGTACGGGAAGAGGGAAATAATTAGGGAAGGTATATTATGGGGGTTCTGGAAACAAATGACCCCAAGGTCACCTAGACTAAGAACATTATATTTTTTTAATTATTATTTTTTCTTTAAATAGAATAAATTTACATCTCCAATTTTAAGGGTTCATAAATAATTTTTTCAAGAAAATACATTTTCTAATATTTAGTTTTTTTTAATTATTTTTAAATTAAAATAATCTAAATAAGATAATTTTTATATTTTATCTTAAAAATTAAATAAAGTCATTGGAGATGCCTTAAATTAATGATTTATAAATAAGTAATGTAAAAAATTATATTTATTTTTACCATAAAACAATAAATCATTTTTAAAGAAAGTAATACATTTTAAAGAAGAAATAATAATTTATTTTCACTTAATAAACACATAGCGATTTCCTGATATTGTTTTTTTTTTAAAATTAAACAAAAAATTTCCTAAAATTATTAATTTGAAAAATATAATTATTTTGAAAAATTATTAGATCCAATTTATTTATTTTTTAAAAATTAGTTATTTAAAAATAATTGAAATGAATGTTTTTTATAACAAAATAGTCATTTTTACTAGTGTTATCACCTCCCCACTCCCTAATTTTTTTTCTTTCTATCCCAAAAAAAGTTTACAAAATATAATTTCAAAAAAAATAATTTGATCTCATTTTTACATTTTCATTGAAGATTTTTCTTATAATTTCAAATATGTGTTTAAAAAAATGTATCATAAAAACATGAAAAAGTGAGGTCCTAAAAAACAAGATTCTCTTATTTTTATAGAACTGATTATACAACCGAAATGAATATTATTTTTTTATCATTATAACTAAAATGGAAAATAGTATTCACTTATTTTGAAGTCATTTTTAATAATCATTTTTTATCTATCAAAAAATAAATTATTTATTAGGTTTAAATAGAAAATAATATTACGGTTTGAATTTTTTTTAAATATTTTAGGTTTTATAATAAAAATTTCTATTAAGAAATGGTTTTATTGCTTGTTTTGGAAAGAACATATATTTTTCAATAATTATCATGATTATAATGTTAAGTAATGGGATTAATTTTGTCATGGTGGTCATTATTTTCATTGTTTTCACCATATTTAATAATTTATTTGAATTTTAAATTTTTTATAATCATTAATCATCATTTTTAGTTAATAAAATAAACCTGGCCCACAAATTCCCAAAGAATACTTCTATGAAATAATTCTTAATTAGATGAAAAAAATGAAAAAATATTTAAAAAATCAATAAAAAAAATTTCCTACCCTCTTGAAATTGGAAAACACAATGAAAAGAAATAGATAAATGTTCCATTAATTGAAAAGACATAGACTATCTTTCTGGATTCCCATACTGTAATCTTAAAATAATCCATATCACCATCCATCAGCATAACTCTCATAATTGATCCATGTTTCTCAATAAAAAAACCTCTAATAATAATATGAATTCTTAATTCCCATTGATCAAACACCTCTCCACCTCCTATTCAGTGATCCATGTATCCAGTAATTATTAGACTCAAAAAAAGAATCCAATTAGGGGTACTAAATTCCCGAGATGATTTATTCCCTCAAATTTCATCATGCACTGATTTGGGTGCAGCGATGAAAACTCGAGTGGGGGTCAGAGTAGATTAATAATAAGAGAACCTCCTTATCTCGTGCACACTAATGAAACAAATGTCTTGGTAGAGAAAAGGATTTGATCAGGGGATGTGCCCTGGTTGAAACCGCAATTTTCATTAAACAATGGAAGGCTGTTACTGGATTGATAATCACTGAATGACACATCTGGGGCCATGAGATATGATGAATGAGTGATGATTGTATCATCCCTTTTATTCTTATACAACATATATTTCTATTTTGATTGGTTCTTCCAGTGTAATATATCTTCCAAAAACATATCACTTAGATTAGCATAAAACCCACCATTATTTCCAACTAATATAATTACCAATATCAAAGAATTTTATCCTAATTTAATGATGGCCTTTGGGTAACTACAGGGAATATTAGGCTAACATTTCACAGGAGGCAATCTGTATGTGAATCTAGGGTCAACATTTGGGCCGATAGGAGCCTGCAGGTATGTAGCTTCAAATAACCCATTACCACCCAACTTCAAATAAAGCTTGGTATATAGTGCATCCAATGTTTGGGGAGTGATTTTAAAATAATATACCAGGATTTGAATATCAAATATTCCATGAAATTAATTTACATTCATATTTCATTCAAAACATCATACAACAAAACTGGTAATCAGTCTTCTAGGATAAGCAGTCCCAAACAATTTCTTTAGATATATCCAAGATTTATGATTATAAAAAACCATAATAAATAAAAATATACAAAAATTCAACATCATGACCCAAAAACATATTCATTCAATATTATTTTATTTTAAACAACATATTTAAAGGCTTAGCGCATTTTTTCTACTGAATTAGCTAAATAAAAAAACATTAGAATTCAATAAATCAAAAAATGTTTCAATTAGTGTGTTGGATTACAAAAGAACGCTCTTTAAGTAAATCCAAATACTGAGCATCATTTAGAAAGATCATAATGATTGTGTTTCCATGGTTTTTCTAATGTTTTTCATCCATGTGCTTGACATTGTGTATGGAGAAGATTCATTAAAAATTAATGTTCTTTCAGGTAAAAATATATATTGAGGGGAGATACAAACCTTTATGTGAAAATCTATATTTTCTTAGGTCCAATCAGTAATGTTAAAAAATTAAATAACACTCTTTATATGGGCTTCTAAATGAGATCCAAATAATCCTTCTTCAATAACATTTAGATTAAGCATAAAAGTATCAAATGATATCCTCTCATGATCTATATTATATTATTTATTTTATAAAAAAAATTAAATAGGAAAATAAAACCATAATGGGAGATTTAGTTCTTACATTGAACTATAATATAGAGGGAAACACGTAAACAATGTTCATAGAGGTCTGTTAAATATACTACACATGGTTTCTTGGATGTGGTCTCATCAATGTATAACAATTCACCATTATATTTTTATTTAATTTCCCAAAACTTATTTAAGATAATTCAATGTCATGTCTACACATTAATTAAAAGAATAAGTCTGTTTAGAACTATCACTTACCCATATATGTCGATCATTATCTTATATACGACCAAAATATTCTGCCTTTTTTATTTCAATATTCTTCCACACAACATTCTACCATATATTCTTCATATGTTCTTCATGTAAATGCTTGGCTAGGTAATAACAATCCCCATGTGTAAAACCTTTCATAAAAGTTCTTGTATCCTCGTCTATAGACACCACTAGATAAAATTTCATAAAATTATTTCAGGTTAGAATAATATATTTCTATCCCCAGAATGATTATACTCACCTATGAAAAGAAAATCTATTTATAAACAAATATATTCAACAAGACTAGAGCCTTCAATATAAAAAATATGGACATTATGTATTACTAAATCATAACATTTGTTCCTTTCTCATAGTATATTCAATCAAGTTATGGTGTGGGAGAATGTTGTAACAATAATGTAATGAATTGTTCATCAACATAAAAAATAAAAACTTCCAAACATATAAATCTGCAAAAGTGGAAATTAAAAAGAGTGAATTGGATGTACAATAATAAAAATCATATACAAAATTCAATTATTCTAATTTCTATGGTGCAGATAATCCAATATCATTTATGGATCTCAATGAATCTTAAAAATATTCAAAATAAAAACATAAAGAGAATATTTCATCAAGTAACAAGCACTTCACGACTAAATATAGGTATCATTTATCCACCAATCAACAACGTTACTTAGGAAAATATCCTTTAGTGAAAAGGAAATAATTTATTGTACTAATGATTAATTATGGCTATATAAAAAACATAAAACATAAGTTGTGTGAATTTAGGGTAAGAATCAGTAAGTGATTAAATATGAAGCCTAAGAGGATCATAAAGATACAAGAATTTGTGAAGCATATTGTCCTCAAACATTATTTTAGTGATGTTGTCTTCAACCAAAAGAACCATAAAACAATTCATAAACATATTTGACACCACATCCACTTTCTTGGATATGTGATTACTCATCATCACCATCGGGATTGTAATTAACCATAATGGTTGTGTCAAAAATGCATCCATGCTCTATCCCTGGTAACCTATCAACTCCTTATTGATTTGTGAATATTTTAGAAAAGGAAAACCAACTAAGGATTTCCCTTTCCTCTAACCATCACTCAAAAACACTATAAATCATCATCAATATGGAACCAAAGCATCCATATAGTGTTCAAATACTATGAAGAAAATATTTTAAATAGTTGCAATATATCCAAAAAAATTGAATTTAAATATAAACAATCCATTTCACTCTTTTGAACTAATTTTTCTTATATAATTAATCTTCAAGAAAGATTGAAATGGTAGGGTAAGAGGACAACAAGTTATGGAAACCAATTATGTGGGTATAGGTAAGACATGACTCCAAATATTTCCTAAAATAGAAGCTTTAAAATTTTTTCTTTATTATTATTATATGTACACTAACAAACATTAGAATAAGATCACTAATTTCAATGGTTCATATAAAATTTAAAAAAAATTAAATATATGGTTTTTTTGTTTTTTGTTTTTGAATAAACATAATATAAAAAAATCAATTTTTATATTTCCCCTTAAAATAAAATTAATTGATTGGGGATTCAATAAAAAAGGATTTTATATAAGTGATATATAAAATAATAAAATATGAATATTTGTTCCTAAATAAAAAAATCATTTTTTATTTTATTGATTGGATAAGTTTTTAAATATTTAATGATAATTGTTTTATCAAAGAAGAAATCCATATAATTTTTTTATAATGATGTTTTTAGAATCAAAAAAATATAAATGTCATAAAATGGTTATTTTAAAAAAATCATTTAGTCCCATACAATATTAGATCAAATTAATTTAAATTTTCAAAAATAGTGAATTCATGATAATTTAAAATAATATTTTTCTTAATAAAAAATAGAGTCATTTTACACCAGAGATGTTAACTCTCCCCCTCAAAAAATAGTTTTTTACATCCTATCCAAATATTAGTTTTAAAAATACGATTTCATAATATTTACTTTTTTTTATTTTTTTAAATAAATTATTGAAGTATCCTATAATATAATTGAATTATTTTTTTAAAAAAA
Organism: Viscum album; assembly: GCA_963277665.1. Lineage (NCBI taxonomy): Eukaryota > Viridiplantae > Streptophyta > Magnoliopsida > Santalales > Viscaceae > Viscum > Viscum album. The sequence continues at coordinate 551,834,817 of OY728147.1, read as the reverse complement.
CTATTCTCTATAACATCATAATATTAAACAAGTAAGACCTTAAACAAACCCTTCTCTCTAATTTTTTTGAATTGATTTTGAGGTTGAAATGAATTTCCAATTTATTATTTTTATATTTGAAATTTAAAATAATCTTTACTTCTTCTGAATAATTGATTTAATACTAATTTTTAAAAAATAACAAAATCAATTACTTATTATGTTTAAGTAAAAACGAAATATTATGATTTCCAAAACTATGTTTTTGGGATTTGAAAAAAAATTACAAATAAGAAATGGATTCTTTAATAGTTTAGGCTATAAAAATTGTTTCACAGAAATCATCACAACTCTATTTATAGGTAATAGTATAAAAATTTTCATATCTATAACTTTTTTCATCATTTTCACCATATATAATCAATTTAATGTATATTAATTTCTTTTATAATCATTAATATTAATTTTTACTTAAAAAACAAAACATGAACCATGTATCCAAAAGGATAATTAAATAATATAATTGAAACATATTTCCCACACTAAATCAAAAATTTGATGTGTAAATGAAAAAAATATATAATCCATAAAAAAATCATTGACACTCTGTAGAGTGGGAAACAAAAATACATGAAATTTATAAATGTTCTATTCATTGAAAAACCAATGGAGTTATTGGGGTTTCCATGCCTCCCATCATGAATGTAATACATATCACTTTCCTTCACTATACCATTGAATAGTGATTCGTGTTTCACAATGTCAAACCAGCTTAAAATGATAGGACTTATGAATTCACCATGATCTAAATGTTGTTTAAGCCCTCGTGGAATGACCTATGTATCCACCGAAACATGGACCATGAATGTGCAACAATTTAGGGGCTATAAATTCCCCAGTTGAGTGCCTGATTATACTATAAAGGTTCACTAAGGTGCTACCACATGGGACACTAGAGTGGGGTTCGGAGAAGAATAACTGCTAAGAGCACCTATTTGTCCCACGCACATTGATGAAATAAATGGATGGCAAAAGAGAAGGATATGATCATAGCAGATACTCTGGTTGAAGATGGTTTTTTGATCAAAAGATACCAGGATGTTACCAGCCTCATAACCACTAGAAGAATGAGATGGGGCCATAAGATAAGTGGGCTACACATAGATCTAATCATCGTATTGACTCTTTTGCAACAGTTGTTGCAATTGTTGTTATTTTTTGTGCTTAAATATATTTTTCAAATCATTATCAATCAAATTAAAATTCAACCGACTAGAATTATAATATGATTACATGTCGAATCTCGAATAATGGTATCCTAAATGATGGTTGTACTGAGGGTAAATGTAGGGAATATTAGGCTTAAATTTCATAGTAATCTATCTAAAGGAAAACTTGGGGTGAACATTTGGATTGAGAGGAGCCTGCTGAGTTTCATTTGGAAAAAATTCCTTGCCTACCAGCTATCCATAAAGTAGAGTGGTTAGTCAAACCAAATTTTTGGGGAGGGATTTGATGACAAGCTTCTATTTACGAGTATCAAATATTTAAATAAAAGTATTTTCTTCTAATTTTTGTCTATGGGTTTTCCAAAAAAATCAGGAATCACTCCTCCTTAATAAGTATCCACAAACATTCACATTAGATATAGTGTGTATTTATCAATAGAAACAACCAGAATAAATGAAAATAGATATAAATTAAACTTTATTTCCATACCATATTCTTTATTCAATATATTTTTATTTTACACAATGCACGTGAAAGGATTGGATAATTTGTTAACTGCTGAATACACTAAAGAAAAGAGAACAATGTCTAAATATAAATCTAAATAATGATGCAATTAGTGGCCTATAAAACAAAATATTGTACATTTTTTAAATAAAAATACTATTCATCATTTGGAATGTGCCTAATGAAAAATATTAAATGGAAATCTGAAAAATTATTAATTCTTATTCTTAATAGTGTGCATTAAAAAATGATTTACAAAATCAATGCTATATTAGTTAATATTATACAGTGGTGGACAAATAAATCTATAAGTATATGGCTACAAATTATTTGGATAAAAAAACATTAATCATCTAAATAATTCTGTTTAAAACAGCTTCTAAATAGTATAAAAATAATATTTTATCATTAACAATTAGATAGAAGAAGTAATCTATAAGATTATATCTCTCATGATCAATAGTTCTTTATTCAGCATATAGAAAAAGATAATTAACTAGTAAAATAAAACCATTATAGGGTATTTAGTGTGCACTTTCAACTCCATGATGGAGTACAACATGGAAAAAAGTGATCATGGGGTTCCACTGACCATAGTAAATTTTGTTTCTTAGACGTGGTCGGGTCATCCTTAAATTATTCACTTTTGTCTTCTCCTATATTTTCCTTCCTCTTTTTGGAACTATTAATGTCATGTCTTCCCCATCATTAAAAGAAGTTATCACTATCACTCCCCCTATCTATGTCAATAATTCTCATCTAGACTACAATAATATTCAATATCATTTCTTTCTATATTACTTATCACTTAATGTTGTCATATGTTATTCATCTCTTCTTCAAGTATAGACTTGATCAGTAAATCACAAGACCCATGTCTCAAACCATTCAAAATAATCTTTTATCCTTATCCCCAAACATCACTAGTTTAAATTTCTACCAATTATTTGGGTTCATAAAAATATGAATCCATATCTCACAATATTATACTCACTTATAAAAGTATAATCCATATATATGAAAATAAATTCAAGAAAACATATTCCATCCGCATAAGGAATAAGAAAATCACTTATTACTACATCATAATATCATTTTGTTTCTTGTATTTGACTTGAAGGAGCTGTGGCATGGTAGAAATTATTTACTACAGTGAAATTAATTCTTAGTAAAAAATAATTAATAAAAAATGCATTCATATAAGTCTACAATAGAATAAATTTAAAAGAGTTTATTTTAGGTAAAATTATAATTATCATATGGAACATTAAACAATTAAAGCATTCATGGTGTTGATAAAACATTATTATAGAAGGAACACAATGAATCCTTAAAATATTGAAAATAAAAATATAAAGACATTATCCAAACAACTAACAAGAACTTCTTGGTTTAGTATGGATATCATTTGGCAACTAATAAAAAAACACTTTTTGAACAAGTCCATTACTAAAAAAGGAGAAAAAATAATGAAATGATGATTAATTAGGGTAATAAAAAAACTCAAATGGCACAAATTTAGAGGAATTATCCATTTTTGATAAAATAAGAAGACTAATAGGGTCAGCAAGAAACAATAATTTGAAAAAATACTCTCCTTGACCACTAATGTAGTGATTTCATCTTCAAAAAAATCACCCATAGACCTTCCAAAAACTATTTGAAACCATATACACTTTCCATTATAAATTTATACTCATCATTACAATCGTGTTTTTATTTTACCATGGCTGAAGTTTTTTCTAACGCATCCATGCCTGGACCCAATTTTTCTCTCAAATCCTTACTCTTAGGATATGATTTCGGAAATAGAAAAGTAAATATGGAATGACCATTTATATGATCAATACCAAAACACACTATAAATCATCATCAGTATATAACTAATACTCCCTTGGAGAGTACAGAGGATGTAACAAAAAACTATGAAAGAGTTTCCATATATCCCATAAACATAATTAAAATATAAATAATCAATCAAACTCTTTCAAACTAATTTAGAGGAAGCTATGTGATAATCAAGAAAGGTTTAAAGGGTAGGGTAAGCTGTTGAAAATTTGGGAAGTTAGATTATGAGAGTCTAGGAAATAAACGACTCCTATGATTAAGTAATTAATAGGATTAAATTTTTTATTTATTGTCATTATTTGGTCAGTGAAGAACATTGGATTAATATACTAAATTTATAGTGTTGATAACATTTTTTTTAATTCCAAATATTTATTTTATTTGTTTTCAAAAAAAGTAAATTAAAATATATCAATTTTAAAATTTCATCAAAAAAAATTATGTGATTGGAGAATCCCTAAAAGAATGATTTGAAAAATTTAATATTAAAAATCATAAACTATTATTATTTATATAGTAAACCGAAAAATAATTTTATTTTTATAATGAAATAATAATTTTCTAAAAATGTAATTATAAGCTTTTTTTTTTCAAAAAACATAGGTATTTCTATTAATGATGTTCTTAAAAAATCCATTAAAAACTAGATGTCCTGAAATAGTTATATTACAAAAATGGATTTTGTTAAAAAAAATAGATTTTTTTTATATGAATTTTAAAAAATAGTTATTTCCAAAAAAAATTAGAGGATTTAGTTTTTATAAAAAAATTTGTTATTTTCCACAAAATATATCAGCCACCCAAATAAAAAAAATTCCATTCATTCCCAATTTCAGTTTTAAAATATTCTTTTCATAAAATTTAATATTTATTTCCTTATTTTAAAAAAAATATAATTAGACTATAATTTTATTTATGTTTTTAAAAAACTATTTTTTCTTGCATAAAAACGTAAAAAAGTGAAGTCTGAAACCAAAATACTCTTCACTTGTGAGTTTGAACTTATTATGTTATTAAAAATATTTCCCAATTTTTTCTTATTATAACTCAAATTGAAAATGTTTTCCACTTATTTTGAAGTCATATCTTAATAGTCATTTTTAAACAAACAAGAAATTATTTATTTAATATGTTTAAAAATATATTGGTTAAAAACTATATTTTTTAATTTTGTATTCTATTAAAAAAATTACTAAAATTTTATGTGTTAAAAATATTTTTTTCAAAATAGGAGAATCCTGGTCAAAAAAAACTTTTATCATGTAAAACTATTTTCATGAATGTCATTAATTGAAACCAGTTTTTATATATATATTAAAAATTATTTTTATTTAGTTTTTTTATGTATAAAACATAAATTTAAACAATATTTAAAATAATATTATTTTACATGAATGTTCTATTATTAGTTTAATTATAAAATATAACCAGAAACACTGAATTTATATAACAATGGTACTTAACATCCCTGTGATGATTTAAAAATATCAAATTTAGGATTCACATTTTCCCATGTTTGAATTATAATATATTACTAATAATAATACATAATTATTTATATGTGATTAAAAATATTATTATTAAATAAAAATATAAATGATAAAATAATAATTCAACAATATTATCAATAATTAATTATAAATAATAAATATATTTAATAACTAATTATATAATTCGTTTATGGTAATCTGAGGTTACAAAAAAATAAACAAAACACGTAGCTCTGGGTCAAGTAGGATATACCACAACCCCCCCCCCCCCAAAAAACATGATCTATTCACCCTTTATCAGTGCTTTTCATCAAATATTTCACCATTTTCTTTGCATGGTTTATATTTTGTTGCACCTGAATTCAATCTTTTGACCTACTTCATTACTCACTTAACGCCCTCACCATAAAACCATCAATATTTATTTTAATATTTTAATATATATTTATAATTCATTTTTATTTGTATATTGTATTATTGGATTATATATATTTATATAATTATTTATAAATTCATTTTAAACATATATATTGTACATTTAGATATAATTTTTTTACATATTTACATATATATTTACATGTATATACATTTACATATATATATATACACATTTTGAAATAATTTTTTTTTTTGAAATATGTGTTTTATAATGTATTTATAAATATTTATTTTAAGTGCATTTATATACATTATTTAATGATAATGAAATCTTTATAAATGTACATTAATATATAATTTATTTTAAAAAAAATTGACGCACACATATACATACATATATAAACATATTTCTACAAACAGGTACACACATTTATATTTCACATATACATGAAAAGATATTAAAATATATGCATCTATTTACATATTTTAGAATAAACGCACAAATATATTTTTTTTTTGGTGAAGCACAAATTTTCATATATATAAATTACTTGAAAAAGTTTTTGTATATATATATTAATCCATTTTTATATGTTAAATTAAAAGGATGATTTTTTATTTTAAATAAAATGAATAATACATATTTTTTTCAATATGGGTTATATATTTGAATCTTTATTTTTTATTTGTAAAACTAATTTACATTTAACCCCCTTTAGAATGAAATTTTCCCCTGAAATTTTCCTCATTCATAAAAGGTTTAACTTTTGAAAATTCATTCATAGAAATCCACGTTGTAAAAAGTGTTCATAAAAAATAGTCATGGAAAAATGAAATGTATGTGATAAGGTTATCTGAAATAACACATTATAGGTTTCCAAATATGATAACAATGGTGGAATGATTAAACATGGACATAGAATAGAAAACTAATGCCCAAATACAGATATAGAGTAGTTAGAAGAATGTTATTGGTCATAGATCCATAATCCAAATAGTCTTGTAAACGGTATTTGATATTATCTAAAACGATGATAACATGAAAACTTATTAGTTCAAGATCCTTTTCATGAAGTTGAGAAATTTTTATGATATGATATACTTACATTACTTTAATCCATTTCATAATCATAATATAATCCATCGGTTTGTCCTTGACCAATTCAAAATTCATCACACACTAATAAATTAAGGTGAATTTGTTATTCATAAAGAGCTAAAGAAACATAATATCCATAAATAAAATGATAATTCTTTCTGTTTTTCTTTATCCATCATCAAAACAAAATTTTTAATCCATTTTTATATGTTAAATTAAAAGGATGATTTTTTATTTTAAATAAAATGAATAATACATATTTTTTCAATATGGGTTATATATTTGAATTTTTATTTTTTATTTGTAAAATTAATTTACATTCAACCCCCTTTAGAATGAAATTTTCCCCTGAAATTTTCCTCATTCATAAAAGGTTTAACTTTTGAAAATTCATTCATAGAAACCCACGTTGTAAAAAGTGTTCATAAAAAATAGTCATGGAAAAATGAAATGTATGTGATAAGGTTATCTGAAATAACACATTATAGGTTTCCAAATATGATAACAATGGTGGAATGATTAAACATGGACATAGAATAGAAAACTAATGCCCAAATACAGATATAGAGTAGTTAGAAGAATGTTATTGGTCACAGATCCATAATCCAAATAGTCTTGTAAACGGTATTTGATATTATCTAAAACGATGATAACATGAAAACTTATTAGTTCAAGATCCTTTTCATGAAGTTGAGAAATTTTTATTATATGATATACTGACATTACATTAATCCATTTCATAATCATAATATAATCCATCGGTTGGTCCTTGACCAATTAAAAATTCATCACACACTAATAAATTAAGGTGAATTTGTTATTCATAAAGATCTAAAGAAACATAATATCCATAAATAAAATGATAATTCTTTCTGTTTTTCTTTATCCATCATCAAAAAAAAATTTTGTCACATGTTATTTAGTATGCATAAATATTCATATCGATAAATAATACATTAATCTCTAAAACCACATACAATGTTCAAAAAAAATAATTTCATTAATTCATAACCTATTAATCCTTCCAAAAGATTAAAAATTATATTATCATAAATATGGTACTTGAATTAAAAAATTGAACATATCATTAATTTGGGATATATCAATAAGTGGCTCTGGATTGTCACATAACAATCATCTAAATAATATCATCGTGAATTCTCTTGAAACATGTTAATAACCTGAATTACTTTAATTTTTTTTTTTTGAAAACATACATGATTCATCATTAATAAGATAAAACCTAGATTATTTTTTGTAGTACATAAATCCAAAATTGGTGTAAACTCCATCAATAATATCATTAACCAATTTATAAATAAATTCTTTATCAATTATAATATCAATTATCACTTTATCCAAATATCACTATCTCATCATTAGGATCATATTAAGGTTTATCTTTCCCTTAACCATGTGTTTTCTAGGATTGTAACCTTTCCATTAAATAATATTTCTATGTCAACTACATCTTTCAACCTATTCATTCAAATCCATAATGAAAAACATAGAGTAAAAACTCTTTATATATTTCATGAATCATAATAAATAAAAGTGAATAAAAATAATTCAATCATACCACTTCATTCTAAATCCATTAACTATGTCTAATAATTATATTATTTAATAACTGTTTCCTTTCAAATGTCATATTTAGCCTCTTCATCAATAAAAATATTACCATTACTCATATAACCATGATTATTTTTTTCATGATATTTCCCCTTAGGATATAGATTTTCAAAATTCACATACCTTCACCTTTATAGAATTCAACAGGTAATGATATCATAAACAGTATAATATTACCATCGATTATGTTAATTGAACTCTTTGTTTTTTCCTTCCCAATTACTATCTTTGTTTACTTCTTTTCCACAGTGAAACAATCTTATTGTCCCAATGAAACATTCCCCTAAGTGTTTCTTCCCACATTATTGACATATAAGAAACAAAATATTCTTTCATCCACTATCTCCACTATATGAACTCATAGTGATCACTATCCTTCTCTTATTTGGTGAGTCTTACAGTTGGTAAAGGTATACATTGTTAATTGTGTTCTCGGAAAAATGATTAGGCATAATAATAATTTTCATCACTCCAGTCATCATCCCATTTGACCGGTCATCAAAAAACATTCCAGCATGCATTACATCAATATGGTTCGTTTGGGATAAAATAATTGACTAAAATGAAATGAATAGTGTGGGAAACCCTAATCATAGTGAAGAATCATATAATCATGAAAAATTAAATATTGGTTTTCTATATAAATAAAACTTCATTAATCAGTGATAATGATGGTCATTCATAATCATAAACTATTTAAATCATTTATGATGGTTTGTAAAGAGTTTTCCAATTTCCAAATAATATCCCCCAAGTGTGTAAAACCTGGTGTGCATCAAGGCCTATTTTCATGTAGTGGGTCATGATTGAGTCTATCTCAATAAGGTTTTTTAGGGGTTTTACCCCTTGGTACATCTATTCCAGAGCTACATCCCTTTGTAGTATCAAGATATGAATGTAATTAATTGTTATAAACCAACACTGTCCTTAAACCAAATTCTAGGATATTTCCTAATATATTAAATCATCTTTATAATTATCTATAGAGATATCACCAGACATAGCCTTAGAAATATCCTTGTGGATCTCACTAGTTTTTTATAAACTTTTTTCTAAAGGATATCTAATACTTTCCATTGATATCAACTATAGTTACCTATAGTTATAAAAAATTAATAATAAGTCTTTTTAGAAGAGTATTAATTACATTACATAATAATACCTAATGGTTAGTTTAGTTTCTCTAGAACCATGGAACAAAATCATTTCATCTGGTGAATGATGTTCAATGTTTCCCAAAAATTACTTCACATTTACTACTCATAATAGACATACCAATCATATATATTTTCTTCATAACCTAGGGAATGGAAATGTAAGAAAGGAATAAATCAGATTCTCAGTATAGGTAAACATAAGAGATATACATTTATGATCATATGAAGGAATAAGATAATAATATATGTATGTTTTAATGATCATAGTGTACTAATTTCATACCCAACCTATCATAGATCGTAATGATGAATCATGAAATAAATATTGGATGTTCATAGGATAAGATTCATAACATAATCAAATAATATGATCCATGAGATCATAAAATTGGCATAGAAAATTTATTTTTTGCACATAAGTATTTAGATAAATTATTATTTCAAATATACCTAGAAAGACATTCATAACATGTTAGTAATAGGATAACCACCAGTGTACTTAGATTGGGCATGGGTTAGCCACCCATGTACCCTCCATTTTGGGCTTAGACTGACCGCATGTATACCACATTATTGGGATTGGGTAGGACACCTATGCACCCTCCAATATCATGGAGTGTTTTACTTTAACCAACTAATTAGAGTGATATATAGGTCCCACCTACCTCATATTGAAAACACATATTTATGTGTGACACAAAATCATGAAGCATTCATCATATTATAACCCATTAAATAATATGGGATTCTTAAACACTTATTTATATCATAACCTTTAGAAAAGATACAAGTTTCATAATTATTTCAACATAGAATAACCCATGGAAATATGCGAGTTTCATAACAATTTCGAAATTTTATAACATGTGGAATTGGAACATTTTTCTGATGTAATGTCTTGGTTTCAGAAGCCTCCTAGAGGTGCCCCATACCTGGTTTGTCACATGGCCTCAAGTGAATTTCCCCAAATTCCAAAAGTTGATGACTAGTAGCAAGTTCCTTGGGTGTGATAGTGGGGAAACTATGCCATAATTGGTAGAGTAATGCAGTAGAAATATAAAGATAACAATAGCAGAATAAGTAATAATATCATACAACAATTAACAATGGAAGACTAAAGAAATAAACAACTGGAGCACATATATAAATGATGCATGAAACGTATGTCTAGGAAAGCAGCCAAACAAGTCACAATGCTGGAATAAAGTTCTAAAAAAAGGTACAAATAAGGAAAATTACTCCAGCAGCATCGCAAGCCTCAGCTTGGTCCCATGCTCTCCAGCACCACAACAATTAAGTACCTGAAGTAGAAGGGCGCTTTCCCTTATCTATACCTGCAACAATATAATCTGTTTGGGCCCAAAATCATGTCCCAAATAGGGTGTGAGACTAATCCCAATATGAAAACACCCTAAGATCTATTCCTAACAGTAAGTGAATATATATGGCATGCAGTAAGAAAAAATAATCAGTAAACAATGAAGTACTCAAAAGTAAACAATCCTATGACTCAATTATATTCAACTTCAAATATCAAGTAAGCATCTAATCACAAACAAGTAACCATCTTAGAAGTAATCATATCATAACCCCTCTGGTCCAACCAAAACAAACACAAGAAACCCTCTGGGAAGTACTCACAGTGTAACCCCTATGGTTCAGCTTTAGAAAATACTCTCTAAGGAAGACTCACTGTCAATTCCCCACGTGGTCTCATATTGGTAACTGTAGACACTCTAGGGAAGCACTCAAAGTCCAATTCCACATATGTTCTTGTAATGAGGAACGATATAAACTCTGTGAGAGAACTTATGTCCATCTCCCCTATGGTCTCGCAACGTAATGTAAACAGACACTCTGGAAAAGTCATCAGTGTCCATTCTCCATATGGTCTACTACACCAGGTTCCCATAGCCCTGTGTAAACAATCATGCACAAACGGTTTATGAAATATAAAGTAAAACTCAGGAACTACTTGGCTATACATTCTATACCATATCACAGCAGGCCAAATAAAATCACTCCATCCCAACAATACTAGGCATGGAAAACCAAACAACCTAATAGGAAATTCTAGAAAAAATGGTCAATATCAATAAAACATGGGAAACACATCCATATAAAGGTAAATAACACTATTTACAATCATAAATCCTCTACTCAAGCACACATGGAATATCAAGAAATAATAGGGCTAACATCCATAAACATGCAATACCCTAAACAATGGTATTTGGAACCTTTGCACAAATAACTCAAAAACTAACTACAGAAAGGCACAAACCAACTACCTTGGTGTTGTACGAATGATATACGTGAACCTCAAGAAATGAATCACCCTAGAACATCGTCGATCTACAAAAACACTAAAACTTTTCATCCAAGGATCTCTTTTGAAAGATGGTAAATCAAGAGATGAATTTGAAGAAGAAAGGAGAAATCACCAATGTGATTCTAACACAACTGACGGTGGTCGAATCCGAGAATGGATGGTGAGTCGAGGGATCGGCAAATATTCACATTGTATAGTCGCTCCTAGATGATACGGGCAAAGAAGATGATGGTTCTGTCAATTAAACGCAACCCCGGTCCATTTAATGAAAAATAAAGTGCACGGTGTGTACTTTAAAAGTACATAGCATGGACTTGCCTTAACCGGCCCTGCTTTATGTTGTCTCCAGTTCACCACACATGGCCATGTTCTTGGCTGTTACATGGCCTTCACAAAGCTACCCGGAGTAACCAATTACACGGCATGTACATATAAGTACATGGAGTGTACTCTTGAAATTTCCATAAATTCTTCTTTTTCTCAAAAACCACCATAATAGTAAAAAATACCTGAAAAGAAGATCCGGGTTCTTAAAAACTTCCCCATTAAATATATTCATCCCCAAATTTTCCTTAGTAATGCAGCATCGAAGGAGGGTCCTTGAATAGTTTTTACCATTGCAATCGTACATCGGCCTCCATTTCCCAAGTCTCATCATGTACTTGCCCGTACTGTCATAGCACTCATACCATAGGAATAGACTGGCCATGGAGAACCTTTGCACTTTGATCAATAATCTGGATAGGATTCTCTTTAAATGATGTGTCCACCTCCAACTCCACCTCCTCAGGTTGAAAAACATGAGACGGATCTGAGAAGTAACGTTGAAGCTGAGAAACGTGGAAGACATCGTACATAGCCTACTACCTCTCAGATAATTGTAGCTGATAGGCAACCTGTCCAACACTCTCCAAGACCTCAAATAGACTGATGTATCTCGATGAAAGCTTGTCATGTCTCATAATCCTTATGTGTCCAAACCTTGGTGTGACATGTAGAAAAACCTGATCTCTTTCCTCGAACTCCAGAGGTTGTCTCCGTTAATCTTCATAAGACTTCTGTAATGAATTTTCAATAGCCATCCTCTTCTTAATCAACTCTATGTGTTATGTGGTCTCCTGGACAAGAAGAGTTCCCAGCATAGTTTCCACTCCTGCCATCAGCTAGCATAAGGGTGATCGGCATGGCCTATCGTACAAAGCCTCATAATGTGCCATCTAAATAATTTCTTGAAAACTATAATTGTAAATAAACTCCACAAGAGTTATTTGATTCTCCCATGAACCTCCAAAATCTAGGATGCATGCTTGAATCATGTCTTCAAGCACCTGAATCGTATGATTGGACTGGCCATCTGTCTGGGGGTGGTAAGATGTACTCAAAAGTACCTATGTACCCAAATCCTTCTATAATCCCCATCAGACCTGAGAAGTAAAATGAGTGTCCCTTTCTAAAACAATGGAGTATGGAACTCTGTGTAAACGTATAATATCTCATATGTACAACCTTCCTAGCTCATCAACATTGAAGGTCTCCTTGATCGTTAAGAAGTGAGAAACCTTTGTGAGTTTGTCAATGATAACCCAAACTATATCATTCCCTCGAGGCGACCTCGGTAAACATGTCACGAAGTCCATTGCGACATCGTTCCACTTCCACTCGGGAATGGGTAACTCCTGCAAAAACCCTGCTGGTCACTAATGCTCTACCTTCGCTTGCTGACAGGTGGAACACCTAATGACAAAACTAGCAACATCCCCCTTAATACTTGGCCACCAGTACTGATGGTTCAAATCTTAATACATCTTGGTGACACCAGGATGAACATCCCAACCTAAGGAATGAAAGTCTCACATTATCTCTTCACGTATGTCTGCTAGCACCCACACACACCCATGAAAATGCAAGATCTCATCCTCACCTACTGTCTATCCAGGAATAGGGTACTCTCCTAACACACTCTCTTATAGGACAAGGCCTTCAGAATCTGATATCTACCTAATTCGCACTCAATCTAGTAGAGTATAGGTAATAGCCACAAAAGAAAGAAATGCCTACCCCTATCTATTATGCACCTCCAAATGCATCTCAGAGAACAGATCCATAAGCTACCACTCACTAATGGCCTCCTGAACTACATGTATCTGAGTTCTTCTGCTTAACGCATCAGCCACTGTGTTGCCTTCCCTAAACATGTAGTCAAGTTCAAATTCAAAGGACTGAAGTTACTCAACCCACCTTCACTATCTCAGATTTAGATCACGTTGAGTAAAGATATACTTGAGACTTTTTTGGTTAGTGAAAACCAAAAAATGCTCTCCTAGAAGATAATGTATCCAACCGCACAAAGTATGAACAACAACGGCCAACTCAAGATCGTGTGTCAGCTAGTTCCTCTCATGTGGCCTCAAATGCCAAGACAGGTATACAACAACTCCTTCCCCCTATATAAGCACAGCTCCCATCCCGATACCCAATGCATCATAATAAACAGTATAGATCGTTCCTGAATCTAGAAATACTAGTATTGGTGCTGAAGTCAACCTCCCTTTCAACTTCTGAATGGATGACTCAAAAGAATCGGACCCCAAGTACTTCTCACCTTTCTTAGTTAGTCCCATCAGTGGCACTACTAAGCGCAAAATTTCATTTATGAATCATCTATAATATCCATCCATCCCTAGAAAACTTTATACCTCAAATATGTTCTTTGTATTCTCCCAATAAACTACTTCCCTCACTTTCTCGGGGTCTACTGATACTCCTGTCTCTGAGATAACATGACCTAAGAAGTGAATTTGGCCATAAAAAAGTGGAATTTTGAGATATAACATATAATTTATGATATATTAATGTACTAAAAATGATCTCAAGATGTGTGTCATGGTCGTGTCGAGTGTGAGAGTAAACCTAGACATCATCCATGAAAACTATCATAAAAAAGTCCAAGTATGGATGGAACACTCGGTTCATTAGTGTCATGAAAACAATAGGCGCATTCATGAGGCCGAACGGCATAACCACATACTCGTATAGACCCTACCTCCTCCAGAAGGTTGTAAGAGGTATATCTAATGGTCCAACACATAATTTATGGTAACCGGATCTCAAGTCAATCATCGAGAACACCCAGGCTCCTCGAAGCTGATTAAAAAGATCATCAATCCTTGGTAAGGGATATCTATTCTTGAACATCAACTAGTTCAACTTCCAATCATCCATGCAAAGTTTTACGGTACCGTATTACTTCTTCGCAAACAGGATAGGAGAAAAAAAAGCGAAGTACTGGGTTTGATGAACCCCTTATCCCATAACTCCTCTAACTGCTTCTTGAGCTCCTGTAACTCTGGTTTAGCCATCCTATAAGGATGAATGGACACCGGATATGCTCCTAGAAAAAGCTCAATAAAAAATTCTACCTCTCACTCCAGAGGAAAACCTAAAAATTCACTAGAAAGACATCCCTGAAATGATCCACCACTAGATTAAAGTCGAACAATGAAGTCCCCTGGTCATCCAGATATAGACTAGAAATCTGGGCGATAACTCCTCTCATCCCATGATGCTCGAGTCCTGCTCTGCTCACCTGGACATCCCATTTGCCCTTATAAAGAAACGATCCTCCCTCTGGTGATGTGAAACTCACTCTATGGCGATAAAAGTCGACAAATGCTTGGAAGGGAACTGACCAGTCCATCCTGAGAATGACATCATAACCTATCATCTCTATGACCTAAAGTTCCCATAAGAAGTGACACCCACCAAACTCGAGAGGGAAGTCTTTCAACTGATGTACACTAGTTGTTCTAGTCCACAATGGAGTGTCTAGAATCAAGATATCAGTAGAATAAAAGATACAGAGCCTAAGGCTCTCCACAATAGCAACATATATAAATCTATGGGAATACCCTATATCGAAAAGTGCAGAATCTAAAACTGTGGAAACTAGGATCGGACCTCAAAATATAGAGGGTCTGGGATCCTACTCTTGTTGGGTCTACTCCATCGCAAAAGCTTCTCCTGCACCGCGGCCTTGTGAAGCATACTGATATCCCTGAGCTGATCTACCCTGTGGCTGCTGAAAACTCTGTGTCCAACCATCTCGTCCATGACCTCCACCTTGGCCTAAACGTCCAGAAGACCTCTACTTCCCATAATGATAAGAAACTGGTGGTGCTTCTTCTAAATGTGAAGTCATAGAATAACTCTTATGACTAGCTGCAGGTGAGAAGAACTGACATAAGCACTGAAGATGGCCCATTTTTTCTCAATATCGGCACTCCACTGGGTCTCTCGAGTAATGTGGCCTCGTATTCCCGCTCTTCCCGCACTGGTAGCACAACACCTCGATACCTAAAGAAGTATCACACTTCCTTAGGTCTCTGCGCGTAGACTCCCGATGGTGTTTCCTGCTGTCTGTAGGAAGGATACCAACTCTGGATGTCAAGATTCCCGGGCTCACAACCCCATAGTCCCTCAAATTGCGCTCTTTGATCAGCACCTAGTTGACTATATCAGTGATGGAAGTCAACCTGTAGATATTCACCCGAGATCAGATTTCGTGCCTAATATCATCCTCAAACATCCTCGCTAGAAATAACTCATCACCTCTTGGAATAGGTGTGAAGTTTTGAAACTCTATGAAGAGAGAATAGTACTCCATAGTTGAAAAAATACCCTGCTCTAGACTCATGAACTCTCGGCCTCGATCGGACCTCAAAGTCTCTGGGTAAAAGTGGTCATAAAAGGCACGCTGGAACTCATCCCAAGTCATAACTTGCTAGTGTCCTGCCTGTGAGATCACATCCCACCATCTCTTGGTAGAATCCTGAAGAATATATGTATCAAGCTTCACCCTCCTCTTTGGAGGCGTCTCCAGATGCTCGAAGATAGATAGAATGGATTCTAACCATGACTCTATAGCCTCAGGTCCTCCTTCCCCTATGAAGGTGGGAGGATGCTACTTCTTGAAAACTTGCAACAAAATTTCCTTAGAAGGGGCAGGATGTGGTACTCCTCGGAAGGTCTACATGAACCTCATGAATCCCCCCTCGGAACTATGCATCAACACTTGTATCTAGGATAAAAGCTGGTTCCAATACGGGCATGACTAGGGGATCTTCTGGCAGTTCTTGATCTTCCATGTCTGATGTCTGATCACTGCCCTGCAACTGGCATACAACCGGATGACGTCGCAGTGGCATGACTCTTCAAGGTCAAACACACACCTTAAAACAAGAATAATAAGGACTGAAACTTAGAAGTGAAATAAGGGAACAGGATAATGAAATCATTCAAGTTCATCAAAACATGGATACACAGTGTGTATGTACCCTACATGGTGTGTTCCTTTAAGCCTTCACATGTGTGTGTGATTCTTCCAAAAATGGGCGTGTAACACCCCATACACATGGAGTGTTCTCCCAAGACACAACGTGTACATGATTCATTTTCCCCTGCCCGAGTTCTTCTACAAGACTACCCCACATGGTTCCCCTAGAAAAATACAACATGGTATTTTTGTTCCCGACACGGCATGTACTGCTTAGGTTTTCACTGCCTGTGTTGTTAGTTACATTGGTGGACACACGACTGACTCTACGTGGCGTTTTTATTCCATACACGTTGTATACTAGAAGGATTCCACATCACCGTGTTGTTCGTTACACGGCCGGATACAAGGGTTATAATACACGACGTTTTCAATCTTGACATGGCATGTATAACCTAAGCTTTATCCATCTGTGTCATTAGTCACACGGGTGGACACATGGTTTACACAACACGGTGTGTACATCCGGTACACGGCATGTCCCACCAAGGATTTTCCATCCACATTTCTTTTCCCACACAGCCATTGACATTGTTTCAGACTACATGTCATGTACATAAGTACATGGAGTGTACTTAAGAATAATAGTACCTTCCAGAATAGAAAGACACAAGGCATGTATTCATCATTACAAGCCGTGTATTCTGGGTTTTTTGGATAGTAAGCCCTAGAAACTACTCAAAAACCCTGTAAAAACATTGAAACAACATTAAAGTTTCAGATTCTGGTCTGTGAGGGCCCATACTCCCCACAAATCAAAGATTGTCATCTTATACATGTTATATATAAACATAACAGGTCAATGATCCACCAAATTCTGGTCCTTGAGGGCCCATAACACCTCACGAACTTATGTTTGGTGTTCATTCAAACTCAAACATACATATTAGAAATACCCTATCAAATAGAAGGTATTCTGCAAAGGAATTTATCACAATAGCATACATATCTAACACATCATCTATCACTACAACATGAAATCAGTAATGCACCCTAAATGGATTGGCAAGAATGTATGACATGTAATCTCTAGAAAGGGCCTATATAATGCATTTGATGTCATACCCTCATCTCATCAGGTTGAAATAGAAATAGAAACTCAATAATATCAACAATAACAGCACAAAACATGTGAATCACTCAATGCTGAAATCAAATCAACTATAATAATTGCAAAACTAGAAAAATTGCTATAACGAGGTAAATTGGATTTTCCCTATACAAAGGTTAGCTACTCTCGGGCACAACTTATTCCCAAGAACCTATTTCCTTCCTATCCCTAGATACAGGCTCCAAAAAAATTCAAAAATAAAAGAATCCCTTTGATACCACTCTGTAATTTTCTGGTTTCGGAAGCCTCCTAGGGGTGCCCCATACCCGGTTGGTCACATAGCCTCAAGCACATTTCTCCGGTACCTGGTTGGTCACATGGCCTCAAGTGATTTTCCCCAAATTCCAGAGGCTTCCAGGACCTTGGGTGTTATAGTGGGAAAACTATTCTCTAATTGGAAGAGTAATGCAGTAGAAATAAACAGATTACAATAGCAGAAGCATTAATAAAACCATACAATAATAAACAGTGGAAGACTGAAGAAATAAATAACTGAAGTAGATATATAAATGTTGCATGATAAATATATATAAGAAGAATCCAAACAAGTCACAATGCTGGAATATAGTGCTAAACCCAAAGTACAAAGAACAAAAATAACTCCAGCAGAATCGTAAGCCTCATCTTGGTCCCATGCTCTCTAGCTCCACAGCAATCAAGTACATAAAGTAGAAGGGTGCTTTCCCTTATCTATACCTGAATCAATATAATCTGTTTGGGACCAAAATCATGACCCAAACAGGGTGTGAGAATAATCCTAGTAGGCAACCACCAAACAATATATTCCTAATAGTCAGTGAATATATATGGCAGGCAATAAGTAAAAAAAAGAAGCAAATAAAGAAGTGCTCAAAAGTAATCAACCCTATAGGTCAATTACATTCAACTTCACATATCAAGTAATAAGCTAATCACAAATAGGTAACCCTCTAGGAAGTTCTCATAACCTAACCACTCTGTTTCAACCAAAACAAACACAGGAAACCCTCTGGGAAGTACCCACAATCTAACCCCTCTGGTTCAGCTTTAGGAAAGACTCTCTGAGCAAGCATTCGCCATGAATTCCCTCAGTGGCCCCATATAGGTAACTATGGACACACTGGGGAAACACTCAATGTCCAATTCCCCATATAGTCTCGTAACGAGGCACTATAGACACTCTACAAGAGCACTTACATCCATCCCCCCTATGGTCTCACAATGTAAAGTAAACAAACACTCCGGAGAATCCCTCAGAGTCCATTCTCCCTATGGTCTACTACACCTGGTTCCCACAGCCCTATGTAAATAGTCATGCACAAATGATATATGGTAGACAAAGTAAACCTCATGAACTACTTGGATAAATAGTCTATAACATATCATAGAATTTCCAATAAAATCACTTCATCCTAACAATACTAGGCATGGAAAACAAAACAGCCTAATAGGAAATTCTAGACCAAACGGTCAATATCACGAAAACATGGTCAACACATCTATATCAAGGTAAATAACCCTATTTACAATCGTAAATCCTCTACTCATGAACACAAGTAATAACAAGAAATAACAGGGCTAACATCCATAAACATGCAATACCCCAAACAAGGGTATTGGGAAATTTTGCACATATAACTCAAAGACTTGCTACAGAAAGTCACAAACCACCTACCTCATTATTGTATGAAGGATATATGTGAACCTCAGGACTTTAATATCCCTAGAATTTTGTAGATCTACAAAAATGATAAAAACAATCAATCAATGATATCTCGTTAAAGAGGGGAAATCAATAATTGAAATTCAAGAAGAAAAGAGAACTCACTGATGTGATTCCAATGCAACCAATGGAGGTCAAATTGGATAAAGGATGGTGATTCGAGGGCTTAGTGAATATTTGTGTCATACAGTCGCTCCTGGACGAGACAGGTGAAGAATATGATGATTTTGTCTATTAGAAACAACCTCAGTCCATTTAATGAAATAAAAGTACATGGCGTGTACTTGCCTTAACTGACCCTCGCTTTAGGCGGTCTACAGGTCACCACACATGGCCATGTTCTCGGCCATTACACGACGAGCACACGGCTACCCGCAGTAACCAGTTACACGGTGTGTACTTATAAGAACACAATGTGTACTTATAAGTACACAGCATGTACTCTTAGAATTTATAGAAACTCCTCTTTTTGTCAAAAACAACCATAAAAGAAAAACATACCTGAAAATAAGATTCGGGTTCTTACATTTGAAATATCATATAATCAAAAAATAAATTGTTCAGTGAAAGAATATTAATGGTATCCTTGGATCATATTTTCAGTAAGGCATAGGTAAAACCAGAGAATGTAATGTTATATGGAAAATGGTTTTGAACATTCAAAACATTTCTTGAGGAAAATATCTTTCCCACTATGGAAAATTATTTTTCAAATGTATTACATTTTATAAAACATTTTCTTTTAAAATAACATTGGAAACTTATAAATAAATCATTAAAAATAATCTAAAATAAACTTTTAAGACATAAAACGTTCTCCAAATCCTTTTCCTTGAAATTAATCATAAAATATCATCTATTTTTCATTTTGAAATGTTTTTTTAAAAAATTATTTTGAAAAAAAACTATTTCTGACCGATGAGAATGATAAAGTAGCATTTCCTTAAAAATAATTTATTAATGATATTTTGTACCAAAGAGTCGAAAAAAATGTCCATTATTTGATGATATCATGAACAACATTTTAGAATAAAATTAATTATAATTATTGAGTGTTAGATCATGATATTTCAACATTGGAGTCTTAATCATAAACAGTCACGATAAATGATGAGATTGTAACATAAAATCTTAACACTTTGGTAACATTATTTCATAATACCCATTAAGGTATAATATAAAATGAAACATAAAATATAATTTGGATGAATAAATTCATGATATCAAAATGTCAAAGGGACTGTATATACACCTCATGAGGTAATATAGGAGCATAATAAAATGTATGTCTCAATGAAGGAAAATTGAGACAAGAACCCCTTACCTTCTTTTTTTACTTCTGAGCTATAAACCCCATGAAAGTGAGATACTAAAATGTATATTTAAATAAAAAATATTTTCAATTTAATCCTCAGATAATACGTTAATTTTAATTATATAAATGATATAAAAGAAACATGTAGTGAATACGGCTTGTGTCTCACAGAAAAAAATATTGAAATGGAAATCCCATTCCTTAAGACTTGAAATCTGTCATACTCATCCAGACTTCTTGTATAATAAATTTAAGATTATGATATGTATATTATAAACCCATATTAATATTTATAATATAATAAATGATTTTATTATGGCCTTTTATTATTCTTTTATTAACATCTCCATGTTAATGTTATGTTTTGGGTAATAAGTAGATTATTTTCCATATATTTTTTGATTTGATATATTTTTTGTCAAATTTTTTTAAAAATCGACTCATAAAATAAAAAATTATATCCATTATATAAATACCATATTTATTTAATATATATGTATTTATATTATTTCAAAACATTTAGTGATAGGAAAATAAATATGTTGTTCATGGAGACGGTAGGTCGTGCATAATCATGAATGGTATTTTTTTCATTTACATGTCGGTTTGAAATAAAGAAAAGAAAATGATACATATTACCATTAATGAATAATTATTATGTAATACATATCACATATTTTTGTTAAACCAAACCTTAAAACACCCTATGTAATGCGTAAAATAATCACATCATATCACGAGGAAATAGTCCATTGTACACACAAATGACATTATTGTATACTCATAAAATAGAGATTATGAAGGTATGTGTGATATGAAAATTACAGAATAATAATAAAATAATAAAATTATATATATAATATATAAAAAATAAATCATTTATTATGAACATCTTTGAATGGTGGTAATGGTAAAAGGTACGATAGGGGTTCACATGCCGGTTGTCTTTGGTACACATGAATGATGATTTCGTAACCCATTTTATGGAAGTGGAGATGGTTTTTGGTCATAAACATAACATCGAAATGTCAATGTATATTTAATTTACATATTATATTATAAAAAATTGATATAATAACAATTTAAGGGGGTGTTTTAAGAAGTAAAATGAAATTGATTGTTGACGAATGTTACCTCTTCATTGGATACCATTCATAGGTCCACACTAAAGCCTATATTGGTTGGATTGAAAAAAAATTATTCTAAGATGATGTGATGGAATTAGGGAAGTTACATGGGTAGATCATGTTTTATCAATATCATTTAGTGGTGTGAAGAAGTGGGGATACTATGTTCCCTTTTATAGTTAATAAAGAGTATCATTCCTATAAATACTCAAAAGTGTTCACTAATGGGAGGTTAATCATACCTCATGTGGATCCAGCGATGAGAATTAAAGGTTTAGATGGATTATATGGTCGATAAAAACCTTCAAAACCCAATAAATCACATGGTTTAAATTTTTCATTAGGTAACATTGAAGAATCCTTATTTTTACCATTTTGTTTTTTTCTCACTACAACAATAAGTTTTCTGTCCATAGTAATATATAATTTAACACAAAATTACACTGAATAATATTATATAATTTTTAATAACTAATTATAAATATTATAACTAATTTTAAAATATAAAACCTCTATGTTTTGGGGGTTATTATTATCAAAAGCGCATGTAACGTGCAAAAACACTGTTTTAACCTTTACCACACTAACTGATTTTTTATAATTTAATGTCCAATTTAGTCATTGTAATAATAAAATTATACATTAATAGACCATAATATATATTTATTAATATTTATAAATTATTTGGAACATGACTGTATTTTTAGTAATTTTAAATAAATTAATAAAAAATCATTTATTATAAAATTACATTAATCTCAATTTTGAAATTATTAATTTAATTTCAATTTTAAAAATTTCAAAGAAAATTATGGAATTAGAATATATAGTTTTAAAACCATTATTTCATAATATATTCATATAAAAAATTATTTATCAAAGTAATTCACCCAAATTACTTCACTATTAATAATTTTGTATCATTTATTTTATTTTATTATTAACTATATATTTATTGGGTTTGCATTTCATAAGAATTTAATGAAATTATTTCATCTAAAAAATTTAAACAAATTATAATGATAAAAAAGATAAAGTATATATCAAAAGTATATATATAAATGATCTTATGTTGTTTCTTTCCCTATCCCAATACTTTATATATATTAAAAGTATGAAATGTATCTTTTTACCCTTTTCTTTACATAACTTATTATATAGGTCATATTATAAGGAATATGGAAAGTAGTTTCTTTATTTTATATACTTTTATATAGAATATATATATATATATAAACTCATTAAATAAAATTATTATCATATTTTATGTCATTTTCACTCTTCCCATTATTTTTTAACCCCAATTAAATCGATTTTTACATTAAATGTGATAATTTCATTTACACTACATTCACAATTAATTCTTGTAAAAAAATAATTTGAAAATATTAAAAATGATAAGGTATGATGATTCCAAATATTTTTTCCCAAATTCAATTCCATGAAGTGGAAAAAATTAATCATGTATATGTGATAAGAAAGCATGTTATTAATGTGAAAATAATCTAATGATTAATTTTTTTTTATCAAATTTTAAATAAAATTGTTTACAATGACAAAAATAAAATTAATAGATATATAATTGATCTAATAATACTTTAAACTCAATTTTAAATATAATATATCATTATAAATAAATTAATCTGAAAGGCAGTTTTCAGTTAAAAATCATAATTTTCAGTATTCCTCAAAAAAACGAAAATTTTCAGAAAAATACAAAAAATTCATCATAAGATAATTTTTACATTATAAATACATAAAATAATTTTATATTTTCAAATTATTTTTCTAAAATTGTTAAAAATTAATTTTTCTATTGTTCACAAAACGACATAAATATTTTTTTTAAACAGTAATTTTGAAACATATAACAACTATATAAAAAAAGTATTATTTTATTATAAATGGGTTTTTGTTAAATAAATATATTATAATTTATATTTAAATAGTAGTTATTACAATTCATATCACTAAATTTAATGGATAGTACATAAAAATCACATTTAAATAACTAAATTACTAATATATCATGGTTTTGTTAAAATGTATTTTTTTCTAATGAAATATAAGATAGTGTTGTATATAATGACATAATAACATGGTGTTTCATATAACTCATGATTAAATTGGTGTTTTATATAAACCAATACATCATGGAAATTTAAATTGTTAAAAATCATAAAAATAAGAGGTGTTACATGTTCCATGCACTACCTTAAAATCTTTTGTCTCATTGAATTAAATTGTAAAGGAAATATTGATCTAGAGTCGATAATAATATTTTAAAACTCTTCATGTCATATTTTTCACCCAAAGGGTATTGGAACTAAGTTCCCCATAATATCTATTTATCTAGAAAAGCTTAGTCAAAGGATTCGTGAGTTGTTCTTACCCACTATTCATCTCATAATCTAGATTAATAAGGATAACATAAAGGAAAGGATGATGATATTAGATTAATGGATAATTTATTATCCATATGGAATCCAAAATATTTATAGATAATTAATTTTTCTCAATATATTCAAGACAATATGAATAACTAACTATCCCCCTCAAGTTTACACTGGTAGATTTTAATGAAAATATAATTTATCTAAATAACTAATTCTCTTTTTGATGATATATACAATAAGATTTTATTGTATAGTAATCCTTGTATTTATGTTGTATTATTAGTTCATTGGACATAACTAATATCCTAACACAATGGAAAAATTTAACATCCCCACATATATCATGCGTGTGTCATTCTCACCATCACATACTATATGAGGGGGCCAAAGTCGTATAGTTAATTCCAACACATTGTATGAATATTATTATATACAATTAAATAATGAAATAAATGTAACACCCTTGGTAATGTATTCCCATAAATACATGATCAGTGTCCTGAGAGATCATATTCCTATGATTTGTTTCTTTATATACCCTCTATTAATTAAAATAATATTATTATTATTTATATTGAAAACCATAAAATGTAACATAATAAATTTTATTAATTAGAGTACCGATATGTTATTGAAACCTAATATCCCTAACCATAGGTTTTAAAATATCATGTCACATGTATATTCTATTTGAATGATCCACTTATCCCTTCTCATACCCCAAAATCGGTACCAAAAAATTATTCAAATGTGTTTAAGCATGTGTTTATTTCGAACTACATTATCCAGCTATTGCATAAAACATGGATTGGAATTCACAATCCTCTAATCCTAAAATTGGATTTATTTGACACATACCTCTTAATTACACCAATATTTTCTTTTAAAGTCAACATGTTGCTCCCTATTTGAATGTTGTTATATTTTTTCAACATTAATTAAGAGTGATTTAGAATTTTATGAACTCCATATGTGAAACATTGAATTTTATATGTTTTTTATTTGTCTAATTTTTTTACATGATAACTAATCGATTAGTCAAAAACCATGAATATGACTCTTGTTCAACCCCCTTGGGTTCTTGGTTTATGCAACACTATTTAGGGGGGCATGTGTTTTACCCTTATGTAGAGAATATTTAGATCATGTCTGAATATTCATGGTAGGTATTCATGAGTAGTTCCTATATTAGGGGAAATTACCTAAAGGTACCCATCAATAGGTGTTACTTGGATTTATTTTTTGAACATGGTTTGAAGAATCTGTTAGAGATCTATGTGAGGTTTTATTATATCTTAATATAGCCATTTCTCACAGTTTCTTCATGGTTTTCCAAACCATGTTGTAACTTTGTGTGCTTCATGGTCTTTTAAAAGAGGGAATTTTTAATTCTATTATCCAATTAGATAAGACAAAAATCTAGTATTATCCTCTTCTACACATATAAAGTACTCTAAGGATCTATAAGGGTGGTTATCCTTTAATTCACCCTCCATTTTGATATGTAGTTTTCAATTATGGATGGTTTCCTTAAAGGATTGGATTCTATTTCCCTCCCTATTCCCCCTTATCTTCCTCCATTTCAATGTTTTGGATTACTTTTGGTAAATCCTGGGTGATTTTTTTTTAAATTCTTGTATCATTGCATCCTAGTGTGTGTGTATTCCCCTTTGGACCTTCCTCTATTCATTCTCATATGATCTAATCCATGTATTATTGACCTATGTAGGTGTTTCAATGCTATTGATTTAATTTTCAATTAATCAAGTGATTTTGTATTTTTAAATTTATTATTAATAAATTATGCCTATATATAATGTGAATATTAAATTTTGATAACTTTTAGTGCATTATGTGCATGGAATGAAAGGTTTTCAAAAAAACATCTAATTAAATTATTTTAAATTATATTCTTTTCAATCAAATAATTTTATTAAATGTCAAAGATGGTTTTACAAAGGTTTTTCATGAAAAATTTAGGGATTACGATTTTTTTAGAATTTAAATTAATGAACTGTTGTTTTCCTTGGAATATTATAAAGGGTTGAGGGTTTTACCCTTTTATTTTGAATGATATATTTTAAAAGGTAGGTTTTCAATGATATCAAAGAGGATTGGAACCTCGAGTCTATATTTCAAGAAGGATAATTTGTAAATTTATAAATGAATGTTTTGATTTACCTAGTACCTATTTGATCACCCATATTATTTTATGTGATGAATTTATGATGTGAAAAGGGTCTTTTTGTGTAAGTTATTTGGGGTTGAGAGATATTTAATTATTTATACTTATGATTAATATGATTCCTCTTGATTTGTTGTATTATAAATTCCACTTTAGATTAGTCATGGGAATGTAGGTGACTATGTGAGAGATATTAAATTATACTACACTAGTTCATATAACACATGGGTATTTTTCCCACTAGTTTTATTATGAATTATGGATAAAAGTGGGTTCCAACCAATGTGAGAGATGTATTCTAGTAGGATGTATTTTTTTTATTTATTAGGATACATTATATGAATGTTAGTTTATTATTTTTGTAGTTGTTAGGGTTATATCACTATAAGACCTATAGAGTTTCTTGTGAAACTAATTCTTTATTTGGTGGTTCAAGTGGTGGATTAACTTCTTATATGTCTCCCCTGATACTATTTTCTTATGAAATCACTCATATTTTATATCATTCATTTTACCCCCCCCCCACCCTTGATAGAGTGGGCCATATAGAACTTGTGTTTTCTCATATTGTAGTTGGGATTGTGTTCTCAATGTATTTAATAATATTTTTTCGAATTATTTTTTAAAATGAATGATAAATGTTTTAATTTATATTAATATGGATAAAATTCTCAAATTTTGGTTCTAAAATCATTGGAGAATGGTATTTACTAAATACTTAACATACTGTAATATACTTCACATTAATCTAATTTAAAATGTGGTCAGAATGATCAAGAAATCAATATTATTAGATTTAAAATTCATAAAAATAGAGTTAAGGAGTTAAAATCTAAAAAATGGTATCAAATTGTTATGAAATCATTTAAATAATACCTTATTTCTTAATCAAATGTGGGAATATACCACACCATAGTATGACTCTTAGTATTCTCTAAATGAACAATATAGGATTTTAATTGTTTAAAAGTGAAAAAGGTGCATCGAGGGTTTAAAACCTGAAATGCTATCATAGAATTTCATTAAATCATAGGAAAATAGTCATTGATTACTTTTTGGAATGTATAAATACAAAAAAACAATGTAAAATTTGGAATGATCAGAATTACAGAAAAAAGATATATTTAAATTTCATTAAATACATTTTCCATTTGGTCAGAGCCAAAAAATGATGTCATATTTTCATGAAATCATTGTACAACTATTTTCGATTACTTTTTTACATGTATGAATATTCCTTTCATAAATATGATGTAGAAGATAGAAAATAGAGTCATAAAAAAAGTGAAATTCGATGTTGAAGAACATGTAATGGTATATTCATAAGAAAATATATATTTTTAACATAAAAGTTGAAACAAATGACATAAAAAATAGCATATTAGTAGAAGCTATAAGATGAAGAAAAAAAGTAAATATATAATTAATAAGTAGTAAGTAAAAAATATAAGAAAAATAAAAATGATAAAAACTATAAAATCATATTTTATTGTTCTAAAATCATAAGACGTTGATTATTGAATAATATTTGACATGTAGAAAACCCAAATCCTGTCAATATGACATAATTTGTTAGGTCTTATATCTTATAATATTGTTCCTAAATAATTTTAAGTCTAATAAAATTATTTTTCTGATTATTAAGACCATCTGATTATTACATTGATGTGATGTCTATTCATTCATGTTAAATATTATTCAAAAATAAATTTCTTATGGTTTCACAACAATTTGGGGTCATTTTTTCTATGTTTTAATCACTTCGCACACATTTTTTGACTATAAAATTGATAAATACTTTCTTAGAATCATTTAAGGAAAAAAACCCCTTGGATTAACATGGATTCTATTATTTCATTGAAAAAACTAAATGAAAACCATTTATATATGATTTAACTAAAATCTCATGTCATTTCTAAGGTTCTGACCATTTTATGCACATTTTTTACTTCTAAATCATTAAAAAACATTTTGAATATTTGAAAAGCCACAATTTCGATTGATGTGTGGTTGGTTCCTATATCACATAAATTAAATGGATTATTTAATCATTTTTAATGTTAATAGGATGTTGTTTTCTAGGTTATAATCCTCAAAATCATGTTTTCAATGATTTTAATTCAAATAAAAATGAATGTTCTGTCGTTATAACCACACTACACATTTTATTGAAATGTGTCTTTTTCATACACATCATAAATTAACATCCAAATCTGAAAGAATTAATTTTGTTTTTACCCTCTTTAATAATAATATGAATCCAAACCATTTTTTTAATTTTATTGAGAAAAGATGGTGTTTTAATGACATGCGGTTGGTTCATACATACCTAATATGACAAAAATATCATTTTACATTACTGTTACACCAATATGAGCTCAAATTATCAATTTTCAATCCATATTATATGATTTTTGAAATGTAGAAAAATAACATTATAAAAGTTAAAGATTCACATTTAATGTTTCAAAGAAACACTAACTTGACATGTATTTTAATTATTGACAAATTAGACAAAATTATTATGATTTCTACCACTAAATACAAAATAGTATCCGTGGAGGTTTAAGAATATCAAAATTAACATTGTTAGTGATTAAAATATCTAATATAAAATCATCACTTAAATCATTGTTAAATTAATAATATTTTTGTATATTAATCATTATTATCTCTTAAAAGTTTTTTCACTGAAAATAAAAATTCATATAATTAAACCACATAAGTGTAGAAGATAAAAATAATATAACATAGAAAGATGCATATTAAAATTTTAAAATTCTATAGTAATAACCCTATGATTACTGCACACAAAATTTTATGTCCATATTTTTGTTTTGTGTCTGAAGGCTACATAAATTTTAAAATGGAATTTCATTATCATTAATTTGTATATATAAGGGATGATTCTTTTCACTTTCTATTTATTAGTTAACACAAATTTCATTACATTTTTGAATTATAATAACTAAATAATCATTATTATCATAAATAGCCTATAAATTTTTAGTGTATCAATATTTCAAATATTGGTCCAACTTGATGAATAATTAACTAAACCCATAAAATATGCAAACAATCAAAGAACATAAACATAATAATAAAATGGATCAACATAATTAGCTGAAAATATCATGACGGTAGTTGATTAAGGCACAATAGTTAAACACTACCACTACTACTAATACTTACTTGATTACTGGCCATTAAAAACCAACTCAAAGTTAAATCAAAGTATCCCAAGAATAACACAATTACAATTATAAGTAACATGGATTTTAAATCCATGGTAAAATAATTTTTTTACCACATCTGTATGCATGGAATCCTCCTGTTTCCCATATTTCACCGACTCTAACAACATGGGAAATGGGTTTAATAAATCTCTCTCTCCCTATCCCTCTCTAGTGTGAGTGGAAACATGTTCTAGAATTTCTTTTTTATGTTGGGATGTTGTGATTCTATGTAGTTCTAGGAAAAACTGGTTTGGATTAAGGTATAAGGTTAAGATTATTTTTTTTATGTGGGTATCCATTTTTGGTTGGGGGTTTTCTAAAATTGGTTTGGGATGGAAAATATGGTATGTGGGATGGGATGGAACAAGGATTTGTTTGGGAATCACATGGGATTATATGAATGTGGTTGTGCCTTGTGTCAAGGAAGATAAGTCCTGGTATGTTTGTCCCACTGATAATTATAGATAGATATCATTCATAAACCCTATATATAGGTTCAAACTAGCTACTTGTAATATTAATATACATGCCTCAAAATAGCACCAAAAAATAGCATTCTCTTCACACTGTCTGATGTGACATGTGAACTTCTTACAATAACAAATGTCAATAAAATATAGATAGATGCCCCATTCATAGATCAGTCTCCAATACTTTATAAGTAGTGATTACTATCTCCTTTCAAGTAGAAATAATCCTCTATTATTTGGGTATCCATATTTCTTGAACCGCGTCCTCCAACATGCATAACCCTTCTGAATGATAGCATCCACCATGAAAAACATGATACTCTAAGATCCCCTAATTTCTTGATCTGTTTTAAAATAAAAACCTATATTTATATCATGAACCAAACACATAATACCCTCATTTAATCAATGAACAAACTCCACCTATGGAACAACAATGAACCTCCTAATTTTAGTACTCAAAAATTAATTCTTCATCTTTATTAGATCAATAATGAACAAAAAGAACATCAATAAGCAATATATATCCTTCATGATTTTGGTTTGAACAAGGTTATCAATTCCCATATGTTTTTATACTAGTGGATCCATTCACCAAAATAAATCACAGAAAAATCTTACACTGTATATAGATAACAAATAGAATTTGAAATAAATAGAATGAAACACATACTATAGCCACTAAGAAGATGGTGGATGATGAAAACAAAAAAGTTGAATACTAGCACTGGTATTTGTACTTACATGATTTCCAAGTATTAAAACCCAATTTAATGATAAATTTAAGGAGCCTATATAGATTAAATTAGATCCCTTCTCAATACTAGACACCTCATATAGATCCTTTCATCTCAAGGGTCCAATGTTCAATATCCAACCAATATTGAAAAAATATATCACAAACCAACACATATAAGAGCCATTCCCTGCTAAATTTTATACCTTTCCTAGTGGATGGACATTAATTTCAAATTTAAAGGCATTTTAAATATTTATACTTCCAAAAACTCATCCCAATATACATTGATTTAAATTTCATGTAGAACATTCACCTTTGAGTCATGGAATACCGGTTTCTAAACACCATACTATAGAAAATTTAATTCCCACCTAACATAATGTATTATTGATTTTATATTTTTATTTGGACTATTAGGATCATAGGGTATTATTATAATCTTGTAATTTTCCCTGGGTCAAGCCTCACATGACCTTTTCATACCTCCCATAGATTTTATACACTCCCTGATATCAAATTTTCATTAAATATAATATAAACCCCACATGCAAAAAATGTAAACATGAAAATCAGATAGATAATACTGATTCAAATAAAATAATTTAATTAAAATGAATAGGAAAAAAATATTATTCATAATAATATTGATTTCACAAAAAAATGGAACAATTATGATAATAATAATAATGTTTAAATATAATTAAAAAAATATTCAATGTATCGTTCATTCAATTCCAAATAGAAAAAATTAAGAAATAATTATCATAGGAAATTTAAAATATATAATATTTAATAGGATCCATTTATAAGTGATAATTTATATAAATAGTATGAAATAATCTATCTAAAAACATTTTCAATAATTGATTTTCACAAGTGATAATTACAATAAAAGTATTTCATAGAGAGAGACAATTTTTATCAGAAAACAACATGACATAATAAAAAACTAACAATTATAAAATCAAATTATTGTACAACAAACATATTTTCAAAAAAATATAAAATAAAATAATAATTGATGTAGAAAAAATAAAAATAAAATTAATAAACCACATGGTTTATGATAATATTAAATTCTAAATTTAGAAGAAATATAAATGCTCTTTCTAGTAGAGGACTTATAGAAAAATCTAATTTAAACCAAAATGACTAATGGTAGTGGAAAAAATTTTTCAAAAAAAAATAAAAACAACATAATAAAAGTATAATGAAATCATGTGAATTTAGGACTCATCTGTATTTTGGAATTCATTTCGATTTTTTTAGAGTTCTCTAGGAAAATACTACATAAAATAAATCTCATATGAAATATATAACCCATTATATTCCATTATTATTTTTATATTTCAATTATAAATGAATATATAGATGACCTAATATAAAATCCAGGAGAAAATAAATAATGTAATTAATCCGAAACATTCCTAAAATACATTCAATTAAACTATGTACATTAAAATACAAAAATTTTATATAAATGTCAAAAATAAAAACATAAAGATGAGAATTGTCTCTGGAAATATTTTTATTTGACATGATATGAAATGGATTATATAATTATTTTAGAAAACATGTTTATAAATATAAAATTAAATATGGCCGTCTTTTTTCTCTAAAAAATATTGTTATAAAAGAAAATGTCAACTAATAAAACTGATATATAAAATTCTGAAGATTTTTTTCATGTCTAACAAAAAAAATTTCCAATCCTAATAACCATATTGTAAAATTAATATATTTTTTCAATGATCATAAAAAAAATTACTTTTATAACTCCTTAGTCCAAAAAATTTACACTATGAAATTAATAATATAAAATCATTGATTATTTTCTAGTAGGATAGCCAACACGATGGGAAATTGATTATTATATTGCCACATTTTTTGAAAGAATACCTATTACAAGAAACTATTATATATATTTTGATTGTGACTCCCTTGAAAATCATATAACCACATTAACAAAAAACAATATTTGTTATATTAATGAAAATTTAAATCAACCTACACACAATATTTTTTGACCCCTCCCCCAAAATGAACATGTATCATGCCACTAATTATATAAAGTAGGCAATTAATCCTATAACCAACCTCCAATAAACTGAAATTTGGAAAACAAATAGAGGGTGTACCCTAGAAACAAATTGGAGGAATTACACTCTATAATTTTAGAAATGGAAAATATAAGATTAACACACCCAATAACTCATGATCAATATAAATTAAATGAAATATCCAAATTATAAGCATGTAATGTCATGAAAAACCGATGCATCTAAAAATGAACTAAAACTATAGAAAAGGGAAGCCTCAATAGTGACCTTGAATCTCAAAAAACTCATGAACAACTACTCGAGCAAGTAATGTCTAACTCGATCTCTAGCCAGCTCCAAAAGAATAAGAAAAAAAAGTTTATATATTTGTAGTGTGAAAGTAACATACATACTCAGTATAATTCTCCCAACTATCTATAATTAAATATATGAAAGAAGTATATTGAATCATAGTGAGTAAATAAATTCAACTAACTCATCTAATCAATAGGTTTACTATTCTTTTCACATTATAAATATGGATCCCTCACCAAATTTCACATAACTTACAGTATAATATCCAACATAATATCAAATTAAGTTACTCTGATATATCTTCCCCACTAGTTTTCCACTCTGCACCAAAGTAAAATGTCATGAGCCATTATTCCCCAAAATTAAGCTAGCCCAAAGACACATGGGATAAAGTAATATAACGCGAACTCTGTAAATCACATGATCACCTCATCACATACCATACACCCCATGAATAATGTAATCTAATCATCCCATTGACATCTCTAGATAGTAACTGATTAGAATCTGAGAGCCATTATAACTTGTATATTGTGTATTATACATCAGGCCATCATAACCCAAACACAGCATAACTAAAGTAAACATTAGAATACCTTATCCTGATAAATATGTTTTTGAAATAACCACAGTCCAATACATATGTCTACACACATATATGGGGAAATATAACCCATGTTCATACTAGCATAAGCACTAAAACTAGAAGAAATTGTGCTAGATGGTGTAGTTTTCCATTTGTTCCTCACCAACAAATATATTGGGGAAAACACTCTCCCAAATCACACATGTTGTTAGTCCAAATAGGTGGGTAGCATATGAAATAAAAAACATACAAAATATAAATATACCTTATAAACATGGTATGGGGAACTACATATCCTTAGAATCATCTATACTAACATCACATAGGACTCCTATCTCCCAATACTAAGTAATATGAATCAAATAAGCTCACAACCATCATGATTATTTTCATTAATTATTTAATTTACCATTTATTAATCAATACCAATATCATATCCAATATTAAAATTATAACATTTCATTCCATATTTCAATAACACTATTAATTCGTTTATTTTATTTTCAATTATTTCCCCATCATACGAAGGCATCAAGAACCAATACCAATCATTCATTAATTCATTTATTATTTCATATATTTATCGGTACTCTAGGACTCATCCTAAGATACCATATAATTGATGCACTCATAGTGTATAGTATCAAACTTATTTCCTTAGTTGGAAACTGTATATATTAATAACATTCATCCATAATTCCATTAAACTAGAAGATTCATTATCATGCAAGCATCCCAGCATCAAACAAAATAATGATAAATTCAATTTTAAACATGTTCTATCAGTCTTAGAGTAATCCCCAAAACCACTCTACATTATATCACATCCATCATCCCCTTCCATTATCATCCTTATAAAGATAACTCATTGTCAACATCACAGACTTAATAATCCCCACCATCTGGTGTAATCATAACTAGAGCTCCATACCACCATCACAACCTCAGGCATCCCGGACCATTATTCTAATGAAACAAGTTTTTCATTAAATCACATCATGGTAATAAATCCATAATACATAAATAAATATTAAATTTATTATTCCACACATAATTTCAAAGGAAACTATATCCAAAACAAAGATGAATTCCATCATTTATCAAACAATTCCATGCTCATTGAGCCCCAAAACAATGATTTATGAAATCATGAAATTTACATTACAGTATTTAATTAAGTGACTTATAATGAAAAAATCACATTAGTATCAGTCATAAAAATTACCAAGGTTAAATATTATTAATTTAATTTATAGCCTTCATTTAAATTATTTTTTTACATAAATAATATAAATGGTAATTATTTCAACAAGACTCTTTTATTATAATTGAATCATTACCATCTTGAAGTTGATATTTAATTATAATAATATAAACCATTATTAAATACAATAACCATATATATTACACTATGTATTAAATCTGAATGGAAAAAAATACATATGTTGACATCATGTGATCACACAACAAAAAACATTCATTTTTAATTATCAACATATTCACATGTGCTATTACATATGGTGAAGATAATTTTATTAAATTCCTATATATATTAATATTCACAAGTAAGAATAATAATTTTACCCATGGAATAATATTCATAACAAAATAATAATCACAAAGAAAAATGTGTTAAATAATTTATTTTTCCTAATTATATTTTCAATTTATCAATTAAACAAACAGATTCATTAAAAATCATAAATTTTCAATATGAAAGACAATTCTCATTTTAATTCTATAATATAAATGATTATAATGAAAATAATTATCATCAAAATTATTCATGTAGTTTAACCCTACAACCGATGAATATTGATCTTATCTCATTGATAATTATAGAATATTATGAATTACTCAAAAAAATAAAATTATTTGGTTTTTTTAATCTGATAATCCTCTAGAATATTAAAAATTATTATCTAATAAATTTAATGATACAATAAATCCATTCATAGAATTATCATAAAAATATTGAACATACTTATTTCACTATGTAATAAAAGTTTTCTAATTCAGAATATATTAATAATTATATTAAAAATAGTTTCACCACAAAGGATATAAATTTTATTTCAATTTTTAAAATATTAATATGTTATAAATGTAATTTCATAACATTAATTTTATCCGCCACTTTTATAATTTAAATATCATCATTAAATCCTTCCTCATGTGATTATTTTCAATATTATTATCTAGTTATGGATAATCAAATTCATCTAAATGGAGGAATATAAATTTTGATAATTCCACATTTCATATTATAAATTAAGGAGAAGTTACAGATCTGATATCTCAATTAAGAAGATCAAAATTCATCAAACAAGAATGGATGTTTAGTATTCTACCTCTATTAGAAGGAAAAACACAATACTAAGGATGTATATATAGATCCTAGAGTTCACAAACTAACATCAAACTAGGCTAAACAATACCCAAAAATATGGTAAAAACTGAACCAACACCCCTATAAAAGATGAAAAAAGTGGAAAATAAAAGAGGTATTAAATTTTTTTGTGGAACTTGAGTCATTATAATCCTTTCAAACAATTTTTTTATATGAAAATGAATCTAATTAGAAGTAGCAAAGGAATAAATAAAAAACAATAACTCAAATTAATTTATTATGGATCTGTAATCCAAGATGAAAAATTTCCACACCCAAGGTTCATTGAATGTTTGTAAATTGGAATAATACTCTAATGAAGGGGAATATATCAATTAATAAATGAAGATAAAACCTATTACTGAATTCAATAAACTAATAAATTTATATGTCTCATTCAACTTAAAAATTCCATTGATTCATAAGGATCAAAAACTATTTCAACTATTTCAATCATTCCTGAATGGAACTGAAACTTATAATATATCCTAGTAAAAAAAAAATTAGTAGTATAGGTTCATGATAATACTAGACTCAAAATTGAATCCCTTATAATTATTTACACAATAAAAATACATGTTGACCCTTTCAAGGATTGTATAATGGCCTATAAAAGAATTTTGTCCTTGAACATTTTGGAGAGGTAGACTCTCCAAATGGAACTCCCAAACCCAAGCCCACCTAAACCATTTATATTTTCCCTTTCAATATCATATCCTCAAAATTTATTTCAAATTTTTTTCTCAATGCAATTTGAAGACCGTGGTGCACCAACACCATAATACAACCACAAAACATACATCCCCATGCCTTCACCTAGGGTGTGATTACCTTTATAAGTGATAAAACCTTTTCAAAATATATTTAATAAACACTAATCCTTAATAAAACTTAATTTTAAGGCATGTAATGTCTGAAAGTTTATACCAAAAAACTATATTTTGATATTTTATAAAACATTTCAATGTAGGTAAACATTTAAATCCTCATTTTTACATGTTGTTAATCCTTAAATAAGGTTTCAATTAATTTAGGCCAAAATGTAAAAATTAACAACATTGTTAAATGAAAAAAAATGGGAACTCGCATAATAAATAGTTTTATACGGACAATTTGGATGTTTGGAGAATATAATAAATCAAAATACAATGTTTTTTCAATAAAATAAACATTATAAGATGAAATTAGGATTACAACATGAAATCTACTGATCCAAGTGAAAAGGATGTCGAAATAATAAATAATTAAATAAATTATTTTTCATAGAAAATAAATTTTCAAGGAAAACATATTACATAATGTATTATCCAAAAATAACTGATTGATTATAAAGAAAATTGTCTCTTGATCTGAAATGATCTGAAAATGTGAAGAAATATAGTACCAAAAAATAATTATTTAACAATATATGTAGTAATATTTATAAAATATTTCATTTAAAATATGATCAAAAATACTAAAAATTATCTCACGTTCTAGTAAATATATGTTTTGTCAAACCAAGTAATTTAGATGTCTCACAATTTGATTCATTTTATAAAATTCTACAATTATTTTTTACATTTTTATCAATTCTTCCATGTAGTAATCCTACACAAATTAAATAATTTAAAAACATAGAAAAAATTAGGATCTTGGAATGTGATAAATTTAGTTCTCCTTAAAATAATCTATCATCCAAACAAAATTCATTACTATCCTTTGGATGCTTCCCAAATTAGTAAAAATACTACTATGAGGTTCTTAGTTTTTTTATTCCTCTTACCACACAATGGATGGCCTATAAATTTTATGTGTTACACCAACAGCGTGCATAAATTTACATTTAAAATTTTCTATAGAAGAATATATAAAAATAAAATCCCAATGATTCATTATTTCAATAAATTTTCCTTTTATGAAGATTTATTGGTTGTATGTGTTCAAAATTACTATAATTATGTAGATTACATCACTATATTAGATATTGTGAAGGAATTTGTTTGGATTATGGTCATCCTGAACATGGGGAGGTACTTAGTATATTGGGAGTAATGGATCTCAAACATGATTCAAATGGATTTGTTTCTCTAGCAAAGGAGATCAAGTCTCTCTAGATGACCAAACACATATAATAATGGTGATGTTCCCAATATACTGGGAGAAATAGAGATCTACTATGACAAAAATGAGTGATTTATCTGGAAAATGAGACCAGTCTAACTAGATAACCAAATACATTAATAAAAAGTATCATTTTCTATGTATTGACACATTGAAGCATGTTTTTAATGACATAAATCTATTAAAATGGATCGTTCGGTCATTTAGGAGACATTTCATGTTGAATTTATGTGTATCCTATTTTTACATTTCACACATTTATCATCAATAATTTGCTTATGATGTAATGATAATATGAGGTTTTTTGTTATAATTTCAACATTCGAGAAAAAATTAAAAATAAAATATTTCCCCACTTGTTAAAAATTAAAAAATGATTGTGATCCAAAAATTTTATGAATATTGGGGGGAATTTTCTTGGGTTTACCCTTTGATGCTCATTATTTATTACAATTAATTCTAATGAAGAATCTTTGTCATACATTCATACCGCACTGCAGGTTGGAGTGACTTATGGTATAATAACATGCATGAAAATTTAATAAAGGATATTGTTATTATAATTCCTCAATAATATAAGGTCCTTTTATTGGTTTTAACATTTTTCCCAAATTTTTTGAATTTTAAATCAATAAAAATAGACTTTATGCTATTTTGAGAAAAGAAAATTTCAAATTGGTATTTCTTTTATTAATATATTCCATAGATTAAATGATGATCATTATTATGTCATTAAATTTCCATCCATTTTTGTTTTCCATATGTTTTATTTATGAACTATATTTCTTCCTTGTTATGCTTTGGAATAATTTAAATAATATTTTTGGAGCTAAAAGGTGAATTAACATGAAGTTTTGAGGCTTGGGGAGGATTGGTATTAATATAATAAAAATTATAATATATATTATAACTCAGGCACATAGTTTGACTAAAAATAATGGATTAACACCATAAATTAGTCTCTTATAGGAAACATGATTTCTCCATTGATTCTAAAACACTATTTTTACCCCAAGCATCAGATATTCTTCCTGCATATTGGGAATCTAACTTAAACTATATAATGGGTGGAATAATAATAAACTAATTTTATAAAAAAAATTATTTATATAATTAAAAATAAACCTAATGCCTAATATATATAAATGGTTTATATAAAATCCATAAGGTTTTCCACATAACCTTGGGGATTGAGATGGGATCAAATAGAGGATTGTTTTCAAAAAATCAATTTTGGATCGTGGGATTAAAAGAACTATACCAATCAGAGCTTGTGGTTCTCACTATTGGTTGTAATGTGTATCCCTCCTTTATCAATGATGAATCCAAATTTGATGTAGGGTGGTTATTTTTCATTCTGTTAATCCTCATTTTTTGTCTCATGATGAATGTGAATCAATTAATCTAACATATTGTTTCATGGGTCGATAATTTTTGTAGTTGTGGGTTTAACTTATAGGGATTTGAAGATTGATTATATTGGATTATTGCATCTTGGTTAATTGTTCATAATTCTAAATGAAATTAATCAATTCAATACTAATCCATAGTTGATATTTATTCCTATTATTATGTTTCTGTATATCTTCACCCATTCACTAGATGTTCATCACTAATTTTTTTCTGGTGGATGATCATTTCATGGAAATTATTTCTCAAAATATATCATCACCATAGGTTCATGTTCATGATCAATGGAGAAATAGAGGCATGATGGATAAGATGGATGGTTATAGGTGGATCAAGATTAGACTGTTGTTTCCATACGTCATAGTTTGGTTTATAATGATGGAAAAAAGTGTCGGGGGTAGTTTCCTGAGTGATTTGGATGGCCGAAATTTGTCCAACGACATCAAAAAGGTTCGGTCAACCAAGATCATCAATTTAAGTGTGCCATTAGTTGAGTTATTGATAGTATTAGTGTGAGACACTGGTGGTTCAAAGATCTAGATTTCATGAAAAAACACAACTATACAATGTGTTGTCTCGAGAACACTCATGTGTAGTCCCCCTTATAGTGATAGAAGTTACATGTATTGAAACATATCACACACTATGTGACACTTTTTCCACACCAAATGACTTGATTCTATAATATCATCTTGTACCATTGGGATACATGTTCATGAACATGGATAGTAACACAACCATGAATAGAGTAGATATGCATGACCCAGTACAAAAGAATGTCCTGGTACATAGGCATGACCAAAGTACATGGAAACAACCCAATGTACATGGTCACAAGCCTGAGAATTGGGAATCAAGCAGGTGGAACAAGCTGTGTGTTAGCCTAACCTCTACATGTCATGTATCCCAAAATGTCACATAATATATATGGATAAATATATTATGCATAATACAAAGAGACACCAGATGATCTGGGGAAGAAAAGACACATCATATCCCCCTTGTACATGCCAAGAACTTTCTCCATGGAAGGTTTAATCCCTATGAATCCTCAGTATGGGCCGGTTTTAGTTGGGTGTGTTCCCTTGGTTCATCCCCATTAGTGATCTATGATGAATTACATCATAAAAAATAATTAGATCGCCTCTATGGTATTAGACTTATGTAGAGTTCATAAATCACTCCTTGTGACCTGTGGTGTGATCCTCTATCAGTTAGTTATCTTTAATATTTGAGGATTGAGGAATCTTTTTGACCAACATATACATTATTATGACCCTATACATGGAGATTTGATCCAGGTTGGGTCTCATATACTCCAGAGATCCTATGTGATATACACTGTCTATGTATTGATTCTATAAAGTTATAGTGGTTATTTTTTCTTGGTGATTCTTGGTGAGAATTCCCTATCACATGAGCACCATTATTGATATCATATATCATGTAGTGAGTTTCCCCTAAAAATAATTACAATGAATCCTAGAACAGAATACAATATTTGTGTTATAGTTGATAAATATTTCATATTAGTGTTAATAAATCTGTTTTTTTATTTTTATGTCTCGTATTCAGATTGATATATCTTTAGGATGTTGATCTTGTTACTCCCTTGATGATTTTTTCTGGTGATTTCATGTTTCCTTAATTGATATCGTTATACTCACTCTTACAAAGTCTATCCCCACACATGTTGTGTCTTATACAGACAACATACCTTTTGATGAAGTCTTAGGTGGATGAGGACCAGATGGAGCATAGTTGAGATGACCAAGATTCATACTTAGTATTTCATCTGATAGTATTCCCCTCCTTTTTTAGGATGGATAGTGTTCTAGTTTTTTGTGGTAATATATTTAGACCTTAATTGTTTCCATTAATTCTATTATACACGGATGTTGGATAGATTTTATCCATGAATTATAGTTTTTTTTGTTTTACCATTCTATATTATATGGGTATTTGGAGATTTTTGTGAGTATATAGTTACTTTGGCTAAGGTCTCCCATTGGAGTGATATTCCTAATTGGTTCATGTCACCATACCTTGGATTATTAGAGGGGATATTGTGGGGTCATATAGATATTACCACTATCCCGGATATCCTTAGAGAGTTTAGTCATGAATGATTAGTATATTACCATTGTTAATATTAAGGATAAATTTTAGATATTTTATAGCGACTAGTATGGTTTTTGATCTTGGAAACATTTTAAACTGTTTCAAGTATGGATCTCAAGCTAGGGAATCTAGTGTTTGTGTGGTGGTTGATAAATACATTGACCAGGACTATGAATACCAAAGTTTTGAATCAATACATGAAGGAACTAGTTATGAGGAAAACATTGGAACATGAATTATATATAAATGGGTTTTGGTGTCCATATCCTTCTTGAGTTATCTACCATTATATACTATTTGATTGTGGTATGTCTTCATTATTTCAATATATCTCTATTATAATAGTAAATTATGATTCCACAGTAGGATAGTAATGATCATCTTCCTAGTAAAGACACATCAGAATAGGGTCTTTTATATGAGGTGATACCTCTGGTTGGTTTTCTAGTCTTATAACCACCCATTGAGAAGATGGTTTCAATAATCAAGCCATCCAAGGGTGTGTGTAGGCTAAGTTCACATTATGAGTTTCATTTGAAGAGAACTCCCAATTTTTTGGGTGATCTATATCCTAAGGTATTTATGGACAAGCTAAAGGCAGTTTCCCGAGTTTTACTCCTTTTTATGACACCTCCATATAAAAAGGTGGTCCTTGAGATCATACTTCTTCATGTCTCTACAGGGTGAAACACCATGAAATTCTAAAATATGAATATCATATTTGATAGCGTGTCTGACATGAAACACTAGTGTTTTAGGGAATTTTACATCCTGATATATTATAATATGTCTTTTATTTTTAAATAAAATCAATCTATTATATATATTTAAATTCATGAAATAATAATTTATCTTTAATTACACACAACAGATAATTTCCTCGACAAATTCTATTACATGCAATACACAGTTTTACAAAATACAATTAATATTATTATTTAAAACTAAAAATAACTCCTGGAGGTTAAATTAGAGGTTGTGAATATGATTAAAAACATATAAAAATCTTTGTTTTAATAAATTATATAATTAATTCCCAAGTTAGAGATTAATTAGAAATATAAATATAAAACAAATTAATATTAAAGAATTTTTTTTATAAAAAACAATTTTTATGCTCACAATAGTGTTTTGTAATAATAAATTAAATTAATACTTATTACTAAATGATATTAATAAATTATATACATTATATATTCAATAAAACATTTTATTATTCATCCATTATATTTTATAATCATATGATAAGAACAAAAAAATAAATGCATAAAAGCTACATTTTTCAAAATTGACTTTTGATTCATTTCAATGGAACACCTATTTTTAAACGAA
The DNA here is from genome assembly GCA_963277665.1 of Viscum album. NCBI lineage: Eukaryota > Viridiplantae > Streptophyta > Magnoliopsida > Santalales > Viscaceae > Viscum > Viscum album. The sequence continues at coordinate 551,791,257 of OY728147.1, read as the reverse complement.
ATTTTGACACATTTATAAATTATATATTACAAAATAAAAATTATTTTTAAAATATAAATTACAAAACTTTCCTAGAGTGAATTTTTATATTTTTATATGACGTTTCATTTTTTGATTAATACTGAAAAATACTAAATTTTAATTGATAACATCATTTTTTTCATAAATACATTTTAAGGTCATATTATAATTTGAATTTGTTTTAAATTAAAATTAGATTAAAAACATCTATTAATCAAATTTTTTTCAGTGGAATCATTTTTATTTTGAATTTTGATATAAATCATAGTGAAATTTTTAACATTTTGACTTTAAAAAACCCTCTTTGTCTTCCTGTCTGTATGATTAATTTTTAAATAATTTATACCACTTCTATTATTAGAATTTGGAAAAATGGATTAAATATATTGAATAATATTATTTTATAATTTCTAGTAACATAATCTTAGTTATTTACTAAAAATACTAGTGAAATCAATTAAAATTAATTACACTGATTAAGAGAAAAACTATCTTAACAATGGACTAATCCATAAACATATGGGAAAATTACCTATAAAATTGTAAAAAAGCCATTATAATTGAATTATTTGATTATACACTCTATTTTATTAAATTTATTTGATTATTTGAGGAAAATTATTTAAGGGAGACCTCTCTGTAGTGTTTTTTTATATTTACAAGAATTTTATTTCTCCTCCACTATAAAAGCTTACTCCACCATTCATCTTATTCACACTGATATATAGAGTTTTTTATAGTTAAATCCTTATAATATAATCTCCCAAAATCCCTCATTACCGTGTTACATGGTTTTGAATAATTATGGATTTATGGTGTATATGTGATCTAAATTATATTTATAATTCCATATTATTATTTAATTCCTATATAACATGTACCCTCATGGTTTCCATATTGTAGGAACCAGATAACATCATTTGAGGATGTGTGGACTACCACCTCTTCAAAGAGATGTGATTCGTTCACGCTATACATGGACTGAATTGAGGATGATATTAAGAAAAACATGTGCAATATGTATGATATTGATATGATACTATAATTATAATATACATATATATTATTTAATATTCGTTCTTTTAATTTGATAAACAAACGGAAACATCGTTCATGTGTACGTACGTCCTTCCGTCTCTATAGATAGTGTATTTCATTTCCTCTATTGAAACTATATCTAAAACAAAAAATATTTATATATTGAATACATGTAATATCCAAATAATAATTTATGTTCTCTAGAATATGAAAGGATGATATAATTAATATGAACAATAATAACCAATCGAAACATTGGTAAAAAAACTAGGTAATTATCAGTTGAAATAGTGAAAATCAAGAAAGATTATTAAAAATGGATAATATGACAATATAATAAGCTCATATATGTTATTATAATCATGATTATGGTTCTAGTATAAATTAAAAAAATTATTAGAACCATTATATAGGTTTTTAAAGGATGTTCACCCAAAAGGAAACACAGTGCAATGGATTCACATCTCACTTCTCTTTCCATGGGCCATACAGCATTTTCACCTCATGTTATTTTTTTTATTTTGTATATATTTCTCAACTTTTATTTTATATCATGAGTAAATATATCATCATAGTAATTATAGATTCATTTCATTTTGTTTATTTCATGGGGCTTATAAATAAATAGTGACCAAGTGGTAAGGATTTCGCCTCAGTTTACATTATATTGAGACATAATTGTTACAATGAACAAAATTTACATTATATGTTGTATATAATGAACTTTTACATGTAATATTCAGAAAAATTAATTATTTGTGGTATTTTAATATTCAATTTTAATTATTTTAGTTAAGGGGTTTTTTATTAAAAAAATTCATGTGGTAATGGATTTCATAACCCAATTCATTTTCATTTCGGTTATATTACTTTTTCGTTGTATTTAATATACTATGATTATGTGTGTAATAACTTTTTAATTTATTTATTTTTTATTTACACTTTATTTATTTTTATAAAAAAATTATTCAAAAAATATATTCATTTATTGATTTTAAATTTAATTTTGTGGTCATTTAAAAAGTTTTCTTCAAATTATAATTTTATTTTGGAATGTTTATACAAGAATTTACATTAAAATGGATTACTTGATCACTATTTAATAAAACCTTTAATTTTAATCTATTATGGTTATTCACTATATTTTTTATGTAATTTTATCATTTTTACACTATTTGGTACTAAAAATATTTATATAATGTTTTTTTTGAAAATACAACCTCATTTCTCTCTTCGATCGGAAATATTTTTTCACTAAACACCTTGTTTTATAATAATTCTTTAAAAAATTATTTAAAACTTTTTAAAATTATTTATCAAATTATTTTTAAACCATTAATAATTTAGTTTTTCTTTTGAAAATTATTTTCAATAAAAAAAATTCAAAATAGTTTTCAAAAAATAAATATATAATTTTATCTAGAATGTTTTTTAAAAGTTATTCTTTATTTAATAACTAAAAAAACATTTTTTTTTATTTCACTAGAGAAATATTGTATTGATACAATCCTTATATTTTTTTCGGTATGGTTTATTATAGATTTGGATATTTATAATATTGATATTCACTCTATCGATTCATTTTTTTAATCCCCATAAAATATTCACTTTCTTGTGATCATTAGATATTAAATTCCCTTTGATTATACATATAATTTATTATGGATATTTTTTTTTCCTAATCTATATAACATTTTATATATGGTTTTTTAATTAATAGTTAATTTATTATTTTTGGAAATATTGATAAATATTTATCATTTATTTAATATGAATATTAGATAAGGGACACTGTTTGTGAGTGAAATAAACTATTTGATATATGATGAATGCTTTGTACAGGTATGACACAGGTGGGGTCAAGTTCTAGTTATCCCCTCGATGCATCATTAGTCTCATGGGATGAGTCGTCTAAATAGACATAATGGTGATTTTACCTAGTATGATTTAAACTTTCATGTCAAAGTTCTTGATAGTAAGGTTATCTAGTACCTAGGAAACATGGCGTCGAATAATAAATAATCACCTTCATTCAAGTTAAGTTATTATTATACCTGAGATTTTTACAAAGAAAAAATTCTATGGATTCATTTCATTATTATTTTATTTATTAAATGGAATATGTGTTCAATTTTTTACCTTTCCATATTAATTATTCATTATACAATTATTTAAATTTCATGTGTGTTTAGTAATTTACCTTTCATCATTTTTACACACTTTATCTCAGATTATTTATTACATGGAATGTGTACTCAGATTATTACCTTTACATATTGATTATATTCATTGAATCATTTTTTTTCACAATACCTAACCCTTACTAATAATTTCATATCACCCTTATTTTTTCATCTTTCCCTATAAATCCAATAATTGTGCTAAGAAATTTATATAGGGATATGTTAAGTGGGATTAATGTTTACCTTGAAAATAATGTGATTTAATTTGTGAATTCGTTTATAATACAAGACTGTGTATGTATTTGGTTTACCATGACTACTAAAATCTTCAGACCTTTGGGATTTTATTTATTATAATCATTCCAATGTAGTGGTGGTAGACACAAGCTCTAGGATTACTGGGGTCAGGGTGCTATGGTTGGAATAAAAGGACGTTTAATTGAGTCCTTGGGAACTATATTTTGGAATATATATATATATATATATATATATATATATATATATATATATATATATTAGAGAGCATAACCCTGTTATAGACATTGAGGATATGAATAGAATAAAATCTTATATTATTTGTAAGGTAATGATTATGTGGTCTTTCCAGGAAATACATACCTATTGGGATAGTATAACTGGCTTATGATTTTTTGACTGAAGACTTTTGGGAAGATATAAACACCTATTTTTAGGTTTTTTGCGATGGTATTCTACCAATATAAAGGATGTTATGGATAAATATATTGAAACTATATGTTTTAGTTGGAATTTTCATTTTAGGATTAATTCATTTTCATTTCATTAAAATATTTTTAAAGGTATTAATAACTATTATTATTATTATGTTCAATAAATTCACTTTAATAATAGTCAAATAAGGATAATAGGCTTTAAAAAGAAAAATATATATATAACACTAGATAAATGATATTTAATGATTAAATTTCATGTATGTGCATAATATTTATTTTGGAAATTATATTAATATTTATTTATAAAAAGGAAAAAATGTATTCCTTGTGACAACCCATCAAATTCAATAATGCATTGGGACATGAACCCATGACTGAATGATGATAACGGTTTCATGCCTTCCACTAGCCTATGTGATGTCCTTGTTAATGTTTAATTTCTTTTAGCTAAAAAATTTGATAAATTAATGTTAATTAAGAACAAGTGGTATCAATTTTTTGGTTTATAGATTAATTTATTAACAATATTAATTTTGTAAAATAGGGAGAGACAAACATAATGACTTATTTTATATGTCTTAAAATCTGTTAAAAGGAAATTTTACTGCTTTGTGCATAAGAACTCTTATTTTGGTTAATTTTATCTTAATGTAGTGGGTGAATTTGAAATTGAAAAAGCGTAACTAATGGATGAGATTGTGAATATTTCCTTATATTATAAGGAAGTAAAATAATTACACAACATTAATAAAATTATCTTACAAAAATTGTTATCCTAATACCATAATTTTTATTGAACCGTTTTTCTTTTAAATCATCATAGATTCATAGCATTGAGGCCTAAACATTTCCATATTTCATTAAATTCATTATGATTAATGACCTCAATCACTCTCTATAACTGTTTACACTTTTCCCCCATGTCTATATTTTAACTTGCCACAAATGTTCTCATATGTATAATCATAGTTATATTTTATTTAATATGACCATTTTACTTCCCATTCTATCTTATTAAGAGGAAATTTTATTAACCCATTTATGATGTGGGTTTTTAAACATTTTTAATTTCCAAAATCAATACTGATATTACTAAGGTCAAGTATAAATTACAAGGACATAATTTACTTAATGTTTAGATAATTTAACATCATATTCAATAGCGTGTATGACACAAAACACCAAGCATAATACAGAATATTAAATACCGAAATTTTTTATAAATTAAATATTGTAAAATAAATTCAATTTATTCTATAGATTTCAATTAATTAAATATTGTTTTATCTTTAGTTGCATGAAACCAAGACTCCCTTTTATATCTTGTGTCACATGAAAGATCTAGTTTTACCATATACTTTAAATATTATTATCTAAATTAAAATTATCTTCTAGTTTTTAAATTAGAGGTTATAAACATGATTAAATAACTTCGGAAAATATATGGTATACACAATTATAATATAAATTCATATTTTACCACTTAATTAAAAATTTATTTAAAAAAATTGAATATAAGGGAAATGTTTTAATAAAATACTATTTTTATACACCCAATGGAATTATGTGATATTGAATTAAAATAATTAATATTGGTGAATGATATTAATGAATTTAATATATTATAAATTTAATCAATTATTTTTTAAATTCATCTAATAGGTTTGGATGGCATTATATAATATCAAAATAAATTTTAATCATAAAAACTACATTTTTCTAAATCCTCTTTAGTTGATTTTTAATAGAACCCATATTTTAAAACAAAATTTTGAGTATTTTATAAATTATATTTTACATAATAATCTTTTTCTTAAATCACAATGTCAAAATTTTCTTAGAGATAAATTTTATTATTAATCTATGAGGTTTCATTTTTTGGTGAATAGTGAAAAATAAAGAATTTTAATTGAAAACAAAATTTTAATCTAAATAAATTATAAGGATAAATTATATTTTGAAATTGTTTTAGAAAAATATTATATGAGTTATAAATATTATAATCAAATTTAGGTCCTTGGAACTATTTTTATATATAATTTGGATATAAAAACATAGTGTATGATTGAATATTTTCACATTAAAAACACCCTTTTTTATCATGTTTGTAAGATTAATTTTAAATTAATTTTTTCCACAAATATGATTTTGTATTGGAAAAATGTATTCCATATTTTAAATTGTTATATTTTGTAATTTATATAATTTTTAAATTGGGTTTTCACCAAAAATGTTTTTGAAACTTGTCAAAATAAATTATATTGATTGAGATTTAAACAATATTAACAAGGAATTAAACCTTAATCCTAAGGACCAAAATGACCTAGAATATTGTAAAAAAAGAACATTTATGGCCATATTTTGATCATTTACTCTCTTTTATATAATTTGATTCAATATTAAATGTACATGATTTAAGGGAGGCCTCCCAATAGTGTTTTCCGTTTTATATTTATAATAATTGCTCTACTTCATAATAAAAGGGAACTCACTCATCCCACTTATTCAAACCTATCAAGAATTTTAGATCTCCCAAAACCTATCCAAATAAGTGTAATGACCAAAAATTTTATTAATAAAAATTCCTCTTGATTCAATTAAATGTCTTGTTATGTTAAATGGTTATATAAAACATATACACTTTCTTAGTTTTATACCTTTTGGATTTTGAAATACCGCTAAGAATTGTTATCATTGCTAATATAGTTGTTGAATAGTGAGTACATGATTAGTATAAATATAGGGATTTAAAAAATCCAATTAACTCAGAGAAAGGAAGTGATGGTCTTATCTAGAAGAATTTCTCCATACAAAGCCCATTTTTCAGAGCATAGAAAGGAGGTGGAATCATTGGGCTTCTCTCTTGACCAAGACCAAGCCGAGCTTCAACATATTAAGATTTAACAGAACCACCTACGAGACAGGTGGATGTTGATAGAGATTACCACCTGAGCGATGTTATCTGAGCCACCCCAAGAGTCTGTCACCATCACGCACATTACCCTTAAGTCTTATACAGGTGTTATAATGGGTTATGTAACAAGACCTTATCACGATTATTATGTGCATTATTTTTTGTAAAAAATATACATTCATTTTATTATTGTTACTTTGTAAATGGTTTTAAAACCACAAGTTTTATTTTTAGTTAATATTCAATAAATAAATCTATTTTGATAAATTAATGGATTTTTGAAATAAATAATATTTTAATAAAATATTATTAATAAATTTATTTTTGTTAAATATAAATTATTATATAATTTTTATGAATACAATTGTGATTTTTATTAACGTTTGAAAGCCGTTTTTTTTTTCAAAACCCGTGAATTTTTAATAAAAGTTGGTTGTCATTTTAAAAGTAAAAATTCAAATATTTATAAAATTAATTACATAAAATGAATATTATTTTTGGAATTTTTCCATCAAAATTATCCAATGTTTAATTTTTTATAATTTTCTAAGACAGTTAAATTTTTGGGTAAAAATTAAATACCGTTTAATTATATAATGTGTTTTATGACATCATAATGACATTATAGTGATGTAATAAAATAAAATAAATGAGATATTCTGATAATATATGTTGTTAAATTAAAATAATGTGAATTTAGGTTTGTTTTATTTAATTTACGTAGATTTAGTGGACCCTCCAATACTTAAAAAACATTTTACCTTTTTAAATAGGATTCCTTGAGAGTGTGACTCACCTCCACATAAGGAAGACAAATATTTTAAGAGGATCATCCATTGGACTTATAAAATAATGTTTTACACTCCCATTTGGAAAACATCATGGGACAAAAACATGGGTTGGTCTATGGTTTCGATTACTTTAATGTGTGATATCCAATACCTAAATAATAAATAATTTCCTCTCTTTTCCTAAAGAAACCCACCCAAGCTCCCACTTCCTCCTCCCTCAAAGACATTTGAGCTCGACCAACCTCTTCCCTCCTCTCTCTAAAATCATCCCAAGGTTCCCCCATATCCCAAGAATCCTCTCTCAAGCCTCTCTCATGCTTTTGGGAACACACTTCCAAGTAAGGAATTTTCTTCTGTTCTTATTTTGGTCCAAATTTCTTAATGTTGTTATGCCATTTTATTTTCAATTAAAAATTTTGGGGTATAATTTTCCACCTACACCATACTTCCATAATTATGTTTGAATGATTATAGACCCCTTTCTCTCTCAATAATTCCTTCCATGTACACCCATTACCATGCTGAAATTTTGTAAGGGATTTCTCTCTCCTCATTTACATCCAAGCAATTCTTTTGTTTTATGAATATAAACTCCATTAAATATGTTAGGACATGTATAAATATTACCCCCTTACTTTTAATATCATTTAAATATAATGATACACTTTTTCCACTCTCATAAACCATTTTTACAAATTCTTATGTCACGTCGTTACGCTGCCAAAATTGTACCGTGATTTTCGAAGCCAAAGTCATTATTTAGTGAATACCATACCCATTTCATTATCAAGGGTATTCACCTTTATGAAAATTTACATATTTATTATAGAGTTTCATATATGAATTTCACATTCCTTTATCAAGTAATAAATTTTGATTTATAATGAATTTATGTTATATGATCCATTTGGCACAATTATGCATGGAATGAAATGATTAAGGAGGGTGTGCCCTGATAGTGTTCCAATGAATTGGGTAAAGATTAGTATCATGATGTGTCAAGTGAAATGAGGGTTTAATCATGATAATTAAATTTGAAATGAAGGTTTACTCATTCTCCATGTTCAATGAGCCTTAGATCATGTTAATATCATGTTAAATGTTGTTACCACATTTCCATGTTATCATAATCATGCTATATCATGCCTTTATGTTCATGTTTTGCTTGTGATCTATTGATATTCCTATTTTATAACATTTACTATATTCTTCATGGTATGCCTTTTTTACTCCCTTATTGGGATTATTATCCCACACTCTTCTTATTAATGTGCTTGGTTTATCCCATGCAATGCTAAGTACGAAGGAATGTCATGGTCATGTAAGAGAAGTTTTCAATAAAGTTGATGTGTTTTATGTTCTAAGTTGTTATGTAATGTTCTTAATCCCCAAATATACTAGAACTATCGATCTTATATATTGTATCAGGAGAATATTTTATGTAATAAATTATGTTTAAGTGTGAAATAAAGAGACGAGTTGTTATAGTTGGTATCAAAGGATAAGATTAGTTATTTTTGGGATTAGGATTAGAAAACCCTAGTGAGAGCCTTAGGGATAAGACTAAGAATAATAAAAACATCCCAAAATTTTGTTGAGTAGTGAGTAAGTGGTTTATCAATAAAATACATCCCTTTCTGGATAAAACTAGGTAGAGGCAAATCAGGCATAGATGTATCTAGGGGTAAAACTCGAAAACATCATTTTGATCTAAACTGAAATGGGAAATGGTGCATGACAACAGGCCTTTCTGCACTCTTGGTTATGAAAATCCCAAAGAATATTCTTTGATAAACTCATAATCTTAGTATGAACCATTATTAAGGTAATAAAAAAATTCCCCTAAGAATATATGTTGGGAAGTAAATCATGGATAACATAGATTGAAGCTTATAAATTCATTAGTTATAGAAAATAATAGTAATTTATAAGTTATCACTTTTTTCATTGGATTCCTCTTTATGTGTTACCCCAAGATTTCATTATATCCCATCCAATAACCAGTAATAGGAGGGATCGTGCTAACAACTGATGTGAATATCAATGTGATGATTATTCTATTTGAGATTTCCAATCTGATGGGAGTGGGAATCGAAAACATTATCATGATACACTCTCATTTAACCCATTTTCTCAATCGAATAATGGGTCAAGAGGAACATTCAACCCCGGCCTCCAAGAAAGAACAAGTCACAATAGAGAGCTTAATGAAAAAAATACCTCCTACTTTAAATGGATCTTTCGATCCCTCAATCACCGAACAATAGATCAACTCCATTGAAAATATCTTCTTCATCCTTCAATGTTTTGAACAAGAGATGGTAATTATGGATACTTATTGTATGAAGGGTGAAGCTGATAAATGGTGGACATTGATCAAAAATATGAATCATGAGGAGGATATCGAGGCATTGGAATGGAAGGATTTCCATAAAATGTTTTTTGAAAAATATTTTCCTCGCAACCTCCGACTTAAGATGGAAGTGGACTTCCTTGCCCTCAAGAAAAAAAGACGATGAATCTATCAGATCGTATGAGGAAAACTTTACAAGGCTTGCATGATACACCTCTGGCATTGTCATTACCCTCAAATTCAAGGTTTTTTTCATCATTATTGGGCTAAAACCTAACCTACAGATATCCCTAGCGATCTGTGACTTTGAGATCTATGAGGAAATTATATGATTTTCCCTCAAATTTGAAATTAAGATCGGTGAATATTAGGGGTATCATGGGGATAAGAAGCATAAAGTGGACTTTAATTTTGGTGGTCCTAGGGATAAATGCAATAGTGTTAAGAAAATCCAGCACCCCACTAACCAAAGGTGTGGAAAGAAACACCTTGGAAATTACCTGAAGGGGAAGATGAAATTCTTTAGGTATGGAAGAGAAGGGAACCTTGCCATTAACTGCCGACAAGAAAAACATGTGGCTGTGATAGAGGAGAGGAATGCTCTGTTCGAACCTCAATGTGTTTTTCATTGCTTAAACTGCATAGAACTAGAGCACTTTGAGAACTAGTGCTATATGCTTAGGGTTTTTAGAGGCAACCAACAACATCCAAGTCAGTAAGGGTGATCTTTTGCCATCACTACCGCAAAAGTAAACCCTAACAACAAAGTGGTGATAGGTACTCTAGTTATTAATGCAAGAATAGAAAATGTACTTTTTGATTCTGAATCTACACATTCTTTTATATCCTGAAAGCATGGTTGAACAATCCCAAAACCACCACAAGTTAAGAAAGTGAAGATGTCGGTGATAATGGATAATGGTGAAATTAATGCATCCCATGAATATATATCCTCCCCTTTTATAATTTGTGGATTGAACTTCCTGGTGAACCTCGTCATGCACACATTGGTGGAATTTGATGTAATTTATGGAATGGATTGGCTTTTCTTATATAGAGAAAACATAAATTTTCTTGAGAGGGAAATCACTCTCCATGTGGAGAAATGACCCCCGATTCTATACAGGTGCAAGGAGCAAGATGAATCCTCTTTTGCACCATCATCTCAAGAGTGGATATTACTTCCCTGTGATAATGCATATCTGAATCAGATTACTGAGTATAAGGATGAAACCATCCATGAATACATGCCTATTTTGAGGGAATTCACTAAAGTGTTTCCCGAGGAATTTTATGGCCTTCCTCTTAGGAAAGATGTTGAATTATCAATTGATCTCATACCTGGGGCATTTCCAATCTCCAAGAATCCATATAGAATGGACGTTGTGGAGATTGAGGAGTTGAAGAATTAACTACATGATAATCTGGATAAAGGGTTTATATGCCCAGGTGTTTCACCATGGGGTGCACCCATCCTCTTCGTTAAGAAGAAGGATGGGTCATTGCGCCTTTACATTGATTATCATGAGCTCAATAAAATCACAATAATAAAAAAATATCCTCTTCCACGAATTGAAAAATTATTTGATAAAACACGTGGAGAACAATACTTCTACAAGGTGTATTTGTGGTTAGGATATTACCATGTAAGGGGGAAGAAGGAGGATATCCCCAAGACTGCATTTTGTAAAAGATATGGGAACTATGAATTCATAGTAATTCCTTTCAGACTTGCTAATGATCCAGCAATCTTCATGGACATGATGAATATATTATTTTTAGATTACCTCAACAAATTTTTGGTAGTCTATATAGATGATATTATAATATACTCCAAACCAAAGGAGGATCATGATGAGCATCTAAGAACTATACTAGAGACCTTGCGAAAGGAGAATCTATATGAAAAGTATAAAAAGTCTAATTTTTGGTTGGGTGTGCCTCATTATTCGTTCCTTTAATCATAAGAAATGGGATATCTATGGATCCCTCCAAGACAGCTACAATTGATGGATGGTCGAGGCCAACATCGGTAACGGATATCCACAGCTTCCTGGAGTTAGCTGCATATTATTGCCGATTTATGAGAAATTTCTCACGATTTTCCAACCCTCTTACCAAGCAAACATAGAAGGGATTAAAGTTTTTTTGGAGTGATGAATGCGAAGAGAGCTTCAAGTAGTTGAAAATGAGGCTTATTAATACACATGTGCTAACATTACCCACAATTTTAGAACATTTTTTGGTATTTAGTGATGCTTTGAAGAAGTGCCTGGGTTGTGTAATGATGAAAAATGACAAATTCATTGCATGTGCTTAAAAGAAAATTAAATTTCATTTGAAAAAATATCCAACATGTGATCTGGAGTTGGATTTAGTACTCATCGCTTTAAAAATTTGGTGACATTACCACTTTGTGGAGAAGTGTGAAATATACACGGATCATAAAGTCCTCTGGTATATATTCACACAAAAAGAGTTAAATATGCTCCAATGAAGATGGTTAGAGATGATCAAGTACTATGACTGCTCAGTACATTACCACACTAGGAAAGTGAACAACGTGGAATACACTCTATGTAGAAATGACCTAGCGATTCTATCATTGATGAGAATTGAAAAAGGATCCAATCTTATTATATTTGATGAATATGGACATGGGAATCATAAATAATGGAACATCATTAATCCTTTCACAAATTATTTCTCAACCATATCTTTTAGAAAGGTAAATGGATGCAAAGATGGATGATGTTTGAATTCAGAAGAAAGTAAAAACTATCAGAAAAGGTAAATCCTTAAATTTCAATGTTAATGAAGAAGGAATTGTAATATTTGGGACAAGACTATGTCTTCCTTAAAATCCAAAGTTAAAGAATGGTCTTTTTAATGATTAACATAGTTAGAATTTCTCCGTTCACCCAGGAAACAATAAGATGTATTGAGATCTCTGAAAGCATTATTGGTGGGATAACATGAAGAAGGGGATCGCTGAGTATATATCAAAGTTCCTAGTATGTCAGCAAGTAAAGTTTGAGAGGAATATGTCTAAGGGGATGATGAAACCATTACCTATACTAGCATTGAATTTAGAGAAAATCACCATGGAATTTTTCATCAGTCATCTGAAGTCATCCAAAGGAAACAATGCTATCTGGGTTGTTGTGGATTGTCTTACAAAGACTGCACACTTCATTGCAATTCAAGAGGATTTCTCATTGGATTAACTAGCGCAGATATGTATTAGGGAAGTGTAAAGGCTTCATGGAGTACCCCTGTTTATTATATATGATCGAGATCCATGATTCACCTCTATGTTTTGGAAGAGTCTTCAACATGCTCTAAATACTATGTTGAACTTCAGTACGGCTTATCATCCTCAAATTGAGGGGTAATAAGTGTGTATTGTCCAAACACTTGAGGACATGTTGAGAGCATGCTCAATGGACTTCAAAGGAATATGGGATCAACATCTTACTCTATTTGAGTTCTCTTACAACAATAGTTTCCAATGAATCATCCAAATGGCTTCTTATGAAGCCCTTTAAGGGAAGAGTTGTAGAACACCGGCATGTTCGGATGAAGTTGGGGAGCGAAAACTCCTAGGTCCAAAATTATAAAAAGAAATGGTGTAGATGGTTAAGACTATCCAGCAACACATTAATGCTTCTAAGAGTCAAAAAAAGAGCTATGCTAATAATTGTCAATGACACCTAGAGTTTGATGTTGGAGACATGGTATTCCTCCGCATATCACCATGGAAGAGAGTTATGAAATTTAGGAAGAAGGGAAATCTTAGTCCAGGGTACATCGTCACTTTTGAGATCCTTTATCACATTGGAGCAGTGGCATATCGACTAGCACTCCAACCGAAACAATCTCAAGTACATGATTTATTCCATGTATCACTCTTGAGGAAGTATATACCTAACACATCGCATTTCCTCAATACAGAGGTGGTGCCATTAGAGAATGACCTCTCCTATGAATATAATTTGGTGAAGATCATAGATCGTAGGTAAAAAGTTCTACGAAATAAGACACTTACCCTTTTTAAGGTTTTGTGGAGAAACTACAAGTTTGAAGAAGCAACTTGGAAATCGGAGGAAGTGATAAAGCAGAGATACCCGCATCTATTATAGTTTGGGGGAAGGAAATTTCAAGGTTGAAATTTCTTAAGGGGTGAAGATTGTAACGACACAACATTTTATTAAAGAAAATTATTCTTGATCCAATAAAATGTCTTATTATGTAAAATTTTTATATAAAACATGTAAACTTCCTTGGTTTTATGTCTATTGGATTTTAAAATACTATTAATAATTTTTACCATTTCTAATATGGCCATTGAACAGTGATTTCATGGTTAGTATAAATATAGGGCTTTAACAAATCCAATTTACTCAGAAAAAGGAAGTGATGGCCTCATTCAGTAGAATTCCTCCGAACGAAGCCCATTTTTCAGAGCTTGTAAAGGATGTGGCATCATTGGGTTTCGCTCTTGACCAATCCCTATCTGAGAATCAACACATTAAGCTCGAACAAAACCAACTACAGGAGAAGTGGAATTTGATAGAGATTACAACTCGAGCGATGTTACTTGAGCCACCCCAAGAGTTTATCACCATCACGCACCTTACCCTTAGGTCTTATGCGGTTGTTATAAGGGGTTATGTAACAAGACCTTAGAACTATGATTATGTGAATTATTTTTGTAAGTAATATACAATAATTTTATTATTGTTACTTTGCAAATGGTTTTTAAGGCACAAGTAGTATTTTTAGTTAATATTCAATTAAGAAATATATTTTGATGAATTAATGTATTTTTGAATTAAATAATTTTTTAATGAAAAATTATTACTAAATTACTTTTTATTAAATATTAATTGTCATATAATTTTTATGAATACAATTCTGATTTTTATTAAGGTTTGAAAGCCATTTTTTTCAAACCCCTTGAATTTTCGATAAATGTCAGTTTTTATTTTAAAAGTAAAAATTCCCATATTTAGAAAATTATTTAGATAAAATTAATATTATTTTTGGAATCAGGAAGTTGAAATTATCCATTTTTAATTTTTCATTATTTTATGAGACAGTCAAATCTTTTGGTATAAATTAAATACCATTTAATTATATAATGTATTTTATGACATCATAATGACCTAATAGTGATGAAATAAAATACTATAAATGTTATGTTCAACCAATATATGTTTTAACATTAAAAAAAATTGATTTTTGGTTCATTTGATTTATTTTACAAAGCTTTAGTGCACCTTCCAAGACTTATAAAACATTTTAACTTTTTAAATTGATTTCCTTGAGAGTGTGAATCACCTCCACATAAGAAATCCTAATATTTTATGAAGTTATTCCATTGGAATTATAAAATAATGTTTTACACTCCATTTTGGAAAAAACCATGGGCAAAAACAATGGTTTGGTTTGTCGTTTTGATTAGTTTACTGTGTGGTGCCTAAAACCTAAATAATAAATAATTCCCTCTCTTATCCTATATAAACCCACCCAAGATCCCACTTCCTCTTAAATAAAAGAATTTGGTGCTCAACCAACCTCTTCCATCATCTCTTTAAAATCCTCCCAAGGCACCCCAAGCTCCCAAGAAGACTCTCTCAAGCCTCTCCCATGTCTTTGGGATCCCACTTCCAAGTATGGAATTTTCTTCCTTTCTCATTTTTTGTTCAAATTTCTTTAGGTTGTTACACCATTTTATTTTCAATTAAAAATGTTGGGGTATGATTTATAACATCCCCCATACATCCCTCCTTATTTTTGAATTATTAGAGACCCCTTTATATCTCATTTATGCTTTTCATGTACACCTATTAGCATGGTGAAATTCCATAAGGGATTTCGCTCTCCTCATTTACATCCAAGAAATTATTTTATTTTATGAATATAAAATCCATTAAAAATGTTAGAACATGTAATATATTCTTTATTTTATGCCTTGTTTACTCCCTTATTGAGCTTATTATATCACCATTTTCTTATTCATGTCCTCAGGTTATCCCATGCAATGAAAATTATTTAGGAATGTTGTGGTCAGGTAAAAAACATTTTCAATAAAGATGTTGTGTTTTATGTTCTAAGTTGTCATGTAATGTTCCTAATCCTGAAAGAAACTATAACTCTCGATCTTCTATCTTGTATCATGTGAATATTATATGTAATAAATTATTATTAAGTGTGAGATAAAGAGCATTTTTGTTATAGTAAGGTTCCAAAATCCCTCCCCTCCTCATATAAGTCTAAATTTGGGTTTAAATTCATAAAATGAATTATTTTGAGATAATCCAAAAGTAGTTACCTAAAAATGTTGTAACATTACTCTATGAAGAATTTTTTTATTTCATTCTAAACCCATTAAATTACTTTTATATCATGGTTATATAAAAAACTCAGCATAATTATTATAATGATATTTTTTTTATACAAGTTGTACTATCTACACTCACACACACTTCCATCAAAAGGGATATGCAATCATTGTTCTTGTATATAGAGAACTACCATCTCATAAATTGATGTCATTCGTTCTTCCATTACCACCATTAATGGTTTGGAATAATGATTTACATATAGTTTATATGTATTATATATATCATATTTATAATCCACTTATTATCTTTTTAAATTATTATATAAATCATAAATTCATTATTTTCAATTTTTGGGAATAAAATAACATCATTTATGGACTTGTAGACAACCACATCCTCAAATAAATGTGATCTGTTCATGCTATAAATGGAATGTATTACGTATGGTTTAAAAAACATGTTCTATATATGAAAATAATATTATAATTTAATTATAATATAATTTTATAACATTTAATTTTCATTATTTTAATACAAAAATAAAATGGAATCAATGCTCATGCGTACGTACGACCTACCATCCCCATGAATTGTTTATTTCATTATCTATCTCTAATCCTTATGGGATACACTAAATAAACATATAGTGAATAAATTTATTATTAAGTCTTTTTTTAAATTCAATATATTATGAAACAATGATCTAACTATTAGGGAAAACAACAAGTAAAAACATACTTCAAAAACTAGTCAATTAACACCTAAAATAGTGAAAATAATGAATGATTATTAACAAATGTATAGTAAGAAATTATAATAAGTTCATATATGATATTAAAAATATGTTTTTGGTTTTCTTATAAGTTAATAAAATTCCAAAATCTATTACACATTTGGTTAAAAGATGTTCAACAAAAATTAAAGGCAAGGTAAGGGAATTTCATCTCACATTTCTTTCCAAGAGGCATATAACATTTTTGACAACTATTTATTTTTAGTTGTGTATATACTTAACTTATAGTATTTTATATCATGAATAAATATATATTCATGGTAATTATATTTTTCATTGAGTTTATTTATTTCACGGGTCTTATAATTCAAAAGTTACCAATTGGTGAGGGATTTCTTCACAATTTACATGGCATTGAGACTTATTTGTTATTATTGACCATATTCTCTTATATGGTGTATATAATTCCATTTGATAATTAATATCATGAAATCATCATTATTCATGGTATTTTAATTTTCAATTTGAATTATTTCATTTAATTATATTTGAATTAATTGTTACTAAGTGGTAAAGTATTTCGTAACCTGATTCATTTTCATTTGCGTAATATTACTTCCTCATTTTCAATAATATTCTATGATTAATAGTTTAATCTCATTTTAATATATATTATTGTAATTCCGATTTTTTTATATATATTTATAGTTGATACACATAATAAATTGAATGACTGATTCTCACTTCAATGTTATGGTCTTTTCAATTGTTTACTTGACAATCTAGTGTTGTTTGGGATTGTTTACACTTGAATTTCCATTGAATTAAATTAATTCATATTTTTTTACTAAAAAAATATTTTTATTCTCCTGTTTTTATTCATGATCATTTTCATGTAATGGTACCATTTTCCCTCTACTTAGTACTCAATATGTTTTATAAAAAAAAATTATTAAAACCCGACTTTATTTCTCTCTTCATTCAGAAATATTTTTTTCCTCAAACACATGTTTATTATAAATGTTTCAAAAACTGTTTTTATAATTTTAAAAATTCTTATTAAAATTTCTTCTTACCATATAATTTTTTTTAAATATTTCTAAATTTTATATTCAATGATATGTTTGTCCAAACTATTTTTCAAAATAAAAAGTATATTCTCCTCAAGAATGTTTTTTAAATGATCTTTTTTATTTCACCACTGAAAAAACCCCTTTATTTTTACTCAAAAGGGGATATGTTTTATTAATAACATCCTTATATGTTATCTTTATGGTTTATTATTGACTTTTCGAATTAATTCTATGTCATTCACTTTATTTATTAATTTTTGTTGTCCCATTGAAATATTCTCTTTCATGTGATCATATGGCATTAAATTTCACATTGTTATCCATATAATATATCATGGATATTATTATTCCATAAACAATATACCATTTTTACATACACTGTTTATTTTTATTTTTATCTAATTATTTTGGAAAATATTTATAATTATGAATCCTTTATTAAATACAGATTTTTTAAAAGGCACATTGTTTGTGAATTAAAACGATTATTTTATGTATGGTGAATGATTTGGGAAGGTAAGACATGGGTTGGGCCAAGTTATTGATATCCCATCGATGAATTAGTAGTCTTATGGGATGATGCGTTTTTCTATCCTTATTTGGGTTTCACCCAGTATGTTTTAATCATTCTTATAAAAGGCCTTGATAGTAAAGTTATCATATAACTTGGAAACTTGGAATCTAAAACATAATCATTTCCTTAATTAAGATTCAGATATTATTATACATTAGATATTCACTATGAGAATGTATATGGATTCATTTCATTCTTAGTTTATTGATTAAATGGAATGTGCGTTCAGTTATTTACCTACCATATTGATTCTGTAATATACATCTATTTAAATAGAATGTGTTCATTTAAATACCTTTCCATGTTATTTGCGCACTCTCTCTTAGTTTATTTATTTCATGGATTTTTTTTGTTTATTTTCTTTTCCATATTGATTATTCTCTTTGAATTATTATTTCATCCACTATTCATAACCCTTATTGATCGTTTGAGCTCACCATTATTCTGTTTCCATTCCCCATGAATCGATGATGTGTACTAAGAAAGAAATGAATGGATATGATATATGGGAGTAAATCTATCCTCAATTTTTTTATTATAATTAGTTTATTAATGTATAATATAAGTATTTATATATTTAACAAAGACTAATAAAATATTTGGTTCTTTGAGATTTGATTCTTTGTAATCATGACAATATAATGGTAGTAGACACCAACTTTGGGATTACTGGTGTTAGGGCACAATATAGGGATATGGTGGAGCCTTGTTTCAACAATGTGTAGTGATATTTCCTCCTATTATATAAGGTTCAAACATATCATCAAGGAGGAGTTCTATCAATCCACATTGTTATTTATGGATATCTTAGAGCATCTGAAACATTATTTGGGAAACCTGGCCATGGTAGAATATTTTTCGAGGTTTACAACCCTCTCAGGATACTCTATAGATATGTTTGCAGATCCATTATGTCATAAATGGACCATAAATAATGGTTTATTCATAAATTTAATGTCTAGAGTGATATCTCATTGCATTCCTATTAATGCAGGAGTGCTTTCATGGGCTTCGGTGGTGTAGATCTTTCTGGACAAGTAGACACCGACTATTTGTACTGGTAGTGGGAATACATAAGATGAGACTTCATAAGTGGGTAACTGAAAATAGTCATAGGGATACAATATTTCAATAAGATTTATGATATTTTATCAGGACAGAGGATATATGATTTTGGGTTCTAATGATGGTTCTAGTCATCCTACAGATACACATCATTTCTCTTGTGATGTTTCTAGTCATATCACACACGATTTCCCTCCCACCGTGAAACTGGAAGAGGGATGGTTTATGAACTACATTGGAATAGAAAATGGTTGGATCCATGAGGTATTCAGGGTGGAAAAAATATAATAGGATAAGGGATGGTATTGGAGGTTTCATATGGTTTGACCTTTTTCCACCACTACCCCCAAGTGGTCCATGCCAGACTCAGGGTATTGGTGGTTGGGGGTGATGAAGGCTATATGTAGTGGAGGCCTTATTCCTAAAGTATAATGGGATAAATAGAGGTATTATCTATGTATTAACTACTTTAGATACAGTACTTATAGAAACACGAGTGAGTGAGTCTTTCCATTCCACTTCTCTTATTCAGGAATTTGTGGTTCTAGTTGATCCCATGGCTCGATTGTTGTGCTTGGAGACTCATACAGGAGGGTTCTTAGTATTCAAACACTTATCCCAATAATGTGAAATTAATATTGGAGGATAGATATTTGTATGGTATATATTTTAGTAGTGATAAGGACATACAACATCTTCCTAGTCAAAGATTGAATATCTATAGTTCATGTTCAAATTGACTATTTCAGGTAGAGGATGTGGTGTGTCTATAGTAATGAAATGTGGGTTTTATTCATGGTTAAGAAGGAAACCTATGAAAATTAGGGTGGGATCATATGAATAAGGATATGAATTATTACTCCATAGATAATAATAATTACTCTTGGAATAGTGGATGTTATGGGACTTAAACATCTTGTTGTTGTGGTTGGGTGCGAGGACATCTTTCCTTATAAAATTTCTGGATTACCTCCCCATCAATAAATTGAATTATTCATAGACATAAAATGACATTATTACATGATATTTTCTCATGAATATTTAATTTATATCATTAATCTTCATGAGAGGAATGTGTAGTTGATGGGATTTCAGAGGAATCGATTCATTAGAGATGGTGTGTCACCCTCGGTGTAACACCCCGAGATTTTATGAGAAATATTCTTTTTAATTTTATTGATTTCTTGTGTTTTAAGTTACAACAAAGGAGTCTTTCACAACACGCATCCTTGACTTTCCTTGCATTACACGCAATCGCGACCTTCCTCGATAGTGTGTGTAGTACGCAATACCGAGTTTCACTAAACAACGATATGCTATTATGAATAGTAATAACCACTTATTGTAAATTTTATTTTTAAAAATGGAATTCATTTTTGGATTCGTAATATCGAAATTAGCCTAGGATGAAATTTTGGTACTTTTCGATAACTTTCATATTCTGATGAATAGTGAAAATTACTAAATTTTAATTAAAAACAACTTTTTTAATCGAAATAATTCATAGTGATAAATTATTAATATGAGTGGTTTTAAATTATATTTAGAATATATTTTTACATTTTAATACAATGTTTTTCATTGGATGTAATTTCACAATTAAACCAGACATAAACAAGTGTCAATCTTTTGATATTTATTATCTCTTAAAAACACGCTATTTGTTTGGACAACGGGAATTAATTTTTAAATTAGTTAATGCAACTGATATGTTTTGAATTTGGTAAAATAGACATCATTTTTGAATTCATAATATCAAATATATCTTAGGCCTAATTTTTGGTATTTTTCTGGAAACTTTCATTTTTTAATGAATAGTGAAACCACTAAGTGGTAGTTAAAAAACTGAATTTTTCATAAATCTTAATTTTACCGCTTCTGTGAGTGGAATTTCGAAAATCCGAGAGACACGGTTAATATCAAGGACTAAAATGTGGATCAATGAGATGAAAATAATTTTTGGTGAATAGTAACTTTTTACTTTTTTTACCACGGTTAAAAGTAAATAGGGTAATTAAGGGTAAAAGTGTTATTAATATTACCCTAACACATGTCCTAATTCTATTGGATAAGTGTAATTCGACCAAAAACAACCTTAGGAATAAAATATGACCATTTAGGTCCACTTGGATTAGATTAGGACATTTATTATTAATTTATTTAAAGAAGGGTTAAAATAGTTAAAATCAATGTTTAATACGTAAATATTTTTTAATATGGGATTATACATAAGATAAATTCGACTATAAATATTCATTAAAATGCTAAAACGATTTCCAACATAATGGTATTTTATTTGTAATTTTTAGACTTAAAATAATTTATATTATTTATGATAAAATGATGATGCAGTAATTATCTTATTAATAAAATATTGACATAATTGATGTTATAAATACCCAAATAAATGTAATTTGAGATTTTTTATGCATTACACTAATTTTCTAGGTTAATATGAAATGTTAGTATTTATTTAATTAACTTTTTTCGAACGAATCATTCTGTTATGATTTTCACAAAAATAAATTAATAAATAGTCTCAAAATTGACATAAAATTGTTTTTAAAAAAAATATTATATTATAAATTGTTATTTTATTCCTAAAAATCTAAGGTCCGTCCAAATGACTTAGATAAGGTTATATATATTAATAATAAACAACTTGGGGTTCGTTTGGCTTTTTATAGTAAGTTTATTAACCTTATTGTGTAAGAACACAAGAAGACACGGTAAAAGTAAAATTATTTAACTTAATGTTAAATATAAATGATA
Organism: Viscum album; assembly: GCA_963277665.1. Lineage (NCBI taxonomy): Eukaryota > Viridiplantae > Streptophyta > Magnoliopsida > Santalales > Viscaceae > Viscum > Viscum album. Next base: position 551,768,698 of record OY728147.1, on the reverse strand, counting down.
AGGTTAAAATAGGAACCTAAACTTGTCTAAATTATATTGGATGAGAGGATTTCGACCCATCCCCACCTTAGCTTCTAAATAAATCAATTTAGAGCTATTCAAAACCGAATTTGGCTTTATAATAAAATAATATTTTTAGTTTTTCCAAAAGAGCCACTCTCCTCCCTTATAAAAGGGAACCTCCTCCCTCTCTTCCTCACACCACTTTGAGCCTTCAAGATCGGCCAACCCCTGAAAATTTCTTCTCTCCACTTCCCTAGAGACATCCTAGAGGTCCTGGTCTTCTTCAAAGACCAATTTTAGTGCCCTAAAAGGAAGTCTCAAAGAAGCACTTCACAGAAGAGGTAATGTATGTTACCGATTCTTTCATCTTTATTTATTCTTCCACTTATTCTTCTGTAGTTGTTTCATTATGAAGTAATAACATCAGTATCACTCATATACTGATATGTTATTATAAGTATGAAACAACCCTATTTCACCATCTATCCATCCTATAGAAAATGAAATCACCTCGCGTTCGTACGTACGGAATACCGTCTCCACACCGTGGTGTAATCTATTTTCCACCACCACGTTACTTGGATGGGTATAATGGTGTAAAGAATGAATATATATGATTATTGTAAAGTTATATTGATTCTGAAATAGTATACATACACTCCAATACAATTCCACGATCATGGGAATGATATCATCGTTCGTGCGTACGTATGGAATACCATCTCCACGATGTGATGTGATTCGTTCTACATGATCTTCATTACATAATGATTATATAAATGAATTGAATGAATGAATATGATATATATTACACTAATACCATTCTGGAAATGAGGTATCTATAACCTAAAAAGAATAATAAGAATTTATTCGACAAAACACGCATAAGAACAAAAAGTAATAAATACCCGAATAACAAGTAGAAATGAAATATTACTAATAATAAGCTAAGAATATGACCATATATGATATCATAAAAATAAGTATGATTATGGAATAACTCAATAACATTATTTAAATCATTATACAGGAGTTTCGGACACTTACAAAACAAATCGGACCTAAGGTAAGCGAAAATATCACAATCTCATTTTTATCCGAGATTGTTTATACTTTGATATTTACTGGGGTGTATTTTATCATCCACGTCCATGTTCCCTCAATATGTAATATTGTTTCCATCCAACTACAATTTTTTAAATCCAATTTTACCCTTTGGTGAGTTTTTAGTAAAGGATATGAAAGGAATCTTTTGTCATTTTTCGTACGAGGTACTTTTTGACTTTTCCGACAAAAGTACGAGAAGAATGTTTTTTTAACTTATACGGAAAGAATGGATTTTTAAAACATTATTTCCAAGAAGATTCCTTTACAAGTTTTCAAGTTTATTTTTAATCAAATTCTTTTAGTTTAAAATTGTATGACATGTTAAGAAAAGAAAATTGTTTTTGAGGTAGAAAGGATATTTTCCTCAAGAATGGAGTTCAAGTGTTTTATCATAATTATTTTCCATCTAAGATAATAAAGGGTTATGTTTCTATCCCTATTATTAAATCGATTTGATTGTTTTGTTATGGAATTATTTTCATGAATTCTTTTGTCTTATATGAATTGTTTTATAATGTCATGGTGTTTAAGAATCCCATTTTTATTACATGGGTTATGTAATGATGTGTGATTTATGATTTTGTGGAACACATAAGAATGGTATCATTATGAGATGGGTGGGACCTATATCTCCCTCCAATGCATTGGGTAAAGATTTTATATCTCATGAGATTGACATGGCTGGAATGGCAGGTTAAACCGGTTCAGTAAAACAGGACTGAAATGAGGAATGAACTCGGTTCAGAAATGGACTTTGTCCACTAAGATAGTCTTGGCAATGAGTCTTGACTAATAAGAAATGATTCTCTATGATTATGTGTGTATGACACAAAGTTTCATGTTTTAAGTTATGATGTCTTTGGGATTACATTTCACTACCATGATTTATCCCATGTTATGAAAATTATGATCTCTTTTGCAGGGTAAGATTTCCAAAATGTTATGTTCTTATAAATTTGATATGCTTGATATTTCTTTCGTTTACCCTTACTGAGAATTTGAGCTCACCCTTTTTATGTTTTATTTTTCCCCAGGATTAAAAGAAAGGTTTTAGGTAAGGAAACAAATAGTGGAAGATCTTTATGGGAGATGTTGAAGATCTTTCACCCCGATTAGAAGATTACGTTCCAAGTTTTCAAAGACACTAAACTATTATGGTCCTTGTGTGTCTGTTTTTGTTATGTATTATTTATTCTGAAAAAGTAATGTACTATCTATGTACGTCAAGCTTCGAGTCTCTACAGTTGGTATCATAAAAAAGGTTTAGTCAACCTTTGGAAACTAGGATGTGAGAACTTTAGTGAGATCCCTAGAGATATTTCTAAGGTATGTCTAGGGATGTCCCTAAGGTTAAGTATATGTATAGGTTATAGTCCTAGAATTACGCTAACGATCTTAGAATTAAACCTAAGATGTTTGATATTGAAGGTACTACCCCTTTATTATGTTGTTTTCCCTAGGATGATTTTTACCTCTCACACTATTCTTTTTGGGTTTTAGAAAATGGCTGGAAATAGGAAGATTCATGATAATGGAGGATATAGCGGACAATGGAATGATATTCTTCATGAGAACCCAATTAAAACGGGATTTGGAAGTCCAAACATCGTTATGATGCCTAATCAGAAATCTCATAATATGATCAATAATCTCAACTTTGGTAAGTTTCCCGACTCAGATAAAAAGAGAAAGATGGAGTTTCATGATGATCGTAGAGGAAAGAAAGTTCAATTTCCCTCATGTAAATCATGTGGGAAGAGGAATCGAGGAGATTGTTTCAAGGGAACTGGAAGATTCTTTGGGTTTGGAAAAGAAGGACATAAAGCCAGTAAGTGCAAAGGAAAAGGTTCAGTTAACACCATGGATGAGGATAATGGTATTTCTACGTCATCAACAATGGTTAAATGTTTTAAATGTGGAATGTACGGGCATTATGCAAACCAATGTCCTAAGGGAATGTCTCATGAAGAGAATAAGTACGGTTGTATGGGTAGTATTTATGTTGATGATGACGAAGAGACTACAAATGATATGTGAGATGAAATAATTGTTGAAGATCGGTCAATGGATTAAGAAGGTAGTGGAATGATTACAAGTTTATCAAGTGTAATGTTGTATAAGTAATCTCATGGTACTATAGAATAAAGAGACATCTAAGGATTGTTACATTGTTGTCTTTCCTTGAGTTTTGAAAGTGTATGATTAATGGTACCAGTATCCATGACAGGTTATTCAGATATTTTTGGAATGTATATGATATGCGCATAATGAAGGGATAAGGAGAAAATTTAATGTTTGACAGTATTCATGAGATCATGATTGATATAAGGAGAAGGTTGTTTCCTGGTTTGAGTATACAGAATTTTTGGATTTCGGTGTGAGGAAAGAGTTAACTTTTGACAGCATTCATGTTTTCACTAAGGTTTAATGGGAATTCATTTTTCAAGAGAATACATGATTAAGGTATTCACGGGATTGGAATGTGACCAACAAGATATATGGGGGATAAATGATGGTATTCACATGATTAGTTGATGACATTTCAAGTAATCGTTTTCTTTATACTATGAGCTTGGACCAAAGTATTTTAGATAAGCCTAAAGATTGGAATGGATTATGTTTCACATAAGCTAGTATTGTTTAAGGATAAAAAAAATTTCGATATTATTTATGGGATATTATAATAATGTAGTTTTAGAAAAAGGACAACCTGCAGGATGGGAGAAATCCCATCGCGTCGGACAAGGCTGTGGGAATCGAACCCACAATCAAAGTGCGACTGGCCTTTATTGCCTACCACTGGCCTATAGGAAGTCCCTAGTTAGTAGAAACTAGTTTTATTTTATTAAGCGGTATGATATATGAAGTATAAGTTCATTTTTTGAATCGTATACGATTAATCTCAGTATAGATGGACTTATGTATTTTTTGATAACTTTTTGTTTAAGAAAAATGGAATGACCCATCATTCTATCACATGATCTGCTAACACATCACGAATGACAAATTCAACTTTATTTCTTTAAGAGATGAAGTAGAAATTGTCCAAAGAATGACCAACGGTGACACTGTACCAAAATCACAAAAGTATTTCTTCTAATTCCACTTTCATCAACTTTAGGGAAATGATCTTGAAAACCGAAAATGTTGTCCTAGTTCCCTTATATCTGATGAATTAGATGGTACCTTAGATCATCACAAATCTATAGCTTTGTGATTTTTGGCTTTTTCATAGCCATGTTCTCTACCACTCTCCATCAGAACATGATGGTTAGGTTTCTCTTCCATATCCATATTTTCACCTATGTTCTCCTATGTGGAAACCCAATGATTAGTTAATTTGGGTAACCTTTATGTTTCATACTTTAGTTTTTAAAGATTTGTTTTGGTATTCCTTTTTACGATGTGGGTTTCCATTAAAGAAACTTTCGAGTAGTAAACCATTTATAACCCCGACGAATTTTGAGGGCGAAATTCATTTTAAGGGGGGTAGAATGTAACACCCCGAGATTTTATGAGAAATGTTATTTTTAATTTTATTTATGTCTTGTGTTGTACGTTACAACAAAGGATTCTTTCACAACACGCATCCTTGACTTTCCTTTCATTACACGCAATCGCGACCTTCCTCGATAGCGTGTGTAGTACGCAATACCGAGTTTCACTAAACAACGATATGCTACTATGAATAGTAATAACCACCTTTTGTAAATATTATTTTTCAAAATGGACTTCATTTTTGGATTCTGAAGATCAAAATTAGACTAGGATGAAATTTTGGTACTTTTCGATAACTTTCATATTCTGATGAATAGTGAAAATTAATAAATTTTAATTAAAAACAAATTTTTTAATCGAAATAATTAATAGTGATAAATTATTAATTTGAGTGGTTTTAAATTATATTTAGAATATATTTTTACAATTTAATACAATTTTGTTCATTGGATGTAATTTCACATTTAAACCAGACATAAACAAGTGTCAATCTTTTGATAGTTATTATCTCTTAAAAACATGCTATTTGTTTGGACAACGGGAATTAATTTTTAAATTAGTTAATGAAACTGATATGTTTTTAATTTGGTAAAATAGACATCATTTTTGAATTCATAATATCAAATATATCTTAGGCCTAATTTTTGGTATTTTTCTGGAAACTTTCATTTTTTGATAAATAGTGAAACCACTAAGTGGTAGTTAAAAAACTAAATTTTTCATAAATCTTAATTTTACCGCTTCTGTGAGTGGAATTTTGAAAATACTAGAGACACAGTTAATATCAAGGACTAAAATGTGGTTCAATGAGATAAAAATAATTTTTGGTGAATAGTAACTTTTTACTTTTTTTGTCACGGTTAAAAGTAAATAGGGTAATTAAGGGTAAAAGTGTTATTAATATTACCCTAAAACATGTCTGAATTCTATTGGATAAGTTTAATTAGACCAAAAACAACATTAGGAATAAAATATGACCATTTAGGCCCACTTGGATTAGATTAGGACATTTATTATTAATTTATTTAAAGAAGGGTTAAAATAGTTAAAATCAAAGTTTAATAAGTAAATAATTTTTAATATGGGGTTATACATATGATAAATTAGACTATAAATATTCATTAGAAATCTAAAAATATATCCAACATAATGGTATTTTATTTGTAATTTTTATAATTAAAATAATTTAATTTATTTATGATACAATGATGATGCAGTAATTATATTATTAATGAAATATTGACATAAGTGATGTTATAAATACCCAAATAAATGTAATTTGAGATTTTTTATAAATTACACTAATTTTATAGGTTAATATGACATGTTAGTATTGCTTTAATTAACTTTTTTAGAACTAATCATTCTGTTATGATTTTCACAAAAATAAATTTCTAAATAGTGTCAAAATTGACATAAAATAGTTTTTAAAACAAATATTATATTATTAATTGTTATTTTATTCCTAAAAATCTAAGGTTAGGAAAAATGACTTATATAAGGTTATATATATTAATAATAAACAACTTGGGGTTCTTTTGGCTTGTTATAGTAAGTTTAATAACCTTATAGTGTAAGAACACAAGAAGACACGGTAAAAGTAAAATTATTTAACTTAATATTAAATATAAATGATAAGGTTAAAATAGGAACCTAAACTTGTCTAAATTATTTTGGATGAGATTATTGCGACCCATCCCCACCTTATATTTGAAATAAATCAATTTGGAGCTATTAAAAACCGAATTTGGCTTTATAATAAAATAATATTTTTAGTTTCTCCAAAGGAGCCCCTCTCCTCCCTTATAAAAGGGCACTTCCTCCCTCTCTTCCTCACACCACTTTGAGCCTTCAAGATCGGCCAACCCCTAAAACTTTCTTCTCTACACTTACCTATATTAATCCTAGAGGTCCTTTTTTTCTTCAAAGACCAATTTTAGTGCCCTAAAAGGAAGTCTCAAAGAAGCACTTCAAAGAAGAGGTAATGTCCGTTACCGATTCTTTCATCTTTATTTCTTATTCCACTTCTTCTTCTGTAGTTGTTTCATTATGAAGTAATAACATATTTATCACTCATATACTGATATGTTATTATAAGTATTAAACAACCCTATTTCACCATCTATCCATCCTACGGAAAATGAAATCACCGCGCGTGTGTACGTACGGAATACCGTCTCCACGTCGTGGTGTAATCTATTTTCCACCACCACCTTACTTGGATGGGTATAATGGTGTAAATAATGAATATATATGATTATTGTAAAGTTATATTGATTATTAAATATTATAAAAACACTCCAATACAATTCCAAAATCATTGGAACGATATCATCGTTCGTGCGTACGTATGGAATACCGTCTCCACGATGTGATGCGATTCGTTCTTCATGATCTTCATTACATAATGATTATATAAATGAATTGAATGAATTAATAAGATATATATTACGCTAATACCATTCTGGAAATGAGGTATCTATAACCTAAAAAGAAGAATAAGAATTTATTCGACAAAACACGAATAAGAACAAAAGTAATAAACACCTGAATAACAAGTAGTAATGAAATATTACTAATAATAAGCTAAGAATATGACCATATATGATATCATAAAAATAAGAATGATTCTAGAATAAGTAAATAACATTATTTAAATAATTATACATGAGTTTCAGACACTTACGAAACAAATCGGACCTAAGGTAAGGGAAAATATCACAATCTCATTTTTATCCGATATTGTTTATACTTTGATATTTACTAGGGTGTATTTTATCATCCACGCCCATGTTCCCTCAATATGTAATATTGTTTCCATCCACCTAAAATTTTTTGAATCCAATTTTACCCTTTGGTGAGTTTTTATTAAAGGATATGAAATGAATATTTTGTCGTTTTTCATATGAGGTAATTTTTGAATTTTCCGACAAATGTACGAGAAGAATGTTTTTTAACTTATACGGAATGAATAGATTTTTAAAACATTATTTCCAAGAAGCTTCCTTTACAAGTTTTAAAGTTTATTTTTTATCAACTTCTTTTAGTTTAAAATTGTAGGACATGTTAAGAAAATAAAAAAAAAATTGAGGTAGAAAGGATATTTTCCTCAAGAATGGAGTTCAAGTGTTTTATCAAAATTATTTTCCATCTAAGATAATAAAGGGTTCTGTTTCTATCCATATTATTAAATTGATTTGATTATGTTTTGATGGAATTATTTTCATGAATTCTTTTATCTTATATGAATTGTTTTATGATGTCATGTTGTTTAAGAATCCCATTTTTATTACATGGGTTATGTAATGATGTGTGATTTATGATTTTGTGGAACACATAAGAATGGTATCATTATGATATGGGTGGGACCTATATCTCCCTCCAATGCATTGGGTAAAGATTTTATATCTCATGAGATTGACATGGCTGGAACGGCAGGTTAAACCGGTTCAGTGAAACAGGACTGAAACGAGGAATGAACTCGGTTCAGAAATGGACTTTGTCCACTAAGATAGTCTTGGCAATGAGTCTTGACTAATAAGAAATGATTCTCTATGATTATGTGTGTATGACACAAAGTTTCATGTTTTGAGTTATGATTTTTTTGGGATTACATTTCGCTACCATGATTTATCCCATGTTATGAAAATTATGATCTCTTTTTCAGGGTAAGATTTCCAAAATGTTATGTTCTTATGAATTTGATATACTTCATATTTCTTTCGTTTACCCTTAATGAGCATTTGAGCTCACCCTTTTTATGTTTTATTTTCCCCCAGGATTAAAATAAAGGTTTTAGGTAAGGAAACAAGTAGTGGAAGATCTTTATGGGAGATGTTGAAGATCTTTCACCGCGATTAGAAGATTACGTTCCAAGTTTCCAAAGACACTAAACTATTACGGTCCTTGTGTGTCTGTTTTTGTTATGTATTATGTATTCCGCAAAAGTAATGTAATATCTATGTACGTCAAGATTTGAGTCTCTACAGTTGGTATTAGAGGAAAGGTTTAGTCAACCTTTGGAAACTAGGATGCGAGAACTTTAGTGAGATCTATAGATATATTTCTAAGGTATATCTAGGGATGTCCCTAAGGTTAAGTATACATATAGGTTATAGTCCTAGAATTACGCTAACGATCATAGAATTAAACCTAAGATGTTAGATATTGAAGGTACTACCCATTTATTATGTTGTTTTCCCTAGCATGATGTTTACCTCTCATAATATTCTTTTTGGGTTTTAGAAAATGGTTGGAAACAGGAAGATTCATGATAATGGAGGATATGACGGACAATGGAATGATATTCTTCATGAGAAACCAAATGAAACGGGATTTGAAAGTCCAAACATCATTATTATGCCTAATCAGCAATCACATAATATGATAAATAATCTCAACTTTGGTAAGTTTCCCAACTCAGATAATAAGAGAAAGATGGAGTTTCATGATGATCATAGAGGAAAGAAGGTTCAATTTCCCTCATGTAAATCATGTGGGAAGAGGCATCGGGGAGATTGTTTCAAGGGAACTGGAAGATGCTTTGGGTGTAGAAAAGATGGACACAAATCCAGTAAGTGCAAAGGAAAAGGTTCAGTTAACACCATGGATGAGGATAATGGTATAGCTACGACATCAACAATGGTTAAATGTTTTAAATGTGGAATGTACGGGCATTATGCAAACCAATTCCCTAAGGGAAAGTCTCATGAAGAGAATAAGTACGGTCGTATGGGTAGTATTTATGTTGATGATGATGAAGAGACTACAAATGATATGTGAGTTGAAATAATTGTTGAAGCTTGGTCAATGGTTTAAGAAGGTAGTGGAATGATTACATGTTTATCAAGTGTAATGTTGTATAAGTAATATCATGGTACTATGGAATAAAGATACATCTAAGGATTGTTACACTGTTTTCTTTCCTTGAGTTTTGAAAGTGTATGATTAATGGTACCAGTATCCATGAGAGATTATTCAGATATTTTTTGAATGTAGATGATATGCGCATAATGAAGGGATAAGGAGAAAATTAAATGTTTGATAGTATTCATGAGCTCATGATTGATATAAGGAGAAGGTTATATCCTGGTTTGAGTATACAGAATTATTGGATTTTGGTATGAGGAAAGAGTTAACTTTTGAAAGAATTCATGTTTTCACTAAGGTTTAATTGGTATTCATTTTTCAAGAGAATACATGATTAAGGTATTCACAGGATTGGAATTGACCAACAAGATATATGGGGGATAAATGATGGTATTCACATGATTGGTTGATGACATTTCAAGTAATCGTTTTCTTTATACTATGAGCTTGGACCGAAGTATTTTAGATAAGCCTAAAGATTGGAATGGATTATGTTGGACATAATCTAGTATTGTTTAAGGATAAAAGTTTTTTCGATATTATTTATGGGATATTATAGTAATGTAGTTTTAGAAAAACGACAACATGCAAGATGGGCGACAGCCCATCGCGTCGGACAAGGCTATGGGAATCGAACCCACAACCGAAGTGCGACTGGCTTTTATCTCCTACCACTGGCCTACAAGAAGTCCCTAGTTAGTAGAAACTAGTTTTATTTTATTACTCATTATGATATGTGAAGTATAAGTTCATTTTTGGAATCGTATATGATTAATCTCACTATAGATGGACTTATGTATTTTTTGATAACTTTTTGTTTGAGACAGATGGAATGACCCATCATTCTATCACATGATCTGCTAACACATCACGAATGACAAATTAAACTTTATTTCTTTAAGAGATGAAGTGGAAATTTTCCAAAGAACGACCAACGGTGACACTGTACCAAAATCACGAAAGTATTTCTTCTAATTCCAATTTCATCAACTTTAGGGAAATGATCTTGAAAACCAAAAAAACTGTCCTAGTTACCTTATATCTGATGAATCAGATTTTACCTTAGATCATCACAAATCTATAGATTTGTGATTGTTGGATTTTTCATAGCCATGTTCTCTACCACTCTCCATCAGAATATGATGGTTAGGTTTCTCTTCCATATCCATATTTTCACTTATGTTCTCCTATGTGGAAACCCAGTGATTAGTTAATTTGGGTAACCGTTATGTTTCATACATTAGTTTTTAAAGATTGGTTTTGGTATTCCTTTTTACGATGTGGGTTTCTATTAAAGAAACTTTTGAGTAGTAAACCATTTATAACCCCGACGAATTTCGAGGGCGAAATTCATTTTAAGGGGGGGTAGAATGTAACACCCCGAGATTTTATGAGAAATATTCTTTTTAATTTTATTTATGTCTTTTTTTGTACCTTAAAACAAAGGAGTCTTGCATAACACGTATCCTTGACTTGCCTTGCATTACACGCAATCGCGACCTTCCTCGATAGCGTGTGTAGTACGCAATACCGAGTTTCACTAAACAACGATATGCTATTATGAATAGTAATAACCACTTTTTGTAAATTTTATTTTTCAAAATGGACTTCATTTTTGGATTCGGAATATAAAAATTAGCCTAGGATGAAATTTTGGTACTTTTCGATAACTTTTATATTCTGATGAATAGTGAAAATTACTAAATTTTAATTAAAAACAACTTTTTTAATCGAAATAATTAATAGTGATAAATTATTAATTTGAGTGGTTTTAAATAATATTTAGAATATATTTTTACAATTTAATACAATGTTGTTCATTGGATGTAATTTCACATTTAAACCAGACATAAACAAGTGTCAATCATTTGATGGTTATTATCTCTTAAAAACACGCTATTTGTTTGGACAACGGGAATTAATTTTTAAATTAGTTAATGCAACTGATATGTTTTGAATTTGGTAAAATAGAAATAATTTTTGAATTCATAATATCAAATATATCTTAGGCCTAATTTTTGGTATATTTCTGGAAACTTTCATTTTTTGATGAATAGTGAAACCACTAAGTGGTTGTTAAAAAACTGAATTTTTCATAAATCTTAATTTTACCGCTTCTGTGAGTGGAATTTCAAAAATCCGAGAGACACAATTAATATCAAGGACTGAAATGTGGTTCAATGATATGAAAATAATTTTTGGTGAATAGTAACGTTTTACTTTTTTTTACCACGGTTAAAAGTAAATAGGGTAATTAAGGGTAAAAGTGTTATTAATATTATCCTAAAAAATGTCCTAATTCTATTGGATAAGTGTAATTCGACCAAAAAAAACCTTAGGAATAAAATATGACCATTTAGGCCCACTTGGATTAGATTAGGACATTTATTATTAATTTATTTAAAGAAGGGTTAAAATAGTAAAACTCAAAGTTTAATAAGTAAATCATTTTTAATATGGGGTTATACATAAGATAAACTCTACTATAAATATTCATTAGAAATATAAAAATATTTCCAACATAATGGTATTTTATTTGTAATTTTTAAACTTAAAATAATTTAATTTATTTATGATACAATGATGATGCAGTAATTATCTTATTAATGAAATATTGACATAATTGATGTTATAAATACCCAAATAAATGTAATTTTAGATTTTTTATGAATTACAATAATTTTCTAGGTTAATATGACATGTTATTATTTATTTAATAAACTTTTTGAGAACTAATCATTCTTTTATGATTTTCACAAAAATCAATTACTAAATAGTGTCAAAATTGACATAAAATAGTTTTTAAAACAAATATTATATTATTAATTGTTATTTTATTCTTAAAAATCAAAGTTTCGGCCAAATGACTTATATAAGGTTATATATATTAATTATAAACAACTTGGGGTTCGTTTGTCTTGTTATAGTAAGTTTATTAACCTTATAGTGTAAGAACACAAGAAGACACGGTAAAAGTAAAATTATTTAACTTAATGTTAAATATAAATGATAAGGTTAAAATAAGAACCTAAACTTGTCTAAATTCTATTTGATAAGAGGATTTTGACGCATCCCCACCTTATCTTCGAAATAAATCAATTTTGAGCTATTCAAAACCGAATTTGGCTTTATAATAAAATAATATTTTTAGTTTTTTCAAAGGAGCACCTCTCCTCCCTTTTAAAAGGGAACCTCTTCCCTCTCTTCCTCACACCACTTTGAGCCTTCAAGCTCGGCCAAAACCTGCCAATTTCTTCTCTCCACTTCCCGAGAGAAATCTTAGAGGTCCTGGTCTTCTTCAAAGACCAATTTCAGTGCCCTAAAAGGAAGTCTCAAAGAAGCACTTCAAAGAAGAGGTAATGTCCGTTAACGATTCTTTCATCTTTATTTCTTCTTACACTTCTTCTTCTGTAGTTGTTTCATTATGAAGTAATAACATCAGTATCACTCATATACTTATATGTTATTATAATTATTAAACAACCCTATTTCACCATCTATCCATCCTGCGGAAAATGAAATCACCGCGCGTGCGTACGTACGGAATACCGTCTCCACGTCGTGGTGTAAACTATTTTCCACCACCACCTTACTTGGATGGGTATAATGGTGTAAATAATGAATATATATGATTATTATAAATTTATATTGATTATGAAATAGTATACATACACTCCAATACCATTCCAAGATCATGGGAATGATATCATCGTTCGTGCGTACGTACGGAATACCATCTCCACGATGTGATGTGATTCGTTCTACATGATCTTCGTTACATAATGATTATATAAATGAATTGAATGAATGAATATGATATATATTACACTAATATCATTTTGTAAATGAGGTATCTATAACCTAAAAAGAAGAATAAGAATTTATTCGACAAAACACGCATAAGAATAAAAAGTAATAAACACCCGAATAACAAGTAGCAAAGAAATATTACTAATAATAAGCTAAGAATATGACCATATATGATATCATAAAAATAATTATGATTATTGAATAAGTCAATAACATTATTTAAATCATTATACGGGAGTTTCGGACACTTACGAAACAAATCGGACTTAAGGTAAGGTAAAATATCACAATCTCATTTTTATCCGAGATTATTTATAATTTGATATTTACTGGGGTGTATTTTATCATCCATGTCCATGTTGCCTCAATATGTAATATTGTTTCCATCCACCTACAATTTTTTAAATCCAATTTTACCCTTTGGTGAGTTTTTAGTAAAGGATATGAAAGGAATCTTTTGTCTTTTTTTGTACGAGTTACTTTTTGACTTTTTTGACAAAAGTACGAGAAGAATGTTTTTTTTAACTTATATGGAATGAATGGATTTTTAAAACATTATTTCCAAGAAGCTTACTTTACAAGATTTCAAGTTTATTTTTAATCAACTTCTTTTAGATTAAAATTTTATGACATGTTAATAAAAGAAAAATGTTTTTGAGGTAGAAAGGATATTTTCCTCAAGAATGGAGTTCAAGTGTTTTATCAAAATTATTTTCCATCTAAGATAATAAAGGGTTCTGTTTCTATCCCTATTATTAAATTGATTTTATTATGTTGTGATGGAATTATTTTCATGAATTATTTTATCTTATATGAATTGTTTTATGATGTCATGTTGTTCAAGAATCCCATTTTTTTTACATGGGTTATGTAATGATGTGTGATTTATGATTTTGTGGCACACATAAGAATGGTATCATTATGAGATGGGTGGGACCTATATCTCCCTCCAATTCATTGGGTAAAGATTTTATATCTCATGAGATAGACATGGATGGAACGGCAGGTTAAACCGGTTCAGTGAAACAGGATTGAAACGAGGAATGAACTCGGTTCAGAAATGGACTTTGTCCACTAAGATAGTCTTGGCAATGAGTCTTGACTAATAAGAAATGATTCTCTATGATTATGTGTGTATGCCACAAAGTTTCATGTTTTAAGTTATGATTTTTTTGGGATTACATTTCACTACCATGATTTATCCCATGTTATGAAAATTATGATCTCTTTTGCAGGGTAAGATTTCCAAAATGTTATGTTCTTATGAATTTGATATGCTTGATATTTCTTTCGTTTACCCTTACTGAGCATTTGAGATCACCCTTTTTATGTTTTATTTTCCCCCAGGATTAAAAGAAAGGTTTTAGGCAAGGAAAAAAAAGTGGAAGATCTTTATGGGAGCTGTTGATGATCTTTCACCACGATTAGAAGATTACGTTCCAAGTTTCCAAAGACACTAAACTATTATGGTCCTTGTGTGTCTGTTTTTATTATGTATTATGTATTCCGCAAAAGTAATGTAATATCTATGTATGTCAAGCTTTGGGTCTCTACACTCGGAAACCCTACTGTTTTTCTCTATGAATTCGGATGGGATCTTCTAGTCTTGTGTGGATTATAATTTCATGAACCAAGTTAATATTAAAAATATGTATCCACAATTAAGGATTTATGCCCTCTTCGACCAATAGAGGGATTTGGGATAGTTCTCAAACATTAACCTTGTATCTTGCTATCACCGACTTTGAGTTAGGGATGAGGATATATCAATTAAAACATTATTATGTCTCTATAGTAACTAAAAATACATTTTTATGCCTATTGGAATAATTAATTCCTCGTAAGTGTTCAAGTGAGTCAAGAAAAATGATATTTTATCGTTTTATAGACAAGTTTTCAGTGGTGTTTATCAATGACATCCTAGTGTACTCGGTGACAATGAAGGATCAACACAAAACACTTGAGGATGACCATGGACATACTCTAAGAGAATAAAAATTATAGGATTCTATCAATATGTCATTTTAGGATTCAAGTGTTCAACATTATAGGACATTTCATCACATCATATGTTGTATCTATAAACCTAGTGAATGTTAATGCACTGTTTTTTTAGGAGCCACCTAAGAGCATGATGGGGGTGTGGATCCCACTTGGGTTTACAAGATTCTATTTAAGAATATTTCATAATTTATGAAATATATCAGTGACCATGAATAATTTTATATGAAAATGTATCTCTTTTTTAGATTTGAATGTTCCATTAGGATTTTCAGGTGTCGCAGAAGAGGTGGAAAAGAATTCCCATATTCAGATTCATAGAGGAGTGTTTTGAGTATGTACTGTTCTGTGATGCCTTTGGGACTGGGCTTAGATCTATTATGATGAAGGGGTAGTTGGTTATTTCTTATGGTTCATGATATTTAATACCTAATTATGAGAACCACACAACCCACTATCTAGATATGGTACCAGTGTTATCCTCTCTAATGATATGGGGATACTACCTTTTGGGTGAGTGTCTTACCATCTATTCTGACCACAAGACTCCATTGTATAACTTATCATATATATTTAAAAAATTGATATTGAGGTACTGGATATAGATCCTACAGGATTATTATTTTGAGATAGTCTATACTCCCAGGAAGGGGAATGTGGTGGAAGATTATATAAACATGAGATATTACTCGTAGTTCTTAACTGATGCATTGGAGAAGATAGACTTATTGTTTTTGACCATAGTGTATGGTAACGGTGAAACATACTTCTAGTTTAAGGTTATTACCCCATTAATTCTACAATATGTTAGAGAGGATCTTCTAGAAGATACAGTCTATGAGATATTTCTTAATCAAATATCTACTGGATGTGCTCCTGTTGGATTTTTTAGGGGTGGAAGGAAGACTATCATTCTCAAAGGAATGATGATGGTACCAGTTTCATTCCATGAGGAGGTTATGAAGTAGTTTTATACACCCCCTTGGTGGTGCATCTACGTGTGTAAAATATGTAAAAATCCCTTCAACACCAATTTTGTTGTCCAGTAATGGGGAATTGTGTGGTATAGTTCGACTCTCAATGTCTATTTTCTCAGCAAGTTAAGTTTGAGGGCCATGTTTCAGTTGGTTTATCCCAACCCCTTGAGGTTCCTAAGTGGAATTAGGATGGAATAACTGTAGAATTCAAAATATGTTCCAAAATCATCGATGATACATAATGTAATCTAGGTTATCATAGGTTTCCTCACCAAGTTGGACCACTTCATAGATAAATAAGAGAGTAGTTCATTGGAGGTATTATTATTCCGTTATGTATAATATTTAATACCCCAATCTTCCACGATATTCTTCTCTTTCAATAATGCAATAGCTTGCATTGTATGCAAGTTCGAGATTCTAATACACCACGACCAATCAAAGTAGCAGTTATGAATAGTAATACCCACTTTTTGAAATTATATAAATTTTATATTTCAAAATGGACTTCATTTTTGTATTCGTAATATCGAAATTATCCTAAGTTGAATTTTTTGTAATTTTCTGAGAACTTCCAATTTTCTATGAATAGAGAAAATACTTAAAAATAACTATTTAATAAAAATAATTTATAGTGATAAATTATAATATTGAATGGTTTTAAAGTATAATTAGAATATATTTTTACCATTTTATCCAATGGTGGTCATTAGAATTAATTTCACTTTGAAATTGGACATAAACAATTGTCAATATTTTGATATATATTGCATCTTAAAAACATGCTATTTGTTGTAACAGCGGGAATTAATTATTAAATTAATTAAATCAACTTATATGTTTTTAATTTTGTAAAATAAACATCATTTTTGAATTAGGAATATCAAATATATCTTAGGGTAAATTTTTGGTATTTTTCTGAAAAACTTCAATTTTTGATGAATAGTGAAACCACTAAGTGGTAGTTTAAAAACTAATTTTTCGTGTAAATGAAATATTACCACTTCTGTGATTTTATTTTCAAAACTCTGACATACATGGTTGTCATTAGGAAGAAAAATTTGGTTCAATGGGATTAAAATAATTTTTTGGTGAATAGTAACTTTTAAGTTTTATTAGTCGCGATTAAAGGTAATTAATGAAATTTAAGGTAAAAATGATATTATAAAAATATTAAAATACTATTACACTTTTCCTAACCTTATTGGATGAGTCATGGACTACTAAGAAAATCCATGGGTCAACTTGGGGACCCCATGGAGCCACTTGGGTAAGAAAATGACATTAATAACTTTTTATTTAAAGTAAAAATAAAATTGTCACAAACATGTGTTGTTTTACTAAAACAATTATTACATGGGGTTATATAAGTTAAAATTTTGACTATAAATATTAATTGGAAAGATAAAAATATTTCCTACATCATGGTAATTTTTTTATAATTTTTAGACATTAAATAAATTAAACTTTTTATGACACCATGATGATGCAGCGATTACCTCATTAATTAACGATTTAAATAAAATGAAAAGATAATGTAAATTATAAAACATAAACTTGTCTAAAACCTATTTTATGGGTATATTTAGAACCCTTATCACCTTATACTTTAAATATATCATTTTGGGGACTTTGAAATCCGAAAAGCACTTCATAATAATGTAACATTGCATTACCTTCCAAGAGTGCCCCTCCTCTCCTCTTATAAAAGGCCCCCACCTCTACCACCTTATTCACACCTTCAAGCCATTTTTCTCGGCCAAAATCTGCCCAAATACTCTCCCAACTTCCCTATCTTACTCCTAGAAGACTCACTTTGGGCAGAAGTCTTCCCAAGGAATCCTTTGTCTCAAATCAAAAAGAGTTACCCGATTTTAAGGTAATGTCTTCTCTTGTGTTATTTTGTTTTATTTTGCTTCTCCAACCCCCTAAAATATTTTTATTCCTTTATTTTGTAACAAAACCAGTATCCTAAATATACTTGTATGTTTTTATGAGAAGTATTTTATTTACACTTACACACACCTTCGTCTAATGGTTAAAGAACATATTGTTTCTGTGGGTGGTGAATTACTGCCTCACGAAACGATGATTGTTCAATCTTCTTTTAACACCTCTCATGGTGGCCATTATGATGACACTATTTTTATATATGATATATATTATGTTTTTGTTTTCCTTATGATTCTGTATTTTTCATTTATGGAATACCTTTATGGTTTCCATTATGGGTAAACGTGATAATTTCATTTTAGAAAGTGCGGACTAACGCCCCCTCAAAGTGATTTGAATCCTTAATGCCATATGTGGGATGTATAAAGGATGGAGTAAATGGTATTATACATTATATTATAATGTAATTATATTATACCTTTATATAATTATGATTTCACTCCATTAAATACGAAATAGAAATGAAAGTAGCATTCATGCGTACGTACGGCTTACAGTCTCCATGAACGGTGCATTTCATTTCATACCTCTAAATGTTATGTAATATTATAAATGTATGTATATACTAGATATATATGATATATATTATATCTACATCATGAATATAATTCTGGATATAATGGATATTTTACCACATGAACAACTTGTAATTATAAGAAGTTTATTTTTGACTTAAGTACCAAAGATCGACAAAATGACCGTTATTAACTTAAATAATTACAGAATGTTCATAACATGGTAATAAGTGATATAAAAGGAATAATGAAATTGAAAAAGTTTATTAAGAAAGTATAAATTAACTCTAGTTTATTATTCAAGAGATTAAATAATGATTGAGTCAAGTCGGACACGAGGTAAGAGAACTTCTTAACCTAATTTCTGTTCTTTGGGTTAATCTCCTAATTTCAAATTATGTCATTATATTATTATGTCTTATCCTGTATTTGTACTTTCTTTATGTGTACATATAGTGAATACACATAATAGATCTATTTTATTTAAAAAATGATCTTTTGTAAGGGACTTCGTCTCGATCTCCATTCATTGAGGCATATTTTGTTTTATACTCAAATTTTTTTATATGGTTTATAAACCCCTTTGACTTTTACATTTATTAAAAAGGAATATTTTTATACGAAGTGTTTTAATAAATGAAAAAAAGTAATTTTTTTCTTGTCATACGTATACGGAGACAACGAATTCTCTGCCGTTGTGACCATTATTTGAGTTTCGGCTTCCTCTACAAGCCATAATTGTTTTTAAATGAAAAATAAATACCAAGTTTTAATTTTCTTTTTTTTTTGTATTGAAAATGGTTTTGATAATGTTTTTATTATATCAATGTGTTGTATTAATATCTTGTGATTGAAATGTGGAAATTTTATGTTTCCTTTATGCATATTTTATGTGATATGATTATGTTATGGTTTATGATATGTTTAAACCTTTTCATATAAGAAATGCATTGGACTTAATAAGTGACGGGTGGAGCCTGCTATAGCTCCTCGATGCATCGGTAGGTCTCATGAGACAAATTAGTGTCTTGGCACAAGGCCTTGACAAAATCTTATTTGTAGTCTTGGCACGAGGCCTTGGCTACGTGGTTATGATTGTCTGGCATTATGCATTCCATCACTATGAAAGTGGTTATTAATATTGCATGTGATTATTGGACTAGTAGAATATCCATGTGAATAAGTAAATGGCATTATTTCATTTTATTTTTGCCATATTATGCTGAATTTCAATTTTAAAAGGCTTTTGTTTTAGTTATACATTGCCTTAAATGTTTATGTTTATTTATGAAAGTTTCTGCTGTATTGTTATCCTTACTGAGCATCTGAGCTCACCCCTTTCAATGTTTTAATTTCTCCAGGATGTGGTGAAGTATATTATGAATGACCTTCAGGGATAGTATGAGGGGATAAGAAGACATGATTTTTTTTAGTTTTGTTTTATTTTATGATGTAATGTAAGACTTATGAATGTATCTAGTATTTCCAAGGCTACTAAAAAAATCGGTCTTTCGAGACATGATCTTTTGTGATCATGAAAATGTTACGCAATAATGCACCGACTCTAGGTAACTGGGGTCGGGGCGTTATAGTTGGTATCAGAGGCAGTTTAGTACTAACCATTGAAGCTATATTTAGATAAACTATAATTAGAGCATATATCCCAAAGATAGACTTTGAGGATTAGTATAGAAGAACTTCCTAGAATTTTGGTATTATAGAGATTTTGTGAGTTTTCCGAGAAATAAATCCATGTCTGGATACGAGCAGGTAGAGGCGGCTCTAGCACAGATGTACCTAGGGGTAAAACCTGAAAACACCGCTTTGAGCTAGACTCGAACGGGAACTGGTGCACGACAACGGGCCTTGCTTCACTCTTGGTTACGACACTCCTGGGGGATATGCTTAGGATAATTCTCATTTTCTTTACAGACCATTATGAAGGGTTTATGAGTATATACTTCATAAAAGAAAAAAAATTATGATTATGGATTATATCCATTGAATTGTTCAATTTATGTTAAGTGTTTTACAAGTATGGAATTATTTTTTTTGATTCATAAACTGATCTAGTTTATTCCATTGTTTAGAAATGGTTCCTAGTGGAAGGAATGGAAAATGTATCAATGCACGCACTCCATGTAGAGATTTACCTCCTACTCAAGATAATTATAGTGGAGCTGGAGATACAACTGGTGCTGATCAACTTATCACCATACTGGGACAACTCACTCAGGTTATGAATAATAACCTTACTCGTATGGAGCACCCTGATCCGCAACGTGGAGGATCAATGTTAGACCGCTTCATGAGGAAAAAACCACCAACATTCAATGGGAGTACTAATCCCTTATTAGCTGAGAAATGGATAAATTCCTTAGAGAAAATATTCCACGCCTTGGGGAGTAGCGAAAGGGAGAAGGTTGTCATGGCAGTTTACCGCCTCACTGGAGATGCCGATCAATGGTGGTTACTGATTCAAAACACAAAGGAAGATGAAGAAGTACCAAGAATGGAATGGAGGGAGTTTAAGGAAATTTTCTTATAAAAATACTTTCCACATGACCATCAAGCAGATATGGAAAGGCAATTTTTGAGTCTAAGGCAGAACGAGGATGAGAATGTCGCAAAGTATGAGGCTAACTTTACAAGGTTTGCAAGGCATGCTCCAGATTATATACGTAACCCAAGAAGTAAGATTGATCATTTATTTTATGGGTTAAAACCATTTCTCTTTTGAGCATTAGTCTCACAACCCTTCTCGTCGTACGAAGATATAGTCTCGTGTTCTATCAAGACAGAAAAGGAATTCTCTAAGTCTTATGACAACAAAGTAAAGTAAGAGAAGAAGAGAACGGTGAAACAAGAGACAGATAAAAGAAAAAAGGGAAAGAATTATTTTCCATTATGCGATAATTGTGGGAAGAATCACCTCGGTACTTGCCTAAAACGAATGGGAGTTTTTTATAAATGTGGAGAAAAAGGTCACCAGGCTCGTGATTGCAAGGGAAAGAAAGAGGCTATCAATGTTGAATGCTACAATTTTAGGTAAATGGTGAATTATGCAAATTAATGTCCTAAACATCAGGGAAACTTACATCAGAAAAGGTCATGGGATGAAGGACAATTTTATACTGTTACTACAGTTGAAGTGGAATAATTAATGTATTGGTGCTTTTGGACTCAAGGATTATATTCTGGTTATAAGAATAATGTAATATATATAAGGATTGTACTGCAATACTTGTTGTTTTCATTAAGGTTTTAATATGAGGAAAGTAATCATATTTTTTATGTGACAATAAGAGAAACTTTACTTTTTTTTAGGAATCTGATGATACAATTGATTCTTGAATTTAGAGACCTTTTAAAAAAAGTCTGGACAGAGGTATTTTGGATAACTATAAAGGTTGGAGTGGATTAAGTTGAACTTTGAATAGTATTTTTTAAGGTTAAAACATTTCTGAAGATTATTTTTGGAATATTATAATATTATACTTTTAGGAAAAGGAAAACCTGCAGGTCGGGGGATAACCCATTGCGTCAGAAAAAGCTGCAGGAATCAAACCCACAACCATAGTGCGACAAGCCTTTATTACCTACCACTAGCCTACAGGAAGTCCCTGGTTATTACAAAATAGTTTTCCTAATCTAAATGGTATGTGGTAATATTTGGAACCTTATACAATTAGGATAAATAGAATTTTTTTTATTTCTGTTACCATTTGGAGTGAAAGATGGGTTTGTGGTAAAAATTTATTAAAGAATGAAAGTCTACATGACAAGTAAGTATATTTCCTTATGTTCTTAGTAAATCTCTTAAATAAATTCCTCAACTTTATGAAAGGTAACTTAAAACAAAAACGTTGTCGGTTAACTTTTCCAACTGGGGATTCAATGACCGTTTAACCAATAACAAGTTTGTGATTTTCTTGTGGTTAACTTTCTCTTAATCCTGTTTTCTACAACTCTCCATCATACCTTGATGGTTTTTTTCCTCCATATCCATATTTTCATAGAATCCTAGTATGGGCTATCTCGGGTGACCTTTTTACTTCTCTTTCTTTCTTTTAAAGTTATATTTTTATTAACCTTATTTTCGATGTGGGTTTTCCACAAAGGTATTTTCTATTTTCAACCTTTTATTTTAGAAGAACAATTTCAAATTGTGAGGATACAATTTATTGAAGGATGGGAGAATGTAACACCCCAATCTTCCACGATACACTTCTCTTTCAATAGTGCAATAGCTTTCATTGTATGCAAGTTCGACATTCTAACACACCGCGACCAATCAAAGTAGCAGTTATGAATAGTAATACCAACTTTTTGAAATTATATAAATTTTATATTCCAAAATTTACTTCATTTTTATATTTGTAATATCGAAATTATCCTAAGTTGAATTTTTTGTAATTTTCTGAGAACTTCCAATTTTCTATGAATAGAGAAAATACATAAAAACAACTTTTTTAATCAAAATAATTTATAGTGAATAATTATACTATTTAGTGGTTTTAAAGTATAATTAGAATATATTATTACCATTTTATCTAATGGTGGTCATTAGAATTAATTTCACTTTGAAATTGGACATAAACAATTGTCAATCTTTTGATATATATTGCATCTTAAAAACACGCTATTTGTTGTGATAGAGGGAATTAATTATTAAATTAATTAAATAAACTTATATGTTTTGAATTTTTTAAAATAGAAATCATTTTTGAATTAGGAATATCAAATATATCTTAGGGTGAATTTTTTGTATTTTTCTAAAAAACTTCAATTTTTGACGAATAGTGAAACCACTAAGTGGTAGTTTAAAAAAATCGTGTAAATGAAACATTACCACTTTTGTGATTTGATTTTCAAAAATCCGATATACATGGTTTTAATTAGGAAGAAAAATTTGGTTGAATGGGATTAAAATAATGTTTTGGTGAATAGTAACTTTTAAGTTTTATTAATCGTGATTAAAGGTAATTAGTTAAATTTAAGGTAAAAATGATATTATAAAAATATGAAAATACCATTACACTTGTCCTACCCTTATTTTATGAGTCATGGCCGACCAAGAAAATCCATGGGTCAACTTCGGGACCCCATGGAGCCACTTGGGTAAGAAAATGACATTAATAACTTTTTATTTAAAGTAAAAATAAAATTGTCACAAACATGTGTTGTTTTACTAAAACAATTATTACATGGGGTTATATAAGTTAAAATTTTGAATATAGATATTCATTGGAAATCTAAAACGATTTCCTACATCATGGTAATTTTTTTATAATTTTTAGACATTAAATAAATTAAATTTTTTATGACACCATGATGATGAAGCGATTACCTCATTAATTAACGATTTAAATAAAATGAAAATATAATGTAAAATATAAGACTTACACTTGTATAAAACCTATTGTATGGGTATATTTCAAACTATTATCACCTTATCCTCTAAATATATTGTTTTGGGACCTTTGAAATCCGAAAAATACTTCATAATAATGTAACATTTCATGACTTTCCAAGAGTGCCCCTCCTCTCCTCTTATAAAAAGCCCCCACCTATACCACCTTACTCACACATTAAAGCCATTTTTCTCAGCCAAAATCTGCACAAATAATCTCCCAACATCCCTCTATTACTCCTAGAAGCCTCAAGTTTGGCAGAAGTCTTCCCAAGGAAGTCTTTGTCTCAAATCAAAAAGAGTTACCTAATTTTAAGGTAATGTCTTCTCTTGTGTTATTTTGTTTTATTTTTCTTCTCCAACCCCCTAAAATATTTTTATTCCTTTATTTTGTAAAAAAACCTGTATACTAAATATACTTTTATGTTTTTATGAGAATTATTTTATTTACACTTACACACACCTTCATCTAATGGTTAAAGATCATACTGTTTCTGTGGGTGGCGAATTACTGCCTCACGAAACGATGATTGTTCAATATTCATTTAACACCTCTCATGGTGGCCATTATGATGAAACTATTTTTATATATGATATATATTATGTTTTTGTTTTCCTTATGATTCTATATTTATCATTTATGGCATACCTTTATGCTTTCCATTATGGGTAAACGTGATAATTTCATTTTAGGAAGTGCGGACTACCGCCCCCTCAAAGTGATTTGAATCGTTAATGCCATATGTGGGATGTATAAAGGATGGATTAAATGGTATTATACATTATATTATACTGTAATTATAGTATAACTTTATATAATTATGATTTCATTCCATTATATACGAAATTGAAATGAAAGTAGCGTTCATGCGTACGTACGGCTTACCGTCTCCATGAACGGTGCATTTCATTTCTTAACTCTAAATGTTATGTAATATTATAAATTCATGTATATACTGGATATATATTATATATATGATATCTACATCATGAATATAATTCTCTATATAATGGATATTTTACCACATGAACAACTTTTAATTATAAGAATTTTATTTTTGACTTAAGTACCAAAGATCGACAAAACGACCGTTATTAACTTAAATAATTACATAATGTTCATAACATGGTAATAAGTGATATAAAAGGAATAATGAGATTGAAAAATGTTCATAATAAAGTATAAATTAAAACTATTTTATTATTCAGGAGATTAAAGAATGACTGAGTCAAGTCGGACACGAGGTAAGGGAACTTCTTAACCCAATTTCCATTCTTTGGGTTAATCTCCTGCTTTCAAATTATGTCATTATATTATTATGTCCTATCTTTTATTTGTACTTTCTTTATATGTACTTATAGTGAATACACATAATAGATCTATTTTATTTAAATAAATGATCTTTGTAAGGGACTTCATCTTAATCTCCATTCACTGAAGCATATTTTGTTTTATACTCAAATTTCTTTTATATGGTGTATAAACCCCTTTGACTTTTACATTTATTCAAAAGGAATATTTTTATATGAAGCGTTTTACTAAACGACAAAAAGGAATGTTTTTCTTGTCATACGTATATGGAGACTACGACTTCTCCACCGTCATGAACATTATTTGAGTTTCGGCTTCCTCTACAAGCCATAATTGTTTTTAAATGAAAAATAAATACCAAGTTTTAATTTTCTTTTATTTTGGTATTGAAAATGGTTTTGATATTGTTTTTATTATATCAATGTGTTGTATTGATATCTTGTGATTGAATTGTGGAAATGTTATGTTCTCTTTATGCATGTTTTATGTGATTTGATTATGTTGTGGTTTATGATATGTTTAAACCTTTTCATATAAGGAATGCATTGGACTTAATAAGTGACGGGTGGAGCCCGCTATAGCTCCTCAATGAATCGGTAGGTCTCATGAGACAAATTAGTGTCTTGGCATGAGGCCTTGACAAAATATTATTTGTAGTCTTGGCACGAGGCCTTGGATACGTGGTTATGATAGTCTGGCATTATGCATTCCATCATTATGAAAGTGGTTATTAATATTTCATGTGATTATTCAACTAGTAGAATATCCATGTGAATAATTAAATGGAATTATTTCATTTTATTTTTTCCATATTATGCTGAAGTTCAAGTTTAAAAGGATTTTGTTTTAGTTATACATTGCCTTAAATGTTTATGTTTATTTATGAAAGTTTCAACTGTATTGTTATCCTTACTGAGCATCTGAGCTCACCCCTTTCAATGTTTTAATTTTTCCAAGATGTGATGAAGTATATTATGAATAACCTGCAGGGATAGTATGAGGGGATATAAAGACAATATGTTTTTTAGTTTTGTTTTACTTTATGATGTAATGTAAGAATTATGAATGTATCTAGTGTTTCCAAGGCTACTAAACTAATCAGTCTTTCGAGACTTGATCTTTTGTGATCATGCCAATGTTATGCAATAATGAACTGACTCTCGGTAACTGGGGTCGGGGCGTTACATAAGAGATATTCCAAATTAATTTATTTCCCATGGAGACTGTTTCTAATCATTATTCTCACTTTAGGTCATGATTATGTAGAGAATAACATAAGAACTTTGGGACTCAGTTGCATTTGGTCATGGTGTTTCACCCCTAGACCGACGTATAGACTAAGTTGAACCGTTATGATTTGCATGAGATGTTACTAGATTTTATTTTTTAATTTGGATGTACTTGGAATGATCACATACCCTTGGTTGATTTTTATATCAAAATAATTAACCTTCCCCCATTGGTATGACAAAATTTGTGGCCTTGTATGGGAGACCTTGCAGGTCACCATAATGGTGGACTAATATAGGTGAGTTAATATTAATGGCCCAAAGTTGGTGAGAAAAACAATAGGGAATACATAGATCATCCATGAGAAGATGAGGACTACCCATAGCCATCATATGTCTTATGTGGACTGATGGTGGAGGAATTTAGAGTTCAAGGAGAGATAAAATGTGTTTCTAAAGGTCACACTGTGATGTTGATTGTGGAGAATTTTCTAGTTTGAGAAGTTATCTCTAATATTTATTTTTACCTTTTAGATATAATGTAGGGTTTGTTAGGTGGTAACCACATGGACCTATTACTATGGTCAGATCGATTACATGATGTCATCCATGTGTCACAACTGAGGAGGTATGTGAAATTCCTATCACATGTTATCAGTTAGGGAGAGATGGACAAGGAAGATTGAACTATCCTTGTAGAGTACCTAGTAGGGATTGTGGATCAAAATTAGAAGATCCACCATGTTTTATTGATTCACTATGTGAATATATAATAGAAGCACATGAATTATTAAGAGATAACCAAGGAATGGGAGAACCAGATGTAGACCAATTAGATGAATACCTTTTAAGTGGGGAGAATTTTTATGACCATGGTTTTTTAGTGTTAATTATTTATGATATTATAAATAATATTTTTGGTCATAAAAATTGAGTTAGGATATCATTATGTAACCTAAGTATGGTCAGTATTGATATAAAAATATATTAAATAAATTATATCATGCACATGTAGTTTTTATAAATATAATGGATTCACTCCATAATATGATCTCCAATTGAAAATATGAGACCAATATTAAATTAAAAAAATGAATTTTTTCCCTAGGCGCGATATAATCATGATGAAGTTATTTTGATTGTCTTGATCATCGTATTGGGTGGAAAAAAAGTTAAATACATCATTAATATTATTTAATTTTTATAATTAATACTAATCCTCAATCTTCCTCTATATAAACGCTCTTATGAATCCATCCATATATTTATCCGCATAATACTCGGGATTTAGAGAGGTGTCACTGGGGAATAATTTTTTTGATGATTAATGAAAGATCATGGGCTAGAAATCACTGTGAAAATAAGATGTTATGGTCCATTCCAGTGATTATGATGTCGATTCATCTTTCACTAGTGATAAATCTAAACTCAAGTTAAAGAAATTGTTTTTCATTGGTTTAAAACCCTTTTTTTCCATAATTAATATGAACCAATTCTTATAATAGACTTATTACTGGGTTGATCATTTTTTCATGTGTGGGATTATTTTCTTTTTATTTTGGGAATATATATATTAGAATATTTCTTCATGGTTATTAATTTGTCATTATATTGTTAATTAATCAGGTCTAACATGAAAAATGGTTAAGGTTCATTCCTCTTGTCTTATTTGTGAATTTCTTCCCCAATTCATTGCAAATTCATTGTTAATATTTTCCTTGGATGATGTTTTGACCAATACCCAGTGGAAGATCATTTCATGATTGGAATCTAGTGAAATAAATCATTACCATAGGTTCAGGTTTGTGATTTACAAAGTGGTGATAGTGTGATGACAATGGTGGATTATCAGAGTTTGCTGAGGATTAGACCAATGTTTCCTCATTTCATGGTTTTATATGCGACTATGAAATGGTGTGACATGAATTGATTCATGATTATACTGGACCACTGGAATATGGATACTGATATTAGAAAGGTTAAGTCAACCCCAATCCTCAATTTGTGGGAATTATTTCCAATTTGATCAACATCATTTTCATGAGCATAAGACGTGTGAAGGTTGTGAATTTATTGAAAAATATTATTACAAATCATGTAGTCTAAATAACACAACTCGTGTTTTCCCCTCATGTAGTGATAGGGTTTTCATATAGAAAATAATAACTTGTGACAGGCGATTTGTGACACATGCCATGTGACAAAAGTCTAGAGGTCCGTCATGTACTTGTGGGTTACATGTGAATGAACGTAGATAGGAAGAAAAACACAACCAAATTACATGAGCATGATCTGGTACATGACATGATTAGATGCACGGTTATGACTAGAGTACATTACCATGAGCTAACACACACGAGAATATTCTATAATACATGGAATCTTGAATTCATAATGTGCCATGTTCTATCCTAGCCTCTACATTCCTTATATCCCAAAATTAAATTCCATGTATATAGATAAATACATGCTTTGTAAGGTGATGATACATGTGAAGACCTGGGGAAAAAATACATTTCCTGTACACCCAATACATGTTGTATTCTTTTTATAGGGATGGTTGAGGCCCTATCACTCTTTAGTGTTCACCCATTTCAGTTTTTTGTGTTCTCATAGTTCTTTCCTATGAGATTACATTGAGGAATTATTTTTTGAGAAAAAAATGTTTTCCCACTATGGTATTTCCCTCATATAGAGTATGATAATACATATTCTTGACCAAGGGTGTTATCCTAAATCATTTATTCTTCTTCTCTATGTGTATTTTTAGGAATCATCATGACCAACTTACATGGGTGAACTACCCCATAAATAGGTGGTTATTATGTTTAGGTTCTGTTATACCCCAAAGTCTGTAGTTGAGATCCCCTATATGTGTATCGAGATATTATGAGTTTTAGCGCGAACTTCATCATGGAAAATTATGATGATAATGATAACTCAATTGTTCTCCAACTATGATATCATGGATCATGGATTGGGTTCTCCCAGATGATCATTTCCTTGAATCCTTGAGTAGAATCTCAGGATGGATGTATGGTTGAGTCATATTTGATAATTTTTCTCTATCATGAAAATATATTGGTTTTTATTGTTGAAATGTCACATATTATGATTGACATATCTTCATGATGATGAGTCGGATACACTCATGATGCTTTAAGTTTAGTGATTTTTTTGTTTATTTCTAGGTATTCCAATTCTCATCCCTACATGGGTTCTTCCCACACATGTCATGTCTTTTGTAGGTTAAATTAATTTTGATGGAGTAATAGGAGTAAAAGGACCAAATAGATCATAGTTGATTAAGACGAATTTTTATTTGTACTAGGTGTTTCATTTGACATAATTCTCTTTCTTACAGTAGTTAAAACACTATTATAGTATTTTTGGGATAATATTTGACCAATTATGATTTCCAGTAATTTTTCCATACATTTATGTGGAAAATATATTATATCTTAATTATGTTATCATTTTTGTTTTACCATTCATAATTTTATAGGTATTTGGAGACGTGTGTATATGTATAGGTAATTAGGACACGGTCTCTCATGTGTTATATATGACTACATGGCACTTGCCACCATCCCATGTACAATTTTAGGTGAGAATGCAGTGTCACTTTTGGATTACTGTAGGAAAATAATTCATTAGTGGGTTGGTTCATGACATTGACTCATTGACATGTTTTTTTAAAATAACTCTTATAAAGATTATTTTTTAGTCATTTTGATCAACATACAAGTTAAATTGATAGATGGTATATTCATGCATGTACCAAATTGATCAGTGATAATATTCCTATGTTTTCATTAAAAGATGAAGTTATTTTCTATTTTTGAACAATTTGACACATGTTTCTTGAATTAAATAAATAACTAATAATTTTTAACCATTTTGATCAAACAAAAAATTTTATTGATGGGTTTTCTATTCCTACATGTCAAAAATAAAATGATGATCATATTCACATTATTCCACAATTTTATAAGGTCATTTTATAATTGTTGAACCATTTACACATGTTTTTAAATTCTATAAAATATAATTATGCCACTTTTCTATCATTTCAAACACACCACACATTATATTGACACATGGAATTGTTATTAATGGTGTTCCATAGATCAAGGTATAATTACATAGATTCTCATTACACTATATAGTTTTGGTGTGGATAAAATGAGATGGAACACATTTTTTCTATTATATCAATAAAACATACTATCTAATTATGGGAAAATGAAATTTTAGATTGAAGTGAAGTATATTCCATAATTTTGAAAATAAAATGATGGTTGTTTTACTACTATTTAACTAAAAATATTAGATCTTTGAATTATGGTAAACCATTGAAAAAAATATCATTTAAATAATATAAAAACAATCTTTGGGTTATTTAGATAAAACAACAATTCACATTGATGTGAAGTTTAATCCTATATGAAAAGAATTAAAAAAATTATTCCCTGTGATGAAGATACATCATGAGGTTGGTTTCTAGATTTTAACCCATTGCATGATTTTAATGAAAAGAATATAAAAAACTATTTTTTTCGATCATTCCATCAACACCACACATCATATTTATGTGCAATCTATTCGTACATGTCACTAATTAGTTGAGTATTTTTTTCTAATGATTTCAGGAAAATATGATCCTGGATGCATGTTTTGACCCATTAAAGAATGATTTTAATGACTTTTAAATCTGATAAAAATTCTTCTTTGGTCATTTTGACCACACCTCACGTTGGATGGACAAGAAAAATATTGTCAAAAATTAATCAATGATTAATCCTATAATTTCATGAAAATACAGTGTAATTTGATTGGTTTAACGATTTGATGTATTTTTTTGACTTTTAAATCAAGAAAAAATTGTTTTGGTCCTTGTGATCACACCACAACTAGATTAATGTTTGTTATTTTAATGAATGTTGGAAATTTATTTATGGTTTTTTTCCTATTATTTTAGGACAATTCTACATTTTCCTCTTGATTTTTACAATTTGAGACATGTTATTATATACTTTTATATTAAATAAATTTGATTTTTTGGTAATTCTAGCTACACCACATGTCATATTGATGCGAGGTCTATTTATACATATCACAAATAAATCAAAGATCAATATCCTTTGGTTTTAATGAAAACCATAGTTTGTTTTATAGGTTTTGACCCATGCAATTTTTTTCACATGAATCAATAAAAATGTATTATATGAACTTATAGGTGATATAAGGTTATCTAAAAATTACAATAGATGTGTTTTTAA
Organism: Viscum album; assembly: GCA_963277665.1. Classification (NCBI taxonomy): domain Eukaryota; kingdom Viridiplantae; phylum Streptophyta; class Magnoliopsida; order Santalales; family Viscaceae; genus Viscum; species Viscum album. Next base: position 551,736,729 of record OY728147.1, on the reverse strand, counting down.
AATTATTAGTCTTTTAAAATGTGAATTTCAGAGTCAAAATTTATAAAATGATCTTTGTATATTATGAAATCCTAGGAAACCAACATCTTGATGTCCCAAATATGAAAGCATCAAGTGTAAGTGAAGTGATGATTAAAGAAAACATAATAATTTAATCACTCAACACGTGTAGTCTGGAAGTTAGAACTCCCAATATTAATGGTACAATAATGAAATTTAAAATGAAAACATGATTAAAAAAATATGAATACAATAAAAAAAATACTAAAATCGAAGAAAATAACAGAAAAATTTAAATATAAAAATTAAAAATAAAAACACCAAAAAATAGAAAAAAATCATATAAAAAACCCAATCCTACATATAAAAAAATTCGAACTCGAATTGAAAATAAAAAAGATCATTATTAAAAAAAGGATTAAAAATAAAAAAAATGAAAATGATAGTATATAATTATAATAAAACAAATATTTATATACATATATAGATATATATATAGATATATAGATAAATAAATTCATATAGTAATACAAATGGAAAGTAAACTAAAAAACGAAAGTGAAGCACAAACACAAACAAAAATTAAATCACTAAAAACTATAAAAATGCCTATGAAAATATAGAAGTTGTAGATAAAAGATTAAAAATAACCCATAAACATGAAAATATTATAATAAGGCATAAGATGAAAAAAAATAACTATAAGTATATTTATAAATTATTATCAAGAAATATAGGTAAATAACTAATGTTCAAACACTAGAAAATGATTTTGAATTACCATGAAATGATTGGAATATTACTATTGAATAATTTTTTATATGTATTAATAATATTATATGTCATTATGATGGGTAGTGAGCTCACAATCTAAGCAATTTTGTTAGGTTGTGACTTTTAGACACATGTGTTTAAAGACATTTAATTATAAAAACCTATTTTTTGGTCATTACAACCATACATCATGTTGTATTTATGTGAAGTCAATTAATAAAGGTAAAAAATTAATCAAAAAATTAGTATTTTTATTTCCTTACAATACAAGGTTATTTTCATTATTTTAACCATTAGATGCCTATTTTTATATTTTCAAATAAAAAAAACATGTTATTGTTCATTTCATGATGACTGCCTATCAGATTGATGTGGATTCTATTTCAACATGAAACAAATTAAACGAATGTCATTATACTATTATTTAACTACAATATGAGTTATTTTGTTATGTATTCTCTCTTTTCACATTTTTTATTTTCAAAAAATATCCATTGTTGGAAATTTAAAAAACGTGAATTGATTTGAGCTCTATTCCTACATGTAAAAGAAAATAAGAGAATGAAATTTTACTTTGATACAATGGTGATTTGAGATTTACTTCAAGGATATGACCAACATTTTTTTGTTTTTAAAGACCTAAATCTAATAAATATTCATGTTCATTTGTTATGTACTCACTACACATTATATTGAAATTTTGTCTCATCATACATATCGTAATGTTTCATGGAAATCCAAACATGTTTCAATATTTTTTACCCAATTTAATTAGAATCTGAAGGATAAAGGGGATTTTTTATCGTACTGGCCAATTCAACTTTCATATTGATGAATGATTGGTTTTAGTATATCATAAATGATTTGAATATCATTTTTCTACATTTTCACATCAATATTTGTTTTTTGATTTATTTTTTCCAATATTTTCAAAAATAATTTCCGTGTTTGAAGAATAATAATAGAAAAGGGTAATATTCACATTTGAAGTTCAAAAATGTAACTAGCATAACATGGATTTTAATTATTGAAAAAGGGTCAAAAGTATTTTTATTTTACCCAAGAATCTTTGGTCTTTTTCTTGAAATTAAAGGAATATTATAGCTAACATTGGTAATGATTCCAATATATTATATTAAATCATTATTAATATCATTATAGAATGTTTTGTATATTTATTTTTCAATATTTATTATCTCCTAAAAGGTATTTCGTCAAAAATAAAATTTAAAATAATTTTACCACAAAAGTGAGGAAGTTAAAAATAAAATAAATCACAAAGATACAAAATTTTTATTTAAAATTATAAATTAATAACCCTTTGATTCCAATTCGCAAAATTATTTAGCCACTTTTACATTTTTTATATGTGGAATCCATGATTTGTAAAATTTAATTTCTTTATCATTCATTTTTAATATATAAGGGAGGATTTTTTAACTTTCAATGTATAAGTTTAGAAAAATCATTAAATACATGAATTTTGAAATTAAAAACCCCTTTATTATCATGATGAACCTCTCTATTTTTAGGGTATCAAAATTTAATAGGTTGAAAACAATTGACATTGACTTCACTAACTGAATAATTTTCTTTGATTTATCATGGTTCATAAACATAAACATAAACATGATTAAAAGAGTACATAATAAAATTTTCAAAAATAATTTGAAACAAAAAAGAAATAAATGCTCATTGTAGGTATAGGGAAAATGGTAGTTGATGATAGTAGAATAGTTCAACACTAACCTTGTTTTTGTTTCTTCTTTTTTGATTACCAACCATTAATACCCAAGACAAATATCAATTCAAAGAGCATGAATAGATCACTTTTACATAAGTAAGTATAATTTAAATTACATGAGAATAAAAAAAAACTACCTCATATTTGTACTTAGAAACCCAAATATTCCTATCTTTTAATTTATTTAATGGCTTCACCAATGAATTTAAAGAATCTCTATCTATCTCCTTCTACTATAAAATGAAAATATTCATCCACTTGTTATTGATTTTGGGATTTTTTTGGATAGGGTGGTTATAGGAAAACCAAGTTGGGACATAGTGAGATGGGAAAGACAGGTTTGGCAAAGTGGGTCTCCCATTGTGGTAGTGGATTTGATAAAAAACATTGTGTTGGAAAATTGGGTATTTGGGATGTGTTGGTACAAGGCTTAATGTGTGCATCACATAGACTTAGATGAGGGTGTATATGCCTAATTATGAGGTGTATAATTCCTACTTTTCCCCCATGATGTTACCGGATAGAACAAGTTATAGATCCCTAAAATGTGGGGAAACTAGTCACTTGCGTCTGTAATACATATAACTCTGAATATCACGGAAAAAAACATTATATTTACATGAGTTATTGTGATGTGCATATTTCTTATAGGAACAATCCCTAATCGAACCCAACCTACAACTGTATACATATACTCGACAATATTCCCACATAATCGGTGATTCCTAACTCCTTGAAACTATAATAATTCCTCTATTTTTCAGTAACCAAATTACATGAAATATGTCCTCTAACACGCATGAACCTCCTAGATTATAGAATCCACAAATCTAGATATGAAATAATAATATCCCATCCTTACTCAAGAACATATGAGAAAACTTCCATTCATATAAAAACTATACCCATTATACCCTCTTTTCATTAATGGACACCAGCTCCACCAATGGTGCAACAATGACCCTCCTAATTTCTACACTCCAAAATTTGATCACTACCTTTTATATATCAATGAATAAAAAACAAACCAACTATAATCTACCTATCTGCAATTTTATTCAATTTTAATCAAGGGAAGATAAACACAAATATATTTTTAATACTGGAACAAATAACTTGAATCCATCATGTAAAGAGATTACACTGTTAAAAGATGAAAAATATAATTTGAATGAAATAGAACGAAACACCAACTATAGAAACTAGGAATAAACACCAACTCTATCAGGAGTTATCGATGGGAAAAACATACCAAGCATCCCCCACATCAACACTAGAATTAACCACCCATATCTAATCCCAAGTGATGAACACATGAATCCTTATAACACACACCCCACATCCCTAATTTCCAAGCCCAATGAAAATTTATCAAATCCTTGGCCACAATTAGAGACACACTTTAGAAAACTAGTCTTTTTTATATAACATAATCCGAGCTATGGTTTCCTAGAATAAAACTACCCACCTACAGTAGTAATACACATACCTAGAAAAATAAGACCAAAATATTACATTCAATTTGTAGGAGATATTTTTATATTCCATAATCATATAATAAAAACTACCAATAAATCCAAGCTAGGTGCCTTACACATATACCCAACACCAGTCTGACCAAATAAGATATTCCCATAAACATTGGATAAGTAGAAAGCCTCTATTTTTGAGTAACCAAATTTCATAAACCAAGTTTTCAAACACACATGACCCTCCTAGATGACTACACCCACTAAGAAGACCATGAAGCACCTAGATCCCCTCCCTTATCTCACTCTATTGAAATATAATCTAGTATTAATTTCCTAATAAAGAACCATCCAAATCCCCTTTCATGCATGGAAACTTGTTCCATTAGTAGCACAAAAATGACACGACTAGTTTAAAACCCCCAAAATTAGATCTCTTTCTTTCCTATGTCATGAAATATTGAATAGTATTTCTTTGAAAAACCCATCTCCATATTAGTTATAGTTTGTAAAAATGAAAAAAATAATCGTCTAGATATATAGATAAAGATATATCATGTACTGATCATAGATTTCTTATAGATTTTGAAAATAATTTGAAACAAATAGAAAGAAACCCTATTTTTCCATTGGAAAGTTAGCGGTTGATGAAAAGAAGATGATTCAGATCTACCACTTTTGACTTTTATTACATGATTACTAACCATTAAAACCCAATTAAAAATAAATAAAAGGAACTTTTATTGTTTAATTCACTACACTTTTCAATACCAGCAATCCTCTAATGGATCCTTTAAGCTCAGGGGTCTATTGTTTCAAATCTAATTACTATTGACATAAAAAGATCACAAACCAACACCCATAATAGTCTTTTTAAGAAAAATTTTCTACCTTCCCTAGTGGATAGATATAGAATAACCGTTTAATGGATTTTGATATAATCCTACATCCAACAACTCAAGCCAGTAGATGTTGATTTCAATTTAATGAAGAATATGTACCTTTGATTCATGGAATACATTCTTCCAAATCCCACCCTATAAAAACATTAGTTCCCCACCATACTCGATTAATGATATATCCCTAGTTTTTTTCTCATTAGAATATAAGGATCAAAGGATCTAATTATGATCTTGGAATGATCATGGGGTCAGGGTTTCTATGGACTTTTTGTAACACTCATTACTAGTCTATACTCCCTGATATCATATGCACATCATGGATTATATAAAGACCACCACCAAAATATTTAAACATGAAACATAGACTAGTAATATAGATCTCAATAATATAAATGAATTAAATCAATTAGGAAACTAGAAATTAGTTTTCATAAAAATCTAAAATTAAAAAATAAAATGTCTGTATTACAAAAAATGATAACAATTTGCAAGTTGACTTCAAAATAAATTTTAAGTTAGGTTCAATAAATTCCAACTAACATGTATTAGGAATTAATTTTCATATTAAATAAGAATGTCACTACAAATTCAATAGTCTCCACAAAAATGAACAAATTATTGACCTTTAATTCATGTCTCTAAAATTGAATGAAATACAATAACATTTCAAGATGTAAATTTAAAATAAAAATATTAAATTTTAACTAAGTAAAACTATTGTTGGAACTTGATGTTTGGAAACCTGTTATGCTAAAGATATGGTGAATAATATAAGAAATCCGATAAAAAATTGTTGCACGAATTATGTAATAAAAATAAAATTCAAAAAATATTTATCACCCAAAAAAGAAAATATCTATAAATCATATCGATGCTTAAAAATAATGAATGAATTTAGATCCTTTATTTTTATTATAAAAATAAATAGTAGGTTTCTATTTTAACTCCAAGTCACCATCCAATCACTTAGAATCATCTTTAATTAGGTTGGTTATCTATTATTTATTGATAGGTCCTTTCATAATTTCTACAACATCATTGTAATTGTTTAATTATTTAAATATTTTTACCCTATTCCTTTTTCAGAGACAATTTTTTCTATCTTTATTTTTGTATGATAGAGAATACTCACATCAAGGACATAGACTTTTACTCTGGAAACCTAATTTTTCACCTTTTCTATTAGTAGCATAGAATGGAAGTACCGACCAAAGAAGGAATGAAATTTTATTGAATATAGTGATCCACATAAAAAATAACCACAATTAAATATCACAATAAATGAAACTAAAGGCCTCCTTATATGAAACCTCTGTATTCTTTCATAGAAAGTTTCCAATTACAAATTTCCATGCCTCAACCAATCTATTTTAGAAACCCCATTCATATGGTGGTTTATTTAAATAGTTCATGTACATACATAATGATACAAACAAATTTTTTTAGGAAAAAGAATTGTGACAATACATTCCATGATAATATATTTTCCCCAGTAATAGTTATTCTAAAGATGATTATGATACATTTATCTATAGATTGGTATTATGATGATTGGAACATTGTAACTTCCGTAAGTAAAAATCCATCTATCACATATCTTATCTCAACCTACATTAATTAGAATCCCTAAATGGTAAAATTGATTATATCCCATGAATGATATAATACACATCTGTATTGAAGAAGGCCTCAAAAACTAATTCTAATAAATGGATCCAAGCTAATGATTCACTAAGACACATCACACTCTCAATTTTCCTAGGTGTTATAGTTATCATCATGCATTGGTCCATGGGTAAGGGTTCATATTTCATTTACATGCCTATCATAACAAGTCCACACTCCCTGGTATTAAATTTTCTTCATTTCATACCTGAACAACACCAAAAAATATATGTAAACATGTAACTCAGATAGAGAAAAAAATTCAAATCAAATAGAATATTCCATAAATAGGAACACAAATAATAGATTTTAGTAAAATATAGAATTCACATATAAAATGGAAGTATAAAAACAACGATGACAAGGTTTAAATTGACATTAAATGAGATTATAATTAAGGTTAGAAAAAATTGAAAAATAACAAGTTATGTAAGTATTTTCATGGGAAATGATCACACCACCAAAAATAGAATAGGGTCCATATATAATTGATAAGTTCTATAAATAGTTTTAAATAAACAATATGGAAAAAATTATTTATAAGTTATTTTCATAAGTGACGAGTGCTATAAAAATATTTTTGAGAGACAGAATTGATTTCACAAAAGAACATGAAAAACATAAACAATTAAAAGTAAACTAAATAACAGAACATGTTCCATGAGACATCATAATAAATAGAAAAATTATAAAATAAATTAATAATTACATTACAACCCATGGGTTGGGTGTCATTTAGGAATTATACTTTATGAAACATCTCAACATGAATGTCAAGTTCATCACCACACCAGCACGCCTATCATTAAAGATGAAATATATGGATTAGATATCATAATAAAATGTTTCATATGTTATTTTTATGAATGATTCTAGTGGATACCCTCATATTTATAAAAATTGAAATTGGGTGTATTAATCAAAACCTCTTCAAACAAACAATGATGACTTATCGTACTCATGCTTGAAAAACATGACGTTCCATGAATCATATAGAACTATATGGGTTTCATGAATGTAAATTAAGTATACCAGATCATGGTTAAATTGTAATCATGTGTCCGTGATATTCCTATTGATAATACACATAATAATAATATAATTGTTCTCTCATACATTCATATTAAAAAAGAAAATTTGGGAGTCAACTCATAAGGATGGAAGCAGGTCCAGTGCTAGTGATAATATATGGAATGTGATATGTTTTTTATGTCCTCTGAGATTAGATCTTACCAATTAAAAGAAAATAAATTATCAATTTCCCCAAGAGTAAATTATAGTCATGGAATGTTGAGGGAGAAAAACTTAAATATTACAATCATCGAATCAACAAGGCATACATAAATAATTTTGTTGTTTTTTGTATATAAATCAACAAATAATGTTTTATGGTAGGAGAGGCATGAATATTGTCATGATATATAATAGAGAAGATAACAATGACTCAAAGAAACTAGGAATAAAAAATTACAAAATGACTCAGTTACCTTGAATTTCTTTATATTAGAAATGGATTCTTCCTCTAGAAGACAAAAAACATTGTAATCGTTTATTGAAGGGTAAAGCAAGGAACCATATCTCTAGGGCTCAAGTAACCTACATCCTTAATAAATAATTTTTCAATTGATGGTTACTATAGTAGAGGTGTTGAACTAGAGTTTCTTTCTAGGATAGGGGTATTTAGTATACATGGATAAATTATATTATACATAGATAAAATATTTTTATTTAAAGAGTTTAAATACCTTTGTTGTTAATTTTATTCATCTATTTTCCATTTACAGAGCATGTTGATAATATTGAAAGCTAATTCCAATATGGAACTTCCTGAATTTGTGTAAATTAATCTAAATAATATTATTAATGATTGCATTCTAGGGAGATTCAAGGTGTGAAAATATGGTGGTTCATTTATTTACATTAGTTTATAAACCCTTTATTTTATCAAGACTTGTCAAAAATCTATAGATTTAACTCAATAGTTATATTGTTGAAAACATTATACATAAAATCTATAATCATTTAATTATGAAATAAAAATAGTTAGTAGAGATCACTATACTATAAAATGTCATAGAATAAAGATGAATTCAAACCCACTAGTATAACCAATGAAGAAGGTTGATATCCAATGCTACCTAAATCATAAAATTCACTCATTGAATGGGAAATCATATACAATGAGAATTTAGAGAGATATGGTTATATCAGACATGAATATTTTTATAAAATGCCACCTTCAAAATTTGTTTTGAAGCTTCCATTGAAAAATAAAATTAATAATTTTTAAGGTTTATATAAACCTAATTCTATATAAATATATATCAATTATAACTCCATTATAAATGGTTGAAATAGTTGTAGATTTAATATCTTTGTTATCCTTGATATGAGGAGAAGCCTGTAGATAATCCAAAGAACATTAAATATAAATTAATATTTTAATTTTTAATATTGGGATAGCCACTGATTCTTGATTAATGGAATTCTTTAGTCTACAATTATAGTTTTCAATATTTTGGCATTTTCAATGTACTAAAACATAATAAATAACTAATCACCAACATCCACAAAATGATTATTAGTGGTATCAAATTGAACCATCCCAAGACAACATATTCCAAGGACACGATATGTGTGAATTATATCTCACTTGAATTATTCAAATTCTACCATGAATGACTCCCCTCATTTATTAGTCCCATAGGATAAAAACATGTTATAACGTTTTGGAAACAAAAATATAATCAGTATAATTTTTTTCAAGAACCCAAAAAAATAAAATTTTGAGATTTATCATGTTCCATCGACTCTATTTTTAATTATGGTGAGAAAATGTATTTGTTAGTCATATTAAATAATTGAACAAATGTTGTTATAAAACCATAAATTTATTCCCAATCCATTTCCATTGAAAAGATAAAATGGAATTATAACATCAAAATAAATATCCTTTATTGTGATACTTAAAAAAGGAAAAACCAAAACAAGTAAATTATTATGGTAATAGGACCTTTAATTTTTGACTTTGTGCAGTGTCTTATAAGGGGATTGTATATAAAACTATCATTTTGAGAGATATGGTCATATTATACATGATGTTTTCAAAGGAAGATCACATTGAAATTTATTTTGAAGCATCCCTTGATGGACTAAATAAATGGTTCTCAATGTTAAATAGATTCCTAATTATATCTAAATTTGAAATAATTTTAACTAGTTTCACAATGGTTGATACAACTAGTACCTTTCCAAACTTATAAAAATGAATATGATTGGAGGCCTATAGATAATCTAAAGAACATTAAGTACATTATATGATTTGTAAGAGTTTATATTGAAATTTCCACTGACTTATGATTACTATTATTCCCCCATAAACATCAGTAGTTTCCAATATGATCACATTGATAATTTCCCAGAACAAAATGGATCACTCATCACAAGAATCCAAAAATTATTCTTACTTTTATCAAACCACACCATTCCCAAATAACCCTTTTTAAGGAAGTGATATGTCTACCTTATAGCTCCTTTGATTTTAACTCATTCTACTAGGAATTATTATTCTCATTTTTTAACCCAATAGAAAATATCTATGTAGAAATTTTCATAAAAAAATCAATTGATGTTTCTTCTCATGATCCCTATAAAAATAAAATTTTTAGATATAGCATCTTCCATTGGATCACTATTCCATTTTTGTGGGTGAATGATTTGATGCATCATAGTAAACCCTTGAACACAAATTGTGATACAAAAATTCCTTTATTTTTATATGTATTACCAATTTGAATATAAACTATAGTATAAAACCAAAACAAAGACACATCACTGCGTGGATTCAAAAGGAAAAAAACCAAAATAAAGAATTTGTTTTGGGATAGGACTCTATATGTTTTTTATTTTGTGAGAGGTATTTTATGTGGGTTGTGACTAAAATCACATATAAATTATGTGTTGGAACTTATAAAATCCTAAGATCTATTCAACACTACCACTACTGATGCTTTCTTGATTTCCATCTAGTAAAAACTAATTCAATGATAACTGCATGGAGCATGGAAAAGTTAAACCCCCTAACTTTTAAATAACATTTCACCCCCTCTAGATCTTTTTATCTTTGGGTCCATAATTCTTTGTTTGACAACTATTGAAGTACAATGTTTAAAAACCAACACCCACAATAGTCATTCCATACTAAATTTTCTACCTACATTAGTGGGCGGACATGGAAGTCCCATTTAAAGTATTTATAGATAATACTACTTCAAAAAATTCAACCCATTATATATTGATTTCAATTTTATGTATAATATATAAAATTTACTAAATGAATACATGGCATCTAAACACCATCCTGAAAAAAAATTACTACCCTACCAAGCTGGAATAATGATTTATAATTATTTTTTATTTTTTATATGAGATATAAGGATCAAAATATATTCTTATATCCTTGAATGTACACTTATTTAGGTTTCATATGGCCTTTTTGATCCACCCATATCTAGTCTACACTCAATTATATCATATGTTCATCATGGTTTATGTGAACAACACCACCATAAATATTAAAAAAATAACATATAAAGATAATATATATTCCTATCAAATAAAGGAATTCCATCTATTAGGAACCAAAATATGATTTTTCCCCAAAATCATGAATTCAAAAATAAAATTTATGTTTTACAATAATGATTGAAATTTGTAAATAGATATAAAAAGAAATTAAAATTTTGGTTCTAAAAATTCCAAAAATATTCAAGGAATGTAAAAATATACATAATTACTATCAATAGAGTAAACTGAAAAATTCAAAAAAATAATTTCAAAATAATAAAAATAAACACCCATTGTAGGCATTGGAAAGATCATATATGATGAAAACATTATAGTTCAACACTACCACTATTCCTTCTACTAACTTGATTACATATCCTTAAAACTCAATTTGAATATAAATGAAAGGAGGGAATATAGTTTACTTATATTGAACAAAGTAACTATAATTTTACATTCCAATGAATTTGATAATTGGTTACCTCATTTTTTTTTACATAGAAGGCACCATGTTATTATTTTTCACTAGCTGTAATGACATGAGAAATGAATTCCATGACTCTCTATATCTCTTTATTTACTGTGAGATTCCACATGTCCTCCGCATTTTGTGATGTTGGGATGTTATGGGAAGGATTGGTTCATAGAAATCTGAGTTGGGAATAAGTGAGGTGGAGAATACTGGATAGGTGAAGCAGGTCTCTAGTTATATTTGGGTTTTCCTAATGTTGTTTTGGGATGGAAATTTGGTAATTTGGGATGGGTTGGTATGAGGATTCATGTGTGCATCACTTGGGTTTATATGAGGGTGGTTATACCTATTTTTTAGGTGGATCAATACTAGTATTATTTTCTCAATGATCATTCTGGGTAGAGAATTCTCTTAAACCCTTAAACATAGGTAAAACTAGACACATATATTATTTACAAACATACCTTACAGTAATGAAAAAACATAATGTTCTTAATTAACGAGCTATTTTGACATGTGTCCCTTCTATAGAAACACACCATAATCAGACCCAAGTTGAATCCCCATACACAGACCCATAGTTAATAATTACATCAATTTAAAATAACTTATAATAATTTGAACAATTTAGTTTGATCATGTTTGTTCAGTTAGGTTAAACCTAAACACAACTAAAGTCAAGTATCTTCCAATAATATGTCGACCAATATAAAAATTATGTATGTGAAAACTCACAAATCCAACATTACATGATTTTTTTTATTACCTTATAATTATATGACATCATAAATCCTTAAAATAATTAAGATTCTATTTTCAACACTTTCATGAATCAAAGGATTTTTTATTCTTCCCTTTATTTAAAATGTAACATGTGGTTGATAAATATTTCCCTAAAAATGTATCATAAAAACATAATATGACCATCATGGAATTAATAATTTCTGTATGTATAATATATTTTTTCAGAAAAAAATTTTTAATGATGTATTGGACATTGTTTCATTGATAATTTCTTCCAAAATTAAATGAATTATTTAATATAATGTGAATAACCAATATAAGATCATAACATTTTTATGTAGACCTTACATTATTTTTTAACAACATTTTTATAGACATGCTTTTGGGTTTTTTTATATCTTATAAAACTCAATTTCAGCTAAATTAAAAAAGAAAAAACTCACTGAAGATCTATCGAAAGAGTAATTAGACAATCTATATAAAATAAATGAAGCAAACTAACAACAAATATGTAAATAATTATTCTTTTTTCATGAAGAAAACCCAAAAGAAAATGGTCTATTTCATGTTTGTTCCTGTGATTTTCTTGTTTTTTGACATAAAATTTAATCAAAAATGTTTTCCAAAATCATATGATGTGTTAAAAACTCATCAAGTATACGGGAGAGAATGTACAATAGTTCTTTGAGTTGAAATATTTTTTTAATTAATATGTATTCATGTGGTGTTTAACCCCTTTTATACCATATCATTATTTAATTAAATTTTTTATAAATATTGTTAATGATTCTATGTGTTTTTGGATTAGGGTGGTGAATATTGGTTTGTATCATGACAAGTATTTATATCCAAAATTTTATGCAATAATTAATTTAAATCTTAAATTTTTAATTAAATCATATTTATAACACTATTCAACAATAATATGATGTATTATATGAATGAATGAAACTTTATCCATAGAAAATATAATACAATTTCATTATATATGTCAATTATACAATACAACTATTGTTAGATTGTGTTTTATGATACAAGAGAAACCATATATTATTTTAAAACCAAACTATCACATAATACTAGGAGTATACATTACTATGGATTAATTATGATAAATTGAGTATTATTTTACTAATAGGAAAGGGATTCCTTATATTTTTTTTCATGAAAACATGTTGTAAATTATTCATCATTGTGATAATCCAAGGAAATAGAATTAATTTTGTCATATCTGTCACTCTTTTCATCATTTTCACCTTATTTAATCTTTTTTATGTATTTTACTTTTTTGTACAATTAGTAATCATAATTTTCACTTAATAATACAAAACCCAAAACACATATCCCAAAAGGATAATTATATAAAATTTATACAAAAAACATTCCCTCACTGTATCCAAAATTTAATGAAATAATGACCAAACAATTATAATTTCACTCACATTTCACAAATACATGATAAAACTAAATGTTAAAACCCACATTGGAAACACCAATGGAATAATTGAGCTTTCCTAGCCTCCAATCATCAAAATAATTAAGATCTCACTCCTTAATACTACCACTCATTATTGATCTGTGTTTCTTGATTCCAAAACATCCTAGAATGATAGGAATTCTGAATACCCATTTATCATATACCTCCACAACCCCCATGAAATTATCTAGGTAAACATTGATTCTTTGACCAAGAATCCTAATCCATTTAGTATCACTAAATTCCCTAGTGGAGTTCTTTCTTCTATTGAAATAATGCAATGAGGTGGGTACCATGGTGGACATGAGAGTGGGGATTAGAGAAATCTAACCATAGTGTTCACCTCCATGTCCCATGCACGCTAGAGAACCAAATGGATGGGGAGAAGTAATGTTGTGATCATATTATGTTATCTAGTTTAATATTTTATTTTGATCAATATATGCTGGTATTTTACCATCACAGTAACCGTCAGATCATTGATATGGGGTCACAAGAAAAGATGGCTACATGTTGGTCAAATAAGCCCCTTGATGTTGTTTTTGTTGTTGTCGTTGCTGTTATGTTTGGTTCTGCTGGTTTAATAATACTACCAATGTATCATAAGTCAAATTATCATTCAACCCTCTAGTATTACCATATGATAATGTTTCCAATATCAAAGAATCATATCCTAGAGGAAGGATGATATGAGGGTAACTATGGGGAGGATTTGGATGACATTTCACAAGAGGTTGTATGAAGGGAAGTCTAGGGTCAATAATTTGGTGGAAAATAACCCGCTGGGATGCATTTAGAAATACTACACTACCTCTTATCAATACATAATGCTCAGAATATACTTTAGTCATTGTTAGGGATAGATGTTACCCGAAAATTCCACATTTTGAATGTCAAATTTTCTAAAAGAGTTATTTACATTCAGATATGAGTCAATGTTTCCCCAACTAAATCATGAATCACTCACCCAGATAAGTAGCCACATACAATCTCTTCAAATATTTCTTGAATATTTTTATCAAGAAAACTATAATAAATTAAAATGGATATAAATGTTACTTCATGACCATAAAACATTCTTCATTAAATATTTTTTTATTTTACAAAATTCATGTGAAAGACTTAGATCATTTCTTTGCTAGTGAAAGCACTAAAATAGAGTACAAGTACCGGTTAGAAATCACAAAAATATTATAATTAGTTTCATTCAACACAAAATTAAGTTCTTAAATTTAAAAAAAAACTTAGCATCATTTGAAAAGTTCATAATGAAAGAGTTTCCATAGACTTCAAAAAACATTCATTCCTTTGATTTATAGTGTTCATGCAGCACCAACGTTACAAAATCAATGCTCTAATATGTAAAATTATACAGTGAGGGGAGATACAAACCTAAAAGAGTCTGGATATATATTCTCTAGTAAAACCATGAATGTTCATAATCTTAGTAATTTTGTTCGTAATATCTTTTAAATATAAATAATATAATATTTTCTAATCACATTTTTATGGAATTAGAAAACTATAAAATGTTATCCTATCATGATCCATATTTATTTTTTGATATTTTGAAATAATGTGATTAACTAAGAAAATAAAAAAAAAATAGGATGTTTATTGAATACATTTTACTCTATGATGGCATAAATAATGGAAAAACTAGTTAGGGGGTCCACCTACCACACTATGCTTGGTTTCATGTATGTGGTATGATCATTTTTTGATAACTCACCATCATATTCTTCTATAATTATGTTCCTCTTTTTTGGGATTCTAGTGTCATTTCTAGACCTTCGTTCCTAGATGAACTATGTTCATCACTATAAATCCCCAATCTAGCCAGAAGGTTCAGGAGACAGGCAGAAACCTTCTCCCATAAAAATTATTAAAGAAAATAGTAAATAGTACAATACAGCTCAAAAATAGAAGGCCTTACAAAGCCTTGAATATAGAACACCATTCCTATCATTTCTAATCAAATTTTCACAATAGAAAGGAAGAACAAACGACCAACTAGAACTGACCTCCATAATGGCTCTTTTAGATAGAGCATCAATAACCTGGTTAGCTTAACGATATGCATGAGAGACATCAAGACATAAGTTGTTAGCAATCCTAAGACAGGAGATCCAATCTGGCATCATCCTCCAAGGAACATTACAAGATCTGTCTTTCAGAATCTGCACAGTAAGAGACGAATCTGACTCTAACCATACTCTATGCCAACCATAATGCACTGAATACCTGATGGCTTTGATCATCTCCCATAGTTCAGCTTCACTAGCATGAGAATAGCCAATATAATGGAAAAAACATCCTTTCACAAATCCACGATGAGTTCTGAAGACTCCACTGCACCCAGGAGGACCCGGTGCACCGGCAGCACCCCATCAACATTGACTTTCAACCAGTCTGGAATTAGTGGAATCCACATAATGTACTTGACCATTCTAGGATTCCTTTCCATACCACTAACACCAAGGGACCTCAAAATGACAAAGTTAGAAATATCATTGTTCATGGATCCAGTTTGGATCCTGGAAGCAGGTGCAATACTTCGGTGTAAATGCAGAACACCCTCCTAGAATGAGGGCCTTACATTGTTAAATATAACAGATTTCCAAAATTTCCAGATGTAGGAATAAACTGATAAAATGGAAGTAGTAAACAGGGATTTCAGTTGATCACTGAAATCAGTCTTCAAGGGGGAACTTAACACTGATTCAAGAGAGAAGCAATCAAGGCAAAAATTGAAAATTGATTGTACATAGCTCCATAACCGCACAGGAAGAGTGCAGTAAAGAAACAGATGTGAAATAGATTCATCACAGTTGAAACAGAAATGGCATACTGAGGATAGATTAAGTCCAGTTCGCTGCAACACACATTGAATGGGCAATATATTTTTTCAGATTCTCAAGATCAACATAAGATCACTGGGGAAGATGTACGGTTGATGAAGACCTGCCGACCAAGAAGGAATTCCGGAAGGAACACCAAACTACATATTGTAATAATCCCGACTAGAAATTGATCCACTGAGAGCAGGTTTCCAGATCAGAATGTCACTATCAACATAAAAATAATTATCATTTTCCCAGAAAAGGTTATGTGGAATAATATCAAAAGAAGTTTTGTTTTCCTGCAGCTCAGAAATGGAAAGATTTCCCAGGGAGGAGGGAATATTAACATGATCCCTTATGGGAGAGGACAGCCATGGTGTGTTCCAGCAGTTCAGATGAGAATCAGGAGAGACCAACCAAATTGACTGAGACATTATAGATGAATAAGCACTCTTACTTGAAGTCCAGACAGAAGATTTCAGAAAACTTTGCCTGTTGTTTTGAAGTCTTTCCATGAACCTTCCAACCAGAAAATCAAGAGAAAATCCAGGCTTAGAGAGAAGTCTCCAAGTGAAATTCTGAAGAAGCGCATTATTATTAATTCTAGCATCCTTGATTCCCATTCCTCCAATATTTATTGGCTTTATACACTCCTTCCATGCAACAGTAACAAGTTTCCTCTGATGGATTGATCCAGTCCAAATGAAATTCTGAATCATTCCAGTCAATTCCTTTAGAAGCATTGCTGGCCATCTATACATAGAAAAAGAGTAGACAAACATGGATATAATAACAGAGTTGACAAGGAAAACTCTACCATCCTGAGACATTGTCTTCCCTTTACAACTTGCAAACTAACTGGTGATTTTTAGAGCAATGTCCTCTAAATGGGAGTGTTTTACCCTTACACAAAAAAATGGAACCCCAAGATAATTAAAGGGCAGTGTTCCTCTCCTGACACCAAGCCTACGAGAAACACTATTTTTCTTCGAGATTCTAATGCCTTCCCCAAATAAAACAAAGGATTTGTTCTAGATGATCACCTGGACTGCAACCTCTTCGTAATGTGAGAAGATACTTTTGATGCAAAAAAAAAATTTCCTGTCAGCCTTACAAAGCAGAAGTATATCATCAGCATAGAAAAAAATGTGAAGGGGAAAATATATTCCTAATTTCCCTCATTCTTTGATAAATACCAGTTTTGACAAGGTCATGAAGACAGATTCTCAGGTAGTCCTCAGCCATAGAAAATAGAATCCCAGATAAAAGATCCCCTTTTCTGACCCCTATAGTGCATTGAAAGAAACCCCTGGGGGATCCATTGATAAGAATGGATAAGCGACCACTTTCCAAAATGGTAAAGATCAGACCAATGAACTTCTCTGAGAAACCATGCATCCTAGGAATTGAGAAGATAAAGTCCCACCTTATTATGTCAAAGGCCTTGGATATATCAATCTTCCAGGCCATGTTACCATGTGGAACTTTGTTTTTCATAATGTCAATGCATTCTGAAGCAGTGAAGAGGCAATTCTGAATCTTTCTTCCAAGTAAAAATCCAAACTGATTGTCAGAGACAAGAATTTTAGCAACATAACCTAACCGGATAGCCATGAAATTGCTGATTACCTTCGGAATATAATTCCCAATGGTAACAGGCCTGAAATCTTTAATATCCAAGGTATTTTCCTTTTTAGGGATCAATGAAATAAAATTGGAATTCATACCAAATGGCATATAGTAATGATGAAAGAAATCTCTGACATCACTTATTACTTAAATATGAATAATATCCCGGTAGAACATAAAAAATTTGTTTGTAAAGCCATCAGGTCCAGAAACACTATTCATATTTAAAGAGAAAATTGCATGATGTATTTATTTTTGGGAGGGAGTCTCAATAAATTTTATGTTATGATTATCATCAACAGTGGGTTCAAAACATATAATCATCTTGACAAGGTTGTTCCCACCAGATTCAGAGTATAAATATTCAAAGTAAGATGTCACGCCATTAATAATGTCATTTTCAGATGTTAACATATTATCATCAATCTTTAAATCCCTGAGATTTATCTAACCTTTTTCTCCTTGTGCATGCAATGAATGAATTTTGAGTTCCTATCTCCATCATTGAGCCACTTAACATTGAGTTGATTTTGGTCCAGATTACCTTAAGAGTCAAGAGACTATCAAGATTTGAAGTAGCTTCCACCTCTTCTTGTGAAGGAGTGTCCTGTTGCATGTTCCTCTTCTGAATCAGTCTTTTTTCCCTTATATCTTCCTCCTAAAAAAATAATTCCTTATTTTTTAATCTCTTATTCACATATGTGGTTGATCGGGTAATCACAAGACTCATGTCTAATACCTTTCATAACAATTCTTGTATCCTCATCCACAAACATCACAGGATAAAATTTTAACCAATTAGTTTGGGACATAATAAAATATATTCATCTCCAGAATCATTAGACTCACTTATGATAGCCAAATAAATATACATACCAATAAGTTCAAGAGACTGAAGACATCAATGTCAAACATATGGAAATCACTAAACAATACATCGTAATAGTCATTCCATTCCTTTATCAAATTCAAAGTAGTTTTGTAATGTGAGAATGTTGTAACTACAATGATACGAATTTTTGATCAAAATAATTAATATTAACCTTCAAACACATAAATCTAAAAAAATTTAAATTTAAAAGTTTTCATTTCAAGTAATATAATAATAATCATATACTAAATTCATTATTTAAAATGTGTTCCCTGATAAGAATGAACGATAATGGAGGGCTCACAATGATTTCTCAGACTATTCAAAAGACAAATAGAAAGAGATTATCCTAACAAGTAACAAGCAGTTACTAGTTTAATATTGGAATAATTTGAACACCAATAAATAACATCACTATCGAAAATATATTTTAGTAAAAAATGTAAAAAATTACAGAACTAACAACAAATTGGGGCTAGATAGAAAAACATAAAACACACATGCCACAAACATAGAATAAGTTTCACTAAGTTATGAAATAGTAATTCTAATATGATCTCTAATATATAAGAATTTTTTAAGAATACTCTCTACAACCAATAATGTATTGATGTCATCATCAACCACATGTACCCACATGCCTTTCAGAGAATCATCTAACACCATATCCACATTCAAATACATGTTTCTACTCATTAACATTTTTATGTTTGTTTTTAACCATGATGGTGGTTTCTGCAATGTATTCGTGCTCGAACGAAGGTCTCATATCAACTCCCTACTCTCTAGTGATGCTTAAAAAAATTAGGGAACATACATTGCTCAAATCAGAACTGAAATTCACTAGAAATCGCTATCACTTTGGAAAAAAAATTCCCATGTATAGTTCAATGAGTACAACTAAAATCATGGAACAAGTTTCGATGTATTCCCATAAATTAATTATAATCATAGATAATTGATCTTAGTATTTCGAATTGATTTGGAGGAAGCTATATGATCATTGACAAAGATAAAAAGGGAAGGGTAGAGGATGAAAATTGGGGAAGGAATATTACATGGGTTGATGAAATAAATGACTCCCAATATGACCTAAACTATGAATATTGGATATTAGTTACTTAATTATTATTATATTATGACTAAAGGGAATTAGATTAAGATCCCGAATTTAAAGGGTTTATAACATATTTTATCAAAAAATAATTTTATGATATGTGGTTTTCTTGTTTAATTTCTTTAGAAAAAACATAGTCTAAATTTATCAATTTTTAGATTTTGACATAAAAGTAAAATTAAGTTATTGGGAATTCCATAAAACAATGATTTGAAATAGGTAATTTAAAAAATATTTTTACTTTTACTAGAAACCAATAAATCATTTTCTTAATGAATGGATAGCTTTTTAAATAAGTAATTATAATTTATTTTGTAAATAAAAACTCACATATAGTTTTTTTGAGATGATGTTTTTATAAAAATGAAATTGAAAAAAACAAAATTTCATGAAATTGTTATTTTACAAACAAATGGATTTATTTCAAAAAGATCATAGAGCTAGTTTATGTGAATTTAAAAACATATTAATTTCAAAATAAAATAAAGGAATAATTTTTTATATAAAAAATCTTCATTTTATACAAGAGTTATCACCTCCCCCCCTAAAAAAATTAATTTTAGTTTAAATATAAAAATTAGTTTTAAAAATATCTTTTCATAAAAATTATAAAAAAATTATTTTGAAAAAAATTAATGATGTAGAATATAATTTCATAGAGGTGTATTTATTAAAACGAATTCATAAAAAAATAAAAAAAGTGAGGTAATAAAAAAATATTCTATGTCATTTATAAAAGTGATTATGCGATTGAAATGAATATTCAATTTTTTCTTATGATAAGTAAAATGGAAAATATTTTGTACTTATTCGGAAGTCATGTTTTAATAATAATTTTTAAATATTCACAATATCATTTATATAATATGTTTAATGAAAAACATTTATGGTTAAAAAAAGTATTTTTTGGTTTTGAAAAAAAAACTACTAATAGAAAATTGAATTCATGCTAGGTTTTTCATACGCACATATTGGAAATTAATCATCATGATTATAATATTGGGGAATGGAGTTAAATTTTTCATATTTCTTAATTGTTTAATATTTTTAACGGTATTTAGTCAATTCTATGTATTTTAATTTTTTGTATAGTTTTTAATCATCATTTCATATTAAAAACATAACTAGAAACATGTATCCATAATGGATCATTATATAAAATAATTGCAAAAAAATCTCTCGTTGCATCATAAATTTGATGAAAAAATGAAAAAAACAATTATAAGATCCATAAAAAAATTCCCCACCCTCCAGAAAGTGGAAATCACAAATACAAGAAACTAATGAATGTTCCATTCACTGAGAAACCAATGGAATCATTGGGGATTTTTGTCACCCCATTTTCAAATAAATCCTAACATCTATCTTTTAACATACTGATAATCAATGATCTATGATTTCCAATGACAAAATAACTCAAAATCATAGTGATTCTTAATTTTCCTTGATCAAAAACCCCTCCAACCC
Source organism: Viscum album (assembly GCA_963277665.1). Classification (NCBI taxonomy): domain Eukaryota; kingdom Viridiplantae; phylum Streptophyta; class Magnoliopsida; order Santalales; family Viscaceae; genus Viscum; species Viscum album. The sequence continues at coordinate 551,714,989 of OY728147.1, read as the reverse complement.
CTAAACATCATTTCAGAAAGTCACTAAATATTGAACCTAGAATGTGATGAAGTTTAGGGGAACTAAATTCCCCAGCAGAGTGCTTGATTCTACTATCATCATGCACTGAGGGGGTAGCATGGGGGATAATAGATTTTAGATAAGATCAGAGTAATAAACAAGAACACCACCCTATACCACACACACTGATGAACTACATGGATGGGGAGAGATAAGGGTTTGATCAGAGGAGATACTCAAGTTAATGATATTGTTTTGATAAAAAATTATGGAATATTAAAATCTTGATGACTGATGGATGACAAATATTGGGCCATGATAAAGTATGATTACATGCTGATCGAATCATCTCCTTTATGGTACTGCTACAACTGCTATAGTTGTGTTTGGTTCTGGTTGAGTAATATTTCTACCAAGCAAATATCACACATATTGGAATTCATCATAGTTGGATTACCATATGATAATGTTTCCAATATCAATTAACTTTTTCCTAGATTAAGGATAGTTTTATTATAATGGAAGGGTATATTAGGCTGAAATATGATAAGTGGTTGTCTGAAGGGTAATCTAGGAACAAAATATGGGTCGAGAGGAGCATGATGGGATGGAGTTGGAAATATTGCATTACCTCCTAGCAGACCATAAATCTCATATTATAGTTTAACCAATTATTATGGATGGTATTTAATATAAGATTCCTAGGAATGAATATTAAATATTCCGTGAAAATGATTTACATTTTGATTTGATTCAATGGATCTTCCTTCCATACCTTGAAACAGTTTTCTTGTATAAGCATCTGCAGACAATCTCTTCAGATATAGCCTAATTTTATGATCATAAAAAACTATAGTAAATTAAAATAGATATAAATTCAACTTCAGGACCATACCGAATTCTTCATTCAATATTTTTTTTATTTTACACCACGCACATAAAAAAATTATCTCATTGGTTAGCTGGTGAAATGAAAAACAAAAGAGCACAATGGATTGCTAGCAATAAAAAATGGTTTGATCATTCTACCACAACACAAAAGAGTGATCATTAAGTAAATATATAAAATATAAATCACTTATAATGATCCTAATGAAATATTTCTCATAGTTTTCACAAAAAGTTTCATTCGAATGATTGACAGTGGACCTCCAACAGCTACGTTTTGGAATCAATTCCCTTGCAAGAAAAATTATAAAGTTATTGGAGATAAATACTTTTAATTGTCTGGTTATATTATCTATGGTCAATCCATGAATTTTTTTCATCTATAGAATTATATTTGGAATAACATATAAATAGAAGTAAAATAATATTTTGTTTATATGATTTAGATTACATCAGCAAACCTTCAAATGATATCCAATCATGATCTATAGTTTTTTATTCATTTTAGGAAAAAACTAAATTATATAGGAAAAAATAACCATAATATCAGATTGAGTGTATAATTTAAAATTTAAGATGAAATATATCATGGAAAAACATCTCATAGTGGTCCATTGACCAAACTACATGTAGTTTATTGGATGTGGTCTAATATTCGTTTAACAATTCATCACCATCTTCTACTCTAATGTGATTTCTCTTTTATAGATTACTTAATGTCACATATACACCTTCATTACTATAATAAGTGTGTTAAACACTATCACCTCCATCTATGTCAATCAATGACATCAAGAATATTATAATATTTAGTCTCTTCGGTTTATATCTTCATCCTCAAAACATGCTTCCATATAATCTTTATCACTTCTTCACTTATATTCTTCATTAAGTAGTCACATTCCCCATGTCTAATACATTTGATAACAATTATCTCATCTCCATCCATAGATATCACTAGATAAAAGTTCAACCAATTAGTTTTGAATAAAAAAATAAATATCTAGCTCCATAAAGAATATACTCAATAATGAAAGAAAAATCCATTTGCAGACCAATAAATTCAAAACAACTAAATCCACAAATGTTAGGCAGATGAACAACACATATTACTTCATCATAATAATCATTCATTTACAATAGTATATTCAAATAATTTGTGGCATGGTATCATGATGTAACTGAAATTAAATGAATTAAATTCAAAATAAATAACACAAACATTTAAATTTGTAAATCGACAAAAGAAGAAATTTTAAATAGTATAGTTCTTATAAAATCATAATAATCAAATGAAAAAATTAATAATCCATAAATGTGTAGAGATTAGAATCTAAGATCACTGATGGCTCATAATTAATCCTAAAAATTATTAAAAAAAACCAATATTTTCCCAATTACTAACAATAACTATAAAGTTATGATAGGTTTGGTTTCTCCATCAATAAACATCATCACTTTTGAACATGTCCTTTAGTGAAAAAGTAAAAAATGTAAATAACAAATGGTTAGTCGAGGAATGAAAAAAAAAGAACACCCATGGAAAAAAAATTTAAGTACCAAAATGTGAAGAAATTGCTACACTAACCATCTCACTAATATACCATCATTGGTGAAGGATACTCTATGAATCCATTAATGTAGTGATGTTTTCTTCAACCACAAGAACCATTAGATCTTTCATACACTCATCTTACACCACTTCTACTTTCCACTATCTGTATCCACTCATCATCATCATTATGTTTGTATTTGACCATGAAGGTAATTTCTAAAATGCAAACATGAACAACCCAAGGTATCCTATCAACTCCCTACTATCCGGTGATGATTTCATAAAAATAAAACCAAATAAGTGAAGAACTTCTCTCTGATCAGCATCAAAACATTCTATAAACCCTCATCAGTATGGAACCAAAGTGCCCATGAAGTGTTCCAAAGACTATGAATCAAGTCTACGAAAGAGTTTATATACAGTACTTAAAAATGAATTTAAATATAAACAATTTATCACTACCTTTTGAACTAATCTGTACGATTCTATGTCAGAATCAAGCAAGATTGAAATAGCGGGGGAAGATACAAAAAATTGAGGAAGGTAGACTACATGGGTCTAGGAAAAAAATTACTCCAACCCTGTCTAAACTAATAGATTTTTTATTTATTTTTATTATTATTATTATTTAATTAATGATAATTAAATTAAGACCCCGGATATGAAGAGTCCATATCATATTTTAAACAAAAAATCTAATTTTTTTAATTAAAGTAGTAAAACATACTAATTTTTAGATTTCTTCATAAAATAAAATTAAGTGATTGATGATGCCTTAATAAAATGAATTTAAATTACTACTTTAAGGAATCATAATTTTTTATTATTTTTCCATAAAACAATATAACATATTTTTTATTATAATGAAAGACTACCATTTTAAATAGGTAATTATAATTGTTTCTTTATAGAAAAAATTCCTAGGTATTTTTTAAGATGATATTTTAAAAAAATTAAAATATATATATATTGTGAAATGGTTCTGATAAAAATATAAATTTATTTAAAAAAAATCATAGAGAGAAATTATTTTAATTTTAAAAAATAGTGATTTCAAAATAATTGTTTTTATAAAAAAAAACGTTTTCATTTTACAATATCATTATCAACCCCCCCCCCCCCAATCATGATTTACATTCAATCCAAAAATCAGTTTTTTAATTATGTGGTTAAAAAATATTTTGTTTTTATTTTTTAAAATACAATAAATAATATGCCTATAAATTCATAGAAGTCTTTTAATAAAACAATTTTTTTATAACAACATAAATTTAAAAATGAGAGGTCCTAAAAAAAGACTCTCCATATATTTTTCTTAAAATAGAATATATTTTTTAAATTAATTTTCAATTGTTTTTTATTATAACTAAAATGGAAAATATTTTTTACTATTTATAAATTAATTTTTTAATAATAATTTTTAAACTATCATGAAATCATTAATTTATAAATTTTAAAAAAATAAACATTCAAATGATAAAAAAATATTTATTTTATTTTGGGTTCTATAAATAAAATTACTAAAATGGTATATGTCAGAAAATATTCACCAATATGGGTGAATCCAAGTATTAAAAAGGTTTTTATTATCTAAAACTATTTTCATGAACATCATTAATCCAAATCATTTATATATATATATATTAAAAAAAAAATATTCATTTTGTTTCAATGTGCATGTACATAACATAATTTTAAACAATATTTATAATGGTATTATTTTACTTTAAATTACTAGAATTAAATTACTTATTAAATATAACAAAAAAGACATTAAAGTTATATGTAACATCATTTCGATGCTTTTTAATATAGAATTTTTGATTCACCTTTTTACAATGACATAATTCTAATATATTACAAATATTAATAGATAATTATAAATAATTTATTAATATTATAATTATCAAATAAAAATATTAATAATAAATTCAAAAATCAATAATGTAATCAATAATGAAAAAAAAATAATTAATATAATTAATAACATACAGTACAATTATACTATGGCCATATGAGGTTAAAATAAAAGAAAAATGACAAGTAACTCTGGGTCAGGTAGGCCATACCATTTCCACCCCGTAATAGCTCGATCTTATCACCCTTTATCAACTCTTTTCATCCACTTTATTAGTGCTTAATATACCCTATTTTGTCATTCTAGTGACAGAATTCAAACCTTGGACCTCATTCCTTGCTCACTTAACACCCACACCACTACACCATCATTATTTATTTTATATAATATGATATATATATACATACAATTAATTTATTTTATATATGTTTTCATATAATTATTTACATTTATATATTTTTTTGAAAATCTATTTTTCATATATATACTGTATATTTATATATAAATTTTATACATCTATATATATATATATTTCTATGTCTATACATTTATAAATATACATATTTAAATATAATTGTATATTTGTATGTATCTTTTTATGTTGTATATATAAATATATATTGTGAGTACCTTTATACATTGTATTTAATGATAATTAAATATTTATAAAATTAATTTTATATATTATGTATTTTCACAATATTGACACACGCATACACATACATACATATAAATATTTACTTGTACACTTACATATAATTATATTTCAATGATACACACATAAATATATTCAATTATCTATTTATTTATATATATTGGAATATACATATTGAAATTTTTTTGTGAATCCCACATATTTATATAAAAAAATTAATTTCATAGGTGTGTATTTATTTATATTAATTCATTTATATAAGTTAAATAAAATTAGTAATTTTTTATTCTAAATAAAATGAATAATAAGAATTTATATTCATATTGTTTATATGTTTAAAAATTCATTTTTATGTAAATATGTTTAAATATTTATGTATACAATTGATTTTTTATATGTTTATATTTATTTATAAATAACACAACAATATGAAAAGGGAAAAATTAAATAATATAATATATCCAAATGAGTGTGACCTTTGATAGTAAATCTGGTCTACAATAAAAAAAGATAAGAAAGCCCCTTGTAATGAGGTTGAAATTCCATCGAATGTTTAAAAAATGGGTTACCCTAATAAAACTCTTTTTTAGGTCTTCCAACCCATTTTTAATGTTGAAAGAACCATTTAATGGGGACTTCCCAATCATTATGTTATAGATATTTTCAGAAGATTCAATTAGATATGTGGTAGTGGTCGAATAGACATGCTAATCAAATGTTATGATAGCTTGATGTTTAAGTAATATTTTCAAAATATCATGGATCATTCATTAATTTATTGAATTATTATATAAAATTTTCATTAATAGAAAATTACGCAATAATAATTATCAAATTGTTAATTAATATCACTTCATAATTATTTTTGAAGGCATTTTTCACAAAATATTTTATATATTATGTGAAAATGCATATTTAATAAAATATTTTACATCTATATCAATATAATTTTATTTTTATATTAATATTGGATTTTCCAATATATATATATATATATATATGAAATATACCTTTCATTAGTGAAATAGTGTCAGAGAAAAAGTGCATCTTTTGTCAATGTAAAAAATACATTAACAACAGTGAATTTAATCAGAATTAGAAAAAATGAAATCAAATATATTCTTTTCTTAGTGTTTTTTAATTATTATAAAGGATTCCTCTTTATTAACATTTGTTATCTAGAATGGAAAAATTTTAACAATAAAAAACAGAAAACTCTAGTAATATGACTCGATGACCCACCATTTTTAGTGGCCCCAAATGTTCCTTCAATCATCCACTCGTGTTAGCACTATACTTGGGTACGTGTATCTTGGTTTATGCCATTACCTATATATACATGAGTTTTCTTACCTATAATTGAAAACCCCTTTATATGGGTTATTGAGATTTGAAATCTATTTGGATTTGGAATTATGATGTGACTATACAAATCATGAAACACTTCAACTACCCAGTAATATAATTAATATATTTAATAGTCAATGATATAGTCAATAAAATTAGTAATTAATAATTTTAATTAATTAATTTATATAATGAATTAAAAATCTCATTGGGTTTTAATTGAGGTGTATTTTTTTGTTTTATCCCTCTCTCTCCATGGGAACTACTTTATATTTGAGTCTTTACACATGATAATACTATTCTTATTATGTCACAGAGAAATTCAAAGTCATTTTATAATGAGGGAATGATGGGTGCAACTGACCTTGTGGCATGGACAATTGGCTCATAACCTACACTACATTTGGGGGTCAATATCGTGGGTGAGTGGTACTCAGCCACTGGCATTCACATCTAGGAGGTCTTGAGTTTAATACTTGATGGACATAGGTATTGTTCCAATACTTTTTAGGTGGTGATTGTAACACTTGAAAGTTTTATAATATATTTATTTTCAAATAAATTTTATTTTTTTGATAACTTTCACTCCATGGAACACTATGTTTAAATGAACCATAATATAGAATGAAATTATAACAAAACCATTACAATATCATGTATGAATATAAGTAACTAAATTTTATGAATTGAATAGTTTACACATGTATAAAATAAACTCATTGGTTCTCAATTGATTTTAAATAAAGTTGAAAATATGTGTATGTAAAATACATTTTCTGAAATACAATTTTAATGAACGTAAATTGTTATTATCTTAATAAATTATATTAATAATTATTTGGGTTGGGTTTGTATGGGTATGGGGGTGATGGGCATGCCACGGGGTCATGTCTTTGAGCCTACATGTTTACTTTAGTTTTATTCCTTGCATTGTTTACAATAGTGGTGGATGTAACTGACCTTTTATATGTAGTTAATCAATTTTTTTAACTTCCATCTAATATTTTTTCAAGGAATGAGATAAAAATAAATTTATTATTGTTCTTAAAAAAATATTTTTCTAAAACACATTTATTGTGACGTTTTCCATGCTTATGTTAAAATGAATTTTATTCCCTTCTATAAAATGAATCCAAAATTTTTTGTTTTTATATGTGGAATCTGGTGGATAAAAGTGGCTAATATATCTCTCTTATTTTTAATCAATATGAATAATAGTTATAGTAAATTTTTGTCACCATTGTAATGGTAAAACGAGTAAAATAGGGTTGAAATTTTATGACAAGACTTTAAAATTTATCCAACACATTATATTATCCTATTAGATGAGTGGAGTTTGACCATTTCAACGCCAATATTGAATATATGTCCACCTGGTGTCAAATTGATTTTAATATGATATTTATATAGATTTAAGAAAAAAATAAATACAAAATGTCTTTCATTTATCTTTAATATCTCTAAAATTTTTATATAAGAAAAAAATGAGTATATGTAGAGTTCTAAATGTTTAATTGAAAAATAAATTATTATTTAATGATAATAATTTATTTATAATTTTTATAAATTTAATAATTACCTTAAAATCTTATGAAACACAATCACAACTTTTTTTCAATTAATAGAAAGACAAAATAAATTATTTTAATAAAATTAAAAATAATCCAATTTAGGTAAATTATTATGTTATATGAATTCATTAGATAAATATGAAATCTTAGAGATTTTTTAAAATAGTATATTTGAATTCCATATTTTTTGGTGTCTTTAATGTAAAATTAAATGAATAGTTTAAAAATTAACAATAATAATATTTTATAAAATAAAAATATTTATTAAAATGAATTAAATTCATAAAAATATTTTATTTTTCAATGAAAAGTAAATATGTTTGAACATATCAACCATATAACATTTATTATTTATTTTTACCATTTATGTTATCATTCTTAACCGTATAAAATTGAAATTTTTTTACCACGGTTAAGGTATAAAATGAATAACAAAGGGGATAATAAAAGATATAAGTTATAAAATCAAACCAAAACCTATATAAATTTCATTCCCTAATGTTATTTAAAAACTAGACACTTTTATTTAGAATTTATGACTATTTTTATTCATTTTACTTGATAATGAGTTTATTATAATTAAATTTGTTTAAGAAATTTTAAGTGTCTCACCTCTCCCTGTTATAAAAGGACACCCATATATTCTTCTAATTACACCACGTTGAGCCCTCTAGACTGAACAACTCCAGGAAAATTCCATTATAAACTTTATATTCCATGTTCTATAGGTGATGGTCTTCCCAAAATACCAACCAAATATTCCTTAATAGGATATCCAGTTGATTTCTTTCAAAGAAGTGATAATCGCCTTAACTGTTCACTTTCTTTTATCTTCTTCTTTCACATCCTCTAAATTTGGGTTATATATCATAAAATAATTAATTCAGTATCCTCGATATGGATAAATGTAATTATGATTATGATACCACCATTATAAACCCTCTCTCCCATCAAATGGATTGTGAAAGTATTTATTGTGCATATATATGACATACAATCACCGCATAGAGATACAATTTGTTTTTCATCGCTATCCTTAATGAATTCATATTATGGTAGGTTTAATATATATATATATATATGATATTTATGATGTAATTATTATTCTAAAATGATAATATAATATCAATATTATTACCTTTTAACCAGTTGGAAAATGATAGAGTAGCTCGTTCATACATCTAGACTACCACCTTTACGAAGCGACGTGATTCGCTTTTTTACTTTATGTTTTAAATGTTTGGAAATATGAAAAGATATTTTGAATATATTTTATATATATTATATTATATTTATTATGGAAGTAATAATTATTTTATAACATTATTTTATTCGATTTTTCAAAAAATGACAACCTTGTTCATGAGTACGTACGACCTACCATCTCTATGAATGGTGTAATTCATTTTTCTATCTCTAAATTTTGTAGATGACTCTAAATATTTATATCTTGAATATATTTGATATTTAAATCATTAATAATATTATGTATACTATGAAACAATGATTAAATTACAATGGGTGTATCTTCCAAATTGAAATTATCATCAAGAATGAAATTGAGAACACCATAAAATGATAGTTTTATTAAAGAATAATAGAAAATTGGGTGATGAAATATTAAAATTGATTGTAACACCCTGGTTCCGGAAGCCACCCAGAGTCTCCTCGTACCCGATTGGTCACATGGCCTCAAATTCATTTCCCAAAATGCCAGAGGTTGTCGACTAGCAGCGAGGGCCTTGGGTGTGATAGTGGGGAAACTATGCCCTCATTGGCAGAGCACACAGCGGAAAAGAGAAATAATAAACAATAACAGAAATAGTAAACAATCCATACACAAGTGAACAGCGGAAGACTAAATATGATAAACAGTAGGAGTACATATATATATAAATGATTCTTGATACATATATGTCTAGGAAAGCATCCAAACAAGTCACAATGCTGAATACAGTATTAAACCAAAGTACAAAAGAAAAAATGATAAGAACACTAATCATCATCACAAGCCTCAGCTTGGTCCCATGCTCTCCAGCTCTAGTGCAATAAAGAACCTGAAGTAGAAGGGTGCTTTCCCTTATCTATACCTACAACAATATAATCTTTTTGGGCCCAGAAGCACGAACCAAACAGGGTGTGAGACAAAGTCCCAGTAGGAAACCACCCAAAGATCTATGCCTAACAGTTAGTGAATATATGGAAGGTAAAAATGCAGTAAATAGTAACAGTAATAGGAAGTACTCAGCAGCAAACAATCCATAGTTATAGAATATAACTTACAAACAAGAAATCTTCTACTCAATCAAGTAGAACAAACAGGTAACCTCTAGGTAGTTCTCACAGCCTAACCCATATGGTTCAACCTCAAGTACTAGCAACCCTCTGGGAGGCACACACAGTCACACCCCTCTGGTTTAGCTAAGAAGAATAGGCTATCTGGGGAATCACTCATGGTCATTTACCCCTATAGTCTCGTATCATACTAAAGGAACTCTGAGGAAGAACTCAACATCTCATTCCCCATGTGGCCCACATCGAGGAACTACAGACACTCTGAGGAAGCACTCAACGTCAATTCCCCTTGTGGTCTTGCTACGTATATTAAAGACACTCTGAAGAAGCCCTTATGTCCATTCTCCCTATGGTCTACCACACTAGGTTCTCACAACCCTGTGTAAAGTCATCAAGTATCACATCGTGTGACATCCAAAGTATCCTCAATAACTACTTGGCTAGAATTCTACAGCATCTCAGCATGGAAGAATAGTCACACCATCCTACAACTAGGCATGGAACTAGAAAAATCCTAATAGGAAAAACTAGACCAAACGGTCATAACAGGAAACCTGCATGGGAAAAACATCCAAAGAACAATAAATTTCCCTATTCACAAGCTAATTCCTCTACATAGGCATATAATCAAATTAGGCAAACAACAAGGGAAAAACAGGAAACACGCAATACATCATTCAAGTTTATTGGTGGAATTTTCACAAAATACTCAAATACTTTCTATAGAAAGGAACAAACCACCTACCTTGATGTTAGGAGATAGATATATTCTAACCTCGAAGCTCAAATCCCCTTGGAATGTCGTTGATCTAAGAAAATGTCAAAAATGATCAACCCACGATAACATGAGAAAGAGGAGAAATTGGAAAATGAAGCTCTAGTAGAAGGAAGAGCTTACTAATGCAGTTCCAACACAATCAAAGGTGGTGGATTTGGAGAACATACGGAGGATCGGGGGCTTGGAGAATATTCATGGTCGTACGAGATGCTCTCGATCAAAGAAGCTGGAGAATAAGACCGTTTTGGCGATTAGACGCGACCCCGGCCCGTTTAATAAAAAAGAAAGTACACGGCGTGTACTTTTGGAGTACACATCATGTAATTTTGGAGTACATGAAGTGTACTAGGCTTTTCTCTACTCCGTTTTAGGCGGCCTCCATGTCACCCCTACATGGTCGTGTGTGTATCCATGACACGACCAGCACATGGCCTCGAGTGGCAGCGAAGTACACGAAGTGTACTTATAAAGTACATGGCGTGTAGTTCAAAAATTTCCAGAAACTTTTCTTTTCTCAAAAACTCCATAAAAAAGGGAAAACATACTTGAAAGGAAGGTCCATGTTCTTAAAAAATTCCCCCTTAAATGAAATTCATCCCCGAATTTCCCTAGCGTGGTGCTGAAGAAGAAACCCTGAACAACTCTGGCCACTGCGATCATACATCGGCCTCCCTCTCCCAAGTATCGTCTTGTACTCGCTCGTGCTGCCATAGCACCCGTATCAGAGGAACAGACTGGCCACAGAGGACCTTCGTACTGCGATCAAAAATCCAGATAGGATGCTCCTCAAATGATGCATCTGCTTCGAGCTCAACCACCTCAGGTTGGAAGACATGAGACGGGTCTGAGAAGTAACGTCAGAGCTGAGAAACGTGGAATAATTCGTCCATAGCCCAGTACCTCTGAGGTAACTACAACCAATAGGTAACCGGCCCAACTCTCTCTAACACCTCAAATGGCCCGACTTACTGTGGTAAAAGCTTACCCTGTATCCAAATCCTCTTGTGTCTGAACCTCAGTGTGACACGCAGGAAAACCTAATCCCCATCCTCGAACTCCAGAGGTCATCTCCGATGATCAGCATAAGACTTCTGTCGAGAATGTATAGTATTCATCCTCTTCCAAATCAACTCTATATGCTCAGTGGTCTACTGAACAAGATGAGGTCCCAGAAAAGCTGCCTCTCCTTCCTCCAGCCAACATAAGGGTGATCGGCATGGCCTACCGTACAAAGCCTCATAAGGTGTCATCTGAATAGTTTCTTGAAAACTATTATTTTAGGAAAACTCCACAAGAGGTATATGATTCTCCCAAGAACCTCCAAAGTGCATAATGTAAGCTCGGAGCATATCCTCAAGCACCTGTATCGTACGTTCGGACTGGCCATCTGTCTGAGGATGGTATGTTGTACTCAAAAGTACCGATGTACCCAAAGCCTTATGAATCCCCTGCCAGACCTGAGATGTAAAATGCGCATCTTTGTTTGAAATAATGGAATGTGGAACTCCATGTAGATGTAAAATCTCATGGATGTACAACCATCCCAGCTCGTCAACACTGAAGGTCTCCTTGATCAGCAAGAAGTGAGCAGCCTTCGTAATCCTGTTGATGACAACCCAAACAGCATCATTCCCTCGAGGAGACCTTGGAAACTCGGTCACTAATTCCATCATGACGTCATTCCACTTCAACTTGGTAATGGGTAACTGCTGTAAAATACCTGATGGTCAATGATGTTCCTCTTTCACCTGCTGACAAGTGGAACACCTCATGACAAAACCAGCAACATCCTTCTTCATAACTGGCCACCAATACTGACGGTGTAGATCACGATACGTCTTGGTTATGCCAGGATGAACTGCCCAAACCGAGTAATGAAGGTCACGCATCATCTCCTCACGTATGTCTTCTAGCACCCATACATGTCCCTAGAAATGCAAGATCTCATCCTCGCCTACTGTCCACCCTGGAAGAGGGTCCTCTCTTGACACACTCTCCCATAGGACTAGGCCTTATGAGTCTAATAGCTTCCTCATCTGTACCTGATCAAGAAGTGTAGAGGAAGCTGTTACAGAAGATAGGAAAGTTTTCACCTGTCTAACGTGCACCTCCAAATGCATCTCAGAGAATAGAGCCATAAGCTGCCACTCACTGCTGGCCTCCTGAACTACTTGTATCTGAGTCCTCCTACTCAACGCATCAGCCACTGCGTTGCCCTTTCCCGGCGTATAGGAAAGCTCAAAGTCAAAGGACTGAAGATACTCATCCCACCTGCGTTGTCTTAGATTCAGATCACACTGAGTGAATATGTACCTGAGATTCTTGTGGTCGGTGAAAACCACAAAGTGTTATCCCAGAATATAATGTCTCTAAAAGCATAAGGCAAGAACAACAGCTGCCAACTCCAGGTCATGTGTTGGGTAGTTCTTCTCATGTGACCTCAACTGTCGAGACCTGTACGTGACAACTCTATCTCCCTGCATAAGCACAGCTTCTAGTCCGATACCCGAGGCATCATAGTAGACAGTGTAGATCTTTCCCATATTTGGAAAGACTATTATTGGTGTTGAAGTCAATCTCCCTTTCAGCTCCAAAATGGCTAACTCACAAGAATCTGACCATAAGAACTTTGCGCCAATCTTGGTCAGACCTGTCAGTAGTGCTGCTAAGCGTGAAAAGTCTCATATGAAGCGTCTGTAGTATCCAACCAGTCCTAGAAAACTCCGCACCTCAAAGACGTTCTTCGGCTGCTCCTAGAAAACTACTGCTCTCACCTTCTCTGGGTCTACATATACTTTTTTCTCTGAGATAACATGACCCAAGAAGTGAATCTGATCCATCCAAAAGTTTCATTTCGAGAGCTTAGAATATAAATGATGCTCCCTCAGTGTACTCAAAATGATCTCAACATGGGTAGCATGGTTGTGTCAAATGTAAGAGTACACCAAGATGTTTTCCACGAAAACCACCACGATGGAATCCAAGTATGGATGGAACACTCGATTCATCAGTGCCATGAAAACTGTAGGTGCATTCGTGAGACCGAATAGCATAACCATATACTTGTATAGACCATACCTACTCCTAAAGGTTGTAAGAGGTATATCTTATGGTCTAACGTGAAACTGATGATAACTGGACCTCAAATAGATCTTTGAGAACACCCACGCTCCTCAAAGCTGATCAAAGAGGTCATAAATCCTAGGAAAGGGATATCGGTTCTTGACCATAAACTGGTTCAACTTCCGATAATCCACACAAAGCCTAAGGGTGTCTTCTACCTTTTTTACAAACAAGACAGGCGAACCCCAAGGAGAAGTACTGGGTCGGATAAAACCCTTCGCTTACAACTCCTATAACTTCTTGTTGACCTACTGTAGCTCAGGTGTCTCCATCCTATAAGGAGGAATGGACACCGGTGATGCTCCTGGCACGAGATCAATCGAGAAGTCTACCTCGCGCTCTGGAGGTAAACCCGAAAAGTCATCTGGAAATACATCTCTGAAATTATCCACTGCTGGAGGAAATTCTAACTGTGAAGTCCCCTAGTTATCTAAATATAGACTAGAAATCTGATCTGTAACTCCACCTAGCCCATGCTCGGGTCCTGCTCTACTCACCTGAAAATCCCACTCACATTTGTGAATAAAAGATCCACCCACTAGTGATATGAAACTCACCCTACGGTGATAAAAGTCGACGTCTTCCTAGAAGGGAACTAGCCAGTCCATTCTAATAATGAAATCATAGTCTAACATCTCTAGGATATAGAGATCCCATAGAAAGTGATACCCATCCACCTCTAGAGGTAACTCTTTGAACAGACGTAGACTAGTCGTCCTAGTCCCCAACGGTGTGTCTAGAGTCAAGGTATCGATAGAAGAAAAGATATAGATCCCAAGGCTCTCCACAATAGAAACAGAGATAAATATATGGGAATCCTCTGTATCGAAAAGAGTAGAAGATAAAATTGAGGCTACTAAGATCCTACCTAAAACTATAGAGGGTCTAGGATCCTTCTCCTATTGGGTCAACTCCACTGCAATAGATTGACCTGTACCACGGCCCTGTGATCCTGTCTGACCTCTCTAAGCTGATCCACCCAACTATTGCTGAAAGACCGGTGACTGACCACCACGGCCTCGACCTCCACCTCGGCCCGAATGGCCATAAGAACTACAGTTCCTAGACTGGTGAGAAACTGGTGGCGCTGCTCCTGAACGAGGAGTCATGGATGAACCTCTGTCACCAGCTGCTGGTGAGAAAACCTGATAGAAGCGCTGGAGGTGACCCATCTTGCTGCAAGATCAGCACTCCATGGGGTCTCTCTGGCACTACGGCCTCGTATTCCTAGCTCTTCCACACTGGTATCATACCACCCGGATACCTGAATATGTGTCTCACTACCTCGGATCACCGCACGTAGACTCCCAATGAAACTTCCTACTATCAGCTGGTGAAGCACTAACTCTGGAAGCGGAACCTCCCTGGCTCTCAACTCCAGAATCTCTCAGATTGCGCTCTGCAATCAGTTCCTGGTTGACGATGGAAGCAATGGAAGTCATCCTGAAGATATTCACTTGTGAGCAAATATCCTATCTGAGACTATCCTCAAACTTCCTTGACAAGAACAACCCATCTCCGCCCTGGTGGGGTGTGAAACGCTGAAGCTCGGTGAAACGAGAGGAATACTCCATGATAGAAAGAGTACCCTACTCCAGGCTCATGAACTCCCGGGTTCGGTCGGCCCTCAAGGTCTCCAGATATAAGAAGTCATAAAAGATGCATTGAAACTTCTCCCACGCCATCGCCTTCTGATGACCCGCCTGTGAGATCATGTCCCACCACCTCTTGGCGGAGTCTCGTAGCATATAGGTAGTGTGATTGACCCGCCTCTTTGGAGGCGTCTCTAGATGCTCGAAGGTCGTCATCATGGCTTCTAGCCATGACTCTACAGCCTTCGGTCCTCCTTCCCCTGAGAAGGTGGGAGGATGCTGCTATTGGAAAACCCGCATCAAGTCTTCCATAGTCAAGGCAGGAGGCGGAGCTCCCTGAAAGTTCTATATCATCCTTAGAAATTCTTCTGTAAACTATGCATCAGTGCCTCCAACTGGTATAGATGCTGGTGCCGAGGCTAGCACAGCAGGAGGATCTGCAGGAGGTCCTTGATCAGCCATATCTGGCATGTGATCACTGCCCTGCAACTGATGGACAACTGAAGGATGTCTCGGTGCCATAACTCAGAAAGGTCAAAAGAACACCTTAGGATCAGGATTAACAAAGACTAAAAAACCGAAGTTATAAGAAGGAACAGGGAAAAGAAGGCATTCAAGTTTTGAAAAACATGACTACACGGCGTTTTCTTTCCCTACACGGCGTATTCCCTTAGGTCATTCACATGGGTGTGTACTTCTACCTAAACTGGTCATGTAACACCCCAAATACACGGCATGTTGTCCTAATACATGGTGTGTACTTGAATCCTCTTCCCTACATGAGTACGTCTACACGGTTAATCCACACAGCTCCTCTAAGACAAAACTACACGGCATGTTCAAGGAAAACACGGCGTTTACTAGACATGCCTTACCAGGCCCGTGTTGTTAGCAACACGGCCTAACACATGGCCAACACTACACATCATGTTCCAAACGGACACGGCGTCTACGAGAAAGGGTAACACCGACCTTTGTTATTTGTGACACGGTCGGGTACCTAGATCAGATGACACGGCGTGTAAAATTCAGAAACAGCGTGTATGTAAAAATATAACATGACCCGTGTTCTTCGTGACATGGTCGGGTTACCTATTTCACACTACACGGTATTCTAAACTAGTACATGGCATGTTCCTACAAGATTTTTCACAACCTCGTGTCCCTGCTCACACAGTCATTGACACTGTTATAGACTACATGACATGTATTAATAAAGTACACACCATGTATTCTAGGTTATTCTATATAGTAGCCTCAGAAACTGCTCTGGGGCCCAGAAAACACAGAAAACTAGCACTAAGGTGCCAAATTCCGATCCGTGAGGGCCCATACTCCCCGCGAATCAAATCTTGACATCTTATACAAGTTACAAAAAAAGTAAACAAGCCAATGATCCCCCAAATTCTGGTCCATGAGGGACCATAACACCTCAAGAGCCAAAATATGGAATTCATTCTGGTAAAACATTACACAAACTATTCTCTAACAAGAAGCAGATATTTTTATCAAGGCATCTATCACAACAACATGCATATTCTACACAACATCTATCACAACAACATGCAATTGCTAATTCATCCCAGATGACATGGCAAGAATGCATGACATGTGATTTCTAGAAAGTTCTTATATGATGCATGATATGGCATACCCTCATCTCATCGGGTTACAATAGAAATAGAACCACAATAATGTCAACAATAACAGCACAAATCATGTGAATCACTCGAGGTGAAATCAACCAACTATAAAAATCACAAAACAAGAAAGATTGAAATTAAAGAGGTAGATTGGCTTTTCCCTATACACGGGTTAGCTACTCCTAGACACATCTCATAACCAAGTACCTTTTCCACCCTATCCCTGGCTAAAGGCTCCAAAAAGTATGTTCAGAGAAAAGAATCCCTCTGATACCACTTTGTAATGCCCCGGTTCCAAAAGCCACCCAGAGGCGCCCTATACCCAGTTGGTCACATGGCATCAAGCGCATTTCCCAAAATGCCAGAGGCTATTGAATAGTAGCAAGGGCCTTGGGTGTGATAGTGGGGAAACTATACCCTCATTGGAAGAGTACACAGCAGAAAAGAGCAATAATAAACAATAACGAAAGCATTAAACAATCCATACAAAAGTGAACAGTGGAAGACTAAATATAATAAACAGTAGGAGCACATATATATAGAAATGATGCACGATACATATATATCTACGAAATAATCCAAACAAGTCACAATGCTAGAAATAGTACTAAACCAAAGTACAAAAGAAAAATAGATAAGATGACTCCTCAGCATCGCAAGCCTCGGCTGGTCCCATGCTCTCCAGCTCCAGTGCAATCAAGAACCTGAAGTATAAGGGCTCTTTCCCTTATCTATACCTACAATAATATAATCTATTTGAGCCCAAAATCATGACCCAAATAGGGTGTGAGACAAAGTCCTAGTAGGCAACCACCCAAAGATATGTACCTAACAGTCACTGAATATATGGCAGGTAAAAATGCAGTAAACAGTAACAGTAATAGGAATTACTCAGCAGCAAACAATCCACAGTTCTAGCATATAACTTAAAGAAAAGAAAGCAGACACTAAATCAAGTAGAACAAATAGGTAACCTATGGGTAGTTCTCACAGCCTAGCCCCTATGGTTCAACCTACAAGTACTAGCAACCCTCTGGGAGGCACACACAGTCACACCCCTCTGGTTCAGCTATGAAGAATAGACTCTCTGGGGGATCACTCACCGTCAATTCCCCCTATAGTCTCGTATCATACTAAAGGTGCTCTGGGGAAGCACTCAACATTTCATTCCCGATGTGGTCCGCATAGAGGAACTATAGACACTCTGAGGATGCACTCAACATTAATTCCCCTTGTGGTCTCGCTACATAAATTAAAGACACTCTAGAGAAGCCCTTATTTCCATTCTCTCTATGGTCTACTACACTAGGTTCTCACATCCCTATGTAAAGTTATCAAGTATCTCAGCACGTAACGGCCAAATTATCCTCAATAAATACTTGGCTAGCATTCTACAGCATCTCAGAATGGAAGAACAGTCACACCATCCTACAACTAGGCACGGAACTTGAAAAAACCTAACAGGAAAAACTAGACCAAACGGTCATAACCGGAAACATGCATGGGAAAAACATCCAAAGCATAGTAAATTAACCTATTCACAAGAAAAGTATTCTACACAGTCATATAAGAAAAGCAGGAAAACAACAAGGGAAAAACACGAAACTCGCAATACCCCGTTCAAGGGTTTTGGTGGAATTTTCACAAAATACTCAAAGACTTTCTATATAAAAGAACAAACCACCTACCTCGGCTTTAGGAGATCTATATACTCGAACCTCGAAGCTGGAATCGCCTTGGAATTTTGTAGATCTAAGAAAACGTCCAAAATGCTCAACCCATGATAACTTGAGAAAGAGGAGAAATTAGAAAATGAATCTCTAGGAGAAGAAAGAGCTTACCGCTAAGGTTTCAATGCAATCAACAGTGGTTTATTTAAAGAATAGACGGAGGCTCAGGGTCTTGGAAGAGATTTGCGGCCGTACGGGATGCTCTCGGTTGAAGAAGCTGGAGAAAAAGACCATTCTTGCGATTAGACGCAACCCCGGTCCATTTAATAAAAAAAGAAAGCATGTGGTGTGTACTGGGTTTTTCTGTACTCCGCTTTAGGCGGCCTCCATGTCACCCCTACATGGTCGTGTGTATATCCATGACACGTCCAGCACCTGGCATCGAGCAGAAACGAACTACACAGAGTGTACTTATAAAGTACATGGCGTGTACTTCAAAAATTTCCAGAAACTCCTCTTTTCTCAAAAACTCCAGAAAAAGGAAAAACGTACCTGAATGGAAGGTCCAGGTTCTTACATGGATCATATATGAAATTATTATTATGAAAAAAAACATTTTTATATAATACTAAGATATTTAAATTTATTATTAATGAGTTTAACCTTATTTTGAATCAAGTTGAACATGATTTAAGGGGTTTATGTTACAATATCATTGTTTATTAGGATTTTTTATGATTAAGATTCTGATGAGGAAATCCTAAGATATATATATTAATAAAAACACAAATTTATATTCAACTCCAATTAATTCTTTATAATTCATTTTTTTCATTCATTTTCCTCTCTTTATGAACATAATATTCCAAAATAATGTATTTAAGGAAAAATCAAAATTATTTCTCTCTTTTCTCAAATAACTGGTTTCCCATATCCATTATTTCAAAGAATGATTTCAACAATATTTTCAAAATTATAAAATTATTGTTAAAATTTATTTTTTCCAATGATTTAATTCTTACTAAATGATTTAAAAGTAACTTCATATCATTTTTTGAATGAGGTTCTTTTTTATTTTCTTACAAAAATGTAAAATGAATTTATTCTTTTAACATATTTGGCATGAAGAAATGTTCCCACCATCATAAAAAAAATTTATTTGTTGTTTCCTTTAAAATATTCCATGTTTAATTTCACAAATTAGTTTTCCTTAATATTCGAGTAATATTTATATTTTAAATAATGTATTTCTAGTTAAAAAGGTTATTTTCTTATAGAGAATATTGAAGTGGTCTTTTAATGAAATTTTTAATCATTGATTGAATCCTTTGATTTTAAATTAGTTTTACTAGGGATATGATTCAATAATACCAAAATAATTCCTTTTATAGATGGGTTGTAATTATAATGACAAGATGTTTATGAAGCTCGTATCATTTCCATAGTTTATGCTATGATGAAATGTTTATAAAATCTTTTTCAATTTTCCCAGGTTATGTAATAATTAAATGATAATGAAACCCATTTTGTTTTCACAATCTCCAATATTATGAATGTTTTATGAACATGTGTCACTCATATGTATTATTTTCATTATGTTAAGGGTGGGCCTAAAATTATATAACCCTCCAATGTAATGGGTAATGATGGATCTATAATGAGATAAAAAGGATTGGAATGGGGTGTGAAACTAGTTTCGTAAGGGACTATATCATTTATGATTGTTTTGGGAGTAAACTGTGAATACTAAAATAGATTAGAGAGTGAACCCAATCCACTATAATATTCCTGAAAATGATCCTTGATTACAATGGAAATGATTTTCTCAGCTTATGTGTATTTCAAAAATTTATGTCTTATGATGGTATTCTTATCTCATGAATTATGATCATTGATTTTTTTATGATTCATGTATTATAAACTGATATATTTATTCCATGACTTGAGATTATGATATATGATATAAAGGGTTTAGTTATCAAATGTTATGATCTGATTCACATACCATTACACTCATGTTATGAATAAGTGATCATTGATATAACATATATTTATAACCTTACTATGAATTTGAGATCACCATTTATTATGTTTCCTTTACCCATGTTGTGAAGAAATGTATTATGGTTGGTATTTAGATGAAGGGTGATAGTTATGTTGAACTTATGAAAGTTTATGTAGATATATTATGAACAAGTTACTTATGAATCCAAGTTTACAATGATTTTAAACCCATATGATTCTGGAATGAATCATTCAGTTTTGTAATGAATATTCAACTAATAAGAGTTAATATCTATATATGAAAAGTATGAGTCTCTATAGTTGGAATCAAAGCAATGTTTTTTTTTTACCTTTGGATACTAGTGTGATAAAACTTTAGGGAGAACCCTTGTGATAATCCTAAGTATTATAGAACATACTATGTTATGGTAAACAAAGGTGTGTGTCTTACCTATAAAAACATACTTATCTAGATGCTAAAAGTTGACATGGTTTTGGCACAAATTAATCTAGGGGTAATAACTATAAAAAGTGATAGTCTAATTTATCTCATCAATAATTCGGGTTCATGGTGATTGTACCCTTAGTGTGCACCTGGTATGGTACTCTCGGGGGATATTATTGGGTTAATTCAAATTTTATTTATGAGTCATTATGAATTATTTAAATAGAATAAGACCTTGAACCACCTAGGGTTTCATAGACTGCAATGTATATTTCATTATTTATACATCTCATAACTAATTTACCATGATTATGTGGTTTCCCAATATGATTATTTTTGTCCAAACTATTGTTTTTAGTTTTAGTCAATGGTTTTAATCATAAGTAACCATGTTAATGTTGAATTTGATATAAATTTAAATTACTATATTCTAGAGAAACCAATTTTTATAGGATATGGGATAAAAAATATCTTTACTATTCTTATAAAAAAATATTATCCTATGATTCAAAATGAGTTTCAAAATGGAAAAAAATGGAATAGGATTCTGTTGACTCCTTCATGAGGGTACACTTTCCTTTTTTTTGTGTATTTTGATCCACTGGTTTCTAAAAAATGGATTAATACCATTGAAAATATATTCTCTATTATCTATTTCTTGGAGTATGAAAGAAATTTTTTTGGTTATCTATCATTTGGAAGGTAAAAAAATCAATGGTGGACACTAATAAGGAATGCAAGGAAATAGAAATAAATTATATCCATAGAGTGGGATGAGTTAAATAGATTATTTCTCAATAATTATAGTCCTTTTATTATTGAAATTAAAATAGAGAATAATTATATTGATTTGAATTAGAAGTATAATGAATCTTTTAGAACCTATGAGTCATATTTTAAAATACCATGTATGTATGCTTCTAGTATATTCATACAACCACATTATATTGTTGATTGATTATTCAGTGTCATAACACCAAGTCTCCAAAGGTAATTTGTCATAAGGGACATCATAATCTGTGATGAAATTGTTTGATGTGCTATCAAGGTGGAAATGGATACTAGAGTAATTCATCAATATCATAGTTTTGATATGAAAACAAGATTAAATTTAAAGGAAACTAAGAAAACCATGTTGGGAAGAAGATGTGGCTTCCTTTATGATCAAAGTGTGGAAGGATATATATTTTAAATTTTCATAATGGTACTGATAAATGTTTTAAGTGTCGAAAGTTGTTTATCAGGAAATCAAATGTTGATGTGGACTGAAGAAGTTATTTAATGATTTCAATATATAAAAGGATCTATAGAATACATCACCCACACTCCAATTTTTAAAAATAAAAGAGTATAGGAATTATGTTAACCAATTCTAAAATCTAATGGTTAGTGATTATGATTGATGATAGAGACATCTTAATCCCAAATAAAAGGAAAATCTCATGTGATCACTATCTCGGGTAAGGGGTTTGATAATGATGTAGTGAAAGGTACCCTTACTATATAATATAGAATTTAGAGTATCTTATTTGATTATTGATATACCCCTATATTATATCTACATAATTTTCAAAGGGTATTATACCATATCTTCAATGATTAGATGTTGAATTAGCGTTGAGAAATCATAATGGTATAATGATCGCATCTCATGTCTATGACTCTTCTCTAGTTTTTTTTTTGTAATTTTGTTTTCTAAACTATTTTTGTTCTTAATTTAGATGATTTTTAAATTATCTTACTCATGGATTGATATTATCTACATATATCTCACATCAATTCCTTATGAAGGGACATCCTGCTTGATATTATGAACTAAACTATAATCTTATATCAGTATGAGGATAAATGTGAACATCTGATGGATATCACATCTGTAATGTGGGTCTTGGATCCTATTCAAAATTGGTGTCTTTCCCAAAAGGTAGGGTAGAAAATCAACATAGATTATATTCCCATTGCATGAGGGTTGTTGATATAATTTCAAAATAATTTTCATATCATCCACTGAATCATGATGTTGAGTTTTAAATATAACTCTTTCATGGTATTACACCTATTTAAAATATTTTATATTGTATGGACCCAATTGAGTTTTATAAATTCAACAAATAAAACTAAAGTAATATTGAAAAGGGATTTATATATCAATGTGCATCACCATGGGGTTTATCTTTTTTCTGTAATAAAATTTTGGATCAATGAAAATTTGTGTTGATAACAATAAATGTAACAAGATCACAATTAAGAATAAGTATTTTTATCCCCGTATTGATAACTTATTTAAACAACTATGTGAATATCTATACATTTCCACGATTGACTATCATTGTGGATATCATGAATTGAGGGTCAAGAAATAGGATATCTCCAAGAAATTATTATGTATGAGGTATGGAAACTATGAATATATATTGATTCCATTTAGGAATACCAATTCCCTTATTATCTTCATAGATTTTATGAAAATTGTATTTTTTGATTACCTTGATTAGTTTCTTATAGTATTTATAGACAATATTTTTATATACTCAAATAGAAAGGAAGATCATGAATATTAAATGAGGATTTTATGGATGGCCCTAAGGAAGGGAAGGATATCTGAGAAATTTAAAAGGTTTGAATTTCTGCAAAAAATGTTTCATGTTTTAGTCAAATAATCTCAAGTGACGATATGTCACTAGATCCATCAAAGATGGAAGTTAATGAATGATATATTATACAAACTATTTTTATTGAGATCCACATTTTTCATGATTTGGATTAGTATTGTTTATTATTTTTATAGAATTTATCACAATTTTATAAACTAATCACTAAGATAAATCCGAAAGGATAAAAGTTAAATTTCAAAGAAGAATGGGTGGAAATTTTCAAGGAACTGAAGAGAAGGTTATTCAACATAATTGTTCTTACCTTATTGTACAGTGGAGAAGGGTTTTTTATATTTAGTGATTCATCAAATAATAAATTATGATTTTTTCTCATGACAAATGATATAGTCATATCTTATTTTTCATGACAATCGAAGGTTCATTAGAAAAATTTCTCAACTCTTGATTTGGAGTTTGTTTGGTAATTGTTTCATTAAATATATGGATTCATATTATTTATGGGGAATGTTGTGATATATATATTGATAAAAAATGATTGAAGTATTTATTCATAAAAAAGAGGTGAATATACATCGGATAAGATTGTTGGAACTGATTAATGACTATGACTACCAAATATATTACCACCCTAGGAAAGAAAACATGATGGTCAATGATTTGAGTGGAAAGGATCATACTACCTTATCAATTATGAGGATATTAATAGAACCAATATTTCTAGATGTTTAAATAATGGATCTAGAAATCATGTAGATATGAAAGAAACATGTCTTTCTCGAATGATTGTTCAACAATCTATCTATGAGAGATTTAAAGAGGTGTTGAAGGAATATGTGGAACTGTAGAATATGATCATAAATGTTCATGAATTAAAACTTGATTATGATGGAATAATAATGTGTAGGAACCATGTATGTCATTCATCTATACCAGATTTAAATAATGATCTCATTGATGATGCTTATAGTTCATCATTATTTATTCATCTTGGATGCATGAATATGTATAGAGAGAGTAATTTTTTGGGAAAGTATAAATATAGATGCTGTAGAGAATTTATTTTGGTTCATGGTATTTCAACAAGTTAAAGATGAGATATATAAGTATATGGGTATGTTAGTACCATTACCCATACTATAATGGAAATCAGTAAACATCATCATGGATTTTGTCATCAGACTCCCCAAAAATTTCAAAAGACCACTATTTTTTTGGGTTGCAGTTCATCACATTACTAAGTCATCACACATTATTTCCATATGAGAATACATCACTCATGATCATTTTTCTGAGATATAAATTATTAAAGTGGTAAATTAGCAAAGAGTATAATATTCTATTGTATCTGATCACGGTCTATGTTTTACATCAATGTTATGGAAAATTCATCAACAGACTCTGGATACAGAGTATAGATTTTGTACTAAATACCATCCATAGATAGATCATTAGCCATGTAGGACCATTGAAACACTAGAGTATATGATGATATATTGTACTATGTATTTCAATGGTTTTTGGGGTAAAAATTTTCCTCTAGTTTAATATTTGTACAACAATTTCTTTCACTTGAGAATTATGATGGATCCTTATGAATCCCACTATGGAAATAATTTATAAATTAAAAATATTAGGGTAAATTTGAATAAATATAAACATTGATACCAAATATTTGTTATGAAATTATAGATAAAGACAATGTCAGTCAACAGCACATCAAGGTCACTCAAAGTCAATAGAAAAGTTATGCTGATAATCATTGATGAGATCTATAGTTTAAAGATATTGAGAAGATGTTTCTATGATTTTAAATATAGAATAATTTTTTGATAATAGAGAAGAAACTAAATATGATACTTTGGTATATTGTCCCCATCGATATTCTTGATTGAGTTGTTATAATAGCATATCGCTTGACGCTTCCACAGAACCACTCTTGTGTTCATGATGAAATTAATATATATCTTATGAGAAAGTATATACTTGATCATTAACATGTACTATACTCAAATATTATTCCACTAGGTCATGATCAATCCTATGAAGAACAATAATTATAAATCTTGGGTCATAGAGGTCATGTGTTATGGAATAAGACTACTCACCCGGTTTAAATTCTCTAGAGGAATCAAAAATTTGATGAAGTAACCCAATAACCTGAGGATGTAATGAAATAGAGATATCCTTATATGTTTATATAGTAGTACCATAATTTATATAATTAATTTCATTTTAAGGTGGGTTCAATGAAAAACCCTGATATTTTATTATATATTTCATTTCAAAAAAAATTAATTGTTTTTGATAGCTGACAATACATGCAACCCTGAGTCTAAATGATTCGTAATACAATATACCGATATAAACTAGCCAATAAATTAGAGGGTATAAATATTACGTATTAAATTATAAAAAATTAATTGATTAAACATGTATACAACAAATTCATTGGATATGAATTGATAATAAATTAGAATCAAATCATTTTCAAGTAAAATAGTTGTTTTTGTAAAACACTGTTTTTTATGTTCGAAATAAGTTTATATCTACATAAATTAAATTAATATCAGTTAGTTAATAATTTTATTAAAATAATTTTATTATATATTAAATAATATTATTTAACTTTTATCGAATATTTTTTCTAGGAATGAAATAAGAATAAATCCAATGTTATGTTTGAAAAATGATTTTTTATCAAAAGCGATTTTCATCGTGTATTGCTCCCTAAATTTAAAATGAATTTATACCAAATATAGAAATTGAATAATTAAAAATGGATTCCATATTTTTCATTATGAGGAACAATTTTTTAAAATATTACCTTTTTAATTTTGGGCAATAGAATACTAACCAATGTTAACTTTTTTCATCTAAATAAGGGTAAAGCAGGTAAAATAGGGATAAAACTATCATATAAGGATTGAAAATTTATCTAAAACCTTTCATTAAGCTATTGGATGAGTTTAGTGTATACATGGTCATCTAAATCTAGAATATATGGATACATGGTTACATATTTATCTGAATAATACCATTATATAAATTTAAAAAAAATGAATAGATACAAACTGTCACTCTCCTGAGTTCAATATCCCTAAAAATTTTATATAAGGAAAAATAGAGGAAACGTTTTTTATAAAATTACTATATTAAAAAAAATTAAGTTTTATTATATTAATCTATTTCTAATTTTTATTGTTCGAATAGTTATAATAAACTCTTATGCAACACCAAAACAATATTTATTTAATTAATAGAAAAACAAAATAAATGATTTTAAGATTATAAAGAGTAATAAAATTTTGTTAAATTATTGCATTATATAAATTTTATAAATAATCCTGATATATTATGGTTTTGTTAAAATGTTGGATTCAAATTCAATTTTTTAGTGTATTTAAATTCAAATGAAATGAATTGTTCCAAAATTGATATTATTTATATTTTACAATATAAAATAATTTATTAAAAGATTAAAATATCATAAATGTCATATATTATTACAAGTTAATGTAATATGGGTTAAAAAATAAACAAATTTACATTTGTGATTATTTTTTCTTTTTATGGTAAAATTTTTAAAAATTATTGATTAAAATCATTGTTATCTTAATTATGGGAAAAAATGATTAATGATGAGGTTAATAAAATAGAGAAGATTTAAAATTACACAAAAACCAATATAAATTTCATTTCATGATTTTATTTTGACCCCAGAATATTTACCACCCAATTAAGGTTCATTTTGAATCATTTTTATTGATAATTGATTTACAATATTTTTTTATTTTTGGAAATTCCAAGTGTGTCATATCCCGCTCAGAAAAAAGGATGCCTCTTCATTCTCTTATTTACACCAAATTGAGATTTCTTTGATTGGACACAACTGGGATAATTATCTTCAAACATTTCTATTCCAAATTCTATAGGTGATGGTCTGAAGAAAATATAATAGTCCATAAAAGGATATCCAAATGGGTTCTTTCAAAGAAGAGGTAATTTACTTAATCGATCACTTTATTTATACATCTTCTTTCACTACCTAAAAATATGTTGTATTTATAAAAAAAATCAGTATTATAAATTTAAATAAATGTTATAATTATTATAAATCCACCATTATTCTCCCTCTTTCACATCAAATGGGAGGTGAAAGTGTTTCTCTTCTGTAAGTATGAATTATCATATCCACCTAGTGATACAATTAATTTTTCTTCACCATATTTTATATATGAGTATAATAATGGGTTAAATTTTTATATATCATATTTATTACATAATTATTATTTTGAAATTATAATATCATATCTTCCTTCTTACCTTCCTATCATTTTTAAAATGATAACGCCACTTATGTGTATGTGTGGACTACCACCTCCATAAAGCGATGTGATTATTTTTTCATTTACATTTTACATGGATTGTAATATGAATGAATTTTATAAATTTATATTATGTATATGATAAAATAAATAATATGGTAAGGATAATTAATATTTAACTATATTTCTATCCATCCATTAAAAAAATGGAAATAGATTTCATGAGTATGTACAAGCCTCCATCTCTATGAATAGTGTACTTTATTTTGATATATATAAATTTTTAATATGAAAAACAATTGAATATAATAAATATATATGATATTCAATTATATAATAAAACTCTATATATGATTTAACCATGATCAATATAAAATTATCGAATCTTATTAACTGAAATTCTCATTATGAACGAAACAGTTAACCCCGTGAAATAGTGGTTTTAATAAGTAATAATTAATACATGGGTGTTAAAATGTTTTAAGAGGATTATATATGTTATTAAAAGTATTTAAATGTTTATGGGATTTAATTATATTAAATTTATATTTATATCACATGTAGTTTAATGGTCAATTGAAGCAACTCTAACTCGTGGTAAGAGTGTTGTGTTGTGATCTCATTGTTATAATGTATTGTTTATGACTAGGTTTATGATGATGAAATATTATGATATACCTCTGAAGAAAATCATAATTTTTTCTTCTAATTTGGTTATTTGGGGAGAATACATGGTTTCCATTCATTTTCCTCTCGTAAAGTACTCATTATTCAAAAATATTATCTTCATTGAATAATAAAATTTTATTTTCTCATCATTCAAAAAACCTTTTTCTCATTTCAACTGTTTTATAAAACATTCTCATGGATTTTTTTATATTTATAATGATTTTTTAAAGTAAATTTTACCCATTATTTAATTTTTTGAAAAATGTTGAAAAGGAATCATCTTCTCGTTTTTCGAATGAGTCAGTTTTTGACTTTTCTACAAAAGTGTCAAAGGAATGTTTTATTTTATCTTATATATAATGAAAGAATTTTTTTTCCATTATGGCCACTCAATTTTTTTTGAATAATTTACATTTTTTCATGTTTCTTTTCTAATAAAATTTTTTTTCTTTAGATTTGGAAAATCATTTAATTGTAAATAATATATTTCAACGTGAAAATTATTTTTTCCCTCAATAAATTTTCCATGTGATTTTTTGAAGTGATTTCATCATTGATGACATCCTTGGATGTTACATAAGTTTTAATGGAGATATGATCAAGTGATACCATCATTAATATATCTTTGAATGGTTTATATATGTTAAAATTATATGTTTATGAAACCCATTTCATTTCTACAGGTTATGATATGATGATATGTCTATGAAACACGTTTCCTTTTCCCCATGTTAAGATATGATAAAATATTTATGAAACATTTTTTCTTTTTATGTGTTATGATATGATGATTGTTTTATGAAATTTCGGAACAAATCAATATGAATTTCATTATGTGATGGGTGTGTTCATAATTATATATCCCATCAATGTATTGGATAAATATGGATATCTCATGAGATAAAAAAATAAAATGAGGAGTAAACCCAGTTGAATAAGGGACTGTGTCCATTATGATAGTCTCGAGAGTGAACCATGACCACTATGATGGTTTGGGGAATGAATCTAATACACTATGATAGTCTTGTAAATGAGTCTTAACCACTAAGGAAATGATTTTATATGCTTACGTGTATGAAAAAACATTATGTCTTCTCCCAATTTCATTTTATCATGGAATATGATCATTTATTCTATTATGAATCTTATTGTCACGACCCACCCCCTGGGGCCCGTGTCGTGACTACCCCAAGCCCACCTTCCATAGACCAGGGGCTGGTGACTAGCATCGAAGGAGTATTTCCAAAAACTGGGAAGGCATTGCCTTTAAAACTATAAACACAAGTAACCAAGCACACAGCAAGATAGGAACACAAGTAAACTGAACCATAAACAGAGTGAGTGCAGTAAGTAAAAGGGGAAAAAATACAAGCCCAACTGGAAAGTACAAATACATCTATGATACAATGAAACTGAAGAAAAGGGAAAGTCAGTTGTAGGGTCATCCTCCAAGTATCCTACCTAAAGGGTAGGTACAGATTGCCTCCTCAGCACACCATGTCCGTTCGTCTCCACCGTGTATTGACACATCGTATGGTCCACCTCTGGGCATCGTCTGGTCCCGGTACTCTCAACCTCAGTCAGCATTGTTCATCGTCTGCATCCAACACAACAATGTGTGGGCATAGCCCATGCAGTGGTGAGTATAACGATACTCAGTAGGGAGCCCGAGACCCTCAAGGTCTCACAAAATCCACAAATGATAAACCACAAAGTATGAAATCAATAGACAAACTTACTTGGGTATATGCCCATGCATATACCAAATTTATCAAGTAATTCATATCAATCATGAGGAAAACACAGAGTTTCTGACTCAGCTCACACCAGGATTTATTCTAGGGGTAGTATCAAATAACATTTCAAACACCTTGGATATTGGAGAAATCCTCCTCTATCGAGTACGGTGGGCCTACCGCATCACACAGAGGCGCTTCCCACAAAC
The DNA here is from genome assembly GCA_963277665.1 of Viscum album. Classification (NCBI taxonomy): domain Eukaryota; kingdom Viridiplantae; phylum Streptophyta; class Magnoliopsida; order Santalales; family Viscaceae; genus Viscum; species Viscum album. Next base: position 551,684,011 of record OY728147.1, on the reverse strand, counting down.
CTTGGACTATTGAGGGACTCCTCGTGTCGAGTACCATGGGTCTACCACGTCACACAGAGGCGCTCCCCACAGTGGGTCTACCGCATCACAGAGAGGTGCTCTCCCTCGTGACTACTGAGGTACTTCTCCTGTCGAGTATTGTGGGTCCGCCGCATCATAGAGAGGTGGTCCCCCTCGAAACCTATTGAGGTACTCCTACTGTTGATTATTTTGGGTATGTCGTGTCACACAGAGGTGCTCCCCATCGTGGGTATGCCGCGTCACACAGAGGCACTCCCCACTGGGTCTGTCAAGTCACTCCGAGTCGAAACGGTCAGCAGTCGTCAAGTCTCAGCCAGCTACTAAGTCTACACACTATGCTCACTCATCTCTAAGAGGATCCACTCCAAAATCTACTGGTCGATACTCCAACTGTCACAAAGTCCCATGAATAAGTATCTCAAAGGTTCTTCACATCATAGGGGTCTCAACACAACAGAAGGAGCGTCAATCGGACACCCGGTCTGTGAGTTATTAGCCTTTTAGTCCCAGGGACCGGTTGGATTCGTGCTCAATCCAACCCGAACGCTCCCTATCTTAATCCAAACCCTCGGTGGGGTATACTCAAAGAGACCATCTCACTCCAAGATTTCTAGCGTCGTTGACGGTTCGTCAAACAGATGTTTGGTGCTGAAGTTATGTCCAAAAGAATGTAATTGGGTTGTACTGGGATCGGGTCTAGTCCGACCCAGTTGGACCGACTCAGCTTGACTGGGCCCGACCCGCTGGGTCTGGACCGGCCCTCTGTGTCTGGTCTGGCAGGCCGCGAGGGTTTTGAGAGGATGGCTCGGCCGAGGGGTACCGCGAGGGTGTGGGGCGGCTCGACCCGTCCTGGGGTGGCTCAGCAGAGGGTGGTGCGAGACCACGGGGTGGATCGGCCCTGGCGTGGCGGTCCAGCCGTGGGGCGGTGGTCCGGCCGTGGGGAAAGGGTCCGGCTGAGGGGCGGTGGTTCAGCCTCGGGGAGGCGGGCTGCGTCCAGCCACGGGGCGGAGGTCCAACTGCAGGGCGGTGGTCCGGCCACAGGGTGGCACTGTCCGTAGTCAACGCGGAGGCCACGGGGTGGCGGTGGTGGCTGCGGGGTGGTGCTGTTGTGTCATCGCCTTCATTGCGGCTAGTGGTGGCGTCGGCCGCCATTCTCGTGCCCCAACCATGGATGGTCATCGTCCTCCTCCTTCGCGAAGAACACCACAAGATTTGTGGAAGGTTCGGGCCATGCTGGTTTGGCTCATACCCTCCACGTTAGGGTGGTTGCATGTGTCTCAACAAGAACATGAAAGAAGAACGTCAAGATTTACAACCTCCCGCAACGTTTCATTCCCAAACGGCAAAAGAAACCAAGGAAAGAAATAGGGAAATTATTCACACGCAAATAAACCCCTACCTAGGGTTTTTAGTTGACATTGGCGCGATAAGGAAGTATGGACATCGATTCGTCATAGATGAGGATGTCCCACGTCAGAAGAAGTCACGAGGAATAAGGTCAAAGTTGAGGTTGGCGTTCTTCATTGGCGGAGCATTCTTCATTGGCGGAGTATTCTTCGTTGGAGATCTTTCTCCCAATATTTCTCCTCTCCCAATTCCACCAAATTTGCAAAGTAGCCAAAATGTGATATGCTTCCCCCAATTTAACTATTGGCACAATTTTATATTGGGTTAATTAATCCCATAGGTTGGCATAATTAAGTATGGTGCATTGGCTTAATTAATGTGGAGGAAGCTCAAGAGGCTCCTCCACATTAAAGAGGGAGTTGGGAGGTTTCTCCCTCATTAAGATGTTCGGGTGGTCCCCACCTCTTAAATTAAACATGGGAGGTTTTGGGATCTGGTGGTACCCATACCATAATATCCACAAGAGGGTGGTTACAAAAAAACAAAATAAAATGTTAAATAAATTTATTTTTATCTTTACAAGAAAATCCCAAAATTTATCTTTCACCCTCGACCAAATGCAGTTGAGGTGAAGGTCTCCTTAAGCGAATACCAGCACTGTGAGTTCAACGGTGCCCTCAGATTTCAATTTCGAGCACCAGTTCAAAATTTAGAAAAACATGCTTGCACGTTTACAGAAGGTACCCGAAAAAAAGTTCAGAAATTCATTCCGGGCACTCCGGGCCTCGGAATCATGCGCTGTCAATTTTCATGGACTAATAAAATCTCCATTTAAAAATATTTACATGGAATTTATAGGTCTTTACATTCTCCCCACCCCAGGTATTTGCATCCCCATAAGCCACAACTCAAACTAGGAAACAAGTGGGCGTACTGAGCATGAATCTGAGCTTCCAGCTCCCATGTGATCTCCTAGAGGTTCCCGTGCTGCCAGCAAACGCGCACCAAATTTATCGATCATCCACAAAGAACCCGCTCCTGTCGATCCTCAATCTCTACTGGAACCTTCGTAAAAGTCTCCCCATAGTCGACATCCATCTCGCCATGGTCAATGATGTGAGAAGGGTCATGCACGTATCTACTCTGTTGGGATACGTGGAAGACATCATGCACCTGGTGCAACTGATGTGGAAGAGCTAAGCGGTAATCCACCTCATCAACTCTACTGAGGACCTGGAAGGGACCGATGAATCTTGGAGATAACTTTTCGCCTTGTCCAAATCACTGTAAACCTCATCAGGGTGAGACCCATAGAAAGACGTGGTCACCATCCTCAAACTCCAGAGGTCTTCATCTCCTATCAGCATACGACTTTTTCCTACTCTGTACAGTAGTCATCTACTCCAGGATGATCTGCACCTTCTTTGTGGTAGCCTGTAACATCTCTAGTCCCACTAGTGCTAACTCCCCTGGGTCATTCCAGCACAAAGTTGATCTGCAAGGTCGCCCATACAATGCCTAAAAAGGTGTCATCCCAATGGTGGAGTGATATCTATTGTTGTATGAAAACTCTACAAAAGGAAAGTGATCATCCCTGGTGCAACCGAAGTTGAGGAAACAATCACGTAACATGTCCTCGAGAGTCTAAATGGTCTGCTCAGTCTAACCATCCATCTGAGGATGGAAGGCGGTGCTCAAATGAAGTTGCGTCCCGAAGGCCTCCTATAACCCCTTCCATAGCCAGGATGTAAAACATGTATCACGATCGGATACAATCGTCAAGGGTACTCTATATAGCTGCACAATCTCCTGCACATAGAGGCGTCCCAAGCTCTCTACTGAACCCTGCTCTCTGATCGGTAGGAAGTGGGCCGACTTGGTGAGTCGGTCAACGATCACCCAGATAGGGTCATCAACTCTAGATATACGTGGAAGTCCTGTCATGAATTCCATGGATATCCCATCTCACTTCCACTCTGGGACCTCTAAAGGTTGAACCAAGCCTGCTGGTACCTGATGCTCCGCCTTCACTTACTGACAAGTGAGGCACCGAGAAACAAACTATGCTACTACTTTCTTCATTCTCGGCCACCAGTGCTGTCTTCGGAGATCTTGTTACATCTTCACCACTCTTGGATGTACTTCTAGAGGGGATGTGTGGAACTCCCTCAACACTTCCTCCTAATGTGACACTGGTACCATGGTACGTCCTCTAAAGAGGATGACGTGCTCCCCACCTTCAAAAAATCCATCAGGTGTCAGCCCTGTGGATATTTGAGAATGTTGATCCTCGCAGTCAGTGTCCCCACGTTGCGCCTCCCTAACTCGCTGAAGATGTGGGGGAGTGATTTTAAGATATTGAAGGAAAACTACTCCATCCCGATCCACAAAGAATATCTGTAAAGAAGACATTTGCTTTGTCGCTTCGCCTAGCAGTTTTATACCATATCTCCTACTGAGTGCATCTGCTAAAACGTTCCCCTTACTAGGAGTATAGGCTATCTAGAAGTATTAGTCCTAGAGGAACTCAATCCAACATCGTTGTCTCAGGTTTAGGTCCTTTTGAGAGAAGATATACCTGAGACTCTTGTGATAAAAGTACACTTTAAAACATTCTCCCATCAGATAGTGTTGCTACATATTCAAGGAAAAGAACACTGCTCACTCCAGGTCATGGGTAGCATAGTTCTGCTCATGTTTTCTCAATTGTTGAGAACCATATGTGATCACTACTCACTCCTGCATCAGGTAACATCTGAGTCTGGTCCCTAGTGTGTCACAGTAAACTATGTACCCTACGCCCTTCTTTGGAAGCCTCAAGATGAGGGCACTAGTCATCCTCTGCCTCAGCTCCTAAAAACTCCGCTGGCATTTCTACGACCAAACGAAGGGTTTCTCCTTATTCATCAAGGCTGATAGTGGTTCTGTAACTCTGGAGAAATCTGGCACAAAACTTTGGTAGTATCAGGCCAAACCCAAGAAACTTTGTACCTCTGTCACACTCCTGGGTGACTCCCAAGAAAGTACCACCTCAATCTTTGTTGGATCCACTGTAACTCCAGCCTCCAATATGAAATGTCCTAGAAAGTGAACCTCAAGGATTCAGAACTGGCACTTCGAGAGCTTACGATAAAGTTGGTGCTCTTGTAGTGTGTCCAATACTACCTGAAAATGATAAGCATGCTCCTCCTTGGTAGTCGAGTAGATCAGAATGTCGTTGATGAAGACTACCACAAAGTGATCAAGGTATGGCTGAAAGATCCTATTCATGAGTCCCATGAATAATGTTGGAGCGTTGGTCACGCCGAATGGTATAACCAAGAACTCGTAATGGTCATACTGACATCTTAAGTCCATCTTCTTCACATCCTCATCTCGCACTCTGAGCTGGTTATAGCCTGATCTGAGGTCTATCTTTGAGAACCATCGTGCTCCCTTCAACTGATCAAAGAGGTCATCATTTCTCAAGAGTGGGTACTTGTTCTTCACGGTCACCTGGTCCAGGCACCGATAGTCAACATGAATCCTCAAGCTCCCATCCACCTTCTTTGAAAACAAAATTGGGGTTTCTCAGGGAGAAACACTGGGCCAAATGAATCCCTTCCCCTGCAAGTCCTCTAGATGTACCCGCAGCTCATGAAGCTCCGCAGGAGCCATCCGATATGCTGGGGTAGATATCAGTGTGGTCCAGGGGTACAAGTCAATGTAAAAGTACACCTATCTGTGAGGAGGTAGACCCGGTACATCATCAGGGAAAACATCCACATACTGGTCAACCACTACCAGATAGCTCGGACTTTCCACATCAACAACTCTGAGGGTAAGGCTAGCCAACTGATGATTGATCGGCTGCACTCTCCTCCATGTAAGTCCATCATGTGCTGCAAAGACTCGCTTCTCGCTGTTAAAGGTAGACCTAGTCCCATCCATGTGGACACACCACACTTTGCACCTAATACAGCCAATTTGAGCATGGACTGTAGATAACGAGTGCATACCCAAGATGACGTCATAAGGCCTCGACGCCGCTACTATGGGATCACAGTCAAAGCTCTCGCCTCCTAGAGTATTCTCACACTACTAGAACTAGTGTTTAATCGTCAAATATGATCCCATAAGAGTCTCTAGCTGGAAGGATTGAGCCAACGGCTCTGTCGGAATCTTCGAGCTCCGAATGAGGGTGGAGGAAATAAAAGAATGATTGGACCCTGTGTCTACAAGTACTGCATCTAAGGTGGAGTAGACACAAATGGTACCTCATATCATCTCTGGAGCTCCATGATCATAGGCCTCAACTGCCTGGAGATGAGATCTCCTCTATCCACCTGCTCCCTGTGGTCAGGGTGGACCTTTTGGTGGTTGTAGCAGTAACATCTCGAATCTTCTTCCACCACCAGCTACAAATCCAGCTCCTCTTCCACGTCTGCCTTCTCCCTGTGGACCTCCTTGATCGAATCTATGTCTCTACCTGGGAAGTCCTTCGACTGTCTTTTGATAATCTAAACAGTGGTCTGAACAGTCACGATCCATGTGACCCTACTAGCCGCATGCATAACACTACCCACTCCTGGCATGACTAGCTCCACCTCAGGTGCTCCGCACCACCGACCCTGAGTCATGTAGTCGTCCACCTGTATGTCTGGTCCTCTTGGACCTCTATGATATCTATCTTCTACCAGCTACAGAAGAATCTGTCATGTGATGACTGGTGGTGGGTCTCACTACTATTGATTCTTCATTAAGGAAACTCTCCACTAAGAGGTCTCTCTCTAACACACCCACCTACGTCGGGATGCTGAGTGAGATCATTGAATCCCTCATCTCCCACCTGAGTCCATGCTCCAAGGTTTGGGCCCGAAAGAATGGTTCATGCACCATATCCGTGGAGTAGAATGAGATTTCAATGAACCTCGCTAAGTAATGAGCTACAGTCATGTTGCCCTGCTGCAGATGAAGTAGTTCCTCAATGCGCACTGCGCGAAGAGTTGCTGGAAAAAACTCGGCCCGAAACAGGCTCTCAAAGTCTACCCAGAGAAACGTCACCTCATCGTGAATCTGAAGCATCAAGCTCCACCATCTGCCTATTTCTTCCTGTAGAATGCTGGCATAAAGAATCACCATGAGATCGTCTAGTGTCCCTACCAGTTGAAAAACTCTCACCATAGCCTCTAGCCAATCCTCAGCTGCATGTGGGTCCATCTCTCCCATGAACCTGAGAAACATCTGACACTAGAACTCATACAACGCTCTCAAGAGGAGTGCACCATCTGCTACTAGGGCTGGTGGCATCGGTGGCCCAAAGGGGAAAGGTACCGTACGTGCCTCCGTGGGTGCCTCTACTAGAAAAGTGCCCTGCACCGAGGCCTCGTTGCTCGGTGGGCTATCAGTGCGTACAACTCTCGGAACCCTATCTGGTTGTCTGCGTGGATGTATCCTGAAAAGAAACATGTTTGAAATGGTCAATAAGTTATACCTGGTGAGATGAATCAATATATCACAAAGAAAACTCTTGAAAACACACATGCAATCAGTTTTTTCGTGCACTAAGTCAGTAATCAGAAGTCCGGGTGTATGGATACGTCATCTGCCACACCAACACTAGATTCCCTAAACTGATAACCAAACTCACTACACTTAACACTATTTCCATTAAATGAAGGATCAGAGTCTTATGTTCTGTGGTAGAACCGACTCCTCTAATACAAATTTGTCACGACCCGTCCCCCAGGGCCCGTGTCAGGACTACCCCAAGCCCGCCTTCCATAGGAAAGGGGCTGGCGACTAGTACCAAAGATGTATTCCCTAAAACTACGAATTAATTGCCTTTAAAACATGTAACCATGTGTAACCAAGAACACAGAAAGATAGGAACACAAGTAAACTGAACCATAAACAGAGTGAGTGCAGTAAGTAAAAGGGGCCAGAATACAAGACCAATTGGAAAGTACAATTAGAACTGTGATACAATACAACTGAAGAAAAGGGAAATTCAGCTTATGGGTCATCCTCCGAGGATCCTACCTGAAGGGTAGGTATAGATTGCCTCCTCAGCACACCACGTTTGTCCGTCTCCTCCACGTATCGACACATCGTATGGTCCACCTCCGGGCACCGTTCGGTCCTGGAACTCTCATCCTCAGTCAGCGTTGTTCGTCGTTTGCATCCAACACAACAAAGTGCAAGCATAACCCATGTAGGTATGAGTATAACGACACTCAGTAGGGACCCCGAGACCCTCAAGGTCTCACAAAATCCACCAAGGATAAACCACAAAGTATGAAATCAAAAGACAACCTTACTTAGGTATATGCCCATACATATACCTAAGTTTTCAAGTAATCCATCTCAATCATGAGAAAAACATAGAGGTACTGACTCAGCTCACACCAGGATTTATACTAGGGGTAGTATCAAGTAACATTTCCAATAGCTCGGCTTCTGGAGAACTCATCCTCTATCAAGTACAGTGGGTCTGCCGCGTAACACAGAGGTGATTCCCACTATCCTTGGACTGTCTAAGTACTCCTCCCATCGAGTATTGTGGGTATGCTGCATCACACAGAGGCGCTACCCACTGTGGGTCTGCCGCATCACACAGAGGCACTCCCCCTCATGACTACTGAGGTACTCCTCCTATCGAGTACTGTGGGTCTTCCGCATCACACAAAGGTGCTCCCCCTCGAAGCCTGCTGAGGTACTCCTCATGTCGAGTACCATGGGTCTTCCATGTCACACAGAGGCTCTCCCCACCATGGTTCTACCTCTTCACACAGTGGCGCTCCCCACTGTGCATGTCAAGTCACTCCGAGTCGAAATGGTCAGTAGTCATCAAGTCTCTGCTAGCTACTAGGTTTCTGCACTATGCTCGCTCGTCTTCAGAATGATCTGCTCCACAAGCTACTGGTCGATACTCCAACTGTCACGAAGTCCCACGAAGAAGTTTCTCAAAGTTCTGCCACATCATAGGGGTCTCAATGGAACAAACGGTGCGTCAATCGAACGCCTGGTCTGAGAGTTATAAGCCTTTTAGTCTTGGTGTCCTGGTTGGATTCGTGCTCAATCCAACTTGATTATTCCTCATATTAATCCAAAACTTCAGTGGGGTATACTCAAAGGGACTGTCTCGCTCCATGATTTCTAGCGCCGCTAACGGTTTGTCAAACAGACATACGGTGCCAAAGTTATGGCCAAAAGAATGTAATTGGGTCGTAGTGGGATTGGGTCCGGTCCGACCCAATCGGACCGACTCGGCCCAACCCGGCATGGGCCGACCTGAGTCAGGTTGACTCGACCCGCTGGGTTCGGCCCGAACTGTGGGGTCCATCCCGACAGGCCGCGAGGGTGGCTCAGCCGAGGGGTACCACGAGGGCTCAGGGCGGCTCGGCATGACCCGGGGCGGCTCAATCGAGGGTGGTGCAAGACCGCGGGGCGGGTCGGCCATGGAGAGGCGGCGCGGCTGAGGGGTGGAAGTCTGGCCTCGGGGTGACGGTCTGGCCGCAGGGCGGCGGTTCGGCCGCGGGCCGATGGTCCAGCCGTGAGGGGGGCTGTCCGGTCGCTGGTCGGCGGTTGGGCCGCGGGCTGGCGGCCCGGCCGCGGCATGGCGGTCCGGCCGCGGGCCGACGGTCCAGCCACGACACGGTGGTCCGGCCACGGGCCGGCGGTCCAGCCACAGGGCGGTGGGCGGCGGGGCACGGGGGGTGGGGCGCGGGGCGCGGGGCGGTAGGGCATGGGGCGATGGGGCGCGGGGTGGCGGGGTGGCGGTCCGGGCGCGGGGCGCGGGGCTTCGGGGCGTGGGGTGGCGGTCCGACTGCAGGGCGGCGGGTCGTGGGGTGGCGGTCCGGTCGTAGGCCGGCGGTCTGGGCACGGGGGTGGCGATCCAGCTGCAGGCCAGCGGTCCGGTCACGCGGCGGCGGTTTGGCTGCGGGGCGGCACCGCGACCGCGGGGCGGCGCCTCGGTCGCGGGGCGTATTGGATCCGCGGACGGCGGTGGTGGTCGCGGTCGGTGCAGAGACTGCAGGGTGGTGGTGATGGTTGCGGGGTGGCGTCGTTGTTTCGTCGCCTTCGTCATGGACGGCGGTGGCGCCAGCCACCGTTCTCATGCCCCAACCATGGATGGTTGTCGTCCTCCTTCGCGAAGAACACCACAAGATTTTCGGAAGGTTCGTTCCATGTTGGTTTGGCCCGTACCCTCCATGTTAGGGTGGTAGCATGTCACTCAACAAGAACATGAAAGAAGAACGTCAAGATTTACAACCTCCCGCAACGTTTCATTCCCAAACCGCAAAAGAAACCAAGGAAAGAAATAGGGAAAATATTCACACACAAAAAACCCCTACCTCGGGTTGTTCATTGACGTTGGCAAGAGCAGGAAGTACGGACGTCAATTTGTCATAGATGAAGATGTCCCACCTCAGAAGAAATCCCAAGGAAGAAGGTTGAAGTCGAAGTCGGCATTCTTCATTGGCGGAGTGTTCTTCATTGGAGAGCTTTCTCCAAATATTTCTCCTCTCCCAATTCCACAAAATTTGCAAAGTAGCCAAAATGTGATATGTTTTCCCCAATTTAACTATTGGCACAATTTCAAATTGGGTTAATTAATCTCATAGGTTGGCATAATTAAGTCTGGTTTGTTTTCTTAATTAATGTGTAGGAATCTCAGGAGGCTCCTCGACATTAAAGAGTGAGTTGGGAGGTTTCTCCCTCATCAAGAGGTTTGGGTGGTCCCCACCTCTTAAATCAAACTTGGGAGATTTGGGGATCGGGTGGTCCCCACCCCATAATATCCACAAGAGGGTGGTTACAAAAAAATAAAATAAAATGTTAAATAATTTTATTTTTATCTTTCCAAGAAAAGCCCAAAATTTATCTTTCACCCTCGACTTACTACGGTCGAGGTGAAGGTCTCCTTAAGCGAATATAAGTACTACGAGTTCAACGGTGCCCTCAGATTTCAATTCTAAGCACCAGTTCAGAGGTTAGAAAAACACGCTCGCACGTTTACTAAACATACCCAAAAAAAGTTCACAAATTCATTCTGGGCACTCCGGGCCTCAGAATCATGCGCCATCAATTTTCGCAGACTCGTAAAATCCCCATTTAAAAAAAATTACACATAATTTCCTGGTCTTTACACTTATATTATAAATTTCCAAACTATATGACATGACTAATGATTATGATCTATGATATTCATGGTATAGTTTTTAAATTTCATGCTCATGTTATTAGACCCATATAAAAATGTTTTTTTAAGTGATCATTGATATCTCCATTTTTTAACCCTTACCAAGCATTTAGCTAAACCTTTTTTATGTTTCCATTAACCAAATTCTGAAGAACATTATTAAGTTCAATATGTCTAAGTAGGTTGATATATATAACTAACATAGTGGGAGTTAACGTAGATATGTTATGAAAAAATTTGTTTATGATTCCATGTTTACAAATATACTAGACCGATATGATTCTAGTGTGGATATTTATTTTATGTGATGAATATTCATCTAATAATATATAATATATATTTATGAAACATTTGGGGTCATTATAGTAATGTATGCGGTGACGCACATGATAAAAAAGGTAAGCAGTGACACATACAAGATACAGGCCTTATTACATAGATAGAATGATGCAGACATGATGTTGCACTATACCTTTGGGCCATGTAATGGGTTGCATGCCCACAGGGCCTTAAGAGAACTCTTTGTAAAAAAATGTCTTATTGCATGAGTTATCCATGGGGGTCTATGAAATATCCTTTCTTTTTGAAAGTGTGTGCTTATTTGTATTGTACCCCAAAGAACATACCAATTATTATAATAAATATGAAACCCTATAATTTATAATTTACAATATAATTGATAATCAATGTTATAATTTATATAATTAGTAATAATTAGTAATAATTAATAATTATTCCAATAGTAAAATTTAATGATATAGAAAATTATTTACTTTTAGAAAATATAATTAATAGTTAATAATTAAATTTATGATCATAATTAATAATAAAAATAAAATTTATAATTAATATTATAATTAACAATTACATAATAATATAATTAATAATTAGTTTATAATATAATTATATAAAAATTAAATAATATAATGAATAATATAATTCCAAAATAATATAATATTACGAATTATTAGTTATAACATTTAATTAATTATTATTAATACTTATTAGTAGAAATTAATAATTATATTAATTAATAATTATATTATTTTAACATTTTAAAATTAATTAATTAATTATTAATTGCATTATCATTTACTTACCATATTTATTATATAATTAATTATTAATTATACTAATTATATTATTAGTTATTAATTATATTAATTGGTTATTTTTTATTATTAATTATATTATTTACCATGTTTTGTTAATAACAATATATTACTATTCTAATATTGATTGAAGTGAAACTCGAATCCAACATTGAAAATTTTTAAAGGATACAAATACCACTCCCTTATTATATGGATATGTGAAAGGGAATTTTTAGTTACATTTTGCGATTATTTTCACACAAGTAATTCAACATAATGTAAGAATATATTAAATACTATTTAAAAATTAATTTTATTGTTTCCATGAACCTCATTCATGAAATAAATGATCCATTTTGGTATATATTTTTCACCTTCACTTTTTCAGTATTTATTAAAAAAAAAAATTTGTAATGATTTTAATTATGGAGAAAAATGTAAGTTATTTTGTAACCAATCTGATGAGGTAAATTGTTTTTAAAAAATGTACTGTCTAAAAAACAACGTAAATATGGAATCCCAAAACTTTTATTTTTACTTGAATAAATAGTTTCTATATATTTTTATGGAAAACTACTATCATCATGTGTTTACATTTTTTATGTTGAAAATAGTGAAAATAAATTTTTAATTATAATAATAAGAAAAAGAATTATTATTTTCTATAAAATCATTTGTGGGGTCCTTCTAATAAGGGAATACTCTAAAAAGGATAAAATTAGTACTTGAAATTTTTTAAATTAATTATTATCTATTTTTAGACTTTTGAAACCTACCACTCAAGACCTTCTTATATAATTGAAGAAAATTTCCCATTATAGTATTTATATCCCATGATGGTGAAATGACTAGTAAATTCACGAAATAAAAGAGAGGAAATAATTTAACAATATTAAATTATAAATAGAGAGAGTTATCCTCACCCTCACAAGATTATATGAGTTTGAATGCATGTAACACGGAACTCACCTTTTATTTTATTGCACAATATTTTTGGGTTAATTCACTGTCAATCATAATGATCAATTTATCATTATAGAACACTTCCCTTGACATTTTATTGTAATTATAAGAAAATGCTTCATAACCTAGTACAATGATGATATATAATGAATACAATATTTTTACCAAGATCACGAATGGTTTTGAAGTGGAAAAACAGGTCTGAAATTATTGGATACAATCAACCAAAAAACATTTACATCTTAAAATACTTCGATTTGTATTGGGTGGAACAAATATAAATAAATAATTTACATATTTTCCCAATTTACGTAGTCTATTCATGAACTTTCATACAATATAAATAACAAACATCGAGAAGCATCTAATAAACTATTTCTTCTTATGTTTTCTACCAACCATGTGAATCTCTCAATTATTAGGATGCATTCCCATCTATACAAGTTTTTAGAGACCCTTGATATTTAATGATATAGATAAATGAGATTGATAGATCCTTTGACTTGTAATTTTCTATTCCATGAAAGATATACATGAATGTTTTGACCCATTCCCACTAGAACCCTTTCTATACTAATAATGAAGGTGGGAGTGAGCCGTGATGTCCTCCTCCAATATGACACGAGTAAATGAAATACATTGAGGTTATAAATCACACATAATGAGAGAAATTACTATTATAATATTTAAATTGATAAATACAAACCACTATTTAATCCCAACACACAAATATATATAACAATCAATAATTTCATAATAACACCTATAATTTCATACTAAAACATAAAGAAAACATCTCAAAATAAATAACATGAATGAAACTCCCAAGAAATTGACACCAATTTAAAAATGATTAACCTTCTAAGAGCTAGTAAAATCTATCTTATTCACCGACTCCATCTTGAAAATTTAAAAAAATTGGGTATTGTAGATATGTGTTAGCAAAAAAGTATACCAAAAAGAAACCTCCCTATAAACTATAAAGAAAATGCGGAAGAATCATACTGAAGGATTAATAAATCAATAATAAAACCTATATTACAAGGTAATCTACAGACCACCCTTGTTATGTATATCTCGCAAAATCTATATAATAATAATAATATAATAACTAAGATAATAATTTATGAAGGAACTCTATACTAACATTACCCCTGATCCAGTTATCCCATGTCCCAATGACATACCCCATTGTTCTCACATCACTATTATTTCCATATATTGCAACCCCATACCACATAAAAAAATGATCATAGATATATACCACATAACAAATGTTCCGAGGCATAATAGAAGTGATCGAGACCATTCCCAATAATGTAAAATTTTTAAAAAAAAATCATATTTATCTTCAAAATTTGATAAAAATAAATAATTGAATCTAAGTGAGAGTATCATGAAATATAATTTATAATTAATTGAGGTAAATAAATCATTATCATTCATTGACTTACATCTTTGTTGATGAATCAGGTGGTAGCTTCATGCCCCTATTTCATTACATCATAGGATATTGGGGTAGAATCCCACAACTAGCGATCAACAAGTGCACCAAGAAACACCAAACATCATTATAGAAATCCCCAGGTTCTAGCACGGTAGATTATAATGTTGGATTTTCTCATCAATGATTTCTGCAAGAATCAATTTTAGGTGGAATGATTCCTTTTTTTCTGTCCAGAATTGAGAGGGTGGAGGAGGAGGATCACATTCCATTATTTTGATCATTCTAGGAAGGTATATCTCTAGGGATGTGAAGGAGTTATCAAGATTTCATTATGAAACAAAAATATTAGGGTTGAAAATAAAATAATCCTATTTATATAGAGATTGGATTAGAGAATAATAATTATAAAATAGCCCTTATGATTCTATTAATTCCAGAAAAAAACCCAGTGTCTAAATAATAATATTATTATTATTATTTACAATACATGTTCTCAGCTAATTGGTAAATAAATGTCATTACTTAAATAAATAAATACTTATTTATTCAATTAATATTTTATATGTCTTTTTTTATTGTAGAATCAAGTCATATCGGCCTTCCTCCTTGGTATTTATCAATCCCTGAATAATGATTATTTATTAAAATAAATAAATTTGTCTACATTATTTTATAATAAAAAAATTTATTATATTTAGTAAATAAAAAAATATTTATTAAAAATTAAACTCACATATATATTATATATAATAATAGATAAATACATATTTTCGATCAACAAAACATGAATAATTATTAAACCATGTATGGGAATAGTTTTTATTCAAAATTTTAAATTCATATATAATTTATCTAAGAATCTATATACACTTAGTTTGTAAACCTTTGGGACCTTTATCAGTTTCATTATGAAGATCCACCTAATTTCCATATTTAGAATTTAGAAATATGATAAGGTACCCATAGATAAATAAGTTAATTTAGTAACAACATTCAACCTCATAAAAATTCACATTCTAAAATGTAATCCTTGTATCAAAATATCTCAATTGAATCTGGTTCTAAACTAGATTCATCAACATATATTCTCAATGTATGTTTCTTTAACTTTTTGGAAATAAACTTGTCAATATAATTCTATGAGTATAACTTAATGAGGTAGTTCCATTTATGTAAATGGGCTTAAGATATCAACATCAGTTAAATAATAGTTGAGAAAAATCATTTTTAAAAATATCCATTATGGAATTATCACTTTTGATGCACCCAATCTATCCTGCCTCATCATGAGAAAATGTCTCCATGGTTTTCATCAATAAATTAAAGTATATGAACCCTGAAGTAAATTAATAATAATAATATTAAGGTCCAAGGACCATTACACACATTTAAAAATATGAATATCCAATGAAATATATAAATGTGGATTTATTATTATTGGGATAAGTTATCATAGCTTTCTTCCTTAGAGATTACCAAGAATTTACTTCATGAGAATAAGTAACAATGACTTATGATACCTAAACCCTTTATAGCTTTTACTATCTATATAAAATTAAATTATTTCATCCAACTATAGAACATGTATTTAAAAATATTTTCATCGAAACCCAAGGTTCTCATCATAGTGGGTAACATCAATGACCTCTTGGTGTGAAAATTATCACTTGAAGATTATCACATAAATGTCACGTAGAGGAATGAAAATAATGTGATATGATATAAATTAATATTAAAGACCATGTATGTTTGGGTAATATGTTGATCAATGTAGTGAGCTCTAGGTCATAAAATCTAATATAATACTTCTAACATAAGATCCAACTATTATCTATGGTGGAATCCATCATATGAAGATATCACTAAGGATATTCCATTTTTCCTCTGTCATCCCTAAAATAATGCAAAACACTATAGTTAAAATTAAAAATGAAATGATTAAAATTTTCTATTCAGGTACAACTCCAAAATCTATAACAAAACATATTTAAAATTTCTTCCTAAAAGCATCAGAAAATGCAACATCATCATTCGAATAATGATATCAAAACTACTAGCTATAATATGATTTACCCTTGTATATTAACTTATCCTTATTATGATTTTAGAACAAAGTTATTTAAATAAGACTAGTTTTATATCCCCAGAAAACAATTATTTTTACTTCTCCAATTATAAGAAAATTATCATGTTTTTCATTCTTATAAACCTTTATATAGTTATGAATTCCAACCTATGTAGTTCTCCTGGACTTATTGGATATTTTTATTTTATTTTTTCTTCATAAGAAATATCAATCATATATACATATCATGACATGTGATATATATTTATAGTTCACTCTTATGTATATGTAGTCCTTCCCTAAAACAGTTTGGGTTCAACCTTCTATTGGACATCCAAACTAGCCTAGGACATACTCGATGGGCGTCCTAGATCCCGCCAAGAAAAAATCAAAATTTATAGGCATCACAAGAAATCATAAGAGATTATTTTTACTATATAAATAAATTTTAAATGACATCATAATTCCATTTAAATTCAAAAATTAACCATCCATACATCGAATGTCCACCTAAAAAACAGTTAAGCAGAATAATCATGAAAAATAATCTAAAAAATCTAAATATATAAAAAACAAAAAACAAATACAATATATAACCCTCCAACACCCACCATAGAAAAAAAACCCATTCTTTCACTACAGCCTCTACAGATATAATTTATTCACTAATAACTGTAACTGGATTCATAAAAATGCATATTTGGATGAAAATAATAATACGCTAGAAATAAAAGTCAACATAACAAAATAATTATCCAGTGTGATTAGAGTCCAGGATCCATTAAAACTCAGATCCCACTCTAAGAATCAAAGAAAAAACCTACAAAATGACACTCAGTGTATAATCAACAAAGGGTATGATTAGTGTGTTCTCTTGAAACTCTACCAATTAATCACTAAATTTTTTATGTGTTTCTTTTTCAAAAATAATCCATGCATTCTAGTTTTAAAATAATAATAGGAAATTAATTTTTTACATTTTATATTAAATATTGGTATCAAATTTTCAACCTTTATTTATCCCTTTTCTTTTTATTTTAAATGAAAAAAAATAACTTCTAAAACATGTCATCATCCTATACCATTATTAATAAAAAACCCCATTTGGAAACCACATTCCAAAAACTTTTAAATCTTTTTAGAATACATTTAAATAAGGAACAAAAAAATAATTATAAAATGGGATACACAATAACAGAAGAATAATAAATGTTGAGTGAAAAGGACTAAATTAAAAGTGAATAGTAATAATGAAAAAACATGTAATTAGGGGAAATATAAGGTAAATCTAATGTTATAGGAAACTATACAATCAATACTATAAATAAAGCATCAAGTGAAAAACATATAGAATATAAGGTTATGGGAACCCAATAACCCTGTATCGGATCAAGATCTAATTATAAATAATCTAATGATTTCACTAACTTTTATGGAGAACAAGACATTAACCCAATGGGGTTCCCATCCACAATGTTACATCAAACCATCCACTAAGGAGTTCATGCCTTGGTCTAGTTGTGTGGGGATTCCCCTCCGTGAAATCACAATCTTTATCCAAGTATAAGTCTTTTTATAGAGTGGAGTAATCTAATATGATACTTAATAAAGTCTTCCTCACTTAGAGACTTGTCTTACGATGTTCCTTTTTTACTTTAAACAAACTCCAATCAACTAGAAATTCTTTCCATTTAACATATTCAAAAAATCCTTTACAACCATTTTATTTTTCCAACTATGGTAAAAAATATTAAACCGTTATAAGACCTATATTCAACCATCAAATCCTTCATTGAGCACGTATTAGACAAAAATCCATGGTTCTCTGGGAAAGGGTGTTAATAATGTAAACAAAAATTTACTCAATATTTTACCCATGGATTCAAATCATAATTTTAATAAAATAAATATATAAAAACTCTTTTTATGACCAAATCCAAACATTAATATTAAATTTAAAAACATCCCTTTTTAAAATTTTCATATATTCAATTACACACACATACACATTTTTAATGCACATATTCACATATTCTAATGTGAATATGTTCACATGTATATATATATATATAACATTTAATATGTCTATCACAATAAAATATATTACATGAGATGCATGAAAATTCAATAATAAAATAATGGACTAATAATGGAACTATAAACATAAAAAATTTATCAAATAGGGAAACTTTAATTAATCAATCCCTTAAATTCATTCATTACCCAATTATATTCCAAAAACATCAAATAATATTAAAACACCCAATTACTTTGTGAAATTCATCAAAAATATTTATCAAAATAAATTTAATTCTTCATGGATACATAGAAATAAGGGATAAAACTAGAAATAAATTTCAATAACTTGGAACCCATAAGAAACAAGATTTTTTAAATCCAATTGAATGCAAATAGAATTAATAATTTCGAAAAAAAATCAATTTTTAATGCTAATTAACATGTGGAATGTTATAAAAAACCATAGAATGAAAATGCCTACTTAAGGCATGTGAAAATTATGCATATCCGTCAAGAATAGAGATAGAAATTTATTAAGATAATACAAACTAAATCAAAAATTCATTATAACCCAAAACCCAATGAGGGTACAACTAAAGTTGAAAAAAAAAGAAAGTGGGGATAATAAAACAAATTGTGAAAGGATAGTAAGGGGAAGGAGGATAAAATGATCAATTTTCTAGAAGAAACGTGGAAAATAAAAATAAAAACCAATGGTTAAATGAAATTACATGGTAAAGGGGGTCAAGGTGTGATAAAAATCCCCACCATAAAACATTTTCCCCCTATAAATACACCAAAATTTATGAGGAGAAGGCTCAAATAATAATCTCAATGAGAAAGAGAGAAAATATGCAACACATTCTTGGGGTTACTCAGAATCAAATTTAACCCAATATACTAGAATATTTTCTAAAAAACAAAGAACATATAAATATTTAAGTAAAAATTCACATCTAACCACTAATGAGGAAATAAGAAAATAGAGACCCATAGTGTCTCTCCAGACCTTTAAAGAACTCAAATAACATGGTAGTTTAAGAAGTATGAAAGTATTATCAAAATATTTCTATGAGAAAAACTTGAACCCTCAACTGAATAACTCAACTCAATAATCCTTTAAAGTTGAACCACAAATATCATAGAAGTACTCATTTACTCTCACAATAGCACAAAAAATGATAAAAAAAACCCAAATACGAGAAACTAGACATCAATGGGAAAAGTTAAGGAAGAAAAGATACCTAAAAATTTCCACCAAACACACTTTTAAAGGTGTTAAAATCTTTATGAATAGTGAAATAATAGTAAAAAATCATTTCAATACCCATTTAAAATGAATAAAAAGGAAAGGAGGTATAAACATCAAACATGCCTCTTCTAATAACATGAGTTCGAACCCTAGGTCAAGAATAAAAATTGGTAACCTAGCACCTCATACTCGGGACATCTATCATGGTAGTCCCACAAAATCATACCAAAACTAGTTAGTATAAGACCTCAAATGGTTCATAATCTATCATACGTACCTAAAGCACACCAAGGTCTTACCCCATTCTCAAATAACCAAAGGTAGGCCTTATTTATCAAATACACACACAAATATCTAAAGGATATATCCACTCCCATGAGACATAAGAAAACCTAAAATCATCTAATACCACAAGAAAGAATTGAGAAAGAACATATAGAGTTACAATTGAAAAAGTATTACCCTAGATACTCGATAGACCATACTCCCAAAATAAATGATCACCCAAACCCAAAAACACTCAGGAATATTATAGGGATAATAATTGAAAAAACTTAAGGACCACATGATCCAACCCAATCACATATCCAAAACAAAAATCACCTTCATTCAAAATCATCTATCAATTCAATGTATCCATTTTAAGAAAACCTACCAAGAACACCATCGAGAGGTACCATAACATTAAATAAATCAAAAGTTCCCCTTTTAAAACATTTTTAAAATAACGACCTTATGTTTTAAAATATTGAAGCTCCATTCAAAACTATCCTTTTTTAAACCCCACAACTCTACATTTGAAGATGTTTTTAAATCATCAAACTATAGCTTCATTTCTTTTAATTTACTTAGAAAACCTCTATAAGAGTTTACAAACCAACTAATTTATTTAAAACAAAGTTTTCTAACACAAAAGGCCAACATAATCCCTCTCATAAAACATTTACCTACAACAAAACCCCCTTTTATCAAATCTAAAACCAACTTTCACTATTTTAAACCAAATGTTCTTTTCAAAACCATTTAAAAATGCACATTTACGTTTTTAATACCATGAAACATTACTTGGAAAAAATTAATCTTTTAAAATCCTTTTATCAAACTTAAAATAAATTATAATGCCCCAAAAATCTAATGTAGGAACACTTTATTTAATATCATGTATGACACGCAACACCAAGCGTGTAAGGGAATATAATATCCAAATAATTTATAATATATTTAAAATTTTAAATAAATTAAATATATTTTATATCTTTAAATGCACGTGACACTGAGTTAGTGTACGTCACATGCAACAACAAGTTTCTTCAATATCTAGCATTGCACGCAAGACCGAGTTTTATAGAACAATAATATATTATTAAAATATTATTGTTTTAATATAATAAGATATAATTGTGCCTTTAAATTAGTTTTTATGAATATTATTAACTAAAATATAAAAATATATGGTTTGTAACAATAAAAAATTAATTCAACGGTTACAATTTAATTATAAATGAAAATTTGAAGCAATTGATTATAAAAAAATTATTTTTATAGAAAACTATTTTTATACTGACAACGAATGTTTTATCCTATAAAATTAAATTAATTAAAATTATTAAGTGATATTAATATAGTATATATATTATATATTCGATCAAATATTTTTTATATTAATCCAATAGATTTTATGGGCATGAGATAAGAACAAACCCAATATTACATATAAATATCTATATTTTTATTAAGGTGCCTTTACCACCTTTTAATGGAAACCCTATTTTAAATCCAATTTTTGGAATTTTTATAGATTATATATGTAAAAATAAAATTTTTATTTGGAATATATACATAAAAATTATATTAAGACTAATTGTTTTGTATTTTTCTGTGAAGTTCCATTTTTTAATGAATAGTGAAAAATAAAGAATTTTAACTCAAAAATTATTTTTCGTATAATTTATTTATAAGGATAAATTGTATTTTTAATTGTTTTTAAAGTTTAATTGGATTTTATTTTTATCTATTAATCCAATTTAGGTCGTTTTAATCAATTTCACTTTGAAATTGAATATAAAAACATAGTAATTTGTTGAACGTTTTTACTTTAAAAACATGTATTATCGTCCCATCTGTGGGATCAATCCTAGATTAATTTATACCACATATATGATTGGAATTTGGAAAAATAGATTCCATATTTTGAATAATAATAATTCATAATTTCTAATAAGGTCAAATTATGTATTTACCAACAATATTAGTGAAAGTAATTAAAATTAATTACAATGATTAAGGTGAAATTAAGCATAACAAGGAACCAAACCTTAAACTTAAGGGGGAAAATGACCTATAAACTTGTCTAGAAAGAATTTTATGGATATATGTAGGATATATCCTCACTTTTATATAAATTTTTCCATTATTGGAGCTAATTAAAATGGGAAAAACGTGGGTGGAATTCCCTTTTCCAAAATTTACAAGGGTGTCACTCATCCTCCACTATAAAAAGTCACTCAAGCCTCTCACTTCATCACACCCATCAAGACACTTTGGATCAACAAATATCTACCCAAATAGCTTCTAAAAATTCCTACCCACCTACTATAATCCTACCTTTGGGCATAAATCTATCCAAGGAATCCCTTTGGTGCAAACTAAAAGGAGTTACCCGAAGAAGAGGTAACATATTTCCTCAAGCTCTTTAGTTTTATTTCCATTTTACACACCATAAACTCTACTTATTCCATTATTATATAAAAACACCATTATCATAAATATACTTATATTTTTTTTATGTTAATGTTTCTACCTACACTTACACACACTTTCATCTAATGGGTAACAAACTTACCATTTATGTGTACGGCAGACTAATGCCTAATGAAATGAATTGTTCATTTTTTCTTTACCACCTCTCGTTGTTGGGAATTATGATGGACATTCTATTTATATATTATATATATTATATTTATAATATATTAATGATTTTATAATTTTTATATAACATATACCCTTATTATTTCCATTTTTTGTAAATAAAATAACATTATTTGTGGAAATGCGGACTAACACCCCCTCAAAGCGATGTGATTCATTCACACTATACATGGAACACATAAAGGATGGTTTTGATAAAGCTATGAAATATATATGAAATAGATATGATACTAAAATTATAATATTCAAATATATATATATATATATAATTTACTTTTCATTGTTTTGAACATGACTATGAAATAAAAGTAGCATTAATGTGTAGGTACAGCTTACCGTCTCTATGAACAGTGCATTTCATTTCTTATCTCCAAATATTATGGATTTTTATGAATACATATATAATGGATATATATGATATTTAAATAATTTTTTACTTTCTTTAAATTATGAATCTATGATCCAATTAATAATAACAACATGTTACAAGTCAAATCATACTCAAAGAACTAAAGAATTAACACCCAAAATAGTGAAGGTAATGAAAGATTGTTAACAAATGGGTAATAAGATATTACAAAAAGATAATATTTTATATCATAAATATTAATATGTTTCTTTAATAATTTATTAAAATGTGTAAAACCCTTATACATTAGGGTAAAGGATGTTCACCCAAAAGGAAACGCAAGGTAAGGGAATTTCATTTCACTTTTTATTTCTGTGAGATACATGTCTTATTCACCACAGATTTATTCTGTGTTCTTTATATAATTCCCATGAATTTATTATATGATTATTATATAAAAATTTATGTTTATTTACAAATCCATTTTATGATATTTATTTCATGGGTTTTATGTTCCAAATTTTACCAAATCGGTAAAGTAAATTTGTCTCAATTTTTCTTCTTATAGACACATGTTTTGTTATAAACCTATATTCTTTTACAAGTTGAATATGATGAAAATTTACATTTTATATAGTGAATAAATTTAATATAATGATATTATCTATTTCAATTAATTTTTTTCCATCATGAGTCTTATGATTTAAAATGATTCAAAGTGGTATGGGATACTTTAGAATGTTTAAAAATTATTTTCCTCAAAGAATAATTTTAATGATATTTCATTTTCATTAGAGGGAGTAATGTTACGATTGTTAAATTACCCCTTTAATTTTCCTCTGCTATGGTTATTCATGAACTTTTTTAAGTACTAGTACCATTTTTCCACTCTTTGGTACTTAAATTGTTTTAGAAAATATTTTTAATAAAACTCATCTTCATTTCACTCTTTAGTCAGAGAACCTATTTTATTCTAAAAGCCTTGTTTTATTAAAAAAATTTCAAAAATGTTTTTTTCCTTTTAAAAATGATTTATAAATAAATGTTTACCCTTTTTTCCTTTTACCATTTTTTTCAAAGTAATCCTCATATCTCTTTTCGAACAAGTCATTTTTCTAACCTTTTACCGTGAAAAGGAATGTTATTTTTACCTCATATGGCATGCATAGATTTACCCACCATCATTTCCTTAAAGATTAATTTTCATGTTTAAAATTTTAATTTTTATTGAATTTTTTTTCAAAAGTGATATTCGAAGAAATATTTTTTCAAAAAAAAATTCAAAGAAATGATATTTTACTCATGAATATTTTTAAAATATATTTTTATAATATTTCATTCATCAGTGAAAAAAACCTTATATTTT
Organism: Viscum album; assembly: GCA_963277665.1. Classification (NCBI taxonomy): domain Eukaryota; kingdom Viridiplantae; phylum Streptophyta; class Magnoliopsida; order Santalales; family Viscaceae; genus Viscum; species Viscum album. The sequence goes on along the minus strand of OY728147.1, from coordinate 551,659,976 downwards.
ACTCCACTTGGGATATATTGTATTGATACAATCCTTATTCTTCCTTTGGATGTTTTATTATTGATTTTTCTAAGAATAGTATTTACATTAACTTCATTTATTCCTTTGTTAATCCCCTTGAAATATTAAATTTCCTATGATAATTTGACTTTTAATTTCTCCTAAATATTCATATCATTTATCATGGATATTATTTTTTCAGTATACCATTTTTTTATGGTGTTTACTATGAAAGTTATTGTTTTATTTGGGGAAATATTGACAAATATTTCCCTTTTATTTGATACAGATATTTGATAAAGAATATTATTTAATTTTATTATTCGATGTGAGAAATTATTTGGATAATAAATGAAGGGTAGTGCCCATAATTTATATATCCCCTCAGTGTATTGACAGGTTCTCATGATAAAAATAAGTTTCACAAATTAAAAGGGTTTCTATACATAGTTGTATACCTTCTTGTGAAAGGTATTGTTGGTATAGTTTTTCATGTGCCTGAGACATGAAGTCTAATAATTAATCATTTTCTTCATTTTGATTCAATTATTATTTATCATTGAGATTTTACATTGATGTATCTATGGATGAATTTCATTCTTATTTCATTGATTAAAAATAATGTGTTTTAGTTTTTTTACCTTGACTTATTTATCTTTATAATCTATTTATTTGAATAGAATTTGTTTCCATTTATTTACCTTTACATATTTATTATACACTTCCTTCTCAGTTTATTTATATAATGGAATGTGTGTTCAGTTATTTACATTTCCATTTGATTATTCTCATTAATTCATTATTTCTTCTACTATACTTTACCCTTGGTGAGCATTTTATTTCACCCTTATTTTTTTTCCATTCCCCAGGATTCCAAGAAGTGTACTGAGAAATATATGAAAGGATATTCTAGATGTATTAAAGATTTTATCCATGAAAAAAATAGTGTTGTAGTTAGAGTATTAATTTTTTAATACAAGACTCATGTATGTATCTGGTTTACCAAGACTACTAAACTATTAAGTCCTTTGGGACATGATTTTCTTGTAACTAATGCCAATGTAATGGTAGCAGACACCAACTCTGGACTTTATGTGGTTGGTTCACTATAGTTGGTATGAGGGAAAATTTAGTAGCAACCTCACAAATTAGATTTAGGAAAACAAATAACATAACCCTAAGGTACACTTTGAGGATAAGTATAGAATAAAATACTATAATTTTGGTAAGGTAGAGATTATATGGGTAATCCTAGAAATACATCCTTTTATGGATACTACAATTGGACATGGTTCTATAATAGATTTAACAAGGAGTAACAACTTTGAAAAGGTGTATTGGACCTAAGTTGGAAAAACCAAGTACATGACAATGAGTTTTACAGTGTACTTGGATTGAAACTCTTAAGGGATATGCTTAGGATAATTCAAATTTTCTTTATAAACCATTATAATTGATTTTGAAAAGGAATAACCTAGGTTAAACCTAAGGTGATTTATATTAAAGATAAGGTGTCATGATTTATACATCCAATAAATGATTATACATTTTTCTATGACTATTTTCACTCACACTATGCTTTCTGGTTTTATTCATTGGCTGGTACCCAAAGGAGTCAAGTTAACCTTGAACATGAAAGACAAGTTAGTGACAATGACCAACCAAATGAGGTTTTTATAGGATTGAAAGATATCGTGTTTATGACTAATTTGTTTTCCCAAAATATTATTAACAACATATACCTAAACCAACTTCTGAAGTCACCAAAGAAGAGAATGATAGAGTTTTTTAAGAGCTCAAGTGGTGGAGACCATGTATAAGTTAATACTTGATTTCCCTCATGCAAGAAATGTGGAATTAGACACCAAGAAAAGTATCTCAATGAAAATGGTAAATTCATTATGTGTGGGAAAGAAGGACATAAATCAAATAATTGCTAAGGAAAAATAAAGAGTGTGATTGAAGGAAATGAAACTCATCTGAAGTAATCCTTTATAGTTCGTTGTCTTAAATGTGGGAAACATGACATTACCCAATTAAATTCCTTATAAACTCTAGACCAAGGAAGGATATATGTGGAAATAAGTGGATGAAGTATTTCTATATTGGGGTTGTATTGAAAACCTTGGTTAAAAGTCTATTTAGTGATAACAATATTTCAAGGATGTTCATCATATTTATTTTTTAAATTATAATAATTTTGTTTTAGAAAAGGAAAACATGTATGTCAGGTGACAACAAATCAGGTCCAGCAAGGCCGCAAGACTTGAACCCATGACCGAAGGATGATAAGGGTTTCACACCAACCACTAACCTATGCAATTTCCGGGTGAATATGTCATTATTTTTAGTTAAACAATTTGATGAATAAATATTAATGATGAACCAATAGTGTTACTTTTCAGGTTTGGTTATTATTTTATTAACCACATTATATTTAGAGAATTATTAGAGACAAATATAAAGAATTTTCACTCTTTTTTGGGCCTTATGATCCTTTAAATTTTTATTTTAGTGCTTTAGGGATCAAAGTTAATTTTTGGATATCTATTTCTTAAAGTAAGGAATGAATTAGAATTTGATTGAAGAAAAACCAAAATATGGAATTATTCTTATGAAATTGAAACTTATCATGTAAGTAAATTTCCTTATATTTTTAATAAGTAAATAAATTTCTCAACATGAGGAAAAGAATCTAAAAAAATTTCCTAATACCTTTATTTTTTGAATCGATGGTCTTATAAGTCATCGTAGATTTAAGGGTTTGAATATCTCAATTTTCCATCGATCATTCACTTGATTGTGATTAATGACCTCAATCACTCCCTATAAGTATTTATGATTTTACTCCTATTATGTATCTCTAATTTCCACTAATATTATTATACTTAGATAACTAGCCATATTTAGTCCCCATGACCTTTGTACCTCCCATTCTCTCTTTTATAGAGGATATTTTATGAACCCATCTCATAATGTGGGATCTCAACATATGAAATATCAAACAATCTAAAACCAAGATCAAGATTAAATTACGATGATACAATTTAATTAATGTGGGTAGAATGTAACTCGTCTAAAATCTAAATTTGGAACATTGTATTCGATAGCATGTATTACACACAACACCAAGCACATAATGGATTACAATATCCTAAGAATTTATAATATATTTACTATTTTAAATAAATTAAATATAAATTATAGCTTGTAATTCACACGAAACTTAGTTATCATATATCATGTGAAACAATTAGTTTCTTCAATGGCTTACGTTACACACAAGATTGAGTTTTACCGAACAATAATATATTATTAAAATATTATTTTTTAAAATATAATAAGATATAACATATCCTTTAAATTAGATGTTATGAATGGTATTAAATAACTTATTAAAATATATTTTTTATAATAATATAAAATGAATTCATTAGTTACAAATTAATTCTAAATTAAAATAAGAAGAAATTGAATATAAAAAGAATATTTTTATAGAAAACTATTTTAATGCTCACAAAGCATGTTTTATACTAATAAATTAAATTAATTACATTTAGTGAGTGATATTAATGTTAAATATTTAATATATAATATAAAATATTTTTTATATTCATCCAATATATTTTATAGTCATGATATAAGAACAAACCCAATATTGCACATAAAAACCTATTTTTTTATTAAATCACTTTTACCACCTTTTAATAAAGAACTTATTTTAAATCTAATTTTTGGAAATTTTATAAATTTATATTGTAACGCCCCGACCCCAGCTACCCAGAGTCGGTGCATTACTTCGTAACATTGGCATGATCACAAAAGATCAAGTCTCGAAAGACCGATTAGTTTAGTAGCCTTGGAAACACTAGATACATTCATAAGTCTTACATTACATCATAAAGTAAAACAAAACTACAACATATTCTCTTCATATCCCCTTATATTATCCCTGCAGGTCATTCATAATATACTTCTTCACATCCTGGAAAAATTAAAACATTGAAAGGGGTGAGCTCAGATGCTCAGTAAGGATAACAATATAGGGGAAGCTTTCGTAAATAAACATTAACATTTAAGGCAATGTATAACTAAAAAAAAATCCTTTTAAACCAGAAATTTAGCATAATATGGAAAAAGTAAAATTAAATAATGCCATTTACTTACTCACATGGATATTCTACTAGTCGAATAATCACATGAAATATCAATAACCACTTTCATAACGATGGAATGCATAATGCCAGACTATCATAACCACGTAGCCAAGGCCTCGTGCCAAGACCACAAATAAGATTTTGTCAAGGCCTCGTGCCAAGACACTAGTTTGTCTCATGATACCTACCGATGCATTGAGGAGCTATAGTGGGCTCCACTCGTCACTTATTAAGTCCAATGCATTCCTCATATGAACAGGTTTAAACATATCATAAACCATAACATAATCATATCACATAAAATATGCATAAAGGAAACATAACATTTCCACATTTCAATCACAAGATATCAATACAACACATTGATATAATAAAAACACTTTCAAAACCATTTTCAATACCAAAATAAAAGAAAATTAAAACATGGAATTTATTTTTCATTTTAAAAAAGTTGTGGCTTGTAGAGGAAGTCGAAACCCAAATAATGGCCATGGCGGCGGAGAAGTCATTGTCGCCGCATACGTACGACAAGAAAAACATTCCTTTTTTTCGTTTAGTAAAACACTTCGTATAAAAATATTCCTTTTGAATAAATGTAAAAGTCAAAGGGGTTTATACACCTTATAAAGGAAAGTTGTGTATAAAACCAAATATGCCTCAATGAAAGGCGATTGAGACAAAGTCCCTCACAGAGATCATTTTTTTTAAATAAAATAGATCTATTATGTGTATTCACTATAATTACACATAAACAAAGTACAAATACAAGATAGTACATAATAATATCATGACATAATTTTAATGTAGGAGATTAGCCCAAAGAATGGAAATCGGGTTAAGAAATTCCCTTACCTTGCGTCCTGTCTTGACTCGACCGTTCTTTAACCTCCTGAATAATAAACTAGAGTTAATTTATAGTTTCTTAAGAACCTTTTAAATTTTATTATTCCTTTAATATCACTTATAACCATGTTATTAACATTATGTAATTATTTAAGTTAATAACAGTCGTTTTGTCGATCTTTGGTACTTGAGTAAAAAATAGACTTCTTATAATTATAAGTTGTTCATGTGGTGAAATATCCGTTATATCCAGAATTATATTCATGATATAGATATCATATATCTCATATATATCCAGTATATACATTCATTCATAATATTACATGACATTTAGAGGTAAGAAATGAAATGCACCGTTCATGGAGACAGTAAGTCGTACGTACGCATGAACGCTACTTTCATTTCTATTTCATATTTAATGGAATTAAATCATAATGATATAAAGGTATATTATAATTCCAGTATAATATCATATATAATATCATTTACTCCATCCTTTATACATCCCACATATGGCATTAACGATTCAAATCACTTTGAGGTGGCGGTAGTCCGCACTTCCTAAAATGAAAATATCGCGTTTACCCATAATGGAAACAATAAAGGTATGCCATAAATGAAAAATACATAACCTTAAGTAAAAAATAAACATATTATATATCATATATATAAATATAGTGACGTCTTAATGGCCACCTTTGAAGGTGTTATATGAGTGTTGAACAATCATCGTTTCATGAGGCAGAAATTCGCCATCCACAGAAACAGTATGTTCTTTAACCATTAGATGTAGGTGTGTGTAAGTTTAGCTCGAATAATTATTATAAAAACATCCTAGTATATTTAGGATACTGTTTTTGTTACAAATGAAATTAATAAAAAGAGTTTAGGGGGTTGGAGAAGAAAAATAAAACAAAATAACATAAGAGAAGACATTACCTTAAAATCGGGTAACTCTTTTGATTTGAGCCAAAGGCTTCCTTGGGAAGAATTCTGCCCAAAGTGAGGCTTATAGGAGTAAGGGAGGGAACTTTTGGGAGTATTTGGGCAGAGGTTGGCTGAGCCAAAAGGCTTTGATGGTGTGAGTAAGTTGGTAGTGGTGGGGGCCTTTTATAAGTGGAGATGAGGGGCACTCTTGGAAAGTAATGAAATATTACTTTATTACACAATGCTTTTCAGATTTTAAAGGTCCCACACTTCTATAATTCGAGGATAAGGTGATAAGGGTTTGAAATCCACCCATCCAATAGGCTTTGGACAAGTGTAAGCCTTGTATTTTACATTATCTTTTCATTTTATTTAAATTGTTAATTAATGAGGTAATCGCTTCATCATCATGGTGTCATAAATAATTTAATTTATTTAATGTCTAAAAATTATAAAACAAATATAATGATGTATTAAATCTTTTTATCTTTCTAATGAATATTTATAGTCAAAAATATGACTTGTATAACCCCATTTAAAAATTGTTTTAATAAAACAACTCTTGTTTGTGACATTTTTATTTTAATATTAAATAAAAAGTTCTTAATGTCATTTCCCTACCAAAGTGGCTCCATGGGGTCCCCAAGTTTACCCATGGTTTTTCTTGGTCGGACATGACTCATACAATAGGGGTAGGACAAGTTTCAAGGTCATTTCCTATTATTATAACATTATATTTACCTTAAATTTCACTAATTACCTTTAATCGCGATTAATTAAACTTAAAAGTTATTATTCACCAAAGAATTATTTTAATCCCATCAAACCACATTTTACTTTTTAATGACAACCATTTATGTCGGATTTTTGAAAATCAAATCACAAAAGTGGTAATGTTTCATTTAAACAAAAAATCAGTTTTTTAACTACCACTTAGTGGTTTCACTATTCATCAAAAATTGATGTTTTTCAGAACAATGCAAAAATTTCACCCTAAGATATAATTGATATTCTGAATTAAAAAATGATGTCTATTTTTTTAAATTCCAAACATATAAGTTTCATTAATTAATTTCATAATTAATTCCCGCTGTCACAACAAATAGCATGTTTTTAAGAAAACAATATATATCAAAAGATTGACAATTGTTTATGTCCAATTTCAAAGTGAAATTAATTCTAATGACCACCATTGGATAAAATGTTAAAAATATATTCTAATTATAATTTAAAACCACTCAATATTATTATTTTTCACTATTAATTATTTTTATTGAAAAAGTTGTTTTTAAGTAATTTTCACTATTCAAAGCAAATAGGAAGTTCTCAGAAAAATACCAAAAATTCAACATAGGATAATTTCAATATTCCGAATCCAAAAACAAAGTTCATTTGGAAAGATAAAATTTATAAAATTTTAAAAATTAGGTATTACTATTCATAACGGCTACTTTGATTGGTTGTGGCGTGTGTTAGAACTCGAAGCTGCATACAACACACGCTACTGTATTATTCAAAGAGAAGTGTACCATGGAAGCTTGGGGTGTTACATATATAAGTAAAAATAAACTTAACATTTGAAATATAAACATAAATGTTTTGTTAGGTTGAATTTTTGGTGTTTTTCTATGAAGTTATATGTTTTGATGAATAGTGAAAATATTGAATTTTAACTCAAAACTTCTTTTTCTTACAATTTATTTATGGGATTAAAATATATTTTTAATTGGTTTTAAAGTTTAATTAGATTAATTTTTTTATAAATTAATCTAATTTAGGTTATTTTAATAATTTTTAATTTTAAATTGAATATAAAAACAGAGAAAACTTTTGAACGTTTTTACTTTAGAAACCCGCATTGTTGTCATGTCTGCAGGATCAATTCTAAATTAATTTCTACCGATTATGTGATTATAATTTGGAAAATTAGATTCAATATTTAGTATAATAATTATTTATAATGTCTAATAATCTCAAATTATTTTTTTACCAAAAATATTATTAAAATTAATTAAAATTAATTACAGCGATTAAGGTGAAATTAAGCTAAACACAGAATTAAAACTTAAACTTAAGGGCCAAGATGGCCGATAAACTAATCCAAAAGACAATTTGTGGATATATTTATACCCTATACTTTATTTTATTGAATGTTTTTCTCTATTTTATGCACATTAAATGGGAAAATCATGGGTGGAATTCCATTTTTCAATATTTATAAGTGTCAATCCTCCACCACTATAAAAAGGTACTCAAGCCTCCCACATCATAAAACATCTCAATACACTTTGTATCAACCAATTTATTCCAAAATATCTCTTAAAAATACTTACCCTTGACCTAAATTTCTCCATTTTGTTATAAATTCATCTAAGGAATCTTTTTTGTGCAAACCAAATGGAGTTGGCTTGAAGAAGAGGTAACATCTTTCATCAATCCCTTTAGATTTATTTCTATTCTCTATCCCCTAAAATATAATTATTATATTATTATATTAAAAAAATTATCCTAAATATAGTGAATATTTTTTGTTAATTTTTATACCTACACTTACACACACATCAATCTAATGGGCAAAAAACTTACCGTTTATGTAAATGGCAGACTACCAGCTCACGAAACGAAGTTGTTAATTTTTCCTTTACCACATCTAATCATTAGAAATTATGATGAAAAATCTATTTATATATTATATATATATTATATTTATAATATTTTTTTATTTTTTTTATTTTTATGTAACACATACCGTTATGTTTTCCATTTTTAGTAAATAAGATAACATCGTTTGTGGAAATGTGGACTACCGTCGCCTCAAAGAGATGTGATTCATTCACACTTTACATGAAACATATAAAGGATGGATATAATAAAACTATGTAATATATATGACATAGATATTATAAATTAATTATAATATAAATATATTTAATTTACTTTTCATTGTTTTAATACGAAAAATAAATGAAAGTAGTCTTCATGCATACGTACGGCTTACCGTCTCCATGAACAGTGCATTTCATTTCTTATCTCCAAATATTATGGATTATTATAAATAAATATTTAATGAAAATATATGATATTAAAATAATTTTTTACATTATTTGTATGTTTAAACCCTGATCTAATTAATAGTAACAATAAGTAAGAAGTCAAAACATACTTGAAGAACAAGACAATTAACACCTAATATAATGAAGAAAATGAAATATTATTAGCAAAAATGTAATAATATATTATAATAAGACCATATATGATATAATAAATATTATTAGGGTTATAAAATAAGTTATAAACTTGTTTAAAACCCTTATACTTGCGGTTAAAGGGTTTTCACCCAAAAGGAAACACAAGGTAAGGGAATTTCATCTCACTTTTTATTTTTATGAGATACATGCGTTATTCACCCCTCATTTCTTTTGTGTGTGTATAAAACACCCCTGAATGTATAATATTATTATTATAATTAAAATTTTGGGTATTTACATATCCATTTTGTGATCTTTATTTTATGGGTTTTATGGTTCAAAAGTTAACAAGACATTAAAGTAATTTTTGTCTGAATTTTCCTTCTTTGAGACACGTGTTTTGTTATGAACCTATGTTCTTTTAGGAATTGTATATGATTCCAATTTAGTTTTTATATCATGAATACTTTTATTATCATGATATTATAAGTTTAATTTAATTTTATTCCTCAATGTGTCTTGTGATTTAAAATGTTTCAAAGTGGTATGGGACACTTTGGAATGCTTGAAGATTAATTACACAAGAATAATTTTAATGATATTTCATTTAAATTAAAATAAATTATTAGAAAATTGTTAAATAACCCCTTTAATTTTTCTCTCCTATAGTTATTCATTACCTTTTAAAAGTAATACTACCATTTTCCTACTCTTTGGTACTTAAATTTGTTTTAATAAAACCCAACTTCATTTATCTCTTTAGTTAGATAACATATTTTATTCTAAAAACCATGTTTTATTAAAATGTTTTTAACCTTTTAAAAATGATTTAATAAATAAATTTTTACCCTTTTGTATTTTACCTATGTTTTAAAAAAAATCATGTCTCTTTCTGAATAATGCATTTTTCTATCCTTTTACCATGCAAAAAGAATATTTATTTACCTCTTATTGCATGAACGAATTTACCCACCGTGATTTTGTTAAATATTACTTTGCAGGTTTAAAAGGTTAATTTTTAAAGAAAATGTTTTCAAAAATGATTTTCGGAGAAATGGTTTTTCAAAACAAAAAGATATTTTCCTCAGTAATGTTATTAAAATATATTTTTATAATATTTTAATTCATCAATGATAACAACCCTTTATTTTATGCCACTTGGGATATTTTGTGTTGATACAATCCTTATTATTCCTTTAGATGGTTTATGATTGATTTGAAGAAGGATAATACTCACATTCCCCTCATTGGTTCATTTATTAATCCACATAAAATATTCAATTTCTTATGATCATTTGACATTGAATTTCCCCTTAACATCCTTATCATTTATCATCGATATAATTTTTTTCCGAATCGTATACCATTTTTCATATGGTGTTTACTTCGAAATTTATTTGATTATTCAGGGAAATTTTGAAAAATTTATATCCTATATTCAATATATATATTTGATAAGAAATTTTATTTGATTCAATTATTTGTTATGAGAATTTTTTTGGACTGAAAGTGATGTGTGGGCCCGAAATTTATAAAGCCCCTTGATGCATCAAAAGTTCTCATGAGACAAATATGTTGCGCAAATTAAACAGGTTTATATCCATAGTTTTGACTTGTCTTGTGAATGGTCTTGAAGGTATAGGTTTTCATGTTCCTAGGACATGACATAAAATAATTAAGCATTGTCATAATTTTGATTCAATTATTATTTATCCATGATATTTTTCGTTGAAATATCTATGGATGCATTTTATTCTTAGTTCATTAATTAAATGGAATTTGTTTCAGTTTTTTACCTTTCCATATTTATTTTTCCTTATCAAGATATTTTAATGGATTGTGTTTCTACTTATTTACATTTCCATATTGATTATACAATTATTTGTCATTTTATTTATATCATGGAATGTGTGTTCAGTTATTTACATTTCCATTTTATTATTCTCACTGATTCATTATTTCTTCTCATATACTTTACCCTTATATATCATTTGAGCTCTCCCTTATTTTTTTCCTTTCCCCGAGATTCCAAGGACTGTACTCATAAATATATACATGTATGAAGTAGATGGATTAAATATATTATCCTTGAAAAAATTATATTTTAATTAGTGTATTAATTTTTAATACAAGACTCATTTATGTATCTAGTTTTTAAATAATACTAAATTGTTTACTCTTTTGGGATATTATTTACTTGTATCTTATTCCAATGTAATGGTAGTAGACATTGGCTGTAGGATTTTCAGGTTGGCTCGCTAAAAAACCCCAATTTATCAAAATAAAAAAATATGAGTTGAACCCAAATGGGACTAGTGACTGGTCATGAATATTCTTAATGGCTTGGTGGATGATGTTCCAACCACACAACTATCATTGAGAGTGACATAAACCCATGTACACAGGCTTCATATGGGTTACTAATTCATGTGTGGTCATCATGTACCACTATCTCAACTCCCATTTCATCCCAAAACATAATAAATACATCAATAAACTTTTATAACATCTATATAATTTTACTCACCATCAATATAAAACAAAAAATACCAAAACCATAAACAAGGAGTGAAAACCTAACCTCCTATGGTGGAACGAGGTTTAGAAAAAGTAAGATCTCAAAAAACTCATACTACTCCTACCTCCCAAGTCCTAATAGTCTTACCATAATCTAGAAGAAACCCAACTAACAAAGTGACCTTTGAAAACTAGGTCCCCTTAATACCATTTTTTCATATACCAGTCTGACATCATCCTTCCACCGGACACCCAAACTAGCCCAATACATACATGAGAAGTTCCAATGATCTCTCTATGTTGCGGTAACGTGTCATAGGAATCACAATAAATCATTTGATATAATTTTTAATTGATCAATGAAATTTAAATAATGGAGGAATTCTACCAAAAATCCATCACGATCCATCTGTACATCATATGTCCACACAAAAAATAAATAAGAATAAAAAACAAGACAAACAATTTACACAATATAAAAATATAAAAAATGATAAATAAATACTTCATATCACCCTAGAACTCCCCCCAAAAAAATAATCCCCCTTTTATGAGAAAGATGAGACCATGTACAAGTGACCGGTCTTCTGGATATTATAGAAAATTACAACATTCTAAAGAAAGGTATTTTACATTTCTCTCTTTCAAAAAGAGGGATCAAATCAATAGGGAGAGTGATAAAAAAATATAAGCATTAACACTCACCACTTTTTTTGTAAGGATATCAGCAAGAGATTTGGATTAATGAAACACTTGTGTGATAATATAATTCATTGATGAGATATTTTCCAAGTAATTGGACTATCTTATAGTCAATTTCTCGGATAGGTGAATGTTACTGAATCTAATAGCCTTCATAATCATGGTACAATCACACTCAAAACATAGATTGTTCTAGATCCATTAACTTTCCATACTAACTGCATTGATCACGCAATGAATTTTAGCATCCAAAGTAGTCGAAAACTATAAGGGCCATAAAGGAAACTTCTTACATCTCCATTATGATCCCTATAAACAGTGCCAAAACCCACAGGTCTGGGATTTCCTATAGAAGATCCAAGATAATTTCATTTATAACAACCAAAAAAGATGAATTAATAAACACCACAAACATGAAAAATGGGGTAGGGAATTTTCCTAGAACATTTAGTGATCTCAACACTGAAGATTCATAAATAGAGATATTGTAGTGTCCTTTTTTGTAGTGGTTTATCATTTTTTAGTGCAATGATGACCACAATTATGGTCTAATGAAGGTTTAAGGAGGTATGGTCATGGATAATATTTTTTCTTTTGTACCATAGGTTGTGGAAAAGTTCCACATAGTCCACCTTGAAAATATTCATCAGTTGTTGAGACAACGAGAGGTTGATGCAGGCCATTAGGTGGTCCATGATTAAGACAATGTGCTGGGGTTGGATCTCAAAAATATAAAACACTACATTAAAAAAAATTAGGATATATAAAAAATAAAAATATATTATCCATGTCCTATATATGATTATTACATAGGAAACATCACGAGAATATGGAGATTCCTGCTTTTTGAAGGTTGGCATCGACTATAATTTTAAAAAAAGAAATCCTCTATAATGGGGAAAATATGGATGTTAAGTTCCATTTATTATTGGAGGATCCAATACAATTGGGATCACCATAAAATTAAGGATTATAGAAAATATTTGAGTCAAAATTACCATTCATTTCTAATTCTCATATATAAATATCCTCTTTATTCATGAAACTGTAATTAGAAACTTTTGATCTAACATCATGAGAAATGGATTCAAGGTAGGTCATTTAATCCCTAGTTGTGATATTAATATATGTCACTTGATTAGAGGATTTTATCATATCCACCAATAACCATTTATAAAAGAAATAAAATTCCTTTTTGGATGAAACTAAGAAAACACTAAAAATAAACCCTAACATACATGAACAAATATCCATGTGGCCCTAGGTCACGCTCCATCCAAAATTAGATCCTACTTCGAGAATCAAACCCAGAACATGGAAAAGTCAACTCAGCCTATAAACATTTAGTGGTGTGAGTAGGGTGTGAGCTTTAAATACTGGTATGTAATCACTATAGAGTCCATGATTTTATTTTTTCCAAAATAAACAATAGGTTCTATTTTTAAAATACCAATAGAAAATAGTTTTCTTCTATTTTATAAGAAAAATCGGTATCACATTATCAACCTTTATAAAAGCCCTTTTATTTTTATTTTAAATGAAAAATAATCACTTAGGAAACCATATAATCAATAATACAAAGAAAGAATAATGGGAAACCCTAGGTCATATACAGGTATAGTCACCCTAGATGCTAATATTGACTCATGATCTAATGGAAAACAATCCAATGTGTGTGTTAACAACTAAAGAGAACATTTCTTTAGCCTAGAGAGGTGGTTCCACCCATCAACAACACCACATCCAGCCATCTACTAAGGTGAACAAGCCTTGGACTAGTGTTTTAGTGATTCCCCTCCATGAAACCATGACCTTTATCCAAGTATAAGAATTTTGGTAGTGTGTCGTAATCTAAAGTGATACTTAATCTAGTACTCCCCTCTTAGATACCGAATTTCTCTTATTTCATTCCCATTTCAAACATACCACATTATACTCAAAATTCATTCCATTTACCATATTCAAACAATCCTCTAAAACAATTTCATTTTTCCAACCAAAGGAAAACACTTTAAACCATAATAAGACATATTATAAACAATAAATTACATCATCAAACAAATATAAAACAAAAATCCATTTTGATTTAGGAAAGGGTGTCATGTTTTTAAAAGACCAGTTACTCAAAGTTCCAATTGGGCCTTAAAATAATATTTTATATAACACACATATTTGAAAAACTTTTTAAAACCAACTCCAAACATAAAAATTAAATTTCAAAACTTCCCTGTTAACATTATACATATATGAAATTGCGTACATATAAACACCTTTCAATTCACATATTCACATATTCTCATGTTAATATGTCTTCATGACTATATATATAAAAATACCCTTTAATATGTGTATAAGCACCAAATATGATGTTATACTCACAAAAAATCAATCATAATATAACAAAATAATAATGAAACCAATAAAATTAATAAAATTTCTCAAACAAGTAAACCCTGATTAATCAATCCCTTAAACTTATTCATTACCCAATTAAATTCCATAAAAAACTCAAATAATTTTAAACATCCAATTTCTTTTGGAAACCATCATAAATATTATATAAACCAAAAATATATTTTATTATTTAAGGGAAAATTGACATCATGTATTAAACCACAAAAATCCATTTGGAAATCATTTGAAACAACTTGAAAACCTTAAGCAACATGATTTTATAAATCCAATTGAACCCAAATAGCATTTATAATTTTTTATAAATCAATTTGAAATGATCGAGCACATGAAGAATATTAGGGAAAATACAATGTATGGGAACACATACCTAGTGAAAGAGCATATGAAATTGGGTGCTTCATGACATCAAGATCCTCATGGTCAAACCAAAACATCTAAATTGAGGACACCATGATGTAGGGGAGGCTGTGGGGAGCCTCCAGACTCCCACAGATCCTTCTATAACACTCAAACCCGCTCATTGACCCTCACCATCACCCAAAAACCAAGAAATTTAGAAAAGAAAAATAAGAAAAAATAGTCAAATGAAATTACATGGTAGAGTGGGGTAGGTTTGTGATAAGTCTATTCATAATAATAATTCCATGTGACACTGGAAACAATCCGAATAAATTATTCCATCTTGTATTCTTCAATACCATGCCAAATGTTTATTATGAATTGGATTAAGCAACCCATTAGTCTCATCTAGTATGTTATATTCCATAAAACATGGATTTATACTAAATTCATTTTAGATAAATTAACATTACTATTAATTAACATAAGACTAATCACCCAATTCCCAAATGTTTTAAAATATAACTCTCTTGGAAAACTCTAAAACTCCCACTTACCACTTATAGACACCTATAAATATTTCATTTGAAATGAATATACTATTATCACTATACTTGTTTCGTCCAATAAATGGATTCTTGAAACTATCATTCCATGTTGGAATTATTTGATGTCACTAACCATTGTGGTCATGTCATATAGACATGTTCCATAATGTTATACCCAAGGGAGCTGGCCATGGAATCTAATGCCTAATTTAATGATAATAATATCTATGAAAATTTGAATTCAAATGGATTTAATCATGATAATTTGGTATAACTAGTAGATCTTTATTTCTACCTCACTCATAGAATCCATGTATAGTTTTTGTTTTCTAAATATCCACCAGCAGCTTTACATCAATCACCAAAATACATAATAAATATCAATACATGGAATCCATTTTTTAATACATTTTTAATTGTAAATCATATATTTTTTCAAATCACTTATCCCTATAGGATTTACTATTCTTATTGAATATTATTTTCCCCATTTTGGTGAAAATAAAACCACCACTACAGTTTTATATTTATAATTCATTATATGTCTTTGAATAAAATCATTTCACTAAAACTTATGAAATTTAATTTTATTATAATAACTTGTGAATATAGAGCCAATATTTAACTAAATTATTTCTTGATCTAACTGTATCATAAGATATATACTTCCCATGTAGAAATATAGTTTTTCTTTCTCCCACTATCTTAGTCAATTATCATGTTACTAATAATGATATTAATTAAAATACACCTTATTTTCTTCATGATGCACATTTAAAGCTTTTACCATCTTTATAAATGGAACCCATCAAACACTTGAGGTAGTGACATAATGTAATTTATTCATATCATAGATTATCTGTTATGCATTTTTCTATATAGTTATAATATGTTTAGTTATTACATTATTATTAAAAAAACATATCTAGAAAAGAATCATGAAAGACTATAATACATCTATAAGGATTTTCATCGATATATCTTATCTCTAAGATATGAATAATGATATGTGAGTTTTGTAAAACCCTCACTCTAAATTAAATGATTGATGAATACATGGTTAATATGAACTCTGACATACCATCCCAAATGATTATACATCCTTTTCCAAGTGTATTCATTACTTTATTAAGTATTCCTAAAATTTATTAAAGGAATATAATGTAGTATATGAATTTAAATCTAGATTCTCCTTAGAATATGTCACACTATCTATCTTAATTAACACTATAAGATTTATGGATCATATCTAAATGTTCATTAATCTAAAACATATGTATGTCATATTCCTAAGAGTCGTAGCTCAAAAGATTCTAAACATCATATTGGTTATATACATGAAAACTTATAGTTTTACGTGACTAAGATATATCTTTCCACAAATGGGTGTGAGAATTATAATTATATTCATATTTTATTTCCAATTATGGATACTAAAGATTAAATTTTTACTAAACTAATAATTAAGTGTAGTTTACAATAACATCATTAATTTTAAAAAAAATGTCTCGTTATGTTCGATAGAATATTGAGATAAATTTTTGGTAATAATTAACACAAACAATAATTAAACTAAAATAAACCCATTAGGAAATAAAAATTCACATGTTTCTCATTTTTGA
Source organism: Viscum album (assembly GCA_963277665.1). Classification (NCBI taxonomy): domain Eukaryota; kingdom Viridiplantae; phylum Streptophyta; class Magnoliopsida; order Santalales; family Viscaceae; genus Viscum; species Viscum album. The sequence continues at coordinate 551,642,718 of OY728147.1, read as the reverse complement.
CATAGGAATAACACTTTCTCAACCACTAAAAGGAAACACCTTACTTCTGAAGTCACATGTTTCTCACTGATGACATAGAAATCACCATTTCTCAACTATCGAGAGAACACACCTAACTTCTTGTAAATTTTTTTTGTACTTTTCACCACTAATATATAAATCAGACTTTCTCTGCCACTGGGAGAACACTTATTACTTGTTTGGTTCTTTTATTAAAATTAAAACTTATTCAATACTTAATAATTGAAATAGAAATATTTTACACTATGATGAATATATTATTGATGTAGAAGAAATGGATTATTTATTCTTTATTTAATTGTAGTTTATTTTCAAATGAAATTTCTATTGACATGGGAAGTAAATAGGCATATGTTCTGTAGTGAACTAGGATTCTCATACAAGGATATTAAATCTTTTTAAATGAATATTCATTATATCACACAAATACATTCCTAAAGACCATAATAATTTAGTGCCTTTGGAAACTTTGAGCAAAATATTCTAATATGGTGAATGATATTCAATGATTCCCACAAAGATCTTCCCATTTAGTACTCCTCATAGACATACCCTACATAAAAACATTCTTCATAACCTGGGAAAAGGAAACATAATAGAGGGTGAGCTCAAATGTTTAGTAAGGGTAAACATAGAAGATATAAATTTATGATAATATGAAATCATAATGTAAGCACCCGGTTTTTGAGCCTGTAAGACTTTGAAATTTTATTGATGCTATTCCAGAGCAGGGCGTTCAGACGGCGTGTGATTCTGAGCCTTGGTGTGGCCGGAATTAAATTTTTAGTGCGTTCACACTAGGCACGTAAAATAAATAGAATAAATCCTAAATGTTTGCTCGGATGGGAAAACCGAGGGCACCGTTGATTCTGGAGCATGTTGTTTACCCTAGGGGGTGTAACTTTCACGGGCACGGCCCTTCTGTGGAAAACGCCACCAGGGGCGTTCTCATAATTTAGCGGCCTCGGGCGTGAAATTTATAACTTTTGAATGGAGGCTCAGGTTAAAATTCTTAGACCACCGTTTTTCTTAGAACATGGATTTTTTCCTAGGGCTTGCTTAACCCCGACCCCATCGAGAGTTCGGGTACAGGCTTACTGGTGGGTGTTTAAGAATTAATTAATTTTAATTAATTCTTTTCCCTACTTAAACACCTCTACCCCTCCCTTCTTCCCCTTAGAACCTATCCCTGGTGGAAGCACTCCCAATAAAGGAATCCACCATCTTCAGGCTCCTCACCCCACCTCTCCAAGGCGGTTGCGGCTCTGGTGGATCATTTGTGAAGCGACAGGCTACGCCCTGTGAGGTAGGTTCGTTGTGTTTCGTTTTAAATTTCTGCATCTTCTTCGAACTCAAATTATAGTGTCTAATTGTTGTTTATTTGTCGAGCGAAGTCCATATATGCGTAGGGTTTGATCCTATATTTTCACAGCTTATTCCAGATTTCAAATCCTAGTTCTGGGGCATCTGGGGTATCTCCAGGAAGTTTTCCGGCCAAACTTCTTGTTTTCTGGCAATTCTAGGGAAGTCCGGCGAGCGACGGCGGCGGCGCGGCGGGCTCCCTAGGCGGCGGTGTGGTGGGATCTTAAGGTGGCGGCGTGGCGGGCTCCCCAGGTGGTGGCGCAGCGGGCTCCCTAGGCGGCGGCGGTCGGCGCGGGCGCGTGGGTCGGCCGGCACTACCGGCCGGCGTGACGCAGGAGACCGGGTCATCGAGACCCTGGTAGAAACCGAGACCTGCGAAACGCAGGTCTCATAGGGGAAAATCTGAAGTATCTCATGCAGGTCCGGGTAAAGCCGTGTGGCCCGTGCGATGAATAGAGATCCGTGGTAGACCAGGCGGTCCGGGCGGCCGAGCTGTGGACCGCTGGTCTAAAGGGGGTGGACCGGCCAAACCGGTCCGACCCACCTTGTCTCCGTCCGTTGGCGCTAAAATGCTCCTATATTTCTAACTGAGTTTCGGATTCACGTGTGGTCTATGGAGACGCGATCCTCGGATCGAGACTAAGGTTTTGAGATGGTCTCGGGGATTTTTAATTCCTGAGACAGGAGCTCGGTGGCCGACATGCTCCTTAAGCGTTACTTAGTGCCTCGTCGGGATTTTTATTTCGGATGGTGCAAGCACATACAGAGTCCGTTTTAGGCGTCTTCAGTGGAGTTGTGACCCTGGAATCATGGAAAAGTAGTCTAGGGTGGTTGTAAGCATTGAAGCCGGAGTTGAGGCATCGACCCCATGGGCTGTATTTTAAGCTGTGTGCGGTGTACTGTGACTTTTTCATCCGACATCCATTTGGGGAAAATGAATAGTCATTTCGGCATGTTTTTATGAGAGCATCATGATGGGGCAGTTTTCCTGACCTTTTTTGAGACCGAGGTATGGGCCCCATGAGACATCATATGGGAATAAAGCGGTGTTAAACAACTTTTTCATTGGGATTCCGTTTCCAGTGAGTAAATAGTCTATCTCGTATGTTTTTTCGCGAGGATTACAATGGTGTAATCTGTTTGGGCATGCAGAGACTCTTTTGAGGTCTCCTTAAATGTGGAAACATGAAAGGGAGTTGGTTCGAGGGTTATTTTATGCACTCTGAACCAATGCACAGTAGCAATGCTAGTGACACCCAGTAATGGTACAGGCAGTGCGGAGTTATCGGACCGGTTCTGGGTTTACCCTCCAGTGGGGCTAGGCAGTGGGTTACCCACCAGCATATCAGGTTTTACCCTCCAGTGGGGCTGGGTAGTGGGTTACCCGTTAACCTTAGGGTTTACCCTCCATTGAGGCTGGGCAGTGGGCTACCTGTTAACCTTTGGGTTTACCCTCCAGCTGGGCTGGGCAGTGGGTTACCCGATGACCTCTTAGGATTTACCATCCAACTGGGTTATGCAGTGGGTTACCCAGTGACCTCTTTCAGAATCATCTCTTTCTATGAGTCTATACAGTGACTTTTCTCCGTGATTACTGGAGCAGTACCCTTGGTTTTATGGATTAGCAATGAGACAGCTTTGACGTGTGGGACTGTTGGGAATCAATGATGGATATCCTTAGAACTATTGGCGCCTTTTCTTGGGTTGAGATTGGAGATAGAGATCCCCTTACACACTCATTCATTTTTCTTGTTGAGAATATATATATATATACACCCTACTTTTTTTCCACTCCTTGGGTTCAGTTACTCTCCTTCTAGGAAGGAAGAAGACACGTAGGGTATGCCACGTGCTTTCTATGTCTAGTTCCTCTTGGGTTAAATGAGTCTACTTCCTTCTTTGTTGGGTTGAGCTGCACTCTCTCTGTTGTACTCTTATATTATTCTTTGTTCTGTCTAATGATCGCCTTTTTAGTACCCCCTTTGTTTCTCCCTTGAGCTTTCATGGAATCTTACTGAGTATCTTTATACTCACCCCTCTTTGGGATTTTCCCGCACTTGGTGTGCCCTTGAAGACGATAGATAGGTTGATCGAGACTACGGAGAAGCGTAGTGGACATAGGAGCTTGGGCTACGTTCAGTGGTCGTATTAGGACTTTCAGGTGTGAGACTCACCAACTATTTACTTTTGTTTACCTGTTGTCGGGTTGTGGAACCTTTCATGTTGGGTGCGTGTTTTGCCCTTTTTCTGTTCAGTTATCTTGTCAGTACTTTTCAGCACTTTACTTGTTCTATTTAGATGTTCATGCATGATTGTGGTTGGGTTATAGTTTTTTTATTTTTGGTTCCTTGTTACTCTCCACTTCTGCATTGAGTGGGTTGTGTTTGTGTGTACAGGTACTTAGGAAAAGGCCTCCCCAAGATTGTTACGCCTTCAGCGCTTGTCGCCAGCCCCTAGCCTATGGGGGCAGGATTGGGATAGTTGCGGCTCGAGATCAGTAGGGTCGGGTCATGACAAAGTGGTATCAGAGGTGGTTCATTCCTTGGGGTGTTGTTCGGATGTCCCTAAAAAGGAATTGGTTGGGAATTAGGGCAATAGTTTCGATGTGTCTCGAGAGAGGCTCTCAGGCCGGGGAGCCCAGTGATGGTACGGGCGGCTGACGCATCCATTCACCAAGACCCTGATAACCCGGTTGTCGACTTGGCACACTGAGATACTTGTTGCAGGGAATTTGTAACATGCATCTAGTAGGATTGAGTCTTTGACTTTCCTTTTTGAGTCAGATCCCCTTTTTTATTACTGTTATATATATATATATATATTCTCATCTAATTGTGGTAATCCTTGATAATTTTCAGGATCCCCCACGATAGCAGCCATCCAGTTTACCCTCTCCAGTTCGTGATGATGACCTGGCGAGCGATGGGGCATCAGTTCAAGGACCCTCACATTATCCCCTTCCACCCAGTGGTTTAGCAGTAGCCCCTCCATCTAGAGAGATGTGGTTAGTACTGGCAGCACATGTCGAGGTTGAGCGCAGGCTGAGTGCTCTCCGAGACTTCCAGCGTCAGCAACCGCAGAAGTTCCATGGGGACCCAAATCCCCAAGTAGCCGAAGACTGGCTAGAGTCTGTGGAGCGTATTTTCAAGATGGTATGGACACAATCATACCATATGGTAGCCCTATCTACCATCCATTTCTTCAGGATGTCTGGGCATTGGTGCGGGTTGGTTACGCAGACCCACGATGAGTCATCTCTCACGTGGGATAGCTTACAGAAGCTCTTCCGGGAGGAGTACTCCCCCTCTTGTTTATGCTCCGTTTGGATTTAGGAGCTTCTAGAGCTAAAGCAAGGGGGGATTACTATGGCGCAGTACTCGTCCCGGTTTACCGATCTGACATACTACTCGCAAGATATGATCCTTGATAGTTACTTCCAGGCACGGAAGTTTGAGCACGGTCTTCACAGGGAAATTCATACTAGTTTAATACCCCTTTGCATCCCTACTTATGTCGAGGTGTTAGATAGGGTGCTCGTGATAGAGAGCTTCTTGGCTGAGGGATGCCAAATGGCAGGGCCTAGCAGTGGCCGCTTCAGAGAAGAGTCTTTGGTAGTAGGCAGGCAGCAGAGAGCAGAGCCTCAGTCGAGGAGACCCTTTCGTGAGTAGATTCAGGGGCAGGGTCATACACCGTAGTGGTGTCGTAGATCATCAGGGAATTCAGGAGATATATGATGCTATGCTTGTGATGGACAGGGTCACCTAGAACGGGACTGCCCGACCAGGCATACTGAGCAGTTGTGGCAGTCAGTGGGTGCACCACAGTGGTAGAGGCAGTGCCATGACCAGGTATCTCCCAAGCGAGGATAGGGTGGTCCTCAGGGAGGCGGTGCAGGAAGAGTGGCATGACCTGGAGGTGGGGGATAGTGTTTCGAGGTCCTTCCACCACCACCACCGGGCAGCCTACTCCAGGCTCAGGGAGGTGGCAGTATGGTCTGCAAAGAGCTTCAAGCAATGGGTGTTCGTGACCCCCCAACACATGATATGGTCCAAGGTACTCTTTTTGTTTACTCTAAGCTTTATTTGGTACTAGTATACATAGGATCCATCCACTCTTTTATATTGCTGCTTTTGGTACGGGAGTTGGCGCTCCCAGTATAGGCCCTGACACCTACGCTTAGCCTCGAGGTTTCTATAGGAAGCGCCTCGTTAGTGACCTTTGTTTTTAGACAGTGCGAACTGTCGTTCGGAGGAGAGAGTTTCACGTGGGACCTACTGGTCATCGTGATGGAACCTTACGACGTCATCTTGGGCATGGATTGGCTTTCTATGGTTCACACCTAGATCAACTGTCATCGCAGATGAGTCAGAGGCATGCATTATGATGGGATGAGGTTCACCATTCTTGGTGAGTGAGACCTCGTGGAAGATCAGATAGGTACTCTAAGTAGGAGACCACAGCCTTTTTGTCACCAGTTGGAGAGCATGGATCTCGGAGCAGCAGATGATATAGGCACCTAGATCCCTACAATTGTAGAGTACTACATGAATGTCTTTCCTAAGGATGTCACGGGACTACCTCCATGGTGATAGGTGGAGTTCTGCATTGACTTGTAGCCGGGGACTACCCCGATATCATGTGCGGCTTATCAGATGGAAACCATAGATATTCAAGAGCTACAACTTTAGTTGGAGGACCTTCGTGAGAAGGGATTCATCAGACCTAGTGTGTCCCCCTATGCATCTCCGGTTTTGTTTGTGAAAAATTCAGATGGGAGTATGTGGCTTTGTGTGGATTATCATCGCCTGAATTAGGGGATGATAAAGAACAAGTACCCTTTTCCGAGGATTGATGACCTCTTTGACCAGTTGAGAGGTGCGAAGTGGTTCTCCAAGATTGACCTTCGATTCGGCTACCACCAGTTGCAGGTTCGTGAGGATGACATCCCGAAGTTGGCTTTCCATTGTCGTTATGGCCATTATGAGTTTTTGGTAATGCCCTTTGGCGTGAAAAATGCCCCCACTGTTTTCATGGCTTTGATGAACCAGATCTTCCAGAAGTACTCGTACCGGTTTTTGGTTGTCTTTATTGATGACATACTCATCTACTCTGTGATGGAGGAGGAGCACGCGAAGCATTTGAGGATGGTCCTAGACTTACTCTAGGAGCACCAGCTGTATGGGAATCTCTCGAAGTGTCAGTTCTAGATTCATGAGGTTCACTTTCTGGGGCATGTCATTTAGGAATAGTTTTTAGTTGTAGATCCCGCAAATATAGAGGCAGTGCTTTCTTGGGATCCACCCAAGAATACATATGAGGTGCGGAGCTTCCATGGTTTGGTAGAGTACTACAGGAGGTTCATGGAAGACTTCTCCAGGATTGCTACCCCTTTGACCACATTGACGCGGAAGGGATGACTGTTCACCTGGATTGATCAGTGACAGAAGGCCTTCGAGGAGTTGAGGTAGAGGATAAATAGTGATCCTGTGTTGAGGCTTCCAGATGAGGGCGTTGATTTTGTGGTATACTGCGACACTTCAGAAGCTGGGCTTGGGTGTGTGCTGATACAACAACGGGCAGTGATTGCATATGATTTGAGGCATTTGAGGCCCCATGAGAAGAATTATGCAACTCACGATTTGGAGCTAGCAGCGGTGGTCTTTGACTCGAGGTTATGGAGACACTACCTTCTGGGTGATCATTTTGTGGTCTACTCAGACCACCAGAGCCTCAAGTACATCTTCACCCAGAGGGATCTGAATATGAGGTAGAGACGCTGGCTGGAGTTTCTACAAGACTATGATTTCGAGATAGTCTATAGTTCCGGGAATGGAAACATAGTAGCATATTCCCTTATCAGGAAGTCCCAGGCTCGTCTAGTGCAGGAAGCTTCAGACCAGTTGGCTTCCCTACAGCTGACCTTGGTGGAGTAGCAGGGTACGACTTTTCTGCAGTCGATGGTGTTGAATCCTTCACTCCTTGAGCATGTGAGAGAGTCGTAGATGGGGAATGTTGACAGCGAGGAACTGCATGATCAGATATCCATGGGCGATGCACCCGATGGGTATTCTGAAAGAGGGAATCACGAGATCATGTTCCATGGGAGAGATATAGTACCAGTGGAGATGATGGAGGAGGTGATGCGGTAATTCCACACTTCTCCCTTGACTGTACATCCTAGTGTGGGGAATATGTACAGAGACATTTAGCGGTAGTTTTGGTGGTCTGGAATGAAGCGGAATGTAGCTGAGTTCATTTCTCAGTGTCTTACCTGTCAGCAGATGAAGGCAGAGCATCAGGTTCTGGTAGGGTTGTTGCAGACCCTTGATATCCCAGAGTGGAAGTGGGATGGCATATCTATGGACTTCTTTATGGGGATTTCGGGCACAGCGAAGGGCCATGATTCCATTTGGGTGATAGTGGAATGACTCACTAAGTCGGAACACTTTCTTACCATCAGGTATCAGTGCTCGGTGGAGAGTCTAGGGCAGCTGTACGTTCGGGATATTGTCCGCCTTCATGGAGTACCCTCGACGATCATCTCCGACCGTGACGTGCGGTTTACGTCGCAATTGTGGCGAGGCCTGTAGGATGCATTTGAGACTCAGTTGTGGATGAGTACAGCTTTTCACCCCCAGACCGATGGTCACATGGAGCGTACTATCCAGGTATTGGAGGATATGCTTAGGGAGTGCATGTTAGACTTTCGCCTAAGCTGGTAGGATCACCTTCCCTTGGTGGAGTTTTCGTATAACAACAGTTACCACTCTACTATCGGCATGGCACCTTTTGAGTCCCTCTATAGGAGACCTTGTAGGTCACCGTTGTGCTGGATGAAGGTTAGAGAGACCTCCCTTGTGGGCCCAGAGTTGGTGCGGGTGATGATGGAGAAGGTGCAGGTCATTCTTTAGCAGATGAGGATGGCTCAGAGCAGACACAAGTCTTACGCAGATTGTCGTCGCAGGCCTTCAGAGTTGGAGTAAGGGGACCGTGTCTTTTTGAGATTCTCCCCATGGAATGGAACACGGAGGTTCAGCTGGGGAGGCAAGCTATCCCCGAGGTTCATTGGGCCCTTTGAGATCGTGGGTAGGGTTGGTGAGGTTTCCTACCGTCTTGCTCTACCCCCACAGCTGAAGAGGGTGCATGACGTCTTCCACGTGTCGCAGTTGAGGAAATGCATGCACAACCCCATGCACGTCATCGACTGGGGAGAGATGGACATTGAGGATGGATCCACCTTTTCAGAGCACTTGGTGGTGATTGAGGACCAGCAGGAGCACACTCTGCTTGGATAGACCATTCCTTTGGTTCGAGTGTTGTGGAAACATGGGAGGGTGCAGAAGAGCACCTGGGAATGGGAGACCCAGATGCGGGCTTAGTATCCCAAGTTTTTTTGTAGTTTTGTATTTCGGTGATGAAAAACTTGGAGATAATGATGTAATAACCCGGTTTTTGAGTCTGTAAGACTTTGAAATTTTCTTTATGCTATTCCAGAGCAGGGCGTTCAGACGGCGAGTGATTCTGATCCACGGTATGGACGGAATTAAATTTTTAGTGCATTCACACTAGGCACGCTATATAAATAGAATAACTCCTAAAAATTTGCTCGGATGGGAAAACTGAGGGCACCATTGAATCCAAATCTTTTCGTTTACCCAAGGAGGGGTGTAACTTTCACGGACGCGACACTTCTGTGGAAAACGCCACCAGGGGCGTTTTCGTAATTTAGAGGCCTCGGGCGTGAACTTTATAACTTCTGAACCGAGGCTCGGATTAAAATTCTGAGACTGTCTTTGCGCTCAAAACATGTATTTTTTCCTAGGGTCGGCTTAACCTCGACCCTGTCGAGAGTTTGGGTACGGGCTTACTGGTGGGTGTTTAAGAATTAATTAATTTTAATTAATTCTTTTCCCTACTTAAACACCTCCATCCCTCCCTTATTCCCCTTAGAACCTCTCACTGGTAGAATATCTCCCAACAAAGTAATCCACCACCTTCAAGATCCTCACCCCACCTCTCCAAGGCGGTTGCGGCTCCGATGGATAGTTTGTGAAGCAACGGGCTACGCCCTGCGATGTAGGTTCATTGCGTTTCGTTTTAAATTTTGGAATCTTTTTTGAACTCAAATTATAGTGTTGAATTTCTGTTTATTTGTCGAGCGACATCCATAGATGCGTAGGGTTCGATCCGATCTGTCCGAATCTCTTTTTGGATCACAATTCCGAGTCCTGGGGCGTTCGGGGTAGCCCCGGGAAGTTTTCCGACCAAACTTCTTGTTTTCCGGCGGTTCCAAGGCGGTCCTGTGGGCGACGGCGGTGGCGCGACGGGCTCCCTAGGTGGCGGTGTGGTAGGATCCTCAGGCGGCAGTGAGGCGGGATCACCAGGAGGTGATGTAGTGGGCTCTTCAAGTGGCGGTAGTCAGTGCGGGCACGCTGGTCGGCTGGCTCTACTAGTCGGTGTGCCACAGGAGACCGGGGTCGTCGCGACCCCGGGAGCAACCGAGACCCGCGAAACGCGAGTCTCATGGGGGAAAATCCGAATCATCTCATACCGATCCGGTTAAACCAGCGCAGTGAACTGTGTGCCGCGGTGGACTGGGCGGTCCAAGCGGCTGAGCCACGGACCTTCGGTCTAAAGGGGGTGCACTGGTCGAACCGGTCCAGCCCACCCCGTCTCCGTCCATTGGCGCTAAAACGCCCCTAAATTGCTAACCGGATGTCGGATTCGCGTTCTGTCTGTGGTGACATGATCCTCAGATAAATACAGAGGTTTTGAAATGGTCTTGGGGACTTTTAATTTCTGATACGGGAGCTCCATGGCACAACACGCTCGTTAAGCGTTACTTACGCCTCGCCGAAATTCTTGTTTTGGATGGCGCGAGCACATACAGAGTCTATTTTAGGCATTCTCAGTGGCATTGTGACCCTGAAATCCTGAAAAAGTAGTCCAAGGTGGTTGGAGGTGTTGAGGACGGAGTTGATGTGTGGGCCCCATGGGCCGTCTTTTAAGCTATGTGCAGCATACTGCGACTTTTTCATCCGATGTTCGTTCGGGGTGAATGAATAGTCGTTTTGATGTGTTTTTTCAAGAGCATCGCGATAAAGCAGTTCGCCTGACCTTTTTCGAGACTGAGTTGTGGGACCTATGAGACGCCGTATGGGCATAAAGCGGTGTTGAACAACGTTTTCTTTGGGAGTCCATTTCCAGCGAGTAAATAGTCTATCTCGCGTGTTTTTTCATGAGGATTACAATGGTGTAATCTGTTTGGATGTGCGGATCTTCTTTCAAGATCTCAGTAAATGTAGAAACATTAAAGGGTGTTGGTCGGAGGTTCCTTTGACGCACTCCAAACCAATGCACGGTAGCGATGTTAGTGACACCCAGTAATGGTATGGGCAATGCGGAGTTATCGGATCAGTTCCGAGTTTACCCTCCAGTGGGGTTGGGCAATGGGTTACCCACCACCATATCAGGGTTTACCCTCCAGTGGGGCTAGGCAGTGGGTTACCCATTAACCTTAGGGTTTACCCTCCAGTGAGGCTGGGTAGTGGGTTACCTGTTAACCTTAGGGTTTACCCTCCAGTTGGGTTGGGCAGTGGGTTACCCGACGACCTCTTATGGTTTACCCTCTAGCTGGGCTAGGCAGTGGGTTACCCGATGACCTCTTTCAGACTCATCCCTTTCTATGAGGCTATTCAATGACTTTTCTCCGTGATTACCAGAGTGGGACCCTTGGTTGTACGACTTAGTGATGAGATAGCTTTGATGTGTGGGACTGTTGGGCATCAGTGATGGATATCCTTAGAATTGTTGACGACTTTTCCTGGGATGATCCTGGAGATATAGATCCCCTTACACACTCGTTTGGGTTTCTTGTTGAGCATATATATATATATATGTATGTATGTATGTATGTATGTATGTATACACCCTACTTTTTTTCCCACTCCTTGGGTTGAGTTACTCTCCTTTTAGGAAGGGCGAAGACGCGTGGGGTATGCCATGTGCTTTTTATGTCTTGTTCCTCTTGGGTTGGACAAGTCTACTTCCTTATTTGTTGGGTTGAGATACACTCTCTCTGTTGTACTCTTACACTATTCTTTGTTCTGTCTACTTTTCACCATTTTAGTACCCCCTTTGTTTCTCCCTTAAGCTTTCGCGGCATCCTACTAAGTATCTTTATACACACCCCTACTTGGGCTTTCCCACACTTGGTGTGCCCTTGCAGATGATGGACAAGTCGATAGAGACTACGGAGGAGTGTTGAGTACAAAGGAGCTTGGGCTGCATTCAGTGGTTGTAGTAGGAATTCCAGGTGTGAGACTCACCAGCTGTTTACTTTTGTTTACCTGTTGCCAGGTTGTGAAACCTTTCGGGTTGGGCACATGTTTTCCCTTTTTCTATTCAGTTATCTTGTTAGTACTTTTCTGTAATTTACTTGTTCTATTTAGAAGTTGATGCATGACTGTGGTTGGGTATATTTGTTTATACTTTGGGTTCCTTTTTACTCTGCACTTCTGCATTGATCGGTTTGTGTGTGTGTGTGTGTGTGTGTGTGTGTGTGTGTGTGTGTGTCTAGGTACTTAGGCAAAGGCATCCCCGATATTGTTATTCCTCCGGTGCTTGTTGAAATCCCCTGTCCTATGGGGGCGGGCTTGGGGTAGTTACAGCTCAAGACTGGTAGGGTTGGGTCATGAAAAATAAGATAAGAATAAGGGTATGTGATAATGAATATAACTTACAAAGATTATACCCTACCTTTCATAGATGATAAGAATGAGTCATGGAATAAATATTGGAAGTTAATAAGGCATGAATCATAAGGAAATCAAAAAACATGATCCATGAGAGTCTAGGATTGTCATAAAACATATATTTGTAGAATACACATAGTCATTTAAAATCTTGTGTCAAGGATACACACCAATATATCTATAACATGTTTTTTTGGGTTAACCACCTGTGTACCTACTTCGTCTTGGGAAAACCACCTATGTGCCCTCCTTTTGGGGCTTGGGATGACCACATGTATACCCTATTATCAGTCTTGAGATGACCATCTTTGTACTATCTTAGATCATAGAGTATTTATCTTTACCCAATTAATTTAAGGGAGATATAGGTCCTTCCCATCTCATAATGAAAAATCATTTTTATGTGTTCCACAAAATTATAAAACATTCATCATATCATAACCCGTGAAATAAGATTGGTTTCATAAACACTTCATCATATCATAACCTATAGAAAATATATAGGTTACATAATAATATAATCATATAATAACACATGTAAATTAGCGGGTTTCATAATAATTTACTCATGGTATAACACATAGAAGAGAAATAGATTTCATAAACACCAATCCATCAAAACATAAACCATTTTGAGAAATAATGTGAATGGTATGATTGGATAATATCCCCAGTAAGGAATAGGTAACATCAATATATATAATATCATATGGAAAATTATTTTCATCATTTAAACCATTTCTTGAGGAAAACATCCTTTCTTCTTTGAAAATTTGATTTTTAAGACATAAAACATTTTTAAAAATATTTTCTTTGATAATGAACTTGAAAACTTATAAAAGATTATTTGAAAATAATTTAAAAGGCCTTTTAAAACATAAAAAAATTCAAAATAATTTTCCTTGGAAATTATTTTAAAATTTAATTTAAAAATATTTTTAAAAATAATTGTTTTGAAAACAAGGTTTTTGAAGAAAATATATTTCTGACTGAAGAGAGAGTCAAAATTAGATTTCCTTAAAAAAATTCTTAATTATCTTAAGTACCAAAGAGTAAAAAAATGGTACCATTATTTTAAAATGTCATAAATAACCAAAGTAATATGAATTTAATGAGAATTATTGAGAAATAGATCATGATATTTCAATATTAGAGGATTAATCATAAATGATCCCAATAAATGAATAGATTGTAACATAAAATATTTACCACTTTGTTAACATTAATTCATAAGAACCATGAAGGGATAAAATAAAATGAAATTTAAAATATAATGAGGATGAAAAAATTCATCATACTACTAATAATAAGGTTTTTATATACTCTTTGTAAAATAATATAGGCGCATAAAAATGTACGTAACAAAGAAGGAAAAATGAGACATAAATCCCTTACTAATTTGTTAAATTTTGAACCATAAACCATATAAAAGAGAGATACTCAAATGGATATGTAAATAAAAATTATTTTCATATTAAAAATAATATTATACATTCATGAGAAGTATATACACCACATAAAAGATACATGAGGTGAATATAGCTTGTGTCTCATGAAAAATAAAAATGAAACGAAAATTCCTTACCCTAAGTCCTGACTTCTGTCATACTCATCCAAACCTCCTATGTAATAATTTTAAATTTATTATATATCTATTAAAGAAACATATTCATATATATTATACCATATATGATTTTATTATGACATTTTTTTATCGCTTTATTGACTATTTCATGCTAAAGTTACATTTCATGTAATGACTACTTTGTTTTTTGTAGATGTTTTCATTTGTTATATTTTTGGCTCTCTTACTTTTCTCATGGTTTCATAAAATCTATAATTATAACCATGATATAAAAATAATATATATTATGTGTATATGTATTTATACTAATCTATAAAATTTAGTGATCAGAAATGAAATACACCATTCATGGAGACAGTAGGTCATACATACTCATGAGCATTGTTTTTTCATTTTCAAGTTGGTTTGAAAGAAAGAAAAGTAAATGATAAATATTATCATTCTAGAATAATATTTATTTAATATATATAACATATTTTTATTGAATATATCCTTAATATTTCACATGTAAAGAGTTAATGAATCGCATCTCTTCGTGAGGTGGTAGTCTGCCGTACACACGAACAACGTTATCATATTCTCACAAAGTGGATATTAAGAAGGTATGTGTGATATAAAAATTGAATAAAATAGCATACTAAATATAGGATAACCTAACATATTTTTTTCTTTCATATCGCAAGGTTTTATAAATATTAAAAGTAAGAAAAGTATCTTTTTGTCTTTTTATTTACTTAACTTATTATATAGTTCATATTCAAAGGAAAGTGGAAATTAATTTCCATATTTTAGAGAATTTGATGTTGAAGATAGAATTAAACTCATTAAATAAAATTAAGATGATATTTTAGGTCATTTTCACTCTAACAATTTTAGTTTAACCCCTAGTAAATCCATTTTTACCTTAACCGTGGTAATTAATTTTTTATTGCATTCATTATTCATTTTGGTCAAAAATTAATTTGAACTTAGTAGAAATTATAAATTATTATGATTCCAAATATGGAATCCATTTTTCCAAATTTAATTCACATAAGTGGATAAAATTAATTTAAAATTAATCTCACAGACATGATGGGAAAATGGGTTTCTAATGTGAAAATGATAGAAGGTTTACAAAGTTTTTATATCCAATTTTCATATTAAATTGATTCCAATGACCAGATTGACTGACTGAAAGTTTAATTTTTATTTGATTTTCAAAAGGAAACTTTATGGTTGAGAGGTAACCAATACATAATTCGGGATCCAAAATGTATTATGCCCAATATGAAGTTCAAAATTCAAAAAAAACACATTGAGACAGAACGATCGAGAAGATCACAATTCAGGATTCACCCGCATCAGATGAGTCCCTTCGCTACCATAATCATCATGAGTCACCACTATTGGCATCATTGTTAAATATATTTATATTATTCACCATATGAACATCACACCAACTACCAAAGATCATTATATTCCTTTGTATCCACTGTAAAACAATAACACCATGTCGTCAAAAACTAAAAAAATCCAAATCACCAGTACATAGTAAACTCACCTAAAGCTACCTCCATAACCAAAACATAACAAAACCAAACCAAAAACATCATTCAAACCTTCACCGAGAAGTTCTCGAACAGATCGGCCACCAAATAAGAAGAATAAAACAAACCTTTACTGAAAATTAAATCAAACCACATGAGGAGCACCATATTCTGCCAAACCACACCTCCCAAAACCTCTATTAAACCACTGCCTTGGATCCAACTTGGAGATAAGTAGATTGAATTGAGTTCAGCGGAAGGATTTGAACAGTCGAGGGCTCTGAGAATTGGAAGCATGAGGAGACTAATACCAAAATCTAAAACCAAGACCAAGATGGAATAAAAGTGCTTGAAAAACTGACTATCACCAAACCACTTAACCCAAATAAATTTCATTAGCATGGCTCCAAATATGACTTCAAGAGGTTCGGTGGAATGCGAGGTCATATTTGGGTTGTAACAGTCAAGGGACAATGACTGCCTTCAGAAGGACCAACAAAAACCTCCATGGAGACTTACACCAAGATATTCATACCACCATGAATTTTATTTTATCAAATTCATTTTATAAATATGTTAAAATTTAATTTTATTTCCATTCATAAAAATACGTAAAAACGTTTTTTTAGGAAATATTTTTTTTGAAATATATAAATACTTTAATGAGAATTATTTATTTTATTATCAAAGTGTTTTATTTAAATAAAACTATTATGATTAATATATAAAAATGTATTTAATACAATTATTATCACTAATTTTAATTTATATGTTATAACAGTCATGTTTAAATAACTAAATTAATAATATATCATGGTTTTGTTAAAACTCAATGATGCGTGTAATGCAAGATAATTTTGTGTTAAATATAGAGAAATATTAACTTGTACTACATATATTACATACTTAACATAGATTTGTGTGTAATATAATCCATTATAGAAATTTAATTTATTTGAAAAAATTCATAAAAACTCATGGTGTTACATTCTATCCCCTTAAAATGAAATTTTCCTTTGAAATTTATCTCGATCATAAAAGTTTTATCGTTTAAAAATTAATTTATAGAAACTCACATCGTAAAAAGGGTTAATAAAATATAATTTTTAAAAAGTTAAAAGTATGTCAAAAGGTCATCAAAAAAACACATGATAGGTTTAAAAATAGGAAAAAATAGGTGAGAAGTAGAAATATGGACATAGAAGGGAAAACAAACACCCAAATCTTGATTGAGAGTGATATAGAACATGGTCAGGAGAAAGTTAATGATCATAAATCCATAAACCAAAGAGGATTGAAAAATTCCATTGATATAATAAAAAATGATGATAATAGGACAACATTTTATTTCAAGATCCTTTTCATAAAGTTAAAGAATTTCATGAGAAGATAAACTTACATTATTTCAATCCATTTCATAAGAAAAATCACATCCATCGATTGTTCCTTGATTAATTTTCACTTTATATCACTCCAATAAATGAAGGTGAAATTTTTATGCCTAAATAACTAATGGATCATAACATCCATAGATAGAATTATAATTAATTATATCTATCATTAGTTATCATCAGAACAAAATTTTCCGTACAGGTTATCTAATATGCATAAATCTTCGTATGGATAAATAATACATTAATACCTAAAACTGCATTCAAATATCCAAATAAATCATTTCATAAATGGTTAACCTTATAACCCTTACAAAATATTAAAATCAAAATATTTATAAAGAAGGCCTTTGAATTTCCAAAATGAACTTATCATTAATCCACCAAATATCATAAAGTGGATCTTGATTGTCACATACCAAACATGTGAATACCTTCATCATGTATTCTCTTAAAACATGGTAATAACATGAATTAATATAAAACCTTATTGAAAACATACATGCTTTCTCATTCCTTATATAAAATATAGATTGTTGGATATATTACTTAAATCCAAAAATGTTTTAAAATCCATCAATGACATCATTAACCACTTTGTCAATAAATCTTTTATCGGTTCTGAAGTCATCAATACTATACAATTTTCTTTATCCAAATCAATTAACACTTTACCCAAAATCATTATCTCAACATTAGGAATGTCTCATGGTTTATTTTTCCCTTAATCATGTATTTTCTATGAATATCACCTTACCGTTAAATAAATTTTCTTGATAATCAGAATCTTTCCACATATTCTATCAAATCCATAATGAAAAACTTATAATGAACAATCCTTATATATTTCATGATCCATAATCCTTGAATTTCAATGAAAAAATACTACCACCATCCCACATCATTCTCAATACATTAGCTTTGCTTCATCATCTAATTCCTTAATACCTCTTTCCTTCCACATGGAATATGTAGTCTCTTCATAATTAAAAAATATAATTATTACTCATACAACCATTCTGATTTTCTTCACAAGATTTACCCTTAGGAAATCAATTTGTATAATGCCCATAATTTTTATATTTAAAGCATTCAACAGTCAATGACATCTTAGGAAGACCGATATTCCCATCCATTGTGTTAACTAAACTTTTTATTTTTCTTTTTTAGTTACTTTATTTATGTCCTTATTTTCCATAGTCAAAACATATGACCGTCCATATGATACATTCCCTTGAGTGTTTCTTCCCACATTATCAACATATAAGAAACTGAATCTTATTTCCTCTATGGTCTCCACTACCCAAAATCTCACTAAACTCTATACTTATCTTCTATGGTGATTCCAAGAGTTGGTTAAGTTTCATGTTGTTTATCATCTTCCATGAAAACTGATTAGGCATAATCATAATGTCCTTCACTCCATTAATTACCAAATTTGACTAGTCATCAAAAAAATTCTATCATACACATCATCAACACGGTTCCTTCAGGTTACATCCGTCGACTAAAACCAAAATCATAGTGAGAGAAACACAAATCATATTGGGGAACCGCATAATCATGAAAAATAAATATAGGAATTATAAATTAATAAAACTTCTTTAATCAATGACATTTTTTTCATATATATTCATCATCTATTTAAATCCTTCATGATGGTTCATAATGATTTTTTGAATTTCCAAAACATATCCCCCAGGAGTGTCAACTAGTTGTGTAGCAAGGCCCATTTTCATGCACCGGTTTCTGATCGAGTCTAGATCAATATGGTGTTTTCAAGGTTTTATCCCTAGGAACATATGTGGAATATCTACATCCACTTATATTATCTAGATAGGGATATAATTTCTTGGAAACAAATCCCACTATCCTTTACCAAATTCTAGGAACTTTTACTATACATTAAATCATTCTTGGAATTATCCTTAGAGACATCCCTATACTTATCCTTAGAAATATCCCAAGGGATCCCACTTAATTTTTTTCATCCTAATTTTCAAAGGTTAAATAAACCTTTCCCATGATTACAACTATAGAAACATGGGATTCTGATTTATGGACACTACATCTTTTTAGATGAATATTCATTAAATTACACAAACATGTGCTTGGGGACTGTAATAGTTTAGTACCTTTGGAAACTTGGAACACAATTTTATAATCTAGTGAATGATCTTCAATGTTTCCCAACAAGTTCTTCCTATTTTGTACTCTTTATAGAAATATCCTACATAAAACCTTTCTTTATAACATGGGTAAAGGAAATATAATAAAGGGTGAGCTCGTATGCATAGTAAGGGTAAACATAAGTGATATAAATTTATCATCATATGAAATAATAAGATAAGCATAAGGGTATGTTATAATGAACATAATATATTATGTTCATGCCCAACCTATCATAGATCATAAATATGAGTTATGACATAAATATTGGAAGTTTATAATACATGAATCATAATTGAATCGAAGAAATTGAGAGTATAAAATTGGAATAAAACATAGATTTGTGGCATACACATAAGAATAGAAAATATCTTGTCAAGGATACCAACTAATACATTCATAACATGTTAGGCTTGGGCTAACCACCTGTGTACCTGCTTTGAGCTTGTGATAACCACCCATTTACCCTCCTTTTCGGGTTTGGGATGATTACCCATATACCCTTCTTCTCGATCTTGGGATAAACACTTGTGTAACCTCTTATCTCATAGAGAATTTATCTTTACTCAATGTGTTGGATGGAGATATAGGTCTCATATCTCTCATAATGGAAAACCATATTTATGTGTGCTATAAAATCATAAGACATTCATCATATCATAACCCATGAAATAAAATGGGTTTCATAAAAACTTCATCATATAATAACCTATAGAAACGATATAAGTTTCATAATTATTTCATCACAAAATAAACCATGAAAATAAGTATGTTTCAAAAGAATTTCTATATGGTATTACTTGTGGAAGAGAAACGGGTTTCATAAACAACATTCCATCCAAAAAAATAAACCATTCAGAGAAATAATATGAATGGTATACTTAGATCATATCCTCAGTAATTCATAGGTAACATCAATAGATGGAATCATAGAGGGAAAATTATTTTTATCATTTAAAACATTTCTAGTAGAAAATATCATTTTTTTCATTGAAAATGGTTTTTTAAAACATAAAACATTTTAAAACATTTTTCTTTAAAAATAACCTTAAAACTTATAAAAGATTATTTTTAAATCTTATAAAACACTTTTTAAAACTTAAAACATTTTAAAAATAATTTTCATTGAAAATAATCTTATAAAATAATTTAAAAACTTTTTTGAAAATGTTTTTTTACATGATTTTGGAAGAAAACATATTTCCAACCGCAGAGAGAGATAAAGTCATATTTCTTTAAAAATATTAATTATATTAAGTACCAAAGAGTGGGAAAATGTTACCATTATTTTAAGTTACCATGAATAACCATAGGATAATAAATTTAATGATAACTCTTGAGAGATATATCTTGATATTTTAACATTGGAGACTTATGAATAAACAATCTTGACAAATGATGAGATTGTAACATAAAATCTTTACCACTTTGGTAACATTGATTCATAAGACCCATGAAGGGATAACATAAAATGAAACTCAAAATATCATGAGGATGAATAAATTCATGATATTAAATTTAAATGGGCCGTATATAAACCTTATGAAATAATATAGATACATAACATAACGTACGTCCCAAAGAAGGAAATTGAGACAAAACTCCCTTGTCAATTTGTTAACTTTTGAAATGTAAATTAAATGAAAGAGATATCCTAAAGTGGATATTTAAATATCAATTATTTATATGATAAGAATCAAAATATAAATTCTTGGGTATTATATAAACTACATAAAATTAACATCTGGTGAATATGGCTTGTGTCTCATGGAAAATAAAAGTTAAACAGAAATCGTTTACCTTAAGTATTGACATTATTCATACTCATTAAAAAATATTGTATAATAAATTTTTGTTAATTATAAATCTATTAAAGAATCATATTCGTATATATCATATGATATTTGTTTTTATTATGATATTTTATTACTTGTTATTAGAAATTCCATGTTAAAGTTATGTTTTGAGAAATAACCACTTTATTTTTCTTATATTTTTTGATTTGTTATATTTTTTGTCCTAAAAATTTGATAATGGTTCCATGAAATATAGAAGTATAAATATGATATAAATATCATATATATTAAGTATATATTTATTTATAGTAATCCATAACATTTACTAATAGGAAATGAAATAAACCATTCATGGAGATGGTAGGTCGAACGTACTCATGAACATTGGATTTTAATTTTCTTGTTAGTTTGATAGAAAGAAAAATAAATTATTTATATTATAATTACAAAATCATGACTATTTTATATATATCACATATTTTTATTAAACCCATCCTTAATAATTAAGTACCCTCTTCCAGTATACACTGGTATAGTGTAATGAAAATATAATTTATCTAAATATATCTTTTACCTTTTGAAGATATATAAGATGAGATTTCAATGTATAGGCATCCATGTACTTATGCTTCAATATTATTCCTTTAGATATAACTGATATCCTAACTCAATGGATAATTTAAACATCCCCACATACCACTTGTACGTATAATTCTCTCCTTCAATTATTATATGTGGTAGATAATTGGTATACATTGTATGAATTTTACTATAGTAGGTAAATAAATGAAATAACTATAACACCCTTGAAAACATGTTCCAGTAAATACATGGTTAGTTTCTTGAAAGATTGCAGTGTTATGATGATTTTTCTTTCCATACCCTATATTAATTAAAATCATATTTTAATTTTTTATATTTATAACCATAACATATAATATAAAAAAATTATTTATTAGCCTGCCAATTTTTTATTGAAACCCAATATCCCTCACCATTGTTTTCAGAATATCATGTAACATGGATATTATAGTAGAAATGACCCATTTATCACTTCTCATAATCTATCCTTGGGTCTAAAAAAATTCTTCAAATGTATTGTGTAGGTGGTTATTTTCAACTGCATTATATTTCTACTCCTTGAACCTTTGATTGGAATCCCCAATCCTAAAATCCTAGAATTAGATTTCGTTGAAAATTTCCTCTTAATTACACCAATTCCTACTTGGGAAGTCAACCTTAAAACCCCCCATGGGACTGTTATTCTGTTTATTTTATATTATTTTAGAGTGATTTAGAATTTTTAAAGCTTCAGGTGTGAAATCTTAAATTTTATATGTTTTTTATTTGTGCATAATTTTTACATGATAACTGACTGATTAGTCAAAAACCATTAAATTTACCATTATACAATCCTCATTGGGTTCATGGTTTGGGTGGCATAGTTTATGGAGAACCTTTCATGTTACCCTTATGTAGGGAATTTTTAGTTCATTTCTAAACATGCATGGTTAATATGTATGGGAAGTGGATGACTTAGGGGAAACTACATAGGGTTACCCTTATATGTATATTATTTGGAGTTTATGTTTTTCATGGTTAGAATAAATTGTGCGATAACTATTTGAGTTGTTCTTCTATATTAATAGATCCATTTTTCACAGTTGGTGAATTGTTTTCCAAACCATTCAGTAACCATGTGAGATACTCATGTTTTTAAAATCATGAATTTCTTATTCTAAACTCCTATGAGATAAGACCCAAATAGACTCTTCTCCTCTCCCACTTATATAAAGTATTCCAAGGAGCCCTAGAGTGGTTCTCCTTTTCTCCCCCTCCATTTTGGGATTCATTCTTCAATTATGGGTGGTTTCCTGCAAGGTTTGGGTTCTATTTACCTCCCCCTCTCCCCCTTGTTTTCACCCCTTTCCTTGTTTTTGATTGGTGTTGGTAAAAACTATGTGAAGTTTTTTTTTCTAAATGATTATATCTTAGCTTCCTATGGTGTGTGGATTCCTATTTGGATATTCTTATCTTCATTCTTATAGTTTATACTCCATATATGGTTAACTTATATAGGTGTTTCTATGTTATTGATTTAATTTTCAATTCATTATCTTTAAAGGATTTTTAAATTCATATTTATTTAATTATGCCTATTTATAATGTGTATTATGAATTTGGAAAAAGTTTTGATTGAATTGAATTCTTGAAATAAAAGTTTTTCTATGGATTTTAAATAAATTCCTTTAAATTAAGTGTTTATCCTTTATAAGAACTTTATTGAATTACTAAAAGGGGTTTACAAAGTATTTTGTGACAAATGTAGGTCTTAAGCCTTGTTTTAAGTTTTAAATTAAGGAAATAATGTTTTTGGGCGAATGTTTTAAATGGGTAATGGTGTTACCCCAGTTTATTTTCAAAAATAGGCTTTAAAATGTATTTTTTCAATGATATCAAAGAGGCTTTGAACCTTGAGTCTAGATTTCAAGAAGTATCCTTCAAAACTTTATAAATGAATTTTTTAATTTATGTGGGGCCTATTTGGTCTCCCCTATGATTTTATGTGATGAATTTATGATGTGAAAAGGAAATATTTTATGTGATGGTATTCAAGGTGAGGTAGATTTATTCATTTATGCTTATGATGCATATGATTCTTCTCGATTTATTTTTATCTCAACTCCACTTTAGATTGGTCATGGTAACCCAGGTGACTAGGATGGAATTATTGGATTATAATACACTAGTTCATATCACACAAGGGTTAGTGTCCCTCTAGTTTTATTATGCATTAGGGATAGAAGATGGTGTACCTCGATGAGGCTAATGTAGGCTATTTGGGTGGATTGTGTGTTTATTTAGAATTCAAAATTATATGAAAGTTAGTCTAGTGTTTATATATTTGTTAGGGTAATATCACTATAAGACCTATGGAGTTTCCCATGAGACTTATTCCTTAATTGTTTGTTCATGTGGGGGATTAAATTCTTGTATATCCCCACCTAAGACTATTTTCTTATGACACCAATCATATTTTTTATCATTTATTTTACCCCCTTTGATATAGCTATGGATACTTAACTTTTTTTTTCACTTGTTATAGTTGGGTTCGTTTTTTGAATGTATTTAATAGTAGTTTTTGGAAAAAAAATCAAAATGAAAGAGAAACGGATTGATTTATTTTACCATGAATAAAAGACCATATTTTTTTTTGAAATCGTAAGATAATGATATTTCATTAATTTTTAACATGAATAAATATAATTAAGATCAATCCAACATACAATGTAGTCAAAATGATTGAACAGATAATTCTATTATATTTAAAAGTCATAAAAATGTGCACTAAAGAGTTAAAATAAAAAAAATAGCCTCAAATTGTTAGAAAATCATAGGAAAAAATACCTTCATTTAATTTATGACATATAGGAATACACCGCACCTTATTCTGAATTTTAGTTTTCTATGAATGACCAAATGTGTTCTTTTAATTATTTGAAATTTAAAAATGGTGCATCAAGTGATTAAAACCCAAAAAGTTATCTCATAATGTATTTAAATCAGAGGAAAATTATCATTGATTAATTTTTGGCATGTATTAATACAGAAAACATAAATGTGATATTCAATGTGTTTATATTTACTGAAAAATAAGTTTTATTAGATTTAAAATTCTTTAAAAACATGATCCATATGGTCAAATCCTAAAAAAATACGTTATATTGTCTTGAAATCAATATAAAACTATCTTTGATTAATTTTTTAAATGTATAAATAAAAATTATATAAATCTGAAGTAAATAATTGAAACTAGAGTCATAAAATATGTGAAAGTCGGTGATAGGGAAAAAGTAATCTAATATCCACGTGCCAATATAGATTTTAAATCCAAAAGTAGAAAAATAAGCCAAAACAGGATAATATTAATAGGATTCATAAGTCGGAACAAAAAAAGTAAAACTATATTTTAGAAGCAGTAATTAGAAATATAAGAAAAAGAAAAATGATAAAAAAATGATAATGGATTTTCATGAAATCATTAGACATAGATTGTTAAATAATTTTTGACATGTAAGAACAAAAATCTCATCAATCTAAGGGTTTTTGTTAAGTCTTGACTCTTTGACGCATGTTTTTAAATACTTTTGAGTCTAATAAAAATAATTTTTCATTTATTCTGACCAACTCCATGTTGGATTGAAACGATTTCTATTCATACATGTCACATATTATTGAAAAATCTATTTCTTGTGATTTTAAAACAATTTTTGGTCATTTTTCAATGTTTTAACCCTTTTATGTACATTTTTTTAATTTTAAATCAATAAAAACTTTCTTCTATTCATTTCCAAAAAAACACCCATGGATTGAAATGGATTCTATTGAAACATGAAAAAAATTAAATGGTGGTAATTTTATTATGAATTAACTAATATCTAGGATATTTTTTTAGGTTTGGACCCTTTGATGCACATTGTTTCGATTTTTAATCTTAAAAAATAAATTTTTGTCATTTTGAAAAAATCACAATTTGGATTTATTTGTGGTTGGTTCTTATATATCCCAAATTAAATGGACATTTTCCTTGGATTTAACAATAATCTAACATCAGTTTCTAGGTTATTAACCTCATATTAATTTTTTTAAAGACTTTTGTATCTAATAAAACTGTATGTTTAGTCATTGTGACCACAATTCACATCGAATGGACTTTTTCCCTATTCATACATTTCAAAAATTATAATCTTAATCTAAGATAATTTACATGGCTTCGACCCCCTTTAAGAAGAATATAAATTCCAAACAATACTTTTAATTTTATCGAGAAATTTGTGTGTCGAACAAACTTGTTATTGGATCATATATTCCTAAAAAGACCTGAATATCATTTTCTATTGTTTTTACATCAATATTAGAACATTTTATTGATTTTCAAACCAATTTCTAAGATTTTTTCAATTTATGAAGAATAACATTATAAAAGAAGAAGAAGAAGACCATTTAAAGTTGAAAAATGGAACTAACTTAACATAGATTATAATTATTTAAAAAATGGTCAAAATTATTTTATTTCTACCACTAAAACCCACATAGTTTTTTGGGAGGTAAAATAATATAAAATTTAACATTTAGAATGAATCTAATATTTTTTATATTTTTCTTTTCATGAAACACTAAATATAGTTTTTTTAATGAAATTGATACTTTTGGTTTGTATAAACTACACAAAATACTTATATTATATTGTGCTACATGAAACACATACTTGGATTGCATTACACGCAATACCATGTTTCTACAAAACATCATTTTATTGTTATAATTATTTAAACAAGATAGTTATAACCATGCCATTAAACTTAGTAATATGAATAGAAATAACTACTATTTAAATATTTTTTATAATGGTTTTATATAATTAAAACATATTGATAAGAAAACATGTAATATTTTAAGAGTATTTATATGTTTGAAAATATTATTTTCTCAAATGAACCTCTTTTCATGTCCTTCTATGAAAAACAATAAAATTAATTTTAAAAATATTTGGAAATTTAATTTGATAAAATAAAATTCATTTTTAAATACATAATTTCAAAATTAGTTTAGATTTAATTTTTGGGATTTTTCTAAGAAACTTAATTTTTTATGAATAGTGAAAAAATACTATATTTTAGCTAAAAATTACCTTTCTATTTAAATAAATTTTAAAATTAATTTATTTTTTAATTTGGATTTTAAAGTCAAAATAGATCAATTATAGATATATTAAACCAATTTAGTCTATTTGAATCATTTTTTATGGTATCTGATTATAAAAAACTTATTGAACTTCTGAATGTTTTTACTTTAAAAACCCGATTTCTCTCCATGTCTACGGAATTAGCGTTAAACTTAATTTTACCACTTTTGTGATTTTCATTTTGAAAAATGTACATGAAAAGTTTTAATAAGTATTATATTTATATTCTAATAATATAAAATTAATTTTTGACAAAAATATTAGTTAAAGTAATTAAAATTAATCACATTGATTAAGGTAAAATTAAGCTTAATTTTGGACTAAACATTAGACTTAATGGCCAAAATGACCTAGACACTTGTCCAAAAGACATTAGATGCCCATATTTTAACTATATCCATTAATTTTTCTAATTTTATGAGTTATTGGGATACTATTCAATACAATTTCCCTATTCCACAAGTTAAGTATGGAAAAACACAAAAAGGGAACTTTCCTCACCTTTAACATTTATAGAACCATCAGATATGAAAAAAATAACATATTTTTGTCTATACATATAATTTTTAAAACTAAGTGATTAATTATTATCCTAATGACTTATCAATAATTTTTATAGATTATTTAGTTACTTAAAATTCTTAACAAATTCCAACGTAATGATTATTTAGTTAATAATTAACCAAAATAAACGATACTATAAATACTAAAAGTTAAGTAAATTGGTTTAAGTATTGTCATTAATTATTTTTGTATATGAATATATAATTTTAAAACGTTTTGAAATTAATATATTTGGATTCTAATATTGTTCTGTTATTTATTAAATTAAAATTAAATAAATAATGTCAAAATTGACATTAATGTTATTTTACAATAAATGATATTTAATTAAATGATTTAAAATTAATAAAGACCTACCTTATTCCAAGTTATTTTTAAGTGTTATTAAATATTAAATATGTTCCATTAATGGACCAATTTATCTTTTATAATTAACATATTGACCTATAGATTGTAAAAATAATGTTAGCACGGTCCCAGTTAAAGCAATGTTTTTTCACGTTACATGCGCTGGTTTTATAATTAATTTCCAACGCAGATGGTATTTTTATTTTGTATATTATAAATCTAATTTTTAATTCAATGGGTATATTTTTTTAATAAATCTCACTTTAATTTATTTTTAATGGTTAAATTACTTATGTTATAATACTAGATACTTTAATAAAAACCAAAATGATAAAATTGGGAGAACAAAGAAGTTAAGGAACAAAATTATAAAAAATGCACCTATTTTTGTGTGGTTTATATTTTTTTCTACCACTATTCACTTTTAAACCAATATTTTTCCATTTTGGAGGCCCATTAGGAAAATGATACCTCCCATTAATTGTCACCTTTTGGTATTTACAATAGTGTAACTCTTCCTCCACTTTAAAAAGGTATCCTCTCCTCCCATTTCTTCTAACCTCTAAAACCACTTATGTTCATCCAATATCATCTCAATACACTTTCCCACATCCATAAATTCCTCCTTGAATAATCCCTTTGTGAATAATTGTTTTCAAGTAATCCCTTTGGTGAAAATTGAAACGAGTTACCCAAAGAAGAGGTAACATCCTTCTGCAAGCTCCTTTATATTATTTTCATTATACACCCCCTCCAATATTATTATTCCATGATTATAAAAAAAACCAGTATAATAATATAATTATATTTTTTTATACAAATTATTATACCTACGCTTACATAGACTTCCATCTAATGAGTAATGAACATAGTGTTTATGTGTACGGAGAACTACCACCTCACAAAATAATTATTGTTTATTTTTCATTTACTCCTTTCATGGGTGGGAGTTATGATTTACATGATATTTATATATTATATATATTATATTTAATATATATTTAATATTATTTAATTATTTTATAACACATATCTCTATTCTTTCCATTTTGTGTAAAAATGATAATTTTGTTTGAGAAAGTGTGGACTACCACCCCCTCTAAGCGATGTGATTTGTTCACACTTTACATGGAATGTGTTAAGGATGGGTTTAGTAAAATTGTATGATATATATTATATAATAATTCTACAGAAATAATTATATATATATGTCATTTACTCTCTTTCTTTCAATACAAAAATTAAATGAAAACAGCGTTGATGCGTATGTACAGCCTACTGTCTCTATGAACGGTGTATTTCATTTCATACTTATATATTATATATATTATTATAATACACATATACTGAATATAAAGGATATTTATATCATGGTTTAAATTTTTTAAATCATGATATAAGTATAATGACAAAATATATAATAAATTAATACACATGTGAAAAACAGAGCGAATATTACCCGAAGTAAAACCTGGACATGGAATTTTTAATAAGAGGGTAATATAAAGTCATAATAAAACCATATATGGTATCAGATATAATAATATAGTTCTCTAAAAATTTATAATAAACTTATATTTGTTAAAGTGATTTTTTACAAGTTTGATGAGAGTCAAGACATATGGTAAGGGGGTTTCATCTCACTTTTTATTTCCATGAGATACATACTTTATTCACCACCCATTATTTTTTGTGGTGTGTATAATTAACATGGATGTATTTTATAATTATTATACTTAAATTTATGTGTACTTAAATATCCATTTTATTCTCTTAATTTCATGGGGTTTATTCTTAAAAAGTTACCAAATCAGTAAAGTAATATTGTCTCTATTTTCCTTCTTTGAGACACATGCCATGTTATGTGCATATATTTTTATATGAGGTGTATATACTACCTTGGACATGTTAAATCATTAATATAATTATTTTCATGATATTTTAAGCTTCATATAATTTCATTTTCTTACATGGGGAGTATAATTTAAAGTTACCAAGTGGTGAGAGTTTATTGAAACAATCTCATCGGTTGTTGAGATTGTTTAAGATTATGCTTACATTGATGAAATATTATGATCCATATCTCAAGATAACTCATGACCTTTATTATCCTATGAATATTAATATTATATTCATGAATTTATAAAAAATTTACACAATTTGGTACATAAGATGATAGATAATGTGTTTTTAATAAAATCCGACTTTACCTCTCTCTTTGGTCGGAAATCTATGTTCTTTCAAAACCATGATTTCTAAAATCATTTTCATAATTTTTTTATTTTGAAAAGGTATTTTAAGTTATTTTAAATCCTTATTTGTAATTTTTAATAGTATTTTAAAAGAAATAATTTTATAAATATTTTAAATATTTCTTTATAATTTTTTAAAGTGTTTTCAAAGAAAAATGATTTCAAGTGTATTTTATAAGTTTTCACAGAAAATGGTTTTCAAAAAAATTTCAATATTATTTTATAATTTTTCAAGGAAAATGGTCTACAAAATGTTTTCAAGCTTCTTTCATAAGTTTTCAAGTAAAATGTTTTTTAAAACATTTTCAATATTCTTTTATAAGTTTTCATGGAAAATGGTTTTCAAAACTTTTTCAAACTTCTTTTATAATTTTCAAGGAAAATAGTTTTCAAAAGGTTTTTTGTTTTAAAAATAAATTTTCAAGAAGAAAGGATAATTTCCTTAATAAATTAATTTAAAATATATTTTAAAATTATTTCCCATCAAAGATTACATCGGTTTATTTTACACATGACTTTCTAGGGAAATGATTTAATGTTTCAATTCATATTATTTCTTGAATAGTTTATGTTTTGATGGAATTAGGCTTATGAAACTCATTTCAATTCAATGAATTATATGCTTATGAAACCCACTTCTTTTCATAGGTAATGATTTGATTAAATTATTATGAAACCTATATCATTTCCATAGGTTATGATGTGATTAAATGTTAATGATACCCATTTCATTTGATGGGTTATGATTTTTTGTTTATAGAACCCGTCTCTTTTTATGGGTTATGATATGATGAAAATTTTATTATCTTGTGGAATATGTATGAATGATTTTATTATGATATGGGTGGGACCTATATCTTTCTAAAATGAATTAGGTAAATATTTATATCTCATGAGATAATTATGGGAATCATGTCGATAGGCTTAATCCACTATGGGAAGATGGGGAAACCTGATACCTTACATGGAAAGGACTACAATTGGGGATGGTGGTATTTCTCTCCCAGTGGGTGTATTCACCATGAATATAGAATATGGGAAAACCTAATTCATTATAAGTAAAGGAATAAGACTGGATATATATAATAGGTGTAGTCACCATAAAGATGGAGGATGGGGAAACCTGATCCACTGTGGGAAGATGGCGAGACCCAATCCACTATGGGAATATGGGGAAACCTAATCCCTTTAAAGGAAAGGGTTGTGATTGGGGATGGTGGTGTGTCCCGCCCATTAGGTGTAGTTCCCATGAATTTCCTTGATATGTTCTATCAATTCATCTTGAAATATAGGGAATGATATCACATGTTTATGTATTCCACAATTCCATGTCATATTCCTAAGTTATGATTTCATGGATTATGTTCTTTATTACCTTATGATTCATGTCTTATGAACTTCCATGATTTATATAATTATTAATTTTTATGATATTTTATATAAAGGGTATGATCTTATAATGTTATTATCACATTCTCATACCCCTATTCTCATGTTTATGCTTGCATGTCTCCCTTATTTACCCTTACAGATCATCTGAGCTCACCCATTTTTATGTTTCCTTCCCCAAGTTATAAAGATATGTATTAAGTATGATGTAAGAAGGTTGATAGTCATGAAGAAACTAGTGGGAGATAATATATCTTTCTTATGTACCGGTGTTTATGTTTTTATGTTTCCAAATGCACTAAAATAATATGGTATTCAGGAATCTATTTATATAATGTTTTAAGTATTCAAAAAAAGTTGTGTAATGTCTATGTATGTGAAGACTGGGACTTTATAATAACAAAACTCTAAATTTTTAGGGTATCAAAATTTCATATATTGATCCCACTTAAAGATGATTTAACTAACATCATAAAAACGTTTGAAATATCAAAGAACATAAACTTAAACATAAAATGGAAAAACATAGTAAGCTATAAATATCATAAACAGAATTTTAAAAAAAAATTAAAACACGTAATGTAGACACTATGAAGATGGTGGATGATGAAATCACAATAGTTCAACACTATCGCTATTATTTTTTCTTACTT
This sequence comes from Viscum album, assembly GCA_963277665.1. Taxonomy (NCBI): domain Eukaryota; kingdom Viridiplantae; phylum Streptophyta; class Magnoliopsida; order Santalales; family Viscaceae; genus Viscum; species Viscum album. The sequence goes on along the minus strand of OY728147.1, from coordinate 551,611,159 downwards.
GATTACCAACCATTAAAACCCAATTCAAAGCAAAATGTAAGGACCACATAAATTTCACTTATACAGTAATAAGTAACCAGGATTTTGATGGAATGGGAAAATAAAAATTTATTACCTTATCTACATACCTAGAAGCCTCTTGTTTTCTATCTTTCAATGGAAGTAGAAACTTGAGAAATGGATTCCAAGAATCTCTTTCTCTCTTCCTATCCAGTGTGAGCATAAACATGTTCTACACTTTTTTTATGTTGGTATATTTTAGTTTGGTGTAGTTCTAGGAAAACCTAGTTGTGATTAATTAAGGTGGGTAAGACTAGTCTTTTAAAGTGGGTATCTATTTTTGGTTATGGATTTTCTAAAATTGGTTTAGGTTAGAAAATTTGGAATGTGGGATGGTTTAGTAAAAGGATTCATGTGTGAATAACTTGGTCTTGGATGAGGGTGTTTGTTCCAAGTGTAGTGGTAGAGAAGGTCTTGTATATTGGTCTCATCTGTCATGATAGATAATACTGGTTTGTAAACCCCGTATCTTGGGTCAAACTATTCACCTATATTAATAACATACATACCTAAAAATAGAACCAAAATATAACAATATTTTTGCATGATATTCTGTGAAATGGGTCCTTCTTATAAAAACAAACCCCAATCGAAACCAGATAGAATCCCCATTCATAGACCCATCACTAGTCCCACTAAATAGGTATTCCTAGATCCTTGCAACTAGTAATAAGCCTATATTATTTAGAATCTAAATTTCATAAACAGAGTCCTCTAAGATGTAAAACCCTCTTAAATAACAGCATCTACTAAGCTAAACATGAAGCACCAAGATACCCTTCTTACTTGATCTCCTGTGAAATAATAACCCACATTAATATCATGAACCACACCCATACTACCATACTTTCATGCATGGACACCAACTCCACCAACAACACAAGAATTACCATGCTGATTTTGGCACTCAAAAATTAAATCTTTTTCTTTCTTGGGTCAGTGGTGAATGAATATGATTGCTCTAAGCTTACCATATTTATCTCGGTTTTGGTTTTAGCAAGGGAATTGGTCCCCATATGGATTTATAGTAGTAAAACCAAGAACCAAAATAAAGCACACAATAAGCTTAAATTGTTTGTAGGTAACAAACAGAATTTGAAATGAATACAATGAAACACCCATTGTAGCCATTGGGAAGAATGTGGATGATGACAGTATAATAGTTCCTCACTAACACTACTATTTATACATACTTGATTACAAATTATTAAAAAAAATCAAATATAAATTCAAGGAGCCCGTATATCTTGAATTAATTTCCTTTTCAATACCAAACACATCATGTAGATCCTTTCAACTCTAGGGTTCACAGTTCTATATCCAACAACTATTAAAATAAAAAGATCACAAACCAACACCTTTATGAGTCTTTCCATACTATATTTTCTAGATTTTCTATTGGATGTACATGGAAGACCCATTTAAAGGAATTTAAAATAATATTACTTCCAATAACTCATCCCAATACACACTGATTTCAATTTCATGAAGAATATGCACCTTTGAGTCAAGGAATACATGTTGCCAAACACCATCCTATACAAAATTTAATGCCCTAATCGACATGGTATATCCTTGGTTTTATTTTTTATGTTAGGATATGAGGATCATAATATATTCTTAAAATATTGGAATGTACCCAAGGCCAAGGTTCATATGACCTTTCTGTACCACCCAGAGCTCGTCTACGCTCCCTGATATCATATTTTCATCATGTATTACCAAAACACTACCACCACAAATATATAAACATTAAAATTGAATAGAGAATATTTATTCAAATAAAATAAATGAATTACATTGATTAGAAAACCAAAACTAGTTTTTAGAAAAATCTAGAATTCAAAAATAAAATGGAATTATTACAAAAATAATAATAGTGTATAAAAAGAATTAAATATAGATTCAATGTATGGTTATTCCAATTTCAAAAAGAAAAAATTATAAAATTATTATCATATGAAATGAGAATAGTGCTAAAAATTCAATAGGGTCAATTTATAAGTGATAATTTATATAAACAATTTTAAACAAACAATCTAGAAAAAATTTCAAAAATTTATTTTCACAAGTGATAGGTGCAATAAAAATATTTTATAAAGATATAATTTTTAACACAAAATAACATAACATAGAGAAACAACTAAAAGTAATAAAATTAAAATATATTAAACATAGAATATTTACAAAAATAAATAATTTGATAAAATAAATGATTAATTGATATAGGAGTAATGAAAAAAAATGTTATTAAACCATGTGGCTAATGATAATTTTAATTTCTAAATTTTGAATAAATATAAAAGCTCTGTCTAATAAAGGAGTTATTTAAACTTATACTTTAAACCAAAATAACTAATGGTAGAGGATAAACATTATGTAAAAAAATAAAAATAACATAAAAAGGTAAAACTAAATCATGTGAATTCAGGATTGAACTGTATTTTGGAATGCATTCCCAATATATTTATAGTTCTCTAGGAAAATATTGGCATATAATAAATCTCACATGACATATATAACATGTTATCTTCCAAGTTAAGATTTAAATTTCAATTATAAATGAGTATATACATTACCAAAGATAGAATCCTAGAGAAACAAAATCATATAAATAATCCCAATAATTCCTAAAATCCATTCAATTGAACTAAGAAAATTAAAATACAAAAAAATTAATTTCAAAAATGAAACTATAAAGGTGAAAATTGTCTCTAAAAATATTTTTATACATCTCATTTGTAAACAGAAAATTAACTATGATCTACTTTATTCTCTAAAAAATTGGTGTAATATAAAATTTTAATTGATAAACATGATATATAAAATTATTAAGTGTGTTTTTCAAGACTAAAAAACAAATTTTCATATCCTAACAACCTTCTTGTAGTATTACTATATCTAATTTCAATAATCATGAAAACCCATTTACTTTTATAATTGTCTAGTTCACCAAATTACCATTAATAAATACAAGATAGAAAATAATTTATTATATTCTAGTACGAAAACCAACCTTATAAGAATTTGAATATCAAAATTACTTGGTTTTTTAAATTATTCCAATTAAGTATAAACTATTAAATAGATTTTGATTGTGACTCCCTTGAAAATATTCTAACCACATTAAAAATATAAATGATGGTTGTTTTAGTAATGAAAATATAATTCAACCTACACACTATATGTCATGACCCATCCCTCAAAAGGAAAACCTCTAAGGATGGTAATTATAGAAGAAAGACAATGAAACCCAAAACCCGCCTCCAATAGGCCACAGGTTGGTGAAAACACTGAGGGTGTACGATACACACAAATAGGAGGTACTACCCTCTAAGAAATGAGAAATGAGATAGATAAGATATACACACCCAATAACTCCTAATAAAGATAAAATTAATGATATATCCCAAGTAAATTCATGTAATTTCATTAAAAACTAATATATATATATATATATATAAAGGAACTATAAATACTAAAAAGGTAAGCCTCAACGGTGACCTTAAATCCCAAACATCTCATGAACAACTACCCGATCAAGTAATGTCCAACCTAATCTCCAAAAAACTCCTAAAAACCTAGAAAACCACAATGTATATATACATAAGGGGATAATAACATACATAATCAGTATAATCCTATCTATCACCTCTTGTTCAAGATGTAAAATAAGCATAATGAATCCTGGTGAGTAAAAAAATGCAACTTACTCATCATTTAAACAGGTTTACTATTATTTTCATATCATAAATATGGATCACTCACTGATTATCACATATAATTAATAATATAATATCCTACATAGTATCAAATTATGGTACTCTATTATCGATTCCCCACTTGTTTTTCAATCTACCCCAATGTCACATGTCATGATCCATATTTCTCCAAAATTAATCCAGCCTGAAGACACATGGGCTAAAGTAATATATCATTTACTACATACATGACATTATAACCTCATCACATACCATGCACCCCATGAATCACATCATCTCATCATCCTATCCAAATCTCCTTATAGTAACTGAGTAGTTTACAGAAGATACCACAACCCGTATGTTTTGTATTATACTTCAATCCATCATAACCCATACACAACATACCTATAATAACAATTAGAATATTATATCCATAGATATTTGTGTGTGAAGTAACCAAAATACAATACATCCCTCTAAAAACATATATGGGGAATGATAAACCATGTGAAAACCAACACAAATACTACCACAAGAAGAGAGTGGGGCCAGAGGGGGTGGTTATCCATATGTTCCTCACCAACTTGGATGTTGGGAAAAATTCCCTCCGAGAGTCCACTGGGTGTTAGTCAACATGCGTGGGGTAGCATATGAAATAAAAAAAATACACCATAAATATATTTCATACCCATACTATGGAAAACTACATATCCTTAGACTCATCTTCCACTAACATCATATAGGATTCTCGGCTCCCAATACTAAGACCTAGGTATCAAATAAGCATGAAAGAATCAAGATTAATTTAATTAATTAATTAATTAATTAACCATTTATAAATAATTACCATTATCATATCCAATATTAAAATTTTAATCTTCCAATATAATTTCCAAGAACACTATTAAATTTTTTCTTGTATTCTCAAGTATTCCATCATCATAAGAAATCTTCAAGAAGCAACCCCATTCTTTCATTAATTAATTTACTATTTCATAAACTTATGGGTATTCAAGGACTCATCCTAAGCTACCACATAATTTATTCACTCACAATGCATAGTATCAAAATTCTTAACATACTTGGAAACTTCTTATATAAATAATATTCATCCATCAGACCATTAAACAAGTGGATTAATTATCATCCAAGCGTCCCATCTTTCAACAAAATAATAAGAAACACCATCTTTAACATGTTCTATAAGTCCTGGTTCCATCCCCGAAACCACTGTAGATAATATCATATCCATCATCCCCTTCCAATATCATCCTTATAACTAGAACTTTGTGTCACCATCACAAAATTGACTATCACCACCCACTATCATCATCATAACTAGAACCCCATGACATCTCACAACCTCAGGCATCCCCACCCATTATTCCAACAAAAAAAGGTTATCTTTCAATAACATCACGGTTCTAAATCTTTAGAGCATAAATATATATTAAATTTAATATTCCATACATAATTTCAAAGTAAACTATATCCAAAACAAACAATCCATTCCAACCTTTATCAAAAAATTGTAGTCTCAATCCGCTCCAAAACAATGATTTAAGAAATCATGAAATTTACATTACAGTTTTTAATTAATTGATTAATAATGAATAAATCCCAACAGTATTAGTCATACAAATTATGAAGTCTAAATATTAATTATCTCATCTAGAATATTCCTTTAGATGCTTTTCTTATAACAATAATCTTAATGATAATTATTTAAAAAAATTATTTTTTTATAATTTTAGAATTATTAGATTTAAGTTATTATTTAATTTCCAAACATATAAACTATTCCTAAAAACAATAACAATAGATAGAAAATTATCTATTAAATCACATAGAAAACAAAATACATATCTCAAAAGCATGCGATCACACATCCTGCAACATTCATTCTTAAATATCAACATATTCACATGTGATAATACTTATGGTTCCTTGAATTTAATTAAATTCCAATATATGTTAATATTATTAAAAAAGAATAATAATTATACACATGAAATATTTTTCATAAAAAAATAATAATCTCAATGGAACATGTGTTAAATAATTTCATTTTCGAAAATTATCTTTTTAATTTATAAATTAAACCAAAAAAATGCTTTATTAATCATAATTTTTCAAATTAAATGAACATTCTCATTTTAATTATCCAATATAAATAATTATAAAGAAAATAATTCTCTTTAAGTTTATTCAAGTAGTTTAACACTTCATTCTATGATTATTTATTTCTCTCTCGTGAATAATTCTAGAATATTCACAATTATTCTACAACATACAATTATTTATTTTCTTTCTTATAGTAATCCTCTAGATTATTAAACATTATTATTTGTTTAATGTGATAATTTACTAAATCTATTTATGTAATTACCATCAAAAATATTTAATATACTCCTTTCACCATGAAATTATAGATTTCTATATCAAATTATATAAATTATTATATTCACAATTGTTTTACCACATATTATATAACTTTAATTTCAATTCTTGAAATATTAATATGTCATCAATATAATTACATAGCATGAATTTTATCCTCCACTTTTATAATTTCTATATTATCAATCAATCTTTCCTCTTGTGATTAGTTTCCCTGTTATTATTTTATTATGGTTAAACACATTCATCTAAATAGAGGAATCTAAATTATGATAACTCCACATTTATACAGTATAAATTAAGGATAAGTTACAAATCCATTATGTTAATTAAGAATCTCAAAATTATTCACAAAATAATGGGCGAGCAAGGTTCAACCACCATTTTAAGGAACACCGCCATGATAAGTAATTATATACAGAACCTATAATTTGAAAATTAATATCAAAACCTACTCAACAACACCCAAAAAGAGGGTAAAACCTTCACTAATTTTTCTAGAAAAGAAAAAAAAATGGGAGAAAGAAAAGAGGGAAGAAATATGAACCTTGAACCTAAGTCATTTGATTATACTCAAATTAGAGGTTGAGATCATAAGGAATTGAACAAGAGGTTCCAAATAAAGGTATATTAAACACTGCCTCAAAAAAATTCATTTGTGGAGCCACAATCCAAGAGAGAAAAGGGCCACTCCTTAGGTTCTATGAAAGTGTGGAAATAAAAGGAACTATCAAATTAAGGGGTGTATATCAATTAATAGAGGACGAAACAACCTATGACTACATCCAATACACTAATAAATTCATATGTTTCTTTCCCCATTTAAAATACTTAATATCCACAAGGATCGATAACCATATTAACCATTTCAAACATTCTTGAATCACACCACAACTCCCAAAATATCTTATCAAGTGGTTTTGTTGGTTGTGTGGGTTCTTGAGCATGATGTCTATTTCCGACACTTTCGCCGGGGTGCGCACATCCGTATGTGGAGGACGCATTGTTGTTGCCCCACATTCCCGCTTTCTAAAGGCGGGCGTCATTCGTTCCTTGTTCAGGGATGTCTGCTCCTTGATCAAAACGGGATGATGGGATGTCAGTTCTTCCTTCCGTGGATTCCTCCTCAGAACTCATCACCTAGTCCGGGTCTCCCTCATAGATTTAATACGTTGTTTGTGAATCTCATTCCCGGTGCCATATCTTCATGGATGCCGGTTAATTACACTACTTCCGTCAAGACTTTCCATAGGGTCTTGACATGGTAGCGACCTTTGGTCGGAGTAGACGGCAACATCAGGCATGTCGGGGCATCTCTGGGTGCGTGGACATAGGGGAACCTGTATTCTTCCTCATAAGATGGAATCTCAAGGGTGCAGAACCCGAGGCATGTATCTGAGGTTTTCCTCAGATTCCCGTGTTTAACACAGGGTATGTTGTAAGATTAATGTCTAGCAGAGACGGTTACACAAAAGGTGTGTCATCCGAGGTTTTCCTTAGGCATCTTGTGTTTATCACGAGGTAGGCCGCGAGTTTAACGTCTTGCGGAGATGGAATGAGGGTGATCAGAACGTCCCATAGAGACGGATCAGATTGGTATATCCCAAAGGGAGAACACCTGGAATATGGATGGATCAGAATGCCCAATGAGGACGGATCTGAGGTGGTGCACTCCCTAGAGGGGAGATGTCACACCGTAATGGCTGATCTGAACACCACTGAGGGCGGATTAGGGGAAGTGCGCCCCAGGATGGGGGACACCATGGATTACCATTGGTTGGGATTGAACCTCTTGGAGGTTTCCTACGTACCCTGTGTAGAGGACAGGGATCAAAACCCACGTAGTTCGAAAGGGTGATGAATTGGGGTGTACATAGAGGACAACGACCCAGAGATATAATGGGGCTTACACGTGTAAAGCGGCCCATGTGCCTCTAGGAGAAGCGAGGAGGTGGATGGCATGATCCCACCGGGATGTGGCGGCCCGGGTGAGAATCAGTATGGGTGATGGATGGATGAATGAAGTGAAGGGGGAATGAAATGGGACCATCGCAGGGGTGACAGTGAAGTTGGGATTGAGCCTTGAAGAGGCTTCCTACGTATCCTCGTGGCAGGGAATCAAAGTCCAAGTAGTTCGGGATGGTGTCGGTGAACTGATGTGAAGGTGGACCTTGGCCCGATGGATGTCATCAGCGAACCAACGTAAAGGTGGACCTTGGTCTGATGCGTCAGTGAACCAACGTGAAGGTGGACCTTGGTCCGATGGGCATCGTCAGCGAACCGACGTGAAGGAGGTCGAAACGACCGGGTGATGGGATTGAACCTCGTGAAGGCTTCCTACATACCACGCCTTGACATGGATCAAAGACCTCATAGTTCAAAGGGGCTTCATCGGCGAACCGACGTGAATGTGGACCTTGGTTCAGATGGTGTGGGGCTTACACACTAGGCTGCCCAGGTGCTGGTGACCTGACGTGAATAAGGTCGGGATAACCAATAGGTGGTGGGCTTGAACCTATGGGAGGCCTCCTACGTACCGTGTCTTGACATGGATCAAAGTCCTCGTAGTTTGGGTTGGTCACAACGGCTTTCCGTCGGACTGGAATGTAGTTTAACGTCATGCAGGACGAAGATGAACCCTGGCGTGAATAAACGACAGGTGGGCTTGAACCTCAGGAAGGCTTTCTACGTACCATGCCTTGACATGGATCAAAGACCCCGTAGTTCAAATGATGGAAGTCGTCAGCGAACCGACGTGAAGGTGGACCTTGTTACAATGAGAGATGGGCTTGAACCTCGGGAAGGCTTCCTACGTACCATGCCTTGACATGGATCAAAGACCTCGTATTTCAAAGGGTTTCATCAGTGAACCGACGTGAAAGTAGACCCAGGGGTCCACTAGTGGTGGGCTTGAACCTTGTGAAGGCTTCCTACGTACTATACCTTGACATGGATCAAAGACCTCGTAGTTCGGGATGGTGGGTGTCGGCGAACTTACGTGAGGAAAGGACCTTGGTCCAATTGGAGATGGTCTTGAACCTCAGGGAGGCTTCCTACGTACCATGCCTTGACATGGATCAAAGACCACGTAGTTCAAATGGGTGAGTCACAACGGTTTTCCACCGGACTGGGATGCAGTTTAACTTCATGTGGGACGAGGATGAACTCGACGTGAATAAATGATGGGTGGGCTTGAACCTTAGGAAGGATTCCTACGTACCATGCCATGACATGGATCAAAGACCTCGTAGTTCAAATGATGGAAGTCGTCAGCGAACCGACGTGAAGGTGGACCTTGGTCCAATTGAGAGATGGGCTTGAACCTCAGGAAGGCTTCCTACATACCATGCCTTGACATGGATCAAAGACCTCTTAGTTCAAATAATGGAATACAATTTAACGTCATGTGGGACGGTGGTGAACCGATGTGAATGAGGTCAGAACGACCGAGTGGTGGGCTTGAACCTCATAGAGGCTTCCTACGTACCATGCCTTGACATGGATCAAAGTCCTCGTAGTTCGGTTGGGGTGGGGGTCAGGGCCGGTGCTCACTCTAAGCCCACGTGAGTCATGCTCGGTGTGAGAAACAAGAGGTTGCAGGGACTTGATGATCATGTCACGAAGGATGCGTCCGTGAGAAGCGAAGAGGGGATTACATGTTAGGCGGCCCATGGTGCTAGGACTTACTCCAGGATGGAGGCCCGGGGAAAAGGATGATGATAGTTTTGGGCTTGAGCCTTGAAGAGGCTTCCTACGTATCCCCGTGGCAGGGAATCAAAGTCCGTGTAGTTCTCCTGATGACGGCTTACCGCCGATTGGGGGTTCCAATGGCTTACCGCTGGATTGGGTCACAACAGCTTACCGTTGAATGGGGCCGCAACGGCTTACCGCTGGATCAGGATGTCAACGGCTTACCACTGCATGGGGTTGCAATGGCTTACCGTTGATTGGGATCACAACAGTGGATGGGGCTTACGCGAGGAAGCTGCCTGGGTGCCGCTACGGAGCGGTAATGGTGAATGGGGCTTACGCAGGGAAGCTGCCCGGGTGCCGCTAAGGAGCGACAATGGTGAATGGGGCTTACGTAGGGAAGCTCCCCAGGTGCCGCTAAGGAGCGGCACTGGTGAATGGGGCTTACGCTAGGAAGCTGCCCGAGTGTCGCTAAGGAGTGGCAATGGTGAATGGGGCTTATGCAAGGAAGCTTCCCAGGTGCCTCTAAGGAGTGGCAATGGTGAATGGGGATTACGCAAGGAAGCTTCCTGGGTGCCGCTAAGGAGCGGCAATGGTGGATGGGGCTTACGCAAGGAAGCTGCCCGTAGTGTCTTCCTCATGTCTGGCCATGAGGGCATCCCGACTCACTGGTGGGTTGAGGTTTATGATTCTACACCTATGCACTAGTGCACAAGTGGGATAACACCAAGGGGTGTTGGAATTATGCCATTGTAATCATGGCATTAAGAGTCTTATGCTTGTAGCACAAGGCATCTCTTATTTATTTCAAGAGGCATCTTGTGTTTGGAACATAGGGAGATCACTACAGTTTATAGTCATGTAGATAAAACTGTTAGCATCTCATGCTTGGAGCATAAGGCATCTCTCGTATAGAGCAAGAGTCATCCTATCATTTGTTAGATAGGGGGAAATATAGTTTGTAGTCATGTAGATAGGACTGTTGGATTCTTATACTAGGAGCATAAGGAATCTCTTGTTTGGAATAAGAGGAATCCTATGATTGGCACATAGGGTGTGCTACAGTTTAGAGTCATGTAGATAAGACTATTGTCATCTCATGCTTGGAGCATAAGGCATCTCTCGTATAGGGCAAGAGGCATCCTATGTTTGGAACATAGGGATTACTACAGTTTGGAGTCATGTAGAAAGGATTGTTAGGCAGAAGGTGCCTAGAAGTGGTTGGTGTTGGGTCTTACGCAAGGGCGGCCCTTTCTGGTTCAACCTCGCATAGGAGCCAAGTGATAGGGTTTGGAGGAGTTTCCTGAGGAATGGTTCGACTCAAGGTACTCGGGGAATTGATGATGAGAATCTCAACTCACGACATGGAATGAAACCCGGAGGAATATGTCAACTCAATGTGTTTCATGGTTTATGGAGGAGTATCTCTAATCATGGTATTCCATAGGTGGAAGGTGGGTGCGCATGAGGGCGCAATGGAAAATCCCGACATCCCGGCCCAAAAATGTTTAATTTTTATAATTTTTTAATACTAAAATAAGGTTTCCAAACATGTTATATGGCTCAACCTTTTTCCACTACAACCCCCAGGTGGTCTATTCCAGGATTAGGGAGCTAGTGGTTGGGGATGAGGATAGATCTCTATAGTGGAGGCCTTTGACCCATATTCTCATGGGATAATTAGAGGTAATATATACGTCTTGTCTACCTTAGATACATTACTAGTAGAAAAAAGTTTGAGAAACTCTTTTATTTCCACCCCTCTTGTTCTGGACTTTAAGATTCTGTTTGATCCTTTAAAGACCCAAATTTTTCCACATAAATTTTTTTTATTATATGGAATTATTACGAGTCTGTAAAAATTAACGGTTTGTGATTTCGAGGCCTGGTATTCCCAGAATGAATTTCTGAACTTTTTTTCGGGTACGTTCATTAAACACGTGAGCGGTGTTTTCTAACTTTTGAACCATTGCTTGGATTAAAAATTTGAGGGCACCATTGAATCCGCAGCACCAGGATTCTCATAAGGGAGGATTCACATCAACCACAGTAGGTCCAGAGAAAAGTTAGTTTTTTGAACTTTTAATAGAATAAATACAATAACTTTATTATTTTATTTTTATTCTATTTCTCCAAGAGACAAGTGGTAAGGTGGGATCGGCGATGTGTCAAGCTAATAAATAGCTTGACGCTCTAATCTAGGTAAACAGTAATGTTGGGGGAAATTAGGAAGCTTCCTATTAATGAGCCTCACTAAATCCATACGTCATTACTTACAATCCTCCTATCCTATAAATATAGAGCTTGTGGTAGGGATATTGGAAAATATTTTCCAAGAAACGAAGTTCTGTTAGAGTGACATAATGCTGATCCCTTAGAGAATGAAGTCGGCCCTAGAAAGAGGTGACGTGCGACACTGAAACTCTGAACTAGATTTTGACGTTCGAGCGGTGGGGAGGAGAGCTTGTTGCGAGGATGGAAAACAATGAGACTCCCCCAACCGTGAGCGCTCTCCAATGTTTCAAGGTAGGGGGATTATTTTCATTTGTGAGTTCTTGATTCCCTCTTCCCCATTCTTGAAATTATATGAAGAACGCAAGTCAACCTACTAACGAGTAGACCCATGATTCATTCGTCATTGCGGGAGGTTATTATGGGGAATCTTGTGGGGTTAATCTTGTTGTTTAATTAAATCAATTATTAAAACCCTTAATATCCTACATAATACGAGCTAAAGCGGAGGGAACGGGCCTAAATAACCTAGCCCTAACCCGCCACTATTTTTCTATCCTTGTTCCACCTTGGAATACCACAAGCATGTCAATGCACGCCGCAAGAGGAAGGTCACGGCTCGTCAGCCGTGGCAAACGGAGGAGGTAGCTGGCACGATGGTCGGCCGCAGGAAGAAAGGTGGTGTGACCGTCGCGCCGCTGGCCAATGGAAGTCGTGGCAGAGGCTGAACCTGCCTCCGATGGGTTCTGCGGTGATTGAGTGGCGCCCACGTCGTGCCGCCGCCTCACCAACAGAATGGGATTCAGGCCGTTCAGGAATCCAAGAGACCGGGGGGGTTACACCCCCCACATCGGACCAGACTGGGCCGCCGCCCTCACACTGGGCTACCGCCCTCGGAGTAGGTCGCGGCCCTCGGAGCGGGGTCACCACCCACACGTCGGGCTGCCACCCTCGGAGAATGCTGCCACCCTCGGAGTCGGTCAGCCACCCTCAGAACCTTGGTCACCGCCCTAAGAGTAGGCTGCTGCCCTCGGAGCCGAGTCGCGGCCCTCGGAGTCGGGCCGCCGCCCTCGGAGCCAGGCCGCTGCCCTTGGAGTGGGCTGCAGCCCTCAAACCGAACTACCACCCTCAAATTCGAGTCTCCTCCCTCATGTCGGGTCTCCGCCCTCTGACCGAGCTGCCGCCTTAGTGGTCTGCTGCCCTCGGACTGGGCTACCACCCTAGCAGGCCGCCGCCCTAGCAGGTCACTGCGCTACGCGGGCTGGGCCGCCCCTTTGTGGGCCTCCCTATTCGGGTCGGGCTTCCCCACTAGTGGGTTGGATCGGAAATCAGCCCAGCGGGCCGAGTCCACCTCAGCCCTGCCCAGACCGGGTTGGGTCGGGTCGGGTCGGTCCGGCCGGGTCGGACTGGACCCGAGCCCAGAAACACTTAAAAGACCTTAACTCGAGAACCGGATACCCATTTGACAAACCATATATGACATTGGGACCCTTGGAGAGAGATGTTCCTTTTTCCTTACTCCATTAGAGATTCAGAGAAACTTAGAGTACAGCCAGTTTGGATCGCACACGAATCCAATCGGGCCCTCGGCACTGAAATGCCAATAACGCACAGACCAAGCGTCTGACTGACACACTGTTTGTTGCGTTGAAACCCTTATGACTTGGCGGATCATCGGGTTACTTATTTGTGAGACTTCATGCTGGTTGAGATGCGACTAATGTCTTGGGGAGCAGTTCTCCCAAGCGCAGTACGTACGGAACACTACGACTGGTTGAGACTTGATGACTGCTAAGTTTTCAACTTGGAGTGACACAACGACCACGGTACACGTTGGGGAGGAGTACCTTCTTAGAACACGATGGGGGTGGGTGGTTCTGTGTGACTTGGTGGGCCATGGTGGGGAGTATTCATGGTACACGATGGGGAGGAGTACCTTAGCAGACCGCGTTGGGGGGGCGGCTATGTGTGACCTGGTAGACCCATGGTATGCAATGGGGAGTAGTACCTCAATAGTTCAATGTTAGTGAGAAGCACATCTGTGTGACACGGTAGACCCACTGTACTCGATAGAGGAGGAGTTCTCCAGCAGCTGAGGCGTTCAATGATGTGACTGGGGATGTTACTTGTTACTGCCCCTAAAATAAATCCTGGTGTGAGTTGTCTTTAATTTTTGATTGTGATTGAGGTTATGTTATGTGGTACTTTACCTGTGTGGTACTTTACTTTCGTGGTGTTACATTGTGGTTTTTCTTTGTGGAATTCTAAGAGACCTTTAGGGTATCAGGGTCCCTACTGATTATCGTTATACTCACCCCTTCACGGGCTTCACCCAAACCTTGGTGTGTATTGTGCAGACAACATACAACATTGATCGAGGCTGAGGTAGCTAGGACTGGGCGGTGCTCGAAGGTGGAAATTCATCGTGATGGGACGCAGAGGAGACGGGAAGATGTGGAGTACTGTGGAGGAAATATGTACCTACCCTTCAGGTAGGATCCGCGGTGGACGATCTAGGTGCTTCTTTTCACCTTTCAGTTGTTTTGTACTTTTCAGTTGTACTTGTACTTTTCCATTTGGGCTTGTATTTTGGACCTTTTACTTTTAATACACTTTTACTATAGTAGTTTACTTCAGAGTCGCTTCTTGTTGTGTTCTCAGACCATGTGTTTGTACAGGTTTAAATATAATACCTTCCCGTTTTAGGGAATATTCCTTTCGGTGCTAGTCGCAAGCCCCTGGCCTATGGAAGGCGGGCTTGGGGTAGTCGTGGCATGGGCCCCGAGGGACAGGTCGTGACAAAGTGGTATCAGAGGAGTTCAGTTCTTTCAAAGAACTGGGAATCTAATATTTTCTATGTGGCAATAGTGTTAAGTGTTTTGAGTGTGGTTTTCAGTTCAGGGAGTCCAGTGTTGGTACGGCGGCCAATGTATCCATACACCAGGACCCTGAATTTTGATTTCTTACTTAGTGCATGAAAACACTGATTGCGTGTGTTTTGAAAAGTCTTTCTTGTGTTTTCTTGAGTCAGCTCACCAGGTATAACTTTTAACCATGGAACACATATTTCTTTCCAAGATTCCTCCATTAATATAGCCACCTAGGTTTCCTGAGAGGATACGCGATGACGGCCCACCGAGCGATGAGGCCTTGGTGCAAGGCCCTATCATGGCATTATCACCTTCGTGTGGTGTACCAATAGAACCACTTCTTGTTGGGAAGCCGCTGCCACTAGCCCCACTAGAAGAGGATGCATGTCGACTGAGCTCATTGCACGAGTTCCAATGGTATAGGCCTCTGAGGTTTCGAGGTAAGAAGAACCCACAGGCGGCTGAGGACTGGCTGGAGGTTGTGGTCATAGTTTTTTGCTTAGTTGGGACACCGGCTGATTTTATGGTGATCCTGGCAGCCAGCCTTTTTCAGGAAGCAGTAAGGAGATGGTGGATCATGATGCTCTAGATACATGATGAGGTGACCCTCATCTGGGCAAACTTTGAGGGCCTTTTTAAGGTACACTTCATCCCAGTGACCTTATGCTCTATGCGTATACCGGAGATGCTGCACTTATAGTGGGTTAGCATGTCAAAGGCCCAGTACTCGACGAGGTTCACCGATCTCTCCCACTACTCCACCGACATGGTACAAGACCCTTTCTTCAGGTCTCGGACCTTTGAACAGGGTCTCTGATGGGAGATCAAATCATTTATGGTATCCCTCAGCATTCTGACACAGGCTGGGGTGCTTGAGAGAGCACTTTTTGTGGAGAGCTACATAGCTGATCAAACACCGACAGTGAGTGATACCACTGGAAGACAGGTAGTTGAGTCATATGCAGGAGGCAGTAGGAAGATAACTCAGAGGCCCAAGTAGACTAGACCTTCTAGTGGATGACCCCAGGAAGTAGGTTCAAAGGTTCGAGGCCCACAAGGTATAGGGAGACGGGCGAGGGGAACGCAGTGTTACTCATGCAGCGGGCAGGTTCATATGGCTCGTGACTGCTCAATTCTCTATATCGATAACCAGAAGACAGTCAAGGGACCATCAAGTCAAATCCATAAGTTTGAGCGAGGAGGTCCTTAGGGTGGCAGATGTGGCATAGGATATGGTCATGCAGTAGGTGGTGGGTGACGTTTCAATATTCTACCACCACCACCGCCAGGTGGTCCACCCCAACTACAGGGATCAGGAGGACAGGGGTGAGCTCAGCTCCAGGAAGCTGAGGCCTATGACCACGGCTCTCTGGAGATGATTAGATGTACGATCTACGTCTACTTCACCTTAGTTGCAGTACTTATAGACACAGATATTAGTCACTCTTTTATTTCCACGGCCCTCGTTCGGAGCTTGGAGATTCTGGTGGAGCCGTTGGCTCGATCCTTATGTCTAGAGACTCCTACGGAAGTGTATTTGATGATTACACACTAGTTTTAGCAGTATGAGCTTACTCTATGAGGCGATAGCTTTGTCTGGGATCTCCTAGTAGTGGCGTAGAGGCCTTATGACGTCATCTTGGTTATGAACTGGTTATCCACAATCCATGATCATATTGACGGTATTAGGCTCAAAGTGAGGTGTTTCCGCACAAACGAGACCAGTTTTTCCTTCACTAGAGAGAAGGGAACCTTTGCAGCACAGGATGGACTTTCCTAGAAGAGGGTGAAGCCAATTACTCATCAGTTGTCTAGCCTTACCCTCTGATAAATTGATGTTGAGAGTCTGATCTATTCTGTAGTGGTGGACTAGTATGCAGATGTCTTTCCTGATGATGTTCCAAGACTACCTTCACGCAGATAGGTAGACTTTTACATCGACTTGTACCTCGAGACGACACTGATATCTACACCAACATATCGGATGGCTCCCATAGAGCTTTGTGAGTTATGTGTATAATTGGAGGACTTACAGTGAAATGGGTTTATAAGACCCTGTGTTTCACCATGGGTAGCCCCGATTTTGTTCACCAAGAAGGCATATGGGAGTTTGAGACTCTGTGTGGACTATCGATGCTTGAACCAGGTGACCGTTAAGAACACATATCCACTTCTAAGAATTGATTATCTTTTTAATCAGCTGAAGTGAGATCGTTGGTTTTCAAAGATAGACCTCTGGTCAGGATATCATCAACTCAAGATACGAGATGAGGATGTGAAAAAGATGTCCTTCAGATGTCGGTATGTCCATTATGAGTTCTTGGTTATGCCTTTCGGTGTGACCAATGCCCCAGCAGTGTTCATGGGACTCATGAATAAGATCTTCCAGTCATACCTTGATTGATTTGTGGTGGTTTTCATCAATGAAATCTTGATATACTTGGCAATAGAGGAGGAGAATACCTATCATCTACAGATGGTTATGGATACACTCCAAGTGCACCAGCTTTATGGTAAACTCTCGAAGTGCCAGTTATGGATATGAGAGTTCCACTTTCTGGGACACGTTATCTCGGAGGTTGGAGTTGTAGTGGATCTAGAGAAGATAGAGGATGTTATATCTTGTGAACCACCCAGGAACGTGATGGAGGTGTGGAGTTTTCTGGGGTGGGCTGGATACTACCGGAGATTCATGCCTGAATTTTCCAAAGTTGTAGCACCCTTGTTAGGTTTGAAAAAGAAGGGGGAAACCTTTCCTAGGGAAGGAGAGATACCAATCGAGTTTCTAGGAGTTGAGGTAGATACTAACGCATGCCCCCATCTTGAGGCTGTCAAAAGAGGGTGTTGGGTATGTAGTCTACTACGATGAATTAGGGACCTGGCTTGGATGTGTCCTGATTCAAGAACAAGCACTGATTGCTTATGGTTCATGAAATCTGAGGCAACATGAGCAGAATTATGCTACCCATGACCTGAAGTTAGCAGCAGTGGTCTTTGGGCTGAAGATGTGGTGGCACTACTTTATGGGTGAACAGTTTACTACTCTGATCACAAGAGTCTCTGGTGTATCTTATCACAGAAAGACTTGAACCTAAGATAGCGATGATGGCTAGAGTTCCTCCAGGACAATGACTTTGAGATATTCTATACTCCTGGGAAGGGGAACATGATAGCAGACACACTCAGCAGGATGTATGGTCTACAACTGTTGAGTGAGGCATCAGAGCAGCTAGTTGCACTACGGATATCCTTCATGGATAAATATGGAGCAGCTACCTCTAGTCTATAACTATCACTCCCTCCAATTATTTAACAAATTTGGGGGGGGCATATCTTGAGACGTTGAATGCGAGGCCCGACGTGCTCAGATATCCTCAGGATGGTCTCTTGAAGGATTTTCTAAAGGTGGGGAGCACGTCATCCTCTTCATAGGATGTATCATGGTACCAGTGGCACTACGGGAGGAGGTGTTGAGGGAGTTCCATACATCCCCTATGGCAGTATATCTAGGTGTGGAGAAGATGTATCAAGACCTCCAACGTCAGCACTGGTGGTCAGGGATGAAGAAGGCAGTGGCAGAGTTTGTTTCACGATGTCTCACTTGTCAGCAATTGAAGGCCAGACATCGGGTTCCAGTAGGCTTATCTCAGCCACTATAGGTGTCGGAGTGGAAGTGGGATGGGATCTCCATGGACATTGTGATTGGGATTCCACGTATGTCTAGGGGACATGATTCCATATGGGTTATTGTTAAACGACTCACCAAGTCGGCCCACTTTCTACCTATCCTAGAGTAGGGATCAGTAGAGGACTTGGGATGCCTCTACATATAGGGGATCGTGCGACTTCATGGTCTACCATCGATGATCATCTTTGACCATGATGCACATTTTACATCCTAGTTGCGGAAGGTATTGTAGGAGGAGTTTGGGACTTAGCTGCCTTTGAGCACTGCCTTTCATCCTCATACGAATGGTTGGATGGAGTAGACCATTCAAACACTTGAGGACATTCTTCGTACATGCATCCTAGATTTTGGCATGTGGGTGGACCCTTGGGTGGGGACTACGTGTCTTTGGGGAAACTGTTGATACCTGGTAGGCTAGGACCCGACGGCCATGTTAAGATGGGGTGGTTGTGCTGTCACCGGGACCCAGTTGTCACCATCATTTTCGAGCACCTACCTGATTAGAACTCCACAGTTAAGCATGCTTGGCCTGGAGTAGTGATCAGGATGGGTGACCATCTAGGAATTTTCCCAAGGTGTGTGTAAGCACACTGGAAAGGAAAAGTGTTGTCTTGTGGGGACTGTCATTAGTCAGATGAACCATTCAGGCATGTGGGTGGACCCTTGGGTGGGGACTACGTGTTTTCAGGGAAATTGGTGATACCTGGTAGGCCAGGACCCGACGACGATGTTAAGGCGGGGTGGTTGTGCTGTCACAGGGACCCAGTTGTCACCTTCCTTTTCGAGATCCTACCTGATTAGAATTCCACAGTTAAGCGTGTTTGGCCTGGAGTAGTGATCAGGATGGGTGACCTTCTGGGAAGTTTCCCAGGGTGTGTGTGAGTGAGTACAAAGCACACTGAAAAGGACATGTGTTGGCCTGTGGGGAAAATTATTAGTCATATGACCCGTTCGGGCACGTGGGTGGGCCCTAGGGTGGGGACCACGTGTCTGTGGGGCAACTGGTGGGCGGGGTCCAGTTGTTACATTTGGTATCAAAGGTGGTACCCAGCCTTAAGTGCGATACACTACCTGGGTTGAGATGTAGGGCCCACAACGAGGACGTTGTTCTCTAAAGGGGGGGTGATTATAACACCCCAGAAATGATAAAAGGTAAAAATGACAAAATGATATGACTCATGTCAACAAGGTGCACCTTCTTTTTCGGGAGCCTACCTGATTATAACTCCACAATTAAGCGTGCTTGGCCAGGAGTAGTGATCAGGATGGGTGACCTTCTGGGAAGTTTCCTAGGGTGTGTTGGGACAATCATTAGTAATATGATCCATTCGGGCACATGGGTGGGCCCCAAGGTGGGGGCCATGTGTCTGCGGGTCAAATGGTGGGCGGGGCCGAGTTGTTACATTTGGTATCAAAGGTGGTACCCAGCCTTAAGTGTGATGCACTGCCTGGGTTGAGATGTAGGTCCCACAACGAGGACTCTGTGCTCTAAAGGGGGGTGATTTTAACACCCCATAAATGATAAAGGGTTAAATGACTAAATGATATGACTCATGTCAACAAGGTGAACCTTTCTTTTCAGGAGCCTACCTGATTAGAACTCCACAGTTAAGCGTGCTTGGCCTGAAGTAGTTATCAGGATGGGTGAACTTCTTGGAAGTTTCCCAGGGTGTGTGGGGACAATCATTAGTCATATGACCCGTTCGGGCATGTGGGTGGGCCCCAGGGTGGGGATTGCGTGTCTGCGGGGAAACTGGTGGGCGGGGCCCAGTTGTTACATTTGGTATCAAAGGTGGTACCCAGCATTAAGTGTGATGCACTACCTGGGTTGAGATGTAGGGCTCACAATTAGGACTTTGTGCTCTAAAGTGGGGTGATTGTAACACCCCAGAAATGATAAAGGGTTAAATGACTAAATGATATGACTCATGTCAACAAGGTGCACCTGCCTTTTTGGGAGCCTACCTGATTAGAACTCCACAATTAAGCATGCTTGTCCTGGAGTAGTGATCAGGATGGTTGACCTTCTGGGATGTTTCCCAGGGTTTGTGTGATTGAGGAAAAATCACACTTAAAAGGACATGTTTTGGCCTGTGGGGACAATCATTAGTCATATGACCCGTTCGGGCACATGGGTGGGCCCTAGGGTGGGGACCACGTGTCTGCGAGTTGTTACATTTAACTATAGCGTCCCGGCCTTTTCTTACATTACTATTAAATCATTTTAAATATTAAAAACATAATAGTATTGAACATAGAGGATTAAAAGGTTTAGTGTCTTTGGAAAACTAGGACCGTACATAACAATTACAACATCAAGAATAAACATTTATTTAATTTCTTCTTCTCTAGATTCTTATTGGAACTTTTCCTACCCTTAGTACATGTAGCCACCTGAGGATATACATAAAAAGGGGTGAGCTAAAATCCCAGTAAGAGGATAGGTAATAAGAATATAGCATGGGGTGAGCATAATCATGACATAGTCAAAAGATCATGAACATGAGAAGAGCATAAATAAAAGACTTGAAATGTGGTAATGCATAAAAATGAAACATCATGTCTTAGTAGTTAACTACCACACATACTTGTGAACCAAGCTAGCATCTTTTTCACACATCATTTCACATTTAATCATGAGATTCATCACTTTACCCAATGCATTGGAGCACTGTATAATTTCGGGCACACCCGTCACATTCAAACATTCATATTGTGCTATATAATTCTGGGTGCACCCATCACCTCATAATATTATCATTATCATGCATGCCACATAGAACATATATCAATAATGAACATAAATATCCCATGGTAAGTAATTGGTTTCATCTCATAAGAATACATTCATAATCTTTGGGTTCTCAAAAGAAAAAGGGAACAACATACTTGATACAAGAACCATCAACCATGAATGAGAGGTAAAAGTTGAGTTCTTAAAAGAAGAGTTCTTTTGGAAAACATTTAGATTGACATAAGATTAATTAGAAAACATTTATATCCCAGAAAAGTTAAGATAATATTGAAAAAATGATTTTTAATAAGCGACCATACCAAATTGGAGTGAAAGAGGGAGAACTCAAAGAAAGAAAATTGGGTTCGAGATTTTCCCCTTACCTTGTATCGGAAGGCTTCCTTCTCTTTAATGTCCTGTATAATGACATTATATTAATTAATTAGAAATAAAAAAACCTTTTTTACATTAATATGGTTCATTATGGTTTTATTAAGTGATTTTATGTGCCTTTTAATGAGTTATAGATTTTAAAAAAACATTGTTCGGGAATGTTTGTTTTTATGGTTTTCTTGAGTGGTTCACTTGTATTCTTAAATTGAAGTTTGGGTAGAACATGGGTAAACATCCAGAACTGATATTACATGTTATTAATGATATTAGAGGATTTTTAATGATCTTATAATGAATAATATTAGTTACTTATGGGTGAATCATTAGATAAGAATTAAATGATGATTATTTGGGTTAATTTGGGCGGTTTTTCGATCACAGTGAACTTGTTTTAATTTATCACTTAGTTATATGGACATCAGTTATTTCCAGAACTTTAAATAGGAAATAATATATATAACAAATTCTGGTTCAACCATAAAAATGGTTTCATGACCAGATCTAAAAGTAGAAATGGAAGGAGAAATCATGTCGTTCTTGAAGGTGATAAATTAACACCTCATGAACAACGTTCTCTTTAATAAAATAAAAGGAAGAGGGAAAGGGAGTTGGATGATATAATATCCCATTAGAATAATAAAATTCCAATATTTGTATAATAATGTAGTTAAAATACCATTTGGGTGAAGATAGGTGGATAGAGATCAATAAATGAACTTGAACTTGAAAGGAAATTAAAGAAGAAGAGGGAGAGAAATTACCTCTCAAATCCTCCTCTTGAGATTCTTCTTAAGGAAGCTAGTCTTGGTCTTTTGATAAGACCAATAGCTCTTGAAAGTGGGAGAGGGGATAGGGAAGTTGTTTGGGCAGAGTTTAGAGAAGTCTTGGAGCTTGAGAGGTGGGAGGAAATGAGGGTGTGAAGGGTGGTTTTTATAGTGGAGGGGAGAGGGGTTTCCTTAATATAAAATTCATTAGTCTATTAATTTCCCCTAAGACAAAGAATAATGAGTCTTGAATGACCAATCATATTAATTTTATCATTTTATCCCGAACCAAGTGCAATTACATCAGCATAACATCACACATGACTCTATAATTATCTTATTTAGCTTATTTATGTAAATTACAGTATTTCACTATTCATCAAAAATTCAAGTATTTCAGAAAAATCCAAAAAATTTACCCCAACAATTTTTCGACGTGTATAATCCAAAAATGAATTAAATTTTTCAAAAATAATTTTCTAAATATTATTAATTTAATATTTAATTAAAATCATAATTTACTTAAAAACAGTTTTTAAAAATTAAAATAGATTTTATAGTGCTTTCAAAAATTACGTAGGGTCTTATAAAATTATCTAAAAACTATAAGACATTGATTCAATAATTTATGAACACATTTTAGGAAAATACATTTTCTTTTAAATTAATTAATTAATTATAATTAATTATTTATGACTTACAAAATACCAAAACGTTTACTAAGATCAAATTGTCACTTTCTAAGATGTCTAAATTTTATTTAATTATTCATGGGTAAGGTTACTCTTATGTTGGATGATTTACTATTCATAAGGTTCATATTACTATTCATAAGGGCATGTTACTATTCATAAGGATAGGTTACTATTCACAAGGGTATGTTACTATTCACTGGAAATTATTTTTGTTTCATTAGACTCCAAAAATCATCTTGAACACAAACGTGTATGTCAGATTTTAAAAATTGAAAACACAGAAGTGACAAACTTATGTTTAAAGATCACTTAGAACTTAGTAGTTCATTATGTAGTGTTTTCGTGTGATTTTATGGCATATTTATAAGAAGGTAAATTCCATTGAAAAACTTTGGGTCATTACATTCTTCCCCCCTTATGAAATTTCACCCTCGAAATTTCATTTTACATAAACAAGTGAGGGTACTTCTCCTTCATCACCTATTCTGGTTCCCAAGTTGCTTCCTCAAACTTATGGTTCCTCTATAATACTTTGACAAGATGGGTTGTCGCGTAGAACCTTATCTCTCTGATCCAGAATCTTTACTGGCTACTCCTCATAGGAGAGATCATCTTCCAGCTGCACCACCTCTGAGTTTAGTACATGTGAGGGATCAGGTATGTACTTCCTCAAGAGTGATACGTTAAAAACATCATGAACTCAAGACGTATTTGTTGGAAGTGAAAGCTGATAGGCCACATCTCCTATACGGTCAAGGATCTCAAAGGGGGCAATATACCTTGGGCTTAGATTCCCTTTCTTCCCGAATTGTATGACTCTCTTCCATGGAGATATTCGAAGGAAGACTTTATCTCCAACGTAGAACTCTAAGTCCCTTCAACGGTTGTCAGCATAGTTCTTTTTTCCGACTTTGAGCAGCTTTGATGTGTTTCTGGATGACTTGAACCTTCTCTATCATCTCTTGAACAATATCGGGTCCAAGTAGCTTTCTTTCTCCAACTTCATCCCAACAGGTTGGAGTTCTACATCGCTTTCCATACAGAGCTTCATATGGAGCCATCTGAATACTCGAGTGGAAGCTATTGTTGTATGAGAACTCAACCAATGAAGGATGTTGATCCCAACCACCTTTGAATTCAAGAGAGCATTCTCTTAGCATATCTTCAAGCGTCTAGATATTCCTTTCAGATTGGCCATCAGTTTGGGGGTGATAGGCCATGCTAAAATTTAATTCAGTACTCAAAGCATGTTGAAGGCTCCTCCAAAATTTAGATGTGAACCTTGGATCACAGTCAGAGACAATTGAGAGTGGAACACCGTGCAGTCTCACCACTTCTTTCACATATATCTTTGCAAGTTGTTCAAGTGATAGATCTTCCCAAATAGTGATAAAATGGGCAGTCTTGGTGAGTCGGTCAACCACAAACCATATCGTATTATTTCCCTTTGACGTATTCGGGAGACCTGTGACAAAGTCCATAGTAACATTTTCCCATTTCTACATTGGTATAGGCAATGACTGCATCATACCTTTGGAATTTTTTCGTTCATCTTTAACATGATGACATAACAAGCACCTTGATATATATTCCGCAATCTCCTTCTTCATTTTATCCCACCAGAAGTGTTCTCAGAGATCACTGTACATCTTGGTACTCCCAGGAAGGATAGATAAAGTTGAGCTATGTGCATTATCCAATAGCTCCTTCTTTATCCCAGTTAATGAAGGCACACAAAGCCACGTTCCAAACTGAATCACACCATCATCGTCGATATGGAACTCTTGAAGCTTCCCTTCCTTTACTACATTCACCCTCTTTTGTATCTCCACATAATCCCTTTGTGCTTCCTTAATCTTCTCCTGGATGGATGGTTGCGCAATCATTTGGGAAAGGTAGGATGTATCCCCTGCCCTTATGATTTCCAAAATCCATCCTTTTCATATCTAAGAAGATAGGGTCTTTCTCAATCCATAACATGGATAGAGTAGTGGGTTCTTTTCTGCTTAGAGCATCAGCTTCCTTGTTCGCCTTTCCAGTATGGTATTTAATAGAGCAATCGTAATCCTTGATTAGATCAAACCATCTCCTTTGATGCATGTTGAGCTCCTTTTGTGTGAATATATAATTTAGGCTCTTGTGGTTAGTGTATATGTCACACTTCTCACCGTAAAGGTAGTGCCTCCAGATTTTCAAGGAAAAAATCATGGCTGCCGGCTCTAGATCATGTGCCGGGTAGTTTTACTCATGGATCTTTAACTGTCGTGAGGCTTAGGCTATCACATTGTCATTTTTCATGAGTACAAAACCCAAGCCTTTCTTTGAAGCATCACTGTATATCACAAAACTTTCTCCACTTTTCAGTAGTGTGAGTACAAGTGCAGTGATCAGCCTTCTCTTTAGCTTCTTGAAGCTTCCCTTACTTTCTTCCATCCAGAAAAACTTTACCCATTTCCTTGTTAACTTAGTTGGTGGGCTTGACAATTCTTGAGAAGTTTCTCACAAAACATCGGTAGTACCTAGCTGATCCAAGAAAACTACGGATTTCTGTGACACTAGAGGGCCTGGGACATTCCTCAATAGCCTTTGTTTTTGAAGGATCCACATAAATTACCTCACTTGTGATCACATATCCCAAGAACATGACTTGCTTCATCCAAAATTCACACTTGCTGAACTTGCCGTAAAACTTCTCCTTTCTTAATGTCACCAACACAAGTCTTAGATGTTCTTCATGTTCCTCCTTTCTCTTAGAGTAGATGAGAATACCATCAATAAAAACTACCACAAATTTGTCTAGTTAATTTCTAAAGACTCTATTCATCAAATCCATGAAGATTGTAGGGGAATTAGTAAGACCTAAGGGAATCCCCAAAAACTCATAGTGCTCATACCTTGTTTGGAAGGGAGTCTTCTGAATATCTTCCTTCTTCACCTTTACCTGATGATATCCATAACAAAGATCCACCTTTGAGAAGTATTTATCACCTATTAACTGATCGAACAAGTCATCAATACTTGGGAGAGGATACTTTTTATTTATGGTGATCTTTTTGAGTTCCCGATAATCAGCACACAACCACATTGTTCCATCCTTCTTCTTCACAAAGAGCACTAGCACACCCCAAGGTGATGCACTAGGGTGTATGAACCCTTTTTCCAGATGATCTTGCAGTTTCTTCTTTAACTCCTCAAGTTCGATAGGATCCATCCTATATGAACACTTCGAGACAGAAGTAGCTCCAGGTATGAGTTCAATTGAGAACTCTACCTCACGATCCAGGGGAATTCTGGGTAACTCTTTGGGAAATACATCACCATATTCCCTAACGATGGGCCTTTCCTCAAGATTGGAACTTTCCTTCAACTCAACCATTTGGGAGAGGTATGCTTCTTTATAGGGAATCAACACCCACACCATTGAAGTATTTTTCAAAAGAGATTCATGATCTTCCTTGAATTTGTAGAGGAGCATGGGATGGTTCGAAATATGAAAAGATATTTCCTTTTCCCAAAAGTTGAAATGTGGTCTATATAACGAGATTCAATCCATTCTCATTATAGCGTCAAATTCCACCAAGGGAAGTATTATGAGATTTGCTGGAAGAATATTCCCACATATGCCAACGGGATAAGAGTCAAACACTTGGGTTGCAAAGATTTCACCACTTGGTGTTTTTAAAAATATCTCTACTTCAAGGTTTCGAGGCTTCGATTCTATAGTTCTAGAAAACTTGAAAGATATAAAGGAATGTGTAGAACCATAATCAAATAATACTTTTTCCATTCTTGAGTGAATAGTAAGTGTACCTTGTATGACTTCATTATCATGCACCACCTCTGTAGTAGTGATGTCATAAGCCTTCCCTTGTTCCTTTGGCTTTGGTGGGTGCTGACGATGATTACCCTTGAGAACTTGAGGTTTAGTGCACTGACTTTCATAGTTCCCTAGCTCCCTACAGTTGTAGCATTGAACCATGAGTGGTTCTCTCCTTTCTTCTGCCACATTCTCCTTCCTTTTCATGTCTTTTCGACACTCTTGAGCATGGTTTCCTTTTTTCCCACACTTGAAGCACTTCCCCATCCCTTTGAGGCAGTTCCCATGGTGCAACTTCCCACATTTTTGGCATATGGTTCGTTGAGTTTTCTTCCCACTTTTGTCATTAGATCCTCCAACTTGAAACTCCATCTTTAGTTTCTTATCCCCATAGCCATGGGACCATTCTCCAAACTCCATCTCCACTTTCAGGGAACATAGAACTACTTCTTCATAAATCCCAAAGTCTCGAATTGAAAGAGCCTTTAGAAGGTGTGGTTT
This sequence comes from Viscum album, assembly GCA_963277665.1. NCBI lineage: Eukaryota > Viridiplantae > Streptophyta > Magnoliopsida > Santalales > Viscaceae > Viscum > Viscum album. The sequence continues at coordinate 551,583,611 of OY728147.1, read as the reverse complement.
TAATCCACTAAAGAATCTATCAATTTTTCTATCATTATTGATAACAAACCCTGAAGCGTACCTTGAAAGACTTGTGAAATTCGCTTCATAGGTTGTGACAGATTCTCCTTATTTTTTCTTGAGCTCTATTAATTCTCCCTCCATATTCATGGGAAGAGTTCTTGGGAAATACTTGTTAAGAAACATTATCTTAAAGTCTTCCCATTCCATCTCTTCAATTTCCTCCCTTGGCTTGGTGTTCTTAATCAAAGCCCACCGTTGATCGGCTTCTCCATCTAGACGATAAATGACTAGGGTCACCTTCTCTATCTTAGAACAATGAAGAACAGAAAAGATCTTCTCCATGGAGTTGACCCACTGTTCCGTAGCTAGTGGATCAGAAGATCCATTAAACGTCGGTGGTCGTTGCCGTATAAAACATTTGATATCCAGTTTCTCCCTCTTTGGTGAAGGATGAAGTTCCCCATTATTATGGTTATTGTTCATAACCTGATATAATTGGGTACGCATTTCCATGAAGTTTTTAACTCCACCTCCCAAATCATTGGGGATGTTTTTCGGGAAATCATTGCACTGGCCCTCGCATGAGTTGTTGGCCTGATTTCTCCTGGTTCCCACCATTTTATAAAATAGAAAATGCTAGAACAAAACATAATTAAAAAATTCATGAATAACTTATTAATTTAAACAATTTATACCAAAACATAACATATGGGATCCTAGTGTAAATATTCTTGTGTCCATATTTGTACTTAGTCTCATGCTAGAGGTTTTCTCTAGGGTTCACTAATCCTAATTCCCAAATTAACTAAAACTTTAATATGATACCAACTATAGAATCCCGGCCTTTTATTACATTACTATTAAATCATTTTAAATATAAAAAACATAATAGTATTAAACATAGAGGATCCATATGTTTAGTGTCTTGGGAAAACTAGGACCGTACATAACAATCACAACATCAAGCATAAACATTTATTTAATTTCTTCTTCTATAGCTTCTTATTGGAACTTTTCCTCTCCTTAGTACATGTAGACACATAAGGATATACATAAAAAGGGGTCAGCTAAAATCCCAGTAAGAGGATAGATAAGAATAATATAGCATGGGGTGAGCATAATCATGACATAGGCAAAAGATCATGAACATGAGAAGAGCATAAATAAAAGACTTAAAATGTGGCAATGCATAAAAATGAAACATCATGTCTCAGTGGTTAACTACCAAACATACTTGTGAACCAAGGTAGAATATTTTTCACACATCATTTCACATTTAATAATAAGATTCATCACTTTACCCAATGCATTGGAGTGCTGTATAATTTCAGGTGCACCCGTCACATTCAAACATTCATATTGTGCTATATAATTCTGGGTGCACCCGTCACCTCATAATATTATCATTATCATGCATGCCACATAAAAAATATATAAATAATGAACATAACTAACCCATGGTAAGGAATGGGTTTCATATCATAAAAATAACATTCATAAGCTTTGGATTCCCAAAATAAAGAGGGAACAACATACTTGATACAAGAACTATTTACCATGAATGAGAGGTAAAAGTTGAGTTCTTAAAAGAAGAGTTCTTTCAAAAAACATTTGGATTGACATAAGCTTCATTAGAAACCATTTATATCCCATAAAAGTTAAGATAATGATGAAAAAATTATTTTTAATAAGTGACCATACCAAATGGGACTGAAAGAGGGAGAACCCGAAGAAAGAAAATTGGGTTCGAGATTTTCCCCTTAACTTGTATCTGAATGCTTCCTTCTCTTTAATGTCATGTATAATAACATTATATTCATTAATTAGAAATAAAAAACCTTGTTTACATTAATATGGTTCATTATGGTTTTATTCAGTGATTTTATGTGCGTTTGGATAAGTTATAGAGTTTAAAAGAAACATTGTTCGGGAATGTTTGTTTTTATGGTTTTCTTGAGTGGTTCACTTGTATTCTTAAATTGAAGTTCGGGTAGAACATGGATAAACATCCAGAAATGATATTGAATTATATTAATGATATTACATAAGTTTTAATGATATTATAATGAATCATATTACATCCTTGTGGGTGGATAATTAGATAATAATTAAATGGTGATTATTTGGGTTAATTTGGGCGGTTTTTTGATCACAACGAACTTGTTTTAATTTATCACTTAGTAATATGGAAATAAGTTATTTCCAAAACATTAAATAGGAAATAATACATATAAAAAATTCTGGTTCAACCATAAAAATGGTTTCATGACCAGATCTGAAGGTATAAATGGAAGAAGAAAGCATGTCGTTCTTGAAGGTGATAAATTAACACCTCATGAACAACGTTCTCTTTAATAAAATAAAAGGAAGAGGAAAAGTGGGTTGGATGATATAATATCCCATTAGCATCATAAATTTACATTATATGTATAATACTAGAGTTAAAATACCATTTGGATGAATATAGGTGAGTAGATATCAATAAATGAACTTGAACTTGAAAGGAAATTAAAGGAGAAGAGGGAGAGAAATTACCTCTTAAATCCTCCTCTTGATATTCTTCTTAAGGAAGCTAGGCTTGGTGTTATGATGAGACCAGTAGCTATTAAACGTGGTATAGGGGCTAGGTAAGTTGTTTGGGTAGAGTTTATAGAAGTCTTGGAGCTTGAGAGGTGTGAGGAAATGAGGGTGTGAAGGGTGGTTTTTATAGTGGAGGGGAGAGGGGTTTCCTTAATATAAAATTCATTAGTTTATTAATTTCCCATATGAAAAGCAATACTGTGTCTTGAATGACCAATAATAGTAATTTTATCATGTGATATAGAACCAAGTGGGCTTACATCAACAGAACATCACACGTGACTCTATAATTATCTTATTTAGCTTATTTTTTGTAAATTATGGTATTTCACTATTCATCAAAAATTCAAGTATTTCAGAAAAATCACAAACATTTACCCCAACCATTTTTCGACATGTAGAATCTAAAAATAAATTCCATTTTTCAAAAATAATTTTCTAAATATTATTAATTTAATATTTAATTAAAATCATAATTTACTTAAAAAAGAGTTTTTAAAAATTAAAACTGATTTTATAGTGCTTTCAAAAATTATGTTGGGTCTTATAAAATTATATAAAAACTATAAGACTTTGATTCGATAATTTATGAACACATTTTAGGAAAATACATTTTATTTTAAATTAATTTATTAATTATAATTAATTATTTATGACTTACAAAATTCCAAAATGTTTACTAAGGTCAAATTGTCACTTTCTAAGATGTCTAAATTTTATTTAATTATTCATGGGTAAGGTTACTCTTATGTTGGATGATTTACTATTAATAAAGGTCATATTACTATTCATAAGGGTATATTACTATTCATAAGGGTAGGTTACTATTCACAAGGGTATGTTACTATTCACTGAAAATTATTTTTGTTTCATTAGACTCCAAAAAACATCTTGAACACAACCGTGTATGTCATATTTTTAAAATTCAAATCATAGAAGTGACAAACTTATGTTTAAAGGTCACTTAGCACTTAGTAGTTCATTATGTTGTGTTTTCATGTGATTTTATGGCATATTTATAAGAAGGTAAATTCCATTGAAAAACTTTTGGTCGTTACATTCACATTGATGATATTTTCAAGTTTATAGATTTAGATAATTGGGACATAAACATTCATAACATTACACATTAATATAGATTGGATACCATAAAAACAGTATTCATTTCTTTCAAAATATAAAACTATCAAATAAAAATATAGTTTTTTTGACAATTTTTCAAACATTTAACTTGTCTTCCTTCTGTGTCTTTCACATCCCTTTAACCTGTGAAAATCATTTAAAAACTTAGGATGATAACAAAAAGCTTAGTAAGGGATATAAAAATAGGGAAGGATCACATTAGTCCATGAATACTTGTAATGTATGAAATCATTTTCAAAAGATAAACTTGTCACCCATATATACTTAATTTGTGAGACATGAGATTTCCACAAGATTCCCACAATAATTAAGAACATAAATAGAACCATAAAGGTATCTTGGGTAATTACTTACATAATCTGATAACCCTCTTGGATACCTTATAATTTGTAACCCTCAAGCTACTTTACAATTTGTGTAACCATCGCAGTTACACTTGGAGTAACCATACGGACGACCTCTAAATTACACATACCCAATGAATTATAGAGAAATATAGGTCCCACCCTTAATCATAAACAATTCCCAAGAACTATAACATAATCATACAAACATGAAAATTTTCATAAAAGCATTACTTTTAAATTTTTTAAAACAGAATTTTAAAAGTTGATTTTAAAAGAAAAGCCTGTTATAAATATCATATAATTGAAGTGAGACTTAATAGAGTGTATGTAATATGTATATACACTATAAATATCACTAATTAAACATATTATAAACAAAAAACATCACACAAACAATTTTAATTCCACATAAATAATGAATTAGAAGTTTAACCCAATGAATAGAAATCAGGTTAAGAATTCCCTTACCTCGGTTTTGTCTTACTTAAAACTAATTAAAACCTCCTTTATAATGGTTAAAAAAATTTATTAATATCTTAAAAAACATATTCATCTTTATAATAACCTATAATATTATTTTATTACATCATTTCAGCCTTTAATTGTTAGTATTTTGTCCATTGCATTGTTTTGGGTGTGTTATTTACATGTTTTCCATGATTGGTTCATGATGGATGTTCTTGTCGATTGGAAGTGAAACTATAGAATTGGAATAGAGTTTTATTTACATATTTCCAATACCATTTATCATTTTTAATTATTACATGAGTATGATTCGTAAGTTAAAACTTTATTGATATTTGTTTAGGTCATTTTAGCGATTCTTCGATCATAAAGAACTCGTTTGTTTTATAAATTAATAACATGTGTATAAAATGATTCCAGTACCTTATATAAGATATAATACAAAAATTATAATTTGGTTGAACCATAAAAATGGATTCATGACTAGTCTTGAAAAAAAGTAAATGAAATTGAAATCACATCGCCCATGATGTCGGTAAATCGACACATCACAGACGGTGTTTGGATTTCTTAAATAAGTTGGAGAGGAGAATAAATGTAATTGTGAGTATTCCATAAACATTATTAAATACATAATATGTAATATACTATATAATTCAAGCCTTTTTGATAAGGTGAGGTGAAGAAATAATAATTAAATAAAAGAAAAGTTGAGAAATCTCTTACGAAAATTCGGCAGCCTAACGGCATCGGTTAAAATTTCATAAAACATTTTGATGAGAGAAAATGGGTCCCTAATAATTCTTACATAATATGGGTAGTAAGGGGGTTAAGTAATGGAATATACCAACATAAGCTAAATTAAATTAAAAATAATAACATAAAATGAAAGAATAGAAGGAAAACAAAAGAGGATGTTTACCTCTTGATCTCTTCTCCTTGAGATCCTTCTTAAGGCCTTTGGTTTTGGCCTTTTGGTGAGACCAGAAGATCTAGGATGTGGGGAAGATCCTTGGGAGGATTATTGGGCATAACTTAGGTAATTATCAAGGCTTGAGGAGTGTGGTAGGAAGAGGGGAATGTGGGTGGTATTTATAGTGGAGGAGAGGTGGTATTTTTCATTATTTTAATCATTATTATAATATTTTTTCTAAAGACTATGAATAGTATTAATTAATGTGACCCCAAATAGTAATAATGGAATGTGAGTTTGAACCAAGTGTTCTTACATCATCATTTTATCACCTATGATGCAGTAAATCAAGTATTTAGCATTTATCGTATTTTATCGTATTTTACTATTCATCCAAAATTCTAAAATTTCATAAAATTCCCAAAAATTCACCCTAAACATTTATCAACATGTAGAATTTCAAAAATGAACTCCATTTTTTAAAAATAATTTTCTAAATATTATTAATTTAATTTTTTTTAATCATACTTTATTGGAAATTTAACAATTTTAAAATTATAACTGCTTTTATATCACATTGAAAAATTAACCAAGATATCATTATCTTAAAGCCTTAAGAAAATAAAATAATAATACAATTTACTATTCATTAGGGTCATATTATGTTCATATTACCATTCATAATGGTATGTTACTATTCACTAAAAATCAAGTTGGTTTCATTAGACTCCAAATAACTTACTGAACACAATTATAGATGACTGTTTTCGAAATTCAAAACATAGAAATGGAAAATTTATGTTTAAATTATAGTTATAAATATATACTTAAAACATAGTTTCATTTATTTCAATTTATTTTTTAAAAACATGGGGTGTTTTAGAAATGAGTACCAAGTAAGCCCCTTGACAAGGTGCCCACTTCTCTATTTTGGATAGGGAAAATCCCAACACAAAATGGGGTGTGAATTGTCTTGGGGCCCCTCACGGTTTATCCAAAATGGATAAAATAGGGACACTATGGTCTAGGAGAGGCTGTTTTCACCCTCCAAGATCTCCCAACTCTGTCTATACCACCCAAACCCATTCCTTGACCCTCTCCATCCCCCTAAAAACTAAGAATCATGGAAAATCAAAATAAAAACCAATGGTAAAATGAAATTACATGGTAAAGGGGGTAAAGGTGTGATAAAAATCCCCACTATAAAAAATTTTACCCCCGGAAATCCATTGAACTTTAGGAGGAGAAGTCTCAAAGAATAATATCAATGGGAAAGAGAGAAAAACTAAACCACAATATCTAAGCTAACCGAAATCAAATTTTATCCAATACAATTAAACTTATCTAAAAATACAAGAACCTCTAAATCCTCAAGGAATAACTCAAACCTAACCACTAATGGGGAAATAAGGAAATGAAGACCCTTAGTGGCTCTCCCCACCATTTAAGAACTCAAATAACATGGTTTAAGAGGGATGAAAGTATTCCTAAAATATTTATATGAGAAAAAACATAAACCCTCAACTGAATCACTCGACCTAATAATCCATTAAAGTCACACCCCAAATATCACAGGAGTACCCATTTACTCTCCCACTATCACAACATAGGATAATAAAAAGGAATCAATCAAAATATGAGCAACTAAACATCAATGGGAAAAGTGAAGGAATAAAATATACCTAAAAAGTTCCAATGAACCACTCTTAAAGGTGATGAAATCTTTATGAACAGTGAAACGATTTCAAAACAATCATTTAAATACTCATTAACTAAGAACAAAAAGGGAAGGAGGCATAAACCTCATACATTCCTCTTCGAACAACATGAGTTTTAACCTTGGGTCATGAATAAAAAGTGTTAACTTCGTACTTTATACTCGGGACATCCTTTATGGTAGTCCCACCAAATCATACCAACACTAGTCATTACATGACATCAACTAGTTCAGAATCTGTCATGGGTACCTAAAGCATGCCCAAGGTCTTCCCCCATGTTCAAAGAACTAAAGTAAAACCTTACCAAACATATATACAAACAAAAATCCAAAGGATCTATCCAATCCCATTATGTATAAGAAAACCTAAAATCATTTAATCCCACAAGAAAAAATTGAGTAAGCACCCAAGGGGTTACTATTGTAAAAGGATTACCATAAAGACTCGATTGACTATACTCCCAAAATAGATAATCTCCAAACCCCAACAACACTCAAGAATATTTTGGGGATAATAATTGAAATAACATAAGGAGCACATGATCTAACCCAATCACATATCCAACACTACAATCAGCCTCATCCAAAATCATCTCTCATTTAAAAATATCTATTTCAAGAAAAAAAACTAAGAAAAACATCTAGAATACCCATAACCTTAAATAAATCAGAAGTTCCCCTTTTAAACCATTTTAAAAATCACAGCCTTAAGTTTTAACAGATTAAAGCTCCATTCAAAACTACCCTTTTTTAAACACCACACCTCTACCCTTGAAAGTGATTTTAAATCATAAGATTATAGATTTATTTCTTTTAATTTACATAGAAAACCTATATAAGAGTTTCAAAACCAAATTATTTATCTAAAACAATGTTTTCCAACATAAAAGTCCAATATAATCCCTCCCATAAAACATTTACTCATCACAAAACCCCCTTTTATCAAATTTAAAACCATATTTCACTATTTTAAATCATAGGTTCTTATCAAAACTATTTAAAAATGAAAATTTCTATTTTTAAAACCTTTAAAATTTACTTGAAAAACAATTTAAATCTTCAAAAATTATTTTTTCAAACTTTAACTAAAACTGTATTGCCCCAAAAATCAAAATTAAGAACACTGTATTCGATATCATGTATGACACACAACGCCAAGTGCATAAGCGAATATAATATCTCGAGAATTTATAATATATTTACTATTTTAAATAAATTAAATATATTATATAGATTCTAATTCATGTGACACGGATTTATCATACACCACACACAAAAATGAGTTTCTTCAATGTCTTGTGTTACAAGCAAGACCATGTTTTACTAAAAAATAATATATTATTAAAATATTTTTTTAATATAATAAGATATATCCATACCATTAAACTGTCAATTAGGAATAGTATTAAATAAATTATAAAAATATATGGTTTATAATAATATAAAATGAATTCATTGTTTACAAATTAATTAGAAATGAAAATAAGAAGCAATTGAATATAAAAAGAATATTTTTATAGAAAACTATTTTTATTCTCACAAATCATGTTTTATCCTAATAAATTAAATAAATTAAAATTAGTGAGTGATATTAATGTAATATATATTATATATTAAATCAATTATTTTTTATATTCATACAATAGAGTGGATAGGCATGAGATAAGAACAAACTCAATATTACACATAAAAATTTATATTTTTATTAAGGCACTTTTACCAAATTTTAATGGTGACCCTATTTTAAATCCAATTTTTGGATCATTTATAGATTCTATATGTAAATATAAACTTCATGTTTTAAATATAAACATAAAAATTATGTTATTCTATATTTATGGATTTTTCTGTAAAGTTCCATTTTTTAATGAATAGTGAAAATACTGAATTTTAACTCAAAACTGCATTTTTATCTAATTTATTTATATGGTTAAATTTTATTTTTAATTTTTTTTAAAGATTAATTAGATTAATTTCTTATCAATTAATCTAATTTAGGTTATTGGAATCAATTTCACTTTGAAATTCAATATAAAAACATAGCAAAGTTTTGAAAGTTTTTACTTTAAAAACTTGCATTGTTGTCTCATCTGTGGGTCAACTTTAAATAACTTTTTGTTTATTATATGATTGGGATTTGGAAAAATGGATTTGATATTGGGAATAATCATAATTTATAATTTATAATAAGGTCAAATTATTTTTTTACTAAAAATATTAGTGAAAGTAATTAAAATTAATTATAATGATTAAGGTGAAATTAAGCTTAACAAGGGACTAAACCTTAAAATTAAGGGATAAAATGACCTATAAACTTTTCCAAAAAAAAATTATGGAAATATTTTGACCCTATCCTCCCTTTTATATAATTATTTATATTATTGGATCCACTTTCAATGGGAAAAATGTGGGTGTAATTCCCTTTTCCAAAATTAACAAGAGTGTCGCTCCTCCTCCACTATAAAAAGGCACTCAAGCCTCCCACTTCCTCACACCTCTCAAGACACTTTGGATCGACTCATATATGCAAAAATATCTACTCAAAACCACTCCCCTAATCCTATAATCCTAAATTTGGGGATAAATCCATCCATGGAATCCCTTTGGTGTAAACCAAAAGGAGCTACCCGAAGAAGAGGTAATATCTTTTCTCAAGCCCTTTATTTTTATTTTTATTCTACACCCCCTAAACTCTCCTTATTACATTATAATATAAAATAACCAGTATAATAAATATACTGATATTTTTATGTTAAGTTTTATACCTACACTTACAAACAATTCCATCTAATGGTAACGAACTTACCGTTTATGTGTACGGTGAACTACTGCCTCATGAAATGAAGTGGTTCGTTTTTCCTTTACCACATCTCATGATTGGGAATTATGATGGAAATTTTGTTTATATATTATTTATGTAATTTATTTATTATACTTTAATTTCTATGTAACACATACCCTTATGATTTCCATTTTTGGTAAATACAAGAACATCATTTGTGGAAGTGTGGACTACCACCCCCTCAAAGCAATGTGATTCATTCACACTATACATTAAACATATAATAGATGGTTTTAATAAACATATTTAATATATATGTCATATATATGATACTATAATTATAATATACATATATATAATTTAATTTTAATTTTTTTTAATATGACAAAGAAATGAAAGTAGTGTTTATGTGTACGTACGGCTTACCATCTCCATGAATGATGCATTTCATTTCTTATATCAAAATATTATGGATTATTATAAATAAATATATAATGAATATATATGACTTTTAAATAATTTTTTAAATTTTTTATATGATGAAATAATGATCTAATTACTAGTAACAATAAGTAACAAGTCAAAACATGCTCGAAGAACTAGACAATCAACACCTGAAAAAGTAAAGATAATGAAAAATTATTAACAAACGGGTAATGAGATATTATAATAAAATAAAATATGATCATAAATATTAATATTATTCTTTAATAAGTTATTAACATGTTTAAAACCTCTATAAATTAGGTTAAATTATGTTCACCCAAAAGTAAACGCAATTCAAAAGGGAAATTCATCTCACTTCGGTGATATGCATGCCTTATTCACCACTCATTTATTTTGTGAGGTGTATATACTACCCATGAATGTATTATATTATTATTATATTAAAATTTATGTTTATTTACATATCCATTTTATTTTCTTTCTGTCATGGGTTTTATGGTTTAAAAGTTACCAAATTGGTAAAGTAATTTCGTCTCAATTTTTCTTCTTTGGGAAACATGTTTTGTTATGCACCTATGTTCTTTTGTGAGGTGTATATGATTCCAATTTAAATTTTATATCATGGATATATTTATTATCATGATATTATAAGCTTAATTTAATGTTATTATTTCATGAGGCTTATGATTTAACATGTTTTAAAGTGGTATGGGACACTTTGGAATGTTTAAAGATTATTTTTATAAATAATAATTTTAATGATATTTCATTTTCATTTAAGAAAATTATATGAATATTGTTTAATAAACCCTTGTATCTTTCTCTCCTCTAGTTATTCATTTGATTTTTTAATTAAAGTACCATTTTTCACTCTTTTTACATAAAATGTTTTAGAAAATGTTTTTAAGAAAACCCAACTTCATTTCTCTCATTAGTTTGAGAACCTATTTTCTTCTAAAACCATGTTTTATTAAAAAAATAAATTTTTTTAACATTTCGAAAATAATTTAGTAAATAAAGTTTTACCCTTTCATCTTTTACCAATTTTTTCAAAGTAAACTTCTTGTCTCTTTCTGAACATTCCATTTTTTCTAACCTTTTACCGTGTAAAAGGAAGGTTATTTTTACCTTATACGATATGTACAAATTTACCTACCATCATTTGTTTGAACATTACTTTTCATGTTTAAAATGTTACATTTTAAATAAAAAAATTTCAAAATTTATTTTCAAATAAGAGGTTTTTCAAAGGGTTTTTTCAAAAAAACGATATTTTCCTAAAAAAAATTAGAATATCTTTTTACAAAATTTTAATTCATCAAGAAAAAAAACCCTTTATTTTACTTCACTTTGGATATGTTGTATTGATACCATCCTTATTATTCCTCTATATGGTTTATGATTTATTTGGTGAAGGATAATATTCACATTCACTTCCTTGATTTCTTTTTTAATCCCCTTTAAATATTTAATTTTTGATGATCATTTGACATTGAATTTCCCCAAAATATACATATCACTTATCCTGGATATAATTATTTTCTAAATTGTATACCATTTTTAATACATTTTTACTTTGAAATCTATTTGATTATTTGGGGAAATATTGATAAATATGTATCTTATATTCACTAAGTATATTTGATAACTCATATTATTTTATTTTATTATTCCATATTAGGAATTATTTGGAATGAAAATGATGGTTAGGGACCAGAATTTATGTATCCCCTCGATGCATTGATGGGCTCTCATGTGAAAAATAATTTTTTTAAATTAAACAGGTTTCTATCTGTAGTTTTAAACTATCTTGTGAAAGGTCTTTAAATTATAGTTTTTCATGTGCCTAAGACATGATGTCCAATAATTAATCATTACCAACATTTTGAATTAGTTATTATTTGTCCATGATATTTTGTATTGACATATCTATGGATTCATTTCATTATTAGTTCATTGATTAAATTGCATGGGTTTTTTTCTTATTTTTCCATATTTATTTTTCCTTATATAGTTATTTGAATGGAATTTGTTTCCATTCATTTAACTTTTCATATTTATTATACACTTCCCTCTAATTTTATTTATATCATGGATTGTTTGTTCTGTTATTTACCATTCTGTTAGATTATTCTCATTGATTAATTATTTCTTTCACTATACTTTACCGTTACAGAGCATTTGAGCTCCCTATTATTTTTTTTCCTTTCCACGGGATTCCAGGAAGTGTTCTAAGAAATATATTCAAGGATAATTTATATAAAGTAAAGATATTATCCTTAAAAAAATATGTTGTAATTAGTGTGTCAATTTATAGTATAAGAATCATGTGTGTACCTGCTTTACCAAGACTACTAAATTGTTCAGTCCTTAGGTACGTGATTTACTTGTATATTATGTCAATTTAATGGTATCAGACACTGGATCTGTACTTTATAGGTTTGGGTCACTATAGTTGGTATCAAAGCAAGTTTAGTAGCAACCTTGGGAACTCGATTTACAAAAACATAGAGTATAGAACATAACCCTATGGTAGAATTTGAGGATATGTAAAGAATAATATCCTATAATTTTTTTAAGGTAGAGATTATGTGATTATTACTATAAATACATCCATGTCTGGATATTACAAGTGTACATGGTTCTTCTATAGATGTACCTAGGGGTAACAACTCTGACAAGGTGCATCAGGCCTCAATCGGTGTAACTTGGTACATGAAAATGGGCCTTACTATGTACCTAGTTTGACACTTCTAGGAGATATGATTAAGATAATTCATATTTTCTTTTTGGACAATTATGAAGGATTTTGACAATGAATAACCTATTCTAAACCAAAGGTGTTTTAGATTGAAGATAATGCGTCGTGATTTAGATATCCTATAAATGTTTATACATTTTTTTATGACTATTAGTACTCACACTATGATTTCTAGTTTTAGTAAATAGATGGTACCCAAAGGAGTCAAGTGAACATTTATCATGAAATACAAGGTAGTGAAAATGAGAAACCAAATGAGGTGTTTATAGGATTGAATGATATCATGTTTATTCCTAATTAGTTTTGCCAAAATATTATTAACAACATATACCTGAACCAACTCCTAAATTCACCAAATAAGAGAAGGATGGATTTTTCTAAGATATCAAGTGGTGGAGACCATGGAGACAAGAAGTCTTGATTTCCCTCATGAAATAAATATATAAGGAGATGCCTAGGAAAGTGTATCAATGGAACTGGGAAATTATTTATGTCTGGGAAAGAAGGACATAATTAAAAGAATTGTCAAGGAAAAATGAAGAGTGTGATGGAAGTAATTGAAACTCATCCTAATGAATCCTTTATAGTTCGTCACCATAAATGTGGGGAACCTAGAAATTACCTAATTCAATTCCCTCTTTTAGAGGATAAACTCTAGACCAAGGAAGGATCTATGTAAAAATAAGTGGATGAATTATTTATGTATTAGTTTTGTATTGAAAACCTTAGTTGAAATTATATTTAGTGATTAAACTAATTTCAAGGATTTCCATCATATTTATTTTGGAAATTGTATTAATTTGGTTTTAGAAAAGGACAACCTATATGCCAAGTGACAACTAGTCAAGTTCAGAAAGGTCATTGGAGTTGAGCCCATGACTGAAGGATGATAAGGTTTTCAGACCAATCACTAACCTATGAAATGTCCTAGTTAATATGTCATTAATTTTAGTTAAACAATTTTAAGAATAAATATTAATGATGAACCAGTAGTGTTAATTTTTAGGTTTATACATTATTATATTAACCATATTGGATTTGGAGAATGGTTAGATATAAATGTAAAGACTTTTTACTCTTTTATGGGCCTTATGATCCGTTAAATGTTTATTTTATTACTTAAGGGATCAAAGTTAATTTTTGGATATCCATTTATTTAAGGGAGGAATTATAATTTGATCAAACCACAACCAAAATATGGAATTGTTCATATGAAATTAAAACATATCATGTAAGGAAATTTCCTTATATTCTTATGCAGTAAAGGAATTTCCCAACATGAGGGGAAGGATCTTAAAAAATGTTGTCCTAATACATTGATTTTTGTTGAATATATGGTCTTCTAAATCAACACAGATTTATGGATTTGAGGCCCTCAAATTTCCATTGATCATTAACTTTTTTTATTGATGACCCCAATCACTCCCTATAAATGTTTACACTTCTCCTCCAAATATGTATCTCTACTTTCCAATAATTTTATCCTACTTAGATACCTAGTTATATGTTAGTCCATGTGACCTTTGTACCTCTCATTCTCTATTTTCTTGAGAATGTTTTACAAACCCTTCTCACGGTGTGGGATTTAAACATAGGAAATATCAAATAATATATCACCAAGATCAAGTTTAAATTATTAATATTCAATTTAATTAAGGTGGGTAGAATTTAACGCCTCGAAAATCTAAAGTAGGAACATTTTATTCGATAACATGTATGACACACAACACCAAACATGTAAAGGAATACAATATCCTAATAATTTATAATATATTTACAATTTTAAATAAATTAAATATATTTTATAGCTTGAAATGCATGAAACACTGATTTAGTGTGCATCGTACACAACAATGAGTTTCTTTAATGGCTTGTGTTACACGCAAGACCAAGTTTTACCAAACAATAATATATTATTAAAATATTATTTTTCAAAATATATTAAGATATAAAACAGACTTTAAATTAAATTTTATGAATATTATTAACTAACTTATAAAAATATATGTTTTATAACAACATAAAATGAATTCATTGGTTACAAATTAACTAGAAATGAAAATTTGAAGCAATTGAATATAATAAAAATATTTTTATAGAAAACTATTTTTAGGCTCACAAAGCATGTTTTATCCTAATAAATTAAATTAATTATAATTATTGGTTGATATTAATTTAATATATATTATATATTCAATAATATATCTTTTATATTTATCCAATATATTTTATAGGTATGAGATAAGAACAAACACAATATTACACATAAAAATATATATTTTTATTAAGGCACTTTTACCGCCTTTTAATTAAAAACCTATTTTAAATCCAATTTTTGGAACTTTTATAGATTATATATGTTAAAATAAACTTCATGTTTGAAATAAAAACATAAAAAATAGTTTAGGATGAATTTTTTGTATTTTTTTGTGAAGTTCCATTTTTTAATGAATGGTCAAAAATACTAAATTTTAACTCAAAACTATTTTTTCATCTAATTTATTTATATGGTTAAATTATATTTAAAATTGGTTTAAAAGTTTAATTATATTAATTTTTTTATTAATTAATCTAATTTAGTTCATTTTAATCAATTTAACTTTGAAATTGAATATAAAAACATAGAAAACTTTTCAATGTTTTTACTTTAAAACCCCACAATGTCGTCCCGTCTACGGGATCAATTTTAAATTAATTTATTCTAGTTATGTGATTTTAATTTGGAAAAATATATTAAATATTTATAATAATAATAATTTATAATTTATAATAAGTTAAAATTATTTTCTTACCAAAAATTTTAGTGAAGTTAATTAAAATTAATTACAATGATTATTGTGAAATTAAGCTTAACAAGGGACTAAAACTTAAACTTAAGGGCCAAAATGACCTAGAAAGTTGTCTAAAAGACATTGGATGAAAATATTTCTACCATATAATCCCTTTAATATAATTTAATCTATTATTTGATTAAATTTCAATGGTAAAAAACGTGGGTGTAATCCCCTTTTCTAAAATTTACAAGAGTGTCACTCCTCCTCCACTGTAAAAAGGCACTCAAACCACCCACTTCCCCAAACCTATCAAGACACGTTGGATTAACCAAAATATGAAAAAAAAAATATCCTAAAAATACCTCCCCTTATCCTAGAATCCTAAATTTTAGAATAAATCAATCCCAGGAAGCCCTTTGGTGCAAACTAAAAGAAGTTACCTAAAGAATAGGTAGCATCGTTCCTCAAGCACTTTAGTTTTATTTCCATTATCCACCCAATCAACTCTCATTATTCTGTTATTATATAAAAAAACAGTATAATTAATATAATTATATGTTTTTATATTAATTTTTTTACCTTCACTTACACACATTTCCATCTAATGGGTAACAAACTTACTGTTTATGTGTACAGTGAATTACCGCCTCACGAAACGAAGTTGTTCATTTTTTATTTACCAACTCTCATGGTTGGGAATTATGATGTAAATTTTGTTTATATATTATATATATTATATTTATAATATATTTACTCTTCTATAATTTTTATATAACACATACTCTTATTATTTCCATTTTGTATAAATACGATAACATCATTTGTGGAAGTGTGGACTACCGCCCCATCAAAGTGATGTGACTCATTCACACTATACATGGAATGTATAAAGTATGGTTTTAATAAACCAATATTGTAACACCCCAACCCCAGAATCATAAAGTCAGTGCATTAATTTATTACATTGGCATGATTACAATTAATTAAATCCCTAAGGACTGATTAGTTTAGTATTCTTCGAAGACTAGATTGCATTCATGATACCCATAATACATTGGAAAAAGAAATTAAAACATGATACATAATAAAATTAAATAAACTACATCCTTGAAATATTATTCAAAGTTTTCTTCTTCATAAACTGGATAAAGCAAACATAATAAAGGTGGTATCTTAGATGCTAAGTAAGTATAAGTAATACAACAGATGTTATCAAAAACATAAACACTAGGCATGCTGAATAACTAAAAACACAAGCGTTTAAAAATATACTTGATCATAATATAGAAGGAATTAAATCTGATTAAATAATGACATAATAAAACATAACCATGGATATTATACTAATTTAATAATAACATGTAATATTAACTACTAGTTTCCCAATTAGGGAATCCATAATCTATGACATCATAAACCTATCTTTGAGGCCTCAACCAAGACTTTTGCAAATAGTAGGGTAAGGCCTCAGCCAACACCTAATTCAGTTTTGTCTCATGTGACCTATTGATGTATCAAAGGGCTATAGTGTACCCCACCCTTCAATTTATAATTCTAACACATTCCTCATATGAAATGGGTGATACATAGACAACATAACCATTTGTATTAAAAAACTAGCATATGAAATGTGAATACTTTAACTATAACCCATGACTGGTATCAAATTACCACATCCACAGTCAAACTGATCATCAACCCTTAAAAAAATATGGTATATGATATCATAAGAGATAAACCTCAATGAAGTACAATATTCAACAAGGATGTTGACATAGATAAAGATACTTTTAAATGAGACCATTGAAATTTTCTTGAGGAAATATTCATTAAACATTCCAAAGTGTCCCATACCACTTTGAAAAATTAAAATCATGATCCCTTATAATATCACTAAAATAATGAGAATATTGATATAATATATAAAATAGAATTACATACACCAAATACAATGAATAAGTGGTGATCAAGTCATATATCTCAGAGAAGTAAAAGTGAGATGAGAAAAATCATTTTTACTTTGGAAAGAAGAGTTCAATTGGAAAAACATTTTTAATTTTCATAAAATAAAATTGTAAATATTTATATCATAGAAAAAAAATTTAAGTGCATTGAATTTATATTTTAGGCATAAATGATGTCCCACTTAAGTGAAATCAGGTAAAAATTATTTTTAAGAGGCTTTAGAAATGAAACATTTTAGTATGGTTTAAGGAAAATATTAAAGAGATTTTAAAGATGAAAGGTGTTGTTTTTTTCATAAAACCATAAATTAACCAAGATATTTTTTCATGATAAAATTTTGTATCTTAGAAAAATAATTATGTCTTAAAATAATTACATAGTGCACTTGAAAATGGGTAAGAATTCAGGAAGTTCCCTTGAATCAGGCTTGTTTATCGGGAAGAATTGAGAAGGGAGCCATTTTAAAACATGCATATCCCCATAAAATATGGATGATATGATTTGGATATATTATTTTGATACATATACATATAATTTATAAGAAATATAAAAATAAATAAGCATTAAATTTTAGTAATGGTCAAGAAAGAGTAACCCGAATGAAAAATGGGGGTTCGGGTAGAATCCTTTACCAGTTTGTAATCAATTGAATCATATGCCCAAAAATTAATAATAATAAAATGATACATTGAAGAAAATGAAAATAAATATATTCATTATATGTTATATAAATTTTTAGTATACATAAACCATACACAATGAATGGTGGTTAATAAGGAATATCTCACTGAAATGGAAGTGAGATGAGAAAAACCTTACCTTATGTCTGAATGTCTTTTGCACTTGATCTTAAGGTCTTGGAATATGAAATTAGACTCATTAATAATTTAATTCAGAACATATTATAAATTTATTTATTTTATTATAAATTAATTAAGTTCATTTATGTCCTTTTTGATGAGTTATAAGATACAATTTTATCGCTCAGGAGCATTTGTTTCCTTGGTTTTCACGATTGGTATACTTGTATATGAGTATGAAAGTTCATGTGGAATGGGTATAATTCTTCAGAATTGAATTTATATAATATTAATTAAAACCTATAATTTTAATTGGTATTATTTATTATTTTTTCCATATATTATGATTAATCATTAGATATCATGTTAATGATAATCATTTAGCTTAAATTTAGCGGTTTTCAATCACAATGAACTAGTTTTGTTCTATTATTTAATATCATGTATATAAAATGGTTCCATAACCTTAGATAAGAAATAATACATATTTTATAATCTATTTCAACCATAAAAATGGTTTCATGACCATCCTTAAAGGATAAATTTAAGAACAAATGTTCTTCATCCACGAATGTTGTAAATCGACACCTCTCAGACGATGATTTCATTTTTTTAAAATAAAAGAGATATATTAAGAAGATTTATGATGGATATTCCATTAAAATGATATAATTATAGTATATATATGTTACTAGAGTTATCATGATCATTTGGACAGAGGAGGTTATGATATAATAATAAAATAAATAACTTGAAAAGGAAATAAAAGGAAAAGGAAGAGGATTTTACCTCTTGAATGCTCCTTGAGAATCTATTTAAGGGGATTGATTTTGGTATTTTGATGAGACAAATAGCTTATGGACGTGGGCTGGGAGCTTGGGAATATTATTGGGTAGAAATTGGACAAGTCTCAAAGCTTGGAAGGAGTAAGGAGAAGATGGTGTGAGGTGTGGTTTTTATAGTGGAGGAGAGGAGTAATTTCTCATTATTTTATTCAAAATTATATTATTTTTCTCAAGACAAAAAATATTATTGATTATTCTGAATAAATAAATTAAATAGAGAATGTGAGTTTGAAATAATGGTTTCTTACATCATTCATGACTCAAGGAATAGTGTATTTATCTTATAATGTATTTATACTATATATTAATATATTTTACTATTCACCAAAAATTCAAGTATTTTAGAAAAATAAAAAAAATTAACCCTAAATATTTTTTTTATTTGTAGAATCCAAAAATGAATTCCATTTTATCAAAATAATTTTATA
This sequence comes from Viscum album, assembly GCA_963277665.1. Lineage (NCBI taxonomy): Eukaryota > Viridiplantae > Streptophyta > Magnoliopsida > Santalales > Viscaceae > Viscum > Viscum album. Next base: position 551,563,641 of record OY728147.1, on the reverse strand, counting down.
AATAGGTGAAATTTAATTTTTAAATAAAATCATTATTTACATGAAAAATACAAATTTTAAATTTAAAACTGGTTTTATAGAAATCTGAAAAATTAATCAAGGTCTCATTAAATTATCCTATAATCATAAGACAGAAAAATATTAATATATTTATCTAATTTATGAAAATTAATTTTCTTTTAAATTATTAAATTAATTTTAAAATTAAAAATACACATTTATGTTTTATAGAAATACTAAAACTTAATTAATAATTTTTAAAACATTTATCTACTTATAATATGTTATAATTATATCATAATTTAATTTAATAAGATGCCTAAATTTTATTTATACACTCATGGGTGAGTTTACTATGGTATGTTATTATTCCAAAGGGTCAAGTTATGATTCACCAAAAGTGTAACACCCCAAGCTTCTATGGTACGCTTCTCTTTGAATAATGCAATAGCGTGTGTTGTACGCAACATCGAGTTCTAACACACCACAACCAATCAAACTAGCTGTTATGAATAGTAATACCTACTTTTTGAAATTATATATATTTTAAATTTCAAAATGGACTTCATTTTTGGATTCGGAATATCGAAATTATCCTAAGTTGAATTTTTGGTATTTTTTTGAGAACTTCCAATTTTTATGAATAGTGAAAAATACTTAAAAAAAACTTTTTTAATCAAAATAATTTATAGTGATAAATTATATTATTGAGTGGTTTTAAAGTATAATTAGAATATATTTTTACCATTTTATCCAATGAGGTTCATTATAATTCATTTCACTTTGAAATTGGACATAAACAATTGTCAATCTTTTGATATATATTGTTTCTTAAAAACACGATATTTGTTGTGACAGTGGGAATTAATTATAAAATTAATTAATGCAACTTATATTTTTGTAATTTTTTAAAATAGACATCATTTTTGAATTCGGAATATCAATTATATCTTAGGGTGAAATTTTGGCATTGTTCTGAAAAACATCAATTTTTGATGAATAGTGAAACCACTAACTGGTAGTTAAAAAACTGAATTTTTCATAAAACTTAATTTTACCACTTCTGTGAGTGGAATTTTAAAAATCCAAGAGACATGTTTCATATCAAGTAGTAAAATGTCGTTCAATGGGATGAAAATAATTTTTGGTGAATAGTAACTTTTTACTTTTATTTACCACGGTTAAAAGTAAATAGGGTAATTGAGGGTAAAAATGATATTAATATTACCCTAACACATGTCCTAATTCTATTTTACAGGTTTATATCGACCAAAAACAACCTTAGGAATAAAATATTATCATTTAGGTCCACTTGGATTAGATTAGGACATTTATTATTATTTAATTCAAAGAAGAGTTAAGAGAGTTAAAATCAAAGTTTATTTACTAAAACATTTTTAATATAGGGTTATACATAATATAAATTCGATTGTAAATATTAATTATAAATATAAAAAGATTTCTTAAATAATGATATTTTATTTATAATTTTTAGACATTAAATAATTTAATTTATTTATGACACAATGATGATGCAATAATTACCATAATAGTGAAAACTTAAAATAATTGATATTATAAATACCCAAATAAATATAATTTCAGACTTTTTATGAATTAAACTAATTTTATAGGTTAATATGACATGTTATAATTGACTTAATTAACTTTTTTCGAAGTAATAATTCTGCTATGATTTTTACAAAAATCAATTATTGAATAGTGTCAAAATTGACATAAAAGAGTTTTTAAAACAAATATTATATTATTAATTGATATTAAATTCCTAAAAATATAAGGTTTGGACAAGAGACTTATATCATGATATTTGTATCATTAATGTACCACTTGGGGGTCTCTTGGATGTATATATTAATTTTATTAACTATATAATATAAAAATACAAAGTGACATGGTAAATGTCAAAATAATTCACTAAGAGTTAAAACTAAAAGATAAGGTTAATATAATGACCCAAACCTGTATAAATTCTATTGGTTGAGTGGTTTTCGACCCATCCCCACCTTAAACTTTAAATAATCTACTTTTAATCCATTAGAAACCGAATATAAATTTATTATAAATTAATATTTCTAGCTTTTCAAAAGGTGCCCCTCACCCCTCTTATAAAAGGGCACTCCCCCTTCTCATTAATTCACACCTTAAAAGCATTTTGATTAGTCCAAACCCTACCCAAATACTCTATCAACTTCCCTCACTACAACCTAGATGCCTTATGTTGATCAGAAAGCCAACCTAAGGAGCCCTTTTGATCAAATCAAAAGGAAGAACCCGAAGAAGAGGTAATGTTTTCACCCCCCTTTTTCAAATTCATTTCTTCTTCAACTTCTTCTTTCTTTGTTATTCCCATTATAAAATAATGAATCCAGTATCTCCTATATACTGTAATATTATTATAAATATGGTACAACCATATTCATTATTCTATCCATCCTTTGAATGACATGTCACCATACGTGCGTACGTACGGCTTACCGTCTCCACGTCATGGTGTAATTGTTATTCAATATATTATTATTTGGATGGGTATAATAATGATTTTTAATTCATGTAAATAATAAATATAACATGATAATGATTCTGTATATATGATATACCATCCAATTATATATTATTTTAATATCAAAATAATGATATTGTCACTCGTGCGTACGTACGGACTACCGTCTCCACGAACGTGATGAGATTCATTCTCCATCGTATCCATTCAACTGTAATTATCATTTGATGATTTAAAAATAATGTTTAAGGAATTGATATCATTATGGATATGAATAATATACAAACTATCCATGAAAAACACGGATTATGTAACAAAACTTATAAAAGAAAACGAGTAAGTTAACACCCGAAACAACGATAATACTAAGATATTATTAACAAATCAATGTTAAAAGATCATATATGATATCATATTAATGTATATGATTCTTTTATAATTTAATAAAAATTATTTTACCATTATACATGAGGTTAAACTACCCCCAACCAAGGAAAATTACAAGGTAAGGGTTTATTTCGCAATCTCTTCATTATCCGAGGTTGTTTATACATAATAATCTACTGGGACTTCTTTATCATCCACATCCATGTTTCTTAAAAATGTATTTCAAAACATTTTTACTATTTACTAGAATATGGGTTAAATTCATTTATACCCTTGTTGACTTTTATAAGTTGTTTATAAAAGAATCTTTCCGTCGTTTTCCAAACAAGGTGTTTTTTAACCTTTTCGACAGAATTAAGGAAAGAATGTTTTTTTAACTTATACAGCAGGTACGGCTATTTTTCGCCGTTATAAAATCATTGAAGATTCCTTCACAAGCTTATAAGAATATTTTAAAAGTAAATGTTTTATTTCATAATTATGTTACTTTTAAATTATTTCAAAAAAAGATATATTTTTCTCAGATAGTTTTGATTTCATCTATGTCAATATCCTTTGATGGATTTTAAGCTTATTTGAAGTTTATTTATTATGATACAAAACTTCCATATTGTATTGAAGGTTTTGTGATATGTTTGACTGTGGATGTGTTATTTTTATACCATTCATGGTTTATGGAGGAAGTATTGACATTTCGTAGGCTAGTTTTAATACGAATGTTTATGTTATGTTTAAACCTGTTCATATGAGGAATGCATTTGACTTAATAAGTGATGGGTGGAGCCCGCTATAGCTCCTCGATGCATCGGTAGGTCTCATGAGACAAACTAGTGTCTTTGCACAAGGCCTTGGAAAAATATTATTTGTAGTCTTGTCACGAGGCCTGGGCTATGTGGTTATGATATTCTGGCATTATGCATTCTATCATTATGAAAGTGGTTATTGATATTGCATGTGATTATTCGATTAGTAGAATATCTATGTTAATAAGTAAATGGCATTATTTCATTTTATTTTTGCCATACTATGTTGAAGTTCAAGTTTAAAAGGATTTTGTTTTAGTTATACGTTGCCTTAAATTTTTATTCTTATTTATGAAAGTTTCTGCTATATTGTTATCCTTACTGGGCATTTGAGCTCACCCCTTTTCTATGTTTTATTTTTCCTAGGATGTGAAGAAGTAATTTATGAATGACCTGTAGTAATAGTATGAGGGGATAAGACTATGGAGACTATATTGTTGTAGTTTTCGTTTTATGATATAATGTAAACTTTATTAATGTATCTAGTTATTACAAGGCTACTAAACTAATTGGTCTTTCGAGACTTGATCTTTCTTGTGATCATGCCAATGTTATTTAATAATGCACCGACTCTGGGTAAATGGGGTCGAGGCATTACAGTTGGTATCAGAGGAAGTTTAGTACAAACCTTGGAAGCTATATTTAGATAAACTCTGATTAGATCACGTAGACCTAAGATGAAATTTGAGGATTAGTATAGAAGAACTTCCTAGAATTTTGGTGTTGTAGAGATTTTGTGAGTTTTTTGAGAAATACATCCCTGTATGGATACGAGCAGGTAGAGGCGGCTCTGGAACAGATGTACCTAGGGGTAAAACCCGAAAACACCGCTTTGAGCTAGACTCGAACGGGAACTGGTGCATGACAACGGTCCTTATTTCACTCTTGGTTACGACACTCCCGGGGGATATGCTTAGGATAACTCTCATTTTCTTTACAAATCGTTATGAAGGTTTTATGAGTATATACTTCCTAAAAGAAAACATTTTTATGATTATGGATTATATCCATAAATAGTTCAATTTATGTTAAGTGTTTTATAAGTATGGAATTATGTATTTTGATTCATAAACTGATCTAGTTTATGCCATTGTTTAGAAATGGCGCCTAGTGGAAGAAATGGAAACTGTATCAATGAACGCACTCCATGTAGGGATTGCCCTCCTGCTCAAGATAATTATAGTGGAGCTGGTGATGCAACTGGTGTCGATCAGCTAATCACCATATTGGAAAAACTCACTCAGGTTATGAATAATAACCTTACCCGTATAGAGCACCCTGATCCGCAGCGTGGAGGATCAATGTTAGATCTATTCATGAGGCAAAAAACACCAACGTTCAATGGGAGTACAAATCCCTTAGTAGCTGAGAAATGGATAAATTCCCTAGAGAAAATATTTCAGGCTTTGGGGAGTAGTGAAAGGGAAAAAGATATCATGGAAGTTTACCGCCTCACTGGAGATGTTGATCAATGGTGGTCATTGATTCAAAACATTAAGTAAGATGATGAAGTATCAAATATGGAATGGAGGGAGTTCAAAGATCTGTTTTTAGAAAAATACTTTCCTCATGACCATCGAGCAGATATGGAAAGGCAATTTCTGAGTCTGAGACAAAAGGAGGATGAGAATGTCGCAAAGTATGAGGCTAACTTTACAAGGTTAGCAAGGTATGCTGGAGATTATATATGTAACCCAGGAAGTAATATTGATCATTTCTTTGATGGGTTAAAACTATTTCTTCGTCGATAATTAGTCTCACAATCCTTTTCATCGTACGAAGACATTGTCTCATGTGCTATCAAGACTGAAAAGGAATTCTCTAAGTCTTATGACTTTAAAGCAAAGAAAGAGAAGAAGAGATCTGCTGATCAATCTGGGAATGGAAATAAGGGGGAGAAGGGAAAGGTTTAATATCCATCCTATGGTAAATGTGGGAAGAAACACCCCAGTACTTTCTTAAAGGGAATGGGTGTCTGTTATAAGTGTGGTGAAAAAGGTCACCAAGCTCGTGATTGAAAAGTGAAGAAGGAAGATACCAATGTTCAGTGCTACAATTTCAGGGAGATGGGACCTTATGAAAATGAATGTCCTAAGAGTCAGGGGAACTTACCTCAGAAAAGTCCAAGGGATCAAGGTCAAGCTTATGATATCACTACTGCTGAGGTAGAAGCTCCGAAAGACGTGGTGAAAGGTAATTTAATGGTTTCATCAAGTTTAGAAAATGCATTATTTGATTCTAGATCATCTCATTGCTTCATATCTTCCCAGTTTGCTAAGAAATTTAGATATTTCCAATTTGATTTAACAAGGGAGTTGTCAGTTAAAACTCCTAAGGGAAGTATCATTGCAATAAAGTTTTGTGAATCAGTCCCCATTAGAGTACATAAATGTTCTTTATCTACTGATATCATCATCGTACCTATGATTGAGTTTGATATAATCCTCAGTATGGATTGGATTTCGGACTATGATGTGAAGATTTATTGTAAGAAGAAGGAGGCTACGATTTTTGATGATGATGATAAGGAACACCTTATCTTTAGAGCAGAATCGTCACCACCTAATTCTTATCTAGATCCACCCCTAGTAGCTCAACTAAATTAAATTATTGGGGAGGAAGAGAATTAAATGACTGTGGGTGAGGAAAGGAATGTTCAAATAGAGGATGTACCTGTTGTGAAAGAATATGTAGATGTATTTCCGGAAGATTTACCTGGACATCCTCCAGAACGAGAAGTTGAGTTTTCCATTGATTTAATTCCTGGATCAAGGCCTATATCAAAGACCCCTTATAATATGGCCACTATATAATTAGTTGAACTAAAGAAACAACTAGAGGAATTGAGTAATAAGGGATTTATTCGCCCTAGTGTTTCTCCATGGGGAGCCCCTGTTCTTTTTGTTAAAAAGAAATATGGATCTATGAGGTTATGTATCGACTACAGGGAGATCAATGCTATAACAATAAAGAACAAGTATCCCCTACCTCGCATTGATGATTTATTTGACCAACTGCATGGAGATAAATACTTTTCAAAGACTGACCTTTGATCTGGATACCATCAGTTGTGTGTAAAGAAGGAAGACATTCCGAAGACAGCATTTCGAACCAGGTACGGGCATTACGAGTTTACAGTAATGCCTTTTGGATTGACCAATGCACCCTCTGTATTCATGGATCTGATGAATAAAGTTTTCAAGGAATATCTCAAGGAATTTGTAGTGGTATTTATTGATGATATCTTGGTATACTCCAAAAGCTACGAAGATCATGAAAATCACTTGCGCATTATCCTGAAGACTCTGAGAAGACATGAATTATATGGGAAGTTTAGCAAGTGTGAATTTTGGCTTCAGGAGATTTCTTTTCTTGGCCATATTGTCTCTAAAGATGGAATCTATGTTGATCCTTCTAAGACCAAGGCAATCCAAGAATGGCCAGCACCTACGAGTATAACTGAGGTATGTAGTTTTGTTGGTTTAGCAGGTTATTATCGACGTTTCGTCCAGAATTTTGCCTAATTGGCTAACCCATTAATGAAGCTCACACGTAAAGGGGTTAAATTTTTTTGGACAAAAGAGTGTGTAGAATGTTTCGAAGAACTGAAGAGAAGATTAGTCAATGCTCCTATATTGACTCTACCATCGGGGAATGATGGGTTTGTTATTTATAGTGATGCATCGAAGAAAGGACTTGGTTGTGTCCTTATGCAGAATGATAGGGTTATTGCCTATGCATCACGACAGTTGAAAATTCAGGAGAAAAACTATCCTACTCATGATCTTGAGTTAGCAGCTGTGATATTTTCTTTGAAGATATGGAGTCACTACCTCTATGGTGAAAAATGTGAGATTTATACTGATCCCAAGAGTTTGAAGTATATTTTCTCACAAAAAGAACTCAACATGAGGCAAAGGAGATGGCTTTAATTACTCAAGGAATGTGATTGTACGATACACTACCACCTGGGGAAAGCAAACAAGGTGGCAGATACTTTGAGCAGAAAATACCATGGAGTTTTGAACGTGATGAGAATTGAAAGGGATCCAATTTTCATGGATCTAGTGAAGATGGACATGGGAATAACCAGGGAAGGTGAAACATCAATGATTTTTCAAATGGTTGTCAAACCATCTTTACTAGAAAGGATTAAGAGTTCTCAGACCGATGATGAAGAATTTCAAAAGAATATTAAAGTTGTGAATGATGGGAGATTGAGAGACTTTGTGTATGGAGAAGGAATTTTGAAATTCGGGAAGAGACTTTGTGTTCCCGATATACCTGATCTAAAAAGGGAATTGTTGGATGATGCTCATAGTTCCAATTTCTCTATACACCCTGGGAGCACCAAAATGTATAGAGATTTGAAGGAACATTTTTGGTGGGACAACATGAAGAGGGAGATTACCGATTTTGTGTCAAGATGTATGGTTTGTCAACAAGTGAAAGCTGGAAGTCAACAGCCTGGTGGAGTATTGCAACCTCTTCCCATACCTGAGTGGAAATGGGACAATATTAAGATGGGCTTTTTCATGGGACTACCAAAGACTCTTAGAAGGAATGATGCAATATGGGTTATTGTTGATCGTCTTACCAAGTCATCACATTTTCTTTCTATAAGAGAAGATCTACCACTGGAACTTCTAGAAAGACTATATATTAATGAAGTTGTGAGACTTCACGGAGTACCCCTGTCGATTGTTTCTAATTGTGATCCCCGTTTTACTTCAAGATTCTAGAAAAGTCTTCAAAAATCCCTGGATACTGAACTTCATTTGAGCACTGCCTACCACCCTCGGACAGACGGACAATCAGAATGAACTATTAAAACCTTAGAAGACATGTTGAGATCTTGATCACTTGACTTTCAGTGTATGTGGGATCAATATTTACCTCTGGTAAAATTTTCCTATAATAATAGATTCCATTTGAGTATTCAGATGGCACCATATGAAGTGTTATACAGAAAGAGATGTCATACACCAACCTGTTGGGATGACGTTGGTGAAATAAAACTTGTAGGTCCAGAAATAGTGGAGGAAACGATGGAAAAGGTGAAGGTAATCCAAAATCACATCAAAGCAGCTCAAAGTAGGCAGAAGAGCTATGCCGATAATCGAAGGAAGGATTTTTAATTTCAAGTCGGTGATCATGTTTTACTGAAGGTATCTCCATGGAAGGGAGTCATACATTTTGGTAAGAAAGGTAAATTGAGTCCCAGGTACATCGGACCTTTCGAAATTCTAGAACGAATTGGGCTTGTAGCTTACCGATTGGCAATGTCGCCAAGTCTCTCCAAAGTTCACGATGTGTTCCACGTATCTCTATTGAGGAAATACATGCCTGAGCCAACGCATGTACTCACCTATGAGGAATTAGAACTGGGACCCGAGTTGTCTTATTGCGAAGAGCTCGTCAAGATTCTTGATATGAGAGAACAAGTACTGAGAAACCGGATGACTCGTCTGGTAAAAGTCTTGTAGAGAATCCATAAGATGGAAGAGGCAACATGGGAACCCTAGGAACTTATGATGAAGAACCACCCGAGTATTTTCATGCGGTAGTGTTCTAGAAATTTCGAGGACGAAATTATTTGAAGGAGGGGAGAATGTAACACCCCAAACTTCTACGGTACACTTCTCTTTGAATAATGGAATAGCGTGTGTTGTACGCAACATCGAGTTCTAACACACCACAACCAATCAAACTAGCCGTTATGAATAGTAATACCAACTTTTTGAAATTATATATATTTATATTTTAAAATGGACTTCATTTTTGGATTCGGAATATCGAAATTATTCTAAGTTGAATTTTTGGTATTTTTCTGAGAACTTCCAATTTTTATAAATAGTGAAAAATACTTAAAAACAACTTTTTTAATAAAAATAATTTATAGTGATAAATTATATTATTGATTGGTTTTAAAGTATAATTAGAATATATTTTTACCATTTTATCCAATGGTGTTCATTATAATTAATTTCACTTTGAAATTGGACATAAACAATTGTCAATCTTTTGATATATATTGTTTCTTAAAAACACGCTATTTGTTGTGACAGCGGGAATTAATAATAAAATTAATTAATGCAACTTATATGTTTGGAATTTTTTAAAATATACATCATTTTTGAATTCATAATATCAATTATATCTTAGGGTAAAATTTTGGCGTTGTTCTGAAATACTTCAATTTTTGATGAATAGTGAAACCACTAAGTGGTAGTTAAAAAACTGAATTTTTCATAAAACTTAATTTTACCACTTCTGTGAGTGGAATTTAGAAAATCTGAGAGACACGGTTAATATCAAGTAGTAAAATGTGGTTCAATGAGATGAAAATAATTTTTGGTGAATAGTAACTTTTTACTTTTATTTACCACGGTTAAAAGTAAATAGGGTAATTAAGGGTAAAAATGATATTCATATTACCCTAACACATGTCCTAATTCTATTGGAAAAGTGTATCTCGACAAAAAACAACCTTAGGAATAAAATATTACCATTTAGGTCCACTTAGATTAGATTATGACATTTATTATTATTTAATTCAAAGAAGAGTTAAAAGAGTTAAAATCAAAGTTTATTTACTAAAACATTTTTAATATAGGGTTATACATAATATAAATTTGATTTTAAATATTCATTAGAAATATAAAAAGATTTCCTACATAATAATATTTTATTTATAATTTTTAAACATTAAATAATTTAATTTATTTATGACACAATGATGATGCAGTAATTACCATAATAGTGAAAAATTAAAATAATTGATATTATAAATACCAAAATAAATAAAATTTGAGACTTTTTATGAATTAAAATAATTTTATAGTTTAATATGAAATGTTAGTATTTACTTAATTAATTTTTTTCGAAGTAATAATTCTTTTATGATTTTCACAAAAATCAATTATTGAATAGTGTCAAAATTGACATAAAAGAGTTTTTAAACAAATATTATATTATTAATTGATATTAAATTCCTAAAAATCTAAGGTTCAGTCAAGAGACTTATATCATGATAGGTGTATTATTAATGGACCACTTGGGGGTCTATTGGATGTATATAGTAATTTTATTAACTATATAATATAAAAATACAAAGTGACATGGTAAATGTCAAACTAATTCACTAAGAGTTAAAACTAAAAGATAAGGTTAATATAATGACCCAAACCTGTCTAAATTCTATTGGTTGAGTGGTTTTCGATCCATACCCACCTTAACCTTTAAATAATCTACTTTGGAGCCATTAGAAACTGAATATGAATTTATTATAAATTAATATTTCTAGCTTTTCCAAAGGTGTCCCTCACCCCTCTTATAAAAGTGCACTCCCCCTTCTCATTAATTCACACCTTCAAAGCCTTTTGTTTCGGCCAAAACCTGCCCAAATACTCTCTCAAATTCCCTAAATACAACCTAGAGGCCTTAGTTTGATCATAAATCCAACCTAAGGAGCCCTTTTGATCAAATCAAAAGGAAGAACCCGAAGAAGAGGTAATGTTTTCACCCCCCTTTTTCAAATTCATTTCTTCTTCAACTTCTTCTTTCTTTGTTATTCCCATTATAAAATAATGAATCTAGTATCTCCTATATACTATAATATTATTATAAATATGGTACAACCATATTCAGTATTCTATCCATCCTTTGAATGACATGTCACCATACGTGCGTACGTACGGCTTACCCTCTCCACGTCGTGGTGTAATTGTTATTCAATATATTATTATTTGGATGGGTAAAATAATGATTTTTAATTCATGTAAATAATAAATATAACATGATAATGATTCTTTATATATGATATACCATCCAATTATATATTATTTTAATATCAAAAGAATGATATTTTCGCTCGTGCATACGTACGGACTACCGTCTCCACGAACGCGATGAGATTCATTCTCCATTGTATCCATTAAAGTATAATTATCATTTGATGATTTAAAAATAATTTTTAATAACTTGATATCATTATGGATATAAATAATATACAAACTATCCATGACAAACATGTCTTACGTAACAAAACTTATAAAAGAAAATGAGTAAGTTAACACCCGAAACAACGATAATACTATGATATTATTAACAAATCAGTGTTAAAAGATTATATATGATATCAGATTAATGTATATGATTCTTGTATAATTTAATAAAAATTATTTCACAATTATATAGGAGGTTAACCTACACCCAACCAAGGAAAAGTACAAGTTAAGGTTTTATTTCTCAATCTCTTCATTATCCGAGGTTGTTTATACGTAATAATCTACTGGGACTTCTTTATCATCCACATCCATGTTTCTTAAAAATGTATTTCAAAACATTTTTACTATTTAATAGAATATGGGTTAAAGTTATGTATACCCTTGTTGACTTTTATAAGTGGTTTATAAAGGAATCATTCCATCATTTTCCAAACAAGGTGCTTTTTAACCTTTTCGACAGAATTAAGGAAAGAATGTTTTTTTAACTTATACAGCGGGTGTGGCTATTTTCCGTCGTTATAAAATCGTTGAATCTTCCTTTACAAGCTTATAAGAATATTTTAAAAGTAAATGTTTTATTTCATAATTATGTGACTTTTATATGATTTCAAAAAAAAGATATATTTCTCTCAAATAGTTTTGATTTCATCTATGTCAACATCCTTTGATGGATTTTAAGCTTATTTGAAGTTTATTTATTATGATACAAAACTTCCATATTGTATTTAAGGTTTTGTGATATGTTTGACTGTGGATGTGTTATTTTTATACCATTCATGGTTTATGGAGGAAGTATTGACATTTCGTATGCTAGTTTTAATACGAATGTTTATGTTATGTTTAAACCTGTTCATATGAGGAATTCATTGGACTTAATAAGTGATGGGTGGAGCCCGCTATAGCTCCTCGATGCATCGGTAGGTCTCATAAGACAAAATAGTGTCTTGGCACAAGGCCTTGGAAAAATCTAATTTTTAGTCTTGGCACGAGGACTTGGCTATGTGGTTATGATAGTCTGGCATTATGCATTCCATCATTATTAAAGTGGTTATTGATATTTCATGTGATTATTCTATTAGTAGAATATCCATGTGAATAAGTAAATGGCATTATTTAATTTTATTTTTTCCATACTATGTTGAAGTTCAAGTTTAAAAGTCTTTTGTTTTAGTTATACATTGCCTTAAATTTTTATTCTTATTTATGAAAGTTTCCGCTATATTGTTATCCTTACTGGTCATTTGAGCTCACCCCTTTTCTATGTTTTATTTTTCCCAGGATGTGAAGAAGTAATTTATGAATGACCTGAAGGAATAGTATGAGGGGATAAGAGTGTGGAATATGGAGACTATATTGTTGTAGTTTTTATTTTATGATGTAATGTAAACTTTATTATTTTATCTAGTTATTCCAAGGCTACTAAACTAATCGGTCTTTCGAGACTTTATCTTTCTTGTGATCATGCCAATGTTATGTAATAATGCACCGACTCTGGGTAACTGGGGTCGGGGCGTTACAAAAAGAATTAATTTGATCCTATCAGGCACTAAATATCTTATTGATTGCATCTCTGTATGTTTGTTTTTTAAAATTCAATTCAAAAAAGTGGCCAAATTATGTTTAATGCTAATCCCCCATGTGTGGTAAGAAGGTGAGTAAAAAGAACGTTCAATAAGTTTTTATATCTAATTTTAATATTAAATAATGATTCCAATGGTCTACATTGGATTAAAATATGAATAGTTGTTATGTCGTGACATTAAGAATCAATTTAAATTATAATAATTATTTAAACTAAAAACAATGGTTTTTTAACTATAATGTAGTAATTTTCACTATTCATCAATAATGAAACTTCTCAAAATAATACTAAAAATTCACCCCAAATTAATTTTGACATTTCAAATTCAAAAATTATGTTTATTTTACCAAAAAAATATATTTCATTATAAATATGTTTCATTTATGTGAAACCATTAATAATAAAATTTTGTATTAGTTATTATTATTCATATTACTATGTTTAACATCTAAGTTATAACTATCTTGTTTAAATAATTATAAAAAAGTGTTTTTAACAGAGTCTTAGTGTTGCATACATTATATTCTATATTAAATTTATTTTTAAATCCTTGGGGTTTATATTCTCCCCTCCTTCATTAAGCAGCTTCCTCACAATTATAAATTATACTTGGAATGTTAAAGGTTAAAACTTTAAAATTCCCTTGTGAGGAACCCACATCAGAAATAGGGTTAATAAAATATTCTCTTAAAAAGAGGTTAAGGTAAATGCATAGGTTACCAAAAAACTATGAATTTGGATAGGATAACATTAGTTAGAATTTAAAATATGGACATTGAAGACTAATCTAACCATCATGTTCTGATGGAGAGTGATAGAGGACATGGTCGTTAGAAAGTTAATCATTAGAAAACCATAAATCTTGTGATCAGTTAAAAGGCTAATGATATCTTAGTAAGTAAAGTTAACAGATAACATTTTTGTTTCAAGATCCTTTCCCTAAAGTTCATAAATTATTTCACTCTATAATAATGTAAGTAAATATGAGTACTTGATACATTTCTATAAACATGATCTTATCCTTCGATTGTGCCTTTAACTATCACAACTTTATTTCATGGCACAAGTTGTCTCATAGGGTAAAATAATCTCTAAAACCTTTTCCAAAGATCAAATTCAACCATTTCATATATGGTTAACTTTTCCAAAATATCATGATCCAACACTTTAGAAATAAGGTTACTGAATTTCCATATTGAACTTATTAAACAACATGAATTTGATCTTAATCATCACATTCAAACATGTGAGTACATTCTGCTTGTATTCTCTTGAAGCATGGTAATAACTTGAATTACCATAAAACCTTATTAAATAAGTTAATGCATACTTATTCATTATGTAAAACATGGTAATTTGGATATACTCTTTAAGTCCAAAATGTTGTTGACTCTGCCACTTTGTTGACATTCTATTATTTATATCCAAGATAGTAATTTCTATCCAATTTACATTATCCAAATCAATCATCTCATTATTCCAAAATTGATATCTTAGTATTAGTAACATATTAAGAGTTTTCTTTCCATAAACCATATATTTTTTCAAAAGTTTAACTTGCTACTGAGTCATTTTTCTTGGTACCATTAAACATATGACTTCAAATCCTTAATGAAATGGTATTGTAGTACAATCCTTATATATATCATAATTCTTATAACATGAATATCATATCATAGTTATTGAGTCCAAAAACACAAATATATTAATTATTCTACTTAGACCATTGTAACATCATAATATTGACCATGATCCCTTTACTTTTTCAAAGCTATATTTCCTTGATTCTTGGTACATTCATTTGCATAGTGCCCCATATCCTTACAGTTGAAGCATGGAATATTGGAAAATCCTTTTCTTCTATTGCAATTGTGATCATGGTGGCCTTTTTCTCCATGCTTGAAGTGAAATCCTTTTTTTCTTAAGAATATACCAAGTTGTTTCCTTTTTCAATTATCACATGTGGGAAAATACTTCTTTCCCTTCTTACCTTTATCTATCTTTTTTTCAGTTTTCATATTTTAATCTTGATTCCTTATGAAGCTATAATAATTAAAAACTCTTTCTCATTCTTGTTAGGACATGATACAGTATCTTTATATGATGAGAATGTTTGAGATACTAGTTTTGCTTCGAAATACTAGCTTAAACCCATCAAAGAAATGATAGTTCTTACTCTTTGGATTATGTGCATTGACGTGGTTACCATTACTTTTAGTAGGAACCATTTCAAAAAAAATCATACATTATATTAGATCATAACATTATGAAACATAATGTATAATCCCAATACTAGTAAAATACTTAACATAAATTGAAAAATTTATACGTAGCTAATCTCATAATCATAAAGATTATTTCTTTGAGGACATGTTTACATTTAAATCCTTAATAATGGTTTATAAAATACATGTGAATTATCCTAAGCATATCCCCCAGGAGTGTCAAACTAGGTGCACAGTAAGGTCTATTTTCATGTACTAGGTTACCCTGAGTCAGGCCCGGGACACCTTGTCCGAGTTGTTACCCCTAGGTATATTTGTGCCAGAACCATGTCCACTTATAGTATCCAGCCAAGGATGTATTTCTAGGAAGACCCACATAATCTATACCTTACCAAAATTGTAGGATGTTCTTCTATACTTATCCTCAAATTCTATCTTAGGGTTATGTTCTCTAATCTATTTTTTCTAAATCTAGTTTCCAAGGAAGCTGCTAAAATTCCTTTGATACCAACTGTAACACCCTGACCCCAGAATCACGGAGTCGGTGTATTAATTTATTACATTGTCATGATTAAAATGAATTAAATCCCAAAGGATTTATCATTTTAGTAGTCTTTTAATACTATATTGCATTCATGATACCCATAATACATTGGGGAAAGAAATTAAAACATGATACATAATAAAATGAAATAAACTACATTCTTTAAAGATTATTCAATGTTTTCTTCTTTATAACCTGGAGAAAGGAAACATAAGAAAGGTTTGACCTCATATGCTCAGTAAGGGTAAGTAATACAATGGATGTTATCAAAAACATAAACACCGGGCATAGTGAATAACTAAAAACACGTGCCTTTTACAATATACTTGATCATAATATGGTGGGAATGAAAGATGATTAAATAATTCCCTAATAAAACATAATCGTGGATATTATACTAGTATAATAATCATAATTACTATCTATTACAAGTTTTATAATGAGGGAATTCATAATTAGGTACATCATAAACCTGTCGTCAAGGCCTCGGCCAAGACTTCTGAAAATTCTAGGGTAAGGCATCAGCCAATAACTAATTCTATTTTGTCTCATGATACCTACTGATGAATCGAAGGGATATAGAAGGCCCCACATGTCACTTACTAAGTCTAATACATTCCTCATATGAAAAGGGTGAATCATATACAACATAAACATTCATATTGAAAAACTAGAATACAAAATGTGAATAATTTAACTATAACCCATGAATGGTATCAAATTAACACATCCACAATCAAATTGATCATCAAACCTTGAAAAAAATATGGTAGATGATATCATAAGAGATAAAAATAAATTAAGTACAAGATTAAACAAGTATGTTTACATAGATAAAGAGGCTTTTAAATGAGACCATTGTAAATTTCTGGAATAAATATTCTTTAAACATTCCAAAGTGTCTCATACAACTTTGCAACATTCAAATCATAATACATTATAATATCATGAAAATAAGGATAATATTGATATGATTTATAAAAGTTCAGTACATAAAACACATACAATGAATAATTGGTTATCAATTAATATATCTCACATAAGTAAAAGTGAGACGAGGAAAATCCTTTTTACTTTGGAAAGAATAATTATATTGGAAAACATTTTTATTTTTTATAAAGTCAAATTGTAAACATGTATATAATAGAAAATAAAATTTAAGGACATTGAAATTATATTTGATGTATAAATTATTTCCCACTGAAGTTAAATCATGCAATATATAGTTTCTAAGATGCTTTAGAAATAAAACATTTTATTGTGGTTTAAGGAAAACATTAAAGAGATGTTAAAGATGAAAGGCATTTATTGTTTTTATAAAACCAGAAATGAACCAAGATAGTTTTTCATGATAAATTTTTTGATTTTATTAAATTAATGATGTATTAAAACATATTATTTAGTGCACTTGCAAATTGGTAAGAATTCAGGAAGTTCCCTTGAGTCGGGCTTGTTTATCGGGAAAAATTGAGAAGGGAACCATTTAAAAACATGTATGTCCCCACAAAATAAGGATGATATAATCTAGATATATTATTTTTAATACATGTGAATATAATTTATAAGAAATATAAAAATAAATAAGCATTAAATTTGATTAATGGTTGAGAAAGAGTAACCCAAAGGAAAAAATGGGGGTTCGGGTAGAATCCTTTACCAGTTTGTAATCAATCGAATCATATGCCCCAAAATTAGTAATCATAAAATGATAAATTTAATACCATGAAAATAAATATATTTATCATATGTTATATAAATGGGTATTATACATAAACCATACATAAGTAATAGTGGTGAATAATAAATATCTCCCAAAAATGGAATTGAGATGAGAAAAACCTTACCTTATGTTTGAATGTGTTCTATACTTAACCTTAAGGTCCTAGAATATGAAATTAGACTCATTAATAATTTAATTAAGAAACTATTATAAATTTATTTAGTTCACTATAAGTTTATTAAGTTCATTTATGTCATTTTTTATGAGTTATAAGATACAATTTTATTGCTCGGGAGTATTTGTTTCCATGGTTTTCACGATCAGTATACTTGTATATGAGTATGGAAGTTCATGTGGAATGCGTTTAATTCTATAGAATTGAATTTATATGATATTAATTAAAAAATAGAAGTTTAATTGGTATTATTTATTATTTTTCCCATATTTCATGATGAATCATTAAATAACATGTTAATGATAATCATTTAGCTTAAATTTAGCATTTTCCATTCACAAAGAACTAGTTTTGTTCTATTATTTAATATCATGTATATAAAATGGTTATAGAACTTTATATAAGATTTAATACATATTTTTTAATATTTTTCAAACATAAAAATGGTTTCATTACCATCCTTGAAGTAGAAATTAAAGAACAAATGTTTGTCATCCATGAAGGTTTTAAATCAGCACCTCTAAGACGATGATTTTATTTTATTTTTTTAAATAAAAGAGAGAGATTAAGGAGATTTATGATAGATAATACATTAACATGATATAATTATAGTATATAGATGATACTGGAGTTATCATGATCATTTTTATAGAGGAGGTGAGTATATAATAATAAAATAAAGAACATGAAAAGAAAATAAAAGGAAGAGGAAGAGGATTTTACCTCTTGAATACTCCTCCATGAGAATCTTCTTAAGGGGGTTGATTTTGGTCTATTGATGACACCAAGAGATTATGGATGTGGAGGAGGATCTTGGGAAGATTATTTGGTATAAATTTTACTAGTCTCAATTCTTGGAAGGTGTGAGGAGAAGACGGGGTGAGGGGTGATTGTTATGGTGGAGGAGAGGGGTAATTCCCCATTATTTTATTCATTATTTTATTATTTTGCTCAAGATAAGAAATTGTATTTATTATTGTCACTAAATATAATAAATATAACATGTGATTTCGAACTAATGCTTTCTTACATCATTAATGACTCAAGGAATAGTTTATGTATCTTATAATTTATTTATACTGTAAATTATTGTATTTTACTATATTTTACTATTCACCAAAATTTCAAGTATTTCATAAAAATCCCAAAAAAATAAACCTAACCATTTTTCAACATGTAGAATAAAAAAATTAACTCCATATTATCAAAATAGTTTTTCTAAATATGTGAAATTTAATTTTTAAATAAAATCATTATTTACTCGAAAAATACATATTTTAAATTTAAAACTAGTTTTATAACATTCTAAACAATTAACCAAGGTCTCATAAAATAATAATATAATCATAATAGAAAAAAATTTAATACATTTTTTTATTTTATGATAATTCATTTTCTTTTAAATTATTAAAGTAATTATAAAATTATAAATAAAAATTTATGTTTTTTAAAAATACTAATATATAGTTAATAATTTCTAAAAAAATTATTTACTTATAATATGATATAATTATACCATACTTTCATTTATAAGATGCCTAAATATTATTTTTACACTCATTTTCAAGGTTACTATTCATTTATCTGATTTACTATTGATAAGGGTTATATTATTTTTCATAAGGGTACATTACTATTCCCAAGGGTCAAGTTGTTATTCACCAAAAAAATTAAGTTGATCCAATCGCACTCCAAATGTCTTACTAATCTCAATATTTTATGTCCATTTTTTAAAATTCAATTCACAAAATTGGCCAAATTATGTTTAATTCTAATCCCACAAGTTTGGTAAGAAGGCGGGTAAAAAGAACGTTCAAAAGTTCAATAAGTTTTTATATCTAATTTTAATATTAAAGAATGATTCAAATGATCTAAATTGGATTAATATATGTATAATTGATATATTGTGACATTAATAATCAATGTAAATTATAATGATTATTTAAGATAAACCAAATTAACTTTAATGCAGTAATTTTCACTATTCATCAAAAATGAAATTTCTTAGAAAAATACTAAAAATTCACCCCAAATTAATTTTGACATTCCAAATTCAAAAATGATGTTTATTTTACCAAAAAATATATTTAATTATAAATATGTATCATTTATGTGAAACCACTAATAATAGAATTTAATATTAGTTATTACTATTCATATTACTATGTTTAACAGCTAAGTTATAACTATCTTGTTTAATAATTATAAAAAAGTGTTGTTTCGCACAGACTCAATGTTGCGTGCATTACATTCTATATTAAAAAAATTTAAATACTTAGAGTGTTACATATATAATATATATGAAATATATATGATACTATAATTATAAAATACATATATATAATTTACTTTTCACTATTTTAATATGAAAAATAATTGAAAGTAGCGTTCATGCGTACGTACGGCTTACCATATCAATGAATGCTGCATTTCATTTATTATCTATAAATATTATGGATTATTATAAATAAAAATATAATAAATATATATGATATTTAAATCATGTTTTACATTTTGGATATGATGAAACCATGATCTAATTAATAGGAACAACAAGTAACAAGTCAAAGCATACTCCAAGAACTAGATAATTAACAATATAAATAGAGAAGATAATGAATGATTGTTAACAAATGGGTAATAAGATATTATAAGAAGATAATATATGATATAATAAATGTTAATATTTCTTTTTAATTAGTTATTAACATTTTTAAAACCCTTATATAATAGGTTAAAGGACGGTCACCCAAAAGGAAATGCAAGGTAAGGGAATTTCATCTCACTTTTTATTTTTCTGAGATACATGCGTTATTCACCACTCATTTATTTTGTGTGGTGTATATACATCCCAAGAATTTATTATATTATTATTATGCTTAAAATTATGTGTATTTACATATCCATTTAATTATCTTTATTTCAGGGGTTTTATGGTTCAAAAGTTACCAAATCGGTAAAGTAATTTTGTCTCAATTTGCCTTCTTTGAGACGCATGTTTTGTTATGAACCTATACTCTTTTACAAGATGTATATTATTCCAATTGACACATTATATAATGAATATCTTTATTCTCATGATATTATAAGTTTCATATAATGTTATTCCTTCATGATGCTTATGATTTAAAATGTTTCAAAGTGGTATAGGACACTTTGGAATGTTTAAAGATTATTTTCCTCATGTAGTACCCCCAGTTAGAGTTATGTAGACTTTTTATGACTTTTTATTTATTTAAAGTGTTTGTGATGAGTTGGGAAGATTTTGGGAGGTTTTTTAATGGTTTTGAATAAGTTTAGAGGCTTTTCTAAGGGTGCACGGTTTGAGCACGGTTAGGGAAAATCGTGGAGGTTCTCCAGGAAACCATGAAGGGGGAGAAAATGGGCTTCACACGGCCTATGCACAGTTTTCCAAACCATGTGAGGAAACCGTGTGTACCCCTTCTCTCAAGTAAGTTTCATGAAAAGGGTTAGCGCATGGTTTTCCAAACCATGCAATCCAACCGTGCGACCACTTAAAAATGGGCTTTTTAAATCCGAGATCCCTTAGGATTGCTTCATTTCACTCCAAACTTCCTCCCACTCGAGCCTCACTCGGAATTTTGGGTTTTAAAATGTTGTATGTGATCTCCCACACATTTTGGAATCAAATCGAAGTGGTTTATTAATGTATTTAAGGAGATTCTTCTTGGGTAAGTCTCCTCTCATGGTTCTTTGTGCTTTCCTATAGATCTACATCTCCCTGTCTCTCGAATTTCTAGATCAACACTCATTGTGTGTAGATATAGGGTTGGTGTTTCCTTGGGTGTTTATTTTAAGGATTGTTGATGATAGGGAAGGAGATCTAAATTAGTTTTCATGGAACCTTTTCCCGGATTGGGGTGTGGTTTCTTGTGGGTCGATTTCGTGGGAACCCTAAAGGTAGGTGGCTTCTCTCTCGACTCCACTTGGTTTAAACAAGTGGTTTTGGTTACAATTAATTTTTTTTCTTGAAATTAATTGTGATAATTGTGTTCAAATATTATTAGAAACCTATTTGGTGATGATTTGGGGGATTTTGGGATAAGTGGGTTATTGTTTCTAAAGGTGGATTTGTTGTGTGATTTTAAAATGTTTATTTTGAAATCATTAGTAATTGATTATGAATTTTTTTTTGTGAAATATGGTTTTTAATAAAGATGGTGTTTTATTGAAATTTGGTTTGGCATGGAAAATGATTTATGGGTGGTCACCATAAATGGGTGATTTATTGAACTGGATTGGCATGTGATGGAAATGGTTATTTGCATGTTGTTGGGGCCTTGGTGGGTTATATGCTTGGTTTTGTCTTGTTAAAATGTTGTGTGATAGTGGGAAAGAAGTCTCGCTATAAAAGGTGATGGATAACGGTCAGAAGTACCAACATGATATATAGTCATCGTGAAGCACTGCTAGTTGAGAATGGGGTGAATGGGATGGGCAGAAGTCCCACCGTAAGGGTTGCTTTATTGTGTGATGCTTGTAAATATGGAACTTGTTGTGCTGATGTGGAATGGTGGAACGACTTGTGGAATGGTTGTTTGGTTTTACCATGGGTTGCATGGTTTGGGAAAAAAGTGGCTTGGTAAGGGTGTTTTTTTCTTGTTGAAAGCTATTGCACTATTGAATGTTTTATATAATATTTTTTATATAAATGTGCTAATGTTTTTATCCTAGTGGTGTGTGTAGGGAAGTAATTTATGAAAAACCTACTAAGTATTTGTACTCACCCCCTTCTTTGTTACTTGGGTGCTTTTGCAGATGCTGTATTCCGGGACACAGGTAAGAGTAAGGCATCTTATTTTGCTAGCAGTTTGGCATGATGATTGGGTGAAATTTTGGTTCTTGGAGTATGGAGCTTGGTGTGGAGCTATGAATGGTGTCATAGTTCTTGAGGTTCTTGTTTTGTAGTATTCTTCTTGGTACTCTGGTATTTGGCTTGGTTGTATTTGTCATGTGGGATTGTTATGGAATAGTTTGGTTGTTGTTTTGGTAATGTATGAGTTTGGTTGTTTTGTGACATGCATCATGTAGTTTTTGGATAATGTATTGTTTGGTTGGTTGGTTTTTTCTCAAAGGTAAATTGTTCCCCAATTTATTCTCTAATCTCTTTGTATTTATTACCAGCCTTTGGCACCTTGGGAACATCGCTTAAGGCCAAGTAGCATTCCCCTTCCCTCTCAAGCCAATGAGATGGGGCGAGATGTTACACCACAAGAATAATTTTAATGATATTTCATTTACATTCAAGAAAATAGTTCAATAAACCCTTTAATTTTCCTCTCCTAGGGTTATTTATGACCTTTTTCAAGTAATATTACAATTCTTCTTCTCTTTCTTACTTAAAACGTTTTAGAAAATGTTTTTAAGAAAACTTGCCTTCATTTCTCTCTTTAGTTGGAGAACTTGTTTTCTTCTAAAAACCATGTTTTATTAAAATGTTTTCAAAAATGTTTTTAAACTTTTCAAAATTATTTAATAAATACATTTTTACCCTTTTTTCGTTTTACCAATGTTTTTAAAAGAATATTCTTGTCGCTTTCTGAACAAGGAATTTTTCTAACCTTTTACCGTGTAAAAGGAATGTTCTTTTCACCTCGTACGACATGTATGGATTTACCCATCGTTATTTCTTTGAACCTTCCTTTTCTTGTTTAAAATGTTAATTTTTAAATAAAATTTTTTCAGAATAGATTTTCAAATAAAAAATTTTTCAAAAGTTTTTTCAAAACAAAAAGATATTTTCCTCAAGAATATTTTTAAAAGATCTTTTTATAATATTTTCATTCATCAATAACAAAAACCCTTTATTTCAATACACTTGGGATATGTTGTATTGATACCATCCTTATTCTTCCTTTGGTTGGTTTGTGATTTATTTGGATGGGGATAGTATTCACATTCAATTACTCGATTCCTTTGTTAATCCCCTTGAAATATTCAATTTCCTATAATCATTTGAAATTTAATTTCCCCTAAATATCCATATTATTTATCATGGATATGATTATTTCCTGAACCATATACCATTTTTCATACATTTTTTACATTGAAATTTATTTGATTATTTGGGTAAATATTGATAAATCCATATCTTTTATTCAATATGGATATATGATAAGGTATTTAATTTAATTTGATTATTAGATATGAGGAATTATTTTGACTAGAAATGATGGGTGGGACCCTAAATTTATATAGCTTTTTGAAGAATCTATAGGTTATCATGAGGTAAATAAGTTTCTCAAATTAAATGGTTTTCTATCTATATTGTTAAACCATCTTATGAAAGGTATTGAAGGTATATGTTTTCATTTCTCTGAGTCATGAAATCCAATAATTAATCATTTCCTATATTTTGATTCTATTATTATTTATCCATGAGATTTTTGGTCGACATATCTATGGATGCATTTCATTCTTAGTTCATTAATAAAATGGGATTTGTTTCAGTTTCTCAATTTTCCATATTTATTTTTTCTTTTCTAGTTATTTAAATGGAATTTGTTTCCATTTATTTACCTTTCTATATTTATTATACACTTCCTTATTGGTTTATTTATATCATGGAATGTTTTTTTTAGTTATTTACCTTCCCATTTGATTATTCTCATTGATTCATTATTTCTTCTGCTATACTTTACACTTACTAATCATTTGAGTGCACCCTTACTTTGTTTCCTTTCCCCAATATTAAAAGAAGAGTACTAAGAAAGATATGCAAGGATATGATAGATTTATTAAAGATATTATCCTATAAAAAATTATGTTGTGATTAGTGTATTAATTTTTAATACAAGACTCGTGTATGTATCTAGTTTACCAAGTCTACTAAACTATTCAGTCCTTTAGGACATGATTTACTTGGATATTATTCTAATGTAAAGGTAGTAGATACTGAATTGAGATTCTAGGGTCGGGACACTAAAAACCCCAAATTATCAAAATCAAGAAACATATATTCAAGCCAAATGGGAATATTGAATAGTCATGAATTAGTTGAAAGGCTTGGTTGATGATGTGTTAATCACACAACCATCTCTGAGAGTGACATAAAACCATGTGTGTTGGTGATATATGGGTTACTAATCCATGTGTTCTAACCATGTACCGCTGGCTCAACTCCCATTTCATCCCAAAACATAATAAATCCATCAAGAAATATTTTATAATATCAATATAATTTCAAAAAAAATCAACATAAAAGAAAAAATACCATAACCATAAACCAGAAATCAAAACCCAGCCTCCCATGGAGACACGAGGTTTAGAAAAAGTAAGAGCTCACAACACTCTTCTTGCTCCTACCACCCAAGTCCTAATAGTACTACCACCATCTAGAATAGGCTCAAATAAAAAATTTCACTTTGAAACCTATGTCCCCTTAACACTATATTTTCATGAACTAGTATAAGGTTATCCTTCCACTGAACACTTAAACTAGCCCGATACATACATGAGGTGTGCCTACGATCTCTCTAGGTTGATGAAAAGTGTAATGGGAATAAAAAGAAATCATTTGATATGGTTTTTACTAGATAAATAATTTTTAAATAATGGAGTAATTCCACTAAAATTACATCATGATCCATCTATATGTCATATGTCCACACACACAAAAATAAGTATAATAAACAAGATAAACAATTTAAAGAATTAGAAAATATAAAAAAGGAAAAATAATTCCCTCATCTCACCCTCCAATACCCACCACAAAAATAACCACCCTTTATGAAAAATATGAGACCAATTTCAAGTGACCGGTCTCTTGAATATTATAGAAAATTAAAAAACTTTAAAGGAAGGTATTTGACATTTGTCTCTTTAAATAAGAGCCATCAAATCAACAGGGAGAGTGTTAAGAGAAATATAAGCATTACCACTCACCCATTTGTTTGCAAGTTCATCATCAAGAGAGTTGGATTCACAAAACACTTGTGTGATAATATAATTAATTGAGGAGATATTGACCAAGTAATTGGACCATCATGCAGTTAATTTCAAGGATAGGTGAATGTTACCAGATCTAATAGCCAGAAAAATCATGGTAGAATCACACTCAAACAAAAGATTTTTCCATCTCTTTAAACTTTCCATGTTAGATTCATTAATCAAACCAAAAATTTTAGCTTCCTAATAAGTAGAAAAACTATAAGTTCTATAAAGGAAGCCTATGACATCTCCATTAAAATCCTTATAAACAGCACCAAATCCCACTGGTTAAGGATTTCCTCTAGAAGAACCATCAGAATTGAATTCATACCAACCAAAAAAGCTGAATTACAAAACACCTCAAATGTACCAAATGGGGGGGGATGTTACCTAAAACTTCTAGGCATATCAACACTGGGAATTCATAAATTAAGTTATTGTAGCATCCAATTTTTAGTGATTTGGCATTTTTCACTACCATGATGACCTCAACAATGGATGAATGAAGGTTTAAGGAGGTTTTTACATGGATTATATTGTTCCTTCTATATCAAAGGATGGTTATGTGTTCCAAAAAGGCCACCTTAAAAATATTAATCAATTTTCAAGATAGTGAGAGGTTGAAGAAGTCCATTATGTGGTCCATGATTGAGACAATGTGTAGGGGTGGATCTCAAAAAATATCAAATGTTGCATTCCAAAGTGTGGATTCTATATGATAGGATAAAAAAGAGATGATACACATCTTATCTGTGATGGTGACATAGAGCACATATTGAGTAGAGGGAGATTCCTACTTTTTGAATGTTGGAATCAACTGGAATTTTAGAAAATAAAATCCTTCATAACAAGGTAAATTTGGATGGAAATTTTCATTTATTGTTAATGGATGTGATCTAGTTGGGAGCATCTTGCATTTCATGATTATAGAAAATATTTTAGTAAATCATGCCATTAATTTCCAATTACCATATCAAAATTTCCTCCTTATTCATAAAATTGTAATTAAAAACTATTGATCTAACATCATGTGAGAGGGATTAAAGGTAGCTCATTTGATCTCTGATTGTGATATTTATATCTGTAACTTGATCAGATTAGTTCATAATATCCACCAATAATCATTACTAAAAGAAATAAAATTTAATTTTGGATAAAAATTCCAAAATTTTGAAAAAAAACACCAACATACGTGAATAAATATCCATGTGAACCTTGGTCACACTCCATCCAAAATCAGATCTCACTTTGAGAATCAAAGCTAAAACTTGAAAAAATTCCCCTGAGCCTATAAAAATTGAGTGGTGTGATTAGGGTGTGAGCTTGAAAGACCAGTATATAATCACCATAGAGTCATTTGTTTTATTTTTCCAAAATAAACCATAGATTCTAGTTGTAAAATACTAATAAAAAATGGGTTTTTTCTATTTTATAAGAAAAATTTTTATTACATTATTAACCTTTATAAAATCCATTTTATTTTTCTTTTAAATGAAATCAATCACTTATGAAATATTTTATCATCCTATGTCTTTTTTAATGAAAAATATAATTTGAAAATAACTTTCCAAACCCTTTTTGAAACATCCATTTTTTAAGTTTTTTGGAAGAAATCTAAATAAGAATCTAAAAACCAAAAACAGCGATAAAAATGTTACATGGAATAATGGAAGAATAATAAATCTAGATAAAGTAGGACTAAATAACAATTGAATAGTAAGAACTATAAAACATGTAATCAAGGGTAATATAAAGTAAAGATAAGGTGAGAGGAAACCATACAATCAACACTACAAAGAAATAATCATGGGAAAACCCTAGGTCATATAGAGATATGGTCACCCTAGACCATCATACTGTCTCATGATATAATGGAAAACAATCCAATGTGTGTGATAATAACTAAAGAGAGTATTAATTTGGCCTAGAAAGGTGGTTTCACCCATCAAAGACATCACATACAAGCATCCACTAAGGAGGACATACCTTAGCCTAGCGGTGTGGTGATTCCCCTCCATGAAACCATTACCTGTATCTAAGTCTAATTATTTTTTTAGTGTGGTGTAATCCAAAGTAATACTTAATCTGGTCTTCCCCTATTAGATACCCAATTTATCATGTGCCATTACCATTTCAAACATACCACATTCCACTCTAAATTTTTTCCATTTAACATATTCAAACAAGCCTTTAAAACCACTTCATTTTTTAAACCAAAGTAAAACACTTTAAACCATTATAATACTTATAATAAACAATAAAATACATAATAAAACACATATAAAACATAATTAAATATTTATTTAGGAAATTTTCTCAAGTATTTAAAATACCAGTTACTCAAAGTGCCAATCAGGCCTTCAAATAATACTTTAGATAACACACATATTTGAAAACTCTTTATAAAACCAAATCCAAACATAAAAAATAAATTTTAGAAATTCCCATTTAACATTATACATATATGAAATTTCATATATATAAACATATTTTAATTCACATATTCACATATTACCATGTGAATAGTATCACATGACTATAAATATAAATACCCTTGAATATGTTCATAAGCACCAAATATGATGTGAGACAAAGCAAAACAGCAATCACAAGAGAACATCATAATAATGGAACCAATAAACTTAATAAAATTTCTCAAACAAGTAATCCCCAATTAATCAATCCCTTCAACTTATGCATTACCCAATTAAATTCCATAAAAACCCTCAAATAATTTTAAAACATTCAATTCCTTTGTAAAACAATCATTAATATTTTATCAACCAAAGATATATTATATTCTTTAAGTGAAGATAGAAATCATTTCTAAAACCACAAAAACCCATTTGAAAATCAATCGAAAACACTTGAAAACCTTAAGAGACAAAATTTTCTAAATCTAATTGAACCCAAAAAGTATTTATAATTTTAAATAAATCAATTTAAAATGACCAAGCACATGCAGAATATTAGGGAAAATCCAAATCATGGGAACAACTTTCTAAGGAAAGAACATATGAAATGGGGACATCCAAGACATCAGGATCCTCATGGTCTTACCAAAACATCTAGACTAAGGACACCAAGACATATGGGAGGCCATTGTGAGCCTACAAGCTCTCCTGAATCCTTCTATAACACTCGAACCTTTTCATTGACCCTCACCATACCCTAATAAACCAAGAAATGTAGAAAATAAAAATAAGAAAAAAATAGTTAAATGAAATTACATGAGAGAGCGTGGTAGGGGTGTGATAAGAATATTCATAATAATAATTCCATATGAAACTAGAAACAATTCGAGTAAATTATTCCATATTGTATTATTCAATACCATTCCAAATGTGTACTATGAATTAGATTAAGAAAAATATTAATCTAGGCTAGTAGATTTTATTACCTAGAATTTGGATTTATAATTATGTCATTTCAGATAAA
The DNA here is from genome assembly GCA_963277665.1 of Viscum album. Classification (NCBI taxonomy): domain Eukaryota; kingdom Viridiplantae; phylum Streptophyta; class Magnoliopsida; order Santalales; family Viscaceae; genus Viscum; species Viscum album. Next base: position 551,534,287 of record OY728147.1, on the reverse strand, counting down.
TTAACCTTACTCTTAATTAACATAAGACTAATCACCCATTTTCCATATGTTTCCAAATATAACTCTCTAGGAAAAAACTAGTGCTCCCACTAACCTCTTATAGACACCTAGAAATATTTCATTTGAAATAAATATACTATGATCATTATAATTTTTTGAACCCATAAATGGATTCATGAAACTAGCATTCCATATTGGAATTATTTGATGACACCAACCTTTATGGTCATGTTATATAGACATGTTCCATAAGTTTACCTCCAAGGGAGGTGGCCTTGACATCCAATGCCTAATGTAATGATCATAGTATCTATTAAAAGTAGAATTAAAATGGAATTAAGAATGATAATTTGGTATAACTAGTCAATCTTTGTTGGTACCTCGATCATAGCATCCATGTATAGTAATTTTGAATACCCACCAACAGCTTTACATCAATCACCAAAATACATAATAAATCTTTGTACATGGAATATATTTTTTAATTCATTAGAACATGTAAATCATATCTTATTGAAACTCACTTCTCCCTATAGGATTTATTATTCTTATTGAATAATATTTTCCCCACTTGTTTTGAAAACAAAACCACCACTATTTTTTTAAATTTAAAATGAATTATATGTCTCTAGAAAAAAATTATTTCACTAACACTTATGGAATTTAATATTCTTATAACAACCTGTGCGGTTGGAGCCAAGATTAAATGGATGTCTTGCTTTCTCCCACTATCTCATAATAGATTTACTTTCCTAATAGAAATATAGTTTTTATTTCTCCCACTATCTTAGTCAATTATCATATTACTACTAATTATATTAATTAAGATTAACCTTTTGTTTTTAATGATACACATTTGAAGCTTTTATCAGCTTTACAAATGGGTCTCATCAAAAACTTGAGGTAGTGACGTAGTGGAATTTCTTCAGATCATAGATTATCTAATATACATTATTATATATAGTTATAATTTGTTTATTTGTTACACTATTATAACAAAAAACATCAAGAAAGGAATTATGAAAGACTTCAGTACATCTATAAGACTCCTAATCGATCTACCTTATCTCTAAGATGTAAATAATGCTATGTGAGTTAGTAAAACCCTAAATATAAAATAAATGATCATTTAATGCTTGGTTAAGATGCACTCTGAAATACCATCCCAAAGGATTATACAAACTTTTTCAAGTGCATTCATTAATTAACAGAGTATTCTTAAAATTTATTAAAAGAATATCATGTAGTATATGAATTTACCTCTAGATTCTCCTTAGCATAGTTCACACTATCTATATTAAGAGACTGTATAAAATTTTTGGATTATATCTGATGGTTCCTTAGTCTAAAAAATAAGTATGTCATATACCTAAGAGTCTTAGCTCAAAATAGACTAAATGTCATATTGGGTATATACATGATAAATTATAGTTTTACTTGACTAAGATATATATTTCCACAACTGGGTATGAGTATTATAATTATATTCATCATTTATTTCCAATATTAGATACTAATGATTCAAGTTTTACTGAACTATTAATTATGTTTAGTTTATAATAACATCATTAATTTGAAGAAGAAAAATGTCTCATTATGATCGATAGAATACTGAGATAAATGTTTGGTAATAATTAAAACAAATAATAATTCAACTAGAATCAATCCATTGGTAAATAAAAAGTCATGTATTTCTCATTATTGACATAGTAATCACCCTTTCTCAACTACTAGAAGAAAACGGGTTACTTTTAAAGTCACATGTTTCGCACTGCTGACATAGAAATCACCATTTCTCAGATATTGAGAGAACACACCTTACTTTTTGTAATTGTTTTGTATTCTTCTCACTACTAACATATAAATTAACCTTTCTCGTCTATTGGTAGAATACTTATTACTCAATTAGTTCTTTTATTAAAATAAAAATTTATTAAATACCTAATAAGTGAAATAGAAATATTATATACTATGATGAATATATTCTTGATGTAGATGTGATGGATTATTTATTCTTTAATTCATTAAAGTTTCTTTTCAAATGACCTTATATTTACATAGGATATAAATTGGATTATGTTCTATAGTGAACCCGGATTATCAGACATGTATATTACATATTTTAGATGAATATTTATTATATTACACAAACACATGCCTAAGGCCCATAATAATTTAGTGCCTTTGGAAACTTAGAACACAATATTTCAATATGATGAATGATCTTCAATGTTTCCCATAAAGATAATCCTATTTATTACTCTTCATATATTTACCCTACATAAAAAATTTCTTCATAACCTGGGGAAAGGAAACAAAAGAAATGTTGATCTTATATGTTCATTAAGGGTAAACATAATAGATATAAATTTATGATAATATGGAAGAATAAGATAATAATAAGGGTATGTGATAATGAATATAACTTGCGAAGTTTATACCTAACCTTTCATAGATAATAAGTATGAGTCATAACATAAATATTGGAAGTACATAAGGCATAAATCATAAGGGAATAAAATAACATGATCCATGATAGAATAACATTGTCATAAAACATAGATTTTTGGAATACAAATAATCATAGAAAATCTTATTTCAAGGATACCCACCAAGACATTTATAACATGTTTGGATTGGGCTAACCACCTGTGTACTTGCTTTGGACTGGATAAAACCACATGTGTACCATTATTTTTTGTCTTGGGATGACCACTCGTATACCCTCCTTATCAGGCTTGAGATGACCATGCATGTACCCTCTTAGCTCATAGAGAATTTATCTTTACCCAATAAATTGGAGGGAGATATAGGTCCCACCTATATCATAATGAAAACCCATATTTATGTGTGCTACAAAATCACAAAACATTCATCATATCATAACCCATGAAATGAAATGTGTTTCATAAACACTTCATCATATCATAACCTATATAAAATATATAGGTTTCAAAATCATTTCATTGTAGAATAACTCCTGAAAGGAAGTAGGTTTTATAAGCAGTTCCTCATGGTATAACCCATGGAAGATAAAGGGGTTTCATAAACACCATTCCATAAAAACATAAACCATTCAAAGAAATAATATGAAGGGTATCCTTAGATTTTATACCCAGTACTTCATAGGTAAAATTAATATATTTAATATTATATGTAAAATTATTTTGATCATTTAAAACTTTTATTGAGGAAAATATCTTTTCCACTTTGAAAAATGTTTTTTAAAACATAAAACATTTTAAAAACCTTTTTATTTGAAAATGAACTTGAAAATATATAAAGATAGATTTAAATATAATTTAACATAATTTTTAAAACATAAAAAATTTTCAAAATACATTTCCTTGAAAATTATTTTAAAAGATCATTTAAAAAAATTGAAAATATTTTTTTAAAACATGGTTTTGGAAGAAAATATATTTCCGACTGAAGAGAGATATGAAATAATATTTCTTTAAAAACATTTTATTAATTATCTTATGTAAAAAATAGTGGTAAATGGTACCATTGTTTGAAAATATCATGAATAACCAGAGTAAAATAAAATTAATGAGAATTTTTTAGAGGCATCTCATGATATTTCAACATTGGAAACTTAATCATAAATAATCCCAATAAATTATGAGATTGTAGCATAAAATATTTACCACTTTGTGAACATTGATTCATAAGACCCATGAAGGGATGACATAAAATGAAACATAAAATATCATTAGGATGAATAAATTAATGATATTACCTATAAAATGGGTTGTATATACACCTCGTAAAATAATATAGGTGCATAACATAACATACATATCAAAGAAAACAAATTGAAACATAAATCCCTTAACCAATTTGTTAAATTTTGAACCATAAAACCTGTGAAATATATATTATAAAATAGATATGTAAATACAAATTATTTTTAGGATAATCATCACATGATACATTCATGGTCAGTATATATTCCACATAAAAGAAACATGTAATGAATATGGCTTGTGTCTCATGAAAAATAAAAGTGAAACGAAAGTCCCTTACCTTAAGTCCCGACTTTCATCATACTCATTAAAACCACCTGTATAATAAATTGAAGTTTATTATATAAATATTAAAGAACCATATTCATATATATAATAACATATATTATTTTATTATGACCTTTATTATCCGTTTATTAACAATTCTATGTTAAAGTTACGTTTCAGGTAATAACCACTTTGTTTTTTGTATATGTCTTGATTTGTTATGTTTTTTTTATTTTACTTTGAGCATGGTTACATAAAAAATATAATGATAAACATGATATAAACATAATATATATTCATTTTATATGTTTTTATATTAATCCATAAAATTTAGTTATAGGAAATGAAATACACCATTCATGGAGACGGTAGGTCATACGTACTCATGAACTTTGTTTTTTCATTTTCTTATTAGTTTGAAAGAAAAAAAAGTAAATGATATATATTATGATTATATAATGATTTTTATGTCATATATATTACATATTTTTATTAAAATCATCCAAAATATATCTCATGTAAATTCTGAATGAATCATATCACTTTGTGAGGCGGTAGTCCGCCATACACACGAACAACATTATCGTATTTCCACAAAAATGGAGATTATGAAGGTGTGTGTGATTTAAAAAATAAATAATAATAATAACATCATAAATATAATATATATTATATATAAATAATAAATCCATAATTATTACTATCCTTGAGAGGTGGTAATGGAAAAATGAATGATATCAGTTCGTGGGGTGGTAGTCAGCCATACACATGAATGGTGATTTTGCAACCCATTTGATGGAAGTGGAGATGGTTTTAGGTCATAAACTTAACATAAAAACATATAATTATATGTAAAATACTAAGGTTATTATATAATCATGGTATAATAAGAATTTAAGGGGTGTATGAATAAATAAAAAGAAAACGCTCATTGATGAAAGTTGTCTCTTCTTCGGGTATCCTCATTAGGTTTTCACTAAATCTTTGTTTGGTTAGATTTATGTAAAAACTAAGGATTATAGGATGAGAGGAGGGAATTTGGGAAGTTATTTGGGTAGATATTTTGAAATCCAAATGGATTTAGATTTGTGAACAAGCGGGGAGAGTGAGTGTCCTTTAATAGTTGAGGAGGAGTGACATTCTTATAAATACTCAAAAGTATTCACTATTGGGAGATAAATATTACCCCAAGTGGATCCAAATATAATAATTAAAATAATTTATGAATATATAGTATATAAAAACCTCTAACACATAATTATACACATGTTTTAAACATTTCATTCCTTAACTTATAAGTATCCCTATTTTTACCATTTTTTTCACTATAGTAACTAATTTTCTAATCTTGGTAATTTATCCTTTAAGACTAAATTAGAGTGAGAATTATTAGATAATTTGGAACCACTGATTCTAAATATGACATATAATTTATAAAATAAAAAATCCTATGTGTGTTGGAAATTAATTTTAACATAAACACATGTAACGTGAAAAAATACCACATTAACCTTAATTGCACAAACTGGGTTTTTACTATTTAATGGTCAATATATTAATTATAATATAAAAATTGGTCCATGAATAGTCCATATTTTATATTTATTAATATTAAAAAAAACTTGGAAGAATATATAATTTTTAGTAACTTAAAATCATTTAATAAAATAACATTAATTTCAATTTTCACATTATTCATTTCATTTTAATTTAAAAAAAATCAAGAAAATTATGGAATTAGAATATTTTTTTAAACCTATATATCATGATATATTCATCTAAAAAAATAATATAACACAATAATTAATTCAATTTACTTCACTTTTAATATTTTTTGTATCTTTTATTTTATTTAATTATTAACTAAGTAATTACTCTTTTAGAATTTCTTAAGCATTTAAAGTAATTTTTTTATCTAAAAAATTAAAATAAATTTTAATGAAAAAAATAATTTATTTTTCAAAAGGATATATATAACCAAACATATGTTGTTTTTGTCCCTATTCCAAGGTTTTATAGATATTAAAAGTAAGAAAAGTATCTTTTTTGTCTTTTTCTTTACTCAACATATCTTATGGGTCATATTCAAAGGAAAGTGGAAATTAATTTCCATATCTTATAGAAATTAATGTTTAATATATAATTAAACTCATTAAATAAAATTAAGTTAATATTTTAGGTCATTTTCACTCATATCATTTTAGTTTAACCCATGGTAAATCCATTTTTACATTAACTGTGGTAATTAAATTTTTACTGCATTCACTATTCATTTTGGTCAGAAATTAAGTTTAACTTATTAGAAAATATAAATTATTATGATTCCAAATATTGAATCTATTTTTCCAAATTCAACTCACATAATTGGGAAAAAATCATTTAAAATTAATTCCACATAAGTAATGAGAAAACGGGTTTCTAAAGTAAAAATGATCAAAAGTTTACAAGTTATTATATCCAATTCCAATATGAAATTGATTACAATGACCTAAAATGAATTAATAGATGTATGATTGAGATAATTATAATTAAAATTTATTAAAATAAAATTTAAATTTATAAATAAATTAAATTAAAAGGTTGTTTTTAATTAAAATTCAGTATTTTCACTATCCATCAAAAAATGAAAAGTTTCATAAAAATACCAAAAATTAACCCTGAGAAAATTTTGAAATTATGAATTCAAAAATGAATTTTGTTTTATCAAATTAATTTACTAAATGTGTTAAAATTTAATTTTATTATCATTTACAAAAAAATATATGAAAACATTTTTTTGAGGATATAGTATTTTTGAAACATATAAAGATTTTATATAAAATTATTTCTTTTATTATCAAAGTATTTACTTTACATAAAAATATTATAATTAATATTTAAAAATTATTTATTACAATTAATATCACTGATTTTAATGGATATTTTATAATAGTCATGTTTAATTAAATAAATTAATAATATATCATGGTTTTGTTAAAACTTAATGTTGCATATAACGCAAGCTAATCGTGTGTTACATATAGATAAAGATTAAATTGGTGCTTCATACAATACATATTTAACTTGGAGATGTTTTTAATTTAATCCATCATATAAATTTAATTCAATCAAAAAAATTCATAAAAACCTAGGGTGTTATATTCTACCCCCTTAAAATGAATTTCTCCCTTGAAATTCATCTCAGCCATACAAGGTTTGATGTTTTAAAATTCATTCATATAAACCCACAGTGTAAAAAGGGTTAATAAAACATCCTTTTGAAAAAGATAAAGGGATGTGTGAAGGTCGTCTACAAAACACATTCTAGGTTTCCAAATAGGAGAACATAGGTGAGATGTGAAAATATGGACATAGAAGAGAAAACTAACACCCAAATACTGATTGAGAGTGATAGAGAACATGGTCAGGAGAATGTAAATGATCACAAATACATAAACCAAAGAGGCTTGAAAAAATTCATTTATAACATTAAAAATTATGATAATAGGACAAAATTTTATTTTAATATCCTTTTCATAATGATGAAAAAATTTCACGAGAAGATATACTTACTTGATTTTAATCTATTTCATAAGCATAATCTCATCCATCGGTTGTTCCTTGATCAATTTACACTTTATCTCACTCTAATAAATGAAGGTGAATTTGTTATGGATAAAGAAATAATGAATCATAATATCCATATATATAATTATAATTCATTTTTTCTATCTTTAGTTATCATCAAAACAAAATGGTTACCACAGGTTACCTGATATGCGTAAATCTTCATATGGAAAAAAAATACCTTAATCTCTAAAACTGAAATCAAAGTTCTAAATAAATAATTTCATAAATGTTTAACCTTATGAACCTTATGAAAGATTAAAATCCAAATATTTAGAAATAATTTCCATGAATTTCTTAAATGAATTTATCATTAGTCCACCATATATCATAAAGTGGCTCTTGATTGTCACATACCAAACATGTGAATACTTTCATCATGTATTCTCTTGAAACATGGTAATAACTTGAATTACCATACAACCATATTGAAAACATTCATGCTTCCTCATTCCTTATATAAAACATAGATTATTGGATATATTACTTAAATACAAAAATGTTTTAAACTCCATCATAAACCACTTTATCAATAAATCCTTTATCAATTTCGAGGTCATCAATATTATCTAATTCAATTTATCCAAATCAATCATCACTTTATCCCAAAATCATTATCTCAACATTTGGAACATATTAAGGGTCATATTTCGCTTAATCATGTATTTTACATGAATATCACCTTACCATTAAATAACTTTTCCTGGTCATTAGTATCTTTCAACATATTCTTTCAAATCCATAACGAAAAAATTATGTTGAAAAATCCTAATATATTTCATGGTTCATAATCCTTTAATTCCAATACATAAATACTACCACCATCCCACTTAATTCTCAATCCATTAACTATGCTTCATCATATTATTCCTTAATACCTATTTCCTTTCACATGTCATCTACAGTATATTAATCATCAGCAATATAGCCATTAATCATATAACCATGCTGATTTTGTTTACGATATTTTCCCTTAGGACATAGATTTTCATAATGCCCATACTTTTCACATTTAAATAATTAAAAAATCAATGATATCTTAGTAATACCAATATTTCCATCTATTGTGTTAACAAAACTTTTCATTTTACCTTTGAAATTACTTGATTTGTGTCCTTATTTTCCACAGTCAAAACATCTTACCCTCCCTATGATACATTCCCTTGAGTGTTTCTTCTCATATTATCAACATATATGAAATTGAATCTTCTTTCCTCCATAGTCTCTACTACCCTAAATCTCACTGAAATCTATACTTATCTTCTTTTGTGAGCCTGATATTTGGTTAAGGTACATATTTTTAATCATGTTCAATAAAAACTGATTAGGAATAGTCATAATGTTCTTCACTCCATTTATCATCCAATTGGATTTCTCATCAGTAAATTTTCCATCACACTTAACATCAACATGGTTCCTTCAGGTTCCAACCATCGACTAAAACTAAAAGTATCATGTGAGGAACACTCGACATAGTGGTAAACCACAAAATCATGAAAAATTATTTACATGAAGTCTAAATCATTACACCTTATTTAATAAATGATATATTTATTCATGTATAGTCATCATATATTTAAATACTTTATGATGGTTCATAAAGAGTTTGTGTATTTCCAAATCATATCCCCTGATAGTGTCAAACTAGGTGCATAATAAGGCCCATTGTAATGCCCTAGTTCCCAATCGAGTCTAGCTCAATACTGTGTTTTTGGGGTTTTCATCCCTAGGTATATCTTTGGAAGAGCTACATCCACTTATAGTATCCATAAAGGGATATAATTTTTTGGAAAAACAATCACACTATCCTTTTCCAAAATTGTATGACATTTTCCTATACTTTAAATAATCTTTAAAATTATCCTTAGATACATACCTATACATATTCATAGAAATATCCCAAGGTATCCCACTCAAATTTTCTCATCCTAGTTTCTGAAAAGGTTAAATAAAACTTTCCTCTGATAACAAATATAGAAACCCGGGATTCTAAAACATGGATGTTATATCTTTTTAGATGAATATTCATTACATTACACAAATCATAAGCCTGGGTTATATAATAGTTTAGTGACTTTGGAAACATGGAACACAATATTCTAATATGGTGAATGATATTCAATGTTTCCCACAAATATCTTCTCATTTAGTACTCTTTATGGACATGCCCTATATAAAACCTTTCTTTATAACATGGGGAAAGGAAACATAATAAATAGTGATCTTAGATTCTCAGTAAAGGTAAACATAATAAATATAAATTTATGATCATATGAAATAATAAGATAAGCATAAGGGTATTTGATAATGAACATAACTTATGAAGTTCATACTCAACCTATCATAGGTCATAAATATGAGTCATGGAAGAAATATTGGAAGTTTATAAGACATGAATCATAATTTAATTAAATAACATGATCCATGAGAGCATAAAAATGGCATAAAACATAGATTTTGGGTATACACATAAGCATAGAAAATCTCATGTCAAGGATACCCACCAGGAAATTTAGAAATTGTTTTGCTTGGGATAACCACATGTGTACCTACTTCAAGATTGGGTTAACCACCCATGTACCCTCCTTTCAAGGCTTGGGTTGACTACATGTATACCATCCTTCTTGATCTTGTTCTAACCACCTATGTACCCTCTTAGCTCATATATAATTTATCTTTACCCAATAAATTGGATGGAGATATACTTCCCACCCATATCATAATTAAAAACCATATGTATGTGTGCCACAAAATCATAAAACATTCATCATATCATAACCTATGAAATGAAATGGGTTTTATAAACACTTAATAATATCATAAACTATAGAAAATATGCCTTTTAAAAATTATTAAATCATAGAATAACCCATGAAAATATGTGAGTTTCATAATAATTTTCATATGGTATTACCCATAAAAGAGAAACGGGTTTCATAAACATCATGCCATAAAAACATAAACCATTTCAGAGAAAGAATACAAATGGTATCCTTGGATCATATACCCATTAATAAATAGGTAACATCAATAGATCTAATCTTAGATGGAAAATTATTTTGATCATTTACAACATTTCTTGATGAAAATATCCTATCTCCTTTTGAAAACACTTTTTAAAACCTAAAAAATTTTAAAAACATTTTATTTGAAAATAACCTTGAAAACTTATAAATAAAACTTTGAAAATAATTTAAAACACTTTTTGAAACCTAAAAAAATTTCAAAATACTTTTCCTTGAAAATGATCTTAAAATATCATTTAAAACCCTTTTTTTAAAACTTTTTTTTTTGAAAACATGGTTTTGAAAGAAAATATATTTCCGACCGAAGAGAGAGATAATGTCTGATTTCCTTAAAAAATTATTAATTTTCTTAAGTAATAAAGAGTGGAAATGGTACCATTATTTTAAGTTATGAAGAATAGCCATAGTAGAATAAAATTAATGATAACTCTTGAGAGTAATATCATGAGAATTCAATATTGGATACTTAATTATAAATAATCCTGATAAATGATGAGATTGTAACATAAAATATTCACCACTTTGAAAACATTGATTCATAAGACCGATAAAGGGATAAAATAAAATGAAAGTAAAAATAGAAATAGTATGAATAAATTCGTGATATTAAATTTCAAAGGGTCCTTATATAACCCTCATGAAATAATATAGGTTCATAACATAACGTATATCTCAAAGAATAAAAATTGAGATAAAAATACCTTATCAATTTTTTAACTTTTGAACCATAAATTCCATGAAAAACATATCATAAAATATATATTTAAATATAAATTATTTTAATTATAAGAATCACATAATACATTCATGGGTAGTATATACACCATGGAAAATAAACATGTGGTGAATTTGGCTTGTGTATCATGGAAAATAAAAGTGAAACAGAAATCTCTTAGCTTAATTATTAACTTTCATCATACTCATTCAAACCTCATGTATAATAAATTTAAGTTTATTATTCATCAATTATAGAACCATATTCATATATATCATACCATATATGTTTTTATTATGACCTTTTATTACTTTTTTATTAACAATTCCTTGTTAAAGTTATGTTTCGGGTAATAACTGCTTTGTTTTCCATATATTTTTTATATTTTTTATATTTTTTATCCTCTTAATTTTATCATGGTTACATAAAATAAATAATTATAAAAAATATATAAATATAATATATATTTATTATATATTTATTTATATTAATCTATAACAATTATTGATAGGAAATGAAACACACCATTCATGGAGACAGTAGTTCGTACGTACTCATAAATGTTGTTTTTAATTTTTTTTGATTTGATAGAAAGAAAAATAAATGATATATATCATTATTTTATAATCATGATTATTTCATATATATCACATATTTTTATTAAACTTGTCCCTAATACATTCCATGAAAAGTGTGAACGAATCACATCGCTTCATGAGGTGGTAGTTCATCGTACACATGAACAACGTTATCGTATTCCCACAAAATGGAGATTATAAAGGTATGTGTCGTATAAAAAATAAATAATAATAATATAATCCTAAATATAATATATATCATATATAAATAATAAATCCATCATTATGGCCAGCCTTGATAGGTGGTAATGGAAAAAATGAATGACATCGATTCACGAGGCGGTAGTCCACTGTACACATGAACGATGATTTTGTAACCCATTTTATGGAAGTGGAGATGGTTGTAGGTCATAAATTAACATTAAAAAAATATTTATATTTAATATACTGAGGTTATTAATTAATAATGGTATAATAATAATTTAAGGGGGTAGAGGAATAAATAAAATGAAAACACTTGTTGATGAACGTTACCTCTTCTTCAGGTATCCTCCTTAGTTTTGTACTAAAGCCTTTATTGGTTGTATTTATGTAAAAAAATCTATGATTAGGGGAGATAATTTGGGAATTTATTTTGTTTTATATTGTTTTACCCAAATGGATTTAGAGGTGTGAAGAAGTGGGGAGAGTGAGTGCTCTTTTATAGTTGAGGAGGAGTGGCATTCTTACAAAAACTTAAAAGTATTCACTATTGGGAGGTTAATATTTTATCAAGTAGATACAAATATAATAATTAAAGGTTTTTAGGGATTATATTTTATATCCAAACCTCCAATACATAATAAAATATATTTTTTGAACATTTGATACCTTAACTTCTAAGTATCCTTATTTTTACCATTTAGGTTTTTTTCACTGTGACAACTAGTTTTCAAACCTTGGAAATTTATGCTTTAAGAATAAATGAGAGTGAGCCTTATTATATAATTTTTAACCACTGATTATAAATATTATATATAATTTAAAAATATAAATACTATTTTTTTAGAGATTATTTTTAACATAAGCGCATGTAACGTGCAAAAACACCGCGTTAACCTTAACCGCACTAACTGGGTTTTTACTTTTTAATGATCAATAAAATAATTATAATAGAAAAAATGGTCCATTAATGTAACATATTTTATATTTATTAATATTTAAAAATCACTTGGTATAATATATAAATTTTAGTAATTTTAAATCATTTAATAAAATATCATTTATTATGAAATAACATTAATGTCAATTTTGACATTAATCATTTCATTTAATTTTTAAAAATATCAATACAATGATGGAATTAGAATATATTAATTTAAAGACTATGTATAATGATATATTAATATGAAAAAAATAACAAAAAACAATAATTAATTCAATTTACTTCAGTTTTAATATCTTTAGTATCATTTTATTGTTAACTAAATAATTTCTATATTGGCGTTTCTTAAGCATTTAAAGTAATTATTTCATCTCAAAAAAATTAAAATAAATTATCATGATAAAAAATCATCTATACATAAAAATTATATTTATATAACCTAATATATTTTGTTTTTTCCCTATCCCAAGGCTTTATAAATATTAAAAGTAAGAAAAGTATATTTTTTGTCTTGTTCTTTACTTAACTTATTATATGGGTCATATTCAAAGTAAATTGGAAATTAATTTCCATTTTTCATATAATTTAACGTAAAATATCTAAATAAACTCATTAAATAAAATTAAGATAATAATTTAGGTCACTTTCACTCTTATCATTTTAGTTTATCCCCTGGTAAATCTATTTTTACATTAACCGTGGTAATTAATTTTTTATTTCATTCTCTATTCATATTGGTAAAAAATTAAGTTGAACTTATTATACAATATAAATTATGATTATTATAAATATGGAGTCTATTTTTTAAAATTTAATTCACATAAATACAAAAAAAATTAAAATTAATCTTGCAGATGTGATGAGAAAGCAGGTCTTTAAAGTGAAAATAATCAAATGTTTACAAGGTTTTTATATAAAATTTCAATATTAAATTTATTATAATGACATAAATTGTATTAATATATGTATAATTGGTATAATTATACTTTCAAACAAATTTAAAATATAATTTAGCTTTATAAATAATTTTTATAAAAAGACATTTTTCAATTAAAATTCAGTATTTTTCAGTATTCATCAAAAAATGAAAATTTTCAGAAAAAATATTGAAAATTCACCCTAAGATAATTTTGGAATTATGAATTAAAAAATGAATTTTATTTTTTCAAATTAATTTTCTAAAATTGTTAAAAATTAATTTTATTATTATTCACAACAAGACATAAAAACATTTTTTTGAGAAAATAATATTTTTAAACATATAAAGACTTTACCAAAAATTCTGTATTTTATTATAAATGTTTTTTATTTATATAAAAATATTATACTTAATATTTAAAAATTATTTATTATTATTCATATCACTAAATATTATGGATATGTTAAAACGATCACGTTTAAATAACTACATTAATAATATATCATGGTTTTGTTAAAACTCATTATTATGTGTAACGTAAGATAATCTAGTATTGCATATAGAACAATAATAATTTTGTGTTGGATATAAATAATGATTAACTTGGTGTTTCATGTAACACAATCTATCATATAAATTTAATTAAGTCAAAAAAACATAAAAACCTGGTGTGTTACATGTTCACTACACTACCTCTAAATCTTTTGTCTCTTTGAAATAAATTATAAAGGAAATATTGATATAGATTATATCATAGTATTTTAAACCATTACATTTGATATTTTTACCATAAGGGTTATAGAACTAAATTCCTCACAACTGTTATTTATCTGGTGAAGCTTAGTAAAGAGATTCCTGAGTTGTTCATCCACACTATTCATCTCATAATCTAGATGAATAAGAAGAAACTAGAAGGTAAGGATGAAAAAATCAGATTAATGGATAATTTACTATCCATATATAATCCAAAACTTTAATAGTTAATTAATGTGTTTCAATATATTAAAGAAAAGATCAATAACTAAGTACCCTCTTCCAGTTTACACTAGTACGATGTAATAAAAATCTAATTTATCTAAATATATCTTTCTAATTTTGAAGATATAGAATATGATATGTCGTTGTATAGGCATACATTTCCTTATTCTTCATTGTCAATCCTTTATACATAACTGATATCCTAACACAATGGACAATTTAAAATCCCCACATACCTCTTGTAGGTATCATGCTCACCTTCACTTGTTGTATGATGTGGCTAAATTGGTACACATAGTGTGAATTTTACTATAGTAGTTCAATGAATGAAATAACTAAACCACCCTTGGAAATATTTTTTTGTAAATACATGGTTATTGTCCTTAAATATCGTAGTGTTATGATGATTTTTTTCCATACCCTATATTAATTGAAAGCATATTTTAATTTTTTAACTTGAGAACCATAACAAATAACATAATAAATTTTATTTATTAGCCTACCACTATTTTATTGAAACCAAATAGATATCACCATTGGTTTTAGAGTATCATTTCAGATGGATATTCTAGTGTAAATGATCCATTTATCCCTTCTTGTAACTGAGACTTGGACCTAAAAAATTATTCAAATGTATTTAGGTAGACGGGTCTTTCCAACTACATTATTCGTATACTTCTTAAACCTTTGATTGTAATCCCCAATCCTGAAATCCTAGATTTGGATTTATTTAACACTTACCTCTTAATTACACCAATTCTTGCATGGTAAGTCAACCTACAACACCCCGTGTGACTATTATTCAATTTATTTAATAATACTTTAGATTGATTTAGAATTTTATAAATCTTGAGGTGTGGGATCTTAATTTTTATATGTTTTTTATTTGTGTATATTATTTTCATGATAACAGCATGATTAGTCAAAACCATACAGTTGACCCTTATACAATCCCCCTTGGGTGCATGGTTTGGGTAACACAGTTCAGAGGGAACCTTTCATATTACCCTTATGTGGGGAATTTTTAGTTCATTTCTGAACATTCAGGGTTGGTATGTATAATTAGTGCATAGATTATGAGAATATGTATATGGTTACCCTTCTATGGGTGTTATTTTGCGTATAATTTTTGCATGGTTATAAGAAACCATGTGATAACTGTGTGAGGTGTTCTACTATCTTAACAGATCCATTTTTCATAGTTGGTGTATGGTTTTCCAAACCATACAGTAACTATGAAAGCTACCTAGGTTTTTAAAATCTTGAATTTATTATTCTACCCTCCTATGAGATAATATCCAAATCAATTATTCTCCTCTCCCACTAATCTGAATTATGACAGGGAGCCCTAGGGGTGGTTATCCTTTGCTTCCCCCCTACATTTTTAGATTCATTCCTCAATTATTATTCATTTCCTTCAAGTTAAGTTAGTGTTGCATATAGAAAAAGACTAACTTGGTGTTATATATAACTAATTCTTAACTCTGTGTTTCATGTAACACAATCCATCACAGAAATTTAATTAATTCAAAAAAATCATAAAAAATCGATGTTTACATGTTCACTACACTATCTATAAATTTTTTTTCTCTTTAAAATAAATTTTAAAGGAAATATTGATCTAGAGTCTATAATCTTATTTTAAACCTTTACATTTGAAATTGTTCACCATAATGGTTTTGGAACTGAATTCCCCACAACTAATATTTATCTGGTGAATCTTAGTAAAGAGATTCATAAGATGTTCATCCACATTGTTTATCTCATAATCTAGATTAATAAGTAGAACCTATAAGTTAAGGATAAAAATATTATATTAATGGAAAATTTATTATCCATATTGAATCCCAAACTTTGAAAGCTAATTAATGTTTTTTAATATATTGAATAAAATATCAATAATTAAGTACCCTCTTCAATTTTACACTAGTACAGTGTAATGAAAATATTATTTATCAAAATCTTTCTCCTTTTAAAGATATATAAGATCTGATGTCATTGTATAGGAATCCATGTCCTTAGGTTGCATTATCAGTCCTTTAGACATAACTGATATCCTAACACAATGGAAAATTTAAACATCCCCACATACCTCTGGTAGGTATAATTCTCACCTTCACTTTCTATATGAGGTGGATAAACTAGTAAACATAGTTTGAATTTTACTATAGTAGTTAAATTAAGGAAATAACTAAACCACCCTTAGAAATATGTGCCGATAAATAAATGGTTATTGTCCTGAAATATCGTAGTGTTATGATGATTTTTTCCATACCCTATATTAAATAAAATCATATTTTAATTTTTTTTAACTTTATAACCATAACATATAACATAATAAATTTTATTTATTATCCAACCACTATTGTATTTAAACCCAATATCCCTAACCATTGGTTTTATAATATCATGTCACATAGATATTCTAGTGGAAATGATCCATTTATCCCTTCTCATAACCTAGAATTGGGCCTAAAAATTTATTCAAATCAATTTAGGTAGGCGGGTCTTTCCAACTGCATTATCCTTCTACTCCTTGAACCTTTTATTGGAATACCCAATCCTAAAAATTCTAGAATTGGATTTCTTTAACACTTGCCTCTTAATTACACCAATTACTTCTTGGGAAGTCAACCCACAACACCCCATGTGACTGTTGTTCTATTTATTTATTATTATTTTAGAGTGATTTATAATTTTCTAAAGATTTAGGTGTGGAATATTAAATTTTATATGTTTTTTATTTGTGCATAGTTTTTTCATGATAACTGCATGATTGGTCAAAACCATGTAGTTGACCCTCATATAATCCCCCTTGGGTGCATGGTTTGGGGAACACAGTTTAGGGGGAACCTTACATGTTACCCTTATATATGGAATTTTTATTTCATTTCTAAACATTCATGGTTGGCATGTATGAGTAGTGCATAGCTAAGGGGAAACTGTATAAGTTTACCCTTTAATGGGTTTTATTTGGCATTCAAGTTGTGCATGGTTATAAGAAACCATGCAATAACTATGTGAGGTGTTCTTCTATCTTAACAAATCCATTTTTCACAGTTAGTGTGTGGTTTTCCAAACCATGCAGTAACTATATGAGCTACCTAGGTTTTTAAAATATTGAATTTCTTATTCTTCCCTCCTATGATATAAGACCCAAATTGTGTCTTCTCCTATACCACTCCTTTTAAGTATTCCAAGGATCCCAAGGGGTGGTTCTCCTTTGATCCCCCCTCCATTTTGAGATTCATTATTCAATTATAGGTGGTTTCCTGCAAGTTTTGGGATATGTTTACCTCCCCCTTACCCCCTTGTTTTCTACCCTTTCCTTATTGTGGATTGGTGTTGGTAAAACCTAGGTGAAGTTTTTTTCCTTAATTATTATATCTTTGCTTCCTAAGGTGTGTGTATTCCTCTTTGAACCTTATTATCTTCATTATTATAGGTTCTACTCAATATATGCTTGACCTATCTAGGTGTTTCTATGCTATTGATTTAATTTTCAATTCATTAAGTTCTTAAGGCACTACTGGAACTTGGGGTTTTCCCAATGGTACTATAGCAACGATTTGAGGAAATCATTACTATAGTGTAAAAAAAGAAACATTTTCCAATGTTTTGTTCAAACCGTTGGCAATGTGTATATATCCCTAATATTTCCCAATGGTTTGCTAAAAACGTTGGGAAAAAGCTATTTTCTCTAAGGTATACCAACGGTTTTGATAAACCGTTGGTAAAGAGAAGCTTTCCCAATGGTTTTTAAAACCCGTTGGGAAAGTTTTCCCCCAAATACCCAGCGCCCCCAGATCCTAGTTGACTCGATTGCAGACCTAATCCAGACCTCCTCCCAATATCTTCTGGACCACGAAACACCTTTCAGTCTAAGATCCTTCTTCAATGAAACAAATTTTTATTTCTACACTTCGAATTAGTAAGTGTTACCTTAGTTTTATTGTTCTTACTATTTTTATTTTATGTTTGATGTTTTGATTTCGGCTAAATTAGAGTTATTGTTGTGGAGTACTGAACCTTTTTGTTATGTTTTTTTTTTCTTCTACACTTCATACATTGTAAATTTTCTATTTAGTGGGGTTTTTTTAGTGCAGGGTTACAGGGTTTGTTTTATGTTTTTTATTTAGTGGGGTAAAGGGTTTGTTTTATATTGGTTTTATGTTTGTTTTATGTTTTTTGTTTAGTGGGTTTTTATGTATTATGTTTAGTGGGGTTTTATGTTTTTTGTTTAGTGAAATGGCTAATGCATGATAGTTTGATTTCTTAATGAATAAAATGATTTTAAATAAAAATACCCTAAGGGGGATTCAGGAGGGGTAGGGGTTGTCCAGGTGTGGGGGTTGTCCAGGTGGGGGTGGGATGTCCAGGGGGTAGGGGGATGCAGGGGGGGTAGGGGGGCTATAGGGGTGTGGGGGAGGGGGGTATGGGTTGCCCCAAGGAGGGGTGTGGGATGTCTAGGGGGTTAGGGTGGGGTGTCCAGGTGGGGGAGGGGGTGTGGGGTGTCCAGGGATGGGGGTGGGCTGTCCGGGTGGGGGTGGATGTCTAGGTGGGGGGGATGTCCAGGTGGGGGGGTGGGGCTGTCCAGGTGGGGGGGTTGTCTGGGTGGGGGGTGCAGGGTAGGGGGTGTGGGCTATCCAGGAAGGGGGTGGGTTGTCCAGGGGGGCTATCCAGGTGGGGAGGGGGTATGGGTTGTCCAAGGAGAAGAGTTTTCCAGTGGGGGGCTATCCAGTGGGGGTGTGGGCTGTCTAGGTGGGGGGGCTATCTGGGGGAACTGTCGAGGGGGGGTAGGGGGCTGTAGGGGAGGGGGTGTGGGCTATCCAAGTAGGGGGTGGGTTTTCCAGGGGTGGTGGTGGGTGGGATATCCAGGTGGGGGAGGGGAGTGTTGGTTGTCTAGGGAGGTGGGGTGGGGGTGTGGGCTATCAAGGGGGGTGGGTTGTCCAAGGGGGTGGGGTGGGCTGTCGAGGTGGGGGAGGGGGTGGGTTGTTCAGGTGGGGGTGTGGGTTGTCCGATGGGGGGTGGTGGTGGGTTGTCTTGGACACCTCGTACCCCCTGGACAGCCCCCCCCCCCCAGAAATCCCACCCCCTTGGACACCCCCCGACCCCCCTGGACAGCTCTGTCACTCCTGTGGACAACCCCCCCCCCCCCCCACCCCCCCCCCCCCCACCCCCCCCCTAGAAAGCCCCCCACCCCACCCCCTGGATGCCCCCCGACCCCCCCGGACAGCCCTTCCACCCCTGTGGACAGCCCACTCACCCCCCAGGACACCCCATACCCCCTGGACAGCCCCCCCCCCCCACCCCCACCCCTGTGGACAGCCCGTCCACCCCCCTAGACACCTCGTACCCCCTAGACAGTCCCACCACCCACCTGGACAGCCCCGCCCACCGCCTGGACACCCCCTCCCCCCGTGGACATCCCCCCACCCCTATGGAGAGCCTGCCCACCCCCCCTGGACACCCCGTACCCCACTGGACAGACTCGCCACCCCCCGTGGACAGCACGCCCACCCACCTCGTACCCCCCTGGATAGCCCGGTTCACCCCCTGGACACCCCCTCCCCCCGTGGATAGCCCCCCACCCCTGTGGACAGCCTGCCCACACCCCTGGACACCCCATCCCCCTAGAGAGCCCCACCACCCCTGCCACCCCCTGGACAGCCTGCCCACTCCCTGGACACCTGGAACCCCCCACACAACCCCCCCCCCCCCACCCACCCACCCCCTGTAAATCCCCCCCAAACACCACCGACCCCTCTGGACAGCCCCGCCACCCCCATGGACAGCCTTCCCACCCCCTGGACAGCCGGTACCCTCCCGTACATCCCCCCCCCCCACCCTCATGAACAACCCACCCCCCCCCCCCCCGAACACCCGCCCACCACCCTCTGGACACCCCCCATCTCCCCAGACACCCCCCACCCCCTTAACACCCCTGATCCCACTGGACAGCCCCGCCACCCCCGTGGACAGCCCGACCACCCCCTGTGGACATCCCTCCCACCCCCACGGATTTCCCACCCACCCACCCCCCCTGGACCCCGGACAGCCCCTCACCCTCCTCCCTAGACCCCGGACAGCCTCCCCAACCTCCACCCTAGACACCCCCCCCCCCACCCTCCTCCCTGGACCCCGGACAACCCTGAGGACAGCCTTCCCACCCTTCTTCTTGGACCTCGAACAGCCCTCCACTCTCCTCCTTGGACCCCGGACA